>CM059557.1:53956513-63463027 GCA_030386875.1 Morinoia aosen | reverse complement strand
AAGATAGAAACTTGAATGTCAACATCGTCAGATTGCATCATGCTCTGAAATTCGGTGAACCTGTTTAGGAGTTTTTCATTAAATAGTTCCGGCGAATATTGACTTTTTAGGCGGTAAGTCATGAGACGATAGTTTTGTCTTTCCTTTGCAATATTAATTTTACATTCTACAGAGTGGTGATCGGCGACAGAGGGTGATATTCCTGTGTTAAGTATTGCCGTAGGTTTGTTTGTGATTGCTAGATCGAGGAGAGTCTTAGATAGTCTTGTAACGCGAGTCGGTTCTTTAACCATTTGTGAAAGGTTTAGTTTGTACAACAGTCTGCTAAGCTGATTTTTTTCATCCGTCAGGTCAATATTAAAATCACCGAAAGCAAAGAATGACATATTTGTAGCTAAAATTTATTTGAAAATTTTCCCAATGAACTCTACTGTTGTTGGTAGAGAAGCTGATGGGTGCCGGTAAAGCTGGGTTTAGACGGAGGGTTTCTTCCCCAGGGTGACGCCCCCACCCTACCCCTCTCACCCGCTCAAGCTTCCCCACTTGCGTTTAGACGGAGGGTGAGATGCCCAGGGCTGCCGAAATTTGGTGCGTTCAGCAAATGTACAAGTTCCCCTTACAAAAATGAATTTTAATTTCTCTGGAGTGAGAATTTTATTATGGACAACTTCATAAAAAGGGATCTATTGATTTCGAATAACAATAATTGCAAAATAAATGTAAGCAACCCCACAAACTATGTCAATATAAATGAGATTTATTTTGGTGCTGTTGCAGAACGCATTCTCCTGGGAAATGTCAACAAAATATGTACCAAAAAACTAAAAGAGTTTGGATTGAAAGATCTTAATTGATGTGATTCAATAACACCATATTCAATGCATTTCTCCAATTTCGTGAAAGAAGAGCTGCATGAAAAGATGAAGTGGCGAGAACTGTTTGTTCAAGATGCTCCTTTCAAGACAAAAATTGTGTCTGAAAAATTCTGGTACGCAGCTTTGTTACTCGCTGATTCCCGAGTTCATGAAACAGCTTTTGTCAATACCGCATTATTTTGCTGCAGCTAGAGAATTTTTTGACCTTAACTACATTAAAACAAAAAACAGGATTTCGTTATAAAGAGCAAGACTAAATGCACGAATGCGATCAAAATTTACGTTAGAGAACATAGATTGCACAAATTGGAACCACCACGGTAGCTTAGTCAACAAATTAAATAAAAAAGTTGGCAGATGATGGGAGAAGAGGAGGAAAAAATTTCATCCAAACAGGTAAAGTAGGTAAAACCTTAAAATTTTCGTTTTAGTGCTAGTTAAAGAGATTTGGTACACTTTAGCAATTTTTGGTACGTTTTCATGGAGGTTTTATACAATCAGAAAAAAAATCGGCAATCCTGGAGATATCAGTGACTGAGTGAGGATGTCGAAATGTAATTCAAGGTACGTGCAAAAAAGATGCTATTTTTCCCCTGTAAACTATTTCACGGAGGCCGGCATAAGATATCAACGTATTCGTGGAAAATTTAAGAATTACTTCTTAAACGAAGGCCAAGTGCCTTGGCAGAAACGAATGTGTCAATTCGTTTAATAATGAATGGAGGCAAATCAATAAAACTTCGCGCAGATATAGCTCCTTTTATGACGTTATTGTTAATGCCCAAACTAAGGAATAACGAAATATAACTTGTCCAGCAGATGTATATAGAGACGAAAATAAATGAAATATGCGCGATAGTCTGATAACAGGAAATAGAAATAAGTAACAAAAATTATATCAGTCTGAGTCCTATCACGAGCCATCTTGTATTAATAATAGCATGACAGCGAACAATTTGTGTTACTATTGTTAGAGGTAATTACTTTTGAATTAGATCGAAAATCATTTCAGCTACAGATCATTTCAGTGAGTTCTTTTTGAAAAATTATATTTACAGCCGTAATAAATACAATCAGACTGACGCTATGCTTTCAATAAATCTATCAATGTGAAAACTTTAGCCTTCAGCCACTTTTCCAGACCAGGAGAGACTTTTTGGATTGAGATTACGCATGAGAACATGACGACAGAGCAGCTAAGACATACATCCTACACTCAAGACGGTCTGGAGCGCATTGTCTCTCCGTCGTTCCAGGGTGAGGGTTGCCAGATCCTGTGAGTGACATAATGCCAAATTGCTCAAGCTTCACTGCCAAATCTAGCGCTTTACTGCCAAAAAGTCATGAACGTTGCTATGTATATCAGAAATATCCCTAAGATATTTCAGTGAAAAACTTATCAGAGTTTTACCTTTCGTCTACATTTCAGTTTTGAATAATTATATTAAATAGTGTGATATTAAGGTCAATGTGTTAGGGGTGTTAGAAATTTAGGGCGTTTTGAAGTTTTAGAATTGAAATGAACAAAAATTTATCCCATGATACAAACACTACAATAAAAATAGTAAGCGTTTCCCAAAATATTTTCCACAATAATATCCAACAGACATCTTTCACTGAATATAAAGTGCTAAACATATCTTTTGGATATTAGTTCTGAATACACAGTTTTAAACTATGACACGTGCACCCCATTTTTATGCAATTGGGAGATTCGTTTTAAATGCGAGACCAGAGAGAATTGTGTTCTCATGTCACGTTGCTAGCACCGGCACTGCAATAGCCAATATAGTGTTTCAAAGCCATGCAATTCTTTTCAAGTAGTAACGTAGTTGCGTGAAACAAAGCTTCACCTGTTGTTTCTAGTACAGGCACAAGCTCCAACATTGAAGTTACGATATTTTGAGGACTATTATTATAGTACCAAACGCAAACGAAGTTCTTGTCACTTGATACATCAGTCGACTCGTCGAACATCAAGCAGTATTTTTCAGCTTCGGCAATTTTATCCCGTAGTTCCTTTTCAAGCGCTGGTGATATCACCTTCGTAACTAACATCGAACACTTTGTTCGGTAAAGCCGTATGTTCTCTAATTTCCTTCCAGCCGAATTATTCTTAATTACTTCGCACAAATGACCTGTAGCAGACACTGAACTGTGACAACTGATAACCAATACGAGTTCTAAATCAGCTTTCTTCACTTCATCACTAGGTCCCTGAGTTTTTGCGGTTCTCTGAAAAATATTAGATCTCACAGAGCTAACTACGGAAGCCATTGTTTTGTGTTTTTTCCTTTCAGCATGCAGCGTAATCGTAGTTTTTTCTGGGGTGCATATTCTTGGAATATACCTTACAAAAAGCAGACTGCGTACTATCTTTGGCTTTTATCAGCCATGGAAACTCTACCATATCACTCTGTAGGTACGTCCCGAGTCATAGGACTTATTCCACTCTGACATAATGACGAGTTTAGCTTTCAACAGCTGAACACAAGCGACAGCACTAACACAAACTCGAAACCACAACAGTTACTGACCCTCACGCGCCTGCAACGTAGACTGTGGCCCGTCAAGGGCCGCTGAAGGCTGCAACCGGCAAACCACTGAGTTACAAACACGTTTTGATCGAAGATTGAACAAGACTTGTTCGATCTTCGATAATACGAATTTCATTGCAGCCCTTCATGTTCACAACGTCCAAAAAGGCGCTAATCCGTTTGCTTTATAGGTAAAAATGGCAAAGTGACTTCTTTCATCGCTAGTTCAATGCCAAAAGTAGCTTCCACTGCCAAATTCCATTGTTTTCAATGCTAGATGCCAAATCGTAATTTTTCATTGCCAAAATGACTTTTCACTGCCAAAAATGAACAAGTTTCGCAGTGAAATATGCCAGTTGGCAACCCTGCGTCGTTCCCCAGGCACTGCCCAATCGAGACGCCTGTACTGCCTGCATAGCGTTGTACCAATGTAACCGCTCGTTACTCCTTCGTAACGTGCACTTGCCCGCGTCCCATGAATGTAAGCTTCCTATGTGAGTGTCAATGTATACTCAGCTTAAGAAATCAACCTATGAAATTGACCACGGAGAAAATAGACCTGCAAGTCAGCTCTATTCTTCGCACACCGGTCGTTTCGGTGCGCATACTAGGCGCTTCCGGGCTACATCCTGACGTCACTGCAGTTCATTATTGGGTTCGTACGCCATTCCGGATCTTAATTTATTATCTTTCATCATTTTAAACTGAAATCTATCGGCTTGACTCATCCGCCGAGCTCTCAAGATTTACTAGGGGTGGCCGCCATTGTGATGGGTCGCTGCTAAACCCTTTGCCCAGGGAACTTCGACGATGGGAGTGACGTGGACAGAAGAACGAATCTTCCACCAAAGGCGTTTATTGATTAGGTACGTCTATTGGCATTTGAAGCCTTTATTCGAAGTTGGTTCGCAAACACGATTAACCATGTTCTTGGTCCGAAAGAAAAAGATCCCCTAGCTCCAGCTATTTTCGAAACGTTAGAGCGATCGTCAATTTTTTCTGTAAGCAAATCACTCATCGTGAGTAATGTTGATATTAAACAACATGTAGGTTTAATTCACTGCATTGTTCGATTTGTACTTTATTGCCCTGAATATAAACTTTTTTTTTGGTTCTACCAGGAGGTTTTTCGATGCAGGAGGAGAGGCAGAAATCGAGCTAAATTATTTTTATATTTTCAAAATAAATTTGAAAATTAGCCGTAATAATTTTCCTTCATCTCCATCGTGATTTGTGTATGCTATGCCGGGAAATATTTGCTTAAGGAAAGTTTTGTATGGAACGCACTTTTCATCACTGGTAAGCACTCGATTGAATACGGGTGCGGTACGGTGGCGAGAAAGCAGCGTAAAGGCCCCCTCACACGCGCAAATATTTCTGCAGATAAATCTGAACTGGTGCTGAATTCGTGCGTTTGTACGCTGATTTCAGGTTGGCACAGACTGTATGAGGCAGATGAGGTATGCTTGATAATTTTGGAGCGACCGGGCGGACCGGCTGCAATCCTTGACATAACCAGGGGGTTACCAGATGCAGGGAAATTTCCCTGCTTTAGGGAAATTATGGGTCCCAAAGGGAAAAAGGGAAAAAACTTCGAAAACGTATGAAAACAGGGAAATTTTGCTATGCGGCTTCATTTTCATGTTAAATTATATGTAAGTGATTAGCTACTTAGCATTTTGTGCTAAGCTACTTAGTATTTATAGTTTTTAACACTTGTCGGACATGTTCGAACTTTGATGCAAGTAATTGTACGCGTACATACTGACTAGGAGCAATCAGAGGCGCCAATGCATCGCAACCGCTCAGCGCCAGTTCAACTTCACGCGGTTCACGCTTCACAGAGTCACAGATCCTAATCATCACAGTTGCATTAGTCATTGTAATGATTGTAGCGAGAGGAAATTGAAGAGACGCGCTTCAGCATTACTGAAATTTTTGAAGTGAATTAACGTAATATGTAAAGCAGTGGAATGAAACCCCACAATCAAAAGTAAGACATTAACGTTTAATTCATACTCAAAAGTACCTAGAGTTGTGGGAAACTGAAATGAAATTCAAAGGGTGGCTCAGTAAAAATTAAGAAGGAGCACAAGATTTTCAATGTAAATTATGTGATGTAAATAGATGGAAAAGCTGGCAGATCAGAGATTGAAAACCATGCAGAAATGACAAATACAAAAAATGTAGCAATTAGAAAAAAACATCAAGAAGTTCTTTGGATACGTAGAACGGCAGTAAACGAAGAAAAAATACACAAGTAGAAGGAGGTGAAATTAGACTTGTTGCATTTTAATATGAGCATAATCTTCCGCATTATATTGAACATTTAGTCCCAGTTGTGAAAGCAGCTTGTCCTGATTCGGAGATTGCGAGAGGCTTCAAACGTGGTAGGACTAAGTGTATTGCAATTGTGAAGAATGTTTTAAGAGGCGAAGTGAGTGATAATATTTATGAGCTCTTGAAGAATCATTATTTTTCTCTGATAACGGATGAATAAACACATAAACGAAGTACAAAGTATTTGGCACTGGTGGCAAGGGTTGTTAAAACAGATGTTGTTAAAGATCCATTTTCGACTATCATTCCACTCATTAGTGCAACAACATGTTTGCATGGAAAAATGAAAGAGCTATTCACTGAAATAGGTGTACTCTATAAAAGGAATATGATTCTATGTATGTACGTATGTATGTTCAAAGAATCTACACAACAGGGAAATTTTTAGTCAAAAAGGGAAATTTTGAGACTAAAACAGGGAAATTTAGGTTAGACCATCTGGCAACCCTGGACTCACATAACGTCACTTACGTCAGTGTGACGCCAGCCTTCGTGGGCGGTGCGCGACTGTACTCTGCCTCTCTCCCTCCTTATGCACTTCAATTAGCAATTTCGCATTTGTATGTTCACTACTTTTTAGGAACCATTCTTTAGCCCATTTTGAGACAGCTTTTACATCTCTTTTATTTCATATTCATTGCAAATATAGCAAATCCCATCAACTGTACGAACTCGCCGTCTGGAGTCGCTATTCTTGAACGTACTCTCCACCTAGCTGCTACTGGTATACTGAAGGGTGCGCCAGTCTAAGTCAAGTTTGCAGTGCGTGGTTTGCATCGTGTAAGGGGTCTTGAGACCGGCAAACCGAATGCAGTTCAGATTGTCTGCAGATATATTTGTACGTGTGAGGGGGCCTTTACGCAGGCTGCCACTCGTCTCATGTGGACTTCCAACAGCGTGTGTGGAACCCACTTGCTCAATTTAACGTCTTATTAAGGCGAGGCAGGTGAAGTAAACGTTTCTTCGGTAAACATCAGGAGTAATAGCTCAAAAATTTCTGACATAAACGTTAATACTTCAGGGACAGGGAAATTTTATACAAAAAACACATTGTCGAGAGAAATGCCTACTTGCAGAACACGTCATCTAAGAGAAATAAATCTAGAGATCATTTGGTTGTATTGGACAGAGACGTATTTTTTACCCTTTTAGATATATACATCTTGAGGTGAGCCAAGACTTCTGCGAATTTTCGACTGTAGTTTAGAGCGTTAAAAGATATAAGATATAATAGATGACACTGTTCTATTCATAATATTTCCTTTGTTCTTTCAATATCCACAGAAAATTCCTAAGAGAGCAGAATTGTTAGGTTAACTACAAAGCGTTATAGTAATATCTTCATGAAATTCTGCGGTGATTCCTTCAAAATTAGGAGCTTGGACATAGGTACAGCCTCAATACCATTTAGTTCTCCCTCTGTCCGAAAATTTTGCGAAACTCACCCTAATAATGAACCAAGAAACTGGTTGAAATCTTCACTGATAAAAATTCCACTGTGTAGATGATTTTTTTACAGTAATTTGTCAAATCCACCATTCATTTCACATCACGATGTTGTCCTAGGTCAGGAGATGATAAACGACCCCATAACATGACGATTACCACCAACCTCTTACGAAGGAGTGAAAATGATGTTCTTTGGCTGCAAAGTTGCGTTTGGCCTATTGTAATCGTTACTAATCATGCCAATTTTGGCTTTATTTGAATACAGAATATATTCCGACAACAGTCATCACTTTCTTTGACAAGCACATTTCAACCGAACAGCAAAAAAATATTTTTCGTCTCAAGTGGGATTCTTCGAATGGTTCGCTTCTCCAGATATTGTTCACACAAAACATTGGCGATTGTTTGCTTAGTTACGTCCACATCTAATGATGCCATATGACCTGTCTGTTCTCCACTAGATAATTTGGGGGTTAACTTCTCCATTATGAAAGCTTAAAGAGATTTCGTTGCCATAACTGGCGAGGTATACCAAGTTTTAAGGGCCTTTAAGACATGATACATTTCCACCGTGTTGCGCGACAATTTGCATCAGGCGACTCGTTACTCTGAGAAAAAATATAGGGTCATTTTGACAAACTTAAGTGTGTCATACGTTTGTCGCAAAACCGGCACACAATTGTGTGTCATGGAGGCGTCATGGCACACTTTAGTGTGTTACATGACACGCTTAGGGCAGTCATGACACACCTAGGGGAAATCTACGGAACCTAAAACATAAACTCAACTTACTCCTACCATTCCCCTTTGACTTTCCCGTGGATCAAGAAAAATAGTTATACAGGATTATTGAACTACGAGTATTTGAGGCTTATGGTGTACCAACTCTTGATTTTCAAATTTAAAATTGTCGCAATATTTCCACAGAACAAAATCAGTTCTTAATAAAGTCAGCGTATTCAGCAATTTTACGGACAGCCTTAAAACTTTACATACCGTAGTGCATAGAAACTTCAAGAATTTATTCTGAGTTGAACAGATTAATTGAAATCGGCAAATAAATTGTGAACATCTTCAATAACTTCTTCACGACAATGTTGAATGTATATTAACACGATATATGAGTTCGAATCGTTGTGACGGCTACAATACTTATACATTCATACTTATCATAACAACTGTCGCAGCCTGATTTCATAACGAATTGTATTCCAAATAACTAAAAACTTTCACGCAATAAAAATAGGCTTCAACATGACCACATCCTACATTCATTCATTCAAATAAAAACAGCATCAGTTCAGTTGACCCATTTTATTCAATATTGAAACACATTTCCTCTGTATTTAATTCTTAGAAAATAATAGTTAAAGTTTAAACTGTAACAAAGGTGAAACAAATTCAGCACTAAATGTTAATCTACTTAGAACTGGAAGTGATAAAAATTATTCAAAATTTAGGATAAATTCTGTACACATCTGTGAAAACTTTTCCGCATACGTAATCAAGAAATGTACTAACAGTTAAAAACATTATTTTTCAGTTTTAATTTCATGTTAAATATGAAAAGTAAAGGTCTCACGCTATAGTACAAGAATTCTCTATTTTGATACAAAAAATTCCCAAAACAAAAGTCACACAAGTAACATTCTACTTTCTCGCATTACCTTCAGAAATGTCAAATCGCATTTTACACACGAAAGAAATAAAAAAATTTTCTATCAATCACAGATCAAGTTGATGAATAGTATTATTATTTTATGGAACTCTAAATCAAATAAAAAATCTCTATCTCTATCCTCATTTCCAAGTGGACCTAGAAATATTCATACGGAAGGAAATAATTCAGTTCTGCTATTAGTTTCATAATTAATTCAAGTTCTTGTAAAACAACGACTGTCTTACGCGATGGTGAAAAGATCTCATTGAGAAAATTAAAATAAATTTCCAAACACTTATCTCGCACAAATGAAATCACGATTCATATCCATACAGAATGATTTTATTTTCATTCCATAAAAATGCTGATAATTATTTATACCGGTCAAGTTATCCATTTTTACACAAGTAACGAAATGAAAGTGAAGAGCAAAATATTACAGCGATTGTTTGAACGTTCCCAAATAAACCTAGGAACTTTCGAACAAACGGAAAATATTTTTTTTACATTTGGGTTCCATAAAAAACAAGGAGTTCTTGCAAAGTTAGACAAAGTCTTACACAGCTGTAGAGAAAATATTCTTTAAGTTTTATCAGCCAAAATAATTCTACCATTCCAATAACCATTCAGTTATTAAAAGAATTCTACCATAATTCAGTTCTGTAAGTTTCAAAATTAATTCAAAGTTGTTGTAAAATTACGCATGTTTTACACAATGATGAAAAGATTTCAATGTAAAAAATATAATAAATTTCTAAACACATATTTGGCACAAATGAAATCACGATTCATCTCCATGCAGAATGATTTTATTTTCATTCCAGAAAGAATCATATATGAAAACGTTTGTTTGAACGTTCCCAAATAAAGCCAGGAACTTTCGAAGAAACGGAAAATATTTTGTTTTTCACTTTGGGTCCCACAAAAAACAGGAGTTGTTACAAAGTTGGACAAAGTCTTACACTGCTGTAGAGAAAATATTTTTCATGTTTTAATATCCAAAAAAATTCTACCTGATTTCATCACCCACTAGAGTTCTTATTAATAACTTTGGCAAAAAAGTTATTAATAGATCATTTTACACGACAAAATAGTACATTACATATTACTAATCGCAGTTCAAGGAATTGGACGCTATAAAATCAGATAATTCTACTCCTTTTTCACTTCAAATTAATATAAGTCAAGTTCCATTTAATCCAAGTCAGGTTCATTTTAATCCATGTCAAGTTCAAATTAAGCCAAGTCAAGTTCAAATTAAGCCAAGTCAAGTTCAAATGTAGAATAAAACGAGCCATGGGCAAAATGTAAGTTTAATTTTTGGGACACCAATTAAAACAAATCCAATTTCAATAGTAAAATTTAAACGCACTATGGAAAGAGTTAACGCTTGTGCTGGGCTTGTCTACCAACAAGCCTAACCATGACACATTTGCTGTTCTTGATTACCGCTCTTCTTCTTGAGTCACCTGCAGATTAAGAGCGCAAACGAGCTCTACCGAAAATTACCAGATTCTGGCAGGGCAGAGCAGAGCGAGGGAGAGAGGCGCTTCAACACTTGAGAGCTGGAAGCACTTCAGCGCTTCAGGCTTCAGCACTCGGTCACCAGGAAAGGAAGCTCCAATAGCTCTCCTTGGTTTCGGGACATCATCGTCGTTTACCTGGGACCTAGATGTAAGACATTTTCATTCAAGATTCTATTTTTGTTTATTATTCTATGAAGAAAAATTGGATGTCAACTATCGTGAAAATACGAACTTCTTCATAACCATGTAAGCTCTTCGTGAAGCTCCAAACCGAAGATTGGAGCCGGAGCAGCTCTGCGCTCTCGTGGCCCGGCGCGGCAAGGAGAAGTTCCTGCAGCGACTTCGCGCCATTCTGTCTTCGCCTCACGCAGTGGAGGCGTTGCAGCGGCTCAGCGGCACTCCTCGGCCGGCGCACGTCTCTTGAGCCCTACTGCACGGAGGAACGGCCTTCCAAGCACGTCCTTTATAGTAAGTTGGGAAGCAATTCCAGTGCGGTGTTCTCTTTCCATCTCAGTGCATCGATTATTTTAATAATTGCCAGTGCGAACGAATATTATAAATTAAATTTTGTCTGAGCCGTACATAACTTTAAACCTTAGGCTCAAATAAGCTTAAACTCTTTTGTAACCTAGCAACCAGTCTAGCTGGTTAGCTAAATGCCATTGTTTGGGCTAATATTGTTCAGCTACTGCAGGCTCGTAAAATTGAGTAATCTTAAATCTTTCCTAAAGTTTTGTGAGCCGCGTGCATGCCCATTTAGTTTCCCTGCAAGGTATAAAAATTGAATATTAAAATTATATTTTCTCTTGAAGGTACGAGTACTGGCTCAGACTTCTTGAAGCGAGCTGGAGGAGTGCGGAGGGTAACCGCGCTGGCCCGTTGCTTAAACTCCGGGCTCCCACCGCTACGTCATCGGGGCGAACCGTGCCGGCCAAGCCATACATTTAATGTTCTATCCATTTTTTACTGTTCGTACCTATGCTCAGTAAAATCATGGCTGCCGCATATGGTTTTACTCCTTTGGTGACCCTTCTCCAGATTTCATTTTCAAGATGGCGACCATGACAAGACGGGCTTTTGCTAGGTGCACTTGAAAATGAAATCTGGAGAAGGGTCACCAAAGTAGTAAAACTATATGCGGCAGCCATGATTTTACTGAGCATAGGTACGAACAGTAAAAAATGGATAGAACATTAAATGTATGGCTTGGCCGGCACGGTTCGCCCCGATGACGTAGCGGTGGGAGCCCGGAGTTTAAGCAACGGGCCAGCGCGGTTACCCTCCGCACTCCTCCAGCTCGCTTCAAGAAGTCTGAGCCAGTACTCGTACCTTCAAGAGAAAATATAATTTTAATATTCAATTTTTATACCTTGCAGGGAAAATAAATGGTCATGCTGACGCGGCTCACAAAACTTTAGGAAAGATTTAAGATTACTCTATTTTACGAGCCTTCAGTAGCTGAACAATATTAGCCCAAACAATGGCATTTAGCTAACCAGCTAGACTGGTTGCTAGGTTACAAAAGAGTTTAAGCTTATTTGAGCTTAACTTTAGCTTAACTTTAACTTAACTTAGCTTTTTAAGCTTATTTTTTAATCCAAGTCAAGTTCAAATTAATCCAAGTCAAGTTCAAATTAATCCTAGTCAAGTTCAAATTATTCCAAGTCAAATTCAAATTAATCCAAGTCAAGTTCAAATTAATCCAAGTCAAGTTAAAATTAATCCAAACCCAATTGAAATTATCCAACCCTCAGTTGAGTTAAAAAATGACACAATCACTTGTTAATTTGAGCTTTTTTGTGTTAAATATAGATCTATTGGATGTGATGAGCAAAACTGGTTTCGGGGATTTATTTCCACCAAATATTTATATATGTGAAATTCCACTTTATCACATTTATGAAATCATATACATGCAAATACAAAAGGTTATCATTGGACGATATGTAGATTTAATCCTCGAAAGGAATATACAAATGCGATTTACCGAGTACTAATGTACGATTCCGTTTGATTGCAATTTATAGGAGTAAATTACTACCCAAATACATTCCTGCATCAGCAATGAAAATGTTGCCATCCATTCTAATTCCGTGTTAGTCAATGTGAAGAAATGTAAGACCCACTTACGAAACACAATAATCCGTTGGCAACGCTTCAGCCGCGTTTCAGTTTTCGCGCGCTTATACTCCGTTACAACGGATTATATAAATATTTTGTTATATTTTGTTACAAATTCATTCATTGGGCTAATCCAACGAAAAGAAATTCTGTGCGTCCATTTGGATGAAATGTATTAATGAATATGATCATTGGATAAAGGATTAATAAAGCGGGCTTGCAATTTTACGAGGTTTCATAATGACTGAGATTCCGCAAATAAAAATCTTATTAGGTATTGATGTTAGGAAAAATGTAACAGTATAGTATGATGTTCATTATGAATAAAACATTTTACATCAATGATTCAGTCTGAAGTTACTAATACGCACAAATAATTCATGAATGCTGTCTACTGCGAGTGTTAATCCCTTTAGCCTTGCTTTAATTTACAAAATTTAACAGGATATTTTCTGTAGCGTATGGGCAGTAAGCGAATGAGGTCGCAGTTAGTGAGAGACATGCTTCTACTGCACGCCATCCAGCTTTGATTTCTGCAACGAGCGGGAGTTCTCTGTGGTGTTCTCCCTCAGGCTACTATACGCTCCAGGCAGACTTTGAGTACCAATCTCCGAAACGAGTGCCTGAGGTTCCAGCGAACCCGACAGGGTAAGAAAACACAACTGAAATAAATGCAGTTCTATAAGGAATATCACCGATAGTGATGACACACGAGGAAAAGATTGCTGTCATGTAGTAACGCACCAAGAGACGTATTGGACGCTCGTCAGGCGATGTGAAGTGGTAGCATGGATGGAGGTTGAGTGACTATAGAGTGCGAAGCGGTGGTAGAGGCAGTTGAGATGGTTGCTGGCTGAGCGTCTTTGGCAAGTGTTGTGATCAGAGCCCCTGTGAGACGACTGGTTGAGCTTTTTCTGCACTAAAGGCCCGTTTACACCGGGGCAACGACAGGGGTGAGCAAGCGCTTGACGCGCGCTTGCTGCAGCGCTTGACGCCCAAAACTGTTCACACTCATTTTTTTATACACGCGCGTGACGCGCGTCATCTAGACAGCTGTGAGGATGGATGCGAGTGAAGAAGAGCTGTGGGCAATTATTGTAGGGTGTGCTGCTGTGAAGAGAAAAAAGGTAGGCATCGCAGCATATGGGTTAAAAACTGGTTGCAGAGTAGAGACGAGAGGGGTTCATACACTCACATCTTCATAGAACTTTCAACTGAAAATAAATTGGATTTTCAAAATTATACAAGACTGCATTCAAAATTTGCATTGAGTTCAATTGCTATATATTGAAGGATGACTACTTAAAGGTTGGTGAAACAATCATTTTTCTATTTTGTTAATTGACTCCTTTCAAGACAATTCTATTGTTAAATCAATATTTGGTTTAAAAAGTAACAGTCACATTTCCAGTTCATTTCAATGTGGCAAAACAAAATTATAATGAATACGAGAAAATTAGTAGAAATTTTTAACACAAAGTTTTCCTGAAAAAGCGAAAATACACGTGATTCCCAGTAATTGTATTGCAAAATGTACCTAACACACATAAGCTAAGGTGAAAAGATTATTTTAAATACATAAATAGCAAGAATTCTGTATAGTTAAATTAAGGTTTCTACTAGAGAGCAAGACCTAACAAATATGGTGTTGCTATCCAGAGTTCAAGCTGAAGCGTTAGCGCATAGACCTCCGCACAGTACCACGGCCAGCAGCCGACTGAGTGCAGCGCCTGTGTTGCATGAGGCAGGGCGGCGGCGAATCGCTAGCTGGGCATCGCTCGGATGCCCGTCTGAAGCGCACGTAGCTGCTGCACAGAGGGGCGGTGAGGCGCTTGACGCCCGTGTGACGCCCCTAGTGTAAACGGGCCTTTATTATATAGGGTCTGGTGAGGGGGTAACACTCTGAGCACGCGTCTCCATTGGTTGGTGGTTGAGTGCCGCTTAGGCCAATCCGAGAGCCGCCTCTAAGCGAGCCGTTGCTTGAGGTGGTGGCTGGTACCTCGAAGCTCTTGAAGCTTGCCTTTGCGTGAGTTGGCGGCTGGTCGTTCGAAGCTTGTGTGGGGTTGTACAAGCGAACGGCTTGTTAAAGCTACCTCACCTCCTCATAATGAGTATAATTCGTGAAAACATCCGGTGCCCCAGAGCCTTTCCCAGAGGCTAACTTCTCGACTTTAGCCCTTTTTTCGGGGAAATGTGTATTAGTTAGAAATAGGCAAGGACTTACCTAGAACCTAATTTTCAGCCGCATTCTTAACAAATTGATTTCAGAGTTAATTAGTACACCCAAAACGCTCTAATTATGTGTAGTTGTGACCATTGAAAGAATTCAAATGTATGGGTACCCGAACACATTTAACCAAACATCCTAACGTACCTCATTCCGGACTATACATGTCATGCAATTTATTTTGGTGAGCCTACTAAGGGTGGGCCATGGCTACGGAATTAATGAAAGATTTTTGCTTTTATTGCACAATCAATGAGTATATTCAAGATAATTTCAATAACATTTCAGTAAGATGAAAGGCGATATAGAATTGTAAACTCGAACTTGAATCAAACAAACGTAAAAAAAATTATTGGCTTAAAGCACTCAAAATCAACAAAACCACCGACTTCAACGAAAAAACATTAAACTTTATATCGTCAAAAAGACAAAATAATTAGTATTAATGATTTAATGTACTCTCTCGTCCCTCAACAGAAGGAAAACATAGGCCGCTAATTTTAAATATCCACATCTCCTCAGCCTGCTATAGTGAAACCCGTGTTTAAATGTTTAAAAATCAACGAGAGACGAGAGCTTACTTAAAGCTCTTCCTCAGTCCAGGCCAGAGAACCTTCAGCAGCAGCTAGTTAGGTAGCAAAAAGTCAGGGTAGCAGGAAAAAACAAATCTTCCTTCGGAGACTTGACAAGTCGGGAACAAGCGCCCGAAACATGAGGTGAATTATATTTCCACTACTATAAATTTTCACAACCGAAAGGAGGTAGCGGTAAGGGTAAACCAGTCTTTTATTAAATCGTATGTTGTGCGGGTGATGTCATGGCATCGGACCAATAGCAGCGTTTAGATTGCAACACTGCTAGCCCGAAATCTGCCATCACTGTTCGCGTAACGGGTACAACTATCTGGCAGTGATGTTCGAACGAACTGTTCACGCCTTTAGAATCACAATGTCGCTGCCTCGAGTTCAATTTAAAAAGTGTTACTCTGTTTGGCGTCAGAATATTTGTAAAAATCGACCCAAGATATGTTTGCTACAGTCATTTCGAAAGGACTGACTATCAAAGACGCACGTCTCATTGATAAGTGGTGATGTACCGTTGTTCTATGATCACGGGAGATTTGACCTGGAAGATAAGGAATTTAATTTTAAATAATATTTGAAGGTTGTTGAGATCCAATTTCAGTATATATATTTATGCATATATATAGATTGTCACAGTCACCAATTAAATTACTTCTGTTCCGTTTTCTACGTTCATGTGTAAACTTCCTGTGGGGACTCACTGAGCTCCGTCTTCTTCTTCTTGCCGCCAAACCTTGATGGACTTACAGTATAATAACTCCTAGTTTCGACAGTTTTTTTGTTAACCCCACATCTCATACCTGTAATCGTTGCCGTACTCCATAATCAAAGATTGAGCCAGGCCTAATTAACTGGTCTAACAAAGGTAATTCTAAAAATATAGCTTCTAATTGATTTTTGCACTTGATGAAGTTGCATTTATTTCTCAAATCTTTAAAATCAGACAGAGTAAAATAATTCAAATTTGATATACTGGTTCCATTGGAAAATGCTATTCACTCGCCTGAAATTTGAAAAATGCAATAAAGAAAATGAATATACGAACAGGGCTTACTACAATTCAATGCTGATTCATGACATAGGCTTTGTGCTCATTTTAATTTTCTTAGAATGATTTATGAGCTTTTCATTCCAAAATGGTTACCTAAATATTATAGTAGTGTGCTATCAGTTATAATAGTTTCTAAATTTCTGTCTGTAAAATAATCTGAAACTAGGATGTTATGACAAATTTTACCAGTTTTATAATAACAAAACTTTATGGTCATTGTGTAAATATTTCTCTCTCCATTATTTTGAAATTGGCAAGATTAAGTTTAGAACCTACAGTGGTCAGCATGCAAGCTAGTTTGGATGCCACACTGTAAAACTTGCGTTCAATATGTTAGAAGCACTTCACAATAGCTCTTTTTTTGTTGGGTTGCCTATCTTACCTGAAGTTATTAGAGTAATTCATAATAACTCCCTGTATTGTAGCAAAAATTCAAATATTTCAAGCCGTCAAATCTAAAGTTCAAACCTTCGTGGCGTCCTAATAAGACATTTGAAAAACCTTTGTACTTGATGATATGTATCAGGCTTGATTGATTGGAATTAAAAATCCTCCTGTTTACAGAAGAGATGCAAAATATTGTCAATGGTTCTCCAAAAGAAAGTGCCATTTTTTTATGGCAATCATTTTTTGCAAAAGATACTGTTCCAAGCATTCTTGGACGTGCATTTTTGAATAAACCTAACTGTCTTTCTATGCTCACCATTTACGGTTTTCTATTTGCTGTTATCAATATTTTGGGATATAAGGCGCAAATTTATGTTGCTCATCATAAATTTATTGTGAGTGCTTCAAAATCTCATCTGAAGCAACAAAGCTGGGTTTGAAAAAAGCATGTCTAATGCTTATGACATTGATTGTATTTGTATTTTACTCGCTTTTTATGTTTTTTAGTAGAAGTAAAATGGGTCTGGTAATCCGCTAAGGAATATTTGCAAGCAAAAATAAAATTTGCAATATTCTCTAGAGTAAGGGCTGATTTTCTGTACCTGCCATTCATTGTGAGTCTTACTAAATTGAACAAATCAACTTATATTACTCAACACTAACTGCTGAAGAAAAATTTTGAGACCCAACTTGAGTGTATTAACTTATTTGGTTGTCCTTAATTAAAGCTATGTACAATACTTCTCTGTCTATTACTTTTAATTCGATTTTCATTTTTTCTTTTATTTCTTTTCTAATATTTTTTCCACCTCCTTTTTGCTTTTTCTCATGCTTTTTCTCTAATTTTTTTCCAGCCCCTTTATGCTCTTTACCCCTATCTCTTTCTCCCTTGAGACTCCTTATATTTTTGCATTCTGTATTATAATGTAATTGCCATTGTCTCCACTTCCTTGTGTATGCATCTCAATACTTTTTATTCCCTATTTTATCGAGAGTTCACAGTCTAGTAACTCCCATAAACAGATAATGAATCTGGTACGAGAAGCTGCTGCTTCCACAAATTGAAACGAAATAAATGTACACAAGGAGCTCCCGGGACTCGAACTCAGGACTAGAAATTACCGCGCCGGCCCGCTATCGACTGCGCTATCGATCACCCTAAAAGGTGACCGAAGCACAACGACAGCAATGCTAGGCCCAGTGCAGGTACGTGAGCTGTCCCGACATATATTTTTATTCCCTATTTTATCGAGAGTTCACAGTCTAGTAACTCCCAGAAACAGATAATGAATCTGGTACGAGAAGCTGCTGCTTCCACAAATTGAAACGAAATAAATGTACACAAGGAGCTCCCGGGACTCGAACTCAGGACTAGAAGATACCGCGCCGGCACGCTATCGACTGCACGCTATCGACACCGACTGAACTCTCGATAAAATAGGGAATAAAAATATATGTCGGGACAGCACGTACCTGCACTGGGCCTAGCATTGCTGTCGTTGTGCTTCGGTCACCTTTTAGGGTGATCGATAGCGCAGTCGATAGCGTGCCGGCGCGGTAATTTCTAGTCCTGAGTTCGAGTCCCGGGAGCTCCTTGTGTACATTTATTTCGTTTCAATTTGTGGACGCAGCAGCTTCTCGTACCAGATTCATTATCTGTTTCTGGGAGTTACTAGACTGTGAACTCTCGATAAAATAGGGAATAAAAATATATGTCGGGACAGCACGTACCTGCACTGGGCCTAGCATTGCTGTCGTTGTGCTTCGGTCACCTTTTAGGGTGATCGATAGCGCAGTCGATAGCGTGCCGGCGCGGTAATTTCTAGTCCTGAGTTCGAGTCCCGGGAGCTCCTTGTGTACATTTATTTCGTTTCAATTTGTGGAAGCAGCAGCTTCTCGTACCAGATTCATTATCTGTTTCTGGGAGTTACTAGACTGTGAACTCTCGAAAAAATAGGGAATAAAAATATATGTCGGGACAGCACGTACCTGCACTGGGCCTAGCATTGCTGTCGTTGTGCTTCAGTCACCTTTTAGGGTGATCGATAGCGCAGTCGATAGCGTGCCGGCGCGGTAATTTCTAGTCCTGATTTCGAGTCCCGGGAGCTCCTTGTGTACATTCATCTCAATACTGCTTCATATTCAGCATCATCCCTCTTCACAACTGACCCCTTTTATTAAATTCTCTCACCTGCGTCTCAATTTCATCATATTAGCACTAACAGACTTCAATCTTTACCCTCACTAACACAACTGAAATGTGTGCTTTTTGAGCCAAAAACTAATTCGAAAACTGTAAGCTTCAGAAGTTCACTATTTTTTTTACCTTTCAGGTACCGGATGAAAGTGAAATAATTTCAACATCATCGAAGTGGAAGAAGAAGAGTTAAAGGCGGTTGTGTTATTCTACAAAACCACCAATATTAGAGAACTTTTTGCCTCTGTAGAAGTGGAAGATGCTGCCACTATATCTCCGATTACCTCGCTAGGAAAAGAGACATGTATCACCAGCAACTGAAAAAACTTTTATGGCTCACTGCACTAAAATTTGTTTCATTCTCAGTGTGCAAGATTTCCGTTTCCATCGGTTTGGATCTTTTAAAAATATATTCAGTCTGATGATCTGCACGAGGGACTTAAATTTTGCAATAAATCTTTTGTACTATTATTCGTTATGAGAGGGTCTTGCCGTTTCTATCGAATCAAATTAGTCACTACCCTGATTTCAACAAAATTGTTTGTGAATAACTGCTCTTAGCCTCCCACCTACTGTTCTCAAATAATAATGTACTTTATAGAGTTTTTCTTCAGATGTACAACATTGTAGTCACTCAGAGCTTACAATAGACCTCTGCAGGGTACCTGTTCTAAAGACAAACATGATAAAGTGATGCACAAGTGATACACTGCACTTTTCTCCTGTGTCCTAGTTCTTATGTTCTAGAGTGAACCATGTTAAATTTTTTCGTATCAAATTATCCAGTTAATTTTAAATGTTCTCTGGAATATAGTTGCATAGGAGTACCCTGCTGGCAATGGTGTTACGGACACATTGGGTGGATATGTTGAAGAGCAGCTGCTTGAATGCACTTCTGTGAAGATAATAAATTTAGGCCTATAGTTCCGGTATTTCCCTAGAAACAATAATTACGAGCGAGTTAACTGTTTTATCCTGTACAGTAGAGCAGTACTTCATACATTCCGATTTAAATATAACAAAGCCTAATTTTAGTCTTAGTGTTATTCACTCGACTACTCAGCTGTGAGCCAAATTAAAACCATAAAAATGATTGAGATGGGGTAAAGTTTCTATGGGACATAATTTGCCCATCTCCAATTGTATCCAAGTAGAGTCAGTAAATTTGGACTTAAAAGCAAACATATATATGTGTTTTCTGAACGGCCTGATGCTATTCCTGTCTGCTGTGGTCAAACACGAACGCGGCACTGGGCCCAGCACAAGCGACGCGGCGCAGAAGATATGGGCAACACTTAGCTTCCTAGTGGAATTCGAATGGGAAAGAACTGTGAACTCGTAATGTGGTTCATTACGATTTTAACTGTGGAGCGATATTAACTATTGAAATGATTGTGCATTGAAAACTAAAACTTAATATTATCCAGCATAGAGAGTGTTCATAATGCGTTTTGTTATATATGGGTATCGTGGTTTTTTCATTGTTTGATTTGTTATGTGTGAGAATTTTAATCACCGGCGCGAACTTCAGGTATTGTTTGAGACGCTATTTCTCCTTCAGAATTATTGGTGGTTAGTTTAAGGACACGTACACCTTTTTTAGGGCAAAAATTTGTATATCAAATTGTTTATATTAAGCTAATTATTTTGCTTTAAATTAAAGCTATACATGTGCTGAACGTCCTAAATAAATTTTACAGGCGTGCACGCAATAGAACGCTCACCATGGGAGGTAGAGTGGTTATGAAGGGGCGATGTTTTTTGTAAGAAAAAGTTATTTCTTGAACAAAACACTTTTCCTTCATGAAAAACTAAACTTTTAAAACTTTTTTAATCACAGATACAAAAAAAATAAAGACAAAACAATTTATTTATTGATAGAAAAAATGTTTGTGCGTGAAAATGTCTTTTCTTTATAACTTCTATAGAAACCTAAAATTGCCTTGTACCAAATTTTACTCCTCCTTCAATTTTTGGGGTAGAGTCGAGATAATGTATTTTTGAGAGATGAATAATAGGGCTACAGCTTCGAGGTAGCAATTTGAGTTAGTCGAATTAGGTAAAAAACGACAAGCCGTCAAACTCCAAAAAATCGAGTTTTTTGGGCAATTTTCCCTAATTGCACAAAGAATTTTTATTTAAAATTTAGCCTAAATATAGATTTTGTAGTCTAAATGTTTACCTTTCAAATGACACTTGCTTCATGATCATAGGTCAAAATTTGTAATAGGAGTAGGGTTTGCCGTTCACCCCGCAAAATTCTGTTTTCTTTGCCGTAATTGATTTTCTATGAAGCGAATCGAGAATTTTCTAATGATGACCTCTATTTTTTCTTGCGTTTTACCAGTCTACTAAAGTTCATAGGCGTTGGCTTAAAAACAAAAGGAAAGTTTTAAAAGGTGTATGGTGCCCTTAACTGCAGTGCATTTTATTGCATTTTTTCTGACATGTCGTTTCATTAACGTTTTCTATAACGGTATTTCATTTTATCCATTGCTCATTGTGTTCATTTTATGAGTGTAATGATTTCTCACCTACCTAACTCATGTGTTCATTCGTTAATTCCACTAAAATTTAATTGAAAATGTGCTATTTGTAGTCATCATTACCCCCGTATTATCATAGGTGCACTGGTGTAGCTGCGTGTGCGACAAACACTCACTGTTTTTATTTTGTTCTGTACTCTATTTCTCTCTTCTGTGCGTTTCAGCTTTGTAATTTTTTTCCACCCTCTAACCAAACTGAGGTTTAAAGCCTTCGATACGCAGACGTTCATAACGTCTCGTGAAAAATTCGAAGGATGTCTACTCTCAGACGGCGACAAAATTCACTGTTCAAAATGACGAACAAAGAAGCAGGTGACATGCCAGAGTATGAAAAGAAAGAGCTAAGGAGCTTGTTTTTCAAAATAATGAATTAGGCTCTACGTTTTGTCGTTAGAAGTCTTCCAGGTCAACTCGTAGATGTTTTCGTTGATTTTGTCAATTAAATATTTTCGAGAATGAAAATTAAAGGAAACTTTAAGAGCTGCGGAGCCCTCTGAATTTCAAACTTCGCTACGGAAGAAATTAGGCGCGTTTCACTAACACCATGACCTTTCACCGCCTATAGAAAGGCCTCTACGGCCTATAATGAGGGGAGGTAGTTATGCAAGGCGTCGTGAAAGCTGAAATCCTAAAGTGACTTGATAAAATGGAAAAGTACGTCACACAAATATCCTGTTCATCATCAGAAAGAAAAGACATTCATAACGGAAGAATTAAACGGATTCCTTTGTTGAAAGTATGAATAAATATGAAGTCTGTATCATGAGCACTTTTTATTCGTTTATTAACTTATCGGTCACAGATAAAATTTTTAGGACGCAGGTAAAAACAGATTTCCGAGTATAATAAACAAAGAATATCATTAAAAAAATTCCATGGGACCTTTCTCATCAATTACATTCCATTATTTGATGTGTTTCTCTCTAGCCCGAATCGTAAGCCCGAGTGCATATCTGAAACCCAATTTCGCATTATATAAGCATATTTTTGGACCATTTCCCCATGGGTTCTCGAAGGAGGGTTTCTGCACTTGAGTCTTTGAGAGCGCGGAAACACATGCTTTGGATGTCAGAAAAGACAAAATTGAAATATCTATGTGGTATATATCAGCCGATAAAGGAGCAGCATCTCTTTGTGTCAAAAACCTATGACAAATGACTATCAACCATTGTTGTGTGCAATTTGATTTGCAAGAGGGTGCACGCTCCTGGAAGAAAATGAAAAGTTTTTTTAGACATGGCTTACTTGAGCGCAGCAGAAACAATTAACTAACATTTAAATTTTATGCTACCAGAATATGAAAATTATTCAGAGTTACTCAATATCTTGAAGGAAAAAAACTCTCACGTTCATCTTAACCCTTAGCTGTCCAATTCCACTCTGCTCGTACCTTTGTGAATGTTGTAATTACACTGTTCATAATCGCTGTATTAAACTGAATTATCTTTCCTTTAATTGTGATGTTACAAGGTTTGTTGTTTATCTATTATCTTCAGGTACCAGTATATGGTTGAAGCAGGAACTTAGTTATTCGTGATTTGAGTTTTTGCTCTAGATATTCGTTTTTTCGCTCGTCTCATTACTCCAATAAACATCTTCAGGGTTGTTTGAGTTTAATCAGTGAAATTATAGAATTTATGAAATCATTTCTTTCTGGTTAAAAAGACAATTCGAGCAGATTACTCACTAGTACATCAAAATTTATAAACTGGTGTTTGCTTAATAATTTAGGAATTAAAATACTGTGCCATCTGACCAATCATTTGCTCATTCCCCCTAATGTGACATGATTCTTCCAAACAAAATGATATCGAGATGAACTTCTCAACAGTTTTTATCAAATATAAGACAAAATTTCCTTGGTTTGCCAATGAATGCTAACAACTTGAAAAAAGGTTTCTTGCACTTCCAAACACCTTTTTCAAGCGTCTGGGATGCCTGCACGAGACTCTCCCGGCGCTCTGTCATTCTAACAGGAAATCAATTATTCAATTACTGCAAAATGCATTTCGTGCTAAACACAATGCACTCTCCTCGAACTTGTTCAAAAGCTCGGCAAAAATGGAATATTCTTAATTACATCCTAGAACAAACAAAAGGACAATAATGAATATGTGAAAGACCATCAGAATGAAATAGAATGCTTTCAGTCTTTCTCTATATTTAGTCCAGGTTTACAAAAGGTTGAAATGTGTTTATCAAAATTAAATGTTCAAAGCTGTTACTGGATTCGAATGGGGCTGAAGAAATTTCCCAGGAGAGAAAAAAAATTACTATTACTTGGCAGTATTCAACGTCAATAAACTTAACTAGTAGTTGACGGAGTGTTCAATTTTTATATAAAGAAATCCTGAAATTCAGTGTCTAAGAAACTCCAAAACCTTTTCTCTTTTTATAACCACACGTCAAAACAATATAGCAACAGTTTGCTCAATCATATAACACAGAATAAAAACTAATCACAGCGGCTCAAAATATAGCAACATCCAGTATAAATCCAGTGACGACGCTGAAAAATGATAACATAAGCAAAATATAGTCACAGAGACAAAGAAATTTAACGTTGCTTCAAATCGCATAACACTCTCAGAATGTTGCAACAGACGTTTATTTTCTGTAAAAAATAATCAAATCTTGTAACAATGCATCATATGGCCAGTATCACAGGTTCAAAATAATGTAACAGATGAAAAAAATAGTAACGAAAAGTCATAAGATGTAACAACATCTTTTAAACGCCTATTGACGAGAGAAATAATTTTTTTTATACTTCTCTACTAAAAAATTGAAAATAATGGCTTCACCTTGAAATTCCGAATGTCAAAATTCCAGAAGTCAAAATCTCGAATATCTAATTCCCGACCATATCTGACAGTGAAATACTGTACATGCCAGTTGGTAACCCTGATTACAGCATTCGGAATTTTGATTTTTGGGATTTAGATATATGGGATTTCGACATTTGGGATTTTGACTTTCGGGAATCTGAATGCCACCCGACAATAATACATGTAGGACTACATTCCATTACTTCCCGGTCAGTGGAAGATGCAATATCCGCTGACTAGGAAGTAACGGAATTTCCCAGAACAACTCTGACGGGGCCGGTTCACGTGTGATACATATGATGTTCATTCTTTATTGTAATTATAAATAATTTTGTATGCATAGTTTCAAAATACATTATGTAGTACACTATATGGCTCTGTTAGTTTGCTTATAAATAATTGTGTCAGAAATTGTTAATTTGTCACAATAATATTTACGCACGTTAATATTTTTTGTATAATTGTTATCCTTTTTGAACGTTAACGTTGTTACAATAAACCTACTCTGTCACAACATATTGTTCCCTTGTTTTGATGTATAGTTTCACTGTCATTCATTTTGCTGGGTGTCGCTATAATTTGTCGCTGTTGATATTTTTTGCGACACTTTCTCTATATTTCTATGTTACGAAATATGTATGTTTATATCACATGATATGTTTTTGGCTAAATCACGGAAAGCTATGTTCATATTAGATGATATTTTTTATTTTACGTGATTAATTTTTGTCTAAATTCCGTAAATCTACAACATATTTAAGACCCAACATATTTAAGACAGGTTGCGTATATAACATGCTGCGGGGCTACGACAAAGGAATGTTGACCGTTAAGCCGGCGTCGACTAGGCGTGAGAATGGAAGACAGCGCCGCGAAGGCGAGGGGAACTTCGAAGGGGTGAGGGATCAAGAGAGGGCCGCAACACATGGGCCAATCACGAGAGCTCGCGAAAACATCACACGTGGAGGTGTGTCGAGCGCGAACCAATCATAGGCAAAACTTCAGGACCGGCAAGTTTCCAACGAATCAAGATTGAGAAAATCGAGTGACTTTCTCTGTAGCTTGGAAAAATCGAGATCCTTCGAGAAGGAAGGAGGTGACACACATAAAAGGAGTGAGAAGAGGATAATCAAGGTCCTTTTACGTGGAAGCGAGTGCGGAAGAGGTGCACGTATCTGAGGGCGCGCAAGCGGGCGCGCCGGCGCACTGCTGGTGTGCCTTCAACATAATCTGCAAAATAAAAAATCTGAGCATAGTGAGCACATCGAAATTCTCAAGAAAAGGAAACGTCTTTCATCATAAATCGTCGAAGCTCCAATTTTGCAACACGGCTACACGAAGCACCTCAGCCTCATGAAGCGTCAACATCGCAGCAGCTGCTACACGAAGCACCTCAGCCGCACGAAGCGTCAATATTGCGGCAACGGCTACACTAAGCGCCTCAGCCTCACGGAGGAAGCCGCCCAGTACCCGTGCATCATGAAAGCATTCGGAACGCTTCTACATCAATCCCGGGCTCACAAGTAACTTCAGCACAAAGTATTGAAGCGGCACGAACGCCGGAGTCTGCAACGATGCTACGCACTACGAGTCATGCAGTGGTCAAGCAGACTCGGAATTCAGAGCTTGAGATCCGGGCCGAGTATGGCGCTCCCGCACTATGGCCGGCTGATGAGGAAGGAACTTCGGGACCGTGGGACGGTCTGATCTGCACTACGTGAATTCTCAAGCAGCATTGTGAGTTTGTTAATTCATCGTCTGAGCGGCACTACGTAAATTCTTCAAGCTGCATTGGAAGTGTATTGAGTCATCGCGATCTACAATTGCAAGAAAGTGTTGATACCAAGTTACTGTTTGAAAACTCAGAAAGGTGATTTTTAGGTATGAAAGTCCTAGCACAACCAGCGCATGGAATAGTGCGTTCCGAGCGGCGCGCAATCAAATGTGATTTGTGTCATGCGGGAAATTGGCTCATGTTCGAATTCTGTGTTGTGTATAAGACGAAGCATCCTGTATTTGACACCTTGCTGTGAGTCAAGGTTCTATTCCTTTTTGGCATAACCATTTATTTCATGTGTGCGCTAGCCAGGATGTTCTTTTTATGCTTCTAATTTCATTTTTGTTTGTGCGTAAACTCTCGATTGACGGTTGCCAAGAAACGGTGTTTCGCGTTAAATCATGTAATCGTTCGCTGGCATTCAATAATTTTCTAGCCTGAATCTCTCATTTCATGTGCCATATTCAAATCCACGTGTTTCTAAAATAAATTCATGTTAATTTTTCCAATTCTTTTATTCTCCATGTCTGGTATACACGTGAACGCAAGCATGAAAGTATAAAACTCAAATTTGTGCGGGGTTTGAGATTCCCTCAGCGTCTGGGAAGGGGGGGCCTAAACCCACCCTCTTCTCATATCGCATCATCTATTCCCTGTTATATTCAATGGTTCGTCGTTGTTAAATTTGCAGTTCATCGGCACATTTTGAAAGAATGTGGTTATAAAACGAGAAAAGGTGTAGTTGAGCACTTGTTCACACATTGACTCCTATGGCTGCACAACTGTAGCCTGAAAATTTAGTTATAAATGAGCTTGGTCATCCCACTATATGTACTTGGATGCAAAGCTCGCTCAAATGTATGAATAACCTGGTAAAAACACATTAAGTAGCGGCATGTTATTCTTGAGGTTAAGAAATACAGTATCCATTATCCACGACCACGCGAAATTTAAGAGGCAGAAAGTAACGCGTGAACCATTTTAATACATCCAAATGTTATGTTTTCTTAATTCAATTTTAATTGAGGTAATGGTAAATAGAATGGGTTAGAAAATGATGACAACGATTCTACGGGAAATCGCTCCGATCTTCAGGTGCATAATCTGCTACCGATTCAGAGCGAGACTGCAGTGGAAACTGTCCAGTTGTGCGTAGCTGGAGCTTTCAACGTGGTTCTTAGTTATACCTGCATCCCAATTTTCCTCAGTAAAAGTTATGTTGAATAAAACATTTGGTCTAAGTCAGGGCGAATAGTGTACTCACACATGACAAACTTCAGCAGTGACATTAATCTCACGTGAGGCCAACTTGAGTGTAATATTGTGAACAAGCCAAAACGATGGTAAGCTGTCTCTCCTTCTTCAGGAAGGAACTGTAGGTTGACTCAGAACCAGCAATACTCTTGGTAAAGGGTGGGGCAGAAAAACCTATCCGATTTCAAATCCCTTTTTCTCAGAAGAGGGAGCAGGTAGAGTAGTGGGGTAAAAACCGTTAGAAAGCCGGTTTTATGCCATTTGTCAGTAGTCAACATGCCTTGGTCTGGTGAACATCGTGCTTTTGTTATTGAGCGGTTTATCGAATGCGGCGGTTCGATAATTGCTACACAACGTGCTTTTCGAATTCATTTCGGACTCGGGCGTCATGATCCTGTTCCATATCACGCTACGATTTAAGTGTGGGTGTCAAATTTTACACAGACGAGTTCAGCATTGAAAAAGAAGTCGCCTGGACGTCCCAGGACAGCAACAGGACCTGAAAACGTGGCCAATGTGAGAGCCGCGATTGAACGTTCCCCGCGTCGTTCGGCGCGAAAACATTCGCTCGCTTTGGCGATTTCCAACCGCAGTATTCGGCGCATTTTGCACCGGGACCTCAAAATGCATCCCTACAAAATGGTTGTTGCACAGGAATTAAGTGAAAGGGATTTTGAAACCCGTACGAACCTGTGTCGCGATCTCCGAGAACTCCCAAACGACGATGTTGTGCTCTTCACGGACGAAGCCCATTTTCACCTTTGTGGTGCCATTAACAGGCAGAATTTTCGATATTGGAGTGGCGAAAATCCTCGAGAAATCCATCAGGAACCCCTCCATAGCCCAAAAGTGACTGTGTGGTGTGCTCTTTCCCGCCTAGGCGTCTGGGGGCCTTACTTTTTTGAAGAAAATGGGCAAACCGTAACGGTCAACAGCGAGCGCTATTGTTTCATGCTGGAAAATTTTCTTAGACCCAAAATGGAAGAAAATGGCGTGGAAAATGTGTGGCTTCAACAGGATGGTGCAACCGCCCACACATCGCGACGATCAATGGACATTCTCAGGGAACTGTTTATCGGTCGCACTGGGTCCAGTCTCGCGAATTTCCACACCGCCGAAGCCTCTCGCTCCACCTCCAAGCAGCTACATAAAGTTGCCATTCGCGCCAATTATTGAACTATGTAGTACTACTGAAATTTATAAACGTATCTGTTCGTTATACATTTATTATTAATCACTGCATTATAACCACTACAAGTACTTAGTAAGTGGATACTTGAGCGGAATGTTAAAGTTAACCTGTATTAAATCATTATAATAAATTTTGAAAACGACCGCTGGTGTTTCGCTATTCAACCCTCCATCTCGGCACGCAAAAACAGGCATTTTTAAACTTTTTTAAGTTTACCTTAAACTAACTGAACTTGGCCTAACCTTACCCAACCTAACCTAACTTAACCTAACCTCTTAACCTAACTTAACTTAACTTAACCTAACCTAAATTAATTTAACCTGAGATTTCTGTAGCTGTTTGGAGGTGGGCACTGTAGCTGCTTGGAGGTGGAGCGAGAGGCTTCGGCGGTGCAGAAATTCGCGAGACTGGACCCTGTGCTTCCCGGTCGCCTCATTTCCCTGAGGTGATCTTGGCTGGCCGCCGCGCTCACCGGATCTCACTCCATGTGACTTCTTCCTTTGGGGTTACCTCAAATCGAAGGTTTACCAGCATCGACCAAGGACCCTTCTTGCTTTACGAAGGGAAATTGCTCGGGCAATTGAAGAAATTCCTGTGGAAATGACGGTGAAAGTCATGGAAAGCTACCGCGAGCGCCTAAATCAGTGTATCCGCTCCCAAGGACGACATTTGAGTGATGTGCTTCTCAAAACTTAAACAAAAAAATGGCATAAAATTTGCGATATGCTAATAAAAATAATTTTTTGACAAGTTGAGTGGTTTTAATTTTATAACGTTTTGAAATCGGATAGGTTTTTCTGCCCCACCCTGTATTTACCTCAAGTGAAAAGGATCATAGGTCGGCTGACCGTCAATTTATCTCCAAAGGATCCTCGATCTTTCAGCCGATACCTTACCTGAGAAAGGGTTCTCGAACTTGAGGCCGTTGCCTGACGTTAAACGGGTCCTCGCGCCACTGGCCTTTGTCGTCTCAAAGAAGGGTCCATAAGAATCCTGTGACCGGAGCTTCTCCCGAAGAGAAAACTGTTCCTCTAGCGTTCCTCTCCCCGAGAAGGATACCGAATCTTCTGGCTGTCGCCATATTTCAGAAAGATCCCTGATGTTCGAGACAAGGCTCATATTCCGAGGGTTTACGACAGAGCTATACGTAGGCCTCACTGACATGATTCACGGGCATCATTTTCCCTTCTTTCTTTATTTTCTCCGCTTATTGTCTACAATTTATGGATGCTAATTCATTTTCTTCGTTAATTTACTGGTATACGGGTCGGAATTTTTGGCGAAGTTGCAAGCGCCCGCCTAAATGCCACGTAATACCGACCTGGCTGGAATGAGCCAAATCTTACCATACCACCTTGGACATTGCGTTACTGGCTTCAGTTTTTACGATGATAAAATCAGCTATAGGTTAGGGAAAACTACATATCATGTAAAAATTGGTTAATCTAATTCACAAGATATGAAGATCAACAACCATGTTTGGGGGAAAAATCTTTTAGGAACAAGAGTTCTTCGTGAAGAAAAGTATAATTAAAATTAATTTTTCGATCTTTTACCAGTAAGGTATGATGTAAATTGATTTAAAATAAAGATGAAATCAAATTTGGTTTATAAAAGTGTGTCGTCGAATACTTCCGATCAAAATTTCGCATAAAATATTCGATAAGCAATTTGGCAAGAAAAACGCAAGTGAATATCCATGAATGTATAAGCCAAAAACATGCCAATGCCTCTTTTTTCTTCAGAACCTTTCTTGCAGCCTGTTTCTTTTTTTTAGAGGGCTATGAGGTGCTGGCGTTCTAAAATATTATCTCATGATACATACGAACCTTCGTCAGTCATGTTCGGTAACATTCTTCTTAGTTTTCTTTCTCAATTATAAATTTTTCTACTTCCGATTGAACTCTCTGGGCTCCGGTCGACCTTCGCATTCACGGCTTGATAATCTTGAGGTGGCCATTTGAGATTCGAGGCCGATCATTTCAAGGCGAGTTTGCGGTTCTAATTTTTTGGAACAGATACAGAGAGAGATAAATGCTAAATTTTAGGGCCTTCAGCACCTTGGCAATCTTTAATTTTGTTTTACTAACACGACATAGCTAAACACCTGCACATTTACCAAAATCGTTTTACGGTACACAGTAACAATAAACGCCAAATTAATTGAATGGAGATCAATAATCAGGTATTTATTAACATTGAAACTCTTTTGCGCAGCTAAGAACGGGATTTTGAAGACACTTGAATTATACGAGCAACAATTACGATGAGCTTGCCCATCCTTACACTTGTACACAGCAACTTATTCATTTTGCTTCTAATTACATTGCAATTTACACCGCACAGATTTTATCCATCATCAGCCCCAACAGCTGAGGTGAAAACACTTGGTTCTTTTTAAGGAACTAACTAATTTTCGTCGTACAGAATGGTATGTTAATTGGCAAAAGTAGTCGCATAGAGAGGACTAATCGCTTTCATTTGTACAACGTTTTGCACGATTTACACTCAAAGAGAATTAGAATTATGAGAGCCTGGTTTTCATTGTATTTTTTAAAACAGTCTTTACCTTATTTAAGGTATTCATCTAATTTGCTGAGAAAGATCTTTCATCCCTGCGTTAAAGAGAACGAATGAGTAGGTTTTGTACATTTTAATTATCAATATCAAATTATGCCTTTGATTGAAAAGTGACCCGTAGAATAAGCTTGAATGCTACAATGTTAATACCCAAGTACGATATTCGACGAATAATTTCGATGTAGCATTCTGTGAAGTAATTCTTGAACTAATCACCACTCTTTGGTAATAAAATTCCAGTAAGGGAAGATCTTTCATCCATAGGAAATTGAATTAAAACCATGAAATATCAGGAAAAATACCAGCCATCACCTTGTGCTTCAGAGAGGTGTCTTCATTCTCTTCAATACTTCATGCATTTCATGGTTTTAGTGATTTTCTTGATAAGACTTAGCAATTTTGAAACTAGCTCCATCTGAAGTAAACTCGGTTCTTCATTGCTAAGTTTATCAGGTTCTCAAATTGATCTCAAAGTCTAGAACACAATAAAGTCATAAATAAATTCACAAATGTTTCTGATAGTTCTTAGAATTGCGAGTAAAGTGAAGTTTGATCCAAAGTGAAACACTGAAAAAAAAAATTTCTAACGTTTTTATTATCTTTATTGTTCGCTCCATTATTTTAATCATGTTGTAGATGTATTTTTTCTACTTCTTTCTAGAGGAAGTAGGTAAGGTTATAATTAAGTGAATTAAAAAGTTTTTCTACCACCGCCTCTACCCGTCATATGTATCCGCTATAAATCACTTGGGGCTGCACGCCTTACCTCCTCACGCTGAGTGGCAGTACATACACTGGGAAAAGTAACGAGAATGCCGTATAGGGATCAAACCAGAGTTTTCCTTTTTGAAGTGAGATACTTTACCTCCTTATGAAATAAGAAAGGCAATAACGGTCGAATTAAAGAACATTTTTGAATCTGGCTTGAACTCTTCATGACTAAAGAGTACACAACAGATCGCCAGAACAGTTGAGAGTAAAATGTCACACGCAATAAATTATAGATTTAAATTATTTTCTCTTTCTGTAACCAATTTCGACAATAAGCTTGCGCCTTAGCATCTATAATACCAACAAATAGACGTTTAATGAATGGAAGTTCTTTGAAGTTATATCACTTCTACTGTCATAGATGATATTTGTAAGGACAGCAATCATCATGCATAATGTTACTCGCATTAGGACAAATTGTCATGCATTAAAAAGCCTATGAAAGCCAAAATTGAAGCGATTGGAACTGGCCACTCAATTTGGTTCATTCCGACCAGAAGGGAATTCCTTTGATCGAGCCATGTCCCCACTGAAAAATAGTGCAGTCGCTTTCCTCTGAATTTGAGTGGCGCTCTAGCTCCATGAAGAGATTAAATGTACGCAGCACTAAGGAGCTCGAAAATATTAGTCAATGAGAATTAGGCTTACCGTCGAACTTTAATCAGCCTCATCTGATAACCAACTTACGAAAATAACTTGAAATTATTTTCCTGTCAATAGGTTAGCAACTTTAAACTTTGAAGCAATGTTCACCTGAGAGGGTCGTAAAAATTGTATGACTTACAAATAAACAAAGATTTTCATCATCATGTGTTCTTCTTCCGATCAACAAAAAGACCAAGCTTTTGCAAATTTCTATTTGAATTCTAATGCCAACTGCACTAGGTCACAGCAAGGTCAGCAGCCATCATTTATGAGTCTAATGATGCTTTCAAAGGCGAGGGTGAGCTCAGTTAATAAAATCAATAATTCAATTACGCATGATTCAACTAATGGTACTGATATTTGCACTGCAAAAGCCCCTGACGATCGAATGAATGTCACTTCGTTTCGAAAAGAAATCTTATTCTCAATGACCTGATTGAATTCATTCGGAACATCTATCCTAGCGTTTAACCCAATGTCTACTTATAATAAAATCAATAAAATTTTTAAACAACAGAAATGTAATAAAAACTGTTATTTGGTCATTTTCTATTCATTTAATTCAGCTGGAAACAGTTTTATTAGGTAGCTTTAACATGCTTTGGGTCATCATTCAAACATGTTTATTTTATTTGGCTCATTTTAACATCATAATCTTTTCTGCTTTCTTAGGGTCAATCTTTTTTGATTGACTTCTGAAGAGCCACGCTATTTACTTTCGGTTAATTAAGAACAGAATTTGTGAGCGGGTTTCATCAGCTTGAGAATCAGCGTAAAAGTTGCGCCCTCGGGCTCTAATATCACAACTTGAGACACAGTGTCTACACAGCACCATGGGTCTAAATATTTGCTCTCCAAATAGTCACATCATACGAGGACTTTTAATATTCAGCTCAAACGGTAAAGTTTTCTTCCAAAAGACTTTCATGATGTATATGAAAGGAACAACTGAACAGATACATTTTTATCACTTTTATTGTCCCAAAAATGGTTCAAATATCAGAAAATTCACAGCAGGTTAGGCGGCAAAAAAATATTTCGTTTCTAATCAGATCATTTACTCAAGATAACATGAAACCATCCCAGGCTTCTGCGAAGGATGGGTGGATGGAAAATGGTATCACTACTTATATTGCCGCTAATTGTGTGAAAATATTTCAGAGGATTGAAAAAATGAGCTGATAGCTAGGCGCTTACTGATCGATTTAAATCTTTTACTGAAAGGATAGATGTAGAAGAAGCTCAGCTAGGATTGGTGAAGTGTTTTGTGTCCTTCCTGGAAACTGTTTCTGGCTAATGCTTCAGGTATGTTGTAGTTATATTTTAAATTGATTAACGTTCTAAGCCTAAAGTTTTCAGGCTAAGGTAAAATTTTAAGAATTTCAGTCAAACTTCAAAGGGTTTTGTATTAATTTGTCTAATTTATATATAAGGTCTGTTCCTAAATGAGGGTATTACGTACGTTTATATGTGAAGCCCTCACTTCATCATAATTTACTACTTTCGTAAAGTAAGCCCACTTTACTTCCTCGATTCAAGTCATGTTATCATAAATTACAGCGTTAGTAATTTCCCCCGGGTAACTAAAAGTATTTTTACAAGGAAAATATTCGCTTACAACCAAATTTGAAAACAAGAAAAATAACGAAAATTATTCTTAGTACTCTGCACCGCGGCGCGCATGAGAAATCAACTGTCAATATAGCAGCTCGACTGTAACGTCTCCAGAAACCAATCGGAAAAATTATGGCTTAGTACATTTTAACTATCCTCATTTCATTTTAAAGTGAAAGAAAATGCTTTCTTCTAAGAATCTGAGACAGGTACAAAAAATTCGAGGGTATAATTTTAACAACACGTTCACTCTTTGGTATACCTATGTTGAAATTGAAGAGAGTACACCAAAGATTCCTAAAGTGTCATCAATATATTGAGTTTGAACTTCACATCAGGACACTACCAGAGCAGTTTAAGAGTATCGGAGAGACATACACAATCTTTTAGTCTGTATGTACGCTTTTCGTGTCGGAAAATTAACCCATTTAAACATTCCTGAAAAATTTAATCAGAAATTTACTCAACTTTATCAATTAGAATGGCGTCTCATAATTTTGAAATCCGAAAATGTTTTTAGATCTTGAGTAAAGCTAAAATTGTTGTTAAGTTATGAACAACTATTAACATTGAATCGGTGTTCTAGGTATTGAATCGGTCTGACCAAAATCTAATATATGACTGGGGAATGTAGGCCACATTTTCAAAGCAATTTAAACTTAATTAAATAATTTTGGAGCGCTAAATCATATTTCTGCCAATTTACCAAAATCAAACAACTGTAACGAGTGTCAATATCTTTGGGTTAAACGATAGATTCTCAACGCCTTGATCTCATCGCCTTTCAAACATAAACGTGTTTTGGTTGCGTAGAAAAAGAGGGAAAAGTAGTCGTCAAACAGTATTTTGTGATTCAATGTGTTCTTAATCTTGAATGAATATACCCAAAAAGGCGACACCGTTTATCACTGCCTGCTAGGGCATTTTAGTTTTGTTCTTGAAAGTATCGACAAAAAATGTGTAGATTGCCGAATTTACAGAGTGTGTATTTTTTTATTTAAGTTTTCCTGAAGCAGAAAATAGCAAGCCATTCTGTTGGACGCCATCGGGACCATCCATTTACGAGAGTCAGGAAGTGGTCTGACAACGTCATTTTGAAGTTCTTACAGCCAATGCTAAAACGCTTCCATCTATCTTCTGCATCGTTAGCTCTCACCTTCATGTTTTGCATTGGTTCCATGCATAACATTTTGATGTTAGGAATGATACTATTTTTCAGCCTTCGGTCATGAATGCGTTAGTTAGATATCAAAGAGAGTCCGGCAAAACTTCTTTTCAACTTCTTTAGCAAATGGCTTTCAGAAACGGAAAGCAAGTGGAAAATGATGGAAAAAGAAAATGAAGATAAAGTTAAATGATTTGTGGTAGTGGGATCTGTTCTGAAACAAATCCGTGGCAGATTGTATTGTGAATATTTCTGTCAATTTCACGCATATGAGATGACATCATTGGGTTTTTGGTGACTTTGTAATAAAGTAATACAAGTCTTTGCACCGTGTGGTAGCAATTAACTTATCTCTTCGATTTATTAACCATCCATCATTAACATATGACTCATAAAATAATATCTCACATACAAACATGCTATTTTATCTTAGGCAGTACCAAGTGCCAGAGTTGATTGAAACTGTTCGCTTCGTTCATTCTACCAGGCTCTACAGGATTATCTGGTTGCAAAGAGTATCAAAAAGTACAAGGTAGAACTGGAAGAGAAGAGAATTACTTGAATGGTGTTTCATGTGCCTTCTCATCAATGTAGTCTTTTCATCTCGCACGATTCTGAGGGTAAGATTTGGGGGGTTCTAAAATATCAGTCATATAGTTTCGTTCCCGAATTCATGATCGAAAATTGAGTTGATAATCCTTCAAAAAAACTGGATGAAGATTTTTTATCAACCATGATTCTTGTCAACAATATTCTGGTTCCATGACTTCACTTGTTGAACCCCTTGAAGTGTCATTGAATTCATAATAGTACACTTCCATGAGTCCGCTTACTCAATCCATGGACTAAAGGCTTTGTGATGTAATATTCAAACATGGAAATTATTTGATAGATAATATGATAACTTTTGAGCTAGTAGACCACTATCTTGTTATTTGCTTCTATGGTTTTCCCTTGTTTCCATATGTATATTACATCCTGTTAAAATGAATACAAAATGTTTTATCAGTTAGCAAAAAATGACATTTCCAGCATTAAAGTAAGCGTGACACGTCAAAAAAGAAACGTATTACATAAATTAGTTTACCTTAGTACGCACTGCATCAATCGTTTTGAAAATTGTTAGGACCATTACCCTACGTATGAACTTTTCTTGCATGTAAGTTTATTGCGCTACAGTATCTTTTACTAAAAAATACTTGTATGGGAAGCTGTTGAAAGGGAGCGTCACTTGAGGACACTATTGTTAAGGGGATATTTGGAATAAATAATGTTCTTAAAATGTCAGAATGCCAGCTGTTTTAGTCTCGCGTTGAAACAGGCTTTGAATCTGAAAGTATTTTCATTGAAAGAATTACTGAATAATGATTGATGCGACTTTTTATCCTCAACAGTTTATTGGAACAATTAAATTAACGTGACATATTGCTAAATTATGTGTGAAGCTATCCTCGAGTACTCCTCGCTTCTGTTATAAATCATCTCGTGATTTTTCCTTAAAATCATCTTCGTATAAGGTAAATTGTTGACAGATTTTAAGCTTGGACGTGCACACAAATTCAGCTTGTAAAGATTTCCTCAAATAATAGCGGATGAGCAACGAGTTTCGAGCGACCGCAGCTCGAAATATTTCCTAAAGTAATTTAAACAATTCATTTACCACAAGTGATACAGAGGTAGAATGTTCCTTAAGTCTAGTGCAATGATCAAATTTGAGTAAAGCTACCTGTGGGCCACAATAAGTTCCGCGACTTCTAGGGCATCCTACCATCAACGTTATTCTAAGGAGTACAATAATGTTTAACCTAAGTTACTTAGGTTAAACTTAAACTTAGGTCTAATTGCATTAGACTGATCAATGAGATAACTAACTCGAGATTAGAGGTTTCATTTTACAATGTAGGTCATATGGACTATATTTAACAGTATATTCGATAAACGATTTAAGAGCAGACTGAAGATTAACGATATTAATTAACCATGACAAATGACCCTATCATGACCAATCATGTAGGAGACAATATTAAACTTAGTTTTCTTACACGACTAGTATCCTGATTGGAAGTGAGATTTGAGATTTATTTTGAATACCTTGTAAGAATTACTATCACGGATCTCAGCAGGAATTGAGTTCCAAGTTTTAGTTCCAACGAAGAAGACACTGTGTTGCGACGGAAGCAAATAATAATAATAATACGGAAGCATGAATTTACTTCTATTTCGGGTTAAATGGTCGTGACGACCAGTTTTTACGGTTAATAACAATTCTTTTAGGCTATTGTCGCCATCATTTGTTAATGTTTTGTAAATGAAATTACAAATGGAGATTTTGTAGAGATCCGAAAGTTCAAGTATTTGTGAATGTTTGAATGAATGATATGTGTGAGCATTATATTCTAGGTTCCTTACCGCTCTGATGGTTTTTTTTTGCAGAGTAAAAATTATATTGGTTTTATTTTTATCAGTTCCGTACCATTCTTCTATTCCGTATTGCAAGTATGGTGAATTGAGCGCTCGATAGAGCATTTGTAAAGCTGTTTCAGGCAGGAAATTTTCAAATTTATTAGGATTCTTATGGACTTTGATACTTTAGAACTAATATGAGCGATGTGCTCTTTGAAGGTCAGATGTTTATCAATTATGATTCCCAGAAACTTGCATGAGTTGGTTTCTTCGATCTCACCTTCGCCAATTTTAATGCGTGGGAGAGATATATTTTTCTTGTATGAGAATGTAATATATTTTGTTTTATCGATATTAAGGCCAATTTTATTAGCTTTAAGCCCCAATGAAACCTTATGGAGTTCATCATTTATACTCTCCGCAATCATTGCGGGAATTTGGTTCGGAAAGACCGCAAATATATATATACATATATATATATATATATATATATAAAATGATAATTTCTAAAATATATATTTAATGATAATTTCTTAGCTCGCCATAGTGTTCTACAATACCGGCCTATCAAATTTACATGGTTTGCTACGAAACAGTAGGCTTTCACTCGTTAAATGCATTCAGGTAACTTTACCCCACAAGTCAGAGAGCGGAAAATGACTTTGAGAGGCTTAGGTGTCATTCCCCTTTGACTTCGATGCACAAATTTAAACTTCATGCATTTATTCTTGCATTGGTTAGGGATTTGGAGTGCTGTCAGTTGAATGCGGCACACAAATATCGCGACAATGGTTGTGGGAGCGAAGTTAGCCCAATTCCATCTGCAGCGAAATTAGGTTTGGCAATAATTTGTAAACACTTGTTGCATGTGTGTTCTGACTTGATACATAGGTTTTCCAACGTAACAATTCCTCATTTGAAATTTCCATTAAGTAACTTTTCAATAAAATTGAAGATTTATCATAGCCAATTGCCTTTAATTTATTAGGGGAAACAAAGAAAGAAAAGAAAAGAAAAAACGTTTATTTTCAAGTTGCCACATGAGATACATGTCAACATATTGGCTTTTAAAAGTTTCTTAATATAGGACGTCCTAAAACAAAAGTTCAATACGATGAGTACTAATTGACAAACCATCCGAGGTGTACAAGTAGATAAGCCATACGAGGCATAATAATAGACAAACTATACGAGGTGTACTAATAGACAAACTATCAGAGGTGTACAAATAGATAGACCATACGAGGCATATTAATTGACAAAATATACGAGGCGTACTAATAGACAAACCATACGTGGTGTGCTAATAGTCTAACAAAAGTTCCATAGGAGGAGTACTAATTGACAAACCATCAGAGGCGTACAAATAGATAAGCCATACGAGGCATAATAATAGGCAAACTATACGAGGTCTACTAATAGACAAACTATCAGAGGTGTAAAAACAGGTAGATCATACGAGACATATTAATAGACAAAATATACGAGGCGTACTAATAGACAAACTATACGTGGCGTGCTAATAGTCTGTCAAGGATAGTTGAATGAGAAATTAAAAATAATCATCTCTTCGATATTTTATATTCCAAGAGATTCCGGTACAGCGTCCCTTGCCTATTTCCTACTTCGATAATTTCAACTGAGAACTTGGGTGTTTCGAAGAATTTTTTAGTAGTATTCGAATTATTTATAAGATCCTCGAAGTAGGAAAAATACAAAAAACGCTATACCGGTGCAGATTGAAACACCATCGTAAATGACAATCGAGTATTGAGAAAAGGTTAGTCACGAAGTAATTTATAAAGAACATCGCGCAACACAGCACGCACATCTAGAAATGCGTAAACAAACTTACACTCAAAAATGAAATGCATGGCTTGTTCGGCATACAAATATAGAGATAACTTTTGCACGAGCGTTTTATTTCATTTGTCTGTTTATACTTTTAATTTCTTCTATTCACAGAAATGCCCTTCGGGGTTGTGATTGTATAAGAAATTTAGTTTGGCGGCGCGTCTGCGCCGTCATTTGTCCCGTGCGCGGTTCAGACGCTACTTCGGTAGCATGTTTCTAGCATGAGACAGTTGCGATCGACACCCTAGTAGAGCAGGACTGAGGTAGCGGCAGCCCGTGTTAGGAAGGCGGCGCGGTGTTCTTGGTGCAGCGAGTGGTAGTGGCCGAGGTTCCTTCATCTTCCTAAAATCTAACTTCAACTATCGTTATGTTGGTGTGCCTGTGACCTGTTTAAGTTATTTCTTTGATTGTCAGGGTTCACGTTTAATTATTCACTGCAGGCTCACCTTAGTACGTCTGGGGAACATCCTCCATCGGTGAGTTTAGCATAGTTTGTTTGGGATCTTGAAGGGTTAGAGTGGAGGATTAGGTTTCTTTCTCTCTAACTTTTTCCTAAGCAGACGAACCTTCAACTGTTCTTAATGTCCTTACGGTGAGCCTGACTACCACTATCCCCTCGTCTTTGATAGGGTTTCAAATTTCTCTAACCTCTGAAAGTGGCGTTCCTAGGCCCACTGCGCTGAATCAATCAGCTTAGGTGAGTTGTGCCCTGATGTTGTGAAATCGTGCTTAGATATCGATCTAATCGTTTCACACTATTTAGCCCGCGAATTGCTACCTAGGCGCCAATTAACTGAATAACTCTTCAACAGTATCCCACTACCACGTTATTCCACTGGTTAAGCTGCCACTGCCGCGGATACTGTTGCTACTACTGCCGCGGATACTGCTGCTGCTACTACTGCCGCGTATACTACTACTACTACTACAACAGTCTCTACCGCTGTATCCATTGATGCAGTTTCTACAGTTGCCCTTTCTGCTCTTGTAGTAGTGCGCTCGTACCTGAACTCCTACGGCCCTGTTCAGAGACCTCAAGTTGCTGGCTCTGCACTACCTTGATTATGCGAGCTGCTGCCGTCCTGCTGTGTCTCGTCGTCGCTCTCATTGCGTTATTGTTCTTGTTAAATTGCGTTTAGTTGGAAATTTACTTTTAACAATTCTTTTTAAACTTAAATTACATTTAGTTCAACGAAAGAACTACACTGTTCAATAAAAAGTAAATGCTTCACTGGATAAGCGTTAAAATCCTTATTATTTCCTTTACTACTATCGTGTAAGGTTGCCACAGAAAAATTCCTTACAATAGATCGGTTTATAAATCATTAGGCAAGCGCAATTAATTTGTTTATTTGTGGAATTTTGTTCAGTTTTAACTGATCGCAGAGCCTTAGGTAAAATGTAATGTGTCTTGAGGTTATGCTTTTTACGCAAGAAGTAGAAATAGAAACATATACATGTACATGTGCGTATATATATGTGCAAACGTGTGTATGTGTACACTGATACATAGACATTTATGTTTGCGTGCGCACACATACACACTCATGCACACACTAACGCACATATTCATATATATACGTATTGAAAATGAATATATGAAAAATGCTAATAAACATGAAAAATAATCTTGCTCTTTCTATATTTAAAATAACAGCCAAAGCTCTGATGAAGCGTAAGAAATAACCTGAGGAAAGATAAGGAATAGAAAAAGGACTTCGAAATACGTATAAAGGAATGGTTTTTTAATTTTGTAAAAAAAATTTTAAGAAAACTCAAGTTACCGCCGAGGAACAACAACAACAACAAAAAACATATTTCATGTCTTCTCGATATTCTCTGCAACATCATGCGGACATGGGTACATGGGATAAAATGGAGATACAGTGTAAGCCGGTTACCACTCATGATTGACAAATATCTACAAAATTTTGGCAGAAAGGCGTAAACAAACATATACTCAATATCAAAATTCATAGCTTGTACAACATACAGACAGAAAGATAATTTTACCACGATTCATATGCTCAAATTGCGCTTTATTTCATTAATTGTATTTGTCATTTAATCCGATTCACAGAAACGCCCTCTGGGGAAGTGATAGATTTATTTTTGAATCATTTCGCTAGTGCAATAAAATTTATTAACCGGATGGTTTTTGCGTAAAGAAATGATATAGAAACATGTATATCAATTTAAGAAAAAAAAAGAAAAAAAAAACAATTTATTTCCAATATAGATGGTACAGAAGTACCATCATTGGTTTTTAAAATATCTTAAAATTAATACACTTAGATGATACACAAACACGAGTATTGTACAACTCGTGTCACTTGCCGAAAAAGAAATGATTGAGGGCAATAATGTACTCCTAATCTTCCTTAATCTACATTTAATTATACATGTAATGATAATTATAAGAGATAACACAATTTCATGGACGATGCATTTTCAATGTGGGGTGAAAACACTTTTGACAGTTAAATGTACATGACATAAAACTTCGCAATTCTTAACGCCAGGAAATAATATATGAAACGCTTGTTTCGGCCAATGTTCAAAAGTGTCATTTTAAGGACGCATGAAAAAAAATATATATAAATATATATCCATATACACACATACATACATATATATATATACATACATGTACATATATGTACACATAAGTATGAGGATCAAGAAGATTATAAGTTTTGTATTTCTAATTCAACCATTTTAACATAACGGTCATTAGTTAATAAGCATTTTATTTAAATATAAATGGATGATCGCACAACAAATGTAGAGTTTTTACTAGAATGCTTTACAATAATAAAGAGATGGCGAGTTAGGTAATGTTACAAGTTGAGAGTGAACAGAAAAAAGACTATTATCTCTAGTGAAATGCTAGTTATCAGTCTAGTACACACATATTTGCACATATACATGTGAATAAATACAAATACACATGCACACACATACCCACGCACATACTTACACCAAACTCGTATGCATACACGAATGCATTTCTATGCATCGAGGCAATTACAATACATACGCATTCTATAGAGTGTCATACTCATAGCGTGCACACGTACACATATACACAAGTAAGCATGTGCGCAAAAAGCGTAAACTAGTCAGTATAAACCAGCATTCCAATCGAGGGAAACGAAGAAAATATATTTTATTATGGCATGAATTTTATAAAATTTCCGTACTAAAAATAGTGGCACAAAACAGTCTACCTACGTCAGAAACATGAAAACGATTGTGGGACGTGAATAAGAAACAAAACATTAATTTCCTATAGGGCTTCATATTAGAAAAAAATCACAATATGTTTGAAATATGGCGCAAATTGTCGACAATTGATAAAACAAACATAGGTATAACATTATTATAAGCAAATAACCATAAGCATGATAAGTATGTTACTGCAGTATAAATGGATGATCACACAACGAATTTATTGTTTTTTACATGGATGCTTGACAATTTCATATTAGAAAAAAAATCACATTATCTTTGTAATATGGTGCAGAATGTCTGCAATTGATAAACACACACACACACATAGGTACCATGACGGTCTAGTTTGATACTTGCACAGAAACGGAGAGGAATGACCTAAAATGCAACCTTCGACTGGTTTATCTACTCAAGTGCACACAGGTGTACGTGCACATGTTCACACCCATATGCGCACATACACCTATATACGTTCACACATATACAAGTAAGCATGTTTGCAAATGGCAGCTCATAGGCGTTCAAATCATAATACCTACGCATACTTCAAAACTGTTGTGTGATGTCTTGAATTATAAAACAATGAGCGAGGGAGATTGTTCAGCAATGGAGATACCAGGCAAATGAAAATTCGTCAATACTTATTTAGTATGTTCTGTAGCTAAGAATTATTTTTGAGACACAAGATGACGAGTTATTTTGGCTTTAAATTTTCTCAGTCTTTGAGGTATTTTAATACTCAGGGGAAGTTTGTTCCACAGTAAGGCGCCTGATATGGACAGAGCCTTCTGCCTTAAGTGAGATGATCGATAGTTGACTAAGACATTATTGTTTCTGTTCGGTTTTTGATGGGTTACAGTGGGTGGGTAGAAACGCCCTATCTCAGCATTGCTCTGAGGAAGATATAACGAGGAGAATACGTATTGGGCTTTCTGCATGAGGAGCCTTTCTTGGATAGGAATCCAGCCAAGTTTATTGAGGAGAGTGGTTACGTGATCACTTCTTTTGAAATTACCGTTGCATACCACCTTGGCTGCAAAATTCATGCACTTTTGTAAGTCCCTTTGAAGGTATTGAGGTAAGTCTCCCCATACTAGGCTGCAGTAGTCAACGCGCGAAAACACAAGGGATTGAATGGCTAATAATCTGGATTTTTCGTCTAGCCTACTTTTTATACGATGAAAAAACATTAAAGTTCCGTAGATTTTGTTGCAAGTAGTCTCAACGTGAGATCTGAAGGACATAATTCTATCCAACCAGATGACAAGAATTTTACCTTTTTCTGATGCATTAATTTTATCATTTCAAACTGCAGGAGTAAGATCTGAAGTTTTTTAATTGCATCTTTGGATCCAGTAATAATGCATTGTGTTTTATTAGCATTTAATTTGAGACCATTTCGGTCGTACCATGATTTCAGGCCAGTCAGTAAAGTCTCGGCATTAATTTGCGTCTGTGGTATTTCCGATACAGAACTTGTTATTGCAATTTGAACATCATCTGCATACATTAAGATCCGTGTGTTAGAAGGCATTGGAGGGAAATCATTAATAAAAATAGAAAACAGTAGCGGACCAATAATGGATCCTTGGGGAACACCAAAATTGTTTGAATGAATGGGGACAATTTGTTTTCTATGCGGACTGCATGAGATCGATTTGACAAGTAACTTTCAAACCATTGCGTGTCTATTCCCAAGTTCAGTATTTTACGTAGAAGTCTATCATGTTCGACGCTATCAAACGCCTTAGAGAGATCGAGTAGCAGCAAGAGTGTTATATTCTTTTGATCGATGTCACTGTATATTTTTTCAGAGATCTTGAGTGCTGGTATTTCTTCTATAGGCGTATTGATTTCGGTGGAGTAGATTTGACTCGTCCAGGTGAAATGACAGTTGATTTGTCACCACTTTCTCCAATAGTTTGGACATGACAGGCAAAAGACTGATGGGCCTGTAGTTTGATGCTGTATTTAGGTCACCACTTTTATGCAACGGTCTCATAATGGAGTGTTTCCATTGATTTGGAAACGTGTTGATTACTATTGATGTATTAATTATCAGACGAATCCATGGTGCTGTAACAGGGAAACTGTCTTTGATATATTGAAGACTGATACCATCATGTCCAACTGCCGTTGTGTTTTTTAGTGAGCATAAGATATTTCGTAACTCCGGTAAATCGACAGGGCGTGGTCTCCACTTGACATCAGTCCTCGAGGGTGCAGTGGGGCATGAGTTTTCAATTGTCGCTTCATCTGGATTGGTACACACCTCACTGAAAACTTGAGCCCCTACTTTTGAAAAGAATTTGTTGAAATCCGTGGCTGTTGCCAAGGGATTTTCAAAATTACTAATCCGGTCGGAATTTTTATACGGGGCTACCTCACTAATGATTTCCCAAGTTCGTTTCGGGTTATTTTTAGCCGTTATCAGTTTCTGGTGGGAGTGAGTTTGTTTCGCTTCAGTGATTTTCTTTCGAAGAATTTTTTCATGTTCTTTATATCTCATGTATAAGGTACTGTTTGATCTATTGTTATTGTACTCTCGCAAGTTAGCTTTCTTTATTCTGCTCATCTCTTTAATTTCGTCAGTAATCCAAAAAGTCTGTTTTGGCTTTTTTTTATGACGTAAGGTGCACATTCATCGAGAGCTGCTGTGAAGTTCTCGTTGAAGATGGACACTTGAATGTGAACATCGTCAGATTGCATCATTTTCTGGAATTCGGTAGACCTATCGAGTAGTTTTTCTTGAAATAGTTTTGCTGAATAGTGCCTTTTCGAGCGATAAGTCATTAAGCGGTATTTATGTCTTTCCTTTGCAATATTAATTTCACATTATATAGAGTGGTGATCGGAAATAGAAGGTGATATTACTGTACTGAGTATTGCGGTGGGATTATTTGTGATTGCTAGATCGAGGAGAGTTGCAGAGACTTTTTTGATTCGAGTCGGTTCTTTGACCATTTGTGATAGGCTTAGTTTATACAATAGTTTGCTTAGCTGATTGTTTTTGTCCATTAGGTCAATATTAAAATCCTCGAAAGCAAAGAATGACTTTTTTGCCAGAAGGATTTCTTTGAAGGTTTCCTCAATGAAATCTAGTGTTAGATTTAGGGTAGACGATGGGTGCCGGTAAAGGCTGCCAATGATTATTGATTTGTGTTCATTTATTTGCACTTCTAACCAAACCTTTTCAATGCCTTCGCAAACTTTATTCGCTAGAAGTGAAGATGTTGAGTACATTTCTTTCACAAAAATACAAGATCCCCTACCTCGGCTGGTTTTAGCGCCATCGTAGCGGTACAACACGTAATCAGGAATGTTAAAAAATGAACTTTGGGTTCGTAAGTCAAACCATGTTTCTGAGACACACAAAATGTCAATTTCTTCAGTGACCGACATTACTCTGATTTCATCCAATTTAACATTCAGGCTTCGAGCATTTATATGCTTGATTCTGATTTTACCTATATTAGCACTCTTTTTAAAGGTAGCAAAGTTACTATCTCGATGGGATCGTTCACGGGATTTATTGATTTTGTCTAAGTTGCCCAGGGTGTTTGGCCCAGCATCTGCTTTGTTAGAAAGTCTACTATTTGGCTGGGCAGTGGCAGTCTGTCAAGATGAGGTAACCCCGGTCTGATTTTTGCCCTGTGTGACAAGAGCACTGTAGTGATCGTTTTTACGATGGAGGAGTAGTGGAGGGTTATTATTTGATAACTCTGAAAAGGGATCAACTGATAAAACAAAATGATCCTGTTCATCCAGGACGAGAAGTTTTTGGCCTGTCACATTTGAAAAGATTAGTGGTATAAGGCTTGACCAAAATTGATATCTATATACCTACACACGTACACACACATATTAATACGTATACTTATTGAAAATTATATATAAGAAAAAAATACACATATAAAATAAATGAGATATTCTGGCTCAAGATTGGGGGTTCTGTGATGATCTGGGGTGCTTTTTCATGGAAATCCGATGCTAGAGTTTAGGCAACAGAAATCCTCCGGCAGTTCGACTAATGGACCATGGGTCTAATAGATTCGAAGTTTTGAATGACGAGATGGACCATCAACCGGACAGCTGCCTCGAAGGCTCAGATGAAGCGATGGCTGAGAGTAATAAAGACAAAAGGACATGGTGGAACATCTCAAGTGCAGCGGAGACAAGTTATCATCTAAGCCCACGAGCAACGAAGATGGGAATGTGGCGTCGGCAGATATTCAAGTGGATGGCCAGGCAAAAATCAGTAATGAGACAGTTGATGCTGATACACCTCTGACGAGAACAGACCAAGAAAGAGTCCAATTAGATTTACGATGTTAATATTGTGCATTTGCGCTCAGGAAAATAAATGATTATTCCCTTGGATGTTCGGGGCAGAGAATATAAAGCCTTGGTTGATAGTGGTGCAAACACTAATATCATGAAGAAGAGTGTGTGTAAAGATTGTAGGGGATATACTGATGAACGTTTCAGGAGTAGAATTAAAGGGTTAGGTAGTACATTTGTTGAAACTTCAGGTAGGGTAAAATTCGTTGGTGAAACGTTTGGGTTGCTTGCCGCTTCCTATTCTTTTGATGTTGTACAATGTGAGAAGTTTTCATTTACATTGTGTCGGGCTTGAATTTCCTTAAGCAAAATAAGTTATGTATTGAAGTGTCTAAAAGAATGATTTCTAGACTGGATCAGGGCAAAGGCTGAATTTTGTATTATTTTTCGGATTCAGGAGAGATAAAACATGTCATGCATGAAACTATATCTGTGTTTCCTGCTTGCGATGTTGACGTGAAGAGGAAACATGCAGCTTGCATTCCCGTCAATGTTTAGCTTGCAAACGTGGGGACTATCATGTCAAATCATGTGTACTTTTTTTGAAGGAAACCGTTGAATTCAAAATTGCGAAGAATTGCTGTGAAATGTAGAAATGGAACTTCTGCTAAGTGCACTAGAGTTTAAGAAGGGGAAAGGTTAGGGTATGCCAGCACCTTAGTGGATTTCCCTCCTTTAGAAAGTGACGGGCTGGAGTACTGGTCAGAAGAGACTAAGGACAAGATAATTTTGGGCGATAATGTTACTTCTGAGCAGTAGCTACTGGTGTATGAAATATTGGTTAGATCTCAGGATGCCATTAGCAGAAATGAATTTGACACAGGAAGGGCTAAAGTTATACCTCATAGGATAGAGTTGAGTGACAACACTCCAGTATGGCAAAGACCACGGAAATTTTCGAAACCTGTTAACAAGGATTTGACAGACAGTGTAAGGAGCTGTAAGCATTCGACATAATTGAACTTAGTAGTTCACCATGGAGTAGTCCTATCGTACCAGTAATTAAAAAAATTTCTGATCTAGGTAAAAGAGAAATTCGAATGTGCATAGATTACCGCAAGCTCAATAAGCCAACTATTACTGAGAAATTTCCCATGCCTGACCTATCTGAACATATATACAGTGAGTATAATACAAATTTTTTCACTAAGTCAAACTTAATCAAAGGGTGTTATCAAGTTCCATTAGATGCTGAGAGCTGTGAGTATACTGCATTTAGTACTCCTCATGATCATTTTCAATTTAAAACTTTATCATTTGGTCTCAAAAATAGTGGTATTGCTTGCTAAAAGAATGTGCAACAGATTCTCTCAGAAGTTTGTTTTAACAAAGTCTTGGTATATATTGATGAAATTTCGATCATTAGTAAACGTTTGATGAACACTTGGAATTAGTAGAAAAGGTAATGAACACCTTGAGCAACAATGGAATACAAATAAAAATTTCCATGTGTGAATTTTTTAGAAGGCAAGTGAATTTTTTAGGGCATGTAATTGGTGAAAATGGCATACGTAAATCTCCAAAATATTGTGATAAATTGAGTAATTTTCCAAAACCCACAACTGTTAGTGAATTGCTGCAATTCTTGGGACATTTAAATTTTGGGAGATGTTTTCTTCAGAATTGTTCGATAATTGCAAGACCACTAACTGCACGTACTGGGGGCCAAAAACATTGTAAGTTGACAGGGAATAATTATTGAATGAAACAGGCTTTTCTTCAATTGAAGGAGAAGTTATTGGAGGAGGTTACGCTGTCTTTTCAGGGTTATTCTGATAAAGTTGCCCCGCTGGATTTATCTGTAGATGCCTCTGCCGTAGGGGCTGGAGGATGCTTGATGCAAGTACAGCATGGAGGCTACAGGGTCATTGAGTATTCATCTACTACGTTTTATAAGGCTGAGACAAGGTACTCCACTTTGGAGCGTGAATTGGTAGCTATTAGGTGGGGTTTCATGGTATTTTCATCATTTATATTAGGTACTAAATTTATTCTGTATACCAACCACAAGCCGCTCTGTTTTCTCCTTGATATGGCCATCACGAATTTGCGGTTGATGCGTACTTTTAATGATATTGCCGAGTATGTTTTTAAAAGAAGGTATAGACCTGGAAGCGAGAACGTAATAGCCGATGCGATGTCTAGGAGTGTGTGCAGTCCTGATGAGTGTCTCGGGGGTGAAGATGAAGAATTAGGTTTACCCACTGGATTGAGAGTCATGAAAAAGATAAATGGGGGTGGAGATTCATTTTTCATTTCTTTGTTCATGTGTTTAGAGGATATTAAGCATGACAAAATACATATGGAATTGCCTAAGGATGATCTAGGCCCTCGGGCTTAGAGAGCTTTTAGTTGATTATTTGATACAGAATCCATCTAAGTTTAAAATCAAGATCACGAAAGAGGCAGGCCTAGGAATGGTTTTCAGGTCAATGAGAAGAAGGGGCCAGTTACCAAGGGAAGAACTATTGTTGGTGGCATGTGAGATATTTCAGGTGGAAATTTGGATTCAACATGGTATGCAATGGCCGGTTGTATTTAAAAGACGAACCCCTAATTCTGAGGGAGAACCAAAGATTCACTTGCAGTGTATTGCAGGAATTCACTTCCACCCAGTTTTTAGCCGAGTAAATGAAGAGGCATTGGTTTTGTATGCGAGGGTGATCTCGTGAATCAGTTTAGTAAATTGGGTCAAAAATTTGATGATTCTGGCTTATATATTAATAACGACAGTGTAAAAGAAGCTAAGGTAAATGTATGTACAACGGAATGCGGTCATGGAATTTAAGTTGCTACTGGTTGTGCGGTGGGAGTTGGAGGTGTCAAAATTTGTGCCTTGATAGGTACGGGGTCCCAAGTAAGCTTAATCGCGAGGGAAGTGACTGTCATGCTTAATAGGGGTATACAGTTTGATTTTGATCAAGTTGAAGATTCTGCAGTTATAGGAATTGATGGCCAAAGAGCTTTTTTACGTGGTGTGATTTATTTTCTTTGTCTTCTAAAGAGGTTGAAAATGGATGTGAGAGTACCATTTGCGGTAGTCGAATGTGATGCCATGCCATGCTGTTGTTTAATTGGTGCAAATTTCTTAGCAGAGAACAAGATAACCACTGACTCTGGTAGTCTTTCCCTGAGCTTAGTCATTGCTGGTGAGCTGGTTAGGCATCCCTTTAAGGTGGAGGAAGACCTGGAGGAATCTTTGTGAGTCAGTTTGATTGTTTTTTTCAGTTTGAGTGTATAGGGGTCAGATATTGATGTGGAAACTGTTGAACTTGTGGATCAAGAGAGTATTGTTAGTGCTGGGGAAGGTGACGACTTACGGAAACGAGACGTAACGTAAGGGTAATTTTTTTTTTGCAAACTCAAGTATCCGGAATATTCAGTGTGATGATTTTGCAATAAAATCTTTGAAAACAAAGATCAACAATAACGTACATCTGAATTTTTGGAAACAGCGTTGTCTTGATCAGTTCCGGAGGTACTACAGTTCATTGAGCGTCGTATCGAATATTTTTGTTAGAAGCATAAGTGGTTATTATATACCCGTTGTTCCATTTATGATAATGATTGATGTTGTGTACAAACATCACATTCAACTTGCTCACATAGGCATTCAAAAGATAGACAAATTAGTGAAAGAGCACTTCTGGCATCCTGCAACTGCTACTATTCTTCATGATGTTTGTGTATCGTGTAGGCATTGCCAACTTTATAAGACATCTCCTCAGTTGGTGACACCACCTACTCGTAAGATAGAGGCTTCTCATCCCTTTGATCTTGTTGCCATTGTTTTAATTCAATTTCCTCGTTCTTCTCAGGGTGATGTTGCGTTGTTAGTTGATATAGGTAATTTTTCTGAATTTGTCATAGCCATTCCCATTGAAAATAGAACATCGAACAGTGTCAGCAGCTTTAAAAGTAGAGTATTACCAGCTATGCTAACACTCCCAGACCGAATACTAACTGATAATAGTAGTGAATTTCGAGCATCGTAGTTTAATGATGTTTTAGATTCATTTAATATCACACACATTTATAGTACGAGTTATAGAGCTTTTTCAAATGGGTGTGTGGAGCGTAGTAATCAGACAATCATACAGGTTTCACCTATGATAATCCTTTAGAGTGGGACAAAGAAGTAAGTAGAGCTCTTACCACGTATAATAACGCTCATCATTCGCAAATTGGTGGCAGTCCGTCTCAGTTCTTGCTGCCGAGAAATTATTTTTTGCGTGGTCCTATAAATATTGAAAAGTAAATTGCGAATAGTTGGGAGCAGGGTCATGAAAAGTTTAGTGCTTTCAAAATAGGACAAAAGGTATTGTGCAAGATTCATCGCATAGGTAAACAAACTAAACATAAGCTAGAGCCAAAGTTTGATTGCCCATTTTGAGAGGTTAAAATCCAATCACATTGTGTAACTTGAGAAGTGAGAGAAGAAAAAGGAAGCATTCGTAAAGTACATCATAGGCAGCTAAAGTCGTGAAATGAGCCTCCAATCTATTTATTGAAATATTTTCAGATGAACAGTAATTTTGACGATTCCGACTCGTTAGAGCCATATGAATTCGAAACTGCTGGGAATGGGAGCTGCGTTCCTTCCTTTTATGGCTTTAGTGAGAGTAGTACTACTAGTTGCAGCAGTTTGAGCTCTACCGGTAGTCCGTCTAGCAGTAGTGATGGGGATTCGACTCTTTCCGATGAGAGTGATAGTAGTCGCGTCGAGTGTTACTGACAGTGAGGTTAGTGTGGAGGAAGACAGTAAACCGCGAGTAGGTCAGTTCTCTGTACACTTAACACCACCTACTGATAAACGCACGATAAAAGAGATTCCTCCTCTTGAAAAGGGAGTTCCGTGAAATTCCTAATTTTTTTTCTGAAAAAGGGAGTAGAGATTTTCGTGGATTTAGTCCAGAGCAGAACGAGCATCAGAAGCGAAACAGTAATCGTCATTTTGATGTTGAAGAAAAATCCAATGTACAAGGTGATTCAAACCTAGGTGGAGTGTTACAGAGGATTGTAGTTGAAGCAGAAATCCACGCAGAACCTATAGCTTCTACACCAGTGTGACAATATTCAGAGAACGAGAGGATCAGTGAATCACTTACATCAGTATTGCAGCCTTCGGCCGATAGCGATAATGCGAGTGCGGCTGTAATTATAAATTTGGTTGAGCAGGCATTTACAGTGCAAGAAGAGTTAGTTAACGAAAGTTTAAATGTGGTAGCTCGTTGTGAGGCAGGTTCCTGGGCCGCATGTGCTACTCCAGATTATTTACCTGAAGAAGTCAACTTTTTAGGATTTGGAGAGAGTAAATCTGAAGGGGAAAATCTTGCAGCAGTAAAAGCAGATTTAATATATTGTTGAGAGGATATATTATTGAGAGGATATTGTAAATAAATCAAGTCAGAGCCAACACAGAGAAGACCATAGCTAGCACACACCTGAACTTAATTGTGGCTTCAGTGGAAAAAGTTTCCTTTAGGGCCTGAAAGAATTTAAGGGAAAATAGGTTAGGGTAATTGGACTTTTAATAAGATCAATTCAATTCGAATAGGACACCTAATCTAAACTTAATCAGAGTTTAGATCAATTATTAGAGGTGAACCCATTCAATCAAGGCTTAGAAAAAGCTTCAAGCGCGGCAAGCCGCAGGTAATGTTAGATAGAAGGGTGTCGTTTAGTAATTAAATGTCAATGATGAAGAAAAGCAAGAATTTCAACTGCGGCAAGAGAGCCAACGAAAATAAAACGAAACAAAAATAGGCCATTCACACAAAATAAACATGGGATTTGATATGAAAGAAGAGCAAGAACGGGCACCAAGGTTAGGATACTTCAACCCTCATAGCGCGAGGAATAGCCGGTAACCAGCAGTGCCGACGTGGCTCGAAGAGCACCAGCCTGCGCATCCACCGTCCGCCCAACCTCCGAGCAAAATGACGTCACAACGAGAGCGCACTTGCAACCTTAACGCCACCATGCACCACACTACTACTGAAAGTTATGACCAATTTCTTGAGGAAAGGTAGGGCTCAAATATTTTGGAAGATAATTAAAGACAAAATTAATCAAGAGCCGATGAGAAATTCAAGTTATGGAAAAATTTCTCATAGATTTCCCAAATATTAGTAACTCTAATGTATCGGAGAGAGTTCCTCGTTCCAGGGATTTTGTTGAGACCTACCCTTATGTGCAACCTACAGTACTGGAGTACAAATGGCGTTATAAAATAAATAAAAAAATTTGCCTTTCACTGGTCTAGATTTACGGTGATGAATATGGTTTCATACTCGTTCTGTTTGATCGTTAAATGTTTATATATGTATATATATATATATATGTATATATATATATATATATATATATATATATCTAATGTATCGGAGAGAGTTCCTCGTTCCAGGGATTTTGTTGAGACCTACCCTTATGTGCAACCTACAGTACTGGAGTACAAATGGCGTTATAAAATAAATAAACAAATTTGCCTTTCACTGGTCTAGATTTACGGTGATGAATATGGTTTCATACTCGTTCTGTTTGATCGTTAAATGTTTATATATATATATATATCTAATGTATCGGAGAGAGTATCGGAGTATCGGAGACTAAGCCAGAGGTGTATCAAAACACGTTTTATCAAATGAAAATTAATTTACCGATCAAACTTTTCCTCACACCTCATTATTTCTTATCGATAATCACACACATATATATATATATGTGTGTGTGTGTGTGTTGGGAGGTGCGTATAATAAAGCTTTGAGAAATGCGTACTATCCTCTATTTTGAATGATTTAGGTCTGTAAACGATCCGTTTTGGATAGGTAGATATGACAATAAAGATTGTGTTGTGAAGTCAGAATTTAGATTTAGATTAAATATTCTTGTCTGAAGTTATTTGTGATGCTGTTGTACTGGTGTAGAATTCACATATATGTGAATTCACATATATTCACGACATAGAACAAATTTTATGTCGTGACTCACACCGCCGCAAAGCACGTTCACGACACGAAGGCCTAGCGATCGTCATTACATGGTAGCACCTGCGGTTCTTGTAGGCCCTACACCACTAAAACGTTGTCCACTGTTGCCAATACGAGGAACGGAAAGTCGGGTAGGTTTAAAAATGTTTTTGCCGAGAACATATGCACAAGAACACACAAAGTTCTCTTGACTCGGAGTTCCCCTCCGGTGGCAAATCCTCATTGCTCAAAAACGATGACTTCGGGCACAGCTATTCTCAAAATTACCATATTTAATTTAATGTCTATTATCTATTCAATATGGCCTGAAAGCTGCGCAAAAGCGACATAGTTAGAAAAATGCGTAAAATACGGCGATCACGACAACGTGAAGCTAAAATTGTCTTACAGCATAATATTGGTACTGCTCGTACCGAAATTAATCTACTTTCAACCTCATTAACTAGCTTGGTTTGCGCAATAAAATCGAAATTATGTTCTTCAACTAAATCGTTCTGTTTTGTTTAAGTTTTGTATTAACTGTTTGGATATTTCATTCTTCGATTACAAGGAAGAACTGGAAGAGCAAGGGGATGTTAGAATCAAGTATTACAAATCGTTTACAACATTTTTTTGGGTAGCGGAAAAAAGGGAAATAAGAGAAAGACTTCCTACTGTTGATGAATCATATAGTGAGAAATGCTTACCATAGTTTGTTGAATATCTTCCTATTATTATTATTATCCTATTATTTACATTTTTCACTCACCCTTAAAACACATTTGCACTGTTTTTGCATTCCTTACATGGCACTGCTAGGTAGATTTCCAAGGTCGGTATACTTGAGCACCGTATCACCTTATTATACTCGTAGGCATTGAGGCCAGGCTGATAATTATAATGTTTAACTTGTAGTACCTTATTTTTTGTTCTGCTGAGTAAATAATTACGACCACTATCGCGAAACTGAAAATTTTCTGGTGGTACGAGTGTCATTTTCTTTTACCATAATCTTAACAATCTCAATGTTGGCTTCACTTTTTGCTGTTTGAGGTCGTCTTGATCGCCCTCGGTTCGGTAATGAAGAATTTCTTCTGCTGTCCATTTGTTGTGAATCTTGCCAACAGTCATCCTAGTCTCTGCAAAGCTATAAAGCCTGTGAAACTTCGTTATTGGCTCACGCTTCGAGTTTGTGCGTATCATTTCTTCTCCGAGGAAACTTGGTTGACAAAAAGCTAACTAGCCGTTTTTGAGGTGGGTGAGCGCATACTTTCATTTGGTCCATTCCGGTACATGCTAATGAGAATGCTTTGGTTTAGTCATTATTTTACAAAACTTCCGACTCCATTTGTAAAAGAACTGATAAGGCACTGCATAAATTTATTATGATGAAATTCTAAGGCCAACAGGACAAAGACAAGAATTACAACAGGTGTGAGCAAGCCTCAAGCTCAACTACACTGCCTTGGAGAAATTACCAGCGGCTTGAATTGGTGAGCTTCTTCAATCATTGTTTTTTTGAAATATCTCCCTAAAAATTAATTGAACAGGCAGCATTGCAGTCTGTCTCATTTGATGATAATTGGAGGTACTGATTTTGGACAACCGAAGAGTGAGGTGTTGCGAAGATAACAGGATTTTGCACTGCAGCGACTCTTAAATCTATCCGACTTATTTTTAGAGAGCCTGACTTTCATTGGCTTTCATTACGGTCATGTGATTCTTTAATAGTTGAAGGATGATGCTTTTATAAATGACGATGGACGACTTAAAACTAAAATCAATAATGAAGAATAAGGTTCACACTTTTTGAGATGACTAGTTGTTGCAGATCATTACCTTTGTTTTGATAAAAAACAAGAAATGGAAATGATTTAAAGGCAATGATAACTGAGTGAGAGACTGATCAACTTAAGAAGTGAAAAAAATAAATATAAAGTTAGGACAGCAAATCTCAAATTAACCATTATATTTTAGTCAAATAAGGATAATAAAAACCGAACGTTTTGCCCTCTAAGATCATCTTCAGCATCTGAAAAATTATTTAATAACATAAGTCGATTTTGAAAATATTTGAAAATCAAGAAGCTATTTGTAAGGGATAGGAGGATAGCGTGTCGTTTAGAACTGCCTTGTCTTTCATGATGAAAAGCGATTCTAGAATACGGAGACCTGTTTGATTAGATTCGGTAGTAATAATATTATAATCGTCTAAGCGAACGGGGAGGTCTCACTTCTCTGCGTGTGAGCGGACTGCAGAGTGAGGAGAAGTTTTTAGAGGCAAGTTCGTTCGATAGCTCCGTCCGGCATGCTCTGCTGCACGAACACGAAGGGATCTGGTAGATTGCCCGACGTATTCAGACGCACATTGTGCGCGACTGTACTTGTAAACAATGGAAGAGAGCATAGCCTTGGTGAGCTTATTTTCATAGTTGAAAATTGACAGCACTCTGTATTTATTCAGTAAGGTTGATCTGAAATCAATGTTCATAAAATTTTTCGATAATACTGAAATGACCTTCTTCGAAACGTTCGGTTTTTTAATTCTCTTATTTGATTAAAATATAATGATTAATTTGAGAGTCACTGTCCTTGCTGTTTTATTTATTTTGAGATTATTCAAAAGGCTAAACTTCAATCTGTATAAGAAGTGAAAAGTTTTTTTTGAAGGAAAACTGTCTTGTGGTGCTAAAAGGGTGGTAATAATACCAATAAACTTCAATCTGTATAAGAAGTAAAAAGTTTCATTTGAAGGGAAAACTGTCTCGTGGTGCTAAAAAGGTGGTAACAATACCAATGCACTTGCTCGAAATCAGCAGAGCTACTTTCACTCTCGGTTTGGATTAAAAAGGTTACATCACACTAAGCCAGAGGTGTATCAAAACACGTTTTATCAAATGAAAAATAATTTACCGATCAAACTTTTCCTCACACCTCATTATTTCTTATCGATAATCAGCAATTCAATACATTTTGTATGGAAAAATATTTCTACACGGGAATACGCCTTAACAATTCATCTGAAAAACTTTGTTTACGATTGAGGCGAAGAAATTGCGATTTCGAGACTTTGCACGGGGTGAAAAGGTTGCTGGAGGTCTTTATTGCGAGGTTTCCATCATTTCAGGGATCAAAACTGTCATTTTAAGTACATTCCTAAAATGTATGAGCGGTTTGGGAAAAGATAAATTTGTAAGGAAACCTAATTTGTACAGAAATTTGATGATGCGAAACGCGCGCGAAACTACAACGTTACTGAAACGTGGGTTAAAAGCGTTTTTGGGGGTAAATTGGGCGATTGATGGTAGGAGGCCCGCATCACGACAATCAATAGGCATCCGGAAATTTGCCGCGGAGGGGCAACTGCGAGCAAGAGTTTGACCAGTCTGAGAGCGAGATGCCAGTACTAGTGAATAGGTTCTGGAACTTTCGAGAGGAGAAAGACGTGTACGTATGAAAGCAGAGCGCAGCAACAGAGCGTGGTTTTTGTGAAGAAAGGGGTTGAAGAAGTGATACGAGGTCTCATGGGTTGAAGCAGCCTGCGAGCAGCGCCGGTTTGCTGTGCACCATGCAAAGCTTTATCGCAGTGCCCTGCACAAACGGGCCTCAACGAATCAAGATACTACGGAACCAGAATATAGTACATATCATCCGGTAACAGAAAACGAGTCTACCCAGGACGAAGGAAAGGTACACGAAGAGCATCACATCATCCGCATCCTGCGCGTTATAACACCAGTATACTAGTATACTAGCGCATCACTATGCATCATCCTGACATCTTAGCAAAGTCCGTCAGTGAACCTACAAGCACTACGAAGCCGACGAATCAGAGCCTGCATCAGCTAACGAACAATATTAACCAGCGTAGAACCCAGCACCAGCGCATCACGATGAACCAGTGGAGAGCTATGGTCGAGTCCGTCGGCGATTCTCTAGGCGTTCCACTGAGCCGACGGGCTCAGAGTTGGAATCGGCACTCGTACTAGCATACTCACAGCCCAACCTTAACCCTGTATCGGACCAGCGGTATTTCACTTCAGACGACTACTTACAGGACGTGAATAGGGACAGTTGCAAACAAGTGAAGAAGTACCTTGAAGCGAACTCAGAATACGGTCCTTTTACGTATTAAATTAGGGGTTGTGTGAATTATGAAAACGAGTGTATGCAGAAAAGTGCAACGTAACAACATCCGGTATTGCTAGTATTCATAACGCATGTAATTTTGCTGTGCCATCGATTTTATGCATTATCGCTTCTATGGTTGTGCCGTGGTTTCTCCATTATTTGCTTTGTTTTATTTGTGAGCAATTGAAGTTGAAATAATTATCACTTGTACGATATTCAAGTATTGTTTGAGACTCTCTGTCCCCTTGGGGGGGTTCTTCTGTGATGAATAATAATTATTTGATACATTTTGTTGGGTTTAATTTGATATGAATGTCTGGCCTCTAACGGGAAATTGTGTTCAGTGGCGGAAAATTTTTTGCTGTTGATAACTCACGTGTTCGCTCTTAAATTTAAATAAAATCAGTGAAATGGTTTCCTGGCAATTGTTATATTCCCCGTGGTGATCATAATGCATAGTTGATTGAGGTAGAACTCTCCTAGTTTCTCTTTCCATCTGTCTTTTATTTCCTTAAGCTGTGTTCATGACATCTCTGATTTTTTCTCCTACTTCTCTTACTGCCTAAAGGGGGCTTAAACTCCTCCAACGTGGACGTTCAAACGTAAGCTTTAAGGACACCGTCTAGGTAAAAAAAAGTCCCGTTATTTATAGATGGATTTCTCTGAAATTTTCACAGTAGGTGTGAAATGATGCAAATATCATTTGTTATTTCGATAAAAATTTTGTATCTGCACTGGATTTTTTTTTATTTTCGAAAAATATGATAAAATAGGGGATTTTTTAAAATCCTACTTCTACATTGAAGTTACAGAACCAGTACTTCGTTTTTGATTGCTTAGATGTCTATATAATCCCTCGCATTAGGGAATTTCGATACCTTTTTTTGTGGATTTTGGGAATTAAAAAAAATGAACTTTTTTAATTTTTTTTTTCATGTGTAATTTTCAAAATAATAAATTTATCAAAAAATGCTATTGCGCGAGGATACACCTTGCTGAGCCCTATCGAATGGTATATAAACCATTCTCCTAGCTCTAAAATTGTGGAAGAAGTAGCATTTGAGAAACCAATTATCAAGTTTCCAGAAAAACGTGTTTTTTCACAAAAAAAAAATTCTTTTCATCTTTTGAACTACAGGGTTTTCTATAATGAACTCTTGAGCGTTTGTAGCTCTTTTCAAGCCCTTTCGATTGATACAATTTACATTGCTGTAGCTCTGTAACTCTGGAAAAAAATATACAACAAAAGAGAATAGGTGTCATTCATGAAAGCAACCAATTTTTTTAATTTTTCAATTTTTTTTACCAAAATTCGTTTTTTTGTCAAGTCAACTTCTTTGTTTTATAGCTCTTTTCAAGCCCTTTGGATTGGTGTGCTCGCCATAGCTGTAGCTATGATACTGCAGCTTTCATTGAGCTATGAATGAAAGCTGCGGTATCATAGATACGGCAGAACAGCTAAATTCTGAAATTGTCAAAAATTATAAAAAAATATGTACTCAGCGTTAGAATGTTTCGTTTGAATAATGGAAGCACTTTGAGTAGCCCATTAACGAACTCTAATGCCATTCCCGCAGAGAAACACGCTCAATTGACCCCTAATAATGAGGGGGGTGGGTGTCAAGGTCACGCCACCCCCATCGCTTCCCCCCCCCCCCCCCTCCGGTGGGCGCACTATTCGGAGTAGACGTAAACGGAAAGTACCAATGGAAGCGCAAGAAAATCCTCTATAAGATGCATATAAAAGCAGAAAATCAACACATATCCTGATTTCTACCTAGACGGTGTCCTTAAGCATTACGTCTAATGACACATTTTTGGCGAAAATAAAGTGCATTAGCAACGAATGCCGGTTGCATCAGTGTTTTGGTGAGGAATGTGTAATTATTTAGCAGCGAGCACGGAACGTTCTGACGGTGAGGTAGTAATGAGCATGAAATTTCTCAATATTAAGCTCGGTGTGTACTTGCGACGAGAAAGAAATGTTTTTACGCAATGCGCTGAGCGCCTTGGCAGTGAGCGTTAAGTGCTTTGCCTATATACGCCTGTAGAAATACGCCTATAGAAGAAACACTAGCACTCAAGATGCTCTGCTCAATATCTCTGAAAAAATATGCAGTGACATCGATCAAAAGAATGTAACACTCTTGCTGCTACTCGATCTCTCTAAAGCGTTCGTTAGCGTCGAACAAGATAGACTTCTACGTAAAATACTGAACTTGGGAATAGACACGCAATGGTTTGAAAGTTTGTCCAATCGATCTCATGCAGTCCGCATAGAAGACGAATTGTCCCCATTCATTCAAAACAATTTTGGTGTTCCCCAAGGATCCATTCTTGGTCCGCTATTGTTTTCTATTTTCGTTTATGATTTCCCTTTAATGCCTTCTAACACACAGATCTCAATGTGTGCAGATGATGTTCAAATTGCAATAACAAGTTATGTATTGGAAATTCCACAGACGTAAATAGAAGCCGAAACTATACTGACTAGCCTGAAATCATGGTACGACCGAAATGGTCTCAAATTAAATGCTAATTAAACACAATGCATTGTTATCGGATCCAATGATGCTATTGAAAAACCTCAGATCTTACTCTCGCAGTTGAAAATGATGAAATTATGCATCAGAAAAAGTTAAAAATCTAGGTATCTGGTTCGATAGATATATATATGTCCTTCAAATCTCACGTTGAGACTACTTGCAACAAAATATACGGAACTTTAATGTTTTTTCATCGTATAAAAAGTATGCTAGACGAAAAATCCAGATTATTAGCCATTCAATCCCTTGTGTTATCGCGCATTGACTACTGCAGCCTAGTATGGGGAGACTTACCTCAATACCTTCAAAGGGATTAACAAAAATACGTGAACTTCGCAGCCAAAATGGTATGTAACGGTAATTTCCAAAGAAGCTATCACGTTACCCCTATCCTTAATAAACTCGGCTGGATTCCTATCCAAGAAAGGCTCCTCATGCAGAGGGCCCAATACGTATTCTCCTCGTTGTATCTTCCTCAGAGCAATGCTGAGAGAGTGCGTTTCCATCCACCCACTGTAACCAACCAAAAGCCGAACAGAAACAATAATGTCTTAGTCAACTATCGTTCATCTCACATAGGGCAGAAGGCTCTGTCAATATCAGGCGCCTTACTGTGGAACAAACTTCCCCTGAGTATTAAAATCCCTCAAAGACCGAGAGAATTTAAGCCAAAATAATTTGTCATCTATCGTCGTAACGATAATTCTTAGTTACAGAACATACTGAGCACGTATTGATGAATCTCATTTTGCCTGGTATCTCCATTGCTTAATACTCTCCTTTGCTCATTTTCTTCTTAATTCAAGACATCACAAAACAGTCTCGAAGTATGCGTAGGTATTATGATTTGATCGCCTACACGCTGGGATTTGCAAGCATGCTTACTTGTACATGTGTGTACGTATATGGGTGTGCATGAATGAACAATACACCTGTGTGCACAGGACTAGCAACTGGTATATAAACTATAAATACCAGACTTTTTTCTCACTCCCAACTTCTAACACTACCCAACACATTATTTCATTTTATTTTATTATTGTAACGCAATCCAAAGCTTAAATGTCTTGTACATGTAAAATGTGGTACCTATGTATGTTCATCAATTGCAGACATTTTGCGCCATATTTCTAAGATAATGTGATTTTTTCCCTAATATGACACCCTTATAGCAAATTCATGTTTCTTTCTTCTTCAAGTCCAAAAATGCTCTTGGTAGGCTAGTGTAGTGTAAATTATCATATCTTCTCGTACGCTTTAGAGTATATTATAACAACTGCACCTAAGCCTCGCGTACTTCTGGAAATATTCTGTACCTGGGAACCGTTGTAGAACAATCGTTTTCATGTTTCTGACTAAGGTAGACTGTTTTGTGCCAATGTTTTTAGACAGAAATTTTATAAAATTCATGTCATAATAAAAGATATTTTCTCCGATTCCCTCGATTGGAATTTTAGTTTATACTGATTAGTCTTCGCCGATATTTGCGCACATGCTTATTTGGGTAAATGTGTACTTGTGCACGCTATGCGTACGTAGATAGGTGAATGTGTCACTACGTAATACTTCATTTCACTTGATTATTGTACAGCATTTATAAAATATATATTTACAAATATATTTGTTGTGCGATCACCCACAAATGATAAATAAGACGCTCATCAACGAATGATCTTCTCGATACACTAAATAATAAAACATCGTTACAATATTTCATCAGAAGCTGTAAGCAGCAACGCGTACTGAAAAAGTTGTCACGAATTCCCTTTGCTTATTATCCTATATTTCAGAACATCGCGCAGCATTTTTATAGAACGCGCATATATTGTTATTGCCTCGATGCATAGAAATGTATTTGTGTATGTTTACTTGTTAGGTGTATGTATGTGTGTAGGTATGTATGTGAATGTATATGTGTATATATTTACATGTATATATGCACATATGTGTGTACTAAACTGACAACTGGCATTTTAACTAGAGATGATGGTTTTTTTCTGTTCACTCTCAACTTGTAACATTACCTAACTCGTCATCTCTTTATTATTGTAAAGCATTCACGTAAAACACTATACATTTGTTGTGTGATCATCCATTTATATTTAAATAAAATGCTTATCAACTAATGACCGTTATGTTAAAATTGCTTAATCAGAAAAACAAATCTTGTAATTTTCGTGGTCCTCATGCTCATATATATGTATATTTATTTTTTTCGTGCTTCCTTAAAATGACATTTTTGAATATCGGCCGGAATAAACAATTCTAATATTATTTCCTGGCGTCAAGAATTGCGAAGTTTTATATCATGTGTACGTAAATTGTCAAAGGTGTTCTCAACCCACAATGAAAATGCATCGTCCATGAAATTGTGTTGTCTCTTAAGGCCCCCTCACACGTACAAATATGTTGGCAGACAATCTGAACTGAATTTGTTTTGTCGGTCTCAAGGCTGCTCACACGATGCAAACAACTCACTGCAAACTAGACAAAGACTCGCTGGCGCACGCTTCAGTATACCAGTAGCAGCTAGGTGGAGAGTACGCACAAGAATAGTGACTCCAGACGGCGAGTTCGTACAACTGATAAGATTCGCTATAGTTGCAATGAATAAGCAATAAAAGAGATGTAAAAGCTCGCTCATAATGGGCAAAAAAATAGTTCCTAAAAAGTGGTGAACATACAAATAAGAAATTGCTTATTGAAGTGCGTAAGGAGAGAGAGAGAGAGAGGCAGAGTACAGTCGTGCACCACACACGAAGGCTGGCGTGACACTTACGTGGTGTCAAGCAGGGCTGCCAATGAGACTTATACAAAAACCCAAGATCATGGGTCTAAAAAACCCAAGATCTAAAATTAAAACCCAAGATTACTAAAATACAAAAAAATACATGATAAGTGTTTTTTTTTCTTTCTGTGCGGACAAATTGCAATCATAGGTGGAAAAACATAAAAAAGGATTATTACGAAGGATAAAATGCCAAAAACTACCAACTAAAGCAGGTTTTTGCTATTTTAGCAATAAAATTTACAAGCATATAACTGTTAGAAAAAATATCCGTAGTTTCAAGCTCTTAAGCATTAAATAATGTTTATACGTTATAGGAACACACGAGTTCGATGCGTTTAGGTTAATCGAGGCCATTTAATTTCAACACCTGTAATAAGACTTATTTGTTGAATAAAAGTTGAGCATTAATTAATGGCTTGTTATTAATATCCTACAATACCTCTGACGAAAAGTTCCTCACAAATTGTTAAAATGAGGCTTTTACAAATTTAATGAAATAACTACTGTGGATGGCTTGGCGTAAATTATCAACCGGAAATTAAATTGCAGACATTTTTCTCAACTGTACAATGCTTGCTGGCTTTATTGCAAAAATAACAAAAACTGCCATAATGGGGTCGAAATTTTAAAGATTAGAGATAACATTGGCGCCCATGTAGTATCCTACTTTAAGTTTTAATGTTTCTTCAAGTCATTTGAACTCGAAAAGTAAGGAGTTTTTGGCAAATTATCATTTGTGAAAATCGATTTATTTTTAGTTTTCTTCAATAAGTTGAAATATGTTCGCACAAAAACACCTTGTATGGTACAAAAAAATACATATACTCACGTATAATTATAATTACATGTATCATCAATTGTAGATCAAGTAACATTAGGAGTACATTGCCCTCAATCACTTATTTTCACTAGTGACATGGGTATTACAATACTCATGTGTGTGTATCATCTAAGTGTATTAACTTTAAGATATTTTAAACACCAATGATGGTGCTTTTGTACCATCTTTATTGGAAATAAACTGTGTTTCTTTTTTCTCTATTTGACGTTTGCGAAATTAATATTTATTTTATCAAAAGCTGTACCATCTAGAATTACCTAGGTAAGTTTCGTTTGCTTCATCGACAGATTTTCGGCTATTTTACTATCAGGAAATGCAAGCTCACAGACCTCAATGTTGGCAAAGGGTAGATTATGTGCTACGAAATAGACTGCAACCTTATCTCACTCCTCGCTATTTGCTGGCTTTCAGTTCTCGTTTTTGAGATATTGAGTGACACTCGTGCTTCCTTTAGCAACAGCAAATTTTTTCATGACTAAAAGAAACTTTATACTTCAACTACCTAGACTCATTTTTATTTTTTAGTGTCACTTTGCATGCCTTGCAGAAGTAACTGAGTCTTCGTTGTTGCAGTCATGCTCAAACCACTTTTTATATTCCGTTTCACTGGCCCATTCTTCCTTGAAGCACAGAGCATTCCATTTGCTCTTCTTTGCTGGCATAATTTCTTCAGTCACTTTTTTAATTTGAATTAACAGAGTTCATTAGAAGATAATATCTTCTAATTTGAGTTTAATCGAAAAATGCAGATTTTCAAATCAAACCACCGACGAAAATCACATAGCAAATGCAATAATGCGACTGGTACACGCCACACACACACTAATCAGTTTTTTTGACACATTGGCGCGCGCTCAGCAGACTGTGATTTGTGACAGGTCACGGTTATGCTACGAGTTCATTCGCTAAGTGCTCATACAGGTTGTGACAGACATGCAACGCATTTCTATCGCATAACGAAACCTTTAAGCGCAATGAAAAGAAGGCATTTGTACGTAATAATTTGACTTTGAGAAATTTCTGTGTACCATGATTGAAGTATGAGGCCCAAAACCCAAGATTATCAACACATTCGAAAACAAAACCCAAGAACCCAAGGTACATCGTAAAAACCCAAGATCTTGGGTTAAAACCCAAGCATTGGCAGCCCTGGTGTCAAGGTATGCATCACGATATCAGGCCTTCCACGCTCGTCAATCTTTGTACCCTAGGCTGGCACGTATTTTACCCTAGATTGCCCTTGATTACCCTAGAAAATATGAATCAGAGCATTCTAATAATTGAAGTATTTTCTTTAATAATAGTATCGGCTTTGCCTTTAATTAAGTCACATTGGCAGCCTTTTGAAAGTTCCTGTGGATATTTTGATTAATGAATGATTTATCTGAACACCTTTAGTTTTGAAATGTTGATTAAATATGGCATCATTCCATTTAAATTACAAAATAAATTTCAAATGTGTATCGATAAAGAACTCAAACACACAGAGCGCTGTGGTCGACAAAACTGAAGTCTAGTTTTACATAACTAGTGTTCACAATACATAAATAATAATTGTTAAAAAAAATTTATGAAGAAAAATGCAGAAAAAATGTAATATATTTTCCCGCTTTTTCTATGAGTCTATGACCTATCCAAAACAAATGGAAAATGAATGAACACTACGTACGTTGTTAGGTATAGCCTTAGACCTTCATGCAAATCATTTCTAATCTCCAGGAAACTATATTACTCACATAAAAGTAAAGTTCTGGAAATCTCTCCTACAAACTACAATCTACAACATTGTAGAAACGTTATCACGCTTGTCGCATTTTGGATTTCTAATGTATTGGCATTGCTGAAGAATCTGTGCACATGGCATTTTTTTCACTTCATTAACAGTCATTAAATTGGCATTAATGAAGACATAGGATGCAGTTGATACTCTGCATGAATCAAACCCCACACGGCTTCAGTCTTCAAACTGGTTATTTGAAAAGTTTTGGTCAAATTAAGGATGTCATCTGAACGATTTTGAACCGATTGATCAGAAATTTCGCCAGAATGTGCAATTTAAAAACAAACAAATTTCACTCGTGTAAATTTTTCTATTTTAGCCTTAGTTTTTGAGAAAATGGGTAATATTAATTTTTTATTCTATATTATCGGAAATTTCAAATGAATGGAAGTCAATGAGTTTTCATGCTAGAACAAACCTATTGGCAGTTTTAGAATCTTTCTGACAAAGTAACAGAGCCGAATTTTACATTTTATTTTATATTTAATTTGTACATGCTATTTTCTCAGTATTTAATACGTACAAAATTTTTGGTTTTGAAGAACGACAAAAAAATTGAGTGTAAACATTTGAAAAATCAATGTGTTAGAATGTTGGCAATGTTACAAGGATTCCAAAACTATCTTTTTCTTGCATGAAAACTCATAGTCTTCTATTTATTTTTAGGTGGAAAATTTTATTCACACGAAACAGGCGAAAAACATGAATTTTGCGGTGAAATGTGATGTAACGCTTATTTTTTGCTTGAATTCTTTGTTCGCGCTGTATTGCCATCTAAAAATATTATGCATGCGTAATTCCATATTTATACTGTGAAAAACATATTACATATACAAATTACACGAATCCAATACATTTAACTCTCATTATATTTGTAAAGACACGGTAATTTTTTTATTTGTGGACCAACTGTTTTGAAATTTTCCACGTATATTTGTTGTTTTTGAATAAACACATTTTTACTTTGGTACCTTTTTCGATTTTGGCCTTAGTTTTTAGAAAATGGGAAATATTCGTTTTTTTATGTAATTTTGTTCGGATATTTCAAAAAAATTATAAGTCAAGAAATTTTCATGATAAAACAAATCCAAAGGCAGTTTTGGAATGCTTGAGACATAGCGAAGCCAGATTTTTCTTTTTCTTTCTCCAGGTGTCGGACGATTTTCAGATTTTCTCCAGGTGTCGGACGTGGAACGCAGTGTTGGATGGCTGTTTTCGGGGCTTGATGCCTTTGCGGTCCGGCGGCACGTGAGAATCTCTACAAAGCATTTCGAAGATACTACACGCAGAACCCATACGAAGAAACTTGGTAATCTGGGCATTCATAATGATATTCGTCCATGTGATCCGGAAAAAGTTGTATTCAATTATTTTTCTTTTCTGTTTCCTTTTGACTTGGGGGAGGGGGGGAGTTCTAGTGCCGGTAGTCCCATAAAATTTTAAAGGACAGTAGCCACTACCTTAATTCCCTTTTTCAGCAAATAAAAAATTGATCATAAAGACCAAAATCGCTCAGATGACCCCCTTAATCAACGAATGCATTTGAAAATGTGACGGGCAACAACGTTCAAATTATAGTTGTAAGATTTGGATTGCGTGGTAGCCCACAGACAATTTTACGGCTAAGAGCTGTTTCCCAGTAATGAACGGCAGACATGACTGGTGTCGATTAGTGTTCACCGAAGTAATGTTTTCGCCCCTCATCATCAAGAAATTTCTTAGCGACAAACTTTTCCATCGGGGAAATTTCATTTAATATACAAGACAGAAAGATTTTGCAGTTGGTGTTGAGCATTAAACCGATTTAGACAGCATACGAGGTCATGATCAGGTGAAATTAGATGGAATGGATTCAGCAAAGAAATGGTCGTATTCTTCGCAAAAGCAAAACGCATAAAATCCGAACGAAAGCTCCTAATAAGGCTACAAATTTTTGATCCCAGGCTGACGATATTTGGAGAATGTGAGTGAAATAAGGTATTTAATTCGTGTAATTCCCCCAAATTACAATCTAAAAACTTCAAATAAGCAAGGGTTAGCTTGTTGTTGAAAGCATTGGCTATCAAATCATTTATCTGAGTCGCATCGCAAAACGACAACTCAACAAAGTGTGAGTGCATCCCATTGCTCCAGCAATTGTCATTCACAAGCTTGTGAAGAAACTGCACGCCGCACATTGCGAAAAGAACCGCAACTTGTTCAGTGGAACACGTTAACTTGTGCTATATTTACGAACCAAATTCCCATGCGATCCATCTTTGAATTAATACCTTCTGCTCGTTTAATTCTTATTTGGGTTATTCAACTGTAGTTATTGACAACCTTCATGTTTTCTCATGATTTTTACAAACCAGATTTGAAATATAGATTTTACCCTAGATTTTGCATTTTTTCCTCTTACCCTAGGCTGTACCCTAGGAGGGGTCTGATTACCCTAGACTAGGGTAATTACCCTAGGAGTGGAAGCACTGCACGATATACACAAGACAGGTAGGTCCACTTCAAAGGGGACAGCTGCTCGCAACCGTTAGACAAGCCAGCCAATAGGAGACGTTTGACCTGATGACGTTGCCACACCCATACCACGTGACCCACACCACACTCGCGGCAGCGATGCACTGGCTGTCGTACGTACGATTGCACCATGGCAGGAACTGCCGGGTTTCCGCACATACGTAGTGAAAAATATTTAAATAGTCTGGAAACTATGATACTGAATAACTTTGATAATCTTGTATGCAATGCTTAATAGCCATGTAATAATTAAAATTTGTGTGCATACTGTGCAAAACCTTCATATTTATCAATCCAAAGCTCCGTTTAGGACTTGCATACTCATTGTAATTCTAAAATTCAGATGTTTTTTTTCGAGTGTTTAAAGGATAAATCAAATGAAAGTCCTCATGATGTTACTTTATATTTTCAGAAAGAAATACCGAGTTCATAGTTCGTCAACGTAAATAAACCACAGGATGAAATTAGTCTGGCAAACAATGCTTTCCGCTTCTAGAAAGTCTTCAATCCTTTTAGAATACTTGTTGAACGACATGCATAGGAAGCAGGATTAGTTTTTCACGATGTCCATCATCTTTAATGCACATTTATTTCGGACTATTTATATACATAAATATATTACGGGCATCGTATAAATTCAAATTATAAATTATAAGAATTGGCTCATGAAGTACAAATCTTCCGCACAAATCTTTTTCTTGCACCTCTTTCATAATCTGCTGTGCTGTCTTTCTCTTGCCTACCGATTTGTTCAGACGATTTTTGAATAATCACCGCTACATCTTATTGCGTTATATAGAACGTGTTAGCTTAGATTATTTAATTTTCGAATTGCTCTGTACATGATCAACGTCTAAATAGTTGAAAATTTGAATAACGAGCATTGTTGAACTAAAAGTATAGCTTTGAGTAACTCCAGGAATATTGGCAGTATTGCTGTAGTCATTCCAGTAGCTACACTTTTCCCAGTGAAAATCCCTCAATACAGTAAAACATGCAATTACATGGAAAAAGTAGCCTTACATCCATATTTATTCGATGAATACATTATTATTATTATATAAGAAAGTTTTAGCCTCCCTTAACCACGACAAAGATGTTCCAAGAGAGGAAAGAGGAAGGCACCATTTAGTATGGAGTTGAGGGAACGCGGAATCTATGCACAAGGTGCACAGAAACAGTAAGCTAGGAAAGAAGTTCATGAAACAAGAAAAAAGTTGAAGAAGAAAGTAGTAGGTGCTGAAAAACAGGACAGCAGTGGACCGAAAAAAGATGGTCCGTAACAAAACAAAAACCTATTTTATTACAACAAAAGGAAGCCTACCTAACCTTTAGCTCAGGCCCTCACATAGCCCCCCCTGGAAGCGCTAATTCCCATTGATACAATACCTGTATCCCCCTGAGGGGTTCGATGAATACATTATTGTAGCAATTTTATAGTGAACACTACGTCCTTTAATAAATAAATATACAGATATATATATATATATGTGTGTACAGACATATACGGCACACATCCTATAATATGCCATTAGCTCCGGTTTTATTTATATATATATATATATATATATATATATAAATGAATAATAATAATAATAATAATCTCACTTAACAAAAACTTCGGTCATAGACTATTTAGTTGTCGCTTTGGCATTTCTACCAAAGTTGCTGTGTTGTTGTACGGTGATACACTGAGGTCATGAGTGTCTTCCATCTTTCTCCGCTATCTATACAGATTACTTCAATTACGACGTTATTGTTCGCATATTCCATCTTACTCAGTCAAGTACGATGCAATTCAATACAATACACGTTTCAGCAAAAAACAGAACTCATGTCCGACTTCAACAATAACTGGCATAACACATTAAGTACGCCCTCCTTTCGTCGGGCCACAACAATTCTCCAGAACTTCACCCCCATTCGTTACACAGCAATATAGTATTACATAAATGTCGATAACTACCGTTTAGCATGAGCCACCCGAAAAGGAGCTGTCATGGACATTCTAACACTTATCACAACATTTGCTTCTTTTTACCAGTCATCATATGGATTCAATCACCATATGAACAAAGATTGAGGCCAATATAGCTGAAACTCGTAATTTTTACCTGAAGAACCAGGGTACATGGATGCAATGGAACAATGAATGTGGAAGGATTGAAGCTAGGACCCCAAAGTTGGGGTTCCAGCTCACACCCTCACTTTGGCTGAGCGTCTTACCCGCGCTGGGTAAGAGCTCCAGCTCACTTACCTCAACTCTGCGTTGAGGAGCGCAGTACGCTCGGCCATTTAGGTTCTAAACTGTGCCGCAGAACATACCAACTGCTACAAGACTAAGACATAGGCAAACCGCAATACAAACATTAAAACACAACCTCGCCACTCTTGAACTGGGTGGGTCCACTCAGATTTAACATCATATATTCCCCAATACATTCACTTTTTAAACAAATTCCATTACTTTATGAATAAGTCCCCCATCAGATAACAGGTTGGCAACGCTTATGTTTCCTCCTGTCACCGCTTAGAAATTACAAATCTCATTTCCTTTCCTGTTGGACATAACAAATTTTAAGACTTCAGCTGTAACCTGACGCTTGAAACGTAAAATACACAATTTGTGAAATCTATCCTGCAGAATTGAAATCTCTTAGAAATACCTTTCCGTTATAACACCAAGAACAACGTGAAGATAACTCTCAAAGAAATGCTATAAATATAAAAATAACACCAATCGCTATACATATACAGGGTGAGCCAGAAGTAACCGAGCCTTTTAATTTGCTAATACTAGAAAAACTATGAACGCTAGGGAGTTGAAACTTGTTTAATTTGAAAGAATAACATTTTTATGGTTTATCAAGGCTAAATTTTAAAAACGTTCGAATGAGTGCCACGACTGTTTAGACAAATTAGAGCTCTTTTCTTTGTCGCTTCCATAACGCTCCTCAGTGTATCAGGCGAGAGTTGAGCTATTTCATATAAAATTTCATTTTCAAGTTCTTGTAAATTTGTTAAATTGGCTACATTAACTCGTGACTTACGGGAGCCCCACAAGAAGAAGTCTCATGGGGACAAATCTCGAGAACAAGGAGACCAAGGGATGTTACCAAATCGTAAAATTAAGTTATTTGGAAAGCACTCTTCCAACAATACTCTTTCTCTTTCTGTTAACCCGCGCACGGTCGCGCATCCCTCAGAAAAGTAGTCAATTTACCCGCGTTACTCTGCCGTTCCCTGTTCACTTACCGTGATAGGCAGAGATGTAAAAATATGAAGTAATGAGTAAAAAATGTTGCTTTACACTTTGATGTTGTCAGATTTTTGATAACTTGAACCGTTTCTTTGTAATATGGAGTCAAACTCCGTCGATTTTTGCACAACATTGCTTCAAAGAGATCAATGGCCATTTTTGTGTTTTGGAAACAATGTAATGTTTTTCACTGCTATTTTATGCAGAAAATCCTTCCAAACCTGCTGATGTTTTTATTTTTCCTCTACAACAATTAGAAAAAAAGTTATGACCATTCATGTCTACTAGGTGTTATCCATTCTTCGTTTTAGTTCCTACATAAATGCATGTTTGCATGTCTGGTTATATTACTGTAAGTATAGTGTTTCGAAACTTGTAATTTTCACACAATATGAATAAAATACTGCTCTACACGCTACTGACTTCAGATTTGTCTTATTTGCCATTTTTACGAAATAAGGCGAAATAAGGCCCTGAGTAGTTTCGCTGGTAACTGAGGCTGCCACTGACTGTTCGCACGCACACCCTCTCACGGTCGCCTCATTTACCACACTGACTGTGCTTACCCCTCCCAACTTCCAAGTGGTTGGAGCTCTGCCTTAACCCCCACAATGTGGGGGTTTCTGGCTCCAGCTGTGTAGCACTCGCTGAGACGATCATTTTGGTGTATAACAACTTGGGGTTATGCCTTACGTCTGGCAACCAGTGAGCCTGGTAAATGAGGCGACCAGTTACAGTGCGCGGGTTAATAACAATAGTGTTAACCTATAAATTTTTTTCTTTCAATAAATCAATTTCAACTTCCTAGCGTTCATAGTTTTACTTATATTATCAAATTACAAGAGTAAGTTACTTCTGGCCGACCCTGTAAAAACCAAGAGACAATTAGCATGGGCTGGACAATTTTGGAACACATTACAGCTACTACCACACCTTAGAAGTACTGTCGTTTCTAAAATCAGGAACTGTGAAAGGATAAAAATGAATGCTAAAAAAAGTTAAAACATTAACACGCAAACTGGAAAGTGAAAATAACGTTTTTGAAACTTGCACAGCCCTAGGGACTCTAAGAGCGTGATTTACGATATTAAAAAGTTATGTCTATATTTTACGCAACGTTGATTCGAGGTCAGATGTTAGGTTAAAGGCTCCCTAACCGCAACAAAGACGTTCGAAATAGAGGAAGGAAGAAGGGACTGTTAAATATGGAATTAAGGAAACGCGGAATCTATGCACAAGGTGCATTGAAACTGTACATTCAGAAAGAAGTTCATGAAACAAGATAAAAGTTTAATGAAAAAGTAGTAGTAGTAGCAGCTGAGAAACAGGACAACAGTGAACCAAAAAAAAATTGTTCATCCCATAATAAAAAATTTATTTCAACAAAAAAAGCCTACCTAACTCGCTACTCGGGACCTCACATATTCCTCCTAGGATCGCCAATTCCCTTAGATACAGAAGTTGTACCCCTTTTATGATGAACTGTACATGTATTGGATCCAGGTCATATCGGTCTAACCAAAATGGGACAATTTGTAGTAGTAGTAGCTAGCGCTTCAGTTACTCAAACTATGTCACACCGAAGGTCACATAATTTAATTCGTACCAGACTCTTCCAAATCACCACACAAGATGAACATCACTATTATTTGAAACATCAAAATTATATGAGCATCGTGGTTATAATTGCAAGTCAAGATTACAAGTGTCTCCCCATTAAAATTTGTTTACAACACTGTACAGTCGAACGCACTGGGCATCCAAACCCCGTAGTGGGGTTTCAGCTGCCCACCCATTTATGGCCGGACGACTTACCCACGCTGAAACCCCCGATGTACCAACGTAGCGCGCCCGGCCATATTGCAGTTTTTTCATCTTCAAACTTCTAAGACGATATGACGTCTGGCTATAATGCGTTACAGCGCGGCTTCACGTTAAATCTCTTCAAGCAGTGCAACATGGAATACGAGGGTTAGTCAAAAAGTTCTCAGACAATTGCCATAATTTTGAACTGAACAGAGATTAACAAGTTGAAACCTGTCCTTAGAGCTTCCTTGATAACTTGCAGCTGTCTCATCAGTCTGTGTCAGGTCAGCATCGAGAGAGGTTGCATCTCAAAATAGTAATTTTCAACCTTTCAAATGGCAAATTTTGAGATCAGAGCTAACATCAAATTTTTAACTAAACTAAACTGGAAACCTGTTGAAATCATCGAAGCTTTGCTAACAGCAGGTTTATGGAGACTCTGCACCACGTAGAGCAGTCGTTTATGATTGGATTGAACGCTCTAAAGAGGCAAGAGTCCAACTTGATGACGACCCATGAGGAGGAAGGCTCACAACAGCAAAAAATGAAAACATCTCTCTCGTAAAGAACCTACTGGAACAAGCTCCCCCTCCCCCCAATTTTATCAGGAAGGCATTTACTGGTGGAAACATAAATTACCAAAGTGTATAGACCACAATGGAGCTCATGTAGAAAAATAAAAGTAATGAGTTGTTAAATAAAGAAATTATGGCATTGTCTGAGAACTTTTTGACTAGGCCTACCCCTCGTATCCCCCTGGGATAGCTAATTTCCCTTGACACAGTAGTTGTGTCTCCCTGATGATTAATTATATATTGGGTCCTAAACCCCTTGACACCAATTAGTAATGTGAACTACTTCAAGTCTTCTGGTAGCTTAATAATCGCATAATAGAATTCTAAGAAAAATTTGCCCCTCTTCATTTCAACAGAAGTGCTCCGTGTTTTCCATCATCAAAAATTGAAAGTTATAGTTAGATACACATTTGTAAAAATTGGCAATGCACTGCTGTACCTCAGAATACTTTGAGGACATGCGAATTAAATTCAACTTAATAAAGTAAACGCAATAATTTATGTTTTGTTCAACGCTCCTGTAGCGCTGCAGGACTGTGCATGATGCACGGGTCATACCAGTCTTACCAAAATGGGACACTTTAGAGACCAAGTTTCATCGAGGGGAAAAACTTAATTGTTCGTTATTTTGTCCCTTTTTCTTTCACACATGTCTTTCGTAATGATCTACTCTGATTGATTGTACATTTCTACACTTCATATAAAACTTGATGAGGGAGAATGTAATCTGCGAGAAACAAGTGTTAGGTTTGGGACAGTTTGAATCGATTACTTCACAAATTGTCTTACCAAAGCCAGGCAAATGACTGATTTCTGCTTAACAAAACCAAGAACTGAATGAGTCCGTAAAAAGCAAAAACCTATTCATTATAAAAAAGGGTTACTTAACCGTCAGCTCGAGATCTCATATGCTCCTTATTGGAGCACTAATTCACACAGATAAAATACTTGTCTCCCCCCAGGGGTGCTTTTAAGTTGAAGTTATTGTGAGAGCAATTTAGCGTTGAAGAATTCTTCCTTCAGCAAACAAATATATTTTCATTTCCACACACGTACGGCCTTTCACTTTTTCTGTTTAAAAAAATTTCCGTTTTTCCATACTTCTCTTGCACATAACTGGAGACATTTCCTCTTCTTATCCATATTTTTCTTGCTAATGGGTTGAGGGTCCTTTTTCTTCTGTTTCGGAACCTGAGAGGCAAAAAAAAATTAGCAAACTCACAACAAAACAGCATTTCTCTGATGTAGGTGCAATTCATCATCACAGTGAGAGAAGTTGGAACTTGGAAGAGATGTCTGTGTGATGAAAGGAGACTTGTAGTAAGAACTGGATGAAGAGGATGACTATAAATTGCAAACCGTGAAATGGTGAGCAGGACCAAAAATGTACACCAGGAAATGCAAATGAATCCGAAATTCCCTGAAAACAAGCAGGAGAAAGGATGGGAATGAGAAGAATTAGGTTAGATTATTGGTTAGTTTGAACCTCCCTATCCTCAACAAATGAGATCCAAAGAGAGGAAGGAAGAAGAAACCATTTAGTAAGGAGTTAAAGGAACGCTGAATCTGTGCAGCAAGGGCATAGAAACACTAAATTGAGAAAGAAGTTAATGAAACAAGATCAAAGTTGAAGTAGAAAGTAGTAGGTGCTGAAAAACAGGACAACAGTGAACCGAAAAAAGATTGTCAGTTAACATAACCAAACATTCAATTTCAACAAAAAGAAGGCCTACTTGAATCTAAGCTCGGGCCCTCACATTGTCCCCATGGGAGCGCTAATTCCCATGGATACAAAAGTTGTCTCCCCCTGAAGGGGAATAAGAGGAGAGAGACATGGAAAGAAGATAGAAAGAAAGGAAATGGAAAGGAAAAGGACATACATCTTTCTAACAAACACTGTAGCAAGTTGACAGGAGTTATGTTATATGAAGCTTTTCATTACCAAAAAATTAACATAACATCATGACTAATAAAACACTTCTCTCAAAGCAAGCCTAAATTTTACAAAATAATTAATGTAACATCTCGCATGTTAACTCAACGTAATTCGCCTGAAATACTAAACGTATATACACAAACCATCACCTGAACCATGCTGACTATCATTGTGCCATTTATTTTTCCATTCTGACTAGAGTTCAATCATCTTAACTTCAGAAAGAAGCCCAAGGTGTCTCTCTCAGCTGCTGATCAGAGAGTCTTGCAATTGCATGCAAAAGGGGTATGGATGAGAAACTCCACGGGGGTCTTCATATATCTCAAGATGAAGACGAACATTTTGGAGTTTCTGCAGTAGACGAGCCTTGTGGTAAATGTTAAAGCTTCCATAATGCACTTTGCAATGCCAGTATCAATTACTGCCAATCATGAATTAGAAGAATAAATATTGTCAAAAAGGGTGCCACCTTTGAATGTATTTGTGATATAATGTTGAAATTTTTATACAGAACAGGAGTCCTTTTCTTTCTAACAGCATTTTTTCTGCCATTCCTTGTTTTTTGATGTCCTTTTGACCCTCATGGGGCATGAAAATAAATTCCCTCAACAAGATGGGTCATAAAATGCCTTGATATTTTCTGCCACTAGACATTCATCAAAATTAAGATCTGGTTGACCCAGGGTTCTTGACAGCTTCTATTAGTTCCAGATGGGGAAGTTGTAGAGATGCTTTAAAAAATTGAACTTCTTCTAGTTACACTTTCAGGAGTTACAGTAGTGAGGATGTCATAGTAACATCATAAACAGTCTGGCAAGCTTCAATGCTTGCCAATTTAGGAGATTGAGAGGCTCTCTTTTAAGCTGCTTGTGGAGTTGAGCATGCTTTCTTAGTTACTGTCTGAGAAGTAGAATATTTTGACACTTTGTGAATTACCTAACTTAGTTGACAATTATTTGAACAGGCATTGTAAACTCATGTCCAACTGAAGTGGGTATATGGCATGATGCAGCATTTATTAAAGGTGAAACATTCCCAGGGCAGTGACTGGCAAGTAGCATCCATTAACTTGACCACGCTCTTCCTGTTGGACAATGAGAAAGAATTAGACAAGGTACAGGAAGTTGGTAGAATCATCAATCATGACTAATATTATTTGCTCCTACAGCCGTAATAACAAAATCTTGATACTACTGATACCAGAACTTAGTACAAGAATAAAATTAATTGGACTATAACAATAAACATACTACAACAACAATGTGTAATAACTGATCTGTACATGCCTCTTGATTGAAGCATTTCTGTTTCAGCTGGGAAATTTATTTTTCCCTATTGGAAATTGGAAGCAAAGAGGGCTGAGATTAGTTGAAGACTGCAAAAGCCTTACAAATTTTTTTCATTCACATAAATAGTAGGATGTAACCTCATGACCCATAAGATTGGTTTCCAGTGTTCCTCCCTCAATCACTCAACCCATTACTAAATTCTTTCCATTCCAGCTTGTCATTTCATCTTGAGAGATTTTTAATAAACTACTCATATTCTCCTACTTTCCCTTACCCTAATTATATTTTAGAACATACATCAGGCAGTCAATGTAAATGTAAAACTCATTTTCACCCATATATTCAGTGTCATTACTCTCTCTTTTGGGTATTTGAGAAGGAGAGGACCATAATCGATTTTCCAATTTTTGCTGCCTAAACGTAGTTGATATGATGAAACAAATTTTTTCTTCTAAGCACTTTCTGTCGTAAATGAGTATTCAACGAGTTATAGCGGTATGTTAATTTTTGTCTTTGATGACTGCAATGTGCTTGAATAAACAGCTACTAATCGATTTTTGAATTTTTGGTCCTTAAATCATGGTAATAACATCAAAATAAACTACTTTTCTACTACACACTTTTTGCGGCGAATGAGTATTTTAAGAGTTATAGCGGTAGGTTTAGTTTTGTGTTCCATACAGCAGAAACCGTTGCACGCTTGAGCTGTTCAAGTACGTTTGGGTACTTTGAAATTCATCAATAGCAAACCCCGCGAAGCCTGAACACACTTCTAGGATCTTTTAGCTAACAACACAATAAAGGTTATCACCCATAAACAACAAGTCAAACGCATCGATAGGGAAAGTCCATTGTAGTCTTCCCCTCTGATCAATTTCCTTCCGCTTCAAACATTAGAGTTGCGGTAAGTAATTTACACCTATAACTTGATAAATACCCATTATTGACGGAAAGTGCATAGAAGAATAATTGTTTATTCAGATCTAATTAGATATGTTTAGGCACCAAAAAGTGGAAAATAAATTATGGTCCTCTCCTTCACATTTACTCTCTCTAGTTTCAATCATCCATATAACATAGTCAATTGCTCTTTTCAACCCCTCTTTCTTTTATGTCAGCTAAATATAGACAATAAAAATTTGTGATTTTAAAAAATGTCCCACTGATATCAATCACCATATACATTTTTCCTTCAAGCATAGCCACATTAAAATTCATACCCTTAGACATCTCTACAAGCCAGCAATATTATTGCATTCAAACATAAACTTGCATTCAAACATAAACTTGCATTCAAAATGCTCTTCAAAGGCTGTGTAGTTTTGATACTAATAACAACAAATATACATTTATAGGCTAACACATTTCAATATTTTCTTATTATTAGAAAACATCCCCACAACCTGGTTCTTTATTCTTCCAACAAATCTCCTGCAATTGATAATTTAAATCAATACAACTAACTAAACATTTGGCCCTTGTTCATCAAAAATTGTAGTTGCAAAGTTACCTTTATAATGAAACTTGAAATTAAAAATCTAGTTGCAAAGTTACCTTTATAATGAAACTTGAAATTAAAAATCTATGACACATGCTATCTGCGTAGAATTGTCATTTATTTGAATAATTAGTTTCTTATCAACACTTCTGGTTTTGGTAAATGTGTAGCGCTTGGTAGTAATCAATTTTCCAGTTTTTGGTGCCTATACAAAGTTAATTAGGTTAAAATAAAGAAGTTTTCTTCTATGCACTTTCCGCGGCAAATGAGCATTTAATGAGTTATAGCGGTAGGTTTGGTTTCGCCTTTGATGACAAACGAGCTCGCATAAACAGCTACTCATTGAATTTTTGTTGCTTGAATCACGGTAATAACAAATATATCAACTACTTTTCTTCTATACCCTTTCTGTGACAAATGAGTATTTTACGAGTTAGAGCGGTAGGTTTAGTTTTGTCTTTGGTGACTAGCGTGTTGGAAGCGAGACTCCATTGCAGTGTTGCCATCCGACGCGGTCGATGAATTACTTGCCGCTTCAAACACTTGAGTTGCCGTAACTAATTTGCTGCTATAAGTCGTAAAATACTCATTTACAATGGAGAGTGCATAGAAGAAACCTTGCTTATTTCTATCTAATTAACTATATTTAGGCACCCAAAAGTGAAAAATCAATTACTACCCAACGCTACACATTTACCCTGGTTTTTATCAAAATTTGTGGTCAATATTGATTTTAGGTGCCTCACGGGAATTAATAATTTTGTTTCAAACAATCACTAAAGGAACACATTTAAAATCGTTTTATACAGATGTCATTCTGCTCGCTGATGCGTTATTTTCTAATTATTCAACTCTGAAGTTGGCTTTTGCACTCCAAAGGAAGCGAGCCTGCCAAGCGGAATATTAATAATGGAAGCTAACCCCCTAGCACAAATGTAAACAGGTTGGGTCGTGAGGGGGAGCCACAGTTCTTCTGGTAAAAATTATAAATAAAGGTTCTAACCCACCCATTAGGGTGACGTCTGCAATTACGTTTACACCGTACCGGGCGACCATACCGGGTGGCAGTCATTTTAGATGGCAGCCATCTTTCTACGATAGCAGCCATCTTTCAACTGATTGTTTCTCTGTACAACGTGAACAGTATTACAGTTGAATAACTGTAAAATATCGCATCAGTGAGCAGAATGACATTCATGTAAAACGCCTTTAGGTAACCTTTATTTATGATTTCCATTAGAAGAACTGTGGCTCCCCCTCACGACCCAACCTGTTTACGTTTGTAATAGGGGGTTAGCTTCCGTTGCGCTCTCTTTCTTTGGCGCGCAAAAGCCAACTTTAAAGTTGAATAATTTGGAAATAATGCATCAGCGAGCAGAATGACATTTGTGTAAAACGCTTTTAAATGTATTCCTTTAGTGATTGTTTGGAACGGATTATTAATTTCTGTGAGGCACCTAAAATCAATATTGACCAAATCTGCATTTAAATTGGTAAATCTGACACATATGACAGTAATCAATTTTGTAAATTTCAATGTGTAAACATAGGTAATTTAATGAAATTAAACGAGTTTTCTTATATGCACTTTCCGTCTGAAATGAGAATTTTATTAGTTATAGCAGTAAATTACTAATACAACTCTAGTTTTAGAAGCGGTAAATAATTTATCAATCCCACGGAATAGCAACACTGCAATGGAATTTTGCTGACCGCGCTCTCATCGTCAGAGACAAAGCCAAACCTACCGCTCTACCACGTTAAATACTAATTTGACGAACAAAATGTACAGAAGAAAAGTAGATTATTTTGATGTTATTACCAAGATTCAAACAACAAAAATTCAAAAATCAGTGAGTAGCTGTTTATTCAAGCGCATTTGTCATCAAAGACGAAACTAAATCTACCGCTATAACTCGTAAAATACTCATTTCAGACGGAAAGTGCATAGAAGAAAACTTGTTTATTTTGATTCAATTAATTAGGTTTAGGCAACGAAAAGTGTAAAATCGATTACTGTCATATCCTTCAGATTAACCTTTGAATTTAGTATAATCTATCTTTGTATTACTTGTTGCAAAATTATTTTCTAGACTGCAATTTGTGGTGTGATACATGTCTTTCTGTTTAAATGAAATCTGATTTTAGTATTTTAACTGCTACAAATCTACAAATTTAGCACTTCATTTAGAACTACAATTTGAAGTAATGTGATAGTTCAGTCTTGCAATGCATAGGTGTAATTATTATTGATCAATTTTTCATAGTCTTTCCATCTTTGCCAAGTATCCAGATTATGATCAATAATCATAATTGAACTACTAAACAATTCTGGTTACTATCATTAATAAGTCACTCAATAAAATGAAATTTTAAAAACGTCACAAAAAATGAATAGACAGACATTTATAATCGTTAAATTCAAGCAAATTGGCATACCAGCTGAATAAAATATCTTCAACCACCCTTTCAATTGGCACGGATAATTACAATTTATGAAGAAATGTTTTAAAACATAATTAATTAAGCACTTCTAATAAAAATTTGCCTGGCATTATTTCTTCCATTGTAGCGTAGCAACGTATTCAGAAAAACTTTCAACTAAATTATACTACCATAAATACACAAACCATATGAAATGCCCTCCAGAAATTTCCAATAAATTCCCAGATAACGAACTAGTTATAAAAAATTTTCAATTTCACACCTTACACTTTCGAGCTACAGTGAATAATTATGAGGCAATTACCTTACACCAGTTTCTAGATATACGTAGATTTTGTTTTAAAATCTAGTCGCCATTGCGCCCGATGCAATGGCCGCCAATGTGGTATTGTTGTTGTCCAACTTGTCGTACAGCTGACTCGATAATGTCACATATTGTCGCCAGGTGGCGTATTCCTGGGTTGCTATTCGTTCTAGGCCCGTGACGTCACCACACCAAGGGCCCTTTCGAGAAATTACTTGAATGCTCCTACCTTCTTATGTTTACCGTGGTATGCATGCAGCCGGTCGCTCCAAAATTATCAAGCATGGCTCATCTGCCTCATACAGTCTGTGCCAACCTGAAATGAGCGTACAAACGCAAGAATTCAGCACCAGTTCAGATATGTTTGCAGATATATTTGCGCGTGTGAGGGGGCCTTTATAGTTATCGTTAAGTGTATCGTCAAACGTAGATTAAGCAAGATTAGGAGAACATAGAGCTCAACAATTCTTTTCGACTAGTGACATGAGTATTACAATACTCATGTGTGTGTATCACCTAAGTGTATTAACTTTGAGATATTTTAAAAACCAATGATGGTACTTTTGTACCTTCTCTATTGGAAATTAAGTGTTTTCTTTTCTTCTTTTCTTTGCAGTGAGCATGTAGCGTTTAGGAAGTGATCCCTACTTTCTAAGAAAGCGTTGAGTGCTTTGCAGTGAGCATGTAGCGTTTTGGAAGTGATCATGGAATACCTACTTTCTAAGAAAGCGTTGAGTGCTTTGCAGTGAGCATGAAGCGTTTTGAAACTGATCATGGAATACCTACTTTCTCAGAATGGGTTGAGTGCTTTAACAGTGAGCAAGGAATGCTTTGGCAGTGAGCGTGGAGTGCCTTGGCAGCGAGCGTGGAGTGCTTTGGCAGTGAGAGTCGAGTGCTCAGGTCTAGCAGTAAGAGAGGTCTGACAATGAGCATAGAGTTCACTGGTCCGGCGATAAGATTGTCATTTAATAGCACTGTGTAAGCAAAATGCGCTGTGACCCACTTCTCCCCCGGGATAAGTTAGGGTGCGAGGCTCTAAGAGCCGCATTTTGTCAGATTTTCCAGCTCAAGCCACTAAACGCCACAGCTCTCGAAGTGTATCAATCTCCTATGGACCTGATATTGGTGGCCAGGATCGTAGATCGAATTCCACGGAAGATAATAATAAGAAGACAGTCAACAGTCAAGAAGAGCAGTTGGCGGCATAGGTTTTGTGAAAACGTGAAATTATATTGTTCGACGAAGACAGTGAATACAGTGAATAAGTTTCTGACGAGGATCTGAGAAAGATTTAATCTGAATTTTATGTCAGTGTCAGAAGAAATAGCCAGAGAAGCAAAAAGCTAAGAAGAGGATCTGCAGAGCATACGTAGATTTGTAAGCGACTAAGAAGTTCTGAAAATCGAAGAATCAAGTGAGGAAGAAATCGCTACTTTCGAAGAGAAGATTATGACAACCGAAAACGGGAGGATTACCGGAAGGGAATTGCGGGATGTGTACAACAACGTCCTCCGCATTGTCGTCCGTCGAATTTCGTACGAGTAACTTCAAAGACCTTACGAATTCGAGCTCACGTTCCCGAAGGCTGCGACCTATCAAGCGCAGATCTCATTGTTTGAGGAAGACGACGGTTTCAAATTGGTCGTGTGCGTTAAGTTCAACCGTCAGTGAACAGTGTAGATTGAACAGTGAGCAGTGCTGGCGTGAAGAAAATATTGAACAGTGAACTGTGCTGATAGCGTGAACAGTTAAGTGCAGGCAAATTGTGTCAGGAAAGTCGAGATTAACACAAAGCGACCTTGGGCAACGTCGAAAACGTCAGCTGAGAAGCGACGATCACTGCATCAAGGACACGCGTTAAGTAAGAGGCAGTTTTTTTGCCCTAGTATTTTTTGCCGCAGTATATTTTTTCAAAGGAATAGAGCAAGGTCAGACGCTTGGCAGCAATGCTCCCAGTGATTTAAGCAATAGAAGTTTAATTTTTTGGTGCTAGCCTAGAGATTGATTTGATATGTTCATAGATTTGGAGTATTGTGCTGTGTTTTTCGCCGAATACTGTTAGGGAAATTATTTGAAGAACTTGGTATTTGACTTAGGACGTACATTTTTGTATTTGATTTCTCACGTGTTATTACTTTTTGTGAGTGTCAATATCGGAGACATAATAATTCTTGTACCAATCCATGTCGGATTCTGAGTCAGCTAGTGAATACATTCGTTCGACAACGACGAAGACTAATCGGGGCCGAGTTTCGGTGCCGAGGTTTAGAGGTCAAAGTTGTCGTACGTCAAATATGACTGATCCGACGGCAGCTGGTCCTAGCGTCCTGACAACTCAAAATGCAACGTTCAGTACACCTAGTGTAACAACAATGACGACCGCTAGTAATTCCGTATCGATAGCACTGCCCAGAGGCAGCACAATTCTGTCCAGCGCGGAACTACCGTTGTTCAGGGGTCGTAAGCGAATGGAAGACCCAGAACTTTGTGAGACGAAAACCTTTCGTACTCACGTATCCAATCTCAAAGCGTACATGACGTTGCTTCCCGATGTAAATTTAGATGAGGCTAAGAAGGAATTACTTGTGTGCAGCGCACATAAACAAGTCGGAGATTTCAACTCGGTAGTTACTAAATTGGTAAATCAGGATCTGAACTATTCATTTGATGAGGTTGTGAACATCCCAGACGAATTATATATGTATATTTCGAAGGGTGAAAAATCTATTCATGCGCTAGCGTGTGATTTAAATCAGTTGCGTTTTATACGCAATGAGAGTTTAGCAGCCCAACTGGTCACAACTTTGGCTAAGATCAGGAAGTTGGGCGAACATCTCTTGACCAGTTCGGAAGTTGCATTTCAGAGACATCCCTTTGTTGTCGCGAGTGCGAATGCAAACGAGCTTGCAAAGTTTACGGGGGATTTAATCGTTTTTAGTTTAGCAACGACGCTATTAGTTCCTTTGCTTGACGAAAATTTTTCGAAAAAGGTTTTCTCGCGACCGTTCCTAACCTATGAAGAGCTATTAGATCAGATAGTTTCGGCAGTACGAAATCACCCAGAGAGTAAATCCATTATTGCCCGAGTACTGGTGCACAGTACTCGGCTAGAGAGACCTTTCTAGTAGACGAGACGGACAGCGACGTGCAGAAACCATTTGATGAGGTTTTCTACACCTCCTAGCACAGTAATCGACGTTTTCCGGGGCGCAGACCATTTTCCAGACCCTGGTTGAGGACTGCGAGGTACTCGCGACGCTGTGCCTATGTAGGCGACAGAGCTTTAGGATCTCTGGAGTGTATCGAGGCTCGAGTGGAGAAGTCGAGACAACCTAATAATTTTGGAACAAAGACGATACGAATTCCCTTCTGTTCACTGAGTAATAGTCCAGGATATGTACATACTACTTGTAGTAGACAAAGCGGTCTGAGCAAACCAAGTCTCCAAGGTAGAACCTGCTATAGATGTAAGCAATTGGGACAGTTTGCTCGTGAGTGTAAGTCGAATTCAAACAGGAACGGTAACGGCCTCGGCAAGTGCGAAACGCACTATGCTGAAGGTCCTGAGAGCAATGATTTTTTAGAGTAAACGCTGACGAGAGCGTGATAGCTGTGCTGAGAGGGAGCTTTTGACAATTTTGCCCGAGGGTCGGTCCACAACTCTCGTAAATCCTGATGTGGTGCTTGCGAAGTCAGATGCGGTAGATAAGTCGGTAGAGGTTGTAGAACCTTTGTTTCAGTGCAAGAACAAATTTGCTGTATTGAAAGAACAAGAACTGACTGAAGGAGGAACATCATAACAACCAGCAGAGGTTTGTTTAGCATCTACGATAATGACAGAAGGTCGGCTGAGACAGGAAGGAGACGGGTTGATCTCGTTAAGGAAATCAACGAATTCAAATCAGTGGTAGTAAAACAATTTGCTAAGGTTCACGCGATTGCAAAGAAAGAAGTTCTACCCTGGAGCCCACACGCTAACGCTATAGTTGAGCGAAATAACAAAAAGCTCATGAATCTCCTTAAATTGCACGTCAATTCCCTGGTTCACACAGAATGGGACCAGTGTTTAGAAATGGAGGAGAATGCGATCAATAATTCCTTAAATTCTATACTCTGAAACACTTTAAAGTCGTAAAGCAAACATCCACGAACGTGAACTGTAGGCAATTTCAATCTTATCCACTGTTGTCCGGGTTATATAACTGATGGTCAAGCACGGTGCGAGTGTTTTTTAACGTGTGATGTGCCTAATTTTGGTTGTCCGAATCTTTAAAAAATTGCTGCACTCATAAAGTATGTATTTCAACTTTATGAAATGGCTAATCAAAAAATGGAGAGTAAGTTTTTGGTTACCTTGAACATAAAACTTCTAAGATCAAATGGGTAGTCTATAGAAAGTTTCATAATTTTTAGGCTTCCGTGGGAATCGTTAATGTATTGTGAGTTATACAGAACTGTAGTAGCCTTTTTCTCTTGGGTGAAGAATATTTTGGGTGCGTTCCATTCAAGGCTTCAATGCCATACTGACCAAGTAGATGAAGATTTTTCTGTAGCATTGAGTAGGATGTGTTTAACTTCTAGTGTGAAATTCTAACGGATTTAGATAGTTTCGTGCATATATGATTGATATAGTCTGCAAAAATTAAATTTTCAATTAGTATTATGTCAGAAAATTGTAATTTTGAGGCATATAGATATGCTTTTAGCTTAACTTTGTGCTAAGGAATGCAAATTTTTCTCGTAAGAAAATAGTATATCGTAAGTCTTATAGACATTTATGAAAATTTTAATTGCTTCGATGGAGATTAAAGCAATTTATTCTAACTCCTGATTAATTCGGTGGGTGATTTTACACCAATTTCGGAGATATCTTCATAGATTACGTGTAGTCGTTACATAAGGTAAGTTTTGAAAAATAAATTTTCACGCTATTAATTGTAATAAAAAAATAAAAGAACGGGCTCAAGAACTACTCCATGAACGACGCCATGTGGCGGGCTCCGAATCTATAGTTAATTCCCAATTATTGTTCATGCCTTCTGAGGTTGGATTTAGTTTATTTTTTGGGAAGGCCTCTTACTCCTCAGCAGCATAGTTTAGTGCAGTGCTCCCCAACCCCAGGCCGTGGAACGGTACTGGTGCGTAGATCAATTGGTAACGGACCGCAAAAGAAATATTTAACCCTTAATGGCCCAAAAAATTTATTATTTTAACCTATTACGGTCTATGCCAATCAGCAAGAATTGTAAGAAGTTCTCTTGACGTCCTCTCTTAAGTTTAGAGTAAAAGGGGGAGGAGTTGAACAATGGGTACGCTGCAAAAGGAGCAAGAAAAATTGCAATAAATAGTTTGTCAAATTAAACGAAGGTACCTAAATGAGGTAAATAACAGGTTAATGAAATGAACTACACAAATGATTTGAGTTATTAACACCCTTACCCTATTAATGCTCCGTATTCGGTGCAAATGCTTTTAGCTACGATACAAAAAAAAGGAAAAGTTGACGGACCAAAGGGAAGTGGCTAAACGATGAATTTATACTGTAAAAGAAATTAAATGTAAAAATAGGGAAACAGAAAGCAGGTGTAAATAATGAAGTCTATGTAATTGAGGAACTAAATCATAATATATTTGTTTATCAAAACCCACCTAAGGAATTTATCCTTGGTGAGGGATCTCTTCTTTTAGCGGTACGGAATATTAACGGCTCAAATGGAGTAACAGAAAACGGATTGGAAAATTCCGTTGGTCTCAATATTAACATAATTCTAGCTAAATTACGGGACAGCCTATTTAAAGAATATATAGTTCAGTAAGTAATTCACGCATCTCTTGGAGAACTGCTAAGGGAAGTAATTCACGCATCTCTTTAAGATAGCTTAGGTGAGTAATTCACGCCTCTCGGAGGATTTAATGTAGGTAACACTCTCCTCTCTCACAGGACTAATGAAGTGAAGCAAGTTATAAGTTGCTAGATTTACGCAATTTAATTGATAACACCCAACGAGAAAAATGCCATGGAGAAAGTAATGCAAGTAGAGTAAAAGAGTGAAGAGAGCACGAGAGGAACAGAAAAATTCGTCCTCAGGCTAAACAGCGGGCCGTGTTGTCAGCCCCGACTGAACTCCATGTACAACACTGGTAAGTTACACACCTTTCAAAACCGATAACCTCCGTTGGCACAGCTATCACAGGTTGGCTTTCAGTGGTAATGATTATAAATATTTGGGAGCAGATTGACGATCTCACCTCCGTCAGTGCTCCAAACCTCAAGTATGTGGTTAAACGAGGTCTAGACGACTTTGTTACAGAGGTGAGCACACTGTATTTCTTATAGAACTACATTTTTGAGAGAAAATGTCCCTTTAACCAGGAAGGCTGAATAAATAAAAATTTTTTTACAATTATGTTTGCATATTCTTATCGCGACTGATATGTTAGAGCCAACAGAAGAACATTTTAATGAGGGTATACTTATGTGTTTGGGTTATGAGTTTATATGTAAGGGTGAATGGTTCTACCTCAAAATTATTCATTTTTTATTATAGAAAGCTGTTGTAACACTAAGTAGGTTTATGGAAAGTATTCAAGATTTAGGTTAAAAAATTATTTTTTCATGAAAAAAAGTTGGTATCAAAAATTAAAAAAATTATTAATACTTATTCAATTAATGCATAATTATAACAAACATTAGCATTAAAATTTTTTTGATATGTGACTACTTATCATTTCATTTACTATTTGAGTCGAACGATTTTTTATTATGCTATTATTTTATAGGTTAATCTCGTTCACCTGAGCGATGAAATTTAAACAATCAAATTAGTAAAAAATGAGTATCAAACAGATGTCGTTGAAAAGTTTTCTGGCGGAGGGGAAAAGGCCCAGTGAAAAAACAGAAGAAAAGACTTCAGCGTCAAAGAAATAGTAGGCTTTAACAAATACTATTAAACCTTCTTGAATTTTAGATTTATCACTACAAGTGATTGTCACTCACCAACCCTGCTCTGTAAAAATCACCGTCTGTAATGAGGCAATGAAACCTTTGCAACTGCTTCGCTACCTGAACATTAAGCATCCTGAATTAAATGACGAGCTCCTGGAGTATTTGAAGGGAAAAACGGGAATGGGAAAGAGAGCAAAAATTTCTTAGGGCCTCTGATGAAACAAAATGCAGTGAGAGTATCAAATTTGGTGGCTAACCTTATTGCTAAGGCTAAAACTCCGTTCACTATCGGTGAAGTATCGATCTAGCCCTGCACCAAAAACATTTGGCACGAATTTTGAGAAGAGGCTACTGCTAAAAACGTCGCACATTTGCCTATGTAGGCTAGCACTGCATGAGACGAGGTTCATCGAGGAAATAGCCGAAGACATTGAGACACAATAATTGTTGGAGAGGATTGTATGATATCACCATGTTACGTACGCACTCCAGGTTGACGGATCTACAGATATCGACAGCAAGGGAATACTACTAGTTTATGTTCGTTATCTTTATCAGAAGAATGTGCATGATTATTTTTTGTGCACTATCTTTGCCAACAAAGATCATGGGAGCAGAACTGTTCAAGTCACTGGTTGGTTATACATCAGGCCAACTAAAACGATTCTTTTCTGTCTCCGTATGAGCAGACGGAGCTGCTGCTGTGACCGGTAGATTGTCTGGTTTAAATGAATGATTACAAAGCCAGTTTGTTTTACCTTAACTTTCTGAAGTGCTGGCATAATTTCTGAACCTAAGACACGAGTTGGAAAACTTTGATTAAGAACATAAAATAAGTAGAAAAAATCTGTTTCACAAAATTCTTATTCTTTAACTCCATGAGTCGTTATATGTTGATAAAAAACGTTTTCCTGAGCTTAACTGATAGGATAAGAGGGGTTGCACCTGAGAGTGGAGTTATGAACGATATAATTGACAAGGAAATACTGGTAAGAAGAAAAATATCACCGGAATTTAATACCGCCATGAATGATGTGGTTACAGTAATTATTTACATCAAAGCACACGCCCTTAACTTGCGCCTGCTTGACCAGCTGTGTGAGAAGAGGAACGCAGAACACAGACGCCTTCACTTGTCCATAAAAATAAGATGGGTCCCGATGAAATCGCTAACCGGAGTGTTTGAATTCCGAGTCATTACAAAGATTCCTCTCACAAAAGAAGTCACGGCTGGCAATACATTTCAGTGACAGGGTATGGGTCGCAAAACTGGCTTACCTGTGTTAAACGTTTAGCCTGCTCAATGAACTCAATCTGTTTCTTTCTAGGGAAAATGACAACTGTTCACAAATTGACAGACGATGTAGCTGCATTCATGGTCGAACGGCAGTTGTGTGAGCAGAGGCATTTTGGACATCTTTCAACCTTAGTGTGGATTTTGGGCGAGACTAAGACTGAGCCTTCTTTCCCCCAATTGGTGCATGGCCACCTGTTTCTGCTTTTAAAAGAGTTCGGGTGATTCTTCCTAATCACAAAAGACCCACAGACTGGTAGGGGATGGATCCGCGACCCATTTGTCGACAAACTTTGTTAATCTATCATGTCTGTCCAAGATGATCAACTGCTGAAGGGAGATCGCAAATAACGTCGGCCTTGAAACTTCGTTCGGAACAACTTTGCCGGTGTTAATATTGAGATCACCACCACAGATCTTAAAATCCTATTGTCATTTCTGACATCTGATCTGTGTGACGCGGGGTGTCTGCAGTGACAGCAATCACAACTTAACGGTATAAGCTGGGCATAAACAACACACTGCGGGTGTCATTGTCTTTCATTATAGACCGACCGGGGTTGAAAATATGGCCTAGGCCGAGGCCGGGGTCAACAAATTTGTCATGGCCGGGGCCGGGCCGGGGCCGGGGTTATCAAATTTACCACGGCCGGGGCCGGGGCCGGGGCTCAGTCCGTGTCAGGAGGTATCACGATGACGTAATGTATAACGCCGGTTAGTGGCTCAATGCATGTTGAATTACGGTTGCGGTTGGTGTGTATTTATGCCAAGTCAATAAAGTTTGTAGACTTGCAGTTGCAGTGCTTGTTGAATTAATTAATATAGAAACAATTATAGTACTTAAATGTACCGGGTGTTCCACAAAAATGTCTCCGACTTTTTAATTGATTCTATCTCCACTTTAAATTATCATATTTGAATTGTCGTTTTTTCACAATGTGGTAAATCTTGTTTCCTTTTCGAATAATTTAATAGAATTAAAAGGGCGATTTTTTTGGGAAATCTAATATGTAAAATGAAAAGAAGAACCAATATAAAAGGGAACATTTTTTTAATGGCAAACGTTTCTGAATCTCTGATTCCGTCAGTGCTGTAAAACAAGGAATAAAAAACGATACTGAACAAATTGCGAAAAAGCTATAAGAAATTAATATCACTATACCTACGTCGAAAAATAGATATGCCTAACCATTAAAAATATAATATAATATAATATAACCATTAAAAATATATTTTACACTTTGGAAGCCATACGTACACATACACCTAAATTCTAGCAATCAAACCAACACACAATAACATCCACACAAATTAACATTACTGCATATACACACACACACACAAAACACACACACTCACATTCCAACACACTCTTATTTACACAGTTGGAGCAATATTTAATTTCATCGCACTTCGATCATTATTTAGCTGAGGTCTATAGGCAAAAATGAACAATGATTCCAAAATTTTAAGGTCAAATTCCTCTGCAGTTCTACAAAGTATGGAGAAATTGGAACTTTTGAAAAGGTGTTTAAACTATGGCAATGATTTCTGATGGCTGACTGGTAGGGAGATGAGTATGGACGGCCGATTTCATGGGTGATAGCAGAATGTTGGCTGTGACGAATCAATTGCTGGAGTGTGGTACTTCCAACATACGAGTAGGATTGCAGGCAGCAATCACATTTATACAAACAAACACAACCATTTCTCAGGCACTCTTCCAAACGCTATTTCCTATTGAAAAATACACTTGTTTTAAAACTATTTCTATAAAATAGAAACACGTCAATGAAAGGAAAATGAGAGTGTATCAGAGATAAAAGATCCTTTCTCCTCTCCTTGAAAGATAGCCCAAGAAAGAGAGCTCGACGACAACTTTTTGCTTTGGTGCAGTCAGAATTGTACACGGAGGGGAAAGTTTTTTGTCTAAAAACTTTTTAACCAGATTGTTATTAAAAGAAACAGGGTATTTATTTTGTAAAAGTAACTTTGTGATAGATTTCACTTCGTCATGAAATATTTTATATGAATATGAAATACGGTATGCTCTATGCAATAATGTAGTGACACTTGTTTTAATATAACCCATGTAAATGCAACTGAAGAAATTGGTACATAATCTCGTAAATGTAGGTTTTCTATAAACAGAGGTGGTGAACGTTGAATTAGTTTTCTTTACGAGAAAGTCTAAAAATGGCAATTTATCATTCTGCTCAGTTTCCATTGTGAAATTTATCTTTGCGTGATATCCATTTATGTAGTCAAATAATTTTAAGGCCTCTTCCTGTGAACGATACATTCACAGTAGGTATTTCACAGCAGGTATTTCACAAATTATTTCACAGTTGGCATTTTATTCCTTGTTTTACAGCACTGATGATGAAATGAGAGATTTCGAAACGTTTGCCATTAAAAGAATGTTCCATCAATTATTTGTTCAAAGGAAAAGTTTTAAAAACAACACTGGTGATCTTCTTCATTTTTCAATACCTGCTGTGAAGGAACGCGTTTTCAAAACATCACCTCCATCATTAATAATTCTTCGACAACGAGTTGAAGTGTTTCAAGAACTAAAAGAAAACGGTGAAATGATCCCCAAAACTCTTCGTTTGATAGTGGCTAGAAGTAATGCTTGCCTTGAGAGAAATGGTGGGTATTTCGAAGGATACTAAATTACTTTTTATTTAAACTTTTTTTAATGTATTGATTTGTTACTCTTTAAAGTTTTTGTTTGTTCGGTTTTTTCGAACGTGCAAAGTAAGGAAGAATATCAATATTGTTTTGAAATGTTTTCCTTCGAAAAATTAGTTTTTCTATCCGTTTCAGTTAATCGATCAATGTGAAGTGGTTTTTAAACGATTTTCAAAAACATAAATTATATGAAAATAAAATAAAATTTACTACATTGTGAAAAAATAAAAATTAAAATATGTAAATTTAAAGTGAAAATATAATCAATTACAACTCATTGACATTTTTGTGGGACACCCGGTATAATGACTAAAAGTAGTGCGTCAGCAGTATGGGATTACTTTTACATATCGGTGAAGAGTGTAGAAATTGAAGTGTGCACCATTTGTGAAGCAAATGTACGACGAGGAGCGGCTGGTGCATCTTAGAAAACTTTTTCAACTAAATATTTATGGGGCCATCTAAAATCGACACAAAATGATGAATTCCTAGAAGCTGAAGAAAAACCAAACAACGAAAAAGAATTGAAAAATAGAAACAAAACGAACAAGAAGAAAAACCAAATGTCCATGTATTGAAAACAAACAAAGACAGTTTAGGCTGCAGCAGTGACAAAACTGCCGATTGTAGCAAGTCGTCTTCGTTTACTGGCAAACAGCTGACTTTAAAAAACCATTTACTCAATCTAAAAACTGGGAGCCAAATAATACTGACCAAATACATAGAAAGAAATTGTTAATTTACGGGCTTTGTGACGCGCTCAATCCTTACAACCCTATGGAAAAGGAAACTTTTTTAATTTTGTTGGGTTTTTGAATATGAAGTTTCAAGTTCCATCAGAGAAGGTAATTACAACAAGACTAATTCCGTACCTCAGTATCCAAATTCAGTTTGCTATTTCAGAGGAAATATGACTGCAAGTTAACAAAAATAGCGTCTTTTCAATAACTGCTGATATTAGGACCTCTCCAAATCGAGATTCTTTCATGTCAATAACTGAGCACTGGATTATAATTACACTGAATGGTAGCATAGATACTGCTTTTTCTTTTCAGTGACTGCATGTTCTTCAGGATTGCAATGAAATCGTAAATCTCTTAGGAAATCGTTTTAAATTTGTTTAAAAGACACGTGAATTTTTCACGTGCGAGTAGCCGGGCACAGTTCGCTTTATTCACTTCAAACTATTAGTCCAAGTCAAGTTCAAATTAATCCAAGTCAAGTTCAAATTAATCCAAGTCAAGTTCAAATTAATCCAAGTCAAGTTCAAATTAATCCAAATCAACTTCAAATTAATCCAAGTCAAGTTCAAATTAATCCAAATCAACTTCAATTTAATCCAAGTCAAGTTCAAATTACTCTTGGGAAATAATTCCCATACAATCGTTTCAGCGAAGGAATAGAAAAATAGAAGTAAGGTTTAAATTAGTCAAGGTTTTTATTAGGTCCACCTCATATCGAGTGATTTAACGACATGAACGTAACGAACACAATGAACGCAAACGCAACTCTTTATATTTAATTTCAAGTACAATTTTAAATTTATGGCTAGCATTCGCGAACCAGATAATTGCCTTTAAAAAAACACTTTATTAAGTTGGGTAAAAGTTACGGCGAGTTAAAAGTTCGCTTATGCCGTGGGCGTTAAAAAAAGTTAGCAGGCGCCGTCCAGGACCACAGTCGAGGGCGCTGTCTGGCGAGCTCGAGACAACGGGCGCAGGCAGCAATAGGAGGCGAGGAACGTCGGCTCCACGCGAAGGGCTGAATTCTAAGAACACGTTGACCCGGTTCCGTACAAAGGCGACACCTCAAGCGGTGGCAGGCAGAGGGCGAGTAACGCCGCGACCCATGGAAAGGGCTGGAATAGTCGGTAGAACCCCGCGTCGACACCTCCGGCACACGCTCCATCCTCAACTGCTATGAAACAGAAGTATTAGCGAAAGTCAAGGCGACACGACGCAACTAACCAGTTAATTTCAAGTATTACGCAAATGCAACCTAATCTTTAAAGTCCTACTAGATATATACCTTTGAAGCAACGGAGAGGCTAGCCTGTTAGAAGTTAGCTGGAACAGCTGAAACCCGGCTGCGACAACGTCAGCACCAGCAGAAGCCTCCTCCGAAGTATACTATAAAAAAAAGTACAACTCAAACCCCGAATAAACCACGAAATTATCAAGGACAATATTTCACTTAAGAAGTAACATCACCAATAACAATGAAAATGATAATACAATACAAGTAAAGCAACTAACCTGAGTTTTTAATGCACTCAGTGACGATACGTTCAGACAGAAGGTTTAATTAAGGAAATTCAGAAGAAATCAGTAAGTTATTAAGTGGTGCAAGCGGAAAGACAGTAAGAATAGTTGAGAGATTTTAGTTACTTGAGAAAGAAGTTAAAGTAAAAGATCGCTCTGATCCAGGCTAATCCTACATTAAACTCTGTAGTGAGCCTGAGGGCGAGGTGGATGGCACAGAACCACGGTAACTTCGACGACATGTCCGTCTTGGAAGCTATGCAGCGAACCAAGAAAAAAATGCCGCAGCATCTCATTAATTTTGCTGAGACTTCTGGTGGATATGTTGCCGTTCTTGTCACTGATTTCATGTATAGAGTTCACAAAGAAATGCAATCAGCCAGCGAGGTAGTGTTTGTGGACACGACTAGCCACGTGGACAAGACCAACTGCTCACTCACCATTCTTGTCTGCTCGAGCGCAGCTGGGGGCCTTCCTCTCGGGGTCATACTGTCCTCAACACAAAGTAAAGAAGATTATGTCAGAGGTATGTGTTTTAATTTGCAATTAAAATTACATTATAAAATTACCACCATTACACCTATAACTAAAAAATGGCTAAAAACTTGCTGATTAAGATATTTTAGTCAAATTTGTAGCTTTACTTTTTTTTTTACTGTATGCCCCCCTTTAATACTGTTTTCACAGGTTTCAGTCTTCTCCAAGACATGCTGAGTGACGTTGCGTTCAACGGAAAACTGCGCCCTGAGTGTTTCATCACTGATGACAGTGACGCTGAGAGAGGAGCACTGCGCGAGTTGTGGCCTCATAGTAAATTGTTCCTCTGCGTCTTCCACGTCCTGCAGGCCGCATGGCGCTGGTTGTGGAATGCCAAAAATGGTATCGCCAAGGAGCACCGCAAACAGCTGATTTTAGTTCTGAAAAAGCTGGTCTACGCTGAGTCCATTAGTTCCTTTGACCACATATGGTCCGAATTCCTGGATTCAGAACTCTCGCGAAATAACTTCAAATGTACCGAGTAAGTAACTGCTTCCAAAATCCTTGAAGTTATAACGCACAGACAAAAATTTGATGTAGCTGCACAAAAAACATGAGTGTAAAATAATAACATAAATTTACTATTCAGTTGTAGTATATCAAAAACTGTATTGGTTTCAGATACTTCAGATCAGCGGTGGAACGAAGGGAAGAGTGGAGTTTACCATGGAGGTGTGGCTCGCTACTGCGTGGTCACAACACCAACAACATGTGTGAGAGCATGATGATGGTAATCAAGGATATTGTCCTCAACAGGTACTGTACTGCTGATGCAGTTTGTAAAAGTTACCTTTTATCGAAGGCATTGGCTGAATAGGGAGATGGTAGCCTAATCATCATCGACCTCATTTGGCTCCATTTGTGATTGTAGTTGCTGCTAGAAATTGACTGAAATATAGGTTCCGTCAGCTTTTTAACAATAACAATGAAATTTAGGAATATTACATTTCTTTTCGAATAATTCCCAATGATTGAAAAATAAAAACATGTTATAAATCAAGACCTACCAAAGTCAATACAAAAATAAAGTACAGCGGTGAGGATTAATTAAATTAATTTTCTATAAGCGTAGCTATATTTGTCAACATTAAAAAATAATGCTTACAATGGTGAAACGAAGATGTAACTAATACATACATTAAATCTTGAAAATATTGAAAGCTTATGTGTTTTATAGTAAATTTTATTTAACCCCGTTTATTAGAGTGAAACAACTTTAAATACTCAATTTTATGTGTTAGGAGTCAGAAATGATTAGTGCCCAAATATTTTAGATTTAGCTTTGAGCACGATTTCAATCTAAATTATTGATAATAGTAATTTTTATGAGTGACATTAATTAATAATAGTAATTATTGAAATATTTGTGTACAGAAATAAGGCCCACAACGGAGCACAGCTGTTGCTGGTGATGGCAGATGTGTACTACAGTTACCTTCGTTTGCGTCTGTCAGATGTCATCCTCAAAAAAGACAATTCTTCCAAAATTGCCACCAGCACCATTCCTCTGTCAGCTGTTACCCATAATGGAGGAGCAGTTTATACAGTTGATTCTGCTTTGCAAGAGGGCATTCAGTACACAGTGGACCTATCCATCGGCTCGTGCAGCTGCATCAGTGGGAATACAGGCAGCGTGTGCAAACATCAACTTGCAGCGTCTCAGTACAGCGCAGTCCGCCTTCCACAGCTTTACACCTGCACTGCTACTGAGAAGCAACACTTGTACAAGGTGATATACGGTGACAAAGCAATGCCAACATCGACTTTTTTCGATGGTTTGTTTGCAGAGGCGCCTGCTAACGCAGTATCGGATGTTAGTGAGCAAATAGAGACATGCGACCGAAAAGACAGATCTGTTGGTACAGAAGAAGTCGTCGGAACCTCTACACAGACACTGAATAACTCTCAATCAATTGACGAGAGAATCGATGAATTTACAAGCATGTTTAATAAGGAATTGAAGCGAACTCAGAGCCCCTGCATGCTCGGCGCCCTTTACGTCTTCGAAAAGAGGATGAAAGCCTGTAGGAATCCTGCGCATGTGTCAACTTTCCTTCGCACTGCAGGTTGTACCCTTTTTAAAGGATCAGGGGCATCCAGGAAAAAAATTCCATGTCAGCCAACGAGCATTGCCAGGCGCCAAACAGGACAACCAAGAGGAAAAGCTGCCTTATTGAAAGGGAAAATAGTAAAAAGAAAAAGGAATTTATCCCTAAATATAGACAGAAATGTGCCCAACGCTAAAATTCATTGATGTCTCATAGAACGCAACAATGCTTTCAAAAGTATTCTTTCATATGTTTCTTAAAGGTATTTGTTTAGAAGTTTGTTCAATAATAAGGCAATGGTAATATTTTTTACTGCAAAATGCCAATCGTAAAAATTCTATACCTCTGTCAATTTATGAAATACAACGTTTCTCATCGGAACGTTGCATTTTAAGAATTGATAGATGTATAGAATTTTAACGGTTGACATTTTGCAGTAAAAAATGAATGAATTCTTTTTCATTTAAACACCGGAAGAACTGAAAATATTTCATAAAGTTAAGTAGTTTAAAAAGCGATCGCAACTAAATTTATTTTAAATAATGAGAGCATATGTATCACATATAGAATTAACTATTAAATTTATCAAACGCTAAAATTCATTGGTCTCTCATAGAACGCAACAATGCTTTAAAAAAGTATTCTTTCATATGTTTCTTAAAGGTGTTTGTTAAGAAGTTTGTTCAATAATAAAACCATGATAATATTTTTTACTGCAAAATGCCAATCGTAAAAATTCTATACCTCTGTCAATTTATGAAATACAACGTTTCTCATCGGAACGTTGTATTTTATAAATTGATAGATATATAGAATTTTAACGATCGACATTTTGCAGTTAAAAATGATGAATGAATTCTTTTTCATTTAAATTCCGGAAGAACTGAAAATATTTCGTAAAGTTAAGAAGTTGAAAAAGCGATCGCAGCTAAGTTTATTATAATTCATGAAAGCATGTATCACATATAGAAATAAATATTAATACATGCAATTGTCTATTATTTATATTGTATTTTTCATACGTTATGTGAGAAATTCTGAAAATGAAGTAAAATATCGTCTAATATATCATTGTTGTCACGTAAAGACAAAAAAAAGAACTAAATTGGTAGCATTGAATAGTGTGGCCACAAGCATTAATATTAATTTAAAAACTATCTTACAGCCTGAGCAACTGAAAAAAGGCGGTATTAATTAGCTATTTATTAAGGCGGTATTTTTAAAGTAAATTAATCACAAATTTATTTGGCCTAAAGATGCACGAAAGGCAGCTACAGAAAGCTGCAGCACTTGAATACTTAAATTTAATTCAAAATATATAGAACGTGTTCGAATACTTTTATTTAATTGATACTAAAAAGAGCCTGTTAATTTCTCGAATTAACTGCGTATTTATAATATAGACCGGAGAGATTTGCATTGCTAAAACTACAGCGTGAAGTACGAACAATACATTATGATGTACGTTAGAAACGCAGTAACTGTGCTGTTATTTGGTCTAACTCATTATACAACACGTGTCGCTTAGGACGGCTGTGACTTTTACGTGTAAATTGAAACTTATAGTATTTTATTCTATAATTAAACGGTAGTTTTATGGCAAAATATACTGTATTTGTTTGCACTCAATTATGTCACGCAGCGACGTGTGGCAACTGTTGAAGTGGGCGTGGTTCTTGGTCACGGTGACAAGCCGTTCACGTACACAGACTCGCACACGCACACAGACTGGAGCAACTTTGACGTGGGTGCGGCCGGGGCCGGGGTCTGCAAAAATTTTCGGGGCTTGCCGGGGCCGGGGCCGGGGTCAGCCAAAATGGTCGGGGTTGGCCGGGGCCGGGTTGGCCGGGGCCGGTCGGTCTATGTCTTGGCCAAGCCGTTAAGAGCCACTCAGGCTTGGCCAAGCAGGAACATGGTGCGAGGATATTCTTCGGTATAATGAAAACACGGTGGTGTAGGAGAATCCTCTCATGAAAATTTGTTTTAACTGCAAGAAGAAAAAAAAACATTTTACAGCTAGTGAACCTTAACAATACCAACATCGCGGCAAACTATTTCACATAGTTCAAGGTTTTATTTTCCTTTAAAAAATACACAACCTTAAGAATTATAACACTTACTTCCGTGGCGGCCTGGCCGCAATGAAAAATATATACCCTAAAACGTCCACTCTGCAGGAGATAAACCAGAAAACAAGTTATTAATTACTATAAGCAGGCACACACGCTTGATACACCCAGGCACACACGCTTGATACACCCAGGCACACGCGCTTGATACACCTAGGCACACACGCTTGATACACCCAGGCACACACGCTTGATACACCCAGGCACACACGCTTGATACACCCAGGCACACACGCTTGATACACCCAGGCACACACGCTTGATACACCCAGGCACACACGCTTGATACACCCAGGCACACGAACAACGCATTGACAACTAGAAAAGCACGTAACCTTAGACTAAGTTCAACACACAGGAGCGCAGCTTCTTGAAACACTCACTGTCATTAAGTTCGCTGGCTTGGCAAATGTCTAGTGCGCATTGTCACATTTGTTCACAAAATTGTCTTTACGTATCTTACTCCTAGTAATTTAACGAACGCATAGGTAAACAGGCAAGTAGTAACACGGACTAAGTAGTAACACGGACTGAGTAGTAATACGGACTGAGTAGTAACACGGACTGAGTAGTAACACGGACTGAGTAGTAACACGGACTGAGTAGTAACACGGACTGAGTAGTAACACAGACTGAGTAGTAACACGGACTGAATAGTAACACGGACTGAGTAGTAACACGGACTGAGTAGTAACACGGACTGAATAGTAACACGGACTGAATAGTAACACGGACTGAATAGTAACACGGATTGAATAGTAACACGGACTGAATAGTAACACGGACTGAATAGTAACACGGACTGAATAGTAACACGGACTGAATAGTAACACGGACTGAATAGTAACACGGACTGAATAGTAACACGGACTGAATAGTAACACGGACTGAATAGTAACACGGACTGAATAGTAACACGGATTGAATAGTAACACGGACTGAATAGTAACACGGACTGAATAGTAACACGGACTGAATAGTAACACGGACTGAATAGTAACACGGACTGAATAGTAACACGGACTGAATAGTAACACGGACTGAATAGTAACACGGACTGAATAGTAACACGGACTTAATAGTAACACGGACTGAATAGTAACACGGACTGAATAGTAACACGGACTGAATAGTAACACGGACTGAATAGTAACACGGACTGAATAGTAACACGGACTGAATAGTAACACGGACTGAATAGTAACACGGACTGAGTAGTAACACGGACTGAGTAGTAACACGGACTGAGTAGTAACACGGACTGAGTAGTAACACGGACTGAGTAGTAACACGGACTGAATAGTAACACGGACTGAGTAGTAACACGGACTGAATAGTAACACGGACTGAATAGTAACACGGACTGAATAGTAACACGGACTGAATAGTAACACGGACTGAATAGTAACACGGACTGAATAGTAACACGGATTGAATAGTAACACGGACTGAATAGTAACACGGACTGAATAGTAACACGGACTGAATAGTAACACGGACTGAATAGTAACACGGACTGAATAGTAACACGGACTGAATAGTAACACGGACTGAATAGTAACACGGACTGAATAGTAACACGGACTGAATAGTAACACGGACTGAATAGTAACACGGACTGAATAGTAACACGGACTGAATAGTAACACGGACTGAATAGTAACACGGACTGAATAGTAACACGGACTGAATAGTAACACGGACTGAATAGTAACACGGACTGAATAGTAACACGGATTGAATAGTAACACGGACTGAATAGTAACACGGACTGAATAGTAACACGGACTGAATAGTAACACGGACTGAATAGTAACACGGACTGAATAGTAACACAGACTAAGGAGTAGCACAGACTAAGGAGTAGCACAGGTAGACCATAATCCCGATTACGGAATAGAAATTTCAGTAGTGATAATTTCAGCTTGATCCGAAAGAGAAATGCATTTAAATTAGGGCAGTGGGCTTCGGCTTCTAGGATGTTGCCACAAAGAAAGGTTAAATCCACGGTGACCGTGACAGTCTATATCTTTCATTACCCCATGGGTGAAACCGTCACAAAGCTGATGAACAACCTTATAAGTCTCATTGAGTTAGCGTTTTAATGAGCTAAATTGTTCATGCACTTCATATTAGCTTTTCTGATGTATCTGTATTTTATTTTGAAGGCGTAAGTATATGAACAACAAAAATCGTCTACATTTTCTTTCCATCGGCCGCGGAAAAATTATTGAACGTTGAACGGTCTGCTGAGATAAGAATGGTGGAGACCACAGATTTACAACATAGTATGCCCGGCTGAGCACAATGAAATGTTTTTCAAAATTAAGCATGATAAAACCTACAAGGCTTTCGTCTTCATATTTTATTAGAAGAATTATAGGGGATTCAGAATAACTTGAATTGTTAACTTTTAAGTGAAATAAAACAGAATTACTTGTAATAGAGATATGAGTTGAATTCCTCGGAACATGGAACTTTGTAACGCACTATTTTTACCATTTTTTCTGAAAATCGTATAAATATTGGCAACGTTCAAATTGTTCTATACCTATAGGACTAGACTTGGTCCTTACTCGTGAAAATCGTTGGTTGCTATGGCAAATCTTGATGAATCATGGATGATGAAGGAATAGTACGATCTGTTTATAAAATTTGCTAGGAAAAGGATAACTGATAACCTATGTATTGAAACAGTTGAACTGAAATTGTATTTCTCCTATTTGAATTATTTTTCAACGCGTCAATGCAATTGAAAGCATCAGCAGCAGCGACCATAGTTAAAAGGAGGGAATATTTCAAGTTTTTATCAGGGAGGAAGAGTTGGAGACTACCCAAATTGTTATTTACTTATTCAGCGATAATTTTTTCTTATGAAAGAGAACTAAAAAGTGATAGGTTAGATTATCTGGTATAATAGCATTTAATCTCTGCAGAGTGTTATTATTTGGTCTGTATCCTGTGTTTAGAAAAATATTAAATTTGTTTGTTTTATTCGTTAACTCAGTAAATTTTTCAGTGAAAAAGCTCTTCTATAATGCTTTCATTTGGAGGGTTGCAATAGTTACAAAATATTTCACTCATTTCAATAGAAATTTTTCTTCGCAAGAGGGAATCAAATGTGCTTGTTTTATCTTAATATTATAGATAATTTCCCTTGTGTTCCATGACTTCTGCTACCATTTTGGCGTGTCTGTTTGGGTTATGTTATTTGGAAGGTTTGCAGGATAATGATAGTTTTATCAATGTCTTTTTCGTGTTTAAGGGGGTCCTCCCGTCAAAACTGAGTTTTGATCCGATTGGTCTGAAATTTGGCCAGTATGTGTATTGTGGAAAGAAAAACATATTTTATTCGAGAATTTTTTTATTTAGGCCTTATTTTTTCCGAAAAATTTGAAATATTAGTTTTTTCAGTCATTTTTATACATGTTTCAGAAGTATAGAAGTCAAAAAGTTTATATGCTAGGAAGAAAACAAAGACAGTTTTGGAATCCTTGGAACATTTCTAACATAAGTAAAGTCAGGGATTTTGTATTTGAATCTTTTTTTTGTATATGCGATATTTTATCACAATATATCAAGTAGAACGAATTTTTGGTTTTGAACTATTATAAAAAAATATTAAATGTACAAATGGAAAAAATAAGGCCTTATTTTTGTTAGTAATGTTCCAAGGATTCTAAAACTGTCTTTGTTTTCTTCCTAGCATAAAAACTCAATGACTTCTATTCTTTTGAATTTTGAAAATAAGTGACAACAGTATAGGCCATAAACAAAATTTTTTGTTGAAGTGTAATATAAAGGAAAATTTATGCAATTGAATGTTTTCATTCTTATTTCGATAATCTCCATGCATAACATCATATTCACACTATGAATGGTTTTTTATAAAAAGAAGAAAAATTAAAAAAATGTTTACTTATTTCATAAAATTATGAAATTTTTTGTTGTCAGTCTGATTCTCATGAAATGTGACTATTATATGTAACCTTTGAAAAGAAACACAATTTCTTCCATACATTTTTTTGATTCAGGCTTTGGTTTTTGAAAATATTTGACACGTTGGTTTTTAGTCCACTGGTATTGATATTTCAAAAGAATAGAGCTCATTGAGTTTTTATGCTAGAACAAAAACAAAGACAGTTTTAGAATCCTTGGAACATATCTAACAAAAGTACATTCTCAAATTTTATATTTCTTCTTTTTCTTTCCTTTTATATGTGGTCGAATGGGGTCGAAAATTTAAGATTTTGGTCCCCTTACCCTCCCCCCTGGGGGGGATCTATTGTCCGTAGCGCCATAAAACTTTAGGACCGAATAGTCTACCACCTAAGGGTCATTTTCTGACAAAAACATGAAAAATGACCATCGGAGAGAAAAGGGGCCTCGGAGGACCTCCTTAATGCAGAAAAGAATTTTTGTGGATGTCGCTGAGGGCTAATGAACCACTGCAGCAATACTAATGAAGGTCTGAATTGCGTTAACAACGTCTAAGCTGAAGCCATTCTTCTTCATGAAGAAAGTAAGTGAATTATCTGATATACAGGATGTTAGCATTCCAGTGCAAGCATTAGTTGTATACAGCAGGAAAATATTCCATATTCCATAAATATTCCTACGTTAGCGTAAATTCTTGCTGGTTCTCTGGCATTAGAAATAGGTCTTTAGCCGCATGAAATTTAGGATAATTATATTTTTTCGCAGTTTTCCACTGGTAACAAGTCCAGATTATAGTCGTTTTAGGAAGGACAAGAGATTGTTCGCAGGAGGAAGTACTATATTTACCTCTTTTTAGCGTCAATATAGAATGTTTTACTGCAATCGAAGTTAGTTAACATCCGTCCATTCATTCATTTAGCCTTTATCTCTAGTGCCAAGAATATTATCTAGTCGTTTTATTAATTCGTATTCCCTACCAATAAACTTGTTCTGTGCTTGAGCGTTTTACTTATATTTTTATTAAATTGACATATGTGTTCCTTTCTTAGTTTTGTTCAGTCAGCAGAAGATGCTAGTGACGTCAAAACGTTGCATTTTGGAAACAGAAAGAGATGAAGAAATTTATAGACTAACAGTGTTTCAGTATACGTATTATGAATTTTATTCGTATTTTTAGCACATAAAGAACTGGTTCATTGAAAGAATAGGAAAGATAAACTAGATGTTTTGATTATGAGCAATGCATAACGGATATACAAGGGCAAAGAAAATCTTCGTGCTCGCTCACCGAATTTTTTCGTAGCATTGTCTCGTTTCTTCGCTTGCCGGAAATACTCTATCCGGAACAATTTAGGCTAGAGTTTTGATTTCACCAGCTCTCGCATGTGCTTGTACTTTCCGGCAGTTTTGAAGGCGTTAAAAATTTTCAGGCTGGAGTTCGATGTTCAGGATTTTTCCACAGCATCGAGTCCTTCGAAGATGATTTCAGCGCTCAAATTTCTACCCTAAAGATATGCAATGGGCCTCTCGTTTTTTTGTGGATCTGATTGATCGCTCTTATTTTCGGTATGAATTGGACTGGCTCTGAGTGTGGAGTGTTATGACTGCGAGTGTGGAGTGTGTTGGCAGTAAACGTGGAGTGAGCTGGCAGTTAGCGTGGAGTGAATTCGTTATGAACGTTGAGTGTGCTTGTATAGAGAGGAATATGATGGTAATGAGCAGTGAGCGTAGAGTGCCTTGGTCTAGTTTAGGACGTGGAATGCTACGGTAATGACCGTTCAATAATATTGCAGTTTGCATTTTTCTAGAGTTCAACAATGAACGACAGAGCGAAGAGAAGTGCTTTGATTGAAAATTCGGTATTCAAAAAGAAGCCAAGTCGTTAAAAATGAACATTTCAACTTCAAAAAACCATTCACAACAAAATTTCATCAGAAAATAGAAGAGAGACGCTGCATTAGATTCAATATCTTAGAAAGAAAGAACATTAACATCCAAAATATTGAATCCCTTGCAAGTGCACTGAGAAAAAATATAGGGTCATTTTGACACACTTAAGCGTGTCATACGTTTGTCGCAAAACCGGCACACAATTGTGTGTCATGGAGGCGACATGACACACTTAAGTGTGTTACATGACACACTTAGGGCCGTCATGACACACCTAGGGGAAATCTACGGAACCTAAAACATAGATTTAACTTACTCCTACCATACCGCTCTGACTCGGCCGTGGACCAAGAAAAATGGTTAAACAGGATTATTGAACTACGAGTATTTGAGGCTTATGGTGTATCAACTCTTGACTTTCAAATTCAAAATTATCACTATATTTCCACAGAACAAAATCAGTTCTTAATAAAGTCAGCGTATTGAGCAATTTTACAGACAGCATTAAAACATTGCATACCGTAGTGTAGAGAAACTTCAAAGATTTATTGAGTAGAACAGATTAATTGAAATCAGCAAATAAATTGAGAACAGCTTCAATAACTTCACAACAATGTTAAATGTATATTAACGATATATGAGCTTGAATCACTGTGACGGTTACAATACCTATACATTCATCGAACGAAGAAAGCCCTGAATTCATAACGAATTGTATTCTAAATAACTAAGAACTTTCACGCGCTAAAGGTAGGCTTAAACATGACCACATCCTTCATTCATTCAAATAAAAACAGCATCAGTTCAGTTCGCCCATTTTATTCAACACTGAAATACACATTTTCTCGGTATTCATTGCTCAGAAAATTAATAGTTGAAGTCTAAACACTAAAAAAGGTGAAACAAATTCAGCACTAAATGTTTATCTACTTAGAACTGGAAGTGATAAAAATTATTCAACATTTAGGACAAATTCTGTGTACATCTGTGAGAACCTTTCCGCATGCGTAATCAAGAAATGTCCTAGCAATTAAAAACATATTTTTTCAATTTTAATTTCATATTTAATATGAAACGTAAAGGTATCACGCTATAGTACAAGAATTCAATTTTTTGAAACGAAAAGATCCCAAAACAAAAGTCACACGAGTAACATTCCACTTTCTCGCAATACCTTTAGAGATGTTAAATCGCATTTTACACAAGAAAGAAATAAAATATTTTTCTATCAATCACAGATCAAGTTAATGTAGAGTATTATTATATTATGGAACTCTAAGTTAAATAAAAAAATTCTGCTCTATACTCATTTCCAGGTGAACCTTGAAATATTCATACGGAAGGAAATAATTTAGTTCTGCTATTAGTTTCATAATTAATTTAAGTTCTTGTAAAATAACGCATGTCTTAAGCAAAGGTGAAAAGATTTCATTGTGAAAATTAAAATAACTTTCCAAACACTTATCTCGCTCAAATGAAATCATGATTCATCTCCACACAGAATGATTATGTTTTCATTCAATAAAAACTTTGAATTATTTATACCGGTCAAGTTCTCCACTTGTACACAAGTAACGAAATGAAAATGAAGAATCGAATATTCAAACGTCTGTTTGAACGTTCCTGAATAAATCCAGGAACTTTCGAACGAACGGAAAATATTTTATTTTTCACTTTGGGTTCCGTAAAAAACAAGAGTTGTTGCAGAATTGGACAAAGTCTTACACTGCTGTAGAGAAAATATTCTTCAAGTTGTACCAGCCAAAAGAATTCTATCCGATTTCATCACTTATAAGAATTCTTACAATAACTGTGGCTAAACAGCTTAATAATAGTATTTTTTACACGAGTAATAGAACATTACATATTACTAATCGCAGTTAAAGGAAATGTACGCTATAAAACCAGATTATTTTACTCCTTTTTCACTTCAAATTAATCTAAGTCAAGTTCAATTCAATCCAAATCAAGTTCAATTTAATTCAAGTCAAGTTCAAATTAATCCAAGTCAAGTTCAAATTAATCCAAGCCAAGTTCAATTTAATCAGAGTCAAGTTCAATTTAATCCAAGTCAAGTTCAATTTAATACAAGTCAAATTCAATTTAATCCAAGTCAAGTTGAATTTAATCCAAGTCAAGTTCAATGTAATACAAGTCAAGTTCAATTTAAACCAAGTCAAGTTCAAACTAATCGAAGTAAATTCGAATAAATCAAAGTCAAGTTCAAATTAATCTAAGTCAAGTTCAAATTAATCCAAGTCAAGTTCGAATAAATCCAAGTCAAGTTCAATATAATCCAGGTCAAGTTCAAATTAATCCAAGTCCAGTTCGAATAAATCCAAGTCAAGTTCGAATAAATCCAAGTCAAGTTCAATATAATCCAAGTCAAGTTCAATATAATCCAAGTCAAGTTCAATATAATCCAAGTCAAGTTCAATATGATCCAAGTCAAGTTCAAATTAATCCAAGTCAAGTTCGAATAAATCCAAGTCAAGTTCGAATAAATCCAAGTCAAGTTCGAATAAATCCAAGTCAAGTTCGAATAAATCCAAGTCAAGTTCGAATAAATCCAAGTCAAGTTCGAATAAATCCAAGTCAAGTTCGAATAAATCCAAGTCAAGTTTGAATAAATCCAAGTCAAGTTCAAATTAATCCGAGTAAAGTTCAAATTAATCCGAGTCAAGTTCAAATTAATCCGAGTCAAGTTCAAATTAATCCAAGTCAAGTTCAAATTAATCCAAGTCAAGTTCAAATTAATCCAAGTCAAGTTCAAATTAATCCAAGTTAAATTCAAATTAATCCAAGTCAAGTTCAAATTAATCCAAGTCAAGTTCAAATTAATCCAAGTTAAGTTCAAATTAATCCAAGTCAAGTTCAAATTAATCCAAGTCAAGTTCAAATTAATTCAAGTCAAGTTCAAATTAATCCAAGTCAAGTTCAAATTAATCCAAGTCAAGTTCAAATTAATCCAAGTCAAGTTCAAATTAACCCAAGTCAAGTTCAAATTAATCCAAGTCAAGCTCAAATTAATCCAAGTCAAGCTCAAATGAATCCAAGTCAAGTTCAAATTAATCCAAGTCAAGTTCAAATTGATCCAAGTCAAGTTAAAATTAATCCAAGTCAAGTTCAAATTAATCCAAGTCAAGTTTAAATTAATCCAAGTCAAATTCAAATTAATCCAAGTCAAGTTCAAATTAATCCAAGTCAAGTTCAAATTAATCCAACTCAAGTTCAAATTAACCCAAGTCAAGTTCAAATTAATCCAAGTCAAGTTCAAATTAATCCTAGTCAAGTTCAAATTAACCCAAGTCAAGTTCAAATTAACCCAAGTCAAGTTCAAATTAATCAAGACTAGTTCATATTAATCCAAGTCAAGTTCAAATTAATCCAAGTCAAATTCAAATTAATCCAAGTCAAATTCAAAATTAATCAAAGTCATGTTCGACGTAATCCAAGTCAAGTTCAAATTAATCCAAGTCAAGTTCAAATTAATGCAAGTAACAATCAAATTAATCATACCCTCAGTTGAGTTAAAAAATTGTACCATCACTTGTTAATTCGAGCTTTTTTGTGTTATATATGGATCTATTGGATGTGATGAGCAAGACAGGTTTCGAGGTTTTATTTACACTCGAATATATTTATATACGTTTACGTATATATTTATATACGCAAATACAAAAGGTTATCATTGGACGATATGTAGATTTAAACTTTAAAAGGAATATAGAAATGCGATTCACTGAGTACTAAAGTACGATTCCATTTGAGTACAATTACATTACTACCCAGATATATTCCTGCACTAGCAATGAAAATATTACCATCCATTTTAATTCCTTGTTAGTCAATGTGAAGAAATGTAGGGTCCATTTACAATACACAATAATAATACAAGAAACAATAATTCTAACATAATGCTGATATTATTTGTGTGTGTTTACAATTCAATATATAATTTTATCAAGACTTGAATATTTATTAAATGATTATCATAAAAGTTATTTAAGTCTTGAAAGCATCATATATCGAAATGTAAACACACACAAATAAAATCAGCATTAAGTTAGAAATATTGTTTTTGTATTATTATTGTGTATTGTAAGAGGATCCTACATTTCTCCACATTGACTAACACGGAATTAGAATGGATGGCAATATTTTCATTGCTAATGCATGAATGTATCAGTGTAGTAATGTACACCTTTGAATTGTAATCAAACGGAATCGTACATTCGTACTCAGTGAATCGCATTTCAATATTTCTTTTAAATATTAAACTACATACCGTCCAATGATAATCTTTTGTATTTGCGTATATGATTTCATACATGTGATAAAGTGAAATTTCACGTATATAAATATATTCGAGTGTAAATAAAACCTCGAAACCTGTCTTGCTCATCACTTCCAATAGTTCCATATATAACAAAAAAAGCTCGAATTAGCAAGTGATGGTATAATTTTTTAACTCAACTGAGGGTTGGATTACTTCGATTGTTACTTGAATGAATTTGAACTTGACTTGGATTAATTTGACCTTGACTTGGATTAATTTGAACTTGACTTGGATTAATTTGAACTGAAAAAGGTGTGGTGACCATTAATTTTTTTTATAATAGTACGGATATTTCTACATAAATTAGAGAATGTATGGACAAGCGAAAAGCTACATTAATCCTTTTAGTATCATATTTACTTCAAGTTCACGAAAAAGGTCTCATGCAACAGAAGGAAACATTCTCTCTATTCTGAAACGCTGAAATAATTTCTTATTATCGCACAAATGAAATTCTCATTCACTGTAAAGTAAGCGTGTTCCTTTGGATCTACATACGAGTTTGAACGAAAAATGTTTACACCAAACTAAAATTCCACAACGCAACCTTAAGCTATATCAAATGGCCATGACTCGGATGTGTTGACGGCCACTGGCAGCGATACCGAGATCTTTTGGTGGAGGTGAGGACTGGACGAGGTTATCGCATCTCCTGGTCGAGTTACGGGCACCGGATCCTGCTAGCCTGTCCTGCTCAAGTAAGAATACATGCAATAAATTTTTATCAAAAATTAAACACATTTTTTATATGATGTTAGTAAAACTGTTGCTTTGATGAGCATCTATGGCATAGGTAGACACAACTTCATAACAGTGTAATTAATCTGTAGGGTCAGATTCGTGGTCTTGCTGAAGTTCAGTTATTAATTTTCATTAATAATTTATTCGTACGCTTAATATTAAGATTCTCTTAACCACAACATACGCGATCCAAAGAAAGCAAGGAAAAGAGACACACATTTAGTAGATTAGATTAGATCAATAGTTTGTTTAAGCCCCCCTATCCGCAACAAATTCAATCCAAAGAGAGGAAGGAAGAAGGCACCATCTAGTATGGAGTTGAGGGATCGTAGAATCTATGCAGAAAAGGCACAGAAACAGTAAGATGAGAAAGAAGTTCATGAAACAAGATCAAAGTTCAAGAAGAAAGTAGTAGGTGGTGAAAAACAACACAGCAGTGAACCGAAAAAAGATGGTCCGTAACAAAACAAAAACCAATTCTATTCCAACAAAAAAAAAAGAAGCCTACTTAGCTAACTCTCAGCTCGGGCCCTCACATTGTCCCCCTGGGAGCGCTAATTCCCATAGATACAACAGCTGTATCCCCCTGAGGGGACAAACATTTAGTATCGACTGTTAAAAAACATTGAACTTATGCACGAAAGGATTCCCACCAAGGGTACCCTGCACATTAAAACAGCAGGTTAGTATTGCAATAGAAAAAGAAAAGGCATGAAAGTCAACGAAGAGGATATGAAAACTAAAAATCCAGGTGGTTGCGAAAGAAAGAAGTCTCAAAGGCCTATCAATAGATGAGGTAACCCAGCAGTATCCTATTGCCTTTATAATGCCTCCTACAACTTATGCTATGAATTGTTTGATCTGCTCAGAGATCAGCTAATCAACACTGAACCTTGATCAGCTGATCAACGCAACCTGGAACTAGAAAGGGAAGTTCTGCTTTATAATGAAATTTTAATTTTTTTTTCATGAATGATGCAAAGGAGACTGTTTGAATAATTAAGAAGTTATACTAAATAGGTAAGTTTGTAGGGGACATGAGTGCCGTGAATTTCACTATCTTCGTTAGACAGAGTATAATGCGGAGTGTACCTTGAATTAAGAACTGGGTAGTCAATACCTACATTTTCTGAACAAGTATTTAATCACAGTTGTACAGCTAATGACTTCGACTCCACCTTAGGGTTATATCAATTTGAATTTCACTTGGGTTAATTTAACTTTGGCTTGGATCAAATGGAGCTTGACTTGGATTAAACTGAACTTGACTTGAATTAATTTGAAGTAGGCTTGGATTATTCTAACTTGACTTGGATTAATTCGAATTTGACTTAGATTAATTTGAAGTGAAAAGGTGTAGTCTGAAGACGAGACCTAATTGTCACTTACTTGAGTTTTATCTTATGGAAAGTCGCGCAGCAGCATTTAGGATGGCAGCAATCGAAACCGTAGTAACTTCCAAGCCCGACTGCTATGTCAGCGTCCTTCAAAAGCGCAGACCTCTCCTCCTTCTGCCACAAGTCTCTCGCATGTGGCTGGAGCCAAATGGTTGGACCGTCGAAGATGATCATCGGTAATGGCTCCTGGGTGAAAAAAGAAAAATTTTAGTATGTGTGTCATTTATAATTTTGAGAAATTTGACCTGAATTCAATAAAACTTTTATAATTTAGTTTGTTTAAATGCTTGCTTGGTCGTTTGTATGCTCATAAGCAGCCATGATATGCTTATGATAATAACGTTCGACTACATTTTCAGTCATAACGTAGGGTTAAAATAGATTTCCTTGCATTGTAGTACGAACATGATGGGTTTAAATACCTATTTTTCTAGATCTTCATATCTCTAATATCTTCCATATGAAGACTGACTTGATGGGTAATTACTTGTTATGATTTAACACTGGGTCAATATTCGTTAAAAAATATTTATCTCCAAGACAGCAGCGAAATCCAGGATTCCTTCATTAGTGTAATAATTTAATCTATACTCTGCACGCCAACTCTACAATGAAGGAATAATTATGAAATTATAACAAATAATTTTCACTTTTTTCAAATGAAACTTTTGCCTTCATTCTTGCGTTCGCTTGTGGACTATTTTAACAACTGCCTTTAGAAGACAAATGTTTCATTTTCATTTTTTTCTTAATAATTGAGGGACAAAAACTGCCAAAATAACAATAGAATGAAATTCTTACCTTTTTACTTGTCTTCACAGGGCGAGGTATGGACACCTCACGAGACACTTGAAGTATTCCAGCTGCATATTTTCAGGAGATTCCCTCGCATTGCATCGATGATATTCATCTCAGTGATTCCCACGAATTCGATGCATATCTGAAAAAGTTAAGGTTATGTTATTATTCAAGAAAGACAAAAAATATACTCTCGCATGATTTTTTTCCTCACCTAGAGAGTTTTCGTCGAACAATTATTATTGTGTTTTATTTTCATCATCACAATGTGAAACATCCGATAGCCAAAATTTTCATTTTGTGGACGAACGTCAATGCTCGCCCACCTTCGTTGTGTGCGGAATTCGCGAAACATACGTGCGGAAACCCAATGTTAAAATTTACGAATTTTTACGATTAGTTAATTCCAGTTACTCTGGAACATGGAAATGTAGACAGTAACTTTATATTGTCAGACGTAATTATTGGTTAGAAATTAATACTAAAGTACTTCTTCTAACAAACCTATTCAAGCTATTATACCTTAAACTATGTTCATTCTTCATTTATTTGTGCAGAAAACATAAGTGCAATCCACATCTTCTTATCAAAACCATCTTCTGATTGGATCTATTTTAGTTTCAAGAATTTCCAATCATGAATTATGAATTGGTAAAGCAAAATGGCAACTCTATGTTCAGCATATTTGTTGCTTTGATTATCTATACATATATACAGTATGAACTCGGCTGTCACATATATTGAAGTAAGTCAAAACATTTATTTTGAAGATAACAAAGAATTTAATTCTACTTTTCTTCATTTTGCATAAAAAAATCCTCTGTAGCCTAAACATGTTAAAAAGAATTGTAGACTGTAACAAAGATTTAAATTTTCATTGATTATCAAGCACTTTTGAGTTGGAAGTTGTGTACAATTATTTCATTATAACAAGCTTTTCTGAGGACAGTCTTCTCATATCCTATTCTGTAGGTATATACCCTGGAGAGGGCTGCTATAAAGTCATTATTTATAGATATTTACATTAACAATATTCTGTACAAAACATCAAACTACAGAAAATTAATAGAAATACTTTCACGTGCATGTTTGGGTCCTATATTACGCTTTAGTTAAAGCCTTTCTTTCCCATACCTACTAATCAGTAAACTCTACTGAAATTGGATTAGAAGAAAAACTATTTTCAATAATTTATGTACCATTTACAAGTTAATAACCTAATAATTAATATAGGCTAATCCATTAATCAATTATAATAAGAATTTCATGCAGAGAAAATTGAAGCACAAATAATATAATGAGCAGTAGTACTCACATGAGTTTTCGTCCTTGATTGAGTGAACTCAAAACCACTGGTTAATGGAGAAGGCTCACTCCAAGCACCAGTTGAAGGAACTGAGAATAATTTTATCAAGCCATTACTGGGCCAATGATCTGTTTAGTTGAATAATATTCAAGTAAAGCTATAAATCTGGACTTGCAAGAATAGAGGGAACACTGTTTGTAATTCATTTTCAAATGCTGAAAAAGTATCAAAAACTTTTAAAACAAATTAGGATATATTTTGGAAAAGAACATACCAAATGAGTATCAAGTAAGGTCTTAATGAAAAGCAAGCAAAAAGAAAACAGTTAGGCTATCCAACAATATGACTAAAGCCAATAATAATTGTAAAAAAATTACATTCATGGTTACACCAGGTTCTTTTAGTGTGACTAATAACTTTAACCTAACTAGTCCAAAAAGTCAGGTAATATAGTTTTATACCAGCTTGTTTGGTTTTCTTCAAGGCTATTTTTTTAACATATGGCCATTGTTGAATGTAATATTGAACTTGAAATTTCATGAGCATGATTGGATAAATGAATTTTCCAAAGCAAGATACATATACCGTGGCTGCATTTAAATGAATTTTCAAATCAATGATAATTTTCAGTAAAATAATCAAATCATATCTGATTTTATCTAATCATAATACTTTTGCTGATTATTCATTCAATACCTTTTAAAATAATAACATGATTTTGACTGCAAAAGTTGATCCATGTCCCACACACATGAAACTGGAATACATGGTTTTATATTTCATTCCTGTTGCTTTCCATTCTAATTAATTACTTCTATCCACATTTGCATCATTAAAAATTAATAACCAGTAATTCAAACCCATTTATATATATGCCAACATGAATTATTAGGCACTATTTATTCTGCAAACGATCAAGAAATTCGAACCGTCGAGGACGCGACCTTGAACTTGAACGCCAAGGTCGCATGACGACGTTAGATGAGTCACCAGTAATCTATCAACTTACGAGCCCGTACTTCGGCTGATGCATAAAACAATCACATCTCACGCACAAATACATATCCTCTTTAGAAATGGAATGAAATCAAAACATTAATAAGGCTTCGGAACGAATGACTTTCAGGTTATCATCATGAAGCGAATGAACTAGCCCAGGTACAAAAATAATGGCGGCCAGAAATGAAGCCGCCAAATGAAGCCGAATAGTAATTGAATACAATTTGTCATTTAAGGTACACAAGTACATATGGCTTTCTTCATACACCAAACAAATCCCTCGGATCTTGAATGAGACCACAAAGAAAGTGGACTCCACTTTCTTAGTGGACTCCACTTTGTGGACTCCACTTTCTTACGAAACTACGCTAGATATGGGTGCTTAGCGGATTACACTTGCACCCGTGACCACTCACAATGACAGGCTGACAGATACTAATTAGTCATACATTGCATGCATGCATGGAGGCGAGGCCGCGGGATATCTGCGTGAGCTGCGGTTGCTTCTCACGAAGTTGAAAACAGCACAAATGAGCTATTTACTTCGGTACTTGATAAATAGATCAGTGATCGACGAACTGGAGATAATTTCACTCATCATGCGCTATTTCTTAATAATATTCATTCTAGCAAGCACTTCATTTTCTTAATGTGAAAGGCCACGTCTAATTTAACAGCATACTTCTGCTGAAAGTGCTAGTTAATTTATTACACCTACAAGCTTGAGTCGCAAACAAGTGTTGCATTATGAATTTTTCATAGTGAGTTCCTTCTCGTATATCGGCATTAATATCTTGCATTTTAGTTATTAACACGTTCACCGCGTTTTTGCGGTTGTAAATAGTTGGTTTGGTTACGTTGCAAGTGGCAGAATTGGGAAATAGATTTCACTGCTTGCACACATTTTATACTTCCTGAGATATGTGAGAAATACAAATGCGTGATAACATTTCAGCTCGTAATGTAAATATTTTTCTTTTGAAAAGATTTTGATTTAGATAAACTGTCAATAATTTAAACGGGTATGGAAATAAGTGATTTACCTAGTGGTACACATAGTCCCAAAACGCAAGAAACGCAAGAAGTGAAATCTTATATCTTGGAATGAACTGAATAAATTCGTTTATGCGTGCAAAAAAACGTACACAATTACTTAACATTTTTCCATTATTCACCTCATTAACTTCGAAAAGTGAAAGAAACTGGACATATATTTGCCTACATATAGTTGTTATGACTTAATAATTGAATATTTTCTTGAAAATGTGAAATTTGGATCAACAAAACCCCCAAACAGGTAACTGATACTTATGTCTTCCTGGCCGTGACTTTACTCTCTCGCCCGACCTGTGAGTGCGTCAAGGTTGACACACCTGGGTGTGTCAAGATTTCTCTGAGTGTGATAAGCTAATTGAGTGTCGTTTAGATAATGTTTACGTTGTAAAATCCAAAAAAACTCGATAGTTTGAAGGTCAGCAGTATTGGAAGTAGAGGCTAAAACATTGAAATAATCTAGTTTACCAGAACCTTAGCACTTTTCTGCATAGGAGCAGATAGCTGAATGACGAGGTCCAGCGAGTGTAAGATCGGTGCGGAAGCTGTACCAGTTTGCCTTGGAACGCGAACACATAACGATCTTGCAGTAGAGCCCGCGTATTCAGACGCACACTGTTCGCAACTATGCTAACATATGAGAGCATACATTTCGGAATCTTGTGGTTGAAAAATATGTATCAAAATTTTATGAATGAGAACCATACCAAAATTCCGTGTGTGAAATATTTTGGAGAGAGAATAAATAAATTTTGCTCATTTTTTCATATTGTTGACCAAACATGGAATAACACGTGTATAATAATTTTTAGAGACAGTAGGCTTAGATTTACGGATGACGTAGCATAAAATTTTGAATTCCAAAAAGTCTTTACAGCTCTTACGAATAGCCTGCCGGGGGAACCATTTCAGAGAAAATATCTTTAAAAAAATGAATTCCTTAGAGTGGTTCATGAAGTTCAAGCACACTTCACTATGCCTTGTAGATCAAAGTTTTCATATAATTAGTTATCAATGTGAGTCTATAGAAATTGACAAAATTATGAATCACAGAATTATTTTACAAGAAGTGTTTGCGCTAATTTTTTCATGTTTGGTAATGCGGCAATCAATGATACAGTTGATTTCGAATTATTTTATTAGATCTCTAGGGTATAAATAATATTTGAATGCTTTTAATTAAGATTATCAAGAAAACAGGACCAATGAGACCGACTTTGAACCAATAAAGATGATCATATTCACACCGTTTGTATAAGGCAAGTTCAAATTCGGTTTGAGCCCCGTCTAAACGTCCATAAAATTTCTTTAAAAAAATTAAAGGGAGTTAAGAAAAAGAGACCTGATGCAATATGGAAAAAATACTTCCACTGCTTACGGCATTTACCTTTTCATATTTATGACTTAGCACAATATTTGTTGTTTCATTCCCAAAAGTAAAAGCGAAAAGTTTTTTAACGCCTAAAAAGGCTTATAAATATAACACTGGGGTGTTTAGATTAATAACTGATTTAACCGATAAAGTTGAATAATATCATTTGCAATGGCCCTACATTAGTTATCTTAGCTTTATCAACAGTTGTTGGAGATTAAAACTTCCAACATTTTTCATACAATAAAATTTTTGCATCAAAAAAGATGTAAAAGCCCGCTATTTGTTTAAATACAGGGTGCCCATATAGTCTCTTTTCCATTTCAGAAATCTATTACAAATGTTATTGATAGCATATTTTATTCAAATTAGTTCAATTGTATTCAACGTTCATGAAAGTTTTTTATTTCATTTAAAAGACTTCTACACGGACACCATTAGTTGCACGATTCACTTAGAAACGGTACTCGATTTCTTGCCCTGTTCGTTGTAGCATAGCCTCATCAATTGTGGCAATGTAACATCAGTTTTGTAAACACAATGAATTACGTCTTTATGTGTTCGCGAGATATTCATGTGTTCCGTTTAGGTGATGCGGTGTATTTTGACGGAGACACCGTCTTTCCTTCGTTTTGAATTTTTTGCCGCATTTTATAACGTCCTTTAATTCTTGATCCGAGGAGGGGTCTTCCTAAATGGGAGCCATTTCACAGTGAACCCTTATCTATCTCAATGTATGTTTTCAAGTATAGGTCTCGACATTGATGAACGCACTCTTCACGTGCATAAATAGGCTAGCCCACGACTGAGCTTTCGTTTTGCCCGAAGTATGCAGAAGTGATACACGTCGCGTCGTGAACTTGTTTTATTTGAAAGTTGTATCCCAAGGAATATTACGAGGACAAGAACTGAATATTTTACTGCACTACTACATCTGCATTAGAAGCCAAATCGCTTTATAAATATTCTCACATTTTTCTTTGCAAACAGTATTATTCTTTCCGATATTTATTTTTTCTCAGATCACGATTACATTTTCTTCTAGGTCTGTTTGTTCCTTTTCAATTATATCTCCAAAAGGATAATGATGGTTTCTCTTATGCAATTGATCACTTTATTAAACCTTCGTTGGAAGGGGTTGGAATAACTCAAAAGACTACAAGGGTCCGGCACCATTCAAATTTGCTGTTTTCCGGACTATATATGAAGAAATATTTGCTAAGCCTTATCCGTAAATGTGTAGAATTCAAACTAAAAAACCCTATGCCTGTAACGTATAAATTGAAAAATATCAACTATTTACACCTATATTTCTAAATATATATGATCCGTAAATGGGTTTACATATAGGATGAATTTCATCGCAATAAAAACAACAAAAAGAGAAAATTAAATAAAAATGACGTGTGGAAAAATTTTGTTCTATTAATAAACGAACACAAATTCTGGTACATACTTATGGTGCTAAGAATAAGGGCTCGGGACTCCAATAAATTGCCAACTTAGCCTGCCAATTAACATGTTTTCTCGAGGCTTTGCACAAAACAATTAAATATATTTTCTGTAAGATATTCTTCATACACATCATCAAATCCATCTAACGGAAAAAACATAATTATTGTATGTTTTTCTCGTTGTAAAGAAAGTTTCAATCTACATCATCGCATTCAAACTTATTGTTGAAGGTCCATGAGGGCTACTGATGCCAATTTAGATCGTTGTAATCAATAACCTTCGCTGAGCTGTTATTTTTTCAATAATAATTATCAAGTTTCTAAACTTTCTTGCTCTCATGCGCTAAGAAAAAATGCGCACTCTTTTAGACACATTTAGACGTATCGAATGCTTTCCACAAAACCGAATCACAATTCTGCTTCATAAAAGTGTAATGTCACACTTGATTTAGCCATGAAACACAAAGGGGAAATCTACGGTATTTTGAACCAAAATTTAACTTAGATCTATTGTTTATCCTCTGAGCTGAATTTGAACATAGAAAATAAAGAATTACCCTTGAATATTTTTCATTATTCAAGAATTATAAAGGAATATTAGTTTCTATTATTCATGAAAGCATCACAAAGTATCCCAAATAATAATTTGTGGTATCATGCTCGACCATGCCGTAGATGGGCTAAAATTGAAACTTCAGCTTCATAACCCATCTATTTTATTCGACATGGGGATAATACAGTGTTTTCCATATCTATTTTATTCAAGTTCGCTTTTAGAGGAAAACTAGTTAAGTTCGCTTAAAATAAGTTCGCTTTTAGAGGCATAAAAAAAAACACTCATATTCATACATGAAAAATAATAGAATAACAATTTCGTAATCACAGCTAAAATTCTTGTCTAATATTAGAGTTGCCCTATTGAAAATCGAGGACGGTGCACCGGTGGAATATGGTTGACAGGGCTTATTATCCGCGATTTATTGGTCATTCGGCCATCCGACCGATAAAACAACGGTACACCGCCCAATTTACGAGCATGCTATGATCGGTACTGCCATCCGTGGCCTCCCGTCCATACACCGTCTTTAATTCGCGGCATCTAGTAGCGATTCGAGGTTGACTTGGCCAAGGACGGCCATCTGGCTCAGAATCGCTGATACCGTGTTTTTCTGACACTTGTTTCTGATGCCCTCAAGCAACTAAAATTAATCTATGTTAAATAACCCCTTAATTTTGAAATGAAATGAACAAAATAATAATGAAAGAAATATAAAAAGCTATTCTGAAATTTTGCATTTTTGCTTTACTAATTATAAAACCTTTCACACTGAGATAAAAATTAAAATATTCAGGCCTCTATGAATAGGATGTTTTATTCCAGATTAGATTATAAGTTTGTTAAAGCCTCCCTAACCGCTAAAAAAATAGAGCGTATCGAAGAGAGGAAGGAGGAAGGCACCATTCAGTATGGAGATAAGAGAATGAGGAATCTAAGCAGAATACGAGAGTAAGATGAGAAAGAAGTTCATGAAATAAGATAAAAGTTGAGGAAAAAAGTCCGAGGTGCTGAAAAACCATGCAGTAGTGAATCGAAAAAAGGTGGTCCTTAACCCAACAAAATCATTTTATTTCAACAAAAAGAAGCCCTACCTAACTCTCAGCTCGGGCCCTCACATTTTTCCCCTGGGAGCGCTAATTCCCACAGATACAATAGTTGTATCCCCCTGAGGGGATGTTTTATTTCAATCAAGCCTAATAAAATATGTATAATTGGCAGAACAATTATATGTGCGAATCTCATACAAGAAAAAACAGTCCGTAAAGCAGGCGATAGAGAAGATCCATTTTAAAAACGAATTCATATGAACGTTTCAAGCTCTTGGCTCATTTTAAAAAAGGCTTGCAGATAAATCGAAAATTAATTCAATGCTCGCACAATTTGGAAAGATCCATTATACACAAAAATCTTAAAGAATACGTGGATTAAAAACTACACGTAATAGCCTACAAACAGAAGTAAATTGTGCCAATGATAACAATATTAAAAGAAATGCAATAGTTTAATAAGAGAATAACTGTTCATCGGTTTATTATTTAGATGCCGTCTCGAAATAGTGAGAGATACCTACGATAAAAGTCAAAATACGATGAATACATTGAATAAGCCGATAATTATAAATTTTTAAGACACTAATAGCTTAAAAAGTTTAACTTTTCATAGCACATGATACTGTCAGGCTGCAGAGGAGACAGTATGGAAACGGTCTTCTGGAAACTACAGAAATTTCTTTAGAATTTCTTGAGTGCAACTTTAGATTTCAGTCTACCACTCGTAACTTTTGAAATGATTCACCTATCGAGTTCAAATTACTCTCAAATGAAAGATAAAAAACATTCTTATGGAAAATCGTACATGCCAACATTCTTGAGCACTCTCAGACAGCAAAATTCATTTGCCATGAAAATTACAGTTGGTAGCTGCCGAGGAATACATGCTAGTCAAAGCTGTCAGCTAAAAAATTTTTAAATTTACCTAAAACTTTAACTTGCGGATATTTATAATGTAATAAGATATTTAAATGCCAATTTAATCATTTATTACAGTTTTCATAAAATAATACTATCCTGTTATTCATCTAAGCCGAAAATTTTATCTGCACTCGAGTTAGAGATGGCAACACTGCTCGCGCTAGTCGGCAAGATTTCAAGCTCTTTCGAAGTTTCCCGGCGACCGGGCGGCGGCAGTCATTTGAATTGTGCTGTGGCAGTTGTGCGTCTCAGATGTGGTGCTGGTTTCTGACTCATTTAATAAGTTTCAAGCAATGTCAAAATGTATTTCAGTGCAAGTGTGTAGTACGTTAGAGTGTATCTTATTTTTGAAAAAATTTTTGCTCTGAAAAGGTATAAGGTGTTCGCTCTCAAGTGAGTTTCTTATTCCATTGAAGTCGTTATGCCGGTATGGCATGTTGTCAAGCGCCTGATGAAGGTGACGATTGAGACAACAAGTGCCTTCAACCTTGTCGTCTGAATAATTTTTTAGTGTGAATGAATTGTAATGAATAGGAATGATTTGTTTATTCACTATTAATTCCATTCTTATTTCACAGTAAGTGTTAACACAATTTAGCTTCAAACTTCTAAGTTGCAGTATAATTCCACTTGAGAATCCTTTGACAAGAAACAATTTGCAATATTTTCAATTTAGATGTATACCGATAGTTTCGGTATCGGCCTTTTTCTATTATCTGTACGTCACTAGTTTTCAATTTATTGGTAAGAAAATTAAACTTCATAAATATCTGACGAGCTGCGTTATAAAATTACGGAATAACGATGTTTAAAGAAGAAAACATCAATATTTACTTAAATTCGTTCGCGGAAATTAAGAATTCTCTTTCAAAAAATCTCCAAAGGAATACATTTAAGAACGTTTTAAATGAATGATATTTTGCTCACTGATGCATAATTTTTAAGTTATTAACCTGTGAAGTTATAGGAACTTTGTACATAAAAGCGGAGAAACGGACACGTGAATATGACGTAATACAGCATGACGTGATGCTGGGTAAATTAGATTAGATAACGTTAGATTAGCTGAATAAACTAACCTAAAATAACTTAACTTAGCCATACTGACACTGATGGTTACCGCCAAAATACTGGGCGTATTTCAAGAATCCAGGTACGATGCAGCCGAATATATAATGCTACTTTAACCTGAACTTAATTCATGTTATAGCTTGCAAATTACGTTTCAGCGAGCAAAATGTCATTCGTGTAAAGCGTTCTTATATGAGCTCTTTTAGTGATTCTTTAAAACAGAGGTCGTGATTTCCGTGAACGCATTAAAGTAAATACTAACCGAATAAAACTCTTTAATCACCTGATGAACATTAGCATTATTGATGAGTTAGAGTTGAATTATATTTTGAATTGAGGAGCTTCCTACTAGCAAACGTTGCGTGATCGTGGGCTAGTGATGTACAGATATATCGGTAGCGGCAAAATCTGGCCGATATTTCATCGATACTTTCCAATAATACGTACTTTATCGTGAAAATGAGGTCATAATTCGTTAAAAGAAAAGTATAATCAACTAAAGAGCCTATTCATACCAAGTAAATTAGCTAAATGTTGAATTACATCGTTTAATCAGGCCCGCTAAGTGAATTTATTACGTTGAATTCCCGATGTCACGGACAGTCTGTGTCAAAACTTTGTGGCATAAATAGTTGAACACAGTGGGGACATAAAATTATGATACTTTTACAACTAAAACATTTTTAGCTAACAAAAATTAAACCTATTATATATAGTTGAAAGTGCATTTCAAAGTTTTTATAAATTCAACATAAAAATAACTGAAAATTCTATTTTAATTGAGCTTGTAGGTCGTAAAATGTTACAAAGCTAATTATTTTATTTCAATTTAGCATGTAAATCACCGTTTATCACAAATCTTGCATTTTATTCTATTTTAAGATGTTTGAAAAAAATCACGAACAATCTTATAGTTGGTTGCGTGTTAGCGCATCTCTCCGGTTTCGGATCCTATCGAATTTTAATGTTTTCTTTTCTTCAAAGTATGTATTTTGGTGTGAAAAACATTAAAATGATAACCATATTGCGGAGAAATTATTGTTTCGGTCTACTTTTGAAAACATTTGCTATTACAACTGGTCTACATTCTTTTGCAATACGGTTTGAAACATCTATTGCAAGGATTTCATTTCGTTATTTTATTGTAACAGTATAGTTAACAAAGCTAGAGCAGTTCTATTATTCCTTCGAAAACTTTATTGTTAATATTGTTATATTATTAGATACATTAGTTAATAATTTTATTACATTACTCATGTTGGGCTTATAATGATTTTATTTTAATAAAATTGTAAAAGTATCGGTAACTTGACTCTGATTAATTTGAACTTGACTTGGATTAAATTGAACTTGACTTGGATTAAATTGAACTCGACTTGTATTAAATTGAACTTAAATTGGATCAATTTGAACTTGACTTGGATAAATTTGAACTTGACTAGGATTAATTTGAACTTGACTCGGATTAATTTGAACTTAACTCGTATTAATTTGAACTTGACTTAGATTAATTTGAAGTGAAAAAGGTGTAGTTTCAAAAGTGGACCAAAACAATAATTTTTCCACAAAATAGTTAGCATGTTTGTATTTTCCACACCAAAATACATACTTCGGCAAAAAGAAAACATTAATATTCGATAGGCCCCGAAACCAAAAAGATCCAAACACGCGCAACTAACTATAAGATTGTTCGTGAATTTTTCAGCATCGTAAATTAAAGAAAAATGAAATATTCCTAGTGTACGGGGATTCATATACTAAATTAAAATAAAAATATTCGCTTTGCATTATTTGACGATTTACAAGATAAATAAAAATCGAATTTTCAGCTTTTTCTGCATTAAATTTCCAAATTTTAAAATACACCTTCACCTTTATTTACATAATTGGTTTGATTTTGGTTCGCCTGTTTTGTTGTTTAAGTATAATAATTTTATGTCGCTTCTGTTTTCAACTGTTCATGTTACATAGCTTTCACTTACTGACCGTACGTGCCTCATCGGGAAGTCGAAGAAGTAAATTCAGTTAGCGGGCCTTATTAAACACTGTAATTCAACAGTTAGCTAACTAATTTATTAGGTATGAATCGGCTCTTTAATTGATCATACTTTTACTTTCATGATTTATGACCTTCATTTTTATGGTAAAATACGCGTTATTGGAAAGTATCGGCCGGATTTTACCAACACCAGTAAAAATGGCAGATACCAATACATCGCTTCATCAATAATTTTATGACAGGATTTTATAAATATTTTTTAATGTTTCGATCCGAATTTCAAAAAAAAGACAGCCATTCACATTTATGTGCAACGGCCAAAAAGAAAGACGGTTGGATGCTGCATTGGCTACTCTAACGGAAGCTTCATAAGAAAATGACGCTGGAACGCACAAAGAGTCGTTTTCTTCTAAAATTTCGCTTGTATTTGAGTTCGAACCTGTGACTTCTGGGGAAGATGGCGATTCTTCTTGTTGACGAGGAACGATAGATGGCCCAACTATTAGCTTCACCACCTCGGTCAATTGATATTTATGACGATTCATCGTTGTGGTGGGGCTGGTAGTGAAGGCAATGCAAAAGCAACAAAATGTGGAAACCAAACCTGAATGTGCCTCGTCCGTCTTCAGCAACCTCTGAATTGAAGGACGTTCTTGAAGGTGATCAACAATGTGTTCAGGTACATATTTGTGTGTGTGTGTGTGTGTGTGTGTGTGTGCGTGTGTGGGTGGGGGTGGTTATACCAAATATCTGATCGTTGCTACCAAATATCTACGTGAATGTATTGGTTAAGGTTGCGCAATTGATTCATATATCCTGAATAAAGGTAGATGATATTTAATATTGGTGTGCGGTTAGCATGGCATGTTAATATTGTTGCTTCTTCACCCTAGCAAAATCAGAATCACAGGTGATCTCTGTACGATGGATAAGAAACGCTCCCAGCTGCCAGTGTATGACGTCACAACCATATGTATATATGCTCGTGACGTCATACACTGGCAGCTGGGAGCGTTTTTTAAGCGATTGCGTAGAGGTGGCCACCCGTGATTTGGAGTTGATTAAGGTTGCGAAGCGAGCGATTCATTGGATGCAGAGTTGGGTTGAGGTTGATTTGAAACCATTCACCGGCCTAAGTTGGTTTTAGAGGTGATTTGAGGTTGATTTGAAGCTGTTCACCGACCAAAGTTGGTCGCAGTATGGACGTATTGAGGGCGCAGTATGGTCGCGGAGACTGGACATTTGACCCTTAAATAGACGATAAACCAACCTCAAATCGCCCATGTTTCCACTCATATTCCACCGGTGCACCGTCCTCGATTTTCAATAGGGTGCCACTAAAATTGAAGAAAAAAAGTAATTAAATATGTGTTTACACGTATCTCCATAAATTCAGACACGTAAAGAGTTCTATTTTGCACATTTAGTTTACAAATGGAACTGATACTTTGCTTAGTTGAACCTTCGGTGCGATATAGTTCGAATAACTGAAGCGCTAGTAAACCTGTGTGACTACTACTACAACTTGCTTAGTTGAAGATGTCTACCACACTCGTAGAAATATTCGTTCCACATGCTACTGAAAATAATGTTACATACCTATTCATACACACACACACACGTAGTTCTTATCAAGTGGCTCATCACTAGAAAGGATTAGCTATATTTTCATACGTATATACTGAAAATCTGAAAATAATTATTAGTATTCACACCTCGACCAAATGGATAGGAATATAGTCTCCCCGTGGGGCCCATGCGGCTGGCCCTCCGTAACCCACCTGGCTAATCCACATGGTTACCATATACTTTTTGGGCGAATTTATTAACAACTTGGAAAGTCTTTGAGCACGTACAGAATGAAAACGGGGCTAAGTATCATGGACATTTATTATCTTGACAGCTATGTTCCTAGTTAAAAATTTACCGAGTATAAATTCATTTGGGGTTAACATTTCGGACGAATTTCATTAATAAAAACAGTCTGTTCAGATTATCAGAAGAAATTTTTTTACATATTTTTATGGTGTATGGGCAGCATAGGTTAAAAAATATTTACGTTTTTCATATCTGTACCGAAGAATAAAAGTTTCACTCATAAAATGAGGTGGAAATCATGACCTACAATGAATTTACACTTGGTAACCTTATGTTTAGTTGTTTATTCAACTATGCTCTTTACTCCTTTTATTCAAATTATGTTTTATATTCATGCTCATTCATTATTTATTATAATTACTTCATCCGCTGAATAAGCACAAAGTTTGTAGCTGGAAAATCCATATTGATCACATAGAATTTTGATTGAATGAAAATCTTTGGATTATTTCACACTAACAGTATGTTCCCCAATAAATAATATTTATTCCACTATGGGTTCAGAAAATTTGACTGTGGGGCTGCCATACAGAAGAGAAAATTGCATTACCCGGGCTAGAATGCCTCTCATCCTCAGATCTTGAAAGTCCGACATGGCTTTAACTCGCACTCGCCCTGCATGACAATGCCCGTCAATAGACTTGTCAATAGCAGAGCCAGTTATTTTCGGGCGCGTGTCGGACTGCGTTAAATTTACCTTCGTTGGCAGTACTTCAAGTTCAGGATATCATGTAATTTTGAATTTACAGGATTTCAAAATGCTTGTTATTTTAGTACCTCATCAATGAAGTTTGGTAGAGTTTTCGTATCGAACAACTAATGGGCCATATAAACCCCTAATATTAAATATCATAAAAGCCATGTAAAAATGAAACACCTAAATATTTCTCGAACCCTGAATCTCATTTTAAAACTTTTTCTTTGCAGAGGTATTGTTTAATCAACAAACTATTTATAATCAAGCAACTTTGCTCCGAAGAACATGAGAGCAATACTGTGGCAGTAGTTTTTCACGCATAAAGTTCATGAGTATTCGCTAGCGTTATTTACAGATTTTGTTTTCCAATTTTGAAAATATTTTAAAAGTTCGTTGTATAAGTTTTTTTTTCTAAACATCTGCTACAAATATCTTACACCAGCCGAAAGCGAAAAAATTTAAAAACTTTGAAGAGTAATCATACTCGGCTCCGAACACGCAATTGTGTTAATGACAACAATCGGTTGCACGGTGCGGAACCTTACCCAATTGAAAATCGAGGACGGTGCACCGGTGGAACATGAGTGGAAACATGGACGATTTGAGGTTGGTTTACCGTCTATTTGAGGGTCAAATGTCCAGTCTCCGCGATCCATACTGCGCCCTCAATACGTCCATACTGCGACCAACTTTGGTCGGTGAACAGCTTCAAATCAACCTCAAATCACCTCTAAAACCAACTTAGGCCGGTGAATGGTTTCAAATCAACCTTAACCCAACTCTACATCCAATGAATCGCTCGCTTCGCAACCTTAATCAACTCCAAATCACGGGTGGCCACCTCTACGCAATCGCTTAAAAAACGCTCCCAGCTGCCAGTGTATGACGTCACAAGCATATATACATATGGTTGTGACGTCATACACTGCCAGGTGGGAGCGTTTCTTATCCATCGTACAGAGATCACCTGTGATTCTGATTTTGCTAGGGTGAAGAAGCAACAATATTAACATACCATGCTAACCGCACACCAATATTAAATATCATATACCCTTATTTAGGATATATGAATCAATTGCGCAACCTTAACCAATACATTCACGTGGATATTTGGTAGCTACGATCATATATTTGGTATACAAATCAATCTATTAATAAGCCACTTAGGCAAGGTCAAAAATTTAGCCCTGTCGAATGACCTCTAGCCTCAAGCTTGATATAAAAAAATGTTCAATCGCCCCTATGATAGGTCAGGGGCTTTACTCAAAAACCAACCTCTACGTCCGTCAAAAATCGATTATTAGAATGAAAATAATTGGAAGGATACGAAACAAAATTCGTAAAATATATATTTTTTATAAACCACAAGCGAATAATATCGATGTATGTATGTATACCCGAGAGCTTCCTCCCTCCACATGGGAAGGGTAGCTACAAGTGCAGAGAACCAAAAATTTGCAGAAAACATAGATAAGAAAAAAAATTTTCAACGTTCATACATCTCCATCTAATCACAATCGCACATACTTTGCATTCCAGGCATCTGAATTCAGCAGCCAGGCCCGACAGCTACCGCTGGTTTACCCCGGCCGCATCATGAGTGGCGCGGGGGCCCCCGAACTTTTCGACGTGACATATTGCAATCAACTCTTTCTGCCAATTCTTTTACCACCCCAGTTGTCCTCCGCGCCTCCTCATCTCTCCGTCAGTCCATCAGAGTCACCCCTGTCATGCTTCTCAAACATTTCATTCCCAACACATTCAACTGTCTTCTTTCATCCTCTTTTAACCCCCTCGTTTCCGCACCATACATCACTGTTGGCACAACTACACTCTCATACAGTCTCTTCTTAGCACTCATGCCTAACGATCTATTCCTTACAACTGTCTTCAATCCACCCCACGCTTGATATCCCTTTCGCACTCTTGTTCTTACCTCTTCACCCAGTTCACCATTAAATGAAATTTTGCAGCCACACAGGAACCCAAGTACTGAAAACAGCTCACTTCTTCCAGCAACTCACCATTTAGCGTCACTTCTAGTCTCCAATTATTCCATCCCTTGAGCACTTCATAACCTTTCTTTTACTCACATTTACCCGCAACTTCCATCTTGTACACACTCTGCCCAACTCTTCCACTAGGCGAATATCGATTTATACAAATTAATACATGTTTTCGTGATTAACACATTTTCCGTCACTTCTTCTTCCTCCTTTGATTCTTCCACTGATACGTCCGCTTGTTGGGGTGCTGTCGACGCCAGTGCATTAGTGCTCATGCGAATACCTTTATTTCCATCCCAGTCAGTAGCGCCTGTAAGAAATTAAATTTGGCATACATGAATAACTAAACCCTATTTTTTGAAATGCAAACAGAAACTATCGCGTAAAGACTAAGAGAAATGGGAATCCTACGCACATGCGTACGTTGCCAAGAAAACTAGCAAGTTAAGGTAAAAGTTGAAGATAAAGGGTGGGGCAGAAAAACCTATCCGATTTCAAATCCCTTTTTCTCAGAAGAGGGAGCAGGTAGAGTAGTGGGGTAAAAACCGTTAGAAAGCCGGTTTTATGCCATTTGTCAGTAGTCAACATGCCTTGGTCTGGTGAACATCGTGCTTTTGTTATTGAGCGGTTTATCGAATGCGGCGGTTCGATAATTGCTACACAACGTGCTTTTCGAATTCATTTCGGACTCGGGCGTCATGATCCTGTTCCACATCACGCTACGATTAAAGTGTGGGTGTCAAATTTTAGACAGACGAGTTCAGCATTGAAAAAGAAGTCGCCTGGACGTCCCAGGACAGCAACAGGACCTGAAAACGTGGCCAATGTGAGAGCCGCGATTAAACGTTCCCCGCGTCGTTCGGCGCGAAAACATTCGCTCGCTATGGCGATTTCCAACCGCAGTATTCGGCGCATTTTGCACCGGGACCTCAAAATGCATCCCTACAAAATGGTTGTTGCACAGGAATTAAGTGAAAGGGATTTTGAAACCCGTACGAACCTGTGTCGCGATCTCCGAGAACTCCCAAACGACGATGTTGTGCTCTTCACGGACGAAGCCCATTTTCACCTTTGTGGTGCCGTTAACAGGCAGAATTTTCGATATTGGAGTGACGAAAATCCTCGAGAAATCCATCAGGAACCCCCCCATAGCCCAAAAGCGACTGTGTGGTGTGCTCTTTCCCGCCTAGGCGTCTGGGGGCCTTACTTTTTTGAAGAAAATGGGCAAACCGTAACGGTCAACAGCGAGCGCTATTGTTTCATGCTGGAAAATTTTCTTAGACCCAAAATGGAAGAAAATGGCGTGGAAAATGTGTGGTTTCAACAGGATGGTGCAACCGCCCACACATCGCGACGATCAATGGACATTCTCAGGGAACTGTTTCCCGGTCGCCTCATTTCCCTGAGAGGTGATCTTGGCTGGCCGCCGCGCTCACCGGATCTCACTCCATGTGACTTCTTCCTTTGGGGTTACCTCAAATCGAAGGTTTACCAGCATCGACCAAGGACCCTTCTTGCTTTACGAAGGGAAATTGCTCGGGCAATTGAAGAAATTCCTGTGGAAATGACGGTGAAAGTCATGGAAAGCTACCGCGAGCGCCTAAATCAGTGTATCCGCTCCCAAGGACGACATTTGAGTGATGTGCTTTTCAAAACTTAAATTTAAAAATGGCATAAAATTTGCGCTATGCTAATAAAACTAATTTTATGACAAAATTAGTGGTTTTGATTTTATAACGTTTTGAAATCGGATAGGTTTTTCTGCCCCACCCTGTATATCAAGGAAAACTCTGCAATAACAGTACTATGAAGGAAGAAAGCAAAATGGATTTTTAATTTAATATATGGGCTTATGCCTCCCTAGCCGAAGCAATAATGCCGTTGTAAAGAGAGGAATGTGAAGAGACCATCTAGTATGGACTAAGTAAAACGTGAATCCCAAGCACAAGCAGTGTCCACACGTACCCTGCGCATGAAAACAGCAAGTTAAGAAAAAGGGGAAGAAAAATCCTGGGAAATTTAGCGAAGGCACAAAGGATGAAGGGAGCAAAGTGGGCATGAAAGATAGAAGTCCAGAAAGCCTAACTAAGGCTGGAGATACCTAGCATGTTCCCCAGGGGTCGCCACGCCTGATAACACATGATAGGCAAACATAACTAACCCAACTTTATGGCCTATGACCTATCTTGTGGCCCCCGAGGGGAAGCAAAAAGGATAGAAAATATTTTGTTTTGAACATCAATTTAGAATCCAGGTTACCTAGATGAGTCAGTCACCTATTGCCTATCTAAATCCCGTTGAAAGAATGGACGAACTGAAAATTGAAGAACTGATCCGCATCAAACCCCAATAATCAGTACTCGTAATCCACGCGCCACAACTTCCTCCCTCCCCAAGGGAAGGGTACCAACGACAACCACAGGATTTCCAGCTGTGTGAGTTTCCTCTCTCTTTCTACCTATCTGAGCTTGTTGGTTCGAATGCGAATACAAGAGATAAGAATTTCCAGTCCCTTTGCCTCGACACTTTTGATCGCTTCCTGCTACTCGGAGGGAATCTGGAGGAAGTACTTTTACCTCTCTCGCAAAGGTAGAAAATAATACTCTGTTATTATTATGTATAGAAGCTTTTGGGCCTCCCGCTATCACCGTTTTTTGATTTCCAAACAGGAAGAATGACAAGGGACCATTTAGCATGAACTAAGCATGTAAAACGCGGATCCCATGCACAAGCAGTGTCCACACGTTCCCTGCGCATGGAAAAGCAAGTTAAGAAAGAAGAGGAAGAAAAGACGAGGAAAATTAAGCGAAGAAGGCATAAAGGAGGAAGAAAGCAAAGTGGGCACAGCAGAAAAAAGTCGCGAAGGCCTAACTAAGGCTGGAGATTCCTACCAATTTCTCCATGGGGTCGCTACTCCCCTGTACACAAGATAGGCAAACCTAACTAACCAAACCTTATTGCCTATCTTGTACCCCCTGAGGGGAGAAAAGAATACTTAACACCAATCTTAACCAATATTAACTACCAAATACCATTATTCAAGATATATGTAACGATAGTGCAACACTAATCGACACAGAGTGTGTTGAATGATATCTTAACGTTGAGCTTCCAGTAGAGATTTCATTTGTTTAGAAATCAATTTTGACAAAGCCAAAGCACGCTCTCTTCATAAGTGAGGAGTACCAATCATGAGCACCGACGTTGCCATAGATTATTATTATTATTATTATTATTATTATTATTATCATTATTATTATTATTATTATTTAAAGTAGTTATAAGCCTCCTGTTCTCACCGTTTCGATGTTCAAACCAGTGGAATGAGAAAGGACCATCTAGTATGGACGTGGATCAACATGAGCCTTTCTCATACTCTACTTTCATCTTCTCCTGACACTCACATTCACGCTCAGAATCATGCAACTTGCTTACATTTAGCACCTCCCTCCCACTTCTCCATTTCACACCTCCCCACACTCCACTTACTCTCAACTTTCCTTCGACCAAGTAATGATCTGATATCCCATTCATCTCACCACGGAACACATGCACATCCAGCAAACGACCCATCACTCCCCTGCTGACCAAAATATAATCCATCAATGCTCTCTCCACTCCCAATTGAAAATCAAGGACGTATCGCCGGTGTATTAAGGACGTGAGGGTCGATTATGCACGATTTATAGGCTAGTCGGCCTGCTCTGCTTTAACACTGCCTTTACGCGCCCCAAACCAAGCGCGGTCGAGCTCGGACGTGAAATTCATAGTTGGCCTTGGATGATACGAAGGCGCAAAATTTTCGGTTGATTAACGGCCGTAACATTTGAAAGCGGCATGACACGATCTGTCAGTTAATGACAGCGTGTCATCGTGAGCGTACTGGCGGTTACTGCCTCTGCAAAGGTCGCGTTTGGTGTTTCGACTGTGTTCTTCACAATCATTGCGTTAGGCAAATTGTGAAATAGTATTGCATCAGATTCCCAAAACATGTTTATTGATATTATATTGATTGTTTTCTGGGATGTTGTGGCGATCAACCGTTATGCTCATCCTCAGATTTTTCTCGTCACTTCTCGAGCACAAGCTGAGTTCAATTTTCAAACATAGTTATGTGAAGTGTTGTTCGTCCAACTGTTTCGAAACTAGAACAGTGGTATTCATATCAAAGTACTCTGGATAGATTACTGAGCAAGTTTACAGAACAGTTCACATTCACTTGATTCATATGCAAGTTTTTCACAGAGTGGCAACAAAGACTGTTTTTCAAATGCGTATTGATGTCACAATAAGTTACTTATTTTCACGATATTAATAAGTGCAAATGCTGACATTGAACAATAAATTAAACCAATATGCTTTTCACAGTGCTGTGTATCAGTGTAACAAGAATAGAAGAAAACGCTGGTGATAAACCAAAACTGTGAGTTTATAATGAAAAATCGATTGCTGTAAATATGTATCATGGCCAAAAAATAGCACAACGTTGTATGACTCTTGTACTTTTGGGACTTAGCACTCCTACAGGGTCCGAGAGATGTGCATTTGGGTCATTTTATATTGTAATTATTGTTTTGCCTTTTAATGATGGACATTTTTTATTCATTTTCTTACTGTCCATGTCAGCTCGTCTTTCTGTCTTCAACTATTCTCTTGTTTAATTTGTTTTTCAAGATTTTTAATCCTGTGCATTGAGTCCTGCGCAACAGTGCACCAGAAAGTGCATAAAGCTCATCTATCATTTGAGGGTATGGTTTATTGCAAATACTTTTTTGGAATATAATTGCGCTAGCTAACTGTGCTCTAGTTTTTTCTCTAAAACCGCATTAGTAATGAAAGAAAATTATTTTGTGCTATTCTCTGCCATTATTTTCCATTTGGTTCTCTAATGAAATATTTTAAATATTATTTTACAGTGTTTGAATTTGTTATAAAAGATGCTGTTCATCATCCAGCCAATAAACAAGCACATTCAGTCGATTTTAAGTGCCTACCTACGCATTTTATGAATGATGCATTTCTTTTGCAAAAAAATATTCGGTGCTGGTTCATTGGTGACCCAGCTTAGAAGGGAGTATTGAAAACTTACATTGTAACTTTAATTTCACTTTTATTTCGAGTTTTTTTTCAAATCGTTTAACTTTTCAGTGATCGATTTACTGAAACAGATGGAAAATTAATTGTTTAGAGGCAACTAATTGTTCAAAGGAAACAATTATTGTGTTCTTAATTTCTCAATACCTACTGTTAAAAATACTTTTACAATGATGTATCCTACATATCACGAACAAATTAAATCCTCGTAGAGGTTATTTATTTTCTTATTTCATTATTTCAAGACACCTAAAACACAACTCACTAACCATTAAAAAAATTTCATCGTATTAGAAAATGAAGCATCGAAAACTGTGACAAAGCTGAAGGAGCTTATAATTTTCTTTCTAATTTTATAACTCAAACGGTACACAGTTTTCTTATCGGACGAGTTCCTTCGGAATTTTTCATTAATTGCACTTCGAACTTTTTCACAGTTTTTCGTTGCTTCATATTCCAATGCGATGAAAATTCTTTGATCGTTAGTGAGCTGCATTTTAGGTGTCTTCAAATGATGAAATAAGTGAGTAAATAACCTTTCAGAGGGTTTAAATATTTGGTGGTCTGTAGGATATATCTTTGTGAAATTATTTTCAAAGGTAGGTATTTAGAAATGAAGAACACCAGCGTTGTTTTCAAAATCTTTCCCATGAACAAGTAGTTTTCTACCTCTTTATTTAAATCGATCAGCATACAGTGGTTACTCAACGATTTAAAAAAAAGATTATTCGAAAAGGAAACAAACTTTAATACATTGTGAAAAAATACATTTTAAATATATTAATTTAAAGCGGAGATATAACCATTTAAAAACTCCGAGACATTTTTATGGGACACGCGATATAGTGTAGACACTCCTCAGAGGGGTACAACTGTTGTATCTATGGGAGCTAGCGCTCCCAGGGAGGAAAATGTGAGGGCCCGAGCTATGAGTTAGGTAGGCCTTCGTTTTTTTTAAATAAAATGTTTTTGTTTTGGTTAGGATCACAAATTTTCGGTTCACTACTGTCCTGTTTTTAACACATACTACTTTCTTCTTCAGCTTTGATCTGGTTTCATGAACGTTTTTCTCAATTTACTGTTTTTATACCCTTTCTGCACAGATTCCGCGTTCCCTTTAAAACGATCACTACGTTTGTGCGATTGCGACGGTTTGTGGTTCGGTTAAGTTGTGAGTAGCAGAATTTAGAAACTGACTGTACTGCTCAAGTCCATTCTTGTCCATTATAAAAAGTGTGAACAATATAAGTGTACTATACTTTGTACCAGGTATGTTAAAATCAATTCTAAAAAAGGTAGTGAAATTATGGAAATGCTATTCATTTATGCCGGTATGCAATGTACCTAATGGTACACATATGATATGTCCCAAAATGTAGTGCACGTGTTGCCTCCATACTAAATGGTGCCTTCCTTTTCCTCTTTTTGGGTCGCATTTGTTGCGGATAGGGAGGCTTAAGCTAACCAATAATCTAATCTATAATGTAAACAAGTGTTGAAAGGGAATTTTGAGATACGGAAATTGCATTCCCATTCTTATGTTTATGCAGTTGATATTTGTTTGTTGCATGCAGCATTTTAAACGGAATGTGATTTTATTTTTAATTCCTATATTATTTTGGAGTTTTATTGGTGCTTTTGGCTGTGATTAATGGAAATAAGATATTCATGTAAATAATAGTGTAGAGACTGTTTCATTTTTGTAATAAAAGTTGAAGAAAGAGCGAGATTCTATGTTCTTTCTAATGTATTGTCTTATGTACCTGAGCTCCCAGTTGCACGTGCATCGATCTCATTGGATGTACAATATTGTACTGAGCTTAATGGGTCAATAAATTCGCAATGTAGTAAGTCTGAATGTATCGTAGGATCCAAAGCTTCCAGTGCAATATTGTACACCCCGTGAGGCGAGGCACGTGCAACCGGTAGCGATTTTTTTTAGCATATTATCCATGGACGGCCAGACGCGATTCGAATCTGGTTATAAGGCGGTAATCGGCCGTTAGGTAGGGCGGAACAACGGCGATTCGCGAGTAGTTTTGTGTCCGAAAAATAGACATTTGACCCTTAAACCGCGCGCAATACAACTAAAAAACGCCTAGGAACCCACGCGTACCCACTGGCGAAACGTCCTTGATTTCCAATTGGGCTATCACACCTCCATTTTTCCTCACATATGTATACATGTTTATACTTTTTTCTCAAACATACTATTCCCAATTACTAACTCACTCTCTACACATAACTCCACCAAGTATTCAGCACTCTCATTCACCACAGCTACTCCATACCTACCAACAACACCATCGCCCACTCTCGCATTCAGGTCCCCCAATACCACAACTCTACAACCATTCCCCACTCTTGCAACACACTCGGACAATTTCTCCCAAAACTCCTCTCTCTCCTCCCTGCTCCTCTCCGATCCCGGTCCGTACGCGCTCTTAAACACACATGACTCAACCCTCCATTTCACTCCCACCCACATTATTCTTGCTCACAACTCAACCCATTCAACTACTTTCTCTCTGATTCTTTCACTCAATAATATAGCCACACCCTCTCTTGCATGTCCCCCCGCACCCCAGACACTCTCCCCCCACACTCCCAAACATCAACTTACTACTACCTTTCAACTTTGTCTCACTCAGGGCTAACACATCCATCTTCTGGCTTATCATCAATCTTCCGATCTCCTCTCACTTACTCTCAGTTGCTCTACTTCCACACCCCCTTACGTTCATAGATCCTAGTATTAGGGTTTGAGTGGTCTTTCGACCACTCTCACCCCCATCATTGGCCTGCTGCCTCTCGGGAAAATCAGTGCAGAAAAGGGGATCCCCAGTCCCCTCGCTCCGTCCACTATAGTCGCCTCTTACGACACGCAGCGGACCACGGTGGGAGAATTCTAGAAACACCTCCCCCCACAGGGGGAAATACACCCCCTAGAAACCCCCCCCCCCCACAGGCCTAAACCTAAAACATTCTAGGAATGTCGTCGATTATAATGAATGGGACTTACTTTCATCTCCATATATTGCGTAAGTCACGCTCTGTTAATCTCCGGCTATAATGCGGAACTCCATCTCTAACAGGTTGCCGTTTCTTGGGAAACTTCGGGGCGCTGGGAAGGGGGTCGCTCTCCGTTCACTACCTATTGAGAGCGGAACCCTCCGACCGGCTGGGGTGACCGCTCGGGAACCAGCCAAGATTAACCTATCTGAAGGGGGTCACTCCAAGATTTCAATATTTTTCATCCGATTCGTTTGAAATTTGGCCAGTATATGTATTTGTTGAAAGTAAACTTTTTGATCGTGTAACTTTTTCGATTAAGGCCTTACTTTTTTGAAGAATGCGAAAAACAAGTTTTTTGGTACATTTTTATGGATATTTCAAAGGAATATAAGTCATTGAGGTTTTATTCTTGAGAAAAACCAAAGACAGTTTTAGAATCTTTGGAGCATTTCTAACTAAAGTACTGGGGAAAATTTTTACATTTGTAACTTTTTATATGCGATATTTTATCACTAACTCAAATATTCACTAATTTTGGATTTTGAGCTTCATAAAAAAATAGTAAAATTTGGAAGTTTGCTACCGGACTTTTGTTAGAAGTGTTCCAAGGATTGTAAAACTGTCTTTGGGTTTGTTTTAGCGTGAAAACTCACCGACTTCTATTCTTTTGAATGTTGAAAATGAGAGGTTTTCGGAATATGCCATAAACAAATATTTCTGTTGAAATGTAATATAATGGACAATTTATGGAATTGAATTCGGTTTCATTTTTATTTCGATAATCTTCATGCATAACTTCACATTCACACTGTGAATCGTACTTAAAAAAAATTCTTTTTTATACAAATTATGAAATTTTATATGTGTAGTCTGATTCATATGAAATTTAACTATTGTATGTAATTTTTGAAAAAAAAATTTTCATATCATTTTTTCGATTCAGGCCTTAGTTTTTTGAAAATTGGACATATTGATTTTTTAATTCATTTTCATTGATATTTCAAATGAATAGAACTCATTGAGTTTTTATGCTAGAACAAAACCAAAGACAGTTTTATTATTCTTGAAGCATTTTAAACAAAGGTACGGTTTCAAATTTTCCATATCCCGTTTTATTTTCTTTTTATATGGGGCCAAAATTCAGGATTTTCGGTCCCCTTACAACAACAACAATTAGCACACACCACAAACAAGAACAAGATACACTCACTCGGTCTGGCGCCAACAACATCAGTACGGTCCTCCCCCCATGGGGGGGGGGGGAATCTAGTGCCCGTAGGGCTATAAAATTTTAGAACCGAATAGTCCACCACCTATGGATCCTTTTCCAACAGCAAAACAAAAAAAGCTCACCGGACCGACAGGGGCCTGGCACGGCCTGGGGTGACCCCCTTAATAAACTCTGGTCTCGTGAGCTGTAATTACTGGCCCATCCTGAATTATTTTCAAGAGAACGATTGTAAATCAATCTCATCAAACTTTTTCCGTTCACTTTATTATCATTTCGATCCTTTCAATGATATCTTGATACGTACTTTTTCCACACAGGTACGTTATCGTTTCTGTTATCGTCTAATTTCAGAGACTAATTTATTCATACTAAGTATAGTGTCATTTTCCTTTAGGAATCCCGTCGCACTCTATTCAATACTCCATGATTCCTCCCTCTACAGCGAACTTTTGTCTAAAACAATATTCCGTGTCGGCAACCCAAATATATCACATTACAGTTTTCAAATTTTTTTTGCTGCCGGTCGTACTAGCAAATTTGTGGATGACTTTTATGAAAAGTATATTTTACGCAACGTATTTCAAAATTACTGCCACAAATATAAAAAGAACCGTCTGTATATAGCACATGCAACTCCCTCTTGAATTTTGTTGCGTGAAAAATTATTGGTAGGATATTGTTCTCATGTTTTTGGTTACAAAACTTGCTTAATTATATATAATTGAATTATTAACCCATGTATCTATACATGGAAAACTTTTCCAAATTTAATTCAGTTTACCTAGAATATTATACTGCTTCATTTCCGGAAAGTAATTTTAATAATTAGAATGTAAGCGTTATTATGCATCACTGAAAGATGAGTAGAATTTCGTGTTCTTTATCGTCGAGGTACCATGATAACAAACATTTTGATATGCTTTAAATTCAAAATTGCGTTTTATCCTAAGCTGAGAGTACTGCAAGCGAAGCTAAAATTTAACGCAGTCCGACACGCGACCGAAAATAACTGGCTCTGTTATTGACGGGTCTATCACAGGCATTGTCATGCAAGGCGCGTGCGAGTTACGCCGTGTTGGACTTTCAAGGGCGGAGGAGGAGAGGCATTCTAGCCAGGGTTATGCAATTTTCCCTTCTATATGGTAGCCCTCCAGTCGAATTTTCTGGACTATAGTGGCATGAAAATAATCTATTGGGGAAATATTCTCCTATTATGAAAGATGTCGAACGATTTTCATTCAACTGGAATTCAGTGTGGTTGATATTGGCTTTTCCAGCTGCAAACTCTGTGCTCATTCAGCGGATGAACTTACAATGAAAAATAATGGAAAAATGATGATCTAGAGTATAATTAGAATATTAAGAGTAGAAAGCATTGGGGAATTTGGTACGTAAAGCATATAAAGCATAATCATATTTGCTTCAGTGCATAAAAACGTCGGGGAAAATATTAATACAATGCATTTTGTGCTCCATGTGCATATGCCAAGTTTTTCCGGTCCCAGGATCTCAAACAAATAGAACCGAGAATAGGACAGTTGGTGAAGCATTGTTTCAAGAAGCCTTTCAGAAATACGTATATCATCACATAATTAATGGGACATTTTGCTTAGACCATGAATTGAAGGTGTTTCTCGTTCTATACTAATTTCAAAAATGAAAAGAAAAACCTACTTTATAGAGAACACTTATTAAAACAAACGTTTCGAAATAAAACTATTACACCATCAGTACTTAAAGAAATAAAAAGTCGTTTCAGCCATGAATCAGATGTTTAATTGGTCTTAATAACATTAGAAGTAAAAACGCTAATAATTAAAAGATAAATCCTTTTCTTACCACTAAAGTACCGTACGTAAGCGTACAGGCAATACACAAAGTACAGAGATACACAACCATACATACACGCGCACTCATGTACATGCACATTTTATATATATCTATACACACGCACACACATGCACACACACCAAACACACCTCAGCATACCGCAAGTTAGGAAGTAGGGGCTACAAATAATTTTGTCGCACTCAAATTCTTATTTAGTGAAGGTTTATTTATGAATATATAAAGAGATTCTAGAATACAGTGGTCTGTTTCATTAAAGGCTTTGCATAGGATGGAAAAATTGGACATTTTGAAAGGGTGATTAGAACTGTTGCAATGGTTTCTGGTGGCGAAATGCGGGGACAAGCAAATGGGCAGCCAGTAGTATGAGAAAATGCTGAATGTTGACTGTGACGGATAAATAGTTGGAGGGTAGTGCTTCCAACGTACGATTGCTGGCAGCAATCACAAACATACACATATACACAGCAACTTCCCCGGCACTCATCCTGTTTCTCTTTCCTGTTAAAAAAAGACGATATCTTAAAGGTATTGTTATAATAAACATGAACGTCAATCGTTGTGAAAAAGGTTCGCACAAGGACTAGAAACTCTTTTTGAAATTCACTGATTAGGTAACCTAAGAATGGAAGGCCTATAAATATTTTCTGTTTTTGTACGGTTACAGTTACAGGAGGGGGAAATTTTACTATCGAGAAATTTTCTGACTATTTCATTAACAAGATATTTTCGATAATTATTACGCGAAAGCATTTTTGGCTTATATTCTGATTCACTGTGTGATATTTGGTATCTAGACGCAATAGGCTCTATGCAATAAAGCTTTCACACACGGTTTAATATAACCTTTGTAGACACAGCTGAAATAATTTATACAGAGACCGGTAAATGTAGGCTTCCTATAAACTGAAGATATGAACTCAATATCAGACTTCCTTACCAGGACATCTAAAAAAGGTATTTCACCATTCTGTTCACATTCCATAGTGAATATAATGTTAGGGTGAATGGCAGTAACGTACTCAAAAAAAATCATTAGCTTGATCTCGGGACCTGAATAATAGAAAACCGTCCAAGCATCGTCTATAGAAAACAGGCTTATATTTAGTCGAGCATGAATCTAAATAGTGTGTTTCTAAATGGGCCAAAAACATAGTGGCAACGACAGGAGACAGGTTAGAGGCCATGGCTAGTCCATCTAGTTGTTGATATATCACCTAATTGAACACAAATAAGAATCTTTAATAAGTTCATCTCTTCAGTTTGTAGGAAGCCCACATTTAACGGTCTTTGTACAAATTATTTTAGCAGTGTCTACCAAGGTTATATTAAATCGTGTGTAGAAACTTTATTGCATAGGGCCTATTGCGTCTCGAGCACGTACCCAATATCACACAATGAATTAGAATATCTGCAAAAAATGTTTGCGCATAACGATCATCTAAAATATCTTGTAAATGAAATGGTCAGAAAATTTCTCGATAGTAAAATTTCCCCCACCTGTAACTTTGGCCGCACTGAAACAGATAATATTTATTTTCCTTCCATTCCTAGGTTACCTGAACAGTGAATTTCAAAAAGAGTTTCTAGTCCTTGTGCGAATCTATTTTACAGCGATTGATTGACGTTCATGTTTATTATAACAATACCTTTAAGATATCGTCTTTTTTTAACAGGAAAGAGAGGCAGGATGAGTGCCTGGAAAGTTGCTGTGTATATGTGTGTGTTTGTGATTGCTGCCAGCAATCGTACGTTGCAAGCAATACCCTACAACTATTTATCCGTTACAGCCAACATTCAGGATTTTCTCTTATTCATGGCCGCCCATTTGCTTCTTCCCCATTCCGCCATTAGAAGCCATAGCAACAGTTCTAATCACCCTTTCAATATGTCCAATTTTTCTATTCTATGCAAAGCTTTCAATGAACCAGACCTCCGTGTTCTAGAATCTCTTTGTATATTCATGAATAAACTTTCACTAAATAACGATTTCAGCGCGACAAAATTATGTTTTAGCCCCTACTTCCCAACTTGAGGTATGCTGAGGTGTGCTTCGTGTGTGTGCATGTGTGTGCGTGTGTGTATATATATAAAATGCGCACGTGCATGAGTGTGCGTGTATGTATGGTTGTGTATCTCTGTACTTTGTGTATTGCCTGTACGCTTACGTACAGTACTTTGGTCGTTAGAAAAGGATTTATTTTTTAATTGTTTACATTTCTGCTTTTTAATTCTATTCAGATCTTAAACATCTTATTCATGTCTGAAAATACTTTTTATTTCTTCCAACCCTGCTGAAGGAATAATTTTATTCGGAAACTTTTGCTCCAATAAATGTTCTCTACAACGTTGGTTCCTCTTTTTATTTTTGAAAATAAGATTCCCTAAGAATCGCCCTATAAGTACTACTATTCAAATTTCCTATGAGCTTTAGTGAACTTCAGTGTTGTCTCTCTATTTTTTTATCTATTCGTATTTTTTCACAAATCCTTAATTAATCGCAAAATGAAAACCCCCGTATTCCGCGATATCTCATCCCACATGACAAATGTCGTTAACTTATCTTACGGTTTGTTAATATCACTTGCCATGGAGTTTCAAATTTTTGTAGCTGTTGCATTTTGTATTACAACTCACCATCCTGTGTAGACCTGTGAATTGCTCCGAGTGGATCATTAGTTTTATTGCCTTCTTTTTCTCAAGATCTAATTATTGTCGCGCATATTTGTACTCAAATTATGTTGCACACTTATCCATTAGATTTGAGCTATCATGAAAACTTTCGTGTAGTTAAATACCTATGAGGAATTCCTTTGAGGAATGTTTGAAGTAACTTGTAACAAGCTCGACGGGAGCGCGCTCGGCGTCGTTTGTAAAAAGATTTTAACTCAGTCTACAGTCGATCAATTCTTCCAAGCTAATAAAACCTCACATTTTTAATGAAACTACGAGTACTATCACCATCTTCACACCGAGAAAGAATCAACAGAAATGAGCTTCATCAATTTACAGCCATCATGTCTGCTCCGGAGAGCGCGTCTGCAAGTAAGTAGCTGGTAAAATTTAACCATATTTCTACATCGAACTCAAGAAATATCTTATGATTACCAATCCAGGTATTTTTTCAATAGCATAAAGTAAGTTCAAAGAGAGGAAAGTAAATGCTGCCAAATAATTAACAAAGAAAATATATTTTTTGAAACACAGGTGTTGTGTGCTTCATTACTACAGTGTTAAATCTGCTGGCCGAGTGATTGGCATCCCTTGGGATGGCGGCTTCGTGGCGGCTCAGGCCGATGTATTAAGCTAGAAGAAACAAGGTGTTGCTCTTCTACGAGATAAAACGAGAGAGTTTGGAGAAGCCATATCTGCTGAACAGAAAGTGAACAGTACACGATGTTAATGAAGGATCAGGACATTGAAATACAGGGGAAAACTTTTGTGCTCATTCATCTCGAAATTTGCGAGTGTCTCATGGAAATTTTGAAAGAGGCGTCTAATGTAGCGCAGCGTCTTCCAAACTGTGAAGTACAAGGCCTGACATCCAAGGACGACAGGTTTTGAAACGAATTAGGTCAGTGCGCTTCCGACCGGTTATACTTTTCATGGAAAGGATTCATGGAAATGTACAGAACGTACAAAACGTCTAGAAATCTCTTAAAGCGAATGTAATATAACTTAAAATACAGCCTTCATTTATCAAGTCTACTCAAGGAGAAACGCAAAGTTTGTCATCACTATTTCGGAGGCAGAGCGAGGAATCGCGTAAAATTCTCTTTAATTTCTTACAATTTAAATCAAAATTTTGAAGTTTCATGATTTACTTGTTATATGAGGTAGCCCCACTGATAAAAATCATATAAGATAAGATTTAGAATAAGTGAAGTCTTCAAAAGATCACCTAAGATCGAGATTAACTTAGGAAATGATCTTTTTTGCTAGGCCATAGAGGCATGCATGCGACATGTTCTTCGTTGTCTGTAGAGTAGGGCAACTGCACGCACTCCATCTGCGCATTTTTTCATCTGAACCTATCAAGAAAAAATATTTTCTCAGGGGTACAGGAATGGAATAAGTGAAGCGCTCCTCCCGACTCTTTATTAAATACAAGAAAACTACTATTTTGACCAAGGCATTATTTTTTGCCTGTTACAGAAGTTTTTGAAATGGAGTCAGGTGGAACAGTTGATGACTTATTAGGTAAGAAGCAATTAGTGTGTCTTCTTGTAACAGAGGGAAAGTGGTACCCAGATTGAGCTCAAAATTTAATTTAATATAGGGAGGTAACCCATTCGAAAATTGCCTCAGATATTAGAAGAGGCCGTAGCCAATTTGTGTAGCATTTATGTGCCCGTCAACAGCAGCATATCGACGCAGGAATGCCCAGTTTTGAGCAGGCATTGCCGGCTTCTCAGCGCCTAAGTAGTGTTTGGTGCTGGTCCTGACACCCGAGTATGAGGTGTATACCGGGCCTGCATTGAGTTGGCGTGAGCCCAACCTATGTCTCCAACAACTCTAAGCTTCCTTGGAGATAAAGCGCGGAGAATTGTGACGGTCAATGCTTCCCTCGAACTCTGCCATCCCACTTACAGAGAATACAGAGATACTTAGTGTATCCACGTTGCTGACCAAGAAGGAAGGATATCATCTTAAGGTGAACACAAATGATCTAATTGTGTTTTGTTATATTGCAATAACTTATAACTTTCTTCTTAACTTCATTTTTTTCTGAAGACTCATCGCATGCGCAATAGGGACGGCGCCAAACAGATTGCCATTGTGTAGAAAGACACTCTCAATACTCTGCTTGGAGCTATCAATAAACAGTCTACATTCATTTGGATTGTAGGTTGGAAGCCATAATTTCTTCAGTAAATCAGAAATTTTATGCCGAAACGCAAAGCCTCTCTCCCTTCGCAAGTACTGCAAGAGTGTACTTTGTCTAGCTCTAAAGTAGGATGCCTTCACTCCTTTTTCATGTTTCTTTCTCTCTTTCAGCCGTGATGCTGAACGAATCCCTTACAAACTGGATCTTCATGAATGTCAAACTTTGCGTTATTGCTGTCACTACTCTCTCAACATCACTCAGATCTTCCAGAGAAGGTAATGGTTCGAAAACTGTCCCTGGAATTTTAGTTGAATAAGGCATTGGTCTCCTAGCTGACGTTATATTAGGTTATTCTATTCAAATTTTCTTTTTCTTGTGAAATAATGATGTTTTCATTGAACAAAAGCAACTGTGTGGGCAATGATCTTTTTGCTCTCGCCAAACCATGGCGATATCAAATGGCTTCTTTTCATGTGTTCCTTTGCTCCACAACCTTAAACTCTAGACACACTGCTTGCAAATTTTATGGGGGCCGAATTTCACCGAGTACACTTTAAAGTATGCGAAATATAGTTTTTTGTCTTAAACGCAAATAATTGTTATCTGACTTGGAGTGGATAAATTCCCATATGTATAATAAAAAGAGCCAGGTTTGTTCAGGCATTTATGGTGAAATGTTGCAGGAACAAATGTGATCTGAAACAAACAAAAACATATGTGAAACAAAGAATCTACAACAAGCTGACACATTGCTCTATATCACTCAAATCGGTATCAGCTGGCAAGTTTTACTACTGCTCACCGGTGAAATTTTCTTTTTTGAGGGGGCAAGCCGTGGAGAAAGAACTAGACGTGCTAGAAAAAACTAAATACAGATTTGGACTCACACTGAAAGAACTTTCCGCCTCTCTAAGTGTCTCATAGCTGTTCAGGTGTCTCATAAATAGCCAGAACATCTCAAAGAGAGAGCAGATGTCTCATCGGAAGTGAGACCCCTCGATGAGCGCTAGTGTCTCAAAGCGCTGCTTATGTTTTATTGGCAATGGTAATGTAGTGGCTTAGTCACCCCGCAATTCAGACTCTAGCCATTCAAGTGTTCAATACATGTAACATGTATAAATTTTATTTCTGCCTTTAAAGGTTTAACTTCTACTTACAGTTTCACCCTCCGAGACTATAATAGAAGTTAGAGTAATTTCCTGCCGTACTTGGCCGAATGGAATGAAGTGGCGCAAGCAGCAACAGCTGGTCTACAACAGCATTAACCATGCTAAGCAGAGCAATGCAAAGCTTAATTTCCGTAGAGTTTTCTATGAAACACCAGTTATAAATGCATCATACTGTAGCGCAAGCGTCTCATCGGTGAGACACAGAAGCATTTTTAATGAGACACAAGAGCATCTCTAAGTCGGGTCTGGAGACACTGGTATGCAACCTAATTTTAATGATGGTGCATCTGCGTGTCTCGGTTTTGGACAAACGTCAGATGCACCTCGGTGTTTCGAAATAAGGCTATTATTTCTTTCAGCGCAACATGTTAATTTTAGTCTTACTAAACTCAAAAATATAACTCAACAGAAGATTGCTTTAAAATTGTTCCCCAGCGCAACTTGAGGCTGCAGCAGTGTCTGCTGCGTCTCCTGATAATTTAAGGTTCTTCAAATTATATCTCTTTTCAAATAAGTGAAACCAGCCATTACTCACTTCAAACTGGTCTTCACTTCTACGTTCATCCCTCAAGCTTTCATAAATTGAAAAGACCTTCTTCGAATTGTGAGAGTGCTTGGAGAAGCTCTTTTTTCTTTTTGGACTTTAATCCAAGTATATAGAAGTGCCTCTGTTCTTTCAATGTAAGAATTACGCGCTTGCGTAGCAGTTTCACTTTCTAATGATGATTAACATTTTGAAATTGTTTTCATCTTATGCCGGTTCTGTTTTATGTATGGCAATGACGATCCCGATTTACTGAACATTCTACTAATGGAAGCAATACTGTCTCCTTTGCCACGTTTCTCAAGAATTTTAACTTCGTTCCATCACTTTACTCGTTATCTTGCTTTGAAAATTTGCACTGCTGTGCTCATTGTCTGGTTTGCACACTTTAGGCGCCATTTTATTGCGTGAAGTAGCAACGATCTTGAGTTCAATAACAGGTAAACAAAAACAACCGCTCAACATTACTATTTTAATGCAACTTTGTCGGTCAGCGGTGAAAAAAACTCGCTAAATGCTGGTGTAATAAAGATTATAAGCTTATGTACCTCAATTAAGTACACATGTACGACGTAAAGAGTGTTTTTCTTGGACTGTGGGTGACGGATGGTGAGAAATAGTGACTAATGTAGAGGGAAAGAAATTCAACTGAACTGGAGGTGGTGAAAGTTATGTGTGCCGAAACTCGAGGTTTTTCGGTAATTGCTGTTATTTGAGGCATATAGAATTCTGCCTTTTAAAAATGCAATTATTTTTCAATGCTGGAGTACTTTGAATCATGAATTCCACCACGAGTCGAGTAAGGACAGGTTAGCGCAACAGATGTTTCGAAAGTCGTGGTTAATTTACATGGACGACTATTCCATTGGATGTTGATGGAAGTTTGACTACTTTCCCATTTTCGAACAATGACACCAACTATGCTTAGGGAAATGTAATGACCTTGAGTAACTTTTCGGTAGTGACGGCCTTTTTTGTGATGATTCAGATTCATTTGCTGCATATCATTCGAGTCTTTATCAGTTTTGATCATCTTTACCGTACTACGTTTTACGTCGTGCATTACTCTAGCAAAAGTTAACAATGGTGAAATGCTCAATAAGAATAAGTGTAATGCTGAGATTGGTTGAGTGCGAACCCTTTTCAATATGAAGGAAAAAAGATGAGAAATATTCGCTTTAGCATGAAATTTGGCGCTCATTGTATTCACTAAGGGTTGTTGAATAATTGAATATTACATTTTAGGAAACAGATACTTTTATTATTGGATTTTTTATGATAATTGATGACAACGTCCGGAAAAATGCACGCATCAAATATGACTCGAAACCAACGTTTTCATTAAAAAAACGTACTATGTGATAGAACGAATAAATTTGCTAACCAAAAGGTATAGCTTGTTGTCTTGGACAAGCCGTAAATAGCCACTCAGGTTTGGCCAAGCAGGAACATGGTGCGAGGATTTCTTCTGGCATAATGAAACAATTGTATTGTAGGAGAATCCTCTCATGAAAATTTTGTTTTAACTGTAACAAGAGAACATTTGTACAGCAAATGAACTCCAACACTATTAACTTCATGACAAACTATTTCACATAGTTCAAGTTTTACTTTCTTTTATCGAACAAACACACACTCAACCTTAGGAGTTATGACACTTACATCTATGGTGGCCTGATCGCATTGAAATCTAAATGCTCTAAAAGGTCCACTCTTGAGGAAATAGACACAACGAGCAAGTTATTAATTACTATTGGCAGGCTGTTAGTTCATGACAGCTCGGGTAAAATGTTCGTCCAGACCCAGGCACACGCTGAAACACCCAGGCACACGCTGAAACATCCAGGCCCACGCTTAAACACCCAGGCGCGCGCTGAAACACCCGGGCACACGCTAAAACTATCAGGCACACGCTGAAACACCCAGGCACACGCTGAAACACCCAGGCACACGCCGAAACACCCAGGCACACGCCGAAACACACAGGCACACGCTGAAACACCCAGGCACACGTTGAAACACCCAGGCACACCCTGAAACAACCAGGCACACGCTGAAACACCCAGGCACTCGCCGAAACACACAGGCACACGCTGAAACACCCAGGCACACGCTGAAACACCCAGGCACACGCTGAAACACCCAGGCACACCCTGAAACACCAAAGCACACGCTGAAACACCTAGGCACACACTCAAAAATTACCGCATTGCAGACAAATAATGCTGTAACAAATTAGAGAAGCACCGAACCTAAGTATCTAAGTTTAACATCATGGGAGGGCAGCCTCGTAAAACAGTTCACTGTCCTTAGGTTCGGTGGCTTTACAAATGCCTAATGCATATTCTCACATTTATTCACAAAAGCTTTTCTTCATTACACATCTTATCCTTAGTAATTAAACGAACGCACGGGTAAACAGTTAAGCAGCAACACAGATTTTAGGGGGGTCCTCCGAGGCCCCGTTTCTCTCCGATGGTCATTTTTCATGTTTTTGTTGGAAAAGGATCCTTAGGTGGTGGACTATTCGGTCCTAAAATTTTAAGGCGCTGCGGACAATAGATCCCCCCCAGGGGGGGGATCTATAAGGGGACAAAAATTTTAAATTTTCGACCACTTTTTGACCCCATATAAAAAGAAAACAAAAGAAGAAATGGAAAATTTGCGAATGTACTTTGGTTAGATATGTTCCAAGGATTCTAAAACTGTCTTTTTTTTGTTCTAGCATAAAAACTCAATGAGTTCTATTCTTTTGAAATATCAATACCAGTGGACTAAAAACCACTATGTCAAATTTTTTCGAAGACTAAGGCCTGAATCGAAAAAATGTATGGAAGAAATTGTTTTTTTCAAAAGTTACATATCATAGTGAAATTTCATAAGGATCAAACTGAAAACAAAAAATTTCATAATTTGATGAAATAAGTAGAATTTTTTCAATTTTTTTCTTTTGTAAATTACAATTCACAGCGTGAATATGATGCTATGCATGGAGATAATCGAAATAAAAATGAAAACAGCATTCAACTACATAAATTTTCCATTATATTACACTTCAACAAAAAAAATTGTTTTTGGCTTACACTGTAGTCACTTATTTTCAAAATTCAAAAGAATAGAAGTCATTAAATTTTTATGCTAGGAAGAAAACAAAGACAGTTTTGGAATCCTTAGAACATTTATAACAAAGTTACATTGCCACTTTTTTCATTTTTACATTTCCTTTTTTTTATCATAGCTCAAATCCAAAAATTTCGGTATATTAGTAAAATATCGCAAAAAAAAAAATATAAATGCAAAATCCCTGAATATAGCTATGTTAGAAATGTTCAAAGGATTCCAAAACTGTCTTCGAATTTGTTCTAGCATAAAAACTCTATGACTTTTATTCTTTTGAAATAGGTATAAAAATAACCCAAAAATCTAACTTTTCAAATTTTTGGGAAAAACTAAAGCCTAAATCAAAAAATTTTGCGATTCAAATATGTTTGCCTTGCAAAAATACATATACTGACCAAATTTCAGAACAATCGGATCAAAAAACAATTTTTCCGGAGGACCCCCTTAAGCAATAATACAGGTAAACAATACCAATTAAGGAATAAAAATTCCAGCAATGACACAGTTTCACCTAGATCCATGAAAGAAATACATTTAATTTAGGGCAGTGGGCTTCGGCTGCTATCGGATGTTGCCACAAAGACAGTTAAATTCACGGTGACCGTGACACTTGTCGCTTAAATTTGAATTATCCCTTTTATGAATAAAATTATATGGAGTTAAATTTCAGCATTTAGCTATCCAGTTCTGAGTTTCAATACTTCGTGATAAGCATGAACAAGTATTTCAATGAATTATACAATTGTTTTTCATTTCATGAATAAATCATAGTAGTTATGATTTAAAGGTAACATAACGTAGATGACTTAGCAATTATGACGTGAAAATTGCTTCTTCTACCTAATTTGTCTGGACAGCCTAAGATTAAGTCTCATTTCTCAAAATGATTAGTTTCTTCTTCAGAAATACGTGAAGTGTGGGGAGCCTTGGAACATTCGAATCCATGAATTGGTTTAAAACATACCTTTCAAAATTGATAACACATTGTTAAAAACTCATTCATAGAATGATAATATGATTTTTAACACATATACCATTAATGACCAAGTATACATAAAAAAATGTGGAAATTTAAAAAACTTGTACGTTTTCATATACGGTTGAACTGACATTAACACAAAAAAATAGCACGCTCATCATATAACTCTTCATAGCCTGGTCATTATCTGCATTTATAATAATATCAGCTGATTACAATTAGTCGACTTCTGCAGTTATCAGTCATTGCTTTATAGATATTGCTTAGTTTCATATTCAATCTGTCATTTTCTAAAGGTTTAGAGGAGGTTTAGATTCTCGAACAACTACCTGAACTTTCAATTAGATTCAAGTTCAGGGCCAGGGTAGATGACTCTACTTACATCCACATTATCATTTACGTATTTTTTTTTAAACTTCTGATGCATGAGACTCATGGTAACAGTTATTGACACCTCTGCCATGATGGTAAGATATCAATGTGAAATTGTGACAAGGAGTATGTACTGTTCAGCGGATGTTATCGTAGAGTATACTATTATCAGCACGTTGAACTACTGATAGCATATTCATTCTTCAATACACATTAAGACATTCTACCATGAAAAAGATGGCACACTTTACGAAATAACTTTAAGAAATAAAAATTTATTACACAAATACTTTACTCAATCATAAAATAGTAAAATCCCCAACACCTCCTTTTCATATGTGTGTATTTTATCATTGAACTTTCGCAGAGCGTAATTACAGTAGGTTTGTCCCATGATAGAGAGACATGTTACTCATTGTAGACATACCTTTTTTCCCAACGGTATCGTGTCGAAATGAACAGAACTAATGCCGAAGACCTTTCTACAACGTCCGTCACCGCGTTTTCTGGGTTAAATCACATATTTAAGGATGCCGCTGGAAAGAATAATTTAAAGTATAACTTGACTTTTTTAGTCGAAATTTAATAATTATGCTACACTTTTTATGAATTTTTAAACACCTTCCCTGGTGGTCATTTGGAATATAAATTGCAGCGTTATTTGATACAGAGATAAATATTCAACTTTTTCAAGCTATCATATTGATATGCTCAGAAACCATCTTAAGGATAACACGAGTATTATTGCTGTCGATTTTCATTCCATCTTCAAGAACCATTAGTAAATTGGTGGCTACATGAGCAACGAGAAGACGAAAATTGGCTTGCGGATCCGATGAGAGCAGTCATCTTTCTCTGCAAGAAGCTAATTACTCTAGTCTAGTGGGATAATTGCATCAGTCTCTCAAGGGGACGCCAATGTTTTCTTGATTATCAACGAATCTCAGACGCTCATCACGCGCCCTCTTCTATTATTCCTTCGTTGAGCATGTTTACCAATAAATAATTTATGTTGTTGAATGTCCACACACAATATAATATTTTAGAAACTCTTATAATGCTTTAAAGCTTGGAAGGAGTAATCATTTTTGATTACGTATAAATTTTTCATCACGAGAAATTATTTTGATTTAACAATTTAGAAAAACAATTTCTTTACCACAAGCGATTCATTAATATATTGTTTCTTAACGCTGTTATATTGCAGGCTTTTGGCGGCTACTTGTGAGCCCGAATAAGTTCAGAGACTTTTTGGCAACCTATCATCAACTCTATTCTAACGTGTACATTTCCGTTTAACTTAATTCACTTAACCTAGTCACATTAGACTGATCGATGAATGGGTTTGCTCACGATACGATACTCAACTTTTAACAATAGTTAATGTCAGCAAGATGAGAGTAGTATGTTCTAGAAAAGACTTAAGGGGGCCATCCCAGCGATTTTTAAATTCTGATCTGATCGATCTGAAATTTCGCGAGTATATGAATTTTTTTTAAAGAAACATATTTGACTCAAGTAAATATTTCGATTTATGCCTTAGTTTTTGGAAAAAATTGAAATGTTCGTTTTTAAAATTATTTTAGGGACCTTTTAAAACAATAGAAGTCAGTAAGTTTTATGCTAGAACAAATTCAAAAAATAGTTTTGAAATCCTTGTAACATTTCGAAGAAACTAACAGATCTGAATTTTCTTTTTTCTTTTCGTTTTCTTTTAATATACGATTTTCGATCACTTACTAAAATGCACCAGATTTTTTGTTTTGAACTGTGACAAAAAAAAATTAAATGAAAAATTGGGAAATGGGGATCTTTTAATTTGTTAGAAATGCTCCAAGGATTTCAAAACTGTCTTTGTTTTTTCCTAGCATGAAAACTCACTGACTTCTATTCTATTTAGGTTGAAAATGATATTTTTATGTAAAAAGCGAAATAAATAAATTTCTTGGTAAAATGTAATTTAATGGATACTTTTTTTACTTTAATGCTGTATTCATGTTGTATTATCATCTACAAACAATATGCATGCATAATTTCATATCGCCACTGTAAATTGCATTCAACATGTATGAATTCTATATAAATAAAATTTACATTTTTCTTGCGTACTGTGATAAAACAGTTTTAATAAACAAATTGGAAAATCGGGATCTTTTAGTTTGTTAGAAAAGTTTCAAGAATTCCAAAACTGTTTTTGTTTTTTTAGCATGAAAACTTTCTGACTTTTATTTTTCTTTATGTTGAATATGAGATTTTCACCTAGAAGGCAAAAATAAATATTTTTTGTTGTGAAGTGTAATATAATGAACATTAATTTAATTGAATGCTCGATTCGTGTTGTTTTATCATTTACAAATAATGTGCATGCATAATTTAATATCAACGCTGTGAATTGCATGTTATACATGTATAAATTATGTAGAAAAATACAGTTATTTTTCATTTCTTGAAGAATTTCTAATTTTTATTTGTATAGTTTTATTTGTTCGCGTCATTTTTTCGATTTTGACCTTAGTTTATCAGAAAATGGGAAATATTTGTTTCTTGAATGATTTTATCTGGTATCTCAAATAAATACAAGACAATGAGCTTTCATTCTACAGCAAAACCAAAGACAGTTTTAGAATACTTGAAACATTGTTAACAAACTAAAGAAGCGAGATTTTTCATTTTCCTTTTTGTTTTCTTTTTACACGGGGGTCAAAAATTCATGATTTTGGTACCCTTACACCCCTCTTGCGAGGGAGGGGGGGGGGGTATTCTAGTGCCTGTAGCCCCATAAAATTTTAAGATACAATAGCCTAAGGGTTCTTTAAAAAAATGCCAATTGGGCCCGAAAATCCCTGGGCTGTCCCCCTTAAGATCTATGTCATTATTCATGATAAATTACACAACCAAGATGAATCATATTACACAAATGATTTGACTTGATTACCATATGTGATTATTATTCCATTAAAAATAGAAATTCGAGACCCTTTTCGAAAGCTTGTATGCACTTTTTTCATGAATCTCAGGCGGTATTGAATTCCAAGTGTTTTCAATTTCAATTTCAATTTTTTAACAACAACTATGCGTATTAAAAAATTTTTGAATGCGTCTTTCTTCGCGGATGCAAAATAAGTTTTATTCACACATTTCCTGTGCAGTGTCACGCAAGTGGTAAGAATTGGTACCATTGTTTATTACCGTTCTCATATTCACGTATCAATATTGAGTGGGCAGTTTTGTCAATTCATGTAAGAATAATTCATAAGATGAGAAACAATTCCTATTATTTGTTAACACCGCTCGACAAGAATGTTTGTATGCAAGTGCTTACCAAGTTTCCCATTCCTATGAAAATTTTGCCACCATTGTTTTTGCCATTTGTTCGAAAGCAGTATTTCAGCCTAAATTTCGTTTTTCCAACAAATTTATGTTAGATGTTTGAAAATACATACATTCTTCTTTACAAAGCATTTCTGCTGTTAGATTGTCTCGTGTGTAAATCGCATGCAGTCTACAATCATATCAATCATAGCGTTTTTAATTTAGATCCTGTGAATTCCGGGAAATAATTTAATGCTTAATTTTCCTCTTTGGTATGATCGGTAGGGACAGCAATAACTTCTGTATGGCATTTTATGAGCTTTTAACCTGTCGCTTGAGTCAAACGTTTCTGGACTTCCATCTCTTTAGCAGTCTAGACAATCATTTAAGGAGAAAACTTTCAAAGACGAAGACGACATTGAAAATTAATTGCAGGTCTTTGTTATTCGAAAACCAAAGATTCCTATGAACGAGGCATTAAAAAATTTGTTAGTGGGTGGTTAGCAGTTGTTACTAACAATGGAGAATTAAGATAAATTAATCAATGTTACTTGATATGTTTTCTCTCTCCTGATCATACTAGTCAAAACCAGACAAAATTTCTGGTACGACCCGATTCTTCAGTGATTTGTAATTGTTTCCTCAATTCTTGTCGAATTAATTTAGTTTTGGGATGTTATTGATATTTCCAACTTAATTCTCAGTTTGGCATAGGACGAGTTTTTATTCATCAGTTTACCTCTGTATGTGTACCCAACCGATTTTTACAAGGTTCTATTCTGTCAGTTGTAGGGGCTTGAGTCATCCAGACAGCTTTTTAGAGAAATTTTTGTGAAGCCAAGACATTCTTGCTAGTGTTTCTCGACGCCCTTGCATACTTTTTCTCGACATTCTAAAACTGGTTTGGATAATTTTTTTCTCCCAGGCTAGACGAACGATAAAGGTATAGTCATTGTTTAGACTCTATTTGATAGAGGTAGCGCTAAAAGGTCTCATGAATTTTGAACTAATTTCATTTGCTTTATTTTGCTCGTATACAAAATCTACTCACTTCACTACAATTGGTAATGTAACCAATTTATGAATGGCCACGTTTTCTCACGTTTTGAATATAACGTCAGACATAAGACAGCCTTCTTCGTGAATACACATTAAAAGTCTTTCTTAGAAGTTCGCCATCACTCTCGTCAACGTGTCATAAGGGACAACCGCATTTTCTTCACGAATTGAAATTTTTAGATCGTTGAGTACACGAGGTTTGTTGCAGTACAGTAACCCGTAAGAAGAAGTCACAAACCGACAAATCTGGCGACCGTGCAGGCCAGTGGTCATCGCCAAAACGTGAGATCACGTGTTTGAGAAGCATTTCTCGAGCAACTGCCATGGAACCATTAGCCGTGCGGGCTTTGACTCCATCTTTTTAGAATCACATATCTGTCATATTTATCCCTGAAGTGTCTGTGGCCGCACGATATTGCGTAGCATTGCAACGTAACGCGCAGCATTCACTTCTACGCTAAACGCACCTTCTTCAAATTAAAAATAAATTAGGCCCACCGATTCCCATTTTGGACACTGCATCCAACACTGTCGCTTTCGCTCTGTGCAGTGGTTTTTGATGCGATTCTTACGGGTTGTCTTCTGCCCAATAGCAACAGATTTGTTAGTTTACAAGACCGTCTTAGTGAAAATGCGCTTAATCGCTCATCATCAATAAAACCTCACCATGTAGGAAGAACATCAAGCATTCTCTCACAACGCAGTCTCCGTTTATCATAATCATGTTCGTGAATCTTCTGCACGATAATAATTTTGTAAGGGTGAAATTGTAACTCATCTTTCAGGATGCGCTGCAGCGAGCACGGGACAATCCCCAAGTTGGAACACACCCCTTGTGGAGTGTCGAGAACTTTGAATATGGACGCTATTACTCTGTCTACATTTTCCGGCGTTCGTACCATGCGAGGACGACCAGGCGACTTTTACTTCATGACAGATCCAGTTGTGCGGAAAGAGGCAACCCATTGCAACGCAATATTGTGTTGGGATCAGATATCAAACCATTTCGCGAAACATTGAAGTGTGTACGGAAAATCCATTGACCTGTGATCACTGAGTCATTACTTTTAGTAAGATTTTCAACAGCGAAAACGCGACGCTGCACGATCCACTCCGCCATTGCTACTGAAACGGTATGCTCTAACCTACCAAACAACAGGTCCCTCAGCTTTTCATTTTTTCATCCCCGATACCACGCAAGTCAAATCATGCGTTCTTTTTGACCACTCCTGCCGTCTCTGATTCGTTTACGGGAGATCCTGATACCTTTTCTGACAATTGGAAAATAACTTTCTAGCCATTGGCAAGTTTTTACATTTCAACCATAACGAACTTCATTTAAGCCACATATTGACTTAAAATTTCTCTCAGTGCTTCTTCTCTGAAATTTTAAATATACCTAGATTCTTTTTGGAAAAATAAATTCCAGAAAAAAGCGAAATGTTGTGTTTCATGAATATTCTCAATCATGAAAACGGTTGCTGTAATGCAATTTTTATTTCAAAACCTTTGTTTAAATATTTTCTACACGGTAAATATTAGCATAAAATTAGTAGCTGAAACTCTTTACGTTATCTTCATGGGGTATTTCGTTTCGATAATTCCTCATTCATATTGAAAGGCCTACATGTACCAGTTTTCTACCCTTCATACTTGTTTCACCTACGTTCCAAACATAACAGTGTCTGTTAAAGTAAACTTACTTGTTGTGATTTCCTTCTCCGTGAAAAAATATTTGCCTCTCCGCTGCAAAAGAGAGAGACAAAATTTCACGGTTGTGCAGTCAGAAATCCAGATTAGATTTATTAGCTGTTGAAAATGTTTTACATTCACCGTCCAATGACCATGTTTATATGCAGGCATAAGGTGAGGAAAATTTCAAGGCCAATATATGTGTAAACTAGGAGAATTATTGAGATAGTATGCTATATCAAGCTATAAAATCTCTAGGATTACAATAAAGCTTTTCTTCCTTCTACCTTATGAAAATCTTTTTTCTGCATCAGAAAGGAAAGGGCATCGAAAAAATTAATCAGTCGGATGCAAACTAGTTAATTAATTTCTGCAAAAGTGGTGTGTATAACTTCATAAATCGTCCCTATCCTAAAACGAATCATTTGATTATGAAGTCGGTTGCAGTTTTAGCTGATTCCAGATACTGACTGCGATACCTGTGACTTCATCATTAGTACATTTTACTGGAATTGCTTCTGTTTCTTCCTTAATTCTACTTTGTGGCTATATTCTTATTTAATTAACGTAGAAACCTAGATAGGATTGATTAAACAAGATTTGGATAGAAAAGTCTATCTTCATGGGAACCCACATTCTTTGCCACATTTCCAGGTTATTTCGCAAATGTTATTGAGGTTTCTATCAAACTTGTCCGTGCTGTTTTGATGGACCTTGAGGAATATTAAGCAGCAAAAAGTGAGAAATCGTTTTCAATGGGCTTTGTAAGCATTTTTCGCAACCCATGAATATGTCTTGTCTTGCTTGACAGTAATTGCTGTTTTCAGTTATAGTGCCCTCTGCACCTGCAGCCCTATTAAAAATCATGGCAGTTACTTGGTATATTTATTGGATTTTAGCTTAACATACGCGTAATATGGTATGTTTACAGGAAGAAATGTCATCACATTTAAAAGTGACCCATATGTCGCTCATAAAAAGTCCATAACTACCTGTATGGCATTAAAGACATGATGGCCAAGGTATATTTATGATATTTTTTCTTACATTCGGATTACGGTATTAATTTTCTCACAGGCCAACTTGCCTTCATCTGATAATAATATGCTTGAATTCCTAGTATAGTAAAAGATACTATTGATGCATGTATTCGAAGCAGCTATTTCGGTATTTTCGAATTTTCAATAAAAAAGAGAGAACTAGGAAAATGGTATAAAACATTTTTCATTAAAATGTATTCTCGAGACTGTGAAAAGACTCGTAAAAATTGGACGTTTCGAATTTGAAAAATTGGAAAAAAATTGGACGTTCGAATTTGTACCTACTGCTGATGATGAGCGAAGTCTCGAAACGTCCAATTTTTACGAGTCTTTTCACAGTCTCGAGAATGCATTTTAATGAAAAATGTTTTATACCATTTTCCGGGTTCTCTCTCTTTTATTGATGCATGTATAGTTGTATAATCAGATCAGACTGTAATGACTTCAATGCTACCCAATCCGGCCTCTAAACATATAAAACGGCATCTGTGATTAGTTGAAATGCAACAGCCACCAAGACTATGGTCAGCTGTAAATATTTGCACATCAGCCAGCAACTCAGTTAATAGTCATAAGCTGAGACGCGACAAGCTGCGTGAGTCATTCAACTTCGGGGGGCTGGGGGAGGGGTTTGCCGGCCGCCACAGCAGTGCAGCATCGCCTGTCAATTCCCAAAACACCGAAGTTTACAATAATACTAAACACACATTTTGAAAATCAGGTCGATTTTTAGATAGTTGGTCATTTTAATGCAACTGCTGCCATCATAATTTTTTATTTAAGTATGGTAATTTTACGATATGTAGGTAGTTACATGCAAGCTGCTAGTAGCTACCTAACATTTTCTTCAGCATCAGCGTGTTGTTCATTTCGTTAAAAGTTCAACGGTTTCTTGCTTTAATACTTGAATATGTGAGTTATTCACTATTGATAAAGAATAAACTCATTTTAGTTTCTTCGAAGCATGATTTCATAATTTTTAATCTGGTAAGGAAGTTGCTAACTGTTCTCTAATGTTGCCAGATGTCACAGGAAGCAGTATTCTAATCAAAACAAATATATGTGGCTTTTATTTGATCTATGTATAAAAAAAGCAACATAGGTATGTTTTTGTCATCACATAAAAGATATTTATGTCAAAATTTGACGCAACTCAACAAAATTAAACAATTCGCTCCTTTGGTCCGTTTCACACAGGTTTAAACCTCGTTCAAAGTAGCCTCAATCGAGGTGCGGTTTATGCGAGCCGGCCGTCCCGTGGCACGATAGCTAGTTAGTTACCTCAGTCAATCTTCAGTGCTGCTTCTGTTTGGTTATCGTCCTCATTGTGAAACCAATTCCACTTCTCTGAAAATAATATAAAGAATTTACATAGTGCGTGAAATACAGTTGATAGAATTATATCATACTCAGTCGTGAGTACTGCTTTTACCTCTGACGGTAAAAGCAGTCAATTCTGTGACTTTAAGAGTACCTATTTAGCTTGTTTGCAGTGTGGCGGCAGTCATTTTTTTTAAATCTTTTCTTTGTGCCGCTGCAGTTATTTTCTAAACACGCCGCAGTTTATTTTCTTGAACTAATAATTAACCCATATCATAATTGGAATAGTAAAAAATATGACTACTAAAGCAAAAAAATATTTAGGAGTTTATTTTGACGATAGTCAGTGGGAAATAGTTCCATCAAAATGGACAACCATAATTGGAAACTTTAATAAGTGCTACTGGCCACCAGACATAGGATCAAATATTCAAGGCTTGGCCAAGGAAAACACGACACCAAGAAAAAATTGGACTGAATTTATCATCAAGAAGACAGCTGTTTCATCAGGTTTGTGACTCAATGCATATATAATACCTTTCAAAATATAATCACTTGTCTCCCAATTTCTGCGCATTAATTGTACTTTTGTGAGTTTCATGTTTCCATACAGTTACCTACATGAAAGAACAAAAAGGGGATGACATTAATGTATCTTTCACCTATATTTAATCAGAAATACATTTTCTTCTGTCTTCTGTCCCCACTTATACCTAATTATAAGTTATTATAAAGAATATAAATAAGAAGTTTTCATTGATAGATGTAATTACATAAATAATGCCTTCGGGCGAGGAGGGCTGCTATCCAATTATTTTTTTATTTTTTCTAAAATGTCTTCAAGTAAGGACTTAAGACTGACTGAGAATTTGATTTGAACTCAAACTTGGACTTGGTCTAAGAATCAAACTTGGAGTGGGAAGGTTATACTCAAACTTGGAATTGGACTTAGACTCAAACTTGGAATTCGATTTTGACCTAACCTGGAATTCGATTTTGACCTAAACTTGGAATTGAACTTTAATTTGACTTAGAATCCAATTTGAACTTTACTCTTTACTTAGACTCAAACCATTGGGGCTTGGGCTCATACTTGGACTCACACTCAAACTGTTTTCTAGTTTGATGCACGTGTAGTGTTCTCCCCCAGGCTGCAACACGCTTCGGGCAGGCTTTGAGCTATCTTTTTCGTGATAGGATAGCCCGAAGCGAGTGCCTGAGGTACAACCGTATTCAGCAGGATATGGACAACACGGGGGTAACACGGTAATTATATTGGTGACTGTTAGGTACACGGAACACGGACCATTACACTGGGCCCTCGGTGACTACTATGAGCACTGTTCGTTACTCGTAAATTACGTAATGATTGGAACACAGCACTAATACGTGATGGTTGAAATACAATACTATTCGAGAAGTACGTAATGATTGAAACACAATCCTATGTGAGAATAGTACAAATATGTGGTGATTGAATTACAATCCTATTCGAGAATGACATAAATTGAAACTTAATCCTATGCGAGAATAGCACAAATACGTGATGATTGAAGCACAATCCTTTTCGGGAATGACGTAATGATTGAAACACAATCCTATGCGAGAATAGCACAAATACGTGATGATTGAAGCACAATCCTATTCGGGAATGACGTAATGATTGAAACACAATCCTATGCGAGAATAGTACTAATACGTGATGATTGAAATACAATCCTATTCGAAAATGACATAAATTACGTAATGATTGAAACACAATCCTATGCGAGAATAGCACAAATACGTGATGATTGAAGCACAATCCTATTCGGGAATGACGTAATGATTGAAACACAATCCTATGCGAGAATAACACAAATACGTGATGATTGAAGCACAATCCTATTCGGGAATGACGTAATGATTGAAACACAATCCTATGCGAGAATAGTACTAATACGTGATGATTGAAATACAATCCTATTCGAAAATGACATAAATTACGAAATGATTGAAACACAATCCTATGCGAGAATAGCACTAATACGTGATGATTGAAATACAATACTATGCGAGAATTACGTAATGAATGAAACAAGCACCAATAGCGGGTAACGTCCGCGAGGACGCTACTTACGAACGCAGCAGCGAGACGTGATGATTGGTGCTACGTCGTGCGACTGTTACGAACAGGTCAGCTGGTGCTAGCGGGGCGCCGAGACGAGGCTAGTCAGCTGGGTCGGGCCCAGCCGCCACGCGGTTCACCGTTGTAGCTGGTAAGTAGCTACGGCGAGGCTAGCCGGCCGGAGCGGGCGAGAGATGTCGTAGAGCGGCTTGGCCGACGACGCCGGCGCGGGGCGTTGCAACGTGACTTTTTTAAGGCTTTGAAACACCTTGAAGCGTCAAGACGCTACTAGGTTTAAGACCTTGCAACACCTTGGGGCGTCGATAGGCAGGGCCGGTCTCCGGAGCCTGGTGCAGGTACGCGAGAGATAAAGTCGATCTCGGAAGCTAGATGCAGGAACACGAGGCTGGTGCTGGAGATGTGATTTGAACGAGGACGAGGGCTTGAGTGAGTGCGAGCCTTGTTGGGGTCGCCTTATGTAGGCCTCGAGTGCAAGCCTTGAGTCCGGGCGTGAGTCCTGATTGGTCGCGAGTTTGTGGGCCTGTGGTGCTGGAGGCAGGAAGCCGTTGTAGCTTACGGGCACCTTTTCTCATAGTCGCGAGGCGGCTTCTCTCAGGTCCCGTGTTTGGTTGACTAGGCGCTTCGGGTCCGGAGGTGCTCTGGAACGGATGCGGTTGTAGTCTGGAGGCAGCTTTTCTCAGGTCTTGTGGAGGTCCGCGGCTTGCCGCTGGGATCACCACAGGTGTCCCTCTCCTGTTTTTTTTTTTTTCTTTATTATTTTTTTTTTTTCAAACACTTAGTACCTCACTGGTGGTCTGCTTTCTCTGCCGTATTTAGTGAATACTGCCTGTTTTGCTGTTTCAGGGATTGCTGTGCCTGTTCCGGGGAACGGAACTCCCTCGTATACTTCGTAGTTTGTTGCTCTCGGTGCCTTAGCCTGTTGTTGAGGTTTATCCTCGATGGTGGGTAGGTACGCTGCTTTGACCCTTTCCGTCGCGATGTTAGCTTTTTTTCCTTGTATATCTACGGTGATGTAGTTTGGTGTCCTTTGGAGCACGGGAAAGGGACCTGCGTAGGGTTTCTGTAAGGGTCTTGTGTGCCCCCCGTGTTTCACGAAGACGTTGGTCGCCTTGTATAGAGCGCTCGGGACATTGGCTTTTTGGGGTCCCTGTTGTCGTGGCAGTATTGGCTGCAGGTTTGTCACTCGTTTTTTTAGGCATTGTAGAAATTCTCTGGCGGGCCGGTCTCCTTTTTCTTTCTCGAGTAGCTCTCCTGCGAGGCGCAATGTTTGTCCGTATACCATTTCGGCGGGGGAGATGTTTGCGTCCGTGTGTGGCGTGGCTCGGATGTTAAGCAGTATGAGGGGTAGTGCGTCTGCCCAGTCTGCGTCAGTGACCGTAGCTTTTAACGCCTCCTTCAATCTTCTGTGCATCCTCTCCACCAGTCCGTTGCTCTGCGGGTGGTACGCTGTCGTTCGCTGTCTCTCAGCGCCCAGCGCCGTCAGCAAGTTTTTCCATAAGTTAGACTCGAACTGGACGCCTTGGTCCGTGATGATTGTTGTTGGAGCGCCGAATGATGCTACCCAGTCTTTTAGGAATGCCCGTGCTGTTGTTTCTGCCGTACAATCGGCCATTGGGGTAGCGGTGCACCATCTGGTGAAGCGGTCAATGCACGTCAGCAGGTACCGTTTGTTTTGTGACACGGGTAGTGGTCCGACGATATCGATGTGTATCGTCTGGAACCGTTCCTTGGGTACCGGCATCTTCCCGGGCGGGCATTTGGTGTGCCTTATTATTTTGCTTGTCTGGCATGGAATGCACTCGCGTGTCCACTTGCCGACGTCTTTGTTGAGTCCGGGCCAGATTACTCGCTGCCTCAAGAGGTCCCTTGTTGCTTGTATGCCGGGATGACTCGCCCCGTGGAAATGCTGAAATACGTTCTTTCTGCAGCATTCCGGGATGTATGGCCTCCGTAGGCCTGTTGACACGTCGCACCAGAGGGGTGGTTTACCGGTTTGTCTGATTATGGGGCGTAGTTTGAGCGCGTTCTTTGATGCTGGGTGCAGCAGTTCTTCTAATTCTGCGTCTCTGTTTTGTTCGGTCATTATTTTGTCGTAGTTGATCGCGGGTCCTTTAGGTATTATTGTTGACACGAGACGTGATAGCGCGTCTGCGACCGTGTTGTTGTCGCCGCTGATGTGCTTGATTTCGCAGTCGAACTGTGAGAGGTAGGAGAGCTGTCTTGCTACCCGGGGGCTGTTGCCTTCCGTGGCTTTTTGCAGGGCAAAACAGAGCGGTTTATGATCTGTCCTGATTTCGAAGCTTCGGCCTTCCAAAAAATGCTCGAAGTGTTTTACTGCGAGGAATATCGCCATTAGTTCGCGGTCGTAGGTGCTGTATTTACGTTGGGTGTCGTCTAGTTTTTTGGAGAAAAATGCTACGGGGCGCTGTTCTTGCCCGACTTTTTGTTGTAGTACGGCGCCGACTGCGGTTCCTGATGCGTCTGTGATTAAGGTGCTTTTACCTTCTGGAGCGGGGTGCGCTAGCAAGGTGAGTTGCGAGATCTCGCGTTTTAGGCTAGTGAACGCTGCGTCTAGTTCTGTTGTCCAGTTGATAATTTTCGTTGAGTTTTTGGAGTATCCTTTTGTCAATCCGGTCAGAGCTTGCATCTTTTCTGCTGCGGCTGGGAGGAATCGGTGGTAATAGTTGACTATTCCTAGGAATTGTCGTAGCTTTTTTACTGTTGCTGGTTGGGGAAAACTGCATATTTCCTCTATTTTCTGAGGGAGTGGTGAGATTCCGCCGGCTGACACTCTGTGTCCGAGAAAGTCTAGCTCGGGCACTCCGAAAATGCACTTGGCGGGGTGCACGCGCAGTCCTTCTCCTTGTAGCCGTTGGAAGAGTTGTCGGAGGTGTTTTTGGTGCTCCTCTGCGTTTGCGGACGCTATCAGTATGTCGTCGATGTATGCCGTTACGAAGTCCATGTCTCTTGTTACCGCGTCGATGTATCGTTGGAACGTTTGGGCTGCGTTCCGCAGCCCGAATGACATCACGGTGTATTCGTACAGCCCAAATGGTGTGGTGATGGCCGTTTTCTGGATGTCCTCGTTTTTGACGGGTATTTGGTGATAGGCTTTGACGAGGTCGATTTTGGAGAAGATTGTTTTGTTATGCAGTTTGTAATGGAAGTCTTGACAGTGTGGTATTGGGTAACGGTCAGGTTTGGTGCTTGCGTTCAGTCGTCTGTAGTCTCCGCAGATTCTCCATGCCCCGGGTTCGGCTGCCTTTGGTACCATGTGCATGGGTGATGCCCAGGCGCTCTTCGATGGCCTGATGATGCCATGTTCCAGCATTTCCTTGAATTCTTGTCGCGCCGCTTCCAATTTTTCCGGAGACAGTCTCCTTGGTCGTGCATATACTGGGGGTCCGGTTGTTTCGATGTGGTGTTCTACGTCGATTTTCTTTTGTGTGTGCCAGATGTGTTGGGAGGTCGGTAGTATTCCGGGGTATTCCTCGTACAATGTGTTGAATTCCGGGGCGGTTTGGTGTTCGATCCTGTGCACTCGTTGGCTTCTTGAAACGACACGTTTGCAGGGTACTTTGGTTCCGGAAGTTTGGGCGTATAGGCTTGCGTTTGCGGTGTCGACGCTTAGCTGATGTGCGGCGAGGAAATCCATGCCAATGATCGGTTGTCCCACGTCCGCTTCTATGAAGTTCCAACTTACGGGCCATAGGGGGTTGAGCAGGATGATGCGCTCAGTCGTCCCGTAAGAAGCTATGGGGGTGTTGTTGGCGGCGAGTAAGTCGTAGGACGGGGGTTTGAGCGTGTGTTTCTTTTTGGCTGGTACTAGGCTGACGGCTGAACCGGTGTCGATGAGGTATCGTACGTTGCCGGTGTCTGTGACGTACATTAGCTCGCCTTTTTTTGTCTGTGCGGAGACTGGGGCGATTACCATTCTCCGCGGTCGTCGTTTTTCCGCGAAACTGCAAGGTTGGGTACAGTTTCTTGCTCGGTTATCGAAAGTTTGGTGGTAATAGCAGATTGCTTGGTCCTGCTTGATTCTTGTATTGCTTCTGTTTCCGTACCTAGGTCCTGGGGTTTGGTTTCACCAATCTTCTGCTTGCTTCTTGTTTTCCTGTGGGCGTTAAGCGTTTGCCAGCATTTTCTTGAGTTCTGCTATTTCCTGTAGGGCTTTGTCAAATTCCGCTCTTGAGACGGTAAGAGATGGTGGTTGTTTGATGGCAGTTACGGCGATGGGTTCACTCATGGCAGTTTGGCAAGCGGTTTGCCTTGCTATGATCTGATCTGCGATTACTCTGTATTCTTCGTCCGTTTTTCCCCTGCCTAGTGCCTCGATCAGCGGTTGTGCTGTGATTGGTAGCTTTGCGAGGTGCATGGAACGGATGACGGACGGTGGTAGGGGTGCTTGCCTGCAGCTGTTCAGTCGTTTCATTTCGAGGAGCAATTCTGATTGCGTATTGTCTCCCATGGTAGTTTTGACGATGGTGTCGTAGTTTGCTTCCTCGTCGTGTCGCACGAAAGGGTGCGTTAATGCGGCTTTTAATGCGTCGTATTTGTCGTTTGCCGGTGGGTTCAGGAGTATTTCTTGGATCTCGGATACGATGTGTGTTGGGAGTCCTCCTAGTAACGCTCCGAACTTTGCGCCGTCGTCCAGGTTTGGTACTTGTGCGAGGAACACGTCGCAATGCAGTAACCATCCTTTCACATCTCCGCTGAATGCGGGCAACCGGATATCTTTCCCAGCCATGCCTCCTATTGCCTGCCGAATACCTCTGGGGTCAACCAGTGTAGTGTTCTCCCCCAGGCTGCAACACGCTTCGGGCAGGCTTTGAGCTATCTTTTTCGTGATAGGATAGCCCGAAGCGAGTGCCTGAGGTACAACCGTATTCGGCAGGATATGGACAACACGGGGGTAACACGGTAATTATATTGGTGACTGTTAGGTACACGGAACACGGACCATTACACTGGGCCCTCGGTGACTACTATGAGCACTGTTCGTTACTCGTAAATTACGTAATGATTGGAACACAGCACTAATACGTGATGGTTGAAATACAATACTATTCGAGAAGTACGTAATGATTGAAACACAATCCTATGTGAGAATAGTACAAATATGTGGTGATTGAATTACAATCCTATTCGAGAATGACATAAATTGAAACTTAATCCTATGCGAGAATAGCACAAATACGTGATGATTGAAGCACAATCCTATTCGGGAATGACGTAATGATTGAAACACAATCCTATGCGAGAATAGCACAAATACGTGATGATTGAAGCACAATCCTATTCGGGAATGACGTAATGATTGAAACACAATCCTATGCGAGAATAGTACTAATACGTGATGATTGAAATACAATCCTATTCGAAAATGACATAAATTACGTAATGATTGAAACACAATCCTATGCGAGAATAGCACAAATACGTGATGATTGGAGCACAATCCTATTCGGGAAAGACGTAATGATTGAAACACAATCCTATGCGAGAATAGCACAAATACGTGATGATTGAAGCACAATCCTATTCGGGAATGACGTAATGATTGAAACACAATCCTATGCGAGAATAGTACTAATACGTGATGATTGAAATACAATCCTATTCGAAAATGACATAAATTACGTAATGATTGAAACACAATCCTATGCGAGAATAGCACTAATACGTGATGATTGAAATACAATACTATGCGAGAATTACGTAATGAATGAAACAAGCTCCAATAGCGGGTAACGTCCGCGAGGACGCTACTTACGAACGCAGCGGCGAGACGTGATGATTGGTGCTACGTAGTGCGACTGTTACGAACAGGTCAGCTGGTGCTAGCGGGGCGCCGAGACGAGGCTAGTCAGCTGGGTCGGGCCCAGCCGCCACGCGGTTCACCGTTGTAGCTGGTAAGTAGCTACGGCGAGGCTAGCCGGCCGGAGCGGGCGAGAGATGTCGTACGACGACGCCGGCGCGGGGCGTTGCAACGTGACTTTTTTAAGGCTTTGAAACACCTTGAAGCGTCAAGACGCTACTAGGTTTAAGACCTTGCAACACCTTGGGGCGTCGATAGGCAGGGCCGGTCTCCGGAGCTTGGTGCAGGTACGCGAGAGATAAAGTCGATCTCGGAAGCTAGATGCAGGAACACGAGGCTGGTGCTGGAGATGTGATTTGAACGAGGACGAGGGCTTGAGTGAGTGCGAGCCTTGTTGGGGTCGCCTTATGTAGGCCTCGAGTGCAAGCCTTGAGTCCGGGCGTGAGTCCTGATTGGTCGCGAGTTTGTGGGCCTGTGGTGCTGGAGGCAGGAAGCCGTTGTAGCTTACGGGCACCTTTTCTCATAGTCGCGAGGCGGCTTCTCTCAGGTCCCGTGTTTGGTTGACTAGGCGCTTCGGGTCCGGAGGTGCTCTGGAACGGATGCGGTTGTAGTCTGGAGGCAGCTTTTCTCAGGTCTTGTGGAGGTCCGCGGCTTGCCGCTGGGATCACCACACACGAGTTAGCGTTTGGTATGGAGCGTCCCACTCCCACAACCAGAGATGTATTTTTTGTGAGGATAATGTTTAGTTTACTGAGCAGATGACTATAACCGGGCTTACAAGAAGATGACACAAGGCAATTTGGCTTCCACTTCTTCTGAAGCTGAGCCATCACCGAGAAGAGTTACGCAAGGCCAGCTACAATATTGCGGTTTCCGACGAAGTCCTCGTATACAAAAGAGCAATCTACCCAGAACAAAAGTCAACAGCAAACGGAAACTGAGCTTTACTCCCAATGAAGGTCAGTTGAGATATCTATTAGGTAGTTAATAGTACTGTTGCAATTTTTTATTATGAATGAACATCTCTATTTCTAATTTGCATCAGTATCCGGTGATGTCCTTGAACTAAAAATAGAAATCTTGCACGCAGCAATGTCAGGTTACAATTTATAACCATATATATCACCTGTGGCTTTTGATACGTTGAGTCAAGTGTGGTGAGTCGTCAGTCAATCACCCAGGGTGAATTGCTGCACCAAAAATCTCTTCCAAATACAATTAAATCATCAACGTTATTCACCCCACATTTTCTGTTTGGCAATTCAGCCCAGCCTCTCATGTGTTTTTTGCGCTAGTGCTGTTTTTACTTATTTTGCCCAGAAGTACAGTTCATGAGTTCTATCTTATCTGCATCTTTTATTTGAAATCTTTATTCATACTAGGTATAGCCATGAGTTGACAGTCAATGTTTCTCTTTTAGGGATTGCATGCCAAGGTCATGTTTTACTGGTTTATGGTGTGATTTTGATGACCAATACCAGATTTGAAGCAAAATGAAAATAGTTCTCTAGTTGCAATTTAGTTGCAGGTTGTATTTTATAAATTTTGAATAGTTCAAGACCTTTTGCTCATCCTCTTTATTCCTATGAAGCAGCAACTCCCGATGGGTCCTCTTCTGATTGCAGCAATGACGACCCAGATCCCGCTCTGGCAGTTCCTCTGCAGCCTCATAAGAGCTCCGTATTCACACCTCAATTGAAGTAAGTCACTTTAAAATTTTCATTTGTGGTAATTGGAGGTAATATGCGATGTGAATCGTAAATAACATTTGAACATTGATAATAAGACTTGTTGAAGTTTAACTGAAGAAGCAATTTTGACTGATATGGGAATAATTACGTTCTCAGAAATCGATCTTCAGAGGAATCCACCGTGAAAAAACGGCGAATGGACCAGAATTGAGCAAAAGGTCTCTTCCCTAGACACCAGAGTCACTCAAATAGAAATGGTTGTGAAGGAAAACAACCTTCTATTAACAGAAATTTCAAATATGCTGCGTAAGCCATCATGTGCTGACAGCCTCTGTCCACCTCCCGCGAATAACTTTACAGAGTTACTTCGATTAGCATCAAATCCTGAAATGGTAAGCTTGTGTGTAAAAATATTTATGAAATTTCTGACGACTCAACATTATATTTTGTATTAATTTTTTTCTTAAAGCCGCTTCAATGCTGTATGCAATAATAGGTACTTTATTGTGATATATATGTAGCTAAATGAATCCTCAAGTTTCAATTGTGCAAGTGTCTGACAGGAGGTTGTCTCTGGGTCTTATTTTCATTTAGGTGAAGCTTCTTCAGTATGCACGGGAAGGAACGCTAACTAGGACGGTGACTATGTTGAAGCTGTGCATGACCAGGAGTTTAGCACTACAGTTTTCACTCACTGGCCTTGGAAGGTCGAGGAAGAGAGACAAGCTGGCCTTCAGAAACACGATGGCATACCAGCTTATCGAACGTAAGTATCGTATATAGAAAGCAATGCATGCAGCAATTATTCCATTCTTCCTTCAGCTGAAATTCAACATTTTCCTTCACGTTGTAATCTCTATGTAACACAAAAAAATTATTATTGTTCAAATGCAAATGAGCGGCGCACGTTGAATGCCTGATAAATTGCTGACTATCAAAATGCAAAAATAATTTCTGGTTTAATGAGCTTAATATTTGTTTGAGTACATCCATACCCTATTGAGGATGGTATTTTATTTGTAAAAATATATATGTATATTACAGAGACTATTTTGAGCCGTCAGCAATTCCGAGAGGTGTCATTGTCGGATATCAACAAGGCGATCACTCTAGCCCTAAAGAACGCAGTTGACTGGGACGGGCATCGTGTGCCCCGGGTGAAGGACTACGTAACGGGGGCGGTCGCCACTCATACAGCCTCGGGTGCGAATGCCACTGCAGGCCTAGCAGCGACTGATGCAGCGGGAAAGGACACCACGGCCCAACTTACAACTCTTGCTACAGCAGAGGCGGGCCCCAGTACTCAATTTTGTCTAATGAACGGTATTTTAAATGAAAGTATGAAGATATTAGCCTGTGAGTGAGTCACTTTCAGATAGTTTTTTTATTGCAGTGTTTTCCATCTGCGACTCTCAGCTTATTTTACTTGCGTCATTTTTAAGGGATGTAATTTCATAGGTCCACTTATTTTTTGTTCTGTTCTCTTACTTGAAAGGATGAATCAGTTTTAACGATCAGATATCGCATTAGTTACTGGAATTCCTTACTCTAGTAGAACTTATAGGGCGGTTCTTAGGGAATCTTATTTTCAAAATAAAATGAAGAACCAACGTTATAGAGATATTTTATTCCGAAACGTTTGCTACAAATAAATGTTCTCTATAACGTTGGTTCAACTTTTTATTTTGCCTTACTCTATTATTGCGTATATATTATAAAAGCTATTAAATTGAAAAAACATTTCATGAAAAAGTAAGGTTGAGCTAACTATTTGAACATATCTTTTAATGCTGTACAGTTATTGGCGAATCCTTAAGCATGAAATAAGCATCCGATATCCATGTTTGTTCTATGCTGTATCACACCATATTGGAGAAGAAACTGCCTAAATGCATACATGTATTTCAGTATGTAAGATACTTATGGAGCTGATATTGTGTTTAACATTTCAGCACTTGAATTTACTGTGCTTTAATTGAAACAGATTCCTTGCCAAAATGATGAGATACAGGTAAAAACAAGCTTGGATAGTGGTATCTTATTTCATGCCTTATGGTTCGCTATAGCTACTTAGCTAATGGCAGTTCACACACAGGTATGATATAAGTATAGCTATATATATATACATATGATCAATGTAACATAGCTACTTTTCGTGTTTGTTTGAATGGAAATGAGTAGAAAAAACAATCAATAAGCGGAGTCTTATGTCTGTATGGAAAATCTATTTTGAATAGTTACCTACTATTAGGCAACATCTATTTATCTGGATAGATGTCCTTATTTGAATATTAAGAACTATATTTAGGCGTGATCCTATATTATAGAGAAAATAATCTCTAGCATCCCAACAGGTTGTAATTAAATTTTGTTGATGAATAAGTCTTATTATCCTCTTATATATAGTCTACTTGAGGTTATTCAATTAGTTTCCTCGTTAAAATATGCATTGGATGCATGCATTATTTGCCGTGGCTTTTATGATTCTCCAGTGCATACATTGATAGGTAGGTCATACATTTGATTTAAATGTGCTCATGAAACGGAAAAATGTGCATTATTTGTACCGTACAATCTACAGTGCAATCTATATTTGTATATATTTTATGTATATATATATTATATATATTCGGTTTCCGTCTTTGCAGAGACAAATTTCAACCATAGATAGAAAAACTTGAAATAATTTGATTTTAAGAAGGGGCGAAAACATTACAACTCCACCGTTTGCAAGTAATCATGACCTAAAAATAAGCCCAACTAATGCTATTCCTACCTGGTATCTGTGTATAGAACACATTTTCTAATAGCTATAAAATACCAGGTAGGAATAACATTAGCTGGAGTTCTTTTGATGTCAATTACTCGAAAGCGGGATGATATTTTTTTTCACTCCTGAAAATTTATTTTTTATTTGAGTGTCTTAAGGTTGGATTTTGTCCATACAAAAAACATGTATACGCTAATATCCCCAGCGAGCAGTTTTCCAGTTCTTGTACCGACTAAAAATGCCACCGAAAGTAGCGTTTTATGGTCAAATCATGGATTAGAAAACTGCTTGCTGGGTATATTTTTAGCATATTGCTACTATGTGGCCACAGTCTGAAATAGGCCAGTTGATGGGACAATTGTAGCAGTTATATACGATAAGCCTGTGCGGCTTACGGTCAGGATAAGAGACGACTTCTGCTTCGTAGGCAGCTAGCGGCAGGTTTATGTGAAAGGCGTATGCGGTTCATGGTCAGACTATAGTACAATTATCTAGTTTTTTCTTGGACTCGCCACGAATAATTCTACATCTCCGAGTCCCATAAGCATACCGAACGCTACGCGATACTCTCCAGTAACGCGAGTATAATACTGCCTCAATTTTTAATAGGGAGGAGCGCTTTAACGTCCATAGTTGCTCTGCATTTCCTTAGCATATCATATGGAAGAAAGTTAATTGGAATTTGAGTAAAATTCCAATGTTCATTAGATGTGATTGAGATTTTTATCTCAAATAATTGTTTTTGATTATGTCTCAGTTGTAAAAAAATCTTCTTTCTTCTCAACGACATCAATATTAGAAAGTTTCAGCGTACAAATGCCAATTACACGGTAGATTCTGGTAACCATTTTAATGTCTAACTGCAAAATATGAGCGTTAACTGGGCATGAGATTCTCAAAAAATTTTCACGGTCGAGAAAAAGTTGTTCGCTCTTTTTAAAATATTCACCATCGAAGATCTGATGTCTGAAAAGTGTTTGGAACCCTAACGATGATCCTATAGAAAAATGAAGATCAATTTCTTCAAAGTAACAAAAAACCAATGAAAATAATTAATCAAGGGTAATAACACTCTCGTTTCACGCGTGATAGCTTGTATGGGATACAGTATTTTATATCGTAAAACATCCATTTATGAATGTTTTAGTTGAAGCTTCGCAGGGTGCTTTTCTGAGGTCTGTCTACATAAAGCCCTCGCAAGCTGGTGAAACCATAAACTATATAATTGTTATGCCCCGCAAGTGTGCAAAGAAGGCATCATTCATTCCTTATTGAGTAGAGCTTATAAAGTGTGCAGCAACTGGGGTTAGTTTTCATTCAGAAACAATTAGAGTGAAACAGTTGCTTGTTAATAACAATTTCTCCAATACTCTTATTGATAAATCTATAGGTAAATTTGTTATCCGAATTTTAAATAGGGACCATAATCTGAGTCCCAACCTGCGGAATGTAAATATATTTTATGAAAATTAAGGGCATAACAAATACAAAAGAGACGAACGTTTGTTTAAAAATATTGTAAAAACTTTCGTGAAACCCACAAATCCAGAGATGGCAATTAAAGTTCGCGTGTATTATAGAAACCTCAAAATCAGTGATCTTCTAGTAAGAAACAATAATTCCAGATTACGGGCCAGTGACCTAGACAGAGCCAATGTGATATATCAGTTCGAGTGTAACAGGAGAGAATGCAACTCTCTCAATAAGTGCTACATTGGCATAACTAGGATGACCCTGAAACAAAGATTAACTGCTCACAAATATCAAGGTTCCATTTTTAATCATTTCCTTATCGATCATGGTTGTAAGCCCTCAAATGAAGATCTTTACTTTAACACTAAAATTTTGTACAATGTTGTAAAAAAACATATTCAAATAATTGAAGCAATGCACATTCATACGCTTAAGCCCAGCCTCAACGAAAATACAAATGATTTTTTGCTTTAGAGTTGTTCAATAGTACTTAGGCTCAGACGTTTGTAACCTTCGTTCGTCCATTTTGCCTCTATAATAACAATTAGTCAGCTGTAGTTTCAATCTTGTGCAAAATTAGTCTGATCTAGTTTTCTCGCAATGTAAATACAATTTTATTTACCAATCCTGATGTAGTTTAAGTTTTACAGTGACATAGTTTTACCAATATGACTAAGTGTTTCTTTTGTATTTTACAGCCTGAAGATGATGTTAGTAACATCGAAACGTTGCCTTTAGAGATTTACAGATTTAGTATTTTACCAATTGAGTGATCTTTTAGTAAAGATGAAAAGTGATTATCATCGTATTTTAACACGAGTTGAACGGGAACAGTTTCGTAAGGTCGAAAAATTGAAAAACAATCATAAATCATAAATTTTTTTCATGCGATCAGTTCGAGGTATTTACTACGATAATCAATCGGTGCTCAAATCTTGGACCGAATTCAAGATTATAAGCAAGTACTGAACAAGCATCTTTCTACACCCAGAGCTGCCGGGATATAGATTTGTTTCTCAGTTGCTCCCCAACGATGGAACTAAAATAAGAAAAGTCACAATGCGAACTAGGGGCTGATGTTTATGGTCGGGCTAAGGGACCCCTAATGAAGGAAACACCAGAATCCGCTGGTATTTCACGCCGCACTTTCATGTTGGTCCACCACCAAAGGGAAAAATCTAGGATATACGACAATTCAAGGCAAAATTGTGGCCGGACAAAATTTTACCTGCCACGGACCTTCGTCGTATGTCTCAGATTATTGACGGAATCGCTCAGCATCAAAGAGGGAACTACAGCTAAACGTCAATAATGACTGTTCTGGTCGGTAGGTAGATCCGAACTTAGTTTGGTTTCTTTTTCATGATTTGTTTCGTGTGCGAATTACAACGTTATAGTATTTAATGCGCTGCCCTTTTGCACCGCGATTGGTAAGCTCTCATTTGAATTTGTTAATTTACTTGCCCGTTAATGAGCAATAATGCCAAAGGCTTTTCATGAGTAGTCACTGGCTTCAATTTCTGTTTTGTTTCATGGCAAGTCTCTAGAGCACCAAACCCTATAGTAACATAGCGCGGCAAAGTTTACTTTACATCATAGTTTATTTATTTTTTTACCATGAATACTAACTTGTGGTCATGTCGAATTTTTTTATATTTATCTGTTTATTAAATATTGCCACGAATGTTTATCATCCATTATTCATACTGTTAATTAAAGTAAGAATATCCCAAAGAAACTGGTTTTAAGTGTCTTAGGCCCTCTGCACACGGAACCACTCTAATGATACCAAACTGGTTTGTGTTTGAAGTTACTAACCAGTTACTAACTCATAAGTGATGCGGTTTCGCACACTAGGCTACTAAAAATCCGTAATAGCCTCGGGGTGTTCATGGAAGAATAACAGCATAATGCAATCATTCAGATACATTGTGGATATATTGATTCAGGTGATGAAGATATGATACTATATTAACATTATCGTCAGATAAGAAATAGAAAACGATGACAACTTTAGATTAATCCATACATAAAGCAATATTTTCACTACCCACTATTCGTTGCTGCCAAAGAATTGCAACTTTAGGATACTAAGTTTTTAAGTTTCTAATGCATGTCTAAAGAGAGTTATTTGGAACTGGTGCAACTAATTCCCCCTGCCCTTCACAAGCAGAATACAAATATGAGGGAGTGGGTGAATGCTGAGGAAAGAATAATTAAATCACTCTCAGATAAGATGCTTTGGTCATTGTCATTCAAACCGAAAATATACGAAACTGTCATTAAATTTCACATTACATTGTCATAAATTCTGTATGCATTTCATTAGTGTTAACCTCAGTTACGGTTTCACGAGCTGCTTCATAGTTTACTCGTGCGCTCTCAGTACTTTTCTCACTCACTGCTACTAATGGAAAAGGAACTTAAGTATTACTTATCTAGTATATGTATCAAATACATAGGTTATTTCATACAGGGTGTTGTGTAATTCGATGCACATATTTTCACCGTAAACAGAGAAACGAAAAATGAAACGATTTTCTTGAATGACAAAAACCTCAGAACTCCTTCGTTTTCGAGAAATGTTTATCCAAAAGGTTTCTCGTAGGAATTCGCTTACAATGCAGCCATTGAGTGAAATCAAACTTCTTGGGCAGGCTGCTATAGTGCGTGCTTCAGCATACAGAAAGAAAATCTAAAATTATTTCTGGTCGTCATTTCTCGAAAAAAGAGTTTTCAGGTTTTTGTCACTCCCGAAAGTCATTTTATTTATCATTTTTCTGTACATGGTTGAAATATGTGCATCGAATTACTCTACATCCTGTATATTACACAATGAAATTGAAGGTATTTAAATTAGTTATACAAAATATTCCGCAATATAAAAATATATGACTAGTCATATTTGCAGCTTGTCCAACTTCATTCCATGCAATTTCTGTTTCATCCTTCCTGGAGTAACTTGGTAGCTTGAAGTTATAGAAAACAGGGCGTTTTTCCACTTCCTTGACCAATTGATGTTCATTTTTTGTTCGTTCATTTTGTGGAACGTCCATACACTAGAACAGTTGCCAAGAAACCGAGAAACTCGCCTCTAAGTGGCTGGACATGCGAGTCACCCAGTAACTGGTTGCTAACACATTACTAACGAGCTAGTAAGCAGTAGCTCCGTGTACGACATCCTTATCAATTATACAGGGTGTTTCAAAAATACACGGCATAATTTCAGGTATGTATTTCCCACATGTAGACAATCAAAATAGTTCATTACAACATATGTCCGGAAATGCTTCATTTCCGAGTTATGGCCTTCACAACATTGAAATTCACCGGAACGTTTTTCTTTCCGCAGGTCGTTGCCGTCAAAGGACACATTAAGAGGGCACTCTGACAGATCATTCCTAGACGAAGGTTAAATTCAGTGTTGTGTTTGGCGTTCGACTGTGTGTCATGTACACAAATCAGGAGCTGGCAGAGATGCACTTGATCTACGGTAAGGCAGACGGCAATGCTGCGCTGGCTCGTCGTTTGTACCAGGAGAGGTACCCACAGCGACAATGTCCAGATCGGAAGACATTTGTAAGTCTCCATCAGCGTCTGTGCGAGTATGGAAAATTTGACTCTCCTGGATTGGGAAGGGGACGACCAAGATCTACAACTCCAGAAGAACAGGAGATTCTGGAGATTGTGAACAGAACTCCTTCTATCAGCACACGAAGGTTAGCGTTGCAAGTGAATGTTCCCCATACGACTGTCTGGAGACTGCTGAAAGAGTATCAATTGTATCCTTACCATTTGCAACGTGTACAGGCGCTGTCACCAGCAGATTACCCTGCACGAGTTAGGTACTGTCAGTGGTTCTTGCAGCAATGTGCTGCAAATCCGAACTTTCCTGCCTTAGTATTATTTACAGATGAAGCACAGTTCACACGAGATGGCATAACAAATCTCCACAATCAGCATGTATGGGCGTATGAAAACCCAAATGCAACTGTTGTATCTCATCACCAGGTGCGGTTCTCCCTCAACATGTGGGCCGGTATCATTGGTGATCGGTTAGTTGGACCCCATGTACTTGTAAACAGACTTACGGGGCAGGCGTACACAAACTTCCTGGAAAACATCATACCTGATGTTTATGACGACACTCCACTGATCGATCGTCAGCACGCTCACTTCTTGCATGACGGCGCTCCTGCACACTTCAGTCGTACGGCTCGCCGGTACTTGGATCGAAGATTTCCTGATCGATGGATAGGTAGAGGTGGCCCAATTGCTTGGCCTCCACGCTCACCTGATCTGAACCCTCTCGATTTCTACTTGTGGGGCCATTTAAAATCATTGGTTTATTCGTCTCCGGTGCCTGATTTGGAATCCCTTCGGAATCGAATTGTGGCACGCTCTGAGGACATACGCAACATTCCTGGAGTGTGGGATCGTGTTCGCAGGTCAATGAGACATCGATGTGAGGTCTGTATTCAAGCAGGAGGTGGTCATTTTGAACATCTTCTGTAATGGCAACGACCTGCGGAAAGAAAAACGTTCCGGTGAATTTCAATGTTGTGAAGGCCATAACTCGGAAATGAAGCATTTCCGGACATATGTTGTAATGAACTATTTTGATTGTCTACATGTGGGAAATACATACCTGAAATTATGCCGTGTATTTTTGAAACACCCTGTATAGGAAGTGACTCAATGCGAACTGGTTAGGGATTTGCGTCTGTGATCTGTTTCTTTTGAGTAGCCCCGTACGCGTGCAGAGGGCCTTACACCCAATAAGGCTTTATGAACTTAGGGCTAGATTTTACCCAAACAGTTTGCACGATTTTTCTTAACGAAATCTTCCTAAGGAACTCCGCTTGTGCTGAGTTGAACTGAATTAACTTCTGCCCTCAAGACCATTCCCTCTAACTAAACCAAAGCCCCCACAACTTGGACTGTAGAGTGTTGAAGAAGTGTATTGAGGTCAGATGAATCAAGACTCTGTCCCAGTGGCAATGATGCTAATTATGCAAATATGTAATCGATGCAGAGAATTAGAATGCTCTGCGGAAAGCTAGGAGCTTTCTTACTGTGTTGTGCTGCGTTGTATTATTACGCATCAGTCCTGCCTGAAAAATGTTGCATTGATGCGCGCAACGCTGGAGTTTTATTTGTGTGATATGTTGTTTAATAACTGGTGGATTCTTTTACATGTAGGCCATTTTTATGTCGACAGAATGTGATTTTCTGTGCAATACTGGTGTTTGTTTATACAAGACTGTTAAAGATATGTTTTTTTTATCAAAAAGTGAGCTTGTAATCTGCGTTACGCTCGTTTACTCGTGGAACAAGTTGTAAGCGTCAAAATCGTAATGAAGCATTTTAAAGAATCGTTCGATGATTATTGTTAATTTGGTGGACTGAAACATTTTATTAGAAACGTGCTGATTTCAGCTCAGATCGTTCATTACTCTGAAAATTTTAGATGCAGAAATGCATATATCTGATACCATAATGTCATTATACCAAAAAGTGCACAGCAAACGCAATAGATTACTAAGCTACTGCATTTAAGATCGTGAATCGAATAGGATTACAACAAAAAAGAAGCCACCAGTTATTTTATTTCAGACTTCAGATAATATGCAGCAATAATAAAGCAGGCAATAGCAGCATGCCGCTGGGAGCAAACTTGTGCCTAGAGAAGAGGTTGAATATCCTTCCTTTATCTAAGGAAGGATAAAAATGCATTGGAGCATTAGTATCGATTTAACTATTCTCCTACTTTCAACGTAACCAAACCAATTGTTTACACCGCAGAAACGCGGTGAGCGTGTTAATGCGATTAAACACAATGAGTGATGGAAATTCCTCGCAAACAATAAGATGGCGGGCATCATTGCTATATACTGGGACAGAGTCTCGATTCATCTGACCTCAATACACTTCTTCAACACTCTACAGTCCAAGTTGTGGGGGCTTTGGTTTAGTTAGAGGGAATGGTTTTGAGGACAGAAGTTAATTCAGTTCAACTCAGCACAAGCGGAGTTCCTTAGGAAGATTTCGTTAAGAAAAATCGTGCAAACTGTTTGGGTAAAATCTAGCCCTAAGTTCATAATGCTTTATTGAGCGTAAGGCCCTCTGCACACGGGGCTACTCAAAAGAAACAGATCACAGACGCAAATCACTAACCAGTTCGCATTGAGTCACTTCCTATATAATTCATGACGCCGTACACGGAGCTACTGCTTACTAGCTCGTAGTAATAAGCCAAGTTTTATTACACTAAAATTTCTTAAAATGTTCTTGCGCTTTTAACATACAAGTAGTTGAACTTGTTGAATAATCGACCCTATTTTAGGGCCACCCTTCCTTGAAAGAATATGAGTCATATTTATTATACTAGATCATGTTGAAAATAATGAAATTGTGTATTTCTCAGCATATTTTAAATCGAATAACTCTCATAACTGTGTGCTGAATAAACTAATTAGTATGTTAAGTTTGATCAGAATGCTTCTTAACCATGAATCAATTTGAACTAGCTCTGTTAATTGTGCCTCATGTTGTCAAAGTCACGAGCAAATATAATACCATGAGATGGTATTATATTTGCAGGTACTTGTGGGTTATGTCACCACTTGTTTAGGTAAAAAAGTTTAGCTAGGAGAAGAAGTGGAAAATGTAATTGTTTTAAGAATATTGAATTGATGTTCTTGACCGTATGAATGGATTATTTATGTGAGAAGGTATCCATGTTGATTTATAATTATTTCTAAAGCAATTTATTTACTTCATATAATATCTGGGAACCTTCCTTTTCAGTTCTTTGAAAGTCCCAGAGATTTATTTAGGCCTGAAAAAAACATAAATTAAAAATATTAGAAATTAATAACAATTTAATTAGGCCAGCCTAACTTAACCTATTCTCAACATCAAAAGGAAACCATAAATTAAAAGTAGTGACAGATAACCCACAAGTCCATATTTGCAGTATTGTGTATGCTTCAGCTGGGTAATTTGCATTGGAAGTAAACATAAAAATGTAGAAAAATAGCTGGTCATTAAAAGCATTGTATAAGCTAAAAATACCATTTAAGCTGATGCTCAAGTAAGCCTAATACAATTTCTCACCATGTTTTGAGTTGTGCTATTAGTCCTGTGCATGTTCATTAAGTCATCATATAAATATTTCCTGCTAATATTTTTATTTCTGATTTGTTGAGCTCTTGCACCATTTATAATGGTGTATCGATTGCTACTTTGGATAAAATTTCGGAATATTGTGTACATTTGTGAGAGTTTAATTGCTGTGAATGAGAATCGAGTTTGTGAGCAACGTGATCAATGTTTCATGCTGCCCGTTCTATTGGCAATAACAATAATAATGTTTTTGAGAATTGTATTTCATCCAAAATTTTGGAACAGAAAAAGAAACTTCTATCAAAATTTACTTCCGAATTGACTCTAGGAAATTTCCTAGAACAAAATGGATTGCTTAAATTGCTGTCGTTGTGCATATGAGACACGTTTCACGTCTCTGTTGTTCAGGCATTCTACGAAACATGCTCACCTTCTTATCTTTAGTTTCAGATGTGGCATTGACCACTGCCTGAACACCCCTAATGTTTCATCATTGAGAAAATATGTATTCAGGAAGCATGTCCTAAATGTTAGAAACAGGGTCAAGCTCTTCAAACTATGGCCACGGATGATGTTCCGACTACTAGTGGCAATGAGTCGCTCAGTGGATCGGACAGTGTTCTTGATAATGATGTAGAAGAAAATTCTGACATTTTTGACATCACAAATTTTCTTTAGTATATCAGAGAAAAACATGGTGTCACTGAAAGACCAGCCGAAGTTATTGTTCAAGAATTTGAAACAAGTGTTCAGAACTGCATAAAAATGACTAGTGATATCATAGATGCTAGTAACATCCCCGCTGATAAGAAAGTGAACATACTTTACCCTATATTGCTACTGAAAGCAAACCATAATGCAAACAATAGTGTACACGAGCAGAGAAAAATGTTCATTAAAAACAGTATCTATATTACTTCTTTCATGAACATTGAGAAAAATTTTCATCATAAAAGCAGTATCACTACTGCTTTAGAACTGAAGAGAAAGAACTGAAGTTTAGAAAGTGGTGCGGGAAAAACGCTGTCAAGAAGAGCAGATTTTTCTCTATTCATATAGTTTGCAACTTTGATCTTATGAAAAAATAATGAGGAGCATTTATAGTGAATTAGGTAATGGAAGCAAGGTCAGAGATAGCTAAGTTTTGAATGATTGAACGGTGTTTAAACTGTGAATTGTAACGAGTTTGATTACGGAAAAAATGAATTGATATGCCTTGAAGAGTGATAAATGGGAAGAGATTGCGAGTGTCTGATTTGAACGTAGCCAGACGGTTAGGGTGGGTGTTTGAAGCGGTGAGGGCTACTGTTGTAATGTGGGTGGTCGCCAGTGTTAGTCTGGACCCTTCGCACCCCATTTCATGAGGCAGAAGTAGATTTTGGGTGCGGCGGGCCCTACAATTGAAGTAAAGCTCGGAGGGTTAACTTGGCTAATGGTGAGCAAAGGATAACAACGCTTGCCCCTTAGTTACCCCTCTTGACCGAATGGAACCGGCCATTGTAATGTTTCATATTTTTATATTTTACACGCATGATATTGACTTCGGGATAATTAACTTCTATTAATTTTATCGGTAGAACGTATGGTCTGCAATGCCCTTCTTCAAGTGCCCAGTCTAATGAAGGAATCTGTAAGCTTTACCTCTACCCCAGAAGTAAGTAACAATGAATTATTAATGTGATGTCTCAGTGCTTGATGTTTTGATATAAGAAAAACTGAGATATAAATTGCAAAGTCATCTATTTAAACATCACTGTATTTATTTTGGGTTTGTTTTCTTTGATACATTTTGTTACATCATGGAACTGGATCGATTTATTTTAATATAAAAGAAGTTGTTTCTACATTCTACTGGTAAATGTATCCATTTAAATGGTTTTTAATTTTCATTACATTCTGGTCAGTAGTCAGAACCTTATATTTCTGAATTACGAGTGTAGAAACTTATGACAATTAGATCGTGAATATTGGTTTACTGATGAGTGTCTACTAAACACTAATGTCATTGCATGTGTTCTGCATTTCAGGGGAATACGATTTTCCATGCTTATAGACCCTATGCAATTTGTTGTACGTTTTTTCATCATTAGATATACCTCTTGCTTACAACAAATGTTTATGCAAGTTACAGGAAAGAAAAACTTTCGTATTTGAAAGGTCAATAAAAACAAAAGTACTTCAGTTAATGTTTTAATTTTTTTTTCGAGATTACAATATACCAATTTTTTATACTGTCTTGAAAATAACATCGGCTAATTGGCGACCCCCATTGCGCATACACCGATTAAGTCGACTTTTGAATGGCGTGTCCACTCTTAGCAGCAAATCAATCGGTATGTTGGCAACGGCATCGCGAATGTTGTTCTTGAGGTGAGCTATTGTCCATGGTCGATCGACATAAACCAGCGATTTCAAATGACCCCATAAAAATAAATCGCATGGAGCCAAATCTGGAGAGCGAGCCGGCCATGCGAGCACGGAAGGAACGTTTCGTAGCAACAAGTGGGCGACCGTTAGAAAAGAAGCTCTCGACGGCGAAGGCTCGCTGTTCTCTAGACCAGAGCATGATGGCAACTAACTAGAGGTAGAAACAAACTTGGGGACTTCTCCCTTCAGTAGCCCTGCCCATCATCCCTCTATCCACCCAAGTTACCGCTCGGGAGTTTTTTCGAATGAGTAATTTTCCCTGGGACACCCTTACATACATAAAATGTTTTGACTTAATCTGTTTTGTAATTGTGAAACATGTAAAATTAATTTGGATTTTCTGAATCGAATTATCGTTCTAACCATCTACTAAATGCATTCCACTAGACCTGTGGTATTCAGTGCGCGGCTCGTGAGGACTCAATTCATGGCTCTCGAAAAATATATAAATTAATTAATATATAATTCATTAACATAAAATTTATATAATATACGCTAACTTGCAGCGGCTATGGTTCTCTCAATCAATGCGTTTAGCTGAAGTGGCTCTCATGCAGAAATTAGTGAATAACACTGCTCTAGACTATTTATTCCCAGATTATTGTGCTGTGAGAGGGACTGCCTATTGTATTCGAAGGTTTTCCGTTCCATAATGGAACGCATGAAAGCCTCCAGTTTTGAGGGATGATGATACTTCTTATCTATATGCCTTGATGAATTGGTTTTCTTCATTGGCAGTTACCTTCATATTAAAAGTATAACAAATACTTCATGATGCATGATTTTATAAATTTCAGTTAATGTTCAAGAATAGATTAGACTTCTATCTGTTAATTACATACTAATTCAAGTTGCTGGTCAATACATGTGATTGTTAGAAGGCTAAAATTGTATACTTGTATGTATGTCTTCACACCAATGTTGAGCAATTTTAGGCATTTTTTGATAATTAGTTGAGGAAGCAGCTCCCGGACTACGTACGCAAAGCACCGAACACTAAGGAGTAAGTGGAGTAAATTGCACACTATATTTTACACATGACACTTATTTTTTTGGCCTGAAGGTGTTAATTTTGTTAACTTGGGTTGGCTGTTGATCATTATTATGATATGTTCTTAAGACATTCGCTATTTCCAGGAACTGACTGGAGCTGCTCCTATGCTTCACTTCAGTGACCCTGCCGACCCTGATGTAGAGGGTATACTTCTTGCTGAAGGTGTTGAGGTATGCCGCGTGATGGGTTTATAACAAGGTGTTACTGTGGGGCTAACGTGTTACTATACACCTAATGTGAGCCATGTAGAAAAACGCTGCGATTCATACGAAGAGGACTTCTTGGGTTTAAGGACATGTGCAGGAGTCCTCTTATCGTCCTCAACACTGTACAGAGCTTAAAAATGCTCAAAAGTATAAACTAAATTTCAATCTTCAATTTGAACCCCATTTTTAGGTCAATAAAGTTATAGTTGGGCAAGCCTTCGTTTCAATACAATAGGTTTATTTTTAAACAAGGGTTTAGCTTATCGTTGTGTCAGGCACGATACGGCAAAAATAGCCATAAGATAATTACCTCCAACACAAAATTTGGGTCTCTGAACGGTTTATATATCAACGTTGCGGGATATAAAATGTTTCGACCAGTGCAAGAATTGGCGCACAAATTTTGTTTCTACTCTGTAGAAATAATACAAGTTATGACAAAGAGATCTTTGCGACACTCAAAAGAGATGAAGTGAAAACATTGGCTGCATGGAATGTTACAGGGCGTTGTTGAGACATGGTGAGATATGGCTAAAGCCGAAGTTGAATGTTTTAGACACTGCATTTTTTGAGTTTTTACGCCAAGCAAACAATGGATAAAAAATATTTAAAGTCTTCAATTTTTTGTTAACAGACATTAACGTCGCGGTTTTCCATAATTCACATATACACTGCACATTTTGAGTTGATTTTTAGTGCTGAATTTAGAAATAAATTAATTAACCAGGAACAGCCCATTCAACCCCTAGAATAGACTGTTTTCCCATAAAATTTCAATGCACCCAAAAGTTGGTTTCTGCTGGTAAAAACTTTCCTACCCCTAAATTTTTCCATTACATTGTAAAAAGAAATTATACAGCTTTCACTCGCACATGAATGAAATTACGAATATTTTCGTCCTAAGCAGAACGTAGGAAATGGCTTTGAGTATATTTTGCTATATTAATAACAAACGCAATAAGCTATATTAATTAGGCAAATCTTTTAATGTAAACTTACGTTTTGGGGAATTTAGTATGAAAATCTAGCTCGTAGCTGCATCTCTACTTTTTCATTTCGAACAACAAGCCATTTCCTTTTCCTATACTACCCTGTATTGCAGGCTATGTGGTTATAACTTTTTGCATATTCAACTGTTGATATCACGGCTATCCTCCTAATTTCTTGTGGTCTGTTCAGCTTCAGACATTACGATGCTCACAAAATGTCCATCACCAGCAAAATTCTCAGGAATGCAGAGGCAAGATCTAGTCTTATCACAGCTTCTATGTAAAAAATGTCTCCCGAGTATGAAAAAAGAGTTTATGTCAAATTTTCTCACCCAATCGATAGCTCAGCATCTGTAGCGAGAGCTTAAAGTTACACCTACTTTTAAACAGCGCACTTTGCATGAATTGAAGCTAAGCACACGAAGTGCACAGGGAAAAACTGAATGTGATCTAAATTTAGCATTGATATTACTGATAAATACTTTTACGCCTGTCTCCTATGTTTTTCTGCTTGGAGCTTTGAAGGCAATCCTCTTTTATCTGATTGAAATTTCGATTATTTTTGTCTTTGATGGCAGAAGTTTCCTAGTGATTGTTTTTCAGTAACGAAACTAAAACGAAACAGCTTCTGAAAGAGCAAACAACTAGACGATCCGCCAATTTTTCAATCTGAAGACGAGGTATAGCGCAGACTATGACAATGCGGATGCTGTTGTTACCACTCGAATGAATTATAATTATTGGGGAAATGCGTGTGTTAAGTTCTTTATTTTGGACGTAGCATCGATTCTGGATTTCTGGATCAATGAAGTAAATAAACTCACTTTGATTTTCCAAATTAAACTTGAAATTTCTTATCGCCAAAGTCCCATTGCATCAATACAAAACCTCATCTCCGCTCTCGATTATTCGTACTCTAGCCTAATCCCTGCAGAGCTCCCAGCAAATTCAGACGGATGACCGGCTATCAATTCTTCGGCGGTATTCTCCTGTGGCAAAGCATGAACACGTTTGGTGCTCGTCGTCAGCGGATCGTCACTCCGTCAACGTTGCAATCGGGTGACATATGCATGACACTCATTAAATGAGAAATTCTGAGTAGTATTTATTCATTTCAAGCGTCAGGGTTTTTAACATTGGAAAAGTAGCTCTTCAAGGGTTTTGCTGTGATAACTAGCTCCAGTTACAGAACCGAGTAATTTTTCACTACGATCCCTGATCCCAGTATCATGTTATCAAGCAAGATTATAAATCAACGGATTCCGATTTGTCAATTAAGGGATGCACGCTTAGAATTCCCGTGCGTATATGGAAATGCAATTCAATTTACACACTTATTCGAAATTCGGAAGCAAGAATGTCTATCCTGGCCAAGAAATCATGTGGTTCAATTTTCCTCAACAGTGTAGCAGAAATAACTGCTACTGCCTTCGTTGTTATCATTCTAGTTTGGCTAACTCACCTTCTGCAGTGCACGAACAATGATAAATTCGAAGTTATTATACAATAACGTGTTTTCTTTCCGAATTAAAAACATTTGTATAATTTAATTCGTATACGCAGGGAAAAGCAAATCCTAAAACTTTATAGTATCATCACATCTTGGCTATCACTCACGGATTTTCACGAAACGTCACTAATTTTTCACCGCTAATTAGGCTGTATCGGCTTTGTACGGTGTGACAATACTGCGTTGGATTCGAAACATGAGGGAATTTCATTGAATACTTGAAACAACCCGTCGTTTTATAGGAAAGCGATCAGAATGGATGATAATCTAGTAAAATTACTATCAACGTGCTTCTCATTTGATAAGCAAATTTATCATTAAGTTAAATGTGTTAATTAACGAACCACCGTCAACAAAAAAAAATCCACCCAGAACAATGAAAGGTGATGTAATATGTGTAAATTTTCCAAAAAAATATTGGAGCTGGATAAAAATGCCAAACTACATGCACAGAGTAAACAGAATCTGTGTTTCATAAATGCGATTCCCTGTAAAATAAATGAAATTCATAAGGTTGATATCAACTGAGTTGGAAACTATGCTCAACCACTGGAACCATCCGATTTTACCGGAAAATTGCGTTTTTTGAGCATGGGAGTGAATGACTGGGTGGAGAGAAGCAGTAAGACGGAAACTCATCCTTGCGTGTTGTGAAATGAAAACATGGTGTGCTCTCTTGGTGAAATACGCTATGCTCATCTCTGGTGATAAATGTCGGAAGAGAATATCTTTTTCGGCAGTCTATCTCAACATTTAATGACGAAAAAACTTAGACTTTTTTGTAATGATCGGCAGTCTTTTATACTTTGCGAGAGGCTTACAAAGTACGACAGGACAAGAAAAATGAAATTTTTTCAAGTTTAACAGTGAAAGTAGTGATTAAACGACGCTCGAATTACACATCCTCTTCAAGAGTTTTTTTCCACACTACGGTTTTTGCAATTTTAAATTGCTCATAGATACAAGAAGTGGAGTTGCACTTTTAAGCCTTCAGTTTAAACTTGATAAGAAAGCATACCACCAAATATTTTGAGGAAATAGAATTCAGAGGTCCCACTTCAGGATATCTTCTCAGGAGCTTGACTAACGCTGCAATCGTTGCTATTAATCTCGTAAGTTCTAATTCTGACTTAGTTCTTAAATTGCCCGTCAGAAAACAATTAAAATCGCAGCGAATTGTTCACACTTTTTGCGTTCTATCCACTCCATGGACGACCTTGTAACCCGCGAAAAAATGCATCATCGAGTTTTCAATTCCTTTGCAAACAAAGGTTTTCAGTAAATGCTCAAATTTTGAGGGCTTTATCTATGAAATGAAATTTACATCATTCGAGGAATCAGTGCAGGATGGTTGGTTCTGAATAAAAAATAATATATTAGTGGAGGTACTAGGTAACAAAAACAGGTGAAAATTTCCTCAAACGACACTTTGAAAATTCCCACCTACATTGCTATTCAGATTAAAGATTAATGGGATGAAATTATTACATTACAAAATTGTACAGATTAAAGCTCGATCAATGATATTTTTGTTATTCAAGGATGGAAAGGCTAGTTTCGAAAGTCAAATTTTAAGTCCAAAATAAGATTTGACATCTCAAAAATTGTGTTTTTTTTTGCAAAAGTGAACTCTAAGCATTGAATGAAAAAAATCTCTGCAATCCTCTATAATGATTTCTTACTTTTAAACATAAACAAACGTGCACTTATGGTGATGATTATATCTATGCTCCGTAAAAAGAGCGATTCTCGTACATAAGTTGAAAAGTCAATGTTTTTAACCAGGAAAATACATGAATACAATTTTTATTACCATTTCAACTGAGATTAGGACTCAGCAGTGATCCATTAGGAAGTTCAATCCAATGAACAAAGAAATTTTGAGTTTTTCCTCCAAGGACCTTCGCTGAGTTCAGCCAGGGGTTTTTATAGTGCAGTGGTATTTAACATGGGGGGCGCGCCGCCAGTGGGGGGGGGGTTGTTGTTGTGCTGGGGGGGTTGTGCGGGGCGCTTGCTTTCACAGTAAAGCCTGATTTGTAAAAGTAATATTTTCGACAAAAAAGTGAACTTTCACTGTTGAATATGTTTGAGGATCTATTTACAATATTCTTTGTTGTGAGCTCTTATTTAATAGTCCATCTGCGCACAATTTCCCCCGACACTTTTTAAGGGGGCGTGGAGCAAAAAAGGTAAAGACCACTGGTATAGTGGTTACCAATGTTCAGGTAATATTGAACTGTCGCCACGATTAAATGATGTACGTTAGTTCTAGAAGAGTTTGCAAGGTGATTGAGAATTCATATAATTTTGTTAATGTAGAACGAAAATTCCCCATCTGACCAAATACGATTCAAGAAATGCGACGTCCAAAAAAATAAAATAACTGACTGTTGCCTAAAGGAGAAAAAATAATTACAATCTGGGTACCAAATGATATTCAGAAGTAAACGAGAATTTTTCAACTGCATCCGTGTGAAAGAAGTTCCTGGATGATCTGCAGAATATTTATTTTTATCAATAGAAAAGGCGACATATGATGCAACACAGGAGAAGCCAATTTTCAGAAAATAATTTTCAGTTTTTGAAAAAATTCATGGGCTACCTAGTCAATTTTTCACCCTGAGGATGATGTAGTTGTTCATCAAGGATATTTATGCCTAAATACCTTTATGATGACAAAACAGCAGATTGCAACCCATATTTTAAGCATATTGCAGAACTGACGGTATAAACACCGGATCAAACTACAAACTGTGCATGGAGAGCAAAGACAATTTCCAGGAACAAATGCGAAAATAGGCGACAGTTTGACGATAAGAAAGACGGTTGGTTTAGTTGCAGAAATATAGACAATAACTTCACCGTTTGCGGTAGAAACTTGAACTGATATGAAGCAATTAGACAAGCCTTGGTGATGGAATGGTCACAATCCAAGGCAAAAATTCTCTCACTCATATCCTCGAACTTACATATGAAACAAATTTTTCTAGACAAGGCACTTGTATTCCTAGGGTAATAAATTCAAAGGTAAAAACATATAGTTCCAAATTTTGGAGAAGAAAAAAATCCTTAAATATTCTTTTCGTATTGGATTTGCTACGTTTCGTGAACACTGTATGATTTAATAATCCAGGTATGAAACTGACAGAAAAATTGAAAGGCGTTTCATTTTTCTACCTAATCTAAATGTTCCGATCTTCGAAATTTATCTTAACTTTTTATCTAAAGTAAAACACTGTTTAAATATACTCTTCTTATGAAACTTGAAAAAAATTAAACGATTCTCTCAAGTTTTATATGCGTGTAAGAAGAATGAAAGTATTGTATGAATTGCCCGCTAATAATTAATTTATTAAATGCTAATAAAAAATGCTTAAATTTCCCTCACTCTAAGTTAGAGTTTCAAAACAGTGTACATCATCATCAGCATTTTCAGTCGGGTGAGATTGTGCGTATTCAGAAAGACTTTTGTTTGAAAACCAATTAATCGACGGCACTAAGAATCAGTCCTTGTGGTAGCTTGGATAGAAGTGATCAAACGTTCCATTCATACGTTTTTACTTGTGCAAAATACGAATGTTCTCAGTTGAGCACTTTTGATCCTTCGAATAAAATTGCCACAGGTAAAATTTCAGTGCGAGTATGGAGGAGCGTAAATCTCAAACATCCAATACGATATAAAAATAATGCAGGGCATTAGGGGAGGAAAGCTTTCTAAACAGATGCAAAGCGATGGAGGGGACCGTTAACGTAGACTGACGATCGCTCCCAGGGGTAATTACTCGGTGCTGCGTTTGGCTTCGAGCTCGGTGTGTTGGTAACTGCTGCACTGCACAAACTCTGTTAAGGTTCTGTTAGAATAAAATTGCTTGATACAAATTTGCATTATTGTTGGTTTGAATTTTTTAGTTTTTAGAAAAGTTTTGAATATCTTTCAATTACAAAAGCGGATACGAATATAAAATTTTATTTGTCATGTTTTAGCTGACCGAAATGATTTTCACTGTCATAAATAATCTTTAACTATTTTTGGGGCAATTTAGATGTGCTATTAGTAAAAGATTTTACTTGTTTTATGAAGAAAATATATTCACATATTCAACAAGTCCAATTATATTATTGAATTTTGTTCCTTACAAGAAGTTGCACAAAGAAGTAGGTAGTAATCTTCGCTCGTACTTCGACTAAGAACATTATTGCGCGGCCAAGCCTAAATTTTAGTTTATTTAAAATACTTCGATGAATTAAAAATGCTATAACGCAAGCTTTGTGGAAGATATTTCCCTCACCTCTATTTTAATGTTCAAGTATGCTTCTGGCCAGATAATTTCTTTGAAAAAATCACCTAAAAAAGCATTTCCAGGAGTTCCACCTATAGACCGACCGGGGCCCCGGCCCCGGCAAACCCCAGCCATTTTTGCTGACCCCGGCCCCGGCCCCGGCAAAATAGTGCTCTAAACCGGGGTTTTGACCGGGGTTTTTAGTTTTTTATTTCACCTTTTCACATCAAAATTAATCCAAGTCAGGTTCAATTTAATCCAAGTCAAGTTCAAATTAATCCAAGTCAAGTTCAAATTAATCCAAGTCGATTTCAAATTAATCCAAGTTAAGTTCAAATTAATGCCAATCAAATTCAAATTATTCAAACACTAAGTTGAGGTAAAAATTGAAGTAATGACTTGTTAATTTGAGCGTTTGTGATAAAAATATGTATCTATTGGATATGATGAGCATGAAAAACGTTTTTTCTTTGAGCAAGGAATACATAAAATTTCTACAATACAAAAACAAGCTGTCATAAAATGTGCTAAGTATCCAGCATCAGGAGGCAGAGTGAGATTCATATCTTTGAGCGGAGTAACACATAGAAATCAATTATAAAAACTTCTTATTATACTACACATTAAAGTTGCTTTAAAATTCTACATCAATGGCAGTATGCATCCATTCAAATATTTATGTTCAAAGACAATTTTATGTTACACATGCACATACAGATAGTAGTATCGAGGGCTTAATTACTCATTTAGAGATTTATATGCATGAAATTCCACATGATTATATATATAAAGTCATATATGCGTGCAACTAAGGAAGATTAACATAGGACGAAATGTAGATTTAACCTTTAAAAGAAATATAGCAACGAAATCTGTTTGTGCTTGTTCAAACGGTTTTTTTTAAAACAGATTTCAATTTGTTTCATCGATAGAGATGATATATTTGCCTAGGCTTATTCATTTGAAGGGATGACACAATTTTTATTGATATTGCAGAATTGTATCTGTGTAGTAATGTACTCATATAAATTGTAATCAAATGGTATCGTAAATAAGTACTCAGTGAATCGCATTGTCATACTTCTTTTATAAAGGTTAAATCTACACATCGTCCAGTGTCAATCATTTGTAATTGCATGCATATATGATTTCATAAATGTGATTAAGTGAAATTTCACGCATGTAAATCTTTATATGAGTTGAAATGAATCCTCGATACTACTATGTGAATGTGTAACATAAAATTGTCTCTGAACATAATTATTTGAATGGATGCATACTGCCATTAATTCAGAATTGTAAAACAACTTTATTGTGTAGTATATTATGAAGTTTTTATAATTGACTTCTAACTGTTACTTCGCTCAAAGATCTGAATCACACTCTGCCTCCTGATGCTGGATACTTACTAAATTTTACGACAGCTTGTTTTTATGCTGCAGAAATTTTATGCATTCCTTGCTAAAAATAAAAACGCTTTTCTTGCTCATCACATCCAATAGATGCATTTTTAACTCAAAACACGTTCAAATTAAAGAGTGATAATGTCGATTCTTAACTCAACTTGGGGCTGGATTCATTTGAACTTGACTTGGATTAATTTAAACTTTACTTGGATTAATTTTAACTTGACTTGAATTAATTCGAACTTGGCAGGGATTAATTTTCATTTGACTTGGATTAATTTGAACTTGACTTGGATTGAATTGAACTTGATTTGGATTAATTCGAAGTGAATAAAGCGCAGTGAACCCAGCTACCCGCACTTGAAAAATTTACGTGTTTTTTGCTCAAATTTAAAACGATTTCTCACGAGATTTGCGATTTCATTGCAATACTGAACAACGTGCAGTCACTGAGAAGAAAAAACAGTATCTATGCTACCATCTAGCATAATTATAATCCAGTGCGCAGTTGTCCAAATGAAACAATCTCGACTTGGAGAGATCCAAGTATCAGTAGTTATTGAGAAGACGCTATTTTCGTTAATTAACTTGTTATTGTATTTCCTCCGAAATGGCCAACTGAATTTGGGTACTGAGGTCCGGAATTAGTCTTGTTCTAATTACCTTCTCAGATGGAACTTAAAACTTCTTATTCAAAAACCCTAGAAGTTGAAAAAAGTTTCTTTTTCCACAAGGTCGTAAGGATTGAGCGCGTCATAAAGCCAGTAAATTAACAATTTCACTCCGTGTATTTTGTGGCTCCCAGTTTTTGTATTGAGTAAATGTTTCTTTTAAAGTCAGCTCTTTGCCAGAAGACGAAGATGACTAGCTACAATCGGCCGTTTTGCCACTGCTGCAACCTAAAATGTCTACGTTCGTTTTCGAAACATAGACATTTAGTTTTTCTTCTTGTTCGTTTTATTTCTATCTTTCTATTCTTTTTCGTTGCTTGGTTTTTCTTCAGCTTCCAGGAATTGATCTTTTTGTGTCGATTTTAAATGGCCCAATTAATATTTAGTTGAGAAAATTTTCTGAGATGCACCAGACGCTCCTCGTCGTATATATACTTCACAAATGGTACACAGTGCAATTTGTACACTCCTCACCGATATATAAAGTAATCCCATACTGCTAACGCACTTCTTTTATTTATTATACCGGGTGTCACACAAAAGTGTCACTGAGTTTTAATTGATTATATTTCCGCCTTAAATTAACATATTTTAATTGTCATTTTTCACTGTGTAGTAAATTATATTCATTTTTGAATAATTTATGTTATTGAAAATCGTTTAATAATCTCTTTACATTGATCGATTAACCGAAGCGGATAGAAAAATTAATTGTTCAGAGGAAAACTTTTTAAGGGGGTCAACCCAGGCCCCTGTCGTTCCGATGGGTATTTTTTTCTTTTATGTTGGAAAAGGATCCTTAGGTGATGAATTACTATGCCCTAAAATTTTATGGCGCTACGGACGCTAGAACCCCCTCCCCCAAGGGGTTGTAAGAAGACCAAAAATCATGAATTTTTGACCCCATATAAAAGGAAACAAAACAAAAAATGAGAAATCTGGCACTGTTACTTTGTTAAAAATGTTTCAAGAATTTCAAAACTGTCTTTGGTTATGTTCTAGCATAAAAACTCAATGACTTCTAGTCTTTGAAATATAATTAAAAATGAACTAAAGAAACTAATATTTCCAATTTTTTAAAAAAACTAAGGGCTAAAAAAATGATTGAACAAAATGTGTTCCTTTTAAAAAATTACACACAATGATCAAATTTCAGAAGAATCGAACTACAAATAAAAAATTCACCATCCCTAATAAAATGAATTATTATTTTCATTATATTTTTATTTTATATTATTTTACTTGAAAATTACAATTCACAGTTTAAATATGAAATTAAACATTGGGATTATCAAAAAAACATGAAAACAGTATTCAAGTACAAAAATTGTCCATCATATTGAATTCCAACAAAAGAAATTTTTTTGGCCTATGCTGAAAATTTCTCATTTTCAACATTAAAAAAATAGAAGTCAGTGAGTTTTTTAGCTAGAAAAAAGACAGTTTTAGGATTTTTGGAACATTTCTAACAAAAGTATAATTTTTTTCTCAATTGTACAAATAATTTTTTTATCAAGCTCAAACCCAAAATTAGTGTATATGCTAGTTAGTTATCAAATATCGCGTATTAAAAAAATGAAAACTTTCAAATGGATAATTTGAAATTAAAGTTTTGTTTTCAATGATTCAAGGATTCTAAAACTGCCTTTGGTTTGTTGTAGCACTAAAAGCACAATGACTTTTATTATTTTGAATTATTATAAAAATGTACCAAAAAAACTAATATTTCGTATTTTCCAAAAAAAGGCCTAAATCGAAAAAGTTACACGAGTAAAATATGTTTATTTTCAACATATACATACAGTGGCCAAATTTCAAACGAATTGGATCAAAATTTAAAATCGCTGAAAGACCCCCTAAAAACAATATTGACATTCTTCCTTATTTTGTACTTTCCTAAAAAAACGAACAAACAAAAATTTAAAAGAGTAACAAATCATTGCCTCGAATATCGTTTAAATAAATGAAGTGATGTAGCTTTCTTCGACATACCCTCCATTTCTCTCAAGGCAATCATTACTTTTAGCCATTATTAAACGAAGAGTTTTGCTGACCATTTCATCGTTTCCTTTTTGTTCATGAAACACTTCTTCAATTCGTTGTCGATGAGTTATTAAAGGTGGAGGTGATGTTTTGAAAACGCGTTCCTTCACAGTAGGTATTGAGAAATGAAGAACACCAGTGTTGTTTTTAAAACTTTTCCTTTGAACAATTAGTTTTTCTGCCTCTTTCAGTAAACCGATCACTGTATTAAACGATTTTCAAAAACTTAAATTATTCGAAAAGGAAACAAGATTTACTACATTGTGAAAAAAAGACAATTTTATTCAAATATGTTAATTTAAAACGGAGATAGAATCAATTTGGAAATCGGGGGCATTTTTGTGGGACACTCGGTATATTTAATTACTATAATTGTTTCTATATTAATTAATTCAACAAGCACTGCACCTGCAAGTCTATGAAACTTTATTGACTTGACATGAATACACACCCAACAGCAACCGTAATATGCATTAAGCCACTAATCGGCGTTGTGCATTACGTCGTCGTGACACGTCCTGACACGGTCTGAACCCAAGCCCCGGCCCCGGCCGTGGTAAATTTGATAACCCCGGCTCCGGCCATGACAAATTTGTTGACCCCGGCTCCGGCCCCGGCCCCGGCCAAATTTTCAAACCCGGTCGGTCGATAGTTCCACCCAAGGAAATTAAATTTAGCGCAGTTAAATTAAATGAACCACCCAAACATAAACTTTTCACGGCATTTATGCTAACTGAGAGCCTGTTGGAGGTCAAATATGAGGGGTCATTTTTTAGAGGACCATCCTGCACGCTAGGGTAAAACTCCGCACATGCAGCGAGAAGGAATGCATTGCACCCGTCGGGAGTTAAAATAGAGGATACAAGAACCGCGATTGGCTAGAACTCTTACTTTCGTTGCGAAAAGTAAAGACAATGCAATAAATTAATCATTTTAGCGGTAGCTTTATATTTCATTGCTAAGAACCTGGAACTCAGCTCATAGAATTAAAATTTACATTTTGATATTGTTGCTAACGTGAAGAACAATTCTTACAGCATGAATGCTCAATTAATATTCAAATGAATCTAATACAATTATCGAAGACGTTGTGAAGAAAGCTTACAGCACAAAAGGGAATTTCTGTTCAACATGAAAAATTTGTTTTTCTTTTTTTCTGAATTGATTTCATAGATGCCGTCAAAGAAAAAGTCTGATATGAGACTGACGTATATATATATATCTTTGCTGAGATTTTACCAATCACGAAGCATAATTTCAGTTTGGTTTGCTTCTTTTAGCTCGATTACACACTACTTTCTCTGTTAGCGCTGGGCGATACAGCGAATTCATCTACGAGTATATTGCTCAAACGTCAACGTTGACCTAGCTCTATAAAGAGCATCAACTTATGTCGTACAATTCAAAGAGAACAAGGAACATTAGGACCTTCATTGTAGTATATTTTTTTGTGAGAACAATTATCTTTTTAGTTTAAGATGCTTAAAAACAAGTCTGTTTGTGTTAAATGGCGGTAAATAATGTTGCATTCCATTAACATTTCTAGATAACGGCTTTGCCAGCAACTCACCTTATAAAAAATTCATCTTCTTTGTGCGGGCTCTAAATAAGCCCTCGTAAGATGCATCTAATTAGCTTTATCCCTTTCATAAAACTCTAACAGTATTCTTATACTTACCTAACTTTACTCCAGTCTGAAGTAGTCTCCTCATATTAATTTTTTCGTAAACTACAATATTTTGAAACTCTGCTGAAACCTGAAGTCACCGTTAAGAGGAGTTTTCAAAACATCTTCATGGTGCGTGTGATTCAGAATTTATCATCGCAAAAAATTTTCTCCAATGGATTAGTCAGCGAGAGTTTATACCCGATAAATTTGGGTAGATTTTATTTTCAGTTTAATTTTATTTTAACAATACTTACACTGCTTGCTACGGCGATGGTACGTTCTACTATTACTCGAGCGTTCAGTGATCAGGTACACTTTGGCTAACATCAAATGGTCAGGTTAGGTACACTTAATCGTAATGTAGGTTAATTCATACGCCTATAAATGAGTAAAAGTAATGAAATCTGAAAGCAATTTTTCCCTTAATTGAACAAAATCAGTTTCGTAAGTGTAAAACCTACGTAATTATTTGTGATTCCCTTATACCTGCAGCATCCGGCCATATAAGTTAGTTGTACCCCACACTTCGACCCTAATTTTATTGCAATTCTTTATTTTTGAAAAGAGGACAACTTCAATTCTATCCGTTGATGACGGTTTCTTTTGAAACTTGTTGCGTGAGTTGTGCGGGACGCACAGACTCCAATATCGCAGGGTTTCTACCTCGCCCACCTCTCTCCCTCCACCTCCGAGCAGCTACAGCCATGTTAGGTTAGGGTAATTTAGGTTAGGTTAAGTTAAGGGAAGAGAACCCTCAAGATGCCGAATTTTCTTGAGATATTGGGCTTCAGCTGCCATAGGAAAGGTAAGATTTCAGGTACATCCTGTGAAAAAATGAAGTTTGTACGTTCATTGGTTCGCCCGCTACGGGGATTTGAAGAATGGATGGGTGGGAGGTGGAAAAGATATTTTATCATTTTACATGTCCCCCTTGACACTTTCTTCACGGCTTGACGTTGCCATGTCATCTTCTATGTCTCTTTATTACTGTATAATAATTTCAAGGGTCCTAGATGACCCAATAAAGAAATATTGAGATTGTTTATAAATCTTTGTTTACCTGTTTTGCCTTATTTTGGAGGATCGGAATGTAGCGGTTTCAAAATGTATCTCCTACTACAGTTTTTGAGCTACAGTTATGATTTCGGTATCATTGGATGCGGAATGACAAGGGCTTTCCGAAAACTAACTATGCAATTCAAAATTAATTTGTGATCAAGCGAAATAAAGACATTCCTAGGAATGTCTTTAAGAAATTAAAGACATTCTTAGGAACAAAAAAGACATTCCTAGGAATGTCTTTATTTCTCTTGATCACAAATGAATTTTGAATTGCATAGTTAGTTTTCGGAAAGCCCTTGTCATTCCGCATCCAATGATACCAAAATCATTACTGTAGCTCAAAAACTGTAGTAGGAGATACATTTTGAAACCGCTACATTCCGATCCTCCAAAATAAGGCAAAACAGGTAAACAAAGATTTATAAACAATCTCAATTTTTCTTTATTGGGTCATCTAGGACCCTTGAAATTATTATACAGTAATAAAGAGACATAGAAGATGACATGGCAACGTCAAGCCGTGAAGAAAGTGCCAAGGGGGACGTGTAAAATGATAAAATGTCTCTTCCACCTTCCACCCACCCATTCTTCAAATCCCCGTAGCGGGTGAACCAATGAACGTACGAACTTCATTTTTTCACAGGATGTACCTGACATCTCACCCTTCCTATGGCAGCTGAAACCCAATATCTCAAGAAAATTCGGCATCTTGGGAGTACTCTTCCCTTAATATAAGTTAGTTAAGTAGTTTAGGTTAAGTTAGGTTAGGTTGGGTTAGGTTAGTCCAAATCAAGTTGTGAGAAAAAAAAAAATTGGCCAAAAAAATTAAGTTGGGCAAAAAAATTGAGAATCCCTGTCCTTGCGTGCCGAGATGGAGTGTCGAATGACCAAACACCAGCGGTCGCTGTCATAACTTATTGTAATGATTTAATGCAGATTAACTTTGGTATTCCGCTGTAGTATCTACTTACTAAGTGCTTGAAGTGGTTATAATGCAGCGATTAATAATAATTGGATGTATAACGAAAAGATAGGTCAAAAAACCTCAGTAGTACTACATAGTTAAATAATTGGCGCGAATGGCAACTTGATGTAGCTACTCGGAGGTTGAGGGAGAGGGGTGGTCGAGGTAGAAATCCTGCGATATTGGAGTCTGTGCCACCGGGACGGGATGCAGGACTCGTTGTGACCCGAGAAAGAGAGTCATTTTATAATACCCGAGAGAGTCTTAGAGTATTATAAAATGATTCATTCAAAATTTATTGTTCGAAATAAAAATTTATCATCGTAAGTATATTTCCTAGGGTTAACTTTTTCTGGGGTTAATCCCAAGAATCCTGGGGTTAACTTTTTTCAATCTGAAATTTGACACTGAAATTTATTTATAGACTTTGAACTTTACTGGGACTGTAAAATGCTTTCAATTTCAGCAGTCGAATTTAGTTCCTCAAGATATAAGCTTAGGGATTGTGTCCCGGAAAAGTGCCTAATTTGGAAACCCTGCCATGACGTCAAATGAAAACCCAGATATTTGTTGAAAAAACTAAGATCTGGGTTAAAATGCCTAGATGCGACTAACTTGGCCGCGGGAAGACCTTTAGCGAGCGTGTACACTCCACCGTAGTTAGTTGGTAACTGACGTCATAGAAGCGAGAACGCTGTTGGTTACCACGTAACCACAGACATGAGAGAAATCTCAAAATCTGGTTTTCTTTACAGTCGACGATGCTCCCTCCACTATATACTCCCTCCACGTCACCAGCACTGTAATGGATAACCTGCGTCATCATGCCGATTTGTGCCAGCACTCCAGATGGCGGCACATGAAGAACATTATACTTAAAAAGCAATCAGAAGAAAACTAATATTTTTCAAGATTTTATAAATACTTTCTTGTAATTTATTCAGCAATATAGAAGTTATTAAGTATTCTTTTTGGATTCATATTTAAAACTCACCCTGTGCAGAAGCATCCTTCCCACAGCAGTATCAGTGAATCTATGTATAGTTGCGTAACTAATGCTTCAGGATAATCTGGTATCTATTGCTAATGGACATTTCTCCAGGGTCCGTCTTCTGAATATTGCTTCCAGGTAGTCTTCCTGAAATTCTACCCTTCGGTCGCAATACATCCGTCGCCCTACCGCGCTTATGGCGACAACGTCAATGGTCAATGGTTAAAACTGAGAAGATTTCGGTGACTAATTATTTAAGAGGGCCAGCCACGTGATTTCTAAATTTTTATTCGATTGGTCTGAAATTTGGCCAGTATATGTGTGTTTGAAATAAAAACATGTTTTACTCGTGTAATTTTTTTTATTTAAGCCATAGTTTATTTTAAAAAATGGGAAATACTAGTTTTTTGGTTCATTTTTTTTTAATATTTCAAAAAATTATAAGTCATTGAGTTTTTATGCTAGAACAAATTCAAAAACAGTTTTGAAATCCTCGTAACATTGCGAACAAACTTACATTCCTGTATTTTCTATTCGAAACTTTTCGTTTTCTTTTTACATGCGATATTAGATCACTAACTAAAATATACCAAATTTTTGGTTTGAACTATGATAAAACAAAATAAATGTACAAATTTAAAAATCGGAGAATGTCAGTTTGTTAGAAATGTTATAAGGATTCTAAAACTGTTTTTTTTCCTAGAATGAAAACTAACTGAATTCTATTCCTTTGAATGTTGAAAATGAGGGATTTTGGGTACAAGCCAAAACCAAATTTTTTGTTGAAGTGTAATATTATGGAAAAATTTTGTACTTCAATGCTGTATTCGTGTTTTTTATGATTTCCATGCATAATTTCACATTTACACTGTGAATTGTAAATTACAAGTGAAAAATGAAAACAGAATATAGAAAAAATTAATCATTTCTTGATGAATGGTTAATTTTTATTTGTGGTCTGATTCTTCTAAAGTTTGACCGTTGTATGTAATTTTTAAAAACAAACACATTTTGTATCGTTCATTTTTTTCAATTTACGCCTCAGTTTTTTTGAAAAAAGTTAAAATATTAGTTATTCAGTTCATTTATATGGATATTTCAGAGGAATAGAAGTCATTGAGGTTTTATGCTAGAACAATGCTAGAGGCATTTGTCATAACGTGAGGCAAGTTTTCCTATACCCTCTTCAAAGAAGTCAGCCGCCAGTGACCCCAGGTAGGTCGTCACCGCGTCTTGAAGCTCGTCGTTGTTAGCGAAGCGCTGGCCCCCCAACCACGCCTTCATTTCTCGAAACAGATACAAATTTGAAGCTTCGCTAACAACGACGAGCTTCAAGATGCGGTGACGACCTACCTGGGATCACTGGCGGCTGACTTCTTTGAAGAGGGTATAGGAAAACTTGTCTCACGTTATGACAAATGCCTCAACCTTCATGGTGACTACATAGAAAAATAACTAAGACATTGTGAATCTTTTAGTAATACAATCATCTTGTTATCACAATTTGTCATTTTTATAGCCTATCTTGGAACTTGAAAAAACAGCCCTAGTATGTTGTGTTGGCCTATTCGACACAGAACTCTTTAGTTTACAATCTAGCAAAGATACACAGCGTTCTTTGCTCCGTGAGAGGGGAAAACGAAGGTGGGAAGGGGAGGAGCCCGTCGAGGAGGACGCTACAGCGTGCACTCCTAGAGCGGCGAAACGTATATATGATACCAGTTCCAAACGTCTCTTGATGCATGTGATACAAGTTCCTTCAAGGAACAACAAAAAACTTTATAAGGAAAGATATTCATATATTCAGATAGCTTTCTGAACACCAACCGCGTCAATTTTTCCAAGCAATATAGCTTGCAAATGGAAAAAATGATAAATTTTAGAAAAAAGTTGTCCCTGAACTGTTGAAAATGATGAAATAGGGTATTTTCAAAGGCTATCTCCTCCGAAAGTTATTATTGTAGAGCAATTATTTAGATCTCATTGAATGTGCAAAGAGTGGCTGCATAGCTGGACGGAGAATCAATATGAACTTCATAGTACCTTTTTAGTGACATTGAAAAATCTACGGAAAAATCAATTATCCTATCAATTTTTTTTGTAATATCATAGAAGCTAAAATTTCACGAATTTGGAAACCATTCACCGTCCAGCTTTGCCGCAACTTGTTCCGCATTCAATGAAACCAAAATCATTGCTCTACGATGAATATTTTTGGAGGAGATAGCTTCTAAAAATATCCTATTTTTCCACCAATTATCCCCATTATCTTAGAAATTAGTACGCAAATTGAAAAAAGTTTTGAAGACGCACCTGTAGCATTATCAAAAATACATACGTATGCCAAATTTCATAGATCTAGTTCCCATACAACAAACGTGACAGCCATTTTTTTATTCTGGGTAGACTATTCTGGGTAGAAATCGGGATTAGTGTTGATTTTGTGTTTTTATATGCATCTTACAGAGGATTTTCTTGCGCTTCTATAGGTACTTTCGGCTCACGTCTACTCTGAATGGTACGCCCCCCAGAGGGGGGAAAGCGATGGGGATGGCGTGACCTTGAACCCTCCCCACCGCTCATTCTCGGGCGTCAATTGAGCGTGTTTCTTTACGGCAATGGCAATATAGTTCGTTCATGGGCTCCTCAAAGTGCTTTAATTATTCAAACGAAACGTTCCAACGCTGAATAAATATTTGTTTATAATTTTCCACAAATTCAGAATTTAGCTGTTCTGCCGTATCTTTGATAACGCAGCAGGAGACCGTCTTGATAGAAATCGGGATATGTGTTGATTTTCTGTTTTTATATGCTTCTTATAGAGGATTTTCTTGCGCTTCCCTTGATACTTTCCGTTTACGTCTACTCCGAATAGTGCGCCCACCAGAGGGGGGATAAGTGATGGGGCTGGCGTGACCTTGAACCCCCCTCCCCTCATTATTGGGCGTCAATTAAGCGTGTTTCTCTGCGGCAATGGCAATATAGTTCGTTCATGGGCTCCTCAAAGTGCTTTCATTATTCAAACGAAACATTCTAGCGCTGAATAAATATTTTTCCTAATTTTTGACAATTTCAGAATTTAGCTGTTCTGCCGTATCTATGATATCGCAGGTTTCATTCATAGCTCGATGACAGCTGCAGTATCACAGCTACGGCTATGGCGAGCACACCAATCGAAAGGGCTTGAAACGAGCTGTAAAACAGAGGAGTTGACTTGAACAAAAAGTAGTTTGGTCCAAAAAATTTTCATTTTTTCAAAAAAGTGTTTTTTTGAAGAATTTCACGTATTGTCTTTTGATGCTGATTTTTTTTCAGAGTTCCAGAGCTACAGCAATGTGAATTATATCAATCAAACGGGATTAAAAAGAGCTACAAAAGCTGAATAGTTCATTGTTGAAAACTTGGTAGTTCAAAAGATAAGAAGAAAAATTTTTTTTTGTGAAAAAACACGTTTTTAGGGAAACTTGATAATTGGTTTCTCAAATGTATCTTCTTCCACAATTTTAGAGCTACAAGAATGGTTTATATATCATTCGATAGGGCTTAGCAAGGTGTCTCCATACGCAATAGAACTTTCTGATACATCTATTAATAAGAAAATTACACGACATGAAAAAAAATTGAAAGAAAGGTCACCTTTTTTTGAAAAAGTTCTCAAAATCCACAAAAAGAAGTTATCGAAATTCCCTATTGCGTATGGTTATATAAACCTATAGGCAATCTAAAAACGAAGTACTGGTTCTGTAACTTCAAAACTGTAGAAGAAGATGGATATAAAAAACCCTATTCTATAATATTTTTCGAAAATAAAAAAAAATTCAGAGCAGATACAAAATTTTGTCCAGGTAACAAATGATCTTTGCATCATTTCACACCTACTGCGACAATTTCAGATAAATCCATCCGTAAATAACGGACTTTTTTTACCCAGACGGTGTCCTTAATTAAGAAGTCACAAACAGACAAATCTGGCGAACGAGCAGCCCAGTGGACATCGCCAAAACGTGAGATCACTTGGTAGGGAAACAATTCTCTAGCAACGGCAATTAAATAACCTGAATCTTGCTGGAATCACATGTCTGCCATGTTCATCCCTAGAGCATCCAGTTGAGGCAGCACGAAATTGCGTAGCACTTCAACTTACTGAGCAGATGTCACTGTTACAGTAACACTGCCTTCTTAAAAAAATAAGGCTCACCGATTCCTATTTAGGACACTGCATACAACACTGCCACTTTTGCACTGTGAAGTAGTTTTCGATGCAATTTTTGTGGGTTGTCTGCTGCCAAAAAGCGACGGTTATCTTTATTTACATAACCATCTAAGTGAAAGTGCTCTTCATCGCTCATCGTCGGCAAAATAACATCAGTACCAGAAACATCAAGCATTGTCTCACAAAATTGTCTGCATTCATTATAATCACGTTTGTGACGCTTCTGTACGATCACAATTTGAAAAGGATGAAATTATAACCCATCCTTCACACTGCTATGCAGCTAGCACCGAGACAAGCCCACAATTGGGCACGTCGTCTAGTGCATGTAGCTAGGATATATGGAGGGAGCATAGCCGTCTGTGAAGAGAACCAGTTTTTGAGATTTCTCCTATGCCGGTGATAACCAATAGCCGTCTCGCAAGTGTGACGTCAGCACGGAAGCCAGTTACCTCCTGACCACGCTGGGATGCACACACGCTTGCTGAATGCTCTTCCAGCTGTTGAGTTAATCGTCAATCATTAATTTGGGATTCTAATACTCCGGAAGATAATAAATTGTGTTTCCTCACTTGAGGACACTTGATAATATCAAAATTACTAGCAAAGATACATTTAGAGTTGAAAACTATAAAGATTACAGGCCCTTGAATATAATTAATTACAGAGCGACTTGCACGCGCACCTCATCCTTCGATTTGTGGAGCGGTACTAATCTTGCTTTGGAAAATGGAAGGGCGAATCGTAGAGGAGGTGAGGAGGCGAGGAGGAGCCAACTTCAGCCAAGCGTCTGTGGTTGGCTCACGTGTGGGGCCTTGCCAATGCCCCAGTCTCCCAACTTTTGCAGCTTATTTGAACCCGATTGGAATCGGCTATGCTCCCTCCTGTATATCCTAGCTCCATGGTCTAGTGGAGCGCCGAGGACTTTGAAGAATAGACGCATCGATATTTTCCGGCGTTCCCACTGTGCGAGGACGACCAAATGACTTCTGCTTCTAGGCAACCGAACGTAGTATTGTGCTTCGATCCGGTATCAAAGCATTTCGCGAAACATTGAAGTGCGGACAGAAAAGCTGTTGAACTGTAATCACAGTCATTACTTCTGAAGAAATGTTCAACAGTGAAAGTGCAATGCTGCACGGTCGCCCACTGCACCATGGCTACTAAAACTGGACGTTCTAACTTACGAAACAACAGGTTTCCCACCCCACTATTCTACTCCTACTACTGACACAACGCGAGTCAAATCGATGCGTTTTTTTGCGCCTCCCTGTACCACCTCTGTTTCTTTCAGCGATCTACGTCGTCACAGAGAGCATCCTCACTCTCATAAACTTTTCAGTTTTTGTCTTGTTTCATTGTAAGTTTACTTCTCCAAATTAAAATTTCCCGCGGTTTTCAAACAGACATCATAAAGCAGAGAATATTCACCCATCGACCACTTCTGAATGAGATTTAGTCGTAAAAAAGTCCGTGAGGCAAATTTCTGCCAAAGGTAAAGCCAAAGGTAAAGTGGGTCGAAAAGCGCGTCCAGTATTCACTAAATTCGAATATGCGGGGCCGTAAGTGAGCTGCAGGCCTTTGTTAGTAGAGATGAAGAGTTCAAATGTTCATTTCATGTCGAACAGTTACTTATTAAGGTAATTTTGAATGAAATAATATAAATAAAAAAGGATTAACGAGAAGCTCTTAGAAATCTCAAGAGATAAATAAACAGACTCCACACACTTATTTCTCCCGCAGTAATTACAACAACTCCTAATACAATGATTTTTTCTCTCTAAATAGTAGTTAACTATACAGAAATTAAAATGTTCTACTATTTGGATTCTCTAAGGATTTTTGATGCATTGTATAAATTTTTCGCGCAGTTAAAATATGGTATTAGGTAAACGAATGTATCTTACTATAGGAATATTTCACATTAAAATTAAGTAATAAATCCTCAATACATTTAATTCATTAAATGATCATAAAATATCCTCTGGTTTCATGCATGTGTTATTATTTAAGGTATTTTTTTGAATTCGCACAAACTCTTTGGTCGCATTGCATGCACAGCACTCATCGTCATCCAAGGCCCTGAGTACTTCGGAAACATTGAAGTTGCAGACTCCGTGATATACGTTACGTTCAAACTTATTTTAATACTGTGATATTATTTTAAACTTAATTGTAACATTCGATTAAGATTCAAATAATAAACAACTACTTGTGAAAAATTGAACTTTTAAACGTACCTTCTCTCTCGAGCAAAGCGACGCATCATAAAAAGCGCCGTCTTTTCATAATTGGCCGGCACAGGCCGCACTTTTCGACCTATCCTGATTTCAAACATCGCCTCTCACGGATTTATACGGTGGAGGCCAATAATACGCTTCAGGTGTTCTTGGAGGAGGCTTTATTAGAGAGAAACAGATGCGGTACAGTCGAGGTACGAATATGATTGAGCGTCAACCGAAAGGTGACAACGCCTTATAATGGCTTCGAGACGGGGAAGACAAGAATAAACGCAAGACGATGAAGGCAAGAGTAAACGCTCGCGCACATTACTTCCCCCCCAATAAATATGTATGTAATCGGACGAAAAAAAAATAAACGCAAACAAGGTAATCAAAAATAAAAGAGATCTCAAAGAGAATTAAGAGAATTAACGAAGTCGTTTCACAAAATATTCAAAATTAATACGATAACCCTAGGTTAAAAATAGCGCTATTACTTGATGTCAGTATTTTAAGTCGTCTCGCCTCTCATACTATTTAAAATTTTAACATTTCCAAATGAATTTGAATCAATTGATTAACAACATACCATCCAAGAATTATTTGAGTTATTTAATACTTGGCAACATAAGCCAAAACGAGGCAGCTGAAGCGAACAAAAGTAAAAATACCCTGTTCATAGGTAAACGGAAACAACTCGGAACAACTAAAGATAAGCAACTCAAGCCTAAACAGGCACAAGGTTTAAGGATGTGCACTAAAAGATCATGATGAAATTAATTAATTGATTTACCGTCCAAACCTAGTTTGAAAACACTGAGTAGGTTTCCTAAATGCTAAAACAATTTTAAAAAATGGTAAAACGCAACTACATTTACGAACTCGAAACAAACAACTATAGAGATTGAAACTCCAAAAAAAACGCAAAACCCCCCAAAAAAATATTATAAACACGCCATTTCCACTGGCACATTAACGATTTACACTAGCAATTACCACTCACTTTTTACATTGTAATATAGTTCTACTTGAAATACACAAAAGAAATTATTTAAAAACATAAAGAATCGCATCCAAAAATTTAGGAACCACATTACATTGCAAAAATAGAAAATGTTAATACCTTAATAAATGTTAAAGACACGCAATGAAAGAAAGAGCAAAAAACCCTTTTTTTTAATTCTTCCACACCTTACAACCATGGTAACACCAGATGCAAAGAAAAATGATTAATAGGTTATACTTAAAAAGTAATGAACAAAAAGGCGAATTGTTAATTAGCAAAACACCAGGTGCTACCACCGGTCAGCAATACTACTAACTTACCGTGAAACCAGATAGTCAGCACGCCGACAGAGGTAGGGTTAAAAAAACGCCACATCTTCTCATTATTAAACGCAACTAGTAAATAAAAAAAATTTCCAACAAATCGAAAAAGAAAACCTCAAAGTTTACACATTAGGAAAGTAGAATTATGTAAACCCTTAACTTTTTAGCACAGACATATGTTCCGTTCTTCCTAAATTTTGCTGGACGTTTGTAAAATTGTGCAACACTACTATTAATAAAAGCATGCAATTAATATTAAAAAATTATAGGGGTGATTAAATCATCTTACTGCTAAAAAAACACAACTCCATTCAATAATAACTCCACAATTCCAATAAACACTTCGTGGGGCGAAACTTAATTTTCAACGCCGCATTAGATTTTAAATTTTCATTTCTCAATTTTTATTTCTTCAATTTCAATTTTCAATTTTTAGCTTCACGACCGTAATCACGTTTCCGCGCTAAATTTTCTATATTTTCGATATAGCAATTTCATTTTCCAATTTCATTTTTTCCAATTTAACTTTCGGAATTACACTTCCATTACACTTTATCATGCTGGTTGTTGCATCTTGGCGGCCTCAGCGCCCCTCGACGTAGTTGAAAATCTTCCAAACGCTCGGAGCGCTCGGAGAGAACCTCCAAACTCTTCTTGACGTAATAGAGGATCGTCACCAGCCCCATTGTTGTTAGCAGAAGCAGCATCACCAGGACGTCGGTGACGCTGTCCGGCAAAAGGTCCATACGTGAACGCGACTTCATCAAGTCTTCGTAGAACTCGGTTTTAACTTCTTGATTTTGAGAGAGTGCCGACACGAGAGTGTCAACATCGACTAGGCTCACCCTGTTGTCCATGGCCACTACGTCCATGTAGGGCCTGCGTATCCTGCACAAGGAACAGAAACGGAGACGATTAGCATGACTAAAAAAAAGAACAGATAAACCTAACGCACAAGCATAAATGCTTGATACAAAAGCTTCAGTAGCCTGATAATGTACATCTAAACAGAAACAAGATTTTTACGCAAAGAAATTACACAAGATTCCAGGACGTGTTGTACGTATGCATCAGAAGACTTTCTAATAGAAAATCGTGTTCAGACCCTCGGTCGGGTAGCAACCATTCACTGTATGAATTTAATTCATTTGCGCTGACGACAAAACATTCCAACTGAAAGTAAAAATAGCAATGTGAGTTGCGCCACAGCGCCAAGACAGACTGTCTCACGTGATGGACTGCAATATCAGCGATTGCATTAGCAATCGAAGAATTCGCTCACCATTTAAATTGTCAATTCAGCAACAAAATCCAAGCGATCGCACGCTTAGAGTTGCATGTGCACAGCACAATATAATATCGAAAGTGAATTGCAAAGATTAATAAAGACGTCTTAGAGACAACCTCAGGCTTAATATAGATAGATTTACATTCCTTTAAACCGCGAGGTTCAAATACAACACATGACCTGAATTAACCTTAAAAGCGCAGCACAAAGGGCTGAAAGTATACCATATGGGTAACTGAGAATAATGATGAAACGCAACTTTTACAGATTATACGTGGATAGCGCATATAACAGCAAAAATCCATAAGCTATGTTACTTAGGATTATTAACCCAAATTAGGTAACACAGTTGTCCAACACAGTAAATCGTAATTCGTCGAGTCGTGGCGACGTCAATAACGTAAGTCGTAGGCATAGTAAAAATGGACTCGTCATTTTAACTCATAGTTTAACCCTCCGTAAGGAAATTACCGTGTCTGTACGACTATTAGAAGTCGCGTAAAGTTTGCAAAATTTAGAGAAAAGGTCAATCAATACTAAAATAAACCTGTTACCACTATCGGTAACCTCAAATGGCCCAAGATAGTCCATTGAAACAACCTCAAATGGTTCTTTCGCTATAGGAGCTGTCAAAATTTTAATTGGCACAGAAGGTCGTGCCTTAAGTAACTTATAAACTTCACAATCTCGTACGAATTTTCGCACAATCGTTTTTTCCAAATGATTGTAGAATCTTATTTTAAATTTGAACAGCGTATGCACATCATCCGTATGGTACATCGCATGTATTGCCAAAATTGCTTTACCCATCAAAGAATTTGGTACCACTGCAGTTAATATTGTACTAGGTCGATTGTCAATCTGTCTACGTCGGTACAAAATGTCGTTCAGAATAAAAAAACTCTGTAGGTCTGGAATTTTAGAAACACTACCATGAAGTAGAGCTTCTTTCACTTCTATGCAAAAAGGGTCTTCCTCCTCGTCGATAAATTATGTTATAGTACAAGAAATTTGATTGTCTTGCGGTACATAGTCTATGAGCTTGGGTCGTGCCTCTTTGCTTGCTGAGGCGTCAGCACTGTCGCTATGCGGCGAGTCAATAACCTTCTGTCTAGCCATGTCTTTTTTTCTCTGCGACCGAGTCTCAGCGATACAAACACCTGATTCAAGCGTGGAGTAAAGAGCATCACAGCGCTCTAGTTCTTTAATGGTTAATTTTTCATTGTTTACAGGTAGTCTGCTTAAGTAATCAGCTACGACATTTTGTTTCCCAGGTAAATATTTTACAATGGGATCGAATGCTTGAACGTTTATACACCATCTGGCCATATTGGTGTCTTCCGGGAGTTTTTTAGCAAAGAGCGGCGCCAAAGGTCGGTGATCCGTATACACACGGATAGGATATCCAGTTATTGAAAACTCGAAATATTTTAGAGCTGAATAAAGCGCAAAAAATTCCTTCTTGGTGGTACTATATCTCCTTGGACTAGAATTTAAACTTTTACTAAAATAAGCCACAGGGCGCATAATTTGATTGTTTGAATCTTCTGCTTGCATCAAGACGGCCCCGATCCCAAAGTTAGACGCGTCCGTAAGTACGTGGAAGTCCTTAGTGTAGTCAGGATGTCTTAAAACCGTGTCAGAAGTCAGGGCAGATTTGATAAAAACAAAGCTCTTCTGGCATTCGTCGCTCCACGTATAGTCAACGTCTTTTCTTAAAAGTCTGTACAGGGGATAAGCAACCTAGGCAAAATTTGGCAAGAAGTTTCTAAAATAGTTTGGTAGACCCAAGAACTGCTGAAACTCCTTTACATTTACTAGAACATTGCTATCATGCAGTTTCTCCGAATTTTTACATCTAATACCATCTGCGGCAATAATGTGCCCCAAATATTCAATCTCTTTTTTGAAAAAATGACATTTTTCAAGCTTCAACGACAAGTTACCAGATAGAAGCATCTCAAGTACTCTTCCAACATCAGCCAAGTGCTGATTTTTAGTTTTGGAATATGCCAAAATATCGTTAAGAAAAACGAAAGCCATTTCCCCCAGAATAGGCGCAAGGGCAGAGGTCATCACCCGCTGGAATACGCTTGGACTGGTACTCAAACCGAAAGGTATCCTGCGGAAATGGAACTTCCGACAGTCAACACTAATGGCAGTAAATTTCCTACTCTCTTGATCTAATTCGACCTGATGGAAGGCAGAGCGCAAATCTAAATTTGTGAACCATGTGTTCCCTCCTAAAGTCGATAATATTTCATCGATTCTGGGTATAGGATAAGATTCTTTCACCAAAACTTTATTAAGGGCCCTGAAATCGATAACGGGCCTAAGTTCCCCGCTCTTCTTCTTAACAACGATGACTGGAAAGTTAAAATCCGACATCGATTCCTCAATTATACCTTGTGAAAGCATATCATTAGTAGTTTTTAAAACTTCCTCCTGATATTTATGAGGAATTCTGAACGGAGCTAAATTCAGAACAGGTGCATCCGGTTTTAGCTGTATCCGGTGTGTCATAACATTTGTAACACCTATAGTTTTGCCTTCTAACGTAACTACATCACGAAACTGATTTAATAAATTCATTAAGGGCAACTGCATGTCCTCTTCATGACATGCAATATCATCATTTGTTAAAGGACGTCGTACTTCCTGCTTTCCTGCACACGACACACCTACTTGTGCATTAACTCCCAACTCCTCATTACTAGCAAGAACTTGATTTTCGCCGCGCTCGTCAGACTGCAACCCAAGTTTCCTCTCCGCTATGGCCTTAGTTCCACCACCAACCGAGACAAACTGCATTGAATCCGACACAGCGTCAGAACTTTTTTCCACATTATTAGCGTCCCTAAGTGCTGTTTCAACACTAGTGATATAAATTTCGTTCTCGATCTCATAAGCTGCAATTAATTCCAAATTGCATAAAATTGTATTATCTCTAAAGTTAATAGCATCTTCTTGTGCATTTACAATCATCATAGGCACCACGCCGTCTTCCTAGACTTGAACAATTGACTCGGCTAAAAAGGCTCCGTTCTCAAAACTTCTTTTCAAAACTAAATATTCTCCAGGAGATGCTTTCTTAACAAATCCGTACACTAACTTCATAGGGTTACTGGGCACCTCCACCTGAGGGCAATGAACTGTCAGTGGCGCTCTCTTTTTTTCCTCGCCTTCCGCTCTGCTCTGCCTCAAACGAAGGCACGGCCTTTTTTACTTCTTTGCAGTTACTATTTCTCGCGCGGTAACTGCCTCTGTTGCTCTTCCTTGCAACTATCACATCAGACAGCAAGCAGTCGCGTTTTTTAATACTGTTTATCACGGCATCTCTACTTAGTACCGGTTTCACATTTAATTCGTTAAACTATACTGTAACACCTTCCAATACGAGGGTTCCGTCTTTAAAGTTTATAATGGCATCACTCAGCACATCTCTTCCTAGTATGAGATCATAATTAAATTTTGCATCTTTGACAACCAAAGCACTAGTTTTAAGTACTCTGTAAGTACCAGGAATTGAAATAGTCAAATCGACTTCTCCATTGACGTCACTTCTACTGTTAATACCCCTGACAGTCAGGCAACTCGGCTTAATCTCCTCCTTTAGGCGCTTAACACGTTTGTGACTAATTAGGCATTTTTCGGAGCCGCTATCTAGCAGGGCACTTAAATACTGATCATTACGACTCAAGGTTATCGTAAGTTTATTAGATTTCTAAAAGCAACAGCTAATCCAGTGCCTTTTTCATTGAAATTGCCCTTCACAACACTAGTGGAGAAGTAAGCCTCAACAGCTTTGTTTTGTTGTTGACTATCACCCGCAAGCTCTTCGTCTTGCAGTAATTTGTACCTATTTTCACACTTGAACAACGGATCAATGAAGGATTAAAATTTGATTGTCACGGGCGTATCTGGAATTTCGACCACAGCTTCAGGATTTACGAGAGCGCTGCTCTGTCTCTCGGGCTCAATCTCGTTCTCACTGTTACCTTTTCCTTTTTCTACTCTTCCGATAAAAAATCCCGAGCATCAGGCTCGGAATCTGCAAAATGCACCTCATGTCTATCACGCGATTGACTACCTCTGTTTACGTTGCAACCGCGTAGATAAGCTTTCTAGCTCCTAACCTCACTTCCTGAAGCTTTACAATTTTTCACTAAATGCGGACCCCCACAAGCGAAACACGCTGGCGCGCCATTTCCTCTCGCTTTAAACTGACCTCTCTGAGAACTACACTCAAAATGGCCAACCATGGAACATGAATTACAGAATGGGAAACCTTGCTTTCTAGCTCCCGCAAAATGCCCTGAGGCCTGACCAGAACTACTTTCTGTCCGCACAGTATTGCACTCCATGGAACCTATTCCTCTATCTCCTACGTAACCACTGAATTCCCTCGCTCTTCCACGAGGATTTCGTAACCAGGGTCTAGGAGTAGTCCTTCGTTGTCCTGCTCGATTCCTACGGTAGTTCCCGTAATTCCCGAAATTCCCGTAGAAAACTTCACTCTCCTGCAAAGAGTCCTGCGCTTCAACGCATTCATCAAGACCACTTGTCACATCTGCCAAATAACTCTCGTTCTCGTACCGCGTTGGGTACTGGACTGCTAGGATTTTCTTGGTCTCAGCCTGACTCCTAACAGTAGCTATCAACCGCGCTAGCAGTTCTTCTGATGTACTGAATTGACATTCAAAGATTTTTTTCGAGAAAGATTCGTCTAGCAAAGGACCCAAAATGGTGAACGCGAGGCTGTAAACTATGCTGTCTCCTACGAAACGTTTCAGTTCAGCCTGATTTGCACAAGCCTGGTAATAAGGGTGACGCTGCCAACCCAGCGTGTTTGAATTCATTATATTCTCTGACAACTTACGTATTTTTGCATAAGCAGTGACCAATTGGGCTGCTAAAGCATCGTTGCGTACCAACTGCAACTCATTGAGATTGCATGCCAGGGCGTGAATGGACTTTTCACCCCTGCATGCGTAGATATCGCCCAAGATTTTAATAACTTCCTCGAAAGTGTAATTGAGGTCTGAGTTCACTAACTTTATTGCAACGGAATTAAAATCTCCTACTTGTTTATTGGCAGACCGAACCAGGAGCTCTTTTTTGCTTTCGTCAGAACTCACATCTGGCACAAGAGACATGTAAGCTTGTAGATTCATTATGTGAGTGCCCCAGCTTTTATTTTCAAGAAATTCCGGGTCGTCCTTCCTACGTCTCCCCCTAAAAATGGGTATCTCTGCATTGGACAGTATTGTTCCAGCCCTAGGAATGTTTGCAGCAATTCCCCTGGCCAAAAGAGTCCTATCACTAGCACTCGTACCAGGCGCAGTGGCCCCTGCTGGAGTAGTCATGGCTGTATTTTGGGTAGCTGCCAAACGCGGCATGCTAATCCTGCCAAGTCTGTTTTTTATCGTATCTGATCGCATGTATTCTTCGAAATCCGAGGTATCCGACATCAGTTTTTTTCAACACAGACATTTAAAATTCAAAATTACACCTCACCGTTAATACACAAAATGCAAAAATTCCACAATATGCATAGAAAATTTTTTTATACGCTCTAACAATACACGACCAATAACACCATTTCATCAATAACACACACCCTAAAATTTACGCGAAATCTCAAAACAGTAAAAAAAAACGTTAATACACAAAAAAAATCAATAAATTACCTGAGCCCTTCACCATCAATACAAATCACAACAATACAAGGTTACACTTACTCTGGAAAATCTCCCCAGTCGACGAATAGAATATAATCCATTTGAACGGTAATTTACCGCAGTAATCCACCTAATGCTCGTCACACTCCGCCTTACACTACATCTAAGATCTCACTGAAATTCCTTCAGACTCGCTCAATGCAAGCTGTTGTTGCTGAGCGCAGCGTTGGCCGGCACAAAAACCTACTCCAAAAAAAAAAACGAGCTGCCTTTGCTTACTCTCTCGGTACAGGTGCAATCGCTCACGCACAGAAGAATTCCCCATACTAGCCACCAAAATATACGGTGGAGGCCAATAATACGCTTCAGGTGTTCTTGGAGAAGGCTTTACTGGAGAGGAACAGGCGCGGTACACTCGAGGTACGAATATGATTGAGCGTCAACCGAAAGGTGACAACGCCTTATAAAGGCTGCGAGACGGGGAAGACAAGAATAAACGCAAGACAATGAAGGCAAGAGTTAACGCTCGCGCACAGATTGTCATTGCTCACTTTTGTTTTGGGAATGCCGAAGGGCGGAAAACACTTGGGTGTTCTGGCCTTGTGCTGTCTGTCTGTCCCATTAAAATCTCCTACTAATTTGAAAATAACGTCATACGTCACATGGGTTGGAAAATCGTGAGAAATATTCAGTGAAACCTTCCTATCAACTGAGTTCTTAAAAAATCAGTTTCATTTAAGAATTTCTGATACGACCAAAAACAAAAGCATATACGAGCTTTGTTAGACCTGACTTGAGATCGCACAATCAGGTTAAACAATTCAAACGAACGAAATGTTGTACTTACTTGTGTTTCTTGCAGTTTTAGCATGGTCGGGGCTTTTATTTCTTCACTGGAGCGTAAGAGTTACATATAGCTAGTCTACTTCTATCATCTTGCCCTGCCCTAATAACCAAATATAACAAATCGTCAAAAGTCATTAGTTACAATCTAGACAAGCAAACTTCAATTAACAAACTGAAAAGACTTTAAGTTTGGCACTATTACCTCTAAAATTGTTTTAGCTGCAATATCTTTGTTCCAAACGCTACACAGCAGAGCGGGTTGATTGCGCTTCTCTCGTTTAATTGAAAGTAAATTAGAAAAAATATGTGAGCCAAAACGTATCTAAAACTAATCAACAAATTTTTGCACACTGCACGTGTAGTTTTTGTTCCTTCGTAAAAATATAGCAGAAGTCTTGATAGAACTAAACAGAAAAACGTATATATCGCCCTTGAATTCATTGTGCCCCGAATATTTTGCCTTCATTTCGTATGCGAATTTTTTTCATATATGGGAGGTTGCTTTTATGTTTTATTTTATATATGTATTTTTTTTCTAATATTTCATTTTCAATAAGTATACATATTAATATGTGTGTGTGTACGTGTGTAGGTATAAATATGTATCTACATATATAGATACACAGGTTTCTATTTCATTTCTTTACGCAAAACTATCCGGTTAATAAATTTTATTGCACCAGCGAAATGATTCAAAAATAGATCTATCACTTCCCCATAGGGCGTTTCTTTGAATCGGATTAATTTCAAATATAATTAATGAAATAAAGTGCAATTTGAGCTCATGAATAGTAGTAAAATTATCTTTCTGTCCGTATGTTGTACAAGCTATGAATTTTGATATTGAGTATATATTTGTTTACCCATTTCTACCAATATTTTGTAGATATTTGTCAATCATGAGTGGTAACCGGGTTACACTGTATCTCTATTTTATCCCATGTACCCATGTCCGCATGATGTGGTGAATATCGAGAAGATATGAAATATGTTTTTGGTGGTGATAGGGCTTTGCATATTTTTAGGGCATATTTTTCATTTCTCATTCAACTACCCTTGACAGAGATAGACTATTGGCACGCCACGTATGGTTTATCTATTAGTACGCCTCGTATATTTTGTCAATTCATATGCCTCGTATGGTCTATCTACTTGTACACCTCTGATAGTTTGTCGATTAGTACACCTCGTATAGTTTGTCTATTATTATGCCTCGTATGGCTTGTCTACTTCTACACCTCGGATGGTTTGTCAATTAGTATTCCTCGTATGGAACATTTGTTTTAGGATGTCCTATATTAAGAAACTTTTTAAGAGCCAATATGTTGGCATGTATCTCATGTGACAACTTGGAAATACACATTTTTTCTTTTTTTCTTTCTTTTCTTTTTATTGTGAGTAATCGAAAATTAGTTCAATTAATACCCAGAGTTGGTATTTACTTCAGCCGAAATCGCTGCTTTTTAAAAAGATTTTTACTGCTCAGTTTCGTACTTAAGATCAGATATAAACGGTTAAATTTCGAAGGTGACGGGTGCTATATTTAGAATATATCCCCTAGTTCGTTTCACACATTTACTGCGCAGCAACCTTTGTACTGATATTCGCGTGGGTAGTGAGCTGCTACATACTGTAGAGAGTTTAAGCGTCTTTTACATAGGCGCACTTTAGAACGCTTGAAAGTATCTTCAAGCACTGAAAAATCTGTTCACCTCTCCACTAAATAGTGAGCTTAGGGACAATGCTTTGATATTCAAACATTTCACTCACGTTGTGAAATACGATTTCATTGCATCATTGTTCATTTCATGATTGAGAACGCTAAAAAAGAATTTTGATTAAAAAACTGAGACCGTGTTCAACTGATCGAGGTAGCTGCGCCTATCTCAGAATACTTCACCCTTTTATGTGGATCGCAGTTGTACTAATGTTCATTGCAATGTTATACATTTGTACTCACCGACCAATTTTCTCTCTTAAATTAGAAACTATACTGGTGATGAGTATTCCAGTGCTTAAAAGGTCTCGATTATTATGGTTATTCTCTTACGCTTATGTAGATATGGAATATTTTTTGCATCCGTCGTCTTGCAAGTTATGTTTTCCCACCCCGAAGTTGGTTCGAAATAACAGGCTTTTAAATATTCAACTTGAGGAAAATTTGCAACGAATAATCCATGAATTTTATATGAATAAGATAAATTCATCCTCATTCCATATACGTCCTCGGGCGAGAAATAAATAGTGGTTAAGGAGAAACGCTTGGGTCCAAATAAAACCTGAACATCGAAAAGTTTCAAAGTTTTATTAGAAGTTATCTTACGTTTGAAACTTTGCTCTGAGAACTTTGCACTGCATGTGACTGTTTGCGCAGAGATTTAGAATAAAAAATTGACGGGCCCTCCTTCAATTATAACTTTCAAGTTATGGAATTTTCAAGTGTCGGAGAAACACTCAGAACTTCTATAAAAAGTTTGATCTTCTTCGAATGCCTTTTTAGGATGCGATAGCATAAATAAAGCGGCCCTTGAGTGATATGGCAGCTGGTTTCGCGAACAATATCTGTTGAAAGCAGGAACACATTTTTTACCAATGTTTTTTTTTTTTTATTAATTATATTGCTCATAGAATTCTGAGACGGTTGCTTTAGCGTTTTATATAATGTGATTGTTCAAACGATTGCTTAAATAGCATTTAGAAATAAAAAATCGAGTTCTTTATTGGTGTATGAGACCTATTAGCATAAATTCTCTTTTTCTTGGGTGATGAAAAAAAATTCCTTGCAAATTGTATAATGTGTAATTTCTACTCGCAAAGCAGAACTGGAAATGAACTCTGTACACATGCGTTATACCAGCACATAGAACGATTGTTTTAGCTCACACTTTTACACACTCACCGACGAATCAGCATACGAATAAAATTGTAAACGAATGTAAGTTTTAGGTTTCAGTTTCCAGTTAGGTTACATCTTCTAAGGCAGACACATTAAACAGTCCCAAAATCAAAACGTATGCTTTGTTACTTTTTTACCAATCTTGCGCACATGAAAAAGCATGTTGTTGCTTTAGGAATCCGCAGTTTCTACATGCATTGGAAAATTAAAAATGTCATGGCACCTCCAGTGTCAAGTACTTTCCTATTTTATAAAAGTGCATCACTAAAGTTATTCAGAAATTATTTCTAGATTATTCGAATCAGGTAAATTAAAAATACGCAAATGCGCAACTTCTACACGAAAATACAGGCGAAATCACGGTCACTCATCTATTCCACTAAGAATATTTAATTAAGGAATGAAAGCTGTCAATGATTTCTGTATTTCGTTAAAATAAATTTCAGCATGTGATACAAACAACGCAACTAGAATTACTTAGCTGCAGCTAAAAAGCAAACGATGCCAAATATCCGAACACCAGATAATTCTACGGAAAATCTGACATCTGGCAAGAACCTGAGCACTGGCACCACGCGGTTTTCATAGTTACCTAACGATCATCCATGTCGAAGGATGACAACGAAGTTTACAGTACTATGCTAAGCCAATATACATTCTGAACCCTGAACCCAGTAGTCCCTCCTTGGTAGGTACCTTCCGTCTAGGCGCTCGCCTCTTTAGTCTTACAGTTATATGCCTTGAAGAATTATTGAAAATATGTATAAGTGTGCTATAACTAAGGGGTGCCCCATGAATGAATTTTTTCAAAATTACACATGAAATATTGCTGGTAACTGTAATTGAAACATTTTGGCTTCGTACAATTGCAGTTGAGAGATGCGTTACTGTTAAATAAATTTCAGAAGATTTTACTTGTTTCTGATTTGTGTATACGTCTGTTACATGCAACCCACTAGAAACAAGCGGTGATGAAGTAAATTTCCTCCTCAACTTCTTCGACATTCCATTGTTAGGGATGAAGAGGAAGTTCATCCCCATTCTACTCACGCAGAGCCTAGCTGTCCGACACTCAATTTACCTCCGTTCTACCTCAGCATTTCGCTCCTCACCAGCATCCGTAAGCTCGGGAGAAGATTGAGACAAATGCAGATGACCTAGCGCGTACCTGGAAAAAACATGGTGATTTTCTTAGCTTGTGCAATCAATAAATTCTATGTTTCTATCCTGGGGTTTCCCAAATATCACGAAAATTCCTCTCACGCCACAAGCATTGATAGATATTGTATGATCGATGATGGAGGGAGATGTACTTAATTAAGGGAAAAGTTCTAGACAAAAAATCCTGAATTTTCGACCCCATTTAGACCCCATATGAAAAAAACAGGAGAGTGAAAATTTGCTACCATACTTTTGTTAGTTTTGTTAGAAATGTTTCAAATGTTCTAAAACTGTCTCTGTATTTGTTCTAGCATAAAAACTCAATGAGTTCTATTCTTTTGAAATATTGTCCAATCCCAATTGAAATATGTCCAATTTATTCGAAAAACTAAGGCCGGAATCGAAGAAATGAATGAAAAAAATTTTGTTTATTTTCAAAAGTTACATATAATAGGTAAATTACATAAGAATCAGACTACATATATAAAAAAAATTATTTTTTCTTTTATTTTATGTAAATTACAATTCACAGCGTGAATATGAAGTTATGCATGGAGATAATCGAAATGAAAACAGCATTCAATTGCATAAATTGTCCATTATATTACACTTCGATACAAAATATTGAGTTTGGCTTATACCCAAAACCTCTCATTTTCAACATTCAAAAGAATAGAAGTCAGTGAGTTTTTATGCTGGAATAAAACCAAAAACAGTTTTAGAATCCTTGAAGCATCGCAAACCAAGTTACAAGAACAAATTTTCCATTTGAGACTTTGATTGTTTTATATATGCAAAAATAAGTTAAAAAATGAATACATTATTAGTGATCAAAAATCGCATATAAAAACAAACGAAAAGAGTCAAATGGAAAATTTGTTCTTGTAACTTTGTTTGCAATGCTTCAAAGGTTCTACAACTATTTTTGGTTTTGTTATAGCATGAAAACTCAATGACTTCTGTTTTCTTGAAATATCCATGTAAATGTACCGAAAAACTTATTTATCGCATTTAAAAAAAATAAGGCCTAAATCGAAATGGTTACACGAAGAAAAAAATTTTACTTACAACAAATTCATTTACCGACCAAATTTCAAACGAGTCGGATGAAAAAAATTGAAATCTTGGGTTGACCCCCCTTAAGGTAACATTTAGAAAAGTTTTTACCTGACATGAAATTCCCACACAACCGCAATAAGATTCATATTACTGCAGAATTACAACTATACCCAATACTTAAAGATTTTAGCGTCACTGACAGCCAGAATAAACAGGAAGATCTTTTGAAATATTGAGAGACTTACCTTCTCTTCTGTCACATTTAAACTAGCATATTACATTGCAATCTAGATTATTAACCCTGGATTCAGATATATTATTTTACGCTGAAAAGAGGTCCCTGATTTTGTGATTTTTAATATACTTATTAACGTTTCGGAACCCGTTGGCTTATCAAAAGTTTTGAAAATGTTCTCAGAGACTCGTTCACCAATTTTGTATTTCCTATGCATTTGGTTTTCATAGAATATTCATAAGAAATTACCAATAGTTTTATCAATGAGAGTATTAGTGAAATTGTTATTGGCTAGCAGCCGCTTAACTCTATGAATTTCGGAATGAAAACTTGACTAGTTGCTACAGACTTTATAAGCTCTATTTATAAAAGAGTGTATAACACCTTCTTTCTATATTTGCGGTGCATCACAATAATAATTTTTAGTTTCGCCTACTTGAGACGGCATGACGCAAAATGATCTCTGAAAAGTACCAGGAGACGCTTCACTCAAAACATATAAAAATGGCATTACCGTGCACGCCCCACTCATCCGTGAAATTCAACACATACGAGGAGTATTTATCGTATTTATCTCTCATCAAATTTCTTAACATCTTTACCTGCTACCTTCTACGTCAACAAAAATATCATCTACGTCTCTACAGTACAACAATGGCTTAGTAAGCTAAGTGTTAATCAAGAGGTAACCCTCGTACGACATGTAGAAGTTGGCCTACATGGGCCCAAAGGGGGAACCCATGGCAACGCCATCCATCTGACGGAACAAACTACCATCAATATTCCGAAAAGGGCTCCAGTCGTGCAGAGTGTGAGGAGTTCTTTTAAAATATGACGAGGAAACAGATTAAGCGGAGAAAGGTCTTCATTATTGTACACATAATCTAACATTAGCTCAATAGTATCTTCAACGGGCACATTTGGGAACAAGGATTCAAAGTATAATGAAGCTATGATAATATACAATTTGGGGCTTTACCACGAAACAAGGCAACTAATTCATCAGAAGATCATAGCATATATTTTTGCAGAAGATACGACATTTTAATTTTATTCATTGCCTTGACAACAGGATAGGTGACAGCAGGCACCTATCATATTATTGGCCTAATGGAGGATTATTCAGATTCTCATGGATTTTTGCATAGCTAAAATAGAGATTAACCTCTCATAAATACCAAGGTTCAAATTTTCATCATTTCCGCATTGACCAGGCTGCAAGCCGTCAAATGAAGATCTACACCCAAACACAAAAAACTTATATTAAATTGTAAAACAGAGCATATTGAAATAATAAAAGAGTTACACATCCATAAACTTGACCCGCTGTCCATGAAAACAAAAATTAATTTTTTGCTCTGAAATCATTTACTAGAACCGCAGCTTAGAAGTTTGATGCCGCCGCCAGAGCATTTATTTCGTTCCTATCGTTTGTGCCACCAACATCAATAGTGTGGAATACTTTTACCTAATCTCGTGAATACATATTCCTGTAGTACAAACTTTGTCTCTAGTCATTTATGTATTTTTTGTGCTGTTATTTTCCACTTTCTTACTGTCTCTGATATAACGAAGTAATAATTTTGTTAATAACCAATTTAGTTAATTTATATTTCCTCAATGTGTCTGAAAAAAAATTCTGTATATTTTCAACCTCAAGATGATGTTTGTACATCGAAACAACGCTTTTTATAGACTGACTACAGATAGATTACGGAGGTATTACATTTTTTACGATTGACAGTGTTGCAATAAAAAATGTAGATAAATATGAAGCGTTTGCCAGTAATCGGGTTTAAGTTTTCGGTGCCTAAACATAGTTAATTAGATCGAAATAAACAAATTTTCTTCTATGCACTTTCTGTCGGAAATGAGTATTTTACGAGTTATAGTGGTATGTTAATTTTCGTCTATGATGGCGAATGCGATCGAATAAGCAGCTACTAATCGATTTTCGAATTTTTGTTGCTTGAATCATAGGAATAACATCGAAATAAACTACTTTTCTTCTATACACTTTTTGCGGCAAATGATTTTCATTTTTGGCGGGTTTGAGCTGTTAGAGTACGTTTGAATACTTTGTAATTTATTATTAGTTCACTCCGCGGAGCCTGAACCCACTTCTAGGATCTTTTAGTTAATAACACCGAAGAAATTATCACCAAAAAATAACGAGTTATAGCGGTATGCTAACTTTCGTCTTAGTTGGCGGGAATGCGCTCGATCATTCGAGCGCGTCGGAAGGGAGAGTCCATTGTAGTGTTGCCATATGACGCGCTCGATGAATTTCTTTCCGCTTCAAACACTAGATTTGCGGTAAGTTATTTACCGCTATGACTCGTAAAATAATCATTTCCATCGGAAAGTGCTTGGAAGAAAAATTGTTCCTTTTGATCTAATAAACTATGTTTAGGCACCGAAAACTGGAAAATCGATTACTACCAAACATTCAACATTTACCGTAGTCTTATACATCTACTCAAACAATTTTCAACAGCCCCCACAAATTCTTAAATCAATATGCCCATAAAAGGGTTGAAACTGAAGTAATTGAAAGAAATGAAATATTCGATATGTATGTTTAATACAAAATAACCAAAACTCAAAACAACAACTATTCACGCACACGTAAGATACTTACTTGATGTGCCTGCAATGTTTGAAGAAGTGAAAACGCCAACTCGCCTCTGCAACAGTTTTTTTCAGGCAACGGAGAAATTCTAACATTTCTTTCAGTTGGATACCGCACTTTTTTCACGGCTTTCAGTAAATATTTAATTCGACAGAAGAACTTGCTCTCAGCACATTTTCATTTTTTCCTGAAAAAACTACTTTCTAGGAAGTAAATTTCTTGAATATCAAAGAAACCAAGAAATATAATGAAAAACAATCTATCTTGAGTACTTTGGTATATATACCATTGGAAAATAAACCCTTCAAATAACAGAATTTAAAAGATTAAACTCAGTTTGAACTCTCCTACCAAAGACAGTAACGGTCGATCGACACAAAATTGTTAAAAACTTTCATCCAGTACAAATTCTAAATTTGCCAACACATAGAACGTTCAAACGTCTGCATAAAAGTCATTTAAATCGCCATTCCCAGTTTTTAAGCAATAATTGCGAATCACACAGTCACATCACCTCTGGCAACATTACAAACTAATCAACTGCCAGTGCAGCAGCGCCGCCGTGGTGGTACGGACTACCATAGAGAGAGCAAGTTTTTAGGGTAAATTGACTTACAGACGGTAACGTTTGAATGATCGAAACAAACTTTTGGAAGAGTTCATTGTACTAGACTGTAAAATATTGCAAATATTTCACGTGTTCTTAAAGGCTGTAAGGGTGTAATACATTATAGTTTTTTGTTACTCAATTTTAATTCAAATTGGCTAGACAAGGGTAATTTGCAGATTGGTCGTCGACTGGCATTCGATTGATAAGCGATGTTCTTTATTTATCGACCTCATGTTTACCGAACTCATGACAAATGCATTGTGAACTTCTTTTCCAGGAGGTTTTTTTTATTATATGCCTGCCTTCCTAGTATATTTCGCTAATGGTTAAGTCTTTGTTTTAAATTGAGTAAAAATAATAACCAATTTTTAGTTTTCGTTCTAAGTGTTGTGGTGCGTGACGTATGTTTAGCAGGCATGTATCATATAATATTTAAAAAGCAAGAGTGTTATAGTGTCTCCAATTTTCTCATGTTCTCTCTCTCTCATTCTAACGAATCTTTATTTGTGTGATGTCATCAGAATGTAATCATTTGTTTTACATCAATTGTGTGTGTATTATTTTTATCTTACAAACACTCGTATATCTTGAGAAAAAACTTCAGCTGCGCACGGCGGCCTTGGAATAAAATATATTCCAATATAAATTAAAAATCAATGCTACTTGAATTGCGAACTATGAAAATTTATATTTGTACGGCATTACTTTTTCAAACGTGAATTAATTTCATTACTTGTTAGAATATAAGATTTCCTTATTACCACATGTAATTTTTTGCAACGTAATTAGCAAAATTTTAACGATGTTATGCGATATTTCGTTTAGGAAACTACAGCGTGTAACGTCAGGAAAATTCCTATCAGAAACTATCATTATAAAATACTTTTTCGCTTAGTACTGTTTGAAATTAATGATCTTCTCTAAATAATTAGCATTGTCAACATCACGATATCTGCAACATAAAAATAAAACGACGTAGAATAAAATTTAGGAAAACGATTAATCTTAGGGATAATTCGAATCACTACGATTCGCGATTTATTAATTTTATTTCATGTCACTTTTCATTTTAGAAATGTCCGAATTATAATTTAATTCATTAGAATGTATTTAGAACTAATAAATATTACACTGATTTCACTATTGAATCTCATTTCTCAATGTAAACTCTTGCATAAATAAGAATAAATATTGATGTCCTATCAGTAAGTAGCACTTCTCTTGTGAGAGAAATAGATTACTGGGACTGTAGTAATGTGTTTGACTTATCTGGTATTGAAGAATGAAATAAAAACCAACCTATAACAATGGCATAGTAAAATACATAAATGAACACAAGTAAACGCACCTATTCTACAAGACAAGACGGTAAAGTCTTCAGTTTCAATGTTGTGAATATTTTTGGTAAAGGATGAAAATTGAAAAAAATGTGCGAAATACAGTTTCAAGCTTGATGCATTGTACAAAACAATGTCATAATACACGTTTTATGGAGATAATTCAATGGTATTTGAATGGCTGTATACAACAGATGGCAGTCCTCAAATATTATGGCCATCCACCAACTGAGAATTTTGCACCCTCAAATCATAACTGGCCGGCTTAGAACGTCACGTCCGAGCTCGACCGAGCGTAGTTAAGAGCACAGAGAAAGAGTTTTAAGGCCGAGCCGACCGACTCGTCCTTAATTCACCGGCGACACGTCCATGATTTTCAAATGGGCATGATGTCACTCTAAGAAAAATAAATTAATGCTACATTAACATACTGCTTCAAGGTGGTAACGGTACATGCGTTCGAACACATCAGTAGGATTCTTGGGGGGAAATTTCAGGTTTCGTCTCTAATTATTTTCGATATGTTGCAGTCTACCATTCAACCTGTCACAGCTCCAATTGGAAACGTGTGTCATGAATAGAAACTTTTGAGACAAAAGTTACATCCAAATTATGTCGAAAGCAGCATACTCGCCAAAATTTTTCAAATCAACCGTGTTCGAAGATTCTCCCTTGTCAATACACTCTTTCCCAACTCACTAAAATGAGTTTTACTTTCTGCATACCCCTACACAGTGCATTTGTGTCAAGTAAAAGTGAAAATTAGGCCTAATTCATGATTTCCATCAAAACGCCATTGCTGAGACGTATGTATGTTATACTGTCCATATGATGCCTTTTTCAAAAATAATTAATTTAATATAGGGTTCGTAAGATGTCTGAGGTCACTTATATTTTTTGTAATTTAAACTGACCCGAAAATAATTTGTGTATTTTTTATTTCAGAAGATCCAATGGATGAAAAGGCACGCTGTATTAGTGTCTATAGAAGCGAAACAGGACAATTTAGAAATTGCAAGATTTCTAAAAGTTGCCAGATCTTTCGTTTTCAAAGTTAGAAAGGAGCTGAATGAAAACAATCGAGATGAATTGTCCACGAGATGTAGAAAACAGCATTGTCAACAATCTAACTCACCCAAACAACGAATTTTCCAGCAACAGTCATGGTTTTCGGTGTTGTCAGTAGTGAAGGGCACATCCCTATATACAACGTCACATGGAAACCACATGGTTACGACATGGATTGTCCATGTTTGCCATATGGGTTCTACGCGCCCATGTTATGTGGAAAATGCATGGACTTTTGGAAAGTGGCCCCATGTGGTTCCCACCAGGTTAAGACACGTGTAGAGAATGTGGGTCCTACATGGAAACCATATGCCTTATGACCATCACTCGCTTCTGCCAGCTAGGATCCATGTGGTAATAACGCATGGGTTCCATCTATAAATCAAGCAGACTTACCATGAATTCTGCCGACGTGTATTATACATTGTTTCCATGTGGTGATCAAAGTTGGTTGGTCGCTCCGGTGCCGTTGTATTGCCACGTCTGGTAGCAGATGACCTGTTGAGAACACGTCCCCCCAAAATGCCATTCTCATCTCGCACTGAACCTTGATAGCGTACATGGTTGTGTTATGTAAACTGATCGCAAATGTTTCGCGATTTTCTTTGAAGCAACAGCCGGTACAGTAATTAGCGGAGAAACGAATGGCATCTCAGTATTCATAGGGTTTCATGGCAGCCTCCACCACTCGTTGTTGCGTGTTTTAGTGACATATATACAAGTATTACACTCATATTTATGTCACAAGGCTGTTAATTCTTAAAAGCGCGCATGCATTGTGAATGAAATATCAACCGACGATCTCGGAGCAACTTGCAAATTGCGACATTTTTTCCCGAGTGCAAAAAGTAGGGTTAACAGCCAGGCTAAGTTGCAGTGAATAATTCCATTATTCAAACATTTCGAATTTCCTTTGTACTCATTGACTTGTATTATGAGAAATTCAAAAATTGAATGCATCTATAAATAAGGCTTTCATAGAAGAACACAGACTATAAACCCTCCACAGCATAACTCATACCACGCTATACCGGGTGTCCCATGAAAATGTCCCCGACTTTTCAATTGATTATATCTCCGCAATAAATTAACGTATTGGAAATGTCTTTTTTTTCCAGTGTAGCAAATTTAGTTTCTTTTTCAAATTATTTAAGTTTATGAAAATCGTTTAATAACCAATTAACAGTGATCGATTTACTGAAAGAGGTAGAAAAAATAATTGTTGAAAGGAAAGTTTTAAAAACAACACTGGTGATCTTCTTCATTTCTTAATGCCTACTGTTAAAAATAATTTCACAAAGATGTATCCTACATACCGCCAAGTCTTTAAACCCTCTGAAAGGTTATTTACTTTATTGTTTCATCATTTGAAGACACTCAAAATGTAGCTCAATAACGAGGAATGAATTTCCATCGTATTGGAATACGAAGCAATGGAAATCTATAAAAAGTTAAAAAACCAATTAATGAAACATTCCCGGAAAGGAATTCACCATATAAGAAGACTGTGTTTCTCACTGTTAGAAAGTTTGGAAGAAAATTAAATGCTCTTCTTACTTTTTTACCGCTTTTCGTTGCTTCATATTCCAATACGATGAAAATTCTTTGATCGTTAGTGAGCTGCATTTTGAGTGTCTTCAAATGATGAAACAAGAAAGTAAATAACCTCTCAGAGGGTTTAAAGTCTTGGCGGTATGTAGGATACATCTTTGTGAAATTATTTTTAACAGTAGGTATTGAGAAATGAAGAAGATCACCAGTGTTGTTTTTAAAACTTTCCTTTAAACAATTAGTTTTTCTAACTCTTTCAGTAAATCGATCACTGTTAAGTGGTTATTAAACGATTTTCAGAAACTTGAATTATTCGAAAAAGAAACTAAATTGGCTACATTGTGAAAAAAAGACATTTCAAATACATTAATTGATTGCGGAGATATAATCAATCGAAAAGTCGGGGACATTTTTGTGGGACACCCGGTTTGGGTGTTCGTGGTAAAAGCACGTTCCTAAATTTTATCCAGGGCAGATATTCACCACGTTAATTTGGAATGGAAAAAACTGACCGTCAGCAAGGAATTTTTTGTTTAATTTTTCAATGATTTTTATAAAAAATTAAAGTCCACTAATACTATGGCAGGGAATATCAATATTCAAACTCGAAAAATCATGATGACAGATGAATTGTTCAGTTATGAATTGTAACATTTTTATTAAAGTAAATCAAATTTCTGTAATATAATGGCACTGCAAACTTCATCAATCAAAATCGAGAAATTGTACTAACTGAATTGTTCATTCTTGGATTTTGTTAACATTTCTTAGAAACGAATTCAATTCCTTAAATATGATAAAATGGCAGCGCTAACTTCAATGTTCACATTTGAAACATCATGGTTCTATAAAAAATGAACTATGAGGAATGAATTCACCCTTCAAATGCATGAAAATTTTCTAACAATTCACTTCCAATTCGTTCAAATTCATATATAATGGTTGTGAATACATGTTTATGCATTTTAGGGTGTAAATTCGTCCTTCATCGTACATTTCTATTGTATCATGACAAATTTAGAAAAAACATTGACAAAATGAATTATACTCACAAACCTCATCCATAATGTGAAGACTGATAAACCCTCAAAATGAAGGTTAACCAAATAAATAATGAAATAAGAAACAACATCCTACCAACGAATAATTGTAATGATGGATTTCTTAGGCGGCATTTCAAATTGAAATGCTTACGCAAATATATTTTATAGCATAAGTACCTCAAAGCAACAAAATGAATCACAAGAAAAAGAATTAAACGATATTTTATTCTTTCGGCGCAAACGAGAAATGGCGCAATTAAAGTCATCATTGTCGTCGAAAGGTTTACATATATATAAGAACTATAACTGTGTATAATAATCTTACACGATTTCCAGCGACTTATCACTTCTCATCACAACGGCGTGCTTATGAGAGAATTATTGTAATAAAATCAGATTATTGTTCACGGCTTCAGTACCAAAATGAGCTCCAGTTCAACAGTAAGTAATGAAGAGAAATTAACCAGCCGTATCGCTTTAACCAGCAGCGCATGAGAACTATGCTCAGTTTTAATGTCTCTAATATGGACAGTGAAAAGCTCGTCTTGTTAATTACCCCTATCTTTCACTTAGATTCATTAATACTGCGAATTGAATGATGTTCCTAGAAATACACAGGAGCACAATTAACACCATCACGTCTCTAGCAGAACAAGTAACGGTCACGGAAGACGGAGCACGGAAGTTTGAATAGGAGGCGCCACAACGTGTGAGAGGAGGGGTAGTTGCCAGATGCACATTCTTTCGAAATCGAAACGTCAAAATTTATCCAAATAGTTTCATGTGTGTATATCAATTTATTCATTGGTGTGTTCTGTCTTTCAATATTATTTTACAAAAGCTTTTGAAATCGCACCAGACGCATTTTTGAATTTAGTTATCCCAATTTTTGGTTCAAAGAGATAGTCATCTAATATTTCATAATCAATGATTACTTTATTAGTTATTAAAAATGTTTGAAATGAGCATTAAAACTGAATAAGACACAACTAAGTCTTAAAAAGGCAAATGTTAGATTTTTTAGCACAAGGAGTTTCTACCTCAGCTTGAACCTGAATACTTCAAATAATAACGTATATATTTTTGACCATAAAGCAAATAATAGTTAAATTTGGGACTAATCTGATGTGTAAACGGGTAATTGGTTATAAATGCAGAATTAAATATGTGCTCTGAAAGGAATCTTTGACATTATATCAAAAACATTCAACAAAAATTTTAATATTTATACATACACAATATTTTCTTAAAAGCCGTTCATAAGCAAGTACGTTGCATGCACACGTGCCTCCCATGTGGAAAAAATTTTTTTGAAGGCAATGTGGTAGCTAATAGGAAATCACACGTGGATCCCACGTACCAAATCCAGCATGCAACGCACTAATATGGCTATGATAAGTATATTCAGTGGTAAATCCATTTTGCCAACTAAAATCCACGTAACCAGCACCTAACCACGTGGCTTCCATGTGACATTGTATGTAGGGATCATGCCTCCTCATTTTTTTCCACGGGGCTTTGGAGTCAAGGCAGATGCCTATGTCTAGACTCTTCAAACCATTGCTAAGCATTGGATTAACAGCGTAGCCAATAGAAGGGCCTATGTCTTCCAAAAGATTCGGTTACATCCTATAAAGCTCAGAAAACCACCCAGGATTGGATGGCCGAGAATTTTCATGATCATATCACACCAAACTTATGGCCTCCTAACTCACCAGACCTTAATTCTTTGGATTATTACGTGTGGAACGTCGATGAAAAGGAAGTTAATATGCATCCCCATAACACCAAATCCTCTCTGATGGAAGCAATAGCCCGAATAATGGAGGACACAAATAAAGACCCCTTGATCAAAACTTGCAGTCGCTTTAGAACTCGAATTGAGTCGGTGATAGAAGCCGAAGGAGGGTATATAGAATACCACGTCGGTTACTATTATGTTTGTTTGGATACAATAAATTGTACGTTTTAAACTTTCATGTTCTGTTTTTATAAAAGTGCTTAAGGGGGCCCTCCGAGGCCCCTTTTCTCTCCGATGGTCATTTTTCATGTTTTTGTTGGAAAAGGACCCTTAGATGGGGGACTATTCTGTCCTAAAATTTTATGGCGCTGCGGACAATAGATCTTCCCCCCCATGGGGGGGGCTAAGGGGACCAAAATCTTAAAATTTACGACCCCATTTCGACCCCATATAAATAGAAAACAAAAGAAGAATTGAAAAATTTGCGAATGTACTTTTGTTAGATATGTTCCATGTATTCTAAAACTGTCTTTGTTTTTGTTCTAGCCTAAAACCTCAATGAGTTGAAATATCTTTTGAAATATGAATACCAGTGGACTAAAAAACAATATATAATTTTTTTTAAAAAACTAAGACCTGAATCAAAAAAATGTATAGATGAAATTGTGTTTCTGTTCAAAAGTTACATATATAAGTCAAATTTCATAAGAATCAGACTGAAAACAAAAAATTTCATAATTTTATGTAGTAAGTAAAACAATTTTTAATTTTTTTGTAAATAACAATTCACAGTGTGAATATGATGTTATGCATGGAGATTATCAAAATAAAAATGAAAAAAACATTCAATTAAATAAATTTTCCATTGTATTACACTTCAACAAAAAATTTTGTTTGTGGTCTATATGTAAAGTCACTTATTTTCAAAATTCAAAAGAATAGAAGTCATTGAGTTTTTATGCTAGGAAGAAAACAAAAACAGTTTTGGAATCCTTGGAACAATTATTCTAACAAACTGACTTTTCTTGATTTCCCAACTTGTACGTTGTATTTTTTTCTGCTAGTTCAAAACTCAAAAATTCGGAATATTTTAGGTAATGATCAAATATAGCATATATATAAAAAAAAATTCAAATAGAAAATTCAGGAATGTCAATTTGTTCGCAATGTTACGAGGATTTCAAAACTGTCTTTGTATTTGATCTAGCATAAAAATTCATTGACTTCTATTATTTTTAAAACATACCAAAAATGAACCAAAAAAACGAGTTAAAAAAAACTAAGGCCTAAATCAAAAAACTTCTCGTATAAAATATGTTTCTCTTGCAAAAATACATATAGCGGCAAAATTTCAGACCGATCGGATCAAAAGTCAATTTTGACGTGTGTGATAGACCGTCCCACTTTTCAAATTTTTTCGTCCGATTCGTTTGAAAATTGGCCAGTATATGTATTTTGTGAGAGTAAACCTTTTTAACTCAGGTCACTTTTTAGATTTAGGGCTTAGTTTTTTTCTCAAAAAATTAGTTTTTTGGTATATTTTATGGATTTCAAAATGGAACTCGTTTTCGAGTTTTGATGCTAGAACAAAACCAAAGACAGTTTTAGAATCCTTGGAACATTCCTAAAAACTCAAATGGGCTTTTTTCAAATTCAAATTTTTTCTATTTATTTCAAATTTTTTAAAATTTCTAAAAATAACAGTAATTTTTTGGGTTTAGAGCTATATATTTTTTCGAAAAATTTGAATTAAAAAAAATACATGCGAGTTTGTTAGGAATGTTCCAAGGATTCTAAAACTGTCTTTGGTTTTGTTCTAGCATCAAAACTCGATGACTAGTCCCATTTTGAATGTTGAAAGTTAGAAGTGTTGGGTTAAGCATTAAACGAAATTTTTTGTTGAAGTGTAATATAATAAACAATTTATATAATTGAATGCAGTTTTAATTTTATTTTGATAATTTCCATACATAACTTCATATTCACACTGTGAATTGTGATTTCCAAACCCCCCACAAAAAAAATTCTTATGAAAAATATGAAACATTTCATTTTCAGTCTGATTCATATGAAATTTGATTATGATATGTAAATTCTGAAAAGAAACACAATTTATTTCTTCATTTTTTTTATTTAGGCCTTAGTTCTTGAAAAAATTTGAAATATTGGTTTTATGTATTGATATTCCACTGGTATTGATATTTCAAGATGTATCTCCTGATTCAGTTTTGATGATAGAACAAAAACAAAGACAGTTTTAGAATCCATGAAACATTCCTAACAAACTCAAATGTTATTTTTTTTCATTTCCCATTTGTTCTCTTTCTAGATGGGGTTGAAATGGGCTCAAAAATTAAAGTTTTTGTGCTTTTTCACTGATATTGATATTTCAAAATGGGACTCGTCATCGAGTTTTGATGCTAGAACAAAAACAAAGACAGTTTCCGAATCCTTGGAACATTCCTAACAAACTCAAATGTTTTTTTCCATTTCCCATTTTTTCTCTTTTTATATGGGGTTGAAATGGGCTTGAAGTTAAAGATTTTGGTCCCCTTAGATCTATTAGGTGGGCCACATCTATTGTCCGTAGCGCCACAAAATTTTAGGACCGAATAGTCCACCACCTAAGGGTTCTTTTCCAACAAAAACATGAAAAATGACCTCCTGAGCGACCACCTGGGATGACCACTTGGGACGGTCTCCTTAAGGTGTCCTCAAACATCTTACGCACAGTGTCATTTGGAAAAACTGTGCGTAAGGCGTAAATGGCTGCTCGTATGAAACTAAAGATTTTTCCTTAAAAGTCAAGATGCCCTAAAACAAATTTTAAACGTTAGCTTTTTTTTATGTTTTTTGAAACAAGTGAAAGTTAAAGATAAATCATGAAGCGAGTAAAGATAGAGGTCAAGGCACGCTCCCAGATAACACCTTCGGGGTTTCTGAAAAAAAATCCTCTATAAGATTGAAATCCCGAATTACGAAATAAAGCAGTGGGGACTGCGTTTGTAATAGAGTACTCTAAGCCCCCGCAGAAATCTCTACATTTATTTTGACCTTAGTAACCCATCTGGAAACACATTTATTTATTAATATCAGAAGTTCAGAGAGAATTCTCACTAAATACCTTTGTTTTATTAGGTTTTACTGATAATTCTCCCATTCGAGGCCAAAATCTACTGAAAAAAATTAACACATGTTATTCGATTTGATTCCACAATTCCAGAGCAAATCGATAGTTCCTGACTGCTAATAGTAAGAGAAATGTCTGAGACATTTTCCAAAAATCTCAATTTCACTGGCAAACTATTTTGGTTCGCCAATTCATACGCTCCAGTCCTCATAAAAGTCATGCAGAAATACTATTAGTTCACCGTGAATTTCAAAATCATTTCCTTCGTCCGATGAAAACAGAAATTAATTTTAACTCAAGACCTGAAAACTATTAAATGACTTTGACGATGTCAGAGCAGAGTGAAAATCGATTTTGACAATTTCAGTACCAGGAGTAACGGCCAGAAATCAATGAAAGGACATTTTTAGGATGCCTCGGGCCCTGAAGTTCTTTCCGGTTAAAATTTTCAAATGTGGAAAGAGCTTACAGGCACTGTGTCTTTTATTATGTTCAAAAATAGTATTGAGCAATACTGATATTGCTTAATTACTCAATTACTCAATAAAATCCATTTTCTGAAACGTTGAATCAACAGCTGGTCAACATTATGAAATTAAATGAAAAAATCATGCAGTTATGCAAATTTTTAGTTATTTAAAAATCCATAAATAGCGTTTATACTACAATATTATTGGTACTGACTCATGAAAATAGCGTTATGTACCACTGGAAAAAAAGGAGCGGCAACAATGCTCCCGATTTCACACATCTACTAAACTAAACTTTTCTGATGTCACGTTTGTGCGTGAATATTGATGAGTGTTAGTGCGACAGGTTTTTCCTACTTTTACTCTGATCGTTCGTGATTGGATTCTGTCGACATAAGACTTCAGGAGCGACCGGAAAATAGGTCAACTAGTTCGTCCTTGTTGCCCAATTATAGCAAATTTTCTTCTTATTTATATCCTCACGTCGTCCTTCTCAATCGCAATGCATTTTCAGCAACTCAAACATGCTCGGCGAGGCTATGATCTATGATCAAACATGCTCGTGTAGAGAGGCTATGATCTCAATGAGATCTACTTCGCAACACTTATCTATATGGTTCTTCAACAAGCCTGTTTTTTATCAGTATGAGCTTTATTTTACGTGACTTTTCTTAACCCACTGTCTTCGCAGATCATAATTTTGACTGCAGGTTAAGAAGCAGCACACTTGTGTCCGTGATAATCACGGATCATTTAATCGTTAATTCTAGCCATGGTAGTTTGAAAGATTGCTACATCAGTTTTATGACTGATTGTTGGTTTCATTATTTTTATAATATTTACCTTTAATTTTACCTTTGAATATCTTTTGATAAATTATAAGGTGACATTTTTACGAGTCTAGAAACAAAGAAATGATTTGATTTAGTTTACTCATTTATTTTCATTAATTTGCAGAACAAACTTATTATTATTTTCATTCTGTAGCTTTTCATTGTAAAGTCAGTCACTGTAACGTTTTCACTGTAATGTCAGCCAGCCCAGCTAGCCATGAAGAAAATTGTGAAATAAAGCTGATGATTACCCTTAATGTATTATTGTTGATTAATATTTCTTAAAGGACGGTGAAGAATTGATAACTAAGACTGAAGATACCACAAAAATTGGATTCACACCATCAACACATTTTGTCCTACTCGATTAAATGGTAAGTCAAGACTTTTTTGCATTGTTGTAACTTGAATAGAGCTCCGACACATAAATAATTAATCGAGGGGCAAATGTAGCGCTTTGAAAACCTAGTGTGAGGTAAGCAGCGACTCTGAAGATAAGCTTAAAATTTTTAATATTAAAAAAACAGAAACGTTTGAGATATTTCACTGTTGTTTCCACGGATCAGCAGAGTTTGGAAATCAAAATTTATAGTTAGTTTTCAATCAGCACACTAGTAGAGCAGTCAGAAGGGGGCCCCGTGGCCCCCCCCCCCCCCTCAGTCTGAGCTACTGGGCTGTGCTACTAGGGGCGGCATCGCCCCTCCCCTCCCTCCCCCCTTCCCCCCCCCCCCCCCTTCTCCCCAAAATGTTGAGCTGGGGACCAGCTTCAGTCGCCGTTTTAAGGAAAAAAGAAAAAGATTCCCGATTATTAATGTCTGCCCCGCCCCCTGCCAAATTATTTGTCGGGGATCATGACCCCACGGAAATTTTCAGCTGGCAGCGCCACTGCAGCACACTAATTTGTTTTTGTGCTATCAACGACTACCAATGTTATTAATTCTCACTGAATTCAAACTATAAATCCCATTCACAATCGTAATCAAGTAACATGCAAAGATTGCTGTTGAAAACTCTTGAATAGGTTGTACAAGAAATTGTATCCTCCCTTTAGGTGTTGACAGAATATAGCAGAACGAATCTCGATGCCATCAGTTCATCAGATATGACTAGTCTTATCAGGCGCACTAAGGGGGTCCACGTCTTAAGCAAAAGGTATTAATACCAAATCACGAAGAAGGAGAGTAAAGAGAGTAACTCTTTTCATTTAGGGAAGCAATGGAGAATTAACTTCACGGACGTTTTTCATCGCTTCCTGCTATAATATTTCGCTTCAACGAAGGCATTCAACGAGAATTTGGCAAAGCTTTCAAACAATTAGGACGCCGTAGGCAAGGAGCTGGCCTTGACGATGCTATGGTTAAACCTGGACAGACTTTGAATGTTGATGGAAAAACTATACGGGCAGGGAAACGACCGAGGACTTCTTGGAGGTACTTTATTGGGTGGACCGTAGCAGGTGAGGTACAGACGAGATACGTGATCGATTGAGCGCAGGCCCCAGTGAGCTCTCTGCTTATAAGGCCTCTGAGGCGAACGGGTTAGGGGGCGTGTGTGGCGCATGGCACACATACCTCCCCTACAACCCAAGTTAAGTACTCAATTTATAAATTCAAAAAACAATATTCTGGCGGAAAAAAACAAAAACTTTAACTTCAAAAACCAAATACGCCTCACATGCGTGTAATGCTCAAAGATAGTTGTATTAACCCGAAAATACACTGGTGCAAAACTAATACGTTTTTTCTCTATCCTTGAAAACCAATACGAACAAATTTGGCCAAACTTAGCAACAGTACTTAACCCAAGAAGTATCAATATTACTTGGCAACACAAGCAAGGAGTATAAAGGCGGCTGAAGCAATATTACAAAATGCCCTTATCCTCAACATTGAAAAGAAAACCAGCTGCCACCAACAGACAGCATAACCATTGAACTTACAACAATGTCAACAAGCGTGGTAAAGGAATGTCAATGAAACGCCAGATATTCTCATTAAAAAAACTCCAATGGTTATAAATAATTTATACAAATAATTTCACTTCCTTCGCAATAAAAAGTCATCACTTGTCGCAACAGTTTTGTAAATGCCGACCACTTTAGACATCAGACAACCACAAATTTTGAAATCGTGGCCACAGTAAACACCTCTACAGAGAACATCACCAAATTGTTTGAACATCATTTCTTCGCTTATAACATCGCGCGTAACCACAGTCATTATTGCTACAAGCAAAATAAACCTAGGGATTATATGATTATAGCACTGGTTACATAGATTTACTGCAAAGTAAAACACGAGTTCCTCGGCAAGGCAATTACTGAAAATTTTATAATGATCAAAACTATGACCTCGTAGGTAACGAAAAATGAGTGCACAGTATTTAATGGTAATGAATCCAAATGGTTATCAAAGTAAAGGATCATTTAAGTTTTCACAAAAAAAATGTTGGTAGAGAACGATTGCAAAACATCGCCTGCGCTTCCGTAGACTGCATAATAGACAAAATAGTAAGATAATTTTATAGCCAAAAATGGGTCAATCATAAAGGTTTCCTCAAACTAACTTGAAAACAATGACGAAGTAGACAAAATGCCGTAGGCTCACAAGCTCGTAAAAACATGTGGCTGATTATATTTAACATCAAGAGCATAGGTTATAATTGTTCTAATTGAACTGATTTACTGACTGATTTTCTTGGGTAACAAGACAAGGAGTTGAATTTTAACGGACTGCTACTACGAACCTACTACACGTCCGGGGCATAGGCGCTGAAAGCAGAGGGGCATGTGTGGAATGTAGAAACTAAAGGCATGGGTTGCCTAAAGGCACTAGGTGATGTTAGGGAAACTGCACGTCTAGAACGCCCTGATCGTTGCGTACGCCTAGCCCACCTAGCGCCAGCTTGCACATTAAAAACTACATTTTCCCTGACTGTTACAGTCGTTACACTTCCCCGGCAAAAATTCGTAAAAACATTTTTAGAGGCATCTTTAAAGGTACATGAACATGTCTTTTAACCTCGAGATTACAGTACAACACTTATCCTAACTTATTGTAATAGGCGCAGCTAAAAGGCTGTACAACAACTGAAAATAATACATTCGGATTATAATGCGGCAGAGCAAATAATAAAAATAATGTTGGCAGAGCAAATAACACAAAGAAAATTCTTACCCTATAAAGAAAATGCTAAGTTAAGTAATACAGTTATCCTTTTTAGCAAATCGTTTCCTGTCGAGTCGTCAAAAATGAAAGTCGTAAGTTCAGTAAAAATGGAGAACTTATTATTTAATGCTCCGTAAAGGTAATACATGATTCAAATTACTTTTGTGAGTCCTCTCTCTCATTTTAATTTCGACCCAATTACCCTTGGCTTTCGAGACGATCCCAGGCCCGAGCCATGTAAGGTCTAATACATCCTTTTTCCCGTGGTTCCTTAAAAGGACTCGTTCACCGACAATGAGGTTCTTGTCCTTACGCTTAAGATTTCGGTATAGATTCCGTTCAGTTGTATTATTCACTATCAGGTTCCTAACGTTTTCTACAATACGAGCTGCCTCTTTGGCTCGAACATTAACCAAATCTATCTCTTCATCACAATTATCAGTTACGTTATTAAAACTTTTGCCTTGGAAGTAAGGACCCGTGTCTCTGTTAAAGACGATGTAGCTCGGAGTATCCCTCAGAGTAGAGTTGAGAGCATTATTTAATGCGTTCTCAACAACTTCTAAGCACTGGTCCCACTCCGCATGAGCTTGTGAATTGACGTACAATTTAAACAAGTTAGTAATTTTTTATTATTCCTTTCAACAACAGCGTTCGAATGAGGACTAAAAGCTAGAACTTCTTTCTTTCCCATTGCATGAATGTTGGCAAATTGCTTCACTGCTACTGATTTAAATTCGAGTGCGTTGTCAATTATCAGCGTTTTCGGGTACCCGCAAGTGCTGAAACAATTTCCTAAACATGATATTACTGTGTCTGTTCGACGGTTAGACGTCGCGTATAATTTGCAATAGCGAGAAAAAAGATCAATAATAACCAATATATACTTATTACCACTACCGGTAATTTTGAGGGGTCCAAGATAGTCAATTGGAACTACTTCAAAAGGTTTTTTCGCAATGGGAGCTGTCAAAATTTTAATTGGCCCCGAAGGGCGTGCTTTAAGAAGTTTACAAACCTCACAATTCTGTACAAATTCCCTCACAATCGTTTTCTCCAAATTATTGTTATATTTCAATTTAAACTTGAATAAAGTGCGCTAAGCGTCCATGTGATACAACGAGTGGATTGCTAGAACTGCCTTCTCCATGAGGGAAGTCGGCACAACTAATGTTAAAATAGTACTTGGACGAGTATCAATGCGTCGTCGACGGTACACAATACCATTTACAATTACATAGCTTTCTAAATCCGGAATGTTAGACACGCTTCTATGAAGTAACGCTTCTCTAACTTCAATAAAAAAAGGATCTAGTTTTTGCTCGTCAATAAACTCTTTAATAGTCCAGGAAATTTCTTTTTCTGTCGGTACATAATCAATTAGTTTTGGTTGCGTCTCATTGCGTGTCAAGACAGCGTCGGTATTGTCGCTCGGCAACGACGAGTTTCTCAGGTCGTATAGCTGTCTAGGCAGTCTCTTTTTTTTGAGCCCGAGTCTCTGCCATGCATGCTTCCGATTCAAGCTCGGGTTGCAGAGCTTCACAGCCCTCTAGTTCTTTAATTTTTATTTGATTTTTGTCTTTGGGTAGCCTACTTAAGTAATCGGCTACGACGTTCTGCCTACCAGGTAGATATTTAACAATAGGGTCGAATGAATGAACATTTATACACCATCTAGCCATGGCTGTATCCTCTGGGAGTTTTTTTTTGCAAAAATAGGGGCGAGGGGTCTATGATCCGTGTAAACATCGATAGGATATCCAGTTATTAAATATTTGAATGCTCTAAGAGCTGAATAAAGAGTAAAAAATTCCTTTCTTGTCGTACTGTATCAATTTTGGCTAGAATTTAAGCTTATACTAATATAAGCTACATGACGCATTATTCTATCGCTTGAATCCTCGGCTTGCATCACAACAGCTCCGATCCCAAAATTTGATGCTTCAGTAAATAAGTGGAAAGCTTTAGTATAGTCAGGATGTCGTAAAACAGTGTCAGACGTCAGAGCAGACTTTATATAGTCGAAACTTTTATGGCACTCGTCGTTCCAATCAAAAATAACATTTTTCCTGGAAAGCCTATACAGAGGATGGGCAATTTCCGCAAAATTTGGTAAAAAAATTTCTAAAATAATTTGCTAAACCCAAAAACTGCTGCAACTCTTTCACATTAATGGGTGCCCTACATTTTTGCAGATTTCTGAGCTCATACACCTTATACCATCTGCCGCGACGATATGTCCCAGATATTCAATTTCTGTCTTAGAGAAGTGAAATTTTTCAAGTTTTATTGACAAATTCCCACACCGAAGCATCGTAAGGACACTTCCAATGTCAGACAAATGTTGGACTTTAGTCTTTGAATATATCAAAATGTCGTCCAGGAACACGAAGCACAATTGGCCTAGTATAGGTGTAAGAACAGAGGTCATTACCAGCTGAAACAAGCTCGGACTGGAACTCAGCCCGAACGGGATTCGTCTAAACTGATATTTTCGACATCCTATACTAAATGCTGTAAATTTCCGACTCTCTTGGTCTAATTCGACCTGATGGAACGCGGATCGCAAGTCCAACGTCGAAAATAGTGTGTTTCCCCCCAACGTCGATAAAATTTCATCGATCCTGGGTATAGGATACGACTCTTTCACCACAATCTTACTTAATGCCCTGAAATCTATAACTGGTCTAATCTCCCTGCTTTTTTTCTTAAAAACTATTACAGGGAAATTATACTCCGACATAGAACTTTCAATTATCCCCTGTGAGTGCATTTCATTAGTTATTTTAGCTAATTCCTCCTGATATTTATGAGGAATTCTGTATTGGGTAATATTCAGGACTGGTGCGTCCGGTATTAATTTAATGTTATGACTCATAACATTAGTAACTCCAATCGCTTCTCCCTCTAACGTGATTACATCCCGAAACTTATTTAGTAATGTTAACAAAGGTAACTCCATGTCAACTTCGTGGCATGGAACGTCATCATTCGTTAAAGGACGAAGTACGTCCTGCTGTACATTTGACACATGTTCTAATTGTGCATTAATTCCTAGTTCCTCATTACTAGAAAGAACTCGATCTCCGCCGCGTTCGCCAATTTTCAACTCAGGTTTCTGCCTGGCCATGGTCTTAATTCCGCCACGATCCGAGATGACTGAAATTGAATCTGACTCAGCGTCAGAGCTTCTCTCTACGTTAATAGCGTCATTGAGCGCTGCCTCAACACTAGTGAAATATATCTCACTTTCAACTTCATCATGAGCAACTAATTCTAAATTACACAACGTCGTGTTTTCGCTGAAATGAATAGCGTCATCTTGCGCGTTTAAAATCATTACCGGCACTACTCCATCTTCTTCAACTGTAACAATTGACTCTGCTATTAGTGCCCCGTTATCAAGACCTCGTTTCAACACCAAATATTCACCGGGTTGATCCTTTCTCACGAAACCGTAAATAACCTGCATAGAATTTCCAGGCACATCAACCGTAGTACAATGAACTACTAAAGGAGATCTCTTCTTTTTTATCTCTTGCCTTGGCTTCACTGCCGCTCGCTCGAGCACAACTTTTTTACTTCTTCGCAGTCACAATTTTTCCTCGCGCGGTGACTGCTGACCTTTCTGTGGCCTCTGTTGCTTCTCTCGGCATCTACTATTTCAGCTAGTAAACAGTCACTGTTTACCATATTCATAAATAAAATACAGCTTCTCTACTTACCGCTGCTTCAGCTTCTGTTTCCCTAAAAAGCACTCTTACCCCCTCCCACGTGAGGGATCCATCTTTGAAATTAATTACGGAATTTCGTAGTGCGTCTCTTCCTAAAATTAGGTCATAATTAAATTTAGCATCTTTAACGATTAAAGCACTTTAAGTACTCTGTTAGTACTAGGAATTGAGATAGTAAGGTCGACTTCTCCACTAATATTACTTTTACAGTTAATTCCCTTGACGCTCAAACAACCTGGCTTTAATTTCTCATTCAGGCATTTAATTTGCCTGTAACTAATGACGCATTTTTCAGAGCCACTATCTAGTAGCGCGCTCAAACATTGATCTTCCCTGCTCAAAATGGTAGTGGGTGTTCTAGCTTTTCGAAAAGCAACTAGACCGGCGCCTTCTTTCTTAAAATTTCCCGTTACAACACTAGTGGAAAAATAAGCCTCAACTGACCTATTTTGTTGATTCTCATCTGCAAGCTCTTCATCTTGCAATAATTCATATCTATTTCTCCATTTGAACAACGGGTCGATAAATGATTCAGAATTAGTCATCTCAGTCGTATCTGGAATTGTTTCGACCACAGCTTTAGGATTAACGAGAGTCCTCTGCTGACTCTCGGGCTCAATCTCGTTCTCACCAGTACCTCCTACTGCACATCCGCTAAAAAATTTCTCGAGAATCTGTCTCAGGGCCGTGTCAGACGAGCGGGCTTGCCGCCGCGGATGCAAAGCGGGTCAGCCGCCGCGGAACCGCTTTTGAAAGAGTTTATATTGATTCCTATGTAAAACGCTGGCTGATGTCACACGGGCGGTCTACCCGCCTGACCGCGGCGAGTGAGACGCATCACCCACGTTGAAACCGCCGCGGCCAGCCCGCCTGGCTATGTCAGACGAGAGGTTTACCCGCCGCGGCCGCCAGTGCTGGCTGAACCCAAGGAGAGGGAAAACGTGGCTGTGATGTGAGCAACTTTGTTCGATACTGAAAAACTTATATGCGAAATAGAGCTGGGTCCTACCATTTGGGATGTGAGCTCTAAATCTTATTCAAACAAATGTACAAATAGTAAAGCTTGGGAAGAACTGTTTGAACTTTTTATTGATGGATTCCAAGCTATGGAAAAGGAATTTGTCACGAACTACTGTATCACGACCAGGTCCAATATTGATTACATCATTTGTATTTTTAAATCCCACCATTCCTAAAGTATTCTCGAAATTGTGCCCGTCCCTTACATGGACGAAATTGTGGAGAACGCAACAAGATTTGACTAGTATTTCTGCAAAATTGCACCACACGTCAATAGGCCTGTGAAATATTCGCCATTTATTACTGAGAATACCGAATGTACACCCTATATAGCATCGAGCGCGCGAGAGACGGTAACTGAAAATTATTTCCTTGTGACTCAAGTTGTTTCCTCCATAAGGCGTTGAATATGATCAGAAATCCCGAATGCTTCGTCTCCCACAAAGACGTAAGGCATAGCTTCATCATTGCCACATATTGGCTTACTATTTAGCACGTTTAAAGTATTATTCTGAAGCCTTTAATACAACTCACTATTTTTGAAAATACTTGAATTCGAGCACTTTCCATAAGAACCTACATCTACAAATGGAAAGCGATAATTAGAATCGCATGAGGCAAACAACACAATGGAAAAAAAATTCTTATAGTTATAGTACAAACTACCCGTGTCACTAGGTTGCTTCAATCGAATGTGTTTCCCGTCGAGGGCCCCGAAACAATTACCATGTCACACGGGCGGGTCGGCCGCTAGTAAACCTCACGGCTTAGTAGCGGCTGACCCGCCCGTGTGACATGGAAAAGGCGGCCTGACCGCCAGCGGGCAAAATTCGCTCGTCTGACAGGGCCCTCAGAATCTGCTTAGTGTACCGTAATGGCCAAACTGAACACAATGCTGTCTCCTACAAACCGTTTTAACTGCGGCTGATTTGTACTAGCCTGAAAAAATGGATGGCGCTGCCACGCTACTGAAGCCGAGTTCAAAAAATGATACGACAATTTTCGTATTTTAGCGAAAGCAGTTACCAACTGGGCTGCCAGCACATCATTTTGCACTAAATGCAACTGATTTAAATCGCACGCCAACGCGTGGATCGACTTTTTGCCCTTACGGACATAAATATCGTCCAAAATCTTGATTACCTCTTCAAATGAATTATGTAGGTCGGAATTCACCAATTTCGTCACAATAGAATTGAAATCACCTACTTGTTTATTGGCTGACCTAACCAGGAGTTCTTTTTTGGCCACATCTGACGTTACGTCTGGTAAAAGAGTCATATAGGCCCTCAGGTTACCCACATGGGCTTGCCAACTTTTATTTTCAAGGAAATCGGGATCCTCCCTACTACGGCGTCCTCTAAATATTGGGATTTCAGAGTTGGAAAGGATGGTTCCTGCCCTAGGCATGTTTGCGGCGATCTCGCGCGCCAACAGCGTCCTATCTGTCGCGCTTGTACAGCTTAGTGGGCCACTTGCTCCCGTTGTGGCTGAATCAGTCATTGCTGTAATACTCTGATCTCTAAACCTAGGAACACTCACTCGGCCGCTGCTCGTTTTAGTCGTCGTAGACCTAATGTTTTATTCCGAATCGGAAGGTTCAGACATACAGTTTCCCTTTTAAAATGAAATTTACCCTCGAATTTACACATCTTATCACCATAAATACACATATGGAAGGAAACATAAATTTTACACACTTCTAATTAACGCAAGAAATACAAAAATTTGGTACGCTCACCGTCAACGATAATAACAACAATAAGGCTACACTCACTTGAAAATATTTCAGCCAGCTTTCATTTGTAAATTATGTAAATCTGCTATCCTCCACTGCATCAGATTGTGACTGACGCCTCTGTGCAAAGCAGAGCTTAGCTCGCGCTCTCTGGCTCGCGGCCTTGGGCCGATGCAAAAAATAGGCTGAAAAAAGAACTACTCACTCGCTCTGCACGCATTTCAACTCCGACTGCACTTCTAGCAAAGCACGAATGAAATTTACTCCTAGTTCTTACATAACTTAAAACGTCGAATTGAAGGACGTGAAGGCGCTCGACGTCGCTGTTCCGTGCAGCAGACGTGCAGACGTAGATCCCGGGCCTATGTGGTAATTATCACTGTCTGGCGCCGAACTAATGCAGATCACTTGTCGTGGAAACCGGTCCTCCGAAGCTTAATTCCAACACCACTTTCAGGTAGTCACCAGCATCAAAGAGAATGACTCTTGTGCGGAAAGGGAGAGCTCGTATATATCCAATCTGACAATTTTACGTAGGTTTCCAACAGCGCCGAAAAAGGAATCTTAAACCCGAGGGTAATGACCGATGAATGTATCTGTCTGGTACGATTGTCGCTGTTGCTGCCGGTCATCGATGTTACTTCTTTATTCTTCTGACTTCCTTTGCTATCGCTGCACTGCAAACCTTCGGAGATGATGCACTTTTTAAACTTTCGTACTTGTAGTTAACTTCGTGGGTCCGTCAACTCTCTGGCCACCATATACGGGCAGAGAAACGACCGAGGACTTCTCGGAGGTACTTTATTGGGTGGTCCGTAGCAGGTGAGGTACAGACGAGATACGTGATCGATTGAGCGCAGGCCCCAGTGAGCTCTCTGCTTATAAGGCCGCGGCCAGACAAACAGCAGTGGAGCAGGGCTGCGCAGAGCAGTTTCGGCTCGCTGGTAGGTGCTAGCTTTTGCTCGTTAGTTAGGTGGCTAAACAAACAGCAGTGGCTGCAGTGCTTCCACTCTTAGGGTAATTACCCTAGTCTAGGGTAATCAGATCCCTACTAGGGTACAGCCTAGGGTAAGAGGAAAAAATGCAAAATCTAGGGTAAAATCCATATTTCAAAACTTGTTTGTAAAAATCATGAGAAAACATGAAGGTTGTCAATAACTACAGTTGAATAGCCCAAATAAGAATTAAACGAACAGAAGGTATTTATTCAAAGTTGTATCGATGGACATTTGATTCGTAAATATAACACATGTTATCTTGTTCCACTGAACAAGTTGCAGTTCTATTCGCAATGTGCGGCGTGCAGTTTCTTCACAAGCTTGTAAACGACAATTGCTGGAGCAATGGGATGCACCCACACTTTGTTGAGTTGTCGTTTTGCGATCCAACTCATAAATGATTTGATAGCCAATGATTTCAACAACAAGCTAACCCGTGCTTATTTGAAGTTTTTAGATTATAATTTGGGGGAATAAAACGAATTGAAAACCTGATTTCACTCTCAATCTCCGTATATCGTCAACCTGACATCAAAAATTTGTAGCCTTATTAGGAGCTTTTGCTCGGATTTTATGCGTTTTGCTTTTGTGAAGACAGTGACCATTTCTTTGCTGAATTCATCCCATCTAATTTCACTTGTGCTTTAGTGCCAATAGGAGGAAAAAATACACACAAACATTGGGATGGCAACAACTGAAACGATGTCAGAGATAACTGGCCTTATGTATTTCACAATAGAAAGTGTTTTTTCCTAGTTGTAGACGCTTCTTGGTTGAAGCAGTTTCACAAATCCCAAAACAATTTTCCGTCGAGGATCCTGAACATGACCTCTAACGCTGCCTAAATCGGTTTAATTCTCAACACCGACTGCAAAATCTTTCTCTCCTATATGTTAAACGAAATTTTCCCAATGGAAAAGTTTTTCTCTAAGAAATTTCTGGATGTAGAGTGGCGAAAACATTACTTGGGTGAACAATCGACACCAGTCATGTCTGCTGTTCATTACTGGGAAATGGCGCTTAGCCGTAGAAATGCCTTTGGGCTACCATGCTGTCCAAATCTTACAACAATAATTTGAACGTTGTTGCCCGTCCCATTTTCAAATGCATTCGTTGATTAAGGGGGTCATCTAAGCGATTTTGATCTTTATGATCAATTTTTTTATTTGCTGAAAAAGAGTATTTAGGAGGTGGCTAATGTATCCTAAAATTTTATGGGACTACCGGCACTTAAACTCCCCCCCTCTCCCCCAAAGAGTGGTCTAAAAGGTGGGTGAGGGGGATCATAAATCATGAATTTTTAACCGCAATATCAAAAGAAAACAGAAAAGAAAAAGATAAATCTGGCTTCGCTAGTTTTTTATAAATGTTCCAAGCATTCCATAACTGCCTTTTGTTTGGTTTTATCATGAAAATTTCTTGACACCTAATTTTTTAGAAATATACGAACAAAATAGCATAAAAAACGTACATTTCCCATTTCCTAAAAACTAAGGCCAAAATCGAAAAAGGTACCGGAGTAAAAATGTGTTTATTTTAAAAAATTACATATATTTGGAAAATTTCAGAACAATCGGTCCACAAATAAAAAAATTATCGTGTCTGCACAAAAATAATGAGAGTTAAATGTATTTCATTCGTGTAATTTGTACATGTAATATGTTTTTCACCATATATATATGGAATTATGCATGCAAAGTATTTTTAGATGGCAATACAGCGCGAACAAGGGATTCAAGCAAAACAAAAAGCGTTTTATCACATTTCACAGCAAAATTCATGTTTTTCGTCTGTTTCGTGCAAATCAAATTTTCCACCTAAAAATGAATAGAAGACTGTGAGTTTTCATGCAAGAAAAGAAAAAGTTTTGGAATCCTTGTAACATATCCAACATTCTAACTGATTGATTTTTCAAAGGTTTACATTCAATTTTTTTGTCGTTCTACAAAACCGAAAATTTTGTACATTTTCGATACTGGAAATATCGCAAATAAAAATAAAATATAAAAGAAAATGGAAAATTCGGCTCCGTTACTTTGTCAGAAAGATTCTAAAACTGCCAATAGTTTTGTTCTAGCATGAAAACTCATTGACTTCCATTTTTTGAAATTTCCGATAAAATAATATAAAAAATTAATATTACCAATTTTCTCAAAAATTAAGGTTAAAATAGAGAAAGTTACACAAGTGAAATGTGTTTTTTTTAAATTGCACATTCTGGAGAAATTTTGGATCAATCGGTTCAAAAACCAAAAATTGTTCAGATGACCTTAATTTGACCAAAACTTTTCAAAGAACCAGTTTGAAGAATGAAACCATGTGTGGTTTGATTCATGCAGAGTTTTCACTGCATCCTATGTCCCAATAAATACCAATTTAATTAGGGCTATAAATGAAGTGAAAAATAATACCATTTGCAAAGATTCTTCAGCAATGCCAATACATTATAAATCCAAAATGCGAGAAGCGTGATAACGTTTTACAATGTTGTAGATTGTAGTTCGCACGAGATATTTCCAGAACTTTACTTTTATGTGAGTAATATAGTTTCCTGGAGATTATAAATTATTCGCATAAAGGTCTAAGGCTATACCTAACAATTAACGTACGTAGAGTTCATTTATTTTTCATTTGTTTTGGATAGGTAAAAAGTCTCAATAGAAGAAGCGGGAAAATATATTACATGGGTTTGCATTTTTCATCCCGAAATTTTTCTCTTTTTTTAACAATTATTATTTATGTATTGTGAACACTAGCTGAGTAAACCGAGACTTCAGTTGTGTCGGCCACAGCGCATTGTGTGTTTTTTTGAGTTGTTTATCTATCCTCATTTGAAATATATTTTGTAATTTTAGTGGAATGATGTCATTTAATACACATTTCAAAACTAAAGGTGTTCAGGTAAATCATTCATTAATTAACATGTCCCCAGGAACTTTAAAAAGGCTATCAATGTGACTTAATTAAAGGCAAAGCCGATACTATTATCAAAGAAAATACTGTAATTATTAGATTGCTCTGATTTATATTTTCTAGGGTAATCAAGCAGCAATATAGGGTAAAATACGTGTCAGCCTATTAACGAGCGTGGAAGGCCTGAGTGGCTGGTCCTGAGTCCGCAGCAGTTGTAATCTTGGCGCTACGATGGGCGGTGTTATGTGACGGGCAACCTCAAATTTTTCTTAATAAATAGATGTAGAACAGGCAATATTTCATCGGATTAAGTTTATTTATATCTATACATATCACCATGCCTATGCATTATCTACTGTCGTATAGTACTTTTCATTTCGCTAAAATATTTCTACCCACAATGTTTGAAATGGCTTTGAAACCGTTTTTTAATTGTTCCAGGAAATTCGACAAAAAAATGAATTGCATGATAATATGCTAGTTACGGTTGTTGATGGAATAATCATGCAAATAATTCACTGACGCATGACTTGAAACCTTATAAATACTTGAATGTGTATTATTTTGCAGTACTGGACGTGTAGAGACATTACAGAAGAAGGAACATATTCGTTCAGGCGTATGAATATAAACATCTATGGATATAACAACCCAAATTTTGAATTTTTAAACTAATAAACAATATCTAAGTATAAAAGGATTTTTTGTATTTGACGTGCGACACCAAGTTTCAGTTTAATGGCAATTTTCACGTAAAATTCGAACATCACTATCGTTTTTGGAGAAACTAACAGTTTTTAGTTGCGTGCTTTCAAGCTTATTTTTACCGATGTAATACTGATAAAACGCAAACTTAAAAAATTCTGTATCGGCTTTGCCCAGCACTTTGCGCTGGTACAGAAAAAGTGAAAGGTCCATAAACTCCACATTTGACTCACATTTAACAATTCTATTTGTGTGCGCACATATATGTGTTCATGTATATATACACGCACCTATGCATATATATGCTTCTATTCCTATTTTGTGAGTAAAAACAAAACCTCACAGCATATTACATTTTACCCAAAGCTCTGCGACCGGTTAACACTGAATCATATTTCAGAAATGAATATATTTATTGCAATTGCTTAATGATTCAAAAATAGACCTATCACTACACCAGAGGGCGTATCTGTGAATAAAAACAATGAAAAATATAAAAAAGACAAATGAAAAAAGTGCTCGTAAAAAATTATCATCTCTGTGCGTATGCTTATATCTATAAAACAAATAATTCAGGAATTTCGAAGAATTCTCTAGTAGCATTTGGAATTATTTATAATTTGTCAGCCATCTCTTGGGATATAAAATCTCCAAGAAATGATATTTTTGATTTAACTAGCCATTGACAGGGTTAATCTATTTGCACGCTACGTTTGGTTTGTCTATAAATACGCGTCGTTTGGTTTATCTATTTGTACACCTCGGATAGTTAGTCTATTAGTACGCCTCGTATAATTTGTCTATTAGTAAACCTCGAATGGTTTGTCTATTAGTAGACCACGTATAGTTTGTCCATTAGTACTTCTCATACGGTCCGTTTGTCTAAGGACGTCTTATATTGAGAAATTTTTTAAAAGCCAAGATGTTGCCATGTATCTCATATGCCAACCTTTTTTGAAATAAACGGTTTTCTTTTCTTTCTTTCTCACAGATGACCTCACCTGTGTTTCCTCAGTGTTATATACATACATAAATATACCGGGCTTATCCTCCCTATGGGAGGGTAGCCGACAGCAGGCCACAAACACCACACTTAGTCACTAGGAGGCGAGAGAAGCAGCACTGGCCGCACCTGAACTGCCAGGATCAGCAGCAGCCCAGCACAACCACCTTCCACAGTCAGGCCCGACAGCCATAGCTGGTTTACCCCGACCGCTTCATTGAGTGCAGCCCCTTCCCCCGCACGTGACAGGTCAACCCCATCACACGCGGGCAGCTTCCAGTAACGCGTCAAAAATAAAATTACCTCCTTATACACTGCCCCCACTCACTTCTGTCCGCAGCCATTCCTCTCGCCACGTCCACAGTCAGACCCCTCTCATACAAAGCACGTCGCACCCCATCCATCCAACTCATCCGTGGTCTACCTCGCGCTCGAAGACCACTCACTTCCGACATATATATCTTTTTCACCAGCCGCTCAACATTCATTCTTTCAACATGCCCAAACCATCCAAGCACTCTTCCATCCACTCGCCTGCTCAACTTTTTGATAACACCCGTCTGCCCCCTAACCAACTCATTCCTGATCCTATCTCTTCTAGTTATTCCATACATGCTCCTCAAACACTTCATCTCAAACACATCCAACTTCCTCCTCTCAGCTGCTCTCAACCCCCAGGACTCTGCTCCATACAACAAAACTGGCACAATCAAACTTTCATACAGTCCCCTCTTAACATTCATACTCAAACTCCTGCATTCAAAAACTTTCCTCATTGCACCCAATGTCTTAAAACCTTCACTCACTCGATGCTTCACTTCTACTTCCATACTATCTTTAACAGTCACATCCGACCCGAGGTACCTAAAATGCTCTACCTCCTCTAAAACTTCCCCATTCAACCTCACATCCAAAGTTCCAAACACTCCACCTCTTGAACATCTCATCACCTTACTTTTATTCACATTTACCCTCAATTTCCGCCTTTCGCACACTCTACCAAACTCTGTAACCAGTCTCCTCAGTTTTTCCTCTGAATCAGCCACAAACGCTGTATCATCTGCAAACAACAGCTGACACACTTCCCAATACATACCATTTCGTCCCACCAACTGCGCACCTTTTCCCAACACTCTGGCATTCACTTCTCTCACCCCACCATCCATAAACAAATTAAACAACCACGGCGACATCACACATCCCTGTCTCACACATGTCACAACTGGGAACCATTCACTCACCTCATTCCCTACTCTCACACATGCTCTGCTATCAATGTAGAAACTCTTGATCGCATTCAACAGTCTCCCACCCACTCCATACAAACTTATCACTTGCCATAGAGCCTCGCGATCCACTCTGTTATACGCCTTCTCTAGATCCATAAATGCCCAATATACATCCTTTCCCTTTAATAAGTATTTTTCATTCACCTGCCTCACAGCAAACATTTGATCCACACAACCTCTACCACACCTAAAACCACACTGTTCTTCAGCAAGCACACGATCCGTCAACACTCTCACTCTTCCAATTAACACTCTTCCATACAGCTTCCCAACGACACTCAGTAGACTTATACCCCTAGAATTACTGCACTCATACCTGTCACCTTTCCCTTTGTACAACGGAACTACGCACGCGCTACTCCAATCAACCGGCACTTTACTAGCCTCGAAACACACATTTAATAAACGCACCAACCATTCTATAACCATATTTCCTCCTTTCTTTAGACATTCAACCGTGCAGACATCCAAACCTGGAGCTTTCCCATTTTTCCTTTCATCCAACGCACATCTCACCTCTGCACTTCTTATTCGACTTCTATTCACTTCACCAAACACAGGCATTCTAACATCACTTCCAACAGCTACTACTCTCGCAATCCTATCATCCCTCACGTTCAGCGGTTCCTCAAAATACTCCGCCCATCTCTTTCTCACATCACAACTCTCCACTAGCAGCCTACCATTTGTATCCTTCACTCTTGCCTCATTCTCCACCTGACCCTTCCTAATTCTCTTCACTTCCTTCCAGAAAACCTTCCTTCTCTCCATGAAATCCCCTCCCAACTTCCTCCCCCATTCCTCATCCGCCGCCCTCTTCGCTCTCCTTACCATTCTTTGTACCTCTTTCTTCCTCTCCTTATACTCTTCAAAATTTTGCTGGTTGCCTCGTTGCAACCACCTTTCGAACACCCCCCGCTTTCTTTTCACAGCCGCTCCTACTTCTCCGTTCCACCATTCACTCCCCTTTCTAATCCCCCCTCCAACCTTCCTTACCCCACACACTTCCCTTGCACATTATTCCACCGCATCTTTAAACAACTTCCATTCCCCTTCCACTCCACCCACCTCACTTTCCTTCACCCTCCCATACTCCACTTTAATCTTCTCCAGATACTCACACTCACGCTCAGAATCATGTAACTTGCTTACATTTATCATCTCCCTTCCATTCCTCCTTTTTACACCTCCCATTATACCACTAACTCTCAGCTTTCCTTCCACCAAATAATGATCCGAAATCCCATTCATCTCACCACGGAACACATGCACATCGAGCAAACGACCCATCACTCCCCTGCTAACCAAAATATAATCCATCAATGCTCTCTCCTCTATCACACCTCCATTCGTCCTCACATATGTATACTTGTTTATACTTTTTTTCTGAAACAAACTATTCCCAACCACTAACTCACTCTCCACACATAACCCCACCAAGAAATCCCCACTCTCATTCACCCCAGCTATTCCGTACTTACCAACAACACCATCCACCACCTCATCACCCACTCTTGCATTCAGGTCCCCCATCACCACAACTCTACAACCACTCCCCACTCTAGCCACACACTCGGACAATTTCTCCCAAAACTCCTCTCTCTCTTCCCCACTCCTCTCCGATCCCGGTCCGTACGCGCTCACAAACACCCATGACTCTTCCCCCCATTTCACTCGCACCCACATTATTCATGATCACACCTCACCCCATTCAACTACTTTCTCTCTGATTCTTACACTCAATAATATAGCAACACCCTCTCTTGCATGTCCCCAACGTACTCCAGACACTCTCCCTCCCACACTCCCAAACATCAACTCACCACTAACCTTCAATTTCGTCTCACTCAAGGCCAATACATCCATCTTCCGGTTTAACATCATTCTTCCGATCTCCTCCTTCTTACTCTCAGTTGCTCTACTTCCACACCCCCTTACATTCAAAGATCCTAGTACTAGGGTTGAGTGTTCTTTCGACCTCTCCCACCCCCTTCATTGGCCTGCTGTCTCTCGGGAAAATCATTACAGAGAAGGGGATCCCCAGTCCCCTCGCTCCGTCTCCTATAGTCGCCTCTTACGACACGCAGCGGACCACGGTGGGAGAATTCTAACCCCCCCCCCCACAGGGGGAAAAATGATTAAGTGTTACTTAGGAGAAAAATGATTAATGTTTATAACTAAAAAACAAATAGTTCATACGTAAGAGATATATGTTTCAAGTCAAGTTTAGTGCCATGTGCCAAAAATAGACCTGATATGAAATATTCGGCATTGGTAAACAATTTAAACAATTTATTTACCACAGGAGATACAGAGATAAAATGTATCTTAAGTCTAGTACAATGGTCAAATTTGAGTATAGCTACCTGTGGGCCCGAATAAGTTCAGTGACTTCTAGGGCATCCTACCATCAAGGTTAGTCTTAGGAGTACAATAATGTTTAACCTAATTCACTTAAACTAGAGACGCATTAGACTGATCAATGAGATAAGTAACTCGAAATTAGATACTTCATTTCACAATATAGTTCATATGGACTAGATTAAACAGTATATTCGACAAACGATTCAAGAACAGACTGAAGATCGGCGAAATTAATCAAGGCGAATTATATTATTAGGACCAGTTATGTAGGGGACAAGGTTTGACTCTGTGATCTTACACGACTAGTAATCTGATAGGAAGTGAGACTCAAGACTTTTTTTGAATACCTTATAAGAATTACTTTCACGGATCTCCGCAGGTATTGAGTTCCAAGTTTTAGTTCCAACGAAGAGGATACTGTGTTGTGACCGAGCCTTTGAGTAATAAGGAAGCATGAATTTACTTCTATTTCGGGTTAAATGGTCGTGATGACCAGTTTGCGTAGTTAATAGTTGTTTTAGGCTATTGTCGCCATCATTTGTTAATGTTTTGTTAATGAAATTGCAAATGGAGATTTTGTAGAGATCCGAGAGCTTAAGTATTCGTAAATTTTTGAATGAGTCGTTTGTGTGAGCATTATATTCTAGATTCTTTATCGCTCTTATGGCTCTTTTTTGTAGGGTAAAAATTTTGTTGGTTTTATTTTTATCAGTTCCGTGCCATGCTTTTATTCCGTATTGCAAGTATGGTGAAATGAGCGTTCGGTAGAGCATTTGTAAGGCTGTTTCAGGCAGGAAATTCTTAACTTTATTTAGGATTCCGATAGATTTTGATAATTTAGAACTAATATGAGCGATGTGTTCTTTAAAGGTTAGATGTTTGTCTATTATGATGCCGAGGAATTTACTTGAGTTGGTTTCTTCGATTTCACCTTCGCCAATTTGAATGCGTGGGAGAGATATATTTTTCTTGTATGAGAATGTAATATATTTTGTTTTATCGATATTAAGGCTTATTTTATTAGCTTTAAGCCACAATGAAACCTTATGAAGTTCATTATTTATACGCTCCGCCATCCTAGCGGTATTTTGGTCTGGAAGGACCGCAGAAAGGGTACTGTCATCGGCAAAAAGTATGAATTTGAAGAATGATGTAGATTTAATGATATCATTGATAAAAATTAGAAATAGGAGAGGCCCAAGGACAGATCCTTGTGGAACCCCATGGCTAATTGTCTGTGGGTCTGATTTTGCGTCGTCAATGACAACGTATTGTTTCCGATTTGCTAAGTATGATCTAAACCAATCATGGGCAGCCCCTCGAATGCCATAACAATGTAGTTTCGAGAGTAATACGCTATTGTCCACACAATCGAATGCTTTTCGAAAGTCAAGAAATACGGAGAAAACAAGCTTTCCTTCATCTATATTAGAATAAAGGTATTGCAAATGATTTAATACAGCTTGTGTCGTAGATTTATTAGAACGAAAACCGTATTGTTTGTCGTAGAAGAAAGATTTTTGTTCAAAATACGAATACACTTTTTTATACACAATTTTCTCGAATATTTTGCTAATAATTGGTAGTACAGAGATAGGTCTATAATTGTTAACGCAGTTTTTATCACCATTTTTAAAAATAGGGGTGACTCTCGCAATTTTGAAAGAGTTGGGGAAGATACCTTGAGAAAGGGATTGGTTGATAATATAAGATATGCACGGTGCTATTATATCAGCTATAGCCTTAAGAACTTTAGCCGAAAAATTTTTCAATCCACTTGATTTATTTTTCAAGTTGTTTATGCACGTAATTACATCGGAGGGATTAGTTGGCGTGAAAAAAAAAAGAGTTAGGTTTACGGACATGGTCCATGTATTGCAAGTGGTCTCTGGGTTCACTGAAGACACTATCGGCTATATTTTTTCCTATGTTTACAAAAAAGTTGTTAAACACAGTTGCAATATCTTTTTTCTCGTGGTATTTTACATTTTTGTGAACGACGGACTCAATTGTTTTCGTAGTATTATTATTCGGTTTATAGCATGAATTAAGCAGGCGCCAAGTTTTTTTAATATCAGTTTTGTATTCAGTAAATTTGCGCGTGAAGTAGTCTCGTTTTGAGGTTCGTATTTGATTTGTCACATGATTCCTGAATCTGTTATACGTTACTTTAGATATTCGCCTTTCGTATAGTAAGGCTAGGTACGCTTGACGTTTCTTTATATTGATCACGATATCTTCAGTAATCCAGGGCTTTTGTCTATTTTTCGACGTAATTGTGCGGGTGATTATTGGACAGCACTGGTTATATGCGGTCGTTATAATTTCAGTTAAATTTAGTATTGCTTCATCAATATTAATCGCATTATTGTCCCGTTCATAGACGTCTGATGATGGCATTAATTCTTCTAGAACAGTTCGCATTGTTCCCAAGTTGTATTCGTTTACACAACGAAATGAGTATCAGCCTGTGGGCTGGAACAAGGATTATAGACATTTTTCTTGATGAGAAACACCGGGAAATGGTCAGATAAGTCAGAAATTATTATTCCGGTAAGAAAATCAGTCGGATCTAACATAAAAATATTATCGAGTAACGTAGCCGATTCAGAAGCAACACGTGTAGGTTTCGTGATGATTGGAAGGAAGGAGCTAGATTGAAAAACATTTATGAAGTTTGAGATTTGCTCACAGCTATCATGTTGTAGAAGATCGTAGTTGAAATCCCCGCAGATTATTATGTCATTATATAGAGACTTGTTGAACTGAGATATAATGCTTTGAAGCTCGTTCAGGAAAGAGACGTTGCAAGCTGTTGGGGGTCTATATACTGTCCCAAGCATAATCCGTTTACCATTTTTCGTTAGTTCTATAAATAAGGTCTCAATATGTTCACGATTCATAGTTGCACTTAAAATGACTTTCGAAGTTATATGTTTAGATATGTACGTACTGATGCCACCACCACGTTTGTTACTACGGTGTGAATGATGGCTATAATAGTTTTGAATTTGAATCAGGTCTTTAGATGAGTCGTCTAGCCAACTTTCGGTGAAACTGAGAACATCAAAATTGCTGTTCAGCTCAGTGATAGTACAAGATATTTCATCTATTTTCGGATAAATGGATCTACAGTTCCAACATAATAGAGAAAAATCGTTACAGGTCTTCCTCATCGATTCATTGAATTTTTTAATATTTAGGTATTTACAGTTTCCAGTTTCATTTAGGTTTGGGTGCAGTCTGTTCAAATGATTGAGATCTGGATCAATATTGTCGAATATGTCAACATGGTCAGTCATTAGCATTGAGAGACAGTAAGTAAAATGTAACGCAAAAATAAAAATGATAAAAAACTACAGCTACAGGATCAAGGTAAAAATAAGGACATTCCTACTTAGAATTTAACTAAAAAAAGAGAAACTAAAAACACACAGATTATTAGTCTAAATTGTTTAAAACCTAGTATGATTTCATAAGGAGAGCGCAAATTCAGTCCATGAGCAGGAACATTAGGGATCATAAATGGCAAATAATGTAGTTACAAGGCTGTTGTACCAGTGGTTTCCGCATATAACACTTATAAGATGTAGCAAGGACGAAATGGATTCAAAAACGAAGTGACAGTGAAGTTATTTATGGAATTTAAAAAATCTTGACTATCTAAATTGTTTCCAGATTCAGAAACACATACACGAGTTAAGTCTGAACAGCAAGTTCGGTATGAGTATTCGATAAAAAAGAGAAAGAAAGAAATTGAAAAACAATTTAGTAAGCAGCAAAACAAGGCTGTAAGGTCGACGTAGATGCCTTGAAGAGGTGAAGGTAATTCAATCAAAAATCAAGAAGAAAACATGTGGACAGATATCAAAATAATATTAAACTCAATACGTCAGTCTAAACAAATACTAATCACGAATCACGAATAATTTCCTCTGGTACGCTCTAAAGTTTAGGTATTGACAAAGAAAATGCTTGATATAGTATAGTTTTTCGATTTATGAGGTAGAAAATACCTATATACGTATAAATAACTGTACAATACCACCTACCACTAACTTCCATAGCGTCTGCTATAAATGACCATTGTTCATTAACATAGTTATGATCGAAATATAAAGAGATGCACCCCCGATCGCAGGAATAGTTTGTACCGAGGAGATCAGAAGTTCGACATCCTTCCCGGACGAACTCTAGGGTGCAACTGACTGCTAGCTCCCGAGCAGGGTTGCCAATGAGACTTTTACAAAAACCCAAGATCATGGGTCTAAAAAACCCAAGATATAAAATTAAAACCCAAGATTACCAACATACAAAAAATACATGATATTGGAGCGGGGCAGAGCAGAGCAGAGCCGGCGCGGTGTTTTATGTTAGTGGTATTCCTATTAGGGTGGCCAGACAAGTAGCATATAGCAGTGCAGGGCAGCGCTGTCTGAAGCAAGCGGTAGCGGCGTTTTATCTCGAGTGATAAAACACTGCTCGGGAGCTAGCAGTCAGTTGCACCCTAGAGTTTTTCCGGGAAGGTTGTCGAACTTCTGATCTCCTCGGTACACGCTATTCCTGCGGTCGGGGGTGCATCTCTTTATATTTCGATCATAAGTATGTTAATGAACAATGGTCATTTATAGCAGACGCTATGGAAGTTAATGGTAGGTGGGATTGTACAGTCATTTATACGTATATAGGTATTTTCTACCTCATAAATCGAAAAACTATACTATATCAAGCATTTTCTTTGTCAATACCTAAGCTTTAGAGCGTACCAATGCCGAATATTTCATATCAGGTCAATTTTTGGCACATGGCACTAAACTTGACTTGAAACATATATCTTTTACGTATGAACTATTTGTTCTTTAGTTATAAACACTATTCATTTTTCTCCTAAGTAACACTGAGGAAACACAGGTTAGGTTATCTGTGTGAAAGAAAGAAAAGAAAACCGTTTATTTCAAAAAAGGTTGGCATATGAGATGCATGGCAACATCTTGGCTTTTAAAAAATTTCTCAATATAAGACGTCCTTACACAAACGGACCGTATGAGGAGTACTAATAGACAAACTATACGTGGTCTACTAATAAACCAACCATTCGAGGTTCACTAATTAATAATAGACAAATTATACGAGGCGTACTAATATACAAACTGTCCGAGGTGTACAAATAGATAAACCAAACGACGCGTACTTATAGACAAACCAAACGTGGCGTGCAAATAGATTAACCCTGTCAATGGCTAGTTAAATCAAAAATATCATTTCTTGGAGATTTTATATCCCAAGAGACGGCTGACAACTTATAAATAATTCAAAATACTACTAGAGAATTCTTCAGAATTCCTGAATTATTTGTTGCATAGATATAAGCATACACACAGAGATGATACTTCTACACGAGCACTTTTTTCATTTGTCTTTTTTAAATTTTTCATTGTTTTTATTCACAGACACGCCCTCTGGGGCAGTGACAGATCTATTTTTGAATCATTAAGCAATTGCAATATATATATTTATTTCTGAAATATGATTCAGTGTTAACTGGTCGCAGAGCTTTGGGTAAAATGTAATATGTTTTGAGGTTTTGTTTATACTCAAAAAATAGGAATAGAAACATATATATGCATAGGTGCATTGTCGCGAATCATCCGTTGTTCTTCGCTCCGACGACGAAAGAAGAGCCTCGGTATGAACCGAGGTCCCGATCAAGTACCGAAAAACAAATAGAGCCAGGGCGGCACAGAGTGGAGGAGACTGAGAGGCAGCTCTTTGAATCGGCCTTTAGCACCAGAGTATTGCTGGGAAGCCTCTTCAGTTAATTTTCCACTGGCTGCGCTCTCAATTTCCTATTTATTATTTGTAGTGGCCACTATTTCAATTTCGTTCATTTAGTTTTTCTCTGCATGGCGTTTTGTTACTTCTTTACCTTACCTCGGTTTTTAACTTCTCTCTTAATGAAGTAAAATTAAGGAGATTAAATAAACGAACTTTTAAATCTAAAAATAATCTTCTGAATGAAGAATTGAAGGAAAATATTAACTTCCAATGTGACCAAGGTCTCTGGAAGAGTGACATTATAGTCACGTCAACTTAACCTTATAATTCAAAAGTTGGACTATGTCCTTTTCACTTAAAAGAATAAACTTTCATTTTGCATAATTTTACTAAAATGTTTAATTATTGAAGGTTGCTCTAAATTAAGAGAAAGTTAAATAAACTAATTCTTTCGGGCAATGCCTAACGCAACGATTAGCTTAACGCTTACAACTCTACCTGTCCTATACCGAGGATAGGTTCCTTCCATTGTAATTCCTCCTAATTTCCTAAAATAGCTTCGCGAGCTAACTTCATCTTGTCAGTGCCAATGGTATTAAAGTTGAAGGTGAGCATTAGGCGAGGTTTAAAGTGTTTAATTGTTTAATAAGTGAAATTTAAATGAAGTGTCATGCGAGCAACTGCTAAGCTTAGTTCCTAACGATACTGTGGTTTTCCAGTATCTTAACCAGCGGGGATAACGTTCGAACCCTGGGTTTTGTAAATCAAGTATTCTTCAACTTGAACTTCTCGCGCACTGCGTGCTTTCTACGTCTCGGTATTCATGTATTGATGGGCGCCGAGCAGTTGTGCTTTCAGTAAGTGGACGGTTACGGGAGAGTGGTGTAGCCATTGAATAAAGTATAATTTTGAGTTAACAACTGACATATTGTAATATTGTGAAGTACCATTTGTATCGGTTTAATGTAATTAGTTATTCGTTTGCCCCTGCAGAAGGAGAAATTCTGGAGAAGCGGGAATCTCTTTAAACCCCTAAAAGTTTTGTAAAACGAAAATCGATAAAAAAAATCTTCTGGTTGCGAATATTGTATTTCTTAACCCTTAAAGTCGATTAGGACATTAAGTAAGTTTTGATGCGTCGCAGGAAATTAGCGACAGCGTGTATGTATATATGAACACGTATATGTGCGCACACAAATAAAATTGTTAATTGTGAGTCAAATGTGGAGAGGATGGATCTTTTACTTATTCTGTACCAGCGCAAAGTGCTGGGCAAAGCCGATACAGAATTTTTTAAGTTTGCGTTTTATCAGTATTACATCGGTAAAAATAATCCTGAAAGCACGCAACTAAAAACTGTTAGTTTCTCCACAAACGATAGTGATGTTCGAATTTTACATGAAAATTGTCATTAAACTGAAACTTAGTGCCGCACGTCAAATACAAAAGATCCTTTTATACTTAGATATTGTTTATTGGTTTAACAATTCCAAATTCGGGTTGTTATATCCATAAGTTTATATTCATACTCCTCAACGAATATGTTCCTTGTTCTGTAATGTCTCTACACGTCCAGTGCTGCAAAATAATCCACATTCAAGTATTTATAAGGTTTCAAGTCATGCGTCAGTGAATTATTTACATGATTATTCCATCATCAACCATAACTAGCATATTATCATGTAATTAATTTTTTGTCGAATTTCCTGGAACAGTTAAAAAACAGTATCAAAGCCATTTCAAACATTGTGGGTAGAAATATTTTAGCGAAATGAAAAGTACTATACGACAATGTACGGATGCACTTGTAATGCTAAGAAGATAACGCACAGCATGGTAATATGTATAGATATAAATAAACTTAATCCGATGAAATATTGCCTGTTCGACAACTATTTATTAAGCAAAATTTGAGGTTGCCTGTCACAAAACACCGCCCATCGTAGCGCCAAGATTACAACAGCTGCGGACTCACGACCAGCCACTGCTGTTTGTTTGGCCACCTAACTTACGAGCATAAGCTAGCAGCTACCAGCGAGCCAAAACTGCTCTGCGCAGCCCTGCTTCACTGCTGTTTGTCTGGCCGCGGCCTAAGGCCTCTGAGGCGAACGGGTTAGGGGGCGAGTTTGGCGCATGCCGCACAAAACCCTGGAAATCAACCATATTCAAGTACTGTCGTGCACTAAACTGTTACGTCATGCTTATAGTTGTGCAGTTATTCTCAACGTCATTGTCAGGGCAGTTTTGATAACAATAATTTGACTGTAAATAAATTTTTCATATAATTAAGATTTATGCGACTTCATTTGGGCATTAGTAAGTAACTCATCAGAAATTGATACTCTTTGAGGTAGTGCGGATTTTAAATCACTTCTGATTATTTAAGAGAAAGTTTTTTATGGAATAATCCCGTACAGTGCAAAATAATAGAACACCGAATAGAAAATGACAAATAGGTAACCTTTATTTTTCAACCAGAAGGCTGCTCGAAGGTTATTTGTGTTACCTGTGGATTACGAATGAACTTTATCGTAAAATGCACTTTTAAGATTCGCTAAAAAAAGTTTTGCATTGCTTCCCACTCCGGAAATCAATGTGATTATATGTAGCATCTAATTTTTTAATTAATTATCTGTAGCATCGCGGCCTTAGGCCGCGGCTAGACAAACAGCAGTGGAGCCGGGCAGTGCAGAGCTGAGCTGGCGCTGTGTTTTATGTTAGTGGCGTTCTTAATAGGGTGCCCAGACAAGTAGCACAGATCAGGGCAGGGCAGCGCTGCCCGGAGCAAGCGCCAGCAGCGTTTTATCTTGTGTGATAAAACACCGCTCGGGAGCTAGCGGTCAGTTGCACCCTAGACTTCCTACATGGAAGATGTCGAACTTCTGATCTTCTTGGTGCATGCTATTCGTGCGATCGGGGGTGCATCTCATAATATTTCGATCATGACTATGTTAATGAACAATGGTAATTTATAGCAGACGCTATGGAAGTTAGTAGTAGGTCGGCTTGTATAATTATTTATACGTGTGTAGGTATTTTCCACCTCGTGTGTCGAAAAACTCTAGCTACATCAAGCATTTTCTTTGTCAATACCTACACTTTAAAGCGTACCAATGCCGAATATTTTAAATCACCTCTTTTGGGCTTGGCGCATGGCAATACACAGGACTTCAAACGTACCTTTTTTATGTGTGAGCTAATAGTTTTTTAGTTTTGAACATTAATCATTTTCTCCTAAGTAGTACTGAGTCACACAGGTTAGGTCAACTTTGAGAGTCAAAATATTGTGGAGAGAAGGATCTTTTACTTTTTCTAGACCAGCGCAAAGAGCTGGGCAAGGCCGATACAGAAATATTTAAGTTTTTGTTTTATCAGTTTTATATTGGTAAAAAATAACTTGAAAGCGTGCAACTAAAAAACTATAAGCTTTTCCAAAAAACGTTTGTGATTTTCGAGTTCTATGAGAAAATGATAAATATCAATTAAATTGAAATTTAGTGCCGTACGCCATATACAAAAGGTCCTTTTATATTTATATTGTTAATTAATATATCAATTCTAAATTTGAGGTGTTATATTTATGAATGTGTACGTTAATTTTCCTGAACGAATATGTTCCTTGTTCTGTAATGTATCTACACGTAAAGCCTTGCAAAATAATTCTGATTAAAATGTCTATAAGGTTTCAAGTCATTCGTTAGTGAATTATTTGTATGATTATTCTATCAGCAATCATAACTAGCTTGTTTTCATGCAATTACTTTCTTGTGGAATTTCCTGGAGAAATAATAAAACAGTATTATTAAAGCCATTTAAATCCTTGTGTGTAGACATATTTTAGGGAAATACGAAGTAAAATACGACAGTGTATGGATATACTTGTAATGCTAACAACATATTGTGTGGCTTAGCAATATACATAAAGAAATGTAATATGAAATATGGCCAGTTCTACAGCTATTTACTAAGCAAAATTTGAGGTAACCGCAATCACAAAGCACTGCTGTCCTTAGCGCCAGGGTTGCAACTGCTGCGGACTCACTACTAGCTACTGCTGTTTATTCAGCCACCTAACCTGAAAGCATAAGATTGCAGCTACCAGAGGGTCGAAACTGCTCAGCTGTGCCCTGACCCACTGCTGTTTGTCTGTATGCGGCTTCAAGGCCCCCTCACACGTACAAATATGTCGGCAGACAATCTGAACTGAGTTTGGTTTGACGATCTCAAGGCCCCGCACACGATGCAAACAACACACTCCAAACTTGACAAAGACTCAGTGCTTCCACTCCTAGGGTAATTACCCTAGTCTAGGGTAATCAGACCCCTTCTAGGGTAAATTCTAAAGTAAGGAGAAAAAATGCAAAATCTAGGTTAAAATCTAGGTTTCAAATCTGGTTTGTAAAAATCATGAGAAAACATGAAGGTTGTCAATAACTACAGTTGAATAACCTAAATAAGAATTAAATGAGCAGAAGGTATTAATTCATAAATGGATCTCATGGACATTTGATTCGTAAATATAGCACAAGTTAACGCATTCAACTGAACAAGTTGCGGTTCTTTTCGCAATGTGCGGCGTGGAGTTTCTTAACAAGCTTGTGTACGACGATTGCTGGTGCAGTGGGATGCACTCACAAGCATTAGAAGTGTCTCAAGTGTCTCAAACATGCACTAGCAGTTGAAGACGGAAAAAAATGAAAAAATCTGGCTTCACTAGTTTGTTAAAAATGTCTCAAGCATTCTCAAACTGTCTCTGGTTTTTCTTCATCATGAAAATATTTTGACTTATAAGAATTTTTTTAAATATCCGAACCAAATAACATAAAAAACGAATATTTCCCATCTCCAAAAACTAAGGCCAAAATGAAAAAAGATACCGTAGTAAAAATATGTATATTTTTAAAATTTACATGTACCTGAAAAATTTCAAAACAATCGGTCCCCAAATAAAAGTTTACCGTGTTTTGCACATAAATAATGAGAGTAAAATGTGTTCCATTTGTGTAATTTATACACGTGATATGTTTCTCACAGTAAAAATATGGAATTACGCATGAATGGTATTTGTAGATGGTAGTACAACGTGAACATAGGATTCAAGTAAAAAAAAAGCGTTATATCACATTTCACCACAAAATTCATGTTTTTCGACGGTTTCGGGAAAATCAAATTTTCCACCTAAAAATAAATAGATGACAATGAGTTTCCAAAGAAAAAAAAAACAAAAATAGTTTTGGAATCCTTGTAACATTCCCAACATGCTCACAGATTGATTTTTTAAATGTTTACATTCAATTTTTTTGTCATTTTACGAAACCGAAAATTTTGTATTTTCTAGATACTGACAGAGAATTGCATATTAAAATAAAATAGAAAAGAAAATGGAAAATTCGGCTCTGTTAGTTTTTCACAAGGATTCTAAAATAGCCAATAGTTTTGTTCTATCGTGAAAATTCCTTGACTTCTATTCCTTTGAATTTTCCGAAAATAAAGCATAAAAAATTAATATTGCCCATTTTCTCAAACACTAAGGCTAAGATCGAAAAAGTTAAACGAGTCAAATGTGTTTCTTTTTAAAAATATCCTATTCTGGCCAAATGTCGGATAAATCTATTCATAAATAAAAAATCGCTCAGATGACCCCCTTAATTTGACCAAAACTTTTCAAATGAAACAGTTTGAAGAATAAAAACCGTGTGGGGTCTGATGCATGCAGAGTATTCACTGCATCTAATGTCCCAATTAATCCTAATTTGATAAGGGCTATTATTGAAGTGAAAAAATGATCCCACGCGCACAGAATCTTCAGCAATGTCAATACATCAGAAACCCAAAATGCGGAAAGCGTGATAACATTATTATGTTGTAGATTGTAGTTTGTACTAGGTATTTCCAGAACTTTACTTTTTATGTGAGTAATATAGTTTCCTGGAGATTAGAAATTATTTTCATAAAGATCTAAGGCTTTACTTAACAACGTACGTAGAGTTCATCCATTTTTAATTTGTTTTGGATCGGTCAAAAGACTCAACACAAGAAGCGAAAAAATATGGCAGTGGTCTGCATTTTTCATTCCGAATTTTTTTTACTTTTTTATAACAGTTATTATTTATGTATTGTGGACACTAGTTATGTAAACCTAGACTTCTATTTGGTCGGCCTCAGCGCTTTGTGTGTTTGTTTGAGTTGTTTATTGAACCACATCTGAAACACATTTCCTAATTTTAATGGAACGATGTCATTTTATACACATTTCCAAAATAAAAGTGCTCAGATAAATCATTCATTAATTAACGTATCCCCAGGAACTTTAAAAAAGCTATCAATGGGACTTGAATAAAGGCAAAGCCAGTACTATAATAGTACTGGCTTTATTTAAAGACTATACGGTAATTATTAGATTGCCCTCATTTATATTTTCTAAGGTAATCAAGAAGCATTCTAGGGTAAAATACATGCCAGCCCAGGGTACAAAGATTGACGAGCGTGGAAGGCCTGCAAAAACTGGCACACGCATCAGTAAATTCAGGGCTGCCGAAATTGGTACGTTCGTACAAATTTGGTACGATCTGCTCCAAATACCACTCTGTTGTACATTTGGTACGACGGTAGCCTACAACGCCGAATTTTGGTACGTTCTAACCCTTTACTGCCCAACTGGACGAATTCATCCTTAAAAAATAAAAATTTCATGTAAATAAAATATGAAAGCATACCGTCTGAAACTCAGATAGACCGAAGCGTCCAGTTCATCAGATTGTAGGAAAAAAAATCAAGCGAAGTTTTACCGCCCACGCAGTCAGTAGGCAACAAGGTTTCGTAGAAGGTGGTTGCTGTGTGCGTTGCTGTCGCCATCCCGCCATTTTGAAGTCACTATGGCGGAGTTTCCAAGTAAGTTATTAGCCCCTAAATAATTCATGTGCGTGCATTAGACGTATATAAACGTATACAAACTGTAAAATTATTTGATAAAGTTATTCTATTGATGTCTTGCAGTAAATTATGCGGTTGACGAATTTGGCCATCTGAGAACACCACCTCTGTAATATGTGTTTCCATTTGCGTCCAAATGGGAATACCAACAAATTTATTCTTATTGTCTGAATTGTTATTATTCATTTTGCTTCATTTTGTATTATGTAATTATAATTATAAATTTTCACTGTTCCCTCTACCACGTTTTACTGGCGGGAGACGTGGCTGGTAAAGTGTGTTTCAGATCAACCCAGGCTTTACAGGATTTTGTTTGCGAGCCTGCACGTCTTCAACGTATTTGCCAAAAAGAGTGTAATTACTGCCTACGGGACCTCGGTGGCGTCTGTGGTGCCAGTTTAATGGCGCATTCCGCGGCGCATCGGATCGAGCGAGACTCCCTGGATTCTGACTGGAGTGACACTGACCTTGGTTTCGACGAGGACGTGTGTCGGATGGAGAGCCTCATGTCTCAGCTGACTTGTCTCCGGAATTCACAGCCGGGGAAGACTCGCCCTGGTCAACCAACTGCTGGGAAGCGATCTCGTGGGCGTCCAAAGAGAGGCTCCAAAATTACCGGCGGTGCTACTGCGAGTGGAGCTAGCCCGTGCAGTGTGTTGAATGATGAACTCCCCTCATCTCCTACTGTGGATGACTTGCGCTCGTTCGACGAGATTTTCACCCATCAGTTGAGTTCCTTATTTTCAAAGCTTAAAAAACTATTGATTCCATCAAAAAGCTTCAGTCCCAGTCTGATCAACTTAGTGCAACAGTGAAAGGTTTGGGCTCTCCTGACTCGTACAGGGCAGCCGTGGTTTCCGGTTCTGGTCCGCTGCCATCTGCGGCTCCCTCTTCTCTGCCGTCCTCAGCGCTAGTGTCGATCGACCGGCTCTCGGTTGATGTCGACCAAGTTCAACAGGATGGCTTGTCTAATGTTTTAATGCTGAGGGGATGGATCTCTCGTCGATGCAGCCATCGCCCAGTCCCGTCGCTCTGGTGCGGGTGAGAGGTCTCAGATGGTTGACCTTGTGTCTGCCATGATCAACGGGGCTATTCCTCGATTGGTCGCTGACTTAGATGTCATCTCGGCGGTGGTTGTCGGTCGTGAGTCCAAGCATCTGCGGGTGGAGTACCGTGATAAATACACCATGCTGCGGGTCTTGAGGGAAATCAAGTTGAAGAGACCTGGTGGTATTTTTGCTAATGAGTATCTGACACGAGCACGCTCAGAACTACTTTACAAAGTGCGTGTGGCCAAGCGGACTCTACCCTCTATATCGAGAGTGTTTAGCAGATCTGGCTCGATCTATTGCCGTGTTGAGAGCCGTATGAAACCCCACGTTGTCAACACTGTGAAGGATCTTGAGAAATTGAAGGAAGCTGTGTCTACTTCAGCTCCTGGTCCTGCTGCCTCCTCTTCAGGTGCTGCTGCTTCTTCCAGCGGCGTGGTATCGTTGAATGTATCTGCTGCCGGCGCGGCACCCGCGTCGTCTGTTGTTCTTGCGGATGATCCGGTTGCGGCCCCGGTTCTTGTCTCAGTTAAATGCTAATCCGTTTGTGAATCTAGTACATGCTGATTGTGATGTCTAGTCCTGTTAGTGCTGAGGAGGATATTCCTGATTTTGTGTTCTTTGACCGATTTGATGAAATAGTAAGTGTTCATTGTTCTCTTGGAACCATTGATGATCTTGAAAGTCGCTGGGCATTAATGGGATGCAATGCATTTGCTATATTGTGTGTTAACATTTGGAGTCTTCCGCGGAACTTTTGTCACCTGCAGGCATTCCTTAGTACTCTTTCCTTTCGTTTTGCCATCATAGTTATTACTGAGTCCAGGCTTGATGACAATGTGCAGGATTGCTTCATGATTGAGGGGTACCGTAAGGTCTGTCTTAACCGTAATCGCAGTGGAGGGGGGATCTGTGTTTTCTTCCGTGATTTTCTTGCCATTACAATCAATGCTGATGTATCGCGGCTCTATGCAGTTGGTGAGATTATGGTCTTTAGGGTTGAGATCAATGGAGTTCCAGTGGACGTGTGCTGTGTGTATAGGCCCCCGAGTCTAGACATCTCAGTTTTCAATGAGTTTTTTGCTGATTTCATTGCATCTACATTCGCATCAGAGGCTAACATTCTTGTTTGCGGTGACCTTAACATGAATTTATTCAACCCATTTTATCTTAGTACTATTGAGAATTTTATTCAAATGATGGCTGCGTTAAACTTCCACCCTCTCATCTCGAAGCCCACGAGAATCAGTAAATGTCGCGGGCTTACAAGATATAGTCTCATTGACCACATCTGGGTAAATTTTAGTCTTACCGGTACAATTGCGACTGGTGTTTGTGATTATGAGCTGGCTGATCATATGTTGCCCTACGTAATTTTTAAACCTGATACTCTAGAGCCCATGATCCCGGTAACTTACCGACTGATCAGTCAGGCAAGGAAGCTAGCATTCGTACGCCGTGTTAGTGAGCTTGACCTAGGGGTGATTGTGCGGGATAACCCTGATGTAGCCATGTCTCAGTTCATCCACTCAATCATGCAGGAATATAACAATAGTTGCCCGGTAGTGAGTAAATTAATTAATAAGCGGTCGAAACCCTCTCCATGGATCACGCGGGACCTAAAATCTCTCATTCGTAAACGTAATAACCTATTTAATAGGTACCGCAGAGACATTATTAGTCACTCATATTATAAATGGTTTCTGAACACTCTAAGGACTGTAATTAAACTAGCTGAGGAAATTTACCATATTAAGAAAATTAAATTGAATGGCAATGATCCAAGGAAGACTTGGCGGATACTGAATGAACTCATGGGACGCTCAAACAGAGACTCTAACATTACTTTGGTTGGGGATCGGGGTGTTGTAATTGGTTGCCCAAGTGATGTGGCGCGCGTGTTTAATGACTATTTCACCCAATTCGTTATGGAATTAACCGGAAGCATGCCTCCGCGCACCCTAAATGTTTTGACTGGCATACCTGGAGTGAGCGTCGGTTATAACTTTTATATGGTCTCTTCAAGTGAAATAAAATCCATAGTGGCTGATTTTAAACATAAGAAGTTTCACCATGGCGACTTAGACCCTTCGGTCTTGTTTGAATTGTTGCCTTTTATATCGGACACTTTTGCTGGTATAATTAACCGATGTATTGAGAGTGGTGTTTATCCAAGCATTTTAAAACGAGCGAGAGTTGTACCCGTTTTTAAGTGTGGTGACCCTAATATAACGGGGAACTATTGCCAATATCTACTCTGTCTGTTTTTAATAGGGTGTTTGAAAATGTTATTTACAAACGTCTCAGCTCCTATTTTAATTCGTGTGGTATTTTAACTCACTTCCAGTTTGGTTTTAAAAAAGGTTCGTCAACATCGACCGCAATATTGTCAGTAGTTTCGGATTGTCTTGCAGCTCTCAACAAAAGAATATTCACTATCTGCCTGTTTTTAGACCTTCGTAAGGCGTTTGACACAATTGACCCGGTTCTCTTGATCACGAAGCTCGAGGCTTATGGAGTTGCTGGGCGTTCACTCGAGTTGATGAGGTCAAATCTGACTGGTCGCGCCCAATATGTTGCATGTGGTAACTCGTCCTCGTCTGATCAGCCTGTTTTGCTTGGCGTCCCGCAAGGATCTACTCTTGGCCCATTTCTTTTTAACGTCTTCGTTAATGATATAGCCTCACTGCCTGATGTTAAGTGTGCCCTATTTGCTGACGATGCAGTATTTTATGTGAGTGACGACAATTTTGCAAATGCAGTTCAAAGAGTTAAGGATTTTTTGATACGATTGACAAACTGGCTTCAGCTGAACAGACTTGTGCCCCATGAGAAAAAAACAAAGCTCATGCTAATTACAACCAGATACAGCCCAATCCTTCCAGACATTTTTTTCAATAATGTTAAACTAGAGTGGGTGACTGAATTTAAATATCTTGGCGTATTCCTTGATTCGAAGTTAACTTTTGGCCATCACATATCGCATGTCTGTGGTAAGTTGAGCAGTGTTCTTGGCATGTTTCATTGCCTCTCTAGGAAACTGCCAATGTGCTCCCTTAGGAGCATCTACTAAAGCCTTGTCCACCCACGTGTAATTTACTGTGTTGAGCTGTGGGGCGGTGGGCCACCCAGTGCTAGGTCAAAAGTCTCAATCCTGATGAATAAAATTCTGCGTGCAATTCTTAAAGTGCAATATAATATCCATGAACCTGAAGTTCACACAACCAGCATGTACAAAGCATTAGAATTACTTCAATTTGACGGTATATACAGATTGTTTTTATTAAAACTAGCTCGTAGGTTCCTTTTTAACGATGACATATCTTTTAATAAGTATTTGTTACCGCTTGTCCCAACGAATAATTATGAGCTAAGGAACTATAGATTCTGACTAACCTATGAACGACTTGACGTGGAAAAATGTGGAACAATTTACCAAATGGTTCAAATGTTAAATACGTTGGATTCTGAATGGCTGATGCCGTTGCCTGGGTACCGCTTTAAAAATGCATTCAAGAAATCAGCGATCGCGCAATATTAGTCTCGCTTCCTATTCTAATACTTTTAAATTTTACTTTTGTTTATGTGTTAGCGAGCGCCTACTGTGATTTAATTAGCTATAAATCTGTCACTGCGATTGTTCTTTTAGCGGTTGTATTATTTTCTGCGATTATCCCCCGTTCTATTAGGCCCAAGAATGCGAATGAGCTTGAAGTGACCCTTGTCACCTTTTAAGAATACCTGTATTGTATAATAGTAAAGAAGTCTGAGTTTGCGCATTATTAGTTACGCTTCCCATTTTAATACTTTTAAATTTTACTTTTCACTGTGTATTAACGAGCGCCTGCTGTGATTTACTTAGCTATAAATCTGAGTTAGTTCCAGCAAGGGTTAGGCGCTCGTACTTTAGCGTGGGGGGGGGGGGGATGCTGTAACTTCTTATTATTCCCTGGTATTATATTATGTCAGTTTTATTGTGTTTTCTCTTTTCCTTGTATTGTTGCAATTTTTTTACATTTTTACCTCTGTTGTTAAGTATTTGCATTGTTTAGTACTCTGGTCAGTCGTGCACCTCTTCTAGTCATTCTGATTGCTTATGACTATGTATAAGGCATTTCTATTGTCTTCCTTGTGTGCGCCATGTGTTTACTACTCTCAACGTCCTGTTGGGAGGGAGTTCCAGCATGGGTTGGCGCATGTGTGCTAGCGAGGGAGGGGAGCTGGAACTCCGTGTTTTATTCTTGACAATTCTACTCTTACTTATTCCCTTGCCACTTGATATTTTCCTATTTTTATTTGCATTTTCTATGTTACCCTCTAGTGTGTTTTCCTCTTGTTACTGTGTCTTTTCTCTGTTAGCTCGACTCGCTGGAACTCTTATTTTGGATGTTTAATAGTGTAGTTTTTATTTTTAGCAATTGGTTTTGCGATTTTCCCCTAATTTTTATTAGGCCCAATAAGCGAAAGAGCTTGACGTGGCCCTTGTCACCTTTTTAGATTACCTGTATTGTAATTTTAAATGTGACCTTGTGACAATAAATTCTATGGAGTTTCTATGGAGTTTCAAAGATATTATGATTATATTTATTTGTAATAATAAATATATAATTTACAATTTACCATGTCTATGATAATTCTGCGGTACTTGATCATAATTATAAATGTAATATTTTGCTTTATTTTTACAGTATGATAAAACTTTTGTGTAATCAAAATTATTTTCTATATGTCTTGCAATATGACAATTTAGTGATCCAAAATATTTTACTGGTTTCTCGCTGTCAGAATTTTACGGCGCACGTTCACGGACAGCAAATACGAGGAACTCTGCTGTAATACAAAACATGTATTTTAATGATGCTGACAGCGACTGCGGTCTTATTTCCGATGACGACTCCGTTGCAGATCCAGATTATGTTGCACCTGTAAATGAAGAATCAGATGATGACAATGTTATTACTGCAGACAGAGGCACCTTTGATGAAGCACGTGAAGACGATGCTGTGGAAGATCATCCTGTTTCCGAGGAAGAGCCTCCTGCTGAATTGCCCATACCTTCAAATGAGATGATCGAGAGCACAAACACGAAGACAAAATGTTTGGAGAGTAGAAACTAGTGAAACAAAACTCTACGAATTCCTTGGTGAAACTGATGAACAATACGATTCACTAAAATTGCCTATTGAATATTTTTAGGATTTTATTTCAGAAAGTCTAATGAACAAAATTGTGGCTCAAACTAACCTCTTCTCAACACAGAAAAATTCAAATAAGCCAGTGAATATTGATCTACTTGAACTTGAACAATGGCTTGGTTTGTCAATATACTTTTCAATAAGTAAACTTTCCAATGTCAGAATGCATTGGTCCGTGCATTTAGGACCATTGGGAGAATTTTCTTCTTCAGTCAAGAGCCGCAATCGTTGGGAGGAGATAAAAAGCCACTTGCACTTGGTTGACAAAACCACATTACCTCAAGATCCAACACAGCGTGACAAACTCTTCAAAATACGCCCAATGGTAGATCACCTGCGCTCTAAATTCAAGAATATCCCGACGAATCAACACTTGAGTGTTGATGAACAAATGGTCCCATTCAAAGGAAAAAATTATATGAAACAATACATTCCAAGCAAGCCCAAGAAATGGGGGCTTTAAATTTTTTGTGCTTTGTGACAGTGGTGGTTTCATTCACGATTTCCTTCCTTATACTGGCAAAGTTGATCCAGTTGATGATCCGAACATCCCTAATTTGGGTCCAAGCTCCAACTGTGTTCTTCAACTGGCATAGGTAATTCCTCCTGGAAAAAATCATTCGTTGTACTTTGACAACTGGTTCTCTTCATTGCCACTGATCCAATTCCTGTCAACAAAGCAGATATTTTGCTGTTGAACAATACGACCTCCTCGGTTGGCAGGATTGAAATTGGGAAAGGAATGTGACAAGGAGCTGCTGAAGAAGGGAAGAGGTTCTCTTGAAGAATGAACTACAGAACAAGATGGCAATACTATATCTTATGTGAGGTGGTGCGACAAGAGAGTTGTGAATATTGTATCAAATTTTGCAGCTTCTCAACCAGTTGGCACAGTATCAAGATGGGACTCAAAAGGAAAAAAGTATGTTGATGTACAGTGCCCCAACATCATTCAGCTCTACAACAAAAACATGGGAGGAGTTGATCTTGCAGACTGCCTCATATCATTGTACCGCATTACAATCAGATCAAAAAAGTATTATCATCGACTCATATTTCATATGATTGATATGGCCATCGTAAATGCATGGGTGTTGTACAAGAGACAGGTCGAAAAACTCAGCATTCCTGAAAAAGACATATCGCCCCTAGCATTGTTCAAACTAAGAATAGCCGTTTCCTTGATGAAAAGTGGCAAGATCTCTTCTCGTCCTCGACGTGGAAGACCCAGTGCATCAGGAGAGTCTACTCCAGAGACAGTTTCTGGAAAAAGGCGGAAGGTGACATACATGCAAGTCGCACCAGATGCATCAATTCGTTGTGATCAGGTCGCACATTGGCCCAAAATTACCAATGAGCGAAAAACCTGCATCTATACGAATTGTTCCGGCGGCAAGAAAATGTGCAGTACGAGAAATGCCGGGTCAATCTCTGCTTGAATCAGAGACATAATTGTTTCTATGCGTATCACAACCACTAAAAACAATATCACAATGGTAAAAGTTCTTTATTTTGGCATATATTATCAATAGAAATTGATTTTATAACCTTTATCTTTCATGGGGTTATGCTTCCCAGTTGTAGACAATATATTATTTCTTTATATATGAACCTTACAATATAGATGGACCTTTATTAATGGAATTGTTTTCTAGTCACAAAGGAAAATATTATTTTGTTATTTGCCTGTGAAATACAACTTGTGACTTGTGATTGAATATATTGTGTCATTATTATCCCCAAAACTCATTTGGACGTTTTTATCCATGTTAGCTTCTATTCTGGTAATCTCACTTGGACGAATTCGTCCACACTAATAAAAACTTATAATATTGATGCTTTCCGAAAACTAACAGTAGCATAGCATATTACATTGTATTAGAACGTATTTGAACGCTTCAGAAAATTTTCTTCTTTAAAATACATAAAATTGGGCGGTAAAGGGCTAAAGATTTCCAATGTTTACTTAGGAAATTATGCCCTAACAAGGAATATCACCCTTATTTTTGGCAGTTACAAAACTTTCCATATAAATGCGAGGTAAATTAACCGGAATTTGTTTGAGATTATCAGCAAACCTACAAGATCTCCTTACCAAAATGTATTTTGCTTTCACTGGAGCGAAAATTACTACGGACAACTTCATAAAAAAGATCTGAACATTCTCCTGAGTCAATGGCAACACAATGTGTCCTAAAAAACTACAAGAGTTTGCGTAGAAAGGTCTCAACTTTTACGTGTGCTCAACAAAACAGATGTTGCAGCGTTTCCTGTCTCACGGTCTGCTCAGCATGTTGAAGCTATTGGAAGCTTTAGATCCAGTATATGTAAATCAATTTGAAAATAAATGCAATTCAATAATACTACATTCAATGCATTTCTCCAATCTCGGGAAAGATGGGCTGTATGAAAAGATAAATATGAAGTTGCTAGAATGTTTGTTAAAAGATGCTCCTTTCAAGACAGAAACAGTGCCTGAAAAATTCTGGTACGCAGTATCTCTGGAAACGTGCGGCGATCAGTCCAGATATCCGCTGCTTTCCGAGTTCATGATGCAGCTTTTGTCAATGCTGCATTCTTCTGCTGAAGCTATAGAATTTTTTCGGCTCTTAATTATATAAAAACAAAAAACAGGATTTCGTTAAAAGAGACTAAATGCATGAATGCGATAAAAATCTATGTTAGAGAACATAGATTGAACAAAATGGAAGCCACCGCGGTAACTTAGTCAACAATTGAATAAAAAAAACATTGGTAGAAGAATGAAGAAGAAAAGGAGGAGGAAGCTTCATTCTAACAGGAAAGGTAGGTAAAACCTTTGAATTTTACGTTTAATGGATACTTAAGTAGATTTTGTATGTTTTAACAATTTTTGGTACGTTTTCATGGAGGTTTTGGTACGATCAGCAGAAAAAATTTCGGCAGCCCTGTAATCAGTATGCCAATAGCAGCTAGGTGGAGAGCACGCACAAGAATGGCGGCTCCAGACGGCAAGTTTATGCAGTTGATGGAATTCGCTATAGTTGCAATGAATAAGAAAGAAAAGAGATGTAAAACCTCGCTCAAAATGGACGAAAGAATGGTTCCTAAGAAGTAGTGAATATACAAATGTGGAATTGGTTAATGAAGTGCACAAGGAGAGAGACAGGCCAAGTACAGGCGTGCACCACCTACGAAAGCTGGATTGACACTGATGTGGTGTCAAGGTTTGTATCCGGTCGCTCCAAAATTATCCAGCATAGCTCATTTGCCTCATACAGTCTGTGTCAACCTGAAATGAGCGTACAAACTCACTAGCTCAGCACCCACATCAGATCTATCTGCAGACATATTTGTGCGTAGGAGGGGGCATTTAGTCACTGTGAGCTGAGCGATCACCTGTAAAAGAAGGGTCATAAATATTTTCATCTTCGTAGCTCATATCCCATGATCAACATTTCACGAGTCAGTACAATGTCGTGTTTAAATTTCTTCTTTAAAGAAGCTTTGAAGGCTATCGGTCGTTTGTTATCTGATTAACATCTTGGCTTCTCCCTCTAGCGGCTGAAAGTGTTCGTAGTTCGTACGGCAGTCGAGGATTAAAAATTGACTGCACTTGCTTAACACTTTGACTACGATTACGCGGGTCGTAAAGTTCATTTGGTTAGTTGTGAAAATCAGACTGGGGAAATCGACTTGCCTGCTCGAATAAGTTTTCATCCTTTTTAAGAAATGTACGAAATATATGTGCTTACCAACATTTTCCTCGTATGATAAAATTCATTTAAAAAAGGTTGCGGCAGGGTTTGAAGTGTTATTCACTTACTTTGGTGTGTATATGGTCAATTTACCAAGTAGTACACATTTGTCCCACTCCGTAGTAAACGTGTTAACTAAAGATTAGACAACACCACCCAAGTAACAGGCAATAGTAGGATAAGAAGAGGAATTCAGGTATTTTAAACCCGTTTTACACAGACGGGGGTAATCAAATAGACGCCTTCTCCATGAAAACGTGGAGGAAAATTGCTAGGGAGGTAAATAGCTAGATCCTAAAATCTCTGTAAGAGTTTAGATTTATCAGAACAGCACGTCCATACACTCTTTTGCGCACCAGGCATGCACCGACCACCTTCTTCATTACATTGAATGCACATGGGATCCAAAATTGCTTCCTGAGAGCAGCAAGGATCTTGGACACGTCAGCATGACGCATTTCACATAATAATCTTATATTAAAGACCTTGTTAGAGAGCAACATTAATGCATCAAAATTGGTTATTGTGTGCCATAAGAGGCCTTCAAATTTTGAAAATTATTCCGAACTCTGATTAGGCCATGCTCGTTTACAAATAAATTCAATTGAATCACGATACCCGCGTCGGGGGTTTCCTTTGAAAAGAACGCAAATACTTAAGGGTAATTTACCTGTTGAGCACTTTTCGAAACTTCAGAGCGAGTATTTTCGTACGAACATCCATGAAAATGTACATCAGTAAAATGCTCAGGATACTTCTCATTAGCTTTCTTTTTCAAATTAAATATAAATCGACGAACATAATGATTCACTCGGCAATAGTTCGTGAATGAAAAAAATTGTCCCAAATGAATATTTGATCCAATGCGACTCACACCGACAACATTAACAAACATTTTATTTTACAGCAAAGGTTCTTGACACTGCTCGGGAATACTTAGAAAGAGAAAGTCATTTAATGTCTCGACATTAGGGCTCGTCAAGTACGTAGACCAAGCTAATAACCTGCTTGAGACGCATCGCATCGGGTGAGACAGTCAGCTGGGTTACTTGAGTCCCTAGACCCCTGAACGTGAAAAAATTTCACAGTATGAACCTCAAATGCGCGCGCGATCGAGTCTAAAGCCCCGTACACACCTTTCAAATTCGCGTGCTTCATGCCGCATCTCTGACCACCCAAAGCTCTCTGACCGCTCGGCAGCATGGTGCCGCATCAGCAACAGAAAGCCTAGCAAACCCGATTGCTGTTGCAGGCCGAGTGGCCAACAGCGCACGGCAGAGTCAGTGTGAGACAAGCAGGCATTGAGTACGGTTATGGTCTCGCTGACGCGCTCCGCGATGAGCCGAGCGCAGCTGCTTCGCGCAGCACATTGTTTTCTGACGTTCTCCTTCTCTCAAAGCTCATCGGCAACTGACACATGAAGCTAGAATATACTGGAGGGAGCATGGCCGATTTCGATCGGATTCAAATTAGCTGCAAAAGTTGAGAGACTAAGGCATTGGGAAGGCTCGACACGTCACCACCTTTGAGCCAACCACAGACGCTTGGCTGAAGTTGGCTCCTCCCACCTTCTCTACAACTCCGCCTCCCATTTTCCAAAGCAAGATTAGTAACCCACCACAAGTCAAAGGGGAAGGTGTGCGTGCAGGTCGCTCTGTAATTTGTTATATTCAAGGGCCTGTAATCTTTATAGTTTTCAACTCATAATGTATCTTTGCTAGTAATTTTGATATTATTAATTAAGTGTCCTCAAGTGAAGAAACACAATTTATTATCTTTCGGACTCCCAAATTAATGATTAACGATTGTGCGATAGTCTCAACAGCTAGAAGAGCATTCAGCGAACGTGTGCGCACTCTATCGTAGTCAGTAGGTAACTGACTTTCCTGCTGACGTCACACTAGGGAGAACGCTATTGGTTACTACAAACTTAAGAGAACACTCAAAATCTGGTTCTCTTCACAGAAGACCATGCTCCCTCCATATATATTCCCTCCACGAACTGACTGCAGCTTCACCACGCGCTTATCGACAAGCCCGTCTGTACATAAGCGGTTGTTCTGTGACACCACTACGGTGAAAAATAGCATTGACGTAACGCAAGGTGTGTACCGGCCTTTACGCTTTGTTCATCAATGAACTCTTCGCTCTATTTTCTCAGGTTTTAGGGTCTTGGAGTTTTGCCGGTTCAATGCTATCATGGAGTCGGTGTAAAGTTTCAGTTCGCCAATACGAACTGGACAATGGACAATAGTAAGATCTCTGTAGATTTTCAATGCTATGGTAACCCATCATTGACGGAAAGAAGCTCCAGTATAGGAAATTATTGATTTAATTTTAAGATTGGCACCAACGAACTTATTTTTTCATACGAGAAAATTGAATTATCCCGACACTTTGTCCATCGAATAGGCCACACATAAGAAGTCTTAGCTGACATCCGCGAACACAAACAAAGTAAAAGAACTCCCGTAATCTAGTAAACAGCGCAGCAACGTTAACTTTACCAAGCTCTTAACCTGCCTAGCAATTTTACTCCACGTTTTTATAGAGAAGGCGTCTATTTAATTATCCCTGGAGAAAGCAGACTTCATCTGAAGTTCATGGAGAAATAAATTTGCCCTGTTCAACGTGAGTAAAATAAAGCTAGCAGGATCGAAATTTGAATTCAATGACGATAAAATAGCTCTCTTAACATTGCCCGATTCTTCTAACTTAAGTGCCTTAGTAAAAATTTCATCAGCTGCCCGGTTCCATATTATTCCGTGAAATTTGTTTACTCTACAGTTCTCGGCCAGACCAGAAGCTAACAGTTGGGAATGAAGGTCGTTAATATTAGTTGCAAACTGCTGTAAATTAAAGCCGTAAAAATTAATGTAAGCGAATGTTTTTTGGACAAAAAATTCTTATATGCGATTTTTACGTAAAAACGTTCCTTAATCCTTCCTACATGGCGTACTAATGCCATTTATCCCTTTTTGGCAACCGCAACTCTAAAAATCATCCTCAAACTGCCCTATATACAAGGTCACATGGAAGCCACATGGTTACGACATGGATTGTCCATGTTTGACATATGGGTTCTACGTGCCCATGCTATGTGGAAACCGCATGGACTTTTGGAAAGTGGCCTCATGTGGGTCCCACCTGGTTAGGACACATGTAGAGAATGTGGGTCCTACATGGAAACCATATGCCTCGTGACCATCCCTCGCTTCTGCCAGCTAGGGTCCATGTGGTAATAACGCATTGGTTCCATGTATAAATCAAGCAGACATACCATGAATTCTGCTGACGTGTATTATACATTGTTCCATGTGGTTATCGAAGTTGGTTGGTCGCTCCGGTGCCGTTGTAATGCCACGTCTTGTGGCAGATGACCTGTTGAGAACACGTCCCCCCAAAATGCCATTCTCATCACGCACTGAATCTTGATACCATACATGGTTATGTTATGTAAACTGATCGCAAATGTTTCGCGATTTTCTTTGAAGTAATTTATCAGCCGGTACAGTAATTAGTGGCGAAAACAATGGCATTTCAGTATTTATAGGGTTTCATGGTAGCCTCCACCACTCGTTGTCGCGTGTTTTAGTGACATATATATAAGTATAATACTCATATATATGTCACAAGGCTGTTAATTCATAAAGTCGTACATGCATGGCGAATGAAACCTTAACCGAAGATCTCGGAAGAACTTGCGAATTGAGATATTTTTTTCAGGGTGTGGAATGTAGTTTTGCAGCCAGGCTAAGATGCAATGAACGATTCCATCATTCAAACATTTCCAATTTTCTTTATACTTATTGACTTGTAATATGAGAAATTCAAAAATTGAATTTTTATAAAATTAAGGCTTTCAAAAAAGACCGAAAACTATGAACCCTCCATGGTATAACTTATACCAAGCTATACCAGGTCTCCCGACAAAAATGTACCCGACATTTTAATTGATTTTATCTCCGCTTTATATAAACATATTTGAAATATATTTTTTCACAATCTAATAAATTTTGTTTCCTTTTCGAATTATTTATATTTAAAGTTTTTGACTATCGTTTGATAACCACTTTACAGGGATCGATTTACTGAAAGAGGTCAACTAATTGGTGAAAGGAAATGTTTTAAAAACAACACTGGTGTTCTTCATTTCTCATTACCTACTGTTGAAAATAATTTTTCAATGATTTATCCTACATACCACAAGTATTTAAACCCTCTGAGAGGTTATCCACTTCCTTATTTCATCATTTGAAGACGCCTAAAATGCAGCTCAATAACAATCGGAGAATTTTCAGCGTGTTGGAATATGAAGCAACGAAAAACCATGAAAAAGTTAGAAAAGCATTTAATTTTCTTCTAATTTTCTAACTTATCAAGGTGAATAGTTGACGCCTGGGTTCCATATTTGCAGTTAGGTTTTTAAATAACTCTTCCAGGTTAAGATATATATTAGGCCAAGCTTTCGAACTCACAAGTGGAGTTCGTCATCAGGGCTGAAACATTCACAAGAGCTGGACGCATATGGCTACACACGTACGTATCTTAACCTGGAAGAGTTATTTAAAAACCTAACTGCAAATTTTCTAACTGTGCGATACACAGTATTCTTATCAGGAGAGTTCCTTTCTGGGAATTTTTCATTAAATGCTCTTCTAACTTTTTCACAGTTTTTCGTTGCTTCATATTCCAACACGCTGAAAATTCTTCGATAGTTATTGAGCTACATTTTAGGTGTCTTCAAATGATGAAATAAGGAAGTGAATAACCTCTCAGAGGGTCTAAATACTTGGTGGTATGTTGGATACATCATTGTGAAATTAATTTTAACAGTAGGTATTGAGAAATGAAGAACGCCAGCATTGTTTTTAAAACATTTCTTTTGAACAACTAGTTTTTCTACCTCTTTCAGTAAATCGATCGCTGTAAAGTGGTTATAAAAAGGTATTCAAAAACTGAAATTGTTGAAAAAAGGAAACAAAATCACCTACATTGTGAAAAAAGGTCGTGCAAATATGCTAATTTAAAGCAGTGATATAATCAATTATAAGGCGGAGACATTTTTATAGGACACCCGGTACAGGTATTCGTGGTAAAACTACGGTCATCAATTTTTTCGTATCAGATATCCGCCAAATTAACATGGAATGAAAATAACTGGCCGTCAAGAAGTAATTTTTTGTTTAATTTTGCAACGATTTTCAGAAAAATTAAAGTCCTCTAATACTATGGCAGCGAACTTCAATATTCAAACTCGAAAAATCATGATACCAGTTGAATTGTTCAGTAATGAATTGTTATTTACATGAAAGCAAATCAAATTCCTATAATAAAATGGCAGTGCAAACTTCATCATTCAAAATCAAGGAGTCGTACAAGCTGAATTGTACATTCTTATTAACATTTCTTAGAAGCAAATTAAATTCCTTTAACACAATGACAGCGCAAACTTCAATGCTCAAATTTAAAACATCATGATTCTATGTAAATGAACTATGATGAATGAATTTAACTTTCAAATGCATTAACATTTCTAACAATTCAATTCCAATACATTCAAAATCATATTTAATCGTTGATAATACATGGATATGTCTTTGAAGGTGTAAATTTGTTCTTCATACATTTATATTTTATCAAGGCAAAACATTGACAAAATGAATTACACAAACAAACCTCATCCATATTGTGAAGACTGATAAACCCTCAAAATAAAGGTCAACGAAATAAATTACGAAATGAGAAATAAGAAACAAAATTTTAAAAGTTAATAATTGTACTGATGGATTTCTCGTTGAGTATTTCAAATTGAAATGCTTACGTATATATACATATTTAAACGTTCAAAAAATATTATTTCATAGATGACTAGTTTGGTACAACAATATGAAGTAAAAGCTATAATATTCTTTCAGCATAGGTGGAGAAATGGCTACTGTCATCGAAAGGCTTGCACATGTATACGAATTAAAACTCTGCATATATATCTTACACGACTTCTAGTAACTTATCACTTCCCATCACAACGGAGCGCTTATGAGAGAAACAATTGTAATAAAATCAGATGTTTATATTGACCGAAATTAGCAACAGTTCAACAGAAAATAATTTACCTGCTATATCGTTTTAACCAGCAGCGCATAAGAACTAAGCTCATATTTAATTATTTCAATATTGACAATAAAAAGCTCGTCACATTAATTATCCCTTTCATTCACTAATACCATGAATTGAATGATATTCCTTGAGATATCGAGGAGCACAATTGACACTGATCAGTTCACGTCTCGAGCTGAACTAAAGGGGCTTTCACACGATCAGTTTTTTCGTCAGTTAACACTGACACTCACGGTCCGCAACACCATATTTGGGCATGCGTGCTCTCTTTTGCTCTCTACTCGGCACTCGCCACTGTCGGGTTTGACTGCTGCTTTGCTTCTATTTGCGTGTCAGTTTTCGCCCGCCCGGCGCCTAGTAAGGATGGCTGCGATCGCTCTCCCGTTTTAAATGGTCTCAACCTGGTTTAAATCATTAATTAGCTATTTTCGTCAACAGCCTGCTTTGTGGAAAGTGCAAAGCAACGAATACAAGAGCAGAGATAAAAGAAGCAAGTAGCTCATATATGTTATCGAAGCAATGAATCAACACAATATTAGTTTACATGAGAATGGGTTGAAGGAAAAAATTATTACGCTTCAAAAATAGTTTAGGAAAGAATTTAGAGCATTTGCTTCCAAAAAACTATTATTTAGCAGAGGATAACACCTGGATTCACAGGTGCGGGGAACAATAGTTTATATTTTTACAAGCATATCATAATACATTCGTTCTGTTGTAGTGTCAGCGCCATTTACAAAGGATTTTCAATCTTGTTTAATATTCACTCTGGAAATACTGCAAATGTATAATATTTTTGTTTATTAGAATGAAAAAATTAAATATTTAACCGAAGTGCAACTTCAACAATTTGTCCGGCATTTTCAAATAAAATATAAAATTTTTTCCATGAATTCTCCTTAATATTTAATTTCAGCATGAAAATGTTTCCTGAAATAAATCTAAACATTTATTAGTTTATCCGTACCGCTGTCACATTCACATGCATTATTAGATATTATCACGCAGTAATTTGAGAGGCTTATTATATTCTATAATAGTTGCTTGCGGATGACAGATTTACGCATGCATTCTATCACACAGTTCAAATGAATGTGCGCTAGATTTCAATTGCAGTTTCTATATCCTAGTCACTGCGTCGCTAGGAAATGACCGAATATAGTTCAAGAAAAAAATTCAATTTACGAGCTATACTATTACACGCTGGTACATGCAAAACTGTACAGAACGAGTGGAAAATATTACCTGCTCTTGAAGTTATTATGAAGTAGATTATTACATTCGTAGTAGTTGTAGTATTTGTTAGATTTGGTGTGACCAAATTTTACAAATGCTGAGAAAAGGAACGAATGCGACAAATAATTAGTGAGCGAAATTTTGATATTTAGCCCTAACTTACTACAAATCCGGTTATAACTGCTATTTTCTGGATGTTTAGCTAGCCATTCTTTTACCCACCATCTATTTATGGTGTTTTTTCTTCTCTATGACCGCAAAGCCGATGAGTATGTTTGCTTTGACTACGACGAATCTTTCTCGACTATGCATAGTGAAGCACTGCCAAGCTTGCCAGTTACGCGCCACTTCAGTCACGCGAACGTACGTGTGAACGCGAGTGTTTTGACCACACTCTGGAGTGTCAGTGTTTACTGACGAAAAAACTGATCGTGTGAAAGGGCCTTAAGTAACGGTCACGAGTGACACAACACGGAAGTTGAACCATGACGCAAGAGCGTCTGAGAGGAGGGGCAGGGGAGGGGGATCCGTGAAATCAAGTCTGCAGAGCTGCCAGATGCGCATGCTTTTGAAATCGAAATCTCAAAACTTATCCAAATAGTTACATGTGTGTATACCAATTTATTTATTGGTGTGTTCTGTCCTCTAGTATTATTAAACGAAAGCTTTGAAATGGTACCTCACTCATATAAAGAATTCATTCATCACAATTATTTGTTCAATGAGGTTAACAGCATATATTTCGCGGGCAATGATCACCTTATTAGTTATAATGAGCATTACAACTGATTAAGTCACAACTGAGTCTTACACAGGCGAATGTTAGATTTTATAGCACACGGAATTTATTTTAGCTCAGCTTGATCCTGAATACTGCAAAAAATAAATTACATATTTTTGACCCAGAAGCAAAAAGCAGTTAAATTTGAGACAAATCAGACGTGTAAACAGGTTATGAATTTGTTATAAATGCAGTATTTAATAAGTGCTCTGAAAGGTATCTCTGCCATTTTATCAAAACACGGATAACAGCAATTATATATATATATATAGGCTCTGAAGGGTAGCTCTGCGATTTTATCAAAACACGGATAACAGCAATTATATATATATATATATATATATATATATATATATATAAGAATACAATGTTTTTTATAGCCGTTCAAAATCAAGTGCGCTGCAAACACACGTACCTTCCATGTGGATAAGTTTATTTAAGCCAATGTGGTAGCTAATAGGAAATCACACGTGGACCCCACGTATCAAATCCAGCATGCAATGTACTAACATGGCTATGATGAGTATATTCAGTGACAAATCCATTTTGTCAGCTGAAATCCACGAAACCAGCAACTAACCATGTGACATTGTATGTAGAGTACCCCCCACCCGGGCGCACTCACGTCATCCGCGCACATTTTCATGTACCTGTGGTGCTGCGTCCGTGTGCGTGTAGGGTGCGTCATGTGCACTGGTCCAGAAAATTTGCTCATTGCCAGAACTCGCTGTATATTCTAACTATGAGTTACCAGATGTCGCAATGCAGTTAGGTTGTGCCTTGCTTAGCAGCCCATAGACGATAAATTTTTCTTGTCAATATCATTGACAATGATGAATATTGACAATTTAATTGATCGCCTGTGGGCTTGATTGACGACCGTCAATTAATTGACTATGTATTGACGCAATCAAATCAGTTTGATTTTTTATTGATGGTTCGTCAATATTTCATTCTTAGCTCCGAAAGTCGTAGTGTGTAAACATGGGAATACTTGGAATTTCATTTTTGTGTATACGCAGATCTGGTACTTTTTGCATGCTGGAGGACGCTGCTACAAGTGTCTGGTACTTTTTGTGTCTTATTATTGTGTTATAGAACTATTTTATTTATTATTGTCAACCTACTTGTTTGAGTTATCCTAAAAAGTACTTGGTACTTCGTACTTGGTACTTTTTATGGAGTGACCAGATGCAATAGTTCATCAAATGATGTAGTGTCCATTCAAAGATAGTTCTCAAAATCTTCTGGCTCATTTGCACGCAAGTCCTTGAGCAATGCGTCGGTTCCGAATATTCTGCCACGTTCAGTGAGCTAGTTTTTGGCCCTTGTCTTGCGTTTAGGCGAAAATTTTCTGGGAGATGAAAATGCCAAGGCCAGCGCGACAATGGTAATTTTTTTCTTCGACCATCACGGGAGGCGTCCGCAGAGCAAATGACCGATTTTCATCAATTACATTGATGAAAAGATTGACGCTATTTGTGGGCAACAAAAAATCTCATCAATATATTGAATCAGTGATATTGACAATTAAATTGAACGTCTATGGGCCGCTTTAGAATACGCAGTTCGAGCTTATATGAAATATGGAAGGAGTTTGAATACCAGATAATTTTGAATTCGTGCGTCTACCGGCGAAGGGGTAAGATGAGGGAAGTTAAAAATGAGTAAAAAGAAAAAGGAATTTATCATTAAATGTATCTACAGATGTACCATGTGCAATAATTCATTATTTCTCATTATTGCTTTAAAAATGTATCTTTCTTATGTCTATTAGATGTATTTGTTTACTGGTTGGCTCAATGGTGAAGTAATCGTAACTAAATTAATAATGAACTAGGAAAGTTACGATAAATAAGAATAAATAAGTAATGAATAATGGTGGGATGAATAAATAATGAAATGATTTATCACATATTTAAATTAATATTACAGTGTGTAATTATTTTAATTAATATACTTTTTGGTTACTTATTTCGGAAGTTTGGAAAATGGCATTAGATATCGTCTACTATATTTTAGTTGGCACGCAAAGACAGAAAAATTTAAGGACACCGTCTGGGTAGAAAAAAAGTCCGTTATTTATGGATGGATTTCTCTGAAATTTTCACAGTAGGTGTGAAATGATGCAAAGATCATTTTTTATTTAGACAAAATTTTTGTATCTGCACTTTATTTATTTTTTTTTAAATATGATAAAATCGGTTTTTTTTGAAATCTATCTTCTTCTACAATTTTGAAGTTACAGAACCAGAACTTCGTTTTTAGATTGCTCATATGTCTATATAACCATAAGGGCTAGGGAATTTCGATATCTTTTTTTTGTGGATTTTGAGAATATTTTTTTTAAAAAATGTGAACTTTTCTCATTTTTTTTTCATGTCATGTAATTTTCAAAACAATAGATGTATAGAAAAATGCTACCCCTTATGGATACACCTTGCTAAGCCCTATCGAATGGTATGTAAACTATTCTTGTAGCTCTAAAATTGTGGAAGAAGTAGCATTTAAGAAACCAATTATCATGTTTCCAGAAAAACGTGTTTTTTCACCAAAAAAAGTTGTTTTTCTTTATATCTTTTGAACTACAAGATTTTCTACAATGAACTCTTGAGCGTTTGTAGCTCTTTTTAAGCCCTTTCGATTGATATAATTTACATTGTTGTAGCTCTGTAACTCTGGGAAAAAATATAGATCAAAAGACAATACGTGTAATTTTTCCAAATAACCACTTTTTTCATTTTTTTTCATTTTTTTCAATCAAAATACGTTTTTATTCCAAGTCAACTCCTCTGTTTTGTAGCTCTTTTCAAGCCCTTTGGATTGGTGTGCTTGCCATAGCCGTAGCTATGATACTGCAGCTGTCATCGAGCTATGAATGAAAGCTGCGGTATCATAAATACGGCAGAGCAGCTGAATTCTGAAATTGTCAAAAATTGAAAAAAATATTAAAATGTTTCGTTTGTATAATGGAAGCTCTTTGAGTAGCCCATGAACGAACTATATTGCCATTCCCGCAGAGAAACATCCTTAATTGACCCCAATAATGAGTGGGGGAGGGTTCAAGGTCACGCCACCCCCATCGCTTTCCCCCCCTCTGGTGGGCGCACTATTCGGAGTAGACGTTAACGGAAAGCACCAATGAAAGCGCAAGAAAATCCTCTATAAGATGCATATAAAAACAGGAAATCAACACATATCCCGATTTCCATCTAGACGGTCCCCAGACGGTGTCCTTAACTAACTTTGTTGTATTAAATAGTGTGGCCACAAGCATATTCATTTAAAAACTATCTCATTATCACCAGCGCAACTAAAAAGAATTTGGTATTTACAGAGGCTGTACACAATTTCCTGACGCGAACGAAAAAGGTGCAATTTTGTGATCGAATCCATAACATTTATTACTTGGTGTGTTGGCGTCAAGCTTTATCACCAATGTGAGCATTGAGGATCCTTTAATTTGCACTTTAAAGGACAGAGAATTGACAATTAAACATACCGAAATGAGTACATAAAATTTGTTAGCAAATTTTCTAACTAAATTAATCTAATTCATTTGGCGTAAACATGCATAAAAGGCAACTTACAAAACGCTTCAGCGCCAGAATACTTTTTGTATAATTGACATTATACAGCACTTGGTAATTACTCGAATGAACCGATTTATTATAGAAACTAAATAAGGTTTGCATTTTTAACAACACATTGTGGCATACGAACAATGCATTATGAAATAAGGTAGTATCCCAGTAACTGCCCTGTTATTTAGTCAACTCATTATATAATATGTGTCGTTTAAAACGGCTGGGACTTTTAATTAAGTGTAAAAAAAACATTGAGTATTTTATTCCATTATTAAATGATACTTATATTGCAGAGCTATATAATAATAAATATTCGCACTAGAGTTATGTCACATAGCGACGTGTGGCAGCTGTTGAAGTGCGCATGGTAGTGATTCTTACTGGTGGTGACGAGCCATACACTTACACGGACTCGCACACGCACACTGAAAATGTGCGAGATTGACGTGGGTGCCACCCGGGTGGCACAGGGTCCAATCTCGCGAATTTCTACACCGCCCAACCCTCTCCCTCCACCTTCAAGCAGCTACAGCACCACTTCCGAGCAGCTACAGAAATGTTATGTTAAATTGATTTAGGTTAGGTTAAGTTAAGTTAGGTTTAGAGGTTAGGTTTAGTTAGGTTAGGTTGGGTTAGGTTAGGCCAAGTTCAGTTAGTATAAGGTTAACTTGAAAAAAGTTTAAAAATGCCTGTTTTTGCGTGCCGAGACGGAGGGTCGAATAGCCAAACACCAGCAGTCGTTGTCAAAACTTATTATAATGATTTAATACAGGTTAACTTTGATATTCCGCTGAAGTATCCACTTACTAAGCACTTGTAGGGTTTATAATGCAGTAAATAAAAATAAATGTATAACGAACAGATAGGTTAATAAACCTCAGTAGTACTACATAGTTCAATAATTGGCGCGAATGGCAACTTTATGTAGCTGCTTGGAGGTGGAGGGAGAGGATTGGGCGGTGTAGAAATTCGCGAGATTGGACCCTGTGCACCCGGGCGCTCGAGCAGCGCGTATACACCCGGGCACATGTGCGCGTTTGGACTTCTTAGCTCTGTTTTTTTGTATTTTTTCCCCTCTTGTTGTCACGGATTGGACAGTCAGTCGCCTTCGTGCATTGTTCAGGTGCGGTCATGGAGCTAGGATATATGGAGGGAGCATAGCGCACTCTGATCGGGCTCAATTTGGCTGCAAAAGCTGAAAGACTCGGGCACTGTTAAGGCCTGTGACGTCACAATTTTGAGCCAACCACAGACGCTTGGCTGAAGTTGCTCCACCCACCTTCCCTACAACCCCTCCCTCTCATTTTCCAAAGCAAGATTAGTACCACACCACATGTCAGAGGGTGAGGTGTGCTTGAAAGTCGCTCTAATTTGTTATAATCAAGGGCCTGTAATCTTTATAGTTGTCAACTCTTGTTGTATCTTTGCAAGTAATTTTGATATTGTTAAGTGTCCTTTAGTGAGGAAACACAATTTATTATCTTTCGGAGTCTTAGAATCCCAAATTAATCATTAACGATGATGCGATTAACTGAACAGCAGGAAGAGCATTCAGCGAGCGTGTGCGCACTCGACCGTAGTCAGTAGGTAACTGGCTTCCGTGCTGACGTCACACTTGCGAGACGGCTATTGGTTACCACAGACAGAGGAGAAATCTCAGAAACTGGTTCTCTTCACAGAAGGCTATTCTCCCTCCATATGTACTCCCTCCACGGGTGCGGTATAGCGCTCGTGGTTCTCAAAAATGGGTCGCAAGTCAAAATCTGCTATCGCCAGTATGGCAAATTGTTTGAAAAAGAAGCGCAAAGCTAGTGAAAGTGTAGAAGAGACAATGATTGGTGAAACTACAGTAAAAAACGGAAACGTCTTTCAAATGTTGAAATAGGAGAAGAAAATGTGAATTATTGTTCACTGATGCTAGCAAGAAACAGTGAAGCAAATGACGACGTATATGCACTGCTCTGATAGCTCTCGCACAGCTGGCTGAAGTGTGACCTTGAACTTGAAAGTGCATGTGCAACATGTGATTGCAACAATTGTTCGAACACTGTTTTTAACTATAAACCAACGTGTGTTGTGAGTGTGGACGGCAAACAAAGTTACAATTATTCTGCAGGTAAAATGGCAAAAAATTATTCCTGTGGAACGAAAGGGTTGGGATTCTTTGGGTACTGTTCAGTGTGCTTATATGAATCATTCGCACCCTGTAGTTTTGGCAAGTATTACCGACAGGTTTCATTTCTACAAAAATGTATGAAATTATTTTTCGATAAAATGGCACCAACAATTTTCAGCGCGGTGAAAATGGTTAAGGGTAGGGGAGAGCCTCTGCCCGACATTACCGTCAGCTTTGACGGCAGTTGGCTCACTCGGGGTCACAAATTCACTATAGGAGTAGGATTTATAATTCATGAGGAGACTGGCTTCGTATTGGATTTCCACGTACACTCAAAATATTGTGATGGCGGGCGAGAGAAAAAAAAGAAGCTGTCCGCCGAGGAATTAGAGGAGTGACGATAGCAGCAGCATAAAAAATGTCAACGCAATTATGAAGATGGTAGTTCAGGGTCTATGGAGGCCAAGTGTGCTGTTGTTATGTGGCAGCGATCAGAAGAGAAGCGATTTCGTTACACCAACTTCATCGGAGATGGCGTCTCGTCAGCTTTAGTGCCGTTACTTCCTTGAACGACGGGAATGGCCCTTACGATACTCCCGTCGTCAAGGAAGAACTCATAAATCATATTTACAAACGACTGGGAACCCACTTTTAAACCTATAGAAAGACTTGCGCCGCGACACAACAATGAAGACAGGGAAAACAGTGAGGTGGTCCCTCCTTGCTGGTAAAGGGGGCTGACACACTCATCCAATGACAAATTGACAAAACATTTTGGTGTAAATATTCGTATGGGGCAATTTCAAAAACTTTATGAACAAACAATGGAACAATTTCAAAAACTACTCTAATGGTTACAGTAATACCCCCGGCACCATCTAGTACTAACATTTTATATAAAGGTTTCATTCATATGAATGGAGCAAATCTCTCAGTCCAAAGGGAACCTGTTGAAATATTGTATGTTACAATAGAAAAAAAACGTTTCTAATGTCCCTTACCACAAAAAATGCGACTCCTTCCTATCCTCTGATCAGAGACACAACTGGAGAAACGCCTTATGAAGATCAAAAACCATCAGATACTTATTGAATCTCAGTAGCTTAAGGTGGTAAATAGTTCAGCATTCAATTGAGACCCAGGTAAAGCTACTTGGTTGTGAGACATTGTTCTCTTTACTTTTTTATCTAGAAGATTTGATAATAGCACAATTCTACATTTATTAGAATCAGCGTTCGTTCTAAATTCTGCGATATGCGCAAGAAAAGAATACGGATTATTTCGCAGCTCGCTCAAAGAAGTAATCTCCTCAACGATTCCAGCTGAGAGTTGTTCATTAATGACGTCATCGTATTTATTTTATTTATTAGTATCATCTCTGTATTTTTTAAGAATAATTACAGAACGCTTAACGCAAAAGAAAAATTATTAGGGAGCAAATGCACCACAGATTCATTCCATAGGGCCGGCATTACCAAGCGCCCTGCCTCGTTACGGTAGGTACCTTTTAGAAATAATCTACAATTTTTTCATCTGTATATAAAATTTCAAACTTAAGCTCCTTGGTGTCATAATTTGAAACTGAACCACTAACTTTAGCAAGAGCCTCAACCGAAGCTCCGTTCAAATTCAAGTTATCAGATTCACAAAAATCCGACTCCACGCTTGATTTCACAGCGTTAGCTGAAGCCTCTAGTCATCAAGTTTCATTAAATTTAACTATGAACATATTAACAGAGTTTGAATGAGACACGCTAGCAGCAAGAGATGACACAGCATCAGTCCCCTGCCGCACAATAATAGAACATACATGAATAATCCATAGGCCCAAACGTGCACGAGTGCACTGGTAGTTTACAGTATAGGCGTAATTTACACCAAGAAGAAAGTCAATTGTGCACCCATTGAGAAACATCTTGTTCGCCAACAGAATCTGCAACTTCGTGCGTTTACGCACCCCGTCAGACAGGCCGGAAAAGTCTATCTTCGCTCGAATCTCGGGACAATAGCTGCTCGAAACATTTTTAATTCATTCAACATGATTGGAAAATTCTACGATGCTGGTTAAGTAAAATTTTGACCCATTGAACCCATCTATTTTAATTATAAATTTTCTTGCACAATCTTACACTTTAATTAATTGAACAGTTGACCACCGACTATGATACAAAACTACTTTGAGAGGCAGGATCATACATCAAACATGCCGGTCATGCGTGACAGCGCCAACGTAAACCTCGGCAAGAGAGTGCTAGTGCTCGCTGAGTTAAAGGTCTGTATTACCTAGTATTTTACAAAATTTGTGAGAGTTTCTTTTAATTCCAGCACAGCAAATTGCTTCGAGATGAATTTTTATGTTCAGGATTTTTGCCTTGAAAGTTCTCAACGCAGGCATGTGGAAAACTTTCTTTGACAGCTTCATCCACTAAGGAGTTTCGTATATTTTCCGGTATGACATTTATCTCGGTACACAAGTAAGCATGAAATTTGTTGCAGTTTCTACGTTGCCCCAAAAATTTATACCTGTGAGACGAAATTTCACGGTTAAGTAACCCGCATTTCATGAATCCATTCAGATCCTTTATTTTAGTCAGTTATTTAGATGAAGAATCATACAAAGGTCACAAGAAAATTTTGTGATTACGATAACTAGGTTCTCCATCAGACTAGCAGAGCCAACATCTTGTCTTGTTGTCTAAATTCCTCTGCTTTTCGCACGCAACTTTAAGAGCCAAACTAGGACCTCCGTAATCCACTCAGCGCTAAGGACGCACAATATCTGAACAAGTTTCGCTTCCACTAGTCCAGTCAATTGCTTCGAACAGATTGTATATGATCTCGTTCAAAGATGGCTTAGTTTTATTCACTAAAGAGCTGAGCATATCCTTCAGTTCCTCTGACAAACCACTCCATGAGAAAAACTGACACAAAATATCTCCATCAATGCTAAACGATAAGCCTGGTCCACCAACCTACGAGCCTCACTGACCCAGTAGTAGGAATTCCTTACCCTAAACTTCAGGTTCACGAGTTTTTAATAACAGAATATTGCTGTAAAGTTTCCTTAGGAAATGCATCGGCCAAAATCTTCCGAGCTTGATCATAAGTGAATTCATTAGGAGAAAACTTTTTACGATTAATACTAATTCCATTATTATTCCACCTTCAGTTCTTTATAAGTCATTGAAAGGCATAGATACCAATAATTGGAAAGTAAAACTTGCAGAGCCTTAGATATGCTCTATTAATTGCATGCAATTTTTTATAAATCTAATCATTTTGTAGGAAATTAAAAGAGGCCACTAAAGAAAAATTTAGTTGCAAAATGGTCTTGAAGTAAGGAAACCTTGAAAAAAATAGAACTCAATTTTGTATCGAAAAATTAAAGAACCGATTGGCTTAGTGAAAATATCAGGCTCGATATGAAGTAAATCGTAGCCTAAAGCGGCAAAAGTGTATACATGCAAAACTAAAAAGAAAAATGAAGGAACACTTGCCGGATCCAGATTTGGTAATGACCAATGCAAGAATTGCCATGCCTAGAACTAACTCTCAAGTTTTAATAGGAAACCTATTGCCTGAAAGTGAAATGACTGGAGTGCATTATGAAATTATTCAATCATTGGTTAGCTCACACAAAAACGGAAAAATCATAAAACGTTTTACATCCACTGAAAACTTAAATAACACACATTTACAAGCTTTTCTTACTAATTCAGCAAATATTGAAAATCATTCAAAGTAGCATGAGCAAACACAAGACAGTACTTAGACTCTTAGCAGCTGGACGCTCCAACTGTGAACTTGAGACATGAAACTTGAGACCGCACCCAAAAGCCAGCCGCAAGTAGCCACTCTCAAAGATCTTCGTGCTGAAAAATACAGACATTAAGAGCACTGTAATAATTATTGGACTATGAGAATTCCCTACTTGTAACATACGTCCTCCTCCATAGAATCTACGATTTCACTATCACGATTGAACAAGCTCTTTGTGCAGCAGCGCCTTCCCAGCGAGCAGCTAGAGAGTTCAGGAAATGCGAACACCTTCAACAACATCAGCTCTCAGTAATTGCGGATGAAATTTAGGATATGCCAAACAAATATTTCACAAGTCAAGGTATTGATGCATTAATAGAGCACGCATCAGTTTGTGTTTTATAATTTTCAAAATCCAACTGTGAGGAAGACACAAACGGATACTAACTACTAGAACTGCTCCATGAAAAGTTTTATAAAGCTTGACCAGCATCACAAGCTGGAAGAATCCAATCGAGAATAACAGTAATTACATGAAACTTTGGCAATGTGAACGAATCCTTCCAAAAAATGATGGAGATTCAAACTATTGTATCGACCCAGTCATAAGAAATAATCGTTCTCAGCGAAGTGTGGATAAGGTAAAATGAAAGACATCTTACATCGAAAAATTCTCGAAAACCATGCCGCAACAATGTTGGATGAGCTTACTCTGAAGCAGAGAGCAGTCTTTGTAGCGATTTATTTCAGAGAAAAGGCGCCAAGAGAATTTGACCCAAAGGCCGGATCACAAATAATTTGACTTCTATATCTAATACACTACGGAAAAGAGCAACTAACAAAATTGTATTCATTTGCAGAAAATCGGCCGACACAGCAACCAATGACTGAACTTGGTGATAATTTTTACATTTTCGTCAGTACTGCCCACGAAACACTACTTGCGTTCGATTTCACTCTCTTTATAACAGACAGGACTTCATGACTCAAGTCAACTACAAGAAAATCAGTTCGTTGTTCTTTTAGATCTAAATCTTCCGCAAATATGCGTCCATGAACGGACAACCCATAATAGTATAAGACTAAAAGCCATAAACGTGACGGACAAAGCAAAATGCTACCGCATGAAAGATTTTGCGCGTGTAAACTACGGCCATAAAGCTATGGAAAAATGAAAATGAGTCCTAAACTACTCAGGGGAATACTAAAATCTAATGAAAGAGAAACTTGGTGACGGTGGTCACGAAGATCTAACGAGGAACTAAAATGCAAATCCGTCACTCAACCAGAAGAAAAAGATTTTCACTATGACTCTGTTTCAAACTCTAACGAAATGCCTGAAGTGAAGCCTTTCCTACTTTTTTAAGAGATTCGACTCCTATTAAGTGCCTCGCAACAAAAGTGTACTACAACAAAAGCTCATCGCCTTGAGCACTCTCGTGATTGGAGAGCCGATTAGCGAATGATCAGCAATACAAATCTAAACGAATGAATCATAAATGTTGCACATATTGCTCAAAAAGCTTGCACAAATGTCTTACAATTCAAAACAAATAGATCGAATTTGGCGAGCAAGCGCAGACCGATTTCAAAAGTAATCATGCTAAAATGGGTTCGAGTAGAAAGATTCAGCAGAAATCTCTCCAACCTAAACCCTGGAAATTCAGATAACCCTAATAGACAACATAGTCTTGGTGAATGAGATAGATAAAGAGCTCTGCCTCTTAAACTCGTACAAAATAACAGGGGCCTGACGGTTCAGTTTCCTTATATGTACTTGAAGAAGCAGCTGAAGTAATCAGCGAACTCTTAGCAAAGATCTTCAATCGATCCCTTTCAACTGGGTCAGTTTCACAAGATTGCAAGTGGACGGATGTCACTTTAATTTTCTTGAAAGGAAGTTAACAAGTACCCGGTAATTATTGCCCAATTAGCCAGACGTTTGTCGCGAAACAAAAATTACCGCTAGTATTGGAGCAAGCTTCAGCCAGCTAGAGCATTATTAACGTGCTTAAAGCACATGTCCAGCGCCGTATCTGCACATAAATGTTCATTTCTGGGCATGCTTTGACGACAGCTTGGAGAGTCAGAGCAGGGCCTGGTGCGTTGCGCAGACATCCGAGCTTGAATTAATTGTCGGTCCTGAAATGCAGTGGCGCGAACTTGACGGCGCTGTTCTTTGCAGTCGTTACCAAGAAAGGTCGTGACGTAACACGAGGGCAGGCCGAACTCGACCGAGTGTGAGGCGAGTTTAAAAAGCGCCGCCACCGGCCCCTCCTTCGAGCCAACGTTTAAGAGAGCAGGAATGAAATGGAGGACCCGACGTCTCTTTATTGGAAAAGGAGTATAAAAGCTTGAGCGTGAAACGACGCGAAAGAAGTCTGAATAGAGTTTTGTCCCGATACGTTTAGAGGTTGGCTGACGCCGCCCGTCACATTACGATTGAGGAATTTAAACCTCGATAGTAAAAGATCGAAAAGAAAATATAAAGATGAGAAATACACAGAAGGAGAGGGGACAGAAAAGGTGAAAACTAGAAACAGCAGTATTAGCACAGTGTGCACTGCGAGTTTACCTTAGTTTGATCAACATGGAAATGAAACAAAAGTTTGAAAGATCTAAATCAGATTTTATTCTTATATAAGACGTGAGTGGGGTTAATTGAACAATGCAACTATGATAATCATGGACATACACCTTATGACACAAATAGCACACCAAATGAGAGAAATGCTCGCTTCGAATCATAAAGCGCGCTAGCGAACGATTGCATGATTTAACGTAGCACAAAATTTTATGGCAACTATCAAAGGAGAATTTACGAAGAATGAATTGGAATTTGAAGACCATAATAATAATTGGGCAACCGTAAGCACAAATAATGGGGACAATACAAAACCCGTACAATCTTGACTCACCACCAGGTACATTAAAATAGAACGTTTCGCACTATGCCCAACGTGAACTCAGCACATTTGCTAAAGAAACACAACATGACACAAAATCACATTTAGATGGCGAGCTAATTTAAAGCACAGTTCAATGTGCTGCTTTGTATCGAAACTTGTACTTAAGATCACTATTTTCACAGTTCTCAATACCACAAAACACTCGAACTCTTCTGTAATGTGTCATTGCTGTTGATTCACTGCAGACTCCATTTTACTGTCGATTGGACTCAACAGAGTACTCAGAGTGCCGTGGCGGTGCGGCCCTGCCTCTTCATCTTCCCGGCGTTGCTGACCGCCGCCTGGTTATCTTCCGACGTCCACCGACTTGTTGGTTATTGTGCTTCGTTGGTGTCAGAGATATCGACCTCGATCTTCTTGCGTAACCGAGAGAAAAATCCTCTCGTTGTCGTAGACTACACGATTGTGCAGTTCCAATTGGCATGCTGGAGTTTCTTGCGAGCTTGGAGTTGACGTAGAATCATTTTGAATGCTCCCGGTAGAATCGTTGCCACGTTGCCGCAAAGCTGACGTGCTTCGAGCGGGTTTCTGGTGCAAGTTAGCAATTCGACAACTGCTGGTGTCCGACGTTGTCTTCTGGGAACTTCGATGTTGTTCACTTTACTCAGATGTCAAAATTTTGTTGCTTGTGTGCAATGCACACGCAAAAGACCTCACGATTCTTCTCGTGAACTTTTTTATGTGTATGACTTGGTTCCTTATAGAAGGTTCTCGAACATTCGTAATTACAAAGACGGCATTTTAATCTTGATTGGTGGAATTCTTGCTTGTCCTGGAACCTTGACCTCTCATTGGTGCGTATCGTGCGCGGCTTCGGTACCCACGCTATTCCAGGGCCATGAATGGCTGTAGGTCGGAGCCCTCACTGCGGGTTACGCCTCCTCACTCCCCTATAAGCTTGGCCGTTGATGGTTCCCACGCCTACGTCTTTCTTCTTGCGTGTGTGTTCACGCGTTTGTGTTGTAGGACTTTGTGTTTGTGTTCGAGTTGTGTGCTGATGTGTGTGCGTGAGTTTGTGTTTGTGTGCCAGCCTTTGTGGATACGCCTGAGCAAGTAGTCTGGTGCAAGTGTAGACCGCACGGGTGACATAGATGAATGGTAAGCCTCTTTAGTTCGCGAACGTACGACCGTTGCTTGTTTGGACTTTGGATGCCTTCTTGCGCTCAAAACTAACGGTTCGGAATTCTAACGTCTGTTCACGTCGCAGCCTAGCAAAATGTTACATTTCCCTACAGTTTCATCGAAGAGCGTAAAATCTTATATAATAGGTCGATATATTTTCGCATCAACGGAAAACTAGAACATTCTAAACGAGATTAAGTAAAAAATTTAAAGGAAATACAAGCTCTTCAGGATAGAGTTGTCACTTTTTCATCACATAAAGAGCGAAATTGAGGTGTGCAGGATGTCAGAGGAAGCACCGCAACTGACACTTATGCCGGGGCCACACTAGTCTAACGTCCGTTCGTCAAATGAACTCCGTATGTCAAATGAACGCTGGAAGGCCCGTTCGATCATCATTTGATGAATGGATGCTCGTCATTTCGTGAAAGGTCGTCGGAGGTTTTCAGTCACCAAATGAACTACGAAGAACAAAGATGGCGGACAGTGTTGACAAGTGTCGCAGCTGTTATGTTGACTTTAAATGATGATTGTGGCCAATTTTGGCAGGAGATATAGGGTAATTCATCAAATATCGAACTGAACTGATTATCGAACAACTTTGAAAATATGCGCGTAATAAATTTCGCAAGCATCCAAACTTGCACAGTGCCGGTGATCTTACATCTAAAACTCCTATTTTAGTGATAAGAACTCATTTCTGTGAGCTGCAAACTGCTACCAGGTGTTGCGAACACATTTTCTGTACGACCCTTACAAATTGGTCGTATTTTTTCTCTTGAAAAATCTTACGCACCTCGGGAAAATTGCGACGGTTTAACTGTTGTTGTGCCAACGTCAACCTCCCGTCATAACTAGAGAGTAGTGTTGTCAAATGATGTTCTGTTGCTGTATTTTTTTCTTTCCCGCTAAAAACTTGATAATTATTCCATGTTCGACATTCAGTTCCTATTTCATGTCAGTATTAAATACTGAACAAAGGTGTTCAAATCAAAATTCCTTAAAAATTATGAATTTATGCCTCGAACAAGGCTTTTCGATTCTTAATTCTTTTAAAAAACTGAATCGATCTATTGAACGCCTGTTTCATTTCCTTAAAATATTGTATTAACGCTTGATGATAACAATGAATAGTTGAAGATGGCGACCAATCAGCTGCTGGTGTTCCAAGGCCCTCAAGATCATCAATGATTCGTCTGGCTACATTTACTGATGATCAATTCCTTGCCAAGAAAATTGATGCAAGCATCAATAATAATTCATTGACGCGTGCTCTACACTCTACTCCAAAAAAGGTCACACAGGTTGATGATCACAATGATGGTTCAACAAGCACTGCAAATGAAACATCGACATCATATTCAAATTTTGATAACTCTCCATTCAAATGCTTCCTGAAAATAAGTAATGAGACAGTCATTTTAAACAAACAAACAAAACAAACATCGGCATCTTTGGGATGCTTTATTTCCAATCAAGCCTGATACAAATGATCTTAAGCATTGGTTTTTCAAATGTCTTATAACTATCACTATATATAGGACACCATGACGGTTCCCCCGTAAAGTCGGTACCCATTTCCGACACCTGGGTCGAGTGGGGTATTGTGCTTGAGCTTTCCCTTATACCCAACGGGGAAAATCGCAGCGCCAGCGCCGGGATACGAACCCGCGACTCCAACATACAAGTCCGATCCCTTAACCGCTGTGCCACCGCGAGCACTTCCAAGAAAATCCAGTGCACCAAAAAAAAAAGAATGAAAGAAAAACGTTTATTTTCCAAGTGGCCACATGAGGTGTACAAATAGATAGACCATACGAGGCATATTAATGGACAAAATATACGAGGCGTACTAATAGACAAACCATACGTGGCGTGCTAATAGTCTAACAAAAGTTCCATACGAAGAGAACTAATTGACAAACCATCCTGTTCGAATCAAAATTCTTGTTCGATTCATGTTCGATATTGATGAAATTATGTTACTAAAGAATTCGATTTTTAGAACAATAAATACATTTCAATAATCTACGTTGTCTTTCAAGCGACATCACAGAACAAGAAAGCAACTGTTCAAGAATAACCTTGAGGCCCGCAAGAGTTATTCAGAGCAAAAGTTACCGATTTATGAAGGTTGTTTCTAGACACACGTGGTTTCTGTTCGATATTTGATGAATTACCCTATATAAGATATGGTTTTTAGCTGTTTTCGTGGTGGTATCAAAATGTAAAGCAATGAAATTCAGTGCTAGGTCTTGCAGTTTAGTGAAAAAGCAAGTAGCCTGTTACCAATGAAATTTAGCATTTATTTCCAACAATGTCGACATGTTTTACATGGATGATAATGTGGTAAATGAAAAACTGTTGGTTTTGTAATATTTTAGCATTGCTCATGAATGCTATTCACAGAAAAATGGGTCAAACAACTTGTTTTGCAGGCGTTTTTCTTGCAGTTCCTTCCAGTTTATTAAAATTTATTTATTGTTTCATAAATTATAAAAGTTTCAATATAATTGAATAGAATTATATTTCAAGTTAAAGTGTTATATTTATTTAATGTGTTCTATAAAAAAAGATCCATCTAATTTTAATGTCTTTTGATTTACAGATCCTAGACAACCAGAAGGTAGATATAGCTTAAAACTTGCATTAATTATGTAGACCTTTAAAAAACAATCGTGATTAATAAACTTTGTGAGTGTATTCAGGTTTTTGGGAACCACCAATCAGCTTTATACTTCTAGGTAAGTGAATGGTGTGCAAGAATGCCTCAAGAGTTCATTTTTTTTTCAGGTGTTAAAAGTGAGTTAATTATGTAAATATTCTAAATGAGCAGGTATTTCATTCAACAATGAAATAGGTCATTTTGAGAATGCAGGGTTAAACATTGGCTGAAATCAAATAGGGGTTGATAATGAGATGAACAATGTAATTGAAAATGCGGATGCTAGCAAAAAATATCTTAAAGTATTTTTGATTCATGTTACACTTTTTCTTTAAGTGGAAATTACAACGGTCAATTTTTGCTTTAATGTTGTCAACGATTTTCATAATTTTGTTACCAATAATCAATAATGGAAGACATTTAAAAATGTTTTACATGAATGACATTCTGCTCACTGATGCATTATTTTTCGAATTATTCAACTTTGAAGTTGGCTAGTGCGTGCCAGGGAAGCGAGTGTGCCAAGCATAATTTAATTTAAAACAAAAGCTAACCCCCTATTACAAAAGTAAAGAGGTTGGGTCGTGTGGGGTAGCCACAATTCTTCTAATTAGTGAAAATTATAAAATTATAAATAAAGGTTTCTAGTGACGTCCATTTACATCATCTCCAATGACGGCCACCCGGTACCCGAGATGGCGGCCGCCATCTTGGAGCGGATGTAAATGGACGTCACTAGAAACCTTCATTTATAACTTTCACTAGAAGAACTGTGGCTACCCCTCATGAATTAACCTCTTAACGTTTGTAATAGGGGGTTAGCTTCCGTTTCAACTCTGAAATTGCGCAATAAAGGCCATTCAGGAGCGCTGCTCGTATACCTTAAAACTTGAATAACTCGAAAACTAAGCGTTTCCGAGCACATTGTCATTCAAGTAAAACGTCTTAAAATTGACTATATTACCTATCTATGGCAACAAAATTATGAAAATCGTTGACAACATTGAAGTAAAAATTCACCGTTACAACTAACAATGACTTGATCAGGTTCAAAAATCCACTGTTTTTTGTGATTACCATTAGTCATATATTTCTCTTCAGGATTACAGCATAATCTTATGTTTAAGCAAATGGTGTTAGATAATTATTTTTAACTTTCAAGTTCTGTACAATGAGCATGAGCATGTCAATGTTGAACACAACAATAATGATAAGTAGGGCCATTATTACCTACCAGAGTTGATAGACAAACATTATTGACATTAAGTTATGAGTTTAGATAATGTTTGTAATGGTATTGTTGTTCTGTGGAGTACAACAAGTATTATAAATGTTAGTGGTGACCTATTTAAACTGCCAGTTATTTGTATCACATTAGATCCTGAAATTTTGCTCTTAATTTTGAATTTGTTGTTTTATCTATTGAATTATAAATATTCTATTTATTTGAAGCTGCTGATCATCTATGATGAAATTAGTCTGCTCGATGTTGTTGTACTCTTAAATTTGTACCTTTTTGCAAATGTAAAAATTAGTACAGATGTCTTATTGCCATTCTGAATGTCAGTGGAATTTGGGCATTAAGTTTGATACATTTGTTTTAAAATATTTGGCAGAAAAGTTAGAATTCTGAAAATCGATGAGATTCTCTGCGAATTATTCTGAACTTAGGCGAGAAGCTTGTGGAAAAATGTGTAGTTTTAGAAGCGAAGTAAACATAGCTTGATAGTATTTTTTCTTAACAATGTGAACATTTTGCTAGGAGGGCAATTTCCAATTTAGATCATACAGTTGATGTTTTATGAAAACTATCATTATGACATAGATGAATCTTTGTAGTCTTGTGTGACCCTCATGTAACATAAAGTGGAGGTTTTTATTGTTTCTCATTTGAGTTCTCAATGAAACTCATGGAAAACTTTTCCTTCATTAGCTAATAATTTTCAGTGTTGGATGAAAGTCAGTACCAGATTGTGCGACTGCATACTCTGAACATTATTTTAGCAATACCTAATGATATTTCTTTCAACATACAATTTTCAAACATTTCACTACACATATCTCTACTTCTTGTGTTATTCCCTAACAAAACATGTTTATTTTCAATAAAGCTCATGTACTGGAGCAAACAAATATGTTCTATGCACTTGAATAATCAAGTCTGTCACAAACACTATTGCAAGAATTAATATTACTAGTAACTATGTAGAGGACTATTACATCAATGGTGTAAGAATACTTCTAATTGATATTATTTTTTTCAGATCTAAAGAAGAGGACTTCCCTCCCATGCTTCTATTTCTTGCGGCTCCTCGCTTCTGAAAGGATGAAAATATCAGGGTCTGGAGCTGTGGAGAGCAAGGCTTGAATGCGCACTAACCTTATGGCCTTTTTTTTGAATTATGGGCCCCCAGACTGTAGCATGAGCAGCATGAATATTAATTCAAGTGATGATTTTGTTACCCACATTTCAAGTGAAAGACAAATAATCAAAGAACCCTATACAGAGTATTTTTGTGTTGGTCGACAGATTGGTTTCAGGAAGAACTTAAAAATACTGTAGAAACTCAGTTAATGGGCACTTCAGCCGAAATTGATAACGATATCGTTCATGTAAGTAGTGGATCCAAGCCTCAAAATTTTCTCGCCTGCACCAAGCCTTCCCCGGCAGCAGATACATGTACTGATGTCATGGGCAGTGGGGGATTTTGTAAGTGTAAAAGGAGTAAGAAAGATAAGAGCATTTTAATTTACTACGGTAGAGTTATTTCATGAAAATTTTTTTCATGTTGAGAGCTCATTAGCATGAAAAATTTCCGGGGGGGGAACTACCTCATTCACACAACAACGAAAATTGCAAAGAAACAGTCTGCAAAATTCTGAAGGACATCAACATCGACCTCAGTGATGCTGACATCACGTCAGCTAACAGAATGGGAAGAAAACCACTAAGTGGAAACGAGGATCGAAGAAACATCGCTTTCGAACTGAAACATTACAACAAAAAACGTGAAATTCTCTCTGCCTGCCGAGTAAATAAACCAACGTTCTATATAAATGAATATCTAATACCTTCACGAGCCAAGATCATGTACACCTTGAGAGTAGCCAAGAGAAATTTCCCGGAAAAAATCGGAACCCCGAGGACCCAAGATGGAAACATCTTCGCATTCATCCCTGGACAACCGGACTCGAGACGTCAGATTAACACGCCAGAAGATCTCGACCAATACCTGATGCGGCAACTGGATAAATCATCGAATCAGGTCTTGGGTGTTCACCTCAATTAGTTATCAAAACATGTACCTGTGTCAAATTATATACTCGTATGCCAATAACGCCTAGAATTCTATAACTTTACACTAGATCTTCAAACTGCATAACTTCATGTCATGAATCAGTTCCAACCTCTAAAGATATATACGGCAGTTTTACCTCAATTTTGACAATCTTATGACAGATATATATGAACATTTATGACAACTGTATTGGAAATTGCAACAGCACCATCAGCAATTTGTACCTACCAATATTATGATGGAATATTGATATCCACCTTGTTCACCTTTCCTCGTAAATTGTATGTAATTTTTAACCAACAAACTATTATTATGTGTAAAACATATTAGCTGATTAGATTATCATCGTCGCTAAATTTTTTTCTATTTATCTTTATTTTTTTTAAAACTTATTACCTGTTGTATGTGAACTTTGTAACAACGCCTTCAGCAATTTGTACGCATCAATTTTGTATATTGAACTCCAATATTAATCGCTATTGGCTGAGTATTGAGTGTACCCACGAAATCACGCTAGATTTCTTACTCTTTTCTATACTTTCTAAGCTAGTTTTTAGATAGATATATCCTTTTAATCTTGACTCTGTATTTCGTTTTAAGTTGTACAATAGTACTTACTGCCTACTGTTTACTAATTTTGAATGACTGATCACGCTGATATATTAGATGAAATCGACCCGGATCTCAATCATTTGAACAGAATATTTCCAAACCTAAACGACTCTGAAAACTGCAGATATACTAACATATCAAAATTCAACGAATCTATACGAATCACCCGGCAGGATTTTTCGCTACTGTGTTGGAACTGTAGGTCACTCTATCCAAAATTGGAAGAGATACAATGCACTATTACTGAACTTAAGTATACCTTAGATGTGATTAGCTTCACCGAAAGCTGGCTAGATGACTCGACCAAAGACATGATTAAATTTGAAAATTATCATAGTTACCATTCGCTACGAAAAAACAAGCGAGGCGGGGGCATCAGTACATACATTTCTAAGCACATGGATTCGAGAATCATAGCAAGTGCAACACTGAATCAGGATCATATAGAATCATTATTCGTAGAACTGTCTAGAGATGGCAAACGAATTGTGCTTGGAACGGTGTATAGGCCGCCTACAGCCTGTCCTATATCCTTCCTTAATGAGCTTAATTGAATTATTTCTCAGTTCAACAGGTCCTTCTACAATGACATAATAATATGCGGTGAATTCAACTATGATTTGCTGAAACATGAAAGCTATGAACCAATCTCTAATTTCTTAAATGCATTTCATTCTAAATCTTTCCTTCCGATCATCACAAAGCCAACACGAATAACCTCAGAATGTGCCACGCTGCTTGACAATATCTTTATGACAGACCCAAGTGATTTTCTTGCTGGAATAATTACTTCTGACTTATCAGATCATTTTCCAGTTTTTCTTATTAAGAAAAATGTCTATCTTGCGTGCACCAAAGCACGGGCTGAAACTTACTCATATCGTAAAATAAACGAATCAAATTTAGAAGAAATGCGCACCGTTCTAGAAGATTTAATGCCAACATTGCACATCACCCAAAAAAACAATAATGCAAGGAACATTGATGAATCACTAGTAATAATGACTGAAACTATAATGAACGCATACAACCAGTGTTGCCCAATTGTAACTCGTACAGTTACCCCGAAAAATAAACAAAAGCCCTGGATTACTAGAGACATCGTGATAAATATAAAGAAACGCCAAGCGTACCTAGCCCTCCTTTGCGAAGGGCGAATATCTAGAGAAACATATAACCGATTCAGAAACTATGTGACAAACCAGATAAGAACATCAAAAAAGAGCTACTTTACCCTCAAGTTTACTCAATTCAAAGCTGACGTTAAAAAGACTTGGCGCCTCCTTAACTCTTGTTATAAACCGAATAACGCCGAAAAAAAGAAAATTGGTCATATCACTCAAGATAATGTAAAATACCATGAGAAGAATGAAATTGCTAATCTCTTCAACAACTTCTTTGTAAACGTAGGGAAAACTATAGCCAATGGTATTCCAAGTGAACCTACTGATCACCTGGAATTTATGGATCATATTCGAGAACACAACTCCTTTTTCTTTACGCCTACAAACTCCTCCGATGTAATTGCGTGCATAAACAACATGAAAAATAAATCGAGTGGGTTACAAACGTTTCCAACTAAAATACTTAAAATAATTGCTGATATTGTGGCCCCGCTGATATCCAATATTATTAACCAGTCTCTCTTACTAGGCACTTTCCCGAACTCCCTCAAAGTTGCTAGAGTAACCCCTATCTTTAAAAATGGTGAAAAAACCTGTGTAAACAATTATCGACCTATCTCCATGTTACCAATTATTAGCAAGGTATTCGAGAAAATTGTGTATAAAAAAGTGTACTCTTATTTTGAACAAAAATCATTTCTCTATGATAAACAATACGGCTTTCGCTGTAAAAAATCAACAACACAGGCAATATTAAATCATTTACAATTCCTTTATTCTAATATAGATAACGGAAAGACTGTCTTCTCTGTATTTCTTGACTTTCGAAAGGCATTCGATTGTGTGGACCATAACATATTACTCTCGAAACTTCATTGTTATGGCATTCGTGGGGTTGCCCATGATTGGTTCAGATCATACCTAACAAATCGGAAGCAATACGTTGTCATTGACGACGCAAAATCGGACCCACAAAAAATTAGCCATGGAGTTCCACAAGGATCTGTTCTTGGGCCTCTCCTTTTTCTGATTTTTATCAATGATATTATTAAATCTACATCATTTTTTAAATTCATACTTTTTGCCGATGACAGTATGCTTTCTGCGGTCCTTCCGAACGAAAATCCCACTACGATTGCGGAGAGTATAAATAATGAACTCCATAAGGTTTCACTGTGGCTTAAAGCTAATAAAATAAGCCTCAATATCGATACAACAAATTATATTACGTTCTCATACAAGAAAAATATATCTCTACCATCCATTAAAATTGGCGAAGGTGAAATCAAAGAAACCAACTCATGTAAATTTCTGGGCATCATAATAGATAAACATCTGACCTTCAAAGAGCACATCACTCATATTAGTTCTAAATTATCAAAATCCATCGGAATCCTGAATAAAGTTAAAAATTTCCTGCCTGAAACAGCCTTACTAATGCTTTATCGAACGCTCATTTCACCATACCTGCAATACGGAATAGAAGCATGGCATGGAACTGATAAAAATAAAACTAATATAATTTTTACTCTGCAAAAAAGAGCCATCAGAGCGGCAAAGAACCTAGAACATAATGCTCACACAAATGATTCATTCAAAAATTTACAAATACTTAAACTCTCGGATCTCTACAAAATCTCCATCTGCAATTTCATCTACAAAACATTAGCTAATGATGGCGACAATAGCCTTCAACAGTTATTAACTGCGCAAACTGGTCATCACGACCATTTAACACGAAATAAAAGTAAATTCATGCTTCCTTATTATTCAAAGGCCCGCTCACAACATAGTATACTATTCGTTGGAACTAAAACCTGGAACTCAATACCTGCGGAGATCCGTGAAAGTAATTCTTACAAGGTATTTAAAAGAAATCTTGAGTCTCACTTCTTATCAGAATACTAGTCGTGTAAGATCACCAAGTCAAATCCTGCCTCCTACATGTCTGGTCCTAATAATGCAATTTGCAATGAGTAATATCGCCGATTTTCAGTCTGCTCCCAAATCGTTATCGAATATACTGTTAAATATTGTCCATATGACCTATATTGTAAAATTAAACATCAATATCGAGTTCATTATCCTGTTGATCAGTCTAATGCGAAACTAGGCTAAGTGAATTAGGTTAAACATTATTGTACGCCCTAGAATAATGTAATGGTAGGATGCCCTAGAAGTCGCTGAACTTATTCGGGCCCACAGGTAGCTATACTCAACTCTGACCATTGTATTAGACTTAAGAAACATTCTACCTCTGTATCTCCTGTGGTAAATAAATTGTTTAAATTGTTTTGTTTAAATTGTTTAAATTGTTTTAAAAAGGAGTGCTGGAAATGATAATTACATTACCAAACTTGCTGTGAACTTGTGCTTGATGAACTGAATGGCCTTGCGGGTGAAGAACAAATGAAGTTCATGTCGAAACTTGCTAAACTCTGTTCTAAGAATTGACAAGTGTTAGATGTCATTTACTGGCCTCTTTAATAATAATCATGAACTTATCTTTAAATTGCTTCCCTGCCTGACTGTGAAATTGTTCCTTTCTTTTATCTCAATGTATGATAAGATCAATTAAGTTATACCTTATGTGGTAAAATAGCATATCTAGGGTCAGTACAATGCTATTCTATAATATGTTACGGGCCATCCTATTATTTTTGCTCCTCTTTGACTTATTTTTCCACTCCAAATACTTCACCCTTAACCTTCATCTGACTTTATAAATCTCCCGATTTTCTGTTTCTCTATCACGAGAAAAAACTATTGTATCTAAGGGAAGTAACACTTCCAGGAGAAGAATGGTAGGGCACGAGCTTGTTAAAATAGTGTTTCTGGTTTTGTTTTAGTGATCATGTTTTTTCGGCTCATTGCCATCTTTTTCTTCAGCACCTACTACTACTACTACTACTACTACCTTCTTGCATGTTTATTTTACTTGAATTTTCTTCCCAACTTCCTGTTTAAATACGCATGGTATCCTGTGTGGCAAGACACTCGTTTTACCACACAAGGATGGCCTGTGTGAGACACACATTGTGCTTAGATTTCCGATGTAAGTGTCCGTACTCGATGGTCCCTTCACTATTCCTCTCTTGATCACGTCGTTGTCGTGACTAAGATGATCTAAAATAACCTAAATAATTATAATAGTAACTAGTAATTATTCCCCTCAGGGGGATACAATTATTGTATCTATGGGAACTAGCGCTCCCAGGGGGGACAATGTGAGGGCCCGAGCTGAGAGTTAGGTAGGCCTTCTTTTTTGTTGAAATAAAATGTTCTTTTGGTATGTTAAGGACCACCTTTTTTCGGTTCACTGCTGTCCTTTTCTTCAACACCTACTACTTTCTTCTTCAACTTTGATCTTTTTTCATGACCTTCTTTCACAACTTACTGTTTCTATGCCTTTCTGCGTAGATTCCGCGTTTCCTTAACTCCATACGAAATGGTACGTTCCTCCTTCCTCTCTTTGGATCGCATTTGTTGCTGGGTAGGGAGGCTAAAATTAACGACTAATCTAATCTATTATCCGCCGTTACTATGAGCACGTAATCATCTGTAAGAACACATATGCATAAATTTTTAAATACGCTGTTGAGTTGTAATATAATTTAATCTAAGGTGAACAAAAAAAGAAACTATTCAATTCAACTTGTGAGGATGCGAACTATAGCTATGCACCATATCTGCATGATGGTAGGGCAAACGAGTAAATGGATGAAACTATTTCAGTTAGTGGCAGATTTATAAACTAGATATGAGTGTGGACAAAACTGTTTATTTGGTAACATTGGTTTACGTTGTTATTAAAAATCGGATTTTTATACTTGTTGAAACTCTGCACATGGATTTTGCGACAATGCGTGATTGTGAATTCAGGTTATGGATGTTCCTAACCTTAACACGTAATCTAGTTTGCAGTAATACATTTCCTAAATCTTGTTGATGTAGATCTTAAGTTAGCCTTCTTAAGTCAAATAATGATTTGTCAATGTTTTATTTAACGATGAAAAGCTGGAATAAAATACATGACGTTATTGAAACAATTTATTTTGTTGATTGACCTAATACATTCATTCCAACAAGTAATACCAGAAAATAATGAGGAACTATTATTTCTCAGATATTTCTAACACTTATAGGATGCATTTCCACAGTAGTGTTAGTGCATGGAGTCCCAACACTTATTCAGCAAGCTTACAGCTCCTCCGCTTGTGAAGTAGTTCTTCAGCTGGTCTCTGATGGCTGTAGCTGCCACAGCCGATCGACCGCCTCAACAAAACGAACCGAATGATGTCCAGTGTTTTCCCACCAACTGCGGGTTGTGCACGATTCAGTGATAATGTCCTTTTTTCAAGAGCAAGCGGGTTGATGTAACGGAAGTCTTTATGATCATTTAGGTAATAATAAAGAGCGCAAGTTGCTAGAGTGGTAGACTGGATTCTCTTGACTGTGATGTTTGTATCAGTACGGAAAACTCTGAACGTACTTGACAGTAAGCCGAATGCGTTTGTCTCTGTTTTTTGTGCTCTTGAAAGACCAGCTGAAAACTCTTTGGTCGTGAGAAAGGTTAGTACAAGGATAATGCTTTATGAAACGAGTTGGCAATGGGAACGCATCATCTGCCGCTATGACATGTGGAGAAAGGAAGTTAGTCACAAGAAGTTCATGAGTATGGGGCATGTTCAAGCAGTTAGAATCGAATGATTTCCTAAAGGATGAGTTATTGAACACTCCTGCGTCATGATACTCGATCAATTGTAGCGAGGTATCAGAGGGTAATTCCGAGTCGATCAAAAGCAGGGAAGCATTTCTGGAACTTGGTGTCTTGCTTGCAGATTACCGAGCCAACTTTGTCCAGTATGTCTTATACCTTCCGCAAAGAATAAGAAAACTTTTGCATAATTCTTGTGTATTAACACGTATAAATGACGAACACAAAATTATATATCGGAGAAAGCATTATATTATTCTCAACGAAGGCGGTGGAGAAGACTTATCTTGAATCTATTTTTTCAACGTTTCATGCCCTAAGCTCATTTTCAACAAGGAAAACTTGCACAATTTTAACAGATAACAATAGACAAACATGCAAAACATAAATGGAGAAACCTTGACAGTTTAATGACTTCAATCCCTCCCCATTCGCTCTATCTGAGGGTTGCTGAGGACACCTGCAAAAGTCATCAAACTGGTAACATTCTTGGATCCCCTTTTCATTCTTGTATTAAAGAGCATTGCTCAACTCAGCCATATAACCAAGCTATTTTCAGCGGTAAATTCTAAATTTTACACTCCAATTAAATAAAATCATTTATGATCCGTTTAAAAGAAACGTTCAAAAATAATCATTTTCTCCGTAGGAACAATCTCACTTAACTGTAATCGTTTACACCAGCAAGCAGATCTTCTCTCAATCGATTCGGATTGTTAGCTCTATTTCGCCATGGTTTTACCCAACATCCGCTTTTAGGTTTCGCTTTTTTTGTACTTTCATAAAAAGTTGCGGTCACAAAAGTTCCTTCGACAGCAAATTTCTAGAGCTCACACACATTCGCACGTCCTGCTCATCCATATCGCGTACGTACTTCGGTTTGTTTACATTCGATGAACGTCGGACGCTCATCACAGAGCTTAGTCAGAGCCACACACAGTCGTAATGTGGCCTGACTTGCTTAACGGCCGTTTGACATGACGAGTGTCCGTCATTCATTTGACGAACGAAAAATTGTAGTGTGGCCCCGGCATTAGAGGTTGAAGCAGTGAATCAAAGTGGAGCAATGCAATGTATGATTACTATGAAACTGCGTGAAGGTTCGTGACGCTGCAATATTAATACCATTAACAGGACACAGCGATGTAGATGCAAAAAGAGAAGGACGCTTCGTATTCACGAGCTAAGAAAACAAAGATTTTGACACCGCAACTACGATTCGGACCAAAACAACGATTTGGACTAGGAGCCACACACGCTGTAAGTTAACTTTGACTAGAAAACGATACTTTGTGGTGAAACGAATAGGGGATGTCTAGCTGCTTTATGAAACTCAACTTAAATATGGATATTTTATTTGCCAAGTTTTCAACCGGTCTCCCGTGTGTTATCTTCAGAGTGGTTATCTCAAAACTTCTGGACAGATTAACCGAATCATGGTACCTAGGATACAACTAAAAAGTAATATTTTAAGGGACTGGGAAACCTCTACACAGAAATAATTCTTGATTATGAGTGAAATATCTATGATTATGAGAACGTCATTCTTGGAAGAACGAATTTAGTGTTCACTTAGTTGCATTGGACTACACCTTTTTACTTCAAATTAATCCAAGTCAAGTTCAAATTAATCCAAGTAAAGTTCAATTCAATCCAAGTCTAGTTCAAATTATTCCAAGTCAAGTTCAAATTAATCCAAGTCAAGTTCAAATTAATCCAAGTCAAGCTCAAATTAATCCAAGTCAAGTTCAGTTTAATCCGAGTCAAGTTCAAATTAATCGAACCCTAAGTTGAGTTAAAAATTGATATAATCACTTGTTAATTTGAGCTTTTTTGTGTTAAATATGTATCTATGGATGTGATGAGCAAGACAGTTGTTTTTCCTTTCAGCAAGGAATCCATAAAATTTCTGCAATATAAAAACAAGCCCTCGTAAAATGTGGTAAGTATCCAGTATCAGGAGGAAGAGTGTGATTCAGATCCTTGAGCGGTGTAAGAGATGTAAGTCAATAATAAAAACTTCGTATTATACTCATCATTAAATATGTTTTTAAATTCTACATTGATGACAGTGTGCATACATTGGAATATATATATGTTCAAAATGTAATTTTATGTTACACATCCACATAGTTTCGAGGATTTATTTACACTTATAGATATTTTTATTCGTGAAATTTCACTTTATCACACACTTATTATTGAAATCATATACATGCAAATACAAAAGATTACTACCGGACGAAAGGTATATTTAATCTTTAAAAAATATACAAATGCGATTCACTGAGTACTAATGTACGATTCCGTTTGACTACAATTTATATCAGCACATAACTACACAGATACATCTTCATCTTTCAATGCAGCATCTATCACTCTGCAGTTTTCTTTTCGTGTTTTCTTGTATTTTCCTCTTTTTACTCCTCTTCTTACTCCTGGGCGTATATTGTCTTGTTCATCTTCACATGTTTCATAGTCCGTTGATTGGCTGCAGAGATCCATCTTGAGGGAAGCGCTGATCCAAATTCAACGAGAAACACTTTTCTTCTATACTATTATATCAGAGAAATAGGTACATAAGATACTGAAAAAGATATTTTTAAAATTATTTAAAAACCTATCGTACAGAAGACAAGATTACTTACATAAAATCCAAATGTTTTCCTATGTATATGTAAAATTTGACTGTGATTAAATTTAATTTGACTTGGATTAAATTGAACCTGACTTGGATTAATTTGAAGAGAAAAAGGGGTAGAATGTCAAGTTTTTTGTTTATCCGAATCAGGTCTTTAGCGGTGCGACGCATCCACGAACTTGCGAGCTTACGATTTGTACCACCGGTAAACATTTTTAGAAATTTCTCAAGTCCATTTGCTAACCAGCTTCCAAAGTTTGTTAGCACATTTTACGAATAATTTGGTTTTGTTTGTGTTTGCAAATAAAGACCCACGGTGGTTATTTTCGTTGCCTTCCTGTCTTGGCGATGTATGTACAGTAATTGGACGGGCATTAGAGATATTAGATTGATTAAAAGCTGACGTTCTGGCTTCCGTCGAATTTCTTCTGATCTTTCAATTCATACAAAATATTGTAAAGGAGTGGTTGGATTTACTACAAAGTGTTAAATTGACTGGCTTTAGTAGTCTCGTGGTAATTTAACTTATTCCTTACCTAGTTAGGTAATTGAACCTTCAACTGTTCGTATTGTTTTTCTGATAGAGCTTCTCTTCCCATGATTAATTCCAATTTTCCAGAAATTTTCCTCCTTTCTAAGCGTGTACAAACAATGAGTGCACTGTAGACTTTAGTGGTAAATGTTTTAAACATACTTTTTTTTCGTTTTGGTTGCTGAAATTTTAGGTATAATGTGAAGTTCCTGGTCGTCAAATTTTGTTCTTTCTGGTTGGGTCTTTTTTTCATAGTAACTGTTGGTAGTTGATTCACTGCAGTATTCCGTATCAGCTACAAGGGGATTCTGCTCGATTGCTAATTGGTATCTCATCTCAGCATTGTCTAATTCTGCTTTTGTGAAGTAGGTAAAAGTGGACTCTATGTTTTTTGAAAAAACACCGCTTAATAACATTCGTTGCGTTAGTAGATTCGCTTAGTCTTGTAAATTACTTATACGCGTCAATGTTCATTTTTCAGCAGGGTTTGTTGAGGTGTCATTGACGAATTCAAATATAAGGCCTCATCCTATTCTTGTGTTAAGGGCATCATCGCCTCGGATTACACATTGTTCAAAATATGTAACTTTTTTACTGAAATGAAAGTAACCACCTTTTATAAATTTTGACTCACTGAACGCGAACATCACAATTAAAAGTCTCTCCTGGCTCAGAGTTTTGAGTATTTGTATTTTATACGTTTGACATACAACGATATGGAACGTAATAACTGCGGAAAGGCAACTATAGGTGACAGACGAGAAAAAAAAGTGAAAAGAACAATTAAATACTCACCGGCGTTCTTTGCTGTCCCTGTTCGTCTCATAAATAACGAGATCCTGCGTTAAAAAGTGGTTCAACGCGTAAAATGCCTCGGCCTTGTACATGCCAATGAGCAAATAACTTCTTTTCGCCGTGGGTCCGTAATTTTATTTGTGTTTTGTTTAAAAGTGACTTTGAGAGATTTGGTTTGTTAGGTTTGCTACATCGTACATGAATTTTGTGGCCCACTGAATGCGCAGCACTGCCTCGCTTCTGTGTCAAATCACCTGACAACTTTTGCTACGTACGTACGTCTGCGCTGACGTAAGTTGTGATTCTAAAACGTGGTTGACTGCTGCTCTGATAATCCATGTGTATTACATGCATGGAAGTTGAGATGAAAATGAAAACTTGAGAGCATGGAAGTCGTTGACTATGGTGATTTAACGTAAATTTCAGCCACAACAATTCGCTCGAAAGAAAAATTCCAGCGGCGCTTAAGCAATTAATTCTACGTAAACATTTTATAATTAAGAGTTGTGGCCGTCGCTGTCTGTACCAAGAAATTACCTTCACATCAGTTCAAATTACGGTCTAAATACAACAACCGTAACGTAAAAACATTGGAAAATTTAAATATCAGTTACTTAACTACACAGTATGAGAAATGCGAGTTGAAACAGAAAAATTAAAATATCGAAGAGCCACTAAAATGTGGTGCGATCATAGGAAAAGACCAATTACTGAAATAAAATCCAGTCCATTCACAATGTTCAAATATATGTGACTTTCAAAATGAGTTCAAATTCAATCAATCAATGATGTGAACTTTCTCACAAGCAGATGAATCATTTTTGATTAGAAGTGGGAAAAAATATTGTTAAAAGCATCGTGCCACATATTTAAGCTCTGAGATTTCATCGCATACCGGCTTCGCTGAAATTAGCTCGGTTGAAGCTAAACAACATTTCAAAGATTACTTTTCGCTCAATATTCACTGTACAACAATTTTTTAATTAGCATTCATAATACATCTGAATAAATGATTAATTAAAAAATAAGAATATATAACTTTCATTTCAAGTTATTTTGAAAGCGTTTTAAGTGTTATAAAAAAATACTTTTTGTCTACTACTATTATGACAGAACATCATTTTTCGCCCCTATTTAATTAAAGTTTATCTCTTTACCTGAGTATGGATTCAATACACATGGGTTATAATTTAATCAGCAAACAATGGTAACCAGCGGATTTTAATCTAGAACATTACTTCGACAGCAGTTAAATTGTCAACTATTACTTTGCTGGGTAATATGAATGAGGTTTTCTTGTAAATTATTCAGAAGCATAATATGTTCAAAATAATTTTTGAAAGCCTAACCAAGCAATTAATTAAAAAGGACGTGGAGCATCCTCAATTAGAAGCATTGCGTCTTTATTTTCCGCAACACTTACTGACAACCAATCTTCCCTACAAGTATTATTGTGCGCGAGTGATGTGACGTCACTACTCTTGCCTGCTCTGTCTGTTTATCTTGATATCTTGAGGTCTCGCAGCCTTTATAAGGCCAGCTTGTCTAGCCTGGGGCGCTCAATCTGTATCGGTTCTCACCTGTTGCCAATGACACCTGGCTCTCACCAATAAACACTACCGTCAAGATACTACCGTGTTTTACTCGCCCCGTACATTTGGTGGCGCAGTCTGAGGTAAACTCACCTGTTCGTGTATAATTAATAAAGAAGATAAAAAGTAAAGTTAAGTGTCCCGTGGCTGAACTAATCGAAGACTTTACAGTCTCAATGACCCCCAATAACAATAACCAAGTGTGGCAGCCGCAACCGTCCGTTATTGTCTTCGGTTTCCAAATCCCAGTGGAGGCGCTGGTGGAGGTTTACACCGAGTTCACTATTTGGCTCAACATCGGATCTCCATTCCGCACGAGGGTGCTGGTTTACGAATCTGGAGAGGACATCGAAATTGTCTTCGAAGTGACCATTGGTGCAGCATCACCAGCGACGAATAATGAGTAAAGGACATTTTTTTGAGTGAACAATAACTTTGGGTGTTGATACGTTACCACGAACAAAAAGTGTCACGTAAATAACACTAACTGTTGCAGTGTTAAGTACGAACAGTGGTACAATCAAAAGTTATCATCAACGAATACGTCGTTCGACATCGGGTACCAGCGGCGTCTTACCCTGCAGCTCGACATCGGGTATCAGCGGCATCTTACCCGGCAGCTCGACTTTTTTTGCAGTTAAGTGTTCTCCTGAATTTTTTTTCTTCAGTGCGTTAGTACCGAGAGCGTTGCTGCTCGAGTTTTGTTGTTAGTAGTTTTTTCTGTCGCAATGCGGCGATGCACTCTTCGTTGAGCAAGGCTCTGTGCCTCTGTCTCTGTCAGTAACTTCAGTCACCCCTTGTACGTAGTGAGAGTCGCACTGCGACGCGCGGTCCTTGGTTTAGCAGAGTAAACAACACCTTTTCTGTCTCAATGTTCCAGAGTAAGGGCAATTTTTTGTGGTGATTTGCAGTGTTGATAAAGGGTTTTAGGTGTTGTGATTTTTTTTAATACCCCAGCGGGTAAAAAAGGAAAAGGGTTTCGGTATTTTCTGATTTATTTTGAAGTCTGCTCAAGTGTGTACTGGAGTGTTTCCAAAATTTGATCTGGAGATTTCAAGGATTTTTATCTGGAGTTTGTACTTTTTAGAGTATTGCCTTTCCAAATACCAGGGAAGAAATTGATTGTGTACTTGAATTGATTGTGTATTTTCTAGAGCGTATATTATTGGATTGTGTATTTTCTACAGCGTATATTATTGGAATTTAGATGTGTGTTTTTGTTTTACTTTTTACATATTTTTGGTTGAAGTTGATTCTTGAAGTAAATATGTGGTAATATTCATGTCGGACACATCGGATTCGGAGGAATACGTCCGCTCAGAACCAATTAAAACGAAAAGTGGTAGGATAAGCACTCCTAGATTTACTGCTTCCAAAATACCACAATGACCACTCCCAGCGCTAGCACTAGTAATGATACTGATAGGACTCAGTTAGCTCGTGAAATAGCGGCAAACATACCTCCTAGAGCAGGAACCATAATGTCAAGCGCGGAGATCCCGACTTTCCGAGGTAGACGTCGTTTTGCAGATCCGGAGTTCCTTGAAAATAAAACATTGAGTACACATATAATGAATCTCAAAGCTTACATATCACTTCTGCCAGAGGTCAATAGTGATAATGCAAAGAAGGAATTCCTTGTGCGGTCTGCCCATAAACAAGTTGGTGACTTCAATTCGGTAGTGACCAAGTTAGTGAATAGTGATCTAAATTACACTTTTGATGAAGTTGTAAAAATTTTGGACGACATTTACGTGTGCAAGGGTGAGAAGTCACTTCACGCCCTTGCATGCGATTTAAATGAACTCCAACTGGTCCGCAATGATGCTTTGGCAGCACAATTAGTAACAGTTTTTCCAAAAATACGTAAACTTTCTGATAATGTGTTAAATTCAAATACGTTGGGTTGGCAACGCCATCCCTACTACCAAGCTTGCACAACGCAGGCAGAACTCAAACGATTTGTTGCAGACAGCATCGTGTACAGTCTCGCTTTAACTACTTTTTCCCTTGTTGGACCAATCTTTCGCGAAGAAAGTTTTCGAGTGCCAAACTGGGTCATCAGAAGAGCTCCTAGCACGTTTAATTGCTACTGTTAGGAGCCAAGCTGAAACAAAGAAAATCCTTGCGGCCCAGTACCCAGTCCGAAATGATAATGAAAGTTACGTAGCAGATGTAACTAGTGGTCTTGATGACTGCGTTGACGCACAGGACTCCTTTCTGGAGAGTGAAGTTTTCTATGGGAATTTCGGAAACTACCGTAGGAATCGTGTAGGGCAACGCAGGATTGCAGGTCCTAGACCCTGGGTGCGAAATCCTCGTGGAAGAGCGAGAGAATTTAGTGGTTACATAGGAGATAAAACAACAGGTTCTATGGAGTGCAATGCTATAAGAACAGACAGTGATCCCAGCAGTTCTAGTCAGGCTTCAGGGCATTTTGCGGGATCCAAATATGAAGCGGGAACTAAAAAACGGGGTTTTCCATTTTGCAGTTCGTGTTCAGTTGTTGGTCATTTTGAGTGTAGATCTCAGAGAGGTCAGTTTAAGCCAAGAGGTAGTATCGGGCAAGGATGTTTCGCTTGCGGCGGTGCACACTTGGTGAAATATTGTAGAGCTACGGGAAGTGAAATAAGAGGTTACAAGGCTTATCTACGCGGTGGTAATGTAAACAGAGGTAGCCAATTGCGCGGTAGGAGTGAAGTACATTTTGCAGATGCGGAGTCAGGTGCTCGGGATTTTTTAAGCGAAGAGTAGAAAAGGGTAATGGTAGCAGGGAGAATTTGATTGAGCCCGAGAGGAAGGCCAGCTCTCTCGTTAATCTCGAAGCTGTGGTCGAAATTGCACCAGATACACCCGAGACAAACGAATTTGAGTCTGTCATTAAACCATTGTACAAATGTGAAAATAGGTACAAATTGTTGCTAGACGAAGAGCTTGCAGATAAAAGACAACAGCAAAGCAAAGCAGTAGAGGCCTATTTCTCCGCTAGTGTCGTAAAGGGCAATCATAATAAAAAAGGCGCTGGTTTGGTTGCGTTTAAAGAATCCAAAAAACCTACGATAATATTAACAAATAATGACCAGTATTTAAGTGCCTTGCTAGATAGCGGTTCAGAGAAATGTTTAATAAGTTAAAAGCAGATTGAGAATCTGAACGAAGAAGTTGAGCCGAGTCGTTTAATGGTAAAAGGCATTAATGGTAAAAGTAACGTTAGCGGAGAGGTAGAGCTGAAGATTTCAATTCCAGGCACTAACCGAGTACTAAAAACTAGTGCCCTGATAGTCAAGGAGGCGAAATTAAATTACGATCTGATTCTAGGACGTGATGTGCTGAGTGATGCCATCATTAACTTCAAAAATAGAACCCTCCATTGGGAAGGTATTTCAATACCCTTCTGTGAGTTAAAAATGGAACCGGTGCTTAGCAGAGAAGTTGCGATGAAAAAAATCGTAAACAGCGACTGTCTGATATCTGATGTTGTCGTTGCCAGAAAGAGCGGGTGACCCCGCTAAAAATAGTAACTGTAGAGAAAAGAAAAAAATCGTGGCCGCAGCTGAGTCGAGACAGTACTCAAGGCCGTTGACCGTTCATTGCACTCAGGTGGAAGTGCCCGGTAACTCGATGAAGATAGTGTACGGTTTTGTTAAAAAAGCAACTCCAGGAGAGTATGTAATTTTGAAAAGGTGTCTTGAAAATGGAGCCCTTCTGTCTGAATCCATTGTACGTATAGCAGACGATGGTTTAGTGCCTGTAATGGTTTTAAATGCACATGAAGATGCTATTTATTTTACCGAGAATACGATGCTGTGCAACGTTGAATTAATTGCAGCTAATGAGATCGAGAATGAAATGTACTGACAAGTGGTGAAACAGCACTTAGAGATGCTAATAATGTGGAAATCAATTCTGACGCGGTGTTGGATACAATGCAGTTTGTCTCGACTGGTGGTGGAATTATGGCCATAGTCGAAGGAAAACTTGGGTTGGAGGCTGACGCTCGCGGTAGAAAACAAGTACTCGCTGGTGACAAGGAGTTGGGAGTTAATGCAAAAGTAGGTGTGTCGTGTGGAGGAAAGCTGGAGGTACAACGTTGTTTAACTAATGATGATATTTCATGTTACGAAGAGGACATGCAGTTACCTTTGGTAAATTCATTAAATGAATTTCGTGATGTAGTTACGTTAGAAGGTGAGACTATAGGTGTTACAAACCTTATGACGCACCGGATTCAGTTGAAACCGGATGCACCTGTACTAAATTTAGCCCCATACAGAATTCCCCATAAGTATCAAGAAGAGGTGATGAAAATTACTAATGACATGCTTTCACAGGGAATAATTGAGGGATCGATGTCCGACTGGAATTTTCCAGTCATAGTGGTTAAAAAGAAGTCCTGGGAGCTCCGACCCGTGATTGATTTTAGGGCGCTTAATAAAGTATTAGTGAAGGAAGCTTACCCGATCCCCCGAATTGATGAAATTTTATCGACTCTAGGAGGGAACGCGTGGTTCACTTATCTGGACCTGCGTTCGGCCTTTCACCAGGTCGAGTTGGACCAAGATAGTAGAAAGTTTACGGCTTTTAGTGTGAATTATCGGAAATTCCAGTTTGCACGTGTCCTCTTTGGTCTGAGTACCAGTCCAAGTGCATTCCAGAAAGTAATGACCTCTGCCCTTGCACCTATCCTAGGCAAATTAGCATTCGTCTTTCTAGACGATATATTAGTATTTTCCAGAACTAAAAGCCAGCATTTGGCTGACATTGGAAGCGTACCTAAGATGCTTCGTTCGGGTAAATTGTCTTTAAAACTGGAGAAATGTAATTTAAAAAAAATCGAATACCTGGGACACATTATTGCCGCAGACGGTATCAGATGTAAAAATTCGGAGAAATTGCAGACTTGCAGGGCTCCTATTAATGTGAAGGAGTTACAGCAGTTCCTAGGTTTAGCCAACTATTTCCGTAATTTCTTGCCCAACTTTGCTGAGGTAGCTTACCCTCTGTACAACCTTTTAAGAAAAGGCGTTGACTATACGTGGACCGACGAATGCCAGAAGAGTTCTGTGTTTATCAAATCTGCTTTGACTTCTGACACAGTTTTAAGACATTCTGATTACGCTAAGGACTTCCACTTATTTACGGACGCTTCTAACTCTGGAATCGGAGCCGTCTTGATGCAGATAGAAGTTTCAAGCGATCAAATTTTACGCCCTGTGGCTTATTATAGTAAAAGTTTGAACTCTAGTCAGAGGCGATATAGCACGACTAAGAAAGAGTTCTTCGCGATTTATTCAGCTCTAAAGTATTTTAAATATTTGATTACAGGGTACCCTATCCGTGTCTACACGGATCATCGCCCATTGGCACCACTATTTGCAAAAAGAACTCCCTGAAGATTCAAATATGGCACGTTGGTGCATTAACGTTCATTCGTTTGATCCTATTGTAAAGTATTTACCTGGGAAACAAAATGTCGTGGCGGATTATTTGAGCAGGCTCCCCATTAACAACGAAAAATTAACCTTTAAAGAACTAGAGCGCTGTGATGCTCTGGAATCCGCGCTTGAATCAGACGTCTGTGTCATGGAGACGCGATCGCAGAAAAAAAGAGACATGACTAGACGTGAGGTGGTTGACCCGCTGTTTAGCGACAGTGTTGACGACGCAGCAAGTAAAGAGGCTCGCCCGAAGCTTATAGACTATGTACCAAAAGAAAAGGAGATTTCTTGGACTATAAAAGAATTTATTGACGAGCAGGATAAAGATCCTTATTGCATAGAAGTTAAGGAAGCTTTACTGCATGGTAGCTTTTCGAAAATTCCAGACCTACGAAAATTTTAATTCTGAACGACAATCTGTACCGACGTAGACAAATTGACAACCGACCTAGCACAATTTTGACTGCAGTGGTACCTAACTCTTTAATGGGTAAAGCTATATTGGCTATTCACTAGATGTATCATACTGATGACGTGCACACTCTTTTTAAATTTAAAATTAAGTATTATAATCATTGGGAAAAAACGATTGTGCGAAAATTTGTACAGAATTGTGAAGTTTGTAAATTAATTAAGGCAAGACCTTCTGTGCCAATTAAAATTTTGACTGCTCCAATAGCGAAAGAACCATTTGAAGTCGTTTCCATGGACTATTTAGGTCCACTAAAAGTTACTGATAATGGCAATAAGTACATATTAGTAATAATTGACCTTTTTTCTATATTTTGTAAATTGTATGCGACTTCTAATCGTCGTACGGAAACGGTAATTTCATGTTTAAGTAATTGTTTCTGTAGTTTCGGCTTTCCTAAAACTTTAATTACAGATAATGCATTAGAATTTAAGTCGGTAGCGGTCAAGCAGTTTGCTAACATTCATGCCATTGCGAAAAAAGAAGTATTGGCTTACAGTCCTCATTCCAACGCTATAGTAGAGAGAAATAACAAGAAGTTTACCAATTTGCTAAAACTTTACGTCAATTCGCTCCCTCATGCAGAGTGGGATCAGTTGCTGGAGGTGGTTGGAAATGCACTGAACAACGCATTGAATTCTACGTTAGGCGAAACTCCTAGTTTCGTAATGTTTAATCGAGATACCTGCGCATTCTATCAATCCGAGGGTTTAGATTCGGTAACTTACAGTTATGATGAAGAATTGGATCTAGTAAACTTTCGGGCAAAAGAAGCCGCCCGGACAGTGGAAAATATTAGAAATTTGAATATAAATAACACAGCGGAAAGAAATCTTTATAGAAACCTCAAGCGTCGAAATAAAGACGTGAAGGTGGGGGACCGGGTTCTTTTAAAAAATCACGAGAAAAAACATAAACTTGAATTGACCTGGCTGGGGCCAGCTGTGGTTCAAAAGGTAAGGCGTAATTGGGCTGAGGTTAAAAATGATTCCAAAATTTATATGAGTAACTTAAATCACCTGTTACCCTTGAGGAAGGTTTCACTGTGAGTTGAAATAACAAGTCCATTCTGCGACAAAGACAAGTCCATTTTTTTTGACGTCGTAACGACTCGTCGAGTTACGATTTACTATGTTACGTTGTTTAACAGTTGCGTTAAGTTTAATAATCATAGGTTAAGGAGTTTTTTGCTCTGTAATATGCGCTGTGTTTCATAAATTGAGTTCCATTATTTAAGTCAGTAACCATATGTTATACTTTCAGCCATTTGCGCTGCGTTTTTAGTTTATTTGGGATAATATTTGATATTATCCTGAATGTTTAAAGGAATGTGTATCGATTTAGTTTAACCCTGAGGGTTGATAACCCTTGTCTCTAAGACGCCTATATTACTCGTTGCGTTTCACTTATAATGTTACTTAGATAACCTGGAGATGTCGCTGAATTAGCATTTTTAATGGTGAGCGAATTCTTCGACTGCCAAATGCAATCGCTGAGGTTGCAGTTCATCACGTGAGATGGGCTGGCTTGACGCTGCGGCGCAACTCACAGTGCTATTTTTAGTTCCAGCCGGAATGTTCTGTGATCAGCACAATTTAATTAGATGTTATGTTTATGAGTTAGTTTTATTCTGTTTTATGTTGGTCATGCTAATCGGTTCTGTATCCTTCCGTTGCAGGTGCACACGCGCGAAATGGGAAACGCCGAATCAACCATAGATGTCGATACATTGGTCACCGCACTGAGCACCCATAATACAAACATGAATGAAGCATGGGTTAGGGACAACTCCATGAGTAGGACGGACCTTCTGCCTGATAACGTCACCGACATCCTGGTGATGTTGCTAATCCTGGTCACTATGGGATTAGGAACAATAATTTATCATCTAAAGAAACAAGTGAAAATGATATCAATGATATCCCAGCGCGAGGATTTTTTCTCACGCGGCCGGGAGGCCGCCAAGGGGCAATCTGCAGGATCAAGCATAGTGGTCAACATTAACAGAGACCTTATCGTGGTGCAACTGCCTAGCGTAAGGCGGTCCGGACGGCCACGGGAGGCCGGACGCAATGGCCGTCCCTCTGTTGCAAGTGTGCGGCGAGATATTTAAACAATTGGAAAAAGTGGAAAATGATCATTGTTTGTTTGAAATTTGAATTTGTTGAAATTATGAAATTTCCCCGTGAATTAATCCGATTGGAAATGGTAACCGCGCTATGGAAAATTCAGCGCAAGGTGGTGAAAATGTGTAATCGTAAGGAAAATGCGAAATCGTTCTATGTAATCGCTTCTGTGTAATCTTATGTTTTTTTATGCTGTGTGCTTCTTCTAATGTCGTCGCGTAATTTCTTATAAAAAATTTTAATTATTTCAATTATAAAATTATTTAAATTAATTTAATTTATAGGCTGTTTCTGTTTTTGAGATGATGTGTTTTTGGTTGCATTCCAATACTTTCCATGTTTTTAATATGTAAATTCCATATTTTTAATGTGTAATTTGCGGAGTTGGTTTTTTAAAAATTGTTGAAGTTAATTTTTATTTAGTTGTGTTGATATAAGAAAATGTGGCGTTTGTTTTTTTTATTAAAAAATTCCTTACTTCTGTCGACGTGCTGGTTGCCATATTGCACGGTAAGTTAGTTGTTTGCTTACGCTTGTTGGGGATTGCTTTTGCTAATTGCTAAAACTTGCTGAAACTTTAGTGTTCCGGTTTTTGTTCGCCACGTCTTAAGTATTAATCCATATTAATCGATAATTATCCTTATTTCTGATGTTTACACGATTGTTGGGTGTGAAAGGTTTAAAAAAGTTTTTAACAGTTAACAGTGTTACGCCTTTAATGATTGATAATTTTGCAGTGTTTTGTGGTGCCTAAATTCTTCAATGAGTTTTTAAAATTTTCATATATGTTTTTTTATTTTTTATTTTGCGTATTTAGTAAGAGTTACAGATGAAAATCAGTTGATTTAAAATGTGTTTTGCGTTCTTTTATTCTTTGGTATCTAGCAATGTTCGTTGATATTAGTTGCGTTTTTACCATTATTTCAATTATGTGGACGGTAGTCAGTTAGTCATTTTGACTGTGCGATTATTTAATTAATGATTATTTAACGTAATTTATCGAGTTGTTTCAAGTTAACTTCGAACAGGGCATTATATTTTTCGTTGTTCTCTTAGCTGCCCTTGTTTTTGCTTGTGTTGCCAAGTTTCGATAACTATAATAATGCTTGGGTGGTGTTGTTGGTGGGTTTTTTAAAATTTGATGCATACATTTTAACTTTTGATGGTATGAGTTGCGAGACGTTTTAAAATTACTGTCAACTTTAAGTAATAGCGTTATTTTTAACCTAGGGTTGTCGCGTTAATTATTGAGTAACTTTTGTTAACTTTCCTTGTTAACTGCGTGTTGATTTGTTAAACGGTTTTGTTCATTCTGCGAATTCTTTTTGATTATTTGATTAACCGTTTTAAATTTAGTTCTATTTCTCATCCGATTGGTTGCGTTTAGTTAGTCAGGAGGGGGGAGTGATGTGCGCGAGTGATGTGACGTCACTACTCTTGCCTGCTCTGTCTGTTTATCTTGATATCTTGAGGTCTCGCCACCTTTATAAGGCCAGCTTGTCTAGCCTGGGGCGCTCAATCTGTATCGGTTCTCACCTGTTGCCAATGACACCTGGCTCTCACCAATAAACACTACCGTCAAGATACTACCGTGTTTTACTCGCCCCGTACATTATCCCGTATTGGCTAGCTAAGAAGTTTGTCACACACTGGTAAAATGAAACTATATTTTGAAATGTGTTTTTCATAGTTTTCCTCATAAGAAATTTGAGGAAAATAAAACGGTAACCTGGCTGTGCATTAATCAGAATTTTCATACTTTTCTGTGACTGGATGAAGGTACAAATTGATGGTTTCTACTCTTCTTTCATTTATTTTTTCACTCACTGTAGAGATCGTACAAAATTTCTGAAAAACTACAATTGTAAGCATGACATTATGAGATTATTGTATTGAATAAATTATTGTAATGCTAGTTCCATAAACACAACCAGTGTTCAAATATATTAATCTTTCGTATGTTTATGTTGAAAACAAAAAATAAAATGCATTAAATAACGTCTGTGTTAATATATTCCACTTCTTCTGTATTTAAATATGTTTATTTTAATCTGTTTTTCAGTGCATTTGACAAGGTAATTTATACTTATGTGTTCATATGGATTTGAACGATGTACTTACTATTTAAATAGGCTGAATATATCACCTGATATCTAGCTGCTCCTTCAGCAACACTTGAAAGAGCGGCTCCTCGTCATTTAAGGGGACCGTTCGGGCTGAAAATCCAGAAAAGCTAAATTTTCTGTTCATTAATTCAACTCAAAAAGAATTTTTTGACTAATCTGACGGTATGCTGTTATTTCTTATGTGTTCGTTCACCTTACGAAAGGCTAGCCAATTAGGGGGTCAGCCGTCCATAAACATCCAGGGCAACGGAATTCATCACACCCTCAAACTTTTTTGAAGGATTGTACTTGTTGAAGGAAAACATTTTTCGTACTTGGGGGTTTAAGGAATCATAAATTCAAGAAATTATTTTGTAACATTCAAAGGTTTTCTTTCGAGGACGTTCGGAAAATTGTGCTCTTATTTACAAACCAATTACGATCCTTAAAGCACGAACGCCTCTTAACCGTCCTCAGAATGTTGTGCCTGAGGAACATCAGACACGCTCCAACATTCAGCGCACTCGCAACGCGAACACGCCTTCCTACGGAGCACCATCTTCTTATTCATCTTCAATTTTGTTTATTTTTCGAGGCAGCCCTCAGGATGTTTATTTTTAGCTTATAACTACTGTGACCTGTATTACGATTCCCTACGCTTGACGTCATGGAGAGGGCAAGTCGCTGAGGGCTGAGGCGTGGTGACGGGCGCCTGAGCAGTCTCTGAGTCAGGGCTGCCGAAATTGGTACGTTCGTACAAATTTGGTTCGATCTGCTTCAAATGTCATTTTGTAGTACATTTGGTGCGACGGTAGCCTCAAGTGTATAATTTTGGTACGTTTTAAAGTTTTCTTAAATTTACTTGAGAAATTATGCCCTACCAAGAAATATTAGCCTTATTTTTAGCAGTTAGAAAACTTTTTATGTGAATGCTGGGTAAATTAAACGTAATGTGTAATCCTTCAATGTTACGCAACGTTTAGGTGCCTGTAAGAAGTTTAGAACTAGTCGTTTCGTTGCATCGCTACTGCCACGCTGCACTTCTTCAGTCTAAAGTTCTTGCACATCAGATATCAATATAGTTGAAAATTTTAAACCAATGTTGGTTTTATTATTTGCTAAAATTGGCTATATTTGATTTCGTTTCGTTGACTCAGACTGACAAGCATTTGAGTAATGAGTGTACTTGATTTGTTCTGCACTCGTCGCGTCTTGGTTCTGTTTCTGTTCGTTTGCTGTTGCTTGTTCATGATGCAGCTTTTGTCACTGCCGCATTCTTCTGCTGCAGCTGAAAGGATTTTTTTGACCCTCAACAATATAAAAACAAAAAACAGGAATTCATTGAAAGCAGCAACACTAAATGCATTAATGCGATGAAAATCTATGTAACAGGATTGCATAGGATGGAAGCCACCACTGGAGCTTAGTCAATAATAGAATAAAATAAAAGGATAATAGTACCGATCAATATATAATAAATAATGCTACAATATAATCTTTCTTCGATTCAAATCTTGATATTCGCTCTCGTGATGTTAATCTGTTTCTAATTAACCCATTTCTTGCTTCATAGATACAAACTTGTAAAGAAACTTCACAAACAATTTTTACTGTGCGTTCCACAGCTTGGGTGTGAAGTGGATATTTCAATATTGATATTGATAAGGTTTCTTGGTTTGGTGAAATGTTAAATTGACTTTGTTTTATAAAAATTTCATCCTATTTTCTATAACAAATGCTACTTCACTTTTGCCATCGAAATAAATGCTGTAAGGTGTGGTTGCTAAAATGCTAATGCCGGTATGTGGCTGGCGGGCAGACAGAAGCTGGACGTCGGGGTGAGAGGTTGAGGCGTTGATGCTGTCGCTTGTCTGTCGGCGTTCCAGTGTTTTTCTTGTTTACTGTTTTCGTGTTAGTTATTCAGTGTTAGGTTGTGTTGCTTTGTTTGTTGTCTTTGTTCGTTTTGTCGTTTCTATTTGTACCTATTTAACTTTGCATCGTACTGTGTTCGTCGTATCGTCGAGTACCCTCGTCTTAGCTGAGGTGAGTCCTAGTCTTGTACTACAGAAGGTGCAATGATAGATCCTTTGTCGCGCAGCATCATTCTTAGTCGCACCATCGTCATAATGGTACTCTAGGAAGGAAGAAAACTAGGAGGAAGCCTCATTCTAACTGAAAAAGTAAGTAGAACCTTTGAACTTTACGTTGTATTAATGGTTACATATATTTGGTACGTTTTAATAATTGTTGGTACGTTTTTATGGAGGTTTTGGTACGATCAGCAGAAAAAAATTCGGCAGCCCTCTCGCTCAGTTCTGCGACTGCTCCGTACCCGGCTACTTCTCGTCTCTTGTAGTACGGAGTCAACCCTGATGCATGTGAAGCCAGTGCCACCTACTGCAGTCAAACGCTCCAATGGCTGGGCGGCCTGTCGTCGACCTTGTCTTCTCGCCGTGGTGAAGGTAGGTTTAGAGAAGGTAGGTGAAGGCAGGTTTAGTGAAGGTAGGTTTGGAGATAAGTAGGTGCATTTGTACCGAACGTTCCTCACTAGCTTTCTTATGGCTGTAGTTTCTTGTTCTCAAGTATGACGTCATGGAGAGTTAGTCAGAGTTAGTCTGAAATTAAAGCCGTGACCTCAAAAACATAAATTCAAATTTCTTGAATATATTCCAGGTGTAGGTTGCATTGCCTCATCTGTTAACTCAGAATCATTAATCTATTCTCGGCAGCTCTCAATCCTACCACCGTCAGATTATTTACGTGCCGTCTAATTTATCCAAACAGGTCACGCTTATTGTCAAAACTGATGTGGGCGACGGTCGGGTGCACAGATTTCCGACTTCCTGCTTAGCCAAGAAGTCTCCGACGTACCTTTATATGAAGACGTCCTTTGCTGTTTATTTATTACCATTATTATTATTGTGCATTTGCAACACTAAAATAATTACCAGCATTGCGTCATCCATATCCCCACTCTGTTTTTTCAATACTTTTGATGGCACCAACTTCCCGAAATCTTCCTACTCACTGCTGGAAAATTTGGGGCAACTTTCCATTTACGTATAAATCACACGGCAGCAAGCAATGGAGAAAGAAAAAACGAAAAAGCCATAGCTCCAACTTCAAAAATTGTTTGATAATGGCGAACAAACAATTGATAATGGCCGAAACGCGTTGCAATCAATATTTTTAAATCAGACTATTTGCAATCTTTTTGACTCTTTAGCACTCGAGACCATTTTTAATTTTAGTAAAAGAAAAGCTGAATAAAAAGTTAGTTTCTGCTCAATAGGGCTTAATTTTTATTCAAACATGAATAAATGGGCTGTTACCATAGTATACTGATTATAAATGCATATGTATATAGATTAATTAACGTGTATGTATGTGTGTATACAGGGTGTTTCAGAACATGAGGTACACAAGTGGACAGCGGGTAGAAAAGGGCCAAATAAACACTTTTTCTTCAATAAAATTAAAAAAAATCTGGTTGTTGAGATTTTAGCTGTTTATTGTTTTAAAACAAGAAATTAAGCGACATAATTACTCGCAATACTCATTCTGAATTTACTTTACTAAAATTTTTCGAAATGTGTTCCACCAATGTGAATGCATTTTTCAAATCTTAGCCGTAACATCTTGCGGATATTAGGAAACACGTCTGGCATTTCAGAAATCTCACCAGCAGCCACTGCAATTCTGGCCACGAGATCTTCCTCAGATTCATGGGTTTAGCAGAAACACTTGTAATGGATGTAGCTAAAACTTTTTTACCAAAATTACTAAAATCAAATTTTATTGTTTTAAACTTTCATAGAATAGAAGTGTTTTTAACGTAAATTCAGAATGAATATTGCGAGTAATTGTGTCGTTAAGTTTCATCCTTTAAAACAATAAACGGCTGATACCTCATGAACCTAAATTTCTTCAGTAAATTTAATAGAAGAAATTTAATTTAGCCATGTTCTAAATACTTGTGAGTAATTTTATACCTATTGTTCTGAAACACCCTGTATATGTATCTACAGTAGATATAAAATCACTGGTTTACTCCTAGGAAAATAGGATGATGAATAATAAAAGGTTGATAAATAAGTTGATAATACCAACCAGTGTGGAACTACTAACTGCAGACCTCGATAACTACAGTGAAGTAATAATTTGAATGAGTAACATTATTCTCTACAGTAGGTTAGTGCGTCAGGTTCTAGTGGCGGAGTACAGTGGACCGTGCAGCATCGCATTTTCGTTGTTCAACATTTTTTTCATCAATGTTCACTCTGTGACTACAGTTTAACGGCTTTTTCGTGCCTGTTCCCCAGACAATATTGCGTTGTGTTGCCTCTTTTCGCCCAACTGGATCAGTCATGATACATAAGTTGCCTGGTCGTCCTCGCACGGTGCGAACGCCGGAAAATGTTGACAGAGTAATGCTGCATTTACATTGACACTTTTTTCAACACTCTGTGTGTCACTTCGACGGGCACATGTACTGTTGCCAGACTAGCAGGCGGGCACTATAAGGTTTACTTGGACATTCTCCCTTGCCATTCTTTGCAACAGTCTGCTCGTCACTCACTCCATCTTCAGTCACTGTCTTGATGTGGAGGAGAGAGAGCTCTTTGCGCCGTAGCCTGCAGCATGTCATCAGAATACGTTTGGACACGCTCAGGTGTTGAAGAGATTGATAGTGCTCTACTGCAACCATGAATGTTTGTGGCGAACATCCAGTAAATCACATACAAACAGAAATATTTAAGAAAGAGCTTCCTGACGAGGAGAAGTGCGCGGAGTGTCACATTACCCATTATCGCGTCTGAAATGCCACTGAGCACTCTTCCGCACGTCTGCAGTGCTCTGCACGGCGTTCTTCTAGTGCAAAAACCTGCCACTCTTTATGCAACCTGCACTTGCCCGCGACCCAAGGATGTGAGCTTCCTATGAGAGTGTCAATGTAAACGCAGCCTAATAGCGTCCATTCTTCAAAGTCCTTGCCGCTCCCATTGCATGGTGGCGTGCTGCAACTCGGGGCTTGTCTCGTCGCTCGCCGCAGCGCATCCTAATGGATGAGCTACAATTTTATTCGTACAAAATTATGATCGTACAGAAGATTCTCGAACGTGATCATAATGAACGGATACTGTTTTCTGAGATAATGCTTGATGTTCTTGCTACTGATGATGTATTGTTGATGATGAGCGATGAAGCGCACTCTCACTGAAGTAAAAGAAAACTGTCGCTATAGGGCAGCAGACAGCATCAGTTGCATCAAAAACCACTGCACATAGTAAAAGTGACTGTGGGGCGTGAAGTGTTCAAAATTAGGAATCGTTGGGCCTTATTTTTCTGAATAAGTCTGTGTTCGTGTACCAATCAGTGGTGCAGGATATGTCGCAATGTACGCAATTTTGTGCGGCCACAACTTGATACTTCAGGGATGAACATAGCAGACATGTGGTTCTAACAAGATGGAGTCACAGCCCTCACGGATAATGAATCCATGGCAGTTGATCGAGAAATGGTTCCCAACACGTGATCTTACGTTTCAGCGATGTTCACTGGCCTGAACATTAGCCAGATTTGTCGCTTTGTTACTCCTTTTTATAGGGTTACTTAAAAAGTGACATGAACTGCAACAAACCTCGTACATTCAATGATCTGAAAGTTGCAATACGTGAAGAAATTCTTGTTGTTCCCCATGACATATTGACGAAAGTGATAGCGAATATCGAAGCAAGACTTTCAATGTGTATTTACAAAGAAGACCGTCATCTGTTTGACGTTACCTTTAAAACGTGAGAAAACGTGACAATTAATTTTTGGTTACATTGCCAATCGTAGTGATGGGAATATATTTTTTCTATGCGATCCAAATAAAACAAATTATACTACTATAAAATACATGCGTTCTTTTTGCAAAACATTTGCTATTCTTCATTACAGTGGGAAGCTACTGAGCAATGACAATGAAATAAAGATCTTCATGAAGGATATTATGAGTGCCTCAGCTAGTGAAGTCAAATAATCAACTGGATAGAATTGTTCTTTATGATAGTCATCCTAAGATAGTTTAACAACTAAAAATATTTAGACAAAAATGAGTTTGCACACGTTCAGAATTAATTTCTAACTTGAAATAGCCTTCGGTAACATAATAGCGATAAAATTTTACTCCAAGCCACCCTCAAATTTACAAAACAACGGAAAGAATGTTGGCACCTTACTATAAAAAGACAAATCAAATTATCCGTTTTTTAGATCTACGGAATAGATTTCAAGTGCAAGATTTTCATTTTAGACCTAATTTCTGTTTTATACTCTTGGTAAAGAAATATTTCAGTGGTGAATGACGTGCATTACCTGCTCCTAGGAATCCTACATGGAGCTTAATGGTATTCTTGTTTAACTGAAAGTTTAATTTAAAATTCTTCACAAATCACAGATGTTGCTAACTTCTTCACAGAACAGCTTATACCCGGTGATATCCAAGATCGGTGGTGATATTTATAAAACTATTTGTTTTTGGTATTTACCAAGATGTTTTTGGTTTTTATTTACCAAGACTGTCCTTATGCCCATCTGACCATCAATCTAGAGCCTTTGTGATTAGTTCGAAATAGCCTCTCCTCACTTGAGTTTCGACATGTGTGGGTAAGACGTCTTCAGCAAAAGAGTCAAAACTCGCTCAAAATACTCCACTGAATAAAAGTCGTGATCGCATATTTTGCAGAAGTCTTCACAGCAGGTTAGACACGGTCTGTGACTAGCTCTTCTCGAAACCGCCGCACAATCAACTAATGCAAAGCACCGCGGGCGGCTCGAGGCTTTGCCGTAACTTTTGGTCCTCTTCTTAGGGAACTTCTGCTGCAGAGGCTCGAGCAAGTCTCGAATAAGTTCAGATACCGCGAATATTTATTGGGTCACCGTGGGCGAGCGTTTCTTATTCGAAGGTCGACCTGTAAGGAATTGTCAATGGAGGGACAATTTGAAATTTCAGAGATTACATTAACAGATCGAGATAAGTACTAGCACTGCTAAAATAAATAATACATTTGTGCGCAAATCAGTGACTCGGTGATCAACATGATTTAATCTCGTGTGATTGAGCTTAGTAAGCGTTAGATGAATCTACGCGTTTTATCAGAATTTTTAGTAGATGGTGAGAGAGAAATTGACAATGTGTAAGAGATTTAAGAGTACGAAAAAAGTAAAGAATTTTTTAACAAACAGTCACCCTAAGTTTACGAGGTCACGTCGATATAGTGAATTGAAAATGAATATCAACCCGAGAAAGGAATCATAATTTTTTGGAGCCTTTTTTGAGCACTCGATCAAAAACATCAAACAGTTCTCGCCCAAAACCATTCATTTTCTTCCTTATAATTCGACGACACTTTAGCTATTACGAGGATTTTTCTCAGCGCTAGACAAGATTCCCGGTTAAAATCAACAAGAAACCCTGCCGATACCTCCCTTAATTATTTGCAGCCTATAAATTTGTGTATTCCGTCAAATATATGCTCGTGCTTCACACTATTTTAAAAATGCTGAAAACAGTACTAGAGACAATAATTATGATAATATACTGAATAACTCACTAATTTATTCATTTTTTATTTATTGTTTTGCATATCTACGAAATTTTTTTCTGTGGTACTTTTACTGAGCCTCAAAGGAATGTATCGATTCTTCAATTTTTCCTGATATATGTATTGTTGGATATTTTAATTTGGCTGTATCCTCTTGGGCGCCAAAAGTTAGATACAGTAGAACTCCTAAAATTCGAAATCCCAAAATTCGAAATACTCGTAAAATCCGACCTCCTAAAACCCGAAAATTCTAAAATCCGAATCGACGGTAGCGTCATTTGTTGCTAACCGGACAAATTCATAACTTTACCTAAGCAACAGGTTTGTAAATGAGCTGTAGCCGTGTATGTGTGCGTAATACAAACAATTCGTGTTGTAAAGTTACCATGTTACTCCTAGCTACAATACCATTTAAAACGTACAACTGGTCTTTAGATGTATTTCTCAATGATTTATTTATACCACAGATTCATCGATAATACATAGATAGGTAGTTATAATTATTTCATCGAGAAACCCATAATGGCATCTGAACGAAAAGATCAGCAACGAGCAATAGCAAGATATAAGGTATTAACTCTTGTGGAAACACGGCAAGTACTGCAATGCATAGAAGACGGAATTTCATATAAAGAAATTAAAAGACGATATGAAATTGGTATTTATTTCATTTGTGATATTAAAAAAAGTAGAGTAAAATTCAGGCTGCCGTTGGTAATTCTCAATGTAAAAGAACGTTAGGAAGGAAAACATTACACCACGCAAGAGATGCGACTTTTGACAAATGTTTGTACGCTTGGTTTAAAAAAAAAAACGGAAGGTAGGTGTACCTGGATCAGGCCCATTATTGATTGCTAGAGCTAAGATATTGAAGGAAGAAATGAAAAAACTTCGGATATTACATTTAGCCAAGGTTGGTTGCGATCATTCAAGCAACGGCATGGCATACGACAGCTAAGTATTTCTGGGGAAAAGCGATCGGCAGACGCAGATGCAGCAACAGTCTTCATGAACACCTTTGAAAATGTTATGAAAGAAAATGAACTTACGCCCGATCAAATTTATAACTGCGATGAGACAGGGCTCAATTGGAAATGCCTACCTAGTAAAACACTTGCTGCAAATGACGAAGCAACAGCAACTGGATTTAAAAAGAATAAAGAAAGAGTTACGGTATTAACCTGCGCCAATGCTTCTGAGAAGCACAAATTAAAACTTCTAGTGATTGGAAAGTCAAAAAATCCAGGAGCATTGAAAGGAACACATAATTTGCCAGTCACATATCGTTCACAACCTAAATCATGGTTGAACAAATACATCTTCAACGAATGGTTTTTCAATTAATTCGTTCCAGCAGTACAAAAAAATTTGCAAGCAGTGGGAAAGCCTCGTGCAAAGTGCGTGCTTCTTTTAGATAACTGTGCAGCGCATCCAGAGGAAACGGAACTGGTTTCTGATGATGGCAATATATTCGCATGTTATTTTCCCCCAAATGTTACGGCACTGATCCAACCTATGGATCAAGGTGTAATACAAAGTTTGAAATGCTTCTACAAGAAAAATTTCATTCTTCAAATGATACATTGCGCTACACATCCTGGCGAATTTCAGCGCTGCTTTACCATCAAACACGCTTTGTATGCGACAGCGTCAGCGTGGAACACTGTGAAATGCGAAACTCTCTCGAATGCATGGCATCAATTGTTGCATGGCATCAAGTCAATGAATGAAGCATACCATGAACAGAACAATTCTGTAAAGTCACGAAATAATGAATTAATTAATGAATCATTTCACTTAGCTTCATCAAGCGGCGCATTCGCAGATATTGAACGTGAGGATTTGGAAAAGTGGATGGAAGACATAGACGAGATTATACACTCCGCTCCAAAAAAATTATGAGAACATTGAATGCTTGCCGAATCCAGATAGTAGCGAAAGCAACCTTACTGACAATGAATGCCAAGGTAAAACAACGTGGAATGAAGCAGAATCCTACGTAGATAAAGTTATAGAATTTATGGAAATGACTCCTTGTTTCAACGGTGATGACACATTGCAGGCGTATAACTTAAAAACAACATTACTTTCTCGTAAAGCAAGCAACGCAAAATTGAACGAAGTCCGCCAAAGCATCAAGAAAGGTATACAAGAGTCCTTTGGTTTTACTGATAATGATAGAGAAGCATGATAAATGTTTACAGTTTGTCAGTTTCTGTTCAACCACGTTTGAAATTGCTGTTAAATTATGTGTGTTGTTACCTGTTGTATTTGTCTAATTTTTAACTACATATTGTCTAAATGAACAATTCAATGCTTTCCCCTATACTATATTTCTACAAAATGAATATTTGTAATTTAGTTTTCTACAATCAGTTTATGCATATCTTTTTGTGTTTAATAATATATATTCAATATATGTTATAGTCATAAATATTTATATTGCTGCATATTTTCAGTTTGCGTCATACCTTGTCATGGTGGACACTCTTTAAGTTCACAAATAATACATTTCCACGAACAGTTGTTTGATTTGATTTTTTAACACAGTCATAAAGCTTTAGAGTTTAGACCCTTAGTTGACATTTTTATGACTCAGTTGGCCGTAGAATTCGAGTAATATGTTTTCTTTTGAGAAAGAAAATTTGTTCATTGAAAACGTTGAGGGTACACAATGCTAAATGTGTCCTTCCCGAAATCCGAAAACTTCCTAATACCCGGAATAGCAAAATGTTCGAATTTCAGGAGTTCTACTGTAGCTGTTTAGGCGAATCCACGTTGGGCGCCAGTTATAGATTATTTATTTTTGGCTGGTCCTTCTTGGGAGCCAGCGATAAAAGTTTCCCTATTTTAGGGTTCTGACGGCAGTAAGTTCAGAGGCTTTTATTCCGGAGAATCTTCCTGATTTTTCAGGGATATGGGAGAAGTCAGTTGCTGAGTGATTATTTTATTAAGGCGAGGGCTTTTCAACAGTTTTCAAGTTGCGAATATTATTCGGTAATTTTCGGAGTCTGATCTGGTTACAAGGTTTGAAGATTTGAGCTGTTTTTCAAGCTTTCGAAATTCGAGTCGAGACGAGATCAAGCTAAGGAGTTTTTCGCGCTGGTAATACAGGCTTCGAAAGTTAAGAGCCGAATTGAAATTCAAGCTATGGAGCTTTTCACGTTGGTAATGCAGACGTCGAAAGTTGAGCTGAAATGAAATTCAAGCTCTTGAAATTTTGAAATCTGATACGGATATATGTTTCGCAAGTATCTGTGATACGCGAGTTCAATTATTTGCGAGAGAATTATTTTTCCTCCCGGTAATTACAAGGCACTAGTCGGCATCTTTGAGAATAGCCTGACATATATCAATTCATTCATCTTCCATTTTTTCACTATTTTTCATTACTCACTTTGAAAAAAAACATAGCGTCACTCACAGACCAACCGATCCACTTTACGTGTCTCAATCAAGGAAGGCGCCTCGACTCGTGAGTCAACTCTTCAACATTTAAATCAATCTGCCACTCTAGAGCTATTACCACTGAGTTTTATTCATTTTTACAAAATACTAAACTCATCTACTTCATTCATACAGGGTGCGTAAGGTATCTAAGACACCTTGCGCTTTTTCAGAAAAACCAGAAAATGAAACTGGTAATCGTTGAAAGGCAAAATTTCTTGTAACGAGACAAATAAACATAAGATTAACCTACGTGCAATTCTATATATCCTCCTTCGGCTTCTATCACCGATTCCGTACGAGTCCGAAAGCGACTGCAGTCTTTGAACAGGTGGTCTTTATTTATGTCCTGCATTGCTCGGGCTATTGTTTCCATCAGAGAGGATTTGCTGTTATGGCGCCCCACACATATTGAAAAGGTTTAAGGTCTGGTGATTTATGCCGTAAGTTTAGTGAGACATTATTATGAAAGTTCTCGGCTATCCAATCCTGGACTTAAGAGCAAATGGGATGGAACCGAATCTTGTTAGAAAACATTAGCCCTTCCATTGACAATGCTGTCTATCCAAGCTTAACAATGGTTTGAAGAGTCTCAAAAGAAGCATCTGCCTTAATGAATCGAAGGCCCTCTGGAAAAAATGAGGCATGAAGTGCCATTCATTGCTAACAACACCGAAAACCATCACTTTTGCTGGAAACTTCACGTTTTGAGTGGGTCAGAGCGTTGGCTATACTGTTTTCTCCAGCTCGTGATCAATTGTCATTTGCCATTGACCGTGAGCAGTCCATCATTTTCAGACAGATTTTTTAAGCCTAGTCGTTTAAGCATTAATAGGATAAATGCTAGGAATCCGGGCAATAGTCATGACGTTAGTGACTGGCCTATCGCCAGCTGTTGCTCACGAACGGACACACATACAAAGCAATGAAGCATGTCATTATATTCAGAAAAAAATTCTCTATAAAATTTATAATTTATAATTTTTGCATTGTGTGGTAAGCCGGTCCCCCTAATTTGGCTGGCCTTTCGCAAGCTGTAGCTGACGAACGTACATACTCTTACAAGGAAATGAAGCACATTGTTAGATTTGTGAGAAAAATTTATATTACATGAGCAAAAAAACTATAATCGATCATTCGTTGGGTTTTGACTCAGACTTTCTTTAAAAAGGTTCTCCGAGGCCCCTGCCGGGCCCTTGTCGCTCCGATGGTCATTTTTCATATTTTTGCTGGAAAAGGACCCTTAGCTGGTGGACTATTAGGTCCTAAAATTTTATGGTGCTACGGACAATAGATCACCTCCCTAGGGGGGATCGAAGGGGACCAAAATCTTGAATTTTCGACCCCATTTCGACCCCATATAAAAAAAAACGCGAAATGGATAATTTAAAAATGTACTTTTGTTTTAAATGTTCCAGGGATTCTAAAACTGTCTTTGTTTTTGTTCTAGCATAAAAACTCGACGAGTTCTATTTTTTAAAATATCAATACTAATGGACTAAAAACCAATATGTCCATTTTTTCAAAAACTAAGGCCTGAATAAAAAAAAATTGTAGAAGAAATTGTGTTTCTTTTCAAAAATCGACCATGCGTCATTTATATATTATAGTCAAATTTCATAGGAATCAGACTGAAAATAAAAAATTTCAGAATTTTCATGAAAAAGTACCTTTTTTCATTGAAATTACAATTCACAGTGTAAATATGAAGTTATGCATGGAGGTTACCGAAATAAAAATGAAAACAGCATTCAATTACATAAATTTTCCATCATATTACACTTCAACAAAAAATTTTGTTTCTGGCCTGAACTGTAAAGTTACTTATATATTTTCAACATTGAAAATAATAGAAGTCATTGAGCTTTTATGATAGGAAGAAAACAAAGACAGTTTTAGAATCCTTAGAAAATTTCTAAAAAAAATATATTCTTATTTTTCCAATTGTTATATTTCAAATTTTTTTACCATAGTTCAAAACCAAAAATTCGTTCTACTTTATACTGTGGTAAAATATCGCATATGTAAAAAAGATTCAAAAACGAAATAACAGAATATACTTTTTTAGAAATCTTCCAAGAATTCCAAAACGGTCTTTGAATTTGTTCTAGCATAAAAACTCAATGACTTCTATTCTTTTGAAATATGTATACAAATAACTGAAAAAAACTAATATTTCAATTTTTTCGGAAAAACTAAAGCCTAAATCAAAAAAGTTCCCGAATAAAATATGTTTTTCTTTCAAAAATACATATACTGGCCGAATTTCAGACCAATAGGATCAAAATTCAATTTTTAGCGGAGGACCCCCTTAAATAACAAAAATATAGGTGTCCTCAGATGGTTTCCGTACCCTGTACATTCCAGTACTTTGTAATCGAGGTTATGATTCCCTTACTCACTGGCCGAAGAAATTAAGTCTCTTGTGTGCTGAAGTGCAGCATACTCGAACAAAATATGCTGCAGACCAAGGGCTTTTGTCGAAGTCCAAGTGCTTTCGAGCTAAAGAGTAACACTGTGGAGTGGCTTCGTTTCACAGCCTGTTGATATAATCACTTCTTCCTGGCAATCTTTGTTTCCATCTTCCAGGACATGTTCAGATTGTTCTGAGTTCTCTTTTGCCATCTTTACATTCTAAATTTCATATCTCGCACGATACCTTCTTCATTACTGGAAATCCGTCTCGATATGAAATCAATGAAAATTCAGCTGCCCTCAGTGGTTGTGCCATCACAGTCTCGCCGATGCACTCGTTTTCAAGTACACCCATATATTCAAGTAAACCCATATGTAAAAAACCTTGTATTTTGGAAATGGTTACAGTGAGAATAGGTTACGAATAGCGAGTTACGAAAACGTGTATTTTTTAAAAATAATAAAATTAGTTGGTTCTCGATTGTCACCCAAACACCGGTAAAACGATTCCGCTTTTAAATTTGCGAGAACGGAAGAGTGACTTCCCTCTTCTATCTCGAAATTCCACACGAAAGGCAACCTGTTCGAAATAAAAAACGAACCGTAAAACACAGAGTATATTTTGCTTAGTTGTGCATCCTTTTAAAAATCTTAAAGCTTTAGTAGCCTTAACAGTCAGATGTAGCATAGAAGAACGGAAGATTAGGGTCTATTCAAAGTCGTTCAACGCTATTGCTATTTTTAACGCAGTACTTAATAGTAGAGATCAAGGTTGCCTGATTATAAGATCAGTAGCTAGTAAGATAAAAGGTCCCTCTAACGAACGGTCAAAACAAGTACTGCCCACCACCAAGACAACCAGTCTCCGCCGTCCCTCGGAGAATCCACTGATTCATCGTCTATTACTGATATTTTATAAATAACTTTCGCAAAAAAAAACAGCTCTAAATTACGACACGACCTACATCAATCTCGACAGTTGTTGAGGTGTTCTTCGGTAAGTAGGCGTCGCCATCTTTCCTCCACACGTGACTTCGAAGTTATAGCCAAAAAACTCTGTTTTAGGTCCATCTGTCTATGATACTCTCTCCCAACACGAATTTTCCTTATCCTTATGTTCTCTTTCCAATGTTAACCTTGTATTTCTGCGTCGTATTAATAGAAGTAGTTTTCCTCGGTGTCCGTGAATTTTAACAGTTCCTGTGAATTTCATAACTCATTTTTCGTTCGGATATACTTATTCTTGAAAAACGGATATCATCTTGCAGCTCTTACGAGCAACACTTGAATTTTGTTGACTCTGGCGTCCTAATTTTTTTGAAAATCTTGGAGTAATCTTCCATAGGGCTCCTGTTTTTCTTTGCTTTCAACTGTGCTGCAACTTTTAAACCTTGCAATAAAAGAACTCATAGCAGTGAAAAATTATATATTCAGGGTACTAAAGATCTTTCTTTAACTCTACCCAGCTTCCCAGAGCATCACATCAGCTTTTTGTTGAGAAACATTCAATTCTTTACCTCCTGCCATGCTAGAAATCTTCTCGTGTAACGAGCCAGTGTGAAATTAGATTCGATTATTAGTTATATTAAGCCTCCCTATCCGCAACAAATGAGATCCAAAGAGAAGAAGGAGGAAGACACCATTTAGTATGGAGTTGAGGGAACGCGAAATCTATGCAGAAAGGGCTTAGAAACAGTAAGTCGAGAAAGGAGTTCATGAAACAAGATCAAAGTTGAAGAAGAAAGTAATAGGTGCTGAAACACAGGACAGCAGTGAACCGAAAAAAAGATGGTCCTTAACATTAGAAAAACATTTTATTTCAACAAAAAGAAGGCCTACCTAACTCTGAGTTTGAGCCCTCACATTTTCCCCCGGGAGCGCTGATTCCCATAGATAAGCAAGTGTGAAATATTCTGACTTAGATTGTAAAGTTAACCGTGAATACTGATAACATTAATAAATCTTTCTAGAATATTTTTGCTTTATTATATCGAAACCAACTTCAGTTTCGACGTTTACTATTTTTATCGTATAGAACTTCCAGCATTCTTTGAAATAAACAAACATTAAATCCCAAAACTTATAAATGATTTGGTTTCATCAGCGTGATTTACAAGTATGCATTCAATTGCAGGAAATATATAAAAAAATCGGTTAGTACTCTTAAATGTGTAACCCAAAAATTTCTATGCGTCCAACTATTTTTATCGCTTCGCTGTAACTATTTGAAACATTTCGAACAAACGTTTCTTTGCACAATCTAAATACGATTCATATATATATTCACATGTATTAAAGAAGAGAAATTAAATACCATTGATGCTTGCACTGATAAGATTTGTAAAAAATCTCGTCTAATAGTTATGAACCAAACGGAAGACCTTCGTAAATAATTATTATAATCGTTCTAGTTGTGTCGTACAAACTGAAGACGATGCGTTGTCAAGGCTCTGTTGTCAAATTTTGGTTTTGATAATGTAAAACCCATTGCAACCCCTGTGTCGGTAGATGGATCCGGGATTGTACGTAAGGAACTTTTTCTTAATCTTCTTCGGGAGTGAAATACATGTAGCTACCTACAGGAGCTGCGCTTGTCCTTCTGCGACGTAATTGGTAGGCTCCCATTTCAATCTTTGAGATAGTTTTAGTTGATTATAAATGAACGTCCATATCTGATCTTTTTTATTTAAACACTGACTTCAATTTCCGTTAGTTAGTTAGCACAACTCGTATTCAGATGGCTTCAATACTATAAACATTAACCCTAGGAATTAATATCTTGTGACCTTGTAGCACTGTATATCGTTTCCTTCATATTAATAAATATCACAATTCCGTTTGTTCATTCTAAATTACGTTTGCAGTTCAAAAAATGTGATTTCCCCTTGAGAAATGTTTTTTAAGCGTCCTGCGCCCATAAGGCGTCACCGAACTAAGGGCAAGATTTATGCCCTGACATCGTGTAGATGTCGATGTGGATCATTTAAACTCATAGGACAAAGTTTTGGATATCAGCCCAAACCTACCAAATTGTTGTCGGCAGTCTTAAGAGTCCAATACTGGTTACCACAATCATGCCTTACATTACTTAAAAATATGAAAACGAAGAAAATGCTAATAAAATCAGTCATTTCATTCTAAAAAATGAAAATCGAAAACGTTTCGGAGGCTCTCTATTATCAGTCCTGTGAAATACAAAGTTTTATTAATACTACGCAAGCATAGAAATATGATCGATAATAAATTCCAGACTATACATAAAAATGACTGCTAGGCATAAGTTATTTGAAGGGGATATGAGCGGAACATTTTGTTTAAAATTTGTTTTCTCTTGAAAATAAGCAACGGCTCTAAAATCCTAAAGTCAAAATCATGGAAAGAACTATCAATTATTTTTCAATCATCACGAATTACTGTACTGTTCTTCTCGACATGGCTGCGAAAAGCTGAATGAGAAGGATGAATCAACAAGTTACGGGTAAGAAAACTCCTTCTGCGGTGTCCTACCACTCCTGTTTGAATATATTGTGTGACGTCGTTCCGACGTACGCCAATGCGCACATTTATATTTATAGACCACAGAAGAGCGCATTAGCCCGGGGATTGAGTTCTGGTGCTAAAAACATAAACCGATATTTACTTCGCTAACCAGTAGGCCACGTAAACTCACTCCCCAGTTAAAAAAATAAGACGTTTTCAAGTCGATTATGTGCCGCGGCAGGCAAGACTTCTAGCCGTGTTTTATTCGGAAAAGCAGCCGATTTTTGGTCGCCATGTCCCCTTTTTATGGCAGGAAAAAACGGCTACGAAACCATTGAATTCCCTTTGCAGCTGTTCGGAAATTCCCACCTTTATCGACTACATATCGACTTTCCGCGGCCCCAATTCGACCTTCCGCGGCTTCTCCATTCTATGTATCGGCTCTCTGCCGACTTTACTCGACTTTGTACCGGCCTCCCGCGGCAGCAGATCGACCTTGCCCGAACTTAGTTACACTGGCTATTTATATACACCCCCCCCCCGCTCCCCCACACACACACCCCTCCCCCCGCACCCACACACCCATAACCCCCCTCACACACAGACACACACACACACACCCGCCCTCCCACACACACAAATATGTATCTGAACACATCGTTGATCACCTTCAAGGACGTCCTGCAATTCAGAGGTTGCTGAAGACTGACGAGGGAAAATTCAGGCTTGGTTTCCACATTTTGTAGTGTTTACGTTGCTCACTTTGCCGTCACTACCAGCCCCACCACAAAGATAAATCGTGATAAATACCAATTGACCGATGTGGTGAAGCTAATAGTTGGGCCCTTGCTCTTGAAATGGTGCCTCTGCAGACCAGCATTCTACATTTCTTCCATCTCTTGTTTCTTCTGAAGAATCGCCATCTTCACCAGAAGTTACGGGTCCAAACTCAACTCCATGCGAAATAGAAGAAAACGACTCATTGTGAGTTTCAGCGTCATTTTTTTATGAAGCTTCAGCCAGAGTAGCCAATGCGGCCAACAGTCTTTTTTTTGGCCGTGGCACAAAAATGTAAATTGTTTTCTTTTTTTATTTGAAATTCAGATCGAAACGTTGACAAATATTTATAAAATCCTGTCATAAAATTATTCATGTACCGATTTATCGGTATCGGTCATTTTACTGGCATTGGTAAAATCCGGCCGATACTTTCCAATAATACGTATTTTATCATATAAATGAAGGTCATAAATCATGAGAGTAAAAGCATGATCAAATAAAGAAGCTATTCATACCTAGCAAATTAGTTAGCTAACTGTTGAATTACAGAGTTTAATCAGGCCCGCTAACTGAATTTAATACTTTGACTTCCCGATGAGGCACGTACGTTCAGTAAGTGAAAGCTATGTAGCATGAACAGTTGAAAACAGAAGCGACCTAAAATTATTTTACTTTTACAACTAAACAGGCTAACAAAAATCCAACCAATTATGTAAATAAAGTTGGTGTATTTTGAAGTTTTTGAAATTTATTATAGAAAAAGCTGGAAATTCGATCTTAATTTATCTAGTGAATCTTCAATAAAAATTTAGAGACGAAGAATTCAGCACGGATAGGTATCATATTTAATACAATTTAACGATCCTAAATTTAAAATATGAGAAGTAGTCAATTTTAAACGTTTCGGAGACCAGCTCCATCTTCAGTATGTATGAAAACATAAAAACCAAAATTGGTTAGTTCATGACAACAATGAGAAAAGTGACAAAGTGATCGGTAAAATAAAATATATAAAAAATTTCTATCGGATATGAACTATCAGCATTATTTAAAGGTGGCTTCTCTTTGGCAATGTGAAGGGATTCTAAAATGCGCAAACCTAACTCGTTAGGTGCAAAGCATAAAATAGAAAAATTGTCCTCGGAAATACGGCTGCTACACTGTTCGGTATGAAGGCCGATTGATGAATGAGGAGGTTGACCTAAAGGTCTCCCGGTTCGAAAGCTTACTCCGCGGTGCTGGGCGATCTTGACGTAAAAAGACAGTGTCGTCATGCCGACGTAGCCAGACGTACACTTCGCAACTAGATTTATATACCAGGGATGCCCGCATCCGCTTAGGAATCCTATCTTTGTACCGAAAGAACCAACTCGAAGCAGGTTCACAGTAATTACATTCAATTTTACCCCAGGAAAGTGGTGTTCAAAAAGGTTTTCAATGTCCCGGCACATCTTGGTCGTAAAATCACCAAAATATGGAAATACACAGTAGAGCTATTGCACCGAATCGGCGACATCGTTAATATCTGAATATTTCTTGGCTAAAAATTTTTCAATAAGAGCATGAACAATTGAGGAAGGAAATCCGTTTTTACAAAAAAAAATGAGACTAAAAAATTAAATTCAGCATGCAGATCCACAAAACTAGAGCAAATGTTGTAGGCACGATTCAATAAGGTTTTAATCGCAATAATTTTAAATATATAGCTACAGTTACTGTAGAAACTTATGCCCAATCCAGTAAAAGTAGCCTTACGAAAAACTGAAGAAGTGAAAGCTTTACCTACTCGAGTAATTTTTCAGTCCAAAAAAGATAACGAGCCATTATTCTCAATTTCGATTGTAAATTCTATTGATGAATGTTTCTCATTTAAATAGTCCCTGAACATTTGAGCATGACTTGGATCACGAAACAACAAAAACGTGTCATCAATGTAACGGCGATAAAATTCTGGTTTAAATTCCACAGGACAATCGGCCAGCCATTTTTGTTCCCAGTGACACATGAAATTTTTTGCAAATGTGGGTCATAATGGAAGACCCATGCTTTCGAAGACCCCAGGCCTTCGATTTGTTTATACAAATTGCCTGCAAACACATATATAGAGTTCATAACAGACAGTTCGAGAAGCGTCTTAGAATAAGATTTGCCTAGACCTAAAACTGGATCAGTAGGCAAAGCAAACAAGGAATTTATAATTATTTAGATGGTTTCTGCAAGTTGAATATTTTTGAATAAACTTTCAATATCAAATGAAGCCATAGAAACTTTATCAGCATTTTGACACGATATGATCTCCTTAACAAATTGAGTTGAGTGACCAAGAGTATATTCATTTACAGTCAAAGGATTTAACACAGGAAATAGAAATCGTGCTAAGTTAAAATTAGGCATATTCACTGCAGAAAAAATAGGACGAAATTGAAATTTAGATGGAAAGTCTAACTTATGGATTTTAGGCAAACCATACAGGACACCCGGACGTGAACCTGACAGATGCAGCTACAACTTCGAGTACAGTTCAGGAGAGAAAACCTTCAGATTATGTAAATGTTCTGTGGCTCAACCTCCTCATTCATCAATCCGCCTTCATACCGAACAGTGTAGCAGCCGTATTTCCGAGGACAATTTTTCTATTTTATGCTCTGCACCTAACGAGTTAGATTTGCGCATTTTAGAATCCATTCACATTGCCAAATAGAAGCCATCTTTAAATGATGCTAATAGTTCATATCCGTTAGAAATTTTTGTATTGATTTTTTTTCTTAGCGATCACTTTGTCACTTTTCTCATTGTTGTCATGAACTAACCAATTTTGGTTGTTACGTTTTCAGACTTACTGAAGATGGAGCTGGTCTCCGAAACGTTTAAAACTGACTATTTCATATAGTTTAAATTTAGCTTCGTTAAATTGTATTAAATATGATACCTATCCGTGCTATATTCTTCGTCCTTAAATTTTTTAATGATAGTCCGACTAAGGAGTGTTAATTTTACGTAACTCTTCAAATACTACAAAGCTAATAATTTTATTTGAATTTAGCATGTGAATCACCGTACTTTAGGAATATTGCATTTTTCTTCTATTTTAAGACGTTTGAAAAATTCACGAACAATCTTATAAGATTGTTCATGAACCAAAACAATTATTTATCCACGAAATAGTTATCATTTTCATGTTTTTCACACCAAAATACATACTTTGACGAAAAGAAAACATTAAAATTCGATAGGATCCGAAACCGGAAAGATGCGCAAACGCAACCAATTATAAGATTGTTCATGAATTTTTCAAACATATTAAAATGAAGAAAATGCTAGATTCGTAATGAACGGCGATTTACATGCTTAATTAAAATAAAATAATTAGCTTTGTAATACTTTACGATCTACAAGCTTAATGAAAATAGAATTTTTAGTTATTTCTATGTTAAATTTATGAAAACTTTAAAATGCACCTTCAACTATATTTAATTGGTTTGATTTTTGTTAGCCTGTCACATACTTTAAGAAATGGAAATTGGTTCAAACTATATAGGTTTCAGTTGTAAAAGTACACTAATTTTACGTCCCCTCTGGGTTTAACTATTTATGCTACAAAGCTTTCACTTACAGACCGTCCGTGACATCGGGAATTCACCGTAGTAGATTCACTTAGCGGGCCTGATTAAACTCTGTAATTTAACAGTTAGCTAACTAATTTACTATGAATGAATACGCTCTTTATTTAATTTTACTTTCATGATTTATGACCTTCATTTTAACGATAAAATACGTATTATTGGAAAGTATCCATGAAATATCGGCCAGATTTTGCCGCTACCGATATATCTGTACATCACTAGCCTACGATCACGCAACGTTTGCTGGTAGGACGCTCCTCAATTTAAAGCATAATTCAACCCTAACTCATCGATAATGCTGAGGTTCATCTGGTGATTAAGGATTTTTCTTCGGTCAGTATTTACTTGAATGTGCTCACGGAAATCACGACCTCTGTTTTAAAGAATCACTAAAAGAGCACGAATGACATTTTGCTCGCTGATACGTAATTTTCAAGCTATAACATGAATTACGTTCAGGTAAAAATAACGTTATATAATCGTCTAAATCGTAGCTGCATTCTTGAAACACGCCCAGTATTTTGGCGGTAACCATCAGTGTCAGTACGGCTAAGTTAAGTTATTTTAGGTTAGTTTATTCAGCTAATCTAACGTTACCTTACCTATTTAAAATTTAACCTAGCATCATGTTATGCCGTATTACATCATATTTACACGTCCGTTTCTTCATTTTTATATACTAAGTTCCTATAACTTCACAGAAAAAAAAACTCAAAAATTACGCATCAGCGAGCAAAATGTCATTCATTTGAAACGTTCTTAAATGTGTTCCTTTAGAGATTTTTTGAAACAGAATTCTTAATTTCCGCGAACGAATTTAAGTAAATTATTGACATATTCTTCGCTCATCATTGTTATTCCTTAATTTTATAATGCAGCTCGTCAGATATTTCTGAAGTTTACTTTTCTTACAAAAAATTGAAAACTAGTGATGTACTGATAATAGAAAAAGGCCGATACCGAGACTATCCGTACATCTAAATTGAAAACATTGCACATTGTTGCTTGTCAAAGGTTTCTCAAGTGGAATTATACTGCAACTTGAAAGTTTGAAGCTAAATTGTGTTAACACTTACTGTAAAATATGAATGAAATTAATAGTGAATAAACATACACTATTATATTTTGCTTTTATTGCTTCTTTAAACTGCAGTTTAAATTTTGAAGTATATACAATTGTGCACTACCACATATGAAATTAACATTGGCCGCACAGTAGTGCAATCCTGATTCGTGATTGACCTAAAGTGCGTAATTGTTCCTTCTCATTAATATATGTATATTACTATTCATTCACACTCAAAAATTATTGAGACGACAAGGTCAATCCCTCATCAGGCACTTGACAACATGCCATACCGGCTTAACGTCTTCAATTGAATAAGAAACTCGAGTGAGAGCGAACACCTCATACCTTTTTAGAGCAGAAATTTTTTCAGAAATAAGAGACACTTCAACGTACTACACACTCGCACTGAAATACATTCTGACATTGCGTGAAAAAACTTATTGCATAATGAGAAGCCACCACTACACCTGTGACGCACAAAACCATTCGAATAACTGCAGCGAAAAGGCTTGCTTGAGCAGCTTGAGTCAGACTTGTCACATGTGCGAGCAGTGTTGCCATCTCTAACTCGAATGGAAATAAAAATTTGGCTCAGATGAACAACAGGATAATATTATTTAATGTACACTATACAAAATATAAATTGACATTTAACTACCTTATACCATCATAACTATCCGTAAGGTCAAGTTTTAGGTAAATGTACCATTTTTTAGTTGACAGCTTTGACTAGCAAGTTTTCCTCGGCAGCTACCGACTGTAATTTTCATGGCAAATGAATTTTGCTGTCTGAGAGTGCTCAAGAATGTTGGTATGTACGATTTTCCCTTAAGAATGTTTTTATCTTTCATTTGAGAGTAATTTGAACTCAACAGGTGAATTATTTCAAAAGTTACGAGTGTTAGACTAAAATTTAAAGTTGCACTTAAGATATTCTAAAGAATTTTCTGTAGCTTCCAGAAAACCGTTGCTCGACTGTTAATCAAATAGGTCGAACGCAAGCGACATTCCCCTCTTGAAGCCGCCTTTGGGCAAGGGCTCGATTTTTCCGGCTTGTTTCCGCCTAAATGAGACTAGCGGATAGCCGTCGAACGGCAAATTTTGGTCGCGAGCGGCCGACAGAGGAACGTTCTGACCCTCAACGGCCATCTTTCACTGTGCTCTGCTACCTGTCGACCTAAAAACGGCATGAATTTTTAACTGGGTCTGGGAAAATGCTGACGAAATGAAGACTTTAGTTCACGGACAAGTTTTTCCGATGGAAAACCGTAATAGGGTTAGGTGCAATAATCCATGTCGAAAAGAGCAGTACAATTATTTGTTATGATGATTTTAAGATGATTGGCAGTTCTATGATTTTGATCTTTGGTTTTTAGAATCGTCACGGGTTTTTAAGGGAAAAACAATTTTTAATAACATGCTCAGCTCGTATCCCCTCCAGATAGTTAATGCATGGTTTTTTTTTATGTATAGTCCTAAATTTATAATCGCTCGTTCTTTTATGTTTGCGCAGTTTTGATCGTACTTTGTATGATACGAAACTGATGATAGAGCTGGTCATCAAAACGTTTTCGATTTTTTTTTTAAATAAAATGACTAATTTCATTAGGATTTTCTTTACCTCTCAAACTTTTAGCAAGTGTGCGATTTAAGCAAAACGAACATCTCTTTAGGCTCATGTTACTTCTGTTGTGAATTACGTGAAAAAATAAGAAATAAATATAAAGATACACATTGAGCCAATACACCAAGCGATACATAATGATAGGTTTTGGAGTTGGTAGTGAAGGGAAAATGTTTCCAGAATATAACTTAGTAATGTAACTACAGTCGGATAATGTAATGAAACAATCATGCTCACAATAATTCAACAATTACCATGAAGCAAAATAGAAGTTTAATTTTTAGTATGCTCTCTTTTTGCTGTGATAACACTCTGATGTCTTCCTTTGAAAATTACAGTAGAGACACGCAAATAATTTTGCGCTATTTGTAAGAGGACGCCCGCTTTGGGACGATTGTCAGCATTGCAAATTGACTCAAATCTGGCCAAGGTATTATAAACCGTAGATATAACGATCTTAGGCTGCTTAATGATTCTTGACTTTCACACTCCCAGGTGATGAAAATCAACAACGCCTTGGCATTTGCTCATTTTCAGAATATTACACACTGACTTAGGTACAAATTCTGTCTGACACGTGCAACCAGGACATAAGCAATTAACTGAGAGTAATTTTTTAAAGGGCAGAAATCAGCAGCTTATATTTAAAGTTAAAATGAGTCAAGGGACATTTTACCCACTCTTTAGAAATGTTCTAGATCGTCATCACGTAAGTAAACATGTACGAATAAATTTATTGATTACGGACAATAATTCGTTTGATGCTACTGCATCAACGTTACTTCGACGCTCTGACGCCCAATTTTCAGGAATCGAGTCCGGCCGTCGACGTTCTTATTGCTGACGATAAATTTAACGGAAGCTTTTCGTGTGGCATGAGCGATAAATCTCTTGTGTCATGAATGGAAACACCTCAACTTCTCACTGCTCGTCACAACTTGTTTTATTACTTTAGAAAGCACCCTAGGATCAAATATACCTCGTGCAGTTAGAAGTATAACCTACATGTATAAAATAGAAAAGGAAATAGAACAAGACAGTCCAATTTGTCAACAGTTCTGAATTGTGAAAAAATATGAAGAAATCATAGGATACCCAGGGATATGATACAAAGATGAAAAATAAGAAGTTCGCTTGTGTCAGATTGTTTTAATTCAAGTATTACCAAGTACTTCCATTATCGACTCGTGAATTTCGGCCCAAGGAAGATTCCATGGAAGGTCTAGCTAAAATCAGCTTTTTAATGAAAATTAACATCAACGCATCGTTTAATTACTTCGTCACATGTTGTGATGAAATTGAACAAATTAAATTATTTCTCCGACAACAGTGGACTTTTACTTACCAAAAGCCAGTACACTAGACATATAGATGTATAATTTCTTGTGAATGCGAAAATGCAAAAGGACTTTTGGAGATCTTATAAACATTTTATTTTATTGTATGCAATGTGTACGCATCAAGCTGCACTCAAAAATGCACTGACACTCGCACTCGAAATCTAACGGTCTCGTAGCGTTAGATATGAAGAGTGGCACATGTGTGTGGACAAATTTGACGAAACGTTACCATTTGATTGTCGTGCGAAGGCAACCTTATCGTCTAATTTCTTAACACGCAACTGGCTCATCCTCCGGCAACTTACTGGCTCGTCTTTCACATTCAACAATACTCGGCCATACTTGGTAGTGCGATGCTTTTATCTTTGATGAGATGATGATTTTACGGTGATTGACAGTTCGTTCATTGATTGTGACCTTTGGTTTCGAGAAATTATTGTTGCAAACTTTTCGTAAAAACAAATTTAGAATAGCATGCTCATTTTTCAGTTCCTACAACTTCAGATAGTTATTGCAGAGTTGTCTTTGTTTTCTGCTATTTTTCTACTTGTTTTTATTTTTATATTCAGAAGTATGGAGTTTATAACCCATCGTGATTTTTTCTTGGATGCTATTGTGTGGGAAAATCTCCCACATGCTCGCGGGGTGCACTTGTCAGTCGGAACCGTGGCGTGAAGTTGGGCGAGTCGCTTTGCTTCTTTCCGTTGTTTTCGGTCGTTTGCAGTCAGTGGGAAGTAATGTCGGTGGAGTTTTTTAGTTTTTGGTTAGGATTTGAGGTGAGCGCTGGTCTGTTGCTGCATTGGAGTCGTCCTGCCGGTGTCAACCCTCTAATTTATCGTCACAATACCTAATTATCCTTAATTTCTTGCTGCTTCTGTGTTTTCAACTATTTTTACGTTTGCGTGACTGTGGCTGTTATTCAGTTTTTGCTTATTTTTAGGTTTAACTTATTCTCTTAAAGGTGTTCAGGGTTTTGAACATTGAATTTGAAACATTGAATTGACAGCATATTGCCGCTACTATTAGGGATTGAGCTTTGCTCAAATCTCATTGAACTTAAATTGAACTAACGGCATCTCGCCGTACATAATTAGAGATTGAGCTTTGCTCATATCTCAGTTAACCTAAATTCTTTAAATTCTGCTCCTAATACTTGGATGCGCTACTACTCATCCTTGAGCTGTTTTATAATTTATTTCCTCTGGGCCTATGACTTTCAACAAATTAAAACCTTAAACTATTCTTTCTGTCCTTACCTGAACACCTGCCTTTGACTGCTTTCCTCTAAATTGCATAATATTCTTCTAAAAGTGGTATAATACTCACCAAGTGTGGCAATAAACTTGGGTGAGTTATTGCAGGTTTAATTTGTCCGTATTGATTCTGACTCGTTTGAATTTGTTTGTTTTTGTTTGCTCTTATTGTTAGTTATTTTGGTTGTACCGTTCGTTTATCTTAGTTTTGTTTGTCTTCAGTATGGTTTCAACGTTCCGTGCCACTGACACTGGGGGCACTCCACTGGCAGTTTTCTTTCTTCAGTCCAGCGTCTCGTCTTCCTCACCTCTAACGTGCAACTTCATCTAGGCCTTGCGGGTGCGTTTAGGTGTGTTGTCTATATTGATATCTTGAAGTTGTTTTCTGACAATGGTACTTTTGTTCCTTGTCGATTAATAATAAAATAAAATTGAAAATGAAAATGAAGTTGTGGAATTTCCCACAATTGATTAGACTTTTTATCCTACAGAACTGATGATGGAGCTTGTCTTCGAACCGTTTACGATTTTTAGAAATGTTTTAAGTGACAAATTTTGCAATCATTCTCTTCGCCATTAAATTTTTTGGAATCTGCGATACAAGTATGATGAATTACATCTACTTAGATTAGCGTAAAGATAATTATATAATCCGAAATATTTCCCGCACAGGTATAACGGTCTAGTAAATTCGTTGTTTACAGTGATAGAATAGAAGATCTGTTTCAATTTTCCATAGTTATGTTAAGGGTCAATTCTAGAACTGAATGTTTCTCTCAAATCATCCAAGCGGTAATTTGGTCCCAAATATTCTACACGTAATTAATGTCAATTTTTGTGGTTCCTTAAAAAACAAAGGGAACTATTTTATATTTATAAGAGATTATGAACCATTTGTTTGATCTTTTTTTGCTATAGTTATCTAGATTAATTAAAACTTAAACTCGCTCTCACTGAGTGAGATGTGATTGGATAATTGAAGAGATTTGATAATTTAATAGTTTAAAGGGTGGAACTTTGAAGCCGAACGAACTCGAAATATTCTGTTTGCCAATAGAGAGAAATGCCTGGAAGAAAGAATTCGCAGCAGATCGTTTGCAAACTTATTGGTGAAAATATCTTTAAAGATGATGATCGAATTTGGAGTCTAGTTGAGTTTGATGATGAGCTGCCATTAGGTATGACTTAAAGAAAATCTCACAGTATAACTCCAAGAATTATCAATAAAGCTTCATTCGAAGAAAACAACTGTTCATCGTCATCTTCGACGCAAATCCTTAGTTATTATAGAGATTTTGAATATTTTCTGTAGTGTTTTTCGAGTGAGTGTGACCGAATAGATTTAAGATGTGATGAAAAATGTATTTTTAGCCAAAAATATTGAACGTCGCGGACAAAGGCTTAATCATGGAAATGCCCAATCGCTACCGAAATAAAACTTCATTAGAAGAAGGTTCATCTGTAAGTTTGTACGATTGTATAAGTATAATTAGCTTTCAATTGGTTCAGACTAATGCAAAATCAACACTCAACAAAATCAACACTCAACACTCATTTAGTGTCAACAATTTTATCGCTTGCGTAGGGCTTTGAATAAAACAATTGTGACTTGTTTTAGAAATCGAAAAAAGTGGTGTTTCACAAAGCACGATTCACACCGCACAAATCATTCCCACTAGATGAAAGACCTTGGTGAAAAATCTTTATCTGCATATTCTTCACAGCTTGCTCCATCAGATTACCAACTGTTCTGTAATTTACAAAATGATTCGGATGAATCAACTTTTGACGGCCATCATAAAGTCAAAACCGACTTTAATTTTTTATTTTTCTATTCAAAACAGTTTGTGATTTTTACTTTTGAATTTTAAAAGTTTATAAGCAAATTGAGAGAAGATGATGAGATTTCAATGCAATGTATAGGGATACTTCTTTTTGTTTCTCAAAATCGCAGTAGAATTAATGCGAAAACTTGACAGGACAGCCTTATAAGGTTGGTTTCATTGCTGAACAATTATTGTTGATAGCTGACAGTTTCTTTCAATAGCTTGCTTCGTCGATAACTAGGTGATAAATATCCATACTTTTTATGAATGACCTGAAAGTTGAGGATGTTACATGACATCGAAAACCAAGTCTCAAGTCCAACGAAGAGTAAACTGCACTGAAATCGGGTTTTAAGAATTGTGGCTAGGCAAAACATTGTTTTCTCGAATTTTATGAATTGATTCCTCAAGAACCATTAATCATAGGGAAATCGGCTTAGTCTTCTTTGCCGTGATTTTTTATCAGCTCCAAGTTTTCTTTAGATGACCAGCCTAATGGTGTTCATGCGCAAGTGTGGTTAGAAGGTGGACCATTTTTTTCTGTTTTGAATAATAAAAGTTTTCTGTATTTATTCCAAAGTAACATTTTGGAATATGAAAAGGTAAATAAATGTTGCTCATGCATATAGGCCCATCAGGATGCGAGACGGCACTCTATAACACAGAATTTTGTGAAGGATAAACTAACTGAATGAGAGAAATTTATGAGCGTATTTTAGGAACTGAAACTAAAATGTTTTTCTTTTGCCACAGACCATTTTTTTCGGTTCACCGCAGTCATTTTTTCAGCGCCTTTGACATTTTTTCTTATCCTATTACCTCGTTTTAAGGACTTCTTTTCTGAATTACGGTTATATGAGCAGTGAATTTTCCGGGGGAACACTTCTTGTGCATGAATTAACCGTTTCCTCAACTCCATACTAAATGATGCCTTCCTCCTTTTTCTCTTAGGACCATCTGTGTTGTGTTACTGGAGTTTAAACTGACTTATCTAATTTAATACGTTCTACTTATGCATTGTGATGTTCCACGGATATTTTTCACTTGCTGATAAATTTTTGCTAAAAAATTCTTTTAAATTTTCTCGGAAACAAGATGAAATTCATAAGCAAAATATCATCATATCAATTTGGTATGTATCAAGAAAAAAATTATAAATTTGCAACAACTGTTAGCGCGAAAATATAAGCCTTCCTATATTTTGTCAGAAATAATTCTCTATTTTTTTAACAGCGAAATTAGTACTAGTCCACCATTTGTTCACTTCACTTTACAATATAAACCTCTGCTTATCTGTAAACACTGAAATCCGATATAGAATTTTTTCCAAATTTTAGACTTGATAAGAAGTTTTTTAGTCAATCTGTGTCTGCCCAACTCATTATCTTAGGCCCGATTTGTCATGCTTCAGAGAGTGTTGAAGAGAGAAGGTAGCCCATGAGACTTAGGGCAACTTGAGATTTGATCATAATCATCTAACTTTGAGAATAAGAATGACTATAAGCGTCGTTATAAAAAAGTTGACTCTCAACATTTGGTGGCATCGCGAGGGTTAAGAAGTCGGTTCTTCATTCCCTAGGCACACCATTGCACTACGGTGTTGATATCTTTCTCGGTTTACCCCAAATTTTGAGTGTCCAATACGTTTTTTATAGCTACGATTCCACTTCTTTTATTTGATCTTTTATTTTACATCTCAAGTTTCCCCTCTAAAAACTCTTGTCACTCAAAGTTTCGTTTACATTGGCCTGTGACACAACAAAAATCTTTTGAGTGTAAGCACTTCTGCTCACCTGGGCCTTGCTGAATCACAGAATGTATTTTGGAGACGTAGAACAGGCAGTTTGGGTTCATTCATTTTCGTGTGTCTCACGACGTGTCAACATTTGGGTAACTGTTGTAGATAAACTTTAATTTTTTATTCTCCTGAATGCCAAACTAGTGGATGACTCACTCAAAATGATCTTTACGGTGATTGATACAACAAATGGTATTTGTTGAGGACTTAACACTAATGAATTTTCGAATTTTTTATGAATGTACGATGGTAATGACATCAATATAAACAACTTTTCTCCTATTCACTTTCTGTCGCAAATGAGTATTTAACGAGTTATTGCCGTAGGTTAATTTTCCTCTTTCATAGCAGTTTCGTTGTTTATAACGGCGAGAATTAGTTATTTTTCTGTTCGACGGCTCAAATTGACGTTTGTTACGTTAGGTTAAGTTTGTCTATGTTGGGTTAGGTTAGTTTAGGTTGGGTTAGGCTAGGTTAGTTACGTTTAGGTAGGTTGGTTGAGGTTGGGTTAGGTCATGTTAGAGACTACCGCAAACCGATTAGTGTGAAGTCCTCAACATTTGCCCACCACACAACATGTACAGTATACAATCTACTAGGCTTATGACAGAGGGAATCAGTAGAGCCGTAAATCCCATTCAAGTAACGCTCAGGCGAATTAATGAATATTGAAAAAACTAAACGCTCGACACCATGCAATTTTCAGGGTTTTACAATTATTACGATTACACAAAGTTGTCATCAATAGGGTTTGTATCCCGGAATCCCGGATGATTTACAGGGCTGACATTTCCGGTCCGGGAATTTATTTTTTCCCGAAAATTCCCGGATTATAAATAGTATATATATTTCAAGATATGAGTGAGAAAATAACTTAAAATCATGCTACTCTAATATGATTTATCAATCAGAAACCTCAAGGTAGGACTCTAGTGTATTTTAATATTATTGCTATTTACATTACTACACAATGTTGTGTACACTATCTCATAATGTTGTTCAACTATTGCTTCAAATATATTTTGCGGTTTTGTTTTGCAAGTAATAAAGAATAAACTGTAATAGATATGTGGGCAACTGCCGATGTCTTAAAAACTAAAACCATTGTGTGGCGATACTATGTTAGAGACGCAACTGGAGAAAGTGCGAAGTGTATAAAATGCGGCAAGAGTTTACTTTGCAAAGGCTGGTTGGCCAGTGGTGTGTTGCGTCACCTAAAGAGTAAACACAGTATAGTGGAGCCTGAAACTGTAGACTCTGTTGCGTCAGTTAGTCGCTCTGAAAACAGAATTCGTATTGGGACAAAGCGACCTCATTCAAGGGAGAGCAGTAGTGTAAGCACTAAACCTAAACAAACAACAAAAAACTTACTCCGGAAAAACTTACGACCAAGCTTGTAGCAGTTAATGGCATATCAGTAAATACAGTTACAATGAGTGAATTCATTTGAGAATCCTTCTCAGATAAAGGTTTTTAAAGGATAAAGGTTTTTAAAGGATAAAAGTTTTTAAAGGATAAAGGTTTTTAAAGGATAAATCGCCAAATACTTTGATTGACATGGGCAACAAATTACAATAGCATAAATGTAAATGTAAATGCCCTGAAATCCCGGGATTCCGGAATTTTCATTTTGTCCCGGGATTGCAGACAATAGTCATAAACTCTGGTTTCTGGAACGTAAGAGAATTTTCATCGTTGTTCGTTCATTACTCACTCGTTCATGAAACCGCATCAAGTCTAAGTTCTCATCAAAGCCTTAGTCAAAAGATAGTTTACCCTCGTACCCTCGTTAAATAAACAGTTTTTCAACTATATATCGATGGAAATATAAGAGAAATGAATAAGTCTTGAGACTCTCCCTTTAGAAGCTTTTAGTCCGTAAGTTGCGTTTATTCGTTTAGAACGTGATAGAGAAAATTAAAATTATTTTTCCGCCCGATCTTTTGTAGGTATGTTTACTTCATACAACGAACTTCAGGTGACGCTCAAATAGCACGATTTAGTAGACGAAAAGAGTGCACAAACTACATTCTCAGAGTATAAGTTTTATTCAAATTAAGGCCTAGTCTTCATTGTTCTCGGAATGAGATAGCTCAGGTGCGTTCCTAACATTTTAGGCGGTCCAATTTAGAGAATTATCGGCATTCAAGATCCTTTCCGGAATTAGGACAAAGACATTCTGTTCGTGATTACTTTTGGACAATGCTCCTGAATTGTTTTCTAATCAAATCAATGGTATTGGAAATGCTGGAACTGATAACCGTTCAGTAAACCTCGCAAAACATTCGCTGTAATCATTTGTTTTGAACATTTATTTATTAATGGACACACCATCGTCTGGTAATTTGCAAGTGTATACTTTTCCCAGTAGGGTAAAAGAATGTATGAGAAAGGAAAATTGGAAAAGTCGCCTAAAAGAGGCTCCACATTCAAAATATATAAATAAAGCAGAGGTTAGTAGAACGATGAGTGAAGTTTCAAAACCAAATTAAGCAAGTAATGAGTGTTTCCCAAGTTCATCTATATCTTTCAAGAGCTTAGATAAAATTCACTGCATGAAAAGTTCCCACCGATCGTCAACTTTTGAATTAGCTAACATAAAATCAGCAGGCCTTGACAACGTACTTGAGTAACTCCGTATTTAGATTACATTTTTTTCATGTTCAATCATGTGTGCTTATTTTTCTTCAAGTATGGTCTAATTTCAGTTAAGTTTAGATTCCGTACAATTTATCTAAAACTGCAGTCCAGAATAACTTAATTGTACAACAGAGATTGGATTTAAAATTCGATCTTACTAACTAAACAAAAACATGTACCAGGTAAAAAACTTCATATTTTACTCGATTATTTTATGTTCTATTCAATGACTTGCGTAACCTTTACGATATTAGCTCCCATAATCCCTGTCCAAATTTTATCGTCGACTCCCATGTAGTTATAATCGATTTTCGTTTTTTATCGTAAGAATTTCGACTGTAAATATATAACCGGTGATCAACGGTAAATTTCAGACGCTGAAACGCCGCCGATGATGATGATGATGACCGTTATTTGCCGTCGATTTCCGACGGTCATTCCAACCGTAGAAACCGGCCGGTAAATGACGTTTTTTTCAAACTATACTTCATAATTTGAAATAAACGGCAATACTTGATAACCTAAGTCTAAATCTAATGAACGGTAAATCATATCAGACTCTGTTAAGCATTTCTGATGATTAAATGAAATAACAGAAATTATTTTACATAACCTACACATGATGAAATTCGAACTTCGATTCTTTTATAATGAAAATTCAAATTTTGATTCGGACTGAAGAGATATTTCTACAGCATCTACACCATTATCGACGATGACGATTTTTTTTTCACTTTCTCGATACAATGAGGTAGAAAGCACATTCACAGATACTCAGTTCGAGTTTGGGGCTTTGGGAAAGTTTCGTTCCCTTACATTTTGAAATGTTTGACGCCGCGTTTACGCAGAGCGTCAGTTTACCTCCGCACTCGACGACGACGACAAAATGGTGAAGAAAATGATATTTACACATTTCGACGACGAATGATATTTATACATTTTAATTTTATATTTAGACATTGTTGTGTGAAGTTTATGGTCTTTGATTTAAACTGCAAATGTTTTGAATTTCAATTCAGATTTATTGGTTTTAACTCTTGATACTTTGAGTTTAAAGTAAAATGATGAAGTTAAATATTTTAGGACCAATATGCTGAACATATAAAATATGAATTATTCTTGCCAAATATCTAATCTATGTGTACAGGATAGATGTACGAAATGCGTTATTATATTTTGATCCCAACGAACAATATGTACTTCTGATTTCACCTCATACAATGTGTTTCAAAACAAGAGGTACAAAATCGCGCCCCAAGTAGAAAATGGCCAGGTAAAAAAACATTTTCTTCTATGAAATTTTATGAAAAAATCGGGCTGTTGATACATTAGCTGTTTATTGTTTTAAAGGATGTAATTTTATAACACAATCACTCGCAATATATATTTCAGAATTAAATTCCCGCAAAAAAGGCCAGCATTGATAGAAACGTGTCTACCCGTAAGAAAAAAGCAGCAAGACCGACAGGAAGAAAGACGCCGAAGACTATCGGACGAACAACGCGAAATGGCAAGACGAAGCGAATTTCGAAACTCTGGCGGGTACAATGCTGCTTGGTCATCATCAGAGACAGAATCAATACTCCTCAGGAAAACCCCATCTCCTAGGAGTTTATCCATAAGAATGTTTATTAAAATGGTCAACGTCTTCATTTTTAGCTGTCGGAATTACTCTTGAAGAAATCCATTGATTATTTCCCATGTTTATGTCAATATTACCACAGAGAAAGTCAATCAATTCCTGCTTTGAATCCCCAGTCAAATGTTGAGACAGTTCAATGGCATCTGCAAATGGTCCATTTTCAACAGTTACCACTTTTCCTTCTCCAAGAGAATCATTAAAGCTTGAATTAAACCAATGTTTACTTTCCATTGCTTACATCGGTAACGGACAATGAACTAGTGTTTATAAATAAGTAAATACTCTCTAAAGAAAATACTGCTTGTTTGCTTACATATTTATCAACACGTAAAAGAAACATTATCGAAACTTTCGAGTCGTCAAACGCAAATTTGAGCTTAAATTTGGAGATGGTGCCAGATAATGCAGTTTTGCATTTGTAACGACATATTCAACAAAAGTTATATATATACGTAGAGAGGATAGGCGCGACAACCGGCAGGTTGACGCTAGGCATACCGAGAGGCATAGGAAGGTGTGACGTACGTACTTACGTACATCAGGAGCAAGGAGGAGTACGTATAGGGGGTATAGGCTGGATTGAAAAGCTAGTGCGCTAAATTGCATACAGAATAAGACGAGGGCAACTTGTATACATAGCACAGAAAACAGTGGGTTAAAAATTGAATTTCATATGAGTAAGAAATCAGGGGTTTCGGGGTTTATTTTAGAGATATATGCGTAGCAATATTGTGAGGTAAGGGACACGTCAGTATAGGGAGGTGACGCTTGAGGGTTAGCCAATCGCGAAACGCTACGTCACTTTCAGTTTTCGCGGGTATAGCAAAGCCCAAAGAGCGCATTCTTTGTTCGAGGGAAGGTATATATAAAGGAAGGAGTAGGGTAACCGGTCTATTTTGCTGTGGCCTGGTGCGAGACAAGATGTAGGGATACGAGTTCTTCAATGGGGAGGTGAGAGTTTGTTCTTTGTAAGAAAAGTGAAGGGAATCCTAATCTCATGCAGCTTATTAGATTTGTGTTCATAAAAAGAGTGGAGTGATTCAAGTAGAAATGGTTGACAATTTTATTGCAATCGAAGTTGTTGTCTAGGTGGGGGGGCAGGGATTTTCATTGTTAATATTGAAATTAGTTCTTTGGGTTTTCATTTTTAGATTATTCTCGAATTGTTCTCGTGTTTAGAGTTTCGCTTTAATGTGGGGAATGGAAGAATTATTACATTATTTCTTAGAGGGAAATCAGAATATTCGTATCATATTGAACTATTGAAGTGTAGGCTAAATGGTTTTCATTTTTATTCCGAAACAGAGTGCTTTGTGATTTGTTAGAGGGAAAATAAATAAATTTTATGATTGATTTGGGTATTAAAGGGGAGTAAAATTCAATCAATTCGATTAGAAGTAGGGGCATTGCAAGGAATAAATATTCAAGTGGAGTGTAGTTATTTAATGTGATCATTGTTCACAGGCGGGTTGGGTTTGAGTTGGACCTCCGCAACCGGGGGGTTCTCTCTGCAACCTGGGCAGTCGTGGTGCCCTCTGCAGCTCTCAAATCTCAGGCAGCCTATGGGCAACCTTCAGCGAAATGTCGCTGAGCGGGATAGCCAAACATCTGAGGAACGACTCAAGTTCCATCCTCAGTGCACATACTGAGTAGCAGGTCGACTACATACAGGAAAGTTGCAGGCTGATTGCGCGCGCGTAGGGGTGAACTGGTGCAGTGAAACGCGATACGATTTGCAGTGGGCGCTGTGGCATTGGTAGGTAACAACATTTCTATTCCCTGGTATTGTGATTTGTAACGCAAAGGTTGGGCATTGCTGCGATGTAAACTTCTCACATTCTGCCACACATATGTCTGAACATGCACTGGTTATTAATTCAACGTACGATTTTCCGTGTTCATTAGTTAACTTGAAATAATGTAATCAATAATGTACCAATAACTGAGTGTTTCATTTTCCCGTGTTGAACTGAGGTATGGGTGTGGGTGAGCAGATCAGTGTTTACTTTCTCTATTTTCCAAATATTCTACCATTTCCTCTTTCTGTGTTTTCCGCTCTGTCTTTTCATCTTTCCCCTCTTACTAAGGAGGTTTCGAGTCCTCCATTCGAACTAACACAGTGGAGGCGCCTGATCAGCGCCGTGTGCAACACTGTGCATTAGTTTCGTGACACCACAAACTGAATTAAATTATTTTCTGTTCTGCTTACCACCCGGTACATCGGTTTACATGGGAAATTTTTTTTGTGTCGTAATTCTTTCTGTTTGAAAAAAAATTTAATAATAATTCAAAGTGATTCTTCAAAGAAAGTGATTCTTATTCAAAGTAATGCTTCAAGGCCAGTCGAGCACTCTAAAGTTGCGGTAAATGCTGAGGCTAAAGAACAGTAAAGCAGCGGCCAAAGCTTGCGGTTGGGGTCTTCCTGTTGGAATGGGCTGTATGGTCTGTGAGCGCATTCCATAGCTGGCTCCATAAAATTCAAGTTTGAAGTGTAGAGGCCTCTACAGCGCGCACATAACATAGGTTTGAAGTGGCATAAGTTTGCAATGGCTCACTGAATAATGCTAAGTGAGAGCATGTGTAGAGTAGCGTGTTTCAGTGTGATTCGTGCTTTGCAATTTCAGTGTTTTTTTATCTTTTAAATGTTGAAAAAAAGAAATTAAATTTGCTCTCTCTAAATGTTGGAAAACAGAAATTGAATTTTGCTCAAGTGATATCATGAGTCTGGCGAGTGGCGAATAACATGTGCACGTTAAACTATTTGATAGGAAATGATACTATATTTTGAGCGTGATGGTGAGTCTCATTTGATGCATTACAAAATGTAAATTTTTCTTGGATGTGCATTCTAGATAGGGTTTGTTTATGAAATCTCATGCTGGTGAAGTCAATTATTTCATGGTTTTTGTATTTCAACTCTTCCTTAAAGTTCTCAAGACATGAGCTGTAGGTGCTTTATCTGACTGCTGAGATAACTGAATAATTAATTACCGTGGATGTAAGACAAATTACAGTGTACATGATTTTATAAATATTTCATTACAATGCACTTTACAAATTTTGTGTTAACGTAATTTCTCTGAATTTGCGCAAACATCTGTTTGAAAATATTCTGTAGTGAGATGCTATGTGCTATCCATGGTCGAGCTTTGCGAGCATGGAGGTTCATCAGAAAATTCCTGAGCCATAAGCAACCGCAAGCGGCATGTCTCGTGAGAGATCAGGAGCGTGGGTCGAGCAGTCATAGCCAATATGGAGGCCTTGCACAAGTAGAGAAATCATGTTGAACATTTAATGGCTGCCAAAATCGTATTGCACATCATATCTAAAGTAAACATCCTTCTCTGCTTTGTTCAGTGAAATTTGAAGATTTTTTTATGTGCTCGATGAAATGAGTGTCTTTTGACTAAAAGGATGGGATTGCTTAGCGCTTGGGCGCTGAAATGGAAAGAGATCGTCTATTGACCATTCGTAATTATGAGCTGCTTGCACCATTTCAATTATATCTTAGACAGTAATATTTCATGATCTACTATTAGGGGTAGGCGGCATTTGGCTGCAGAAGTATTAAAATAGACACGGAAAATAGATCTGAATAGGAGCGCTCGAATCAGTGACATGGGAATGTAAATTTTCACAAGTCATGTGACAGCATTTTAGAATGCTGCTCGTGCCGCTCAAAGCTTAATTTTAGTGCCTTAGTGTAGGTTAACGTCTATTGCACGGTTGACAACTTGTGAGAGTGTCATTTGGATACATGAAACATACAAAATTTTCCTTTTTACGTCATTATTCCAAAGCATTAGTATAGAAAACGAGATTCTAATTATTCATCTGGCAAAGTCAACAGAATTTCTCAAGAAATTAAAAGTCATCAAATATTTTGTTGCAGAACTTGATTGACGAACTAATTTAATTTTGTTGAGATTGAAATTAAATCCATCTGGTATGGTGGATGGAGAAACGAGATACTTCTTGCTAATGATGAATTAACAAAGTGAATTGCAGTAAAAGTAATGCTCCATCACAGAAAATTACAAATACAAATTACGTTAAAAAAAATAAAACTTTAACAAGAATGTCTACCGTGCATTGGCGAGTAAATGTAGGATTTTTCTTGTCTCATTGATTCACTTCGAGATGAGGAAGGAGTCTTAATTGCATTTAGTGCTTATTTTACAGAAGAACACGAGAGAGGTGTGTTGCAATTTTTATCTACATTGAACATTTAGAGGAATCTAAAATTGACGGGAATGCTATTGGGGAGATGAATTTATGCCCGGTATTTGTGTTATACTGTCTTGAAGTGACCATACCTATACATGTAGTGATATGTGTCCATATAGTGTGTCATATCAGCTTGAGCAGGCAAAAATATTTTACAGCGATATATTTGTTTCTGTGGGGCTGATAGCAGGATGTAACTGAGTGTGTGTAACCGCGAGTGAAGCTGAGGGTGTGTTCGAATTTTACGACTTGTTCTACGCAAGGGCCATAAAAGTGATCTCGGCCTCTAACCCTGGGTACTCGTTGTCTGGGTCAGTAGGCCAAGAGTGAGGTAGCGTCCGAGCTGTAGTGAATGTGGCGGAGCAATAGGTTGGAATAAGTAACATTGATTATCAGTAAAATTTGAAAATATGTATGTAAATTAAAATGGCCGGGATTTACTTGAAATGATTGTAACTCGTTTTTTCTTGCTTTGTCCTTTGCGAGTTATAAAATTAGAAAGGTATTCCGCGTGCCATACCCTGTGTATCAGTTTTATTATTGAAAAAGGAGAAAGAGTAAATATTAAAGTTGTGTTGCTTAGATTGGGATAGTCGATAGATCAGACGTCGAGTGGTACAACTAGGTAGCATATAGAAAATATAAATTCTCGGGTGAACGCATGAATATTTGTAAATAATTCAAAAACATATTGAGTAGTGATTTAAGTTTGAAAATGAAAATTGTTTCCTGGTCGCTGAAATTCAGGGGGGGTTCGCTCGGTGTCTTTGCCTCATGTTCTGGCTGAGCTGACCCCGTGATTTGACTGTGCTAGGATGTTTTCATTTATTCTAAGTGTTATAGTATAAGAATGGTTCCTAATTCCCTAACCTATCATATGTGTCATCAGGAGCTTGCTTACTTCCGCCTGTTGAGCATTAACTGTGGGGGTTAATATAGGAACTGTTAATTGAATTTCCGAATGTGAATTTTTGTTTTTGCCTACTCGCAACTAACATACTTGTGCATATCCAAGCTAGTGGTTGTGGGTGGTAAACTTATCGATTGCGTCTTCATGGATTGTCTACTGGCAAAGGGAACGTGTATCAATGTCTGTGTTTTTCCTGCAAGTGCATCACAACTTCCATCTTTTAAAGGAAACAATAGGCAGTTGATACTATGCCCGGGTTTCATAATTGGAGCTTTGACTTTAGTACTTAATACGATCTGGTGTGCTTCAAATTCGCTGACTCTCCGCACCGGTCGTGATTGAGGAAACTGAATGTTTATATACTCCAAACTGAAGGATATGCAAATAACATGTAGCTTCTAAGACACAAACATTGCCGTTAAATCAACGGATTCCATATAATTCTGCTAACCCGAACGTTGTATATACAGAAAATTTGTTGATTAGGTGAATACGGAGTACCTCTCATCTAGAGAGAAGAATGAAGGTGAAGAGTACAGTCTCGGGGCTGGGATCAGGTTGATGTTTACAATGCATATACTTAACCCTTCATAAATTTTTTTTTGTGTGTGGGTCGGATTGTCGGAAATGATGTGCACAGCAGAGTATGACGCACGTCTAATCAACGTCAAAGTCTGAAAGGCTGTATACAGCAGAGTATGACACACGTCTGATCAACGTCACAATATTACATGTATTTGTGTGCTTGTCCTCAGGTAAAAGATTTCGGCCCAGTGGGTGGATCTCTTGGTAATCCACAAGCACCTATGTATGTGAATTAAATATGTGTTTTGTTTTTTTCATTGTTAGGGGTCCTGTGATCGAAAGGCATCGAATAAAAAACGGGCCATTTGCAATGTTGCGGGAAAACTTGAAGTATTTACTTGTATTACGAAATATGTTTTAGGTGAAATAGCAACTTGTCAGGCGACACTATTGAAAAATTTTTTTTAAACTTGTCGCTGATTTATACCAAGTTATTGCTACACTTGGGAAATCTCATGGGTAACTTCTGCTCCAATAGAGAAGACTTGTACCGTCAATAGAGATGTCATATATGCAAACCTCAGGGGTTTAAACTGCACTTCCAGCCGGCGGGAAATGAGTTGTCCTAACCTGATGGCTTTGTAGATAATGATTCACGGAGACAACAATTTATGATTCACGGAGAGAACAGGCTTATGAGCCCATTCAAAGGAAATATAAGCGTATTAACGCGAGTCGCCGATAATACCACAGGAGTGATGGACTACACGAAGGATGAGAATTTTTGGAGCATTGCTATATTTTGATCACCTGAGACCCAGGGGTACCCCCCGAAAGACTTGTGCAGGAATAACTTGGAAGTTATCAATTGAGATTCATCGAGAATGAAATGTTTCAGGAGTAAACTTTAATTCACTTTGAGATCTTTTTACGTGAATGCCAAGTGAGAGGATGATTTACCATGTCTATGTCCTTGTGCAAAGTTCGCTGTATTAATTGATCGCATTGTGTTTTCTTTTCTCTGCTTATGTGACTGAATTTATGAAGACAAATCAAGCGGATCATGTTCGTTTTTTTATCGATGTCGTTATGCGTCTATTATTTGTAACAGATGAGAGTCTCTTTCGTTTTGCATATGGAATATTATACATAGATGCGAGTTTTCTTCGTTTTGAGTATGGAAGAGTATATGAAACAGATGCGGTTCCCAAAAGCATTGTGGTCTTTGTTAGGGTGTCTTGATAATATGATGTCGTGTGCGTTTTCATTCCATTTTGTGTGTCCATGTATGTTTCCAATGTACTGATGGAATTTTGAAGCTTGTGTGATACACGGTGTCAAGGGTAGCGTTCCACTGCATTAATTGAAAATTTTGCAGCTGCAGCTGATAAGAATTTAATATTTTCATAGGAAAATTTGAACCAACTGCATTGGCTCAAATTTTTACAAAGGGCGCGGGGATGTAACGATATATTCAACACAAGTTATACATATACGTAGAGAGGATAGGAGCGACAACAGGCAGGTCGACGCTAGGCATACCGAGAGGCATAGGAAGGTGTGACGTACGTACTTACGTACATCAGGAGCAAGGAGGAGTACGTATAGGTAGTAGAGCCTGGATTGAAAAGCTAGTGCGCTAAATTGCATACAGAATAAGACGAGGGCAACTTGAATACATAGCACAGTAAACAGTGGGTTAAAAATTGAATTTCATATGAGTAAGAAATCATGGGTTTCTGGGTTTATTTTAGAGATATATGCGTAGCAATATTGTGAGGTAAGGGACACGTCAGTATAGGGAGGTGACGCTTGAGGGTTAGCCAATCGCGAAACGCTACGTCACTTTCAGTTTTCGCGGGTATAGCAAAGCCCAAAGTGCGCATTCTTTGTTCGAGGGAAGGTATATATAAAGGAAGGAGTAGGGTAACCGGTCTATTTTGCTGTGGCCTGGTGCGAGACAAGATGTAGGGATACGAGTTCTTCAATGGGGAGGTGAGAGTTTGTTCTTTGTAAGAAAAGTGAAGGGAATCCTAATCTCATGCAGCTTATTAGATTTGTGTTCATAAAAAGAGTGTAGTGATTCAAGTAGAAATGCTTGACAATTTTATTGCAATCGAAGTTGTTGTCTTGGTGGGGGCGCAGGGATTTTCATTGTTAATATTGAAATTAGTTCTTTGGGTTTTCATTTTTGATTATTCTCGAATTGTTCTCGTGTTTAGAGTTTCGCTTTAATGTGGGGAATGAAAGAATTATTACATTATTTCTTAGAGGGAAATCAGAATATTAGTATCTTATTGAACTATTGAAGTGTAGGCTAAATGGTTTTCATTTTTATTCCGAAACAGAGTGCTTTGTGATTTGTTAGAGGGAAAATAAATAAATTTTATGATCGATTTGGGGATTAAAGGGGAGTAAAATTCAATCAATTCGATTTGAAGTAGGGGCATTGCAAGGAATAAAGATTCAAGTGGAGTGTAGTTATTTAATGTGATCATTGTTCACAGGCGGGTTGGGTTTGAGTTGGACCTCCGCAACCGGGGGTTCTCTCTGCAACCTGGGCAGTCGTGGTGCCCTCTGCAGCTCTCAAATCTCAGGCAGCCTATGGGCAACCTTCAGCGAAATGTCGCTGAGCGGGATAGCCAAACATCTGAGGAACGACTCAAGTTCCATCAAGTCAACCTCAGTGCACATACTGAGTAGCAGGTCGACTACATACAGGAAAGTTGCAGGCTGATTGCGCGCGCGTAGGGGTGAGCTGGTGCAGTGAAACGCGATACGATTTGCAGTGGGCGCTGTGGCATTGGTAGGTAACAACATTTCTATTCCCTGGTATTGTGATATGTAACGCAAAGGTGTGGCATTGCTGCGGTGTAAACTTCTCACATTCTGCCACACACATGTTTGAACATGCACTGGTTATTAATTCAACGTACGATTTTCCGTGTTCATTAGTTAACTTAAAATAAAGTAATCAATAATGTACCATTAACTGAGTGTTTCATTTTCCCATGTTGAACTGAGGTATTGGTGTGGGTGAGCAGATCAGTGTTTACTTTCTCTATTATACAAATATTCTACCATTTCCTCTTTCTGTGTTTTCCGCTCTGTCTTTTCATCTTTCCCCTCTTACTAAGGAGGTTTCGAGTCCTCCATTCGAACTAACACAGTGGAGGCGCCTGATCAGCGCCGTGCGCAACACTGTGCCTTAGTTTCGTTACACATTGCAGTGTTGTTAATTGTAGTGCTCTAAGTTCTGAAAATAAATGCTGTTTTGTATTTTTTTAGAATCCTAACGTCTGTATCTGGAAATTTCGTGGTTTGAACAAATGTTAAATTAAATTAATTATTTACACCCAGATTCATTTGTCCTGATGATATCAGAAAAGTTTTCTTAATTTGCTATTACTAATTTACATTCTTTTTGTGTAAGTGCAAATTGTTTTCTGAATGAGAAAATATACTGCACTGAAACATGTACTGTATACATCATATAGTATAAATAGAAAAGCCGCTTAATTCCTAAAAATTTGATACATGAGATGCAGAACTCATTGGATTTTAAAAAATTTCCTAGTATAAAGGTCCTTAATCGATAGACAACCATACGAGGCGTACTATATACAGCCGTGTCGGGCGGCTAATTATGTTATTGAGAGGAACAATGGAAATATCATCTCATAGATAATTTATGCATGAAGAGATGTCTGACAACTAATGAATAATTTGAATACTACTAGAGAATCATTCGGAATTAGTTAATTATCAGTTGAAACGAAATTAAAAAAGACAGAAACAGACTGAAACACCGTCGTAAATGATAATCAAGTAGTGCAAAACCGTTAGTCGAATAATAATTTATAAAAACAAACGGCAACACGCACATTCAGAAACACGAAAACAAAAATACACGAAAAATGAAATTCACAGCTTGTTCATCGTACGGATAGATAGATAATTTTTTCACGAATCGTAGGTATGCTCAAATTGCGCTTCATTTCATGTCTGTTCCTCAGGGGTAGTGATAGAAGTACTCTAAGTTACTTTTAAAATAAATTATCACTAACTTTACTGCCCTGCTAGACTTGAGGGTACCAATATCAAGTGTTGTATTCACAGTTATATTGGTCGATTTGGCGTTCTCTGAATACAGTCGTAGCCAGAGGGACCAAATGTTGTGCTCACAAGTAAAGCTAGGCAGCTTACGTTGATCACGATGGTTGCAGGAACAGTCAGTCGGTAAATTCTTAATTTATTTTAAAACGTTTTTTCGCACAGTTTATATAACTAACGTATTCCAATTCATCAGGTGCTTTAGCTGAAGTCGGATATGTTGACGATAAGAAGCATATAGGCGCGTACTCACTTGTAGACATGTTGCGCGATGTGTCTATAGACCTGGTCTATAGACCGTCTATAGACTCCGTTTTTGTCTCATCCATCGTCTACACTACGATTTGAATTTCTCGTCTAATCTCTGGCAGTGCGTCATGGAGGACATTGCTTTGTGCGGAGTACGTTCTGGCTTGGCGCTCATTGCTAGTGAAAGAAAGAGAAAACGTAAACGTTGGTGGAGTCGCAAAGTGTTCGCAGAAGGACCCAGTTTCGGAATTTCATTATAAAATAAATGAAGACTGGAAGACGGCATGGGTTTTCGAAATTTCACACGCCTAACCCCTACTGATTTCAAAGATTTGCTTCTGATGGTTGGAGGACTGATAACGAAAAAGAATACAAACTTTAGATAATCTACCCCAGCCTCACTTCGACTAGCAGTCACACTGTGTTACTTAGCCAGTGGAGACTCTTCCACGAATCTCATGTGTACCTTGAGAATATCTTAGCAGGCCACATCGCAAATGGTACCAGAGGTTTGCGAAGTAATTATCTCATCATTAAAACAGCATGTAAAAGTATGTATAAAACACGAATTTATATTAAACGAATCAATTTATTCAAGTTTTGGAACTCCTTTCGAATACGCTTCTCACTCGAACCAGGGGGGGGGGGGGGGGGGGTTATCTTACAGAAAAAAACGCCTATGGCCCATGATAACTCACTTATCTTATTATTAAAAAAACATTAGTCAGGGCTCAAAATAAGTAACTTTAACCCTATGATTTAATGGTAACATACCGTTGGGGATTAAAAGTACAAAAGATTTCACTGTCTATAACTGTTAATTTTTCATAGAAAAGCTACATGTTATATTGACGTTTAGTGTTTCTTTGTTCTTAATATTCCAGCACAATAGTAGTTCTTGCGCAAGAAAGCAAGCAAGATAGCGTTCGACCACAAAAAATGGGGCTAATTATACCCTTAGTACGTAGTGATAAAAACAAAAAAGAAGAAAATCCGAATGGATGAATCTCACATCGGTTGTATGGTGAACTAAGGTCCTCTTCTTTCTCATCAAAATATGCTACTAACGACTTTTCTAACATCGCTTTTCAAGAACAAACTCACAAGTTTCAGGCATTATTGTTCTAATTACATATTGGTTAAGGTGTTCGTGCACTACAGAAATTCTTGCATATCATTGATACCTTCAACCCTTGATTCTGATTGCTGCTGAAATGAAACAGGTGCAGAATATACAGTTTTGAAGTCGTTTGCAGAATAACTGTCATGCGAATCGTCTGACAATGGAGAATGTGATGGGTTGGAGGGGGGAGATGTATGGGGTTACATTTTACGAGAATTTTTTTATAAATAGGCACTTGAAATTTATAAATACTTGTTAAATAAAAAATCACAATACCAATTAACTTGATACATTGACAATATTATGACGAGAGCACCTCCTCAAAATATAGAAGGTCCTCTGTTTCTTGAGTCATGCGATATAGGTAAAAATTCTCAAGTATATTTTCTCATGGCCACAGCATTTAAAAAGTTTCCAATTTTGTGTAAATTGGCCATGAAATGGCTATTCCGGCAACCCTGTATGTATCGTCTATCGTTGCAAATGTCGTACATATTGGCAAAACGTGGCGTAACATGTCAACCGTTGCATGCTGTCTCCCATTACGATCGGGAAACCATAGACCTGAGACTTTTGGTCTCGCAACCGACTCGCAGATGACGGTTGATCTATAGACGCGTCTACGTGGACAACGCTAGACAAGTCTCAGAGACCAAAATCGCTCAACATGTCTACAAGTGAGTACGCGCCATTTAAGGCATTTACTATCCCAGGTCCTGCGTCCGAGCAAATGAGTCGGCTGGCTCCGAGAAACGAAGGGGAAAATAAACATATTTGTTAGAACTCAAAAAAAAATAAGGAGCGATTTGACATGAACGTTTATTGTGACTTATATCATCGTTATCTTTTTGTTTTCTGCAACCAAGACAATTTGAGCACTCTTTACTGAAGCATTTAGCTGCATTGCAGCTATTTTCTCTAATAATTGTGCACCGTTACTTGGTACAATGGGCCAGATCCTGTAATACTAATCTTTTCAATTATTGCAGATTGTAAGAAACCGCACGAAATATATACACTGTATTTAACAAATTCGTTCAATTTTAATGAGTAATTTTGGAAATTTTAGCGCAGACTTTAAATTGGGAATAATTTGACAGATTCGTTTAAAATGGTGTGGCCCACTGTTATCTGGAACAGTTCGCAGTTTTTGGAAAAAAATCGTTGCACTGCTTATGAACCTTCTGGAATAGAGTGGTTGAAGTGGCTATTTTATCATAGAAATAACGAGACAATGCTGGTCATAAACCCAAGAATAAATAATCGCTGGATTCTACGAGTAAATTCTGATTATAATTCACCAACGATTGGACGGTAAAAATCATGAAAATCTAGCCGTAAATTCAATTAAAATTTACGATCGGTCCTACAGTAAAAAATTACCGGTAATTATCCGGTTATTATAGTTGGACTTCGTTTAAAACACACGCTAATTACCGGTAATTTACCGTAAATCCGACGACAATGAGATATTCGCAAAACTTATTCCGACGATTTATAATCGGTTAATCTTAAGAAAAAGATTACTATTACCGGTAAATTCAGACGAAAATTATTGTCGGTCAGACGAAAAAATTCAGACTGGGATGTAGCGTGAACTTCCACTCACAGGTCTAATAAAACAGTCAAGGGAAAAAAGAATAATGGCAGGTGAGAAATGTCTTTACCAACAAATTCCTACAGAAATGAAGGATGGCCTCTCAAAATGAACAATAATCATACTTTGGCACACATCTGCGGGGATCGAAAATATACAATTTCTTTGAGCAATGAAGTCTTAAAGGTAAATTTGATGGATCAATAAACAATAAAGTTGATGGATCATAAAGAAAAAGAAACGTAGCGAATAAAGTATTGAGACTCATACCATGAATATTGATTTTTTATACTAATGTACGCAAATTTCGATAGTCATGTTAGAAACCGATGAAAAAGTAAATGATTTAAGGTTTTCAGGAGAAATTTTTCACGGTTATTCGTACGTTAGATACCTGCCTTGAATCACTTCAACTTGTACAAGCAAAAGACATCATCAAAAGATGTAGAAAAATGGTATAATTTCGGCGTACGCCAGAAAAAAAGAGGTACCAGAATATCTCTATAACTCCAAAATGTACCTTTAAGCGCAGAACGTTACTTTGCTAAGAATAGCATGGATGACAACTGGGACCGCGGGAATTGTTTCATTATCAAGTCCGCCTCGAATAAATTGAATAAATTTATAAAACATGTTACACAAAGGGAAAACTAATTTGCCTGTCTCGAGAACTGATCTACCAAGTAACCATTAATGAAGAAACTGCATTTAAAATCAAATTGCAATTCGTTAACGTGAATTTGATGATGAAATATAATTTTATGATGACAGGATCATGAAGAAGCTTCTGTAAGACGTACATTGAAGAGCGAAAAATTCTGGAAACTATCGCTTCCACATAATATAGTATTTCTCTTGACCTTAAAAGATGGCCCACTAACATTTTTACCTCGTCTACAGAATAATTATTTCCAGATTTAGAACATTTTTAAGTGAACGATTGAAAATCGAAACCGCAAGAAAGTGTTGTGAGCGTGATGACCGAGGGTGAAGTACGAAGTTGTGATCGACAGCCCTATTTCTGTTTCATAGAAATTTGATATTGTGGGATTTACTGTTGCTGTAAAAAAATAGAAAGCATCGCCTGTAAGGAATACGGAGCGTTGTAATATTTGCACACACTAGTTAGAGGCGACATTGCTTTCCATAGTTTCCCATAATCGTGTAATTACGGATTACGATGAACGTTAAAACAACCTTTATGAAAGTTGGACTGTTGAAATTACACCAATCTCATTTTACAAATGAAACCTCTACAAACGCACCAAGTGTTATTCTCCAGCATCAAATAGCCTAAGCAGATAGATAAAATGGGGCTCATAAGGGTTCAATATGAACAGGTGGAATTTAAATGGTTGGCATCTAATCAAAAGTCGGAAAATTGCCGGGTTTACTATAATTTTTCCAGCACCTGTGGTGACGATATTTTTAACATGTAAAATTGTTTCATGTTGTCAATGATTGGGTGTCCAATCGCCTCGCCATTTATATCGTAGATGAAAAATTCATTTAGCACCAATTTCAGCTAAAATTCTCATAGGGATATGGCAAATTGATTTGGCTATTGATTTTATCGAACTATGTTTGCATCATTATTTTAGTCGTTGAAAACACATGTCGGATGAGTATTCTCGAAATTTATCTTCGTACGTGTGTTTTCTAAATGATATTTTAATACTATCATATGATATTATTTCACATAATGTTATTGCTCAATATAGACTAATTTCAATATATTGGTATTTATATACATTCACCCACAGTATCTATTCTAGACATAGATAATATAAATCTCTTTAAAGTGGACCTATTTCTATCATGTAACTCATTTGGCGTGCCTCATTTTTTGTGTACTTTGTACAAGTTTTCAATTGAGTGCATTTGGCCTAGACGAACGTAGAATTATTTCATTTGAAGCTATATTCAATACGTGTCATATTCGAGCTACCATGCAAGAAGCCTCAAAATTCCTATCAATATCCAACAGATTCTTCAATTAATGATGTGTGTACATGAAAATTGTCAAAGATTTCTTACCGCGTGGAGATATCTGCAATCAGGACACAATGCGTTATTATTCAGGTTTATTGGGTTTATTTTGGCATAATTACCTTTCTATGATACGTCCAGTGCTTCAAGTTTGTTTATTTAAGAGGTGGAACTGGTCGTACTATTTTTCTACTGTAAAATGTATCCAGTAGTCATTTTTCATGAGGACCAGTCTGTAGCTGGTGTTCCTCAAAGTTGGGTGGTTGTTTAGAAAAGACTTACTGTAAGTGGCCCAAGGCAGCTGCATTCAGGTTACCATCCATGATAAGGCAGCTCGCTGAACCAGAGAATGACTAGCCAAAGTAACCATGCAGAATCCTCTGTAAGAATTGCAATTATGATGAAATGGTGGAGAAACAAAAAGAAGGCCAGTTTATAAGTTAAAATGACACTAAAGATGTTGACGAACGACCAAAACAGAAAATTTACGCAGCTATACTGGTGCGTCATTGCCAGCCATTAGTTGCAAAGAAGAAGCATGCAGTCAAATAAAATGTCGTACTGCTTAGCAAGAAAGTGCGTACTCCAGTTCATATGATTCTCCTCTACCTTCACCTCCTTCTCTTATTCAGCTAAAAGGTAGGGCCCAGAATTATTCTTGCAATGTTCCTATAACATTAGCAAGGTTATGCATCAACATTTCACCAGAACGCTTCTGTTGAGGATGTTTGCGTGAATGTATCACGTGTCAAAGTGTGCATTGTCTGTCATACACAACTGATGAGTAGTGGTAAATTTCACAATTAATTTTGTTTACTTTGATAAAAAACTTTTTTCTATTCATTTTGGCAGCATATATATTTGCACTCGCAACACACCGTGACTGAACTTACTGGCCTATTTCATCTTTTTACCTGTAGGTAAATCTTGTACCAGCCGAACACTTACTTTATCAGATGAGGCGAAGAGCTCCTATGCTGAACTAGTAATTGAATTCTGTGAGAAACATGTCTGCTGTCTTGAAAAATCAATCCACGCCTATAGCCAGGATGTTGTCATGAACCGAGAAGACGTCAAACAAGAATTAAAACTGTTTAAAAGAATATTTATGAAAACCACTACTACATCTTTGCAATTAGAGGAGTCGAAGTTGCTAGAGTCACTCGAGCACGTGGCAGAATTAGAGAAAATCATTCAAGACCCAGCGCAAAAGGAAATATTTGTGCATTAGCTGTGACTGATAAAAAGGAATAAGCTATCCAGTACAGTCTTCCATATAACACGCGATCTTCTGAACAAGACTGTGTCATTGAGCATTGAACCTAAGGGTCTTAAGGGTCTCTCAAAGTAGCGACCCTTCTGCAGATTGTTTTCCTACAAATGTGTAATTGGTTAGAACAATGTCTCATTCGTTTCACATGTGTACACCTGTCAAGGAATCCATTCAATTAAACTGTATCCTTCAGACATTTAGCACCTTTGCTGTAGTATATGGAGGGGCCAATGTAAAATTTTATTTTGAACTAGGTGTGCTTTCATAATTCTTTCTTGTATCAGCTCTTCAACGCAACTGGCCTTCTCAAATTATTTCAGTTTTTGTGCTCAGATGAATACCCCTCTCAGTAACATAGCTAAGTGAAAAATCTTCGCTCACATTTGAACTGCTGATTATATAAAAAAATCTTGAATGAATATACGCAAATAGTGTTGTTGAACCTCTAGACGAATTCGAAAAATTTCAGAGAATCATTTTGCAATCCGCAAATGGGAAGAGAAAAAATCATTCCTATAAGTTTGTGAACATAAATATTACCTAAATATCTCTCTCTAGCATTGCCAAACGAACACAGAGACAAAACTTAACCGAACAAGATGCGAGGGGAGAAGAAAGGCCAATGACACTTTGTAAGATTAGTGACGAAGTACAGTTTTACACTTACAGGGGTAACGAAGTATATGGTGCTACTCACAGGTGTATTGAAGTACTGGATGACACTCATTTGGATGCTGTTGCATAGGGTGACACACGGAGGAGTGACGAGCATAAAGTCCCAGTAATGAATAATCCTGAACGAGACCAACCGGCAATCATTTAATGACGCCAAAGTGAGTCGGTCTTCGATAAAGCCAGATCCTGAATCGCTATGGGAAATTCTGATAGGCTATCGAGTTTGCTTGCTGATTTTCTTTTAAAATAATAAGAACGAGAATCTATGGAACCATTTCGGTACCGAAACTCGAACACGAATTAAAAACTCAAGTAAAAGCTAAGCCTTGCCTGGCAAATGAGAAGGCACACTACTCGTTCCTTACAGAGTATGACCATGTAGCTAACAATATAAAGAGGACATTATTTAAGCCGTTCATTTTGAGACAGAGAACACTACCTTCATCTACCCGGGCTTGTTTACACGAAGGTAACACGTGCTTCTAATTGAGTGGTGTGCCAGATATGGCTGTTTAAAAACGCCAAGCTCTCGCACATGTCGCAACTTGCCACGAAACCGGACGCCGCTGGACAAGTTCGATTCGTTCGCGCAAGCAGGCTTGCGAAGAGGACGTGTACAAGTAAAAGGGATGACATCTACTGAGGAAGTTTGGTCCCAAGTCATGGGCAACGGAGATGTAAACCACATTGAAATGGTTGTGCTACATCTGTCGATCAGACAAAAAATGCGCCAAACCCATTTTAAAAAATTCTTCGGGAGAGCTCTTTTTATGTTTACGCGAATTCAGTAAGTAATTTAGGTCATTTCAGGATTTTTTATTGGAAACAATGCATCTTGCCATGAGTCATTTCGATTGATGGTAAGGTAAAGATAATGTTTTGTCTGTTTTACGACAATTAACGCAAATTGGCGTTTTCTCTATCCGAGATAAAATACTCCAATTTAAAATATTTTGTATGAAAAACGATAGCTTATTAGATGAGAGTTTCTCTTCCAACATGAAACGAATACTATAGCTCCAAGTACATGTTAGCGCTTTTACATACTCGCATTCCAATCAAGGCTTCTAGTGTATTATTGAGCGCCAGAGCGAATGTGGGTATGAAAAACACCAACTCGAACTTAGAGCTATCTATATCGAATAATGTTGATATTAAGAAAGAGCCATGTCCAATTAGCTTTTTTATTACACTTTGGAAGAGACATGGCTCCTTTCTATTTCAGAAACTACACTTGGAACGTTTCATAACGAATGAAATCCATCCACAACAAGTTGGAGTTTTATATTACGTGAATAGCACCTCTTACCACCACAACAGAACAGCAACTGACTGTTTAGAGGGTGTCATGCAAGAGTTGCATCTATAAAAACCCAAATCAGTTGAAAAATAAAAAAATACATTTTGAGAGCGTTCGTTTTTTCTGTCTGGTTGACAGACATCAGTTGTGACCACCTTATGAACCGAGAATTTATGTTTCCAATTTATCAAAAGAAAACATTCAGCTTATATCAGTCTCCGCAGCAAAATTTTGCCCCAATGAATAAAAACGAAATATCAGCGTTGCAAAGATAATGGCTATAAATTAGCGTCTTGTTGCCAATTACTTTCGCTCAGCAGAGCTCTACTAACAACTTGCAAATACATAATATTTGTTGATTTAGGTCTTCCAGTTGTTAATTAGTAATTATTGGGTGCTAAATTCATAACTGATCACAGTTTTTCTCTATCAGTGAAGTTTTAAAACTGTAAGATTTTCATTTTTCAATATGCAAATTCTATACATAACATTTGCAGTGCTTGTTTTATAAAAAGATTTAAAAATTTCTACGCAATGACAAATGGAAGAAATAGGCATGGAAGGAATGTGTGTTCTGCATTATCAGGTTTTTACAAAGGGGAAGGCTAGGCTATAATTTCGTTCAGGTTATGGTAAAAATTTATGCTTGTAGCTTTTTCTAGAGTGTTCTATTTGAAGACTGACGAGTTTGAGTCTCCAACAATAGTCAATCATCTTATGAACATTCCCTCTACCCTGGTGACGTTCTTTCGAAACCTTCATATATAAATGGAATTATGCGGGGCTAGTAAAACACGGTAGTATCTTGACGGTGGTATTTATTGGTGAGAGCCAGGTGTTATTGGCAACAGGTGAGAATGGTTACAGATTGAGCGCCCCAGGCTAGACAAGCTCGCCTTATAAAGGCTGCGAGACCTCAAGATATCAAGATAACCCAGACAGAGAAGGCAAGAGTAAGTGACGTCACATCACTCGCGCACATCAATCCCCCCTCCTACAAATTAAACGCAACCAAACGGGTGAGAAATAAAACTAAATGCAAAACGGTTAATCAAAAAACTCAAAAAGAATTCGCACAATGAACGAAACCGTTGAACAAAAATTAGCACGAAGTTAACAAGGAAAGTTAACAAAAGGTATTCAAAAATTAACGCGACAACCCTAGGTTAGAAGTAGCGCTATTACTTTAAGTCCACAGTAATTTTAAATCGTCTCGCAACTCATACTATTAAAAAGTTAAAATGTATGCATCGAATTTTAAATAACTCACCAACAACACCTTCCAAGCATTATTATAGTTATCGAAACTTGGCAACACAAGCAAAAACAAGGGCAGCTTAAGCGAACAACGAAAAATGTAATGCCCTGTTCTAAGTTAACTTGAAACAACTACGAATAACTAAAGTCGAATAATACTAGCTTGAAACAAACACCTGGTTGAAGGATGTGCGCTTAAATATCATTATTAATTATCGTCCAAATACTGAAAATAATTTTTAAAAAACGCAACTAAATTAAACGCAACTAACGAACACGTCTTTATGCATTCGATAGAAATTAAACACGATAGAATTTAAAAATACTAAATAAACGCAGAACAAAATATTAAACGAAATATTATAAACACGCCATTACAATTATCACCTCAACGATTCATAGAGATATCTTGCTAGAAACACGAAGAAAAGAGAAAAAAAATTAAAGATTTTTAAAGAACTCATTGAAGAACTCAGGCGCAAAATTTAATTTCAATTTAATTTCCGCAAAATTATCAGTTATTAATAGCTTAAACACTGTTAAAAAACACACGATAAAAAAAAAAACTTTTCAAAACCTTCCACACCCCACAACCATGGAAACATCAGATATAAAGATTAAATAGCAATTAATAGAGATTAATACTCAAAACGTAGCGAACAAAAAAGGGAACACTAAAGTCTTAGCAAGTTTTAGCAATTAGCAAAAGCAAGTCCCAAACAAAGCGTAAGCAATCCACTAACCTACCGTGCAACACGATCGCCAGCACGTCGATAGAAGAAAGGATTAGAAAAACGCCACTTCTTCTCGTTACAACGCAACTAATAAACATAATTTCCAACAATTTAAAAAGAAAACAACTCCGAAAATTACATATTAAAAGTATAGGAAGCGAACAAAAAGCACATCATCTCAAAAACAAAAACAGCCTTTCCAAAAGTAAAATTAAATTAATTTAAATAATGAAATAATCGAATTAATTGAAATTTTTATAGAAATAAAATTGAACGCTGCAGAATTACGCGACGACATTAGAAGAAGCATACAGCATAAAAAACATAAGATTACATAGCGAATTGAAGCGATTACATAGAACACAACAAACATTTTCAAAATTCTTTTCTTCTCACCACCTCGCGCTGAATTTTCCATAGCGCGGTTACCATTTTCAATCGATCTAATTCACGGGGAAATTTCAGAATTTCAATAATAATCTAATATTTTCCAACCTAATTTATTCACTCATTTTCCATCTAATTCATAACAAATTTTTCAAACTTTTCAAATTTCCCGCCGCACACTTGCAGAGGGACGACCATTGCGTCCTGCTTCCCGTGGCCGTCCGGCCCGCCTTACGCTAGGCAGTTGCACCACAACAAGGTCTCTATTAATGTTGATCACTACACTTGATCCTGATTGCACCTTGGCGGCCTCACGGCCGCGCCGGCGCGAGAGAAAATCCTCGCGCTGGGATATCATTTTCACCTGTTTTTTTAGATGATAAATTATCGTTCCCATCAGAGTCGTTACTAACACTAACAGCATCAGCAGTACGTCGGTGACGCTGTCCGGCAAAAGATCCGTCCTGATCACGGAGTTCTCCCTCACCCACGCCTCATTTATGTTCGAATTGTGGGTGGATAACGCTGTCACTAGCGTGTCCACATCGATGGAAGACTCTGCATTGCCCATTTCGTGCCTGGTGCACCTGAAAAGGAAAGATACAGAACCGATTAGCATGACCAACATAAAACAGAAAAAAAACTAACTCATAAACATTAAATCTTAAAGTTCATTAAACGTTCATGATAAAGTTCATCTAATAAGTAAAAAAAATTTGTATCGACCCCTCGGTCGGGTAGCCACCAGCCACTGTATGAATTCTAATTAAATTCTGCTGATCACAGAACATTCCGGCTGGAACTAAAAATAGTACTGTGAGTTGCACCGCAGCGTCAAGACAGCCTATCCCACGTGATGTACTGCAACCTCAGCGATTGCATTTAGCAGTCGAAGAATTCGCCCACCATTAAAAATGTCAATTCTGCAACATTTCCAGGTTATCGAAGTAACGTTGTAAGCGACTTGCAAGAGCAAATAAAGGCGTCTTAGAGACAAGGGTTACCAACCCTCAGGGTTAAAATAAATAAATAAAATAAATAGATACACATTCCTTTAAACATTCAGGTCAAAATCAACATTTAAACCAAATCAACCTAAAAAACGCAGCGCAAATGGCTGAAAGTATAACATATGAATACTGACACTAATAATGGAACTCAACTTATGAAACACAGCGCATATTACATAGCAAAAATTCCTTAACCTATGATTATTAACCTTAACGCAATTGTTAAACAATGTAACATAGTAAATCGTAACCCGTCGAGTCGTTGCGACGTCAAAACGTAAGTCATGAACGTAGCAGAATGGACTTGTCATTTCAACTCACAGTTTAACCTTCCTCAAGGATAATACGTGGTTCATGTTACTGTTATAAATTTTGGAGCCAATTTTAACCTCAGCCCAATTTCGTTTGACCTTTTGAACCACGGCTGGCCCCAGCCAAGTTGATTCAAGTTTATGTTTTTTATCGTGATTTTTCAGAAGAACCCGGTCCCCCACCTTCACGTCTTTATTTCGAAGCTTGATGTTTCTGTAAAGGTTTCTTTCCGCTGTGTTATTTATAATCAAATTTCTAATATTTTCTACCGTCCGGGCGGCTTCTTTTGCCCGAAAATTTACTAAATCCAATTCTTCAGCATAACTGTAAGTTACAGAATCAAAACTCTCGGATTGATAGAATGCGCAGGTATCTCTATTAAACATCACGAAACTAGGGGTTTCGCCTAAAGTAGAATTCAGTGCGTTGTTCAGTGCATTTTCAACCACCTCCAGCAACTGATCCCACTCTGCATGAGGGAGCGAAATGACATAAAGTTTTAGAAGATTGGTAATTTTCTTGTTATTTCTCTCTAATATAGCGTTGGAATGAGGACTGTAAGCCAATACTTCTTTTTTCGCGATGGCATGAATGTTAGCAAACGGCTTGACCGCTACCGACTTAAATTCTAATGCATTATCTGTTATCAAAGTTTTAGGAAAACCGAACAAAGAGAAACAATTACTTAAACATGAAATTACCGTCTCCGTACGACGATTAGAAATCGCATACAATCTACAAAACCTAGAAAAAAGATCTATAATGATTAAGATGTATTTGTTGCCATTATCTGTAATTTTAATGGACCAAGGAGGTCCATAGAGACAACTTCGAACGGCTCTTTCGCTATATGAGCAGCCAAAATTTTAATTGGCACAGAAGGTCTTGCCTTTAATTAATTTACACACTTCACAATCTCGTACAAATTTTCGCACAATCGTTTTTTACAATTGATTATAGTATTTAATTTTAAATTTAAAAAGAGTGTGCACGTCATCAGTATGATACATCGAGTGAATAGCCAAAATAGCTTTACCCATCAAAGAGTTAGGTACCACTGCAGTCAATATTGTACTAGGTCGGTTGTCAATTTGTCTACGTCGGTACAGAATGTCGTTCAGAATTAAAATTTTTTGTAGGTCTGGAATTTTAGAAACACTGCCATGCAGTAAAGCGTCCTTAAGGACACCGTCTGGGGACCGTCTAGTTGGAAATCGGGATCTGTGTCGATTTCCTGTTTTTATATGCATCTTATAGAGGATTTTCTTGCGCTTCCATTGGTGCTTTCCGTTTACATCTACTCCGAATAGTGCGCCCACCAGAGGGGGGAAAGCGATGGGGGTGGCGTGGCCTTGAACCCTCCCCCCTCATTATTGGGCTCAATTGAGGATGTTTCTCTGCAGGAATGGCAATATAGTTCGTTCATGGGCTACTCAAAGTGCTTCCATTATACAAACGAAACATTTAAATATTTTTTTTAATTTTTGACAATTTCAGAATTTAGCTGCTCTGCCGTATTTATGATACCGCAGCTTTCATTCATAGCTCGATGACAGCTGCAGTATCATAGCTACGGCTATGGCGAGCACACCATTCCAAAGGGCTTGAAAAGAGCTACAAAACAGAGGAGTTGACTTGGAATAAAAACGTATTTTGGTCGAAAAAAATATGAAAAAATGAAAAAAGTGGTTGTTTTGAAGAATTACACGTATTGTCTTTTGTTGTATATTTTTTCCCAGAGTTACAGAGCTACAGCAATGTAAATTATATCAATCAAAAGGGCTTAAAAAGAGCTACAAACGCTCAAGAGTTCATTGTAGAAAATCTTGTAGTTCAAAAGATATAAAGAAAAACAATTTTTTGGGGGGGAAAAACACGTTTTTCTGGAAACATGATAATTGGTTTCTCAAATGTATCTTCTTCCACAATTTTAGAGCTACACGAATGGTTTATATACCATTCGATAGGGCTTAGCAAGGTGTATCCATAAGGGGTAGCATTTTTCTATACATCTAATATTTTGAAAATTACACGACATAAAAAAAAAATGAAAAAAAGGTCACATTTGAAAAAAAAACTCCAAAAATCCACAAAAAAATGTTATCGACATTCCCTACCCCTTATGGTTATACAGACATATAAGCAATCTAAAAACGAAGTACTGGTTCTGTAACTTCAAAATTGTAGAAGATAGATTTAAAAAACCCTATTTTATCATATTTTCCATAAATAAAAAATAAAAAAAGTGCAGATACAAAAATTTTGTCGTAATAACATTTGATCTTTGCATTATTTCACACCTACTGTGAAAATTTCAGAGAAATCCATCCATAAATAACGGACTTTTTTTTACCCAGACGGTGTCCTTAACTTCTATGCAAAAAGGATCTTTTCCTGCTCGTCAATAAATTCTTTTATAGTCCAAGAAATTTCCTGTTCTTTCGGTACATAGTCTAAGAGCTTTGGGCGAGCATCTTTACTTGCTGCATCATCAACACCGTCGCTAGGCGGCGGGTCAACCACCTCATGTCTCGTCCTGTCTCTTTTTTTCTGTGACCAAGTCTCCACAATACAGACGTCTGATTCAAGCGCGGATTCCAGAGCATCACAGCGCTCTAGTTCTTTAATGGTTAATTTTTCATCGTTTATGGGAAGTCTGCTCAAATACTCAGCTACGACATTTTGTTTCCCAGGTAAATACTTTACAATAGGATAAAACGAATGAACGTTAATACACCAACGTGCCATGTTTGAATCTTCAGGGAGTTTTTTTGCATAAAGTGGCGCCAATGGGCGATGATCCGTGTAGATACGGATAGGGTACCCTGTAATCAAATATTTAAAATACTTTAGAGCCGAATAAATCGCGAAGAACTCTTTCTTGGTAGTACTATATCGCCTCTGGCTGGAGTTAAGACTTTTACTATAATAAGCCACAGGGCGTAAAATTTGATCGCTTGAATCTTCTGTCTGCATCAAGACGGCTCCGATTCCAGAGTTAGAAGCGTCCGTAAATAAGTGGAAGTCCTTAGCGTAATCAGGGTGTCTTAAAACTGTGTCAGAAGTCAACGCAGATTTGATAAAAACTAAACTCCTCTGGCATTCGTCGTTCCACGTATAGTCAACGTCTTTTCTTAATAGGTTGTACAGAGGGTAAGCCACCTCAGCAAAGTTAGGCAAGAAATTACGGAAATAGTTTGCTAAACCTAGGAACTGTTGTTATTCCTTCACATTAATAGGAGCCCTGCAAGTCTGCAGTTTTTCCGAATTTTTACATCTGATACCATCTGCCGCGATGATGTGTCCCAGATATTCAATTTCTTTTTTGAAAAAGTTACATTTTTCAAGTTTTAAAGACAAGTTACCAGATCGAAGCATCTTAAGTACACTTCCAATGTCAGCCAAATGCTGACTTTTAGTTCTGGAAAATACTAATATATCGTCTCAAAAGACGAATGCTAATTTGCCTAGGATAGGTGCGAGGGAAGAGGTCATTACCCTCTAGAATGCACTGGGACTGGTGCTCAAACCGAACGGGACCCGTGCAAATTGAAATTTTCGATAATTACCACTAAAGGCAGTGAATTTTCTACTCTCTTAGTCCAATTCGACTTGATGGAACGCAGAGCGCAGATCCAAATTAGTGAACCACGCGTTACCTCCTAGAGTCGATAATATTTCATCAACTCGGGGTATTGGCTAAGCTTCTTTCACTAATACTTTATTAAGAGCCCTGAAATCAATAACGGGCCGGAGTTCTCCCGACTGCTTCTTAACCACTATGACTGGAAAATTCCAATCAGACATCGATTCCTCAATTATTCCCTGTGAAAGCAGGTCATTAGTAATTTTCATCACCTCTTCTTGATACTTACGAGGAATTCTGTATGGAGCTAAATTCAATACAGGTGCACCCGGTTTTAACTGAATCAGGTGCTTCATTTGGTTCGTAACACCTATCGTCTTCCCTTCTAGCGTAACTACATCACGAAATTCATTTAATAGATTTACTAAAGGTAACTGCATGTCCTCTTCGTGACATGTAACATCATCATTTGGTAAACAACGTCGTACCTCCTGCTTTCCTTCATACGACACACCTACTTGTGCATTAACTCCCAACTCCTCATCACCAGCGAGAACTTGATTTTTACCGCGAGCGTCATACTCCAACCCAAGTTTCCTCTCTACTATGGCCTTAATTCCACCACCAGTCGAGACAAACTGCCCGTATCCGACCCCGCGTTAGAATTTATTTCCACATTATTAGCGTCTCTAAGTGCTGTTTCCACACTTGTCATATACATTTCGTTCTCTATCTCATCAGCTGCAATTAATTCAACATTGCACAACATCGTATTCTCGGTAAAATAAATAGCATCTTCTTGTGCATTTAAAACCATTACCGGCACCACGCCGTCTTCTTCTATACGGACAATGGATTCAGCCAAAAGAGCTCCATTTTCAGGACATCTTTTCAAAATTAAATGCTCTCCTGGAGTTGCTTTTTTAACAAAACCGTACACTATCTTCATAGCGTTACTGGGAACTTCTACCTGAGTGCAATGAACCGTCAATGGCCTTGCCTTCTGTCTCGCCTCATTCATGGGCACGATTTTTTTCTTTTCTTTGCAGCTACTATTGCAGTAACTGACCCCGTTGCTCTTCTAGGCAACAACAACATCCGACAACAAGCAGTCGCTGTTCACGATGTTTTTCATCACAACTTCTCTACTTGAAAATAGTGCAGAAAATGGTACAGAAATACCTTTCCAATGAAGGGTTCTGTTTTTAAAATTAATGATGGCGTCACCCAGCACACCATGTCCTAAAATAATATCGTAATTAAATTCTGCATCTTTAACTATCAAAGCACTAGTTTTCAGTACTCTGTTAGTGCCAGGAATTGTAATATTCAACTCTACCTCTCCGCTCACGTTACTTTTACCATTAATGCCTTTAACCATCAAACAACTCGGCTTAACTTCTTCGTTCAGGTTCTTGATCCGCTTGTAACTTATTAAAAACTTTTCGGATCCGCAATCTAGCAAAGCACTTAAATACTGGTCATTATTTCTTATTATGATGGTAGGCTTGTTGGATTCTTTAAACGCAACTAAACCAGTGCCTTTTTTATTGAAATTTCCCTTTACGACACTAGCGGAGAAGTAGGCCTCCACTGCTTTGCTTTGCTATTGTCTTTTATCTGCAAGCTCTTTGTCTTGCAACAATTTGTACCTATTTTCACATTTGAACAGTGGATCAATGACAGATTCAAATTCGTTTATCTCGGGTGTATCTGGAAATTCGACCACAGCTTGAAGATTTACGAGAGTGCTGGTCTTCCTCTAGGGCTCAATCTCATTCTCCCTGCTACCTCTACCTATTTCTACTCTTCGCTTAAAAAATCCCGAGCGCCATGCTCGGATTCTGCAAAATGCACCTCACTCCTACCATGCGATTGGCTACCTCTGTCTACACTGCACCCGCGTAAGTAGGCCTTGTAACTTCTTATTTCACTTCCCGTAGCTCTACAATTTTTCACCAAGTGTGTACATCCACACGCGAAACATCCTCTCGCATTAAACTGACCTTTCTGAGATCTACACTCAAAATGGCCCACCATAGAGCACGAATTACAGAAAGGAAAACCTCGTTTTTACCTGAAGCTTGACTAGAACTAGGACCACTGTCTTTCCGCACAGTATTGCATTCCAAGGAACCATTTCCTCTATCTCCTACATAACCACTAAACTCCCTCGCTCTTCCACGAGGATTTCGCAACCAGGGCCTAGGGGTAGTCCTTCTTAGTCCTGCACGACTCCTACGGTAGTTCCCAAAATTCCCATAGAAAACTTCACTCTCCGGGAACGAGTCTTGCGCCTCAACACATTCATCAAAACAACTATTTACATCAGCTAAATAGCTTTCGGGCTCGTTTCTGACCGGGTACTGGCCCGCGAGAATTTTCTTTGTTTCTGCCTGACTCCTGACAGCAGCAATCAACTTCGCTAAAAGTTCCTCAGAGGTACTAAATTGACTTTCAAAAATTTTCCTAGAGAATGATTCGTCCAACAATGGTCCCAAAATGGTTAACGCGAGACTGAAAGCCATGCTGTCTCCTACAAAACGTTTTAGTTCTGCCTGAGTAGTACAAGCCTGATAATAAGGATGTCGCTGCCACCCCAGCGTGGTTGAGTTCAGAATGTTCTCTGTTAATTTACGGATTTTAGCGAACGCTGTTACCAGTTGGGCTGCCAACGCATTATTGCGTACTAACTGTAATTCGTTTAAATCGCATGCCAGGGCGTGTATTGATTTCTCGCCACGGCACACATAGATGTCGTCCAAAATTTTTACCACTTCATCAAAAGTGTAATTCAAATCTGCGTTCACTAGATTTGTTACCACAGCATTGGAATCACCTACATTTTTGTTGGCAGACCGGATCAGCAACTCATTTTTACTATCGTCCCCTCTCACGTCTGGCAGAAGGTACATGTACGCTTTTAAATTTTGAATGTGCGTACTCCAGCTTTTGTTCTCAAGGAACTCCGGGTCATGGGTCCTACGTCTACCTTTGAACGTGGGGATCTCTGCGTTAGTCATTATTGTTCCGGCTCTAGGCATATTGGCCACTATCTTTCTTGCCAACAAAGCCCTGTCACTAGTATCACTAGTACTAGCGCTAGCGGTGGGAGTATTCATTGTTGTAATTTGAGTGGCAGTAAATCTAGGAGTGCTTATCCTACCACTTTTCGTTTTTATTGGTTCTGAGCGGACGTATTCCTCTGAATCCGATGTTTCCGACATGAATAATACCACATATTTACTTCAAGAAGTTCCCATTCACCGATAGTACAACCAAAAATATGTAAAAAATGTCACACTATGCAAAGACACACATCTAAATTCCAATAATATACGCTCTAGAAAATACACAATCAATACAGGTACACAATCAATTTCTTCCCTGGTATTTGGAAAGGTAAAAACTTTAAAAAGTACAATCTCCAGATAAAAATTCTTGAACTCTCCAGATAAACTTGGAAACACTCTTATGAGGGGAAGAAGAAGTGCAATCTCCAGAGAAAAATTCTTGAACTCTCCAGATAAACTTGGAAACACTCCAAAACACTCATGGGAAGACTTCAAAAAAAAATTCATAAAGCACCTAAACCCTTTTACCTTTTTTCCCTTTGGGGTACTCAAAAAATTCATAAAGCAGCTAAACCCTTTTATCAACACTGCAAATCACAACAAAACAAAGGTGCACTTACTCTGGAACATTGAAACAGAAAGGATGTTGTTTACTCTGCTAAACCAAACGACCGCGCGTCGCAGTGCGACTCTCACTACGTATACGGTGTGACTGAAGTTACTGACAAAGAAACAGACTACAGAGCATTGCTCAACGCAGAGCGCATACCCGCATTGCGACAGAAAAAAACTACTAACAACAAAACTCGAGCTACGACGCTCTCGGTGCAAACGCACTCAATAAAAGATCAAGAAAACACTTAACTTCAAAAAAAGGTCGGCTGCAGGGTAAGATGCTGCTGGTACTCGATGGCTGGGAACGTTGTCTGGGGGACGATGCCGTAGTCGCTTATTTAATAGCTTTTGATTGTGATTGTGAACCACTGGAAACCACTGTTTTATATTGTGAACTACTGTTCGGCACAGTTTATTCAATTTAAAGTGACACCTTTTGTTCGTGGTAAACGTATCAACACTCAAAGTTATTGTTTACTCAAAAAAAATTTTGTCCTTTACTCATTATTCGTCACCGGTGATGCTGCACCAATGGTCACTTCAAACACTATTTCGATGTCCTCTTCCGCCTCGTAGACTAACACCCTTGTGCGGAATGGCGAGCAGGTATTCAGCCAGACCGTGAATTCTGCATAAGCTTGTAACAGTGTCTCCAACGGTTTTTGGAAACCAAACACAAACACTGAGGGTTGAGGTTGCCAAACTTGGTTATTGTTGTCGCCAGAAATTGGAGAATGTGTACAAAGTTCTTCAATTAGTCAGCCCCGGAACGCTTTACTTTACTTCTTACCTTCTTCACTTGTTACACACAGATGCGTAAGTTCACCACATATGGTCCACCAATATGCGGGACGAGTAAAACACGGTAGTATCTTGACGGTGGTATTTATTGGTGAGAGCCAGGTGTTATTAGCAACAGGTGAGAATGGTTAAAGATTGAGCGCCCCAGGCTAGACAAGCTCGCCTTATAAAGGCTGTGAGACCTCAAGATATCAAGATAACCCAGACAGAGAAGGCAAGAGTAAGTGACATCACATCACTCGCGCACAAAATCGTTCACCTTGCTCGTCGCTAGCACCATCAAGATTTTCCGGAAAGCTGGCAAGATGGTAATGCAAAAAAATTTAATTTACCGTGTGCAAGTTTTACCGGTCGCAAAAACTGAACAAACCCTCAATCTAACATCTACTCTGGGTACCTCACAAACTCCTTCACCTAAGTGAATAAAACTGATGGATATTAGAAACAAGTGCTTAATGTTTAATTTTATTCAATATAACCGCCATCCAAAGCGATGATACCCTTAAGACGGCGTATGAAGGTCTTGCAGCTGGTGGCAACGTAGTCCGTGCTCATGGCCATCCATTCCCGGTCGCGCTCGTGTCAAAAGCTAGCCGCTGCCCCCCTTCTATCATGATCACCTGTGCCACATGCCAGATACCGCCATTCTACAGATCATTCTGTATCGAAATTACATGTTTATTTGGAAAGGAAGACTAAATATTGCACATTGTACAATTATATATTGCTGTCGTAATATTCATCCATATAAGCTGTGGGAATTTTATTAGTATTTCATTCTTTTGCGGAAATATAAAAAATGGATATCAACTGACCGAACTCTAGAGGTACTGAACGAACAACTTAGAGAGTCTGTAGCTAAAACACACATAATTAAAGACTGTTCGTTTTGAAACGCTCCAGTTCGTCGTCAAGCAAAGAACAATACTTATATTAAAATACCTGTCGTTATGCAATTACATAATTATATTAATAAAATTGCTACCTGCAGGCTGATAATTGTACGTAGATAATGCTAGTTTGTGCAGGATGTTTCACTACCAGAGGTACACAATTTCACGAGCAGAATATCGCCAGGTGAACAATTTATCGTGTATGAAATTTTCCGGAAAACACGGGTTTTAAAGGATGAAATATCATGACACAATAAATTATTACTCGCAATATTTAGTTTGAAGCTACGTTACAAACACTTCTAATGTACGAGAGTGAACATGGATGAAATTTTGTTTCGGTGATATTCGATTAAAAGGCTTAAGCAAAAATGTTTAGACTATAATGAATGTAAGGAATATCTCGTGGCCAAAATTTCAGAGGATGCTGGTGAGATTTCTGACAAGCTAGACGTGTTTCCTAATATCCGGCAGTCGTCAACACTTTGTATATAGAATATGTAAGGGAAATAAGAAAACAATTTGGTATTTATTGGTAGTTTTCAATGAATTTCAGCATTAGGCTTGTTTTCATTGAGATTTCTGGTTAGGCGCCTTTTCCTTTAGGTGGAAATGTCACCGCCTCTCATTAATGAATGCAGCTATTCACCTTGGGATACCAGCGTTCCTCCTTGCCACACTTGTCGTGTTGCACTCAATCTTCCTGCCAAGAGACCTCTTGTTAGGCCGCAGCCAGACAAACATCAGTGGAGCTGGGCAGAGCAGAGCCGGCACGGTGTTTTATGTTAGTGGTATTCTTATTAGGGTGGCCAGACAAGTAGCACAGAGCAGGGCAGGGCAACGCTGTCCAAATCACGCGCCAGCGGCGTTTTATCTTGGATGATAAAGGCCCGTCCACACTATCAATCTTTCGCCCGAAGTTCGTGTTTTTCGGCAGTCCGCGAACACGAACACAGGTGAAAAGTTCGCAGATTTCGGTGTGTTTGTGTTTTCGAACGTGTTGGAAAACACGAACACGAACTTTCGGTCAAACAGCGAACACTCGCTTGTTTATGTATTGTGGAGGGTGGTTCTGCAGCTTCTGCTGCGAGTGAATAATTTGTTTTTTTCCTATTTTACCGATTTAATTATGTTTTTGGTGCAAATTTAGTTGATTGTAGAGTAGCACGGACATTTACTTACCAAAATGAACTTCGTTACGTGGTTATTTCATTTTATTCAGATATGGCTGAGTATGTGAGTAGGTTTGGATTTGATTGATGTGAATGTAATCGAAATATTACCTCTCTGAAATGAAACTGAACATGCATAAAATTATCAAAGTTTAGTGATTTTGATATCTAAATCAAGTTTTGGAAATATTTCAGTAGTATTTCAACAATGGTAGCTACTAACATGATGATAAAATTGCCACAAAAATTCATTTGCACTATATATGGCCTTTATATATTGTATTTTTTGGTAAAAAATTTTTATTTTAATAAAATATTTCATTTCCCTTATAGCCTGATGTTTACATTAGAATCAAGTCCCCAGATTAGATATTGTACTATAAAAGAATTATCAGGATGAAATATACAATCTTTTTCAAACTTATACATGTAGTTTTGAATAAACATAATTGCAACTTATTTTAAAAATTTACCTGACCTGTTGATCCAATAAGTTGGTACGAAAACACTAGCTGTTTGTAGTCATTTACATATTTGTTTAGAATTTGATTATTTATGTTTATGGAAAAGTATTTTGACTTCTATTATTTATGTTTCTCTTTGCATTTCTAGAAACTGCTTGTTGAGACTTGGGTAAATGTGTAGCGTTTGGTAGTAATCAATTTTCCAGTTTTCGGTGCTTATAAATAGTTAATTAGGTTAGAATAAACAAGTTTTCTTTTGTGCACTTTTCGTCGCAAATGAGTAATTAATGAGTTATAGCGGTAGGTTTAGTTTCGTTTTTGAAGACGAATGCGCATGAATAAACAGCTATTCATTGATTCTGGAATTTTTTTGCTTGAAACACAGTCATAATGTCAAAATAAACTACTTTTCTTTGATATACATTTTGTGGCAAATGAGTATGAGTTGGAAGCAAGACTCCCATTGCAATGTTGCCATCCGACATGGTCGATGAATTACTTGCCGCTTCAAACACTAGAGTTCCTGTACCTAATTTACCGCTATAACACGTAAAATACTAATTTGAAACAGAAAATTCATAGAAGAAACCTTGTTTATTTTGACATAATTAACGATATTTAGGAACCTAAAAGTAGAAAATTGATTCCTATTCAACGCTACACATTAACCGGGACTTGTTACTGCTTTTGCTGCTGGATCAAAAAGTGGATTGCTTAATATTAGGCCTTCCATACACTGTGATAACAGCTAATCCTATTTAAACCTTGCTTAGTATCTTATGCTTTAGCTAATGTATTGTTTTCATTTGTTTTATGCTTTAATATAGTCTTAATGAAGTGTTATAAATTGGCTGTTCCAAATTTGTACGTCTTACTTTGAATCAAAAATATTTCTGTTATGTAGAAAAATAGATTTGGGCATCACAGCATCCTAATGGTGAAGTGTGTGCTGTAGTAAAATCATAAATTGAAATTGGATTGATATCTGTTTAAATAGGCTGTTTGTTGTAACTGAGTGATAAATATCATTCAGTACTGTTTGTAAACTATCATTTGTCCAGCCTTTGATATAAGACTAAATTTTATACCCATTTCTATGTATTTTTCAGATTTTTTGCAAATATTTGGCTATTCTGTTAGTAAGCAATGAGTGAAAAAGAATGGACTAAAGAGAATGTCCTATTTTTAATTGAAAATCTAAGACATTTTCCGTGCCTTTAGAATGTAAAATGTAATGATTATAAGGTAAAGTCCAGAAAAATTCAGGCATACAATGATTTAACGTCGCAACTTCTAGAAGCTTGCCCATCAATAAGTGTTGAGAAGGTCAAAAATAAAATTAATATATTCCGCACGCAATTTCGGAGAGAAGTTCGTCAGCAACAGAATAGCTATCGAAGCGGGGCAGGAGCTGACGATATATACATACCTCGCCTATAGTGCTTCAAAGAACTTCAGTTCCTGAGCAGTGGTGACACAATGGCTCTTGGTGTCTCTACTATGGAACTGGCAGCTGGGCCTTCGGTCTCTTCGCAAGTGGTTAGTATTTTATTTCATTGCATAATTTTTCTCCAAAAATTCATTGTTGAATGTTGAGATCAGTGGTGTAATGATGGCTTTTAATGCAGTATCATGTCAACAGGATATTTTTTGTTTGCACCTATATCTCCAGACTTCAATTATAATGAAGACGTCAGAAGAGATGTCCTACATAATCATTTCCTCAGATAAAAAGTCTAGTCTTTAGAATAAAATAGGGTGTATTATGGGTGCAGAAGTAAGTTCCTTGAACTTTTCTAAAGTCGCCCCCCAAGACCCGTCATGACATACCAGTAACCCATGCCACCCATGACAGACCCATGAAGTAACTCATGTCATGACAGACCCAAGACCCATGTCATTACAGTCACCCATATTTGTAACTCATCTACAGGTATCATTACAAGAACTCTATTGAATTGAATTTTTAAATGTATTGTTACATTTGTGAAAATCTTACGGTTATATTGTTGCACTTTGGATGATTGGGATTTATTGTATGCTCTTCGTGATTAGGGATGCTTAAACTAATATCTAACATATATTTTATGCTAAAATTGAAGGTATATCTATAGTTATAATTCATAATACATGGCTGTAATTACTATTGTTTCAATTTCCTGATGCTGTAATTTTATTTAATGTATGATGAAACAAAAAGACCCAGGATTATAAATGCTTTCTGTTTCATTATGGTTGAAATGAACCACCAGCATGGTATGAAAGAATGTACTTCTTGAGCATTTGGTTTCCATGGCATTTAGTGATCAAAAATAAGTAGTGGATAAGTGTGAATTGAAATTAATTTCTTCATTTATTCGTTCCCTCACATAGTCCTAGAGGGACTATGTGAGGGCCCAAGCTGAAGGATAGGTAGGCTTTCTTTTTCTTAGAATAGAATGAGTTTTGTTTTGTTACGGACCATATTTTTTTGGTTCACTGCTGTCATGTTCTTCACCACCTATTACTTTCATCTTCAACGTTCTTGTTTCATGATCTTCTTTCCTAGCTTACTGTTTCTATGCACTTGGTGCATAGATTCTGCATTCCCTCAACTACATCCTAATGGTGCCTTCATCCTTCCTCTCTTGGAACATCTTTGTTGTGGTAAAGGGAGGCAAAAAATTTTTTATATATAATATTTCTCCATTTAGATCTAAAATGAAATTTCATTAGTTTAATGAGCAAACTTGCAATGAAGATTGTAAATGGAATAAATTATTTGTTAATAAAGATTATTAAATTCAAATTATATAAGTAATGTTCATTGACTTCAAATACTACATGACAGTTCCAAAGTCTGCCAAAGCTTAAACTCTGTCAACACTCTGGCTTTGTCACATCTCCTACAAAAACTATTTTGATGAGCTTCATCTGTTTGATTCAAATGTTACAAAATCACCTCACAGTTTGCATAAGCGTGTAGTTCTAATGCAACATGTCTCAGCATTTTTTCAGACTTTTGTTCATTTTTAGAAAGACATGTATGATTAATAAATACATAATTTTCTTCTCATCCATCAGGTTGATGATGACCTTCAGTCCATTGCCACCGAAGCAAGAATTCAAGTCATTGAAGGCCATTCACAGGACTTCTTAGAATTGGCTATCTCTGAGGAATCCCTACCTCCATCAAGGCCATCCTCTTCTCTGCTGGTGTCATCCCCACAGTTGGGTCTTCCTTCTTCTCAGTCCTTGTCAGCAATTTCAGCACATTTGCTGCAGTCTCCTTCACCTCTGCCACAAGAATCTGTTGTTCAATCTGGGTCATTGTCAGCAAATTCAATGTCTTGCCAAAATTTCTCAGCACCAGCATCCCAACCGTCCACTTCGTCTGTTGAAGATGATTCTGCTCCAAAGCGGAAGAAGCCAAGAAAACAGTTGAGTGAAGCTCACCAGCTCATTTCTGCAGCTACTGAAGCTTTGGGAAGAATTCAGGCAGGCAATAAAAATTCCAATGAATTTTCAACCAGTGGCCAAAGTGTTACCGATTCACTCCTGAAAATGAACCCAGATCAGGCTCTTGAAGCGCAACGAATCATATCTGATGTGTTGTACAATGGGCGGAGAGGTTTTTTGAGTGAAAAGGCTCGCTTAATATTAACGTAGGGCTATTGTGCCGAGTCATGTGGAATGTCGTATTTTTGGAAGTAATTGTGATAGTAATAAAGCTCAACATTCACATTTAATACATATCCCATGCTAATACCTGATATCATGCACTTCTGAACTTTGTGTCAGTCAGACTGAATTTGAACCAATGTGTTCCATAGTGTTGACGGCCAAGATACTTATTGGTTATTTGCTCAGTATAGTTCTTTGAAGCACCATGTGCGATGGGAAGGTATTTGCTATCACCTGGCCTTCCACGTATGTACAAAAAATAAGTTTATCACAGTTGGAATCATTCTAAGCGGACTTGCATCAGGTATTTCATTGATTAGACCTATACAAATTGAAAGGTAATGGTTGAGAATTTTCAATAGAATGGAGTAGGATGCCTTCTCTTCATCGTGAGTCTAAATGATTTGGCTGTTATATTATTTCCTTTTATTTTTTTGTAAAGGAATTTTTTCTGCCCATGAACGGAAACCAAACAAGAAGTCAACAACTTTATTGCCATTAGCACTGTGATGTACTTAAGAGCAAAATGTATGTATTTACTTTAGTATTAAGATGTTGTAAAGTACTTAAATATGGAAAATTGGTATATTGTTTTGGCAATGCTGGAAACAATGTTATTTGAATGAAATGAGTGAAGTGCATATTGATGCCATTCTAGTTTTTGTTTATCTTACTTATCATGTGCTTGATCAGTAATTCTGAATATTATTTTGATATGCTATAGCTGCTCGGGATTACCATGTTTGCTGTTGTCTGTTCAATTTTAAGGTAATCTGATGTACAATAGGGCTGTCATGACAAAGTTATGAACACTGCCATAGGGCACTTGAAGTTTTTCTTCATTATACTTTTTGTATTGGCCCCCCCCCCAACTACAGAAATTGAACAATAAAATTATCTGTATATGGTATGTCAGATATGAAACGATATAGTTCAAAGACATATTTTCCTATAATGCCCGACATTCCATAATTATTCAGAATAGTGTCAGTCATCTGGAATAGTAATAATTAAACTTTTCCATATGAAATATTTATTCATAAAATGCATCACTTTGTTTTCAGAAGTGGATGGCGTGCAATGAATTATTTTTAGAAATTTGCACTGCATTTTGTTAAATACTAGTTTTGTCAATGAATGATTATATATTCATGATCTGTGCCCGCAATAAGTCACCTGTGTAACTTTCAAATTTTTAAGGTATTTCTATTACTTCAACCTTAGCCTCCACCTTTGGGGATGTGTTCTTTATTTGGTCTTTTTTATTTTTGCTATGAATTATATATCGAAATAAATGTGCGTGCTTATTAGTTGGAAAAATACAGCTATTACATGTGTAGTAAGTAGCACTTGCAGGGAGAAAACGTGTGGTACATTTATAACGGTTATGTATACGTTCTTTTTATTAAAAGGAATATTTGTTTGTTAATGAACATGTTTTTGCATTCGTTGTTATCCTCATCTTAATCATTTTTTTGAACATGCATTCTTAAACCAACATAGTAGAAGGCACTGGGCCTGGAAAGTTTATTCGGAATAGGTCTATCTTCTTTTAGGTAAACTATCAATGTCCTGTACACTTGGAATAATAAATACATTAAATATTCAACTGTTTACTCCCCTTGCTAAGATTCAGGAATACATCATTTTGAAAACTGGGAATGAAGAATAGTTTACATGAGTAGGTCTAAAGGACATTAATTCCTGCTACTGCACACCATCACAAGACATCATTTTGCCAAGATACTGCGCCTTCTTCTACAAAGTACTTGGCAAGGGAGTCTCGCACTGTCTTAGCATCACTAGCCACATTGCGAGGATGTGTTTGTAGGCCCAACATCTGAGTTGGCATGCGCCAAGGTTCTCCAATTGACACACCAGAACTTTGGTCAACATTCCATGAATCTGGGCATGTGCGGCGCAGCATGTTATGCATTGCTAAACAGGCAAGAACTATTTTCTCAACTTTCTTGGGATGCAAATTGATGGGTGAAAGAAAAACTCTAAACTTATTGGCAAGAATCCCAAACGCATTTTCAGCAGCTCTTCGAGCACGTGACAATCGGTAGTTGAAAATGCGTTGTTGGTGCGACAAATCACGCAATGAATAGGGTTTCATCAAGTAACTTTTCATAGGGAATGCATCATCTGCCACAATAGCGTGTGGCGCAATCACATCACTGTTAGGAAGTGCTCGAGGAGAAGGTATGCCTAATTTCTGAGTTTCAATGTAGTGCTTCAAATTTGACATTTCCCAGGCACTGGCATCCGATACCCTGCCATTCATTCCCACGTCTGCGTACAGAAATTCATAATTAGCATTCACAAGAGCGAGCAATATTATGGAGTGTGATCCCTTGTAGTTGAAGTAGTAAGATCCACTCTCTCTTGGGGGTTGTATGAGTACATGTTTGCCATCGAGTGCTCCGATGCAGTGCGGGAAGTTCCACTCCAGGTAAAAATCACTGGCTACTGATTCCCACTCTGCTTGAGTTTGTGGGGTCTGTAAAAGAGTAAAAAAGAAGGAGTTATAGATTGAAGTCCAGCACAACTGTATTTGATGGTTAATAAAACATCTTTTCATGAGTTCTGAGCAATTTCATTGGAAGAAGACAGTGATTACATTAATTCCACTACTATCCATGCATAAATTCATTTCATAAATATGCATTTACCTCATGCATCTCAAAGTTCATTGATAATGGAACTAGTCGGAGGTTACAACGAACTGAAGAGCAATCAAAGAAATCATATAAGTGCTTTGCACTCGACCAACTTTCCGAGCGATTGTTCAATAATTCAAGTAGCACCCGAAGACCAGACTGCATTTGAAGAACATTGTTTACTCGTTATATTCAGCTCGGTTATTGTATCAAGTCAATACTGTATTCATGCTGAAGCGTGGGTCACTTACCTCATTTCATTACCAAATTTTGAGGGATTTCAACGTACTGCAAATTTAAAATGCTTGCCATATTTCAGACCATTTATTTCACCAGTTGAATTACATTATAATACTCATTCCAGAGTAATATTTGAACACAACACTACAACGAGATCCTTACCTTCATGTATTCATCCTTAAGAACAGTATAGATGGCCTCACAAGTTTCAGGTATGATGATGGAGAGTGACTGCTTAGATATTCTTGTCAAATATTGAAGAGAAGTGTAAGAACCACCTGCTCCCAGCCACCTGTAAAAAATATTCCATACATGAGAAACGCAAACATGGCTGTCCACTAGCATCAGAATTTCTGAGATATAATTTCTATGAGGTCCAGAGTAACAGCGAATATTTCCTAATCGACATAAGTTATGAGTTCTCTTACAATAATTAAGAACTGTAAAATCACCAGGGAAAAACATTTTACTCTCACATTTCCTATGAAATATCGCAAGTTAGTGGCAACTGGCGACTGAAGAAAGTGAAAACAGTCAACCAAAAAAGATGATCCGCAAGAAGGAAAATCTATTTCAACAAATAGATGGCATGCTTAACATTTAGCATTGAGTTTTCACATTCTTCCTTCGAAGGATCTCATTCTTCTAGATATGTTCAGGAGGTAAAACAGCTCTAGGTGAAAGAACACACAAAATGCTAAAGCATTATATTAGAAATATGATATGATTTGCTGGGCCAAGCAATGGATGCCTCCAAAATGTGCAGCAAAAATATAGGTAAAGCAAATAGCACACGGAAAACTGTGTATTGATTTAATTGTTGCTTTATAACTGCATTTAAAGACAATGGAAATGTATTAGCCCAATTGCAAATTGGAACACAAGCTGCAAGTCATTTGTCAACTTTCTATTTTTTAATTATAATGCACATGTACTACAGTTTAACTTGCTCTTCTCTAACTGCTCATAAGTGATTACATAAAGTATGAAATGAAAAAGAAGCATTTCCTCAATACATTAATAATGATGAAATAAGGGAAAATGGATACAACATTACAAGGAATGTTTTCCATTCATCATGAATGGGAAGATAGAATAAAATAAAAATACAAATTATGTGATAAAAACATAATATTCCCCTCTAGGGGTAAATGATTAGGCACTCTAAAGAACCACTCTCTTCAACACAAATAAAGAACCCATAATAAAAGAATTATGTTCACATCCATCTCAAATAGTAACTATATATCAATTATGTCAATTTTATCTTTGTGACATGTTCTAATTTTTTTTTTGAGATCTCTTTTAATGACTGTTTACAACGTTTTATTTCTTTGTTTAATGCAAACATAATGACTTGTATTTTAAAGCTTATGAAGGAGCTGGACTTGAAAACAGTTCCAAATTAAATATGATCAAGTTTTTTGTAATTTTCCTCATTTTTGAATTCCTAAATTTCTAAGAAATTATTGTAAATTGACATGTAGCATCAAGTACCTATATAACCATTTCATGTTGCATATTGGAAATGCTTATCTAGCCAAACAACATTCATTTATACAATTTTCCTGGAAGACAGTGCACAATTCCGGAAATATGAAATGACTTGCCTCAGAGTAGCTTCCAGTCGAGCACCCACAGGGATACTTTCACGGAGATGAGTGCTTTCCTTCTGGAGGAGTGGAGTTATCTTCTGCAGTAGAATGCCAAATATTTCTTCACTCATCCTGGTATAGTTTTGAAAGTCTGCTTTTTCTTTGTACATTAATTCTGGCAGCAGTTGATTATAACTGCCTTGATGATATTCCAACCACGGCTTTCTCCATCGTGACCTCCGAGCACCTTCGTTCTGGTTTTCATCACATAGAAGTGAAGATGCCCCACAAATTAGGGCAATGCATGCACTTTCTAAAGCAACTTGAGGAGTACTCATTGTGTTATCAACTACATCTGCAAAAACAGTCATTAATTATTTTAAAGGATTTTCTGTAATATGCTGTTGAATATTTATTACAAAATTTAGTCTCATTTTGTGCACCACTACAGGGTAGGTCATAAGTTCCATACAAAAGTACACTGAACATTCTATATTGGATACAAATTTATACATATGATATACTCTATGTGATCATCAATGTTTCCAATACATATATTAACTTGAGTATTCAAAATAATGATAATCATATAAAGCACATATGAATATAACTTTGCTCCATATGTAACATTATTCTACCCATGTATGTATGGAAACTTATGGCCTACTCTGTAGTTATTCACATGATCTGGGCACTGTATTACTTGTATATGGATCAATAAAAATTAGAAAAATCGTTTAGCATGCATCAAGGCATTAGGTCTGTAACCATATGCATTATGGGACTGATGTTCAAAATTTATCTATGCTGCCTAGTACTGTATCAACTTGATATTTACAACCAATTAAAAAAAACATCAAAATATGGTTTGAACCCTCATGCATGTAAATAAAATCAACTAATTTTAAAGCAGTGTTTATTGTTCTGTACAAAAAAACTGAACAAATAATTCAAGAATTTTTATATGAGGTCACTTATAAAAAATTTGAACAAAATATAAGTAAATTATAATATTTAGAATTAAAATTATCATCAATTTTTAAACCACTTCAATCACAGTGATTCTTTCTAATGCACCTAGGTTTTAGGTTTGTTCATATATGCACACACACAATTCAGTTATGTTTACTATCTTCCAAAAAAATTAATTTAACAATACATAATATCTATCAATTGACTAAACGCACTCCAGGAGCAGCCTTGTTTGTTTACATAATGTTCGCGAACAACTTTACACCGACGGACACGTAGTCTGGACGTCTGGACACGATCCGGAAAAGTTCGTGTTTTTGTTCGCGTTTTGGTGTGTTCGTGATTGACGAAGAGATTGATAGTGTGGACGGGCCTTTAAACACCGCTCGGGAGCTAGCGGTCAGTTGCACCCTAGAGTTCGTACGGGGAGGTAGTTGAACTTCTGATATCCTCGGTGCAAGCTATCTCTGCGATCGGGGGTGCATCTTATAATTTCGATCATAACTATGTTAATGAACAATGATAATTTATGGAAGTAAGTATTAAGTAGACTAGTATAGTTATTTATCCGTATATAAGTATTTTCCGCCTCATAGACTGAAAAACTAAACCTATATCAAGCCTTTTCTTTGTCAATACCTACACATTAAAGCGTACCACTGACGAACATTTTTATATTAGGTCTTCGTGTTAGGCGCTCGGCCCTAACATTGACTTCAAACACATCTTTTTTATCTATCATCTATCTATCTTTGAAAGCATGCAACTAAAAAACTACTAGTTTCTTCAAAAAATGGTTGTGGTGTTAGAGTTCTATGGGGAAATAACAGATGAATTAAAACTTAGTGACGCAAGCCTAATACAAAAGATCCTTATACATTTTGAAATTGTTTATTATTGTTTAATTCGAAATTCGGGCTGTTATGTCCGTAAACGTTTACCTTTATGCGCTTGAACGAATAAGTTCCTTGTTCTGTAATGTATCTACACGTAAAGCACTACAAAACACCTCTGATTCAGGTATCTATAAGATTTCAAGTCATTCGTCAATGAATTATTTGCATAATTATCCTATCAGCAATCATAACTTGTATATCATGATATTAATTTCTTGTGGAATTTTCTAGAGCAATTGTAAAACAGTATTAAAGCCATTTAATTCATGGTGTGTAACAATATTGTAGGTGAATAAAAAGTAAAATACGATAGTGTACAGATGTACTTGTAATGCTAACAACATAATGCGTAGCATAGCAATATATATAAATAAACATAATTAGATAAAATATTGCCAGTTTTACAGTATTTAATAAGCAAAATTTGAGGTAACTACAGTCACAAAGCACTGCTCTTCTTAGCGGCAAGATTACAATTTCTGCGGACTCAGGACTAGCCACTGCTGTTCGTTTGGCGGCTGGCCGCCTAACTTTAACCCGCGCACGGTCGCGCATCCCTCAGAAAAGTAGTCAATTTACCCGCGTTACTCTGCCGTTCCCTGTTCACTTACCGTAATAGGCAGAGATGTAAAAATATGAAGTAATGAGTAAAAAATGTTGCTTTACACTTTGATGTTGTCAGATTTTTGATAACTTGAACCGTTTCTTTGTAATATGGAGTCAAACTCCGTAGATTTTTGCACAACATTGCTTCAAAGAGATCAATGGCCATTTTTGTGTTTTGGGAACAATGTAATGTTTTTCACTGCTATTTTATGCAGAAAATCCTTCCAAACCTGCTGATGTTTTTATTTTTCCTCTACAACAATTAGAAAAAAAGTTATGACCATTTATGTCTACTAGGTGTTATCCATTCTTCGTTTTAGTTCCTACATAAATGCATGTTTGCATGTCTGGTTATATTACTGTAAGTATAGTGTTTCGAAACTTGTAATTTTCACACAATATGAATAAAATACTGCTCTACACGCTACTGACTTCAGATTTGTCTTATTTGCCATTTTTACGAAATAAGGCGAAATAAGGCCCTGAGTAGTTTCGCTGGTAACTGAGGCTGCCACTGACTGTTCGCACGCACACCCTCTCACGGTCGCCTCATTTACCACACTGACTGTGCTTACCCCTCCCAACTTCCAAGTGGTTGGAGCTCTGCCTTAACCCCCACAATGTGGGGGTTTCTGGCTCCAGCTGTGTAGCACTCGCTGAGACGATCATTTTGGTGTATAACAACTTGGGGTTATGCCTTACGTCTGGCAACCAGTGAGCCTGGTAAATGAGGCGACCAGTTACAGTGCGCGGGTTAATAGCGTCAGCTAGCAGCTACCAGAGGGTCGAAACTGCTCTGGTCTGCCCTGCTCCACTGCTCATTGTCTGTCCGCGACCTTAGAAATTGTGCTGCCAGCAGTGTGAAGAAAAGTTGCCAATTGAGATTTGGTTTTAATTTTTCTTAATCTCAACTTAAAACACTGCAATTCCTTCCTAACCTCAATTGAATCTAACAAATCTAGAGTATTTTTTAACAGTTCTAATGTCGAATCCAGCTCTGACGATATCTCTAGAAGTATCCTGCTGGGGAGAGTCATTAACGTTTACTTCTGCAGGCACAGGATCCTGAGTGGAAACTACTTGCTTCATATCAGCAGCTTTAGGTGGACCATTTCCAAGAGTAGATATACAGTCACACTTAGTTTCTGATGTTTTGAAATCCTTAAAGAAGTTATCCGTAGGCACCTTTCCTTCTCCGCCTGCTACAACAACAAGATATCTGCGCTGTGAAGAGCAGTTGCTGAAGTTTTGCGGAAGACGTAGAGGCCTGTATTGGGCGCATGCAACTTGGTGCTTGCATGCACGACCTCTTGACCCATCAGCACGTACCCACACCAATCGTGATGCCGACTTTCTACATAACTTCTGTTGAGCTCAGCACTTCGAAAGTGCACTTTTAAGCCTCCTCAGTCAGCAAGATGGCAGTCAGCGATATGGTGCTAGTATTATTTTGTGTATTGTTTTTCTTCACGGCAAAATCCAGGAGGCGCTGTTTGAGGTAGCCGTTATAGACCTCTGCCATGACCACTAGCAGCGCTGCAGATTTTAGACTTTGTTTCTAGAAACAAATATTAAAAATAGCTAAAAGAGACAGCGGATACAACCCCTATATTGTGAAAAGAAGGAGAAATTGAAATACAAGATCGAATAAGAAAAAGTGAGTTAAAAATAATTAATGTACAGGTGAAATAATGTAATTTTCAAAAATTGATGCATTTCACGCCGTAATAAAAACGAAGTTCTCACTGAAATTGGTGGTAAAAAGTTACATTTCCTCTGTATGTGGAACCAGTAATTGATCTCATACATTGAAGACCGTCGTGTAAAAACAAAATTTGGTTGAACATTTAAAGAGATCGGGTGATTATGGGTTTACATAGTTATTCAACAGTTTTTAAAAAGATAATAAGTTATAAATGGCAATTAGATTGTACCTCTATTGCACTCAATTTAATCAAGTTTGATAATTTTACAATTATGATTTTTTGAAGTTGGATTACCTAGTTAAAATTTATACCTTAAGAATTGAGAAGTGATTGATGTGCTGTAGTTTGAGAGGTTCATCCATATTTTTCAACTTTTTCGTCTGATTCGTTTGAAATTCGGCCATTATGTGTATTTGTTGAAAGTAAACTGGTTTTACTTAGGTAACTTTTTTGATTTAGGCCTTAGTTTAAAAAAAACGAAAAATAAGTTTTTTGGTACATTTTCATCGATATTTCTGGATATTTCAAATGAATAGAAGTAATTGAGTATTTATGCTGGAACAAAATCATAGACAGTTTTAGAATCCTTGGAGCATTGCGAACAAAACTGAGGTAGCAAATTTTCCATTTGAAACTTTTCGTTTTTTTATATGCGATATTTGATCACTAACTCAAATATACACTAATTTTGGGTTCACTCTGTTATTCAGGGTCGGGACCACACACAATGTACCGAACCGAATGTGCTGTTTCGTCCGAAGCCCAATTCTGCCGTCCGTGAAGTTCGGAACAAGCCCCGTCAGCATCTTCCATGTATATATTACTATATACCTCTCCCTACGCCGTTGGAGGGAGTACATCCGATATGCTCAAGTCGACTCCAATAATCCAGTCGACGAGCACCTTCAATCCTGGCAGTAAAGGACCGCTGAATACTCTCCAGCCGCACTATATCTCCCCGCCCACTTGGGCTCCAAAGTTGGCAGCAATACTCTGCCAGGGGAAGAATTAGTGCTCTGTACAGGGTCAACATTGGGGTCGGCTCTCTGGTCCTAAAGGTCCTCCACACCCTCCCCATCTGCCGCCTGCATCTCTTCACCACACCACTGATGTGCTCGCCGAAGCCTCCTCCCTCCTCCACAACAACCCCCAAGTCTCGAAGAGAAAGCTTTCTCTCAATCGTGAGGTTACCCGCTGTCGTGTAGGAAAATGCTTCGTCTGGATGCCGGCCGTACCTAATGAGCTCAAATTTAGCCTCATTGAATTTCATGTTATTTTCCTCCGCCCAGACATAGATCCTCTCCAAATCCTCCTGCAAGTCGACGCAATCCTCTGAGCTGGCCACCTCCTTAATTATCCTGGTGTCATCAGCAAAAGAGGACGCCCGCGCATGTTGCAGGTTTAGATCAATGTCTGCGATGTGGATCAAAAACAGTAGCGGGCCCAGCACTGAGCCTTGCGGGACCCCGCTTGCAACCACCGACTCAGACGAGAGGCACCCATCCATGACCACCATCTGCCTCCGATCCGTCAAGAAACTGGCCAACCATCTCAGCAACGTTTCTCCAATGTGGGAAGCCCGCAGCTTTCGCAGAAGGACACCATGGTCCACCTTATCAAAGGCTTTGGCGAAGTCCAAGTACACGACATCGACTGCCCGTCCACTGCCCAGCTCTTCGGTTATTAAGCGGTGATGCTCTAGGAGCTGCGAGAGGCATGACCTTCCTCTTCTGAAGCCATGTTGATGCTCGTTGAAGAGGTCCGCACTCTGCAAAAGACGCACCAATCTCCTGGCTACCACCCTCTCAAAGACCTTAATAACATGTGACGTCAGTACTACTGGTCGATAATTCATTGGGGCGTGCTTTTCTCCGCCCTTGAATATCGGTGTCACTAAACCACGCTTCAGTGCTTGCGGGACGTTGCCTTCGCTCATCGACGACCTCCACAGCCGAAAGAGTGGCATCTTTAGTTCCTCGCAGCAATTTCGCAGCAATACGGCAGGGATTCCATCCGACGTCGGGGACAGTTCTTTTATAGAGACCACCAAATCGTCCTCCGTAAAGCAAATGTCCTCCAACAGTCCCGGTTCACGGATCCCTCGCAGCAGCTCATCCAAGTGTGACCTCAGGCTCTGAAGTCTCGGTACGCTGAATACGGACTCATATTGCTTTCTCAAGACCTCACACTTTTCGTCTGGAGCACTGACAATACTATCACCGATGCGGAACGGTCCAACCGTAGACCTTGTCAGGGTTCTCCTTTTGGCGAATGCATAGAAGTACTTAGGGTTTCTTTGGATTGCCTCCACGGCCAAATCCTCCTCCCTCAAAGCTTCCTCCTCATGCGAACGCTGGAGCAATACCTCAAGGTCACGCACCATTGCAACAATTCTCTGCTTTGTCTCTGGAGTGGCTGGTTCTGATAGAGTCGCTTTAAGAGCCGTCTCCTCTTGCGCATCAAAGTACGGCGATCACTAGGAACAGATCTACCTTTATGCTTCCTTCTCCTAGGCACGTACTTTGGGCAGACGTCAGCCAGCACCCCACAGAACTGCTGATACACTTCCTCTGCTACATCTGCACCCATCCGGTCCTCCCAGTGTAACTCCAACAGGTGCCTCCTCAACCCGGTCCAGTCAACACGTTCGCTCATGAAGTTCAGTGAGTCAAGCGCACACCGCCCACTTTGGCGCTCCTCACTACGAGACTTCGAGCCTAGGTCAACGGTGGCCAGGATTAACCGGTGGTCCGACAGGACAGTGTCTTCGACAGCTAGTCCTCTCACCAGGTCCCCGTCATTTGTCAGGAATAGGTCCAGTACACTGTCCAACCGCGTAGGCACAGTGACATACTGCTCCAGGGCAAACTCCTCCATAAAGCTCCAAAGAGCAGCCGCCTGTGCTCTGGTATCATTGGCACCTCCTTCCATCCTACCAGTGGACCAGCACATCCGAGGGAAGTTGAAGTCTTCCAACACCACCATGGTTGGGATGGGAGTACCCAGCTCCTCCAACCTCCCAACAAGATGGCCAAGCACAGTATCGAAGTTGGTCGATTCACATGTAGGAGGTCTGTAAATCACAGCCAGGACCAGCCTCCTACTGTCGAACCACAACGCAAGGTGCTCCACCACTCCATTAGAACCGCCAGTGAGGACAGCAGCTTCAGCGGCTATATCCTCCCTTACAAACACCGCAACTCCGCCCTTCTTTCGGCCTGGAAGTCGGTCCGATCTAAATATATGGAAACCCTCCATGTAGACCTCAGCGTCAAGCACGTCCACGTTCAGATGGGTCTCCACCAAAGCAATCAACACAGCACCCGCGAGAAGAGCTCTGTCCCTGAGCATTCCGACCTTGAACTTCTTCTGACGGGTGCTCAAGCCCTCCACATTGCACATCATTATAGTGCAATGAGTTTCCTTGCTTACCAGACTCGCTTGCAGGTGCAGGTTCGGGCCTCTGTTACCAGAGGACGATGCTCCTCTCGCCCACTCAGTACTCTCTCCAAAAGCTCCTGGATTGCCTGCACCTGTCTCCGTAACTCTAAAAAAGGAGTCGCATTCTCCAAATTTAGTAGATTAGTCCTGTCCGACCCAAGGCTCGGGACAGTCACTGCAGGCGGAGGAACTCCAGAAACCTCAACTCCGCGGCCGCTCACGGCCTCTCCAAAAGAGATTCTCGCCGGTGGAGGCGCGCCAACAGCATTCGGAGTCACCTCACTACCCATCGCGTTGGCAGCTTCTCTGACTTTTATTCCCGCCGGATGGAGGAACTTGCACTGTTTCCTGGGGCAACTCAGACCTTCTACCGCTTTCCAACACAAGGGTGGATGGAAGTACTCACATTTTCGGCCTTTGCTGCATCCCTTCTTCAGTTTTCCCCCAAACTTCGCGAATTTATAACACACTTTGGGGTGTGAGAACTCACAACCTTCCCCCCTTCTGCCATGCTTACACTCTCTCCTCAGGAAGTGCCTACACACTTTAGGTCCTGCTTTAGAGAGCCCAGTGGCCGACAAAGCCTTAGCTGGTTCAGGCACAAACACCGCCGCCGAAACCTCCCCTTCCGGCACCATCAGCTAGTCATCCGACACAGATCCAGATCCATGGCCCGGTGTCAGAGGAGCAGGAGGACACTCGACGACGACGGATGGGGCGGGAGTCCCAGAACCGGCATTCCCCGCCCTCAGCTGCCTCTCAATTCGGGAAGTCATGACGGCAAACTCCTCGCCGCACCTTTTCACGACACACGTCTCACACTTGAATTTGCTGCGGGAGGTCTCCAACCATACCAGGTGGTACACTGGCAGACCGGAACACCTCAAGTGGACAAAGACTCCGCAGTCCGCACACTTGAGGGCCGATCCCCCCAACTCCTCCCCGCACACCCCACAGCACGTCCCACTCGGGACAGAGTGATACATGGCACTTATTTATTTAAAACGTTTTTTAAAAATCAGTAAAACGTGGTAGAGGGAACAGTGAAAATACGTTAAAGACGTGCAGGCTCGCAAACAAAATCCTGTAAAGCCTGGGTTGATCTGAAAAACACTTTACCAGCCACGTCTCCCGCCAGTAAAAACAGTAAAACGTGGTAAAGGGATCAGTGAAAATACTCATCCAGTTAACCCGTACTATACTCATATGTTAAGGCGAACTTAGTTTCTTGTAATAATATTTGTAATTATGCGCGTACCGATGGTGATATTGTTTATCTTCAAATATTAAGTAATGGTGATCACGTAAATTGGTGATGTTTCTCGGTAGCATTGTCTACTGTGCTTCACGGTTTCTAAATTATTGAAGTGATAACCTATTGCTTAAATCGTTTGATACTTTAATAATTTATTTCATTGCAAGAACCGTGTTTAAATGCGAAATAATGGAAGAAATTGTTTATGTTGATGCGAATCGAAATTGGTTTTCCTTCAATTGCGTTTTTATAATTGTTGTTATCTGGCGTTTCATTCATGTTTCCATACGCGATTGCTAGTTCTAACTGCGTGGCCACCATGCATTTCAGACGTTAATTATTAGTTCAAAGCATGTATCAAGTATGGTAACAACTTATATTTTAATTTTATAGGTGTTGAAGAAGAGGGCATTATTTTGTTAACCAGCTTCTCTGCCGTCCTTCTTCCTGCTTACGTTAATGCGTTTTATTATTGCATATTTTATATTCGTTATTTGGTGTTGTATTCTGTTGCTGAACTCAGGCGAGTTGTAGCATTTTAGTTTTTAAAATTGAATTATGTGCACATGTTTTCAAGCCAATAGTTTTGAGTTATTACCCGCTAGAGGCGCGGCACCAAGAATAATCGATTTATTTTGTTTTGATAATGTGTTTGATTAGTTAATTTACAATTTTGTCGTGCTCTTGGATTATTATTTGTTTTATCTGTGATTGGGTACCTCACTTTCTTTCAATGGTGGGGGAGGTATGTGTGTGCGCACATATGCCCCCTTTACCCCATGCGCCTCTGAGGCTTTATAAGTGGTCGGCCCCTCAGGCATAGCGCTTACTCGACCGCGTCCAAACACCTGTAAACCTCGCCTGTCTACATTCTCACCGAGTAAACGCTTCCCAGAAGATACCTGTGTTTCCCTTCCTTCAATACGCCAAGCCAGGGCGTATACTGGACATAATAAGGAAAATAGTTTACGTACTTAATTATTATCGTAAAAAGATGATTACATTAGAGTTATGGGTCTACCACAGCAAGAGTTATGGGTTTACCATAGCAAGAGTTATGGGTCTACCACAACAACAGCTATGGGTCTACCCTAGCAAGCGTTATGGGTCTACCCCAGCAAGAGTTATGGGCCTACCACAGGAACAATTAAGGCTTAGCCCAGGCAAACGTGGGTTAACTTTCAAGTTTTGAGTATAGTCGACTTTGCATCACAATAACTTTACAATATTCTTTGCTTTGAACTCCTATTTACTAGTCCATCAGCACAAAATTTCCCCTGACAATTCTTAAGGGGGGCGTAGGAGTAAAAGGGTTAAGAACCACTGCTCTAGAACCCCGACTGTGAGGCTGAAGGTGGACGAAGACCGACGCGGTGAAACGAGAGGGTCTGTAGAAGCGTCCACCAGATCGGTCCGAAGTTATTCCTCGAAGGAGTGATGGATTGCGTGGCGGAGGAAAGAACGGGGACTGGATGACTTTGGCACTTGAAGATTTAACTCTCCATCCTGATAGACATCTTCACTACCAGCTGGTGATTACTATAGTTGGGAATCTTAAACGGTCGGGAAAAGAGAAGAGTTAGTGGGAGTGTTGAGAGAAGTACGGCTTAAAGCAGCAGGCTCACGATTAAGGAGTGGATGTTGTATTCAGAACGACTATGTCGTAGTCAGAGCATTTACCGGAAATTTTATCGTTAGAAACTAATAATGAATCCAAAGTTATTCTCTAATTTTTGTTTTAAGCATAAGAAATGTAAAAAGACAATTTCAATGACTGCGATCTATCGGCGAAACATAAGTACCTGAACATTGTATTACCTTATCGATCAATTTTTTTTGCGGCTAACTAGAGTTTAATGGTTGTATTTTCTCTAAACGAAATCATAATAGTTAATGTATGTTCAACAAGAGAACTTCAGCATTACCTCGTAAATTTTTCAACTTTGGTTGTTTACACCTTATTTTTTCTGGTAACTCATGTATCTCATTTCAATTGCGTGTTGCACCCATGAAAATAGATTTATCTTTTGTAGCGAAAGCTGAGACTTGCTTAGAGTGGCATAGATAGAGGTTTCTTCCCTGAGTTTTAATCGGTAAATACCCTCAGCGTCAGTGGTAAGGTTCTGCTCGCGAATGACGTGACTTTTTGTTCATACGCAGGTAAAATTTTTTAAACTTTGGCGTAGCCGTCACGCGAAAGTTGACAGAGTAGAGTAATTATTTCATATACTGTATTTCTAATTTCAAACTGAAGACTTTTTCGGCCATTCCAAACCATAATTCAATTCTGTAAATAAGAAACAATTTTGATGCCACAGGTAAGAAAGTGTTGAAATTCTTATTGCTTAATCAGTATACGCTGTGTACGAATGTCCTGAAAATTCAGAACTGTAATTTAAGGGGCCCATACATGTTCAAAAAAAGCGTCAAAATTTTGCATCAAAATTTAGACGCGTAATTTTGATACAAAATTGTGATGCTTAATTGCCCACGCACGTTTAGGCGTTTTTTCTATCAAAATTCATTATCGTCAAAATCTTCGACATGGATGCTTCGCATTGGATTCTGATAAACCTCCTGCTAAACGTCGGAAATGGTCAAAAGACTGGTATTTAAAACGCGAAACCTACAAACACTTCAACCTTCTCCAAGAATTACGTTTTAACGAACCAGAGGACTTCCGTAACTTCCCTCGAATGGATGCGCCATCGTTCGATAAGTTACTCGGCCTTGTCGAGCCATTGATAAGGAAAGAAGACACTGCCATGCGTCCATCCATACCACCAAGTGAAAGCTTGTCCATCACACTCAGGTACCTGGCGTCTGGAAATTCTTATGAAGACTTGAAATTTCTGACAGCAAGATCTCCGCAAGCGATTGGAAAGTTGATTATTGAAGCCTGCGAGGCCATCATCATTTGTCTGAAGCGTCAGCAGACTATTAAGGTGAGGTAATAAATAAATTGAAAACACGTTCTGTCTGTGAAACTTTATTATTACACCAATGCAATGAACATAAAAATAAACTGAGAACGCGTACTATTTGTGATTTTTTATTATTATATGGAAGTAATGAACATAGCAATAAACTGACAACACAGAACTTAGTCTCATATACAATAACGAAATCAGTGAATAATTGAACTGGAAACTGTAAAAACATACAGTACATGAACAAGAAATGTCAATCTTGACAGTCCATCACTTGTGAGCGTCAAGGGGTAGGATCGAAGCTACCAAAAAACTGGGACAGGTTTTTTTGTTACTGCAAGAATCACTTGCCACGTGTGAGAAATGCCCGCCCTGGTAATTGTCCATGAAAGTAGGTGCTGATACAGACTGAACTTGGTAGTGGCCAATAGAAATGCATGGGGTACTGCACCGACTGCTGGATTGCCATTGATTTGCACCGAATTTCTGTGCAGCGCGCCGCATGTACTTTCAAACAATATGTCGTTTATGGCTTTCTTCGCGTACAGCTCTTGACTGGCATCCATACATTTTAGTTCATGCGCCCATGTCTTGGCTTGGCTCAGGTACCGGTCGTCCGGGTCAGTTAGCCCTGCTTTTGCCAATGACAGGAGTTCCGCTTTCTCGGCTTCCGGGACTCGCTTGCGTTTCCTACCGAGAGATACGGACTGACTAGAAGACGACGGCTTCGTCGGCCTAGGCAGTGGATATATAATTTCGGGAAATGACCCCTCAAAGTTTTCTCCTTCTCTTTCTTTAGTACCTTCTCCTGAGTCATCTCCATCCTGGAATATAATGAAATTAAAAAAATTTAATTAGAAAAAATTACTCTCGCTATTACGGATCCACGCCCAATAGCCAAACTATCATATTACGTTGTTCAACATTTTGTCTTTATGTGACCTTTACTTACGACCCCTTGACCTTAATTTACACACATTTACAGAACTTCCCAAGGCTTACCACTGTGTGACGTTTGAATTTGATTGGATCAATATTTTTTGAGTTATGCCGCAAACATACACCCAGACAGAGACGACAAAAATATTATCAATGCCACGACTAACGTCGGCGTGGGTGATAACAATCAAGTGCATACTCAGGATATACATGCAGGCCGATACCATTTATCGAAAAAGTCATTAAAATTTAGTTTCATTTGCCTACACGCCCTTTGGTAGTGAGATCACAATGAGTGTCAGTTTTCATTAACAACCCTTAATTTCTTTTTCAGATGCCGAAAACTCCAGAAGAATGGATTATGAAGAGTGACGCCTTCAAGTCAGCCTGAAATTTTCCTAACTGTTTAGGTGCTATAGACGGTAAACGCATTCTGGATCCTTTTACTTCAACTACAAAAAGTTCTTCAGCATCGTACTCATGGGTGTTGTCAATGCAAATTATGAATTCATTATAGCAGATGTAGGTGTCAATGGGCGCGTTTCCGATGGAGGAGTAATATCTGTAACTGAATTCGGCCGACGCCTTGGAGAAGTCGCTTTGAATCTCCCAGAACCAGAGCCCATCGTTCATTACGGAAGAAACATGCCGTACGTTTTCGTCGCCGATGATGCCTTTGCAATGTCAGAAAGCCTTCTGAAGCCGTACGGAGGCAAGTTAGATCATGACCACCGAGTGTTCAATTATCGCTTGAGCAGGGCAAGGCGCGTATCAGAAAATGCATTTGGTGTGCTGTCCGCCAGATTTGGTGTAATTCGAAACACTATACAACTTGACCCTGAGAAAGCCACGACGATAACGCTTGCATACTGTTATCTGCACAATTTCCTCCGCAAGAAATCAAAACGCTACTTGAGGGCTGGAAACGTGGACTGGAAAGATGCTGATCACAATGTGCAACCGGCGGACTGGCGAGAAGTTCAACATCCGCTGGAAGGTTTGGAGATGTGTAGAAGTAGAAACATTGGAGAAGTCATACACGGTGTGCGAGATTCTTACCGCCAATACTTCTGTAAAGAAGGAAGTGTTCCTTGGTAAGGTGACAGAATTGCGTAATGATTTCGTACAAACAGAGTTCTTACTGACTCCACTGACTCCGGCCAGCTAGTGTGGGCTCGTAATTACGCAGGACTCTCACAAAATCGAGGAACGTAAAAAACGTCACCGAACAGACCGTATGCATTTTTTTAATATGGGTTTTCGATTATCGGTTATAGAAAATTAGGGTTTTCTTAATCGATTTTTCGGTTATCGAGATAAATTATTATTTCATTATCGGACCCAACTATGGTAGATATTTATGGCAATACTACAAATATTTAAAACACATTCATCTGCAATACTATTAAATACAGTGTCAATATACACACGTTAAATAACTAATTGTATTTTTTCCTTTCTAAACAGTCTAATATTGGTGCATAAGAATAAGGCAACTCGAATAATAGGAATTTACCTCATTAAAAATAATGATCATCCCAAATATAAATAAATTTGATAGCCTTGTCAAATTGTGTCGAACGCTTCATGTAATCTATACTTCTTAACGTGAGTGTGTAAAATTTTCCATAAATTCATATAATATCTTTCATGATATCATTAGTTGCACTGGAAGGTGTGAACTTTAAACATATTCAAAAAATGAAGCTAAAAAATAACATTTCATAAAACGAAAATATGTTTGCGTTGGTAAATTTTTGCAATATTACTAGAATAAGTCCCAACTGTCATAAAACCTGTTTGTACAGAAGGTACGGATAATAAAGGCGATATGTACAACTGAAACAAATTGAAAAAATAACAATAAAAATAACATATCATGAACTAACCAGAATTGTTCCTTGTTTATCGCTTGTGTCATCATCGCTATTGGACAAGGTGCTTCTTGACTGGGCAGGAGTCTCCTGGTCTATTAAAAAAAAACATCATCGCCTCTACGAACCACGCCTGGGACTCGTACAAGTCTTCAGTGCCGGTACCTGATTTGGCACTTTTGCCAATTTTTCGAAATTTATTGCGAAAATTTGTTCATAGATTATATATTTTTTCTTCAGATTTTTTAATGTGGCGGAAGTAAAATGCGCACGATATTTCCTCAGTAAAATTTCATAGGCCTCGGCTTTCTTGGCACGATTGCTATAATCCTCAGACATAATTCTCCACAAGGCTGGCAAGGTTTGATACACGCCTAAAACTTCAATCAAAAATTTCTTTTTGGTCTCCTTCGTCCCAGACACGGGGATTCTGTCTCCTCTGCAGTCACCTGCGGACTAAAAATTTGATCAAAATTTTGAAAAAAGCCCACTCACGCATCAAAAATTTGACGACTCATCAAAAAATATCAAACGGATTTAAACCATCAAAATTTTGATTCAAATCTTTTTTGACATCAAAACGTCCCACGTTAAATTTTGCATCAAAATTTTGATAACACTATTATGATGTAAAATTTTGACGCCCTTTTTGAACGTGTATGGGCCCCTTTAAAGGGACGAAAATTAGGCGTTGAACCTGAATCTGCTTAGAAATTGAGGTTGTAGCTATATTTATGATGATGAATGAAATATAAAGAGACTATTTTAACCACTGAAACCAATCGAAAAAAGTTAATTCAGTTTACGTGGAATTTGTAATACATTCCTGAGAAAAGGTACACATCCTAGGAAATACAACCTATTCGTAAATCTCACGCTACCCAACAGCAGTGATTTTACTTCTTTCCGCTCTCACTTCCATATTCACTTCTACTCTTCACCAAAATTTGGTTGTATTTCTGATGTGTTTTAATTTTTCCTAAGTACTTGAAATTGTGTGCATTTTTTCAATTATTAAGGTATTGTAGTTTAAATAATTTAAACAATTTAAACAATGTACTTACCACAAGCGATACAGAGGTAGATTGTTAAGTCTAGTACGATAGTCAAATTTGAGTATAGCTACCTGTGGGCCCGAATAAGTTCAGCGACTTCTAGGGCATCCTACTATCAACAATTTTCTTAGGTGTACAATAATGTTTAACCTAATTCGCTTAACCTAGTTACGCATTAAACTGATCATTGAATTTGTTAACCCGCGCACGGTCGCGCATCCCTCAGAAAAGTAGTCAATTTACCCGCGTTACTCTGCCGTTCCCTGTTCACTTACCGTAATAGGCAGAGATGTAAAAATATGAAGTAATGAGTAAAAAATGTTGCTTTACACTTTGATGTTGTCAGATTTTTGATAACTTGAACCGTTTCTTTGTAATATGGAGTCAAACTCCGTAGATTTTTGCACAACATTGCTTCAAAGAGATCAATGGCCATTTTTGTGTTTTGGGAACAATGTAATGTTTTTCACTGCTATTTTATGCAGAAAATCCTTCCAAACCTGCTGATGTTTTTATTTTTCCTCTACAACAATTAGAAAAAAAGTTATGACCATTTATGTCTACTAGGTGTTATCCATTCTTCGTTTTAGTTCCTACATAAATGCATGTTTGCATGTCTGGTTATATTACTGTAAGTATAGTGTTTCGAAACTTGTAATTTTCACACAATATGAATAAAATACTGCTCTACACGCTACTGACTTCAGATTTGTCTTATTTGCCATTTTTACGAAATAAGGCGAAATAAGGCCCTGAGTAGTTTCGCTGGTAACTGAGGCTGCCACTGACTGTTCGCACGCACACCCTCTCACGGTCGCCTCATTTACCACACTGACTGTGCTTACCCCTCCCAACTTCCAAGTGGTTGGAGCTCTGCCTTAACCCCCACAATGTGGGGGTTTCTGGCTCCAGCTGTGTAGCACTCGCTGAGACGATCATTTTGGTGTATAACAACTTGGGGTTATGCCTTACGTCTGGCAACCAGTGAGCCTGGTAAATGAGGCGACCAGTTACAGTGCGCGGGTTAACTCGATATTCGTTGTTTAATTTAATGAGATAGTTTATGTGTGCTAGATGTTGACAGAATATTCTAGAAAAGATTGAAGAACAGACTGAAAGTCAACGACATTAACCATGGCAAATTACTCAATCAGGATCAATCATGTAGGAGAAAAGATTTGACTTGGCTATGGTTCATTACTAGTATTCTAGTAGGAAATGAAATTCAAGATTTTTTTTAATCCTCTGTAAGAATTACTTTCACGGACCTCCGCAGGGATTGAGTTCCAAGTTTTAGTTCTAACAAGGAGGATACTGTACTGTGACCGATGTTTTGAATAATAAAGAAGCATGAAGTTATTTCTATTACGGGTTAAATGGTTGTGATGATCAGCTTGTGCAGTTAATAATTGTTTGAGGTTATGGTCGCCAACATTGGCCAATGTTATATACATGAAATTACATATAGAGAGTTTGTAGAGATCCGCAAGCTTAAGTATTTGTAGATTTTTGAATGAATAATTTTTTTGAGCTTTATAGTCTAGTTTCTTTACCGCTCTGATGGTTCTTTTTTGCGGCATACAAAGTACATTGGTTTTATTTATATCAGTTTCGTGCCATGGTTCTATTCTGCATTGTAAGTAAGGTGAAATGAGCATTCGGTGAAGTATTTGCAAAGCTTCTTCAGGTAGGAAATTTTTCACTTTGTGGAGGATTCCGACGGATTTTGATAACTTAGAACTAATATGAGCGATGTCCTCTTTGAAGATCAGATATTTATCTATTATGATGCCGAGGAATTTACATGAGTTGGTTTCTTCGATTTCTCTTCGCCAATTTTAATGCTTGTGTCATATACATTTTTCTTGAATGAGAATGTAATATACTTTGTTTATTGATATTGACGCTTATTTTATTCGCTTAAGCTACAGTTAAACCTTAAGGAGTTTGTTATTTTTGTCTCGGAAATTAGAACGGGATTTTAGTTCGGAAGGACCGTAGAAACCGTGCTGTCATCGGCGAAAAGTATGAATTTTTAAAATGATACAGATTTAATGCTATAATTGATAAAAATTACAAATAGATCGTTGTGGAACTTCATGGCTAATTGTTTGTGGGTCCGATTTTGCGTCGTCAATGACAACGTATTGCTTCCTATTTGTTAGGCATGACCTGAACCGATCTGGAGCAACTCCTCGAATTCCATAACATTGGAGGTCTGGGAGTATAATGCTATTGTCTAACAATCGAATGCTATTCGATAGTCAAGAAATACAGGGAAAACAAGCTTTTCTTCATTTATATATGAATAAAGGGATTGTAAATGATTTTATATAACCTGTTTTGTTTATTTTCCAGTGCTAAAATCAAGTTGTTTATCACAGAGAAAATATTTTTGTTCAAAATACGGATACACTTTTTTATATACATTTTTCTCGAATTCTTTGCTAATAATTGATAGCACCGAGATGGGTCTATAATTGTTTACGCAGGTTTTTTTCACCACTTTAAATGATATGGGTTACTCGAGCAATTTTGAAGGAGTTCTAGAAAGTGATTTGTAAGAGAGACTGGCTAATAATATTGGATATGAGCGCGGCTACAATATCAGCACTAACTTTAAGTACTTTAGTCGAAAACGTTTGTAATCCACTCGATTCATTTTTCAGGTCATTTATGCACGTAATTTTATCGGAAGAGTTGGTGGGCCTAAAGAAAAAAAAGAGTTGCATTCACGAACGTGATCCATGTATTCCAAGTGATCAGTAGGTATGCATGAGTTCATCGAGAGTATAAGATTCATTGATCAGTTTAATTATTAACTGCACAACTTTTTCGAATCGTTTTGTAGTATGTCCCGGTGTAACTTAGAAGTGAGGTTGTTTGAAAAGTTCATTTTTCATTTTACAGTCAGTATGTAATGAACCAGTAACAACCACAAGTTAGTTTCAGTCAAGCCCTATTCATCAAAAAACTCATCGTTCTGTGATGGGGGAGATCATTTTTTCAAACCTGTTTTTCTGAAATAGCAAAGGCTTTTTCGAAATTAACAAAAGAAAATAGAAAGGAAACGTCTACTCTGTACTTCTTTGTGATCTGACTCATTGGATGAGTGTGATGAACAGTGGAATATCTTCGCCAAAACCTATTAGCTTTCGTCTGTAACTGTCTTCCATGTATGAATTTGTTCCATTCAGTAGAACTGTTTGGAAAAAAATTGTGAAAGTTGAGATAAAAGTGTACTAGGCCTGTTCTTACTGATATACTTTTCTTTTCTTCTCATTTAACTACTCAGTTTCCTGATTTTCCATTCTGTTTAAAACTACTTCTAAGAAATACCTTGAAAAGTTCGAATCATTCAAATATTACTAAACGTTTGGGGCTTGTTTCAAAACACTGACTGAAATAAAATTTCAACTAGCAGTTTTGTTCACATGCATTCTTTAAGCATTTACCATTTCTAACGCCAGATCTTCTGACACGCCATCCAGCAATCCTTTACTGGCCAGTGAGCTGCGCTTTCATTGATCCTAAGTTTAAACCAAACCTATGAAACACAGCCAACGCTCATTTTTCATCCTAAAATGTTGCCGCTGTAAGCAAGCGTTTCCACGAAAAAAATTGACTCTTTTTATAGCTCAATCAAATTGTCGTCATTAGGTATAAGCGCAATGCTGGCTCACTATTCTTGTTCATTGCTGTTTCGGAAAACACGAGTAGATTGTTCTGCCTGCACTGTGGACGCATTATTTCTGAAGGACGTTTTGAAAAACACGATAGCGCGACAACAACACTACAATGACGGAAGATCCAAAACAGGCATCATTAGTTCTCTGTCTAGAAGTCAGGTTGTCCTATTGATTTTCTCGAAATAACACGCTCAATTCAAAATTTATAATTGGTCATCAGCTGAGAATAATGCGCAACTCTGCATCAGTCTGGAATAATGAGGACATGGGCTCCGTGATGAAACTGTTCAATTATCTTGGCAACACCAGGTCCTCCTATGCGAGGCCGGGCGATGATTGATCATCGGCCGCTAATTAACGGCAAGATGAGGTAACTGTTGTTGGCGGTGATGGAATAATCCAGTTGAGATCAGTATTTCAAAAAAACGAGAAACAATATTTTTGCAGGAAGACAAATCAAATTTTCACGTCTGTGAATGTCCACATTTCTCAGAGTTCTAGAAATAATTGCACTTTCCTATCATGAAAGATACAGAAAAAAATCTTAGCTTCGTTTTACTGAATAGTATTACTCAAGATGTGTAATCAACATCGAGTTTAAAATCCGTTCTCTGATCGCTCTTGTTAAACGAAATATAATTTAAAATACCATAAAATGGGTTTTGCTAGATTAGTTTTTTTTATTTTAGTAGTTTTACTTCAATACTTGATTAATGTGAAATTTTGTGTTTACCACTCTTACGTGAAATCAGTTGAATATGCGATTACACGATTGCAGTATCGATATATTTCGGCACTTCATTTCGCATATGTATTTCTTTTTTATATACGAGTAACACTAATGTTACATGGTGTTGAAGAATGAGAAATGAAAACTATCGCATTAGGCAGAGAAACGCGCTGTAAACACATTTTCACAAATATCAAATGAGTCAAAACTTTATATCTTAGTTTTCAAACACTGAGTGTCCAGGTTTTAACTACCGGACCTAGGTTGTGGATTTTTTTATCAGTTCACGATACGACTTACAGTTGACGCACGTTTTCTAAATAAAGAAATGGCGAATACGCGCACGGCTTTCGATGCGACCAACGGAATTACTAGAATCGAAGCTAGGTTGCTAGGTTGTATCAACTGTTGGTCGTAATGTGAACTGATAGCAAACACTAAGCATTCTCCCAAGCGATACGAGTTTTTAAGGTAAAATTTAGCTAAAATTTAGATTTTAGACGGCACGAAAAGGAGCCTAGCTGAGCCTAAACTTCAAACTACAAAACTCAGTATCTTAATACTGGGTTTTGATATGCATTTGATAATCGTGAGTAAATATTTATTTCACGTGGCCTCAACCGCTGTCCAAAGATGCACCCCGCATTTTGAATTCATTGCATATATGCAAGTGCGCTGGTAGAAATTGTGACGTAAGCCGGCTAGCCCTTTTAGAGAACCCATCTAAGATCCTACGCGAATTACCCTGACAAAAAGGGTAATTTCTAAACTATAAGACGTACAATCTTGAAATTAATACCAAATTAATGGGCGTGACGAGTACAACATATTTATGTAATTAAAAAAATTTTTACGCCCCTGTGGGGGGCAGGAAGAGGGCCTCTCGTGGCCCGTCTAGGGTCGGCCGATTTTCTCTACAAGGCTCATTTTGACAACGTTATAATTCCTGAACTGTTGCACCTAAAAACTTGAAATTAGTCTCATTGTAAAGATCGATTTATTCTCCAAGTCTGAGTGTATTATAAAACTGTCATACGCTCCCTGGGGAGGCATGGATAGGGGTTTTCCGACCCTCTGAATGGTCGACCGATTTTCTCTTTAAGGCTCATTTTGACAACGTTATAATTCCTGAACTATTGCACCTAAAAGTGTGAAATTGATATCATTATAAAGATCGATTCATTCTTCAAGTCTGAGTGTATAATAAAACTGTCATACGCTCCCTGGGGGATGACAGAGAGCAAGGTTTCTCCACCTTCTCCTAGCCCGATAATCCGCGCTCGCAAATGCCGCCCTCTCCTAACTTATGATGTGCTGCTTGAATTCTGGTCCATAGCCTTGTCGTTCACCACATCGTGGGTCTTCGAATCCCGGAGGTGACGAGTTTTTTTTCTCAGTTGTAGAATAATCATTTTCGTGTGTCTTACTCATGTAGACTTTTGTTAGACAATATTATAAGTAAAGCTGTGCAATTGCATAACTTGCATGTATGCTCTCATAAGAATGTTTTATGCATTGCAAAATATTATCTTGTGCAGGTGAAAAATCTCATATGCAATTAATTACGCATGTACACTATAACAGATGTAATATGCAAAGTGCTTTAAGCATATGCACAATATCATTGAATATATCCTGTAAGGCGAGTGGTGTAATTTGATTGTCCTGTTTTTAAGGGAACACTGTAAATTTGTTCCTTACTCCAGAAATTTTGTACATTTATGAGAACTCCCGCATACATACTCCCACTTGCAAGCAACATCACAAGTTCTACCCGGTCCACTGTCGTCAGTACCTGATCCCCAGGTTACCTTTTTGACCTGTTCTTCAGTTGTTAAATATGGTTCATCAATAAAATACAATAGAGGTGTCCGAACTGAATTTAAATAAGTTTGAAGTATTTCAGGACTGCATAGTGTGATAGTTTTTGTACATCTAGTAATAGTTTTCTTGTTCTCTTCTACACATAGGCCTACCTATACTTACAAAGTGTTCAAGTGAAAATACAACTGTGAAATTTGTATCAATTTCCGAAACATATGCATTTAGTGAAGTAATAATAAATACCTCTGTTTTGCTCTGCCTGTTCGTTAAAAAATGAGAAAGAACTTACCAAACCAACTTTCGGGGCTCGCATGACCAAGTTCCCTTCCGTGAAGGTGTCACGGGTTCAAATCCCATCGCTGCGCGAGACTTTTTGCATGACTATCCATCGTTATCACATACGTTAAGCCTTGTTTTACTTTGGAATCCAGTGAATATTTTCATGTTTCTAATATTTTCATGTGTCAGTGAATATTTTCTTGTTTCTTCATTATCAGCAAATGCATGATATTTTAAATATTGAAGACTATCGTAAAGAATAATTACTTTACGGTTCAATATTTTAAATATCGCACAAGTTCCAACTAACTGAAGTCCTTCATTCAGCGGTCGCATAATGCTTGCATATAAATGAGAGTACAGCACGCAGGCAGGGAAGTCGGCCAATAAGTTTTATTTTCCGCCGAGTCGAATTTCTAAACTATTGCACCTTCGAACTTCAAATAGCACGGGTCATCGACGACGACATTATAATTTCTTCCTTCCTTCAACATCCGAGACGAGTTGATCGCGTGTCCGTTTTCATATCTGCCGCTCGTTTTCCGAAGCTCGTCGATATAACTGTTTAAAATCCAGTTTTCTTCTCGTGTTGTGAGTAGGCTTTATTTCTAACCCCACTATATAGGTAAGCTAGCAGGAATCAGTTGGCCGTAATAGTGAGGCTAAAATTTGGGCCGCACTGTGCCTTTATTGAAACAAGCAAAGTAGATTCATTCCATGCTTAAGAATAGAAAGTTGCAGTTGTCTACGGTTCCTCAGATCCTGCTACGTAAACATGTTTGTATTCGAATTACGCCTCAATTATTAGGGGCCAGTATTTTATGAAATCATACAATCTTTCTAAAACAATTATATCACAAAACGCTACTAGAATACTTAGAAACAAGGTTAGCTATAAATGAGCTATACTAAACGTCGCACATCAAGAAACAAGCACACACTTAAGCCTGCACAATGAATTTCACAGCTTGCTCATTTTATAGATGGCAATAAAATTTGTTTCCAGAAACGTATGCTAACCTTGCATACTTATCATTCTTTTCTTTTCAGTCATGTCAAACACAAACATGACCAAAAATCATATAGAAAAACACAAGCAAAGAAAGTTGGATAAAACTCGCAATAACGCAAATGACCGTCCCCTGCTATATCGAACTGACGGTTTTGTTCCTCATAATAGTCGACAGAAATAATTTTGTTTTCAATTTTAATGACTTAGTGAACGTGAAAATGAGTTCATTGCTAATATTCGAACAGGATTTTTATGAAAATCAAGCTACAGTTTCAGAATAACAACTCCTTCATCCTCGCAGGATTCGCATTAACAAACAACAGACAGACATGGGTTCGTGGGATCAAATACAGGCACCGTAATAAATTAATATTTCACCTACAAATAGCGACTCCGACCTAGGTTTCACCGCATGCTAATGAACGACATCGCCTTCCACTCCACCACACTCGAAAAAGCGACCCTGACTCCAACTCCACTTCAACTCCATGACTCTAGCTTGACTATACTGCCTTAATCTAATTGCAGTGTGTTTATCATGATCACGGTATGTTGTGATCACGACAGTAGAAGAGCTATGCTTACGTCGCACTCACACTCACACTGTTTAGGTGTCTTGAGAGCTGTCGGTCACAACATGTTCGTGATAGCATTTAATGTCTAGTATCGTTAAAGCTGCCTTAGTGTCAGGTTCAACTTCTCTTAGGTACTGTAATTTTTCGTACTAAAAGAATGACTTATAAATTTCCTAAGAAAAAAGACAATTTTTAAAGTGACAATTAAACAGTAAACATGGAGAGTGAAATAAACTTTTTGAAAACACTTGAAGGCAATAGTGTCGATTTTAAAATCGAAATTTACCGGAAACTGATTGCTAACTTTCGTTATAAGAGATCTACTAAAGAAATGAGTAGATGCAACAGGCTGTTTAAATCCTGCCCAGAATTCAATTTCCAAATTCAGAGAATTTTACGCGTAAGTATTACCATTGAGAGCTTATAATTTAATTCTTACCATACGGTGCAATTTCTTCACCTTGTTCTATTTGTCTTTTTTTCCCTTCATCTTTCTCGCTCATTCCCTCTCTCAATTTATTACGTTGATCTGTGTGGGAGAAAATATCAAAGGAAAAGCTAAAGACAAGATTTGGGCCGCACGTATCGAACCATGTCGTATAATCTCGCTATTGAAATTTCTAATATGGCTATTCTGGTCGAGCTAAAAGATTACGATGAATTTTATGGTATGCAATAAAAATATACTTATTTAATTTGAAATATTATCGTTTTAGACGTGTGTGCAACCCTATGTTTTTTGCTGACAGATCTGCACTTCATAAATAATTTGTGGGGTGACTTGCATTCTCTCAAATTTTATGTTTTAATTCCGGATGATGTCGCTCTCTTGATTCTAAACGTGCGTATTGAGCACTTCAATGTTGTAAGTTACATCGGTGAACCAAGTATCGAGTCTAAATGAATGACACACTGGCAGGACTCACGATGCTTTGAGAAGTCTTTAAGTCTTACCGTATTCCGCAATGGCACGTACGTGTTTGCTACGCTCGTACTCGTTGAATGTAGTGACGAAGGGGGTACATTGTGTGTAATTAGACCTCTTTCTATGTGCACTGAAATCATTTGAAGATTGGTTATTATTTTGAGTGAAACTGTGCCATGGTAAATGCTCATGGATAAATGCGACGGCTTTGCTGTTCATAACGCGTCTACTTTAATGTTTCGATATTTTCGTGTTTCCTGACGTGAATGTTCGAGTGCTTTTGTACTCACAGAAACAAACGATTGTGCAGTTATTTAAAAGTGTGGTGCCCTCAATTTCTTATACTATTTTTCTTAATTGGTTGAAGAGTTTCCAATTGTTAAAATCGAATGTTTTATTCCATGAAGCCGAACACGTTTTTATTTATTGACTTACATATTTTCTTGTGAACTTTTGAGGATGTGCATTGGTGATTCCATATTTATAAAGCACGGAAATTTATGTTTCCATTTTTAAGTCCATTTGTACTTTCGTGCTTTTCATACTTTATTTAGTTAGGAGAAAAAAAGTCTTCTAATAGAAACGGCGTTTCTTCTATAAATATGAGCATAGGTATGATAAACCTCAATGTAGCATTTCCAAGACTAATACTGAAACAAATTCAAATCACGTAAATGTAAGTTTTCGACCAGTACAATTTTTTAGTGTTTATTTTCCTTAAACAATGCTCTGCCTACCCACCTCTTATACTCCGCTTCAGCATTATAACTCACCGTCTAAGGATATATTTTTAAGAGATTTCATAGAGTAAAAGTTTTACTATACCATTTACCAGTTGATTTGCTCCAAATGAATTTTAATTTGCTCCTCGTAAAAATAGAATTGCTCCAAGTGAAATTTGATTTGCTCCTAGTTAATTTGCGATAGATCCAAATAATTTTCAGTTTGTTATGGTTACAATATCAAAATTACATAATTATTTTTTCAGCTTGTGCTTTTAAAATATATAAAATACTATATATTGCCCTAACCACAGGGTAGAACCTTTGTTTGAACCTTTCTTGATTGCCAAATCTGTGCTCTCATGGTTAATTGATATTAATTAGTAAATGATTTTTTTTATTTATAGGTAATGAATAATTAATTACATTTCAATCAATTTCACAGAAATCCTACTTAATTGATTACTTCCATAATTATTTAATCTATCTGTAAAAGGCATATGAGCGAAGGGACTTTCTATAGTGTGCAGAGTCTTGGGATCATATGTTCAACCGTTAACCTACTGACGATCATCCAGTAGCAGCATTACCCGAGGGTTATTTCCTACCTTCGATCATCCAGTAGATGCTACCCTATCTAATAAACCATTATTATTATTATTATTATAATCATTAAGCATGTTTATGTCGCAATCCCTAGCGGGATTGGAGAATAAATTGATAAGAAGCGTTTTAAAATGAAAAAAATATTATGGATATTTTGCTGATAACTCGCGAACAAATGCATTTAGATGAAGAAGTGCTGTAATGTTATCGAAAGAATATTAATGCTGAAACGTCATAACTAAACATCACAAACTGAAATGTAAGCATATATTAGAACGTTTGCACACGTTTTGATAATTATCGCCTCATTAACATATCTGTATAAGACCTCCTTGATCAACGTCATTTAAACAATTTAAACAATTTAAACAATTTATTTACCACAGGTGATACAGGGATAAAATGTTTCTTAAGTCTAGTACAATGGTCAAATTTGAGTATAGCTACCTGTGGGCCCGAATAAGTTCAGTGACTTCTAGGGCATCCTACCATCAAGGTTAGTCTTAGGAGTACAATAATGTTTAACCTAATTCACTTAAACTAGAGACGTATTAGACTGATCAATGAGATAATTAACTCGAAATTAGATACTTCATTTCACAATATAGTTCATATGGACTTGATTTAACAGTATAGTCGACAAACGATTCAAGAACAGACTGAAGATCGGCGAAATTAACCAAGGCGAATTACATTATTAGGACCAGTTATGTAGGTGACAAGGTTTGACTCTGTGATCTTACACGACTAGTAATCTGATAGGAAGTGAGACTCAAGATTATTTTTGAATACCTTATAAGAATTACTTTCACGGATCTCCGCAGGTATTGAGTTCCAAGTTTTAGTTCCAACGAAGAGGATACTGTGTTGTGACCGAGCCTTTGAGTAATAAGGAAGCATGAATTTACTTCTATTTCGGGTTAAATGGTCGTGATGACCAGTTTGCGCAGTTAATAGTTGTTTTAGGCTATTGTCGCCATCATTTGTTAATGTTTTGTAAATGAAATTGCAAATGGAGATTTTGTAGAGATCCGAGAGCTTAAGTATTCGTAAATTTTTGAATGAGTCATTTGTGTGAGCATTATATTCTAGATTCTTTACCGCTCTTATGGCTCTTTTTTGCAGGGTAAAAATTTTGTTGGTTTTATTTTTATCAGTTCCGTACCATGCTTCTATTCCGTATTGCAAGTATGGTGAAATGAGCGTTCGGTAGAGCATTTGTAAGGCTGTTTCAGGCAGGAAATTTTTAACTTTATTTAGGATTCCGATAGATTTTGATAATTTAGAACTTATATGAGCGATGTGCTCTTTAAAGGTTAGATGTTTGTCTATTATGATGCCCAGGAATTTACTTGAGTTGGTTTCTTCGATTTCACCTTCGCCAATTTGAATGCGTGGGAGAGATATATTTTTCTTGTATGAGAATGTAATATATTTTGTTTTATCGATATTAAGGCTTATTTTATTTGCTTTAAGCCCCAATGAAACCTTATGAAGTTCATTATTTATACGCTCCGCCATCCTAGCGGGATTTTGGTCTGGAAGGACCGCAGAAAGGGTACTGTCATCGGCAAAGAGTATGAATTTGAAGAATGATGTAGATTGAATGATATCATTGATAAAGATTAGAAATAGGAGAGGCCCAAGGACAGATCCTTGTGGAACTCCATGGCTAATTGTCTGTGGGTCTGATTTTGCGTCGTCAATGACAACGTATTGTTTCCGATTTGCTAAGTATGATCTGAACCAATCATGGGCAGCCCCTCGAATGCCATAACAATGTAGTTTCGAGAGTAATACGTTATGGTCCACACAATCGAATGCTTTTCGAAAGTCAAGAAATACGGAGAAAACAAGCTTTCCTTCATCTATATTAGAATAAAGGTATTGCAAATGATTTAATACCGCTTGTGTCGTAGATTTCTTAGAACGAAAACCGTATTGTTTGTCGTAAAGGAAAGATTTTTGTTCAAAATACGAATACACTTTTTTATACACAATTTTCTCGAATATTTTGCTAATAATTGGTAGTACAGAGATAGGTCTATAATTGTTAATGCAGTTTTTATCACCATTTTTAAAAATAGGGGTGACTCTCGCAACTTTGAAAGAGTTGGGGAAGATACCTTGAGAAAGGGATTGGTTGATAATATAAGATATGCACGGTGCTATTATATCAGCTATAGCCTTAAGAACTTTAGCCGAAAAATTTTTCAATCCACTTGATTTATTTTTCAAGTTGTTTATGCACGTAATTACATCGGAGGGATTAGTTGGCGTGAAAAAGAAAGAGTTAGGTTCACGGACATGGTCCATGTATTGCAAGTGGTCTCTGGGTTCACTGAAGACACTATCGGCTATATTTTTTCCTATGTTTATAAAAAAGTTGTTAAACACAGTTGCAATATCTTTTTTCTCGTGGTATTTTACATTTTCGTGAACGACGGACTCAATTGTTTTCGTAGTATTATTATTCGGTTTATAGCATGAATTAAGCAGGCGCCAAGTTTTTTTAATATCAGTTTTGTATTCAGTAAATTTGCGCGTGAAGTAGTCTCGTTTTGAGGTTCGTATTTGATTTGTCACATGATTCCTGAATCGGTTATACGTTACTTTAGATATTCGCCCTTCGTATAGTAAGGCTAGGTACGCTTGACGTTTCTTTATATTGATCACGATATCTTCAGTAATCCAGGGCTTTTGTCTATTTTTCGGCGTAATTGTGCGGGTGATTATTGGGCAACACTGGTTGTATGCGGTCGTTATAATTTCAGTTAAATTTAGTATTGCTTCATCAATGTTTATCGCATTATTGTCCCGTTCATAGATGTCTAATGATGGCATTAATTCTTCTAGAACAGTTCGCATTGTTCCCAAGTTGTATTCGTTTACACAACGAAATGAATAAGTATCAGCCTGTGGGCTGGGACAAGGATTATAGACATTTTTCTTGATGAGAAACACCGGGAAATGGTCAGATAAGTCAGAAGTTATTATTCCGGTAAGAAAATCAGTCGGATCTAACATAAAAATATTATCGAGTAACGTAGCCGATTCAGAAGCAACACGCGTAGGTTTCGTGATGATTGGAAGGAAGGAGCTAGACTGAAAAACATTTATGAAGTTTGAGGTTTGCTCACAGCTATCATATTGTAGAAGATCGTAGTTGAAATCCCCGCAGATTATTATGTCATTATATAGAGACTTGTTGAACTGAGATATTATGCTTTGAAGCTCGTTCAGGAAAGAGACGTTACAAGCTGTTGGGGGCCTATATACTGTCCCAAGCACAATCCGTTTATCATTTTTCGTTAGTTCTATAAATAAAGTCTCAATATGTTCACGATTCATAGTTGCACTTAAAATGACTTTCGAAGATATATGTTTTGATATGTACGTACTGATGCCACCACCACGTTTGTTACTACGGAGTGAATGATGGCTATAATAGTTTTGAATTTGAATCAGGTCTTTAGATGAGTCGTCTAGCCAACTTTCGGTGAAACTGAGAACATCAAAATTGCTGTTCAGCTCAGTGATAGTACAAGATATTTCATCTATTTTCGGATAAATGGATCTACAGTTCTAACATAATAGAGAAAAATCGTTACAGGTCTTCCTCATCGATTCATTGAATTTTTTAATATTTAGGTATTTACAGTTTCCAGTTTCATTTAGGTTTGGGTGCAGTCTATTCAAATGATTGAGATCTGGATCAATATTGTCGAATACGTCAACATGGTCAGTCATTAGAATTAAGAGACAGTAAGTAAAATGTGACGTAAAAATAAAAATGATAAAAACTACAGGATCAAGGTAAAAATAAGGACATTCCTACTTATAATTAAATTAAAAAAAGAGAAACTAAAAACACACAGAGATTATTAGTCTAAATTGTCTAAAACCTAGTATGATTTCATAAGGAGAGCGCAAATTCAGTCCATGAGCAGGAACATTAGGGATCACAAATGGCAAATAATGTAGTTACAAGGCTGTCGTACCAGTGGTTTCCGCATATAACACTTATAAGATGTAGCAAGGACGAAATGGATTTAAAAACGATGTGACAGTGAAGTTATTTATGGAATTTAAAAATCTTGACTATCTAAATTGTTTCCAGATTTAGAAACATATACACGAGTTAAGTCTGAGCAGCAAGTTCGGTATGAGCATTCGATAAAAAGGAGAAAAGAAAGAAATTGAAAAACAATTTAGTAAGCAGCAAAACAAGGCTGCAAGGTCGACGTGGATGTCTTGAAGAGGTAAACGTAATTCAATCAAAAATCAAGAAGAAAACATGTGGACAGATATCAAAATAATATTAAACTCAATATGTCAGTCTAAAAAAAATACTAATCACGAATAATTTCCTCTGAGGACTTGCCGACATGTTGCAACAAGTACTTGTCTAGTTCTTCAGGTGTATTGATGGTTAGAGGTTTCTGAGTTACTTTTCCAGGTATCTTTGGAGAGAAGACGTTGATATTGCCATCCAAACTTCTTGCGGGTCCTATTTGTTCCGGAAATTTTCGTTTGGCCAATCTCAGAGTGTACATTATACTTGCTCGCGAAGGTACTAAGTATTCATTCACGTAGAGTTGTTCCGGTTTTGTCACACGGCAGGCTGTCAGAACTTCTTGCTTCTTTTCGTATTTTCGTAGCTCAAAAGAAATGTTTCTTTTATCGACGTTTCCGGGTGGAGGTTTTTTTCCCAATCTACTCGCTGTGGTGATGTCAGAGTTACTCAGGTTGATTTTGAGTTGGTCCTTCATGAGCTGGCAAACCGTTTCTATGCAATTTTCTTCAGGACGTGATTGCGGCAGTTCCCCTGATATAACCAAAGTGCGTTTTTTGTTCTCCAATTCTTCACGTTCTTCTTTCCGTTAGAGTCGCTCTAGACGAGAGACTATGTCATTCATCTTCTTATCTTGTTCTTCAATTCTTGCATTTTGATTTGATTCTTTCTTCGTTAGTGTTTCAATCATCGTTTTCAATTCACTAATTTCGCTTTGAAATTTCTTCATTACTGATTTGAAGAGATCAATTAGGATGGAAACTACTTGCTTACTCGGTTTTGGCAAGCCTCGTACATCTGGATAGTCAAGCTCCAGCGTACCCTCGCTGTTGTTGTCTTTGGTTGAGCTTGTCGCCATCTTGTGAGAAGGGAGACACTCTTAAAAAGAAGCAAGGGTTGAGTGCTTGTTCTGATGGAATATTCACACTTTTTGTTCGATTTTTTGAATTTGGTTAGATAAAATTTATTCTTGGATCCTCATGGTCTGAGTGGGCACTCTTTTTGGTTAGAAATGCATGATCATTAACCAGTTGGGCACTTTGTTTCGGAGCAAAGACACAGACGTCCTCACTGCCTCACTGCACTCACTGCACTGTCATGATCTTGTTGTACTTTTCTCCGAAGTTGTGGGAGAGTAATCGAAGCATTTTCTCCTATGGCTATCGTCAGTGTCCTCAATATTTTGGGGCATTTCTTAAATTATTTCTTCCTTTCTTCTTAGATATGACGTGCTTATTTTTCATCCACATGTATGCAGTGTTAACATTTATTCCAAGTGCGTTTGCAATTTTCCTCCAGTCCTCTTGATTATTGATAGCTTCTATTACTCTCTGTCTCGCGCACTTTTTTTACTATACTTCATCTCGAAGGTTTTGGTTTCTGAAAGATGAAGATGTTTCGAGTTGAGGTGGACACTTATTGCTGATGACGTTAGCATGTCTACACAAGGTGCAAAGCGATGTGCGGCAATGTACAGCGCGGTAGTATCTCTGTGATGCTTCTTTGATCAAAGTGTCTGAGATACGAAATTCACTCTTTTGTCTAATTGGTTCATACAACGAAAATTATATTCTGTATTTTTTTCGCAAATTATACTCAGCAAGAAATCTGTATCTTTGTACGCATTATTGGAATAAAATCACATCACAAAGAAAAAATAAATTTCACTACGATTCTCGTAAATAACATTAGAAAGTCAATACAATTATTATGTAATGATTTAAAATTGGAAAAGAGCTAATCTAATATCACTTGGAGCAATTCCATTTTCACGAGGAGCAAATCAAAATTCATTTGGAGCAAATCAAGTTGTAAATGGTACATAGATTTCATGCATCAAGTGTATAAGATGTAAATTTGTAGTGTTCTATACTTCTTCAGCAGCTGCTTACATCTCATGCGCCCATTAGACTACATTTTATTTTGTTGTTTGGATCTTATATTTACTATTCCACCCCCCTTGATTGAAATGAAAAAAGTCGAAATGAGAGAAAGGCCGTAAGTAATTAAAAAATACAATCTCTCGAGAGTTGATGCGGCCGCGTGAACACGGCCCGTCACAACATTCAGGGCTGGAGCTTGTATCACAGATACGCTCATCACACACTGCAGGCTTCGGACAGACCGGCGGACGCGGCCCTTATTATAGTATGGATTGAGCAACTATCGCGCAATTCAATACAATTTCCCTTAAATTTTAGCGCAACTATGTTACGAACTTCTTAAACACCCGCTTTAGACTTTTCATGTAAATGAGTACGTAAAAGGCGTTAATGTTGCTTGAAATAAATAAGTTTTTAATGTATTTCCCTTTGTCGAGCGCAAAAGATTTCTTAGGAACTTCAGAGTAGTTCAGTTGTGTTCAATATACTTCCATAATGATAAACTGATGTTACTAATAAACTTTCACAAGTTTTTTGCTTAATTTCATAGGAAATGATGTCATCCCGTACGTTCTTCCAAAAACTCCTGACCGTTTTCATATTCAAGACATTTCTGATATATCTTTTTCTTCAGTATATCATTCCCTTTTCTGCAATTATTGCGTTTTCTGTCCAACATAGTTTGGCTACAGGTACATCTATGTTAAATGATTACTGTCCTCTTTGTTAAGAGTATTCAAATACGTGTTATCTTTTGGTAATATTTTTTAACCCAACTTTTTTCAATTATTTTGGTTTTGTACGTGACATGAATCAGCTCTCATAGGCCGGTGACGCACTTGGCGTTTGTTTTCGCTTGGATTTTTTACCGTTGCGGCCGTACCAGGAGCAGCGCGTAGGATTAGATTGTTTCGGACACATTGAGCGGAAAAATTAACTAGCAGATTATTTTAACGCCGATCGCAGCAATGCAGCCGCCCACTGCCGCTATACACTCGACGTTTTTTTACCGCCTTCCCAGAAATGGTGGCAAATAGGTGGCTATGTTCGGTACACAAATACAAGGTTTTGCAACCTTATATTTTTACTTACCTTTAAGTGATGACCAGCATCTCCACCGGTTGAATACAATTCCGCAGTCTCGTGTTTTGGGGGGGAGTCGGAGTCTGAGTCGCTTTTCCGAATGCGGTGGAGTAGAGGTAGGAGTCGCTATTTTGTGTGACTCCAATTTTAATTTTCGTTGTAAATTATTTGGAATTGTTTAAAACTAAAGGAAACACAAGAGAGTTAAAATACTTGACCGAAAAGTTAAAAAATTCGAAATGTTTTTCCCGATTATTTTTTTCGAAGTTCGAAACAGCATATTTTTACCTATTACCTCACACTGTCATTGATATCTAGACAAAATAGGTTCGCACACATACAAATATATGAAGTTTCTACGTTTCGAAACAGAAGGTTCGTACTAAAGCAGTAATGAATATTTTGCAGTTAAACAGCAGGAATCAGAAGCTGAAAACTTCGCAAACCTAATTTGTTTATATCTGTTTCGTTCATTTCCCATTCAATTCATTTATAGGAAGTAGAAACTAGCAGTAAATGTGTTTCAAGTTACTTGCAGAACAGCTCAGCTGACGCAATACGTGGCACTCACATAAAGAGTGGTAGGACTGTGCATACTTAATGTGTCTATGTTCTATACCGGTGGTTCCTGACGATTTCTTCCAGTTTGTATTTCTTTGCTTAGAAGTATTGCTAAATAATTAATAGTCCTTGCCAACACCTGAAGCTATGGCCAGATACATCAAGACTTCTGTCGTTTTCAGATTATATTATCAGTGTTAATGATAAAAATTCGATTAGCTTATTCTGATGTTAATAACTGTAATATTAGTTGATTTTTTCCAACAATATGCAATACTCATGTACTCCCAATTGATTTCATTTTGTTTACTTTCTTGAATTTTGGTCAAGGTAACATGTATTATTAATTGAAATTTTTGCTCATTTCTAACGTTATTCGTTGAGTATTGCTTGGCTTTCCAAGAGTTATAGTTTTCTATTTCACTATTTATTTATTTATCACTATGTTTAACTTTATATGTTATGATCGATACCCACTTTCTAATGAAGAATAGGCTGAATTGTAGATTTTTGTAATTATTTTCTTACGATTTGAAAGTTGAAATGGTATCTCTTTCACGGCATTATATAACTAATTAGTTCGTTGTAATGAAGATTTCGAAATGTTGTCAGGTCAACAATATCGGTATTGGGACAATACCGATGTAGAACAATATCACGATCTTTCGCTATATAACAGAAACAATCATTAAACATCTTTTACGAGCGTGAAAGGGAGAAAGACCTAGCAAGACGTACTTACCAGTTTTATTTATTCAATGAAATTTCCATTGTTATAAGATAGGGGAAAATATGCACAGGAAAACTTAAATCTATGTCTGAAGTTATTTGTTTAAGGATACAGTATTCTATTGTATAAGAATTTTCGACGGGGTCCTATGCACTCGTAATATTAGAACTTCATTTGTTAAATTCTGTTGCCTATTTAAAAGTCGTTAAAAATAAAAATGGGGTAAACATATGTTTACATTGCAATACCTAAAAATATTGAGAAATAAAATAGTCATCCTACAAGTTGTGAGTAGGTAGAGTTGAAGTCCCAAAATTATGAAGATGTGCAGTCTGAGTCAAGAGCCGCGGAATCGTTCGTGTAGACAAATCAGATCGGAAACGAAACTCCGAGTGTGTCACCGGCATGAGGAATACCATGCATTTATTTTTTCGTGAGCATTTTTTCACTTCATCGTACAATGACTTCCGCAATTTCGCTCCCTCTCTCTATCTCTCCCCTCCCTCGCTCCCTCGCTCCCCTCCCTCCCTCCCCTCCCTCCCTCCCTCCCTCTCTCTCTCACTCCCCCTCACTCCCTCTCGACTTCTCTACCTCTCACTCCACTCTCCCTCTCGCTTCTCCTCCCTATTTGTCCCTCGTCTTCGGTTCTTCTGTCTCTTTGTCTCCCTCCCTCTCGCTTTCTCTTTACGCTTGATACACCGAAGAGTAACAAATTAAGACCGTTCTTAAAGCTGTACGTTGCTAGTGTTCTGTCCTTTTCCTCTTCAGCGCCAATGCAAGGGTCTCCCAGACCCCCCTGCAGGGGCGGTCCCTCTGAATGAATTCTTCTACGCAGAATTTGCAGCAGCAGCAGCAGCAGTAGCTACGGAGAAATCATCATATGTGAGTTCCTATAATCTATTGAGCTTGGAGAATTGCTTACTTATATATGTAAATAAGTGTTAGCAATTGTACCAATGATGGGCTCCAAAATGAGCAATACGAATGTTTCCCTTAAATCCAATCCCACTTTTTTACATCGAATGCAGATATCTGAAAATGACTCCGCGAGTAACGACGGTGCTGAAAGTGAAGAAAAGTTCAACGACTCCCAAGGTTCAGACGACGACTTCCAGCATGAAATATCTGAAAATGACTCCGAGAGTAACGACGGCGCTGAAAGTGAAGAAAAGTTCAACGACTCCCAAGATTCAGACGACGACTTCCAGTATGAAATATCTGAAAATGACTCCGAGAGTAACGACGGCGCTGAAAGTGAAGAAAAGTTCAACGACTCCCAAGATTCAGACGACGACTTCCAGTATGAAATATCTGAAGATGACTCCGAGAGTAACGACGGAGCTGAAAGTGAAGAAAAGTTCACCGACTCCCGAGATTCGGACGACGACTTCCAGCATGAAATATCTGAAAATGACTCCGAGAGTAACGACGGCGCTGAAAGTGAAGAAAAGTTCAACGACTCCCGAGATTCAGACGACGACTTCCAGTATGAAATGTCCCCCGGAAAATGCGAACGAAAGTACGAAAGTACGACAGATAACATTTTTATGGAATGGCAACTAGCAGCGCAAAGAAGAACCGTCGAACAAAATTTCGAAAGCTTCATGAGAGCAAAGAAGAATTAGATTTATCGTTTGAAAGAACGGTTTAGTGTAATGCTGAAAGGTTGCAATAATAAACATATTTATGAACGAGGACATGAAAGGCACATTGCTCTGTTGAAAGGCATAGGAAATCTTAACCAAGAGTGTCATTGCACATTTTATAAGAGGAAATTATATCCGAGCTCCCATCTTGCAGGACGACCCGTGTTCAGTTTCCTAGTTCGCTGCCAAGACCCGCTCTGCGGCCTCAAGCAAAAAATTGTCTGTTTCAACGGGCAGGAAGAAATAGGGATTAGATTAGTCGTTAGTTTTAGCCTCCCTACCCAGCAACAATTGCGATCCAAAGAGAGGAAGGAGGAAGGCACCATTTAGTATGGAGTTAAGGAAACGCGGAATCTACGCAGAAAGGCATAGAAACAGTTAGTTGTGAAAGAAGATTATGAAACAAGACCAAAGTTGAAGTAGACAGTAGTAGGTGCTGAAAAACAGGACAGCAGTGAACCGAAAAAAGGTGGTCCTTAACATAACAAAAACATTTTATTTCAACAAAAAGAAGGCCTACCTAACTCTCAGCTCAGGCCCCTCACATTGTCGAAGAAATAGGGGGAAGATGTACAGTCTATTTGTTGGAAGCACACGAAGCGAATAAGAACCATAAAATTAGTAAGAAACAGGCAAAAATTGAGGAAAAACAACGCATTGGACAGGCTGTCTTACTGGAAGGCGCGTCGAGTGTTTACTATAAACAATTTGCGAATACGGGAAATGGTACGGATACCATGAAAATTTCGTCCCTCGATCGTTTCAGGAAACTTGGACAGATGATGAAGAACCGCAACAAACTTTCTAAGGATGACAACTCGGACTTACAGTTAACCATCGAGAGCTTGAAAGCCTCTGACAAGGCCAACAAAAAAATTATCCCCACTTTTGTGCAAGAATACGATACGATCAACTCTAAAATAATACTGCAGACCGAAGAAGAGCTGCGCGAGCTTGCCAGAACCCCGGATGCCACTCTCCATTTGGATTCCACTGGAGGAATCGTGCAATGTGACGAATCGAACAGCTACCTCTATCATGCAGCAGTTTTTCAAAGAAAAAAGGCGATTCGCCATTAACAGCAATCTCTATGGTATGTAAAAAAAATTCTACAAGCTACATCGAAGGTATGCTCGCAACCCTCGTACAGAACTATAGAGAAGTAAATAGCAAAGAGTTCAAACCGAAGTGCATAGTAGTCGACCATAGTTTCGCATACTTACATGCGATCTTGGCTGCTCTAAAGTTGGGCGACCTACCATCATATCTTGCCCGACTGTGGATGAGTCCCGATGAGGCGGAGCTCAATTATACACAGGTGAAGCTTTGCCACGCGCATTTTATGAAGACCATTGCTGAAAAATCTAAGAAGTTCTTCCCAAAACTGAAGCCTCAGGAACGCAGTATAATAAAGCAGTATTTTGCCGATATGGCGCAAGCTCCTTCAAAACACCATATCTACGCAATCTTTAGGAACTTATGCCAAATACTGGTCACTCCTTTCCTTGGAGAGGGAAGTGAACCTCTCATGAGTCGTGATGTTTCCATCGACATTGACCCTGACGATGTCGAGCCTACTAACGCAATGATAGTAGAAGACACCGGGAGATACCGCGATAAGTGTGCAGTGGGTAAGAAATTCGGGGCTATCGCGGCAGACGTTAAAAAGAACATGACTATTGAAGGAACAATCCCTAATCCTTTGTATTCCCCTGAGATGCTGGAGGACGTATTGACGTTTTCCATGCCATTCACTCCACTCTGGTGTGGAGTGCATGGTGGAACTAAGACAAATGGATTAGTAGAAGGCTGGCATAAAATTGTGAAGCAGGATATACTACGAGGAAATCGAGAAACACTAGCAGAGTTCATTCGTACTATGCAGACACAAGCGGAGGGTAGAGCGAAAGAAGCATCGCTCGATTACAAGGACCACAAGAAGAAGGCGGTGAAAGAAGGCGACGGCGAGTATGAAGAGCGCTGGGGGGGAAATGGATCTCGGTCACAATCTTTCACTGAGAAAGCTCGAGAGAAATTCAATCAACTTCTGCAGGGACGACCCCGAGATGGTACTAAGATGAGCGAAACGAAATTGAAAAGTGTGCATTCAATTTTGAAACTTCAAAAAATCCGTGTTAGTAGAACGCTTTCGATTTCTCCCAAAAAAAATACTGCACAAAAAAAGTGAAATTCACCAATGACACGCAACACGAAAGCATTGTACAAAACCTGGCCCCTGTATTCTCTCTTGATAATCGAAGTAAATGCATTACAGAAAAACAAGGTTCTGATACCTGTCTTAGCACTCAGCAGGGAATAATTACAGTTGATCTCATCTCCGAGCTTCCTAATGCGAAACAAAATGAAGGAAAAACATCTAGCATTAAGTGTGAATCCTATACGGATCATGAGCAAGAAAGAAATACAAAAGACCTCTTATGTGTCGGGACTTGTGAATCGGACGACAAAAGTACATCAAGCAAGATTTGGTGGCTCAAAGATTTGAACCTGGAAACTAAAAGCAAACAAAATATCATTCAAGCAACGAGTTGGCTTTCCAGTGACGAGATTGATGCCTTTTGTACTCTTATTCGCAGAGAGAACCAACAATACAGACTGCACTCCCCCCTGACGGTTTTCGAACCGAATCCGCTGAGTTGTCACGCAGAGCTATTTGTCCAAATATTAAATACCTCGTATTTGCAATGTGCGGTAAAGGTCCGTGAAGAAGGTTACAAAAAAGCTAGTGACACAGGAAGTCATTGGGTCGTCGTGACTAACGCACTGTGTCGCGACCGAGCTGAAGAAGGCGTAGCGCGCGTCCAGTACCTGTGCTCTTTGAATGGTAATCCAAGTCGTGATGTGATAATCTACTTGAAAAATTTATACGCGAACGTGAAGAACATAAGACACATTCTGATAGAGTGTCTAGGAGTACAACACCAAAGGGATGGAGCGAGTTGCGGTCCATTCTCACTGGCATTTTTGACGTCCGTGGTAAATGGAGGAAACCCGTGCCTCGTTACTTATGTGAAGGAGGAAATGCGTTCCCATATAATCAACTGTCTTGAAGCACACTCTATAACACCCTTCCCTTCGTTGAAAAGAGAGAAAAATTTCACGATGAAAGGGACGAAAACAATTGGACTGCACGGATCCGAAGTTATTACCCGTCGAACAATTAGCCTATAATAATAACTTGGATGTCTCCAATAGCGTAGGTTATTTCATGCGACTATTACAACTTACTTATGAGATTCCTTCAAATGAGCGAGATTAGTCAAATTATGAATTGTAATATATATTTCTGGCGAAGGAATATCAGATGTCTTAAGTTGCAAGTTCATCCATCAGTGTCTCGTGAATACAAGCCGCTTCCCGAGCATATAAAAACCAAAACTGCTAGAGAATGTAATGAAAAAGAGAACATTTCACTTCAGATCGCAAATCTCTGTTCCTTTGCCTGCAAAGTGCAGTTGATTATGAAACAATAATTAGGTTCATAAATCACCTATGCGTAGAATCTTTTTACCTATTTGTTGTTATGATATCAATTCATTACGGTGCTTGTATTTTATCCCACGTACCCATGTCTGTCTGTTTTATGTTAATGCGAATCCTGCGAGGATGAAGGAGTTGTTGTTCTGAAACTGTAGCTTGATTTTCATAAAAATCCTGTTCGAAGATTAGCAATGAACTCATTTTCACGTTCACTAAGTCATTAAAATTGAAAACAAAATTATTTCTGTCGACTATTTTGAGGAACAAAACCGTCAGTTCGATATAGCAGGGGACGGTCATTTGCGTTATTGCGAGTTTTATCCAATTTTCTTTGCTTGTGTTTTTCTATATGATTTTTGGTCATTTTTGTGTTTGACATGACTGAAAAGAAAAGAATGATAAGTATGCAAGGTTAGCATACGTTTCTGGAAACAAATTTTATTGCCATCTATAAGATGAGCAAGCTGTGAAATTCATTGTGCAGGCTTAATGGTGGGTTCACATTGACACTCTTTTCACCACACAGAGCGTCACTTCGGCGGGCACATACACTGTTGCCGGGCTAGCAGGCGGGCAAAGTGAGGTTCACTTGGACATTCTCCCTAGCCATTCTTTGCCGCCGCCTGCCCGTCAATCACTCCATCTACAGATGAGCCGTAGCCTGCAGCATGTCATCAGTAGGGATGTGACATTGAACATATTGCATGTATATGCTTTTGAGTATATTTTAGATAGCATAAAATATGCCCGCAAGTATATATGCAGTGTGCGAATATCGCATATTTTCCTCGGAACAGCATAAAATATGACGAACATGCATGATTAACTGTAAGTGGCAGTAAACTGAAACCTAGTAAAACCTTCCCATTACTTTTAAATTATATTCTTTTTTTCATCCAGTTTTATTTAATTTTTTTGTTTAACTGGATCAATTTTGTAAATTGAAATTTTTCGTAAATCAGTAATAATTGTAAGTTGCTACAGCTACTTCAAAAGTTTACTTCAATTTTGCGGGAATTAGCTCAAGTTTTTTTAGATATAGTTCCTTATGAAGTGTATTTGAGATTAGTGCGGCTAGTAGTGATTTACAATCATGCCGAAGGTGAACAAGGAGCATCATTTTTAGAATACTTCAAGGAATTTTAAGATTTTCAAGCCGAGGAAGAATTTCTCTATTGCATTTATTGCGAGAAACAGGTGAAATATAAAACTTTTTTCTCACTCAGTGCACGTGAGAGAAGTTTTGCGTGGTTCAAGGTTTTAGTTTCCGAATATTATCACGTAGAACCATGTTGGGCTTAGTGCACACTTTATCAAATTATTGTTACCGAAGGATATGAATTGCTCTTGCATAGCAACACAGGGACTTCCTACTTCGAGAACAATAAAATTAATGGATATCGTATAGGAAACATTGAAGAACAGATATGATAAAAGGTATTATCATGAGTTAAAATACATTTTGGTGAAAAACGAAGGTTTTGAAAAAATAAAAACAATCAACTCAATTTTGACTCGTGAGATCTCTGACGCAATGGATGAATCCATTAAAGGAATATTCACCTTCCGAACTAACTTGCTTCACCTTTGCTCCTCTTGTTTCTTGCGATGTCGAGTGGAAGTTTTCGCTGCATAAAACTTTGCTGGCAGATAATCGTAGAAGATTTGTTTTTGAAAATCTAAAATACCACGCAATAATCAAGTGCAACCCTCGAATTTAATGCTAAAATATATTCCCGTTTAAAAGAAGGGTTAACAAATAATCCTTGCATTCATGAAAAACATTATATGTACTTCAAAATCAAACTTGGATGAGATCACTTTTTTTTCGTTCGTTATCATCGTCCTTAATTCGTTCAGATTAGAATTGGTACTGTTTAAAAATATTTATGTTCAGATAAGTTATAAAACTTAGTTGAGAATTGTATGCACTTAATGATTAATAGAAAATTATAAAATAAATCATTTTTTCCGTGTATGAAGAAGTACACTGTATCCTGTATCATTGTTTCTGCGCAATCTTCCTCACAAAAAATATAAATTTGGAGCTATTCAAGTGAAGCATTTATATTGATACATATTTCTGCTTAGCATTTAATATGCGATTCCACAATTATGCATAGAGTGTAGCATATATGCATCGAGTGTTTCTACATATGGTTTTACTAGCATAATTCTTGCCGAAGCCTTCGTATTTTATGCTGCATATGCGCTACAAAAATCAGTAAAAACAAGAACATTAAAGAACGTGCAATCAATGACATACGAAATAAATTATTAGCGCTATTCTACTAATCATCTGCCCTCCTGGCGAAAGTACTAGAGCGCAGTGCGCAGTACCTCCCAACGTAGCGTCTGGATTGCAACTGAGCAGTGTGAGCAACACACTCTGCCCGCCGACTTTGACGCTTCTGCTGCCTGCTAGCGCTGTGCCAATGTGAACGATCGCTGCCCTTTAGCTGCGCGCACTTGCCCGCGCCCGATGGTTGTGAGCTTCCTATGCGAGTGTCAATGTGAACCCAGCATAAGTGTGCGCTTGTTTCTTGATATGCGACGTTTAGTATAGCTCATTTTTGGCTAACCTTGTTTCTAAGTATTCTAGTAGCGTTTTGTGATATAATTGTTTTAGAAAGATTGTATGATTTCATAAAATACTGGCCCCTAATAAATGAGGCGTAATTCGTATACAACCATGTTTACGTAGCAGGATCTGAGGAACCGTAGACAACTGCAACTTTCTATTCTTAAGCATGGAAAGAATCTACTTTGCTTGTTTCAATAAAGGCACAGTGCGGCCCAAATTTTAGCCTCACTATTACGGCCAGCTGATTTCTGCTAGCTTGCCTATATAGTGGGGTTAGAAATAAAGCCTACTCACAAAACGAGAAGAAAACTGGATTTTAAACAGTTACAACGACGAGCTTCGGAAAACGAGCGGCAGATATGAAAACGGACACGCGACCAACTCGTCTCGGATGTTGAAGGAAGGAAGAAATTATAATGTCGTCGTCGATGACCCGTGCTATTTGAAGTTCGAAGGTGCAATAGTTTAGAAATTCGACTCAGCGGAAAATGAAACTTATTGGCCGACTTCCTTGCCTGCGTGCTGTACTCGCATTAATATGCAAGCAATATGAGGCTGCTGAATGAAGGACTTCAGTTAGTTGGAACTTGTGCGATATTTAAAATATTGAACCGTAAAGTAATTATTCTTTACGATAGTCTTCAATATTTAAAATATCATGCATTAGCTGATAATGAAGAAACAAGAAAATATTCACTGAAACATGAAAATATTAGAAACATGAAAATATGCACTGGATTACAAAGTAAAACAAGGCTTAACGTATGTGATAACGATGGATAGTCATGCAAAAAGTCATGCGCAGCGATGGGATTTGAACCCGTGACACCTTCACGGAAGGGAACTTGGTCATGCGAGCACCGAAAGTTGGTTTTGTAAGTTCTTTCTCATTTTTAATGAACAGGCAGGGCACAACAGAGGTATTTATTATTACTTGACTAAATGCATATGGTTTGGAAATTGATACAAATTTCACAGTTGTATTTTCACTTGAACACTTTTGTATGTATAGGTAGACCTATGTGTAGAAGAGAACAAGAAAACTATCACTAGATGTACAAAAACTATCACACTATGCAATCCTGAAATACTTCAAACTCCATTAAATTCAGTTCGGACACCTCTATTGTATTTTATTGATGAACCATGTTTAACAACTGAAGAACAGGTCAAAAAGGTAACCTGGGGATCAGGTACTGACGACAGTGGACCGGGTAAAACTTGTGATGCTGCTTGCAAGTGAGAGTATGTATGCGGGAGTTCCCATAAATGTACAAAATTTCTGGAGTAAGGAACAAAAATTTACAGTGTTCCCTTAAAAACAGGACAATCAAAAACACCACTCGCCTTACAGGATATATTCAATGATATTGTGCATATGCTTAAAGCACTTTGCATATTACATCTGTTATAGTGTACATGCGTAATTAATTGCATATGAGATTTTGCACATGCACAAGATAATTTTTTGCAATGCATAAAACATTTTTAAGAGAGTATACATGTAAGTTATGCAATTGCACAGCTCTACTTATAATATTGTCTAACAAAAGTCTACATGAGTAAGACACACGAAAATGATTATTCTACAACTGAGAAAATAAAACTCGTCACTTCCGGGATTCGAAGACCCACGATGTGGGGAACGACAAGGCTATGGACCTGAATTCAAACAGCACATCATAAGTTAGGTGAGGGCGGCATTTGCGAGCGCGGATTATCGGGCTAGGAGAAGTTGGAGAAACCTTGCTCTCTGTCATCCCCCAGGGAGCGTATGACAGTTTTATTATACACTCAGACTTGAAGAATGAATCGATCTTTATAATGATATCAATTTTAAATTTTTAGGTGCAATAGTTCAGGAATTATAACGTTGTAAAAATGAGCCTTATAGAGAAAATCGGCCGACCATTGACGGGCCACGAGAGGCCCTCTTCCTGCCCCCCACAGGGGCGTAAAAAATTTTTTAATTACATAAATATGTTGTACTCGTCACGCCCTTTAATTTGGTATTAATTTCAAGATTGTACATCTTATAGTTTAGAAATTACCCTTTTTGTCAGGGTAATTCGCGTAGGATCTCAGATGGGTTCTCTAAAATGGCTAGCCGGTTGTACGGTTGTACTCAAGCATAAAGAGCCAACTTGATGAAAACAACCACATACAGCCCATCGGGGGTTCTATTGCTGCATAATTTCTTCATGTTGTTCTTTCATATGATAAAATTGTACTGAATAAAATGAAATTAAAAATACATATATTGTAATTTTTGTGGTCCTCATGCTTATATATATGTATAGTGATTTGTTTCGTGCTTCCTTACAGTGACATTTTTGAACATCTTCCGAAACAAACGATTCTAATATTATTTCCTGGCGTCAAGAATTGCGAAGTTTTATATCATGTATATGTAAACTGTCACAAGTGTTCTCAACCCACAATGAATATGCATCGTCCATGAAATTATGTTGTCTCTTAAAATTATCATCACATGTATCAACAAATGTAGATTTACTTGGGAGCACGTTATAATTATCATTACGTGAATTATCAAATGTAGATTAAGCAACATTAGGAGTACATCGCCCTCAATCATTTATTTTCGACTATTGACATGAGTATTACAATACTCGTGTGTGTGCATCGTCTACGTGTATTAACTTTAAGATATTTTAAAAACCAATGATAGTCCAATCATACTCCCTGTAATTTCTCCGCTGACAAGACTCTTAATTGAAGATATCCACGTCGCAGTTGGCTATCTCGGAAGTGAGAGCATTTTAGCTGCTCTGCGTAAGAGATACTGGGTTGTAAGAGCGAATTCCTTGACTCGCAAGGTTGTCATCGAATGCTTCCAGTGCCGAAAACTGCAATCGAAACCTCGTGATCAGCTGATGTCTCAGCTTCCAGAAGCTCGAGTGAGCGGAGACTCTCCTCTTTTCATAAACACAGGTGTAGATTTCTTTGGCCCGTTCTACGTTGCCCAAGGAAGGAAAACTGAGAAAATGTACGGAGTAATTTTCTCGTACCTGGCCAGCAGACTGTTCATTCGGAAATTGCATGTTCTCTGTAAACAGATTCGTTTATCTGTGCTCTGACACGCTTCCTTTGCCGGAAAGGCAAAATAACCTCCTTCATCTACGACAACTGAACGATCTTCGTTTCAGGCAACAAGGAACTAAAAAAACATATTGAAGAATGGAATAGTTCAGTGGTGGAAAGTTAGCTGAGGCAACGAAACATCTCTTGGATCTTTAATCCTCCTAGTATCTCTAACTTCGGTGATGTATATGAAAGAGAAATACGAACTGTCTGGAAATACTAACGTCACTCTTGAATGAGCAGCACATCAAACTAACAACTTTGCACTTTGATGTGCGAACTGCGAAGTAGAACAATCATGAACGGTCGTCCCTTAACCTCAGTTTCAGACGACCTCACGGATGCGGCAGCGCTTACCCCCGACCAGTTGCCGCTTTTGAATTCCGGCCTAACTGGGCTCGTAGAAAAGGAAGAAAACTACGGCCGGAGATGGTGGCGTCAAGTGCAGTATTTGGCTAACCTCTTTTGGACAAGATATAAAATAAATTATCTTTAATAGATACAAAAATGTTAAGTTTCAAGAAAATCGAACGCGTGCGGCGACCTGGTGATCATAGCCGATGTTCAATTGCCTAGAAGCCAATGGCCATTAGGTAGAATTGTTGATGTTAATAAGGATAAATATGGATTCGTCCCAACAACGAAAAAAAAGATCCCTAAGTTTCGAGGTAAATCCTCGAATAGCTTCGGAAATAATTTCATTGTTCGTCCTATTTCTAAGCTGATTTTGCTCCGCTGTAACGATGTGTGGAAAAATTTAGTATCTTGGATTTTAGGCGCTGGTGTTGCCGCAGACAAAGCAGCGCGACCTTTATGTTCAAATCGGTTCGACTTCGTTGCCTCATGGCCTGTACTTGTACCCCGGTATAAATAAGGCTTGTACTCTGCATTAGTTAGTGCAGGGCTCGGTCGCCTCCGCCGGTGTTGCACATGCTGCACTTCGGTCGAGGCGTCTGTGTCGCTGCACGATAGCTATTTTTATTCAATTTCTCTTATTTGTTCTTTGTTCATGTATTGCATATGCGCTTGTGTAAACTTTGTGTATCCCATTCCAGACCAATGATTATGACCTGTTTGTGGTACCAATAAACGAGTGCTACTACTCGTGTATGATAAACATTGTAGAACGTAACAGGTCGTGGAGTACGGGAGATGCGAAGTCGCACGACCTGACAAAATCCTGACTTCAATGCTCTCCCCGGGTAAGCGGCAAATTAGGCCATACAACCGTTATTACAACTCCAGTCATTACGACCATCCCAAATACAACCACCGTCATTACAAATACCAACACTAGACTGACACTGGCATCAGGCTGTCACCCACATGAGAGAGGAGCTGCAACTCTGCAGGAAACTCATAACTGCATATTAGGTTACTTATTCGACTGCAAAAAAATACGCCCAGTGATTTGAAAGTAAACACCAGTGTTTTCATGCAGGTATAGAAGTTAAAGCTTTCATTAAAAAATTAAGAGTTACGTGTTGTGTTCATGGAGTTTAATTTGAGTAAATAAATGAAACATGACAAATATTGACAGCTGAATAGAAGAGTTTAAATTAATAGGAGGAATTATTCGTGTTATCACTGCAAGAGGCATAGTCGAGTCCACCAGAACGTTTATTGAGCAATGTTTGCGAGATCGGCACCCCCTTCCATGAGGGCAGGAGGTGCGTTAGCCTTTTTTCGTTTGGCCTACCTACACTCTTTTTATGAATTTTTATTTTCAATTTGGAGGAGGTTGTGTGAAATCATGCAGAGACGCTTCAATCGTCTGTAGTTTCGTCATTCATTAATAACTCAAATTAGCAGAGAGAGTTGGCGAACTTAGCGGTTTTGTGCTAGATAGTGGGTATGTTGAATATTGACGAGTCTATTGTCAAGTCCATGAAGTTTAAGCTTTCTGCTGCAGTTTTTCATAGCTTGTAGTCTTGATAAAATACATCAGTTAAGAATAGACCTTTTGGAATTTCATCCTTCGAAATCTTTACTGTATTGTCTTATTTTGTTATTGTTTAATAAATGTTTATGTACATTTAGGTCTAAAATGGCATATTATGCTATAAACATTCATCAATAGTCATGATACTGCTCTATTAGCGGTTATTCGATGGCGCTGTGAATGCTATTTTTTCGGGCTATTTCGTTATATTTTATAGCGCTTAAATGTGTTGTCCCTAATGATCATAATATACGTAGGACGGTCGATATCTCGAGACCATTTCTTCAATAGCTCTTCTTTCATCCCGTTTGACTTGTGGAGTAGTTAGCTTATGGTTATTAGGAGTTTTGATTTTTTTTAAATTAATTGTGTTGGTGTTTATGATTTCTTCGAGATAATTGATGTAAATAATTTTTTCTTCAGCTTGCAAGATGGCTCCTGGCATTTAACAAGGAAAGAAAATATAAATAAAAGCAGTTTATTTTCAATGAAGTTCAAGCATGAAATGTTGGACATTGTTTTTTAAAATATCTTAACACTAAATTCTTAATTGATAATAAGACATTGGTATCGTAATACCCACGTAAAATTCCGAAACAAAGAAATAATGATCGGCAGAAAATTACAACACAAATAAGTTCCCTTCGTTCCGTAATCTGATTTTGACAGTACATTAAGTAATACTAACCAAGAAAAACACAATCCTCGAAACGCTTAGTTGAAAAATACTTTAGTTAGTGCACACTTATGAAATAAAAGACAAAATCGCTTACTTTTATACAAACACCGCCATTACAATAAAAACTAAAGTGCCTTAACATAGAGAACTATAAATGCTATTCAAACATAGTTATCGTAATACCCATGCTAATTGTCGAAACAAATGATTCGGAGAAATGCACGAAAAAATGCGCACCCTTCGTTGCGGTAGTCTGATTTTGGTAAGTGCATTTAAAAACATGTGACTAAGAAAACATAATCCATGTGACGCATCGCTTAAAACAAGCCGCTGAAAACGGCATCTTCTGCAAAACTGGTGTTGCGATGTTTTTCTTTCATAAACTTTCACAACGCAGCTAATCTCTACGTTTTCTATGCCATTCAGATGAGCCTTTTCATTCTCATGCCCAGATTCAAACATATTGTTAGGACTACAATTATTTAGCACAAACCAAAATCTTGTTTAAAGATTATATGAATGATTTCTTTTACTTTCCAATAAATAATTGAAATTTTCTTAGGCAGCTCTTTTTTACGACGGAAGTTTTTATTCTGACAGTAGAAGTGATTCATAGCCCTCATTACTTTGAGTCTCATACACTTCATTATTTTTTCCGAAATACCTTCAGTGTTATATTCGTGCTCGAAGGAGGACTCTGAATCATTTCTAGAAGCAGCCGATGATTCATCGTTCAAGGTTCGTGCCTCAATCCTTGTTTCAATAATTTTTGTTTTTTCCCTAAGAGTTCTGCATTGAATAAAAAATTACATCAAAAAATATGTCAATACTTCATAATCAAACGCCAAGCGTGTATGAATTTATAAATAAACTTCTCGTGAGCAATTTCTCCAACGTTATTACAATGAGAATCTGCGTGATTGGTTGGTATCATAGATTCCATCCAAATTAGATAAAAAAAAATTATCCTCCGCTTACTTATGAATATGTCAGAAAATAGAGCGTGAAAATTGAATCTAATGTTGGTAGTAAAATGCAGTATATCGCAAGGAAAACGATACCGCAATTTCTTTTAAATACTTCCAGGCAGATAATATTCCATCCTTATGTAATAAAGGCCCTGTACCTTTGTTTATAAATACTAGTACTCACGGCCCGACAAAAGAGCCCGTCAAACAATTCCGTAGAGTTACCAAACTCCGTTCAAGGGTCAATTCAGCTCTAGCATCTCGTTGGCGAGCAGCATTGCTTCGTTTTGCTATTTCGCGTTGTTCGTCCAATTGTCTTCGGCGTTTTTCTTGCTGTCGAAGTCTTGCTACTTCTCTCTTGCGGTTGGACACATTTCTATCCATGGTGGCCTCTTTTGCCGGAATTTTACTCTGAAATGTTGTCTATTATCTCTTCGGAGCTTCCCAAGAAAATCTCAATTTCGAAAACGATAACTCAAGTTCCAAAATCTTGCGCTAAATACTAAGTGGTAGCCTTGGTTACTGGTCAAACGAATTTAAAACATTTTTTTGTATTATCAATTAAAAATATCAAAGTGACATGATGAATTTCAACAGAGAATTTCAATTTCTCAATATAAAATTTCTATTTGTAAAAATAAGCCGATTGCGTATTCTGGATACATAATCAAAAGGGGGTCACACGGACGGACGGACGGGGCTGTTATTATAATAGTGATTTTTTTTACTTTTTGGTTCGTAATTTGTCGTGTGATATTGCAACGGGCCAATGTATCTGCACTTACTCACAGGGGTTCTTGGTTGGTTGGTTGGTGGGTGGGTAAGTTGGTTGGCCCGTCTCTTTGTCATGCTCATAACCTTCTGACCACAACGTGCGCTACCGTTGGCTACGGAGGCAATTTTCATAATGCTGCGGGAAGACCAGAAGTCACACACTTTTCAAAAAAACTTATTTGAACCTAATGAGAGGATGATCGAGTTAAATTCTCAAAATATCTGATTACAATTAAGTTGAATTAACTTTATATTTGAATTGAATATTTAACTTCAGTTTTACTAACTGCAGTCAAAGTGTTTAGGATGCTTAAAAACGGACTCTGTGATTTGAAGAATATTTTAATTGACTGTACTACTCGTATTAGGATGTATATATTGGGTTGTCAAATGAAAATATCGAATACAGTCATTTTTGACTTATCATGTACACTAGTAAATACGGATACACAGTTGTTGTTTGCTTGGTTTATCCGTCTCTATATGGCGCGCTTAAGAATGCTTAATGACTCTTCCTATGATACGAGTTTCACCAGTGCGCAAGTACAAGAACATAATGAACTTGGGTACTATTAGGATGAATATGTTTGTTTGTCATCCATAACTTGAGACGTAAGGAAACTATAGAATCCAATGATTTTCACCGGGTCTTTTATTCTAGTGGTAAAATAACGTAGGAAAACTTACCTCTGGATTTTTCCTTTGTTCCGGCACAGAGTTATTCATGAAAATATTACTTCAGAGAAATCCCTCCCACTGGGGATAATCGGAAAGTCTTGCACATATCTTGTTGAACAAGAAAAAGGAATATGACTGCGTATGTATAGAAAATATATCACATAAATGCTTGGAACTTAAAAAACAAAATTAATTTTCCGGCGAAGGCCAGAACACACATAGTTTCTTAGTTGGATGACAGGCAACAATAGGTTTCATGATCGCGCCCTAAGTAGTTGAAAGCCCAGTGAAGGAAACACATAAATACACCTCTGTGGTTTGATAACTTTTCGAGAAGGCCACCGTGACCGAGTGGTTAAGAACTTGTCCTGCACGGAAAGGTGCGGGCAGTTCGAATCCTTGCAGTGTCGCCTGATGATTTCTCCCCGCAGGGAAAAGGGAAAACTCAACCACAATTCTTCTCTAGCCAGGTGTCGGAAATGGGTACCGAATTGACCGGGTGTACCTGTCCTTATGGTAGTTATAAGGTATTTCCAAAAACAATATAAAAGATGATAGGTATTAAGCTTGATTGATTGGAATAAGGAATCCTTTTTTTGCAACACGGATAAGAAAAAAAGGAAGGAGCTAAACGGAGGTGGGTTGTAGATGAGATTTTCATTCGCATCAATACGAGAGTTAAATTTACTAAAAGCCTCCAATGATATTGAGATTAAACGAAGTAGAAATTAATAACTGAGCTGCTGTAGGGAAAGTTCTGCTGTTGGTGACGGCGAAGAAAACTTCTGTACTTATTTTTTTCTTTCCCGGTGCACAACTACCCTGGCGAACAAATACACAAAAAGAGAGAGAAAGACATGGAAAGAGAAAGAGAGAGTGAGACTTTTTTACTTTCAATACTGTTCAATGAGAGATTTCTAAAATTTTTGTTCATATATAACTCGAATTTTGTGTTTTCTGTTTTTTGATTTAATCTCCGGTGTTTTTATACAATATTTATTACAGTTAAACACATTGCAGTGGTTGCTGCAATAACTTTTTTTTCAACTTACGATAACGATAGAACGATGATTTTTCCCCAACCTGCAATAAACAATAAACGATAACAAATTTCAAAACCCAACCTACAGTTAGCGATAAACCGTAAAACGATAGCGATAATTTTTTTTTACTTGCGATAACAAGAGCGATAAATGATAAGTACCTTTATTTAGTTGAAACATTTAAAAAAGCATACAAACTATTTTTCCACAGTGAAAATTAATTAAACTAAACTAAAACTGTCACTGGAACCAATCTATGGCCTACAAGTTCTATTCCACATAGTATCTCTCTGTGAGTCAGACTCTCCCTCCTCAAGACAGCATCCAGGCGCTGCATGTTTCCCTCGGTGAAGACCAGTTTCTCAAACCTGTCGCTGGTCATGCTTGCACGCTTGGGCCTGAGGACGTCACCAGCAGTGCTGAACATGCGCTCCACGGTGAACATGCGCTCCAGTGCTGAACATGCGCTCCAGTGCTGAACATGCGCAGCTGTGATTGGCTAGCTATCCACAGACACACACACACATTTGGCAACTCTCATATGAGGTTTTTCAGGTCTGAAAACGTCAGGCGGGCTGTTGTGACTATTGCCGCAGTGCAAATTTTTTTAATTTTTACAAAGTCGACGAATTTATCGTTTATCGTTCCTCATTTTTTGGGACTAGCGGTAAGTGAATGAGCGATTACTTTAGAAAACTTTGCGATAAACGATAAACGATAAAAGGTTTGACCTCAGCGATAATTATCATTTATCGTTTATCGCTCATTTTATCGCACGCAGCAACCACTGACACATTGTTTCATCAAATGCGTCAACTTTATAGGGCAATGATGTTTTTCCTCCACATCACCTAGTCGTAAAATGTTTTTTTTTTGTTTTGCCTGTGTGATACAATTAATCATTTCTTAGGCTCGTTAGCATATTATCATAGCCTTATCTAGGGAGTTGATTTCATGTATTACAACAGGTGTGTCGTACATATTATGGTTGCCGTTGTAGAACTTTCCTTTTCATGTTTCTGGCTCAGTTTGACTCTTTTGTACCATAATTATTAGCATGAAAATATCCTACATTTTTCGTGTGATTATATATATTTCCTCCGAGCTCCTTGGTTGGCATACTAGTTGCTACATGGAAGTGAAAACATAGTAGTGGATGTCGGCCTCATAATCTTGGACGTAAAATTATTTTAATCCACCAGTTTTACTATCAAAAATAACTCCTTATGTCGCAAATTTCTGAGCTCGAATTTCGATGTAAGTGTACACTAAAAAAGTGCTTCCAAAAATGCATCGTCTCTGAAATTTCTTCTTTCAAAATGTAGCTACATATATTATCAAACCTAGATTAAGACGAAAAAAATCCATTGCCCTCAATCCTCTGTTTCAGCTAGTGACATGGGTATTATAAAACGCATGCGAGTATCGGCTAAGAATCCTTACTTCGAGATATTTCATAAACGAATGATGTTTTTCATATCCCCTTTATTAGAAATGTAAACTCTTTTTCTTTCTTTTCTTTCAATATCTACTGTAAACAGGTGATCAAAATTACGTCAGAGGTCATCGTATTCTCAGTTAAGGTAGGTCTTAATAAAATCCCAGACCAATCTGTTCTTACGATTAGAATTCTTGGAATCTAGAATTTCCATGCTGCACAACTTTTTTCAAATAACCGAAATTTCCTTGATAAAGTCTAAAGTAGTTAGGCGTTTTTGCTAAAAAATTGTAAAGGGTTTCTTTACTTTCTATATTGTACGACGGGAGAGATTTAAATTTTTTAATTGTCGTGCCATTTTAATTATGTAACTTCTTGCTTTGAAGAAATCTCTACGGTTGCACGATATTTTTGAGAGTTATAACACACATTGCACTTTCGACTCTCGCGAACTCTATGTTGAACCGAAATTCCGTTTGCATTCAATGGATATGAGTACCATTTTTGTCAATAAAATAAAATAAACACCAAGAAATAATAGCATACGGGCTTGAAACTTTTCGAGAAAGTTGAGTCATCAGTTGTCTCCTATATTTCGATTGAATTGTATTGAGCTGAAGTCACCATTCACCATCATTTCAATGCTCTCACGTTTATTTCAAATATTTTTATAATTATAATTGTGTTGTGTCTATACATTTATATATGATTTTTTTGACGGGTAATTACTTCAACCAATAAAGCTTGAATTTTTTTAAGCACACATCGTTTGATATAATGTCAGGAGAAATTATATAATTTGTTTTATGTCTGAATCAGAACACATGTACAGGATTCCTAACCAGTTACTATCTCACTCAAACATTAACAATCGAATGCTTTCTACTCAAATGAAATGATCAAATAGCAAAAATTATTTCAATTTTTCTAACTCCTTTTCCGAGGACCTCCGCTTCATCTAGGCTGAGAAAAAATATTTGAGTGATTGTAAAGGCTAGAGGAAAGTGTTACCTTTAAATTGAGACAAATTTTATGTTTTCAGATCCTTTAGATCAGAATCTAGAGTCTGGTGAAATTGACCCTGCTTCTAGGAAGTAAGAGTACGTGCGGATGATCGTTCGCGCGACCGGTCGAAAATTTGGCCATCGACTTTAATTTCCTTCTGGATCACCGAAGAAGAAAAAGAAATTGTATATTCATTGGCGCGAAAAGTTGTCGGTGTAAGGTGTCCAGGACTGATCAGAGTGTGATTGTAGGGGAATTTCAATATGCAAGTGAACTAAATTTTACAGAATGTGTCTGTGTCATTCAGTATTCAAGCATAACAGGTGAGGAATACACAAGTTATTTACACTATTTGAAACGTTTTCAATAATCCTAAATGCCTGTAAATAAATTTCTCCACTTGAATTGAACACCCTTCATTTCAAATTAGTTAACTCTAACTTGATTGTCAAACTAAACTGGTTAGTCATGCAATTAGGACTTGAATTTTGAATTCTGTGTTGTAGAATGAATTCTAAAAACGTTTTTAATGATCGTTTTTACTTCTAGACGGTTCTAAGATCATAAACATTTAATTAAGTGTATCTGCATTGCAGTAATTAAATAGACAATTTAAAATTAGATAATGTTAATTTGAAAAAATACCAAAATCATTATTCTTGCAATTTACTTAACTTGTTCATTGCTTCCTAGACTTTGAATTTTAAATTCTGTATTGTGAAGATTAATTTCATTTTAAAAATCATTCATCCAACATTTTTGAATACTATATCAATGCAGAGAGTGCCTGCCTACAAGATGCTTTTGAATGGATTTTGAAATATGGAATAAAAAATTAGTCATAGTTTTCTGGATAAATAGAAAAATTATTTACACATAATACAAATGTGTTATTAGCAACTCTCTGATCATTACTAATTGAAATGAAATTTATAAATTTATCTGCATTGAAGTAATTAAATGCTTTGTTTATTATCAGGTTATGATCTATTTATGTTAAAGTGATTAATATATGTTTGTAATCTGCTGTGAATTGAGAGTGCATTACTTTTCAGTTATTTTTCCTACCATTTACCCATACTGTTGTGTTATTAATATATTTACATAATGCACCTGAATGTAGTTGAACTCAGCAGAATGTCAGCTGAAGTTAACATACAGTTGTTCACATTTCAATGTATGTAAATTAATCATGTAACATGATTTATTACCACAATTTATTGAAAAAAATAGGAAGCTCATGTTCAAATCATCTTAGGCATGGAATTCAAATAACTATATGCCATGATATAACTATGATAAAATTTAAATAGAAAAGTGAATAAGTCATGAATGGTCCTACATCATGACTTTATGCAATCAAGTAAGATATTGATATAGTTTAACAATTAGAAATCCCCATACAAAACTAGCTAAAATAGATAGCAAAATAATACCTGCAACAAATTTAAATTCTATTAGCAAAGGCTTTGATAGCAATTTGGTTTTTATACTTTTGCAGAATTGTTTCATGTAGTAGAATTTTTCTTGACCCAAGTTATTAAAAATCAACTTCATTTACAAATTTATATAATTTATAATTTTTAAAAACTTGCAGTATAAAATTTCACCTCCTGTTCATATCATCAACATATCATATTTCTCTCGATTTTTCCTTCATATCAAAATACCATAGTTTTAAAAAAATGAAGTACATATAAACACATCTTAAGCATAATGTAAAATCTCGGTATTTGTGAAGAAGACAATAATCGATTTTCCAGTTTTTGGTGCTTGGATATAGGTTAATAGATCGAAATAAACTAGTTTTCTTCTATGCACTTTTCATCGCAAATAAGTAGTTAACGAGTTATAGTAGTCACGCAATGTAACGTTACTGAACTAATCTAAACTAAAGTAACCTAAAGTAACGATCATTCAAGCGCATTACAACCGTCAGAAGGGAGAGTTCAATAAGATTCCTCCCGTAAACGGATTTTTCCCGTGCTTCAAATAATAGAATGGTGGTAGGTGACCAACAGCTATAACTCGTTAAATACTCATTTTTGACGGAAAGTGCATAGACGAAAAATTCATCATTTTGATCTAATTACCCATAATCAAGCAGCAAATACTGGAAAATCGATTATTGTCCTCTCCTTCACAAATACCTCACATTTCTACAGCCTTATTTAATATATTTAGTGCTAATTCAAAATATTATTGCCCTTATTGACACTAAATCAAACAAATCATGGGTGGTGATCTAATTTACTATATTAGCAAAATAATACATTGTAAGCAACATCCTGATCAATGACTATTGAAATTTTCAAAGTAAACATTCATAATATATTACAAATATATTAACTTCTGAAACATATATTAATAATCTATACAGACCAATGATTCAAGAAAGAAGAACAAAGAACGTTCTGATTTATTAAAAAAAATTTAAAAGAAATATTCAGAACAATGCATTGATAGATCTCTGTTATAAACCATCACTTCCTTCTGGATAATGGTTACAAAGTAGCATGAAGAATCATTTCCAATCTTACTTGCAAAGACATTTTGCATTTTAAGTTTAGAAACGTGTAAAAATACCAGTTCTTACTCTGGATTACCCTTGTGTAATACTTCACTCTATAGATTACTGTAATATCTATTCAATATTTATGCAATCTAATGAAATACACAATATTAACATGATAAGTATTTTAGAGAATCTCTAATTCACTTCAGCAATTAAGCTTAGAACTCCACGAATGTTTTTTTTTCACCATCTAGTAAATATTTCTTATCGTAATAAATTTATGTTCACTTGGTTACTATAATTTCTTTTTTTAAGATTTAACTCTGCATTATCCATCTGAACAGACGGATCCCATCAAATATAATTCATATTAACATTCAACTTTGAGAAACTATCCAAATAGGTGAATTTCAATTTACTACATTTGAAAATTCTCACTTATTCATAATCAAATAATATATATAATGCTATAACAGGATGTCTACCAGGTAATAAAGTAGTAACAATATTAAACTTTGCCTCAGGGGGTTTACTTTCCTTGCCAAGGTAGTAAAAAATTATGAAGGGGAATAATTCACTGAAAATTCAAAGGAATGTACAAATGTTTAAAAAGTATAAAGTTTTATAAAATGTATTTCTCCATGAACCAGAAATTTGCTGTAGTGTAGGGAAATATTCTGTAAGAGTTTCTAACAATGTAAAGGTGTCTAAGGGTGTGTACTAATTCCTGGTCAGTTTATTTTTGGCTTATAATGAACTGTTGATCCCATAGTTGAAAGATATTAAGGCACGGTCTTTTCCAAACATTTGTTGAACTCCCTTTAGGAAGGAGTACATATAGAATTTGCATAATTTTTTAGCATTATGCGTTGGTTGCTGTATTTAGTATTAAGTATTTCACTTTTTTTTAAATTCTCACTTATTAAAATAGTAGGTTGTAATTTTTTGCTATTGAAGGAAGTAAAACGTATTTAAGCAGTAGTAAAATTTGGAATTGAAATTTCAGTAGATATCTTGGATAAGTAATTTTCATTTCATCTTCAGTTATAAGCTAACCCAGGTAGCAAAATTTATTGACCTAATATTGAGCCAATATACAGTCTCAATATTGACTGGATATTCAATATGAACATTGGGGCAATACCTTATTTTGGAAAATTCGGTTGATATTAAAAAAACATATTGGCCCAATAACAATATTATCATCAACCCAATATCAAGTAATTATTGTGTCAATATAGACTTGATAATGAAGTGTTCCCTACAATAACATTGGCTTAATACTCAATTCCTGATAAATTGATATTTGTAAAACATATGACCCCAATAATGATAATTTCACTAACCCAATATTAGCTAATTATTGTGTCACTATGGACTTGATATTGAGTGGTTCCTTGGATAAACATTTGCCTGTAAGGCCTGGTGTTGTTGCTGCTTTAGCAACTGAATTGCGCATGCGGCGAGTGAAGCAGCGGCCTAAGTTACATACTCTTATTCTCCTGCAATTGCTATCGATTATAGTCTATGGAGAATTTTACACTTTTTTCTTGGATAATTTAACATATACACACACTAGTATTACTGAACACAAATGAACTAGAACTGAGTTTGAGGGGTAACTAAGGTAGGGTAATACAGGCCCAATACTTATTTTCTGACATCAAGTGGATATTGGTAAAATATATTGTCCCAATAATAATTTATTTTTAACCCAGTATCAGCTAATTACTGTGTCACTATTTACTTGATATTGAGGCGTTTCCTTAAACGACACTTTGGCTCAATGATTAATTTCTCATATCGCATCAATATTCAGAAGGCTTCAAAGACGATAAATGTATATAATTCTGATAAATATTATCCTATGTACATACCTACACGCCTACAATACTATGAATTAAACTGCATTAATAATTTATCTAAAATCCATGATTACAAACCTCTTTGGCATCGTAGTCTAAATTTTGTGTTGCACGTACGTACCAGTGGTCGGGCAACCTGTACTAAGCAGTATACATACGTTCATCTAAGCAGCATATATATATATGCGTGATTGAAAAATTGCACGAAAGCGCTTTAATCAAAAAATTATGCATGCAAAATGGGTTATATGGTAGGAATAGGCCTACTCAATACCTTCGTTACGAAATTAAGTCATTTATTTCATCTATATAAGTGTCTTTATATCATCTTAATTCAATATATAGACATTTATTGCTATATTAACATGTGACAACCGATTTTAGCATATTTTTTAAAAAAATTAGACCTTCTAAACTCATTGGACGACTGAAAAAACAAGAACTGTGAACCTGTGATTACAGTAATTCTGAATATACGTATTATTGTAACGTATTCACATTTCTTGATATCTGTCAAATATATCTGCACTCATTAATGACTGCAATAACTATTCATTAACTTTATTGGTACATTTTAAACAAATTACTCCGTATTATTGGCGTACAATATCAACCCAATATTTGGGCAATAATAATTCATATTTTAACAAATTTTATTAAATTGCGAAATTTTTAATTATTATGAGATAGTTTCCACTCATATGAATATCGTACATATATATATACACACTGTTAGTTTAGTATTAGAAATAAAACTATTTACTACATTGTCCCAATAACAAGTTGATATCATAAATAAATATATCTTTTTTTGATATTGTCTTGTTATTAGCCTATTATTGTAATCCAAGATTCCAATATCAGGTCAATAAATAATTATCAACCCAATATTCGCCTAATAATTTCTTGCTACCTGGGAAGAAATCTCATTCATTATTTTAACATTTTGCTATTAAATTCTAATATTTTGATTCGAGAATAATAACTACCGGATTAATGATTAACACATTCATTTCATTTCCAAGGTTGTAAACGATTTATTAAATTAGGTTTTAACTACCCAGAATTTGGAAATCAACTTTAATGGTTAAAAATATGTTGATCCTTGTTGATAAATATGAAGAACATAATTTTATAAAACATTTCACTTAATATAATAACTATTACTTGGTAGAGACATTGTGAATTATGAAAGAAGAAAAATCTCATTCATTTGGACATGAAAATATATGAAAAATTCACTTACTACCACAATAAAAAGTATCAATGTCATAATTTTGCTTCATATTATGAACTAATAATAAACTAATTTTACTCCACTGGAAAAATATATTATTTTGTTCACAATAACTTTGCAACTTATTCTGATATAAATGCATGAACTGAACCTCAAAAATATTGCAAATTTTGTTTTCGCCCCTTTAACTCCGAGCAAATTCCATGACTCTTCAATGATGGACGACAAAAATCGGCGATCCAGAAGATCTCGGCGTCTACCAGAAAATCATGAGGTGCTCGTTGGTTCGCTATGCATCGCAGTAAAGCACGGTGAAGGTAACGCGTAACTAACATAAATAACAATGTGCTGACCTGCTAAATCGTTCTTCAAATAAGCCCTTCATTATTTTTAACTACGTATTCTCAAATAACCTAAGATGGAAATGAAATATTAAGTCTTCAAATATAATACCTAGCATTCTTTTGATTCAGGAGTCCCTCAAGTTATCTCCGCAATCGACATAGAACGAGGCATCTTATTAGGTGTTTTCGTCGGTCAAAAGGTTGAACATCGCGTCTTTAGGCCCGTCCACACTATCAATCTTTTGCCCGAAGTTCGTGTTTTTCGGCAGTCCGCGAACACGAACACAGATGAAAAGTTCGCAAATTTCGGTGTGTTTGTGTTTTCCATCGTGTTGGAAAACACGAACACGAACTTTCCATCAAACAGCGAACACTCGCTTGTTTATGTATTGTGGAAGGAGGTTCTGCTGCGAGTGAATTATTTTTTTTCCTATTTTATCGATTTAATTATGTTTTTGGTGCAAATTTAGTTAATTGTGGGGTGGCACGGACCTTTACTTACCAAAATGAACTTCGTTACGTGGTTATTTCATTTTATTCAGATATGGCTGAGTATGTAAGTAGGTTTGGATTTAATGGACGTGAATGTAATTGAAATATTACCTCTCTGAAATGAAACTGAACATGCATAAAATTATGAAAGTTTAGTGATTTTGACATCTAAATAAAATTTTGGATATATTTCATTAGTATTTCAACAATGGTAGCTACTAATATGATGATAAAATTGCCCCAAAAATTCATTTGCACAATATGTTGCCTTTATATATTGTATTTCTTGGTAAAAAAATTTTATTTTAATAAAATACTACATTTCCCTTATAGCCTGATGCTTACATTAGAATCAAGTACCCAAATTAGAAATAGTATTTTACAAAAATTATCAGGGGGAAATATTCAATCTTATACAAACTTATAGTTGTATTTTTAAATAAGCATAATTGCAACTTATTTTAAAAATTTACCTGTCCTGTTAATCTAATTAGTTGGTAAAAAAGTTAAAGCTGTATGTAGAGTCATTTACAAGTATGTTTAGAGTTTAAATATTTTTATGAAAAAACATTAGAAAACTCTTCTCATTCATGATTCTCTTTGCATTTTCAAAAACTGCATGCTGGGACTTAAGCTTCTAAAAATTTTAACTGCTTCTGCTTGTGGATCCAAAAGTGAATTGCTTTAATTTAAGCTTTTTCCAAAACTATGATAATAGCTAATTCTATTTGAATCTGGCTTAACATCCTTTGCTTTGGGTAATGTATTGTTTTCATTTGTTATATCATGAATGTGGCTCTATTGGAAGTTGGATAAATCAGCTGTTCTAAGCTATTATGTCTCAAATTTAATTCAAAAGTTTTCTGTTATCTATCTACAAAAACAAATTTATCCAACATGCCATTCTTAATCATAAAGTGCATGAAATAGTATAAGCATCAATTAACATTATATTGAATTGATGTATGTTTGTGCAGACTTTGTTGTAACAGTAATAATTAACATTTAAGGCTGTTTCTTAACTGTCATGTGTCATAGGCACAGTCTATGAAATTAAACCAAATATTTTATCCTCTTTTGTGTATTTTTCAGATAGTTTTCAAACATTTGGCTATTTTGCATAAAAGATGTTTGTGTGAGAATCAATTATAGAATTTTTTTTTAAATGAAACTTAAGGCAGTTTGTCTTGCCTCTGTAGTGCTTCTGAGCATTTTTTGAGCAGTGGTGACTCAATGTCATTAAGTGTCTCTACTAAGGAACTGCAGAGCTGGGTCTTCAGAATCTTCAACAATGGATAGTATTTCATTGCATTATAAAATTTCCCTTCCTAACTTCATTCATGACTATTGAGGTTAGTGAGATTAGTATGTGTGAAAGCATAATTTAAAAAAATATTACCCATACATATTTCGTTTTCACGGCATACAACAAAAAAAATAAAGGAGTGCAAAAGTGTGAATCAAAATAAATTTTTCCATTTATTTTTGAACTGAAATTTTGGTACTTCAACAAGCCAGCCTGCTATTCAGGATGTAAATTGGATACATTTTTCTTAATCAATATTATTTGTTACAAATACTATTGGAAATGATAATCAACTTTTAACAGCCTGTGACAGTTCCAGTGCTTTAGCTTTGGCAGAACTCTGGCTGTGTCACATCTCTCCACAAAAACTACTTTGATGAGCTTCATCTATGCCTGATTGAAATTTTGCAAAATTAAAATTTAATTTGCTCCAGCATGTTATTCTAATATACCAAGTTGTTCATAATTATTTAGAGTTTCTGTCATTTTTAGAAAGCCACGTATGGTTAATAAGCTAATTATTTTCTTCTCTTCCGTCAGGTTGAGATGCCCAATGGCACCCAAGTCCTTCAGTCCATTGCCACCCAAGAAACAATTGAAATCATTGAAGACTATCCACGGGCCTTCCTCGAATTGGTTACCTTCCCTACAGGTTGTTACAAAGGCCCTGCCTTCAAGTTCAAGCACCTTTGAATACCTACCACCATTACTATTGTCCTTTTCTCATGTGGTCCTTTTCTCCCAACACAAATCTCTAAACAGACTTGTGTTGGGTGTGTTTTTGGTTAGACTACATGAATTGGAAAGTGAAGGTTGAGAATTTTTAAAAGAATGAAGCAGGATACCTTTTCTTCATCGTGTCATAATGATTTGGCTGTTGTGTAATTTTTCGGTGATTATAATTCCACAAAGGAAATTTTTCAACTGATGAACATAAGCCATTTCTACTCGTATAGTAAACAATTTTGTTGCCATAAGCATCCTGATGTGCTTAAACAATATATACGTAAGTATTTACTTTGGTAGTACAGATGTAAATCAATTGTGTATGAAGTATTAAAAAAATTTTCCTGCTATGCTTAAAATGATGTTGAGATAATGAAATGAGTGAAGTGCTGGATTAATGAAATTCTAGTCTTTTTGTACCTTGCTAATTTATGTGCTTGTCCAGTAATTACAAATTATACTTTCGTTATGCTACATTATATGCTAGTTATACTTTTGTTTTGCCCAGTTATGATTATTTAACAATACAATACCAAAGGGTATTTAAACATTGCTTTAATATACTTTTTATATAAGTCACCGACAAGACAAATTATCTGTATTAGATATGTGGTATTTAAGTGCCATAATTCTAAAAAATATTTTTCCATTGAGCTAAATGCTCACCAATTATTTGCCAGTTATGTTGTATGGTGAGGATTTACGCTAAATTTGTGTCTATACAGGAAACGTAGAAATCAAGCACGTGTGTAACTTAATTCAAGCTGAAGGAAACCCTACAATTTGATACCCGAGAATTGGTCAAGGCTGCGTTAAAATCCATCGAAGTGCACGTCAAGCGAGGGCATGATAGTCTATACTATTTCGCTCTACGCAGTGACGTAACTTTGCGTACAAAATATAAGATGAGGCTATGGTTAAGGGATGCGCATCTCTATTCAGATTTTTCCATTGAGCTAAATGTTCACAACTTATTTACCAGAATATCAGTTATGTTGTATGGTGATGATTGTCATAAGAAATATTTATTTGCCATATACTTTTCATCAGTTTCATTTCAGAATTAGATGGCTTGCGGTTGGCTACATATCACATAAATATCAAATCAAAGTACCATATGTTCTTTTCTTGGTAATGAAAATAGTGCAAGGTATGGGGAACAGCAAACATGTAATCAAAGCTAAAAGAAACCATTAACAACTTTAGAATAGTTTAAAAATTATATATTTAGTGGTGAATTATATTTAGATAGCACTATGATCGCTCAAGGACGCAGCAGCAGTCTAGCCTCCAGGGCAAGGCAGCACAACAACACAGAGCATCAGCCCCATCGCGGAGCAGCATACAGTCGCGGCACCCACCGCTGTCGCCAGCCCAAGGAGCTCTCTTCTCACTCCATCGTAGTGTCACTAAAGTGGCATGCAATCTCTAGAGAAGAGTGCATGAAATTTGAGATGTATGGGAAGTTCCATTTCAGGTAGAAATCACTGGCTGCTGATTCCCACTCTGCTTGAGTTTGTGGAGTCTGTAATAGAGTACAACAGAGAGAATTACAGATGGAAGTCCACCACTTCATTTTTTGATGGTGTATGCAATATCGTTTCATGAGATGTGAACTATATTACTGGAAGAAAACAGTGGTTAGCCCCCCTACTATCCCTGCATTAATGTATCACAAAAAAATACATTTAGCTCATGCACCTGAAAGTACACAAATAATGGGACTAGTTTGGTTTCAGTATAGTTCTAATTGTAGTAGGTTACAATCAACTACGAGAACAATTGAAATAGATATATGTACTTTGCACATCACTGCCTTTTTGAGCATGAGTTCATCAGTAATTATTCAAGTAGCACCCCAAGACCAGACAGTATAGCAAAAACACAGTGCACGTATTATATCAAGCTCTGTTATTGCACCAAGTCAATACCGTATTTATGATGAAACGTAATACATTCTGGTGTGCTTGGCTGAGCAATAGATGCTTCAAAAATGTGTACAGAAAATATGGATACTGCATATAGTTTAAGTCACAAATAAAATGCATAAGATAAATTTCTAATTTTTAAAGCAAAATATTGGGCTTATTAAACAGAAAAACATTAAATAACTTTGGCAAATCATTTTGAAATATTTTTTGAATATTTAGGAATATTTGAATATTTTTTAGGAATATTTTTTGACAAAACTTAAAAATATGAGCATTTCTCACCTCTTTTAGAATATATAGGTCACAAAAAAGTAAAAAATTTATTCTTTAGACAGAGTAGGAAGACATTTTAAAGTTTTAAGCTCAGGTCCAAGAATTTCAACTTTATGAAGAGCATTGAAAAAGGTAGAATTATATCAGCTGATCCCATCTGTGAGACTGATAGTATTCGAAATGTTCGCATAATATATTAGCGATTCTTAATAGTTTCTGTTCACACATGCTTGCACAGATAAATTATGGTCAATAACTCTCAACAAAGTAAATTTGCCAATTATATGCATCAATTAACTAAAACTTACTTGGGAAGCAGTATTGTTTGTTTACATGTTGCTCGCGAACAACTCTCCGCTGAAAGCGTATAGTCTGGACGCCTGGACACGATTCGGAAAGGTTTGTGTTTTTGTTCGCGTTTTGGTGTGTTCGTGATTGACGAAGAGTTTGATAGTGTAGACGGGCCTTTAGACCTCTCCTTTTCTTTCGAAGATGAAGGAGCCCGCAAGACATACTGGTAAGTTTTTATCGATAATAAATTATTGTAAAATGTATATACTTGTTACTATTCATACATAAACTAAAGCAGGGCCTCTTACATTCCTCGGGCAGAATTCGTTAATTTCTCCCCATAATTATTATTTCATTCTTGAGATATATACCATTCGCGTATTTACATATAAAAAGTATTATACCCTCCATCAAATGTGAAAAAGTCATTTCATAAACAATATTCCTTCTCGGTTACCCATATTAAAGAACTATAGATAGATATTTTTTAATTATTATAGACAAAACATGAAATGTTCTATACTATTACTTCTCAAGAGTGATATCAAGTGTCTTATTGCATTGATATAACGACCCTTGACTTTTCCAGGGTCGATGCAACTGCTTCAAACTGCAAAGATAGGTACATCAGTGCAAACAAAAAACTATGCAACGCATGCATTCACCTTGGTATGTACAATGGAGAAAAATTTCTTTTTTTCTACTCATCCAAAGACATAAAACAAGGCCACGAAGTCTTCGCGGACTACGGCAATTGGCGCACAGAAATTCAATGTAAGTTTGTGATATAAGTACACTGTTTAATAATGTATAATTTTCTATATACTCCCTCCCTATTGCATAGATATCTTATCGTGCATCATATTTCATCTCGTATTTTAATTTGATGAGTAAATTCAAACTGGTAGCTCAAATCCCAGCGAGTACCATCACAATGTGAGGTCATGACAAATAAATTATCATACATCATGAGGAAAGATATGTCCATAGCATCTACATATTTAATGCATCCATGTGGATGAAATATGTTCAGTTCTCGTCGTACTAATTATTTAAACCCCATAGGTTCACCACTACCCATCCCTCTTGATGAGGACGACCCATCACCTCGTCAAGAACCTCAGATCCTTGGTGCTCCTGTTACAACACCACTCTCTTATACAAATACAAAGTAAATCGATTTAGGACTACGTCGAATAATCTAATTGCGTGATATAGCTTCGCTCAGTGCATTACGGCCGTAAAAGGACGCCATTCAACCTATGTTGTAGTTCTTTCTCTACGCAGAACTCTACTCGTTTTCTATTGATTTCAGTGGAGCTTCGTAAATAGACCTCATATGTTCAGTTCTCGTCATCGTACTAATTATTTAAACCAATCAGGTTCACCACTACCCATCCCTCTCGATGAGGACGACCCATCACCTCGTCAAGAACCTCAGATCCTTGGTGCTCCTGTAACAACACGTCAGTTACGAAGCTACTCTTTCATATAAAGTACATCGATTCAGGATATACTTAGCATCAATCACATGCTCCCGTTCAATCGTTTGTAGGTAAGACATTACGTTAAATTGTAGTTATTTTTGTTTTTTAAAAGTGGATATAAACGATGTTAATAATGCACTTTTCTTTTCCACCCCACACGTGACCGATTTAGTCAGTGCAAACACCTTTTTTACACACAGAATTTTCGTTGCTGGACGTTAGCTTCCTGGATGATGAGTTGCGCCAGGATCCTGATGCACCTGTCATTCTGACCCTGAATGGAGATGCGGAAATATTATGTAAGTTTTTCCTTTGATCCTCCATTAACCTGAACCACAGGTTTTGTAAGTACAGTCATCGCTCAATAACTTGTCATTTAAAATATCATTAAATGCTAATAATGATATAATTTCACGCTAATTATAATACGAAAATAACTTCATTAAATTCTCCATTGTTTCAATAACCGGAGCGTTTCCTTCATGTTAACGGTCATTTCTCCTGTTCTAAGAATAGCTCACACTTCCTCGTTCAAATTATACCTAAACACTACAGTCATGCTGAACTCATTTTGATTCATCGTAAATATACTTCAATGTATATAGTCAATTCCCATTACATTTCATATTTGTAATCGCGGACGGTGTTCTTATAATTGTTTCAAGCCTTTTAAGCCTTTTTTTTAATAACCGCGTGGCTATCAGCTTAGTATTGAATTTAATATCAGACCAATTATTCAAAGACACTGAAAACTTGAATCATTCCTCAAGCAGTGCTTGAAATCCCGGATGGCAACTTGGACGTTGCGATCGACAGGGCTCAAATACTCGAATAATTAGTAGTTAGTACTATTTGAATTACGAACAATACCACTTTTAAATCGTGTGCAACTGTCTTAAATTCATTAAGCAATTCCCTTCTAGCTCCGAGATCATTTCTATTCTACATTCGATAACATTATGACGTAAACTATTATTACTCACTTTACCTAATTTATTTTCAAGTTCTTATTACTACTCTTTACTATTCTACTTATCGTAGAAAATGATCCATCTCAGATGGCATTTGTGCAACATCTAAAAAATTTTCATTTTTCAAAACGTGAACTGCGAGGCTATAAACCCAGAAGCGGCAAGTAGCCCCCTCAGGGGGATGCAATTGTTGTATCTATGGGAATTAGCGCTCCCAGGCGGACAATGTGAGGGCCCGAGCCGAGAGGTAGGCCTTCTTTTTCTTGAAATAAAATGTTTTTGTTATGTTAAGGACTACCTTTTTTCGGTTCACTGCTGTCCTGTTCTTCAGCACCTACTACCTTCTTCTTCAACTTTGGTCGTGTTTCATAATGTTCTTTCACAACTTTCGGTTTTTATGCCCCTTCTGCGTAGATACCACGTTTCCTTTACTCCACACTAAATGGTGCCTTCCTCCCTTCTCTCATTGGATAGCATTTGTTGCTGGGTAGGGAGGTTAAAACTAACGACTAATCTAATCTGAGCGGCAGGTAGCCCGACCGTCTTTGTCCTCAAAAGCAGCGTCATGACGTTGGTAAGTGCCGACGAAACTGATGTAACGTTATGCACAGCCCTCAATTTCTCTAGTGTTGAAAATAAATCGTAGAAGGAAGTAGAGCCACTAAATCTTGAATGACATTTCCATATCTAGTACAAATTCTCGTGCTTCAAAATACGGGTTTACGCTATGTGACCCTCTCTGCGGTCGCCCTACGTTCACTGAATAACCTAAATAATGCAAAATAACTCCAAAATTGAACGTAATGAGCCTACGCAACTGAAACAACACGATTTCCCTTATGACTATGAACATCGTCATCGACTACATACTTACAAAATCGACAATGTTGCATCGTACAACACGGCTACAGTGCTTGTTTCCAGGGATGGGAACCTATCTCATACTCATCCTCGCTACTCGTAAACTAGATCACAACCGTAGCCGCATTTCTTCCGGGATGAACCAAAATAGTCGAGATATGTTATCACTACCTAAACATATTGATGTAGACCTACATTATATTGTGTTATATGCGCATCACTTCTATTTTATTGCAGATTTCAAGCACGGGAGTGAGTGACAGAAATTCGCCACAAGTTTCAGGAGCGGTCGTCGGACCGGTCCCGAAGACGTCTCTTTATCAGAGAACATCTAAGCGTTAGTTCACTTAATTTAAATTCATTAATCTCTCTATTTGCTTATTTCCGATCACTGCAATTTCAATGTATAATTCTATCTAATTCTAATTATTATGATAATGTTGAATGCTATCTATGTATCAATATCCTCATAAGAGGGAGAAGGGACATAGGGTTTTTTATGTTCTAACTATAACTCGTACTAGTCCTCTTTGGAAGTGCTCAACTATTACGTTGAGTACGTACACTAGTAGGTAGACAATTTTCAACGAAACTTAGTCTGGCCATCAAGGGTAGGACTCAATAGTTTTTGCGAGCGGAGACTTTATCCCTGTGTCTCGAACATTTGAACTTGTTATCCGCCATCTTAATCACCAAATTTACATTCCTAGAAAATTCTAAATATTTACTTGTGCGTTAGAGAACCGTCTATCCAAGAAAATAGTCATTTCCCGACAGATTTTTTCCAAAATTTTCACAGTACGTGTGGAATCATGCAGCGATTTTTGTTCGGCGTTTTTATAATTGTACCAAAAAGTTAATTTTCTAAGAATAAAGGGATAAAGATGGTTATTCGAAAAATGATATTCCTACAATTTTGAAGGTACAGAACTGGTATTATGTTTTATAGATAGCTAAATGTATTACCTAAAGAAACATTGCAGCGTAATTACAGCTGTTCGATTCCTTGAATTTTCGAAATATTTTTTTCAAACATTGCTCTCCTATCATATATTTTCCGTTTATTTCTCAAGCAATTTTCTCAACACCTTGACTGCGACTACAAAATATTAAGTTCAACATCACATTCAAATTTAATGCCAATTGTAGTAAGCTATTTGGAATATACCTAACACGAACTAGATCGTGCCTTCATTTCGCTTTAATTAAATGAAAATTGTGTTTGCGACTACTGGCAGGTCAGTAGCATTCTGAAAATTACCCCCGTCTACCACCGGTGGCGTCCATCGCAGTCGAATTGGTAATAAATTTTTATTCAAAAATCTACTCAAATGCTTCTGTAGTTCTTTTAAGCCCTATCGTACAAGGACTGTCATTCCTGTACCTCGAAAACTGGGAGGAGAAACATTTTCAACGACAGTAAGTTCAAGTGTTCACTAAGGCTCGTCACCTGTTTGGCCTTGTGACGACGCATTTTACTGGTCTTTCGCTAGGTGTAGCGGACGAACGAACACGTTTGTAAGGCAGCAAAGCACATCGTTTGATTCCTAAGAAAATTCTCTTTACCATGAGCTAAACACGACAGAATTGATAATTTAACTGTCGCATTTTTTGGGGTGATAGTTCCCTAAATCATTCCTATGATTTATTCCTCTCAATAAGATCATGCATTTCGCTTAATAAGGTCATTTACTAGCTTAACTAAATATCATTCGTTTTTGAAACTCTATGGTTAGATCATGCTCGTATGTATTCCCATATTTATCATAACAGTCGTCGAAACGTCTAACTCGTCATACTTCTTCTCATAACAGAGCCCCAACGTCCGCGCCCGTTTTTTCCTGCCTATTCACAAGACTGGCACGTCACGTGATGAGAAATCACACAAATGAGAGAGAAGTACAAGCCTTAGCCAAGTTAAGCCCATTAAAGCGCAGGATTTCGATGTCAAATCTCCGCAAACGCGGAATTTATGACCACAATGTTCAAACCTTAATGGCTGGGAAAAAAATAACGGAAAAGAATACAAATGAAAAAATTGAAGAAATAGTCACCTGTCCTACTTGAAAAACATTCCTGTTTAATGGACATTATTACGCTCACAAGTGCAGAAACATTCCATGCTATGGAGGCAAACAGAAAACCCTTCCGTCGACTCTGGTAATGCACCAAAAAAAGATAGGAACCTCATATCTGACATTATAAGCAAAATAAAGTCGACTCGGTCGGTTTAACGGCTGTTTCCGAAGAGCCAACTACTGCATTTGGAAAAGCGATGTTCAGAGAAAAGAACAATGCGCTAGACAAATATAATACTCATCGCAAGGTTGTGATGGGGAACATGAGGCGAGTGTCAAAGTTTTCCAACACGCATCACGCCTGTGCTCCAATGACGGAAAAACCATCTCTTTGAGGACATTTTCGACGTTCAGTTCTTTTCCTACGTCACCCAAGCATTGGATCTAATAGGAGACAGATCCAAACCGAGCGTGAGAATCAGCCAACGGCTTCACGTTGACTCGAGCTGCAAAAAAGTTGAAGGCTATGGCCATAATAGTTCAGGGCAACATTTCCAAAACAAAGATCGCAGATTTCTAGGAGTTATTCCGTGACCAATGGAATGCAATATTCAAGCAAGATGAAGAATCAATTACCCTGCGAAGAGAACAGGTGCTACGGCAGCCTACATCGTTACCCAATGAAGCTGATATTTCAAAACTTCAGTCCTATTGCAACCGTAGAGTAGCAGAGCTATTATTAATCAAAGGAAAGTCTCTAAACTAATTTGTGAACATTATAAAGTTTTTAGTGAGCAGAATTACATTTTTGAATGGTAGGCGTGGGGGCGAAGTAGCCAAACTGTGATCTTCCCAATTGAAAATCATTGACGTATCGCCGATGTGTTATGGCCGGGTACGGAAGAACCTAAGGGACGTAACATGGGTAAATCACCTCCGAATCGTAGGCGAAATGTCCACTTGAGGACAACTTTTGGCTCAGATACGTACGAGGCCGTCCGCGATGGTCATACATGCCAAGTCCCTGCTACGTCCCTGCTCGACCCATTTCACCGGCGATATGCACATGATTCGCGGATGGCCATGCTTGAAATTGGCGTTAAAAAAAAACTTTCGGCCGCGCACAGACGAGATTTATCGCCTCTAAGCGACCCTCAAATATATATATATATGCACAATCACATATATATATATATATATATTTGTATTTTAGGATCGCTTAAAGGCGATAAATCTCGGCTGTACCCGGCCGAAAGTTTTTGTCCGAAAGTGGTAGTTTTCTAGAGTAACGCTCAAAAATATATATATATATAAATATAAATATATACACACACACACATTAATATAAATTTCAACATGAGTTAAGTTAGTAGAGGGTTTGTTCAATATTTCTTGCTTCCTATTAGCGGCTTTTCCTACGTTATTTAAAAGACTAAGTAACTTTACTACACAGTTCGTCGACCGGTTTCGCCATTCTAAAGACATCTTCAGGACTATTGATGAAGTTTTTTTTAATATTATATCTATCTTTGAGAGAGAACGATGCTATCGTTCTGATAGGTAAATAATGAATGGACTACCTAGCTAATGGAGGATCTATTTATAGGTTAGGTTAGTGTGAGGTATCGTTGAATAGCTTCAAGACTGTGTGAGAACCTGTTGCTTGGATATTGATGTATGGTTTCTTGTTGCAATGAGTAATGCTTCTGATATTCGTAATCTATAATAATCTTGAGCCTTATATAGGATTTTTGTATTGCTGACTAATAAGTCTCTGGTTAGTGATTGGTTATGACTATTACGCATGTGGAGACGTGGACCTCACCTGCAAGGTGCACGGTTAAACGGCGTGACAACGTTGTTGTGGTTAACCCAATATACGAGCATTTATTGTGGAGCTCACACTTTCCAACGTTATATATATATATATATATATATATATATATTTGTATAGTTTGGGAGCATGCTCTCATTCAAACATGTTGCGTTAAAACGCAGACCATATTTCGCGTTTAGTAATTTCTCATTTTTCTTTTCGATGTTTCTAAATAATCCTATGCATTCTTCATTTAAAAATTGAAATAATTGTCGTATATTAGAAATTTTGCGCGACCGGTTTCGCTCATCGTCGAGCATCTTCAGGCGGATAAAATTAGTTCAGACGTGATGTTAAAAAGGGTATTTTATTTTTCCTTTCCAGTGGCGATTAAATTTGACCCGTGTGGAGAGGTAGCTCAGAGGAGAATGAGCTAGGGGAGTGTGTACGTGAGGGTGGTTTCTGTACAGTTGTAGTGGAGAAATGCAGGTTGACATGGAGAGATGGAGAAGAAGAGTATGCGCTGTCCTGTAGAGTTGACGCCGTAAACGAGGTCGGAGGATGTACAATTGGTCATGTGTCATATAGGTCGTGAATTAATTTGAGAGTGCGAGTTGCTCCGGTGTTCTGTAGGTTGATCTATGGTTTGTTTTTTTGAATCAAGATTGCTTCGGTGATGCTAAGTCTGTTCTGTTGCGTTTCTTTGCGTAATATTTTTGTATTTGCAACTAATAATTCACGGGTTAAATGGGTGTTATGCTTTTCGGTGGTGTGTTTTTTAATTGCTTCGGATGCCAGATGCATTGTTAACCTTCTTGAGATGGATGTGGTGGTCATGCCTATGTATGAAGACTAGAGGAGCTCACACTCTCCTATAGTACATTTGTATTCATACACTGCATTTGTTTGTTTGAGAACTGTGAGTTTGTGGGCTTGGTTATTGCGGCAGACCAGGTTGGTGACGGTGTTGCTTTTGTAGTAAATTATGAGCTTTAGGGTTTCTTGTGCGTTGGTACAGTGGGTGTTGGTCTGTACTATTTCTTTAAGGATGCGTTCGTCAGTTTTATAGTTCGTTGAAAATTGATTTCAGTAGTAGACTTTGTGGGTGGGCGAGGGGTCTGCTGCGTTTTCAGCGTATTGGACGGAGGAAATAAATTTGTTGAGAATATTGTCGAATAGTTTATTGGAGTAGCCATTGTTGATTAAGGTTTGTTTTAGTTGATTAATATTGTTGTGAAAGAGATTCCAGTTGGAGCATATTTTGAATGTGCGGTGAATTAATGCCTTTATTGTTCCGGTTTTATATCGTTGCGGGCATTCGCTTGCTGCATTGAGATATATACCTGTGTTCGTGGTCTTTTTGTAAGCGGAGGTTAGGTAGCTGGTTGGTAGAGAGCCGTCTATTTTTACGTCTAGGAAGTTGAGTTGGTGGTTGGGGCCTAGCTCATGGGTAAAGGAGAGTACTAAATTTGATTGGAAGGCCTGTTTTAATTGTGATAAGGTTTCTTGAGATTCTGTGACTATGAGGCAGTCGTCAACATAACGACAGTAGACAGTGGGTTTGTAGTTGGGTGCGGAATCTAAGATTTTGTTTTCGAGATTGGTCATGTAGTAGTTTGCGAAGGTTACTCCTAGGGGTGAGCCCATACTGACGCCATCCTGTTGCAAGTACATTGAGCCGTCGACATGTGTGAATGGATTTTTGGTGGTGCAGGCTATGAGTAATTTACGTAAGAGATTTTGCTCGAAGGGAGGAGAGGGAAGTGTCGGGTGGTGATACGCGGAATTGCAGATTAGGTCGATTGTGGTCAGAACAGGGACGTTGGTGAAAAGAGACTCGACATCTAATGAAGCTAGTATACCTTGGGGCGTGGTGATCTTTAGAATTTGGCCCCAACCACCACCTCAACTTCCTAGACGTAAAAATAGACGGCTCTCTACCAACCAGCTACCTAACCTCCGTTTACAAAAAGCCCACGAACACAGGTGTATATTTCAATGTTGTAAGCGAATGCCTGCAACGATATAAAACCGGAACAATAAAGGCATTAATTCACCGCATATTCAAAATATGCTCCAACTGGAATCTCTTTCACAACAATAATAATCAACTAAAACAAACCTTAAACAACAATGGCTACTCCAATAAACTATTCGACAATATTCTCAACAAACATATTTCCTCCGTCCAACACGCTGAAAACGCAGCAGACCCCTCGCCCACCCACAAAGTCTACTACTGTAATCAATTTTCAACGAACTATAAAACTGACGAACGCATCCTTAAAGAAATAGTACAGACCAACACCCACTGTACCAACGCACAAGAAACCCTAAAGCTCATAATTTACTACAAATGCAACACCGTCACCAACCTGGTCTGCCGCAATAACCAAGCCCCCAAACTCACAGTTCTCAAACAAACAAATGCAGTGTATGAATACAAATGTACTATAGGAGAGTGTGAGCTCCTCCAGTCTTCATACATAGGCATAACCACCACATCCATCTCAAGAAGGTTAACAATGCATCTGGCATCCGGAGCAATTAAAAAACACACCACCGAAAAGCATAACATCCATTTAACCCGTGAATTATTATTTGCAAATACAAAAATATTACGCAAAGAAACGCAACAGAACAGACTTAGCATCACCGAAGCAATCTTGATTCAAAAAAACAAACCAAAGATCAACCTACAGAACACTGGAGCAACTCGCACTCTCAAATTAACTCACGACCTATATGGCACATGACCAACTGTACATCCTCCGACCTCGTTTACGGCGTCAACTGTGCAGGACAGCACATACTCTTCTTCTCCATCTCTCCATGTCAACCTGCATTTCTCCACTACAACTGTACAGAAACCACCCTCAGGTCCCTCACGTACACACACCCCTGGCTCATTCTCCTCTGAGCTACCTCTCCACATGGGTCAAATTTAATCGCCACTGAAAAGGAAAAATAAAATACCCTTTTTTAACATCACGTCTTAACTAATTTTATCCGCCTGAAGATGCTCGACGATGAGCGAAACCGGTCGCGCGAAATTTCTAATATACGACAATTATTTCAAATATTAAATGAAGAATGCATAGGATTATTTAGAAACATCGAAAAGACAAATGAAAAATTACTAAACGCAAAATATGGTCTGCTTTTTAACGAAACATATATATATATATATATATCTAATAAATATTTGAGTGCTGCTTTTCAAAACAAAAACTTCGCTGAGCGTGGCAGAGAGTTTCTGATGAGAATGCTTGGTTTTAAACACTCAAGTGTTAACCCCCGCCCGCTGTTCATTATGTAATGAAACAAAAATAACGGCTCATCTTGGCCGATAATTAAGCACACCTGTCCAATTACAGCATAGATTGCGCTGGTCTTATTTCTACGATCACATACTGGTCTCGCAGTTATTAAAACATGTTTTGACATTAAGTTATTCATTGCTTAATTTTTTTTTTGAAAATGCAAAGCACGATCGGCAATAAGCACTCAAAATGGTATAAATGAAATATTTCATTAAAATTAATCCTTTATTTAAGCTAAATCTAGAATTTTAGGATAAGCCTCCCTATCCAAATTAATGCGTTGTAGAGGGAGGAAGATGGAACAAATGAATTTGTAGGGAATTAAACAAACGGGGAATCTATGAACAAGGCGTGAAACACCTTGTTTTCAGAACCAACATGATACACAGAATTTTATGAAATATGATAGAAGGTAAAGAACGTAACAAACAGCGAAAAAGTCAGCAGTAAGCTGCAAAAAATTAATCCGTAGTAAAACAAAAGCATATGAAATCAAAAGCAATGCATACCTTACCTTCAGCTGGGCCTCAGAAATTCCACTGTATTAGCTAGTTCCCATGGATATAATAGTTTTATGCCCTGAGGGGTCTAAACCTTCTGTGACACTTCATCTTAGGATACATCCTGTGTCTGTCCGTCTAACTCGAGTCAAACTGGCTCGTCACGGGCTGGTGCACAATTTTCAAATGCCCAAGTGATAGCTGAAAGATAAGTGACGGGTCTCTTGCCTCTCCTCTATCCCAGTCAACTGATCCTGGTGAAAAAAAATAGTTGGTTATAGGATTGCTATCCAACAAATGAATATTCTGAGTACGAAATACTTTTAATAGTTTCCTGGTCAAATTTTAGCGAGAATAAATGCTCCTCAGATCATCGGTTTGTAAAGTTTATCCTTCGTTTTAGATTCCTTATCAGTAGCTTTACTCATTTAATTAATAAGGGTATACTGGCTGAAAAAAAACTGTTAGAGAAAAATATCGAATTACTTGTGTTTCAATAGTTCTAAACATGTTGTAATACAAAGATAATCATTGATTTAAGCTAGATTAGACAGAACAAAAATATTGGTATCACACATATTGGTATCACCCATATTGGTATCACCCATATTGGTATCACCCATATTGGTATCACACATATTGGTATCACACATATTGGTATCACACATATTGGTATCACACATATTGGTATCACACATATTGGTATCACACATATTGGTATCACACATATTGGTATCACACATATTGGTATCACACATATTGGTATCACACATATTGGTATCACACATATTGGTATCACACATATTGGTATCACACATATTGGTATCACACATATTGGTATCAAATATCACAATGCGAGAAGACTAGACAGGGTAATTCTGTACATGATTGAAATTGCAGATGACTAGTTCTTACCGCACACCAGATATTCGAATGTAAACGGCACCAGAGATAGAGGTAAAATGAATGAACTGGATATACCACACGTCTAAAAGCCACAGTCCTATTGAACAATTTTAGATTAGTTTATTAGTTAGTTTAAGCCTCCCTGTCCGCAACAAAGGCTATCCAAAGAGAGGAAGGAAGAAGGCACGATTTAGTATGGAGTTAAAGAAACGTGGAATCTATGCAGAAAGGGCACAGAAACGGAAAGCTAAGAAAGAAGATCATGAAACAAGAAAACGTTGAAGAAGAAAGTAGTAGGTGCTGAAAAACAGGACAGCAGTGAACCGAAAAAAGATGGCCCGTAACAAAACAAAAACCTATTCTGACAAAAAGAAAGCCTACCTAACCTTTAGCTCATGCCCTTCCATAGTCCCTCTGGGAGCGCTAATTCCTATTGATACAATAGTTGTATCCCCCCGAGGGGGAATAATTTTAGAACAAAAAATTATTTGTAATTTCGTTGAGGCTAGGTTTAAGTTTATGACTTATTATTAGAATATGCACCTTTGAACAACATTATACAAATTTTTTGCATTTGAGCACAGATCTTCCTTTGAGGGCTTACTGCTATGATCAACACGGAAATGATTAAAAACGGAACCTTAATATTTGTACGAGGTTAATCTTAGCTGCAGTGTCATTCTAGTCATGCCAATGCAACACTTACTGAAAGACTTGCGGTCTATCCTGTGACATTCGAACTGAAATATCACATTGCCTCGGCCAAGGTCACTGAGTCCGGATCTGGAAATATTGTTTCTAAGTAGATCACTGATTTTGTGATTTTGTAGTACACACGAAGTTTTAATGACATATCTGGATGTATTGGTTTCACGAAGTTTTAACAACATTTTTGAAGACACGTTGAAAAATTTTGTAATTGCTATGCATTTGATTATCATAGAATATATTTGTTTTGCATATCCCGGATGATAGTCCTCACTCAAAATTCGATTTACAAAGTTACCAATTCCATCAATAAGCGTTTGGAGAAATTGCCATAACTAGCAACCGCTTACATCGAAGCATTTCTGAATGAAAACTAGCCCAGCTGCTGCACACTTCATAAATGTTCTTTACCATGGTAATGATAACACCTTCATAATACACATGCGCTGCATCACAATCACAGTTTCTGGTTCCACCAGAATGCGAAGGTGACATACACAGTTATACGAAAAGCACTCTGAGATTCTTCAACTGAAACGTCAAGAAATGGCAGCTTCCCACTTACACACCCAGCTCATACATAAATGTAACACCGGATTATCAGTCACCAAATTCCTCAACATCTCCAACTACTCTACCATCTCAATTTCAACGATAATATCGTCCACGTACTTTCGGTATAAAATCGGCTTCACCGGTATAGAATTCAAGTTATAGAAGCACTGCAGATTTATGAACTTGAACCTACCCTCAACGAAAGTACAAATTATTTTTCGCTCTAAAATTGTTCTGTAGGACTGTGGCTTAGACGTTTGGAACCTCCGGTAGATCGTCCATTTTGCCTTCATATCTGGTGCCGTTACCATATGAATATCTGGTGATCAATAACTAGGCAACTGTAATTTTAGTCTTGCACAAATAAGTCCTACCTAGTCATATCGCAATGGGATTACCAATATTTATATTCAGTCTGATGTAACTGAAGTTTTGGACTGACATAGTTTTATCAAAGTGATTGTTTGTTTTGTCTTTGGTATCCTGAAGATGTTAGTAACATCGAAATGTTGCCTTTTATTGACTGATATATGTAAACTTTTTAAGAAATTGAGTGTTCATTTCAGTGAAATGATATGTGACTAACTTTGTATGCTAACACGTGGAGAGCTAAAAAATTCGCAAAGTTGAAAAGTAGGAAAATAAATTGTTGGAATAATTTGAAAACATCTATATTATACTATCAATCTGTCGTTATAAGCACATGAAACAATCTAATTTCAGTGCTACGTGCGCAATGAGCATGGTGATTGATGGTCAGTTGAGACAATACCCGTACCCGGCACTCCCCTCATCCCCTATTTAATAACAGGCTACACTTAGTATCGCTCGAAAAGACTACTATCATCATTTACACTTCCAGCGCAGCATACTCTACCGGTGGTCTCGGAGGGGATTTTTCTAATGCTGCTGACCGAACAGTTCCACAAACTAAATTTTTAATGAATATTTAATTAAAGCAAAATGAAGGTCGGATCCGGTTATTGTTTGCATTTTCAAAATAGCTTACTTTAATCGACTTCAAATTTTAGTTGAACATTGAATCTCAGTTTAACCAATTAAGGTCAAAGTGTTGAAATATATACTCATGAAGTCATGTTTCGAAATTCATGTGAATGCATATCACTCGCAACTGAAAGTGGATGACTAATAAGTAGATACAGCACGTAGTCGTCTCGTCGAAAAAGGGCGTTAGAACCTAATTGTGGGTAGTGGGTGACTGGAGTTGTTCATTAAACAATAGAAGTTAGGTACAAAATTTGTTATCTGTGAACCTACATGAGATTGTAAGTTAATCCTGGTGAAACTTCATAAAACATTATTCAGCAGAGCTTAGCTATGAGATGAGAGCTTTCTGAAAGGCAGCTTTCACTTTACTAGGCTCGTTGCGGTACTCGGGAATTTGAGCAAGAGCATCTGCATTGCTATGAAGAAAAAAATATGAAGAAGGTCGTTCGCAACAAATTGTGGCAGGCTGTATCCTACTCCTCTATTTTACCTACTAAATTAAAAACAATCAAGATGTGAACATGATTTGCAAATATTAATTAGTTGTCTGTAACAATAATCTTAAGTACATGGTATCATGGTTACTCACTTTCGATTACTGCACAAGCGGCGGAGCGGAGTTATAAAACTTGGTTTGGTCCTTAGTCTGTGGGGGCCTAAACCTGGCATGGAGAATTCTGTCGCTAGGTTTCTCGCGAGTTTTCACACGAGGCAACTAGTGACCGTCACCGGTGACGGTCACCAGTTGCCTCGTATGAAAGTCACGGCAACAATTGACCGTCACTGCTCACAACCGCCCCAGGAAACCCTCTGTCGCAAGAATGCCCTCTTCAAGTGCTGAGTTACTTCTATTGGCTTCACTGCTCAAGAAAAAGAAACGCTCTCGAAAAAGAAGAATGCAAACTCATGAGATGTAAACATCAAGAATATACAAAGGTGTACATCATACACTTTGTGATGACTTATGTACAGATGAGAATAAATTTTTTAATTACTTTCGTATGAGCAAGCCTTCATTTGAGGAGTTACTCAGCCTCATCGAGAATGACATCAGACGGACTGATAGAAACATGAGAAGAAGCATAAGGCCAGATGAAAAACTTGTAGTAATTTTAAGGTAAGATATTTATATTTAGAAAATGTATGGAGCCCACCAACGTTATAGGTCTGTAGATAATACTGCTAGGATATCAAAATCAACTTTTTCGTATAACTTTTATTGTAGTGAATAGCTAGTACTGATTCATTAGTAAATTACACAAACTGCATTATTTAATTTCGCATTTTTTGGCGCATAAATACTATATATTTCATTTTTCACATCTTACAGTATTTGTGTAATTTCTTGGAACTGAAAATGTTCCACAGAAAATCTGAAATTGATTATACTGGTACTGTCAGAAAAAGTAGGAGACGGTGTAGGTGTAGGACACTGCATAGGATCATTTCCAATAGCTGCTTTCGTAGGTTTCATTTGCCAATGATTGCGACTTTGATCTTGAAATGCTGGCTGCTGAAATTGAAAATTCAGAGGTTGATATGTCGGATTGTAAACGGGTGAAGTTGAATGTTGAATGAGTGGTTGTTGGATAACTTGTGCTTGGCAGATGATATTCAATATGCTTGCTTTTACTTGCAGCTTCCTCTCAGCAGGTACTTCCTGGAGGTCTGATACGAGGGATAGTAAGAACAACCTATCCTCGTTCGTTTCATTCGATTGCTGTTGGTTTTCCTCAAGTACTTTGGCCTTTAGAACTTCAATAAGGTCATTTCTTTTATTTATTTTAGACTTTTTTGAAGGATTTTCTTGTTCTTTTTCCTTTGGAGTCCCTACGTTAATGTCATTAGCAACATCTTCATCTTTGTTTTCGTCTATGCTGCTTGTGGTAGGTTTCGTTACCGTTTCAAGAAAACTGAGGATTTCGAAATGTACGTACTGCTTTCGTCTATTTGCACCTGATCCACTTTTTTCGTATTTTTTATTCAACAGCTCTCTACTTTAACTGGCTCGAATTCCATTTCACTTCTTCTGGGCATAAGTAGCTGAAACAAAGGAAAATAGAAGAGTGTCACATAAATAAACTAGAATATAGTTTAAAATTAATTTGATTACGGGAATAATAACAAATAAAATCCCTTTTTGTTACAGATACCTTAGCTCCGGAGCTATAAATGAGTGATCTATATTACCAGTAGAGACTCGGCATATCTACAATTTCTACTATCATACGTCAAGTCTGCACGGCCATTTGGGAAAATGTGAAGCCAATTTCTTTTCCTGAACAGACAAAACATTTCTGGATGGAAACCGCGACTCAGTTTTGTGAAAAGACAAATTTCCCTCATTGCGTAGGTGCATTAGATGAGAAACACATCTGATTAAGGGGATCATCCGGGGCCCTTGCCAGATCCTGTCGATGTCATGGTCATTTTGCATGTTTTTGTTGTAGAAGGACCCTTAGTTGGTGGACTATTCGTTCCTAAAATTTTATGGCGCTACAACAATAATTCCCCCCCTCCCAGGGGGGGGGGGGGTGAACGGACCAAAATCTTTCAATTTTCCCGATTTTGACCCCATATAAAAAGAGAGCAAATGAGAAATGGAAAAAAGCCCTACTATTTTTGTTAGAAATGTTCCAAGGATTCTAAAACTGTCTTTGTTTTTGTTCTAGCATCAAAACTCAAGGAGGAGATACGTCTTGAAATATAAATATCAGTGAAAAGTACCGAAAATTTCAAATTTTCGACCGATTTTGACCCCATATAAAAAGAGAACAAATGGGAAATGGAAAAAAAACCATACTGAGTTTGTTAGAAATGTTCCAAGGATTCTAAAACTGTCTTGGTTTTTGTTCTAGCATCAAAACTTAAGGAGGAGATACGTCTTGAAATATCAATATCAGTGAAATATCAATACGTAAAAACCAATTTGTCAAATTTTTACAAAAACTAAGGCCTAAATAAAAAAAACGAATTTAATAAATTGTGTTTCTTTTCAAAAGTTACATATCATAGTCAAATTTCATAAGAATCAGACTGAAAAAAAATTATTTCTAAAAAAATACTTTTTTTTATTTTAATTTTTTTTTTGGAAATCACAATTTACAGTGTGAATATGAAGTTATGTATGGAAATTATGGAAATAAAAATTAAAAGTGCTTTCAATTACATATATATATTGTTCATTCTATAACACTTCAACAAAAAATTTTGTTATGGCTAATACCCCAAAAAAAAAACTTCAACATTCAAAATGTATCTCCTCATTGAGTTTTGATGCTAGAACAAAACCAAAGACAGTTTTAGAATCCTTGGAACATTTCTAACAAACTCAGTAGGGCTTTTTTTGAAATTCAAATTTTTCGAAAAAATGTATAGCTCTAAACCCAAAAAATTGTTCATTTCAGAAATTTCAAAAAATTTCAAAAAAATCGAAAAAATTTAAATTTGAAAAAGAGCCCTACTGAAATTGTTAGAAATGTTTCAAGGATTCTAAAACTGTCTTTGTTTTTGTTCTAGCATCAAAACTCAATTAGGAGATACATTTTGAAATACACATAACATATACAAAAAACTCATTTTTCGTCTTTAAAAAAAAAAGTAAGGCCTAAATTGAAAAAATGACATGAGTAAAAAAGGTTTACTTTCACGAAAGACATATACTGGCCAATTTTCAAACGAATCGGACGAAAAAAGGTCTCAAACCCGGATGATCCCCTTAATCAAGCCAGAGAATAGAGGTTCATTATCCTACAATTACAAAAATTATTTTTCCATTTTGCTTGTTACTGTATGTGATGCATCATATAATTTCCTCTTTATTGACGTGGGTGCGTATGGAAAGTCCTCAGATGATACTGCGTTCAGAGAAAGTGCATTTTTCAAGAAACTTAAAAAAGGAACCATAAACATTCCTCCTGCACACAAATCTATGCCTTTCGTGTTTGTGGCAAATGATGCCTTTGGCCTTACTCAAGAAATTATGCAGCCATATGCTGGAAAGTTCTTAAGTAAAAAAAACATTTTAACTATAGGCTTTCACTGGCTCTCAGATATATTGAATGCACATTTTGGATACTTGCAAATAAATGGCGCATTTTTCATCGCCCACTTAATGTGAACCTAGCATTGGCAAAGACACTTTCAAAGTCCGCTGTGTTCTGCATTACTTTGTCCGAGCAAGAGATGGTTTTTAAACTGATGAAAGTTTCTCAGTTGAAGAAGTATTTGACAGGGAGTGTGTAACAGGCCCAACCTCCTGAGAGATCAATATGCGACTACTTTATAAGTGATGAAGGTGCTGTTCCCTGGCAAATAGATTATTTCTAAAAAGGTGTAATAAAACTTCGTTTTTTTCGTCTTTGGCAGAATTTTTTCTCGAGATATCTGTTAGTAGTGATACAGTTTTAGTACTGATTAAGATTATAATATTACTTTTTCGAATAAATTAGGTAATAGATTTTGAGTCATTTGCCTTTAGAGTAATTTTGTGCGTGCCATAAAACGGAAAACATCCAATGTTCCAACTTATGAATAAATTAACTATACAAATGCTTCCTTTTACTTACCTAAATCATTCTTTTCAGCGGAAGTTTTTTTCTTCAAAGTCCGCAATGAAGTGCAGAATAATGGCATTCCATGCCTTCCTCTTTTCATTCTTGTTGCTATTTTCATCACAGGATGAATTCCACATTGCAGGGTACTTCTCCACTTCATGGATGAATTCTTCGGTGTTACTATCGTCCAAGTACACAACAATGTCACACATGCATACACGAGGAAATCGCGTTGAATGATGCGGGTAACGCGCGCAGTGACGAAAGTGTTGCGTCACCGAGTGACTCAGTATGAACGCTATTATTAGTATTATACCCAACAGTCAGTGACGGCAACTGCTTGCAATGGTCACTAGCTTCCTCACGGGTAACTGCAAAATGATGTTGCGCAACTGGGCAACCGAAGTGACTTCGTATGAAAGGCTACATTCAAAATAATGGCGGGTAACCAGTGACTGTCACCGGTGACGGTCACTGAGTGACTCGTGTGAAAGGGGCCTAAGATTTTCAACATCGCTGTCACTGTGCGACTATGGTTTGCTTCCCTGACGGTCATCAGATATGGAACCTAGAAATTTGTGAACAGGAAACTGTAAGACATATTTAAAAATGGTAATTTCTACACAACTTCGAAGTACATTAGCTTACAATTTTGTTTGAATCCTAAGCAGCATATTAGCTTTGAAGTCTCTCTACGAAAACTTGTGACTGCCGAAATGAAAGGTTGTGTTTGTCTAAGTTTTTCGCGCATATTTCACGCCAACTCCCCATCATAACGAAAAGCGTCAAATCCACTATTCACAAATATTTAAAGGACAATTTGATATAATTGGAGGGATATATTAACAATCATTTAATCACAATACAACTTACAAGATCTTCGCTCTGAAGTATGTAGTCCAGTCTTCCATTGAAGTCGCACGTGTGAATCCTCGATCTGGTGTTACGTTGGCAGATTTTTCTGAGTAAAGATGCTCCTTCAGAAGCAAGGCGATTCTAGCAACTTGATCGTTTAATACCTCAACTTTACACTCCTTGCGATCGAGTTGACTTTGAATGGCAGCTATTTCCATTTTTTTTTGGCGAAGCAGCGGAACTGGAAATGGAAGGAAGGATAGAATTATTGTTAACATAGTATGTTCTTAAATATTATTTAAGAGGTTTTATGATAGTCTTGTAAGGTAAATGGAAGGATGTTCATATGTACATTGTAGTACTCAAAACCAGAAACACAGCTAATGTTTTTGCGTCATTTCAAAGAAATTTCTGCATATAACAAAATGGATATTAAAATGCTTAATTTGAAGGAAGATGATATGCACCATAGTTGGATAAATTAAGTAATACAATACGCCAAAATATATTGGAATTGTTCCCTGCACTGCTATGGAACTAGATATTCTTTGTGAGTTCCCTGAAAAGATTGCATTTCTATGAATTAAAATACAACTTTTCACAGGCTTTACTTAATCGTGGATTTAAAATCGAATACCATTGATAGAAACGGAATCGCATTCCTTGGCAGAGCCCTTCTACCGATATAGTCAATGGTAAAATAAACACTAACGATAGTGCAATGTATGAATTTACACACACAGCTTTTACAACTAACAAAAGTAGAGATTTATTCCTTCTATTTTGCATAGTGTCATCGGATATGTCGAAAAGCAACTATTCCATCAAATTCCTAACGAGATTTATCGAAGAAAAAGATGTAAAGCAATAGTAGAATGTCCCAATATATTACGCACCTAAAATATCACGCATAAAATCAGCAATACATAAAATAGATTAGCACTCAACATGTACAATAATAGATTTCTTTTTGATGAACGGACTCATAAACAATACAAAATAAAACGAAGTTCACATATCAATGTGATTATCATTATTATTGCTATTACTATTATTATATAAGAAAGTTTTAGCCTCCCTTAACCACGGCAAAGATGTTCCAAGAGAGGAAGGAGGAAAGCACCATTTAGTATGGAGTTGAGTGAACGAGGAATCTATGCACAAGGTGCACAGAAACAGTAAGCCAAGAAAGAAGATCATGAAACAAGAAAAAGTTGAAGAAGAAAGTAGTAGGTGCTGAAAAACAGGAAGCAGTGAACCGAAAAAGATGGTACGTAACAAAAAAAACTTATTCTATTTCAACAAAGAGGAAGCCTACCTAACCTTTAGCCCGGGCCCTCACAAAGTTCCCCTGGGAACGCTAACTCCCATAGATACAACAGTTGTATCCCCCTGAGGGGCACAAATCAATGTGAAAGAAACGTCGTTATCTGAACGTAATTCTCACCGGCTTAGGTCGGGAACGAATTCAGCAGTTGGGAGACAGGTTGAGCACCTTGCTCAGAGTCCTCGGATGAATCCAATTCTTTTGAAAGTAAAAACGCGTGTATGAGATATTTTCAGATATGTCAAGGTAAGGACGTATAGCACATTTTTCCTGATTGCTAAACTTCTCTATTCCTCCTTAGCATCTTAACAATAGAGTTTTACCAAATTTTCCGGCAGAAGATTCACAATTCCAACCCTATAGGTGCTAGTGTGGATGACTGCTTAAAACGTAACCTCTAAATTATAATGTTGGAAACTATATAGGTTTCTTGCTGAACATTTTCATGAGTGTTTACATTTAAAAGCAGGGCACATGTAGAGCAAGGTTTAGTTAAGCTTTGTGAGGGTGAGTTATGACAAGTCATATTATGTTCAATTAATTAAAAGGGAAACTCTTTAATGTTAACGGTCAAGCTACAGTTAATGATACGGTTTACAGCACGGTTAAAGTTTAAGTAGGGTGCAATTAGGTAATGTTGGATTTAATTCTACAATATCGATTGCAAGTAAACTAATGGGAGTTTTTAGTAGAAGTTGAACTGGCAAACATAAATGGAAGTCGTTATAATATCCTGTTCATAATAATTATGTTTATATTAAATTACGAATATACCTAATAGGGATAAAACTCAAGTAATTGAAAATAATGAAATATTCGGTATATGTATATCACAAAACGACCAATACTCAAAACAACAACTAGTCACATATGCATAAAATACTTACTTGATGCGACTGCTATGTTTGAAGGTGTAAGAACGCCAACTCGACCCTGCAGCGGTTTCTTGCAGGCAACAGGCAAATTCTGTAACACTTCCTTGAGAGGGCCACCGCACTTTTTTCACAGCCTTCAGTATATCTCTTATTTGACAAAAGAACTAGCTTCGAGCACTTTTTAAATTTTTTCCTCAAAAAACTACTTGCTAGTAAGTCAATTTCTAGATTACCAAAGAAATAGAGAAATATCATGAAAGAGCAATCAATCCTGAATACTTTGATATACATATCACTAAGACACCCTTCACATGACTGAATTTAAGAAATTAAACTCAGCTTAAACGCTCCAGCTGACGAGAAAGTTCTACGGATGAGAGTAACGATCGAATCGGGTCGATCAACATAAAATCGTAGAACTTTCCTCCGGTATAATTTCTGAATTTGCCAACACATAGAGCGTTCAAACTTCTGCATTACAATCAATAAAATTCACATTCAAAATTTTTAAGCAGTAAATGCGAATCACACGGTCACAGCACCTATTGCGACATTAAAAACTAACAAACTGTGCAGCACCGCCGGTGCGATGCCACGGACTGCTCGTTCGAAACTTCGAGTGGTCCTGGATCAAACCAGTTCATAGAGCAAATTTTTAGGGTAAGTTGGCTTCCAGACAGTAACGTTTAATGTTCGAAACAAATTTTTGGAAGAGTTTTTCATACTAGACTAAATAATATTGTATATATATCACTTGTTATTAAAAGGCAGTAAGAGTGTAATATATCAAACTTTTTTGTTATTCCATTTTATTTAAAACTGGCATGGATAGGGTAATTTGTAGATTGGTCGTCGACTGGTCTTCGACTGATTGACGATTCATCGACCTCCTACTTACCGAACTCATGACAAACCACTTGCCAACTTCTTTCCCAGGCATATGTTTTTTTAAATATATTTCTTCTCAGTATATTTCGTTGATGATCAAGTCTTTGTTTTAAATTGAGTAAAAATAATAACCGATCTTTAGCCTACGTTCAAGTGCTGTGGTATGTGACGTTTGCTTAAAACGCATGTGCGAGTATACTATTTACAAGGCAAGAGTGGTATAGTGTCTAATTTTCTCATTTCCTCTCTCTCTCCCAAACGAAGAAAAATTTGCGCGATGTTATCAGAACGTAATTAGTGTTACATCATTGTTTTATGTATAATTTACATGTTGCAAACACTCGTATATCTTGAGAGCAGACTTCAGCTACGCACGACTGCTTCGGGAATAAAAGTATTCAGCAGAAATTGAAAAGCAATGTTACTTGAATTTCGAACTATGGAGAGTTTGACTTGTATTGCTTTACTTATTCAAACGAGAATCAATTTGATTACTTTTTAGAATATAAGATTTCCTTATTTCCTTATTGTTACCATTTGTTATTCTTTGCAACGTAATTAACCTAATTTGAACGATATTATGCGATATTTCGTTTCCTTTAAATTTCATTACCCGATACAGTGGGTAACGTCAGGAAATTTGATATCAGAAACTGTCATAATAAAATACGTTTTCGCCTAGCACTGTTTAAAATCTAAGTTTTTCTTGAAATAAGCAGCATTGTCAACGTCACGATATCTTTACCGTAAAAAATAGAACGATATAACATAACATTTATGAATACGATTAATCTTAGGTATAATTTGAATCACTATGATACGAGATTAGTTAATTTTATTTTATGTTATTCTTCATTTTAGAAATTTCCAAATTATGAATAAATTCTTTGGAATGCATCTAGAACTGAAAAATGATTAAACTGATTTCACTCTTGAATCTTATTTCTCAATTTGAAATCTTGCGTTGTCCTCTCAGTAAGTAGCACTTCTCTTCTGAGAGAGATAGATATACTGCGGGGACTGTAGTAATATGTTGACTATTCTGGTATCGAAGATGGAAACAAAAACATAACCATATGAAATGTATGGTGAAAATCTATAAATGATCACAAGTAAACGCACCGAAGCATTTATTGTTCAGCACAGAGAAGTCTTCAGTTTCAATGTTGCCTATATTTTGGAAAATCATGAAAATTGACAAAAATATGAGAAATACAGTTTCTAGCTTGATGCATTGTACGCAACAATGTCAAAACACACGTTTTATGGCTTACTTCCATGCATTGTACGGCGAAAATTCAATGATATTTGTATAGCTGCAAACAACGGATGGCCGTCCTCAAATGTTACGGCCATTAACCAACTGAAAATTTTGCGCCCTCAAATCATTACTGGCCTGCTTAGAATATCACGTCCGAGCTCGACCGTGCGTAGTTATGAGCGGGGAGAGAGAGTTATAAGGCCGAGACAGCCGACTCGCCTTTAATAATTATTCATACTTGATCGGCTGTCTCGTCCTTAATTCACCTGCGACACGTCCTTGATTTTCAATTGGGTTGGAGTAGCTGGAACGTGGGTTGAAAACGCATTCCAGCCCTCAAACCCCAACATTCATGAAAAGTGGACTTCGTTAAAAATTTCGTGCTGGTCTACATAACTGGTAGAAATAACAAGTGGCCACCGGTTTTAATTCCGAAAACAGCTATTCCAGCTCTGAATTATATTCGCAGTCCCGCAGCACTTGCTGCCGCCGGCGTCAGTGAACAAAACCCCTTTCTATTTCCAGCCACGGGCGGTTCTTTGTCAGCTGTAGATGGAACTGTAGAAATTTCTTTTAGCTGCCTTAGTGCTGGAGCTCCAACCACAATAACAGCGACCAAAAATAGGCACAGGGTGAGTACCCTGTACGCCCAGTTTGATGTGAACCCCGCTGAGAGGGAGAAATTTTACTGGTTCCTCGGCCATTCGGCTAATATTAACAAGAACATTTATCAACGCCCTGCTTTGGGCAATGTACTAGAGCCTGGGCTAGCCTTACACGCCATCGACAAATCTCAATCTTCTGACTCAGACGAACCCGAGGCCAATACGAGCCTCAACCGTGGTGAACAAACTAACAATAATACGAGGAATGTTGCGATGGAGTGCTCTGATTACAATTTGAATCAGTCATCCGCATCCGTACTTGCTTCCTCAGCGTCTAGCGAAACTGACGATGAAATTACTGCATTCGATTTGAAATCAAGATCATCGTCAGATTCAAATTCCGTGGACTTAATTGGCAGCGACAGCGGAACTTCCTCTGATGAAGCTCATCAATTAACAAAGACACGAAAGCCAACTGCTCGAAGAAAGCTATAGGTTACAAAATCACCGCCTCCCTCTTCAATGAAACAGTCTAATTCGCGTAGACTCCGATGGTCTTCAGAAGATGATGATTATTGAGACTGCCTTCAGCCCAGAAATAACACTTGATCGCTCGGGGGCCAAGAGAAGGCTGCAAAGCAAGGAAAAAATATACAAATTCCTTAACGAAAACAATCTGCAGACGATAGAACATCTGTCCCTTGAGAACCAGTATAAAGCGGTTCGTCTGAATATTTTTAATAGTAGGCAGTTGAAAAGACTTAAGGTTCGAGGACAACTTGACTCAATGAATCCTAGCCGGAACTGAAATTGAACTAGTCGCCAACAATATGTCCTGTGCATGCGCCACACATTTCTTGTCAATTCTCAGTGTTTGCATGATCAAAAGAGTTTTCTGGCTATTGCATTTTCGCTATCGTGTTTGACGCTCTTTAATTCTCCTTAAATACGTTTGCAACGTACGATCATTCACTGTTCCTTTCTTCAATTCACATGTCAACTGAACAGTTGTTCTAACTCTAAATACAGTGTTTCAACTTACAATAATTTAAAATGAGTGTGTATGATTAAAAAAGGGGAAAAAAGGGATCCTGTACCTCCATGGCCATTCAATGTTACCATATACATATATTAAACTTTTCAAGTGGAATGCGTGTTAACAGATGTGTTAAGTACATGTGAACCTAATATACGGAGGATTCGCATGGCGGAGTACCTAGCGAGGAGTATCAATCACTTAATTGTAATTTGTTACTCTATATAATATGCTTAGTCTGCAATATAATGTTAAAGGGTTGACGTTGTTACATATACCACATTTCAATACTTTATTTTGTATTTCGATTTACTGAAGTGTTAGGATGTTTAATTGAACCGGCAGATAGCTGTCTATTAGCATGCACGTGAACTGATGTGAAGACAAAGTCGGCCAGCTTCACCGAATGTACGACTGATCCGCATGACTGAGCACCGAACGAGTAGTAATCATTCCTTATTTAAAGTTTATTGTCTGCTTCAATACGACAAAGGAATGAATTTTAGGGTTAATTTTAGAAATGCAGGGGTTCTGGCTGTACTATTTTGTGGATGTCCAAACGCTATTTTCATTTCATGATTTAATACTTTATTCGATCTCGGATATGATGTTTGATCTAGATATAATAGCTAGAAGTGCTGCGTGTGCTGCTTTCCCTACTCATTCATTTGACGCGGTTTATGCTCATTTGTAGTTTCTTCTCCGATAAATCGATTAATACGCATTGAAATAATAGCAATCTAGTTTTACGTTATTGTCTTAGATGCAAATTTTTATTTTGATTTACAAATTCGAAAGGGCTAGAACGTAACCCGATGAAATGCATTTTGAATGATTCCATTGTTTGATCCCTGATTAATTTATGGCGGATAACTTTGAATGGTATATCACTCCTTTAGTACCTAAACTAACCTGAATATACCAAGATTTGTTTTTTACGGTATTCAGTTAATTATAACGGTTACACTTTTCCTGTTCAGTTGGGTGCCATTCAAGTTTCCAATTAATTGCTTCTTTATGAACAACCTTTGTTACTGTACTGAAATTGTTATTTATATCATTACTCCTGTGTAGTTTTTCAACTGATTTTAATAATGTAGTTCTGATATGTGCAAGATGTTCTTTGAAGATCATATATGCATCCGTCATATTGCTCTAGAACGTATCTGATTTATTTTCTTGAATTTCAACTTCACAAACCCCTCAGGGGGATACAATTATTGTATCTATGGGAATTAGCGCTCCCAGGGGAAAAATGTGAGGGCCCGAGCTGAGAGTTAGGTAAGCCTTCTTTTTGTTGAAATAAAATGTTTTTTGTTATGTTAAAGGGCCACTTCTTTTCGGTTTACTGCTGTCCTGTTTTTCAGCACCTCAGACTTTCTTCTTCAACTTTTATCTTATTTCATGAACTTCTTTTTCATCTTACTGTTTCTATGTTTCTTCAGCGTAGATTCCTCATTTTCTGATCTCCATACTAAACGGTGCCTTCCTCCCTCCTCTCTTCGATACGCTCTATTTTTTATCGGTTAGGGAGGCTTAAACTAACTTATAATCTTATTATCTTCAACTTCACAAATTCTAATACATGGAAGAAATGCATTTCTCTACTATTGAGAAGTAAAAAGTCGGCTCGCTGTTAAGCTTATTTTTTTAGCGTAAACAATTATTAATAATTATTGTCAGAGAACGAGACCGCGAACATTTGAAAGTACGTGTGCTGGAAACTGGGGTCAGGCTTCCTCTCGTGCGGCACATGACACTACCTTCTCTCGACGCAGCGTCTTCCGCCCGTCTGAGGCTGCAGTCACTTTCCGCTTACAGACAGCTCTCCTCGAGACCAAAGAAGACTTTTCAAAAAGTGTACACACACACACTGAGTGCATAATTATCTCAGTAATAACTTGTGTGACTATTTCACACAATCGTTTTAAGGATAGGTAATAAAATTTTAACTTTTAATTTAATTTGACATTCAACTAAATGCCGCTTCAAATTAGCGACGTAAATTTGAAACAACTTATAACATAAGGCTGTCTCTGACAACAGGTCAGAGACGGCTTAGTAAATTTATTGAAAGGATTAATATTTGTTAAAATAAGAGACGCAAAATAGGAGAAGCGCCAGTAAGGAGCAGTCTCCAGTCTCCAAGCCTCTTCGAAGAGACGACTGCTCAACTTGATGCTCCCTATGCCTGGTCGCTACCCAAGCTGGAACCAAAGTCTCATTTAGCTCCACGTCGTTGCAGATGCAACGGAAAGGAAGGCCAAGCGTAGCTCAAGCTGACACTCAACGATGACGTCGGTACCGTCAAAAGAACCGGAGCTCGGTCAGGGCTGTCGCACGGCCAAAAACTTCACCCGCTACAGACTCCGGAGTGGCAGCAGTAGGAACGACAGTATTTCTGTTGGTGAAAACAGAAGTATAGTTGTAAAGAAATGGAATTTTAGATTAGACTATTGTATTTACGCACTATAACAAACTTCGAGGCTTTATCTATCATCGGAAACCCACTGACCTGAGACAATTATGCCCTCAGTGTGTGTGTGTGTGTGTACACTTATGGAGAAGTCTTATTTAAGGAATTTAGAGGAAATCAGTCGAAGGTAAGTGCTCCAGGCTGGAAAAATAGAAAGTATAGTTGAAGATTTGATTTGAGAAATAGAAAAGAGAGTTAATTAGACGGAACCAAAGGTTCACTGATAAAGTAAGAGTTTCAGCGCAAGATCAGCGTGTTTTAAGCGCGGATCGATTTTAGCCGCGCGGAACTCAACATTTAATTGAAGTTTAATTGATTAGGTTGAATTTTTAATCGTTTGACTCGAGTAGCCTGAAGCACTATAGATGATAATTAAGCATTGATAGAGGGCAACTGAAAAATAACGAAAATCACACGACAATCACACAAATAAAAAATATAGGGAAACAGAACTTCAGGAAGGAAAGAACTTATCCAGCCACTGCCGAATCTCCGCAGCGTCCCGAGAGCGCACTCCAGCCAGTGCGCAGCGACCAGGCGTTAAAAGTGTTCTATCTTACTAGCGCGCCGCTAAGCGCTAACCCCGAACAAACCTACCAAAACCACTGTATACAACCAATTATTATCTCGAAAAAAAACTGAATAGAACGGTGAGAATTTTCTCACACTTCACGCGTGTACAACATTTCTGGGTCTCTTGATATGCTTCCAATTTTTTCAAAAAGCTTTTTGTGAATTCTATGTTTGATGACTTTCTTTGAACAAAACATTTTTCGATCTAGGTTTTCCATCGCGACCTGTAATTTTTTTTTACGTTCATTTGTCTTCTGTGTAAACGGAGTCTTTCAAATATTGTTTATCCCATTTAGGCGGATTTATCAAGATATATATAAATCAGAATGAATTAGTTTTATTTATTCTTCTCAGAGGTACAAAGAAAAATCGATTTTGCGAAGCTAATTCACAATGAAATAAATAGAGAAGAAGTACTTTAAAAACATTTACTCTGAACGTTTCGAGCCTAAGCTCATTCTCAACAAAAAGTCTGCAAATAATATAATAAACAAGTTAGTACACCCAAAAATTACAGAAGCGCAGAATATAAGCACAATAAAAACAAACAAACAAAAATAATAATAATTTATCGGTTGACTATTTTCAGAGGGTATGCACTCTGCATTTCGTTGAGGGAAGGTTTAAGTTTATGAATGAATAATGACTCTAAAATACGTAGGTCTAAGCTGGCGGTACAAGTATCTAATATTTTAAATTTGCTAATGTCAATAATCTGTTGACAGGAATTATTACTACAATGTTGTCTGATGCTAGAATGACTAGGAGAGGTAAGCAAGCGACCTGTTCGATGATTCCGACCTGCATGTTCAGCAACCCTGACGTAAAGTGCTCGGTGGGTGGAACCCACATACTGCGATGCGCAATGCGCACAACTGAAATTATAGACGAGGGAAGATCGCATGCCGGTCGGGAGCACATCTTTAAATCTAAAAAATGATCCAATGGTACGCTTGTTCACTAAAATAATACGAAAGGAAATGTCTGGGAAAAATTTAGTCAAAAGCATTAAAAGATCTTTTCTCAACTTTTCCGATTGATATCCAAAATATGGCGACACACAATAACTATAGTTTAGAGCTTGAAGACGAGATTCTGAAATAAATTTACTGTTCAGGAATTTATTAATGGCACGAAAAGTAACAGAATGTGGATAACCATTAGCTGTAAAATAAGACTGCAAAAAAGTAAATTCCCTATGGAGGTCAGTGTAATTTGAACAAATATTATAGGCACGAGTAATAAGGGTGGAGATGCTATTCAGTTTGAATCTCTTACAACAGAAACTAAAGTAACTTAGACCTAACCCGGAGAATGTTTGTTTTCTGTAGACTGAGGTTATGAATTTATTACCCGATCGGTGAACATTGATATCAAGGTAATTTAATTGGCCATTATTTTCCAGATCTAAAGTGAATTTGATATTGGGATGCCTGGAATTGAAATACTGAAGAAAGGAATAGGCATCACATTTGTTTTTGAAAAGAACAAAAGTATCATCAATATAGCGCCTATAGAAAACTGGTTTGAATGATGTTGGACATTGATTTAACCATTTCTGTTCATGGTGACACATGAAAATGTTGGCGAAAGTAGGGCCTAAAGGGAGACCCATACCCAACCCTTCTATTTGTTTATATATACGACCATTGAAAATAAAGAAAGAATTTCGCACACATAGTTCTAAAAGAGACCTAAAATAATTTTTTGTTAAACCTATAACTGAAGATGACGGAACAGAAAACAGCGAATTTATGCAAATATCAATGGTTTCGTCAAGAGGTACATTGGTAAAAAGATTCTCAACGTCAAGGGAAGCCATAAAATACTTATCAGCGTCAGGTTGACTAACGAGAAAATCGTTCCTCAATAAGCTTTTTCTATTTAGAAAATAAGAAGTCAAATATCTTGGACTAAGTGCTCTTTCAATTTCAATTTTCCAACGTGAAAAACCAAGTTTCAAACATAACACAAATAGGCACAAATAGCTATAGCGAACGGAAAAAATTTAGCCGCTACATCTCTATAGAAATGACGAATTTCAAATGTATTACCTTTTGAACTTTTGTTCATTTACGAAGTTCTACGAATACGCCTTGTTTTCGTGATAAACGAAAATCATTAGACACAATTTGCGATGTCGAAATATTATAGGATTGCAATAAAATTGTTCTCAAAAACGCCAGCACAGTAGATGCGGAATTTTTTGCACCGAAAACTACTCGCTTTGCATGTATGAACTCATACCACGAAGTTAGGTCGGTGATGCTGACACTTTAAGGTAAAACACTAGGTTGAACATTTGATTTGTTACGTAATGGGGTGAGGACAACATCTAATACGTCATCAAAAACAAATAAAGTTAAACTGGAATCGGCAGCTCGAACGGTTGAGCATCGGTTCTTGTCAAAAACGCATCAAGAGCAGTATTTACGCCTATACACAAGATCTGATTTGCGATTTATGGCACTTTACATTACTTGAACTTGATCATTATAGTACAACTATTAAAAGCAGTTGAAGATTTGACTGTCAAACACCTAACCTCATTTAGATATTGCAATTGAAAGTTGCCATACTGGTGAAAATGTGTCTGACATTCATGGACGTACAAGGAGCGAAAATAGAACCCGTAACCGACTTTTTTCTTCTGCTGCCAAACTTGTTAGAAAAGAAATGACAAAACCTTTAAGGTAAATCACCAATTTTAAACACATTTGTTCTCCATAAATTTCCCTGTCAAACCAATATAAACACTTAAAACGGGTGAATTACACGTCATGATGAAAAGTTATGAGAATTTCAAGGCGAAAAAAGCGAGTTTGAGGGTTGACATCTGAGCCTAAGTATATTTCTATTAACTCTAAGAATACTGTACACCTTTAAAAAATTCCCAACAAGGCCTCAATTGGGAAGAAATTGGGCAAAACTTTGAAGTTCAATAATCGTTCCAAATGTGTCGCATCAAACTCGAAAATATTACAACATTAGCGTCTTGATGTTCGACATCCTTTTAGAGCCTTCAAAACTCAAGCAAGCTTAATTAAGGCCTCAACGCAGTCAACCAAAATCTCGATTTACTACCTTACAGAGACTTCAACGCGTACAGGAAAATAATCCATCTATTAAATCTACGTAAATTGAAAGACCTTTTCACAATCCCATTTTGGGTCCCAATACCCTCCATTTCGAAGTTTTTTTCAATTTTTCTCTGAAACTTGAAGGTCTATAACTTTGAGACAGGTATCAATCGAAATATCTCATCGAGACGCATTAGTACAGGGTTTTTCAAAACCCTGAAGGGTAAAAAAGGGGGCGTCATAAGGCAACAAACGTCAAAATCACGTCTTGAAAAAGGCATTTTCCATATCGCAAAAACTATCCATGGGATCATTCCTAAAATAAGGTTTGTTATGTTCCAATTAATAACAAGTAAAAAGTGTTAAATAACTTTTCCTGTCCGACCCACCGTTTCCCCATGTTATTGTTTTGAACGACAATAAGTGTGATTTTTCGCAAATTAGGGTATTTTCAAATTAGATTTTTGGAAAAAAGCATCACGGTAATCACAACGTTAACTTGATAACAGTGAAAAAAGTTTCAAACTACGATCTATTTGATTTTGAAATGTGAACGCAAACAATCAACGCCAAAAAAAGTGGTCAAAGTCGACCTTAAAAAAACGAGTTTATTTTAACTACCTTTAAAGTTGTATACAAGTTGATTTTTTCAAGTTAGAAACACGTAAAAGTTTTTTTGAGTATGCCCACATGTTTTCTCTAAGATTCCAAGCTGCCACGCTCTCAGCCCTAGCCAAAAGATTCAACGGCCTGATCGACGGGACCCTATGCGGATTTGAAAATTGTTGAAAAAAATTCACATGCTCGTAAAATTTTAACTTGCCACATTTTATTGATCGGTGATTTTATATGTTGTAGAACTTTACAAAAAATACGAGCTATCGAAATTTGAGGCCACCAAAAGCAAAAGTTTTGCCGAAAAAAAATGTCAAAAATCCGTCACAAATCGCGAAAAAATCATTCTTCGACTTTGAGGCCCTATATAGTTACTTTTTTATCATTTTTACCTCATCAAAAACATACCAGCAAAAAGTCCAACATTTTTTCTACAACATACTTAACGTTGATTTCATGAAAGCCCGTAACAAATTTGCTTATTGACTTTTTAAAAAATACCTCTTTTTTGGTCGGTTTTTGGTCTTTGGGGGGTCTCCTTTGGGGTCTAGGGGGCTGGAAAGGGGTCCATAGGTCTTAGAATTTTGCGATCTACACGCTCACCAATTTTGAGCGAAGCTGAGACCACGGGAAGTGTGGATTAGCGCGAATTAGGGGGATATTTTGCTACTATCTCAATGCTCCACCTTTCGGCGACAAGCGATTTCTATCACTGTTCAAATTTTTTCCTTATCACGGGTATTATTTTTAGTCTCTTCTCGCAACTTTCAACCAAAAGTTCGCCCACGGTGACTAATTAAACGTCTGCAAAACAATCCAGTTTTAATCATCGACTACATTTGCGATATGCACTTAGCAGAGCAAACTGATCCTTACTGAGTATCACCACCTCCAAATTCCGGTAGAAATAATCAGCGTATCTACAGAACAAATTGAAGTTGATGTTCAGCTACCATGATTACCTTGGCACCACCAAAAGAGGAACACTCCTTCAGTTGAGGGAATTACCTTAATAGAACTGGAGCCACCTTTATCATTATTCTTTGGCGTAGGATAACTGAAAAATAGAACAATGAAGCAGAAACCTGTTCAAAACAACATGCTCAGTGAAGTTATGTAGCAAACTATACTTGGTCATTGATTATAGAGGCTAATTTGAGGTCACTTGCACTGGCTGATGATGATAGTACCTAAGTTTGGATCAATATAATAGTCTGAATTTTGATCACTAAACTTGAATGTAGGATTATTCTTCCAACATACCTAAACAAGATGATATACCTACTATGTATATCGGGTTATTTATTCGCACAGAAAATCGAGAATTAATCAAGATCAACATTTGGTGGGATCGATTTTCTCAGAGTTGCAGGAATTTTCTTCTATCTTTCTATCTATATAATTTTTTTCTATTTTGAATTGTGATTTGCATAGGCCAACTTCCAACTCCACGTACGGCAAATTTGTGGTTATGATTATCTCCAGTCTTAACTCGGCTGTCACAAAAACTCATGCAATATAAATCAAAACATTTATTTTGTACATGATTGACTACTTCCATATTTTTGCATACCACTTAAAAAATTATCTGTGGCCTAAACATATTGAAACTGCAAAAGGTATTTAGTCTATCTTGTTGTCAAGATTTTATCCAAAATAATTAACTGTCTGACTCAACTTGAATGGTTTGGGATCGATTGTTGAAACATCAAGTAGAGATTTTAAGGAGAAAATTGATGGAAATGAAGTTAAATTCTGGTTCTAAATGTTGAAGAGAGTGATAGAAGACAAACAAGATAACCCCTGAATATTTTCCTCTTATTAGGAAAATATTCATGGGCGAAGAACTGCAGAGAGCCATCACCTACAAATAAAATAGTACATGTTAGAGAGAGTTGTAGGCTGTTTCAAAAATCTACACTGTCATTGATCATCATTTCAAGTTGAAGTTGTGCACTATTATTTCATTATATGAAACTTTCCGGAGGATAGTCTTTTCATACCCTATTTTAAACGTATTCGGGAAAGGGTAGCCATCAGGTCATTATTTATAAAATGTATTCACAAAAGTCAGCAAGAAAACCTCAAATTACACAAAATACATACAAATACTTTCATGCTAAAACAAAGTACTCAATTATGTTCAGTGTCCTAGCTTAAGCTAGAATAAAACCTTTTCTTCTCATACCCAACGAACCAATAAAAACTACTGAAATTAAATTAGTGAAAATCTAAAACGATTTTCAATAACATATTTACCACTAACTAAAGTTAATAACCTGATACTAAATAAAGGTCAATCCATACATCAATTATAATAAAAATTTAATGAAGAGAAAATTCAAGCTCTAAAATTAATGACGTATTCTGGTAAATTAAATTAACAATGTATTCTCACATGTATTCTGGTCGCCAATTGGATAAACTCGAAACCACTGGTTGACGGAGATGCCTCATTCCAAGCAAAAATTAACGGAGTTAGAAAGGCAAAGATTAATTCTATAAAGTCATTGTTGGAAGGTCCGCTTCTTTGATGGAACAATAGATGCTGATTTCCTTGTTGTTGTTCCTCCATTTGAATTTTTCATCAGGCACAATGAAATTAGAAATTTTAAGTTTTCAATCACCGACAAAAATCTTCATTTTCATAATTCAGTAGTACTTTCTTTGCTTTGGACTCGATAAAATTAGTACCATGCTTAAAAAATCATTTATTGGCTATTCTGGATGTAATCTTGACTAGAAATAGAATTTAAAGAGTGATTTTTCAGTCTTTAACACTTTCCTCCATAACTTCATGTTCAACTTAGTCACACATTTCGAATTTTGCGACGCATTTCCTATATACGTACTATATTGAAGATATCAGAACTAAAAGAATCACACACAAATCAATGCCACATTTCACTATAAAATTGGGCTTAGGTTTATATTAGGTTGAATAGTATTTAAGTGAAGCTTGATATCTGGATTTGCAAGAGGAGAGGGAACACTGTTCGTAATTCATTTCCGAAACCTGGAAAAAATATCATGTACGCTTAAGTTAGATTAGAATACATTTTTAAATAAAGACACAGAGATATGAGAACAAAGTAAAGTAAAATCAAGGTAAAAACGCAAGTAAAAAGAAAGACAAAGATATCCAACGTTAGGGCAAAGTTTAAACACAATAATAGCTGACAACCAATGATGACATCAAAAATGGAATTTAAAGTTTCATAAGGTTCTTAAAATGTATATAATGACAAGCCTATGACGAAATGTCTGACGAGAAAGGTTTTCACGCGCATTTTTTCTTGTCTTATACATGCATATTTTGATTCGAGAACATAGGGTCATGATTGAATAGAAGATTGAAATTGAAATATCAAGAGCATGTTGAATAAATGTATTTCTCATAGCAAGATATACGAATCATGGTCACAATTGAATAAATTTTTCCCATCAAGAAATATCAATCATGGGCATGCCCAATCAGAAATATCTTCACCGATCGGTGAAGATTATTGCCATTTACTGCAGACATTCTTGGCTGGTCATTGAAGATTTCGCAGGAGTATTTGCATTCAGCGTGGATTTAGTGCAGAATTAACGCAGTGAATGCCCGCTTTTGAAGTGCAGATCGGCATCGAACTACTGCTAAGATCTTCACTGGCCAAGAGCGAAAAAAATCATTTATCTGCAATAAACTGCACTAATCAGTAAATATCTTTTAAAGTAATCTGCAATAAACTGCCCTAATCAATGAAGATCTTTTAAAGTAAATCATTACCGTCCTTTACCAAATAGGAGAAGAAAATGCATGGATAAAATGCTGCACATTATACCCAACAACAGAACAGTTATCCTTCCGAAAATCGTACATCAGCGTAGAGAGTCTCGTCTCTCCGTCATAGAGGCAAACGTCCGTGTAGGTCGGGAGAAACATTTCTCTCACACACACTTTATTGAACAAATGGCTGACACGCAATTACATAATTTATTTTCTATCTTTTCCTGTATTCTTAACTTTTTTCCTATAGGAAAAGTATAGGAATATAACGCTTGTTATTTCTGACTTTGGCCCTGGAATATAACGCTTGTTATTTCTGACTTTGGCCCTGCGTCAAGGAGCAGCATGTCGCACAAACCCTCCCTCCCATAAATGTTTCTACTCATGGATCATTGTGAGACACTATCCTGAGATTAGCTATAGCATCAGCAGACCATCTTTTTACTTTCATGCCGTGAGACGGACTGGACTACTGTAGAGTCAAATCTGACGACTCTAGAGCCGCAGCAATCTATACTATAATAAGAGCCACGTCCGTCCGTCCGTCTCTCTGTCTGTCCGAAGCCAGCCGAAAGTGTGTGGTGAGCGTACCTGGGATAAGGGCCGGGTGCACTCGGCTTAATCAACTCATGAGAAATTGAATTTCTTTACGGTCTTTCTTTCATTTCGCCCTCTTTATTATTTCAAATCTAAGAGGGTGGAATAGTCTATACTATAATAAGAGCCGCGTCTGTTTGTCTGTCCGAAGCCAGCCGACAGTGTGTGATGAGCGTATCTGTGATACGAGCTCAGCCTCATCAACTCTTTATTCTTTACCGTCTTTCCTTCATTCCGCCTTCTTGCTTATTTGGAGAAAAGGAGGTGGACTAGTGTTTATTAATAAAGTGATGTAAAAATTGATTAGCTTCCAATTCTCACGACAAAGATGTTCAAAGAGAGGAAGGATGCAGGCACTATTTGGTATGGAGTTAAGGTAACGCGGAATCAATGCATAAAGGCATAGAAACAGTACGCTAAGAAAGAAATTGATGAAACAGGAAAAAAGTTGATTTAAGAAAATAGTAGGTGCATAAAAACAAGACAGCAGCGAACCGAAAGAAGATGATTCATAAAAATAAAAAACCTATGCTATTTCAAAAAAAGAAAGCCCACCAAACAATTAGCTCGGTACCTCACATAATCCCCCTTGGAGGGCTAATTCCGATAGATACAATAGTTGTATCCCCCTAAGGAAGGTGATGCAAAAAGTTAAGTCATTTAGAAGGTAGTCATTTTTTTACACTGGCCCAGGAGCTGTTAGTTGTGCACATCTCCTCTCAATGTAATAAAATAAATATCAAATTCGTTAGACAGAAGCGAGTATTGTAAATATTATTGGTAGACGCCTCTGAGGAATTCTGTCACCATTTCATTTACGTGAGAGACTTAATTTTTTAGTAGAAATTCATATCGACTATTATTCTCACGTTCATTAATAATTTCACGAGATTTGTTTGTGAATTAAAATCAGTGTAGGTTTACTTCAATAGCAATGGCTCACATCCGTAGCAAAACCTACTATATAAAATACAGGTCGTGAGAGGCTGCTGCTGTCAGGTGAAACAGTACCATCACCTCATAAAGTTCCACATTAACAACATAGCAAATATTCGGTTGCTACGAACATTTCCTCATTATAAAGAGCTTTTTGCTTAAGCGTAGTTAACATACACAATTTTGCCTAGCTAGTAGAAGCATTTTTAATTTTTCCGCTGATGCATAGAGCTGCAAACAATGCTATGGGAAAAAGAATATATTGATACCTTTAAAACGTGAACATTCAAATAAACAGTGTTCAGCAAAAACAAGTACGCACAGCCTACCTCGTTGACGACCGATGCATTCCTAATTTCTTCACACAAACGAGCACACATGAGCAGCGTGAGATCCAGTTCTTCAGGGTTCCATTCCTCGTCTTCGCTTCTGATATCTGATGCCGAGACTTTCAACTGCGATGCATCTTCATCAACGCCTGAAGTAACCTCCAGCGACGATAATCCTTGTTTTCCGTCCCAGTCTCGGGCTCTTCTTGCCTTCAATCCCAATTCTGCAGCGCAAGCTAAAAACTAAAGTGTAGCTATAGGATAATACTATACAATGAGGTAGTAAAACTGTGTACCAATCATTATATTGGTTTATTATTCTAATATAAGTTAGTTTCAGCTTCCCTCACCACAAAAGGTGTTCCAAAGAAAGGAATAAAGAAGGGACCATACAGTATGGACTCTTACATGTGGAATCTATGCACAACGTGTGTTCTCACATGACCCATCCTTGTGAGGTAACACCAGTGTGTTGCCAGTTAACTGAACACAATGCGCATAGAGACCACAAGTCAGAAAGAAAGTCTCAACAAGATTAACATTCAAAAAGCAAGTAATATTCTGTGAAGAAAAAGATAGTACTGTCCCAAAAAAGATGGTCTTAACAAAACAAAAAATCGACATTTCCATCAAAAAGAAGGCCTACCTAACTGTCAGATCGGGCCCGTATATTATCCACCTGGGAGCTCAATTCAATATGAAGATATTCATTTTTGATAACAGAGCGTTTTAAAAACAATGTTGTAGGGAATTTTACATAGACGAATAGTTTTGAAGTATATTTAAAATAATTTGAATATTTCATTGTATGACGTCAGTGGGTGATATGAAGGAGAAATAAAAAGATAACATTTACGTCAAGCAGAAACGAGAGAGTTTCCAGCGAGCTAGGTTCAAAGTAGAATCTTGGTTAACTGACATGAAAATCGGAGTATGATTCAAAAACATCAACAATCAAATGAAGAATATTGAAAACAAGATTAGACTGCATGAAAAAATAAATTGTCAAACTCTGTGCATAAACATGCTAAGCACATGCGATTAATAACTTATGTAACAGATCAGCATCGGTATATTGCATCAGAATGGCTAAGAAGCAGTGGTTTAATAAAATATTCTAATAGAAATTTGGTGAGTTGAATTGATCATTTCATTAAATATTGAATGAATGCATGGAATATTAAGGGGGACGTCCACGCTGAAATCGACTGAATTAATGAAATGGTTGTAATGTTCTTTCTATGGAATTTATATCTATGGAAATTGGCATGCGTATGTATTTTTGAAAATAAACTGGGGTCGTTTCGCTAACTTTCCTCCCCCCCCCCCCCCCCCCCCCCCTCCTTTCGACATAATTTTGGAGACAATGGAGGCAAGGGGAGTAGGGGGAAGTGCATGCTTTTCAAGAGACGTTTTCTCAAAAAGTACTCATCTTAGAGCAATGTTTTATGTGTCATTGGATGTGTATAAAGTTTCTGAATGACGAGTCGAAGGATTATTTTGAATTTCGCAATAGTTTAGTTATTACAAAATTTAAAACTATTTCGGAAAAAAACATTTTTCCATATATTTTTCAATGCAATCAAAAATTACTGTGAATTTAAAAAATTGTATGTCAGTAGTTAGAACAGCTTTTTGCGCATCTAATGATGTCTGAAATATTGCTCTACAATAAAAATTTTCGGAGAAAATAGATTCTGGAAAATAACCATATACCCCACATTTTTTTCCCATTTTCCCCGTAATTATGGCATAAATGGGAAAAAGATATCTTCACTGCCTCTATTTATTTCTATAAATACACAAGTAAATCAATTTTCACAAATCTAGATTCTATAGAAAGAACGTTACAGTCATTTTAGAAAAATTAATTAATATTTTCCAATCTGTAATTCTTTACGTAAATTTTTCCCATGTAACTGAGAAATTATCATGAAAATCAAAAGAATCTTTCTAATTGCCATGTAGCAACTTATTGCGCATCCAGTGACACCTAAATCATTGCTCTACGATAAGTAATTTTTGAGAAGATGTATCTTAAAAAGTATGCACTTTCCCCTACCCTTTCCCCCATTGTCTCCAAAAATTTTGCCAGAAGTGGGAAAAATTCGTGGAGACAATCCCTATTTACTTCCAAAACTACATTCGGATGCCAATTTCTATAGATCTAGATCTCATACAACAAACGTTACAGCCATTACCTCGATTTTGGGTGGACGTCTCCCTTAAGTCTACCCATCAATGATTTGGACGCAAAATTGATGAATGTGAAGACCAGGGGTAGAGATACGCTGGAAAACTGCGACGTTTATTGGTAGCGATGTTGTTACAGGACGGGATGCGGACCAAATGCGCGGGCCCTAATGAGCTCACCGCTTATATGACCTCTGAGGTGAACGGGGGAAGAGGGGCATGGCGCATGGCGCACATACCTCCCCCCTTACCCAATTTAGGTACTTAGCTATAAACATTATTCGGGCAATAAATAATATATCCAAAAACAATATTCGGGCGGAAAAAACACAAACTCTAAATTTAAAAACTAAATTCGCCTTACATGTGTGTATTGTTCGAAGGTAATTCTATTAACTAGGAAATACACTGGTACATAATTGAATCGTTTTTCTTCACCCTTAAAAGATCAATACGAATAAATTTAGTCAAATTTAGTAACAGTACTTAGCTCAAGAAGTATCAACACAAGCCGCAACACAAGCTGGGAGTATAAAGGCGGCTGAAGCAATATAACATAATGCCCTTACCCTCAACATTAAAAAGAAATAAAAATCTAGCTGCTACAAAAAAACAACAGCACAACTATTGACCTTACAATATACTTACTTACGTCAACAAGACACAGCAAAGGGAAGTAAATGAAACACCAGATAATCTCATTAAAAAGAATACCAATGTCCAAAAGGAATAATTTCGACGAATAATTTCGCTTTTCTCGCAATTAAAAGTGCAATGTCGCAACAATTTTTCAATGTCGCAACAACTTCGTAAAAGTCAAACAATTTAGACATCAGGTAATCACATGGATTATTCAGAAACGTTACCACGAAAATTACCCCTACTGATATCATCACCAAATTCATTGAGCACCACTACTTGACGTTTATAAAGCCACGCATACACACAAGTATTACTACTAGCAACTAAATAAATCTAGTGAATATAGGGATTGTAGATTACCTGCAAAGTAAAACACGAGTTCCTCGGCAAGGTAATTTCGGAAAATTTTATAAGAATCAAAACTATTGCCTCGTAGGTAATGAAAATTGAGTGCTGTAATAATTATTGTAACGAACCTAAGTGGTAATCCAATTAAAGAACCATTTAAGTTTCCACCAAAAATAAAATATTGACGTTAGTTAAAGTTGTTATCATACACGTATGTTATTGTTATTGATTGTTATAATGTTAAAGCCAAACATCGCACCAATTAGAACAGAACTTTTCCACTATTGGTTAAAACAATAATTGGAATAAACAGAGTGCCATAGACTCGTAAGACTTAATTCTATCGGTAGCATAAGAATATAGAACGTTGAGTAAGATATAAGAAAATAAGTAACAAAATCGAACACACGCTAGTTCAGAACATCAAGTATGAATATGAAAATCGGGTTTCGCACCCTGCAAACACAAAGGAGAACAATCACTAATCCGTTTTCAAATATTCGTTATCCAATCGTAATGAAAAGTAAACAAAGCTCTTAGTTCTGAACGAGCCTGACTTTATAATTACCACATTAATTTTCACGGTAAAGTAACACTGTAAAAGATAAACACTCTTTTTCAAGTTAATACCAAATAAAATATGTAAAGTCAGTTATTTTTGAGTTCATCAATGGTTCACCGCTGTTCTCCTTCCCTTTCACGAGGGTGATTTACCTCTAATTAGTATGGGTTAACTGCGCTCGGAGGTTAACTGCTGCTAAGTCGTTGACTGCGCGCGGAGGCTTAACGTACTGCCGTCAAGGCCGCCTCAGTTGTTGTCAGGTGCTCTGTGCTTTCGTACACCCAAGCGAAGCTGAAATCGGAACGGAAACAAGAAGATTAGCATGGTTAAAGCTCAAAATTTAGTGCATGCATGATTGAATAAAGTAAAATGAGAAACACCTATAGTGTCAGAGTGATCCACTACCGAATCTTACTATTTAGTTAATGACGAGTAAACATTCTTAAAACTTTGAGTCAATGATTTAAATGCCCAACAAAAACAAGTCTCTCATTATCATTTAAGTTTTCTCAGAAAATGAATGCTGACTCAATAAAGATCAGCTGAATTCCGACTAGGCATTTAATTTCTTGAAAGATCGAAAACACTGTCTCCGTGTTAAAACCTCGGCATCAGCAGCCGGATGTCGCTAGAATTTTCCAATCTGTATTTAAAGTGTGAATTCAGCATATAAATTCTCATCGTGACATGAGAGTGTGCACTTGAAACGTTCCCAGACAATGCACGGCAAAAAAAAAAATATGTGCAAAGTCGTCAATTCTCGCAAAACATGCCAACAATCACGTGCGTCTTTTACATACGAACATAAGAACTTAAGAACATTGTTATTCTGCTCTTGTTATACTTTCATACTGTAAACGGTTACTTTACATTTCAAATATCGCGTTACGTAAATACTAAATACTAAAATACTACTAAATACTAAAGCATATACGAGGTTAACATGAAGCATAAGCAAATACAACAGAAAGACACAATTGAATACATAAGAACATACTTTATACGGTAAAAACACGATTTGTTGTCAAGGTAAAAACCAATATTGACGTAAAATACTCTAAATTTTAATCGTTCAATCAGTTGTAAATTGTCCCGTGGAAACTTTGGGAGACTTGACGATAAATTTTGCATTCTTTTACGTTCGATTAATTTCAAATTACACAACATAAAACTTTGCTGATTATGAAATTCGAGTAGGCTTGCAAAATGACTGTATGACGCACTAGATCGTAAACGTGCTCAAAAAACATTAAAAACAGCCACTCTCGTTTAACAAATAACTAAGAAATAAATTAAATTTTGCTCTTACTTTTAATTAGTTTCCATTAGTCAATTATTCGTTAACTATCCAAAACACATCTTTTTCATGACTATTCACCAGTCATACTCATGAATATTCACCTAGCCATATTCATATTCATATTCATGATCACGCTGACGTCTATCAGCTGTCTGGGCACTATTGTCAGCCAGAGCCGCCACCGGAAATACGGCGCTCACGGCCTTGGTCAAGTTCAATGCCTGGATGGTACAGCATGAGCTACTCGCGGCCTTGAGCCAATGCAAAAAATAAGCTGCAAAACTACTCACTCGTACTGCACATGAAATTATGCGTGCTGCTCTGCACACTCTACCTTTCTATTACTCGTTACTCTTAACTAATTACCAGACCACCACGTGTGGTTAATTAATGGGCGTTTATCGCCTCTCATTATTACTCTCGTATGGTACTTCTGTTCGCCAGCACAATGACAACCGCAATCTACAATGCTAAACTCTGACCGTCATGGTATCAATGGTATTATTTCCGCCAAATGTAGTTTTGAACTAAAGTCAGAGTCCTACCGAAAATCAACGGTAACAGCTTCTCTTTAAAGCTTATTCACTTGTCTGAGCGCATTACTTTGATACTATTCCTTAACAGTATTACTCGACCTCGCTGGTAAATTCACCTGGTTACCTTATACCATTTACCAGATATATCCACAGCCTTGTCGGTATCATTTACCTCTCAGGGTTTACCATTTACGCACACTAAAAGAGTATTTCTCTTCTTTATTTTTATTATCTCACGGACACTAACTCTGCCGTGGTCTCTGCTCTCTCGTACTGCAAACGCTACAACGCCACAGCATATTTCATCATTATTTCATCATTTCACTGCATTGTACTACTTGTACATCATCTTTCAATCAATTCCTGTCCTCTTAACACAGCGAATTGTTCCCTCAATAATGGATCCCTTGATCCGTAGTACTCTCTCGAACTCTACTTACACTCTAACGGTAGAATGTTGAGTTATGCAAAGATCTTCAGCATTACCTTTGCGCAAATTGGAACGCACTTCCCCACTGCAACATCCTAACAGACGCATCCAGCGAAATATAGTCACCCCAAAATTGTCCTTCCTACCCACAAGCAAATAGGGATTACTTGGAAAGAGCATGGTTTGCAACTGACCTTCTCGCTCAAATTACAGGTAGCATTACATGACCTACATGTTGCACAGGCTACAGAAGGCATTTAAGGATACTTATGTGTCTTTCGCCAATATATCCAGGGCAGAAAAATACCCTTGGTAGTCATTGTACTCGTTCTAGGCACGCTGGTTACTGAAATTTCAGGCATATATACGTTACTAGGTTTGTTGTCTAGGTATTACACATATTATATCACTGCTCAGTACTGTTTAATCAGTAGCTCAAACACAAATTTATACAGCAGTGACTAAATCTCCAACATGAATTCAAGAAAATAGCGCCACTTTAAAAAGACAACTCTCCTAAACTCTTAAAAAAATCTTGTCTAGAGGTTATTGAACACACTGCTTGCTCTCACTGCAAGTGCAGACTTTGTTTGACCTTGACGCCTGCACGCACTGGCTATTGCAAAAAAAACTGCCTGAAAAAAACTCTACCACTGCACGCTGTCTGCCTAACACACAACGAATATCTAGGCTGCAACAAAACTGTATTAATTAAACAAATTAATTGTTGCTGCGTTACTTATCTCAAATTGTAGGTTTAGTTATCGTTTTCGCGCGATATCGCGATCTCTGCAATCGTTATAGGCGATGCACCGTTACTGCTTCGTCCGCAGCACGAAGATAACGTAGCTGTAGTAGACTGACACCTCGTAGTTGTAGTTTTAAGCTCTGTAGTCGCCCTTTCCGTAGATCTCAGAAGCTCTCTGTCTGTAGATGCTGCCCTTATAATCGACTTCTCGTTGCTCTGACAGCCTCTGCAGATTCTCTTCTTAGACGTTACAATAATTCTCGTCACCAGACGATCTTCGCTTTAGTTCTCTTAAATTCTCTGTAGTTATCAGTTATCCGCCGTGTTGATTTGCTGAACTGGATCTTCTTCCCAAACTTCTGTAGGTCTCTCCTTGAATAGTATATCTTCTTGACTTCTCAATTATATCCTCTTAACTTCGTGGGTCCGTCAACTCTCTGGCCACCAATGTGAGGACCAGGGGTAGAGATACGCTGGAGAACTGCGACTTTTATTGGTAGCGATGTTGTACAGGGTGGAGTACGGACCAAATGCGCGGGCCCTAATTAGCTCACCGCTTATATGACCTCGGAGGTGAACGGGGGAAGAGGGGCATGGCGCATGGCGCACAATGCACTCTGAATTCTTGTTTTTCTCGCCGCCGGTTTTCCCAAGCCCAGTGTAGCTAAGCTGGACAGCAAGGTCTCGTGACATCACCCTTTTGAGGATGCGGCGTATGGTGCCTCCGCTGTGACTCAAACGTAATGCTTGAGCTTGTCAATCTGAGAGTAATAGTTCAGTGGAAATCAAAGTTTACTGTGCCAATGATCAAAAATAACTTTAGAGAAAATTGCATGCAACGGAGGAAAGCAATGCACATTATTCTAGTTGAATTATTTCCACATTTTGTGGTTCGCATGCTAGTAGTAAACATAATACCAATCAGGGCAAAATTCACCACAATTAGCTTGAAATGGAAATAATTTAAAAAAAACAATTTCAAGAAAGACTCATTCTCTGACGAATTTTTGAGTTTCATAAGCCAAAATGAGTTACACAAACGACTAAGTCACTTTTAGATATAAATTTCAATTTTCTTAATCTAACCACAAGGGTTTCATCAATAAAAACTATTTCCGTTTTATCATTTTCCTTATTTACCAAAAATTGTTCGAAATTCATTTTAGTTTTCCATCAAACTATTTTTTCTAAGGCGTACATAGAAAATAAACTGAGATTTCGTGGTAGACTTGTCAAATTTCAATCATATATGATTACGTCTGAACTATTACATAAGAAACTATTGAAAACAAACAAAATTGGATTTAAAATTATAAATAGAGTGTTGAACAGAGATGTTAAACGATATAATATTTATATAATGAAGACACATTTAAAATGTATACACAACAATTTCACGAAAATTTCTCCTAGCGTGATAGCGTAGTGGTCTGAGGCATGGCACCAAGAACGTAAGGCTAAGACATCACGGGTTCGAGCCTCGCCAATTGTGACACTTTTTTATGTTCAGAAAACGTTGGACTGATACGTAAATGAAATATTTTCTATTTTTTCTCTTTAACGAATGAAAGTAAAGAAAGTTTTAACATGACTATGAATTGTAAAAAATCGAAGCATTTTTCTTCAATATTCAGAAAAAGTTAGCGGAAATAAACCAAAATTCTCCATGGTAAAGTAGATCTGTTGGGTCGAGTGGATAACGCGTTGGGCTTGTGTTAAGAATATGGGTAAGAACTGCGGGTTCGATTCCGGAAATGAATGACTGGGTTTTCATGGTTACATGGACCTACCATAGAATCCCCGCACGAACTGGTGAGAGCGTCACGAAGCAAATGGAGTGAGAGTCAAATATTTCAATTACCTAAAAATAAAAATTAATTAGGGCAAAATTTCAAAGAGATTTATTCATTGATGAATTTTTGACTTTTTTATAACCAGAAATCAGTTACACAAACGACCAAGTATCTCTTGGATATAAATATCAATTTTCTTAATCTAACTGTATTTTAACAAACGAAATTAATTGTACTCTGTTCGGGAGCATTTCAGAAAACCATTTTTAGTTCAACGGTTCAACGGTTTCTCGTCTCAAAGTATTCTCTAACGATATTAATCTGTTTTTTATATCAGCGTAATCATCCTCCAATTTCTGCGATGACGGTTTCAATTTTTCTATTTCATTTGTATTTATGATAGTTTCTCTATCCTGTTCATGAAGATTATTTCTAAAAGTTTCAATGTATGAACTCATATCGTTGAATACTCTCTCGAGATTTGCATAGTCTAATTTCACACCTTGTATTTCTTCTTCTTCCAACCTCTTTATCTCATTTTTCAAAAAGTCTGTATGTTCTAAAGTACCTGTTCGAATCACCTCTATTTTTTCCTCAGATATTCTACTATGTTCATCGAGATTTGTCATAATTTCCCTGAGTTTTTCTTGAAAACCTGTAGTACTCTTATCTACAGATGCTTGGATAGAATCACTTCTGAACTGATAATTTTCATTGATAAGATTTTCTCTTACCTCTATATATTTTCTGAGATGAAGCCTCAAATTTTCCAAAACTTCGTCAACGTATTTTTTGTTCGTAGCGTCAAATTCTTCGGTTGGAAAAGAAATATTTGCAAGTCTTTTATTATTTAAATCGAAATTTTGATCTTCATCAAGATATTTAAAACCTATTCCAGGAGGTCCTGGTTGTGAAGATAAAAATGATTTTTTTCCTTGTTGTCCAAAAATATTTACGCCTATCGTTTTTTATACATAGAATTTTCAATTCTCTAAATTTTCTCTAACTCTCATTGATATCAAATTGTTTGCTCGGTCACTCAAACTTTCCACTTCCTGGTTTAATTTTACATTTTTATCAGTTTCATTCTGGAGCATTAATTTGAACTGACTGATTTCATTCTGATTTGAAATAATGTCTCTTGAAAACTCCTGGAAAAGACTTTCAACATCACTCAAGTTCTTAGCGATTTCTTCTATTTTTCTTAATGGGACTGACTCTGCTCGTAATTCCATTAAAATTTTGTTAAGATCATTGAATTTTTCTTCGCTGGATGAGGTTATGGTTGACTCTAAATTTTTCAGCTTATTGTCAACTTCAACAAACGAAGGTGCTAATGCTACAGTTCATTCCATAACAAAAAGGTTTCTATCACTTAATTCAGTCAGATGTGCCTCTAAGCTTTTACTTTTTTCTTCAACAGTATTGTTCAGTGTTGATTCTAAACTCCTCAGCTTTTCTTCAATTTGATCATTAAGTGATGTCTGCAAGCTCATTTCTTTTTCATTCACAACATTAATTATACTAATTTCTTGTTCTTCAACTTTATTACTTATTAATTTGTTCTTTGAATCAATTTGATCATTAATTTTAGTTTCTAAAGTCTTCAGTTTTTCATCCAGTTGATTTTGTATAACTGACTATTGATTCTTAAAATTCTCTTGAATCTCAGGAATTTTAACATCAATCAAATTGGTTATCTTAGAGTCCACAAGCTCAAATTTAGCTTCAACTCCTTTAATCTGATCGGTTAATGCCGACTCTTTAACTAACAGCTTTTCATCGATTCTAGTTTCAATACCTGACTCTAGACTCTTCAATTTGTCCCCAATCTCTGGAATTTTTACGTCTGTTAGGTTGATTATGTTTGAATCAATGTTTTCAAATTTAGCATCAATTTCATCAATTTTCTTCATCAATGTATAGTCTATGCTTGATAGTCGTTCATCATTTGAAACAATTTTTGGTTCAAGAGCACCGAACTTTTCAGAAAAATCATAAATTAACGTCTCTAAGAATTTAACGATTGAGTCTACATCAGAAAATTTCACTTGTAAATCTGTTTTCAGAGTTACATATTTCTCATCATACTCGTTTATAATTGATTCCAATTCAGTTCTTTCATTTTTGAGAGCTTCAATTGTGTCTTTCAATGACTCTATATTAGAATCTTCAAGTAAACTTTTTATTTGCTCTACATTCTGCAAAAGTCCTTCAGAATTATTTTCACTATTTTCATGTTCATGATTTTCTTTACAGGAAGGTAAAAAGACCAACTTTGCTGCATAAATATTTCCACAAGACATTTTTTAAAGAAAAAAAATTAACTGTAGTTTATTTTCTAAAAACTAGTTGGGGTTTTATACAGATCTAAAAGAATTGCATGAAAGCTTTCATTTTCTAAACGCTTCAGCATTTCTAGACATAAATGCCCACAAATTACATCACCAATTTTCTGGATTTTGTAAGTAGAGAAAATTATATCAACACAATCTGTTGAGTAGTCTTTAAATTAAATTGGATAAATCAAACCATAACTGTCAAAGTAATAACATATGTTATCTTTCTTATACCAACAAGTCCAATGCGTTCCTAATCCTTTTTCAGTGTCTAAGTTTAGGATTCCGCATTCCGTTTCTAGAGGGTGTTTAGGTAAAGTATCTCTCATGTAAATACCTCGAAAATTCGGAATTTTCAATATATTTATGTAGTATTCCAAATCATGTTTAGATAATGGTTGGTTAGGTATTACTTCTTTGGTGGTTTCAAGTAGAGACCCTTTCCACAAGGTTTTTTTTTTCTCGGAGTTATCCGTATACCTGAACCTTTTTTACTTTCCATTGCTTCATTGTGCCTTTTAGTTTCTGACAAGAGTTTATCGTCAGCTTTTTTCTTATTAACTGCGGATGCTATTGCAGCAGCACCTCCAGCCAAAGAGCCAGCAGCCCCAAGGCCAGCTAATAAAGCTGGAATTGTAAATATAAAACCCCCTTTCGTCGCAGTATCTTTAGAAACAAAAGAAGTCTTTGTCTTTTTACAAATAATACTCATACCTTTGACCAGTATCTTATTGTTCTTTGTAATTAAATATTGAGGATTATCAGTATCAGTTTTCTTCTTACACTTTACACAATACTCAAAATAAAAAGAAGAACCAACGTAATAGAGAACATTTAATGAGGCAAACGTTGTTTCGGTCCCGAGATCAAGCTAATACATTTTTTGAGTATGTTAATGCCGTTCACCCCAACATTAAATTTACAATGGAATGTGAGCAAAATGGTGAAATACCTTTTTTAGATGTCCTGATAAGGAAGTCTGACACCAAGTTTATTTCTTCAGTTTATAGAAAGCCTACATTTACCGGTCTTTGTACAAATTATTTTAGCTGTATCTACAGAGGTTATATTAAATCGTGTGTGAAAACTTTATTACATAGGGCCTATTGCATCTCGAGCACGTATCAAATATTTCACAATGAATTAGAATATCTGCAAAAAATGTTTATGCGTAATAATTACCCAAAATATCTTGTTAATCAAATAGTCAGAAAATTTTTAGATAATAAATTTTCCCCCCCCTCCTGTAACCTTGACCGTACCGAAACAGAAAATATTTATTGGCCTTCCATTCCTAGGTTACCTGAACAGTGATTTTCAAAGAGAGTTTCTAGTCCTTGTGCGAACCTTCTTTACAGCGGTTGACGTTCATGCTTATTATAAGAATACTTTTAAGATATCGTCTTTTTTTAATAGGAAAGAGCGACAGGATGAGTGCCTGGAAAGTTGCTGTGTATATGTGTATGTTTGTGATTGCTGCCAGCAATCGTACGTTGGAAGCACTACCCTCCAACTATTTATCCGTCACAGCCAACATTCAGGTTTTTCTCATATTACTGGCCGCCCATTTGCTTGTCCTTCTCAGTCCGCCATTAGAAACCATTGCAATAGTTCTAATCATCCCTTCAAAATGTCTAATTTTTCTATTCTATGCAAAGCATTTAATGAACAAGACCTCCGTATTCTAGAATCCCTTTATATATTTAAAAATAAACCTGCACTTAATAACGATTTCAGCGCGACAAAATTATTTGTAGCCCCTACTTCTTAGCTTGCGGTGTGCTGGGGTGTGCTTGGGTTGTGTGTGTGTGTGTGTGTGTGTGTGTGTGGTTGTGTGCATGTATTACGTGCGTGTATCTGTGTATGTGTGTGCGTGTATATACATTTCAATGTCTAGGTGTACGAGAATGTTTCTGTGTATAGTTATGTATGCCTGTATGTACTGTGTATATTGCCTAAACGTTTAAGTTTTGTATTCTAGTCGTTAGAGAAATTATTTACTTTTATTTTTTGCGTTTTTGCTTGGTATTTTTATTCAAACCTTATCTTTCTTATGCATGACTGAAATTTCTTCCTTTTATTTCTTCCAGCACTGATGATGGAATGAATTGTATTCCGAAACGTTTGCCTCATTAAATGTTCTCTATTACGTTAGTTCTTCTTTTTATTTTGAGAATAAGATTCCCTAAGAATCGCCCTATAAGTACTACTTTACACAATACATTTTTTAAACATTATTATGTGAATATATTTTAATTCTTAGTAGTTTAAACTCATTTTATCACCGTCAGATTGCAATCGAATTACTCTGTCAGATAGAATCAGTGCATATGCATGTGTATCATCGGGAATATTGGTTTTAAATTCTTCTTTAATTTTAATATCAATTGTAGTTTCCTTGATACGTTCATTTTTTCTGCTGATATCAAACACATAGATGGGATACAAATATTTAAAGTGTCTGTATTCGATAGCACAATTTTCATTAGGTACATAATCTATTAACATCTTATAAGCTGTAGCATAATTGTTAGAATCGAAATCAATCTGTAAATTGTGATCAGGGTATCGTTCATTATTCAGCTGAACATATGCATTCGTCAAGTTACAATGATCGAAAATTGCATTGTTTACAGCTTGTGAATTAGCTTTCTCAGTTTGGAACGCTAAAATTATATATCGAGGTCTTTGAGATCCTGAATTTGGAGTTAAAGTCCAATCTAAGAATTTCTGTTGAGAGTTTACAATTGTTTGTTCCAATTGTCTATTCAAATAAGGAATAGGTAATGTTATTTTATCCTTAATGTGACGATATAGCTTTATTTTATACTCATCAGACAGTTTGTAAGCTGGCATTTTCCAAATTAATTTTGTAATAGTAATTTCACCATCAACTACTTTATCTTGCTGGTTTGCATCTTTCTCATCTGATTTGAATATAGCATTAGAATTATCACCTCTTCTTAAAGTCAGAGCATGTTTCACTCCATAAATTACCTTCTTATAATTTTCGCAAAATCCAAACTCATGTTCAAGTAGGATAGCAGCGCTGAATTTCCCATTAGCTGAACTTAAGTAGTCATTTCGATCGCTAAATCCTTCGTTTGATTTTTCATTCTCCTTAGTATCGACGCTCCAGAAAAATATCATGTTTTCTTTAACATTTCGGGGATAGCTAACTAATCCTTTTAGAGTTGTTGTAATTCCAGGATAACTATAACCTTCAATTTCTTCATCTCCTTTCTGTAAGAAACTCTATCAAACAAATGCATTAATCCATTGTTGATTATTGTTATTTTTTCATCTTTAAAATTATAATCACTTCCATCTTCTTTATTCAAAGCTCCTTCTATATATATAAAACTTTTACTAGGTAATAGAAACTGATCTTGGTTCTGGATAATGATCTTGATATCATTATGTTCACGATTCAAATCAGTACCTATTTGTGGTTCATAGTTATGCGTTTCAATTTTTTCAATTGATTCATCAACTTTAATATTTTCATTCCATCTTAAAGAATCCATTTTTTAAAGATAATTTTATCAAATTATTTTAATTTCTAGACCTTAGGTGTAATCGAACAGTTACTTCTTCACCTCTAGTATTCAGAGCATGTCCATTTTGATCAGTAAGCCAAATTCTCAAATCATAGAGTAAAGGTTGATATATCGGTAGATAAATTGGTTTATTTGAATTTTCTACAATTTTATATCCTGGTGGGACGTTTGGGAAAAAGGAATATAAAATATTATGCAAAGAACCGTTGAGGTATGAGCCGTTAATTGCGCTACAATGAACGAGTATTGCGTTAACAGACACTATGTTCACTATATTTATACTTTCATGTTCTCCAACACCTTCTGAGATAATTCCTCCAAATCCTAACATTGTATTTAAAGATTTTTCTTTATTGAAAAATACTTTTAACGTAGATGAATGGAGAACTATGAAGCATTTCAAAGTATTAGCATTTGCTTTGATTTCAATAAAGCCTGCCAATGTTTTTTGAATGAATTCGTTTATACTTTCTATTTCATAACATCCTGCTGGAAGTGTAATTACATTTTCAACACCATTTAATTCATAATAAAATTTATTATTATTTTCATCAATGTTAGGAATAGAATGATACATGTCTAACCCAACCAGTGCCATTTCGTGAAATTTATTTTTGTTCAATTCTATTGCTGGACTAAAGTTTATACTTATGTCACTTTTTCTTTCACTAATTACAATGCTTTGAGATTCCATTTTTTAAACAATAAATCATCAAACACCTTTACTTCAGCAGTATTTAATAGACCTTGCTTTAAAAGTTCATGCGTAAGTATTTGCAGTTCATTAAAAACTCCTGTATTTCCAGCGGTAAACGAACCGAACAATAACTGGTGTCTTTTTATAAGATCATTGATGTTAGATGGTAATACAATAATACCTGATCCTGAAACGTTTGAATCCTCTCTGAGAGGATGATGAGAGGGTATAGGAGAAGATGTAGGAGAAGGTATAGGAGTAGGAGTTGGTTTAAAAGTAGACCTTAGTGACGGGTCGAAAATTGGTCTCTGACTTGTTGAAGGAATTTTGTGTCGACTGAAAATTGAGGATTCTACTATTCTTGAGTTTCTTAAAGGACTTGGTTCAGGGCTTGATTCACGACTTGATTCACGACTTGATGGACTTGCTGATCTAATTGTTTCAACTGCATCTTTAGCTTTTTTTCGTTGAACTATTCGATAGAAGGGTTTGATAAATTTAGAATATTTCTCACCCCTATTTGCTTTTATGGTACCGTCTTCCTTCAAATAAGCATCAGTTGAATACAACATATCATAATAATTATTTTTATCTTCGTCCCTAAAGTCAATAGGATTTTGCTTTGTTAATAATTCCCATAATCCAGTTGTGCCTTCGTATATTCTATCTCCAATTTTCAAATCATTACCCAAAATATCTACCTTTTTATTTCCTAGCATAACTTTACTTCCATCCCAACGAATGCCATAAGCTTTGTCATACTCATTTCCCGGTTTCCATGCAAAACGCAAGAAATCCGATGCGATAGGCCCAACTACAGTGTTGGATTCAGAAGATGGCAAAGCTAGTTTCTCAACAGGTTTTCCTTGGATAGATTCAAGTTTTTCATGAGGTATATCTTTTATTGCCAACCTAGTTTGTTTAGTTTCGTCAACAATTTTAGATAAAGGTTCAATCAATGGCTTGTAAACTTTTTTAACATCATGGTATAAATCTTGTTCGAGTATTTTATCAGTTGTGAATTGCTTTTTCAAACTCTTTGTTAAGTTTAGTAAATCTGATTTAGTTTTGATATCAATCAACGCCATTTTTTAAAGAGAAAAATTCAAAAAGACTTTAAATTAATATAAGTTCACTCTGAACTGACATTAAGTTCAGTTTCTGAGATCCATGAAGGTTCATCATAACCTTTCCACTTGACCAGAAGTTTTCCTTTACTCTTCTTGAGAATTTTCTCAATTGCATAAACATCACTAGTATATTTTGATAGTTCTTGTTCATAAAAACTTCCTTTTATTTCTTCATCATCCATATCTTTTAATCTATAAGTAATTGGTTCAGTAGACAGTATTTCGGATACAATGAATAACTCATTAGTGAAATTTGGCAAATAACCCTTCCGAAAGTCTTTCCGTTTCTTGCTTATTCTTACCCTATCCCCGATTTTGAGTTTCGGTGATGTGAAAGTTGGTTCGGTTGGAGGGAATAAGTTATCATAAACCTTTTTACTCTTCTTTTCCAGTGATGCTTGGTTAGGTGTCATTTTAATTGTTCTATGATAGCTATTATTGTAATTTTGCATTAAATCTTGTAAAATATTCACCCATTTTTTAGTTTTCATGTGTGTAAAATATTTCCACATTTTAGTTTTTAATGTCCTGTTGAAGCGTTCCACAACTTGAGCTTTGGTTTCATTTTCTGAACTAAACCACTGAATGTTATGTTTCTTGAATAGTTCTTGAGTGGATTTATTTGTAAACTCTAATCCTTTATCTGTCTGAACTGAAAAGGAATTCGTATTTTAAATAGTTTTTGAAATGAAGTTTTGATTTCTTCACCTGTCTTCTTACTTATTGGAATCACCCATGCATATTTACTGTAAATGTCAATTACTGTTAAAATGTAGTTTTTTCCTTGATCTTTATAGTTTTGCATGTCAACCAAATCAGCTTGCCATTGATCATCAATTTTTGATACCTTCACCCTTCTCGTTTTGAAATTATGTTTTATTGGTGTATGTAGAGTGTGAGTTTTTTGAGTTTCTAACCAATTTCGTACGAGAGTTGAAGATAAGCCGGATTTTTTAACAAGTTGATTCATTCCAGTATAACCAGTCTTTGGATTATAATATAAGTCATTCAAGATTTTATCGCTCACATCAGTGAGCGTGTTTAAAAGTATTTGTCGACGAGAGGCCCATTCCTGCCCAACTCTTACCTGCCATAATTGCGTTAACTAATTTAGCATCTTGTCGAACGTATTCTGATTCATTTGGATCATTTGCAATTTCAGCGGCTCTTTTTGCTAGAATATCATCAGCATAATTTCTTTCTTTCGTTGCTGGATGTTGTGAATAAAATATGTCATGATTCTTACAAGCCTGATCGAGTGAGTTAACTCCTCGATAACCTTCTTGAATTCGCTTCTGCACCTTAGTTCCTGGACCGCAAAATGAGTAGGTATGTTTATTGTTGAATGAACCGTTCGGGACTTGTTCAGATTGAATATTAGATGGTAATTTCAAATGCATTTCAGGTACTGGAAGTTTTCTAAGCAATGTATTTACAATACCCTTCCCAGTTTTTTCTTCATTAACTATTGATTTCAAATCACTCAAATACTGTTCATTTTCAACAGATAATAAATCTTGGTTATAGAAGTCATTATTGTTGTAGATAATCATTTTTTATACTTTATTTAATTAATATATTTTATAGTGATTTAATGCTAGTGTGTTGATACCATCTGGTAATATATGTCGCTTGTCATCATTACCATTTAATGCAACCTTATTTATTTCTTTAGCATATATTTCGTGGTTAACACTTTGGATATTATACATCGTTTTGTATATGGTTTCATTATTCAATGCTCTTTTATATTCATCCGTTGTGATATTGTGCTCAGTTATGTTTTTACTTACCCCTTTTGCTTTCTTACTCACGGAATTTTTCGTCTTGTAACAATATAGTTTTGCTCTAAGGCCGACGAATTCTTCAATTGGTATTCCACAAGTTTCGTCTTTCATTTTCCCAATTACTTTCATATTATCAGTTGAATATAGGAAGTGTTCTTTAGAATAGTTTGATGTATCATACAAGTCTTTATTTCTTTCCATATCTTTGTACAAATCTTTTGTTTCGATGTCATAACATAATGAATCTGTATCTGTAAACAACAACTTTGCCTTATTACCATATTTCTTTTTAATATGATTATAATGGAAATCATACATTAATGTTTTACTTATATCCAATACAGATAACCCTACGTAGATTGGTTTATCAAACTTCAGTCTTTGTTTTTGCATATGACATGCTATCAAATTTTCTGAGAATATTTCAAAACTGGTAAAGTTTGGTTTATTTGCTAATTTAATTAATTCTTTCTCTGACTTTACCAAACACACATCTACTCTATTTCTAATATTTTTCATTGTTTTACCAAATACTGAATTGTTCATCAGCTTGTAGAAGTCTTTTTCAAATTCAGATTTAGCTTGCTGACGCATTTTTGTGTTGATATCAATATAGGATTTCATCCATGGACTTTCATCAAACTCTAATATTCTATGAATTTTCTCTAACTTCAATCCTAGATCTAGATATTGTGTTAGAGATTTAAGATGTACAACATATTTTTCTCGTTTTCCAAGATGTGGAATTAATTTATATACATCGTTTACTTTGATATTTTCTGGAGCTAATGGTAAATCATTATGGAGAGCATGTAAGTCTTTCGGATAACTTAAATCAACTTCTAATATATAACCTTTATCTGCTTTGAGTTTCGACTTTGGATTTTTCCATTTAAAGTTTCCAGTAGGTAATGATCGAAACATAGCCCATCCGTAAAGATTATTTGCATCTATGTATGTGATAAAATTATTTGGTTTTCCTTTATCAAATGTTTCTGGAATATATGGATTGTTTGCTTTTGCATATCGTGTTGATATTGTAGAAATCCCACCTCTTATTCCTTTTTCGATGAATAGGAGCATATCAGGATCTTCAAACAAGTCCAATTCTATTTTTGTATGTTTCAGTAGAGCATCGAAAGACAATCCGGGAGCTGTAAAATAATGTGCTGGATCTAGAGAATAAGTTTTCATGCATGTTAGTCTAAATTCTTCAAATACTTCGGCTAGTAATAATGTATCGACCTTTAGATATAAATTATGGTAACCTTTGAATGTTGTACAATTAAAAGCGCTCCACACTTTGAGTGCATGCTGATATTCATCTTCTGAAATATTTTTTATTATTTAATCTACTGTAGAATTCACTTTTAGCTGGTAAACTATTAACGTTCATTTTTTCATAACTATTTACATATTCATACGGATAAATACCTTTTTTGTTGATCAACTCTAATTGTTGTTCATTGAGAAAGAACTTCGACAATTCTTTGTGCTCAGATAAATTCTTCGAAAGTTTATCTAGAGATGAAGGTAAAAACCTTTAGCTGTCTAAGAACCGTAAGTCTCTGGTGATATCTTTAATTTTTCCTGTATATTTACATACATAGGAATCTACTTTTATGGTTTGTGTAAAACTAATATATTCTTCATCTGTTTGTGGAATAACGTTCAACTTTCCGGATATATTTCCCAAGTCTTTCACGAACAAATGAGCATCGTAATTAGACAGATTGTGTAGAAACACAGGTATAAAATTAGGATTCCTAATTTTTAAATTACATTTTAAATGAGCTGGACCTCTATAATGACCTGTCAAATGATTGTGGTCTCTAACTCTATAGTTATCTTCCGTAAATTCTCCGCCACATACATAGCATCTTGTGGCTTCTTTATATTTTTCGAATTCATCTGATGGTAAATAGATTTTCTTATTTATTTTCAACAGACTATAAATTCTCTTGGTTTCTTTTTCTAAATATTCTACAAACTTTTGGGAAGCATCTTTACCATTATATATTTCTAAACGGGAATATTCATCTGCTTCAGATTTTGTACAGCAACAGAATGAATTAGGATTGTGCTTCTGAATGTTCATGGTGTCACTCGAGTTTTGATTTGGTTGACACGTATCTATTTTTGTCAATGTTGATTCGAAGTCAGCATAAATTGTGAAAGGATGTCTAATTGTTTTTTGGTAATGTTTAAATTTCAATTTACCTCCTTCAAGAACATACTTTGTTGGAGTGTGAACTGAACAATCATTAATGTGGTTTGTTAATAAACATTCTTTTGTGAATGGCCATAAACAATATGGACAGACATGTTTTTTATGACCATCTTTAGTTTGCATAAATGGACTTAATGACTTCATCAATACATGACTTTTATTTTCATTTGTTAACAATAAAAGTGATATAACACCTTCATTTTTTACCTTTGTTATTCTCAGAGGACATAATTCTTTCAAGTAATTAAAGTTGTAAACATTTACTGACACATTATTGTTTCTCTCAAATTTATCGATATCTTTAGGTTTTACTGGGAATGTTATGTCTCTGAAATTTAACTTTTCAGCTTCAGTTTTTAATCTTTTAGATATTCTATTGCCGATTTTTTCATCTCGGCAATAATATCTCGCAACACTCCACATAAAGAATTTATTATCGGTATTTTTAATATTAATTAGTTTATAAGTCGACTTTTGAAACTTTTCAGGTAATTCTATATAACTAGAACCTTTGATAGGCTTGTATTCAATAATTTTTACATTGAAGTCTAATAATTTATCTGTTATCCAGCCCGAGGAGTTTTTTGTATATTCTTCAACCTTTCTAATAGCTTCTTTATACAGATCATCAATGTTTGTAAAGTTTTTCGATATATCTACAAACTTACCTGTATTCATCCATGCTTTTGAATATACTTTTTCATTTTTTTCTTTGTATTTATATAATTGAACTAAAATTGCCGATTGTATCTTCATATTATCAAACTTTTGCTCTCTCAAAATAGACTTCACAACCGGGGTCATATTCCTCATGAAAACTGTCGGATCTATAACTGATATATCAGAGAACATATATTCCAGGCATTTTTCATTTATAGCACATTTTTTCCCTCTGAATTTACAGCCATAAACGTTTCTAAAATGCTTCTTTGATTTCTTATGCTGTTCTAGATTTTTTACTTCTACTTTACATATTTTACACACCTTTTTCTCAAAATATGAATCGGAAATTAATTCTTGATTTATTTTTTTATTATGCCTAGTAGATTTTAGATGTGTTTTTAGATCAGAGACATTTATATTACATATATTACAGAAATCTTTGTTTTCATCAAAATACAGATCCGAGATTAATAGATTACTCACGTTTTTATTGTGTTTCATGCTTTTCTCATGTCTTCTCAAGTTGATGATGTAAATATTACATATATTACAAAAATTGTTACATGAAGTCATCTTTACTGAAATTTTCCTTAAATTATTATGCCTTTTTGTATTCTTAGTATTAGATAGATGTGATACATTAAATGATTCCATTTTTAATAAATTATTTTCTCATTTCTCAGTATATTTTAAAAATTCCAATGTATTTATCCAATGTAAATTTTAAAATATTCTGAAAATTTATATATAATCAAAATGAAAAGCAATATTCCATATGAAGTAATAGATGCTCAAAAATTGCAAACTCGATGTATTTACTTTATTTACAACCAAAGGTAGCTCATTCTCTCGTTATTGCCTAACGAGACAACCATAAAAAGAAAAACACATTGAAGAAATAAACTTAACACAATGGAAGATATTATTACAGATATTCAATGAGAAGTTGTTCTCAATACTGCAAAAATTAATCAATTGCAATTAGATGTTGATCAAATTCAAAATGATGTCGAATTAAATAGGGAAGTTATAACTCAATTAGAGTCAGATATCATTCATCTTGAAACATTAATCAGTAACGATTCTTATGACACCAATGGTAGCTTTTTCTCTCGTAATTGCCCAACGAGACAACCAATAAGAAAGAAAAATACATTGAAGAATTGAACTTAATGAAGTAGCAAATTTAAAAAAACAATGTTTACAATTGCTACAAACAGAAAATAAATTTTGGAAAGTCAGTTGTATTTTAATAATTAAATAAAATGGTGTATATGTGGAAAGACATTAAAAGAAATAATCAAAAGAATCACTTCATTTTTCCTTCTCCTGGCATGAGATGTCTCATCGTAGGGAGATCAAACTGTGGTAAAACTTCTTTATTAATAAAGCTTCTGTTAGAAAAATTTGTCGATTTTAATCATCTTTTTCTGTACAGTAAATCAATACATCAACCAGAATATAAACTGTTGAAGAATGCTTTTGATAAAGGCTATAACCAATCTGAAATAATTGAATTATTTGAAAAGGGCAATGGTAATATTGACGATTTCCTTGAGAATTTACCTATTAAAAGAAACTCAAAATCTAAAATTGAATATTTTCAAGATATGACAGCTATTCCCGATCCAAGTGACGTAGATTCAAAAAAGAAAAATCTTTTCATTTTCGACGATATAGCAACTGAAAGAGATCAAAGTCCAGCTGATAGCTTTTACACTAGAGGTAGACACAACAACTGCTGTTCAATCTACTTATCACAAAATTATTATTTATTACCGAGACAAACAATTAGAACAAATGCTAACGTTCTAATTCTTTTTGGTTTAGACTCAACTGATATGAAGAACATTTACACAGATATCATATCTCAGGACATGCCCTTTGATGAATTTAAAGAGTTTTGTTCAAACACATACAAAGAACCATATAATTTTATCTTTATTAATAAAGACAGACATCCACTTCAAGGTAGGTACTTTCAAAACTTTGATAAATTATATATTCCTAAAAAATACTTCAGAGAATGGAATTATTCATAAACATACTATTTATTGGTTTTTATTGATGAAACCCTTGTGGTTAGATTAAGAAAATTGAAATTTATATCTAAAAGTGACTTAGTCGTTTGTGTAACTCATTTTGGCTTATGAAACTCAAAAATTCGTCAGAGAATGAGTCTTTCTTGAAATTGTTTTTTAAATTATTTCCATTTCAAGCTAATTGTGGTGAATTGTGCCCTGATTGGTATTATGTTTACTACTCATGCTTTTACTGCAACAATCAACACATTTTTTGGTATTTCACTGTTCATATTCCTTAAACTTTCATACCCATGCCAGATGACTGAATACTAATGCTTTCACATCACTCATCGGTGCTAAATTATTCATTATCTAGTACCAGTTGACCACTTCCATATGATGATTTCATTTCATTCAAACTAATCTTCACCTACGTGAATTTATGTAACATACTTTCTTACCTCACAGTAAACTATGGTACATATGTAATTGACTCTACTACTCTATTCCTAGCATGAGCTTCATTTCTCCTACCAGTCATTTGCATCAACATACATTGTTTCTAATGTTTTGCATGTTTTTTCTACCTTCCACATTTTGCCTATTTTCATCTTTACTTCTACCCTTCAACCAATCAAACTCAGTTGCCCAGCCCTCAATCTTAGTCATTTTCACTTTTACATGTGCATTGCTTTCAGTACACTCAATCTCCAAATTTTTCATATTCTCCTTCCATCTTATCCACCTACTTAACAAGCTCTCACATCAACCTAAAAATACAACTTTCAGGCATTCTCATCTACACTTATTCTATCTTACTTCTAAAATAACGAAATCATTCCCTTTAATTAAATTTTCATTATAATGTGTTTTCTAGACTGTTTGCAATAAGGCACACTCAAACTAGTGATATATATATCGTTATCCAACAAATATAAACCTTAAGCTGATGTTTTATATTCACCAGAGAACATTTAGTGTGTTCATTTCACAGCAATTCATTCTGAATGGGAGAAATAAACTTTGGCATTAACATTCTGGCAAAAATGTAATTAGTAAGATAAATAATTCTATTGCTTTCTGAAAATTAAGGGATTACCTTTCCTACTGCCTGTATTCATTATACCTTTAAAGCTTAAATTAACATGTCATTCAAAGTAGAAATAAAATTTATTTTGCCTGATAGATGACTTGTTCTACTGTACGGATGAAAGTGATACGCTGAGGACGTTGAGAAGAAGTTGAACTGCCCTCATCAAATTCTCACTCTGTAGTTGAGGTCTCAGTGATACAAAACAGGTTTTTGTCGCAGTGTTAATGCATTGCTGGGGAATGAAGAAAATTATATTGTAAAATATTGAAAAATTATTGAAATACATGAATAACATTTTTCCATATGCTACGTACTCACTACCTGTTCATTATAAAAAACTATTTCACAAGCAATATATTTTGTTATATTTTTATTCAACAGAAATATTTTCTAATTGTCACATGTTTATTTCTACAAAGTGCTCACACTGTGTCAAAGAACTTCAACACTAGGTTGGGACGATTAAAATAAACGTTCATAGATAAAGAACACATAATTTCTGATACGGTTTAGAAACATAAGTGATTTCAGAATGATATATGAAAGGAATTTGTTGCTCAAAAATTCAAAACATTTAGCAAAAAATTGGCATCATTTTGCATTTTGACATTCATCTTACAATTAACAAACCAGAATTTTATTCAACACAAATTGAGAGGAACTTTAAATAAAGGCACCAATGATATAGACTAAACATAATCCTTACTTGGAGTTGTGAGCACGGTGAACAGGTACTGCTGCCATTTGGAGATCTTTGGTTGTTGCTCTTTTTGTGATTGTTCATGTTGGCTTTGCCAAGAACATGGCACAACACTTGTTCTCTCATTAGTAAGCTCAACTGCTGCAAATTTTTTCACGTTTTTCATTCCAACTAACCAAATGAGTTTCCAGATCTCCCTAGAATTTTTTTTAGCCATAAGTCAGGTTAGGTATTTCATTCATAAAGACTTTATTAAAACAATAATTGCCTGCAAAAATTATTATGGCTCGAGATTCGATAGCAGACACAAGGATTGCATCAGCTTTGTATTTATTATATTGTAGAAAGGTATGCCATCAATGTTCACTGTAAAACTAATGAGAGATGCACTCTCATGTTAGAAATTTATTTTTTTTTTCAACTGCTTATCCAATCAAAGTGCACACATTCTCCATCAAACATGTCACTCACTTCACATTTAAATCACCTTCACTGTTACAAATTGACGTAGAGCTGTTGAAATTATCTGTCGTTATGTCCGATTCACTGCGCGTTTTGCAACATTTCCTTGAGAAATGACTTTCTGAAGAGCTACCTACGTCGGTTTGAATTTTCTAGACAAGCAACAATCCTAGCCCTTTTCTGTTTTCCACTTTATTCAAAAAATGATTTTCTCATTCTTTGATTTTCTCTCACCATAGTACAATTGCTAAGCGTATTTTTTGAAATTTGAAGCTTATCTCACAAACTAAAAACGCCCAAAGCTTAGTTTGGCTAACGCGCTGGTTGTGAAGTTATGACTGATGTCAACATTGACTGCTGCACACTCCCGTGGTGAAATGTGCGCGACCAAAAAACTAGTTCTATATTTTTGCTATTTCATGTAACAATATAACTACTTCGTTGGAAATCGAAATTATTAAAATGTTCTTCACTATGTAATAAAATAATTGTTGAATGAATTTAATAATATGATGCAAAGTTGGCAGTAATTATCATTGCTGGAGTAATACCACAGGCATTTTATGTACGTGCTTGTACAATTTATACAATACTTGCCTTAAAAATTTTCCAGTTGTATTTCAATTGATCACAATAATTTTAGCCCTGCTTCAAGTGGAATTTTTTTCCCTAAATCAATACGCATGTTTATTCGTTCGTTCGTGTTCGTTCGCCATGCTTGTTTCCTATCAAATTGATCAAGTCATTTATGTTGGCCATCAGAATTTTAAGTTTCCAGAACGACGAAGGGATTTAAGGAAGTCGGCATTTTCTTTCTACAACAAAATAATTGCTGAATGGATTGACTGCGTGAAGGAGTTTAAAATATGAGCAAATGTAAACTAAATTTTCATCTTGGCTAGCACATTTTACAAAAAATAATCTAAAATTCCCAGCCTTGTTCTCGTTGAGAAATCGGAATACTGAATTGTACTCACTTGGTGGTAAACATTACTGACGTAATGGATGTCAGTAATGTTTACCACCATTACGTAATGGATGTGAAATTTGATTCAAAACTAACCAAGTTAACCCTTTCGGTACTAACGGCTACTCCAGTGCCAAGATGGCTAGTGCTTCCAGTTTAGGCCATCTAAGCTAATTGTAAAGTAATTTAACTAGTGAGGGAATATTTTGGCGTAAATAACAAAATTAGGGAAATTACAAACAATCATTAAACTAGTTTTTAAACAATTCTAGAAGCCTGCACGCGTTAATTACCATAGGTTACCATAAGACCCTGTAATTACCATAGGACCCTGTAGCATAGGCACGCGTAAGTTCATGCTACAGGGCCCGTGCAACACATTCAATACCCTTTCCATTTAACTAGAGCAAACTTTTTCTGAACTTTGTTAATTTTTGGTAAATTCCGGCAAAACTTATAAATAATTTCTACGTAACTACAAAAACTTTATCATCAACATCAAAAATTTCTGTCGCCAAGCATAGAGCTTCAAAGATTAAAAAATTTTAAAATTAAAATAAAGAAGTAGGCACTTGCTTAAGCTAAAAGCACTCACACTAGGTCAATTTCACTGAAAATTCAGGGTAAGGACAACTTTTTTCCCTGGAAGTTTTTACCCAAACCATTTGAATTATCGTACCGAAAGGGTTAACTTGTGAATCGGCTTAACGTAAGGGTATCTCTACCCTTGACCTAATTTACCCAATTTTTCAAACTTCACTTTTACCATTTCTGTTGTAACTAGGGGAACGAAAATGCATAACGATACATAAAATTGAATTCGAAACACATTTAATGCAAAAAAGTTTCCATTTGTACAATAGAAAAAAGCTATCACGCGAACATATGAAAAATATAAATATGTAGATATATATATATATATATATATATATATATATATATATTTATATATATACATATGCAATGCAATATGTTTCAACAGGTGCACAAGTACATATAGCTTTCGTTACATCCCAAACAAATTACTGGATCTTTTTGCGAAAAATACGTAAGAAATAGGTGCTTCGCGATGGGTTACATATACACGCACGATCGCCTTCAACGACAGGCCGAAGAATACAAATTAATCATGCATGCATGGCGGTGGGGCCAGTGTCATGGTAGCATGGTCCGCGCGCTGCGGTTGTTACTCACGAATCCCTGCATGAGGAACACAAGTGAGCTATTGAAAATGGCATTATAATTATGACGTCCAAACCGAGTAGATAATTAAATATTCCAACTAACAAATAGTGCACATTTAATTGTGCTCTTATGTCACAATTTTACTTCCTGTTGATTACCTTTATCATATTTACTCATTCCGTTTGTGTCATACGACGTTCTTGGCTAACGCTTTAAACGACCCCGTTGTTTAAGCCCTCAGACAGTGTATGAGGAAGCGGAAAAATAGAGATGAAAGGTACACAGTAGGATGGAAATAAAAGACAGATAAGAATAAAAATAGTGAGAGTTCTACCTCCATCTACTAATGCATTGTGATCAACACGGGGATAATGACAATTACCAGGAAAGCATTTCACATATTTTATTTTAATTTAAGAGCAAACGCGTGAGTTATCAACAGCAAAAATTATTACGTTCATAAAATAAACACAGCAAATAATAGAGTGAGCACGACAACCAAATGAGCATCCATGAATCGCTCGCACCACAAAACAACGCATGATGAATACTAGCTATACCAGATGATGTTACATTGCTTTTTTCTACGTTTACTCGTTCTCATAATTAACACAAAACAAAATGAGCGCAAGCAAAACAAGGGAGTTAAACACGACACGATCTTAGGAGTGATAATGCATAAATTAATGGCCCCAGGATCATGTATGACAAATGCAAAATGACTGATGACGATGAATAATCATTCAAACACTATAACGCATCCGGCACCTCATAAAACGCACACAACACTTCCTAATTAGGTAGAATGTGTTTGCACTAAATACTGACTGCTCCTTCCAGTGCTTGTTGCACTGTCGGCCGCATTTTTTTCTAATTCTCATTTTCTGAACCGCAATGTATACCACATTATCTGCTATGACGAATTTCGATGCGACACTTCCATATCACTGGCCTGGATTGACAAAGACACGCCTAATTTTTATCGTTGTACTGATATTCACCTTTAATTTTGTTTACGACTGCAAATGATACCTCATCCCACACTAATGACATATACTAAATTACTACATATACATACATATACCGGGCTTATCCTCCATATGGGAGGGTAGCCGACAGCAGGCCACAATCACCACACTTAGTCACTAGGAGGCGAGAGAGGCAGCACTGGCCGCACCTGAACTTCCAGGATCAGCAGCAGCCCAGCACAACCACCTTCCACAGTCAGGCCCGACAGCCACAGCTGGTTTACCCCGACCGCTTCATTGAGTGCAGCCCCTCCCCCCGCACATGACAGGTCAACCCCATCACACGCGGGCAGCTTCCAGTAACGCGTCAAAAATAAAATTACCTCCTTATACACTGCCCCCACTCACTTCTGTCCGCAGCCATCCCTCTCGCCACGTCCACAGTCAGACCCCTCTCATTCAAAGCACGTCGCACCCCATCCATCCAACTCATCCGTGGTCTACCTCGCGCTCGAAGACCACTCACTTCCGACATATATATCTTTTTCACCAGCCGCTCAACATTCATTCTTTCAACATGCCCAAACCATCCAAGCACTCTTTCATCGACTCGCCTGCTCAACTTTTTGATAACACCCGTCTGCCCCCTAACCAACTCATTCCTGATCCTATCTCTTCTAGTTACTCCATACATGCTCCTCAAACACTTCATCTCAAACACATCCAACTTCTTCCTCTCAGCTGCTCTCAACCCCCAGGACTCTGCTCCATACAAGAAAACTGGCACAATCAAACTTTCATACAGTCCCCTCTTAGCATTCATACTGAAACTCCTGCATTCAAAAACTTTCCTCATTGCACCCAATGTCTTACAACCTTCACTCACTCGATGCTTCACTTCTACTTCCATACTATCCTTAACAGTCACATCCAATCCGAGGTACCTAAAATGTTCTATCTCCTCTAAAACTTCCCCATTCAACCTCACTTCCAAAGTTCCAAACACTCCACCTCTTGAACATCTCATCACCTTACTTTTATTCACATTTACCCTCAATTTCCGCCTTTCGCACACTCTACCAAACTCTGCAACCAGTCTCCTCAGTTTTTCCTCTGAATCAGCCACAAGCGCTGTATCATCTGCAAACAAAAGATGACACACTTCCCAATACATACCATTTCGTCCCACCAACTGCGCGCCTTTTCCCAACACTCTGGCATTCACTTCTCTCACCACACCATCCATAAACATATTAAACAACCACGGCGACATCACACATCCCTGTCTCTCACCTGTCACAACTGGGAACCATTCACTCACCTCATTCCCTACTCTCACACATGCTTTGCTATCAATGTAGAAACTCTTGATCGCATTCAACAGTCTCCCACCCACTCCATACAAACTTACCACTTGCCATAGAGCCTCGTGATCCACTCTGTCATACGCCTCCTCTAGATCCATAAATGCCCAACATACATCCTTTCCCTTTAATAAGTATTTTTCATTCACCTGCCTCACAGCAAACATTTGATCCACACAACCTCTACCACACCTAAAACCACACTGTTCTTCAGCAAGCACACGATCCGTCAACACTCTCACTCTTCCAATTAACACTCTTCCATTCAGCTTCCCAACGACACTCAGTAGACTTATACCCCTATAATTCCTACACTCATACCTGTCACCTTTCCCCTTGTACAACGGAACTACGCACGCGCTACTCCAATCAACCGGCACTTTACTAGCCTCGAAACATACATTTAACAAACGCACCAACCATTCTATAACCACATTTCCTCCTTTCTTTAGACATTCAACCGTGCAGCCATCCAAACCTGGAGCTTTCCCATTTTTCATTTCATCCAACGCACATCTCACATCTGCACTTCTTATTCGACTTCTATTCACTTCACCAAACACAGGCATTCTAACATCACTTCCAACAGCTACTACTCTCGCAATCCTATCATCCCTCACGTTCAGCAGTTCCTCAAAATACTCCGCCCATCTCTTTCTCACATCACAACTCTCCACTAGCAGCCTACCATTTGTATCCTTCACTCCTGCCTCATTCTCCACCTGACCCTTCCAAATTCTCTTCACTTCCTTCCAGAAAACCTTCCTTCTCTCCATGAAATCCCCTCCCAACTTCCTCCCCCATTCCTCATCCGCCGCCCTCTTCGCTCTCCTTACTATTCTTTGTACCTCTTTCTTCCTCTCCTTATACTCTTCAAAATTTTGCTGGTTGCCTCGTTGCAGCCACCTTTCGAACGCCCACCGCTTTCTTTTCACAGCCGCTCCTACTTCACCGTTCCACCATTCACTCCCATTTCTAATCCCCCTCCAACCTTCCTACTTCACACACTTCCCTTGCACATTTTTCCACCGCATCTTTAAACAACTTCCATTCCCCTTCCACTCCACCCACCTCACTTTCCTTCACCCTCCCATACTCCACTTTCATCTTCTCCTGATACTCACACTCACGCTCAGAATCATGTAACTTGCTTACATATAACACCTCCCTGCCACTCCTCATTTTTACACCTCCCCACATTCCACTAACTCTCAGCTTTCTTTCCACCAAATAATGATCCGAAATCTCATTCACCTCACCACGGAACACATGCACATCGAGCAAACGACCCATCACTCCCCTGCTAATCAAAATATAATCCATCAATGCTCTCTCCTCTATCACACCTCCATTCGTCCTCACATATGTATACTTGTTTATACATTTTTTCTGAAACAAACTATTCCCAACCACTAACTCACTCTCCACACATAACCCCACCAAGAAATCCCCACTCTCATTCACCCCAGCTACTCCGTACTTACCAACAACACCATCCACCACCTCATCACCCACTCTTGCATTCAGGTCCCCCATCACCACAACTCTACAACCACTCCCCACTCTAGCCACACACTCGGACAATTTCTCCCAAAACTCCTCTCTCTCTTCCCCACTCCTCTCCGATCCCGGTCCGTACGCGCTCACAAACACCCATGACTCTTCCCCCATTTCACTCTCACCCACATTATTCTTGATCACACCTAACCCCATTCAACTACTTTCTCTCTGACTATTACACTCAATAATATAGCCACACCCTCTCTTGCATGTCCCACTCTCCCTCCCACACTCCCAAACATCAACTCACCACTACCCTTCAATTTCGTCTCACTCAAGGCCAATACATCCATCTTCCGGTTTAACATCATTCTTCCGATCTCCTCCTTCTTAAGCCCCCTCCAGACCTTGCATTACCATGTTGCTTGATGCCGCTTAGACGAGCTGTAGATAGCTCTCCGACCGCTTGAGAAGCCGATTTTTCATGCTAACCAAGGAGTTGAGCGTTCCTGATTGCTGTCGTAGGGCGACGCGAGTCAGTGCGATAGCAGCAGGCATTGCGGAAGGTCGTGTCGGTGGCGCGCTCCGCGATGACTGACGAGCTATAGGCGGGAGTGAGTAGCTCCCGCGTATAGCTCGCAAGCATCCTTCCCCTCTCAGAGCTCTTGAGCAACTGAATGAGCTATACATCTTGAGCAACAGTGCGGGCTTTCCCACAAGCCAGTCTGGTCATCAGCGGTTCTTTTGCAGCGCCACTCCGACGTCCAGAGGCAACATGGTAATGCAAGGTCTGGAGGGGGCTTTACTCTCAGTTGCTCTACTTCCACACCCCCTTACATTCAAAGATCCTAGTACTAGGGTTTGAGTGGTCTTTCGACCTCTCTCACCCCCTTCATTGGCCTGCTGCCTCTCGTGAACATCATTACAGAGAAGGGGATCCCCAGTCCCCTCGCTCCGTCCACTATAGTCGCCTCTCACGACACGCAGCGGACCACGGTGGGAGAATTCTACCCCCCCCCCCCACAGGGGGGCTAAATAACTAAATTACTAAATGCTGTTGATACTGAATTACTAATTTTTAATAATTAGTTGACATTTTTGAACGAAGTCCTTGATTTTGAACTGATGCAAGATGGTGTCACTAATCTTAACTAAGTTGCCGCACAAAGTAATGATTAAATTTTACTCACTGTGTAGAGGCACAAAAAATCTCGATCGACTCACTCTCTGAGTTAACTTTTCATGAAACATTAGTTGAATACGTACAACCCATTTCGATTATTTCTGGGCTTACATCCCGACGCTTGACATACGTTTACTTGCTGCACACACTAATATACCAAGACCCCTAGTTTATATATGCTGCTCTCCTTTCCCCATTCAACAGCGAGCGTTCCTTCTCTCGCGAATTTCCCAAGCTCTGATTGGCTGGCTTGTGCGCGTTCCCCAGTGTGCTACTCGTCCCGCGAACTGGTCGGTGGCCTCGAGTGAGCCACGCGTACACGTATAAATACCCTTATTACACCTTAACTTACCTTGTTTCTTAACATATTGTTCGATTCACATTATTTATTATCCCTATTTATTACATTTCAATCTTTAATTAACGCTTGAATTTTGTGCAAAGGTCGTACCATGAGTAATCCTAATTCACCCTCGACTCAGAAGAGACGCTTCCCCCGATTGGTACCCAGTCTTTAGCTGTGTCGTAGTTTCGCGCACTTTTCGCAATATTCTACTTTGGTACAATTAACAGGTTACCTTACAATGCCTATTATCTCTATGTCTTTGCATTGTCAAGTTTTCATTTGACGAGCAGTAGGTGTTTCTGATTTATTAAATCAAAGTAAGTTTAAACTCAGAGAATATAAACGAAAAATTTAATACATCTTAGCTCAGATAATGTATTGTTTAGTATACCAAGTCTGGTGTTTTACTAACACCATTTTAAATCGCCAATTTTTATATTTTGAAAATTATTGAACTTACACAAAAATTGAAGTTATCCCCTCAGATAATTTATTAGAATTACCAGGAGTAATTTAATACGCTTTCAAATTTTAAGAACTTTCAATGTCATTAGATTATTTTGATACACGTACAATTCAATTCACCTATGTTAGAACAATATCCTTGCGGAAATTCAGAGGATGCAACGAGGTCGAACTGGACACGTCACAAACCTGTCAGCAATGGCGAAATTATTTTGAACTTGTGTGGTCTAGCACTCATTTGACTTTTCGAAAGAATTTACAAATAATCGGATAATAGAGGGGTGTCCTATTGACAACTTTCATACTTGGACCTGTAAGATTGAAAAAAAAAATTTCAGTACTAGATGAATAGTTCAGTGGTTGACGAACTGAAGATAATAACATACATCAAGTACGATTTCTGTATAGTTTTAACTCTAGGAAAGTGGTTTATTAACATCGAAAGAAAGGCAACGACTAATTTGATAGCGTAATTCTACTCAAAAGTCATGAGGTAATTCATGCTACCGACAAGCTAGTGTTATATTCAAAATTGCTATATTCTATATCATTCGCTCTGAGTACCTTGCAGTAAACCAGTATTTCTATCTTGCAATTCATTTACTCAAAAGTTTGCCAAGCCTTTTTCGCGGTTGTTAACGGTTGGGTTGATTAGGTTGTGAGTAGCAGAATTTGAAAAATGACTTTTATGCTAGAATACATTTTTATCCAATTTAAGAAATACGGAAAATACAATTGCGTGATAACATTTCACCATTAGAGATAGGTTATTTTTTAAAAGAGGTCGTGAAACAGATGAACTGCCATTCGTTTATATTCATTTATACAGGTACGTGTTATATAGTGAAGTAGGCATCGTTGGGTTTATGGATTTCCGGAGATGAGGTTTGCGCGTCTTGCCGAATGCCTTATTGCGTTCAGGTCAGATGTCTTTATGGGACCTCCGCCGGAAGCTGTGCCTTGGGGGCGCATCGCATTGGTATGCACCGGAAGAGCATTGTTTAACTTCCGAGCGCTATAGCTTATAAGCAGAGTCGGTGTATGGATGATTCAGTACAAGAATAGGAACCTAGCTAAGAGTTTCCTTTTCCTACTCCACGAAGTTAAGGCTTGATACGGTAGTTAAAGCTACCTTAGGCTAAACCTCGTGTCGTGATGAAAAACCAAGATACTACAGTACGTGAATAATCAATTTACCTAGTGGAACATTTGAAACCCATTCCGCAGGAACCGTGTTACCCGACGTGAAATCTTATATCTTGGAATGAGATGAGTATATAAGTTTATGTGTACAAAAAACGAATGCACTTACGTAATGTTTTTCCACTTATTCAACATATTTACATAGGAGATAAAAAATACTAGAGAAATACTTGCATGTATTTAGTTGTTATGACTCATGAATTAAACATTTTCTTGACAATACGAGATTTGGATTAATAAAACGCAAAACCAGCAACCCCGATTTCATTGTCGTACTGGCGGTAACTTTACTAATCCGACCAGTGAATGCATCAAGGTTGACACCCGGTGGTGTGTCAAGATTTCTCTGCGTGGAAAGGACGCGCCAATACTAACCATTGATAATAATAACTCATAACGTCATATTTTTACATTCAAGTCTTAAACCTCTGGTGGCAGCAACCTTCCCTTTTTAATAATCTTGAAACGACGAAAGAACGTCCCTAGAAATAAAAGGGCAATCACTAATGATGCTGTTATACCACTCGAAGTTTTTCTACGTAACGAAACAACTTCATCGGTAGTTCTTGACACACATTTTTGAGCAATATAAGACGCTATAATTTTATTTGAGGTCTTAGGTAAGTGTGACTTAGAGGTAAATGACAGCAAAAACCTGAATTGCCACAAGCCTCGCACTGTGAAAAAAAGTGTTGAAATAGCAGAAAATTATCTGGCGGCTTTTTCGCCAGAGAGGTTTTTCCCTGTGTTAGTCCGCCAGATGCATCAATAATTGCTACCGTCGTCGTTACAGACATCTGTTGAGTTATCAACGGACTGCGATAGACGCACCGTTGTCCAACGGAATATCGTATATCTCTGTCCAATTTACAGAAATGTTATGAACGATCTGTATTTCAGACAGGGAACGTCTGTATGTCCGTTGTTAGAAAAGGTGAAGCCGGCATTGTGCCGGACGAAATATAGGTTGCCGTTTCTTTTCTAGAAACTATATGAGCTTCTGTTGAATCTACAGAAACATGAAGAAACCTCTGGGTAAGTGACAGTCTGGGTAAGTGACAGTATCTTTGAAGCTAAAAAAAGATCCTACTGTGAATTTTTTCAATAAAATTATGCGAAAGTGAGTCGTAGGAATTAATTTACCGAGGACATTAGATAGTTCATTTGTCAACTTTTCGGACTGATAGCCAAAGTATGGTAGAACGCAATGTATAATAGATGAAATTTGTTCAGACTCTCGAAGACTATACACATTTGAAAGAAAAGTATTAATAGACTTATAAAAAGCCGCAACAGGGAAACCGTTTCACTTAAAAGATGACCTTCCCAAGGGCTTGCGATCATCTCTCATTTGTGAATTTAGTCGTGCGCATTGCGCATCGCGGTTTGTGATATCAACCCACCGAGCACTTTATGAGAGTCGCTGAGCATGCCGGAAAGAGTCATCGCACAGGACGCCCGTTAAGGGCACCTTCCCATTCTAACATAAGGCAGCACTGTATGGGTCAATGAGAACAAATTATCAGTAACGAGCAATTTAAAATTTTAGACTATCATTCGAATTCTTGTGAACTGCGCATGCTAGAATCTCTGTATATACACAAATTGAAACTGGCACTGAATGATATGCAGAGTGCTTATCCTTTAAAAATTATAGGTTCATTAATTGTGAGTAATATTCAATGGACATATTATTATTATTATTTTCTATTTTACTCTCTCTTCTCTTTCTCTCTCTCCCTCTCTTACTCTCTTTTTTCCCCTTTGTCTCTTTTTTGGTTAAATTTTATATATACTGGTAAGCTGACCTTATGACCGTTCCGTATTTTAGTTGTACTCTTGTATTTTTATTTTCCGTGTTAACTCACATTCACGATTCTAGTTAGTGAAGTTTTAATATTTAGATTCAATCAGTTTGTATGTCATGTCTTTTTATCTAGACACTTGTTTGAATGCATGAAGAATGAGCAATTTTATGATTTTGTCGTGTTTATATTCAATACATGTATATTTTGTAGTTGCAGATATGACTGATGATGAGCTGAGGCTTGAAAGGTTTCATTAATATGATTTTAAAGTTCTTATTTGCTATGACCTTCATAGTTAAACTGCTTAGCAGAAAAGATATTCCTAATAAGTTAAAATAAATATAGTATTTGGAACTGTGTATCCAAAGTAGTATCATTCGAGAGCTATAGCGATGCTCTGCAAACAGAAAAACATTAACTGCCGCTGTAAATGGTGATGCGGTCCGCTTCATCAAAATACTAGCAAAACATTTCATAGATCAAAGAAAAATATAAGTATAACAGGAAAAATATCCTTGGTTTGTAGTACTTACGAAATTTAGGCAGCAGTTCTTAGAGATAGGAAAAGAGCAAACCCTACACAAAAGTATGAAATTACAGACAAATCAATTCACTGCTGTACATGAATAAAGCTATACATGAATTACGTGGAGGGTACAAACTTTTTAATGTATATCATTGGTTCACTCTTTGATGAATGTGTGCTGAACAATAAAATGAGTTTAAGGAGATCATCCCGAGCCCAATTGGGCCCCACCGGCTCCTCCCACTGAAAATTTTTTTTTGTGTTGAAAAAGGAACCTTAGGGGATGGGTTATTGTGCCATGAAATTTTATGGCCCTACGGAGACTAGAACCCCCCCCCCAGGGGGGTGATAAGGGGACCGAAAATGCTGATTTTGAGGCCCAATTTTTTTTGTTGAAAAAGTATCCTTAGGGGATGGGTTATTATGTCATGAAATTTTATGGCCCTACGGACACCAGAACCCCCCCAGGAGAGTGAAAAGGGGACCGAAAATGACGATTTTGAGGGCAATTTTTTTACATTTAAAACGGGACTCGTCCTCGATTTTTGATGCTAGAACAAATCAAAAGACAGTTTTAGAATCCTTGGAACATTTCTAACAAACTCAAGTTCGGCTTTTTTCAAATTCAAATTTTTTCTATTTATTTCAAAAATTTTGAAATTTAAAAAATCAGCAACAACTTTTTGGGGTTTAGAGCTATATATTTCTTCAAAGAATTCGAATTTGAAAAAAAGCGAACTTGAGTTTGTTAGAAATGTTTCAAGGTTTCTAAAACTGGTTTTGTTTTTGCTCTAGCATCAAAACTCGATGACGAGTCTCGTTTTGAAATATCCAAAAAAATATACAGAAATACTCTTTTTTCGTCAAAAAAAATAAAAACTAAGGCATAAATCGAAAAAGTGACACGAATAAAAAAAGTTTCCTTTCACGAAATACATATACTGGCCAATTTTCAAACAAATCGGGCGAAAAAAATTGATAAAGTCTCATCATGGTGATTACTGAAATAAAATGTATTATTTTTATTTACTCATAACTACGATATTTCTTAGATCTTTACTTGAAATTCACAAGGAAAATGATGCTCATTGTTCGTACATCGAAAAAGATCATCGAAATTGCATTCATGTACAAAAAATTTTCATTATATTCAAATTCAATAGACATAGTTTGTTTTTGGGCTCTAGTGAAAAGTTGACTTTTTTACATTCAAAACAGGACTCGTCCTCGAGTTTTGATGCTAAAACAAATCCAAAGACAGTTTTAGAATTCTTGGAACAGTTCTAACAAACTCAAGTTTGGCTTTTTTCAAACTCAAATTTTTTTTATTTTTTCAAAAAATTTTGAAATATCAAAAATCAGCAGCAATTTTTTGGGGTTTAGAGCTATATATTTCTTCAAAGAATTCGAATTTGAAAAAGTGCAAACTTGAGTTTGCTAGAAATGTTTCAAGGATTCTAAAACTGTTTTTGGTTTTGTTCTAGCATCAAAACTCGATGACGAGTCTCGTTTTGGAATATCCAAAAAAATATACCGAAATACTTTTTTTTCGTCAAAAAAGTAAAAACTAAGGCATAAATCAAAAAAGTGACCCGAATAAAAAAGGTTTCTTTTCACGAATTACATATACTGGCCAATTTTCAAACAAATCGGACAGAAAAAATTGATAAAGTCTCATCATGGTGATTACTGAAATAAAATGTATTATTTTTATTTACTCATAACTACGATATTTCTTAAAACTTTACTTGAAATTCACAAGGAAAATGATGCTCATTGGTCGTACATCGAAATAGATCATCGAAACCGCATTCATGCTCAAAAAATTTCCGTTATATTCAAATTCAATAGACATAGTTCGATTTTTGGCTGTAGTGAAAAATTTTCCTTTTTTACCATTCAAAACGGAACTTGTCCTCGAGTTTTTATGCTAGAACAAATCCAAAGACAGTTTTAGAATCCTTGAAACAATTCTAACCAAATCAAGTTCGTTTTTTTCAAATTCGAATTCTTTGAAGAAATATATAGCTCTAAACCCAAAAAAATTGTTGCTGATTTTTGAAATTTCAAAAAATTTTTAAAAAATAGAAATAATTTGAATTTGCATAAACCCGAACTTGAGTTTGTTAGAAATGTTCCAAGGGTTCTAAAACTGTCTTTGTTTTTGTTCTAGCATCAAAACTGAAGGAGGAGTTTCAATCTGAAATATCAATAAAAATCTCCCAAAAAACACATTTTTCGCAAAAAAAGAAAAAATAAGGCCTAAATCGAAAAAATGACATGAGTTAAAAAGGTTTACTTTCACAAAATACATATACTGGCCAATTTTCAAACGAATCGGACGAAAAAAGGTCTCAAACTGGGATGATCCCCTTAAAAAAGGGATGAACTCGTTAATGAAATGAAAGTATACAGACCAGAACAAATCTATTCTGACGTCTGTTGGGTACTATTGAATCTCGAATGGCGCCGTGTCTCATGCAAGCTAGTTACCAATTAGTGCCCTCAAATGTTCATCAATGGATGAAGGAAGTAAACTTCAGATGCTGTACCCTGAAAGAAATAATGGCCCTATTTTGAAACACCCAGGTGCATCTGACGTTTGTCCCAAAACCGTGACACGCAGAGGCATCATCAATGAGACACCCAAGATTAGGATGCATACCAGTGTCTCCAGACTCGATTTAGAGACGCTCTAATGTCTCACTAAAAGTGCCTGAGTGTCTCATCGATGAGACACTTGGGCTTGAGTTTGATGCATTTACAAGTGATGTCTCACACAAAACTCTACGGATATTAAGCTGTGGCATTACACTGTCAAGCAAGGTTGGCGGTTCCAGCGCCATGAAGAAACTTGGATACGCTTACGTATTCTTTAGCTAAGCGATAGCAACTGCTGTGACATCAATATTAGGTCTAACCGCTGAAGAGCTGCGGCTGGAACGAAATTCGCCTCCAGCAGTTAGGCATTTCCATGCCATCAGCTGCACTTCTCGTTCAGCTGAGATCGATAGCAACTAAGCGGTAACTTCCCCTGAAGAGTCTATTTACACACTCTAGAAGAGAAGTTTTGCACGTATTAAAAATTTAATTTGATCCGTGTGACATTTACTGAACACTTAAATAACTGAAGTCAATTTGAGGGGTGACTAAGCTATTATATTATCATCGCTAATAAAAGATAGGCAGCATTTTGAGACACTTCAAGCTCATCGAGGTGTCGCACTTCCGATGAGACATCTACTCTGTTTCGGAGACGTTCTGGCTATCTTTGAGACACCTGAACAGCCATGAGACACTTAGAGAGACAAAAATTTCTTTCAGTGTATGCTCAACATATAATCTAAAATAACTTCATCATTGCTGCTTCTATGCTTGACAATTAAAAGCAAGGTGAAAATCGTTACACATAAAGCCCTTTTTATTAAGAATGATTAAATACAACTCAACGTTTCGGATAAACAGTACATCTTCAGCAAAATCTCTGTAAAACGAAACCAAAAGAGGAAGAATTCATTCATAAGTAAAGTTTTTATATAAAGTTTAAACTTTGTAAAAACACGAACAACGGTAAAAATACAAAGGTAAAGAAAAAATTGAGTAACTGAACTATGTGTTGGCAACTTGAAGCACAAAACCATTTTGGGTATCATTCAGAGTAGGTTTCATTTTGTAAATAGGCAAAGATTCGAGAATGCACAGAACTGTTCTGTAAGAGGTACCGGCCAAGATTTTGAAGTCGTTTAGGGAGACCGGAACATTGCAGTTTTTTTGCATGAGATCTTTTTATTAAATGTACGACAATATTCTGGCGAGCAGTACATATTTCAAATTTTTGTGGATTATGCGGACAATCCGGGATATAAAAGGTTATCTCATTCCAAAACCCTCCAGATGTCCGTACAGCTTTCATAAAAGTGTTAGAAAGTAGCTAAGTACGCTGATTTGTGATGGAGAACATTCTCCATCACAAATTGGAGAACATTCTCCAACCACTTTTATATTTTCTTTCCTCTATGAAAAGATGCCGAGTCATGCGCTAGGGACAATTTACGTTTATGAAATACTTTTCAACTCAGTGTGTGTACGAATACCATAGAATAAAGTTTCAGTTATTCTCTTGGTTGATTTTGATTCCTCTAACAACACTAATCAAAGCTTATAGCTGCCTACAATATCACCGATGCCGTGCCTCATCGTCAAGTGATTACTCCTGCATTATTATCGCTAGACTTTTATCAAAGTAGTTCATTTTGAGAAATGTATTTAGTTATATGTCAAATTTGTTCCCATCGTTAAAAAAGATGATCGGAATCGGGCCTTGATGAATGCGAGAAAGCCGGGTTTCTGCTCATACATTTGTTTGAGGATAAAAGCAGTTTATTTTTAAAATGTTATGAATGGTTTTCACGTCATTGTGTATCATTAAGTACATAGTGCGTGAGGACACAACGGCCAGTTTGGTCAAATTTCTAAAGTTTTTTTTCGTGCTTTCGAAGCACCTAGAAGTTTATTTCACTTGTTTTGATGTTCTGATATATGCAAGGATGACCTTGATTAAACCCATTCATAACTTTTTCGTTTTGCTTGAATCAATTTGATGTTCACAGAGCCTGTATTCTGTTCGTTTTTTTATGATTCCTGAATCTCCGATGGAAAATTGTCTGGCTTATAATACTCTAATATGCTATTTTTAAAGTTTTTAAACATTTTATTAAATATTATCACTGAAAAATATGAAAACTTGTAATGAAATTTATGTTTAAATAATAAAATATCAGAAGCAGCTGTAATGTCGAATGCTGAAAACAAATGAATTAAATGAAATTCAACGTTCTTTTTTTTCTCTATGTGGTCTAATGATACAAAGACGCATTTTTCAATATGATGGGTTTATCATAAGGCGATGAACCGCACAAGTTTAATAAAAAATCGCGAGTCGTCTTTTCTCGCAGAACTTGCAATAGCGTGTTCGAAATAGCGACCGGGCAATCACAAACTCAAAGCACGCGAGACAAACTGCAAGCGACGAATAAAGAATATCGTGCAGCCAATGGAATTTTCTCGGCCGTAGGCGCTAAAGGGAACGCTCGCTAGACAGCATCCCTTTCGGTTGGTGCAGTCAAACGCAAGCTCACAACAGGGACACGCCAGCTCTCGGCATTAAAATTCATAGTATATTTTCCCCATGGCAGTTTTTGTCCTAAAAATTCGAAGGAAAATTTGCCAGTTTAATTTGATTACTAATCCTTTTGTGAAGAACATGCAAGTTTCTGTGAAGGAAAGTGCTTCGCTCCCACAGCGTAAAAGTAATGGAGATTGTAGATACTAAAAAAAGATTCTCCTAATCTTTTGAAGCAGCAACTCTTTGTCGATAAAGTAAGTGCATATAAAGAACATTTTTGATGCTATTCAACCAATCGTGGAGTGAAATTAAACATTGATGGCCGGTTCATTCATTTTGTTAGCTTTTCAGAAATTTCCATATCTGTGAAAGGATCGTTCACTACTGCATTTCCATAACTCAGCAACAAAAAATTGTACCGCACGTATATATATACAGATATTAAAGAAACTTGGAACTCAAAAATAACTAAGCTCAAATCTTTTACGTTTACAAGAGAACCGCTTTAATTGTTACAATAGCCTCAACAAGAGCTGTACATATGGCGCAGCAACTGCAAAAAGAGAGAGACAAATGTTACTTTAAGTTCTTATGAGAAGCCGCAGTAAAATTCAAAATGAAACACATGCTTTTAATACCAATATTCCTCAAATTTACATTACTTCGAATATGCAGTCTTTCTCTTACGTTGCTTTTTAAAGCTCAGCAGAGATCAAAGAATAAAACAGTGTTCTGTTAGTCCTAATTGTTTCCCACTACTCATGATTTTACTTAGAGTGGTTATTTTGTTTTTTGTCAAAGCGTCAAGAATTCTTTACTGGTTGAAACATTGCTTTCAGATCAGGAATGTTTCGATCATTCTTTCAATAATAATGTCATTTTTCGAAATTATGTCATGACATGAAGCTTCGTAGTATAGAATTCATCATATTCCTCCTGAGGGTATTAACATTTGTTTATCGGTGGAGTGATAGTTTAGTATTCTTGCCTGCCTTTTTCCCGATGAAAATAACAAATATTTAGTCAGGATTGGTTAATTTCGTAGTTTTGGACCTTTAATGGTATACTAATAGTTGTTGCTTGTTCAATTTGTATTTTTTCATGTTAAATAACGGTAAATTAACCAGCTGGAGTTTATTGTAAGTGAAGTTTAGAAAACTCAACAGCTGTAGATGAGTAAATTTTTGTTTTATAGTCTTCTCTACACTGACAGAAATAATAGCCCTATTTTAAAACACCCAGGTGTACCTGACGTTTGTTCCAAAACTGAGACACGCAGATGCATCATCTATGAGACACTCAAGATTAGAATGCATACCAGTGTCTCTAGACCCGATTTAGAGATGCCCTTGTGTCACACTAAAAGTGCTTCAGTGTCTCATCGATGAGACACTTGGGCTTCAGCTTGATACATTTCGAACTGGTGTCTTACAGAAAACTCTACGGATATTAAGAATAACATTGCGCTGTCTAGCATGTTTATATAACGCTCCTATAACCTGCAGTGTCACATAAATTTAGAAACCGGCTACGGGTGCAGTGGAGAGCAGCGCCATGAACTGCAATCGACTCCAACCATAAGACCTTGTGATACCACCAGCACGGCTTTTTTCCATTCTGCTAAATACACTCAAAGAGCTAGAGTCATATTTGAGGGGTGATTTAACTACTACATCATCATTGCCAATAAAACATAGGCAGGACTTTGAGACAGCGCTCATCGAAGGGTCGCACTTTCGATGAGACATTTGCTCTCTTTTCGAGCAAATGTCCCATTTTGAGCACCTACAACTTTGGTCTTCAACTTCTATCTTGTTTCATTAACTTCTTTCTCAACTTACTATTTCTTTGCTTTTTCTGCGTTTATTCCGTTTTCCCCATCCCATCCCAAATGTGGCTTACCTCTTTCTCCTCTTTACAACGCTTTTTTAGTTTTTAGCAGTTAGGGTGGGTAAACTAATATCTAAGCTAATCTATTCTGATTCCCTTATCGTAGCTATGCTATACGATGCAAATATATACGGTACTTCACGCCCAAATAGAACTCACTAGTTCTGTTTATGCAGACTTACATGAAATGAAATATGATTCACAAGGAACCGAAGAATGATCCACGTTCTCTGTGTAAAGCTTTGTAAAAATTAGTCATGTAATGCGTTGATATCTCCATTTTAATAAATTTTATTGAATTTGTAGGATTTCAGATTAGTTTGATGTCATTTCATCAATTTTAAATCCACTAAATTCAATCAATTTCGAACTTATGAGATTTTATTTTAATCAATAATGAATTATGAGCCCATGAATGACCCACGTCTTCTATATAAAACATTGGAAGAATTATCAAATTTTGACTTCGATATTTTCACTCCACAAATTTTAACTCATAAAAAAGTCCATGTTTATCGCCAAATTTCTAAAACATTTGATGTTTCATACCGAAACCAATTAAAAGTCATTTCGAATTTCCAATTAACATGATTAAACTATCAATGTAATTGGAAATGCTTTTCGAAAGATTCCTAATAAAATTTCACATCGATCTATTGGCTTGGTCGTAAAGGTTGCATCGTTGGTCAATTAAAGAATGCCGTGATTTTAAAATATGCGGTACATATTAGGGGCAAAATGTTACACTCGTTGAAAATATGCTCAGGGTGGCAACGTCGTGCATGAGCTGATATAAGAACTTTATCTACGCAAAGCATACATTTTATTCGTTTTGGAAGTGATCCAGTATTCATATTTTATTCTTGAAGAATCATCAGGAACATTTCGACACAGGAAACTATCTTTCAACCCTATAAATAAATTCATGTTTGGCAGAATTTCATGTAAAAACTTGTTCTAGTTTAAACAAAAAAAGAAATCTATTACCCAGTCGGAAATAATGGTTGTGATTATAGTAGAATATATTGGTGTATAAGAGATTAAAGTCGATTATGGACGATGAAACAATATGGTAGATATATCGACCAAAACTTAATGTTGATTTTAGTATATTTCGGTCGATATTGGTAGAGGTAATATTGGTTGGTTATGGTTTGTTAACATATCGTAGATTTTAGTTTATTTAGGTCGATATTGGTGGAGTCAACAATGGTTGATAAAGGTTTGCTATTGCATGGATGTTTTAAGACTACATATGGCACAGCATAGATAAATGTAGCTTTAACTTTGCTCCGTAAATTAAGTACATAAAAAACAGCTGTTCACAATAAATTATGAATTTTATCGTCTTCATGTTTGCAAAATGTTTTGTTTCTTCATTTAGCACCTATATAAGCTAAAAATTATTGGAATTAGGCAATGTATTTCTATTTACTTTTATTATGCATATACGGTATTGTTGATTCAAGTTTCGTCCTCATATAGTGTATCAATTAAATATTCTATGAGTGATGGTCAAATGACTCTTAGAGAAAACGTACTGTGACGTTACTGTTTATATGTTGAAGTTACCTGGAAAGCAATACTTTAATAATAAAATGACATTTAAGACAGTCCAGTCTATTTTCATTCCTTCGTAACGAATCACTTTTGAAATTTGCTTACATACTTTAGGATAAAACACTGTTTGCCCATCCAGAGAATGATAACTGTAATGAAATGTGTCATAAAAATAGAAAAGTTATGTGACGCGTTCAAAATTTGTTACCTGAACGCAGCGTTTCATACGTGTTCCATAGAGAGAAATAACAAGGCACACCCATGGTGTAATACTTGTTCGATCGTTGTACCTAACTCCAGATGTTGATTCCAATTTGTACAGTAACTTTTTTTGCAGCGACATTTGACACTCTTGTACTGCAAAGGTTTTCCTTGTACCTTTACACTTACAAGACGTTAAAATGCGAATCAAACCAATATAACAGTTTTACTGCGTTCGTATGCAACGTAGCTTGTGTTTGTACGAACTACGCAAAATATAAAATATGTCTGAAAAACTAATTTTTTCACTATATTACTTCTACGCAGCGTATAAAAAATTACATGAGAGTTACAAGAGTCTATAGCAAAACAATAATTCGGAACACAGAGAATTAATTCATAGAAAAAAAAACTTTAACTTTAATGTGATTCATTTCCTTGTGTTTTCATTACAATACTTGGATCTTACCTCTGGCAGCTCACTCAGGCACTAGTTGACGCTTAGTTATGACTTAAGGCCCCGATACACTAGGCAAAAATCGCGGTGATAACCGCCAGCACGCCTCTCAATGTGCCTCCCATCCCTGCACACCAGCCAGTTGGCAGAGTGGCCACCTAGCTTTCAGCGATCCGAGCATGCCTGGATTAGGACGGTCGTCACTGCGATGAGCAGTACAGTTTTAAACGTTGACGGGAGTGGTACGCAGCAATGTCTTGCTCCGCAATTGAGTGGACAAAACTCGAACACTGAATTGTATTGACGCATTTAAAAAAATGGACGCTTGCAGAGTGTGATAAGCAGCGCTTACAGAAGGCTATAGCACAGCGCAATGTGCGCTTCGTTTTGATCCTGCGCTCCATACGGCTGGTCGCTAGCGCGCACCTACCCGTACGACCAGCTGAGGCAAACTGACGCCTTGCATTGCTTTCCGCGATGCTTCATCTTGCGTGCTGAGTGTATCATGTCGCCAGTTCTCACTTCAACTGGCGGACGAATCCACTGCCGCAATTTCTCGAGTCATGAACGCCAGTGTATCGGGGCCTTTAACGGCCGGCGTGGCTGCATCTGTGCACTGAACTGTTGTTTCAATTGATCGTTTGATCCAATATGGGCAGAAAAAAGAACTTCGAGGATTTGTCTCAAAGGCAGAAACGACGCCGTATAAAAAAATCTATATTAGAGACTAGTAGAGTGCCTACTATCTGCGAAACTACTAGTAGTAATCTTTTTGCTAGTAGGAGTGATGCCAACTTTAGAAGTGACCTTAAGCTGCATGGAAGTGCAGAACAAAATATACAGCAAACTACTGAAACATATCAGAAAGAAAGTGATATAGGAAGTGTATCTCCGCTTGAAATGATGGATCACAGTGACTCATCAATACAAACTAGTAGAGCTGAGAGAGCTGCATCTGAATTACAGGATTCATGTGAAAATTTTTATGTGAAAAGCGCTGATGCACCAACTACCACATGCACCATCGACTGCGGAAATTTTCTGCGATCAAAATTTGAAAATTGGATAAATGAAGAAAAACAAGTTCCTCACGCAGCTGTAGATAGATTATTAAATATGTTGGCTCCAAGGTACCCGGGCTTACCAACTTCAATGAAATCATTGTGCCAAAAAGGTGATGAATTTAATATAAAAGACATGGGTAATGGTGAATATTCTTATTTTGAATGCTGGCGGTTTCAATTAGAAGAATATATTTTGCATAATTATACGGATGAGAAGCAACAAAATATATTACACGTCAAAATTAATGTGGATGGGTTGCCTCTTACTAATGCTTCAATTTGGTATAATGCTTATCCAATTCTTTTACAAGTACTGGAAATTCCCAAACATATATTCTGTGCAGCTATATATTGCACCAACAAGGTATGTTCTAATCACATGCCGCCGACAAGAGAGTTCTTAGAACCATTTTTGAATGATTTTGCCTTAGTGCAACAATCAATGGGGAATAAGGGGTTTACTGTGAAGCTGGGACCTTTTGTGTGTGATGCTCCAATAAGAGCAGCTCTTAAAGAAATTGTGCCATAGCGGTTATTCAAGCTGTGAGCGCTGCACTCAACGCGGTCAGTATCATGATTGCACTGATGTCTACCCTGAACTTGATTTCGATGAAAGAACAGATGAAAGTTTTGCAAGACGATTAGATAATAATCATCATAAGGCATTGTTAAAATCTCCATTAGAACAATTTTATTTGGATGCAATATGGTTAGTGACTTTGTCATTGATTACATGCACTGTTGTCTACTTGGGACTATGAAAAGATTCTTGAGCAGACTCAAGAGCAGCAGAGCCAATCAAAAGAAAATGCATATGAGTTCACAAGCAAAATTAAAATTCAATGAAAAGCTACTTCAATGTTCCGTGTATTTGCCAGATGATTTCTCAAGAAAATTAGAAGGGGGAATTGAAAAAATGGTGCATTGGAAAGCAACAGAATTTCGGACGTTTCTCTTATATTGTGGAACACTTGTTTTACGCAGCTCCAAAATTGCGAGTAAGGAGGTGTACAATAGTTTCTTACATTTTTCTCTGGCCATGAAATTACTTTTACTTGATGATCAACAAAAAAATGTTGACATGATTAAAAATCTTCTCCATGCATTTATTCAAAAAACAACAAGTTTATTTGGGAGAGGTTTCATCAGTTATAATGTTCATGCCATGATTCATCTTCCACAAGATTATATTAGATTTGGCAAACTCGAAAACATATCTACCTTTCCGTTTGAAACATACCTAGGCACTCACATAAAAGGTGCTGTAAGGTCTGGTTTTAAACCCCTGAGTCAAATATCCAAACATGTTGCTCATACTAACTTCCACTGGAAACAGCAGACTGAAAAGGAATATGTAAACTGTTGCAAAATATCCAACAAAGAGTGCCGTGGGAAAACACAAAATGAAAAGTGCTACAAAAAGTTGAAAATTAAAAACAATTTGTGCCTGAAAATAAAATCTCACTCTGAAAGAAACAGTTGTGTACAATTGGCAGATGGTAGAGTTGGATTTATCATTGAAATCCACAAGCTTGAAAATAATATAACATTACTGTTAACTCATTTTCTACACAAACTTGATTTTTTCACTGAACCTTTCCCTTCATCAAAAATTGGAATTTTCAAACTAACTAATTTAATAAATGATGCAACTTGGATATCTTTAGATGATATTGTATCAAAAATTGTAATTTTTCCTAATAAAAATGATTTTCTCGCACAGGTTCTCATACACAGCACTTGAGCAAAACTGTTAGTATATTTAGTTCCTAGCTATAAGTACAGTCATGAACATCGACAAGAAAAATGTGAAAAAATTCTGTGGCATACAGTTTTCTGACAATAGTCATGAAGTCGTGCCTCGAGAGTGGCTCAAGAAAAAAATGACGAAGTGTCTCTGGCCAAAAAAAATGATGTTCAAGAAGTAAGACTGCGCGCACCTGGAGGACTTGCAGCAGATGACAGCTGGGAACTTATCCCAATTAAACTACTGACACATTCAAGTAAGTTGTGTTTAATCATTTTTTTGCACATTCATAGACCTGAGGGATTTTTATATTTATGGAATGCCAATTTTAAAATTATACCACTGACGTTATGCATAATTTAACTATCCCATGGGTTATGAGTAAAGTTCTAAAAAACATGTTTTTCATGTTTTTGGTTTCTATTCTAATGAAAAATGTTTTTTATCTGTTTTTGTTTGTTTTTCATCAGTTTTTGTTGTTCTACTTGTTTTTTCATTGGGGTTTATCAATTAAATTAATTACTGTGCATAATTCTAAACGAATAAACAAATAACAACTAATGTATTATAATTGAAATACCTCAGTGATATTATTTATTATCAATGAAAGAAAGAAAAAGGCAAGAAAAAAGGAAAGAAAAAAAGAAGGAAAAAAAAGCCTGTAGGTAAACTACAGGACACAGTTGCAATGACTTTGACAAAAACTTTGCAATTGGCCCTTGAGGTGACTCAAGTCATTCACATAAAAACCTGTAGGGGCCCCAAGATTCTAAACTTACCAATCATCTTGCCCATAAACCTCTCAAAATTTCAACTATTATTCATAATCTTGTCAGAATATTGTTGTGTCAGAAGGTGAGCGGCAACTGGGGCAGGCCGTCAGGTCTATCAGGAGCAGGCTCTTCAAACGCTTCGAGTATTTAGTACACACATTAGTGTTTATCAGAGAAAATATAACTCGTTTTATTTCACAGAAACGTTTGTTGGATGTGAGAAGAAGCTGTATGCAGCTTCAGAAACTGACGGATTCACTAGCACAGACTGCGCTTCATCTACAGAGGAGATTCGCAGTAGAATACGTACACCGTCACCGCTTCTTCCTCGCTGCAATGCCATGCCGTCTGAAAAGAGGTAACAGCTAGCTACCTATATATTTTGCATGGATTATATCAATGTACATTAGTTGCATTTTTATCTGCATAATCATTGGTAACCATGCTTGAAATTATTAGGTGTCCCCGCTATGAACCATTTAGATTTTGCCTGATTTTTTAGGTTATTCTATTTGGGTTTGGCTGTTTTTTATTGTCTGTTTATCCGTCTGTCAAATGTAACGCTCTTTTTTATTAATTCACTCCACAGTTGTACTCAGGTCTCATCGACAGTTGTTTTAATCGATGTGTCTTGACATTCCCAACAGGGTGATTGTAGCTGATTTTTCTGTCCATAATTTTGATTTAACTCCATCAAAAATAATATCAATTCATTGTGCCTCATCTTGGCTGTGTGAAACAATTTTCAAATTTGAGTTAGCCCTATTCTCACCCCCAAAAATTTAAATTCCCCAGTTTTGCTATGATTTTGCCGTAAGTGGTATAAATCAATTTATCCTCTCAATTTGTAAAAATGAATGGTGAAAATTTATGAATTTGACCATCCCTTACTCTTAAATTTTGAATGGTAACTCATCTCTCTACCCATCCATAATTAAAAAAATAGTTTTGCGTTCTTCTACTTTGTAATTTTACTCCTATTTCATCAATAAAGATAGTAATGATTTCTCTTGCTATTATAAATATGGAAACTGTAGTTGCAATTTGAATTTTGGATTTATATTGACACGTCACCATTTCTATGCTCACCATTTTAACTTCAAACTATTCCAGTTCAACGTGAAATGAAACCCATCTGCAGTTTCAGTTGACTGCGGGTCTAGTTATCCCGTGTTTCAACTAAAATACAAATGCTATACGTGACTTCTAATGTCGATATGTTTGAGCAGGTGTAAAAAGGCTCTTGATGGCCAGGAATTATCAGTTGAGTTGTCACAACTGAAACAAGTTCAGGAAGAAAATTCTAAGAAATTGGACAAGATTCTCTTCATGCTTCATCAGGAAAAATTGTCCCAAGCAGCTGCGAAGGAGCACTTATCACGTAGCACAGGGCTACCTCCACCAGCTGAGACTCTAGATCAACTGGACGTCCTACTTCAGACTCCAACACTCGTAAGTTAATTGATTTGAAAAACAGTTCCTAAGGTATGAGATATGATCATACCACAATTTACTCTAAATCACTTCCAGATCTGTATTGTGCACGGTGAACTCGAAACATATTTCTTCTGTGCAGGGTGTCTACTAGCTAGTAAAGTAGTATAAAGTAGTAAAAAGTAGTAAAATTTAGAAAGTAGTAAAAACTAGTTAAATTTTCCTCAGGGTAGTAAAAAAATTGTTAAGTGTTAAGTGGAATAATTCTCTGAAATTTTAAAGTAATGTTACATATTTATATAGCGTATAAAGATTTTTTTGACTTTATTTTTCCCATAATCAGAAATTTGCCTTGATTTATGGGAAACATTCCTGTAGAGTGGGGTATAATTTTAGGATTGGAGCACACAAAATAGAAAAAAGTTTCAAAATTTTTGCGAACAGTAAAAACAGTTCACTTTTTCTTCTCATTCCGTCTGAACTGAAAGTTATCTAGTTGTTTTATGATGGAAGTTTCATTTGAGCCATTTTACCATTAACATATTATTGAGATAAAACAATAAAACGGCTCTCGCTTTGATGTGGTAATCGAGGTTTCATAAATCGTATGAAAATAAATTTAAAACATGTAATACCAGTGGCGATGCATTGTTGAAAACACTTCTATTACTGCGCACTTTCATTGAGATACAAGCTTAGGAACATGAAAAAGCAGGGATTAGTATTGAAATTAAATAAGGATTTAAAAATTGTGCATTTATGATTATGAGGTCGACATTTAGCATCTTTTATTTTTACGTATCAAATATGCATTATACGATCTCATGGATAAATGAAATAGGTTAGCTACATATTTTCTTGTGGAAGCATATCAAGTGGCTTTGATTTAAATATGTTTGTCAAGTAAAATAATTCATATCTTATATTACAAATTACAATGCTTTTAAATGTAAAACATCTTGTGAACTTTTTCTTTTAAATTTTATGAATAAACATAACAACTAGCCAAAATTTTCAAATAGGCAGTTGCACTTATCACTAAATAACTATTACATTTTATTGAATTTTATCTTTAGTGGATGCATATATAGCATAGTTGGCATAATTGTTCTTTTTGTGCACTTGATACTCAAAACTTGAAGTATTTTATTCCCAAACGTAAGAACAGAAATAAAATTATTTACAATTAACTTTCCCCTCAGGGGGATGCAACTATTTTATCTATGGGAATTAGCGCTCCCAGGGGAAAAATGTGACGGCCTGAGCTGCAAGTTAGGTAGGCCTTCTTTCTGTTGAAATAAAATGTTTTTTGTTAGGTTAAGAACCACCATTTTCGGTTCACTACTGTCCTGGTTTTCAGCACCTCCGACTTTCTTCTTCAACTTTCATCATATTTCATGAACTTCTTTCTCATCTTACTGTTTCTGTGCCCTTTCTGCATATATTCCACGTTCCCTTTACTTCATATTAAATGGTGCCTTCTTCCTTCCTCTCTTTGGATCGCATTTGTTTCTGCGGGTAGGGAGGCTAAAACTAACGACTAATCTAAACTTTTTTGAACCTTTTGTATTGCGTATATTATTGACTCAAATTACTAATGATAGGCCGATTACTTACATCTGGACATTTGGACAACATTCATTGTGTAAAAAAAGGTAGTAATTTTTTTTGCCGTTGCTGGTAGTAAAAAGTAGTAACATTTGGAAATGAAATATCAGTAGTCACCTTGCTGTGTATCGATTGACAGATTAAATAGATCAGTGTATTTAATTGTTCGTGATAAAGTTTCAAAATGTACTACTTTGATTCATGTCATTTAAACTATATGCCACATCACAATAAATTACATTATTTTAATCTTTATACCACTCATTGTTACTTGGTATCATTCAGAATAGAAATTTAGTCTTTCACATACAGTCAATGTAGTAATGTCATTCATTTATGATAACATGTAGTGCCGCGAATTTTAGTTTGAATTTTCTGTCTTTCTGAATGTTTTTAATTTCCTTATGAACTATCTTCACTTTTACTAGTACATCAAGTAATATTTTAATGGATAACTTTTCAGATGTAAATATTTCAGAAACCAACTCAATCATGTTTTTTATTTTCAGCTTGATGCTCTGAAGGAACTTCAAGGCAGGTCATCCAGTGACACAGTTCGCCGCATTATTCGAAGGCTTATGTCAAAACAACTGGCGCTATCCTTCAGCTGGACAGGACTGGGACCTTCCAGAAAGCCTACAAAAATCAGCTTCAAAGATCATCAAGCTGGGAAATTATGTTATGGTATGACTATAGGTCATTTATGTAATCTTCTAAATGTTTTAATTTTGAAAAATTTGCTGTGAAACTGACCTAAATGTCCCTTAATTCCTTCAACATTGCATTTAAGACTTTCTACGATACCAATTTTTTTAGCATGAAAAGCAAAATAAAATTTCATTACCTCCCATTTCAAAAAGAGCTAGAGGAGATTTTATCTGATAATGTCAATTTTACCATTGCTTCAAAACTATTCCCCAAAGGGACTTGAGCTTTCAATTTTTTTGCGAGGTCTTCAGGAATACCAGGTTCCTGGGTTCTCCGACAGGGCCCAGTACTGCGAGCCTTGCAGTATAGGTGTTGACTTGCAGCTGGATTGTTCTGTTTCAGTTGGGTAGGCATTTTAAGTTTTCTCCACTGTGTCACGTACATTACATCTTTGAATTGTAGCTTCTTTACAAGCCCCTGGCTTAGGATACATTTCTATCTTGGTTCCGTTTAGATAATTAGGCCTATGCCTTGCTCCTTCAAGAACCCAACTTTATTATTATTATTATTGTTATTATTATTATTATTATTATCAATATAATTATTGTTATTATTATTCTCTCAGTTTGAGCCTCCCTAACCAAATCAAGAGAAGGAATAATGAAGACCATCTAGTATGTAAAAGTATAAGGGGATTCTATCCACGAGATGTGCCTCGCACAGAACATCCTTGAATGTCAACATGTATCTGTTACCAAAAAGGATACCAAGCGCATAGAAATAGCCAGTTAAGAAGGAAGTTCAAACAAGAAAAAAGTTCAAGAAGAAAGTAGTCAGGGCTGAATGAAATATAGCAATGATTTTTATGTTCATTTAGACTGTCCGAAGTCTTACAAAATCTCAATTTAATTTCAACAGATGCCTGGAAATTCTGCTACCCTCCTCTGACTTTCAAGGACTTCAGCGCTACAGTGGCGACAGTTCTGAAATCGGTTCCAGACTGGGATGGTGGCCGCTCACGCTCCGCTGCATTGGCTTGCATAACGTGAGTTTTGATGTTCTCAACTAGAATAGAAAATATCGTGACTACTAATCGACTTTAAAACGTCAAAAGGAAAGTAAAACTAGATTTTACCATTTATCAAAATGAGACGTTAACGTATGTAAGTTTTCCTAGTGATGGTAAAGCTCACAAAATTTTAGGATTCTAAGTCGCAACCTTTTTTAGTGCAGGAAATGCGCAGAACGCAGCAGAAGCATCAACTGGACCTTCAACTGACACTATGATGAGCTGCGCACAGAACGCAGCAGAAGCATCAGCTGGACCTTCAACTGACACTATGATGAACTGCGCGCAGAACGCAGCAGAAGCATCAGCTGGATCTTCAACTGAAACCTTCAACACGCTGCCCGTCTGATGATTCCGCTACATCTTGGCTACATCTCCCCTCTTCTAATAATTATAAGTATTCTAGTTATGCCAACAGGTAAAGAGGAATAAAATGTTTTTGTTGCTTAAGTGATCGTTACATGTATTGTACGAGTTCCAATTCATTATTATGCAAAGAGTTCCTGTTCATTATTATTCATTCATTATTACGGATAACCATCTAGGTTTCGGCTAATTTCTTCATTTTTGGTTAGATTGATGTGAAACTCGTTTTATAGACATGGTGACTGTAGTTGCAAAGTGAATTTCGTATTAGAAATCACGATTTTTATGTTCAAAATTTTCTTGAGCCACAAGCTATTCCATTTTCACTAAAAATTGGACCCATCTGCAGTCCCACTTGACTGCGCGTCTAGTTTTTTGCTTTGCCTGAAACTTTACTAATGCTTTTCGCCGAGTGCATGTTGAAAAGGATTATCTTGTTATGGTTCCCCTCACATGAGGTAACCATGTAGTAATCGGACATGACCCATAAGAAGTGGTCGTAGAGAAGTGGGGTTCAAATTTCTTGACATATCTTATGTTATACATTAATTATTTGTCTGTCCGTCAATAACCCTATATTTTATAATTTCGGCCACAGTTTTGAGTTGATATCGTCGAAAGTAGTATCATTCGCTTGGTTTCGTCAATGCCAATAAATGAACTGTTGTCGACCGTAGAAATTCGAATTCGGGACACCCTATAATTACTTTTTGATATATTTTAGATTTCTAATTTAGCCTTCATTCCTGAGAATTTTCGAATGATATATCACTAGATTCGTCTCGACAATGAAGATAAATGCTGAAGTTTTTCATTTTTTGAATTTCAAGTTAAAAAACACACGCACACTTTTTTAAATTTTTTAATTGAATTGTGAGCTCGTTCATTGGTCACTCAACCGCGTTGTAATTAATTCATGATAGACAAACTGTTCACGTTACTTGAGTTTTTCTCTGCGGAAAGTATTTTTTGCTTTCATTGGTTTATTTTGATTTAAATACGATAATAACGTTTCTTTTTGCGATATTAACGATTTGTTATGTTGTGTACTCATACAGTCCAGATCTTATTATTGATCCTCATCGGAATGTGTTTAGTTCTTTGTTCGTTACGGTTATTAGCAATTTCTTTGATTATTTCGAAACCTTACTGGGTTTCGCTAATAAAAAATATTTTTTCTTCAACTCGTTCCAGCAAATATATACAATAAATATTTCAATAAAAAAATCTTTCATTGACATTTGTTTTCAGAAGCTCTGAAGATTAGGAAATACCACTATGAACAACTATAATCATCTAATGAATCATTAGCTGAATATAGTTGTTTTTAGTGGTGTATGGTAATGTTGACAGTTAAATAAAGTTGATCATGGTAGGATATAGTTGTATCGTTAGCTGCTAACGATACAACTATATCCTACCATGATCAACTTTATTTAACTGGTAACATTACCATACACCACTAAAAACAACTATTTTCAGCTAATAGAACTATACAACTATATTCTACCATAATCACAGTCGATTATGGTTGTGAATGGTGTTTCATACGGTTCACTATGATTGAACATGGTTGTGGAGCTAGACCCTGAAAGGTTGATATTGGTTTTTTATGGAAGGGTATTATAGTTGATCAGGGTCGAGAAAAGCGGACATATCCCTACCATAATGCACCCCATAAATAGTTGAATATGGAGGATATTTCGATAATAAACAACCGAAGATCTCGACCATAATCATCGTGGCTGCATACCATAATTTCTGACTGGGATTAGTGGTCAAAGTTCAAACTCTAGACTAACATTTAGTTACGAACTGAAAGTGAAGAGTAAAACATTTCAACAATTGTTTCTACGTTTCGATATTAATCCTGAAACTCAAAAACTTCCGGAAAATAATTAATTTTATATTTTCTGTATACCATAACAGTAGCGTGTTTGCAAAGCTGGATATGTAATATACCATAGCAGATAAATACGCTCTAGTTCAGAATTATGGAAAATATTGCAGCTCCTCTCCACGCACCCTCTCGATTAGTAAATTCTCTTTCTCAACTCAATTATCTTAAGCCAACATAATGTAATAGTTTCGTTTTCATTCATGCAAATATAGCAGTAACTATTAGTAAACAGAACTCAAATTCTTGACAAAGTGTATTTTAAAGAGAGGGAACAATGACGTATTTATGAATGTTTGTACCCAATCAGAAATAGGTTCACCGATTTTTGAAGATTATTGCAGTTTATTACAAACATTCTTTGCAGATCATTGATGATCTTCGCAGAAGTGTCTGCGCTTATGTGCAGATTCAATGCAGAATTAGTGCAGTCTATGTCCGGTTCTGAAGTGCAGATCGGCATCGATTTTCTTCAACGATCTTCACTGATCAAGAGCGAAAAACTTCAATAATCTGCAATAAAATACACTAATCAATGAAGATCTTCTAAAGCAATTCTTTGCCGATTTTTACCAAATGACAGAAGAAAACACATGGATCTGATATTGCACATTACACTCAACAACAAAACAGTTCAATCATTAAAACCAAAGCAGATCTCTTCGACGAGGAAAGCAAATTTATTAGCATCCGAGACCAGAAATAATACTATACTACCAATATGATCATTCGGTACGGCAACACCCGTTTGTAACAGCAATCGTTAACAAATATAAAATATAGGAATATAACACTTGTTATTTTCAACAATGACCCTGTGTCAAGAGAGCAGCATGTCGCACAAATCCCTCCCTCCCATACCTTTTTTACGCTCATGGATCATTGTGGGACACTATGCTGAGATCAGCTATGGCCTCAGCAGACCATCTTTTTACTTTCTTGCCGTGGGACAGACTAGACTAGAGTCAAACCTGGCGACTCCAGAGCCGCAGCATTGTTCATAAATAAAGTGATGTACAAATTTATTGACTGATTAAAATAAAGTGTTAGCCTCCCACTACCACGGCAGAGATGCTCAAGGAGAGGAAGGGTGAAGGCACCATTAAGTTTGGAATTAAGGGAATGTGGAATCAATGCACAAAGAGCATTGAAACAATAAGCTACGAAATAAGTTGATGACACAATAAAAAGTTGAAGAAAGTAGTAGGAGCTGAAAAACAAGACAGCAGTGAACTGAAAAAAGATGGTCCGTAACAGAACCAAAAAACTATTATTCCAACAAAAAGAAAGCCGACCAAACATTTGCTCGGTACCTCACATAATCCCCCTGGGAGCGCTAATTCCCATGGATACAATAGTTGTATCCCCCCGAGGGAAGTGATGTGAAATAGTTGAATAATTTATAAATCAATGATTTGTTAATAGTGTCCCAAGTGCTGAGAGTCATGCACATCTACTCTAAATGTAAAAAATGTAATTAAAAACTACTATGAATTCAAAATTATCTTATGTCAGTAGATAGAACAGCTCTTTGCGCATTCAATGATGCCTGAATCTTTGCTCTACAATTAAAACTCTCAGAGGAAATAGTTTATGAGAAATAGCGAAGTACCCCCCTTTTCACATTTCCTCCATTATCTTTATAATTATAGCGAAAATAAGAAAAACTTATGGACACGACCCCTACAAATGCAAAGGTATGTCAATTTTCATAGATCTAGATTCTATAGAAAGAACGTTACAGTCGTTTTGTACCAATTAACTAATATCTTCCAATCTGTTTTTCTTTACATAAATTTTTCCTATGTAACTCAGAAATTTTCATAAATATCAAAATAATCCTTCGACTTGTCATGCAGCATCTTATTGTGTAGACAATGGCATTTAAGTGGACTGGAAAAACCAATCAAAAAGTGAATGATTGCATAGTTCTTACAACTATAATGTACCATATGTGAGATAAAGCCATGGAAAAGGCTGGAAATGGGTGTTTGCCACGGGTAAATACCGAGTGATTTTTCGAAGTGTTTTTTTGATGGAAGTGAATTATTTTTAGCATTAATATGCGCCCCCCATTAGTGTTTACTTCTCCAAATTGAAATATTTAACCAAGGCCAAATGTTCATATTTTTTACTAATTTTAAAAAAAATTATGTGCGTGGTCTCGACTCGGACAGTGTGCACGTGATGTCCGAGTCGAGTCGAGTCCGAGTCGGTTTTTTATTACATTGATATTATGCTACCAATTGTTTTATTCCACCTTTCATTATCATGTTCTGGATGTTCTTAGTAATAAAAAATATAAAACATTGGTGTAAGTGTGTTTTTGGTGGACCAAAACAACCGTCCGGGTTGAGACCACACCCCCGTCCGGGTCGTGAACACGCGGTCTCGACCCAGACAGAGAATTCTGGATTATAAAAACGGCTGTAAAACCAATACTATTATATCTACAGATATGAAACTCAAAACATAAAATGGGTAATTAGGTAAGCTTTCTTTTAAGCACAAAATCTCTCCTGTGGCTCAATAACTTTTTTTATGAACATGATTCACTTTACTGTCCGGATCGTGAACGCATAACCCTATAAAGTGGGAAAAAATTATTGAGACGACCCCTATTTAATTCCAAAAATACAAAGTATGCCAATTTTTAAGACAAACGTTACAGCCATTTCCTTGATTTTGGGTGGACGTTTCCCCTAGGGTTATCATCCGGCCATCCCAGGCCAAATTTCCCCCACGCGACTCGATTTTTTTTTGTCGCAAAAGGATCCTTAGGGGATGGGTAATTATGCCCTGAAATTTTATGGCGCTACGAACGCTAAATCCCCCTCCCCCATTTTCGATCTAAAGGGGTCGAAAATCGCATAAATTGGACTTGGTTTTTTTGGTCGCAAAAGGATCCTTAGGAGTTGGTGTCAAACAACATTGGTTTCGTTAGTCTTTATATAAAAACGGAAAAGACCTCTATACGCGGGAAATTTTTTTTTTAATTATTTTTAGTTATTTTACCTACATACCTATTTATGCGGAAAATGAATAGTACAGTATATATAGAAAATATCACGCCCCTTATCAAAAAAGGATCAATGTCTTCTACCTAAATGGACTACTACATACTCTACAAAAGCCCCAAAATTTATACCGAAAACTGTTCGCGTGTTGCAACAACAGCTACATGGTGAATACTCAAATGCAAAAAAATATCTATGTATATTTCTATGCACGGCACTATCGCGCACAAAAATAGATCATGGAAACTGCATTCATGTACAAAAAATTGTCCACGTTATTGCAATTCAATAGTATGTTCTTGATTTTGGGCTCTCCTGAAAAATCATACATTTTACCCCTCAAAAGATAATTATTCATTGAGTTTTGATACTACAGTAGAAAAAAAAAAACAAAGACAGTTATGTTGATAGGCTTCAAAATTTGGGAAAAAAATTATAAAGCTCAAACCATAAATAAAAAATCATTGCCGTAAAAAATCTCACAAAAATTTCATTTCCAAATGTTCCAATTTTTGAACATACGTTTGTTAGAAATGCTTCAAGGATTCTTAAACTGTGTTTAGTTTTGTTCTAGCATCAAAAATCAATCGTATTATTATTATTATTATTATTTCGTATGGCTGAAAAGTTAGAAAAGATATTGAAATATCCATGAAAATACAGCAAAAACTAATTTGTAAAAAAATAAAGCCTAAATAAAAAGTTACATGAGTGAAAGAAGTTTACTTTCAAAAAATACATATACTGTCCAAATATCAGACGAATCGGATGAAAATAGTCAAAATCTTGAGATGATCCCCTTAAGTATATTCACCAATGATTTTGACGCAGAATGAATGCACTCTGAATTCTTGTTTTTCTCGCCGCCGGTTTTCCCAAGCCAAGTATAACTAAACTGGACAGCAAGGTCTCGTGACATCACTCTTTTGAGGATGCGGCGTATGGTGTCTCCGCTGTTGAACCAACGTAATGCTTGAACATATCATTCTGAAAGTAATTGTTCAGTTAAAACCAGGGTTGCGGAGTCGGAGGAATAAATGTGCGACTCCGACTCCGACTCCGACTCCACCTTTCCAGAATTTGGCGACTCCGACTCCGACTCCGACTCCACCTTTTCAGAATTTGGCGACTCCGACTCCGACTCCGACTCCACCTTTTCAGAATTTGGCGACTCCAACTCCGACTCCGACTCCACCTTTTCAAAATTTGGCGACTCCGATTCCGACTCCGACTCCACTTTTCCATAATTTGGCGAATCCAACACCGACTCCGCCTATTCACAATTTTGTGACTCCAAATCCACCTATTCATAATTTATAAGATGAATATTTTATTTCTTAACTAGTGGACACGAACCCTCAAAAATGACGGGATTCAATACTTTTCTTCAACAAATTTTCGTTTGAGTGGAGTTTCCATGCTCTCAGCTTATTCCAAAAGTAACTTAATTTTCTTATTAGAGTAATAAACCCTCAGAACCCAGTATTTTTGAGCCGCAAGAGAATAGTTATAGCCATTCGTGTCGTCTCCAAGATACAGAAATTCAGCATAACTGAAAGCAACTGCGAACTTGTGTATGTATATTGTAATATGCAATACAGTACTGTGCATTGTATTACAGTATATTGTAATATAAAATACAGCATATTGTACTATGCAATACAGTACATTGTAATATACAATACCCCGCCGAACTCGGTATTCACGATACAAACTCGAGTATATAAGGCTCTGGGTCGCTCTAATTGTTTTGAAAGTGAGTTATTATAGAGTACTTGCACAACGAAAATGTGAACTGAACTGAAACCAAGACCGCCAATGCTAATATCTTCCCATCAATTATTCTAACAGCGTGACACAAAACGTATAAATAAACACACGACAGTCATTTTTAGTAGTAAACGGTTGCAGGTGTTGAAACCTGTGCGTATGTTCATTACATTCTTTATTAGCGAACGACTTGTAAATTGACTACAGAATGTTAATAATCAAGATACTAGTGTACATGATTGGTCAAAAATGACGGGATTCAATGGTCTCGTTTTAAAAAAATCTCAAGATAAAGATGGCAAACAAATATATCCATCCTAATAGTACCCGCGATTAAAATACAGTATTCTCGTACTTGTGCACTGGTAAAACTCGTATCACAGATACGGTCATTAAGCATCTTTAAGAACGTCACAGACGCACTCACCAACCAAGCAAGCAACAACTGTGCATTATAATTTAAATTATTGTTCGCCAAGAAGTTTTTAAAATATTTGCCATACCTTTTTAAGCATTTAAATGCCTTTTAAATTTAAATGCGAAAAGCCACATTTTCTTGACAGTAGATTCGATTTTCACGCAGTGTTTTTTACTTATAAACATAAGTGAGCAGATGCTAGGTTTTTAATAATATTTCAATGGTATTTATAATACTGTCCAAGCAAGCAGATTCCCATTGTAATAACATTGGGGAAAATTACGCACGAGAACATATACATATTTATAAATTGACGGACACCTGGCTTTTTATTATACCGGGTGTCCCACACAAATGTCCCTGATTTTTATTTAATTATATCTCAGCTTTAAATTAACATATTTGAATTGTCTTTTTTCACAATGTGGTAAATTTTGTTTCCTTTTCGAATAATTTATGTTTTTGAAAATCGGTTGAATAACCACTTTACAATGATCAATTTACTGAAACGGATAGAAAAACTAATTGTTCAAAGAAAAAATTTTTAAAACAATATTGATATTCTTCCTTATTTTGTACTATCCATAAAACTGAACAAACAAAAATTTTAAAGAGTAACAAATCATTACCTTAAATAACGTTTAAATAAATAAAGTAATTTACTATCCTTCGACATGCCCTCCATTTATCTCCAGGCAAGTATTACTTTTAGCCACCATTGAACGAAGAGTTTTACCCATTATTCCACCGTTTCATTTCAGTACTTGAAACACTATTATTGAGAACACTTGAAACTTGAAACCTCTCAGAGGGTTTAAATACTTGGTGGTATGTAGGATACATCATTTTGGAATTATTCTTAACAGTAGGTATTGAGAAATGAGGAAGAACACCAGTGTTGTTTTTAAAACTTTTCCTTTGAACAATTTTTCTGCCCCTTTCAGCAAATCGATCATCGTAAAGTGGTTATTCAACTGATTTTCAAAACTTGAATTACTTGAAAAGGAATCAAAACTGACTACATTGTTAATAAAAGACAATTAAAATATGTTAATTTAAAGCGGATATATAATCAATTAAAAAGTCCGGGACATTTTCGTGGGACGCCCGGTATAATGTTGATTGTTCTTACACAATAAAAGGTCAAGTGTCTTCTTTAAACAAATAAATAAATAGATTTAGGTATTTCGTGAACGTAATCTCTCCTATGTTAATACAATGGAGTTTTAGGATTTAAAACTTAAGGGCAACTATTCGAAAATTTATTTCAAATACAGAAGAACTTCAAGGGAACAACAGCAAGTCGTTTCCCGAGATACGCAAAAAGAGAAACCGTACCCAAGTTAGGCGTATCTTGAGGATTCCAACAGTACGCACAGCAGCGTCCTCTGTAGTATTTTTACTATTAAATTCCTTTAAAATGGAGACCGATGATTTTCGTTAACGCAAGGGGAGTTTTTAAAAACGAAAATCCCTAAAAATAGAAGACGACCAATGGACGCGGCCGGTCATCAGCAAGGTACTCCGGTAGGAAGTTTTAGAGGTGTTCTGAGTAGAGAGACAGAGCTTTAAGATGTCTGGACGCCGACTATCGTATCTTATTGCTAGATTGCATAAAGCACTAAGATTTCAACAATTAATTGACAATTAATTACCTTAAAAAATAAGTGCCTGTTCAAGAGGCTGCAAGAGCCGGGTCGAGGAGTTCAAGTCGCAGAAAGAGACTGCTTTTTAGGCAAGAGAAATAAGTTAGAGGAGCCAGACCCACTTTTATCAAAAGGGCAACATGCAGCCCAAGCAGAGCAAGCTCAAAGTTAATTTAATGAGTGAACGCCAGTGCGTCACGAGTAATGTTAATTACAGCGATTTAAGGTTAATGCAGGTCCGCTAGAAGCGCAAACATGCTTAATTATAGAAAGTTGAATTTAAACACAAAAAACGAAAAGAAAAGATGCAGCTGCAAAACAAAAAACAAAGAACAGAAAGAACTAATTTCAACAGTTTCAAATTCTTGTTTGTGAACTAAGAGAGGCCAACTGAAGAAAACTTTTTCTTCCACAACGCCGCCATCAGAAATACGGAAGATATTCAACAGAAAATTTCATTGAACAAATAGAATTGGCTGTCCGACTTTGTTGGTTGGTCTGTCTCCCTTAAAGATGCTTAATGACTGTCTGTGATGGGCGTTTCACCAGTGCACAAGTACTAGAACATTATTATCGTAGGTACTATTAGGATGGAAATATTTCTTTATGATCCACATCTGGAAGATTTGCATAAAGGCAATATTGAATCCCGTCATTTCTGACGGGTCGTGTGCACAATTATGTATACTGAGTGTTTCAGAACACAAGGTACAAAATTGCACACCAAGATGAAAATAGCTAAAAAAAACACTTTTTGTTCTATGAAATTTTCCCCAAAAAATCGGGGTTGTGAGACATAAGCTGTTTATTGCTTCAAAGGATGAAATTTAATGACACAATTGCTCGCAATATTTATTTTGAATTTACTCTACAAAAATTGTTCAAAATGTATTCTACCTACATCAATGCACTTTTCGAATGTTAGCCTTAACGACTGCCGGATATTAGGAAACACGTCTGACATTAAAGTATATCACCTGCAGCCACTGCAATTCTGTCCACAAGATCTTCCTCAGACTCAATGGGTGTGGCATACATAAAGCTCTTCACGTGTCCCCAAAAATTGAAATCGAATGGAGTCATGTCAGGAGATCTAGGAGGTGATGCAACTAGAACATTTCGCCCGATCAACGTAAATTCAAAATATTGCGAGTAATTTAGTCATTAAATTTCATCATTTGAAACAATAAACGGCTAATATCTCAATGTCTCTTCCTTCGGAAAATTTCATAGACGAAAAAGTTTTTATTTGGACATCTACTTGGTGTGCAATTTTTTGCCTCTTATTCTGAATCTGAAACACCCTGTATATTACTGACAAGTGTTTTCTGAGTAGGTAATGTAGGCACTGTCTACACTGAGAAGCATAGATATGTATCAACAGCATTTTATTACTAAGTATGCACTAATTCAGTGAAATTATAATAGTTAATTCAATGACTATGGTTCAAATCCCCAAAATTATGATATACGTGTAGATAAGGTAGGCCAGATTTGCACACTGCCTTTTCTTCTCTGTACCTACACTATGCAGGGTAACAATGCAGAAAAGGTATCATGTTATTGCTCAACTCTATGTTACATTTCGGCTATAATAGGCAAAAAATATTCTGCTTTCGTCACAGGGGCCTGACGTTTTCGGAACGTTTTGCTTACGAAAAAGTCACTTCTAGCTTATTTGCGTGTAATATGATACTATCTCTTATTTTCGTCTAACTTTTTACTTTATATTTGACACTTTCTTATTTTAATAAACGCCCACGTTCTTCTCATTTCGTGTTTTTTGGAGCAATTTGAAATGTTCCAAGCAAGAGAATTTGTACTATCGCATAAAAGCAACAACCATTTCAGCTGAGATAGTGCATTATTTTCAGTTACAATATGTGTGTGACTGTAAGTGAAGTTGTTGCTAGTGTGTGTAATTATTTTCACTCCAGCTCGTTTACATTGTATTTTAATTTTTTTCAAGTGTCTCAATGCCGATATTGATTACCTTACAACATTTCCAAATCTTCCTTAAGAAGAAGTAATTGATTATATGATGCTATGAAACGGAGACTATTTCAGTTTTTAAAATTGTATAAACATAATTCTAAAATTCTCCATTTCAGCGTATGCCTACTTAGGAACTGGGGAGTGATATGAAGATAAAAATTAAATGATGATGATATAGTGAAATACAATATAACTCTGAAAGAACCAAACTACATGCAAGGAATGACTTTAGAAATGAGCAGAAATTTTTACTATTAATACATGTTAACTTGACCTAAAGACAAGGAAGCAATATCAATTTTGATAACATAACCTGAAAACTAGAAGTCTTTATGCACCAGACCATAGCTTCAGGTTTTGGCAAAGACTACTCATTGGCAGTGAATCATAACCTAAAGACTAAAGATATCTATGATCACAACATAACTTTAAGTTTCTGCAAAGACTAGTCATTATCAATCAATGCATCATTAAGAGCGTACAGAGTTACCACTCCATATGTGAGTACAATGTTTTGTATCAGCTGAAATGTTCTACAAGTAACTTGCAACACATTTACTACTGTTTTCCACTTCCTATGTGTTAATTGAAGGGGAAATGAACAAAACAGAAATATACAGAACGAATTTGCAATGCTTTCAATGACTAATTCTTGCTTTTTAACTGCAACATATGCCTTACTACTTCAGTATAATTATAATTCTTTCTCGTATGTATCATATACACATATATAAGTATGCAAACCCACAATGAATAGATAACATGACGGTAATAGGTGATAGGTATAAATACGCTGTGTCAAACTTAAAACAAAATAATCAACAAAAACATTGCGTATTTTTTAGACTTTTCAGCAAAGTGTTCTAATTCTGTTTTGTTTTCTTTCGGTTTTAAACAATTGTAAATAATTTTTTAGCAAAAATTAGAATCAAAGACGCCAAAAAATAGCGACTCCAACCACGACTCTACCACATCCGAATGAACGACTCCGACTCCGACTCCGACTCCACCACATTCGGAAAAGCGACTCCGACTCCGACTCCGACTCCATCACCCTTCAGAGTAGCGACTCCGACTCCGACTCCGACTCCACCACACTTCAGAGAAGCGACTCCGACTCCGACTCCGACTCCACCCTAAAACATGCGACTCCGGCGACTCCGACTCCCGACTCCGACTCCGACTCCGCAACCCTGGTTAAAACCAAGGTTTACTGTGTGCATGATGAATTTGTGCAAAACAACTTAAGAAAAATTTACATGCAATGCAGGAAAGCAATGCATATTAGACTATTTGAATTATTTCTATATTTTATGGTTTGCAAAACTTTTTACTGCAACATTCAACACTTTTTATATGTTCCATTGTTCATATTCCTTAAACTTTCATACATATGCCAGATTGCTGAATATAATTTTTTTCAATGTACTCACTGGTACCAAATTCTTCATTTCACAGTACAAGTTGTCCACTTCCATATGATGATCAGACTCCATTCAAATTAATCTTTACCTACGTGAATTTCTGTAACATACTTTCTTACCTCACTGTAAATTATGATACATATATAATTAACTCTATTCTACTCTTTTCCTATTATGAGATTCATTTCTCCTTCCAGTCATTCGTATCAACATACCTTGTTTCTAATGTTTTGCATCTTTCTCCAACCTTCCACCTTTTCGCTAATGTTCATCTTTTCTTCTGCCCTTTAACCAATCAAATTCAGTTTTCAGGCCCTCAATTTTAGCCATTTTCACTTTTACATGTGCAATGCTTTCAATACACTCAAACTCCTCTAACTCCATATTGTTCAAATTCTCCTTCCATCTTATCCACCCACCTAACATGCTCTCACATCAACCAAAAAATACAACTCTGCATAAATAATATCCATCACAAACCTAACATTCTCAAATACAGTTATTCCATCATATTTCTAACAATACAAAATAATTCCGTTGAATTGAATTTCCATTATAATGGTTTTTCTAGACTGTTTGCACAAGCAAACTAGTGATGTATATATCGTTATACAACAAACATAAACCATAAGCCGATGTTTTAAATTCACCAGAGAACTCTTAGAGTGTTCAATTCACAGCAATTCATTCTGAATGGAAAGAATAAAATTTGGCATACACATTCTGGCGAAAACATTAATAGTAAAATAAATAGTTGTATTGCTTTCTAAAAATTAAGGGATGATCTTTCATTATACCTTTGATTAGGATAGCAAAGCTGAAATTACCATATCATTCAAAGTAGAAATACAACTTAATTTGGCTGAGAAATGATTGTTCTGCTGTCCTGGCGAAAGCGATACACTGAGGAAGCTGAGAAGAAGTTGCCCTGCCCTCATCAAATTCTCACTCTGTTATTGAGGTCCCAGTTATACCATACAGGTTATTTTCGCAGTGTTCATACGATGCTGGGGAATGAAGAAATTTTATAGTATAAAATATTGGAAAATAATTGAAATGCATAAATAACATTTTTTCATACGCTACATATTCATTACCTGTTCATTATCGAAAACTATTTCACAAGCAATATAATTAACTTTCTATTTTATTTAAATCAAAATAAATATTTTCTATTTTCCACATGTTTATTTCTAGAAGATGCTCACACTGTGTCAAAGAACTTCAACACTAGGTTGGGACAATTAAAATAAACGTACAAAAATAAAAAACACAAAATTTCTGATATATTTTAAAAACATTTGTGATTTCAGAGTGATATCTGAAAGAATTGTATTGCACAAAAATTCAAAACACTTAGTAAAAAAATTGGCATTATGTTGCGTTTTGTCATTCACCTTGCACATGGAAAACCAGAATTTTATGCAACACAAGCTGAAAGGAACTTAAAATACAAAGCACCAATGACATAGACTAAACGTAATCCTTACTTGCTGTTGTGAGCACGGTGCATAGGTACTGCTGCCATTTGGAGGTCCTTGTTGTTGCTCTTTTTGTGATTGTTCAATGTTCATGTCTGTTTTGCTAAGAACATGGCATACGAGCACTTGTGCTCTCTTTAGTAAACTCAACTGCAGCAAATTTTTTCATGTCTTTCATCCCTACTGACCAGATAAGTATTCCAGATTTTTCTAAATTTTTTTAGCTATAAGTTAGGTATTTCATTCATAGAGACTTTATTAGAAGAATAATTACCTAGACAAATTATTATGACTCGATATTCAATAGCAGACACAAGAATTGTATCAGCTGTGTATTTATTATATTGTAGAAGGGTATGGCATCAATGTTCACTGTTAAACTAATGAGAAATGCACTCTCATGTTAGAAATTTCTTTTTAATTCTTTTTCAACTGCTTATCCAATCGAAGTGCACACACTCTCCATGACATGTCACTCCCTTCACTTCTAAATCATCTTCACTGTCACAAATTAACAAAGAGTTGTTGGACAAATTCGATCAGTCCGATTCACTGCGCGTTTTTTCAACTCTTTCTGGAAAAATTACTTTCTGAAGAGCTACCTACGTCGGTTTCAATTTTCTTAACAGGCAACAATCCTTGGCCTTTACTGTCTTTCATTTTATTCATATAACTTTCTCATTCTTTGATTTTCCATCACCATAGCACAATCGCTATGCGTAATTTTTGAACTTTTAAGCTTATCTCACAAACTAAGAACGCTCAGAGCTTAGTTTGACTGACGCGCTGGTTAGAAAGTTATGACTCAAGTCAACATTGACCGCTGCAAACTCCCGTGGTAAAATGTGTGCGACCAAACACCTAGTTCTATATTTTTGCTATTTCATGTGACAATATAGTTACTTCGTTGGAAATCAAAATTATTGAAATATTCTTCCCTATGAAATAAAATAATTCATGAATGAATTTAAAAATATGAAGCCAAGTTAGCAGTACTTATTAATGCTATAGTGATACCAAAGGCCCTTTATGTACATGCTTGTACAATTTATACAATACTTGCATTAAAAATTTGAACGTTGCATTTCAATGGCTCCTAATAAGTTTAGCCCTGCTTCAAGTTGAATTATTTTCCCTATATCAACGAGCATGTTTATTCGTTCGTTCGTGTGTTACGCCATGCTTGTTTCCAATCAAATTGATCAAGTCCTTTATGTTGGCCATCGGAATTTTAAGTGTCCATAATTAGGAGCAGAACGGCGAAGGGATTTTAAGGGAGTTGTCATTTTATTTCTACAACAAAATAATTGCTGAATGGATTGATTGTGTGAAGGAGTTTAAAATGTGAAAATGAGCAAACTAAGTTTCCATCCTGGCTAGCACATTGTACCAAAAATAACCTAAAATTTCCAGCGTTGTTCTCTTAGAAAAATCGGAACATAGAGTTCACTTAGTGGTAAACTATTACTAAAAACGTAATAGATGCGAAATTTTATTCAAAACAAACTGAGTTCACTTGTGAATTGGCTTATTTTAAGGGGATCGCTACCCCTAATATTGACCTAATTTACCACCTAATTTTTCAAATTTCACTTTTCGAATTTCTATTGCAACTAGGGGAATGAAAATGCATAACCATATTTAAAATTGAATTCGAAACACATTTACCTCAATAAAGAGTTTCCATTTTTGCTATAGAAAAAAGTTAGCTAGAAAACAGTTATAAAATATATATATATTGCGCGAAACACTTCTCCTTCTACAATTTTCAACGTAGAAGCTTTATTTTGGCCTCATTCGACGCGGAATGAATGTGACAAATGGAAAATGAAGGATTATTGTGAATTAGAAAAAAATTATTGATTCATTTGGCAAAAAAGTTTTTAAAATTTCAGATTTTTCACGATAGAAATCTAATTTAGAATTCAGATGGAATTCCGCTTCGCTTCGCTGTTTCCACTGTCTTACCGCGTCGAATGGGACGAAAATCAAGCTTCTAGAAATTGTAAAAAGAAAAATTGTAGAAGGAGAAGTGTTTTGCGCAATATATATATTTTTCATGTGTTTGCGCAATAATTTTTTTCGGTCGATGTTACTTTTCATGCGATCCCTTAAATTAATAATTTTATTCCAAATAATCACTAATGGAACGTATTTGAAAACGTTTTACACCCATGTCATTCTGCTCGCTAATGCGTTATTTCCGAGATATAACAATAATTATGCTCAGATAGGAATAACATTATATGTTCGGCTGCTTAGTCGCCGCATTGTTGGGTCACGCCCACTTTTCTGGCGGGACACGCCCACTTTTTGGCGGGAAAAGATCACCGTCATTTTGGGTAAGTTAAGGTAAGCTATTTTAGGTTGATTTGTGTAATTTTAGGTTGGTTTATTAAACTAACCTAACATTACTTACCCAACCTCACCAATCGTTACGTCAATACCGAATTACAGCATGTTTACGTGTCTGTTCCTTCACTTTTATATACGACGTTCGTATAACTTCAAAGTTAAATAATTAAAAAATTACGCATCAGCGAGCAGAATGTCATTCATGTAAAATGTTCTTAAACGGGCTCCTTTAGTGATTCTTGGGATAGGAATTATTATTTTCCGTGAACACATTAGAAGTAACATCGACCTTTTTTCCTATTGCGAAGCTTTATTGAAGCAAATGTGTTAAGATTTCAATGTTACATATCCCTATGCATTTTAATATCCCAAGTTGCAAAAAAATGCAAAAAAAAGGGAAAGTTTAGAATTAGAAAATATTTAGGGCTAGAGATCCCCTTAATTAACTTGAAAGTTACAGGTTCGATTTGAAATCAAATTTATGTTTCGTAATGTACACTCGTTTAAAAACAAATACTTCTCATTGGAAATATTGATGAGCAGTGCCGATTTTCTGTTAAGATCACTGCAGACATTCTGTCCAAAATTTTCTGCATTGATCTGCAGTGACCGGTCAAGAAAAATTTCTTCCCAAACTGGGCCCCGAACTGATCCTAAAAAAGATGCACTGTCCCCAGATAATCGATGCCGATCCACACTAGCAGTTCTGACTGGGTAGTTACGTTTCAGAAAGAATCCCAAAACGGACGAACAAGAGCAAATATTTTATGTTTTAAGTTTTCGGTCGACATATAGGCCAGTCATGGTGACACAACACAGTAAGTCATGGTGATACATCGCAGTCGGTCAAATTTCTCTCAGAAATGAACAGAAGGAATGACCGTTATGAACTTTTTTTATTCCTTGCTCTAAAACTCTTCCACACGAACCTCTAGTGAACCCTAGCAGTATTGCCTACCACTGTTGCACGTTAAACCAGGACTTATGAAGCAACTAGCGAAGGCATTAATGAAAATGTCCTTGCACATGAATCCCTAAAAGTTTCGACGAGTAAGTCAGTAGAAGTATTTATAGGTCCTCATGTACGCAAGCTTTTGCAAGACAAACAGTTTGAATCCATATTCAATCCTAATGAACTACATTACTGGTAATGTGTCCGGAGTGTTAGTGCATAAATATTGGGCAACTTTGATGCTGAAATTTACAAAGACTTAGTGGAAGAGCTTATATCTACCTATGAGAAAATTGGATGCTCTATGTCACTAAAACTGCACTTCGTACACCTTTTTTCCGTAGCGAATTGTTTTCGAAGCTAATACAATGTTTTCGAAGCGAATTGCAGGGCATTCAGGGACGAACATGGAGAGCGATTCCATCAGGACATTTTAGCCATGGAAGAGCGTTATCAGGAAGAGTGGTCAGTTTCCTTGCAGTAGATTTTTCCTCAATGATCCCCATAGATACTCCAGACGTCCACCGCAGGCGACATGCCACAAGTCAACATGTCTGAAAGGCACAGTTTGTTAGCGGCTGTTATTACAATCATTGTATTCCCATAACGTTGTATGGTGAATGTGGATAATGAAATGACTCGAAAATCTGAGCCGACAGGCAGTTTTAAGCGGTATTGCGTGCTCAGTGGCCCATTATCTACATATATAGTACGAGTATTCTCATCTCTGTAATTTTTTCATCGATGAAGAGCGTCATTTAGCGATAAAACGCATTTTAAACACTTTAAATACCAATGCTCGTTAGCTCGATTTAGAGCAAAAGTTTTCCATAACTTTGCAGATTACACAGATTATCACTGCCGTGTTAATTTCCGTTCCTCAATTCCGTGTGTTATTCATTGGTGTTGTCCTTGAAATTTCCTGAGCGCCTGAACGAAAGTGCGAAGAGCAGCTTGAGCGCCTCAATTGCAGGTCGAAGTAGTTGCGTCGTTAGAAAGTTCTGGCTCGGGTCAAAAAAATGCTTGCAATGAGGCGCTCTTTGCTTCAGTTGACTGCGTTGGCATTAGGATTTTTGAACTAGGGCTCTCGCATTGCAGGACAAGGTAGAGACATTTTAGGTCACACAGTCTTTGCAAATGCTTAGGGAGGGAATGGATTAAAACAAGGATGCCGGTTTTGGGAATCATGGAAATGAACGACATATGGTAATACGAGTACAATAGTACATACCAAAATCAACCAATAGCTCGAGAAATTTTGAGGGTTCCAGTAAAATTATGAGCTCGCAGACCATTTGTCTGAGCAATGAATATTTATAAAATACCGAAAAAGTAAATTAGATGACGTATTCTTATGCACAAATGAACTTCGCCGCCAACAACGTGTTCGCCCAAAGAGTAACTTCATAAATTAAATAGAAGATTCTCAAATATTCATCAGTACAAGGCTCACAGGTTTGTCGAAGTTAGTTATTACAAATGACATTCACTTTATTAATGTCTACTTATGTGTTAGACCAAATTTTAGTTTTAAAACAAGTTCTATTTGATGTGACAAAAAATTTTTAAGACTCTGATCTGCTTAATATCAAATTCAATATTGTTTCATTATCCTTTCGAAATAACAAATGAATTATTCAAAGATGATGGCAGTAGAAAATTTTTTCCTTTAAGAAACATTTTTCTGTATGGGTTGTGATGTTTGAAAATTGCATGATTTTTACTCCCGAGGAAAAAGGTCTTGATGACGTTCCGTTAGGGGCCTCGAACCAAGGTTCATTCAGTTGACAGTGGGTTGGGTTGCATTAGTAACGAAAACTAAGTCAATATTTTCCTGTTGAATGTCAACGAAGGATACTTATATGCATTGGGCTTCAAAGATCTGCTCACCTTCTGTTTTTGGAAAGTAAAATCTAATAGAAGTCACTCCTACTCATGTCGTGGCGGAAAACACCACACTCACTTGCTATGTCTGAATCGTAGCAGTTTTCGTGAGTAGTGTCCGAACACAACACTCGGGTGAACGTGGTTATGCAACCAGGATGTAGAATCGATACTGATTTTTATTATATGGCATTGCTCTGATAACAAATAATTGCATTGTTGCTGAAAATAAAACTATTTCATTTTCAGAAAAATCAGTTGGTCCTAACTTCTTCGTGGCACTTTAAGCAGAAGATTTGATCAACTTCAGCAGCCGTTTTAAGATCGTTCTCAAAACGGAATTTTTATGAATAGCACGAGTTTCTATTGATGCCATTAACCTATTGTCATGGTTGGACTCTATATTTTCTTGTTTTAGGGCCCAACCAATGTAAACTTCTCATGAGGGCGTTATAGCCTGAAAATCATAGAGATACAGCTAAGAGATGGAAAATATTGTTGGGTGGAACACGGCAGCGGTCTTTTCCAGGGTATAAGTTGTGATCTTATTCATCCATATATTTTTCCGTAAATACTGACATTACCTACTAACTGCGAGAGAGAGGCCTGTTCATTTTCTTGCTTCAGAAGTATGATGCAACCCACATACATAATTAGGAGGCAATTAATAGCAAATCAAAATTTGTGAAGGATTACAGTATGCTTCTTTCCAAAGCGTAGTGTAGCGGCGGAAAATCAAATCACGATGATGCAGTGCGCGACGTCAGTACTTGCTCCGAAAGTTCAATTATGACGAGAAAGGAAAAGATGAACAGATTATCGGTACTATGTCACAGCTTGGAAAAAATGCTTGGCTATCATTCAAAGACGTCGTCAAGAACTTTCTAAAAAATACACGGGCAGGTTATTACACAGAAATTGCTCAGGAATTACTGGAAAGCTAGAAAGCGCTTAGTTGTCACATGTGTAATACTGGGTGGGCCGAAAAAAACTGAAAACACCTTTAAGTTAAAATTCTGATAGTTTTGCAGCTCTTATCCAGCTTTTGTTTATACCATCCGACACCCTGTGAATGTGATATCAAACAAAAAGTTTTATTATTGTTGTCTTTTTCAAATGGCTTCCCAGCGAAATAAACGAGTGGAGTTTCTGGATTTCTTATTGCGGGACACACGGTGAGTGAGATCGCAAATCTTGTTGGTGTGTCTCACACAACCGTCTACGCGATCAAGAAGCGCACAGACGAGCAACAAGGGCAACAGGATGGTGCCCTAGCCCAGGGTTAGCAGATTGGCCATTTCATGGCCAATTTGCAATTTGCACATAATTGACCATTTTTTGAACGCTGTTGCCATGAGAAATTCATTTGACCATTTTTTTTTTAAATCGTACAATTCAAGAAACAAAAGACCTGCAACATCGCGGTGAGATGCTTTCATCGTAATATTGTCAAAGTGAGTTAAACAATATTTAGTATTGTGATTTTTAAAAGAAAAAATGTCTATTTATTTTATGGTGGCCATTTTAGCCATCGTTTTTCGCCAAATGTTTCCATGAGCTGACGGATTCATCTGGCAACCCTGCTCCAGCACACACATCCAATCGAGTGCTACGTTTTCTGCAGGAGCAAAATTTCTCCTCGGGCTGAATGACATGTGACCACCATTCTGGCCAGACGTTAACTCACTAAACTACGCCTTCAGGCCGCATGTTGAGGCCAACGCGTGCAACGTTCGTCACCTAAACATCGCCGCTTTGAAAACCTCCGTTTACCGGGAAGCGCTCGCGTCAAAAGCTTGCCTCTGCCCCCTTTCTATCATGATCACCTGTGCTGCATGCCAGATACCGCCAGATCTTGCATACACCTGCGATGCATGCCAGAGATCTTGCATACACCTGCGATGCATGCCAGATACCGCAAATAACTACCGTATTGTGTTCTCTTATTTCCCTTATACTATATATATTTTATATAAAAAAGTGTTAACGACAGTCGAATATTTGGAAACACGTCTGGAATTTCAGAAATCTCACCAGCAGCCTCTGAAATTTTGGCCACGAGATCTTCCTTACATTTCCATTCAAAACGTTTTTGCTGAAGCCTTTTAATCGAACATCACTCAAAGGAAATTTCATCGTAGTACACCCTCGGACATTTGAAGTGTTTATAACGTAAATTCAAACTAAATACTGGGAGTAATTGTATCGTAAAATTTCATACTTTAAAACAATTAACTGCTAATATCTTGAAAACCCTAAGTGTTCTGGAAATTTTATAGAAAAAAAATTTTCATCTGGCCATATTCTGCTGGTGAAATTGTGAACCTCTTGTCGTAAAACAACCTGCACAAACTAGCATTATCTCCGTACAGTTAGCCAGCAGGTTGTAATTATATTAACTTAATAAATCTGAACACGTCAGTGGTTTGCTTAAATCGCAACCATATCAGAAACCTAAAAACGAACGAAATTCCGATAAAATTTATCATCTTCATCATCAAAACGTTTCGGAGTCCAGTTTCATCATCAGTTCAAACGAAAAACAAAAGAATTTCGTCTCAAATATAAGACCAAAGTAAAATAGATTGTAGGTACTACAAATATATCATGTGAGTAAAAATACAAAGTATGAGACGGACAAAAACGAAAAATAAAATTCAGAAGCACAAAACGAATACACGTGACACATAAGTATGACATGAAATTAGGCTGGTTCTGACGAGGAAGCTACCTATTCACTATTTGCAAAAGGTAGGCTACGAACTGTCCATATTGTTCTTTTGAGAGTTTCGTTTGAAGATATGCAAGGACTCTGAAATTCTGAGGTCATGCGGGGTTGAAGCTGAGTCTAAAATTTTGAAATCGGCAGGAGATATAGGAACATTGCATTATTAACTTCATTATGTAATAGCTAAGTAACGACACATTTTTGATTATAAATATTGTGCACTTTGCTTGACGACGAACTATTGTGAGACAAAACGAACAGTCTTTAAACGTGCGTGTTCAGTTGATATCTAGTATTTATATTCCCGCAAAAGAATTAAATACTAATAAAATTCTCAAAACTTTTGACGAAAATTACCACAGCAATATATATTTGAAAAATTCGTAATTTTTTTGTCTTTTTTATCCAAATAAACATGAAGTTTTGATAAATAATGATCTGTAGAAAATAGCGGTCCTGCATACACCTGCAATGCATGCCAGATACCGCTATTTTCTACCGATCATTCTCTATCGAAACTTCATTCTCTATCGATCACCTTCACTTGCCGCCACAACCATTCCCACTTCTCCGCTGCTATTCTGAGTGAGTTCAGGATGTCAGCAAGCACCAAGGAAGAGGTTTTCTCCTATTTCAAGCAAGGTGAGGATGGTTAATTTTTAGCTAAATTTTACTAATTTTAAAGCATGGTTATACTTGAGAATGAAAATGCATGAATACAATTCTCATTTTACGGTCATCGATGTTTGTTCTGGCACTACTGTGGTTTAACTCGGGCATGTTCCTCAACTATGTAAATCTGAGGAGTTACTTCTGTTATTTAGAACCGTTAAAACCGCAAATCTTTTAATAATAAGCGTAATGCATTAAAAAATATATTTCATTACGTATGGGTTGATTATTTCTTAGGAAATGGAAAAGAATGACAAACGTTTGAACAATGAATTCATTTCATTCAGTCGAAAATGCATAATTCCACGGCTATTTAAATGTTTAATTGTATAAATATTTTCTTAGTTTACCTGAAAATATGTGCATTTGTAAATGAACATATTATTTAGCTCTCATTTTTAAGGGCAAGTTTATATTGAACTTGAAAATGAGTTGTTTACTTCAGATGTCTAGTAAGTAAGTGTAGAGCTCCAAATTAATTGAAAATGTGAACAAAACCAAATATATAACAGTATGAACGAATATTTTACAGGCATGCTGGGTGTCCAAGCTCGGCGCCATCACCAACTGAAGCATAATTTTCAAAGTGACATTGCGCTGCTCGCCGACAGGAGATTGAATCCTACATTAGACTCAGTAGTGAGTCTGAGGGCGAGGTGGATGGCACAGAACTACTGGTAACTTCGATGACATGTCCGTCTTGGATGCCATGCAGCGAACCAAGAACAAAATGCCGCAGCATCTCATTAATTTTGCTGAAACTCCTGGTGGACATGTTGCAGTTCTTGTCACCGATTTCATGCATAGAATTCACAAAGAGATGCAATTAGCCAGCGAGGTGGTGTGTGTGGACACGACTAGCCATGTGGACAAGACCAACTGCTCACTCACTATTCTTGTCTGCTCGAGCTCAGCTGGGGGCCTTCCCCTCGGGGTCATATTGTCCTCTACCCAAACTAAAGAAGATTATATCAAAGGTATGTCACATGGTTAATTTGCAATTAAAATTGTATTTTACAGTTATTACTATTACACCTATAACTATAACTAACACATAACTTAAAATCTGCTGATAAAGATATTTTATTCAAACTAGTACCTTTATTTTTGACATCATTCCCCCCTTTAATAATGTTGTGCAGGTTTCAGTCTTCTCCAAGATATGCTGAGTGACGTTGCGTTCAACGGAAAGCTGCGCCCTGAGTGTTTCACCACTGATGACAGTGACGCTGAGAGAGGAGCACTGCGCGAGTTGTGGCCTCATAGCAAATTGTTCCTTTGCGTCTTCCACGTCTTGCAGGCCGCATGGCGCTGGTTGTGGAATGCCAAAAATGGTATCGCCAAGGAGCACCGCAAACCGCTGATTTCAGTTCTCAAAAAGCTGCTCTACGCTGAATCCATTTGTTCCTTCGAACAGATATGGTCCAAGTTCCTGGATTCAGAACTCTCGCGAAATATCGTCAAATGCACCGAGTTAGTATCTGCTTCCAAAATCACTGAAATTAGAATGCACTGACATTTATTGGTAATATTAGCACAATAAAGCTTAATTGTGATATAATTAAATAAATTCAATATTAAATGTTGTGTATTAACAACTGTTCTGGTTTCAGATACTTTAGATCAGCAGTGGAACGACGAGAAGAGTGGAGCTTACCTTGGAGATGTGGCTCTCTACTGCATGGTCACAACACTAACAACATGTGTGAGAGCATGATGATGGTGATCAAGGATATTGTCCTCAACAGGTATTGTGCTACTGAGGCATTTTGTGGCAGTTACCTTTAATTAAAGGCATTGGCTGAATAGGGAGATAGCCTAATCAGCATCGACCTCATTTTCTGCATTTGTGATTGTAGTTGCTACCAGAAATTGACTGATATATTGGTTCCTTTTGCTTATTTGCGCTATTAATAATTGAATTAATGATACCACATTTCTTTTAAAATAGTTGCTTATAATTGAAAAATTAGAACAAGCAATAGCAAATTAGACCTACCAAAGTCAATGAAAAAATTGTTGCGGTGAGGATCAATTAAATTATTTTCTATTAGCGTAGTTATATCGTTTTCAAGTTGCAGAATAAACCTAAATGTCGAAACGTAGATGAAACTTATACATATATTAAATCCTAAAAATATTGCAGCTCGCTAGTGTGTTTTATAGTAACTTCTTATTTTACCCTGTTTATTACAGTGAAACAACCTTGAATACTTACTTTTAATGTTTGTAGAAAGAAACGATTAGTGTTAATTTTTTTAAATTTAAATTTGAGCATGATTTAGATAACAACTTTTAATGAAAATAATTTTTCTAAGTGACCATAATAAATAAATAATAGTAATCCATCGGCCCGTGCAGCTTTATCAGTGGGAATACAGGCAGCGTGTGCACACACCAACTTGCAGCGTCTCAGTACAGCGCAGTCCGCCTTCCACAGCTTTACACCTGCACTGCTGCTGAGAAACAGCACTTGTACAGTGTGATTTACGGGGATAAACCAATGCCGACATCCACTTTTTTCAAAGGCTTATTCGCAGATACGCCTGCTAATGCAGTATCCCATGTTGATGAGCAAATAGCTGCATGCGACAAAGGAGGTAGATCTGCCGATACAGAACAAGTCATCGAGAACTCCATAAAGACACTAAGTAACTTTCAATCAGTTGACGAGAGAATCAATGAATTTACTAGCATGTTAAATAGGGAATTAAAGCGAACCAAGAGCACCTGCATGCTTGACGCCCTTGATGTCTTCGAACAAAGGGTGAAGGCCTGTAGGAATCCTGCGCATGTCTCAACTTTCCTTCGCACTGCAGGTTGTACCCTCTTCAAAGGATCAGGGGCGTTCAGAAAAAAAATTCCATGTCAGCCAACCAGCATTGCCAGACGCCAAAATGGACAACCAAGGAGAAAAGCTGCCTTATTGAAAGGCAAAATGGTAAAAAGAAAACGGAATTTATCGTTAAATATATCTAGAAATGTATCAAATGCTAAAATTAAGTAATTCTCGTAAATATGAACAACAAAGTTGTTACTCTCAGAGTCAACATAGTTAAAATTATTTTTTGCTGTGAGATATTGAGAAGTAAACGTTTCGAGCACCAGGCTCATCATCAGTAAAAGTTGTCTGAAATGAATAAAACCGAGATGAATAGATAAAAATATATGGGATATAAACACAGAATTTAAGAAATACTCTTAATTTCAATAGTAGTATTTCTTAAATTCTGTGTTTATTTCCCGTATAATTTTATCTGTTCATCTCGGTTTTGTTCATTTCAGACAACTTTTACTGATGATGAGCCTGGTGCTCGAAACGTTTACTTCTCAATATCTCACAGCAAAAAATAATTTTAACAATGTTGACTTTGAGAGTAGCAACCTTGATGTTTTTATTTACGATTCGTTTGCGTAAGAATGCACTTCATGATGTTCTTCATTATTTCTCATCGTATGCAATAATGCTTTCAAAATAATTTTTTTTTTCCTATGTTTCTTAGATGCAATTGTTTACTGGTTGCCTCAATAACAAAGCAATCGTAACTAAATTAATAATAAATAATGCAAGTTACGATAAATAGCAATAAATAAATAACGAGCAAAAGAAAAGTTATTATACGAAGCAAATTTACATTGAAAGAAACGGAGAAGTACTTTGAAAACATTTACTTTTAAACGTTTCGAGCCTTGGACACAAAATAATAGACTAGTCAGTACACCCAAAATATAGAAGCGCAGAATATAAGCACAAAAATAATAATAATCATTTATTGGTGACCATTTTTAGAGGGTATGCACTCTGCATTTCGTTGAGAAAAAGTTTGAGTTTATGAACGAATAATGACTAAAATACGTAGGTCTAAGTTGGCGGTACATGTTTCTAATATTTTAAATTTGCTAATTTTGATAATGTGTTCAGAGGAACCATTACTACAATGTTTTCTTATACTATAATGAGTAGGAGAAGTGAGCAAGCGACCTGTACGATCACTTCGACCTACATCGTACATCGTACAAGCCGCTTGCTCACTTCTCTTACTCATTCTAGTATCAGACAACATTGTAGTAATGGTTCCTGTTAACAGGTTATTGAAATTAGCAAATTTAAAGTTTTAGATACTTGTACCGCCAACTTAGACCTACGTATTTTAGAGTCATTATTCATTCAGAAACTCAAATCTTCTCTCAATGAAATGCAGGGTGCATACTCTCTGAAAATAGTCAACCGATAAATTATTGTTATGATATTTTTTTGTGCTTATATTCTGCGCTTTTGTAATTCTGGGTGTACTGACTTGTCTATTATTTTATTTGCAGACTTTTTGTTGAGAATGAGCCAGGGCTCAAAACGTTCGATGTTTTTAAAGTATTTCTTCTCCATTTCTTTCATTATAAATTATGAAGAATTATAAGGTAAATAAATAATGAAATAATATATCACATATTCAAATACATATTATTTTACGTAATTGTCCTTATTTTTTATATACTTTTTATTACTTAAGAAGTTTTGAAAGTGACATCAAAATTAATATTGTCTAAAATATTTTGGTTGTTACATTAAAAACTGTCTCATTACCGCCAGTGCAACTGGAAATAATTCGGTATTGATGAAGCATTATACTTGTATGTCATAAATGCTAGGGGAAGTGGTGTGTGCAGAGCCTGTACACAATTTCCTAACGCTAACGAAAAAGGCACAATATTTGTGATGAAATCCATAACATTTATTACTTGGTGCGTAAGCGTTTAGCTTTCTTTGGCCCCAACGTAAGCATAGAGGCTCTTTTATTTTGCACATTACGATCAAAACTATAATAGCGAGAGTTAAGTGACAATGGATTATACTGATATGGGCACATACATTTTTTTTAGTTACATTTTCTAGGTAAAATAATCGAATTTATTCTGCGTAAATATGCAAAAAATGCAACTAACAAAACGCTTAAGCTCTAGAATGTATTATATTAAATTGATATGGCACCTGGTAATTTCTCATATTAACTATCAATTTATAATAGAAACTAAATGCGATTTGCATTGTTAACGATACATTTTGACATACGAACAATAGATTATGACACACGGTGGTATCGCATTAAGTGTGCTGTTATTTGGTCTAACTCATTTTATAATGTGTGTCGCTTAAAACCGCAGTGAATTTTACGTGTGAAATGACACATAATGTATTTTATTTCATTACTAAATGATACTTGTATGGCAGAGCGATACAATAATAAATGTTCGCACCAGAGTTTTGTCATATAGCGACATGTGGCACTGTTGAAGTGCGCATGGTAGTGATTCATGGTGGTGGTGACGCGCCATGTACGCACACGGACTCGCAACCGCACACTCAGAATGTGCGAGGTTGACGTTGGTGCTCACGGGAATTCCCGGGATTGTCTTCCTAAAACACAGGGATTCTGGGATTTTCATTTTGTCTCGGGATTGCAAACCCTAGTAAGGTGCTTGAAGTCTTTTTCTAAGACTTTGTATTCACGACAAATCCGACTCCTAAAATTGCGAGGTAAATAAAGTTGAAAAAATTCTTGGTCAATGTGAAGTTTAATGCAATCACGGAAAATAATAATGCCGATCCCAGGAATCACTAAAGGAACACATTTCAGAACGTTTTACAAGAATGACATTCTGCTCGCTGATGCGTTATTTTCGAATAATTGAACTTTGAAGTTGGCCTTGGCGCCAAAGGAAGCGAGCGCGTGAAACGGAATTTAATTAATAACGGAAGCTATTACAAAGGTAAAGAGGTTGGGTCGTGAGGGGGAAGCACAGTTCTTCTAGTGAAAATTATAAATAAAGCTTCTAACCCACCCATTAGGGTGACGACCGCAATCTTGTTGACATCGGGTCCAAAATGGCGGCGCCCATGGTGGTCGCCATGTTAGACCCGATGTAAACAAGATTGCGGTCGTCACCCTAATGGGTGGTTTAGAAGCTTTATTTATACTTTTCACTAAAAGAACTGTGGCTACCCCTCACGACCCAACCTCTTTACGTTTGTAATAGGGGGTTAGCTTCCGTTTTCAATTAAATTACGCTCGCTTCCTTGGGCGCGCAACTGCCAACTTCAACGTTCAATAATTCGAAAATAACGCATCAGCGAGCAGAATGTCGTTCATGAAAAACGTTCCTAAATGGGTTCCTTTAGTGATTGTTTGGGATATAATTATCAATTTCCGTGATTGCATTAAACTTCACATTGACCAAATTCTTGGATGTACCAACTTACAGTTGCTCCTAACTGATAATGCATCCGAAACGGCGATCTGAATGACTCGTAAGGTACTCGGTTAGCAATCTCCGCTAAAAAACTACGTATCCTTCAGAACAACAGCAATACAAAAATAGTATGTTCAAACCTTCAAAATGATGAGTTCTTGAGAGACTGAGATGACATGTAGCGAATAGTCCTACATCTTTCCGGTTTACGTGGATACATGCTTATCAAGGTGCTCTGCTGCCGAGGTAAGTCGATCTCAATCGAGTTCCTGGGTGAGTTGATGCCGCTCGGGTTGCTACTAACTAGACAACAGTTCAGATTTTTCTCTCGGTAATTACTTCTTGGGTATTTTTCACTTCATCTGCTACTTTTCGCTGGAAGAACTTCAGACCAAAACAATCTGATTCAATGAAGCACTTGCTGTTCCGCATGATTGTCAAAATTCTACGAGCTTCGGAATAGAAATCAAATTTCTTCACAGTATACGAACGTGAATGTCTGTCGCTGTGTTCGTATCTTCTTATTTTTAAAACACGTTCGGGCATCGTTGTTCGGCATAGAACTCTACTTCTGGACACCGTTATGCGATTACTTCCATATATTGCTCCTTTTGCACGAAAGTTAAGTCGTAATGTGTTATATTAATTTATTGCAACGAAGAGATGTTGATAATTGGGCGGGGAAGGTGCTACGTAATAAAACATCTTAGGCTCGAATATGTAGTCATGTAAGCATAGCAATTAGCCGACGTTCGTCCTACAGCCTCCCACTTAAGCTAGCCAGAACTGCGTCTACAATATTATTTGATTAACGTTGTACATGCCTTATACAGCACGCACGCGATAGAATCTTATGTTGGGTATATAATTAGAAGTTACAGACCCGATTGGACGTGACTAAGAAGTATAATTCAATATATGATATAGAATTTTAAATAACCGAGTAAATAGAGAGAAGCTTCTTGCCGCGCTACATAATGCAGCAGCAAATACTGATTGCAATTGTTCAATTGAATCGTTAAGGTGTAAAATGTAACTCCGTCACATTATTATCTGGAAAATGTATTGTGAGTCAATGTTCTTTCAACAGATTTACTTTAAACATTGTTGGTGGGATAATTATCTTATCAATCGAACTTTAATGTACCAGCAACATAATTAAATTATTTGCAATTATTTCTGTGATAGGATGGTTGAGTGGAAGTTCCAGATACTTAGGTTTGTCACTAGAGTGAACACTGCCGAAAAAGTCGAAACCATTGACATAGGTGGAGCTTATATGGGTGTGAAAAATAAAAGTTGAAATTTCTAAGCTCTAACGCTCTAAAACAAGCCCACTTGGCCTAGAAACGCCACAGCCATAATTCTAGATTCAAAATTCAACATTTAGATTTAGTCCAGAGGCCTTTAAATTAATGAATTGCGATAAAAATTCCAATCACTTAGTATCTGTAGTGTCCTGCTCCCAGTCCCCCCCCACCCCCCCCCCCCCCCTTCCCCAGCTCAATAGTAAAGTATTAAAATCGAAGCTAAAGCGTTCTTTTACTATAAAGCTGGAAATTATCTGCTCAAAAACAGGAGTTTCAAGGGCACCACTTAGCTTATTCTGGCTGGATTCCAGCCAACACTGCCTTTCTGGCGTCTGGGATGGTACACCGATGTTCTGCTACCACTTGAAGGAGAAATTATTATAACTGCTCTTCATTCTTTGTGAGCACTTTATTAAACTGTTGGATAAGAGCTATCCCTCGTTCCGCATGGTCGTTAAGCGCTTGAAGAGTGATCAATCGCTCTTTGGCAGCTCGAATACTTTGGTTCGCTTTCCTAAAGGATGGACCAGCGTTCAGGAATTCCTTGAGAAGATTAATGTTTTGAAAGAGGCGTATAGTGCAGGGCGAAGCGAATGAATATAGATGGTGGCTCTTAGCAATGGTCTTGATATCGTAGTTGCAGCGCATTTCGGGTTTCTCGTCTTCATCTACGTTATCGCATTGCATGCTAATCACTAATCGTCTTTTTACTGGCAAACTCACTTCTTCATCGAATAGCAATAAGCCGACGTTCTCTTCCCAGAGATACCACAGGTGGCTTTTCAGTTTATCGGAAGTCACCGCAGAAATATCAGAATAATTGGTGGTACAGTAGTGAGGAAGAACATTCATCAGGTTTAGGTCGCGCGAGGAGCTTGTGCAGCATTAAGAGCAGTGAACCAACATTCCACATAGATGAGGACAATAAAGCAGCACATCTCCCTTGGGCCTTTTTCTTCCCTTGCTGTCAACTTGAACTGGCGCCGGAATAGCCAGACTACAATGGGGTAAATAGTTTTCGACATTAACGGGTATGGTTCATTGGGCCAGGGAACGAACGTGAACTCCTTGGGAGAGTTCAGCTCCAATAAACAAGATCGTGAGCTTTAGTAGCTCCCTAGAGTCGTCTCGTGGTTGATGAGATGTTATCTGGCTGGTGGCAAATGTGACGATGCGCTCGCTTTTGCTGAGGTACAAGGTCTAACCACATCATCCATCAATCCAGAATCATAGGTAGTTGTATCAATCCTCTCCCATTCATCCTGCAATATCCTGAATAGGAGTATATCGGGCCCGGATGAAACACCCATGCAAGCTTTGGATGCAGCGGCAAGAACAAGCTCCATTTTATGATGTCAACATGTAAGTGAAGAAGGTCCCGCCCTAGCTTCTGTCAATGAATACACAAGCGCCTCCTCGTGTTCCAGTGTTAGCTGTGGCGATATCGAAACTTAGAGCTGCGATCTTGGTAATGAGCCCCCACTTGTCTAGAGCATCAACAACAGCTTGGACATGACTCTCCCCGGTCTCTGACCGGATCTTGGAGACTCCTAGAAGCTGACAGACCCACTTTCCGGAAACCAAGATAGCCAGACGATCCACTCGCGAACTTGAGGTCAGGTCTGTCGTAAGCTTTCGATTCCAGTGCACAGTCAGAGGAAAGTTAGAGGAAAACTTCTCATTCAGACTGCTTACGATAGTCGCCCTGATTTTGATTTTCTCTCTTCTTGTTGAATCCCTGATAATATTGAACCCAGCTGGGTCGCTCCCCACGCTCCTGATCTCTTCAGCGATTATGGTGACTTTCCTGTCTGAAACTTGGGTGCGGTCAAGAGCAGCAATGAGAGTCGATGTAATCGCTTCCTGTGTTTCTCGAGCCCTTTATCGGGCTGGCAAATTTTGGTTATCCTTGAACGCAACTTGATCATCACTTTTTTTTTATTTTTTTATATTTTATGATAGACGATCTCTTCAAAAAATGAAAATGTCAGGACTACCTCTAAGAATTCTCCGAATTGCCTTAAATATTGATATTATTTTTTTAGGCCTAGTTCGCGTTGACTCTTTTTAGAAGGTGAATTCATAATATTTTAAAAGTTTAAAAAGAAGCTCCGCCCTAATAGACACGAATAAAACAATTACCTGTCATTTAGTTTTAGGGATTTTGCACTGGTTCGTATGATAATTTTATCGAGAATTACAAATTATAAATACATGTCTCCGAATGATTTACGCAGTAGCCTTTGAATGATTTCTGTCAAGGTTACAAATTTGCTAGATTTGGCTTAATAACTACTGACCTTAATTTTTAAGGCTTTCAAACTACATCAATTTTAACAAAATTTTGTTCCCATTACCTGCTGTTCATTTTTCGAAAGTACATACATTCGGTTACAAATACTGACACTAACACTTTAGAATCATAATTGAATTATTATTTGAAAAACTCATGAGCAGAATAAAAAGGTAAACCAAGGGATGGGGCACACTATTTTACTTGAGAGCAATTTTTTTCCTTGCTTGATTTGACGCCGTGGTGTGAAAAACATAAAAACCAAGTGTCAGTGTTAAGTGGGCAGGGTCCTTAACTAAAATCTCAATAACGCCATACCTAGCCTTTCTTATATCTACTTATTTAAATTCGTGCTTGTTCATTAATTCTTAACTAAAATGAGAAGTATTAAAATGAGTAGTATTGAGGTACAGTTGAGCACTGATTTATTCTGGTCTGTCATAGATATATATACATAATTTGGTGAAATAGGGAGGTCAAGCTCTGCTTTAGCATTACTAAGTGACGAGTAATTTTGAGCATTAAAGGATTGGTCGTGATAACTACTATGGTATTGTACTGCTGTTTGAGATGGAAATGCGTATAATAGACTGCCTATTATTTTTTTGCTGTTTTCAGAGCATTCGCTACAGTCGTATTGTTTCATTTAGGATTGTATGGCTCTGCGTGATTTTGTTTACAACGGATGCGAAACGAAAAAAAAGGGCTAGCTTTAAATATTTGTATTTGGAAATCAAAGGGAGGATTTATTTTTTATCTATTTATCGGAAACCAACGTTTAGTGACCTGGATACTGACTTTCCCACCAGCATTCACAATGTGTATATCTAAGCAAGCGTTACGACCTCACACCACAGAGCACACAAAATTTTCAATTCTAATCGAATATTTCGATTGAAAATTGAACGCATAACGACTTCCTGATACTAATGATGCTTGATTTTTTTTGTGTTCAAGCACACCTTAGATCCAAAAATTACCATCAGAAAAGTTTCTCTCTCTACTGCATGGTGCAACTCTGAAAGTTTTGTGGGCTTCCGTTTATTGGATATTTCAGAACTGCAATGAGGCTAGAACTATTGTGTCTGATCGAAGCAAACTTCCCCTTTATTGACCAAGTTATTTTACGAATAATTTTACCATTATTCCACTCGTCGTTGAAAGGAATAACATCATAGTCTGAATGAGTCCCTCGATAGTGATTGTGAGTACCTGTGCATTTGTGATTGTTACGTTCAATCGCATATTAAGAGAACAACTATCAAACAAATCAGCCATCACACCTAATGCTCCTCTATTTATCATAGAATGGGCCTTCCAAACTGCTTTCCCTCCCGGTCGTGGGGTGGGAGACCATTATAATTGTTCAGATCACCCTTTCGGCATTTCCAAATTTCAAGTACTTTCTATCGCTGGGAATGAGCTTGATCTTTGGTTTTTAAAATTGCTATTCACTTCTAGCCAAGGACCGACTTTGAATCACAATTATTGGGCAATGAAATAAAATTTAATTTCTGAATTGCAAATCGAACTCTTTAGTCACGCGACTTTTTGAATTAATGTGTGTATGAATGGAAATGAATAGGAAGTTAAGGTTTGCGAGGTACTTAGCTTATCGGTTAATCACGTTCTTAATTTAGAATTTTGTCTCCTAAAATATATTTATTATTTTTTACATACGTTATGCTTTCGTTTATTTCAGTGCTGATTCGATTCGTCGAGCAAAGTATGTTCATATTTTTGTTGGTTCTTCATTTAATACTGGTTTGAGCGTAAACAGAATTTCCATTATCGTCCGACAAAATATTCTAGAAGACATATTAACGGAAATTCAGCATTCCTCATTTAATTTTACCAGAAACTTATGAACAATTTCCTGGTTGAGGGAGATGAAGAAATTCATTCTTTCACATTGGAGAAAGTGTGAAGCTAAAATATGCTCTCTACCCACTGTTGGAAATTTGTGCTGTATGGGTTATACTCAAATTTCGATATTTATAGCGTTTTATTTTTCACGTAGAAGCAGAAAAGACATCGAACACTGTGAGCACCTAATTTTTAGCTACTTTAAGAACATCGGTGGACTCTTAGGATGGAACCGGGCTAATTATCTTCCGCAAAAGAGCTGTAGAAAATCTGTAGAGTCGGCGGGCCTCGGTGGAAGACTGATATGGCCATGTGTCTTCGTCCCTTGTTAATAGTGTCCCAACAGTGACTCAAGCCGATCATTTGTGTCACTCTGTGAAGCTCACTTCCCCTAAACACTGATGGATGAATGAAAAGAGTCTTCCATTAAATACGAGTAGATTCTCACGTACTTCCCTCTACTTTGCAAGAAAAATTATTTCAGTATCCCAATTTAAGCAAATCGTTTTGATGTTAGATGTCATAAACATTGAGTCACAAACAGAAGAAGAAGAAAGATTTTAAATATAACCTATATAGCAAACAATCGGAAATCCTTACATAAATTTTCCTTTATAATTATAGTAACAAAGGTGTGGAGCCTGTGAATTTTAAGAGCGTGATTGCACATTAAATCTTTGACACATTCTTAGGCGTGATTTTGTCTAACTCTACTCCTCTGTAATTCCAAGGAGTATAATGTTTACGTAATGGAATTATACAGTACAACTTTACAAGCAAAATTGTGTAGGTATAACCAAATATGATAATCCTATAGTAATCTGAAGAAATTTACAAAACCCACCAGAAATACTCGACGAAGAATTTTCTCCTGAAGAAATAAGCAGTGGCGTGCTTCCTGGTTGGGTAATAACTATTCTTTATTTAGTGTCACCTTCAGACACCCCAATGTAACAAATTGCTGTAACTAGGGATGACTCGGAGAAATGAATAAAATATATTTTATGAGGAAACACAATTTAGCCGATTTCTGTGCCGGTCCCTTTTTCCGTAATGTACGTGTCACCCGTTAGCTACTGTTGCTTGTTAACCATTTGCCCAAAAAGAAGAGCTAACTTGCCTTCACCTGATTTCTCTTTTTCTGAGTGAGACGGGCGTGAATGTTTTTTTTGAACATGAGCCCTTCACATGCTCTTCTCAGAGGTAAACGAATATTTTTCCTCACGTCTCGGAGCGGTGTCTTCTAAAAAGCGGTGCATTTTCTAGCGATCGGATGTCAATCAAAAGAAGCAGATTTCCTTCGTTTGAGCTTCGATTTTTCTATTTTTCATTACGAATTGCGTCCAGACGCTTAGCTCAGAAGATCATAATGAATATCAATGAGAGGTTTGGAGGCATATCATTGGCGTGCACGCTAATCTGATTATGAATTTTCTCTCTCAAGTAAAGAGGAGGAAGAGGAGAACAATTGACGAAATTGGTGTTGACATCATGAGTCGAAACAAAACATGCCTTCTTTATTTCCACGCTCCAACTCTTAAGAAATCCTAATGGATCAATTGGTCAAAATCTAGCTGCCATGAAATCGTTAATATTTTCTATCTTGTTCTACCACAAGAATTATTGAGCGAGTTATTAAAGAAACTAATCGTTCTGCCGAATAAATCGGAGACAGGAATTGTTTGAGGTGCCCTGTTACAGAAGAGGAAGTGTGCGTGTTTTCCACTTCAAAAATGAGCACAGGAAACGATGAAAACGCCAGATCAGCATAAGAACAGGTCGGAAAATGAACCTCGTGAAAAATAAATTTGACGAGAGATAAATAGTTTCAAACAACATCGGAAGAATTAAAAGTATCTCTATTTTCCGAATAATGAAACTTTTGATGCAGAAATACAGTCTGACATGAAGTTTTTCGAAGTTTATCACGTATTTATGATGCTTGTGAATTGACATACTCTAATCAAGTTTTCACTGTAGATGAAATCTCTGCTTTGCTTGAGGGAATATTAGGTTGAGCTCAGTATGTACTTTTAAAAAAGAGGAGGTTTGGAGTGGTCCCAATTTTTTTCCGTGAAATAAAGTTTCTTTATGTTCGAAAAATGATCATTTATGTTGTATAGGAATACAGTTTGATTAAGATTATAATGAATATCCCCGGAGTTCTCACGTAGTGTTATTTCTGAGGAAATATTCATTTGGTGAAAGTTTTTATGTTACTGTGGATGAGTTTTATACTAACCTACACTTAGTTAATGATCTAGTAAAACATTTAACTGATATTTGAGATTCTCTTTGCGTGAATGCAAAATGAGGAAACCTGGACAGCTGACATAGGTGAAATAGAAGAACGGGAAGTAGTAGCATTTCATAGAGGTCAGGGAATGACTCTTCGTTGGAAGGAAAAGAAGGACGCTGTGATGCCTTCCATCATTCACAACCCTGCAATGAAGAACGTTTAGAAAATAAAAGGGCCAGAGAAGAAACCGATAGTTTTATAAGAGAACAATAGGTCAATGGCTGAAGTTACATGGGTGGATTAACAATGAGTAAATAAGTGTTGTAAGAAACTGAGATATAGATAGGATAAACAACTTTACTTCGATTCGATTTACCTTGAATAAGTAGTTTTTCTTCTTGTACATGACGTCGTCAGGAAGAATTGCCCTCACGCACCTAAAATTTCGTGGGCAAATTATGCAAGATATTACTACAAAATATGGGTCAGAAATTCAAACTACTGTACATGCTGAGGTAGCAGGGAGAACTTTGACTTCTCTAGAATATTTGCGTTTACACTAGAATGCTTTCTGATGGAAATCCCAGCAACAGAAAAGAAGAAAAATGTGACAAGACAATATGCCATTTGTGGTATGAAGTCTTATCATCAAGGGAAATCAGTCAGGAAGGAACTACAATGCATGCGTAAGCCCTGCGATGCATACAGGCACTCCTCCATACGATTTTTTAGGAGGAAAGAACGTCTGGAGGAGTGCCTGTGGAGTGGATGTGTTTATTTATATAAGTGTGACTGCTGCATGCAGACTTATGTTGGTAGTACTAAACTACAACAATTTATCAGACACAGCCAACATTCAGAAATTTTCCATAGAACCGGTCGCATACTTTCCTCTCCTTCACATTCAGCAATCCTAGATCATTGTCAGCAATTTAATCATCCTTTCAGAACAAAAAACTTCTCCACTCTGTATACCTCCAACAACGAACAGGATCTTCGCATTTTAGAATCTTTATTCATATCTACCCATAGACCTGACTTAAATAAAGACTTCAGTGCTGTCAAACTAAACATTGCCTCAACCTACTGACATATTTCTGTGTGTGTATGTATGTGGAGTGTGTTTGCGCGCTTCTGTTTGTTAGGTTCCTATGTGTAAATGTATGAATTTATGTGCTTGTGAAAGGATGGATAGGTGAGCCAATGAGAATGATCCTTTTTACTGCACTTGAATGAGAAATAGGATAAAAGTTTTTATAGATGCTTGTTTACTAATTTTTCGTATTTTTTGAACTTCTGTGTTTTTCAATGTTTTTGACCTCGTATGTTTTTCAACACTGAAGATGAAATTTGAACATTGCGAAACGTTTGCCAAAATAGAAACAAACAAAAATATTTATTTTTACGTTGATTCTCCCTTTTATCTTGCGCGTGAGATTCTCTAAGAATCGCCCTATTGGAAATATGATATCTATCTCTCATCACGAGTGGGATTCTGATCTCTGATGTTGCTTCCTCGAGAGGAGTCGCATTGAAAACAACCTTGGGTGGCAGAAAAACGCCCGTGTAACCTCTTTTGGCAGAAACAATTTTTTCTCCATCGAACTATCAAGGCTCTCTCATAGTCATTATAGTATTATATTATTTGGTGCTTAATTAACGATTCTTCAAGCAAGTAAGCTCACACCTCAACTTGTTGCATCGTTTACTCATTCTGCTTCCTCTATACCCTTATGTTCGTGCTTTCAAGCGTACGTTCGTATGTACTTGCGCGAGTGCGTGCATAAGTTGGTAATTAAATTCGAATGTGTGCACGATGGTTGGGACTTGCGTTAGTTCGTGGGTACGTAGATGCTTGTGTTCACGCATGCTTGCGTACATACGTGCTTGCGTCCGGCCGTACTCTTGAGTGCTAACTTGCTCAGTAACGCTCTTTCTGACGAACGAGCGCACGTACTTACATATACACTGATATAAGATAGCTTGTTCGTATACGCGTGCGTACATGCGTTCGTATGTGCTTACGTAAGAGCGTAGGTGAATACGAGCGTAGGAGTAAGCGTATATACATACAAGTATGCGAGCGACGCGCGCGTAGGCTTGTATTAACATAAGCGCGTATTGATTGCGGTGCATACTTCCGCACTAACGTATTACGTAAGTACGCACCTCCTACGTGTGGACTTCCTCACGTGAATGCTCATTTAGATTAGTGTTTACTACCGCTAGTACCTCCTCGCTTGCTTATGTACATTCTTACGTATACGCGTACGCACATCCGTATGTACTACCTTACCAACGCACTTTCGTACATACACATTTATGTACTTAATACTCAATTCCGTGTACATATCCGTCTTTACCTACATATCTCCTCGCAGCCGTTTGAATATTAATACGTACGGTCGCACGTAGGTACGTACGTGAATTTAAAGGTTACTTGATAAAGTAATTGCATCCATGCACACGTGGATCGTGACCAAATGCAGCCATTCATGCGTATTCAGTGAGGTGGAACAAGTGTTCAGTTAGAAGAAAATATCTATTTTGAAGCCTCATTTGAAGACACGGAACAATGAAAGCTGTATAAAAAATTTAAGATTAACTACAATAAATATAATTTAAAAATAAAACTAGTAGACTTTTCTCATACATCAAATATATATGCTATTCAAAAGTTGAAACGAAAAGTTTTTTAATAATGACCAGAAAATTGTTCAACACCTAGTTGTTGCACTTCTATTTGCAATTACAGTTCTTATGAGGTTCCGGTACAGTAAAGTTTCAGTGAAACTTTAGCTCATTTTTCTTTAGCAAACATCTTCAATTCATTGGGATGGTCGGTCGTCAAGCGTAGAAATGTCTTTCAAATATTTCCAGAAATCTTTGATCGGACATAATTCCGGCGATTGATTAGGCTATGTCAGCTTCTTCCCCAGTTAAAAAAATAAGACGTTTTCAAGTCGATTATGTGCCGCGGTAGGCAAGACTTCTAGCCGTGTTTTATTCGGAAAAGCAGCCGTTTTTTGGTCGCCATGTCCCCTTTTTATGGCAGGAAAAAACGGCTACAAAACCATTGAATTCGCTTTGCAGCTGTTCGGAAATTCCCACCTTTATCGACTACATTTCGACTTTCCGCGGCCCGAAATCGACCTTCCGCGGCTTCTCCATTTTATGTATCGACTCTCTGCCGACCTTACTCGACTTTGTACCGGCCTCCCGCGGCAGTAGATCGACCTTGCCCGAACTTAGTTACACTGGCTATTCATATACACACCCCCTCACCCCCCCCCCCCACACACACCCCCCTCTCCCCGCACCCACCCACCCATAACCCCCCCCCACACACACACACACACTCGCCCTCACACACACACACAAATATGCATCTGAACACATCGTTGATCACCTTCGAGGACGTCCTTCAATTCAGATGTTGCTGAAGACTGACGAGGGAAAATTCAGGCTTGGTTTCCACATTTTGTTGTGTTTACGTTGCTTATATTGCCGTCACTACCAGCCCCACCACAAAGATAAATCGTGATAAATATCAATTGACCGATGTGGTGAAGCTAATAGTTGGGCCCTTGCGCTTGAAATAGTGCCTCTGCAGACCAGCATTCTACATCTTTTTCATCTCTTGTTTCTTCTGAAGAATCTCCATCTTCACCAGAAGTTACGGGTCCAAACTCAACTACATGCGAAATAGAAGAAAGCGACTCATTGTGAGTTTCAGCGTCATTTTCTTATGAAGCTTCAGCCAGAGTAGCCAATGCAGCCAACAGTCTTTTTTTTTTGGCCGTTGCACATAAATGTAAATGGTTTTCTTTTTTTATTTGAAATTCAGATCGAAACGTTAAAAAATATTTATAAAATCCTGTCATAAAATTATTGATGTACCGATGTATCGGTATCGGTCATTTTACTGGCATTGGTAAAATCCGGCCGATACTTTCCAATAATACGCATTTTATCATATAAATGAAGGTCATAAATCATGAGAGTAAAAGCATGATCAAATAAAGAGGCTATTCATACCTAGCAAATTAGTTAGCTAACAGTTGAATTACAGAGTTTAATCAGGCCCGCTAACTGAATTTAATACTTTGACTTCACGATGAGGCACGTACGTTAGTAAGTGAAAGCTATGTAGCATGAATAGTTGAAAACAGAAGCGACATAAAATTATTATACTTTTAAAACTAAACAGGCTAACAAAAATCCAACCAATTATGTAAATAAAGTTGATGGTGTACATTGAAGTTTTTGAAATTTATTGTAGAAACAGATGGAAATTCGATTTTAATTTATCTAGGTAGTAAATCTTCAATAAAAATTTAAAGACGAAGAATACAGCACGGATAGGTATCATATTTAATACAGTTTAACGAAGCTAAATTTAAAACATGTGAAGTAGTCAATTTTAAACGTTTCTGAGACCAGCTCCATCTTCAGTAAGTCTGAAAACATAAAAACCAAAATTGGTTAGTTCATGACAACAATGAGAAAAGTGACAAAGTGATCGGTAAGAAAAAATAAATCTATACAAAAATTTCTAACGGATATGAACTATTAGCATTATTTAAAGGTGGCTTCTCTTTGGCAATGCGAAGGGATTCTAAAATGCGCAAATCTAACTCGTTAGGTGCAGAGCATAAAATAGAAAATTGTCCCCGGAAATACGGCTGCTACACTGTTCGGTATGAAGGCGGATTGATGAATGAGGAGGATGAGCTAAAGGTCTCCCGGTTCGAAAGCTTACTCCGCGGTGCCATGGGCGATCCTGACGTAAAAAGGCAGCGTCGTCATGCCGACGTAGCCAGACGTACACTGTACGCAACTAAATTTATATACCAGGGATGCCCGCATCCGCTTAGGAATCCTATCTTTGTACCGAAAGAAAGAACCAACTCGCAGCAGATTCACAGTAATTACATTCAATTTTACCGCATGAAAGTGGTGTTTAAAAAGGTTTTCAATATCCCGGGACATCTTGCGCGTAAAATCACCTAAATATGAAAATACACAGTAGAGCTGTTGCACCGAATCGGCAACATCGTTAATACCTGCATATTTCTTGGCTAAAAATTTTTTTATATGAGTATGAACAATTGAGGAAGGAAATCCGTTTTTATAAAAAAATGAGACTAAAAAATTAAATTCAGCATGCAGATCCACAAAACTAGAACAAATGTTGTAGGCACGATTCAATATGGTTTTAATCGCATTAATTTTTGATCTATAGCTACTACAGTTACTGTAGAAACTTACGCCCAATCCAGTAAAAGTAGCCTTACGAAAAACTGAAGAAGTGAAAGCTTTACCTACTCGAGTAATTTTTGAGTCCAAAAAAGATAACGAGCCATTATTCTCAATTTCGATTGTAAATTTTATTGATGAATGTTTCTCATTTAAATAGTCCCTGAACATTTGAGCATGACTTGGATCACGAAACAACAAAAACGTGTCATCAATGTAACGGCGATAAAATTCTGGTTTAAATTCCACTGGGCAATCGGCCAGCCATTTTTGTTCCCAGTGACACATGAAAATTTTTGCAAATGTGGGTCATAACGGAAGACCCATGCCTTCGAAGACCCCAGGCCTTCGATTTGTTTATAAAAATTGCCTGCAAGCACAAACATAGAGTTCATAACAGACAGTTCGAGAAGCGTCTTAAAATAAGATTTGCCTAGGCCTAAAACTGTATCAGTAGGCAAAGCAAACAAGGAATTTATAATTATTTCGATGGTTTCTGCAAGTGGAATATTTGTGAATAAACTTTCAATATCAAATGAAGCCATAGTAACTTTATCAGCATTTCGACACGATGTTATCTCGTTAACAAATTGAGTTGAGTTACCAAGGTTAAAATTAGGCGTATTCACTGCAGCAAAAATAGGACGAAATTGAAATTTAGATAGAAAGTCTAACTTATGGATTTTCGGCAAACCACACAGGACACCCGGACGTGAACCTGACAGATACAACTTCGGGTACAGTTCAGGAGAGAAAACCTTCAGATTATGTAAATGTTCTGTGGCTCAACCTCCTCATTCATCAATCCGCCTTCATACCGAACAGTGTAGCAGCCGTATTTCCGAGGACAATTTTTCTTTTTTATGCTCTGCACCTAATGAGTTAGATTTCGCATTTTAGAATCCCTGCACATTGCCAAAGAGAAGCCACCTTTAAATAATGCTAATAGTTCAATCCGTTAGAAATTTTGGTATTGATTTTTTTTTCTTACCGATCACTTTGTCACTTTTCTCATTGTTGTCATGAACTAACCAATTTTGGTTTTTATGTTTTCAGACTTACTGAAGATGGAGCTGGTCTCCGAAACGTTAAAAATTGACTACTTCACATGTTTTAAATTTATCTTCGTTAAATTGTAATAAATATGATACCTATCCGTGCTATATTGTTCGTCTTTAAATTTTTAATGATAGTCCGACTAAGAAATGTTAATTTTACGTAAATCTTCAAATACTACAAAGCTAATAATTTTATTTTAATTTAGCATGTGAATCACCGTACACTAGGAATATTGCATTTTTCTTCTATTTTAAGATGTTTGAAAAATTCACGAACAATCTTATAAGATTGTTCATGAACCAAAACAATAATTTCTCCTCAAAATAGTTATCATTTTCATGTTTTTCACACCTAAATACATACTTTGACGAAAAGAAAACATTAAAATTCGATAGGCTCCGAAACCGGAAAGATGCACAAACACGCAACCAATTATAAGATTGTTCATGAATTTTTCAAACATATTAAAATGAATAAAAATGCTAGATTCGTAATGAACGGCGATTTACATGCTAAATTAAAATAAAATAATTAGCTTTGTAATATTTTACGATCTAAAAGCTTAATGAAAATAGAATTTTCAGGTATTTCTATGTCAAATTTATAAAAACTTTAAAATGCACCTTCAACCTAATTTAATTGGTTTGATTTTTGTTAGCCTGTCACATACTTTAAGAAATGGAAATTGGGTCAAACTATATAGGTTTTAGTTGTAAAAGTATAATAATTTTACGTCCCCACTGTGTTTTTTTAACTATTTATGCTACAAAGCTTTCACTTACAGACCGTCCGTAACATCGGGAAATCAACGTAGTAGATTCACGTACTTAGCGGGCCACATTAAACTCTGTAATTCAACAGTTAGCTAACTAATTTACTATGAATGAATAGGCTCTTTATTTAATTTTACTTTCATGAATTATCACCGTCATTTTCACGATAAAATACGTATTATTGGAAAGTATCGATGATATATCGGCCAGATTTTGCCGCTACCGATATTTCTGTACATCACTAGCCTACGATCACGCAACGTTTGCTGGTAGGACGCTCCTCAATTTAAAGTATAATTCAACCCTAACTCATCGATAATGCTGATGTTCATCATGTGATTAAGGATTTTTCTTCGGTCAGTATTTACTTTAATGTGTTCACGGAAATCACGACCTCTGTTTTAAAAAATCACTAAAAGAGCACGAAAGACATTTTGCTCGCTGATACATAATTTTTGAGCTATAACATGAATTACGCTCAGGTAAAATTAACGTTATATAATCGTCTACATCGTAGCTGCATTCTTGAAACACGCCCAGTATTTTGGCGGTAACCATCAGTGTCAGTACGGCTATGTTAAGTTATTTTAGTTTAGTGTATTCAGCTTATCTAACGTTACCTAACCTAATTTAACCTAGCTAGCATCACGTTATGCCGTATTACATCATATTTACGCGTCCGTTTCTCCATTTTTACATACTAAGTTCCTATAACTTTACAGGTTAATAACTCAAAAGTTACGCATCAGCGAGCAAAATGTCATTCATCTGAAACGTTCTTAAATGTGTTCCTTTAGAGATTTTTTGAAACAGAATTCTTAATTTCCGCGAACGAATTTAAGTAAATATCGACCTATTCTTCTTTCATCATTGTTATTCCTTAATTTTATAATGCAGCTCGTCAGATATTTCTGAAGTTTACTTTTCTTACTAAAAAATTGAAAACTAGTGATGTTCTGATAATAGAAAAAGGCCGATACCGATACTATCCGTACATCTAAATTGAAAACATTGCACATTGTTGCTTGTCAAAGGTTTCTCAAGTGGAATAATTATACTGCAACCTGAAAGTTTGAAGCTAAATTGTGTTAACACTTACTGTAAAATAAGAATGGAATTAATAGTGAAGGAACATACACTATTATATTTTGCTTCTATTGCTTCGTTAAACTACAGTTTAAATTTTGAAATATATACAATTGTGCACTACCAAATATGAAATCAACATTGGCCGCACAGTAGTGCAATCCTGATTCCTGATTGACCTTAAGTGCGTAATTGTTCCTTCTCATTAATATATGTATACTACTATTCATTCACACTAAAAAATTATTGAGACGACAAGGTCAATCCCGCATCAGGCACTTGACAGCATGCCATACCGGCTTAATTAACGTCTTCAATGGAATAGGAAACTTACGTGAGATCGAACACCTCATACCTTTTTAGAGCAGAAATTTTTTCAGAAATAAGAGACACTTCAACGTACTACACACTCGCACTGAAATAAATTCTGACATTGCGTGAAAAACCTTATTGCATAAATGAGAAACCAGCACTACACCTGTGACGCACAACAACATTCCTGTAACTGACGCGAAAAAGCTTGAGTGATCAGACTTGTCCAAATGTGCTAGCAGTGTTGCCATGTCTAACTCGAATGGAAATAAAAATTTGGCTCAGATGAACAACAGGATGGTATTATTTAATGTACACTATACGAAATGATTAAATTGACATTTAAATACCATATAACATTATAACTATCTGTAAGGTAATGTTTTAGGTAAATGTACCTTTTTTTAGTTGACACCTTTGACTAGCAAGTTTTCCTCGGCAGCTACCGAGTGTAATTTTAATGGCAAATAAATTTTGCTGTCTGAGAGTGGTCAAGAATGTTCGGATGTAAGATTTTCCTTTAAGAATGTTTTTATCTTTCATTTGAGAGTAATTTGAACTCGACAGGTGAATTATTTCAAAAGTTATGAGTGATAGACTAAACTCTAAAGTTGTACTTAAGATATTCTAAAGAAATTTCTGTAGTTTCCAGAAAACCGTTGCTCGACTGTTAATCAAATAGGTCGAACGCAAGCCGACATTCTCCTCTTGAATCCGCCTTTGGGCAAGGGCTCGATTTTTCCGGCTTGTTTCCGTCTAAATGAGACAAGCGGATAGCCGTCGAACGGCAAATTTTGGTCGAGAGCGGCCGACAGAGGAGCGTTCTGACCTTCGGCGGCCATCTTTCACTGTGTTCTGCTACCTGTCGACCTAAAAACGGCATGAATTTTTAACTGGGTCATAGCCCTCGTTTGCACCCATTCAAAAACGACCATTGATCTACGCTTAAGATAACCTGTCCTAGCGAAAGAGTCATTCAGGGAAGAGATCCAGTTTTTTAGGCAATTTCCGAAAGTCATCTTTGAAGAACGTTCTATATTTAGCTTCAACCACAGTTCCTATAATTATTTCCAATTTTTTCCTATTTTCAGATGCACAGAAAACCCATCTCAAATTTGCTCATTAGAACTGCCATCATGGGTTTCAAATGCGATTCTTCCGAAATGGGGCCTTCTAAGGAATCATCATATTGAAGTTCTCCCCGAAATTCATTACCCACTTGTTTTCTTATGCCAACAAATACGATCCCGCAGTCCAATAAACTTTTTGAGGTTCCTTTCTTTATCGTCATAACCGATTTTTTTAACTTGGTAACATGATTTTTGGGTTTCAAAGGGTTTTTAGACCTTGCAACATTTTTCGTGAACCCAGCTACCTTTTATTTCTTCAAAACCTACTGTGAATAAAAGGACTGTAATGTATTTTTGATATATGCCATCAGCTCATTTTTACACAGTGGGCAGAAATAATACTATCTCTCATATTTTTCACTACTTCTTTTACTCGGCATCTCGATGCACATTTAGGCTGGTTGATTAGTTCACCTCGCCGGGAAACCTACAGAAGCGCACATTACGTAGAATTTAGATTTGCCAGGAGCGTGTAGCTCACTCAATTGCCGAAACATGTATGTATTAAGCACGTATTTAATTTCTGCTTACAAATAACTTTCCGACATCTTTTGTGCGTGGAGCTCCAGGTAATTACTACGTTCATCAATCAATGTTCAAAGCTGTAACCAAAGTCCAGGTTATTAGAAAACACTGAACAGGCATTAGTTTCTTTTCTTTCAGAGCTGGTAGAGTATAGACACGTTTTTAGTCGCTCCAGAACGATCGGAAAAAAGCAAGACGTTTCGAAATGAAAATCGAAGCTATTGGATTTTGTTGTGCTAAGGGACACTCAGTGAAGGAAGTACTTAGATAAATTAGTTAGTTTTACATGCCCCACTAGCTTGAGAGTCTACCATTGATGCAACAGTGAAAACAATCCGGCACACTTGCGGTAATTCTTAGCAAAACAGTGGTCATTAAAAAATTTAACTGATAGGGAACACTGCTAAATTTATTGAACTGGTTGGTCCTAAAATTCCTGCCCGCATGCTCTGAAATACGGATGCCGTGGTCTCCAGTGGTAGAGCCCACGTATTGTACTCCAACGCGCACTTAAGCGCACCTCCACAGTTCTCCGTCCGCTCTCATACAGAGTTCCAGCTCGGTTGAATGATTATCAAGTAATTTTGTCACCATCTGGTCCTATGAAACTTCACTCTTTGAAATTGTCGTTAATTTAAAAAATCAACCGGCTTTAAAAGACTGCTATCAGCATCCGCTTTGTAACTACAGTGTAATTAGCATTCATACGTTAGCTTGTTTTCCTTGCGATGTATTTTGATTTAGATTAAATTAATGTTTTTATCTTTTCGCCTTATTTCAGAGTTTATGATGACCTAAAAGGTGGAAAAGTGTATTTTTATTCATTGACTTTCTTTATTTAAAAAATAAGATTGTTTTAAACACTTGTTTCTTTGCCCTTCTACTTATTATTATGGGCTACATTTATGCAAACAGTGAAAACCAGTTCAAATCTGACCAGGAACAATTACGGTCAAAGAAAGTACCTTAAAATTTCAGGAATGAAAGAATGAAGGATTGAAATTGAATACTGGATTGGATTGAAGAATTGAAATTGGTCCACCACACAGAACTATATCAATTGATTTCATTTCAATCTATTTCCCGTTTTGCAATTGCGAACTTCGAATAGTTAAAAGACGACCAATAAACAGACATCGCAACAAAATTTTGCAACATCGAAACCCCAGTGGCTCGATCAATCATGCGAAAAGAATTGAATCAGACATGAAAGTAGAATGATATTTATAGTTTTTATAGTATGTTCTCCTGAATAGAGTAGTGTCTCTACAGCAGCAACCTAAAATTACTACCAGAAATAGCGCATAGGAACGTCATTCAATGCCCAAGGAAATTGCACAAATGGGAAAACAAAGCTAAAGGTCATTCTTAGCCAATATTTGCTCTTATATGTTCTAACAAGTCATTTAGGTTTAGATCGTTTTAATTTATTGAAAAAAGATAAACTTATTACATTCATTGTGTTTCAGTTTTCGAGTTTGTTTTGGACTCAAAAAGGTAGTTATTTTGGTCATGAAACTCAGGCGAATGTAACCATTTTGACGTATTTCGATTCAAAAAATCGCCCGCGTTAGTCATGATTACCCAACCTGTTTTTAGAATACGTCAAGGAGATGAATAATCTTTTATGAACTATAACTGAAAAATTACAGTAAATTTACGCCATTTCAATGATCGGTTATCGAACTTAAGTGAAACATTTTCTGTTCTAGACTACCAATTTCGAATTTAGAAATTGCTCTTTGATTCCGTTTTTCAGTGACGTGCTTCAAAATATTTCATGATGCTGTCCATTAAAGCATCAATTGCCGTCTCCCACAGTTACGCAAAATCCTGATGTCAGAGTACGGCCGAGAAAACGCGCGCAATCTTCACAGGACGGGTGCCTTTTACGGAGACTCAACTCCGCTTTATTTACGCCTGTATAGGCGCTGGGAAAGTTTAGCGGTTGAAATTTTTCGGAGTTATATCTGTTCCTATTTTGATTGGAGTGTGGTCGGTGCATTTTGGTCCTACTGTTAGTCATTTGCAGTAATTTTAATTCTGTTTGCGCGATGTACTGCTGAGTAGGCTTACTTTCACTGAAACCCAACTGCTTACTACGGCTTTTTATACTGTTGGTAGGTTATGTGCCTTAGGGTATCCCAAGCGTAAAGGTAGAAATTCAAAGTAATGATATCAAATCCAGCACATGCTGCTCTGGTTCCTTGTCAAATGAAAATGATTCCATTAAATTTTCATGAACATTGGGCAATATTTAATGGTCGCGCAAAACGAACGTTTTTAAAGCTTCTGTGAGATTCGACCTGAATTTCCATCAAATAATAAAATTCTGGCTTTTTTTCTATTGCATGTAGACCGCCGACAACTAATGGCTGTAGAAATTTTATATTTATTGGTAGTATTATAAAGTACCATTGAAAGGAAATAAATATAAGCCCCATCAAATTTCCCTTTTCTATATATTGATAATATAATCATCATAAGTCGAGATATTTTATCTTATCAACAATTGCGTCTAAGGATAACTAAATGTTTATCAGTAATGCAACTGATGCATCGTCTTCTGATTTCCTGCAGAAAACACAGTGTATTTGCTGCAGAGGGATGAGAGGTATTTGGGGTGAGTGGTGCCTCGATGTAGAGGGGTGAGTGGTGCCTCGCTGTAGAGGGATGAGTGGTGTTTCGCTGCAGAGGGGTGAGTGGTGCCTTGGTGTAGCGGGGTGAGTAGTGCCTTGCTGTAGAGGGGTGAGTGGTATAGACCGACCGGAGCCCCAGCCTCGCCCCGTCCCCGGCCAAGCCCGACCATTTTTGCTTACCCCGGCCCCTGGCGCCATCAAGCCCCGACAATTTTTGCACACCCCGGTTTCGGCCCCGGCCCCGGCAGAATAGTGCCCTAAGCCGGGGTTTTGGCTGGAGTTTTTAGTATTGTACAACAACTTTTTCACCTCAAATTAATCCAAGTCAAGTTCAATTTAATCCAAGCCAAGTTCAATTTAGTCCAAGTTAAATTCAAATTAATCCAACCCTAAGTTGAATTAAGAATTGACATAATCACTCGGTAATTTGAGCGTTTTTTGAGGTAAATATGTATCGATTGAATGTGATGAGCAATAAAAACGTTTTTCCTTTCAGCAAAGAATACATCAAATTTCTGCAATAGAAAAACAACCTGTGGTAAAATGTAGTAAGTATCCAGCATCGGGAGGCAGAGGGGGATTCAGATCTTTGAGCGGAGTAACAGATAGAAGTTTATTATAAAAAGTTCACATTGAAGTCGTTTGCAATTCTAAATTAATAACAGTATGAATCCGTTCAAATATTTATGTCCAAAGGTAATTTTATGTTACACCTACACATAGTATCGAGGACTTATTTACACTCATATAGAAATAAATATACATGAAATTCCACTTTATAGCATATATGAAATCATATATACATGCAATTACACAAGATTACCATTGGACAATCCAAAGATATAACCTTTAAAAGAAATATACATATGTGATTCACTGAGTACTTATGAACGATACCGTTTGATTACAATATATATCAGTACATTACTACACAGATACATTCCTGCATTAGCAATAAAAATGTTGCCGTTCCTTCGAAATGATAGGCCAAGGCAAATGTATCATCTATGTCGATGTAATAAATTGTATCTTGTTTTTACGAAAAGCGCTTGAACGAGCAAAAAAAGGTCTTCGTTGCTATATTTCTTTTAGATTAAATATACATATCGTCCAATGGTAATCTTATGTATATGTATATAGTTGCATGTATGTATGATTTCATATTTGGGGTAAAGTGGAATTTCACGCTCATAAATCTCTATGAGTGTAAATAAATTCTCGACATTACTATGGGTTACATAAAATTAACACTTTAAAATAAATATTTGAATGGATTCATACTGCCATCAATGTAGAATTTCAAAGCAACTTTAATTAGTATCATACGAAGTTTTTATAATTGACTTATATCTTTAACACCGCTCAGAGATCTGAATCACACGTACTCAGCCTCCTGATGCTGGAGGCTTGGCCCATTTTACGACAGCTTGTTTTTAGATCGCAACACCGGTGTAAATTTTATGTATTCCTCGCTGAAAGGGAAAACGATTGTCTCGCTCATCAAATACAACAGATACATATTTAACACAAAAAAACGCTCAAAAATACAAGTGATTATGTCAGTACTTTAACACAACTCAGGGTTGGATTAATTTGAACTTGACATGGATTAATTTGAACTTGAATTCGATTAAGTTGAGTGAAAAAGGTGTAATGTGCCCGGCTATCTGCACGTGAAAAATTAAGGTGTTATTTAATCATATTCAAAACGATTTCTCAAAAGATTTGCGATTTGATCGCAATCCTGAAGAACATGCCGTCACTAAGAAGAAAAAGCAGTATCTATGCTACAATCCAGTGTAATTAAAATCCAGTGCACAGTTATTGACATGAAAGAATCTCGATTTGGAGAGGTCCAAATATCAATAGTTATTTAGGAGATGCTATTTTCGTTAACTTGCTTTTGTATTTCCTCTGAAATGGCAAACTGAATTTGGAGACTGACGTTCGGAATAGTCTTGTTCTACTTACCTTTTCTGATGGCACTTGAAACTTCTTATTAAAAAAAAACAACAAAATTCACAAAAGTTTCCTTTTCCACAGGGTCGTAAGGATTGAGCGCGTCACAAAGCTAGTAAATTAACAATTTCTCTCCGTGTATTTGGTGAGTATTATTTGGCTCCCAGTTTTTGAATTGAGTAAATGTTTCTTTTAAAGTCAGCTGTCTGTCATTAGACGAAGACGACTTGCTACAATCGCCAGTTTTACCACTGCTGCAACCTAAACTGTTTTGTTTGTTTCCAATACATAGGCATTTATTTTTTCTTCTGGTTCGTTTTGTTGCTATTTTCCAATTCATTTTCTTCGTTTGGTTTTTCTTCACCTTCCAGGAATTGATCATTCTGTGTCGATTTTAGATGGCTCCATAAAGATTTAGTTGAGAAAGTTTTCTGAGATGAACCAGCCTCTCCTCGTAGTATACTTGCTTCACAATGGTGCACACTACCATTTCTACACGCTTCACCGATATTTAAAAGTAATCCCATACTGCTGATGCACTTATTATAGTCATTATACCGGGTGCCACCAAAATGCCACTGAGTTTTATTTGAGTATATATCCACTTTCAATTAACATATTATAATTTTATTTTTTTTCATATATTTTGTATATTTTGTTTTCTTTTTGAATAACTTATATTTTTTTGAATCGTTTAATAACCACTTTACATTGATGTATTCACTGAAAGGGGTAAAAAACACATTACTGATAGGAAAAGTTTTTGTAATAATATTGATATTCTTCCTTATTTTGTACCTTCCAAAAAAACGAACAAACAAAAATTTAAAAGTGTAACAAATCATTACCTTAAATTAAGTTAAAATAAACAAAACAATTTAATATCTTTCGACATACCCTCCATTTCTCTCAAGGCAAGTATTATTCCTAGCCACCATTAAACGAAGAGTTTTACAGATTTATTCACCGTTTTCTTTTATTTCTTGAAACACTTCTTCAACTCGTCGAATAGTTATTAATGATTGAGGTGATGTTTTGAAAACGAATTCCTTTACAGTAGGAATTAGGAAATGAAGAAGAACACCAGTGTTGTTTTTTAAACTTTTCCTTTAAACAATTAATTTTTCTGCCTCTTTCAGTAAATCGATCACTAAAAATGGTTATTAAACTATTTTTAAAAACTTAAATTATTCGAAACTGAAACAAAATGTAGTACATTGTGAAAAACAGATAATTCAAATGTTGATTTAAAGCGGAAATTATAAAATCGGGACATTTTTGTAGGACACCTGGTATATTAAATAATTATAATTGTTTCTGTATTAATTAATTGAACAAGCACTGCAACTGCAAATTTAAAAAATTTTAGTGAGTTGACATAAATACACACCCAACCGCAACCGTAATTCAACATGTATTGAGCCACTAACAGACGTTATGCATTACGTTGTCGTGACACATGCTGACTCGGTTTGAACCCCGGCCCGAGGAAAATTTGATAACCCCGGCCCCGGCCGTGACAAATTTGTTGACCCCGGCTTCGGCCCCGGCCCCGGAAAAATTTTAAGCGCCGTTCAGTCTATAGTGAGCGGTGCACTGCGCCTTGCTGAAGAGGGGTGAGTGGTACTTTGCTGTAGAGGGATGAATGGTGCCTTGCTGTGGAGGGATGAGTGGTGCCTTGCTGTAGAGGGGTGAGTGGTACTTTGCTGTAGAGAGGTGAGACGTATTTTTGATGAGTGGTGCTTCGCTGTAAAGGTGAGTAGTGCCTCATTGGAGAGCGTGAGTGGTGCCTAGCTGTAGAGGTGTGAGTGGGGCCTAGCTGTAGAGGGGTGAGTTGTGCCCTGCTATTGAGGGCTGAGTTGTGCCTTGCTGTAGAGAGGTGAGTGGTGCACTGCGCCTTGCTGTAGAGGGGTGAGTGGTGCCTTGCAGTAGAGGTGTGAGTGGTGCCTTGGCACCATAAGGCACCATAAGATGATTGAAAACTAAATTTCCGCAATAAATCCGGCGAAAAAGCAATGAGCTAACAAGCTAACAAAAATTTGAAAATCATGACAGAAGTCTGATTCGCAAGTATCTACGATACGCGAGCTCAGTTTATCCTATGGAAGCATAATAATTATTATTATTATTATTATTATTAAATTAGAAAGTTTCAGCTTCCTCTTACCATGACAAAGATGTTCAAAAAGAGGAAGTATGAAATCATCATTTAGTATGGAGTTGAGGGAACGCGGAATCTATGCACATTGCACAAGGTACATAGAAACAGGAAGTTAAGAAATAAGTTCACGAAACAAGAAAAATATTTTTTATTGTAAAATAGAGCTCACCCAATGCCCTTACGACATTGACCGCTGCACGCTATACCAGTGACCGCTGCACAACCTGGCGCCCAGCAGAAAACTGAATGAAATGCGCAAACAGTAAAAGACGAGATAAGATGCTTGAAATTTTCGTGGTTAAATTTAGCACGACAGGAAACAAGGGCAACAGGTGCTGGAGTGTGTCCGATTCACGTCAGTTTCTTGAGACACCCTAGTGGAGAGCTTTGGTTGTGAGCGGAAAGTTTTGGTTGTAAGATTGGAGAACTTCGGTTGTGAGCGTGCAGTGCTCTGTTAGTGACGGGGAAATGTATTAACTGTGTTACTTAGGCACGTATTTCTCTTCTAAAAATTGAAATGGTCTTTCACTATCAAGGCGTATTAGCCTGAATATACATCAAGGAGAAATGCTTGTCACCATCCGAAGTTTCGAGCGGTTTCTTCTGAGGAGCTAATGAGTCAGATTGATTCACTTTAGGAAAACTAACTCCTGGTGAGGCACAAACGTGAATGCATATAGGGACAAGCGATCAAATAAAATATGAGTCAAACGCAAAAAAAAATTCAGTCTAGAACACAGAAATATCAGAACGAGTTTCGCAATGCAGTTTCCCCTTGTGGTAATTACATAATACTCGTACATCCAAAATGAATCAAAAACAAAAATTTACTATGAAGATTCAACCAATTACCAAATCATATATTTTGATACAATCATTGCAGAGGCTCCATTAGGCAGAAGGTAGTCTTAATCAACGAAGGGGAAACAGTCCGAGTGCGATATTTGTCAAGTTAATTTTAATGTTAACATGTTCAAAAAAGTAAAAGAAAATCTAAGTAGAAATACGTTCAGATTCTTGTTCATAACGGAAAGCAAGCAGGCAAACTATTTCTTTTTCCCATTTCTCAGTCCAGATAACAGTCAGTGAGGTCAGAGAAGGTTAAATCAAATCTTTCTACTTACAACAATTCGAATTGGAGGGAGCCGAATTGTTGCACTTATTTCATGTAATCATATTTCTGATCATACAGGTCTGATCCAAGAGCTATATAGTTCATAACATAGCAATGACATCACACTACTCATGGTAATGACGCCTGATTTGAAAAGAATATAATGGAAGTAAATGGGTTTCGTTAATAATTTCTACCAGAACTCCAGCAACATCGAAAGTAACAGATGTGGCGAGTAAAAATACGTACAATCCTGGTATATGTCCATTATTTGACCTGTTTATCTAGTTCTTCCTAATTTATGTGGGTATTAAAAAAGGTGAATAATTATTGCAGTTATAGCGCAAGAGATCTTCAAAATTTAGGGCTAATATTAATGTAGGTTTCAGAAATGAACTCCAATTTTGAGTGCATATCCGACGATTTGTCGAACTGAGCAGTTCTTCTTTTGTAACTAATTATTGTGTACCAAATATAGGCACCAATATTGTGCCTGTACCAAAAATTGTTATTCACTCAAGTTTGGGTATAATTTTGAACGATACAGGTGATCAGGTTTTCAAGTGAAGAAACTTCTCATTTATTAAATGCAATAAAATCGGTTATTGAAACTTAAATTTCCGTAATCGTGTGACACACCCTTGAAACGTTTTTTGTAGATTCTCATCCGTGAATTTCATTGAATGAAATTAAATTTAGATGTTTATGGTAACTGTGAGGGAGTTTGGACATACTTCGTAAGCATTGATCTAAGACTTGTGAAATTTTTTCTTTTACCATGACTATCTAAGTAACCAAACATCCTGCTTTATCCTTTGTCTTTAGTCTAAGCATAATTGTTTGGTACTGTTTTTCTCATATTCATATATTTCCATGAGGTGGAGTGTGACCCATCTATTGCAGAATTGAAGATGAGTATACAGCCAGTTACAAGTGTAATGCTATGACTCACTATTTGTTTTGAAATTGAGGGTTACATTTTATTTTATTTACGTTCGGCATTTTATCTTATAAGTGTTGTTCTCACAAAATAGTCTCCTTTCGAGAGTTGCCGCTTTCTAGTCTTTGTGACACATTTGTTTTGTGGACGTGTGCGGCTCATGATTGCGCTAACAATTGCTCACGATTACTTCGATATGAATGTTACCTACTTGTGAACTTACGTCGTGTTTTCATAACAGATAATGTAGAACACGCCATGGGTAGTCACTAAAGGTCGCTGTCGAGATGACCTTAACTTTGTAACTTTTCCTTTTTCTATTGGATTGGAATTGCCGTCGAAAATCTCGTCAGTTACAAAGTACAACGCTTTCCGGTCGTTCTTCAGAGGCTGTAATTTTCCTCTCCCCTAGAGTCTCTGTTATAGGACTTTATGAAATAGAACTTCGACTTCGAACTTGTTTTTTGGCGTTTTTCGTAACTTGGTTGTTACGTTTCAGGGCGCCTGATGCCTTTCTGACAATTTTAAAACTCAAGAATTTGAAATGAATGTGATTTTCTGGAATGAATAGTCATTTTAAACTTTGAAAAGTAGTACAAAATTTAATTCGAAGTACTATATAAAGTTTGTCAAAGCTTAATTGAAATTTGAAAATGAAATTAAAATTTGAAACAAAGCATTTTCGACCTCACGGTTATGAAGTAAAATGTGTTTATTTCAACGGTTCCAGCCTTGAGTTAAAGTTTGTTCAACAAAATGAGGGTCACCCTATAAATCAGTATGAATTAACTTTAAATCAGGAATAATCGGCAAGTCTCCTCAAAATCAAACAACGATACCTTAAATGATTCAGTCACAAACTAAAATGTACCTTGCACGCTATAATCGGTCATAAACATAACGAAGAAAGTTTCTGAAGACGAATCTAAAACATACCATTATTAATGAACTGCAGGCCGAAGGCATCTCCAGTAACTATCCTATACTGTATATTTCTATACTTGCTTTGAATTGTTCTCCAATAATGGCTTCTACAAAAATATTTTTGCCGAATACTATTGTACGCAAAATTGAGGGGCTAAACGGTAACTATTTTCATTGAAACTATTACATTTTGATCAGGAGGATGACCTTAGCAAGTAAAGTTTGCAAATAAGCTGCGCATTCATGTGACCACTCCTAAATTTTGATTCGATATGTGTGTGACGTACCTTAACTGCAACTGAGTGTCCTCCAACCTAACATCAACCCCTTTTCCTCCTTCGCCATAACCCTGTGCTCTTTTCTTTTATCAAAACGGTGTGCGTACAAAGGAGCCGTCTACCGAGTGGAGACAAGCGCTCCTGCACCTCCAGGCCTGCTCGTATAGAGATGTTTGCGGCCGGTGCTCGTCGACCGAGATTTCACATCGTGTAAGATGAATCACAGGCTCTAAATTAAGTTAGCTCTAAGCAATCATTGATTTGCTAGCTTCTTTGCTTGTTTCCCACTTAGTTTGGGCTTGGCATTAGCCCATGCTCTTGGATTATTCAAATTAAACAAAGGAAATGTTTTACTCATGCCTTTACTTCCTATATCAAGAGCTTAAGGCCCTCATTTCATCACTGAGTGAATGATTCACAGAAAGTATGGCTTCTTCATATTGTTTTTCTTTTCATATTGATCCTATACAACACGAGATCGTTAAAAAATAATTATCTACAAAAGAAGTATTGCTCAGTTCGACAAATCGTCGGATAAACACTCAAAATTGGAGTTCATTTCTGAAACCTACAATAACATTAGCCCCGAATAATTTTGAAGATCTCTTACTCTATAACTGAAATTCACCTTTTTTATACCTATAAAAATCAGGAAGAACTGAATAAACAGATCAAATAAAGACATATATATGTATATCAGGATTCTACGTATTATTACTCCCCACATACGTTACTTTCGATCTCTCACAAGCTTTGTTACTGGAGTTCTGATAGAAATTATTTAAGAAACCCATTTACTTCGATTACATTCTTTTCAAATCTGGCGTCATTACCATGACCAGTAGTGTGATGTCATTGCTAGGTTATGAACTATATAGCTCTTGGATCAGACCACGATGATCAGAAATATGATTACATGAAATAAGTGCAACAATTCGGCGCCCTCCAATTCGAATTGTTCTCACTAGAGAGTTGATTTAATTTTCCGGTAACGAATCGGGTTCTTAGCCTTCCCACTCTAAAAAAATACATTTCTAACATCTAAGAAGTGTAGAATTTATTTCGTCATTAATTTTCTCAATGATTTTATCGATCTTTTGCATCTTCCACTGAAATTTCTGAGTCTTCAATTTGAACGACCTATTGTGTTATACAGGGCGTTTTTTTTACTTTGAACAAACTTCGAACTTAGGTACAAAAACTCAAAATTAATCGATTTTCATGAATGACAAAATGTCCAAAACTCTTTAGTTTTCGAGTTATGGCGTCGCAAAGCATGTTTAGAAGTGCATGTTATAACTGGGCCGCACACCAATTGTTATTTAAAGTTGTTAGTTTTCGAGATTGTCGAATACAATTAAAGCATTTTTTCTCATTTCATTATGGGTTATCCATTCCATGTAATCAACGACAAGATTTCAAGATGCAATGTGAAACTGAAATAATGAAATAAAATTTATTATTAACAATCTACATTACTGGAACGCACGTGTTGCAGTATCAGTTCGCCATTTGTTGACACGCCGTTGCACTGTGACCATGGAAAGATTTACCAATGTTGAGAAGGTAGACATGCATTTGATTTATGGAGCTGCAGGCGGAAATGGTAGGCTCGCTCTGAGGATGTACAGAGAAAGGTTTCCTAGGCGCGAAGTGCCTGATTTCCGGTATTTTGCTACTCTGCATGCGAGATTGCGTGACACCGGCAGCTTCAACGTTAACAGAGGGAATGCTGGGCGCGGCCATCATCCACAGGAGGATAGAATTGTGGAATACTTTGAGCAACATCCACGAACCAGCACTCGTGCAGCTGCTCAACGTCTTGGCTTGCGAGTGCCCTCCACTGTGTGGAGGGCACTACATCGTCAGCGATTACATCCGTACCATTTCCAAAGAGTGCAAAGGCTCATGCCAGGTGATTTTGAACCTCGTATGCTGTTTTGCCAGTGGTTAATGCAACAAGAAAGAATGAATCGCGGGTTCTCAAAACTTATTCTCTTCACAGATGAAGCTTATTTCTGTCGTGATGGGGTTTTCAACCGTCACAATAATCATTACTGGGCAGGAAATAACCCTCATGTTATTCAGCCTAATAGTCACCAGCACAGATTTAGTGTCAACGTGTGGGCAGGCATTATTGGCAATAATTTAATTGGTCCGTACCTATTACCTTCTCCTCTCACGGGACCTGCGTACACCATCTTCCTACGCGAAGTTTTGCCTGGATTACTGGAGGACGTGCCCTTGGAGACACGCAGGCGAATGTGGTTCCGGCATGACGGAGCGCCAGCACATTACTTTCGTGAAACACGCCTGTTCCTGAATAACCAATTTCAAAACCGATGGATTGGCAGAGGTGCTCCTGTAGCATGACCAGCTAGGTCACCTGATTTGACGCCACTGGATTTCTTCTTGTTGGGAACCATGAAGGACCTCGTGTATGCCACTCCTGTTGAATCGGAACAGGATCTGGTTGGACGCATGGTGGACTCAGCTGGCCGTATTACGGAAATGCCTGGCGTGTTTCAATCTGTAAGGCGCTCACTGGCTGTTAGATGTCGTAAATGTGTTGAAGTTCATGGAGGCTATTTCGAGTAACTGTCGTAATAAAACTGTATTCAAGTTTGTTCTTGCGTTGAAGTTCTTACAACAAAGTTTATATTGATTATGTTTTTTACCTGTGTCCTGCAATGCTTACTGATTAATGGTTAGCTTACATGATAATAATTAATAATTACTCATTTAGGACAATTTATTCTTATTTGTAAAACGTGTACACGCAAATTTCATTGTGAAATTGCAAAAATACTACATTATTGGGGCCCAAAAACCTTTTTAACCATCAAAGGTAGCGCTAAAAATGGTGCGCGCGTTCAATCCTACTTGAAGTTCTAATATTCTTCAAGTAACTATAACTCGAAAACTAAAGAGTTTTGGACATTTTGTCATTCATGAAAATCGATTTATTTTGAGTATTTGTACCTAAGTTCGAAGTTTGTTCAAAGTAAAAAAAAAACACCCTGTAAATTGTTTTATACAACTATATCATATAATTATTTTAATTTGTTCATCACTAGTCGCCTCAAAATTTTATGCTGATCAGTTTTTTGCAATGACTCAAATAATTTTCTACGAAAAAATTAAAGTTCTATCTGTACAAAGAAACAATGTTCCATGATAAGTGCTAACATTTATACACGATCTACTCTGTTGTAAACAAATGACAACTTTTTTGAGCTTCTTTGAAGTTATCACTGCGTGATCACTCTATATGTAAGTATTCAATGGATCTTGCAATGGTGCAATTCAGGGTGAAATTGACACAAATGAATATTTCCTCGACCTGATGAAAAATAAATATTGAATTTAAAAAATTTTGATTTGGTACTTTAATTAAAATTTTTATTCCAAGAATAATTATTCTACTTAACATAACAACCAATCTAGAAAATCTAAGAGAAAATATCATTTTTACCCCTCAGATGAAGTTGGTTTTTGATATCTGCCCAAGAAATCTCTCCAGCAGACGTCTTGATAGCATTCTGCACGTTATCTTCTAAATTATATCGCGTTTCGAAGGTTCAGATCTTCCTCTCAGGATCCTTCAGAGGTTATAAATTGAATTGAAGTCCAAAGAAAAGAAGGCGAATCTATAATTTTGCCATGCCAGGAAAGACATGGTGTAAGTAATTAGCTGCCAGTGGTGTGCTGCCGGTGGTGTAAAAATATCCGTTGGGGAGACTAAGTCTTCTCAGAATGCCAAGCATTATAGATTTCCGTCAAGGAAAAAATTTTTGCATCAGAAAAATGCAAACATCAGCAGTTAGTTTTAGCAGTTAGTTGTTCATCCTGAAAAGCCAAACGATCTCGAAATTTGCACACAATACCTGCCCAAACAACACTGAAGTCGAGCTGACGTCACCACTGACGTCGAAGCTGGCGAGAGCGTGTATGTTCTTTGAAGAATCAAATTTTTTCTGCTCTCAACTCTGTTGCGAGAAGCCTTGCAAAAAAATGAAACATATTACAATAGCTGCTTCATGCATTTTTGAGTCCACTCATGCTGTCCCCTCTTTTACATAGCCTTCAAATGGTCGTATATTAGCTTTTTGTGTGAGCAAAGCCTCGTGAAATCGCATCTTGATGTTTTTGATACATCAGCAACACCAGCACACTGAAAAACAATTTGACTGGTTTGTACAAGGTCGCAAAAACGTCTCTTTTTATCAAATGTACAGGTCGATGCGACACGCGCGTATTTTTTCACTATTTTACTTTGTCTAAATGAGCCTTACGCATATCGAAGCTACTCACCAATTTCATCAATCGACGATTGTACCAGAGTACCTTCCAAGATGACAACATCTAAGATAGATTGCTGTCTGATCATCATTCATTTGATTTTCGACTTTTCAATTGCTGTTAATGCTACTACCCAATTGAAAATCAAGAACGTAGCGCCGGTGGATTAAGGACGTGATGGTCGATAATGTGCGATTTATAGGCTGGTCGGCCTGCTCCGCCTTAACACTCTCTCAACGCGCTCTTAACTACGAGCAGTCGAGCACTGACGTGAAATTCAAAGGAGGCCATGGACGATTTGAAGGCGCAAAATTTGCAGTTAGTCAAAGGCAGTTACCTTTGAGAGCGGCCATCCGTGTATTGCAGCCTTCCAAATGTGTGCTGCCGGTGGTGTGCTGTCAGTGGTTTGCTGCCAGTGGTGTGCTGCCGGTGGTGTGCTGCCAGAAGTGTGCTGCCAGTGGTGTGCTACCGGTGGTGTCCTGTCAGTGGTATGCTGCCAGTGGTGTGCTGCCGGTGGTGTGCTGCCAGAAGTGTGCTGCCAGCAGTGCTTCCACTCCTAGGGTAATTACCCTAGTCTAGGGTAATTGGACCCCTCCTAGGGTACAGTCTAGGGTAAGAAAAAAATATTCAAAATCTAGGGTAAAATCTATATTTCAAATCTGGTTTGTAAAAATCATGAGAAAACATGAAAGTTGTCAATATCTACAGTTAAATAACCCAAAAAAGAATTAAATGAGCAGAAGGTATTAATTTAAAGATGGACCGCATGGAAATTTGATTCGTAAATATAGCACAAGTGAACGTGTTCCACTGAACAAGTTACGGTTCTTTTTGCAATGCGCGGCGTGCAGTTTCTCAACAAACTTGTGTACGACAATTGCTGGAGCAGTGGGATGCCCTCACACTTTGTTGAGTTGTCGTTTTGCGATCCAACTAAGATAACTAAATGCTATGATAGCCAATGCTTTCAACAACAAGCTAACCCTCGCTTATTTGAAGTTTTTAGATTTTAATTTGGGGAAATTGAACGTATTGAATACCTTGTTTTAGTCTCACTCTCCGAATATCTTCAATCTGGGATCAAAAAATTTGTAGCCTTATTAGGTGCTTTTGTTTGGATTTTATGCGTGTTGTTTTTGTGAAGAATGCGACCATTTCTTTGTTAGATCCAATACATCAAACATTCACTTGTGCTTTAGTGCCAATAGGGGAAAAAGGTACATAAAAATTGGGATGACAGCAACTGAAACTATGTCAAAGATAATTGGCATTATGTACTCCGCAAGAGAAAGTGTTTTTATCGTAATTGAAGACGCTTCTTGGTTGATGCAGTTTCGCAAATCCAAAAACTGTTTTCTGTCAATGATCCTAAACATGACCTCGTACGCTGTATAAATCCGCTTAGTGCTCAACACCGACCGCAAATTCTTTGTCCTATATGTTAGACGAAATTTCCCCAATGGAAAAGTTAATCGATCATACATTTCTTGGTGAAGAGTGGCGAAAACATTTCTTGGATGATCAATCGACACCAGTCATGTCAACTGTTGATTGCTGGAAAACAGCGCGTAGCCGTAAAAATGCCTGTGGGCTACCATGCTATCCAAATCTTACAACTATAATTTGAACGTTGTTGCCTCTCCCATTTTCAAATGCATTCGTTGATTAAGGGGGTCATCTGAGCGATTTTGGTCTTAATTATAAATTTTTTTCTTTGCTGAAAAAGGGTACTTAGGTAGTGGGCTATTGTTTCCTAAAATTTCAAGGGACTACCGGCACTAAAACTTCAACCCCCCAAGAGGGTCTAAACGGGGGATGATGAGGGCCAAAAATCCTGAATTTTTGACCCCAGTATCAAAAGAAAATAGAAAAGAAAAAGAAAAATCTGGCTTCGCTAGTTGGTTGGAAATGTCTCAAACATTCCAAAACTGTCTTTGCATTTGTTTTTATCAAGAAAATTTCTTGACTTCAAATTATTTGAAATATCTGAACAAAATTACATCAAAAACGAATATTTCCCATTTTCTTAAAACTAAGGCCAAATCGAAAAAGGTACCTGAGTTGAAATCTTTCTATTTAAAAAAATTACAAATACCTGGAAAGTTTCAAAACAATCGGTCCATAAATAAAAAATTTACCGTGTCTGCACAAAAATAATGCGAGTTAAATATACTTCATTCGTGTAATTTATACATGTAATATGTTCTTCGCCGTATAAATATGGAATTACGCATTCAAGGTATATGTAGATGGTAATTTAACGTGAACAAAGGATTCAAGTAAAAATAAGCGTTATATCACATTTCACCACAAAATTCAGGTTTTTCGCCTGTTGCGTGAAAATCAAATTTCCCACCTAAAAAGAAATAAAAGCCAATTAGTTTTCATGCACAGAATAATAGTTTTGGAATCCTTATTACATTTCCAACATTCTAACAGATTGATTTTTCAAATGTTTACATTCAATTTTTTTGTCATTCTACAAAACCGAAAATTTTGGATATTCTAGATACTGACAGAAAATCGCATACAATAATATAATAGAAAAAATACAAAATTCGGCTCTGTTACTCTGTGAGAGGGATTCTAAAATTGCCAACAGTTTTGCTCAAGCATGAAAACTCATTGACTTCTATTCCTTTGAAATTTCGGATGATATAGCATAAAAAATTAATATTGCCCATTGTTTCATGAACATTCTGGTCAAATTTCGGTTCAATCGGTTCATAAACCAAAAATCGCTCAGATGTCCCTCTTAATTTTGACGAGAACATTCCAAAGAACCAGTTTGAAAAATGAAACCGTATATGGTTTGATGCATGCAGAGCATTCACTGCATCTAATGACCCAATTAATAGCAATTTAATTATGGCTATTAATGAAGTGAATAATAATGCCATGTGCACAGAATTTTCAGCAATACCATAACATTAGAAAACCAAAATACGAAAAGCGTGATGACGTTTTTATTATGTTGTAGATTGTAGTTTGTGCAAGGTATTTCCAGGAATTTACTTTTATGTGAGTAATATAGTCTCCTGGAGACTAGAAATAATTTACATAAAGATCAAGGGCTATGCCTAACAACGCACGTAGAGTTCATTCATTTTTCAATGTTTTAGATCGGTCAAAAGACTCAATACAAGAAGCGGGAAAAACATTACATAGGTCAGCATTTTTCATCCCGAAATTTTTTCCTTCTCGTAACAATTATTATTTAAGTATTGTGAACACTAGTTATGTGAACCTGGACATCAATTTTGTTGGCCACAGCGCTATGTGTGTTTGTTTGAGTTGTTTATCGATCCACATTTGAAATATATTTTGTAATTATAATGGAATGATGTCATTTCGTACACATTTCCAAGCTAAAGGTGTTCAGATAAATCATTCATTAATTAACTTATCCCCAGAAACTTTAAAAAACTGTCAATGGGACTTAATTATAGGCAAAGACAATAATATTGTTAAAGACTATGCGGTAATTATTAGATTGCCCTCATTTATATTTTCTAGGGTAATCAAGGAGCATTCTAGGGTAAAATACATGCCAGCCTAGGGTACAAAGATTGACGAGCGTGGAAGGCCTGGCTGCCAGTGGTGTGCTGCCGGTATAGTGCTGCCGGTGGCGTGCTGTCAGTGGTGTGCTGCCAGTGGCGTGCTGCCGGTAGTGCTGCCGGTGGTGTGCTGCCAGTGGTGTGCTGTCAGTGGTGTGCTGCCAGTGGTGTGCTGCCGGTGGTGTGCTGTCAGTGGTGTGCTGCCAGTGGCGTGCTGCCGGTGGTGTGCTGCCGGAGGTGTGCTGTCAGTGGTGTGCTGCCAGTGGTGTGCTGCCAGTGGCGTGCTGCCGGTGGTGTGCTGCCAGTGGTGTGCTGCCAGTGGTGTGCTGCCAGTGGTGTGCTGCCAGCGGTGTGCTGCAGGTGGTGTGCTGCAGGTGGTGTGCTGCCGGCGGTGTGCTGACGGCGGTGTGCTGCCGGTGGTGTGCTGCCAGCAGTGTGCTGTCAGTGGTGTGCTGCCAGTGGTGTGCTGCCGGTGGTGTGCTGTCGGTGGTGGGCTGTCAGTGGTGTGCTGCCAGTGGTGTGCTGCAGGTTGTGTACTGCCGGTGGTGTGCTGCCGGTGGTGTGCTGCCGGTGGTGTGCTGCCGGTTGTGTGCTGCCAGTGTTGTGCTGCCAGTGGTGTGCTGCAGGTGGTGTGCTGCAGGTGGTGTGCTGCCGGTGGTTTGCTGCAGGGAGTGTACTGCAGCTAGTGTGCTGCAGCGAATTATCGCCGAGCGTATAATGGAAGGACGTCATCCATAAAACAAGGGTTTTGACCTTGTTTCGTACACTGCATTATGTTCAGAACAGAATGTCGAAAATTTTATTTCATATTCATTCTTTTCCCAAAACGTTCACAACATAATAAATGAACACTTTACTCTCCTATGCTTACTATAAAAACATCGGTGCGCTCACTTTCGTTCATTTATGTGTTTACGACTGCTGTGGGTATGTTTTTATTTCATTCTTCAATGAAATGTCACCAATCAGCTGAAATAGTTTCAAAAATAACTCAGGAGTTAACACTGTGAATTTACTCAATTTCAGGATCACCTTTAATGCGCGGTTTTCCCAAGCTGTCATGAAAGAATATTAGTTTGAGTTGTTTTCAAATATTTGAACTTGAAGAATTAGTACATATCAACAACGTCACCAAATTTTAAACTTCAACCGTAAAAAACGAATTCAGTCGTTGCGTGCGTTTTAAACACGACACATACCCTACGCCTTAGAAAAAACTGACGTACAATAATTGTTATTTTACGCAAGATTTGCCTGTTTGAAATAGAATTGAATAACAAGAAAATTTAATCTAATACACCCTTATATACACACGTAAATATAACCAATATTTTTTCGCCTAGTATTATGTACTTTTCAAGAATTCATTTCCAACATTCAAACGTTAGTGTCCGTGGGCCAATTTTTAGGGTAACTTAAAAAAACTTAACTAGGTGCTCATCCAAACCACTTTCCACGATCTGTTAGTTCATGACTGTGAGTCATCGTGCGACCACTGCGACGTAGTGGATGTAACCGACTTAGCGAAGTCGCGATTGGTGTTGTGAGTTTTTTGTGAATGTGTTCTTCGCAATTATGTCATTAGATAAATTGTGAATTATTATTACATCAAATGCTAAAAACATGTTTATTGATGTTGTATGGATTGTTTACCGCGATGTTGAGGTGATCGACCGTTACGCTCATCTTTAGATTTTCACGTTGGTAGGCTAGCTCAAGCTGAGTTTAATTTTTTAAACTTAGTTATGTGAAGTGTTGTTCGTCCGACTGTTTTGAAACTAGAGCAGTGGTATTCATATCAAAATACATACTCTGGATAGATATCTGAACCAGCTTACAGAACAGTTCACATTCACTTGATTCATTTGCAAGTTATATTCATGAACATTGGATGCATGAAGAAGATAAAATTATTTTTGTGAACGTATTTCAAGTAGTTTTAGTGGAGAGTTTGGTAAATAAAGATGTAGGCAATCAGCTATGTTTCATGCTATGTTAATAGAGAATTATGTTGGTAGATGTGCAATGGCTCTTTCCTCATGATTTGTTGCATTTCTACTTGTAAGATTTTTCTAACTTAATTACTTTTGGCTTATAAACAGAATTGAATGAGCTCCATTGTTTTTAATATCGTTTTTGAGTTGGGGATAATTGGAGTACAAAATTATTTATATAATGCACTTGGTCTCATGTGTGGGGACACACGTTACCATCAATGGATGTCCTCTAAATTGTCCCTTATTATCCCCTCTCCCGAACATACCGGTGTTGTATTATGGGAGGCTTAATTGCATTCTGTAAATAATAACAATCATAATTTTTCTGTAAGATTCTTCAAAGAAATATAAATTTAATATTATAACTCATGTGTTGCAGAGTAGCTACAAAGACTGTTATTTTCAAATGTGTATTGATGTCACAATAAGTTACTTATTTTTACCATTCAAATAAGTGTAATTGTATGCTGGGTGCTGACCTTGTATTGACGTCACAATAAGTTACTTATTTTCCCGATATTAGTAAGTGCAAATGCTGACATTGAACAAAAAGTAAGACCACTATGCATTTTACAAAGCTTTGTATCAGTGCCAACAAGAATAGAGAAAAAAGCTGGTGATAACGAAAAATCTGAGTTTATAATGAAAAATCGATTACTGTCAATATGTATCATGGCCAAAAAATAGCACTACGTTGTATGACTCTTGCACTTTTAGGACTTAGCACTCCTACAGGGTCCGAGAGAGATGTGCATATGGGTGATTTTATATTGTAATTATTGGTTTGCCTTTTCATGATGGAAATTTTTTATTCATTTTTTTACTGTCCATGTCAGCTCGTCTTTCTGTCTTCAACTATTCTCGTGCTAAATTTGTTTTTCAAGATTTATAATTTTGGGCATTGAGTCCTCTGCAACAGTGCACCCTATCTATCATTTGAGGGTATGGTTTATTGTAAATACTTTTTTTGGTAGATAATTGCGCTAGTTAATTGTGCTCTAATTTTTTCTCTAAAACCGCATTAGTAATGAGGGGAAATTCTTTTGTGCTATTCTTTGCCTTTATTTTCCATTTGGTTCTCTAATGAAATACTTTTCAGTGTTTGAACTTGTTATATAAAATGCTGTTCAGCATCCAGCCAATAGACAAGCACATTCAGTCTATTTTAAGTGCCTACGTATGTAATTTATGAATGATGCATTTCATTTGCAAAAAAATTCTGCTGGTTCATTGATCACCCACCTGAGGTAGGGTATTGAAAACTTACATTGTAACTCTAATTTCATTTAATATGTTATTTAATGATATTTAAAATGTTCCCTGCAGGCATATCTTTTCAATAATGCCTAAAAATTTGAGAGATCTATCAAGAATACTATATATAATGTACATTGTACATGAGTTTTGAAATAGCACTCTGTACACTTGAGTTGATATATCTGTATATTAAGAAAAAAGTGAAATATGATATTTTTATTGATTTATTTCATGATGTATAGATATATCAAGAATGATATATTTGTATAAAGGGTGTTGTGTAATTCAGTGCACATATTGTAACCAAATTCAGAAAAACGCAAAATAAAATGATTTTTATGAGTGACAAAAACCTCAAAACTTCTTTGTTATCGAGAAATGATGACCTGAAATAATTTTGGATTCCCGTAAGAGTGGGCTTGACATGCAGTCAACGAGTAAAATCTTTTGGCGCGCGCTTCAGGCTATTCCTATGGGAATTTATAATTATTTCACGTCATCATTTCTCGAAAACAAAGAAGTTTTGAGGTTTTTGTCACTCATGAAAATCGTTTTATTTTGCGTTTATCTGTATATGGTGAAAATATGTGCATCGCATCACACAACACCCTGTATATACCGGGTGTTCCACAAAAATTCCCCGACTTTTTAAATGATTATATCTCCGCTTTAAATTAACATATTTGAAATGTCATTTTTTCCTAATACAATAAAATTTTTCCCCTTTTCGGATGATGTAAGTTTTTGAAAATCGTTTTATAACCACTTTATAGTGATCGATTTACTGAAACAGGTGGACAAACTAATTGTTCTAAGAGAAAGTTGTGGAGAATCCACACAAATAGGTTCAATGGTAAACAGGGAATGACAGCAAAAAAGGTTTATTGAACGCTGCAAGTAGCAGTAAATTTAGATGATACGAACCATTCAATAGGCCGAAGATCAGGATCGTAGGTTCACGAGCCAGGAACAAGAATTAATCAACTAGGACAAATCTTAGGACTAATGCCTGCTCAGCGTATTAGATTACAAACTTACATTAATTTTAATTAACAACAACAAAGTTCAGGAACGAAGGATCTAGGGTTAACCTAGATAAACGAAAGAAAGGCGATCCCCATAAATTAACAAAATGTGGCGACTCCTAGCATGGTGGCTAAAACGCAGCAGCACTGCTTCCACTACGAAGGCGCGAAACCATGCATTCTTCAGCGGCGATCCTATTTAGCTTGCGGCGTGGCCCTCCAGAGGACTGGCCGTTCGCTCAGCAGGCAAAATTCAAGCCGCACGGCCCCGAGAATCCCCTGTGGTTTAACGCAGCTCAGTAGGCCGATCAACAGCCAGGGTAGCCAGCACCGCACAACCGAAATGACAGCCCCCTCTGAGATCGCAGCGCAGATTTAGAACCAGCTGTCCCGCATCGTTCCCGGTAGAGCAGCCTCAAGCTGGGCTTTTGGAGCCCGAAGACGGAGATACTAGAAAAATGAAACAAATGAATTAATGCAATGAAGAAGTCAATGGATTAAAAAGTTGTTCATAATGATTTTGCAGCAAACTGGAACATTATAGCAGGACTATTTCATATGCTAACCTGAGTTTAATTATGCCTCAGTGTGGAAGCCACTCGTAGAGTTAGAAAGATGGTAAACGTGAAGAAAAAGGCTCAAACTAAGAGCAAAGTTAGGAAATAGAATCAAGTTTAAGAGTCAATAGTACTACCCGGAGAATTAGACAGCTGGTAAGCCGTCTTTCAGTTAGGCTCCAGGTAGGATAATTAAGTTAAGGAAAAAGGTTAAGGGCCCATTCCAAGCAAGCTCGAAATAGATTTAGGTTATAAGAATTTAAGATATCATAGTATTAAGATAGCGAAGATATTAAGGTTTAAGGATTTAATAATTCAAGAAATTTAAGGTAGCTTAACAAGATCACGCACACTCACAGTCATACAATTAACAATGGCAAGGTTATCTATCAGAGCAATAGGACAAAGGTGATTAATTCATAAGAAATAGAAGCAAAGATGGCTTTAGGAAATAGAGAGAATAGGTGAAGAAGCGATCCACCGGGACACGCGCTTGAGGACGTGCCACGGCTGAACACCGAGCGCCGGCACCCACGACTGCGGAACGCCTTTACTCTCGGGATTGATAACCGCTGAGATCGCGACTAAAGGTCACCACCATAGCTAGGAAGTCGCAACTTAAATAAAGGAACAAAAAAGCAAAAGATACCAAACGGTACCACTGCAAACAAAAGGGATCAACCCAAAGTATCAATAGGCAGAAATGAAGCTCCTTTGACTCTCCGTAAAGCAGCTCCCACCTCACCTGGCACGAGCCAAGCTGCGAAGGTACTAAAGTTTTAACTGCTAAGTATCTCTCAGGGCAATGGGGAATGTCAGAATTCTCCATAAAGTCTTCAAAACAACGCTGGTGTCCTTCATTTTCTCAAAACATTACTTACTTCCTTATTTCATCATTTGAAGACACCTAAAATGCAGATCACTAACGATCAAATAATTTCCATCGTATTAGAATATGAAGCAACGAAAAAGTGTGACAAAGTTAGAGCATTTAATTTCCTCTCTAATTTTCTAACTGTGCGATACATAGTTTTCTCATCGGACGAGTACTTCTCGGGAATTTTTCATTAATTGCTCTATGAACTTTTTCACAGATTTTCGTTGCTTTAAATACTTGGTGGTTTAAATATTAGGTGATATGTAGGATACACCGTTGTGAAATTATTTTTAACAGTAGGTATTGAGAAATGAAGAAGAGCACCAGTGTTGTTGTTTTAAAACCTTTCCTTTGAACAATTAGTTTTTCTACCTCTTTCAGTAAATCGATCTCTGTGAAGTGGTTATTAAACGATTCTCAAAAAATTAGACTATTCGAAACTATTATTGTCAATAATATTGACAATAAAATTGATCGTCTATGGGCCGCTTTACAGGCAAGGTGGTTACATGCAATTCTATCGTGAGCTATCAGTGGTGCTATAAAAATTTGTATTTCTACTCTTTATATTATGCAACAAAGCAGTCATGGACAGTGAAATGGGATGACCCAGCTGCCTGACTCACAGCCAGGGTTTGCATGCCGGGATCCCGGATGATTTGCGGCTGGAATTTTCCGGTCTGAGAATTTTTTTTCCAGGAATTCCTGTTATTCTAAATAGTATGTATATTTCAAGATATGGATGGGAAAAAACTAAAAATCATGTTGTTTAATACGATCAATCAATTAGAGAGCTCAAGGTAGGACTTTAGTCATAATATTATTGCAATTTACATCACTGCACAGTGTAGTCGACATTATCTCATAATATAGTTCAAGTATTGCATTAGAATATATTTTCGTGATTTAGTTTTGCAGTTAATAAAGAATTGACTGTAATAGATACGATGGCAACGACCGATGTTGTAGAAACTATTGCCTTTGTGTGGCGATACTGTGTTAAAGATGCAACTGGTGAAAGTGCGAAGAGTATAAAGTGCGACAAGAGTTTGCTTTGGAAAGGCTGGTATACCAGCGGTTTGTTACGTCTCCTAAAGAGTAAAACCTGAAACTGTAGACCCATTTACGTCAACTAGTTGCTCAGAAGAAAGAATTCGTATTGGAACAAAGCGCCCTCATGCAAGGTAGAGCAGTAGTAAAAGCACTAAACCTAAGCGAACAAAAATAACAAGTTTCGTAAAGGTGCATCAAAGTACTTCAGAAAAACTGGTGACCAAACTCGTGGCAGTTAATGACGTGTCAGTAAAGACAGTTACAAAGAGTTGATTCATTAGAGAATCCTTCCCAGATAAACGTTTTTCGCTCCCTAAAGCACCAAATTCTATGATGGGAATGGGCAAAATTACAATAGCATAAATGTAAAAACATGACGAAATCCCGGGAATTTTCGGGATTGTGTTCCTGAAATCCCGGGATTCCGAGATTTTCATTTTGTCCCGGGATCGTAAACCCTACTCACAGCGCTTTAGAGAATCCCGGTGCTGTCAGTTTGGGCAGGGGCGACGCTCGATTGAAACTGAAGTTGGTAGTCCAAATTGCGGGAGGTTCAAAGAAGGTCCACGCGTGGCCCATGATCACAGCCAGGGGATACAAGCAAAAATTAAAGTTACAGCCACTGCTGGCTGCTTCCGTAAAACCACTAAAGTACTCAATAATCTCAGAATATTAAAGTGGTATAATGAATGGAAATGACAAGGAGTATTCTTTAAATGTTAGCGGAGGGAAGTTGCTCACATTTGCCCAGTGCGTTCGAGTAGACATAGATTTCGGAAGCCTTGTTGGGTCTGAGTCGTTGATTGAATATTCGAGAAATTTAGGCGTGGATTTCGATCAGTAATTCATAAGCAAAGGGTGAAAGTAACCATAGGTATTTTAATCAAATGCCGTGGTAAAATAAGTCAATGACTCTTATTTCTCTCAATACATGCAAAAAACGCACTGAGATAAATTTTGTCAAGAAACTGACACACTTTTTTATGCCAACTTACCACCAAATCGACTTACATGAAGTGTCATGCATATATGTTTACAACATTAATCAAGGCACTGTGACGCTCTTACGTGTGTCACAGGCTAATGCGCGACACATACGCGTACCAACTATAACACAACTTGTGTAAGTCAGCATTATTTCATAGAGGAGTTTCACTTTCTCAGACTAGCCTGTGAATAAATGCATCAACCAACAATATCTAGCAATTTGAAGAAAAATAACAGATGTCCCAAGGTTTTGGAAAATAATCATATTCAATTGATTAATCCCGTTAACTAAACATTTTAAACGAGAAATTTTTCGCAATATGATGTGATATGATATTAACGATGTGATATTAACTTTCCCAACTGCTTGAATGCGTTGCTCAAAGTGTCACACCCAGGGGAGTCAATTTTGTTCAGTGTGTATTCTCTGCATCAATGCCACTTATGAAACCGTCTACCGTTCTTTGGACGTAGTTGAAAATTATTGTACAGAGCGTTTGCATTAGCATTGCTTCCCAAGGGAAAATCTAACTTTAGCATCAGTTTTACTCGGTGGCAAACATTTTATTCATCTCCATTGTACTCTATGAATAGGTAACATGGCGTAATTTAAAAATGTGTTATGTACTTCATAATCTTACCCTTTAGTTCTGCGGTTGTTTCGATAATATTCGCTGATATTGATGAAGCTATATAGCTGAAAAAACTGATCCCAGTCTTTTGCTCTTTTAAAAGAACTCTTAAGTTCAAATATCCACTTTTTGTAGAATTCAAGATTAAAATATTTCTAGATATCCGCCTATACTTTTTTATACAACTTTTTGAGCCATGCATTTCACATATTCAATGACCGAGACCAACGCATCGAGATGTTTCAGTAAGTCCACAAGTCATCGTACCTTCAGTTATTTTTTGTGGTTAGTCTCACTCGAATGAAAAAAGAAATCTCATTTTTTATACATCCTTCTTCTTTCTTCTTTATTCGGGTTTGTTATTGAACTGCCCTCAGTATACCTCGTTTTGAACACGGTTCTGTACGTTGCAATATTTGTTGGGAATAATTTATAAACGAATTCCTAATATATAGGCATGATTAGAATAACTAGCAGCAAAACAATTTTTTCTATCTCATTCGTTTTAAGCATTAAGCATTTTCCAAAGCACTCTAATTTTCTTTTCTTAACACAGAAATGATTAATGTGTAAGGGACGATAACCAGTCAAATATTAAATATCCTTGCGGCTAACAGCGCTGATAAACATACCGTTCGCTATAGAGGGCATTTCTCCGCTGCATTTCAAATATCGGCCGACCCATCCGTGCGACGGCGAACGTTGTTAGAGTCGTTTGTGTTTGACTCTCGATTGCATCAGTACGGCGGCACCTTCGGCTACCATTGTGAATAAATAAAAAACATGGTTCGGTAGTAAATTCAGATTCGGATTACTCACGTCAACGCAATCATCGAATGGAACGTTTAACACTAAAAATGTTTATGGATTGCAGCGGTTTTGCAATGGAATAAGAAGAAATTTTTCAATAAAAGTAATAGGGCGAAGAAAAGTTGACCAGATAAGAGGAGTCTACACATTAGAAATACGTACAGGCCCATTGAATTTTTCTTAATCGTTAGAAGGAGCTGAAATTTGACACGAAAAACATTCACGATATGAGGGGAGTTTACGAGAAACCTCTTGGAAAACAGATTCGCAAATGGATGTGCATACGATAATGAAATTCCAGAGATCGAAGGTGTATAAGAAAATGCTATAGCAAAAAAATAAACTACGTCGTGAACACATACGTCGTTGGTGGACGCATCACTCAACGTTCATTTATTAATGCTTTTGAAATGAAATGCCAATAATGAAAATCAACCAAATGAAAGATGAGTCGTTTTCAGAAGGCGACGTAAATAGTCACCATTAATGAAATAAGTGAATGCATACTAATTGTAGGTTAAAAAAAATATAGGAAGCTAACTATTGGAAATTTTATTTACAGATAAGTCAGGGCATGCCTAAATATCGCGGGTTCTTGAAAATAATTCAGGATGGACCAGTAATAACAGCTCACGAGAACAAAGTTTATTAAAATAAGTTAAACTTAGCTGGTTCTCGGGCCGTCACCCCAGACAGGTCGGAGGGTTCCGCTCTCATTAGGTTAAGAATGGAGGGCGACCCCCTTCCCAGCACCTCGATGTTTCCCAAGAAACGGGAACCTGTTAGAGATGAACTCACGCAATATAGCCGGAGTGTAATAAAGCATGACGTATGCAATACAGGGATATAAAGTAAGTTATATTTAAGAGAAAGGGTGATATTCCTACGATATTTTAGGTTTACACACTCTGCATTTTACGATAACCACGTTATATTGAAAAGATCTCAACTAAACGGACTAGTCAAATTTGACACGAGAACGTAACAAGATCATTTCGATGAAATACAAGTTGCCGGATGAATACTTTATGGGTTCTCACCTAATTTGTAGGACAATTACAATTGCTCGTAAGGCCTCCCAACGAATGGTCAAAGCTAGCAGCGCCCACTACCTCTCCAACCAACTTCCGTCGAGAGTCGTCCCACGAGGAGTCCCGAAGTGGTTCCCGCGTGCCGAGATGACCCCCTCACAGCACAGACCGAATGGATTAGCTCATCGCGCCGGCTGACTGGCTCCACGAAGATCTACGTTTAGAAAACGTATAACGTAGGAGCAGCAGGTGTAACCATACCAACATAGCAGCAGCAGATGTTGCCATGACCCTAACAGTAACCGTATCAGTAGATGTAGCCGTGACCTCAACAGTAACCGTATCAGTAGATATAGCCGTGACCTCAACAATAGCCGGAGTAGTAGATGTAACCGTGACTTCAACAGTACCCGTAGCAGTAGATGTAGGCGTGATCTCAACAGTAGCCTTAGAGACAACACCAACACGGTACCTTATCACAGTACACAACCCGGCACATACTTATAACTGCTACCACGCGGTAAATTGAACAGCCAGAGACACGGCTTTCCAACTGGTCTCGCTGCCTCTTATCCAGAACCGAACTGCTGCGCAGTCGTACGCGCAGCAGGAGCTCTGCTTTGCTGTAAACATAGAAGGTTCAACACAGACGAGTATAACATGAGCCCTTTGAAAACTAAGTTGAAATGGCATTGTGTCTACTGCAAAGCCAACGTCTGGAACGAACAATACGAGTAATTGAAATTTATACGAGGGGAAAATTTTCCGTTTTCTACACGGGTTATCAGCTGAATTATTAACGAAAAATCTACATTGCTGGCATGGGTCGAGTAAAGGGTTGAGCTTCGATGTACCTTCTTTACTTGCCTTTGCTTCTACCATCGAAAACTACTGGAATAAGAAATGAAGTGTATGAGCATTCAGACGTAGAATTAAAAAGTGGAACATATTGTGTAAAGTATGCAATCATTGTGCGCCTGGTTTTACAAATGTGCTTGTCTTCCGTTTAACGCATACTGAAATTGATGTGTTTAAAGTCTCCACACTTTTAGTTTTATTTTTTAAAACCTAACATCTGTATCAAGGGAAAGAAATTAGCCGGCCTATGTTAGGATTTCATGGGTTTTATACTTAAGGTATATGAATTTTTAATTGCGTGTTCTCCGCATACTAATTGTCCAATGTTATTGTGCTGGTGCATCGTCGAAAGTTCTTAGTCTTATCATGTCTCAAGAATATTCTGCGGACAAGTCCTGGCTCGAGAACACAGAGAACCCCCGAAGAAACTTTGGTCATGGATATGTAAGTCAGTCTGTCGCCCAAACTTGCTGAGTACCCGTAATAATTATCATCTTTGCTGGCTCATTATGGTGAATTGTTTTTAATCTTGCAAATTGCATTATCATTTGTATGTTCGAGTGATTCGTCCCATTTTTCCTGTTCTAGATTCTGATGTTAATGTTAATTGACAAGAATTAACGTATCATGACGCAGTATTTAAATACATTTGTACGTTTAAATTGTATTTTCAAATGCATTTCAGGGAGTGTTCTTAAATATTTTTTTCCAACAAAAATTGTGCATTCAAATACAATATATATTTGAAAAAAAATTAACGTTTTATTAAATGCTAGTTCGGCACTAGGAAACTCGCTTTGCCATGGTGCGATCGTCTACCGAATTACTCATTCTTAAACAGTATTTCAATAACTATTCCTCGACCGAAAGTGTCCCCCTTGCTGCCTGTTACAACTCCTAGCATGCCCCAAGTTTTCTTGAGTAGATTTATAGGGTTAGTTGTGATGTATGATACTTAATGCTCCTTTCACGCAGGAAATAGTCACCAAATTATTAAAATGGCCTATATCTGGTTTACTTTTTGTAACTCATCTACACTAAATTCAGTCAATAGTGAGGGACTATCGGCGCACACCTCACTCTCATTCTGTAATTTTGTAAAAATTTAAAATCGAAGAATAAATTCTAAACATGCATTGTACGGTTCGTGATAAATCCCATCATCAGTTGAAAAAACGACATGAAAATAAATTTGATTAGTTATAGAAACCAACGGTTTACGATACTATAATAAATTAGATGGAAATGCACAGTGGGAAGGAACTAGACATGTCATTTAGTGCTGGTCTATCCTTTAAAATATGCAGTGATTCTATAATGCGTACATCAGTGAAATTTGACCCCTACCCTATGATTGAAAAATTATTGTTGGAGATTATTGAATTGCAGTCGTCTGCGTGAACATGGATTGCAGAATGGGGTGGTTGTCCTAGCCTTGATCCTGTGCGGTAGCTGACTCCTCTATGCTCAGCGATCCTCTGTTCTAGGGTACAACCGGTGCAACCGACGTACCTGGATGTACACTGTGCGCAACTATATTCTTAAGCAATTGAGTATCGCATCGCAACGGGATGTTTCTCCTTGAAACAGAAAAATTATCTAATAGAAAAATTGTTCACACAAATAACATGTAAATTAATTTTGAAGTATTTAACCACATGAGATTTTAGCTCTTCTTTTAGTTTCTCGGATTGAGCATATTTTGTAATTGTTTCATTTGTTGTCATTATAATATGTAAAAATATGCCTTGACTCCAGGTACTAAAAATTTGTAAATAATTCCCACATCTGTGTTTTGTTTGTTGTTAAGTTTTAGCATCATAAACTTCATATTGATTTATATTTTATAAATTCTGAAATATTGAACAATTCGCTAGTTTTATTCACAAGCATTCGATTTCTTTAGCGTCTCCTTTACAAGCTCCCTATGAACTGCTCTCTTCAACGTTATATAGAAACTCTACCTCGGGGCGAGGAGAGTTTTCAGAGACCTTTCCATTAGTCTCTTCTGAATCTGATGCTAACACGACGAGCGGGATTCACCCTTTACTCCCATTGTGAAAAATCTGACCAGTGTTGAGCGACTACAGATAGCGAGTCATGAACTGAATTCAACACTCGTTTTCAACCCCGTCTGTCTCAACCTTTGGAACGCATGGAGCACTTCCGGGGTGAGTCGATTGTCAGTTTGTGATGTTGATTAGTCGAATTTTGTGAGCTTGGAAATTGAAACATTTTTCTTCTCTATCATCAATATCAAAAGAACGTCAACATCATTAGAATTAAAATAGAATAAAACTAGAATAGAACAGAATTTGAATAGAATAGAACAGAAATAGAATAGAATAGAATTAGAACAGAATTAGAACGAACTTAAATCGGAATTAGAACGATATTACGGAATGAGAACGAAATTAGAACTGAATTAGAAAGGAATTACAACACAATTGAAAACATAAGTATCTTTCTGCGTAGGTATATGCATGCACATTCGTAGGCACGTGTAAAAACACGCACATAAGTACGTGAGTGCGTTCATGCTCTAGGATGAATGTGTGCGTTAGGGTACATGATAACATTTTACATTCACTGATTAAATCGGGTTTAATCGATTAAAATAAAGCTGACTGACGTATGTTTATGCTAGAGAAGTTTTGTAGTATCAGAACCATTGTTTCGTGAGGTATGGGTGCATCGGGAGTTTTTAAGATGAAGCTTCCGCGGAAGATTTTACCGCCCATTGAACAGTCAGAAGACAGGGCAAATTCATTTGAGCTTCTGATTAGTTTGAAGTTTTCATTACTCTCACTAGAGTGCCGGACTAGCCCTCGTCAGCACACGACGAGCGTCAGCTGAGGTAACGTAGGTGACGTTGGTGACCCTGCTGAGCACGCTGAATATGGTCTCCTGAACATTCGAGTTTCACTGCCTCCAGAGTATTTTACGTACAACCGTCTGTGAAGGCTCATTGGAAATAATATTAAATTGTTTTAAATTTTGTTTAGTATTTCTTCACTTCCATCTTCATCAGAGGCTTCGTTGGAAAATATATCAAAAAGTCCTAAAAGTCATTTTCCTTTTACGAAAATAAGTATAAGTATTATTTTTCGAAAACATCAATTTCCGACGTTCAGGTTTGGGGCTCAACGTTTCTGTGTCGAACAATATCTAAACTGAGCTTCTAGGGCGAGCCCCCAAATAAATTCACACAAGGGGGCACTCTGGAATCCAGTTTTATATGACTATGTTTTTCTTGGCAAAAATAAAAAAAAAATTTACTAATGAACAGATAATCTGAAAATGCGTACGTGCACCAAGCTACACACCCGTCGGCTTCAGAGGAAAAACATGGTCCGAAAACCAGATTAGCCCTGCAAATACGTACGTATGATCACACGTTTATAAGTATGTTGCATCGTATGAGCGTGAATGTGTGCGCTCTTCCGTATTCATTTACCTACGTATGAAAATTGGTAGGTGAGACAGGTACCAACACACACGCACGTACCAACACACGAATGTTCACTAAGTACGTTCGTGCAATGTGTGCAGGTGGTGCATAATGAAGTATTTGCCCAAGTTATACGTAATAAATCACGAGCACACGTGTGGAGGTAAGTTCGCACGTATATTAGTATTTACACAGCAAAGTGCGTGTGCTCATAGGTAAGTAAAAACGAACGCAAGCATGTATGAACGCAAGATGTATGAACGTGTACGCACGTATCCAAGTGAGTACGCACGCTCGTGAGTAAATAAGGTCGTATACGTTCTTGCTCGAGTCCGTTCGTGAGCATGTGGATACGTAAGTCTCGTAAATACGTACACACGCTCGTAAGTGACTGCGCGAGAGAATCTATGAATAATATATAGTACTTATAAATTTACGTTCGTAAATACATACATACTTTCTACGTAAATGGCTTAAGGCGTAGTAGAGCAAGAACACTTTCAGTTCGGTATCATGCGTGCGTATTTCTCAATGTACCTGCGAAATTATTTGCACAAAAATTGAAGCACATTCGTTCCTAGAGACGAAAATACGCGCGTATATATTTACATACATATGTACGTGTGTGAGTAAGTACGTATGTGCTTATGTAAGCAGGTACGAACCTCATATGTAGGTAAAGTAATTTGGTGCGTTACTACGTACATAATCAATTAAAAACGTTCACAATTACGTACGAACGTGAGACCATATTCCCATAAGCACATGCGTACGAGCATACGTAAGTATGTACGCACGCAAAGCATTCACGCACGTGAGTGGATACGAACGCACCTGCCTCAAAACAGTGTTCGTTTGTGCGTATTTAAATTCTGAATAATGAAATTATTGATGACGCTATCCGCTCACTTCTGCAACCATGCGTGCACGCCGGCAAGTAAAGAGCTACGAACTTACTCATGCACGTGAATACTTACGCATAGTGAATTTCTACCCGTGTACGTAATCAAGCATTTACTGTCGTAATACAGACAGTATATCGTACATTAACATAATTTAAGAAAAATACACTGGGTTTTTCAAAATAAGAGGAACAAAATTGCACACCAAGTAGGAAGTGGCCAAATAAACACTTGTTCTCCTATGAAATTTTCCGAAAAATATTTGGGCTTTTGACATACTATATACCTGCTAATTGTTTCTAGGATGAAATTTAACGACGCATTTACTCGCATTCATTCATTATTCATTTTCGATGTACGTTGAAACACTTCTATTTTATGAGAGTTTACAATGAAATTTATTTATAGTGATATCTGTTAAAAAAGTTGGGGACACATGAAGAGCCTTGCATGCTATACCCATTGAATCTGAGGAAGATCTCGTGGCAGAATTGCAGTGGCTGCTGGTAAGATTTCTGAAAGGCCAAACGTTGTTCCAAATATCCGGCAGTCGTTAAGGCTAATAGATGAGAACACATTTTCAACAATATTTTCTCATAAGTGGAACACATTTTCAACAATATTTATAAAGTAAATTCCAAATAAATATAACGAGTAATTATGTCATTAAATTTCATCCTTTAAGACAGTAAACAGCTTAAATCTCAAAAGCTCGATTTTTTTTGAAAAATTTCATGGGAAGAAAGAATTTATTCGGCCATTTGCTATTGGTGTGCTATTTTTTACCTCTTGTTTCGAAGCACCCTGTATATATGTAAGTGCGCACGTGTGCATTATTTACGTGCATGGTACAAGCTCATTATCCTTGAGACTGACCCTTGGTATTATTTAGCAAAACAAAGAGAAAATTCGGACATGTTGAGCATGAAAGACTGTCTAATTAAATGTGCTCGTTTTACAGCAGCGTTAAGATGAGCGAACTTTATTTGAGAATCAGCCTGCAGGTATTTAGGGTTATTTTAGATTACTGTAGTAAAAATTTCATTTTCAATATGTTGGGACATTTATTTACACTGCTTAGAGGTTAACCATAACAACAAAACCATATACTGGCCTTGTTGCAGGACCATTTTTCAGTACACACGGCGAGTTGGATGACAGCGAAATTCATTGTTGACAAACTCAGAACATTAGCGTTTGATTTTCATAAATCATTGTGGAAATTTTATAAATTTTGGTAAGTTATACGTGAGCTAAAATTTCCTTAGAGATTTTCCACACTACCGGTACAAAGATGTAGCTTGAAATTAAGACTGGTAGATTAGTATACAAATTTGAAGCTGGGAATCGACAAATGTTTTAATACTGAGTTATAAATAGGATTGAACTGAAAGGTAAATGGGGATAATTAGGCTGAAAAATAATAGAGGAGACCAAACCGAAATTTTATATAGTGAGGTTCTAAAATAAGTTCGATGGACATATAAAGGTTATTTTTTAAGAATTTTTTGTCCAATCGAGGCAGAAACTTATTTTCCTTGAGCGAATAAAGCATTTCTTTTATTTCAAAATGAACACAGTTCAATAATGTGAGTTGTATCGAAGACGTAGATTTTGAGGAGCATTCTTAGTCAAATATTCAATCGTCAAATAATCTCTAGTTAAATATTTGACTTTACTATTTATTTTCCCAACGCTCCATTTTCCTTGCTCCGCTCGCTTCGAGAAAATATGGACGAGCAAACTTTGAACACATCTTGCGAATTGGCTAGAGCTTTACTATTGAACTTTTCTGGAGTATTGATGAGGTAATGCTTTGCAAAATTTGCGTGCCCGTTTCTCCGACGTGTACTTTCTTACAACAGAAAAAAAATATGGATTTGGAAGAGGCGAGCATTTCTAAAAGGAGGAACAGACGCTTACAGGAACTCAAATTCTCTGGACAACAATGAAAAGTTTATTTTCGCATTAGTTTAGTTGGTACTATGACATAAATCCCAGAAACGTCGCAGAAATATTTCTAGCATTTCTATTGTCATTAGCCTGGCCATGTGGATGAAATTCAGTCACCATATTTAGTTTTCAACTGCAAGAAACGAAGAAGTAAAATGGTAATCAAAGATTTAATGACCGCACTAGTGTGTTCAAATGAGCCAATTTTACTCTCATGTCACCAACATTTAAGATTTGAGAAACTGAATCTCCTTAGCCACATTTGTGATGTACGATGTACTCGTACATGTTCCTTCCAGTATTTTTTAATCGTCGGAATGCAGTTTTCCTTCATAAGTTTCCGACTTGCTTCAAACATAAATTGGATTTTTGAAAATCAGAACTTGTATAGCGATTTATTATTATTTATTTCATCCTGGATTATTTATACTACAATGTCATATCCCAAGTTAAAAAGTTGTCAAAAGTTGTTTGAAATCGCGTAATAATCATCATTTTAATTTGAGTGTCTGGAGCAAAGTGATTTGAGTTAAATTGAGTTTGAAGTTAATTTCTCTAGAGTAACAGAACCACCTTTGATGAGTAGTAAAAAACGTAAAAGATGAGTTTTTTGCCATTTTTTGGAATGCTCGGTTTGAACAAGTAAATAACGCGTATAATTGCGCGTAATACTTATAGTCGAAATGTTTAGACTGAAACTAGAGAAACTGCGTCCTCTCAGCTACATTTGTTCTTCGTAGGTTTCATTCCCCCAGTGCATAATAAAACGTCAGAATGGGGCTTCTGTGATATATTTCAGAGTTTCTTTGAAAAGACTAATACAAATTTTGGAAAGCAGATATAGTATAACGAATAAATATTCTGCATTTAATCTTGAAATATTTTTACATTGGAATGAAATGTAACAAATTGGTTTTTTCAATGTTTGAAATACAAGAATACTCATTATACAAAAAGATGGATAGTCATTAATCCTGAAATGAATTATTCTTAACTCAATAATCGATATTAATAACTCATTAAACTTTAAAATAACTAATTGCAACAAGAATAACCGTAGTTTCTTACAGACAAACTTAGAAATAATTACTCTTTAGTGCGTTCACTCTCTTTAATCTTGTGTTTGAATTGGAGTCCAACGAAATTATGCTTAGAACTACGCGGGGATACCTTTGCTAGTAGGATGTTTTTATGAAAATACATAGAAGGCTTGAGTTTGGGTCTACTATTGGGAGCAATATTTATTGATTCATGCTTTAAACTCGAAAATCTAGACTGGAGCTTAGCTTCCTCGAGTTTAATATGGATTTATACAGATGATTTGTAGATGCCACATTATGGTTTCTTCTGAAATTGTACCTCATGCCAGCATTTTCGTACATAATTAGGATGGTTATTTGGAGTGAAATGAACAAAATTTGAACTTTGCAATCAGTTTGTAGACGTAGTTGTATTTTTATAATATATTTTATAGGTGCTCACTTTAAATAAATATGTTCTAGGTTATTTATCCTCGCTTTAGGAGACTGTCATCTGTAAAAAAAAATTTCTATTGGGTCCTAGAGCATCAGTACTTGGTGCACCTGTACATTTTTCAAAATAATGGGAAATTCACTCGTGAACCTTTCCATTTTCGCCATTTGAAAACAGTAAGCGATGGATAATGATAAAATACCAAAATACTTCCAATGGTTACTCCCCTGGGGATATGAGATATCGTCAAACACGTATCAGGCTATTGTGTACAGTGTTACGAATTCCATAAACGTACGGTGGAATGTTTCAATATTCGAGTTCGGAAATACTATCGGTACAACATTTTTTGTACGATGAGCGATGATCAGCATACACCTGTACTTGGTGTCAATCAAAATGTCGATTGAACATAAAAAATGTATTTTGAAATAAAATTTAATCTCGAGCCCGATAATACATTTTCAATCTTTAGTTAAGGTTAACTTAAGAAGTGGAAAATTACTATCATGGTTTGATAGACTTTAGTTTTCTAATTAATATTTAATGTAAACTTTAGTGCGAAAAATATCTGCAAGAGTTAAGTTCAAAAATATCTTACGCGAAGCTCATCCATAAATTATCAATGGTCTGACCTCATAGAAGTTACAACCACATGCTAAAATACTAAAACAATACATGAACTAAAATTCATGACCAGCGCCTTCGTCGCGTAAAATCGCACACGGTGAGAACAGCAGAAAAACCAACTGTTAACTTTGAGAATTGGGGATAACGGCGCTGTTTAACACGAGTGCGCCTGCCTGCTGCGAGACACTTTCACAGACACAGGAGAGAAGAAATACAAAAATAACCTAACAAAAATTTGCCCTGAGTTATCAATCCCTTCTTATGACACATGAAATTTCCCTAATGCGCTAGGGACATGTTACCGTGGTTTAGTAAATAAGTAAATGCGATCCCTAACTTCGGGATTGTTTGAGAATTCCCATCAATATTGACCGAATTAATTCATCAGAAGAGAATTGATGGCTTTCCGATCGCAAATACAGCGTGGCTGGAAATCTGGCCTATCTTCACAGTAGAACGCGGACGAGAGGTGATTGATGCGAATAGTATTAATCACCTGAGGACATATTGCAAGGTTAAGAAAAATATTAAAAATATTTATTTATGAACAGCTTTAATGTAGTTTTGAGGAACCATGTTTGAATTTCTCGATACGTACTTAAATTTAGGTGCCCCGAAATATACATATGGTCATATAAATTGAACAGTACCTTAATTAGTGGGCAAATTAATGAGCTATTTTGGTCTGTTATGAATCGATGCCATAAATCCTTCGACGATCAAAGCTAACTTACATGGCCATCAACCCGCATTCCGTGAATTGCCCTCCGATTCTCGATGATGAGCTTGTTATTATTGACTGGCGCAGTCACATGAACTATTCGAACTTAAAACACAGCGAAGCCATGCTCGGTTGCGAACGCAGCTGCGTCGCTCTTCACCTCAGTTGGGGATTATTTTAACCGGAGGGGATGAATTTTCTTATGTTAATTGAGACAGACGTTTGCAGTGCATTGACGAAATAGATTACCAATAAAAAGTTTAAAGGGTTATTTCCCTAACATTACACGTAACGCAGCACTCCGTTTTGTTAAAAGTAATTTTTTATTTCGTGAAAGACTAATTAATTACAAGCAGAATTGGTGAATGCCTCGAAAAAACGGTGTTTACATCAATCAGCTTTTCCAGCGCATCAGACAGCTTGTACATTCATCAGAAAGAAACTCCGCCTGTTTAATCCTTGGTTGATGAGCCCTAGCATTTCATCGAACATGAAAACCTCAGTCCCATATACTTTCCACAATAATCGCGTGGAATGAGGTATTGCAGAATCATGAAGAAGAGCAACTTTTCTGCTGTAAATGTATGACTTTTTTAAGAAGCTTATTTATGAACAGCTTTAATGTAGTTTTGAGGAACCATGTTTGAATTTCTCGATACGTACTTAAATTTAGGTGCCCCGAAATATACATATGGTCATATAAATTGAACAGTACCTTAATTAGTGGGCAAATTAATGAGCTATTTTGGTCTGTTATGAATCGATGCCATAAATCCTTCGACGATCAAAGCTAACTTACATGGCCATCAACCCGCATTCCGTGAATTGCCCTCCGATTCTCGATGATGAGCTTGTTATTATTGACTGGCGCAGTCACATGAACTATTCGAACTTAAAACACAGCGAAGCCATGCTCGGTTGCGAACGCAGCTGCGTCGCTCTTCACCTCAGTTGGGGATTATTTTAACCGGAGGGGATGAATTTTCTTATGTTAATTGAGACAGACGTTTGCAGTGCATTGACGAAATAGATTACCAATAAAAAGTTTAAAGGGTTATTTCCCTAACATTACACGTAACGCAGCACTCCGTTTTGTTAAAAGTAATTTTTTATTTCGTGAAAGACTAATTAATTACAAGCAGAATTGGTGAATGCCTCGAAAAAACGGTGTTTACATCAATCAGCTTTTCCAGCGCATCAGACAGCTTGTACATTCATCAGAAAGAAACTCCGCCTGTTTAATCCTTGGTTGATGAGCCCTAGCATTTCATCGAACATGAAAACCTCAGTCCCATATACTTTCCACAATAATCGCGTGGCATGAGGTATTGCAGAATCATGAAGAAGAGCAACTTTTCTGCTGTAAATGTATGACTTTTTTAAGAAGCTTTCATTTACAAGGGCATGACACCGACAAAATTTATTGATTTACCGAATGGTTGCTCTGCTCAAGATAGTTAACTGCGCAGTGATTCCTTGACGCATATCATCATTTTCCACAGAGTAATATTCCTTCAAGTTCACTTAATATTTCACTTTCTTAGGGGTAATGAGATAATGAAAAAATTTTCGTTCTAAGCGGTTGATTTTATATGGGCTAAAACACTGAAATCTCAAAATGCATCGAAAAATTTTGGTTCTAATAAACTAAAAAACTGAGTGTATATCAGTAACTCCATGAAATGGAATTCATCATTTTATTCAAAAGGCATCCCAGAAACGAGATCAGTATGGAGGATTGTTAATCATTGATTCTTGCAATACATAATTTGAATTATGCAGATGATTTGAATTTCTGTAAGCAGTAACTAAAATGCTATGGAAATCATTAACATGGTTTAATTTTCTACGTCGAACAGTTAGTCTATTATCTGTCTTAGAAAAGTATTCACACTACACTGGAAGACTAAATTTCTTCATCGTTCAAGCTCGTTTTTCTGGTAAAAATGATTTTTTTATATGGAGTGGGTTCATATTGTCTGCCCTCATCTCGAAACCGAGAACTTAGAATTTCTCGCGTGGGACGATGACACAGATTCCTTTCGCTAAAAGAGATTCCTTTCGCAGTTTTTTTTCGTTGTTTTAGACTTAAGTATCTGAAAGCAATTCTCAGTTTGCATTGGGGAGAGGCTGGAAGAAGGGTTTACTCACCACGTTTCCAGGTACTCGTGAAAGTCATGGCATCGTTTAAACTCTCAAGTTCGCCTCTTTTATGATAGAGTTCATCGGTTCCAGCTCAGGAAGAGACAAGTCTGAGAAGTCTCGTAAAATATAAACACATGGAACATTTGCAGCAAATAGGGTCACCATCTGCTACATTGGCTGAGCTGGATATGAGAGAAATAACAATTTAATCGCGTCTTTCAAAGTTTATGGAACGTGGGAAGGTAAGGGCAGTTGTCGCACAGATGGTTAGAAGGGATGAGCTTGTTATGATTGACTGGCGCAGTCGCATGAACTATTCGAACTTGAAATACAGCGAAGCCATGCTCGGTTGCGAACGCAGCTGCGTCGCTCTTCACCTCAGTTAGGGATTATTTTAACCGGAGGGCATGAATTAAAAATGGGGTTCCTAAATGAGTAAACATTATAGTAATTCTAACCATAAAACGTTAAAAAAATTGTTTTCGTAAAAATTTATTGGAAGCAGCTATGAAATTTCGGACGAACAAAGCGAATTGAACTCATAAATATCGGCTAAGGCTCTCATTGGATCCATTTTTCATAAGCCATGGAATAGAGCAATTCAAGGTTTTTACTGTCCTGATTATACAACGAAATAAACGTCTTCAATTCTGAAGCATTCATTTCTTACTCGATATTCACTTTTATCCCGAAATCAAGCCGAAAGTCAATATATTCATAGCTAAAAAATTCTATGACCATGATTTTACGTACTTATTTCAAGTACCTACCTTCTCACTATCGCTAAATTGGGGAGCTGATGATCATGAAATAAGGTAAATACCCTGGATACGCAGTTCCCCACAAACTACCTGAAAGTAAGTTGTTTGAAATCGAAATGAACAGCTCGATTTCCAACATGCTGCTATTATCTGCAATATTTTGCACTTTCTCTCTAACTTAGAGGCCGTATAGCTCGTCTTTTAACAACCTTAATGGGTCGTATAAAATTTTTTGACATGCAAATACATGGGCTCTCGTTTAATTAGACCAAGGACTATCAATGATATTCGATTTCACATACATGCAGATGAGTAGAATGACCATTAACGACCTCATAAAAGTAGCGCAGCCGCTGCGGTTCCTGCGTTTCATCAAGAAAAGCGGGCTTGATGGCCGGCAAGACGACTTCTGATTACTCTGATAATAAATTATAATAATACTATATAATAAATACACAGCTGATGCAATCCTTGTGTCTGCTAATGAATATCAAGCCATAATAATTTGTGTAAGCAATTATTGTTCTAACACACTCTATGAATGAAATACTTAAACCTGACTTATTGCTAAAAAATTCTAGAAAGATCTGGAAAACTTATCTGGTTAGTAGAATGAAAGACATGAAAAAATTTGCAGTAGTTGAGTTTACTAATGAGAAAACAAGTGTTGTTGTGCCATGTTCTTGGCAAAACCCACATGAATAATAACAAAAAGAGCAACAACCAAAGACCTCCAAATGGCAGCAGTACCTGTGCACAACTTCAAGATGGATTATATTTAGTCTATGTCATTGGTGCCTTGTATTTTAAATTCCTTTCAGCTTGGGTTGCATAAAATGCTGGTTTGCCAATTATTGCAAGATGAATGTCAAAATTTAACCTAATGCCAATTTTTTGGCTAAGTGTTATGAATTTTGTGCAATACATTTCTTTCAGATATCGCTCTTAAATCACAAATATTTTTAAAATACATCAGAAATTGTGTGTTTTTGATCTTTGTAAGTTTATATGAAATGTCCCAACCTAGTGTGGAAGTTCCTTGACACAGTGTGGGCACCTTGTAGAAATAGAAAATATTCATTTCAAGTAAAATAAAACAAAAAGTTAATTATATTGATTGTGAAATAATTTTCTAAAATGAATAGGCAATGAATATGTAGCTTCTGAAAAAATATTATTCATGTATTTCAATAATTTTTCAATATTTTACGATATAATTTTCTTCATTCCCCAGGAACGCATGAACACTGCGAAAATAACCTGTATGGTATCAGGAGGACCTCAGCTAGAGAGTGAGAATTTGATGAGGGCAGGGCAACTTCTCAGCTTCCTCAGTGAATCGCTCAGGGTGACAGCCCAGGGATTTTCGGGCCCATTTGGCCATTTTTTTCTTTGTTGAAAAAGGATCCTTAGGTGGATGGCTATTGTGCCCTAAAGTTTATGGGGCTACGGGCACTATATTCTTCCCCAAGGGGGGTTTAAGGGGATGAAAAATCATGAATTTTTGACCCCATATAAGAAGTAAAAAGAAAATGAAAAATCTGGCTTTTTTAGTTCGTTAGCAATGTTTCAAAGATTCGAAAACTGTCTTTGGTTTTGTTGTAGCATAAAAACTCATTGACTTGTGTTCATTTGAAATATCATATAAAAAACATAAATATCAAATATTTCTCATTTTCTGATAAACTAAGGACAAAATCGAAAAAATGAGTAGTATAAAATGTGTTTTTATTTTAACTTACATATAATGGCTTATTTCAGAAAAATGAGTCCACAAATAAAAAAATTATCTCCAATCAAGAAATGAAAAATAACTTTTTATACATATTATTTGTACATTTTATTTACAATTCAAATTGTATATATGAAATCATGAATGCATTCTATTTGTAGACCGTAATACCACATGTTAATATGTATTCCAGATGATAATACAAGATTCCTGGTATAATATATGTTTTTTGCCTCTTACAAAAATACTCATTCACAACCTTCAAAAGAATAGAAGTCAATGAGTTTTCTTGTTAGATCAAATTAAGAGACAGTTTTGAAATACTTGAAACATTTTTCACAAACTACTGGATCTTTATTTTTCAATTTATACATTTAATTTTTATTAACAAAGTTCATAACGAAAAAATTGGTATAGTTTAGTTAGTGATCAAAAATCGCATATCAAAAGAAAACAAAAAAAATAGAAAATTGTAATCCAATAGTTTGTTTGAAAGGTTACGAGGATTTCAAAACTGTCATTGAATTTGTTCTAGAATAAAACTCCTTGACTTCTATTTTTTTGAATATCCCTAAAAATGAACTAGAAAAATAATATTTCATTTTTTTCAAAAACAAAGGGCTAAATTGAGAAAGTTACACGAGTGAAACATGTTTCTTTTTGAAAAATACGTTCACTGGCTAAATTTCAATCCCAATCAGATTAAAATTTTAAAATTGCTGGGTTTTCCCCCTTTCAAGAACAAGTCATCTCGAAGCCAAAGTAAGTTTTACTTCTACTTTGAATAATATGTTAATTTAAACTGTGCTATCCCAATCAATGGTAAGCCACAAGAGGTTTAATGAGAGACAATCCCTTAATTTTTAGGAAGTAATAGAACTATTTATCTTACTAATTTTGTTTTTTACCGGTATGTATATGCCAAAGTTTATTCCTTTCATTCAGGATGAGTTGCTGTGAAATGAATAGACTGTGTTCGCAGGTTAATTTAAAACAACGGCTTATGGTTTATATCTGTTGGATAACGATATATATCACTTGTTTCTTGTGCCTTATTGCAAACAGTCTAGAAAACCCATTATAATGAAAATTTAATTTTACTGAATGGTTTGGTATTTTTAGAAATAAGATAGAATAACTGTAGATGAGAATGCCTGGTTTATGATGGATATTTTGTATGTAGAGTTGTATTTTTAGGTTGATGTGAGAGCTTGTTAATGGGTGGATGAGATAAAAAGAGGTATGTGAAAAATTTGGAGTGTCAATGTAGTGAAAGCATTGCACATGTAAAAATTAAAATGGCTAAACTTGGGATTTAACGAAAATCACGTTTGGCGGGTAATGACAAAACAGGAGATGGAATTGGTTTATTATCTCGCATCGTAAGTTTGGATGCAGCAATTTGATCGAGAACAATTACTAAAGATGAATAAACACACATTTCGACCAGGTAAATAAATAATAAAAGTCGATGAAACGGAAGGACTGTCGCCCCGTAGAGAGTGACGGGGACAACGTCGCGTCACCTTCCGTCTACCCGCCAAGGACTCGTTCAATGAGAAGCAAGTAACCATCTGTTGAACACAAAAACCGTACTCGTTACTACTAAATTACGAAGAATGCTGCGATCAGGCAAAAGGTTAGGAGATACCTATCTTTAACCTATTTTAGAACGAACTAACCGAAGTCAATTACTATCAATTATCAGTTACTATCAATTATCAGTTACTATCAATTATCAGTTACTATCAATTATCAGTTACTATCAATTATCAGTTACTATCAATTATCAGTTACTATCAATTATCAGTTACTATCAATTATCAGTTACTATCAATTATCAGTTACTATCAATTATCAGTTACTATCAATTATCAGTTACTATCAATTATCAGTTGATATCATTTATCCGTTACTATCCATTATCAATTACTATCAATTACTTAAACCGTATTTGTCCAGGCTTCTCATCTTTATTTTTCTGCAGGCTGTGCAGCTAACCCCATGTCTCTGAAAAACCTCGTCACTGACATTCACACGACGACATAAATGTGTGACTTACGGCGTTAGTATCGGAGAAGGGCCTTCGTCTTGGGTCCAATGAAACTCCCAGGGTGAGGCGTCTGCTGTTATCCATGATGTCCCAGTCTCACGGGCGTCGGCCGCCACAGTCTACTCGGTTATTGCGGCCATAATTAATGAATCTTGGCTTGCATCAATCAAATTTCATGAAGAAGAAGAAAATAGAAAATTACGATGATCACCACGATGAAACCACTGATCAGCTACGATGAGGAGCACCACGATGAACTACCGATGAAGAGCACCACGATGAACTATTGCCGATCCCCGGCAAAGCACTGCCTCGAAACTACAGCAGTGTAGGGACTTCATCACAGTCCTAGTGAAGCACGAGCAGCATGATCAGCACCGCTTTCCTCAGGAACCGGAAAATAATAGCGACCCCTCCTTCCTCTTCCATCGCCGCCGTTCACAGCTTGCGTTCCATTCTGTAGCTCAAGAATTTGTAATGAATGGAACACAATGATAGAACGCAATAAACATCACAATTTATGGAATCGATAGAATGCAGTGACGAATAAATAAAATTTAATTTCCCTGTGATTTTTATTATCAAAATTCATTAAATAAATAAGGAATTTTCTACACTGCGGCCACGGGGATTCGGATTTCCTGGCAACACTTTGCGAAAAATCCGAATTAGATTCTAAACAGAATTCTAACTAAGTCTTACATGTCTTAACAATCCCCACATTAATTACTTAACTACGATTAAGTTCCTTATTCTACATGTAAGTTTATATAAGGATACTAATCTACTTAGTACAATAACTAACCTGAGAAACAAAGATAAGACCGTCAACCTCAACCCGAACTTTTTCGAACGAGGAACGATCTCTTCTCAAATCCTTAATCTTAACCCACATCGACAAAGAACAACAAAGGAACAACTACAACCCAGCAAACCAACAATAGGCCGAGAAAGTTGTTCAACAAATTATCAAACCAGGCCCGCCTTTTGCAGGTCCCTTGTTTTCTTTTCGCCACGTACTGCAGCAAACCTTTGTGGTCGTCCGAGTTTATGGTGAGAATCGGAATCTGCAGACGTAGTACAGTCAAAAGAAGAGTCCGTTCTATTAGGAGTGAAAAGAGGAATTACTGAAGTGACATGTCTCTTCACTGACTCTCCCGTGTTCCCTTTCTTTGCGACAACGTTAGTGACTTCACCCAGCTCGTTGTAGATGGCTTTTGTAACCACCGCCATCGGAAAATGGCTGGACTTGAGCATTGGGTCTTTGAGCAAAATGATATCTCCGACGCTTAGGAGTCGGTGAGGAACCGGTTTATACCGTTGTTGGGCATTGGCAGCCTGCTGGATTAGTGTTTGGTGAAATTCGTCAGTGTAAATTTTAATTAGGTCTGTTCTTACTTTACGTAGTTTGGCAAATTGCTTTCTTAGTGCATCCTCTGATCCCAACTTCTTATTCCAATCAGGATCAGCGTCTGGGTCAGGTTGTAATGCTGGAAACAAGTTCAAAGATAGCAAATCCCTACCTTTGCACAGCAGCTCCGGCGTAATAACAGCTGGAGCGGAAGAACAGTCTTCGTCCCGCAGAGCTTCTTTGAAAGCAATTGGCCTCTTGTTGACTATGTGGATAATTTGCTGTACTAACAATTCAAAATCACGGTACAACAAATTTTATTACGGATTGACCCGAAAATTAACCTCTTGACGAACTTTACACAAATTTCAACTAAAGAGCCCAGAGAACTGTTCCCTTTAAAGTAATGTTCAAATTTGAATTTACCCACTCCGTTTTCAGCGAGGTAGGCGTGAGTATCGCAGTTATCTAGGAAATTCCTAATTATGTCTGCCCCAGCCGTAATTTGAGACCCCAAGTCGGAGAAAACCAAGTTGGGTATTCCTTCCTGATATACATGAATTTGTAGGGCTCTTAGAAAGCTTCCCACGGTCATGTCAGGACAGATGATCAAATTTATGGACCGGCTCCAAAGGCAAGTGACGCAGAGAAGCCACAATTTTTCTTTCGAGTCATTTTGCCTAACTACGAATGGTCCCAAGTAATCGAGAAAAACAAAGCGGAATGGCACGGATGGCGGCTCGGCTCGGAAACTACGGTAAGAACTCTGGTTTATTTTTACAGGTCGAGCATTTAATCGCCTGCAGATTATGCAACTCTTGAGTATTTGTTTGACATTAGAAAAAAAATGAGTCGTAAAAAATTGCTTTCGAAGATGAGATAGAATAGTGTAGCAGCCCGCATGTGCCAAACGTTCGTGCGCATCTCTAATGATCATAGTTGTTAACGGGCTGTCCTTTGCCAACAGAATTGGGAAGGCGAATTGCTTGTCATTTTTCCATCTGTCAAACTTGCTCTTAACCTTGAGCAAGCCATCAGTACTGTCAAGAAAGACATTAAGTTTAGAGACCAGAGGAGGTATTTCTTTCAGCTTCCAGTTGCCTGATTTGAAAAAAACAAACAGCTCTGGGAAGAATTTCCTCTGGTCAGCCCCAACAACTAGCTCAAGGGCCTTTTTGTAGAGCTTACAGTCATCATTGATATTTTGAATATGAGAAAATTTGTTTGGATTACTGACTTTGACCTTTGTCTTCAACTTGTCTATGAAAGTCAAAACCAATTGATAGACCTTCACCAGCTTAGCCAGGCTACTAAACCTGTCCGAAGCAAGAAGTTCTGAAGGCTGGCTAGTAATAGACGCTTGGTATTCTATGCAAGAATTACCTTCGCGAGGCAGGTTAGGCACGGTTATTGAGAGATCAGACGGAACTCTCTGAGGATCCCTCAAGAACTCCGGCCCTTCCAGATAACAACTTTTACTAAGCTGGGGAAAACTTAGACATCTTGAAATGCAATCAGCAGGATTATCGTTAGTCGCTACAAAATCGAAATTAATTGGAAATTTCTGACACTGTCGTTCAATGAAGTTCAATCGGTTCTGCGTGAATACAGATAATTTCTGCATTTTGTTAAATTTTTGAGTTTGTGAATTTAGCCAGTGCAGAGAAATGGAGCTGTCGGTGAACAAGCGTAGCCCAACTATGTTAATTGGGACTACGCATGAAGGACCAGAAAGTTCCTCCTTCAAGTCAGACAGCATTTCCACTCCCAACGTGATGGCTTGTAGCTCTAAAGTGGGAATAGTTTTGAGCTCCAATTGTTTATTCACTAACCTGTTGCTGGCCATTACAAAATGAATGCTACTAGTGGTCAAGTTCCTCAGATACACCACTGCCGCGTAGATCCTCTTGCTGGCGTCAGTGAACGCGATGAGCTCGTATTCGTCCGTCCGATTGCCCACAAATCGGTCGACTTCAATTGGTGACCCCTTGTTGGCCTGCCGAGCGAGGTTTCGCCACTCCTTCTTCTGACGATCATCGAGAATGGAGTCCCAGGTTAGTTCCTTGTCGACCTGTAATTGATGTAAGAACAACCTCGCCCTGTTGAGGCAAGGGCCTTGAAAATTGAAGGGGTCGTATTGGCTGGCGATAGTTTGAAGAATTTCGCGTTTCGTGCGTGCATTTTCGTTCAACGTAATTTTCCTGGTGGATAAAGTGTCTTTTTTTCTATTCCAGGTAAGACCCAGCAGTTTCACTTCGTCAGGAGTAGTTCCACTGTGGTCGCTGTCTATTTTGTCCTGTAGAGTTTGATCATTTGTTATTAGTTGTTGCACCTCAAAGCAATAAGGATTGAAGATTTTATCAAGACATTGGTACGCAACTTCGACTTCCTTAGCTGACCCGGTAAATGCCCCATTATCCATGTAAATTAAGGCATACAGTTTGCGTTTAATCGTTCTGAGCTCCTCCGAATCCCCAACAGTGTCAATACACAAGATTTTGTATAATGCCAACATGAGAATAGAAGGGCTACATCGGAGACCAAAACTAAGCCGCAAGTTCCGATACGCTACTACAGAGAAATCCCTCCGTTTGACATCCTTGAACCACAAAAACAATAACCTATTTGAATCATTTTCGTTGAGCGCGATCTGAAGAAAGGCCTTCTTCAAATCGAAGCCAAGTAGCTTCTCGCCAAACCTCAAATGAGTGATGGCAGTGGTCAATTTCTGATTCAGGTTTGGCCCTGGATGAATGGCCTGGTTATGGCTCACGCTAACCTGTTCCGAGGAGCTGCTGCGCTCACCCAAGTTCGAAAGGAACACTATTCGACACTTCGTGGTTTCCCGATCCAACCGAAATACACCCATATGGGGAAGAAAACTGTGCGAAGGATGTTCCCCCAAAAACAAAGGTAAGTTTGGTACTCGTTCTACCACTCCAGCCTTTTCCCATTCTAGTACGCAATCGTTCATCATTTCTAATTTATCGCTTGATTTTTGTTTCAGACTTAAAAGGATTTGCTTCGATAATTTATAATTGCTTCCTAGAAACTGAGAAATGTCTTCCCTCCAAGTAAGCGGCATAACCAATCTTCCATCAGAACTACGATAGGTATTGTCCAAAACGTAGTTAACAATTTTGTCATTAGTCTCAGTCGTGTCCTCTTTGTAAGTTTCACCGTCATAATGCAAAGATAGGTCGCACTGAATTTTGAGCATCTCCCCTGTAGCTTGTTGAAGGTCTACTTCGTTGACTTTACCCCTACGGTCTATGACTGAAACATTTGCTTCTAGCGAGATATCATTTCCACGAAGAGAAATTCCATCTAACTCAGGATGTTCATTTTTCTCCCCACAGTGAGGAAAGTGCGTACCAGTCGACAACTGAGGCGGAGGCAAAGGTCCCGGTGGCAGTTGGGAAAGATTATCTTTTAAGCGATCCAAGCTGCCGTACAAGAGAATACCGGCTGCAGTTTTGGAAATCACTGAGACATCGGGGGACCCGAAGCTAATTTGTTCCTCTAGTAGGACGTCAGAGTCATTAATACCCAGTATTAAATCAATGTTGGAAACTTCGTCGCTGTCCCCTAGAGTCTTATCTGCCAAATCGTACCCTTTTCGTTTAAATTCTTTTACTACCTGTTGTAATCCAGGCAGCTGGAGTTTAGTTTTGATACTTGGAACACAAATCGCTTTTAAAGTATGAACTTTATTTCCGAAGTACAATGGCACTGAAACTAGTTTTGTCAGGTATTGTTTAGCTTCGTTGAACCCATTTACGGTTACTGAATAATTATGGTCAAGGATAGGCAAATTAAGCTGCTCTGCAACTGACTCGACAATGAAATGAGGTTGGCATCCAGAGTCCTTCAACGCTCTCATTCTGCGATTTAGAACAGAGCAAGTGAAAGTTGGCAAAATTGCCTCACTTCCAACACCCGTCTGAAGAGCAGACTCCGCCCACACAATTCCCGTATTTACGTTAGAATTCTGTGATTGCTTTTGTTTATCTTTCATTTTAGGAAAAGGCCCGTTCTTAGGTTTAGCATGGTTCATGCAAAGAAAGCTCATATGATCACCCTGACAATGAAAGCAATTCTTGTTGAACTTGAACGTGCATTCAGCAGTGCTGTGATTTGCATAACCACAGCGCACACATGCCCCAAGAGATCTGAGCCGCTCAACTTTCGACTGCGCAGTTTTATAAACTGTACAGTCCTTGGTTGTATGGGAAGAATCTTTCTTTCCTTGACTTTTAGTACAAAGGCTACAAAATGAGGTTCTGCTCTTAAAGTTAGGCTCATACCTGACATCTGCGGCCAATGTCTGAACATTAGCATAATTGGTTTTTTCTTTGACAAAGGTTCCTTTTCTTACAGCGCCACCCATTTCCTTGCATCTATCCAAGGCTTTGAAAATGTTCCCATTAATCTCTTCTAGACTAGGCTTATTTGCATTGCAAATGCTCACTAGATGCCCCTGCAAAGAGCTGTGTAAGCCAGTCCAAATAAAATACTGTAGAATAGTATCTACCTTGATATCTAAGCTGCGAAATAAGTCTTGAACCGCGCGCATTTGACTGATGTACATGTAAGGATCTCCACTTTCGTGAAGTGTTAACTGCGATAAATTTCGTATGGCCTCGAATCTTTGCGATATGGAATCCGCGAAGGCTTCCTTCAAGAGACTTTTTGCCCCTTCATAGGATTGTTTGGAGCCCGACAATGAGTTAATAAGGGTAAGAGGCTCTGAACTTAACCGTCCTTTCAGATAGACGAATTTCTCATAATCTGAAAGTTCGTATTTATTGATAATGTGCTCAAAATCATCAAGAAAGTTTACGAGAGTTTCGCCAGACGCATTACTATACGTCGGCAATGGAATTTCAGGCAGTTTTAATTTATTTTTACGATCGCCGGAACCTGAGGGAAAAGCTTCAGCGGAACTGACCTGCTCAGGATTCAAACTCTCTTTAAGCATCGTGATAGTAATTAAAATCTTTTGCTCGTACAACTCGCAAGAATCCCACTCGCTATTCAGCGCACTCTCGTCTTTCGACTTTTTCCACATTGAGGCACAAATTTCATCATCAAGTTTTTTTAAGTCCTCTTTCAAACCTTCAAGAGTAGTTAAATAAGTCAATCTCTCGCTATTAGAAAGAGCAGGAAGGGAATCCCTAACTTTATCATGAAGTCGGGTAAGACGAGCCCTCAAATGGCCTCTCGAACGGGAGGAATACTCAGTATCAGCCATTGTTAGCACGAAGCGTAAAAAATATTATGCTCTGAAATTCAAAGTATTAGACAAAGGCAAATTAGAAAAAGACAAAACGACCGACCACCCGCAAAACAAAGGACATCGGAACATACACCCAAGGGAAAAGTTTCGGACACACCAAGATGCTACACGAGTCCTGTCATGGTCGCCATAACGAAAATCACGTTTGGCGGGTAATGACAAAACAGGAGATGGAATTGGTTTATTATCTCGCATCGTAAGTTTGGATGCAGCAATTTGATCGAGAACAATTACTAAAGATGAATAAACACACATTTCGACCAGGTAAATAAATAATAAAAGTCGATGAAATGGAAGGACTGTCGCCCCGTAGAGAGTGACGGGGACAACGTCGCGTCACCTTCCGTCTACCCGCGAAGGACTCGTTCAATGAGAAGCAAGTAACCATCTGTTGAACACAAAAACCGTACTCGTTACTACTAAATTACGAAGAATGCTGCGATCAGGCAAAAGGTTAGGAGATACCTATCTTTAACCTATTTTAGAACGAACTAACCGAAGTCAATTACTATCAATTATCAGTTACTATCAATTATCAGTTACTATCAATTATCAGTTACTAGCAATTATCAGTTACTAGCAATTATCAGTTGATATCATTTATCCGTTACTATCCATTATCAATTACTATCAATTACTTAAACCGTATTTGTCCAGGCTTCTCATCTTTATTTTTCTGCAGGCTGTGCAGCTAACCCCATGTCTCTGAAAAACCTCGTCACTGACATTCACACGACGACATAAATGTGTGACTTACGGCGTTAGTATCGGAGAAGGGCCTTCGTCTTGGGTCCAATGAAACTCCCAGGGTGAGGCGTCTGCTGTTATCCATGATGTCCCAGTCTCACGGGCGTCGGCCGCCACAGTCTACTCGGTTATTGCGGCCATAATTAATGAATCTTGGCTTGCATCAATCAAATTTCATGAAGAAGAAGAAAATAGAAAATTACGATGATCACCACGATGAAACCACTGATCAGCTACGATGAGGAGCACCACGATGAACTACCGATGAAGAGCACCACGATGAACTATTGCCGATCCCCGGCAAAGCACTGCCACGAAACTACAGCAGTGTAGGGACTTCATCACAGTCCTAGTGAAGCACGAGCAGCATGATCAGCACCGCTTTCCTCAGGAACCGGAAAATAATAGCGACCCCTCCTTCCTCTTCCATCGCCGCCGTTCACAGCTTGCGTTCCATTCTGTAGCTCAAGAATTTGTAATGAATGGAACACAATGATAGAACGCAATAAACATCACAATTTATGGAATCGATAGAATGCAGTGACGAATAAATAAAATTTAATTTCCCTGTGATTTTTATTATCAAAATTCATTAAATAAATAAGGAATTTTCTACAGGATTCTGAAAATTGAGTTTGATTGGTTAAAGGGTAGAAGTAAAAATGAAAATAAGTAAATAGGTGGGAGGTAAGAGGAAGATGCTAAACATTAGAAACAATGTATGTTGATGCAAATGATTGGTTTGCGAAATGAAGCTCATGCTAGGAATAGAGTGAAATAGAGTTAATTACATATGTACCATAGTTTAATGTGAGGTAAGAAAGTATGTTATAGAAATTCAAGTAGGTGAAGATTAATTTGAATGCAGTCAAATCATCATATGGAAGTGGTCAACTTATACTGGATAATGCAGAATTTGGTACCGATGAGTGATGTGAAAGAATTAATATTCAGCAAAGCGGCATAGGTATGAAAGTTTAAGGAATATGAACAATGAAATACCAAAAAAAAATTTTGAAGGTTGCAGTAAATAGCATGCGAACTAAAAAAAATGTAGAAATAATTCAACTAGAATAATGTCCATTGGAGGTAATGTTCAATAAAGTTATTTTTGATCATGCGCACAGTAAACTTTGATTTCACCTGAACTATTCCTTTCAGATTGATAAGCTCAAGCATTACGTTGGGGTCAACAACGGAGGCACCATACGCCGCATCCTCGAAAGAGTGATGTCATGAGAGCTTGATGTCCAGTTTAGCTACACTGGTCTTGGGAAAACCGGCGGTGAGAAAAACAAGAATTCATGGTGCATCCATTCTGCGTTCATATCATTGGTGAGTAGGCTTACGGGAGACGTCCACCCAAAATTAAGAAATGACTGTAACGTTTATTGTATGAGATCTAGATCTATGAAAATTGGCACACGTATGTATTTTTTGAAGTAAATTGGGGTCGTCTCCATAAATTTTTTCCACTTACGACATAATTTTGGAGACTATGGGGAGGAAGGGTAGGGGAAAGTGCGTACTTTTCAAGAGACATCTTCTCAAAAATTACTTATCGTAGAGCAATGATTTAGGTGTCATTGCATGACGAGTCAAAGAATTATTTTGATTTTCATGATAATTTTTGAGTTACATAGGGAAAATTTATGTAAAGAATTATAGATCAGAAATTATAAGTTAATATTTATTAAATGACTGTAACGTTCTTTCTATAGAATCTAGATCTAATAAAATTGACATACCAATGTAGTTTTAGTAAAAAGTAGGGGTCGTTTATATAACTTTTTCCCATTTATGCCATAATTACGGGCATAGTGGGAAAAAATGTGGGGTGCATGGTTACTTTTCAAATTTCATCCAAGAGTTTTTATTGTGGGGCAATGATTCAGGTATCATTAGACGCGCAAAAAGCTGCTCTATCTACTGGCATTCGATTTTTTTTAATTCCTAATAATTTTTAGTGACATTTACAATCTATGGAAAAAATGATGAAATTCGAAAAAAATGTTTTGAATTTTATAATAACTAAACTATTGCGAAATTCCAAATAATCCTTCGACTCGCCGTGCAGCAACTCTGCACATCCAATGACAACTAAATCAATGCTCTAAGATAAGAACTTTTTGAGAAAGCTTTTACTGAAAAGTATGCACTTCCACCCTACTCCCCTTTTCCCTATTGTCTCCGAAATTATGCAGAAAGTGGGGAAAAGTTATAGAGACGACCCCTATTTATTATCAAAAAAACATATGAATGCTAATTTTCATTGATCTAAATTCCATAGAATGAACGTTACAGCCATTTCATTAATTCAGTCGATTTCAGCGTGGACGCCTCCCACAATATTCTATGCATTCATTCAATATATAATGAAATAATCGATTCAACCCACTAAATTTTCCTTATAATATTTTATTCAACCACTGCTTCTCAGCTATTTTGATGCAATATACCGATGCTGATCTGTTTCAAAAAGTATTAATCGCATGTGCTTAGAATGCATGTGTACAGAGTTTGACAATTCATTTTTTCGTGCAGTTTAATGTCTTCAAGTTTATTCCTTTGATTGTTGATGGTTTTGAATCCTACGCAGGTTTTCTTGTCAGTTAACCAAAATTCTACAAAGAACCTAGCTTAATGGAAACCCTTTCGTTTCTGCTAGACGTAAATGCTGTCTTTGTATTTCTCCTTCATATCACCCACTGACATCAGCAATGAAATGGTCAAATAATTTTAAATATGCTCCAAAACTATTCCTCGTTATAATCCACCACAACATTGCCTTTAGGACGGTCTGTCATCAAAAAATGTTTATCTTCATATTGAATCGAGCTCCCAGGTGGATAATAAACTCGCCCGATATGACGGTTAGGTAGGCCTTCTTTTTGATGAAAAAGTGTGTTTTTTGTTATGTTAAGACCATCTTTTTTTGGGTCAGTACTATCCTTTTCTTCAGAACCTATTACTTACTTTTTGAGCTTTAATCATGTTGAGACTTTCTTTCTCACCTTCTGTTTCTGTGCGCATTGTGTTTAGTCAACTGGCAACACACTGGTGTTACCTCACAAGGATGGTCCATGTGGGAACACACGTTGTGCATCGATTCCGCATGTGCGAGTCCATGCCAGATGGTCTCTTCATTATTCCTCTCTATGAAACGCCTATTGTGGTTAGGGAAGCTTAAACTAACCTATAATATTAGAATAATAACCAATATATTGATGGGTACACAGTTTTACCTCATTTTATAGTATTATCCTATACCTACACTCTAATTTTTAGATTCCGCTGCATAATTGGGATTGAAGGTAAGAAGAACCCGAGACTGGCACAAGAAACGAGGATCATCTTCGCTGGAGGTTACTTCAAGCGTTGTTGAAGAAGCATCGCAGTTGAGAGTCTCGGCATCAGACATCGGAAACGAGGACGGACGAGGAATGGAACCCTGAGGAACTTGATCTCAGGCTGCTCATGTGGGCTCGTTCGTGTGAAGAAATTAGTAGCGCATCGGTCGTCAACGAGGTAGGCTGTGCGTACTCATTTTTGCTGAACACTGGCTGTTCGAATGTTCAAGTTTTAATGTCCTCAGTTTATTCTTTTTCCCATAACATTGCTTGCAACTTTATGCATTAGCGGAAAACTTAAAAATGCTTCTACTAGCTATGCGAAATTGTGTATTTTACTTACGCTTAAGGAGATCGTCCCAGGCCCCTGCCAGGCCCCTGTCGCTCCGCTGGTCATTTTTCATGTTTTTGTTGGAAAAGGACCCTTAGGTGGTGGACTATTCGGTCCTAAAATTTTATGGCGCTACAGACAATAGATCCCCCCCCCCTCCAAGGGGGTGAGAGAACCAAAATCTTTATTTATCGACCCATTTCGACCCCCATATAAAAAGATAACAAAACGGGAAATGGAAAATTTCGCTTCATTTTCTTGTTAGAAATGTTCCATGGATTCTAAAACTGTCTTTGTTTTTGTTCTAGCATCAAAACTGCGTGAGGAGATACGTCTTGAAATATCAATATCAGTGAAATATCAATACCTAAAAACCAATATGCAAATTTTTTTCAAAAACTAGGGCCTAAATCGGAAAAATAAATGGAAGAAATTGTGTTTCTTTTCAAAAGTTACACATCATAGTCAAATTTCATAAGAATCAGACTGAAAATAAAAAATTTCACATTTCTGATGAATTTTTTTTTGAGTTTGGAAATCAAAATTCACAGTGTGAATATGAAGTTATGTATGGAAATTATCGAGATAAAATAAAAACTGCATTCAGTTACATACATTGTCCATTATATTACACATCAACAAAAAATTTTGTTATCACTTTTGCTAAAAAAATACTTCTCAACATTCAAACCGTATATCCTCATTGAGTTTTGATGCTAGAACAAAACCAAAGACAGTTTTAGAATCCTTGAAACATTTCTAACAAACTCAAATGGAATTTTTTCAAATTCGAATTTTTCGAAAAAATATATAGCTTTTAACCCAAAAAATTACTGTTGTTTTTTGAAATTTTAAAAAATTTGAAACAATAGAAAAAAATTGAGTTTGAAAATAAGCCCATTTGAGTTTGTTAGAAATGTTCCAAGGATTCTAAAACTGTCTTTGGTTTTGTTCTAGCACCAAAACTGAATGAGGAGATACATCTTGAAATAAATATAAAATATACCAAAAAACTAATTTTTCGTAAAAAAAGCTAAGGCCTAAATCGAAAAAGTGACATGAGTAAAAAAGGTTTATTTTGACAAAATACATATACTGGCCAATTTTCAAACGAATCGGACGAAAAAAGGGTGACGATCTCCTTAAGCCGAAAGCTCATCATAAGGAAATGTTCGTAGCAACCGAATATTTGCAATGTTGTAAATGTGGAACCTTATGAGGTAATGGTACTGTTCCACCTGATAGCAACAGCCTCTCACGACCTGTATTTTATATTTTATGTTTTGCGACGGATGCAAGCCATTCTTATTGAAGTAAACATACACTAATTCTAATCCACAAATCTCGTGAAATTATAGAGGAACGAGTGGATAATAGTCGATATGAAGTGTTACTAAATAATGAAGTATCTCACGTAAATGAAATAGATGACAAACTTCCTCAGAGGCGTCTACCTATAATATTTACAAAGCTCGTTTCTATCAATCGAATGTACACGTGACGATATGTGTTGTAAAATTATATGATTGAAATTTATTTTATTACATTTAGAGCAGATGTGCACCGCTGGCAGCTCATGGGGCACTGTAAAAAAATTATTACCTAATAAATTACTTAACTTTTTTACATCACTCCCCTCAGGGGGCTACAACTATTGTATCTATGAGAATAAGCGCTCCAAGGGAGATTATGTGAGGTACCGAGCTAAATGTTTGGTCGGCTTTCTTTTTGTTGAAATAGCATAGGTATTTCGTTTTGTTATGGACCATCTTTTTCGGTTCACTGCTGTGCTGTTTTTGAGTACCTAGAACTTTCATCTTCAACTTTTTTCTTGTTTCATCAACTTCTTTCTTAGCTTACTGTTTTTATGCTCCTTGTGCATTGCTTCTGCGTTTCCTTATCTCCATACTAAATGTTGCCTTCATTCTTCCTCTCATTGAACACCTTTGTCGTGGTAATGGGAGGCTAATTAATTTTTACATAATTTTATTTATAAACATTGCTACGGCTCTGGAGTTGCCAGCTTCCTATATACAAGGTCACATGGAAGCCACATGGTTACGACATTGATTGCCCATGTTTGCCATATGGGTTCTACGTGCCCATGCTATGTGGAAACCGCATGGACTTTTGGAAAGTGGCCCCATGTGGTTACCACCAGGTTAAGATATGTGTAGAGGATGTGGGGTCCTACATGGAAACCATATGCCTCGTGGCCATCCCTCGCTTCTGCCAGCTAGGATCCATGTGGTAATAACGCATGGTTTCCATCTATAAATCAAGCAGACTTACCATGAATTCTGCCGACGTGTATTATACATTGTTTCCATGTGGTGATCAAAGTTGGTTGTTCGCTCCGGTACCGTTGTAATGCCACGTCTTGCAGCAGATGACCTGTTTAGAACACGTCCCCCCAAAATGCCATTCTCATCACGCACTGAACCTTGATACCATACGTGGTTATGTTATGTAAACTGATCGCAAATATTTAGCGATTTTCTTTGGAGTTATTTATCAGCCGGTACAGTAACTAGCGGTGAAACGAATGGCATCTCAGTATTCATAGGGTTTCATTGCAGCCTCCACCACTCGTTGTCGCGTGTTTTAGTGACATAGATATAAGTATTATACTCATATTTATGTCACAAGGCTGCTAATTCATAAAGGCGTACATGCATGGTGAATGAAACTTCAACTGACTATCTCGGAGCTACTTGCGAATTGAGATATTTTTTCAGAGTGTAGAATGTAGGTTAGCAGCCAGACTAAGATGCAATGAATAATTTCATCATTCAAACATTTCTAGTTTTCTTTATACTCATTGGCTTGTAATATGAGAAATTCAAAAATTGATTTTTTTTTAAATTAAGGTTTTCATAGAAGACCGAAAACTATGAACCCTCCATGGTATAACTTATACCAAGCGATACCGGGTCTCACGACAAAAAATGTCCCCGACATTTTAATAGATTATATCTCCGCTTTAAATAACAATATTTGAAATATATTTTTTCACAATCTAATAAATTTTGTTTCCTTTTCGAATGATTTAAATTTCAAGTTTTTGACAATCATTTAATAACCACTTTACAGCGATCGATTTACTGAAAGAGGTAAAATTTATTGTTCGATGGAAATGTTTTAAAAACAACACTGGTTTTCTTCTTCATTTCTCAATACCTACTGTTAAAAATAATTTCACAATGATGTATCCTACATACCACCAAGTATTTAAGCCCTCTGAGAGGTTATTTACTTCCTTATTTCATAATTTGAAGACACCTAAAATGCAGCTCAATAACTATCGAAGAATTTTCAGCGTGTTGGAATGTGAAGCAAGGAAAAACTGTGAATAAGTTAGAAGAGCATTTAATTTTCTTCTCTTTTTCTAACTGTGCGATACATGGTCTTCTTATCAGGAGAGTTCCTTTCTGGGAATTTTTCATTAAATGCTCTTATAACTTTTTCACAGTTTTTCCTTGCTTCATATTCTAACACGCTGAAAATCATTTGAAAATCAGTGAGCTGCATTTTAGGTGTCTTCAAATGATGAAATAAGGAAGTGAATAACCTCTCAGAGGGTTTAAATACTTGGTGGTATGTAGGATACATCATTGAGAAATTATTTTTAACAGTAGGTATTGAGAAATGAAGAAGAACACCAGTGTTGTTTTTAAAACATTTCCTTTAAACAATTAGTTGTACCTCTTTCAGTAAATAGATCACTGTAAAGTGGTTATTAAAAGATTTTCAAAAACCCAAATTATTCAAAAAGGAAACAAAATCACCTACGTTGTGAAAAAGGTAGTACAAATATGCTAATTTAAAGCGGTGATATAATCAATTAAAAGTCGGGGACATTTTTAGGGGACACCCGGTAGCGCTCGTGTCAAAAGCTTGCCTCTGCACCCCTTCTATCATGATCACCTGTGCTGCATGCCAGATACCGCCAGATCTTGCATACACCTGCGATGCATGCCAGATACCGCCAATAACTACCGTATTGTGTTCTCTTATTTCCCTTAGGCTGTATATTCTATATAAAAAGTGTTAACGACAGTCGGATATTAGGAAACACGTCTGGCATTTCAGAAATCTCACCAGCTGCCTCGGAAAATTTGGCCACGAGATCTTCCTTGCATTTCCATTCAAAACGTTTTTGCTGGAACTTTTTAATCGAACATCACTCAAAGGAAATTTTATCGTAGTGCACCCTCGTACATTAGAAGTGTTTATAAAGTGAATTCAAACTAAATATTGGGAGTAATTGTATCGTAAAATTTCATACTTTAAAACAATTAACTGCTAATATTTCGAAAACCCAAAAGTGTTCTGAAAATTTCATAGAAAAAATTGTTCATCTGGCCATATTCTGCTGGTGAAATTGTGTACCTCTTGTCGTAAACATCCTGCACAAACTAGCATTATCTCCGTACAGTTAGCCAGCAGGTTGTAATTATATTGACTTAATAAATCTGAACACGTCAATGATTTGCTTTAACCGCAACCTAATCAGAAACTTAAAAACGAAAGAAATTCCGATAACATTTATCATCTTCACTAAGAAAACGTTTCGGAGTCCAGCTACATCATCAGTTCAAACGAAAAACAAAAGAATTTCGTCTGAAATACAAGATCAAAGTAGAATAGATTGTAGGTACTACAAATATATCATGTAAGTAAAAATACAAAGTCTGAGATGGACAAAAACAAAGAATAAAATACAGAAGCATAAAAAGAATACATGTGACACACATATGTAAGTATGAAATAAAATTAGGCTGGTTCTGACGAGGAATCTACCTATTCACTATTTGCAAAAGGTACGAACTGTCCATATTGTTCAAATGAGGGTTTCGCTTGAAGATATGCAAGGACTCTAAAATTCTGAGGTCATGCGGGGTTGAAGCTGAGACTAAAATTTTGAAATCGGCAGGAGATATAGGAACATTGCATTATTAACTTAATTATGTAATAACTAGTAACGATACCTTTTTGGATATAAATATTGTTCACTTTACTTGACGACGAACTATTGTGAGACAAAACGAACAGTCTTTAAACGTGCGTGTTCAGTTGATATCTAGTATTTATATTCCCGCAAAAGAATGAAATACCAATGAAATTTTCAAAATTTGTGACGAAAATTACGACAGAAATATATAATTGTAAAATTCGTAATATTTTTGTCTTTTTATCCAAATAAACATGAAGCTTCGATAGGGGATGATCTGTAGAAAATAGCGGTCTTGCATATTCCTGCGATGCATGCCAGATACAGCTATTTTCAACAGATCATTCTTTATCGGAATTTCATGTTTATTTGGATAAAAAGACAGAAATATTACGAATTCCACAATTATATATTGCTGTCATAATTTTCGTCATAAGTTTTGAGAATTTCATTAGTATTTCATTCTTTTGCGGGAATATAAATACTGGATATCAGCTGAACACGCACGTTTAAAGACTGTTCGTTTGTCTCACAATAGTTAGTCGTCAAGCAAAGTGAACAATATATATATTCAAAAGGTATCGTTACTAGTTATTACATAATTAAGTTAATAATGCAATGTTCCTATATCTTCTGCCGAATTCTAAATTTTAGTCTCAGCTTCAACCCCGCATGACCTCAGAATTTTAGAGTCCTTGCATATCATCAAGCGAAACCCTCATTTGAACAATATGGACAGTTCGTACCTTTTGCAAATAGTGAATAGGTAGATTCCTCGTCAGAACCAGCCTAATTTTATTTCATACTTACATATGTGTGTCACATGTATTCTTTTTGTGCTTCTGTATTTTATTCTTTGTTTTTGTCCATCTCAGACTTTGTATTTTTACTTACATGATATATTTGTAGTACCTACAATCCATTCTACTTTGATCTTGTATTTCAGACGAAATTCTTTTGTTTTTCGTTTGAACTGATAATGGAGCTGGACTCCGAAACGTTTTCTTAGTAAAGATGATAAATTTTATCGGAATTTCTTTCGTTTTTAAGTTTCTGATAAGGTTGCGATTAAAGCAAACCACTTATGTGTTCAGATTTATTAAGTTAATACAATGACAACCTGCTGGCTAACTGTACGGAGATAATGCTAGTTTGTGCAGGATGTTTACGACAATAGGTACACAATTTCACCAGCAGAATATGACCAGATGAACAATTTTTTCTATGAAATTTTCAGAACACTTTTGGGTTTTCGAAATATTAGCAGTTAATTGTTTTAAAGTATGAAATTTTACGACACAATTACTCTCAATATTTAGTTTGAATTTACTTTATAAACACTTCTAATGTACGAGGGTGTACTACGATGAAATTTCAGAGTGATGTTCGATTAAAAGGTTCCAGCAAAACCGTTTTGAATGGAAATGTAAGGAAGGTCTCGTGGCCAAATTTTCAGAGGCAGCTGGTGAGATTTCTGAAATACCAGACGTGTTTCCTAATATCCTACTATCGTTAACACTTTTTATATAGAATATACAGCCTAAGAAAATAAGAGAACACAATACGGTAGTAATTGGCGGTATCTGGCATTCATCGCAGGTGTATGCAAGATCTGGCGGTATCTGGCATGCATCACAGGTGATCATGATAGAAGGGGTGCAGAGGCAAGCTTTTGACACGAGCGTCACCCGGTACAGGTATTCGTGGTAAAAGAACGGTCATCAATTTTTTCCGTAGCATATATCCGCCAAATTAATATGGAATGGAAAAAACGGACCGTCAAGAAGTAATTTTTTGTTTAATTTTGCAACGATTTTCAGAAAAAATTAAACTCCACTAATACTATGGCAGCAAACTTCAATATTCAAACTCAAGAAAACATGATACTAGATGAATTGTTATTTTCATGAAAGCAAATCAAATTCCTATAATCAAATGACAGTGCAAACTTCATCATTCAAAATCAAGGAATCGTACAAGCTGAATTGTACATTCTTATGAACATTTCTTAGAAGCAAATTAAATTCCTTTAACATAATGACAGCGAACACTTCAATGCTCAAATTTAAAACATCATGATTCTACGTAAATAAACTATAATGAATGAATTTACCTTTCAAATGCATTAACATTTCTAACAATTCATTTCTAATACATTCAAATTCATATTTAATAGTTGTTAATACATGGATATATTTTTGAAAGGGCAAATTTGTCCTTCATACATTTCTATTTTATCAAGGCAAAACATTGACAAAATGAATTACACTAACAAACCTCATCCATATTGTGAAGACTGATAAACCCTCAAAATACAGGTCAACGAGATAAATTACGAAATGAGAAATAAGAAACAAAATTTACAAAGTTATTAATTGTTCTGATGGATTTCTCATTGAGTATTTCGAATTGAAATACTCAAGTACATATATATATATATGTAAATATGTATATTTTCTAGCTCAAATACCCCAGTAAACTTTAGAGAAAAAACGTTCAAGAATACTATTTCAATTATGACTAGTTTGGTACAACAATATGAAGTAAAAGCTCTAATAATCTTTCAGCAAAGGTGGAGAAATGCCCTAAAGTCATCGAAAGGCTTGCACATGTATACGAATTAAAACTCTGCATATTAATCTTACACGACTTCTAGTAACTTATCACTTCCCATCACAACGGACCGCTTATGAGAGAAAATTTGTAATAAAATCAGATGTCGTTAATGACCTCTTAATGACCGAAATTAGCTACAGTCCAACAGAAAGTAATTCACCTGCTATATCGTCTTAACCAGCAGCGCATAAGAACTAAGCTCAGATTTAATGATTTCAATATCGATGGTGAAAAGCTTGTCACATTAAATATCCCTTTCATTTACTAATACTATGAATTGCATGATATTCCTTGAAATTTAGAGGAGCACAATTGACACTGATCACGTCTCGAGATGAACTAAGTAACGGTCACGAGTGACGCAACACGGGAGTTGAACCATGACGCAAGAGCGTCTGAGAGGAGGGGCAGGGGAGGGGGATCCGTGAAATCAAGTCTGCTGAGCTGCCAGATGCGCATGCATTCGAAATCGAAATTTCAAAACTTATCCAAATAGTTACATGTGTGTGTTTCAATTTATTTATTGGTGTGTTCTGTCCTCTAGTATTATTAAACGAAAGCTTTTGAAATGGTACCTCACGCATTTAAAGAATTCATTTATCACAATTATTTGTTCAATGAGATTAAAAGCACATATTTCGCGGGCCATGATAACCTTATTGGTTATTACAAATGTTTAAAATGAGCATTAAAACTGATTAAGACACAACTAAGTCTTACAAAGGCGAATGTTAGGTTTTATAGCACACGGAATTTATTTTATCTCAGCTTGATCCTGACTACCACAAAAAATAAAGTATATATTTTTGACCCAGAAACAAATAGCAGTTAAATTGAGACTAATCCGACGTGTAAACGGGTAATGAATTTGTTTTAAAAAGCAGTATTTAATGTGTTCTGAAAGGTATCTCTGCGATTTTATCAAAACACGAATAACAGCTATTATATTATATTAATACAGTGTTTTTTATAGCCGTTCAAAATCAAGTACGTTGCAAACACACGTGCCTTCCATGTGGATAAATTCATTTAAGCCAATGTGGTAGCTAATAGGAAATCTCACGTGGACCCCATGTATCAAATCCAGCATGAAATGTACTAACATGGCTATAATGAGTATATTCAGTGGCAAATCCATTTTGCCAGCTGAAATCCACGAAACCAGCAACTAACCATGTGGTTTCCACGTGACATAGTATGTAGGGAGGTTTGATTCTACAGTAGTCCAGTCAGTCCCAGGGCAAGAAAGTAAAAAGGTGTTCTGCTGAGGCCATAGCTGATCTCAGCATAGTGTCCCACAATGATCAACGAGTATAAAAAGTTATGGTAGGGAGGGGTCTGTACGACATGCTGTTCTCTTGACACAAGGTCAAAGCCAGATATAACAAGTGTTATATTCCAACAATTTTTATTTGCTAAAGATTGCTGTTAAAAATGAGTGTTGCCGTACCGAATGATTATATTGGCAGTTGAATTTTATTTTTAGTCACGGATGCTAATGTTTTAGCTTTTCTTGCCGAAGAGCTCCGCTTTGGCTTTAATGGATAAACTGTTTTCTGATCTAACTCGCGCTGTAATAATTTCTTCGAAAAATCGTAGGTCAGTGTAGAGAGCCTCGCCCCTCAGTCATAGAGCCGAACGTCCGTGTAGGTCGGGAGATACCCTTCTCTCACACATACTTTATTGAACAAAACGGCTGACACTCACTTGCATAATTTCTTTTCTATCTTTTCAGCCTTACGAAATAGTCTAATTTCTTGACGTGTAAGTTGATTCAGGAATGCTCCCAGCATTTTGGTACTAAAACACAGCAATTCATTAAAATCTATATTTTTGTCTAATTACGTTGCATTTTATATTTAGACAGATGTATAGATTTTAATGAATCGTGTATTAGTACGAAAATGTTGGGAGCATTTCTGAATCAACTTGCACGTGAAAATATTAGATTATTTCGCAAGGCTGAAAAGTTAGAAAATAAATTATGTAAGTGCGTGTCAGCGATTTTGTTCAATTCCAATTAGTGTTTCTCCCGACATACTCTTCCGGCTCTATGACACAGGGGCGAGACTCTCTACGCTGACGTACGACTTTCTGAAGAATAAACTGTTTTATTGTTGAGTATAATGTGCAGCATTTAATCCATGCGTTTTTTTCTCCTATTTAGCAATGATTGGTAAACATTTATTTTAAAAGATCTTCATTGATTATTACAGTTTATTGCAGATTAATGGAATTTTTCGATCATGGTCAGTGAAGATCTTTGCAGAAATTCGATGCCGATTTGCACCTCAGAAGCAGACTTAGACTGCACTAATTCTGCACTAAATCTGCACTGAATGCAGAAACTCCTGCGAAGATCTTCAATGACCTGCAAAGAACGTCTGTAATAAACTGCAATAATCTTTACCGATCTGTGAAGCCATTTCTGAATAGGAACTATTGCGAAAGGTTAAAATAGTCCTTCGATTCGTCTTGCAACAACTTTTTGTGCATCCAATGACACCTAAATCATTGCTCTACGATAAGTACTTTTTGAGAAAACGTCCCTTGAAAAGTACGCACTTCTTCCCCACCCCACTCCCCTTCCATTGTTACTCCCAATTTGCATTACTGAATATTTTTCGATGCAAGAGCTCATTTGCCGGTGTTCGGTCCATTCGAGAACTCGGTCTCGGTTTGCCTGATTAAGCTGGGCTTAGACCATGGTAGACGAAAGGAAGTAGAGGCAAACCAGTCTTTTATTAAATCGAGTGTTGTGTGGGTGACATCATGGCATGGGACCAATGGCAGCGTTTAGATTCGGGCTAGCAACACTGCTAGCCCGAAATCTGGCATCACGGGTACGGGTACGACAATCAGGCAGTGATGTTCGAACGAACTGTCACGCGTTAAGAATCACAATGTCGCCATCCCGAGTAAATTTAAAAAGTGTTGCTCAATTTGGAATCAGAATAATTGTAAAAATCGACCCAAGATAATTCAATATCCTGGTTTTCATTAAGTCGAACTTAGGTTTGCTTCAGTCATTTAAAAAAGACTGACTAACGCACGCTTCATTGAAAGTGGTGATGTGCCGTTGTTTTATGATCACGTGACTTAGGACCGGGAAGGTTAGGAATTTAAATTTAAATTTTAAATTTAGGAATTTTTTTTTAAAGTTGTTTCATGAGCATGGCTTCTAACTGATTTTTGCACTTGATGAAGTTGCATAGCTTTATCAAATCCATAAAATCAGGTCCAGTAAAATAGTTCATATTTGAAATACTGGTTCCATTGGAAAATGCTATTGACTCGCATGAAATTTAAAATATCCAGTAAATAAACATAAATGTAAAAGGGTGTACTACAATTCAATGCTGAGTTATGACATAGGCTTTCTGCTTATTTCATATTTTTTTGGAATAATGATATTGAGTAGTCTACTATCAGCTATAAAAGTATCTAAATATCTGTCTGTAAAGTAATGTGGAACTAGGATGTCATAAATTTTTTTACCAGTTTTATAACAAAACTTTTTTGGAATTGTAAACATTTTGATCTCACCATATGTTGAAATTGCCAAGAAGTAAATTTAGAACCAACAGTGCTCAGTATGAAAGCTAGTTTGGGTTGCCATACTGTAAAACTTGTGTTCAAAATTTTAGACGTATCTTCACAATAGCTCATGTTTTTGCTGGGGAGCCTATCTTATCTGAAGCTATTAGATCAACATGATAACTTTCTCCCATGTAGCTAAAATTCAAGTATTTCAAACCGTAAAACCAAAAATTCAAACCTTCATGGCGTCCTGATGTTAGTTACAAGGCATTTGAAAAACCATTGTACTAGATGATATGTATCTGGCTCGACTGATTGGAATAAAGCATCCCCCTGTTTACAGAAGAGCTTCAAAGTCTTGTCTATAGTTTTCCATAAGAAAATGCAACTTTTTATTCAATTTTTTTGCAACTGATACGGTCCATGTATTCGTGGAAATTCATTTTTGAAGAGACCTAACTGTCCTTCTATGCTTACCACTTATAGTGTTCTATTTTCTGTTATCAATGTTTTTGAGGTATAAGGTGCAAATTTATGTTGCTCATCATAAATTCATTATCAGTGCTTCAAAAATCTCATCTGAAGCAACAAAGCCGTGTTTAAAATAAATGTCTAATGTTTGTGTCAATGATTGTATTCTTATTTTGCTCTTCTATTATGTTCCTTAATAGAAGTAAAATGAGTCTGGTAATCCACTAAGAAATACATACAAGCAAATTGAAATTTAGAAAATTCTCCAGTTAACCCAACTGAAACTTATGGACGGATCACCGGTGGGTTAAGGACGTGACGGTCGATTATGTGCGATATATAAGCTGGTCGGCCTACTCTGCATTAACACTCCTTCAATGCGCTCTCAACTACCCGCGGTCGAAATCGGACGTGAAATTCACGGTGGCCATGGACGGTTTGATGGCGCAAAATGTTCAGTTGTGGAATGGCCGTAACATTTGAGAGCGGCCATCAGTGGTTTACAGCCGTACAAATGTATGCTGCCAGTAGTGAGCTGCAGCCTGCCGGTACGCGTCGCGATCTGTTAGACTTAGTTTACGACTGTGAGTCATCGAGTGATGTACTTACTGGAAGTTATCGTTTTTGCAATCGCAATTGCTGATGTGAGTTTTCCTTGTGAATGTGTTCTTCGCAATTATTGCATTAGATAAACGGTGATTTATTAGTGCATCATCATGCTAAAAACATGTTTTTTGAATGTTTATCGGGATGTTGAGGCCATCGACAGTTACGCTCATCTTTAGATTTTTGCGTTGGCTCAAGCTGAGTTCAGATTTTTAAACACAGTTGTGTGAAGTGTTATCCTTCCAACTGTTTTGAAACTAGAGCAGTGGTATTCATATCAAAGTACTCTGGATAGATTATTGAACAAGTTTACAGAACAGTTCACATTCACTTGATTCATTTGTAAGTTATATTCATGAACATTGGAAGCATGTAGAAGATAGGTCATTGTGCAGGTGGGTCATTTTATATCGTAATTATTGGTATGCCTTTCATGATGGACATTTTTTATTCATTTTTTTACTGTCCATGTCAGCTTGTCTTTCTGTCTTCAACTATTCTCTTGTTTAATTTTTTTCAAGATTTTTAATTCTGTGCATCAAGTCCTGTGCTACAGTGCACCCTATCTATCATTCGAGGGTATTTTTTATTGTAAATACTTTTTTGGTACATAGTTGCGCTAGCTAATTGTGTTCCAGTTTTTTCTCTAAAACAGCTTTAGTAATGCAAGAAAATTCTTTTGTGCTATTCCGCGTTCCCTTAAAACGTTGACTACGTTTGTGCGATTGCTACGGTTGGTTCGGTTAAGTTGTGAGTAGCAGAATTTAGAAGCCTACTGTACTACTCAAAAGCACTCTTGTCCTTTATAGAAAGTGTGAAAAATTTAAGTGTACGATCATTTTAACTGGTATGCTGAAATCAATTCTGAAAAAGGAAGTGAAATTTTGGAAATGCCATTCATTTATGCCGGTGTGCAAGTGAGCAATTTACTTAATGGTACACATATGTCCCAAAGCGTAGTCCACGTGTTGCCTCCACACTAAATGGTGCCTCCCTTTTCCTCTCTTTGGATCGCATTTGTTGCGGATAAGGAGGCTTAAACGAACCAATAATCTAATCTATAATGTAAACGAGCGTTGAAAGGGAACGTTGTGATATGGAAATTTCATTCACATCCTTATGTTTATGTAGTTGATTTTTGTTTGTTACATGCAGCATTTTGAACGAATTGGATTTTATGTTTAATGCCTATATTATTTTGGTGTGCCATTGGTGGGAAGGCTGTGATTTAATGGAAGTAAGATATTCATGTAAATTTTTATTAAGAGATGGTTTAATTTTTGTGATAAAAGCTGAAGAAAGAGCGGGATTCTAAGTCCTTTCTAATGTATTGTCATTTGTACCTGAGCTCCCAGTTGTACGTGCATCGATCTCATTGGATGTACAATATTGTACTGAGCCTAATGGGTCAATACATTCACAATGCATTGAGTGTGAATGTATTGTAAGACCCAAAGCTTCCAGTGCAATATTGTACACGTCGTGAGGCGAGGCACGTGCAACCGGGAGCGATTTTTTAACCTATAATCCATGGACGGCCAGCCGCGATTCGAATCTGGTTTTGAGGCGGGAAACGACCGTTAGGTAAGGCGGAACAACGGCGATTCGCGTGCAGTTTTGTGTCCGAAAAAGTGGACATTTGACCTTTAAACCGCGCGTAATACAACTAAAATACGCTTAGGAACCGACGCGTACTCACCGGCGAAACGTCCTTGATTTTCAATTGGGAAGGGTTGATTTTCTTGACTTGTAATTTTTTATGAGTCTTACTAAATCGGTATTTAGATTTTGTAGACTTTTCTTTCACAGTTAAGGTTAGCTGACATTAGGATGATTGTTAAATACCTCGGATAAAATCACTGATATTACCTAACAATAAGTGTTTGAAAAATTGTGATAGCCAGTTTGAGTGTATTAACTTATTTGGTTGTACCTGGAGCCATGTACAGTACTGCCTTATTTGGTTTTACTTGAAACTATGTACAATAGTTCTCTGCCTTATATTTGGATGTACTTGAGGCTATGTACAGGACTTCTCTGCCTTATTTGGTTCTACTTGAAGCTATGTACAGTACTTTTCTGCCTTATTAGGTTGTACTGGAAGCTATGTACAGTACTTCTCTTCCTATTAATTTTAATTTAATTTTTCCTTTTTCTCTTATATTTTCTCTAATATTTTTCACAGCCCCTTTTTGTTCTTTTCTCCTATCTCTTTCTCCCTTAAGACTCCTTATATTTTACATTCTGTATTACACTGTAGTTTGCCATTGTCTCCATTGCCTTGTGTGTGCATCTCAATACTGCTTCATATTCAGCATCATCTCTCTTTGCAACTGCCCTCTTTTATTAAATGCTCTCACCTGCATCTCAATTTATCATATTTGCACCAACAGATTTCAGTGTGTACCCTCAGTAACAAAACTGAAATGTGTGCTCATTGTGTCATAAACTACTTAAAAAACTGTTAGCTTGAGAAGTTCACTTATAATTTTATTTTGCCTTTCAGGTACCGGATGAATGTGAAATAATTTCAACGTCATCGAGGTGGATGAAGAGGAGCTAAAGGCTGCTGTGCTATTCAACAGAACTATCAATATTAGAGGAATTTTTACCTCTGTGGCAGTGGGAGATACCGCCACTATATCTCCGGTTACCTTGCCATGAAAACAGACATGTATCACCAGCAGCTGAAAAAACTTCTTTGACTCACTGCACTGTAAGTTGTTCCATTTTTAGTGTGCAAGATTTCCGTTTTCATCCGTTTGTGTCGTTTTAAACGTATATACAGTCTGATGATCCGCACAAGGGACTTGAATTTTGCAGTAAGTCTTTCATACTATTATTTGTTATGAGAGGGTCTTGAATCAAATTAGTCACTTACCTGGCTTCAGGAAAAATGTTTGTGAATTAATTCTTAATAACTTCCCAAAACCTCCCACCTACTGTTTTCAAATAACAATGTACCTGATAAAAACTTTCTTCAGATGTAAAAATTTGTAGTTAATCAGGGCTTACAATAAACCTCTCCAGGGTACCTGTTCAGAAGATAAACATGATACAGTGATGCACAAGTGATTCACTGCACTTTTCTTCTGAGTCCTTGTTCTCATGTTGTTCTAGAGCAGTGGTTCTTAACCTTGTTGGAGGTACTGAACCCCACAAGTTCTATACATGCATTCATCGAACCCTTCATAGCCGGAAAAATAAAATGTGCTTTTTTTCTTCAAATTCAAAACATCTGAATATATGACTAGTGTATATACTGTACTAGTGTACAAACTGTACCAAGCATCATTTACCGAACCCCTGGAAATAATTCACCGAACTCCCGGGGTTCGATCGAACCCAGGTTAAGAACCACTGTTTTAGAGTGAAATATGATAAATTTTGTTGTATCAAATTATTCAATTTATTTTAAATGGTTTCTGGAATATAATTGCATAGGTGTACGCTGCTGGCAATGGTGTTGCGGACACATTGGGCGGATATGTTGAAGAGCAGCTGTTTGAATGCAATTATGTGCGCATAATAGATTTAAGCCAATAATTCCGGTATTTCATTAAATACAATTACGAGCGAGTTACTGTTCCCTCCCGTAAAACCCATATCTTTCACGTTGCTGTGTGTACAGCAGCACTTCATACATTCTAATTTAAATATAACAAAGCTCAATTTCAGTCTTAATGTTACTCGCTCGACATCTGAGCTGTAAGCCAGATAAAAGCATAAAAGATTTTGAGATGGGGGTAAAGTCTATGTGACATAATTTGCCTATCTCCATTGGTAGCAAGTGTAGCCAGTAAATTAGACTTGAAAGCAAGCATATATACGTGTTTTCTAGACGGGCTGGTGCTATTCCTGTTTGCTGTGGCCAAACTTGAGACATTTAGTCAGACATGCTGAGGCTCACCATTCTGTCAGAGACCCCATTTAACCTACATTTGCACTACTATACCTACGCACTACTCGCTCTCAGCTCTGTAAGTGGTGGTAATTAAACTCCCAATGACTGATGTTGAACAACCACTAAGTGTTCGACTTGTGCTAGCCTTATTTTCTTAGTGTGGGATGAATTCAAGGCTGCAATGTGCTATATTATATCGAACTTGTGATAAACGTTTTTTCTTTGTCTGTCTATAATTTAAGGCTGTGAACTATTATTTCGTTCAATGTTGTCTAGTTTAAAGCGCATTAACGGACGGTAGTGCAAGTTTTATTTGCCGATTTGGCTCAGTGCATTAATTGCTAGGGTGTAGCATTAAAAATAAGCATTACTATCTGCGCGCAACACATGTTCGTTATCCTTGTTTTCTTCTCGTAATTGGAACTCTGCTGAAAATTAATTGTATTTACTCATTGAAACCTTTGCATTCCTATGACATATTCGTTATTTTGGTTTCGAAATGAATTATTTGAAAAGTTTTAGACTGGCTGCGAAAATACTCACGTAACTAGAGTTATGCTCACCTTTCAAGTTTTTGCATTCTGAGGCTTAGGTTGGAACAGGTACACTTCCCGGCAGTCTCAACAAAGTTAAAGTACTTTTGTCAGGGGTTGCAGCCACCCCATCACTATGATAGAATCTGAATAAGCCAGTATTTTGGTGATTTTAACGGGTATTACAGCAGTGGTCAATTGTTCGTACAACTCCATCGCACTCTCTACACCCATGAGAAGTGCCGCGAGCTCCAACGCTGGAATCGACTTGGATCTTAGGCTTTTAGAAATCACAGAATTCCTAGCTGAAACAAACATGGACTCGTTGGAACCCAATAAGCGCAAATAAGTCACGCAGCCAATAAAATTTTTGCTAGCGTCCGAACACACCAGTAGCTCATATTCGGCGTCTCTAGGGCCAAGACTACGAGGGACTTCACCTTCGCTAGCCATGTTCACCTGTCTTGCAGTGTTACGCCACTCTTTCGTACTCTGTGGGCAGAGGGGAGTATCCCAATTTAGGGAAGGCTCGCACTGTAACTTATGCATGAAGAACTTTGCTCTATTCATTATGGGGATATTTAACCCCATTGGGTCATAGTTTGACTGTAAAGAACTTAGTATTTTTCTTTTCGTGTCTGCATTAGGAGACAGTTTAGGTTTCTTGGTCTTTACAAGATCTTTCACTGTATCCCACACAAGACCGAACAATTTGGTTTCTGTCTCGGCACAATCGGAACCATCAGCAAGGAGAGAATTCTTTAATTGCTCTGAATTTGTGGCGAACTGTTGCAGACCGAAACCATAGCCAGCGAAGGTCCTAACCGCTAATTTTAGAGCTTCCTCCAGCTTACTGCCATCATTAGATGAGAATGCCAAGTTGTCAATGTACGCAAGATTGTACATGGCTCTCATTATTTTCCTTTCCTCTGCAGATTCCGAATCGGTATTATGGATTAAGATGAAATACAACGCTACCATAAGCAAGAAAGGGGAAAATCTCATTCCAAATGGAACTCGACAGAATCGGTAGCCTACTATTCGGAAATCTTTTTTGGCGACATCCTTACACCACAAGAATAGCAGTTTGTTTGTATCCTCAGGTCTGAGGAGAAGCTGGAGAAAGGCTTTCTTGAGGTCATATAACACCAAGTAAGAATCAAACCAGTGCAATAAAATAGTGATCAACATTTTATGATTCAAATTCCCGCCCATGAAAGAAAATTGATTATGAGAAATATTGTCCCTATTTCCCTTCAAATTTGACAGGAACACAATCCTACACTTTGTAGTGTCCCTCTCCTCACGGAACACAGCATTATGGGCAAGAAATGCGGCATCACTGTTCTCTCTGACATGTCTTTCAACATTAGGTATCCGAGAAATTATTCCCTCTTTCAACTGGTCTTTAACTACATTATCGTACTCTAACAATTTAGCCGCACTCAAACGTTTTGATTGAGATTTCAAGATAGACAACGCAAGACCATAATTAGACGACAGCAAATTCTCTAAACCTCGCCTCCACAGTGCAGGAACAATCAGTCTGCCCGAATTCTCTTGAAATATTAGTCAATACATATAAAGAAGTTCAGTACTTTGAGACGACAAATTTTACTCACCACAATCATCATAAGCGTAGTCCAGACAACTCTCCAATGACCTCGAAGGGTCCGAAATATACTCATGACTTGCATCATCAGGCTCCAATCTCGCTGTGCACCCGGCCGATAGTCATAAATTCTCTACGACTGGTGGTAAGAAAGGAAGGTTTTTTACATAAATTAATCCGTTCTCTATAACATACTGAAAAGTTGCCCCGCTACGGGTAGTATCTATCACCTTGGGAGTTAATTTGTTCCTAATCTTAGACAACGTAGGGCAATTCTGTTGCAATTCACCAAATTTAAAAGGGGATACTTCAAGAGCATCTAGTTTAGCTTGCACTAAAGGATGAATAACTCTCAGTTTTGCCGAACGAGTTTGAACGGCATTAATTTCGTCTGCTTTTAGCTGTTCCGGAGCTCCAGGGAGCTTAGCACCCTCTACATTACCTATAAGCACTGAACAAGTTTTCAATGGCGCTTTAGCAGCCTCAGTCCACCCTTCATAAGACGGGCACTTAATGTAACAATTTACCACCGGAAATTTATCTGTTCTTCCTAAATAATCAGTCAATACACAATAACGGAGCGGTACGGAATCAGGGATCAAGTCCTGGGCAACCACGACACAACTACACCCAGTATCCCTAAGTATCTTAGAGACTGGCCAGCCGTTAACAGTACCTTGCTCATACTTGCCACATTCACTAACAGCAAAACCAACATTATTGCTACTGTGCTTCAAAGTAAGAGGATTTTGCGGGCAATTATTTTTCCTATGACCTATCATGCCACAAGAAAAACATTTTACCTTTTTCTGACCGTACCATCCTTTCCTCTCCTTAGAGATTACCTTTACCCGATCAGGGTTGTCTGAACAATGTTCTTTCTTCCCTACTAGAAGAACAATGTTCTTCTCCTCTACTACTTTGAGGTTTGGTCCTATCGGCTTTGCTTGCGGGAACCGGGATAATAGAACACCAACGATTTAAAATATATATATCAAAAAATAATTAAACATATAATGCACTCGAAATTCATAATAGCAGGTAAGTAACAATAATGTGTTGAGGTTTGGTCCCATCTGGGGTCCATCAGTGTTGAGGTTTGGTCCTATCGGCTTTGCTTGCGGGAACCGGGATAAAAGAACACCAACTATTTACAATATAAATATCAAAAAATAATTAAACATAAAATGCACTCGAAATTCATAATAGCAGGTAAGTAACAATAATGCCCATAAGGAACTTCAATTTAAAGGTAATACAAGACACAATGAAAGTCCTAACAACTAAAGTCCGCCAGCCAAAGTTAGGTGCCTGCAAATACAGGGTGGGGCAGAAAAACCTATCCGATTTCAAAACGTTATAAAATTAAAACCACTCAACTTGTCAAAAATTTTTTTTATTAGCATATCGCAAATTTTATGCCATTTTTAAATTTAAGTTTTGAAAAGCACATCACTCAAATGTCGTCCTTGGGAGCGGATACACTGATTTAGGCGCTCGCGGTAGCTTTCCATGACTTTCACCGTCATTTCCACAGGAATTTCTTCAATTGCCCGAGCAATTTCCCTTCGTAAAGCAAGAAGGGTCCTTGGTCGATGCTGGTAAACCTTCGATTTGAGGTAACCCCAAAGGAAGAAGTCACATGGAGTGAGATCCGGTGAGCGCGGCGGCCAGCCAAGATCACCTCTCAGGGAAATGAGGCGACCGGGAAACAGTTCCCTGAGAATGTCCATTGATCGTCGCGATGTGTGGGCGGTTGCACCATCCTGTTAAAACCACACATTTTCCACGCCATTTTCTTCCATTTTGGGTCTAAGAAAATTTTCCAGCATGAAACAATAGCGCTCGCTGTTGACCGTTACGGTTTGCCCATTTTCTTCAAAAAAGTAAGGCCCCCAGACGCCTAGGCGGGAAAGAGCACACCACACAGTCACTTTTGGGCTATGGAGGGGTTCCTGATGGATTTCTCGAGGATTTTCGTCACTCCAATATCGAAAATTCTGCCTGTTAACGGCACCACAAAGGTGAAAATGGGCTTCGTCCGTGAAGAGCACAACATCGTCGTTTGGGAGTTCTCGGAGATCGCGACACAGGTTCGTACGGGTTTCAAAATCCCTTTCACTTAATTCCTGTGCAACAACCATTTTGTAGGGATGCATTTTGAGGTCCCGGTGCAAAATGCGCCGAATACTGCGGTTGGAAATCGCCAAAGCGAGCGAATGTTTTCGCGCCGAACGACGCGGGGAACGTTCAATCGCGGCTCTCACATTGGCCACGTTTTCAGGTCCTGTTGCTGTCCTGGGACGTCCAGGCGACTTCTTTTTCAATGCTGAACTCGTCTGTCTAAAATTTGACACCCACACTTTAATCGTAGCGTGATGTGGAACAGGATCATGACGCCCGAGTCCGAAATGAATTCGAAAAGCACGTTGTGTAGCAATTATCGAACCGCCGCATTCGATAAACCGCTCAATAACAAAAGCACGATGTTCACCAGACCAAGGCATGTTGACTACTGACAAATGGCATAAAACCGGCTTTCTAACGGTTTTTACCCCACTACTCTACCTGCTCCCTCTTCTGAGAAAAAGGGATTTGAAATCGGATAGGTTTTTCTGCCCCACCCTTTACTCTACCGGTACCTCTGCCGCCTCGACAACATCCAGTTTACAATTAATAAATAGTCGACCAACGCGGCAGCAAAGCGTCGTCGACGCAGAGGTAACGAGACGTCGTCGACGCAGAGGTAACGAGACGTCTTCGACGTAGAGGTAACGAGACGTCGTCGATGCAGAGGTAACGAGACGTCGTCGACGCAGAGGTAACGAGACGTCGTCGACGCAGAGGTAACGAGACGTCGTCGACGCAGAGGTAACGAGACGTCGTCGACGCAGAGGTAACGAGACGTCGTCGACGCAGAGGTAACGAGACGTCGTCGACGCAGAGGTAACGAGACGTCGTCGACGCAGAGGTAACGAGACGTCGTCGACGCAGAGGTAACGAGACGTCGTCGACGCAGAGGTAACGAGACGTCGTCGACGCAGAGGTAACGAGACGTCGTCGACGCAGAGGTAACGAGACGTCGCCGACGCAGAGGTAACGAGACGTCGTCGACGCAGAGGTAACGAGACGTCGTCGACGCAGAGGTAACGAGACGTCGCTGACGTAGAGGTAACGAGACGTCAACGTAGAGGTGATATGACCAACACGAGCTAGCGTAGGCGGTTTTTAGAGGTGGCTTATGTAGGCGACTTATGTAGGTGGCTTATGCCGGTGGCTTTTGGCTGGGCAGTGCTTAGAGTGTCCCAAACTGGGGGGATCTGGCGACCTCACTGTTCAGAATAAGCGAGACCGAAATTATTACAAGCAATAAAAATCTATAACACAAGTTCCTTATAGCACATATGACAAGAATCCGCAAAACCTAACAAAATCTACATTAAACACGCACCCGTCCACGCTCATCCAGTCTAACACTACGACTGACTATCTGCATGCGATCGCGCGTGAGCTAAGGGATTCCAATGTCGTATTCAGTCAGAGATAACCCCTGACATGCGCCCCTACCAAAAAATGATTGCCTCGCTATCATTTCAAAACATCCGTACCTTAAATCTAACCTTAAGCTAAATCCTACAATTAGCGAGCAAGTAGCCAACACAACTCGAGGGCGACTTGTTCAACAAAACAAAAGAACTAGGGTTCTATAGGGATTCGACTGAGCATATCTGCTCCAATGTTGTCGGAACCTGAAATGTAGATCACACGAAAATTATATTCTTGTAAGATCAGCGCCCATCGCATCAGCCTAGGGTTTTTCTCCTAAAACCTCTTTAGATGGGACAAAGGCATGTGATCGCTTTCGACAAGAAATTCACGACCGTCTGCGTGCCACTGTCCTGCGTCGCCGCGTTACCTCTACGTCAACGACGTCTCGTTACCTCTGCGTCGGCGACGTCGCGTTACCTCTACGTCAACGACGTCTCGTTACCTCTACGTCAGCGACGTCTCGTTACCTCTGCGTCGACAACGTCTCGTTACCTCTGCGTCGACAACGTCTCGTTACCTCTGCGTCGACAACGCCTCGTTACCTCTGCGTCGACAACGTCTCGTTACCTCTGCGTCGACAACGTCTCGTTACCTCTGCGTCGACGACGTCTCGCTGCCTCTGCGTCGTTGACGCCTTGCTGCCGCGTTGGTCGACTATTTATTAATTGTAAACTGGATGTTGTCGAGGCGACAGGGGTACCGGTAGAGTATTTGCAGGCACCTAACTTTGGCTGGCGGACTTTAGTTGTTAGGACTTTCATTGTGTCTTGTATTACCTTTAAATTGAAGTTTCTTATGGGCATTATTGTTACTTACCTGCTATTATGAATTTCGAGTGCATTATATGTTTAATTATTTTTTTATATATATATTGTAAATCGTTGGTGTTCTATTATCCCGGTTCCCGCAAGCAAAGCCGATAGGACCAAACCTCAACAACTTTTTAAAAAGTTACCTGGAGTGTTGTCTTGTTATTAAATAACGCAGTTAGCTTCTGAATGTTCCTGTGATTTTACTTCTGCTTATTGATGGTCAGACAATTCTGTGTAAAAACTATTTTACCGTTATGAATGATTGATTTCGAGCACGATTCCCACGTTGGTGAAAGGTGCGTCGTAGGCTTCCCACTCGCACTGAGCTAAAATAATCGGTACCCAAGTAGTAAGTTTGGCCTTAACTGATCTTTTTGTAATGTTTATTTTTATAGTCGGATTATGCTACATTTTTCCCTTTCTTGATATTAACTGTTCTTTTTCTTTTCATTTAATATTCATTTTCTTACTGGTGCGCAGCACTAGTCCTGAGGTTTGAAGACAGCGTTTATGAATCAGGAGTGCTCCCGTTTGCACTCTGTGATGTTTACTAAGTCATTATGTACGACTAGTCCTTACCTAGAATTGAATACTCAGTTTTATGTTTTATCTTGTGTGTAAATTTCGGAATGTATTAGCCGGAAAATTTTGAATGCGCCTTGAACGGTCATTAGTGGTACCAATTATAGTTTTGGGTAAGAATAATAGTTTATATAATAATTGATCGTCAAAACTGTACGTAATATCGAGGTATTAAAAACGAAATATATTTTTAAATCATGTATATATTTATTCGGGGACGAGTTGTTGGCTTATATTTTGTTCCCCATTCTTATAGAACAAGTGATGTAAAGTCCAGAGCTGAGAGTTTGGTAGGCCTTCCTTTTGTTGAAATTGAAATGCTTCGTTTTCTTTCGTAACGGTAAATATTTGTTCGGTTCATGGGTGCCCTGTTTTTTATCCCTTATGATTTTCTTCTTTAGCTTTAATCTTGTTTCATAACGTTACTCAAGCTGCTGTTTCTATTTGAAGGTTATTTTGTGAGAAAACATACCTTGTGTATTATTTACGCATTCCCTTTTAACTCCGATGTCACCTTCCTCTCTTTGAACAGCTTTATTGTGGTGAGGGAGGCTGAACCTAGGTCATAATATAATCTATAAACTAGTCAGTATTTATAATAAAAATTTGGTGTTCTATGTGAGAAGATGTAAAGTCCCGTGACTGTGCTTGGTGAGAGCAGCTTTGTTGTGGTGAAAGAGGCTGAATCTATGTCCTAATCTCCCCTCAGTGGGATACAACTATTGTATCTATGGGAATTAACGCTCCCAGGAGGACTATGTGATGGCCCGACCTAAAGGCTAGGTAGGCTTTCTTTTTGTTAAGATAGAATAGGTTTTTGTTTTGTTACTCACCACCATTTTTCGGTTCACCGTTGTCCTGTTTTTTAGCACCAACTTCTTTCTTCTTCAACTTTTTCTCGTTCCATGAACTTCTTCCTTAGCTTACTGTTTCTATGCAACTTGTGCATAGATTCCGCGTTCCCTCAACTCCACACTAAAAAGTGCCTTCAGGGAATTTTGACTGTTCCCTTAACCAATTTTACTGGTGCCGAAATGTGGTATTATTATTTACGTTGTACAAAATTCTAGTGGAAATTATGATGGGTCTATGTTTTATACGTTTTACTGGCTGGCTGACGAAACCGGCCGAAGAAGACGTACGGTCTTCCCGAGACTGGTGGGACAGTCAGAATACAGCCTCCATTCAGCACTAATCTTTCTTCGCTGGTGACTCTTCAGCCCTGCTTGTTATTTGAACCGCAGCCACTTTCTACGTTTTGAACGACTATCTGCAACGTCGCCACTCTCACCACGACCGCTGGGAGTCCGAGCCATCCGAAGAGGGAAGGCGTGGATCCACTAACTGGGGCCATTGGAAGGTCTGTCGAGGATTCTTTTTCATAATCCTGAGTTTCGATAAGGTTAGATTATCTGCCAGACAACTCCTGATCTCGCCCCTTGCCATCGTATTTAGAGTGGATGGTCCCATAGAACTGGACCGTAGTCTTGTTTCCACCAGGTTGCGTGCTAAAGTTACTATAGTTACTCTAACTACTAAAATTATCTTACATATCATTCTTATCAATCATATTTCTTACTATTCTTATGCTAAATTCTAAGTTCGTGTCCCTTTTTTTCACAGGTTCAAATGTTGTGAGCCTGGCTTGGATGTGGGAACTTTTATTCAATAATAAAGATAAAAATCCCGTGGAAAGGAGAAAACTTTCTTCGAAAAATAATTAATCGACTTGTTATTTCACCTTTAACTCCTTATTAGTCACTGAAAGGCACAGAAGCCGCTTAGTGGAAATTAATTCTTGCTGAGCTTGTTTGAGCTCGAGTCAATTACATTCATTTTTTGTATATACGTGTCGTGAACGGAAAATCAAGAGACAAAGATTTGATAAGGATTTCTTGCCCCTAGCAAATATCCCAGCCCTCCTTCACCTTCTCGCGGTGGTACTGTTAGTTTACTCATCTGGAGTTGAACTCTTTACATAGTCTTATTCATAAATTCTCCATTATATTACAGGTCAAATAAAAATTTATTTATGCATTATTACTAACAACCCTTATTTTCAACATTCGGAAGAATAGAAGTCAGTGAGCTTTTATGTTAGGAAAAAACAAAGAGAGTTTCAGAATCCTTCGAACATTTCTAACAAGAGTATAATTCTTTTCTTCCCAATTGTACGAATGATTTTTTTTATCAAGCTCAAAACAAAAATTAGTGTATATCCTAGTTAGTGATCAAATATCGCATATAAAAAACGAAAAGTTTCAAATGGATAATTTAAAATCATACTTTTGTTTGCAATGCTTCAAGAATTCTATAACTGTCTTTGGTTTTTTCTAGCATATAAACTCAGTGACTTCTATTCTTTTGAAATATTAATAAAAATACATCAAAAAACTAATATTTAGTATCTTTCAAAAAAATAAGGCCTAAATCGAAAAAGTAACACGAGTAGAATATGCTTATTTTCAACAAATACATCAGTTGGCCAAATTTCAAACGAATCGGATCATAATATAAAAATCGCTGGGTTGACCCCCTTAACAACGTGATCTTTAGCTCGGGACGCCACATATTCTCCTCGGGAGCGCTAATTCCCATAGGTACAATAGTTGTTTACTTCTGAAGGGAGATGAGCACCATCACCATCGCTACGATTCTCTCCTCTCAACGAAGGCGCTCAAAACTTGTATCTACTTATTGGACTTGAACATAAATTTTGAAATACTTAGAGGGACGTAAAGATGAGTAGCTACAACAGTGACCTGTGTGTTAAAATAAAAAAGGCAATGAAACAGTCGGCAAACGAAAAAAAAGAACCAGAAAGATGAGCTTACGAACTTCAACATGACCTTGTGCAACACACGAACACACCCATCTGAAACTGCATACGTTCCGAATACAACTCTCTGAAACCATTCATTCCGCTTGTGTAGGCCTCATGGCGAAGTCGGACTGCTTATTCATGAGTCTATTCCTTTTCAAGAAGTCGCCATAACCTCTGCCATCCAGGTCATCGCAGCCACTGCCTAGCTCACTCGACGGATGACATTTGCGTCCCTGTACACCTCCAGAAGCCAACCCATAACCCAGGAAATAATGAATGAACTAATGCATTAACTCCTTTCGCCAATCATTTTGATGGGGGACTTTAACAGTTATAGTACAACTTGGGGTTGACAAACCACAGATGCCCGTGGCCGAACAATAGAAGAATTCATAGACCAACATAATCTAACTCTTCTCAACACAGGAGCACACACACGAATCTCTTACAAGTCTCTGAGTCTGCCATTGACCTAACCCTGGCCTCTCCTCGTCTGAGCGTGGACTTGCTACGGGAGAATTGTGAATTTCATAAAGACAGTGACCATTTTCCCACCATAGTACGACTAATTGATGCACAACGCATCGACCAGAAACGCTCAATATGAAACAATAAAAAGGCAGGCGAGGCGCACGTTTTTCCAAGTCTTACGAGGCGCACCAAAACTGGGAAAAACTTGAAATCTCTGACGAGCATACATGCTCTAAAGCTCTCAGCACCTTTATCGACACTTCAACAGCTGTTGCAAATGATTGTATTCCAACCATAGAACTCACAAAATTCTTTCTGAGGCCCTACTGGCGTGCGAAGATGACTCAAACACGCTTCAATTACGAACGCCTTTATCAAATATTCAGGCAAACGAAATACTAAGTACAACAGGCCTTGCGCTGGATAAGAGCCAAGGCCATTCACAGAAACTATCTGCGAGAGAAGCGGAAGGCATGAACAGCATTTACCAGCACATTTACGAAGGGCTCACCAATGACCCGTATAATGGAAAAATCATAAAAATCAACGGCAGACCTCAAAGACAGCTGTCAATATTACAAGAAAATAATATAGGCTACTCTACCGTTCCAGAAATAGCGAACAAATTAGCAGAAACATTTATAGCTTCGTTAGCAGTGCGGCTAATTCATCTCAGGAATTTTTACGAACAAAACAACGTGCAGAAGCTAGCAACCGCGATTTCTTATCGGACAACAATGAAACTTACAACGTAGCATTCTCTCTCGCTGAACTGGATTCTGCCTTGGTTACTACAAAAAAATACATCACCAGATGCAGATTGGATATCACACCAAATTATTAAGAATCTTCCAAAAATTGGAAAACGAAACTTACTGTCTCTCTACAACAAAATATGGTTTCACTCAAATTATCCCCCTACCTGGAGAGAAGCAATGATAATCCCTTTTCAAAAACCTTGAAAGACCCCACATTCGCCTCACAGCTACAGACTATATGCGCTTACGAGCTGCATCGAAAAGGTTTTGGAACGCCTCATCATCAATAGACTCATCGACTATTGTGATATGCACAGTCATCTCAGCAATATCAAGTGCGGGCCCTGCCCCTATTGAAAATCGAGGACGGTGCACCGGTGGAATATGGTTGACAGGGCTTATTATCCGCGATTTATTGGTCATTCGGCCATCCGACCGATAAAACAACGGTACACCGCCCAATTTACGAGCATGTTATGATTGGCACTGCCATCCGTGGCCTCCCGTTCATACACCGTCTTTAATTCGCGTCATCTAGTAGCGATTCGAGGTTGACTTGGCCAAGGACGGCCATCTGGCTCAGAATCGCTGATACCGTGTTTTTCTGACACTTGTTTCTCATGCCCTCTCCCATTCAATAATTACTGCTCTGCATTTGTGGTTAATTCTCAATTGCATAAATTAATCCTTATCGCAGATCGTCAGTAGGTGCAGCAACTGGTTCTAAATGTGCAACCAAACCAAATACGGTAAATATGACACATGCTAATAGTTTACTTCCCGTTTTAAAATATGATCAACTCTATGGTCGAGTGAAAGTGCATCAAATTGCCGAGGTGTATTGTGGAACGTTTCAATTATATTTAACTTGTTGGGATATAAACGCACAGGCGTAGCCAAATACATTTCAACAATATCATAAAATTATTATTTATGTAACGGAGGTGAATACTGTATTTCATGCTGTGATTATAAAATGATGGGGTTCAACAATACATGGAGAAATATTAATTCTAAACACTTCAACTGTTTGTCGTTTCATTTAAAATGATAAACATACCCAGGTAGCAAGAAATTATTAGGTCAATATTGGGTTGATAATTATTTATTGACCTGATATTGGAGTCTTGGATTACAATAATAGGCTAATAATAAGACAATATAAAAAAAAGATATATTCATTTATTATATCAACTTGTTATTGGGACAATGTAGTAAATAGTTTTATTTCTAATAATGAACTAACAGTGTATATATCTATGTACGATATTCACATAAGTGGAAACTATCTCATATGAATTAAAAATATCGAAGTTTAATAAAATTTGTAAAAATATAAATTATCATTGCCCAAACATTGGGTTGATATCGTACGCCAAGAAAACGGAGTAATTTGTATAAAATGTACCAATTAAGTTAATGAATAGTTATTTCAGTCATTAATGAGTGCAGATATATATGACATATCAAGAAATATGAATACGTTACAATAATATGTATATTCAGAATTACTGTACTCGCAGGTTCACAGTTCTAGTTTTCTCAGTCGTTCAATGAGTTTCGAAGGTCTAGTTTCTACAATAAAAATGCTAACATCGTTTGTCATATGTTACTATAGCAATAAATGTCTATATGTATATTGAATTAAGAGGATATAAAGTCATTTATATAGATGATATAAATGACTTAATTTCGTAATGATGGTATGGAGTAGGCCTATTCCTACCATATAACCCATTTGGCATGCATCATTCTTTGAGTAAAGCGCTTTCGTGCAATTTTTCAAGCACGCATATACTGTATCTGCTGCTCAGATGAACGTGGCGTGTGTGGTTGTTAAGTCTGATTTCACAATCCGGTATTGACATCAATCAACTGGAAAAAATCACAAATTATAGTTTTATTCACCAAAAATAATTCAGTTGTGTAAAAAAAACAATTTAAAATGTCAAAAACACAAATATAACTATTTTTAAGGGATAATTTTAACGACAAATCGATCTATTGCTCTTGCAGCCCTTAAGTTGGACGTCTTGTGTGCGATACGTTAAGCTCGTGAGCATGACTCAGGCCTGCATCGCGGTAGTTTGAATTTTGTGACTGTCTGAAGAGAAGTAGTTGCTGTGCTCTTCATGTTCAGGACATTCATTGCTTAGCTATCTATCAACAGCAAGAGGGCAGTTAATGTGAAGTTGAATTCTAAGTAACTGAAGCAAAGGTGTTACCATTTTTTTGTTTCATTAGGTTTTCAACAACTATATTTTTGAAACGAAAACGTTCCCTACGTTTCAAATTTAGTCGAACTACACGTAGATAAACAGCCTCCATACTCCGAACACACAGAGTAGTCATAATTTGTGGTACAACTCATTGTAATTCAGTTGTTCATGAATTGATGGTCCATAGAAATCTATATTAAGCATTCGTCATATTCGAGTTACTGAGCAGTGAAGGGCATGAATAATAGACGTGACAAACCTTGTTCTAAACGTATTGATGACAATGGTGACCTGACACGATTGGTACAATTGCAAGTGTGGGAAGCATTGAAGAATTTATTTTTTCCAATTATTGATGTAAATGAAGTTATAAATATCGTTTATAAAGACATGGAAAATATTTGTGAAACGATTTTTTTTCAACATGACAAAAGTTTTACATGGGTGACAAAAAAAGTAGCATTTGCTTGGAAGGCTTCTCATTTAAAGTGTATTTTATTGAAAGTTTTCAATTTTACAATGTGTGTAAATAACTGAAATAGTGACAGCTTTTTGAGTGATACAGTGCGATCTCAGCGCACATATGTGAGTTCTGACTATTACATTATTTGAGAAAACGTCAATATTATTTCTTTAATTTTCTTATTTCATTAGCTAATTGATACAAGTTTTTCAATTCCTACAAATTTTTTGATATAATAGCTTTATGTATTATACATATGTATTCTTAATTGTTGATGATAAGTGATATTAATGTTTTTTCAACTATTATTCTCTATATTTTCAATAGTACTTCTATTTTCTTTTTTATTGTCCACAACAGCTGATTAACGGTTTATTCATTAAAATACTGCCCAAATACTACAGAAATGAAAAATATTTAATATGTCTTTCACAAAATTGTGAAGGAAAGATATACATCCAAGCTAGCAGAAAGACTATTCAATGACTCACAACATTGTCATCATTCTTCCCTTTGGAACGTTTTTGCTGTGTGGTTAGGGCTGCCTAAGCTAACTTATAATCTAATTTTTCCTTTCGGCATTTTGGTAAGCATCAATGTTAGTGCCTGTTGGTGAATGGCATGTATGGCACCATATTAAATTTTGATACATAAGTCATTCATTAAGGAAGTCAGCCACAATGAGTGGGCCATGGCACCCATGATACCCTTCCGTAATACTCATTTGCAAGTGACAAAACTTTATTTGCTTACGTTCAACAAATTATATTTGCATGAACATATTGCTCTTCACAGCACTTTTCAATGTAAAAAATAAAATTAAATTCTTGCAAATGGGGGGGACTGACATTCAGAAATCTACCCAAGAGATCCCAATGAGAGTCAGAAAACATATTCTGATCTACAAGGAGTTCAACTTCTGCTCTTTCTATGAGGTTACCCAGTCTAACCTTTTTGCCGGGGCATGCATAATTTACGCTGTCCAAGCAATTCAATTACTTGGGCGGCGAAAAACATGCATGCAGGTTTCAAAAATGTTAGACTGGGTATACATGTACGAGTTCAAACAGCGATGTGGATTGGCGCAAAAGACAAGAATGGTAACTTAAACGTTTTTAAATTTACTTATTTTATCATACCAAGTGAATGAATACTGCTTGCACTATGTTATTCCAATGCTGTGATTGCTTACTTTTAATGACTAATAAGTTTTGTGAGGGATTATCTGAGTTAGTTGGCCAATCTTGTCAATGGGACCAGAATAGGTCAAAATATTTAGTCTCTAGAGATTTATGTTGTCTTAAATTAATGTAATGAAAAGAACCATATAGTATTTTCACTTCAATTCTTCCCAACTCTTAAAGTGCATGTGTATACAGACGCTGGTAGATTGCAGCTAAACTTTTCCTGTGACCAACAATGAATCATGTTTTTGTATTCCTCTTCACTATGCAAAGCACAAATGTACAGTAATACTACCATCTATCGTACATTGTGCAAAAAATGGGGAAAGGTATTACTATTTTTCAGTTATATCATATGCGCCCCATGTCAATCCCACATCTGTGTCTACTTGGGTATTGTTCGATTGCGCTGATATTTTACACGCCTTGTTTTTATGGAATTTCCTAAGTTTTTTATATCCTGCTCATCATTTCACGAATCAAAACTGGATTGACCATTTTCACCTCCCTATTAGGTATGTATATCTAGGTAGTATTCAGCTACAAGTAAGCTAGGCTAATATGTAAGTATCCACACATTAACAGTTATAATGGTGATATAAAAATAATGGTGACATAAAAGTACTGGACTTATATACATATATGTACCTAGAATATTATATGAACCTGAATGGTAAGTTGCCCTGTTGAAGGAGACCAATTCAAAATATTTTTTAGTTTGAACTTTATCTGAAGCTACACTGACAGTATTTTTATTTTGTTTGTTATACAAACTGTATGTGTAATTATTTTTAGTTCAAATGATATAGTCTTAATTCAAATTGTAATTAAAATCATTATTTTCAAGTCAGTAATGAATGTATTTTTACGCACATTTGATTTAGTATGTCCTTAAAATTTTGAAACAAGCCCGATAATATTCTTGAAGCAGTCATAATTTTTATATATATTTCAGCTCTATATACAGTCACCTTTAATCCAGTATGTACCACAGTTTTTTATTACTTGAACTTAATGTAATTAATAACTAAATTGGCTGTTCTTGAAAATTAGCATTCGTGCCACAATGAAGGATTTTGGCTGTCCTGAAACCCTCATTAATACCAAGATGTATCGTACTGACTATTAGTCGAGAGCAAAACCGGTCCCTCACTCTTTTATAATACAAGAACGCAGTTTTATTCAAGAACGAAATACTGGGAACTTGATTAGCTACATGTTTTCAATTTAATGTAAACTATGTAACCGCGTTCTTATTTTTGCTTGCAATGAACCAAGGCTTCATACCAAGGCTTTTGGATTGTCTGAGATTTTTTATTTGCTCAGATATTTACATGAAACTTTTTATCAAACACAAAATATTCCAAGTTACTTTTGTCATTGTAACTATTTTTTGTCTAATTTTTAATTTATAATTGAAATATTTTTTATTTTGAAAATAATTCATTTAGCTCAGGTACATACAAAAGTGTCTTAATTGTTCAATCAGTTTGGATGATTATGGCAGAAACCTGCTTTAGATCCCTAATTGCCAACAGTTCATAGTTTTTAATATTTTACATATCAGTACTTATTTTGAAAAAATCCCCCAAAAATTTCTTGAGCTATACCTAGGTATGAAAAAACGATCATCTTTCTTTTGAATATATTTATGCCTAACTTCCACGAGAAAGAAACATCAATTTGAATGCAGTATTTACAGAGTGATATAGAATTATATATGAACAACTTATTCCAAGATGTGCAATATCACTAATTTTCAACATCTTAGAAAATATGTTTTTATTATCTTTTGTTATTTACTGCACCATTCAAATGAAATTTTTTCATTATGCATAAAAATTCTGACCCACATCTGTTTATTTAAAGCTTTTGAATTCTATCAATTTACAGTGATATTTTTGTTCGATATTTCAAAAACAATTATTTGAATGTATGTGCTGCAATTCGAAGAAACTTTTGTATTGGATATAAATAGTTATTTATAAAATTAGTGTGAATGATAGTCACGTCGAAAAGTTCGGGGGCCCCCGCGCCACTCATGATGCGGCCGGGGTAAACCAGCGGTAGCTGTCGGGCCTGGCTGCTAAATTCAGATGCCTGGAATGCAAATTATGTGCGGTTGTGATTAGATGGAGATGTATGAACGTTGAAAAATTTTGTTCTTATCTATGTTTTTTTGCAATTTTTTGGTTCTCTGCACTTGTAGCTACCCTTCCCTTGTGGAGGGAGACTCGGCTATACATACATACATCGATATTATTCGGTTGTAGTTTATAAAAAATAGATATTTTACGAATTTTGTTTCATATCCTTCCAATTATTTCCATTCTAGTAGTCGATTTTTGACGGACGTTGAGGTTGGTTTTTGAGTAAAGCACCTGACCTATCATAGGGGCGTTTGAATATTTTTTGATATCAGGCTTGGGGCTAGAGGTCATTCGACAGGGCTAAATTTTCGAGCTTGCCTAAGTGGCTTTTTAATAGATTGATTTGTATACCAAATATCTGATCGTAGCTACCAAATATCCACGTGAATGTATTGGTTAAGGTTGCGCAATTGATTCATATATCCTAAATAAGGGTATAAGATATTAATTGTTGGTGTGTGGTTAGCATGGTATGTTTGTTAATATTGTTGCTTCTTCACCCTAGCAAAATCAGAATCACAGGTGATCTCTGTACGATGGATAAGAAACGCTCCCAGCTGCCAGTGTATGACGTCACAACCATATGTATATATACTCGTGACGTCATACACTGGCAGCTGGGAGCGTTTTTTAAGCGATTGCGTAGAGGTGGCCACCCGTGATTAGGAGTTGATTAAGGTTGCGAAGCGAGCGATTCATTAGATGTAGAGGTGATTTGAGGTTGATTTGAAGCTGTTCACCGACCAAAGTTGGTCGCAGTATGGGCGTATTGAGGGCGCAGTATGGTCGCGGAGACTGGACATTTGACCCTCAAATAGACGGTAAACCAACCTCAAATCATCCATGTTTCCACTCATATTCCACCGGTGCACCGTCCTCGATTTTCAATAGGGGCGGGGGTCGCCGAGACAGGTCCAGCGTTGACCACCTAATCCGTCTCGAAACTATTATCAGAAACTCTTCTGTCCACAATGAGCACTTCCTAAGTGTTTTCTTTAACCTAAAAAGGGCATACGCTACCACCTGGAACTACGGCATTATGCGAGATCTCGATCATCTACATCTCCGGGGAAGACTGCCTCTATATATCAAACAGTTTTTACGGGACAGTACTTTTAGGGTATGAGTAAATAACCATCTATCCAATCCGTGTCCTCAAGAAGAAGACGTTCCACAGAGCTCCGTTCTGTCAATTACCCTCTGCAGCATCAAAATCAACGAAATAGCTTCACAGATCCCCAAAGATTCACGTTACCATGCATCATTATATGCGGACGTTTTTCGAATTGGCTACCGACATAGCGACCTCAGTTTGTTTGAAGCTAAACTTCAAGAATGCATCAACAGAGTGGCACTGTGGACGCAAAGCAATGGATTTTCCTTCATGATGGATAAATCTAAGGCTGTCCATTTTACCTCCCTTCCAGGCTTTCAAGTTCCATCTACTCTGAAAATCAGTAACAAAAACATCGAACTTGTGGACGAAGTTGAGTCCCTTGGGCTCACGTGGGACCGAAAATTGACCTGGAAAACCCATATCAATAACATCAAATCAATGGTCAAAAAACACTTCAACATGTTTAATTCAATCTCTTCTCACGACTGGGGTGGAGACCAGAAAACTCTACTCCACTTGTACAGAGTATTCGTCCGATCCAAGCTGGACTATGGCTGCATCGTGTACAGCTCCGCTACAGCATCAACACTCAAGCTTCTAGGCTCCATTGTAATCAATTGCATACGATTTGCAATCGGAGCATTCAAATCAACACCTTTCCCAGTCGACAAGTCCTCTCCGGCGAAATGCCTCTCTTGCAACGAAGACAGCAACTTTCGCTGAAATACCATTCGAAAATAAGAAGCCACTCAGCCCGCAATCTGGTTATACCGCCTACCAACAGGAGACTGTTTGTGAAGAAGCAGTTCACTCCGTCTTTCGCTGTTGGCACCCACGAATTAATTGAATATCTTCAGCTTGACCAACTGCGGAAATGTACCAACATGGAAGACTATCCTAGCAGACGTGAACCAGGAACTAACCTTCCACAATAAAGAATCCACCCACACAGCATTGTCCGTACAGGAATACCAGCGGCTGCGACAGGAGGAATACCGAGAGTATATACCGATTTTTACGGACGTCTCTAAATACGACGATCGAGTCGGTGCTGTGGCGGAAGAAGGAGGACGATATATCTCCCCAGCGCTGAATCAATATTCACTGCGAAACTACATTACTAGAACTGGCATTGCAAATTATTCGCGACCATAGTGAGGATAAGTTTGTAATCTATTCAGACTCCGTGAGTGCCCTGACATCACTGCGAAACGCTCTCACATCCCATCCTCTTGTACGAATCCTCCAACATTATGTTGACGATATAATCAATGATTACAAAACTGTTAAATTGTACTGTATTCCGAATCATGTGGGTATAGATGGATAGATGGCAACGAGTCAGTCAACAAGCTTGCTAAAACTACCGCACGTCGCCCTGCGGAATGTGTAATGAGCTTTTAACGAGACTGGTACCCAATTATAGTTTGCAAAATCAATACCCGGTCGAATTGAAACTTACAGCAAGAGGGAAACTTTTTACAGAACATCCGACCTGACCCGTATCCCCACAAAAAGAACGAACTATCCCGAAGAAATGAAGTTATTCTGAACCGTCTTAGATGTTGCCACACACATCTCGCCCATGGATACCTAATGAACAGCGCAGAACAAGAACCTCCACCCGGCTGTCCTCTCTGCCCACGTTGTCGCCTTACCGTACGAGATTTAATTATGGACTGCCCAGCCTTAAGGCCCGTCTACACTATCCAACTCTTCGTCAATCACGAACACACCAAAACGCGAACAAAAACACAAACTTTTCCGAATCGTGTCCAGACGTCCAGACTATACGCTTTCAGCGGAGAGAAGTTGTTCGCGAGCAACATGTAAACAAACAATACTGCTTCCCCAAGTAAGTTTTAGTTAATTGATGCATATAATTGGTAAATTTAATTTGTTGAGAGTTAGTAACCATAAATTATCTGTGTGGGCATGTGTGAACAGAAAATATTAAGAATCGCTGATGTATTATGAGAATATTTCGAATACTATCAGTGTTACAGTGGTAAGATGGGGTCAGCTGATGTCCTTGATCTTTTTCAATGCTCTTTATGAAGTTTCAATTTTTGGACTTGAGCTTAAAACTTTAAAATATGCTCCTACTCTGCCTATAGAATGATTTTTTTTACTTTTTGTGGCCTAAATTTTCTATAAGGTGAAAAATGCTCATATTTTTCATTTTGTCATAAAATATTCCTACAATATTTGAAGTAATTTGCCAAAGTAATATAATATTTTTCTGTTTAATTAGGCCAACAATTTATTTCAAAAATTTAAAATTTAGCTTGTGCATTTTATTGGTGTCTTAAACTATATGCAGTATCCATACTTTCTGTGCACATTTTTGAAGCATCCATTGCTCAGCCAAGCACACCAGAATGTATTTCTACTATTGCGCAATAAATTTTTGTGCACTTTTCTGTGATATTTTTCTGAGAACATTGTTAACGCCTAGATCTCTTATAACTACTAAACATATCTAAGAAATAGTTCTAAGGGAAGTATCTGAGAACTCAAAGCTGAAGCAGACCATCTTTTTATTGAAATTTTTTTTGCTTGTTAAGGAAACCATCCCACTTGTTCAACTTTTTTAGTCCGATTCGTTTGAATGTTGGCCAATATATGTATTTTGTAAAAGTAAACCTTTTTTACTCGTGTCATTTTTTCGATTTAGGCCTTACTTTTTTTTTGACGAAAAATGTGTTTTTGGTATATTTTTATTGAAATTTCAGATTGGAACTCCTCCTTCAGTTTTGATGCTAGAACAAAAACAAAGACAGTTTTAGAATCCTTGGACCATTTCTAACACACACTCGTTCAGTTTTTTTCAAATTCAAATTTTTTTCTATTTTTTCAAAAATTTTTAAAATTTCAAAAATCAGCAACAATTTTTTGGGTTTAGAGCTATATATTTTTTCAAAGAATTCGAATTTGAAAAAAGCCGAACGAGCGTTTGTTAGAAATGTTTCAAGGATTCTAAAACTGTCTTTGGATTTGTTCTAGCATCAAAACTCGAGAACTAGTCCCAGGATGAATGTTGAAAATTCAAAGTGTTGGGTATAAGCAAAAAATAAAATTTTGTGCTGAAGTGTAATATAATGAACAATTGATGTAATTGAATGCAGTTTTAATTTTTATTTCGATACTTTCCATACATAACTTCATATTCAAACTGTGAATTGTGATTTCATAAAAAAAAATTATAAAAATTTTTACTCATCAAAAAAATAATTTTTTTATTTTTTCAGTCTGATTCTTATGAAATTTGACTATGATATGTAACCTTTGAAAAGAAACACAATTGATTCTATTCATTTTTTTGATTCAGGCCTTAGATTTTGCAATAATATGACATATTGGTTTTTAGGTATTGATATTTCACTAATATTGATATTTCAAAATGGGACTCCTCCTTCAGTTTTGATGCTAGAACAAAAAAAAATGCAGTTTTAGATCCCTGGAACATTTCTAACACACTCTCGTTCGGCTTTTTTCCATTTCCCATTTGTTCTCTTTTTATATGGGGTCAAAATCGGGAAAAAATGGAAAATTTTGGGTGCTTTTCATTTATATTGATATTTCAAAATGTAACTCCTCCTTCAGTTTTGATGCTAGAACAAAAGCAAAGACAGTTTTAGAATCCTTGGAACATTTCTAACAAACTCACATTGAGCTTTTTTTCCATTTCCTATTTGTTCTCTTTTTAGGTGGGGTCAAAATCGGAAAAATTGAAAAAGTTTGGTCGCCTTACCCTCCCCGGGGGGGGGGGGGGGGGGAAATTATTGTCCGTAGCGCCATAAAATTTTAGGAACGAATAGTCTATCACCTAAGGGTCCTTTTACAACAAAAACATGCAAAATGACCATGGAATCGACAGAATCTGGCAAGGGCCTGGGATGGTATCCTTAAGGACCATAATTTTTAGTTCAACATCATTCATGTCAGCACCTGCTCACTCACATATTTCATGAAAAGTATGACTGTGGAATGTAAGTTATCCATGTATATAATTTTGTGTAAAAAATCTGTGTATAATAATATAATCCATGTATGAAATATAATCGTATATAAAAAACAAAAGTATAATAATTATTCTGAATTATTGTTGGACATCTCATGTTGATTATAAATAATTTGCTCTGATTCAGGACCTCATAACAATTATATTCCACAAATTTTGATGCTAGTACATAATCATTTTTCTGTGTTCCTCATGTATGGATTTTTTTTACAGGTGGCTGGCACGAGGTGATTCATGCACTTCTCTACAGTATTTGACAATAATGTCAAAGCAGTCGCTCTCTATCATACCTGAAACTTGTGAGGCCATCTATACTCTACTTAAGGATGAAAATATGAAGGTATGCATCGCAATGTGGTGTTGGGTTCAAATATTACTTTGCAATGAGTATTGTAATGTTCTTCAAATAAAAAACTAATTTTTCTGGAATATTGAAACATTGAGAAATTTGCAGTAGATTGAAATCCCTTGAAATATGGTAATGAAATGAGTTAAGTGACCCAAGTATCATAAATACGGTATTGACTTGGTACAATAGCAGAGCTGAGCACTATGTTTTTGCTACACTGTCTGGTTGCTACTTGAATTGATGAACTCTTGCACAAAAAAGTAGTGGTGTGCAAAGTGTAAGCGCCATCCTGCACTCGTGTATGCGAACATGCAGAACAAGATCGTAGCGTACGCATCTACGCTCGTGAGCTTCGCTTCGCATACCACTTTGTTAACTGTGATTATAGGAATTCCTTTAGGTAGCACCGTTATGATGAATATTATTTTCGCTTTTTCCTTGTACGCTTAGATTTGTCATACAACCAACCTGTGTAATTATTTAATGAATATTTGCCGATAATTATGCATAATTCAAAGCTTTCCATACTATTCTGAACTTTGTTTACTTTCTCACATTAAGTATATACATCGTTTGTTTCAGATCGATCTTTACCTAAAGAACTCAATAATTTGAAACTGTGTTTGTATTGTGCGTTATGTGTTACATGTTATCTTGTCATCATCTTTGTAACCTTATATTATAACGAAGACATTATTGGAGCGCCCTCGTTTGTCTTCACCGAGAAGTATCAGATTATTGAAAAATACCAAATGAAGGAGCCTTGAAATTCGGGCCTTCAGTTTCGTTTCAAATTAATTTCGATCAGTGAAGTGTGGTGAAGAATAAATTCCAATTGAACCAATTCCTCGTCAGTGACCATGGAAGAGCCTTCGCCTCCAGATTCGATTGAAGTGCCAAGTAGGAGACCAACTGGTAGGCTAGCAGCACTAACTAGAAAGAAGAATGAAATAGAAACTCTCCTTGATGACCCTAACTATAAAATTGATGACTTAAGGGTTCGGTTTAATGAATACCTAACTCGTGTCGAAAACTTATATGTATCGTGCGATAATGAAGAATGGAAAGATTGGCTAGTACCCCATGAACAACCGATTCGTGACTTCAGAGAAGAAATAGAGAATATTCTACACTCGATTGTTTCTCAGTCTGTGTCACGGAAGTCGTCGCACAAGAGTTCGTCTTCTTGGTCATCGGTAAGAGAAAAATTAGCGGAACAGAAAGCAAAGGCCGCCGCTTTGCAATTTTCTTTGATCAAATCGAAAGAACTTGCCGAAGAGGAGTTGAGGATAAAGAAACAACAGTTGGAGCTACAAAACAAGAAACTTGAGGCAGAGCAAAACCAAGTGCAGTTCGAAGCAGACTTCCTAGAAAGGGAGCTGGACAACATCGAAAAGGATGAATCTTCAGTCCAGTCTCAGGCCCTGTCAGCTGCATTGGCTCCACCAGCCCAGATCGTCCCGGCTGCCAGTGGAGATCCTGAAAAGACAAATGGTAAGAATGAGCAAACCGTGAAAGCTCCTTCTATTGTGAATGTGCTAGAGTGTCAAAATGACATAACTAAAGCTTTAGTTGCTGCTCAGAAGAATATCTTGCTTCCTAAGAAAGAAATTGAGCCCTTTAGTGGAGAGAATATTACAAAGTATAAAACGTTCATGTTGAATTTTGAAAGGGCTATCGAATCAAAATGCTGCAAGGAAGAAGATAAATTAATTTATCTTGAACAGTTTACGACGGGGCAAGCCAAGCGTCTCGTACAAACGTGCTGCCACTACGATGCCAAAGCAGGTTACGCTAAAGCCAAAGAGTTGCTTGCCAAGGAATACGGTAACGAGTTTAAGACTGCAAATGCTTACCTTGTGAAACTGGACAGTTGGCCAGATATTAACAGCGAAGACTGCGAAGCCCTTCAAAACCTTTGCATCTTCCTTTTAGACTGCTTTCATTACTTTGAGAACATGAACTCGTGCAATCAACTCCAGAGCCCAAACGAAATCATGAAAATAGTCAAAAAACTGCCGCCATCGATGCGAGACCGTTGGAGGAGAAAAACCTTCACTATTATGGAGACTACGGGAAAAATAGTCTTCAAGGACCTAGTCGATTTCGTGCAACTTGAAACTAATGTAAGAAGGCAACCTCTCTTTGGCAGGATTTACGAAGATAAAGTGCATCAGAAGAAACCCAGTGTAGGTGTTGATAAGTGCAAGCGATCATTGTCTACAACAAGTGCCACAGTCTCGGCGCCTAAGGTAGAAGCGCTCTGTGAATGCTGCAAAAAGACAAATCACCAAATAATCGACTGCATATTTTTCAAGCGTAAATCGCCTTCGGAAAAATCTGAATTCGTGAAAAAAAAGGGTTTATGCTTCGGTTGCCTGAAGAGAGATCACATCTCTAAAGCTTGCAAGAATAGAGCGACGTGCGCCATATGCAAGCGTAAACACCCTACAGTATTACACATTTATCGTCACTTTGACATTAAATCATCGAATGCTGCCAACACGGAAGAGAAATTTGAAGAAAATTTGCCATCCAAAGTCTCGACTGAGCAACCTTCTGCTGCACCAGCAGCAGTTCCTTCTGAATTACCGCCTAATCAGCAGACCCGTTCCAATCAGCGTATTATTTCGTTGAAAATGAAAGAGAGTGAAAACAACCAAACAAAAATTCTTTGCCCTATCGTTCCTGCCCGTCTTAGCATCGGTAATTGCGGCAGAGAAATTATTGTGAACGTGGCTCTAGATAACTGCTCATCAGATTGCTGGATGAACGAGAAAATACTTGAGGAATTAGGAATAGACTTCCCAGAAAAAAATGTGAGCCTAACTACGATGGAAAATAAGAACAGTGAGACTCGAACAAAGGTGGTTAATGGCGTTACGTTGACTGACCTCGACAGAAATAATTGTGTACACATACCAGTAGTTTTCACAAAGTCAGATTCGAAATGGCCGTTTACAGAGGAAGACGAGCCGAAGCAAGAAGATGTCAAAGAATTTGAACATTTACGTAACTTACCTTTTCAGTTCGTGCAAGCTGAAGTCGGCATTCTCGTTGGACTAAATGTTCCTTCACTCCTGAAGCCGTTGAAGATCGTAAGCAACCATCCGGATGAGCCTTACGCATCCTTGCACCTCTTAGGCTGGGCCGTAAACGGACCTGTCAGAAGGAGAGGAGCATCTTACAACTTCAAACTTCAAACTGCAAATTTGAAAACACTTGAGCATCAAATAGACACTTACTTCAAACAAGATTTCCTCGACACATCGAACGACTACCTGTCCTCCGTCGAAGATCAGAAGTGGTTGCAGATTGTTACCTCTAGTGCTAAACGCGTGGGCAAGAATATTGAAGTGGAGTTGCCGTTAAAAGACAGAGAGGTGAAGTTCCCGTCCAATAGACAACAAGTTTTAGACAGGTTCTACGGAGTGCTAAAAAAATTGCATAAGGACCCACAACTTTTTGAAGAGTACAGTCAATTCATGGAGGTCATGATTACGAACAACTTCATAGAAGAAATTCCGAGCGAAGATATGCACCGGAACGACGGAAAGGTTTGGTATCTAGCCCATCATTCAGTGAGGCACAAACAAAAAGGAAAACTGCGAGTCGTATTCGACTGTTCTTTGAGCTTTTCGGGAGTCTGTTTAAACGACGAACTATTACAGGGACCCGACATCACCAACAACCTGCTGGGAGTGCTACTCCGCTTCAGGCAAGAATCGATTGCATTTTCAGCAGACGTTGAAAAATGTATTATCAGGTGAAAGTTCCTAAATCTCAGTCGGACTTAATGAGGCTGTTTTGGCTTAAAGATGGTATGGTGCGTGAATTTAGATTGACCGTTCACGTGTTCGGAGCCCGAAGTTCGCCCAGTGTAGCAAATTTTGCTCTTCAAAGGACTGCTCTGGAAAACCCACACCTGGATGCTGAAGTCAGAGACACTATCCTTAGAAATTTCTATGTGGATGATCTATTAAAGTCGGCTGCCACAGTATCAGAGGCAATTCATCTAGCATCCGAAGTAAAGAAAACTTTGGCAGACTACAGTTTCAATCTGACTGCATTCAACAGCAACTCCCAACAATTCCTTCATCAAATTGCACGCGATCACTCGACGGATCGTGTCAAAAACATTAAAGGCCCTAACGAATTTCAATCCAGCAAAGCTCTAGGAGTGAAGTGGATTACCGGGACAGATGCGCTAGGGTTCACTCTGGAAATGAAGAAGGAAGCTTTGACGAAGAGGAAAATTTTGAGAACTCTAGCCTCAATTTACGACCCTTTGGGATTAGCTTCACCAGCTCTAGTGAAGGCCAAGAAAATCTTTCAAGAGTCCTGTAGGATGAAATTGGGCTGGGATGAAATTCTTCCGAAACCCTTAGAGAAGCTGTGGAACACTTGGCTCGATAAAGTGAAAATTTTATCTTCCTTCTCAGTCCCTAGAAGTATTAACCCATCTAACTGCTCATTCGAAGTGCACATTTTTTGTGATGGTAGTGAAACGGCCTACGGCGCAGTCGCTTACGCTCTTTCTGTCGACACTGCCTCGCAAGACTCAAGAATCATCATGGCAAAAAGTAGACTCACTCCTTTAAACAACTCCACACTCAAAACCACCCCTCGTATAGAACTTACCAGTGCTAAGTTGGCGGTAGAGTTGGCCGAAGTCGTAAGAAGAGAAATCACTTCCGCGAAGCAGATGACCTTCTGGACTGACAGTGTAACAGTTTTGCGTTACATAAAGAACGAAACAAAGCGCCACCAACGCTTTGTGGCGAATAAGGTTGCGTTCATTCGAAATTTCTCCGATCCTTCACATTGGAGGTATGTTCCTTCATCCCAAAACCCGGCAGATCTTCTGACTCGTGGCGTGCACGCGGAGGACCTGAAAATTTCAAGCCTTTGGCTTAGAGGTCCAGAATTTTTATACAGAAACGATAAAGAGGCACCTGCCCAAGACTTCGACTCGGCCCTCGAAGAAAATGACAAGGAGCTGAAACAAAAACCTAACGTCCTCAAAACGGAAATGCATGAACAAAGCCCTACTGACGTTCTATTGAACTCGTCTTCACAGTGGCATCTTTTGAAGAAAAGGGTAGCGTGGATTTTGAAATTTATCAAATTTCTTAAAACTAAAGGGTGCGCGAAAGAGGTCTCTCTACAAGATTTGGAAGAAGCGGAGTATTCGATCTTCAAATTCGTTCAACAGAAATTCTACAAGAATATATTTGATCTGTTGTCACACAAAAAACCTATTCCAAAGAATTCTCACCTTCGTAAACTGCGTCCATTTGTCGATGCCGAGGGTCTGCTGCGGGTCGGTGGTCGCCTGGAGAACTCTCCTTACTCGTACGACGTTAAGCATCCACTTATATTACCGGCACGCTCTTCTATCATAGAACTTTTGGTAGATGCTCACCACCGAAATTCTGGGCACCTTGGTAGAGAGTCAGTAATGACTTCATTGCGTCAAAAATATTGTATAATTGGATGTAATTCTTTGGTTCGACAGGTTTGTCGCAAATGTATCGCGTGTAGGAAGCGTTTAGCCAAGCCTAGCGAACAACTAATGTCTTCCCTACCTTCGAGTCGGGTTCAGGGCGACGGGCCAGCCTTCCAAAGCACAGGAGTAGACTGTTTTGGGCCATTCATAATAAAGCAAGGCAGAAAGTCTCTCAAACGTTATGGTGTAATATTCACTTGTATGTCTAGCAGAGCTATCCATTTAGAAATTTCTGAATCTTTGAGTACAGACTCTTTCATTAATGCTCTCAGACGATTCATTAGCAGGAGAGGAAATGTAAAAACATTGTTCAGCGATAATGGTTCAAATTTTGTGGGAGCTTTCAAAGAACTAAAAAATGCTGTTACCGATTGGAACTGCTCTAAAATTGCTGGTTACCTCAACCAGCGTCAGATTTCGTGGCATTTCAACCCTCCTAATGCCTCCAATTTTGGTGGGGTTTGGGAGCGGCTGATTCGTTCTGTTAGAAATGTTCTCTCAGCCCTAATGAGGGAGCAGCCTCTCAAATTGACCAATGAGGAACTGAACACACTAATGTGCGAAGTAGAAGCCATTTTGAATAATAGACCTCTCACAACTGTTACCAGCGATTTTGAAGATTGTAAACCTCTGACGCCGAATGATCTGTTACTTTTAAATGCAGGAGTAACTTTCCCGCCTGGACTATTTAATGAACATGATTCCTACACACGCCGACGCTGGCGTCAAGTCCAGTACTTAGCAGACTTGTTTTGGTCGCGTTGGCGAAAAGAATATATCACCCTTTTAAACGAACGCCAAAAGTGGGACGTCGACAGACGACCCCACAGAGCTGGAGACTTAGTTTTAGTTATTGATCAGAATTCGCCTCGTAATTGTTGGCCCTTGGGCGTCATCGAAAGAACTTATGTGAATAAGTTAGGCAACATTCATGTTGTGGATGTTCGAATTGCAAATGTTAAACCAAATACCTTTAAGTTAGGTAATTCGCTGATTAAACGTCCTATCAACAAGCTGATCCTGTTGCGTTCTGTAGAACTTCTGTAACTTCTGTAACTGTCACTCGTTCTAGTTCTTTGTTAAGTGTTTTGATTCGATGTAATTTGCTCCTAACTGTGTTTATTCGCAAATTAGGGGCCGGTGTAAGCGCCATCCTGCACTCGTGTATGCGAACATGCAGAACAAGATCGTAGCGTACGCATCTACGCTCGTGAGCTTCGCTTCGCATACCACTTTGTTAACTGTGATTATAGGAATTCCTTTAGGTAGCACCGTTATGATGAATATTATTTTCGCTTTTTCCTTGTACGCTTAGATTTGTCATGCAACCAACCTGTGTAATTATTTAATGAATATTTGCCGATAATTATGCATAATTCAAAGCTTTCCATACTATTCTGAACTTTGTTTACTTTCTCACATTAAGTATATACATCGTTTGTTTCAGATCGATCTTTACCTAAAGAACTCAATAATTTGAAACTGTGTTTGTATTGTGCGTTATGTGTTACATGTTATCTTGTCATCATCTTTGTAACCTTATATTATAACGAAGACATTATTGGAGCGCCCTCGTTTGTCTTCACCGAGAAGTATCAGATTATTGAAAAATACCAAATGAAGGAGCCTTGAAATTCGGGCCTTCACAAAGTACATATATATATGTTTCAATTTTTCTTGTAGTTGATTGTAACCTACTACAATTAGAACTACTTTGAAATCAAACTAGTTCCATTATTTGTGAACTTTCAGGTGCATGAGCAAAATGTCTATTGTGTGATATCTAGGGGAATCAATATAACCACTGTTTTCTTCCAGTAATATTGTTCACATCTCGTGAAACGATAATGCATAAACCATCAAAAAATGTTACGGGGGACTTCCATCTGTAATTCCCTTTGTTGTACTCATTTACAGACTCCACAAGCGCAAGCAGAGTCGGAATCAGCAGCCAGTGATTTCTACCTGCAGTGGACTTCCCATGCAACTTCTCGAATTTCATGCACTCTTCTTTAGAGATTGCATGCCACTTTAGTGTCACTATGATGGAGTGAGAAGTGAGAGCTCCTTGGGCTGGCAGCAGCGGTGGGGACTGTGCTGCTCCGCGATGGGGATGATGCTCTGTGATGTTGTGCTGCCGTGCTGTAGAGGCTAGACTGCTGCTGCGTCCTAGAGCGATCATGAGCAAACTAGAGCGATCATGAGCTATTGGCTGCCTTGACTACCTACATTGGCAATGCACAGATAGCGTCCCCGTGAACTTCCTGTAGACGACCGCAACGATACCAGAGACTTCAGAACCTGTTCGCTGTTGAGGTGGGTCGCAGTGAAGTGTAACGCTGGGTTCGGTCGACCTTTCTTTTGAGAATTTTCAATCAAAAATGTACGTCCATTCTATCCCTTTCCATAATTTCAATGTTGGTTGGACTGGAGTTTGGGATCTTCAATGAGAAGGGATTGGGCTTTATCTACACATGTTAGAATGCCAAGAATGATCATTTTGATCACTTTCTTGTATTCAAACTACTCTTATGATTGTAAGAATCCTTTGATTTCAAGGGAGCTATGATTCAATCTGAAAGGTATTTTGCAAAGTAAACGATGCTATAGTATTGTTAATGTATTAATTTATAAACAGCTAAAATCTTGCTAAGTGTTGAATTTTTGAAAACTAATAGTACTCAAAAAATTATGCTTTATGTGAATTATAAACTTAACTCCGCTTTGCATGAAATTATCCATTTCCTTGGGACCTTGTTTGACATTAATGTTTGTTCACAGCCCGAGCTCGACCTTCCTTTCGTTTCTGCCGGTGGGCCAGCCGTTGTCCTGTCAAGCGCTGCCAAACCTTCCTGGTTTGGTTTTCCAAGACTGGCGAGGGGCATTTGCACTACTGGTGTAAATGGTTCACGATTTTACAATACTATCAAATTATAATGCACTGGAGTCCCAATACTTTCCTTTACCCGCCATCATATCATCATGCACATTGGTTTTTCAAATGCTTTATAACTGGCATCAGGATACAATGACGGTTACCTGGTCAAGGCGGTACCCATTTCCAACGCCTGGGTTGGGTGTATCGGAGTTCTTTCCCTCCCCAACGGGGAGAAATCACCCCATGGTGCTGAGATTCCAAAAATCGATACTTTCCCATGAAGGGTGCATTCTTAATTATTAAATTTTGTAAAATCATGTAATCCTGTATTCAAGCCGGAGGAAAAAACAATTGAATATTTTTATGTATTATCCCAAACATGCAGGCCATAGATCAGTCACCAAGAAGATGAGAAACCTATTCTGAATACAATTTTGTAGGCCCATAGAGTATAACCATATTAGTTAAAGAATGCATTTTCATAAAACTGATTAATATAAGGATAACAGAGAACCCAGAACAGGTGTTCTTAAAAAGTAAGTGTGTGGATCTATTTTATTTAATATTTACAATGAAAATTACAGCATGAATAAAAATGTAAGTCAAAGGTTGAGGCACCAGAAACAAGTTATAGAGATACCTTGAGAGGTAAAAATTTGCAAAGGTGACCTGCTGCATGCACAGATCTTGAATATCTTATCATCCATTGATAAATACTAGAATTAAACAAAATGTAGTGCTATCTAAAAATAATTCACCACTAAAGATATAATTTTTATACTATTCCAAAGGTTTTTCATAAGTTGTTAATGGTATCTTTTAGCTTTGATTACATGTTTGTTGTTCCCCATACCTTGCACTATTTTCATTATCAAAGAAGAGAACATATGGTACTTTGAGCCTCCTTAACCACAACGGTGTTCCAAAGAGAGGAATAAAGTAGAGATCATTAAGTACAAACACGTACACAGGGTTTGTACAATGTTTTAAAATCCACTAACAATAATAACATATTTCTGCAATAAGTAGTCAACCGTAAAGCCATCTAATTCTGAAATGAAACTGATGGAAAGTATATGGCAAATAAATATTTTTTATAACAATCATCACTATACAACATAACTTACATTCGGCTAAATAATTAGTGAACATTTAGCTCAATGGAAAAATCTGAATAGAGATGCGCATCCCTTAACCACAGCCTCATCTTATCTTTTGTACGCAAAGTAACGTCACTGCATAGAGCGAACTAGTATAGACTATCATGCTTCGCTTGACGTGCACTTCGATGAATTTTTAATGCAGCCTTGACCAATTCTCGGGTACCAAATTGTAGGGTTTACTTTAGCTTGAATTAAGTTAGAGACGTGCTTAATTTATACGTCTCCTGTATGGACACAAATGTAGCGTAAATCATCACTACACAACATAAGTGTCATTCTGGTAAAAACTTGTTGACCTGTCAGTGACTAATATAAAAAGTATATTAAAGCAATGTTTAATTACCCTTTGGTATTGTAATTGTTATATAATCATAACTGGGCATAGCAAAAGTATAACTATCATATAATGTAGCATAATGAAAGTATAATTTGTAATTACTGGTCAAGCACATCATTAGCAAGGTGTTTGTACATTTTGTTTAAGCACATCAGGATGCTAATGGAACAAAATTTTCCACTATACGAATATGATTGGCTCATTTTCATCAGTTGAAAAATTTCCTTTGTGGAATTATAATCCACAAAAAATTACACAACAGCAAAATCATTTAAACACGATGAAGAAAGGGCATCCTGCTTTATTCTCTTGGAAATTTTTAACCTTCACTATTTAATTCATGTAGAGTATAACCAAAAACATACCCAACACAAGTATTTTTAGAGACTTGTGTTGGGAGAAGAGTACCACCAGAGAAAAGGACCATAGTGATGGTGGTAGGGATTCATCCGATGTGCTTGAACTTGAAGGCAAGGCCTTTGTAACAACCTGTAGGGAAGGTAACCAATTCGAGGAAGGCCCGTGGATAGTCTTCAATGATTTCAATTGTTTCTTGGATGGCAATGGGCTTCCCAATCTGACGGAAGAGAAGAAAATAATTAGCTTATTTTACCATAGGTGGCTTTCTAAAAATGATAGAAACTCTAAATAATTATGAACAACTTGGTATATTAGAATAACACGCTGGAGCAAGTTAAAGTTTAATTTTTTAAAAAAATTTAAATTTCAATCAAGCATTGATGAAGCTCATCAAAGTAGTTTTTGTAAAGAGATGTGACACAGCTAGAATTTTACCAAATTTAAAGCACTGGAACTGTCACAGGATGTTAGAAGTTGACAATCATTTCCAATAGTATTTGTAACAAAAAATATTAAGAAAAAAATGTATCCAATTTACAACCTGCATAGAATGCTGGCTTGTTAAAGTACCGAAATTTCAGTTCAGAAATAAATTAAAAAATTTATTTTAATTCACACTTTTGCATTTCTTATTTTTTATTGTTATATGCCATGAAAACTAAATACCTATGGACTATATTTTTGAAATAGTGCTTCCATACATACAAATCTCACTAACTTCAATAGTCATGAATGAAGTTAGGAAGGAAAATTTTACAATGCAATGCAATACTAACCATTGTTGAAGATTCTGAAGACCCAGCTCTTTAGTTCCTTAGTAGAGACACCTAATGACATTGTGTCACCACTGCTCAACAAATGCTCTGAAGCACTCTCTACAGGGGCAAGAAAACTGCCTTAGTTTTCATTTAAATAATTTTTTCTATAATTGATTCTTCTACACAAATGTCTTTTATGCAAAATAGCCAAATGTTTGAAAAATGAAAACTATCTGAAAAATACAGAAAAAGGGATAAAACATTTGGTTTAATTTCACAGACTGTGTCTATGACATTTGACAGTTAAGAAACAGCCCTAAATGTTAATTATTACTGTTACAGCAAAGTCTACACAAACATACATCTATTCAATATAATGATAATTGATGCTTATACTACAGCATACACTTTACCATTAAGAATGCAATATTGGATTAATTTACTTTTGTAGATAGATAACAGAATTCTTTTGAATTAAATTTGAGGCACAGCTCATTAGAACAGCTTTAGAACAGCTGATTTATTCAACTTTTCATAGGGCCACATTCATGACATAACAAGTTGAAATTTTTAGAAGCCTAACAAGTACCAGTATGCAATTTTTAGAAATGCAAAGAGAAACATAAATGAGAGGAGTTTACCAATGCTTTTTCATAAAAATATTTAAACTCTAAACATATATGTAAATGACTCTACATACAGCTATATCTTTTTTACCTACTAATTGGATCAACAGACCAGATAAATTTTTGAAATAAATTGCAATTATGCTTATTTAAAACAACAACTATAAGTTTGTAAAAGATTACATATTTCTCCCTGATAATTTTTATATGATACAATATCTAATCTGAGGACTTGATTTTGATGTAAGCACCATGGTATAAGAGAAATACAGTATTTTATTGAAATCAAAAAATTTTTACCAAGAAATACAATAAACAAAGGCCACATATTGTGCAAATGAATTTTTGTGGCAATTCTATCATCATATAAGTAGCTACCATTGTTGAAATACTACTGAAATATTTCCAAAACTTTATTTAAATATCAAAATCACTGAACTTTGATAATTTTATGCATGTTCAGTTTCATTTCAGAGAGGTAATATTTCAATTACATTCACATCAATCAAATCCAAACCTACTTACATACTCAGCCATATCTGAATAAAATGAAATAACCACGTAACGAAGTTCATTTTGGTAAGTAAATGTCCGTGCCACCCTACAATCAACTAAATTTGCACCAAAAACATAATTAAATCGATAAAATAGGAAAAAAACAAATTATTCACTCGCAGCAGAACCACCTTCCACAATAGATAAACAAGCGAGTGTTCGCTGTTTGATGGAAAGTTCGTGTTCGTGTTTTCCAACACGATGGAAAACACAAACACACTGAAATCTGCGAACTTTTCATCTGTGTTTGTGTTCGCGGACTGCCGAAAAATACGAACTTCGGGCAAAAGATTGATAGTGTGGACGGGCCTTTACATCCCGCAAGACGTCGCTACATCAGCCTATTCGCGGATAACAGTCGCCCACCTCCTTCTATCAAGGACGTGTTGGGGTATGAAGCCCCTATTGCTGAACTTCTAGATTATCTTCGTAAAGTCAACGCATATGACCTGATATAAATCGCCTAACCAACTTCTTGCAAATCATTTATTCCTTTAAACCATCTTCCGTAATCAACTGTTACGCATACCACAAACCCCGTACTATGAAAGAGCTCCCTAGAAGCCCTATAACTGACGTGCGTTCATGAAAGATGAGCACAGAAAAAAGCTTTCCGAGTAAGTGGCTGGGCACTCTGAGCTACCACTCTCATCTTTTGAGGGGGTTCCAGCACGGGTAAAACGCTCGGCCCAAGAGAGGGAGGGCTGCTGGAACCTCTTGGGGAGTTTAGCTAGTGCAATTCATGATTACCTAGTGTAAGCAAGGGGGGTCCATAGTTGCTAATTGCTGGTGACCCTGGTGGAAACTCAACCCTAAATTTATTATTATTATTTATCCTTCCTCTCACTGAACATCTTTTTCATGGAAAAGGGAGGCCAAAATTTTCATATGTTATAATAATCATGATAATAATTATAATAAAATGATATGCCATATTCTAATATGTATAACTAGTCAGTATTTATAATGAAAACTTGGTTTTCTATGCATGGGAGAGGATTTAAAACCCCATGACTAGCTTACATGAGCTATCAATTTGTTGAAAATAGAAAACGTTTTTGATTCCGTCGCAGATCATCTCTCGATTCACTGCTGACCAAATGATCAAAATTAAAGGATTTCTATTCACTTCTTGTCCCCCAGAGGGACACAACTAATGTATCTATGGGAATTAGCATTCCCTGGGGAAAATGTGAGGGCCCGAGCCGAGAGTTGGGTAGGCTTTTATTTCGTTGAAATGAAATGTCTTTGTTAAATTGAGGAATATATTTTTTCGGTTCACAGCTATCCTGTTTTTCAGCACCGACTATTTTCTTCTTCAACTTTGATCTTCTTCCATAATCTTTTTTCTCATCTTACTGTTTCTATGCCCTTTCTGCATAGATTCTGTGTTCCCTTAACTCGATACTAAATGATGCCTTCCTCTTTTGATTGTCTTTGTTGTGGATATGTGGAGACTTAAACTAGCTAATGATCTAATCTAATTACGTGTATTACCCTTTGGGAGGAACAAATTTTGAGCATACATTCCCCGTTATGTCAAGTTCATATTGAATGATTTCTAACTTACTTTGATCAAACTTTGTTGTGGTAGGGAGGCTTGTACTGCTAATAATCTAACCTTAAAATTTTTTGTTTAGGTTCTAATGACTTTTTTCAGACCATTGCTATCCTGTTCTCTGGAACCTTACTTATTCATAGTAGATTTTTTATTACAAACTTCGTACCTTGATGCTTCCATCCAAAACATCATGTATGGAAACACACCTCTTGCATAGATTTCCAGATCTTTTATTTCCACATAGATTGGTGCTTTCTTCCGTCCTGTTTATAAAACACCTTTTCTGTGGAGAGAGATGCTGAAATAATGACATATTCATCTAGATTTTCTTCATTTTATCGTTTATTCGTATAATTTTTACAAAAATGTGAACGGGGGTGATTTTAACTTTCCCTCAACGATAACAGTAGTCAATGCTCTCTGTTATTAGCGCTTTCATGGGGAATGCTCAAGGTCTTCAGCTGAAGGTTAGGTAAGCCTTTAGTTGGAATAGAGTAGTTTTTTTATTTTGTTACGGACCATATTTTACGGATCACTGCTGTCCTGTTTTTCAGTACCTATTACCTTCTTCTTCAACTTTTATCGAAAATGTCGGCATGTGAGGGAAATGATCGCTCCAGCGCAAAACAATTCACTTTCTTTTCAAGTTTAGTTAGAGGTTACACCGGCAGCACAACCGTCCCTCGCCAGCCGTGGAGAACCAAACCACGAAGGTATGGTAGCGAAGCACCACGGCTGACATACCGGCACACACGAATTGGAAGGCCGAGAACGGGCTGCACGCAAACAATTTGGTTAACAATGATCCCAATGAAGCGAATGGATGTGAGCTGAACGCAAAGATTATTCTATTATAGGTGACGTGAGATTAACAAGAAAGATATATAATTTAAAGAATATTTCACGTATTACGTAATTTACGAGTATAGCAATATTCTAGCAATATTTTAACAGTTCTTACAATTACAGGTGAGCAATATTTTAGCAATTCTTATAATTACAGATGAGTAATATTTTAGCAATAGTTAGCAATAGCGTTAAATTATTCATAAATTAGCAATAAGTTAGCAATCGTTTCACCTTCATGATTTTGCCTCATGTTACCCCAGCTCAATCGCTATCCTCTATGGAGACCTAACGCCCGCACCGGCCAACACTAATTTGTAGTAAGGATAGAGTGGGGAACCGACATCGTTATGATGGAGGATTCGCTACGAAGGGTCGACCGTACACAGCGCTATATGTCCCTGCGACCCACCTCGTAAGCGAACTGGCTCCGTAATCTCCGCCGCAATGGTCTGCAGGAAGTCAAAAAGGGTGCCATCGGTGCCACCGGTGCGATGCTATCGAGGCGACCAACAGCTCATGGTAGCTGTAGAAGTCCGCAGCCGAGCAACCCATGCGACGCGTCAGCGTTGTATGACCCATCCACTGCAGAGCACGAGAGCAGTCGCGGCGCCCACCGCAGCCGCCAGCCCAAGAAGCCACCGCCTCCTACGCAGTCATGGTGATGATTAAACAGTCTTGCCAGTGGCCAAAAAACAAGAGGTCAACAACTGAAGAAGGCAGAGAGATCAAAAAATAGTGTTAAGGTGCTAATGGTTGGGCGTGAACTCTTATTTTTTAAGCGGAGAGGCTTGAGATCTACTTCTTTTGTGTGCAATTGACAGACGGTCAGGTCGCAAATGACAATATCACTGTATCAGTCTGACCCCATTAGCATCCTTTTAGTAAATAATGGTTATGTTGTACAACTATTATCTTCTTCATAAACTTCTTTCTTAACCTACTGTTCCTATGTCTCCTTCTGGATAGGTTCTACGTTCCCTTAACTCCAAACTAAATGATGCCTCTGTCTCTTCGGAAGTAATTTTTTAGCTTGAAATTTGTGATGCTTTATGAGGATATACAACTGAAAATCAATCCTCCTGCCGATCAGTTCATAAACTTACCAGCAGAATATATCGCACGTTTTGTTTCAAATAAATATCTGAATACGGAATTTTATATTATCCTCTTTACGATTGAACACGGCGCACAACCGTGAGCTTCATCCGCATGGAAAAGGTATTAAAACGTCTTGTATGATTGGATAAAGTGAATTTTCCTACTGTTTGGGTAGAGCTTTCAATTTATGAAGCTGCCGGTATGATTAAATTGAAGATCGATAACCTTTTAGATCAGGTAGATATGCACATAGCTGGACGGAATTCTAGTTTTGTTTTCATAAATCCAAATCCGTTCCTGCGGAAGCGCACCGGCAGTCGGTCCTGTTGTTGATCGTACGTCTGGTAGGGCAGAGTACGCTGCGTGGTAGTGCGCTGCCACCGCCGATGTCATGTTGTGCGAGTGACGTCATCCGGCTTGTTTGAAATGAAGCCTTCTATTGGCTAGTCGAATTAGCGAATGTGCGCGGCTGTTCCCGTAGAAATGACTTTACCTCCTTTTGTCTACCATGGTTTAGACAGAGGGCGTTTTCCCAGGGGCAACGCCCTCTCTCCCTCCCCGCTTCAACAAAAAACATTGAAAAACCTCACACGTTCCTCATGTGTGTCATCGCACGGTGGCTGCCACCCTTCACGCTGGAAAAACTCAGGGGGCGACAGACCGACGGTGCGCTTTTGGCAGTCTTGAGATTCGGATGTGTCTCTCAGCTGCTCTGCCGCCATGTCCTCTTGCGTAATCCCAATCGGAGAAGTTTCTCCAGATCTAGAAAAGTGGCCGAGGACTAAAGTTTTAATATTGATAGATTTATTGAGAGCAAGGCGTTAGTCTAATTGTATTCATTGTGCCTGTAAGTACAATTTCTTTATTAAGTACTATCGCTTAGAGGTTGCCGATTTTGAAATGATCTGTTGCTCAAATAATTTTCGATTCAATTCAAAGGTACGTACTTGTTAACAATCGCACCGCAAATTGTTTGATATTATGTTATCATTAACACAGGATTGCTCGTGATAGGACTTGGATAGATATAATTTGTGTAACTTATTTCTGTTTCCTGTAATCATGATCTATCTTAATTATTTAATTTCATTTTTGTCTTTCTTTACATAAAAATCTGCTGGGCAAGCTATATTTCAATATTCCTTAGTTTGGGCAGTATGCCCGCGCGTAGATTTATTGATTCGCGTTCATTTCTTATTACTGTAATTGACACATTCATTTCTCCCAAAGCACTTGGCCTTCGTTCAAGAAGTAATTCTTGAATTTTTCACGAATACTTTGGTGTTCTTGTGCCGGCTTCCGTGGAATAGTTTGCAGGTTGAAAATAGCGTCTTCTTTTCTCCACGCACCGTGAATTACATTTCAACATCTTCACTCAGTAAAGGGGTGTTTACACTAGGGGACATTTCGGCTGTGAGGCGCGACTCGTGTAGACAAAGCTCACCACTGAGGCTCATATTTGTGTGTGTGAGCCCGAAGTTCCCGATTCACTTTGATTGAATCCGTGGAGCGGCTGCACGTGTGAGCGGCACTGGCCGCGCTGCTCTAGACCGGTCAGTGTGCAAGTAGTAGTCATCAAGTAAGGTAGCGCCTCTCGCTCACCCGTAATGGCTGACTCAACACTGCCGCGAGAAACTACACTGCTTCTAACTGAAATGTACTAAGCCCATCAATGCCTTTGGCAGACTAAAAGCTGTGAATATAAGGAGGCTGCTTTCCATTATATTTTAATGAAAATGAACGAATGTAGTAACATTACACTGATGCAAATAAAAAAGAGATTACGTAGCTACGATGCAGCAACAATATTCACACAAGCTCGTCCACAGCAATCCATATTTCAAAGCAGCAGGCCACACTGACCGGTTTTGTGCTGCATGGCTGCCACTTGTGTTTGACCAAAAAATCTAGTGTGACCTCAAAAAATATCGAGAAACATCTAGATTTAAAAAGAAAAATTCCAAAAATTTATCTAGAAATAAATTAATTATCTACTATAATAAATTAGTTGAACAATAACATATAAGGATATTTATAACATAAATTGCTTTATATTAGGCAATTTATCTTTATATAAATTATCTAGTATCCTGATATTTACCCTAATAAAGCTTGGTATCCAAATATTCTTCAATTCCACACGTGTTGCGAGTAGAAAGGTCAGTCTCTATTGCATTGCATATTATCAATGCTCAAATTCCTACTTATCAACAATTGTTTTAAGGCTTTCACACCGCTACCTTCATCCTTTTTAATAATATTGCAATTACTAAGTAGGTTGATTCTACTTTATTAGATGCATTAATTTAGTATATAACTGATACACCATGTTGTTTCATGATAGAAATATCATTGCTTCCATCCAACAATAAACTGAAATTGTTACCAATATCATTGGTCATTCTTTCGTCAAAATGAGGTCACAATACATTCTTGATAATGTATGTGCATTTTATTCCATGATTTTTTATATCATCATTATTTTTGCAATTGGAGATAGTGTGCTTTAGATTATGAACCGTAAAATAGCCGTCTTGGTGTCATTCATAACCTGAACATAACATGATCAGAAAATGGTTGCTTCACTATTCAGACAATTTGCTCAAGTAAATTAACAAATTTAATAAGAATGAAGTAGTAACCAACCATTAGGGTGAATTCTTAATTCGAATTTACAGTAATCTATCATGTACATAGCTTAATTGTAATTCTAGCTAGAAAATTTCTAGCATACAGAAAAACTATATAGATTTTATAGCTAATATCTAGGTTCAAAATTTTACATCTAGGCTTCAGCAAAAACATCTAGATCTAGCTATATAATATCTAGAGTGGCAGCCCTGTTGAGCAGCGCGCGCTCCATGGCTCGCTCCAATGGTGTCTAGTCTAAATGCACTTGGCTCTTGTGAAGCTCCACACGTGGCGTCTACACGTGAGCCTGCAGCAAAATGTAGACCAGTGTAAACGGCCCTTAACAGTTACTGCTGCGGGTATCTCACCGTACTTCTAAATGCTAGTGGGGAAGCTTGAGCGGGTGAGAGTGGTTGGGTGGGGGCGTTACCCTGGGGAAGAAACCCTCCGTCTAAAGCCACCTTTATCGGTTAGCTTGGTAATTCTCTCTCGCTCGGTGAACGTCCTGAGACAATTTTTAATAGCATTAACGATTTTGTTAATTTTACTCAGCATTTCAAGTTCAAAGTTGTAAATGTAGATGATGAAGAAAGGCGAATCCGGAAATCTCCCTTGGGGAAACCGTGCTGTCACTGCTCCCCAATCACTAAATTGGTCGTGAATCGCCACTCTTTGAGTGCGACCAGTGAGCCAGATCCTAATCCATCGAGAGTACTTACCTTGAATACTATGGGCTTCCACTTAGGCCATAAGCCCTTCGTGGGTCGCTTTACAGATGAATTTCTGAAGGTAAAGATATGTGATGTTTACAGCTTTCGAGCAGTTGAAAAATCTGTTGACTTCTTCACGGAAATGAATTAGGTTTATGAGACATCTGTGTTTTCATGGATCCGCGGCTGAGTGTCTGCAGTCAAATTATGGGTTTATAGATGTTTTTCTTATTCGGATTTTGAGCAATCTTTTCATATTTTCTGTGCGCCCGGCGGACGTCTTAGCGAAAATCCGGTGAAAAAACCAAGGCACATACGCGCACAGATTCGAAGAAAGATGATCACCACTTACCCTAGACGCCGCGTGGCGATCACCGAAGGATTGTTCCTTATATTGATGTCGGTCATTTATACGGTAGCCACTCGAACGCGTCGTCGCAGCGCCTTCAAATTTGGCAGGCACATAAAAGTCCCTCTCGACATGAACCTAAGCTTTTTTCTTTGAGATCGTGCCAGAACTTTTCCTTTAATGGCGGTTCAAAGGTCGAAAATCGACCGAAATGGCACATGTTCAAACTGCTGCCAAACACCCATAGAATGCCTCTAGGCGGCTCTAATTTCAGGATGTGGTAGACGAAACAATGGAGTATACGCCAACGTTGCCATTTTGCGATCCGTTCATAAAAAGTATCCCTCTTTGCCCCTAAAAGTTGACCAAAAATTTTTATGTTATTTTTTACGAAATTGGGAAAATTATTTTGAGAAAACCACGCAGTTTTAAAGTTTCAAACTTTGATAGGCGATACATTTCTAAAATTTCTACGCGTCATAAAATCAACGGCTCTCGAAACGATCAAGTTTCGACACAACTTTGGGTCAAAATGTTACTTAAAATTTGCAAAAATTTCGGTGAGGTTAAAGTTTTGTCCTGGTTTGAGAAAGCAATACCTGGGGGTCTCTGGACTTGAGGACTCGTTAAAAAAGGTTCGTAGTACTCAAAAGGAAAATTATAGAGTGTTTGCTTGGAAAGTTTACCATTTGTGCAACTTTAAAGTTGGGGTAAAAAAATGCGTTTTTTCAACAGTCATTTTCGGCTGCCAGTTGTGACGTTGTTTGAACGAGTTGGGACTTCAAATTTTGATACGTCCTAGTTTAATCTTTTTCTCAAAGTCATCAAGTTTAGAGATCACGATGAGCGATTGTTTTCTCAGAAAATAGTCTCAAACGAAACATAAAAAATTCCAGAAAAACGCACAAACCATTTTTGAGGAAAATTGGTTCGACCCACGAAAAACTTTATTGAACACTTTGTGATCGTTTTTTCCTCGTACATTCGAAAGTAGTTGTGTGCGTCGAAATTCGGCTTCGTTTGAGCGTGAGAAATTATTTTCACTTTTCCAGGCTATTTTTCGCTTTCCTTCACCCCTGAAGCCCACTTCCTCTTCTTCGAGGGAGCTGAAAATCACTTGAAAGATGCGTCTTGAGGAGATCTTTCGATTGATACTCGTGTCTTAAAGTTGTAGGCCTTCAACTTTTTGTTTAAATATGAAAAAACATCAAAGCTTAAGGAGGAATGGTGAAAAATTGGCGAATCTAGCGCAAAAAGAGGTACCGAGCCACTTCGCGTTGAAGTCTCCAGAATGTGAATTTTTTTTAATGACTGAATTTGGGGCCTGAAATGAAACTTTATTGAGTTTAAAGGTTTTAGGTGGATGCCCATTTTCATGAACTTGGTGCTGTGATGTTTTCGATTGCGAAACAATATATTTAAATGAATTGTTAAAGTTCAAAGTTTTTCCCGATTTTTTTGTCATTCTAGGCGGTTTTGCAATTTTTAGGAGTTGTACTGTGTTGGTAGAGTTCAAATAAATTTATTAGGACTCGCAAGTCAACTTTCTAAGTGGCTTATTTCACCTTGAAATTCCTATAACTTTTTTACATGACGCGCAATTCATGAATTTTGAGTGTTCATATTCGTTTCACAGGAAATTTTATAGAGAACAAATGTGTTTAAAATAGGCGATTTACCTTATGGTAGGATTATTTCACTTCCAACATGTCATGGTATGGAAAAAAAATTTCGGTTCCGCGATCAATTTTGACGCATGTCGATTTCCATTTGCATTACCTCATTGAGGTTCAGAATTTGAGGCTGAAATCTTCTGCTGCTAGTAGAAGTTGTAATGTGAAAGATGTTACAACTACAAAGATGTTACAACTAATGTTGAAGTGTCCGCATCATCGCAATAAGTAAGTAAAGGACCTCATACATAACTGTTTTTTTGAATGGATTTGTTAACCCTAAAAAAATTTGTCTTTCTAATTAATAGAAAATTATTTAAATGGGATACTTGTTGATTATATGTCATTGTTAAGAGAATACATGCTTCTGTCACACTGCAGTCATTCCGCACAGTCAACTGTTACACCAGTTTTTCATGAAAAGAGATACAAAATCAACCCATAAGTTGTTGAAAGTGAAAAGTGTCACCTTTCTTCAATGAAACGAAACTTGAAAAGAAATTTTTAATATTGTCTAATGAAAATGAACATGATACGCAAATTTCAAAAGATGAGAACTCGCCAAATTTCGTAATACAAAGGGAAATTATACATTTCGTAGGTTTATTACTTTCAAGTGTGTGTGTATTCGATGGTCCAATTACTCCTCAAAGACGCGGACTGCCGTGGCCCTGACGGTATGGATACCAAGCAAGATGGATACTTAATAGTTATTATTTGTTGATATAAGTCGTTTCTATTAATGTATAACTCATTTATGTATGTCAAGCTTCGTTGTTACTTTAATGTTTGCCTCATATACTTACAGATTGAGTGACGTAAAAGCAGCATTTTTTACTTGAGTTACCCCTCAAACCTTTGCTTTGGTTCGGTATATGTTCGGTAATTTTGGGATGTACCCTGAAAATTTTGGTACTGACTTGAATTAAAAAGTGCAGATTTTGTAAAGGCTTTTACATGTAGGTGATTCACTGAGGAAAATTTGTGGTAACGGAAGGGAAATTATCTGTTCATGAATCATGAAAGACCTTTTTTGGAGAAAGTTAATGACCTGATAGAACTCGCATTCGAACGTTGATAATGGTGATAAGTTATTTGGGCGGTGTTAAACCAGTCTAGCTAATGAATATGATGTAAGGATCGATTTTATGTTTTTCGGTAGGTAAATTGAACATTTACGGGTTGAAATCACGAACATGAATTCATTTAGAAATTATACAAATGGCTCATTTCACTTATTTCGATGCCGAAATTTGAATGAATCTTTAATGAGAACTCACTTTATGTATGTCAAGGTTCGTTGTTACTTCAATGTTTGCTTTAAAGATGTAAATATTGAGTAAATGCATGACAGGATTTCTTACTTGAGTTACCCCTCAAAGCTCTCCCTTGAGCAGTGCATGTTTTCAGTTATTTTGAGATACACAATGTCTCTTCTTGGAACGAAAACTGAATTTTGATGTTCGACAAATCACTCATTTCACTTAGATCATGGTTGCAGTTTGCACACGAAGCGTGCGGCCTGATGTTGGGAGGCGATAGCACTTTTTTCGTGTGGAGAAAGTGAGATTGAGTTATATTGATAGGTAATGGGTTTGTTTTCATTGTAAATGATGATGCATTGGTGAACTCGGTTTTCAATTGAGTGTAGTTTGAATTAGGCATATCATTTTTTGTGCATTGCAGGTAGATGTTCGAAATTTTGATGCAATGTACATATGTATGTCTGTTTATGCTGACATTTTGAGAACGGACGTTTCGATATTTGGGGGTGAATGAGTAATTTTCGAAAATTCTATGCATGTTTCAATTGACGATGAAGGGTACTTTGAAATCAGCTAGAGAATTCATTTTGGGCTCATACGGAATGAAAAGCAGGGTGTGAATGTTGTTCATTATATTATGTGTATTCATAATTGTTTGATATATTGGAGAAATGAGTTTGTGAAATGTTTTTGCCGTTATTTCATCATTGGAACGTGTTTTGAACCGTTTTTTGAGTAATTTCGGCCATTTCGATCTGTGTAATGATCACGGATTTGGAAAATTTAGGGAAAAGTTCGATAAAAGTGTACGGATATGAAAATGTTATTATCAATGCAAAATGGGATGCATATGAGAATTGCTGCAAATGAAAATGTCAGTACCATGCGGGCAGGTATTTTTGAGGCTGTTAGTGAAGTGTAGGGGGTAGGTACGGCGGAAAAGGGTAAAAATGAGACAGAAATGGATTTTTTTAGAGTTTGAAAGTGTTTCTAAGGAAAATGCAGTGCCCCTCGAGTATGACTAATATAAGAGCTGCAATGATGCCGCTCTGCGAGGTGCGTAGCACCCGTAGAGCGGCGCAAGAAGTTAGATTCAATTTTCTGAACCCTTGAATTTGACCGCGCGACGGCGCGTTCCATCATTATGAACCCAATGAAGATGAACAGGTGTCGATGTTGTTGTATGAAACGAGAATTAGCTTTCGTTTTGATGTGGTATTGCGATGTTTCTTTATTTTGGTGATTATTTATATTTTATTGAGGATTTATGGTTGTTTGTTATAGTTTGGAGAAGGATTGGATTATTTAATGGCTCTGCATGAATAACTGCGACGCTATCTGATGTATGGTAATGTACAGCTCATTAACATGATTTATTTGTGAGAACAAGAATACATTTGGTTCTTGTGGTTAATTTGAAAAAGTATTGATAGTAATTGGATGTGACACGAAGTTGGTGGATATTTGTTGTTTTCTCTTGAAGGTTTGAAATGAATTTTAAGAACGCAAGGTTATTTCTCGCTTATGCAGGTGAGTAATGTATTTTGATGTCTGAGGTGGCAATTTTTGGGGGTTATGGGAAGCCTAATTTCCCTACGTCAGGCTATGGCGGAATTTGAAATAGCTTTGGTAGAATTTCATTTATTTTTGAAACGCATGTTTATTTAAAATTTGGAATGAGGCTCATGTAATTTAAATTAGTTATAGGTAACATGTAATGTATTCTGGTGGAATGAACGAACATATTTATAGTCTTGTAAGCATTTTTGACCTTAGGTGAATTCGTGAATTAATATTAAAATTTCATTCTCCCAGGATTCTGTATATAATATTGTGAAGAAAGTTTCAGTCGCGCTTCATATTAGGGATTTATGTAATTTTAAGTTTTGATTTAGGTGAAGCTATATAATTTTGAGTAGGATAGGTTAAATGACTTTGTGTAAATTGATGAGAAACAGGGGATGGACGGTAATTTAAATGGAATACAATAAGAGTGGTGAAAAGTTGAACCAAAAAATTGGATACATGAGGTTATAAAGTCAGGTAAGGATAAAATTGCTTATGTTAGGTTTGATTAGACTAGGTTGGGTTAGATTAGTTTAGGTTGGGTTGAGTTGGTTATATTAGTTTGGGTTTGGTTCGGAAGTGATTGGTGAACTTATTGGTTGAATTGTGATTGGTGTAGTCATTTTATATGAGTAGATCTGATTGATTTGTTGAGGTTGTGTTATTCATGAAAAATGTCAGTTACCCCTCAAAGCTCTGCTCCGGCAGCGCATATCTTCAGTTATTCGGATATACACTATGAAAGTTCTCCGATAAAAAAGGTAATTTGAAATTCATTGAGTAACTGGTGTCTCTTAGATACGTGTCGAAAAATCAGAGATCACCGTCTGTGAAATGATTTTTGAACTGTAAATATGGGCTTAGGGTACGGTTTCATTTGGTAATGGTGTCGGAGAATCAATTGATTTTGGTGTTTGAAAGGTAAACATAGATCCTAAAATGAAATACATTGTACACATCGGTTTGTGATTTGAGACGATGGTGTATCTCATTGTGTTGGGGAATTGTGGTTATTTTTAGAAGTGTGCTTGGCATGTGCATGTGTATATGTGTGTCTGTGGGTGTGGGAGTGTGTGTAAGAGTGTGAAGGTTTGGGGTGTTGAGGTGTGTGTGTGTGTGTGGGTGTGTGTGTGTGTGGTCCGCCCCCGGTCTATGCTGGTTACTTATGGCAGAGGCTAGGCTGATAACGAGGTATTTATTGGGTTCTTGTAAATGACGTTTTATAAAAATTTGAGTAATATTTTCCCGTATCCACTCCTGCGGAACTAACGCAATTGCGAGCGACTCGATAGAAGTTTTTCGCCAAGGGCTCACTGATTACTTCGGCGGTTATTTTTAGTAAAAGACGAGTGTTCGGCCGTCAGGTCCAGTAGCTGAGTATGGGTTTAGGAGGACGAGCGCTTTTTTAACCTCTTCTATCAACATTATGTGGCTTGTTACAGGTAGCTAGATGTTCATGGCTTGTGCTTGTAAAATTTACGTTGAAATCTCGAAAACGAAACAGGTGAAACAAGTTATACTTGAAATTTTATGTTAATTTTTGCATTCACGCAGTTCAGTGCACGTTTTTATATGTATATTTGCATATATACAGCACAATGTATGTATATTAGTACTCAGTAGTTTTAAATGTACTCGAGTACAGTCTAGGAAAATTTTTAAGCGTTTTATTTCCCAAATACTAAGTTTTGAATTACTACCAGATATAATTTTTGATCGTTTTCAATTTCGTGGTAAAATACTGAATTTATTTAGCTTAGCTACTCCTAGTCTCATCGCTCATCCGCATTTGGGGACATTTATTCTGCACTTTCGAATTACAGAGCGAAAAATCCACTAAGGCTCTAATATGACACGGTCCGGGATTAATGGTAAAATAAATAGATAATTAAAACTTTAGGGCATGATATTCCTGTTTCTTGAAAGCATAGTTAAGCACATCAAGAAAATGTGCATTTAAACAGAATGGTTGCTAAAAATGAATACCTTTTAAAATTCCAAAAATATATACCTTTTAAAATTCCTTTTTTAATGTATGGAATAGGAGACAATAACGTGGAACACCCGAAAGCACAGAATTAAATGTTTTCTTACGTATCTGGTATACCCTCCAAATATACATAAACATCAAGGGTACAGGAGAGAATACTATTGTAATTAGCAAACATGGCACAACTGACTCTTTAAGCAAGTTCATCATCGAATTAATGAGGAAAACGGGATCCATCGTCGGGACCGAGAGGAAATTCTTCTTTGAATACTGATTCAAACTAAACAAAATCATGATTCAGAAGAACTTCCAAAAGTAGCAATCCTATTTTCTTGTGAGAAACATTAATAAAGGAAGATCTAGAAGAAAAGTTTATGAAAGCACAGCGGAAAATGTTAGAAAACTGAGAACTCTAATCCAAGATGAAAACACGGATTCGACTCGGAAATTAGCGTTACAGACTAGAATTAACAAAAACACTGTGGTGACTACCTTGAAGAAAAATCTGCACCTAAAGTCCTACAAACCGAAAAACAATCAGTCAATATCAATTAATGATTCGGCTAAAATGATTTGGTCAAGAAGACAAAGATTTGAAGGCTAACCATATCATCCAATATAATAAATTCATTTTTGGCGATGAATATCACATTTATTTGAATAAAACTCCAAATAAACAATACTATCGAGAATAGTCGCAAACAAAACCATAATTTAATTTGGAGAAGCCATTACTCTCACCAAAAGTGACGGTGTAGTGTGGCATGAGTACCACAAAATTGACGGCCCATGGTTTTTTGCAGATGAGCATACCGACAACTAAGCAACAATGTCCAGCGAAAGATATTTCGAGATGTTGGCAGGAATTTTTAAAGATGGAGAAATGAAAGAACTGTTGTTTCAGCAGTATCGAGTTTCACCGCACACATCGGGTTCATCCATGAAGCGGCTAAATCAGCAATTTCCCAACAGGTTCATTTCGCACTAGAGTTCGTTTCCCTGGCCGGCACGATCACCAGACCGTTCACCGTTAGATTACTTCCATTGGGGTCATATCAAAGACCACGTATTCCGTTAAAATTCAGCAACTCGAAAAGACATCATGAGAAAAGTTCTGGAAGAGATAAGTACAATCAGCAAGGAGGTTCTTGATAGCGTCATCAAAAATTTCACTGGCCGCATCGAGAAATGTGTCGCAGCTCGTGACGGGCATTTTGAATCGTATGTCCTCGAATAAAATAAAAATCGAAAAATAAGTCTTCGTTCCAATAATACAAGTTTCATTTCCCTATCCTATGTTTGAAAAAGGTTACAGCAATTTTGAAAGGTATACAGTTTTAGCAACCACTCCCTGTATAAAAATTATTAATTCCTATATAGTATATATATATATTTATAACTATACTCAGTATAGTTATAGAGACAAAGTAGCAACTTTTGCAATCACACTGAAATCCCTCATGATAGAGAAAAATGCATTCGGCTGAATTTTGTCTATAGACAAACCCATTAATTTTTACTGAATTGTGGCATGAAGAAATCATTTTGTTCTTTAACTTCCTAGTATTATTTCCTTTTTTAATGTTTTATATATATACTGTGTATGAGACCAGTTTTTCAAAAGTCAAGTCAGAGAGTGATTATTTATGGTTTCAAAGTCGTCCATGCAAAAGAGAAGAGCCTTTCAACAGGCTCGGATATTGGAATGGTTGTGTTGTACCGCATGAATAAATTTCGTATCAATGGGTGCCTGTTGAGGCTCTACAAGCTTCGATGTAGAACTTTGAGATATTCTAAATCTTGCATGTCAACTGATAATACAGATCTTGGCTGGATAGCAATCTTGTTTTCAAAACCGAAATAGTCCCCTTCTTCCGATACCCTGCTAGAGGTTATTTCGTTTACTGTAGGGTCTACGTGCGTTGACGAATTGTTGGCAGCGCGTAGGAGTATCTTTTTTACCAGCGTTGCCTTCTCTTTGTGGTTCAATCTTGAATTGACTGTGACCCACCTGAATTAGAAAAAAGGGGTAAGTAACGCTTACAATTATCGACTCGCGAACTACTTGTTCATTATCCAGGATGAAATAAGTTTCAAACCTTTTTGAAGACCTTGAGAGACCGCCGTGATGAAGTCACAAAATACTTTACTTCATTCTCAGTTAGATTTGTGTTCTCATTTAAGGGGCCCATTCAAGCAGGGTTGCGGAGTCGGAGTCGGAAGTCGGAGTCACCGGAGTCGCACGTTTTAGGGTGGAGTCAGAGTTGCTTTTCTGACTGTGGTGGAGTCGGAGTCGTAGTCGTAGTCGCTTTTCCGAATGTGGTGGAGTCGGAGTCGTTCATTCGGATGTGGTGGAGTCGAGGTTGGAGTCGCTATTTTTTGGTGTCTTAGATTCTAGTTTTTGCAAAAAATCATTCATAATTGTTTAAAACCAAAATTGTAAAATTTTCTTAAAAATCATACTTGTAAAATATTTCCTCTCGTTAAAGCATGTACATACCTTAATAGTTCTCCCTTTAAAAAATACTTGTGAAATTCCGCCTTCTAAGTTGACCTTAGAGAAAAGTCTCAGCGCGCGGGCAGCTCTTATTCTTCGTACACCTGATGTGTCACAACGCTCCTTGGGTGTTTCTCGGCTCTTCCTGCCGTTACCGTAGTGCATGAGAACGCACGCAATCGTGGACCCTTCTTTACTGTCATCATCTAACTATCTTATCGGCATGACACATCAGCCGAATTCTCAATATTTGATACCAGCAACCTTCATCATCATGCGTTGCTGCTAAACCTTAGGCCAGCATGGGCCAGCGTGGAGCTTCGGCGCGGGAGTGACCTGGGCAGCAGAAGGATCTAACGCCAACGTCCTTGTCTACTTGGTACGTCGACTGGCACTATGCCATTCTTCGAAGTTGGTCCTCAGGACGCATCTTCAGTGTTCCTTATCCGGAGGGAAAAGATCCCCTAACTTCTGTGCACTTTTAGGGACCGTAGGACTCTTGTCCAGTCCATTTAACCAATCGCTCCTAGAAGTAACGTGGATAGTTAGCCCCATGTAAGCGTATTCCACTATTTCATCGATTTGTCTCCTAGTGTCTTGTGTGTATACTGTTTTCTTTTCTTTTGTTATCTTCCGATAGGATTTTTGAAGTAGGTGGCAGAACGCAAGTTAGAGTATATTTGTAATTTTCCATAATAAATGTTAACGTTAACTTCATTAATTCTCCTTTCGCTACCTCACGAATTTCCGTGAGCTATGTTGGGAAATCTATTCTGCTTAACGCACAATAACTCTATTGGAAAAATTTTGTATAGAAATTAAATAAAACACAGTTAAAATACTTTACTGAATAGCTACAAAAAACGCAATGTTTTTATTGATTATTTTGTTTGAGGTTCGAAACAGCGTATTTGTACCTATCACCTAATACGGTCAATGGTCATTGATATCTAGCCATTGTGGGTTAACACATATATATGTGATACCCACAACTGCGAAGTACAATTTTCGTATTGGAGTAATAAAGCATAAATCACAGTGAAAAAGCCGGAATTAGTAATTGAAATCATTGCAAATTCATTCCTTTTGTTTCTGTTTCTTTCATTCCCCTTCAATTAATACATAGGATCTTGAAACTAGTGGTTGATGTGTTGAAAGTTACTTGCAGAACAGGTCATCTGCTGTAATACATAGTACTCGATCACATAAAGAATGGTAACTCTGTACGCTTCTACTCTGTCTATATTCTATACCAGTGGTTACTTATCACGATTTTTTCTAGTCTTTCTCTCAGTTATGCCTTGGTGTATTGATTGATAATGACTAATCTTTACAGTAACCAAAAGTTATGAAGTGATCATAAATATTTCTAGTCTTTAGGTTGTGATATATTGATAATGACTAGTCTTTGCCAAAACCTGAAGCTATGGTCTGATACATAAGGGCTTCTAGTTTTCAGGTTCCGTAATCACTATTGAAAATGAAAATAAAACCAATATATTTTGATTGTAATATCTGTAATATTAGTTGATTTTTTTCAGCTATATGTGGGATCTATGTATTTAAAATTTATTTCTTTATTTTGTTTACTTCCTCGTCTTTAAGTCAAGTTAACCTGTATTAATAATGAAAATTTCTACTCATTTCTAAAGTTATTCCTTGAATTTTGTTTGGTTTTTCAAGAGTTATATTGTGTTTTACAATTTCATTACCAAGTTTAATTTTTATCTTCTGATCACTCCCCAGTTTCTCAGTAAGCATACGCTAAAATTGAGATTTTTATTGCTATGTTTTCACAATCTTAAAAACTGAAATAGTCTCTGTTTCTCAGCATTATATAATTAATGACATTGCTAAAGAAAGTTCCGGAAATGTTGTTAAGTTAATCAAGATCGGTATTGGGACACTTGAAAAAATAAAACACAATGCGAAAGAGTTACAATGAAAATAGTATCACAACACTAGAAATTCTTTACTTAGTCACACACATTTTGTAACTGAAAGCAATGCACTATCTCTGCTGCAATGATTGTTGCATTAAGTCATAGTACAAATTTTATTGCTGAAAACCTACCAAATTTCACCAAAAATATACAATGAAAAAAACTGGACGCTTATTAAAATCAGAAAGTGTCAAATACATAGTAAAAAGTCAAACGAGAATGAAAGACAGTGTCATATTACACACAAAGAAGCTAAAAGTGCCTTTCATTCGTGAACAAAACATCCGAAAACGTCAGCCCCCTGCGACGAAAGCAGAACAACTTTTGCCTATTATAGCCGAGATATAAAATAGTGTTGAACTATAATATGTCCCCTTTTCTACATTGTTACCCCGCATAGTGTAGGTACAGAGAAGAAAAGGCGGTGTACAAATCTTGCCTATCTTATCTACGTGTATATATGATACTCGTATATCATAATTTTAGGGATTTTGAGCATAGTAATTGAATCAACTATTTTAATTTCGTTGAATCGAAGCACACTTAGGAATAGAAAAAATTGTTGATACTTATCTATGCTTATCAGGGAATGCACTGCCTACTTAGCCTACTCAGATGACATATATATATATGTATATACAGTATATATAATAGCGTACACGTCCTGTCATAAATGACGGGATTCGATATTGTCGTTAAACAAACGTTCCAGATGTGGATGAAAAATTAATGAATCCATCCTAATAGTAGCCACGATTGAAATATTTTTGTGCTTGTACACTGATGAAACTCGTCTCACAGATACACGATCATTAAGCATCCTTAAAGAGCGTGAAAAAGAGACAAAACAACCAAGACGGATCAACCAATTTTATTCGTTCAATACTGAGTTGAACATTGTAATAGCATAGAAGTTATGCACATGAAATACCCAAATCTATTTATTCATTTATTTGTTTAAGGTGACACTTGTCATTTTATTTAATAAGAATAATCAACACTATAAAGGGTGTTTTTTGTGCAGACAAATTTCAATCATAGGTACAAAATCTCAAAAGAAATAGATTTTCACGGATGATAAATTGCCAAAATGCCTTAGTTTTCGAGTTATACGGACTTAAAACTTTAAAACTCAAAGTAATAGACCTCGTGCGCGCCAATGTTATCGCTCTAGTCTTGATAGTTCCGACGGCACTAAAGCATTTTTTTGTTATTTGTACGAAAAAACCTGCAAGCATTTTACAATTACAAAGAATTTTCAATTGAAACGTTTTTATGAAATTAACACTAAGTCATCAATAATAAACTTTAGTAGCTGTTTCATGAAATTAATAAAACTGGCAGAAATTATTTAATGCTTAAAGGCTTGAAACTGCAGGTATTCTTCCTAACCGTAAAACGCTTGAAGTTCTCATTACAAAAAATCAAAAACCTGTTTTAGTGGGTAAGAACTTCATGACTTCACTTTCACCTTTTCACCCCTCAAGACTTTACCTTTTCACTTCAAATTAATCTAAATCAAGGTCAATTCAATCCAAGACAAATTCAAATTAAACCAATCTTAAGTTGAGTTAAGAATTGACAGAAACACTCGTTAATTTGAGCGTTTTTTGTATTAAGTATGCATCTATTGTATGTAATGAGCAAGACATTCGTTTTTCTTTTCAGCAAGGAATACATAAAATTTCCGCCGGTTTCCGGTGTTGCAATCTAAAGACAAGCTGTCGTAAAGTGTGTTTAGTGTCCAGCTTCAGGAGGCAGAGTGTGATTGAGATCTTTGAGTAGCGTAAAAAATACAAGTCAATTGTAAAAACTTTTTATTATACTACTCACTTTAGTTGTTTTAAAATTCTACATTTATTGCAGTTTGCATCCATTCAAATATTTATGTTCAAAAGGTAATTTTATGTCACATATACATGTAGAAGTATTGAGGAATTATTTACACTCAAATAGAGATTTATATGCGTGAAATTTCGCTTTATCTCATGTATGAAATCATATACACATGCTACAACATAAGATTATCATTGGACGATATGAAGATTTAATCCATAAAAAATATGGCAATGAAGTCCTTTTTTCGCTCGTCCAAACGATTTTCGTGAAAAGAAGTTACAATTTATTTCATCGACATAGATGTTATATTTGCCTTGGCGTATTAATTTGAAGGGATGGCAACATTTTTATTGCTAATGCAGGAATGTATGAGTGTAGTAATGTACTCCTATAAATTGTATTCAAACGGAATCGTACGTAAGTACTCGGTGAATCGCATTGGTATATTTCTCCTAAAGATTGAATCTACATAACGTCCAATGGTAATCCTAAGTATTCGCTTGTATATGGTTTCATACTCGTGATAAAATGCAATTTCAAGTACATAAATCTCTAAATGCGAGTAAATAAATCCCCAATTCTGCTATGTGTAACATAAAATTACCTTTTAAACATATATATCTAAATGGATGTATATTAACATTAATGTAGAATTTTAAAATAACTTCAATGAGTAGTACAATGAAAAGTGAACTAGTTATATTTTATATTTGACTGGAATTTTTTACGCCGGTCCAAGAATTGAAACACGTACACTCTGCCCCCTGATGCTGGATACTTAGCACATTTTACGACAGCTTGTCTTAAAATTGTAGCACCAGCGAAAGTTTTATGTATTCCTTGCTGAAAGGAAAAACGATTATCTTGCTAATCACATCCAATCAACGCAAAAAACGCTCTAAGTGATTGTGTCAATTCTTAACTCAACTTCGAGTTGGATTAATTTGAATTTGACTTGGATTAAATTGAACATGACTTAAAATAATTTGAACTTGACTTGGATTAATTCGAACTTGACTTAGATTAATTCGAACTTGACTTGGATTAAATTGAACTTGACTTGGATTAATTTGAACTTGACTCGGATTAATTTGAAGTGGAAAAGGTAGCCCTAACATTGGCGCGTATAGTGGTATCATACTTTAGGTTTCAGAGTTTCTTCAAATCCTTATTATTCCAAACGAAGGAGCTTTGGGCATTATACCATTCTTGAATAGTCATTTATTTTGAGTTTTTCAACCTATGGTGGAAATTTCTCCGCACAAAAAAATATATGTCTATAATAATACGCTAGGTGTCCACCAATTTATAACTAAATACGTGTTTTTATGTGTAATTACCCCTGTGTTATAACAATAGGAATCAGCTTGATTGGATGGTATCATAAATACCATTGAAATGATGTGAAAAATTTAACATCTGCTCACTTTTGTTTATAAGTGAACAATTTTCGTGAAAAGTGAATCTATTGTTGAGAAAATGCAGCTTACCGTGGAAAAAAAGGTCTGGCAAATATGTTGAAAACTTCTTTGCTAATGATGATTTGAAATATAATACACAGTTGTTGCTTGCTTGGTTGGTGTGTACATCTGTGACGTTCATCACTGATTGACCGTATCAGTGATACGAGTTTCACCAGTGCACAAGTACAAGGACATTTTTATCGCTGGGACTATTAGGGTGGATCTATTTGTTTGTCATCTATATCTTGGGACTTTTTTAAAAGGAAACTATCGAATCCCGTCATTTTTGAAGAATCATGTACACTAGTAGATATACAGGGTGTCCGACACTTTTGTTGCCAAACTTTAACATAAGGTAGCGATCGTCGAAATGAACACTTTTTATTCTGTTAAGGTATGGTCTAAAATGCTTAGTTAAAAAGTTACAAATATGTGAAGTTACTTTTCGTCCGATATTCGGAGTGCTCCTCGACATCAACGACAAAGATTAACTTGTTTACCGTTAGTACTCCTTCGGCTGCAAATGTATCACCGGCAATGGAGCTAGGAAGTTTCCAATGCTGAATTAGCGGATATGCATCTCGTGTATGGTGCAGCAAATGGAAATTCTAGGGAGGCTGTTCGAATTTACTCAGAAAGGCATCCTAACAGACATGTTCCATCGCGTCAAACATTCACAGCCATACACCGGAGATTACGTGAATACGGAACATTTCACAGACCACGACCTGGAGGAAGGCGCCAAGAAGAGTAGCCGATCCAGACAAGGTGGAAGATGTCTTAGAATATTTTCGAAACAATCCTACTTCAAGCTCTCGTTCTTGTGCACGTGCTTTACATTTAAGCAAAACTACTGTGTGGCAAGTACTACATAACAGTGGTCAACATCCATTTCACTTTCAGCGTGTGCAGGAATTGCACGGTGGAGATTTCGAACGTCGTGTTGAATTTGCGAGGTGTTTCAACAGAAAACAGATCAACAACCTCGTTTCCCATCAAGAGTCTTATTCACAGACGAAGCGTCATTTACTCGAGAAGGAATACTTAATCTCCATAACCTGCACAATTGGTCTGGCAACAATCCACATGTTACAAGACAATGTCGACATCAGGTTAGATTCGCCGTAAATGTTTAGGCAGGAATTCTTGGTGAGCATCAGATTGCGCCATACATCTTACCAGAGAGACTAAATGGACGTACCTATTACATTTTTCTTAATGAAGTATTGCCAGAACTACTGGAAAATGTACCTTCAGCTGACACCAGAGGAATGTATTTTCAACATGATGGTGCTCCTGCACACTTTGCGGTTGCTGTTAGGCAGTTAGGCAATTATTGGATGCCCGATGTCCCAATCGCTGGATAGGCCGTGGCGGTCCCTTAGCGTGGCCACCAAGATCTCCTGATATTACGCCTCTAGGTTACTTTCTCTGGGGGCATATGAAACGCTTAGTATATGAAACACCGATTTAATCCGAAGAGGACCTGATGGGTAGGATTGTTGAAGCCTCGGAAAGGATTCGTGAAACTCCTGGTGTCTTTGCTCGCGTCCGCCAATCATTGGAGAGGCGTTTGAACGCCTGCATCGAAAGAAATGGGTGCGTTTTGAACAATTTTTGTAAACATGTAACCTAGTTTACCGTTTCGTTTGTTGTGCTCATAATTATTACTGTCGAAAATGCTTTTTCCTTATCACAACATTAAAAAGTTAATGGTAATTAATAATAATAAATGTTTCACATACTTGCCTAACTTCTCGTTTCGTATCCTTGCCATTGATGTGCCGCAGTTTACCGTCTTGGATTCGTCTCCGCAAGAGAGTGTACGAATTATTTTTAATAACAGTAAACTGTCCAACTTCAAGTCCTTGTAACTCTTTAACCAAGCATTTTTGACCATACCTTAATAGAATAAAACGTGTTCATTTCGACGATCGCTACCTTATGTTAAAGTTTGGCAACCAAAGTGTCGGACACCCTGGATATTAGTATAACTTGTTTTTTAACGTTCTATTGCCAATTTGAAAGTCTTTCGTAAATAAAGATCATAATAACCATATGTACAGGTTGCAGCACATGCAAGCAGTAATATGCATCTTATAAATTGTGAATAGGTGGAGTTGGAGTCACACAGTAATAGTGGTTAGGTGGAGTCGGTGTTGGAGTCACAAAATTCTGGAAAGCTGGAGTCGGAGTCGTAGTCGGATTCGCAAAATTCTGGAAAGGTGGAATCGGAGTCGGAGTCACAAAATTCTGAAAAGGTGGAGTCGGATCGCAAATTTATTCCTCCGACTCCGCAAACCAGCATTCAAGACACATGCCGCAACTCCAACTCTAGTACAGACAAGGTGGGAGCTGAGACTTGCGCAAGCCTGCTTCCTCACTCACGGTGCAAGCCCAATCTCTCAGTTGAGCTGCAATTCTGGATGTCAGATCTCGACTCGGACGAACTATTGGACATCGCTGTTTGTTTAGATGCCGTCAGAAAGCGCAAAAAAGTCGAAGTGGTGCAAGCCTTGGCTTATGAAAAGGAACACGCTCTCATAATCAATTATTAGAGGAACTCAGATTAGAGCCCAAAGATTACAAGAATTATCTGCGGATGGATCTCTCAACCTATTTACAGCTTCTTTCTTTGGTAGCAGCACACATAAAAAGACAAGATACCATGATGGAAAAGCCATTTCACCCCATGAACAGCGAACATTCACTACGTTCTCTTCCATGGCATCGTGATTCACCTCTTTGTATTTATTCACTAACACTTCATACGGAGCGTTTTTTTGAATGTTCATCTGTATATTGCGCGCTTTCAACACTCCAGAAACACGGATAGCTTCGATTAACCTCCACAATTCTTTGAGGAACGCTTTAGAATACATTTTACTGATTAATGTTTGGGAAGAAGAGAACGTTACCTCACTAGTAGCTATGGCGCGCAAATTATAGTGGTTGCCATTTTTTTCCTGACAGTATACTGGTTAACGCGTTTCCTTAAAAAATCTGAAATGTATGAAATGTGACAAAACGTATTATATCTAGTTTTATTTAAGCAGTATTATTCAACCAGAACAAAAGCGCAAAACGAAAACACGAGCGAAATTACGAGTAGGGCATTCCGAGCCCACTCACGGGTCAGTCGGCAGCAAAAGCCTCTAGCTCCGCTCACAAAATATCAGAAAAGTCTGATCTGATCTTTGAAATTGGGCTTGAGTTGGAGCATGAGCGTACCCACTCACGACGCACATTGGCATGAGTTGGGACTTGCGCACGGAGTTTGAGTTGGCGGCATGTGTCGTGAACGGGCCCCTTTAGATTTACGAGTTTATTTTCTACTAGAAGTGAATTTGGATGTAATTGGCCATAATGAAGACCATTTTCATCCTGAAGACATCAATGGCAACGGCAAGCGGTGCCAGAGCATTAACATAAACAGAAATAAATTTCATTTCAATTGATATGAAGAGTACCAATACTTGTTCAGTCATCAATTGGCGAAGTTTGTATTTGTGTTTCACTTACACGACCAACGAGTCGTACAATGAGTTCCATCGAGTAGGACATGGTTAACGAAGCTAGCAGCCAATGACGCAGTTGATTACTTCAGCAGAATTTAGTGGGCCATTTTTATTCAAAAAGGCACTACACTTTCCCACTGTAGAGTGACTTTATGAATTAAATTAAGAAGTTGTTACAGCTCTCTTTGCATCAGTGGTTGCAATTAAACTTAATGTGTGTGAGAAGTATTTGAAATGTTTAGATTGATTGAAGTGTAATTCCTGATGATTCTCAACGCCCATTCTTGTATTTGGAAGAGGCTATCTTATCTTCTTCCTCTGAATCGTCATAAACCGAATGTGGGTCCGCCTGTTCAATATTATCATACTCTGTTGTTTCAACTCCGAACAACATCGCTTGTACTCTATATTGTTTGATCTTAATAACATTATAAATTGTAGTTTAATATTGTCAGCATTCTACATTGTTCTATACAAGATACAAAACGTGAAATAGTAACCTAAACTTTAAAACAATCGTTGGCATAGTCAGACCAGGATCTACATAAGTACTTTTAATGTACTCAAGTACAACACTTGAGGAATGGCTTATGAATGTACTTAAATACTGCACAGTTTGTTTAAATATATATACATATATATATATATATATATATTAAATACAAGTCTATGGCAATGGTAAACGTTCAATATGTGTGCATTTTATATTTAGGTATCAGTGGATACAAGTAATGTGGAAAATATATTTGAGTATGTACGCGTACTGAACCACGGGAGTGTTTTATTTATTTCAAATCTCTCATGCATGATTGGTTTCTTTCATGTATGATAGGTTTCAAAACAATCATACTTTATTAAATACCTCTTTGGGCAGCGATCATTTTACCCCCCGCCAACATCGAGAACAGGATCCCAAGATCTGCTGTACAATCTATTATAAAAGGTTTGTTATGTTTGTTGCTGTAGAAACGTAGCCTGGGCGTGGTCGCAAACAAAAACTCTCGGGGAGAACTTCTCGACAATAACTGTGTCGTGAGATCAACGCTAATCCACGAGTGACGCTAGACAATTTAAACAATTTAAACAATTTTAAACAATTTATTTTCCACAGGTGATACAGAGGTAGAATGTTTCTTAAGTCTAGTACAATGGTCAAACTAGAGTAAAGCTACCTGTGGGCCCGAACAAGTTCAGAGACTTTTAGGGCATCCTACCATCACGTTTTTCTAAGGTGTACAATAATGTTTAACCTAGTTCACTTAACCTAGTTTCGCATTAGACTGATCATTGAGATAATTAACTCGATATTTTATGCTTTATTTTACAATATAGGTGAAATCAGCTACTTTTAACAGTATGTTCGATAAAACGATTTAAGAGCAGAAGGAAGATCGGTTATGTTATCCATGGCATGTTAAATTATAAGGACCAGACATGTAGGAGGCAAGATTTGACACGGTGATCTTACACGACTAGTACTCGGATAGGAAGTGAGACTCAAGATATCTTTTGAATACTCTATACGAATTACTTTCACGGATCTCTGCAAGTATTGAGTTCTAAGTTTTAGTTACAACGAAGAGGATATTGTGTCGCGACCGGGCCTTCGAATAATAAGGAAGCATGAATTTACATCTATTTCGGGTGAAATGGTCGTGATGACCAGTTTGCGCAGGTAATAATTGTTTTAGGCTATTGTCGCCATCATTTCTTAATGTTTTGTAAATGAAATTACAAATGGAGATTTTGTAGCGTTCCGAAAGTTTAAGTATTTGTAAATTTTTTAATGAATCATTTGTGTGAGCATGATATTCTAGGTTCTTTACCGCTCTGATAGCTCGTTTCTGCAGAGTAAATATTTTATTGGTCGTATTGTTATCAGTTCCGTGCCATGCTGCTATTCCGTTTTGCAAGTATGGAGAAATGAGCGCTCGGTAGAGCATTTGTATATAAAGCTGTTTCAGGCAGAAAATTTTGAACTTTATTTAGGATTCCGATGGATTTTGATAATTTAGAACTAATATGAGTGATGTGCTCTTTGAAGGTCAGATGTTTATCCCTTATGATACCGAGAAACTCACATGATTTGGTTTCTTCGATTTCACCTTCGCCAACTTTAATGCGTGGGAGCGATACATTTTTCTTGTATGAGAATGTAATATATTTTGTTTTATCAATAATAAGGCGTATTTTATTAGCTTTGAGCCACACTGAAACCAAATGAAGTTCATTATTTATACTCTCCGCAATCATAGCGGGATTTTGGTTCGGAAGGACCGCAGAAAGCGTACTGTCATCGGCAAAAAGTATGACTTTGAAGAATGATGTAGATTTTATAATATCATTGATAAAAATTAGAAACAGGAGAGGCCCAAGAACAGATCCTTGTGGAACTCCATGGCTAATAATATATTGTCTGTGGGTCTGATTTTGCGTCGTCAATGAAAACGTATTGCTTCCGATTTGTTAGGTATGATCTGAACCAATCATGGGCAGTCCCTCGAATGCCATAACAGTGTAGTTTCGAGAGTAGTATTTTATGGTCCACACAATCGAATGCTTTTCGAAAGTCAGGAAATACAGAGAAGACAGGCTTTCCTTCATCTATAATAGAATAGAGGAATTGTAAATGATTTAATATAGCCTGTGTTGTTGATTTTTTTGAGCGAAAGCCGTATTGTTTACCGTAAAGAAATAATTTTTGTTCAAAATAAGAGTACACTTTTTTATACACAATTTTCTCGAATACTTTGCTAATATTGGTAGTACGGAGATAGGTCGATAATTGTTGACACAGGTTTTTCCACCATTTTTAAAGATAGGGGTTACTCTAGCAACTTTAAGGGAGTTCGGGAAAGTGCCTAGGATGAGAGATTGGTTAATAAGATTGGATATCAGCGGGGCTACAATATCAGTAATAATTTAAGTACTTTTGTCGGAAACGTTTGTAACCCACTCGATTTATTTTTCAGGTTGTTTATGCACGCAATTACATCGGAGGAGTTGGTGGGCGTAAAGAAAAAGGAGTTGTGTTCTCGAATATGTTCCATGTATTCCAGGTGATCAGCAGGCTCACTTGGAATACCATCAGCTATAGTTTTCCCTACGTTTACGAAGAAATTGTTAAAGAGATTAGCAATTTCTTTCTTTTCATGGTATTTTACATTATCTTGAACAAAATTTTTAATTTTCTTTTTATCGGCGGTGCTCGGTTTAGAGCAAGGGTTAAGGAGGCGCCAAGTCTTTTAAACGTCAGCTTTAAATTGAGTAAACTTGCTGAAGTAGTTCTTTTTTGATGTCCGTATTTGTTTGTTACATAGTTTCCGATTCTGTTATATGTTTTTCTAGGTATTTGCCCTTCGCAAAGGAGGGCTAGGTACGCTTGACGTTTCTTTATGTTTATCACGATGTCCCCAGTAATCCAGGGCTTTTGTTTATTTTTCGGGGTAACTGTACGAGTTAAAATTGGGCAACATTGATCGTATGCGGCTATTATAGTTTCAGTCAACTTTACAACTGCTTTATCAATGCTCGTTGCATTATTACACTGGGAGATATGCAATGTTGGTGTTGATTCTTCTAGAACGGTACGTTCTTCTTCTAAATTTGATTCGTTTACTTTACGATATGAGTAAGTTTCAGCCCGTGGCTTGGTGCAAGTAATATAGACATTTTTCTTAACAAGAAAAATTTGAAATTGATCTGATAAATCAGAGGTAATGATTCCAGATAGAAAATCACTTGGGTCTGTCATGAAGATATTGTAAAGCAGCGCAGTAGATTCAGAGGTTATTCGAGTAGGCTTTGTGATGAATGGAATAATGGATTGAAACTGAAAGGTTGTTAGGAAATTAGAGATTGGTTCATAGCTTTCATGTTTCAGTAGATCATAATTGAAGTCACCGCATATTATTATGTCATTGTATAAGGGCCTGTTGAACTGAGAAACAATACGATTTAGCTCATTCAGGAAGAATATAGGACAGACGACATTGCCGAGAGATTGAACGCTCAGGGAACTAGCGTGAGCAATCGCGCAATCCAGCGCTGTCTGATCAAGGAAGGCCAGCACGGACGCTGACCTCGAAGGACTCCACTCCACAAACCATGTCATGTTGCTGCTCTCTTGAACTTTGCATAGTCACACTTGGATAAGGACAGAGGCTTTTGGGAGAGAGTATTATGGAGTTACGAATTCAAAATCGAGCTTTTTGGGAACAATGACGTGAAGAAGGTTTGGCGTAAGAATGGTGAAACATCCCTGCCCAAGTACACCGTGCCAAGAGTTAAGCACGGAGGTGGATCACTGATATTTTAGGGTTGTTTTGCTGCATAGGGTACTATAAAATTGGTTGCAATTAGAAGGAAGATGAACTCTGACGACAATATTTCTATTTTGGACGAATACCTGAAGTTATCAGCCAATAGTATAGGACTTATAAGGCGATGGGTATTCCAACAAGACAATGACCTAGAGCACACGGCCAAGTCTACAACTAGCTGGCTCCAAAAAAATAAGATAAATGTGCTGTCATGGCCTTCGATTAGTCCTGATCTCAATCCCATTGAAAATTTGAGGCACGAATTAAAAGTCAACATCAACGAGAGAGCTCCAAAGAATCTTCAGGAATTGAAACGCATCGCCATTGAACAATGGAACAATATTTCATCTGAAACTACCGGAAAGCGTTTCAAAAACGATAATGAAACGCTATTGATTATTAAAAATATACTCAAATGGTAGATTCACCTCAATAAAGTGTAATACTACTCACTGTATGAATGATTTTGTCTCATCGTGTTTCTGAAATTCAACTTGTTAAAAAAATGTCAAAAATAATATTTTGTTGTAGAAACTTCGTATAATTGTCACTAATATGTGCTTCACACCTTGTGAAAATCCTATGCCTGTGGCAACAATAGTTGTTGAGTAATTCAAGCATGTTGTGAAAAACGAGCGGTGTACGAATAATTTCGTCGCTAACTGTAGGTAAATTGAGCTTGTGACTTCTGCAGTCGGTCAGCAGCATTACGAAAGTTCTCTCCGTGTACCACCGGTGGCTCACATAGCGGTTATCGTGATGATATACTCGTTTAATCTACATAAAACTGTCCAAATGGAAAACACTCACAAATACCATAAACACTTGAAATTGCTCTCGATAATTTGTATTTAAACGCCTGTTACATTAATTACTGAATTTAGAGACGGTGGAACATTCTGATTGCTAACTTTTTGACTAATTCTTCGAATAAATAATCGTTTGGAACGATTCGAATGCATAGGAATTATTAGGAGCAAGAAGATTAGACCCAGTAAATTTTTCAAAAAATTTAGGGAGATTCATTGCAAAGAAAGAATGAGTGACTAAATGTGATGATCAATATAAAGGTTAGGAACATATTCTAGAAAATTGGTCTAGGTTACAACACATCTTCTCAAAAGAAGAAAGTTTAATTTCTGAAATTTCCTACATCTTTACTCCCGTCAATGCGCAATGAATGGTTAAGCTTGGAAAAATAGTATTATTATGAAAGAATATAATTATAGTTTTTACCCATATACAGTGGCGTACAGGAAGAAAACGTTGTAACGAGCCCGATCGCAAACGCTCATGTATACAGAACAGTCAATCGACATAGTTTCGATAGTTTAACATATTTTCAGGTAGGGAGTAGTTCCTTGAAGAAAGTTGGGGTAAACCTCGCTGTTTTTTGACCTGATGTTTTTACAATAAAACGATAAATTTCACGAAATCTTAGTACGAGACTGAGCATAAGCATTTAGCTTACCGCGTTTATTTTCTGTATTAGAATTCTGAACAGTCAAGGAATTCATCTGCCAGTTTGTTTTATTGAAAAAAATTCAACTTTGAATTTGTAGTCTTCCATATACAGCCCCAAAATTACAATTATTTAATTACTCTGACTTTCAGTATTAACATACCTCGATGAAATGAGAAAAAAAATTTATTCAGCGGCAGCGTCTTATTTTGTAGCCTCACATTATCTACACTAAAGCTAACGAAGAAAACTGGTAGCAGAAACGTCAGACTCATGCATCAAGAAGAAAACAGGATGAAAAAAATTTGCTGCAACCCTAAAAATGCGCCCCGACCCATGGCGCTGGGAAAATGTTCTAACCGAAGATGTCGTGCGATGAATTTGAACGCGTGATCCCGTAGTACATAGTTCATGGGGGTGTTAAATGAGTCTCAACCTAATTGAGTCTCCATTCTAAACCTCGTTAATGTCGTTCAAAGCATTCTGCTTATTCTTGATACATCAGAAAGTCTTGAAATTTCTCCAGGTCCGGTACTGATGTTAGCGGCGAGGTACCGGACGAAAGCGACTTCGCGTCCATCTCCTTCATATGTCCCGATCCACGAAGCAATCCAGCGCTCTACACCGAAGCGGACTCCTCGAGCAAACGTGAAGAGGCTAGGGCTCTCTAGCTCTCAGTAATTTCAAATCAACGTAAAGTGCTCATATGAAAAACTCTTACCCCCACAAGAAAAAACTTGTAAAATTATGTTACTGACAGAAATCATGAATATTTACTCTTCTCAGTGCCAACGACTACAATCATAACGTTTTTTTCATCGTCATACCTCTTCTAATTCTTTGTTGCGATGTGAATATTAAAACTGGAATGAATTTTCAGCCGATCGATATATTTTCGTAGCACTTCGATGACGACGCTCTCTAGTTAAGGTTTAAAGGGTCCACGTGTAACATGCTACTAACTAATCGATGGAAATTTCCTTATGTTTAATTTATCATCTGCATTATTAATTTTCTCGCGGTTTTTGTCAATTGGTATCAAATACAATTGAGGGGACATTCTTTCTGACACAAAAGTGTGGGCCAAATATTTTTGATTGCCTCACGCAAAATTGAATGGATAATTTCAATTTTTTATCGGTTTAAACTTTGATGAAACGAATCAAAGAAGTCATGAATAAATTGGTTGAAAGTTGAGAAATCATTATCCTATAAAAATTTAAAAAACATATATATCGCCCAAACAACCTATTTTGTACTGAGGCACAAAATGGAAGAAATCGATAGCTACATTCATAGACCAATAAGAAAGGTTATGTTGAGTGGGATCTTGATTAAGGCTCGTGGAAGATCTGGTTGAAATCTTTAAGATAACATCACAAATTATTTGTAGCAAATTTACAGTTAAGGTGGTAGTTTGAAGAGCAATAATTTTAAGAGTTTCAAAAAATTCAAGAGTTAAAGAGGTTTTTACAGCTCGTCATAGATTTTAGTTTGAGTTAGGTAGTCCGTGCAATAGAAAGACCAACTAATCAAATTAACTTTCGAGTATAAACCGATAAAGGATTATATTAAGTAAAATTTACGTATGAACCCCACAAGGATTTTGCTATTGCTATGGGTTTGAGATTTTCTGGATGCCACAAGCCACATTCAGTTGACGGGTTGCCCAATTGTGGAAGAGGGGAAAAAGTATCAGCACCTCCAATCGAACTAAATTAAACAGAAAGCAACACTGGGTACCTCAAATTAATTCCAATTTTAGAGCTTAGAAAATAGCGAAACATAACAGATAAACTGTCGAAAGGAACATAACGGCGAAAACTCATATGAAGTGATAGATATAAACGTATGAAAAACTGAATCAGCTAAATGAATTAAATGAATAAAGTGAACGAAAATGAATGTTTCAGCCGGAGCGCTGTTGTTTTTTATAGCCCCTCAGCTGTACACGTCTGCTGCTTGTTTAAAATAGGCGGTCTGAAATTTGCAACATACAGTGGCGCCAGAAAGTAACTCCGCACTGCCTTATTTTTCATTATGTTTTGAATAATAGCAAATATAACTAATCATTTGAAGCAAACTTTACACCATAAAATTCTATGCCTTTTAATCTATAGATATGAATTCTGAAATTTATTTTTCTGCTACCCAGTAACTGTGTAGGCGTCATTTCATATGAAATGGACAAAGCCTGCAGGACAAAAAGAAACTCCGCATGTTAGGATTTTGATGTAAATATGCTACAATGTCCGCTTTTAAGCTGCGATCGGGCATTTGTAATTGTTATCAGTGCTAGTGAAGACCATAAAGTGCTAAAATCTTAAATAAATTTTAGTCATGCATCGTCTTTCCATTGATAACTTCAAGGAGATAATTAAACTACACAACAATGGAATATCCAACCGTAAAATTGGTCGTGGATTGAATTGTGACGAAAAAACCGTCCGGCTAACATTGCAAAAGCATCAAAAGACTGGCAGCGTTCATGACATCCCAAAATGTGGACGTCCAAGGGTGACATTGGCCAGAGAAGATCATGCCATCAAGATCCGGAGTCTTCGCAACAGATTTGAAAGTGCCCCAGAGCTGCGTAAAGAGTGTGGTCTTATTGGAAAGTGGTCTGTGTCAACTATCAAGGGTTGCATTGTCAGATGAAAACAAATGATATCCGCAAAGAACAGAAAGCGTCGCTTGAATTTCACTAAGAGCCATGAAGAAACAGACGCTTTCTTCTGGAGCAAAGTTCTGTTTAGTGATGAATGCAAATTGAATTTGAGTGCCTATTGAATTTGCCTATTGAGAACAGCGTGCAAAATTTTATTTGCGCAAATGAACTATTCGCAGAGCAATATTCATTCCCACAGCAGCAAAGGAGACGAAAAGTATTTAAATTCATGTTGCATCAAAGTTATGCAAATAATCACAAAATTTCCTCGGTCACAAAACACGATAGTAAAATACTTGAGCAGATCAGCGATTTGATAGTCTAACGTGATTTTAAAACAAGTGGTGCTAGATAATTAGACGTTTACTTGTACTTTTACCATTACTTAAGTATTGAAGACTGGTTACTGAACTCCTATTTTTATTCACTAATGGAGCCGAGTATAATAAATAAACAAATCATCAAAATGTAAAGTCTCTGAAATAAAGTATTCAATAAAAATTTTGTCGTTTTATTCCTAGCACTTCAATCATTTAAGACTAGTATAAAGTGCACGAACACCATTCCTACGTGATAATATTCATATTTTTGGAATTTTTTTTCGATCTTAATATAATTGAACGTAATGTTCAAAAAGTAGCCAAAACCTTTTCATTAAAAGTTGACACTTATTGATGGAAAATTTGGTGGTTTCCGATCGCCTCGCCAGGAAGTACGTGCGGGAAGTAACTCGTTGAAGATGCGCATGCTGCTAGGCATGCAGATAAGGACACTCGCTCATAAATACAATTAAACCTACACTATCTCACACTTACTCAGACATATTACTCACATGCTTAAACGTTCATGTATACACACCCACTGACTTCTGCCAACAACCAAATACACGCACACACACTCACACTCAAATATAAACAAGCATACCTAGGCACATCGACATAAATCCATGCCGACAGACGCGCTTAAAAACGTTGTAAAAAACATAGACACAGTTGCGCATACAGATACGTTCATGCATATACACACAAATACGAACTAACACGTACACTCTGGTAAACTTATAAAAATAAGCATGAACGCAGAGGCAGAAACATACATATTGACCAGCAGGCGGACACACATGGATGGCTCCTCAATTTCTCAATAATGAGGCGGACGCCTCATTTTTTGTAGTCGATTTTGGTTGTTTAAATGATTTACAGTTTGAAGACATTATCGAACATATAGTGGTACTCCCCGGTGGAAAAGCGACCTCAAACAATATTAATAATAATAATATAGTGGTACTAAATGTTGCTCTATAACATGTGTGTCAGATCGTTTTGTTCTGAAAATGTGTTATAAAAAAGTTCACGTTTTGCAGTAGGTAGATATACCATGGGTAGTATTATTTCAACATCACGACTGATGATAATATTCAAAAAAGATTTTGCTTCTCAGGTAACCGCAGATGAGATGAGTCACCCGAAATGACTTAGTTTCGAATCTGTAATCAAGAATGTTTCATCCCGTGAGGTTCCTTAGTTGCGCATTTCCCAGGTTACGCATTTGTAGTGTTTCGTCGACTACGGCAGTGAGGGGATGTGTTCAGTGTGTTTAGTTCCAGTGCTCAAATCATCAGATTTAACCAAAGTAATAGTGCCGTTATTGTATGTAGTTATGGTCATGAAATGGTACTACTTACAGTGATTGAGTGTTCTTTTAGGTCAATATTGCAATTAATTCATAACTAAAAATATAAAACACGATTTATGCAACTGAATCGAAAACACGAATCAGTTAGGATGTGTGCAAAACCCAGTTAAATTTTCTTGTATCAGTGCCTGTTTTAATCTGTCGAATCGGCAGAAAAATGGACCGACAAGTGTAAGCTGCGAACAATATTTTGGTTTCAAAATTGGTGAAAAGGATAAGTCACGGACACCTTACTTATCTTGCACTGGGTTATACGAGGCTCACACAGTGATTAAATGGTAAACGGAATGTTAGGTATTTTGCTGCAACCATGGTGTGGCGTAGGGCAACAAATCATGTTTCTAACTGATTCTTTTGAATGGTGTACATTCAAAAATTAGGAAATGGAATCAAGTAAAAAAACTGTAAATTCACCGGGTGAGTGAGCTATATAATCACTCATCCATTATTTAGAAATGTCAATAGCAGGTGCTATACAACAGCCATTGTAGTTATTGTATTTACCTTGACTGATTGTTTGAAGAGGAAAGTAAAAACAGCTAGGAAATGCATGTGCATGAATCCAATGAAAGATGACTCAGTTGATGAAACAATGATGAGATCTACATTGTCAGAATAAATGCAGAACTGTTGAGCTTTTGACTTAACAAAGTAAATTTCTAGTGGACGGAGCTAAACCATCAACTTTCATTAAGTATCATGAGGCCTTAGCTCTCTTTGAAGAAGATGGTACTTGTTTCTGGACTGATGTAAATGGCCTCGTGAATCAGCTAGGAAACGAGGATTTATTTAATGAATAGAAACTGTTTTTCCTTCCAAGCACAACAAGCCTCAAAGCTGTGTTGCAAAACAATGACAACAACAAATGTCGATTCTTGTTTGACTTTTAGCTCAATTGACGAAGACATATTTGTATGGCTCAATGAAATTCTTTTTGGATGGTGATCATTACCCGTATCCTAAGAGGAACATCTCTGGCGATCTATACACAATTTTTTTTCTTGAATGACTGCTAGAAAATGGAGAGATTCTGTGTATTTTTTGTGTATGGATTAGCTGAGACGACAAAAATTATTACATTGTCAAAAGTTGCACAAAACAAGACACGCAGTTGGTCAACACATGCAGGTTTGAGAAATTTCCCGATGGTGAGTTTATTGATTATTTCACTCCTCGTAAAAAATTATTTATTCCACTTTCACCTTTCAACAATTCAATTTATTGATTCTGCAGTCTTGGCGAATTTTGAAGCATCAAATATTTAATTAAGCATTGCCTAATTGTTTTATATTTTTGATGATCAACTAAAAGTACACAGTTACCTCTAGCGGATTTTCAAATTGATAACTGCCCGTAAGCCGCAAATGATTTCAAGAGATATGTGCCATTTTCCCCAAATAAACAGACAAAATTATTTGAAGACACTTAAAACTATTACACTGCTTATGAGTCCATATTTTTGAAACGTCAACGAATTCTGGCTAGTTGGTACACTTCATTTTTGAACGCAAGAGCTAATTTCTCAACAGCTAAGAAATATATCTTTAAATTCAGTTGTGGAGGGGAGGCAGAAATCTAAGCTGCCAGAATATTCACTCGATGAGGTAGCTAAACCGAACTGAACTATGAAAAACTTTTTTTGGGTTACAGGGATAAATTTCGTAGTAGTTAGCCTGAGTGTTTGGTTTCTCCAAATGAGTTCGTTTTATATGGTCACAAATCTGTCCCTGGAGACAAGCATGTTTTCTAACGGGATGTGAGTCAAGAGTAGCAATTGCAATTATTTGCAAGAGTGCAATTTTTTGTCTCTGGTTTAGAGTTGTGTAGATCGGTTGGCTGGTATCCATTTACTGCCGAGGTGTAGTGCGAGTATTTAGGATTGCCAATATTTGTAGAACTAAGTGGTGTTCTGTGGTCGCTCGTCCAACTCGAATCTCAGGAATTTAGGCATAACATTATAATCTTTGAATTTCTCTAAAAACTCAACGTCGAAGGAATCTTTTGCAGCTTTCCGTAAAATGTTGTTATTTGCTAACTATGCAAATACCTTCATCACCGTAATTCGATTTAATATATCTCAACATGCCAGTAGTTTGTATGAGTCACAGTCATCACAGAAACTTGAAAACGAAGAAAATTCCGAGGAAATCAATCGTATCTATTAACACTTTGGCTTCAATATTTTCAACTGAAGTTCAATGTTCAACTCAAATTTAAATTGAATTATAGTGTGCAATATTGTAAATAGCACATATTAACGTGACTGTGCCTTCATTTAGCTCGAATTAAGTATTTATGAAAATTGAGTTCGTGATTATTGGTCGGTCAGCAACATTGGGAAAATCCCTTCCGTGTTCACCGGTGGCGCACTTTGCGGTCAAAGGGTTAAGGTTCGTAAAAATTATCTTTCTGCCCCTGAGAGAAACTCTATTTATTCAACTGAGAAATATACATCTCTGCAGAAAAATTCATTTATTACAGAGCCATATAGCTTCGTGGTTATAGAAAGGGGATCATCAAATTCACCAATAATGAATAAAAATTAACTTATTGCCAAAAAATGGTACAAGAGCTCACTCATGTAAATCAGATTCAATTTATTCATCCTATACGGCTCTACAACTCAATGATGAAAGGGAATCCATGATTCGAAAAGCAACTATTAATATCTGTATGGAAGATAGAAAGCCCATGAATTCAGTCCCCAATTTTCAAAACTACCATTGAATATCCATAGGTGGCATCTTGAGAAGTGTCTGACGTACTCAATTTCAGTAATGATTTGGCAGGTCTCTTGGCATTACTTCAACCTTTCAGGACTGCTAAAAATAGCAGCATAAAAGGCTGAAAAACACTCTCTTATTATTATATACTAGTGTGCACGGCCCGCCACAAATGACGAGATTCAATACCTTTCTTGAACAAACTTTCCAGACGTGGATGACTAACCAAAATATCTATCCTAACAGTACACGTGATAAATTTTTTTATTGCACTTGCGCACTGGTGAAACGCGTATCACAGATACGTCCATTATGGCTATCTTTACGAGCAATGACAGAGAAATGGTATAGAAGCGGACTCAAAACAAATAAACCATGGGTATTGTTAGGAATTTCTCTGACCCTTTGAAATTCCTAGGTGGATCCGTGAAAAAATTCTGTCAATATTAACTAACCTATGCTAACCTATCCTTTCCTATCCTAATCTAACCAAACCTATCCTTAACGAACACATCCTGATACAATAATTCAAACATATTGTTACATTTAAAGGCCATCTTTTAATGTAATGTTGAGGAATTCGGTATCCATGATACCGCAAACTTTAAGACATCCTATGTTTCTTAATAAGAAGCGGACACCAAACAAATATATAAAAAGATATGTAAATTAACACACAACGGGTATTATTAGGTTAGATTCAATGGAACTTTTTGTCTCGAACATAATTCTGCATAGCGTCAAAGCCTTAATTAGAAATGGCATGACAAAAACAACTGAATGACAAGATCTGTAAAGGTTTCCGACAGCAATCCACTGAGTACTTTTTTAGTTTTTAGTTCAGTAACCCTTGGCTCACTAGCAATGTACGGTGTGAAAATGGGTAAAGTAAATGATTTTCAATAAATCGATATCCAAAGAAAAAATATTCATTTGTAATAATATTTCTCTGTAGCACACATATAATCGAATAATATCACTCTGTAGCCGAATGCTAAAAAGAAAGGTGATAAGTTTCGTTTTCGAGGCAAGCAGTCAATATCTCAGTATCATTCATTACCTGTTAGCAAAACCTTTTCACAAACTAAGTTAATGTCTGAGGTGTAACTTAATGCTTGCTTTTCGTATGACGTCAAGTGACTATAATTGCCAAAGTGTGATGAAAATTTGCAATGCACAAGAAAACCTAATTAAAAGATTTTAAAAAGGTTTCTGCACTTGTGAACTTTAAAAAAAAATTAGATCGTCGATTGAAACGAAAATTTGAGCCACTTTCAAACTTTTTAGACTGAAAACATCGAAGTTCAAGCATACGGAACAAAACGTATTTTGAAAATTGTAGAGTTTCTATTATTCTTTTCATTTTTTAACATATACATTATGAACAGAACAAAAAAACCAAAATGAAATGCAGTTGTAACAAAATAAAACAGAATTCTGCCTTACAAATGAATATACCAGGTTGTACGATGTGGCCCTTTCATTTGACTAAACAATTAAACATCCAAAGGCAAAGTGAAATATTAGTTAATTATAAATTATATAGTGAAATTATATTATGATATTTTACGATCGAAATAAGTTGACTATAGATTCGTTTTCGGAGTTTTACTCGTGTAAATGAACGTGTCTGCACTATTCATACCGTGCTGGTAGGGGGAATAGTTGCCTGTGAGAAATTTTGTCCAATGTTTTGGTTCATTTTCCGTCACGAAAAAGAAAATCATTAGAGGCTCCTCAAAATTCTTGCCTTTGGTGACCAGGTTGACGAATATTTAAGTGCTGTGTCCCCGCGACAGCAGTGTGGTTATTCTTACTTTTACGAAATAAGGTCAGTGTTGTCAAGATTTTCGGGAAATTATTCTGAAGAACTCAATCCACAAATGACATATGGAAACTTGCAGTAATAATCTTAGTCGTTTTCAATTCGCAATGAACTGCAATGTAGTTGTTTAACTCACCACCTAGAAAGTCGGTCATGTTACTGGTGGTGTGAAAATTTAGAATTAGTAATGCTATGAAAACATACTTTTGATATTATATTAAGGTAAACTTCACAGAAATTTTGAGACTGACCATGAAGGAGCGGTGACTCGTTTTATTCGGCCACTAAGCAAAGTAGAGAAACGAGTTAGAATCCGTACTCGTATTACAGCAAAATTAACTGGTAAGAAAGAAATGACACGAACATTGGTAGTAGGCATGGATACGGAAAATAAACACTTTTCACAAAATTAAAGTTTTCAAAGCTACTTGACTTCCTAGGTATTGAGATTTAAATATGATCTTTCGGACGCAATTTGCCATACTTTTGTGTCTTTAAAGTGCCAATTTCAAGTAGCATGCCACTCTTAAATCTGTTAACACTAGAGTGCCTAGTATTTGCGAATCAAATCACGCTCCAGCATAATGTTAACTCGAAGACACACTTGCCAAATGAAGAGTCGGTGGAGACGTACATACATGTATATCTTAAGGTGAGGCAAACGTCAAGACTAGAGGCGCTGATAAGTTGGATTACAACACTTTTCTGATGAAAAGATGCCCTACAATAGCATTTTTTCATGCATGCATCGTCGTCTACACGAACACAGGACCCTCCACGTGCACAGAAGACATTTTGGTTGGTCTAGGAACTTGGTGATGCAATTGAGGACAACGAGCTTTAGTGCTGACGGAACTGGCCCCAAGCAAGTACTAATGCTGCAACACGTGACTTGGAATACTAAGCCACGTCGACATATCGCGTATTCTAAATGGCAAAATACATCTCTACCATTTTCAGAAGTTCAGAGTCTAATGCTGCAACCGACTAAATCCTAAGTGTATATTTTGCATATATCGACCTGAGGCAAGAACAGGACTGGAAATTTATTAAAGCATACTTTTTCACCGACAAAGCCACTTTTACACGCAACAGAACGTTCAATTCACGTAACTTGCACAAGTAACAAGAAGATAACCCCCTTGAAATGCATCACTTCAACTACCATCGTCTCTTGAATGTCAACGTCGGTAGTCCCAGCAGCTATTTCATAGGGCTTATCTGATACTGTCTCCAGCAAATTAGCCCGTTTACATCGTATTTCTAGACCATGTTGCCTGCACTGCTGAAGGAAGTGCTTCCAGGTTCTTGCCGTCGAATGTTGTTTCAGCACATCGAGCTGAACCCCATTCCATTACGAATACTCGGCAATTTCTGAACAACGTCTTTCCGAATAGGTGGATAGGGGGTTATGGACCATTGGTATGGCCTCTTAGATATCCAGACATGTGTTCTTTACATTACATCGCCTGGGGCCAATTGAAAATTAATCATTGATTTACGAAAGAATTCGAGATGAATCTTGTCGATAGGATTCCGCTCGCAACAAGTAATTAAGCTTCCATGCAGAAAAACCGACTTTTGTATCGTTTCCAGCAATCCATTTGGAAAAAAAGTACTAGACTCATATTGAAACGGGGACAGGCATTTCAAGCAGTTATTGTACAGTTCATTTGATAAAACATATATTTCGTTCATATTTAAAGCCTTTTCCATTGTGACATTTTTCATAAACGTAAACGTCAGTAACTGGGTGTCCAGATTGAATTTTAGTCCTTAGTGTCTGGCGTTCTAAGGAATTGCGAAAACTACGTTTTGCAATGAAAGTGTTCGATTTGCGAGCCCCTGCTCACTGTGCAAGCTATCACCCATTTTTAAATACCCTACATATACTCAATCACATTAACGGGACTCAAAAGGAAATACATATGACTTGTAGTCTTTCACTGTTTGAGAGTGTCTCATTCACTGGCTAACTTGGTTCCGCGCTATGTGGGTCAGAATAAGAAACATTACAAAATTGCAGGGCAATAACTTCACTAACCTTCGTTGCAGTGTATTCAAACGTACATGTCCCAGGAAATTAGAGGATTCAGAGCACACACTCATCACCATCGGCGATCAGCACAGATTTTAATGATTCGAGAACCTGGTTGATTGTGTGATAAATTAACTCTAATAATGTTCATTTTCAGTTTCTCATCTTCGTTCCTCCAGAAAATGATAATTTGATATTCGTGTGACCCACCATCACTATGAAAAGAACGTTGCGTATACGTTTTATTGAATGTCCTATTATTTTTCTTTCACGGTACTATTTGTTTCATTTTACGACTTAAATTGTACTGCTCATATTTCATTATGAATAAAATATTAGTCTTGAAGACTATAAAAGGGTAATGAAAAGAAATTGGGGGTTCATTGACGTATTTAATGTGATACTGATATATCGAGTCATGATGCAGAAAGTGAAAATTGTTTTTATTTACATTGCTAAATCGAGCACGCATGCAAATGTTGTAAATTTGGACATTGATACACGTCGAAAGGAAGCTCTCAAATATTTAGAGTGAAACTCCTACAAGCTATTTTGTTCAACATGTTGCCAGTCGCAAAATCTATAGACCGCATGGCTCCAATATTGAGTTGAAAATATCTGCTAATAATGTGGCGACTGCTTTGGCGACGTGCAATGTATATTTTGCCCAAATTCCAGTGAAATTTTGGGGGATGTTTAGCTGAAAATATTAACCAAATATAAACTTCTACAAACTCGAAAGAAATGCAAAAATTCGCCATTGTTACCCCCTCCCCCCCCCCCTCATATTAATAAAGGCTCATTATTTTAGAGATTTTCTCCTCCCGTAATGATACCATTTTACTCAAGTGTCCGGAAAAAACTATTTATTGTATGAATAGAAGAGCCTATATGAAGAAACAAATTACGATACTGAGTTCCAATATTCCTCAATATTGGAGGTACAAAAAGCCGCGAATGTGAAAATTTTCCCGACAATCGTAGCTGTGAACATGTTCTCGATGAATACATGTTCAATTGACATTGCTCTTGAATCAATGTATAGTTTTTAATGGCACGCTCCGCGCATGCATCTGAACTTCTATGATTGTTTGAGACATCACGTCGTCTGCTGATTTTCAAGTATAGGAACAACGAGCAATCAAAGGGGACGAACTTAGACCAATGTTCTCCCAATATTCAGTGATGACAAAGTTAAAATGGTATAAATATTTCAATTCCATGCGTGTTGTCAAAATCTCATTAAGTGAAGAAATGGCTCTAGTGACAGAAGACTTGAACCAAACTCGGATTAAATAACTCGGATTACAAATCATGTAAAAGATAGTTTTTAGAAGAGGAACTCTACAGTGGGAAAAAATTCGCTCTCGTTTTGTGAAAGTTCTACTACAAAAGTCTTATCTTGGTACCTAATTCAAACATCTCACAAACAAATTTATGTTGTGTATTCCGTTTACAGCACCTAGTTAAACTGCCGTGTTCTGTTGATGTGTTCTTTGCCTTCAGAGAAATGGCGAATTAAAAATATAAATGAGTAGAACAACCACGCAGGTATTTTTCATTCCAAGATCAACAAGTCAACACACTGAATATGTTATGATGTGAAGTACTGTCCCTACTTCATCTGAGACTCCTGTAAATATATCTTGTTCAGTAGTGGAGAGCTGCTGACAGACACTCAGTCACCAAGAAGACGAACCACTAACGTGAGTCGTACGAAATGCTTGTCGTTCACATTTTCTTTAATTTGCGGGAGCTTCATAAATTTTGTTCGATTCCGATGTATGGTGTTATATTTTTCGTTATTATATAATGGTTCTTTTTACCAAATATTTTTCGATTTAAAATTTTATTGTCAAATAACATTTCAATTGGAATATAAATAAAGTAGAATTTCTAAGAAATTTGTTTGCATTACTCGGGTCCGACAAGTTGGACGATCTGGAGATCACAATTTATATGCACGGGAAGCATGGCTGTTGCTACCCAGTGTTCTCGAAATCGATTGGCTAGGCTCGTTTCTCGCGCTTTCGCCTAACATAATGACTCTTTAATGAAGACTAATGTCCTCACTAATATTTTGCGTCTGCGAGTGAGGTTTGTTCAAGGATTACCATGAAACGCAAGTCATTCATTGAAATTCCCGAAGTTGCTTTATGCGCTTCCGCAGCTGATGTCTAAGAAACGTTCGAGTGCGGCGTGATCGGGTGGAGATATAAGGTTTACCTGCCTAGAATTATCATCCAAATTTCGCAAATACTATCATATCCTTGTATCTTAAAGTTTCTTGAATATCTGGTGGTTTTCCCTTCCTTCGTCATTCCTATAGTTTGTGACCTCATCCACTGCGTCTTATAGCTCATCCTAATTTTTAGTTAGGCATAATTTCTAAACTAAGTTTGCCCATACAACAATGAAACCTCAAGTTTATAGCGATGCATATCAACCCGTATAAATATTTTCTTATTTGCCTCTACAGACGACGGTATCACGCCAAAGACTTCCTAAATCATTTAATTTTAAATGCAGAAAACACTAAGCACAATTCATATTTTAAAACTATGTACTACTAATTAATTCAGAATTCAGCTACATTCGCGATTCATTCAGTTTGTTTCATTCTCCGTCAGATGTGCAGTACAAATGTTCGAAAGTACGGTGTAAATGTTGTAAGAAATAAAGATCAATTCTGGATAGTCGTCCAAAATTTCCACTTAATAGCAAACATCGCTTGTGATCCGTGAAATAAAGACCAACTATATAAACCACTGATTGGCTGCAGACGCTGATTGGCTAGTCCCAAACCATTTCTGGTCTGAACAGATTAAATCGCGATTTCTGGAACGTTAACAGATCGTTAAATTTTCACACAATTCTAAAACTGGAAGACCAAAACCTTTCCGGAAACCATAATTACTTGTTCATAATTACATTCATAATTACATTCATATTCATCATTCAAGAATCTGAACTGTACCTATAGAAGTGAGTGAAAATATTACTCGATAGTTGTGTGTAGCACAACAGTGAAAAGTCAGTGACCGAGACTATAATAACTGCTGCGCAACTTGCAGGCTCTAAGAACTGCGGGTAGGTCGGCTCCCCACCTTTATTCCTTCTGGAAAATCCACCCCACTTAAGTCGAATAAATACATTTTATTTCTTATCAAAGTTTAGGAATTCTAATAAGCGAAGGGATAACAGCGTTTTAGTTATCGAAGGACTATAATTTCACCAACTGAGTGATATTATAATGGAACTTTTTTGCTGTATTAACTTTCCCCTATGTTCACGCTCTTAATCGTTATTTCAGCCTAAGACACGTGTATTTTTGATAAAGTAAAAATTATCAACTGTATGTAAGATACAAAATTTGTTGGCATTCAGTTGTTCCAGGTCATAAAGTAAATTCTGTTATTAGGTTAAATTACTTCCGACTTCCTTAACCACAGCAACGGTGTTTTCAAAAGAGAAAGAAAAATGTACTTCTATATGTAGACCTAAGGGAACGGGGAATCTATGCACAAGGTAGTCCCCACAAGATGCGCTTCGAAACGGCATGATTGGAAAAAGTGCTTGATATAAGATAGCAGATGCAGAAGAAAGTAATAGGTGCTTCAAAAAATACGGAGCAGAAACGAAAAAAATTAAGGTCCGTAACAACGCTCCCTTTCCCCAAAAATAATAAATTTGGACATTAGGGATACCTAACCTAGAGTTCAGCTCGAAACTAACCTAACACCAACACGTTGACTACGATGAGTTAATCTGAAGTTCAAATTGCACTAAAATTTAAAGTTAATCGCAGTGACAAAATTTTGAAATCAGCAAGCATCAACTAGATCGTGTCTTCATTTAGCTTTGTTTAATTAAGTATTTATATAAATCGAGTGTGTGACTATTTGGTCGGCCAACAGCGTTTTAAAAATTGTCTTCTTGTACGCCCGCGGTTCACATCGAGACCCATGTTAATTAAGCTCGGGACCTAACAGTTTCTCCCTGGTAGCAGTAACCCCCATCGATACAATAATTGTAGCATCCTCGTGACTGGAGATTAAACTGTTTTATTTCGCTTGTTAGTAAGGTTAATTAAGACTCATCATTTTTTCAAAACAACACATAATATCCAAATATTTCTTTTCATTTATCCATTTATTTCCGTGCGCCATCGTCATAAAATTATTATATTTTTATCCAAATCATGGAATAAGTAATTTTCGAGGGGGTCTCTTCATATGTACTTGGATAAAAGTGTCAGATCTAATCAACTTCTTCCTCTAAATAGAATTTCAATTTTATGTTTTTCATAAAAGTTGTGCAAGGACAGTATACTAACTAAGAATAAGGTAAAAACAGTTAAAACAAAATTACCAGGTGTGGAAAAATTGGACGGTATTTCTCAGCCAAAACCCCGAGTCTAAATTAGAAATATTCGTGTAGTGTAAGAATGCCAATTATTTTGATATAGAACCTACCTTCGGCAACAAGCTAATGTATAAGACGCGTTATGCTTCCGTACGTTGGCGCAAGAGATTAATGTCGATAGTTTTGTGTATCAAATCTATAGATGGTATTGAAATGTCATGTCCACTGATCCCAACTTGAGATTGAGTAGAACGTACGTCACTCCGCTGTGCAATGAAGTTAGACAATTTTATTTATGAGCAGCAACAGTTGAAACATTAGTTTTAAATTTATAGAGTATTTCCTCGTTTTTGATTTTGACAGGTATAGCGAGGGTTCGAATTTATTCGATTCATCGATTCATCTCCTGAAACCAAAATGAGGATAAACAACAGACCACTGATAATTTTTATTGCCCATTTCAAAATAAAAACTTCACTTGTTATGCTCAAATGAGAGAATCGCATAATAAAGATAAAGCACAAAAATTTACAGATCATTTTCAACGTTGATATTTAATTATCATGTTATCATGTTCAACTGGAATGAATTAACGCTTAAGCTCACACGCACTCACTATAAATTATCACACTGATCGCAATCGCGAATACGAACTACGTAACGTAAAATTATTTTTTGTGAACGTTGCTCAAATTCTTGGCAAAAATTGAATTATAATAATGTTTCCTCTCTATAAACTCTTAGGTATGGATACAAATACATGGTTGGTTTAATAGACTATTTTTGAACGGGGCGCTACATGGTTCACTTACACTTATGTGAAAATTAATGTTTCTTCGTATACAAATTTAGTTACACATTAATATATGTAGTGAATTTGTAATTCAAAAACACAATTCTGCTCAGAGTGGGCTTTACATTATAATCTATTCTTTGCGTTTTTTGTTTCGAAAGTAGAAAACACTCCATTTTCTGCGTGCATCCTCAATGACAGCATTTGATGGCCCATTGATCATACTCTACTTGGAGAGCAAATTCTTATTCAGCAACACGCGATTTTTCATCTAAATGAAACACGGCATATATCTTCAGACATCCTGTTCAACCCTAGCACGTAAATTCTAAGAGTGATAGAGCTAAACAACTTCTTCCGATAAATTGAATTTCAATTTTATAGGCTGTAAAATTACTGCTAGAATAGAAACAGATTCAGAATAAACATGTTTTAATTCTGCAGTTTTCTTATACTATAGCCATGGACCCAGGGTAGAAGAACTTCCGTTTAAGAAGTCCCTTGAACGGTAGCAATATAATGAGGAAAACTAGTATCCATTATTTGCTTCTGATGAAAAGTGGGTTCTAGTCTTCATTTTATTTCAGGCAGTTTGCACTGTGGTATTCTGCGAGTAATGTTAACTGCATTCATTTACCGACGGACACGATCAATTTGCATTGACCAGATCTATTCGCTCACTTTACAGCTTCGAAACGACCTTTAACCCCTAACGCCTTTAAGGACTAATCGGTTATCATCCAGACCTAAACTCTATGTATAATTTGTTTGTTAAATTTGTACCCTAAGTCCCTATAAGTTCTCTTAAGAGTGAGAATTATTTCCTGATTCTGATTCAGTGACAACCTGATGCCGAGAGCCCAGACATTCATGCAGTCACTTGAAAATAGGTATTCATGACAATAAAAGATCAGAGCTAATAGCCTCATAATCAGGCATTTATGGCGTTAAAATCAAGATTTTTAGGGCCTATAAGAGAATTTAAGGCAACTACGTCACAATGAAGTTTCAACATACTTTGCTCAAGTATTCATTTTAAACTTTGGATTGAATAAAAAATATTTAATTTTTTCATATTAATAAACAAAATTCAGCTGACACTATCAACAAAATGTGTTTATTCAAAGAATTGCATGCATAACGTGCAATCTAGACAAGAAAAAGAAGAGTATGCAAATTACTCGTACAAATTATTAGAGAGAGGTAAGAACTGCCAACGATTACTATTTAATTTATTAATTAATACACTTTTTTTTACCATACCCACAAACTATAAAAAAGACGTTTAATAGAACCTCGAGTAAATAACAACAAAGTAATGCGAGATAACATTATGCTACAATTAATAGTTTCATTTTAGTTTATGCTATTGCAAGATGCTACAATAACTTTCTTAAAGTTTCCACATGTAAAGTTCAATCTGCGATCGGATCCAACAACTGCCAATTACTGTTTATATCCTTGCGGTCTGTGTCCGCTAGTCTTACCTTTTCGAATTTCAGGGCTATTGCCATTTCTTTTTCTCCTGGAGCTTTACTTACACTTAATGTTCCTTGCAACAACTGCAAAGCCCATTAATGATAGATTTCGTTCTTCCATTTCCGATATGGCCTCAGGTATCTTTTTAAATGTGAAGAAATGTAAATTAGATCATTGCACAAGCTGGCCTTGCACATAAAAACTTGGACTATGTGAATTGACGATTATCCATACTATTCAATTCGTTGGTTATTTCATGGAGCAAGTCGTAATTAGAGGCGTAGTAGAAAACTGTAGAAAGCTGCTGTTCGCCAAGTTCCCACCTTACGAGAACAGGTTGTAGTGGTAAGTAAATTCAGTGACGGGGCATGCTGTTTGAATCGTTCACGTCTGCTTGGTGATTTAAAATATACTTTTTTATCATTTGCGATTAAACGATCAATATCCTCAAATGAAGATCCAACTTTTTCGGCAATCCTGTGGATACTATGTACCAAACATGTAACATGAACCATGTTAAGAAAAAGCACTTTCAATGCAGTAGTAGCCTTGCGCAATGCGCATGTGTGGTGCAGCGTAACGTAAGTCACGATATTGTTGCACTTGACTCCATCTGACCACAACAACCCTAACGATGTGGTAAACAACTGAGTGATCGTAACGTTGTTTGCTACACTGCGGGTCTCTGTTGTCAGAAGGCACATTTTAGAAGAGCTATTTGGAACGCACCAACAATAACATTTGCAAAGCGCCTACATAGTCATTCTGTAGTTTTCTCTATTGAAATCCAATTTTTTTAGTTTTCGAATTCACATTTAATTTTCTCCTTGACCTTCGTGTAGTACTTGTCAACGTGGTACCTAAAAAGAGTTGATTCGTCAAGAATGGTTCTCTATCTGTGAATTTTTTGAGAAATTATTTTAGACTCTGATTGCGTAATATCCAGAGTGGAATATCAGCATCTATGAAAGCTTTCACAAATCTTGAGGAAAGATTCAATCTCTACTGGGCGAGGGTTTAGGATGAAAAACTGCATGTGAGGTAGATGCTCTGCTTTCAGATGATACCGCTGTGCTTTTTTGTGACGTGCAGATTTCATGTGTTGAAGCACATAGTACTTTTTTTTAACGTTGGCTGTAGTATGACACAACTTGGGTTGCAAAGTTAAATTATTACCACTCGAAAAAAAACATTTTCATCACTTTCACGAACATAATTGCTTAACTTTGGCCTGTGGCCATGGACTTTGAATTTGGCCATGCACTTTCGGCATGGTGTTGAAGTAAATGTAAACTGACAATATTTCACCTATCGAAAAAGGCATAAAAAGTATTAGCTTGAAGTGAATAACGTTAATTTTTTAATATTATCATAATATTTTGAGGTTTAGTTCTCCTTTATCCGTGTCGATACCGTCGTGCGGGTCGACGTGTGGGTTCGAGGAAAGGGGTTGTCTTCTGTGCAGCTTCCTTTCCGGGGCACTGTTTTTCCGCGTAGCTGCCCTCACTGAGGTTCGTGAGGGTGCCGCCTACGCGGTAATCAATCCGTTAGAGCAACAGAAAAAAATATTCTGTTTGTGGTGAACTGCGGTGGCCCCGTTAGGAAGATGCACAACTGTCTACGCCAAAGAGGTTGAATGTATGGAGCCGGCGTAATCGCTTCAAAGTGAAGCCAACTCGCCGCATCTGGAGGCAGACACCCCAGAAACGGAGGTGACGCGCAGTTTGCAACTGGCAGTCAGAAAAGTAGAACGCTGCTTATCCATGCTGCGTTCAAGGACTACGTTTCCAATATGTCGTTCCCATTCATTATGCACAAGTGCAGTAGAACTTCCAAAAGAGATTCAGCCATAAGTTTTCCCATGTAGGTACAAAAATTTTATGAATAAAAAACTTCGACAAGAAAATATTTAGCTAATAAGTTAAAGGGGTCCTGCGAGGCCCCTTGTCTCTCCGATAGTCATCTTTCATGTTTTTGTTGGAAAAGGACCCTTAGGTGGTGGACTATTCTTTCCTAAAATTTTATGGCGCTACGGACAATAAATCTCCCAGATGGGGGAGGGTGAGGGGAACTAATATCTTTAGTTTTCGGCCCCATTTCGAGCCCATATAAAAAGAAAACAAAACGGGAAATAGAAAATTTGCGACTTTACCTTTGTTTGATATGTTCCAAGGATTCTAAAACTGTTTTTGTTTTTGTTCTAGCATAAAAACTCAATGAATTCTATTTTTTTGAAATAGCAATACCAATGGACTAAAAACAATATGTCAATTTTTTTCAAAAACTAAGGCCTGAATCAAAAAATGTATGGAAAAAATTGTGTTTTTTTCGAAAGTTACATATTATAGTCAAATTTCATAAGAATCAGACGGACATAAAAAAATTCCTAATTTTTGTGAAAAAAAAATGATTTTTTTTGTTGGTTTTTCATGGATATCACAATGCACAGTGTGAATATGAAGTTATGCATGAAGATTGTCGTAATAAAAATGAAAACAACATTCAATTACATAAATTTTCAATTATATTACCCTTTTACAAAACTTTTGTTTATGCCTGTCTGTAAAGTCACTTATTTCCAAAATTCAAAAGAATAGAACTCATTGAGTTTTAATGCTGGGAAGAAAACAAAGAAACTTTTAGAAACCTTGGAACATTTCTAACAAAGATATATTCCTATTTTTCCAATTTGTACATTCTGATTTTTTTATCATAGTTCAAAACCAAAAATTCGTTCTACTTCTATATTGTGGTAAAATATCGCATATATAAAAAAGATTCATATACAAAATAATTGAATATATATTTGTTAGAAATGCTCCAAGGATTCCAAAACTTTCTTTGAATTTGTTCTAGCATAAAAGCTCAATGACTTTTATTCTTTTGAAATATGTATAAAAATAACTCAAAAAACTAATATTTCAAGTTTTTCGGAAAATCTAAGGCCTAAATAAAAAAGTTCACGAAGAAAATATGTTTTTCTTTCAAAAATACATATACTGGCCAAATTTCAGACCAATCGGATCAAAATTCAAATTTTCTGGAGGACCCCCTTAAAACTAGAGCACACTCATTACTTTAAAAAAGAGATGAATGCCAAACTTGCTGCTCAACGTTCCAGTGATGCTGTTTCAGATTGATTACAATTTGGTCTAAATAATAATATCGAGGGCTTTAGCGGTAGTGAGGCTCTAATAAAATTTATTAGTGACTTTGATATTTTAATTTCCAAAAATTATTTGTCATATGGATATGAGAAACCTATTAACTCGAAAATACCGGCAATGTAGTTTCTACCCTTCATGAAGAGACTTCCCATATACAATCACTGTGCTGCCCAACATCTGGAAAAAAATGTGCGAGTCAGTCTGGAAAACATGATCTATGAGATTTTTATTTGCATTAAAACCATTTAAAACTAATTTATCAGAATTTTTAGACTGGGCATGAGTTTTTAACACTACGTATGAAATAATTCATAATAATTTGGAATTTATTTTTCTGAAAAATTGGAAGCAGATGTGGTTGCAATAACAACCAACCAGCAAAACAATTGGCTTGTTCCGATTAACATCTATTTATTCACAAGGAAATAAAATATGTTTTTAATGGTTACTGCACGTCTTTTGAAGATGTAACAATTTTGACAGCATCTAGTAGAAGCAATCCATCTTCATTAATCTCATCTTGTGCTACAACAGAGTTCAACAATTCATGTTCTAAGAAAAGAATAATGTCTGACGATGTTCAATGTAAAGATGCATACAGAGACGATACCTGTACCAAGATTGTTCTAAATAGAAGACTGTTCTATTTCTTTCTAATTCAGTGTATTTTTATTATGTTGTTCCTCAAGTAAGAGGATACATAGTAAGAAAATTAAAAAAATGTTATTTTTTGCGAACCATGCGAAATTTCTTTTTCAATCGAATCATGGGAATTCCTAATAGTTCATTGATCTTAAGGAGAAAGCGCTATTGACCTATCCATCAAATGATGTTATCGGCTAATGTTTAATTGTTGAAAATGAATATCATCAAGATCTTGCTATTTGCATGAATCCTAGTTTGAACATTTAAAAAATATGCTTAATTCTACATTTCGTATTTGTTTGAAAAGAAACTGTTCACTTCACTTGACAACCACTGTTTCGAAGTTGATCCTCTACATAATCATGTTTATTCAATAATAAAATGTGTTGAATCTCAATATATTACTTCAAGATGCCATCACTCAACTAAACTATTTAACGAAACCATTCATAAAGAGAAAAACTTTGGCCGTCAGATTTCAAATAAATTAACCTTATTTTCAGGGATGTAAATATAATGCCTATTTCTATAAAACTTGCTCCGCACAGCAAAATTAAATTACTTTATGGTTGTAAAAATGTTCTTTATTAACTCAGAATAGCCAGAAAAAATCGTGTTTGTAAAGCGTATGTAATTATTCATTTCTTTACATAACTGGATGTAAGTTACTCAAGAAATGTTTCTATGTAAATGTTGTTGTTCTTTATCATTCAGCGAGGACACAATTGAAATATATGCCAAAGAAAAAAAAACACGTAAGGCACAGAGCAGCGCAAGTCTACCATTTCACAGCGCGGTGTTCAGTCCCTGATGTTAAAGGTGGTGGAACCCCTCCACTGCCACACCACTTCCACAACATGGGATAAATGCCGGATGGGCGGGACTTGGGACGCTGGAAAAGTTAGCGATGCCGCCTCCACCCATTCAACCTCCTTGGTCTACGCCGTGTGGTTCCGTTAGTGTATTCCAGGGTAATACCTGATTCGCTAAACTACGATAGTCGCTTTCCTTTGCGACAAAACTATATAGTATAGTATGTCCTCCTTAGGTGGTCCCTTAACCCTTTGGGTACTGACGGTTTCTCCAATGCTAAAATAGCTAGTGCTTCCAGCTTTGAGAATTCAACTCAATTTTAAGTGATTTTACTAGTGCGGAAATATTTTGGAGTGAATAACAAAATAAGGGAAGTACATGCATTCATGAAACTAGTTTTTAGACATTCCAGAAGTGTCACGAGACGACTTCGGTCCTGTCCCTTATTAGTTTGCACTAACAAGGAACCGAACGCTCGTTTTGAGGAATTGGCTCACCTCCATGCAATACACAGAAAACAAAAGAAAACTCATGGGCAAGCCCAAGGCAAATAATTAACATTACAGTATATACTAAAAACAAAGCGTTACTCACCGATGGAAGATGACCCAACTTACTTAGCGCATTTTCTGAGCGCACTCGTGATGTTTCGAGCCGTTGATTCTAATATTGGGGCATAATACACATTGTGAAATTCGCTTAACATTTATGATTTCGGCCATACGTTATGCAAACATCAACAAGTGTATGCACAATGAATGTTATAAGGAATGATACAAATTAAGTAATAGAATCTAGATACTGCATACGCCAAATGTTTACATCACAGAATTATCCTGAATGGTTCGCTTCGGCTGGCCAGCCTTCCTAAGTTACAAGAGCTACACATGAGGCATGGTCTATTCTGGTTTATTCTATCTCAGATATTCCAGCAGCACAGTAGGTGATAGTTACTCCAACCCACAAAATCATTCGTCTGATTACGTCTCAAGTGTACAAGGGTTCGCCCGAGGCCTCTCGAAGATTGCTTACACCCCACAAAAATTCCTTGCTAATATAAACAAACATTGCTTGAACCACCACAGCTTATCGCTACACATAACATTTCTTGAGCCCAAACATACAGGCATGTAACATTATGTTGAAGCGACCCATCTGTGCTGCTGGAATTTACTAAGATATTACTAACAAATTTTTAAGTAAGCACAACATTTGTTACACACAATTGAAAGATTTATTACACATAATTAAAATATTTCCTAAATTCTCAGTTTTAATTCGCAAAATTAATCATTCTTAACAGTCCGCCCTCCTACAGATAAAAAAATTGGCCTGACAATTTTTTTTAATTAGCTTCCAGCTATTTATTGAATAATAATTACTGCAGTCTTTGAAGCCAACCTAAGACACACATGGTAACTTCTACTTAAGGACACCGTCTAGGTGAAAAAAAATCCCGTTATTTATAGATGGATTTCTCTGAAATTTCCACAGTAGGTGTGAAATGATGCAAATATCATTTGTTATTTCGAAAAAAATGTTGTATCTGCACTGGATTTTTTTTTTATTTTCGAAAAATATGATTAAATAGGGGTTTTTTCAAAATCCTACTCCTTCTACAATTTTGAAGTTACAGAACCAGTACTTCGTTTTTAGATTGCTTAGATGTCTATATAGCCACTCGGAATAGGGAATTTCGACAACTTTTGTTATGTGGATTTTGGGAATTAAAACAATATGAACTTTTTTTCATTTTTTTTCATGTCGTGTAATTTTCAAAACAATAAATTTATCAAAAAATGCTATTGCGCGAGGATACACCTTGCTGAGCCCTATCGAATGGTATATAAACCATTCTCCTAGCTCTAAATTGTGGAAGAAGTAGCATTTGAGAAACCAATTATCGAGTTTCCAGAAAAACGTGTTTTTCCACAAAAAAATTTCCTTTTTATCTTTTGAACTACAGGGTTTTCTATAATGAACTCTGGAGCGTTTGTAGCACTTTTCAAGCCCTTTCGATTGATACAATTTACATTGCTGTAGCTCTGTAACTCTGGGAAAAAATATACAACAAAAAAAATAGGTGTCATTCATGAAAGCAACCAATTTTTTTAATTTTTCATTTTTTTTACCAAAATACTTTTTTTGTCGAGTCAACTCCTTTGTTTTATAGCTCTTTTCAAGCCCTTTGGATTGGTGTGCTCGCCATAGCTGTAGCTATGATTCTGCAGCTGTCATTGAGCCATGAATGAAAGCTGCGGTATCATAGATACGGCAGAACAGCTAAATTCTGAAATTGTCAAAAATTATAAAAAAATATCTACTCAGCGTTAGAATGTTTCGTTTGAATAATGGAAGCACTTTGAGTAGCCCATTAACGAACTATAATGCCATTCCCGCAGAGAAACACGCTCAATTGACCCCCAATAATGAGGGGGGAGGGTACAAGGTCACTCCACCCCCATCGCTTTCCCCCCCTTTGGTGGGCGCACTATTCGGAGTAGACGTAAACGGAAAGAACCAATGGAAGCGCAAGAAAATCCTCTATAAGATGCATATATAAACAGATAATCAACACATATCCCGATTTCTATCAAGACGGTCTCCTGCTTCATTATCATAGATACGGCCGAGCAGCTAAATTCTGAAATTGTCAAAATTTTCCAAAAAATATTTATTCAGCGTTAGAATGTTTCGTTTGAATAATGAAAGGACTTTGAGTAGCCCATGAACGAACTATATTGCCATTGCCGCAGAGAAACACGCTCAATTGACCCCCAATAATGAGGGGGGTGAGGGGTCAAGGTCACGCCACCCCCATCGCTTTCTCCCCCCTCCGGTGGGCGCACTATTCGGAGTAGACGAAAACGGGAAGTACTAATGGAAGCGCAAGAAAATCCTCTATAAGATGCACATAAAAGCAGAAAATCAACACATATCCTGATTTCTACCTAGACGGTGTCCTTAAGCACATTATATTCTAAAATTAACTCCGCAGAAAACAGGGTGCATTACACTCAAGAATCTTATTCATTACTATCAGCAACAGTGTGATATATTATGTCGTCTTCATTTCACCGATGTAACTGTGTTCCGCCGAAAGGAAATACGTTATAAATGCTTGAGTACTCACCCCTAATCACATTCACAAATTTTTACGGGCACAATTCCTATACCCTCAGACATCCTAAAGTATTACTGATTTTTTTCTCGTAGATTTCAATTTTCGTTTGCATGTTCTGTTGCACAACTTGTTAACGCTGCAATTACTGATTCGATCTTGACTCCTCTGGTTTCGCTGACTGAATTTGCTTTTCTTTCCTGCTTTTTCTTGTGGCATTTTCATAGCTTCACACACGCCTTGATGATAGGTAACTCATTTTTCAGGAGGAAGTTATGCGAGTCCAATAACCAGACTCGTATAAAAACTTTCTATACACCACATTAATTGCACGATTCCGTTCTGTAAGATGGATCATTGTGACGATTCAAATTACGACTAAATCATGTTGAATGCAATGTTTCACTTACATTTTTGAGGCGCTTATTCAAACTCACTTTTCAATCATCAGATTATTCATTCACGCTGCCCCGTTGATCAGGCGGGTCGGCTTGTCATGAAGTCATATTGCTCAGCTGATAAATATGAGTTTAAGCGTAGATAAATTCCATTCAATACAGACTCCATTCGCGATAAGGTCTTGAATCATACGAGGTAATCCTGAAGAATCCGAGGTGTACTCCTGAGCAGTGCGCGGTGGTATACTGTAGAATGCGTCTCAGTTTTCTTGATATCGACGTAGAATTTCTGGTAGACACGCGATGATGTTCCATCCATTTTGTCCAAGCCTATACTCTTATTTGTGCGAGAACTTCGTGGGTTAATATTTTTCGAAGAGCGTACGCCTCATTCGAATTATATCCGACGTGATCTCTTTGAATTTTCATTTCACGTATAAAATAAAGATGCCTCAAAATGCGGCTACAGTATTCCAATGTGATTATTTGCCTAGTTAGAAAAAATTCACAGGACACTTGCATTCGAGTTTCAGGAATGCCTTGCTAAGCATTGATGTCACGATGCAAATTCCCCAGTTACTCAAGATAGTTTCAATACTCAATAACATAAAAGCATTATTACGTTTTATTTGAGTGCCCATTCTATAGAAGCATTTTTGAATGCTAGTACATCAAGGCACCCTAGAATATAATCTGCATTATTTTCTTTTCTTCCTCCATCCTCATGGTGACGCTTCGTCGCTCTGTGGTGCTATCCACTTTGAAGTATTGAGTACCAATTACTTGAGAAGCCCTTCCTGGCCCAGCTTGTTAGCGACCGATGTGTTCAGCCACAGCTCGATCGCGAGCAGCTCCGAGGTAATTACTTTTGCCTTCGGCCTTCTTCCGAAACATGATGCAAAATTCCAGCTATACCTTCGTCTTCGTCGTTTCTCAATGCAACGCTTGAAATTTTCAATCTTTAAATACTTCTTATACACTGCGATGTATCCCCTATGTCGTACCGTTGCTGTCTGTTCTTCGTTCTTGTAAATAATTACTTTTGTTCCATGTGATTCTTCCTTAATTCCCCGTGCTTTCCTTTGTTTCTCATACGAGACGTATTACTGTTATTCAATGTTCTGGCCTAATTTTTCGTGCTGAAGTACTTCCTACACTAATCTACTAAGAAATTAATTTCTTAAGTCTGAAGAAATGAAACGTACTACTGTATACTGAATAAGGTATGATTTGTTCCTTCCAGAACATTGTGCTTTACGATGTTCTTTTGGAGCAAGAGCTGGACACAAACTCAGAAAAGTTCAACACTACCGTAAGAATGCACACGCTACTTTTAATCTAACGCTAAACATATTCTCCCCGTTGCGAAGAAATGAACGTTTTAAATATATTGATAAAACCAGCAAGCCTGAGATAACGTCAGTCTAAGAGCTTCAGATGGAACTAATTTATTCGTTCGACTTATTTCGTATTATGCGCGTACGCTTCTCGAGATGCTGGCGAGAAAACAAAAGCATACCACGAGAGGGAACAAAGTACTCCTCTTGAGAAACACACGAAATTAACCTAATGAAAAGCTCAATTTCCTTTTACTTAGCAATAATATAAATGAAATCCTAAGTACAGCGTAAGATTAGAACACTCAGACAAGCATCTCGTTTCCCAACAAGATCTCTTGTGAGTGGAAGTTCAACGTTACACACAGCTAGGAAAACATACAACTACTGAAGGATACATTTCACTCGTGCGAGTGCAAATTACGATAACACGAAGCTAGAACACGCCTTCCTATTGAAGAACACATCTAAAATTACACACGAAGTAAACATCCTGTAAAATTAAATAAATTCATGAACTTAATTCATTGCAGCTTATCATTGTTTTTGCCGACGATTCACCTACACCTTGATCTCAAATTGTATTTCCGCAGTTCTTTGAACGCAGCTCGCTCGTTCACGTTGTTTTCTTTCCTCAGGTCTTCATCTTCGCTATCAATTGTTTCATATTCGTTTCCGGTCCCTGGCTCAGCTGCGACGTCCGACGTACCGGGATAAGCCTCACCACGCAGGTGAGCAACCTTAAACCTATCCAGGTGAACCCTTTCTTGACGGTCCCCATACAGTGCCTTGATGGTGGCATTTGTGGCGCTCTTTTTAATAATGCGATAAGGACCAACCCAGTCTGTCGGCCACGCGCTTGCAGCTTCGGCTTTTCCTGTTGGATTGTGTAATAAGACAATATCGCCTGGTTGCTCCTGGTTGTTTTTCACTCCTCTCTCCTTCATTTGCACAGACTTGTCGTGTGACGCTTTTGATTTAGCCTTTACAATTTTGAACGCATTGTGGAGTCGGGCGCTAACCTCTGCACTGTAGTTCTCCCCTAGAGAATAATCCATGCGAGGGGTTTTCAGCCAGTCAACAGCAGGTATTTCGGCCTCCCGGCCAAAGAATAAATAGTACGGAATTTCTTCAATAACACTTTGGTAACTTGTGTTCAGCGCCAAGCACGTCCACGAAAGTGCATCCGGCCATGATGATTGATCGTTGGCGGCAAGATGTGACAAAACCGTTTTGATGTTCTGGTTTTGCCGTTCTGTCATCCCGTTTGATTGGGAATGATATGCTGAGGTGTTGTAGTATTTTATTTTCAATTTTTCGCATACACTTCTGAATAAAGCAGACGTGAACTCGGTGCCCCTGTCTCAGATGAGCGCTTTGGCAGGGCCGTACGTAGTCACGAATTTAGTCAACGCTTTCGTTACTTCCTCAGTTGTCATGCTCCTGAGTGGGAAGGCTGCAATATATCTACTGAAGTGATCGGCCACGGTCAGGATGTACTTGTGGCCCTCATTCGAAACTGGCATTTTAATTAAGTCCACACCTACTCTGTCCAGAGGCTTGTCAATTTCAGGGAATGAACCCATGCTAACACAAATGCGATTGTTGATCTTTCGCTTCTGACACTGCATGCACGAATCGACGTATTTGTTAACGTCGCGCCCCATGTTAATCCAGTACCCAAATTCCATGAGCTTTTTCCGCGTTTTAGCACGACCTTGATGGGCACCGATTGTGCTGTCATGTGCTAACGTTATCGCTGCTTCTCTCAGAGCGTCTGGCACAACGATCAAGTGCCTTGTTCTATTAGGCTTTCGTTGCATTTTTCTGTAATACAGTATTCCATCATCGGCAAAAATTTCGGGGCTCATTGCTAGACGTGGCACATTTCCCGTTTTGTCGCTCTCCAGGTAGCTTAGCACAGGCCCCCACACCGGATCCCTCAATTGTTCTGCTCGCACATTTTCCTTCTGCAAGCTGCTTTCCGCTTCTTGTACACTGGGTGCTTCATCTAACATCGACGTGACGAACACTGTTTTAGGGGCTTCGTCGTCTTGATTTTCTTCTTCGTTGCTGTCCGCGATGTTTCTCGACAACGCGTCGGGCACAACGTTCTGAGCTCCTGGCCGATAAATCACTTCAAAATCATATTGTGAGAGTGTCAGGGCCCACCTCATAATTCTATTGTTCTTTGTATTTTTACCTTTGAACAAATATTTAAGGGCCGTGTGATCAGTAATTACAACAAATTTATTTCCGTACAAATAAGGTGAGAAGTGATTTACCGCAGCCACTACTGCTAATCCTTCACGTTCGGTAATTGAATAACGTTTTTCAGCAGCATTGAATCTTTTGCTGAAGTATCCAATAGGTTGTTCTTTACCGTCCCTTTTTTGGTTTAGGACTGCCCCGCAGCGGTCATTAGACGCGTCGCAGCTTAAGTAGTACGTCTCGTTAGGGGACGGTTTTTTCAGAACTGGGGCTTCAATCATCAACTGTTCAAGTTTGCAGAAGGCTTGCTCATGTTCTTCACTCCATTTAAATTTTTGTCCCTTCTTGGTCAGCGCATTAAGAGGAGCAGCTGAGGTTGCAAAGTTCGGTACAAATCTCAGGTAGAAATTGAGAGCAGCCACGAGCGCACCTTTCTTGCTGTTGCAGGCCGCGGGTAATTTTGCATTGCCTCGACATTTTTGGGGTTTGGAATTAATCCCTCACGACTGATGTAGCACCCTAGATATTTTACTTGCTTCTGCGCAAATTGGCACTTGTCTAAGCCTATTTTTACTCCGGCACATTGAAATTCGTGTAACAATTCCCTCAAATTTTCTAGGTGACTCTCAAAAGTCATAGAGCTGATGCACACATCGTCCAAATAAATGACGGCGAATTTTCCAAGCTGCCTTTTCAGAACATGACAAATTACTCTCTGGTACACTGATGTTGAACACTTTAGTCCCATAGGGAGCCTAGCAAACTCGAAGTTTCCTTGTCGAGTTTGAAACGCCGTGTACTGCTTGCTTTCTTCATCTAGCTCAATTTGATGGAAGGCTGATTTTGCATCGACAATCGAGTAATACTCTTTGCCAGCCACTTCCTTCAACGTTTCTACGATATTGGGAATAGGATAATGTTCATTCACCACCCGCATGTTTACAGCTCGCAAATCCAGGCAAACTCTGTGCCCCCCCCCCCCCCCCCAGGCTTTTTCACGTGTACGAGGGGATTTTTCCACGCACTTGTACTCTCTTGCACAATTCCACTCTTGATCATCTCCGACACCTTTTTATCAATAATTTCTTGGCTGGCGTATGGAATTCGCCATCCTCTCGTCTGAATGGGCCTGTAATCATTTAACAAAATTTTGTATCTCACACTCTTTACATGTCCAATGTCCATTTCATCTGCGCTGATTGTTTCATGATACTCCTTCAGCAGAGCTCTGACTTGCTCCTGCTTTTCCTGATCCAAGTAACTAAGATCGAGCTCATCAATTTGCTGAAAGCGCTTCTCTCTACGGAGATTTTCTGCTTCGCGGTTTTCATCATTGTTTTCTTCTGCAGTTGCATTTTCATTCGAGATTTCGTGGCATGTTGCAATTATTGCTCCTTCAGTTAGAGCGATTTCTTCGGCAAAAGGGTTAAGTACAGGCATCAGAACATACCCATTTTGCACTTTTGCTGCGGTGGCTCCCACGTAAGGCGCCCACTTAATTTTAGGCTCTAAAATTACCTCCTTTCCATCAAAGCTGACATCTGGTCGGCACTTCACCATAGTTTGCGTGCGAGGCTTCACTGTGATGTCCTCAGCGAGAGTGACTGATGCTTCCTCTCGCATTACACACAAAATCTTTGGAGAACTTGGTCCCGGCGCTGAAAACATGTTCACGTAAGTACCAAACAGTGATGCCCTACGTTTTCCAAAGTCTAGCTTTTCATCGGCTTTGTTCATTACTTCTACTCCTATTAGCAGATCTCCTGGGAATGCATTTTCCCGCACAACAAAGCATACTTGCAAAATTTTCTGACCGTTTACTTTAATTGGCACATTAACCTTCCCCAGCACCGGTACGGGTTCCTCTCCAATTGTTTTCAATGCAGTAGACGTTCCCTTCACACTGCATTTTTGATCCCCACAACCACACGCTCTTTTACCAAGCTTATATTTGCTCCCGTATCAAGAAGTGCGGTTACAGGTGTACCATTCACATGGAGTATGACGCTGAGATTTATTATCGGAGCTAACGGTCTCCTGTCCCGTTTTTTGGCGGTTCTGGAAAATGTTGCGCCCTGCAATCAGCTTTTAGGTGCCCAAATTTTCCGCAGTTGAAGCACGGCGGTGGCACTGTTCTATACTGCGCTAAGTTCACTGCAGGTGCAGGTGGCACTTTCCGATGCGGCTGTGGTTTTCTTACGTGCTTACGTGGTAATTTTGGTACTGATGGCTCCTTAGTCTGCCTCTTTCACTCCAGTGTGGCGCTTCATAATTGCCTCTTCGATGATAAGGAGAGTGTCGTATCTGTCTGCCCCTCGTGGTGGCCTCTTTGCCGCTGTGGTGAGTGTCGCATCGTGTGGCCAACACGTGCAACCTAATGCTGTGGCCTCCTATCACTTCGCTGCGGCCTCTCCCTCTCAGATTCCCTCGTTTCTGTCGTTTGTCCCGGTACTGGCACTATCCGTCGATTTTCCACTTCAACTGCCATGTCCCTCAATTCTTGAACTGTTGTAGGTCGCGCATCACTTCGGAAGGGTCTCGTAATGTCTGCCCTTAACCCCAGCCAAATCAAATCTATAATTTTTCGAATTAAAACTGAGAATTTAGAAAAAATTTCAATTATGTGTAATAAATCTTTTAATTGTGTGCAACAAATTTTGTGCTTACTTAAAAATTTGTTCATTGAAATATCTTAGTAAATTCCAGCAGCACAGATGGGTCGCTTCAACATAATGTTACATGCCTGTATGTTTGGGCTAAAGAAATATTATGTGTAGCGATAAGCTGTGGTGGTTCAAGCAATGTCAGTTTATATCAGCAAGGAATTTTTGTGGGGTGTAAGCAATCTTCGAGAGGCCTCGGGCGAACCCTTGTACACTTGAGACGTTCGAAAATGCCTACTCAGTCGCAAACAACGCCGCCTTGTTGACGGGCATAGATCGTCACACTTAAGCCTAGAGGGTGGCAGACCAACGGTTTCGAAGGAGCTTGGGCGTGGGAAACAGTGATGCCAAGAAAGAGAAAAAAAAAGTCAAAGAGCTGAAGCCACGAATAGCACAGCAAAAGGAACACACAGGTGGAGCCTCGAACAGTACGTACAGACTCCGAGACAGTTAATTGGCTGTATGAGAAGTAGGAAGGTCGCTCTTTCCCAGACACTTTGGTAGAAGCTAACGAAATGAGTTCAGCTTAGCGCTGATGATCGTCGGAGAAAGTACGTGTTATAAATAGGAGGTGGTGAAAATAAAGAAAATACCAATCTGAAATAATGGTACAGTGCATTTCAAATAAAGGAGGTTAAAATTATCAAAATTTCCCTTATGTCGCAATAGAGTAAATATTCTCTGTTTTTCTGTGCAGAGAGGAAATTTTACGTGTTCCCTTTACCACGTTCACTAAGGAGAATTTACCAAACCTACCAAATCGTATGAGTTATTTGATGGAACATGGATGTCCCACATTAGAGGGGAGGGTAAGAGAGATGTAGTTTCCTTTGGAAAAGATATTTTTGAAATAAATATTATGAAATTGCAATGTCATTCAGTGAAGTAAAAATTTGAGATATTTTGAGGGGACGTCATTGGCGCGATTAAAAAGTAACAAGTTAAATTTTTGTCTTTAACAGGCGGGAAGGATTTATCTGAAGAATTGATTTGCTCGGATGAAAAGGAGATCGACGTGTGAACATGCTGAAGCGGAATGAGCAGTATAACGTCATCAAATAGACATTTTCTGAACCGTGCATGAAACAGGCATTGAACTGAAGCGAGTGGCGGATGAATGATTTTGTGTGTTGGAGGAACTATCACCTGCTGTGCTGCTGGAATATCTGAGATAGAATAGACCAGAATAGACCATGTCTCATGTGTAGCTCTTGTAACTTGGGAAAGCTGGCCAGCCGAAGCGAACCATTCAGGATAATTCTGTGATGTAAACATTTGGCGTATGCAGTTTCTAGATTCCATTACTTAATTTGTATCATTCCTAATAACATTCATTGTGCATGCACTTGTTGATGCTTGCATAACGTATGGCTGAAATCATAAATGTTAAGCGAATTTTACCATGTGTATTATGCCCCAATATTAGAATCAACATCTCGAAACATAACGAGTGCGCTCAGAAAATGCGCTTAGTAAGTTGGGTCATCTTCCATCGGTGAGTAACGCTTTATTTTTAGTATATACTGTAATGTTAATTATTTGCCTTTGGCTTGCCCATGAGTTTTCTTGTGTTTTCTATGTATTGCATGGAGGTGAGCCAATTCCTCAAAACGAGCGTTCGGTTCCTTGTTAGTGCAAACTAATGAGAACAGGACCGAAGTCGTCTCGTGACAGAAGCCTGCTTGAGTAAATTACCATTGGTTACCTTTAAGTTTATGCTACAGGGTCCGTCCAACATATTCAATAACCTCTCTACCTAACTTGAGTAAGTTTTTCTGAACTTCGTTTATTATATAAAATATATTCAGGCAAAAAATTATGAATAATTCGTTAATTTAAAAACTTGGTTACAAACGTTGAAAACTTCTGTCGCCAAGCATAAAACTTAGAAGATTAAAAAATATTTTAAATATAAATATAGAAGTTGGCACTTGCTTAAGTTGAAAGCACCCACCCTGGGGCAATTTCACAGACAAGTCACGGTAATGACAAATTTTCCCCCGGGAATTTTTTTTACACCATTTGAATTGTCGTACCCATAGGGTTAAACTCCTTTATAGGCATGGTGTCTCTTTGAACTAAAACCTTTGTAAAAGATGAAAAAAACTATTTTGACCTTAGAATCTGAGATCTCACGTAATGAATCTCATTACAATGCCTCTCAAATACTCGGATACATTTCAGTAAGGACAGTGATCTATTTCCTTTTGCAAAAATAGCGTGCACAAACATGAGCAATTGCATAATTCAGCAGATACTTATAAAATATTCGTGCTACATAGCTAGGTAAACAAACTAATGTTAGCGTGGACGCATTGAGTTGGGAGGTAACTCATCTGTTTTCCATTCTGCCACAGGCAAAAATACTTGAAAGAAAACATTCTAACTCATCTTCTTGTCTTAAAAGGGGTAACTGTTCTTCTGGTAAGAAACAATATTTCCAGATCACGGGTCAGCGACCTAGACAGAGCCAACGTGATATATCAGTTCGAGTGTAACAGGAGAGAATTTAAATCTCTCAATAAGTATTACATAGGCATGACTGGGATGTCGCTGAATCACAGATTAACTGCACACAAATGTCAAGGTTTCATTTTTAATCATTTCTGTATCGATCATAGTTGTAAGCCCTCAAATGAAGATTTGTACTCAAATACAAAAGTTTTGTACAATGTTGTGAAAAAGGAGCATATTCAAATAATAGAAGCACTGCACATTCATAAGTCTAAACCTAGCCTCAACGAAAATACAGATGTTTTTTGCTTTAAAATTGTTCAATACGACTGTGACTTAGACGTTTGTAACCCCGTTCGTCCACTTTGCCTTTATCTCTGGTGCCGTTAACATGTGAATATCTAGTGTGCAATAATAGCTAGTCAGCAGTAGTTTCAATCTTAGTACCAAATTTGCCCTATCTAGTCTTCTCGCTATGGGATTACCTATATTTTTATCCAGTCTGATGTAGTTTATATTTTGTATTGACATTGTTCTACCAATGTGACTAAGTGTTTCTTTTGTATTTTGCAGCCTGATGATGATGTTAGTGACATCGAAACGTTGCGTTTCGAGCCTGACTGATTAAGAATTTTATTAATTGAGTGTTCTTTTAGTAAAGATGATAAGTGATTATCTTCGTACTTTAATGTGTTTAACTGGAACAATATTGTTGATCCTAACTTTCGTGATCTGTCAGTTATACTTAGCACCATGAGCCAACTTGAGTTGATATCAATTGGAATTCAATAGATTAACATTCTCTGTCTGTAAATTCTTAGTAAAAAATGTTCTATCCTGTAATTATTTCGACAAGCTTCATCTGCTTGTGCAAGTTATTCCATACGCTCAAGTGATTTCAAAGGATTACTTCGATTTCTGAAGTTATTCAATGCGAAGTCCCTCATCCATCAGTGTTTCAGGCTATCCTGCTTGGGATGCTGCGAAGAAGTTCATCTATGTGATTTACTACAATTTATAGCTTAGAAAAGCGCTACTTGCTAACCACAGTGAAAACTACTTAGAAATTTTGGATTGGTATAAAATTTCATGAATGCAACCTTTTTAATTTCAGCTGATAGGATATTTTAAAAAGTTTATAACCGGCTACTTGCCCTCATTTAACCTCAATAATAATGTACTAATTGTTTTAACATGTCATATTCAGCGCGCAAAATATTTAAATAACGTTTCACTTCTATCAGTAATCGTTCCGAAGAATTAAATTCTGTCCGAAGAATTCAAGTCAGAAGAATTACTAGCTGTCATTCATTACGGTCTTTCCAAAACAAATTGAAAACTGAGCAAGGCGTTTAATTTGGGCCATGTGATTACACATTGTGAGAAGGTAAAAATTTGTAAAGTCTTCAAAGCTGAAAAATGGGCTCCAAACAACCCTTCAGAAAACAATCACCAGCAACGTGTGGAATGCTATGAATCTTTGCGTTTTCGTCAATGATTCACGATCAAACTATTTTACAGGAACCATAACCGCAAACTGTATTGTACAGGTAGTTTTATCTATAAATAAAAGATTATTAGATCCTCCTTTCCATCTTGTTTTTTTCATATACTTATTTACGTTTTGTTCATGTGGTAACGAAAGTTCTGTCCGCTTCTCAATTTATAATTTCACTGCAGAATTGTGTCTCTATAAATTATAAATGTTCTTGGTGTGAAAATTTAAACCACTAAAATATTATTCATCTTCCAAATTTTGCGATTTAACTATTATTTATCCAAATGTTCACTCCAAACAAAGAGAACAAATTAATATTTTCATGAATTCATTTCAGAAAGGCATTATTACATGTTCAGCAGCAAAATGACTCAAGAACACTTCTGGAAATAATAAAGGGGAAGTCATGAAGCAAGGTGCTGCTACTATAGCGTGAGGTCTTACGCCATATATTTCCTACCCAGTCCCATTTTGAAATATACAAGTGAAGTGTTTATCGCTAAATTGAATGGAAGGAAATACGCAATATCCATTAGTAACCTAACCTAACTTCACGCCATAGTACTAGCTATTGTAGATCTCATGCTATAGTGTGGTAGACCTCACGCTATAGCAGCAACAACTTGAGGACGAACAAAGAAATGGTCGGTCGAAAGGATTTATTTTTGAAGAATTTCGAGCTGTCTTTGATGACGTTCTTTCCAAAACAAATCGAGAACTGAGCAATGAGTTTAATGTAAGCCATATGATCACACTTTGTAGGAAGGTGAAACTTTGTCAAGTCTCCAAAACTGAAAAATGGGTTCTGCACGATCTTTCAGGAAACAATCCCCAACAACGGGTGAACTGCTGTGTCACTTTGCGTTTTCGCCAACTTCAAACACCATTTTTAGAAAGAATCGTTACTGGAGATGAGCAATGGATGGTTAAAATTATTTTGAACGAAAAAGACAATGGCTCAGCTGCAGTTTAATACGCTGTTGCTACGGTCGGTTTGGTTAGGTTGGAAATAGCAGAATAGAAAAGCAGTCTACACTTGTTTGAATATACTTATATTCTTTTTAGGAAACGAGAAAAATATAATTGCACCATAAGATTTAACTTTGTACGCTGTAGCCTAATTTAAATAAAGGTAGGGAAATAATTAAAATGTTGTTAATTGATACTGGTGCGTAAATGAACAATTTACCTAGTAGTTCACTTATGTGCCTATACGCAGTGAACGTGGGAAAGCTGCTTTCTCAGGGCCGACGTTATCAGCATAAAAAAAATCTTCTGATTATGTAGTGGAACGTAAAAGGAATTGTACATTTTCAGCTGGTAGATGGCAATCAAACAATAACTTCTGAAGTATAACGCGTGCAGCCTTGGCAGTTTGAAGACTGTTCTGCAGGAAAAAGGCATTCATTGGGAAACCGAAAACGAGTGATGCTGCACCAGGACAATGCAAGACCCCACACTTCAGAACCGACTATGAATCTCATTGACGAGTCTAGTTCGGAAACTTTGATTCACCCACCGTAATCTCCTGATCTTACTTCCCCAGATAACCTCCTTTCTGGACGCTTACAGAATCATCATTCAGGAGAGAATATCTATCAAACCATATATCAGGACCAGATTGAAATGATGCTAATTTCTTTTTTGAGTAAAGCCAAATAGAGTGTATTAATTAAAAAGGTGTCAAAAATCTAAGAGAAAAATGGTCATTGAGATGAATGGAGACTATGCTGATGATTAATCAAGTCTCCGTTTCGTTCTGTGTTTATATATATTAAACATATAAACAATTTTCGTTACAACCTGACTCTTCACCGAGTTGTTAGAAAACCGATGAAGTGTATAAAAACAAATGTAGTATGTTTCTACCAAATTCTTAGATGATAGAATGGGCTGTTCACTAGAGCTGTTTTCAGAGAATAGCTTTAGTCGCTCATTTTTAAATTAAATTCCCTTGAATGAAAAGATGTCAGTTTCATTGGTGATTTCAGTTGAATTCGTTCAAGGAAGCATTCAAACTAATTCAGATTAAAGCTTGTAGAAAACTATGGAAGTTATGGTTCTTACGTAGTCTTTGGATCGCCATACGACAAAGTTGTCTTCTTGAGACAGATTGAGAGGCTCTTTAATGTGGTGAACTGGTGATCGTGCACCTAAAATGGTTTTTGGCAGAATCGTAAAGCTCTCAGAAAAAAATTGGTCCAGTTACAAATTAAATATGGACTGTGATTAATTAAACAAGCTTGATATCTTAATTCTACTAATTCTGTTGCCGTTCCTATAATCCTCATTCTAAAATAACGTTAAACTGCCGTTTGACTGCATTATTCGTTTTATTGTTTCGTCACAATTTAAAACTTTTGAGTGCACATTTACAGGTAGAACTGAAATTAAAGATTTGAGCTTAAGAGGTTTATTTGATATGAAAGGTAGGGATAAATTTCTCTGCGGGTACCGCACAAAACCTATTTATTCTTCAAGTTGGAGAACATCCTCTTCTCTGGAATAATTGTTGGAAGTGAAAGGCTCTCGCAACCTTCAAATATTGCGTATGTCAAGTTGTTAATCACAATAGGATGCTAACCTTGCAGATGTCCGTGGTTTGCCCGTTTTGCCTCCTGGTTTATTTATGAGTTTTCTTATAGTTGTAAATGCTTGATGTAACAAAAAGTTAATGAAAATGAGCCTTTTTGTCAGTGGGTGTACGGGATCTGCTAAAGTTTTCATTTCGAACATGATTTCTTTTCCCATACCGTCTTGTAAGACCTGTATGCTATTAGAGTTTATCGTGGGCATTTTCACCACTCATCTATGTTATGTGATACGATGGACTGCTCTAAGAAGAGATACAAAGGGTTAGTATTCAAAAAGATAATAAAAAATTCAAAGTTTATCTAATTAATTATTAAGTCAATCACATTTTAATCATTTAGGTAACATAGTCCAATTCTATTTTTCAATACCTATTAACTACAACCTGGTATTGCACCGTGGAATTGCACGTGGAATTCCATATTTCATGAATTTCTTAGTCGTGTTGTGAACTTTGATAGGCGAATTGGATAACATATTATTACTTTCGCTAATTGCTGGGTATTGGTAAAAAAGAATTGTTTGCTTAACACGTTTCTTGCGAAGGGACCCACTGGTAGTCACTGGGGAGATTTTCATAATCCTGCTGACCGACCTGCGGTCATTAACTCGATTTTTACAAATACTTAATGCAAGATAAAATAAGCTTTCCATTTAGTGTTTGCTATTCTTAATATTGCCCACTACAATTAACTTTATATTTGAATTGAATATTGAACATCAGTTTAACACATTGCGGGAAACGAGTTACTGTAAAACGATTTATTGTGCGAGCTGGGAAAGATGTTTAATTATGCTGATGAAATGATTTCAATTAATTTTAAAACACAAGCAGAACATGCTTTTGCACGCTCCAGAGAGCTATGACATACCTGTTGCAGGAAAGAGAATCAGGAAATTATTATCAAATTATCATTAAATATATTGGTCAATTCCAGACCCCATAACTACAAGATCGGTCGAAGAGAAAGGACCATTTGGGATGAACTGTACAAGAAGGGGAATCACGGTAAAGGTTGTGTCCCCACACATAAAATAATGCGTAAAGAATCAGTAAGTGAAGATGAAAGAGAAGGGTTATACAATAAGGTAGCAAAGAAGGCTGGAGAACAAAAAACAACAGTGGGCACGAAAGACAGAAGTCGTGAAGGACAATCTGTAGCCTAGTCCACAACACGGCATATATGAAACTACCTTAACTAATGTGACCCCATTGTCTATTCCAGTGCATGGTTTTCATTGCGCGGCTGTCGAGAAATATATAATTTAAATACTACATAATTTATATAATATATATATATATAATCTATACTATAATAAGAGCCGCGTCCGTCCGTCCGTCCGAAGCCAGCCTGCAGTGTGTGATGAGCGTATCTGTGATACAAGCTCCAGCCGGGCCCTATATATTCTGACGGGCCGTGTTCACGCGGCCTCATCAACTCTCGAGAGAGTGAATTTTTTATTTCTTACGGCCTTTCTCTCATTTCGCCCTCTTTTTGATTACAAATAAAGGGGGGTGGGCTTGTATATAGAATATATATATAATATATATAATATATATATATATTTATATTTGCAAGGGGCTCTCTTGCAAAATTATGTGAAAACACTGGCCTATTCTATGCCCCTGAGCGGGAAAAACGAAATGAACCCATGCTGCTGGGAAAATGATGGGAAAAATACGACGAATAGAGTTGAAAACACCTATATTAGTAAAGCCCCATGTCCAACCATAAAATTTTTACGTGATTTCATAATCACTTCTTTGTAGGAAGCGTACGTCAAATCTCAGACTCATTTCTGCTAAACAAGCATGTCGCAACTATTACATGATTTCTCTTCTGTAAAGTTTTATAGTCGCAAATCGTGAAATCATTGAAATTTTCCAGACGTAAAAAAGATCATGATTAATTAACACTCTATTCATTGTGGTATAACAAAACCTTACTAGCTCGGACAGCGTTTACCTAGCTAAGAAATAAGGTTACAATTAAAGCTAACTGGAGCATTGGAGACAAACGCTCGGTTTGGACAGCGTCTCAAAAAAATCAAATTTTATCGATGTGTGAAAGTGGGCTATGAATATATGTGAAACCTCGGTTCTGAGCCTTGAGCTCAAATATCAGTACTTGGCAAACAAAAATACTCGTATGTTCCACGAGAGATTTTTGAATTGAACCAAATAAATTTTTGACAAGGAATTTCATAACATTTTAAATGATTGATGTAAAATATTGAGTACCTATGGGGTCATTTCCTGGCTTGAGTGTCGGCAAATGTTTTTTTGCAACCTCCAGTCTCCTTCAGCCATTTCAGTTTATTTTCTACACTGCTTCACTTGGAGCCAAGCATGAGAACTCAGTTCTATGTAATGAAAACTGATGGAGTGATTATGAAACTGTGCAAAAATTTCCTACTACTGTGTTCATGGTAGGTTTCCTTGTTCATGGTGTTTTACGTCCACAACCTTTTGATGTCATGACATGCAGTATAAAAGTGAATCACAAAATATATGTTGTACATCCGAATTATTAACATTCACCCAGCGCTCTCTCGAGAAAATGAATTAAATCTATACATTTCATGGTGCAATTACTCAACTAGTCAACAGTATTTTGCACAATTGCTTAGCACTTTCAGGATTAGATTCAAGCATTCTGCCTGGTCTAACTTTATAACTGAACGTGTGAGGAGAAAAACGCAGACAACATCATTCACATCAAATTCATTCTAATGCTTCTATATATTCTAAAGTATTACATATTATGCCAGAGTTTTGAAACCGATAGTGTACAAATGAAGCCCAAATAATTGAGGTATTGAAACTACTGTATATTAGAATGCAGAACGAAATGACGTAAGACACTCGGCCATTTTCTAAACTATCGCATTACCTAATTAACACCCCAATCCAAAACTCACATAAACACGTTCCCTGCGTATTGAGCCATATGTGTAGCTGTATGTATATTGCTCATCCACGTACCTGCATAAATAAATGACATTTCATCAGCTTCTCAACGTTTTTTTAAAAATAACTATTATCATGCGAGGTGAAATGTCATCGTTCAATTGTATTTTTCATATTTCTAAGGAAGAATCGAAATCTATTCGAGCAGTAAAATTGATTTCCCAATTCTGCTACTTACAACCTAACCAACCGCAACAAACGCGGAAAGGCGTTGAACGTGTTGAGCATTGAGCCACTCTCTTTTTGTTTATTTCATGTCAACTCAAAAAGTTTGAAATTTTGAAATTGTTGTCCTAATTTTGAAATTTTTGTCAAAATTGAATTTAATGCTGTCAACGATTTCAATTATTTCGTTGCCACATATGGGTAATATGGTACAATGGAAGACTTTTTACACGAATGACATTGTGCTCGCAAATGCTTAGTTTTCAAGATATTTAGCTTTGAAGTTATAGGAACGTCGTTTATATAATAGAACAAACGGACACGTAAATAAGCAAATATACGGTTAACGTAACAATAGGTGAGGTTAGGTTGAGTAAAGTTAGGTTAGTTAAATAAACTAATCTAAATAAATTAAAAATAACTTGACTCAACCACACCGAGGCCTATGACTCCCGCCAAAAAACTTGGCGTGGTCCGCGTCCGCGAAACGCCGGAAGAGCCATATCGAAACTGCCGTTAATGCTATACTTACCTGGCGTTATTTATGCTATATCTCGAAAACTAAGCATTTGCGAGCACAATGTCATTCGTGTAAAACGTCTTAAAATGTTTCGAGTTACCTAAATTTCGTTATGAAATTATGAAAGTTTTTGACAATATTAAATTCAATATTGACCGAAATTTTTTACCGAAGTCTAAATGATGGCTGTCAACTATTGTAGTTAAAAAAAGGTCACTATTTTTTATGGACATAGACGTTAGATTGTGTGAACTATTCTCTACTGATGCTTATCCAGGAGAATTGCTAGCATACGTGCTGGCTTCAAATTTCCTAGTGAAAAAAATCGAATTTTCTCAATAATGAATGTAAAACCTCGGTATGCAAAGGGCATTTTTATTGGAGCAGATAGTGATTCACTCCAGCTGGTCTCTGGTGAGGATGCGGAAGGTCACTTGATTTTCTTTGTGGTTCGGATTACTTGTCCATCTTTTGTCTTAACCTGTGGGCCCATTCAACTCATGCATTTCTTGGCCAGTTATAAACCTCAATTTCAATGTACGTATTGCAAATATTTTATTAATTTTTTTCGAAGATGACAGTATAAAGAGAAGTATAAGTGCTGGCACACCTCCATAGCTATTGATGTCGTAGCTAACATAGTTTGCCAAAGCTGGCAAGGAATAAAAAGGAGCTCATTTTCTCAATAAGAAAGACCTTACTGGCTATTTGAATTTACAAGCTTAGAAATGGCTGGGAAAGAATTTCAGGTAAGTAAGCAGGTTTTGCATGTACTAGGTGCCCAAATACATGCATTTACAAGTTTAGTGGAAAAAACTGTCTGAATTGATTGTTTTTCCCCTCTAATTATGAAAAATCTATAATGATGCAAGGAAACATTTCATTTAATAAGATTTTTCTGCTCTAGATCTTTACGAAGGATAAATCCGCCAAAAGAAGAATAGTCGTTTGCAGAAAAAGAAGAGGAGCCATGAAAATCATCAAGGGTCTTGCAAATTGTAAGCGAACCGAGATACAAACGTCGTTTTACTCATGCATCAGAATTTGGTTTATTCACCGTCTTTCATAAGTTTATCTATCATCTTATGCTATTCGCCTCTAGATTGTTCACCGTTTTTCGAAAGTATTTCAGTATCCATAACCCTCTATTTACTTTCACTGCTGGGAAACTTTATTCTAATTTTCTCCAGCTGCTTCCCTCCCCTCGTCAGCACTGACCGCTTTACTTTACCTCCCCTCTGTTACCACACGCCTGTTGTGCCCTGATTTCTCTTCATTGTTGGTGAATAAGTTATATTGTTCGTCCTCTTAGATTAATGCTTGCAATTGTGTGTTGACTACTTTGTGTTCGTAGCCCTTGATGAGGGCTGCGCTTTATACTCTTTGCATTCATTTCAAAATACCACACCTATGCTATGCCTATTGCGTTCAGTAAAAGCTCTAATAACATGGATGTAAGGGAAGAATTTAGGATCCTCCGTTGTTAAATGTAGCTTTAATCTCAAAATCCTTTTTAAAATGTTTGTCTATTTTATTCGCCTCAGCAGGAGGAATATTGTGCTGGATCGAGTAGACCCTGTGCGTAGAAAACGCATTTCTTCTGCGCCATCGTGAATGGTGCTTTCATCATTCCTCTTTTCAAAACGTCTTTGTTGCGAATAGGGAGGTTTAAAACTAACACCTAATCTAATTTTACTTCGTATATCAGAACAAAATCTTCTCTTGATAGGCGCATATTTTAGGTTATTTTTAATGTGTGTTGTGAAATCCTATCGAACAAATTTAAATTCGTTTAAATGATCAAAATATAACTAAAAGCAGTGACTATACTGGAATATTTACCGAGTTGCTAAATCAGAGTCAATTATAGGATATGTTTACTCCGTAATTCTGATGGGTGTATCTGAAAAGTTTTTACCTCAAACTAGAAAGTGTCAAAGTTTTAGAGTTGGCCTTAATTGTGTTAGACTAGGAAATAGTTCCTTGTACTTCGTAAAAATCACAATTCAATCGCTACACTTTTTCGAATGCAAGGTATAATACAGTCGTTGAAGAGCTATTGAAATGCTTTATATATACTTTTACTGTTGTATGACTTGCATAAATAATATTTTAGGTCAAAATTAAAAACAAATTTATTTGAACGCGGCAGCTTATTCTTAGTTACTCGAAAAATCTTGGCTTTTGAAAAGAATAAAGAATACACTTGAACCATAATGTGTTACCTTTCACTTTAAAATTTATTTCGGAAAAAGTAGCAAAATAGTTCAAATGTTATTTGTATATTCCGGTACGTAAATGAGCAATTGACCTACTGGTACACATATGAACCACTTCGGAGTCAACGTGTTAAAATGGGAAAACCCTTCAAGAAACTGTTATTTTAATTTTGTTGGTGTTCTTTTTTTTGGCTGAGTTAGTATGGACAGTAAAATGTACCTCTAAATTAATGGTTTTATTTCAGTACTGCAGTCTCAGCAGCAGGAGGACAGGAGACAAGCCAGAAAGGAAGGCGTGAGTGTGTGTACTTCTGATATGGTTCATTCTCTTTACAAGCTTTGCGGCGATTTAGGTAATGCAAAAAACAGTCATTTGTGTGGTTTGTCATCAACTTTTAGATACAGTCGTGAAACTTGCAGCTGCATCCAATTGCTTGTAATACGACGCAAACATTATAGTTTTTTTGCTGAAATCGCACCAAAAAACTTGAAAATGTCATGAACCTAATCTGCAGTATACATGCGTGAAGTAATCCTGTTCTAGTTTTGACCTTTGCGTCATGAATATTTTCAGTTTAAGCCATCTGAGTTTATCCGATTAGACCGTTTATTAGCACGATTATGTGGTACGAATCACGGTATATCACCGTTTTACGTTCTCTGGTGATACAATAGAAATCACAGTTTTTCATCGATTTTGGTTCTCAAATTCTACCGTTTTGTTACGATTTTATGTTGGCAGCGAAGTTGCCAGACACCTTAACGTGCAATTTCACGGTTATTATTTACAGTGATATAAGAAAATATCGGACATCGCAGCACGTCTTTAGTTTACTACATAAATTGTTCAGGCGTAATTATACCTATCTGTGGTTGACTAACTTGGCTGAAAATAGGCAGAATCACCCAAATGGTTCGCCGCAATTTGTTACAGGAAATGGAGTTTGCCGTAGAAGACTTTGTCAGCAGTTCTAGTTGCATCGATCGCTCGTGGCCCTGACTGCTCAGTTCAGTAAAATCTACATGCACACTACCGTGTTATATCCTCATGATATAACCTCCCTACATCTATATTCATAAAGGAATCGCAACGAGGAATATTGAAATGCTTCGTCTGGCCCACGACTTTCGTCTCCTCGAAAAGAACCGCATTAAAAAGTTCTCGCGGATAAGCGCAACTTCGAATCAACTCCACAACATACCTCTCATGCTATTTCCTTCAACAACATCGTCAGACGACGCTACGCCTTACCATCATCGTGCTACCCTCTTGACATCATCACCACGACGCAACCGTAGGACTACGAGATTAAGTTATCAGATACCTCTTTCTCTTTTCTCTACCACAATGTATTTCTTATCTTTCAAATCTTAATCATCTAGGATGTTATAGTATTCATTTATAAAGATTGAATGCAGGATCGTAATTATTGTTAGTCAGTATTGTGGGTTTTCCATTTATTAATGAGAAGCTACTGTCGTAACGTGTTTGTTCTCAGAAGTAGAGAGGCGCCCTCGTTCCTTCAAGCGAGCGGGCAACAGTTAGTCTTGCGCGGGGAGGCAGTCGAGTAGGTTCCTTCATTAAAGAGTAACAGTTCAAGATCATATAAACTTATTGGTGTCTTCCCCTGCGGTTCATCGCTTTGGCGATGAACCCGCTTTGTTGTAAACGACTTTTAGTGTCAAAGCTACTTAAATTTGTCTCTAAATTACCTGGAGATCCATCTTGCTCCCATCATTCATTATAAATGGATCGCAAAGGCACCAGCCTCCTCGCAAATACTTCGACAACGCCCAAACTGGATTCTGCAGATAAGTTAACATGTTTACTAAATGTCTAACCAGCTTCTCTCTCGACAGCATTGTGATATATTAGGTGTCTGCGTTAATAACGAACCTTTGTAATCTTTCGTGTCTTCAATTTCCTTTGTAAGTTAGAGAGAGATGATAAAGAGATGATGATAATGATGATGATATAAAATGATGCACATACGTAAGTCATAGCCTTCCGCTCTTACACCAACGTTACCGAAGATCTTGAAAATATGTCTTATAAATATAAATATTGTTTGTCCGAGTCACGGACTGGTGGCAGCATTGAAAAGCTATCGTGATTAATAAAGACTAGAAAATAAAAGATAGTGACAAATAATAACGAATGTCACGAAATAACATGCACCACAACAACGAACGTCGGCAGCGATATGGAATAGGATCAAGCGACCATTACAAATGATATGACATCGGTGGGATAAAATATAGGAAACCATTACACTACCGCAGTAAACACTGCCTAACGAAGTTATAGTTGTGTAACGTCAGTAACTACTATCATGTTCTTGCATCATCTGAGCTGTTTGCTCTTATTTCTTGTAGTATTTTCTGGTTTATCTGAAATAAATATAACTTGCAGTAAAGTAATGGGTCGACCCTTAATGTTCCAGGATGGGAGAGGATTGCAGGATCACGTTGGAGAAGAGTCAGATAAATGATCGTACGGCTGTCTCCGCTCGTGTAATGGATTGATGCCTGGCAACCGTGCGAAATTATGAACTGATCTCTAAGTGAAAGAATTGACGAATGTGAAAATTGTGGCCCACACTGTTGCGAAGATGATTATAGCCGGATTTGTCACACTATAGAAATCAACTGTAATGTTTAAAGTTCTGAGAAATATTGATCACTGAAATCTGAAAAAGAATGGATAAATAACTATATAGATTCAAAGATTTCGATTCAAAGGTTCTTAATTGCTGCTAGAACCAAATATGAGTTCGAAATTTTTTCTCCCTATTCATATTCGAAATCGTAGAATTTTAAAGATTTTTTAGGAATTCCTATTTTCAAACTTTTGCGTTTCAGATTTCAAACAAATTTTACCTCTCGTTGCTGTGACTTCCACCTTTGTCGAAGGCGCTAAATTGTTCATGGTAATGCTGAAAAGTCGATATTCATTGATCTAATTCATTGAACGATGCAGAATTTTCCTACCTTGGTATAACCTTAAGTCAGAATCAAGAAAAAAGGTGAGGAACATTGATTTTCTCACAAGGAAAACCCCATCTTTTCAACTGTTTTTGAATACTTAAGTTTTTGATTGTTCAAAATTAGGTACGCCTGAAGTAACTTTTCGAGTAATATTTTTCCAAGCGGCATTTTATAAATTTATATAATAGAAATCTGTTATGTGTAGTTCATTTCATGAGAAAAATTCTTTACTCATGTAAATTTCTATTTGAATGAAGATTTAAGGAGGCCATCCCAGTTTTTCAACTTTTTTCGTCCGATTCGTTTGAAAATTGGCCACTTTATGTATTTTTCGAAAGTAAACACTTTTTACTTGTGTCACTTTTTCGATTTAGGCTTTAGTTTTTTTTACCGAGCAAATTAGTTTTTTGGTAAATTTTAATGTATATATCAAAACGCTACTCCTCATTGAGTTTTGATGCTAGAACAAAATCAAAGACAGTTTGAGAATCCTTGAAGCATTTCTAACCAGAAAATGAAGCGATATTTTAACATTTTGAAATATTTTGTGGTACGCGATTTTTATGATTACATCACGAAGAAATTATTTTCGAGTTTAGAGCTATGTAACTTTTTTCCCCAAATTTGGAAGAAAGCCTTTATTTTATTGTTAGAAATGTTCCAAGAATTCCAAAACTGTCTTTGGTTTTGTTCTAACATGAAAACTCAATGAGGAGTAGCGTTTTGAATATTGAAAGTTATTTTTTTTAGTTATTAGCAATAACAAAATTGTCACGAGAAGGCTGTCTGCCTCGTCTCTCATTAATTTACACTAATGAGAAGACCGAATGCTCGCTTGAGGGGTTGGCATACCTCAATAAAATGCACAGGAAACACAAGGAAAATTTATGGGCAAGCCCAAAACAAATCAACACTACTACAAAATGTGTATACTAAAATTGGGCAGTACTCACCGATGTACGTTGAACTCGACTTACTCAATGCGCGTTTTTCAGAGCGCATCAGTTATGATGAGGGGCTGCTTGCTACTAAATTTGGGGGGGGACTTTATACACGTGAAAATTCACTTAATTTATAATTTACGGCAATACATCATACAGAACATCGATAAACGCACGCAATGTATGGCATTAGAACTGGTGTAAATTGAGTAATGGTATTCTAGAGATTTCATGTATTAAACAGCTTACATAACAGAATGACAACAAATGCTACCGCTGGCCAGCATATCCCCGTACGTTAATCACACAGGTCCTGATACATGAGCCCTACAACATGTTCATATTCTAACAGTGCTGGAGGTGGTGTCACTTCAAACATACATTCATTAAACAACACAGCTTCAGTTCCAACTTTTGCCTTATGCACAGCTCAAAATGTCTATTGCTGATATCACACTGCTCGTCCCGCTTCGTTATCTTGACCCATGATCTCCCTTTCTTCCAAGCCGATGACAAAAACCTCCCCGCCTGCACGATGAAAATTAAATACTCATTACTTCTAGTCGTGCTAATGAAGTTCCCTTAAATATTCCAATCTTCACTTCAACAAAAGGCCACACACTTTTATCATATCTATTTCAAAATATTTTCTCCAGAGGTAATTACATCACTCTTACCCTCCCCACTTAATGTGGCATCTTCAGAATGATTTCCCCGCTTTAGCCAGGTCTGCAATTTACCCTCTGTGGAAAAACGGAGACTATTTTATTAAGCGAAATTTTTGATAAGTTTAACTCCCTGTGTTGATATCTATGTCACATATTTTCAGGGTAATTTTCAACACCTCCTATTTTTAACACGTACTATATCCGACGATCGCCGACGCAAGACTAAATTTTTCTCATCAGCTCTACCCACTTGTTCGCGAGAAAGCGGTGTTCTAGTTCACGCATGGCCAATCACACACTTAGAAGCTTCTACGTCATGTTCGAATGCCCTTCTTGTTTCGCAGCTAAAGCCTCATTCGTGTTCCTTAGCTTCAACTACTTTCCCACCATATTGATGTCGTGGTATTGGCCTAGAGCCTTCTGACGTAACTTAGCAGCCTCCTCCCTCTCGAGGGTTTGCAGGACCGCCGATCTCAACGTTAGCCCTCCGACTATTTCTGAGAGTTTCCTTTTCACGCTCAAGTGCTTGCCATAAATCTGTCGAGCACTGTGTATGGAGTTTGAGATTGTGCCATTAACCCACACAGCATGCGGTACCCGCCGAGGGCCAGCAGACTGCTTGTATAGCCAAAAATCTTGAGAACATAATATACACAGCTATCGCCTGGACCAAGGCGTCAGCACTTTCGAACGTCTTAGTGCTCAACCGTTGAGATTGTTATTTCTCCCCTCTCGATAGAGTTACACACTCCCTGCCTGAAACAACACACCCTTTCTGAAACAACACATCCTTTATGGGCTCACCACACACACCCGTCCATACATTCTGGCTTGTAACACACACAAATGTTGAAGAGACTACACCTCCGCACCGCTGGAATTTTAATCAACAAAAATAAAATTTTATAACACATAATTATAATTTCCCTAAATTCTAAAAAACGCAGAATGAAATCATAATTACCATTTTCCTAAATTCTCATGTTTTAATTCGTTAAATCATTCGCTAAATTGAGAGTGTAGTATAATAAGTGCATTGTATTTTTGTTTGGATTGTTTTCATGTGCAAAACGTACAAATTTCAGTAGAGGCACATAACTCGTAGTATAAAATTTTCTGTATTCCGGGGTGAGAAGCCAGCAAGCGCACTACCATACAGCTAAAGAAGTGAAAGTGTTTATAAAAGTGATGAGATGCAGTGAGAAAATTCTAGTGTGTTTACGCGATTAATTCAAAGTGTCAGTGAGATTTCACAGTGAGTAAGTTTAAAATTATTTGAGTGATCGCAAATTTTTGAGTTTTGGAGAAGGTGAATTGGAGAAGATCGACACTATGCCTGCGCGCGGGAGGAGAAACAACGACCGCAGAAATGCGCCAGCAATGCCACCACAGCCCGAAGAGGAAGCCGTTAACATGCCTGTGGTAACGAGTTGCGTGGGTGCCATTGGGGCCAAGTTTAGGAGAGGCGACAATGTGGGGGAACATATGGCAAGATTGAAGTTTTTGACGGGTAATCTGAATAACAGTGAGCAGGTGAAAGCCTTCTTCCTATGCCTAGGTCAACAAGAGGCAAAGGAGTGCAATCTAATAATTGATACACTAACGAACCTACGAGATGCAGAAAACTGGTTGCGCTCTTACGACGACCAGGTCGAACATCCAACTCAAGCGCTGTTTGAAATAGTGACCAAGAAGCAAACAAGCCGGGAAGGAGTGTCAGAGTACCTGACGCGCCTGGAAAGGCTGTACAACGAGAATTATCTGGAACATCCGGAACGAATCCTTGTAGATTTGATGTGGCTCGGATTAAGGGAGAACATCACAAGACCATTTCGAAGTGATGCGCGACCTACGACAGTACAAGAACTGAGAGACATGGCAATCGAGGTGGAGAATCGACGGATAGTACCAGTGCCAAGGGAAACGACAGATAAGAGGGAACCGGAGAGAGAAAGAGCGCAGCGAAGCGAGAGGAGGCCACAGCATGAGACTGCACGTGTCGGCCATACGATGCGGCATTCACCACAACGGCCTAGAGGGTACCGCCAGGAAGTGCCACCCTGGAGAGAAAGGAACAGACAGACACGCCACTCTCCTTATCATCGAAGAGGAAATTATGAAGCACCCCACTGGAGCGAAAAGGGCAGACTTAGGAGTCAGCAGCACCAAATATACTACGCAAGAAAGCCACAGCCGCATCCGGAAGCACCACCTGCACCTGCAGTGGATTTAGCACAGTATAGAGCAGTGCCACCGCCGTGCGTCAACTGTGGTAAATTTGGGCACCTAAGAGCTGATGTTGGGAAAGATTTAATTTTGGAAATTTAACTAATATTGTGCTAACTGATTGGTGCTCTTGTGTTTTGGGGTCATGTCGAGAATAATCAATTTAGCGAATGATTTAACGAATTAAAACATGAGAATTTAGGAAAATGGTAATTATGATTTCATTCTGCGTTTTTTAGAATTTAGGGAAATTATAATGATGTGTTATAAAATTTTATTTTTGTTGATTAAAATTCCAGCGGTGCGGAGGTGTAGTCTCTTCAACATTTGTGTGTGTTACAAGCCAGAATGTATGGACGGGTGTGTGTGGTGAGCCCATAAAGGATGTGTTGTTTCAGAAAGGGTGTGTTGTTTCAGGCAGGGAGTGTGTAACTCTATCGAGAGGGGAGAAATAACAATCTCAACGGTTGAGCACTAAGACGTTCGAAAGTGCTGACGCCTTGGTCCAGGCGATAGCTGTGTATATTATGTTCTCAAGATTTTTGGCTATACAAGCAGTCTGCTGGCCCTCGGCGGGTACCGCATGCTGTGTGGGTTAATGGCACAATCTCAAACTCCATACACAGTGCTCGACAGATTTATGGCAAGCACTTGAGCGTGAAAAGGAAACTCTCAGAAATAGTCGGAGGGCTAACGTTGAGATCGGCGGTCCTGCAAACCCTCGAGAGGGAGGAGGCTGCTAAGTTACGTCAGAAGGCTCGAGGCCAATACCACGACATCAATATGGTGGGAAAGTAGTTGAAGCTAAGGAACACGAATGAGGCTTTAGCTGCGAAACAAGAAGGGCATTCGAACATGACGTAGAAGCTTCTAAGTGTGTGATTGGCCATGCGTGAACTAGAACACCGCTTTCTCGCGAACAAGTGGGTAGAGCTGATGAGAAAAATTTAGTCTTGCGTCGGCGATCGTCGGATATAGTACGTGTTAAAAATAGGAGGTGTTGAAAATTACCCTGAAAATATGTGACATAGATATCAACACAGGGAGTTAAACTTATCAAAAATTTCGCTTAATAAAATAGTCTCCGTTTTTCCACAGAGGGTAAATTGCAGACCTGGCTAAAGCGGGGAAATCATTCTGAAGATGCCACATTAAGTGGGGAGGGTAAGAGTGATGTAATTACCTCTGGAGAAAATATTTTGAAATAGATATGATAAAAGTGTGTGGCCTTTTGTTGAAGTGAAGATTGGAATATTTAAGGGAACTTCATTAGCACGACTAGAAGTAATGAGTATTTAATTTTCATCGTGCAGGCGGGGAGGTTTTTGTCATCGGCTTGGAAGAAAGGGAGATCATGGGTCAAGATAACGAAGCGGGACGAGCAGTGTGATATCAGCAATAGACATTTTGAGCTGTGCATAAGGCAAAAGTTGGAACTGAAGCTGTGTTGTTTAATGAATGTATGTTTGAAGTGACACCACCTCCAGCACTGTTAGAATATGAACATGTTGTAGGGCTCATGTATCAGGACCTGTGTGATTAACGTACGGGGATATGCTGGCCAGCGGTAGCATTTATTGTCATTCTGTTATGTAAGCTGTTTAATACATGAAATCTCTAGAATACCATTACTCAATTTACACCAGTTCTAATGCCATACATTGCGTGCGTTTATCGATGTTCTGTATGATGTATTGCCGTAAATTATAAATTAAGTGAATTTTCACGTGTATAAAGTCCCCCCCAAATTTAGTAGCAAGCAGCCCCTCATCATAACTGATGCGCTCTGAAAAACGCGCATTGAGTAAGTCGAGTTCAACGTACATCGGTGAGTACTGCCCAATTTTAGTATACACATTTTGTAGTAGTGTTGATTTGTTTTGGGCTTGCCCATAAATTTTCCTTGTGTTTCCTGTGCATTTTATTGAGGTATGCCAACCCCTCAAGCGAGCATTCGGTCTTCTCATTAGTGTAAATTAATGAGAGACGAGGCAGACAGCCTTCTCGTGACAAAATTTTTTGTTGAAGTGTAATATAATAGACAATGTATGTAATTCAAAGCAGTTTTAATTTTTATTTCCATAATTTCCATACATTACTTCATATTCACACTGTGAATTGTGATTTCCAAACCCATGAAAAAATTTTTTTTTAATATATATGAATTTTTTTTCAGTGTGATTCTTATGAAATTTGACTATGATGTGTAACTTAAGAAAAAAAACACAATTTCTTCTATTCATTTTTTTTTAGGCCTTAGTTTTTGAAAATGTTTGACATATATATTGGTTTTAGAGTATTGATATTTCAATGGTATTGATATTTCAAGACGTATCTCCTGTCAGTTTTGATGCTAGAACAAAACCAGACAGTTTTGGAATCCTTGGAACATTTCTAACAAGAAAATGGAGCGAAATTTTCCATTTCCCGTATTTGTGTCTTTTTATATGGGGTCGAAATGGGGTCGAGAATTAAAGATTTTTGTCCCCCTACCACCCCTCCCCCCCTTGGGGGGGAATCTATTGTCCGTAGCGCTTTAAAATTTTAGGACCGAATAGTCCACCACCTAAGGGTCCTTTTCCAATAAAAACATGATAAATGACCATCGGAGCGACAGCGGCCTGGCAGGGGCCTGGGATGATCTCCTAAATGTAACCTCTAAGGTAGTGTCTTTTGCTGAAGAAAGCTTCGGCTCAGATGCATTTGGTGTAAGAGCTGGATTTTACTTTTTATGCCTGAATTTCATACCAACAATAAAACCAACAATTATCATACCAACAATTCCCATTATTTTTTCTCCTCTTTGTTTAAACACGGAATCATTAAGAGTAGCTTTACACTATCATGTCCCCTCGTTCAATTTAACACCCATAGGAATGGCAGTGATGTTTCTTAAAGGTTGAATAAGGTTTCATATTGCACTCGAGCGAAATGAAAAGTCATCAGACTTATCTTGCTCAGAAGCGCCGAAATGAACTGTTCACATAATTTGATCAATTTAACATAACATTTTTCTATTTCAATTAATTCTCACTAATCACTTGAATAATAGTACCTGAATTCGCACTTTTTCAAACGCTTTGGCTGTAATTGGCTCGTGGACAGCAAGGTGCTAGCGACGTTGAAGAAGTCTTGCCTCCGCTCTGTGGGACGCAAGGACTATTTTCATGGGATCTGCTAGCTTCTCCTTAGCTTATTCTACCCGCACCTTTAAAACCTCACCAGGTCATTTAACGTCTCGTTTGGTCGTTTCGTCCTCCACTGAATTTGTCGAGTTATTTCACCTTGAACAATTGGACTAATTTCGTTTTCTGCGAGGGATTTGTGTAACTTATTGGAAGATTTATTCTGCAACTCATTCAGAATTCTACGGTGTTAAGAAAATTTGATGGAAACTGTCCTTCAAAATGATTGGAAGGCTTGGGCATAAGATTCCAGGGCCGTCATCCGTGAAGACTCAGTGCCCTTAATGATAATCTAAGTCATTTTATGTTCATCTAGTGCTGCTACCTGGTTTAATTGCGAGGTTGTGGTTTCACACGAAACCTCTTCAAGAATCACAACTGTCACTTGTTTTGTTGATCTCTAGTTTTTCAGGCGATAAATATATTTTGGGGTATGAGAACTTCCATTTCTCGTGCGTCCCAATCAACTGCGTATGATTGAAATATTAACTCTTGGCGGCCAGTGAGGGATTATTGAGAAATATAGATACTAATAAAGCATTTCTCTCCTTGTATTGAGTGGTGAATATTTCGTAGGAGAGGTTATTGAGGCATAGCGAAGGAACGTATACCCTCATTGAATTCATATGATACTTTTTCATTGCCTGAATTAGCCTTATTGTTTGTGAAGATGACGTTTCGTTTCATACCAATATACGAGTATTTGACGAAGTCAGCATGGATGCATTATTATAGGAAAATATTGGTTGAAAAACGTTCCTGGACTACGAGTTATATATTCCCACAAATTTGTCCGTTAATTTAAATAAGCAACACAAAATTTAGGAAGATTTTGAAAGATTTGAAATGTTTATAAACTTCGAGCCCGTATATTGTTACCAGTAAGATATAAGAATACTTAGCATCTAACACACAATAACATTAGCGATGTGAACCAAATAAGCTATGAGGCTTATATGGCAACGTATTAATAGATGGAAAAATATTGACATAAGCTATTGTAAATATCTAAATGTACGTTTGTATCAAACCCAAAGGAAATTAAGTATTTGAGACAAATATGCTAATAGCAAACTAACAGAAAGTACGGTTTGAGAATCTGGTTAACTTCATCAGGTGCATCAGTTTTAATGGTAACTTTATAGTTATAGTTCGGGACTTCATCTTTTTATGGTAACTATAGTTCACACATCTTCTAGTTGTTAAGATGTGTGAAAGTCAAATTTTCGTCTAGTATTATTCCCAGAATTTTGCAGCTGTTATTGCCTTGAATTTTTTTCACCTCTTTCCTAAACGTTAGGAATAGATTGCTTCTTTTATGAGAATAGTATATATTTTGTCTTGATAACGTTTGTATCGATTTCATTAGCCCCGAGTTTGAACGGGACGATGTTTATTTCATGATTTATTTGGTTTGCAATGTTCATGGTGTTTCAAGGGAAAAACTGCAGAATATGGAACAATGATTTTCAAATTATTTAACACTTTGACTGTGACGTGTGCCACCGGTGGTACACGGAGGTAATTTTCATAATGCTGCTGACCGACCAGTAGTCGCAAACTCAATTTTCATAAATACTTAATCAAAGCTAAATGAAGGCAAGATCCAGTTCATGTTTGGTATTTTAAAAATAGTGTACTACAATTGACTTTAAATTTGAGTTTGGTGTTGAACTTAATATTTAGAGGTCGCAGTCAAAGTGTCAAATTTGAAGATATGTTTTTTCAAATTATATTATTTGAAGAAACAGATCCCTGAGGAACACCATTGCTTAGGTTTAGCAGCTCTAAAATTAAATTGCCAGCTACTACATATTTCTTTCGGTTTTAAACAATCAAAACAATTTATTTACTACAAGTGATACAGCAGTAGATTGTTTCTTAAGTCTAGATGTAGGCTTTAAAGTTTTTTCTGGAAAAATTATTCCGTAGTGGGTTAGCTAAGATAAAAGTATGGTGTGGTCTACGCAGTTGAATAGTTTTCAAAGTTATGGAATAGAGAGAGTGCAAGGTTTCCCTCTTCAATATTTGAATTGGGAAATTGAACATGGTTTTCAATGGTTTGAGTCGTTGATTTTGTATTTCGTTGTCACAGATAGAGGAAGCTGTGTTGGTAGGGCCCAAGCAAAACAGTGACTAATAAACTACAGTATTGTAACTATTTAAATTTCGAAATACAGCCCGATTATGTGTGTCAAATTTCAGCTGCAACGACGGATCAAAATCCGAAATACATGTTATTGTTGAAAAACACAATGAAAACACATTTAAGCGCCCCTTCTAACTAATGGAACGAATCAGCTCGCGCAGTAAACTGATATCTCTGACCTTCAAAACATATAAATGAAATAAGAATATTTGATATGGTGCATTACAGGATAAGTAAATCCTACCCTTGTATTTTCTCTTGAAATAACTATTTGTATTCGACAAAAATATGTAACCTAATTCACCATAGTATAAAAAGAAATCGTCTAATCCAGATCTATCAACGTCATGATACATCTTATTCAAATTTTAGGGCACTAAAGCTAACTCACAATTCTTGCTGGCAAAACGACTGTGGTCTTTGAGCTCCCTCCCCTCACCTTTTCTCTGTAATCAGTAGACAACTTTATTTGAACTCGGAAGTATATCGCTGTACATTAATCATGAGCATCTAGCCATGCTCTTTGAACCGCGTAGTAAGGCGCCCCATATAACGAAGAATATGGAAACAACTCATGGAACTAGAAATAATGAGTGGCCTTAGCCAGTATTTCATTCCAGCGACACACAGTCATTTCCATGCACAATGGGGCTTTCTTTAAATTTAGGCCTCCGCGGTACGAGAATGAATTCACATATATGAAAACAGAGATTAAGTGCCTGAAATTTACTTCTCAGAATATTGCCATTCCGGCAGGATTAAGGTAATAGCTCAGGTGCAGTTCTCAAATGATTCAAGTGAAATAAAGCCAAATAGAAAAAGATCGGGAGCGAGTGCTGTGGATTTTCTCCTCACAAATTGTGAGCAGGTTTAGATGTACCATTTCTATGATCAATGCGAGGATTGCCATACTACCATTGTCAAATTAAAAAAAAACACGGGATAAAACACGGGACGCCTGAATATAAACACGGATTGTATTCCATTTGTTTCTCGAATACAATTTAATAATTAGAATACCATGCGTAAAATTCCTTACGCCCGTGTAGGTAGAATTCTAATCTATTTTACGAATTTATGGGTTCAATAAATATTTTTGAATATTTCATCAAAAGGAGCGTTGAATCATGACATATCGATCCCGCGTCATTATTTATCAGCGATGTTAAGACCATGGGGCATCTAATTAGGACTCACGGCACTCTGTGCTCTACATTTAGCAATTATTAGGCTCTGCGCGTCAGCTTGTGGGTGTCAAAGTAGAACCAAAAAAGCATTGTACGCCTATGAGGCAGCTACATTTTCTCAGCCGTGAACAGGACAGACATTAACTGCGGAACAATTACGTCCAGAACATATGGTTAAGCTGTGTTTGTGAGGTAATACCCCATCCCACACTCATGGCCACACTCCCCCCAAGTTTAAAAGAAAACACAGGAGCGCAGTTAATGCATTAATAGTCCTGCAGAATGTTTGGAACGTTAAAACGGGTTGATGTAAAAAATGTAGCAACAGATATGTTATCAGCGTATTAAGAGTTGAGTAATTTCCTCGTGTTACGAAATCTGCGATTTGCACTTATGTTTAAAAAAAATCATCTGCACTTTCTGACTCTCTCTAGTGTCATAAATTATCTTTACATTTCATCATTTCAGTGAAATTACATATGAAAACCTCTTAGAAGTGTCATCAAATAGTAAAAACTAGTTTTGAATGCATATAAAGACATAAATTTTCATTTATTTCGGGCAATGGAAACCCATGCAGCGATAGGCATGCCAGCATTTGATGAAGGACGACGCATCTTTGGTTTTCATCATGGTAGACAATCAACTCAGGATTTTTGTAAAGTAACCGGTTTGAATATCAGACCCCAGCAGGGAACAATTGTTTATAGAAGATGGCGAACTTGGTTCACCTTGTGGAGATGGTGGGAAGTCAGACATTCTGGATGACAGAGACAATTATTGCTTTTTGAACTGATTGGTGTAGTAAAATAGGCTTCCATCAATGCGAATGATAACTAACGTGTTTTGTGAAACCAAAAAAATCTCTCGAAATACGGTGCGCCATACTTCGCATCGGAAGGCATTGGTGGCAGCAGCAAATTGGAAAAAATGTTTGCCATTTGATCGAATACACAGAGATTGCAAATGTGTTACGTGAGCCAGATAATCAAGGTTTACCATCATTCTGAATGAGAGGCATGTTAAAGAAACTATGGATACATCTTGTGTATAGTCCATTCTGTACAGGGATGTGGAGGAGTTGCTACATCGTGTTGTTTTTGCCCAAGATGGACTAGGGACCACAACTATTTGCGAGGCGAGGACAAAATAAACCGTCATGGCTATTTGCAAGCTCTTTCTTATTACGTTCATTCATACATAAAGTTCAATTTTCCTAAGGACTACGGAATATTTCTGAACGGCAATGTCTACGTCCACAAGGCTAGAAATGTTCAAGATTTGTCAAATACAAATGAATGAAAATTTGATCTCATGAACCGGGCACCACAATCTGCTAATTTGAAACCTTCTGAAAATTTACGGGAAGAACACGAAAGAACACGCGGAGCTAATCGCCCTTTCATTCATTATTGACTCCTTTGGGGGAATGGTAACTTCAATTATGGCCTGAAATAGAGCTGCAGAGTTCTCATAATCTTTTAGAATTGATGTCAGGTAGCATGAACATTGCAATTCGTTCAAACCTTTTAACAACGTGTCTTTTTTGGGTCACTTAGGAGTAAATATGATAAGCTAAGTGTAAAATATGTATAATATAAATATGAAAAGCTAGGTGTTAAAAGCTTAAGCTTGTAATATAAAGCTTGTAAAGGATTTCCAAGAGTTATTGAACAGCGTTCTAAATTATTGCTGTCTAGGATTCAATGGTTGTGTTTTCTTGTCCCCGCAAATACAATGCAAATGAAATACCAAAGTGAATATTTGCGTTATAAGTAAATATATCACTGGGCTGATATTCAACTTAGGCACTTGGGGACATTTTCGCTCACACAGTTTCATTTAACTGAACTTTTAGCTCTACTGATCTCGAAGTTTTTGACGAAGCCAGGGGTTATTTCCATTTTTAAAACAAAAGTCTTTACTGCCGAAGCTTATCATGAAGTTAATATATTGCTGGCTTGTTTTCAATTAATTGTTTAAAAAATTATGCAAAGACATCTATGATTTTTTGTCGAAACGGTAAACGTTCTAGGAAAACACCAATTAGGAATATATGTTATTCTAACAATACTCCAGATTGTTATAGACTGGTCGGTGATGTTCTACCAGTTTTCGTCATAAAATATTCAACGTCAGCAATTTAGAGGTCTGTATTTTACGTTAGCATGAAGCCTTTGACAGAGTTGATAGAGAAATATCTTCCTTTCTAAACTAGGTCGTAATGGAATGAAGAATTGGATTTAGAAGAAATTATTAATAACTACATAACGCAAGAAACACAACATGTAACTTGGAACTCGCATAAGTCATTCACGCCCTAATTGAAGTTGCAGTGCCTCAAGAGCCAGTGCAGCTAGTAATGATGCAAAAGTTGTGTTATTCATAGAAGTTATATTATTTTACGTAAAGCTGCTGTTTCGTAGAGAAGCGATATGGGCAACACTGAATACTATGTATCCTTCAAGAGAGGTCGACAATCAACGGACTTATCTCGCGAGTATGCAAATAAAGTTAATATTATTCTCTTAATGCAGGACTTCATCCCATTTGTTCCATAATTTCTGTTCAGGCTATTCTTTTGTAGATTATATTAAGGGAAATAATTTGTTAGTGACCTCAAGAATTATTTAGGCGATTTCATTGCGTCACTCTTAGCTGTAGTTAAACTTCATCAAAATAAGTGTACTACCAATAAATAATCCATAAAATTATGCAAGACACTGTTCGGTAACCTTAAATTTGGTATGAACTATGAAATACTAGCGAGTAGGAAGAGTGATTATACGTATTTTGGATACATAGCGTTAATAGAACTGCTTAATTCTTTAATATTTTAGGAAACTTTACCCTGGCAATGAGCTTGTAACTTCCAGTAGGTAGTTAAATATTCCATAAAATAATTTTGATATTTAATGTGATAAATGAAAGTTTGTCCATCTGCAACTAAATGTATTAAAATCTTATGTATGACAAATTTTTCAAAGGATTTGGAAATATTGAAGTATTTTTTATTCTAAGGGCTAAACATGTTTCAAACAAGCCATCTCAGTTCATTCGAGTGACAAATATATTGTCTGTTTCACTTATATTATTTATAATTTGTATTCGTATGTGCTTGAATTTCCTATTTTAGTTCATGCCATGGCTTTACAGATAACTTCCTTTCTATAATGTTTTAACTGATGATGAGCGAACGTTCGAAACGTCCAGTGTCACAAGTAAATTTTCTTAGACGATATTCCTCATATTTTCATTTATGTTCACATTTTTACTTTATTTACCTAAGCTCTCCTTAAATGCTGTTCTAAATAGTTTTAAGCTTAGACCTAATCAATATTTTTTGATCGGATAGCGAAACAAGTTTTTACTACAAATTAGATGGACATCGCATGGTTCGTGTGCATGGTTCGTGTGTATATTTTACTTGTGTAATGCAACTCTGTGCAAAACAAACATCTCTGTGTTTAAAATATTGCTTTCTGAAACATGATTTTTCAAATCCTTCGAGATGTGGTGTAATCGATTTTAGGAAATTCTAAACGTTATAAAGCGGAAATTTTCCCTCTATCGGATTTAATTGGATGGTACAAATTTTTTACCGTAAAGGGAGCGTATATTCGATTGAATAATTTCTTTCCAAAGTCCCATAAGAAATTTCCCGGTGCGTGTACTACTCATATGTTGAATAGAGGGTTTGCAGAGAGCAGGAAGTTTTTAATCCTACCCAATTGAAAATTATCGCCCTTTTCAGGTAGTAAATTAGTCGTAAAAGGTCGAAAACGGCCCAAAAGGGCCAAAAATCACGACTTCAAACCGACTCCTACCTATACTTGGCCTATTAGGGCTTGAAAAGGGCTCTTCATTCAACTGGCCTTTTATAGGTCTAGTCAATGGCTGTTTGCGGGCTCATTCGGGTCGTTTACAGTCGTTTTCAAGCCTTTTCGACGACCTCTATTTGGACGCGTAATAGATTGTAAAAATACTCGTAATCGTAAATGTTGTACAAGTCGTATTACTTCAGTAAATGTAAAGAACTAAATTAATTTCAACTAACCTAACTTAGTTAAGTTAGATTAGGTAAGGGTGGCCAAAGTTAGTTTCGATTAGTTTCATCAATTAATTATTATTATAAATTTCGGTTTAGTAGTTAAAAAAATATTATGCTCATGTAGATATCCAGAGCTGGTCATAGATACTTAAAAATGTACCTAGATACTAGATACTTCTCCAAAAGTATCTAGATACTAGATAATTTTCTTTTAATTCTCTCTGTCTCACTACTTCATCGCTGAGCATTCAACTTGTAGTGCTTTACCCTAGTTACCCCTCAAACCTCGATTCTAGTCCTTTTATGTTCATTAATCTTAATATATCTCAATGTAAATTTATTTCAGGGAAAGTTCCCACTTTTCCGCCGCGTATTACCGATACCTACAGTCGGAGAAGTGTAAAAGTAAGGCCGCTGCTTCACTCGCCTCAAATCGGAACTCACTAGGCGAAAGAGCCACAAGACCCGGCCTTACAAACTCTTCATAACGTATAGAAAATCTGATGTTGGAGCGATCTGATCTGCTCCATTATGCCACTGTTGTAAATCAATACTTAGTAATTTTCATATTTATTTCGTTAATAAATAAAAATTTTAATTTTTATTGGTATAATGTTTCAATTTGGGACTTTTGATTCCGTTTTTAAGGCCGGGCGTAAGGAAGCCCAAAAGGGCCGGTATTAGCCTTGATCAAGCAGTAAGGAAGCCCAAAAGGGCCGGTATTTGCCTTGATCAAGCAGTAAGGAAGCCCAAAAGGGCCGGTATTAGCCTTGATCAAGCAGTAAGGAAGCCCAAAAAGGCCAGGACGAGACTCGTTCAAGCAATGGAAAAGCCAAAAATGGTCGTGAATAGCCTCGTTCAGGTAGTAGAGAAGCCCAAAATGGCCGTTGCATTAGCCGTTTCGATGCCCAGAAATAGCCGTTTAAAAGGGTAGACATTTGCTCCGAAAAAGGCTAATTTACTGCTTGAAAACGACTAAACTCTTGGCTTATAACTGCCTGAAAACGATCTTTAAAAGGCTCAGAATTTCAATTGGGTATTTCAGGGAGAGTATCGAGTTCTTGAATTATGATTTACAGCAACCTTTCCGTAGCCCTAAACCTATTTTTAATTACTGACGAATAACAAACCAGTATTGGAACTATTTTATTCCGGGCGGGCCATAAATTTCGTTGATCTGAAAAAAAAAATTCGCGTGTGTAAAAATGCCCGGTAAATGACCATTCCATGCGCAACGATAGTCACGATAAACAATTTCAAAAGCGCATAAGCTGCGACACGGGCACGTCAAACAGAGCGCATTTAGACTTTAAACCAGCGTTAATTAAGGGCGCCGAGCTCTACACCATTCAAGATTTTTATAGTCTAGGCTGACAAACGATGACTACGTTCGAAATAAATGAGAAACTAAGAATCTAATTTCTTACCGGCTAAGAAGTCGGACGGCGGCAACACACGTTTTGGTTCAAACATAACTGGTTCGGTTTCGAGGTCTTCTCAAGCCCACTTAGAATGCTCAACTAAAATTTGAACAGCCTATGTTCAAAAAATGACTTACATTCAAGATGGAATAACTGCCAAATCATACAAGGAGCGATTCGATTGAATAAAAGCGAATTCTAAGCACTGAGTTATAGGTAGCGTATACGAAATTTATTTGAAATGATAAATGCGTAGTGAAACGAAAAACTTAATTCGCTAATCGAAAATGAAATTGTTAGAATATTTTATCACAATTAAAGCTCAATCTAATAAAAATTTTATTTTATAATTACTGCTCGATGCGCGCGTGTCATGTCAAACCCTGGTTTGTTGTATGATACCATAGAATATTAGCTGAATTTTCTTTACTGAAAATATTCTACGCATTGAAGTTAGTTGGTCATCTTCCGTGTATCTTATCTTAGCGCATACTTTCCAAAAATTTTCTATCATATATAAATCCAGTAATTGACAAATCCAAGTCAGTACCTTGGCACTGTTGCATTAGAACCCTTCACAGAAAACCATGCGATTCGCCTCAGTCGTCGGTGAGCTAGCCAACAAAATGCTATTCCTACGGTGATACAAATGAACCGTGCGGTTTCGCAAGGTGTCGAACCTATCGCATCGCATCAGTGGGCGAATAATTCCAAAGCCTTATACATGTAATTTGCAATTCACAGTGACAATATATTATACATGCATATTATTTGTAGATGATAATACAACATGAATGAAGCATTCAATTAAAAAAAAGTCCATTAAATTACATTCTTCGTAAAAAGATTATTTTCAACGTAAAAAATAATAGAAGTCAGTGAGTTTTCATGCTAGGAAAAAAACAAAGACGGTTTTGAAATTATTGAAACATTTATAAGAAACTAACGCTCATCGATTTCTCAATTTGCACAATTAATTATTTATATCGCAATTCATAAACAAGGTCGTATATTTTAGTTAGTGACAAAAGGATCGCATTTGAAAAGAAAATGGAAATGAAAATATAAAATTTGAGAGCTTTAGTTTGTTTGCAATGCTTCAAGGATTCCGAAACTGCCTTTTAATTTGTTCTACCATAAAAACTCATTCACTTTTATTCCTTAAAATACAACTAAAAATGAAGTAAAAAACTAATATGATTTTTTTTCAAAAACTAAGGCTTAAATCAGAAATGTTACGCGAGTACAATTCGTTTTTTTCATAGAAATACTTATACTGGCCAAATTTTAAAACAATCTGATCAAAATTTAAAAATCGCTGGGTTACCCGGCTTAATTAAAGCTTGTCTAACCATAACAAAGCTCTCTCAAAAAAAAGGCATATATCAATATTGAATTCAAAGAACGAGGAGTGTATGAATTAGACCATTGTAAATAATAGTTAACAGCAAATTAAGAGATAAGTTTACGAAACAAGGTAAAAGTTCAAGAAAAACGTTAGAGATGCTGAAAAAAGAGCAGTGAATCGAAAAGGGATGACTCATAACAACACAAAAATCTATTCCATTCGTATTACGAAAAAAAGAATGGCCATTTCAATGCTAATTAAGAATTCAAAGTCAGGAATCCCACTGGATTCGAAACCGCTTCGTTGGGAGCGCTGCACGAAGGAATACCGCGCTCGTGAACAGCAAGTCCTGCAAAAACGGAAGGGCATGTCAAGTCATTTTGTAAAAACATTATGGTACAATTTTGGAAGGAAAATCTTTCTCATGATCAACATGAATATTAGCTTGCTTGAATCAAAATAAGATTTTGAGGATTAATTTTACTTCAAAATACGCTACGCTACAACTAATAAGTAGCATTTATGACTCAAATTATTTCGTAACTAGCTTACAACAAAATGAATTCAAATACCTTTCTTTGAAAAGGTTATTCATTTTATACCTACAACTGCATAAAAAATTGCTTAATCGAAAAACGTTGAGCTACGAACTTTTAGCTGCAATTACGGCTTCATGCCCTAAAATATGGAAAGACACGAGTCGTTTCCTGACCTCCAATGTTAACCAATTTTGACAAGCTTCTCTGCTTCATCGCCTTGTCTATTTTGCGCACAGCTTAAAAGAAAATCGCATGTGGAAATAGTTTGATTGTGATCAGGGACTTGTTGAGCATACTATAAGCTGTGCTGGTAATTATTCATAGATACAGTTTTCGGAGTTTTCTTCCCACCATTTTTTTAAATTAGGCTTCACAATTTGTCTGACGCTGGGGTTGAAAAAAGTAAATCACTAAAGATGTGAAAACGTCTGAATGTACGACAACCGTTAACTAATTTGGTATTGTGCGACATTAGACAAACAGCTTCAATTATTTTAACTTGGAAATCTAGCTGGATTCTTTGCTTTCATCAAGTTTGGAGCGAGTTTATTCGCTTGTCTTACACTACCAAAAATGGATCAGAACAATGAATGTATGATACGAATAAACTGACGTTTTTCTTAGAAAAAATATTTTAAATATGCGTGGAAACTCTAATGCAGTGTTTTTAACTATAATTGACGTTCTGCTTTCCTTTGCAGACAAGAACTTAAGATATTCAGTAGCAGAAAACAAGATCCGAGATGGGAAGGGCTCATTAAAATAATATGAGTTTGATAACCCTGCATTTGGATCTATGAGTTTCTTTCAAATTATACTGATATTATTAGATGCTGACATATGACAGAAAGACACTCAAAAAAATACTAGGACATAATATCACTCAAAAATATAAAAATTATCGTCAAAGCAATAAATTTCAATTTTAAAATTTTAATACCAGTACGAATAGGGTGAGATAGCATTCATCAGACCATCTATTAAATAAACACTGAGTTCCCCATCACCCAGACAGTAGTTTAACAATTTTAAGTCACGTAATGAAAGGCAAATGACTGGCAACAACAATCCCAGACGTTGATTTTTTCCAAAGCTACACTTGTATTACACTAAAACATAGTACCTCACAAAGGTTCTTGTTAGTCTTCATAGTAGTATTTAAGTGAAGACTCCTGACAGCGAATTGAAGAGGTATGGCGCCCGCATACTGTCAATGTTCTGGACTAGATCAGAAGCTGCAAAATCATTTTTAGTTTTGAAATATTTAAAGAATATTTAATTGCACGCTTCATTAAAGCGAGTTGTTAAACAGATGTTAGTACAAATCCTAATTGCCAAACATATCTAATTTTTGTCTCCTCTGAACATAACTGGTTCGGTTTCGAGGTCTTCTCAAGCCCACTTAGAATGCTCAACTAAAATTTGAACAGCCTATGTTCAAAAAATGACTTACATTCAAGATGGAATAACTGCCAAATCATTTAATGAACATCTAAAATTTTTAACAGAGTACATCTGTATCTAAATGCAGCATTTAAATTGCAAATTTAGGTGTTTAAAATTAGTCGAAAAATATCTGGAGTCTGGTATGATTCATCAAATCAGGAACCCTGACCGCATTACCCACAGTACAGCACTCGTTACCCACAGCTCAAGTGTTTAAAAACCGTTGTGATTGTTGCACTTGATCGTTTTACGTCCTTGCTCAGGCTATTAAGGAGAACGTACGCCGAAATACGTAACAAAAGATATCGAAACTCAGGAAGGGACACTAAAGGAATTTTAAGGTTAATAGAAATTGATTTCATTGACGATAAAAATAATGAGGAGAGTATATTTAGATTGAAGTGAATCCATTACGCAGATATTACTCTTGTAATTAGACTGTCATTTAAATGCTTAAAAACTGTTATTTAAATATTAAATCGAGAAACAATGAGGCTTGCAAACGTTCAAATAAATGTAAAAATATCACTGAATTTAACTAGTAAGCAAGAGTTGAAAGAACAACTCAGATTAACAGTATTCAAAGAACCCCTGGATTAATTGCGTAAAATCAAACAGCCGATCATTTCTATTGGTTTTTAATTTTAAATATTGAGAAAATAGAACAAAGGACAATGAATTATTTCCATGAATATCATACATTTATTACTCCACAGCCTTGAACATGACGGTCAGAATATGAAATTCAACCGGTCTAATTACTGCACAAGGATAGTGAATTTCTGGGAAAGGGTTCTAAAAATTTTAAAAGTATGGGAGAAGAGACGGGCGAAAACGGAAGTTAGTTTACGTAGTAAGTCACCCAGAATGGTTCAGGTCAATATTATGAACGTTTAGAGTCGGGTATTTTATTACTAAGTTTAAACAATATTTTATTGGTTACACGTTCTTAAAACACTGCTAAATTAATCAGGTCAAATTCTTGCGATTTGGGCTGCGTAAAACCAAATTAACACTTCATTTCTTCTAGTCTCCCGAGGCCCCTGTCGGTTCGGTGAGCTTTTTTGTTTTGTTGTTGGAAAAGGATCTTTTGATGGTGGACTATTCGGTCCTAAAATTTTATGGGGCTACGGACACTAGATGGGGCCTCCCCCCCCCCCCCCCCCCCGGGGGAGGGGGGAGGGGGTAAGATGACTAAAAATCCTGAATTTTCGACCGCATATAACAAGAAAAAACGGGAAATGAAAAAACTAAGACTATCAGTTTGTTAGAAATTTTTCAAGGATATCAGAACTGTCTTTTTTTTTGTTCTAGCATAAAAACTCAATGACTTCTGTTATTTTGAAATATCAATAAAAATGAACTAAAAAACCAATATGTCCAATTATGACAAAAAACCAAGGCCTGAATCGAAAAAATGAATAGAACAAGTTGTGTTTTTTTTCAAAAGTTACATGTGATAGCCAAATTTCATAAGAATCAGACTACAAATACAAAGTCTCATAATTTTTATACAACATAAATAATTTTATTTTCTTTGGTTGTCCATTTCAATTCACAGAGTCAATATGAAGTTATGCATGGAGATTGTCGAAATAAAAATGAAAACAGCATTCAATTGCATAAATTGTCCATTATATTACAGTTCAGATAAATATTTATTTAGGCCTTATTTCTATGAAACCCTTACTTGTCAACATTCAAAAATATAGAAGTTAAAATGTTTTCATGCTAGGAAGAAAACCAAGACAGTTTTAGAATCCTTGGAACATTTCTAACAAACTGATAGTCATTGATTTCCCAATTTGTACATTTAGTCTTTTTATGCTAGTTCAAAACCTAAAAATTCGGTGTATTTTAGGTATTGATCAAATATTGCGTATCTAAAAAAAGTTTCAAATAGAAAATTTAGGACTATCGTTTTTCTGAAATATTACGAGGATTCCAAAACTGTCTTTGAATTTGTTCTGGCATAAGAACTTTTTGACTTCTATCTTTTTGAAATATGTACAAAAATGAACAAAAAAACGAGTTTTTCCATTTAAAAAACGAAGGCCTAAATCGAAAAATTTATCGAGTAAAACATGTTTTTCTCTCAAAAATACATATACTGGACGAGTTTCAAACGAATCGGATCAAAATTTAAAAAACTCGGGAGGACCCCCTTAACTTCAAACAGACTCATAGTTAATAATATCATATTTTAGCAATAGGTTAGGTTAAGGTTCTTTATTTCGTTAGGTTAAGCTAACGGCTAAGATTTAATTATTTTAGTGCATCCCACACACTAGCGGGCAGATCAGTGAGATACACAGTGGGCCGACTGGCCCCTCGCCCGCCTGTAGGCCCCGGGTCAACCTCACCGCTTGATTACTACCTAGCATAAATGATTTCAATGAAACGGGTCACTTGCCAATGACGTTTTTATGAGTAGTAGCTCGACCGCCTCACAGTTCTGCAGCACTTTGGCCCTTCTTCAGGTTCGTACAGCGGACGGTCGGCGTGTTACTGAATACAAGACCGGCACTCCTTTTCACTGCTGGTTAATTACAGGGCGGCATCGGTAGACATTTGCCCCCTGCCGATGACTGGAGAAGATGGAAAAATGAATAATAATGTTATGGTAGGAGTAAATGATGGCATTGATAAATTAGAATGATGCTCAAAACAAGAAATTTTAGATCACCTCAGATTTTAATACCGTGTGACAAGGGAACGTTGATCCCGGTGGCCCTGATCAGCGGCCGTAGAGAGGCCCCTAATAAATACTGTGGGAAATAAAAAGAAAGGAATTAAGAATATTAATGTTCGAACGACACTCTTAAAACAAGCTCGTTGGGAGGACGAAAGTCGAGGCTAACTCGTCAAGCAATATATAAGCTTAATTACAAACCTTAATTTACCACCATTAGCGAAGCTATTGAAAACGTTAATAAACTAAAAGATCAGATACATAATCAAGACAGTTGGGAATGTAGTTCAGCTACTCTCTAATCTAGTCTCAAACTCTCCCCCTACGCCTGCGGAATACCGTACGGAGAAATGCCTAGTGGAACCCTCACACCTCCAACGCCACACAGTCATGTCCGTCCAGGGAGAATTCAAGGCAAGGGATCAATTCATGATCAATTGCCAGGAAGCCTCTGTCCGGGTCAATGGCAAGCGAGCGTCCTGCACTAGCGAAAAACTCGTCTAGGAAATCAGTACTTGGGCAATATTGGTCTCTTAAAGAAAGTTCATCCCGCGTATACCTTGTGAGAATTTTTCCCGCAACTTGTAACCAATTGATTTTACTGTCTTTCGCAGTATTTCATATTTGGCTCTTTCGCTCTCAAGCTACAGTGAGCTTACATAAACAATGATTGCTTACAAATTATGTATGAATTATTCTAAGCACAAATTTAAACGCATATACAGCGTAGAATAGAGGGGTTATTTGAGAGAATGATTTCATTTTGCATTGAAAAAATCAACATCGAACAAAGAATTAATTTCCACCCATTAAAAACAATGTTGTACAGTTTTAACTTGTTTGTACGTACATTAGAGACAAATCAATGAGAATTCGTGTATATCATGTAGCGCAAGTAATGGAAATTTAGCAATGAGCAAACATCGGCTGAAAATAAGAATTTATTTAAATCAAAAAGCTCTTATGCAACCACAAAATTTTTACCGTACCGGGCTGACTTAGTAAACTTCTTTCTAAATTGGCGTTCCGCTGGGCCGAAGGATCCTCAAGCTACAATCGATCTGAACTTCCACACGCAAAAAGCGCTTCGACAATATAACTTGAGGGGCCTATACACGTTCAAAAAATGCATCAAAATTTCGCATCAAAATATTGATATCAAAATTTTGATGCAAAATTTGACTGTGTGTGGGACGTTTTGATGTCAAAAAAAGATTTGAATCAAAATTTTGATGGATCAAATCCGTTTGATATTTTTTGACGAGTCGTCAAATTTTTGATGCGTGTGTGGGCGTTTGTCAGAATTTTTATCAAAATTGTTAGTCCGCATGCAGGTGACTGCCGAGGAGACAGAATCGCCGTGTCTGGGAAGAAGGAGACCGAAAATAAATTTTTGATTGAAGTTTTAGGCGTGTATCAAACCTTGCCAGCCTTATGGAGAATTAAGTCGGAGGATTATAGCATTCGTGCCAAGAAAGCCGAGGCCCATAAAATTTTACTGCGCAAATATCGTGAGCATTTTACTTCCACCACATTAGAAAATCTGAAGAAAAAAATAAATAATCTACGAACAAATTTTCGCAATGAACTTTGAAAAATGGACTAAAGTGCCAAATCAGGTGCCGGCACTGAAGACTTGTACGAGTCTCAGGCGTGGTTCATGGAGGCTAGGATGTTTTTAGGAGACCAGGAGACTCCTGCCCAGTCAAGAAGCACCTTGTCCAATAGACAAGCGTTCACTTGGTGGTAAGGATGGACGCATGGCAGTGTCTTCTTTCCTTATCAATGGCTCGACCAGGCCGGGTAACTCATCGAACGATGGCGCATCCATTCGAAGGAAGTTACGGAAGTCCTCTGGTTCGTTAAAACGTAATTCTTGGAGGAGGTTGACGTGTCCGTATAGGTTTCGCGTTTTAAATACCAGTCTTTTGACAGTTTTCGGCGTGTAGCAGGAGGTTTATCAGAATCCAATGCGAACACTAGTGCTATGGCCACTGATGCATCCATGTCGAAGATTTTGACGATACTGAATTTTGATGGAAAAAGCGCCTAGACGTGTGTAGGCGGTTAAGCATAAAAATTTAGTATCAAAATTGAACCTCAAAATTTTGATGCAAAATTTTGACGCTTTTTTTGAACGTGTATGGGCACATTAATAAAACGCCACATCTACTTCTGAATTGGCTAAGCCGAAGTCGAATAGCCCTTGCACCGGCCTAGCATAATTGAGCACGTGAAACCGACCGATCACCCCTCAGTCATTCTCAAATTTTGACTGGAATAGGGAAGGAGCATTCTTGAGTGACCAGCAAGAGGATGTAGACGTAACCTCAGCAAATAGTAGGAAGCTGTAATAAATGTTCAAGTAAACAGGAAATGAAATTGATCCGCGAGGGGGTAGGGGAGACGGTAATCATTAATACACCTGTAGATCGTGTGTATAAGAATTTCTGAAATATCAGGCATTTTAAGTATATACTTTTATACTCTTCAATACTCTAACAATCGAGCTGACATGTGTTATAAAAATATTACCCCAATATTAAAAAAGAGTTATTAAATACGTGTAGGGTAGGTAGAATTTGAACACAGGAATTACAAAAAATTGCCCAATTGTTAAGCCTTTGCTTTCGCAACGCTTCATAGCACCCGGATGGCTGAGACGCCACCTTGGATTAAATTCAATCATCAGGGTCTTATCCTAAAGGCTTTCTAGTATCAGTTATTGTGCTAGATTTATTAGTCACTTTTTATTATAAAATCATTATTGTTATGAAATCGGAAATGAACCTATCTTCATCGCATTTCTAATCTAAATTTGGTCTATTATTTGCTTGGATATAATTAGTCGGTTTAAAACAGTCAGGCGCCAATCAAAAATGGAGACAGATTTTTTCCTAGGAAAATCATTTCTCGATGATTTCGCGTAAGAAAACTCCACAGTAATAATTAATTGAAAGTAATTGATTTTGCGCCCTACGAGCTTTTTACAAACACGTGTAGGTCATTAAAAGAACATTTATAAATAGTCAATGTCTGATTACGTAGACTTGACATCTTATTGTCAAGCTTAGAAATTAGAAACGCATTGTTATTGACAAAGATAAAAAGGCGATAGTTCGTAATAAATACGCTTTAAACCTGTATGTTCAGATAATAAGTATGATATAATCGATCGAAACATTTAAATTTACCATGAAGTTGGTAAGAATAGTTCTTACTCTGTCAATAATTTACCGCAAACGTTCTGGAATGATCTTTTCGAAAAAAAAATATTGTAGCCTGCAACTAATGGATTGCAGGACTTTCACAAACACAAATAATGACATCCCTTAGGCGCAGAAGTGACTCTGCAAATAACTTATTGCACATCTGGTTGATTTAAATCATTCTTGCATCAACTATAAACTCGTAGTGCTTCCGCAGAACATGAACGACCATTTCAGCGTCTAACATGTCCCATAAATTTTCAATAGGGTTCATGTCTGGGGACTTTGCTGGCACTCCAAATGCCGAACATATTCTGTATGAAACTCATGTCAATTAATGGCACTTCAAACTCGAGGGACTCTGCAGTTGTTTTTCTGGAAGATAGGCCGAGCAACACGTCTCTCATCATTCAGATGTTGAGCAAATGGTGAAACTTGACTATCTAGCAGCTCAATCTAGTCATGCCGGTTCAGTTTGGCGAATACTTCAACTAAACGACCCACTTTTATGTAGTTGAAACCGCCCCAGAAGACGATAGATCCACGTCCTCCTTTTATCTTGCTCTGCACACGCGCATCGTTAAAAGCTTCATGCATGAGGTTTTCGATAGGCACGACGGCAGGCATCATTGCTATTGAGACAAAATTGTGATTTATCTGACGATTTGATTCTTCCGCACTCCTCTACTATCCAAAGTTCGTGGGCTTCACCCAGTTTATAAGAGTGGTACTGTTGTGATAGGAGTTAGCATCGGCCGTTTATGAGCCACTCTGCTTCATAAATTCTTTTTGTGGAGTTCCCGACGAAGATTTAAATTCGTTCCGAAACAGCAGGAGAGTCACCGTCGACGTTTTGCAAGTGGTTCCATCCTAGATGTGAAGCGGTTCGTCAACAATTCGTGACACACGGTTGCGGTTCAAATTGATTAAAATTTCCTTCTGAACATTAGACTCGCATAACAGGGCGGTAAAAAACCATCACACAATAAATTTCGCTGCTTACATCCTTAGGTGATCCTTGGCTCTATCAAATGCAATAGCTATTTTTCGTCATTCGAAGACATCTTGCTTCCCTTCTTCGTTTTGAGACAACGATAGAGATAATACGAGTCTTTACCTAGTAAGCTGTGAATGTATACTAATGTCTGTACGGTAATTGTTTATGATCTAAAATTTGGTCGCACTTTTAATTAGCGCAGTTAATAACAGAAGCTCGATAAATAATTGGCTACCAAATTTTCGTCCGAGAATCATATAACATGTGTAAATCCAATGACTAAAGTGATGACGTTGCGTTCCCACGGACTATTTAGTATAAGTAAAAAGTAACATAGATTCTTAGAGGCAATCAAATTCATAAAAAAGGAAAATAACTGAATAAATGAAAAATAAATTATTGACTCAGGAGGTGCTAAAGCACCTCCTCACTTCCTATAAAGCACGTGAAAATTTCCCGTGCGATCAATGAAACAACAAAGCATAAGGTTTACTCACACCAATACATTTGGTGAACGTGAGCGTTATAAATAATTTTGTTTTCTATTATAGCAGTTTACCATTTATTTCTGAATGGTGTATATGATCGTCACGGGTAAGATTGTACAGTGACTGCAAAATATATCAGCCTCCCTCTTGAAAATGAAAATAAAAACTGATGAGGCACACAACTCTGGAAACACCAATGAAATCCTCTTTCATGTAACTGGTTTTAGTTGTTGCAGTAATTAAGGCAGGCTTTTTTGAAAGCATGCATCACATGGTAACGTACATCACTGCTCCCAGAAAGAGAGATCTCGAGGATTTTGAGCAGCTTGCCCAAGAAACATCTTGACTACACAAGAACCGTTTCTTTAGTGCACCAATTATGTGGGATGGTAGGAATAGTGTGAATTAAAAATCTACAGCATTAATTTACCAGTATCTTAGCGACGCTTCTTTCTCTTTCATTAAAACATTTTTTCTACTTCAAGTAAGTTTATCTACGAATTAAGGTTAGGAGTAAAATTTCTAAAAAAAATTGTGAAAATTACTCCACATGGTTAGCTATAAGACTTGGATAGATGGTAAAACGAGGATTCATTCTATTTTAACGAGAGAGAAGTTTTCGATCCGTTTTCGAATTGAGGCTGCTCTAAAGTAAATATGATGAGTAAACGACTCAGGCTATGTTTTTTTAGCGTTCATAGTTTAGTTTAATTGAGGACATTAAAGATTTCGTATCTCTCTCTAAAAAGAATTGATGACACTTAATATCCTTTCGTGTGATTTCTATTGAGATAACTTTGGTGAATGCAGAAGGTCAATCGTCTATGGCTCGTCATAGCCCGTGTAGAACATGGCTCTTTAAAAGAATTAAATATTTTATACAAACTACAGAACGCAATAGTCCTACAGAATGCAATAATCCTACAAAATGCATAGTCCTACAGAATGTAGGACTATGTAATGGTGTTAATACTTTCATACGGGCAGGAAAATAATGAATTCATGTTTCGCACACATAATTAAATATTGAGTGAAGTAGGTCATCGTACGTAATACGATGAAAATAATATCATTTTCCACAGCTTGAACATCAAACCATCTCATTATTAATGTTCCTAATGATATTAGCAACAGGTGTAGTCAGAAGTCACACATAAATAACCATATTGACAGCACATCGTGTTAAATATTTTTGATGGTGAGGTTGAAGGAGACACCAAGTAATTTCATCCCCGCATTCGCATGATACCTTCGGCGAAGTTATTTTTATAACGTCGTATGACTGAACATGGTGCCTTTTTAGCAAGCGCCTTTGCTACCATTCGAGGAAATGTATCTATTCATGCTTCTAACATTGTGCCGCGTCCACTAGTTCACAAAAGACGCAGGCCTTCATCATTTCGAAATTGTAGTTGGTGTTTCAAATCTGGTGTACAATTTATAATTATTTCTCAGCGATACTTCCACAACACCCCCCCCCCCCCCCATACACACACTACTGTTACATCTTTTAATGTTTATTAAAGCTGGTACCAGTTCAGGTGTAAATAATTTTAACTTTCATTTCGTTAGAAATTGTATTCAACATTCATTGCGTTTCAACAGAAAAAATCACTGTCTAGCAAGAACACTACGGAAAAGTAGATCGTTCTGTTCTGATCATCTCACAAATCTTACATGCACCTATCCTACCAGCGTAACAACCTCTTTCCGAAGTGTCCAATAAAATTGTATACACCTCTTTAATTTTCAAAGATTTCTTGGATTATGTGTGAAACGAGGCAACTAATACATTGGTTAAATATTTTTATAGTTTCCACCATGATTTTCGCTATTTGCTTGCTCCAGCAACAGAATGTTCATAAGTGGAAATCATACATATATAGAATCTCATATGAGCAGGGTGCTCTATTATTGACTTGAAACAACATAATTATTCATAATTATTTTATCGCGATCTTTTCATCGGGAAACATTATTTTGCCATGTGAAATACTGTAAGTCTCATGATCTACATATTAATACCAGACATCTACAAGATCTTGCGATGCATTATTTGATGGTTTTGTTTAAAAATGTTCGGGATAATTTGCGAATTATTGTTCTATTTGCACTGGAAAGCAATACGATTTCTGAGAGTAGTTATCATGATCTTAACTGTAGTCATTGAACAACTTTTCAATGAGCGATAGCTTAGTGCTTGTTTGAAAGGCATGGTGAGAAAACTGAGCTCATACATTGCCCAAAAGCCCCGAAGATCATTTTACTGGTCAACAGAAAGCGGCTGCAGGAAACTGTCCCACTTTCCATTGCGATGGCGCGATAAACTCGGAAACTTCATTAGACGTAAGTGCATTCTCAGGGCAGACATGTGTACACAATTATTTTTGGTGCGTGCCGACGAGATGCCTCGATTGGATGCCTAGCTTCTTTTCGCAAAATAAAAGATGGTCGCGTTTACAGAAAGCTGTTATTTATACTGATTTATTAAAAACTACGACAGCCATTTTTTTAGTCTTTCGTACCTTGCGTTCGATCAATATCATTTTGCGTAGAAATAAGATGCATTCTATATTATTTACACCCATTTCCATTCAATCCACTGACATGATCTAACAATATTGCAATGAGGGTGTAGAGTAAGCACAGTAGGTGAGGGAAGTTGTATGGAAGGGAGTACTTTTTCCTGATCTTAACTGATGTTATTTTCATTTTTTCGTCGGCAGAGACAACTGGTCAAATATTTGGGAAAACAATTAAGGTATTTGTACGAGAGTAACTGCTGGCTGCAATCCTCAACATAGCATGAGACATAACATCAACATATTATTTTGCATTCCGGGCCAACACTCAGGATTTTCTCTCAGTACCAGATCCTCATAACTGTTTCTACTTGTCGTCCACTTAAGATCAGGTTTGCTTCAAATTATCTATTGAGAGATAGAATTTCTCATCGCTTTTCGGTGCACACGATGACGTAAGTATGTTAAATTGGTAATATTTAAGGAGAATTTGCCTTCTCGAAATTGAGTATAAATTGGGAGAGGTAAGAACAGTGCGAATAAATTGAATACGTGAAAATTAACAGTTTAGCTTAATAGATACATCTGATATAAATTTTAGCCAAATTTCGAATTTATGCGCTTATTCACTATTGTTTAAATTTCTGGATTTAAGAGGGCCAGGCTGGCTTATTCACTTTAGCATACTTGCGCTCCTATTGGATTTAAGCTAATCAATATATTGGTTAATTCATATTCATAATATATAGGGCAGGACGTGATTAATCATTCTTGGCGCTGTTTTTTCCGTGCTTGCTGATGTCCAACAGTAGCTGGAAGGTGTATTGTGGCGTTGGTGAGCACCCAAGGAAGTTGGATGCATGGAACCGGCATCATCGTTCTAAAGTGAAGCCAATTTTCGGTAGCTGTAGGCAGACGGCCCCAGACACGGAGATGGGGCTCAGTTCGCAAGTGGCACTCGGCGTGGAAGGGTGCAGCATATCCATACTACGTTCAAGGACTACTTTCCCAATATGCCGAGCTCATGCATTATACACAAGTGCAGTTACTTTCAAAAAAGATTCAGACATAAGTTTTCACGTAAACGCACAGAAATTTCATGAATTGCAAACGGTGTTCAGTTCCTGGTGTTGGAGGTGGTGGTACACACCGCCTGGTACACTCCCACACCGCCTCCACAACTAGGGCCAAATGCCGGGTGGGCGGGGCTTGGGACGGCAGAAGTCGCTTCACTCGCTTGACTGGCAAAAGATAGCGATGCCGGTTCCATGTATCCAACTTTTTTGTGAGCACCAATAACCAGACTTGTGTACGACCTCCTGGCCTACACTTCGGAGTTGCGAACTGCTTTTTCCTCGACAGCCAGCTATCGTAGTGTTTAGTGAGCACTAGATACTCACCTGCCGGAGGCACTCGATCGCTGCTGCTCTTGGTGGACTTGGGACAGGCGGACGTAAATCATCTAGGGATCGACTCTTCGAGGTTTTCTGCCTTGAGATGACCAAGCTTGTCGGACTTCCAAACCTGAAGTTTCCGAACCCCTGCCATTTACATTGTGGAGATTTTCTAGGACTCGAACCATTCCTTCCATTCAGTGAGCTATTCACAAATGGGTTGAATATTTGATGGTGGCTCATCAAGTAGTCAAAATAGTTCTATTCGCAGTCTGTATGTTAATAAATTAGCCCTTCTTCTTCACTTTCCCGACTCGAGGAAGGGAGGCGAGCGGCTGGCCTGGGGCAGTCAGGCAGCTGCTAGCGTAGCGTGCCACCGACTCAGTTGTTTCCGCCAAGCTCAGGTTCCTTCTTCAATCAGTTAGATTTGTAGTGACTATACTTTAGTGCGCTATCACACGAGGCAACCAGTGGCGTTGCCAATTGCAGAGGGCGGTTGAAGCTCGCAGTGACTGCGGCATGTGACTTCTACATCTCATCATTAAATGAAAAGCCATAAGAACGTATACAAAACTTAGTTCATGTTTTACGCTTTTTAATGTCCTTGCATTATTTATTGTCTTTATTCTCTAAAAATGGATGAGATTGAAGGGGCATACAGCTATTGATTTAATAAAATTCTTTTGATGTTTTATTAACTTTTATGAAAATAGTCATGAATTTGTGAGAATCAATATGAAATGCACTAATAGAAGCATCATAATATTGCAATACATTTTTAACATCTTGTTTACAGCCTATATTTTCATATCAATATAATAATTCGTGTTTTTATATCGCACAGAAATAAACAGAAGAAATAGTAAATTATTTTGTTAACACTTTGACTGCGGCTACTTAATATTAAGTTCAACACCAAACTCAAATTTTAAGTCAATTGTAGTAAACTATTTCGAAATGTCAAACATGAACTGGATCGTGCCTTCATTTAGCTTTAAATATTTATGAAAATTGTTTTTACGACTACAAGTCGGTCAACAGCATTATGAAAATTACCTCAGTGTACCACCGGTGGCGCACGTCGCAGTCAATGTGTTAAGTTCATTCATTTACCGTATTGATATGGTTGGGTTCAACTCTAAAAAATATAATAAATGGCCTGATCATTCAGAGCGGGATAAAGTATTGCCCATTTTGTTTCCCACCACTTATTATATAAAATTAAAATGAATGCACACTAAGTTACCTGACATCATAGAATCAATCCTCCTTTTCCTGTCACTTTCGTGGCAGATAGTAATGTTTATCTATTTTTTGATAGCTCTTATAGTCGAATCATATTCAGCTAAGTTGTTAAACTCATAAACCTATGGTTCATTTTTTTAATTTCTGACCACTTTATTTTTCATAAAATACTACCTGATGAGCATGCAGTTATAATGGAAAAGTGACAACATTTGAAAATGAAACGTATCACGAATATATGGTACATGGTAATATTCCGCTTTATTTTGTATAGCAATTACGACTAATTATGTGCCTAAATTTGTACTTAATTGCTTACATAACAAGTAATCGTATTCCATATTATAGGACATTTATTAACACTTTGACTGTGACGTGCGCAACCGGTGGTACACGGAGGTAATTTTATAATGTTGCTGACCGATCAGTAGTCGCAAACTCATTTTTCATATATACTTACTCAAAGCTGAATAAATGCACGATCCAGTTCATGTGTGGAATTTGCCAAATAGTTTACTACAATTGACTTAAAATTTGAGTTTGGTGTTGAACTAAATACTTAGCTGCCGCAGTCAAAGTGTTAAATCATTCGACTATCTATTGAATGGTGGACCGAGTTTATGTTGGCTCAGTGGGAGGCGGTGTCACAACAACCACCCTTACTCTACGACGGTCAGTCGAACACTGGCTCGCTCGGACGGTTCGGCGACGGTGACTCTGAGTTGGTCCAACTTGCTCTAGGTTTATGAACAAGCGCGGAAACCAAAACTCGCCCAGCAACTGCAATCAGTTGATCCCAGAGGCGCACGTCGTGGCTTCTAGAAGCAATTATTGTTGCCCCGTGTAATAGAGCCTTCAGTCACCCCTCAAATCTGTCAAGCTTTTCTAGCCCAGGATTCTACCTAGTCATTTTAAGTGTTCAGTAATCTTAAGATGTTTCAAAGTGAATTTATTCAATAAAAAAGTTCCGAATTCTTCGACCTGTATCACCGATACACTACATCGGAGAAGCATAAGTAAGACCGCTACTGTTCTAGCTGCAATGGAACTCAAAAGTCGAAGTAGCAATACCTGGTCTTACAGATTAATGATGACTCGCTTGCTGAATGCAAATGCTATTTTTACAGACCCTTTTCCTCAACTTATTCTACGCGAACCCTATTCACTTGCTAACCCTGCCTACCAGAGTATGTTAATTAATAGCAATGTACAGATTTGTGATGCTATGTGCGTTGCACGTATTTCAGAATTTTTCAGTAAAGTAAGAATTCAGGATAATTCATTTCAAGAGGAAGAAAAGGAAAACTATCAGTGAAAGAAACTTACAGGAATGTTTCATCATATTAAGAGAAGAATAGTGAAAAGTAACCTGTAAAAAGGCTACGTATTAGAACAGAGGTTATGGGACTCTTCAATAATTTTCTGTAAGTGCATAGTACCAAGCAGATTGTAAAAAAGTACGTTAAAAGCTGTGAATCCCAGAAAACAACGAAAAATTGAACATCAATCAAGCTGTACTGGAAATTCAGCAGCAACATTTGAGACAGCTCAAGCATTGCAAAATGTGTAGCTAAATTTGCAAGTGATACTTATTTTAGAGATGGGGAAGCTTCGAAAATATCTGTATACTCAGAAGTGTACAAGTGAATAAAACAGAAAGAAATATGTTAAGCAGAATTACACTGGGGTGATTCGGTGAAACAACTGTAGAGCCACTCTGGATGGTACTGAAAGGTGTGGAAATGTTGATTGGTGTCACCGTAGAAGTGTGAGTGGTGGTCAGGCAGCATAAGAGGTATCGAATCCAGTCTGTATTAGTTACCCATAATCCTAAACATTTTCTTTGAGTGTTGAGCTCCTCGTACCCCGTCTAGGTCTGTTTCTCTGCGCAGATGGTGCGCCTGTGCATTTACTTTAGTTAGCCCTCAAGTGTCATTTGTATTTTATATCAATATTTCAACATAAGTTTGATTACGTAGCTGAATAGCACTAATATTTTAAATTTAATTTTATTTGTATTACTGTGTTATGCGTTAGCTCATGCGTGTACTCACTATTTTTGCAAAAGGAAGGAAATCACTGTCTTTGCTGAAATGTATCCGTATGTTGAAGATGCATTTTAAAGAGATTTAGCAATAAAGACCTTCATATCCTAAGGTCATACGAGTTTCTTTTCATCTTTTAGATACCTTGGCTAAAGGGGCTTAAGGAACCGCCTTGTGAGGACAAACTATTCCACATAGTTTGTTGCAAAGGAATGAGCTGTTGTAATTCGGCGTATCAGGGAATTTCTAAAGGAGCCCTAACGGACTGATTACGGCACAGACAGTTGCTCATATTCCTAGTAACTGAAGTAAAGTGTTGCCCCGGGCAATAGGACCTTAACGGAACCGCCGTAGTTCAGCACAAACAGAAATTCCTTTCTGTTTCTCTAGCGGACTGATTACGGCGTAGGCGGTACCCACACGGACCTCAGGAAGGACAACTGCGCGGAAAAGCTAGCGCCCGGAAAAAGATAGCTGCACAGATAACAGCCCCTCTCCACGAACCCTCACGGCGGTATCGACAGTGGTGCTATTAGAATAGCCTTTGTAGGGGTGTAATGTTTTGCGTGTCAGCAAATGTGCAAGGCAATGAGACCATTTGAAATGGAAACTGGTGGTGAGATATACTGGGTGTCCGTTAAAAAAGTAGCCGATTAAAAAATGCTTAGTTCATCAAATAAGAGTATTAGCGCTAGAAGGCTGAAATAGGTTTCATTGAAAAGAGAAGAACTTAAAGTTTTATTTGATTTTGATTTTTGTCTATTTCGCATCATTCTTAAATAAATGTGACGTTCATCACTAAAAATAGCGTAAAAACAGAATAATAAAAATAATATTAATAATAAAAAAACCGTTATTCAGCAATATTCGATCAAAACTACTTATGTCTTTTATTTTACAGAAAGAAAAACTAACCTCAAATCTTGTTCATGTGGTAAAATTTCTTGATGACATTGCTTGTTGCATGGTAAAAAAAAATGATCTAAGAATATAATGAATAGCAGGTTTCTTTACTTATGTCCCACCAGACAATTTTTTTACTGATTTCGTGTATCATCGTTAACTTAAAACTCTTACCATTTTAACTCTTGTTGCTATCCTGCTGGTATGAAAAAGAAATAAAGAAAATTATTGAAATAAAATATAACTTTAAGCCTTGCTTTTTTTAAAGAAACCTATTTCAGCCTTCTAGGACTATTGTTTTACAAACTTCAGCGTTTTTAGATCGGCCATGTTTTTAGTAGACACCCGGTATTATATACATTATTCCAGTCGTCTGAGAAAATTTTTCCCGCATTCAAGGTGCAACCTGTTACTGATAAAAAAGCTAATATCAATTCTGATAACGCTCCTGCCATGGCATTGAAGTTCACTTAACTCTTTGAAAAGTAGGGCATCATGTACCAACCTAATCTTAATGAATTGTCGCCGAACGAAGCCTACCAATCATGTTGTAAATTTATTGCCCGAAAAGAAATCAGATATGTTTGGAAATCATGTTGGTACGTTAGCATTAATGAACTGTGAATCACAGTGTGAAATACTTGCAAAAAAAATCTGTCAACATCTAATAGCGAAAAAATTGTTTTGCAGTTGTTGACGAAGTTTTGGAAATTGAACTAAAGGAAAAATATCCAAATGACCATTTTCGTACTTTTAGTGTTGGTTCATTGTTATAACTGTATATATTCATGCTCGTGAATAATGAACATTGATTTACAAACAATTTATTTGATACAAGTGAATAAATTAGAGATTTTTCTGAACTTTCGACTTCACGTACCCATATGTCATTCATCAAATTATTAGACCTTTTGAGTTCAAAAAATATAAAAAAATATCCTTTAAAGGGGAATTCGGCTTCATTCATTTATCGCTCACGTACAGTTCATGAAATGTTTAAGGTGGGTACACACGTTGCTGCAAACTTGACAAATTAACTTGCGCTAGTATTTAGTAGAAGCAAAGGGCATGTAGGACAAGACTTGCGCAAGTATTTGACTTGCACAAGTCACTTGAGACATGATTGAATTTTAATCCTTTAAACGTGTGCAAGTCTCACTCGTGCAAGTGAAACGTAGCATGTGTACCATGGATGTTGCAGACTTGATAACAGCAAGGCCAGTCGCAACATAGCCTTCCTAAAGAGGAGATGTCTTGTGACTTTAAAATGGCAAATCGGGAATCGCTCGAAAATTTTATGACAGTGAATGTGAAATAAAACTATGCAAGGAACAAAAATTTTTCAAATAATTTCCTTCGAACTTGCGTATGCAAGTATACAGGGTGTCAGGGATAAATTTAACAGTTTTATCAGGAAAAAGAAAAAGCACCCTGTGTCTATAGGATAACATTGACGAAATAAATCAATAGGCAAGAAAATTAGGCAATTGCTGGAGTGTTTTACTCAAAACAACCTCCCTTAGCATGTATTGCAGCCTCAATCCGGGCCCGGAACCTGGAGCTTGCTGATTTTACACTTTCTCCGGAAGACCCCTGTTCCAGCAAATCCGAAATGAACCCCTGCAAAGCCCACTAAGAGGAGCAGTGACAAATGTGACTCTGTGTTGGAGACCATCGAACAGCACGTCAAAAAGCCAAAACCGAAAGAAGATCGCTAAGATATTGTGGGTAAAACTATGACTAAAAATTAGAGACATAATAGATAACACGTAAATACTACTAACAGAGAAAATGACCAATGACGCACTTTCTATGGTAGAAACTGGTCAGTTGACCATATGGCCCATTCCATTTGTGAGTGTGCACCTACACATTCAGCTTCTCCTACTTCCGAACATTGTAGCAATAGCGGTGATGTCCATTCTCAACATACTTTGCATTGCGACCTCGATCTGGTGTGGTGGTGAACGACAATACCTCAAGTCATTCGTTAGCATCGTTTGTTTCTACTTATAGCCCTGAATAATGAACATAGCTGAATGTGTGTATTTTTGAGAAATATTAAATCATCATCTAACAAAAATTGAAAACCAAGTATATTAAATATGTATAATGTAAAATGTGCGTTTCAATTACGTTCAAGAAATCACTTTTTGGAACCCCGTAAATAGCAAGGCAGGCTTCAGGATCTATGTAGCTCATAGCGGGGGTGCAATTATGGTTGAGTATTTTAGGTCTTCATAACTTCTTCTAGTCGTCAGAAATCGCAATGTTGCAGTTAGTCCTTTGTGGGGGGAATTAGCTTCTCTAATGATTGTATCCTTCTTTTTAATTAACGGTGTTACCGGGAACAAAAGATGCATAAATGCTCCTTCGTTCATTCTAAGATAATTTCGCCCATAGCGTGGATATATCTTCAACTCACTGAGTACATAAGCTTGAGAATATGTTTTTTTTAATCACTCTTTTGGTTTTTTAGTGTTTTTCGTTTATATATCAGACAAAAAGCTGCCAAAGCAAGCGCGTCTTCGTCCTTACTCGACATAGTTACAATTTCAACTGAAGGCTTGTGCAAGTATACCTATACCGTGTGGTGGCGAAGAGAAAGAATTCAATATTTGCACAGATACTTGCGCAAGTACACTTGTCAAGTTTGCAGTAAGGTGTGTACCCACCTTTATTTATCCCATTGTTTGAACAAGTGTTTTCTACCACAGTTTTTGCTCGGAGTTTACTGCCCACACGGTTCAGTTTGAATTTCTGCCAGTCATACTCGAGTGAGTTTTACGAGTGTGATTGTTACAAACGCGGCATATATTCAAGTATTTGTGTAATACCATTTTGCTTGTATTTTCGAATATCTCTAGCTTTTAATTCCGCTTATTTATGAGTTTGGTTTTTAGATTTACCCTTTTGGATATCTTTTACAGGAGAAATACAAGTTTTCAAACTTATTATATAACAGTTGTGAAAAAATATTTCGGAAGTGTGTTTTGAAAGATCAAGTTATACCTTTATAGCCTAACCCTCAAAAGGAGCTTCATTCGTAGAAGCAACGGTAAGTTCTGAGGTCGAGTGAAGTCATACATCCGAAGATCGCAAAATGACAGTACTACAACAATAGAATTGAGCTACTTTCTGTGGTGAGGCTGCTGCAGACTGAGTGGCCTAGTGGCGAAGTGGCGGCGAGTAATACGGGGGTACCACCTCAATAGCTGCGTTAGGTGACCTCTTTCGCCTTCGTAGGTTTGAATTACTTATTTTGACAGTTATAAAACTGTCAGGCAAGCACAAATTTTAAAAGTTCATTAGAACTTCGCTAATTGCTCATCATCCAGCTGCTCTACTCAGTAGTAGTTTATTAAAAAATTTTGCAGCTAAACACTAGTAGGTAGTGACAGTTATCAGGGAGTCCTAACCGTTGCAATAACCGCACATGAAACGTAGTAGTAACACATATTTTTTTATTTTTTCAAAAACTTTGACGTGCTTTTTTCAAGGCATCGAATTTCAAATTACGCAATGTCGAAAAGGCAAAACAAAAAAATTCCTATGCACAGTAGGACATTTTGCACAGAATGCAAATTATCCTACAATAATATGCACGCACAAAGACAGAGTTCTGATCCCCTAATTCAACGGACCCTCAGATATATTACTGAACATACTGTCCCAGAAAACGGTCAACCCTAACTCAAATTTAAGTGAGACCAAAGCCTTCAAGGAATGGGTGTAAATATCCGACTAGATGTAAACCGGCACGCTACGAGAAAGCGATGACTAATTATAGACGCGCGTACATTCAGATAGACAAAACAAAGCATGGAGACTTACGGATGGACAAGGACACAGAGAAACTCAGATCACGAAACTGATGCAGTTCCTTCTAAACTTTTTTCACCCTATTCTTCTTCAATGTCACGGTCCTCGGCTCACGCTATAGAAAGATGGACTATAATTCATCGCCCGACAGGGTATTCATGGTTCTCCGTGCTTAAATTAACTTTTTTGGCGTTTCAAAGTAATGAAAGGCTCTAAGAAGCACTTGTTAATATTTTTTGGATGATAGGCATTCCAATTTTATTCGTTATTATTAGTTAGCAAATTAAACAAAGCAACTTTTCGATAGTGGAAATTAAAGTGCTTATTCAAGGTCTCACGGTTAAAAAATTGTTTACTCCTAGGAAATTTTCATTCTGGATTTTTATAGTAATACTGTCAATGAATAGTTCAATAATAGGTGCATTCCAGCAGTGAACTAAAATTTTTTTGCGTTAATGCATGTCCTAATATTAAGAAAATAAACGCCTGCTAGTGATAGAGCAGCACATGAACTAAAATCTGATAACAAATTGAAACATTGTATTTTCATTGCTAAGATTTCAATCATTCAATTCAAATTCTTCTAACAACAAAATATATTTTCAACATACTTTAGAGAATGAGTAACAAAACCTGGCATCATTTTTCAATATGTAAATATGTCATTTTCTCCTACAGAAGCTACTCCTGATATTTCTTTGGTATAGTAGCTTCTAATTAAAATTAGCGTCACCTTGTTCAGATTTAATGTTGTTCAAGTTCAAAGTTCTAATTAAGTTAATGAACATCAAACCTTAATTAGTGGCTGCTAAGTAAATTAAAACGACGGTCAAAGAGCAGATTACTTCTATAAGTCAAGCCAAAATGAGACTTATCTGTGTTTGAGAGAGATCGAATAGTTTGGAAAACTCCATTTTGAATGCGAATAGAACCGGCCTTGCTCTCAATACCTTGATAAGCAAATGTTTTAATTAACATATAAAAAGTCAGAGTCCTGAAATTCAACTTACGTCGCAAAGATGTGGGAAAAATCCCCCAAAAGTCTTTCTGTGGTAACATTTTCCTGTCGACCTGTCAGTTTTGAGTGTCGCTTGAAGATCTTCTATTGTTTCTTTGGAGATTGTAAGTGAAGTGGGTGGGGGCTGTTTTCCATTGAATTAAAATTACTTTTGAGCTTATACCATTAAAACATTGCTCTTGTTGTCCGAGTGATGAACATGTTACTTGGGCATACCGGTTCTTGAACATGCTGGGAAACGTGGCGTCGGTCCCGCGGGCTGAATGGTGACTCTGGACGAGGAGGGTTGTGCTGCTGTTCGAGCGAGCTATCGGGCCTGTAGTGCTTCAGTGACGTGGCAAAGTTTTTCTTATTTCTACCTTAACTGCTTTTCTCCAATCGTTTACGTTTGAGTGAATGTGCTTTTTTTTCCTTACGTGTTTAGTTGGCTCTACTAGGGAGCTTACGATTAATCTCTAAATACTCCATGCAAATTGAATTACATTACATGCTTTGGTTATGAAGCCAAATTGATGTTATTGTTGATAGTGTGTGGCTCACTTATTGACGGGTTTCACTTGACCTGGGTGAGGGCTGCTCCCGATTACTTTTTATTGCATTTCTGAGCATTTGAACCTTTGACTTTCCTTCCTGTCTTTCCGCGTGGAGTATTTGCCTTTTCCTGATTTCCGCTTGATTTCTGAAATTATTTTCTTCTGCCTAAACGTGTTTCACACTGGGTGCACTTTAAACTCAGGTTTGTAAATTCTTAGGGTGAAGTGGGATAATTGGTAAATGATTCATATTGGTGATATTATTTTGGTTGTTAGTAGGTGCTTGAACTTTGATTCGGTCTAATGGTTGTACATTTTTTTTTGTCCGTTAGTATCGTGGAGCCGCGGCTGAGGTCACGAGCCAGCCTTCCTGTCTTCTGTCTTCTACGATCGACTCTAGCTTGAAAATTAGCTCCGAGCAGTTAGGTACGCAACCTGCTGCGGTTAGTGTTTTCAATTTGGTCGGGAAAGCCAGGTTAGCCGCAGAACTTGCAACGCCGATTGCTGCTCATTCATGTAATACGACTTGAATCCAAAATCTGTAATTTCAGTGACGATAGCGCAATTGGCGGCCCTTTATGATTATGTTGAGGTTTTCCTGAATGAACAGTCTAGTTTGATATATTTGTTTTACCTTGATCTTTGGTTTACCTTTGTCGGTCTTGTCTTGCCAGCTCGATTAACGCCTCTCTGCCCACAGCTCGGGTTGTGGTGTTGGCCAGCTTCAGCCGAAGTTCGGGGCAAGCTCGGTCCGCTGTGGGACGACTCGCCTCTTACGCAACCTTGCCTGTTCTCAAACTCGAAACTTACTTTCCGGGAGTCTTGCGACTCGGAGGGACTGGAGGCACTGCTTTATCAGCGGAGCCCGCTCGGTGTTCTGTCCCGGTCTTGTCGGACCCTGTCGAGCCGTACGCCCGTGTTTCCCATTTTTTAACAATTTTTTAATACAGTTCAACTGATGTTTGAGCTGGAAGTTTAATGAAATAAATAGCTTGAAAATGTTGAAAGTTTAACGAATTGCTTGTTTGGTTGGAAGCACAGTTGTGCTGACAACTACCTTGTTGAAGAGTTTCCTTCGATTAATGAAGAAGTTTACCGTTGAATTATTTCCTTATCGAACGATTGTGTGGAAGAAATTCCCATAAAGATTATCTAAAATATAATTACTCCAAGAAAAAGCTACTCAAAACATTTGCATCAGAAAGGTAACAGAAAATAAAACAATAAAATGAGTCCTATCGAACAATTGACAATCACCACAAAAAGGCGTAGGTTGACAGACGGTTTATTTAATACACGATATAATTTTAAAAGCTCTAGGAATTAAGTTTACAGTTCCTGCAAATTCATTTGCTGATGAAATATTGTTTTTAAAGTTCTACCGAATCCAGTTAATGCTGCTATCGAAAAACAGACATAAAAAATGCATATTTCATCATTTGAATCCGCACATCTGAGGTGAAAAATTTATGATTGATTTCAAATTCAAAATTATTTTCCTATAACCGTGAAGAATATCAAAAAGTTTATTCAATATATAGTAATATATATTTTTTAAATGTGCAGCAATTCTGAAAAATATTACGATCAAAAGAAGTATGCACTCATCTACACATTCATTCATTTATGTATGTTGTTTGTATACTAAACTTATACATAGCTTATGTATGCCTAACACATACACCTAATTTTCCGCGGTCCTGCAAACGATGGTAACATCCCTAGGCTCCGCTGGTTAGTGGGCAATGATGTGAAGGATGACTTAATACTGGAATATTTTCGACAGTAAACCCGTTTAATAGATAAGGAATACAACATACTAGTATGTTCCTGATTTTTCCCAGAGGAACAGATCTGTGTAAAGGTTGGAGAACTGGGCTGAAAAGCTCGCTCCTAACCGTTGCAATTACCGCACATGGAACGTAGTAATCGTTAGAATCCCGCACTCTGGGTACGTAATCGAAGTTGATGTAATATCGGCTTTGGTAACGTCGACTCATGACAAACGTCAAAAGATTAACCTTCAACAGTTAGCGAAAAGCCCTCAGCACGGAACACTTGTCTGCCAGACTTCGCTCATGCTTGTGAGGCACAAACACAGAATCAACTCGAAGGCCTTCAAGAATCGAAACATCTGATATGTGCGAATTAGCAGGCATTTTGCGGCTTTTCCCATCTCACGTTGTAAAAATGGTGACGTAGTAATTCGATATGGAGCAGCTAAATCACTCGTGAGGCATTCCAAAACATAAAAGAGAGAGTCATTGTTAAATTGCATAAAATCTTCTGTCTGATTAGTGACTGTTTCTCGAGGCACAATATTCCAAAACCAACCAATATACCGAAAGAAGAAGAGAAGGCTTTACCTGGACAAATGCTCATGAAATACATGATTTTTTCGCATTGAACTGTAACGCAGTAGTGACAGGAATTGAGCCGTCACTCGTGTGGAAGCAGAAAAATTTTGCGCTTTCATAAAGTATCACGAAGAGTGGGGCAATAGAGCACAAAAGCGGGTCACAGTGAATCTTAGTTTGCTCATGAGAGAATTAAAAGGGCGATTTTTTGAAAATCTAATACGTAAAATAAAAAAAAGAACCAATATGAAAGGGAACATTCTTTTAATAGCAAATGTTTCGGAATCTCTGATTCCATCAACAGTGTTGTGAAACAAAAAATAAAAAACGATAATGAACAAATTGCGAAAAGCTATAAGAAACTAATATCACAATACCTACATCGAAAAATAGCTATGCCTAACCATTAAAAATTAAAAAACAAAATTTCTCTTGAACATTCGGAGCAATACGTACAAATGCACCTAAATTCTATCAATCAAACCAACACACAATAACATCTACACAAGGTAACAGAACTACACGCACACACACTCACACACACACACACATTCAAACACACTCCTATTTACACAGTAGGGGCAATATTTAATTTCATCGCACTTTGATCATTATTTAACTGAGGTCTATGGGTAAAAATGAACAAGGATTCTCAAATTCTAAAGTCAAATTCCCCCGTAGTTCTACAACATGTGGAGAAGTTGGAGCTTTTGAAAGGTTGGTTTGAACTATGGCAATGATCTCTGATAGCTGACTGGGAGGGAGATGAGTTTGGACGGCCGGTTCTATGGGAGAGATCAGAGTGTTGGCTGTGACGAATAACTTGCTTGAGTGTGGTACTTTCAACATAGGACTGCAGGCAGCAATCACATTTACTTTAGTTTTCTCTTGAGGTTATAAATGATGTACAATTACCACTCAAAAACAGACATTTATCGTAACGTGTTTGACAGTATACTAATGCATGTACATGTTTCATGTTGTTTCCCATTCGACAAAAACCTGTTCTCTCAGCCAGATCCAGCCCATGTACCTTCAAGTTATTACCCATGCAAAAAAAATTCCATTTCTTCTCGCTCACTGTCAGAAAGTTCCGGAAAGACAATTTCAATATCCATAGCCTGTTTAAAGTTCATCGATAACACCAAGAATTGAGTGTTACAAGGGACTATGAACTCGGTCTGGACAATATTCAAGGCTCGATTGCGCTCGAGGACACGACGGGTTTGACGATGAACCTGAGGCTTCAAATGCTGGAGGAATGGTCTTCTTGACCAAGTCTTTGAGCAATAAAGGGGGATGATGTCGGTGTGGGGGAGCTGATGGTGAGTTGACCGTTGAAGAAATACATGACCTACCGTTAAATAGAAATAAACGATTGGACTTTATATTTGGAAGATTTCAAAACTATTTATTTCCCTCAAGCGTGTATTTACTTACAACGCGCGTGTACATTGTTCCAAGTTAGACCTAGGAATATTCTTAATATCGAAATAACGGACGACAATATTAGCAATATGAACCAAATAAGCTACGAGGCTTCTCTTCCAGCGCAGCTATCAAGAGAGGAAAAAAATTTGTAACTATGCTAGATACCTTAGAGTACTTAGTGTACGAATTAAGCTTACATGACAAATATATTAATATCAACGTATGAGAAAATACAATTGATATTCTTGGTAGTATTTTCATCAGATGTATCAATTTTATTGCTAACTATAGTTAGAGAAAGATAATGTATAGAAGCAATTATGGCTTGAGATTTTGCAGCTTACTTCTGCTACTCACATTAACTTGATTAATTTGCCGTTTGTTGAAATATGACAGAAAACTTTTCCAGAATTTTTTTCTGGCTATAGGGAAAAGTGTCAGAGTTCATTATTTTTTATGAATGGTTTTAGTAATTAGTTTATTGGAGATAAATGCCCTTACACTACTCCATTGTATGTCATCTTTTCGCAAAGAATGAAATGCTGTGTAATTTATTATGTTTATCATGCTAACATAATAATTGTGTTATTCATTTAAATCGCGGTAAAGCAAAGGATATCGAAATTTCAATGATTTCCGGGAAGAGTGCAGTTTACGTCGTTTGTTTTAATGTAGAGTGAACTGCAATTCCAGCCTAGAAAAGACTTTTTTCAACGATGCTGGAGAAGAATAATTGTTGATACTTGAATAAATTGTCAGATAGGGGCAGGGATCAGAGTTGTTCAAGTCAGCGTACAGTGCGTTTGTGTGATTTTCGTCCGAGTCTTATTATATAGGTATACGTCGCTTCTGAATATTTTCTAACTTCATAATAGGAGTCGCTGTAGGAAGGGGGAAGTTCGATGACGCTTGAAACAAACTGTTGAATTTTATAGAGAGAATGATCACAAATTAATAAATAACTCATCCTGAGAACATGTAAAGGAGAACATGATGCCGAATGCTGGAGTGATTCAGTAAACAGTAAATTATTTCGCTCGATTTCTAGTGAGGTTGAGATCAAGTGGACTAATGATGTAGGTCACATTTGAAAAATTCTTCACTTGCACTCGACAGCTCAAGAACATGGCACAAAGTCATTCAAATAGTTCATTTCCATTTTTTTTTGCTACAGGTTGAAGAGTTCCAACATAATATATTTATGAGTGCAAGTAGCCACATTATTAAATTCAATTTCACTGACTTAGCGTCAAATTTATGCATGACCAATTCAAATTACATAAATTTCAAGCAATTCTTCCGTTAAAAAAGGAGCAAGGACACGGGTTCAAAGTAGAGATAATCCCCAATCGGTCACCCACGACAGCTGCGCTCTACGTAGAGTCGGAGGCTATAGCTATCGGCAGTGAGATGTTGCATGCATCCATAGAAAATTTAGTCTAAATCCAATAATTCAAAAGATTATTGACGATCCTTCACGAGTACAATCCCACACACAGCACTTCAGCTCAGCTGGTCAGAAGAAAACTAAAGGCTATTGTTGAGGAGAATAAAAGAAGATAAGTTGAACCAAAAAGCGTGTTTCTATAGACAGGGTGAAGCTTATGATATTCATACGCATCACCGATGAACAATTATAAATCAATGAGGGATCTCTGCCTACGAAAATTAGCCCGTAGACAAAATTTAAGCAACTAAAGAGCTGTACGGGCCTAGTGAAATATTAAAAAATGTACAACTGAGTTCAATGTTGAATATTTGGAACGTCAAATGTATTAAGCGAAAAAATTTAGGACTTCTAAACAGTAACGGGTCAGAAAAGCGAGCTAAGAAGGGTTCAATATGTGGAAAAAGTAGTAGTTTTCCAGACTCACGTGAGTTTTGGACCGTAAAAGGTGGAACGACGAGTCATCCCATTAAACTATCGAAGTAAATCACATTTTCAATTCGAAGCAAACGTAAAAAGCTGTATCATAATAAAGAGGATATGCTAGGTAAAGTAGGTATTCACTTACAGTAGGGAGAGCATATTCTATGTTAAATAATGTTGGGTTGCTCAGATACCAATTTCGTCTCAGAACGATGATGTGCTTAGTCTAATGGCTTTATATTTCCGTGAGAATTGAAAAATGTTCTTATTGGTTATTCCAGGAAGTCGTTTTATAGAAACTCCAGAGAAAAATTCTCTATTCCATATAATTTATAGTGAGATCAATAGATGTTGTCATTCATTTTTGTTCGATTCAATTTTTCTCACAAGATTGGTACCAAGCGAAGGTGTTTTGAAGTCGCTACGTGGTAACGCATAGCCAGTTCTTTATTCAGTTTTACGAATTCGAGGTTTCCAATTGTAACGTGTGGAATAGAACGAAATAAAGTGTACCAAAAACTTGGGTCCTGTGGCTCAGTCTCTCGTATAATATCTAGTTTGATGTTAAATGAATAAGTAATATGATGCTCGTTGCAGTGTGATCTCTAAATTGCTGCAAGTAATAGTCTTAATTAAATTATCTAGCCGTTTACCATTTTTACCACAGAAAGACGTATAACTGGATGCCTGGTATGATGGTGATGAGCAGCAATTGGCTGCATATCTGATTAGAAAACAATTTGACGTCACTATTCATCACCTGCCTACCTCACTGGAAAATATTTTAACGTTAAATACAGATGAATTATTTAATTCAGATGAATCATTTAACTGAGTAATTCAACCCGAGTCTAACCCATGTTTGTCTTCAAACATGTTTTTCCAAAAATTTTGTGAAAATCATTTCTTGACCAGAACTCCGTGTAAGAAAGTTTTTGTCTTTGAGTTGAAACTGTAATTCCTCATTTGCCTGCGTCTACAAAATATGAAGAAATGCTTAATATTATTGCTTACTTTGCTTTTGGGCCCAGGGTAATATTTTTGAAGTTTATATATTCCCACAGGGACAAGTGGAATATTTGAATTTTGACTTGAACAGAGTAAATGCAAAACGATTTTTAATACAATAATAGCATTTATTTACTCCAGAATTACACCAATCAGACAATAGACGCATTAGAAACGAGTAGTTCTTCTAAATTTACGCTTATAATGTAGATTATTTTCACGATTCAGCCCCCAAATGTTTTCATTATAAGATCATTAGAAGCGGTGTTCAAAGTCCAATATATCCCGAGTGGACGCGCTCGCCTTGCTCTTCGGAGTACGCTGACATGATTTCCTTGAAGTTATGAAGATGGGTGGCAAGGATATGGATTTTAAGGGACAGCCTGCAACCCATGTTTCCGTAGTTTGTCATAAAGTTCTCAACAAACTCCTCATAGTTTTTCCATAGATCCAACAACGACTCCCATTTGACATTCTTCCCTACACTAAACTTGGTTCGCTGTGGTCAGTCCCGCTTGAGGTAGTGTGCCATGGTATCCCTGCTGTCCCAGAAGTAAAGATAACAAGAATACTAGGTGAAGCCGTTCAAGACTCTTGAGGAAAGAAAGCCACGATTTTGAAGTCGCCTATAACCTCTCAACGGTGATCTGCACATTAAAAGGCATCTAACAAGATTTCCACACTCTTGTACTCATCTCCGCGCTGGACAGAGTAGACGAGGGGAAGAGATGGGAACATATTCCCGCTATGAAGCAGCACTGCTTCTAGGCTTCTCCTCGAGCTGTCGATAAAAAGCCGCCACTCTTTGGGGTTAAGGGTAATTCCAATTGCCTCAAACAGACCGGTCACTTTGTGGTAAAAGCAAATCTCATCTTGTCGAGTGAAAATGATTAAAAAATGATGGTGACACTTTCCCTGACCTGATATGTTCACGCTCTCATCCAGCTAATTCCACACTGCTTGAGTCACGGCGTCAAAACCTTGCCGTTTGATTTCGTGAGGCCAAGACATCTGATGAGGTCATTGGTGTCTTATTGGCTTGGGTAGTATGGATTTCTGTCATCAGTTGCGTCTCTGAACTCTGGAAGAGTGTCTTCATGTTCTTCTAAACTTCTTTCTTTTTGAGAACGTGGGAACGGTGACCTCAGAGCAGTGTGGCACTGGCGCAATGGATGACAAATGGTCAGGATATATGAGAGCAGGCGCATTTTTTCCAGCTCGACGTTTGGAAGGATCTATCATACAGAAAAAAACAATAATTATTGCGTGAGTGATCGTGTGGTTCCCTCCAAAGTCAGTGATTGTAAATCTCATAGCTCTGTTTTCTCCTCTGTACTAACCTGTAAAAATACAGAATAAGTATATAAATACAGATACTTCTAACTCAGTGTAATAACATATGCTGATATAAAAGGTATATGCTGCATATATATCTTAGTGCTTTTCTCACCTTGCAGAGTTCTTTTACAGAGTTCGCAGATGAAAATAAATGAGGCTCCCAAGCTTTGTCCTGGTCCCTGACAGGCATACCGAAACATGCATTGAAGCCCTCGCACATTTTCAGTGATCTTTCCACCAAGTACTTTTTAGCGCCATTTTTGATAAAATCGCCACAGACGTAGCAACAGCGTCTGACGGATGCTTAGAACCCCTGGATGCCGAATTGATGAATGCAGATAGTAATGACTGATGACTATCGATTCGTTTACACAGTGACGTCTTGAATTGGACTGACCTGTTGAGCATACGTTCCCTGCGTTTATCCGGCCATATACTTCGGAAGAATGTTCTAGAAGGGATTGATCGTAAGAAAGTTCTAGCCTCCCTTTACCAGAACAAAGATGTTCAAAGAGAAGAGGGATGAAGGCATCATTTATCATGGAGTTAAGGGAACGCGGAATCTACACGCAAGGTGCAAAAAAACAGTGAGATAAAAAAGAAGTTCATGAAACAAGATAAAACTTAAAGAAGAAAGTAGTAGCTCTTGAAAAACAGGACAGCAGTAAACCGAAAAAAAATGATCCGTAACAAAACAAAAAACCTATTCTATTTCAACAAAATAAGGCCTATCTAACCTTTAGCTCTGGACTTCACATAAGCCCCGTGGGAGCACTAATTCCCATAGATACAATAGTTGTATCCTCCTAAGGGGATGTTCTAGAAATTCGTGAAATGCTTGGAAAGAATACTTTTGAAGGTTTTGGAGTCATCTAGTTAGTTCTTTAATTTTTTCACCCAATTAGTGCGGAATCTGTCTTGATTGGTGGAAACAATTGAAATTAGCCTATTCTAATAGCCTGGTTGTAAACCATCGCTGGCCAGATGTTCAAAGTTTAAAGAGAATAATCATCATATTCTTCGTTTTCTTAGTTGAAACGAAATAGAAAATAATAATTGACTAAGAACAGAAAAAGTCATATTTTGTGTGGAATTCTCATGCTAAATAAGTACAAGTTATCACTGTTTGCATTAGTGCAACCCATGATCACATGAAAAATTGGTATTTACACTCTTTTTTTTGTGGAACACAACTGATAACGGAACTGAAACACAATAGGTATAAAATTGGTCTGAAGGGCCAATAACATCACCGTTTTTCAAAATTATTTTATTATTAGAAGAAGAACGACATGCATATATGTACCCTATTTATCACCGGAGAGTGAAAAGCAGAAACGGGAGCTGAAAGACTGTGCAAGATTCGGCTGTGTTGTGACGTTGACTTGCGCTCAACATTCCTATAAATGAGGGAGAGTTAACGCCTGTGCAAGAACAGTAAATTAATTCCGCTAAATTTTTACTGAAACGCTACTCGATTTCGAAATTTAACACAAGCATGAACTTTAAAAAGAGGTTACGCGCTTTGGTTTTTAAATGAATGTTTGATTAATCACGTAAAAAGCAAAAAACTACAGAATGAAACACATTCTTTGAAATAACAAAAATAATGGTTGTAGAAGCAATGAATAACTCAAATCAGATAATGAGAAATATAGACTAATAACACAAAGCAGTTTCTTACAATTGCTCAAGAAATTTTTTTTTAAGAAAGCACTGCGAAAGTAAAATTTACTCACCAAATCTCTTCAGCAAGAGATAAGAAAGTGAGTGCAGCTAAAAAACACTCCATGCCACTCACCATGATAAAAAATGTCAATGCAACTAAAAGTACTCCCGATATTACAAACTTTAAAAAATTTCAGACCCCGCTGCAGAACATCGGATATCGATAGCTGGAAATACCATTATAAAGATCTCAAACTAAGAGCCGTCAGGAAAGCCTCAACGGGACTCCAAATGGAAGTCGGTGATAAACGAAACTCACCCGACGGCCATGGAGAATTTACCGTCGTAAACCGAAGAAATAATACTTCTCGGTAGAAAATTATCCATGGAAATAGGTGCCACCTATAAACCATGAAAATAAATCAGGGCCTCTTTGTATGTCTGTATGACAGCCACTTAGGCAATAAAATAATCATCGGTGTACAAAGAGTCAAAGAAAACCCCTGATCATCGAACGCCTGCACCTAACAAGACTGCATCCAAAGTTAAAATCACCGGCAAAACTTTGACTTGAATTGGTCACGCTAAGCATCTTCTGGCAAGAAATAAGACTGCGTCGCTTAATTATTAAGTGAGCAAGCACAAAGGGACTCATTGTTCTAACACAGCAATAATATATAACGTTACTCATATTTTTAAATCTAGTTTTTTCTCTGGCCATTTATCCCAACATTGTACTTTTTTCTGTACTTTTCTGGCTTTAACAGAATCAATGGAAAATGAAAATGATATCTTTCCAATACTGACCGGGGCATAAATCATTAAAGGCTATAATGTACAATATGCTCACATGTGCATTGCTCATACGATATGGTTCTAAGCATTGCTTGTACGTAACTACTCAATATTTTAAAATATTAACTTTTTTCGGTGAAAAATGCTACATACTTGCACCTTCTCTACTGACTCTGAAGTTCACTTAACCACAAAATTAATAAATTAAGTTGAACGAGCTCTGAAGTTCATTGCAATTTCATTGTACACTGCTTTATAGTTAGCTATACCAGATGCACTGAAATATTACCCGCGAAGTCGCGACAGAGAACAAGCAAAAGTAATTGAAAATAATCCAAGGATATGACCTCCAATTTGAGAAAAATACAGAAAAACTCGATTAAATACCGCAAAGAAATTGTTCCTTTTGAAATGTACATGAAATTTTGTAACATGTCCCCATTCAAATCAAATCATCTAAAAAGAACTAACGGATAAATGTCTCGAGTGCAATAATATTGCAAAAAATATGTGAGATCGTTTAAATGCGATATAAAAACACAAAAATTATTCTGAAAGGAAAGTACAAACTCTTATGCAAGATAATATAACCTTTCAAAATGAGAACGACTTCACGAACAGACCTCATAGTTATTGTATTAGTTTGGGCTAAAACATCGCTGAAAAAAAAAGCGATTTGAAAAGTCCCTTAACTGCCTTATATAAAAACCGTGACTCAAAGCTCCCCTGTTTATACTAAAAGCTTCTTACGTTTCCAACTGCATTCATGGTTTAAAAAGCAAATCAACCGGAAAAAATACATTTTCAGTTAAAAGTTCTCAAATATGTGGCTCTCGTGATTTTACCCATTCCAACAAACAAAGCGATTAAGTCAAACTCTTTCTCCAAATTCCTCATTATTCAATGAAAATGTCTGGAGTTTATCCCAAATGCATCAGCAAATAATTGAACTTGGAATAATAATTCAACACCAATCTGTACAATGCCAATTCTTTCAGATATATTTTTCAAAACTAGTAGTGTACCAGTGCTGCATAGTTGACTCCGTCGTTGAGATAAACGCATATTTTTATGACGCGTACTCCAGTTTAGTTTTGTTCACAAAACCAACTAGAGCTATTTAAATCACCAGCAATTTCTATATTCAAAGATTGAAAAGAAAACTAAGTGTTTCCAATATTTCTCACCATGAAAACCTTTGATTAAATAAAATGTGCATATAGGGGTCTTAACTATAAGCCACAACGGCAAAAGATTTCCTGTAAATGATTATAATCATAATAAACTTTATAACTGTTGCTTGATATGGTGCCACATATTCTCGATTGGATGAGGTCCCGTAACTGGGCAGGCTAATCTAAACATGGAGTGCTATGCTCCCGGAAGAATTTCGTGACGCTGGCCGCTGTGTGCATGGGAACATTGCCCTGCATAAAGATTGGATCTTCTTCCAAATTTTCATCATCATAATAGGGAAAAAAATTGCTGTCGAACTAGTTTGACCTTTTAATGTGAGCCCCTGTACCACGATCGCTTATGACTAACCACACCATGACAGAACCTTCACCACCCTGAAATGTTAGACTGTGCACCTGGGATAAATTCCTCACCTCTCATTCGTCGAAGATTTTACCAGCTATCGCTGCTTAACCAATTGAATTTGCTTTCATCGCTATAATGGTCCTCTGCCAGTGTCCCGCATCAGAATCTTCACAACTTCCTCCGAATTCCAAACGCAGCTTTCTGCTCTTTACTGATATCATCGGTTTGCTTCATGCGATGCAACCTTTCAACTACAATCTAGCTCTAATTGTTGAAACAGAATACTTTTCAACAAAGTCTCACCGTTTTTGAACCTAAGAAGCAGTTTATAATCCGATTCTGAGGCTACGGATCTTTATGGCGTGACCTTCCTTGACGGCTAGATCTTGGACTATCTCGAGCACTACCGGTGTTTTGATGCCTTACCAGTCAACCGTATTTTTTATCACATTCGAGTCTTCCATCAATGTCTCGGTTAGAGTATCCATCATTGTGGAGTTTAACCAGTACCTCATGTGGAGTTTATCCTTTTACTCATTTATAATGTAAATTAAATTAGAGTAACATAGTACAGGATTCAAGTCGTATGGTCAAAAATGCGGAAACATTTTTGGAATAACCATCTAATTCTAAACAGTAAGGTTTCTCTTTATCATGAAAAATTTAATTCGGTCACTTTTATAGAAATATAAAGTGTTCCTTCGCCACTTCACGGATCGTCTTTTGCGGCTTCACCACTTCGCGGGCTCGGCCGAATCTAAGCCGAATCTAAGATTTTGAAGTCTGCAGATGATATCGGTACGTTGCACTTTTCTGCATGATTACGTACTGCGGAGAGTGAGGGGTGTGCTAACTGGTTCCCCGTGCGGAGGCTTCGATTCCGACGTTCTTCCAGTACTTAATCAAGCTCAAAAAATGCAACGTACCGATATCTTCTGCAGACTTCAAAATCTTAGATTCGTCTTCAACTGCATGTGACCTTAGAATTTTAGAGTCGCTACATATTTTTAAACGAAAACCGGCCCTCAACAATACTGACAGTTCTTACCCATTGCGAATTGTAACTAGATAGTAATCTTGTCAATTTTATTTATTTCGGGACATGTTATAATTTCATTTTTGTTTTCGTGATTTCCTTTAAGTTAATGCCTGTATCCAACATTTTGTTTTTTTTTATTGCAAAAATAATGATTTGTATTTTAACGAACTAATGATGGAGCTGGACTCCGGAAAATATTCTTAGTAAAAATGATTAAAGTCCCTTGGAATTTTTTAAATTCTTCAACATAAAAAAATGATGTAGTTTCCATTGCATCAAATTTTGATACTGAAGACATTGAATCGAGAAGTAGGGATTCTGTAGAAAAGAAGTCATGCATCACGACTCCTAAACCAACCATTGTACAAAATTATAACTTGCTCATGGGAGGCATTGACTTGATCCATCAATTGGCTGCTTCATATCGTACACGTATGAGACAAATAAATGGTGCTGGCCAATATTTGTGTACCTCTTCGACATGGTAGCTGTAAGTTCTTGGATTCTTTGGAAAAACAAGCAAGAAATACAGCTGTGACACTTCTTCAATTTCGTCGCAAGTGAGCTATTTCATTCTGAAACAGTAGGGTGTCTCTTCAAACAAGGCAAACAGTCAGCTCTGCCAAGCATCTGTGTGAGGTATAGGATGAAATAAACAACTGTCTGAAGTAGTCCAGCATGAGGAGACGCGCAAATTGTCCTGGAAAGTCGTAATTCTACTCCGCCGAATGTGATGTGGACCTTCTCCCGCAGTGTCATGAACAGCACCACAACAAAAAATGAATTTTTCGCTACAAAAGAAGGAACCAATGTGTATCAAAATAAATAAATTAGGAACCTTGTTTTTGATCGATAACTTTTACAATAACAACAGAGGTAATTTTAAAGTAATATAAAAATGGTTAAGAAAGGAATAATCAATACTGGTTTTTAAACACTATTATAATGGTGTAAGTACAATGTAGAGAGCAAGCATTTATCGAGATTAAATGCACTTGAGTGAACGGCGTCCAAAAAGAGTGGATGGTCAGTATCTTTGAAATTTGTTTTTATTGTAATAATATTTCGCTGAAATAATATTCATATTTGTATAATTTTTCCCTGTAAAAATCGAAACAATCGAATCAGCAGTTAACTTTATGCATTGATGGGTCAATTTTTTTCAGTGTGTCACTGCATTAGGATAATAATTAATTAACAAGAATAGAATCTTGCGCTCACGGCTCGTCGGGGACTCCTGAGTGGGTATCAAGTCGGAAATAGGTGCACCCGACGGCGACCCGCGATCGATCACGTCAATAAGCATGATGTGTCGGAAATATTCACGTTTAGAAGAGTCAAGGATTAGGAAACAGGCACTTAAATAATTAGTTAGAAGATTCTAAGTGAAGAGTGTAAACTACGAAGGATACAGAATTTAATTTCAATATTAACATGATATATTTTCAAAGCAATCAGTGCTTGATACAATGCCCCCGATGCACACATGGATTAATTCAATCACGGCTGAATTGATAGGTGCGACGCGAGTTGTGGAATCTACAGTCACACGCATGGAAATCCGGTGAGAGACGTTTGAGACGAGTGTTCCTACTCATAATGACAATCGTGACAATCATGGGCTTTTACGACACACTTAAGTGTGTCAACCATTACACACTTAAACGTAAGTCTATTTTTAGTCACAGAAATATTTCACTTTCTCAGACTGGTCACTGAGTATACTAATATACTGACAACGTATAAGAACGTCTAAGATTTGGAAGAAAAAATTTGTGAAGGTATTAGGGTTTTTGGGAGGATTAAACTCCATTCTCAAAATCTATACACAGTTCGGTTTCCTACAAAAAATTGTGTCCTTTGACACATGAATGTGTAATTTAACTTTCTCAGCCACTTTAATTTGTGGTGAAAGAAAAAACTATACTGTATCAAATTATTTCGAATATCTGTTGGAGACACACAGGTGTGTCGAAAATTTCTCTCAGTGTAAACGATTACAGAAAGTTTACTCGACAGAAACGGCAGAAAAGGCCAACCGACAAGCCGTCTTTCGCTGAGGCAAAGGCTTGTGCTTTTAGCACCGGCTCCCTCCTCACTGCTGGCTCCTCAGCAAAAGCAATTGATAAAAGCTAGGTGCGAGGCTGTCGGAGAGCGCGCAGCGCGAACAAGAAAGTCTGCCCAGAGCTCATGCTCGTCACCCTGGTGAAGTTGCGACGTCAACAACAGGGGTACAGGCAGATGTCAAGCAGCGATTAATCTAGGTGCGCACATCCTGCGGGCGGCTTGGAGACCTTAAACTAAAATGTGAAATAAATAAAATAAATGAGAATGCTATAAAAAGGGGGCGTACTGTGGATTCTGGAGCTTGTCTGCTCTTCCACAGCCACAACAGAGAGCTTGGCTAATGCGGTATCAGTATTACAGGGTTAGTGACATAGGCAATGACAAGAGCACGCTAAATCGAACGTACTCTAACAAAGTGAAGAAAAAGTGGCAGGACTTTTCTTGTTGATTCTTCAAATATTATAATTACTTATTACTAATCCTCTTCAAAACAAAAATCTTATTCTTCAATACGGGTAGGGGTGAACAGAGGTATGAAATTAGGTACGTGTTGTGAGAACTGCACTGCAGATTATGGTGTGTCCGAAAGACCCGATTATAGTAAGCGCAGTGTAAGATTGTGCTTAGGCCTCGAATTGTTTGTATGATCCCTCTATAAAAAGGGGTTGGGGCTTATGAGCCTGATCAGAAACTATTGAATGTGTCATCACTGAAGCTCTGAGAAAGCAAGGTTTGGGTAATATGATTTGACGGTAATGAACAACTCAAAAACTGTGTTTAATTAGGGCTCACAAGTCTTACACGTGAGATTGTTCTATCTATTTGCATGTAAAAAAATTTTGTTTAGAATCATTCAAGGTTATAAGAAAAAATTTACGCGAGATTGATAGATTCAGTGCTACTCAAAGGAACAGAAATTGGACTGTAGCATTGGAGTAGTTGATTAATGAGACGTCCGCCTTAGAGAATGAGACACAAGTGAGCGGGTTAGCAGCTGAGGGTTGGCTCATACTTCACGAGATTACCTACGTACTCAGTTAAGTGAAGATGCTTTAGGTATCACTCTACACAAAGCGACTTTCCCCTTTATTCTTGCCCAATTTCCCTATTTAACGGATAAACTTTTCGAGCCTTAACTCTAAACTTGTACATTATTTTTCAGTATTTCAAAATTCATTAGAATTTAAAGGACAAAATACTTCTTACACAAGGACCAGCTTTAATGGCTGCCCTCAGAGACACGCTGACGACAGTGTTGTAGAATGAGAAGCTCAGGCTGATGGGGTGACGTTCTACAGGATTTCAAGATAACTGGAGGTGTTTATTGCCCAGTTTGTAGCGCTCCCTGGTACTCGCAAAGTGCATGAATGTTTGCGGACGAATGCATTCTTAGTTGTGGTAATAACGAGCGTGAAGTGCTTTAGAGCTTCTAAAATGAGATTGGGGCGATTTGGTAGCGGTAATGGAGTGAATTAAACCGTAGTGCCTCAGTATGTAGCGGACGTGGAATGAGTTAGCAGAGAGTGAGCTTGAAGGGCTTGGCTGTGAGCGACGTATGTTTTGGTTGTAAACACGGAGTGTTCTGACAGTGAGGCAGTGAGCAATGAGTGTTTTCGATGTGAGCAGTGAGCGTGTGTGCTGTGAACAAGGAATGTTTTGCCTGTGAGCACGGGGGTCCTGGCAGTGAGGCTGCGAGCACGAAATACTTTGAGTGTGAGGAACAGACTCTAATGGCTGTGAGCACGGGGTGTTTTAGCAATGAAGCTGCAAGCACGAAATATTTTAACCATGAGCAATGGATGTTTTGGTTGTGAGCGCGGGGTTTTCTAGTTGTAAGGCTTGAGTGTTTTAGCTGTGAGTTTGATTTGTTCTCGCCGTGAGCCCAGATTTTTTTGGCTGCAAGTACGGAGTGCTTCGCAGTGGAAATTGACTGATTCAACTATGAGTGTGGAGTCCTTCCTCTGTGAGCGTGGAGAGCTTTGGTTATAAGTGTAGAAAACTTTGGCTGTGAGCGTGAAGAACTATGATAGTGAGCGTGGAGAACTATGATAGTGAGCGTGGAGAGCTTTGGTTGTGAGCAAAAAGTTTTGGTTGTAAGCCTGGAGAACTTAGGTTGTGAGCGTGCAGTGCTCTGTTAGTGACGAGGAAATGCATTAACTGTGATACTTAGGCGCGTATTTCTCTTCTAAAAATTGAAATGGTCCTTCACTATCAAGGCATATTAGCCTAAATATATGTCAAGGAGAAATGTTTGTCACCATCCGAATTTTCGCGCGCTTTCTTCTGAGGAGCTAATGAGTCAGCTTGACTCAATTTTGGAAAACTGACTCCTGGTGAGGCACAAATGTGAACGCATATAGGGACAAGCGATCAAATAAAGTATGAGTCAATGGCAAAAAAATCAGTCTAGAGCTGTGAGGCGGCGACTCATCGTGGCCTGGAGCTGTGCTCCAAACTACATCTCAGGAATTAGAGCACAGAAATATCAGAACGTGAGTCGCAATGCAGTTTCCACTCGTGGTGGGTACATAATACTTCGAAAATGAATCAAAAACAAAAATTTACTATGAAGATTCAACCATTTACCAAATCGTATATTTTGATACAATCATTGCAGAGGCTCCGTTAGGCAGAAGGTAGTCTTAATCAACGAAGGGGAAACAGTCCGAGTACGATATTTGTCAAATTTGTTTAATGTTAACATGTTCAAAAAAGTAAAAGAAAAACTAAGTAGAAATACGCTCAGATTCCTGTTCATAACGGTAAGAAAACAGGCAAATTATTTCTTTTCACATTTCTCAGTCCAGATAACAGTCAGTAAGGTCAGAGTAGGTTTAATAAGCTGAAATAATTTTCAACAATTATTATTTTATCATAACCTAAAAACACGTGAAAGCGTGCAGGAGAAAAATTGACCGAAAGGTGTTGTGAAATAATGAAGAGCAAACTGACTCTAAACATTGAAGTCACTTTGAATCTCGAGCCTCCCACTTCTGGTGCTGCTGATACCGTCACTGTAGAAGGCACTACTTTTTGGAGACCATCATCCTCGGCAAATTGGGAAATGCTACAATTTCAAATGCAACGAAAACTTCGTGAAATTCTTCGCAGACCAATTCAAATGCCATAAAACAGTGTTATAATTTTAAATCGATATGTAAGACACTTGCTGAAAATTCGACCTTCGTGTCATATTTCAGTATGATTTGCTGACATTAACCCAAATCCCACAAATTTTGCACTAAGTTAAGCACGTCATGCCGAAAGAAGTACTAAAATCCTTTACGTAACATTGATTCATCAATTAATTCAATATATCATTTAGGTTCAGCATAGTTCTGATGAAAAGTATCATCGAAGTGGGTACAAACATCTTGCTTTCGAATGTATCACGTTTCATATTCAGTATCTGAGGGGAAAAAAAAGTTTTTACATATGACATGTAGGATACGAATTAATTTCTAAAACTGTTGATCAAAAAGTCGTGGCATAATACATTGAGAGGTCCGAATAAGTGTACTTCGTTCAACGTTGGGAGATTCGGTAAATGCCTTTGCTTTCTTGTAGTCTCAAATCCTGCCTAGTGCTGAGGCTAAATATTTTAATGCGATTCTCAGGAATGGAGTGATCAGTTGCATGGGAGTGATCTCTAATACTGCTTCGTGAACTATCGCCAAACACCCTACCAGTACAGATAGAAACCTTCCTGTGCTTTGCTATGCGCGTTACTGAGTGGTGAATTTTCTTACGTGAGTATTTAGCGTTACACTGACTATACGCTTATATATAGACAACGTAGCCTTGCAGAACACAGACGTAATTTCAGTAATGCAAAATCTCCTAATGTTGAAATTTATGCGAAAATTTGAGATTAATGAGCGAATAGTTATTTGACAGTAGGGAATTCAGTTTTTTAGGGACAGCTATTTTGAAAAGTCGGCATGTACAGCAGCGATAGGTACAATATTTTCCTCGGAGCAGTAAAATGCACAGGTTTCTCTGACCAGTTGCGATCAATTATTTAACTATTTTTTTGTTAATGTTGCCAGGACATTCATATATCAAAGGCTGCCTTCAACTTCGGTCTCCCACTGTAATGATTTTTTCAGTAACCTAATAATTCTAACATTTTTTCACAAAATTTTGATTTTCTCAACCATGTGTGATATATTAAATAGTCAAAATTATCGAAAATTTTAATTATCAACAATAAACTCATTCTCTAAATGACCACCAGAAATCAACTGATAGTTTTAAAGTCAAAACTCAAAATAGCTTATTTTTGCTGTTACTTAATTCTAAAATTCCAAACCAGATAACTTTGACACTACAACCTAGTCAACGTCTTCATTTTACTTGGACTTTATATCCCGAATAAATGATATAAAAATTAGCACTAATAAATGATGTTACATTTAAACACGAGTAAACACTAAATGACGCTAAACACGAGTGAACACTAAATGACGATAATGAAACGGTAATGATACCACAAAATATGTGTAATAAAGTATTCCTCATCAAGAACAATGTGAAAAGGTGTAAATGAAGGTGTAAATTTGAAGCAACAAAAAATTCCTAGAGTCAAACTATGAAACTATACTTTAATTTCTATTTAAAATTAACGGGGGGGTTACGTCTTGAATTATTAGTTAAAAAGGTAGGTGACCTATTTTTTATTCGGTACTGTGAAGCTTACCTCCCCCATTCCCTCTTCCTGAGAGATAGCTGGTATTGAAACATCGAGCTTACTTGATCGCGATGCTGACCTAGAGCAGTGCTAGGTGATCAGTTCATTGTTGAATTTTACATGAAACCATGTGCATGCTCGTGAATAATAAGTGTCAATAATTCTTTAATAATTTAATCTTTTGAATCTTTTGGATGATGTCAAGGTTGGGACAACCTCACTCTGCGCCCCAAACGATGAATCTTGGGCGATCTACAGAGCCCAGACTCAGTTTGCGAATACTTAGTTGACAGAATATCCAAGAACTCATCCGTGCTAAACCAGCTGCGAAAATGTTTACAAACAAGCGATATTCTGTCAAATGGTTCAAGGTTTGATGCCAGTCCAGAGAACGTCCTCCAAGTACTCTAAGAAGAGGGCCGAACTTTTAAACGCGAATCCCTCTCCTCCTCCCGACACCTCTGACAGCTGTTCACACTTGAAAAAAGTTTTGATTAAATTTGCTGTGTGAAAGTAAAGTAAAGTCATTTCAATAGGGTTCCAGAAGCATGCGCTATTATAGATTCTTCTAAACATTGAAACCATTTATGCTCGGTAAATAGTGTTTAAATTACTTTTTTCGAAGAAAAACAGTGTACCTACATGTTGTAGTCTTTAACAGATAATTTAGTTGTTGTTTAAAAGAATGCAAATCATGTTCTTCAACCGCTGAGTTCTATCCACTCATCATGAAGCTGAATGAACACTTCACCGAGGGACAAAACTGGAAGAATTTAGTAGCCTTATTGTACCTCCTTGCTTATATTCCAAGGCTTTGACCGCCTGTAGTGTAAGCGTCAAAACGTGTCGCACTGCATTTTTACCTACCCTATACATTTTGCACTATAATATTTCAGAGTTTATTTTCTTCAGTGAAACTTGACGTGGCAGCATTCTAGCAATTTTTTTTGCGTTACAATGTGAATGCGAATAAAGTTTTAAATTTTCATTTACCGCTGGGAAATGGAGACCCGTGGAAAGTACCTGTCAGTATTGAAATTTTGGTTAAGAACGCATAATTGAGTTTCATCAGAAGGAAAAGTCAACGCATGATATCTGGACAGTAAGCGGAATACATTTCAAAACGATACAGGAAACAATAGAAAACTGGAAACACGTTGGCGAACCTGGTTCATTTCGAAAAAATTGTGGACGACCCAATATTCTATGTGGCGGAAACAGACGTTGCTCTTAGGAGATTATTGAAGAAAAATCGGCGTTCATCAACGAAAATGAAAAATAACGAGTTTTGTGAAGGCCCAGTTACAATTTCTCGATGGACTGTGCATTGAAAGATGAAGAATATGAATTGAAGCATGTACAAATCCACCCAAAAGCCATTAGTTCCAGCAGTAAATATGAAAGAACGTTTGCTATTTGACCGAGAACACCGGAATTAGATTGTTGAGGATTGGATGCTCGTAATGTGGTCCGAACGAGTCTAGATTCCTCTCTTTAAGAACGATGGGCATGTTAATTAAGTCACATGAAGCCATGGATTCATGTTGCACCGTTCTGGAGGGATCTGTAGGCAGTGTACTTGGGGAGATTTTTAACGGGATGAACATGGATCTATCACTCCTTGCAACAGCAAATGAACTCCCAGGATTTCGTGGGAAACTTTCTGACTTTGTTCATGTTTCAAAGAAGATATGTTTTGCAGTTGATGGCCACTGGATCTTTGAAGACGACAGTGCACGCGATAGAGCAGTAGAGGATAATGAATATTGAAGAATCAATGCGAGATAGAATGAAATTTGTGTAATGCAATGCGGCCCAATGGCTTTTTTTTAATCAATTTCTACACCACACGACTGACTTTAGCCACCTAGCGTGTAAGGAGATCTTGAGAGCCATCTTTTCCTTGCTATAGAATGAACAACTGTAACAAGTTCATTTGAGTATCTACTAGATTATGTCACTGAATACGGTTGAAAAACTAATAAAAATGAAGCCATCAAAAAGCAGGGCATTCTGCTTTAAGAAACTGTCAGAAAATCTGAGATGATTTTACCTCTTACAGTCTTTGAGCACGGTAAAAGAATTGTGTTAAACTTTTGCGGCGCGTTCGTTTGGACTCTCTTGGCGGAGTTTCAATGATTGCCGTCGAATGCGACGAGAGAATATGGAAAAATTTGTAGCAAAAAAAAGAGATGAGCGATTTTAAAAATCAAGTGACTTCGGAGAGTTTTGTGCCTTTTAAAAGGTCGAGTGCAAACATCACTAGCAATAAACAGTGTAAAATTCTGGTTACCTTATTTTTTTGTATGCTTTGTTTGAAGCATCTATTCATGAACCTAGATGTTTGAGACAGGTAGAACGGGTCGATTTCTAGGGAGAGCGTGTGGTATTGTCCGGATAATACAAAATGGTGTCACCTCGTATTTTGCGGTCCACAGCATTACTTCAGCATATCTGACATTTATCCTCAGCTTTTATCTTGTTTCATCAAATTCCTGCTTAACTGACTATATCTTTCCGCAAGTGTTCCTGCGCAGGAATACACATTGTGCATACAGTAGATGCCGCGTTCCCTTCACTGGCTAATAGGTGCATTCATCCTTCCTCTCTTCGTGATACCTTTGTTGTGAATAGGAAGCTTGAAATGACTTATAATCTAATCTTGTCCCTCACTGCGCAATATGGCTTCAATGTTTAATCTAAATTATTTTTCAGAGTTCTGGTGGAGAAACATGACCATGCATGGCAGTGAGGAGTAAAATTATCCATCTAACATCCAGTGCAGAATCATTTGTGAAGCATGAATGAGTTACTAAGTTTTCAACTTTAGGTTTCATGGTTATTGCCTTCCCATAGTTTAGTGTCATGGTTCTAGAATCATTAACTTTGTATGCAGCGGACCAGCGCTGTGACGGAGTGTGCGCGCTGACTGCCAGAGCCAGCGACCACAGTGTGGCCGGAGACTGGAGTTGCTCAGCCTAGCGACCTCAGTTGGCGGCGGCCGTTGGCGCTGGCGGGAGTGTACGTGGGATAGTGCGAAGCTGTTTCTGGGGCTCGTCGTGACAGCGGCGGACGAGCATCTAGCAACAGCATTTAGTTCTAACATTTCGCGTTCCTGATCCAAAGGACTTTTTCAATGACGCAAATTCTGAAAATAGATTACAAATTTGAGCAAGGGACATCATTCAATTTCAATGTCACAAGAATTTCTATTATTTTCGATCGCGACCAGTGTCGTGGAACTATCAACTCATACGCAAGTCATTTAATGTTTTATCTAATCGAACAACTTCATTCCATTGTTGACTTTTCTTAGAGAAACTCGTCTGAATTTATTTTTCCTCACTGCAGTCACTGCTGTGCATAGAGAGGATTAAAAGTCGTACCTTAGTGTTGACATCGCCAGCGTCATTTGGTACTGTAATTGATTGGTATTATTATGTAAATTTTTGGCCGTTCTTCTTACATTAACACTTAGACCGCAATGTGCGCCACCGGTGGCCACGGAGGGAATTTTCATAATGCTGCTGAACGATCAGTAGTCACAATCTCAATTTTCATAAATAATTGAAGCTAAATGGAAACACGATCCGGTTAATGTTTGCTGTTTTCAAAATTGCAACTACAACTTATTTCAAAATTGAGTTGAATCAGGAATCATTGAACTTGAGTTTAACGAATTGCGGTCAAAATGTTTGTCATTCATGCCACGAAGAATGTTTTGCTTTAGCCCTAGTGAAGTATAGCCCTAGAGTTTACTACGGAGTGTGGAGTGACGAACCTCATACGATCACATGTTCAGCAGAATGGGTGCCAGGAGAATAAATTTCACGGTGACTACTGCGTTATAACGCAATGAGGAATTTGTTCAGTAAGGCGAATTTCCTACACTGCTAAACAAATAACTTAATACGTTTGCTAGTAAACGCGAACCTCATTATAGCCAGATTTTATAGCCTTTGGCTTCAGTAAATGCCTATAATAACAGTTTATTTTCTACTCATCATTTCATTAATAATGTTCTTCCTGATCATCCCCGTGAAATATTTAGTGTGCGCACATTGCCCAATGCTTGCTTCCAATTTCATAGAATAATAATGAGTTGACTGTTTTCTGTGTCGATTCAATTAACCAGATTGATTAAGTAATGAAAGTCTTCCAAAAAATTAACCATGCTGGTAAAATATTGTCAGCTATAGGTCGAGTGTTCACATCACTTGCATTAATTTCGGCACCATTTCATTGACATAAACTTTACTTCGCCACAGAGTAAAGAATAAATGCATGGCAGCAAACTCCTAAAGAGACTTGAGCTGCGGCTTTCCATCTATCTTGGATACTGTGGCCCAAACAGGTTCTCGCTCCTTTAGTACGTTCGAGGTCGCAGAATGCTGCCCCATTCATTTACTATCTGGATTGTCTTTGAAGTATGCATAACCGGTGAAATAATAGGATATTATCGCATTAAAAGCGTAGCAAAACTCTGCCACATCAAGGACATACGAGGCCTGTCTAAAAAGTATCCGACTTTTGGCCAGAAAAAATATTTCGAATACCTGACGGAGTTGGGACCCTAATCCCCTTCAAAGTAGGCCCCTTGTGCTTGTACACACTTAGCCCACCGATCCTTCCACTGCTGGAAACACCTGTGGAAGTCTTCTTTTGGAATAGTATTCAGCTCCGTCGTCGCTTTCTGGTGCGAAGCAAAATCAATCAAGGTGATGCTGACTGTTTTCTTTGATGTCCGTGGAGTTTTGCATCACGAATACGCACCGGAAGGACAAACAGTGACAAAGGAGTACTATCAGGATGTTCTCCGGCGACTTCGTGATGCAGTTCGGCGCAAAAGACCAGACATGTGGACTGCGAACAACTGGCACTTGCATCACGACAACGCGCCCGCACATTCATCCCATTTGATCCGCAATTTCTTGGCCAAACATGGAATTACGACCGTTCGCCAACCTCCCTACTCTCCAGACCTGGCTCCTTGCGACTTCTGGTTGTTTCCAAAATTGAAGACACCACTGAAAGGATCCCGTTTTGAGAGTAGAGAAGAGATAATGCGGAACGCGACGACAGAGCTGAACACCATTCCAAAAGAAGACTTCCAGAGGTGTTTCCGGCAGTGGAAGGATCGGTGGGCTAAGTGTGTGGAAGCACAAGGAGCCTACTTTGAAGGGGATTAGGGTCCCAACCCCGTCAGGTTGTTGAAGTATTTTTTCTGGCCAAAGGTCGGATACTTTTTCGACAGGCCTCGTATGTGCACTGTTGTCATTTGTCAAAAACTTCACTTATTTTTCGAGTATAATTTGTAACGATGAAGCAAGTGTAAACGGAAGCATTGCTTGCGAATATAAACTGTCACTGAGGACCAATTTGGGCTATGCACTGCTGCATGAAACTTCCAACTAAACCTTATTCCTATCATCTAATTTTATCTACTACCCCATCTTACATCTTTCCCTTATCTTGTACGAGTATAATACATCGGTGAGCACATCAAACCAGTCTTTCTTAAGAAACGACGAAAACTATATGTTGAATTGATTCTCATGGTGCTGAACAGTATTATTTTATGTCCAGCAAATTTTTACCCTGCTTACACGTGATATAGGAAATGAGAATAGTGAATCGAAATATCTGTACATTACAGTTCAGTCGTATAATTCTTTCAACTGTAGTTTTTCTGTCAGTTTTCACCTCAAATCTGTTCGAACTCTATGTTGATTCAGTCAATTAAATGTGATGGCACTTGAAGTACGCTTTTTAAAATTTAAATGAACCATTCAGGGCGTGTTATTGTGCAAAACGAAACTATATCCTGTGTGTCGAAATCGGAATTAATTGAGGTTCAAGCCCTAACCCTTTGCATTAATTTCAGCAGAAGGGACGAGGGAGGATATTGAATAACGCACTTGCTTGTCGCGGTGACCTGCCGTAATTACTCGCTTCCAACTCACAAACTCGGGTGGCGGTTGATGCAGCGGCAATGTAGCGTCATTTGCATGTGGGACGAGATTGAGGTCGACCTTACTGTTACTATTGAGCCGTCCTACCAACGCTTTATGTTTCACTTGAACTCGCCCCATTCCCGCCTGTAGCCAACTTAGCAAAACCCATTCTTCTGCATGTCATATCTCGCCCAAACTACTTGTATACTTCAATTTAACTAAATCGTGTCGCTTCAAATAAAATAGCTACCGAGTCCAACACACGCTGAAGTGGTTTCCTTCCCTCGGAAATCATTGTTGCGCCAAAATAACACGAACTTCGTTTATTAACCTAATACTTTCAGGAAGTGAATATATCAAATGGTAGCTTCCTTTAAAAAATTAGTAACTGAGGATAGTTTTCGTCAAATTTCTCGTTACGAATCTGATGTATGATAAATTATTCAAGTTATGCAGTATGCTGAATGTTATCCTGCAAATTTAAGCAACAATGCTTTATGCTAAAAAGTCTTCAATGTAAGTGCTGAAAAAGTTTTTTAACACTTTATTGAAATTGAATACGTCTGCCTTGTGTTCCACTCACCGGAGTAGGCAACAATTCTTGTTAATTGACAAATTCTTATTCTAAGACAACGTCTACTTGTAGAACTCACTCTGTTACCCTTTGTTCACATGACCAAGGGAGCAGGAGTTTGGAAAATTCATTAGGGATTCTTATAAGCAACGCAATATTCTATGATCGTTCGGTAATATCATAATTAAGATTTGAAAAATTTCAAACTGAAATCATTTATTATGTTTCACTCGTGAACTTCCAGAAACTTCTGATAAGCATGTAGAGCAGTTGGTCTCCTAATCTATGCCTGAGATTGCATTTAATTTAGCATTTCTGAAGATAAGTGAAGGAATTAACGGAAAAGATGTTTCGCATCGCAATATGCAATTTCCTTACAATCTCGAATCTCATAAAAGTTATACTCAATTTACTCTGGAAATAAGTTAAATATTTCGGGGTTTAACCGTAGATTTCATCGCCCTAAATTCTTTATTATCAAAAGATTATTTGGCAATATCAGTTACCAGATACTTGACCAAATTCGTTTTCATACGGCAACTTGACACTGAACAATTAATGTGTTCAGATTAAAAATTTCATTAATTAACGAAAACTAAGAAACATATTAGATTCGCTTCTGAGTCACGCGACAAATTGACGGAAGCGATTTATCAAACTAAAAACATTTCCGGTTCAAAACCGTTAGGGATGACGAATTTATGAAAAAAATTCCAATTTGGTCTCAACAGATGTTGCGTAATTTCTATCTCAACGAATTCGTAATAATTCATAGAAACTCGTAATGATTTGACGCTTGGGAAATTACACTCATCAATGGCTGGCCCTCGCCAGACTATGAAAGCTTTCAAAAATATCATGGGTATGGGTGTTTGAGTGCTGAACTTGAAATTTACAGTGGCTTGGCAAAATAGTACAATCAAGTAACACGTGTGCACAGTTGATAATCAAGATCTTAGTGTTCTATATTCCTTTGAATGCACCTTTATTTTGAAAGGAAATGTTTGTCAAGTGTTTCACTCCTATGCTAAAAGAAAGCTTGTAGCTTCAACGATGATGGTTGTGGACGTTAATGTTTCTGCCCACTTCCTATACTCACAGTAGATTTTTCGTCGGCCGGAAAAAATACTCGATGACGTCGCGGTAATCCTTTGGCAACATTTTGTTGTGCGTGCCAGTGCTGGAGAGTCCTTCGTCCCGTGCTGGGGCGAATGCGTGTTGAGAAAATGCCAGGGTTTTAACACTTAGAAACATCACATTTGCTTCCAAATATTGACAGGTGTTAAATTATGGGGGCTGAAAACTAAAATTTTTTTATATTGAATCTGACGTAATTGCATTCAGCTTTACTGCAGTTTTAGTCTATACCATTGCATGTGAGTAATGATTTAGTCATCACGATATCTTATCCACTCTCCCAAGTATGTTCATCCACACTCTCCTTTAAATTAAAAATTAAAAATTTGCATATGGTAGTACATCGGATGATATACCTTTAATGAATCCAATTTTGAGCCGTAAAATAAAAGCTGTTTTGCATTTAAACCGAACAACAAAACATTTTTTTAAACTAAGTTTGATGAACAATAATGTATTTGCATCACGTTACATTACCCCAGGGTGTAGACAATATTCCAGCAGGAAAAAAATAGCATTAATAAATTTCTATTTTTTGAAGGGTAATAACTTTGTAGTAACAACACCTCGCTTCAACATTTACCGCAATTAAGTCCACATATTATCCAGTTAGAGTTATTCTGTAGTCAATCACAAGTTGTGTATGCATCTAAAGCACTTTGCCGCTTCTCGTAGGTCTTAATGAATTTTCTCTTTGCATTCCACGAAGAGTATAAAAGATAGGGTTCAGACCTTAGAATATGTCAAAAGAAGCAGTTTTTTGGATTGGGTTAAATCATAAGATACGTGGAGTCACATTTTATATCCAACGAATCCTTGGAAAATAATGCGGACATCGCTGTTTTGTCTTGCTTGACGAGGGGGGAAGTGCGCTGTCCTGTTCGACATGTAGTTGATTGTATTGAAATAATTTTCAATTTCAAGATGACTTTCAACTTACAAGAGGACTCAATAATTTTTCCGGGCATATATATGTAGTCTCTCGTAATTTATTGGAGAAATGAACATGTGTCCCAAATATCAGGCCACAGCAAACGAGGTGAGTTTTTTTCGCCGGAAAACTGTTTTCAGGAAATCCGAGTTGTCAGCAAGGGACTTTCCTGTATTCTGTAATTCTAAAAGTAGAACTTTGCCTCAGTAGTGAAAATTTTCACCTAAATGCACTGTGCCATATGGGTATGATTTTCTCGAATTCATTTTGAAAATCCTGGGTTCCGTCCAGCTCCTTTTTGAATGGTTGTAAATTACTTTCTTTTTGCACCTCGATTGATGATAAAATCAAGTCTTTTCGCAAATACCCTTCCATATTTTTTCCACTCTCTTCCTTTCCTCTGGCCAACTTTAGCACCGACCTCTTTGGGTTACCTCCAAGCGTCACTTTGACGTCTTTGATGAGGATGCGAGAAGTTCGAAAGCGTCCACTTCGAAAGCGATTTCGCTGCTCCGATCCGTGGCAGGGTGTGATAAGACGTAGCTGTTGACGATTTCAGCTACTTTGCACCCTCTATTTTTTTCTTTCGTTATACAGTTCATCAAAAAAATTGTTTTGAATTATTCATTACTCTGAATTTGTGAAATGAAAACAAAGTACTTGAGAGACCATAGAAGGTGGAGTAATTATCAACGTACAGTATGTCAATTTCTGCTGAACAAGTGAGTCATGTAAAGAATATCCATGTTGAAGATTAGTTTGAGAACTTTATCAACATTACCCATAATTGTTTACTTGATTCGTTTAATTTACATTGTATACAATACAACGATACCAATTGAAAATTCGTTGTTGAGTTTCACCTTTAAGGTGTGATCCCACAGGTTTTGCTTTTCCAAGCTGATCTTGCGGTCAAAACCCCAGGAAAATAATTTCGATAGCTTTTGGAGTCTTGTGACTTAAAACGGTGTTATATTATCTCCTTTAGGAAAGATTGGGACACTGCTTGCTGCGAGAATTCGACAAAGTTTCTTTGCACGTTGAGAGCATTTGATCATTTATCTGTTTTCATTCCACATGTTTTCATTCCAAATGCCAGCACACGATTTTGCCCATGCACCGTGTGGGCGGGTGCCGTGTTTGAGCAACCATGAACTTCTTATTTGATGCGTTGGCTTTCATCCATGAAATGGTTTCTGTTTGCAAGAAGTTACAGTAAAATTCGCCAAATATTTTGTAATGAGGCTATTTAAAATTTAAATTCAAATACTTAAGCTCAGTTTCTCAATCAGTACTATGTAAGTTACTACATGTTCCTTTCCTTGAAGTTGAGAAACAAAAAGTTTCAGTACGGTGTGTTTGTTTTTGCATTTTAGTTCAAGGAATCTAAGTTTTTTCGTTTACATTGAATACATGAAACTTATCATATCCAAGCTTCCACTTACTTTTTACAAATCGTAAGATATTGTTGTACTCAGGAGTCAGCCGAAAATTCTAGCGAAAAACTTCCTCTATGTTCAACGCATATGAGAGGCTGACGTCAGTCGAAATTTATTTCCTGTAGAATGTGAGTTGAAATTAACATCCTAATCTTCCCCTAATCTGTTCGATGACTTTGGACTCATGACAGACAATATGTTACCCAGAGGTTACATATATCATTTCAGTTGCCAGTTATATCATTTCAAAGGCCAAAGCTTTAATTATAAGGTTTCACACACAAATCAGTAAAATTTCGCTTTCTATGATTAAATCCTAAAACCTCATGTATTAAGCAGCTAAATACTTCGAAATTTGGAAAGTTTATTTAGTAATGAATCAGAAAAAAGTTTTTTCGATATCAACGCCTTCAGACATGATGGCTGCTTCTATACGCTTTCGAATGCTGAACGCGGCGCAGATAACTTCTGTAGTTCCCAACGACTACAAGGACTTTCTGATGTCCTCACGAGTTGAGACGCTTTTGTGGGCCTTCGCAGGAGCTTTGGCCTCAGTTCACAACCAAAAATGATAATCGAACGGGTTCTTGTCAGGCGAGTTAGAAGGCCAAAAGTCTTCCTCCCTGAATTGCATACCGGATTTTTTGAGCAGATCAACGGTTTTGCTCGGCGTGTGGGCGGGAGTTGTGTGTGAGCAAACATAAACTCCTTATATATTTGATGTTTTGGCCTTCATCCATGAAAGGGTTTCTGTTAGCAAGAGGTTGCAATAAAATTCGGCGCTCGCTTTTTTGTTATCGGCGAAGAAATGGGTAGAGATGTCAACTTCACTCGAAACCACACAAAGGGTCAAAACGCTATTAGGTTTCATCGCTGTCAACGTGAGCGATTCAGCGCTAAATCTCTGAATGTAAGAGCTCGCCGAGGCAATCCCGCGTTTGTTACCTGTTGTAAGTCCTTTTAATTATAAAAGTCTTACCATCAGAAAAAACTTGATGGTAGGTCTGTTGGTCTTCAATAATTTAAAAACTAATTTGTAACCCTGGAAATGAACTTCTTTCATGTTATTAGTTATGACATACTTTCTGTTTTATGCATCAGGAGTTAAACCAATGTCATTGATCCTTGTGTGAATTGTTTGATGCTGACGAACCTTTTCTTAGCTCGTGTCGATAATGATACGTAGGTCATGACGTTTCTTTTCACGCTGGCAAGAAGGCGAGAATTTACAATTTCATCTTCCCTTCGCGTATTTGTGGCTCTGCAACTTGACCAGATTCATCGAAAGGCATCCAAACATCATAAACTGTTTTAAGCCTAAGGTACAGTGGGGTCTTTAATTGCAATGAACACTGGTTTTCGGTCTGCGCACTGAAGTTCACAGCTAGCCTAACGTCTTACAACTTCATTGCGTAATGATCATAGAACGATTTCTAAATGTTAATTGTTGGTTTCATTGATTAGCCAACTTTTAGAGTGACCAGAATTAATGACGTTTTTAAATTTGTACGTATTAACCTGAAAGACCCAGTATTTGTGTGAAGTTATATGAAATGAATGCTTCTGATTGGAACTTTAGGTCTTGATTACTTCTGTTCCGTGACGCAGATTCGTTGTATAGGCGCTTTAGCTAAATTTTATACTGCTTTTCACATTGAAAATCCAATCAAAGCGGGTCACAGCCAAGCATTGTATTGTTGAAACATTTTACAAAATTTATCCAACATGATAAAAATTTCCGTATTTTTATACAAAGGATAATTATTTTACTTTAGTGTCGGTGAGAAGATTTTGTTTCAATATTTTGCTGGTAATAATGACATATTTTTGCAAATTTTTCCACAATAGAACATTTTTTGTCCTTGGATGAACAGACATAGCACATTTTTTACTTTACATTTTATATTATTAATTTTTCTCATAAATCTTCTCAGCTGGTTGTCAAGTAACTCCATCTTGAAGGGAAAGACGTAGTACAGAGGAGTTATTACACTGAGAAAAATTTTGTCGCAAAAGCGGCACACTTTAGTGTGTCAAGTTGTCGCAAAACCGGCACACAAAAGTGTGTCAACAATTTACATGATTAGCCTATGTATTTTGACACACTTTAGTGTGTAATGGGCTTATACGACACACTTAAGAGTGTTAAACATGACACACTTAGCGTAAGTCATTTTATTTCTCATAAATATTTCACGTTCTCTGACTAGCAACTAACTACACTGATATACAGACAATGTCCAAGAATTAGAAAAAAAATTAGCGAAGTTATGAAGGTTTTTTGGAGAGAATTATACTCCAATCACAAAATTTAAACACAGTTCGGTTTTCTACAAAAAATATTGAGCCATTTGAAATGTGAATAAGTGTTTCAAGTCTCTCAACCTCTTTAATATGTGGTCAAAGGAAATTATTCAATGTGCATCAAACTATTTCTGAATAACCATTTGACACACCCAGGTGTGTCAAAATTTCTCTCAGTGTATGTTTTGTGAGCTCGGCTCTATATTTCCCTTCAACGTGTTCCACTCTGCTCTCTTCGATAATAAAAGAAAACTAGGGCATTTCTCTGCCCGTCACACATGTAATCGTAGATATTTTCGTGAATTGATGCATTCATGGGACATCGTCATTCAATACGGATGCAATCTCGCTGAAATGATTCATTTTGATTCTTTGACCTTGTCCAATGACGAATAGTTTGCGCTCACTCGCACAGCTCATTTTTTCGGCGGTGATGTCAATAGAACTCAATTTAAAGTCCAGCGCTGCTTCGGATTGCCATCACAGATTTCAGAAGTAAAAAGTTCATTTTTTAGACGAAAGAGAAACTCGATATTAACAGCTCTGTGATTTTGAATGATTACCAACACTAATTAAATTCCAAATATGTGTGTGCTGCACCGTTTCAGCTGCGCCGTTTCATCGTTTTTCTTTTGGATTGATTGCCAAAAAAGAACTTAGCTCTCTCGTATACTCGGTAATGCAGCGTTCACTGTTCACTTGATCTGTTCAACATGAATAAAATGTTATTTCTTGTTGAAAAAATATTTGCTTTATTAGTTTAAAATTATGAATTGATCTATAATATCAATCAATTGATGATACTCGATTCGGGAAAATTAAGAACCAATTTACGTCGCTCTCTGCAACTTCGAAACACATGCATTGAGCCGTTTGCTTGAGTAATTTCTGCAAGCCGACCAGCTGAGAGGTAGTACAATGGATCTAACAACAGTCCCTGTAAGCATTTAACTTTTTCCCCAACCGATCAGTTATAACTTGAAGAATACTGCGATTAGTAAGAAATTTTTTAAACCAGTTCTACTCCTATAGCATTTATTGTCATCAGGTCGAGTCAAATTTACTGATGTAAAAATGACCCACCAAATTAATTTGTGATCTGCAACATATCAGAAACGGAAATGATGCATAATTATGAATGTTTGGTTCGTAATTAATTAGGTTTGTTTAGTTAGCTCACAACTCTCCTCCATAGAGCGCTTGATGCAATGCACCGCTTCCAATTCGGCTGCTTGTTGCTCTGTCATTTATTTATTTTTTTTTAAAGTTGGAGGAGTCGGGCCAGAAAAGCTGTTCCTGGGCATCAGTATAGAATTTGCGATGATATGCAAAAATCATTACAAATATTGTCCACAATCTGAAAGCCAGACTATTCGAGGACAGTTAACATTCATTGTTTCGACTTTACACATGCCAACTTGCTGATGTACAATCACAAATGCTGTCTTCGCATTTCCGGGTAAATTTCTTTAAGGACATAATAGCATTCATACAAGTATTGCTGGCACTTGAATTCAGTTTTGGTTAGAGTTATTTATGAACGCTCTTACGACAGGCTTTAATTTTTTATCTCAAATATTGTGAAATTAATTCCTTTTAATGTGTATTGACAACAGGTGATCGTAATTCCTCTTTTTTTTTAGCGCAGTAACAAATAGGGAGAGGGCAACGTAAGCACCAAAAATATGTTTTAATTGCGCCATCTCTAAAATGGTCATTACATTTCATTTTCAATAATTAAATCATAGCTTTTTTTAATATAATTTAATAGTATTTCATCGAGAAGCAGTGCATGGAGCACATAATGTCAAATTTTTAATTACTACATCATCAAAGGCTTTTTGCGACTGAGAAAAATTTAATGAAAACATTGTATTTATGCTCTGTTTTAGGTAGTTTTTTTAGGTGGTACCTACGAGTCTTATACTTTCCGAAAACTTGCACGGGAAGTGTGCATTGGTCCACTTTGAATTCTGTGATTACTAGGAATGTAAATAATTATACTGAAGAAGAGGCTTGTAACTATGATCTGCTTGTACAGTTCATGGTTAGCTAAAACACCCAAATGAAATGTCGTAGATCGTTCTTGTCGTTTCATTTCTGATAATCTCGTTGACGAGAAGCTGAACTTGCTGTTTGATTTTTCACATCTGTCACTTCTCCACTTTTGAAAACCCGTCATGGCAACAGCTAGTATGGACGTCGGCACATGGGTGTGGAAGCGCCTAGCTCATATGACGTAGACGATAATCCCACCAAACAAATGATGTTACTATCATTTATTGCCCTATTTTCATATTTATTGCTCCACATGTATAAAAAATTGATGTTTAATGACCGCTCATCTCACGTTTGTTCAGATCAACATTTCAAATTCAAAAGGCGTATGATTTATAGGTCGTTACCACACAATTCAGCGACATCTGGGCTCGTCACTCGATATATGTTCCCAGGCCCGAACGCCGCGAGATCACAGGCTTATTAATTTTGTTCGTTTACACCACGTTCATTTTCGTTAAGGCACACTTCATTACCTCGCTACATACCCGATGACATATTTTCCGTTTTTATGTGTAAATGCCCCAATAATTAATAACCATCTCTTTAGGTTACGAATGTAAATTGAGAAGAAGATCTAAGGAAGCGAACAAGAGCAGCACTAGAGCCACCCTTCTAGATTTGAAAGGCAAATGGCGTTGGTGATCTATTTGATGAAGTGTTCCATTCGAAAATATATCCTGCTCGGTGATCCGTACAGATGGTCAGATGCTAAAGAGGATCTGTGTGCACAGCGGCTATGGTTCCTGGAGAGGCTACATTAGTTGAAGAGATCGAAGAGTGGAAACACAAAAAAAAGTAAATGGTTACTCATGCTCCCAAGTGCCTTTGAGAAGTTTTGTACAACTGCCGACAAATTACTAATATCAAGCAGAGGTGAAGAGAAATAAAGAGAACACCTGGATAAAAGGCAAAATTTTGATCAGAAAATGGAACCAACGTCGACCAGATTCATGTCCTAAATATTTTCCATGCTTTTCGAGCGAAACATAAGAAGAAATTCTCATTTTGAGGTTTATGCAAAACCACCTATTGAGAAATGAACTTCGTCTTGAGATACGAACCTGTAAAGCTCATAACACAGGAACTTATATATAGCGCCAGAAATAGTGTTATCCTGGAAATAGTGTTATAGTGTTATTTGCAAATATTTGTCAAAAATTTAAAGGAAGAGCTGCAGATTGATGAATAATTCTAATTGAAATAAATCAAAAGAAGTCTGTGAACTTGCCCTATCATCTCGCCCTGTTCTTGGGCGAGTTGATTTAAAACAATTTGCGGGTGAAAATTATTGTCCGTGAAAACTCAGTATTTTATTTCGCTATAAATTAATTAATGGGAAACTGCGACATTCTAGTCCATGTAACATGTGATACCCAGGTTTTTTTTTTAATCGCAGTATGTCGAGCTGTGCCAATTTTGGCTCAGGAGTTCTTTCTTTTCGTCTGCTAAAATTTGGAGCACAGCGTCAAGTTGCTCATTTTCATACTGGTAGACATATAAGCTTTGGGCTGGTACTTCATGCGAAGTTGGCAGCGCTGGTAAGAACGTCACCTGCTCCTCGAGGTGCGAGAATCAGGTAATTGCGCTCTCATCCGGAGAGTATACTCTAGGGACTGCATTGCATCTCTCTTCGATATTTTGATGGGATTGTGCTGTAGTTGATCCGTAACTGCATGTATTCCTTATTTTGGAGTGATGGCATCTGGAGTGGTCTCTCATCGATCGTCCAGGGTTTTTTGGTGCTTTTTTCTTCGATATTACCTTCAAAATCCTCATACATACAATGCTTTGTGACGCTCGGAAATATTTTCAGTTGGGACACCTCAACCGAGGAAGAAGTCCTGTGAGCGAGCGCACTGTCAATAATTTCATGCCTGACACTGATCATGAATAACTGGATACCGGGCCAACACATGGCTCGAGAATATTCCCACTCATCTTTATCAGTATATTCCCACTCATCGTTATCCCACGAGAGCCATCGCCGGCCGTGGAAGAACGTACTGTCATTTCCGCAGCAGTTGAAAACGGCTTTAATCGGCTGGTTGGCATTCTTTTCCGTTATCAGAAAAGAAAACCTTCAGTGGACCTACACAAACCAGCACTCGTTCTTTCAGCCTCGTTGCAACCTCTTTTGCGTTTTTCTAATTTGATGGAAACGGTATACCCCGCAAGGGTATACGATAGGCAATAGGTTTAGGTTATATCGGATTTGTATATTTTATATCATGGGAACTGGCGCTTCCAGGGAAAATACTTCTTGGTTACCTAAGCTATAGTAGGGCTGCTGTCTTTCGCGCCCACTTTACTTCTCGAAGTTTATGTGCCTTCTTCGCTATAACTTATTGGTAATTCTTCCTCTTCCTTCTTGATTTCTCGTTTTTTTCAGTCCATACTAAACTGTGCTTTCTCTTCACACTGATGAGATCGCCTCTGTTGTATCATGGGAGTCTTAAACTAATATATGAACGATATGAATAGAAACAAAATAAACATGTGATGAAATAGGCAATGAAATGCCTCCTGTAATTTAAGCCTCATGTCGATGATCTCGACTTTGCGCTTCACAGAGGAAATATTTTTGGATTATGGATCGAAGTGGGGGTTTATTACCTGCGGGTCACTAAGCTGGTATATCGGACAGTGTTTGAAGTACTCTTGAATGAATACTCGCGCAATCACAAAAAAATCATGCTGTAGAAAGTCAAACAATTTTGTCAAGCTGTTGGGCTTCAGTTCGTCAGCATGGATTATTTTCAAAATATCGAACGCGATCCTGACGTGAACGGCTCTTAAAACTTTTATTATACCATCTAAATGATTCTTTAGATCATTGGGTAGGACATAAGCGTTTTGAAGACCAGGGAACGGAAGACTGAATTCTGAAACTCTTATTTTCATGTAGCGCTTGAAGTGTACGTTAATCTTTTAAATCTTGCCCGGAAAACTATTCAAATGTCAACGTACTTTTTGTCACTGATCACTCGACTTTTGGACAAAACCGCTTGGTTCCATCGTCTGTTATGTTCGTTGCCTCAAATGATTGTGCATCTTTCTTTGATACTGCTAGGAAAATGGGGAAACAGTCGTTTCAAAAGTATGCATGGGATAACCCATCAGTCAATGGAACTATTGAGATACTGGTGAAATAGGGTTGCTTTATGTTTTTTCTAAATGATAACCGTATAAAAAGATGTCGGATGAGACACTGTCAAAATGAGATTATTTTTAGTTTTCTCTGTTGTGGTCGTTAGTGTTTAGTTAGATTTAATTTCCGCTTTTTAAATTCAAGCTACCATCATGTAACAAGTAAAAAAGTAAATAAATTTAGACGTAGATGGATGATTTCAAGACCACGTCTGAGACTCACGTGGCCCTCTCAAGCAACTGATAAAAGGCATTCAGCTGTAGTACAGTTCACAAACAGTAGTGGTGACGTGGCCCGTCGCGTTCTTGTACCAACTACGCTGTAGTTTATCTAATTTACGAGCTTTGTTTTAAAACAACTTCGGAATATCTTGAAATGCTGAAGTCGTTATTTCGTATAAAGTAGGCAAAATCTTCTAAACTTCGGCTCTTTTACAAAGAGCGAACTGCCAAAGGAGCGATCCCTAACTTGACGATTTTGGAGTGAATTTAGCTGTTTATATTTTAGTGAGTTTCGCCTCTCAGGAAAAGTAAGCGATTGTTGTTTAACATGTATAAGCATATATTTGAAATGTATATATTTTAAATAGGAAATTTTAACATCAGATTTTAATAGCTCGCTATTGTTGGTTTTTCGCTGTTTCCACTCTAATTTGAGCAATTTAACTATTTCAATATCACTGTAAGATTTAAACGCAACAGGAGTTATATGTATATTTACGAGTGAACGATGAATCTGCAAAGTTTAATACCATTTCGTTTTGTGAAGGTCTAAACTTAAATTGTTTTGAGATCTTTTGTTCTTGTTAACCCACAGTAACAACAATTGAAGTTCTTTCATCAGTAAAAATCATTCCAAACCATCAATCTTCAGAAAACTCCACATGTCTCTAAACAAACCCGTACCTCTATTTATGTGGGAAATAAGTTACAACTTCTATATCTGTTAAAGAAATGGGCGGTTCTCTTTCATGTACCTAAGTAGAGAAAGCACTTGAAATCACTGAACGCATTCGTAAAGTCATAATGTCTACAGTTGTTAGTCCCTTTTCAGGTTGAGTGAATATGAATCACAAAACATTTATTTAGTCTATGTGGCAGTTGTCAACCGTTCGCTGTATGCGTAGTGAAATAATATTGTTCATTATTTTTCATTTTTGTCAATATGTCAGTTATGGATGGATGGTTAGCAGAAATCATTGGCACTGAGTACATTCCTCTAAAAATCGTCATGTCATATTTGACTTTTAACCTAAAAAATATGACAATATCTTTCAAATGCTCATCAATGGAAAAGCCCCAAAACTTCTAAAAAATATGGTTATCTCAAGTTTCATAATATTAGTCAACGTGCAATCAAGATGCTCATTGCACACGTGGGCACGGTGATTAGCTCCGAAATTTCTTGAACGGAACTCGAGTTCATTTTAAAGTTCAGTAGGTGTTCTCTACTTTTAAAAAATTCATGAAAAAATTTCCCTTCGGCTTCAAGATTTTCTGACTGGAAGTTAATATTCTCCAAGAACCTCTTCTGCCTACAGCACAAATTAATTTTATTTGATGGAGTTAGTCCGAAATAAAAAAATCGTCGAGGAGTTTTCCTTGTTGTTGGCGCACTAGGATTATTACATCATTCCCAAGAGTCCACTTTTTCCAACTGTAGGTATTTACCGGCACGTCACTTTGACGTCCATTTTATCAGACGTGTTTCAGGAATTTTTGGTGCATGAATTGAGTCGCGTAACTGAAGATGCTGGGCTGCTACTTCAGGGTCAGGTTGAGACCAGGGAAGTTTTGTGTTGTTTAGCTCTCCGTGTGACACCACCTGCAAGCGGCGTTAGATCGTGTTGGTGTGAGACGCCCTCTGTTCAGTTGGACTTGGTACGACTTTCGGAAAGTTCAAGCACGTGGTCCTACTTTTCAAATTGGACACATTTCGTGTAAGCGGGAAAGTTTTGACGGGTGTCTTCCTGAGCATTTGCTGAGTGTGTCCATGGACGGTAGTTCGAGTATATCACTCAAAGTTGTTTCGGGCGCTCCCCTGAGTGGCGATCTTGGTCTCTTTTGCTGTGTGTGCTATACTCTGACGAAATCTCTGCTATAAAACGACATGATAAATTTTATCGATGATTCCACTCTGTTAGCGGGTGTTCGTATTCTGAGCATGCGTTGTTTATCGCTCAGTCCATGAATAGCGCTCTGCCAAAGATAAGTGCATGGTGCTCTGCGTGTAGTACTCAGTTGAAAGCAGACAAACCTAAAGCTTTAATGGTCAGTCGGTCTCGAACGCGTGTGGTCTATGCGTGTGGTATTAATAGCAGTCTCTTGGAATTTTCGTGATGTATAGATGAAAACTGCTACATTTGTCAAAGGCGCCGCGCGTTCAAACCATACTTCCACAATTTAAAGACTGCTAGGCTAACTACAGATCCATTGAAGCGCTGCATGGTCAACCTTTGGTGCAGATCGGTCAACGGTGCGTAAAAAATATCTACATCCTAGACAGGTATTGCATCTTGATTGCCTCACTAAATAAAACAACTTGACAACCGAGCAAACAAGTGGTGTTAGTTTTCAGTGAATGTACTTAATATACTAGTTTTTAGAAATATCAGTAGAGAAGCCCATGATGTTGAAAGAAATATTAACTTACTGATTTTGAAATTATGATCGTATAATGGAAGCGCAAATTAGATATTTGTACGTTCTCTCTGGAAAGTAAAGAGACCATTAAGTCAAAATTAATTCCCCTATTTTATGAAAAATAAATTTCTGAAAAGTTAATTCATATCAACTTCCGGAAGAGTTCAAGACAGGAAAACTAGACATAACCAAGTTCGAAATCAGTGTAGTGTCTCGAAAAGTCATCATTTCTGCAGCTCGGTTCAGTAAGGCAGGCTAGGGTCAGTTGAAGGGAAACGATCGTGGCCGCAAGCAGTTCAGTCCGCCACTGCAGTGCATTTTGCCAGAAACCATTATTGGCAACAAGTAGCTACTAGCCTTAGTCACTCACTGTTGTAAGCCTCCTGTTAAAGATTTATGACAGAATTACTTCTGTAATGAGCGCACCTATAAAGCAAAAAAACGCGATTAAGGCGAACATAGCGCATGTCCTGCTACTATGTCCCTACTATTTAAAGTTATTGATGCCAAGTCGATGCTGGAATAGTACTACTTTAATTTTAAGAGGAAATTTACTTCAAATTAGAGGAGAAAATTGAAAAACTTAAGCCGCTTGACATATCATCAAATGCAAAAACTAAAACTGAGGGAAATTTAATTCGAGGAATTGAAGTAAACTTTCTTGTTTACGACGCGTCCATTTTCCTGTTTAGTAAAATTGTCGTTATCCTGTTCGGTAAAATTGACATTATCTAACCTAATAATGCCCGTCGTGTGTTTATTTATATACTTGTTTGGTGTCCGCTTCTTAAGAAACATAGGATGTCTCAGTTTGCGGTATCAAGGATACCGAATTCTTCAGTATAACATGAAAAGCTGGCCTATACATGAGTGATATGTTTGAATTCTATCAGGATGTGTTCGTTTAGGATCGGTTTGGTTAGATTAGGATAGGATAGGCTAGCATTGGTTAGGTAATATTGACAGAATTTTAACGCGGGTCCACTTAGGAATTTCCATGGGTCCTGCTACTACCTAATAATACCATTGGTTTATTTGTTTTGAGTCGGCTTCTTCCATTTCTCTGTCTCATGATGATAACTAGAATGATCGTATCTGTGATACGAGTTCCACCAGTGCTCAAATACAATAATATTTTTGATCACGGGTACAGTTAGAATAAATAATTTTGTTAGTCATTCACGTTTGGAAAGTTTGTTCAAGAAAGGTATTGAATCCCGTCATTTTTGGCGGGCCGTGTACACTAGTTATTATATAATCGACAAAAGTTTGTTTACTTTTTTGTTGAATGCGTCGTAAATCTACGGTATCACTTTTCGATAGTACCTAGGTTTGCGCTCAAATTAATTGTGGTACAAATGCATTTTGATGAGATTTTTTGTATATCAATTTTTTTTGTAAAATATATACTAATATTGTTTTACATAGTCGGTCGACTCCTGTAAAATTAATAAGTGAGTTTCAATTCTGCTTATTCTCAATTTTTTTATTTTTCAAACCTTATTTCAGTATTATAAGTCTTGGCTGCTTGGGCTTGATGAAGGCTTTCGAGCTCCCCAACAACACGGGTAGTTTTCAGATGACAAGTGAGCGAAGGGCTGCTCCAGACCATCAACGTAAGTACAGTATTCTTGCTTTCAATTTTCTTTGTAAAACTTCATTGCGAAACAATACCCATCTTGATCCTATTGTTCCAGTTAATTATCTTCTGTCCTGCTACATTCTTTCAAGGTAATTCCTTTACAGAAAATTTGAATGTTCTCCGTGAGGGCAGTTGTGTGGTTAGAAGGGCTTCGTGTAACTGAAAAAAATATTAAGATACTGTAATATTAAATATCAATTTCATTCAACGTCGTTGAAAATGATCCTCTGCAATAGAGTATTGAAGCGATGATCGGATTTCATTTATGTGGTTTTATTCCTTATCGAGAATTGATGAGACGAGAATTTTTTTAACTATATAGTTTTATTATACTGGGGGCTCAGATGTGTGACCATATGAACTCACAGCGTTAGGGCCTGAGAAAATAGTCGAGTGACGAATTCAGAGTTCACTGGATTGTGTGCTAAATGACCTAGAAATCATACCCGATTTTTGAATTCGAAATATGAAATAAAATAAAATTAAGAATATTAACTGAAGTAAAATACTTATATCGATAATGTTATGAATATATCGAGAGAATTCTGATGCTCTCATGGTATTGGAGTGATGAGAGTGCTTTTACTCTTTACTGCAGGGTTACCTTCATTTCCTTCGTTAAACATCTTACTCTGAAAGGATTTTTCGAAATGAAAATTCTTATAAAATGATTTGAACTTATAATGAACTATAAACTAAATTATCTCAAATTGCTCATGTGCCATGTGTACTAAACTTTGTCACGAAAACCATTCTGCATAACTTTCAAGAAGTAATGGTTTTAAGGCAAAAACTACTTAATGATGATGAATGTAAGGGCGGTCACGAGCAACGCTGGGAAAGCAACGAGCAGTACATAAAGAAAAGTAGAAAAGTTTTCAAAGTTTTGCTTTAGTATCATAGACTTAGTTGTAATACTTGTGCCAATTATTGTTACATCAGAAAATAGGAACTTGGAAATGGGTATGGAAATGCCCTATCTTCAAATCGCGCGTTAAAAAGGAACATCTACTCTGAAGCGCCAAGACCTGGACAGGCCGCGCGATGAGGCAATTGACAACTTTACGGCCTCTGCTGAGGCTTTCCTGTTTCCAGCAGTCTTTTCGTGCAAAAGGCAGTATAAAAATGAGCCGTAAAAGCTGAGTAAAGATCTGAAAGTGGAATTTAGAGATGTATATTGGAATGCAGTTTTTGAATGAATAGGATCGAATACAATTTTTTTGAATGAGTGCACAGCATTCAATCATGAATTTAGAGGAATTAATTCGGTGAAGAATTTATGTTTATTTCTATCCCATTATATAGATCGAACAATAAATGTAACCGCCAAAAATTGCCGATGAATAGAAAAAGGGTTGCACATTTTTGATTTAATTAATGGGCAATGTAAAACAGTTTCCAGATTATTTATCTCTACAATCCCCGAATTTTGTCTCAATCACTGTTCAACGATTTGCTGACTTTTTTGAGGAAGACGAGCTGTACCTGATAAGTGCAGGAACATCCGGTGCAGCAGCTGAGGTCTCATGGAATGTCTCACATAGCCCAAAGTGAACTATATATAGCAGGTATTGCATCTGGTAATGCATACTCATAAATTCCTTGAGAATCGCCAACACTCTCTATCATTCCAATACAAACATGGAGACAAGTTCAGCACAATGGATACGAACGTCATATCTTTTAATTTTAGCAGCCAGTTTTCTGCAGTTGATGGCGCTTATTTTGAGAACATATGCGTTCAAGATGTCTTTCTCGGCCTCCTGAATGAAAAAATATATTTTCATTTTGTTCTAGTCATAATACTAAAAAAATCATGTGAAATTAAATTTATGACGATAGGTTTCAAACTGCAAATGCGGTATACGCGTATGGGCCATGCAAGGCCGAAACAACTTCATTCCTTGACCTCGTTGACGAGTCTGAAAATGTATAGTTTATTGCTTAGAGGATTCTTACAACATAAATAAGATCCGAATTCAGTTTTCACCACGCAACCAATGCTCTAATTTTTATGCAGCGATTTGTAACATGCCCAGCTGTATCCCACCGATTTAGCGAATGCCACACCGTAAGTCCGCACGAAATCGAAACGTCGCTCTTTAGAGAATTTCAGAACTCTGCTTAACCTGTCTCCTACATCTTCAAGTTAGCTAGAAACCGTGACTTCCCAGTCATGGTCAGAGATTTGGCGCCACTTGCGATGAATTGGAAGGGCGAAATTAAGTTAGCTCCAATCTATCGTTGAATTCCCATAGAACGAAGTTGATCCGTGTTTGAAATATCTAAGGAAATTGTGTAGTTCAAAATTTTCTGTGAAATAAGTGAGTGAAAATTCAGTGTCCCGTAAATGTTTCTGATAGTCCGAAAAATAAATGTGTAATCGATATAGAAATGCTTAATAGCCCTAAACAGTTTTATTTATACGTGCCCATCTCAGTGGTGTGTAGATTTCCCCCTCAATAAAATATATAACTCAGTGCTAAATTAAACGAAAACACTTCCTGAGATGTGCCTGTAAATTTTAACCTGTGATGATGGTAAACTACACGACCTGTGACCGCTGCTGCTACTAATTCAAAATTGTTCGGCCATGTTTTTGACAGAACGAAGACCCAGTAAAAGAAAGGTAGAAATAAAAAAATGAAAACATGGATAATAGAATTGATTTATCGCTTCAAAATTCATTCAAATAGTTCTGGAGATGTAGGATTTTCATGAAAACTTTTAAAAGGACTTACTCACGAACAGTATTTTCATTCGTAAAAACTTAAGCTTACAAACTGCAAATACACTGATATTACTTAGAAATACTTCACCATTTACACGCACTAACACTATATATATGGGTGAAAAAAACTATAACTTAAATTCAATAATTTACCAGTAGTCGCAAGTTCCAAAATGATGGGAGCAAGGCTTGAGATACTGTAACAGCTCGTAACGAAATTTAGGAGACATGTAAACTAAGTCCGTGCGGGATTTTCGCCCATGCATCAGACCAATCTGTTGACAATACAGCGAGGGCATTTCGCCTGAGAGCATCGTCCCTTTAAGGCAATGACAGCCTGCAACGGACGAGTCAGTACGGAGACCGAGAGTGCAGCGGAAGAACTTTTGGGTTCTCGAGTGAGTTTCTTAGGCGTTTTCAACTTTTATTCATCCTTAGGAGCTGTTTCGGAAACGTTAATGTACTTGAGAAGAAAATCATTAAAATTCTGAAAAATAGTTTTTAAAGTCCTAATCTGCATGAAAGATGGCGTATCCGAAAATGAAATGCTACGGTCTCATAAACACTAAAAAACTCGTTCCTAATGTATGCGCACCGTAGATTTTAGAACTACGCTCTTTATTACTCGCTATGAAATACTCAAAGGTGATTCGATACTGGTTCGGACGTGAAGGATGGGGTGGCATAGTCATAACAGAAAATATACATCACTGACCGTACGTGGGGTAAACTTTTGACCTCGTAAAGTATCAAGCCCCAGGATTCGCTTTAAATCCTAACTGAGGAAGTTCTATTGCTGTTCGATGTGTGTTACACATCGAACAGCAATCGTACGGAATAGTTACATGTTTTTCATTCTTCCCAAAATGAGACAATAGAAATAATTAATGGCCCACGCTTTTAACCAGCATTACGATTTAACTATGAAATAAAAAGCCAGAAAATCAGTTTCATTCAAGGCGCGATTTTTTTTTTTTTTGGCAACACGGTTACAATTATGCAAACACTTCTATCGAGTCGGGTATTTCCAAAATATATTGAACACTTATCACCATCTAAAAATTTCAAAAATAACAGTGAATTACACGAATATGTAAAATATGTACGAATGTTTATTAACGCAGTATATTCGTGGATTTTCCTCGTTGATATTCGTTGATTTTCCTCGTATACTATTTTCAACAACAATGACTGAATGAAGAATTGATCTCTGGATTAATTTTTGACTGACTCATGTCGGCTCCATTGTTCAAAACTACAAGACTTTGCTCTCATTCGATGTTTCCTCAATGATTCAGTTCTCAGTTCTCTATCTTACTCTTTTTGGACTCGTGATCATTTAAACTGCTTCTAATTAGTTTTAATATTTCGACAACGTGATCATTCAGGTTTTCTTTGAAAAGTTTTATAATCGAATACCACGTCTATAAATTACAACCTCCGGAAAAAACAGTATAAAGCAATAACGGTTTTTCTTGCCTTACAGAAATATTCAAACAGCGGAAAAGACAAGCCCAGAATCAGTGATGGAAAATCAGCTTCACGACAATCATTACTTGAAAAATATAAAGCTTTCATTGACTAGAAAATGACATGGCTGAAGGCAAAAAGGAACATATGTACAACGGCGGTTCCTCGAGAAGCTTTCTAGATCCACTCAGTTCAATTCTCTGAGCGTCAGCAAAAAATTCAGAAAAATTGCTAAAGAAACGAAACTACCGTAGAACGCTCGCTTAGCCTGAATAGTGACTATTAAATGGGACCTCAACTGATTGTTCCGGCGGATGAAATGAATAAAAATGCGGTCCATCACTGAGAAATGTTCAGCAATGGCAATTGAAAAAATGTTGAGTACTCTCACTTATAACGGACCACTAATGTACTGAAGCAGAAGAGTTAGGAAGTATTGCCTCGTCGTTTGAAAACTCAATATTAGCTAGATAAGGAATATAACATATAATTGATTTCCGATAATTGTTTTGATACTTCTACTGTAGAGGAACATTTACAATGACGTTGAACGAAATATCAAATAAGCTTTTGATTAACGTCAGGGAGATGGGATGGAGATGTAGGGATATCGTGTAACAAATCAAGTGTACGCTAAGTGGTCCACAAAAAGTCGAGTGGTTCATAAATTTATTAGTAAGCGATGGGAATAACTTTAGCTCGAATCCCACCTTACATTCTACGTTGTAGTTTTTCATAAAAATTCTGGTTTTTCTGTAACTCATTTTTGGCGTAATTGTAATAACCTGTCTCCTAAATCAGTCAATGATGAAGGACCGGACGACGAAGCTCATCCCATAAATTTTCAATGTGGTTCAAATCAGGAGAATGTGGTGGTCAGTCCATGCGCTCAGATGTGCCCTCATTCGTAACAATAATCTTGAACATTTTTAGACATATGGGTGCAAGCATTGTAGTCCTGAAATATTTCGTTGTTATAAAAAACTCTGTAGTTGGAAAAATGTACAGAAAGTACTTGCGAATAGTCGTAGGATTTTTTTGGTAATTGGAAAGACTGCCGCATTCATGCAAACCCTAATAAAAACAGTCCCCATACATTACATTGCCTCCAGATGCCTAACCAGTTGGGACTATGCAAAATAGATCCATAGCCCTAAGTGGCTATCGTCATGCCCTCACTCGTCTATCGATCTGAAAGAGGATGAATCTGGGCTTAACAGACCACGTAGTAAGCTTCCAATCTTAATTAAACAGTAAAATATATATCAAGTCCCAGACGCTTTTCCCGATTTAATGTTGAAACTAATGGTTTCTTGGGGATTTGTATTCTCCCAAAATCATTTTCCTAAACTTTCGAAATCCACTGTTAGACCAAAAGCCAAGATAAGTCGACTGATGCCTCCGTTCTACGAAGGAAAAATAATTCCTCTCTCAAATAATTGAGCTCGCGTATCACAGATATTTTCAAAACGTACTTTTGTCGCGATCATCAAATTTTCAAAAAGGACGAACTTAAAGAGGAAAACTAAGAATGAAAAACTTGAAAGGAAAAGCTAAGAAGAAAAACTTGAAATGAAAAACTAAGAAGACAATTTTAAGAAGAAAAACTTAAGAGAAAAACAAAGCTTCCAAAATTCAAAGCTGGTTTCGACAGCTCAAAAATTTATCACGAACTTTTAATTCAAAGCTTGGTTTAGTTCGGCTCAAAATTCGAAGCTTGATTTAGGTCGGCTCAAAAACTCCGAAGCTTGATTTATTGCGGCTCAAATTCGACGCTTGAAAACAGCTCGCCATCTCTAAAGCTTGATAACAACTAAAAAGCTCCAAAACTTGTAACCAGATCGAGAGCTCTAAAGAATACCGAAAATGTTCACTACAATTAAACACTGTTGAAGAATCAACTTAATAAAAATAAGTCTGCAAAATCTGACTTCTATCTTATCCCGGAAGTGTCAGGAAGATTCTTCAGGAATAACAAGCCTCAGAAATACGGCACTATGAAATCCCTAAGATAGGGACAAAATCAAAGGGTGGCACCCAAGAAGGACCAACCCAAAAATAATTACCAATTGGGCCGAACAGGTATCGCCCACCAAAATAACCTATTTGCTGTCATCCAAGAAGGATACGCCACCTAACCATTTGCAATTTAGCGCCCGAACAGGGACCTCGCCTATAAAAATATTTAACAACTGGCGCCCAAGAAGGGATACGCCCACTATATACTTAACACCTACTCTTTTGGGAAATTATTTTCTGGGCATTTACGAAATTCACTAGTTATCATTGCGTTGATGAAAGCTGATTTTTTCCATCAATCCCAGTCTATAATGTTAGGCGTTACAAAATTTTCCCGAAATAAACACCGATCGCTACCTATGTAATTGTCAGGGTCCTATTATTTTTCGTAGCGATCCCGTATTCATACTTGTTGCTGTACAGATGTCCTGAGTTAATTTTTCTCTTTGATGAAACCCAATGATAAGTCAATTTTCAAATACTGACATTTCCTTTCTACGGATCCTCATTTGACTCAAGTAAATAAAAGTTTAGAGTTTCTTTTGCACTCTAAACAGGTTATTTGATAAGCATTTCTAAAATGCTGCTTTATTCAGTTTTGCTCATGCCAATCAACTCTGAAATAAGTTGATGCAAAATTTAAACTGTTGGTAAATTGCAATACCTGATTTTTTTGTGTGACTCATTGTATACACACTTTATTACGACTACCACTTCATCAACATTGTGTGGGTTGCTGACGCACGCGGTCAAGGACATAAGAGTAGCGAACATCTCAGGACAATAATATTGTTAGTTTCAGCACGAGGAGAAAGCAGGCGTTTTAGCTCCACCAAAGGCATGCATTGGTACTTTCCAGCATGATTCGGAAATGGAGTCATCACCGGTCTCAGGTACATAGATTGTAGTGAATGAATTATTTTCAAATTTTGAATGATTTTCACTCAGAAAGTTGATGCCAAATATGTGAAGACTTACGAGTACATGGAAGGATTCCGGTACAGCGATCATTTCAGAATAAAATACGTGGGTTTGAACACCTTATGTGAGGATGTCGTAGATCATGTCTTGAAAAGTTTTCTGCCACTGTTATGTCAGCAATTCATCAGATCAAAAGATAGTGTACTAGATGGAATGTCGAAGCTTCTAACGCGTTTAAAATCGATAAGTAAATTTCCTAAATAGATAATTTTGACTCAGGGGAATTTAAATTTTACAAAATCACGAAAAATATCATCCACATCAGGAAAAGGAGAGAAATTTGATGTGAAACTCTGAATAGCGAACAACAAATGAGAATGTAATAGAATAGGGCGTAATAGAAGAAAACAAACATATAACACAATAACGAAGAACAAAACAGAATAAAACATAATGGAACTAAGTGATGCAAAACTACACGACAGTTATAGTTAACAGAACAATCATAGTTCGCAATATATCAATTGCCGTACAGTCAGACTTGACACGTCCCCTTCGTATTAGGATACATGCAAACCAGTAGATAAACTGATCATTCCCGTACCGGTATGAATGAATGATATTCAATCTATTTTGCGTTTTTTTTAAATTGATTTATCATACGAGGTGAAATGCTATGGTAGAATTGTATTTTACATATTTCTTCAAGAAGAATAAAGATTATTTGGGCAGTAAAGTCGATTTCTCAATTTTGTTTCTTGCCACCTAACCAAATCGTTAATAACCACGAATACGTGGCAAATGTGTTAAGGCCTTCCGATAAACAGCAAGTGTAACACTTGTACTGCGGCGCGTAAGACTGAATTTTAATATTCAATTCCAATGTAAAATCCAATGTAACTGGGTGGCGTTTTCATTTTGTTTGATAAAGTATTCTTAAAAATTTAGCTAGTGACTTCAGGTTGGTCAGCAGCATCATGAAAATTCCCTCAGTGGCCATATATGGCTCATATCCCAAAGTGTTAACGTATCCTTTTACTGGGGAATTAAACGATGAGATGACTCTTTGACCGTTTATTCTGTGAAGTTTGCCGGTAAACTGTAAAACAGGAGAAATGTTCAGTTTGTCAATCTTGAAAGAACCGAAGAAGCTAGAGAATACACAAAATCGATTCATCATTGTTAAAATATAGAACTGAATACATATATTCTCAAACAAACCTTCAAATGAGCTTTTAAAATAACAAATTTTCCGTTGAAGGCAACACAACTAATACATTGAAATCCACACTCGAACCCTCCACGTGTAGGGAAAATGAAAACAACGAGCACAACCTAAAATCAACTCCCGTAATTACCTACAGCAAAAAAGGTACAGGCAACGACTAAGACGTCGATTTCATAAGCATAGTGAACTCCTAATACCTCAATGACCAAAACCGACGATCAGTGGCTCAAAAAGTCTTTGAGATGAGCGTTAAAACGCAATTGATGCCTGCTATCTATCCTTGCAATGTCTTGATTGAAGTTTTCACCAAAGACATCCCTGATGTCCTTAAAATTGTATGGGAATAAACCCAGATGAGTATGCAAAAAATGGATCTTAACAGACATCGGACACCCCATAGCTAGACAAGCCATTTACATGTGGCCTACAAGCTCGCCGTAGTCGTCAGCTCAATGCACACCAAGGAATTTCTGCTCTACATGGACAAATTAGTGTCTCATGCTACCTAGTTGAAAGGAGTCCCAAATTGATGAATTCACAGCGAAGAATCAATTCTTTGATCTCCGGTCTCTCACAAGTGTCAGCTTTCAGTTTAGCATCAGTTTTCTTTCCATCATCTTTCTTTTTGAGGTACTAAGGTCCATTAGATTCGAGGGAAATGGCTTAACAAAATTGTCAATTGGGCTCAGCTTAATATGAAGGGGTGGAAGATAGATATTCAGTGGCTGTAACAAAAACATGTAGTGCTCACTACCGACAAATAATTGTGTGTTTTTTCGCACCATTTTATAATAATATAATGATTACTGCCGTAACGGCCGTTCCAAATTCATAAGAACCCATATTTCAGGTTATCTAAACTTTCGTCTAAGAAGTAAAGAAATTACCTTGAGTTCCTCTGATATTGCACTTATTTTGCGAGTAATGAACGCCAGCCAAAAACATTTCATTGAGTCGTATGATTCTGCCATTTCAACCATATGTGCAACAGGAATCTAACATTTTTTGTTACTATTGTGTAGTAACACAGCTCTGAGGCTAATGGTACTTGCGTCGATGAATAGTCTCTATTGATGGGGTTAATACTCGTATTCTAGCTGATCATGAGGTCATTATATCAGTGCAAATGCAAGCACCATAAGCTTCTTTATAGAAGACAGCCAATGTTCATGGTGTATGGTGTTCAAGGAAAGTTGATATTTTTGTATCATCCTCTAGAAGACTCCATAGCCACACTCTAGAGCCCAACACTTTTGCATTGTATTTTTAAAATGACCAATCCCTCATCGAAGCATTCAATCTCTTTTTCAACTGGATCCCTTTTTTCTCTCAGAGTCATCCATATACTCGTACATTTCAGCATCCTCGTTGTCTCCCTCTTCAGATGATGAATTATCTTCTGTTACTGCTCTAGTAGATAAAAGTACTGGGATTGGTGTCTGAATGTTTTTGAGGGACTGATTTCATAGCTGACTCATGATTTGGATTTACAATTTTTGACTTGTTCTTATGTGTCATGCGGAAGTATCAACCAGAAAAAGGATTTGTTAGTTCAGGCCACACCATTGTACTAGCAAAAGGCATAACCTTCCGCTGCCCATTGGGCCTCTAGATGCTGTGTTAGCCCAGTGCAACACATGGAACTAGATATGAGATTGGTCCTGGATTTATTGTGGTCACCAATTTTACAACAACAAAAAATCGTTGCATGTAGTTTTCACTCTTTTGGTTAAATTTTTCTTTGTTTGCTCAGAGTTTACCTTACAACTTCCAAAGTTATAACAAAGGTTGTCTGGGCAAGGCCAACACCCTTGCCCTGTCTTGTTGTCGATTTATTTTTCTTATAGCCTGTTGTATGTTTTCAGTTCCAAATTAATTAAAATATAAATCTGAAGTAATTATCAATTATTGTTGGTAATACCATTTCAATTTCACAATAAGGAAAATAATGAGGTATTTGGAATAAGCCTTTTCGGCTTAGCATAAATCACGTTTTACGTAACCGAGTTCCAAAAGATCCTAGAGTAGTGCATAATTGACAACAGTAGACGTAACCGATGATACCAATAAATGCTGACTTAACCCTTTCCTTCCCAACGTAAGAAATAAAAAATTTTTTCAAATTTTTACGATTGATATCTTTTATTTCATGGTTAATTAACTCATTACCACTTCTACTTCCGAAAAAATTATTAAATTTTAAAAAATAACGTGATGGGAACTGGAGTTCCCGTCAGTACTGAAGAGCCTACGATTTCCCTTAACGCTAGGTCACAGATAAGCTATCTCAGAACTTCATGCACGCATAATTCTGCGTTCAGTTACTTGTGAAAATGAAAGAAATACATTTGAAAATACATTTAATGATATTATGATGAAATAGTTTTCAGTCATGAAAAATAAGACTTCTTTTATCACATACATTTTTTTACAAAAACGACTAGCACAAATTTTTGATGAGAACAAAAGTGACGCATTTGCTTTAATCTTTAGAATGAAATAATAGGAAAGTCATATTCTACTGTCAAAACACAGAAATCAAAAAATATTATGATGAGATAAATTTTGATCATGAAGAATGAGATTTCCTTTATCACATACATTTTGTTCAAAGAAACGACTAGCACAATATTTTGATGAGAACAGGAATAACACATATGAGAGCACAATTGACTAATACTCATTTCTGAGTGTGGTAAGTTGTGAAGCAGTTCTTGTTTGCATTACAGCATAGGTTCACACCACAGAAGGAGCATTTTGAAATAGGGCGAGATTCTATTTTCTGTTTGGAGCACACCTCACATCTTCCTTTTGGCTAGTTGAACAGAGGAAAGTGAACTCCAACATTGCCAAAACGCACAGAGTCAGGTACTGAGTAGGATGTCTTCCTTCTCTTGGCTGAAGGAGTTTTTTCTAATGCCACATTTGTCAGTAGACCTAGTCCAATCTAACGCCGAAAATCCATCAAAGAAAGGGGTGACCCAGTGTTTCCTCTGTAGATGATGAAAGCATTGACAACTGTCATGTCAAGTAAGCCAAAAAATAGTCTGTGCCACCATTTTACACTTTTTCTATTGATGCCATACATCTGTTTGAGCATGTCATGCTTGTCTACACCTCCCATGTGCTTGTTATAGTCATTTGCTACTGGTGGATACTTCACTGTGAGCTTCTGACCATTCTTTTCTTTCCGCTGTAGAGTTGTAGATTCTGTGCCATGATAGTTTGAAATGAAATGGACCGATTTTGTGTCCTTCCACTTGTACACAATAATTCCACTTGCTGTTGACCTGAAGTCGTAGTCTCCTCTTTTCAAGCTCTTGTCACTTGCAAGGTCTGGAAAGTCCTTCATTGATGGCCGAAAGGTAGCACATGTTAGAAACTGCAGATGTTGAAGTTTTTCACGTAAAGGAATGCAAGAAAAATAGTTATCAAAATACATCCTATGGTGTTGTCCAGTGGTGTCCTCTGTCAGTGACAGGACTACTTAACCACTTAGTCCAAATACTGCTCGACTTGCTTTGTCAAATTTCCCATCTTTGCCACAATATATGGAGAACTTATAAACATAACCTGAGTCGTCCGAAAGGCACCAAAGCTTATACCCTCCTTTGATGGGCTTCATGGGATTGTACTGTTTTAGTGAACTGAGGCTTTTGAACTTGATCATGGACTCATCAATGGATAGGTCCTCTTGAGGAGTTTTGGTTTCAAATTTTTTATTCAATCTGTCGATGAATGGGCGCAGTTTGAACAGCTTGTCTTTTTTGTTTTCCTGTAGATGGGGGTTGTCGTTAAGATGAAGGCAACAAAGAATTTCATAGAACCTATTACGTGACATTGACTCTCTAATACTTTGATTTCCGATGTTCTTTGCATTCTCCCGATAGAAACACATTTGGTTGAAGCGATTGTAGCCCATGATGACGTTGATTCCAAGAAAAACCTTGATTTCTTCTTTGGTAATTTGAGCAGGCTTGCCTTTCTGAACACTTTTTAGGTTTGTTTGATAATGAATCAAATTAATAAGTTCATCATCAAAATGCAGGTTGAAAGAATCCATTGCATCTTGGAATACATGCTGCTTCAGCATCTTGGGATTGAAATCAGTGACAATAGATTTTTCTTCATTTTTCCTCCATTTTCGAGATGTCTCTTTCTTCTGAGGCTGATCATCCTCCTCAAGACTTTGACTCACACTGATTGTTATTGGGTCGTTTTTTCCAATGTGCACCACAAAGGGCTCATGATCTTGAACATCCAACCTATTGACAACAGAAATGCTTTCTTTTGGATCTTGACTTTCTTCTTCAATGTCTGTGTCGTCATCTAGATCCGTTTCGATTTCTTGGTCAAATTGATATATCAAAGCCTGTATTTTTTCCGGATTCAGAGCTCTCGAGGCCATGTTGTCACTAAAAATAAAAAAATGATTATATCAACAAGAAAATTTAAAAGTGATCAACAATACTGCCCGACATAGTAAACAAATTTATGGGTCATATTTATCACTCGTTCATGAGAATAAAACATAAAATAAATCTTGATAAAATTGTTCCTTCTAAATTGTTAATTAGGTTTAGCAGGTGGTGTTCAAAAGACGAAAACATTGCAATTCGCAATTTTACTCCGTTTATATGTATGAAATGATCATATATTACTTTACATATGAGGCTGTCATGAGGCATTTGAACTGAAATTTGTGAATAAATGAATGGAATCACTCTCTTGAATTCTTCATAATCTATAGATTTCTTAACATCAAATAAGCTATGCATAACTCAGTATGTCAAATATTATCCACGAGAACAAATAACAGTGGGTATGCTAATATAGCGATTAATAAAACATTGCCTATTGGAACCAAAATCCTTCACAAACAATGTGATGAATAGCAATGCCGCAAAGTTCTGTCGGGCACTCAGGTTCCCGCCTCTGCTGACGGGAACTTGAATACCCAGTCACTTTTGGACACTTTGTGAATGTTCTTTGAAGTTTTAATGCACCTTCTCCATATATTTATGCAGAAAAATACTTTATGTACAATTTTACATAATTTCATGAAACTTCATTTAAAACTTACTGAATAAAGAGTCAAATTGAGAAGAAGTTTTTTTCCGAAGTCTTGATACGACGGCGGGTTTCCAGAAACTGCCTTAACAATTTTCATGACATGCCTCAGCTGCCAAACGCACGATGATTTGTGTTTCTAGATGGGTACTACAGTGCCCGCCCGACAGGAAGCACCGCCTCTAATTGTTGCTTGCACTTTATCTATGAACAAAAATAGAGTGCGGGACCTGGAGTTTCCGTCGGAAACGAAAGGGTATTAAGCGACGGCCAAGACGAATTAGGGATCGTGAATGTAAGGACGAAATTCTGGGAATGAAAATTGTTCATCAGCTATCTCTCTATTGATGAAGGAAACTGAATGCTCAAAATTTTATTTGTATTGAAAGAACATTTGATTGTGAAGATCACGACACTCGATTGCCCAAATTTTATCTTTATAGTTTAAATCCTAACACTCAAACCTAAAAGTGTTCGTATTAATTAAGTATCAGATCCTTTGCCTCTCGTCTCATTTTTTCTAACTTATTTAAATGATGTAGGACAATGAATGTTTTTTTTTATAAATTTGTACAGTTATTGGATGATGACGCATAATTATTAAGTTCCTTCTCAAAAAACACCGGAAACACCGAAAGTTGAATCAATCAAGAATAAATTCTTGCCCCTAGCAAATAAATATCATTACAAACAACAAGACAAAACGTATGCTTTTCTCCTACGAAAAAAAAATGAACGCTCACTAGAATTAGGATGGAAGAGAAAAACTCAAGACACTGATAGTTACGAAATTGTTGAGAATATTCCTAAACGAAAATATGCCCCCATAAATCATATCAATTGAGCCAAGCTGATCTAAGACATGACCCCTTTACTGTGTACTAATCTGTCCGTATGTCTGAATCGGCGTTGTCGCCTGACCTGACACAGACCCAAATACAACCGGCAGAATATTCCCATTATAAAAACTGTCACGACTATCTTGAAGTTAGAATACAATGCATACACAAATGATTCATTTCAGATTGTAAAAATTCTGAAACTGTTCGAATGCCAGCGATTTTTACTCAGAAGTTGTATAAACAAAAGGCTTTACACTGAAAAAAATCTACTAGCGACATCAAACTTGCCCTCAAACAGTACCATGATACTTAACAATAAAAAAAGGTAGCTCATAGCCCCTTATCAATCGAGAGCCAGACCTGACACCTTTCATGCAGCTAGTAAAAAAATACTGACTTTGATATCATTTAATATTTGCCTTGCCCCTTTCAACCCGACTTTCAGAGCTAGGCTTGGAACTTTTATGTTCTCAAATTGCTAGACAAAGAAAAGTACAGAAAGGAAAGATAAATATCAGAAGTAAATTTGGTAAAGAACATGCACAGTTTATGAACTCGATTCTTTACAATCAGTAATAGGCAGTTTGGACTTTTAACTGTTAAACTATAGCCTTATTAAAAGTCATAGGCTAAGAAACTCGTACATCAGAGTATCATACTGTACGTTCTCTCGGTTTGGCTCTGTCGAGTTCTCACGGGTGTCTATTTTAGTCCTTCAGCGAGTTCGACAGGAAATTTTTAAAGCGTTCTGCAGGGAACCTCCTTGGGCCGTCAGTCGCAGCCGAGATGTTGGTTACGGCTTTTATAGTAGAAGAACCTTCCTATCTAGGCAGATTACTTCAAAATGAATCTCAGTACTTGGCTGGATCATTAGTAAGCGCCGGCGTTGATACCATGCGTAGCTTAAAAAAAATTAAACTCCTTTCAAGAGTTGTAGATAATCAGGAGACTTTATCCAAAGTATATCTTTATTCGGAGATGGAATGACAAAGTATAATTCGTAAAAGTCGCCGAAACTTGGGAAGCGAAGTTCTCGAAATCACAAAAAAACGCTTCCTCTATTCTTTTCAAATGATGGACCTATAAGCGGCCGCGTATCCTAGTTACGCGGGAGCAATACAATATTATTTTATTTATAGGTTTGAGCTGCGACATAAAATTGGTCGCAGCAGCTCTTACTACTTTTATACACAAGAATTTGAGATCTATTTAAATCTTTCTTCCTCTCTTTATCTCTAGACCTTCGCTAGCAATCTCGTTTACACATAACTAGGCTACATTTGTACAGGACCTCGCTGCATCTTGACATCCCCACCCTTGGTGAAGCTTTTACTTCAGTCAAAGCTTGAGGAGGTATGTACAAATAGGCCCCAAACCTATGATATTTGTGGCTTGGACATGGGGCTATCCTCCTGGTTTATTCTAGAATTTTTTTTTCGTTTAGGCCCCCTATTTTTAACCCCAATTGGAAAATAGTTAGTCTAGATGCTGATTTATATAGCCGCAAGGTTACAGTACATGAAATTACAAATTATCGTGGGCCAGGGTAATTTCTTCACTCTTCTATGGGGGCACGGGACAAAAAGTCTGCCAAGTGGTTCCTTTTTCCCTCGATATGTTCGGCTTTAAACGTAAATAGGCTGAAGTAAATGGCCCATCTCTTGAGGCGTGGATTTAGTTTATCTGCCTGATCTAGGTAGAGTAATGGCTGATGATTGATGATCGGTCTGTAAGACGAATTCCCGGCCGTATACATAAACCTCAAATTTTTGGAGGGCCCAATAAATTGCCAACGCCTCTTTCTCGATCGTAGAGTATTGCTGTTCTGCGGATTTTAGCCGTCGCGAAGCATAGGCGACGGGCGCATACTGTCGAAAATCCGCTTTACTAAGTTGTAGTAGTACCGCCCCTAAGCCGGTCTGGGATGCGTCGGTCCGTAATATGAACGGAGCATCGGTATCAGGGAGTTGCAACACCGGTTGCTTGGTGAGTGCGGTTCGCAGTTGCTCGAACGCTTCTTGGGCGATGTCCGTCCATGGTATCTCCTCGGGGGAGTTTTTTCGTAGAAAATCTTGTAACGGGGCTGCGCGGTCGGAAAATTTAGGAATGAATTTTTGATAATACCCTACGCTTCCCAGAAAACTTCGCAGTTCCGGTTTAGTTTTAGGTAACGCTGCATTTGCTAGGGCTTTAGTTCGTTCTTCCAAAGGTCGGAGCTGATCACTGCTGAGTTGGTGACCTAGGTACTGCAGGTTGGCGTAGCCAAACACGCATTTGGAGGGTTTGGCATGTAATCCATGAGTTGCCAAGGCTCTGAGTAGACCCCGGAGCGCTGCTACATGTTCTTCCAGCTACTCGACGCGACCAACAGGTCGTCCATGTACACCTCCGTGTCCTTCAACCCTTGGGTTACCTTTCCGACTAGGCGTGAGAACGTCGCGGGGGCGTTTGCTAAGCCAAAAGGCATAACTTTAAATTCGAAGAGGCCTGTTCGTGTTTTAAATGCGGTGTATGCGCACGAATTTTCCTGTAGGGGTACCTGCCAATATCCACTGGTAAGGTCTATTTTGCTAAACACTGTTTTCCCTGCTAGCCGGGTAAAAATTGCGGAAATATCGGCTATAGGTTCGGCGTCAAAGATCGTCTGCCTGTTCAGATGTCTACAGTCTAGGCAGAACCTGTGGCTGCCGTCCTTTTTCTTAACTGCTAAGAGCGGGGAATAATGTGGGGATTGGGAGGGAGTCACAATGCCTAGCTGCAACCACTTTTCTAGATCTCTCCTTAGTTGTGGCTCTAGCGACAACGGCAATGGATAGGTGTGTTGTAGTCGTACCTCCGTGGGCTCTTTCAATTTGATCTCGTGACTAACGTTGGAAGTTTTACCGGGGGTATCCGTAAAAATATGTGCCTGTTCTTGTAGTAGTTTCTGTAGTTGCTCTCGCTGCTGGTCGCTTAGTTGCGGATTAAGGTCGCAGTCTATAATACTCTCCCCTATGATCTGCGGAATTTCCGGCGTACGTTGATCTAACGCTTCTCCTTCTCCAGGGTATTCTACCGCTAAACATGCCGCGGAGAATGCTTCCTCTACCGTTTCGCTTTCCGTTTTTTCGGGATCGGCATTTGCTTCTTGCTGATTTATTGTGCAGGCATTCGGCTGCTGGTATTTCCGTAGGAGATTTATGTGGTATACTTTCTCCTCTTTCCCGACGGTCACCCGGTACGTGTGTGTTCCCAATTTCTGGCTAATTATATGGGGACCTTGCCATGCCATGGTAAGCTTGTTAGTGGAGTCTGGTTTGAAGACTAAAACCTGGTCTCCTTTTTCCAGGACACGCACTTTGTAATGCTTACCCACCCGTTGGTGTGCTTTTTCCTGACTAGTTCTCAAATTCTTTTGAGCTAGCTCGCACGTTTCTTTGAGTTTCTGCCGCATGTCCATCAGGTACTGGGCGGCATTGCGATCGGTTTCTGCGGGTTCCGGAGCTACCCAGCATTCTTTTAATATGGCTAGTGGTCCGCGGACTTGATGTCCGTAAATTAATTCGAATGGCGAGAACCCGGTCGCAGCTTGTGGTGCGTCTCGATACGCAAATAATACTGCGGGTAAGTACAAATCCCAGTCTCTGGGTTTTTCTGTTGCCAGTTTTCTTAACATTGTCTTCAACGTCCCATTAAACCGTTCAACAATTCAGTTCGATTGTGCATGGTATAGTGGGGTACGCCTATGTTTGATTCCGTATATTCTTAAGAAGCTCTCAAAGGTCTCAGCGGTGAATTGTTTACCGTTGTCGGTGGTGAGAGTGTGCGGATACCCTACTCTAGTACAAATCTCGTTTAACGCGATGGCTATTGTTTCAGCATCGATGTGCCGGAGGGGAGTTGCATCTGCATAACGGGTTGCCTGGTCTACGACCGTCAGTACATAGCGGTTTCCTCGAGCAGACGCGGGCTGAATGGGACCAATTAGATCGACACTCAGAGCTGCAAAAGGCGTTCCGGTGATGGCGGGCATGGTGGGAATGGCTCGTGCGGGTCGTGCGGGTGCGCGTTTTTGGCATTCGTGGCACGAGTGGCAATACTTCATAATATCGGTGGCTATTGAGGGCCAATAAAATTCTCGTTCTATGCGGGCCTGTGTTTTCTTTTGCGAGTAGTGCCCCGCTAGTGGGTTATCGTGGCCCATTTTAAGAATTTGGCCTCGTAGTATAGCAGGGACCATCACCTGAAGGTTGTTGTGTTCTCCGTGGGTGGTGCGGCAATACAGGATGGAGTCCCGTAATTCATAAGCTCGGATGTCGCGCCTCCTAGTCTTTTCTTCTATGCCTTGCTCTGCTTTCTTGAATGCTTTCTGTAGGGTGGGGCATTCTCGTTGCAACCTGGCTAAATCTGCTCTGTTTGTCGGTTGTGGTGTGAATTCGAACTCCCTCTCGTTATTTTCGGCTTGTTTATTGATTTGTTGTGCGGCTGATCTGGTGGTCATATGATGTACCGTCACCGCGGGTTCTTGCTCCAGCACTTCAGTGCTTGGCTCCTCAAATGAACTAGTTCCTGGTACACGCCCAAGGATGACATCGTGGGACAGATTTTTCATGAGGACTACCGTAGCCTCTCCTCGGTAGTACGGACATTCTAATCGTATGCGGGCCATAGGTGCTCTTATGGCGTGATTATCGGCCATACGTACTTGGATCACGGTGGGTAGTCGCGCGTTCTCGGGCACAAAATGTTTTTTTACAAAGATGGCATTAGCTCCTCCATCTAGCAGGACGTCTACCTTGTGATTCCCGACGCTTCCTGAGCATGTCTTTAGCTGTCCTATTAGTAATTTATTACCGGAAGCAAGGTGATTGCATTCCACTGGCGCTATCTCCTCCTCCTTGTTTTCTTCATACTCTTCGTCTAAAACTAAAGCATTCACTTGAGCGGAAGTGCTAGGCCTTGCCGACTCTGGTCTGCGTTGCTCGTTCCTAAATTGCGGTGTCTCTCTACACTGGGCAGTGGTGTGATCTGCGTTTGGTCCGTGCCTCTGGCAATAGTAGTTCCGCCAACCGTGGTGGTTGGTTTCCGGGAAGCGTGTCCCCATGTTTCGCGGGTTGTTGCTTGCCATGGGTCGTGGAATAACGGATTTTTCGAAGCCTGGTTTGGCATGATTGTTGAATCCATAAGTTTTATTGGTGCCAGGTTTTGTAGTTCCGGCCCCGTTCTTACCAATTTGGTTCTGCATTTCTGTTCCCGGTGTTTTGGTTTTTCCTTGACACAGTTGCTGGAGGGACAGATGAGGTCGAGCTTGGAGGTATTTATCACCTTGCTCGCCCATCGTCGGAATATCGATCCCTCCCCGGTCTTTGATGTGGATCGCGATGTGACCTGGCAGCACTTCATATGCCCGGTCTATCAATAGAAAGTCTCTTAATGCCGCGTAGGTGGGTGCGACTTCGCTTCCTCTTATCCAGGCATCGAAAGCCTGTTCTAGTCTCCGAAGGAACCTGCTCATATTATCTCCTTCGTCCGGAGTGACTTGGTAAAAGGTTTCCCGGAGTTTTGAAGGTGTCACTCGGTGGGCTCCTAACAGTAGGTTTTTGATCTCTTCCAGTTGATATCGGTCTTCTGCGGGCAAGGTCTCTATGAGCCGTCGCTCTTTTGGGGTTACTAAGGTCTCTATCGTCTGGACCTGTTCCACGTCCGTACTGCCCATAGCTCGTCCATATTGCTCTATCCTCTTGAGGAATTCCTGCATCCCTTCGTGTTTAGGGTCAAAAGGAGGCGGTTTTGGAAGGTTCGGAGTCCTTCCATGGGGCTCATGTACCTCTCTCCGCTGCTGGAGTTGCAATATTTGGAGCTCGTGCTCTCGTGCTCTGATTCGTTCCTCCCGTTCTAGTTCAAAGGCACGTTCTGCTCTCTCACGCGCCTCCTGCGCTTCTTGTTTGGCTCGGTCATTCTCCTCCAGAGTTCTTAGCCGTCCTAGGAATACTTCTCGATATTCACCGTCTCCGGGGTGGAGTCCTAATGCCTCAGCATACTCCCGGGCTTTGTGTACTTGATCGTCCATCTTACTGGTGAGATCGTCGCGGCTGGTTGTGAATGAGTTCTTCTGCCGGATGATTCGCTAGTCTTTGCTAGTTCTCTTTGAGGTCGTGGCCCCACGTTGGGCGCCAATATTGTCGAGTTCTCACGGGTGTCTATTTTAGTCCTTCAGCGAGTTCGACAGGAAATTTTTAAAGCGTACTGCAGGGAACCTCCTTGGGCCGTCAGTCGCAGCCGAGATGTTGGTTACGGCTTTTATAGTAGAAGAACCTTCCTATCTAGGCAGATTACTTCAAAATGAATCTCAGTACTTGGCTGGATCATTAGTAAGCGCCGGCGTTGATACCATGCGTAGCTTAAAAAAAATTAAACTCCTTTCAAGAGTTGTAGATAATCAGGAGACTTTATCCAAAGTATATCTTTATTCGGAGATGGAATGACAAAGTACAATTCGTAAAAGTCGCCGAAACTTGGGAAGCGAAGTTCTCGAAATCACAAAAAAACGCTTCCTCTATTCTTTTCAAATGATGGACCTATAAGCGGCCGCGTATCCTAGTTACGCGGGAGCAATACAATATTATTTTATTTATATGTTTGAGCTGCGACATAAAATTGGTCGCAGCAGCTCTTACTACTTTTATACACAAGAATTTGAGATCTATTTAAATCTTTCTTCCTCTCTTTATCTCTAGACCTTCGCTAGCAATCTCGTTTACACATAACTAGGCTACATTTGTACAGGACCTCGCTGCATCTTGACAGGCTCTCATATCTAATATTGTTGAACTTTAGACACAAAGTATATTCATACGTATCACTTGTATCTATGTACATGAAAACGCCGAAGAGAACAGCGCAGACTGTAATAAGGCAACGCGAACAAAACAAGTGGTAAGTTGCAATTTAAGCGAGATGAGCATCTCCAGGCCTGTTCATGGGAACTGTCATGCCACATCCGCGATCAGGGATTTCAGGGCATTTGTGATGATAAGACGGAATTGATGCAAAGTCTACTTACGTTATTTTTTCGCCATCAATATGTAATGCAAGAGAAAAATGCGACCAGACTATACACATCTTTTATTTAACTTTATGTATATTTAACATTTAATGGTTGATAGGTACAGTTTGAAACGCAGTCAAAAAACTCAAGTCGACCATTCGACGTGCAATTATACTTCGAAACCGAACAGGAAGCTATCAAACATTTTAATGCTTCTAAAACATGTAGGGAGAGCAACAAAAAAAGTTCTTTTATTCCAACCAGATGTGAGCCCTAAAATTTATGCAACTTGTTAAATGGAATACACGACCAGCTAGCAGATAAGTGAACTATAGGTTGGCTCAATAGCACTCCAGGTCTGCCTGATTAGAGCCTCATTGCATCAGAATTACGGTTCGTAAATCGCGAGTCATTTAAACTAGTCAAGATTTAAGGTAGCTCGCGTGTCTTCCAAAGGCCTCGCCACACTTCCCCGGCTGGGTGTGAGAGCGAAAGTAAGGTAAAGATGTAAGAACATCAATCTCGCCCGCATGTAGACCACCAATAAGCAATTATTGAATAAAAATACTGCACAAATCAGAGTAAATTGCGTTTAACGAATTGTCAATTGAACGACACAACACCCAAGTAAAATCCTGCTTATAAAAGGTAGCAAAAAAAATAACCTTTTCGCAAATGGGTCACTACCTTAAAGGTCAAGCAGTCTGCTCAACGATCAGGCCGTTAACTAATCACCATACAGACAAGTGTTAAGGGGGGCTGATGAGCGACACCAAGCGGTGGTACAACTTACGGGGGTACGTCCGTCTAAGTCCAAGGCAAGGAAGGGTCTATACTCCATTGTATCCAAAAATATCCCGACGGAACAACTTCTACTCTTTCCACATTAGTGAGGAAAAAGAGCTCACTCCGCTTATTACGGGATTTTTTTCCTGGACTGAATCAAAGTGTAGAAATTGAGCAATCTATCGTAATTCCCCATAGAGGCCAGGTTTTGAAAAATCCTATGAGATGTCCAATGGTAGTTTTTCTGTGTAATTTTACATAAAAAGTCTGATACATCTAATAAGGATACGACAAAAAATTGCATGTAGTCAAGTTTTTTGAGCTCTTCGCAAGCCTTCAATTTTAAATTAAATAACTGAAGCAAAAAGATACGTTGTGCCCTCGTATTTTCTCGGTATGTTAACAGCTTAGGGATTTGATCTCTCGATCATATGATGTAAATGAGGTAGGGCTTCGTTTCTTCATTTTTTTCATGTTGATCTTATGCACCATGAAACGACAAAAAACATCAGTAACAGCAGAAGTTTAGTTGAATTCAAAACCAGCAGAACCAGCAGAAAAATGCTAGCAAATTAGCTATTACCTCTAAATCTGCTGTAGTAGTCGTTCCGATATTTCAAGCGTTGTCTCACAACTGCAATTCTCTCTTTTGATGGGCTTTATGTTTAGAGAGTACACAATTTCTTAGCCCATTTAGTATATATTGCAAATTCTGCGCAGATTCACCGCTTATTTAACGTTTGATCTCCTATTCGTACCATAAGTGCTATCACACAAAATCTGATATATTATTATGCGAAGCTACTTGTTAACATCTATTCATACATATCAAACCAGCACCATTGTTTTGGCCAGTACTGCGAAGCAATTGCTATGTTGCCGAGGCTAGAATCCAAGGAAGTTGGATACATGAAACCGGTATCGCTATCTTTTGCCAGTCAAGCGAGTGAAGCCACTTCTGCCGTCCCAAGCTCCGCCCACGCGGCATTTGGCCCTAGTGTGGAGGTGGTGTGTGTGGCAGTGGAGGTGTACCACTACCTCCAACATCAAGAACTGAATACCGTTTGCAATTCATGAAATTTCTGTACGCACACGTGAAAACTTATGTCTGAATCTTTTCTGAAAGTAACTGCACATGTGTATAATGCATGAGCTCGGCATACCGGGAAAGAAGTCCATGAACGCAGCATGGATTAGCTACACCCTTCCACGCCAAGTGCCACTTGCGAACTGATCCTCATCTCCGTGTCTGGGGCCGACGCCGTCTGCCTACAGCTATCGAAAATTGGCCTCACTTTAGAGCGATGATGCCGGTTCCATGTATTCAACTTCCTTGCTAGAATCAGGCTTGCATATTCATACAGGAGGAATCACTAGTCGGCGTCTAATCGCCCGTGCAGGGAGACACCAATCCATTATAGACGGAGTAAAACATGATTTCTGATAACAGAATAACGTCAAAGAATTTAGCTCAATTCTTTGCAGAATTTTGCAGAGCTCAATAACCTCAACAGCATACGTTATTTTCAACGCTCTAAACCGATCTTATGTGTCCGACGATTACTACAGTGTCAACTAAACAAAAGATGAGAATTAATAGTGACATAAAGAAACGAAACTATGTAAAAAAATGAAAATTTAGGCAAACATGAAAAACTAGACACGAAAAATTTGTTTCGTAAGACAGGAAAATCCACAAGGGATCTCAAAAAAAATGACCTCCCTTTCTCGAAATCTGGTCATGGTGATTATTTCACAAGACATGCTTGCTGTCAATATTTGAAAGAGAATGGAGCTTTTGGGCAAACATTGTCTTACATGTTGATTTGACGTTGAGACGTCATAATTGACGACGATGACCCACAGCAATACCCCCATGTTCATGAAATAATTAAGGGAAGCATTATCCCAAAAAATCGATATGAGTTCGAAATTCGTTTTTATTCATTAAAATGTACGTATATATGTAGCGAACATATTGGTGAAGTTTTACACTCATAGGACTGCGGCAAGTGGATCAAAAAGGGGGGGGGGGGGGGGGAGGAGGTGACAGCGGTTGGGTATACAAGCTACGCAGTTCTTGCAAAACAGCATGTAAATTTTTCTTTCTCTGTACTTTTCTTATCTAGCGATGTTTGGCAACCTGTCCATGAGTGTATGCTTGATTTTGTAGTGGAGTAATCCATCACTCCGTGGAGGGAATATATATGGAGGGAGCATGGTCGTCTGTGAAGAGAACCAGATTTTGAGTTTTCTCCTACGTCTGTAGCAGCCAATAGCGTTCTCCCTAGTGTGACGTCAGCACGGAAGTCAGTTACCTACTGAATTGAAGAAGTGCGAACACGCTCGCTGAATGCTCTTCTAGCTGTTGATATTATCGCACAATCGTTAATCAATAATTTGGGATTCCGAAAGATAATAAATTGTGTTTCTGCACTTGAGGACACTTAATTAATAATATTACTAGCAAAGATACATTAAGAGTTGAAAACTATAAAGATTACAGGCCCTTGAATATAACAAATTACAGAGCGACCTGCACGCACAGCTTCCCCTTTGACTTGTGGTGGGTTACTAATTTTGCTTTGAAAAATGGGAGGCGGAGTTGTAGAGGAGGTGGGAGGAGCCAACTTCAGCCAAGCGTCTGTGGTTGGCTCAAAGGTGGTGACGTGTCTGGCCTTGCCAATGCCCGAGTCCCTCAACTTTTGCAGCTAATTTGAATCTGATTGAAATCGGCAATGCTCCCTCCAGTATATTCTAGCTTCATGCATCAGTCGCCTGCCTGAACTGCTAAGGGGAGGTATGACCATGCCGAAAAGCCGCCGCGCTCAGCACTTGGGTTCAGCGCTCTCTGAACAATTTTAATTTACAAGCTTCTACACCTTGGGTAGTTCAGTTTTCCAGCTACAGTGAGGATTTTGGTATCGGAAGAACCGGAATTTAATCCTTTAGAAGATGACGTTGGCTTTTATTCATGTTCGAAATAAAACATTAGCGCCTGTTTTTGGTGGGGAAAGGTGTGAAAATCGGTTCAAGTTTTGTATTTTTCATTTTTTTTCAAAAAGTATTTCGAAAATTAAAAAAACTCCGCGTTACGTTGTAGAGAAAACAATTTTGCTTCTTTTTGATACCAATATTTTCTCAGTATCTCAAAATCTGATTGAGTCCAGGGATTTTCAGCAGACCTGGATTTTTCCGTTTTCTTTGAATAACTCGTTTTCTATGGGGAAAATGGAAAAACACATAAGTCCAATTTTAAATCTTTATCAATTTTACACACCTATACCAAGTTTCATGAAGATTGGTCGAATAGTATAGGAGTTTTAAAAATGGGATTATGATTGCCCTAAATGTCTATTTCGTATCGAAACGACACAGCATACCTTAAGGTAGCTTAGCTCTGTTTATAGAACGGTGAATGTGAAGCTCAGCTAAATTTGTTGCTGTTGTTATCTGATCAATGCTTCCGCATCCAGTTAAGTGTGAACGTGTTTCATCTTATATCCGAAGACTGGCAGAGAAGTTAGCACAGTCATGTATTGTACATAAAAGCTTTTGACAAAATTTTGAGCTAAAGTGAGTATTTCAACGTTTTAGATCGTAAATAATCTGAAGTTTGAAGCGGTGAAATGGGAGCTTACGGAGTTTTCTTAGCACTCATTGACTTACAGACCCCAATGACTGCGATATTTTCCGAACCGAACGTGTTTCCTTTTCATCACTAGAGCCTGCATTATGTCATTTCTTGGAGTTACGTTATACACTCATAGAATAGTTGTTTTAAAAACTGAACAAGTTTTTAAAAGATACGAACTAACGTTTGGGTAGCGTATGCAAATTGCAAAAGGAACTTGGCTCTGGAGAGGAATCCCATCGTAGCGGCAGAACTTTCTGCGCAGCCATCACAGTGTCAGTCTATGTATTGGTAATGTCTTCACAGCAACCGCACGAGATTAGAATTACCAAAAACAGGATTGGAATTTTCCTGTGACTGTTCGTACCCCAGCTTATAACCGGCTTGAACGGTGTCAGCATATAGGCATTCCGACATAAACGACGACGCTAGCACCACTAGGAACAACTGTCAGAAACTAACACTATAACATTAAGCATTGCTCTCAAAATTTATATCCATTGAAGTTGTGTGAATGTAGAACAAGCAGCTACAAAATATCCCCCGCGCTAGCATCACGAACGTGGTCAAAAACTGTCTATAAATTATTCTTTGTAAGACATCTTCCAGGGTGCTTAAATATTAATTTGATAACTGCTGTGATCGCTAGAGATGACGATTGCTTTAAAGCCAAATTTCCTTACGTAATTTACGGAGTACTGTAACTTCAGAATAAATTTTTCTCTAATCTATGTCTCTTGTGATTCCTCATCATAAAGAAGACTGTCAAATCACATAGTGCTAACCCTTCGAAACAGTCAATGCCGTATGTTAAAATGGATTTTTGTTGGTTAATGAAGCTTGCACGTGCGGCCAGTAGTCAAATTGGAACAGAATTATTAATATTTTAGCAATTACTTTCATTTTTTTCAGTGTTTAAAAATAGTATTTCATCATACACATTTCTGAAACACTTTATATTAGGTTTGATATCTTCATTGAAATGAATCGTCATTATTTACTGCGAATTTTTTCAATTACAAGTTCTGAAATAAAAAACAAAACCTGATCAAAAATACAGGAACTTGTCTGATTAATGTAGCTCCTACTGCGCAAAATAAACTGTGAAATGCATTTCATTTTAATATATACGGATTTATGTGCAACTCTAAATGTATGACACATAACAACAGAGCATTCAAACCTATAATTTTATGTTTAATTTTTGTTGTGAAACCTTTTCTCTTTATTACTGCCAGAAGGCAGTTTCCAAATGATGAAATGAGACGTTCGCTGCGTTGTGGTGACATATTCGCCCATTCTTCGAAGCACTTTTTTCACTTCTGCAAAATCTTGGGATTTCGTCGCTGAATCTGATCCTTCAGTGTTCCCCAAAGAATTTCAATCGGGATGACGCCCGCGATTGACCCAGCCACTGACAAATATTGATTTTGTGTTCACTGAGCCATTTGCTGATCAAATGTGAATATATTTCATAGGGTCGCTCACTCGTTCAATTTGAGATTAAATTTGTAATTTTTCCTTGAAATGTGACGGTGGTACACACCATATATCCTATCTTCAATGACGGGGATTATACCAGTTCCAAGTGAGGTGGAGTAACTCAAAAACTACGCTACGCACTCGACTCGCTACGACCTACGTGCTTCTCAGTTCGCAAAGTAGGAGTAAGCTCACAAACTGCACCCTTCTAAAATTGACGAACTCAAAAAATTCAGTTTTGGGCTCGTCAGACCCAATGACTGTCCAGCAAAACTCAGCTCTTTCGTACAAATGTAGGATTTTAGAAATTCATCCGACAATTGTAACTCGGATTTTTATAAAAATGGATTTCAACAAAGCCTATGACCTTTAACTTAGTTCACGAGTAGTTCTTTACTGAAGATTCTGTTACCTACTTTTGCACAGGAGACTTCAATATTAATTGTTACCGCCAATCCGCTATAAAACCGCTCATTCTTAAAATTTCTCAGCAAGTTTGATCTCGGAAGGTTGGGGGTTTTAATATTCTTCAAATTTACCTATAATTTAACCTAATGTAGAATATTGCACGGTAAATTGAGTCCAAATCTTTTTGCATGACTTTCCTTCCGGTTGAAGTTGAAAGACTAACTTCCAAGAAGTTTTTAGAACTTCTTTAGTTCAGCAACAATGTCGTTAGCAACCTTCTGCAGCGACGGCTGCTTTGTAACTGAACGTGGAGGGAGTATACAGGGTGTTTCAAAAATACACGGCATAATTTCAGGTATGTATTTCCCACATGTAGACAATCAAAATAGTTCATTACAACATATGTCCGGAAATGCTTCATTTCCGAGTTATGGCCTTCACAACATTGAAATTCACCGGAACGTTTTTCTTTCCGCAGGTCGTTGCCGTCAAAGGACACATTAAGAGGGCACTCTGACAGATCATTCCTAGGCGAAGGTTAAATTCAGTGTTGTGTTTGGCGTTCGACTGTGTGTCATGTACACAAATCAGGAGCTGGCAGAGATGCACTTGATCTACGGTAAGGCAGACGGCAATGCTGCGCTGGCTCGTCGTTTGTACCAGGAGAGGTACCCACAGCGACAATGTCCAGATCGGAAGACATTTGTAAGTCTCCATCAGCGTCTGTGCGAGTATGGAAAATTTGACTCTCCTGGATTGGGAAGGGGACGACCAAGATCTACAACTCCAGAAGAACAGGAGGAGATTCTGGAGATTGTGAACAGAACTCCTTCTATCAGCACACGAAGGTTAGCGTTGCAAGTGAATGTTCCCCATACGACTGTCTGGAGACTGCTGAAAGAGTATCAATTGTATCCTTACCATTTGCAACGTGTACAGGCGCTGTCACCAGCAGATTACCCTGCACGAGTTAGGTACTGTCAGTGGTTCTTGCAGCAATGTGCTGCAAATCCGAACTTTCCTGCCTTAGTATTATTTACAGATGAAGCACAGTTCACACGAGATGGCATAACAAATCTCCACAATCAGCATGTATGGGCGTATGAAAACCCAAATGCAACTGTTGTATCTCATCACCAGGTGCGGTTCTCCCTCAACATGTGGGCCGGTATCATTGGTGATCGGTTAGTTGGACCCCATGTACTTGTAAACAGACTTACGGGGCAGGCGTACACAAACTTCCTGGAAAACATCATACCTGATGTTTATGACGACACTCCACTGATCGATCGTCAGCACGCTCACTTCTTGCATGACGGCGCTCCTGCACACTTCAGTCGTACGGCTCGCCGGTACTTGGATCGAAGATTTCCTGATCGATGGATAGGTAGAGGTGGCCCAATTGCTTGGCCTCCACGCTCACCTGATCTGAACCCTCTCGATTTCTACTTGTGGGGCCATTTAAAATCATTGGTTTATTCGTCTCCGGCGCCTGATTTGGAATCCCTTCGGAATCGATTTGTGGCACGCTCTGAGGACATACGCAACATTCCTGGAGTGTGGGATCGTGTTCGCAGGTCAATGAGACATCGATGTGAGGTCTGTATTCAAGCAGGAGGTGGTCATTTTGAACATCTTCTGTAATGGCAACGACCTGCGGAAAGAAAAACGTTCCGGTGAATTTCAATGTTGTGAAGGCCATAACTCGGAAATGAAGCATTTCCGGACATATGTTGTAATGAACTATTTTGATTGTCTACATGTGGGAAATACATACCTGAAATTATGCCGTGTATTTTTGAAACACCCTGTATATGGAGGGAGCATAGCCGTCTGTGAAGGGAACCAGTTTTTGAGATTTCTCCCATGTTTGTGGTAACCAATAGCCGTCTCGCAAGTGTGACGTCAGCACGGAAGCCAGTTACCTACTAACTACGCTAGGGTGCGCACATGCTCGCTGATTGCTCTTCCAGCTGTTGAGTTTATCGTAATTATTAATTTGGGATTCTAAGACTCCGAAAGATAATAAATTGTGTTTCCTCACTCGAGGACACTTAATAATATCAAAATTACTAGCAAAGATACATTAAGAGTTAAAAACTGTAAAGATTACAGGCCCTTGAATATAACAAATTAGAGAGCGACTTGCACGCGCACCTCATCCTTCGATTTGTGGAGCGGTACTAATCTTGCTTTGGCAAATGAACGAGTTGTAGAGGAGGCGAGGAGGAGCCAACTTCAAGCCAAGCGTCTGTGGTTGGCTCACGTGGGGGCCTTGCCAATGTCCCAGTCTCCCAACTTTTGCAGCTAATTTGAACCCGATTGGAATCGGCTATGCTCCTTCCATATATCCTAGCTCCATGTAACTGAACGAGTAATTTTTCTGTGAATTACGTACATACTCGTACCATTAATGTCTAAAATGTTGAATAAAGCGAATGCACACAATAGTCTTTCAAAAAGGTAATATTTAATATTTTAAGACCAGTTTAAGATCATCAGCAATTTGTTTGTCTTCGTTTGACACATGTCATACATGTCAAAATAGTATGGGAGTCTGCTTACCAGAAAAATCTTATATTTTAGTTGCAATTTTTAGTTTACTTTCTAAGAACATTAAAACCTGTCGGAGTTTGGCGAATTGCCAAACGAACATTTTAATAAATGTTAAATCTCATGCCCACGACTGTAGCTTATCATTTTGGTTTACTGTAAGGTGGATTAATATTAGTTGTTTTCAAAATTGACGAAAACGAGTTCGTAAACAATACCTGACATAATTTTCTCAAAAAAAGAAGGAAATTAGTTTTCATATTTGTTATATACGCTGAAAAGTACTAAGTTTGAAAGGCTATTTGGTTGGTATGCTATTTAGATCTATACCAAAAGTTCGTATACTCTAAACGTGAATTTTTTTTTATGCTCCTTTCTTAATACATTTCAAACATTCAGAAAACTTATTGTGCTACGACCATTCTGGACGACACTTGCATATTACCTGCGCAGTCTTTCATTTGCCGGGAACGCATTTAAACGATTTTTGAATCATCAAGATAATTTTTAGTACTACTGTCATATTTCGTCTCATTCTTAAGCACATCACCGCTGTAGGTTTATTTTGCCTAAGAGAGCATCCGTTACCTTTATTTCTACTATATGAGTTTCCTCTATCGATTCCCTATCGATTTTACTTCAAAGTCTCTACTCGAGAATATTAATGCAGACTTTTTGAGCATCTCAATTGCCTTCTTTTCTGCTTTTCCAGTCGCGTTCACTCTGAAAGATTGTGTAAATTCTAATTGGAGTTGCGAATTACTGCGTTGAAGCATTTGCAAAATTCCACAGAAAAGGAAAACTACTGAGTTATGAAAGTCTCAATTATTCTCACCTCTTGTAATGAGTCTCCTGAGGTTTGAACTTCCTACTTTGCAAATTAAAGTAAATCCTGAAAATTTATGAGTAGTTCTCTTAGTATAATGATAAAAATCGGAGGAGATTCCCTTACTTCCCCATCACATGTATTAACAGTTGCACATCTGAAGATGAGAAAAAGATGTTCTATCATTAAGCTTATTTAGAAAGGTTTGAACGCACAGGAAAAATGAAAAAAAAATGTTTAGGACCAAAACACCAGCATACAAATTTCAAACTGATATTGTTAAGCAATGCACGAAAAATTGCTAAGCCATTTCAGCGAAATATATTCGATGAAATTTCAGGAATATTACCAATTAATCTCAAATCATCAAGTGTAAAAACAACACTTTCTTGTCATTACTCAGCGAAAGTTCACGACAATAATTGAGGTCTACTGTAATGTCGAAGTGTGTAGGTAATCAAATGAAATTGTCTGCACTGCCCGATGAGTTGCTTCCCAAATCATGATGCTCTGAATTTCATGGTTTACAGTTATTGGGATTTTACGGTGGAAACGATTTTAGCAGGGTTGACAGTTCATCCAGTGATTGTGATCTGAAGATTTGTTATCATCGCATTTTTTAATGAAAAATCTGTTTTAAATAATATAAAATCTGGTCTTATTTTCATGAGGTAATGATGGCTCAAATTGTCTGAATGAATCTGTAATTTTTAATCTTTCGATTATACTTAGTATTTTACAGCACTGACGAAGGTGTTTAATTCCGATACGTTTTTGTTTTTTGGAAATTCGGGTAACTAACAACGTTAGGATTTTTTCACTTTTAAATGTTAGTTAGCTAGTTCTAGTATCGTATCCATTGTGTATGCTTATTCAACTTGGTAAAATTGTCTGCTCAAACCTAACTCAACCCTTACCCGATTTAAAATCTATGCGTATCCGTTTTTCTGTTCTTAATTCTTCCCAATCCTTTTTTTCAAATCGACTTTGAAGAAACGTTATTCACTTGCATCATGAATTCGTCCAGCTGCTAAAAACCTAATGGATATTACTCGTAGCGGGACAACGCATTATTTTAAAAATGTATTATAATTGATATCGAATTGGGAGTCTAAAGCCTCTTCCCCCTCTTTGTACAACTGAGCATCACTTCCTCATCAGTTGCTCTATTGAACAGCCAATGTCAAATGTCACTTTTTCCATGAACAATTTCATCTCCAAATCGTTGAGTAACATGCTTTTTACTCCCTTCAGTCATTATTCCCAAGCCTTAAATTCACTGATGGAAGTCTTTCGAAGCCTATTTCCCTCTCTGTACCAAATTGTATTCGTATATTTAGTTTGCCTCCTTACGCACATATCATGCCTGAAACTTTTTCCAGCTGCAAAAATTACTGCTCAATTTCTCCCACGTCAGTCAGCATTGAGCTTTCGTTCATGCTTAAAATCTGAACTTATAGGCCAGTTTGCACAGTATTCTTATACTCTACTTTCAAGAAATAACGTTGCTACAAAGATGATGAAAACCTATATGATCACAAAAATTTCACACACTCTGAATCTTGAAAGGAAATTAGTGGAGCAATAGCAATCTAAGAAATATGATTTTCCTCTAGAAATACCAAATTTTATGAGGCAATCAAAACCTCACTAAAAAATTTGGTTCATTTATGATTTGATGTATAGATTCTAAGTGTGTGAACTTTAATTACGAAAATCATGCGCACATCGCGTTGAATTCAGAATTTTACTCCTTGTTTTTTGGGAAACATGTTCCCTATAGAGAAAGGGTTCTTTGAATGAAGAGTTGGGGGATTCACAAGAGTTTAACAGCGCGAGAGGGGGCCTCTGGGCTGTGTACACTTCACCAATAATTCGAGCGTGTTTCTACCGATGGAAGAATGATTGCACGCACCGGACATGCGTTGGTACTCATTAACTATGATAACATATCTTGTAATCAGAGCTCAACATCTAGATTGATCATTGCTTTCAGTTGCAGGTATGTGTTCCAGTACAACACTTTTGACTTTTCCTATAAAATAACGTGAGCCACTCAACCTATGTGCCCCTCACTCTAACCCCCTAGCGCAGCCACATTTACATGTTTGCATTATACCCTCTGATGAACAGTTCAAGAAAAATCATGTTTATTTCTCTGCTGTTCGATTGTCAATATTTTTCACAAGTCTATAATTTTTGTCAGGCCAATCGAATCAAGTTTACTCTGTGTTGACTCAGTGCTCACTCCTGCTAATTAATGTTCGTTATTTTCCCAGCCTTCATGGTGGCTGTCGTTATTCCCTACCATAGTGGATTTTTATCTTCATTAGGGCTACTTTTTCACTGTTTTATGAATTTTTCGCTGGTGTTCTTGAATAAAATTGTACGGCATAGGGAAGGAAATGCGAATGTGACACTCGAACTAGAGCAATGATGAAATGTTCAACTCAACTGGCTTCAACTCAGTAAACTTGTTTAAACTCAAAATAATGAGAGATGTCGGTTACAACACGGTTACATCCAAAAGTTTAATCTCTAGACATTGTTAAATTTAAGAAATACAGTAACACAAATATGCTCCGCTTTTTGTGGAAGCGAATACGAACGTGAACAGCGTTGTGTAAATTCTACGCAAATGTTCTTTTCTCAAATTTACTACTGTTTTCTTCAGTTTATAGTTTAAAAAATTCATCACCAGTTCATTTGATTAAGGGTTCAGTGCCGGCTGGAAAAATTCAATCCAGCAACCATTCGTTAAAGCTGCATATGCAAGTTTTTAAGATCACAATCAACTTTGTCCAGTTTATGTGCAACATTGTAAACGATTTTATTAAAATTTATAATATTAACTTTTCCATATATTGAATTAAGAATTATTATATATAAACTAATAAAAACGAAAAAAATCTAAGGGCGAATCATTCTTGCCCATAAATTTTCGTTCGATAAAGAAATGAGGTGCTGTAGCTATCGAACAGTAGCAATTTGAATCAGCCTAATCATCCCCATCATTTTTCCCATGATGTGTGCCCTAGCGAGATCTTGTAGGCTAGTATTATGTCATTCACGTTCGAGACGCTGAACAAGTTTCGTAGATGAATGTCTTCACACTTAGCAGACGCGTGTTTTTCATGCAAAACACTTTCAATTTAACCTCACAGACAATTGAAAACCTATGAATTTTAGATTCACACATGTAACATTCTATTCTTGATAACCTTTAAGATAGGCTTCAATATACATTTTAGGTATCAAGAGTAACCACAAACAAAGTGCGTTGGGTTATATGTTTGTCCTACTGCTGGTAAAACGGGGCTTGATCACTAAAACTTATTTCGTAAAAATTTGTCCACTTTTACATTGAACAATTCATATGTATTTCCGTATCAGGGGCCTCAGTTAGTTATTAATGTAACTATCTAGTGGAAAAGCATTACTCAACTAGGCTGACAAAGCTATTTTTTGAGTATTTCAAATGCCGTTAAAATAAAAGTGACTTAAATTTATCTGAACACGTCAGGGGTTTGCTTTAATCGCAACCTTATCAGAAACTGAAAAACGGAAAAAATTTCGATAAAATTTGTCATCTTTACTAAGAAAACGTTTCGTAGTCCTGCTTTATCATCAGTTCAAACAAAAAAAAAAGAATTACGCCAGTTAAACGTGGTAAAGGGAACAGTGATTCACTGTTCTCTTTACCACGTTTTACTAACGTAATTTTTTTTGTTTGAACTGATAATGGAGCATGACTCCGAAACGTTTTCTTAGTAAAGATGATAAATTTTATCGGAATTTCCTTCGTTTTTAAGTTTCCGAAAAGTGACTTTTTATCGTGTTTGAAGGCTTCGATAAAATAAGAAATTCTGAATCTATTGGCAAATGATCCCTTAATCTACTTAGTAACCATGATGGTTGCAGGAAAAGTTCAGAAAGAGTAATTTTGCGAAGAGTGATTACCGTATTTCTCTGACAGGCAGTGGTGATCAGCAAGGGTGGCGTGGAGTAATAAGCACCCCGTCACAGAGCCTTAGTTTCACATCGATTCCCACACGGACACGCCGCCAGCCCAGCCGGATTGTCTCGTCTAATGTACGTTCGCGCTTGGCTCGGGGTGAAAATTCTCTTATGGATTGCTATTACTAATTTTATTTCGGTTTTCCGGAAACGACGTTGAAAACTTTCGAAAATATTTTTCCTGTTAACACTAAATTATCCTTGAATATTTGGGAGGAAAATAACCCTCGCATGAGGTTAGAAGGTATTGATTTTACTAGTTCTTGCTTCGGAAATTATTCCAGGTTTAAAAAAACACCATAGTTTTAACATTTCTGAACACATGTATAACTCCAAATTTCATGTTGTAAATGGCTAGCAAAGGCTTAACGAAATAATAGCATCACGTTAATTGAGGTCGTAAAGTTCGATAGTTCTGCATTATTGAATTGAAAAATTGATATTTGTAGATTTGTGAAAGTAGCGTTGGCCCGGTTAATACTGTCAAAAAGGAATACAGTATTCTTTAACGCGTACGGTGTTGAACGCAACCGTATACAATAATTCAAAGCTGGCACAGTAACACAGTATACAGTGTGAAATAAAACCTCGATCACTATCATTACAAACCGATGTATTAAATGAAATTATTCATAATAACTAATTTTCAATCCGCCAATCTATCTGGTACATTCATTATAAGTTAAATATTCTAATCTGTTATTCACAGAGTCATTAACAACCAAAGTGGAGTTGGTTGAATTCAAATCTATTTACTCCAAAACAATTTTTGACACACTCATAATTTTCGATTGGATAACAATATCTCTTACAGTTGGAGCCAAAATTCCGTTTGACATTGTTCACAAAACTAAAATAAAGTGCTGTTAATGAAATGTCGCAAATTCAACTTTTTCAACGCTACACGCCATTTCAAGACGAGAATATGGGTTCACTGCCCATTAAATGTTCGAGGAGAAAAGATATTTCTACACGAAAAGAATAGCGCTAATTTTTTCTCGCTTCGGAATTCTTGGAATATTCTACAGCATCGGTGGATTGAAGGGGAAGCACTTCAGTTCAAAATTGCGTCTTTCTCTTAGTTCAAGAGCTTCTTAACGATGAAATTACAGCCCCCTGCACTCCCATTAAGCAGTCATAATTGGTTCGTGTATCACGATACAAACAAAAAGCTCCATGAAACGTTAACCGTCCTTTGAAATCGAACTTTCTCTACCAGGTCGACATGTCAGTCAGGACAAACAAATTTCTGAAGAATTTGTTAATGATTTACTATGGTCGAAGCTACAGCGTGGGTGAATATAGGTATATCATGAAATTTATAGCTATTTACTAACACTACTTTTTATTGCAGGTAAATTATCAATTTTATTTAAAAATCCATATCAACTTCATCACACCGTCATTCGATATCTTGGAAGTAGGAATGTGTCGTCATTTGAATCTATTTATATACAAAAAGATTCATATCTCGAATAAAACTCCAATTTAAATAACAAAGTTAAACAGATTGGCATCGGAACAAAACAAAGACCGCAATTCCTTGAACAAGAATTTCATATATTTTACAAACAGACAATAATCAGAACCACACTCGCATAGACTGGCGTGCAATAGCCTGCTGAAACGTCACGTCAAGAATCTGCGCTCAGAAGCAAACACACTGAGGAGACTCCTCTCCGAAGTATGGATAAGGAAATGAAATGCTTCCAAAATATTGACCGATTGTAATATTAAATATTTTAGAAACATTTGCTAAGTACAAATATGTAGTACATGCTTCAAATCATAATTGAAGTGCGTTTTGTTGCCTATAGCCAGTGAGTTTTCTACTCAGATGTTTAAATTGTCAGCTATATCGAACAACCTCTCAGGAAGACAATTTTTGATCCATTTGTAACACTGGTGGCCGCAAAGGTCCACCGGTTCTGCTATATCCTTACTTCCACTAGTCCTTTTGTGTCCCATACACGCTGAAAATATCCTTAAACTTCAACAATTAAAAATCTACAATCTATTTTGCATGGTCATCCCATGACCCGAGGTTTCTTTTTGAATGCAGCGGAAAAAGGGGATTTTCGTAAGCCCTAGGTTGTATCTGCGCAGGTGCTGTGATTAAAAATCGTGTTAAATAATACTCTCTCAATGGATTTTTACCAAGAGAGGATGACTACACGCATATAATACTTTATTTTTACCGGGTCTGTACGATAAATCCATGCAAATTTATGAACGTCGGTAATTCTGATTCCTCGAAAATTGGCAACACTGATGTGCATCACTTATGCTTAGTCATCTACGAAGACAGCAATTGTGTACACATTTAGACTTCGTTGCATGATATCAAGCATAGGTGCATTCATAATGCTCTACCGTTTGTGAACTCATCGCGTGAGCCGAATCCCTAACTTCATTTCAAAATCACGCCAGTATCCTAAGCACACAGTTCACGATATTTGTGAGCGCATCAATGAATCTGACTATAAATGCAAATCCACCTACACGCCAAGACAACATAGAATTCGCAAACCTCGCTCTCAAACCGGCCTCAAAATAAGCGTGAAGGCCAATCCAACTTAGTTATTTCCAAAATTTGATTTGAAAAGGCTTGTCATCATCACAATTCACAGAACAAACAAAAACCCTCGGGTAAACTCTTATGTACAAGGTAGAAAACATGTCCTGACTGATAACATGCACGAAGTTTGCTTGGAGAGGACAAGAACGTATTGTAGAGATGCAAGCTTTTTTTAATTAATGAGAGGGTTTTTAGAGAAAGGCTTGTAACAGACGAAATGGTGGCTTGATTGCCTCTTCGAGCTCTGACGATCTAGCCATGATGGCCTGGAAGAAACCAGCTAGCGTCATGACCTTCAGCTTTGTTTCGAGCGTGGGTGACGTCTCTACCCACTTCGTCGCCGACAACGAAAAAGTAAATGCTGAATCCCTCTACACAGTTTTGCTAAAAAAAATCATTCCATTGATGAAAGCCAAGGCTTCAAATATGAAGTTCACGGTACCAACAGGACTCGGTTCTAGCCCACACGGCGAGCAAAACCGTCGGCTTGCTCAGGAGGTCCGGGGTGCGATTCGGAGAGAAAGACTTCTAGCTTTCCAACCTGCTTGACCTGAACTTGTTGAATTACTATTTATAGCCGCAAATAATGCCAAAGCTCATGCAAAGCCCCACAACAGCGTTACGGTCTACGAAGGACTCCCAAAACGTGAAGTCGTTGGAAACGGCAAATGTTTTCTTCGCTCTGTTCAGCATTCGAAAGCGTGGGGAGGAGGAGGACATTTCGAATGACACTTTTTTCTTCTTAGTCTGCTTAATAACCTGGAGAGATATCAAAATATTATGTTGCTGTCTCTTTGGGTTGTTATAATTTATGCACAGAACTGGAGATTGTACGTATTTATGCTTTCATTATTGATTGTCTTATTTCCATATTTATTTTGCGGTCATTATAAAATTTCAGTCTGCAAACGATTTCATTATCTCTGGCCTGATGATTAAGTAGAGTCATTTAATTCCGGACTGCTGCCTGCTATCATACTTTTTGACAAAACTTCCCATGCGAATTTTTATAATGTCTCAAAATGCGATTTTTGCTCGGTAATTTCCTGCATGCCCCAAACAGCTTATACCTAAAGTTGTAATGCTTAGAAATGCATACTGGAAAACAATTTCAGCTTCAATCATGGGATGAGAGCTTATTATAGCGATTCAGATATTTTATTGATATCTTTGCTAGAATATAAATGTGATTTTGTCAGAGGCCATTAAGTAGAGCGAGTCCCTCCATAGAACGTTCGCCATGTACCTTACAAGTTCATTCTCTGGATGATAATTTTCTCCTAGGAAGAGGTTTTACGATTACGTTGTATGCTTGTATTGATAATTTTAGGCCCTTTGAGATTGCTATGATCATCACGCAGTGATACATAAATATTGTTGTCGATACATGAACATTGCGTAGTTCATGAAACGTTTGACTTTAAACTTAATTTTAAATCTTCCAGATTGTAAAGAAATAGGGAAAGGGGATGAAACTAGGAAAATTTTACATTTTTTTGTTGGATAAAGAAAAAAACCTTCAAAAACTCAATTGCATGATGTGTTATTTGATTTTCCAATAATTCATTTATTCTATATTGTTGAATGGTAACTGATTCGATGGAACGCATAACCTCTTTTACTCGAATCCTGATGCTGATTTCGAACTGTTCTCCTTGCCTGTATAGGTCAATCATGTTGGAAAAATTATCCACTGAAAATGCTACGTGTGAGCGAAGAGGCTTCCGGAGAACTTTGATGTTAACACTTTTGATCGTATATTTTTTCATTGCAAGTCGGTTAAGTTGCTTGATTGCTATAATTCTGAATTTTTTTATTGATGCTGTGTATTGACGTTGTTAGTTAAAAATAATTCAACTATGTAAGCAGCAAAAAGAGGTCAAAAAATTAACACAAGAATGCCTCGATCGCGAACCAAAACAAGTAAATGGTTATTTGGAGCATCATACTTTTTTCAGCGTACGTGTCCGAGTGCTGGAAATTTATCATACATTTCAATTTATCACACTTCACCTGTCTCCCAGCACCACATGAAGTAGCTATAGTGACGTTAGAGAGCGTAGTGTGCCGTGAGATGCCCTAAAACATTGTAATTACTTTGCTTATACGTATATATATTTAACGGGAGATAACTCGTGCTTCAACGAATTACAATTTTTCAAAAGAATATTTCAAGTATAAGCACATAGCTGAAAAAATACGTTTTCCTTGTGTTCACAACTTCTGCAAAAAAATATGTGGACGTCGAATTAGCTCACATAAAAATTTAAAATTTATTGTAGATAAAGGTTTCTTTCTCAATATGTGTTTTAATTTACTTGAGACATATGAACGTACATTGGACTTACCGGCTAGTCTGTATCATAAGTAACGTTACTTGCAGTAGCTAAAAAATGTTTTTCATATACAAAACGCATCGGTTAATTAACGCGAACTGTAATTAGTGGTGGCATATAAGAAATCTGTTTTAGTTATAAACAGGTTTAGTCGTTCTGGAATTGTGCAATTTTCCTCAAACTTACGATAAATGGTTGGAAATATTTCATACTAAACATTTGGTGTCAGTAATTAGCACCTCATTTTGAGGTATTCGACTGAAATGCACCTCTCGTGTAGAATGTTTTGTGTGACACGCACGGACCAACTTACTTACTGTGTCAGAGGAGTCAGGGAAATCGAAACTTGTCAAACTTAGATGAAAATGACGAGTAATTTTTAGGCCGTTTGCTGGCCGCAATAGATCAAACTCAAAATATCGGATGAAAAGTAACTTCACGTATTTGTTACTTTTAACCTAAGCATTTTAGACCATACCTTAATAGAATAAAACGTGTTCATTTCGATGATGGCAACACTTTTGTTGCCAAACTTTAACATAAGGTAGCGATAATAAAAATTAACACTTTTTATTCTATTAAGGTATGGTCTAAAATGCTTAGGTTAAAAGTAACAAATACGTGAAGTTACTTTTCATCCGATATTATGAGGGCTCCTCGACATGAAAGACAAAGATTTGTTTGTTTACTGTTAGTACTTCTTCGGCTGCAAATGTATCACCGGCAATGGGGGGAGTATCCAATGCTGAATTAGCAGATATGCACCTAGTGCACGGTGCTGTAAATGGAAATTCTAGGGAGGCTGTTCGAATTTACTCAGAAAGGCATCCTAACAGACATGTTCCATCGCGTCAAACATTCACAGCCATACACCGGAGATTACGTGAATACGGATCATTTCACAGACCACGACCTGAAGGAAGACGCCAAGAAGAGTAGCCGATCCAGACAAGGTGGAAGATGTCTTAGAATATTTTCGAAACAATCCTACTTCAAGCACTCGTTCTTGTGCCCGTGCTTTACATTTAAGCAAAACTACTGTGTGGCAAGTACTACATAACAGTGGTCAACATCCATTTCACTTTCAGCGTGTGCAGGAATTGCACGGCGAAGATTTCGAACGTCGTGTTGAATTTGCGAGGTGGTTTCAACAGAAAACAGATCAACAACCTCGTTTCCCATCACGAGTCTTATTCACAGACATTCATTCACTCGAGAAGGAATACTTAATCTCCATAACCTGCCCCAATCCACATGTTACAAGACCATGTCGACATCAGGTTAGATTCGCCGTAAATGTTTGGGCAGGAATTCTTGGTGACCATCTGATTGGGCCATGCATCTTACCAGAGAGACTAAATGGACGTACCTATTACATTTTACTTAATGATGTATTGCCAGAACTAATGGAAAATGTACCTTTAGCTGACATCAGATGAATGTATTTTCAACATGATGGTGCTCCTGCACACTTTGCGGTTGCTGTTAGGCAATTATTTGATGCCCGGTATCCCAATCGCTGGATAGGCCGTGGCGGTCCATTCGCGTGGCCACCAAGATCTCCTGAGTCCTGATATTACGCCCCTAGATTACTTTTTCTTGGTGCATATGAAACCTTTAGTGTATGAAACACCTATTCAATCCGAAGATGACCTGATGGGTAGGATTGTTGAAGCCTCGGAAGGGATTCGTGAAACTCCTGGTGTCTTTGCTCGCGTCCGCCAATCATTGGAGAGGCGTTTGAACGCCTGCATCGAAAGAAATGGGCGGCATTTTGAACAATTTTGTAAACATGTAACCTAGTTTACGGTTTCGTTTGTTGTGCTCATAATAATTACTGTCGAAAATGTTTTTTCCTTATCACAACATTAATATGTTAATATTAATTAATAATAATAAATTTTTCAAATACTTGCCTAACTTCTCATTTCGTATCCTTGCCATTGATGTGCCGCAGTTTACCGCCTTGGATTCGTCTCCGCAAGAGAGTGTACGAATTATTTTTTAGACCACACCTTAGTAGAATAAAAAGTGTTCATTTCGACGATCGCTACCTTATGTTAAAGTTTGGCAACAAAAGTGGCGGACACCCTGTAAATATATATATATATATATATATATATATATATATATATATATATATACATATATATCATTTATACATATAATTACCCCGTACAATTAAATTATTAGATCTATATACTCCTAAATATCTCCCCTCCGTTGAGGGTTACCGAAGACTGAAGTGGTGACCAAGGCTGGATTTTTACATTTTCAGCATTGTCCAAGGCGACATTTGTGGTAAATTCCATGGCAAATTGACCTTTTTCCGGCCCCCATCAACACAGCCAACTACCGTAATTAAGTGGCCGAAATGATGAAACTAGAGAATGGACTGCAAGCCTTCATTTCAAGCCGAACAATTAGCTGGTGGTAATCACTACAGTTTTGTTTTCGTTACAAAAGGCCGCAGGGTGTTGGAGTCTCAAAATTTTCACAGAACGCACAGTAAAAATGATGGGATGCAAGCATTTCAGTAACATCGCCTACGGTGAATGTAATAAAAAGAGCTTTTTTTGCACCTAACCTAATCATTGTGAGATTCTCAAATATAGAGGGAACATTTTTAGTGAAGCTTGAAAAAATTTGTAAATCGAGGGCGTAATATTTATTTTTAATGTTCACATTGAAACGTTTTTAACTAAACATTATAATGGACTTACATGAGCCTGCAATTAGGACTCAAATTTAAATAGGCTGACCTACTCGATGAAAAATCGAGGCAGTGTTTAGTCTTTCCAGACCATGCAGGCAAAATCAATGCCAGTGTTTAAGCCTACAAGGAAACTGTTTTTTACCTGTCCTACCCACTCTTTTTAGCAGTTTAAAACTGCCGGAAATTACTAAATAATTATTTAGTTATTGTGGAACTATTATGAATACATTAATTCATCATATTGTATTGGCGTGTAAAAAGCAAACTCATTCATAGTATACTATTGATTATTAAAGCTACAGGGACGCGAAGTCATTGTGTAAACAGCAGTAGCTGCCCGGTGTCATTCGAACCACCAGATTGAGACTTAAAAAAAACGCAAAAGAGACCACGCTGATAAGATCGCTAGGGTGCAGCGGAAAAAGGAGTTTTAGAGCGCGTGCTTGAGTAGCCAAAACATGACGAAAAGCCTCTGAAACAACCAGTTAGCGGCAGCACATGCATCAAAACTTCATAATCTGGTCGGTCTTGTGCAGGACAGTCGAGAGCAGCGAGACGTGAAGATGTAGTCGCTCAAAGAATTTCGTGGCTGGCGAGTGATACGAGTGAATAATTTTAAGACCTCTAATAACTTTAATTCTTCTAAGCGAATTGTAGATTTTGATCTCATGCATCATCAGGATTTTCTTTTACAACAATTACGTACTTAGTAAATTTGTGCTTCTCTCAAATTTTTAAAGACGACTCAGCAGCTGTGAAATTAAATTTAGTGCAGAAAATTTCTTTATTCTCGCCACACGTATTCCAGTGTTGTTGTCATCGTACTGACCACCCACGTACGCTCAGGTTTGATTTTTTATTTTATCGTAAAACAGGTGCGGGTTTATTTATTAATTGGGTTGTAATGTCCGAACAAAAATTTGTGGGTGCGCGTTATAGTCTTTGTTACTGAAGCGCTAGAAACCTGATTTTATAACTACTACTACTCTTATCAGCATAGAGTTTAATGAAATTGATGAATTTATGTGTACATCCAAACATCTAATAATGATGCCGCGGTGAAATTTTGCCTTTATATTGTATTTTAGTATATGATAAAGCACACGCTAAATAGTCTCCCTAAATGATAGGAGAAATTGTTTCATGCTCGGTCAAGTTTAAATTTTCCCATTGAAAAACGTCTAGCTAATAAAACAGAACTCTGAAATTAACTTAACTACTCGAGTAATTTTTTTGTCAAATTATTGAATAAAATTTTATGAATATGTAGTTACAATTGGAAATCTACGTTTTGGTTCGGTTGTAGCAATGCGAATTTAGAGGCTTTCAACTACGAGAGAGTGGCACTTTACTCACATATTGTCATTGTTCTGATGTTATAGTTCTGATTACAACATGTGATCACTAGCGATAATATTTACGGATACCTAAATGCAACGGTGTTATAACTGCATATAAAATTGCTTATTGAAGTCGTTCGTGAATGGATCTGAAAATAAAAATTAAAAGTTCTGAAAGCTTTTTGTAATGAACTTCACGTACAAAAACCTCGAAGTTTTAGAAATTAGCTTACTCTGCATGAAACCGTTGTAATTCATACCAAGTTAAGTATTAAAATATAACAAATTCAGCGTTAGGTTGGTGCAGTGAACTGTTGGCTCGTAGTTCAATTTTGCTACTGTACAAACTATTCAATGTTTCTATCATTTATATCTTTTACCCCAACGGATATTTAAGCGCTATGTAAATGTTGCCTTCATCTCTCGTCTCTTTATTGCATCGAATTTATTAGAAACAAACTATATTTTCTAAAATAAATTATCGTATGTTCTCTTGAAGTACTGAATTTACTTATGGATGAAATATATACATTGAATCAGTGTTGCACTTGCAAGGCTATCTTTGCTTGCATCGCTACGTTATCTGTTCAAACTGCAAAATATTTATTGAATAATTGTGAAAAAAAAAACAGAAAATTAGAACCTATATATCTGGACGTTATAAATGCTCCAGAATGAAGCAATGCATTCGAAGAGCAGCGTTGCTTTATTTTTACGGTTTATATTTTGACGTTGAGGCGAATATACCTGCGATAGTAAATAAACTCTGATTTATTCTGCAGAGATGGGGCATCCCCACACTTCATTTAGAATAATTCCGCAATATAAACTGCGGAAATTCACTAAGCGCGTCTTGAACGCTCAAGCACTTACGTGTCATTAGCCGCTGCTGAGCATTGCTGGGGCGAGGTATTAAAAATAAACATGCAATCTCTTTCACAACGGTATGGTAATTCTTCGTCACACAACGACGGTTCAGGAAGTGCTGTAATAAGTGTTTGCTGAAGTAATTGGATAAACAATAGTTTTTCGACGCCGTATGAAATGAACTTTTATTATTATTTCCAAAGGAAAAAGCTGCTGGGAAAGCCATTGAATGTTATGCTTTCTGAGTTTATAAACTTGTTTTAATAAGAAATTAGCAGTAACACAAAACTTGCTAAGCAAGTTCTTAAATCCGGACAAATGCAGCGGGGGCAAAACAATACAACACGTTGATTAAATCGCCTGATTCCGCATTTTTAGACCACCTACAATAGTTACAAAAATTGGGCTATATATGAAATATTGTATAAAAAACTTTATAATATACATAGAACCCACAAAGATTTATTAGAAAAATACACGGGAACATGTATAATAAATCCGTGAACAAAGGTTTACAACACATTTTAAGATATACATAAATTAATACTTCGTTACACAGCCGTTATTATAATTATGACTTCGAGACGTTTAGAGTACTTCAATACCTGCCGTTTACAAATTTCGGGTGTAATCTTGCTCCATTCTTCAATACAAATTTCTTTGAGCTCGCGATGTTATTGGGGCCTCTCTTCTGAATCTTCTATTTCAATTCCCACCACATGTTTTTGATCGGATTCATGTCTGGAGATTTACTTGGCCATTCTAAAATGTTTTATCTCTTTCTCCTTAATTATTCCTTGGTTTCGTTTGCAGTATGCTTTGGATTCTTGTCTTTTTAGAAGGTCTATCCATGTTTCAATTTTAACAAACGAGCGGAAGGTAGGAGTTGCTCTTCCAGTATTTCACGCTATTTTCTGCCATTCATAGTTCCTTAAATGATGTGAAGTTTATCTACCCCTCATGAGCTGAAACATCCCCACACCTTGATTGACCATCTCCAAGCTTAACAGTGGGTATGGCGCACTTGGGTTTTTACTCTTCGTTTTGTTGCCTGCACACAAGGTTTGTTCTGTTTCTCTCAAATAGTTCGATTTTGGTTTCATCTAACCACAGTACTGAGTTCCAAACCGCTGATGGCTTGTTCAAATGGTCGTAGGTATACTTCAGCTTGGCCTTGACTTGACGTTTTTGGAGAAGAGGTGTCTTACGAGATGTACGGGCACAAAAACTTTTACTGCGTAGTGCCCTGCTGATCGTGTGTTTGCTGGCTTCGATTCCAGATGGCCTGAGATCATCCTTCAATTATTATTCTTCACTAGTATTCGAGTAGTTTGAAGCCTCTGCACCACTGTTCGGACCCATTTTCGAACAGCACGGTCGTTAATCTTCCGTGGACGGCCAGTTTGAGACTTACTGATAGTCGTATTCCGACATTTCCACTTACGTATAATGGTTCTAACTAAGGCTATAGGAACACACAGTTGTGGACGCATCTCTCGATAACTCATAACTTCATTATGGTGTTCCAAAATACGTTCGCGAAAGTCTCGTCTGAAGTCCTTATTCTTACACATGTTTTCGACCTTTCAGATCGAGAGCTGCTGTGCCAAGTACACGTTATTGGAGATAAATGCTGACAAAAGTTCGGTTGCCTAATAGTAGAATGTTTTAGATCTTTCTGGAATAATCATAGAAAAATTTTAATGTTTAACATCGAAAAAAGTCAGAGATTACAAACTTTTGTTCATGTATTTGTTATACACGTTCCTATATAGTTTTCCTATTAAATATTTCTATGTTTTACAAATATTATGAACCAACCTATTGATGATATAGAAATATTATCAACCTATTGATGAAATAAAGACAGAGTGTTTACTATTCAGTTTTATCTATCTCGGACTAGGACCGTGTTACAACTTCAACAGTTGTTAAAATACATTCCATTTTTCGTGATTTTACGTGGCTTAGAAATGTGGAATCAGGCGAATTAATCAATGTGTTGTATCACTTTTCCCCACTACTTGTGCGTTTCAGCTTCTAGGATAAAGCTCTGTCCTTAAAATGGAATTAGACCACTCCATCAATGTCATGAATTTAGTAAATAGTCACTTTTCATCACAGGGTCCAATATATCTCAAAACACTTCCTTGCGTTCTTATTTCTGACGAATAGCGACAGTCAAGGTACGAAGTAAAAACTAAAACGTGATAGAAAATTCTTCAAGAATTCCATGCAGGCGGCCAGTCGTTATTTTCTTATGAGATTTTCATGAACTAAAAGCCAAAAAGCCTGTCGTGGAATACATTTTTGCCCATATTATAGTAAATGCTTTCATAAATCGAGCCAGAATGGCAATAGAAATATATACATCAAACGCGCTAAAACAAAAGACATCATCACTTGTACTACTAATCGAGAATGGTAGAGTAATTTTAACTGTGTTGGCGACTGATTTTCAGCCATTACATTATTAAGTGTGAGCTAACCATTCTGCTAAACTAACTTGGTTCGGGTAAAAAATGAGTTTCGGGAATAAATTTCTCCTCACCGTGATTTACGTTTGAAATTAACGTGGATTATTTTCTGCTCATATTTATATATATATATATATATATTATATATATATATATATATATATATATATATATATATATTACATATATATATATATATATATATATATATATATTTGTCCATTTTATTAAAAAGTCTGACTACATCTGGAGAGGATTGATGAGCGAGAAAATACTGTCCAATGCGATGCTTTAGAATTGCGTGAATGTTTCAGGTGATGTAGAATAGATGATAGCGCGGTTTTCTCTTGTAAAAGGTGTTTCTACGCGATTTTTGAACTTTTGTAATAAAATAAGTGGTGGCGGCTTTAAATTGTGGGCTACAAGTTCTACATACTTTATATTAACTACTCACCTTTTTACTCCTTGGTTGAGAACAATTTATACTAAAAATTAGAGCCTTTTGATTATTAGTTTTTCAACCACATTGAGAAAAGAACTAAATTTTAAAAAATCCGTTAGGGGTGGCAACTACCACAAAAACTGACTTCCAGGTAATTTTACTTTTGACAACCACAGACCTGAAGAAACATTGTTATTGAAAACAAGAGGAGCTAGGCCAAATATATCTAAGTTATACCAACTTTCTATAAAAGTATGCATGCAATTTAGGGTGTCCCAAGATATCGAATTGAATCGGACACACTCCAGCACTTGTTGCCCTTGTTTCCTGTCGTAAGAAATTTTACCAGGAAAATTTTCAGCTTCATATCTCGTCTTTTACTGGTCGCGCATTTCATTCAGTTTTCTGCTGGGCGTCAGGTTGTGCAGCGGTCACTGGTATAGCGTGCAGCGGTTAGTGTTGTAAGGGCATTAGCTGAGCTCTATTTTACAATAACAAATATTTTTCTTGTTTCATGAAACTCATTTCTTAGCTTGCTGTTTCTATGCACCTTGTGCAATGTGCATAGATCCGCGTTCCCTCATTTTCATACTAAATGATGCCTGCATCCTTTCTCTTTTTGATCATATTTGTCGTGGTAAAGGGAGGCTAAAACTTTATTTTATAATAATAATAGTTATAATGCTTCCATAGCATAAACTGAGCCCGCGTATCGTAGATACTTGCCAATCAGACTTTTGTCATGATTTTCAAATTTTCGTTAGCTTGTTTGCCCTTTGCTTTTTCACCGGACTTATTGCGGAAATTTAGTTTTCACTAATCTTATGGTGCCTTATGGGGTGAGTAAAGGTGTGAGTGGTGCCTTATGGTGCCATTCACCCCTCTACAGCAAGGCACCACTCATCCCTCTACAGCAAGGCACAGTGCACCACTCACCTCTCTACAGCAAGGCACCACTCACCTCTCTACAGCAAAGGCACCACTCACCCCTCTACAGCAAGGTACCACTCACCCCTCACAAGCAGGGCAACACTTACCCCTCAACAGCGAGGCACCACTCACCTCTATACAGCGAGGCACCACTCACCCCTCTACCGCGAGGAACCACTCACCCCTCTACACCATGGCACAGTGCACCACTCCCCCCTCTACAGCGAGGCACCATTCACCCCTCTACAGTGAGGCACAACTCACTCCAAATACCTCTCACCCCTTTACAGCAAATACTACAGCAAATGCACTTTGTTTTCTGCAGGAAAACAGAAGACGATGGCTCAGTCATATTACTGATAAAAATTCAGTTGTCCTGAGACGTAATTGTTGATAAAGTAAAATGTGTTGCCTTATGATGATTATATTATCAATATATTGAAAAGGGAAATTTGATGGAGTTTATATTTATTTCCTTTCAACGGTATTTTACAATACTCTCAATAAATATCAAATTTCTACAGCCATTAGTTGTCGGTCTATGTGCCATAGAAGGAAAAGCTAGAATTTTCTTATTTGATGGAAATTCAGATCAAATCTCATAGGAGCTATAAAAAAACGTTCGTTTTACACGACCATCAAATATTGCTAATGTTCATGAAAATTTGGTGGAATCATTTTCATTTGACGAAGAACCAGAGCAGCATGTGCTGGATTTGATATCATTACTTTGAATTTCTACCTTTATACGCTTGGGATCGACACCTTAACATGAATTATAAAAAAAAATCTTGCAGGAGAAATTTCGTTTGTTATTGTGTTCATTAAACGATTTTTTTTTCAAGAGGGGCACTGAGCTCATCAACTTAATTTTTGTTCTCTGGAGCGGATTGGTAGCAGAGTGTTTACTATTCAATTTTTATATCTCGGACAAGGACCGTGTAACAATTTGAGAGCAAAAGAAAAATAGTTCTGATTTACTCCCTTGTATGCAACACTGAATGAGCACGAATGAATTATGTAATAAAAACTATCGAAGAAACTGGATCCGTACATGAGTGATGTGTGTTAATTACCATGCAAGCCCACTGTGCATTCCAAGTGTGTCTGCGCACAAGTTTACAGAATCGCTTCAGTTTGTTGGTTTTCACGTTTCCTTCTCTGTAATCCAAGGTGTCAGCAGACATGTTTCGTTCATAGCCAGTGAAAAGTAAGCAGATCGAAGTACGACTCTATTCTAACTGTATGTTAACTCATATCTGATGCAGATAGGGTAAAATGTTATCACATGTGTGCAAATCTATGAAATATTGAAGTAACATCCCGATATATAAATGGCGTGTCTAGATTAATCTTCTGAAACTTGAAAATACCATGGAAGTGTTTTAAATTCCATGTTAAAATCAGTATGGTTTTAAACTGGTCTAACATCATATGAGCAAGACTATTTTCAAGTTATCCTCTGTAAAATATTTTCTTCATGAGTGAATTTGAATGACAGAACGAAAATTGCATGTCTAAGATATATGTATCCAGATACAAGTACTCCATATACACATGCATCCATGTACAATCATCGTACGAATGCATGGATAGCAAGAGAACATGCGCAGTAGCTTACAAAGGCCTCTTTCCATAGTACTTAGCAGTGTTTGAATCTATTTGTACCATACATCAACATATGTACACAATTACTGACTTAGGATTCCTTGTTTTTCTACCATTTGTCCAAAGCCCTGACCTTCGATACAATTGTAATCTGGTTTGCTAAAATGTTTAATAATACCCTTTTCATTATAACCGTACATGAGTGCGGGTATAACATAAATAATACCGATGCATGAGTACTTCACATCACTCACTGTGAAGTACATGCGTATTTCACAAAAAATCACTTATTCAATTATGTTCTTGCCATGAGTGTTATTCATTGATAGGGATCTGCTGCCAAATCTCCTCTTGAATCTATTAACTGAGAGCCATGGAGAGCCGTCCAGTAGGGATTTACATTGATGAGCTCAAATAAAACGTGAGCGAAAACACTGGTGCGCTCTGTGTGCCTTCTGACTGAGGTTGGAGTTGCACTTGGAAAACATATATACGTCTAAAATGAGGGCTTACGTCTTTGTTAATTTACTATTGTTTTTTTTCTTTTACGTCAACCAGCCAGAGTACAGTTTGCCTAGCTCATTTTTCCGTGATGGTAAAGAAATATGAATTTCCAAGAATATCATTCTTATCTAATATCTCGAAACAGAGCACCATACGATGCAGCTCTGCGTTTTACTCGTTCTTTCCTCTTTCTCCTGTGTTAGTTCTGTCTTGTTCAGTTAGTCATTGAGTTTTTCATTTTGGATTATATTAATTAAATTAGTTCTTTCGTCAGTTCAATGATAAATGATGTGCTATTTCACAACAGCTCATTTTATGTTTCATTTACGTTTCAATATTTTCCCAATAATAAGTACGGCTAGTTAAACTTCAACTACTCTACTTATGGCATGATCTCTTTGAAATACACGTTGTCTGGTCACTTCAAAATGTTTTTATTTTAAATTCGTTTAGACTCGATGAAAAGTAATCTATTTACAACCTTTGTTTACGGGAAATGTGAAGCAATGCAAAGGGTTCGGAAGGCCGGTGATTAATGTTGCACTGCATCGAGTTCCTTCTGAATATAAAACGTTTTGAATTTAAGATTTGCCGATTCCTAGATTTAACATCTATTCATATGAAATATTGCCTTCGCATCAACTTAATTCAAACTATTTACAGAGCATTGTGTTCCCAGGCCATTAAATTTTGGCGGCTTTAAAAACTATTGGGAATTGGAATACGAACTCTGTTTTCTAAATTACCTCATGACTCTTGTCTGCATGAAAATCGGCCATGACACTATTGCTGCTGATTCAAATGTAAAATTACCTCCTGAATTTGAATATGACACTCGTTTTCCCTCATCCTTCACCGTTTTCGTGGCCCCTCCCTACTCTTTTTATCTCTTTTTTATTATGGCCTATATAGAGGTGAAAAGTTCTAAAACGTGAACAGTTGTAGCAAGGAGGTAGATTTTCAAAGGGAAAGGTAGATTTTCTCCCATATATTGTGAAAAAATCATAAAAAATGCGCTATTTGTTCGTGTTTTCACAGTTTTCCTCTTCTTTTAAACGTATTTCAGGTTTCAGTCCAATGATGGTCCCCAAAATACCCCAAAAAATAAAAATGAAGCGTATCAATATGTAGCGAATATAATCTCAGTATATAATGACTCACAGTACATAGGATAAATACAGTACATGTGAAAATATTTTGTTCCGGGAATCATACGATCCGTTTAGAAACTCCCCTTTAAAGAACTTAAAAAATAACTAAATAGAGAAACAATGGAACTCACCTATTGAGAGCTTTTGGGACAGTTCATTTAGATTATGAAATACTATATTCGAATGCAATTAATTCTAGGGTACGATTTACAAATCTTCATTGATTTTCAACACTTCAGATCTTCCACTTCATGTTGCAACTGAAACGCAAGTGGAAGATTTGAATCGTAGCTTTTTAGTTACTGCTAACGATGGTAACTCCGCTAATGTTAAAAAAAAAGTAAATAACGGTTTATTTTAGTGTGTTCATTTCGATATGTTATTGCTTTATTTATTTTCCCGTTCCAAGTTCTCTTCCTCCATGTTTTTATAGAATAAAAAATTACACCCTATCAGCATCATTACAAGTAAAATGGCAAATGATTTCTATAGTTTGGGCCAATCTACAAAAAAATTCATTCCTACCCGTCATATCAGCCCAATGTCCGTAGACTGTTGTGTCCAGAAATGGACTCACTGTTGCGAGATTCCTTAGTCTTAGAAAATTATGTTGTTACTCGCATATTTCCAGCCGTTACCTGAATAAACGCCGGGGGAAGGAAGATGCCAGAAGAGTCTCTGCTTTTCAAATCACTAAGAATAGGTGAAATTAAGTGGACAACATATTTAATCACTAATGTAGAAAATGTGTTCATCTCACTGAATTTTTCTTTCGTATGTAACAACTGTTGAAAACAACTGATGCACTCACCTTTATCACTAAAAGAAAGACTTACTTTAAGGTGTGCAAGATAGAGTGACTGTTCTAGTCAGCTTCAATTCTTTTACCGGCGTTTTTGCTGGTGTTAAGAAAATAGTTCAAGGAGATTTTAGCAGTGTCCTTCGAATTTGTGATAAAATATAATACCTTGCAGAACATTTTTACTGTGTTTTGAAGAACTCTCTACCGGTCTGTAGAGAGTTCTGAACGCCCCATGGTATTCTGTTCTGCTCTTAATTTCCAGTGAAAAAGCTCTTTATGCAAATGTTGATAAGTTTGTTAGCATGAATTAGGAATCTAATATTCATTTCGAAAAGAATTCTTCCATCATGAAGATAAGTAAAATTTTGCAATCGTTTTTCCATAGGGAAAATATTTATCAGAGAATTCAAGGCTTTCGCTTGTTCTTTGTTCTGGCATTACGCATTAAAATTTAAAAACATTTGTTATAAGCATTCTTTTAAGATGTGTCACGTCAATGATGGTTTCTTTATTATTGTTTTCAATCGAATTTTTCTTAAATAGAGTTTTTGATAAAATTTCATGAATGTCATTCAAGAAGTTTACTGAAAAAAAACGGTATTATGATGGTGAAATACGACTATCAGAGGATAAAGGACGAGGTTAGGCGTTCCAACCATCTCACGTAGCCTTGCACGCCTTTTAAAAGACGCGTGTTTTCGAACAATTGTCTAGTGTAAGAACTACCCACTTCCTGTTTGCCAACTCCGACCTCAGCTGCCTTAGTTTTGTTTAAAATTGGTTAAGTGGCGATAGTCCTAATCAGACATTATAATTTGGTATTCAAGAAGACGCCCAATGACTTAGAACTTCCTCTTAAAACAGAACATTGTGAAGGATATTTTTTGAGTCGTTATTTTTAAGGAATCATTACTGCAGTACAGAGAAGACAAGTAATGCCGCTTGGAAAATGGCGTTGGTGACGTCTTAAAATTAATGTCATGTGAGTGACGCGACATCAAAATGACGCAATCATCGCATGCTGTGGGATCAAGTTGAACTTCATTTCATGGTGAGGGATTGAATCGAGAACGTAGGTTTTCAAATCATATTTTCTTTGTGATTAAAACGAAATAAAATATAATAAGTAAACAATTTTAATGGACGAAGCTTCAAAATTACTATGAATTTGTTTGTAAAAACAATTTTTCAGAGGAACATTTCCAGGGATTTTTTGTCGACTTATTTAACTATTTGTATCAGTGTTCTGCACTTAGCTAAAATGCACTCCATTAAAACGATCCATTACGAACAAAAAAACAGTATGTGCACAAAGTCTCTTTCCCATTTCAAAAATTTATTACAAAAACAATTGATGATATTTTTTATCATTATTGGTTCTTTTGTATTCAGTGTTTATTAAAATTGTTAATTACATTTACCATTTTTGTGTTACAGAGATCCTATTTGTGAAAAGGTACTCTTAAATGAACCCCTAAAAATAGCTACCCCTTTAGAGATGCCGCAATGTGTCTCATAGCTTATTGAACAAAATCGGATAGGCAGACTCAGAAAATTTACAGAACTTAGTAATGGAAGAGATCCACCATCACGTTCGTCAATTCGTGCATGGCGCCAGGAATTTATGGAGACTTGGCCTGAAATCGAGTACCGTATTGAATTGCTTCGTGCAAGTAATGCAGCCCATGTCAAAGTTTATTAAATGAAGTATAAACTTTGTTGAATTTATTGTAAATGCTGAATACAATACAACAAATCTGAAAAAAATATTGGATCAATTGCACTTGTGATAAATTTTTTAAGTGTAAAGAGACTTTGTGGAATGTGGTATATTTCGATGGAATGTGGTATATCAAATTTTACAACCGGAATGTTTCAGTTTAACTATGATTTTGGTTCTTCGGCATATTAACAACCCAATTCAGGAAAGATATTCGCTGGAGGAAGTAGGTAACTGCGTTGCGTCGTTGCTCATATACTTTTTGCAGCCCTGAAATCAAATTGAGCTATAGCATCGTCTGCAACACGTCGTGGTCGTGTCGTTGGGCTGACGTCTGGATAACCAAATGGTTGTAATCTAACCCCCTCCCTCTACCCTCCCTCCCACTCCCTTTGTTTGAAACTATTCACTTCTCTGGTCGGTTATTACGCAAGTTTCAAGATCTTTATCACATTGAATTTTCCTAGAGGATTCCTTTTAGTGACCAGACTTTCCTCTTTTCAGAAGAAGGCGCCGATTGACTCTCGAAAAATGAATTTATTATCACTTATTTTCCTCGTGAATATTTCGTATTTGAAATACATATCACCCTGAATGCCTTCACGGAAAAAACCACTGAGGATCTACCCTATATTGTAGACCCTCAGGCTTCATTACCGCTTTAATTAAATTGCTTATAAGATTGTCAGATGACATTTAAGTTTTACCCTACAGCCACTCAGAACTTTTTGGACATCGTAATAACTTGCCTTATCGCTGCTGGATAAATTAACAGGCTATCGAAAGCATGCACACATTTCACTGGCAACGATACAGGCTGCGACTGAGCGATGCATTGCTCATTCATTGTTTTTTGTGCTCGCTCCACTATACCTGAGCTGCATGGCTACTCTTGCTCAAAATGACCTGAGCGTACTTATTATTTCGTTCCATTATGATGTATTTTACTGTTCTTTCCTCCTCAAAATGATATCCTCGGGGTGACTCGTATCTCATCCATTGTGAAAATCGAGAACAAAACCTGTACGGACACAAAAAGTTCAGGATAATTTATTAAGACCCAGGAGAGTTTGAAATTTCATTGTTAGCTGTTGGAAACATTTTATTGCTTATAATTGACGGATAATAATTGATAATTTTATGATTAATGTGAAATCATACATTAATGATGTTTTTTACTCTATCGCTAAAAATCGGAAATTGATATAGACGATTAGGAGAGTTCAGGAATCCCAACTATTCATGAGAGGTTGAAATCATCCAATATCTTGGTGTTACGTGTATTTTTCGTATGGATTTTCCAAGGGCTTAGTCACTTATGAGCCATCCTGTGAAAGTGATATCTGTAAGTGCAATCTCATCCAATATATTAAATAAATACTTTTGTATTATTCTAGACACCAGTGGCCAAAAGGGTAATGCTTAAACAGGGTGACCGCCACTTAGTTGAAGAAACTTCAACGTAAGGTTGGGACTGTTAAAGTAATAGTTACTCAACAACAGTGTGGTCGAAAATGCTTCGTTAAAAAAAGTTACCAAGACTTGGCATTTGAAACTTATTGAAGCAAAGTTCGTGTTATGAAGTGACGAGAAATGAAATACAGAAGCTAGGAAAACACTTTATTATGAACACGAGAACAGATTAGCCAGAATTAACAACAAAATTGTCGCAGCTAGGATTCGTAAAACTCCCTGCGTCATCGACCGCGTCGGGAAATCATTGCTCCGGCGTTCGAACGCCACCGGTGTTCAAACGTTCGAACGGTCGTCTTAATAACTACGGCTGTCATTCTTTTCTTGTGTTCATGATGAAAATGCCTTCCTAACTTCTACATTTCCCTCCCACTCTCGGGTAAGGAATTTTTCACAGATGCGTTTAAAATTTCACGTCCTCACGACCCTTTAAAGAAGCATTTTCGACGACACGGTTATTGAGTACAAGGTGTTTATTTCAACGACCCCAACCGTATGCCAAAGATTGTTCAACAAAGCACACCGCTCGCCCTGGAAATTAAATTTTTATTCTAGTAAGTGCTTGATAATAAATTCATTTTTAAAATATTTTTAAAATATAAATATAATTCGCTACCAATAAAAAATATTGCTTAGAACTTTTTTCTTAAAATCCTGGTAAACATTATTCCTGCAATCAACATTTGCCACAAACTGCCAACACAAATGGGCGCATGGTTAGTGTAAATTCAAGCAATGAAAATGTTAATTTTATCGTAAAAAATAAAGAAATACTTTAAGTTATCATGAATATGAAAACAAAGTTAAATTTTTCCCATTTTATTGCTCAAAGCAGATTTGAATTTCATCTTACCTTGTTACTGAAAGCAGGGCGTGAACAGCGGCAAGCGAGCACGCAAACCAGACGGTCTGAGTTTTATTCAGGATTCTAGTCTAACCCTGATACGGTCAGTGTGGCTGACAATACAACTAATTTCCTAGAAATATCATCCAGAAAATGGGCGTTCACATTCAGATTCTTTCTATTCAATTCAGCTGATGGAACTCTGAAATTTTGCAACGTATTTAATTACAAATGAAGTTGGAAGCGTAAGTTTGTGCTTTCTCTTTTTCGAAAGCACAGCGTTAATGTGACCAGCAGCCAAGCAATAATACTATAAAACATGATTTTAATAGTTGTATAAGTACATAAATGGAAAAAAGATTGGATTTGTGTATGAAACACGCATACACATCATGAGAGATTTTCAAATGCATACATCCCCTGATGTTGCTTGGACCATATCCAATCAAAAACTTGGAATCAAAAAGCAATATCTATTCGTTCAGGCCTAGCTAACAGATACCAAAATAGGTAGCACGGATTTTTTCCTGCCTCCGTATTAATTAGCTGGAGTCGCAATGTATTCCAGAAAACAATTGTTTCATTACGAACACTGTTAGCAAACCAGTGATGATATTCCTTGCTTGAATGACAGGATTTTATTTTTTCGCTTGAGCCAAAGTATTCTACTGTGCTTATTTTAATCTTCTTCGTGCATGCTATTTTGGATCTCTTGTCCTGAGGTGCAAAGCAGTTTCTTCCGCCTGAGGGACATACGAGATTATTTGTTTTCATCGCCTCTGTCCACAATAGTCACGCTAAAGACTTCTTTAGCACTCGCTGTCAGTTCCAATGCGTATAATGGTTTTATCCTGGCTGTATTAGTTCGATCATGAGAAATGACTGAAGAAGGGATCACTTTTAATTTAAATATTTTTCACAAGCTAATTAGGATTTAACAGGGTATTACATTTTGATCATCCATGGATACTCGTTAAAAATACATACAGACATCCAAAAACTAGATCAGTTCTAGAACTGGAATAACCAGCCTATATTGAGTTTTCAATGCTTAATCATTCTCCTAAGTTGATTGAACAGAAAGAAAATTTTCAACACCCTTATTGGTCAGGAAAGCTCATATTCACAGAACAAGGACTCTTAGCCCGGTTTCGCTACCCCAGCTTCGTCCTGTATCGCCCGTCGTGCTACAGCTGTGATTGAGTTGTCAGTTGGCAGCAACAGCTCTGAGAGCAAAGCTGCGTTGGGAGCCCTAATTGGAGATAATGCAGCTCCACTACAACGTGGAATCACCTCTTGTCTGCTCTCAATTTTGCAATACGTGGTATGAATGAGCATTTGCTCGGCTGTGTAGAATACTGAGAACAAAGTGGGTCCAAAGCAATTGTCGTTAAGTACAAAGGGACCAAAGGGACGAGTATTCAAAGCAGACAATCAACTTCAATTTTCCAAAAGTACCATTGGGTTGAATGCTTTCATACTTCAAAAGCAGTTATGCTACGTGTTTGGTTGGCGCTCTCAATCCATTTCTGTTGGCTAATTCATAATCTAATGATAAAAAGTACACTGTAGTGATGGAAAATTATGCTGGGATGCATGGTTACTCGTAATTGACCTCTTTGCTGTCTGAAATATATTGTATCGTCTCCTGAGAGCTTCGAATTTAATTTGTTTTAATAAATTTATTTAGAAAACTTTGGAAAGAACTGCCTCTGCAATACCATCTTGACAATTTTCTCAGATTTTAATTATTATGCCTCAACTCATAAGCAATGTTATTACTGTGGTAATTACCCTGTCTTGCAGCAGATAAGAAACGAACGCGTCTGTTTACTGCCATGTAATGTGACGCATACCACTATTAAGCAGAACTGCGAGGCAGTAGCTCTAACGTAATTTTATGACTTTTATATTTAAAATGAAAACACCCACTAAAGAGCTTCATCCGCACTTGCAGGAGTAAAAAGTATTTATTTACGTTCTTGGCAGTTTTTTGCTAAATATTTCTGCGACGTTCATCATAGGGAGAAAAATTAAGTACCGCAAATGTTGCGTCATGTATGCAGCATGATATATGAAACGGGTTTTTCTGTCGTATTATAGCGATAGATCGACTGAATGACTTTCAAAGCCCCTGCTAGAGCATGTGTACCTTGATTTGAAATTAGTTTGAGTACAGCCTTTTAATACCTCAGAACAAATGCACTTCTAAGCGTCCATCAAGCATAAAAATAAACAAGGTTATCAGAGTTTTATAAGTACGCCAATTGCAGATAAACAATGGATTTCTGCATGAGACACGCGAGAGTCATGCGTATAGAAACGAACTTGCTTATATTATGGCTTGTACAAACTCCAATAATTATTGTTGTACTCCACTTCAGAAGTTCATTCTAATGAATTATGGTACATTTTGTTTAGAATAGTTAAGTTTCAGTTCTAGGAAGAGAAAAGTTTTAAATAGATTTTCCTCTCAAAATGATAGTGTAGTTTGTTATTTGGTTCAACTTAAAAGGGTTTTGATGATTTACATCTATAAAAACTGAGAATTGTGATGGCGCATAAGGCTAATGGTGAAAATGAAAGTGCTGGGAATACTTATGATAGTAAATGGAAATCAGCCTTTTAATCGATGATTTGACAACAGTTAACAGCTTAAAAGGGTTTGTAGCATCGTCATGTGTGGATCGACAAGCCTGTAATAATACACATGCTCAGTCTAACCACCAGATCATTGATATAAAGAGGCCGTTACCGACGTTAGTGCAATGTGAGAACAAGGAATTAGCGAGCTCAATTGTTAATTATTTTTCAAAGCAGAGGTCACTCGAATATTTCTTACTCATCAACAGCATGTATAATAAAATTGAAAATTATCGACTGCTTGAGGTTTCGGCATTTGAAAATTGGAAATTTAGCACCATTATGATTGCTGGTTTGCTTTTAAAATTAATTTTCATCTCATGTGTGTTGACCGATTTAACCAAGGTTACAAAAAATTTAATCCCAACTAATTGATTAAATGAAAATAGTTCAAGCATTTAATCGAGAATCATTTGAAAATTCATGCTGAAACTCACGTGCTCTCCAAGCACTAGGGCTGGAATGGAACAACTTGGAAATTTTGCAGAGAATGAATATAAAACTTAAAGAAAAGATATTCTGACAGTCCGCATACTGGAAGCGGCGGCTTTCATTGAATATTAATGAGGGCGGGTCCCATTCTGCAGCGAGTAAAAACCACGTTGCCGCCACTTTTAAGAGCGCAACTTTATAGGGGTCTCTTTTGTGGTAAAACGAGTTGATATAAGAATGTAAGCCTAAGAACAGGGAGAAATTGTTTCTTCAGGATACATTTCAAACAATTCTGAGTAACGTATTGACAGTTGAATGTCTTTTTTATACAAGTCTTCTGCAACTTAAAAAAACATATTTCATGATTACTTTGTTAACTAATGCACTAACGCGTACGCAAGAAGTTCCAGGGAGAGATGTTGACCAATCTGCTGGCTTACTCGGAAATAAGATAGAAATAAAAATATAAGATCTGCATTCATCATCACTCGTGAAATAAGTAAATGTCGGTTTAATTTTCAGCTCATATTAACTAATAATTATTGTTAAAAAACTGGTTTTACTCTGGCAGCTAATGCTCATAAATGCATGATTGGCAGAAATTTGTAAGTAATTCCAGATTTTTAGAAATGAGAATGATAAATATGAGGCATTTAATGAAACATTTCTCTCAGGTTAACATCAAATTTGAGATTTTCCAGTTGCTGGAAAAGAAAAAATATACGTTTTGTCAGTCTGTTGCTACGAGCGATGGTAGATCGTCTTTTTACGATTCACTCATGACTTTGTTCCCCTTCCAAAATTACAAGAACTTTAAAAGCATAGTTCAGGGGAATCCTAATGAGGTCAATACAGCAGTCAGTGAGTGAAGGCAGTGAACATACAAAAATATACAAAAAATGTAATGAGCACGGAAGTATTGCGGATAGAAACGAAGGAAATTCAGGAAGAAAAATAACCCAACGAACTGAAGATAATACCCCAACATGATATTCAACGAAACAAACACCCAAAATATTACACAACATGACATTCAACGTAACCCTAAACATGACACCCATGATTATTAATACCCAACATGACACTTGCCACGGCCACCGTGAATTTTAACTTCCCTTGTGGCAACATCTGAAAGCAGCCGAAAACCGCTTCCCTAAAGTAAATACATTCCTTTCGCGGATCTCGCTGAAACTGCCATTGCTAAAACTTTTGTAGCTTAATTTGTGTTATAGCTTAACTGTGTTAGTTCTCCTCAAATGTTAACCCGTGCGTTCAATAAATGACTAGAAATACGATATGTAATAAAGAAAAGCTTTCGCGATAAATGTGAGAAAATGCATTAGGCATTTGTCGAGCAAGCGAACCTGAGAAAGATGGTGAACTGTTTTACGAAGCTGCGCTCCTGTGCTGTTAACTTTTCAAATTTGTCACAGCATTATTTGTCTGCAATGCGGTAATTTTTGAGCGTGTGGTTGGGTGTTTCGGCGTGTGCCTGGGTGTTTCGGCGTGTGGCTGGGTGTTTCAGCGTGTGCCTGGGTGTTTCGGCGTGTGCCTAGGCTCGCGGTGGCAGAATGGTTAAGGGGTCGGCCTTGTATGTTGGAGACGAGGGTTCGTATCCCGGCGCTGGCGCGGCGGTTTTCCCCGTTGGGTATAAGGGAAAAGCTCAAGCACAATACCCCACTCAACCCAGGTGTCGGAAATGGGTACCGGCTTTACGGGGCAACCGTCATGGTGTCCTATATACAGTGTTAGTTATAAGACATTTGAAAAAACAATACTTAAGATCATATGTATCAGGCTTGATTGGAAATTACGCATCCCAAAGATGCCGATGTTACCTCACCTTTCGGCGTGTGTTTGGGTTTTTCGGCGTGTGCACTGCAACTGAACGAGCATTTTACCAAACTTTCGTGAACTAGCAGCCTGCCATTAAGTAATTACTACCTTGTTCGTTTGTTTATTTCCTCCAGAGTGAACTTTTTAGAGCATTTAGATTTCAATGCGATCAGACCACCATAGATGTAAGTTTCTTAGCAAAAGGTTGTGTGTGTTTGTTTGATAAAAGAAAATGTGTGAAATAGTTCCTAAAAAGAATCCAAGAGCGGGATCGTCAGCACAAGTGTGGTTTATTATACCATAGGATATCCTCGCACCATGTTCCTGCTTGGCCAAGCCTTAGTGGCTATTTACGGCTTGTCCTACACAGCACTCAATTTCAATAATGTTATTCCAATGATTCCTTGTCACAAAGCATGTTGTACCCTGTCCATTCGATTTTCTACTGTGCAGTAGATATTTTGTAGATATCAACGCTTTCATTTTATCTGAATAAAAAACAAAGTTTTCAACAACATGAAACAAAAAGACTCAAAATATCTCAATTTGAACTGGAGGTATAATTTATACAACAAAGGGGCATTTTTGCGGGAGACTCTGTACGCTTAGTTTTGATTTAATTAAGTTCACTACTGCAGCAGTCAATTTCTCAAACGCCTAACTTAAGGTTACTTCCATCATACCGATGCAACATCAAACTATACGGGTCTTTTTTTCCGAAACTGGAATTATGTTATTTCAAGAGCCATTTGTATGAAAATCTCATTTTCAGTTTTCCCCATCTTTAATTCAAGAACATTCCCGTTAAATACAGTAGCATTTATTTAAAGAAGAGTGTTAATATATAATTCACTTCAGTATTAATGAAGCCTTTTTACTAGGCAATTCGTTCGAAAATATTGAATTTTGTAAATCATATATCATGATTATCGTTTCATTTCTCTGCAGGGTTATAACTGCTTCACTATACTCGAACTTGGGGCTTACGAATTTTGCTCACCATTTTTCTGTGCTGTGCACAATTTCAAGGGACGACATTTTCCGATTTATGAAAGCAATGTGTTACGATTTTTGGTAAGTCACATACATAATTCCTCGAGCATGTTTTGATTCCGGCTGTCATTTAGCATTTCGAGCTCATCAAGCCTCATTGGTTTCTTAGTAACAATTTCACACAGATAGTGTGAGTTCCTCATGGGCCACTTTGTATTTTCGTGCTTACCTACGTACGAGGTACAGTCTACTTAGATATACCAATGATCATTTAGCCTGTGGGAAAATGTACAATGACGTCGGGCAGTGGGTTTCATCCATGAAAATGAGCGCTTGACACTCATGAGGGATGGTTATTTTCTAGGTTTGAATGAGAAATGATTGGGAAATGATCAATAGGAAACACCAGATAATTTACGAATGAAATTATTTTTCGAAAATATGAAACTCAAAAAACTCGGTGAAGGTTCCTCTACGAATCCTTTGGGTTACTCGTTCTTATACATTGTTATGAGGCGCCTGGTTTAAAATTTGATGTATATCGTGCGAAGTATGAAACGAATGGGTCATAGGTACTGTACATCGTTGTTGATCATATCAATTCGCGTATTGACCGTGGAATCATTGATTTTTGCTTTAAATCTAAGGAAGAAATGAAATTACAGTGCCTAGGATTTTCTTGGCCGTTATATACATTTTCAACAACCCAGACTTTGCGAAAGGTAAATTTACCCCTTCATAAAACATACATTTCATGACTGCCGTTATAATTTTCGCTCATGCGACCTAAATATACCTAATTTTATTGTTACAGAGTCATATAAAATAGAAGTGATCCAACATTACGCCATTACTTATATTACCTACATAGGATAGACACCTGTAAAAAGAAAAAATTTCGAACCTTTGTCGGGTCACCAGTTTTCAACTTCAGTAATCCAACTACAATTCAAAGATAAACTATCAAAGATAAACAGTTTAATGAAAGGGCAAGACTTAGTTTTTGCTAGAACGTGCAAAACTTTCGAGATTAGTTTGCCGTCATTAATAGTGTTACTTCAACAGTCAGTGAAGAGGCAGCCTGAGTTGAATGAAAGTCGGTCAGGATTCTCAGAATGCCGAATGTACACAGAGAACAATGCAATCAAAAAGGGAATACTGTGATTGAACGGCTCAAGAACAGCAATGGATACTGCACGATATTAAAACTACCCCACATTTTTTGCTAGATTTGCTTATTCGAACCGTAGGGTATGTAAAATTAGGAAGTACAATCGTTGCTATGTATGTGAACACATTTGACCCTCAGACTAGTCTAGTTTTGTGAAACATCGTCATTGAGTGTCACCTAGAAGCAACGCGAAAACAAACACGTGATATAAATTGTACATCTAATAAAACCGTAAAATACATATTTCTGAATAAATAAAAACAAATTACTGAGATAGAACAGAGTACTCAGAAGTAACATAAGGTATTTACAACTCTTTCGGTGAGCAAACTCATGAATGCTGAAACGGAAATATGTGTATACATATATGTGAATATAAATCTGAAATCCTGCACTTGCGATGGTTCATCTTTGAATTAAACTTGGATTATCGAGATTGAATAATGGCAACCCGGTAAGAGTCGAATTTCTTCTGTTTAAAAGATGCTGTCCTACGTAGAAGATTTATGTAATGGGTGAAAGTTGGATGCCTTCAAATGAAACAAGAAAATTAAGGGGAGCATTTCCTTTTTGGCTTCTAAACTTCAAAAATTAATAAAAATACTTCTAGAGCGAAATAGGCTTGGAGGTATTCACTACATGTTTAGAACATTCGAATGAATGTTCAGAGCCCATTTTTTTGAGAATTTGCCAATCCCAAGAGGGAAATTTCTAAAAAATCGAATTTCTCAGCCAATATTGTACGTAAAGACGATTAGTTTTTTTGCCCGATTCACAATGAACGGGTCTACAAATGCATGCAGACAGTTTTTTGATATCACTTCAAAAAAAATTCAAAAAATTTTTGCAGGCAAAAATGTATTTTTTTCGGTGTGTTTTTTTCTTTCAAATGGCAATAAAAAAATTTCCAGTCAACTAATCGTAAAACAACTTGCTAAATTGTTAGTGCTCACCTTGATTTTTACAATTATGAAAAGATCTCCTACATAAGTGAAAAACTGTAGGAGAAATAAAGCCACACAGCCAAAAAAACTCATTGTGAGAAAAATGCGCTCAACTTTTTCCGATATATATCCAGCAGTTTTTTAGTTATGGAGAAGATATTTTTTGCATTGTAAAGATCAAGATGAGCACTATAAACCTGCGTTGTCATTTTTTGATCAGGTAATTAGAATTTTTCATTGCCATTCAAAGTAATAACTGAAATTCAACATATATTAGTGATGAAAAATTTAAAAAAAAATTTGAGTTTATTTTTTCAAGTGATATCAAAAAACTGTCTGCATGCATTTGTAGACCAGTTCAATATGAGTCGGACAAAAAAAATTTAATCGTTTTTACGTAAATAATGGCTGAAAAATTCGATTTTTTAGAAATTTACCTTTGTGAGGGCAGGGGGGGGGGGGGGGAGGGATGGGCAAATTTTGAAAAAACTTTGGGCTCTAAACATTCATTCGAATGTTCTAAACATGTTGTGAGTGCCTCCAAGCTTACTTCGCTCTAGAAGAATTTTTTTGATTTTTGAAGTTTTAGAAGCCAAAATGGAAATTCTCCCCCTAAGCGTATTTATTTTGAGTGAGCTTCACTCACTATAGAGCAGCTTGCAAATTTGCGTTGTTTGAAGAGCTAAATTTTCCTCTCGCGAGGGCTGGTGCCGTAGAACATTTATGTAGAAACGGGCGAAAAAGTCGTAATGGAGACCATCTAATTTCATCTCCTTATCCTGAAGTTTAATTCAGAAACGAGCGATTTTAAGGTCAAAATATGATTTGAAACGATTAGCGACGATGTTCCTTTAACGCTTTCATATCATACCTAGCATGGGACTCACCATATTATAAGCCAGGCACAAAGTGGAAATGCAGAACAAAGAACTTGAAGAATTCGTCTGGCGTTCCTCACTGAACTTATGAGTTTCATATTGCTGGAAAATAATTACATTCGTAAGTCTTTTGGCGTTTCCTACTGAACAATTCTCAATTATTTTACATAAAATCATAGATAGCGACCCTCATAAATATCAGGTGCCCATTTTTAGGCATAAAACCCTGTCCGACGTCATTCGATTTTTTTATGCAGCTTCTATGACCCTTTGCGTATGAAAACATATTCATCTCTTTACTAGCCCCTTTCAAAATATATCTTGATAAATATTTTAGCCCGATGTTAGTAATCGTTTGTCTTTAAGTAGAAAATGGTTGTCCGGATGTTTGCTATTTTCTTCATATTTGTATACGAAAGACATATTGGGACTTGAAATAACATTATTTACAGTTCAGCATTTTCTCAAGACATTCAATGCTATTCAAGGCATTTTGAAAAAAGATGAAGAGGATTTTTCAGATACATGAAATTTGATTGGTATGTTTATTCAAATTGTCCTATCGTTTTTGTATATCACTGTATAGTTTGTGAATGAAAGGTATTACAGCTACACAGCGATAAATATTTTTGAAATCTCGAATGCTGGTAATGCTAGGAAATACGTCTAGATTGGTCACCAGTCAGTTTTCATCGCGCACTGCACTGTTTCCTTCTTGGAATTACCTGAACATCGAGTTAGAGTTACCTCAAAAATTTTTGTGAACATGCGAGTTTTAAAATAATTTCAAATCAAAATCAACTTTTGTTGAGCAACAGTATGTATACTGGTTTCACTGCGTATAAAAATTGTTCAGCAGAGTGGCAATCTAATCAACCAGTAACGCATGAATTTCAGTGCTGCAGGACTCTCACACATACATATGTATAAACATACATATATGTACCAGGCTTCCCCTCCCTATGGGAGGGTAGCCGACCGTAGGCCATAATCATCACTCTTAGTCACTAGTAAGCGAGAGAGGCAGCACTGGCCGCACCAAAACTGCCAGGATCAGCAGCAGCCCAGCACAACCATCTTCCACAGTCAGGCCCGACTGCCATAGCAGGTTTACCCCGACCGCTTCATTGAGTACAGCCCCTCCCCCCGCACAGGGCAGGTCAACCCCATCACACGCGGGCAAGCTTCTAATACAGTGTCAAAAAAATAAAATTACCTTCTTATGCACTGCCCCCACTCACTTCTGTCCGCAGTCATCCCTCTCGCCACGTCCACAGTCAGACCCTTCTCATACAAAGCACGTTTCACTCCATCCATCCGACTCATCTGTGGTCTACCTCGCGCTCTAATACCACTCACTTCCGACGTATAAATCTTTTTCTTTTTTCTCTTTACTCCTACAGGTACTGTTATATCAATGAACATCTGCACTCCTCTACTCTACGTATGAATTCCTGAAGGCGGCGGAACTCCTGAAACAAATTTTTTTCACTTTTCGTGACACGATGTGAGCAGGATTTTCTATGACCATTGTTGAACATGCCATTCAACTGCTAAGCACTTTGCCATAGGTTTGCTTCCAACAATTTCTACATAGTACGCCTGTCACGTGTATACAAAATTTTAGATCGGCCGTCATCACTACATCACTACTGCCCTTCACCATTTTTTTCCGCTGAACTATTGTAGTTTGCGTAGTTCTAATTTCTATGATCATCATTGAGATACTTTTTTTGTTGATTTTCCAGAATAATGCGAACTTACACATGTCCATCGTCATGAAAGGAAGTTCGTTTGTAGGTTTTTCCAGCAGGATTTCATATGCTTGTACCACGGTGAGAGTGGGTGTACTGACGCTCAGCGACACTAAGCACAACCATCATTACCATAATGTTTTTTCACACATTTATTTCGAAGAAACACGAGAAAATGCTTCGAAATATATCTCATTTAACTTGAATGGGACAAGCTTATCGGATTGAGACAGTCTCGTTTTCTGTAAAAATTGCATTAAAATAAAAAAAAGAATCAGCCTCGAAGGACGAGCTACTTTAGGTATACTAGTACAATTTCTATTTATCCCTTAAGTTACCTCTAAATTGTTTACTGAAGATGAACCATTTATTTGATCCAATATGACAATGCCTGCTCTATCAGTGTGAAGAACCCGGTGCACACATCACATACTCTAAGGAGCTTAAGCGACGCACGTTGAAAACTGTGGAGTTTCATGCTCCTGCAATTATTTTAGTCGCAGCGTCAATAAAACGATAAAATTTCTCACAGAATTAGACTTGACACTAGTGGGTTTGAAAAGTCTTTTGTAATAATACGAGACAAATCATTGCCTATAAACCTGTAACGAATATGTGTTTAGGCAGAGGACACTCGTTCAGTTTAGATTAGCTTACAGCTAACCATATTCGTCAGATTTTGAATAACTTCATGTAAATATAGTGATTATAAGCAACGGAAAGGAAAGCATTATTTTCGTATTTAAATCAACATGAAATGTGAACGAAAAGATTCTTTATCGGGGACCGAGCCCACGTTAGTGCAATTCGAAAACTAAGAGTACTAACTTTTTGGAAAGGAATATCTATGCGTCTGTGAACATCATATTTTAAATCTAAGTAAGAACTGCAAACGATGAATTTTACATCGTTTATTTACAATGCTTTTGCGCACCTTCGTAACTTGCTTCTGACACGTGATCACCTGAAAGCTCTGCACGAGATCAGGTACAGACCCTCAGGGAAGTTACTTTTCTTTAAGAGAATAGTCATGTAGGAAATTTATAACTACGAATGCCGTAAGCATTGAAATCATATACAATAAGGATTTACACAATATGTATTTATAATAAGTACTTAGTGTCAGTTCTATAAAACGTTTCGGAGACAGGCTCCATCTCCAGTTTTCAGTATGAAAAATTGAAATTCCAAGAACAAAATCAGTCATTACATAAAATTCAAAGAAATAATAAACTTTTTATGTAAATTTGTAAAGTGTTCGTGGAGAACAGGTTTCATTTGAAATACAAAGAGATTTTAAAATTCGTAAGTGTAAATCATTTGCAACTGGAGATGAAATAGAAAAATAATTATCCTTCGCTATTTTGTCACAACACTTCTCGCTGTGAAGATGGAAACATAAATTAGGCGGTTGGGTCAGAGGTCTTCCGCTACGGTAGCTGACTCCACGGTGTTGGGCAATCCTAATATAGAATGATGTCTATGTAGGTATGTCGTCATACATTACCTACATAGACTAATGTACACTCTGCACAACTAAACTTATACACAATGGATGCCTGCATCCGTTTATGAATCACCTCCCTGTTGCAGAAAAAAGAGTCAACTTGAAGTGACTTAACTGACACAATAATTTACAGTTTTACGGTAGGAAAATGACGTTAAAAAGAATTTCCAGATCTCGCGACATTTTATCTGTGTAATCTGCAAAATATAGAAGATCGCAATAGAGACGTTGCAGTGGTTCTACAATCTAATCAGTAACTGAATATATATTTCTAAGCAAGAAACTTTTTAATATGAATGTTAATAATAGAAGAATACGCATTTTTCGTAAAAAAATCTGCAGCAAAGAGAACTTAAGACTTAGATCGACGTAATTTCAACAAATATTGAATGCCCGATCAAAGAATGTCTTTTAGGTATCTATTTTGAATCTATAGCTACAGAAACTAAAATATCTCAAACCCCAACCAGTGAATGTAGTTTTCCGAAAAATAAATGAATTGTACGCATTGCAGTATTTAGTAATTTTTTAATCCGAAAAAGATAAACATTTATTGCCCTAAAATCAATAGTAAATTTCGTAGACGGATTTTGTGAATTTGAATGTTTTTTGAATTACAGTATATGACTAGGATCCCTAAACAATAGAAACGTATCGCCGATATATCTGCGGTAGACTTCAGGTATAAAATCTCTCGCCCAATCTGCCAACCAATTTTCTTTCCAACGGGCACACGAAAATATTGGCGAACGTAGGCCCTAAAGGGAGACTCATACCGAGACCCTCGACTTGCTTACACAGTTTTCCCGCAAAAATAAACACGGAGTTCAATACGGAAAGGGTTTGCTATAAGGGTTAGTCAGGTATAGACAGTTACTATAGAAAAGGGGTAGCTAAAACAACACTTATAAACATTAAATGGCGTCGCTGGTTTCCAACGATAAAAAGCGCTCTATAGCTAAGATTCTTGTGCGAATTGTCAGTGACCCTCACAAATATTAACTCCTATTGTAGCTCAAGATCGGAGAGGTGGCGTTCTGTCAGACGCTGTCAGACGTTCTGTCGGATGTACGAAGTTATCCGTCTCACAGGGTTCTTGATTAAAGACCATCCAACGAAAATGCAAAGTAAGTCTCTATCTTGTACTAATTGAAGAACAAATTATTGAGAGCTCGTACTGCTTTTGAACAAATCGTCACAAAATATGAGTGATGATCAAGCTTCATTTCCAGTGTGAGTTTTACAGTGGGAACGTTGCTAATTTTACGACTGAAATATCACCAGATTCAAAGTTGATTCTCGGTCGTAATTTTCTGAGCCCTTAAAAATAATCATTTGTAATTGATTGTAGGCCATCGACTCGTTCTTCAAAAGCTAATAAATTGAAACAAATGCTAGTGAGTTGTGTTATGCCAGTACTAAACATCAATGCATACCACGTGAAAAAAATTGCTTAGGATATTGTATTAATGGGGGTAGCAAAATGCTAGCAACGGAAACTTCAATATTGATGCGTGAGAAAATCGAGATGATCGTTTTTAGTCATTGATACCTTTATCAAATTGTTCCTTCGTAATTTTAAATTTGGCTGGTACTCAGAATGTATACGTTTATGAAGACATTTCTTGATAGTTTGCAGAGAGGTTCAAGAAACCAAAAACCTAAAACATTCCAATCAGGGTAGACACGGCAATCATGCAAAACATTGTTATATATAGTTGGATAACATCTTAGTCCTTACAATGTTCAATACTTTAAACTAATTCAATTACTTTGAATGATGTCGGGGTATATTTCCAATACATTCGTCTAACGAAACTTCTATGTTGAGCACGAGATCCACTTGAATGTCAAACAAAATGCACATTTTGTAATGGGTGTCAAAAACAAGTTTTAGCTCACCCTGAAATTTCTCCAACTTCTTTTCTTACTCGGAAGACCTAGCTTTGTAAATATAAATCTGTAAATTCTTTGTTAAGAGCTGTTATTTAACATGAGAACCAATGCACATTTCATTTTATTCGTCCACGCACACTCATTTTGAGATAACGGGAAAACAAATCGTAATTTTTAAATGAGCTTCCTGTATTTGATGCTACCTAATGGAATGTCAACCATTTACTGCATATATTTTGTACCTGTGTTCCATATTACCAACACTCTAAAAATGAAAAACATTTTAGTTCTTTGTCTTAATGCCATAAATTTTACCCAACTCTAATTCTTCAGAGATTATATGCCCATTCATCATGCTTTGAATACAAAACACAGATGAAAAACAACGTTTATGCGAAAGACCGCTTACTTCCTGACAGTTTCAAATTTTAAAGTTCGTAGCGTCATATTAAGGAAAGTTTAAAAATCACAGTAATTGTTATTTCTACGTTTTGGATGGAATTTTTTTAAAGAACTAAAACTACATATCTGTTTCGGGGCTATAAGAAATAAATAATGATATGACGCGGCATAGTATTTGAAATTAACGCATGACATGTACTCTATTTATCTTCAGTTGTTTTTGATAAATTTATCTTCAGTTTATTTATTTATTTATCTTCAGTTGTTTGCAGACATGAAAAAGGAATTGAAAACTGATTCTAAAACGCTCCTTTCGAGCCTTTCAATTGATTGATCAATTTCACGCCTCGAAATGACGCTTAAATCCCTGAAGTTTTGTGATTGGAATGCAATTTTTGGGTAAATTTGTTTTACTGATACTTAACGTCTAATAATGTGAAACCGAAATAAACGAACTTTAATTCATTCACAAACTGTTGGTATTACTTCGGAATAATCTTTATTGATGACTCCCGTTCATTATTGCTACCTCAGTGGTAACAAAATACAAATAAACTTGACTCAGGTGAGTGCTGATTTTTAACGTAACAGGATTTTCATGAGGGTATGAGTGCGGGAATCTCTTGTAAACGAGGTATTAGAATCGCGTACAGTTTTGGTGGCCGTTTTCCTGGTGTTCGGGAATCCATGCCGTGTAGTTACAACATGCAAAAATTTAACATCTTCATGCAGAAACCGAAAGGCACCTGACCATCTGACACTAAACCAAAAACAAAAAATACAACGAAAACACAACTGCAATTGATCACCAATTTCGATTGACACTCCTACAATCATATAATTAAACGAATACTGAGTTACAGGGCGATAAGTTAATACTTTGGTTTCTCATAATAATATTATTCTCGAGGGTATATCTCACTGATTTATAGTACTCATTAAGCGGTTTGCTGTGACTTTCTCTCTGCAACATGATGAATTGATGAGATTAATTATTCTACTTTTTTTTAAGATTAAACTACGCATGTATTTAAAGCTTAAACCTGTAAAACAATGGCCTCCAACTGTTTTCGTTGTATGTAGTGTTTACTATTGGGAACAAATAACTTCTCTGACATCATCTTAATATCTTAATGATTGGTGTCGAACATTTTTTTTAGAGGAGAATTAGTGAGCATTGCATGCTCGGCTTATCATTGTGCGTAACACGTTTGTGACTGCTATGAAAAAATTAGTCTTGTGGAGCTTTAACTCATCCCTACCTACACCAATAACATAAAACTAATAATACCAATAAAATAGCTTGTGCATGAATATCTGTAACCACAGACAACTTTAATTGCTGGGGACAATAAAATGAACGTGAAAATTATTAAGTCATTAAGAATTCAGTACTGATTTGTGAATTGAATGAAAATGAAAAATGTTTTTACGTGTTGCCAAGTTCTTTGGTGATCGCTGCTTAAGCTGGTTAGACGAACGAATGTCTGTCGCTGATTAGTGTCTTGGTGTACCTGCTCTCGTCTCAAGTTCCAGTGGCCCAGCAAAAATAGTATGGAAGAGTAAAGTAAGTTATATGCATAATTATAATAATGGTAATAATCAGATTCACCGTTATAATTATAAGATAGATTGTTATTGTAAAGGATTTAACAACGTAACGAATGGAATGCGAAAGTGATCAGTCACGTTAAGATCATTAATTTATGAATAATAAAGTAAGTAAATTAGTTATCACTCTTAAAATATGATGAAGTAATAACTCATACAATTTGTTATAACAGTTTAAATATAAAGAAACGCCATGCATGGATCCATAACAATGGTTAAAGCTATTATGCGCACCTTCATCAGCGCTGTGGACAACTTTTGATTTTAAGCAATTAAAGGTACGAACTCGTCACCCCGTTTACTGATTGCTCAGCACTTTCCTTGCCACGACCCGCGCAAAACTGAGGCAGCCCCCCCCCCCCCCCCCCCCCTTTTGTCATCAGGCGCATGTAGCTCAGGTAGCACTGAAAAAGCCCAAGCAGCGGTGGAAGAGGTTACGTAGCATCAAAAGAGTACGCGCAGCTGTAGTAAACTCTGCGTACCAGTGGATAACTCCACGCAGCATAAGAAGAGTACGCGTAGCTGCGGAAGAGTCCACTCGACGGTGGCACAAGCAAGTAAAAGCACGTGATGCGAGTGATCCGTGCTAGCGCAACCAGTGTTCAGCACGTCGCTGTGCGTTAGTGTGGTAATTAAGTGATCAGCATGCGTAGCAAGCTGGGAGCACCAGCATCTGCATAAAGGAACTTCCAGGCTTACTGGACGTTTTTCTTTGCTTGGAAGTTTAGGCGTGAGTGCTGAAAACAGCCAGCATGCTATTAGCTCGTGAGGGGGAAATTTGGATGAGAAAATCGTTTTGTATTCCCACTTAACCAAGAAAGGTATATTTTGAAGTCGACGTGTTTTAGCCATTTTCTATGTCACCTTAAAGAAGCTTTATTTGATACATTTGTTCCTGTGGAATATTTTTAAAGCTACCATCAACAATCAAGAGGATGGCTCTAATGCTATTGTACGATAAAACGACACATTCAATCTAACAAAGAGCAACGAACATAATCCAACTACAACTACAGCACGCGCATATTGTTCATAGTTTATATTTAGTAGAATGTGAAGAGAACATTTACTCAAAAAATATGTATGCTAGGAAGGTTGCGGCTCTTATTAACAAGGATATTTCAGAGATTTCACAGAAGGCAAAAGCTCACGGTGAACAATGTTTTTCGTACGTTCAGGTTGTTAGTTACACATAATGACATCCACGAAAATAGGGATTTTTCTTTTTTATCATCTAGCACAAATAGCTAATTTGGAACATGTTGACATAGATTTGATTGATCTGATTTGTTAGTTTAAAATTACTTATTAAGAATTTTAAAATTGGAGTCAACGTTGCGACAGGAATGAACAGGTTGCCTGTTTATTCCTGAAATGAGACATCCGAGGCCCCTGTCGGCCAGATGGGTCAGTTTCTTTTTGTTGAAAAAGGATACTTAGGTGATGGGCTATTGTACCCTAAAATTTTATGGGGCTACGGGCATCCATGGAGCGACGTAAGGGGACCAAAAATCATGAATTTTTGTCCCCATATAAAAAGAAAACAAAACGGGAAAATGAGAGTTCTAGAACTGTCAGTTTGTTTGAAATGGCACGAGGATTTCAGTACAGTCTTTGAATTGGTTCTAGCATAAAGCCTTAATTACTTCTATTCTTTTGAAATATCCACAAATATGAACTAAATAACTAATATTTTCCCTTTTTTCAGAAAACGAAGGCCTGAATAGAAAAAAATGGTTAAACAAAATTTGTTTCTTTTTAAAAATTACACACAATGGACAAATTTGAGAAAAATCAGACCACAAATAAAAAATTTACCATTCTTCAAGAAGTGAATTTTTCTTTTTTACTTTATTTTCATTTTTTACTTGTATCTTACAATTCGCAGTGTAGATCTGAAATTATGGATGGAGATTATAAATAAAATGAAAACAGCATTCAAGTACAAAAATTGTCCATTATATTACACTTCAACGAAAAAATTTGTTTATGGCTTATTCCCAAAACCACTCATTTTCAACATTCAAAAGAATTGAACTCAGTGAGTTGTCATGCTAGAAAAAAACATAGGCAGTTTAGAATCCTTGAAACACTTCTAACAAACTGACATTCTCCGATTTCCAATTTGAATATCTATTTTGTTTTACCATAGTTCGTAACCAAAAATTTGGTATATATAAGTAAGTGATCAAAAATCGCATATAAAAAAGGAAAGAAAATGTCCAATAGAAAATTCGGGAATGTCAGTTTTTTTGCGATGTTACGAGAATTTCAAAACTGTTCAATTTGCTCTAGCATGAAAACTCACTCAATTACTTTTGTTCTGTTGAAAAAAATTAATCGAAAAACTAATTATTCTAATTTAAAAACAAAACTAGGGCCTAAATCGAAAAGTTAATAAAGTAACATAAATACATATACTAGCCAAATTTCAGACGAATCAGATCAAAATTTAAAAATCGCCGGATGACCCCCTTAACTATCTGTTCAGAGTGGTAACTGCACGGACCATTTCCCAATTTCATGATGAACTGTGGATGAACAGTGACAGAGAAAATATTGCTCGTATTATTAGTTTATACATTACTGGGTTGTGAATGTCAAATTCCAGGATGAAACATACAAATGAAATACTTGATTTTAACATCACCACTGGAAAAATGAACCTGTAGCCGCAATCTTTCTATCATCCATATTTTCAGGTGATTTTTTTCACATTCTATCATATTTAGACTATAAACAATATTCATGTACTATAATTGTAGTTAGCTCATACTCGTATTTGCAGTTTTGTTTGTTTTAATGTGTCATTTTCTTTCCTAATAACATTAGAGACATCTTTGTTATTTTAGGGGGTCGCTTTTTAACAGCGCATGTCACGAGTGTATAAATTTTTTTGAGTGTTGACAAGGCTACCCACCAATGACAGGGTTTAATGAAATGTTCATTTTTGATTGGAGTTCAGAGCTGCTGACAAATTCTATTCGCAGGGCTTTTCCTTTTTGAGAAAATTTCAGAGCAATTTAAAGAATATGCTTCTTGCAGAACCTTTATTACGCAATGGAAACTCGGTTTCACAGTTATAAACTACGTTTGAAAACCATTAGTGTCAACACGAACCTGTTATACTGTTTCAATTGTTGTATTTGATGTTACCTGTACGAACACGGGGAAAGTCTCGGTACTCATTATTGTTAAGAAATGAATAAAATAGCTTGTTATTAAATTAAGGGGAAATATTAGAATTTCTTCGTCTATCGTCTATCGTCTTCGTTCGAAGGTGTGATAAAGTGGAATAATTTAACAAGGCGGCAAAATTAGAAAAGGTGCTCATTATTTTCAATAGAAGTTGCTTCTCAGCGCGAAGAAATATGATTTGCATGTGTTTTTCTATCTATTCCGATTCATATGCTACGGCTGTAAATTTTTATCAGTAACCCTACACAGCGTTCCACTATATATTGCGTGTCAGTAAAAAAGACCTAAAGGTCCCAGAAGAGTCGGAAAACGACGAAGATTATTCATGGCATCGCAGCCACCTTGACAAGATTTCAATTTCCTTTGTGCTTGTTGTCAGTACATGTTTCTGCTCTGCATCGCGTTCAAATTTCAGGCTGGCGTGGACAGCTGGCTCTCACAGTGATCACTTATTTGCATATTGTGCTATGCAATCGGACGCCTTCACTTTCCTTACGGCATTCAGACGCAATTTTTTTCTCAGCCCGTGATAACATCGACCTGTTTTTGAGATGCAGAGGCTTGGAGTTGCTCCCAATGGAAGGAAGCTATCGGGCCCTCAGGAGCTCTGCTGGCCTGGCAGAAGCTGGACTATATCTCAAGTTAGGACGAGGGAATACGAAAACGCAAGCGATGCCGAGGCCTGAGAAGCGGTAGGAGAGTTGGATCCTTAAGACGTTTACTCACTCATCATCCTTCTAACTCTCAACAGCAGTAAACATTCTCGTTGAGAACAAGGGAATCTGTACGTGAGCATTTTATTTTGTTGATCGATTTAATTTCGTTATTTTAAATTCTGTACTATGGACGACTGAAAAAAGTAACCTAGAGTAAGTGACGCTCTTTTATTCAGATCTTTAGAAACACTTGCCGTGCTCGCCGTTCTGTACCTGGGGAATGCATAGCTTCTGCTTCATGAAGCTGTGTTGCTCATTGTTGCGTAATGTTAATTGCTCTTCGTTTGACAAGCGCAGCCAGGCATTGTACTTTGGGGCTATCAATAGAAGTCAGGATCTCCAGTTTTAGATATTGGTTATTATTTATTTAAATGTGCTACTTCTGTAATTGATAATTCGTGTCCTTGATTAATTTATTTGTTTGGGAAAAGTGTTTTTAATTTCTTTCAATCCATACCAAACACTACAATAAACCTGGCATCGCTGGAATGCTCTATTAATATTCATTGATATTTTTTTAACTCTTCCACTGCTGTTATTTCACCCTCCAAGAAAAGGGATTTATTCGTAAAGATTCTCTCATTTCATTTATCTTATACAGTGACCGTTACCAGGTACCCTGGTGCAAATAAATGCGATTATGTTACGAGACTTCAAAGAAGTCTCATTTCTCTGGTGAATAACTTAAATGGTTGGTAGGGGAGTTCATTCGAACAATGTTTGTTTTATTTCAAAGGTTGCTATTATGTTCAGGCCTACAGGTGTGAATGGTATGATGTTCATCGATAAATTACCATGGTACCTCAGCACATCAAACATACTTCCTCCGAGTTAGATACGTGGCGTTGCGTCATAACTTTCATCTGGTCTGAAAGACTACGATGTTGTTTGTATTTTTAGAAGTATTCCGACTGTGTGCAATGATAAGATTAAAAATATTCTACTCTCTTTTTCAGAAAATTCTAATTGAATCAACATTAACATTTATCAAGTGTTTCAGAAATACAAACTCAGAAATGTATTACTTATAAGCTATTTTACTAAATTTCGAAGTCATAAATGATTAATATGCGCAAAAAAAAACAATAAAGCCCGAAAAAGAAGCAACGCATCACTGACGCCCTACATCATCAGCTCACTTCCTGACGATGGCAGTGAACTTCTTGGTGCCGCTGCTCATTCCTCTAGGCGAACAGATAACAAACGGTGAGTCACACGTAATATTTTATATTGTAGTGCGCTTACACCTACCTACATATTGAATGTCGCCTCTCGGCAATTACATAGACTAAAAGTTTGCTTCTCCTCATTGCATTGGCAAAAGTTTATTTACGCTGTTGAAACACCGGCGTCATTCAATAAAATATAACTAACTATGTTTTGACAAGTACTTTCAAGAAAATAGTCCCAACTCCTAGAGCTAAATAGTCAGCTGTCGTAAAGTATGTTTAATAAGATTGTGATTTATCAGGCGACTTGGTCAAGTTAAGATATGTCAGGTGAGGGTAAATTTGGTTTGATATGGTATTCAAACGACAAAAATTAAAAAAAAAATATCCAGTTGTGTTTGCATTTTTCTCCTAAGGCATTTATTGGCTTCCTGTATAGTCCCAAAATGGTTGAAACTGAGTAATTATTGAAATAGTACATTGCAAACATAAATCTTAAAATATGAACATGACAGTAATGATAGCTGATTAAAAAAACATTTTAATAAGTGAAACTGGCAAGAGTGCTCAACCTAATTTAAACATCCTAAATTTTTCTAAAGGTATCACTACAAAATAATTTCCAGAGGTAATAATATTATTTTTTGTGCATGATGAATCGTGGGAAATTTGTAATCAGAATCAAGGGGATACTTAACTCATTGAATATCTTCTGAAGCCTTGTTATCCCATCAATAGATAATAGTGATTTTGAAAGGAATTTTAAAAATATGATTATTGCAATATCATCATATATCTATGTGGGTGGAAGGGCAATTTTGCAACTGCAGGAAGAGTAACTTGTTGAGAACTGCTTTCAAATGTCCTGTGAGCGTGGGTAGAAAAGTAAGTAGCATGAATTGCTTTCCAAATTTTCTCGCATTATTTATTTCACTCATAATTTTAATTCAACTCATATTTTAATTATTTTTAACTCGCTAAATACTGCTTTTGCGCTTATGAAATTTCATTCCACTAGATTATTCATCAGATTATTTCGTTGTTTATTCTACAATGATCTGTTCGACTAAGTCGTTTAAACAATTGTCAATGGAACGAGATAAAATGAAATTCGCCATTAGCGTTTAAAATTTAATGCATGTCGGTTATACTACTATTCTTCTAGTAACTAGGGGCTCATTGGACTTCATGGTGGATGTAAATAGCTTTTGAGCTGAAGTGTGCCAACGCCAAGGTTTTGATATTTAGAGAATACATTTCACTAAATACTGTCTCAAATGAAATAGGAAAAACTATTTTTAGATATATATGTACCTGTACAAACTTCACTGCATACATGTTTATGATATTCCGATTTAAAATAACCTTATGTCATTTTAATCGTGCATGAAAAATTCTATTCTTCCAGTGAAACCTAAACCAGCTCTGCAAGACGACGGAGTTGATGAAAAGTTCGATTCTGTTTATTCAAAACGTGCGTTACGGCAAATGTTATTTCAAAGTTTTATTTATTCCTGTGCTCTGACTTTTATTAATTCCTGTGGCAAAGTGTTTTTTCTTAGAAATCATTTGTAATCACTGTAAGCGCTTTGCATATATTTGCGGGGAAAGCAATTTTAAAGTTTGAAAATTAGCTTTTAAAATTGATTTTACAACATACGATTTAGAAGAGTGAAAACTCTCTTGAAGTTTTTTGTCTCAGTTATCCATTGAAATTTGCGTCTAATTCCTCATTGTATGCAATTAGATTTTACAAGAGAGCGAAATAGAGGAGAAGTTGTAATAATATGCTTAGACTATGTACAAAAGTCACCGTTAATTGCTTACCGAGACAATATAAGCAAAATTACGAGCCACTGTGTAGAGATTCATTTAGTGATCCCTCAACCCGAAGCGGCTAACTTTTGACTCAAGAGGCCATGGTTATTCACTGGATTGATTTTCCCTTGAAATATTTGAAAATGAAATTTTAACTTAAAGTGAGCAATTCAGCTTGGCATGAATAATTTTTGGAAAAGTTGGAGAAGAGTGATTCCTATTGTCTTAGAATTATCATTTTAGTTTTTTCTCGTTCATTACAAAACATAATCGAAAAATTACAACATCAGTACACATGATTGATACTTTTTATGTTTTATGAAGCGAGCATTCTACATAAAAATTACCTTATTTTAAAAGTGAATGTACGCACAATATTTATAGAAGCAATTAGTGGAATCCTCGACATAATCACTAACAAAACATTGAAGCCTAAATGGACTTGAGGCAGACACAACAACATCGTAACCTGGCTGCGGTATCGCTTGCAACACGACCATCAATTTGGAAAGCAGGTAGTAGGCCATCCATTGTAACCAGTTTGGGCCTTGCCAATTTCCGACCCCAGGAAACACAGCTCGCTGACCAGTGATCGACGTTCAATACAGGCGCATAGTAATGCATCATCGGTTCTCCTCGTTTTCTGCATCAGCCGGCGTGTGTTGTTGAATGTATGGCGTTCCTGAGAACATTAAATCAATTCCGGTGGTATACGATGCCTTCGAATTCGAGAGTACAAAGCTTGAATCCAAGGAACATACCATTTGCCATGTCAAACTGATATTGCTGACAATTTGAATACCTGGTACATGTACAATTGTACTTGCAGTTGCTGAAGAATCAGTAGTTGACTGATGGCTTTACTTAGGGTTAGATTAAGTAGAGAGGATCGATTAAGAGGATAAGTAAACGATCGTGAATTCATAACCACAGTATTAAATGATGACACTCTGGAATTTGTGCAAAAATTAGGAATCAATTAGAAACTTAAAAGAAGAATGATCAACAAATCGGAAAAAAATGCTAACTTAGAAAATGTATTTATTCTACTTTACAATAAGCGCACAAAAATGCAGATTTAAAACATGAATGGGTACACTAAGTTCAGTATCAACGAACGAGTCCACGTGGAATTTTTCTCCGTACTTCAGGAATGCAATTTCCAGCTAAGATGTACTTTTTAATCCAGGCTTTCAATAATCTGTGTAAAAACTGTGTTCAAAGAGCGCCGCAAAAGTCTGAAGGAGATAAGTGTTATACGTTTTCTGATTACAAGCAGGTAAATATTTACCGGATAAATTCCTATCAAAAGAACACTGCAGGGCGTCAATGAATTAAATTTCTATTATAGATTGTTGGTATTGTTAATTAAGTTACGGCTAAAATTTTAATTATTTCCTGATATATAACTAGATTGAAGTACATACATACTTTTATTGCGGAAATATACTCTTTTATGCAGTACACTGAGAAAAATAAGGCATGTTTTTGACATACTTAACTGTATTGTACTCTTGTTACACAACCGAAAAATAATTGTGTGTCATGGATGTGCCACGACACACTTTTTGTGTCACATGACACTCCTGAGGTTATCATGATCCACTTGGCGGAAATCTACGGGTTTTTAAACACAAATTTAAGTAACAAGTACAATCAACTTTTTGACTTGCATACATATTAACTTGGAATAATAACAAATCTACAAGGACCCTCTGAATAAGTAAATGTTTCTGTGAAAAGTATTGTTACAATGATTGGTTTTATTTGAAGTTGAAATTTTCCAAACAACATAAGACACCAAAAACGAAAGTGTGTATTGCAACTTTCTTGGCTTCAAAATATTTGATATAGCTAGAATGAAACAAATCCAGATATAACTCTGAATCAGTCATCCATAAAATTGAAAACGTGGTCCCCTCGATAGTTCATGACAATATCAAGTTAATACATTCGGATAGTTCTGAAGGTTTGAACGTACTAGCGAAATGAAGAAAACATAGCCACCATAAAATTTGTCCCAGTTAATGGACAAAACTTAGATACATCATAGATCGGCTGACATAAAACGCATTTATCGAACAACACGCCTATTTCATTTTATCATCATGGAAGTAATACAATATTCCATGTATTATATTATACATGAATCATTATTTAGATGAAGAAAAAGTAGAAAAATTATACGACCTAGAACTACACAATGAATAAGTTTGCGATTAGCAGCACACCAATAAAAAATGCTCTTAACCACGGGTGAAAATACATATTAGTTATCAAAACACAAATAATTTTTGTCTAGAATTAGAGTAATGGCTAAAAGTGAACATAAAGTAACTCAAATGTTATTCAGACGTTTCATCATAAATCCAGAAACGTTCAGGCAAACGTAAAAAATTAGATTTTTCACGTTTAGTTTACATGTGAAAATGAGCCATCGCTAAGTTAGAGATGTCTAACACAATTGGAGAAATATTTGTTTCATCTGATACCGAATATAATATGGCAATACCTCTTCATACTCACACACTTAATTCTTATCAACTTGCACATCACAACAAAGGACTAATTCCATTTACGTACATGCATGGATTTAATATAATGAGTAATTACATCTCAAGTCCTTGGCAAAGATTGAAATAGATTGTGAGTTATAGTTCTTGTTTCTCATGCCACAATATATGCTTTTCAAAAAGAGAAAAGCGAACGGCACCATTTCTCCTAGAGTAAATTGAACGCAGAATCTATGCATAGGATGTGATCCTACGCAAGAACGCTTGCGCATGGAGACAGTAAGTTAAGAAGGAAGTTTATGATACAAGATAAAAATGAAGAAGAAAGAAATACGTGCTGAAAAGTAGGCCTGTTCAAAGTTAAACTTGTGTTCGCTGAGACCAAAACTAGAATGTTATGTTCCTACACATTCAGCGCTTAGCAACGGCTTAACTAAACAGATTAGCTCTTTCATTGAATAATTTATGTTCGTTCTAGCTCCTCCTGTCGAAAAGTCCATAACCTAATTTTAGCCAATGGTAATTCCCTTTGCTCTAAAATTCTTCCATATGGAACATCAATAGGGATAAAAATATTTACAAGTACCCACTCTTTGGCTAATATTTTTCGTCTCTTCACCACATCGATCGCTACGTTAACCAATTTTCCACGAAATTTTCCTTACGAAATATTTGAGACATATTTGACTGCCCCTGCTCATAGCTCGAGTTCGCAAAATAAGCACCTCCTTCAGCTCTTGCATGATCTATGGTCATGTGAAAGAGAATTTGAGGTGCTTGTGACGCAGCCTTTTCCCTTTACCTTTAAACTTCGAGGAGAGGTTTTGGTATGTTGTCCCGTATCTCATATAATCTCATGTCTTAATGTTTTTCTGTAAACGTTTTATCGAATAAGTTCATAATTCAGATTGAGATTTTTGTCAATGCTTGGTGTCACCCGCTCGATCTTGAAATGAATTTGGATTTTAGATGACAAAGAATAGCTCTCACAATGATAACACTTGAAAAAAATAAAACCAAAAAATTGGATATTTCTAATGCAATATGACATTTTATTATAAAGAATATGGAAACAGGGGACATAAACATCGAAGAAAATTACAATCAATCTGAATGATGAACTTAAGCGAGAAAGCCTATGCGTAAAATATTAAGACTTGAGATTAATTTCTATTTTTTCTGTTTTCATTGCAATTGCAAAACAAAGACTATAATAAACGCAAAAGATTGAAGAAGAGAGAGTTGTAAATGAAGCATGAAAGGAAAGTAAAAAGTCATAACATTTTACTTGAAAACAAGGGACGGGGTAGACACAAGCTGAAATGAAATACAACTAGTGGAAACAATCTGATTTTCATGGTCACATAATAAAAGTACAATGAACGCCAATGACCAAAATGAATGATAAACTGAAAATAACCGTCTATTTAGAAACTGATAAATTAAAAGTGCATTCGAATTGCTTAAACATATATGACATAATTTCAGGACCAAAATATTCATTCTAATCGCTCACGATTTTTATTACTGGTATGCACTAATAAGCACACACAGTTCTCAATTGAAACATCTCTAGATATAAATATCCTAAAGGAAGTGTACACGCGAATAAGGTAAGGAGATATAATTCTGTGAACTGAATAAACAAGTAACTGCACAAAGTGAAGCAAATCCTACCAAGTGGCATTGGAAACGAAACAAAACTTGGCCAAGCAAATACACACAATTTGCTTTACTCAGCCCCAGTCAAGATACGCAAGTTTACCATGCGTGCGTTTTTCATTGAAATCTCTGACGATAAATCAATTGAAATTACATACAAAGGAATAAGCTTGTTGTGTAATAATTCACACAAAGCTGTTAGTCAGACACTGCGATCAAAGAAAAAGCGATGCCATACATTATGTTTTCGAACTCAAGTTTGGGCCAAACCTATTTTAGAGTGCATAAGGCCGTAGCTATTATTAAAGATTTGTAATCACAGCCTGTAGAACACGTGGCTGATATGCTGCACAACTTACGCCGAGTATCCGGTAAAATTCATGTAAGCTCCTGAAGTATGTCATCTCTCTTGCAGTGTCCGAGTTGAGCGGGTCAGGCACTCTGGCATTCAGCAAGCCCGACCAGGTGGTCACGGTTCCGGAAAACAGCGCTCCGGTGCTGCTCGCAGTGCTAAAAGCCCGCTCCAATACTACTAGTAAGTGACACAATCATCAGAAATTTAATTGTGTAAAAAATTAGTGAAAGGATTCTCACAGTCATAGCAGAACACTTCGTCTGTGCTCATAGTTGATGCTTAATTAATGAGCCAAATACTGCGAAGTTGACTGAATATGCATGAATTTTATCAAAGTCGCTCATATTGATGTGAGAGTTTGATGACCTATGTGACAGCAGGTAGAACACACTTTTATACTATCAAAGAATCTCTAAACAAGGATGGCGTCCATATATGGTAAAATCATTAATGTTTCGTTCGTAAGGACACCATGCCAACAGGCATGCTTCCTTAGGTGAGAATTGTTTCCCATCGATCGATAACTTTGCTCCCGACAGCCGCAAGTTTTAAGGTAAGGGCTGAGGAGCAATACTTTTATTATAAGAATGACATGAAAGTAATGGGAAACCGTAGACAGATGTGAAATTACCTTTGCTGGAACTACCATTAAATGAGGTTGGGCAGTTTGGAAAGCTTCTTCATTTGAACGTACTTTCCAATGATTGCATCTTCATCTATCAGAAATGCGACGATATCGGACCGTCGTGCAGATCGGTTGACCTTTTCCTTAAAGGATTTTTCATGAGCAGGAACAATTTTCGTAGAAGAACGATCTATATTTTAGTCTGTTTAGATTGACTTCGAAAAGCTTACTGGCAGTGTATCATTTGGCAGTGTATCATTACCCAAAAATGTGCTCAGCTTTGCTGCTCCAATTTATCATTCGTGAAGAGTATTTCAAAGTAAGAGCTAAAATTTGTTCCATAGGTATATTTTATCGGCTGTGGCAAACTCTTTTCTTGTTTCTCAGGTTCACGCCAGTATTTGTAATATTTAGCTCAACTTGGTAACATTGGTTTGTTTTGCTGAGCTTATACAAGCAGCCGCTGTTAAGAATTTCCTTGTCTTTGGTGCGCTGTAAGGGTTCACGCCTCAGTAAGGATAATAAATGACAAAGATAGAACAAATATATTAACTCAAACACTATTACAATACGATTGCGTTTCATATACATAAGAATACACGGGTAATTTAGATTTGTGCAAGTCTATAGAACAGACGCAAGAAATAAATTTTAAGTTTACAAGAAGAAATAACACTGAACCGACTCGTTGGGTTGAGGAGTAAGGGGCAAAGAGGAGTCGTGGGAGAAGGAACGATGCCTAGAACAAAATAAAATAGGAACAACAACGGAGCGCTTAGTTCAAACACCGACCGCTATATCAACACATATCAAAGTTGTAGCACTAAAGTAATGAAATTATCGTATTAATTAAGAAGCGCTCAGCAGCAGCTTGGACGTCACAGGCTCAAAGGAACTGAGTGAACGTCAAGCAGGTGCACGTCACTCGGCTACGAACTAAATTTGAAATGGGTATGGGACTTGCCTTTACACGTGTAAGGTATTTTAACAGTGCATCATTCTCGTTAACAACATCAATCACGTTAACAGTCGGGAAAATTTAGAGTTTATTTAAAAAGATTATACTGGAATTTGGTTTAGAATAGATTTTTACGAAAGTTATTTCAACATATTATATTGGTGCAAGAAATTAGTTCGAAAATTCGAAGAATCGAAGAAATACACCTTATTTTGATGCTACAAAATCTTGACTCGCAAAAAAACCTAGGCTTGTTCAATCTTACTCTTGATCATTGTAGAAATCTCTTTCTGACTCCTTCACGATAGTATAAGATAGCTGTCATTCCCTTTCGCTAGACATGTCCATAGCCTCAAAGAGCATTCTGTCTGATAAGACTCCGACCAATGCCACATACCCGGAGGCTAGTCAATTACTGTTACTAATGACCTATGTCCTGGTACAGGAAGTTCGGTGACGTACGAGATCGTCAGCGGCAACGAGCAGTGGCAGTTCTACATTCATAGTCGGTCGGGCGAGCTTCAGCTTTCAGTGCCTCTTGATTACGAGCACCGCAACATTGTGAGTACATTGCGGCTCTCATATTACTTCATCGAAGTCAAGTTTGTTCTCATACAGTATAAGTTTGCATCAGCATGGATTAATTAAATAAGTGAAAAGGTTTAGGAGTCAGTGCTTGCTCGAGACTGTCCAGGAAAAAAAATTTAATACGATTTGATGACTTTTCGTTTAACTTTTAGAAACGACGATTTTATGTATTGTGGGTTAGCATGAATTGGGAATGATATTATAGCCTCTCGTGCTATCTTTGCTTATTTCCAAAGAATGTATTCTCTATAAACTAATATTAAAAGTTTACACTGCAACAATCTACCTTCTACCCATAGTTAAATGAAATCTCATGTGTATGCAGGTATAATGACATGAGTGCTGTGATTTGGAAAACCGTCTTCCTGCACAAGGAACGCTTCGCCTTCTACTTCTAATATTTATTTAGCGTTTGGGAGTGAAAATATAGCCCACGAAAATAGCAAAAGAAAGCAATTGAAGTACAATGAAATGAGCATTACCATTTCACTTTCGCCACTGATTTTCTGGCGGTAATACTTCAATTATATTTATTATCCCAATTTTGGAATACCTCTTTAAAAATTCACTCTCTAAAATCATAGAACTTAATCACCAAGTTCCCGCCGTAGTTGTAATCGAACTGACTTCGTGATTCATTTTTCGAAAAGAGATACTCTGTAAATATATACTTCTTAGGTGCTTGTCGCAAAATTAGGTCAGTTTTCAGTCTGACTTACATGAAGCTAAGGTTTCTGTTCGTAACTACGCTGGCCTAAAAATGAGAGTCCGAGCCAATCAAACTTTGTCATTATCGACGTTGGCTAAGAAGATGTTCATCAGGATCACGACAATTCACAGAGAGATGAAATACTTTGGCCCAACCTCTCATGCACAATGGAGTAAGTATATCCTACCGAATAAGACGGGAGCAGTTCGTTTGGGGAGGGGCCAAAAAGATTCCAAGTGGTTGATGACCATCGGGTGGACGATCAGTTTTTTCTTATGAGGCTATTTTTACAGTTGTTAGGGCTTGCAACAAACGTAACGATAGCCGGATTCCCTCTTTGAGCTCTGACGTTCGACCGACGAAATCCGCGAAGAAACCAGTCAGGGATATATACATGGTTTCAAGGGAAGGTGATGTCTTTATCCACTTATTTGCTGACGACGAAAAAATTAATTCCAAATCCTACTGCAATATAATGCAAACAAAAACCATTCCATGGATGAAGACCAAGGCTTCAAATGAAACGCTCATTCTCCAACAGGACTAGGATCCCGCCGACACGGAGAGCAAAACTGTTGATTTGCTATAGAAGTCCGGCGTGCAATTCGGGTAGAAACATTTCACCCTTCCAAAAGGTTGCCTGACCTGGACCAGTTGGGCTACTCTTTTTAATCGAAATTTGAGGCCAAAGCCCCTCGCAAATCCTAAGAACAGCATCAAAGCTCATGGGAAAATCAAAAAGTCTGTGGACTTGTTGAAAACAAGTTTAGCCACGCTGTTTTGCGTGGCTGGATAACTCTTAATTTTACCGCAGTAACTACCTGATATGCAACTATGTCTACGACACACTTTTGTGCATCTATAACGCTTTTTCGGCCGCTAGAAATGGCGGTCACAGACTCTCGCGCGAACGTATGAGTGCTGTACTGCGCTACGCGTCCCTTTCTGTGCTCATTTGCTCAGATTCCGTCGGCGATTTTTATTTGGGTGTTAGCCTCGGGATTGTTACCTATAAGGAATTTGCATTGGAACTAAAATTAGAGATGAAACAACTGAGGTCCAAAAAATTCCGATGAAATTCACTCCGTGTGTATGAGAAATTTGAAAATTAAATATTCCCAGCAGCATCATCGAAATTAATTGTTTGCATATTAAATAGTCAACTGTACAATTTAAATTTGAATTAGTAACGACTCATACAGCAATTATTTTAAAAGTTTGATTTGAAATATCAGTCATTAATGGTTTTGTACTGAGTTGCATTTTTTTATATATTTGGTACACAAACGTAAATACTCGTATGCAGTGTCAGCAACTTTGAGAGACAATAGATAGCGTCGTTCTGGACCTCACAATCCATAATTTACCTACACAGAACCGAGACTGTTGCAAAAAGTGGGGACCAAATTGAAACGGATCAGCGGGAACTACAGTACATCATCGATTTCATTCATTAAATGAATCATTGATTTTATTAAATGAATTTCCCGTCGAATCATTTAGTGCTGATATCGTTAATTCAACGAAAACCTTTTACAGCCGTGGGATATAATATGCAAGAATAAAATCATCTTGCACGCTTGGTCAAAACCTTCCTACATTGGTCTTTTGAGTGACTGTATTACTATTATTGAAAATACATGCACACTGTTCGATGAATATTTCAGTCCTTGTAGATTGAATTATTCCTTCATTCCACCTAATGAGCCAATGTTTGATGTTTTGGAATCATGTATTTGTTTTCTCATGAAAATGAGGAAACTCTAATACAAGTGAAGTTTCAAACAAACATGACATTCTTTTTAAACATGTGCATTACAATTCACTATCAGTGATAGAACTAATCTTTTCAGTGTGAAATATAAAACGATGTTTGTTGCAAACGCAGTGTAAATTATATTTTCGGTTTCTCACCTTTGCCTTAGCTCATGCAAGGGTTACTTCGCAATCGAAACATTCTTTTTTGATTAATTCCTTTGTTTTTGCCATAACCTGCGTACGAATTATTGTACTGGTGGCTCGCACGCACATTAGAGCCCCAATTCCATTCCTGACTATATCTTACGGTACATTAGCAGCTTCCCAACACGTATCAAAGCGCCGGATGTGGCATTCACGCTCCATCCTCAATTCTGTTCCACAGGTGTCAGAACCTGACTCTAGAGGACTGGCAAGTTACTCGAGTTACGGAGTATCGCTCCACCTCAAGAAGGTGCCATTAGTTTAAGCATAATCTGCGCGTAACTCTAATGATGGTACAAGATATTATACCTAATTTCAGAGTGAGTTGTCTATTTTTAGTTAATTAGTATTGAGAAAATACAATTTGATTACTGAGGATAGTTTTGAGCACTGATATTTTAACTTGACTTCGAAGAAAATGTTCAGTGACCAATTATTTGGCTGAATCATCGAGCAAAATGTTAAATTTCCGATTACACATATAAAACCATTGCACTGATAAAGGAAAGTCGAAGAGACATGCGGATCAGATGTTGTATGGTACACATTGGTATTAACTATTGTGAACGAAAATAATTCAGCTTTACAATAAGTCCCAAGTTGCTGGTAAACGTATTTGAACCTTTTACACCTGGGATGAAGGCACCGATTTGTGTTCCCAGACTATGACAGGCTATGTGATCCTGCTCATTCCAGCGTGTTATGCCGCAATACGTTCTTATTATTACGATTCAACGTAAGTTGATGCTCTGGTTCCAGCTTAGTGAGAGCACAGCAGAAAACCATCCCTTATTGGTTTCGAGGGGCTGTACGTAGCGCACTTCACTTCGTCGCTACCTCTACGTGACGCTTGAGTTACTACCGTAGAACAGTACATGTATTTGAAGCCTTCATCCCACCTACCCGTCATAAGGCACCTGGGGATTTTTTATCAGAAAAATCATTATGTACTTTTGTACCCTTTATCATTCATACTATATGATCGTACTGATAACTATTTCTAATATTAACTTATTTGCCTATGACCACTGGAGTGTTTGAGATAATCGCTCCATTTTACAATTTGTTAGAGAATTATTTTTTCTTAGAATCATGTTATTCAAAATAGTTTCTTGAAGTATTTATGGTCGTGCATTGACGCTTTGTTATGGTTCAATATTATGTGCATTTTCTTTAAATGGCAAATTACGAGTTATGAATAATGGATTGAAATTTGAAAAATGTACGCGAGTGCTCTCTCTTACAGACGGATAAATATCGAAAGCGAGGACTTTCACATGTGTTTAAATTATCCACTGCAGTGACTTCTTTAACTTTCCCATTTCTACCATGCTTTTAACAACTGAATCCTTTGTCATTTCACTGGTTCCATAGAAATCTATATACATATGTTCAGAACGTTCAACAGCCCCACTCATGAGTGAGTCCTGCCACAAAATACAGTCTGTAGCTAATGTAACGCTATGTAACATGCATAGCGTTCGAAAATGTAAATGAAACGGAATGAGTAGGTAACGTAATTCCGCTTACTCCTCTGAACGAGTGGTCGAAAATCAGACGGCAGAGAAACTTCACAAAAATGAAACTCCAATAGCAGAACAAGAAAATGAGCCTTCTGTGGAAAAAAGTGACTTGTTTAACCGTTCACTGCAACTTGCAAACAATACTATGTTCCACGCTTAGGAACAGAAGCTCTGATGTTTTGATGAAGGAATTTTTACAATTCTCAATTTTAATTTGAAGTATTCATAGGTTGCTAGTTAGACTTGAATTCTGAACTTTTATTTCCGTTTTTTTTCAAAAATAATGAAAGTTCTGTCCCAACTCCTTTGGTCTGCAATACTAAGTAAACAACTTAATCGCGCAAGAAGGTCTAACTCAATGGATGGTCGTTTCTTTTAAAGCGAAGTAACTAAATACAGACATGTTCCAGTTCTTGAGATGGCTATTCGGTATGCGTGAATAGTCGTCCTATATATCATAAATAGAACTTGATCAACGACCGTCTCATTACTTATCGCTGAATAAGGCGTTCGAAGGGTTTTTGAGATTAACTAGCAAATTATACGAGAATAAATAAAATAACGGTGTAATAATGGATGATAAATATTTGGTCGTTGGTAAAAATTAAACATTTATACACGGAAACATCCAATACACAACTCAACTCCATAACCACTCTGTAGATGGCCGTTATCATGATTGCTATCCATATTTCAGGATACTTTTATTTGAAATCCATAATACTGTTTATAAAAGGAGATCGATGGAGAATGTTTTCTACGTCTTCTTTTTTTTATTTACTTTCGTATAATATCAGCATCAGAGGCATGACGTATACGCAATACATTGGATTTAAGATGCAAAATATCGGCGAATAATTTTTCTCCCAGAGCCTTCCCAAATTATCTCTTCCTACCCGTCACCAGTAGCAATGTTCTTGGTGTAGTTTCATCCTCTTCGTCCCTGTGAAATTGTTACAGCAAAACGATCGATACTGATCATACATCCTAATTTTATTGTTTCCCTTTTAAATAGTCGCCAGTTACATTCCAACGTACAATGCAAACATAATTTCTTTACCCACCTTAATTTGCATCCCGTGCGTGTATTGCGGTTTAACATACACTTCTCAACATTAGCTCCGAAGTTCGCATATATTTTGGTCGCCAAATTTAGCTCAGAATTTTGGATTCATTCCCTAAAATCAATTTAGTTGAAGACCATCAGCTGAATTGCACTATAGTGGTATAAATTTGTAACTCAATTCGAGCTTTTGGTTGCGACCAAAGACTTTTAAAATATAGGCGTTGAAAAATGGCAATTCATCATTAACGTTCGTTAACATACTAGAGCTACTCGTATAGTAAGTACAATTGCTTTTAACCGATTGAGAATGTAACCAGTTTCCTTTACATATTTAGCCACTGGGATGTTGCTCCACACTGGTTATAACTATGAAACATACTCGAAAAGACGATTCTCATGATGTAAATCTCACGAGTAATTTTTTTTGGGGAAACGTTTCCATTAAATAGGGAGGTTAGAAATTTTATTATCAGTTAACTTTAGACGACGGGGAATGTGATATGTGACAGCAATTAAAGTGCTCTAGCATTTTTCGTTCATACTCGCTTGCAGTCGTTGGCACTTACACTGAAATTAGAACTCGTTCTCACTGACTAAAGTATTGAAACTCGTCGCGCCAACCAGTCTGCAATGGGGAAAACTTTGTGGCTTGTGTATTGAAATATTGTTTAATTGGCAGTTCGGACGTCTAAATATGTTTTAAACGAGCCTCCGACTATTTTTTAGAAGTGAAAAACTCTACGGATGTGATGGGCATTAGAAAATTCACACATGTAAGTGACAGGAGGCAAAAATGTTTAGAGATGGGTCAGTCAATTGAGGTCATAAGTTCGACATGAAAAGGTATGGCCCAAAACCAGAGTAAGTTTAGATCATTTGAAAATTAAATGTTCTTAATGGCGAATCTTATACTAGGCAACTAATTTTCTGCAACTTGGAAATATAGTGATGTAACTCACTAATTTACGTGAGCTGATTCCAAATCTGTGTACAGATTCGCACAAATACTAAAGTATGTGAGCTACTTTATTTCATAAATATAATTCATTTCTAAAAAACTTATCACTTTGCTTGAATCGCAATGCTAATAGAAATTTAAAAGCGAAGAAAATGCTGATAAAACTAGTCATATTTACTCAAATTGAGAAAAAACAAAATCGAAAACGTTTCGGAGTCCAGCTCCATCTTCAGTTCTGTAAAATACAAAGAATTCAAGAAAGTGCAAAAAGTACAAACATTACAAAGAATACAAGCAATACAAAAAGTAAAAAACAATTGTATCAACAAAAAGATAAATAAACGTCAAACTATGCCTAAAAACTAGCAAAAAAGTAACGAAAAAATACACACTATGAATTTACTATTTGAAGGGGATAGGAACTAAGCATATTATTTAGGGAAGGTTTTTCTTTAAAAATATGAAGGGATTCTAAAATTCGTAGGTCAAACTCATTAGGAGCGCTATCAATGACTTTAAAATCTTACTCACGAACTACTATATTGCACTGTTCAGCATGGTTGCGTACGGCTGAATGAGGAGGATGTGCAAGTAAGTTGCTGGTACGGTGGCTCCTATCGCGGTGTTCTGCTATTCTTGTGTAAATACTGCGTGACGTCATCCCGACGTACGCCGATGTGCACTGCACACAACTATATTTATAAATGACACAAGAACGCATTAGACCAGGGGTGGATTCCTTGGGCCGAAAAAAAGAACCTATTTTTGCCTTATTAATCAAAATTACACGCAGGTTGATAGTAGGAATATACCTATCAAAAAGAGACTTTAATTCACGGGCCAGTTTCTCAGATGGGGTACCAAAATAGGGTAGAGTGCAGTAAAGAAAACTATCGGATCTGACATCAATGTTCGACTGAAAATATTTTCCAGATAAAAATTTTTTAATTTGGGAGTTTACAATTCCTATAGGAAAACCATTTTTATAGAAGAAATCTCGTAAAAAATCAAATTCCGCATGTATATCATTAAACGATGAACATATATTATAAGCCCTATTTAACAGTCTTTATTCCGTTTACCTTGAAAATTTTATGACAGAAACTAAAAAAATTAGTACCCAAACCAGTAAATGTTGGCTTACGATAAACAGATGTTACAAAACTTGCGCCATTCTTAGAGATCAGACAATCAAGAAACGATAATTTGTTACATATTTCCATTTCCATTGTAAATTTAATGGATGGGTGTTTCCCATTTAGATAATTCAGGAAAGATTCGGCATGTGAAGAGCTCTTAAAAAGTAAAAATGTATCATCGACATACCGGCTGTAAAAAACAGGCTTGAAAACTGCAGGACAATCGGCTAACCATTTTTTCTCATGGAAACACAAAAATACATTCGCAAAAGTTGGTCCTAATGCGTTACCCATTGCGATTCCCTCTATTTGTTTAAAAAACTTCCCTGCAAACAAGAAAAAAGAATTCAACACCGAAAGCTCAAGCAACGTCCCGAAAAATTTCCGATTAAGGCATATGATTTTATCTTCAGATGTACGAAACAAAGAATTTAAACATATTTCTATAGTTTCACGAAGGGGAATATTTGTGAATAGGTTTTCAACATCAAAAGATACCATTGTTAAATTTTGGGCATTTTCGATAGTTTTTAATTTTTTGCTAAACTCGAAAGAGTTCTCAACAGTGAATTCGTTAGTTGTCAAATGACTTAAAACAGGCACCAGAAATTTAGCTAGTTTATAATTAGGAGGCTTGTTTTCGAGGCTTGATGCCTTTGCTGTCCGGCGGCACGTGAGGATCTCTACAAATCAGTTCGAAGATACTACACGCAGAACCCATACGAAGAAACTTGGTAATCTGGGCATTCATAATGATATTCGTCCATGTGATCCGGAAAAAGTTGTATTCAATTATAGTTCTTTTAGCCTAGCACCTCGTACGAAATTACTTTTAGCTTACGGATTAGAGTTCTGCATCCCTGTGTTTAAAATCGACTTTTATAAATATTTTTTATCTTTTGAGAAGCTTGCGTTCATTTCAAAAAAGAATAATTCCTCTAATTATGCAGAGTTCCTGGATAGGTTAAAGTCACTGGCTCACAAGCATTTTTACGGTTTCAAAGCCTACAAAGTTTTTTCGGCCATTTTTAGGAAAGGGGATTTTTCGCTTCTGAAGTCCCTTGCTAACAATGATGAACTGATCGTTTGTAAACCAGACAAGGGTAGGGGGGTGGTAATAGTAGATAAAAAGCAATACCATAAGAGTCTTTTTGAAATACTATCTGATTCTTCTAAATTCACTGAAGTTTTTGACCCTATTAATAAATGCATCCTAAAGCTAGATTATCGTATTAACAATTTCCTACGTAAACTAAAAGACAATTCTCTACTATCAGCTGAAACCTATTCTAAACTTCATGTTTCGGGATCGAGTCCAGGTGTCCTATATGGCTTACCCAAAATTCACAAGCCAGACTTTGCTACATTGTTTCAATTCCGACCCATTTTTTTCAGCTGTCAATACTCCTAATTATAAACTAGCTAAATTTCTGGTGCCTTATTTAAGTCATTTGACAACTAACGAATTCACTGTTGAGAACTCTTTCGAGTTTAGCAAAAAATTAAAAACTATCGAAAATGCCCAAAATTTGACAATGGTATCTTTTGATGTTGAAAACCTATTCACAAATATTCCCCTTCGTGAAACTATAGAAATATGTTTCGATTCTTTGTTTCGTACATCTGAAGATAAAATCATAGGCCTTAATCGGAAATTTTTCGGGACGTTGCTTGAGCTTTCGTCGTTGAATTCTTTTTTCTTGTTTGCAGGGAAGTTTTTTAAACAAATAGAGGGAATCGCAATGGGTAACGCATTAGGACCAAATTTTGCGAATGTATTTTTGTGTTTCCATGAGAAAAAATGGTTAGCTGATTGTCCTGCAGTTTTCAAGCCTGTTTTTTACAGCCGGTATGTCGATGATACATTTTTACTTTTTAAGAGCTCTTCACATGCCGAATCTTTCCTGAATTATCTAAATGGGAAACACCCATCCATTAAATTTACAATGGAAATGGAAATATGTAACAAATTATCGTTTCTTGATTGTCTGATCTCTAAGAATGGCGCAAGTTTTGTAAAATCTGTTTATCGTAAGCCAACATTTACTGGTTTGGGTACTAGTTTTTTTAGTTTCTGTCATAAAATTTTCAAGGTAAACGGAATAAAGACTCTTTTAAATAGGGCTTATAATATATGTTCATCGTTTAATGATATACATGCGGAATTTGATTTTTTACGAGATTTCTTCTATAAAAATGGTTTTCCTATAGGAATTGTAAACTCCCAAATTAAAAAGTTTTTATCTGGAAAATATTCTCAGTCGAACATTGATGTCAGATCCGATAGTTTTCTTTACTGCACTCTACCCTATTTTGGTACCCCATCTGAGAAACTGGCCCGTGAATTAAAGTCTCTTTTTGATAGGTATATTCCTACTATCAACCTGCGTGTAATTTTGATTAATAAGGCAAAAATAGGTTCTTTTTTTCGGCACAAGGAATCCACCCCTGGTCTAATGCGTTCTTGTGTCATTTATAAATATAGTTGTGTGCAGTGCACATCGGCGTACGTCGGGATGACGTCACGCAGTATTTACACAAGAATAGCAGAACACCGCGGTAGGAGCCACCGTACCAGCAACTTACTTGCACATCCTCCTCATTCAGCCGTACGCAACCATGCTGAACAGTGCAATATAGTAGTTCGTGAGGAAGATTTTAAAGTCATTGATAGCGCTCCTAATGAGTTTGACCTACGAATTTTAGAATCCCTTCATATTTTTAAAGAAAAACCTTCCCTAAATAATATGCTTAGTTCCTATCCTCTGCAAATAGTAAATTCATAGTGTGTATTTTTTCGTTACTTTTTTGCTAGTTTTTAGGCATAGTTTGACGTTTATTTATCTTTTTGTTGATACAATTGTTTTTTACTTTTTGTATTGCTTGTATTCTTTGTAATGTTTGTACTTTTTGCACTTTCTTGAATTCTTTGTATTTTACAGAACTGAAGATGGAGCTGGACTCCGAAACGTTTTCGATTTTGTTTTTTCTCAATTTGAGTAAATATGACTAGTTTTATAATTCATTTCTTTGACCAGTAATAAAAAATGAGATTGTTTCGGTGAAAAAGGGTTGGTAATCGAGGCCCCATATTTGGCATTATCTGCGTCCTTAATATATGCAGACCCAGAGAAGAAATATAACAGTATGGAGAGCAATACTTTCTTAAAGTCTTCTGAAATGTTTGAGACTCCTTACATTGTTCTGGTGACGGGATACAGAGTTCTCCCGCTGTAGGACCCAGAACGAATCCCCCATCACATTTTCGTTGATACGTCTTTGGGACTGGCTTTCCATGCACTACAATATCTTGGCGCAACCTTCCATGTTCGTCCCTGATATTACAAATAATGGATATGAAGAAATCTACACCTTTTTCACTTCAAATTAATCTAAGTCAAGTTCAATTTAATCCAAGTCAAGTTCAAGTTGATCCGAGTCAAGTTCAAATCAATCCAACCCTCAGTTAAGTTAAAAAATGACATAATAATTCGTTAATATGAGTTTTTTGTGTTGAATAGGTATCCATTAGATGTGATAAGCAAGACTGGTTTCGAGTATTTATTTACACTCACGGGCATTTTATACGTGAAATTCAACTTTACCACATTTATGAAATCAAATACATGCAAAGACAAAATACTATCATTGGACGATATGTAGATTTAATCAATTCAATATGAAATACTGTTAATACTTCAATAACTTTCATAATAATCATTTAATGAATATTTAAGCCTTGAAAGTATTATACATTGAATTATGAACACACACAAATAAAATCATTATTAAGTTAGAAACATTGTTTCTCGTATTATTATTGTGTATTGTAAGTGGATCCTACATTTTTTCACATTGACTAACACGGAATTAGAATGGATGGCAACATTTTTATTGCTAAGGCAAGAATGTATCTGGGTAGTAATTTACAAGTATAAATTGTAATCGAACGGAATCGTACATTAGTACTCAGTGAATAGCATTTGTATAATTCTTTTAAATCTACATATCGTTCAATGATAACCTTTTGTATTTGCATGTATATGATTTCATAGATGTGATAAAGTGGAGTTTCACGTATATAAATACCTATGAGTGTAATAAATCCTCGAAACCAGTCTTGCTTATCACATCCAATAGATATATATTTAACACAAAAAACTCAAATTAACAAATTATTATTTTCTTTTTTAACTCAACTGATCATTGGATTAATTTGAACTTGACTCTGATTAATTTGAACTTGACTCTGATTAATTTGAACTTGACTTGGATTAATTTGAACTTGAATTGGATTTAATTAAACTTGACTCGGATTAATTTGAACTTGACTTGGATTAATTTGAACTTGCATTGGATTTAATTGAACTTGACTAAGATTAATTTGAACTTGACTTGGATTTAATTGAACTTGACTCGGATTAATTTGAACTTGACTTGGATTAATTTGAACTTGACTTGGATTAAATTGAACTTGACTTAGATTAATTTGAAGTGAAAAAGGTGTATATGAGAGTGCAAGAAATATATCTTAAGAGACATCTGACGTCCATAAGCTGTTAGGCCATTAGCATATCGTTCATTAGTTCTTTCGAGCTGTTAGTCTCATGTTTACAAAAGAAGTGCTGCTCTGAATGAACAAATGAGTCCCTTTACTCGAGTGGAGTCACTTAATTACTGAACTGCTTGTCACAAATTAATTTTCCGATCTCTCATCCGGTAAAAATTCTTGCATGACTGCAGCTTAAGTCTTCGCGCGAAATATATCTCGCAGATTGATATCTACCACACTGAAAGAAAATGGCCCTATTTTGAAACACCCAGGTGCATCTGACGTTTGTCCCCAAACCGAGACACGCAGAGGCATCATCAATGAGACACCCAAGATTAGGATGCATACCAGTGTCTCCAGACTCGATTTAGAGACGCTCTAGTGTCTAACTCTACGGATATTAAGCTGTAGCATTACACTGTCAAGCAAGGTTGGCGCTTCTAGCGCTATGAAGAAACTTGGATACGCGTACGTATTCTTTAGATAAGCGATAGCTACTGCTGGTGACATCAATATTAGGTCTAACCGCTGAAGAGCTGCGGCAGGAACTACATTCGCCTCAAGCAGTTAGGCCTTTCCATGCCATCAGCTACACCTCTCGTTCAGCTGAGAGCGATAACGACTAAGCGGTAACTTCACCTGAAGAGTCCATTTAGACAGCCCATAAGAGCAGTTATTTACGTAACAAAAATTTAATTTGATCCGTGTTACATTTACTGAACACTTAAATAACTGAAGTCAATTTGAGGGGTGACTAAGCTATTACATTATCATCGCCAATAAAAGATAGGCAGCATTTTGAGACACTTCAAGCTAATCGAGGTGTCGCACTTCCGATGAGACATCTACTCTGTTTCTGAGACGTTCTGGCTATCTTTGAGAGATCTGAACAGCCATGAGACACTTAGAGGGGCAAAAATTTCTTTCAGTGCAGAACCATCGGTCATTATTTCCAAAGTTTGTTTAAAAAACATGCTTATTATGAAAATTTCTGTGGTAGATTTCTTGAAGAAGTACCGAAGGCATATGCTGTACATTGTTTCAACAAACTGTGGGATCTTTTCTTTCGGACCACTTTTTGACAAAATGGTGATTCATGTCGTCACGGCTGTTCCTTAGAAATGAGAAGCATATTTTTATGTCCAAGCCATTTCAAGCCTTTCAGAAATTCTTTCGAGATTACAACAGGTATCCCAATTATGAAGCTAGTAATGAACACCCTCAAAAATAAATTTGGTAGGGTCACATATCTCTGTCATCCCATTTATATGTGCGATAGGCATCGAAGGTTCTTGTTTCCACCGTGTAGCAACACAGCTTTGAAGCTTGCAGTGCATAAATGAACATCGACCATTTATTAGGTAAATGCTGGTTTCCGAGTGATTCATGGTCATTCACGTCAATACAGAAACAGCATTATTGAATATCGGTCATTCATTAGGTAAATACTCGTTTCCTAGCTGATTCATGGTCATTCACGTCAATACAGAAACATCATCATCTCCTTTACAGGAGACAACTAAAGCCTCGTGGCCCTTACGGAACATTGATATTTTTGTGTCGTGGCCTGTAAGATTCCATTTCTGTAGTGTGAAACCCAACATCTCTGCTTTTTTATAATGATCCATATCTCACGAAATCATTCAATCTTAGTGATTTTTCGACTGGATCTTCTTTTCTTCTGAGTTATCCACACAATATATATGTAATCATCATTGTTATGTATCGGCTCAGGTGATAAATGATCATCTGTAATTGTTATAACTGATTGAGAAACTGGAATTGGTCTTCATCTTATGGAGGACTGATTTTATAGCTGCCTCACAATCTGGACTTACAATTTTTGACTTGTTCTTAATTGAGAATCTTTTAGCATATGTCGAATAACAGTATCAATCGGTAACCAGATATGTTAGCTTACGCCACATCATAAGTTCAGCAGAAGATATACTCTTCTGTTTGTATATAACCACTGTGTGAACCCAGTTTAACACCCAGTGCAAGATAGATTTGTGAGGCGCCCAGGCTTCCCTTGGACGCCAACTTCACAATGAAAAAAATAATTCTATGAAATATTTGCTTCTTTGCAAAATTTTCAATTCATTGCGAGGAGTTTACCCTCCACAAATACATCAAAAGTTGCAGCAGAAACGTTTTCCTTGGCATTGCAAACATCATACTCAATTCATGCTTTCGATTCAGTTTACATGCATTCTGTTTAGTAACTTGTTACAAGCAAATTAAAAGAAAAATATGAAAAAACTGTTAATCTTCGTACATTATACTGTTTTAACACCACGACTTGAACCCCATTATTATTACGGAGAAGTTTAATAACCTGATCATAGGAATAATACTCACAACGCATACTCTCACTGTGGCGGCCGAAGAAACGCTGCGCAGATGCATGACATGCTGAGTATGCTTACTTTTCAGTTCTCAAGAATCTGAAGTGATAGAACATTTCCAGATTCAGAATTAACCTACTTGCTTTAGAATAAATCGCAATACACACCACGAGCATTAAAATCATTGTTGGCTAATGATTTATTTCAAAATAAAATTTTGTACGTTAAATCTTTGTGGGTTTAAACTCTGAACTATTAAAACAGAGAAGCGAATGTCTAACACAATGTATGATGTGAACTATGAATATACATAGAGACCGTCATTCAGTTATTGAAACGGTGATGAGACATAAATTGAACATTTTTCACCATCCAGGTATACATTATAATAATTAACTTGCAAGAATTAGTTACCTTCTAAGCCTGGACATCAATCAATCCTAAAATCAACGAGGTTATCGTCCAAATATGAAACGATAGCTGAAATGCGCCAGGTATGATCCTCGAGATCTGACATTACGAAAAGTTCATAACGTAGGATGTTTGGTACACCCCAATTGAAAATTATCGCCCTTTTCAGGTAGTAAATTAGTCGTAAAAGGTCGAAAACGGCCCAAAAGGGCCAAAAATCACGACTTCAAACCGACTCCTACCTATACTTGGCCTATTAGGGCTTGAAAAGGGCTCTTCATTCAACTGGCCTTTTATAGGTCTAGTCAATGGCTGTTTGCGGGCTCATTCGGGTCGTTTAAAGTCGTTTTCAAGCCTTTTCGACGACCTCTATTTGGACGCGTAATAGATTGTAAAAAGACTCGTAATCGTAAATGTTGTACAAGTCATATTACTTCAGTAAATGTAAAGAACTAAATGAATTTCAACTAACCTAACTTAGTTAAGTTAGATTAGGTAAGGTTCGTTAAACATCTTCAACAATACTATAAATAATTAATCCAGTCAACATGAAAACTAGGATAGAAAAGCTAACTGCTGAGCATAACATCAAATTGGCACTTTATTAATGCATTATATAAAATAAATATGAATGATAGCTTATAACTGTTGGAACACTTGGGTTGTCGAACGCTGAGCATTCAACTTGTAGTGCTTTATCCTAGTTACCCCTCAAACCTCGATTCTAGTCCTTCTATGTTCAGTAATCTTAATATATCTCAATGTAAATTTATTTGGGAAAAAGTTCCCACTTCTCCGCCGCTTATCATTGATACCTACAGCCGGAGAAGTATAAACGTAAGTCCGCTGCTTCCCTCGCCTCAAATCGGAACTCACTAGGCGAAGGAGCCTCAAGACCCGGCCTTACAAACTCTTTATATCGTATAAAAAATCTGATATTGGAGCTCTTTGAGGTCGGTTCAAGGCCCACTATAAGTCGTACGGAAGCCTAATAAGGCCGGTATTAGCCTTGATCAAGCAGTAAGGAAGCCCAAAAGGGCCGGTATTAGCCTTGATCAAGCAGTAAGGAAGCCCAAAAGGGCCGGTATTAGCCTTGATCAAGCAGTAAGGAAGCCCATAAGGGCCGGTATTAGCCTTGATCAAGGAGTAAGGAAGCCCAAAAGGGCCGGTATTAGCCTTGATCAAGCAGTAAGGAAGCCCAAAAGGGCCGGTATTAGCCTTGATCAAGCAGTAAGGAAGCCTAAAAAGGCCAGGACGAGACTCGTTCAAGCAATGGAAAAGCCAAAAATGGTCGTGAATAGCCTCGTTCAGGTAGTAGAGAAGCCCAAAATGGCCGTTGCATTAGCCGTTTCGATGCCCAGAAATAGCCGTTTAAAAGGGCTTAAAATACTAGACATTTGCTCCGAAAAAGGCTAATTTACTGCTCGAAAACGACTAAACTCTTGGCTTATAACTGCCTGAAAACGATCTGTAAAAGGCTCAGAATTTCAATTGGGGTACAGGCAGTCGGTATAAAGAGCGGAGAAACTTTGTGGGGGGGATCTCAAAGCGGAAAATTTCGATCACGACAAACCTTAATTTTTTAATGAGGCTATTCGACAGCATATCAGGTGAGACGGTGAAACCCAAAGAGATTGCAATAGCAAGGTAGCAAAATTCGGGCTGCTATTTCAACATCATGAAATCTCCTATTATTATCATTATGATCAAATCTTAAAATCACTGCCACGGCATACGATATAGGTATTCCGAAGCCTGTGCATGATTTTTCTCAAAAAATTCTGCGAATGGTAAACTGGAGACCTCTCTTAAAATGGAACAACTGCTCACACCACAATATTATCACCCAAGCCTCTTGCAGAACCAGTCTGTCAAGATTTTTGGTTAAAGAAAATGTGTCTTCGCAATGGGCTAAATCTCAGTCACATGGACTTCTCAGTGCGGTCGATGATTGAGTCTAGAGTAATATTCATAAGCTCACATGGACTACTTAGTATGGTCGATGAATGAGTCTAGAGTAAATTCATTAGCTTAGCATTCAATTTTTCAAATATTTTTTCGTGAGATGATATTCTCTGGAAATTTCATCTTACTCATCAGGTAGCGCGCAATGTTTGTATGACGCTGTAGCTTTGAATAAACGGGGTTTTATTGAATGAGTCAGGAGGTTATAAAATGATTGTTTATTTGCAAAGGTAACAATAAATGAGTTTGGAGAAGGAATGGAAGGTTTCATAAGATCTTACATTTGTTTGTTATGATGCAAGTATCCCAATTGTTGGGCTGTAACAAAAATTATGCATTAATTGGTTCACTTCTAATGTATCGTGTTCTTAGTCAAGCATTTCATAATTAATAGAGAAAATCAAAATGAAAACAATCATTCAATACCTGTATGATTTCATAATTCACAAGTAACTTCGGAAGAGATCTGTTTTTACGAGCAGACAAAAATATTGAACTAAATTGATGAATAATTCTCCCAAGCACAAAAAGGCTGAAGCATAAGCGTTACATCTAAAATGGACCTCATACTGAGGTATTGAACAGAATGTCTTGAGAGACAACTCAGAGTTAAGCATCAGATCGTAACGAAAATGCTGAGTATGCTTGTATAGATGTATAATTTTTTCATTATAATTTTAATCTAACCAATAATAAACGCATGTTTGGCCAGATAAATCTCTATGATATTATTTCATCTTTCAGATTTTGTGGTAATTCTCATATGAAATAACTGCTGTTGACACCAAAGTACATACATTTCAACAAAGAGCACGTCGGATCTTTTTTTTTTGTTGCGTGAAATTCAGAAGGAAATTGTTCGTTATGATTTGATACGTGACAATCAAACAATAACTTCTGAAGTTTACTACCTGCAGCTAAGCAGTCTTAAGACTTCTCTGCAGGAAAAACGACCTTCGTCGGTAAAAAGAAAAGGATTGATTTTGAAGCAAGACATGTACAATTTTCTTAAAATCATACTTGTAAATTTTTCCCTCATGCAAAATTATGTAGGTACCTTAATTGATAGCACTTTAATATTTGTGAAAGTCCGCCTTCGAAGTTGACCTAAGAGAAAAAACATAGCGAGCGGGCAGCTCTAATTCTTCGTACGCCTGATGTGTCGCAACGCACCTTATATATTTCTCGGCTCTTCCTGCCGTTACCGCAGTGCATGGGTACGCACGCAATCGTGGACCCTTAGTTAACGTCATCTAACTATCTTATCGGTATGACACCTCAGCCGAATTCTCCATATTTGTTAAAAGCAACTGTCATCCTCATGCGTTGCTGCTAAACCTAAGGCCAGCAAGGGTTAGCGTAGAGCTTCGGCGCGGGAGTGACCTGGGCAGCAGAAGGATCTAACGCCAACGGCCTTGTTTATTTGGTATGTCGACTGGCACTATGCCATTCTTCAAAGTTGGTCATCAGGACGCATTTTCAGTGTTCCTTATCTGGAGGGAAAGATCCCTTAACTTCTGTGTACTTTCCGGGACCGTAGGACTCTTGTCCATTCCTTTTAACAAATCACTCCTAGGAGTAATGCGGATAGTTAGCCCCATGTGTGCGTATTCCACTATTTTCATCGATATGTTTCCTAGTGTCCTGAATGTATACCGTTTTCTTTTCTTTTGTTATCTTCCGATAGGTTTTTTGAAGTAGGTTGCAGAAAGCGATTTAGAGTATATTTGTCATTTTCTATAATAAATGTAAACGTTAAATTTCCTTAATTCTCCTTTCGCTACCTCTCGATTTCCATCAGCTTTGCTGGAAACTAGTGAGCTTAACTCACACCTAACCTCTATTGGAAAAATTTTGTATAAGACAATGTCAGACCCCACACTCCAGGAGGGACTAAGAATCTCAACAATAAATTTGGTTGCGAAATCTTGATTCACCCTTCATATTGTTTACCCGATCTTGGTTCAACAGATTGCCATTTTTGCAGAATCTTTTACAATCATCCATCAGGACAAAGACTTACTTCTAGTGGAGGTTGAAATGAAGCTCATTCCTTTCTTCTGAGTCGAAACCACATAAATTCAATGGAGGTATCAAAAAGCTTATAGAGAGATTGCAAGATGTCCTTTATACGAAAGGGATCTTGATCTTGATAATTTTTAATTAAATCTTTTTCACTGAATTTTCTTTTCCGTTGAAAAATATTGACGGACTTTTCCTTATGTAATATATGTATAAATAAAGTCGACACCCTATCCGACGGGTGTCGCAGTCTCTGTGTTCTTCTTTTTCTTACGCAGATTTTTAAGGTATATATATGAATTGCATATCATCCCCAGGGCAAGAAACACCAATGACAAATCAATGGGTTGTTATATAACTGTTTTTTATTCACTCAGTGTCTCGTTAGTTACCAGAATTTTGATAGGCTTAGTGACTTCTCTGTACCTATAACCTAATAAATGAAAGTATGGTAGCGTATTACATGACAGTTATGATTTATTTGGTAGATTAACATTAATATCAAATTTCAGAAAACCTCTACAAATGTTTTTTTTTCAAGTTGAAACAGAATGCTATATGTAAGAATAAACACTTTTCCTGTAAATTGTGAACATTTTAACGTCCTTAACGAATCCCAAGAAGAAAGGTAACTTTTAGTTGACCTTCATGGCACTGAATCATTGACAGGCTATCAAGAACGTAGCGAGTAAAGTGACTACATATGTTTAGAATCCTAGACTAAATGTACAAGAGAAAATGAATCACAGTCGAAAACTCCGTCCAAGAACATCATAATTCAGTTTGCTAGGAGCACCCAACGTTCTGAATTACAAAAATTACTGAAAAGAGACTGTCAGTTTCATACCTGAAAAATTTTTAAGATGGACTTCTGGGAAGTTGAGGTTGTCATCTAAGCTAAACATCGTTGAATATTCTTCACAGTTCGTATACGATGTCATGCAACAATCTTTGTCTAAAAATAATTCCGAATTTTGGAGGGCCTGAGTCAACTTCAGACGAATAATGACGCTATTAAATGAGCATTATTATATATAGCCCTAATATGCTTCACTGCGTTTACCAAGAGAGAGAAAATCAAGGTCAATAGATCGTTGCAAAGTGTTGGCGTTGAAATTACATTGTTTTTGAGTGGATCCAAGGCGTCGTTTATAGGCAGTAATATGAGATATTTTGGAACAAGGTGAGATTGGATAGTTAAAATTCTTAGGATTTTCGGAAAGGATTGCCCAGATGTTCGTCCAAGGCTTGTGAATGACAAATATTTCAGTGATGAGGACATTTCATTTGTTTTCGCTCTCTCAGCTCATCTTATTTTGTCATTACTGCGGAGTCCAGCAAAGCAATATATACTACATAGCTGCGCTTGTTTTGTTCTTGTTGAATTAAAAGAAATGTTCTTGAAACAATATGCCGCTTCGTTTAGATATGCATTGAGGTAATACTTGTTTATGCATCACCTCGCTCGCGGTATAGTTTGGAAATTTTATTGAGCTGACAAATCAAAACTGACTGAATTAATTTCAACAGTAAATGTTTACTTTCCGTAAATTTCGTTGGCACCATGTTAGAATCACTATACGTTTCTGTAATGGCTTCGTGATTCATTTACGGCATTTATGTTCGTGGATTTGGCCCATGCGCGTGAAACTTCAGCGTAAGCTCTCCTCAACGCACGAATACTTTATCAACTATATTTATCGTTTTGCTTTAATTCAGGAGATTCGTTCTTTGAGCTCTGAAATGCGATCTAAAGTGAAAATTAATTAAACGAACAGCTCTCTCCGATTCCAATTAATTACGCGATGCCGCTTCTACACCCACTGAACTTACGTGATTGTTCACCTCCCAATGTTGGATTTATTTTACTGCGGAGAGGGATCGTGAAGTTTGTTTCAGTTTTTGTTTTAAGATTTTAATTTTGTCCCCCATTGCGTTATGTTCCGTTGAGAAAAATTCATGACTGGCTTGCAGTAATGGACTTTTCGTGCATAAATATTTTGTGAGTTGGTAAATAGAATAATGGTACGTTCAAGTACTTGGTAGACAATTAAGCATTCAACATAGTTTATATGAACATTTTCTAAGACAATTACATATACTTGCTAATAAAGAACTGATTTATAAAAAAATACTTCACTCCAAGCAATGTATTTTTTTAATAGCAAATATTACATTTTAATTCACGAGAGAAGTGAGAATTGTGTATGAAAGGTTTCGTCATATGTATGAATATATTTTCATTTGTATTTGAAAGCAAAATATTCCCTTAGATTTTTAATTTTTTATGGCAACGACACAACGTCTTTTTAGGGCAAATTGCCAAATCTTACGAAATATGCTGGGTTGAGAAACTTTTGACTCAACTAAATGTCTAGTCAAATTAACCAGCTAGAATATCGAGACTCTTTATCCATTAGTAACAATTTTCAACTATATTTGAAAATAAAAATACAAATAAACAAGTTTAAGATAGCTTTTTACGTAAGCCATAAGTGCATAAACACATTTTTCAGTTTAATTTTGGTTTCACGGCGGTGAATGAGAGGCCATTATTAATATCGAATATTTCCTTGGCAAGTACCAGCTGCTACCAGAAGGCCTAGACACCAAAATTTGCTCATTGTAAAAACTGGGTCAGAGTAATGACGTAATCTTATTTGAATTATGAATCAAACTCATAGTGGATGCACTGAGGCTTCCCAAACTCTAGGAAAATAGTAGTAGTTTTTTCAGTTTACAGTGTGATTTAAGTGTGAGGAGAAGCACTGAACCTGCTCTAATTCTATGTAAAGATCATTGAAAAAAATATTCATCTCATCCTTTTTACTCAGAAATATATTTATGAACATTGCATACTGATATATTTAAAGTTGAGAGAATTTGACAAAAATTCTTTCAAGAACCTAACATTTAGGTGACAGTGATCTTTCGAAAATAATAATGAAGAGTCAGGTTCAAAGACTAAATAAGGATGATGAGTAACAGAGAACTATTATCCCATTCTCTATTATGCACTTTCCCCGTTCAGGTTGACAGAATTCGTGCTTTTAAATTACAGAAGCTGTCACAAGAATTCGCTAAAAAACTTAGAAATTGAAATGTGTTATGTAATCAATTTTTGTGTTTCTCACTATGCAAGAATACTTAAAGCACATGGTCAAATTAGTAAAATATTAATTCAATTCAAATGATTGAATACTTGATGTAATTTCAGGTTTTGATGAAAAGGATTCAGTTAGCCATCCCCATTTCAATGAATATTCGGCCTTAAACTTACCTCATTATTTCATAACAATAACATCGAACGTGGTGTGAAAGAAAGATAAACTTGAATATAAACAGATCTTGAAAATAAATGGTCAGTATAGTGCTGCACTGACGCTGCATTGCAACCTTGAGATAACGGGTTTCTTTCGTCTCTTTTCAATTAGGAGCTTGAGAACAGTGGCCAATATTTCTAAGATTATTGCTAACTTTTTCTGATAAATCTTCTATTACTCCCCAATAAATCGTAGAGTGAGAAAATACAGGGATTATTGTATTTTCAATTTGGATACAGCTGTAGGAATTCCTGGATATATTTGTACTGAACTTTTAAAACATTGTAGAGTGTGAATGAACAGCTTGGCAGTTCGGAGGGCTGTACAGAGCACACAGTCAGCGCAGTCAAATGTACGTCTGCGGTTAAATTTACGAGGCATCGGTTAAACCTTATTACTAGTAAGATAACAAACTGTGTTGTACCTTAAATCTTTGAATCAATCAATACCTAAACCATTGGAAATTATAAGCGTTTGGTGCTCATATTATTGTACGCGTCTTATTGAACCATTTCTATTGTGATACACTTAGATATAAGTTAAAAATACATTATCAAATGTGCTCCCATTGCATAATCTACGCATTAATGTTGTTAGGTTTTGTTCAGGTATACACTATAATCGTAAAACTTTGAATGCAAGTTATCCATAAGTAACTTTTGAGCTTCTCTCCATAGACGCAAAAGTTAATAGTGTAAAAAGTTTGACTCCCTGTGAGCTGTATGCGAGTTTCATCCAAATTATTCTTTGTTTGCGTTGTTGCTGTAATTGCCTGAACATATTAACAAATCTTAACATATATTCTTGAGGGACAGCAGAGATGATGTTTGCAACCAATGTCTCCTTCACATAATAACTAAGCGCGTTTTTAATTTCCTATCCTAGTAATGAAATGAGGATCATTGAGCGGAGGAAGTAGTGATCAATTTTAGTCGTATGACATGCAAAGAATTTTACAACTGAACAATAAAAGAATTATGCTGATTTTTAGTTTGCTCTCACATGTTTTGTATCGTATAAACATGCTTATAAAACCAGAAATAATGTCCAATTCTAAGTTTAAATCTCATTTACACCTAATTTAGAAGAATTATGACTTTAAACGAGTCCGAGTGGTTTTATTAGGATACATAAAAACGAGTTTATAGCTTACCAAATTGATAGCAGATAATGCTAGTGAAAATTAAAAACACATGTTTGAGGTGATGTTGAAAAGTAATCTGGTTGTTCTCATAAACTAATGTCATATGACCTAACGTAACTGCAGACTTTTGAAGTAGATGTAAGCGATTCTGCATGAAATAAATTTAGATGCAATCGAAGAATGTCGAGCCCGTTGAAATGAATGAATCCTCGAGCCCGTTCCCGGTATCTAAGATGAAAGTTAACATACAGCTATAACTCGTTATTTTTGGGTGATAATTTCTAATGTACTATTAACTAAAAGATCCTAGAAGTGGGTTCAAGCTCCGCAGGCTCCGCGGGGCCGGCAAAATAATAAATTACTAAGTACTTAAGCGTACTCATGAAATCGCGCAAAAAATAAAACCTACCGCACTAACTCGTTAAATACTCATTTGCCGCAAAAAGTGTATGCATGAAATATACATTATTTCGATGTTATTATAATGATTCAAGCAACAAAAATTCGAAAATCGATGAGTAGCTGTTTATTCGAGCGCATTCGTCATCAGAGACGAAACTAAACCTACCGATATAACTCGTTAATACTCATTTGCGACCGAAAGTGCATCGAAGAAAAATTGTTCATTTCGATCTGATGAACAATATTTAGGCAGTGAAAATTGGAAAATCGCTAACTGTCCTACGCTTCACAAATACCTCTTTCCTTCACACTTCTGTGAATGGCATAATAATTCTTTTTCATTTCTGTAGCATTTGGGCAGTATTTTAATGAATAAACCGTTAATCAGCTGGTCTGGACAATATAAAAGAAAAATAGAAGTACTTAAAAATATAGAGAATAATCGTTGAAAAACCATTAATATCACTTATCATCAAAAATTAAGAATACATATGTACAATACATAAAGCTATTATGTCAAACAATTTGTAGGAATTGAAAAAACTTGAATCAATTAATGAAATAAGAAAATTAAGGAAATAATATTGAAGTTTTCTCAAATAATGTAATAGTCAGAACTTACATATGTGCGTTGAGATCACACTGCATTACTCAAAAAGCTATCACATTTGTAGTATATATACATATTGTAAAATTGAAAAACTTTCAATAAAATACACTTTAAACGAGAAGCCTTCCAAGCAAATACTATATGTGTTTTTGTCACCCTTGTAAAACTTTTTTGTTATGTTGAAAAAAATTCGTTTCACAAATATTTTCCATGTCTTGATTGTCTTCATTTACAATATCAATAATTGGCAAAATAAATTTCTCAATGCTTCCCACACTTTCAATTATTATTGTACCAATCGTGCAAGGCCACCATTGTCATCAATGCGCTCAGAACAAGGTTTGGCACCCCTATTATTCATGCCCTTCACTGCACAGTAACTAGATTATGACGAATGCTGAGTATAAATTTCTATGGACCATTAATTCATGAACAACTAAATTACAATAAGTTGTACCACAAATTATGTCTACTCTAAATGTAATCGGAGTATGAAAGCCGTTTATCTAAACTTATCTAGTTCAAACGCTTAGTTCGGTTAAATTTGAAGAGCACGGAATGTTTTCTTTTCGAAAATATAGTTGTTGAAACCCTAATAAAACAAAAAAGGTAACACGTTTGCTTCAGTTACTTAAATGAATTTAACATCACGTAAACTGCACTCTTGTTGATAGATAAGCAATGAATATCCTAACCATGCACAGCATCTACTCTACCTCACGCAGTAAATTGTAACTGGCGCGAAGCACTCCTGATCTGAGTCATGCTGCGGCCGAGCTTAACATATCGCACACAAGACGTCCGACTTCAGGGCTGCATAAGCAATAAACCGATTAGCCGTTAAAATTACCCCTCTAGAATACATATATTTGTGTTTCTGATATTTTTAAATAGCTTTTTTCACATAACCTAATTATTTTCGGTAAATAAAACTATACTGTGTGATTTTTTTCAGTCGATTGATGTCAATACCGGATTATGTAATCAGACTTAACAACCACATACGCTACGTTCATCGCGCGGCCGTTCAACGAACAGGCAGCCAATGCTTTCACCCTTTCGATACGAGTTGTTTTGTGTCATATATGCGTAGTTGTTCAATACATACACATTTATTGCTATAGTAACATATGACAAACGATTTCAGCATTTTTTTTAACTAGACCTTTAAAACTCATTGGACGACTGAAAAAAAACTGTGAACCTGTGATTACAGTAATTCTGAATATACATATTATTGTAACTTTATTCACATTTCTTGATATCTGTCAAATATATCTGCACTCATTAATGACTCAAATAACAATTCATTAACTTAATTGGTACATTTTATACAAATTGCTCCGTATTATTGGCATACGATATCAACCCAATATTTGGGCAATGATTATTTATATTTTAGCCAATTTTATTAAAGTACGAAATATTTAATTATTATCAGATAGTTTCCACTTTTATGAATATCGTACATATGTATATATATATACACTGTTAGTTTAATATTAGAAATAAAACTATTTACTACATTGTCCCAATAACAAGTTGATATCATAAATAAATATATATTTTTTCGCTATTGTCTTGTTATTAGCCTGTTATTGTAGTCCAAGATTCCGATATCAGGTCAATAAATAATTATCAACCCAATATTGGCCTAATAATTTCTTGCTACGTGGACTGAACGTATGTTTCTCTCGTCAGAGCTGTAACAGAAGGGGAAAAGTTTCACTATAGTCAGCCCTTAGAAGCGTCCATTAGTAGTAATGGTAGCAGTAGTAGTAGCAACATGTGTTTGCTAGCGCTCAGTTACTCAAACTGTATCGGACCGAATGTCCCATAATTTAATAAGTATCAGACTTTTCCCATTTACCACGTAAGATGGAAACAATATTATTTGAACATAAAAATTAACTGAATTTTGTGATTATAATTAAGAGTCAAGATTATAATTGTATAACAATTAAAATCTTGCACATGCTGCAGTGCATTCGAACGCACTGGGCAGCCAAACCCCGTAAGGTTTGGCTGCCCACTCATCTACGGCTGGACCCCTTACCCGCGCTGAAACCCCCGGGGTACCGACGCAACGCGCCCTGCTATATTGCAGTTTCTTCATCCATAATCTTCCAAGACGATATCACGCCTGGCTATAATGCGTTACAGCGTTACACATTACAAACACTCATTAGCTTTCACAACATTTCATTATTTTCTCACTACTCTATTTTGGTACGTACTTTCACAGAAATGGACAAACAAGGCACATCATTTAATTGTTTGTTAGTAACTAGGGCATGCCCTAACTTCTGTCGCACATGAGTATACCGGGCTTAATTGAAAGTCCAGCCTGGTACGGGGAAGCCTGGAGCTTCCTGATACCAATGTGGTTATTTCAAATAGTCATTGGTCATTTTTAGAGAGACCCTCAAACCATTAAGTTGATGAGATAGAGTTCTAAAATTTGGAACATATATTCTAGAGGTGTTTTTATGATGTTTTTTACCTATTGCGACCTCTAAGTAGCCAAAATATATTTAGGGGAAATTTTTATATGTATGTTTTTTCTCGTATTTTCGAAATTTTCTTATGACCCTCGAATCATGAAGATGATAAGATAGAGCTTTTGAAATTTGGAACATATATTCTAGAGACGTTCTCTGATGATGTTAACCTATTGTGGTTTCAAAGCAGGATGAACGGATTTGTGGGGAATTTTTCAAATGTTTGCTATTTTTATGTATTTTCGAAACATTCGAACGACCCTTGAATCATGAAGGAATTCACCTAAGGGTATAAAATTTCGCACACATAGTTTTTATGCAATTCCACACCTTTTCCGCACTATTGTGAAACAGTATTTCAAGAATTGAAAAAACGTTCCACCCTACTGAACACTTGCATAACTAGAGTCAGGGTTGAGGGGTGACTAAGCTACTATATTATCATTGCCAATAAAACATAGTAAGCTTTCAAGATTGATCAGGACACACACAAACTGCACTTGTTATCGTAGCAAATGTTTCGTTTTCATACTTATCACATTATGTGTGCGCACGAACGAGTGAACGAAGAACACCTAGCTTTGAGACACTTGACGCTCATCAAAGAGTCGCACTTCCGATGTGACATCAGCGCTCTCTTTGATATGTTCTAGTTACCTATGAGACACCTGAACAACCATGAGACACTTAGAGACAAAATTTTTTTAGTGTAGTCTCCCATCATGTTATCATTATAACACCCTTGATAGCGGCGTTCAAAGTCCAATACATACAAGTGGAAGCGCTCGCCTTGCTTTTCAGAGTACGCTTCTACGTTTTCCCTAAATTCATGAAGATGGGCGTCAAAGATATGGACTGTGAGGGACATCCTGTGGTTCATCTTGCCGTAGTCCGTCACCAAGTTCTCAACAAGCTCCACTTATTTTTCGGCTTTATGATTCTCCAAGAAGCCAAGAACTACTGCGATAAAGCTGTCCCATGCTGCTTTCTCTGTCCATGAGAGTTGTATGGAAAACTCCTTGCACTCCATGATTTGTTTATTCGTGGACCAATAAAACCACAAGCTTCAAATTTCGCTTCCGACAACTTGAGGAAGAAATCTTAGATGTACTTGAAAGCTGAGGACTCCTTATCTAGAGCTCTGACGATTTGTTTCAAAAGGCCCAGTTCTAAGTGGAGTGAGGGAAACAGTACTTTTCAGGGATCCAACAATGGTCCCATTTGACGTTGTTCTTCCCCATTTGAAACTTGGTTCGCTGTGGTCAGTTGCGATTGAGGTAGTGAGTCATGGCATCCCTGCTGTCCTAAAAGCAGAAAAAGCAGAGATAATGTAAGACCTGAGAATGTTACCTGCGCCGTATGGTTCCTTTAGGGCAACTGTTTGAAGATTGAGTCTTACGTTTACTTGAGGTAGATGCCCTATGGGTGGGTTAGGGCTTGTGATCTGCAGTATTAACCTGCGGCGGTAGCGATCTTACATTCACTTTTACTTTAGTTTTCAAGGGCGAAATACGAAATAGAAGTTGTGAGTATTTATTGTCAAAACTTACATTACTACATCTTACATTTATTGAACACTTAAACGGCTTGTTGGAATGTATCCATAACTAAGCTAGAGATGGAATTAAAATTACGATTTTTTTGGAAATCTAATACGTAAAATGAAAAGAAAATCAATATGAGAGGGAACATTCTTTTAATAGAAACGTATCAGGACCTCTGATTCCAACATCAGTGCTGTAAAACAAAGAATAAAAAACGATAATGAACAAATTGCAAAAAAGCTATAAGAAACTAACATCACTATACCTATATCGAAAAATAGCTATGCCTTACCATTAAAAATGAAAACACAATTTCTCTTAAGCATTCGGAGCCATACGTACACATGCACCTAAGCTCTAGCAATCAAACCAACACACAATAACATCCACACAAAGTAACTGAAATACACACACACATTCAAACACACTCCTATTTTCACAGTTGGGCAATATTTAATTTCATTGCACTTCGATCATTATTTATAACTGAGGTCTACGGGTAAAAATGAAGAAGGATTCCAAAATTCTAAAGCCAAATTCCTCTGTAGTTTTACAAAGTGTGGGGAAATTGGAACTTTTGAAAGGGTGGTTTGAACTATGTTAATGATCTCTGATAGCTGACTGGGAGGAAGATGAGTATGGACGGCCGGTTCTATGGGAGTACTGTCACCATGGCTGATGTTTGGAGTAGAGAACGAATGCTCGCTCTAATTCAAAGCGATGAAGCACACAGGTGTTTATGAGCAGCAAAAGCCACGATTATAAAAATAGACAAATGAAAAAAGTATACCTTGCGAGTATTGTGATTGAAATGAAAAAGGGCAATGATGCCAAAACTTTATTTAACTGCTGAAAACAAAAAGAAATGGCATAAAATAAGAACGCAATTTGCCAGAGAACTCAAACTAGTGGAAACATCAAAGAAATCTGGCGCTGACACATAGAATTTGTGGATACTATATCTCTGGTGCGATACTAAAGTTGCCTCGCACCACATACCCGTTTAAACAGTTTGCTCGGCAAATACAGCAACATTCGTACGACCTGTGTATATATACAATGTTGCTGACATACATTGTATCACGTCTAACAAGCCCTTAACGCTTCTGCACGAGCTGTCGATAAAGAGCTGCCATTCTTTGGGGTTAAGGTCATTCCAATTGCCTTAAACAGACCGGTCACACTGAAGCAAAATTAAAGCTCGTCTTGAGTAAAAAATATTGAAAAATGATGGTTACTCTTTCTCTGACCTGATTTGTGCACATTCTCTTCTAGCAAATTCTACTGCTTCAGTCTCGACCTCAAAAGCTCGCCATAGAACTTAGTGAAGCCAAAATCTCTGATCAGGTAGTTGATGTCTTCTTGGCTGGGGGAGTAAGAATAATTATTTCTCTCTTCAGTTGCGTCTGTGAATTCTGAAACAGTGTCTTCATGTTGTTCTGAACTACTTTCCTTTTGTAAATACTGCAGCCCTCTCTTAGGATGAACGTGTACGGTGAGCTCAGACCAGAGTGGGACTGGCGCAATGGATGACAGAAGGTGAGGACAGATGAGAGCATGCGCATGATTGCCATATGGACGTTTGGAAGGGTATATCATACAGAAAAACAATTGTTTGAGTGATCATTTGATTCCCTCCAATACGGGGATGCAAATTTTATAGCTCTGTTTTCCCTCTGTAACTTGTAAAAAAAGCAAGATGAAAACATATGTCTAAAAATACAGTTCAACTCAGTGTAATAGGATGTGTTAAAATGAAGAGGAATGTGCTGTACAAATATATACACGTATATACATTAGTGTTTTTCTTACCTTCCAGAATTATTTTACTGAATTCGCATGTGAGATGAGGTGCCCAAGGTATGTCCTGATCCCCGACAAGCCTACGGAAATATGCATTGTACGCCCCGCGCATTTTCAGTTACCTTTCGGGAGAGTACTTTTTACCACCAGTTTTGATGATTTCGCCACATACAACCTCTGGATGCCGAACTAAATGAATGTAGAGTAATGAGTGATGACGATCGACTTGTTTACACAGTGCCGGCTAGAAGCGAACTGACCTGTTGAACACACGTTCCCTGCATTTATACTGTCATACACATTACAAGAATGTTTTAGAAGTTCGTTAAACGTTTGGTAAGAATATTTCTGAAGGTTCTGGGGTTATCTACAAGTTTTTTTAATTTATTTCAACAAATTAGTGGGGAAGCTCTCGGGATTGCTGGGGGCAATGGAAATTTGCCTAATATACTTGGCTAGTGTCAAAATATCGGCGGCCAGTTTTGAAAAATCAATGTTTAAAGAGAATAATCACTATATTTTTAATTTTTAAGATAAAATGACATAGAAAATGACATTTATTCATTTAAGAGAGTAAACAATGAAAATTTTGTGGACTCTTATTCTTTTTACAGTATAAAATAAAAAATGAACAGAGCTACATCATTCCGTGTACAAAATACATGAAACAAACCAAAATTTTGATTTTTGACATCGAATTTAGGCTTATATTTATTACTTTTAACTACTCAATGAAAATTAGAAATAAGCTCATACTCCCTAAACACCCAAAATTAAAATTTTGAAATAGCTTTTTTCACCCATTCCGCATTTACATAATATCAAGCCTCGTGATACATCCACTTCTCTTAAAAAATATGTATTCAAAAGTAGGTTTGGAACTTACACGTTCATAAATTGTGAAACTAATTAAAAAAGTAATGATAAAATGAATAACGGAAGCAGACAGAAAGAAATCAAATGAAATATTGTTTCCAAACTTCTTCATCCCTATGAAAAATGAGAAGAAATTGATGAGGTAGCTCTATTACTGAATCTGCAATAAAAACAGCAATGGACGCTGCCATCGAACGCCCTCGAATCGTCGAGCCCGTTCCCGGTATCTAAGATGAAAGTTAACATACCGCTATAACTCGTTATTTTTGGGTGATAATTTCTAATGTGCTATTAACTAAAAGATCCTAGAAGTGGGTAAAGAAGATCCTATCAAACTGTATTCTCTCCCTATATGAAATTGGCATATAATGTGTGTCTTATTTATATTAAGTTACAGATAGAATTAGACTAAGTTATCATCGTTCACTGCGGAATTTCTTAATCTCTTTATAGAGAATGATACAACCCGCGTAGCTTATTTGGCCATGAAAACTAATCTCTTTGACTATTAGTTTTGATGAATATTAGGTCTGACTCGTAATTAAGTAAATGTAGGTCGTAAGTCAATTTTTCAAAATTTTCAAATAAATCCGCCGTTAGTGTTTCTGTAAGTGAGTTAGTTGGGCCTGCTGAGAATATTTTGTATTACCAGAAAACTAGTCAGTACATCACAAGATACGTGAGGGCATAGTGATTTTTGGAAGCAAGGATTTAGCGTATTGGCTTAAAATGTTAGAGGATTTCTGCAGTCCTCACGTACGAATAAAGCATAATTGCAATTGCAACAAGAGACGACGTCCTGATAACGAGGCTTCACAACGATTTCTTCGTGATCTTATATACTTGTCCGAATAGTTATCCTTTTACCCAGATCTATTGGTATATTGATAGCTTGCATTGTAAATGTGTTATTATTCCTCCATTCACAGATTACAGGTGACAAACTTTGGTAAGCCTATAAAACATTCCTAAAACAATTTCTTTGTCGCTTTTTGATAATTAAATCTCGATATTTCCGCCTGATAATGTTTACACCAGCTTTTCTAATCAAATTGTAATGCATTTGTTTAGATAAAAACGTACAGCGTAGCGCTCTACTACGTTAATTTAGTTGTATCTAATTATACCTGTAATTTTTTATACTTGAATCATATATTTGCAAGCGTCATCTATCCAACTTCCAAGGAGATAGGACATCAAAGATACTCTCCAACTTAGCCATATTTGATTTTTTTCGTTCGGTTTTTGACAGATTTATTCACAGATTAACCGCCATCAGGATTAATCTTTGGTGCTTGCCTAAATGATATTTTTTATTTTGGTACATACCAAATTCCTAGAAGTTTACAGATTAGGAAATAAAGTGTTGAAATAGTTGGTACTTCGATGAATGTTTGCTTGTACATTTTCCTAGCCAGTAATAAACTTAACAAAAAATGCACATGTGTTGTAAAAGTACGAAAATAAATTGAAATAACCTAGGATAATGACATCAAATCAACATTGTTGTAATTTAGTTGAAACATTATTTATGGAGGAAAGAGAGCACCAAACACTTCCGTATAACTAAATTTTAAATCGGATTCCTAGAGCAGTAACATGTGAGCCTTGGTTAAATGAGTAAAGATAATCGAATTTTCAATGCTACGTGCAACATATGTTAGACGCACATCTAAAAAGTCGAATGTATGAGAGGTTATAGAGATAGAAAGATTATAAAAAAGGAAGTTTTGACTTATGAAATGTTATAACATACAAAGTAAATGAAAATTTACAAGAAACGAATACTAACAAAACGAGATCATTTATGTGCCTGACAGATGCAAATTAATTTTCTCTAACTTCGTTCGCAGTCTTAGTCCCCTGTTGCCAAAAGTGGGTGTACAAATCCATTGGTGAATGCATTGATTATTTGAATTGTTTCCTTTTTCCCACAAAGCTCTGTTCAGGAAACACTGATGTTGTGTTCTAGAGTGCCGATATTTTCAATCTTGCTGGGGAAATATTTTTATATTTTTTTGTAAGCGAACTCATGTGAAGTTAAAATGGGAAGCTGATTTTCTTTCATGCCATGCTGAGATGATTTCTTTTCGTTCTGCGTTGTCCGAAAGCAACGCATCTCATGTTAACTGTCGTTTCTGGTATCTTCTTTCCAGTCGGTGAGCCAATATATGTATCGCCAAAGTCATTAAAATTGCGGTTAATGCGGTCTTCCAATAGGTTTTTAAGCGATGGTGTTAGAGTTTCCAATAGCAGACGAGTGCGGTAGTTAACTTAAGTTTGTACGTTTTATTTCGGCTTACTTGTCTTTTTCTTTCTCAATCTCAATAAGGCTCAAGTGGGAGAGATGGGTTTTGATTGTTTTCTGTTCTTGATCGACGGTATTTCTTTGTTCTTTTCCAGTCTTTGACATTAATTCAACTTTTAATTAAAGGTCATCAATTTAAACTTCAAAAATTCTCGACGTATTGATATAGTGACAATTGAAATGGACAGGACTTGCTTTTATTTAAGTTTATCACCTTTTATTTTTAATCAATAGTTGGATATGAAATCCACTGAGACAAATTGGGTCTTGTATTTCTCCCCAGGAAACAGTGAGGATGAAAATATGTGGCCGATTCTATGTTAAATGTTTTTTTTGTCATTTTTGTTTTTCTTCTACGCGTTACGGACTGAATGAATTCATCTAAGCGCTCTCGGATATAGAAAAGTGCGATTTTTAGCTCAGACGAATCACTGTAGCATTAGTTGAGAGTACACTTCACTGGTGCAAACTAGCAAGCGTCATCATTGCACCACGACTCTGCTGAAAAAACGCGAGTTCCTCAGTGTTAAATGAATTCATTTTTAAATCAATATTGGTCAATCCTACAATATTTGCAATGAAACTTTAACCATAACGTGTTTCAGCTATTCTGTGTTTTAAAATATTTAAATTTCACTGAAATAAACCAAAAAATGACATTGGTTTGATTTCCTCGCCATTTCCATAAAGATACAATGAGAGGAAAAACACCTATTTGCAGCAATAAAAAAAACAAATTACTCCAAAAATTATTTCCAAAGACACGATGTAAAATAAATATTGTGACCTGGACAACCACGCAAGCTCAACAAATGAGAACCGCTGCCGAGAGATGGATTAAATTCGACGAGTCCGGTTCATTTAATTTACTTTCACACTGGCTGACACTTCTAAAACCCAAAAGCAAATTTTTCGAACCTCACAATGAGTATGCGCTCGCAGCACATCGGTAAACGTGATTGAATGGAAATTCGAAAAGAGTGCAGCTAGAATTGCGCATTTCAATCACTATTTTTTGGAGGATACCGATATTTAGGATTACTTTCATCGCATGCAAAAGCGTGCATTGTAAATAGATCTAAAGGAAGACTCGTATGTGTTGGATTGATAAGCGTCAATGTATTGGAATAAAGTCACAACGAGAAATTCTGGGAAAGAGAATGTAACTTTTTAAACAGTTTACTGGCATAGTTATCCCTCACGTACATCATTTCACTTCCCTATGAGTGGCAAATTTTAATTTGAGGAACTTATCTCATAGGAAGTATTTTTGCTAAATCGCCCCAACATTCAGCATTCTAGGCTTATAGACGCAAAGCTTTTCATCAATTTCAAATTTCTGTTAACAATTTCATAGCATCGAAAGATAGTCACATGTGTACCATTATTATTTTTTCGAGGTAGAGTTTTTACCTACTCCAAGAATGATTAGGCCTAAAATATAGCAAATGATTTCAATCGGAAGAACAAGATCACCGGTTTGAAAACACTATATCCGTTTTAAAGCAGATAATGGGAATCAGAAAACTCTAAATATGAATATTTATTTTATGAATAGAAATTGAAACCCTTCGTTTCATCTTAGCCTATTTTGGAGAATCCAGTTTGCGAGCGTTAAAGATCAATTCTAGTTTTAATATTAACATCTTCCCTCTCTATCAATTTCGTTTTCTATACAGAAAAAAAAATTCTTCAAATTTGCTTAACTTTCTTTATGCGCTCGCACTTGCAAATCCACAGTGAATCTGCTAAAGATATGAAAGTGTCAACTCTGTCGAGGAAAGCGAGTTTTCTTACCGACAGGCACAATTAGAAGGGGACAATGAGAGTTAAGCTTCTCTGCTATTGTTCTTTATGAATAACAATATAATCGAGAAAACGAATTTACAGATAAATATTTATCTAATTGCGGCGAAGTGAACTGGATGAGGAAAAACTGAATACAACAATTTGCAATAAAACAAATCTAATTTGTTCATTAGCTGATTAGTATCTCACGTTTTTTTCAAACAAGAAATTATGATCCACTGATAATTACACAAATTTTTAATAAAATACACGCTCTCCTAACAAATAAAATGGACCTCGCGATGTGGAATGTCTTCAAAAGATTTACCTAATGCCTCATGGTTCAGAGAAAATCCTTTTGAATAAATGGAACACTGACAAACAAAAAGAATTTGAAATCAGCGGTATTTCTATATTCTCGAAAATTATTTTCAAAGTGATCGACATGTCTTCCACGAAAATAATTAACGAACACACTAAGAGTGAAAAAATTCCATGTCATTCGACAGTCAGATACATGCCCACGAAAACAGAGAGTTCTTGATATTTCGAATGTTTGAACATACTGAAAGGCTTCCAGAATATGTAAAGGTCAACGTAATACAAAATAGGCGTCCAATAATTATTGTTGCGAATGACTACATCTGAATGTTATTTAAATTATTCTAAACATCTATGCGGATTTAAATTTACGCAGTACTTTCAACGATGTCAATTTTATCAAGAAAACTATTCTGTACTTATGCGTTGGCGTACAACATCGCTAAAATGAGCGAAACCTTACAGTAGTCTATTTAGATCAATAGTGAGCTAAATGGGACCCGCTTTCATATTATATTGAACAGAAATGATACCTAAAAAAATACTGCCTCTTCTTAGGAATGAATATTTAATCTATAACAGACGATTGCTCCTCAGCTCGAATTTTTTTCAAAGATGCTTTCTAAGTTTGCAATTATTTTTATGAAGGAATTTTGATTCTGTTCACACACGTAATCATGAGCCTTCCTGACATACTGACTCCGATATTAACTACGTTCAGTTCTTTAGTTTGTAATTTGTCAAAGAGACGCACATCTTCACTATTGCCACAAGCGTCCCCTTATGTAAAAACCAAACAATTGGCTTTTGCTGGACGTCATGTTTCCATTATCGCAGGCTATGTATTGTCTTTATTCTTCACTTATTACATACAACTTGAAATAAGCGCACATCAGGGATTTAGTATTATAGTCATTGCAATTGCTTAGGTATTATGAGTTCCCGTCATCAGAAGTTAGTTGGCACCGCGTTGAAAACATCGAACGCGATACGTGCAAGTAGTTTCATTTCTAGTGAGACTCGCAATGTATTTCAAAACAAAAAAAAAATGGAATACGACGACTAGATCAATAAACGGATAGAAAGCAGAAAGTTTTCGGGGGCCAACGATTCGGTTCAGTGAGCCGTTATAATTCCAGTTCAACAGAGACCTCACGCGTACGGCAAATGCATGCCAGCGTGGACCTGTAAATATTACAATAGAGCTTTGTCATCTCTTTCGATGAGAGATGCCCTAAAATATATGTGGTAAGAGTAAAAAGTTTAAATACGTCGTCGGACTATCAAAAAATTCGTAAAGGTAAAAGTGTAGCCGTTCATGATTGGAATTATGTCCCAGAACAATCATAATAACGTAGGAGCTCATAGTAAATTAGCTTTTTGATCAATAATCAAAACGAATTTTCATACTAACGGCGTTTAAAATTTTCTTCATGTTTCGATATTCTGCTAGAAATTCATTTTCTTGGCATTATCTGAATTAATTTTTTTTTCAAATTTATAAAATTTACTCTAGATGTGAAAGCAAGTTTATTTTTTTCAATGTGAAATAAGACACAATAATTTGGAATTATCTACTCAATACGTTCTAAAAAATGCCTTTACGGTGATTTTAGTGAAAAAATTTGGCTTAAACTGGAAGACGACGTATAAACTTCAATGAAAGCTTAGAACTCACCAACTAAACGTACTAAACGAGCATGCAAAATAATTCATTACGTCAAATTCGTGTCCAGAGTTTTTTTTTTTAATTCTCATCTCGATACATGGGGCTGAGAGATATCTCTGAGAGATTTAAGATAATTTGAAATAGTTATCATGTCCTGCATGGATGAAGGATATTGGCATTCCGAACAGTTAGTGTTAAGTTTGTTGGACGAAACACCTGTACTTCGAAGTGCGTTTCCTTTTCAACGGTGGTTATTCTCAGAAGTGAAAATATTGTTAACAGGATTTCAAGAATAAACTTTGAACCTCCATGTTTCAAGAACTAAGGAGTTTTGATACATATACTCGTAGTATTTGGGAATAGTGTACATTTTTATAGCATTCGCTTACCTTCAAAGCTTGTACTCCTCATTTTTTATGCCCTGTGTATAAATTTTCTAGGCTTAGATCTTGTTCGTAAACCACATTCATGACTTTTATGTCAATTGCTTGGATTCTTTGCGCGTAAATCATAGCTTTCCCAGCATGATTAACTGAAACAAAGCTACTGAAGGTTTGAAATATCTTGACTTACGTTTGTAAAGCAAAATTTATCTAATTTCGCTCTCTTTCGACTCTCCCGATGACCTAGAAAAGGAGTTATTATTCTCAAATCGATGTTTACATGCAGCTGTTTGGTTTCGTTTTTTATCTAATTAATGTGATTCTACCGATTTGTTACAAACCACAAAAATTATGCGAAAATTACATAATGTGTGGGGTGAAACTTCAGTCTTATACAGGTGTTCGCAATTTATGAATTTATGCTTCAATTCATATTTTGATCGTCGAAAACTGCATCTGCATGCTGTTAGATTGAACTCAGATCAATCGTCGTGACACTATCTCTGCTGATGTACATCTGCATACTTCAACATATTGCGTAGAACCAGTTCAGGATGGGCGAATGGCTATTGAACTTCACTTGCTATGAGGCCTTTGTTCCTCCTCTTGAGTTGTGATGAGTTCTATTTTGTGGATCTAGTGCAACCTAAGTGAAGCGTTGAGTTAATTTCAATTTGCGCGTGTATTCTGTTTTAGATATTATTACTGTACAGTATTAATTTCAGAGTAAAACTGATTTTCTACTTATTGATCATGTGCATCCCTAAAATCGAAGCAGACATGTCAAACACTGTAGTTAGCTTTATGTCAGAAAGGTATCGTAGTTTTCCTCTCCTGAGAACCGATTCGATCTACGAATGATGGAGAAACGTTTAATTCTGTCGCTTCGACACGTGTTAAATGACATTTTTATAACAGCGGCCTTTTTTACTGTTGAGTTTACAAAAAACTTCCCCACAGATTACATGATCCCGCATGTGGGGCCTCTAACCAACAAATGGTTTACGAGTAGTGTCGCAAAACGTTTCGACTCAAATAAAACTATGATTCAGGCAAATTTTGAAAAAATAGTATGATTCTTATTACATATAAACAGTCTTGGTGAAAAAATTTAGCCAAACTGTTCAACTGTTCTCGATTCCAGTAAATTTTATTTGAGGAGGTCGTTGATAAGGCGGCAGTAGATAGGTGTTAAATAGCTTCTTTAAATCAGCATCATTCAAACACTGTGAATAACGAGCACTACTAAGTTTTACTGTTTTATGTACTGCGATGAAACAGGTAAAAAGTTATGAACTGATTTAGCATAATAAATTATTACTCTCCGTGTTCATGGCATTGCGTCCTGAAAACACGACGTGCGAACTTATTCTGTCAATAATAGCTTATTAGATGTGCTGTTATTTTTGGAAATAGTCTGAAATAATCCAAAATTTGAAACGGACAGCCTACGTTTCCACTTTCAAATAATTTAAGGGATTGGATAGCATATTTTGTTCATTCGAATAACATGCAATGTGTATTTTATCGAAGGTTCCCTTCTTTTTGAAAATAAAGTAGCTCAGTTTCTAATTGTGGAAAATTTTGTTGGGGACATCACTCAAGGTACACAAGAGTCTGCTAAGATTCAAAAAAGAAAAAAAGAAAAATCTTTATTACAGATATACTTACATCGAATAACTACAGTCAGACATCACATTACGAAAACCCAACTTACGAATAATCCAAGTTACGAAACACAATCACGTAAAATTTTCGTCTCTATGTACCAAAGAAAATTCAAGTCATGAAAGGCGAAATCGCAAAAATCTAAACAATGCGCCCTCTGCTTTGTAGCCGCCCAAATCCCCCGAAACGTAAATACAATTGTAGCATTCTGTATTCTGCTTTGAAATTTGTCAACATCCAGCTGGCCTCCCATTGGCTAGGTGGAAGATGCATGCATCTCCATGATACCCATGATGCTTTTAGTGTGCTTTCGACCTTCGTTCGACACGGAGTTCTAACCCACGTGAGAGACAGAGTTACTGATGATTCGTCAGTGTTTCGAGTTTGCTCATTGCAACTTTAGTCTTTGTTTTTCATCATGGGTCCCAAGAAAGGGATTCCTGGCGCGTGTGAGAAGAAGAAGCGGGCTCTGTTATCAATAGAAGTAAAACAGGAGATAATAAAAAATATCAAAGTGTCATGCGGTTGAGTGGTATCGCGAAGGACTAAGGCCGAAACCCGCCTACCATCAGTACAATATTAAAGCAGAGAGAGGCCTTAAAAGCGACGACCCCTTCGAAAGGCCTCTCTGAGGTATCGAAAAAGAGGTCGTCGTTTTCTTTTACTTCTAACACTCATTTTATGCAAAACTAGTATACTTTTATACTTTTTAAAGGGTTTATGGGGTGGTATTGGGATTTGGAAGTGAGTCAGGCCTTTTAAATGTAAAATGGGACTCTATTTACGAAAAAATCACGTCACAAAACAACTTCTGGAACGAATAAATTTCGTAAAGTGAGGTATGACTGTAATTCCATGTCTTTAACGCACCGCATGTCACTAGCCGATGGTGTTGCCTTTCAGATGTAAAGGAATAGATCGTGAGCGGTTATCATGAATCAAAATTTGAAAATTATAACCGTTTAGGCCTTTTGCACGACGTGCATTCGAACAATGTTGTCTTATACTCTATTGCAAAAATAAACAAAAAAATTGCCTGTTTCATAACCACGACGAGCCTGCTTGGCAACGTTACGCACACGACTCCGTGCAATACTGAGGTGTCGATTTACAATCATTTTTACCATCGCATTGATAGAACACATACTCTGATGCGCATTGCTCACAAATGAAAGCGAATATAAAGGAAGGTCTCATCCCAAGGCCAAAGCAATGTTTAAAAAATTAGAAATAGTGTGCTCACAGCCAGCTAAGTTCGCGAAAATTTGTGAGGTTCTATTTTTTACCAGAAATTCCCAATGTACCCAGCCGTAGCATAAACTAAGCGTGCAAGGTTAGAGTAATTGTACTCAGGTGGCAAAGTGAAATATATTCAAGGCTGAGATGTACCGTACCAGTAACTGTTAGTTAATCAAGAGTCTGCCAGCGTTCAATTTGATGTTTTCTTATCACATTAATCGTCATGCATGTATTGGAGCCTTTGTTTAAAATTAGTAAGCACTAGACATTATTCAAACTCATTCCGTTTAACTTGAAAATTAATATTCGAGCGTCAGCTCTTCACTATAGATGAATATCATTTCTACTCGAAATTTTTGAATTAGCCTACTCGGAACATAGGAGTGATTAGTGTGTTTTATGGAATCGTAGAGTAGTGTTTCTGTTTTAGTAGTTATTAGATTTTACAATAACAACGACTGAATATTTGTTGGGAACACCGAGGGCCCAATTTACCCCCTTTGATTTCTGCTGGCCAAAGTGGGTGCAGCGATGAAATCTACTGGGACTGCCTCTCTTAAATTCAATTTATACAGTATAGTTTCAATTGTCGTAATAACTTATTCTGTGATTGATTTTTACAGTGTTTACGTACAGTATTTTCCAACGGAGCTCTGATAAGATGAATTGTTTTAGCTATTTATCCTTTGAGTAAATCATGTATTCGATTTTCTACTCGGATTGGTCTGATTTGCAAGCATTTGTATTAGTGCAGGTTAAACTGTTCTAGGAAATGATGTTTCCAAACGTTGTAACGCTAACTCCATGCTTTATCTTTTCTCACAGTTGGAAGTCCTACTGGACAATAATAAAAACACTCCACATTCTTAAAGATGATGCCTAACAAAGTTGCAGAGTTATATACTACAAGGTATTATGCTTCAAAGGCTAATTATTGCACAAAATCTGGGCAGTCAACAATATAAATTCTTGGTTGAGGAGGATCGGAACGTCTCTAGCGTCTTTTTAGCCGAAAAAATTGCCAGATTTTAACCCAAGTAGACTATTAAAGGAGTCTATACGGCATGAGAGACACGCGTTTATAGCTCCTCCTAAGTTGAGAACAGTTTTATTGTTTGGTAGTTCAAAATCGGATGATTATTTCAATAAACACACTGCCATGCTGTTTGTTATGAAATTTTGCAACCAATGTAACTGGGAGGTTAACCAGTTAATAGTAAGTTTGATTTAATTATACGTTACACGGAATGGTGGAAAACAATTCCATATAACTACAAAGTAAATAATCGAAGAAATGTAGAGATATAGAATCATTATCATACGACGAAAGTAACACACTGACCACTCTATGGTAAAATGAACTTTTGAAACTAAAAATTAGATAAGTATAATTCATACATTGATGATAAAACCTTTTACACCCAGCAAAAGCGTGTCTTTAAATTATTTGCTGAAAAAATATTACTTTTGGAAAAAAATGAGATGTGAAAAAGTAAAAGGCTGAATTTTGGATTATAATATCAGAGGAAAAGCAGTCTCCAACGTCACTAGCAAACATGACCACATCATACGAATCCCAGAAGACATGCAATTACATTAGGTTCAACGTTTCAACGAGAAAATGGCAAAAAACTCTCTGACGCAAGCAGCAGAGCGGCGCAACGTCCATGTCGCCATCTGTTTTTTTTTGTTCTAGAGTTGGCTCTCCAGTCTTTTGACTAAAATTTTGATTAACTGGATGATTCAAGTGAGTCAAATGCAGCTTTTGCTTCCACACAAATTTTGAGCTCCCGGAATAAGGGAAGGGGAAAAACGTGTTGAAGGTGAAAGAATTTGGCTGCACTTTACGTGCGTTACGCAGAACTGGTAGTGTAAAATAAAATGAAAAGACATTAAGATACAACAACTCTTGAATTACTGTATGGTTTCTTCTATACGTTTGTGGAAGCTCATGTCTCTAGTGAACATGTCAGTATCTATCGTTTTGCATCGGCGAAATCTAACTGAAAACTAAAGAGCATGAAAAGACTCCACGAGCACATCGTGGAAGTCACTCGCAAATTCTGTAAAGAACAGAATGCAATAACGAGAACAGATAGGAAAATACACAATTACTTCCAAATTCGAAATAAAAAACTTTATTTTTTAGGAGTAGCGGACTATGAATCATTTTAAACAAATTCATTCTTAATCATGAATGAACATTTTAAAATTTACTAATGCAAAGCAATGGGGAAATACGATTTTCTCTAACTCATATAATTTTGTCAAGCAGGAGACACCTTTCATTTTTCTCCACCACACCTACAGAAGAGTGTAAAATTTCTATCATACTCTCTCGCATAAATAGAAAGCTCCCCTGCGGTACAGCTCTCGTATTTCGACGCTCGGGGACTGCATCAATGGCTACAGATGGCCAATGAAAGCATGCCATCATCGAGTACTTCTTCAGGATTGAAAAATGAAAATCAAAATCTCCTCATCTTGGTTGACATATACACATTTATATGAGTATATATATATGGCAATATATGTGTGTACTGTATATATATATTAGGATGGAGTTTATATAAGGGTAAAAATGAAAATTGAAAATACTAAGCTCTCATGTTCTAGAACAAGGCCAGGTCTAGAAACGTCACATCCGAAATTAAAGATTCAAAATATAATAAGTATTTAGAGGTAGTCCAGAGGCATTGAAAATTATGAATTTCGATAAAAATCCTTCGATTCAGTTATTTCTTTTATACTGCTCCCAGCCCCCAGCTCCATAGTAAAGCATTAAAATCGAAGCTAAAGCCTACCTTTAAAGTGGGTATTATTTTCTCAAAGACAGGGGCTTCGCAGACACCACTCTGCTCGTTGGGGCTGGGTTCGAGCCAACACTGCCTTTCTGGCGTCTGGGATGGTACGCCGATGTTCTGCTACCACGTGAAGGAGAAATTGTAGCTGCTCTTCATTCTTTGTGAGCATTTCATTAAACTGTTGGATAAAAGATGTCCCCCGATCCTCATGGTCGCTTACCACTTGAAGAGCCATCAACCGCTCTTTGGCAGTTCGGAAAATTTTGTTTGCCTCCCAAGAAGATGGATCAGCGTCCAAAAAACCCGTAGGCAGACTAAGCTTCTGAAAGTGACGCATAGTGTACGGCCAAGGAAATGAATACTGATGACTCTTAGCAATAGTCTTGAGATCGTAGTGGCAGCGCTTTTCGGGTTTCTCATTTTTATCCACTTCATCGCTCTGCATGCGAATCAGTAATCGGGGCCAGAGCTTCGGTAATCGGGGACCAGCAGGGGGCCAGCGCTTCGCTAACAACGACGAGCTTCAAGACGCGGTGACGACCTACCTGGGATCACTGGCGGCTGACTTGAACTTCTTTGAAGAGGGTATAGGAAAAATTGTCTCACGTTATGACAAATGCCTCAACCTTCATGGTGACTACATAGAAAAATAACTAAGACATTGTGAATCTTTTAATAATAAAATCATCTTGTTATCACAATTTGTCTTTTTTTTTATAGCCTATCGGAACGTGAAAAAACCCTCGTATATCGAGCTTGGATGAAACACCCATGCAAGCTTTGAATGGAACGGCAAGAACAAGTTCAATCAGCTGGTGTCGACATGGAAGTGGAGAGGGTCCCGCGCTAACTTCTGCTCAATAAATAAACAAGCACCTGACCGTATTCCAGTGTTAGCTACCGTGGTTTCGAAACCTACTGCTGCATTCTTGTCAGTCAGCACCCACTCGCCTAGAGCGTCGGCCACAGCTTGGGCCTGACTCTCCCCGGTCCCCGAAGAGGTCTTGGGGACTCCTAAAAGCTGACAGGTTGCCTGGCTAGAGAGCAAGATGGCTAAACGATCCACTCGCTCACTCGAGGTCAGCTCTGCCATAAGCTTTTCATCCCAGAGCACAGTCAGAAGAATGTTGGCCGAAAACTCATTCCCGGACTTACAAAAGTTGATCTGGTTCTGATTTTCTCTCTCCATAATAAATCCCTGTTAATACTTAACACAACCGGATCACACCACACGCTCCTGATCGCTTCAGTAATTGTCATGGTGACTTTCCAGTCTGAAACTTGGGTGCGGTCAAGAGCAGCAGCGAGAGTCGGTGTAATGGTTTTCTTCGTGTCTCGAGCCTTTTTTGTGGCGGGCAAATTTCGGTTATCTTTGAACACAAGTTGATCATCCCTGTCTGTGGATTCTACTCGGCTGTCACTTTCGCTGATGTTTGAGGATCGCTCACCTTTCGAAGTAGAGGCCTCGCACTCCATCAATGACAATAAGTTTCTCTTCTTCTCCCCAAGTTGCTTCACCGCAGCTCTTTTCTCCTTCTTAGCCAAAACTAAATCCTGACATTCCAAGGTCTCTCGCTGGGCAAGTAGAAAGTGCCTATCCTCTTCAAACAATATTTTTAGCAATGCTTCGGCATGAGCAACATCGAAATGGTTATCTAATTCATCTATTCATCTATGAATCGATTCTGCTCGCAGGTTTGAGTTTGAGTCTTCCTGTTCCGGAGACGCTTCAAGTTTTGCCGTGTTTGGAACAGAGTTTCCAATTTCTTCATAGAGTGCTACTCTGGGGCAACAGGGATTCGGGCTTTTCCCACTCATGTGGCTTAAACTTAACGAACAGTCTCAGTGGATGCTTCACGAATCGTTTTCTTTTCCTTGTTATGGAGGCGGAAAAGTAAACCAATTACTTCACGATTAAATGGAAGCTGGGGACCGCCACTCTCTTCAGGCGGATGCCCGACGAGAAAATCTTCAATTTAAATCTTCTAACAAGCGGAAGGCTAGATTACTAAATTATTCATTACAGCAAGGAGGGAGCTTAGAGAAGGCTCCATCTCTGTTAAAAGCAAGTGAAATCTACGGTTCAAAAACCGTCTCTCTTCTGCTCTGATGCATGCGTGCACTTTAAGACGACTGGACACAGGTGAAATTTTATCGCCTCTACAAGATGGAAGCTTGGTCCCGCTAAAATCCAGATGCGGATGCCCGATAAGAAAAACTTCAGTCTGAGCACGTGTAGCCATGGAGTGAAGCAACTCAGTATGAGCTAGATATCTATTTCAATGCTTGTTGCTTACATGCCTAAAAAGAGAAAAAGAGGAATAATTAGCCTAAATATGATTCTCATTTACTAATATAAAGCTAATATAGGAAAATATCGTATTAAAGTATCATAGGCTTAAAAAAATAACATAACTTTTTTTAAGGTTATAAATTCAAAAAAGTGAACCACAGTTTTGTAGTGCATAAAATTATGCCTCTTTCAATTTCAAACTCTTCCATGCACCGGAAAAACTAGGAGCCTTTGCAAGTTAGCATTTTAAAGAGCAAAAAATGAAGTATAATGGCAGCAACAGAGCAGCAACAGATTTATTGTCATTCCTCATAGCACACTGAGTTGCTGTCTTGTTTCACTCTGTCTGGCACACAGGCTATGCAGAGTTGCCAGTACCACCATATGGCTATCACTAATACTCGTGTATTTTGAAAATTTATTGTTTTAGGGTAGATCGTCTCTTTAAAACATAACAATGCCTAGACCACGGATGAATATTATTCGAATAGCATGAAATTTTGATATTTTTAGGCCTAGTGGACTCATTTTAGAGGGTGGAAGCATAATAGTTTGAAAATTGGAAAATAAGTCCCACCGTTGTATACACACCTATTTATAAATATATTTCCTCAAGGTTTTCCAACCTTTTCATAGCTAAAACAATGATAAAGTTTCAAATGAGTTTCCCTGATTCTTGTTTATAGTTCGATTTAAGGATTCTGTTTGAGCTTTTCAAGCAATATGTAAGTTATTTATTATGTATATTTTGTTATAAGATAATTTTCAGCTTGATTCCACAAGGCTTTTAAGAGGAGTGTAAGTCTGAAATTCCAATGGTTTTAAAGTTAAAGAATGTTTACATAGGCGCGTGCACAATAGATGAATTAATGATTTTTGTAATGTATTCACAGTGAAAAGCAAACGGAACAACTTCTTGTAAGTTAGCTATCAACTATTAATTATTTTTCAAATTATTGTTTAAGCATATGGCAACTGAAAGAACGTGAGTTTATCTTTGTTCTACAACAGTGTCATTTCTCAATTGAAATAATTACGAACTATACATTCACATTTATAATTATCTGTGACGGCTACTGCCCGAGAAAAAACGAAAATCAATTCCAATATGACTAAGAGTCCTGATAAAATTTGGGCCTTTTGAGTCAGATCGCGTTTCAGAAATGTTTATTTTTCTTTACATAGTACGACGTATTCGTGGGAGCAGTGGCTGGATCTGAGAAGACATTCGGTCGGGTGGTCGTCAACGTTACAGACGTCAATGACAATGCCCCCTCCTTCTTCCGGCCTTTGTACGAGACTCAAGTGACCGAAGAGGATGACCGACATTTGCCTCGCTTAATATTGAGGGTAAGTTTTCTTGCTATGTTAGATGGCAAATTAATACTATCGGTAATATTCCTCACTGATTCCATTTTTCTAAATACTTTGCGAGTTGTTCTTGTTCTAATAGGTGACACATGCGATCTAATTTTGCTGTTACTTGTTTGCGTTGATTTTCTCCCAACTGAACAACTTTTCTTGGCAAAATTTCAGATAATTTGCAAAGATTGTTGTAAAAGGATCTTCAGTGTATTGATGTGCTTTAATGAAAAATAAAACATGTCAGATTCAAAGTAGTAAGGTCATTGATATTTGGTATTACGAGGTGTCTATTATATCTTTTGATGCCAAAATTTACTTCCAGATTAATCATAACAAAAAAATTTACAAGAAACGGATTAACCCAGCAGAGCCCAATGACTACATTTGTAGTCCTAAATTAAATTTATAGCCACAGGTCTCCAATCTGCTATGCGAATAAGTAATTGGTTTTATTGCATAGAAATAACCACGAAGTATGTCTACAATCAATATCAATCCCATTTGTCGAAAATTTCAAATTTTATTCGCTAAAGAAGTTACTGTTTTTTCAGATTTTCGAGAGTTGCTAAGTGGGTTATGTAATTTTGTCGCTATTTGCTACACTAGGTCGGTATTGTTTTCGTAGCCACTTAGGTAAGCTGTCACATGTCCAAAGGGCAGGGCGAGTGTATCCAGATATCCCGCCTGTAACAAGTTTGACTTTCAGGTGATTTGAAACTTGGATGACTACATTTGAAGTCATTGGGCATATGAGGGGTCGATTCCCATATGAAACACTTGTTCTTATATATTGATATTCGAGCTAAAATATCTAGTTTAATTTGCTCTAACAACTATCTAAAGGGAAATAAACATTTTATATTGTACAAACTATAATTTTTTTATAAAAATCAGGTAAAATTTTTTTAGGATACCTCTTCCCATTTAAATTTTTTACGGAGCAAATGTTCGCCACACATTTCTCCAAGATGCAATTGAAGAAGCTGTTGAAGTTGATGGCCTTGTTGATATAGCGATAACTAGTCCTCATGGTGGCGTTGACTGGAGTAACGTAGAAGACATCGATGAAGATAATTTACAAACTGGTGCAATGCCGAATGAAGTTGCAGGAGAGCTGGGAACTATGCATTTCACTGAAGCTCAAGATGAAGCACCAGAACAGGCCCAATCTCATTCTAAGAAAAGGAAATTAGTCACCCCTATTTGGAAGACCTCACATTTCCCGCCTGAAAATAATAAAAGTTCTTCTTCTGACGAGACAGACGCAAAGAAAATTCTAGTCAACAATCATCCTGAAATTTTCATGGCGTCGAAATGGGAGATATTTGAAAAGGTATTCAAAAATATCCTCGATCACTTGGTTGTTGAAACAAACAGGTATGCTCAACAGAAAAATGACCATATCTGTAAAAGCGAGAAAAATGAGATGAGTAATTTCATTTGCCTGCTCTTTTTATCTGCATTCAACATTGGGCAAATTTTTCGCGACTGCTGGAGTAAATCTTTTGATCTTGAATGCAAAGCATTTTCGGAATGTAAGAGTCGCAATAGATTTACACAAATAAAATCCATGTTTCATGCTGGTAATGATCAACCTCTTGGGGATGATGAAATCATTGAACTAGCAAATGTTTCTTCTTTATATGCTATTTTGAATGAGAGCCTACGTATGTTGGGAGTGGGAAATGAAAATCTTTCAATTGACGAGTCCATGGTACTATTTTTTGAGCGCAATTCTTGTAAACAATTTATGCGCAGTAAACCCATTAGATTAGGGTACAAGCTCTGAGTAATAAGCAGTTCTAGGGAAATGCCTTACTATGTTAGTATTTATGAGGGTAAAGGTAAGAGCGAGTCCGTAGATCCGCTTGGAACGCGCGTAGTTGATGAATGCGTAACTGTTTGTACAATAACAAACCATCACATTCTCTTCGATAACTTCTTCTCATCTTATGATTTGATTCTTCGTCTATGAGAAAAGGGAAATAGAGCAACGGAAACTATTAGAAACAATCGTCTCAGCGTTTGCCCACTAACTTCAATTGATAAAATGAAAAGAAAGAAAGAAGATCGTAGAGTATAATGTGTTTTAGTGTTTTCTTTCATTTTGGTAGAGCTATTTTTATTACCTCTCAATGCTCTCATTGTATTTTTACCAAAGTTTATTTCATACATCGTTTTGCTCTATTTTATAAACCATGTGTTTCAGTTTATAACAAATTTTCAGAAAGAAATAAAGAAGAATAAATGATGAAGTCAGGGATGCTCATTTTACTGCCCAAAGCCCAATGACTACATATGTAGTCATGCAATAAAATCATACTTAGAATAAAACTAGGCTAATGATACTTCATAAATAAATGAAAAGACATATAATTAGCTATATGTCACCCAGTTAAAAAAATAAGACGTTTTCAAGCCGATTATGTGCCGCGGTAGGCAAGACTTCTAGCCGTGTTTTATTCGGAAAAGCAGCCGTTTTTTGGTCGCCATGTCCCCTTTTTATGGCAGGAAAAAACGGCTACAAAACCATTGAATTCCCTTTGCAGCTGTTCGGAAATTCCCACCTTTATCGACTACATATCGACTTTCCGCGGCCCGAATTCGACCTTCCGCGGCTTCTCCATTCTATGTATCGGCTCTCTGCCGACCTTACTCGACTTTGTACCGCCCTCCCGCGGCAGCAGATCGACCTTGCCCGAACTTAGTTACACTGGCTATTCATATACACAAACACACACACACCCACCCACACACACACACCCCTCCCCCCGCACCCACCCACCCGCCTACCCACCCATAACCGCCCCCCCCACACACACACACCCGCCCTCCCACACACACAAATATGTATCTGAACACATCGTTGATCATCTTCAAAGACGTTCTTCAATTCAGAGGTTGCTGAAGACTGACGAGGGAAAATTCAGGCTTGGTTTCCACATTTTGTTGTGTTTACGTTGCTCACCTGGCCTTCACTACCAGCCCCACCACAGCGATAAATCGTGATAAATATCAATTGCCCGATGTGGTGAAGCTAATAGTTGGGCCCTTGCTCTTGAAATAGTGCCTCTGCAGACCAGCATTCTACATCTCTTCTATCTCTTGTTTCTTCTGAAGAATCGCCATCTTCACCAGAAGTTACGGGTCCAAACTCAACTACATGCGAAATAGAAGAAAACGACTCATTGTGAGTTTCAGCGTCATTTTCTTATGAAGCTTCAGCAAGAGTAGCCAGTGCAGCTAACAGTCTATTTTTTTGGCCGTTGCACAAAAATGTAAATGGTTTTCTTTTTTTTATTTGAAATTTAGATCGAAACGTTAAAAAATATTTATAAAATCCTGCCATAAAATTATTGATGTGCCGAAGTATCGGTATCGGTCATTTTACTGGCATTGGTTAAATCCGGCCGATACTTTCCAATAATACGTATTTTATCATATAAATGATGGTCATAAATCATGAAAGTAAAAGCATGATCAAATAAAGAGGCCATTCATACCTTGCAATTTAGTTAGCTAACTGTTGAATTACAGAGTTTAACCAGGCCCGCTAACTGAATTTAATACTTTGACTTCCCCATGAGGCACGTACGTTCAGTAAGTGAAAGCTATGTAGCATGAATAGTTGAAAACAGAAGCGACCTAAAATTATTAAACTTTCACAACTAAACAGGCTAACAAAAATCCAACCAATCATGTAAATAAAGTTGATGGTGTATTTTGAAGTTTTTGAAATTTATCATAGAAAAAGCTTGAAATTCGATTTTAATTTATCTAGTAAATCTTCAATGAAAATTTAAAGACGAAGAATACAGCACGGATAGGTATCATATTTAATACAATTTAACGATGCTAAATTCAAAATATATGAAGTAGTCAATTTTAAACGTTTCGCAGACCAGCTCCATCTTCAGTAAGTCTGAAAACATAAAAACCAAAATTGGTTAGTTCATGACAACAATGAGAAAAGTGACAAAGTGATCGGTAAGAAAAAATTTTATAAAAAAATTTCTATCGGATATGAACTAACAGCATTATTTAAAGGTGGCTTCTCTTTGGCTATGTGAAGGGATTCTAAATGCGCAAATCTAACTCGTTAGGTGCAGAGCATAAAATAGAAAAATTGTCCTCGGAGATACAGCTGCTACACTGTTCGGTATGAAGGCGGATTGATGAATGAGGAGGTTGACCTAAAGAAAGCTTACTCTGCGGTGCCATGGGCGATCCTGACGTAAAAAGGCAGCGTCTTCATGCCGACGTAGCCAGACGTACACTGTACGCAACGAAATTTATAAACCAGGGATGCCCGCATCCGCTTAGGAATCCTATCTTTGTACCGAAAGAAAGAACCAACTCGCAGCAGATTCACAGTAATTACATTCAATTTTACCGCAGGAAAGTGGTGTTTAAAAAGGTTTTCAATATCCCGGCACATCTTGCTCGTTATTTCACCAAAATATGGAAATACACAGAAGGGCTGTTGCACCGAATCGGCGACATCGTTAATATCTGAATATTTCTTGGCTGGAAATTTTTAATATGAGCATGAACAATTGAGGAAGGAAATCCGTTTTTACAGAAAAATGAGACTAAAAAATTCAATTCAGCATGCATATCCACAAAACTAGAACAAATGTTGTAAGCACGATTCAATAAGGTTTTAATCGCATTAATTTTAAATATATAGCTACAGTTACTGTAGAAACTTATGCCCAATCCAGTAAAAGTAGCCTTACGAAAAACTGAAGAAGTGGAAGCTTTACCTACTCGAGTAATTTTTGAGTAAAAAAAAAATAACGAGCCATTAATCTCAATTTCGATTGTGAATTTTATTGATGAATGTTTCTCATTTAAATAGTCCCTGAACATTTGAGCATGACTTGGATCACGAAACAACAAAAACGTGTCATCAATGTAACGGCGATAAAATTCTGGTTTAAATTCCACAGGACAATCGGCCAGCCATTTTTGTTCCCAGCGACACATGAAAATTTTCGCAAATGTGGGTCATAACGGAGGACCCATGCCTTCGAAAACCCCAGGCCTTCGATTTGTTTATACAAATTGCCAGCAAACACAAATATAGAGTTCATAACAGACAGTTCGAGTTTCCTACACCACTACACCTGTGACGCACAACTCATTCAAATAACTGCCGCGAAAAGGCTTGCTTGAGCAGCTTGAGTCAGACTTGTCACATGGGCGAGCAGTGTTGCCATCTCTAACTTGAATGGAAATAAAAATTTGGCTCAGATGAACAACAGGATAGTATTATTTAATGTACACTATACAAAATGTAAATTGACATTTAAATACCTTATAACATTATAACTATCCGCAAGGTAAAGTTTTAGGTAAATATACCATTTTTTAGTTGACAGCTTTGACTAGCAAGTTTTCCTCGGCAGCTACCGACTGTAATTTTCATGGCAAATGAATTTTGCTGTCTGAGAGTGCTCAAGAATGTTGGTATGTACGATTTTCCCTTAAGAATGTTTTTATCTTTCATTTGAGAGTAATTTGAACTCAACAGGTGAATTATTTCAAAAGTTATGAGTGTTAGACTAAAATCTAAAGTTGCACTCAAGATATTCTGAAGAATTTTCTGTAGCTTCCAGAAAACCGTTGCTCGTTGGTTAACCAAATAGGTCGAACGCAAGCGACATTCTCCTCTTGAATCCGCTTTTGGGAAAGTGCTCGATTTTTCCGGCTTGTTTACGTCTAAATGAGAATAGCGGATAGCCGTCGAACGGCAAATTTTGGTCGAGAGCGGCCGACAGAGGAACGTTCTGACCTTCAGCGGCCATCTTTCACTGTGTTCTGCTACCTGTCGACCTAAAAACGGCATAAATTTTTAACTGGGATGCATGATGTGAACAGAATTGAACAATTCTGAAGGTGGTTGGGTGCTGCTGGGTTAAAAGATATAATGCAAAACATCATTTACTGCAATAACTTAATTTAGCTCCCGAACTAAGAGGGTTGGAGCGATATACCAAAAATACATTCAGTCTGAACATCACTATGATTTCATTAGAGACCACGCAAGGATTTAGATATCCGTCTGACGTACGAATCGGATCTGTTTCTTTCCAATAACCTATCAAGCTTAGAACAGTACGCCACTGGTGTTGAACATAATATTAATCCACTGCACAGTTAATTTTTCATGTAATACTAATGTTCAGCTAGTATAATATCATCATCGGCGTGTTTCGAGTCGAATGGTCCTTATCCGGCTTATGTCTCATAAATTTATATTTTCTTTATTATGGTATTGAAATTACAATGCAATTCGTCTGTTCTGTATTTTTTCAAATTTTTTCATAAAATGCCTCAGAGACTTTACGATGCATATTATGGAAGCGCTACTCTGATTCCTCCATTCATTTTTTCATGCCTCACTCTATTGATGCCAGGCTTTTTGTGCAAAGAATGAACTAATATCCTGTTACTAATGGGGAACTCATCTCTCGGTTCTAATAATGTTTCTTTACTGCAAAAAACTCTAATTTGAACCAGTCGTTTCCTCGTTGAAGAGCCTCCATTACTCAGAACGCATTTAAGACTTATCGAAATGCAGGCATGGTAGTGTACACAGCTGCTCCGTCATCAGCTCACGGAAAATCGATGCTGCAGGGCTTCTCACTGCTGGAGATGTATTAATCCGTTTCATTCTTTTCAAGCACATTTTCAACCATCGAGAATAACAGGCAACTGTCGACCACCGGTTGAGCTGGGCTTCTATGGAAAATTCTTATATCAAAAGTACCTCACATAGACAATAAGCGTTCGTACAAATAACCCCGAAGCCAGAAAGTCAGAATAATTTATTTCGAAAAAGTGACCCCGTTTCGGGATAGGATTTCCTGGGAATTAAAATGCCTAGAATCTACGAGAATAGGTCACTCAACATAATGGAATTACTTCGGAAAGTAACGTATTTCAACTACGTTATAAACTCTTAATCCTCGTATTTTGAATATTTTATGCTTGTTTTCAGATTCAGACTTTTCTTTTTAATCTCTAGGTTTCATAAATATGTCTGAATCAGTTCCAAAATCCTCAGTGAGGCAGTGATTATCATGAAGCCATTTTAATGCACAAGGAAATACGCCCAGTGCTACAGTACATCAAAATGCTAAGAATGGTTGACAAGTTGTTTCTATCGACTTTCAAAATTAAAACGTAACATTTTAACTGTCAAGCGGCTCAACTTGGTTCGACCACTTATAGAAGGTGCCTGTAGTAAACCTTGTACTTCTCCACAACGGAAGAATGCACGTCATGTTATAGAGAAAGGAACATTAAGCAAAGTTGTTCATATTTTGTTTTTTGGTGTCGATGGATTCACTGTAAATGCGATAATAAAAAGTGAATCCATAAGGAAAACGGTACTTGAAATAAACCATAAGTTCCTGACTAGCTCTAGTAATCTAATGAAGCTTATGTGTGAGCTAGATTATTTTCATAAAGATTAAGTTAAATGCAAGACGAAGAGGCAGTTTGATTCGTGACGAGGTGGGTTTTAATTAAGTTAGTTTATGCGTTTATAACCAAGGTAAAGGGGTTCCAAAGAGAAAAAGGATGAAAGCACCAAAATGTAGGAAGTTGAGGGGATGGAGAATCTATGGAACAGGTCTGTTCCTACAAAAAATCTTCCACGCATAGAAATAGTTAGTTAGGAAGGAAGTTCATGAAACAAGATAAAAGTTAAAGAATAAAGTAGTAGGTACTGCAAAATAGGACAGCAGTGAACCGAAAAAAATGAAATTTGAAACTACTCAGTTTCAACAAAAAGAGGTATATCTAGCCCACAGCATGAGACTTCACATAATTTCTTCGGAGCCCAAACGCCCATTGACTCATTAGTTGTACTCTTCTGAGGGGACCTTCGATAAGTAGACATCTCTGAAGAACAGGAGATACAGATGCAAGTAATTTTAACAATTTAGGAACGGTACGATTTATTCACCTACTTTTTTGCAGAAGACTGTGTTATCGCAGAGTAAATTAAACCAAAGGATTTTGCAATAAAATTGTTAGTGAAATAATGAAATTAACTACGCATGTAACGGATGGTGCTGGAGGGTGCTATTCTTGTGTCATACACCACGCCATGTGCGGGGGTCATCTAAAGGAAGCAGTAGATTTAGCCTTAGAAATTAGATTGACTTCAATGAGATGAATCACCTAAGACACGGAGAAGATGAATACCAAAAGATTGATGAATGCGAGGAGCTGATTGAAGATTTATGCCAAATAATAGATATATGTTTCGGAGATACTGTAACTCTGGATGGAAATGCAATATTATACAATAGAACGATCATAAAAACGCAACAACTGCAACAATTCACTGAGGACAAAGAATGGCTATTTCTGACAATACACGGTACCTAAAACCAACATTTAACTTGCACTTAGAATCCACTGACTTGTGTTGCGATATGAGAAAAGGGTGTGGTTTAGGACCCCCTTCCCAGACGCTTGAGGGAATTTCAACCCCCGCTCAGTTTTAGAGTATTATACTTTCATGCTTGCGTACACCTGCATACCAGACATGGAGAATAAAATAATTTGAAAGATTAACATGGATTTATTTTATTTTAAGATGAACACGTGTATTTTGGCACAGGGAAATATATATCGCCACAATAATTGCACACCAATGCCCTCAGGCAAGATGCTCCTTATTAGCGACATGACAGTTTTATCCGACACAATGAGATGGCTACACCTTGGCTGCATAGAATTTCTTGGCAACTATCCAACAGTGAATTTCGCACAATAAAAGAAATTAGCACCATGAAATGAATATCCTGGCTAGCGCAAACATAAGGAGAAATGGTTATGCCAAAAAAAAAAATAGAACCTTGAATCCCAGCAAGGCCTCCAAAAATATAGGAATGCTTCGTATTTTATAGCGTTAGCATCAGACACAAATTCATCACACAGCGCGCCATATTTTGAATGCACTGTTCAGGGTGCCACTTTTGATTTCTAATATTCACTCTATAGCACTGTTTCAAATTCTCTACGACACAAAATTTCACAAGCTGCAGTCCCAATGGGAATCATGGCGGCAGCCGGATCCCTTGGTTCGTTCACCAAAAGGATCGTCTTTCTTCACCCAACCCAGTGAAAATTCTCCCTCAGATGTTTTGCTATACCGCTCAGCGACATTTCTCCGTCAAGGATCCTGCGTGCTGCAAGCTGCAGAGAATCTCCCGTCGCAGCGGCAGAGACCCCAGTTACCGAGATGTCTCAGCTGCCTCGTAGGCCAGCTTCTCAACCCGCCTGTGCAAATAATAAGCGGGATTGAGTAATCTATTCCCCGAGACATGAACGTTATTAAATCCCGCCTAATGACATTCGGAACCAGTTTAATTGAAAACCATTTAGCCTGCCCCTCAAATACACACACGAATACTCTGATTCCCCTCTGAGAAATCGTCACAAAAATATTAAAGTAAACTCTAAACACTCCCTGCTGGAGAACAATCTACAAATGCAAACCCTCCAATAAGCACACGAACATTCTGATTCCCAATTTTATGCCAGCTCAAAAAAACAAATCCCCTTTGAGAAATGATCATTTTACACTCATAATAAAAGCCCAATGTAAAGCATCCTGTTTGAGAGAATCAATGTAATCAAAAATGAAAACAAAACTAATTAGCATTCTGCAAATCACTGCGTCCAAAAGTTAGACGTACTACGCTTCGATGACTCCACATGAATTATTAAGCCAAATCAACAAAGTTTTCTCACCTCTCGTCTCCTCTCAAGCAGCCTACATCCTTGACAGCACCAAGTAAAATAGACCCGTTCTACGTTCATCCTAAGACTTTATACCTCACCCGCACAAAGGACGCATATCGTGGGTTGTGCGTGATGCCCGCGAAAATCCTCGCCCTCTAATTGGTTCGTTCTTAAGCGTCGCTTCCCTTATGCTACGTGTCCCTCTCTCCAATTTGAAATTACTCCGCTCTTTACTCTCAAATACCAAGATTCCTTAGTCCCCTGCTCGTAGCTAATAATCTTTTAAACCCACTATTTTTCTGTGCTATTTTGTTTATTTACAATAACTCCCGTATATGTGATGTATTTCGGACTAGCTCTTGATACAGCCTCTACCCCCTACGTGCTCCTCCCATCTGCTGATAAGGTGCACCCCTCATACCCCTCACGCTCCGCGCACGGCTGACTGTAGAGCCGGTTGCTTGCCTCTGTAGCGTCGGTTTTCATATATATATATGCCTAATATAATCTATATCACGACACTTGGATGTAAACTTGGAATAATAAAAAAATTACGAGGACCTCATGAATAAGTGTGTCTCCGTAAAAAGTATTGTTATGGTAATAAATTTCATGTGAAATCCAGAAAACAAAACTCAGCACTGAAAAAGTTCATGTTTGTATCAATTTTATCCGAGTGTTGTTAAAACATCTGATATGCCTGAAATTAAACCAATCCAACATCCATTCCAAATCAATCAAAGTCACTGAAATCATTCATTTGAATTGAAACCCATTTCAAATAGTTCACAAAATCTAATTAATACATTTAAATAGTAACGAAATTAAGATTGCTCATTCACTTATCAAATGAAGAAAATAATGACACCTTAAATTTTGTTCCAGTTTAAGGACAAAATTTTGCACTCAAAAACAGGCTCAAGTATGACCACATCCATCAAGGTCTGAAATAATTACAATTAATAGTGTACAAACCATCAACTTTATTCTTCACTGAAATATCACGGTAGTACTAATATTTTGTTTAAAAATAATTATCAGTTACATTTCGAAATGGCAAAAAAAATCAAGACCTAATCTTACATGTTCAAATTAAATTTTCTGTAGCAGTATAGCAACAAAAACACGTTTATGTGCGAAAAAGTAGAATTAATTATTATAATCAAAACACTTTTTCTTGCGAGTTCTAGAGTCGCCATTATAAGTGAAGACCAAAGTTATTCAGCACCAATGAGGACGTCTCTATTTAAATCCAGCAACGTGAAAACAATTGCAATGAATTTTGTTTTACACAGGTAAATAAATGAAACAGAAACTTTGAAAAGGTAAACAAGTCTACCAAAATTTTAAAAATATTTCTTCAAGTTGAAACTGAAAAAAAAATGCAATAGCTATCCATATGTTCACATCAAATTTACATTGGATGACCCCCCGCCACCCCAAAATGGATTAGTTCCATTTTCATTGACATACAGTGGTTGAAAAAAATAGTGGAAGTACCTTGGAAAATCAACGCGATATATTTGAATATGGTGTAGGCCCACCTTTTGATGCAATTACAGCCTCAATCCTCCAAGGTATAGATTCATACAAATTGTCAATTGTTTTCAAAGGAATTTTAGCCCATTCTTCAGTTAAAACACACTCAAGTTCTTTTAGAGCCAATGGCGGCCGAAATCGACTCATACTTGAATCTCTAAAACCGACCCTATATGTTCATTAATGTCGAGGTCTGCGAATTATGGTGGCCAGTTGAAATGCTGACCTTGATCAGAATGTTCCCCGTGCCATTTTTTAACAATTCTAGCTCCATGGATTAGGGCATTATCATCTTGAAAGATGGAGTTATCCTCCGGAAACAGTGCTTGATCCATAGGATGAACTTGGTCTCCCAAAATTCTTAAATAGTCTCGGCTGTTAATTCCATGAAGGGAAATCATTGGCCCCGCCATGTCTTACGGTTGGGAGAAGGCAGTCGGGATTGAAGGCATCTTTCGGCTTTTTCAAAACGCACTTTCGGCCGGAGGTCGGAAATATGGGTAACGATGATTCGTAGGAGAAAATCACATTTATCCAATGCTCGACGGACCAATTCTGCAGGTTTCTACACCACTCTAAATGCTTCTAAACTTTTGTCTTTGTGAGCAAAGGCTTTGTAATCGCACCTATTCCATAGAATCCAGACTTGTGCAGCTTCCAACGAACAGTTATTGTGGAAACTGGGTTCTGTAAGAGTTCGTTGAGGTTTGCAGTGATTTTAGGAGTCGTGGTCTTGTCACCTTCTCAAACAATTCGATTTAGAGTCCGACGGTCTCTCTCAGACAACTTCGACTTTCAGTCAGACCTTCGCTTAGCTGAGAACGTTTTTCCTTCTCTATCAAAGGCAGTCATTACTGTTGAGACATTACCTATATTGAAACGGCAAGCATTCGGGCAGTTTCTGTTACACTATAGCAACTGCCAAAAGAGCACCAACAATTTGGCCTTTTTGAAAATCAGAGAGGACAGCCATTTTTATGAGCTTAGAACAGAAATATTTTCTCGGATATCTGTAAAAACAGTTAATTGGAATAAACTATCATATAGCTACATTGATAAACAATAAAACATTAAAATATGTCAAGTTTTAATTTTTCGTTACGTGTTCAAAGATTTTGAGTTTTAACAATTTCTGCGATCTGTTAATCTGTAGTCGATTCATATTAATAGTTAATTGTAGTAAGCAGAGTTGAAAATAGCCAACAGTAATTGGATCGTACCTTTATTTAGCATTCATTAACTATCTATACAAATTGAGATAGTGACCGCAGGTCGATCAGCAGCATTATGAAATTCCATTCAGCGTCCATCGCAGGAAATGTGTTCTTCGTTGGAAAAATATTAAAAAACGCAGTTCAATGCACGGTATAGATGATGTGTTGTCACACAAGATTCTCTGCGTCTGGAAGCAGTACTTTGGATTACTTAGCTATCACTTGCGAAGTCGAACGCACTGTTGGGGCGAGTCTCCGGTACAGATTGGGACGAAGTATATAGGATGCTCTGCACAGGCCGCGACCGCTGAGTGCCCTGGTGCGCGTGCTCTGCTGCTGAAACAAATGAGTATATGATTTCCAGTCAGAAATTCGAAATTAGAGATAGTATACATGGATTCTACATCAAAACTGCACATGAACAAATTTCCTATGTCGCTAACAGTCGATAACTCGTCTACAAAGTAATACGAGTTTTCTACTGATAAATCACTGTTGCAAAACTGCGTAAACACCGGAACTAAATTTGCTCAAAGTTCAGAATTATGGGTATTGCAGGCAGATAAAATTGGTCTCATCGGCATGTCTGGCTTATGAATTTTAGGTAATCCATATGAAATGCCAAGTTGAGAGCCCACCGAACGGCACGTATTGTATAATTCATCAGTTAAAATTTCAAGCTCTCCGTCTTTTTCAAGTCCCCCAATTATTGATCTTATTCTTTAGTTTTAGTATCAGCGCTTTTTTGTCTACGATTTCTTCACAAAATTTTTCCCGATCGGCTAGAATGGATTCCATTTATGAAACATGGTCAAGTATATTGAGTATTATACAACTCCATTCCCTTCATCGGGTTGATGACATGTATCAATTGGTCAGTGCCTAAATTTTTTTAAGAACTGAAAAATCTCTTGGTTTGAACATTGCACGAGTATTATTATTACGATCAACTAAAAAACTAGTCAGGTTAGGTGTCTCTCCACTTTGCAATAGCAATGAACTATTAGCGGTCATTTTTGATTTGTCAAACAAAGTTTTGTCGTCAGATGAGAAACGGGTTTTGTGCTTAGGACTTGAGTTCGGTTCACTTACATCTAAACTAGACTTTCAAAAATATTTTTTAGCCTATGAACACTTGTACGAGAGGCATTCAAAATTTCAAATTACCCCTTATATTCATAACAGTCGGAAAACGTTTCACAGCACTTAAAAACTCGAGCACATAAATGCTAAAATAAATTTGATCGTGATATATCGAAAATGACGGCGGGTGAAGGAAATATAGCGCCGGTGTAATGCAACTTTACTGTTGGTTCCAGTTTAGCTACGAGTTAACACCGGCAGTAAAACTGCCTCGCCAGTCGTGGAAGGTCAAGCCATGCAGGTTTGGTAGCGCAGGAAAACGGCTGACCCACCGGCACACACGAATCGGAAGGCCGAGATCGGGCTGCAAACAAATAATTGGGTTAACAAGGATCCCAAGAAAGCTGATGGGTGTGAGCTGCAAGCAAAGATTACTTTATTATAGACGTCGTGAGATTAACAAGAAAGATTATTAGATTAAGGATTTTGTCAAGCATTACTTAATTTAGGAGATCAGCAATATAGTAGCAATATAGTATTTCAGCAGGTCTTACAGTTGCAGATCAATAATATTTTAGCAGCTCTTACAATTACAGATAAGAAATATTCTAGCAATAAGGTTTTATTCATAGATTAGCAATTATGTTTTATTCATAGATTAGCAATAACGTTTTATTCGTAGATTAGCAATAAGGTTTTTTTCATAGATTAGCAATAACGTTTTATTCGTAGATTAGCAATAAGGTTTTTTTCATAGATTAGCAATAAGGTTCGTTGCCCCAGCTAAATCGCTTCCCTCTATAGAGACCTAAAGCCCACATCGACCAACACTAATTTGTAGTAAGGATGGAGTGCGGAACCGACATCGTTTTTAGATGGAGGATTCGCTACGAAGGGTCGACCGTACACAGCGCTATATGTCAATGCGACCCACCTCGTAAGCGAACTGGTTCCGTAGTCTCCGCCGCGATGGTCTGCAGGAAGTCGTCAAGGAAGGCGCTCTCGTTGCCACCGTTGCGATGCTGCTGAGGTGACCAACAGCTCATGGTAGCTGTAGAAGTCCTCAGCCGAGCACCCCATGCGACGCGTCAGCGTTGTATGACTGATCCTCTGCAGAGCGCGTGAGCAGTCGCGGCGCCCACCGCAGCCGCCAGCCCAAGGAGCCACCGCCTCTTACTCAGCCATGGTGACGCTAAACAGTCTTGACAATGGTCATCCAAAGGAATCAATGTCGGGAGAATACACAGAGAGGTCAAATGGTGTTAACGTGCTGATAGTTAAGCGTGAACTCCTATTTACAGTGCGGAGAGGCTGGAGATCTACTTCTTTGGTGTGCGAAAGACAGAAGGTCAGGTCGCAAATGTCAATATTACTGTATCGGTCTGACCCCGTTAGCATCCTTTTCGTAAATTATGGTTATATTGTACATAATAAGAATACTTTTGCAGTGTTTAAACGGAGAGATTTTTAGGTTCTTAAAAAAATAGGCACAGACGATTCGATACATGTTACCAAACCTGGTAAAGGGAACGGAGTTGTAATTCACAATAAACTCGACTATACTTCGAAAATGAAATCCATTCTAGCCGATCGGGAAATATTTCGTGAATAAATCGTCGACAAAAAACGCTGATACTAAAACTAGAGAATACGATCAACTGTAGACTTAAAAAAGACGGAGAGCTTGGAATTTTAACTGATGAATTATACAATACGTGCCGTTTGGTGGGCTCTCAACTTGGTGTTGTATAGGGATTATATTCCTGAAATTCTTAAAGCCAGACGTACCGATGAGATCCATTTTATCTGCCAGTAATACCCATAATTCTAAATTTTGAACAAATTTAGTGCCGGTGTTAACACTTTTTCGTAATAGTGAATTTTCCGTAAAAAAACTTGTATCACTTCATACACGAGTTATCGACTGTTAACGATGTAGAAAATTTATTCATGTGCAGATTTGATGTAGAATTCACGTACACTAACGTACAATGAATCATTTAATGATTTGCTTGGATGTATTTTCAAGGCAACCTCACCATTATGAATCACGACAGGGCTCGATTCAAACGCTTGCTAGACACCGCACTTAAAGGTTCATTTTTTGTATTCAAAGGGATAATTTACAAACAAATTGACAGTCTAGCCATGGGGTCAAGCCAGTCTCCCCTTTCAGCAAACTCGTTCCTGGCTAACCTGGACATGAATTTTCTGGCTCAATGTCCTGCAGCTTTTACGCCATTATTTCACCGTAGATATCTGGATGGTACGTTTGTGTTGTTTCGTTCTGAAAATGAAGCTTCTAGTTTTGAGAATATAGCTATGCATCTCATCCTAATATTGAATTTACAATGGAAACAAAATGTCAAATTAATTTCTACGATGTACTAGTGAAAAAGTCTAACTCCAGGCTCTTCACCTTTGTCTACATGAAGCGAACATTTACTGGTCTTAGTACGAACTATTTCACTTGTATTTATAAGGAATATATCAAGTCTTGCTTAATTACATTACTTCACCGTGCATATCGTAGATCTAGTAGTTTTGAAATATTCCACCGTGAAGTAGAATTTATTAAAACATTATTGAATAACAAGTACCCTAAATTTATCATTGATAATTCCGTTCGAAAATTTCTAGATAAAAATACTGTCCCTCTCCTCTCACCGCGAGGTAGCAAAGTAGCAATTGCACGTAGAACTGCTTGTTTGGCTATTTGAACTCAAGACTGTAAAGAGAAGTCGTATTTTTGTAAATTTTATTCAATTATTTTATTGAATTTTTCTGTGTACTCTAAGTTTTTCCTATATATATTTTCAGCACTGAAGATGGAATTATAACATTCCGAAACGTGTACCTAAGAAATAATAAAATTTTCCATTTTTACGTTGGTTCTGCCCTTTATCTCACGCGGGAGCACTGGTAATTTGCTGTGCTCAAACTGCACAGAACTTCATCACTGATGTTCTTTTCTACACTATTATTCATCAATCGTAATATAGTGGAACTGAAAAATTGAAACAGGATTATGAAATTAGTTTGGCAAATGACATAAGTATAAAATTGGCTTTGATATGTTGTAATGCGGCAAGCTATGAGAGAAATACGATTCATATTTTTAGCCTCCAACGCACAAGTAAGGGTTAAAATTTCTTGGTTCATATATTCCAAAAAGAGGAAGCAATGAGACTGGTTATGGGATAATGAAAAAGTATTATCAACGCATCGTTTTTTATCGCAGTAAATTCATTAGGGCCCTCGCAGAGTCACTGTTGCTCATGAAAACGCATGAAAATATTAGCTAATGTGGGTTGAGGGGCAGACAAATTTTTAGCTAATCAAACTGATGTTAAAATTTGTGGTTAGAGATGGAAAAGGAATTGAGAGCAGAGAGCTGGAGCTAAGTTTCTAATGAATTCTTACACAGGCCTAAGACGGGTGCTTACGATTTTAAACAGATAATTGACTACTATTTCAAAGGTTTCGTTTAAATAATTTTTTCTTAAGAGACTTTTGACTTCAAAAGAAGCCACAGAACAATTATCATGTGTAGACGTTGAGGTGACTCAATCAACGAACGGCTTGGAATTGCGTGCAGTGAAATAATAGCATGAGAAAGGGCTCAAAATTGGGGTCAGAAGTTCTGCTGATGTAAAGCCTGGTGTGTGATGCACTGCGAAGAATTGGTGAAATGAAAACGTATCTTTAAAACTTAGTTTAGGAATATTCGTCAGTCTATGTATAAATTTCGGGCTAGATCTAGTTTAAAAATTCGATTCTGTAGGTCTGAGACATTATGTTAAAATTTTATCATCAACGTGCAATCCTGTACATATGGATTAGTTCGGAAATCTGTTCCTTTTAGATCGGGCAGGAATATTTTTTTTTGTTTTTGACGTATTTGTGTTTATAAATAACTACCATTCTTTAATATTTGTCAGAACTGCTCTAATGATGTTTATAGGACGTAAGCTTTTCAGTAAAGATATAATAGCGCTAGAAAAGAAGTAGAGGGAAACAAATTTGTATGGTTCAATATCGTTAAAACAAATATAACAGAGTTCATAGCTGATTTATAAAATCTGGGAATTCGATTGACTGAAAATACCTTAGGCTAAAGGCGAGTTTATGAAAGCATGAGAAATATTAAAAAAACAGTTGCTTTAAAGTTTAGACCAAAAGCTTATACAAATTTCAAACGAGGTTGCACAGGTGCGATAATTTATTTAAAAAGTACATCGACACGATTTCAAAGCTCTAAGCGAGTTCCAATGCAATTAACATTTTTCTTGTGCGTAGACTTAATAGGCGAGGAGTGATGGGCTGTGGATAGCTTCAAATGTTATATCAGCATTGCGGGTACGAGGGGAACCTTCTCCAGAGAGACCCGGTGGGAAATGGCAACTTTTGAGGCCAGTCGGGCAAGAGTCTTATTTTTTTCGGAAATTTTTTGCTATCAGTAATATGAACTGCCAAGCTGGGTGGAAACTTGACGACTGGGGATAATTTCTTGAACAACTAGAACTTTAAAAAACTTTTGGAATCGTGTTGTATATCTTCAACGAGACGAAAAAACTCATGTCTAACTGACTATGAACAAATTTCTGGGAGGCAATAATTTATACTGTTGATTATAGACCAGCTATCACAAACTCTATTCGTATGAATACTTAACGAGAGCTAAATGAAACACGATCTATTTAATGTTCGCTACTTTTAAAATTAATGTTTAAAATTAACTCTACTTTGAGGTGAATACTGAACTTCGGTTCAGCATGCCTCAGGTAATGTGTTACAATTTGTTTCCGTACTTTTAATATTTGCACCGTGGTGAATGACTTAGTCGATTAAAACTAAAACCTGTACCAAAAGTCAAACAGACACACTCTACAAAAATAATCTCCAGCTTTTATTCCCACTCAGTTGCAATCTCATTCACCTTCTGCTTTTCCTTTATTGCCTTTTTAGCTTCGATGTATGCTGTTTTTTTCTGACAAATTCGCTAGTAATTGAGACTTGCGTTGTGTTTACCTGTATCATTTTTTATTTACATCTTTAGAAGTGTATTTCGTTTGTGCCAGGAGCGTAGCACCCGTGGAGACTATACAGTTTAAAATGAGTTACCCTTAATTAATGCCTTAATTAACCTTTCCGTCATCGATTTGCTCGCTAGCCAAACGTAGGATCAATACTCTAACTCGTGTTTCTGATTGAATGTTTTTATACCCGATACAAGTAGCGTTCTCAAAATTTTCTGCTTCATGTCTCCCTTTGTCATAGTTTACTCGAGGTGCATCCATGATACTTCAATTATGCGGGGGGAAAATAACGATAAATTAGCTGCGTTAATAGGAGGTTTCCTCAAGGTTTCAATTTTTTTCATCCGATTCGTTTGAAATTTGTACAGTATATGTATTTGTTGAGAGTAAACTTTTTTACTCATGAAATTTTTTCGATTTAGGTCTTATTTTTTGTAATAAATACGAAAAATTAGTTTTTTGGTACATTCATATGGATATATCAAAAGAATAGGAGTCGTTGAATTTTCATGCTAGAACAAAACCAAAGACAGTTTTAGAATCCTCGTAGCATTTATAACAACAGTACGGTAGAAAATTTTTATATATGTAACTTTTCGTTTTTTTATATGCGATATTTGATCACTGAACTATACACTAATTTTGGGTTTTGAGCTTGATGAAAAAATTATTTGAACAATTGGGGAATTTTCTACCGTACATTTCTTATAAATGTTTCAAGGATTCTAAAACTGTCTTTGTTTTTGTTCTAGGATAAAAACTCACTGACTTATGTCCTTTTGAATGTTGACAAATAAGGGTTTGTTAGCAATAAGGCCTAAATAAATTTTTATCTGAACTGTAATATAACGGACAATTTATGTAATTGAAGGCTGTTTTCGTTTTTATTTCAATTATCTCCATGCTTTACTTCATATTCCCACTGTGATATGTAATATACCAAAAAAAATCACTTTTAAAATTTATGAATGTTTTTGTAGTCAAATTCTTATGAAATTTGACTATTATATGTAATTTTTAAAAATAAACACAATTTCATCGATTCATTTTTTCGATTCAGGCCTTATTTTTTTGAAAAATTTGACACATTGTTTTTTTATAGATTTTACAAAAGAATATTACTCATTGAGTTTTTATGCTAGAACAAAAACAAAGACAGTTTTAGAATCCTTGGAACATTTCTAACAAAAGTACGGTAGTAAATTTTCCATTTTCCAAGAATTTTCCAAGTAGCGCATTAAAATTTCAGGGCAGAGTAACCCATCACCTAAGGATCCTTTTCCGACAAAAAAAGTAAATGGACCCATGTGGCCCGCGGGGGCAAAATTCGGCCCGAAGTGACCTCCTTTAAGTAAGTGGCATGTCGAGTATTCATTGGGATCCTTTCTCACAGTTCAATATTTCAGCTCGGCGCGGATCGAAACATATTAACGTATTCAAGTGAAGAAGGCAATCAAATTTCGGAGAACAGTCTCATCTGTAGGAATGTACAAACCCTATTATATTCCTCTCATCAAAAAGTCAGGACTGGAGTAAGAGCATGTATCTTCGGTGAATCAGCGCAACATTTACAACGTTGGTCGTGCGTCAGCGGCGCTCCTAAATTATTCGCTCTTCCAACAGAAGCATCGTCAGTCGCACATGATTATTGAACACAACGCGCGTTGACTCTGTGCCGAGAGCTACGACAGGAAAAACCTTAAGGCCATCGAACGGTTCTTTCTTCGAAATTTTCAAAAAATAAATAAAAATACTTCCGGAGTGAAATAGGCTCTGAGGTATTACTTATAGAAAATAGTTACTAATTTTCCTGAATCATGGTAAAAAAAAGACGAATTGCTCCCAGAAAGGGGATTCCATTATTTAATAAAAGCTTCATTCACAAATAAAGAACTATCAAGAATTTTAATGCACAGCAGCATGGCGAGTGGGCCTCAGCAGCAGCAGCGTCAACCACGCCAGCACAGTAAGCGATGAAGCGGCAGGCGACGTCTCATAGGCTGCAAGAGAAAACCGAGCTAAGCCCACTTTCGTATTATGGAGCTGATGCCCTTCCAGTATAGGTAAATACGAGCCGAGCCCAGAAAATTGTTACAGGCTGATGGTTGAGCGCGAGGCCACTAGATTGCAAACTCCTACATTGGGCGCGAGGCCGCGAGATTACAAATTACAGATTAAAGATTACAGATTTCTTACTTGGGCGCGAGGCCACGAGATTACACAGACTCCTAAGTTGGGTGCGAGGCCGCGAGATTACACAGATTACACAGACTCCAAAGTTGGGTGCGAGGCCACGAGATTACACAGATTACACAGACTCCTAAGTTGGGCGCGAGGCCACGAGATTACACAGATTACACAGACTCCTAAGTTGGGTGCGAGGCCATGAGATTACACAGATTACACAGACTCCTAAGTTGGGTGCGAGGCCACGAGATTACACAGATTACACAGACTCCTAAGTTGGGCGCGAGGCCACGAGATTACACAGATTACACAGACTACACAGACTCCTAAGTTGGGCGCGAGGCCACGAGATTAATGATAAAGAACACGATAACAAAATTGAATTAGGTTTCAGGGTTAATCGGTATAGATTGAACAGCGAGTCACATATCGGAACGATACTAAACCTAACATAAGGACAGTCGGCAATCATTGGAGAGTCCATCTCACCTTAGGCCAGGAAAAAGCTTAGGCCAGGAAAAAGCTCACCTTAGGCCATTGGAGAGTCCAGGACTCGCTAATATTAGCGAGTTCAAGAAAAAGTGACGGAGAAGCTGCTCGCATGCGCGGCGCAGCGTGGAAAAGAGCCGTCCAGATAAAGGGCAAATCAGGCTTAATTTTATTTGCTCGCATCTAAGAAATGTGAATGAAGCTCTCAATGCTTCCCGACAACTATTCTATTACAAACTGTATAAAGATCACAGCAACGAACTTCCAACAAAGATTATTTAATACATTTAGGCTCGCTTGATACAGCTAAAGAAAATTCAACACTGGCAAAGAACATTAAACACAGGCAAAAAAACAAATACATGGGAACACGAAAAGCATGCGTTTTGTACATTAACAGCATATTTATAACAATCTAATAAGCATTCATAGCCCATAAAATTTTCAAATTTACCCATACACCCCTTCCCCCCTCAATGGGAAATGTTTAAAAAATCTAATTTCTCAGCCAATATTGTATATAGAGATGATTAGTTTTTTTTCGATTCAAAATGAACTGGTCTACAAAGATAAAATTCATTTTTTTGATATCGCTTTAAAAAAAAGTTAGAAAATGCTTGAATTCAAAATTTTTTTTTATTTTTTTTTCAAATGGCTATAAAAAATTTTTTAATCAACTTATCGAATAGCTACATCTGGACTTTATAGTACTCACCTTGATCTTTACGATGCTGAAAAGATCTTCATAAGTGAAAAACTGTAGGAGAAATAAAGCCGCATAGCCAAGAAAAAAATCATTTTGAGGAAAAAGCGCTCAACTTTTTCAATTATATCTCCAACAGTTTTTTACTTATGAAGGAGATCTTTCTTGCATTGTAAAGATCAAAGTGAGTACTATAAACTTGCACAGTTGTTTTTTGATAGGTTGAATAGAAATGTTTTATTGCCATCCAAAGTAATAACTAAAATGTAACATATTTAGTGATAAATTCAAAACTTCTTAAATTTTTTTTTGAAGCGATATCAAAAAACTGGATCTAACTTTGTAGACCAGTTCATTGTGAGTCGAACAAAAAACTGATAATATCTATGTACAATATTGGCTGAGATGTAAGATTTTTCAGAAATGTCCCTGTGAGGGGGGGAGGGTTTGGGGGTAAATTTCAAAAAATTTTGGGCTCTGAATTTCCATTCGAATGTTCTAAACTTGTTGTGAACCTCCAAGCTTGTTTCGCTCCTGAAGTATTTTTTTACTAATTTTTGAAGTTTTATAAGAAAAACCTTTCGTCCCCTTAAGCAACTTTCTTCAAGACTTTGACCTACAAACCTGCTCGGAAAAACGGGCAATTTCATGCAATGTAAGGCTGAAAAGAAACAGTCTCTCGCGCACGCTACGACGATAAACCTCGTCAATGCTAGTTAGAACACAATGCTAGTGGTACAGCACAATCAACTTCAGCATTCCCATAGGTGACAACTGTTGGTGGTAGCTACTGCTTTTTAGTTCATTATTTATTTCATAAATCCCGTTTCCATTGCTCTACCTTATGTATTTAAATTCTCATTTTTGTTTGAGACACATTGTCATACCTATTGTATGTAACAAATAACGTGTTTTCACTATTCAGTTAGCAAATTAACGTTCAAAGCTAGGAAATTACAATAATTGTCGCTCAAAAATGGTGAAATTCTTCCAACGATGATTTTTCACATTTCTTCGGTAAATCTACAGCATTTATTTCCTAAATGAATGCAAAATATATAGTATCTTCTCATTAGCTGAGATTCAAATATTTTCTTCACATGCTAACGTCATCATGTGCGATCGTCTAGAGGAAAATATGCGTTCCAGGAGTAATAGTTCACAAAATTCAAATGGTAAGGAAACAAAAAGTTAAATGTAAAATGACACTGTGTATTTGTTCATCAAAACAAGTTGATATATGAATAAAACAGCTGTACAATGTCGAAAACACACTGTTAGTTTGAGAAAATGATATAGGCCGATTTCTAGGAAATTTGAATTTTAGGATGACAAGGGAAACCTAACGCAGCTAAGAATATCATGATTATAACTAACGACCCAGATGATACTAATCCATCTTTAGTGTTCTGAAAAACATTACATCTGGGTGTTAAATTTTTGAATACTTACTTCTGCTTCTAAACAAATCAAAAATAAAACAATGACAATTAAACGACAATAATAAATTAAAAACATAGAAAGTTTTATCAAATAATGGAATGTTTCAGAGCTGAGTCATATTCGTTTATTGACGGATCGTTCTTTAAAATGTCCATTGACTCTTCAATACGGAGCTCATACAATTTGGAGCTAAATACAGTTTTTAGAACTTAGTAATTCTAAAAAGTTAGTTTGTGTTTAAGGGTACGGTCTACGTGGAAATTTGAATAGGGGGTGATTTTCTATTTTGCAATGCATCTTATAGAGGATTTTTTTGCGCTTTCATTGGTACTACTCGCTCGCGTCTACTCCGATTGGTACGGCCCCCACAGAGGGTGGAGAGCGAGGGGGTGGCATGATCTTGAGGCAGCGTTACCCCTCCCACCCCTCATATTGGGGGTCAATTGGGCGTGTTTCTTTGCGGCAATGGCAATAGAGTTTGTTCATGGGCTACTCAAAGTGCTTTCATATTCAAAGAAAACATTCTAAAGCTGACTAATGATTTTTGACAATTTTAAGATTCCAGCTGTTCAGTTTACTTCGGTTTACACACGCTTTCATTCATAGCTCGATGACAGCCGCAGTATCATAGCTACAGCTATGGCGAGCACACCAATCAAAAGGGCTTGAAAAGAGCTACAAAGAGCTACAAAGCAAAGGAGATCACTTGAAAAAAATACGTTTTTGATAAAATATTTTTTCAGGGGGAATAGAGGTTATGAACACTTACACTTATTGTCTTTTAATGTAGATTTTCTTCCAGAGTTCAAGAGCTACGACAATGTCAAATATATGAATCGAAAGTGCTTAAAAAGCACTACATGAGCTCCAGAGTTCATTGTAGAAAACATATAGGTCAAAAAATGAGGAGAAAAATAATTTTTATGTAGAAAAACACCTTTTCTGGAAACTTGCTATTTGGCTCTTTCAAATCTATCTTCTTCCACAATTTTAGGGTGACATGAATGGAATATATTCAATTCGATAGGGCTTAGCGAGCTATATCCATAAGCAATAAAAAATTTCTAAACAATCATTATTTTGAAAATTACACGACATGAAAGAAGAAAAAAAAAAAAATCACATTAAATAAATTCTCTTAAAAATCCATTAAAATAAATTTATCGAAATCCACATTGCTTATGGATATATGGATACATAAACTATATAAAAACAAATTTTCGGTTCTGTAACTTCAAAAATGTAGAAGATAGATTTGGAAAAAAAACATTATTTTCGTTTTTTTAATATAAAAGAGCAGATAAAAAAAACATCAATAATGAAATGATATTTGCAGCATTGCACACCTACTGTGAAAGTTTCAGAGAAATCCCTCCGTAGATGACGATTTTTTTTGGGTAGACGGCCCCCTTAAACAATGCCCTCTAATGGACGAATTGGATGACTTGGTCATATTATCCTTCTTGGTCCTTTTTATCCTTCCAGCTTTAACAGTTTCCGAAAGGCTGATGGATATAAAATATCTATAGTTTTTGGCAATGATGCCTGAATTGTATCAATGACGAATTGTTCGAATTTTCTAAACAGCAGACCAATTTATCGAATCTCTTACCTGAATTTTGTATTTTACAGTTCTCGTTGAATTTAAATATCAATTAGTTCTGTTCTAAGTTTTTGCATAATTCAGTTTTTCGCTCTAATTTTTAATACCGAAACTCCAATGTACCTATTCCCAAGGGGTGTTTAGCTCTTTGTCACTTTAGGTTTAGAATATGTTGAGTATTTGTAAAATTAAAGGTTTTTAAAAAACAGCTATTTATTTTGGCGTTCAACAATAAGTTTTTTCTTCCGAAACCATCTGGATCAGTTTTTCGGAGGACTTTATTTAATTTCTAAAATTTTTTCAATGTTGAAAGATCTGTATCAAACGCACAATCCCTTCCTCTATACAGTGGACCTATTTTCCGTGCATGATAATTCACAGTGCTCTGAAACAGTTGTACTGAATCGGAAAATTTCCTTTTCAATTATGATTGGTACATTATAACCGAGAACAACAAAGATTTGTTTCAAGGTTCAGTTTTGTGCAGAAATATATAAACAATTCATTGCCGATTTTTCGAACTAGTACTGCATAGAACAGAAATCATTTTCGAAGCTCATATTATAATCCGAGCATCAAAATGTTTTATGCCTGCTGTAACAATAATTCATAGTGAGAATTGCTTACAATCAAAACTTTTGATGGGAGCGCAAAGATAGAAGATATATGCACCTGAATGACATGAAGCGCTTATACCAGAATTAAGTAACACTTGAAGATTTTTATTTTTCATATTCACCAAAAAAGATGTCTCATGTATTATGAAATTATTTATTTTTCATATTCACCAAAAAAGATGTCTCCATTTGTGAAAGCGAATATCTCTTCTTTAATAAATAGGAATATTTCAGTTCAGTTAGTTTCATATTATTAGGAAATTGGACTTCCCATACTTCCGAACTTTTTTATTGTCAAGAATTGAATAATGAATGCCTGCCAAGCAGTTACAGGATAAGCGCAAGACAGCTCGTCTGCTCAACGTCATTATTGTGCGCTCTCTCGAATAAAGATAAATTAAATATTATTCCAGTCAACATGAATGGAATAAATTTGTTTTGAGAATTCATTAATCAAATTTCTGTAAAATAAACAGAAATAAAGTACTTCAAAACATCTCATCTAGTATATCATGTATTAGTATTTTTCAGCAAATCTGCGATTACCCCCTCACACTCATGAGCTCGATCTCGGCCCGAAGTACGAAAATGGTCTCTGCCGTTGGCTCGGGTCATCGTTTCAATTTCAATTCCTTTTGTTTACTGTTTTTGCAAACTAATTTTTTAATTTCCTGTTTGTAAATTTTTCGTCATATTTTCTGCAAACACATCGACATTTTTGCATTTAATTTTTAGACAATTTGGTCATTTAATTCGAAGACCCTTTAAAAATGAATGAAATTTGTCGCTCTGTAGTTACCTGTATATATGTATGGACATCAGTGAAACATGAGTTATTGATGGATGCGTCAGTTATCGTTTCATTTATACAGTATTTCCATGCTTTATTATTAACTTAGGTAACCTAAATTTGAAAAAAACTCTAACCTAATGTTTTTATTATTTTTCATTCAACTATAATACATGTTGAGCAATCAAAATCAAACCCCTGTCCACAAAAAATTCTATCGTTACAAAGGTTAAATTTTCTGACTAACTGTAACAAGCAGGAATGAATTATTTCAATTTCATAGTGAGACATGAGCTGTCAAATGAAGATGGCATTTCGAAACGCCCTGTCGACTACTTCCACCGTACGAAAGAGAAAGCATCTGCTTCTTGTTGCTTTTTAATAATACTATTTTTAAATTCATTCGGTTCCAGTCGAAAACTGATATTTTAATTCAATCAGTGTGCGACCTAGTTTCAAATTCTTGTCTCAGAAACGCTACGCAAATAAAATTCACAATACAGTGCTGGCAACAAAAAAATCCGATCTCCATGGCAATTAATTTTATTTACTTTTTACAAAATCAATATATAAAAATCATCTATGTACATCAATACCGTATACTAGTATTTTTGTCATATGCCGTTTGTTCTTGATGACTTTTTTGAGACGTTCTGGCATGGATTTGATCAAATTTTGGCATATTTCTTGTGATATTTCAGCGCATCAAACTTTTTTGATGGCTTCTGTGAGCTTGGGAAGCGAACTTGTATCATGACATTTGACTTTATTTTTTATAATGAGCCACAGATTCTCTATAGGATTTAGATCTGGTCAATTACCAAGCCAATCTAAAACACGAATGTTAGTATCATTGAGCCATATAGTAACGATTTTTGCCTTGTGGCAAGGAGCCCCATCGTGCATAAGTGTTCTTGTCTCATGTAAAGGCATTGCCAGTTGAATTTTTTTCTTTAGCATGGCTAAATATCGTCGACCATTCATGGTTGTGTTCTTAGGAAGAAAATATAAACTCCCCCTACTTAAATTGCTAAAACACCCCCAATCCATGACACTTGGAGGGTGTTTCAATGTCTTAATAGTGAATTTAGGATACATCCCTTCTGAGCCAGGCGGGCGGCGCACCATTCTTGGACAGCTTCTAAATGTTAAAAAAGAGGACTCATCACTAAAGAGAACTGTTTTCCAATCATCAACAGTCCAATTCATGTGCTGTTAACAAAACTCAACTCTTTTCTTGCGCATTTTGGCATTCAGGAAAGGTTTCTTGGCAGCATGGCGCGATGGCATCCCGAGCTCTTTTTGCAGCCGATGTCGAATTGTGCGCTCAGACACATCATTAAGCAAATTATAATGCTCAGACCTAATTTCTAATTTTTGCTGTTATTTGGGGTTTTATTAAGGGAACCAATTCCGATATGGCTTCTAAAATTCAAAAATTTATAAAAATATTTCTAGAGCGAAATAAGGTTGGAGGTATTCACAACATGTTTAGAACATTCGAATGGATGTTCAGAGCCCACAAAATTTTTAAATTGGCCCATACCTCCCTCCCCCCCCCCCCCCCCATCAAAGGGAAATTTTTAAAATTATTTTTACCTCAGCCAATACTGTACGTAGAGACGATTAGTTTTTTATCCGAATCACAGTGAACTGGTCTACAATAGTATCAAAACAGTTTTTATATCGCTTCAATAAATTTAAAATTTTTTTACATTTTTTATCATTAAATATGTTGAATTTTAGTCATTACTTTGGATGGTAATAAAAAATTTCTAATTAACAGATCAAAAATCGACTACGCAGGTTTATAGTGCTCACCTTGATCTCTACAATGCAAAAAAAATCTCCTCCATAAGTAAAAAACTGTTGGAGATATGATTGAAAAAGTTAAACGTTTTTTTCTTGCAATATGTTTTTTTTGGCTGTGCGGCTTAATATCTCTTACACTTTTTTACTTATGAAAGAGATCTTTCCATCATTGTAAAGATCAAGGTGAGAACTATCAATTTAACAAGTGGTTTTTTGATTAGTTGATAACAAAAATTTTTATAGCCATTTGAAGAAAAAAAACACAGAAAAAAAATATTTCCTTCAAAAATTTTGTAAATTTTTCTTGAAGCGATATAAAAAAACTGTCTTGATACTTTCGTAGACCTGTTCATTGTGAATCGGACAAAAAAAACTAATAGTCTCAACGTACAGTATTGGCTGAGATATAAGTTCTTTAGAAATTTTCCTATGAGGGGGGGGAGGGGGGTATGGGCAAATTTAAGAATTTATTGGGCTCTTAACATTCATTCGAATGTTCTAATCATGTGGTGAATACCTCTAACCTTATTTCGCCCTAGAAGTATTTTTTATAAATTTTTAAATTTAGAAGCCTAAACGGAAATGGTTCCCTTAACACAGTACGTTTTATAGTTTTACCAGTACGTGAATTAGTCTTTCTAGGTCTCCCACTACCTATTTTTCGGACTGACGTACAACGAACAATCACTGCTGTTATAGCGCAAAATCCATAAATTCACGGTACTTTGAGATATTTCCAACTGTTTTGCAATTAGTCTTTGTGATTTTTCAACCTCATGTAATGCAATAATAGCACCTATTTAGTAACTTCCAAAGTGTTTTTTTGCAGCCATTATAGGTTTTCTTGAAGTACAACACTTTCAGTAAAAATAGTCATATATGTGAAAACACAGTATGCGGCGGAAAACGACGACACAACCTCACTCAACCAGTGCTTGTAGTCAACTGGCACGTGGAGGGAGTATATATGGAGGGAGCATAGCCGTCTGTGAAGAGAACCAGTTTTTGAGATTTCTCCTTTTTTTTCTTGTAACCAATAGCCGTCTCGCAAGTGTGACGTCAGCACGGACGTCAGTTACCTACTGGCTACGCTGGAATGCGCACACGCTCGCTGAATGCTCTTCCAGCTGTTGAGTTAATCGTCAATCATTAACTTGGGATTCTAAGACTCCGAAAGATAATAAATTGTGTTTCCTCACTTGAGGACACTTAATAATATCAAAATTACTAGCAAAGATACATAAGGAGTTTAAAACTATAAAGATTACAGGCCCTTGATTATAACAAATTAGAGCGACTTGCACGCACACCTCACCCTCTGACTTGTGGTGAGGTACCAATCTTGCTTTGGAAAATGAGGTGGGGTTGTAGGGAAGGTGGGTGGAGCCAACTTCAGCCAAGCGTCTGTGGTTGGCTCAGAATTGTAACGTGTCGGGCATTGAGAGTGCCCGAGTCTTTCAACTTTTGCGGCCAAATTGAGCCCGATCAGAGTGCGCTATGCTCCCTCCATATATCCTAGCTCCATGAACTGGCGCATCACTGCCTGAGCAAGCCACGTGACTCATCTGCACAAAATAATTTACCGCAAGTCTCTATCTATATTAGAACATATTTTACAGCTTCCTAAAATCTGTAAATAATACCGATTTTATGGAGATTGACCGGATATTTTTGCCAGCACTGTACAGAGCCCTCTTTTGATTTGGGCTTGCGAAACGCAACTCAGAACCATAAATTCCTTGGGGGATATGAGTGAATTCTCAGCTACACTTTAGAAGTTCTGCTGATAATGTTTGCGCCCTTCTGCGTATCAAACGATACTTTACTTTTTTACTTCGGTCGTTATTTGTGATTCTCGTTGAACCCTTCTGTGTGAAAGAGAAGTCTACGCTTTCCTTACAGCATACTGAACTGCCCGAAAGAAACAAAAATGCAACGGTTTTGTGGTACACTGGAATACGAAAAGAACGAATAGGCAATCTACTAACGCGAAACACATTAATGGAACCCAAGAGCAATTTCTTTGGTGATATGACGCCTTGCATAATTATAGTAACTTTCGTATTTCAGTTCGAATCTTAGGTCACTTACGCTCATTCCACAGTTTACCAGCAGGTCAGAATACGTATAATTTTCAATGGAGTAATTCCATCTTGTTACAGACATGATGGTTCGATCATGGTAAGCGGCGTTGATGGGTTGTTTTTGTCGTGTGAGTTTGTATTCTGGATGCATGAACCCGTAAGTAGCTCAAATTTTATTCTCTTCCAAAATGTGCCACCAGAGTGAAAAATTACTTCGGAACGTCCCTGATCTTTTCGCTCACATCACGCCTCCACCCATATCCAAAGCGCCAATTATTTCAGAGATGACTAGTGTCAACACGTTTATCCTCAAAAATTGATACGGCATTTATATAGGCTTAAATGAACAAAATAACCCTAGTTGTGACATGTTAGACCAATGACAGCACTGTACTTTATATATTTAGCGTACATTGTTGCATCAGCTGTTTGTATGCCTGTGTGGTTCCACATACATTATTTCACTGATTTAGTATACTCGTAACTGCAGTATGGATTGCATCAGGAAGTGTGCGGTTTGCTTCGATGAGGTGGGAATTAGTTTTTCTCGGAATTCTTCAAAATTTTCGCCCGTATTTCTGAAACAAAATTTCATCTAGCCTCTGGATACTTATCATCTGATAGAAATTCCGGGTGTGCAATTGAAAGTTCAATTTTTTTATTTTTGCTTAGTCTGTAAAACCGCTTATTTATTGTACGTATTCTTCTCATTCATGCATGGTTTGTTTCAAAAATACAGTACCAGTAAAATTTCTACAATTCTCTTTCTTCGAATCAAATTGATAATTCCCATAGTAGCAGTATCATATTGTTACAATTAGTACTAGTGGTTTTAACACACACTGTAAGAATTAGTCATTGAGTAAAAGATAGGGCAGCAAATTCTAAAAAATTCAAATACATTTTTCTGATTTTTCTCCCTTTGGTCATAATTATAGAGCAATAATTGATCGGGTGGTCAATTTTTTCCTATTTCTACCTATATTTGGTGCCGTCATGACACCCTTTCCGCACAGGTATGCTAGGGTAGGAGTTTAAAGTAAGAAGGTGTAGAGAAATAGTAAAGTCACTGAATGGACAGAAATTCCCGCCACTGTTATTTCATGACCACCAATACTACCACTACTACTTTATGTGGCTCTGCAATGAAGTAAGAAATACGTGTCAAGAGCTAGAAGGAGACACATGATCATTAATCTTCAAACAGACGAACCATCCCGTTCGTTTGAACAAGGAAAGCTACCATTTCAGAGGTGTTGTTATGTCACAAATGACTTAGGAGTTTTCTTCTGTTCTTCAACGTAAATGAATATTCTTTTAAGTAATGTTTCATGCTTGGAATGAGTTCTCAAGTTCATAAATGATTAAAAATGGAAAACGAGCGTCCAGTAATAATCTAGCAGGCGAAGCCAGTAAATCTGTTTCGGATGTTTTGAAACTTCTCATTTGGCCTCAAAATGAGTGAAGGTTCATTTCCAAGCATTTCTTTGGTTCAGGGAGGATGAAAGAACGAAAGACCTTCAAGAATTCCAGGCCCCAAAGAGTTATCAGTTGCAGGGCCTTAAGGAATCCTCGTCGCTTTATGAGAAAAATCGCGGCAAAACTAAACTTTTTGCAAGTATCTGTAAGCCGAGTCGTGAATAGAGTCTCAGGATTCTCCCTTCTGAAAAACATAAAAGTTCACAACTTGACAATTCTTTCGAAGACGAAGAGATTTGATAGAATTTAGACACTTCGGGATCGACACTCACTATTTGAACAATGTTCTCTTCGCAGACGAAGACACGGTACTGTGTGGAAAACTCCAAAAATTGATAAAAATAACAAGGTTTCGGAAAAGAAGCATTAACCGTTTCTAAAAATGATAGAAATGACTATCGAACACAAAAACTCACATCAGCGACAATTTGAATTGGAGCGTCTTCGGAAGGAATAACTCCTTTTGTTTTTCATTTTTTCAATTTCTATAGGAAAGAAGATCCGCACTCAAATATTCAAAAACCTTAAAATTTAATCAAGTAGTTAAGCTCAAAAGTCTTGAGATGTTAAATGAATACCCAGTTCTCTCAAGCCTGTGCATACTGTGCCTGGGGCGCCGAGTTGGCTTCGTGACAACGTTCCAAATTTTTATCAAAGCAAGACAAGCCTCCTCGAGCCAAGACCCCAGCCCAATGTTACTGTAGCGTTGGCTTCGTCTCACTGCTCAGTAGCTGCCTGTGGTAGCTGTTCTAACGCGTTGCCGTAAACAGAAGTGTGATAAAATTCCACATGAAGAGTGAGAGATTCTGTCAAAGCTACGCCTGGACGGTAATGGAGGTACGCGGGAGAATCCTAGAATTACTTTCGGGCGGTCCAAAACTAAATACATTGCGAACGTGACCGTCTCAAAAAAATGCTTGCTTGAGATTTGACATGATTATTCGATTGAAACCTCGTGGCAGAAATTGCGTGTTACTCGGTATCTCCTTTGGATCTTCCTGCGAAGAATCCTCGTGTGGTAGGTAACGCTATTTAGATTCATAGAACAAATTGCTAAATTCTGAACTTATAAAACTACAAATTACTAACGCAATAAAACAGATGAGATCTTTGACAGATGAGATCTCTACTCTAGGTCCTAAAGGCCTTCCATAAATTCAGTCGTATATTTAAAAGTGCAGACCTGGGGTTTCCATTCCTGCCCTAAAGAATCCAAGTTAAACCGTACCTAAATTTGTTGATGACAACTTTTTACAGCATTCTTTTGACGAAGTGAAGTCTCAAGTGTCGTTATCAGGATTGCATAAGGCTGCATTGCGCACAGATATTTCCCAATCACGTTTCATTTTTTGCGCTGAGTTTTCATTCTGATGTTGATGAGGGCTATTATAACACTGGGTAACAAAAAAAAATATGTTTTGAAAATTGTCCAGGGTTTTCCAACTAAATTAGACTAATTTTGATGCTCTGAGTCTGAAAATGACCTTTGTTTTGCTCAATCAGGTAAGGATTTTTTGCTACAGAAATTTAAAAAAATCGGTTTTTCGTAAAAAAAAAAATTTCTTCGGGTCATCAGCTGATAAACCCGTGACGATCTTTTCCGTTTTCCTTGAAAAATAGAAGTTAACGCGTCCAAATTAATTCAGTTTTTATTTACTCCATCAAATTTGATAAGCATAATTATCATAATATTGGTATAAGAATGAGCGTTACGTGACACAAAAGTTCAGAGTTCAAGGCATAAATCGGCGTTTCTTCGATTCCCGTGTGTGAGCTGCTGCCATATCAATCTGAAAGTATTAGCAAAATGCAGATGACTGTAAGCCAATAAAATTTAGAATCAATTTGATCGGCTTATTCAACCCAATCAAGTGCTCCCCCATTAAATAATCAAGTGATAATCCAGATTGATGATCTATAAATATAATAATTATAATCTCTGTTTTTATAATTGTGTTTATTTCGCTGCCAATTTTTATGCAGCTAATTTACAGAAATGATTGAACTCAAAACCCCTGATATTAGCATATGTATAGCACGTCAGGAGGTCTATGGCTGTATCTCAAAAAGTTGACCTGACAGAACAAAATCAATGTGATATTCGGACTCAGAACCCCATCGTTAGTCTAAATCTGCTGAGAAACCCCTGACGATTTTTTGGCTTTTACCCTGTGTAATCATTCCAAATACCATAACATAGAAAACTGACCAATCGAATGAATAATTTTTGTATATATGTGTACACAACGAATGTTTTAGCAGGAGGGTATTAGAGCGCGATTCATAATAAAATAGGTATTCTGATTACGAATCTGTGATCAGAAATGTTTTTCCGTGTCAGGTTCTTGCGTTAAGAGATTTCTTAGCTAAGCAGTTGTGTAGTGATGCCTCGGCTACTGCAGTGAGAGAATGTTTTGTTGACGTTATTTTCGTGTGTTCACCTAATCACATTTACATATTACAGTTATGATTTTATAGTTATGGTGTTGAAATAGTATCGCATAGAACGATTAATATGCTATGATTTATATCGCAAATAATTTGAAGCTCAAAGTACATAACATAACAACGCAAACTAGGTCAAAACATGAATCAGCAAAGATGCTTGCATAGACTAAACAAACATTGGTGTATGCGTGGATGATATACTCCGAGTGACCAGGGAAAAAAGTATAACCAAAGTTCTGAAAACTGCATAGAATAATGATTTTGGTTGTAAACTCGGTGACAGAGATGATCACAAAGAAAGAAATGTACATCTCAGTTAGGTTAATCTATGTTTGATTTTGCATGTAAATTCAAGTTATAAAAAACTAATAACAGGGACACATCGATGAAAAATGCTCTGGTTATTACACACTTTCATTAAAATACGAGCTTATGAACATGCGATATTATAGTGACTAATGTTGCAAGTGAGATGGGAAGAATTAACTCTACTGAAAAGACTAGGAGGTCGAATTTCGGAACTCTTTCTTCGTTCTTACGTATCAACTAGTGTGTCAAATAACTAGCTCACAGAAAAAAATTTTACGGCAAGAGAAATTTAAACGTCCTATACATAAATAATGCTGATTCAAAAAAGTTTGTTGCAGTTAGAAACAGGAAAAGGATTGTTGCATAATGCTAACTAAAACGTTTTATTTCACCGTGGAAGTGATTCATAAAATTTACTACATAAATATCGCTATCATGATATATTCACAAGCATCTGAAACGAGAAATTGCCTCATGAGGTTAACAATAACACTAATAACATTACGAAAAAAGTTGTATGTCTAATACATAATACGTCATATAAACAAGTTAATAAATATGATCAATTCCGTTGTTTAAAATGCCTTAGTACAAAGGTCTTCGGTGGATAAACTTTAATGGATGTCATAATATCCCATATCATTGTATGTGCAAGAGATGAAAGAAAAGTTTAAGAATGTATTCCCGTTGCAAATTATTCCAAGTTTAATAGTGTTCCTAAATGAATGTGATTAAAGACATATTAAGACGATCACAGTGGAGTGAAACACTTTGATCGGTCTCCTCGTGCATTGATATATAAGCTTTGATGTCTGCGCTAGCAAAGGATAATGTTGAAAGAGTAATGGTTGTAAGTACATAATCATGCACACAAAACTAAAAACCAAAATGATAGAAATTTCGAAAGAATCTTTTCTCGTGAACATGTAAAAATAGTAGGAATTTAACGATTCCAAAGAGCATGCTTTTAACCTCACAACATATTCATGATATTTCCTCTACAAATATTTGGCAGTAAAATGAGGAAGTGATACGTTAAGTAACACAAGTTTATAGTTAATTAGGAAAATTACAGCTTTTACAGCAAAATTGAAGTTAATCTATTAGAGATTTTGCAATAACTGTTGTGCGTATGTACGTAACACGTCTAACATGCAAGTCATCACATCGCATACGCACACAACAAAAACTTTGGATCGATCGAAACTTAGAAATTTATGATGATGAACAAAAGAAATTTGCAACTTCATCGTCAGTACCTACAGACTTGCAAAATGACTTGCTATTTTGCTCAATAATTCTTTCATTTTTTGAGGGATTTTTATACTCAGGGGAAGTTAGTTCCATAGTGAGGCGCCAGATATTGACAGAGCTGTCTGCCCAATGTCAAATGAGCGGTAGCTGGCTATGACATGATTTCTTCAGCTTTTGGTTATCGTGGGAGGAAGAGCGAAGGAAATGTACAATATCAGCATAGCTCTATGGGAGATATAAAGCAGAAAATACGCAATTAGGCTTTATGAGTGAATGATTTATTGTTGAATAGAGGTTCAGCTAAGTGGCCTGTAATCTAGATTTTTCGTCGAGCAAACTTTTTATACGATGAGACAACATTATAGTTCCAAAATTCTGTAACGAGTAATTCTGTAATAATCATCTTTACGTTCAAAAATAATGTAATGTGTTTTGTTGGCCTTTAGTTTGACACCATTTTGGTCATAAAAAGATTTCAGGTTACTCAATAAGCTTTCAGCTTTTATCTGCATCTGTGGTAATTCTGCCACAGAACTTGTCATTGCAATTTGTACATCATCTGCATATGTAGGGATTTGTATGTTAGAAAACATTGGAGGGAAATCAATAGTAAAAATAGAAAACAATAGCGGACAAGGATAAATCCAAGAGGAACACCAAATTTGAGCTGAATGAATCGGAAAAAATTGCGAATCGAAGTGGACTACATGAAATCGATTTGAAAAGTAATTATCAAACCATTGCATATCTACTAAGTTCAAAATTTTTTCGTAAAAGTCGCTCATGTTTGACCCTGCCGAACGCTTTGGAGCGATTGAGTTGCAGCATGCTAAATCTTTTGATCGATATCACTGAATATTTTTCCTGCGACGTTAAGTACAACATCTCAAGCACTATTGTTTTTCCTGTAGGCATATTGTTTTCGATGAAGGAAATTTGATCCGTCCAAGTGATATGACAGATGATTTATTATCGCTTTCTCTAATATTTAGGACACGACAGGTAAAAGACTTAGGGCCTGTAGATTGAAGCTGTATTAATATAATGTTTTATACAACGGTCTAATTATGGAGAGCGTCCATTGGTTGGGGAAATTATAAGTTGCTATTGATGTGTTAATAATCAAACGAATCATTATTGCTGCAACTGGGAAGTATTTTCGTTGAATTTAAGACTGATACCATCATGTCCGACTGTTTCTCTATGTGTTTCATTGAGTGTAAATATTTAGGTAACTCTAGCAAGTTGGCAGGATGTCGTCTCCACCTGGCACAAAGGTAAAAAGGAGGTTTTTATTTGTTCTGTTATGTCGAGATCGAACTGTTGAGGATTGGAAGTTACAGCTCATGAATGGGTGTGCTAGGGTATGGCACCAGCCCCATGAAGCTAGGGAACCACCTTGCATCTTTCGGACTGAACAGCCATTCGGAAACAGTGCAATGCTTTATGACCATTTTACTCGCATTGGCGGGAAACTACCACTGTTCACAATAACAAATTAACCCTAAGGAGTTTTGGTGACTTCTCTCTTGTGGCGACAGGATCTTTCAGCGAGTTTCCTAGTGGCAACAGGATCTTTCAGGGCAACAATGCTTGCATCCACAAGGTTAGAAATGTTCATGGTTGGTTCATAGCAAATGAGGGAACATTTGAGCACGTGGGCTGGCTACCACAATCTCTTGACTCGAACCCCATTAAAAATTCATGGGATGCGCAGGATGGGAACTTGGCAGATTCACAACCACTTCTTTCAGCATTGACTTCTTTGGAAGACAGGTTACTTGAATTGTGACAAAAAATAGAGTTCCACAAGGTCCAGGATCTTATAGAAACAAAGAAGGGTAAAATGAAAACTGAAATTTACGCTTAAAGAAGACGTATTGGTCACAAATAAATGTTTGAACCACGCTATTTTTTTCACTTAGTGTATTGAAGGAAGCCATAACAGGTTATTAAACTAACAGGGTACGTTAACTGATTGATGCTGCAAAGTTTTACGACTCTCTATCTGGATCGCATCATGTTCAATGGGCAGTTGAAATCCATGTCGAAAATCTCGTGCTTATACATCATCACATCATTTCATAATTTCTCGTGAACTGCTATTGATGCTGATCATTTTATTTGGTAGCTCTTCTAATCTGAAGAAAAAAAGGCAAGCTGATGGAACACTAATTTTTTGATCATGGTTAGTCTATACCGTTTAGTTTTCAATCGATTTTCTCAACATCTTTTTTCATTTTCATATTTAATGGATTTGAGCGCGCAGCGTAGGTTTGATATCAACTTGAATTCGAAAACTCTCCTTTGGAAAGAATTAACGGTTCCATGAGGAAAATTTGCTTTGAAGTATTACGTTGAAAAATCACTTAAAATAATTTTAAAAACTCACGTAACAATCGTGCCTTGGAACTGACCAGCCAAGCTACGGCTGGTAATGGTACCCAAGAACCTGACCGAAAGCTCATTAGCTGTTCTTGTAGCCTAGATCTAGCTAAGATTGTTGACATTATTGCTTTTTTGTGGAGTTCTCAAGAGCCCTCGGATCCGACAGCACGACTCGAGCAAGAACTAATGGACGTTGTTTAGGCGTAAGCGTGCTCAGCCGCGGAAATGCTGCACGGAGCAATTCGCGACGTGAATTTTTCAACCTCCCGGTTATGAATTCAAATTCTTCAAGATCGCAATCTACCTTGAATATCTGTCTTGTGTACGTTCGGGAATTTGATTATTTATAAAATGTTGAATTTGTGAAATTATATGAGTAAATGGATGAAATATGATACAGCTTCTCACTCCAAATTATATTCGGAGGTGTAACTCACCTTACGGAAAGTTGGGCCTATCGAGTACTCAATGTTGATCAGAAAATTGTTCTGTAGTTTTTTCTTCAAGGCAAACTTTGCCGTTCCATTACCCGGTCTCAGTAAAGTTGAGCATCGGGTCAGGCTATCGCCCTCCGCCGCTATTCTCGGGCATGGCAGTTGCGAAGCGCGTTTCATGGAATGAAGAGTTACTGTTATTGCATTTCTGAGAAGCTCCGATGAGTTTTTATATTACTGGTCAAATATTTAGTGCCCCACGATTCAACGTTAACACCACGTAAGGTTGATTTAGGACAGATTCTATTGAAATGAAAGAAAATAAATTTTGATTGCCTGACGCAATGAGCAACGGTGTAAATACGAGTAAAAATCAAATTCGTCCTCTCCGTCGCCTAGCAATTTTTCATTGTAATTATGTGTTTTTTTCTAGCATTCAGACTTGACCATGTTTTGCATTCAGGTGAATGGTACAGGCTTTCGAGCATTGTTACTCTTTAGGCGTGAAAAAAGCAAACTAACTAATAAGTGCTAAAGATTTTTGAATGGATCGTAATTGTTGTAGTTTTTAATACACTAAGGTAGCAAAATAATTCAATCAGTGCATTTTCACACTCCATATATTTTGCATCATTTTATTCCCTATTTGTTTAGTAATACTGAACATGGTAACGTTCTATAAATGGACTGAATAAATGCATTGTTTTGGATCAGAACAAAATTTTAAAATTTCATTTACCCTGGAGAAATGAGGTCTCCTAGGGGGTACCTCTCAGCATTTGATGGACGCAGCATTGAGTTTCACCGAAATGGAAAATCGATTCGGAACGCATGTACAGTAACCGGTTTTAATTTCAAAAAGATACCGAGAACAATGGCATACTGGGAACCAAATGGCAAGCCGGGCTCATCTCATGGGAATTGGGGAAAGGCTAACGTTTGGGATGCCAGAGACAGGCGCTCTTTAAATAAATTGGTGGAGAAAGGTCGGCATTCATCATCGGCAATTATACTTGGGCAGTTTCGTGAAAGTCCAAAAAACATTTCTCATAGGACTGTGCGTCGAGAGCTTAAAGGGAAATACATTTGACTACAATTATGTAGTTAGATGCAGATCCTGTTATTGCCCATAGAGCCAGCGGAAAATTGGAAAATATATTTGTCATTAGCTCGAAAACACCACAATTGGACAGCTGAGGATTGGAACATGTAGTGTGTTCCAGTAAGTTCATATTCATGCTCTTTCTGATCGATGGGTGCGTTAGGGCATAAATAATAATAATAATAATAATAATAATGAAGGCATCTACGGATGCTTTATTTCCAATCAAGCCTGATACACATCACCTTGTACATTGGATTTTCAAATGCCTTTTAACTAACGCCAGGACGCCAAGACGCTTTCCCCAGGTCAAGACCGGTACCCATTTCAGACACCTGGGTGGAGTGGGGTATTGTGCTTGGAATTTTTCTCCTATACCCAACAGAGAAAATCGCCACTGCCTGCGCCGAGATTCGATCCCGGGTCCTTGCCGCACGGCGGCAGAACCTATACCACATGGCTATGGCGGCACACAGCTAGACAGTAAAGACAGCTATGTGAAGGTACAGATTCAACTTGCATCGCCCCGATTGTTCAGGCATCTGGAGGCTGTGTAATACTTTATGGCTGTTCTTCCTGGGATAGAAAACGGTTTGTCACTCTTCTTTGCAACAAAAAAATAAGCTTCCGGGACTATTTGCAAGTACTTTCTGACCACGTACTGATGATCCTGGAATGCATATGCTTTTATTGAGCTTTATATTCATGATGGCTAAGGTATCTTTCTGGACGACAATGCTCGCATCCACGTCTCGATATGCTGAAGATGCTAACTAGTGGACTTGCCACCACAATTTCATGATTTGAACCCCATTGAAAATGGGATGAGCATGATAGGAACTTCATCGTCCCTATCTTCAACATTCTATATACTCTATCTGCTCTAGGGTGCCGTTCACTTTTAATTTTGACCAAAAAAGGAGCTGTAGAGGATCCAGAATCTCGTGGAATCAACGCCAATTAGAATGAAAGCTTTACGGCGAAAACGGAAGTTGGTTCAGTTTTAATAAGTCGCTACGGACGGATTAGGTCAATAGGATGATGTTTTAGGTCAGGTAGCTTTATTAAACAGTCTGTTTAATAATATTTTATTGGTTACACGTTCTTAAAACACTGTTAAAATTTCCAAGCCTAATTATTACGATCTTGGCTGCGTAATACCAAATTAACACCTTCATTTAAACAGACTCGAAGTTGATTGTATCATAATTAAATAAATAGATATATTAAGGTTCTTTATTTCATTATGATGCGCCAGCCGTTAAGGTTTATTTATTTTAGCGTATGATACACACTAGCGGGTTAATCAGTGAGATGCACAGTGGGCCGCCTGGCACCCCGGGTCGACCTCACCGCCTGATGAGAACCTATCATTGATAATTTCAGTGAAACAGGTCACTTGCCAATGACGGTTTTATAAGCTGTAGCTCGCACGCCACCCAGTTCTGCAGCACTTGTGGCCCTTCTCCAGGGCGGCACAGCGGACGTTCGACGTGTAACTAATTACAAGACTGGCACTTCTTTCTACGACAGATTAATTAAAGGGCGGCACCGGTTGACAATCATCGGCCGATCACGGGAGAAGATGTACAAATAAAATATAATGATATTTCAGTAAGGGTAAATAACGGTATTGATAAATTATAATAATGGTCAAAACAAGAAAATTTAGCTCACCTCGGACTTCTATATGTTGTTGCAAGGCCACTTTGACCTCGGCGATCCTGGTCAGCTGCTGTAGACAAGTCCAAATGGAAACTATGTGGGAAAGATAAAAAAAATTTATTAAAAATATTGAAGCTGGACTAGCTAATAGCTATCTAAGTTACAGTTGAGGAAGTCCAATTTCGTTCAGTTTTCTCAAATTCACGTTAATTACAGTACAAACTCCTTTGGAAATAGTGCTCTTAGTGTGTGAACAGCTTCCAGACAAAGTGGAGGGCGAAAATCGAACCAATTAGTCAAATAATATCAAGTAAATCAGTTGTAAAATACGATAAATTAAATAAGAGCAAGTGTCCCAAGATTGTGGACAGTCAAGTAGCCCCCCAGCAAAAATAAGTGCAAACGAGACTCTTAAAACAAGCTACCTGGGAGGACGAAAGTAGAGGCGAACTCGTCAAGCAATGTCTAAGCTTAATTAAAAACCTTAATTTACCACCAAAAGCGAACCCCTTATTAAACTAAGAGACGAAATATATAAACAACACAAAAGAGAGCAAAATAGAAGGAACTCTTCAATCAAGGCCACCGTGCGAAGTACCGTACGGTGAGATGCCGAATGGAACCGTCCCACCACTAGCGCCACGTACGCCCGTCCAGGGAGAAAGCAAAGCAAGGGAGTCAGACACGGTCAATGACCAGGAAGCGTCCGTACAGGCCGACGGCAAGCGAGCAATTCCCGTACTAGTTAACAACTCGCTGAGGAAACTATAGTACCGGGGCAATATTGGTCTCGTAAAAAAGTTCATTCCGCGTATACCCTGTGGGGATTTGTTCTCCAGCTTTAAATCGAGCTTAAGTCGATTAAATCATTTACCATTAAATTTAAACAATTTGCGATTTTTTTGCGCCACCTAGTGTATAGGCAGTTGTTGATGACCAATTTAGTCACTTGTCAACATGGTTTGCCAGGGTAAATGAAATGCTTGCGATCGCTGATCACGCTGACATTTTGTTTAGGTAAACATAGAACCTTTACAAGCTGTTCTACGCCTTTACAGCTATAAATCGATAGTATATAACATATTAGAAAATTTCCAGAATAATGATGCACCGAAAATTATCTATAATGGAATTCATGCATAGATTTTTTGCCTTAAGATCAGAACTAATTTAGGTTAGCAAGTGATCTATTTTAGGTATTAAACCGTTACTCCGCTAATATTTCACTATGAAGGTAAAATTTTTGTTAATGTTTCACCTCTTAATAAACTTAAGTGATCTTTAGACTACTTCAAACCAGTAACATCCAAATTTCCCCTGATCAAGTTCGCTAACTCAAGAGTTCTACAAATAAACTAAGGATTTGATGAGAAGCTGATTTTTAGTATGCAAGTGTTGCAGGGTCAGTCGTACTGAGTTCAACGCAGCCATTTCTTCCAGCAGCCGCATTCTCAAGCAGTTGCGTTTTCGTAGAGATTTAGGTGGCAGCGAAAGTTGTTAAGTGGTCTCGTCAACGTTAGGTGTTGTTTTTCCTCGACAAAATCCACCAATTTTATATTAAAAAGCTCAAACTCAAAGATAAGGACTTGGAGAAACAGCGTGTAGTGGGGCCAACTAGCCAGGGGAATACTTGCAGTGAGCTGTGCTGCAACGTCGAAATCAATTGTTTGACAACCTGCCTCCTGAAGCTGAAGCTGCAGCACACGTATCGTCTCCACTGGCAAGAACATCTTGAGAGCCAAGAGGTCATTCCAGTTTGATGAGTACATACTTTCAAGTAGCCAATTTCCATGAAGGGCAACATGTAGCTCATGAATAAGTGGTGAATGCGAAGAGAGAAGTGGATTTAAAGCATTCAGATGTCTCATTTTTCTTCAATACTATTCATTCTTTCGGTGACTTTCAAGCTTTTGGCTTAACTTGCGTATCACATACGTTTTTCACCGTCCGCTGACTCATAATTTATTTTTTTTGTTAACCAGAAAAATGTTGAAAACTAAGAAATCTTCCTCATTTGTGTGGTAAAAATTTCAACTTCTAAATCAGCACTTCATCTGTGAATTTCATGCACTCGGACATCTCTCAGCACCTGTTTTTCTTCTTGTTCAATTTTGTGAGCGAAAAAATACTTCAATTTTCATTGGGCAGGTGATTCTTGTCACGAGCATCAATGCCTTTTCCTTACGCATACCTTTGTAACGAGTGATTTTGGAACATATAAAAGTATTGAAGAATCTTACAATTCGCTATTTTTTCCGCTTTTCAACCACCATTATATTCACACTCAATTTTTCCTTATTATTAATTTACCTACAATTTACTTCATAGGGGCTGGACAAAATAATGGAAACACCTAACACTTTGGAATGATAACCTTTGAAAATGTACCAACAATCAAAACTTGATATATTCCAATGTTTTATTGTTGATTATTAAAGCTATTTGATACTCTATTTAAATTATTTTTATTACATATATCTAAAGGAGAAATTTAGTTTTAGCCTTATAAAAATGAGAGCACTTTCTGACTTTCAAAGAGGCCTAATTGTTGGTGCTCATACGGCATGTACTATAGTGTAACAGGAAATGCCCGAATGCTAGACGTTTCAAGAGGTAATGTCTCAAAAGTCATGATTGCTTTTGAAAGAGAAGGAAAAACGTCCTCAGCAAAGCACAGGTCTGGCCGAAAGTCAAAGTTGTTTCAGACCGTCGGACTCTAAATCGAATTGTTTGAGAGGGTCACTAAACCACAATCCTTAAAATCACTGCAGACCTCAATGAACACCGACAGAACCAAGTTGGCACAAAATTTGCTTATCGAAAGCCTCACAAATCTGAATTCTGTGGAAGAGCTGCAAATTAAAAATCTCTGCTCTCAAAGACCAGTGTTTCGAAGCGTTTAGAGTTGTGTAGAAACCACCAGAATTGGTCCGCCGAGCAATGGAAAAATGTGATTTTCTCTGCTGACGAATCATCGGTTACCTTATTCACGACCTCCGGTCGAGTGTACATATAAAGACAGTCGAAAGAAGCCTTTAATTAATCCAGACTGCCTGCTCCCAACCGTAAAACAAGGCGGAGCTTCTCTGATGATGTGGGGGGGGGGGGGGGGCAATTTCTTGGAAAATACGTCTGGCCAATGATTTCTCTTCATGGGAGAATTAACAGCCGAGACTATTTTGGAATATTCGGCGACCAAGTTCATCCTATGGACAAGCACTGTTGCTGGATAGGAACGCCATCTTTCAAGATGTTAATGCCCCCAGTCCATACTGTTAGAATTGTTGAAGAATTCCCCGACAAGCATTCTAATGAAGTTGAGCATCTCACCTGGCCCCCAAATTCTCCAGATCTTAACATTATCAGCATTTATGGTCGGGCTTAGAGACTCATGTAAGAAGTCTATTTTCACGGCCATCGTCTCTAAAAGAACTGGAGGGTGTTTAACTGAAGAATGGGCTAAAATTCCTTTGAAAACAATGCACAATTTCTATGAATCTATACCTCGTGGAATTGAGACGGTAATTGCCTCAAAAGGTGGACCTACGGCATATTAAAATTCATTTTGTTGATTTGCCAAGGAGTTTCTATTATTTTGTCCAACCCATGCCCATTTTATGCCCATGAGATGCAAATTGAATTACGGGTTATTAGTTGTCCCCTTTCATCAAATTTAAAAGAAGAAACTGAATTTTGAAATTTTTGAGTCCTAAAGTGGCTGAAAATGCATATTTCAGAGTTTTGGCTTTTCGTGCACGGTTTTTATAGTTACTTCTATTTCTTTTTATTTCTTGTACTGAATTTATCTAGTTTATCTTCAAATAAGTTGATTGGGAAGCATAAACGATCATTTATGTCATATTTTTTATTTATTCTGCAAAAAAGACTATAGAAGTTTATTTAGACTTACGGTTGTTGTAGTATATTTTTTTCGGAAAGGATTTATGAAACGGACTTGACCTTTTGAGCAACAGTGCCAACCAGTGCTGGTGATGACGAACTGTACTAGAGCTTATTATGCTCTCTAACGCACTGCGCTTCACTCAGCTGCATGAACTAGATTACAAAGACAATTCTAAGAGTTACACATCAGAGCTCTTGTTTTTCATTTTCTCACTTATTGTGACGCCTTATTAACTTACCTCACAGTGAGTGAAGTGAGTCTCATCAAACTTCTAGAGTGAGAGAAATTTCAACCCTCACTTAATGCAGCATGGAATGACGTGCACGTTTAGCCGCACACGCGCAAGTGATTGGAATACAGAAAAAAAAACATCTGAATTGGTATTTGATTCAATTAACAGTCGTCAATTTCATGGAAAATAACCTGTTCTCGAAACTTTGATGTGGAAACAATCAAGCATTAGGTGCAGAAGCACTTGAAAAAAACAGTTTGGAATCGTCAAGGCCTTGCAGAAAATAGTCTTGATTTCTTCTACAAACGTAAGAAATGGGGATCAGAGTAGTTTCAAATCGAAGATGTTGTTTTTTTATTGACGGAAGAGCAATTGTGTTATTCAATGGCTTCATTACGACCCTTGCGCCAGTAATTTGTCCATATACTATTGGGAGTACTTGGTCAAAATAGATGAAATACCCTGATATCATACTTGCGAGTGTTGCATTCAATTGAAAATATGTCAATAAGCAGTAGATGGCTACACTTGAGGGTTTTTATCCAAAATATTTTCCTGAATAAGTTTTTGCAGCCACTGTAAGCTTTTGTACTGTAACTGGAACCTTATTTGGATACGCGAAAATAGTTAGTTAATTCACATCTGTTCATAAATCCTCCAACCATTACTGTAGTGCGTGTCGGAGGATAAATTTACAGTCCTTGCTTGTAGTTTGCCCTCTAAAACGATAAACTGAGATGAATATAAAACATTTTATGCTGTTTTTCTATTATCATTTTATATTATGTATATTGTTTTTATTATTATTAGTTTGCAGTGTTATGGTAAAAGCGAGGCTAGATCAGTAATTGGTTATTCCCTTGTATTGCAATCGGCTTATTTTATGGAAATAACAAGAACTTATCAAAGATTGAAGACGGGGTCGATAAAAATAACATTTTCCTAGATTACGCTTTTTACATAATTCATAAACTGTTTAGTTGTTACTGCAGTGCATGTTGGAAAGAGCGTATTAGAGTACGTAAGTGTGAGTTTTCTCTGTTTTACTTCTCAGAGCAAATAGCGTATATTGATGCGAAATGACCCTAGTTTTGTGATATATATATAATGAAGGCATATAATAGGCAAACTGTCGAGGTTTATTAATTTAGTTAATTGAACGCTATGTGAATGACAAACCCAGGTTATCCCGTTGTGTTACCTCAGCTGGAGGGAGGCATTCGTGACGTCTATATTCAAGGTCGATTTTGCTTCTGTCAGTTTTCATGCCTTCTTCGCTATCTATCCTCTTTCTTTTTTCTCCCTTCCCGTTTAACTTGCCGTTTTTATACGCAGGATTTTCTGAGTGGGAAAACATTTTGTGAATAAATTCTATGTTTCCAATAGCCCATGCTAAACCAACTCGTCTTTTGGTGCTTTTAAGTTTGTCTTCGTTGTTGCTGGGAAATCTTAGACTAGCTAATACAATACTAAATTTTCGTTTTTATACTAAGTCAAATCGAACTATCAGTACCATAATTTCTGTTCCATTTTTCTCTATTAATTCATTAACGATACTTTTTAACAGCCAGGTAAAATTGCTTACAAGAACGTCTTCGACTGAAATGCGGCGTCTGATCGAAGTAAATCTGAATTTTGTATTTTCGCCCAATTCTTATATGGAAATTATAAAAATATTCTAGAATAACCGAAAAATATAGGGCAAACAATAATGATCAGGAATAATTGTTGATACATTTCCGAACATCCCTTCTATACGTTCTTGCTGATGTACGATAAAATATTTACAATCATGCAGTAATTCCATAGTTAATTTTTAGTTGAAGGTCGAATTTCTGTAAGATTTAATGGAGTACTTCATAAAGGTGAGTGAGAGTTGAACCGGTAAACTTTTTCGACAGCATCTTAAAACCATGTATGACTCACTTTTTACCAGAACTTTTTTATTTTTCTTCAGGTAACAGCTCACGACGTCGACGTGTCCGATCAAGACCGGTTGCGTTACTCAATTATGGTTGGAGAAGCAGACAGCGGATTTTACCCTAACTCATCGGCCGTAGCACCTGAGCCCTCCAGGGGGAAGGCGACCCCGATGTCTCTTGAAGCCTCCAGCGGTGCATTTCATGTAGCTGCTGCGAAATGGAAAAATCCAATTAAAATTCCAGAAAACTCGACTTCGACTGAGTTCTTTACTATCAACAGCAAGACTGGTGACATCATGTTTACGAAGGTAATTGAGAGCACTGCATGAAATGCGGTATTAATGGAATGGATTTATATTAGGAAATTCTTTATATTCAATAACGTAGGCTTTGCATGCAAGAACATCGCTCAAAGGTCGTGAGCTATGTGATTCTCATTACCCCAAAAAAAATTAACTATGAGCAAATGGATGAAAAAAATAATCTACATTAAACATCCATAGTGAATTCATCAGCATCTCCCTATTCTATTCATATTCATTGTTTTTCGTACCGTACATCTAAAAATGAACAGAAAAGAGGAATTAAGAAAATCAGTCGTTAAATGTGGTAGAATAGAATATATAAGGCGATAAACAACCCAGTGTATCTCTCTTAATTAAGGTGTGTGAGTGCCTAACTTACTTTGCAAAATACAGTGATGCCACCTCCCTCAGGCAATCATTGATCTCAGATGATATATACCATGCTAAGTAGTCACTGCCACTGCAGTGACTTCATGATTACTTCCTGTTGATTCCGGACAATTTGCCAGTGATTACTGATTACTTACCAGCAAGTTTTCCACGTCTTTATCGCAAGAACGCTAGTATTTCGCAGGTGAATTTAATTTAGTCTCATTAAAGCATGATGATAGATTTAAGCTCAAATCGTTCAGCATTTAATCGAGCGATGTTTCCTGTTTGCATCAAACTGCGCGCATAAGCGTTCGCAGATCCAAGTTTTCATTGTCTCGCTTCAACACGCAAATTGCGTGTATCGAAGTGAAACGCATTTAGTTTCATGGTGGACTTTACAGCACTGGGCCTCAGGGGCAAAAAATGGGTAATAGGTTTAGGTTCGTTAGCTAAACCTGTGCTCTGTCTGTATCGCATGTTTTGTTTATGGGGCACTAGTTAGCTTTTCCTATTTTAGACGTAATTTTTCATTTTTAGTTCATAAACGAAACCGTTTTCTTAAATGGGCTTTAAAATGCAAGCAGACTCTAAAGCGCAGACAAAATTGGCAAAACATGAATACTGATACTTGTGAAGAATGACCAAAAGTTTTTCCTTCATTTTCGTGAGCCAACGTGATAATCTGTACGCGATGCTTCAGAACTTTCCAATCCTATATGTCTTAAAAAAAATTTCGGTAGCCTGTGGTTTGATCACCTTCATGGAAAAAGTAAACCCAAAGACCCGCTTATGTTGTTATTCGCCCAGATGCCGAGCTCATGTACCTCTTTTGCAGAATAAAAATGAATGGTTATTTTCAACAGAACCTCTTTTGTATAATTATCTCAGTTATTTGGCGTACGCTGATATCATGGAATAGCATGATGAAAGTTTACAAGACTTGAACTTTATTGCTCGTATAAAGCTCTTTAAATAAAACTAAGAACTGATAGGTCACAATTCACTCGGTACATTTTATCGTTCATACAAGAGGCCCGTGCAGACAGGGCTTTGTGATGTGTAATCAAAATATGATGAAAATTCATTAATTCTGAAAAATCTGTTTGTATTTTACGTAAATAAGGAAAATTAACTTGAAGATAGGAAGAAGTTTAAAATATGTTTCATTGTATCTTATCATCATCGTTAATTTTTGGCTTCAATTATATCATACATAAACAAACGAAATATTCGATTTCTTCAAGTACGTCTTCAACATCGCTTGTTGTACATTTTTCACACACACACACAGCAATAGCGTTAGTGAAAACCTGATCTTGAAAACGTTATGATTTATAGGGAAATGTCCCTCAAAATTTCCAATGAATTTGAGGTGATATGGTATTTGCTAGTTGTGCATCTTTTCCCAACTCCAACCATCCAATTCCTCAGCCGCATAACATGCCGCTTACTGCAGGCCAGTGCCCATTTAATAGGCTATGGCTATGCTTTCTATTTAGTTCAAAATAATCGTTTCTTAAAACGTAGGGGCGCATATCTAAATTAAGAGATTGCCCCAGGAACGCAAAATAAGAGTTATAGCTTCTTTTCGGTGTCTCAAACTTTGACTAAATCATCTTACTTTCTCCAATCCAATGTATTCCCACAAACTTTGGTGTTCTCATAGCAATGGGTATTATAACATAGTTCTGCTTCTCATTTTTTTTCCTGAAATAATATTGATAATCGGAAATTGGTCCCGAAATTTTCTTCAGCTGTTATCCCCTGCCGGAATTCGTCCAACAGCAAGCAAGACGTTTTAATTTAGCTTCTTGTTATGCACAAAAACGTCATCAAATTAATATTTTATTTCTCTTTCATTCTTCTGAAAAAGTTCACGATGAATCCCATTATAAATTATCAGTTTCACTTCACAGGAGCTACAACCTTGTGTTTTCATAAAAAAACACGGCTATGTACAAACGTACTCTCTTATTTTCAACCACCTCAAAATCAACGAATAAGGATAGAAAACACAAACTGCACGTACACAATCATCAATTCAAGTGTCTGAACTAAGGTTATATGTATATCCATTTTTCTAACAGACATGAAGCGAAAATGTCCATTGATAAAAAAAAATTACCTCAACTTACAAATAAATTATTCAACGCACAAATATTACAAGTGGTTATTTTCATAGGACATAGTGCCAAATTTTCAAGTAACAGAAATGTATATGTTTACATCACTAAATAGCTCTTTTTAGTTTCAATATTAATTGATAAATATTAGGGTAGTTTTCCATCAGAAGAGTTACATTCTTGCACACCGGATGGCTGAGCTTGGTTACAGGTCTTATTCTGCCACTACTTTGCAATCGTGTTTTGTGTTTTCGATTCGTTTAGCACCGTTTAATTTTGCTCTGAGGTAGTTAGACCGTGGGTTTCACATTTTTAAAATTTTGATGAAAGGAATTACACCTTGCTACTGTGTGTGTGTTAATAATTTTAGCGATTACAAATTTATTAGCGCTGCTTAAACAATTTCACTTCCCCTATGTTTGAATCAATGGTATATAATTTTATTTCTCTTATTTGACGTACTGTGTAAGTTCTCTATTTAAAGAATGCATGTACCTGTAGAGATTGATCTCTATTCAGTATACCGTACATAGAAGTGTCGCACTTATGAACAATTATTCTCCTATACTTCAATACTTGACTCATACCTCATTAAAATTGAAATTTCTACGTAGCCTTTGGACCGAGACGCCCCACACGGCTTCGCCCACTGGTACCTGTGGGTGGGGGTATCTGACGGACTACATCACGACACCGCCCGCCTGCTCGTCAACGTGAAGGACATCAACGACAACGCACCTTTCTTCGAAGATTCCCTTCTTTCTGCGTCTTTGAAAGAAAATGCTAATGCAGGTATGTATTCTTTCGGTGTACCTCCGTTAGGGTAACAGCTGCATTATGTTCACTCAAAACTTTCCAAACGAACGTCAACTAACAATTTCAGGAAGGAATTCTCATTTGAACCACAGAAGAAAGAAGACACTGTGTCAATGCACAGGGTGGCCGGCATTTTGTTGAACAGACCTTACGATGATGTTGGGACCGTTGAAATCAACAGTTTTTACTCAATACGCGTGTGGTTGAAAACGCTTCCTTAAAGAGTTGGAAAGACTTGGAATTCGAAATGTATAGGAAAAAATTTATACTTTAAGAGTAAAAGCAATGTGAATTATAGAATTTAAGACTACATTTTAACATGGAAAGAAGAAACAAAATAAGAGCTCAAATAGGGACGTAAGAAACTAAATTTTACCATAGGCTAGGAAGGTTCAAAAAATATTCAACATGATGCCTATCTGTTGCGATCCAGGCGTACAAATGTCTGTGCAATGATAACCGGACACTTGAATAATTCTAGCGATTAGGTCTTCTTCGGAATGACCCGGTGTTTCGTACACCAAACTCTTCAAATTTCCCCAGAAGGAGAAATTTAGGGGCTACATATGAGAAGACCTTGCTGGTTATGAGATGGGGCCGCCACGGCCAATTCAGCGATTTGGATATCGGGCGTCCAATTACAACCTCATAGCAATCACGAAGTGTGCAGCACAAACGTGTTGGAACCACATTCCTTAAATTTGATGTCAGCTTGAGGAACATTTTCTAACAACTCAGGCAATAATTCATTTAGGAAATTCAATCATTGCGTTCACTCACTGTTTGCGGCATTATGCAATATTTACCCCAGTAAGATGGTCGACAAGAATACCCGCCCAACATGGAGAATCGAATCTGATGGCAACTATGCCGCGTGACATGTGTATAAACAACACATCTCAAGTGTACCTTCCCACATGAATGATACTTCGTCTGTGAATAAGACTTAAGATGGAAACCAAGGTTTTTCAACTATTTTTTGTATAAGCCCGATGCAAATTTAGTTCGTCTTGGGAAATTGTCATTGTATAAATTTTTTCACTCGCTGATCGGTAAATGGATATTGACCATTGGTATGCAGCACTTCCTGCATTGTAGTTCGACTTGAGTGTAAAACGCGAGCAGCAGAATGAGTATTATGGTTGAATTATTTCGATAGTTTCTAATATTTCTTCCTTCATGTATAGATCTCTTAATTTTCTTCGGCGTTCCCTTCATGTTGTGACCTGCACAATGCTCTGTCGTCCCACAATCTCCGTTGTGTGGCTACTAATATTTGAACCAATGGAATATGTAAGTTGGAACATCTTACTGTGAAAATTCCGATTACCTTTTCGTACAGTCGCCGACAGCCGTAAATTTGGGCAGCCCATTTGCTACACAGTAAGCCAGGTACATATCTGCCAGCACTGGATTCTCCCTCCATTGTTAATAATGCCCCTGCACCCGATGATATTTTAAGTTTAAACTATCAAATTTGCGTCTTTGAAAAAATACAGTACTCAGACAACTGGATAAAAGATTCATGTCCTTGTAACTCTCGTATAATGTTTTGATTAAAAGTATTCATTGATAAGTATTTATTTCAACAACCTCAACATAATGCAGTAGTTTGTAGACCAAAGTGCCGGTTACTCTGCAGTAAAGATTCAAGCTTCAGGAAGTTTATCCTCTTATGATTGTGAATTCATTTTTTTTTATGTTTTTACCCTACTCTAAAATTGATAAATTATTTTTCCCATTGGTAGAGAGTCTACTGTGCCTCGTTGAATTCCAAATGATGTAATGAATAACATTTTAACCAATAGGGCTCGAATTTGTGACCACGGGCGCAGTCTTTGAATGAGTGGTGGTCGTGTCCGGTAACAGGTGTCATGAAATTCGGCATTTAAAAGGCCAACTGCTGCTGGCTAATGAAGCTAGACAACTATATTGTCACTGTTAAACTTTTGTCGTTCAACACAACTGTCATTTAGCTGACCTAAATGTTTCATTTTTGCCCTTAAGGAGAGCTAGCTAGGACTTCAGTTCCTATACATCCTGCGTCGTTTGGACTCACCTAGTCAAAATATATTTCCACCTACATCTATGTTATTTGCAATTATTGTAACATTTCAAGAATGCTGCATCCTTCAAGAGGACTGCAATGCTAGGAGATAGTGGCAACGTACGGGAGAGTAAAATTCGCAGGATAAAACGGAAATATTTATCATTTCTTGAGATTCATGTCTCTAAGCTCAGTAAAAACTGGGACTTTTGTGTATTTCAAGACTACAACATTTAAGATTTTGAGAACGACTGTTTTTAGCTTCTGTTCCAACATTTTCAAATTCATAAGTACTCATTTAAATTGAGTATATAATATCTGTTCATCTTCCAATTATACATATACACGCAATGTCCAATTTACGAGCTTTTTTGCAACAATTCTTTGCCTCTCGAAATCGTACGCCAACTCCTGAATTAAAAATTTCATCAGTAAATTTTGCAAGCCTAACACTTCTGACTAGCGGAAAAACTACCTAGATTGAGTTTTAGCATTTCTAGTTTATGTAGTATTTTTTCTGCAAATATTTTATGTAAAGTTGAAGCGTCATACAGGTGAGCGAAGTAACAATCGTTTTTATTATGCGTTTCTACTCTTGGACTTATGTGTTCTTCTGTTGTGTATTAGTACAACTGTATGGAGTGCTCATCAGCGTCCTTAATTAGGAATGAAGCCGCGCAATATTTACACAAGAATGGCGGAGCACCGCGGATACACTGGTGTTTTTCGCATCGGCGACTTATTAGCTCATCATTTTCATTCAGGAATGCTCAGCCATTCTGAACAGTGCAAGGCCTTCATCTTCGATGATGATTTTAAAGTTATTTATCGTTTTTTCAGTAATTGTTACCTTAGGATTTGCATATCGAATTGCATTTTTAGGGAAAATCTATTTTAAAAAACACTCTGGGTTCTTATTTACTTCAGATAGTAAATATATAGTGGTTTTTTCGTTTTTTCTTAGTTCATTTTTATTGTGAGGAGTAAAAAGGCTGAAATTTGTTATAATTTTCGATTTTATATGTATAAGTATTGATTATGCTAATTATAGGATTGATGATGGAGCTGGCCTCCAAAGCGTTTCTGCTGTTTTGTTTCGTTGCGTGAAATGACTCGTTTTTTTGTGCTTTCAATTTCTTAGTTCATGAGCGATATAACCATACCGAAAATCTGTTCATACAAAATTCAAGTACTATATTACACTAGGAAAGAAGCTCGTACAAACCTTGCCAATTAACTTTTTACGAAAGAGGTTTTCTGCTGCAACTGCGTAGAAAGCAAGAGAGCTATATAGGAGGGAAAATTTTCGAGAGTCTACACCATGAATGAACTTTAACACTTCATTTTGACAACAATTCTACAGCCATCAATTGGCCTGAAGTCAATTCAGGGCCTCGTTCGAAGTGTTCGAGGCATACAAAAAAATATTGAGATTTTCTAGCGACAATTATTTGAGTACTATCCGGACAATTACCCTATGTTAATTTTCCCGGACAACTGCTCTAGAATTACTCATGTCCCGTAATTTCTCGGATAATTTGGCAGGAACAATTCAAATTCGTGAGTCACGAACCTTTGACGGAAGTATTTATTTAAATTCAATCACAATGAAATTTACTTAAACTTAGCGCTTTGTATAAACCTACGAAATAGATTTGAATAAGCCTTCAATAATTAATGAAGGCTGATACAGAGCTATCAATATTTTCATCAAATTAGGTCGGTTCAGGAACTTTAAGATAGCTTCATTTAGGCTTAGTTCGATGTTTTATGGATTAACTGAACAAACTCGTGCTACGGCTGGGTATGTAATAACAATGCAAATGTATAACCCAAAAATTTTTTGATTAAATGCAACCGTACAGAATTGTAGACATATAAGAAACATCTATATGACCGTCTAGATATCGTTCATGAAAACTATGTACAACACAAGCAAAGTTGGAAGAACTTTCTTTCCATGTCGTCTAATGTAAATGGAAGAGGTAAACAATAAATTTCATCCTTAAGTACCCTGGGCAGAACTTAGTCACCTGAAACTAATATGATGTAGGACCTCAACGAGGGCTATGAATGAGGCAATCCAGGACAGCAATATGTAAGAAAGTGTCCTATTTTACATCTGGTTGATTCTAAACCACTATTGCATCAACTCATCTTTCAGTGCGACCAGAGTAAGTGGGTGATCTTCTCGAAGTCAAACTTATCGTTTTATAAGGTCGTTCAAATTTCCTGTAGAGTTTATTTCTGGGTACTGATCTGGTCATCGTGGATGCCTGACACATCCTGAATGAGTACCATGTCAAATAATAGCAGTTCTAGCCAATGCACCAGACTTAGTTGTGATCCTGGAAGATAATTTTCGAAAGTCTGCGTAATGGAAGAACTAGTCATAGCAACATACCTTTCTTCATTCTGATATTGTGGTCATCGCGAAACTAGGTTACCTAACAGGTCAATACAGCAATGATGGTTCATTCTGACTGCTACTTCGTCTAATTGGTCCAATTGTGTGCAGTTTAAACAGCCCCAGAACAAGATAGACTCTCTTCGTTGTACTGCCCCTTACACTCAGGTTTTGTGAGGCTTGCAATGAACACGACCGTACTTATAAACTTCCTCTCATGGAATCGACAACTTTTCAACTTTGCGCTGGAAGTTATTAATAGCGTCTCCATTTTTAGAGTGAACTATTTAACAGGTTCAGATATATTTTCAATAGAAGAACGACCTAATATGAGAGCTATTTTTTCAAGGATCGATCAGTTACCAAATGAAAAACACACTAGGAATAAAATGAAAGCTTGTTTTAAAAAACGTAAGACACATCTTCCAGCCCACTCTCTACATTGTTGCCACTTCGATTTAGACACTTGTCGTTGCGGGGTACCAGCTAACCAATGCCTGAGGATAAAAAGAAAAGCCAATGTACCTAAGAATATGATGATAAAACAAACGTTTCGGATTATAAAAATATCATCTTCTGTGCCCCAAAAACATAAATGAAAGAGTTAAAAATATTAAACTCTAACTAATTCTTATGAATAAACAGAAAATAAAACATTGTTATTGCAAAGACAAAAATAAAAACAGAAATGAAAACAATAGAATATTTAAACAAACAATGTAAAGTTTAATTTCCAAGTTGTGTTCATTTATAGACGGACGGCCTTTTTAAATGTGCATGGACTTTAAAATGCAGAGAAACGACGAATTTGGGGCTGAATTCAAAATTTTAAAATATGTGCCTATGAAAATATGGTCTTAATTTAAACAATGCCCTCTTATGGAGGAGTCAGATATCGTGGTCAGGTTATAGCCAATGTGAAAGAAGACTTTCCTGTGTTGTGCCCAGAGTTACCAATCAAAAATTATAACGAAATGCTTGCTCACAGCGGTCAGAGATATATGATATGTAACTGAGGTGCGAGTGGTAAACATTGTTGATGTACCCAAATGGCAAATTGCAGCATGAAACATCGATGAGTAGCCTACCATTTCTATCCGTTTCATTATTTTTTATTTAATTTTAGTATCGTCTTTTTAATGTCAAGTTTTATTTTCGATTCATTCAGCAGAAATAGAGTTAAAAACTTCTTAACACTCTGATTTATTGTTTTTCAGAGCACTAAAGATGAATTTTTATACTCTAAAACGTTTTTTTTATCATTTAATTCTTAGCTTTTTCTTTTTTATCCTAAAAGTGAGATTTCATCTTAAAGTTCATCTATCCAATACCCTCATCAGAAAAAGTAGCCAATGGTACTTTCAGCCAATTCTTCACGCTTATGTACAGGCCATCGTCGGAGGTAAACTTCTTACCTCCTAGTCAGCGTGTCATGCGAGCAAAGAGATGGAAATGGAGGGAGCCAAGTCCGGGCCCTGCGGTTGTTCATCAAATACGTCCCATCGAAAAAAGTGCAGGAGATTCTCGAGTCACCTAATCCAGTAACTGAAAAAGATCGTCGTTTGACATTTTTCCTTCCATGCCCGTCTGCCGTCTGCATCGTGAACGACAGTACGTCCTGATTCAAAGTTCCTGCCGTATTAAAGCACTTATTTGGCACTGATGAAAATTTTCTCGTACGCATTACTCATTTGTAAATCAATTTCCTCTGCATAGTATCTCTCAGCATGAAGAAATCGGATGAAAACATTCCCATCATGCCACGCTGGAACGTCTATCATTCGGGGTATGTTTACATGCGCGCTGCATGCTGTTTCATGGTGACTCAATCGGAGACGGTTTAGGCACCCAAATTGTGAGTTGCCTTCATTGTTGCTGTATTAATAGAGGACATGCATGTACATAAGTAACCACCGCGTTGAAGACGAAAACAAATCACAAATAACATTTTCTGAGGTTTGAACAGCAGCAGGAGACAAGTGTATGGGAACGTTTTCCAGGTTCATTTCCTTTGTCACGTGCGTAGCCTGTCAAGAATTGTGAAAATACAAGGACGCGTTATTTCCCACTAAGCTATAAACAACGTACTTTACCTATCAAAACCTTACTCGCTCTTTCCGATTCAAATTTTGTCCGCCCGTGCATAAACTCAACTTTCATCACTATTTTCGATCATTTGAAAAGTTCGCCTATCACTATAAAAATCAGCCCACCATAGTAGATGCAACTTTCAAAAATTATTTTGACTGTTCTAATTGTTTTGTAAGTATATTTTTACTTAACCTTTTTACAGAATAAAACATCTCCGTGTTGAGGAAGTTCGGTGAAAATGAAAATCAGATTGTTTGTAAAAAAGGAAGTCGTGCATCCTGACAAATCGATTTGCGTTAAATAATTGAATTCTATTTCTCGGATCAATCTAACTTTCAAAAGAAAGCTGAACCTGTTCATAAATAGTCTTTGAAAAGTACAGGTATAATCCCCCATGGGAAACAGTTGCAATGGAGACAAAATCGTGATTCATCTTACTACGTGACTCTTCTCCACTGCTGTTAACCTATGCGCGTGTGCATTGGCGCAATTGAAATGATTGGTATTGTGGCCAGGAGTTAACGTCGGCTGTCTACGAACCCCTTACTCTACATATACTGTGCATGGAAATCCATACAGAGAGTTCGTACAGAAACAACAGAAGAAAGCCAATCTTTGGAGTTTCATAAAAATTTCATACTTAATGCGCAGTGATTCCGGCCAACAATGCAGCACACAGCTGCAGTGATTTTTATCGGTTAGCATTTTCTTCTGACCACAATTTTCACTTCGGTATGTATCGGATTGATTCATTGTTGGTGTACCTGAATGACATGATGGCATGAAACATAAGTGAAATTTGCTACTTACTCACTGGGTTTTCCTTAGTCCTACTAATTTCAATAGCCCCTTTTGCCATTGCAAGACACGTTGTTTTCGTCCCATCGTTGTGCCAGCTCTGAATGAAGCCTAATGCCGGTTCAGTACTATCATATAACTTAAACTCCTGTTACAGCTTTGAACGTTGATTGATCAACGTAGTATAAAGCTGGAGCTGGAAAACGAAAAAGTAATAATGTTTTTGTTTGGGGTGCTTATAAATAATATCTTATCGCTGTTATCGGGCTTGGGGGGAAAAGTAAAAGTGGAAGTTGGGTGACTTATTGAGCAAAAATATGCAGTCAAAGTGAAACTATTCAATGGTGATAAAAGTCCCAACCCCATTCAATACCCCATAATATCAGTTTTAATATTTTAATTTCAATTGCTCTATTCGAAAAGTTCGTTCGTTTGACTAAATTTGGTGTCAAAATTTCACACAATCTGTCACAGTGACATCATCTGTAATGCTTAGATTATTTCCTAAAGCTTCACAATCGAAAATGGCTCCAGTTTCAATAATTGAAAATGAACAAGTCTTTCCGATTACTGAACAAATTCGATCCCTAGACTTGATTGACAAACGGCTGCGCTTTACGTTCAGGCAAAGGATGCTCTCCCTATTGTCTCTAACAAGCCTGCTGACGAATTACTCCTACAAGTGTCGTAAAAGTAACGACTTCAGGAAGCGTACACTGTTACATATTTCCCAATAGCAATTCATTTCACTTTGAACCGCTCGCCCCTTCACATTCCATTTCAGTTTGCCCTGCACTTCGAATGGGGTTATTGTTTCGTAGGTTTTATACCTTGCTTTTGTGTTGAGATTTGTTGTGATGATAACTTCTATTTACTATGCTCATGTAGTTCTGAGCGTTCTCACTGGCCGGGTCTTGAAGCTTGGAATAATGTTTTAAGAAATGACAAAAAAATGTAAATTTTTTCATTCAATTTATTATCATCAAAACGTCCCGAATAAATTTTGTTACGACGTGTTTGAGACAGACGAGTTAAGAAACGTACATAATTTTAAAATATACATGAGGAAGTTGTAATTTCTCCTGGTGGCATGCTCGAGAAAGAAAAGATCAGTAATAAAACAGTCTATAATAATTGTATTCGAAGAAATTTGGCATTTGCTTGGCCTCATCCGATTAAGGCTTTTTTTTCCTTAAACAAATTAGTAATACTGCGTCATTTTGCTAAAAGTATTTGATTGCATTGGTGAAACCGTGTTAGGCATACTTTCTGTTTCATTATATACTGAATTATTTTAAGTGTTGATTTTTTTCGAGTTTCTCACGGATTATCGCGATCTCTAGGGAACATTTTAGGAAAAATTCTGCCATAAAATTCTCAAAGCAAAAAAAAAAACATCATTTGTGAAGCATAATGTAGCAAAAGCCTCGCATTATTGCTGTTGAAGAGAGTACCGAATTAAATCAACTTAGTAAAATCCTTTCTCGTTCACCCAAGGATTCTTAAAATGTCTTTGTTTTTTCCTAGCATAAAAAATCACTGACTTCTATTCATTTGAATGTTCAAAACGAGGGGTTTTGAGTATTAGCCAAAAATAAAAATTTTGGTGGAATGTAATATAATGGACAATTTTCGCACATGAATGCAGTTTTCATGTGTTTTTGATAATCTCTTTGCATAATTTCAAATTTACACCGTGAATTGTAAATTGAAAATAAAAAATAAAACAAAAATAAATAAAAATGATCCATTTATTGATGAATGGTGAATTTTTAATTTATGGTCTGATTCTTCTGAAATTACACCATTATATGTAATTTCTAAAAAGAAACACATTTTGTTTATTCACTTTTTCGATTTAGGCCTTAATTTTCGAAAAAATTCGAAATATTAATTTTTATTTCGTTTTTAGGGATATTTCAAAGGAATGGAAGTCATTGAGTTTTTATCGGGCTAGAAAAAATTCGAAGAAAGTTTTGAAATTCTCGTAACATTTCGTACAAACTGACAGTTTCAGAATTCTCATTTTCCGTTGGTTTTCTTTTAATATAGGGTTAAAAATTCATGATTTTTGGTCCCCTTACAGCCCCCCTTAGAGGGATCTAATGTCCGTAGCCCCATAAAATTTCAGGGCAAAATAGCCCACCACCTAAGGATCATTTTTTAACAAAGAAACAAAAATGGCCCATTGGGCTCGAAAGCCCATGTGTTGACGCCCTTTTTTGACTGTTATCCATGAGATGATAGTCGGCAAAGTGTCACATGTGAGTGTTTGAGAGTGCATGATCAACCTCTGAAGATATCATTTCATGACCATCGTTGAGAAATGAATCAAATACATTATTTTTAAGCAAATTTCTAAACCAATTAATATCAGCAAGTACATGAGTTTCTCAGGCTATTTTCAACGTTATGAATGTAACTGAAATTTATTTAGTTATGTTTTAAGTTTTAGAGATTTAGCAGGTTTCGTAACATATAGTGTCCCCTCTCACTCCTATTATACCAAAGATATCAATGACTTAGATAAACAAGTAATCACTCACGAATCGAGCGCTTTAGCCCTTATTTCATAGAGATTCTGCAAACCTGTTGCTATGGACCATGCAGCCCGCTATTGTTTACCACTGCAACACACTGATTTTAATTTTTCATATCCGTCTCTACTCCTCGACTTAAGTAGCAATATTCGCAGTGAAGTCCAAATCACAGCTGAATCAAACAATAGTTTCACAGTAAACAATGAAAATTTAACCGCTTTAGAACGTCTCATGGGTTCTATTTCATTTCAACACTTTGCCTGTCTTGCATTCAAGCATGGCGTTTAGTATCCATTGTAAATTATGGAAGGATCACCTTGATCACGAACGAGGCCTCTTCATTTTTAAAAAGATTTCTAGGTTTGACAATAGTTTTACCGCTTTACGTCTACCTAAACGTAATGAATATCCCAAACTTTCTCTCTCGTAGCTTTCCACAACTGTCCTGGGTTGCAACTCTTTGTTTTCCGCTTGAAAAGCGTCGCTTCTATCGTAATTATGCGCGATTTCATTTTTAAGTCATTTAGCCTCCTACTATATTACATTCAGTAGCCTTTAGCTTTTTTCACCATAAAAAGAGTCGAAACAATCACTCTCCGATATACATGATCTGCTCGCAATCGAACCATGACTCGTTGGATCATTACCAGGGCAGGATCAAAACTAGCAGTACTATTATTTTCGAAATTGATGTCTTACGTGCTCTGTCGGTGTGCACCGAATTCCAGGTCAGGGAGCTTCGCTTAGAGACCCGATGACATAATTTTTCATTCCTGTCTATGATTTTTGGCCAATATTTTTCTGTGGAATAGAAATCAATTCTGGCTTACCTTCACCAATTTTTTTTTGTTTGTTTCGCGCTCTCCTTGGTTCTAACGGGGTATATTACCAATTATGTATACATGCAGCATTTTTCTTCAAGAAGGTACACCTCTACGAGTGTAGCACACCATAACAGTTTCAACCTCAAAAGTGCATGTACATCAGGGTGGTCCTAATTTGTAAATGAAATAAAATTGAAATTTTTTATTCTGACCCTGTCAATTCGTTCTATTAGGTTGAAAAACACCCTGTGCAGAGTTTGATTGCTATTTATTTATATTTAAAGGTGGTTCAATGGATCTGAAGTAATGCCTCCATGAGTTATGGAATATGGAGTAATTTCACTAGTTATGGTTATTTCAAATACTCACAAGCCTGGGTCACCCCCACTGGATCATCTGCAGTGGGTGTTGGCTGCTCATTGGTATGGATGTCGAGATAACCAATATCACTCATTGTTGCCCCTTATGGTCCTCTTGGGAGTGTCAGGGAACTTCTTGCTGTGTTCAGCAACAACACTCAGAACAAACTGGAGATGTTGCTTATCCTTTGTTAGAAGTCTAGAGAAATCCTCGATCAAGGCAATGGCACGTTCAGAGTGGTCATTAGTGACAGATAATGTCCTGATAAAAATTTTTGCAGCACTGATGATGCTTCCACTGAACTGCTGGATGTTCGAGGAAATCATCGAGACGCAAGTTATTAAAAAGAAGGCTTGGTTTCCTGGTCGTTAAGTCAACTAAGGTCTTCTCTTGGATAAGTTTCTTGTCGATAGGTGCACTTTTCGGTGGCTTTTCATCACCTTCTTTTTCTTTCACAGCTTTAACCATCTTTCTTTCTGTAACCATCTTTCTTCGTAGCTGAAACCATCTTGTCCTCGTTGTTGTCGTCCGAGTCATCATCTAACAATGGCAAAGCAACCAACTCCTCAGAAAAGTACAACAGCTGGTCTGTAATCATCTCCAACGTAGCATTGGAGATGTCGGTGCTAATCGTGTGGTACGTTTAGCATTGCTTTAGCAACTACAGGTCCTTTCTCAGGGCTTTCGAAGCAATGCTGGCTGTGACTCACACTTCAAAGTACATACGGGAAAAGAAGATGCAAAGTTCTCGCAATCCTCGATGCTCGCGTGCTGTCAGCTTGAACTTTGAACGAATCATCCAGTCTTAAGGTGTAGATCACTTTCGCCATCCACAGCGCGTAGTGTAATGCTCCGGGAGTTGCAAAGTGGATGCCTCGAGAAGGGACAGCTCCAAGGAAGATGATAGTCAGTTCAAGGAGTTCTCTGTAGTCATCTGTGGGGTGAGTGACCAGCTGTCTCCAAGATCTTCACCATCTCATCTTTGAGGTTGACCTTAGCGTTGGCCGTGATATCATCAGTTGAGTCTTCATATGTGGTCTTGTCAATATTATGTAAGCTTGTTTTGAAACGCTTGAAGAATTGAACATCTGGATCACATGAAGTCCCCTTGGTTTGAGAAAAGGCTGCTCCAGCAACCAACTCCAAGGTATGATGGCGACGAGCAATGTGCAGCAGTTCGTAATAGAGAAGCTCTTCCAAAGGAATGGACGTTCCTTTGTGCTGACTAGTATTAGAGCTGGTTGTATCGAAAACACATCCACTGGACCCTTTCCTCCAAATTCCAGTCTTTCAGAAAAGAAAAGATAGCCTGAGCTTGTGATTCTCTCCTTCACGATGGTAGCTTTGAGACTGCAAGCTGTGATTTATATTTACCTGTCATTAGCACAAGCAATCTGTCCACAGCCAATGACAGTGAAATCAGGGATAAGCTTCCCATCCCAGTGCACGATGAGGAGGAACTGTGGGTTAAACCTTCCCTGAATTTTTTCGAGGGGGATTTACGATGCTGCTGTCGTTGCCGTCTGATGCGAGATTGGTTCAGGGATAATGGCTGGATTTCTTGTCCCAATGTGAGGACAGTTTCACAAATTACCATGACAGCAGCTCTGTCTGACACCTTATTCCGGTCCAAAGTTGCAGAAAGTTCTGATGACAGTACTTGTTGACGCCCTCGTTTCGAAGGACCTGGTGTCGTGCGGCTGGTACTTGGGCCCGCAACAGCTTCTTCTTCGTTTTTACTAATACTGTCGCTTGTGCTGCTCTCTACCATTGCTAGAGACTGCAAAAAGAGCTCATCCTCTATGGCTCTCTTCCACTGCTTGATAGTTTGCTCTTCTCTTTTCCTTTTTCTGTCTTCTTTCTTCTTCAAGCTGACATCTACTGACACCATCGTTCCTCAACGTCCAGGTTCGCGATGGGTAATCAGAAATTGTCGGTCTTGCTCGATTGAAATAATTTACAGCGCATTGGCGTGGGCCATATCAAATAAATCTTCAAACCATGCTTTTGAAAGCTACTTCTTTACTTTTTGAGTTGCAGTTTGTCTTCCTCCATTTTTCTTGATACTTTATCACTTCTCAAACAGTCCAGTTACTTTTTTATACAATCTTGCTTGTGGCGAAGGGGAATTCTGACCCGATCCCAAACTGTGCTACCTTTTCCACAGTCGTGGTAGCTTTAGATATTTTCATTTAACTTGTTATGACTATGACGAAGGAAACATAAAACCTGCTTGTTGGAGGTGAGTTTGGAACCTCTAATATCTTTCTCATAATTCTCTACGAGATTCACGTTTGTAAGTGTTTCGTGAGCTACCAATCATGTTTATTAGTTTCTAACAGTGATACCTAATATTTATTTCTGGGAGGAATAAAATTGAGTTATTTGAAGAAATAGGCTAGTAATAAATTTGTAAATAAATTTCATTAGCAAGATAGAGAAACAAAAGCAATACTTTACTTCCACTCACACCACTTCCTGGAGCAATACACAGAGCATACCCTCTCCCTCCCACAAGCACAACTTAATTGAAACGTCCAGGCATATCACATCAGAGAAGAGCTTCGGATTCATTGAGCCAACTCTGAATGTTAATATCAATTATTTAAGTTTTAACCATAGTGTTTTTCAACCAAAAGGAACAGTGTGTCAGGGTCAGACCAGTGAAAATAAAAAATACCCTGGTCACAGTACAGGGATTGGGAATCATGGAGATTCCCGAAGCCAATGGGTTTTGAATTTGGTAAAATGTTTAGTAGCCTGCAGTACTACGGACATATCTTATGCTGGGTTCACATTGACACTCGCATTGGAAGCTCACAACCATCGGGCGCGGGCAAGTGCGCGCAACTAAAGGGCAGCGATCGTTCACATTGGCACAGCGCTAGCAGGCAGCAGAAGCGTCAAAGTCGGCGGGCAGAGTGTGTTGCTCACACTGCTCAGTTGCAATCCAGACGCTACGTTGGGAGGTACTGCGCTCTGCGCTCTAGTACTTCTCGCCAGGAGGGCAGATGATTAGTAGAATAGCGCTAATAATTTATTTCGTATGTCATTGATTGCACGTTCTTTAATGTTCTGGTTTTTACTGATTTTTGTAGCGCATATGCAGCATAAAATATGAAGGCTTCGGCAAGAATTATGCTAGTAAAACCATATGTAGAAACACTCGATGCATATATGCTACACTCTATGCATAATTGTGGAAGCGCATATTACATGCTAAGCAGAAATATGTATATATCAATATAAATGTTTCACTTGAATAGCTCCAAATTTATATTTTTTGTGAGGAAGATTGCGCAGAAACAATGATACAGGATACAGTGTACTTCTTCATACACGGAAAAAATGATTTATTTTATAATTTTCCATTAATCATTAAGTGTATACAATTCTCAACTAAGTTTTATAACTTATCTGAACATAAATATTTTGAAACAGCACCAATTCTAATCTGAACGAATTAAGGACGATGATAACGAACGAAAAAAAAGTGATCTCATCCAAGTTTGATTTTGAAGTACACATAATGTTTTTCATGAATGCAAGGATTATTTGTTAACCCTTCTTTTAAACGGGAATATATTTTAGCATTAAATTCGAGGGTTGCACTTGATAATTGCGTGGTATTTTAGATTTTCAAAAACAAATCTTCTACGATTATCTGCCAGCAAAGTTTTATGCAGCGAAAACTTCCACTCGACATCGCAAGAAACAAGAGGAGCAAAGGTGAAGCAAGTTAGTTCGGAAGGTGAATATTCCTTAATGGATTCAGCCATTGCGTCAGAGATCTCACGAGTCAAAATTGAGTTGATTGTTTTTATTTTTTCAAAACCTTCGTTTTTCACCAAAATGCATTTTAACTCTTGATAATACCTTTTATCATCTCTGTTCTTCAATGTTTCCTATACGATATCCATTAATTTTATTGTTCTCGAAGTAGGAAGTCCCTGTGTTGCTATGCAAGAGCAATTCATATCCTTCGGTAACAACAATTTGATAAAGTGTGCACTAAGCCCAACATGGTTCTACGTGATAATATTTGGAAACTAAAACCTTGAACCACGCAAAACTTCTCTCACGTGCACTGAGTGAGAAAAAAGTTTTATATTTCACCTGTTTCTCGCAATAAATGCAATAGAGAAATTCTTCCTCGGCTTGAAAATCTTCAAATTCCTTGAAGTATTCTAAAAATGATGCTCCTTGTTCACCTTCGGCATGATTGTAAATCACTACTAGCCGCACTAATCTCAAATACACTTCATACGGAACTATATCTAAAAAAACTTGAGCTAATTCCCGCAAAATTGAAGTAAACTTTTGAAGTAGCTGTAGCAACTTACAATTATTATTGATTTACGAAAAATTTCAATTTACAAAATTGATCCAGTTAAACAAAAAAACTAAATAAAACTGGATGAAAAAAGAATATAATTTAAAAGTAATGGGAAGGTTTTACTAGGTTTCAGTTTACTGCCACTCACAGTTAATCATGCATGTTCGTCATATTTTATGCTGTTCCGAGGAAAATATGCGATATGCTCACACTGCATATATACTTGCGGGCATATTTTATGCGATCTAAAATTTACTCAAAAGCTTATATATGCAATATGTTCAATGTCACATTCCTACTGATGACATGCTGCAGGCTACGGCTCATCTGTAGATGGAGTGATTGATGGGCAGGCGGCGGCAAAGAATGGCTAGGGAGAATGTCCAAGTGAACCTCACTTTGCCCGCCTGCTAGCCCGGCAACAGTGTATGTGCCCGTCGAAGTGACGCTCAGTGTGGTGAAAAGAGTGGCAATGTGAACCCACCATTACGCTCCACAGCCCCTCTCGAGGCATCGTCTGGTGTGACACAAATACATAAAAACGTTCTATGATCATCAGCATCCAAGTCCGAAGAATTTATCGTTCAACTGACGATAACAGTGTGATTTAAAATGTAATTTTTGCTTTTCTGTTAATAAAACACGATCAATCATCGGATATGTTCAACGTTTTCGTTGAATTTTTCTGTCCGCACTGGTAATTATCAATAATTACTAACAAATTCTACGCATTCAAGCGGTTTGCTTCGCACATTTATCGTCGAAACGACAGTAAATTATTACGATATTTATCAGTAGGCATCGATTTGTTCTTCATAAAATTGTTTATAGTCGAAATTTCCATTGGAAATTGTGGTATATTAAACGAATAATTACCCAACTTGCAGAAATTTAATTTATCGTCTTACATTTACTACTGAAAAATGTACGTTGTCACGGATAACAACGAGCTACACATGCTAAGTTTAAAGTCTAATAATTATAAATTTAGAAAATTGCATTAAAATGAAAAAAACATCAGTAAGTCTTTAATTTTAGTGCTTTAGTAAACAATTGATTCATACAGTGAAACAATTCCCCACAGCAATGCTCCAAAGTTTTTTGAAATGGCCCATCATGTAAATAACTTTACATCATAGGATGATATCATTTTTCATGTTTAGACCATAATTTATTTTCATGTATTCAAGCGAATGTCAATTTGGAAGTACACGAATAAGATCTTCTGAAACTACCAATAAATATCTTGTAGGATTGTAGAATCGTGAATTTAATTTTAGAAGAATAGGCATTGACCATGGGTTCACAAATCTACTCCCGTTCTAATCGATTATCAAAAATTTCGTCTAAAAATAGTGTACAAATTAAAATTTATTATCAGTTGAAGTTCAGATCTTACGCCAAGCACAACTATCTTTATAATCACTGAAACTGTAATTGAAACGAGCTCCCCCTGCTTCATGTAACAGTAAAATGACTTTCAAGACTTAAAGCTATATATACACCGTTCTCGCGCTGGCAATTAGAAAAATAAGCGTATTTTAAATCGAATTATTTTTTTAACTAACACTGTATTCTAGCTCGTCGACTTTTCTAGAATTTCAATAGAAATTTTGCAAAAATAGGACTATCCACCTTTCAAATTGTCCGCCTCAATTTTTTCAATTAGGTACCTTGAAATTTGTGACAAAAAACATCAATTTGGTTTGCTAATGTTCTTTTTAGTACCAGAATAACAATACAAAATGTAAATACCATTTACAGCAACGACATTTGACCAACAGACAAATTGAAATATAAAATAATTATTCAAGCATCGAAGACATTTTTTTCTTCTAGAAACTGAACCCTGTCAGTTTGCCCAAACACCAAATGTAAAAATTACGACATAAAAATTATTTTCTCAGTTTTCAAGGGCAATTTGTGAACTAAAGTAGTAAAATTTGAGTATAAAATTACATGATATATCTTTCTTTTCACCTCAATACCTATTTTTTAAAACATTTTCCTTTTGTTATGGGGTGAGAAATGCTGTATAGTATGTTCGTTCCTCAAATCTTTGCAATAGGCAAAGAGCTGACAAAAAGTTATCCTGTGGGAAGACCGGGGTGCGCTAAATTCGCAGGCAGCACTTGCACTCATAAAAATCACTTCGTACTTGAAAAAATAAGATGAAAGACTACAGGTAAACAATGTCAACTCAGTAAGAGTTTTCGTGGTAAACTATCTCTCAAACCCACTAGCGTCACTCGTGAAACCTATGGGTGAGAATTTTTCCAGGCACGTTAACTAGGGTAGACACAATGAACATACATACTCTATGTGATATCTGTGAAATCCTACACATTCCATGATGTCCGCTGAACTTTCACTGAGTTTCACACTGAGGACCAGTTTCAATCAATACACTGGCGAGTTTTTGCTAACGTTGTTGAATTCTCAGTCAGTTCCAGGGAGACCTTCATTCACATTCATTCTGTCGTGAAATAAAAGCAAAAACCTTAAGGCAGGTTTTAATCAACTAAAAAATAACATTAACATTGAAAATACAGATTGCTTCGTACATCTATCCTAAACGCCGGTAGACAGGATACACAACGAAGTTTTGACATTTCAATTAAATATGACACATTCATTGCCTCGAATCCCTTGCAGAAATGAAATTAGTCCAATTTTTTGAAGAGATGAAATCAACCATTACGGGTCACAAAGAACAACCGAAAGAGGTGTGAAGCTACCAATCGAGGCGACGAAGAGGCATCTGGAATGAGGGAAAGACAATTTATCAGACCATAGAAAGATGATCCTATCCGACTCAAAGAGCAGAGGGGTCGATGCTCGATCCTGATACTTGTTGAGCGCTCGCGAGTCTGTTGGCAGAAGTGGTACAGAGCCTCTTGAACGGCTCCAGCACTTAGCTCTTTGGTTAGGTTAACAGCACATGCAGCTAAAAGTTGCGAAATATCCGCACTATCAAATATATCATTTGGTTAGAATAAGTTCAGGTAAAATGATGACATATTTTATTATTCAAATTATAACAACTAAGAGTTTTTCAATACATCAGCAGGATATGTCCTTTGACTTCTTACTTTGTTCGAGTATGAATTATACTCGAGCCTTAAAGCATCACTGATATTCCTAGCAGAGTAAAATCAACCGAGGCTACAGAATCTCAAAAAAAAAAAACAGTCTACGATGGAAGTTTCTTGGTTTAAATAAACTGTCAATGAGCATTTATAATTTATAAACAAGCTAAACGTCGAAAATGTTGCATTTCCTACCGGAATTGTCTGTGAGAAATTGAGTGTCACGAACTAAAGAGCCGTTTCACTGAAATGCTTGAGATTTCAGTAAACATCTCAAAAATAGTAAATGATGAACTCATGAAGATTAAAATTCAAAATGAAACCTTTGCAACGTGACATACTTTGCGAGTACAAACTTATAACATGGATTTGCCCAAATTTATGATTTTGCATATAATTAAAAAAGGTAATTATACATCAACGCATGAGACTGTCGAATAAGTAGAGCAAATTTGTAAATTTCAAAAAATGTACTCACTCTTTTATAATACCTAGGCATAAGATTGATCAAAGAGGTAGAAAATGTTCCAAATTACAGTTGTAGAGCAAATTCTGGTATTATCACACAAGTTTCAAACCCGTATTCTACCGAAGATATATTGACGATACTTTTTATTTTTTCAAGATCCTAGCCATGCCACCATGTTCAGAGACTATTTGAATTCAAAGCATCCTAGCATAAAATTTACTCTTGAAACTGAATGCAATAATTGTTTATCATTTTTAGGTTCCCAAATTACTAGAACGAGCCACACTTTTAAATCATCTGTTTAGAAAGGCTACTTTTACTGGATTGGGCTTAAGTTTTTTTCAGTTTCTGTGCTTATAGGTTCAAAATTAATACTATGAAGACATTATTGAATCGAGCATATAACATTTGTTCGAACTATGTGAACTTGCACGGCGAATTCACTTTTCTAAACAATTTTTTGGTCAAATTGGGTTTCCTCCATCTATAGTTCATGTTCGAATTAAAAATATTCGGGATAAAAAATATTCAATAACAAGTACTCCTCCAGAGACAGTGCAACGTCTATATTGTATCTTTCCGTATTTTGGAGATTTTACTGATAAGAGATTAAAGAAAGAGAGTTAAAGAGTTAAGAGATTTAAAGACCCTTTTTGAACGTCATTTTCCTACCGTGAAACTATGAATCAATGACGTCAATTCTCTTAAAGTTAGCTCATTTTTCCGCTACAAGGACGTGATTCCGAAGAGAATGCGGGCATCCGTTGTCTATAAGTTTAGTTGTGTACAGTGTACATCTTCGCCACTTTATATTAGGATTGCCCAGCATCGTGGAATCAGCTACCGTAGTGGAAAAATGTTAACCCAACCGCCGCACTAGTCTATTCCCCTTCATAGTGAACGGTATCACATCATTTGCGATCACATGGCAGAGGATGATTTTAAAATTTTACACACTGCTCCATATGAATTCGACTTACGAATTTTAGAGTCCTTATACATAGCCACAGAAATGTCCGTCCTTAATAGTACAAATAGTTCATTTCCCTTGCAAATTTATATGTGGATTTTTAATGAAAAAACCTGTATTTAGATATGACTGAATTTTTCTATTTTCAAATTTTTACAGAATAACTTACTGAGAATGGAACTGGTCTCCGAAACGTTTTACAGAGTGAATCGATCATTTGTACATATTTTATTCTAAGACCTTGTACAGTTCAAATAAAATAAAATGTGATTTCAATACTAACAGCGTTTTTTGTTTATAAGTTTCGGAAATGATATGAAAAACGAGTTGTATTATTTTTGTATTATTTTAGTTGCCTAATGTTGCAAGTGCCGCGTACCGGAAAAATATCATCAGTCATTCTCTTTTGTCAAATGCGTTGCGCCAAATATTTTACTTTTCACACGCGATTTAGAGAATTTGTGACATTCATGAAAAACTGACACAACTTAATTGCATTGGCAACAACCTTATATCGATCAATTTGAATTTCGAAGCCTATAAGGAAGGTATTTCTCGGTCATTGCTACGAGAATATTTCCAGCCTCTCTATAATTTCACTTCATAATTTAACGGAGTACGAAAATGAAAGATTTGGAAGAATGCGCTACCGATTCTGAAGAGATGGAGGATGAGGTATCTCTTCTCATTTGTATTCTTTATTCACGGCGTTAATCACGTTGAAGATGAAGAGACGGGCGGTCTCGTGTAACAGAAAACACCATTTCACTGTGGTGTCTCTTTTTGTGCAATTCGTTGATTCGGCGCTGTTTTTGAAGGTACAGGTCCACATCCCATGTTCAACAGAGGGCAAGCATTTTGTCATGAAACATTTCCTCCCTATCTTAACTTGAACTCTACAGGGTAATTGATAGATTATGATCGAAATTTTTTTGCTTGACGAACCGTTCATTTTTTTACGGTTGAAAGATTTTTCTTCTTGCTTTATACAGAGGTAAAACGGCTGCTTTTGACGATGACTTTGCAATAAAGAAACCACTGTTCATGTCAATACTTCGAACGATGTCGAGCGAGCAATTTTGCGGCGATTTATGGAGCGTCAACTTTTAGTTTTTTCTGAAGTGTCATCCAATCAATTGTGCAGTTAATGAGCTCTGCCTTTTGAGTGAATGTTGCTTGGTTCGTACCTCGATAATATATCTGCTACGCCAAATGGTAAGCTGTCTTACGAGAGTTTTTTTTGAAAATAGTTATTTATAGGCTGTTAGATATTTCGATACGACGTTAGTTGATATGTTAGATATGATCAAACCTAATAGGAATAATTTCATTTCTGAAAAAAAATAATTGACTGTTGGATGCACTTAAACACATGAAACCGTTACCTTACTCCATTTTAAATCTCCTGAACAGCTCCGTCACCTTTATGAAGTAATCATGTATACGAGTATACTGAGCAGTCTGATATGCCGTTTCATTAATTTAAATCTGTCCAAATGCATGAATTAATTTGAAGTAAAATGATCAACAATGAAAATCGAAATAATTTTCTTTCACATGACGAAAGATTTATGGCCCATCCTGTTTTCTTTCAGCATGGTTTGTTTGGGAAACACCTATGAATATTATTATTCATCTGGAAGAATCCATTCTTTGTTTTCATTCTTTTTCTTCGTTCTCTAACTAAGAGCTAAGAGCATCGCGTAAGCACAGACACAGTTGATGTTAACTCTACAATAACAAGGCAATTGTCTTTTCCTGCGTTAATAATTTTGTATAACTATTTTTATCCGATTTAATACCATGACCACTGAGCTACAAACAAATTCTTAATTATTACTGATACCTTCGAACGTCCACGTGGGACAGAAAACAGAATTGTCTCACCTGTGGTCTGCTGCCCACCTCTGGTCTGCTGCCCACCTCTTGTCTGCTGCCCACCTCTTGTCTGCTGCCCACCTCTGGTCTGCTGCCCACCTCTGTCTGCTGCCCACCTCTTGTCTGCGGCCCACCTCTTGTCTGCTGCCCAGCTCTTGTCTGCTGCCCACCTCTGGTCTGCTGCCCACCTCTTGTCTGCTGCCCACCTCTTGTCTGCTGCCCACCTCTGGTCTGCTGCCCACCTCTGTCTGCTGCCCACCTCTTGTCTGCGGCCCACCTCTTGTCTGCTGCCCAGCTCTTGTCTGCTGCCCACCTCTGGTCTGCTGCCCACCTCTTGTCTGCTGCCCACCTCTTGTCTGCTGCCCACCTCTGGTCTGCTGCCCACCTCTGTCTGCTGCCCACCTCTTGTCTGCGGCCCACCTCTTGTCTGCTGCCCAGCTCTTGTCTGCTGCCCACCTCTGGTCTGCTGCCCACCTCTTGTCTGCTGCCCACCTCTTGTCTGCTGCCCACCTCTGGTCTGCTGCCCACCTCTGTCTGCTGCCCACCTCTTGTCTGCGGCCCACCTCTTGTCTGCTGCCCAGCTCTTGTCTGCTGCACACCTCTTGTCTGCTGCACACCTCTTGTCTGCTGCACACCTCTTGTCTGCTGCCCACCTCTTGTCTGCTGCCCACCTCTGGTCTGCTGCCCACCTCTGGTCTGCTGCCCACCTCTGGTCTGCTGCCCACCTCTGATCTGCTGCCCACCTCTGGTCTGCTGCCCACCTCTTGTCTGCTGCACACCTCTTGTCTGCTACCCACCTCCTGTCTGCTGCCCACCTCTGGTCTGCTGCCCACCTCTTGTCTGCTGCACACCTCTTGTCTGCTGCCCACCTCTGGTCTGCTGCCCACCTCTGATCTGCTGCCCACCTCTGGTCTGCTGCCCACCTCTGATCTGCTGCCCACCTCTGGTCTGCTGCCCACCTCTTGTCTGCTGCACACCTCTTGTCTGCTGCCCACCTCCTGTCTGCTGCCCACCTCTGGTCTGCTGCCCACCTCTTGTCTGCTGCCCACCTCTTGTCTGCTGCCCACCTCTTGTCTGCTGCCCACCTTTTGTCTGCTGCCCACCTCTTGTCTGCTGCCCCTCGAACGTTCTCGAAGAATATTTTTTAATTTGCTACGGAGGTCCTTCATGAGACCAGCCGCGATCAACCAGTGAAGTGAATTTGACGTTAAGGAGTTAATGAACTATTTTCGTGTGATAGATGCTTACGACCTAATTAAAATGCTCCAGAAGTTTCGCTTTCTAGTTGACTCGCCTCTAAAGATGGACGGTTAAATTAATCTTTCGCTCGCAGACGGCAAGCGTAGAGGGGAGCAGTAAAGGACTCGTGTGAGTGCTTTAATGTTGATTTTATAAACACCCTTCAACAGCGTTATTATTATTATTATTATTATTATTATTATTATCATTGTTATTTTTATTTATCAATGAATTCTTTAATTTCCGTGTAAAAATGACCAAGAAATTAGCTGCAATCGCTTAAAAATAAATCTGATATACAAAATGAAACTTTTTAAGTTTTTTAAGAGTTCAGATAAGTCAAGTGGGTTATAAAAGGAACAGAAAGACGAAGGAAGAAATTAAAAATTCTGAATACATTATCTTATTTAAGTGAAGGTGATCGAACTGCGTTATCCCATCGAACTATAATATTAATATACGTAAGCTAGTATTTATAGTTGTTTTGTCTGAGATCATTTCGAAATCCTCGAGTGTTTCGTTGAGACATGTTTCCCTACATTAGGGGGGTAAAATTAAATAACATTCAAATGATGGTTAAGGACAGCTATGTGTTTCGTTTTCCCATCTGGTTAGCAGAGAATATTTGCAATGCAGCGAGTGTTCATTAGGTTAAAACAAACCAATGTGATTGAATGGCTTCTGTGCTTGTCGAAGACAATCAAAGTTGCTCAGCTTTACTGAGGCTCTCAGCAGTTTTCAAAATAATCAAAGGACTGCCACAATGATATCTTTAATCTGCTAATAATATTAACTTAGAAATGCAATCGCCTTCATTTTCAATTTCCATAGTGGATTTCACTTTCCAAGAACCTCCAGTAATTCGTGAGAGATTTTTGTTATTTTTTCAACATTCTAACAACCTTCAGCGCCCAAGCTCCTCACTCATTTGCCATCGTTGAATTTTGGTTTGTTAGAACTGATAATTCAAAAATACTTACATTTCAAGACACCCTTCCGGTACGCCTCACAGTGAGGAGTTAGGTTCTTTGACTCAGAAAAAAAAGTCATGTAGATGCGTTGTGCTCTTCAACCAGTACGCTGGCATAAGGTCGTGAACCTGTATGTAATCCTTAGAGTACCGCTCCAGTGCCATCATTGAGCATGCAAGACGTAACTCTAATCACATAACCATTTGTAATTATGTTAAAGACAAGAAATAGTGTTTAGACTCGATTGCAAAACTTGAGTCCTGCAATGGCAACATCGGAACATCTGGACGCAAAAATAAAATATTTCTCAATATTTTAGACAGATTTGTCGGAAAGAACAAATGACCAACTTTTTCTCCGAATAGTTTATTGGTTGCCATCTCTAAAGGTGTATTCGATTGCATCGGTTTCAATTATTGAATAGATTTTCTGCTTTAATCAAATATTTTCTGAACTTACTGATTATTGAAGTAACGTTCCTTTATATGTTGGAAAAAGTCATTTAACGGCGAATAGCAGTGAAGTGCTTCAAATTGCATCGTCTCATTTCGGATATTTTTTTATTGATCTGTTTATAGAACTGAACATAGGGCAGATGTAAAACATTTCTTCAGAGCAGGTATCATCTGCTATTTATAGCTTAAATAAAATCGATTATGATGAAGGCTTCTTGAGAGCTGGTTAGAAAGAACGCATTTGGCATGCATTTGTTTATTCAACATCGTAGTGCAGAAGAGCGGCATTTGGAAAAATAATTATTCGAATCAGAACTATTTTAGAAATAATTTTCACTGGGTGGTCGAATGTTTGAGATTACCTGACAACCGCAACTGCCCTGTGGGACAATTGCTCTCCGGGACAACTGTAGTATTATGTATCCATAATTTGATCGATTGCCTCTTGGACATTTACCCCTAAATTCGTTGAATTATTCGATTGTTAAAATTTATTTTCGTGCATTGTAATTATCTCACGTCAACACATTAGTGCAACATTATTCTAAAATCTGTTTTTGAACTCTTCATCCTTTAGCTACATCGAATGGAGTAATCGCTACGGTCAAAAACTAAAACTCAAATTATTTGTCTAACTCGTGTTAAATTGCATTCGATTCAGCTGCGCTAGGTTGCGTTGCGTCTGCTGAGGCTATATTAGGCAAGTTGTGGTCGTGTAAATTTAGCTTGGGTAGGGTAAGTTGAGGTTAGGCAAGATTAGTTAACGTGGGGTTAGACTCGCCTAATCTAGCCTGAGGTAGGGTAATGTAGGGTTTTAGCATAAGGTAGTATAGGACGAGGGGAGGGTTGAATTTTGCTTAGATGGGTAATTTGGAATTTTTATTTTGAGATCGAGGATATTAAGTTAGATTCGGTTAGGTTTAGTTAGGTCAGATGAAATTAGATCAAGTTAGGTTGAGGAAAGTTTTACATAACGTTAAAACTAAACAAAAATTCATAGGTAATTATTCGGGGAGACTTGTTCGGAGGCAGGTGTTCGTGGAGCAGTTGTTCGGACGAGGCAGAAGTTGAAGAGATCAGCTGCTCCCATGAGGGGAGCATTTGTCCAACAGGCGTCCGGTGAGGCTATTTCCAGGGGTCGCAGTTGTCCGAACGGGTTCGATTTACGAACTGTCACAAAAATGGTGTTCTCAGTCAGGTAACTAAACTGCAGTCTATCGCCTCCAGTTCCTTAAAGACTTGTATATTAACCCAGTTTAAAAATAGTATCTTAAATCAAAATGTACATTAAATTAACTGCTTAGAGCACTATCGTCTCCAGTCCCTTAAAGACGTTTATTTCAATCCAGTTTTGAAAGTAGTCTCTGAAAACAACATATGCATTTGAAATTAAAGTAGAATAAACAAGATATGGTCGAAGAAATATGGGAACTAAACAGTTCTACTGCGTTCTTTTAATTAAAACTGAAGGCTTCTGTTTTCTTATAACGCTGACAACGAGAACAGAGCTTGTGTGCGGGTGAAAACATGCAGTGAATCATGTTCGCTCCCTTAATGAATTTACATTTAAAAAATAAAAAGCTCATTTACGAGCAGCTGTGGTTGACGATATTATTTATTTTCTTTATGAACGCTGACATCGACAGAACGACCAAAAGATACTGGACAAGATAAATAGGAGATTTTGGGCTGGATCAATGTGAAACTATAATCCCGCCACTCAGTAAAACACGAATCATTGAGTTCACCAAGCTCTTTTCTTTAGTTCACCACGTGTTATAGAAGATGAAGAAAACTGTTTATCGTATTTACTAAAACACTCAATCTGTAAATTTCTACATCACTTTTAATTTATATAAAAAAGCATTTTGATGCTACTAACATTATAATCAGGCCGAAAATATGCAGAAATAAATTTACACAAATATTGATGAAAAATTCAAATCCAATGCTCAAGGACAATCAGACCCAATAAAAATACAGAAAATCACTGTGCAAGACGACTAGGCAGAAATAATTTGTGTGCGTCAGGAATATTGATTAGCAGATGACTGGTTAATATTGCTCAAAAGCTCTATATTCATTGAACAAAAGAACAGAGGCAAAATGGACGATTGAGCGGGTGTTTCAAACTTTAAAGCTGCAATCTTATTGCACAGGTTTTTAGCAAAAAAATCATTGTTTTTTTATCTAGGGAATGGTGAAGGTTATGAATATGTTATACTCCTAGTATCTGAATATGCGTTTTGTTCACCACATGATCTATGATCAACACCGAAATGATAAAGGATACATTCCTGACATTTGTGTTCAGCTAAACTTTGTTTCAGGGCCATCCTGGGCATGCCAATGTAACATTTAATAAATATCACGCTGGCTCTGTCTAGATCACCAACCCTGGTTCTGGAAATATTATTTCTTACTGAGATATCGCTAATTTTTTAACTTTTGTAATGCACAAAGACTTTCATTACCGTATCTAGATCTATAGGTTCATCCAACCCTAACGCACGCGTCATCCCTTCCTCCCACTCTCTCTCCGTCTTTCTCTCACAAGCACTGTCTTTCTTGTACTTATTTATTTCAAGCTTTCGAGAAGGGAGGAAATTGAATGAGTTTTTTACCCTGAAACGTTTTTTACAAAAACTCACTGTACGATCAAAAGTTTTTTTTGACTGTGAATAAAAAGTCAATCTTACGTTCTTCGCAAAATGGAACTACGCAAACTTAGACCTAACCGGATATTGGCAGTATTTCTTCAAACGGAGAAAAATCAGCTTGAACTTAAAATTTCAACTTGTAGGTTTGACCCATAGCAGCATGCTTACATATTCGCACTTCTATTCAAAAGCTCAGTGATTTGGACGTCGAAACTTCGAGTTTTAACACAGTGTCACGAGAAATCGTCCCTTCACCTCCTTGTTAACAAGAAGATCAGGTTCTCGGAATAGAGGAATGGCACACCTCCAGGCTATATACACAACACAAATTAAATGAATTATCATCGGCAATTACAGCACATATACTAAAATAAAGGTACTCACCGGGGATCGCTGACCCACTTACGCAGCGCATTTTCTGGGCGCCCTCCGTTGCATTACGATCGATTGCTTCTAATATTGTGGGGCATGATACACAGGGTGAATTATGCTTAACATTTATAATTCCCAGCTATAAGTAATACAAACATCAATGAGCGCACACACAATGATTGGTGTCAGGAACAATTCCAATTAAGTAATGCAAGCAAATAGCATACGTCAAATGACCTACTGCACATAATTACACAGAAATTTGGCTGGCCAGCCTTTAACCGCAGATTGCTTATGCATCCAAACACAACACAAATAATGCCTACAATGTCTCAGCGCCCCCCAGCAGCCCAGTAGGCGAAGGTCACTTCAACCACAAAATTCGTCCGCGACTCGCTTCAGTTCAAAGGCCTGTCTTGTGCACTGTTCAGAAAATGTCTAGTGATGACGTCATCTTGCTCATTACGTTTCAGCATGTTCACACGTCGATTCCCTTCATTCGAGCTGATCAATCCTCAGATGTATGACTGAATTACCGTCCCGCCTGTCAAAGATAAAAATTTAACTTGTTACTTTTTAAGCGCATCAGTGTGTGAATGACAATGAATTATCGCAATATTTATCTCAACACTATCTTTACTCTTTCTTTTTTTTTTTTAAAAAATGCATCTCTTACCCTCCCTTCTAGTGCAGCATCTCCATGTTCCATCAATAACTCCCACGGTGGGTTATGTTTTGATAAATTTCCCCTTTGTGAACGTGGTGACGGGAACACGTAAAATTTCTGCAAGTGAAACGAGAATGTGTTACTTTCTGGATTACATTATAGCGTGAAACTTAGTATAATTTTCAATATAGCCACTTTTCTTATTATTGCATTAAGCACGCTTGTTATTGTGAACACACCCGCGTTTCTTGGTTGCACCTCACGTTACGGTTACGCCGGTCGAACTGTCCATTGTTCCTCCGACGCCTTGAGCCCTGGCGCATTCTCTTCGAGGGTTGAGAACTCTCACCTTCGGCCTATGAGAATCTTAGGAGCCTCGGAGTGCCCGCCTACCTCTTTTCTAATTGGTAGTGCCGCCGCTTGCCTTTATTTCTTTCTTAGCATCATTTTTCTTCTCACGCTCAGCTCCTTCGAACCGACCGTTGGTTTGCCGACTCTCTCGGTCTGAGTGTCTCGATTTATCTTTGACTACAAGGCGACTTTGTTCGCGCTTGGGTAGGCGTTTTTTCGACCGTATCGAGTTTCCCAAGGCTCGCTCGCATAACCACAACATAGGCCCCTCCAGAAACAAGACACACTGTAAACATACATCGTTTGGCTCTCGCACCTTATCACAGCCTCCTAACATTGCTGAGTTGAAAGAAAACATACAGGCGTAAAAACATACATGTTGAAGCGACATAAAACATTCATGTTGAAGCGACCCCTCTGGCTGCTGGGATTATCTGAGACATTTCAAGACACAACTTTTTACGTAAGCACAAATTTGTTACATTACACACACTTACAAGAATTTTCATTTTTAATTCGCAAAATTTGATCATTCTGAACATATTCTCGACAGGACGGCCCTCCTAGAGTTAAAAAAAATTGGCCTGACAATTTTTTTTTTTTGAATTAGCTTTCAGCTATTTATTGAATATTGATCACTGCAGTCTGAAGCCAACATAAGACACACATGGTAACTTCTACTTAAGCCTATTACATTCTAAAATTAATTCCGCAGAAACAAGCTTCGTTACAATTAATAATCCTATTCATTACAATTAGCACGGCCTGATATATTGTGTTGTGTTGCACCGAATTGAAGTATGTCATAAATCTTTTGCGTCTTCACCCCTAATAACATTCACCAAGTATTACGGTTACATCCCCTACATTCTCAAACATCCTACAGTATTGATGGCTTTATGTCTCGTAGCTTTCAATTTACGCTTGCGTATTCCGTTGTCCAAATCCTTCACGTTGTTGTTGACGGTTCGATGTTCACTCCTCTGGTATGGCTGACGAATTTGCTCTTCTTCCATGCCTCTCTTCTGGCATATCAATAGCTTCCCACGCGCGTTGAAGATGAGTACTTAATTTCAGGAGGCAGTATTGCGGGCCCAATATGCAGACTCGTATAAAATTTCTATACACCACATTACTACACGATTGCGTTCTGCAAGATGGATCATTATTACGATTCAAATTACCACCAAATCATGTTAAGTGCAATATTTCACATATATTTTATGACGTTTATCCAACTCAGTTTTTTAATCGCCAGATTACTCATGAACGTCGCTTCGTTGATCAGACAAATCGATACGTCAGTAAGTTATATTGATCTGGAGGAAAATACGAGTCGAATCGTCGATACATTTCATTTAATATGGTCTCCCTTCGCGACAGGGTTCCGAATTCCACGAAGTAATCCTGAAGTATTCCGAGTCACAATCCTGCGTAGTGCACACTGGTATCCTGTAGAATCCCTCTCAGTATTCCTTGACGTCGACGTGGAATCTGGTAGACACTAGATAATGTTTTATTTTTTCCGAGTGAACACTCTTATTTATGCGAGAATTCCGTGGGTTAATATTCTTCGAAGATCGTACGCATCATTCAAAGGCTATCCGACGTAATCTCTATTAATTTTTTTTTTATTTCACGTATGAATAGAGATGCCTAAAATGCGGCTTCAATATTCCAATGTGATCGTTTGCCTAGTAAAAAAATTCACAGGGAACTTGCATGCGAGTTTCAGGAATGCCTTTCTAAGCGTTCATGTCACAATGCAAATTCCAAATAAATCAAGTTAAATTTAATACTCAATAATATAAAAGCATTGTTATTGGTTCATATGGGTACCCATTTATAAAAGCATTTTTGAACACTATTACATTACGGCGCCCTAGAACATTATCTGCTTTATTTTCGTATTCTCTTCCTTCCTTCCTCATCCTGGTACTGCGGCGTTCTGTGGTGCTTTCCACTTCGAAGTGTCGAGTGCTGCTAATTAGTCGAGAAATTCTTCCTGGCTCGGCCGTTCACTAACGATGTCCTCTTCACAGCCTGACCACGGGCGAGTTAAGCAATCACTGGTGTTCTCCGCATTCTTCTGAACATGGTGCGCAATCTCTGGCTGCAGCTCTACCGCAAGCGGCTCTGAGCTAATTACTTGTGCTCTCCGCACTCTTCAGAACATGGTGCAAAACTTCCAGCCGTCCACACATCTTCTACGTTTCCCAATGCAACGTTAGCGTTTGTTCTACAATTAAATACTTCCAATACAAGTTCGATTAAATCCCCTATTTCGTACAATTGTTGTCTGTTCGTTGTTCTTGTAAATAATCACTTATATTCCACGTGATTCTTCCTGCATTTGCTGCTTATACGAGACGCATTCGTGTTATGTAGTTGATCTGGCCTGTTTTGTGCTGAAGTACATACTACGCTAATCTACCAAGAAATTAATTCCTTAAGTCTGAAAGAAATGTTCTATACTACAGAGTAAGATGATACTAATTCCTTCCGGAATAACGTGTTTACGATATTCTTTCAGGGCAAGAGAGAGACACAAAGTCAGAAAATTCAACGCTACAGCACGAAATATCCGCAACTTTAATCTGACGCTAAACATATTTTCCCCGATACGAAAATGAACGGTCTAAAGGTATCGATAAAATTAGCTAGCCTGAGATAGCCTCAGCCTAAGAACTTCAGACTCAACTAGTTAATTCACTCGAGTTATTTCGCTTTACGAAATGCTGGCGAGGAAATATATGAGCATACTACAAAGGAAACAAAGTACTCCTCTTTCGAAACACACGAAAATTAACCTAAATGAAACGCTCAATTTCCCTTTACTTAGCAAGAAAGAAAATGAGCACTAAGCATAGGGTAAGATTCGATCACTCTAACAAGGGTCTCGTTATGCACTAGATTTCTTGTGAGCAAAGGAAATTGGAGTGACATAACCTAGAACATCTCCCTACTGCACGAAGCATCTCACTCTTAGTGAGTGAGACTACCTTTAATTCACAACTAGAATAGCACAATTCTACTAAAGAACACATTTAGATTAAAGCTATACAGCGCAAAAAAAACTCACTCCTACGTAAGAGCTCTGCTAAAATTGAACGCACAAGAACACATTTCACAAAGTTAAGGTGACGCATGATCTCAGTCCACTGCAGCTCGCTTCCAAGTGGCAATTCACCTACACCTTGAACGCAAATTGTAGCTTCGCCGCTCCTTGAACGCAGCTCTCGCGCTTACGTGGTTCTCTGTCCTCAGGTCTTCATCTTCTCTCTCAATAGTTTCATATCCGTTTCCATTCCCTGGTTCAGCTGCGACGTCCGACGTGCCGGGAAAAGCCTCGCCCCGTAGGAAAGCAACTTTCAATCTATCCAAATGAACCCTTTCTTGTCGGTTACTATATAGTGCTTTAATGGTCGCATTTGTGGCATTCCTTTCAAGGACACGATAGGGGCCTAACCAGTCGGTAGGCCACGCGTTTGCAGCTTCGGCCTTTCCTGTCGGATTGTGTAATAAAACAATATCTCCGCTCTCCACCTGGTTGTTTTTCACACCTCTTTCCTTCATTTGCACCGACTTGTCGTGTGAAGCCTTGGACTTGGCCTTCACTACTTTGAACGCATTGTGAAGTCGGGCGCTCACCTCGGCACTGTAATTGTCCCCAAGAGAATAATCCATGCGAGGGGTTTTTAACCAGTCAACAACAGGAATTTCTGCATCCCTACCAAAGAATAAATAATACGGTATTTCTTCAATAACACTTTGATAACTTGTGTTCAGTGCCAAGCATGTCCACGGCAAAGCATCATGCCACGATGGTTGATCGCTGGCTGCGAGGTGAGACAGCACCGTTTTGATGTTCTTGTTCTGACGTTCCGTCATTCCATTTGATTGCGGATGATACGATGAGGTGTTGTGATATTTTATCTTTAATCTTTCGCACACGTTACGGAACAATGTTGATGTGAACTCTGTACCTCTGTCTGAGACGAGCGTTTTCGCAGGGCCATACGTGGTTACGAATTTAGTTAACGCTCGAGTAACTTCCTCAGTTGTCTTGCTTCTGAGTGGGAAAGCAGCGACATATCTACTGAAGTGATCAACCACGGTTAAGATGTATTTGTGGCCCTCATTCGAGACTGGCATTTCAATCAAATCAACACCTATTCTGTCCAGAGGCTTGTCAATTTCAGGGAATGAACCCATGCTAACACAAATGCGATTGTTGATCTTACGTTTCTGGCATTGCATGCACGAATCGATGTATTTGTTAACGTCGCGCGACATGTTAATCCAGTACCCAAATTCCATGAGCTTTTTCCACGTTTTAGCACGACCTTGGTGTGCAGCGATTGTGCTATCATGCGCTAACGTTATTGCTGCTTCCCTCAGAGCGTCTGGCACAACGATTAAGTGCCTTGTTCTATTAGGCTTTCGTTGTGTCTTTTTGAAATACAATATGCCTCCGTCGGTGAAGATTTCGGGTTTTAGAGCGAGACTTGGAGCGTCCCCTGATTTGTCACCTTCAAGATACTTCAACACAGGCCCCCAAACAGGGTCTTTCAATTGTTCTGCTCGCACATTTTCTTGCCGCAAGCTGCTTTCCGCCTCTTGTACGCTGGGAGTTTCATCTAACATCGTCGTGACGAACACTGTTTTAGGGGCCTCGTCATCTCGATTTTCTTCTTCGTTATCGTTCGCAATGTTTCTCGACAATGCGTCGGGCACCACGTTCTGCGCTCCAGGCCGATAAATTACCTCAAAATCATACTGTGAGAGTGTTAGTGCCCACCTCATAATTCTATTGTTCTTGGTGTTCTTACCTTTGAACAAATATTTGAGGGCAGTGTGATCTGTGATCACGACAAATTTATTGCCGTATAGATAAGGTGAGAAGTGATTTACAGCGGCAACCACTGCCAATCCTTCACGCTCCGTTATTGAATAACGTTTTTCAGCATCATTGAATCTTTTGCTGAAGTATCCAATCGGTTGTTCCTTACCATTACATTTTTGCGCAAGGACCGCGCCAGAGCCCTCATTTGAGGCATCACAGCTCAAGTAATACGTCTCATTAAGAGAAGGTTTCTTCAGAACTGGAGCTTCTATCATGAGCTGCTTAAGTTTACAGAAGGCTTGTTCGTGTTGTTCATTCCACTTGAATTTTTGGCCCTTCTTAGTCAGTGCATTAAGAGGTGCAGCGGTTGTGGCAAAGTGCGGGATGAACCGCCGATAGAAGTTGAGCGCTGCTACAAACGAGCGGACTTTGCGTGCGGTTGTGGGCCTAGGGTAATTTTGCATGGCCTCAACATTTTTGGGGTCTGGAACAAGTCCCTCACGACTGATGTAACATCCTAGGTACTTCACTTGTTTTTGCGCAAATTTGCACTTGTCCAAGCCTATTTTGACTCCGGCACATTGAAATTCATGCAACACTTCCCTCAAATTTTCTAGGTGCTTCTCAAAAGTCATAGAGCTAACGCACACATCGTCCAAATAAATAGCGGCGAATTTTCCAAGCTGCCTTTTCAGAACATGACAAATTACTCTCTGGTACACTGATGTTGAGCACTTGAGTCCCATAGGCAGCCGAGCGTACTCGAAGTTGCCTTGTCGAGTCTGAAATGCCGTGTACTGCTTACTTTCTTCATCTAGCTCAATTTGATGGAAGGCTGATTTTGCATCGACAATGGAATAGTATTCTTTGCCAGCCACCTCCTCCAGTGTCCCTACAATGTGTGGAATCGGATAATGTTCGTTTATCACCCGCATGTTTACAGCTCGCAAATCAAGGCAAACTCTGTGGCCTCCTCCTGGCTTCTTTACGAGTACGAGCGGGTTTTTCCAAGCACTTGTACTCTCTTGCACAACTCCACTTTCGATCATCTCCGAGACCTTTTTATCAATAATTTCTTGGCTGGAGTACGGAATACGCCATCCTTTCGTTTGAATTGGCCTGTAATCACTCAGCAAAATCTTGTATTTCACTCCTTTCACGTGGCCAATATCCATCTCGTCTGCACTAATCGTCTTGTGATATTCCTTGAGCAGGTTTCTGACTTGTCCTTGTTTTTCAGCATCCAAGTAACTGAGGTCAAGCTCATCAATTTGCTGAAAGCGCTTCTCTCTGCGGCGATTTTCTGCTTCGCTATTTTCCGCATTGTTTTCTTCTGCAGTTGCAGCTTCATTCGAGATTTCGTGGCATGTTGCAATTATTGCTCCTTCAGTCAGAGCGATTTCTTCGGCAAAAGGGTTAAGTACAGGCATCAAAACATACCCGTTTTGTACCTTTGCAGCGGTGGCTCCGACGTACGGCGCCCACTTAATTCTAGGCTCTAAAATTACTTCCTTCCCATCAAACTTGCCATCTGCTCGGCACTTTACCATGGCTTGCGTGCGAGGCTTCACTGTAATGTCCTCAGCCAGAGTTACAGATGTTTCTTCCCGCGTTACACACAGAATTTTCGGAGAAGCGTGTCCTGGTGCTGAAAACATGTTCACGTGAGTTCCAAAGAAGGATGCCCTACATTTTCCGAAGTCTATCTTTGCGTTGACTTTGTTCATTACTTCCACCCCTATTAGCAGGTCTCCTGGGAATGCATTTTCCTTCACAACAAAGCATCTCTGTACAATTTTCTGACCGTTAACTTTGATTGGCACATTAATCTTTCCCAGCACCGGCACGGGTTCCTCTCCAATTGTTTTTAATGCAGTCGATGTTCCTTTCACACTAGCATTTTTAATTCCCGCAACCACACGCTCTTTAACCAAGCATATATTTGCTCCGGTATCAAGAAGTGCGGTAACAGGTTTACCATTCACTTGGAGTATCACGCTGGGATTTATTATTGGAGCTAACGGTCTCCTATTCCGTTTTTTAGCTGTCCTGCAAACTGTTGCACTCTGCAATTAGCTCTTAGGTGCCCAAATCTTCCACAGTTGACGCACGGCGGTGGCACCGCTTTATACTGTGCCAAGTCCATTGCAGGTGCAGGTGTTACTTCCGGTTGCGGCTGTGGTTCTCTTGTGTGGTAAATTTGGTGCTGATGACTCCTAAGTCTGCCTTTTTCGCTCCAGTGGGGTGCTTCATAATTTCCTCTTCGATGATAAGGAGAGTGTCGTATCTGTCTGTTCCTTTCTCTCCAGGGTGGCACTTCATGGCGGTAGCCTCTAGGCCGTTGTGGTGAATGCCGCATCGTATGGCCGACACGTGCAGTCTCATGCTGTGGCCTCCTCTCGCTTCGCTGCGCTCTTTCTCTCTCCGGTTCCCTCTTCTCTGTCGTTTCCCTTGGCACTGGTACTATCCGTCGATTTTCCACTTCGATTGCCATGTCCCTTAATTCTTGTACTGTCGTAGGTCGCGCATCACTTCGAAAGGGTCTCGTGATGTTCTCCCTTAATCCGAGCCACATCAAATCTACAAGGACTCGTTCCGGATTTTCTAGATAATTCTCGTTGTACAGCCTTTCCAGGCGCGTCAGATATTCTGAAACTCCTTCTCGGCTTGTTTGCTTCTTGGTCACTATTTCAAACAGCGCTTGCGTCGGATGTTCAACTTGATCAGCGTAAGAGCGCAGCCATGTTTCTGCTTCTCGCAGGTTCGTTAGTGTATCAATTATTAGATTGCACTCCTTTGCCTCTTGTTGACCTAGGCATAGGAAGAAGGCTTTCACCTGCTCACTGTTATTCAGATTACCCGTCAAAAACTTCAATCTTGCCATATGTTCCCCCACATTATCGCCCCTCCTGAATTTAGCACCAATGGCCCCCACGCAACTCGTTACCACGGGCATGTTTACTGCTTCCTCTTCGGGTCGGGGTGGCGTTGCTGGCGCATTTCTGCGGTCGTGATTCCTTCTCCCACGGGCAGGCATAGTGTCGATCTTCTCCTATTCACTTTCTCCAAAAACTCAAAAATTTGCGATCACTCAAATGTTTTCCACACCTACTCACTGTAAAACTTTTACTGAAACTTTGAAATTAATCGAGTGAACCCACCAGAATTTTCTCACTCAAACTTATCACTTCTATAACCGCTTTCACTTTCTTGATCTATATGGCCGTGTGCTTGCTGGCTTCTCACACCGGAACACAGAAAATCATCACTACGAGACATGTACCTCTACTGAATTTCTGTACGTTTTGCACATGAAATAACTACGCAAAAAAAAAAAAATACAATGCAATACTACACTCACAAAATATTACAAAGCGATCGTGTTGATCTCACCAAATTCGGATGTCACGAGAAATCGTCCCTTCACCTCCTTGTTAACAATTCATTAACAAGAAGATCAGGTTCTCGGAATAGAGGAATGGCACACCTCCAGGCTATATACACAACACAAATTAAATGAATTATCATCGGCAATTACAGCACATATACTAAAATAAAGGTACTCACCGGGGATCGCTGACCCACTTACGCAGCGCATTTTCTGGGCGCCCTCCGTTGCATTACGATCGATTGCTTCTAATATTGTGGGGCATGATACACAGGGTGAATTATGCTTAACATTTATAATTCCCAGCTATAAGTAATACAAACATCAATGAGCGCACACACAATGATTGGTGTCAGGAACAATTCCAATTAAGTAATGCAAGCAAATAGCATACGTCAAATGACCTACTGCACACATAATTACACAGAAATTTGGCTGGCCAGCCTTTAACCGCAGATTGCTTATGCATCCAAACACAACACAAATAATGCCTACAATGTCTCAGCGCCCCCCAGCAGCCCAGTAGGCGAAGGTCACTTCAACCACAAAATTCGTCCGCGACTCGCTTCAGTTCAAAGGCCTGTCTTGTGCACTGTTCAGAAAATGTCTAGTGATGACGTCATCTTGCTCATTACGTTTCAGCATGTTCACACGTCGATTCCCTTCATTCGAGCTGATCAATCCTCAGATGTATGACTGAATTACCGTCCCGCCTGTCAAAGATAAAAATTTAACTTGTTACTTTTTAAGCGCATCAGTGTGTGAATGACAATGAATTATCGCAATATTTATCTCAACACTATCTTTACTCTTTCTTTTTTTTTTTTTTAAAATGCATCTCTTGCCCTCCCTTCTAGTGCAGCATCTCCATGTTCCATCAATAACTCCCACGGTGGGTTATGTTTTGATAAATTTCCCCTTTGTGAACGTGGTGACGGGAACACGTAAAATTTCTGCAAGTGAAACGAGAATGTGTTACTTTCTGGATTACATTATAGCGTGAAACTTAGTATAATTTTCAATATAGCCACTTTTCTTATTATTGCATTAAGCACGCTTGTTATTGTGAACACACCCGCGTTTCTTGGTTGCACCTCACGTTACGGTTACGCCGGTCGAACTGTCCATTGTTCCTCCGACGCCTTGAGCCCTGGCGCATTCTCTTCGAGGGTTGAGAACTCTCTCCTTCGGCCTATGAGAATCTTAGGAGCCTCGGAGTGCCCGCCTACCTCTTTTCTAATTGGTAGTGCCGCCGCTTGCCTTTATTTCTTTCTTAGCATCATTTTTCTTCTCACGCTCAGCTCCTTCGAACCGACCGTTGGTTTGCCGACTCTCTCGGTCTGAGTGTCTCGATTTATCTTTGACTACAAGGCGACTTTGTTCGCGCTTGGGTAGGCGTTTTTTCGACCGTATCGAGTTTCCCAAGGCTCGCTCGCATAACCACAACATAGGCCCCTCCAGAAACAAGACACACTGTAAACATACATCGTTTGGCTCTCGCACCTTATCACAGCCTCCTAACATTGCTGAGTTGAAAGAAAACATACAGGCGTAAAAACATACATGTTGAAGCGACATAAAACATTCATGTTGAAGCGACCCCTCTGGCTGCTGGGATTATCTGAGACATTTCAAGACACAACTTTTTACGTAAGCACAAATTTGTTACATTACACACACTTACAAGAATTTTCATTTTTAATTCGCAAAATTAGATCATTCTGAACATATTCTCGACAACAGTATGAAAAATTTTAGTGAGTAAAACTCTATCATCTTGTAATATTGTTGATACTGCAACTGAATACTGTTATTTCGCTTATGATTGAAGTATATGAAAATTTACTACTGCGCGCGGCAAAGGATCTTCCAGAATAAACGAGCGCCATATAGAATATCACTCGACTGATGTAATACTGCAAATCATAATAGAAATTAATTGGATTTTCGTATTGGCAACACAGAATCGCTTGATTCCCATTCATGAGCCCACACCGTTGTTTATACAACGCAATCCTGCGAGGAGAGTTAGAAAAATTAACTCATTCTCGCGCAACCATATGCTCGTAAATTAGGTGTGAGTGTAAAGGATCATTGAGTGCATTCAGTTTATACTACGTATTATGGCCGCTTGCTTTGAGTTCTGCTCTCATGAGAACAGTTATGTTATCTCCATTGAAGCAGCTGTGTTTTCACGTTTGCTTCTTTACCAGTGTACACAGGAAAAACAGCAGGTGCGTTAGGAGTTGAAGTAAGCAGGAGGCTAGTAAATCAGTTCGCGTTTTGCACCATCAATGCACAGCAGTGCTATCGCGTCATAGCAGTGCCAGTCCTCGTGTGAGTTTTCAGTTTAAAAACAACTGATCCAGTGAATTTTTAATCGTGTGTAAAAAGTTCATTACGTATATAGAGCCTATTGAATTTCAAGCACATACCAAATATTACACAATGAAATAGAATTTCTACAGATCTTTTTTTTCGAGTAACATTCAAAATATCTAGTTAATCAAATGGTCAGAAAATTTACCCTCCTTCTATAACTTCGCCCGTACCGAGACAGAAAATATTCATTGGCCTTCCGTTCCTAATTAAGTAACATGAACAGTGATTTCCGGAGCATTAGTCGTTAGAATTTTTTTTTGTGTATACTTTGTATTTTTCTCAGACCTTAGCTATCCTATTCATGTCTGAAAAAACAATTTATTTCTTCCAGCTCTGAAGATGGATTAATTATATTCTGAAAGATTTGCGTCAATAAACGTATTCTACAACGTTGTTTCTTTTGTATATTTTTCTTCTGTCAATAATTATACATTGTATCTAATATTTTTTTCTTTTTCAATACTTTGATGTTAATTCAAGGAGTTTAAATGAATCTGCATCCCTACTGATCAAATCTTTTGCAATTATTATATTGCATAACCATATGCTCTGTATAATATTTTTTTAAATACTCTGACGTTAAATCAACAAGTTTAACTATGTTTTTTTACCTAAAGTTTGAATCTTTTACAAGTGCTGTGTCTGCTCTTTGTTTCATATGTGGGCGTGTATGTGTGTGACGGCTATATGAATAAAGTCAAGCGCAACTCTGAACTGATCAATATGGGCAGTTCATACGCTGTGGAAACAATAATTAGGTAAAAACCTCTTAATTCCCTCTTCAACTTTATTTTATACCTATGTTTTGCGTAATATGCTTTCATTTTGAAATTATTAGTTTTTTTTTCTCCCCACTTTTTTGAATACCTACCATTCATTGTACATTGATGTTTCATCTCAGAAACGTAATGATTTGGTTTTTGAACTGTTGATGGATATGGACTCCGTGTTTTTATAGAAAAGATGATTAATTTATTTAGAATTTTCTTCATTTTTAAGTTTCTGATAAGGTTACGACTAGAGCAAACGCTTGACTCGTTCATATCTATATATATATATATATATATACATGACGTCATTAACGTTACATCTATCAACATGACGTCAACATATACATCTATATAGACAACTCTTTAAATACAACCGTAGATCCGAAAGTGCGTGCTTTCGTGAGCCTTCCTGCTCAGTGAATCTCCAACAATCTCACCAAACAGCTATCACCTAAAATGGGAACAATTACAGAATCACCCCTGAAACTTGGATTTTGAAAATTGCAGACATACACCGAAACTAAACCTTTAGTTTTAAGCCAGACAATTGGAAATCGTTTCGAATTTATAAAACCTATACCTATTTGTAGAGCATAAGTATGTAGTCTGCCTATAGCACTAAAGTTGATATAGCTCAGCAACGCTAAGTAAAAAAACCTGCCCCTCAAATGCTCTAAGGCAAGAGTTCCCAACCTCGGGTGCTCGTATCCCCCGGGGGTGCGAGACCATATTCCAGGGGATGCGAGAGAAGTTCATGTAAATAAATCGTATTAGCTGTGTGTTGGCATTTTAACTTCAGGGGGTGCAAGATTCGAATGAAATTTCTTGAGAGGTGAGGGGCGAAAACAGGTTTGGAACCCCTGCTGTACTGATATAAGCAAGAAGTTCAAGTAATTCAACAGAGTCTGTTGGTGCCGTCACTAAACTCTCTGAAAACCCAATTTGGCGACCTTCTAACAAGGCTCCGGAGCGCGCTGTCCCGAGCCGCTGCGGGTTGCTTAATACGGTGACGCAGCCGCTGTTAGGAAACTTGTGGCAAAACCCTCACAGCTTATTGATCGTTTCCTTAATATGCACTAAAATATTTTTTTCGCCCTAAAATGGATTAGATGTAATGACAAAACTCCCGAGATGAGCTCAGTAAATCGGATGAGTATCTAACTTATATCATTATCAGTCGAAAACCACAAATTCAGCCTTGAAAAAGTTTACGTCTCTTAGACGTTGTCGTGTGCGAAAGTACATGAAAAATTTATTCTAGGACGATTATTTTCAGATCATCACATAAATGCATGTTCATATGTATACGTTAAAAAATATAACACATAAGGATATTAGCCAACTTCGTTCAACTTCTCAACTGTGCGAAAAAACTGTTAAAATGAGAGACGAATATGCCAAAATAACTATTGTACATTTTTTTTTCTGTTATGACGTCTAATTTCATCAGTTGCTAAATATGTAACGAGAAAAATTTTTCTAGACCACATGAATATTTTTGTATCACACTCACAACGAGTGAATGAATTAATCGCTGATTTTAGCATTGATTTTCTGTAATTTCTGTTATGAAGCGCTCACTCAAACTTACGGTCATTTGCAGGATTTGTTCTATACTTATGAAGAACTCAATCTTTTACAGTATATGAATTTTATTTGTGTTTCCTAAGCGCATCCCTTCCAACGTCACTTCAACATCACTGCTAAGCACATAGGTATGGAGCGATTTTTTTATTTTACGATTCAGGAGGGCGATGTGAGGAGGCCCAAAGCTGAAGTTTAGGAAACCTTCTTTTTGTTGAAATTAAGTTTGTTTAGTTTCGGATTATTATTTTCACGTTTACTGTGTGGTTTTACAGCACCTCTTAGTTTTTTCCGCTTTAGTTTTGTTTTGCATACTTGTTTTAATCGTGGTATTTCTTTGCTTAGGATGTCGCTACACACCTTGCGTGTTGAATCCATGTTCCCCTGATTTCATGCAAAATGATGCCTTCCGCCACCCACTCCTGTGAAGATCTTTGCGTGATTAAGGTTGAATAATATAATTCATGATCTAATCTTCATATTTAGGCATCCACATTTGCATTTGAGTTTTGGCGATGTTGGGTTACAACTATTTGGGTATAAAAGCGATTGAGTTTGACAGGGTTTTAATAATTTTTACAACCAGAATGATTCGATTCCCGGGGAATATATTGTGTTACATTCATATTTATAAACAACAAATTGTATGTTTGAATTGTAAATTTTGAAAAATTTCAGGTTCCTTGCCGGTAAAGTAAAATTTGTGAACGTATTTGACCTTTCCTTTAAGATTGCGGATTGAACTTTCGACCTTTCGTCACATGACTCTGCAAACGTTTTCTCCCTCTGGGGAAAGTAATATTACGACGCTGCCAGCTGACAACACTTGAGCTGAGGCGTCTTCCCCTGCAATAAATTTAGTGACACTGCAATGTTCCGTGTTCCCTTTGACGCCATTTTATTCTGCATTTCCAACCTTAGTCTCTAGGAAGATATCTCAGATTTGAGAAATTATCTAACTTAATTCTATTTTACTGATATTTAATGGTGCCTAGTAGAAATATGTTTCCAGACAGAAATGGAAGATAACTTTCATGAATCCTTTTTGGTGTCAGAAGATGAGGCAAGCTTTGAAATAAAATACTTGGCTTTTAACTTTCGAGTCAAATCTCGTACGGAAAAAATGTTACTGAAATCTTGAAGATGAAAATTAGCTAAAATTTGAACAAAATAGAAGTAAAATTATTTTCCAATGATGGTAACCGTGAAAATGCAGCAACCAGTTCTGTGCAGATGTGTATCAATTCAGCTTGACATCTGTAAAATACAAGGGTTGAAGTAAAGCAGCATAGTTTCTCTGAAGAGGTTATCAAATAGAACACATTTTATGCTAATACCATGGTTGACAAGCGGAGTTCGATGCCTTGCAGTAATTTATTTATATCATGTAAATATTTTTAAATCATTATTCAAAACAAAATTTCGTTGAAAATAACTACTTTAGTGTTCATCAATGAGCGCATTTTAATACAACCTCTTGTAATGGCCGCTCACTAAATCGCTCCTATATGCCTAAATATTCTGTGCGGTAACGATCACAAATTCAATACACACTTGTTGTAAAATTCGACTAAAGGAAATGAAAAAAACATTATTTTTAGGTTTACCTATGTCATGGAAAGTAAGCCGATAAAAGCTAAATTCATGATTCAAGGATAATTAGAACATGCTAAATCACTCATGACAACATCCGCTGCTTTACGTCACTGATGTATGACCTCGACTTATTTGTAGGAGTCGATCTTGAATGGTAAATAACCCAGTTGAAAAATCATTTTTCTAACAACTATCGAGTCATGTAATTAAATTCTTTTTTTAAAAACCTTCGCAAACTGAACTTTACATTATATAACACGCTAGTCATTTAATTTACTTCCATAATTTCCTGATCAATCGGAGACACAAGATGTGTTCTTTGCACACTTACTTTGTAATAATACTTTGACTACAAAATTTTTTTGATGACCCGTTTCGTTTTATTAACCCTATTTCTCCAATAAGTCCTCCGAAGTTGACTATTAAATTAGTTACAGATAAATTAAACCTATGAAGTACTTCCTAAACAAGTCCGATGTAAATGCATTTGCTTATCATTCAGCCACTGTTAAAAACCGGGATTGGGAGGGACAAGAACGAATATTCCACTTCCATATTCCTAAATATGAAGTTTAAATAGATAAATTTACATCCGTATCCGAGAGCATATTTTCTCTAGAAATTCCGCACTTCTCGTGCCCTGCTCAGGTGTGTTGGTAGCGACAGCGAGCGCGACGGACTACGATGACCCAGCGGAGACCGGCCACACAAGCCTCACTTACGCCATTGAGAAGAATGTCATTGACGAACTTAGTGGCAAACCCTTCTTTGAAATCGACCCTGTGTCTGGAAGGTACGTACTTTATATGTACGAAGTTTATTATTGCATCATAGTCGGAGAGTACAAGGAATAAAAAAGTTCACGTGCGATTATAACCGAGTCAGTGAAAAATAAAAATTGAAATAATATATTTGGTGGCCGTCAACCATTCGTTCACGAAAATATAGAAATAAAGTTATATTCAGTAATTATATTTTTCAGTTTCACCATTGCTGGTGGCAACAAGTCGAACTTCAAGAATTCTAATAAATTTTTGTCATTTAATGATAATGCTAACGATTTTAGCATTTTGATAGTTCCCTTAGGTCGTGAGTTTCAGTTGTGTTTGTTGTCTTGGTAACGAGCAATGTCAATCAAGGATATGCATTGTTTTTTTAATCGCAAAATGTCCTCAAATACGTACTTGCAAAACAACGTTGTTTGATAGATGAATTAAGTGAGACCTCTTTTCACGTTTCTTGCTCTTAATACTCTAGATATGAACATAAGTAAGCAGAGTTTGGATGAATATACAAGCATGTACACGTTAGGAATCTCTTAAGCATTTGAACTACAGGAGAACTTAGTCACCAAGTGTAGTATTGCAAGTTCATTAAAAATGTTAGTTATATTTTCTTAAGAATTGTCAGCTAGGCAGCACTACGGTATTTGTTACTGATAAACCGCAGTAGACTGTAGTCATTGATCTGAAAGCGAAAACACAACTCAGTACCAGCACCATCAGTCGTCACAGAAATGGATTTGCAATTTTTTTAGCCACTTCAAATCTGTACTGCTGCTCGAATAGATCGCTTTACAATTTAAATGAATTTGAAAATTTTTAAATTGAATGTCATTCTAAACTAGATTCGAATTATTTTTAATTTTATAGAATCTAGTAAATTTTCAGGATTGATATGCCTTAAGTCATGTAATATACATACGTTTTGTTTTCAAGTTGCAGTACGGCCTACGGGCGTTTTCAAATTTTTCATTTTTATATGCTATATTGGTTTAATTCAAAAGTGATTACAACTCAACCTTGTAAAATTGTTCTATTATAGTTATAGTTCTACACGTGTTAACATATGAAGATAATCATTTATAAATTTTACTGAAATGAACACTCAATTGGGAAAATTCGATAACTTACAGTCTCTATAACATAACGTTTCCATACTTCGAACATCACCATCAGGCTGCACAATACCGAAGAACACCTAGTCACATTGATAAAACAAATGTAAGTCCAAAACTTAAGCTACATCAAACTGAATACTAATGTTGGTGATCACAGCTCATGAAGACTAGATGGGACATATTTTGTACAATAAGATTAAAATTATGGAATAATAGTTGTTACTGCGCACCAGATGTATGTTAACAGCACCAGAGAGGTAGGGGAAAAATGAACGATCAAGCCGAGGTTCCAAACGTCCAAGCCGCAGTTTTACTGAACAATTTTAGAGTAAAAAACAGGACATTGGCTTCGACGTTTGGACAGTTATAGAATTTTAACAATTCAGTGTTCATTTCAGTAATATTGATAAATGATTATCTTCATGTATTAACGCGTATAGAACTAGAACAATTTCGCAAGGATGATAATTTAGAAAAGAAATTATGATAACAACTTATTGAATTAAAACATGCGCAGACAAAGAGGAGTATTTTAGAGACCAGAAATATGAAGTTAGAAATGTAATTGTTCAATACAACATTCAAAATTTGCACTTATTTCTTAAAACTTAATGATGATGGCACCATTTTAATGATAAAAATATACATGTTAAGGATGTTAGAATGGCATACTGCATATCCAAAATATCATATCATAAACAGACAACCATGTAAAAATAAAAAATAATTGATTTTCAGCTTGTTTCCTGAAAAAGTACATTGATTAAATTAAAGATTAGATACACATTGTGTTTGAATTTGAGGACTAAAATGAAAATCAACAAAATAATCACGGAAATATTTGATTTAAATATGTAGAAGCTTTTACGTGCAAATATGTGTGTAGAAGCTTCTATGGTAGCCAGGAAGGGGTATACAAACGGGAACGTAGTTTTAAAAATAACTCAACTAAGAGCGCTAGATTGTGCGCTTAGTGAAAAATTAAATGAATGTAACTGAATAGTAAATGCAATTTACTGATCCATAAAGAGTACAAGTGACTGAAAATTACTACAAACGCCCGTTGGGAGGCTTAATTTAAATTCTATGAGATTCCTTTGAACACAAATGATTATATGTATAATTAATCCAATAGTCAAGAAGAAAAAGAAAGTGTTGATACTTCGTGAATCGGTCGTAACTCTGTTTAATTTATAATAGAAGAAAAATTTAAAAAAAGTTACAAATTTCACCAACTAATTAGTTAACGGATGAGCACATCAAATATCATTGAGACTATATATTGGGTTGGCCAAAAAGTTCATTTTTTGAATATCATCTTTCCAACCTGCTAAAGATCGTTTCGTGTTCTTATTCTCTAAATCCTGTATTCGGTACAACGAGCATATTTACGTCAGTGGGCAATGAGCCTCAAAGTAGAGTTCTGACGTTTTTGCTTGCATTCTAAGCCATGAAATGGTGGACCAAGTAAAGCACTACGGATATCCAATGCTTATTTACTTCAGAAAATAAAGGAAAAGACAGTTATTTACACAAATATATGCCTTGTGTTTGAGTAGTTTTTTTTGCTTTCCTTCTCTTTTTAAAGTAAAAAGCATTAGATGGCAGTAGTGCTCTGCTTGGTCAACCGTTTCAGAGGCTCGACTGCAGGCAAAAATGTTAGAACTTCTCTACTTGGAGGCTTACTCATACTACACACTAACGTAAGCCTGCTCGCTGTACCGAATACGGGAACCAATGAATAAAAATATGAAATAACCTTTAGGACGTCGGAAAGATAACTTTGAAGAACAAACGAACTTTTTGGCCAACCCAGCTTATGTGCATAATAGGGCTCTCAAACTGTTATAAAATTCTCAGCGCTGGAGAAACCTACAAAGTCGGAAGCCAAAATGTTAGAGGAAGGCAGCTATTGCATTGGAATAATATAATGATAGATCTCATTTTTACTGAAAAAAATCATTTTGCATGTCTGTAAGTGTTAGATAATCTCCTTGTAAAGTTCTGTAATAAGAAACGATTAAACTTTTGAAAAATCAAATCATACACCATCAGTGTTTCGTTGAATTTATTACGCGCCCCTTATCAGGAACAAGAATTCAATTGTGTTAGGATTATCTTGTTCAATATTTATTAATACTTTACTGGAGCATCATGCGTTGATTTTATTTTTCATTTTCCATGGTAAACTTTATCAACAATTTAACAATCCAAGAATTGGCCAGTTACTTGACCCTACTTTGCAAACATATTTTCATCCGCGATCTGGAGTATTTGTGAGGCGAGTATTCTTAATTCAAACCAATATTTTATCAGAGACAATGTACTCGTACGTTAGTTTCTTTCATTTTACAATTCGTCATATTTCTCCTCTTCTTGAATTATTTTCGAGTAAGTTGTGTGAATGATTCCAAGAATTTCGCTATGCAATGGGAAAGTAATGGATAGCTTTCTTTTAGACACCTTAATACCAGAAAGGAAGAAAAACTATAGACAGCTCTGTATTGTTTAACACCTCAGATGTTCGAGATTGAGCCTTAATCAATCGTACCACTTTGAAATCAATGCCATTGATACCCTTCTATCCTGTAATTTTACAATATGCACAACGTATCATCTTTTACACTGCAAATTTGATTTTCGGCGTTCATTGTTAAACTGAGATTGATATACCTTTGGTACTGATAAACTTCCCATATTTTAATAAAAAATGTTATGATTTTAACCCAAAACCGAGCAAAAGACCTGATATTTTTTTTCATTCCATACTTACTAGGTCTTAAGTAAAAACTGTAGTGAGAAATTTTATATTTTTCTTTGTCATTGTTTCTTCATAAAGCTTCAAATAAAGCTTCTTAATGAATTTTAAATTAGATTTTCCAATAGAATAACAAAATTCCACGCGCTTCTGCCTATGAATTGTCCACGAAGTTGGTTGTGCATTATGTGTATGAACGTATGTCGGTAATACGTACCGCACAGCGTCAGACGAAACAAGCATGCATGAGATAGTTCTCAAACTGAACGTAGACTGCCTCACTCTTCCTATTCTGCAATTTTACTGTTCTTCGATTTTCAATACGGTGCAAACATTCCAGATTCTGGTTTTCAAATCATAGTTTCCACCGATGCCGTGAATATACTCAGATTTTTGAAACTCATTCTTATTAACGCGGTTACCCTTGAATCATAACAGCATTTCAGGTGCTCGTACCTGAACTTTAGATAGTTAAACGTGTGTCGCTTATGTTCGTTTTTTTATTTTGTTGTTTTCTGAATTCGGTCGGAGTTACGAATTCTAACATGTATAGATAAGTCCCGACTTTGTTTTGTCCTTGGCTGGTGTATCGATCATTTTTACACCTAGTAGTTTCTCTGCAGAATAGATTAGCCCACTAGATGTGAGTTTAAATAAATTTCTAGTCGCAGCCTCTAATGACAAATGAGTGAAATAAATTTACCGGTATTTTATTTTCTCTCCACCTTTTCAGTCTACGTTTAGTCTACAAATAGCATTCTTAGTTAATTGATTTTGAAGACCTAATTTATCTTAATTTTAGAACCAGTTTGTTTTCAAATTTGCTTCTGAGAGAACATGTTCTCTAAATCTCTATGCCAGTAGTATGATTCTGGTTAAATATACTAATTATCTTAATTTAAAATCAGCAGAATTATTTGTTCTGGACGATGTCTTCAGACCTCACACATTCAGTTGTGGTATGCAATTCACAAATAGTATAAGTCATTATTACTATCCTATTTTTTTATCTAAATCATTTCGTAAAGAAAACAATACAACGAAGAGATAAGTCTCTCTTGTCAGCGTAAAAACAAGTTTTACAAAAACATCAGGATAATATTACGAAAATATTTTGACTGATTAATATGGGCAGTAAGGGCAATTAAAGCTTGCTGATGTTTTAATACACAATAATGTGTATAATTACCAAACAATTTGTATTAGAGATAATGAAACTATTACTTTAAGAATGTTTCTATAGAATATGAAATTTTAGCGAGGGCGTGTTAGGCTTTTCTTGTTTTCGACAGCTTCAAGTTCAATCAGACGTGGCTTCGAAATCTCGATAGTTTATTCAAAATTTCAATTCTATAGCTTTAGACTTTAAATGATTCAAGCCAGGATTCATATATAGAGAGCCAGCGTAAAAAAGTTTTTTCATGAAACCACTGATCAAATGAAGTGAGCATACGTGTCAAATTAGTATCCAGCTGGAAGGTAATTATAAAGCATAACTGTTTTCACAAATAATAAGGCAGCTTATAACAACTTTCCAATTATTTCGACCTCTAATCAATACATTCCCATTCAAACAACGCTGTAATGTACATCTATTTCGGCTTTAGCAGGGTGCTTAGAAGTTTCTGCAGTACCCTTCAACATATTCTTTGGTCCTTATGGATAACTTCATAACACCAATTTCGAGTAAGTTTTGACAATAGCTTACATTTTGTTCAAGGCTCGCATAAACTTTATCTCAGAGTCAATGTTTGCTCGCCTTGGGTAAACGTTGGGCTCTCTAGCATTCCTCACCGTAACATTACGTGAGGATTTGAATGACATTATTCTGCATAAACTTGTCTACTGTATAAAACCGTGCAAAAAAACAACTGACTGGATCGTTCTAATTTTTCTCTCTCGATAGGTAAGTAAATATATAACAATAATGTTCAATAATGTTTTCAGAGGGATTTTTTTCGCTCATCAAATACAATTGCCCACATTTATTATAATGGGACTATTTTCCAATAATTTTCAATAAATTTATTCGTGAATTTTTCAAAAGAAGATTTTATGTCGCTCAATTTGTTTGTTTCTCAATAACATAGAATTTAAAAAAATCATAAAATTTTTCAGCATTAGTGGCAATAACATCAACTCCTTTGCTATTTATACTCATTCAGAAAAGATATTCGACAATAATCTGACTTCAGTCGACGTTAATTGCACTTCACTAAATTAACTTTATCACGTACTGGTAAACTGTGTTGAATCATAGCTGTAATACCTAGCTCGAGCTTCAAGCCGAGGTTAGATGTTCAATGACATATGATGTCACCAGGTGCCAGATGTGCATGAGCACTTCTCAAGAAAAAAACCCGTAAACTTTATTAAGAGAAAAAAGATTTTTTTTAATTATTCTAGAAAATAACGTCGAATAGAAATACACTGGAAACTATATTGACCTGAATTCATCTATTTCCTCCCACTCACCAATTTCACAAAGCCATGCGTTTTCCTATTTTTTATCCTCAAATAATGAAATACAGTGACCTCCGAACACATTTGAGCTAGTGTTCCCAAAATTACGAATTTGTTCCTGGCGATCGGTGTCGCGCTACTTTGGGCGAACTTATTTTTAGGAGAATGCATAAGAGTTGCGGGTCACGCCTTTACGCAGCGTGGTACGTGCGTGCTGCAGCGTGGGCAGGATTATGATGGAATGGCATTCTGGTCTCAAAAATACCGTCGACAAACAATAAAGAGTCATTTCAAACATAATTCTATTCGGAGCCAAGTGCCCTCAAACCAGATAAATTCTCAATGGTGACTCGCTATCGATTAGAAAATGAGTGTTATTTTGGACAAACATGAACATAACATATAGCAAAAAATTATTATATTATTATGATTACTCTTCATGACAGATATCATGAAATTTTTTCGCATACGCTGTAAAATACATACCGAATGCAAGGACTTCTGAACACAGAAACAAGATGCGTGCGCAGCCTGTCAACTAGTCTTATCGTTTACGAAAAGCGACACTGCGTGTGGTTATCTTGCCTTTTATCGGGTCTAATGAAACTTTAACTAAGCGGTCGCATTGGTTTGTGTGCAAATAATTTCACAGAGTTAAGGTTAATCCGATTTTGTGCATGATGCGCAATAAAAGGATCAAACGACTGGATTGAATATTTTTTAAAAAAAGGATCAAACAACTTTTCACAAGATAGAAAGGACTGGTTTACGTAAGTATAGCAATTATTGGAAGGTGTAGCGATCAGGATATTAACGATCATACCAATACACGCGAAGCTGAGCACATTGCTTCTACAGTCACAGAGACTACCGTGTGCATCTCAATCTACGCATACGTTGCAGTGTTAACAAATCTATGGTAACAGTTGAGTAGAATAATTAGATAGCACTGATTTATCTTTCGTGATATTATTAGGCATATATCAACGAGCATCTGGTAATCATAACTTTAATGACTGATTCCCATGCAAAATCAATTCAGTTTCCGAGAGGAGGCAGTTCAAGATGTTTGTTAGCGTTTGATGAAGCTGGCTAGCATTGGAGAGCCATGCACCCATATGCCAAAAAAAATGAAATTCGCATACCTCGCTTTCTAGCCAGCTTTACAAGTCATTCGCACACCTCCCTATGTACCTCGCTTTTGCAAACCTTTAAGACCAATCTAACGGTGTCATTATCGACATTAGCTAAGCAGAGGCTAGTAACTTATAGACATAATCCACATAATCCACTTTAGCGAAACCGCTTGTGCACTTGGTAGGAAAGCATTTTCCCAAAAATAAAATGAAAGAAGTTTCTTTGGAGGAGAGCAAGAAAGTTTTCAAATGCTCGAAGACTTACGGATCAACTATCAAGTTCTCTTCTGATTGAAAGATTTTTACATTTGATCGGGCTTGCTATCCAACTATCATTGAATTTCATCTCTGACCACCCACATTCAACCCACGATAATTACGAAGAAACCAGCTTGCGTGATGACCCTCTGAGTGTTATCATGGGAGGGTGACGTCAATACTCACTTCTCCGCCAACAACAAAAATGTGAATGTCAAATCTTAAAGCAACATCTTGCAAACAGAATTCATTCAACAGATGAAGGTTGATGTTTTAAATTAGAGAATCGTGTTTCAAAAAGACTCAGTTCCCGACAACATTGTTAGGCGAGCAAAACCGTTCACTTGCTCAGGAAGTCCTGTGTAGAATTCTGGGAGAAAGACTTTTGGCCTTCCAACTCATCCTACTTGAACCCGTTGGATTACTTTTTTGTCTCAAAATGCGGCTGAATGTAGCGTGATGCCCCGTAACAGCGTAAGAGCGCTTCTGAAGGAATTCAAAAAAGCTGTTTTGTCGTTGGAAACGGTAGACGTTAACAGCGTCACGTCCAATTTTTGAAGGCGTGCAGAAGCCATCACTGTGGCTGAAGACGACCGAATCGGATAAAAATTTTGTTGTCTGGTTTGCTATTTAACCATCAAAATTTCAGAGACTTATGATAATTTTTTTCAGTAATTACGACTTAAGCGTAGAAAGAGAACGTTTGCGAATTTATCGGAAAGAACTTGTAGTGGTAACGCGGAATCCCATGCAGTAGGAGAACCGATAAATGAACTATGAATTTTTGGTTGGTTAACTCTAAGAACTGAACATAGCATTTTATACAATCAAAAAATAGAGTAATTTCATTCAGGAATACAGAGGTCAATTATGTTGATGCAGAAATAGTAAAAAAATCGTCAACTGCTAAGTTTCTAGACAGATTTTGCTCGTTGTTCACAATTTATTGTTTTATCACATGAGACACAGTATCGGATTGTGATTTCTCTTTTTCATTTTCACGCTCAAATCATGTAGTAAAAATAAAATTTCCGATAAATAATTATAGTAAGGATACACATACAGGGCGGCCGGCATATTATTGAATGAACTTTTCAGTCAATAACCGTGCAACCAAAAATGTTTTGTTAAAGAGTTCTGAGACCATAAAATTCGAAACGTGTTTGAGAAAAATTCGTGCTCTGAGAGTAGCAGGGCAGTGAATCTAGAAGTTAGGAAAACATTGTTATTATGAGCCCACGGAAGAGAATTTCAGAAATAATGGCAAACTAGCATCCACGAGGATTCATGAAACTCCTGGCGTCTTCGATCGCATCGTGCAATCCAATTACACCGGCGTTTAAAAAGCTTCATGCAAGGGATGGGTATTATTTTGAGCATATTTTTGTTGAAATACCTTACTTAATATAAAACACTGTCACTCATGCATGGTTAGAATGACGAAGGGTGTGGTTCTGTTACTTGTGTACATAATGAAATCCCCTTCCTAACTTTACCATCATTCTCTTCCATTCTCAGAGCTTGAATTTTTCTCATTTACGTTTCAGGTTTTAAGCCCATGTGACTCATTATCGAACATTTTTTATCCTACGCTCATTGAGAGAAAAAAATGGTTTATTTCAATGGTCCCAACCTTAAATTAAAGTTCGATCAACAAAGTGCGAGTCACTCGTTATATATTTCTGCAACAGGATTTGATCCCATTAAATGAGTGAATAATATGACTATTGCTTGAGAATAAGTAAGCCGTAATTTTTTTCGGGGTAAACGCTAAAATAGATTACTCAACCTCAGCTGAGAAGCACGTCTCATTTACCGTCTGAATATCATTAACTGTGGAAAAATACCAATAATTGACCACGACAATTCCACGTGTCGGTTCAGGGTTTTTGCAGATGCAAGCGAACTTATTCTGGTCTAAAAAGTAAAAACTCCGTATCATTGATTAAATTCTATAATTAATGCAGCAGTTTGCAGAGTACACGCTGAAATATAGCCCAAGAGAAAATAGAATGACTCTAACAATTTTTAATTCTCAACTGAATAAGGTATTTTAATTCCCAACTGAATAAGGTATTTTAATTCCCAACTGAATAAGGTTTTGATCAGTGTGAATGCAGAAAATTGTCCCCATGTCAGCTTAGACTTGAATTGCGAATTGCTGAATAAGGCTAAGGTTGCAGTAAATGATTGCCTATTTATTGTGAGAACAAATCAACGATCATTCACTCTTTACTTTGTTTTTAAACTTTTTTATGCCTCACCAGGATCACTACGGCGCTTTGTTGCCCCGATCGAGAAAAAACTCCATCTTTTCAAGTGCAAGTGGTGGCCACCGACGGTGGAGGTCTTAAAGGTGGGATATATACGACAGGACTTCGTTAGGGAACTGGTCGCTGAGCAGCACTTATTTTAAAGGCAATTGAGACTCTCCAACCGGAACACTGAAGCGAAAAACGAGCGAGCTGGGCTAAGAACTTACGCTATGGAAGTCACGAGACAAATTTTCTTAGGATTGGAAAACTGTTGGAGAAAATGAATTTGTCTTGTTTTGCGCCATAGCATTTTTAATTAATCTTCTACATTTGTCTAAAGTCAATTAGATGGGGAAATTTATTTTATATTCTCTTGAAATGGATAGAGGACTTTTCTTTGAGCAATAGGTTAAATGAATTCGCCATAAATAATAGAATTAGATTGTTTATTTTGTATATGCTGTTTTGGCTGCTGCTCCAGGGGGAATACTTGCTGGTGATTTTCATAATCGTCTTTACTGAAAGATAAATTTATCGATACATGTTGGTTTTCGGTAGATGAATATCATGTTATCACGTTTGTAGTTCATGCTTGTTATGTGTAAAACATAAGGAGTATGTTTTAGTTTGAAATCATTGTTTGAAACCCCCTTACTTATGTAACTTTTTATTTCTTGAATTTTGGGACTACCTATAGATCTAATTCAAGCGGTTCTCAATTGTGAGATATTTTGAAAGAAAAGTAGTTTTTTGAAACAGTAATGTTGTTTAGATACTGTAAAGTTCTTATTTTTTCTAACATGAAAGGACTTCCAATTTAATGGTGATCTCAAAAATACATATGAAAAAATCGTAGAATAAAAATGCGTCACCAGAGATATATATATATATGTATTAGATGTAAGATGGAATTTCATATTTTAAATGATGACAGTGATTGCACAAACTACCTCACTAAGAACATACTCTTCTATTAGAACAAAATTTGAACTTTAATACTCAAAAATTTATAATTATAATTAATTGGGCCATGCATAATTATCGCAGCACATCACCTGAATTACAGAAGAATTTTTTGAAAAACATACACGTGAATTTTTGACGTACATACATCCATGTGCACATGTTTAAATACTAACATAAATACTTGTTTTTGTTCAAAGGTTGAATGATCATCTGTTCATCAAAACTACAATACGAAGGTGAAGCATTTAGTAACTATACCTGAAATACAAGAGGTTCAGCTGTCGATAGGGCAACATGGCTGATTGCGTGCACATGTGACACGTTAGTCTCATCCAAATAGTGAAACTATAAGTAGATGAGTTATTTTGGCTCTGTCAAGAATGTTTTTATTTTCCCTGAGGGGGAGGATTTTTTTCAATAAATGGTTAGAGCTCAGGCAGAGGCTAAAAACGGGCGACGAAAGAGTTTGGGGTCCAGCGTCTTGGATTTCTGAAAATTGCAAAATAACATCAATCTATTAGTTTAGCTGAACTTTAGCAGTTATTTTTTTCTCGCTTTTTGCTTAATCGTTGAAACTGTCTTAAATGTTCTAATCGTCATTTAGAAAGCAAGAAATGGCCACTGAATTTTTACATCAAAACAGGGTTAAAATATTTTTATTTCAATAATTTAATAAATTTCATTCATTTTACTAGAATATAAAATGATATGGCAAGAATTCAGCATTCACGTAAGTTTAGACATGATTGCCCTCATGTTATCTTACGAAAGTTGCTTCCACAACGAATGTACAAAAACACTTGCAAGCTTTTCTCAGAATCTACGACATCCGATCAGTTACAGATACAATGCGTAGACAAGTAGCATCAGATTTTCATTCACGACATGCTCGTCAGGTTCATCTTCTTTAGTTATTTATATAAATTTGAGCATGTGGAATGATTTCCCTTGCCACTTGATATTCTGTTATTCCACCGTGGGGTCGTAAGATATTAACATGACACTTTCAGGAATACATTTGCAAAAATAGTAATTCAAATGTGCTTTGTAAGTATGAAATATGAATCAGATCCTTGAGACTTCGTATACACAGCAGATCACGATGCATCGATAATCGCAGAAATGAAATATTTCATCTATTAATATAGAAATAATTATTAGCTCTCTATAAACAGGATTTAGGTCCATGATGTGTATGCAATTTGCTTCGTAGAATATTTAAAGAACTGGTAAAATTAAGGAAAGCCAATGAAGAGCAACGAATTTTTTTGTCCTCACACATGGCTCGTTTTAAAATTAAAAGTTGAGATTATGATGAATGTCCCCATCAGTAAAGCAGTTCAGACTAGCTGTTATCGAGAGGTATTTCGTGTTGCTGAGTAAGAACTGATTCTATAGTTCAGGGGTGAAAATTTCAAATGGGATTTTAACCTACATCGAATAATGATACGATTATGTTCAAGATCAATGTAGATAAATGGAGTTTTCAAACCGCTCTGCAATGGCTTAAAGCAAACTGTCATTGAGCTCCAAATGCTATGAATAATTGGACTCATTAAGCTACACAAAATGACATACTTAATATTCGAGAAAAGTATGAAGTCAGATTAGAACCAATCACGCTCATTATATAGTGTAAAATACTTCAAATTTGATCAAATGTGGATGAAAACTATGCTACAACAACTATGAAAGTTATCAGTTCATGTCACGAGAGAGTGATCGTTCTGGTGTTACCCACTTAAGAAAAGCAAGTGTCACATTCCAATGCGATGTCATTCTTTCTCCACCTCAATGTTCTGCCTCACTCGAGGGATGGCAGCCAATCTCAAAGGTTTTCTTAGAGATCGACGATGTAATTACTTGAGTCAGTGACACCTCGTATTATATATCGATTTAATATATTATTTAATCGTTTTGTTTGTCTTTTTCTCGTTTTTATTTAACCTCGTTTAAACAGCATGTCTTGATAAAATGTGGAGACGACATACCCCTAGCAGCTTATAATAAACAGACAACACGTTCGAAGACTCGGCGATTTCATTGCGTCAATATACAGTGAGAAAAGATGCAGTATTTTATTGAGCATAGGAATGAAAGTGTCACAGAATTTTTTCCAAATCGGAACTAGATTATAAAATGTGTAGTTCTTAGTGCTTCAACAGTAATTATAATAGTAATTATTATATTGTTTCTCACATTTACTCTACAGTAAAAAATCACTTTCTTTTTAGACAGAGTTAAAAATCGAAAATAATTTCCTGCATCATTTTTTTGTCAGAGATATAATTAAATGTAATGATATGTAAGTTCAGCATTTCACACTGATGCTCTCTTCAGTTCTCACTATTTATGGAGTGTGGAACATGATATTCACCTCGTTTCTTATATACGTGTCAGACACTAAACAACTCGAGCGCCTCAGGCTGTTCTACAACGCCTCTATCCAAGCGACCCTAAACAAGTCGAACACATCGGCCATAAGCAATGCTCTCCCATAAGCTCTTTCGCCAAGATTTACTGGAAATCGAGGAATCCGAGACTAATGCCAGATAGGGCGGAACATTTTTTGCCAATACAGACTGGTGCTGTGCCATTTCCTGGACAAAACTTGCCCGGCCCAGACAGAAGTTATAGATATGTTGCTCCTCAGAACTTTTAGAAACGACCTTGTCGAGAGGTATTGGGAGAGAAAGTGCGCGTACACATCTTCGGAGGGCAATAATTGACTTTCAAATAGGGCGAAGGAATACCGTAACATGGCCAAAATATTAAAATTTCTGCAGGTTGACTGAATTTGACGCATTAGAATAATCAATCGTAACAAAAATATTGGTTCACGGATTTATAACACAGTTTTTTACGCCAGTACTGCAAAAATTCGACTTTGCATTCTTATTTTAAAACAAAGACAGTGCATGCTATGGTTTAAGCAACTTGATTATCTTAGCCTTACAACTTATTTTTTCCAGAGGATTTCTCAGTTTGAAATAATTTCTAGCAATTTTCTCGTTTACCTTCGATAAAATTTCACGGATAAAATGGAAAAATTATGCATTATCCCAATTTAAAATCAAGGACGTTTCGCCGGTGGGTACGCGTCGGTTCCTAGGCGTTTTTTAGTTGTATTACGCACGGTTTAAGGGTCAAATGTCCACTTTTTCGGACCAAAACTGCACGCGAATCGCCGTTGTTCCGCCTTACCTAACGGCCGTTTACCGCCTCAGAACCAGATTCGAATCGCGGCTGTCCGTCCACGGATTATAGGTTGAAAAATCGCTCCCGGTTGCACGTGCCTCGCCTCACGGGGTGTACAATATTGCACTGGAAGCTTTGGATCCTACAATACATTCACACTTACTGTATTGTGAATTTATTGACCCATTAAGCTAAGTACAATATTGTACATCCAATGAGATCGTTGCACGTGCAACTGGAAGCTCAGGTACATAAGACAATAAATTGGAAAGGACATAGAATCCCGCTCTTTCTTCAACTTTTATTACAAAAATGAAACATTTTCTAGACTATAATTTACATGAATATCTTACTTCCATTAATCACAGCCTTCTCACCAATAAAACACCAAAATAATATAGGAATTAAAAATAAAATCACAATCCGCTTAAAATGCTGCATGTAACAAACAAATATCAACTGAATAAACATAAGGATGGGAATGTAATTTCCGTCTCTCAAAGTTCCCTTTCAACGCTTGTTCACATTATAGATTAGATTATTGGTTAGCTTAAGCCTCCCTATCCGCAACAAATGCGACCCAAAGAGAGGAAAAGGAAGGCACCATTTAGTATGGAGACAACACGTGCACTACAATTTAGGACATATCATATGTGCAGGGCTGCCAGTCAACTTTTTCTGAAATCCCCAGACTGACCCCTGAAATTTCCCCAGATCAGGATAAAATTCCCCAGGTATTACCATAAGTGATAAATATGATTTTTATTTTTATCTTAAATACATTTTCAGGTTCATTCGCAATTTTTATCATCAATGCCAGCACGAAAGTCAAGAGATCTTAATTTTTTCAACCTTTTCATTCAATCTTGGTCTCTTTGATTGACAGCTCCCCTTAATTCTTAGGCCAGTGATTAAACTTTGTTCAGAACCCCACTTGGCATACTTTGCATTATTTCTTGTCAATTATTGCTTAGCAAGAAGGAGGTGCTCGGCAGTTTCTGGTCTTGAGGAATTGTTAGTTTTTTTATTCAGTTAAGTAGAGAAAATACTTTCTAACAAATTTAGACGAGAGAGCAATCGAGACAAAGCATTAAATATGAAAGGATGCCAAATTAGGGTTACCTAAGCCATCTTTCATTTCCCTTGATGATTTCCAATACTGAGGAATTGGGCATTCTCTTACTGATAGGTCAGCTGCAATTAGGCGAAAACCTACACACGCTGTCTATCTTAATTATATGAGCTTCATCAACAAGCAAGGGAAGTGTCACTTAATTTATTGGTCATCATTACGCGTTTCCGGCTTAAAAAATTGTGCGATGTCAACTTTCGACTTTATAAGCCATAACTTTTCATGTTTTTCGGATTAATACTGTTTCAGTAGGGCAGCCTTGTTCTCACTTTTGAACATAATATATCAACAATTACGACTAGCACGGTTTCCATCTTTACCTTTCTGTAGCCAATCTTTGAATTCGGAATCGTTCAACCAATCATCTCTGAATATTTAACAGTACCACATTTTTTATGTGATTCTATGGTGTTTAACTACAAGCAGATAAACCAATAAGGACAAAACACCGCTACCGGTAGCGCTAGTAACACAGGCGTTACACTATAAAGACATTTAGCTCCTCAGCAGTAATAACGAGTGACTGAGCAACGCGCTGCATAAGCCGCTGTAATTGCACCACTGCGCGCTTCGTTCGGATCTCGTAAAAACTTGTATTGTTCAACCATGATGCGTTCAAGCAGCTGACTCAGGCCTCTTGTACTGATAATTTGATCAATTTCTAGATTGTATTTTAGTTATTTTAGTTGTTACTTGTTAGAAGCAAATATTATTGAAGCAATTATAGTTTTTGCATACAATATATTGTGGAACACCCAAAATTCCCTAAATATTTCCCGTTTTCGTTTCGAATTCCCTAAATCCCCAGGCCATGACCGAATTCCCAAGATCTGGGGAAAATTCCCAAGGTGTGGCAGCCCTGCATATGTGTACCATTAGGTACATTGCATGCCGGCATAAATGAATAGCATTTCCATAATTTCACTACCTTATTTAGAATTAATTTTAACCTACCTGGTAAAAATTATAGTACACTTATATTGTTCACACTTTTTATAAAGGACATGAATGGACTTGAACAGTAGTCAGTTTTTATATTCTGCTACTCACAACTTAACCGAACCAACCGTAGCAATCGCACAAACGTAGTCAACGTTTTAAAAGAAAACGCGGAATCTGTGCAGAAAGGGTATAAAAACAGTAAGTTGAGAAAAAAGTTCATGAAACCAGATCAAAGCTGAAGAAGAAAGTGGTATGTGCTAAAAAACAAGACAGTAGTGAACCGAAAATATGTGGTCCTTAACATAACAAAAACATTTTATTTCAACAAAAAGAAGGCCTACCTAACTCATAGCTCGGGCCCTCGCATTTTCCTCCCTGGGAGCGCTAGCTCCCATAGATACAATAGTTGTATCCCTTTGAAGAGTGTCTACATTATATCGCTTTTCTCATAAAAATGTCTCGGAGTTTTTAAATTATTATATCTCCGCTTCAAGTTAACATATTTGAAATGTATTTTTTTCAAAATGAATTAAATTTTGTTTCCGTTTCGAATAATCAAGTTTTTTGAAAATCGTTTAGTAACCACTTTACACTGATCGATTTAAAGCAAGAGGTAGAAAACTAATTGTTCAGGAGAAAGAATGAAAAACAACGCTGGTGTTCTTCATTTCTAAATACCTACCTTTGAAAATAATTTCACAATGATATATCCTACATACCACCAAATATTTAAACTCTCTGAGAGGTTATTTACTCCCCTATATTTCATCATTTGAAGACACCAAAAATGCAGCTCACAAACGATCAAAGAATTTTTAGCGCATTGGAATATGAAGCAACGAAAAACTGTGAAAAATTTCGAAGTGCAATTAATAAAAAAATCCCGAAAGGAGCTCGTCTGATAAGAAACTGTGTATCGTTTGAGTTAGAAAATTCTTTATAGCCACTCTGTGAAAAACTTGCAAATGAATCAAGTGAATGTGAACTGTTCTATAAACTTTCTCAGTAATTTATCCAGTGTACTTTGATTTGAATACCACTGTTCTAGTTTCAAAACAGTTGGACGAACAACACTTCACATAACTATGTTGAGAAAATTAAACTCAGCTTGAGCTCGAGAAGTGACGAGAAAAATCTGAGGATGAGCATAACGGTTGATCGCCACAACATCCCAGAAAACAATCAATATAATATCAATAAACATGTTTTGGGCATCTGATGCAATACTACGTCACAATTTGCCTTACGCAATGATTGTGAAGAACACAGTCGAAACACCAAACGCGACCTTTGCAAAGGCAGTAACCGCCAGTACGCTCACGACGACACGCTGTCATTAATTAACTGACAGATCTAGTCATGCCGCTTTCAAATGTTACGGCCGTTAATCAACTGAAAACTTTGCGCCTTCGAATCATCCATGGCCAACTATGAATTTAACGTCCAAGCTCGACCGCGCTTGGTTTGGGGGCGCGTAGAGGCAGTGTTAAGGCAGAGCAGGCCGACTAGCCTATAAACCGTGCATAATCAACCCTCACGTCCTTAATTAATACACTGGCGATACGTCCTTGATTTTCAATTGGGGTGCATATATAACTGATATGCCTACAGCATTTAACAAATGTCGTAACAGTGTGACAATAACGGATTCAGTAGACAGAATTTTGAACATGACGTGAGAATGAATGAAACAAATACGATTATTAATGACCTTTCCTTCTGTGTACGGCCAAGAATGCATTCATTTTAAGCTCAAATAGAACCCTGCGAGTGTGTGAACGATAGAAATAAGAGCATTTATAAACATTCACTTGTAGCTATATATATGGAAATGAAATCATATAGAAGCCCTATCATAATTGTTACATCAAATAAGCATTAACGACTAACGTAACACTGGGCAAATACGTACAGATTGTTCCTTACGTATATTGACAGCCCTGAAAATGTACGATGTAAGAAGATAACGACCCTGTTAAAGTGAAATCAATACTGTACTTTTAGAAAAATTACCACGACATTTAATATATGTAATCAAAGGTTCTCTAGCCGTCGATCGTGACGGTGACGGCCGATGGTTTTGTAACGCATAGTAAATCAGAACCAATAGCAGTGTTCAAGATTAAATATCGGGAGAATAAATGCTACGGGTAAGATAATATTTTACGCTTTATGGAATATAACAAACAATACGATAAAATCCTTCATTGTCGCGTTCACAATACACAGATATTTCAAAGGTTGAAGGGTAAATGAGAGGGTGCGGAATTCCGCTCGATCTGCGCTGGTAAATGGAAAAAGCTGGGATCGAGTTGGAATTGGGAGAACGTTCCAATTACAATTGAATATGGATTATCGTAGAACGAAATATGTCATCGGGAATATGGGAACAAACCCATTCTCAGTCGTTCATTTTTATGCTCAAGAGCTAGTACATATAGATTCATTTTAACGACATGTCACTAAATGCGGCTGTTTCAAAGAATTGAGGGTCCATGATTTGACAGTTTTTTGTATTATCAGATTAAGCAGGATCTGCATTTCATGTTATGGTGACGATACTATCGGATGAGGCCTGACCATTGGATGGTATGTTTAGAAATTCAATAATTACTTCTTGGCTGCTTCGATGAGCATTTGTCGATGTTGTAACTTACTGCACTTGGCACGTTTCTCTTCATTGGAGAATTCGAGTAAGGTTTATTTAAATGGCAATTCTATGTCACTCGCTGCAAGCCCTGAGGTAAATTTACCTCCATCCTCGAACTTGTCCAATTAGTAAAGTTTCCGATGTCAGGGTTTGGATGAAGTGCAGCTTGATTTATTAATTTTCTCCTATAAAGCCTATTAAGTAGACTTTATTTACTTTGAGGGCCAAATCCAGAAAAAAATTAACTTTTCTAGGTAAAAATAATTCGAATTTGCTAGAACACAGCACAATCACAGCGAAAATAGGTTTTGCCCCCTAGGCTGGCAGCGCATCAGTTTGAGTTGTACCTGAAAATGTGTAGTGGTAGTATTTGCAAGCGGTTGGTTTAACATTAGCAAGGTCCAACTGAAAGGTGTACAGAGCGAATGTCCTGACATTACATTGTAGACGTCATCAAATTTTTCAGCATTGATGTGATTTTCCTCAATGCGATAACTGATATGTTCCTGAGTGACAAAACGAACAGTAATCTAGAAAATAGGAAATAAAATACCAAAGAAAAAATATATTTTTATACAACCTTATCTGTCAATAAAATGTATTTATAGTCGATCGTAGTAATGAAAGGTTGAAGTATTGTCTCAATGCCTGCAATGACATCATTAGGATATAGTGCTCACAAAAGACAGATGAAAAAACTTTTTAGTTTCGTTTTAAATTTTAAATATTAATTTATGAAGTCATGTGTTGGCTATTGCTCACGTGATGATTAAGAGTTTTAGCTCAAATAGATGCATAATTATCACACGTCTTGGGTCAAGAGCCAAATTAATTATTAAATTCTCAAGAGCATCATGTGCAGCCTTCATCAAGTTTTCATTGACATTGTATGCACGTACTATTCTAACAATAAATAATGGTCATTGAGATAAACAAGAACTGAAAAAACTTTTTTTAATACATTCTCAACAGTATTTTCATACCTAGGTTTCAAAGTAAAAATTTTTTATCTTTTGATGCATTTACCAAATGCTCATGTCTCAAAGCTGCAAAACTCTCATATTTTCATCTAGCTATGCCAATTATTAATGCCATAATAGGATGCGGTTTGCAATATTTCCATTGTGGAAAAGAAGAGATAGGTCTTAGGGAAAGATATTGATCCGATTCATATTGGCCATGCAGCTAATGATTACACAAATGTTTTCCGTCGTTGTTACCGTACATTACGTATCTATGTTGTAAATTTCTTCAAAACATTACTTTATTAAGGAAACTTACTGAAGTAAATATTGTTAATATTTTTACCAACCACTGCGAGCATTTACTGTGGCTAAATCCCAATGTTGAAATTATTGGCCTTTAATTTACTAAACACTTCACTCTACCAAAAGGAATGCTTCATATAATCGTTTAATAAGTAAAAATCACAATAAATAACAATACTTTTTGATAAAAAAACAAATCAATTGTATGCTCACATAACTCTATTCATGTTTGTTTGTTTCTTGGCTTGATTCTTGTCTTCAACGCTATGTTTTCATTAACAAGATTGAGCGAAATTTACCTCGTGGCTCTTATAAATATTACAGGGAATATTCAACTTTGTTTTCCTAGCGAAGGAAATTCAAGCCATTTAGTAAAATGTAGCAAAATATTCGCGATTTTTAAATTAAATTTATCGTGATATTCAGACGTATCCGCAGGTGTATCGTGGATACGGTCTCCTACAAGCGCTCATGTTTAAGAACGATATTGTCTATTGCTCTTTCAGCATGTTATGGAAAACATGTTTTTCAACGATAATGAATTATTTTCACCTTCATAAATACGTTGAGCAACGATCTATGTATAGACGGACAATTTGTAAAAAACAAACTTATTTAGCAGCTAAAGTGCCGAGTAGTTTGTAAATGTGTACGTGTATATGTACTTATATTTTTTTAAAAGCAGTGAATTCCTCATAAATTCTATCAATACAGAATTTTGGCGAGTTCTTCAAAAAGGTTTTGATGAGATATGGAATGGCCTCTAACAGCAATATCAGGAAGTCAGCTCTGCACGTCCTGCCTTTAATTATTAGTTTTTGATTCCAACCTAAAAATAATGCCGTCACTCTTGTAGGTGGAAGATTGCGAGCGTAGCATATTAGGTTGTATTTAAAGGTAGCACGATTTCATGAAATAAGAATTTTTTACCATCCTACATATGAAGGTCTCATCTAATGTTATTTCCTTCATTTTTACACCAGTGTACTTATTTCGGCGCATTAACTCAAAGCTTACGTTATTGCTTCCATCGCCGGAGAGCATAGCGCTGCGTACTCCAACTTTTGAGGTTTGTGACCCTGTAGGGATCTATTAGCCCAAGTTGGCTCTGAAGAGATAAAAGTATTAGACATTACTTGAGCAAAATGTTACGCCTGCGTTCTACATTCCATATTTAGGAAGTCCCTAGGGACCCGTAAAAAGATCTTCACAGGATGTAGACGCTAAACTTCTCATTCAACCGAAGGTTCTTTGCCAGTCCAGCTGAAAACAATCACAACTTCTAACTGAGGACTGTTTGAAATGCAGACTGAGCTGAAGTGTTTCTAGAATGCTTCTTTCTTCAGCTTAAAGTTTGTTTAATTAACTCTCTTCATATTTCGTCATTCGACATCAAGCTGAGAATTATGTCCAGAACAGGTACATTCTACGTTTTTCGGTCTCTTAGTTTTTCTATGCCCCCACATTCCGTATAGAATCGTGCTTTTGTCCCATTTTTATTAAAAGTTAGTGCAGTGGAACTATCACAGCACTATCATTCACGTGGAATTTTAACGTTTAGAAAAATGTTCATCGTGTGCTGACGCTTGATTGTTTTCTCTCAGGCACCGGCTCGGTGGTCATATTGGTAGAGGATGAGAACGATGCGTTGCCTGTGTTCTCATCTCCGATTTGGAGGGTGGAAGTTCCTGAAAATGTGCAGCCCCACACGCCTATCGGTCTCCTGAGTGTTGACGATGATGACATCACAAACGAGTTTTCCTACAGAGTAAGTACCAAACAGTATTTAAAATTCCATTACATTTATTATCAAATAAACTGAACATTTATTGTCAAAGTCTTTGTACGACAAATACGATAAAACTTAATCATAATTCCATGTTTTTATCTAGCTAATCCCAATTATTCGTTATTTCCAAACCTCAAAATATAAGTCCAGGAGGAAACTATTCAATAGACTTTGTTTCTACTTTCCAAATTGTTCAAGTACCATTCAGACAACGATGATATTGCTTAATCAGAACAGCGTACGAGGTTTTTGTTCTCAACTAAGTTTGTTTTCCTAATTTTAAAGTGATAAAAAAACGCTTATGAAAATTCTCTTACGGATTATCACAATTCACTCTAACAAATCCTGATGATCATCAACATTTGGATGATTTTTATACGTCAGGGCCCCAAAATGAATACATCATTGTACCATTGTACACTGTTCAGTGATTTCACTGTACAACTCGACATCACAATTACACAGTCAAATGAGCACAATGTAACATAATAGTGACCGTTGTGGTAGGGCTACCCAATATTTTGCAATTTTTTTTCTCAAACCGCATTTTCAATGAATGTCCCTGCGAAATACGTTCATGAAAAGTAAATGCGAACCCAAATTCGTAAACCCAAGAAAACTATTGTGAAAATATTTTCGAATCTGCAGTAAAGTACTGAACCGGGAAGTTTGGAATTTACATTCTATTTAATGTGCGATACTTTTCGTTACATTCTGTCCGAGGAGCATTGTATGAAGTACTACTAAACAAATACCGCAACGAAAATATAGTTCTTATGTTCACTTTCTAGTCATAAACCACGACTGAGGAATGGGTAATACTTCACTTCAGCGTTGATTTTGGTCTGTCCGGTTACTGCACTATTAGGAAAGATTCAGCTGTTCATAAGCTATACGTAGCACCAGTTATGAAGAAGTTGAAACAGTAAGACAAGACGAAGACTAATTAGCCTGAACGTAGAAGAAGGTCAAAATTATTACGAATAACTTTTTGAGGTTTGCTGAGAGGTTAATAGAAACTGAGGAATACTCTTTGAGGACATCAATAAAAGTTAGTCAGGCTTGTTATGGTATTAAGCATTCGCACTGTACAGATATCGTTATTTAAATGTGATTGTATTGAATTGAAATCTATCACGACGAATAATTTTTCATAGGAGATGTTCTGTAGAACCTATCTTAAATCTTGCAAATACTCCAATTTATGTTTAGAATTACCTATGGCAACGAACAGCATGCATGGAGTGATGAATATCAGCCGGGTTTTTAGACCGAATGATGCAAATAATATGATTTTGATGAAAAAAATGACGTTTTTCTCGACGGAACGCATGACAAACATTACGACCTTGATTTAGCTCCTTAATGTTTGGGATTATTTTTCCTTAATATAGACTCAAAAATATATTTCAATGTGAATGTTAATGAAGTTTGAGGACTTCATCGATAGTTGAATCAAAATAATAGAGAATTTACTACGTTGAAGATCAGCCGTTTTATGGATTCAGAAAGAACATTGTTACCTCACGTATATGGCTTTCTGGCCCTAAATATGGTTGAAAATCTACAGCGATCGCGAGGATGCGAGTTTTTAAATGTCAGGTATAAGTACGTTCAACCAAGCAAAAAATGAGAAAGTATCACAAAAATTTTATAAAACGCGCTAACATGCAAAATAAGATGATTTATGAATTTTATGCACAAGCGAAACCACGCTATAAAAAAACGTTAATAGCATCCGTTTGTTTTGCTTTTTATATAGGTTAGTCTATATTTTCTGATAATTTCTATATTTTGAATTTTAATATCTAATCTCTTCTTCAAGAAATGGAGCTTTTCCTTCTCATGAGCTTGACGATACGCCATTAGCATTGAACCGTAAGAGTTTTAAAATCTTAAGCAGGAATGGTAATTTGAATAATAAATGAGTGCAAGAGTATATTTTTCGCTCTTTATCAAAACCACGATTGCAGAAGAATAACTTTCTATTTGATTGCAGCCTTCGCTCCTAAACAAGCAAAATTTGAAAGACCAGGGTTGGTGCAGAGAAGCAGTCAAACTCGATCCAAAGCTTTAGCCCCTTCTTGGGACTTGAAGTTACTTCCCAGCTTCTGAAATAACGAGGGCAGCAGTGAGAATTATTATGCTTAAAAGCCGTAGAGGGAGCGAATCTATTAGCTTCGTTCTGCCGACTATATTTCCAAGCGGAAATGCGGCAGAAAAGATTTCAGTTCTAGTTGAAACAAACTTCCAGACCACGACTGGCCCTATACGTAGGCATTCCGTGTGATTTTCTTCATTCATTATGAAAATCGTTAATATTGTGAAATTAAGCTTAATCATTGCTCCAAATTGCGGTTTTCTTTCAAAACTGAATAGAAAATTTTGCAATTATCGACCAATGTTATCTTATGATGCACCACTTGAACATCGATATACTTGCCATACGGAGGCCATTATACAGGGTGTTTCAGAACATGTACAAAATTGCACGCGAGTAGAAAATGCCTAAATAAACACTTTATCTCCTATGAAATTTTCTGAATATATTCGGGTTTTTGAGATATTAGCTGTTTATTGTTTCTAACCATGAAATTTAATTACACAATTAGTCGCAATATTTACTTTGATTTTAACTTACTGTTTTTGGTACTGTTCTGAAACTTTTTTACCAATTATCACTAAAACTAAATTTTATTACTGTAAACTCTCACAGAATAGAGGTATTTGTAACGTAAATTCAAAATAAATATTGCGAGTAATTATTGTTTAATTAAATTTCATGATTTAAAATAATAAACAGCTAATATCTCATAAACTCGATTTTATTTCGGAAATTTTCGTAGAAAAGAGTTTATATGCCCATTTTCTACTTGATGTGAATTTTACACCTCTTGTTCTGGAACTCCCTGTATTGTTTCTCTTAATTCGGTATATGTCAGAATAGTGATATTCACGAGGACATGCTTATGTATGATCAAAAAGGATCGGGCTCTAGTTACTCATTGGCAGGGGTGAACATGGAAAATGACTGCACATGCCAATTTGGCATTTCATCATTCATGAAGTGCGTTTTTAAAGCCCATCGTTTTATCCTATACCGTTGTCATCTGTAAAAACATTCGTGGACCTCGTTTTCCGAAACATTCGGCAGCTTTCTTGTTGTCTTCACTCGGAAATATTTTTTCTTCCGTTTATAAGGATTTAATCATTAAGAAAAGGGAAAGGACATAAAGTTCAAGATCTGCTTAATATTGCGGCTGTAAGGGGGTAATGTGTTTGACCATAAACTGTTGCACAAGGTGCGTTGTATGAGCAGGGGCATAGTGATCGTGCCTCTACCCAGGACGCGAACATTTCTGGACTTTGGCGACCAATAACTCTTTGTAAATGTTGCAACACGTCATAGTTGTACTCCTTGCTTACATTGCATCTACGTGGAGCATACCCGTGATGAACAATGCCATTTTAGTCAACGAAAACGGTCAACAGTGTTTTCACATTGTTTCGGTTCATTCGTGCTTTCTTATGTCTTGGATACGCTGGAGTCTTCACTGCGAAGGTTGAGCATTGGTTTGAAAATCCTACCATATGCCCATCATCCATTGTTACGGATAACCTGAAAACTTCTCAAGGAGGTTGAGAAACTTGCACAGTTGTAAGGTTTATTAAATACGAATTTTATCATAGACGAACCCATGCTAAAGACGTTCCTTCCAAGCACTGTTTAAAACGTAGCGTGCATTCACAGTTGAGGTTTAGGTTAACTTTTATTGGCTGTCATCACTGCATATTTTAGCTCCGTCACCATCGCTTTTGTCCCGATACAATGTAATCTTATTTTGCTCACTCAGGATCTACCATTCTTTAACAGAAGTCCCTAATCAGTACCAACGAAAAATTCTTTACTTCCATTGTGCAGGTTAAATTGCCTGATTGCAACGTATTTTTAACTTTCGCCATTTTAACTTTCCTTTTCACCATTTTTATCTCTGAGACAGAGGACATCGCCGATCTGTCTCATGCACGTCTTTTAGTGTGAAGCTCACCCTTTTCATTTTCCTCCTAGTTCCAATCTCCGCTTCAATTCAACGTCAAATTTACGGAGCAACATTTTGCCTTATGAAGTCATCAAGCTGAAGCCGTCCCTAATTTACCAGCGATACGTCCTTGATTTTCAATTGACGATGGTAGGCGACAAGAAATGAAAAATGATTAGCACATTACATTTAAGGCTGCAGTACGTGAAGGCGTACAATATAGAGGTTTACCTAATCTGGGCTAGCAGCATGCAACTAATAAAATTTCAAGAAAAGATCAAACACTTCCTTCTATACTTAATTGAGAGAAATTTCAGGGTGATGAGTATATAAAGTCCAAGAACACTTGAGCAAATATTTCGTTTATCGGAAGCTTCTTAACGCTGCCAAATATTTTGAAGATAGGTCTTGAGGGTGAGATAGAGCAACTATCCAAGCCCTCGCTCAGTATGTTTGTTTTAATCAAGTGATTAGTTAATTTGAATGAATGTATGCTCCGCTCACGTACAGATATGAATTGTATTGTCTTCTCCGAAAGTTTCGCTACTTCGGATCTTGAATCTATCTAATGATGATATTTTTTTGAGGTAGAATTGTAATAAGGTAGAAAATGCACAGAGATACATTTTTTCTTACGAGGTGCTACAGTTGTGAAGAAAAACATACATTTCTATAACTTCAGGCTAGTTCGCTAAAATATTCAGGTGAGGCATATTGCATTAGATGATTAGATTAAGGAAACAAGTCGAAAGTTGTGTGGCTCACATTTACAATTTAACTCCATGTTGGGCGCAATATCTCCTAGCATCAAGTTTCAAAACTGTTGGCATTCAGTTGAGACGAAATCCCCACGCATAAAAAATTAATTTAGTGCACAAGAACTAATTACGCTGAAAAACATATCTCTCTATTTCAGAGAGGTGAGTTTATTACGTACTAACATACACGCCAACAAAACTTTCTCGGGAGACTGAAATAAATTTTAGCCAACAATACCACTTCGATGCACGAGAGGCTTATCATCAAAGAAAAAATGTTAAAAAATTGGATGCTAATTTCAATTTGGAACGTGAAAGAATAATTATTGCAGAATTGGATGTTATATTCTGCAATAATCATTCTCAGAGCTGAAGTCCTGAATTACAAGTTAACCGAAACGTTACTCCTGCTCCGCATCGCAGGAGAGTAGCAAGTTGCATGGAGAAAGAACGGCTTTTTAGTAAAGACCTCCTGCTGAGTAGCTCAACGGCGCGCACGGTTTTGACAGTAGCATCTCCGAATATAAATACACAGTCAGTTCCATTAATTAAGGAATCAAGGCATTCTCAGTAATCATTCACAAAACTGTTTATATTTATAAAATGAATAAGAAAACATGTACGGTTATTGAGTTCACCTGACAAAAAATTAGTCACTAATTGTTTTTCAAGCTATAGCTATGCGCCACGTTCACGATTCGATGCTCACAGTTATGAGCATGGTAGACAAAGGGTTATGTGCGAAGTTGAAATTACCAGAAGTACTGAACATGCATGCATCACACTTCATTCAAAGCTTGCAAGACAGATCAGTTCAGAGGGAGCTTAGCAGATCTCCGGGAAATTCAGTACATAAAATGTGATACTTATGCGTGCGAATGAATCTGTCAATATGACGCTGTTGAGCGATAAACGATTTTTTCAGCTTTTTCGGGGGTAAAATACCCCAAAATTTGATGAATCTTCCGCGCCCATGCGATATATGATGAAGGTTGATCCAGAAGATGTAACTTCACAATACTGAAAGAACGAGAAGAAAAATGGCGTAAAATAACATTCAGTCCTTGGAATAGATAACCTATTCTTTGAAATGTCGGAAAACATCTTACCGGATTTTTTTCACTTGGACAACCTAACCTCACTTATTCTCTCCTAACATGACCTAACCTACCCCAACCTAATATAATCTCACCCAACATACCCTAAAAAATATTCCAAACTTTATAATCGATTCTTACCTATCCTAACCGATTTTTAAGCAGGCTTAACACGACCCGCACGGACTCAGCTTGACCAAACCTATTCTAGTGAATCCCCAACCGTTCCTAACTTAACCAATCATAGCTCAACGCAACAAAACCATACCTATTCTTGACGTTTCTGATTCTAACCTAATTTTGTTTTACCAAAACTAACTTAAAACCTAACAGACCCTATAACCTACCCCGACGTAGTGAGCTTCTCATTGCCAAGCCATTATTATCCCGTCCCTGTTAAAAAATAACCATGACGACTAATTGTTTAATAAAATAGTGGTATTATTTCGAATTAAATTAACCATGGAATTGGCGAAAAGAAATAAATGTATTTCAATGACTGAAGCCTAGATGTTCTTTATGTTTCAGTCGAATACGGTTTTAAAGAGATCTAATTTTATACAATAGTACCAGCTAGAAAGATAGAGGCTTTTCATCTGTTGGTGTACGTAAACTTCATGTTCCATTAGGTCCAGCAAATGGTTTGATGTTTCACAGAATTCATGACTAATTTCCTATGAATGAGAACCACAAAATATGAACACAAATCTACGTTGGTCGACTGCATACACATGATTATATCCATAAACAGTCAAAAGACTTGATATTTTTCTAAATCAGAAATAAGTATCCGAAACTGAGTAGGAAATCTGTCAAACCTCGTAAATCTAATAGGAAACTGAAAAAATTGAAATTAAGAAATACGAGATTAAATAAAATTCAAAGACCTGGACCAATAACAATTATTTTTTGTAATTGGATGTAATCTCCTATAGACGATTTCAAGAAACAATTAAACTAAAGTACAGTGTGTCCTAAAAGATCACACAATTGCACGGGAAAGCTATACAGCCAGGTAGAAGATAACTTGCAAATGAATATTTAACATTTTTGCTAGGACCACAAGAAATTTGGATATTATATAAAACTTAATTAGTTTAGCAGTGCTTTACCATGCTCACACACTCAAATATGCCATCTAAATATACAAATAAGCACAACTATTTATACAGAAACTGCTATCGAGGTAGAATTTCGGATAATTATTTCTTCATTAAACTTATTAGGGGGATTTATTTCCGTCCTGAAACTGAATTCGTCGTTATCGTACATTTAGTGAACATATAATGTATTATTTAATATTCTATAGTGAGAATTTTAACAGTACACATTCAATAGATTACGAAAATATCTGTTTGTTCTACAAGGAAAAGTGCCGTACTCTAGTTTCTCCGAACTCATCCCGGACCGTATCTACTGGGTATGCTTTTTGAATGGGAGGACCACAAAACGTACATAGGAGTAGTAAGCGCAGTATGACTGTTAGGACAAAGTCTCGCAAGTCATTTGACAAATGGACTTGAATTTTGTTGCCCTTGGCTGAAGAAAAATGTAACTTTCGAATAAGATATGTTAGCTTCTCAAAAATTCGCGTTCATTTTTTTTGTAGAGGATCGTATACATTAAGAGAAATTATTATATCAACCGAAAAAGGAATTTTCAAAGTCATGAGTTTTTATTTATTACTCTACGCAACTGAGTAGCTTTCGAGACATATTTTTCATTTGAGATGTAAGTATACTAAGCATTGCCAATCGCTCTCCGAGAAATAGTCGGTACCGTCGTATGAAAGGACTTTGAATCACCCGTAAAAATTACTGATTCTTTGACAGGTAAGATCACCTCCCACCATTTTTACTTTGGCAGGTCGTGCCCAACAGTGGCCCAGGTTGGGACAAGTTTACTGTGACGGCTTCCGCTACATCAGAACCCCTAGGAGGCTATGGCGTCCCATCAACTGCCGGCGATGGAAATAATTTCGACTCACTCTCTGGTGGACGAATGGAAAATCTCGATCAGAGCGGGTCAAAAACATTTTTAGAGACAAGTAATTCGCGACCGCTGAAGGAAGTTTTTGACGAAATTGAAAAAAAGCTTCTCAAAGCTCCAAACAAACAAGGAGCTGTGCTCTCAGCTCTTACTAAGCTCGACTATGAAGACGCGATCCAGAGGAAAGGGTTCAAATTTTTGGTTCAAGTGTCAGATAAGGTGAGCCAACATAATTAAATACTGTAGCATCTGCTGTTAAAAATATCTTTCCAGAGGTCGGAATGGATGGCAGTCAGGACCACTAGGTATGTAAATGAATTTTACGATGCACTTGCGCTAAAAAATTAATGCAGTTTATCAGTAAATAATTGAGTGACAAGCGAACACGGTTACGCGGCAAAAAGACTTTGGAGTACAGTTCTCAGGTGAGGGAAAACGTAAGTGTAAGATTTCGCAGGGGAACATTAGTTCATTTAGATACAGGCGCTGCATTTCCCTTTTAAAAATTGTTGGTGTTAGCAGTAGTGAGTGAACCTCCCATCCCCTGATCGGTTTTGAATTTAGGACATTCTGGTCGTAAGAATGACATCAACTTAAGGTGTATTTTTACTCAAGAACCGTCTATGTTATAATTCTAAAAAAATTAGTCTTCTTTTTCTCCGCGAGATTGAATGAAGAAACACCCACACAACGCAATCTCCTGAATGTGTGGGTGAATAAACTTTACGTAGCGCGAGGGCTAATAGTCACTTTTTAGACAATGAAGACCTTGGTTCGAATCCCATCCGGCTTTTACGGTTTCTCCACCAATGTCAATACAGCCACTTTTGTAAATTTACCAAACAAGGAAGACGATTCGGAGAGGATAGAGGAAGGACTCATTTACCCGTTTAGCTCACTTCACTTATTCGCTTCCACGCCTATGGCTAACCAGCTGAAAAGCCATTGGTGTTCTTGATAATAGAGCGGCCAATGAATTTCTTAAATTGTTGTTTCGTGAATTTTGTGTCAAAATTAAAATAGCTTTTGCATTTGCCAATCATGCGTTTCACACGGAAATCCTCATTTGCAAATCCAATTTTCCTCCAGTGTAAAAATTTACTCTTTAATTAAATGCTTAGTAATACTACAGGCAGGCAGCCCACACATATTGATCTATATATTGTGCAGTGCCAAAATAATCCGTATAAGTGAGTGAGCTAGAAGTCAAATACGCGGGCATACTCACGAGAAGTATGTTAGTTTCACTGAGAGACCGCGGTTCTCAAGGGCATGTTCTGAGCACTCCTATAAAAAAATAACGTTAAAGCTGCCGTCTCCATTCACGCTCCACTTTCATTCGAACAAACTGTTTCGGTGCGATGATGTTCATGCCAACCGCGGCGTGCTTCATTGGTGCGACCTTGCCGCTCCACGCACGCTTCAAGTGACTGATTGCGCCGTGTGGGGTGAGAAGTTCGGATGAATGAGTGCGTGTAAGGACGATCATTATACGTTGTGAGTATACTCGGAATGTTCACGCATTTGTTTTTTTGCAACGCGTCCTAGTGAGTAGATAATGCTGTCAATGCGTAAGCACGTTTTCAATAAAAATGTGTACATTCAAAATGCATTTTGAACGCAACGTAAATCAGACTCAAATAGAAAGAAACTTCGTTGAGTTATTATAAAAGGATAAATATATTGTTCGAAAAAAGGGTGTACACACTGTCTACTGCAAGTCATTCTTTAATTCTAAGTGAAATCAATAATATTATAGAGCGGTTCAATGAGTCCCTATGCAAGTTGGTAATAATTTCAGACAATTTCAATTAAGATTTCAACATTGAAATTTCTGGCATATGCGAAATTTCTTAAGATAAATGCTTCAAATCCTTCCTCCTTTAATAGCCACGCCTAGATCTATTGCGTCAGGAGGAGAAAAACTTTTTGATCAATATTTTTGATAGACACAACTGACTTCTTTCCTAAGAATACTAACCAAGGATTTAGGCTATCATTATTCGTTTCCCAGTAATTCTAGTAATAAAAAATAAATCAAGTACTTGTACACCAACATCAGGCCAAACCTCAATGCTCTCGATGAGTAATGCTGTAGAGTTAAGTTCCAGGACCGTGCACTGAGTAGTATGAAATTGTATTCCTTTAAATCATTATTGTATTAAGAATTCATACCAATAACATTGAAAATGATCGTTAGATCTGACTAATTCAATAAATACAGCATATAATCAACCTTTGCCGACCATCTCCTGAATAATTCGCATGAAAAATAAAAAAAAACTTACAGTTACTCATCGCGTTACATAAGTTGAAAGAAGTCAAAAATATTTTGCATTACTATCCGAAAGAAAAACATCAGAAGTGTGTAATCAATTTATAGATATGTCACAAAAGACATACGAAAATCTAGTATATATTACTCTACGCTAAAATTTATTGGATTCGCAAACAATTAAAGAAACATAGCGCTTACTTGATTCTGCTTGTACACATCAACACATCACTGCGAAAAAAATTAAATCAAACGCTCCAGCAAATGCAACGTATTTCGAAACATAAGACCTTTCAAATCTTTTCAACAACATCGGTGCTAACATCAACTTAAGCAAGAGCATAACAAACATCAACATTAGGTTTGTTTCTTATCACTTGAAATACAGGGTGTCTCATAAGACACTTTACCATTTTAAAATTAAGACTCTTTTTTGAATAAATTAATTTCGAACTTGATTTTCAGAATTTTAAAGTTTGTCGTCGGAAATTTAAATATGAATATATTCACAACCAAAGAGAGAGTGAAGATTATTGAATTTCATTTCGAAAATGGACGCTCAATAATTATGGAACACAGTGGAGAGATTTGCCGGTATATTTTGTTTGCACTAAAGAGAAAAGGTGTACGTCAATAAACCTCGAACTATCCAACAGCTTGAAGCAAACATACAAGAGGAAATTAATTCCATGCAGCCTCAGATGCTAAAATCAGTCATGTAAAATGCCTTACAAAGGGCACGTGATTGCGAAGCAGAAAATGGAGGCCATTTACGTGACATTATTTCTCATGCATAAATCAAAATAATATTCCAATCTATAAACTACATAATAAAATTTCATTCTTTAAACTGCTTAATAAAATTCCACTCAAACTAAGTTGTGAAAAATAATTAATAAAGTACACTTATTTAACGAAAAATTATTTAAATTGAAATTTTACAGTGACCCACCCTGTACAACAAGCATATTGTAGGACAAATAAACATTTTCTAGATAACTAAAGTGTCCGATGTTCAAGCCTGTGCAAGCAATTCACATAAATTAAAAAAATTGTTGAACTGTGAAGATTGTGAACTGTGGGGATCATACCAGACCAGCCATTATGATCATTTAACGTAAAGATAAAGTAATAAATTCACACTCGTATATGGCGAGAAACAGTACTCGTTCCCTTTTATTACTCTCAGGTCTTGGAGCACAATGCGTTCTAGTATCTGAAAATAAACATAAAAATTAGTATTTAAAATGAGCCTTCATGTATGTTACTGAAATCTAAGTTGTTCACAAATCTAGCTGTGGAAAAATATCTGTTTCCTCTTCATTAAATCGTGGAAAATAATGCGCCAAATTATTGTTCCAAAATGAAATTATTCTTAAATTTATATTATAGACAATTGTTTTCTTGCTTGAAATATTAAGACCATATTGCGAATGAACATTACTTATACGCTCTTACGTTAAAAAATTGAGTGATAAGTCACGTTTTAAATAAGTGTTCTAAAGAGTTCATACTCTCCCCTTTGAGAGTTCTAAATAAGAATTTTAATAACGTATTGCATGTGGAATTTCAAGTCGTTGTTTACTGTTTGAATTAGCATACTAGTTGTTTATTGCATTTCTTACTCTATGATTAAGAGATACGTTAACCAATGGGTACAAAACGAGTTTTATTTTATGTTATTACCAGTAAGCATTTATGAATTCGTTTTTCCTAGGCTTACATTCCTTTGGGATACAAAATTGTCGCCAAAAATCATTACTCAGAGCGACCCACAACATAAGCTTTACACGAAATATATTTAGTACAAATTCATGGCTCGAGAAATATTACAATAGTGCATATAAATGTGGATAAAGATTTAAATGGAAAGAGTTCTAATTATTTTATCGTCCAATTATCTAATAAACAGTTAATTACTTTATTTCGCCGTGTATTCTCACCTTTCAGGCTCAATTTGTTCATTTTTCAATCGCCTTGAATGATTCTTTCCAAAAATCCCGAACTATGATGCATGAAAAAATCGTCGAATTTTCCGCCTTGAAATTAATTAATAAACTCGCTCTTTAATGACTCATAAATTTTCTACAAGTTTCTTAATTAGTGACGATGCCTAAAAGGTCAAATTACGACTGCAATGCCAAATTTTGGTCTTTTAAATTTGGTCAGTGAGATGGGACAAATACCTATGTAGATGAATGTTCGAAAAGTAAAGTATATCGAGGAGCCTCTTGAGGAACCGTTATTCAAAAGTCGTGTTGATGATCCTGAAGCTATTTCCCTTTGCCTACCTAACTGGGCATGGGACACAAGTGTAATGATCGGTCTTATTAATTAAATTTCCTTAATTTGATGCCTCATGGAAGAGTTCAATCGCAGAAAATCGTAACATTCTTAGAATTCCCACAACATATTATAATGTGACAGATTCATATTTCTCATCAACAGTAGGCAATTTTTCGCGACGCACCACGGACTCATAACTGTCGAACGAAATGAGTTCTATGAAAGAATTTAAGTTATTTACATTTTCGCAAATATAGTTTTCTTTCTTTTTTGAATTGTACGACACTGAGGACAATATTCATCCGAAGTTAAGTTCCATTTAATTTAGAAAAAATAAGTATTTCAGCATCGACACCAACTAATGTCCGCATTAACCTGCCTTTGCTTCCTTGCAGCCTGTGAACTGGTCGTTGGTGCCCCCTAAGTTGTCCCCTGATGTCTCTATACATTATTCTCGCGATTTTGCACTGGGTACCGCACCGTTTCTTCACCCTGGATTTCCACGGATTTCAACTTGTCTGGTAGAAATTTCACTTCTAGATTCAAACGATAATCCACCAAAGTTATTGAAGACCCATGGCGAACTGATCCTCCCAGAAGACTTTCCTATTGGGTCACAGTTGGATGAATTTCCTGCAAGTGACATGGATTCGGTGAGTACTACAAGGGTAACCGTGAACTTTTCGGTCTAGGATTGTCTTATTATTTATAAGCTTTACAGTGAGGATTTTGTTCCGATATAACCCAAAGGTCTCAATGAAAGAATTTTGATATTTTAAAATTTCTGAGCAGTATGTTTTCCAGCATTCACATCATAGCTTCACGAGAAATTTATCCCTCGAGCTATCCTGAGTCTCTAATTCATTTATGTAAACTATCAATTATTCCACGGTAGTGTATTACTTTTAAATTCACATCTGTGTGTACCTAACGAAGCAAAACAATGCTACTCTAAAAACTCAGAGACTAAGCGAACATTGAGCATGAGCAGCAACATAGTCCATGTAGTATTCAAAAGCCTCCCAACGTCCTTCCTCATTCCGGTCGACGTTATTTCAAAAAATGAACTTCCACTCGTGCTCCATTTCTGTTCCTGCATGACTTCCAGTCTCGGATACGCAAGAATGATTATAGTATCTTAAATAAGCATTCTATTGTCTATCAAATTCACTCATTGATGATTCCCCGTAACGTTATTGAAAACTACGCACGTGTTTATGTGCTTGCCACTGAAAAATGAATTTGTATTACACTTTCGAAGTCGTTAGCTAAAATAAGCTGGCTAAAACCAAATACTCGAACATCCTCTACTAGTAAGTGACAGAGGCTAGGTGGCGAGTACAATTATAAAATATCATTAACGCCTGCTGAACCTCCATGATTACTCTTAAAACTTGCAAGTTAGCACTAATGATTATAATTTTCATGGCATTTGTAATGAATCGAACCCGTAAAATTGAAGGCTGCTCCAATCTTTTGGTGATTTCTTATGAAATGAAATGACCCATACCTGGAGAAATATTTGCAGATGTGCGCAGACACTTTTTTGTCGTAGGAGTGAATAAAAAACCTAGTTTGCTTTGATCATTTCTGGTGCTACAAAAACTACACAGCGTAGTCGAGCACGATTCGCCTGACGTTAACCAGTGCCATGAAATCAAACAAAGGAGTCATTGTAAACACGTAATCAAGGGCTTTTAAGGAAAAGATAAAATAAGGGCTAAATGCCCTTATTTCATCAGTGGAGCATTAAAGTTAATGAGGGTCGAGATAACTCACACAATATCTTCCTTTCTTTATTGATCATATAAAAAGTAAAAAATTCGTCAATTACAAGAAAAGTCTTTCAAAGTTCTACTGTTTGCTGACCTGTGTTAGAATTTACTTTAACTGAACAGAAAAATCCTTTAAATTATTCATAAGATTGACCCCAATACCGTTATTCAATCGCAAATACATAACAACCGCACAATCTACGAGTACAAGCCCAAAAAGTATTTAAATAGAATTTAGATATCTTAACACACCATGTAAGTATTTTTTTTAATATTCACGCAAAATATCAGGAAGGTTTTGATCGAAAATATACATAGATAGGTATTTACAGCCATCAGATTCTGGTCAGTACTGCCTTCTAACCACTAGTATAAGACGTCATTGCTATGAGGCCACGTCTTGGAGGGACCCCTATAAAAGATAGACGAGCCATTGATATCACGCACTGACAAATGACGGCTGCTCAATCACCAGATTCACTGACCAATGGCTCCGGAATTTGTCTATGACGTCTCAACTCCAGTGAGGTAAAAAATAATTAATTGCAGCACAATTTGTGCTTTTTTCATCAACATTAATCTAGCATGTGCGCAGGTCAAAAAATTGGAAAGTAAAGCAAATGCTAATAAAATTGGTCATTCTATTCAAAGAAACAAAGAAATTGAAAGCGTTTCGGAGACTAACTAAAAAGGATCGGCGCCCACCGGGTTGATCGGCGTACGTCGGAATGGCGTCACGCAATATTTACGCGTGAGTGGCAGAACACCGCGGAAGTTTTCGTACCGGTAACAATTATTGGTGGCTCATCCTCCTCATTCAGCAATATGCAGCCATGCTGAGAAGTACAATACAACTATTTGTGATAATTATTTTAGGAGGATAGACAGGTCTTTCTGTGATTTGGGTTTTAGTAACGTTGAACATTTTTAACGGAAAACAATTAAATAACACGCTTAGCTCATATCATCTGCAAACAGTGAATACATAGTTGTCTGTGTTTTCGTTGTTTGTTTCTTCTCCTTTTTCCCTTTGATTCATGCACTTTATTTTCGATCTTGTATTTTTTCTTACGTAGTATTGATGATATTTTGTATCAGGATGGTGCAAAAAAATGCACAATTTAAGAACGGTTGTATAAAACTAGATTATTTTCAATTATTTGTAACTTGTTTCAAGTGTAATGTATTTATGTGACTAAACTAAACGATTATCTTTCAGATTATCTCTGTTGCGTTCATACCTTTTTCCCAAATATTGACACTCATGTTGATCCCATATAGAGATAACATAAATGTTTTAAAATACAAATTTCACAGAACTGTTAACTCAAGTCTGGAAGCAAAATCTATTCAGAGCACTTATGAGGATGATATAGTGAATGAAAAAAGTTGAAAAGAATGGTATTCTCTTCTTTTAAGTGGTGATTTCACTATAAAAGATGAGCCAAACGAAACTCGTCCATGAGCATAAGAACACTCAATTTTGGTCACATGCATGCTGTTGTGACCGAGAATCCTTCTATTACCTCTGGGATAATATAGCGAGGCAGTTAAATGTGGCCCAGACAACTTGCTTCTGATTTCCATTTGTTGTGAGGACTACAAAGCCTTCTAATTGGAGTTAATTCAACAACAGGAGGAATAATTACAAAATAGTCGAATTTGTATTCTGATTCGAAACTTATAGAATTTTACATGCCAGACATTTATAAGCTTGTTGAAAAGTGGAATGAGTTCGTTGAAAGCAATGGAGAGTATGTTAAGTTAACAAATATTTCCATGGTCATTGACTTACTCATTTTTGTGCGAGAGATCTTTAAATTGGACATTAATGTTACTCTAAAATGATAATTTACAGAACTGAAGATGGAGCTGATATCAGAAATATTTTCATTTTTTTCTGTGAATAAAATGATTATTTTTTAATATTTTCATCACTTTTCAATTTTACTAAATCTGCGATATAAACAAGGTGAACATGTGTGTAATCAGGCGAGTCTCATTATCAGTTTCAGCCGTCCAGTGGTCTTAGAAATAATAAGCGAAATATTTCGGGTATTCTTCAAAGGTTATATTGAAAAATAAAATTTGCGCATACTTTCAAAATATCCATCTTGTATGAAATTCCGCACATGCATATTAATTAATAGCATTCGAGCAAGAAAATTTGAATTGTGCTTCTGTTGTTCCTGTAGCTTAGTTTAAACCGGCAGTACTGGTACTCGAGTTTCAGTTCAACAGTTAAATCAACACTTATGCCTAAATATTCGTAGATATTTTTGTTTTCGTTAACTCACAGTACTCAGACAACATTTCGCATATTGGCAGCCTGTACTGAGGGACTGACTATCACCCCCTGTTCCTAAAATTCAAATAATATATCTGATGTGCGAATCCAAAGCACAAGTTACACAATCAGCACTAATATACATACGAGGAAATGTTCGTTGTGAAAATACTCATCTAATTGGAGTGCGAACAATGAGACTGATAAACTTGTTTCATTATTTCTAGGTGACTCGTGTAATTTCCTCGATTTCGCTCAGCCTTCTTTTCTGTAATTATAACGCGCATTAATTTTCAATAAAAGAAATTCAAATGTATCCTACGGTAACACCCAGTGGCTAGAAAATATAAAAAAGCTATAATATCATAAGCTCAACTGATTGATTAATTTGCCACCAAATATAAACCTTGAATTAAGAATAAAAATATTTATTTTAAAACATTTTAAATAAAAATAAAATATTTATTTAAATAAAATATTTATTAAAGTAAAATATTTATTTAAATAAAATATTTATTTTAAAATATTTTAAATATTTTAAATAAAATAAAAATATCAGACCCAAGCAAACATTTGTGAGAAATCTGAGTGGGTTCATGAAAACTTACTCCAACTACTGAAATGTTAACAACTGAATGCATTTTTTAACAGCATGTAGTACATTTATCCCTAAAGTTGAACGTAAAAATTAATGCAAATGTCATCAAACAGATGAAATATTCTCGAGCAATTTATGAAGAACATACCTTTACCAAGTTGACGTACCATTTTGCATGAGCGTGTTAGCCTCGACACCATAACTGAATAACTGAAAGCGTGTACATTTGTGGATCACAAAACATCATGAACTTCATGCCCTATTTTCCTGGTAATCAACTACTCTTCATGAAAATCCCATATATCTGGAAGTGAATTCTCCTATGCAGCATATATGCAGATGCGTGTTTCTCTCAAATGTGACACAGCCTGGCCTCAAACATCTAGATTCACCATCATATATACGAGAATTGCGCGAATTAACATGATCATAATTTTTTCGAGAACATGTGAACTATATCTAGGAAAACTTAGAAGCAAACTGGATTCGTATTCAACACGCAAATCGAAATAATTTTTGCAACTGTTTAGTTCGGTAGCCCATAGAATGTGTCTGTAATTATATTTTCAAATTTAGATTGTACTCATTTGTACGTTTAGGATTACAGGTGTAAAATTTTCCGGCTTGGAAATCTGGAAATAACTATTCACCTTCTGAAAACAAGCGAAGTTGGATACAAACTCCATTTGCTATTGGTAAAGAATCTTCTCTCAGGCACATTTTTAAATTCATTCACACCAACTGAAAACTGAAATAAGACGGTTAATTTCAGCTCATTCAAATTCGATACATTCGCCCCAATCGTCCTCTAACGGACCTCCTCTTCATTTTAACGTCACGAGTTATTGTCTAATCATTCTATAATTTATTTCTTTCATGCCCCATTCCCGGAATAAATGTCAGGGTAACAATACATATTTATACGATCGTAAGAGATATTAATCGGAAGCTGTTAAATCCGAGTTTCAAGTTGTATGAAACGTATACAATAAGTTTTGCTCCTCAATAATAAATAGAATAGCCAAAAAGTCCCAACTTAATGACAAAGGTCGTCCGACCATGATATCATGCGTACCATCATCTGTTGCAAAGTTAAAGCTGGTTAGGAAAATGTCACTTCTGCATTTATACTCCAGACACTTCTTCCTGTTGGAGAAATCGTACATCTGATATGTAATCCCCAATGAAAATAGGGAGAACAAAGGCCATAAGGCTCAAAGCCGAGATGCACATTGCGACCGGAGCTCCCGGATCATAACGACAGCACTGAAGTAAAAACTTGCCCGCTCAAGTCATGAATCACGAGCCTCAACGGCACACATTTTGTTCACTCTAGAACTCCAGATAGATAAGCAGATCAAAATTCAAACTCTCATGAACATCTAATTTCTAATAATTTCTTAACAAGCGATTACAAAAATTTCTTTATTTTACTGGCTTCAAATCAGGTTGATTATGTAATTTCTGTGAAATTTTAACAGAATTAGAATTCACGTAATTCAGCTAAAATCAATTGTTTTGGTAATTGTTATACGTATTTTACCGACATAACTGCAGTGTTTTCAAACCTTCCCCTTGGATAAATTCCATCATTCTCATATACATATACTGTTATCTCTCAAACATAGAGAACTTCAAAAGTAAATTCCTAAAAACCAACAATTTCCGACCCTAACAATTTTTCGGCGCATTCGATTTTGCTGTGACAGGCCTACACCTAGGCTAAAAACTAACCAAGCCTAACTTCCAATCTAATTAGTTCAGAGAGGCATGCGAGCAAATAAAGAGGTCCTTCTCATACTGCCAGAGAAATCGATTTACGTTCAATAAACGACTCCAATTTTCTTGTTTTCTTTCCCGACAGGGAATTAATGGCTTCATCCAGTACGCAATATCGCTGGAGAGTGATCCTGGCGAACTTTTTACGGCCGACGCTGCTGGCCGAGTGCTCTTGCAGCGTCCTCTCGACCGGGAGGCTCAGAGAGAGCACGCTGTGCTTGTGTTGGTATCAGACGCTGGAGAACCTTCCAACACCGTCACCGCCACTCTCACTGTATCCGTCACAGATGTCAACGACAATCCACCTTACGTCTCAAGCATGAAGCTCTTCCCTCCGTCAGCTCTTCCAAATCACAATGAAGAAACTTTGTATTTGCCGCCAAGTCGCTCTATTGCGGTACTGGAGAACGACGTTCCCCGAACTCTGGCCACCGTCTCTCTAGACGACCCTGACGACTGGCAGCTGGGACACGGCCCTCCATTTCATTTGACGATCGATCCGTCTTCAGATCACAACATTCAACGGTCGTTCGCAGTAGACTACAGAAGTGGTAAGCGCACCTGCTTTGCCATGGTGGAATTCAAACTTACTTTCCTCATTCCTAATTTTGGCTCATCTTTTTCTTCAGAACTAACCCCGCTTAAAATTTCGTGTTTTCTAGTTAAACTAATTTTCATACGTTGAGAAATTATGAATCAAATTTACTGCCTGATTTACTTAGTTTCGTTTTTACTTGCTTGTATTTCCAAGCTCCAAATGTCATAGGCGAGAATTTGTTTGAAAGTTTATTTTATCTACGACGTATTGATTTGAATGAAAATTAATTCTGATTTTTTTGCATGTAAATGCAAGCAAAAACATTCTACTGAGGACCACGTTCTTGAAAATGTTAACAAAATTAAGGAATGCCTTGAAATTATTTGTGCTAGATTTACGTTAAATATTTTGTAGCTAAAGGAGTCGACTCTGGGGATGATATTCTCGCCTTTAATCCTGCATAACATTACCGGATCGTTTTAGGCACCAGCAATGCGACCAAAATATTTTATATTAGTGTTTAGAGCACTTGTTTCGAAGGTTTAAACTCGAAAGTGGGTTCCAATAGAGAATGCGCACACGAAGGTTTTTGAGAAGATATTTACATTGAGGAAACCAAATTAAGGGAAGAATATCTAGGCCCACCAATATAAAGAACATAATAATTTAGTCAAATTTCGTGGTGTAAGTGTTACACGTTTCTTTGAAACAGTCATTTGAACACACACCTTTGGGGATGTCAAGCCAGCGGAATTAGATGATATTAAATCGGATCATAATAGCAATAACTGTTATTTAAGAATGCAACTCTTAAGAGCTTAAACATGATTATAGATATGCGGAAAAAGTAAGTTGTAATTGTTATTGGAATTCAAAACTTTAGTTGTTCGATTTAATGTACATTTTGTATTGAACTATTAAGAGGGGACGTTCATAAAGCAGCCCTTCAAAGAAATAATTTGGCTGAGAGAAAACCAGTGGTGTAAAAGAAACGGGTACTATGTGAATAACAACATCAGCAGCGGCACTTCACTCTGTGCAAATGTGCAATTTAGTTTCAACCATTAATCTGATTCGCTCTTCAAGGCATAAGTGGACAGCGGGTACTCAGCCCAGCACAACTATTTCTCTGCGGGTGTGAGACGAATATGATTCAGCTTGAGTATCTTCATACCATTCGAGGCTGTCACGACGACTTCGGATACTGTTGCGACCTGGGGTAATACTTGTGACAAGCTTAGTTTTCACTAAAGGTCTCTCAACTTTACGGATATGGTGATGTTTAAGTCTATTTTTAGGCATTGATTTCAGACGAATAGGCATTTCCTTCTCGTTGAGTAGCAGAATATGCCGCGCAAGTCTGACTCTCACAAATCAAACACAACCAGTTACTAAGTTCAAAATCACAGAATTCGATGTTTTTACATCGCCCTTATTTCTACTTCAAAGAAGTTGCCTTCAAGCTTTATTCAACGAGGTACATAGTATGTCATCTTTCAGACAATGTATTCACCGTTTCACTCCGTTCGTCACTTATTATTCAGTACCTATGGAATAAATAGCGCCAGGGGCGTAACTGCTCTGAAAAATTTACCCTGAGTAACAGCTCTCCCGTAGAAAGCTATACATATAATATCACATTCAGAGACAAGATTTTTCTGTGCGCTATTTCTCTTTTGATTGTTGCTTTGACGGATACGATCATCATGAGTATTAATTGGGTTGGCAAAAATGTTTTTTCAATTATTGAATGTCATCTTTCCAACCTTCTAAAGATCGTTTTATGTTCTTATTCTCTACATCCTGCATTCGGTACAACGAGCATGTTTACGTCAGTGTGTAATAAGCCTCCAAGCAGAGAAGTTCTGACATTTCTGCTTGCATTCGAGCCCATGAAATGGTGGACCAAGTAGAGCACTACCGGTATCGAATGTTTTTTTTTTACTTCAGAGAGGAAATTAAACAACAGTTACACGAATATACGTCACGTGTATGGTTTTTCTGGTGCTTTCCTCCTTTTTTTAAGGAAAATGCATTAAACGTCAGTAGAGGTCTGCTTGGTCCACCATTTCAAGGGCTCGAATACAGGCAAAAATGTTAGAACTTCTCAACTTTGAGGCCGTCGTATTACTCACTGACGATAAGCATGCTCGCTGTACCGAATACAGGATTTAGACAATAAGAATATAAAATAATATTTTGGAGATCGGAAAAATGACGTTCATTCAACGAACGAACTTTTTCGCCAACCCAATATTTTAGTGATTCTGACGATTTTGTTTGTTACATAATCGTTCAATGTTGTATCATCAATTATATATCAAGAGAATACGTGCTTTAGCTGTTCTCAACGTGCTTCAGAATAATTCAAACCTCACTGGTCAAGCAGCCGTACAGTATATCGCTTGAACTAAAGCTTCAAATCATATGAGAGCTAAGCGAGCTGAGTGTCCATTTTGACTGTTGCCGCTACCATCCACTTGATAAAAGCGTGTAGTTTACATTAAAAATGCATTTTTTATACCAATTCTACCAATACTAATGTTCCTGCGAATGTCGCAATGAAAAAGCTTCGGAACGATTATGAAAGTATTACTTTTAGAATCGTCTAAGCATAAAATCTCGTATCATCGACGAGCGATGATTGAGCCTTTGAATTCTGGAAGCAGAGAATATTTTTCTTGGAAACAGGGACAAAGAAACAGAAAGTAATTTCCATTTCGAATGATACGGTTGAAAATTAGAATTCGAATATGATGAAATGAATGAAGATAGTCGACTACAGGTAGTCGCAGCTGGAAAAATGTTCTTTCGCTTTCACAAAAATTGTATCAGAGGATAAAAACGTGTTCTGAGCTTATTATTTATGTGGGCTATCATTACAGGAGAAGCAGTTCTGGAGTTATGGCGAGCTATTTGTTCTGCGAACTAATGATGACAATCCAACGCTGTGATAATATTGTCTATATCTAAATATACTCCCATTTCATTGAGAGCGAGAAAGCTGACAGAGTCATATCAGTGAGCACAAATAACCGCTCTTCTTATAACCACCTTCACGACCTGAATGGGAATGAAGATGTCTGCTCAGTTCAGATTGTAATTCATTACTTTGGTTTCGTAACAATGATTCTTTCACATGTAGATCAAGAATTACTCGCAAGTGTTCAGAATAATTCGAATAATATCTAGGAGGCGCAAAAAGTTACACAGTTACCCACATACAACATAGGTGAGTAGAATTCCTCATGATCAGGTTTTGAATCGTGTTTTATGTCTTCGGAAAGAAATAAAATGCTGTAGAAAAGAGGCTTTAAGGCAAGGACAAATGTACGTTGTTCAGCGATGCAGGGCAACTCTTTTTCAACGAACTTTATCTTTTTGGTAGATTTTTACTCCGAAGTAAAGTCCTCAAATATTTCTCTGCAAGGTAATCTTACAGGGCTTCTCACAGCTCGTGGCCAAGTGGCCGTGCTCAAGTGTGATAAACAACGTCGCCAGATGAGGTCTAGACTGTGACGCGACTTCATTCGCTCAGATGACGTCAACTCGAGTGAATTCCATGTTAGATTCCGGAATGCAATTTCCGGTAAGAGATCTCAGCTCATCTTTTGACTACGAACGACGCCATCAAAAGTGTAAGGACTAAACGACTGCCAGTACCAAAATGTGAATTTATAGACGCTGTTCAGTCAAGGCCAGAGGCACCTGTGTGACAGATATTGTTTCTTAAGTGGATCTTCATATAAATCTTGATGAATTCTCATCTGATTCTTTATCCTTCAGACCAAGAGCTCGTAAGCATTTCGGTCAAAATTCAGTGACACTTTTTCACTCAATTTCGAAGTATCGGGTGACAATACTTCTCCTGCTAATATTAACATCGGAGGAAGGCTACACTGACTGCAGTGGTAACGCAGAAAACGCAGGCGTGCGATAGGCTTGTGGTTAATACCTCTGGGGTGCTGCTTCTTGCTTTGATGAAATAAGGCATGAAAAATCTTTTCCACACTAAACTGAGTGAATGAGAATTGTGTGGAGCCAAATATCTAATTATTTTTTAAAATTAGCCTCGTTCTAGTATTTGCACGGGCTAAGTGAAGTTGTTTGTTGAGTGACTCTTTCCATGAGCAATAGCATTCACATTCCAACTGCCTTTACCAAAAATACAAGAACAAGTTATAGTATACAATTATAAAGCAACCTTCATTGTACTTCACCGACTAGTGTTCGTAACATGATCAAATCCAGGCATTTTAAGCATATGAAAATACAAATAAGAAGACAAGAATATGTTATCAATACTTTAGGTACGAGTACTCAGGATAACTACTCAGAGCGTATAGAAATACATTTGCTCATTAATATTTCAGTCAACCGAGGCGTTGAAATTTCGAAGGATTCGTAGGTTATCTTTAAATTTAGCTATCATTTTAATTTCAGAGAATGATATCGGAGCTGGTAAAGTGACCTATGATGTTCTGTTTCGATTCAAGCGAAAAATTTGAATTGACGTAATTCGATTTAAGGATCCCGCATCCCAATTTTTACGTATTGTTTTCCCAAGAGCAAACTCATTTATTTGTTCCAAATGTAGAGATCAAACTTATCCCTAAGCTTCCGTATATTAAAAAAAATAACAATACCCGGACGATCATGATCGAAAGTAGTGACTTGTAAAACTAATAACTTCCTGGATCGTTGAGAATAGAAAAAAATGAATGAATCTCAGTTGACATGAATGTTGTCGAGTAATACAAAGCACAATACCAAATTTTACAAGTTTCTTCTGTTTGCATATCAATATAACGCGCAGTTGCACTTTGGCATTATTCTGAAAAGAGATTGAATATTTGAGAGACAACTTTTTCGTAGCAGAAACAATACAGTCACCTTAATCCAGCTCCATATTCAACCAAATTAATCAGGTCATTGCACACCACCTGAAAACTATTTCCGTTTACAAAATTCACGTCATTTTGATGGGAGGCAATTCTAAGTTTTCTTTTCTCATATTGAATCAGAGATCCCACTCTCGTGTCATTGGGACATTCGTTGAGGACAGCAAGGTGTAGCCTCACATATTCCCCCTACGCACGGCCAGAGCATCTGAATGAGGTGACATTTTTAGTGAGCAAGAGCATCTCTTCTATAGCTCTCGATCTCTCTCACTGAAAAACCGCATGACCTGTGCGCTGTGCAGCAAGAAGCGTTATAGTGTTGCTGATGCGTTAATCCATTCATTGCGGTATGACCCACCGGTGGGTCGTGCTTAAATTTATCGAACTGCAAAACGCCCCAAAATGGGTCGTTTGGAAATTTTTTAACAATCTTTTTAAATTAATGGTATTCATTTTTACCCAGTTAACGTTTACCATTTATAAAATTTTTAACAATTTTTGAGTTTAAATTTGAGTTGGATATTGAACTACAGTTTATACCACCGCAGCCAATGTGTTAATCCTGCTGAAACACTTTCGCGTTCTGGATTTAAATAAGAATCTCAAGTCATATTTATTTATGCACCATATTCTCGGGCCCTATTTATATATCTCGGGCTGTCTTGATTCATTTTCAAAAGTACGAGTGCATGCAGTAAATGTAGTTTTAAGGAAAAAAGTCTAAAAAGAACATTTTTGAAAATAAGATTTCATAACAAAGGAAAATTTTTAAAAACGGATATGCGATGTACGTCGTCTGTCAAGCTCCATCACAGACGGCCAGAAATTGCAATAACCTGAATTTTTTTCTCAAAATAAGAAATATGTGAACAAATGAAAAAGTAAACAAATAGAAAAAGTTGATCGGTGAAAGGACAATTTGAATATAATATACGCTATACTGACGTGGAAGTTGTCGGCTAACTTTAACAGATTTCGTTTTACCCAGGTCACAGTATACATGTGACCCAGGTATGTTGGAATGTCGAAAAGAGAATGCTGGATAACAGATATTTGTTAGTCTCCATACGTGAAATATATATTTATAATTATTTTCTGTACCTATAATATATTTATAGCCTGAATGTTTCAATTTCTCTTATTTTTCTTAAAATGTGAAAACCACAATGAAAAATTTGTCAAGCCAGAAGTGTCAGTGAGCTGTACTTCATTTCTATAGCTCTCTTCTAGATTTAGTAGAAATGGTAAAATTTTATCAATATTTCATCAAACTATGAGCCAAGGTTCTCTGTATTTTCTATCATAGGTAGAGTTTCACTTCCATCACCATTAAATGTCATGAGTTGATTGTCCTTTAATTTTGCCATAGAGCAAAGGTTTCAGTATATCAACCATATTGGAGACTTCACATTGAATAAGCTGCCTTACTTTCTAATTTTCTATACCACTATCCAATCCATAACCCAATTATTGCAAACATGAAGTAACCTGGATGAATGGCGAAGTGTTATAGCTAGAATGATACTTTTCCCATGGCTAAAAGATGTTGAAAAATCAAAGGCTTGTAGCTAACACAAATATTTCGCGAACGCTCATTTCAGTCTTTGAAGACCGTTGACGGTGCTTATTGGAGATGGGAACCGCGAGCCACCGTAAAGTAAATTTTTAGAACGAACAGTTTTTGACATCGCCAACACAATCCGACTAACCGGATAGATAGAATCTTTGCTTTGAAATTAAACGACAAAAAATAGAATTTAGTCCTAACTCAGACGATTCTATCTTTGGTGATAAGGACCGTTAAAAAACAAGACTGGAGTTCTGATTCACAGCAGGCTATATACTCGAAACACAAGATATAGAAGTCGCACATCAGCACCTCAAGGCGGGAAGACATGAAGGTGGCGCCCGCTCGCTATTTTCTCACTTGCGTAACGCATTTGCCTTATTCACACGTAAGAAACGACTACTCAGTGAGTCTGGATCTATACGCAATCAAGAGTTTAACTCCAAGAAACGCAAAATCCTTTGCGTTAGTGCAGTATTTTATGCACCGGCCGACTCCTTCCGCGCTACAGAGCAAGTGCCATGTGCCACACGAAGTTGAAGCGTGGAGAACAGGCAACTTAGGCCGCGGCCGGACAAACAGCAGTGAAGCAGGGCTGAGCAGAGCAGTTTTGGCTCGCTGGTAGCTGCTAGCTTAGGCTATGGTTACGGTGGATCCGAATTCGAACGAAAATTTTTCGTCCGAATTCGTGCGGAATTTTCGTCCGAACTGTGTGGTTTCAGTTCCTCCGTCTATTCGGACGAATCTCGTCAATAGGTGAGAAGTCAAGTGAGTAATAGGACAGATGATCTGTGCCTCTTAGAAAGTCCTCTGTTAAAAATCTAACTGTTTGGAAGAACTAAAAATGTGAATCCACTATTCACTACAAGAAACACGGACGGCGAGCACCATAAACTGTTTTCAGAACTTCTAAGTCAACCGATAAGACCGATAAGTTCTATGAGTATCATAGAATTACACCACATACATTTTTTTACATTCTTAATTCAATCGAAGATAGCATAACAAATGAATTGAATTTCCGTACCTGCATTTCTCCGTGTGAAGAACTTGCCCTATCACTAAGGTAAGATTTTAGAATTAAATAACAGGATAAATTAGTTCAGTGAAATAAAAAGAAAAAAGAAATTCCATATATAATGCAAATAACAAAAGTACTGCTTAAATTCCATATTCAATGAGAAAATCCTTATTTATCAGTCATAGCAGCATGAAATAAAAATAAAAGAATTATTAATATCAAAGACAAATATTTAAGCAAATATGACTTGGAGGAAAGATAACCAATCAGTATTAATAAAAGTGTAACGAATATGTAGTACACATTGCTGTGCGTAACTGGAGAACGTAGTGGATGAAGGGTAGTTCGTGACTGTTCGGACGAAAAAACAAAATGTTTTGAACCGCCAAATTGTTCGTCCGAATTCGTCCGAACTCGTCCGAAAAGATGCTGTCAGTGTAACCATTTCCTATGTATTCCATTATTTTGATTGTTCGGACGAATTTGGACGAACAACTTTTCGTCCGAATTCGGATCCACTGTAACCACAGCCTTATGCTAGTAAGTTAGGCGGCCAAACAAACAGCAGTGGCAGTCCTGACTCCTGAGTCCGCAGCAGTTGCAATCTTGGCGTTAAGAACAGCAGTGCTTTGTGACTGTAGTTACCTTAAATTTAATTTATTAAATAGCTGTAGAACTGGCAATATTTCATTTGATTATGTTGATTTATATATATTTCTATGCTATGTATTATGCTGCTAGCACTACAAGTACACCCGTACACTCCCATATTTTAATTTTGATCTCCCTACAATATTGCTATACACAATGAAATAAATGGCTTTAATAGTGTTTTAAAATTGCTCCAGAAAATTCCTCAAGAAATTAGTTGCATGACATGCAAGTTATGATTGCTGATAGAATAATAATGCAAATAATTCACTGACGAATGACTTGAAACCTTTCAGATACTTGAATCTGAATAATTTTGCAGTTCTTTACGTGTAGATACATTACAGAACAAGGAACTTATTCGTTCAGGCGTATAAAGATATACATTTATGGATATAACAACCCGAATTTCGAATTAATAAATTAATAAACAATTTCATAGTGTAAAAGGATCTTTTGTATTTGGCTTGCGGCACTTCGTTTCAATTTAATTGCTATTTTCCCACAGAACTCGAACATCACAATCGTTTTTTGGAGAAACTAATAGTTTTTTAGTTGCATGCTTTAAAAGTTATTTTTACCAATGTAATACTGATAAAACGTAAACTTGAATATTTTTGTATCGGCCGTGCGCAGCGCTTCGGGCTAAACTATTACTAAAAAACTATTAGCTGATACATAAAAAAGTACGTTTGAAGTCAATTTTAGTGCCGTGCGCCCAACAAGAAACACCTAATTTAAAATGTCAGGAAAGTGGTCCGCTCTAAAGTGTAGGTATTGACAAAGAAAATACTTGGTATACGTTTAGTTTTGAATTTATGAGGTGGAAGTACCTATAAACGTATAAATAACAATGCAAACCCACTTAAAACTAACTTCCATGGCGTCTTCTATAAATGGCCATTGTTCATTAACATAGTCATGATCGAAATATTATGAGATGCACCCCCGATCGCAGGAATAGCTTGCACCGAGGAGATCTGAAGTTCGACATCCTCCCCGTACGAACGCTAGGGTACAACTGACTGCTAGCTCCGGAGCTGTGTTTAATCATCCAAGATAAAACGCCGCTGGCGCTTGCTTCAGACAGTGCTGCCCTGCTCTGCTCTGTGCTACTTGTCTGGCCACCCTAATAGGAATACCACTAACATAAAACACCGCGCTGGGTCTGCTCTGCTCTGCCCTGCTACACTGCTGTTTGTCTGGCCGCGGCCTCAGACTCGGCTGCAGCCGCGCAGCAGCTTCCTCGACAGTCGACAGTCGTCGTGAAAGGAAGAATAGACCACTGTAGTTTGACGGAAACTTAATAGTAGAGAGAAAGTTAGAACAGAGATATGAATATAAGTCACATTGGTGCGTTCATATTTTGAATTTCGAATAATTGAGTTATGTGAGATAAACAGCCAGTTTTTAGCCCGCACTTTGATATTGTGGGAAAAGGAAGTGATGCTTTTAAGGCACGTTTGATTCTCTTCTTTAGTCTGATTGTTTAGTCTTTGGTGGTGATTATGACATGAAATTTTGCGATGCCGAAAGCTCATTTGTGATAATATTGTAGGAAAGTGATGATATCACTAAATTCTTTGAATATTGTAATTATAAGTTAATATATGTGATTAAATGTCTAAATGAAGTTTGTACCCAAATACACGTACGTACAGAAACACACACATAAAAACACCCATTCGCATGTACAATAGACATGAATATCTAAATATATTTCCGCTCTTATGTGTGTGTGTAGACCTGCATTTCAGGTGTCAATGTACACTTTATGCATGTATGCATGTATGCATGTCATAGAACGTATTAGTCCATACCTTGGAAATAAAGCATCCGGAAAGAAAAACATAACTAAAGAAAAAATATGCATTTTCTCACAAACGTCTCTGTTTTTCTATCTTAAACGCTGAAACAAAAGTACTAAAAGTTGAAATCATAACATCCCAATCAGAAATGTCTTCACCGATCAGTGAAGATTATTGCAGTTTATTGCAGACATTCTTTGCAGATCATTGAAGATCTTCGCAGGAGTATCTGCATTCAGTGCAGATTTAGTGCAGAATTAGTGCAGTTTATGTCCGCTTTTGAAGTGCAGATCTGCATCGAATTTCTGCAAAGATTTGGCAAATTTGGATTTCTGCACTGACCAAAACCGAAAAATTTCGTTAATCTGCTATAAACTGCGCAGATAAATTAAGATCTTTTAAAATAATTTTTTACTGATCTTTGCCAAATAGGAGACAAAAACGCATGGATAAAATGCCGCACACCATACTCAACAACAAAAAAGTTTATCCTTCAGGAAATCGTACGTCAGCGTAAAGTCTCGTTCCTCTGTCATAGAGCCGAACGTCCGTAAAGGTCGGGACAAACTCTTCTCTCACACACACTTTATTGAACAAATGGCTGACACGCAGTTACATAATTTCTTTTCTGTCTTTTCAGCATTACGAAATAGTCTAATTTCTTCACGTGTAAGTTGATTGAAGAATGCTCCAAGCATTTTGTACTGAAACACAGCAATTCATTAAAATCTATGCATCTTTCTAAATATATAATGCCACATAATTAGACAGATATATAGATTTTAATGAATTGCTGTGTTTCAGTACAAAAATGCTAGGAGCATTCCTGAATCAACTTACACGTGAAGAAATTAGACTATTTCGTAAGGCTGAAAAGATAGAAAAGAAATTATGCAAGTGCCTGTCAGCCGAATTGTTCAATAAAGTGTGTGTGAGAGCAGGGTTTCTCCCGACCTACACGGACGTTCGCCTCTATGACAGAGGGGCGAGACTCTCTACACTTACCTACGATTTTCCGAAAAAATTATTACAGCGCAAGTTGGATCAGAAAACAGTTTATCCATTACAACCAAAGCAGAGCTCTTCGGTGAGAAAAGCTACAACATAAGCATCCGTGACTAAAAATAAAACTCAACTACCTATATAACCATTTGGTACGGCATGACCCATTTGTAACACCAATCTTTAGCAAATAAAATATATAGGAATATAACACTTGTTATTTTTGACTTTGACCCTGTGTCAAAAGAGCAGCTTGTCACACAAATCCCTCCTTCCCATAAAGTTCTTATACTCATGGCTCATTGTGGGACACTATGCTGAGATTAGCTATGGCCTTTGCGGAACGTCTTTTCACTTTCTTGCCGTGAGACTGACTGGACTACTGTAGAGTCACACCTGGGGACTCTAGAGCCGCAGCAATTTTTATAAATAGAATGATGTAAAAATTGATTAGCCTCCCATCACCACGATAAAGATGTTCAAAGAGAGGAAGGGTGAAGGCATCATTTAGTAAGGAGTAAAGGGAACGTGGAATCAATGCTCAAGGAGCATAGAAACAGTAAGCTAAGAAAAAAGTTGATGAAAGAAGAAAAAAGTTGAAGAAGAAAGTAGTATGTGCTTAAAAACAGGACAGCAGTGAACCGGAAAAGATGGTCTGTAACAAAACAAATTACCAAAGCTATTTCAACAAAAAGAAAGCCGACCAATCATTTAGCTCGGTACAATAGTTGTATCCACCAGAGGGGAGTGATGTAAAACAGTCAAGTAATTTATAAAGTAGTAATTTTTTTACAGTGACCCAGGAGCTGCCAGTTGTGCACATTTGCTCTAAATGTTATAAAATAAATATGAATCAAATAATTTTATAACACATATCGTCACGTGTATATTCGTTTCCACGTCATATGACGTGGAAAAAAATTCAACAATATATACGCACTCCTCGCGTATAGTATCTTCCCATTTTATTCCTTGCATTCACATGCAAGCTAATTAAATCAATTAACAGACTATGGAGGTTAATTGAAATGTCGGAGCGATATTGAGCTTCAATGCAATTTGATTTGTGTTTCTTTTTCTTGCCCACAGCCCTCATTTAATTGAAACACAATCAAAGTGCATTGGTATCTGCAGTGGCGACAGAAAGAAACTCCGCGGAGCCAATTGTTCAATAACTTGTAAATTACAATAGATTTAAGTTAGCTGACCTCAATGGGCTATGTATCAATCGATTCAGTGTCAATTTCACCAATAATAACATCATCATTTGATCTATTTTCAATTAAATTATGCTGTTATTTTAGGAAGTTTGTATACGAAGACGATACCAAAAAGGTAAAATATTGCATAAATATTATTTCAATGGATTTTTAGCACAAGATCATGTTTAAAGCAAATCACGTGTAAACATGTCTATATAGTTAGTTGTATCACCTTTCTGAGCTTCGAAATTTCCGTTCTCTGTGGCATTTCCCCAAATAGTTTTCAAAAAGTAGGCTAGATAGACGGTGTCCCACTTCACTTAGTATGAAGTTCATCAAGATTATTGATGGTTGTCGTTGCGTAACTGTCGCTAGATATATGTCACACGTTCTTGATTGGATTAAGGTCTGGTGACCGGGCAGGCCAATCAAACCATGAAATGCTATGCTCCCGGAGGAATCTCTTGACATTGGCCGTTTTGTGTATGCGAGCATTATCCTGAATGACGATGGGATTCTTTTTCAAATCATCGTAATAGGAAATGAAATGTTCAGCCAATATGGCAATGCATTTAATTCGACCTCGCAATTAAAAAAAAACACCGGGCCATGAAAACTGATGACTTCTCATACCATAACAGAAGGACTTCTCATACGTAGCCTCGTGAATTTACATTCGTCGTTAAAAAGCACCCTCTGCCAGTAAGGAGATTGAAAATTTTCATGACTTAATTCGAATTTTACACTCCGCCTTCTGTTCATCCGCGATATCACCGGTTTGCGTTTTACAAAGCAACCGCTCATCTTAAATTCACTAAATCTATCTTTATTTGATGGAACTGAAGATTTTTCAACAAAGCCACACCAGTTTTGAACCTTAGAAGCCGTTTCAAATTTGTTTGTTAGACTGTTAATCTTTATGGCGCGATTTCTACAGCAAGAATTAATTCTTAAGCGGTAGAATTTTCGACGATCTCGTACTCTGCCAGTGTTCTGATGCCCCATGTGCACCACTATCAACCTCACAGGTTTTTCATTACATTTGAGTTTTCTGCCAATTTCTTCGTTGGGCAATCCATTATTTTGGAATTCAATGAGCTCCTTGCGATCACGGTAAAGACTAAGCATTTTTAGAAACTTATTACTTAATTATAACGTTACACATATTGGAGCAACTTTCGGGATATACGGTTGATATACGGATATATATGGGTGTATGGGTTGATATACGGATAATTTTTCGGGATTGACATCTAATTCTAAACTGAGAAGTCTAATTTTGTTTTTCATGTATTTGTTTTGCCCCGCTCATTGAAATATATCTAGCCAAGTAACAATAAAATTTAAAGATGGGACGTCATATTCAGATAAAAAAAATGCTAAATCTTATGTTATGTGACCGATTATGGTTAGTAACTCAAATTTACTGTAATTTACAATTTCATGAAAATATTGGCATCGCAGAGTTTTTTCTAGCGCCACTGTATGTATAAATCCTATATTTTTTCAAACTTAATAATTTGAGAATGATTTAATTTTCGAAGAGTGAATGCGGGAATTTGGTTAGGGAGTTCCTGTGTTGGAGGTGGGACGTACGTTGACTTGAAAAGTTTCCAAAATTTTTGGTGCTGCTCGGGCTGATGTTTTTTTGTCCTTCGTAAACTTTCAGTTTGGCACTAATGACAGAATAAAAACATTACAAAACGTCTGAGAGTATGAATGATCGTTTTTTATACATTCTTACTATATACATACGCCCTTGCGTACACGCGTGGATGAATTTAAATATTTCTATAAATATTTCAAGGAAAGAGAACATGCGTATGTGTGTTTTATCTGCGATTTTATATATATATAAGCATGTATATGTTGTTGTGGGTGTATGCAAAGGGATCTGTATTTATTTATTGATGGTTGGAATTTATTTCTGGATGACTGCACGGATGCACGGATGTATGCATGCAGGCATTTGGATTAATGATGCGTAGGAGTAGGTGTGCACGGATGCTTGATTCATGGATGCATGAGTGCATGCATGAATACATGGATGGTTGCGTGTTGTATAGATTTATGTATGCATGCATGTATAGATGTGTACGTGTGCGAATATGAATGCATACATTTTTTACAACGATACGAACAAGCCTAGGAACATATTGTATGTTCGAAAGAATTTTGTGAGGACTCAATAATTAGTAACTAAAACCCTAACATTAATTGATCGTAATTTCTACTCCATTCATTTTAAAGTTTAGTGGCTGGTAACACGAATTTCTTGAACGTTTTTTGACAGTTACCGTGCACAGTCACTTTATGTGCGAGCTCATCCTCACTAAATTTGTAGAAAATAGTCCTTTATTCTTGAAAATTGAGATTACTTATCACAACGGTACTAATTACATCTCCATACTTTGCATTTAGCGACATCCGTGCAATAACACTGTTATCTCAACTTCCAGCATTAGAGATTAAATCCTTATAGCAGTGTACGAACAAAATTGCGCTTACGCTTCTTCCTAAATGTTTCAGAGTATTTTATTCCTGGGTTTGCTAACTTTAGTTATTTTATTCTTCATTTCCAAACACTTCCTTAAAAATATACGATTGCTCCTTCACTTTGCTCTGTCAAATCCATCTTACAATTATTCTCTTCCGAAAGGAAAGTGATCACTGCTTTCACTGTTTGGTAAGATGCATCATATTGCATAAAACTGCACTTCTTTATTGGGAGCTCATGGAGGGGGTAGAACTTGCTTTTTCATATCTTCTTCAAACGTACCACCTGTTGTTTCATGATACAGCCTCATGTTAGACGCTCTGGCTCTTGCTGGAATTCTCACAAAAACATGCAGGACACACCCACATCTTCCACCTTTTTACTGCACTGAGTTTAATATATCTTTTTAGTGCGGGACGTATTGATTTATTTTTAGGACTCATCTTAGCATATCGTTGTACAGATGAGAAACATTTCAGTTGGATGCAAAATCAAACTGACAAGTACGGTCGCTGAAAATCATCGTTACTTTCATAAAAATTTCACCTGCAACTAAGAATAATCTTTAGAGGAGGTCTAACTTTTGAAGAGTGAAGTTCTATTTTCTTTGCTAATGACTACGCAGGATATTTGCTGGATAGCTCCTTGGTATGTAGTTAGGTCGGTGAGTCAGTCTACACACACATTACAAGCACAATTACAGTCAAGTTCCACCCTCGCAGTTAAAGCGCTGTATTCAATGTGTCCTTGTTCTAGTTATAGTGTTAGTGCCCTGGTCTTAGTTGCACTGTTCAAACGCTAATTGTTGGTGTTTCATTGAATTCTTGTTTCACTGTTCAATCGGAGCCCGTTTGGATAGTTTCATTTTCCCATTCAGACTTGCAGTGTTATAGCTTTAGCTGCATTCATTTCAGCTTATTCCAGGCTACGTAAAATGTACGGTGCGTTATATATCTAGTCGCAGTGGCATTATCTTGGTTTCAATAGCGGTCTCAGTTTCCAATCTTTACGCAATTTAAACAATTTATACAATTTATTTACCACGTGTGATACAGAGGTAGAATGTTTCTTAATTAAGTCTAGTACAATGGTAAAATTTGAGTATAGCTACCTGTGGGCCCGAACAAGTTCAGCGACTTCTAGGGCATCCTACCATCACGTTATTCTAAGGTGTACAATAATGTTTAACCTAATTCACTTAACCTAGTTTCGCATTAGACTGATCAATGAGATAATTAACTCGATATTTGATGCTGCATTCCACAATATAGGTCAAATCGGCTATATTCAACAGTATATTCGATAAACGAATTAAGAGCAGACTGAAGATCGGCGATATTACCCATGGCAAATTACATTATTAGGACCAGACATGTGAGAGGCAAGATTTGACTTGGTGATTTAACACGACTAGTATTCTGATAGGAAGTGAGACTCAAGATGTCTTTTGAATACTTTTAAGAATTCCTTTCTCGGAGTTTTAGTTCCAACGAAGAGGATACTGTGTTGCGACCGGGCCTTTGAATAATAAGTAATCATGAATTTACTTCTATTTCGGGTTAAATGGTCGTGAAATCCAGTTTGCGCAGTTAATAATTGTTTTAGGCTATTGTCGCCATCATTTCTTAATGTTTTGTAATTTAATGAAATTACAAATGAAGATTTTTCAGAGATCCAAAAGTTCAAGTATTTGTAAATTTTTGAATGAATCATTTGTGTGAGCATTATATTCTAGGTTCTTTACCGCTCTGATAGCTCTTTTTTGCAGAGAAGAAATTTTATTGTTTTATTTTTATCAGTTCCATGCCATACTTCTATTCCGTATTGCAAGTATGGAGAAATGAGCGTTCGGTAGAGCATTTGTAAGGCCGTTTCAGGCAGGAAATTTTCAACTTTATTTAGGGTTCCAATAGATTTTGATAATTTAGAACAAATATGAGCGATGTGCTCTTTGAAGGTTAAATATTTATCTATTATGATGCCCAGAAGCTTACATGAGTTGGTTTCTTCGATTTCACCTTCGCCAATTTTATTGCGAGGGAGAGATACATTTTTTTTTGTATGAGAATGTAATATAATTTGTTTTATCGATATTTACGCTCATTTTATTAGCTTTAAGCCACAATGAAACCTAATGAAGTTCATTATTTATACGCTCCGCAATCATACCGGGATTTTGGTTCAGAAGGACCGCAGAAAGCGTACCGTCATCGGCAAAAAGTATGAATTTGAAGAATGATGTGGATTTCATAATATCATTGATAAAAATCAGAAATACGAGAGGCACAAGAACAGATCCTTGTGGAACTCCATGGCTAATTGTCAGTGGGTCCGATTTTGCGTCGTCAATGACAACGTATTACTTCTGATTTGTTAGGTTTGAGCTGAACCAATCATGGAAAACCCCTCGAATGCCATAACAGTGTAGTTTCGAGAGTAATATTTTATGCTCCATACAATCGAATGCTTTTCGAAAGACAAGAGATACAGAGAAGACAGGCTTTCCTTCATCTATATTAGAATAAAGGAATTTTAAATGATTTAATATAGCCTGTGTAGTTGATTTTTAGAGCGAAAGCCGTGTTGTTTATCGTAAAGAAATCATTTTTGTTCAAAATACGAGTAAACTTTTTTATAAGCAATTTTCTCGAATACCTTTCTAATAATTGGTAGCACGGAGATAGGTCGATAATTGTTTAAACAGGTTTTTTCACCAGTTTTAAAGATATGGGTTACTCTAGCAATTTTGAGGGAGTTCGAGAAAGTGCCTAGGAAAGAGACTGTGTAATATTATTAGATATCAGCGGGGCTACAATATCAGCAATAGTTTTAAGTACTTTCGTCGGAAACGTTCATAACCCACTCGATTTATTATTCAGGTTGTTTACGCACGCAATTACATCGCAAGAGTTGGTAGGCGTAAAGAAAAAGGAGTTGTGTTCTCGAATATGATTCATGTATTCCAGGTGATCAGTAGGTTCACTTGGAATACCATCAGCTATAGTTTTCCCTACGTTTACGAAGAAATTGTTGAAGAGAATAGCAATTTCTTTCTTCTCATGGTATTTTACATTATCTTGAACAACATATTCAATTTTCTTTTTATCGGCGTTATTCGGTTTACAGCAAGAGTTAAGGAGGCGCCAAATCTTTTTAACGTCAGCTTTAAATTGAGTAAACTTGAACGTAAAGTAGCTCTTTTTTGATGTCCTTATCTGATTTGACACATAGTTTCGGAATCGGCTATATGTTTCTCTAGATATTCGCCTTTCGCAAAGAAGGGCTAGGCATGCTTGACGTTTCTTTATATTTATCACGATGTCTCCAGTAATCCAGGGCTTTTGTTTATTTTTGGGGGTAACTGTACGAGTTACAATTTACAATGGGTACACACTCTCGCCATGAGGATTCAAATGTGACTTAAACAAACAACAAATAAAGAATCATCAAACTAAGTGTAAAAATATTCCCTCAAAAAGTGTGAAAGTGCTCATCCCTCGCGTACACGAGGAAACGAACTCAATCTCCAAGATGGGACCCAGGAAGCAACGCAATAACAACAGCTGCGGCAATAATAACAGCGACGAGTACCAGCCGAAGTTTGGTCAATATCCTGATGTGTCTAACCTAACAAAAGATGGCAAAGAAGTGGTTTCTGTCCTTATAAAATACTTCGACTCAGTGATGACAAATTTTAAGAGTGACATTGATAATATGAAAATTGAAATAAGTCACCTTAAAACACTAGTTGAAACAGTAGCGGGAAAAGAAGCAGAGCACAAGAAAACTCTCGAAGAACAGAATGAGAAAATGGATAGCTTAGCCTTCCGTCTCGACCAGTTGGAAAAAAGTGATCAGCGCCGAGCCATTGAAGACAAAAAATGTACTCTCGTCATTTCTGTTAAGGATCTACCGCAATCACATTCGAACGAAATCTGCAAGGAAACCGTCTGCCATCTCCTGAAGGACAAGATCAACATTGACCTCTCCGACACTGACATCACGTCAGCTACAAGAATGGGGAAAAAACCAGTAACTGGGAACGTAGATCAAAGAAACATTGCATTTGAACTAAAACATTATAACAAAAAACGTGAAATTCTCAACGCCTGCCGAGAAAAGAAACCAAAGTTCTTCTTCATAAATGAATACCTCATACCTTCACGAGCTAACGCCATGTACATTCTGAGGATGGCCAAAAGGAAATTCCCGGATAAAGTTGGAGTCCCAAGAACACAGGATGGAAACATCTTCATATATAACCCCGGAAACCCAGATTCAAGACGCCGCGAGATCAACACGCCAGATGACCTCGAGCAATACCTGATGCAACAACTCAATTTGTCATCGAAGCAGATCATGGGTGACTAGACTAGATGATCCCCTACATTAGATATGTCAATTCCGTGTTAGTTTAACCTCAATTAGGTATCATGTCAGTTTAACCTCAACTTGATGTTAGTTTAACCTGAATCTATGCAAATGTATAACAGATGTGTTTGTAAACATTTATGACAGCTGTTTGAGAACTTTTGAAACAACGCAATCAGCAATTTTTTACCTCCCAATGTTACTGTGAATTTTTTTCTTTTTTTACCAGTAAAGTTATTATTGCGTGTAAACCATATTAGCTGATTATATCATTGTCGTTATAATCTTTAAAAATTATTACCTGCTGTATGTGAACTTGTGAAAGCGCCCTCATGCAGCAATCTGTTTACACCAATGTTGTGATATTGAACTCCAATATTTTTCGCTCATGGACTGAGTTTATATGTACTCACGTAATCGCTCTAGTTTTTTTTTTCTTATATACTCTATTCTCTCGTATACTTCATAAGCTAGTTTTTTTAAGACAGGAATATCCCTTAAAGCTTGACTCTGTATTTCTTTTTAAGTTTTATAGTACCTAATTCTTACTGTTTACTAATTTTAAATGACTGATCACCCTGAGATATTCGAGGAAATCGACCCAGATCTCAACCATTTGAACAGAATATATCCAAACCTAAACGACTCTCAAGAGTGTAGGTATACTAATATATCAAAATTCAACGAAACTATACGAATAACTGACCGATATTTCTCACTCCTGTGTTGGAACTGTAGGTCACTCTATCCAAAATTGGAAGAGATACAATGTACTATTAATGAACTTGAATATAACCTAGACGTGATTAGCTTCACCGAAAGCTGGCTAGATGACTCGACTAAAGGCATGATTCGATTTGAAAAGTATCATAGTTACCATTCGCTAAGAAAAAACCAGCGGGGCGGAGGCATCAGCACATATATATCTAACCACATAGACTCGAAAACCATTGAAAGTGCAACAATGATTCAGGATCATATAGAATCACACTTCGTAGAACTGTCTAGAGATGGTAAACGCATTGTGCTTGGAACGGTGTATAGGCCTCCTACAGCCTGTCCTATATCCTTCCTGAATGAGCTGAATCGTATTATTTCTCAGTTCAACAGGCCCTTATACAATGACATAATAATATGCGGTGACTTCAACTATGATCTACTGAAACATGAAAGCTGTGAACCAATCTCTAATTTTCTAACAACCTTTCAGTCTCAATCCTTCCTTCCGATCATTACAAAGCCTACACGAATAACCTCAGAGTGTGCTACGCTGCTTGACAATATCTTTATGACAGACCCAAGTGATTTTCTTGCTGGAATAATTACTTCTGACTTATCAGATCACTTCCCAGTTTTTCTTATTAAGAAAAATGTCTATATTGCTTGCACCAAGGCACGGGCTGAAACTTACTCATATCGTAAAATAAACGAATCAAATCTTGAAGAAATGCGCACCGTTCTAGAAGAATCAATGAATACATTACTCATCTCTCAACAAAACAATAATGCTACGAGCATTGATGAAGCAGTAGTAAAGTTGACTGAAACTATAATGACCGCATACAATCAGTGTTGCCCAATTGTAACTCGTACAGTTACCCCGAAAAATAAACAAAAGCCCTGGATTACTAGAGACATCGTGATAAATATAAAGAAACGTCAAGCGTACCTAGCCCTCCTTTACGAAGGACGAAAATCTAGAGAAACATATAACCGATTCAGAAACTATGTAACAAACCAGATAATACATCAAAAAAGAACTACTTTACGCTCAAGTTTACTCAATTCAAAACTGACGTTAAAAAGACTTGGCATCTCCTTAACTCTTGCTGTAAACCGAATAATGCTGATAAAAAGAAAATTGAATATGTTATTCAAGATAATGTAAAATACCATGAGAAGAAAGAAATTGCTAATCTCTTTAACAACTTCTTCGTAAACATAGGGAAAATTTTGGCTGATGGTATTCCAAGTGAACCTACTGATCACCTGTAATTTATGGATCATATTCGAGAACCCAACTCCTTTTTCTTTACGCCTACAAACTCCTCCGATGTAATTACATGCATAAACGACATGAAAAATAAATCGAGTGGGTTACAAACGTTTCCGACTAATGTACTTAAAGTTATTGCTGACATTGTAGCCCCGCTGATATCAAATATTATTAACCAGTCTCTCTTGCTAGGCACTTTCCCGAACTCCCTCAAAGTTGCTAGAGTAACCCCTATCTTTAAGAGTGGTGAAAAAACCTGTGTAAACAATTATCGACCTATCTCCTTACTACCAATTATTAGCAAAGTATTCGAAAAGATTGTGTATAAAAAAGTGTACTCTTATTTTGAACAAAAATCATTTCTTTACGATAAACAATACGGCTTTCGCTGATCTGTTCTTGGGCCTCTCATGTTTCTGATTTTTATCAATGATATTGTAAAATCTACATCATTCTTCAAATTCATACTTTTTGCCGATGACAGTACGCTTTCTGCTCTCCTTCCGAACCAAAATCCTGCTATGATTGTGGAGAGTATAAATACTGAACTTCACAAGGTTTCATCGTGGCTCAAAGCTAATAAAATAAGCCTTAATATTGACAAAACAAATTATATTACATTCTCATACAAGAAAGATGTATCTCTCCCATGCATTAAAATTGGCGAAGGTGAAATCGAAGAAACCAACTCATGTAAGTTTCTGGGCATCATAATAGATAAACATCTGACCTTCAAAGAGCACATCACTCATATTAGTTCTAAATTATCAAAATCCATCGGAATCCTAAATAAAGTTAAAAATTTTCTGCCTGAAACAGCTTAACAAATGCTCTACCAAACGCTCATTTTTCCATACTTGCAATACGGAATAGAAGCATGGCACGGAACTGATAAAAATAAAACCAACAATATTTTTACTCTGCAGAAAAGAGCTGTCAGAGCCGTAAAGAACCTAGAATATAATGCTCACACAAATGATTCTTTCAAAAATTGAAAAATACTAAAACTTTCGGATCTCTACAAAATCTCCATCTGTAATTTCATTTAAGGCGACATTTAATTTCACATTAAGAAATGATGGCGACAATAGTCTAAGACAATTATTGACTGCGCAAACTGGTCATCACGACCATTTAACCCGAAATAGAAGTAAATTCATGCTTCCTTATTATTCAAAGGCCCGGTCGCAACACAGTATCCTCTTCGTTGGAACCAAAACTCTGAACTCTATACCTGCAGAGATCCGTGAATGTAATTCGTACAAAGTATTCAAAAGACATCTTGAGTCTCACTTCCTATCAGAATACTAGTCGTGTAAGATCACCGTGTCAAAATCTTGCCTCCTACATGTAACTAATGATAATGTCATAATGTAACTTGCCTTGGGTACCATAACCAATATTCTGTCTGCTCATGAATCGTTTTATCAAACATACTATTAAATATAGCCGATTTGACCTATATTGTAAAATACAGCTTAAAATATTGAGTTAATTATCTCAATGATCAGTCTAATGCGAAACTAGGTTAAGTGAACTAGGTTAAACATTTGTACACCCTAGAATAACGTGATGGTAGGATGCCCTAGAAGTCGCTGAACTTGTTCGGGCCCACAGGTAGCTATACTCAAATTTGACCATTGTACTAGACTTAAGAAAAATTCTACCTCTGTATCACCTGTAGTAAATAAATTGTTTAAATTGTTTAAAATTGTGTTTAAATTGTATGCGGCCATTATAGTTTCAGTCAACTTTACTACTGCTTCATTAATGCTCGTTGCATTTTTGTGTCGAGAGACATGCAATGTTGGCATTGATTCTTCTAGAACGGTGCGAACTTCTTCTAAATTCGATTCGTTTACTTAACGATATGAGTAAGTTTCAGCCCGTGGCTTGGTGCAGGCAATATAGACATTTTTCTTCATAATAAAAACTGGGAAATGATCTGATAAGTCAGAAGTAATGATTCCAGCAAGAAAATCAGTTGGGTCTGTCATAAAGATATTGTCAAGCAGCGTAGCAGATTCTGAGGTTATTCGTTTTGGCTTTGTGATGATCGGAAGGCAAGATTGAGAGTGAAAGGCTATTAGGAAATTGGAGATTGGTTCATAGCTTGCATGTTTCTGTAGATCATAATTGAAGTCACCGCATATTATTATGTCATTGTATAAGGACCTGTTGAACTGAGAGATAATACGATTTAGTTCATTCAGGAAGGATATAGGACAAGCTGTAGGAGGCTTATACAGTATACACCGTTCCAAGCACAATTCGCTTACCATCTCTAGACAGTTCTACGAAGAGTGGTTCTATATGATCCCGATTCATTGTTGCACTTGCTATGATTCTCGAGTCTATTTGGTTAGATATATATGTAGTGATGCCTCCGCCCCGCTGTTTTTTCGTAGCGAATGGTAACTATGATAATTTTCAAATCGGATCATGTCTTTGGTTAAGTCATCTAGCCAGCTTTCGGTGAAGCTAATCACGTCTAGGTTATACTCAAGTTCAGTAATAGTACATTGTCTCTCTGCCAATTTTGGATAGAGTAACCTACAGTTCCAACACAGGAGTGAGAAATCATGGCGAGTTATTCGTATAGTTTCATTGAATTTTGATACATCAGTATACCTACAGTCTTGAGAGTTGTTTAGGTTTGGATATATTCTGTTCAAATGATTGAGATATGGGTCGATTTCATCGAATGCATCAGCGTGATCAGTCATTTAAATTTAGAAAGCAGTAAGAAGTTAGTAATATATGACTTAAAAAAGAAATACAGAGTCAAGCTTAAAAGGAAATTCCTGTATAAAAACTAGCTTAGGAAGTAAGAGAGAAAAGAGTAAAAAATCTAGCACGATTTTGTGAGTACACACAAACTCAGTCCATGAGCGAATAGTATTTGAGTTCAATATCACAACATTGGTGCGTACAAATTGCTGAGGGCTTTTTTCACAAAGTTCACATACAACAGATAATAAGTTTTAAAAATTTTGACGACAATGACATAATCAGCTAATATGGTTTACTCGTAATAATAACTGTAGTGGTAAAAAAGAAATAATTTTTTATACCAATAAGGTAGGAAAGCAAACAAGGTAGAAATCTAAATTCTACAGTAACATTGGTAGGTAAAAATTGCTAATAGCGTTGTTTCAAAGGTTCACATACAGCTGTCATAAATGTTTACACACATCTGTTATACATTTGTCAAGATTGAGGTTAAACTGATATCTAATTGAGGTGAAACTGACATGATATCTAATTGAGGTGATCGCCCAAGCCTAGTCACTCATGACCTGTTTTGATGACATGTTCAGTTGTAGCATCAGGTATTGCTCGAGGTCTTCTGGCGTGTTGATCTGGCTGCGTCTTGAATCTGGGTTTCCAGGGTTAGATGCGAAGATGTTTCTGTCCTGTGTTCTCGGGATTCTAATTTTCTCCGGAAATTTCATTTTGGCTTCTCTCAGAATGTTCATGGTGTTAGCTCGTGAAGGAATGAGATATTCATTGATGAAGAACTTTGGTTTCTTTCCTCGGCAGGCGGTGATAATTTCACGTTTCTTGTTATAATGTTTTAGTTCAAATGCAATGTTTCTTCGATCTTCATTCCCAGTTACTGGTTTTCTCCCCATTCTGGTAGCTGACCTGATGTCAGTGTCGCCGAGGTAGATGTTAATATTGTCCTTCAGGAGCTTGCAGACAGTTTCTTTGCAGCTTTCGTTCGTGTGTGATTGTGGTAGTTCCTTCCCAGAAATGATGATAGTGCATTTTTTGTCTTCTAAGTCTCGGCGCTAATCATTTTTTTCCAAGCGGTCGAGACGGGAGGCTAAGCTATCTATTTTCTCATTTTGTTCTTCGAGAATTTCCTTGTGTTCTGCTTCCTTTTCTGCTATTGTTTCGAATTGTGTTTTACGGTTGCTTGTTTCGTTTTGCAGTTTATCCATGTCACTTTTAAATTTTGTCATCACTGAGTCGAAGTATTTTATTAGGACAGAAACCACTTCCTTACCGTCTTTCGTTAAGCTAGACACATCAGGATATCTACTAAACTTCGGCTGAAACACACTGCTGTTGCTGCTCCTGCTGTTGCTGTTGTTGCTGCTTTGCTTCTTGGGTCCTATCTTGAAGATTGAGGGAGTTCGGTTCCTTGTGTGAATGAGGGTTGAACACTTTCACACTTTTTAAGGGAATATTAAACTTTTAGTTTGATGATTTTGATGTGTAGTATGTTTAAATCACATTTGAATCCTCATGGCGAGCGTGGTACCCATTTAGGTTGGAAGTACATTCTTTCGAACAAAAATTTCTTAATCGATATCAGAATATACAGTGCCATTTTTACATAAGCATTGCATTTTTTCGCAGTATTTTCAGTATTCTGCTAATCTAAATAAAAAACAACCTAGGCCCAATTATGTCAATTATGTCGACCTGATTATGTCATTGTATTACAAGTAATAATCATTTCAATTCACTTATTACAGTCGCAGCTAATATACCTATAGCGTGTTACACCTTGTCGGTAGCTATTTCACACACTTTTAAAGAAAACATTACTCGTCCCTAGTATACATATTCATTTTGCTTATTTTTTAGGTGAAAAAATCCCTAAGTAATCACTCAGAGAAGGCTTAATTTTTCTCAACATTTTATTTCTCTTCCCTACAATTTTAATTTTGTGTTGATAAGAAATAGAATGAACACATTTCCTGTAAAATTTTACATGTCATAGGAAAATTTACCCTGAGATTGTTTTACTGTTTAATTTTTTGGCTACACTTTCTGCTTTTCCGTTTTCGTGAATAACTTGTGCGATAGCATGTGCCGAGTTGTTGTGAACTCCCTATGGATTCAATGTTCGGTGTAGATACTTGATGTCTCCATATTTGCCGACACTTTCCGTCACTCCTATGAAAAATAATGTTATGGGTCAGTCATCGCTGCTACTAATGTAGAGGGTATTGCTCTCCTACTGCACAATGAAACGCAAATCAAACCTGAATAAATCATAGAAGAGTAATGTTGGAATTTAAACCCTCACAATTGACTGAAACGACCGTGTAAAATATAATGATTAAAGGTATTTATGGAGCCTTCCACAAACTACACACATACGTGATGAAACAATATTTCATGTTTTTTGATGCGAATGGCACTTATTAATTTCTTCAATATGATGCAGATAATATTTACTGACATTCACTTGCACAAAACATATAATGAATTACTATAAAAGATATTAAAAGTATAACCTGCACACTGTCTAAACTAAAATAATTGTTTAACTGGTCAATTCGACCGATAATTGAGCCCTTGTATCAAAGGCCAAAACAACGGGAGCGTTGTGCTACCCTACCAACGCAAGCAATGTGAACATGCGTCAGGTCTCCGACCAATGTTTTTCAAACTATTTTGAACAAAATCACGAACTCATAAGATACGACTAGTAATGAGAATGTAACACGGGTTGACCGCCTGCTGATGTGCACCGATATTCCAATCGTCGAAAGACGTATAAATGGAAAATTTAGAACAAACGATACGCAATGCTTTCATCAGTCCCACTTTGCAGAGTTTCGAAGAGCTCTCTCCTGAATTCTCTTTCATTTCAGTTCCGTATCTGACATCGGTGTGCACACTTTGATGAATCACTCCATTCCTGGGAGCAGAGTTGTTGCAAACTTCCAATGGACTTAACGTCCGCTGCCGATGTTTTATGAAGTCTCTCAAAGGTTGTTGATTTTTCTTTGAATAGCTACTTTGAGTCGCTACGACCCTTCTGTCTGCAAGTAAGAGCAATAACACGACTCGAAATGTCTACCCTGTAAGCTATTGAATTCAACTTATTTTGTTTCTCAATATTATTTCAGAGTTATTTCAAAAAATTCATATCCAGTAATAAACAACCAACAAAATATTCACGTGGCCATTTACTTTTCATCTTCTTAACTTACCTTTCCCTCTGAATTGTTTTGATTTCTTCCATTGATTAAGCATCCTTCGCAATTTGAACTTCGATTTCTATTCTATCAAAGAAAATGAAACACCTTCAGACAATCCTCAGAAGTATTTTCAGAGATTTTCTCAATATTCCTTAATTTCCTTTTGTTATTCCGTGTATATTCTCACCTGACTATAAAGTACGCACATATATTTGGTTCAACTTGTTTCAATTACATAATTCATAAATTTGTTTCACAATAATTATTGATATGACTTGAGTGACCCAAACACTATGAACAGTACTTGGTTATTTAGTGGACGCGAATATTCACTTTTTTGCTCCTGGATATTATTCGCTACCTTCTTTCTTTACTTTAACTTGATATAGCTTACAAAACTTGCGGCAACAAAATTTTTCTACTAGATCTTTACACTTTGAATCTAAAATTGATCCTTTTTCCTCTGTTTCAAGAATATCCGTTTCAACCGAGCAGCGCCCTTAGTAGATTGCAATGATTACGCTTATATTTCCCTAGGGTTTGCGCGACATATGGCAACCCAGTCTTTTACTTCTTCGCATTCCCTCATCCGCTACTTAATTTTTTTTAAAACGCGTATTTTATAGTATATAAGGAAAGCTTAAAAACATGTATGGATTTTGTATTACTCGTCTAAATTTACAATTTGTTGGCATTTCAAATACTTTGGCTCTTCTTTTCTTTGCACGAAGATACCAGTCTCTAAAAACAAACACCATGTCATAACTTTAACATCTTGACCTCGGCGAGGGTTAATAATTATGAATCTAAACTCAGAGAAAATTGCGAGTCAAACAGCCAGTCAGAGAAATCGTGGTAGATCTTGGTGTATCACATTTTACATCATGTCTAAGCCACCCACCGAAAGAGGTTTCATTGACTGGAAAATTTCGTTTAAAAATTGGGCAGTCATTGGAAGTTGAGGACGGAACATAGTTTTCTCCAGATGTAGTCATGAACTTGGTAGATTTTTTTTCAAATTCTCAAGTATTATCGCTAAAACGTACAGGATATTCACTGACTAGTCCGAGTGAAAGAAATATTCATGACAAATAATACTCCTCTACACTAAGTGTACCACGGTTGACGCACCTAAGATATGTTCCCATATCAGCCTATAACACACAAAAGTGCGTTAAAATATATTTATGAACGTGTATTTATAAAAAACATTGTGAATCGGTTTTGTGGCAAGTTTACGCAAAGAAATGTGTTGGTTTTGAGACAAAAATTTTATTTACGCATAACACGTTTGTTCTGGTGTTAACTAAAAAAACAATTGCAATATTTCATTACGTTGATGTGTATAAGGTTTGGTTCCTCAAAAATAACTTACCCTCGTCTCTCGTTTAATATTGTCCTTCATTTGGTCCCAATTTAGCTTGTCTGTACAGTTTTACAAAGAAAACTCCATTCCCATTACTGAACTAATAAGGCTAGGTCCATAACTTGTTCATGGTTTTCATTTCATACCTTCTTCCCTAAAATACGGCGCCTGCTTTTATTTCCCATGCGGTCACCTATAACGAGGGATGGAAAAGGGATGTGGATGCAGCACTTTTTTACGGATCACATTACATTTAGCTGCGTACAGCTTGCTCGCTTGCACTAGGCCAGTGGTATTCACTGCGCTGCTCGCGATGACTCGATTCACGGCTCTCAAAAAACATATAAATTGAATAATTAAAATATAATTTACATAATATACGCTAAGTTGCAGTAGCTGTGGCTCTCTCAATCAATGCGTTTAACCGAAGTGGCTCTCATGCAAAAATTAGTGTATAACACTGAGCTCGGCCATCAAGTTCTGCTAGCGCATTTCAGAGCAGACAGGCCTCTTGTGCCCCAGGGCCAGGCCTGCACTCAGGGTTGTAGGTCTGCGTCCTGCCGATGCTTCCGATATTTCCAGGCCTGCTCTTATATATGCCACAGCAGCAATGGCATGATCGGAAGACGGTGGCACTGTCAAATGATAACGAAAAATCTTTCCAGGAATTACCTAGAAATAAACGGGCTCGGAATGAAACAAAATAATGTTGATAGCATTTGCACCAAATTAAATCGTAACAACTTTTAACACGAACAAAGTCATTCAGAGAAACAAGGTCCGTGCTGGTGGTAGCGAGACAGATGACAAGGCAGCATGTCCGCGCTCGAGAGACGGACTGCGGATCCACTGTGGTCCGAGAGTCGTGCCGTCCACGAGCTGCCCGTCTTTTTCGTTAAGGGAAAGCAGCTGTGAAAGAATAGTTAATTGTTAATTAATGGTTCGAATCGAATAAGGCGGCTCAGGTCTCGAAGCATACCACTTCCGTAGTAAAATAGAGTATAGTTGAGCAACGGTCAATTCTATCAACTAGAAGATAATTCAGAAGGTCCATCAATTAGAAGATAATTTAGAAGGTCTATCAATTAGAAGATAATTCAGAAGGTCTATCAATTAGAAGATAATTCAGAAGGTCTATCAATTAGAAGATAATTCAGAAGGTCTATCAATTAGAAGATAATTCAGAAGGTCTATCAATTAGAAGATAATTCAGAAGGTCTATCAATTAGAAGATAATTCAGAAGGTCTATCAATTAGAAGATAATTCAGAAGGTCTATCAATTACAAGAAATTCAAATTTGTCACTATAGGACGAGAGATAAGAGCGATTATAAAAGTATCGTAAGCCGCAATTTCCCCTTTTTAGATTACAGGCCGTGTTGCATTGACCACAGGCTACCTTAAGCAATCACTGGCATTCAGCACGACTTCATTCCAAACACCTCTGACTTACTGCTTTAGTGGTGAAGCCGGTCCTGGCTGCCGACGGCGGCCGTCGTAGTGCTGCAGATCGGTGGATCCCCGGGAGGAGGAGGCTCGGGAGGGCTTAGTCCCTCATGACGAGATGCGGGTGTCACGTAGAAGTCGGCTATAAACAGCCAGTTTACGCGGGTGCGTCGAAGCGTAGACAAATAGAGCCAGTAACGAGCCCTGTCTCTCCGCGCTCGAGGCTGGAGAGCGACCCCGTTCGAGTTCGCAGCGTTACCCATTTCAGCTTCTCATTTGTGGTCTGATGTGAAGAAGGCTGGAAGAAGCTTCATAAACTTTTAATGCAAGCCAGGGCAATGAAATGAAGGTGAAGCCAAATGCCAGTGATTGTTCCTATTGAATTTAGATGACATCAGCTTCCTAATTCACCTACGGTTGAGGATTTTCCTAACAAATGAACTCATTAAGAATAAATGTTTTGCTGCGTACAAGTGCAAAAAATCTTTTGTTATATTGCATGTGAGTAACCAAAAATTTGGCATCAAGTGTGTGATATTGGGTAGAGTTACAATGTAAGCTTGTTCTCATATTTTGTACGCTTTATGATTTGAAACCTAATTTGGATCGCAGTTGTGATTTGTAGTGATGTAGCTCTGAGAGAACAAGGCTTAAGCCCATGCTGATTTCAAAATGATTGTGTCCAATTTTTGTTTCCCGTTTGATTGCTGCACCGCGCCCAACTCTTCTTGTAACTTACAGTCCTTTACAACCTTGCGTTTTATCATATGAACGTAAAAAAAATTGTGCTAAGAAGAATAACCATTTTTGAACTCATTTCCTCCAGTGATAAAATGAGAACCCTATCTCCTACAAATATCACAAGAATATGCATGAGTGACAATTTTTCTTCAGTTATGATGCTTAATTTAATGACAGGCTTGTGCCGTGAACAAGCACGCTTGATTATTAAAATTAATGAAATGAGCTTCATTTATTCACGCACCCAAAAGAAAATGTATTATGATATAATTCCTCAAATTTTTCGAAGCCTGGTCTACTACTTTCTCTTAAATATAAAAAATCTACTCGAACCTGTTGAACTTGATTCTAATTCTTTACAAAGTTAGCAAAATCGTCGACCACTCCAGTGACGTCCTATTTTTCATGAGCACGTCTGAGAGCAGGAAGCATCGGCGCTGCTTGGTGCGGTCCTGTTAATTAAAACTGAGCATTAATGCGCCGATCCAGCGTCGGGCAGACACTGCCAGCCTAGTAATGTTGCTCTAATTAGCTGCAGCCTGCCTCAATGGTAGCGGTGGTTTTTGTAAGGGTTAATGATGAAGCAAAAACGCAAAGTAGTTTTGTTTTGCTGGAAAGTATTTTTAAATTAACCAACCAAACTACTATTAGTATCACATAAATAGTAGCGCTAATAATTCAAAGTTCTAATCAATAAGACTAAAATGGAAGGATGAATTTGTAATATATGGAGAAGCACAATATTGAATCACGAGACTGCTGAAAGAAGTGTTGAAAACACGAAGATAGGAAGAAATAGGCATGTACCACAGCGTCTCATATTATTCTCCTAGAAAACAACTTTTTTCGTTTAGTACAACTTCTTGGCGAGCAATGATTTACACGACTACATGGTGATGATGAAAAACCATGTCACAAATAACCTCCAGAACAGAAAATTTTATTTCAAAATCGGAGTTTACAGGCAAATGTAAAAACTTTTTTTTGTTCAACTGCCCTTATTTGTAAGTGCATCGTCGTAGTTGTTGAAGTTTGGCTACTCAATTACTTGAATAAAGTTCACGTAAGAAACAGTGGAAAAAGTTGAACGTCACGCAAGTAGCATCACGTCCGCAATCGTTCACCAACACCTGTTGGTCACTCACAATAACACTAATCTGTAACAATTTTTGAAATAAGTTCAAGGTAGATTTTTGTCATTAGTTCTTGTAGGCGAATTGTTCCTCCTGCATCAGCATTTTCTGAACACAGTTGCTTTGATTTAGCAATGTGTCGTTTTATTACAGTACTAATCAATAACTTCTCAATCACAAATTTCACGATACCAGAAAATTGAAGTGAATATTTATGGAGCTTATTAACAGTGATCTCATGCGATAGCGCAGCTGATTTGCAATAATAAATAACCTGCAGTTGATGAGAACTTCGTTAAAAACGAATCATCTTGGTCGCTGTGTACGAGCAACGTTTCTTTCATTTTGCCAGAACAGCGCGGGAGCGGGCTGGGGACCATCAGGTCGCTGGTACCCATGGACCGCGAGGCTCCGGGCGGCTCGAGGCTGAGGCTCCCGCTTCTGCTCAGCGACGTCGAGGGTCGCTCCACAACCGTCACCATCGCTGTCCACGTCTCTGACCTGAATGACAACCCAATGCGACCTGGTAGCAAGCAGGTGCAAGTTGTAAGAGTCAAGGTAATTCACAAGCTTGTTCTGTTGCTTATGCATAGATGGGTCTGACGAATGTGAAAAACAATTTTTAGTTGGATAAGCCATCAATCACAATGAAACCTGTTGAGCTCAAAGAGAACGTTATAATCGATAACTTCACTCGTTTCTCTTAGTTAATAGTTAATAATGCTATTTTTCATTGTGCCTTGACTTCAATTGACCTTCTTAGGGCTGCTCATAATCCTTATTTACCTGGTATAAGGAAGAGTGGGGACCATTTTGAGCTTTTCGAGAAAGTCCCGATCTGTCACAAAGACACTCACGCACTGATCGAACTTTTCCACGCAGTTGCACGGCACCGTTAACATGGAATATCTGTGCTGAGCAATGAGAATGTCATCGGATTATTAATTAATCCTACGCCAGCAGCCCAGGACATAGTGTATTTCGTATTTTTCATGCAGAAGCAAGGACGTTCAGTGTATCACATAAGTAACTAATGATGTTTTTATTACTGAGGCGAACAGTGAGGTACAAGTACCATGAAGTTAAAACTCTCAGATATGTTACAATTAACTCTAATATAACTCCACTGTTATAACAATCTCAGATTTTGATGCTATTTTTACGGCTGTTTTTCTTCATACTCCAACATAACGTCTTAGGAAATTTCATGTTTCCATGCAATGATATCTTGCTACAGCATAAAATTTTTCACTGATTTCACACTCATCGTATTTATAACATTGTGCAACACTTTACCAGAATATAGTTTATAATGCGCTAAATTGAGAAATGTGGAAATGTGCGAAAAGTAAAAAAGGAAAATTTGGCGTGTTAAGTATTTAAGAAAAAATCGCTATTTTGCTGCTAATTGTTTTTCGAAACATATTAATTCCACTGGAAAGTTTGACAAACTTAGCATCCAAACGACCAAATTTAACGAGCTTGTCGTTTGGACCAGAATACGTAACAAAAATAGCATAGTATTTCACAGAATTCAGGAAGCAAGTTTTATATTTCTACCATTTACGAACCTCATTTTAGGAGCTACAATCGCCGTTATAACAGAACACTTCCTCTTTATCTATTTCCCCATAGGTTTCCTTTAATTTTGATTGCTTCAAATGTGATATCAACATGAAACTGCCTATCTTTACGCAAAATCAATGCATTTCCAAAACATGCAATCGTCGAGCAACTACAAGGCTTCTCGTACAACAAATCCATTGCCATTAATTGGACGCGTCTTTCATCGAGAAGAAGCAGCCCTACTCCGTCCTTTGTTGTCGTGCTATGTCTGTCGATATGTCATGTTTGATAATGAACAAAAATGCTGCTAGGTGAAAGATGCTGAGCCAAAAACAAATTATGATTGGCTGGTTCTCACTTGTCAAGCAATCACTTGGCTCTGAATAATATCGTGTTATTGACTCTTGTAGCTTCAACTCAAATGAAGTGTTCCCTTACTTTTAATTCCATGAGATTAAAATTTTGTTAACATACTAATTTAGTACGCAAGAATAAAAACATTGGTTAGGAAGCATTGGCCATGAGCGAAACATTTTTGTAATACTGATATGCTCGTTGAATTTTTCTCAAACCCACAGCTCAGAGGAAACACTTGAGAAGTCTCTGCATTTCATTATGTTCATCTAAATGCTATTTTATAGTTGGTTCATTAAGCCGGTTATTTTGGAAATACATATTGTCTTCCACATCATTCAATAGTTGCCACGTGTCTGCCGTGAAACTGTAATGAGAAGCATGAAAGTGTTACGAAACCAAACCCGGGATAAATTTGGTAGAAACATGGCTTAATTTCATATTTTTTATTATTTACGTGGGAGGTGATATAAGTATGAACTTTTACGCACTTCGAAGAATTTGACCTGTTGTTTTTATCTCACTCTTGGCACCGGTTATCAAAATACTAAATTATTTGTTCCTATCAGACCATTCGTAAACAAGTTTGTTATCATGATTTTCAGGAGACAGGTTTACCAATAAACAAAATTGAAACATCGCCACACTTGTACACTCAATGCGGTATTGATACAATATCAGAAGGGTACTATGGCAGCGACTTCACAGTGGCACGCATATGTGCTACAACTGCAAGTTCCCTGTAGTCAAATTTTAAGACCATATAAATTACCTCACCATCACAGAGAGCGATGGAAATTTATCTATCGATTTGACTACTCTGTGAGTCATTTTTCTTGGTCGAAGTAATCAAACAGTGTGAGAGATAATTCAAACTTCAATTTTTATTTAAAAAAATATTACTTAGTGTAGTGAATCCGGCAAAAGAACTTTCGTTGAGGCTGTACCGCTACGGGTATGTAGCGGTACGCTAAGTTCTTCTAACTTGTTCTAAAACCTAAACAGAATTTACTAAGCATTTTACGTTCACGTGTTGGCACCATAGCTGAGAACGAAAACACGTGTTACAAATGTGAAAATGTTGAAGAGGGGAGAAAAATGTCCAAACATCTAGTTTTTGTGACTTTTTTCGTCTATATCTAGTTTTAAAAAATGTGATGACTTTCTTTCCTACTTTATATGAAGGAATAATATGCAATTTAATATGACTACCTATACTGTATATAATAGCTCTCACCATGTATGGTAGAGTTCCAGGCTATCACATGCTGGAAAAATCTTCCATTCGAAGGAGAGTGTTTAAGATTAAATATTTTTAACCCTTTTTTATTTCATCGATAGTAATAGATTTCCCAAATCGATCTTTTATCGCTCTTTGCGAAAATGATGTCAGAGTGTTCCAAATCGGTCTGTAAATTACTGCTCTCGGATTGGAGCTGTCTGTAAATTGTATGAATGCTTCTCAACTCTCGTTACCTCTATTTTTCTTTCATTAACATGAAAAACGATATCAACGTACAGGGAATGTAACTTCTTTCTGCGAGGCGTGCAAGTTCTGTGAGTTAAGCGAATCACAATCCGCTGGCCTTATATAGTACCCTGGCCTCTGGCCTCACTGCAGTAATTTCATCAGTGCATGAAATCTACCGAAAGGAACCAAACTTGGATTACGGTTTATATCAGCCACTATATGCCAATAAGAGCGTTTAGGCAATATTGCACTGAACTCCTAGTGACCACGATCGGTGAGATGAAACAAGAACCGTTAGTACACTACAGTGACTATACTGCTGTGAACTGACCCTAAACTACACTTACTGCCGACTGCTGCAAATCATATGTGATTGGGAACTGGTTTTAACAGGGAATGCTTAGTCGAAACATGGAGCGTTTATTTTTTTCACGTTGGCCTTACTGGAGCGTTGACCTAATTTTTTTCAAAGTAGTTACTGACAATGCAGGAGGCAGATCTGGAAAGAAACAGCAGCAGCTCAGCAATTAAATTAGGTTTTTAAGATTTTATCTCCGTTCACGTTGTCATTATTAAGCACCTAAAATATATCGAAAACTAAGACCAGTTAGAAATACAACCCAAGACTCCGAGGATGTAATTTAAAAGCAGTGGCGTCATGACCGTATATAAACACCTCTATTAAGCATTGCTATGTTATTATTTTGTACGAACAGCATATGTGCCTTGTGTATGAATTATTGAGTCTTTTAACAGTTTTCTGAGCGCATACATAAGTTGAGGTGACTAAGTTTTTACGAATTAACACTGATGTGCATTCATGTATCCAACAACATAGCGTAATTCTCAAAGAATATTCAGTAGCTTTTAACAAATCTGGTCAGCATAAATGTGCGCTCGCAAAAATTCACGATAATTTCACAATAACCAGTCACTTAAAGCTGATATATCTGTGTTTTGAACCATGAAATACCAAAAAAAAGTAGTTGATTATATATTCAACAACGGTACTCTCCTACGCGTTGAAAAAAATTTAAGGATTGAACATTGATTTGTTGCAATTAATATGTGCTTCTATCGTAATGCAGTGGAGCAACGTAGCTAAAATGAGAAATTTCCACGTTGAGTTGTTATACTTCATATTACGCACAAAAGATTCTTAGAGTTGAAATTGGGCAGGCAAAGATATGAATCCTTAGGAAAACGTTCGCGAGGAACTTCTCTGGAATTAATGTCCAGCGAATTTCTAAAGGGATTTAGAAGCTTGTTCTATAGAAGTCAATTTTGCTTCATCATACTAACAAAGTGTTTGAAAATGAAAGAAAATCTGATATTCATCTTACCTGAAATCTTCCTTTTTTAAGTATGCATGGGGCTTCGTCAGAAAACAACAGAAACCAAATGTGAAGGCTTATTAATCTATCACTTTTAAAGAGGTCAATAACGATGCCATTGATTTCAATTTAATTGCGCAGAACTAACTGACAACAGCAGTGACACTAGGTTTTATTATTCCTTACTTCCCATGCATCTCATTCATTTCACATTTCAAGTTAGGAACAAATCGGCTAGGCGTACATAGAATTATTTTCGTATTTATCATTATTTGAAGAGAAACTCTAAATTTGGTTACAAGGAGTCATATATACTGTCAAGAAAAAATGAGGACTGATTTGTATGAGGAAAGCTGAGAACCTATCGACATCAAGAATTATAGTCTGTCCACATATCGAAAGTGTTAGGTAATTAAGAACCGATACTTCCATTTCATTCAATCGTGACAAGCAAGTGAAATAAATTGCGATGACCTTTTCATGCTCTCGTACGTGCAGAATGCATGGGAACGAAGGAATATAATTATTAGGACTCTGTCAAGTCAGGCCAGGGAAATGCGGTAGCCATAATTTTATGTGCAATGCAACGAGACACAACTTTTACGTTAAAGAGAGTCAAATTAGGTTCTGTCATCATTTATCATCTAAGGTCCAGTTGGCAGCGTGTAGGTTTAATCGTATGTTCACATGCTCATTTGAATGTAGTTTGAAACTTAAGTTCCTATCTTATACGAATTTGGTCAATCAGGGTATTTAAACATCTTAGACAAGATTTTTCCTATTTCAACATAACTGAATTTTTTGTTCAAGTTGGGGCAGTTTCGAGTGACGTATATGTGACATCACAATCACTTGAGATAATCACGGGGACGATTAAAGAGTCTTTATGCGCCATTAAGGGGGCCCTCACATCAAAATTGAATTTTGATCCGATTGGTCTGATATTTGGCCACTATATGTATTTTTGCAGGAGAAACATATTTTATTCGATAAGTTTTTTGATTTAGGCCTTAGTTTTTTTCCTTTTAAAAACTCGTTTTTGGTTCATTTTTGGGTTGTTTTCAAAAGAATAGAAGTCAATGAATTTTTATGCTAGAACAAATACAAAAACAGTTTCGAAATCCTCGTAACATTGCAAACAAACTGATAGGCCTGAATTTTCTATTTGGAATTTTTATTTTATATATGCGATATTATCAATACCTAAAATATACCGAATTTAAAGGTTTTGAACTCGCAGAAAAAAAAGACAACGTACAAATTAGAAAATCGAATGCTATCAGTTTGTTAGAATTGTTCCAAGGATTCTAAAACAGTTTTTGTTTTCTTCCTAGCGTAAAAACTCAATGACTTCTATTCTTTTGAAATTTGAAAATAAGTGACTTTACAGTTTAGGCATAAACAAAATTTTTTGTTGAAGTGTAATATAATGGAAAATTTATGTAATTCAATGCTGTTATCATTTTTATTTCGATAATCTCCATGCATAACATCATATTCACACTGTGAATTGTAATTTACAAAAAAAAAAAAAATTTTACTTATATCATAAAATTATGAAATTTTTTGTTTTCAGTCTGAATCTTATGAAATTTGACTATTATAGTAACCTTTGAAAAGAAACACAATTTCATCCATACATTTTTTTGATTCAGGCTTTAGTTTTTGAAAAAAAATTGACATATTGGTTTCTAGTCCTCTGGTTTTGATATTTCAAAAGAATAGAACTCATTGAGTTTTTATGCTGGAACAAAAACAAAAACAGTTTTAGAATCCTTGGAACATATCTAACAAAAGTACATTCCGCAAATTTTCCATTTTTTATGTTTTCTTTTTATGTGGGGTCGAAATAAGGTCGAAAATTTAAGATATTGGTCCCCTTACCCCCCTTGGGGAGGATCTATTGTCCGTAGCGCCATAAAATTTTAGGACCGAATAGTCCACCCCCTAAGGGTCCTTTTCTAACAAAAACATGAAAAATGACCATCGGAGAGAAAAGGGGCCTCGGAGGGTCTAATCTACACTCCGTTTCCTCAACCTATGAAGGACATTTACCAGAGTCCTTCCATCCGCATTGTACAGTATATCGGTATATCAGATGCGTAGACGATATTACTGCACTGAACAACTTTTAAGATCATCCCGGTTTTTCAACTTTTTTTGTCCGATTCGTTTGAAAATTGGCCAGTATATGTATTTTTTGAGAGTAAACTGTTATTACTCATGTCACTTTTTCGATTTAGGCCTTATTTTTTTACCGAAAAATTAGTGTCTGGGACATTTTTAAGTAAATTTTATGATGTGTCTCCTCATTGAGTTTTGATGCTAGAACAAAACCAAAGACAGTTTTAGAATCCCTGAACCATTTCTAACAAAACAAAGTTTTTCAATTTTAACATATTGAAAAAAAAAATTTTTGATAAGCGATATTTTATCATTACATCACAAAAAATTATTTTTGAGTTATGAGCCATATAATTTTTTTTTCTCAAATTTGGAAGAAAGCGAACTTACTTTTGTTAGAAATATTTCAAGGATTCTAAAACTGTCTTTGGTTTTGTTCTAGCATCAAAACTCAATGAGGAGATACGGTTTCAATGTTGAAAGTTATTTGTTATGGGTATAAGCCATAAACAAAATTTTTTGTTGAAGTGTAATATAATGGACAATTCATGTAATTGAATGCTGCTTTAATTATTATTTCGATAATTTCCATGCATAACTTCATATTCATACTGTGAATAATTGTGATTTCCGAACGAAAAAATATATTTTAATTTTTTAAAAATGATGATTTTTTTTATTTCCAGTCTAATTCTTATGAAATTTGACTATAATATGTAACTTTTGAAAAGAAACACAATTTCTTCTATTCATTTTTTTTATTCAGGCCTTAATTTTTGAAAAAAAGTTGGACAAATTGGTTTTTTAGTTTATTTTCATGGATATTTCAACCCGTATTGAACATCGAGTTCTCATGCTAGAACAAAACCAAAGAAAGTTTTAGAATTCTTGAAATATTTCTAACAAAATTACATTTTCAAATTATCCATTTCCCGTTTTGTTTTCTTTTTATATGAGGTTGGAATGGGGTCAAAAATTCAAGATTTTTGTCCCCTTACCCTGGTGGGAGGGGATCTATTGTCCGTAGCGCCATAAAATTTTAGGGTCCTTTTCACCTAAGCCTCCTTTTTCAACAACAATATAGAAAATAATCATCGGACCGACAAGGGCCGGGCAGGGGCCTGGGGTGATCACCTTAAGGAAGCAAATATAGTTTACGATGCTGAGCAAATGAAAAATTAATTCCGTCATAATTTAATCATTGCACTTTTACTATTATTCGGTACTTTTCGTTATTTCATACCATATCGTACACATTTTACAACAATTTTTAGCCACTGAAGTCGTATGATAGTAAGGAAATTTTTCTAGTTTGATAGTTCTGTCTGATTTAGCATAGATAACGAAATAATATTACGACAAAGAGTGTCATGTGTTTTCCTTCGGGCTTACCTTAGTGGTCAATTACTTTCATAAACTGCGTCAAATAATATTTAAATTCTAAGGTTAGTTTGCCTTAACTTTTACCTTGAATACGTTTTCATTTGTGATATCAACACCAGAGTTGAGTGCGTCTTGATTTTTCACTGATCTTTTACAGTTGATTCAACTCGAAAAAGAAAGCAGGATACTCCAACGTTCTCTAACACACAACTGACGAACAGCCAGTCTAAAACCTCTCATGATTTTAAACTCCTATTTTATGTTTTGCTTAGTACATACAAGCTAAACTTTGTAAGTTAGAAAGAAAAATACGAAACTGTCCTAATTCCTTGCACTTGTCGATGAGGGACCAAAATGTCTGAGAAAATTAGCGTAATGCAATTGTCCTAAAATTCTGAATTAGATCTCCGATATGAAAAACAATTTACCCTTTTCAGAGGTTTCATTCTGGATTTTAATACAGGAGTTTATTTACTATGACGTCTCACTGCATCTTGCGTACAGTTTAGACTTCAAGTGATTTTGCCCAAACAACGAGTACGCAAACCAATTCCCATCACATTTTTACTCACCATTTTTGAGACTTTTCCCCAGATGATGCACGCGGGATTTTAAAATAAAAACTTATAGTTTAGCAGCCTGTGCCTTTAACAGTCACTCAAGTTTTCTTTCGTGAAGTGTCTGAGAAATTAACCGCGATTTAAGAAAAAAAAGTCTTGAGTAAACTTTAAGAAATGAAAGTGAAGTTGCAAAAATTTCAAAAAATACTTAGCAATGCTAGTAATCAACAAGATGAAAATAATAAAATATGATCATTCTAACAGGCGTAATAAATTCCTATCATTGGTAACTACTATTACGTATTAATTTTAAGATTGCTTTGGCGAAGGCGATTTGAGGACACCTTACTTATCTTTTTGAGGTAAAAAATTTCAGCTAATTTTTTCGCTTTAATTGAAGCTATTCATGTGCTAAACGTCCTCAATGAGGTTTGCAGGCGTGCACGCAATAGAACGCTCACTATGGGGGGTAGAATGGTGGTGAGGGGGAGATTTTTTTTTGTAAAAAAAATATTTTTTGAACAAAACATGTCCCATTGGTGAAAAACCAAACTTTTATAGTTTTTTACCACAAAAGGACCCCTATTTTTTCCGCGTTATACAAGTCTACTAAGGTTCAATGGCATTGGCTTAAAAACAAAGAAAAATTGTAAAATGTGTAGGGTGCCATAATTCTTCAATATTTCTGTGAATTGTGAGTAATCTACTCAAAAATATGTATACATGTTTTCACTCTACTCACACGTTCATTTATGCCGTCAAAATATTCTTCTTCTATCATATCTCCTGAACTTTATGGCCGTTATGTTTTTCTTCGTCTAACATTAAGGCCAGTGCTCCAAATTTTTCAAGAGTATGCTCAATTAAATACGTCCTTTGTCGCCTTTTACATGAAGCCACACAAAAGTACTATTTCCGATGATGAAGGTATCCTTTTCTTAATTTTCCATTCATTTCAATTTATCAGTTCGCAAACGAAATTCGCAAGCTAATTTTTTCAAGAATTTTTATCTTTAACCCGATTTTGCAACGCACGTGAAATCTGGTTTGGTAATGCTCTTCCCTCCCATAAAACAGAACGATGGTCCAATCTCTTTCACCCAGGTACCTAGTTACTTTTGATCATCTGATATTTGACTGTAATGACGTACTCTTTTTTAAAGTTTAACATACCTCGATGGATTTTACAGCCGCAAATTATTAAGTTAACCACCAATTTAATTAGTCCACACCTAAATCATAAAAAATGAACTATTCCCATAGAAAAATTATTAACTCACACTTTCCTTTTGTAGTCCTAAGAAACAATTTAATAGCAATGATGCAAGGTGTAAATTCTTACCGGAACTGAATGCAAAAGAATGTATGTAACATTACACAAGAATTCCCGCAAAAGGTTCGTGATGCAATGCGTTGCCGAGCACCTCAGGCGAGGATGTGCAAATGAGGCAGAATACTGCCCCTATCCGACACTGCCCGGAAAGTCTATCAAAGGCTTGTTGGAAATGAAGTTATTTAAACATGTCATTCGCAGCCTTACAGTACATTATTTATCATAGTCTAAAATAACTCCAGCGTTGATGCTTCAAAACTTGAGAATAAAAAGCAAGGCGAAAATCGCTACATAGTGTACCAATAGTGTACCAATACAGTTATTCACATTTTGAATTGCGGTACGTTGGTTCTACCTGCCGTACCCTGATGACTAGAGTTACCGAGTACGCTGGGCGAAGTTGCAGAACTGGTCTTGGGTCCCCCACTGTCCTCAGTTAGATCTCACGCAGAAGATGGCTATTTTCCGGTCTCCATAAACGACTTCAAAATCTTGGCCGGCTCCTCTTACAGAACATTTGTATCTATGCATTCTCGAATCTCTGCATATTTACAAATTCAAGCCTACTCTGTAAGATACCCAAAGTGCTTTCCCTCTTCAAATTGCCAACACATAGTTCAGTTGTCCAGTTTTTCCCTTACCTTTTATTGTGTTTTTCTGTTGTTAGTGTTCTCTTAAAGTTTAAATCTTTTTAGAGCTACCTCATAAGCGAATCATTTATGATGTTTTGGGATTCAATTCTTCCTCTTTGTTTTTTTACATAGATTTTGCTGAAGATGGGCTGCTAGTCCGAAACGTTTAGTTTTATGTTATCATTTTTAATAGAAATGACTTTACGTTTGGCAATTTTCCCCGTGCCATTTATTATTCATGACCTCTCAGCACCATAGAAAGGCCTGAATTGAGTATAAAATAATTATGTACGTACAGTAAAAATATCTCCATACACCTTTTTCACTGCTAATACTGGCTGTAAACTAATCTTTATGGGGAAGTTACCGGCCTCGATGTAATTTTTCGTATCATACTTAACCTTTTCTTAAAAAAGATGGTGCTCATCATTTCAAGTAATTCTTATGCACCGACATAACTCACTTGTTTAGAACAAGCTTTGCAGACATACTACTAGTCATCTGTACCTCCAGTAATTTACTACGTTTATCAATTTTTGTTCAAAAAACAGTAACAGAAATTCTGGTTAATGAATGGTAGTGCAATACAGGCATCAGTCTATATTGAGAGTTACTGAATTATAGAAATGTTTGTTGGTTGGTCCACAACGTTGAGAAGAAAGCAAGACGTCTTGGAATGAAAAAATGGATGCGAAAGTATAAGTACATATTGGAATAACGTTTGGTAAAGAACATCCAGCGAACGATGAAGTGGAATTCGCTAGAGTTTCATGCAACATTGTTATACGGGTCGGTCAACACTGGACACAATCCGGTATGTACCGTAGTTCAGTGCGAAATTCTAATGGGAAGAACGTTTTAACCGATAGGGATCGCCGAAGTGTGACCTGAATAATTTACCTGGTTAGTTTTGCATTAACGCCAGAATTATTGTGAAACATCTATGATGGCCCTTTACTTGCTGTTCCTGAACGAAATCGTCGTACGGAACTACATGCAATGGTCATAAGCTACAAAGAGACTTATGTTAGCTCCTGCCCAAGGACTATCGTTTAAGGGTCAAATCACTCGCACTTTGAATTTTTGATGAGTGGAGAAAGGTCGTGTGGCTGGATGTATGACAATGATGTCTGTCGTGATATTCATCGTAGACTTCCGAGAAGCCTTCAACATAGCTTGTGGGCTAGAGGCGAAACGAGGAAGAAGTTCTGACCCGTTCTGAGGCTATTGCAACTGCACAGAATGGGCCTTTCGTTGAAGTGTGCTTGAAACGGGACCAACAAGGTTGCATTGAGTTGCTAGGTATATACGATTTTCCATTAATATTATATCTGAATAGAAGAGGTAAGTTTCATTGTCTGTCTTTCAGGATGACAATTCATTGATGTATGGGCTAGAACTGTTTTTGATTGAGAAGAAAATCGTTCAGAATATTTGAAGCATTTTGAATGGCCAGCCAAATCCCCTCACATGAACTCTACAGAAAATTTTTGCGACCACTTAAAACGATAAGTTAGCCAGAGAGAATATCGTCCTCGACCTCAGCCGCAATACGAGATCAATTAATGCATGAGTGGTTTAAAGTTTGGTAGACGAATAATTGGGCATTTTTAGACTCACTGTTACGGAGAACTGCTGCCATTATTCGTGCTCTTGGATATCCACACGAAATTAGTAACAGGTGACTACGTTTTTTGTCTGTCGAGGTTATTTTACTCTAAAATAATGAATAAAATGAACTCTGCTCACTAAGTGAGATGATGCAATGAGCGCTCTGCACCTTCAATGATTTTTTCAGAGATTAATCTTTTCATTTATCTGTTTGCATGTCCCTCATTTCTTATTACTTGAGATGAAATATTCCTCGAGACGAGTTTTTTATTCCAAAGTTGTGCATCGAACAGCCAGTTCCGCCGAATTTGATAATGAATCACGCTCTTCATGAACGCTTTGTGCAATGCCATGCCAAAAATGCTTGCGCTAAACTTGAGGTCCTCAGATTTATGATACAAGTTATGGGCCTTATATATAACATCTTATTTAGCATGCTCAAACTGACCGTTAAATAAACGCTTACTTCTCTTAATGTTGGATCCTTCTAAAATTTGCCGGCTCATGAGCTCACAGTCCGTGTAAATAGACATTTCAACAGGTAAATGTATTAAAGAGTAGGTATACTTCAATAACGAAAATTCGCAAATTGAAATCTACTCTGAAAAGCAAATTTATTCAATTTATTTGGCTTAAAAATTAATGTCATTTATGCTATAACAGATACATTATGCAACTGCCGGGAACTATAAAAATTGTTTGAAAAGTTATAAGAATGGTACCATCCGGTTGCCTGAAAGTGTTCTAAAAATTTTCTAGGACTTGCGATAACTTCAGCTTTTCATCTTATTATCGGCAGCTCGTAGATACTTCAACTTCGCGATTTCTACTCCAGTTCCTTAGTTTGAGGAATCGATAATTTTCCATGAATCCTCCTCATCCATGCGTTGTTTTAAGCCTGGAACGAAGGATCTTTCAGCCCACTATAATTAATTTTGTAACCTAGTATCGAAATAAAAAAAATTATTCCTGGGATTTACTTAGACGGCAGACGCGATAAAAATCAAATGGGTATATGACGTTAATGCCAATTTCCATTAACAGCATTTTCTGTTCCGATATTCAAGCACGTTCAAAGCCAGAACGAAGTAGTTTCAGGGTGGGCATCACATACACCAAAAATCAAGAAGCTATCATCTGGACTTCGTCGAAAACATTGTTGATACATTTGGCGTCGTCTGTGGTCACAAAGGAAAACTCATTTTCGAGAATGACTGTGTCACGCGAGAAAACTGTCACATCGCGACAGTTAAAGAGAAGTGAAATACATTTTTAGGATGAAAATTAAATGAATGAAGGTTGACGCTTAAACATCAAATTCTATACGAAAAATCTAGATTTTTGCTCTCTCGAGGACTATGACATACATACCTCTATTTTTAGATGCTCGTAAATATATACCATTGATTGAAAGCATTGCATATACTAGTATCAGAGAGCCTGCAGCGCCTCATTGAAGTCTTCGGTATTGTCATCGTTGTCTTGAAACATCCAACAAGAACGTCGATAGTGGTTGATGATCTGATGTAAGATTCTAAGCATTTCAATCGTTACGCTGCGCAGGTTTTATGTCAGTATTGCTTAACTACGACATCGTTCAGCATCACTCATCAAAAATTTCAGGAAAGTAGAAGCAAAGAAAAAATGCCAGTAATAAACATGAGTCCTACAGTGGATCTTTTGAAACATTTCGAATCAACGGGATCAAGCTGGGAGCTCTGCCCCGAGGCCACTTTTTGCGAGTGGCGTTGTGTAAAGACCACGAAAGTACCTTCTCGAGTAACATCGCAGAAAATCGTATTGAAAATTAAATTCGCGATTTATGCGAATTGGAGCTTTGATTTTCAAAATTCTCTTCCCCTTAGGTGCTGATATTGTGCTTGGGATTTTACTTTTCATTCCATTGTGTAATGAAAACTCAATTAAGTGTTTGAGCAATTCAGAGTAATTCTTGAAACCAATTACAAATGTTGTTTCCCTTCTTTCTGAATTTGAAATGCGGAGGGGGAGTTCCTGCATAAATGATAGTTTAAATGGGTATCCACAAAGATAGGTACATAATATTTCAAATTTTCTATATGCGCAGAAACTTCGTGCGTATCCTTAATTCCCTGAATGTATATAAATACGCTATTGATGATGAACTGAGAGGGCCAATACTATATTAGTTATGAATGAATTACATAACTTCAGTCGCCTCCCGAAACCTCTTCTTCAAAGCTCCCTTATTCGTAACGCACATTACGAATAAGGCTTTCTGTCATGCTGAGTAGCGCTTTTAAAACCAAACTAACTCTTAATGCAAGCAATATCCTCATTGAATGACTTATAGTTATATTGATTCACATTGTATCCCAAGGAAAAAACTGTGTTGTAAAATACTTTTCAAATCTTAATGGCCCAGATTGACGCGACGGTTTTTACTATAATTTCAAGCGATGTATGTGAAAGAGGTATCCGTAAGTCAACGGAAACCTAAAATTTACTAATTATGCAGGTTGGCGTTGATGTTTAACCTCCGTATTATGTTCAAATGGAAGCGAAATATTTTTGACGTTCATAAAACAAAACTTCAAACGAACTAGCCCCTTATTCGTATTATGGTTTTTCTTGATTTATCTGTAAATTGCTGAACATTTCAATTGCGATCATTAAAATATTTAAACATTAGAAGTTGAAAGAGTAAATTTGATGGAAAACCATTAGTTTTGCGGTTTCCGAAAGAAGTACAGAAAATTTTTTCGTTCTAAAAAGGGAAAGATGACAACGTATTTCCTCTGAGTTAATCAATTTCAGCGAAGCAATGTACATATCTGAATGTGTATTCATTTTGTTTACCATTGTCGACTGTTTAAGTTAATCAATAAAATTATCTGTGAGGAAGACTTCCTATTGTTCAGGGTCAGCGGAAGGTGACACCGCTGGGACGTGTGCACGTTGCGGACCCTGACGACTGGGACGCTGGCGACAAAACCTGGCGCTGGCGCTCGGGTCCTCACCCGCTCTTCTCTCTCGACGCCAACACGGGGCAGCTCGTGATGCTGCCGCTCGCGCCTGACGGACGGTGAGCGGCCGCCTCGCGTTTAGCCATCTTAGGATCGTCAGTGGGCGCGTTTAGCCATCTTAGGATCGTCAGTGGACGCGTTTAGCCATCTTAGGATCGTCAGTGGACGCGTTCAGCCATCTTAGGATCGTCAGTGGACGCGTTCAGCCATCTTAGTATCGTCAGTGGGCGCGTTTAGCCATCTTAGGATCGTCAGTGGACGCGTTCAGCCATCTTAGGATCGTCAGTGGGCGCGTTTAGCCATCTTAGGATCGTCAGTGGACGCGTTTAGCCATCTTAGGATCGTCAGTGGGCGCGTTTAGCCATCTTAGGATCGTCCGATACTACGTCTTAGTATCGTCTGATACTAAGATGGCACGCCATCTTAGTATCGTCTTAGCCATCTTAGCACGCCATCTTAGCCATCTTAGTATCGTCAGTGGGCGCGTTTAGCCATCTTAGGATCGTCAGTGGACGCGTTCAGCCATCTTAGGATCGTCAGTGGGCGCGTTTAGCCATCTTAGGATCGACAGTGGACGCGTTTAGCCATCTTAGGATCGTCAGTGGACGCGTTTAGCCATCTTAGGATCGTCAGTGGACGCGTTCAGCCATCTTAGGATCGTCAGTGGACGCGTTCAGCCATCTTAGTATCGTCAGTGGGCGCGTTTAGCCATCTTAGGATCGTCAGTGGACGCGTTCAGCCATCTTAGGATCGTCAGTGGGCGCGTTTAGCCATCTTAGGATCGTCAGTGGACGCGTTTAGCCATCTTAGGATCGTCAGTGGGCGCGTTTAGCCATCTTAGGATCGTCAGTGGACGCGTTTAGCCATCTTAGGATCGTCAGTGGACGCGTTTAGCCATCTTATGATCGTCAGTGGGCGCGTTTAGACATCGTAGGATCGTCAGTGGTCGCGTTTAGCCATCTTAGGATCGTCAGTGGACGCGTTTAGCCATCTTAGGATCGTCAGTCGGATCGAGCAAGAATGGGAGAAAAACCGCTGTAGTTTAATTACAACTTTTCGTTGAGAAGCAAATAGATTTGGCTTCGAATACATCTGCTATGCTTTGTTTTCTGTCAAAAGTATTAAAGAAAGCAACCTTCTTTGAACAATTTCAGCATTTTTCATCGGCTTTCCTTATAGTTCAGCAAAAATCATTGAAAATAACAATTTTTACTGTTGCAACTGCTCCATGATGACGCCAAAAGCACTTTGAATCTTGCTTGGTCGTTTTTTAATTCTTTGCGCCTGAAATGAACTACAGTATTACGACGGATGTCACATTACCTTATAATTTAGCTCTAAAATTGTTTCATTAAGTGTGTAAGTTCAATCGAAAAATAGAGTAGACATTAAACGTCGAATGAGCGATAGCAAAATCTTGAGGTAACACTTGGGATATGTAGACTTACTTCATTGATGTATATATTGTATATACGTCATTTATTGACGGATGACTCAGCTCACGTATTTCCAATTTTACTTATATCATCTTAGATGAATGACTGATAATCCCAACTTCTACTACGAAAACTGAACTGAAATATCTTACATTTTTTGAAATAACTTATGTAATCATGAGTTAAAATTACTCATTTTTGACTGAACTTCCGTTTATGCGAAACTAGATTTTCAGAAATGTAATAACAAATTGCGGCGACTTAACGTCATGTAATAACTTTTTTACAAAAAAATTAAATCGACTCCGATAAGTAATTTTTCTCATTCGTTACTTTTTTACGGAAGTACTATTGATTATCTATTTGAAGTTTGAAAACCACATAAAAAATGAGTAAATATAACAAGTGTTGATATAATGTTAATAATGTGGTACGTAAAATGAAAGAATTTCGCTACTCCACTCAGACAGACAGAGTAAGTGAAAGAATATCATTTTATATACGTGTGGTTTTGTGTTCGGTTTTTGTTATTAAAATTGAAATAATTTTACACGGCAAAATCCAATGAAAGATTCTCAAATACTCTCATTGAAAGGACTTTAAATAAGGAGTGAAAAATTTCAATTTCTATTAGATTTTTATTAATAAACCATGATATCGTGCTTGTGAAGCTCACGCATCTTTTATGTATTCAAGAGGGTTGTAATTAAAAATTCATACGACTGACACCATGCAGGTAACACAGTACAGAGATCTATAAACGAATGTTTTGTTCATGAGATAGCAACGGAAGGTAGTGTGAGCCCGAACGAAATAAGTTCATGAAAAATGTTGCTCGTACAATTGTTGCGGTGAGAAAGCGCAGAGTAATATTCAACCATATTTTCAGCTATGAAACTTGAATGCAATCAAACATCAAGCCAGGTGCAGTATCCTGATGACGCTTCACAGGGAAAATTAATAAAACATAAGGAAGAATTACTCGTAGTTCGAAGGTTAATGAAATTTTCTTTGTGCGATTTAGAAAATCGTTTCTTTTTTCAGACGCGAAAAAAGCTGTATTTCATTGTTGCAATTTTCAATTGCACTTCAGCTACCGAAAATGTGAAATCGAATGAAAAAAACTTTAGATAAATATTAATACCGAACGCAGACAAGATTTCCAAAATATGGCTCGTTGAATTTCAAGCCGTTTGAATTTCGTCGATACTGATCTTCTTGTACATTCGAGTACGGCAATAATTTTGGAAGAACATTTTGGTCAAGTGTCGAAAATAAACTTTACACCTACACGATAGTTCCTATTCCAGTGATGACGCGGAACATTTCGTCGGCTCTGAAATTGATTAATTTAGGTCAGAATTTCAAGTAATTGTACCTACGAATCATCCCATACCCCAAGAATGGATCATACGAGGATGAAATGGTGAATATTTTAAATAATGCAGTTCCATCTTGGGCTTGAATATGGTAAGGAACGTTCGCACCCGTAGATATTCTAAATGCGAGATTATAATTATTGCAATGAAGACTTCACCTCTCGAGACTTCTAAACTAATCGATTTTCCTACATTATCTTGAGTTAAGATGCATTTGTAAACTAAATGTCTTTATCTTCCCTTTGGAACCTGAAAAAAATATCTTTACAATAATTTTTCTCACTTGCAAAAATTATCGTTCACCTGCAAAATGTCAAACATAAAGAAATCTTAATCATCTCATCTGTGCAAAAATCGACGCTTTGGTTTATTGCGTTGTGATCAAGGATTACCATTTATTTCGCAAACGGTGATTATTCGTGTGGAGACTTTCCTTCGGGATGTCTTGGTGGCCCGATATTCCTGAGGGAACTAGTTCTGCTCGATACGAAGATACGACCTGTCAGCATCAGCGAACCCATAGCTTTAGCATTTCTCTGCAATATGCCTACTAAGTAATCAATAGCGGAATCAACAGGACTTGTTGCTCAGGTGTATCTCAGGAATGTTGTTAGGCCTCGTGTCTCATTTTTTAATTTTTCCCGCTCACAACGCAATTCATGGCGTGGGACAAAGAGGGGGAGTGGGAGGAGAAACACATGTGTTCTTGTGTTCTGCAAACCGAGCTTCTAATTAAACCTTCCCATTTGTTTTTTCTCTCATTTCAAACTTATTGGTCTTTGAGATATCCGTGAAATGTTCTATATTTTACAAGTTGCTATGGACTATAACAACTGGGGTACTTGAACTTGACGTTTCATATTTTGAATATTCACAGGGTTTCACCGAACTCATGGACTTGAATTTAATTTGACAGAATAGACACGACTTCCTTGTACATGCTGTGACCTGTCTCTTCGCAAAAAAATCAGTTCTCACTGCAACCTTCGAATACTTGTTGGCATGCAGACGTAGATTTTAGTTTAGTATGATGGTTTACTTACTAGCGCAATTTGCCGTCGGTAATTGAGTTGTGACTTGCACGTTTTTACCTAATGTTCAATCAATTTTTAAAACGTCTCTGTAAAATTTACTTATCAAATATCATGAATTGATCACACATCAACCAAGGTGATGCCCCTGACAATCAGATCAGCGAGATTTTCACCAACAAGGAGTGACACTACTCTACTTAATGCGGGAATTTACCTCACGTCATAAATTGATCAATTGAATCAATTCTTAGTTAATAATAATTTTAAATTATCTGCAATATTCTACCAAGTACTGAAAAAATTAATAAAATTGAAAGTACTTCATGTTGTACATTACTTGGACTTTTTAGCTGTTTTCCGAGAATATTTAATATTTTTTATTTAATAGTCTAGGGGAGCTCCACAGTGGCATGCAGATTTCTACCTTGCAGATTCGATCATGCATGTAAATCCGGTTCAGTTTCTCTTTTCGCACAAAGTCAGTAACCCAATAATATGAGCATTCATTTACGGATATCAATAGCTCGTGAATATTTTCAGCATTAACGATGAAAACGAACTTTGAACGCGTGTTTCGGCAAGGCCGATGTCAGATGCACTCGAACTAAACGATTAATTTGTATTCTTCTTCGAGATCTGTCAACAAAAGCCTCATAAATGATTGAGAGTAGACCCACGAACATGAAACTCGCATATACCCTCGCTTCATCTCAGTATATATCTGTTGCCGATATCGGCCGCTGTTTTTTATGACAATAAATCTATATTAAAGAAATATTATGTTTAATTGATTTCGGCAAGAATTTTCTGTTTGTGCTTATTGAAATTGAATCTCCCAGCAATGGACGACAACGGCTAGCCAATATTAAAACTCCGGAGCAAGCGGGTTGCGCGGGAGCGATAATAACAGGCGCCCATCGACATTTTAAAGCGCAGTGTCGAGCAGCGCGAGAGATAGCGCGTCATGTAAATTTTCCATCTCTCATAAAGTGCATACTTCGTCGATGGTTAAATGCTTTCGCCAAGAATCCAAGGATATTAATCCCTCAAATATCGTAATGAGGTATGCAGTATATGAATCTAAATTTCTTGAATCAACTTGTGACGATTTACTGCAGTCCAGAGTGAATAAAAAACGCTGACAACTGAGCTTATTTCCGGGCAGAAAATAGAGTAATAAGGTTGAAGGCTTTATAACCCTTGCTCTATATGGAAGAGAATTTGATTTTAACTCCAATGTCATTTGAAATTATTACTTAACAATATTCGATAAACACAACATGACGTACTCTTCTCAAATGACTTCCATGTGAATCACTTTAAATGATATCTTGAATCAGAAACCTATAAATTATTGTTATCTCAGATTCTCATAACGGAAGTAAATAGTTTTTATTGGCATTGCAAGGAAGTTAAACTTTTGGATTCAATGGACTTGATAGCAATTTTACAAAGAATGGGGTTAGAAAAAGTGTTGTCATAATCTTTTAAATGATACTTTTATTCGTACGGTAAAAGTAACCAACTCGTTCAACCGTATCTTGATGTACATGATTTAGCTTGAATATTTCTACTCGTATTTATGATTGGTTTATTCGCAAAATTGATTTACAGTCAGTAAAACGTGCATCATATTCAGGTCGAAGAAAATACTTCTACTTTCTGATTTACGACATTGTACGACTTACCTGATTATTCGAGTTCGATCGGAATTTGAAATATCAAATTGATCATAATGCATTTTCTTCCTTCAATCAGATACAAACTACAGTTCTTGGTGGACGATATGACTCACAAGCAACGAGATGTCGCTGCAAATGTGACGGTGGAAGTGGTGTCTCTCGATCCAAACGACGTGGTCAGGAACTCTGTGGTCATCACCATCGCAGATACAACGCCGTATTCAACTATCGCCAAAGAAAATGTAAGGGTAGACCACATATTCAAATCAAATGACAAAAAGAAACATGGTTAAAGCTATACTTCTTTCCATTTTTTCCCATGCCACGCGCATAAAAAAGAAGGGTTATCCTTACCTTGAAATCGATTAGGTAAAACGTGCCACAACTTTAATATAAATTAAATACTTTCGTGTGGACACCTATAACACGGGAATATAAGAAGTGCGACAGTATCTTACATACAGCGATACAAGTTATTTTCATTGCCGGTGTTTCAAGAATTGTAAAATAAAAATGCAAAGAAAATTAAACCCCCCCAAAACAATCTTGAGTGGAAACAAGACAGTAACCATACATGAATTCTGATTTCTTCCTTTACTAACTGTCATGCCCCATTTTGCACGATTTACGCGCGTTTACTCTTGGTATCTGCTCAGTATATTAATAGTTTTCGCATGTTCAGCTTTTTGGTTTTGTAAAATGAATGGCCTGGCATTTTCCGAGCTTTAGAATTTTCTTCAACGTTCACTCACGAAACGAACGAAAAATGACGTGTTTGAAAATAATCCAGAAGCATTTTATTGCAACACAATCAATCAGTGATGAAATTTCTTGCTTCAGACAGCATGTTATAGCAGTTGTTCACATCACAGTCTTAATGTCAAAATAATTATAAGAAATATTCTTGCTTCTGGAGCTTTTTACGTCTTCATGACACCATGCAAAACGCTGAAAACATGCTAAAAACATTTATTTGGAGTGAAGCTATTCTATTATCGGCTAATAATGTCTGACAGTTTCGTAAAAGTAGGGAATGAAAAGAAGAACAACGCGAAATGAGAAAAGTGAAGTCCTCAGCCAAGTCAGTACCCTCTTTTGTAATTACTTTTGCACACGGATTAGTCACTCGTTCGCTGTCCTCCGAAGAAGACAAATACCAACAAGAAAAAAATTTACGGACGAGAAAGAGCATACGGGCACAATCGATTAGTTTGCCTGAATTTAAACAAAGTTCAATTACGTACCGAAGTTTGTTCGCCTCGCCACTTATTTCAAATCAACAGTGTTTACAAAGCAGTATATCAACAGTACTGTATTATCTTTTCATCTATATGTAGGGGCTTAAAAGGCAAATTCGTGGAAATAGATCTTGAGTATTGTCTTATGACGGTAAGCTTTTGCTTTAAATACACCTTTACCATTGGAAAACAAGCTCTAACAACAAAATTGAATACCATTAGTTAAGGACGCAGGCATCTTACCAATTAAATTGTCTAATAGATTAAAAAACACGCAGTGGAAGAGTTTGATACCGTCAATGTGAGAAAGAATTTTTTAGCGCTGCTCCTCTTGCTTTTGCACATAGCTCAGCGAAAACTTTTCTGTAAGTATTCATTCCTGTTCCTTCCAGATCAAGCAATCAACCCCCAAAAACTCCCACAATAATTCATCGCTCCGTTTTTTTGAGTACAAAGACGATGATTCGATTTTTTCAAAATTTTGCACTCCAGCTAAATTGCGCCTGTTAATTTGTTCAATTATGAAAAGTTACGTATCAAACATATCCGATAAAAGAAACGGCCTCAAGAATTTCCGTATTGGTGAATATTGTTGGGAATTATTTATTGTGTATAGCATAGCAACGCTAATACAAGCATTAATACCTAATAATGTTCTCATTGTTTCTCTTATCTCCCTGCTACTATCACAGTTCATTAAAGTTTTCGTAAGTAATTCAGTTCTTGCTCCACTGACACTAACCACATACATAGTTCAATGACAAAATTAATGAGACAAACATGAGACACTGAAGAAATAATTGTGCGTCTGTGACCCCGTTCCCGTCAGGGAAGCGAGGACTCTCCCCTTCAGCGCCTCCTGGCGGCCGCCAGCGAAGCAGCGGACACAGCGGTCGAGCTCGTTGCTTTGGAAGCAGCCGCGCCGGCGACGGGCTACCTTCACGGACCCATCCTCGAGAAAAATGCTGTCAATTCAATTTCTAGCAACCCCTCCAGATCTAAAGCAAGATCTAAATCGAATGGCGAGCAGATGAAAGAAAACGAATTGGTTTCGTCTCCCAGTATGATTTATGTTAATAAAAACACCAAGCTAATACATATTGGATCACATAGCACCAATCTTTTCGGAGGACTTCCTGAAAAAAGCGGAGCCCGAGTTTGGGTGCATGCAAAAACCAATTTTTCGCTAGACCAACTCTTGCTACTGCACATTGACGAGGTAAGTTTGGTAGAACAGAGAGTATGATGTTATTCATCCGTAACTCCTTATTTTTCGGTCTCCATCCATTGTTTATGTTAGCTGGAAAAACTAAAAAGAAACTTACTCGAATCACCTGCTGAAGATAAACAGGTGTACCCTAACGATTCCCTCTTTGAAGCAAGCGAGTAGTCGTTCAACGTGAGAATTATTATTCCACCTACAATTTGAATGCATCTTAGTTCTCTAGCCTCACAATGACTGTTTTTTCATACATAAGAAGGTTAAATACTAGTATCAAATAACAGAATGAAGTTTATTTCTGCTTCACGGGCTGAAATTGTTTATCCTCATAAGCGTGTCTTGTAAGTAGATGTTAAACCGAACGGCTATGGATAATATCTTACCCGACCTAATTTCATCAATTTCTTCATATTTCATTTGACGTAAGAATTTACTTGAACAGGGAAATGTAAAAATGTACGTGGTTCATGCCCTTGTTGTATGAAAAAATCTTTGAAATGAGGATGAGGGATTGGTTTTTAGAGCTATATATTAGAAAAACAGCTTTAATACAACTACACAGAGCATTAAGAATGACGGATTTTGACCTCTGCTACCATGCTGTAGCATTCTAGAAAAATTATGCTCCAGTTTGCTCAATATTTTGTCATCAACGTTGAATTTACGAGTATTTAGAGAAAACGTTATTACTGAGGCATTGCTTCGGGTGCTAGCCTTCATCATTTTGCTTTATCTATTTCAGTAGCTCTGTATATCGGCTGTACAATATGAATTCAGTTCTCAGGGAGTCCGAATTTGGCATCGATGCGCACGGTTGGGATGTACTGAATTACTCAATAGTTCATTGTTTTTGAGCCTAATAGCTCTTACTATAATTCACCTCTATATGCTTGCACTTAACGATACAGTTGCGAGCTCAGTAAAACTCTCTAGACAATGAATAAATTTGATCATTCATTGGGAAATATTATTACGCTTTTGGACAACGACGTTCGGACAACGATGTGTAATTCCTAGCACTATTTGAATGATTTTGAATCATTGAACAACAGTAATCAGTAGAGTATATCTCGCGACTAAATTTCAGAGAAAAATTGGTGCTTGGGCATTAAATATTTTCTAAAGAATGCATGAAAACAATAAAAACGCCCAAATACTCATCAACTTGGACGGTAATAGAATTATTCGAGGTATACACACTTTTCTACTCTGTACTATGTACACACTATTCGTTGAAAAGTACAGTAGAACAGGTTCCGGTACGTAATCTTCCCGTGATCAAATTCTTGATAAAAAACATTTTTTTAGCCTAAGCGATACGAATTGAAAGGTTATTTCAACAACATGTGTTTGATTTTCATTTTTCATACATCGCATTTATTAACTCTATTTTCCGAAAAAATGCAATAATTCTTAGTGCTTTTAATTTTGAACATTGTATTTGCATGCAACAGATTTCAGAAGCAAGTGGATTGAAGTTGTTCAGTATCGGAGTTGGGATATGCGGAGAGATCCCTGAGAGTTCTGCTTCAAGTGAGGCATCAGAGCGTCGCCCCTGGAGTGAGGGGACGGACCGGCAACATCTGCTGCCGCTAACGCACCCCAATTACCAAGAGCGTGAACACCTCGCTCTAAAGGCACGTTGCATTGAGCGCTTCATGTCGGGAATTTCTTTGCTGGTTTCTTCGATTCATTCACTTAAAACGTCGACTGCGTTGGGTTAAACAGAAGTTAAATATTTAATTTCAATTTGAAGTCAAAAGTCGTTAACAATTTTATAAATACCAAACATTAACTGGGTCCATTGAAAACTATTAATTTTAAAAGGTTGCCAAAAAAAGTTTCAAACGACCCATCGATGGGTTGTATCGCAAGCAACGTGTTAATTCAAGACAAATTTTAACCTTGGTGTCTTCAAAAGATTTTGTGCAACTGGACCACTAGATGATTGTGGTAATTTCCATCTATTTACTCGCCCGACCGAAGAGCGAGTAAAGAGTTTCTTTGTTTATTTCAAGAGCGCCCTCATTATATGCGGGGGGGATAAGTGCAGAAAATATAAGGAAGGGCTTGACGAGCATTAATTAGAAGTGCAAATTGAACTTTAAGCTGATAATCTGTGCGAGTCATGCACTGGTGTTTCCCAGTATATGAGATCGTGAACAATTAGTGTATTTTTTTCTAAGGGGATTATTCAAGTTAATTTAAAGTTGATTTACACCGATGTCCTATGTTGTTCTAAGATGATTAGAAAAAGACATTTACGAATTACGAGCGCAACTGAGCCTTAAATAAACACGTAGCTAATTACGGGTACTTCACAAAAGTGGAAAACTTCTCTTTCTACGTAGTGAAATAAATTACTCTTCGATGAAATCCGCATGCTGAAACGTAATTCGTGGGAGTATTTGAATTAGCTTTGCGATAGATTTGCAAGTAACAAATAATTATTTCAGCAAATCACGACTATTTTACCACTCATGCGTGCGTTTGTGTTGGGTAAACTTATCCAAGTAGGAGAAGTAGGAGAAACGCGTAATATTGATTTCTGGAAGAAGTGCTCTAAGACTAGAGTGCCTCTGTAGTTTGGAAGTTAGACTCTCTGGAGCCTTCCTGGTATATAAGTAAAATATTAGTTTGTGAAACTTAACAGTATTCGCAACATAATCCAGTACGGACAACCTAAAATTCGTAGCTCAAATAGGCAAGCTAATAGTAAAGTACAATGACTAATCTATTGAACGAAGCAGTCTTCTATTTGTACGATTGTCGATGAAGTTAGCGAAAAACAGTTTAAACTTAAAAACTTTGTACTATGGAGTGGTGCTGTTGAGCCTTGTTCTTCTTCATGAAATGAATGTAGCAATTTCGATTACCGTTGTAAGATTTTTTCAAAGATGCGATAGGAAATGTTTGGTCATTTTCAACATGATCGCAGGACTGGAAGTGACCATTATCAAAATCAAAGATCTGGTGATCTTGTCAAACTACTGTTCTCGCTATTAAAAAGAATGAACAGTGCACCTAATTGCAGCGCAATTTCTGTACTTACAACATCGCAATTACGATGCGTGAAAACAATTTTCATTATGAACTATATATGTAGTAAAACTTTTTGCCATTTTCTCAGTATTGGTTACGCATAATTCTGTTCCTGAAATTTCCCTCAGTGAAACAAGATCAGTGTTCAGCGGAAGTACGTATAAAAAATAAACACAGTAATATAATTTAGTGATAAATTTCACGATCACTATAGCAAGACAGAGGTTTACTACTGGTGTAGTTGAAGAGAGAACGATTGACATTTAGAAATCGATACTTCTACACAATTTGCTAATGAAAGGGATCTGTCGAACCCGGAAACTCCCTTTCTGATTACTGAAGAAGAAGTTTGACCGTATTCGTCAGAGGGAAGAAAAGTGTGGCACCACGAATGTCGAGATCGTGAAATTTGTAATTGCTATTTGTTACCTTACAATCTCTGCAGTATTATCCTGCGTGCGGTACAGACCTGTAATATTTATACCCAGTTAGCACTGAAGTGACCAAAAAAGTCTCACTCTGCATTTGTGCAAACAATACTTCAAAGAACACTGCATCATTTGTTTAATATAATGAATTTACGCGAATGCAAATGCACAAAAAACATTAGGGTCACCAGAAAAACGAAAAAAAGTTATATGATCTAGAACACCAAAAATGGACTGTTCAGAATTGGAAGCATGTAATAAAATATTACAATCCAATGCGCCCAGACGTGGGTGTTAAAGGTATGGCGACAGCCACGTGAAGCTATGGATCTATTTTGCATCGTCCCAGCTGTTCAGGCATCTCCAGGCAGTGCAATTTTGGGGCTGTTTATGCTTGCATGAGCATCGATCTGCCACCCTTAGCAAAAACAAAACGCACCGCCAGGACTATTTGAAAGTAATTTCAGACCTCGTTCATCCTTCCATGGAATTTTGCTTTCCTGATAGCAACGGGATTTATCAGGACGACAATGCAAGCAAGCACAGGGCTAGAAGAGTAGAAGATTAGTTTGTAGCAAAAGGGAGAACAAATGAGCAGATAGACTGCCACCAAAATCAGTTGATTCGAAAATTTATTTGATAAGCTTGAGAATGAGCTACATGACTCATTGCTCATTCTTTCTACGCGGACTACTTTTGAGGATGGATTATTTTAATTCTGCGCAAGCGTAGAGCTGCAGAGGATCAAGAATCCAATAGAACATGAGTCAGGCCAAATGAAAGCTGTGAGCAACGATTCGAGAGAGATGGTCCAACCTCTTACCATTGAATTTCTGATTTGCGCAACTTTTTTTTACTACATTGTGCATTGGCTTCATTAAATATATATTTCGTGCTAGGCGTTGTCATGCCCTTCTTTAGAAGATTTAGGATTTCAATTTTTTTAGTTGTAAAATAAAAACAGGTAGAAACATACATGCAATGAAATACGTGAAGTAAATCCATTTATCTACATAGTTTATGGTACAAATCCATTTTTAATCAACCAAGATAGTACAGTAATCTCTCAACTTATGTCATTGCAGAATATTTATTACTAAAGAAATAGCACTGATATTTCCACTCTTTAAATAAATATATCATGATAATTTTTCATTAATTATGTTTATATGTTGCCTTCGTTCGCAGGAAACTTTAGCCAAAGCTGCCCACCAGTTCTGGCTGGTAGACGCAAACAAGACGTCAGTGGTAACGCCTCGCTTGGAGATGAGTCTCAAGTGCAGCTGCGTTGGATCATCGTCTGAGTTAAATCAGCGCCATCAGGACTCCAATCATCACGCAAAGACTGACGAAATGGAGGGCGAGCATCTACCTGCATATGTTAAAAGTTGGCCCGTGAAAATTCGTCTAAAACAAAAGCCAGAAGAAAGCGTCCAGAGTGAAACTGATCATGAAGTGAACGACTCATCAAAGCAGTTTTCAAATAACTTTCATTACCTGCATACTTTTGAGTCCCTGCGAGACCAAAGACCTCGATTTATCTCCGTCCTGAAGAAGTGCCGAGATGGAATTTGTCTTAACGGAGGACGCTGCATCGAAGACTCAGACAGAGCCAAGTAAGTAATCCACAACATAAGCTATGAAAATTTCATGAAAGATTTATTTTTAATCGTATACAAGAATTGCTCGAGTAACCCTGAATACCCCAACTTAATTATGAACAGATGAGCTATGGAGTTAGAACTAGTCTACAGGTTTAACGAATGGACACTCCTTAATAAATCACAGTTATCTATTTCTATGGCAAGATAAGGAGAGTTAAATAAATTGGTGATTCATGCTAATTTATCTAAATAGTACCGAGGAATCGACAGGAATCCAACACTCATGAGTTGTCACAACATTCTTGTAGACCATAGAAATTATTGTTTAACCATTCCATGGCATCTGAAAGGAAATGCGTAATGAGATATGAAGTCATCTCACGATGTAAGTCATGGAAATTACGAACAAGTTACATAGTTGAATCGAATTAAATTCCTTTTATACATGAAAGATCTCTATATTGGGGTGCAGAATAGAGAGTATAAAGAACTGAACCTGAAATTATTCCAAAACAATGACAGAATTTGAGTGAGACTGGAATTAACACTTCACTTTAGCTTTATATGTGCTAAGAATGATTCTCAGATTGACTCATACAAGGGCCTATAATGATCAATGAACGCGTGATATCATGGTTGGAGTGAGGGTTGAAACCATGGATGAGGTACGGATGACCTGAAAAGTTTTTGGCCAATTTTGGTGGTCCTTTACCCTGCGTTGTAATTTTTACCCGTATGCATACAGTACAAAATGACATGACAATACTTACATCTTTAAAATTCATTCAGTGAAGGACAGATTGATCAGCTTGTGTCATCAATCCAATATTAATCCAATGGACTCTAAATTGCGGATCGATTATGAATTGTTCATAGGACCAACTGTGGGAAATAACAGTTACCAACAATGTAAGCGTACATTCCCTTCGCCCTTTTCGAGTGTATTGGGCCAGATTTGCTAAAACTATTGCATCAGCGGTAGCGCAATATCTGGTTCAAAAAATTGCGTACATTTTCTAAAATATTGCACTACACATTCCTACATCAGTTATTCTGTCGCAAAAGATCGAAATTTCAGCCCTCACGTATTGTCCAAAAATCCAGATAGTATATACAGCCATTTTAATTCGAATTGAAGAAGAGCACAATTTTTTCTAGCAAATCAAAAATTCGATACTGCAGCACAAACTTGGGGAAAATGATGCGTCGGGGCTTAAAGTTCATGACGTGCATAAGAAGCTTCGATCACATGGCAGTTGTAATCGCGTGTCTTGCTTTATAACTTCAGCATAGCTCACACTAAATGGTAATATTCATGAGAGTTTCAAATTAATTTTTTTCAGTCAAAGATAACTTCAAGTCAATGTCATATTAAGCATCAACAATTATTTTTACACAAGGTAATGCACTGATAATATGAACATTCCTTAACAGGAAAGTGAGTATATTTTTTGAATGATCGGAATCGGTGAAAAATGCGAGTGCTCTTACGTCCAATGATTATATATCTGATGGAACGACGCCAATTCAGTTCTCAAATTCACGAAGCAAAGTGATGTCAAAGCCGCTCGTGAGCATGCAGAACACAATTAGGATATTAGAGAGGTATCAAAAGAAGAAAAGATACCTGTGTTCTTGCTTCCCCAATCAAAAAATTGCCGTTGGCAAAGATGCGGGCCTCACTCAATCAGTGACACTTTTACGGAGGCAGAGGCACAGAGACGATGCTTCGGGAAGCACTAAAATAACCACGTTCATACTCTTAGCATCAACGATAGCATAAGTAAGCTGCTTAGGTCTACACGAAGAACCTGGCAGAGCCAAACCACTTGAACAATGCAGGCGAGCCTGATACTTCACCGAGACTCAAAATTCTATGAAATCATACTCTTTCACGAATGCAACTTTGCTGTTTGGCGCTGATGGCGGATACAATTATCTAATATTTGCTCAGGTTAGAAGCCCCGAAATATTTCATGGACAGTTAAAAGTCAAAGTCAAGCGATTAAATTCAGATGATTACCATGAATTAGCATTCCTTATGTTTCGTTTTTCTAAATGAAAAATCATATATGGTAAAGTTATCTCATTTCTTTAACTAAGTATCTTCTTTGAAGCAATGGAAACCTTGACAAAATTGGAATTGAACTCGTTCATGAAGGGATAATAAAGAAAGCGATTGGTTAAGTATTCAAGACTAAGGAGGCACATTTTATGAAGATAAATATGAAATTACCAGTACACTCATTCCATGATAAATAACTAATTTTAATCCCATGAAATTCTTTTTCCTGAAGATATAATCGTTATTAAAACCTTCATTACGTGTAGACAGTTTTCCGTATTTCGCCCACACCACAAATAGATGCTATAAAGTAAAACAAGTACTAAAATATGTTAGTCGTTTTGCCTTCTTCTTGAACCACTAAAATCTTAAGACTTGCCGCGCTATCAATCTTTCAGCCGAAGCTTGTGTTTTTCGGTAGTCCGTGAACACGAACACAGGTGGAAAACTACCAGATTTCGGTGTGTTCGTGTTTTCGAAACTCTTGGAAAACCGCGAACACAAACTTTCGTAGGAACAGTGAACACTCGCTTGCTTATGTATCGTGGATTGTATTTTAATGAAAAGTCCATAGCTTTCAACCTTTATGAAGAGCATTGCGAAAGGTAAATGTATATCAGCTGATCCCATCCCACAGTGACACTAGTAGTATTCGAACTATTCTGAATATACATTAGTGCTTCTTAATTTGTCTCTTCACACATGCACAGACTTATTAATTAGGTTTACTAACTCCCAACAAATTAAATTCACCAATAATATCCATCAACTAACTAAAACGTACTTGAGGAGCAGTCTTGCTTGTTTACATACCGCTCGCGGACAACTACCGCCGCCGAAAACGTAGTCTGAACGTCTGTACACGATTCAAAAGTTTGTGTTTTGATCGCATTTTAGTTTGTTTGTGACTGACAAGAAATTCGATTGCGTAGAGGGGCCTTGACACTACCCTCAGAATCGCTTGTTTAAAACATTCATATCTTCAGCAACACACCCGCTCATTTTCACGAAGATTTATATAAGCTCACTCATCACTTTCTCAAAGAACACCAAGCTGTAAAAACGGGTCCGCTTATCATGACCAGGCACTAAAATCCTGACATTACTTTGTGAGGCAAGGTGCTCAAATGTGTTATCGCACTCACTGAAAAACAAGCAGGCTCAGCATATGAAATAAACAAGAAACATGAACAATATTTTCTTGTATATTATATGCTGCTATGAAGCCACATTTGATAAGCGAGGCAAGTCTAATCTCACGTTGCAAAAGGAGTCGATGCTTTGAGGGACATTTAGCAAACTATCTAAGATTTTTCGCGGATTTACTAAGCTTGAACCTCTTTCTGCGAATTCAAACAATGGATAAATTCGCATTCTTTTTCAAATCTGTAAATTAAGTATAACAGAAATAAACTTACGGCGCTATTGCCAAACTTTTGAGCCTCATGAATTCGAAAATATTATTACCTGAAACTAAGGTCGAAGTATTTTTCAGGACACTTCAATACGTGCAATGAAATCATGGCGTAATACTCACTTGTTCATCACAAAAAGACGAGATTTTTTATGTTATGATGTTCAGTGTCCCAAACGATCGGAAGTTGCTTCCCCTGCTTGAATACTAAATCTGTGTACCTACGTCATACTGCAATATTTTTCGTGACTGAATTTTCCTTTTCGATCCCTCAATTTTTAGAAAAGTTTTGAGAAATAATAATAACTACTAGCATGAGGTCATCGCGTGTAATCTATATACTTAATTCAGTAACTCGAAATTTGTCCGAGTCCGCTTAGAAAATTGGTTGAGTGTATATGGTCAAGTCAGGTATTAAATTGAAGCCACTGGTGTCTATATTTGCAGAAAACTATTGATTGATTTATTTTTTTTTTTTCATGTTTTTTATTTTTTTATTTTTTATTTTTATTTATTTTATTTTTTTTCTTTATTTTTTTTATTTTTTTTTATTTTTATTTTTTTTTATTTTTATTTTTTTTTTATTTTTAGACAAGTCGGACAACCCGATACTCGGGTTGAACCGGTAACTAGTCATAACTTAATTGCGCTCATAGCGGATCTACAAACATGAGTATCAAAATCAAAACGCAACATTTACTTCAAGGTTACAGTCATCAGAAGAGCCCGTTTCATGCTCTTTGACATCATTTTGTATTGTCTTTAACAGCAATTTACGAAGAGACATTTCCAAGTTGGAGTTTATAGTCTCTGTCCAAAGGAAATGTTTACCATGACATGAGACATGTTCCTGCAGTTTTAAATTTCTGTTCTTTTAACTATTAACCTTTATTAATCTTTGAGTCGAAATGTGCGAATGTTAGAGTGGGGAATTTTCTAATGCGTTTAAACAATAATTAAGTCCTAAGATACCATTTGGGATTTACTTGCTGCAGTTGCTATTGTTCTTGAAAACAACTGATGTTTATTTCAGAATAAATAAAGAATCTTAGGACGCTTTCAGCTCCCTATGGTAGTTAAGGGCATGTCGATGATTTATTTTATTGTAAATTCCATCGAAGGTGACTGAATATACTAAAGTTATAGCAGATAAGATTTTGACTGGGAATGTTGATTTCTATTATTCAACGTTATAAATTTGGAAAGCAAGGTGCTAAACAATTGGGAATTTAACTTACCGACATCGGTACACTTGTGATTTGGTTCCACCATGGTGGTTAAAAATATAAAATTCACTTAATAAAAAATACTAGGCAGACCTTCGGTACCTTATTGCCTGAAAGCCCCAGTATAAAGCCCGGAGAGTAATAAGCATGCTAGTACAATGATAACTCTATTACAAGTCGTTGTCTGTGATGCGTGAGTAGGTTATACGTCAATATGGAATGACCATGATAATATATCTGATTTGCTCACTTTCTTGGTACGGCAGCGCGACCTGTTGCTCGACTTTTTTTCTATGCTAATGAGAACAGAAGCAGCACTCATGGGCCCAGCAAAAACTGATAGAGTGAAGTCCTTAAAACTATGAAGAAATTGCTAACAATAAAAAACAAGGCGAAAATCGCTACACGTAAAGTCATTTTTATTAAAAATTATCAAATAAAACTGAACGTTTCGGACTAACTGTCCATCTTCAGCAAGAATAATTCATGTAAAACGAAACCATAGGAAGAGGAATTAAAGCACTAAAGAAGTATCTATAAAAATCTGAACTTTGAAAAAACACAAACAACGGTGAAAAATATGTAAAATATAAAGGGAAAACTATGCAACTGAATTACGTGTTGGCAACATGAAGAGGGAAAGCACTTTGGGTGTCATTGAGAGCAGGTTTCATTTTGTAAATATACAAAGATTCGAGAAGGCGCAGATCTGTTTTGTAAGAGGTACCGGCCAAGATTTTAAAATCATTTAGGGAGACCGGAACATTGCACTCTTCCGCATGAGATCTAACAGAGGACAGTGGGGGGGACCCAAGAGGAATACCAGTTCTGCAACTGCGCCCAGCATGCTCGAAAACTCTAGTCTTCAGGGTACGGCAGGTAGAACCAACGTACCGCGATTTACAACGTGAACAACTGTATTAGTACACCAGAGACGAGCACAAAGAGGGTGGCAGTTTCTCTTTGAAAAGTAAAAGAGAACCAATTGTAAAATTATTCACGAGGATCATTTTACCTTTGAGTTGCGGGAAAAACTTGTTAATAAGGGATTTAACATCCTCGCTTAGTTTCAATGACTGATCTCCAAAATACGGCAACTTAACAAAGAAAGCTTGTTGTGCACAAGATTGAACAGATTGAGAGTTATCATAAATTTTTGACAGAAATCTATTGATATGCCTGTCAACAACAGAAGCAGGAAAGCCATTTTGGGCAAAATATCGTCGCAAAAAATCAAACTCTTTGTGTCAGTATTGAAAGTTAGAGCACACATTAAACGCTTTATGGATGAGAGTACGAATGCAGCAAACCTTAAATTTGTATGAACAAAAGCTGGAAAGCTGGTCCCTATCCCAGATAAAGTTTTCTCTTGGAAAACAGAGCACTGAAAAATATTGCCAACTCTCTCTACACAAGCATCAAGAAACGGTAACCTATCATTTTCTTCGTCTTCTCTAGTAAATCTAATATTGCTAAGACGAGAATATAAATATTGGAGGGAGAGGTCAGCATGAGCCTTATCTGTGAACAAAACAAAGGTGTCATCAACATACCGCTTGTAAAATACCGGCCTAAAAACAGGAGGACATTCTGAACAGAAACGTTCAGTTTTATTTAATGATTTTTGATAAAAATGACTTTACGTGTAGCGATTTCCGCCTTGCTTTTTATTCTCAAGCTGAGAAGCATCAATGATGGAGTTATTTTAAATTGCTAACAATATTCAACGCTCACAAATTGCGCACAGAACAATGTCCAGTAATGCTGAACTAATTATACGAACCGTAGATTAAACATATATAACACATTAGAACCTAAACTACATGAATACAAGGCAGAAAATTTGAAAACAGAAACCCTTTCTGCACCTGCAATCTCAAAAATTACGTTCAGATAAAAAATTAGAATGGAACAGCAAATATACCCGTTCTAAAAAAAACATTAAAATTTTTTTATTTCCCATGGGATAACGAATGAAAACATCATCAGGCAGCCACCTATTATGGGAACATGAGCAACAAAATTAGCGAACTCTAATTTTTTCAACGACTTACGAAAACGCACAAAAGTTTTATGTTATTGGTAACATTGAATAGAATGAAGGTCACTTATAATATGGTTCTTGTTAAATATTTACTGCCTCTGTAGGATTAGTATTTAAAACATTTCGTTTATAGTCAGTCATTCGATAAACATACTATTCGAATGATCCTCAGACAGATCAAAATGGGCTTAAACTAAAATCTCCACCATCAGTCGTGAAGTTAAAGCTGAAAAAGATTTTTCCCAAAAGTTGTTCGGAATCAATAATTTCTCTTCAATACCATTTCATATCACTTTTACTTAAGTAATTTTTTATATTGAATAGCTTGAAAAATTAGAAGTACAGAGGGAGTAAAAATAATGCGAGTACAACACGTCGATTAAATCGCCAAATTCCACAATTCTAAAATACGTACAGTTACAAAAATTGGACTAAATAAACACTAGTGTAAAAAGCTTAATAATATAACTAAAACCCACCAATATTTATCAGAAAAAATATAAAGGAACATGAATAATAAATAGGTGAACAAATGTTTACTATACCCAACTTTTTCTCGAAATTATCCATTCAAATCATTGTAGGAATATTCCAGAATGTTCTAACACATTCTACAATTTGGCAACTGAACTTTCGTCAGCATTTATCTCCAATAACGTGTCATTGGTACAGCAACTCTAGTTCTGGAAGGTTGTAAGTATGGGTAAGAATAAGGACATAAGCCAAGACTTTTGTGAACGCATTGTGGAGCTCCATAAAGAAGGTTTGAGATATTGGAAGATATGTTCACAACTCTGTGTTTCTATAGCCTTTTAGGAACCATAATACGTAAGTGGAAATACTGGCATACGACTCGCAGCAAGCCTCGAACTGGCCGTCCACGGAAGATTAACGACCATGCTGTTCTAAAATTGGTCCAAACAGTAGTGTAGAGGCTTCAAACTACTCGTGAAGAATTGACCACAAGGAATCTGGAATCGAAGCCAGCAAACACACTATCAGCAGGGTACTACGCCGTGAAAGTTTTTGCTCCACCATCCCTCGTATAGGACACTTCTTACCAGAAACATCACTTCAAAGCCATCCTCATGTGTGCCACGGACCATTTGAACAAGCCAGCAGCGTTTTGGAACTCAGTACTGTGGTCAGATGAAACCAAAATCGAACTATTTGGGAGAAACAGCATAAACCATGTGTGGAGACAACAAAATGAAAAGTATAAACCAAAGTTCACCATACCCCCGTTAAGTTTGAAGATGGCTCAATCATTGTGTGTTTGAACTCATCAGGTGCTACTAAACTTCGCATCATTGATGGAGATATGAATGATAAGAAATGTCGTGAAATATTGGAAGAGAAACTCCTACCTTCAGCTCGTTTGTTAAAATTGAAGCGTGGATGGACCTTTTAACAACGAAACGAGCCAAAACATATTGCAACTGAAACCAAGGAATGGTTGAGGATGAAGAAGATAAACATTTTAGAATAACCAAGTCAATCCCTGGTCATAAATCCGATCGAAAACTTGTGGAGGGAATTGAACATTTCTGAACTCAAAGAAATTTGCATTGAAGGATGAAATAAGATTACCCCCGAAACTTTTAAGAGGCTGGTAGTGAACCACTCTAAACGTCTCGAAGCTATAATTAATAATAACGGCTATGCAACGAAGTATTAATGTATGTATATCTTGACATGTGTTGTGAACTTTTGTTCACGTATTTATTATAAACGTTCCTTTAAATATTTACTATTTGTCACTTGCGGGTTTAGATACATTATATTATGCCTTTTGTACTATAGTTAATATACAGACCGACTTTCGTAATTGTTCGTGGTCTAAGAATGTGGAATCTGGCGATTTAATCAAAGTGTTGTATTATTTTGCTCCCCACTGCATTCTAACTGTTTATCTTGGATGTCAAATAAAATTTTAGTTGAGTTAATTTCAAATCAACGTTTTCCCAAAGAAAAAGACCACTTATTTGAACTGAAGCTGTGTTACAAACATTCATTAACACCATCAAATGGTAATTAATTTTACCTCTTGTCTAAGTAACTCCCACGTTTCGTAATTGAACACAAAAAGCTCGCAATATTGTCTTTCTAAACCAACATTACTAGGAGCATCAGAGCAAACTATTATCAATTAGAGCAGAATTTTCGTGGCTGGTTGTGCATGGCCTGCCCGGAACAACGGCTGAAATGGCCATTTTCAGGAAGGTATTGAAAATCCATGCCACCTTAAGTGGTTTCGCCGCCACGGTCTGCGATAGACAAGAGCATTAGCTTATATCGGACAAAAATGAAACTGTTTTTTGGTCGGCTCCCTATTCATGTATTTCTCGACCTCATTATTCACCTATGCACATAAAAAAATTGAAAAAATTTGTGTGCGCACACACATATATGTATGCTTTTGTATACTCAAAGAAATACATACATTTATACCCACAACATTTGTATATATGAATACGATCGTGTATATTAGCAGAGATCGTGCTTTCATTAACACGTTCATCGCGTTTCCGCGGTTGTTAACGGTTGAGTTGGTTAGGTTGCAAGTAGCAACCTAACCAACTCGTAACAGGTTAGGCTATACTTCTCGAATATATTGGTACCCTTCCTACGAAATATTGTCACGAGATAAGGGTCCCGCCTCCTTACTAATTTACATTAGTAATAAAATCAGGTTCTCGGAATTGAGGGATTGGCATACCTCCAACACATTACAAAGCACACAAAAATCCGAGGATATATATAGAACACAGTCACCAAGGGAAAAGATAAATAATTATTGTATACTAAAATTAGAGCTGTACTCACCGATGAGTAGAGACACGACTTACATCAGCGCGTTTCTGTGCGCACCTGTATTGATGAGCTGCCTTTGCGTTGACGGGTATTTATATAATCCATATGAATTAAGCATGAATTTATAATTACGGCAGAAATAATACAATACGAGAACGGGGACTCACAATCAATGAACATGTTATTAGGACACAGTGCAATTTACAACCTGCCTCAAAGCCCTATCCTATTAACTTACACAACAATTCATATCCCAGTAAATCTGGCTGGCCAGCCCTTCCCTCACTTTCCCACACATGAAATATGATAGAATACCCCTCAATTATTGTGGCGTTCAGCAGTACAAGATGTGGTCATAACGTTCGTTCACAAGCTCCTTCTCACAAGCACAGCTCCAGTTCAGTCTCCATGAGCTATTCTCAGTTCAAAATTTTATGACGACCGCCTTCCAAATCTCCACTTCTGACTTCTAGTGCGTAACCTCCAATCAAGTTAGACATCTGCGACGACCGCCCTGCCTGCAAATAATTTATCAACTCGTTACTTCTTTTATTTGCCAAAAATTGTGCTCAAAAATTATTTTAATTTTTACGTTAATGCGACATTATTTTCCATGACATTTATTTCAAAACTTCTTTTCAAAAGGGAACTGCACATCTTATGATCCAAAACACTCCTTACCCTCCCAACTGACGTCGAAACTTAGTACTTCATATACTGCACAGTTTGGTTACGATGTTTTCATTTCTGGAAAAATAGACGTGACATTTTTAATCTCATTTTTAATTTACGGGCTCAAAAACAACTTATTCAACTTCCTCTATAAGCGCAATATATTCAATATTTTCACTTATATTTTTCAGAAATGATTTTCAGTATGACACTTGGTTCCACGTACTTCTTTCTATGATGATGTACCACGTTAGAAGGCTCGCCTCTCATCAGCTCTGTCAATCTGTTCAAAGCTGTACTCCCCCTTTTCGTGAGATCAATCGTGTTCTCACGAGGCTTTTTGAGCGTCCTCCTACACTTCCCTCTATTGGTTTTCCATGAGTCTGTCCTTTTCCTATTTGCTGTTGAAATGTTTTGCCAAGCGTGCGGTAATCTCCGCCTTCTTCTGAGGTTGTTTGCTTTTCGATACTATCGCTCGCTTTCTCACGGGCCTTTCAAGCCTACAATGGTATGTCATAAATCTGTCCCACACTTTTGGCCAGCGTCCTCAGCCCCAACGCTTACAAGTGCTTGCAATAAATTTCTCTACATGTAGACCAGCCGAACCCTCTCAAGTTTCGCTGGCCTCTTCTCCCCCATGTTATTTTAAGAGCGCCCTATCTACAAACACTTTTGTGGAAAGGTTTCTCAGCCATGTAAGGGATCTTTGTAGCCAAGTTCCCTCACACATTCCGTCGTGGTAATACAAATACAACACTGCCTAGTGCTCTTCAGAATAGCCTTACCGCAACATTCTTTCAACGAACGTGTGGACTCGACCAATCTATGTAATGCTGAATGCGAACCTTACAATGTTTTTACAACACATGAAGCAAAACCCAATTAAGTACCCAGTCAAAATACACACTTAAAATTTTTTTTTTAATTTTTCCAAAAATACTTGAATTTTTCCCTAATTTTGTTTTTAAAAATTCACACAATCAAATTTTCCTTAACAATATGAAAATATAATTGCACGAGAACATTTCACCGCATATTATAACAGTTTTTTAGATGGTTGCGAAACATGAAATGTCATTCTTTTACACTGATACGTCAATGAGCAATTTACTGAATGATACACTTATGGCCCAATACGTGAGGAACGTGTTAAGGGGTAGCTGCAGGCAAAAATAATCAACTCTGTTGCGTTTTCACTTTCTTAACATTTCTGACGGCGACAATTGTAGCGAATTGAATGTCTTTCTTCCAGTCCCTTTACCACTGCAGAATGCCGTATTTAGCTTACCTAGTAGAGGAAACTAAAAAATTGCTCATTGTAATGAATTGTCTTAGGTTCTTGATCCAGGTGTTACTCCAAACGCTTTTACGAACAAGAACACCTTTATTTACATAGAAGGAACAGGAACTTCAATTTTCTTCTTTACAAACACAGGATACAATCCAGCCATCCAACAGGAAAACATTGTTTGACGGCAAAATAACTGTAGTACAAGTTTACAGTTGACGGCTCACTCCACCTAGTTTCCTCCGCACACTGACTAGGTCCAGGAACATGATCAGGCATACGTTGTCGTAGTACCAAAAAGAGGACAGTGCTACGGCCTAGTATCATGAGAGCTACGCGTAAACAGAGAGAGAGATGGTGTTCGAACGCCTGCCGATTACAACTGCGTATGACTTACAGCGCCCTCAAGGGTAAATTGTACTTACTACATTACACTCATTAGTCTAGATTTGATGTCAATATATCAACTATTGCGAATCAGGATAACTTGGCTTCGTTGGCCTGGCGGTGTTGGAGTGCAAGAATCTTCACGGAATCCAAGTACAGAAGCTAGGCTACTAATTGAGGTATACGAGTATTATCGCAAACTGTGATTAGAATGTGAACAACTTTGTATTACACAACCCACGGTGTATAGTGCACTGCACAAGATCAGTGTAGTGCAATGTGTAGTTTCTGGTGCCCTTCGCAATGCGCTAGATTGGTACACATGGATTTTACATTTCCAGTACATTTCAAGTTTTCATTTCAAGTAGATGAAAAAATGGCAACATGCAAGGGTTATAATTACTCTTATTGTTTAACTACTCACATTTTAGGCTGAAAGTATTGAATTTACTTAAGTCAACCATAGAGCATAGTGGAACATCGGGCTGTCCAACGGCTCCCAGTATTAGAACGATTGAATTGTTCACGGTCACAGCGTCCGTCTTCCCATTCGCTTATATTCGTCAGTGCGCTTACGATGATTTCGAAGAGTTATTTGCGAAGCAAAAAATTGAACGACGTCGTTGAAAGCTCAGTGATACTTCAAGACATTTTCAATAAACATCAATTAGTTGTGAGTAAACGCGCTCAGTTGTCATAGACATTAGAGAATATTTTCTCCTTCAACATTCATTTAAAAACAGATACGCCATAAATTGGTCACCGATAGCAAACACTTGATCCTTTATTCCGTGATTTTCAGTGGTTAGTTAGTTCGTAATTTGACTTAACATTGATTAGTAGATTTGACGAGACTCATTCCGTGATGAATGTGTCGGTTACTGAATTTTTTTTTTTACATTCAAAAACTTGATTAGCAGAAGATTTCTTCCATGGGGAGAAAACTTCATCAATCATCAATAGCAAAGGAAACCATGTTTGGTGTAGTCATGTTTGGAGGACGTAGAGGTAGTCTATGAACTTAAAAATGTCAAATCAACTGTGAAGCACGTCGGTGTTCGCTCAATGGTTTGGGGATACTTCACCTTGCATCGCAGTGGTGCGCTCCAACTCATTAACGGAAGGATGAAAAGGGTCAAATATCGTCTCATTTTTTTAACAAAAACCTCATCACATCTGAAAAGTCTCGATAAAAAAATCGCAAGCGGTCGTTCTGAAAGGACAACAGAAACTCATGGATCATGTGAGCTACAAAAAATTAAAGAAAAACAAAACCTACGTTTGTCTTAGGCCAAGCCCTTTGCCGAAGCTCAACCCAATTGAAAGTTTTTTGGGATCAATAGAGACCAAGATCAAATGAGGAAGCGCAAAAAATTCTGCTAAGTTTAATTAAAAAATGTGCGTCGAAGGGTAAGGCAATATACATGATAAATTTGAGAACAGCTAATTTCAACTGATTCAAGGCCGTTAGAAAAAGTAAATGCCTTGCAGCTAGCTCTTAAATTAATGTAAAATTATTTTACTGAAAACGTCTGACATGTGCTATACATATTTCTGTTGTAGCTGAATCCGCTTGGCATAAAAATCTAATATTTTATACTTCATCTTTTGTACTTCATCTTATACTTCATCAAAAACTATAATCTGTTCAAGTTTCGTATGTGCAGGCCTGATGTGTTCAATTTAGGAAAAATCCCATGTTCGCTAAGACTTTCATCCCCCTTCACTGCATTTCTGTTTGTGTGTACGTACGAGCATGTGTATATGCGAACATTAACGAGTGCATGTTCACATGCATGCATGTACAGGTAGGTAAGTATGAGGTGTGTAGGTTTGCAGGAATTCACGTATAAGTGGATGTCCGGGCTTATGATGCAAATAGATGGTCACACATTCTGTACCTTACTTCTGACACAGATTAAACATACATAATAAAATAAACATACATAAATAAAAATACATATCAGATTAAACATACATAATTTATTTCACACGTATCACTGGCATCAAAGAAATAAGTTCCTTCTGTTCCTACTTTCTTATATATTTTTATCACTGCAAAAATTCTGTTCTTTAAAGGTTGATGATAACTAACAAAAAGTTGATATCACTTCGCAATCTCGCAAGTACGCAAAAATAAGCGGTACTTCCTTCTCCCACAACTCCCACAACCGCACTTAGACTGCGAGCTGTTAGCTCAACTTCTGGCTTGCCTCACTTATTTTAAACTTCAGAAAACGAACGAGAATAGTCCTGTCTCAACAGTAACGGTTAAGCTGCTGCGAATCATGCGAAGCTGAGCTTGGCGCAAAAATGTTGCAGCGTACCTATGTGTTGACAACGGTGACCGAGCGGATCATAGCTGCGACCAATGGCGATTTACCGGTCTTGTGTTCCTCGGAACAAATTTGTGATGGGAAACGAAAGTCAACATGAGCTGTTGCGCGGATAGATCAGTCGATACTTCGGATGCTACAAAAACCTTCTATATCGCGAACATTACGTGCATTAGGTCAAATTCTGGCGAAGATTTTTCACCGTATTTTGTCCACACCTCCATGCAGAACTCCTCGGATAGCTAGGTCTTCTCATTCGTCTAGGGGTTCCAATGTTTTTGTTTCCGCCGCCCCTTACACAACATTTTTGAACTGACGTTCTCTGTTGTTATAAGATGAAATTTCCTATCGAGGAAATGGAGAGAAATATCTGACAAATATATGATTCCTTCAAGTGAACTGGAGTTATTTACGAGCAGATTTAGTCACTGCACTGACACAAACCTCATCAGCAAAAAGAAATATAATTTCATCTGATTTTTAGAGCAGTACAAACTCAAGTATTAACATACGTATCATCGTATGTAGATACGTACCATCGTACTTTGATACGTATAATCGCATCAACAAAAGTATGATGTATGCATTAACATGCATCTTAGCCATGTGCACAGAGATAAAGCACACACAAAATATCGACTCCTCTACTCCACTTCATGATGGTAAAATTTTAAATCAAGTTTAGTAAAATGAGTGAATAAGTAGATAATATGGGAATGAGTAACGATAATATACAAAGAGAAGCGGAAACACGGAAGAGTACGGGGCACGGTACGCTGCATGGTCTCCTCAACGGAAGAGCCAGAACTGAAGAATTATGGTTAATTAAGAGAAAACCATACTTTTTTCCCAAAATCTCAATAAACAGTCGTCTTCATTTGAAACTCAATCATTGCTGTGAATGTATAATCAAATTATACGTGTGTTTATATTAGATATTTTTAGTGCAGATTATAACACTGTGCTAGATTAAAGTTGATGAATGAACGGTTTAAAAAAATGCATGTGTTTGAAGCAGCAATTATCCGCTTTTCGGACAAAGATTTTCTCTCATACTGATTGTTCCGATATTTTGGCGCAGATGAACATTTTGGAACAGGGAATATTTTATGCTTTATTGGACTTTTCGTTTTCTGGGCATAATAGACATAGAAGCCTTGTTAGTGAGACTACATGAAGCGCAAGCAGTAACTATTAACTCCTCTTGTTGTTCAGAGAAGGGCTGTTGCGGTATATTACACGATGAGGAAGAACTATTCTTAGATGATTGGTGAGTTATTTATCATCAATCAGAATCCCAAAATAAATTGAATTTCATGCAACCAATCATGAGCTACTTCGGCGATGTGACCACTAACTTCCTTCCATTGTTCCCTCCCCTTTTTTTTTCTTGCACTGCAACTGAAAGGTTTCAAAATTTTGGTCACTGACGCATGAATCCATGGACTAAATAAATTTCAGGACAAAGAAGTATATAATGCGAAATAATTGAAATTCTCGACAGAGTGTGGCTCGTTTAGCTTCACCAAGTGTGACTTATTGTTACTGATAACAACGTTCGATTACTAACAAAAGCTGCTTGAATACTTGAGAAAATTTTAGCAATAGAAGACTGAATTTTCCCATTCACTGATAGATTAAAATTTTTCCGAAGATAAATCCGACTTCGATGAGTCGGTGTTTTGGGATGATTACAGTTATATTCGAAGTTCCAATTTCCAGCCCCACATTCACGGGACTGGCAGCGTCGATGCTCCTTGGGGCCCAAATTTCAGACGTGAAGCGACACAGTTTTGCTCTGCCTCATGACAGTCTCGGTCGCTATTTAGAAGCCGCGGCTACTTGGGCCTATGCGAACAATAATGCGCTCAATGTGTTGCGCTTGAGTTCTTGTTTTGTTTCATGCAGATACAGGCAGCAATTTTACAGCTACTACACTGAGAACCTCGGTGAAGTTCAAGGTGAAGTGGTTCCACAAAGACACAAAATTTGGATGTCGCGGTTGGCACACCACTCACAGTTCGTAAAGAAGGTGTAAGCAACTCTATTTTAGCCGTAAAACAATAATGAAGAGTACAAGATGAAAATATTTGCACAGGAGGTCTTCGTGCAGGATACTTTGCACAGTAAGCTGGTTTTCCCAACAAGAGAAATAGACGAGCAAATAATTAAACATAAAGTCTACCAAAGTACACATGTAAAACACACGGTTGGCTGGTCCTACAAGCATTGCTGATAATGCTGAGAGTAGCAAGGCTTACCACTGATGATAACTAGTTCCGACACTATCAGCTTACTTCCTTGAGTGAAGTTTAAATACATTTCATTGGGTTGGTCGAAGAGTTCGTTCGTTTTTTGAACATCATCTTCCTGACCTAAAGATCGTTTTATATTCTTATTTTTTCAATCCTATATTCGGTACAACGAGCATGTTTACGTCAGTGTGCATTAGACTCCAATTAGAGAAGTTCTGACATTTTTGCTTGCAATAGAGACCATGAAATGGTGGACCAAGTAGAGCACTACCGATTTCTGATACTTTTTTACTAGAGAAAAGAAAGAAAATAACAGTTACTTACACAAATGTATGTCATGTGTATAGGTCGTTTCTGTTGCTTTCCTTTCTTTTTTTAAAGAAAAAGCGTCAGATGTCAGGAGGACTCTGTTTGGTCTACCAGTTCAAGGGCTCAAATGCAAGCAAAAATGTTAGAATTTCTCTACTTGGAGGCTTACTCGTATTACACACTGACGTAAGCATGCTCGCAGTACCGAATTTAGGAATTAGAGAATGAGAATATAAAAATAATAACGAAAATAACCGAACTTTTTGGCCAATCCAATATATCTCCGAGGACTGTGTCCCCAAACTGAGCTGAAAGACAATAATCGACTTTCTTTTAAGTAACTGTGCCCGAAAAAACACTGTCAATTCATGCATTGGTTTCAGTTGGCTGTCAGTTTGGGTAGGGTAGGACTGGAATGACTTACTGCTGCATTTACGCCATCTTGATTAACTGTATTTCTATCCAATAGTGACACTAACCTGGTGCACCACCAAGTATGTGCAAAAGGTAAAAAACTAAAGTTACTTGTTAACTGTAATCATTACCGAGTGAGATAAGGAAGAGTGAACACCCAAATGCACCACAAAGTCCTGACTGCGGCTGTGCACATATAGGTAATAGCACATTTACACTGCGCGTGCACACTCTTAACAGTCCGGTTCCTCCAACTACTGACAGTAAAAACTTCACTGTACTGTACTTCACACTGCTGCCTATGTCACTGCGTAATAATCAGCCTGAGTTGTGAAATACACACTCAACTCAAAGACCAGCTAACAAAACATCCTCGAACATATAGATTATACAGGTACTAAGCCTGGATGTTTTTATTTTATCTAACAGCGTGCCAAAAACCTGTATTTGTATCTCCAGGTTAGTTACCAGGCATGGTATCATAGCCATGGCGTCCTTCCAGTGTTTTGATTTAACAGCAGTTTTGAGTAACAGCCTACGGAGATACATTTGTTTTTCTCTATAGTTTTCGTCAGAGCTTCTGTGATATCACGAATCAGACACCAAAAATTGCTTAAATGGTGAGTAAAAAATTTTCTAGATAAATGCGTATACATTTGAAAACGTGAGTAATTTATGTCCCTCTAGTAGTTGTCACCGTTGAAGTGAATCAGTTTTGCTTAGATGTCTATGAAGCCTCCAGTGAACATTTAAAGTTCTTTGTATACACATTACGCTATAGAACAGTCGAAACGTCCAGCTTCTTGTGAACTTCGTCGCGGGTTTGAAGCACAGTCCTTTTTGCCCAGTGTTCTCTCCCAAAATAGGCAAACCCGATTGCTAGACTACCTCAAAGCAACGCCAAGGTCAAACCAGCCGTTTCAATATCAAAAAGGCCGAAAAAAGGATCGTTAGTATCACAGCAATAATCACAGAGCGATGAAAGACCTTGGCCTAACATCTTATGCACGATGTTGAAAGCATCTCCTAACTAATTCGACGAATGAAGTTCGTTTGGAGAGATGGAAGAAAATGTTGATCTTCCTGAAGACCAACAAGTCGTCAAACAAGTTCTTTTCTGATTATGAGATTTATACTATTGAAAGGGTTTGTAGGAGACGTAACGATTACAAGAACTTGATGCACCACACTTGTGAAAATACGATGCGCATCTAAAATTTGTTATTTTGCTATAAAAAGTGTCATGACAACCATACTTGGCATGCATATTTCTATTATGTGCTTATTAAGAAAAGTTTAAATGTTTCATTAGAAGCATCTGTTGCCAGAATTACCGTTTTTATTTAAATACATACTTACTTAGCTGTGGTAACGGGTTGTGCAGTACAAGATAAACCGGTAGATAGTATTGGATGAATACGAAGTACTATGTTTTCAACCACGTGCATATTTCGAGACCGCAATGCATGCAACTCTGAAAAAAGCATATTATCGGTGTTTTATCAGGTTTTTGGTTACATCATAGCAATACAATTAACCAAAAGCTCTTGGGTTTTTATAGCGCTACGTTTCTTATTGAAATAATTTTTGCTATTACTTCAATCTTTTAACGTAACCATCACTTCAGTACTTGTTTTTCTAGTTGAAAACTACATACGTTAATTGTTTTTTTTTCTTCGTTTCTGAAATCTGAAATAATGATTGCATCATGGAGAAAAAAATTTTCATATTAGCATGCTAACTATTTAAATTGGAAACAATTGCTTTCTAAAGCACACGTGCGTAGTGGGGTACTGCATACTGCTCATCTGTTATGTTATCAATTATGAATTCGGGACATTAAGTAATGCAAAAAAAAATATTGTTTGACAAATGCACGTTGAATTCTTAAATTGTAGAATTGTCACCGCCAAGGTCGACACCCGCACTAATTTGGTGAGCTCCTGCGAGTTAATGGATGTATTTTCAAGACAACCTCACCATTATGAATCACGACAGGGCTCGATTCAAACGCTTGTTAAGCAAAGCTGCCGCAACGAGCTATATTTCTCACTTTTCAGCTAGTATATGGCAAGGGGGTTTTTAGCGTGAAATAGAACGGTTAGCAATGACTAGAAATGAAGTTGACTCTTCCTAAAGCACGCTGAGGTGTTCATAGTGTTGACACTACCGGTAAATTATGCCAGAACACTGCAGTAAACATAGAGAGATTTGTTCGTGTTTGGTGGTCAATGACTCTGTGCGACGTTATTAATCTTAGTAGGCTTGTATTCATTCAATAATAGAGCCAAACTGCATTGATTCCTAAATGTTTTGCGAAAAAATAATTACTTGTAACCATGTATATTAGAAATGTGAAATTTTAAAATTTATTCTTATTAATGTATTTCTCGTTGATAAGTCGAAACCTAAGTTCATTATTTTTTATGAAATCTGAAAATACACAACACAGGAAGCAAGTAATGTCCCACATTACTACTATGATTGGATAGACCAAACGGTTAGATATCGTAGTTAAATCAGGGTAGTCACTAGTCATACCAGCTGTTGATCTTTGAAGCACGAAGAATTTTCGACTAGGTTTTCTTAATTATGCTTCTGTTCTGTACTGACGTCACTAAACTGCTATGCACAAAATTACATTTTATTTTTTATGAATTGCTTGGGGTAATCTGAGGTAATTGTTCAAGATATAATTCTATTGAAAAGTGTTTGCCTGGAGGACAATAATATTATTGTCCTACGGCCGCTTTTTTCCGTGCAATTGTCAAGTGGGAAGTAACAAGCAGTCGGTTGTGTCATCATTTTATTCAACGACTGCAGATAAAACTTGTTCGTATTTCGAGTGATTGGTGCCACACATAGGTTTTTGTACGTAATTTGTAGGTCACTCAGTTATAATTGCGAAGAATTAAATGATATTTTTTCTCACGTGTTTAATGACACCAGTGGCGACTATGAGGATTAAATGAAAAAAATTCTTACCTAATGTTTCGAATTCTGCTACACATCTTGAAAAACAATGGACCTTTAAAATTTTAATCGTCATCCATCACTACGAAATTTAAGTTGTCACCTGTAAAACAAATTCATAATTGATGGCTGCTTATAGTTCATGAATAGTTTCAGGACAGTTTTCGTATTTTGGCTAGCAAATATAATTAACATAACTCTCTGAATAAATATTGTTGTAGAATAATTCTAATTCTGAATAATTCTAGTTTATTTATTTCAAAAAATACGAAAACGTTTTCGGCATTAATATATGGTTCGACTCAGGAAGAAATCGCTGACATTCTTACGTTAAAAGGTCTTTATTCATTTCGATTATCACGTGTACAATGAGGGCTTTCAGCGAAGCTGTGGTATTATATTATGAAGACTAGTCCACCCCCCTTTATCTGAAATAATAAAGGAGGCGAAATGAAAGAAAGGCCGTAAGAAATAAAAAAATCAATCTCTCGAGAGATGATGAGGCCGAGTGCACATCGCCCGTCAAAAATGTATAATAATGTTCGACAAATCACATGACGCCTATTCCTATTTCCTAAGAATTCACGTGATATTCATTCCTACTCGAATCTGATCGATTAATACACTGGAAATTGTGGAATTGATGAAGCTTGTCTCACAGAAACGCTCATCACACGCACTTTCGGCTGGTTTCGGACAGACAGACAGACAGGCAGCCCTTCTTATTATAGTATAGATTGTGACCAGTCTTATGTCCGTTACGCTTCAATTGCAGTAGCACATGGGGTTTATAGCTCGCGAGCTTGGAGGTCACATGCTTGATGTTACATTATCACATTGGTTGCGTGAAAACTATTCTTGGATCCATAGGGCAATTAGAGAAGACTCTTTGTCCAATGTTTCAGATATACTACTGTACATATGTATATCAAATTTGCAATTGCCACTTCAGAAATACTATATTTTACGTCTGTTTCTGAAAAAAACTCAAATATTTTCCATAAACAAAATTAATTTAAAAAGTAATTGATGGATGTATATTTCCAGTATCAGCTCATTCCGAAATGTAGGAATTTTACCTCTCAGTGGGAAAGGGTTTATGAGAACGTGCTGAAGTATACTGGATTGAGTATGATTAATTCAGTTACTTACTTCATCGCATTGCAGTTGAATTGCTATTTCCATTACCTTAATACCTCTAGTGGCATTAAGAGTGTGATTTTGTCGAAACAGGAATTGAAGCATCGCATAACCTTCATCACTCACTCCGCCTAAAACCACCACAGTTGCAGGAGGTTTTATATTCTTCATTCTGAGACAATCTGGGTACATCAGAAACATCTGCCCATTTCTATCTGCTATTTCGTTGGTGCATTTTGATAAAGGAATTGAGTGCGAATTATCTCCTAATCGTCAGAAAGTAGTTAGTATCTTAATCACTGGGGCTTAAATGTATAAAAACTTATGCACGTAGAACTACGCGTCTCCATTGGAGGGCAAATATGCAGTGTCCTAACCCGCAAAACTCAGAATTTTAGGACACTTAAGTTAGTGGCGTGGTGTTCATCGCAGGGTTGCCAAACTGGCTTTTCCTAGCCGAGTTACTAACTAGGAACTGAACTAGGAACTAGCCCACTCTGCCTGTAAGACATCTACGCCGCTATGAGGTGAAATTATCAATTAATTCACTCGCCAGTTTTGACCTCGGATTTGTGGGTTACGATACTCTGCATATTTCCCCTCCAATTATGATAACCCATTCATTGAGGAGTCACCCACTGGTGGGTCGTGATTAAGTTTTTCCAGCTGCAAAACGATAGGTAGTTTGAAAATCGATAACAATCCTTTTTTATTGATGATATTCATTTCACCCATTTAATGTTTGTTATTTATCAACTTCGTAACAACTTTTACCTTTAAATTTGAGTTGGATATTGAAGTCCAGTCCTAATCACTGTCGTTAAGATGTATAAAAAACTCTTCATTTTTGAAGTGACCTGGTTATTTTTTCAAGGGTTATCTGTAATAAAAATGGTACAGTAGGACATTTGATGGTTGGATTAGTTAAAAAGAAAATTTTTTTCTTAAACTCTGTATCAAATCGAATAAAAATGGTATAGAATTATTTTGAAAAAATCCATCAGAACGGTTCTGTAAAGTAAGGGGGTCAATTTCTCAATTTTAATGTACGAACTACTGTCCGTATTTGTAATTACTGCAATGACTGAAACTTCTGTGCTGTGTAAGGAAGATTTCGTTTCCTCAATTTAGGATTTCAAATTTAATCAGTGGCCTCAAGATCTGCAATTGTTGCTGGGGCGCAAATTGTGTGTTTGAGTCAGGGTGGAGTCATAGAGGTCGTTGTCCAATATAGATGCCTGACGTGCGTTGTGTATCTGAGAAGAGGATTTGATTTTTACGAGTATAGGAAATAATTTTTCAAAATCTCATTAAAATCCTTGAACACACGTAGAAATCAACCTTACCTAAGGGCTATGCATTTCCTGAACTTTTGACCTGCGTTATGGGGAGATTAAAAATGTTTTTTACTTAAACTCGCTAACGGGTTCTTTAATTACTATTAGCAGCATCAGTTCTTAGGGTAAGTTCTTATTTGTGACTCGCCCATATTTCTATACAATGCCTCGTATCACACTGGGTATAAAACAAAATTATATTGTTCCTTAATCATAATTGATATGCGTAGTTCAACACGTATGCATCGCAACAAGCTATATTGAAAGAATGAACATTTTTGCGTGTACGTCATGTTTAGAATACTAAGGTAAACGTAGATGAATTTTTTATTTGTTCACTTTTCGTGATTTAATTCATCCTAACACACCATAGCATTGCTTATTATTGAATGTGTGGAAAAATGCCAGCTTTTATATGCATGATAAAGTTTTATTCAGGTATCAGGAATCCTTTCACCATATTATGGATGATTTTTTTCTGTCACTAAAATATATAATAGTTAAGCAGGAAAATGCAGTGAATACTAAAATATTCTACTGATTTCAATACAACATATTAAAATTTGGATTTTTTATAAAATTTCGATGTAAGAGATCTTAGATTCATTTCGAATTTTGAAGTGATTGTATATATAAATTCAATAACGAGGAATATTGCGTGAACATTCGCTATTAAAAAAAATGAGATTTTGCACGCAATGATAGAAGAAAATAAAGAACTAGAATAAAGAATTCTAGTCCATTCACAAACGCACTGAAAAATTCTGAGAATAAAAACTAAAATTTTCATGGGAAGAGGCGCAGCTTGCAACGAACTTCGCAGCCCCAAAAAATAACGTATCGTTGAGTGCAGACAAAGGAAGGGGTACGTGTGCCGCGGTGGGTGTGCTGATTGAGGACGAGGCAAGAACATTACAAGTGTGTTCTCATTCTGAAGAAATCCGTTCCAATTTTCAAATGTCACTTCACCTATGTGAACGCTTACAGAAGATTAAGTAAAGTTTACAGTAAATCAGAGAGGATTAGAGTGAACTAAAAGTTTTTGATATGAATAAATGTTTTTTGAGACTCATGAACGTTAGGAAATTTAGATCATGTGGAATTCACTCTTTCTTCTTTTTTTGCGTCACGCTATCCTCCAGGCAAATTGTGGAAGCAACTAAAAATATAGTAGAACAATTTCGCAGTCATGTTACAGTACACGCCTTTAAAGCCGTCAATTATTATAGATTGCAACAGTTTATTGAATTTTCTCCTTCAAGTCGTGCATCCTCTAGCAGTGAATGACTTCACAGTGGGGGGCTCAACTCAGTTTGTTGAAGTTAGTTCCACAGTACACATTCTAGTCAATTTTACGTTTTTTTGACGAAACGTCTTTTCGCGGACGTCCTGTACTCGCACACATTTGAAAAATGTCTGCTTGGCCTTTTACTGCTCTCTATTTCGTCATGCTCAGCCCCTCTGAAAATAATTTGTAATTCTGCTTGAATAATGTGTCTCAAATTCATTTTTCGTTTCCAATTTTAAGTTTTTTTAGTAATTGGAAAGCTTGGAAATGGGCATTCCCCTTCCCCCCACATTTGCAAACGCGCCCATGTTAACGAGAAGTCATGGCGAATTGAATGACCAACTATGTTTAGGCCAGTTTTTACAGTGAATTTCAATGGCATATTTATACCTTCTCGCCATCATTCACATCCTCCCATGCTTTCCTTGTTATATTTAAATGCAAAATTCAGAAATATGATTTTCATGATGACGAGTGAAAAAAATTGTGGGCTTCCATTTTTAGACTGCGTAAGTACCGCTCAATGTGGCTGTGAGCGCTCGATTTTTCGTACCGACTGTTTCACGGTTTTGGGCACTAGTTTTACAGCCTAGCGGCTTAATTTTACGAACTTCCCCTCGCGTCGAGCTTATATTACCTGCAGCACATTTAAGCAAGAAAACGGTGAGTGGTTTTCGTGATCTTGCCGACATGAAGTTTGTGTTCACTATTGTTGAAATCGACCATAATTTAGATAATAAATGGAATAGTTCTGCACCTTCGGCGAAAATGGTTCCACTCGTTGTTGTTTCAGTTCTTTGATCCACAGACTGAAAAACTGAAAAAAATCAAATTCAGTAGAAAGTAACTCATTGAGAAAATTATGGAAGGCTTATTGACCTTAAATATATTCCTTCACTATTTTCAAAGATGAACAAAGTTCCGTCAAACACTAGAACTCTGGCAACTGAAACCTACTGTTACTGAAGCTTCCGATAACTGCTCATTCTCAAGCGTTAACAACTTCCTTTCAAACAGAGGCATCTCAATCTTCCGTCTCTTTCTCACATTTTTTGGAAGTACGTTTCTGTAAAATACTATAAAGCATCATTATCTTCATATGTTCATTAATCGCTAAGACCTTACAGAAAAAGTCTCAAAGTTATATACATATTAAGGTACTGATATTCGTGTTCTGATAAGTATATTGTAGGAAGGGTTGCTCTTTTCGACATAGTCACGGAGATGGATATACTATTGAATGTTACGTTACCAAATTTGAATTGACGAAAAATTTAGGTTCATGTGATAATGTGCAAAATCAGTGATTCTTAACCTTTTTTATTCAATTCCCCTCTTTTTAGAAAACAAACTCTCCATTTCCCTCCACAGCATCTTCCTTTTACTTATCTGTGACATTTATAATACAAGTGTTGTCACTTTTATCCAAACATGACACACAATATCTCATTAAGGTTATTTTTTAATATTAAAATAGTCTGTAAATGCTTGTAATTCGTGAAGTGTCATCATTTGGATGTAATGTATTAGATTTTGAAATACCATCGATTTTATGTTGGTAGAAACAAATGCACGAAATTTCCCCCCTGGCAACTCCGCCATTCCCACTAGTGGGTAATTCCCCACAGGTTGAGAACTGCTGTGCAATATGCACATTCATAGTTTGGAAAACATAATTGTTTGATTTTCAGAATATTTTATTTGTTTTCTGCTTTCGTTGCTTCTTTAAATGTAAAATGCATTTCTTAAACTGATAATTAAGCAAATTCCGAGTGAAATAATTACTGTGATTATACATGTTGCATTAAATATAAAACATATGACCAAAAGTTTATTTAACGGAGTTTAATTGCAACAAAGCGATCGAAACTTAATTACCTTACGTATTTTTGCTTGCTGAGTGCAATTTGAATGTCAAAACAGGCATAAAATATCTTTCTATGATGACGCAAAAAAACGAGTGCACGTTGGAAAAGTATCCAATAGATGTGTTAAATGCAGTTGATATTTAATTACATGGCCTTTCATCGGTAGTACAGCTTTCAACCGTCCGAGATATTTGTTCATAAGGTTCTTGCAAATATTTTTAGGTTTCTTGGCCATGAAATCTCAAAAAGTAACGTTTTAGCACAATCTTTTTGTAACTATTAGACACAAGAACCTTCTACTGAATCTGTAGTGATACTTCTTGCCACACGTTCATGATGGAATGTGGGTCAGGAAACTGACTTGGTCATCTCAATCGTTATTTTCTGTCACTGTGAAGTCTTCGGCTAAATGTCTTTGATCGCTGTCTTGCTGCAATACCCATTATCTTTGAAAATTCAAATCGTCTGAGGACTAAAACATAGCCCTCCAGATACGTGCGATATGTCTGGGCATTCGTTTTTCCTTCAACGATATGAAGTTTGAGCAGCTATACAACGAAAAACAACCTCCCACCATTATGCTGCCTCCATAAAACTACCCAGTTGGGATTGTTTAATTTAGATCTTACGTATAATTTTGTGCTTCAGAATGGGGCTTGCACTATTCCGCTCAAATGCGTCATTCTTCGTCTCATCAAATTACAGTAAAGACTCCCAAAGACTTCTCTAAAAGTTCCTTGGCAAAGTTAAAACGATTTTCTTACATAAACTGGTTTCAACTAAGTCGTCTTACATAGTGTGCTTCTCACACCATGTAAGACGCACACCTCATGTTCGTGAGCACTATTGTAGTAACGTTTTCTCATAAATTTGTCATAGACTTTTCGAAAATATTTTCAACATCGGTTCGAATTGCCCGAGGAATTTTCTTGACTTTACTGATCTTATGATAGCTCCACCTTTCGAAATTTATGATAGGCGTCCTGAGCGTAAAAAAATTTCAATAAACTGAAACGCGTGAATCGGCGAATCGCGTCACGAATGCTTTACATAGGTGTTCTGGCAATTGATATTTTCCAAAACCCTATAGCTCACTTCTGTTTAACCGAATATTTAGCTCTCTGGCCCTAAGAGGATTTTTTTAATTTCATTATATTATTATAACTCATCAACGATAAACTCTTTCTCACGCAGCATTAAGACTTCGACTGAAGTTCGTTGATGTACGTGAAAGAAGTAGATAATTTTCTATATATTTCTAAGCCATTCTAGTCACGGAAACCACTCTGAAATACTCGAGGGGTATTTATTATCACTTCCAAATCAGTTATGATGGAGTTTTGGTGACTTTTTAAGGTGATAAATGAACACTTATAGGTTTCTCATCGATGCATAACCACTTGCGTGCTTTTATGCTGAATTTTTGCTGAGCGTACAAAATACGTAAGATGCTCAGTTTTTAATTGCTTTGCCGGTGTTTCACAATGGTAAATAAACTTACGACAACGTTCTCAGATACCTTGCACCCACTGTGTAAACAAAGTTACATACGCTGGCCTGTGCATTAGAGTGTGTAGGCATAACTTCCTGTAGTCCAGGCTGTAAAACAGCCCAACATCGTGAAAGGAGTTATTGGACTGGAATTATTATCATCCCAACTCCTCAATACTTAATTCATTCGGCATCATGCAGATTTGTGCCCAACGCTAATTATCAATAACAGTACTATAGTTGCAGATAGTTGCAAAGGATATTGTCGAATAAGGTTATGAATGCTTGCTTCAGTTTCCTAATGCTTTTATGAAGGAACCGCCAATAAGAAGATATCTTGTTGTAGATCCGGTGGATGAGTGTTTGAATTGTGGCGTCGTAATATCGTTGCGGTGTTTCATTTTCTGAGTGCTGGTATATGTGTTTGGCATATATATTTCTACATATATAATTATAAATATATATGTTTAGTTAGGTAATTTTTAACTCGAGTTCATTCCATTGTTCTACAAACGACGTTATTTTTTTATCGAACAATGAGCTAATACTCGAACCTCCTACTTTATTAGTGGGCCTAAATATTTTATTAGATATTTCTCGCTCCGTCATTTTTATTTCAAATTTAAAAATATTATTACGGCTGTTTTGATTGATACATACAAGGCCAGGTTTTCCGCATCACTTAATAGCCTTTTGTTTCCGAATAGTCTAAATGTTGGCTAGTTGTTAGCGCTGTACACGCCCTATTTGATGGTCACGGTAAGTGTGTCCGGCACACCTCACAGACGAGGATTCAACTAATCTTATCACTTGGCGCAAAAAAATATTAAATCTGGGCGGTGGATCAATGACGGGTGCATGATATATTACTCTTCAAGAAACGAGAATGTCCAGTGTTTCTCTTATACAAATCTGCAGCATTTTCCGATTGAAAACATTTAATTCGTCTTTTATCGCTTTGAGTCGGTGAATTTTATATTGTGGAACGTTTAATTCTTCCCACATGTGCTCTTCGAATTACTTTCAGAATTGATAAATATAAATTTTTAGTGCCTATTTTTATTGTTTCCCAACTGATTTCATATAGAGAAGAATTAGAGGCTTGTTTCACTTTATAATTACGGTCACCCGTTTTGTATTTTTCTAAACTTTTTTACAATTAGGGTGGTACTTAATTAAAACAACACTTGAGGAGTTATTAACCCTCACTTATTAAGCTCCCTAGAAAACCATCAAATTTGAGGGATGGGGATCCCAGAATTACATCATTTAATTTTTAGTTCACTTGTCCATGGAAAATCTATTCTGAACTTCGCTAACATGGGTGAAATTTTTAATTGCTGCTCACAAAGAGCCCACCCATGACGGTATGCTGACACACTCCTGACGGGATACTAATGTAGGCTTTTAAGCATACCGAATAAGAACGAACGTATTTGATTTACTGCTGTGTATAGTTTAGATGCATGAGTTACTAAGGATTTATTTGATTCTTCAATGCAAATATCTGATTAAGACTGCAATACGTACCTGTAAATTTATAATTTTCCTGATACTTTTCGATTACAAAGTTAGCTGGTTGCCTGATAGTGTTCTTGCGCAGCTGATTTTGCTCTAACGTGTAACTGAAAACCTACAAGCCTCATTTGAGCACAGTATTATATTAAATAGGTTTAATTAGTCCCAATTTAAAAAGGACGTAAGACCTTTAATTCCGGTAGACGATTAATCAAGATAAACGACTTAATTACGATGGCTCATCTTATTTCCCATTCATTCGAGGAGGATAAAGGCTTCGCATCTTTTAATGAATGTTAGACAAGAAATGTGCAGTCGGTATCAGACGAAGGTTCATGTAAATTCAAAAGTGTAACACAGGTACAATGCATTTTAATTCAAAACATTTCAGTCAGCTATTTCCAATCGGTACACACTTTTAGAAAAGGTGTTCACATTTTCATAGGAAAGTGAAACTCTAAGGCACCTATGGTATGTGTGCATACTTGTACATTTTCACAATAATGCGTACATGAGGGGATGAAATGTTAAAGTTAATTATAGGCTATTCGAATTTCCATTTAAGCCACTCGATATATTGACTTGTTTGTATTTCATTCATGACCGAAAATTCCGTGCTTCAAGATAATACGTTTACGATACAGAATATTAAGAGCGTGTTTACAAATCTTGAAGTAAGGGTATAGTTGAACTTTAAGCACCATATCAATTAGAAGTAAAAATAATAATTGCATAGCAATCACTCTGGAGAAGCCCAATTTAACACTACGATCGAAAGGTGCTAGGAGGAAAAAATCATAGGCGTGAATCTCTCAAGAGTGTTTTAAAGCAGTGGCTACAGCTAACAGTGACAATTTCTATAAATTTGACTACACGAGGTGAATTTTTCGGGCCAAAATCCCTATGGGAAAATTTTTTTCGAATACATTTTCTATAGCCAGTATCTAGCAACTCTCCAAGGTCTGCGGGTTCCTGAAAGTTACACTGAGGGCTATTTCCGTTCGACTTCTTTTGCGTACAATTTTAGAGTGATAGAATACTCAGGAAACTTATTTAACTTAATGATTAATTTCACAATTAAATTTTTCCGCCGAGTGTATCGAATGCGATAACGAGAATTTCTTGCTCAGTAGTACTACGATGCTCATTAATTTAATTAAACGTTTTCTGTTCCGCTATATTATTTTAATTCGATCAATGACTACTGTCCGAATATTTATGATCATGAAATTTTCGATAATTGAATTCTAGCAGTAAAGATCATAAGACACAATATTCGAACGAACGTAATCAAATATATTTTTCAATTCTCCAATTGAATTATTATAACGTTGAAGGTAATAAAATAAAAATGAACCTCGCTTCCAGGAGTTATTTCCCTTACATGAAGATATACTAGAAATACCAGGCTTTTTCTCATTGCGTGAGGGTAGCCGAGAGCAAGCCACAACCATTAATCCTTAGCCTAAGAGGCGCGAGAAGCAGCACGGGCTGCACCAGAATTGCCCGGATCAATTGCAGCCCAGCACAACCCTTATCCAGAGTGAGGCCCGACAGCCGTAGCTGGTTTATCCCGACCACTTTATTTGTGCATGGCCTCCCCCCCCCGCACATGACAGGGCACAATAACCCATCTCATGCGGTCAGGCTTCCAGTGACCGCGTTAAATAATTGCATCCAAGTACACTGCTTCCACTCACTTTTGTCCGCAGTCATCCCTCTCGCCACGTCAACAGTCAGGCACTTCTCATGCAATTCACTCCATCCATACAACTCATCCGTGGCCTTTCTCGCGATCTAATACCACTCACCTACGACGTATAAATATGTTTTCACCAGCCACTCAACCTTCATTCTTTCAACATGCCCAAACCATTCAAGCACTCTTTCATCCACCCATCTATTCATCTTTTTGACAACACCCGTCTGCTCCCTAACCAACTCATTCCTAATTATATCTCTTCTTGTTACTCAAAACATGCTCCTCAAACACTTCATCTCAAACACATCCAGCTTCTTCCTCTCAGCTGCTCTCAAACCCCAAGACTCTGCTCCATACAGCAAAACTGAATTATGAAGATAGATTTGGAAAAATCGAACAATTTATGTCAATTTTTCCCCGCGATTACTTTTTCACGGGGTTCTTACACGAAAAATCTAAAAAAAATTACTGTCTCTAAGGAACCTGATATTTCATTTAGATAGGATCATTTCATAACTTACGTTACACCGTAGGCTACTGTTCAACAGCTTGGAAAAAACTCGTGCTCAAATAATGTCTCGACATTCCAGGTGTATCTGTCCAGAAAGAACCAGCCAACCATTCTGTAAGCAACTTGTGGCTCATTTCAACGCACTTCCGCATCCGGCGTCCAGCGATGACAAGGTAGCGCCCGCACACCGCGACCGTGCGGCGTGGATGTGGCTCGGCACCGCTAGACTCTGTTCTCCGATGCACATCAGCCTTGAGTTTCGCACCAACGTCAATTCTGGCACTCTGATGTACGCTGGACCGCGGCCCAGAATTCCGGCTTTTTCTCTGGCCCCTCAAGCGGCAAAAAAGAGGGAAAGCAGAATAAGAAATCTGCTGAAAGGTAAAATGATTTTACCTGGACCAACAAGAAGCAATCGAGCAGCGAGACCAATAGAGGCTCAGCATAGACAGCGGGCAAGAGTTCAGATCCCTGAAAATATTATAAAAGTAAGTCCTATGATTCTAAGCATTTCTCTTGTCATTACGTTTACTCGGATTTGCATTATTTTCGAAACTCACTCCATCATTAATTTATTTTTTACATCAAATTTTTTAACGACAGTGTATCATGCTGAATTCCTCTTTTCAACATAAACCTTAATTTTACCTTTCGGGTGTGGACCCGATGGAAAAACCACATAAGTATTAAAGATAGAAAGTAATTTCGGATATTTGCTCATTTGCCAATATGAACATGGCAGGATGAATTTTAAAAAACGCTTAATGTTTCGAATTATTGGCATAATTCACTTCATCATTCTTATGAGTATTAATAATTGATCAATTCGTAGAACATCATGTGGTCAATGTTGAATATTCCTCATGCCATCATAAATCAAAAACAAACTAATCGTGCATGTCGTAGCCTGATTTAGAAATACACTTCCGCTGAAGGGAGCTTTTCGGAGAAATTATTTTCAATATAATGAGGGTAGTATACTTGGTCCTTTTCCCCACTAACTTCTGTGAAGAATTTCTCTAACTATAGTACAGGTTTACCTCCAAGTGAAAATATCTTCCAATTCCTGTTGTAATTTTTAAAATCATTATTTTATTGTGATAGTTATTGTATTACTGCTTAGCACAAAATTGGAAATGCGGTTAGTCGAATCCAGGATTATTTCTCTGCATTATTAGAACAGGGTATCTGCCGCCGTTATTAAAACAATAGATCTGCTGGCATCGGTCAAGGGGGAAGCGGAATATTAATCAGAACGAGATGGTGTTGTTAAGGAAGAGCAAGTTACTCAGTACTAAATACTTGGTTCAAAATCGGCACAGCGACTAGAGTTGTTTTCTGCAGTTCAGCGTAGTGAGTGAACTTCAGGATCGGATAAGAGCAGTCGAATTGTACCGATAGTTGGGGAGGCGGCAACGATTAAATTGTGAGCGGCTACTAGATTTAGAGCCGTACAAACTCCACGCACACTACTGCAGTACTTGATGCCAATAAATACAAGGTTTTTAAATGGTCGTCATTATTGTATTGCTGCCGACAACAGGTCGGAGCCGTTCAGAGAAATTATCGGACGGAATTATTGTAGTTGCAAGCGCTTCCACTAGGTAAGACAAGTGGAGTAAAACCAGTATGATGCGTTTATAACGACTCTGAACTCGATCGATTAATTAATATGAGTTGATTTCATAAAAGTTTCGTTAACGTTACTGGTGAATGCACATTGTAATATTTGTAAACCACCATGCTTTAGTATTTCCCGTTTGGATATATGCATAGATCTTTAGTACTATTGTGTCATTCGGTGCAGAGTTTAATAAAAAGCTGAAGCTTATTTACTACTTCACACAGCTTCCAAGCGTAAAGTCAGCAATGAGTCTCATAAAATTACGGTATTTACTCGCTATCAAACATATAGTTGCTGTTCGCGTAAGCAGGAGGCAAGTTTTAAAATACTTCTTAAAATTATTAATCACCATTGAACAATTACGGATTCATCATACCAACCATATTTTTTACGTAATAGAATCAGGCTGTCAAGGAAAATAAGGAATCTTACTTAAATAATTTACATGAGCTCAAAGCGTAACATACTCTACAAGTCTACATACCCCCCAATAAAATTGGGGAACCTAACGTGGTGTACTGTATGTATCAAAGAAGTAGCTGAATTTTTAATGCAGAGTCATATAATTAATTCGTTGTTATCTTCTGGATTTGACAACATTTATGAACTGATTTCCTTCGGTATATAGTTCGAACACACAGAACTGATGACGGCGTTTTAGCTGCAAACTTTGCAATGCTAAATGTAACTCTCAATTGTTAATCTTTTTGTCCACAGGCGCCCGTGCTGAGCATCGAGCTGCGCAATGGTCAGCCCAAAGTTTTGTTTTCCCTCGGCGCAGAAGTGACTGTGCTTTCTCCACCCATTTCTGTCCCTGCAGAGAAAGGAGTGAACTTCAGTGACGACAGTTGGCACAGACTTGACTTCCTCTGGTCGGGAAAGGTTCGAATTTTTCTATTTTTTCAAGGTTCTCATCAATCTTTCGGTTTAGTTGTCCATCGAAATTTCGTCAAAAATGTAGGTCTCGTGTGTTTCTAACCATAAACGCTATGAAGATCGTAGCAGATGGTCGAGGCTCGATAATTGATTCATTTCACATCCTCTGATCATTAAATGAAAAATTCATTTAACTACTTGTTGGTTATATGTCAGATAGAAAATAATACATTAAAATTCAAATATATCGTTCGCATTTCGTTCGTGAATAACTATCATTGTCATTGAAAATGTGTTCGTACTAGATGCGAAAAGTCTGGACTAGGCTGAAGCTCCTCTCTCTCCTGCCCCCTGTTACAAAAAGGAAAAGAAAAATAAAAACAATTTATTTTCTATTAGAGTTAGAAATTGTCATAAATTTAAATGTAGAAATAGAGTTAGAAATTTAAAAAAATTAGAAATTTGAAATAGTCAGAAATTTAGAAAAAATTGTCCAGTGCTCTCCAGATCTGAATCATCTGAACTGCTTTACCCCTTCACTGTCTTTTTGAAAAACTCTAATTTCGTTCTAGCATCCCCAGACATACCGTATCATGAGTCGTAACGAGGACATAAATAAGCCAACATTCTCGCTGTAGTGACGTAGGCATGCTGTTCGTTTTCCAAAAGCATTTTCAGCAGTTTTGGACTACACACTTTACTTTAATGTTGGTTAATTTAGAAATTTAATTTTTCGAAGTGTATCGCTCTTCTTTCGTTCACGAAATCTATGTACATCTTTTTGCATGATATTTTCATGTAAAATGTCGAAAATCAATTCCTAGACGTATAGAAAAAGATTACTTATCCTGATCAATAAGCATTTCATTTCTAGCTGTTCCAAGAATTTAATTTAATTTAAGAACGACATAAAATAGTTCATGTTGGCCCTGGTGTTTTCGTCGAGTAAACAGTTTCAGAGAAGAAATTAAAATTTCCATTATACTGAGTTTCGCTTATTTCCATCACTCCTAGGCAATATGTTTATTTTAATTGTATTTATCATAAAACTAGTCATTGACGCTTCGCAATTACATGCGAAGAATATTTCGCTTAGAAAAACCGTTTTTATGTTTCTATGAACTTCGTATTGGAGCTGCACGATTTTTCAATTCTGAATGTTCATTATTTAGCTGAACAACTTTGCCGGCTAGTAGTTTAACGACATCAAAGAGTTGGTGTTGTTAAGTTTATGACTGCAGTGTTCATCTGTAAGTTCTTGTTACAACCAGTAATTGCAATTGCCTTAAGATAAAGAGAACTCATAATCGAGAAGTTTGTTGTATAAAAATTTTCCATGTGTTATACCTGCTTCTAAAATTAGAAAAAATGACTTCGGGGAGGACTAATCGGCAGTGAATTATTAATCACTTTTGCAGGTTTGTTCCAGAATTTTAGATGAAAATTTACATTGATTTGTCATTTATTTGCTAAAAAACTCTGCAAAGGATTCACAACTGCAGCATTCAATCATGAATATTTTACCACGAATAATGATGTTGCGCTCGCAGCTCATGTAAATATTTATAATAACATCGTTATTTTTCTGTCTTTTTCAGCAAATTGAGTTGCTGTCAGACTTGTGCCGAGGAGAACGACCTGGCTGTCATCTGAGCGCTTCTGTAGAGAGTCAGATGTCAGCGGTCAGGCGCAAAGGACAGGGCAGAACACTTGTCAAATCCGAGGCTCAATTTGACGAGATCAAAGCGGGAGTTCCTCCCCTGCATTCTGAGGCAAATGCTACGAAACGATTGGGGCCTCCAGACGACAATACCTTCGACACACTTCAAGATTCGAGTAGCGCAATTTTCAACCCTGAAACACCTTTCCAAGTGGGTGGCTTGGCACACGAACGTCCTAAAAATCGTCTCTTCGGGTGGCCTAAAGATGTAGTCTCGGGCGAAGCCTTCAATGGATGCATCCGCAATATTCGAATAAATAATCAGGTGAGGGAACTTCGAAAATGTACGGCTGGTGTCAAAACATGTAGAACACACGTGAAACTTCATTTACATTTTTTCTAACAACTTTACTGCTACGATTGCGAATGAAAAAGAAATATTCGAGATTTATGATTTATTTTTCCAGTTACTTCGTACATTTTTTCAAATACGTGACCTGGGGAAAATTTGCGAAGAATTTCATTTGTCAATCCTTCATCATCTCCCCTTCAGTCAAATCCTGAACTAATAGTGATTGATATCAAGCACCTAAAAGTGAACTCCTATACTCTGGCATCACTGTAGATATAAGTTCGCATGCATCATGGCTTTAATTGGACTTTTGAACCGTCGCATAATTGCACTTGATCAATCCGAACGATTTATTGCAGCAGCCGAAAAGTTTGCTATTTACTTTCATAGCTTACTGTGTCAGGAATAAACGAACGAATTATTGAACTGACGACCGTTTATGATACCTACACTGAGCTTTTTCCAACTTGATAGCGAAATACTACTGTGTAGGTTGTACTAAACGAACAATGACGTTTAAGTTTCTCTCACTTAATCTTTTGATATGAGAATGGTGCGAATTTACTCGTCAAGACCAGAAAATTAAGGGTTGTAAGAGGTCTTTTTGTTCGTTAAAAATGGACTAAAATCATTGCCAGCTGTAGAATACGATTACGTTCAAGAATTGAATTCTCAAAATTAAATTAAACAACTAAAAAGTAATAAGAGATATGTGTGTTGAAATATTACGAAGTGTCTAAATAAATATTCAAATAAAGCTTCATCTCGGTCATATCCTCTAAAACTGGTACACATATGCAATGAAGACTCTTACTAGGGTTTCATAATACTACGAATATTATTTGATCATTTGAGAATGTTCATGGAACTTAAAGGTTAAAACCAGCATCAATGGAAAACTGGACGCAAGAGGACGTAGAATTGTTGGAAGTTGCTAGCTCTCCAAATCTCTCCAACTACATGAATAGTTGCATAATAGAAAGAAGGCAATGACCGGCCTAAAAGATCAATGCAGTTTAAATGTAAATAATGTTTGAATTTGATGTATACATTAGCAAACATCTTCTTCGAACTGTCGCGATGGCGATGAAAATGCCAAGCATCCTGTTTCTGTCCTTTTTTTCTACTGCGGCTGTGACTGTGACCTGTTCCCCAAATACTCATGGGATCAAAGGTTCAGTTTCGAATTTGTCCCACGAGAGCGTGCACTAAACAACTAAAAGTCTATTTATCTTTCGAAAGCCCGGAAATTTTATGTTGTTGTTTCAGTAAATTATTCACTTATTAAAGTGTTGCTTAATGTGATACGTTAAACTTTTCTTGATAAATAATAAATAAAGTGTAATAAATGTCATATTCTAGGCTGCCGCCATTCGAATCTGCGGTATATAGTTTTAAATATTCACTTCTTAACATGTGTTATTCAATATGAAAAGGCAAATGAGTTTTTTACTACGATAGAAGAGAACTAAAAGTATTGTATGTCATACCTTGCACCGGAACGTGCGTCCAAGTCTTAGGGAAGTCGCTTCAATTGTTTTCTAGAGCATCAAAACTCAATGAATTAGTAATTAGTAAATTAGTAATAATAGAGGTTTAGCGAATGGAGATGCAAGGTTATGCTATGCCTATCGAGTTCCAACGCCGCAATGATTATCTGGCTCGTAAAATGCCCCCGATGCATTTCAGCCTCTCACATCAACGGCGCAGGAAATCGGATTACTGCATTTTAATCTCTTCAGCTACGGACCGTCAGATGAGTTGGTATAGTCACACAACAATATCAGCACAGAAGAATACGCATCAACTCAAACTTTGATCACTTGCGTCAACATTACCGAATAAGGATGAATGAGTAAAAATCGAAAGTTAGAGTATCGTTATTACCAAAATAAGCACAAATAAGGTGCAATCAGCATCACGAATTTTGGTGTGTGCTTGTTTGAACTGTATTTTGGCATTGACTCTCTTCCATACAAACAGTTTTCGATTGCAGACATCGTACTTTCTCGCTCCAGCACTTTGAGTTTCAATGAAGGACCATTTCTTCATTAAAGAATACCAATCCAAATATCATTAGTAATGCAGCGGGTTATCCTGATGAGTGAATTTTTCACTAGACAAAACAAACCCACGTGTCGAGTCGAACACTAATCATCACTTTGTCGTACGCGGCCGTCAATGATGAATCTACGACTTTTAACCTATGAACAAGCAAGCTCTTTCTCGCAAACAATCTGAGTGGAAAACAGTATTCGGAGAGATAGTGTCAATCATGATACGGATTAGTCATCCCTGCAAAGAACTAAGCTCTGTAATTGCTTGCGGGTCTATTGTTTGCGGGTGCATTTGATATTAATTTGTGTGTGTATCATTTATTAATCGGGTGTATTTAAGTTTAAATCATTTTCGGAGGTATTTTAAATTAATATTTTCGATCCATTGGTTCTTAAGACCAAAGACGACAGGGTTCTTCAAATAACAGTGTTCCAATTGCAGGGAAGAAGCGGCGAAGGAGGTTTTCTAATTTATTAATACGCAGCTCAAGACAATACAACAAGGGAGGTGCTACTTGATGGCACATGGTAAACATGACAGCATAACTTCAGCGGGAATAGGCGTTCCCTCCCACCTAGGTGGTATAGATCGAGTCACCTCATAGCTTTATGACTGGCCCCCATCGAACTAATCGCTGTAGTGATGTTTCATCATAATAAAAGTTCAAAAAACAGTTTTTCAGAACCATTCAGCAGCAATTAGCCAGCTTTCATAAATACTCGTAAATATTGATTAATGAATATTAATAATTCCTAGGGAATGTAAACAGTTTGACGTGGACAACAAAATAATTAACATGATTTAAGCATAAATGAAAAGTGCTTTAAAAGTGAGCAAGCTGTATTTGTGGTAGTTCTTGATTTATTTTGGCTTTAAACCTTGAAAAAAAAAATATTTTACAGAACTAAACGTTCAGAAAACACACTTCATCCCCATCCTCGATAATGTATATTTACACTTTTCGTTTTCACTTACAGATAACATTTAAAATTAGAAAATCCACCCACCCTATATATCAACCTTATTTTCTCATTTTTTTTTAAAATAAACAAGTAAGTTCGTTATTTTGAAATTAGGTCTTGTTCTTCTTCTTGTTGTTCATGTTCAGTTACGCAAAGTTTGATAGACAAAAGAAACGGAATAAAATTTTGTAAAAAAAAACACCTGTCATGATTGGATACAACTAATCATTCATTGCTTTTGCTTTACAAATTTCATCTTTTACATGATAATATACATACGGCTCTCAAACTAGGAGATATCCATTCAATAATCAAGTAGAGCTAGTGTTCATTCAAGTGTCACCCTGTTTTTAAACAGAAAATAAATGCAAACTCCTCTAAGTACATGAATATAGTTGAGGTAATGGGTGAGAAATCATTTTAAACTTGCAAGATATTTAACGAAATCTTGAAAGTCAGTCGTACGGTTATGTGTGCTTGGCGTATGACTGTTAAGTTTAACTTTAGTGGAACGCATGAAGTTCAAAATTTTTCTATTTTAAGTTAAGGAAGCTGGATGGCGAGAGAAAATTTTGTCGTCAAATTGGTTTATCGATACTGCTGACGCCAAAGAAAAGCTATCGCTGATTTACGGTGACTCCCCGAGGAAATATTTTACTCCTGGTGTTCCGTGGACGTTCTTGACCAGTTGAAGTCATTCATGGTCTCGTATAGTTTTTTGCAACTCTTCAGTAAGTAATGAATTCGTTTTTTAAACAAAAGTAGAAAAGTGTATTTCACTCATTCATTTTGGGAATGTGCTTCATTAATTCTTTGTGAACATTATACTACTCACTAAATACTTTAATAATTCTTTGAATTTTGATCCAGGAAATTAATTTGTAATCCGTGTTTGGATCTTAGGTTTTACTCTCAGGACATTTTCTTTCGTTACCCAAGTTCATTTCGAAGAATTTCACTGCCAATCTAGCTACGCGTGAATTGTTAAATAAGTTACAGATCTTATTATCATCGATGATATTAGAACAGCCAAAGTTGAAAAATTGATCTTGAACTACTACATAACTTCACGAAATAAAATAAGCATCTTGTCTAATGAATACTATTTATGAGTTCTAAATTATTTTAAACACTAAATAAAAGTTGTAATTCTCTCCATTTTTCATGAGCCATAAAAGTTAATGACTGTAATTCGGAAAGAATAATGAAAAAATTTATCCAGGAGGACACTCTCAAGCTCACAAATTTTCAACGACGACGACTAGAAGTATTGACGTTAACAATCAATGTACCCAGCACAATTCACTGTTGAATTTATTTCCTGATTTATCTCGAATAATGGCGTCAGTTAGCACGCAGTTGATTTTTTCTTATGAGAAAGATTATATAGGGATAAATTTTATTTCATTTTCTCCTAAGGATTTATCAGTGAGCTTGCAATGTATCAAAAATAACGCTTAAGGAATTATTTTGGGTACATTTTTTAACAGAACGTATTCACTATACGAACGCCGTAAATTCGAATGGAATAAATTAATAATGAAAAGCTGCATTCTGAATTTTGAATCTCTCTATTCATATCTCCGAGTTTGAAAATGTAGTTCATTTCTAATGCACATGTACTTCATTTCTTTGTCTTGGGCATTGCTATTTCTTTACTTTCCAAACATGAAAAATTCATTTGTGATAAAAATTATTAACGTTTCTCAACGCTCATGAAACGTGACAGCCTCGATACAATTAGAATACATATGCCATGAAAAAACTCCCATTTACATTGAAAAAATTAAACTTGTCGCTGGCTGAGGAGTATTTAATAGAATATCTAGGACCTGTTTTTTCTTTTGGGAAGCCAACTTGACGTTTTTTGCTCCATAATTTTTTGTCATTTGAATTCTTCGCGTTCCGCTCGTGCTACTCGATTTTTCGTTTTTCTTAAGGTTTTTTAGTTACTCCGCTCGTGTGGAAAGAAAAATTGTTAAGAGCACGTATCATTGACAGCTTTCTCTTTCACTTTTCATCTGTGCCTCTGTTTTTAAACTTATGGCTTTACGCGACGGTTTTGCCGGTTGCACAATACATGTCATTTTTACCTGAAGCATGAAAATCGATAAAAGAAACATAATTCGTATTGAAAATTTACTCATTATTTCATCTTTTTCTTTATGAGGAACATTTTGCACACCTGCTCTGTCAAATGTTCTCCCGTTGCTTCCCTCGTTCAAATGTGCCCGTGAATAATTAAGTTTTTTCACTATATTTTTTTCGATTAAATGCACTGAAACCTGATGTTTGTATCCATTCTTTACTTTCTAACCTAATTGTTGGTATGTGCGGTCTACGCAGGTAGATGGAAACTCAGAGTGTGGGCTTGGGTGGATTTATTGGCAGACGCGGTCAGCAGGGAGGACAAGACCAGAATGAGCAACTAAGCCTCGACAGCAACGGCTTTTATGTACTGCTAATACAGACTCCAGATATCCAGACAGATACAACGTGCCCGTACATAACACCCCCCCTTCAATACTAGAGAGGCTACACTTTTCAAAAAATAAACCGCAAAACTAATTACCCAATTTAAACGCATTCGACCCAGAATAAACACAATCTCTGCCCAAAACTAAAATGCTAAGGGAAAATATACTCTCAAGCATCGTTAACAACCCGTTCTTCGTAAGTATTCGTAACCAATTTACGTTAACTGTGACAACATCCATAATCATAAAAAAAAATTTTATATTAATCAAATGATAAATCGCACCAGCCAAGCATTATTGTAGGGTTACGCAAAAGAATTAAGCATTAACAAGGTAGCTTCCAGCGAACACTATACGCATACCAGGTTTAACTAAAACACTAAAAATACTAAGGTTAATACTTTTAACTTGAAACCAACGCCACGCTAATACGTCAAGCAAGAACGGTTACAATAACCAAAAAGATATAGAATAACGCAAGCACTTAGATTATAGGTAAAACGCCTCAAAAGTTAAACACAAGGGAACATTTTCGTAACTTCAACGGATACAGCAAAGCATGTTAAAGGAAGGAACCGTTAATACTTTTACCCCGCGCCTCTAAAAGAGCATGGCCTAACATTTCCGCAATAAATCAAAACACGTTACCGCAATCACCCAACAAAAGATTAAAAATTACCTTTAATACATCCTCAGGGAAAAAAAAAATTTTTTACGTCACGGAAAGAACAACCAAATTAATTTACTTAGATACTTAATTTCAAGAAAAAAAACATACCTTAAACCAAAACGTTCTCTATTAGTACTTTCAGATCTAATGTTTAAATTCGTTCCTTGGTAAAACCATATCACCAATTTACCACAACCATCCAAAACGAAATTGCAGGTAAAAATTCAAGTTTAACACACTCCTAACAAAAATTAATGCATGTAAAAAAATCAAAACCTTAATAATTAGAAAGCATACAGGCAAAGCAAATGGAACAAGCAAAAAGCAAAGCTGCTGACTTACCGTGCATATAAATAAACTGCACGTTGACAGCCATGAAGAACGTCGTAAGGATCAAAAAGTCAAACGCCATTTCATATTGATAAAATAATCCACGGAAGACCCAAAAAATAAAACAACATCCTACATGATCGCAACTAATTTCCCATTTTCGCAATAACTCCTATTAGAATTAATTCACACATTAAATAATTTAATCGCAATAAATTTTTAAATACCATTAGGGACAAGAAATTTTCATGTTTCGATCGTTTCCTTTTACAAACATTAACATTAGAACATCAAAACGTCTAACACCCAAAATAAATAATGAAATTCCTCAATGAACATCTTAAGAAGGAACGCGTCATCATGAAAAATAATCATCTTAAAATTAACTCATCGGTTTAAATTTATCACTGCGCGCATTTAATTTCTATTTCACTGCGCGCCTTTTTCAAATAACTTTTCTAATGTCAATTAAATTTTCTTTGAGTAAATAATTTTTCTACTACATCTTTTCTATTATTAAATTTCCTTTTTACTCCTTTCCAGTTCGTCGCTATAGTTCAGACTTGATCTTGCTGAACATACCTAGCTGCTCCCCTAGGTGGTAACCGTCTTAGCTGAAAGTCTTCCAGACGCTCCGCTCGGTCAGCCAAGGCCTCCAGGCCCCTCTTCGTATAGTAAATCATTGCCCCCAGGACAATTGTCGTCAACGCCAACACCATTATCATCACATCCGTGATTGAGTCGGGTAGCAAATCTGCCCGGGCATTGTTATTGATCAAGTCCTTCAATAGTGCCTCACTCGCTCCTTGGTTTTTCGCTAACGCCGTTGATAGCGTATTTACATCCACCAATGACACCTTAGCCCCCATGTAGAAGGCGTTCATGTAAATCCTGCAAGGAAGAGATACAGAAAGATTAGCACGGCCGTTTAAATAAAGTAACTACAACATACAATTTGGTATCAACTCTCGGTTGTCTGACAACTGTCCTTGACAACCACGATAGTCTTGCCTAAAGCAATTAAACGCTGATCATGTGTGATCGGTGACAAGACACCTTTCTCATGAATGCAATCTAAATTTGCTGATCGCCGGACATTCCGACGGAACAAAAATAGCACTCCGGTACGCGTCCGCAGTGTTAAAACAACCCGTCTCGCAAGGTGAACAGCAACCTCAGCTATTTGCAATTCGACGTCGTCGCATCCGTTCATGATTAAAACTGTCAATTTAGCAAAACGGATGTCGGGGTGAATTCAATTAAAAATTTAATGAAACGTCTTAGCGACAGCTAGACGAGACAGTACAAATTCCTCTGGGGTAAATGTCTAACATTTACATCAAGTTACTTGAGCATAATAGCAACATTAAGACTAACATATAAAAATACAACGCATTGATTACTGAGATTAATATGAATGCAAGCATATTGCATATAGCCAAGAAAACGCTTCTAAAATTATGATTATATCCCTTAACATTATTTATAAACAACGGTTAAACAACGGTAAAAGGTTAAAAAATGGTAAAAGGGTAATATTACTCGTCGATTAGTTAGCACGTCACATAGTCCAATGAATTCGTCTTTTTAACTCACAGATTTTACCTTTTTGAGCGGTAAAAGATGATTAAGGTTACTTCTAACGATTTTAGATCCAATTTTAATATCAGCGTAATTACGTTTAACCTTTTGGACGACCGCAGGCCCAATCCAAGTTAATTCCAATTTATGGGTCTTGTTATGATTCCTTAATAGGACTCTGTCACCAACTTGAATATCCTTATTGCGCCGCTTAAGGTTTCTATAAAGATTTCGCTCTGTTGTGTTGTTAATAATTAAATTTCGTATATTTTCTACTGTTCGAACGGCTTCTCTAGCTCTAATATTCACTAAATCTATTTCTTCATCAAAACTGTAAATTACTGAATCGAAACTGTCAGACTGATAATATGCACACGTATCGCGATTGAACATTATATAGCTTGGTGTTTCGCCAATAGTAGAGCTTAAAGAATTATTCAAGGCATTTTCTACTACTTCCAATAATTGGTCCCACTCTACATTAATAAGTGTATTAATATAAAGTTTCAACAGATTCGTAATTTTTTTATTGTTGCGCTCCACAATAGCGTTAGAATGTGGGCTGTAAGCCAAAACTTCCCTTTTTGAAATGGCATGTAATTTTGCAAATTGTTTGAGAGCCACCGATTTAAACTCATAAGCATTATCTGAAATGAGCGTCTTAGGGTACCCGAGTAGCGAGAAACAGTTGCTTAAGCAAGAAATCACTGTTTCTGTATTTCGATTTGAAATTGCATATAAACGACAAAACCTTGAAAACAGGTCAATCACCACAAGAATATATTTATTCCCATTATCAGTTACTTTAAGTGGCCCAAGCAAATCAATTGATACAACTTCGAAAGGTTTTGTAGCTATTGGGGCTGTTAAAATTTTGATTGGAACTGAAGGTCTTGCTTTAATAATTTTACACACCTCGCAATGCTGAACAAATTTGCGCACAATTGTTTTCTCTAATTGATTCCAATATTTCAACTTAAATTTGAACAAGGTATGCTTGTGATCTACGTGATACAAACTATGTATCGCTAGGATAGCTTTACTCATTAATGAATTAGGAACAACTGCAGTCAAAATTGTACTCGGTCGATTATCAATTTCTCTACGTCTATAAAGAATATTATTTAACATTAGAAATTTATCTAAGTCAGGAATAGTCGAAACACTGTCATGCAACAAAGCATTCTTAATCTCTATACAAAAAGCGTCGTTGTTTTGTTCGTCGATAAATTCCTTAATCGTCCAAGATATCTCAGCTTCAGTTGGTACGTAACTAAACAGCTTGGGACAAGCGTGTTTGTCTCGGTCAAGACTGTCTCTAACCGGCAGGTCATCTGCCTCGTCGGTCGTCATGCGGGCGTGCGTCTGTCGCTTCCGTGCACGTGTCTCTGCAATGCAAACTTCCGATTCAATCTCTGATTCCAAATCGTCACAAGAATTTAGTTCTTTAAGATTCAGTTTCTCGTTATTAATAGGTAATCTGCTCAAATAGTCAGCCACAACATTTTCCTTACCAGGAAGGTATTTAACCACTGGGTCATAGGAGTTTACATTAATGCACCAGCGTGACATACTGGTATCGTCTGGTAATTTTTTATTAAACAGTGGTGCAAGAGGGCGGTGGTCGGTGTAGACGCGAACCGTATACCCTGTAATTAAGTATCTAAAATGTTTTAAGGCAGCGTGTATCGCGTAGAATTCTTTTTTCGTAGTCGCGTATCGACGCTGGCTGGAGTTTAAATTTTTACTATAGTAAGCTATGGGTCTTAGAATTTTGTCGCTTGAATCATCTGCTTGCATTAAAACAGCACCAATTCCTGAATTGGAAGCGTCTGTGAAAACATGGAAGTCTTTAGTATAGTCGGGATGCCTCAGAACTGTGTCAGAAGTCAATAGAGATTTCATAAACTCAAAACTTTTTTGACATTCGGCAGTCCAAGTATAAACTACATTTTTTCTCAAAAGAGTATACAAGGGACTTGCTATCTCCGCAAAATTTGGTAGAAAACTGCGGAAATAATTCGCTAAACCTAAAAACTGTTGTAATTCTTTAACATTGGTTGGCGCTCGGCATTCTTGTAATTTTTTTGAATATTTGCATTTAATTCCATCTGCGGCAATTATATGGCCCAGATATTCGAGCTCTTTCTTGAAGAAATGGCATTTCTCAAGCTTTAAGGATAATTTACCGGACCGCAGCATTTTAAGGACAATTTCTATATCAGCCAGGTGCTGATCCTTGTTTTTCGAGAATACCAATATATCGTCTAGGAAGACGAAAGCTAGTTTACCCAGAATGGGTGCAAGGGCAGATGTCATAACTCTTTGGAATATTCCAGGCGAGGTAGAAAGACCGAAGGGTACCCGGCAGAAGTGGTACTTACGGTAATTTACGCTAAATGCCGTGTACTTTCTACTCTCTTTTTCTAATTCAATTTGATGGAATGCACTGCGCAAATCAAGGTTAGAGAACCACGTGTTACCTCCTAACGTTGCTAGTATATCGTCAATGCGGGGAATGGGATATGAATGTTTAATTAAAACTTTATTCAAAGCTCGAAAATCGATAACGGGCCGTAAATCGCCTGACTTCTTTTTAACTACAATGACAGGGAAATTAAAATCAGATGATGATTCCTCTATTATTCCCTGATCGAGCATGTCGTTAGTTATTCTCATTACCTCTTCTTGGTACTTATGAGGTATGCGGTTGGGAGCTAAATTTAACACAGGCGCATCAGTCTTCAACTGAATATGATGCTTCAAAATATTGGTTACACCTATTTTTTCTCCTTCCAAAGTTACTACGTCACGGAATTTATTTAACAAATTAACTAAAGGTAATTGAATGTCTTCTTCATTACAGGAAATATCATTTACCCTTAAGTCACGTCTTAACTCCTTTTCTCCACCTTCTCCACTCGATTCTAACTTCTCATTATCGACAATATCAACAGAAATTGCACCTCTGCCACGAGTATCAGCTTCCGAACAAAGTTTCCTATCAACTATGGCATTCCTTCCGCCACATGTCGATTTAACTTCCATCGTATCTGACCCCGCAACAAAATTTACTTCAACCTCACACGCATCTCTGAGCGCTGTGTCAACACTTGTTAAATACATTTCGCTCTCAATATCATCAGATTTTATCAATTCCACGTGGCATAGCATCGTGTTCTCAGAGAAGTACAACGTCTCCTCGTTAGCATTTAGAATCATGACTGGTACCACACCGTCCTCATTTACTTGCACAATTGAGTCAGCTATTAAAGCACCATTATCAAAACATCTTTTGAGAACCATATATTCTCCTACAATTGGTTTCCTAATGAACCCATAAACAACGTTAAGCGAATTACCAGGTACTTCAGCCTGATTACAATGAACAATTAATTGTTTTGTTCTCATTGTCTGTGCCTGAGCTACCGCAGCTCTCATGCTCTGTCTCTGAGCTACCTCAGCTTTCATTGTCCTGCAGTCAGCATTTTCTCTCCTGCAGTCAGCATTGTTTCTGCCGCAGTCAGCATTTTTTAATTGACTCTTGGTCTTTCTGGCGACCGCAATCTCTGATAATAGACAATCACTTTTCACTATTTTTTGCATTACAGCTTCTCTGCTTAACAGAGGTTCCACATTTAGATCTTGAAAAGGAATTGCAACATTATTCCAAAGAAGTTCCTTCTCTCTGAAGTTTATTACGGCGTCTTTTAAAACGTCACGACCTAGAATTAAATCATAATTAAATTTGGCTTCACGAACAATAAGTGCACTTGTTTTAATTACTTTACTTGTGCCCGGGATTTTAATGGATAATTCTACCTCACCGGTCACGTCGCTTTTTCCGCTTATCCCCTTGACTCTTAATTTACTCGGCTTGACTTCATCACTCAAATTTTTAATCTGTCTGTAACTAACAAGGCACTTCTCCGATCCACTGTCAATTAAAGCATTTAGATACTGATCGTTATTTCGAATAATTATAGTCGGCTTGTTGCACTCCTTAAATGACACTAATCCAGAATTTTTATCAACATTCTTTACAACGGACACAGAAAAATATGATTCCACCGTTTTGCCTTGACAATGGTCATTTTCAAGCTCTTCTTCTTGTAATAAACTATATCTATTCTTACAGTTAAACACAGGGTCAACATACGATTTGGTTATTTCGGTGGTATCTGGGCTTGCCACGGTTTCTAGTTTAACGAGTTTGGTACCGCTAATTAACTCGGGCTCAATCTGTTTCAAATCCTCCTTACTACCTTCACCTAGTTTAAAAAATCACTTGACTTGCTCTCCGCCCAATGAACTTCATTTTGGCCACGGTTCGTGCTACCTCTGCCGCGTAAATACGCCCTATAGCTACGGATCTCCGAACCGCTCGCTCTACAGTTCTTTACTACGTGAGTTCCACCGCAGGCAAAACATCCTCTCTGACCTCCTTGAACTTGACATCTTTGAGGTCGACACTCAAAGTGCCCTACCATTGAACAGGAGGTACAGTACGGGAACCCGGGCTTTTTCGTGCCCGAATTTCCTCCGGAATTTCCTACAACCCCAGAACTACCGCTATCTGATTTAACCCAGTTACACTCTAAGGAACCATGTCCTTTATCTCCTACATAACTGTTAAACTCTCTGCCTCTACTTCGTCCTCTATTTAGCCAAGGTCTAGGAACAATCCTCCTCATTCCTGATCGAAAATTCCTACGATAATTTCCGACACCTCCGTAGTACACTTCGTGCTCCTGGAATTGATCTTGCTCTTCCAAAACTTCCTCGACTTCACTAGTCACTTCACCTACATAACTCTCACTGTCCTGTCTGACCTGATACTTTTGTGCGAGAATTTTCTTAGACTCGCTTTGACTTCGCACTGCGGAAATTAACTTAGCCAACAACTCCTCCGCAGTGGAAAATTGTGTTTCAAAAATTTTCCTAGCGAACGACTCATCAAAAAGTGGACCTAAAATTGATAAGGCTAGACTGTACGACATGCTGTCGCCTACAAATTTTTTTAACTCAGCCTGAGTCGTGCAGTTTTGGAAATAACTGTGGCGCTGCCACCCTAACGAGTTTGAATTAAGAATACTCTCGGTTAGCTTCCTTATTTTCGAAAACGCGTTCACGATCTGAGCAGCAAGTGCATTATTTTTAACTAATTTTAACTCGTTTAGATCGCAAGCCAATGCATGGATACTCTTCTCTCCCCTCGAAACGTAAATGTCCTCAAGTATCTGAACGACCTGATCGAAAGAATAATTCAAGTCGGCGTTAACTAGCTTAGTTACTACACTATTGAAGTCGCCGACGTTCTTGTTTGCAGATCGTACTAAAAATTCCTTTCTACGCTCATCACTAGTGGCATCTGGCAACAAACTCAAATAAGCCTTAAGATTTTGGATATGTGTCGAAAATGTCTTATTCTCTAGGAACTCTCCATCATGCAAACGGCGTCTTCCACGGAAGGTTGGAAGCTCTGCATTAGTCATTATTGTACCGACAGTGGGCACATTTATATTTGCAGCAATGTCACGTGCAAGTTGCGTCGTGTCAACATTACTAGGTCCAGCACTAGTATTTGGTCCAGCTGTGTTAGGAGTCGTCATCTTGCTAACTACTGGGTTACTCACTCGTCCGTATTTAGTTACAGTAGGTTTAGTTCTAACTACTTCGTCCTCACTGTCCAAAGAATCAGAGAAATCCGACATGTGTCGTTTTTCATCGAAAAATATCCTATTCTACTAAAAATTAACAATTCACTACCAAAACTCACTTAAAATTTATCTAAAAATTAATATCGTACACCGAGAATGATAATAAACACCATAAAACCAGTTAAAATGATAATAAACACCGTAAATGCATTTAGAACACCCAACAATTAATTAAAGACACACCTTGAAGAACCACAAAAAAATTAATAATCCCACTTGAATTAATAATCACAAATAGTAGCTAGGAATCAATAAAACATTTCTAATACGTACAAACTACATAGAAAATGAAATAGCGTTAATCTCTAGTCATCAATAACGCTAATAAAATTACGTAACCAATACTTCCAATTAAATTCAGTAAATAGTGGCACTTTCAAACACCACAATCAGTGCAAATCTTCGTGACTTCTCAATAAAACGTGCAGAGTGCTCGTGAATGCTGAGGCTTACGACAAGGCATTAAAAAAAATATTGCTCCTCCACAGCAAAGAACGTGAAATTCTATCACATTAAAGCTTCAAAAATTGAAATCGAGGTGATTCACACACTTCCACTAACACTCCTATTCAAATGGCAAATAAAATTTGAAACTTACGATGCAAATCGCGGTAAAAGTTGGTAACCAGCTACGTTCCAGATTCGTTGGACAACGTGTCTCTCTCACAACGCTCAGAATGTAACTGATTTTGAGTGCAACCTACTGCGACTCAGCGATACAGGAAGCGGGCGTGGTAAAAAAACCACGGCAATAAGTGCAACAAAAAAGACTAGCTGCCCGGGACAGAGCGAGGTAGCACTAAACAAAGAGAGAAGAAAAAAAAATTTCCACAGAAGACTTAACTGTGAACACTGAAGACAGCTGAACACGCTGACACGCTGAACCGCGAACACGCTGACAGCGTCTCCTGCAGCAATGATGGGATGCTGTGATGCTGTGATGCTGTCGGCTGGTACAGCAAGATTATACTGCGTTTATACTGTGCACCACGTTGCAGAATTTACACTTTTAACATGCAAGTACGTGTCACTTCACTGCTACAGTCACTGCTACTGTTTTTGGTGCAATCGTAGTAATTTATCTCACACAAATTAAATTGTTCTTAGTACTTGTAGATTTGAATTCACTTCTTGTAGATGTAAAATTCACTCAGTGGTTGACGCTGGGAACGCTGCAATTTTGACTTGAAAAACGAGTTCGATAGTGTCGTTTTCACACTCGTAGACCAAAATTTTTGTACGCAGGGGTGAGTATAAATTAAGAAATACTGTAAATCTACAGTAAGCTTCCGTCAACAATTCTTTAGAGACGATGATTCCAAACACAATGACTGTTTCTTCAGGTTGCCAGAGCTGGTTGTTTTCGCTGGAACACATTTGGATTTTACACTGTCCAAAACTATCTTCACGGAGAACTTGATCTTCAGGTAACACTTATGCGAATGTGAGTTCGAATCGCAACATATGGCCACCACTTAATGTGCGGTCTACGCAGGTAGATGGAAACTCAGAGTGTGGGCTTGGGTGGATTTATTGGCAGACGCGGTCAGCAGGGAGGACAAGACCAGAATGAGCAACTAAGCCTCGACAGCAACGGCTTTTATGTACTGCTAATACAGACTCCAGATATCCAGACAGATACAACGTGCCCGTACAGGTATACGGTAATTCGTACATTAATTCAGCTTTATCACGAACCTCACTAAGCTGCTCCCTAACTACCGCTTTCTCAGTATATGTGATACGCGACAGTCTTCCTCGTTTTATATTGTTTTTTTATCCTCAAACAATTTCGGTTTCCGTTTTGATCATAATATACAAATTTTTCTCATTTCTCATATGTCGCAGGTGCGCTAACCAGCAAATAATTGTTATACATAACTAGAACGGTAGCTATGTAATAAATTGTTGTCCGTTGTCTATCGGATTAACTGTAAAGTTGATCGTCATTCATAGTGTCTGAAAAGCACTGGGAGATCGTCTTTAAGGTTATTTTTTCATCACAACTTTGTACCATGATATCCCTCGCTCATGATATCTATCATACTTACCTGCGCTGTTTCGTACTCTGTCAACTGATTCTCATAGAAAATGATTTTTTATTGCATGAACTTGAACGCAAAGCGAACTGCTCTATTATAGTCCAAAATGTTCGGAATAAATTATTATACGTCCGAAATATTGTATTCGAATTTCGGTAGCTGAGTTTTGCGAAATTTCATTAGAAAAATTTACCTTTAATTGATGCATTGAAAAATACTGCAATTATTATGAATTAAATGTACGAGGAGTTTGCGAGACTCGAACTAAGGACTATAAATTACCGCGCCAGCACGCTATCGACCGCGCTATCGATCACCCTAAAAGATGATCGAAGCCCAACGAAAGCAATGCTTGGCACAGTGAAAGCAGGCGCTCACTGTCCCGACAGATATATTTTATTCCCTTATGTATCGAGAGTTCAAAGTATAGTCACCCCCAGAAATGAATAATGAATTATTGAATTTCATATAGATCTTGGAGAGCGCAGAGCATTGAAAAAATAAACTTTCAAATCGAAATTAAAAGAAAACAAAATGAAATATGAAACGGACACTCGTCCAAAAATGTACGGTTCTGGAAATTACTTAAAGTATAATTCAGTAATACCAAACATTTTAATTTATGGTGATACATTGATGCATTGAGGAGGCATTTAAGAACACCGTACACCTTTTTTTAGGCAAAATTTTTTTATCGCAAACAATTTTTTTTGGTTTAAATTGAAGCTATACATATGTTGAATATCCACAATAAATTTTACAGGCGTGCACGCCATAGAACACTCACTATGGAGGATAGAGTGGTAGCGAGGGGAGATCTTTTTTTGTAAAAAGATTTTTTGAGCAAAACATTTTTATTTTATGAAAAACCAAACTTTTACAATTTTTTCAATCACAAAAACAAAACAAAAATATGTACTTACAAACAAAATGTTTGTTTGTGAGAATATCATTTTGTTTATTGGCTTCCGTGGGAACCAAAAACTTCCCTCATGCCAAATCTAACTCCTACAATTTTTGGTGTAGAGAATCGAGATTATGCATTTATGAGAGAAGAATAATAGACCTACAGCCCCGAAGTAGCAATTTGAGATTTTCGAATTTGGTATAAACGGCAGTCCGTCAGAGTAAAAACATTGAATTTTTAGCAATTTTTCAAAAGTTTGCTTTTAATTCCAAACATCTCCGAAACCCAAACGATTATCAAACATTCCTACCTCACCGATGTTGCCCAAGTGTTTGATCTTCAAATTACACTCGTTTCATGTCTGTTGGTTGAAATTTGTAGTAGGAGTAGGTTTTACCGTATCCCTCCATTATTTTCCGTTTTCTTTGCCCTAACTCATTTTCTATGAAGTAAATCGAAAATTTATCCTGGGTGACCCCTATTTTTTCTTACGTTTTACCAATCTATCAAAGTTCGTAAACATTGGTTCTCCTGTAAAAAAGTGCAAAAGGTGTTCGGCCCCTTCACTCCTACATTTACATCCGTTTTTCGGAGCGGCCTATAAAACCGAAATGTTTATACAATCAAAAAGCCAGCGGAACCGTAGGCTGTTGCGTTGGATATTGAATCTAGCTCTGGAATGACTATGGCATGTGTAGTGAAGATGGGCTGTTGCGTGGAGGAAATGTTTTTTAAGATATAATGAAAAGAAGTCGTATGAGGAAGGCGTCGAGGAGCAGAAAGAGTGGTGAGTTAGTTTAGACGGTGGTAACTAGCAAAACTCGAACGAAAATGTGTGAGAAGAAAAACAATAAAATAGGTAAAATAGAGTTCTTCCATTGCGCAAAAATATTTCTCACTAGTCAGAGCATTACACGTGAAAACATTACTACGTATAATGAAAGCAACTGAGCCTCGTATAAGAAGTTCTATCATAGATTATCAAAACAAGAGTAACCATTGTCTTGCCAGCTGCGCTCTCAGAGTTTCGTACATTGTTTGTATTCATCTTGTATTATTCAAATTGGAAGGGATAAGATCGAAACGCAGTTCACGGCAATAAAGATAAACTTAACTGTGTTTTTGAAAAATTTGTAATGATATTCATTAAAGTCTAAGGTGACCGACATATTTCATCAGTTGCAAGACCTCGGCCACGCTCGACTTTCCCATGGAGTCCAGCCAGGTTGTCGGCGTCCCAGCGCTTGTGCTCCTCGAGAGTGTCCGACCAACACTAGGTAAGTGGTGCTTTTTATTTCAGTCGTCTCATTATGACATGAATATAATAATAATTTATGTCAAAGCTAGCAATAAATTTTGACATTCGACTGATGCATTGATATGATCAATCCATCAGCCAGAAGAATATCAAAATAAACATGAAGGGATGCGTTAAGCTGATTCATCACAAGCCTGGAATAAATATAACTTGAACGACTTCAAAACTGTGCAATGCTGCAGAGCCCTTGATAGAAAATCAATGTATTCTTTCATTTGATGCTGATAACCTCTCGAAGTATAAATGTAATTTTTTTCCAAATAGTTTTTCTATGAATGAGTACTAATAGGGTGAGTAAGGCATGAAAACTGTACTCATGGTCACGACGATGCGAATCGAAGAAAGTACTACAGTTGAATGGTGTATCCCCCCCTTCAATAAGCCTTAAATGGAACAGTTCCTAATCCATCTACATCACTAAATTTTTCACTGACCTCATGAATTAAAGAATTTTTTTTCCACTGACAGCTTTCTCCTATTAAGAGAAGATTTTAAGGTCAATCTTTGATGGATATTTTATCCATAATGTTATCAAAATAGTTTCCACACCGTAGTAAGTTTTATTCTCACTGAGAGGCATTTATTATAAATATCATCACCATTTTCTCAGCATTCAAACAAATTATCCACGTACTGAGTAAATTATTCTTTAGTTACTCAGGCACAGGAAGCCTAAACTTTTTTTAAAGTCCTTCATCAGTCTTCGAGAAAATTTGTTATTTCTGATGAATAATAATTTACTTATTGTTTGTACCAGCTATTTCATCCAATGTTACCTATGTACACGTTATATTTCAAAATTAGCCATACATCATATTTTGATCTTGTTTTTCCAAAATCTGGGCAGTGTATTCGTAACGTGAGTATTTGGTTGATCGTTGCTTGCGAGTACGTGGAAGAAGTGGCGCTTGCAGAGAATATTGATTCGTCTATTTTATTAATTAGTTTCGTTCTTTACCCATCTGCCTACTTTCTGTTTATATTGACGAAAAAACCGTGATTGTAAGGCTTGAATCAAGTTCAAGTTCTTCTTAAATAATGTTATACTGCATTCAAACTATTATTAATGTGGACTTATTGAAGGATTCCTATCTCATATTCATAACAAGTATTCCGTTTATGATTCAAATATTTATAGGGTAAGTAAAGTTGCTTCAGTTAATTCGCTCAATGCTCAGACTGACCTTGCTCTATGAGGTCTTGGTCTCAATTTTTAACGAAGTGTTCTTCAAAAATTGAAAACTTGAACTCTAGCTCAAAAACAATAATCGAAATCCACAGTGCAATGTATGGAACTCATGGAGTAAAGAGGTCAGAATTTCATTTAATAGGGCATTAAGAAACTTATTTAACCAACTCTTGAGGGCAGTAGGCTAAAAAATAGTTGTGGAAACGTGACATCGGCTTTATAATTCCAAACTAATTCATGAAACAATTTAGTTAGAGATGTAGAAGGATCATACTTCACTGTTACTTTTGAAATCTCTGGTAGTAAATGCCGGAGATGTTTTCTATCCAGATGTATCAAGAGCTAAAATTGTGACTGATAAGAGAGTTTTAGCCGTGCGGGATCATCGAGTGTTTTGGGCACTGGGCTTCATCTCAAATATTGTGAAAAGCAAGTCTACATACACTTCGTGATCCCTTTGAGGTGAAGTCAAATTCTTTTTTTCCAGAACTAATATGGTTGTTAACTTCCTCAGGGAAGATTTCAAATAGTGCATATTCATGCTTGATTTTGCTGTGGGATTTTCTCAGCTAAAGTAAAAACTCAAGTAAAGCTGTATTCATGCATGCCTTACAAAAGCACTTCTCGAATCAGACGCAGGTTATGATATTTTCCTTCCGAGATAACGTCACTGTTTCCCTCAAACGTACCTGCAGCGCTTCGAACACATATGTATATATATATATATATATATATATATATATATATATATATATAGGGGGCAGCTTCATATTTGCTTCATTTACTTTTATCTCGTAAATTCTGGAATAGCTAACTCTTACTTATAAAAATTGTAGAAATTTTGTAGAGTGTTCTACTAATTTTCCCTATTTTTTCATAGTAATTTTCGCTTTGGTGATACAATTCTAACAGCATGGTATTAAATATTGTATTAAGACATTGGTACATAAATTGATCGTCTCCGTGCTTCTATATAGAAGTGATAGTTTACGAGAAATCTTTTTTCGGATAAATTTATGCAGTAAATTCTAATCATCGAACGCTAACGTGGGCAATCCATACGTCGAACCCTGTTCCAAACATTTATGTCAATTGCACTCTTTGAGAAATTGAAGCATAAAAAATTATTGAACATGGCGAGTGTTTCCTTCATATTTTTCTTTCTACACGCTGGTAATTTATCGCAAATTTTTTTTGTGTAATTTTTTCTTTCCCTCAAGAAACTTATGATGTCTCTCACTATTTTCAGGCGAAACAAGTTCAACGTCGAAAAGTGCGATAGAATTGATATGTATCTCCCCAGATGTTCTACCTCCCACGTGCCTCCTTCCTGCGAGTGTCTGCCCGGCCTGAGAGGAGCGCTGTGCTCCTCGGCCTCCCAGCCCGTCACCCTCACTCGCCGCAGTTACGCGGCTCTTGCGCTCTCTTTTCGTCCGCCTACCGATCACGCTCACATGCAAGTTCGGTGAGGTCGCACTGCAACCATGTGTGTCTTCTATCGCACCATACGTTCCATTAATATATAGAAAATTCATTTCAAGTTGGTTTAGAATAGAAATGTGGTGATAATAAGATTCATTTAGTTACACTCATATCCGACACTAACTGTTAATGAGCTTCACTACTGACCCTCAATGTAGGACTATATTAAAAACTAAGATAAATAATATTTTGCAGGAATATGGACTTAAGAAGTTTTCAATCTGAAGTGAACTCATTTGCAAAAATATGGATGAAGAAGACAAACATATTCTCTCGAACTAACTTAATTAGAAAGCCGCACTTAAACTGAGATGCTCGTCAGCTAATCAAAACTTAAAGCTAGGTCGCACATGTCTACATGTTCCCAGCTGGGTTTTTCCTCCAGATCTGTTTTTTTTCCTGACGATGCTGGGTTGATGGGTTTTCTTTCTTTCATTTATTGTGAATCTGCTCTTAAAGCTTCCATTTCAGAACATATAAAATATGGAAATGACTATTGATGTACTCGCATAATGATAGAAAAACTAAAGTCTTTGACGTATTTTCTTGGTGCACGCATTTATTATTAATTCCAAAGCAGTGGACACTCCCAATGCCTCTTGTGAGGTTGTGTAAAAACATTTTCATTAAAAATCGCTACTTTTTTATTTGTTTGAGAGACTGAAAATTTCCGTTTTTCACACAGCACAGCATGAATCTTTTCTGTAGTAATTAACCAACTTGAAGTGGGAAAAATAGTTGAATAATAAATAAATAAATAATTTTATATTTTCAGTCTGATTCTCATGAAATTTGACTATGATATGTAACTTCTGAAACGAAACACAATTTATTCAATTCATTTTTTTGTTTTAGGGCTTAGTTTTTGAAAAAAAAATTGACATTTGGTTTTTAGGTATTGATATGTTACTGATATTGATATTTCAAAATGTTACTCGTCATCGAGTTTTGATGCTAGAACAAAAACAAAGACAGTTTTAGAATCCTTGAAACATTCCTAACGACCTCAAATGAGCTTTTTTCCATTTCTTATTTGTTCTCTTTTTATATGGGGTTGAAATGGGCTCAAAGTTAAAGATTTTGGTCCCCTTACCCCCCTTTGGGAGGGGGGGGATCTATTGTCCGTAGTGCCATAAAATTTTAGGACCGAATAGTCCACCGCCTAAGGGTTCTTTTCCAACAAAAACTAGAAAAATGACCACCTAAGCGACAGGGGCCTGGGACGATCTCCTTAATCTTATCGAAAACCATTATTTCAAGAATGCTGCAAAACAATTTTGTAAGCCCTCATTAAATTAAACTGAATTACTTTATAAATAGTTTTCCACTTTTTGATTCATTGGTGTTGAACGTTTCTCAGCTAGCAAACAGCTCAGACACTTGAAGTATGATTTTCTAATTAAAGCGATTAAACAGAAGATCATTCCTTTTTCCGTCATTGACCTTTGCCAACGAATAAACTTTAACCAGAAATCTTTTATTGTCTATCCATACAGAAAAAGGATGTTTCATGATTATCAGGTGGTCCTAACCTTAGGTTCTGGAGCACGGATTACTTGAGTTTTAAAGGTATGCTCCCAATTCTTCCTGTTGATTAGAGTAAACATTCAGAGTTTATTAAAGTTTTTGTTCCCCTCGAAACACCGATGCAGGTATCGCCTCAAATTTTTTCTGGTGCTGATTTTCAGATAACTTATGTACAAGTACGTTGCAGAAGTAGTACGGGTTCAGGCATAGAACAAATCGTTTCGGTGAAACACGATTTCATAACAGACAGGTTGGACTTTTTACGGTATTTGGTGAGCATGATGCTCTTGTAACAATAATATTTCGAACAGCTCGATTCTTAGGGAATCTCACGCGTAAGATAAAAAGGAGAACCAACGTAGAAATATACATTTTTAATTATTTCTTTCCTATAGGCAAACGTTTCGGAGTGTAATAATTTCATCTTCAGTGCTGAGAGCATTCAAAAAAGGTCAAAATTTAAAATAAAGAAAATTTTACCAAAGTTTAAACAATAAGTAAACAAACATCTATAAAACTTAAATCCTACTTCTCATTCAATTGCAGTAAAAACGATCAATCTTATTGGCTCACTCACCCATCCTTTCACAAGTACATACACTTACACATGGGAACCTAACATAAACAGACACGCGCAAACGCACTTCACATACATACTGTACACACAGAACTATGCCAGTAGGTTGACGCAATGTTAAGTTTGACCGCACTCAAGTTTTATTCAAGTAAGTCAGGCTTATGGGTATGAATGGAAATTCTAAAATGCGAAGATTTTGTTCGTTGTTTGTAGTACACAGAGTAAATAATTATTTGTTCTGAAGGGATGATTAAGTTGCTGACAATGATCTCCGATTGCTGAATGTGGACAGTAAAGTAGTGAGTGACCTGTTCTATGGAAAATTTCTGAATATTGGCTGTGTCTAATATATTATTGAAGTTTTGTACTATCATAAGTCTGCATGCAGCAGTCACACTCATAGAAATAAACACATCCACTCAACAGACACTCTTCCATACGTTCTTTCTTCCTAAAATAAGAACTGATTTTGAAACTGTTTCTATAAAATACTCTCACGTCAACTGAAGTGATACACCTACTAACCAGAGCTACGACTTCTCTTTGCAGTTCCGAGTTCAAATAACCCAAAAAAGATAATTACACGTACAATTACTGTTTTGCTACGCTCAAGGTGAGGGAGCGGGACAGTAGTTTTTTCTAGTAACTTTCGGACGGAATTATCAGTGATAACATTGATAAGTTAACTGAACATTGCCTCTACCTACCGACATATTTCTATGTGTATGAATGTGGAATGTGTTTACGCGCGTCTGTTTATGTTGGGTTCCCGTGTGCAAATGTATGAATGTATGTACTTAAGAAAAGGTGGGTAAGTGAGTCAATGAGAATGATCGTTTTTACTGCTGTTGAATGAGAAGTAGGATTTGAGTTTTATACACGTTTGTTTACTTATTTTTTGAGCTTCTATGAACTTTTTTATTTTTCAAGTTTGTTGACCTTTTTGTGTGTTTTTCCATCGCGATTTTAAGATGGAATTATAACATTCCAAAACGTTTGTGAAAAAAAAATAAAAATGTTTATTTTATGTTGGTTCTCATTTTTGTCTTACACTTGTAGCAGTAGTAATAATGATGTGCTTACAAATTTTCGTTCTACATGTTTTACTGCAGCATGAGGACCCGTTCTTCCACCGGACTAATTCTTCAACTGTCATCCCAACGAAACAGAGATCAGCTGAGACTGCATCTTGCAGATGGCAGAGTGTGCCTTACGCTACTTTCCAGATTGATGAATGAAGATTCATTTGAATCTTTAAAAGATAATGTTGAAGTCAAGTCCCCTTTATCGAATAATCGTTCGAGGCGATCAAGACAGAAATACGAAAAACACAGAAACAATAAGTCTCCTTTCCATTCAATCGGAAATAAATCTCACACTTTCGATGGCTGGTACCCATACCCATTCAGAATTGATCATGAAAACGGCGGAGACATCGAAGAAAATTCATCTGATGGTTTAGTACATAGAGGCGACCGACAAATGCCATCTGATGACTGGAAGACGCAGGAGCTGCATAGTATGATCAACAAACCGTTATCGTCTAGTGGTAATGCATCGATCCCCAGAATGCGAACAAAACGAAACGATGAGCCACACAAAAGGAGTCCTCAGCCGTCGTCGAGATCCATTGTGTCACAAGTTTGTTTATCCGACGCTGTTCTCCACGATGGAAATTGGCACACACTAAACGCATGGAGGTAACGAAGATTTTAAAATCTATTCAGGTTCAATAGATATTCAATAGAGGTTGGTGTGATCAATGAAATGAAATAATTTTCTTTGACATTTTCTTATTAATTTGTTTCTTGGGCTAGGACGATTTAACGCGTCATTAATAAGTATAGTGTTGATTTGATGTTTGAAGTTACTAAATAATTTTTTCTGTATTGCCAGTTACGGACAGTTTCTTGAGCTCTGGGCTGACGATGGCGACTATCCGAACTACAATTCATCTCTCACCGAAGGACTTTTTTCGGGCTATCGTCAATCCACGGCAAGTCACGACCTGCGATTCCGCATTCACATGTCACCAACTCTAGTTAGACATCACAGTAAAGCAACAAGGTTAAAGTCTTTCGAAACGGCCAATAGATTTACTTTCGACGGAAGAGTAATCATCAAAACTAAAACACACAATCAAACGGAACAGATCACAAGCTGGCGTGAGGTACCGCCGTTCAATGTGGCCAGGAGCGAGAATCAGTCATACCGTGCCGCAGGCTCAAGTTTAAAGAGCTCCGCTGAAGAAAGAAGTTCGCGATGGAATGCCCAGCAATTCATTGTAGACCAGCAAGAAGGCGTCCTTATCGGTGGAGTGCCTGAATTCTTGGAGTCTCAGTTGGTCGACGTTGGAGATGATTTACTGAACAGTGAGTATTGGATAAAGGTCGCCTCTAATTGTCGCTAAGTAGAAGTCGGGGTATTTCGATTACAGCAAACAAATTGATTTGGGATAGCAAATATCATTGAAATACTATTCCAAGTAACTAACCAAACCGACAGTTTGTCTTACCAGTTGGAAAATAATTACCTTTTCATAAAAATAATTACCGCTTAACGGAAACGCTCGGATAAAGTTCATTCAAATTAAATTTTAGAATTTTTTGAACAACCAAGTAAAACATTTTAAAATAGTCTATCTCATGTTTGCATGTATAGCACCGATTGGTATGCTGACGTGATTTTAAACGCAGTTAAAATTTATGAAAAAATATTTATTAAAACATAAAAAATAACCATGATGAATGTCGAATGTTAGCTGAAGAGGCAATAAAATATCGACGATACTCGTATGAAGGAGTTTTAAGAAAAATACATAAAGAATTTTAATTGTTAACACTTTTTCTCAGCAGCCGCTTTGCCAAGCCCGTCAGGCATATATCGAGCAGTGTGTTTCCATAAAATTATTATATAAGCTTCAGACTTCCGTTTTAAATCTTACTTAAAATAAGGATATTGTTGAATTTCCTATAATTTATATCAGATTTCCATTTGCCTGCAATTATTTTGTGGAACTAAGATTTTCATTTCTCTACATCATTTAACGACGCTTACGTTTCCTGAAAAGACGACGTTGCAGCAACTGCCACAGTAAAATCGTGGTAAATATCATTGGTTTTATTATTATGTTTTCACTGCTCCAGTAACTGTAGCCTCTCGGTGAGGGCAAGCATATTGTCTGGTACCATTCATTAAAAGAAACCCTGGACGGTGTTCTATTTTACCTAGTGCGTTATGAAGTCGGTATTGCTAGACAGCACAGCAGCTGAGACGCCGGGATTCTCTAACCATGAAAATGTTTCGAATAATGCCGGACTCAAGCCTCCTGGGGTGTTAGAGAACACGACAATACAGGAAAATTCTTGTTTCGTCGTTCCTGAAGACGAATCGGTGGCCTACCGTTCATTTGTGAATTCCTGGACACTACTGAGATCGCGAGACCTTGAGAAAACACAGCTTGTCCTGAAGCGCACTGTCATAATCAGTAATTTCTCATTCAGAAACCAATAAAACGATGGGATACTAGGAGACGAATTGATCACGTAGATAATTCCAATTCCATTACGAAACTTGATCACGAAAGCTTCAACCAGGGCTACATCCTAGAATTGCCTATAGTGAGTCGTCAGGTTCAAGCATCATGAAAAATTCTTCACTTATATTAAAAAGTAGGATGCATTGGACTGCTTTCTGAATCATCTATAAAACGAAATAGGTTACACGCGAAAATTTCGTTAGACATGATACATCGATATAAAATAGCCGCTCAAAAGCGTTGCTTCCTCCAAGATCTTATCCGCGAGTAAACTTTTCTACATCTGTTTTCGTTTTTTGTTTTTCATATCAGCTTTAATCCCGTTTTTCCCTTCGGGGAAAATAATGATATATTCGTTGATTAAAATCTTTTTGCACAACGGATTTTAGATACATGTTTTTGATGTATATATATATATATATTTGTTTATATTGATTTTAAACCATTGTTTCACTTATTGAGGAGTGAATGTGCATACATTTTACAATTCAAAAAAATACTGTGATTTATTAATTTTATTCTTCTGAGAAGTTGTGAGTTGCCGAAAAAGAAAATTTAAATTTTCTCACTCAAATTGCCTGACTGTTGATAAGCCACAAGTATTAATTACAAACACATTGGGTAACGAAGCACCTTTGTCCACTGGGTGAATCGCATTAAATAATATCTTCGACTTCCGACAGCTCGTTTGACTTGCGAGAATTAAAAGGACATTCAAACGTAATTGTACTACAAACATATAATGATTTTAAATTAAAAAAAAGAGAATTCATTAGATTTGTATCTTCGGACAAAACGGTTGCCAACACTCACACTTCAACGTTTCCGTACATCGGTCCCTACTAAGAACAGTTGCTTTTGGAAAATGATTTTTTATTTTTCTTTAGAAATGTTGCCGCGTATAAAATGGCAGAGTCATATTTGCCAATTATTGCCTAAAAGTCGTTTACTTTTCCATTCCGAAGATAAACATCCGAGTATGATACAAGACTACTTAATATAAATACAGTTATAAGCCGTGTGCAAAATTTGAGTATGTGGGCATGGCTTTTTGTACTATTTGTCTAAAGGATTGCCCGCCTTACTGATGTGAGTTATCATAATGAAAATACTCTTCATATTTAGCAATAAATGATCATGCAGGTTGGCGAGAAACTCCAGTTAACGACAGTACTTTTAAGCCTGCAATAGTTCTCAAACCGGGGAAATTACTGCCCAAGAGCAATTTTAATCATGATGTTGTTGTTGATATTTCAGATTTTTCTTAGATGTTTCTTTTTATGCGAATGAATAATTGAACTTTAGATCATACATTTTTCAATTTTGCTGGGAGCTAACTTAGCGAAATTCAGAAATACATTTTTCAGGAAATACTCTTTTCAAAATTTGCATTTCCTCGGGGGTGTGGTTCGTTACGTTGCCTCAGTGACTCCGAATTTCTTTCGAATTCACATGCAAGAAAATTTTTATCGCTAATATACTAAACGATGTCGAATAGCTGGAACTGTGCTTTAAGAATAACGAGTGATGTCAAGGATTCTTTCTCATAGATAAATGCAACATGTAAATAATCTTTGTTTACTATTCAATATTCTAACATTGATCGAGCTCGTTGTATATCATATATCGAAAGGATCGAGCTCGTTGTATACTTTCTGTGTTATAACATTTTTTAGTAACTTGTTTGTATCATTATTTCTATTACTGAAAATTTTACTGCTAAAATGCACAACTCAACTTCAAGGAGTTCCATTTAATTAAAATCTTCGCATTCAGAGACATTTTGCTGCGTTTCATATACATTGTGTTCGACTTCTAGAGGTAAACGAAGAGAAATTTTTTCTTTAATTTTTTTGCGATCAATAGAGCGAAATATTTCTTGCTCCGTGATTCCTCTCTTAAAAATTCATTCCAAATCATCAAAATAAATCTAGATTGTTTGAGTCAAAATGAACGGCAGAGTTCGTTAGCTGAACGCAGGACGTTTCAAACGTAGAAGTCGCTGGTTTGGAAGGACATTCGTTGATTTCTCTCTAACGCTCTAGCAGGAAATATCATAAAAATAACCAACTATTGAGAAGTTCTCCTAATAACTACCTAAACTTCAGCTTTTGACATTTCTCTCCTTAGTAAAGGGAGATTAAATACCATGAAAGATCCAGAGGTCTTCCAGAGAGATAAGTGTCGCTCTGTAGGCACTATAAAAACAATTTCTCTTCAATGCTTCTTTGTAGATGTGAGCTGTCTGCTAAATTATTTTACCGCCTACAATCAACCGCCCCCAGTTTCGCTATCATTTACGAAAATAACTTTTAAATCCAGCAGCTTAGAAACGCAGAAACGATTCCCTTTGGCATTTTTTTGTGAAGGTGGATGCTTCTGAAAAGACGAACAAAATTTAGAAGCGGTATCTGCAATGTTGCTGCTAAGTCCTCATTTTGGGAACTATCCTGTTAAATGAGGTGAAGCTTGTCAGAGAGCAACATAAAAATTGTTCACAGATGAGTCTATCCAATTTAATGGCCTTAACAATGATGTTTTTGCTGTTTAAACTTGATGAATAAATGTCCACTAATTGTTTCGTAATTTGTTATCCATTACATGGATTCGATCAAATTTAGACTGATCTAATTAACCTTGGTTATTTGGGCAACACAGCACGTATTCATTTTAACATTGATAAAGGCACGACCAAGAATACCCGTACATTGTGTCCCAGGAAAATGGAAAGAATATTCGCCTTTTTTCATAACTCTGGACCTTATTAGCTATTAGAAGATAGCAACTGAATTTAGACATCAGAATTGTATTTAGGAATTTATATCACATAAAAAAATGAACGTAACAAAAGATAATTTGTAGGTGGTCATAGAATACTTTGTCAATCGATCATTTGGAGACTTTGGAAAGCATCTCCTTTAGCGATCATATTGATTGCCTAAAGGACAAATGTAACTGTTGGGGCCCACTGTATTTGTTATATTCTTAAAACCTTTATCACTTTTTGCTTCGATTAAATGTGGGCAAAACATCACGTATCGGTATTAAATACACTTCAACCAGCATTTTAACTACATTTACAAGAAGTTGAACGAGGCAACTGCTTAATGATCGTATTCCTTCTAAGGTTGCTTGGACGACCTCCGCCTTTGGGGCCACCCTCTGCCTCTGCCCCCGACTTCCAACGACTCTCAGGCTGCGCAGCTCTCCTCCTTCGCTAACATGGTCAGCTCGTGCTCGTCTGCAGACATGTGCGCGAACGTCACCTGTCCCAGCGGCCAACTCTGTGAGGACGCCTGGAACACAGCGTTTTGCGGGTGAGATTCAAAGTGATAGTAATTTGCAACGGCATCATAACGAAATGCTTACAGCCTCTCCTACTTTCCAGTTTAATTCTTTTCAGGAGAGTTAAAACACCGGTACGTTACCATAGACACAGCATTGGCTCTGCGTACAAATAATCATTCTGTACATGTTTTTTTTAATCTCTTTATGTTTCACTTGAGTTCTGGTCATTTTTCTTAGTTTAAAATTGCTTAGTAGCGAGTTTTTTCATCACGTGGGTGTAGATAAAACTATGATCTAATTGGCAACATTTAACAAAAAATATTTTTATGACTGACACATGTAATCGCTTCTTAGGGATACTGACACTTGAGCAATTCTGGAGCGTTCGTTAAAGAATTTTTATTTTGAAAAGGTGTCAGTTGAAGCCCCAGTGAATTTCTAGCAGAAGTAACGCGTGCAGTACTTATATAAAATAAACGATTCACTTTTAAATTTCAAATAATCAAATTTCGGTCACAATTCCACGCGCAGGATGAGTGTAAGCGAGAGATTCATTGATTAGAGTTTTCTATCTTTAACAAGTCAACTAATGATTTTTGAAATAAAATGAAATTAATTAAAAGGGTGAATTGTACAACTTCTTCCACAAAGTAGGTACTCAGCGAAATGCACATATGCACGCTAATATTTCTCCGCCCGTAAACTCGAAAATGGCAGTTCAAAGATTGAGCTCCGTATCTCTCCCAACGTATTTCACGTGACTGATAAAGCATTCATTTCATACATTGGTTTAATTCTTGGCTCATACTTTAATCAATGGCTCTATTCCTCAAAGACTCCAATATTTTATTTTTAAGACGATAATTCGTATCCACACAACACTTTTGCAAATTTTACCTCGAATTCAATATCGCTTCTACATATGCGTGGTATACATAACAAAAGAGGTGGAAGAACTTTGGCGAAGAACTTTACGTCCCGAATTTTAAATTCAGAATATATACTTCCTATCGTTATAAATACTACCGTCGTTCAGTCATGCATAACGAGCTGAGTTTCATCCAAATTTTTTAGTTTGCGTCAAGTCAACGAAGAACTTCAAGCTCGAACCAAGTTATTTGCTCCTAATGTTTACACACAAAATTCAACTGAAGTCCTGCGTCCCTTAATTTACCAGCTAAACTGTTCCCCATTAGCTACGAAAACAGTTGATGAGGGTGCGCTTATTTCTGGAAAGTCGCTCGGGGGCCAAAACTTCCTCTTCTTATAGCTCCTACCGATTCTCATCCGAAATATTATTCCAGCCGTTCTTGGCATTCTAAATATTTACCTACAAGCCTCGTTGATTTTTGTGTTTGAGCACAAATTAAATAGTAAGAGGACTACGTTTCCTGCAGGCCATGCCACTTGGCTGACGATTTTACGCTCGCGGTATTGCAAGCGTTTGTAGATACTCGGATATCGATTACTTATAGCTTCAGTGAGAGGCTTTGTGATCTATTCTATTAATCCTCGCCTCTTAGCCGATGTCATGAAAGAGACAATACCGAAAAACATCAACTAAACGCACTAGATGAGCAATATCAATTTACTTCAAACCCTTGTTGATTAGCGGAAAGATGACTAGGAACTGGCAAGAGACCGTCTGGCTTTTTCACTCTCATATTGTTACTTATTGCACATTCTCACACGATCAAATAATTGAAGTCCTTGTTCTAAATTTTTAACGCTGGCTCAGTGATATTATTTGCTAAGAAATTTATTCACTCCTGCTTTCGTACTCAGCAACGTACTGTATGTAGGGAATAATGGCGTATTCGTATTTGATAAGATTTGATGGTTCTGATGCTTACGTAAAAGCTACACTTGCACGATAAAAAAAATAATCTCCTATAAACGCATGTACTTGTATATAATGTGTCAAGGTACAATTTGAACGTCCAAAACCAACTCGAGTACGACTTAGCGTTGTTCAACATCAGCAATTGTCTAAAAATATGAAATAAACCGATATTGCTTTACTTCACATGACGGCCCCTAGTTAACAGCTTTTCGTACGTTCATGGCAGCTGATGCACATGATTTACACAGTTAAAATTATAATATTGTCAGCACAATATTGCTATCTGAAAGGACTAGATTTACATGATTTAACAGTATATCCTGCAACAAATAATCACAGCGGTTGAAATTCTACGTAGACTAGTCCTTAAAGTATGTGAAGGGGAGCCACCTGAAACTGTCGATTGTAGCTCCTAAAATGAAATACCAAACATCTTTGTCAGAGGAAAATCAAAATCTATTCCGCTGCTTTCCCATCTCTCGTCACAGCGACGCAATATTGTTCAAGTCTGGAGTTCATTCTAGCAATGATATCAAACTGTGTTCTCCAATGTTTATCAATAATTGAATATTTTAAACAAACTTTACATTAAGTGCCGTATTGCACGATATGATCAAACCAATTTTCATTGTTCAAAAATAAGTTAGTACTGCCTCCAGCTTATATGATAGTTTTTATACTACCATACATCGATTTTACAAGATTCTGGATCCTCAGCAGTTCTATTTTGCTGTATGAACAGTAACCTAGCTGTCATACAGAGGAGACGATGGAGGAAGGGGGGGCGAAAGGGTACGCTGGCTCCTGTCAAACTCATTCGAAAAATTTTAAATTGGAGGATAAATCAGGAGATTGTGGGGTCCAGTCCATGTGCTCAAATGTTCTATCATTCGCATTAAACCAATCTTAAACATTTCTGGCTCTGTGGATACGAGCTTGTAGTTATGAAAGATCCCATTGCCCTCTGGAAAATAGAACTCCATGGAAGGATGAACGTGGTCGGACAGAACTTGCATATACTCCAATGAGTTCATTTTGTTATTGCAAAGAGTGACAGATCACTCTCCTTCCCAGCAAATACAGCCCAAAGCATTACATTGCCCACAAATGTCTGAAGAGTTAGTATGATGCAGTTTTGATCCATAGCTTCACGGGGTTGTAGCTATATCTTGACAAGCAATTCTAATCTGAACTCATCGGACCCCAATGCATGGTTTTAATCCTCGATATTCTAATCTCATTGTTCTCGAACAAATAACGAACGTTTTGTTTCGATTCACTGCCGACACTTATGGGTTTCTATCGAATTTGAAATGGTCTAAAGGCCCTTTTTTAGCTTTTGACGTCTGTTTAACTCTTTTTTTTACCTTTTGAAATTTTTTTTTAATCTTCACACGCTCGTTTTTTTTTTATTTGTGTTGATGAACGCCAATTTTCATTCTCCAATCTCTTCAATGAGTGCCTGTCTCTCTCATCCAGAATGAGAGAGCTTCCATAATTTCCACGAAATGGACCAGGCTTGCCATCTTGTTTCCAGCTTGCAACTCTTCCCTGTAGCGTTCTGATATTTATTCAGGTTTCTGTATAGATGTCCTAAGTTGATTTTCCGCCTTGATGTAACCCAATGGTGCGTTCTTAATCAAATTCTGGCAGGTCTTTCTCCAGGATCTTCATTTCTCAAATTAAAGGAGAATTTGGAATTCTGTATCACACAAAATAGGACTTTACAACTTGAACATTTTTTGAATGTTACCATGTATAGTTTTAGGGAAACAAATGCACGCAGACATAAAAAACCTAAAATGTATGGAGTGGATAAAAATGAGGTGAGCTACCTTTTGTCACTCGTACATGATAAAAAATTATCAAAAGCAGTTAATTGAAAAAAGTCAACTTATGTGGCTGCATTACATTGAAAGTCAGAATTTGCACTGCAATATAAATATGAGCAAATGCCCGGAAATTGGAACTTAATTCTGCCAAAGCAATCGGCGGACTATCGAGGTTTTCGTGGAATATTCGATTCTTAATTTTGCAAATCATTTTCTTCAATCTTGAATAATGAGCATTGCTGCTGACTCCGTGTCTCCCCAAAATCAGTAGTTGAAAAGTCCTTGCAAGGCTGTTGAAGAAATGAGCTGGAGCCAAATCCAACGCGCGCTGATACGTAGCTTCAGGCGTGGGGCTTAGATTTATGGTCAAAGTAATTAATACCATATTAAGGCAGAATCTTTGATTTCATTCTTTGGTTCATAAAAGTCGTCAATGTCAGTCCATTCATTCGTAACGTATTCGCATGAAGTACCTTAGGGTGAAGCAAAATATTTGGTCAAAAATTTTCCTTATGAAAATACTTAAATACTATCTCAAATCCATCAATTTTATGTTAAAACGATCGAAGAAAAATGTAAGGGCCAAATTTAAATCTTTAGAGGTCACGCCCCCCTCATAAATGTTGCAGATTTCAAAGACACCCAGCCCAGGAGGTACAGCGATTGTATCGTTGCTTTATTTTAATTGAAAGTTACCACTGACAGATATTGGGATACAATTCAAGTGTTTAGTCAGAGATAAGAAGGTCTTCTTCGTTTTGGCGCGAAGTTTCATCCGATTATTTGACACGATCTGCGACAAATGTAATTTCTACTATTCATCATAAGTAAACATTGAATTGTAGTCTTTCATTAATTTGATGCCGCTTTCAGCAATATCATTAATCACTGTTATGTGATTGACCCAGTTCTTGCAATCCAAAAACTTTCTTCCAAAAGCACATATTCCCATGGTTTACTCAAAAATGACGAAACTAATGCTAGAAATTTCATGCATGACATTATGTTAGCAGTAACAAAATCATTATGCTGCTTATGGTTTATGCTTTCAAAATTTTCTGCGTCTTCTTTGTTGGATCTTTATCTGCTGGTATTTTGAAACCCTCTTTCATTTTTTGTTTTGTATAACGACCGATATTATCATCAAAGAAAGCCAGAGCAATCAATTATTCCGAGAGATAACGTGCGTGATTCCTGGATTTCTGCACAACAGTTTTTATTCGTGGTTTATTATTAATTTTGTAACTAAAAAGTATCATGAGCAAACAGAAATCATTAGGAATAGCATTGGCTGCAGTGGGAGTTGAGATCCAGTATTTGATGTAAATTGAAGCAGAACACTGCAGCAGAACACCGCAAATGTTTGTGTGACACTTCCTTTCTTTCGCTGCTGTGTTAAATTGTTTTTCGATCATGATGACTCTGATCGACTATAAAAGTTTCCCCATTCAGGTTTTCTGAATTTTATTCCAGTTGATGGAGCACCTTATAACAAGATCATTTTTAGCTCAAATAATTTTTTATAATCGTCACAAGTCGGTTGTTCGTTCATTTGTCTTGCTGCAAAGGCAATTATGTTCTTCTTTTCCTGTTTCGAGTGAATTTGTAATTGGAAATTAAATCAAGCCTATTCCAGTTCGTTTGAAACTTTTGAATAACTGTATGTCTGGACCTGAAGATGGCTGTAAAAAAGGAGACTCATCTGTTTGTTGGAGGGTTTCAGAAATATAATGTCTACATGGAAACAACAAATCTTTCTCCATTCTCTGCTCAATTATAGGACACAGGTTCCATTTTTGCGACCTGTATTTTACGACGTTGTACCAAACACAGTCCTGTTACCTCATTTGTCAAGTTCCAATTAAATATTGTCAGATGCATGGCATATGCAGTATTTTTGCCGGTTCCATGGTCGATTTTTGGCATTCGAAGCAGTTGTTTTTCTCCAATACCAGATTTTAGAAGTGGCACACGGCCAATTGTTTTGTTTCCAATTATGTCTGTCAGAAGTTTGTCATTCCAACTGAACGATCAGGGGTTTTAGAGTTTGAAAATTTTAGAGATTTTCCCTCATGTTTTCCCTTTCTTTCGGTCTCGCTTTTGAATCATTGAGTAGCTTATGCTGTAATCCTCGGGATGTTTTCCTTCGTTGCTATCGTACGTATTAGGATTAAAGCAGCAGATCAATCATTGATTTTCTCCACAACTAATAAAGAGACTACATTGTAATTGAGAATTTTTCTTCTTTCTTGGCGGTCCTTGTTTTGTTCATGGGGATTGTGCCAGATTTACCTCTTCCATCTCAATAGGGGCATCACGCTATGAACTGGCACAGCTGCTACTGCTGCTGCTACCTGCTAAAACTACTATTTCATCAAACAAACTTCATTCACAAAATCGCCATTTTTCTAAAACTTGGTTCTCTGCAGCTTCTTCTTAGAGCTTTGCGTTTCCCTTTTCTACTGCCGTCATTTTTCCCTTTCGACCTTCCCTGTGTAGACGGAGAAACTTTCATCTTCTTCAATGGTTATTCTTTTGTTTGCACTGACAAATGTAAAGCAAAAAATTTCAAGGAACTTTTCTCTTTATGTATTTTATTTTCCTAATAAAGACTTTGATTTCTTTCCTCAGTTCTTTCCAATATCTGCCGCTCACTATATGCGGTTCCTTGAATTTCTTGATCATATCGTGTTTCTAGGTTATTGTTGCTGCATTTTGCCAAACTTCTAGCACATCATAAACAGTGGAACTTTATGCTTATATTACACTTTCCTTCTTGTTACGTCTGTAGTTCATGAATAAAGCTTCTACTTCCATATTTGATGGCAACTTTCTTTGATTTAATGCTTCTATTTGCTGAACAATCAACCATTTTCCAGTATTGCTTTTTGCTGTCATATTTATCCACAAGATGCCTGAAAGAAGGAAATTTACCAAGATGGAGCGAAACGCATTATACTTCCCCTACTCATATATTACACACACATATACTTAGTTCAATTGTAATTCAATACCATTGACTTACACGACTTCGTCGCAACTTCAGCTGTAGTGCTTTGTTAGATAATAATTTACTTCCAATATTCACTCCTCTACACTGCATAGTCTAACATGGAAAGAAAATACAAATGAAATAATGAATTTTGATTTGCGCTTTTGATTTTCCGTAACTTTTATAATTTTCAAAATCCGCGCCCGAGCTCTAAATAATGCTTATTTTGACTTTATTTTGCAGAGAACATTTTTGTGCCTAGCAGAAGAATTTTGCGCGATCCGGGACCGTAGATTTTTTTGCCTAAACCTAATGTATAATAAAAAATATAGTGTGATGGCGCGTTCACACATGGTTCAAAATTTTGAAAACGTGCCGAAAACTGCGATTGTCGAAAAAGTAAGTTTTAATCTGTTGAGCAAAATACTTGTGTGCGGGACTTCATAATTATTTCAAGATGTGAGCGCTTGTCACAAAAGACTCGTTTGAGTAAGAAATATTTATTCAGTAGTTTTAAGTTGCAAATGGCATTCACAAAATTAGCAGCGTATCACGAGACTATCACCTTATTTAAATCAGTCTCAAGTTTTTTTTAGTACTTAGCCAAGGACACAGAATTCATTCGAAGTTATTGATTTTGGTACTCGGTACGTGTTTTGATACGTCAGTGATAACGTCATTAGGGAATGAGGCAAACGTTGACTCGTCAGAACCTACATTTTTTTGAAAATGTAGGTTCTTTCATTCTTTGAATTCAGGAAAAATGAAAAGTTATGACAGGACTGCTTCAGCAGCGTACTGTTGAGAAATTATAAAATATAATACCTTCATGAGTGTACGCAATATTTTAATGCTCTACCTGAGGTCCTTGTGCTTCAGCAGTGTTATTAAATAATTCCTTGAGTATACTGATAACATGTGATGTTTTCTAATAACTAGTAGTTTAACGGAGGGATTTAATTGGATTTATATTTTCTTGTCAGTTAGCGCTGTTTTGTGTCCTTTTTTTCTTCTAAATACATGTTAATACTTGATTAAGTTATTCATCAATGTACGGGGGAATTTTTAAAAATGAGTCCTTGAAGAATCTTCAATAATTCTCTTATTTTCGCACGGTTTTAAATAAACTCACCATTGAAGAAATTTAGAAAAATAGAAGTTCATTTTGATTATATTTGAAAGAATATTTTTCACATACAGCTTCCTTGAACGCATGAAAAAATCGACATAATTACGCAGGCTGTTCTTTACGGTGCTGGTGAGATCTTGTCCAATTCTTTGAATGTTTACCTCTGATGTAGGCTTTTCATGGTGGACTCTTCATTCAAATAGGTCATCATGACAAAATTACAAGCTTACATCAACTTAAGGCTTTAATCTATGGACAAAAATCTAGTGAATTGAAGTAGGTCTCACAACGCCGTAATGATCAGCGTGCCGTATCGTGGCGGTTATTGGCAGCGATCAGGAGCGGCGCATGAAGAGTATTGTAATCGAAAAGTAATCAAAATAGAACTCGCGTTTCTCAGGATTGTATGTACGCTTTGTTTGTTTAAATTCATTCGATATTATGAGAGTTCTTAAAGACTCTATTAGGACCCATTTTTAAAAATCACACTGAATACGAACTGTCACTGGTAAACACAATGGAAATAATTGCCGTTTTTGTAACTTACGCTCCTGATGACTGAGCACTTATATTTTCTCCGTCTTGAGAGGTCTTGCAGAATGCGTATTTCTCGCTTGGACGACTATAGCTGTAGAATGTCAATATTCCAGAATTAAAATTACTGCCTTCGTGTATCAAAATACAATGCGTCTTCATACATGTTTGTTTACAATGAAATATTTCATGCTACTCGGATGTGCTTTGTTCTCTTTTTAAACGCGTAACATTATACCATTTTCTGTTGTTCCCCTTTCTGTAGGTGTGGACCTGGCAAAACCTACAAGTCTGGCAACTGCGAGGATATTGACGAGTGTCGCTCCTGGTACCCGTGCCTTAGAGGAACTTGTGTTGATTTGAACCCAGGATATCGCTGCGAATGCCCTTCAACTTACGCAGGTGGACCGCCTGAATGCTAACATTTAAATTACCCTAATCGACAAGCTAGGGCTCGCCTCAGAATAAGGTTTACGTGAGGTTGACATACTTTTGAAATACGCTTTGAAAAGTTTCAATTTTAATTCTTTCTAGAATAGGAATAAACTTGATTCACTGTTGTTTATTATTTTTTTGATAAAATACAATATTGTGTTTAGCATAGATACATTCATAACTAAAAAGTACGCTTATGCTTCGTTCAGTTTTATCCCTTCTTCGTTATCTTTTCTTCGTAATATTTTTCCTCTTTCTTCGTAACTTACTTTCGCCATGTGCAGGGTATCCTTTGAGGAAACACATCTCGTGCACAGATTCCTCGTTCCTTACAGTCCACGCTAAAAAGACCCATCTCTTCCTTATTTTGAGACAGCCTTTGCTGTGGCCAAAGAGTCCTAAATTAAACGATGCAATAATATACCATCATCTTCACATCCTCGACCACTCCACCATTTACAAAATTTTGGGTTTCAATTCGTAAAAAAGGACATATCACCACCACTCTAGTGACTGAGTGGCAATTAACACGTGTATCGTCTTCATGGAAAGATCAAAACCCTGTCATAATAATAGGAGGCCAATGTTGATGAAACCGTGATTAAATCCAAAAACCACCTAAAAACAAAAAAAATGCTTTCATAATTTCTGTTCAGATTCCTACAAGGTCTCACTCTGATAATAGTTTAAAAAACTGCTGAAGCTTTAGGGAGTGAATAATCAAACGCTTTCAAGCAATATCGTTGTATTTATTTTTCCTCGGAAAAATAGAAAACCGTCTGAGAAAGGTCGCATGCATATAGTTAATTGTATTCATCCGCTAAACATGTAACATGCAATTCCAACCTAATAAATTAAGTACAACTTAGGATTAGAAATTTACTTCATTTAAAGTCCTAACTTTTACCGATTATAGTTGCGTTCCGAGATAAAAACACTTTTAAGCCGTTAGCAATCTCGAGGCATGTTTTTGATCATCATACTTGGCACACTATTGTTCATTCTCGACTGACCGTTAACTTTTACGAGCAGAACCATAGGAACACCCACTTTAACATACAGGGTGGCGTATAAGTTGCTTTAGCATTTTAAAATAATACATATTTTCTTCAAATGATTTTACTTCATTGAATCTTTTTTTACTTAGCTTAAAGGTTTGAACTTTATTTGGGTTCATGTATTAAAAATAATGTCACGTAAATGGCCTCCATTTCCAGCTTATTCAATACGAGCTCTTTGTAAGGCATTTTCTATGACAGTTACTAGCATCGGAGGATGTATGACATGAATTTCCTACTGTATGTTTTTTTTAAGTTTTTGGATAGGTCGAGGTTTATTTACGTACACCTTTTCTCTTAAGTACGAACAAAACTTACAAGCATATCTCTACACTTTGTTCCAATAATTCGTCCATTTTCGAAATGAAATTCAATTATCTTAATTCTCTTTTCGTCTGTGAATTTATTCATATTTAAATTTCCAACGACGTAACTCTAAAATTCTGAGAAGAAAAATAAAAATTAATTTATTAAAAAAACATATTTCATTATAAAATGGTGAAGTGACTTATGTTCCACCTGTTATTTCTAATTGTTTTGAATCCACAGCGTAATTAGGTATAAAGATCGAGTTCTCCATTTCAACAAGTACAATGTTTCACATACTAAGAAAATATCCTTTTTAGCGTTTTGTGAATCGGGGTGTATTTACGAATCTAAACATTTGTTTGCTTTCAAAATACTTTCTCTCTGAAAATAAGTGTTTAATTTTTTCAAATCTAAATATTAGGTGTTCATTTCCTGTAAATAGTGTCGGCCAACACAAAGTAGATTTTTAATCCCTTGGGATAATGAGTGCTTTATTATAACATCCTCCTCAACATCTCAACAAGCCTTGCTGCAAAAACGCATAATGTAAAACTCTCTTTGCAGGCCACCATGCAGTGACCATTTACTTTTTAACTTTCACTGATAGCTTTGGTCAGCGTTTCAGTATGTGTTTAACCATTGCGCTGTCTTCTCTTTATAATCGAAAAGTGCCCATTTTTTCAACAAGCGATGAGTCAGCGCCAAAAAATCTCCTCTTCCATTTTAAAACTGAACATGGAACACAATCTAAGACCCATTTTTATTGAAAATGTTAACTTGAAGTAATGCAAGCTTATGTGTTTTTTGCTCCTATACTGTTCTTCAAGTGTCGAGGAGCAGTTGTGAGAGGCATCTGGAACTTTGGTAACATTTTTCGAACCGTTGTTCTCGGATTTCTTCTTCCACAACATACACTTCACCATTGCGAATAAATATTAGTGGTTTCTCTCTCTCTCTTTCTCTCTCTCTCTCTCTCTCTCTCTCCCTTGGTTCATTTTCAAGGTTTTCACATCCTGAACAGAACGTCTCGCCCCATCATCTCGGAATATCTCAGATGTCAATAGCATAGTTGCCAAATAGCAGCTTGTCGTTACTGGGAGTGTTTTACCAAATGTCGCAATAAAAACTATACAAGACATTGGTTTATAACATCGAAGCATATTCATTTTAGTCTATAACTCATTCCTTTTTCGAATCGGTCACGAATTTGAACGGTATTCTTTCACCAAAGAGTCTTAGAATAACATTTCTCTGAAAGCCTTTTCGTACTCTTCAAGAAGCAAATTTATCACAAAAGAGGCACTGTTCATGAGTCGCTGACTAAATATGCTTCAGAATACACGTCAAACAATGTGCCAAATTGTTCATGTTAATCAACCTTTTCTTGTTCTTCCATTTAAAGTTTTTAACTCCTAATGAGAAAGTAGGCACATTTCTCAGTCGAATTTTTCAGTTTGATATTCTTACTTTCATCTGTCTCTCAGCCCTCCTTTAAAATTAGTGCCTATGCTCCATTATTATCTAGAAATTAGTATTTGAAATAAAGTACAGAAAATACAGTTTTATTCATTAAGATGTCCATAGTTTAATTCGCCAGCCGACATATCCATATTTTTAGTTTCCCAGGTACATCCTACACATTGGACGGCTAAAATCGTAAATTTTTCGCCGAAAAAGTTAGACTGGGCTGATGCGTCTCACAAAGTAGTTTTAGGTTTATTCCTGTGCAAGCATCATATTGCCAATTAATGTCTCAAATTAATCTGATAGCCTACGTTAGAACTCTAAGCAATGATTTCTTTCTTATCAGAATGAAACATTTCTTAGCAAGGCAAGCCTATCAAGATGTCCGCACAGAGCTCATTTGGAGCAGGAACAGGCCGGTGATGTAGGTTCTCGAAGACAAATTGAATATCATTGAAGGAGAGGATAGTCGGGCTTCTAGAGTTATCCAGTGACGCCCGGTACTAATTACGTTCTGAGTATATATTCACTCCTTGCAGCCGGATGGGTGCATTCAGGACCCTACCGCTGTAGTCGTTGTTGACGCGCACTTTATTCTCGCCCCAGGAGATCACTGTGAGCTGTCGGTGGCACCTTCATCAAGTTTTCAGCTCTCGCTGCGAGCCGCGGGGCTGGGTCTCATCACCCTGGGATTCCTGATGTTCGGTGAGCGCCGTGCATTCTTAAAGGGACTGTGAGGTGACACTGTCCCTGCCTGACGAGCCTAACAAGACGCAAGACAATACTCTCTCACTTTTCTCGCTCACAATATATTTGATAATGAATTCTTCCATCGGAGCTCAACGTAAATGGATTATGAATGATGCATTCTCACCAAACTTTTTGTAGAATAAACGTAGAAATGGTGTAATATTCAGGTATAATACAGACGGCACGTCATCGTTAAAAAAATAGCATCTTACGAAAAATCTATTCTGGACTTGGAAGGAAAGTTTTCGTTCAAATGCTTTTTGACCCAAACTTAATCACAATATTATTCTTGATGCAAACCAGACCAGTATTATTTATATTATCATTAGGCGCACAATGAACAAGTCATTAAAAGGGTACTTGAAGTAATACTGAAAACAAACATATATGAAATTTTATTTCATGAAAATTAATTTTCTCCACATCTCTTGACACTAAGAAAGAAAACCATAATCTACTAGGCGAGAAGAACTAGTAGAGAATGAACATCCTTCATGCGCCATTCAGTGTCTCTAGAATCAGCTTTCGAAATTCCAGGTGAAATCAGATCTGTGCCACTCAGTAACAAAGCTCTGGACGCGACTGTCTCATGCAAGAGTTAAGAAACATGGTTCTACTGACATAAATGAAGCCATAACAAATTCAAACTCAGAACGCAATTTTTCCCGCGTTTGGGCATATTTTGGCTGAGATTTTATAACAATGGCGGTTAGAATTGGCAGTGTTTGCTCAACGGTAAAAGGGTTGTAACGTAACGACTTATTTTTTAAATTAATGACAAAATTCTTCTGAATTCATTCACCTATGATGATAGTTTATTCAATTATATTGAGCCTGTGAAATTCATGGGAATCTTACTACGAGGGAAATGGTCAAAAAACAGGTTATGGCTACACGTTAATACGTCATTTCATGTCTGTCTAGTCAGCTGAAATTTTTTATGTCGCAAGTTTACGTTAGTAAAATCTTATACATAATTGTATTTTACATCATCCTCCGTACTCTCCTGATACCGCTCCTGCTGATCGGGTCAACATTTTTTTTTTAATTCGGGCTTTGATATGCAACTAAGCATTTTCAAACATTGAAAAGATACTTATGAAATAATATGGAACTTTTCAGACCCATTATTTTCCTTTACGGAAAAATTCACACTATTTTGTAATGAACTCAGAACGTAGCCTGTACTCTAACCAAAAAAGGCCTCACATGTCCGATGACAATTCTCCTTCAATAGTTCGTGAAGCCGTCCTTAATGAACCTCGCACAGTTAGGTGTCGAGTCCGAAAAAAACTGTTTTCGAATTGCTCAATCAAGCGCCAGGAATTCAAGCCTTAAATGTGTTAGTTCTCATTACTCACGTGAAATTTCTGAAAATAGTAATAGTAATAGGAATAGTAAGAGTAATAGTAATTTTCAGGTGGTCTCAATACTGAATGTGTGTTGCTCAATAACTCGCTTCATGCAATTTAAGTATTTTGTTTTATGTAACTCTGCTAGCTTTAGGTTACGTCGTATCAAAGTTCGTTATTTTCAATTTAACATTATTCATCATGTTTTTAATACGATTAATTTTCTCTGAATGAAGTATTGCTCTCTAAACAAGAATCTAATTTGGATTGATATGAAAGGCTGCTATTTTTTCGTTCGAGTATCACGCTAATTAGTTGACTGCAAATTGATAAATTTATTTCAGCACTAAAAGTATGACCATTTGCAATATTTTATGTCGATGCTATTTGTCCCTCATTATTTACTCATACGCTGCACTGTAGACGAAAAATCTACGCACTTTTATTTACCGAAGTTGCTGCAATTGAATCACTAAATCAAAAACTTTTAACGCAATTTTTGTGATAATTTGAATGCAGTATTTATTCGTGTCCGTGTTTTCCTTTTTTTCAAAAAAGTTTTTGTGTATTCAGAGAGTTACTTTTCAAATTTCTGAAAAAGCTATAAAGCCATGAAGGGGAAATTATTTATAAAACAAGTAATACAAAGTATGAAAATGAAATTAACACTAGACAATGGTGAATTTAATGGATGGTCAACAAAAAATGATGCGGGGTGTGGTTCTTCGTTTCAGATCGAGGTATATTGAAAATAAATCAGGTACCAGATTGATTGAGCGTCATTAATTATTGCTGAAATATTGGTCGGCTGAAAGCCAATGCATTTTTCATGCTACATTTTTAATATTCATGGTGTAAATGACAATTGTGATAGGTAAATAGCATATTTATGTGAATTGTAAAAAGTTTGAGTACTAGGTTAGGTGCCATTTTAAATAGCTGTTTAGTTCATAAGATGTAACATTTATTTCTCAATTTCACGATGCAAAAAACTATTAGTTTTTAGCCAATTCTCTGGAAGACGTATTATTCAGTATTGCGAGACGTTTACTAAAATTTTTCATTTTATTAGAACACTAAGAAAATATAGATTAGTCCATTTATGTTTTTAACATTCTAAAAATAATTTCCATTCAGGTTTCCAATGTTAATCATGCTATAAACATGGAATGATTTCATTTGAAGCTGCGCTTTGCTACTTAAATATGGTAATGATCTAAAAAGTATTTGACACTTACCTAATAAATTGAAATTCGTGCCTCTAGCTGAAGTAAGTTCACATCGTCACAATTTTGTGACTTAATTTGTGACAAAAGCTCTTCAGCATGTTATTTTGCAGCAGTTCTTTTTTAGCGTATCGACTCATCAGTATTGTATTTTCCTCAACGTTTGGGTGGATCCAAACACTAGGTCCTTGTTCGCGGGCCGTAAGTGTTCCCTAAGAAGCAGCAATTACGTGATTCAACAAGCAGTTCCAAGTTTTCCTCTGATTACATCACTTACGGCTCCATTTATGTAACAAACTGCGGACACTAATACATTCGTAGAATTTTAGTTCCCATTTCTTCTCACTGGTACGCTATGAGTATGTAGAGGAAATTTCCCTCGTTCATCATTGCATGGGTTATCTCAGCATTGAGAACTCGTCCTCAAATTGTGCGAAAACTTTCTCTGATTGGACTAATTTCTCAACACGAATACTTCTGTAGTGCACAAGAAGTTCGTTGCGAGAATGAACCAACAGAAAACGAAAAAAATTTGTTGTTTAGTTTTACAAATTCGCTTGTGAGTCAATACATGAATGATGCATTGTAACGTTAAAGCATTAACTGAAAAGTTATATTGAAGTTGTTTAGACGTTAACAACATTACAGAATATGTCAATCGAGGTCTGAAAAAGTATTAATTGCTCTCAAAATTAAAATATTTCAACAAACTCATATAACAAGGGAATATCTTACCAGTATTTATTGATAATATTATGAGCGTAAGAAGCTTGCTGGAATCCATTCTTAAAATGGGAAAATGGTGAATTTAAGTAACGTTTTCAATTAGCATTTTTTTATTTAATATTCAATAAGTTTGGCATTTCCTTGAATACTATATTTCTGTGCTTAGCGATATCTTCATTTATTCTTGTTATATGTATCACTGTGCCATTCCTTCCGAAACTGCTAGAGAATTAAAGGAATATTTTCGCATTTTTCGTTCTAATTCTTTCTGTGAATCGAAATAATTATTCAACTATTGTTCCCCAATGTGTTGCCATATAAGCGCGGAGCTACAATACTCTGCGATTAAGATACTTAAGTGGCATGTACTGCGGTAGTGGTTTAAGAATTCTGTAATGGGATAATTCGTAATTCCATGACCCATCGTACTTCATATTTCAAATAGACGAAGAGAGATGTTATTTGAGAGTCTACGCCTATGTGTAGCTCTGTAAGAAAATTTACAAAACTGACCAAGTCTCTCACTGTCTTTACAGCTCTGCCGATCATGTACTTCATCATGAAGCGCGCCAAGAAGCAGACCTCTGCGCGAATAAAGCAGAAAATATCGGAATCAAGTACGCCGTCCTCAACGCCTCACACCCACCATTCTCCTCATTGCTCTTCCCCCTTCCTCTCCTCAGCAGAGCATGACATTCCCCAGGATTTACGAAGGATTACATCGAGCATCCGGGCGCAAAACCAGACCCACGCTGTCCCGCCCTCAGCGCCGGAACTCAGTAGCTCCCCGCTGCTCGAGTTGTCTACTTTGTGCTACTCGAAAATTGGTACGTTGGTGGAGCATTGTTTGTACAAAGTAGACTCCTCACAATAGAGAATGAAAGTGTGGTATAAGTCATTGATTGTTTTCCCGAATTTTTTCCTTTGAAACCGATTTACAATCTCTTACGAGAACATTTAATGCATGCACGGTTTTAGTACCAATGATGCGTTGGAGAACACTAAACTCAGCTGTACTGATTAGAAATTTTTTCTATTTTTTCATGTGTCATCTAGGATGACAAATTAACGGGCTAACATGAGAAAATTTCTCACGTGTCATCTAAGAGAAAAAGATGAAATCGTCAAGCCTTATAGACAGTATAACGTCTAGCGCTGTCTAGGCATGGAAATTCTGAACGGCTCGAGCCCTACCTTGCAAAAATCAGTGTTTATCTTGTTTTGAACATTTTGGCTAAGATATTGGAGCATGATTCCGAATTGCCTCGAAGGCAAACGAAGGGATGGTGGGCGGGTGAAGGTGGAATATGAAAGTAGCATTCGGCGCTGTATATTTCGAGCGAATTTTCATAAAAGCGTCCAACGAAGTAACATCAGTCAGCTTAGAATAGGCACCCTGCGGGTGGTTATTAATACTTTATACTGCATTAAAATGAATTATATACTTCCCAATTTTTTAATAGCTATTGGGTTGGAAAAGGTATTTTTTGTCAAGAAAATTCAAATAATTTCAGAAGGTGATCTGGCATTTTACTGATAAAAATATTGCATTATCACAGAGGAGAAATAGCTTTAAATATTTTGTTTCAGCCTGGGCAATCATAAATTATGCAGCGCTTAACATGCCAGTTATGTTTTTCTAACCTTCAACACTTTCAAGCCTGTGCAAGACATGTGATAATTTTTTCTGCAATTTGTAACAGAACACTGAAAAAAATCACTGAAATAACCGTGTTGTGCGGTTATTCAATTTTACGCTCTCTACGGTCACTTAAATATGTTCGCTTAATATATACAACAAATCTTGAATCCTATGGCAAGCTTAACAAACTTTAACTCTCATAGATATCAACACTGAAAATATGTGTCGTACGAAAAACTAAAGTATGAATCAACTGCATCATGAAGAAGGGTATATTATTGGGTACACTTTCCTTCATTTACCCTTTCATGTTTTTGATAATCGACGACGAAGCTCGTTTCACAACTCATTTCATATATTTCAGTCAATATTCGATTTTGAACGACGTATACCTCATGAATTAAAACAAGTAAAGTGAAATTAAATCATAAAAATGGGAACATAAATTTATTAATTAGATTCCATTCCATGATCTTTTATTTATATGTTTTAAATTAATTTAGTTGTATGTCTTTGCTCTGATAGGAAAACTAGAGGTCATCTAGAGGTCAAAAACCCTGGAAGCCAAATTATCATTTGCTAAGGTCAAACACTTTTTTATTTTCAGTGATTGGTTTCTTATTCGATCGCGTACAGATATACTTTACTATATAGAGTGATTATGATATTTTCTTTTACAGATGTGGACGTTTTAAAAATTCCAGCCCCTCAATCTTCATTTGTCGTGAATCCTCCTCACAGTTTTGAGTGTGAAGAGAACACCAAAGCTACAAAATTTCATGCAGCTGCGAGCACGAGCGATGGCCAATTTTCTAGAGATCGAGTGAATGTACCAGATTTGGACAGATCAACTGTAGCTGAAGCAGCGCTGCACAGGCTACACCCAGATGGCAAGGAACGACTTAATGACATGCATGCCACTGGAATAGACTGGGATTGTACGAGATGCGACAAAAGACTACAGCTTCCGAAAAGAAGATGCTCCTGTTCTTCGGAAGCTTGTCAGAAAGCCGAGTCCACGGGTTCATGCGGTGGATCTTGCAGCTGTATTCGCACCAAGAAAGATCGCTCATACCAACCAACGAGTGATGATTTACGAGATTATGCTTACGAAGGGGAAGGCAGCACTCCTGATTCGTTGTCCCCCTGTTGTTCTGGTGAAAATTTTCGTCTTTAAAAAATGTTTATCAGAAAAAGAATTCCATCTTGGAGTATTCTTTTTGTTTAAAAATTACGCCTTCATCCCTGTCATTGAAAATGCCATATCAACGTCAAACATTTGTAATGATTTGTTACGAGAGTTTGATATTCGGCTTGCAATAATCTTCCAATTAGTAAATAAGGGCAATCAAATAGCATAATCAGTCCCGTTGCTTAATTAAACTTCGTCAAAATTAATAAAAATTAGAAGTACATTTTAAATAAGCACAGAATAGTGTTAACATGATTTTTGCCCTCGGATAAACTACACAAATCGAGATGTGTTCAAACCGTAAAATAACCAATCCAGATTCTGAATTGGGAAAATTTTAAGAGTTTAGAGTGAGATTTTTATTTGATTTCCAGTAAGATAAACCTTTGGAATAGCCCGGCAAATTTATTTTTGAAATAGTGGATTTTCCTTCACCATAGATTTAGGACTGTGCTTCATTAACAGATGAAATAGCTTTTTCTTCGATGATTCGATATCTGTTATTGGAATTATATATCTGAAAGTTTGAAACAAAACTTATTTTCGTAAGGTGAGAAAATTAAAACAATTACATCAATAGGAATATCAAATAGATTTGAATTTCTAACCAGCGCTTGGTGTAGAGCACCCAGAGTAAGTACGTTTCTTGTAAGCTCTGTGTTTCATGCCATTAATGACGCTAGCTTACTGTGGTGTCATTTGTTAAATGTTTACGAACCAAAGCTTTTAAAATCGTAGACCTATATTGAGGAGCGAAAGTTTCTTAACGTAAAATAAATGAACTTGAGGTTTAAAAATGTTAATTCCGAATGCAGTTTTTGTTATGAAACTTTTCTTATTTATACTAATATTTTTTTGATTTTGATGATGGTAAATAAATGTCATCTTGGAATAAAGAACCGACTTTAGAATTTCCTCTGAGAGTTCAGGAATATAGGTCGGTGGTACCTTATTTAACTGAACATCTTGATTGAAACTTTTGTGAAGCTATCTCGGTTACTCTGACAGGAATTTCCACGATGCAGCTGACAAGTGCTCGAAGAGTATTAATCAGCATTTTACTCACGATTCAATCAAGGAAATATTCTGAATGGTTTAATGACGTTACAGGCATGACATAACTAGGCATGACACACAAATGTTGGCATCCTTGCTTGAATTTGTCTTAGAGGCTCACGTTTATTCTAATAAACAATCGAATTTCGTTTTATTAATGTATCAACTTGAAAATACAATGTATTTTTACATACTTTCCTGAGATTTAAGTGCGTACATTTTCATAGCTCTTATCAATTACGTGCGGCCGAAGCGAATTTCGTACGTTCAGTACACAGGCTTTTTAATTACTTAAAAGTCTTTCGAAATACACGAATTTAATAACATGTTGTTTCTTATTCCATCCGGATAATAAGCGCAAAGGCTCAACCAGAAATTTCGAAGTTGTGACAACTAGAAAAACCAGACTTTAAATTTCTTCATGAACACATGTAAGATCGACATTAATACCGTATATACCTTATATGTCTGCTTCGAAATCCGGCAGTGCATAATAAATCCTTAACTTGAATTGTTTAGTGAGAACTATACATGGATAGTTTTGCAAAATATGATCGGATGATTACATCATAACTCAGAGGGGAAAGTTTTCATTACTTGTCTTTGGAATACTTCTCCATTGGATAAAATAAATTTACTTATCTTTGACAACCGATATTTGACTCAACTCAATGCATACGTGAATTTTTATTTATACTGTAATCTACAACTGCCTTTTCTTTATACAGACATGGGGTATTTATGACATTTTATTTACATTTATCAGTATATTTCAAGTGAAGATTGAGGAATTAGAAATAGAATAAATGAGTGAATTTACAACAGGTACGAACCACTGTGCCGAGTTCCAACAGAACAGATTTCGAAATCAGTCGTGAAACAATCAGGGAGACATCATTCTAAACGATGTTATTCAAAATAATCAATAGCAAAAGTTCACACAAAAATATTGAACGTTAGTCGATGGAATAAAATTCCGAGTTGGTGTTCTTGATAGGATTTGTATCACACAGCGCACACCAATGAATAGCAAACCCAAGTCAACCATCAATAACTTGAGCATTAAAGCGTTTCCTCACACCATTTCCAGCGACTTTAAAGTTAGGTTTATTATGAAATAATTTGTAATGTTGAATAAAAGTGATGAAAATGCGAGCTAAGCGTTGCACTTCGAAAGCGCGGTGTTGAAATCTACACTGTTCGAACAGGTTTAATAAATAGATTGTACAAATTAGATACCTGAAAAAAAACTCTTTGCTTATTCGAATTATAGAAACATACGTCTTCTTCAGCATGACAGCATCCATTCTGAACAAATTTCTCCTCATCTGAATCAATTTCACAGTAACTTTGATTTCATTATATCAAATGACTACTTTGACACTTTCCCTTCGTAAAGACCTTAATTTCGAGCACAATTTGATTTTGCAAGCCTAATATTGATGCTTTGATATATACGCTGTATTCATCAATAACCCTACGGTAAAATCGTAAGGTGTGATATCATGGTTTTCGATAAGATTTTGTGAGATTGTAAGAGATTTTCGATGAGAGAGTAATTTTGAGTTTCCCAGTTAGTCTCTTGAGGCACTTTATGTTAATTTTGAATATGGGAAGATTTTTTGCCCAACAAACTACTTCAACGAACTAAAAAAATTTATTTGTTCAAAAACTTGTAACGGGTTGTCACCGCTACGCGTTCCATCTTGAGAAGTGATGCGTTTAATTTGCCTTTTTGACGTTTTCATTCAACACAGGGTACGGAGACAACATTTTAAACAGTTTCAAATTCGCTCGACAAAGTGAGGGAAAAAGCTTTCTTGTTCGTAACAAAATTAAAATTAAAATGCCTTCTATCTACTCAAGTTTCCAATGGTTGAAATTCGAAAACATGCATTTTATTGTTTTTTCCTGCAAGTGCTCATCAATTTTATTTAATTTCTCTCAAAATATATATGAAACTAGTTTTATTGACATACTCTCTGGAGATTAACAAAAAAACTAGTTAATATTCTAGTATAAATGGATCGCTGGAACACAAGCACAAAACTTACAATACATTTATACCGAGTTTCAACTTCTTTTGCTGAACAAGTTATGTGAGCGCGCACAAGAGGCTCCAAAAACTGTAACTGTAATGCCAGCGAGCTACGTGTGCATTACAAAACAGCGCATCAAAACAACAGAAATAATTAGAACGTTACAATCATTGTAGGAAAGCCAGGCTGCATTAGTTACATGATCACGTCGAACTCCTTTGCTAATGATATTTATTCTTCAAAGCAACATAAGTTGATTTATAAGGCACTTAAAGATCCAATTCAGTGCAGCAGTAATATTAATGATACACGGATCATCAAAACAGGGTTACTTTATATCAAAATAAGGGAGTTGATAAGTTTGACGTATATATAACCCCCTTCAAATCCATATTTAGGTAAATATTGATGATATTCCATGATTATTTTACCAGTTTTTCGTGGGACAGTTTATTCCTCGACACTTTATTTTAGTTTCGCAGTGCAGATTTAAACTCTCAGTGTGCGTTAATACTTGATGACAAACAGCTATTGTGCACCAAAAGGTATTCCCTTGTTTACCTCCTGCTTATTCGCGGCCTTCTGTCGTAATTTGGCCAACTTCAACATTACCAAGTCTCGTAGAAATGGATGCCCGTCAGAAGTTTTCAAACAAATTCATGTTGTATAAATTCTAAGTAAATTTTAAAAAATAGCCTCAGAATTTCAGTGAAACAATTCTGAAAACGCTTTCAATACCACTGTTTCTCAACTCTAAATATCTTTATTTCCTTTTCAATATTCCCAAGATATTCAGAACTAAAAAATACTTTTCACAGTGTTAAAAATCGCTTTTCTTATAACGCCAACCCTTCAGCATGAAAAAATTTAAATTTAAAACACGCTAAAAAATCTTTCAAGACTCCAATCGTCCGAGCAAGACTCGAGCGATTGTGCCAGTGAGCGTGCTGTACGTTACAAGGAAACGCTCAGGGTAAAGCGACCCGAGAGAAATTGCAAGTTTTTCTATTGTTTAGCAAAGATTAAGATAATTTTTTTAAATCCCTATAGGTGATCGATTAATGTCGATGTACAATGTCAGGCGTTAGAGTGAAATTAATAGGAAAAACGTAAGGGCCTTTCGAATGGGCGCTAAGCTGAGATTCAGAATTTACCCGTCATGTGGCAATGAAAAGAACTGAGTAGAGGAGGACAGGTTTGACCAATAGTCAAAAGTTTTTGAATGTCAGTTTTTCGACATATTATTTTGTTCAAGCTTATCCATCCATATTTTCGGTGTCCAACGCTTTGTGAAAGTTTACACGAATTGATAACGTCAGGCAAGGAAAAATTTAGAACTGGAGAACTAGCGGGAAAATTTAGAAACAGATTTACAGAGAATGTTGTAGAAGCCAAAAGAGAACGTTTCGAAAAGAATCGTCACTAATACTTTTAGATTTGTATTTAGTAAATTATTTTTATCCTGCATTTACTTTAGATTCACTGCTCATGATAGTTCATATCATACATACGTTTTTTAGGGTCTGTTATAGTGCTCAGCATAAATAACAAATAAAAATGATAACTTGAAAAATTGTGAAGCTAAAAATGTGTTTCATGCTTACACGCAAATAATACAGAGAATCATGTATTTATCATTGTTTTCGTAAAAACATGTAACAAGAGGCAATCTCTCGGTGTGTCACATTGTTTTTTCATACATGCTCAGAGGTCATTCTACGTACTGCTTTAAATTTAGTATTCAAAATTCGAAGACGGTAGCGGGACTTCTCTCGCTGCTGTTAAGGCGCGGCTACACTATGCGTTTCTTCGTGCAACTCACGCGCGACTCGCCCAAATTTGACGCATGCATGTCGGATGCACGAGTGCTGCATGAACTTCGACGGTGTGCGGTTTTTGACGCGTCTTCTTTAGAAGCAAGCATCTGTGGCGCGTAGTTAAGCCCATATGAGACGGTGGGATCGAGTGTGAACATTTGCGCGTAACATCGCTAGCTCCTCCCATTTCCTCTCTTTCTGTCGCAACTCTGCTCTCTATGGTCGTGTTCGAACTTACACGAGTGTGGAAATCCGTGATCGCGCTCTGCACGATACGGCGAACATGCACGCCGACGCTGTCTCAGTAGCTAGCCAGGCTTCGTATGAGAAGGATGTCTGCGATAAGTTGTTCTCTCCCTTCACCTCCGCCGCTGGATGACTGGTGCAGGCGGTCGACCATATTATTTATAGAAATTCTCAGAACACACCCATGTTTATGTAGAGAGATAAGTAGCGAGTATAGAGATAGATCTTTACGAAAAATAGCACTAAACAACATCTTTAAAGAAATGAAGCCAGAGATTGAATTAACTCCAGAGTAAATAAATAAATACACTTCAGTCGCAGTTCAGGCAGGAAAACAAAACTAAAAAGATTCCCAGAAATCAGGTACAGGAACTGATGAAATGGTATTCCCAAATTGCGATTCCCATTTCCAATAGTATTCCCATTCTTAGACGAAGGTGACATTCATTGCGCCTCTTCTTCGTCATTGTATGAAATACTTCATTCTCAGCCCAATGTAGGTAACAAGTTAGTTCTTCCACATGTATTATTACTTCTCTTGTTTCCTGCATAAAAATTACTATTATGATTTTTTTCGGAAGTTCGAAATCGCAGTTACATTATGCAGAAGTAAAAAATGACGGAAACTAGCATGTATACGCTATTTGTACTTTTTCAGGAGAGTAAGTGTTCTAGTGTAAATTTATACTGTACCGCTATGTACAAATTTTCAATTCGTTTCTCTAATACTCATATTTATTATTGTTCAAAATACAGTCAGTACAGTGTTAAAGTTTGTATGTCAGCCTGATGACTAAACCAAGCATTAAATAATCGAACTAAGTATATAAAATGTGGTGATAGTCATTTCTTCACTTACATCAGAGCTATTTTAATGTACGATGCAGCATTATTAAAGATGGTACCTGCTCTTAAAATTAGAGTTACCTGTACCAATGCACATGCTGCAATTGTGTGTACAAGTGCCTCAGTATTACCAGTATTGGATGTTTTTCATATTTACGACAATCAATCTGCATTCCACCGTGCAAAAAAAACCTTCAATTGCAATCAAGCGTAGTTGCTTGCATTCACGGGCGCCACGCATTCCACACTAGTTGTTAATCATATATATATGACTCAGATATTGAGCCATATTAATTTCATAATTCTTTTCTAAATGGTATATATATTTTGCTGGTATCAGAACCCCTAAAATAATAATAATGCATTTAATTAACCATGTTTTAATTTTGAATTTCTGTGAATTAACCGTCGAAAATGAACATGACTTGAAAGACATGTATTGGTGAATAAAATAATGAAAACAAATCCAGCTTCTGATTTCCGTGCGCTACTGCGCGCCGTGTCTGTGGCACGCCAACACCGTCTCGTGTAATAACATTGCAGTGTGTTGGTGACGGCGGCCGCCATGACTTCGGAGAAGAGAGCGCATCTCTCGCACCCATGAGTGCCACTTCTTGCCACCGTCTCATACGGGCTTTAGGAGTGAACTACACATCAATTCACGGTCATCGCCTGACAGCTCTCCCATTTTGCAGTTGCACTTTATCATGGAGTGTTCCATTATACTTCTGTTTATTGCTTACGCTTTCTACAATGAGTGATTGGCCACGCGAGCTGGCGCTCCAGCTCTGAAACCAATTCAAAGTAAAGGAATGCCTCTGAAACGTCAATAATTCAACATATAAAGAAATAAATTTATAAGAATTTGCTTGCAAACTATATTAATATCTCTAGACCCTGAAAAGGCATTGACAGTTGATATTTGACCAGTAACCTGGCTACCACTTAGTATAGAGCCGAAGATTTTGGAACTTGATTTATCGTTTTCGAAACTGTGATTGCCTTGAAAAGCTCGGAAGAGATAATAGACGACATTTTAGAATAAAATTCCGGTAAAAGAGGCCACCATGGATAGAAATATTTTCAGGCTCAATTGACAATGTTTTCAGGCTTTTTCAGGCTCAATTGACATTTCGAGCTTAGTTTTGTGCTTGCTGAACAGAGGAAACGTTCATTCGTTATGGTGTATTTCTATCATTTTGAATTAGTAGAAATAAAATTCACACATTGAAGACACAGTATTTTTAGGCCGAATAAAATGTTCAGCATTAAAAAAATGGAAGCAGTTACAGACGAGGCACAACGACTGACTCAATCTTGCTATGATATGTTGTCATTTCTTGATGATGGGGTAGAGAGCCGGCAGTCAACATCAAATTTGCATAGTCAAGTAGTCGCTCAGGTGTGTCATGTTCATTATTTATTTCTATATAGAAAATGTACAAGTTAAATAATTCCTCTAATAGCATTTGTACTTGAGTAAATAAAACTATAATAAAAAATGAATACCGTGTATATATTTTTTAAATGTATAGCATTCATCTCGAGTAAACCAACCTGTTTCTTGTTACTTAAATAGCTTAACCCGAAATTAGTATGAAACATAGTTGGGTAGTTATGTCTTTGATTGACTGTAAATTACTTATACATGAAAGAAATAGACAGGTAGCGTGAGTCATTGTCTTTCCTGTTTTTTCTTCCCTATCGCACATGCGATAGCGACTGACCGGAGCGCACGTTCATCGACTGCTTTCCTCTCCGGGCTGCGCTGTGCAACTGATGCGGCGTGATGCCGCTGCTCCGCGTAGCCACAGAGAAAATACATAAGAAGAGGAACAACTTCTAAGGGGACATCCTTGCCTCGCAATCCGAATACTAGCTCTCAATTGGCTAGTCGAATGAGTGACTCTAACCAATGAGCTACTCAAATAGGAGTGACGTTTCTTCCGTGCGAAACCTCATTGGCTCTCAGGTATCATCTCGTTTAGGGTAATTACCCCAAATTAGGGTAATTTCAAAAACTAAATGGCGACTTTAACGTGAGCATTGCTGCATTTCGTAACTATGTCTAATCATTATATAGGGTAATTTCATGCACTTAGGTTATTTCCCTGCAATTGAGGGGATATTCTTCTACACGCAATGGTATTTTCTCTATGACGGAACGACGACGAATTGGAGAAATTCCTTTGATATTTTATTGTAAGGCTGCAAGACCGGCAGACTCTCGGTGGGTCCTAGAGCTGAGACCAATAAAATGTCATGTAGCACCTAATGGCGCTGTTATAAAGTTGTGATTTACAAGGACCGAATTGCTGCACATTTTTTAGTACAAACGCGTTCTAACTAAGGACAATGAACGGCAGGCACATGTTATTAAAATGGGATTAGCATATATTTCAGGAATGGTTGTTTACCGAGAAAACTTGTCCATATTTAAACTCGCGCAAATCAATAAGGAAGAATGTAGTTACTTTACGGCAAATGAATACTACACTAAACCAATGATATCAAGTAGGGGAGTTACGAACAGGATTGTGACAAGAGAATCAGAAAATAAATCTCAATAATTTCCAATGAAGTTAATATTTAAAATACGTTTCCCAATACAAATTTGAATGCTTCACAAAACAGCTCTCAAGCTTGTAAATAAAATACAATACACTGAAAAACTACCCTTAGTGACCCAAAAGGAACCCAAATGATAGAAAAGAATCACCATTACTCAGCTCATTCAATAATACAAGAAAGCCTGACCCAATAACACTTTCAATACTAGTGAATCCATCAACAATGGAACTTTACCGAGGTAAGAGTGTAGCAAAATCAATGTGCGCTAGCACCATGTACATATTCTTGATATAGGTTTAAATTTTAATATTAAGATATGAGCCTCAATTCCTAATTTCCAAATATAAGTTTAAGTCGTAATAATTAAATATAAGTCTAAGCTTTTACTCACGAGAATTCACAGTAACCTTGCATTTCAATAATTTGAACTCAAACATAAATTCAGCCGTAAAATAACTATGAAAATCGTAAATAATTTAGCACTGCGAAAGTGAATAAATTCACCCAAAAACTTAGATTAGAAAAACAATTATTTTATTAAAGACCTTACGAGTCTACAATAAAGAGCATCCTTCCGCCGCACGGTTTTCAAAACAAGGGTAGACTTCCGGGCCATTTCAGTATATAAAGTAGGGCGCAACAGCCAAATATGAACCATACAAATCTACAAGGGCCAGTGTTAAGACCTTAGATACAATCGGCGTCTGGAACATCCCTTCTCTCAACATTCTCAGTCTACAATCTTTACTACACTCCTCTTTACGACGCATTCTTTTTACCACAATATCACTCCTCTTTACACTCGCTTAGTCAACACCTCTGTCATCGTCTCTGACAGTCAATAATCTCTGTCAACATCACTGACAGTCAATAACATCTCTGTCAACATCACTGACAGTCAATAACATCTCTGTCAACATCACTGACAGTCAATAACATCTCTGTCAACATCACTGACAGTCAATAACATCTCTGTCAACATCACTGACAGTCAATATTTCCGTCATTTCTGACAGTCGACACCTCTGACAGTCGACATCTCTGTCGGTTTACATTCCAATGACACGCCTTCACCCTTGCGTCATCGTCATCAGCAGCATCTCTGCCACAAGAAAATTCTCGCCTGAACAAATCCTACGAAGATCTTGGACTTGGAAGAAACTATCCTGGCCTTTGTCTGGCTTACCCCCCCCCCCCCTGGACGTGGCCTTTGCTGATCTCGTGTCCTGCTTCTGCCAGACTCATTAAAAGTCAAAGCTGAGTACAACCGTGGTTTCAATTCATTTCCTCTCAACGCGATTGGCACGATACGGTATTCCCAGACAGCAATACGAACGAAAAAGTGAAAGAAAATCAATAGAATACATTTAGTCTCCTGAATAGGAGTGGTGACCCCAAAAGCATTTGGGAACCACATACCCAATTAGCTAAAACGTTACAAGCGTTAATTAAATTTTCTATTGAACTGTTTAGGTGCAGTTACTGATGTGTAATTTTCTTCACTTTTTCATTCACACTTGTTGAAGATACCCCTTTTTGTAGATGCCTAATGCATTGAAGTGTTCTACATTTTACAAAGTAATTCTGAAAATATGCGTTGACCCGAACGCAGCAAAAGTTAAATGCGGAGATGATTGTGAAGAGATTATTCACTAGTTTGCGAAACCCTATAACATGAGGATAATTCTCGAAACAAAATAAAAATACTCTTTCAAAATTAATTATTTCCCCAATGAACTCTTCGCTGCAGTAATTGAGAGAAGGCGGGGAAGTTTCAACATACTCTTTAAAGCTTGTGAAGAGGTGCATAGATAAATCTTGATTCGTGAGAATACGAGAACAAGTTTCACATGAAGGTAAGGTTGATCCTTTCAACTTGAGGTGAAACTGGTTGATTTTATGGGCTATATACCCAGCGAAGTAGGTAACGGCACCATCTACCTCCATTGACTCGAACATCCCTCCAACAATCGTAGATGCGGAGAAAGTTTTGGCTGCCTCTATTTCTTGGTAGGAGAGAACAACCGCCTCAGGGGCCTCTTCAGGAACCTGGAAATCAAACCGTAACACAGCCATAAGAAATCGTGACAAAATTATCAATAAGAATCGTCCAGACTTAACTTAATATCACTGTAATAAATACACATGGAATGATATACAACTAAACATTATAGAAGTGAAACATACATCACTAGAGCCCAACAACAATGGCTTAATTTGTAGAACAGCTCGTGTAAATTTACAATGGCAGTACCGTCATTTTAGAGTGTAATTAGAACTGATACGAGCCTAAACGTCAAGTATATACGCTTCATACAAGTAGCCTCAATCAGAATGAAGAATCTATGACGTTAGAACAACATCAAGAAAATTATTTCTTCATTACCTCTTCAACTATGTTCCACATTTCCACATTCAGGTCTTCTTCGGCCACCTCAACATTGCTCTTCATTGGTGCCCTCATGAGAGAAGCTGTCGACACTTTGCAGTAAGCGTCAATGAAATTTTGAGGCGTTGGAAACTTCTGTACGTTTCTGATTTTACCAAAGAATTTTTCCAGCTCGTCTTGACACAGATTCCTGACGCACATGTAAGGTAGGACATCTTCCTTGATTTCTGTTCTCAACAATAAAAGTGCATTGATGGATTGAATCCACCCGTCAATAAAGAAACATCTTCGTTGGGGGTTTAATGAGCGCAATTCTTGTAGCCAAGAGATGTAGTCCTTCAAGATTTCAATAGACGGAGAACTTTGTGAGAGTGGTTTCCTGAGAGGCACTTTCTCTGCAGGAGACTGAGAGTTAAAAATATCGAATAGATCATTAAATTTTTTACAGTACAAGCTGGTTGCTGACGCAGAAGCTGAGAGGGATTGTTTTGAGACGTAGTAGTCTAAAGCCGCACTTGTTGAGTTCGACAACACTTGAGTGGCTAGTTTGACTTTCATCCTTTGGGCAAATTTCAAATTGTACACATGCTCATGCGAAAGACGAGGAACACATTTTATGCTACTTTTCTGTTCCAATTCAAAAAGTTGTTTGATGTGATGCCAAGAAGCTGTGGAATTTAGAGTGGGCATGATTAAATCACCTTTGAGAAGAAAGTTTCGAGCATTTTTAATTAAATGAGGAGGGTCTTTTAACACAATATACTTTTTATTTCCAAATTCTACAACAGGATTGGTTGATGAGCAGCCCATTTCCTTGAACGCTTTTTGGAAATTGCTGCCTTGGTCGCTCGTTATGCCTAAAACAACGAAGCCTTGCTTTTCCATTGCAGCAACAGACTCCCGCAAGATGTCTTTGATGTACGCAGAGGGCATAGCGGATGATGTAAAGTAGAAGCCAATTGGATGTTTCCACTTTTTGGCTACCCCAGAAGCCATAACACAAAATGCAGAAGTAGCCAGTTTTTGCAATTTCCGGTTTTTATATTTTCATATCCTATTACGGTATCTTTTTCTTGATTATATGATAACCCTCTACGGAGGGACATTTCATCAGCGAAAATAAAGCATAGTTTATCTTTCGGGTTTGTGGGTTTCACTTTCATCTTCAAGATGGAAACACTTTTACTACTAATGCCTGGTGATAACTTGAAATTTCGCAGCACACTCACCACAGTAGTATATGAAGGCAAGGGTATGATGTTCCTCATTAGCTGATAATGGCTGACAGATGAACTGACAAGGATATTTAGAGCCAGCCATTTATGATACATGCTGTACCGTTGTTTACCCCTCAACTTATGTTTGACAAATTCACTGAGGTACGGTCCAAGTCTGCCAGAAACGCTCCTCAGAAATGCATCGGTGTTCAATCTCCTGTACAAAACCCGTGATTTCTTACAATGCCTTCTTTCTTTCTTAGCTCTCTTTGTAGTTGATGTAGAGGAGCATTCAAGGGCAATCCGAGTTCCGGAAGGAGACTCTATTAGGCGTCTTTTGCAAGGCAACCTTGGATGGTGAGAGGTTTGCAACTCGGACCATTTCCTTTTACCTAGAGAGCTCTGAAACAATTTATAAATGATTGAAGTACAGATAAAGTTAGTTAATTTTATTACATGTCCTAATAATAATATTGAGAAAAATTTCTACATTGCCTAAATGGAATCAAATCATCCCACAATCGGTGTTCACAGAAATAGTATACTCATGGCATATTGTTTACACCATTTTTCGACATAACTATAGATCTAAGGTTGTTCCCTCGCTTCAAGAAGGAAAGGTATAGCCAAAAGCGCCAAGTCCTAACCACTCACACACAAAACTTTGGGTTTTAGGTTATCGAATTCGGCAGCAGGCACTTTTCACTGGTTTACCCTTGCTGTATCATGAAAGTCACGTGCACCCCAGACCTGCGCCCATACGTGTCCAAGACGTCCGCCACACCCCCTCGGGGCTGCGTCAAAATCAGGCATTCACAAGCACCGTCCATTAACATTTACCTTCTCCGAGTCATCTGGCTTCCTCAAATAACACACCACAACCACGCAATGGCCACTCCCATCCCATTCACCCACCCTAACTTTGGTCTACCTCTAATGCCCCTTCCACACACCTCCTTGGAGTTAGCACTGATGGCAGGTTCTACAGGATCAGGAGTGCCAGACGCAATAGCTGGACCTTCTTGGGCAACCCTACATTCCTCAGACGTTGCAAACAAGCGCCGTTTACAATGGATTGGAGGATTGGCACTCTTGGAAGAGCTCTGGAATAATGTACAAAACATCAATTACACTCGTTAATTTACTTGCAATCAATAAAATCCTACAGACAGAAACAGCGAGTTAAGAAAGAAGAGGAAAAACAGGAAAAGAAATGATAGCAAAAAAGGTACGAAAATTGGACGACTCAAAGTGAGCACACAAAATTAGGATTGCCGAAGGCCTTTTTATAGCTTAGGTCACGAAACAAAATCCCCTGGGGTCAACAATGCCCATAGCATAGGATTGACAAAGGTAACTAAACTAAAATTGCTTACCCTATGCCCCCTAATGGATTTCCCAATCTGTAACTGAAAATGCAGTAAGCTGTACTTTCAACATGACTGACCTGTACTGATGAAGCTATTACAATGTTCACTTTTGTGTCCTGTTGCGCAACATCAGAAGTGACAAAGTTGGGTGCATTTTGTGCTGAAAGCCTTTTAGCGCAAGTAATGAAAGGTTTTGCAGCACCTGAGGTTGACGGCTTGGCAGCACCTGGGGTTGACGTCTTGGCAGCACCTGGGGTTGACGGCTTGGCAGCACCTGGGATTGACGGCTTGGCAGCACCTGGGATTGACGGCTTGGCAGCACCTGGGGTTGACGGCTTGCCAGCACCTGGGGTTGACGTCTTGGAAGCACCTGGGGTTGACGTCTTGGCAGCACCTGGGGTTGACGTCTTGGCAGCACCTGGGGTTGACGTCTTGGCAGCACCTGGGGTTGACGTCTTGGCAGCACCTGGGGTTGACGGCTTGGCAGCACCTGAGGTTGACGGCTTGGCAGCACCTGAGGTTGACGGCTTGGCAGCACCTGGGGTTGACGGCTTGGCAGCACCTGAGGTTGACGGCTTGGCAGCACCTGAGGTTGACGGCTTGGCAGCACCTGGGATTGACGGCTTGGCAGCACCTGGGATTGACGGCTTGGCAGCACCTGGGGTTGACGGCTTGCCAGCACCTGGGGCTGACGTCTTGGCAGCACCTGGGGTTGACGTCTTGGCAGCACCTGGGGTTGACGTCTTGGCAGCACCTGGGGTTGACGGCTTGGCAGCACCTGAGGTTGACGGCTTGGCAGCACCTGAGGTTGACGGCTTGGCAGCACCTGGGATTGACGGCTTGGCAGCACCTGGGATTGACGACTTGGCAGCACCTGGGATTGACGGCATGGCAGCACCTGGGGTTGACGGCTTGCCAGCACCTGAGGTTGACGGCTTGGCAGCACCTGAGGTTGACGGCTTGGCAGCACCTGGGGTTGACGGCTTGGCAGCACCTGAGGTTGACGGCTTGGCAGCACCTGAGGTTGACGGCTTGGCAGCACCTGGGATTGACGGCTTGGCAGCACCTGGGATTGACGGCTTGGCAGCACCTGGGGTTGACGGCTTGCCAGCACCTGGGGCTGACGTCTTGGCAGCACCTGGGGTTGACGTCTTGGCAGCACCTGGGGTTGACGTCTTGGCAGCACCTGGGGTTGACGGCTTGGCAGCACCTGAGGTTGACGGCTTGGCAGCACCTGAGGTTGACGGCTTGGCAGCACCTGGGATTGACGGCTTGGCAGCACCTGGGATTGACGGCTTGGCAGCACCTGGGGTTGACGGCTTGCCAGCACCTGGGGTTGACGTCTTGGCAGCACCTGGGGTTGACGTCTTGGCAGCACCTGGGGTTGACGTCTTGGCAGCACCTGGGGTTGACGTCTTGGCAGCACCTGGGGTTGACGTCTTGGCAGCACCTGGGGTTGACGGCTTGCCAGCACCTGGGGTTGACGGCTTGCCAGCACCTGGGATTGAGCGTTGGGCAGCACCATGAGCATTACAACCATTACCTTCTCACAAGCAGTGCATTTATGCCTCAGTTTGTTGACACCAAACAGATCCTATATTAAGTTTTGCTTTTGTGAGGTAATTACAATTTTTGTAAGTCATCTTTCCAACACCAACAAATGATTTACAAATGCTTCTCAAGGTTCACTTCTATTGTGCCTATTGCAGATATTCTCATTTGTTGAATGAAACACCCGGTTAATATGAACTGCTTGATTTTTGCAAGAGGAGTCACTGGAAACCGGACCACAAAAGTTGATACTCATTTGCCCATTTGCAATGCAAAGTTTTTTTGGAGGGTTTAAAGGGTATGGATAGAAATTGTATGTCATTATTGTTTGATAATTAATATGAAGTATTGTAGCTTAAATTGAACAACTAATTTGCAAGATTTTATCCTAACACTAGCAATATTGCAAATACTAGATATTTCATATTATTAATGACTATGATGCAGCACTGTAGATTATGGTATAAAATTACCTGCATTGTTCTTTCCTAACATCAACTATCATGCAATTACTTTGTCATTTTTGATTGTTTAAGAACAACATAAGCATGTTCTGTACATACCCATAGAAAACATGTTCAATCTTTCCGAAAAGTAAGAGAAAAGTAAATTTGAATGTTATGGTATGTAATATGTTTGGAGTAAACATTCAGACACAAATGCACCGCTTGTGAAAAGATAACGGTTGTAATGCTACTACAGCTTTTTACCTTTAGTATAAGAAAGCTGAAGTTCAATTTAACAAAGGTAAAATTCAAGTTAACAAAGATCAAGTTTAATTTAAAAAAAAAAAAGTTTAATTCAAAAAATTTCAACTTTAATTTACAAAAAAGCCAAGTTTAATTTAAAAAATATATCAATTTTAATTTAAAAAAGGTCAAGTTTAATTTTAAAAAGGTCAAGTTTAATTTAAAAAAGCTCAAGTTCAATTTAAAAAACATCAAGTTCAATGTTGAAAAGGTTATGTTTCTAAAATTGCACACCTATGCAATAATAATATAATTGAAGCTTATTTGTGACAATGCATAATTGCTTAAAATGACTGGCACTGAAAATAGAGTAAATATAATATCAGACAAACAAAAGTGCTGTGATTTTGTACTTAATTTGACATTCTTCAAGTTTTACCTATGAATCATTTGCTAAACAGATCATAGGTATTTATAGCTATTTACAAAAAATGGTCCAAATAAACTTTATGTAATAAGTAACTGTGACAATTAGCAAACTGCACTGACTGAAAAGTTCAGCATTACATAGCTTCAAACTTATATTTAAACAATCAGGCTGCTACATTAGTGGTTTATTATATCATGTTATATAAAATAGTATTATACATACAATGTAATACCAAATTAGAGGCCAATCTCTTAACTAATAATTCTAATATAGCCTAATACCTAATTTAAAATATAGCCTACTTTAGAATTTTTAAATTCAACTTGAGCTTCATTAAATTGAACTTGAGCATTTTTAAATTAAAGTTAAAAGGCTCTAGAGTGGTCTCAAGTTGACACTATAGACATACCATAGGGTAAATTGTGAAATGAAAATAATTATCAAACATGGAAAAATTAGGTAGTATTCAGTCACTTGCCAGTCATCACAATAATGAATGGACCTTTCATTGCTACATTTAAACAAATGTTCACTCCTACACAACTTGAAGCAGGCAAGAGTGGTCACTCATGGGGAAGTTGTGTGTCATGACTTTTTTTATTTACATATGCTCCAAATAATAATTAGTAAAAATCACTTTTAAGCACAAAAAGTTTGCATTTTAGAAGCAATCTCAATAAGTAACAATATTTATGTTTCTAGGTTTATTGAAGTTCACATAGTAACCTACAATTGAAGGTTTCTGTCACTAGTTTTAGAACAATATGATTTAAAATAGAATTCCTCTGAGTTACGTGTACTAATTTCTAGTAACTTCTTTGATCAATTGACTTACTAATTTAGGAGCGCTTCAGCAGAATGATGCCCATATATTTTTACACGCAGTGCATTTGCATCAGAGTTTTGGTCATTCTCAAACAATCAAATTAATCAAAATATTTGCATTATTCATGATGTTGCAAAAGAATAATGCAAATAAGTTTTAAAGCATAGGCTACAGTAATGCATTTCAATCAGAAATAACACAATAATTTAATATCTAACCATTACCATTCAACTCCAATAAAGCCTTGCAATAATAAAGCATCCAATAATAAAGCATTACATTGTCATCATTAGATCTCATAACAAAATTGAAAACAATTCAAAGGTGTCACTCTCATGAATGAGACTGCATTACGAAATACTGAAAACAAAGACAATTGCAATTTGCAACTAGATATTTTTAACAATTACACATTACCTGGTTTGTCCACCACAGTTTGTTGTGGAATAGCATCAGGTTTTAACAAGAACTTATTTTTGAATGGAGATAACACATATGAATAATCCCATTTGCAGAAGTGTTGGGCACACACATAGTAATTCCTAATTAAATTTCGCAGTTTCAACAAGTGAAGAGCCTCATTACCGCACGCTTCAAGCCACGCAGAACAAGTTTTCTTTCTAAAATTGAAATAAACTAAATCAGGGCGATTGACGCTATTATTTTCGCAATTAGTCATACAACAACGCTTCACACGAATACAAGGCGCCATGATCACTGTGCCATGATGCAGAACTTTCTTCTAATAATGTCAACCAATCAATGCGCACCAATTTCAAAACAAATGATGCCATGAAACCTCTGCGCCCTGAGTGGTCATTGGTGATGACGTTTTTTACGTCTCCAGCTCGGAGCAAAATACTGATGAATCCCGTATCTTCTTGTATTTGGTCTGTGGCGTAGCGTAGTGTAGCCGCTCTAGCATGCAGAGGTTAAAAAATGCCTGAGGATTGCGCAGTAAAAATCGCATAGTGTAGCCTCGCCTTTACAGTGCAAAGGAGGAATTAACGCTTGTAGCGCAAAGAAGGAGGCGTAATAACTAAAAGTGTCTAAAGTTCATTGGTGAGTGATACAAGAACTGAAATATATGATTCTCACCGACTCAGTTCGCGATATTATAAATGATAACAGACGTTCTCGTAAACAGTACTCGGGCAAGCACCAGTGCTGAAACTGTTGGTGGACTTTTCTCCTAGATGCTTAAGCACTATCTACACTCCGATTCGTGCTTCTTATTTATGACATCTATCTAATTGTCCATCACGAGGTTCGCAGAAACAACGGAACGATTGCCGTTGAATTTTATTCATGGTAACTGCAACGAAACTGGAACAATAGAACCTCCAGCTTCAGTCGATCTGAAACAGGCAATCTCTCAGGAAAACAGTGTGCGTTCACATGGGGCGCAAGCAAAGTCCGGGTCTCGGGTCTGCTCTGAAAGTGATATCTCACCAGCTTTCTCTTCGAATTTAACAACTTTATCTACTCTGATTTTGCGCAACATGACTTATTATCTTAGGAAAAACTTCTTGTTTAGGCAGACGACCAAAGATATTTTAAAGTCAAATAGCAGAGAAAAATGTTTATAAAAGAGATATCGACAACTGCCGGATGGAAAAAAAGGTATCGTTTTAGACTAATATTTAACAAAACGGTCAACTCTAACAAATTACGAACTAAATTAACATTAGTATTTAGCTACGTAAACAGAAAGAGCTCGTATTCGTATCGCAGAAATAGTCGAAAAGGCGAGATCATCAAAAGAAATGCGTGAGCTGCCCTAAAGCTGAGCTAACTTCATTGATTGAAATTAGACAGCGCTGAAATGTGCCCCTGTGTTGAAATGTTGTTCTGTTATGAATGAATTGATAAAAATATGGAAAAAATGTTCACGAGCCTTCGTAACTTTGTAAATGATTACAACTAAAGCATTCAAGAGCACCACGCCGGAAAATGCAATTACTTTTCTCATTTTATAGCTCTGATAAAAGGAATTTTGATCGTAGCAGCAAAGCAGGAATCCGAGCGCGTAAATAATTTTCTTCTTTAGCTGGAAATGAAAGCATTCTTGAAGTTTTTCATAAAGAAATATTGAAGATGCAGATTACTTCATAGAGGTACACAGACTGGCGGCTAGCTTCATTAGCGCAAGTTATTGAAGTAATTAAAGGGTAGAGGTTTTGCAGCAATCTCGGGAAATGTAGAAGTAATGATTAGCACATATATGGTAATATATTTTTAAAACATGAAAGAGCTAGGAGAGGGGATGATATAAGCAATATTTTTTAATATAGTTCGGTGCTCGGGACGAACCAAAATTAGAGAAGTAAAATCTGTCACAGAGGTATTTTCAGACAGATTTAATGAAATAAAACATGAAGGTACCAGTTGGAAATCTCGTCTGAAACAGATGGCAAATGGCATTATGGAATTCCACTAAGAATTGTTTAATTTTCATGAAGTACATAAATCACGGGAAATTTCAATCAACTGAATATTCTCTTGTTGATATAAAAGATTTTGCTTTAACATCAACGCTGACAACCAAGTAACGCACATTACCGTACATGCTTCCACTTCTTGTGTCAAACTCATGAAGAACGAAACTTGGAGAATATGAGGTAGAGTTCGTGCGATCTGTCAAAGGCATTGGAAATTCCGCTCTAGAAAAGATAATGAGTGAAAAAATTCAAGTAAGAAATACGCACTGTACTCGTAGATACTCGAACTGATGTTACAAATGGGTGCAGCGAGAATGACGAGGCAGAGTGAGGGTTATTTCACTAGCGGTCGAATTTTTTTACTGATCGCTCCATCGTCTTAAATTTTTATCATCTTCTCAACCAATGGGGAGTCAGTGAGCTAAATATACGAACATTTTCTATTTGCCTTTTCTGTCTAAAATGTAATGCTTTGCCTTTGAGAAACGGTGAAAATTCAGAGAGAGAGGGTAGTTTTCCTGAAATTAAATTGGATGTTTGTCTCACCTAGTTTTCAAGCAAAGCTCTTGGCTCATGATGATAACAATAAAATGGTCTGGAACAAAAATCATTAGAATTGTTTGAATGGAAAGAAGCGTTCAGTACGAAAGGATCGCATACAGGAAAACATTTAGTAGCCCTGGTCAGACAAATCTCGTTTGAATATTCGAACTTTTATAGAGTATTCGAGCTTAAAATTCTGGCCTTAATTAAATGCGAGAAAGGATTTCAGATCGATAGGTCGTCCGCAGCCTCTCAGGTAAAAAGTTTGAGCTAGGCGATGAGACATCAACTAAGTTAATTGAGAATCTCGCTAATAAACAATTACTTATTACTATAGTAGGTACAATTTTTAAGGGTTGTGGTTTGGAAATTAGCGTAGAGTTCAATCATTCAATCAGAAATAGAAAACCTCATCGTTAAAGAAGTTGGTCATCGTGAAAAGAGTTACACAGATTAGCTTCATTATGCTGAAATATTCAGCGAAAAAGAAGCCCAATCATATCATGATTTTGGAATCTAATTTTATCTAATTTTATCATACAGTGAAAAATATGAATCGAAAATGTCCGAACACATTCAGACAGTAGAAAAGCTAAGAAGCAAAATCATATGAAAGCCGCTGAAGCTATCGGAGAAGCAGTGTAACTATACGGAATACATAGAAAGAGCAGTAAATATTAATATGGTATCCTTTCGTATCATTATGTACCTTTTAGGAAATAATACTTTTGGTACATAAATAAATTTGAATAGCACAAAATTTAAACCTGAATAACCTTGACATATTTTTTCAAGTAATTTGCAAATTTCGAGCTCTGGTTTAGAATAATGAGCGCAGGCAGTTCACCAAATATTTTTATACCAAAATATTTAAATAGAACCAAACAAAATTCAATGGAAAGTAGAAAATCAACTAACTGAAGAAATGTACTGAACAAAAGGATTTCGTCAAAATTGAAATAATCCTTTGTTATTTCAAAGTATGAGCTACATTTGCAATAACAGCATGAAGATGGTTATTACAATTAAAAATAAACTTTTAAACCATTGTTAGTGGTGTGTTAAACATTTCGTGCGTGCATCCAATCCTCAAATAAGTAAGGTTCACAGCACATCTTCTTGCAGAGTTATTTATAATATTCGCCACAAATTCGCAATGAATCTGGGGCCAGGCGATTGGCTAAGCCGCGGAAAAGCACTTATTTCCCAAATTACAAACCATTCTAGTGTTAGATTTGCCGTAGGCTTAGAGTCATTTTCCCGCTGAAAGCTCTATCTGTTCCGCGGCCGTATCTGTAGAATTTTCATGGACTCGGAATCAGATTTTAAACTCCAGTATCTGCATATTGTACTCCATATTGTAGTCAACGATCTGGAGTTCCTCTACACTAAGACTACAACATGGACAGTAAAACAGCCCCGCACCGTGATGCTGCGTCCTTCATGTTGTGTGAAAGGGATGGTGTTCTTGAGATCATCTTGAAAAGCATTGTTTCAATCGAAAAAATCAACTTGCGAGTTGAGGGTCCATTTTCATTTAATTAAGGTGCAATTGTTCAGATGCCCCAAGAGACTGGGCAACCTCCTGTCAGCAAATACTGGGAGCAACTCGCTAGATCACGGACAGCCATCGATCCTATTCATTTTTGCTACGTAAGATAACGAATGTGATTATGCCAACCCGCACATGCCTACAGAAAGAACTGGAGTTACGAGGAGTTTACTGTAATTGCCGAAAAATTGCACATTCTCAAATGGAACGTTGGGGTCAAGTAAAACATTTAACAGTAAAAACATACAAAAAATATTAATTGCGGAATGTATTTCAGAATGCACCTACAATGGACTTCCAAGAAAAGGTAAACAATTTCCAAATATGAAAGGATTGTCAAATTCAAAAAGGATTTACATCACATCGCAAAAGAAAGGGTTCAAACTTATCTCGAATAGAAAGTACAATATGCGTGAGAAAAATTCGCCATGATGCGAGTGACGGCACAGCTGATGTGATGTCATCGAACGACTCGGATGACCCTGAAGACTCATCGAATGTTATCAGCATCGCAGGTCTGTAGTGCATTGTAAAAAAAGAGTGAACAGAAAATTGTTCCTAAATGGATCGAACAGGAAGAATGGGAACATCGAAGATATTTCGAAATTAATTGTAAAGAATTGAGGGCTTGAGATCCTGTCATGAATAAATCTCAGCGCATTTCTACACCAACAGCATCACTTACTCTTTCCAATGTATGAAAGCAATCCAAAATTAAACCATTAGCAGCATGATTCTCTATTAAAGTAGTAGGCACGAAACATTTTACTAACACGTGGATGCACAACGACTGCAGAGGCAAATATAATTATTCAAGTTGATCAGAAATAATATACAGGGTGCTGATATTAACAAGATTAAAATGTAATAACGATAAGAAAACAGTCTACGTGTAGCTCGAAAAATATGATGCAAGGAACACAGAAAACAAAGTAAAAAGCGTCTTATCTGAGCACTTGAATCATAATTCATGTTTCTCCAAGAAGATATTGCAAGCATGAAAATATTATCTTTTGTTCAACAATTCTTAGTCACTGCACCACGTATCCGTCTGAGATCTGCCATTCGGCATTCTTGTTTGAGCTTGGGGTCAATAGAGGCGAACCTGAGCCATGTATGTAAACTCAGCTGAGTGGAGGCCTGTGCGGCTCACTTGTGAAGTGAAGCAATGTTTTCTGAATGCGACGACTGGAATCTTCTAGAGCGCACTTATTTTAGTTTGAATAGATCCGGTTTCTAGCTTCATGTATGAAGTACAAACCTTCAAATGAGAGTACAAACTTTTTGAATTTATAAGTTTAGTTCGGGAACTTTAGGGGCGTAATAACGTTCGTAAATTTGAAATCGTCTTTCGCTTGTTTCTCTATTCGTTCTCTCAGTACAGTTTTCTAAACATTGTTCCACAACTACCCGCACATACTGTCGAGTAGTTTACGCAATACATGGGAATTACTGTGGTATTTATAGCTGCATCAACGATAAATTGGAACGTTTACATTTTTAAGTAATTTTTGTCGCATGCAGTTAACGCGAAGCGCACTCTGTCTCACATCCTAGAGTTAACATATGTATTTCGAAGGAAATTTTTATCGGATTTGAAGAGTCACCTGGACCAAATTGTTCATAAACATAATTTTCCAAACAACTCAAAATCTTTCTTGACCTCACTTCTCTCGTGAACTCAGCAGTGGTGTGGAATATTTCATTTCAGAAAATAATAAAATGGCCTATTGGTCGACGCGTAATGCTTCAATAATTGCGTGCGTTGTGTGGTCGAGTATGGATACCCTTAAAGCTGAAAGCCGTAACCTAATCCGTAACACAAAGTACGCGTACATTGTCACAAGAAGTTTCTGAGAAGCTACCGCAAAGGTCCGTCTCATACATTATTGAGTAGTGGTCATTTTCTGACCAAGAACAGAGCTCACCGTTTCCGAGTCCCCATGTTAGAGCATTTCTATCGCTTTATTCTCTACTCTTAATTCTTGAGAGAAATGAAATTTTGTATTTCATTATTTACAAGGCTGTGTTGTGAAGTATTCACCGGATGGAAAAAACTTGGAATATTTGTTTGGCTCCTCAAGACATGAAATCGATCACTGACATTTATCAAATTCATCTTTCTCACAACCCACTCTCATACTTCCCTAAGCGACGATCTGTTTAAATACATTTTCACATATTCAGAACGAAATTTGATAACGAGTCAGTTATTTTTGGTAAAAATGTTACTGCTAAATTAGTGCGTTTAGTGAAGTATTGCATTCGTCAATTTTTTATGAAATGTCTCCTACATTGATGATTAGTTTATGGTAAGGCAGATGTTGAATTTTCAAGTTTACTTATAGATAATACAGTCAATCGGAAATACAGTCAATCGGAAATACAGTCAAACGTTCGAAATTTCTTTCAAATAATAATTATTGCTCCTGTTACTGTTTGAACCTCCATCTTTTACATGGTCAGAAACACGCTCATCAAAACCTTGAGTTTGGAGGATAATCCCATCCGCTTTTAGCTTGGCAAATTTCATTCGAGTTAAATAATTCAGACCGATGCTAAATCATAACATGGCTTGAGCAAACAGTATTATAGATATGTTTGAGCAACTGACGTTGACTTCCGAAAGCAATTTCGAAATCATTCGTCCATCATTCAGATTTGTCAAAGTTGTACATTCAAATCAATGTTTTGAACTCGTTTTGCTGATTTCCCTGACTTTCCGTGTTTTTGTTTATCACATTTCAATAGTGATGAAGAAAGTGGTAGGTGAAAAGAATCTCTCTCTTCAGGAGCATTAAGCCATCAAACAAGTGGATAAAACTAAAATGCTCTGGGCACTCCTGACAAAACCGGAAATATCGATCTATTTCTACAATAACAACGCCCCTAACTTATTGGAAAATACAAGCCAGAATTTTCAAAATGCGTAAGGTAGACCACCAATGTTTTACTGTCTGGTCAATTAAAGCGAAAAACTAGGAAGGCTCTTTGCACTGGACATTTAATATGAAACAGATGCTCCGAATTCATCAGTGCACGTTTAGCAAGAGTCAACTTATATTAAGACATGATTGTTTATTGCAAGACCTTGAAGGATTTATTTGGTGGTGGTAAGAATTGCTACGTTCGCGTATGCTGTGCAGCAAATTATATCCACTGTGGAACAATGAAATCAAGTATTACGGAAGAAAAAATCTGCATTTATAATAATTATTCCGATTCGATCGAAGTGAATTTTATTTCGTATCTCGAGAGTTTTCCGCTTCACGAGACTGGGAACTATTTTTTTTAGTTTTTGTTTTAATACTTTTAAAATCAACGGAATCAAAACGCTGGTAAGCAGGGCTTACAATATCTGCTCATCTTTCAATGACATACACGCAATATCATTGAATATCAATGTCATACACATTCAATATCAAACACATTGAAAAGTTAGAAAAGCACTGACTGAAAAATTTCCGGAAAGGAACTCCCCTGATAAGAAGACAGTGTATCGCATAGCTAGAATATTAGAAAGAAAATTAAATGCTCTTGCAACTTTTTCACAGTTTTTCGTAGCTTCAATTCCAATTCGATGAAAATTCTTTCATCGTTAGTGAGCTGTATTTTTGGTATCTTCAAATGATGAAAAAAGTAAATAACCTCTCATAGGGTTTAATTACTAGGTGGTACGTAGGATACATCATTGTGAAATTATTTTTAACAGTAGGTATTGAGAAATGAAGAAGTACACCAGTGTTGTTTATGATACTTTTCCTTTGAACAATTAGTTTTTCTACCTATTTCAGTAAATCGATCATTGTAAAGTGGTTATTAAACGATTTTACATAACTTATATTATTCGAAATGTAAACAAAATTTACTACATTGTGAAAAAAGACATGTCAATTTAAAGCGGAGATATAATCAATTAAAAAGTCGGGGACATTTTTGTGGAACACGCGGTGAATACATGGTGTTGTGTTATGCGATGTACATATTTTAACTATATACCGAAAAAAACAAAATAGAACGATTTTCATGAGTGACACAAACCTCTGAACTCCTTCGTTTTCGAGAAATGATGACCTGAAATAATTACAGATTATCGTAGGAATAGCCTGAAGCGCGCGCCAACAGCCTGCCAAAGAAGTTAGATTTTACTCGTCGGTTACATCATTATTTCTCGGTAGCAAAGAGTTTTGTCACTTATGAAAATCGTTTTATTTCGAGTTTTTCTGTATATGGTAAAAATATATGCATCGAATTATTCAACACCTTTTATACATGTATTATTCTTTGTAGAATTGGCTGGATGCTGAATAGCATTTTTTATAAGTTCAAACACAGGAAAATATTTCAATAGAGAACCAAATGAAAAATAAAAGCAGTGAACTACAAATAAATTTATTGGCCTTACGAATAAGGTTTTAGAAAAAAGTAAAGCATGATTAGTGCAATTATATACGAAAAAAAATATTTCCAACAAACCATACCCTCAAATGATATATTGGGTGCACTGTTGCGCAGGACTCAATGCACAGAATTACAAATCTTGAAAAACAAATTAAACAAGAGAATAGTTGAAGACAGAAAGACGAGCTAACATGGATAAAAAAAAATGAATAAAAATTATCATTAAGAAAAGACAAAACAATAACTAATTACAATGTAAAAAGTCCCAATATAAAGTCCCAAAAGTGCAGGAGTCATACCACGCAGTGCCATTTTTTAGCCATGTTATGTATTTACAGCACTCAATTTTTCATTATAAACTCTAAGTTTTGATTATCACCAGCGTTCTTCTCTGTTCTTGTTGGCACTGAAGCAAAGCACTGTAAAAAGCATGTTGGTCTTATTTTTCGTTCGAGGTCAACATACAATTAAACTTATTAATATGGGGAAGATGAGTAACATATGGTGACATCAATACATATTTGAAAAAAGAAACCAGTCTTTGAGGGCACTCTGTTACACATGAGTTATAGTATTAAATTTATATTTCTTCAAAGAATCTTGCAGAACAATTATAATTTTTCATTGTTATCATTTACCAAATGTAATTTAAGCCTCCCTTAATACAACAAAGGTATTTCCAGGAGATGGGATATTGAAGGGACTATTTTGAGGACATCCTTTCATGGCAACATGTGCCCCCGCACAGGATACCAAGCGCATCATTTAAATAGTTTTATACTCTAATTATCACGACTCAAAAACGATATGAAAAAACAATGGAGCTCAATCAATTCTGTTTACAAGCAAAAAATAATTCAGAAAAATCGTTCATGAAGAAATGTAACAAATCATGGGGAAAGAGACATTCCACATCTACCAACATAATTCTTTATTATCGTAGCGTGAAACATAGCGGATTACCTATTTATTTATTTATCGAGCTCTCCAGTAGAGCTGCTTCAACTGAGTTTACATAAACAATTCAACTTTCTTCATGCGTCCAATGTTCATGAACATAACTTGTAAATGAAACAAGTGAATGTGATCTGTTTCGTAAACATGCTCTGTAATCTATCCAGAGTACTTTGGTATGAATACCACTGATTTAATTTCAAAATGGTTGGTCGGAAAACACTTCACATAACTAAGTATAGAAAAATGAACTCAGCTTGAGCTCGCCTACCGACTAGAAACAATTTAAACAATTTAAACAATTTATTTATGAAGAAAGATCTAAGGATGTGCACAACGGTCAATCAGGTAAACAATCTAATAGATAATAATAAATAATAAATAAATATATAAATATAATATATAATAAAACATGTTTTGGGCATCTTATGCAATACTACGTCACAATTTATCTAATTCAATAATTGCGAAGAACACAGTCACAACACCAATCGCGACCTAACAAAATCACTAACTACCTACGCGATGCTCGATGACTCACTCGTTGTCATGAACTGAGAGATTGAATCACGAGTGCATTGAACGAGCTCCTTGATCAAATTTTAAGTTACCATAAAAATTGGCTTACGGACAGTAACGTTTGAATGTTCGAAATAAATTTTTGAAGTAGTACATAATACTAGACGAAAAAACATTGCGAATATTTCACGTGTGTATGCAACGCTTTAAGGGCGTAATAGATTATGCCTTTTTGTTATTTAATTCTGATTCAAACTGGGAAGGCTAACTTATAATAACAATAATTTGATCCATAATATTTTATAAGGACTTGGGTTTGCGACATGTTTAAAACACATGTAACGACTAAATTCCTCTTTCACGTTAGAGTTTAAAATTTCATGACATTGTTAAAATATAATAATTCTTCAAGTTCAAATATTTGAAAAAAAAACTAAACTAACATCCTTTCATTAAAACTTGGAAAGACTGAGTAATAAAACTGATCGTGAAATAAAGTACATTTGCAGCTTTAACTCCTGCGTGATTTATCAAACTATTTCAGCTGATGGGTGATATTTCGTTGAAGAATGAAATATAAACACACCCAAATATATCGTAAGCACAGAAATGAACGCAAGTGAACGCTCCAATGTTCTTATTGTACAGCATTTTAAAGTGTCCATTAATATGTTGTGTACATTTTGGGAAAAGTCTGAAAATGAAATTAAATATTCGACATATTGTTTGAAGCATAATACAGTGTACGCAACAATTTCAAAACACACGTTTGATGGGTGACGTCCATCGAACGGCGATAATTCGCTGCAGCACACTACCTGCAGCACACCGCCTGCAGCATACCACCTGCATCAAACTACCTGCAGCACTCCACCAGCAGCATGTCACCTGCAGCATACCACTTGCAGTATACCACCTGCAGCAGACCACTTGTGGCATACCACGTGCAGCACACCACCTGCAACACACCACATGCAGCATACCACCTGTAGCACACCACCTGCAGCACACCATCTGCAGCATACCACTACAGCACACCACCTGCAGCATACTATGTTGATTGGTACATAGTTTTTACCTCATTGTACAGGATTATTCTACAGCTACTTTTTAATTTTAGATTGCACTGAGAATTGGGATTGGAGGCAAGAAAAGCCCGAGACTGCCACGGTAAACGAGGATCATCTTTGCTGGAGTTACTTCAGGCTTGGATGAAAATGCATCTCAGTTGAAAGTCTCGGCATCAAACATCGGAAGCGAGGACGAGGAATGGAACCCTGTAGAACTTCATCTCAGGCTGCTCATGTGGGCTTAGCTGGGCTAGTTTGTGTGAAGAAATTAGTCGTGCATCTGTCGTCAAAGAGGGAGGCTGTGCATACTCGTTTTTGCTGAACACTGGCCGTTTAAATATTCACGTTTTAAAGGTATCAATTTATTCTTTTTCCAATAGCATTGTTTGCAACTGTATGCATTAGCGAAAAACTTTAAAAATGGTTTTGCTAGCTGCGCAACATTGTGTATCGTAACTACGCTAAAAAGCCATAAGCTCTTTATCATAATTAAATGTTCGTGCAACAAGGTATTTGCAATGTTGTAAATGTGGAACTTTATGTGGTAATGGTACTCTTTCACCTGACAGCAGCAGCCTCTCACGACCTGTATTTTAAATTTTAGGTTTTGCAATAGATGCAAATCATTCCTCTTAAAGTAAACATACACTGATTCTAATTCACTAATCTCGTGAAATTATTGAGGGACAAGTGGACAATAGTCGATATACATTTTTACTAAAAAATGAAGTGTCTCAATGGAATAGATGACAAAATTCATCGGAGGCGCTTACCTAAAATATTTAAAATACTCGTTTCTGTCAAACCAATATACGTGTAATAATGTGTGTTATAAAATTATATGATTGATATTTATTTTTTAAATTTAAAGCAGATGTGCACAACTGGCAGCTCCTGGACCACTGTTCCGGACCATCTTTTTTCGGTTCACTGTGTCGCGAAATGAGAAAAGGGTGGTTTATGACCGTTATGACCCCCTTCCCAGACGCTTGAGGGAATCTCAACCCCCGCAATTTAATAGTATTGCACTTTTATGTTTGCGTACACCTGTATAACAGACATGGAGAATAAAAGAATTGAAAGATTAAAATGAGTTTTCTTTTACTAATGAACACGTGGATACTGGCACAGGGAATATATGATCGCAACAATGAAATGCGCACCAGTGCCCTCAGGCAAGTTGCTCATGATCTGCGACATGACACTTTTATCTGGCACAATGAGATGGCTACACCTTGGCTGCATCGACAAACGGGGAAAAACATAATACATGACATAAAAATCCTGCTTACCACACGGTCTTCATAATGAGGAGAACACTTCACATTGCACCCAACATAGACTCGACATCCTTGAAAAATTTGCACACGCTACCTATTTCATCATGGATATAGCGCGCCAGTATGGATTTGCATTGTTCAGCGTGCCACTTCGTCTTTTTCTTCTCCAAAATTACCACTTGAGAGCTCTCCCTACTATGAAGAATTCGCTCTCTTGATAATGCTTTAATTCACTGAATTATCTTCTCTGTTGATTTCCTGTCGTCGGCCGGTAGTGGCAGGACCCTCATATGAGGCTGGCTGCCCCCTTCAAGACTGAGAATGCCCGGCTGCAGCTACTGCCCTCGGTTGTGGAGAGCACACCGGTTGCGGCGCTACAACCCTACCCGCCTGGAATAAATAAACAGGGTTGCATAATCTATTCCCTGAGATGTGAACGTACTTAAATCCCCCTTTAAGAAATGATCACTTTACCCTCATACCAAAAGCCCAATGCAAAGCATCCTGTTTGAGAGCATCAATGTAATAAAATGAAAACAACTAATTGGCATTTCTGCCATAAAATGAAATCACTGCGTCCCAAAAGTTAGACATACTACGCTTCGATGACTCCACAATGAATTATTAAGCCAAATTTAAGAATTGCGTTTCAATACGAACATCCTCTTTTCACAAATTAGCCAAGTGTTCTCAACTCTCCAGCTCTCAGACAGCCTACATCCTTGACACCGCTCCAGGCAAAAATAGACCGGTTCTACGCCTTTCACCCTTTTTATACCCCCGCCGCATTATAGCTACGTACCGGCAGAGTGGAGGCCTTTGAAACTGCGTGGCTTCTCCCTATTGGATGGTTCTCACGCGTCACCTATGACGTGTTCTCCACTTCACAACATTTGGTATTGCTACGCGCATTTCCCTCTAACATATTCTTCTCAGATGCATATATTCCCTAGTTCCCTTACTCGTCGGTTATTACTTTTGATCCGCTATTTTTCTATGCTACACATTCAAGTTGCTCTCGTGTCATAAGGTGTGTAGTTTTCGAGCTAGCTTTCAATACCGTCGCCACCCCTTACGTGCTCCTCCCTTCTCCTGATGTCCCTTTCTTTCTAAGCCCCCTCGGCCCGCGCAGCATCTATCTGCCGGTTGTCGGCTCTGTAGTGTCGGTTTTGCCTATATATATGTATCATATCACCTATATTACAACAACTGCTGTCCTATTTTTCAGCGCCTACTACTTTCTTCTTAAATTTTTTTCTTGTTTCATCAACTTCTTTCTTAGCCTACTGTTTTTTAACAAAAACATGAAAAATGACAATCGGAGAGAAAAGGGGCCTCGGAGGGCCCCCTTAACTCCATACCAAATGGTGCTTTCATCCTTCCTCTCTTTGAACATATTTGACGTGGTAATGGGAGGCTAAAACTTTCTTATACACAATCAATTTTTACATCACTCTGTTTAAAAACATTGCTGCGGCTCTTGAGTCGCCACGTTTTACTCTAGTCCAGTCAGTCTCACGGCAAGGATGTAAAAAGATGGTTTGTTAAGGCCATAGCTCATCTCAGCGTTGTGTCCCACAATGATCTACGAGTTTAAGAAATGTAAGGGAGGGAGGGATTTGTGCGACATGCTGCCCTCTTGACACAGGTTCAAAGTCATAAATAACTAGGATTACATTCCTATCTTTTTTATTTGCTAAAGATTGATGTTAGAAATGGGGTTGCAGTACCGAATGATTGTATTGGTAGTTTAGTTTTATTTCTAGTTACGGATGCTAATGTTTTAATTTTTTACCGAAGAGCTCTACTGTGGTTTTAAATGGATAAACGGTTTTGTTGCTGGGTATAACGTGCATTATTATATCCATGTGTTTTTTCATCCATTTGGTAAAGATCGAAAAGATTTCCTCTAAAAGATTTTCATTGATCATTGTAGTTTACTGCAGATTACTGAAATTTTTCGCTCTTGGTCTGTGAAGATCTTAGCAGAAAATCGATGCCGATCTGCTCTTCAAAACCAGACATTTACTGCACTAATCCTGTATTAAATCTGCACTAAAGGCATAAACTTCGGCGAAGATCTTCAATGATCTGCAAAAAAGGTTTTCCATAAACCGCAATAATCTTTAAAGATCGGTGAAGCCATTCCTGATTGGGTAGCGCTTGAAATTAGCTAGAAACCTAGCGGCGCTAGTAGCGCAACTAGTAATTCTCGAACCTAGGGGTTCTACCCTACATACAATGTCACATGGAAACCACATGGTTAGTTGCTGGTCTTGTGGATTTCAGCTGGCAAAATGGATTTGCCACTGAATATACTCATCATAGCCATGTTAGTACATTGCATGCTGGATTTGTTACGTGGGGTCCACGTGGGGTTTCCTATTAGCTACCACATTGGCTTAAATAAATTTATCCACATGGAAGGCCCGTGTGTTTGCAACGTACTGGATTTTGAACGGCTATAAAAATATTGTATTTATATCTATAATAAAATTGCTGTTACTCGTGTTTTGATAAAATCGCAGAGATACCTTTCAGAGCACATATTAAATACTGCATTTATAACAAATTTATAACAAATTTATAACAAACGGGCATTACCCGTTTGCACGTCTGATTAGTCTCAAATTTGACTGCTATTTGCTTCTGGGTCAAAAATATATACTTTATTTTTTGTAGTATTCAGGATCAAGCTGAGATAAAATATATTCCGTGTATTATAAAATCTAACATTCGCCTTTGTAAGACTTAATTGTGTCTTAATCAGTTGTAATGCTCATTTTAAACATTTGTATAACTAATAAGGTTATCATGGCCCGTGAAATATATGCTCTTAATCTCATTGAACAAATAATTGTGATAAATGAATCCTTTATATGCGTGAGGTACCATTTCAAAAGCTTTCGTTTAATAATACTAGAGGACAGAACACACCAATAAATGAATTGATACACACACATATATCTATTTGGATAAGTTTTGAAATTTCGGTTTCGAAAGCATGCGCATCTGGCAGCTCTGCAGACTTGATTTCACGGATCCCCCTCCCCTGCCCCTCTCCTCCGACGCTCTTGCGCCATGGTTCAACTTCCGTATTGCGTCACTCGTGACCGTTACTTACTTCATCTCGTGACGTGATCAGTGTCAAGTGTGCTCCTCTACATTTCAAGGAATATATTTCAATTCATAGTGTTAGTGAATGAAAGGGATAATTAATGTGACAAGCTTTTCATAATCTATGTTGAAATCATTAAATCTGAGCTTAGTTCTTATGCGCTGCTGGTTAAGACGATATAGCAGGTAAATAACTTTCTGTTGAACTGTAGCCAATTTCTGTCATTAACAGGTCATTAACAACATCTGATTTTATTACAATATTTTCTCTCATAAGCGCTCCGTTGTGATGGGAAGTGATAAGTTACTAGAAGTGGAAGATAAATATGCAGAGTTTTAATTCGTATACATGTGCAAGCCTTTCGATGACTGTAAGCCATTTCTCCCCCTTTGCTGAAAGAATATTGTAGGCCTAGCTTGTATTTCATATTGTTGTACTAAACTAGTCATGATTGAAATAGTATTTTTGAACGTTTTTTCTCTAAAGTTTACTGTGGTATTTGAACTAGTAAGAAAATATATATATACATATATATATACGTAAGTATTTTAATTTGAAATACTCAATGAGAAATCCATCAGTACAATTATTGGTAAATGTTCAGCGTGATGCAATCAAAGGAAATGAAAATTTCATTTCCAAGAATCACTAAAGGAACCCATTTAAGAACGTTTTACATGAATAACATTCTGCTCTCTGATGCGTTATTTTAGAATTATTCGACTTAGAAATTGACTTCCACACGCCAAAGGAAGCGAGTGCGCCAACCAGAATTTCATTAGTAACGGTAGTTAACCCCCTATTACAAACGTAAATAAGTTGGGTCGTGAGGGGTAGCCACAGTTCTTTTAGTGAAAATTATAAATAAAGGTTGAAAGCAACCCATAAAGGTGACAAACAATTGTGTTTACATCTGCTCCATGATGACGGCTGCCGTACCAAGTGGCGCCATCTATGAGCTGACTGTAAAGGTGACGGTATTAGGTGGCGCCATCTATGAGCTGACTGTAAAGGTGACGACGTAATAATGACGACTAAAAAAAAACGTCAAAAGCACCAAATACGAGAAATTGTGCGTTAACTTTTTGGTGTTATTAACTGATAACAATATTTCTTATTATTTTATAACAATTTCTATCATTCTTTTATTTCTACGAAGTTCTGGCAAAAACCTTAACACCTCGTGATCCGAACTTTGCCTTACCTGACCCAACCTGTTCGTAATCTGTGTTCCACATTTTGCGCGGGAAAGCGATTTTACGTATAGCTTCAAAGCTTAATAATTCAAAAATAACGCATCGGAGAGCAGAATGTCATTCATGTAAAACGTTATTAAATGGGTTCCTTTAGTGATTCTTGGGAATAAAATTTTCATTTCCTTTGATTGCATCACGCTGGACATAGACCCAATTATTACCTTTGTAAAATTTTGTTTCTTATTTCTCATTTCGTAATTTACTCTGTTGACCTTTATTTTTAGGGTTTATCAGTCTTCACAATATGGTTGAGGTTTGTTAGTGGAATTCATTTTGTCAATGTTTGGCCTTGATAAAATAGAAATGTATGAAGAACAAATTTAGACCTTCAAATACATATCCATGCATTAACAACTGTTAAATATGAATCTGAATATATTGAAAATGAATTGTTAGAAATGTTAATGCATTTAAAGTTAAATTCATTCATCATAGTTCATTTAAATAGAATCATGATGTTTTAAATTTGAGCATTGAAGTTTGCGCTGTCATTATGTTAAAGGAATTTAATTTACTTTTAAAAAATGTTAATAAGAATGTACAATTCAGCTTGTACGATTCCTTGATTTTGAATGATGAAGTTTGCACTGCCATTTTATTATAGGTATTTGATTTGCATTCATGAAAATAACAATTCATAACTGAACAATTCATCTAGTGTCATGATTTTTTGAGTTTGAATATTGAAGTTCGCTGCCATAGTATTAGTAGACTTTGATTTTTTCTGAAAATCGTTGCAAAATTAAACATAAAATTACTTCTTGACGGCCAATTTTTCCATTCCATATTAATTTGGCGGATATCTGTTACGGAAAAAATTGATGACCGTTATTTTACCACGAATACCTATACCGAGTGTCCCATAAAAATGTCCCCGAATTTTTAATTGATTATATCACCGCTTTAAATTAGCATATTTCCACTACTATTTTTCACAATGTAGGTGATTTTGTTTCCTTTTTGAATAATTTGAGTTTCTGAAAATCTTTTAATAACCACTTTACAGTGATCGATTTACTGAAAGAGGTAAAACTAATTGTTCAAAGGAAATGTTTTAAAAACAACACTGGTGTTCTTCTTCATTTCTCAATACCTACTGTTAAAAATAATTTCACAATGATGTGTCCTACATACCACCAAGTATCTAAACCCTCTGAGAGGTTATTCACTTCCTTATTTCATCATTTGAAGACCCCTAAAATGCAGCTCACTAACTATCAAATAATTTTCAGCGTATTGGAATATGAAGCATTGAAAAACTGTGAAAAAGTTAGAAAAACATTTAATAAAAAATTCCCAGAAAGGAACTCTCCTGATAAGAAAAGAAGACTGTGTATTACACAGTCAAAAAATTAGAAGAATATTAAATGCTCTTCTAAATTTTGCAGTTTTTCGTTGCTTCATATTCCAACACGCTGAAAATTTTTCGGTAGTTATTGGGCTGCATTTTAGGCGTCTTCAAATGATGAAATAAGGAAGTGAATAACCTCTCAGAGTAACCTCTCAGAATAACCCAAAATAAAGAATACTTGGTGGTATGTAGGATACATAATTGGGAAATTATTTTTAACAGTAGGTATTGAGAAATGAAGTATAACACCAGTGTTGTTTTTAAAACATTTCCTTTGGACAATTAGTTTTACCTCTTTCAGTAAATCGATCACTGTAAAGTCGTTATTAAACGGTTGTCAAAAACTTGAAATTTAAAACATTCGAAAAGAAAACCAAATGTATTAGATTGTGAAAAAATATATTTCAAATATGTTTATTTGAAGCGGAGATATAAGCAATTAAAACGTCGGGGACATTTTTGTCGGGAGACCCTATATAGCTTGGTATAAGTTATACCATGGAGGGTTCATAGTTTTCTGTCTTCTTTGAAAGCCTTAATTTTAGAAAAATTCAATTTTTGAATTTCTCATATTACAAGTCAATAAGTCCGAGATCGTCGGTTGAAGTTTCAATCACCATGCATGTACGCCTTTATGAATTAACAGCCTTGTGACATAAATATGAGTATAATACTTATATATGTCACTAAAACACGCGACAACGAGTGGTGGAGGCTGCCATGAAACCCTATGAATACTGAGATGCCATTCGTTTCGCCACTAATTACTGTACCGGCGGATAAATAACTTCAAAGAAAATCGCGAAACATTTGCGATCAGTTTACATAACATAACCATGTATGGTATCAAGGTTCAGTGCGTGATGAGAATGGCATTTTGGGGGGACGTGTTCTCAACAGGTCATCTGCTACAAGACGTGGCATTACAACGGCACCGGAGCGACCAACCAACTTTGATAACCACATGGAAACAATGTATAATACACGTCGGCAGAATTCATGGTAAGTCTGCTTGATTTATAGATGGAACCCATGCGTTATTACCACATGGATCCTAGCTGGCAGAAGCGAGGGTTGGCCACGAGGCATATGGTTTCCATGTAGGACCCACATCCTCTACATGTGTCCTAACCAGGCGGGCACCACATGGGGCCACTTTCCAAAAGTCCATGCGGTTTCCACATAGCATGGGCAAGTAGAACCCATATGGCAAACATGGACAATCCATGTCGTAACCAAGTGGCTTCCATGTGACCTTGTATATAGGGTAGTGCTTACGCTAGAAAGAAAGTAGCGGCTTTATTAACTATACACCAGTTCTAGCGCCGCTAGAGGGTACAACTCTGAAATTAGACAATTTTTCAGTGCTGAAAAAGTGAACTTGGCAAATAAATACCTATTTTTGGCGATCTAGACACCGCCAGCAGCCTTACCTACCGCTGTTAGGTAATGGGTAACGACTTAAATAAAGACCTGAATTTCGAATTGTTAGATAAAAGGAATTACTGTTTAAGAGAGTTCGTTCAACATGCGATATGTTCACGATTTCATTCATAGCACTTCATCCTAAAGTAACGAAAAAAATTCTCTAACCACCCTAACAAACCAGACGGTGCGAAAAAAGTTAAATAATGGAAAAGGAGTTCCCCTTCACGGCCGAGTATTGAGATATCGTGTTAAAATAGATCCTCTGGCGCCTGTCCGTGATTGTTGTCTGACGGCAAGGTAGCCGACGAAAAATGGGTTACTCGGCTAGTTTCGTGGCTATATTCAAGACTGTTCTATTAACATAATCAATTCTATGAGAAACTGTTGCTACGTTGGCTGCATTCGATAACAATGGCGCTAAAACATTTTTTTTCAGGATAGCGTACCTCTTTTTCCGTTGACGATTTTTTAGCATCAACTTACGATGCACGTGATATCTTTCCCCGATACAAAATTTATTGTTGGGTTTTGCTGTAACGAATCACAAAATCAACATCCTTTCAGTTTTTGAATATTTCGATATATCTGAATATTCGATGGCTTTTTCGTCCTACTTCAATAATAATATTTAATTGGTATCATTCACGATGATTAAGACGAGTTACGGTGGACAGAGAAGAAGTAAATAGTTATTTATCTTTGCTTTTTACTGCAAAGGGGAAAAAGAAAATTTATGATACGTTTTGCCAAATGGAAGCTGCTTGTTTATAGTTACGTCTTTTGTCTCACATTCAGCCTGTTACCACTTGCAAGCTTACGAGAAAGTAAAATATTTTTATTATAACACACCTTCATATCCGCTATTTCCCTAGTAATATTTCACTCTCATAATACTTATCAACAATTTGCACGTGTACTTCACTCGCCTAGAGGGCAGTGCTCTGAGCACTAAAATTTTGGCTAGTTATTTCAAAGAGAAGTCCCACATTTGAGAGTGCCAACGGCAACCGAAACGCCTGGCTCAGGGTTCAGACTACAGATTTTTTTTGAGCAGCTACAATAGATAAAGCGATGCTCATTTAAGCAGTAGCTCATTTAAGCAGTAGCTTTCTCCCGATAAGTCAAAATCCAGTGTACAAAATAAAATAATTATCCATGAGCTGCGCCCACACAGACGACCAGCGTACGCTAACGCAACTCATGATACTGAAACAATTTTCGTAGAAATTATATAAATTCTTGAACTCTAACAATTTTCAGTTGTTAGAATGTATATGATACGATGCACCATTGAAAAAAAGTTCAAGAAACCTGTTGTCATTTTGAGACCCAAAATGATATGGAAAATCTATTTCTAGCCTTCTTTTTGTTGAATTAGGCATGTTTTCAAAATTGTCACTGTATAAAATATTATTGAACTAAAAGAAGACAGAAATTTATTTCCTATGTTATTTTGCATAAAAAAATGGTGACAGATATTGGGTTCTTTTTTGAGTGTTACACGGATTTATTATTCTGCCCTTATATTTAAATGAATTTATTGCATAACACTCCATACATCAAAGCTTGTGTTTGACATTCTATTATCTTTTAGGTATTAGATGTTTTCGACAAGGAGTGCAAGACAGTGCGAAAATGATCTAAACATATACTGCTACATGTGCGGGGAGTTAGTATTTGGTGAAGAAAAACGCATACGTCATATCAAGAAATTGTGAAAGGCATATTTTGATTGTGACGTGGTAGATCAGGACAAATCATGGGCTCCTCCGGTGTGTTGCCTTACTTGCGTGGAGACATTAAGCGCCTGGGATGCAGGAAAAAATGTTCACGTGAAGATTGATGGGCCAATGATATGGTGTGATCAGAAAGATCACTCTAACTGTTATTTCTGTCAGCCTGTACTACAACAAAGAAAAAAAACACATTGTTTACTCAAATTTGCAATCAGCAATCAGTTGCTTCCAGATAAAGAAATGCGGTGCAGATTAATATTCCAGTGATGAATATCCGTACCCCAATGATCAAAAAACGTTAATCAATACCATTTTCTAATGAGGCTCCAAATGGCTTATGTAGGGATTTCTATTAACTCAAGACAAAAGTGAGCTTCTGGCATCAAGACTTCAAGAACGTAATCCTCTTGAGAGAGAAGTGAAAATAAAATATTACGGAAAAAGGACAGATAAGCTGCTTACATTGTTCACCATGAAGGATGGCATAGGCTTTTGTGACGACAGCACTGAATTCTTTGAGCAACTGGGAACACCATCTGGCGACTATTCATATAGATGCATCCGAAGACTGCATCAGAGATGTTCTGCTTCACAGCGGTAACACTATACCATCTATTTCCATAGTTTAAACGCAACTTTGAAAGAATCATTTGAAAATCTGAAAGCAATTCCATCAAGCATACAGTATGATGACCATAACTGGCATATTTGTGCAGATTTCAAGGTTTTCACCATGGTCATTGGCCTTCAGCTAAGCCAGGCTAATTATTATTCCTTCCTGTGCTTATGGAACTCCAATGCAAGAACTAAACATCATTTCTGTAAGGATTGGCCGATCTGAGACGAAACTGAGCCACTAAGCATAACAACGTTCGCAAACCACTTGTGAAAAGTGATAGAATTCATTTACCACTTTTGCAGATTCCTTGGTTTGGATAAGCAAATTGTTAAAGCCTTGGACAAGGACTCCTCCGCAGAAAACTTGCAAAAAATTCTTTCCCCTACGTCAAGCTAAAATTTAAAAAATATTGTCATAGGTCCTAAATTAAAAAAAATTCGACTTGAAAGTTTCATCTCATATCTCAAGTCAAAAAATAAGTTTTCTTCAGAGTTGTTCGAGAAAATTTCTGATAACTTCCTTTAGGAAACATCATTCAGAAGACTATGTGCAAATTGTGAATGATCTGCTGAGTCATTATCATGATACGGGATGTAACATGCCTGAAAGTTTATGTGATCCACTCTCGTTTGGATTTTTTTGCGGAGAATCTTGCTGATGTGAGTGATGAGCATGAAGCGAGATTACACTAGGATATTTCAGTGATAAATCAACGTTTCAAAGAAAAATGGAACTTTGGCATGTTGGCAGACTACTGGTAGAATTTAAAGAGAGGAGATCACATTCCTCACGAGGCTTAGAAGAACAAATATTTAAACTGGCAGGTGTGTGTTTTTCACTAATACAAATAAGAACTATGTCGGGCCCGCACTTCGTTGCACGGTATAGTCTGCTTCGAGGGATAGGGAAGCGCTTTTCTCATTTCACGTTTACTATGGTAACAAGCGGAGGCGGACAGGTGGTAGTGGCTTTGATAATGTGAACACATTGCACTCCGGTTTGAGTGACCGGTGCTTATATGTGTTAAGAGGACGGCACATAGGGTGAAGAGGAGCACTTAATAACATATGATTCGTGGGGCATGCGGGAAAATAATGCTTAAACTGGATAAATAAGGATGGGTAAGATTTAGCGTCAGACCCTTTTTACCCCGAAACATATTTTACGTAACGTATACTTTTTTAACATAAAATTTGCCATACAGAATAATACATAATAATTGCATATGTTGAATAATTTTCCCCATAGTATGGACATTAATATTACTGAGTTAACTTTTACTGACGATGCACTCGTTAGAAAACGTCGACTCATTTTCGCTATTTAACAAACAAAAACATACCAAGATACTCTATGCAATTTTAATCTTCTTGCAACAGAATTTTTCTTTATTAGTACATGCAAAAAAAATTTATATACATTATAGACTACATCCCACTATTTTGCCGGAAAATGACTCAACGCAAAATGACTCAGCGCACAGGAAAATGACTCAACGTTGGTAAATTCAGCCTGTATTTACCAACGTTCCCCGTAATCAGTGATCAAAAATTTAGAATATTTTAAATCAGAGAGACACTTTCTAGTAAATCCAAATGGTAAGCTGTGATGTACCGAGTTTTCACTGAGTTTCTGAGAGACCAAAGTCCCGGCTTCTTACTGGATTAGTTGAATATCCTTAGGAGGCATACTGAGAACTGCTACAACCTTCCTCGGTAGTATGTGATGTGATTGTGCAGGAAATCTTCGAAGGAGTAAGTGAACATTGTCGAATGCAGGTGGCTTCTGCCATTTGGAAGTCAGAATGAAGAGGCTAATTATGCCGGAAGGAATTATTGTCAGATTCAGAAAACAAATGAATAGTTATTCCTTTCCTGTAGTACGTCTTTGCTGTAAAACCTTCGAGTGTGCACTAGTCGTATAAAAGTTCTTCAGGTGTTGTGACCTGTTGAAATCATTTAAATCCTTTCATCGGCACCGTCTCTTTGGTCTGACGCTATCGAAAATGCATATTGATGGAAGAAACAATTACACAAGTCTTCTTGAGTACTTTAATTAATTTCCGTCGCAAAAATCAAGAGGTATTCTTAACTTGATTTTTTCTTCACGTAGGCATCGAATTTTATTAGTTCAGCACGGCATCTTTAGGACAAGCTCATCGGCACGTACGAGTAAGGTCACTTAGATTATGAACAAACGTACTTGTTTGGCTTTTTGCAAATTTAAATTTAAATGCAGCCGACAATTTGATTTAAATAATTATTTAAAGAGGTATTAATTAAATAATATTAACAATTATTAATAATCTAATTGGTAATTAATTTAATAATAGTTAATAAATATTTATTGAATTTATTATTAATAATTATTTAATAATAATATTAATATGTAATAATAATTCATTAATTATTATTAAATATTTAAAATTATTAATTATTTATAATTTTTTAATTTCTGCTATAACTTTATGCAGCCTAATGAATTAATCATAAATTTAGTAATTTGAGAAATCAAACCAATTCGTAAAAGTTTTTAACAGTTTTTCATCAGTTCATTGCATACGCTTCGAAATACGAAAAGTTAGTTTTTTAGTGTATTTTATGGATAATTCGAGAGAAGACCAGTCATTTAGTTTTTATGCTAGAACAAAACCAAACACAGTTTTAGACTCTTTGGAGCATTTCAAACAAAAGTACGGTAGAAATTTTTTGAATAGTCTTTTATTGAAATATCCATAAAAAATTTTTTGACTAGTCTTCTTTTGAATGTTGAAAATTTTAGGTTTTGGGTATAAGCCAATGACAAAATTTTTTGTTGAAGTGTAATATAATGGACAATTTTTGTAATTGAATGCTGTTTTCGTTTTTATTTCGATAATCTTCATGCATAACTTCACATTCACACTGTGAATTGTAATTTACCAAAAAATAATAAAATAAACATTTATTTTATATAAAAATTATGAAATTTCATATTTGTGGTCTGATTCTTTTGAAATTTGACTATTGTATGAAATTTTTGATAAGAAACCAAATTTCATCTATTCATTTTTTTCGATTTAAGCCTTAGTTTTTTTGAAAACTTGGACATATTGGTTTTTAGTTCATATTATTATTGATATTTCAAATGAATAGAACTCATTGAGTTTTTAAGCTAAACAAAACCAAAGACAGTTTTTGAATCCTTGAAGCATGGGAAACAAAGTTATGATTTTGAATTTTCCATTTCCTGTTTTGTTTTCTTTTATATGGGGTCAACATGGGGTAGAAAATTCAGGATTTTTGGTCCCCTCCTCCCGCTTGAGGGGGGAATCTAGTGTCCGTAGCGCCATAAAATTTTAGGACTGAATAGTCCACCCCCTAAGGGTTCTTTTCTAACAACAAACAAAAAAACTCACCGGACCGACAGGGGCCAGGGTTGTCCCCCATAACATGTATATTCACTGCTAAAGCTTTCGTAGCTCACGAGAGAGGTTTGACATCGGAGAGACGACAAGTAGTGCATCTGAGGCGAACAGTCCCGAGATGTCCGGCAGAAAACAAAAAATTGCTTTCGCGAGACCTGCATGCCGTGCGACTTTGAACACACGTGAAAAGATCCGTAACGCTCTCTAGTACACTAGTGAAGATATCTCTAACGCTCTCTAATACACTAGTGAAGAGATCTCTAACGCTCTCTAGTATACTAGCGAAAAATCTGTAACGCTCGCTAGTACACAAGAGAAAAGATCCGCAGCACATCGTAGTGACGCCAATCTACACGTTGCATCGTGTAGTCATCACACCCGCTCCGCTGGCCCATAGAGTTCATCAATCTAGAAGCCTTGCCCGTAGACACTAGCCGCACCACTGGTTCCAAAGAAAATGAGTTCACCTGGCCGGGCATAATGGAGCGAAAAGTCAAAGCTGCTGACGAGATGAAGGTCAGGCGTGAACAGATCATGCAAGAAAACTTGAGCGACATTTTTATTTAAATAACATGGAAAATTGCTGTACCGGTCAGATTTTTTTCGGATGTTGTTTCAGAGGGTGTTTAAATTAGTTTATTAAATTATTTTTTCATATTCATATGATCAATGGCGATAAAATACAAATTTCATCATAGAAGAATAATTTTTAGAGGATTTTTTATTTGTGTTCGTATTTTTTTTGTATGTGTTGAATAACATCACTGAAAGCTGTTAATGAATAACTACTGGCTTTTTCCAGTCTAAAAATATTCAAGGGTTGAAGTTTTAGCATTAATTACAATAAAATAATTTTGCTGAAGGGGCGCAATTTTTATTCCTGAAAAGTATTTGTGCTCATCTTAACAAAATATTTTCATAAATTGATGAATTTCAAGACACGTCTCTGAATGACGACATCAAATTACGTCACTGGTCTTAACACCACTACGCGTTGGTTGCCAATGCCTCCAAGAATATGTATATCTATGTCATATCACAGTCATCGTAACGTCACAAGAGTGATCTAAGATTTTCTGTCATTTGTGATGAATCAAAGAGGTGAAATTGAGTTTGCTTCAACCTATTATTAATATTTTATGAAGAGGAGTTAGCAATGGGTGGAATAATCTCAGAATAAATGTGAAGATACGTTTTCTGAAAAACGAAAGCATGAAAAATTCAGTTTAAAATTATAATTTCTGATACTATAGAATATCAAAACGTAATCGAGCTGGCACAGTGTGACACATTTCAACGAACAAACGTATAAATGTTCAATATTAGACTGACAAGTTCGAAAAATATCTGAGCTACAAGTTCAATCTTCCAAACGAAACACAGATCCAAATGACGACTGCGATTCGCTCATTTAATGCTCTGTACACCATCACAGAAGTTCTGATGTAAATTATATGCAAAAGCGTTCTTACCAAAAGTGTATTCTATTTGAAATTGCAGCCATTCTGTGATTACAGTGTGATGTCATGGCTTCAGGTTTCAACTAAGAACAAGCCTAGAAATGTAGGAGGCATTGTTGTTAGTGTCGAAGCTCAAGATAATACCTTTAAAAACTTCAGAACAGATCCTAGATCCAGAACAGATCCTAGATCCAGAACAGATCCTAGATCCAGAACAGATCCTATATCCAGAACAGATCCTAGATCCTCCAGAACAGATCCTAGATCCAGAACAGATCCTAGATCCAGAACAGATCCTAGATCCAGAACAGATCCTAGATCCTCCAGAACAGATCCTAGATCCAGAACAGATCCTAGATCCTCCAGAACAGGTCCTAGATCCAGAACAGATCCTAGATCCTCCAGAACAGGTCCTAGAACATTGCAATAACATCACACAAAAGTTAAAAAGATGGCTGAAGTTTCGAATTAACTTAATAGGCGGTAATAATGATCCACCGTTCAACTTTGATCAGAACTTCTATGTACAATACAGCGTTTGTGTAATCAATAATTACATTTGCGGTGCGTAAAAGAACGATTAAATACAGATTTCGGTCCTGATACAGAGGTGAACGGCGTTTAGATGAACGAATTTGTCGCTAAGGTGGACTTTGAAATTATGGTGTTCGTTTCTGTTCGTTTGAGCAGCACCTTGTTTTTCTTGTAATTGATTATTCATGACGATCTCGTGTTATGTGGGATCAATATAAGAAACTACGTTAATTACCCTTACCTGATGCAATTCCTATATTCCAATGATAAAATGAAGATTTTAGCCCGTCTGATGCCAGTGAAGGTCTCAGTGAAAAGGATTTTTGCTTGAATTAATTAATTTAATAGCGTTGGCAGCTCTGCTGAGTTTTCTGTTTTCTGCTATCATATCAGAAATAATTATAGGCAACTGGTTTTTAAATAGCATCAATTGACCGAAAAATATCAGTACATTTCTCGTATGATTTTCAAAAGCGTATTAAGCTCATGAAGTTCTATAGAAAGTTTAATGCAATACCAGAACTAACATAGTTTTGCTAGTCCGATTCATCTCCTACGGCATAAAATCTCCGACAATAATTGCTCTAATACCACGATTTCCATTAGTAGGCCTGTCAAAATTAAAAACATTTATTTAGACCCGAAGTTTTGGTTGAGTTCTCACACTGTTGCTCGAATGAGAAAATCGAAAATTGCCAAATTGAAACTGGCGTGCATCAGTCGTTGCGACCTGACGTTTTTCTAATTTTTAGTGTAGATAAAAAAGCTTGGTTAAAAATTTTATTTTCTCTACATCTTCATAATATGGGAATCACTAGTTGAAATACATCTTAACACAGAAATCTTGACACACCAAGGTGTGTCAATCTTGGCCCACTCCAAGGTCCAGCCAGGCTGTAAAGTCACCGTCAGTAAGACAATGAAGTCGACGTTGCGTGCCTTGCGTTTTGTTCATTTAAATCTCATATTTTCAAGAAAGTGTTCTATTCATGTGGCATAACAACTAAACGCATACAAATATTTCTCCAGTATTTTTCCCCTCCTCTGAGTAAAAAAAATATATTATTACTGATTAATTTTATCATTTCATTTTACACACATAGCGATACATATTTGGTTTAATCCAAGATATTCACCTTGGTTAATAAAAAATTTCAAGATGTAAGCGCCGATTAACCAAAATTCAATCTCGCTGAGTTATCTAGATTATGACACTTTTGATAAATACTCTGGTCTATCAGTAGAATAAGGTAGCTTACACTCTTCACTTGAATTATGCTGCCAAATTAGATGTGGCTTTTCTTCTGAACAAAATAAAGTACTCGCTAGAGTGAAAACAAAACAGAAATAACTCATGCATGACGATTGTTATTACGGAGTTGTTAATGGAGCATCGTTCTATTCTCTAATTCTTTTTAAAATATAAATGAGAACATGAGCGCTCAAAATAACATCCCTATTGCTGACCGCTGGGCGGAGTGTTTAGGCGCTATATATTACAGTTTCATTTTCAATAGCTCACTTGTGTTCCTCACGCCTTGGGGAGTGGCAACCGTGACAAACAGACTTCGTCGTGCATGCATGAGTGATTAGTATCCAACAGCCTGTCGTTGAGTGGTTGCAAGTATTATACATTTCAGTATTATACAGCGTATCGCAGAACGCATACGTCAAAAGTACTTTCTGCAAAAAAATTCAACACAATTTCTTAGTAGTCTCATTCAAGATTCTAGTGATTTGTTTGGTGTATAGGAAAGCCATATCTACTTGTGTACCTATTACCCTAGACTGCATTCTATATATGTTCCATTAAACTGGAACACTGTAGCTCTTACTCGGTCCTGGTGTTGTTCTCTGACTAGTTATATAAGCCGATAATATTTCTTGTCATTAGTTTGACGGTGATTACAAGAAAGACATTCGTTCAGAGGCCTGTTGAATGGCTTGATTTCATTCCAGTGGTAGTTAGGATATATTATTTGAGCGTGGAAACATTACTAAGTTCACAAAAAATAATTTTATGCTCCTCATTTATCCCGTATCGTTTGTTTGCATATCCACCAAAGGAAAAGAAATAAATAAAACTCGTGCGACGATTTGTTAGTGGTGACACACCCTATCGTCGTCTACGTGACCATGACGTTCAAGTTCAAGGACAGACTGTCACTCATCAGTTTTGTGTCGTGAGATCCACTACGTGTCGAATTTCTCGATCATTCTCTGAGGAAACAGAGTGTAGTTCATTATGATAGGTGAATGAAATGGTTGAATTACGGGTATTTAATTTCCAGGGATGCAAATGCATAGAGAAATAATTGAAGAATAAAAATAATTGGGAATAAAATACGAGATTATCTTCTTTGTAGTTTCATGTGGTCATTGATTAATTTCTAGAGTCAAAATCTATGTTATTGAGTTGTAGATAGTAAATGAATAATCAGCGACAGTGCATTATAGTAAGGTATAAATCAGATATGGTGATTGATTATTCCACTGAAAATTGTTTGTTGTATTTTTCTGTAAGGAGAAACTTATTAATTCATAAATCATGCTCATGACTGGTATATCTTGCTACGAAAAACTCATTTATACAGTCGCGGTCATGATTGATAGATCTTGTTATGAGAAATTGATTTATTCAATCTTACTCAAGACATGAAAATATTGTTAAGCAATTATAGCCATATGTTCTAAAAAATATCAAGCAAAGCGCGAGCAAGAACAACAAATAAAAACCTGACTGGTAGAAGTTTTTTCATAGGCAACAGTTATTTCTATCATAAAACTTTGTAAAACTCTCAATTTTATAGTTGACGTCATATTTTCACAGATGTTATTGGATTTATCTCTAACACAAATATTGGATAACTTAATTCATTCATGCATTTCCCATGATTTTTTTTATTTTTTACTTATTTCTTTATTGTTCTTATCAAAAAATATATCCTAATTTGAATTAAGAATGTACAGGGTGTCCCACAAAAATGTACCCGACTTTTTAATAGATTCTATCTCCGCCTTAATTAAATTAGCATATTTGAATTCTCTTTTTTTATGTATTAAATTTTGTTTTCTTTTCGAATAATAAAAGTTTTTGAAAATCGTTTAATAACCACTTTACATTGATTGATTTACTGAAAGGGGTAGAAAAACACATTGCTCAAAGGAAACGTTTTTAAAAAGACATTGATGTTTTTCCTAATTTTGTACTTTCTAAAAACCCGAACGAACAAAAATTTAAAAGAATAACAAATCATTACCTCAAGTAAAATTTCAATAAATGAAGTAATTTAGCATCCTTCGATATAACTTCTATTTCTCTCAATGAAAGTATTATTTTTAGCCCCCATTGAACAATTTGTTTTGCTACCTCTTTCAGTAAATCGATCACTGTATGTACAGTGGTCGTGAAACGATTTTCAAAATTTTAAATTATTCGAAAATGAAATAAAATTTACTACATTGTGAAAAAAAAATACAATTCAAATAAGTTAATTTAAAGCAGAGATATAATCTATTGAAAACTCGGGGACATTTTGTGGGACACCCGGTATAACATTTTGTCAGTTTTTGTAAATGAATTACCAACAGTGTATCTTCTGCTCCTGTGAGTCCAGATAAGCTAAATTTTATGGAATGAGAAAATCATAAGCTAAATTTTACTGTGAGAGATGACATTGATGTATGTGCTAGTTTTTATTCAGTTTTGAAGCATTTAAGACGAGAAATATATAGGAAACACAAGGCAAGATGCGATTATGCGGGAAAGTGATGAAGAAATCAGTCTTTATATGAAATGAAATTTTTGTTTGTGTTCTCAAACATTACATCAGAATAGCCAATAAGTGATTTCTTGCGCATGGGTCTTTTTGTTACCATGAATCAAGTCGTACCATAAGCTCTGTACGCTTTCTATATATATATATATCAGTATGAAAAAGAAAGTAAAAACCTATCAAGTACACTCATATGTTCAACAACATATTCTCCATCGTTAGTAACAACTTCTGGCCACCTACTAACTATTTTTTTAATGCATCGTTCATAGAAATATTAGGTTTCTGAACCAAAAAGACCTGCAATTTATTTTCAATGTTTTTTTGTCTCTTAAAGTTTTTCCCTTTAATAAATGATTGTCTAGACTGCTAAAGAGATAGAAGTCTGAAGGAGTAGTATCTGGAGAACAGGGAGAATGCATCAATGTTTCCTATTTAAGCGTTTCAAATTTTTGTGTTCAGTCATTCGTGCTGTATGCGGACGCGCATTGTCGTGCTGAATAATGACGCCCTATCGATTGACCAAAGCTTGGCGCTTCTTTTTTAAAGCGGTGTTTTGTCTTCGTAACTGTTAACAGTACAGTTTTGCAGCGAATTTTTGGTTGTTTTCCACAAGCTCGTATTGAATAATTCTTCTCATATCCTACCAAACAAACAACAAAATTGGTTAGCTTCAAGAGTGGCCTCCAATAAAGCTGCATCAAACTCAACATGACGACCTTCTCGAGGTCTATCTTCACGGCTGTAATCACCATTGCGAAACTTTTCGAACCATCTTCTGCATTTCCGTTGAGCAACCGCTTCTGGATACACTCCTTGAATATTTTTGGCAGCTCTTGATGCATTACGTCCTTAGTGAAACTGAAACAGCATTATGTATTTTATGTGTTATGGTGACGGCTCCATGTTAATTGCAGAGTTGAAGATAAAGATGGTTAAATATCTAAATGAATTTCATTTCAACGTGTATGATAGACCGCAATAGAGTGAATGTTTTGCAGAATAGATCACAACTTTATACATTCCTCTGTAGTACAAGTTTAAACTTGTTATAACATGAAAACAGACAGGGCTTATGATAAGACCATGAAGAATTTTTGCGAGTGGAATTATTGAAGAGCTTAAAAAATCACATTATCATTGTGCCAGAAGAAAAATACCGAATGGAGCTATGCAACAAAAAAAACTGCATCTACTATACTATCACAGATACGGACATTTCAAAAAATGGCTTGATGAAACTAATCTCTGACCCTTTAATTCCATTGAAAGGTGTTTGGAATAGTCAACTCCATTAAATAGCAGTTTGAGTTTACGCGAATCAGTGACCAGAATTCCTCTGAGTTACCACTGTTTATCGCTTGATTTTCTCTTAATGAAATCCTTATTATGATTTAAAAAGGGATTTGCATTTATTGACTCTAAGGCTATTAAGTTCTGCTATGGTGAATAAATCATTGAATCTAGTTTAGAATGTTACTAATTTAATTTCAGTAATTTTTACTAGTTAATTGGTCAAAGAAGACACAAGTTTTTATCCTAGCTTAACCCACTTCATGCGATGGGTTGAACTAAAGTTCAATATTCAATTTAAATTTAGAGTCCTTTATAGTCAGCAATTCTGAAAATAACAAACATTCGTTGGATCGTTCCTTCCTTGGGTTTTCATTAAAAATTTATAAAATTGAGTTTGTGATTGCATATCGGTCAGCAGCATTTTCAAAATCCCCCAGTAACTCCAGGTGAGTCCCTTCGCAGGAAATGTGTTAAGCGCTGGGCGCTAAAAATGGTTAAATTTTAATTCGTACGTGAAAGTATTTGTACTTAAATTGAATAGATTGATTCTTCTTATAGTTTTGTAAATCTAAAATTCTATAAATAATGACATGATGGTAACCCTATCCAGGATGCAACCAAAATAGGGTGTGAAAAGACTACTCTCTGAAAAGTTTGCCATGACGAAATAATCGTGCAAAACTTCAACTCAAAAGTGAATGAGGACCAATTGCTGTTTGGGCCTGGGTTTTGTTACAGCCTACAATTCCACCCAATATGTACATGCAGATGATGGCTCCCTACAGTTTCTTGTCCTCGTAACATTATCAGAGGAAATAATTCAGCGTTTATCCTGTTTTTCTTCAATCAGTCTCTTTAACATTTATAACCATACCATAACTTCAATTCCATAACTTTTAACCTTGAAATCCCTATTAAATACATCCACAGTCTGAAACATCTGTCGTAGTGTGTGCCCTGGCTCACTAATCATGACAATAACATCAGCTTACAATAGACAGCTCAGTTTAATCTCATCTACTTCAATCTCAAACTATGCAATCTGAGTTGGGCAGCTACATAATTTTGCATAAAAGCGTGACAGCAAGGGGGACTCGAATACCTCTGTGGTTTTCATACGTTAATTCTACATATAAATAATTTTTTTCTTGTAAATACAAAAATATAGAACTAACTTCTGTTTCACATTCCAAATAAATCTTTGGCCTTTTATAGGAGAATCCTCTGTGACAGCTGAGTCCAGACTGAATAGAATCGATGCTCCAAATTTACTGAGCATGGAGTTGAAAGTTTGCCTAATGAGTTCATAATTAACGATAGAAAAAAATCCTGAAACTCTGAGAAAATCGATCCAATCAGAAGTTAGTTTTGATAAGAAGGAGAGGTTTGCACTTCTCGATTTTCTGTACCAATAAATGACTTGATATAGGTAGTAAGTATAATAGCTTGTATAGGCATGATTGAGGAATTATCATACATAAAGTTCAGTGATCAAAATTCGCAGTGTTCTATTGGTCTAAATTTAGGTAATTCCATCTTTAGCTCTTGTAAAAGTATAGTTTACATTACTCTACCGAGCTTGTTGTGTGGAATAGGTTAGAGTTTCATTGTTCTATTTTCAGTTACCCTACGCCAAGGAATTATGATCAAGGTGGTTATAGCTCTACTAAGGAAATTTCCCCAACTGAAGGAGTGGTCCTCCTTTGATGATGCCAATGTAATCAGGTGAGCTAAACATTAACTTCAATTTGTTCTGAAGAGGAGCAGATTTTCCTACTTGAATATAGAGGTGGTGATTCAGTGAGGATACGTGATCTTTGCCAAGTGCATATTTCAAATGCAGTCTAAGATTAAACCTGGGCGATTTCACAGTCGCTTAAATACGGTACATATTGAATTCAAAATACGTCACTCGGTGCAATGTGCATAAAGTAAGGTTTTGAAGTGAAGTGAACATTTAGGGAAAATAATGCGGCACAATGCTGGCATTTACGTGATGGAGAGAGAATCTTTTATCACAAACACTGTTTATGAAGTACAACAGTATCAATTTTTAACTAATAATTATATCGGCCAACATTTTGCTACAGTCTCCATTTTTATGCTCCAGAATAAACTAGAATGAATCCGTAGTTTCGTCATCATTGTTGAAAGTGTTATTTTTGTTTGTTTCATATATGAACGTTTCATTCATTTCAGTGCACGCTTTTACATTTAGCAAGAGTTGTGGAAGATCAGACTTTCCAAGAAGGATCGCAACCCACGACGTAGAAAGGATCATTCCATGCTGGTTGTAGTTTGGGAGAGAAATAAGTGAGATGAATCGGTAGGAAGCAACAATGTTCAGTCCAATAAAATTAAACCAGCTTATTAGCACCTAATTACCTGCTCAAAAGACCATATTCAAAAGATGATTCATCTGTTGAACGACTCACAAATTTTCTTGAAAGTGTAAGTGCCTTAGATTAAACCCGAAATCCCCGAAAAAATGATGTCACCGTGAAAAAAGCATCATCACCGACAATAAATTTTTATTCCAAAAATAAAAATCCAATCTTTGAAGGAAGTCTTCCCACTTCCTCGAGAAAGTTGTTGCTTCACGTAGGGGAGAAAACGCCTCAGAATTGGTGAGATAAGTCCTCGAGGGGCGTGGGATAGACACTTGTTTGAAGTTTTTTAAGTTGTTTGTTAAGTTCAAGTTGTTGAGTTGTTGGATGTTTCTATCTTACGTTATGGAAACTGGCGTTCACAAGGCGGATACTGTTACTGTACCTCAGCTTTACATAAGGATTCGAGACATCTATTTATCGAGTCTGCATTTCGTCTGCATTGACATTGTGAATGGATATAGTACAGATTTCAAGATGAACTTCGGTGCCGACAAAAGCAAGGTTATGGTTATAAATAGTGATGAGACTGATAGAGACAGACTGTGGAATAGTGGAGAAATCAGAATAGGTAGAACAAAAGAATACAAATATCTAGGTTGTATGATAAGTGAAGATGGATGCACTAGAACTAAGGGTGAGAAAGTGGCAAAAGCTATGCAGTGGAGTGGACTGTTGTGTGGCCAGATACAAAGCAAACAAGTATGAATGTGTGAGAGGAATGTGGAGGTATATTGCTGTACCTAGTGTCATGTATGGTATGAATGCTCTTGCCTGGAATGGAAGTGATCTTGAAAAGCTGGATGTAATACAAAATGAGGTAGGACGGTTAGCATTGGGTGCTTCGAAATGGACAGCTACAGAAGCCATTAGAGGTGACCTTGGGTGGAGCCTATTTTCAGAAAGAATGATGAAAGCGATGCTGAATTATAAGGTGAGAATTGAAATAATGCAGAATAGCAGATGGGTAAAGCGAATTTTTGAATGGAATCTGAGTGTAAGCTATTGGGAGAAAGTGTGTTGGGGGCATGCAAGGAAACTTAGTATGCAAAAGAATATTCATGTTAGAATTGGGAGACCTGTGGATGACTGGAGTTTAATAAAATTAATGCTGGAGGTGTAGGGCCTGAGTGGGACTGCAAAAGGTGGAATAAAGAGATTGAGAGGCAAACAAAAGAGTATGGATTGAATAAGTGGAAACTTAGCATGACGCGGAAGCCTACACTTGACTGGTATATGAAAAAAGAAGCACCTAAGTTTAAGATGTTCTATGATGGCAGTTTTGGAAGTCAACTCTTGTTTGCTGTGAGATGTGAGTCATTGAGTGTGAACAGACGTACGTGGTGGTGGAATGAGACTAATAACAGATTATGTCGGCAGTGTATTAGTGGTGTGGAGGAAACAATTGAGCATTTTCTGCTGGAATGTAGTAAGTATGAGCAAGAGAGAGAAAGTTTCATGAATGTGGTGTTTTAGCATTATAGAGAGAATGAGTGGTGTGCCAGATGTGATGAAGATGATTGCGGTATGAGCTGTCTTGCTGGATTGGATCAGGAGTGTAATTTGAGTATCATTGAAGCTATGAAAAATGTTTCTTGTGCGTGCCTGGAGTAAGAGACAGTGACTGGAATGAGCCAGTCAGGTAGAATGGTCAGTAATGACCCAATATGCCTGGAGATGGTGTTTTGACACACTGGCTATCCCAGTGAGGCCGTCCAATGGCAGCTTGTGAGAAGGATTGGTAGATCCTGAGTAGTTTAGTGGACAAGTCTGGTAGCAGGCGCTGAACTCTTCGTGTGAAAATTGTGGAGAGAATTGTAGGCCGTTAAAAAGGCCCCGACGCTGTCGGCCCTCAATTTCAAGTTCAAGTTCAAGTTAGTTTTCGTGCCTTTTCCGTTATCGCTTCGCTGCATTTTCTTCCTTTACCTTCTTAACTTACTGTTTCTGTACTAATGGTCCCCATGAGAGAACATACCTTGTCCATAGATTCCCCGTTCCCTGAGTCCATAATAAATGGTCTCTCTTCTTTGCTTTCTTGCGATTACTTTTGCTGTGGATGAGGAGGCCTTAAACCAAATATTCTAGTGATTAAAATAACAATTATATTATCATTGCCTATTCGAGATTGCCGGCCTGTACCTGTTATTTTTAGAACTTAATGAACTTTAACCTGCCATTGGAATTTAAATATTGAATAAATCGGGAAAATTTCTAAATTTTACCATTGGATTTCAGTATATCTGCAGCGCAAATCCAGTGCACAGCGAATGTGGGCGATTGTTAGTCCTCGCATATGAGTAAAATTATTTTAAAAGCAATTATAATTGTGATACGTCATCACTCAGGACAAAGCACTACATACTCGTAATATGTGAAGTAAATTTTTTGTTGTTCTACCCTGATAATAACATATAATGTTGATTTTTCAGTTATGCTACGAATTCAATCACTGAGGTACTGTAGATACATATTTTCGCTACCATGCGAGCCAATCATCTGGAATATGCAGTAGGAAGATTACAGGTATCATGTACACCGTATGAGATGGTCTCCTCACGGAGTGAAAATGAGGAAAACGGTGAAACTTTACTCTCATTCTAGGCAATTCGAAACCTAAATTATACAGTCTCCTTCGAAGGGCAGTTGGTACAAATTCAAGCGAAAGTTTGGGTGAAAACAAAAATTTAACTTTTCGCACCTTCAAAAAAGAGACATCAAATCGGTGTAATTTCATTATATCTGTTCCCTCATTTCAGAGTAACTATTGTTGACGTGCACAGCAGTGAGCTTATTACCTGCACTAATGGAATAAATCATGGATTTCACTGCTGTCCTGGAGGTAAATATGTTTGACGTTCGTATATTCGCTATATGTAAAACATGACCAATATTACCAGTTGAGTCAGGTTTCACACGAAAGAAATTTTCAAAATGCTTTTCGTTAAAATAATTTTTTTAACTCATGTTTGTAGGACAATATGGTGAAATTTTGTATTTAAACCAATTTTATAACTGAAAGATAATATTGAATTTCCTGTTACGTTATTCCTGAAAGCAGGGCGTGGATGCTAACAAAGTTACTATCGACCAAGCAAGTATTTGAACAGACAAAATTATCAAAGTTTCATTATGTAATAGGTCAAGTTATTTTAAAGTCATAGGTTATACTCATACTAAAACAAACGTGTCATCACCGATGGTCATCTCCGACAGCCCAAATTTGCATCCTGTCACTCACTGCAGAAGGAGAAGAGGTCTGCGTTTTTGAGGGACCTAGCAAGTTACTACCGATGGCAGTCTGACTTGCAAATTACTACTGTTTCAAATGCTATTATCCTAAATGTTGCAGAAGAACACTACGTTTCTGCAACGAGCGATTCTTGGTCTCAAGGATCAAACGAAAGCTCTTACTATAATGAAGAAATTTCCATCAAATAAAACTCACTAAGGTGAGTAGCCACTGTCTCATGTTTAAATTAGCCCGATTTGGAAATAGGAAAATAGAATTGTATTAGATTGAGCATTCAGATTTATGAAGGAAAGATAAAATATGTTTAAAATCTTTGACAATATAAAATTAATCAGATCCATTTGCTATACAAATGTGATTAAATACTTGTTCAAGATAGGTATGTGTTAATTACCCTACTCGTAACTCATGTACACGTACTCAGCACTATCCTCCGTCTAACCGATATGGTGAAATTCACAGAACTCATGCCTCTGCCAAACTTACCGATTCAGTAAGAAAAATTGCTGACAATTCAAACACTCCCCCGGCCGTGTAGCATTCATCATCGAAGAATTACAACTTCATTTTCAAACAGAATTTTCTGTTTTTTATTTTATACGCGTTATTTTGTTGCATATATTACTATTCGAAGGCAATTTGAGCTCTTGTTCTTTTAGCTGTTTCAATGTTATTTTCATTGTATCGAAGCAGAACTTTTTACATGAGAGATGATGTTAATTTAACATGAAATAAAGCTCATTATGAAACTAAAAGTAATTTTAACCTATTTTTATTTGTTTGAACATTTCGTGATTGGTATGATTATGTACATCCAAATGTTATATTATTAGATATCTCAGTCTGTGTAGTGAGTGTTTGCATTTTTTTAGCTCCTTCAAAACAGAATTTTTTTATACTGTAGTCTGAGACTTTGCTTCACTTTTTAAGAACTTGAAGAAATCATTCGATGAAAGTGAAATATGAAATTTTTATGTCCTTTTGAATTTATCTGACTTTACAAAGAAATGTGCTCATAATGTTAAATTATATGGTTTTTCATCCCAATTATTTTGTATAATAGTAGTGATTCACTTGAGCTGTAAAAAGTGAGTCGCAAACGTACAAACAACTGTTAAAATATATTATTTTTCATTTTTAGTACACAACTTTTATGCTAATAACTTGAACATCAAAATAAATTTTTCATTTTGTAATGATGTAGAGGTGAATGAGAATTTCATTTGTGAGGTGATACGTCGGTGTTTGAAACTTAATTTATTCTTTCAAAATGGAGAGGAGGTTTTCTGATGCAGTGTTAGACTTTCAATTGTTAGAACTCGAAGTAATTTTTATATGAAAAGGGAAAAATAAAAATTTTTCGTTTCTCTGGATATTTCCTCATTTGAAAACAATTGTACGGACGAATGTGAACTTAATTTTCTTTTAAATTCTTTTATATTAGTGCTGTAAATACCTTGAGCTGTGATAAATAATACTTAGTTTTTTTGTGTGTATAGAAAGAGAAATATTAATCTGTACTGCCGCAGCGATAAACAAAACTACCATAGATTTGATAATGATTAATCTATAATTTTAAGTTTAATTTAACTGGGCCCTGTTCTTCACCTTGACTTGCACTTCGCAGCTGAGTTTATGAATCCCGACGCATTGGAGCAAATGGCAGGAAATGAAATACGCGGTGGACTTGTCAGAAACGTAAACCATTCTTCACCAGTTTAAATATATTTTTAATCCAGCATACATATATTTTGAAGAGAACACAGCCCACAACATCATATAGGGACTAGATACTTCTCAGGGTAATGTGCGTGCACAAGGAAAGTATCATAAGTTAATAATTTATATTTTCCAGTGTCGCTACGAAGCTTACCATGGACGAATTGATTTCTTGTTGAAGCTCTGTAAGACTAGCTTAATCCAGGTCCATTTGTCTCAAGTTGAGCATCTCTTGGCTCTGTAGAAATAGATGTGATAATGTTTGATACACTATTTTTACAACCTTTGCAGGCTAAGAGTTTTTCACCGTTGTGATGTAGATTTCTACGGAGTTTGAAGATTAGTTCAAACACATAGCATGCGCTCCGTGAACGTTATAATTTTTCAATAACAATCATCAAAAATTAGGGAGTTAATTTTTTTCAATTTGACCGGTACCGACGAGATAAGATGTTTATTTATTTGCTTTGTAAGATTAAGGACTGTGATGCATTTTATCGATATCGATGTATATACTTCTTCATTTGAGCCTCATAGTAATCTTTTACATTCTTTTAATATATTCTATGTGACATTGCGCTGTGATTTCGATTATGAACAGTTGAAAACATGGTGCTATTATTAACTTGAAAAATGAAGAAGAATCATCGTCCTTGTGATGAAGATCCAAAACTTCAATGGATTGCTAGAGTGCTGCGGAGCAGTTCCGCTGCGATCGGTAGTGGTTGTAAGTAATCTTGCTGATAATACTCATCATCGTGGTTACGCCTCGTTCTAAAGTGCATCAAAACTAGAAAATCGCAAATTTAATTTCAAGATCCAAAGAAGTATCTTTATGAGTGACCCTCCTTGGAGGAGGGTTACCTCGCCCCTACTATTAAAATGTCCCAGCCAACGGCCAACAGATATGAGGCCCTGATGGAATTCAGTGGTGATGAGAGCGAAATCTCTGTGGCAAGGAGACAAATGGTGAGTGAGACTACCGTCAATGGAAAGAGCAGCAACCCGACCGTCGGAAATGCTACAGTCACCGAGGTTGAGATCACCCAACTGAGGGAGACATCAGATTGCGTTATTGAAGGATCTTGGTTCCCAAAAAATAGAAGATCTAAAAGATTGAGAAACAATAATGACTCAACTTCATCCGACTCTGCCACTGAACTCAGCAAAAAACGCATAGCTGCTGACAGAAACAACAAAAAATCAGAAGTTAACTTCCCTACCAATAAAACCCAGGAGTCAATGGGCAGTGAAAAAACTGTCATCATTACACAACTACACATGGCTCTCTTGCAAAAAAGTTTTCATATGACCCAATTGCCCTTTCAAAAGGATTGAAAAAAATCCTCAACTATGAGGTAGTCAAGGATGTTCGAGTATATAAGCGCAGAAATCTGGTAGCAGTTGAATTTTGTCAACCTAACCTCACTGAGAAACAACAGCTCCTACAAGTTACCAATGTAGGAAAATTTGCCTTCAAATGTCATATACCAGCTACAGATAAAAAAGATACTGTCTGGGGAGTCTTTGGTCCAATTGATCAAGATGCTGACCTTGAAGAGGTTCGGGCAGCTGCTAATTGGGAGAGTGCTCCAATTTTAGCCATGCATCGTCTTCAGCGATTCACTCAAGGGAGAAAAGAGCCCTCATTATCTGTCAAGGTATTATTTTGTGGAACTGAACTGCCACAGACAATTAAAGTTGAATTTATGAGCTTCAAAGTCAGGCCATTTGAGCAGCCCCCACTCAGGTGTTATCAGTGCCAAAGGCATGGACACTTTGCCAGTGGCTGTACTGCTCCCATCAGGTGCTTAGTTCGCGGTGAAAATCATCTAAAAGAAGATTGTTTATCCAATGTAATTCTAAGATGTGCCAATTGTAAAGGGTCCCACGTGGCAAGCCCCATAACACAAGATGCACTGAAAATTCGTTCACTCCAGCAAGACGGCTTAAGCTTCACTGACGCCCGAAGGGAAATAGTGCAGCAAAAAAATGCAAAATATTACCAAAGACCACTGCCAACATCATGGACTAGCAATCCTACTCCAGGAAGCCAACGTGGTTATCAAGCGCAAGATCAACTGGCAATGAACTCTACAGGACAAGAACTATCATAAGAACCTCCACAACAAGGCACTTACAGAGGACTGACAACAATAGAGGTGGAAGCAGATGTCCACCAGACACAAGGGTCGTAATATAAGCCACGAAGAGCCCCAGGGAGGAAAAGCACTTATGCAGAGACTCAGTGCAAAACTACCTTACATAGTGCCCTCCATAGCACAGAGCCTTCCGTACAGCCATCAGCTTTTTCCAACATAGAAGAAGTTAGATCAGAGAAGCTACAAAAAACAATTGTTGAAAAGTGTCAAGAAGCAGTGCAAGCAGCAGTAGAGGCTATTTTTTCAAAAATTTGCAAATTCCTCCTAGAAGCTCTCTCTGCAAATCTGATGAAAGAAAGTAAGAAACAACGAGACCTGCTTCTGATAGGGATGGCCGGCAACCATTTTGGCCCCAAAACTGGTGAAGCACTTTTAAATGAACTTCATCATGCAGCTGAGCTAAATCAAGAACAAGCACCTTATCAATAGTCTGCAGCAAATCAAGAAAATAAGGCTACAGGGAAAAAACAAGGAAAGCTACCCAACATGCTCAAAGGACCTGCGGAAGTTCTGCCAGACTCAAGACAGAAGTCCTCGACACGTTGGAGCAACTCCCAGATAAATTCCCACAAGAAATGAGAAATAAGTTTGTCCTTACTAATCAAAATTTGAAGCGGCAAAAGTGTAAAGAAAGTCAATTTGTGTTAATTCAATTCAATTGTAATGGTTTAGTAAGTAAGCTGTCAGAGCTCAAACTTTATATTTATACTAAAAAGCCTGATATAGTCTGTTTATGTGAAACTTGGTTACATTCATGTGAACCCAAGTTTTTTGGTTATCAGGCAGTTTGGTTGCATCGCAATACTGCCCAAAGGGGTGGCCTGGGCATTCTTATTAGGAATGATATTTTATACTCATGCAATAAATTGAATGCTTTTCCTGGTGGTAAATTAGAGATCATGTCTGTTAGAATAAGTGCAGCACTGGGAGCTTTTGACTTGTGTAATATATACAATCTTAATGAAAATGTTCTATTAGAGGAATTTGTTCACTATTATTCACAACTTCTAAACAATTGTATCATGATAGGAGACGACTATAATGCTCATTCTCCCTAGTCGGATGTTAGAGGGAGAGACATAATTTTACAGGATGTAGCATTGAGCAATTTATAGGTTCCAATCCCATGGGGATATTAAATCCTCCTGACCTCCCAACATACATTGACAGAGAACTGGCTCTGCTTCAACCCTGGATCTTTGCATATCATCTCATACTTTTCTTACCAGAGGAGTGCTAGGTAGAGGTGCTGATTTGGGTAGCGACCACTTTCCAATTGAGTGCAATTTTGGCACAATTTTAGATAAATCAGAGATGAGCTGTCCAAAACGTTGGATAGTGGAAAAGGCTAACTGGAGTGCCTGGACTGCCTATTTGGACAAACTAAAATGCAACACTGTTTATCCTGCTTCACTTGAAGAAATAAATTCCACTGTGATTCAAAATATTTATGATGCCTCTACTAAGTTTATCCCAAAAACCTCTGGATAACAGTGATGTCACCGAGCCACTCCATGGTGGGACTCAGAGTGCGCAGCTGCTGTAGTTAGGAGACACAAAGCAAAACATGTGCTTGCTCGCACACCTAATGCTCACAATTTGCACTTGTATCAAGCTGCAGAATCTTCTTGTGCTAAGAACCTGATCAAGAAGAAAAAAGCAGACAGCTGGATATCATTTGTTGGCTTATTAAATGTTGACAACCGCATCACAAAAGTTTGGAGAGTTATTCGTGGTATGAATGGATCAGCTATACCTAATCAACACTTCCCTTTGGGAGCATTGCACTCTTCCTGTGCTGCAAAGGCTGAAATGTTTTTGGAACATTTCACCAGACATGAGATTGCTTGTGATGGAGCCTTTCCAGCTCTGGTTTCAAATACAGTTAAAGAAATTAAAAAGCTACCCATTGAAGAAAATGAATATAATTCCCAAATCACTTTGTCTGAAATCTTCAAAGCCTTCCATGGGTTGAAGCAAACCAGTCCAGGGAGCGATGGTATTTCATATTAAATTTTGTTGTTGAAGAAATTGCCTGAGAGCTTCTTGAACAGACTGTTAGTCCTGTTTAATGCAAGCTTTTTTACAGGTATTGTGCCTTCCTTGTGGAAACTTGGAATAAAATGTCGTAAAAAAAACTAATAATGACTACACAGAGGTAAAAGGCTATCGACCTATCACCTTACTACCATGTATAGCCAAATTAATGGAGAGAGTTATTAAAAGGAGACTAAATCATTTTCTGGAATCTAAACAAATTTTTTCCATGTATCAAACTGGATTTCGACAAGGAAGGTCAACCTGCGATGCTGTTGTGCTTATAAATAATTTCATATGGGAGTCTTTAAAAAGCAAATTGTTTTGTGTTGCAATCTATATTGACTTAGATAGTGCATATGACTGTGTCTGGCATGATGGCCTGTTATACAAGTTAACCAAACTTAAGTGTGATATCATGACTGTTCAGTGGGTACAATCTTATCTTCAAAATCGTTCTGTCAAGGTTAGGATTGGTTCAACCTATTCTCAACCTAAGAAACTAAAGTGTGGCTTACCACAAGGTGCTGTTCTCTGCCCTACTCTGTTCAATGTAAAGTATGATTTACCCATTGGGGAAAAAGTTAAGGTTGTTTCTTATGCAGATGATATCACGTAGCTCTGGTCTGCAAAGTCTACAGAAGAACTTAGGGGTGACATGCAGGCCTTTTTGAATACATTTAGTAGATGGCTGTCAAAATGGAAACTTGCATTCAATCCCCTTAAATGTAAATACCAACTATTTCATAACAGTAGGAGTAATCATTATGTTAACCTAAAGCCCCGTACAGACCTTGCGTTCCCATAGTGCCTGTGATCGTCTCAGTGGCGTTGCAAAAGAACCGCTCCTGACCAGACTGGCTTGACTGATTGCATTAGCAGTCAGTTATCAGTTATCATTATCAGCAGTCTAAAAAATGATTGGGGAAGGATGTTTAATAACGACGATGCCCTGTGCGAAGCCGCGGAGACTATAGCCGCGGAGGGATCGCGGAGCGCTATAGCCTTCCTCAATGTCTTCCGCAATCACACTGACCATGGAGCTAGGATATATGGAGGGAGCATAGCGCACTCCGATCGGGCTCAATTTGGTTGCAAAAGTTGAAACACTCGGGCACTCTCAATGCCCGATTCTGAGCCAACCCCAGACGCTTGGCTGAAGTTGCTCCACCCACCTTCCCTACAACCCTTCCTCTCAATGGCTCTCATTTTCCAAAGCAAGATTAGTACCTCACCACAAGTCAAAGGGTGAGGTGCGCGTGCAAGTCGCTCTAATTTGTTATAATCAAAGGCCTGTAATCTTTATAGTTTTCAACTCTTAATGTATCTTTGCTAGTAATTTTGATACTATTAAGTGTCCTCAAGTGAGGAAACACAATTTATAATCTTTCGGAGTCTTAGAATCCCAAATTAATCATTTACGATTGAATGATTAACTAAACCGCTGAAAGAGCATTCAGCGAGCGTGTGCGCACTCTAACGTAGTTGGTAGGTAACTGGCTTCCGTCCTGACGTCACACTCGCGAGACAGCTATTGGTTACCACAGACACAGGAGAAATCTCAAAAACTGGTTCCCTTCACAGACGGCTATGCTCCCTCCATATATACTCCCTCCACGACACTGACAGACTGACTGGCCACGCATATGCGGCATACGACAAAAATCGGGTACACTCAACTTCGTGGTGAGCATGAAAAATCTTCTTCCGTAGCGGTCGGAGAGCCATCTGCAGTTCGTTTAAGCGGCATCAAGCACTATGCTAACTCAAGGTCTGGACGGGCTTAAGACTATCAAATGTGGAACTGACTCACATAGAAAACCAGAGAGTGCTAGGGGTTATTTTCGACTCACCAAAGTTATCACTCCATAGTCACGTGAAGCATGACTATGGCTTTGACTCACCAAAGTTATCACTGTGGTAAATAAATTGTTTAAATTGTTTAAGCACATTCGTACAGAATGTCAAAAGCGATTGAATGTGATGAGAGCACTTTCCAGTGCGTAATGGGGATCATCACAATTGCTCCTGAGAAGAGTATACATATCATTTATTCGCAGTGAAATTTCATATGGGTCAGTTATCTTTCCCAACTTCAACAAGAAACACATGCATATGCTAAAAACCTTGCAGAACTCCGCCTTGCGATGTATCCTGGGTGTGCGCGCAACAACACCTATAATGTCTCTTGAGATTGAGGCGTATATTATGCCTCTGGATCTTCATTTCCAGTATCTCTTTCTACAGTGGTGTCTTAGAAAACAATGTGATTCTTCCGAAATGCACTCAATTTCTGCGTAAATGAAATGATTTTGCAGACCTGGTGAAAGTCCAATAGCCCTAAGATTGAATAATGTTTTGGAGAGTAGAAATATAAGATTGTCCCCGAAATCCAGTAAGTTCAGCCGTTTGACACTACCTGCCATTACCAATTTTGAAAATAATATCTCGCTTGATATTCAAAATGTAAAACTCCTTCCCCCAAATATTGTCAACTCTGATTTTGATCAGTACTTGAGTGATGTATACGGTTCGTGTGAAAAGATTTACACTGATGGGTCTAAGACTGCTATTGGATCAGTCTCTGTTCCATCTGTGGGTGGGTATGTGTACTACTTGGCTTATCAACAGCTCTCACTCAGTCCTTGGTGCAGAGCTTTTTGCCATTCTCCGAGCATCGAAGTACATTCAAAGTTTGCCATATCAGGATGTACCTTATGTTGCATTGAGTGACTCTCAGACAGCCCTCCAGCTTATTTTGAATAATTACAATGTTGCTTATAGGGGTTTCTGTTATGAAATACAACAACTATTATTGAGTTTAACATAACTTGTACATCTGCAATGGGTCCCTGGTCACTCTGGCATAAAAGGTAATGAAGTTGCTGATAAATGTGCTAACCTGGGCCACAATAACAACAAATCTGACAGGACTAGGTTGCATTATGAAAAGCATCTTACAGAATTAAAGAAACAGTTCCTCGAACTGTGGTGCACCCAGTGGAACCTTCAAGTCGAGACATCTAACATAGGTCATTTTAATAAGAATCTTTTTTATCAACCCAGAATGCTAATGCACCCAAGGGGAACCTCCCATATTGTTGAAAGTGCTATTAGCCGATTGAGAGTGGGACATGCAGGTGTACAGGCCCATTTGTTTCGTTTTAATATGAGCCCTACTCCAAACTGTGACTGCTGCGATGTCCCTGAGACCATCCCCCATTATATATTGCATTGTGTGAAGTATAGTCAACAGAGATTTGTGTTTAAGGTGTGTATTGAAGGTATGGAGGTTGAATTCAATCTGAAAAATGTATTAGGAGGAGGTGTATCCTAACTCATTACTAAACACCAAATACTGCTAACATTTTTTCGGCGGATGTTTCATTTACGGATCGTTCCTTGACTTAAAGAGGGGACATATTACATGGAATCTTTGGACATAATCTGCACCCTATCTATTTTGCACATTGTTCCACACGAAACTATTTGTTTAAAACGTATGTTCAATAGAATGAGAACTTGCTGGTTAACCCTGATGCCGTGAAACGAATTGGAGAAAAATCTTTGCTATCTAATCTGTAATTACTTTCCTCAGTGCCGATCTATCTACCACTATTTGCGAGTTGCTGTAAAGGATAAAATTGAATCATAGAAGTGTATGGTACTGACATACATTTAAAATATCTGAATTTTTCATTTAATTATAAGACAACCATACATGACATCTGAGTAGACGACATCCGAAAAATAAACTAAAAAAGTTGTGAAGCAGTTGACCTACTTTTGCCGAACAAAACGGCATAATTTTGATTTTATTTGCTTTTGATCTAGAATATTTTACTACTATTTTTCTCCAACCAACAAAATTGTATTAAATCATAAAACATGCAGGTTGGCACCCCTATATTCCAATAACAAAGTTCGTGAAACTTGAACAAGGATGCTACATGCCTGCAGTCGTTCCATGTTCCGTGTTCTGAAAATTTTTCAATAACAGAATGAAAAATAATGATCCAGTTTACAAGGTAACCAAAAAAAGATCCATCTGTTTTTCAATGAAAAAAGAAAACGCTTTACAGTGTGTGTGACGTAAATTTTGCCTTCGAAGTAATCGCCATTGGCATCCAGCACCTTCTGCCAACGTGTCTCCAGCTGTTCAAACCCTTTGCGATAAAACTCGAGGGGCTTGGGACGCAAAGAAGTCCGTGAGGGTTTGACGGATGTCTGCTTCATTGGTCAAGAATTTCCCACGAAAATAATTATCCAGAGAGTGAAAGACGTGGTAATCGGATGGCGCAATGTCAGGTGAATAAGGTTGATGGCACAAACCAAAGTTGCATTATGGTATCCCTGACCACTCGTGCGATATACGGCCTGGCGTTGTCATGGAGGAAAAGCCCAACTTTGCGATTCACCAGTGCTGGCTCCTTCTGGTGCAATGCCTGTTTCAATAATTTATTGCTGCAAGTAGAGGTTTCCAGTGACTGTTTGGCCCGTTGGTAGCAGCTCATGATGAACCACTTGACGACCTATCCACCTGACACCAAGCATAATCTTGCGAGGGTGCATAGGCGGTCTTGCGGTGTGAGGGACGGCTAATGACAACCAGTGTCTGGAACGCTTGGGAGTTTCGTACAGCACCCGTTTACCTCACGGGTAAGCACTCGATCGAATAAGGATGCGGTGCAGTGGCGACAAAGCAGCGATGCGCAGGCGGGCACTAGTCGTCTCTTGTGAACCTCCAACAGCGTGTGCGGAACACATTTGCTCAGATTGGACGTCTTGTCTAAAGCCCATATTATACGGTGGACAATACTGTGAACTTTTTGTCGCGGCATCGCTAGCTCCACCCATTTCCTCTCTTTCTGTCGCAACTCTGCTCTCTTTCGCGTTGTTCCAGCGCACAAAAGTGTCAACTTTTCTGATCGCTCTTCGCACGTTTTACGTGAACATGCATGCCGACTCGCCGAGGCTGTTGCTCAAAACGGTGCGGGTGAAGTCTAACTGTTTCATCGGAAACGTTGAACTGTCTTGCAAGTTCACCACACGTTACACTATTGTCCTGTTCAATGGCCGCATTCAGGACTCCGTCATTCAAGACCTATGGTGGTCCACTGAAAGGCTCATTACGGAAGGACAAATCTCTCGACTTAAATTTTCGAATCCAACGCTTTGTAGTACGCTCATGCACAGCATTATCTCCAAATTCTTGACATAGGCGGCAACTTGATGCAGCTCCTGACAAGCCCACTTTGAAATCGTAAAGCAAACAGCCCTGAACGAGATCTGTAAACACTTTCATCATTTTTCACAGCTCTCTGGCTTTTAACTGATGGCCAAGCACGGTGCGCGTGCGTATCAGTATTATAAAAGTAGGCGCGTCAGTCCGTCCGTGTAACCCCCTCTTCTAATCGATAGATTTGATAGCAACCAGGATAAAGCATAATAAATACAAGAAATCCTTATATTGCATTAATTTCTGTGGCGATTCAATTCCCTTTCACTTGGATTATTATGATATCCAGAATACGCAATCGGCTTATTTTTACAAATAGAAATTTTCTTTGGAGCTTTCTCTGTTGAAATTCATCATGTTACTTTGATATTTTCAATTGATAATGCGAAACGAAATGTTTTAAATACGTTTGACCAGTAACCTGGCTACCACTTGGTATAAAGCCAAAGATTTTGAAACTTGAGTTGTCGTATTCAAAATTGTGATTTTCTTGAAAAGCTCCGAAGAGATAATAGACGACATTTCAGAGTAAAATTCCGGCAAATAGGCCACCATGGATAGAAATGTGTCCAACCGCATGAGCGAAGTAGCAAGACTTCGACAGCAAGAAAAACACCGAAGACGATCGGATGAACAACGCGAAATGGCACGACGAAGCAATGCTGTTCGCCAACGAGAAGCTAGAGCTAAATTGACCCTTGAACGGCGTTTGGAAATTCTACGGAATAATGCAGAGCAACACCGAGTAGCTAGAGAGAGCTTAACAAATGAAAGAAGCGAGGAAATTCTTTGGCATAGCGCTGGACCACATTGAGTGACACGAGAGAATTTGACTCAAGAAAGAAGGGATGAAATTCTTCAGACTAATGCCGAACAGCATCGACTTGCACAAGCGAATTTAACTCAAGAAAGAAGGGAAGAAATATTTCAAATTAATGCCGACCAGCACGTGTGCACTAGTTTTTATATCGTCTGATGTCCGAATCTGAAAACAATTGCTACACGCTTTGCGTATGTATGTCAACTTCATTCAATGGCTAATCAAAAACGGACGGAACTTTTTGGTTATCTTGTATTTATTTCTAGAAAGTTTGTTCGGCGCAGTTCTTTGCAAGTGTCAGGTGGTAACTATCATGTTCAATATTCAGAACGTATTTATTCCCAAATGATGTTGTTAGTACCTTCATGCATAATGTTTTTTCGTAGAATTCCAATTTTTAGTACCAATATAACAACAATCAGATAATTAAGATATTGAAACAACTGAAGCATTTAAGGGGAACGTCTACCCAGAATCAGAAAAATAGATTTCAAGTTTGTTGTATGGGAACTAGATTAATGGAATTTGACATACGTATGTATTTTTAATAGGGGTAAAGATACGTCTCCTAGACTTTTTCAATTTTCGAATTAAAGACAATAGGGAAAATGGGTGGAAAATAGAGTATTTTCAGAAGCTATCTTCACCGAAAGTTAATACCGCAGAGCAATAATTAAGGTTTCATTGAACGTGCAAAATGTTACTGCATAGCTAAACGTGTGCTCGTTATGAAATTCTCAAAGGTTTCTTTTCGCAACATTTAAAATTTATTTTAAAAAAATCATGCAATTTTCTGTAGATTTTTCACGTAACTAAAAAATTACTGTGAATTTCAAAGCGAACCCACGTCCAGCTGTGCAGTAACTTTTTGCGCATTCAATGAGACCTAATTCATTGCTCTATGATAATAACTTTCGGAGGAGATAGATATTGAACTTTTTACCTGCAACTGTTCAGAAAGCGCATTTTTCTATAATTTTTCATTTTTTCCTTTGCAAGCTATTGTGGTGTTCTCCCCCAGGCTGCAACACGCTTCGGGCAGACTTTGAGCTATCTTTTTCGTGATAGGATAGCCCGAAGCGAGTGCCTGAGGTACAACCGTATTCGGCAGGATATGGACAACACGGGGGTAACACGGTAATTATATTGGTGACTGTTAGGTACACGGAACACGGACCATTACACTGGGCCCTCGGTGGCTACTATGAGCACTGTTCGTTACTCGTAAATTACGTAATGATTGGAACACAGCACTAATACGTGATGGTTGAAATACAATACTATTCGAGAAGTACGTAATGATTGAAACACAATCCTATGTGAGAATAGCACAAATACGTGGTGATTGGAGTACAATCCTATTCCAGAATGACATGAATTGAAACACAATCCTATGCGAGAATAGCACAAATACGTGATGACTGAAGCACAATCCTATTCGGGAATGACGTAATGATTGAAACACAATCCTACGCGAGAATAGCACAAATACGTGATGATTGAAGCACAATCCTATTCGGGAATGACGTAATGATTGAAACACAATCCTATGCGAGAATAGCACAAATACGTGATGATTGAAGCACAATCCTATTCGGGAATGACGTAATGATTGAAACACAATCCTATGCGAGAATAGTACTAATACGTGATGATTGAAATACAATCCTGTTCGAAAATGACATAAATTACGTAATGATTGAAACACAATCCTATGCGAGAATAGCACAAATACGTGATGATTGAAGCACAATCCTATTCGGGAATGACGTAATGATTGAAACACAATCCTATGCGAGAGTAGTACTAATACGTGATGATTGAAATACAATCCTATTCGAAAATGACATAAATTACGTAATGATTGAAACACAATCCTATGCGAGAATAGCACCAATACGTGATGATTGAAATACAATACTATGCGAGAATTTACGTAGTGAATGAAACAAGCACCGATAGCGGGTAACGTCCGCGAGGACGCTACTTACGAACGCAGCGGCGAGACGTGATGATTGGTGCTACGTCGTGCGACTGTTACGAACAGGTCAGCTGGTGCTAGCGGGGCGCCGAGACGAGGCTAGTCAGCTGGGTCGGGCCCAGCCGCCACGCGGATCACCGTTGTAGCTGATAAGTAGCTACGGCGAGGCTAGCCGGCCGGAGCGGGCGAGAGATGTCGTAGAGCGGCTTGGCCGACGACGCCGGCGCGGGGCGTTGCAACGTGACTTTTTTAAGGCTTTGAAACACCTTGAAGCGTCAAGACGCTACTAGGTTTAAGACCTTGCAACACCTTGGGGCGTCGATAGGCAGGGCCGGTCTCCGGAGCTTGGTGCAGGTACGCGAGAGACAAAGTCGATCTCGGAAGCTAGATGCAGGAACACGAGGCTGGTGCTGGAGATGTGACTTGAACGAGGACGAGGGCTTGAGTGAGTGCGAGCCTTGTTGGGGTCGCCTTATGTAGGCCTCGAGTGCAAGCCCTGAGTCCGGGCGTGAGTCCTGATTGGTCGCGAGTTTGTGGGCCTGTGGTGCTGGAGGCAGGAAGCCGTTGTAGCTTACGGGCACCTTTTCTCATAGTCGCGAGGCGGCTTCTCTCAGGTCCCGTGTTTGGTTGACTAGGCGCTTCGGGTCCGGAGGTGCTCTGGAACGGATGCGGTTGTAGTCTGGAGGCAGCTTTTCTCAGGTCTTGTGGGGGTCCGCGGCTTGCCGCTGGGATCACCACACTATATTGCTTGGAAAAATTGACGCGGTTAACGTTCTGAAAGCTCTCTGAAGATATGAATATCTTTTCTTGCAATTTTTTGGCTGTTCCTTTAAGGAACTGGTACCACAGGTATCACAGATACGTGTGGAACTGGTATCACAGATACGCATCAACACTCCAGGAGCTCACGCTGCGGCGTCCTCCTTGACGCGCTACACCCCTTCCTGCCCTTGTTCTCCCCTCTCACGAAGCAAAGAACGTCGTGTAGCTTTGCTAGATTGTAAACCAAGGAGTTCTGTGTCGAATAGACCAACAAAACAAAATCCAGATATTTCTGGTTCGTGTCTAATGCAGTTACTGTCTGGGCTAGCAGCTGTATTCCAATCCACCTCCCTTTTCCCCCTCTCCCCTCTCACGAAACTCAGAACTTTCTGAACCTTTGCTAGCTTGTAAAATAAGGATTTCTGCATTTAAAGAGCAATAAAACCACAAAAAAAAAGAATTTTCAGGGGCGTGGCACATGCACTTGCTGGTCGACATTGGCTGTTGATTGGACACCCCCCCCCCCCCCCCCCTCCCGCTTCCCAACCCCATTTCCCTACTTACAGTGCTCAGACCGTCCTGAAAATTCGAAAGCTTGTGAGGTAAGCTGTGGGAAAAATCCCCACAGGGTGTACGTGAGATTGATATTTTAGATTGAATTCTTGCGTTTTTTGTCTCTGTGCGTGTTTTCTCGGAGGCGTTTAGCCTGGTTAGACAGGTGTTCGCTTGCCATCGCCGAGAACAGACGCTTCCTGGCCTCAGTAGTCTCCTGTTCGTACTACCTTGATCGTCAGACCTTCACTCTGTAAGGGCGGTCGTATGTGGCGCTGGTGGTTGCTCGTCCTCGTAACGTGCGTTCCTTCGCTGTGGCTTTGATTGCGGAGTCGCTGGAGTTTGTTTATATTGTCATTATTTATTGAAGTTGGTTTAGAATTGGTAATCGGGGTATTTGGTTGTGAATTAGGTTACTTTACTTGAGCTTGACTCTCTATTTCGTTCTCCCAGCTCTCTTGCTTAAGAGTGTTGTTTGCACTTGGTTTTGCTGGGGGACGACTTGACTGTCCTCAACCTTGGGACACTTGATCTCGTTGAATTACTTGACATCTTGACTTTTGGCCTCTTGACTAATTACATCGTCATCCATCACTCTGTTCTGCAAGTTAACACACTGAGGGCACCATTTCCTTAGGTGGGTATAATTAACGTAAAGATAACAATTGAACATAATTGCATTCATTTCGTTGACATTTTACTGCTGGCTCGTCCACTTTCAATATACTTATCGTTTTTTCTCTTTGCACACATAGTATACGTTTGGGAGCTGTCTCTGCTGGTCAACTGGGTCTACGGTTGCAGCAGCCGCTATTTGAAAGGTACTAATGTCTTATCTTTGAACCTTGCTTACTTTTTATTCGACCAATAATTAAATTCATCATCAATAATTAAATTCATCTAACCGTCATTACGAGCCTTCCTAAACCTTCATAATTTTTTCAGCTACTCTTGCGATCGCCCAGTTGTTCGCGAGTGGTGCCTCCCATGGACCGGCTGAGTAATTGTGCCAAGCCGTTTTCCGATCGGATACACCACGACGAGGACGACGACCGTCCGTTACTGTCGTCACTGTCCGTCCGTTCGTCGCAGGACGAGAGGGGTCATAGCGTCTGCTAGTCAGCTCGACGCTAACCGTCCGTGGCTGTCCGTTTTGTACGGACCTGGAGAGGGGCTGGCAGGTGTTCAAGCTACGAGTGTTTAAGGCCGTTGGCAAGCGACCTACCTGTGAATAATTCTTCTATTAGGTTTTAACTTGCTGCGCAGTCGGCACGAGGTGCTACGGGGCACGCCGTGTGCTGCCGACATACCGTTTTTGTGCGTTATTCATAAAAATTTAAACATGTTGATGTTCTGCGAACTATGAAAATAAAGAAACTAAACGAAACCTATTGCCTAAACTTAGTATTTAATTAACGTCGAAAATTGTGTTTTGTGTTGAATGCCAAGATTGCCTTCCTTCGACTTGGCTATTTTAACATTGTTTTAAGAAGCGCTAATTATAAGCGTGTTTTGTTTCCTGAATAAAATATTGGCTAATCTTCCTGTTTTGATATTTGCACCTGATCTCTTCATGGCGACTTATTTAATGAAACCCTCAGTTTTCGCCACAAAGCCAATCTCTAGCGAGTAAAGCAATAATAAAAATTTCAGATTCGTTTCGGACGTTTCCCTCAAGTTTGAATGATTCTAAGGGCAAAATTTACTTTCTCTGAAAGGGTGTCCTCTCAAAACTCGTTTATAACCCCTCACAAAAATGAACCTGAGAACTTTATGGAAAAAATGGGTTTATACCTTCTCTGGAAGGATGTCTTCTTAAGCCCTTGCTAAGTGCCCTATTATATGCTTTAAGATATCACGAGACGAGTACCTAAAGCTTACGCTTTGAACATCGACGTAAAACGGGTTGAAATATTTGGATAGTAAGAGAAGAAAGCGGAAAATCTAAATATAAAAGGTACATAGCAAGAGGAAATAAAAGACAAATGAAAATGGAAACACTGAGTTTTCTGCCTCTACCTACTCTGCATTATAATCAACACGGGGAAAATAACAACTACCAGAAGAACAATTCAATAATTTAATTTAAATTTAAGATCGAACTCGTGCGTTATCAACAGCAAAAATTATTACGCCACCACCCAGTTGTACGTTAGCGGAAACATTCACTAAAATTAAATCTAACAAAATGTTCCGCGTAATAACTCACCACAAAAAGAAACCCCGATGGAGACAGAGTCTCAAACAATACCTGAAGATCGCACACATGATGATAATTTCTACTTCATACGGCTCACAAATAAAACAAAGCAAATAATTTAGTAAACATGACACAACCATAGGAGACAATCGATATCACGAAAATAGCACGTGACAAATGCTAACAACACATGACGATGTTACGTTGCATTTTCCTGCGTGCACTCGTATTTAATTAACACACTCGTTGATTTAATAGGAACACGAACTGCACTATGTGTTAACTTCAAAGCTCTTTGTTTACTCCTACTTGTACCTATTTGCATTTTGTAAGTAATCGTCGGTTGTGAAGTACCGCCCTTCTACCTGATCTTCGTCGCTGCGGCGCTGTTCTGGGCCGATACCGGGTTCATATTGGCTGTAAGTCCCGCTGGGCCTTGCACCAAATTTCAACTCTGCTTCGTCCAAGGAGGTTAGATAAATGGAGCAGGCATAATCGCTTTGAATTGAAGCCAATTTGCCGGAGCTGGAGACGGACAGCCCCAGAAACGGAGGTGGTGCGCGGTTAGCCACTTGCAGTCAAAGAAGCAGGACGCTGCTTATACTGTTCATGCTGCGTTCAAGGACTACTTGTAAAATATGCCGCTTTCATGCATTATGCACAAGTGCGGTAATACTTCCAAAAAAGATTCAGACATAAATTTTCACATGTTAGTAAGAAATTTCATGAGTAACAAACTTCAACAAAAATACATTTAGCGAATACGGTAAAATTGAAGCACATAAATTACTCAAAAAAATAACCGTCAAACTTGCAGCTCAGCTTTTAAGCAATTCTGTTGCAGATGGACTACAATTTCGTCTAAATAATAATATTAACAGTTTTAGCGATAGTGAGGCTCTAATAAAATCTATTCGTGACTTTGCTATATTAAATTTCAAAATAATTTGTCATATATATATATGAGAAATTTACTAACTTAAATAATACTGGCAATGTATTTTCTACCCTTGATGAAGACACTTCCTGGATACAATCACTTTGCTGCCCTAAATCTCGCACACTATTGAGCGAGTCAGTTAGGAAAACAGGATTTATGGATTTTGAATATGTATCAAAAGCATTAAAGACTTATTTTACAAAATTTTAAGACTGGGCATGAGTTGTTTATTTTTGTGTGGAATAAGTCATAATCATTTAAAATTAATTTTCAGAAAAATTGAAAGCAGAGGTGGTTGCAATAACAAACCAACAGCAAAACAATTTGCGTGTTCCTATAAACATTTATTTATTCACAACGAAATAAAAGATGTTTTTATTGGTTACTGCACGTCTTTTGAACATTTAAAAGTTTTGACAGCATCTAGTAGAAGCAACCGATCTTTTTAAACTCATCTTGCGCTGTAACAGAGTTTAAAAGGATCTACTACCCTGAGCTTTATCTGAATCAACCGATTTTACAAATATCTTTTTCCCATTTCTATTGCATCTAGGGGAACGAAAATGCATAAAAATATGTAAAATTGAATTTCAAACACCTTTGTGTTATAAAAATTTTCGATTTTTGCGAAAAAAAGTTGATTTTTGTAAACAATAATAAAACATTGCGCCAAACCTATCTTATTCCACAATTTTCAACGTAAAAGCGTGATTTTGGTCTTATTCGAAGCGAAAGGTTTGTACAAAAGCCGTTAAGTAGGATCTTTTTGATTTTCGAATTAGAAAAAAAGTTATCATTACATATATCAGACATGTAAAAAAGTCAAAAAATGACAGCTAAATACCAATAAAAATAAAACTTAGAGTTAAAATAGAGTTTCGCTTCGTTACCCTGTTTCTATTGTCAAACCGCATCGAATGAGACCAAAATCACGCTTCTACGTTGAAAATTATTGAGTGAGAAAATTTTTGAATTTTTTTTTCGCAATTTTTTTTCTAATGCAGAAATCGAAGAAGTTTATAGAATCAAATGTGTTCAGAATTCAATTTTACATATATTCTTTCATTTCCGTTCACCTAGTTGCAATAGAATGCTGCAATCTGGGATTAGAAAAAGTAGTCTATGATTTTTTTGGAAGAAATTTTTTTATATATGTATCCATAACTTTTTCTAATTTGGAAATTAAAAAGATCCTACGTGACGACCTTCGTGCAGTCCTTCCTCTTCGAATGAGACTAAAATCACGCTTTTACGTAAAAAATTGTAGAGTGAGATAGGTTTGGCGCTATTTTTTTTCTTGTTTTCAAAAATTAACTTTTTTTCCTTAAAAATCGAAAAAATTTATGGAATAAAATGTGTTCGGAATTCAATTATACGTATCTGTATGCATTTTCGTCCTTTAAGTGCAATAGAAATGTGTACAGTGACTTTTGAATCATTAGGTCCATTCCAGGGTAGTAGATCCCCTTAACAATTCGTTTTCTTAGAAAATGAACTTGTCTGACGATGTTCAGTATAAAAATTGTGCAAAGACGATACATGTTCCAAGATTACTGAGATGGGTACGTGTCTTGGAAATCTAAGTTTCATCAGGAATAAAACCACAAACAGCGGAATAAAATTCATTTTTCTAAAATGGGCATTCAGACTAGCGCTAGTTTCGAATATTCATTATCAATGAATGCTCTGAAAATAAGGTCAAAAAATATAGACAAATTGATATTTCAATAGTTGCTAAGGATATATACAACCTATATAATATACAATTGACAGGCACTTTGATCACAGTTAAGAACGGGTTTCTGCTTAAAAATGTACATTGATTCTAAAATCCGGAGATCGCTATTACACGTAGAGTCTAAAATTGAAAAATCATCTACCGAGAAAATATGGTTGGTGCTTTCACAGTGAAGTCTAGGCGAAGACTGAGATGGAGTTGCTAGCGGCCTATTCGTTCTAAATGATTTGCCTAGATGTTGGTAAAATCTAATCTTTGACTGTTTCAGAGTGCTCCCTATGTAGGAACTCTGGCAGGTTCCACACTGATATTTATAAACAATACTAGAGAGCAACTCTTTCGGCAGTCTGTCTTTATACTGGAAAAATGATTTTATTTGGAAACTATTGCGAAAAACAAACTTGAAATCAATTTGGGGGTAAAATTTTCTCAAATTCCTAGTTAAACATTGTTTTAGCTCATCAGAAGTTGGTCCAATATACGGAAGCGATACATATAAAGCACATTTGGAAACTGTAGCTACCGTGACCTTTGGCTTATCGAACATTTTGTTTAAAAACTTTTTAAGAGTATAGTCAAAAATATATTGAGGGTATCCATTGGTAGCAAAAAATGTTCTCAAGTAATTTAGTTCGTCGCAAAACTTATGATAGTTTGATGACAGGTGAAAGGCTCTGTGAAAAAGTGTTCTCAAACTATTTAGTTTAAAAATGAAAGGGGTAAAGCTGAAGAAACTATTTCCTAGACCAGTGAAAGTCGGTTTCCGATAAATGCCTAGTTGAAGATGATTGTCAAAACGTTGAACCCTAACGTCTAAAAACGGCAAAACTTTATTATTTTCTACATCCATGGTGAATTTGATATTTGGATGTTGACTATTAATATGATCTAGAAACAGATTGGCATGAGTGACATCATTAAAAATAACAAAAGTATCGTCCAAATATCGGTTATAAAAAACAGGTTTGAAAAAATCTGGACAAGAAGACAGGTACTTATTTTCCATATTGCACATAAATATGTTCGCCAGAGTAGGGGCTAGAGGATTACCCATTGCCAGGCCATCTATCTGTTTGTACAAAATATTATTGAAATAAAAACACGTTTCGGTAACCGCCAGCTTCAACAAATCCATGAAAGACTTTCTGCCCAAACCATGATGGTATTCATTAACAGAAAACAAGCTGTTACACACGAGATCTAAAGTTTCAAGGACAGGTATATTAGTATATAATGACGTGACATCATAACTGACCATAACATAGTTAGGTTTAATCGGCAATGCGGTCATTCTTTCATAAAAATTGTACGAGTTCTTTAAAGTGTATCGATTGGAGGCAAGTTCATCAATTAGCGGAATAATGAATTTAGCTAGTTTATACATAGGAGTTCTGAATGCCGCCAATATTGGCCGTAGGGGCACGTTCGCTTTATGCACTTTAGCTAGACCGTAAAGAATACCGGGGGCTGAACCTGAAACTCTAATATCGTTATACGTATCGGCAGTGATTAATTCGGACTGCTTAAGTTTAGTGATGAATCTATTAATTTTATCTTCTATTTTGACAATGAAAGCTAGGGGATCGATGTTTAGTAGCTTCTGAAATTTGGTAGAGTCATTTAGAATTGTAAGCATTTTGCCTATATAATCTTTTTTGTCCATTAAAACAACACCGCGGCCTTTGTCAGGCTTACACAGGATTACACTATTATCTTTACCGAGTTCCTTCAGAATGGAAATATCTTGTGAGTTGACTATAGGAGAGAATATACGGCTAGACTGAAACCCATAATAAGTTTCGCAGGCTTTTTTTCGTACAATGTCAATAACGGTCTGAAAATTTATATTATCCATCAATTTATGTTTTTTCAGGGAATTTATGAATTTCTCGAAAGGCAAGAAGTATCGAAAAAAATTGAGTTTCTTTACAGGTAAATTAAAATCTAAGCCAAATGACAGCAGAAAATTTTCCCTATCGGTTAAGACACGGCTTGAATAATTGAAGATTACCTTCCCCGGGTCGCAGGAAGTTAGGTTAATCTTGCCTCCAAGACTTGCTATCTTCCTCTCGTGTACTTGCTGAATTTTCTTCACAGATTTCTGAAGGTTTCTTCCGGTGAACGTTTTCAAACATAACAAATCCAGTTTTGAAACCGTACCGGAGAGAACATCAGATGCGACGGATAACTGCATTTCCAGTCTTGTCACTTGTTTCTTCTTAAAAATAATTTCTTCATCAAGCAGGAGTTGTTGATACTTTTTGTAATGATTGGAGTGTTTCAGACACTTTTTGTACAATTTGAAACAGAGGAACGTAGGAGTTAACTTGTACGCTTTGCAGCAATGAAGGAAATGCACATCTTCCTTAGCCTTCCCTAATTTAGAAGACAAATGCTCATAGGCGCGGAATTTCTTTAGTCCATCGTGCCCATACCTCCTAGTCAATATCACTGAGATGGGTACGTGTCTTGGAAATCTAAGTTTCATCAGGAATAAAACCACAAACAGCGGAATAAAATTCATTTTTCTAAAATGGGCATTCAGACTAGCGCTAGTTTCGAATATTCATTATCAATGAATGCTCTGAAAATAAGATCAAAAAATATAGACAAATTGATATTTCAATAGTTGCTAAGGATATATACAACCTATATAATATACAATTGACAGGCACTTTGATCACAGTTAAGAACGGGTTATACAGTTATACTAATATACCTGTCCTTGAAACTTTAGATCTCGTGTGTAACAGCTTGTTTTCTGTTAATGAATACCATCATGGTTTGGGCAGAAAGTCTTTCATGGATTTGTTGAAGCTGGCGGTTACCGAAACGTGTTTTTATTTCAATAATATTTTGTACAAACAGATAGATGGCCTGGCAATGGGTAATCCTCTAGCCCCTACTCTGGCGAACATATTTATGTGCAATATGGAAAATAAGTACCTGTCTTCTTGTCCAGATTTTTTCAAACCTGTTTTTTATAACCGATATTTGGACGATACTTTTGTTATTTTTAATGATGTCACTCATGCCAATCTGTTTCTAGATTATATTAATAGTCAACATCCAAATATCAAATTCACCATGGATGTAGAAAATAATAAAGTTTTGCCGTTTTTAGACGTTAGGGTTCAACGTTTTGACAGTCATCTTCAACTAGGCATTTATCGGAAACCGACTTTCACTGGTCTAGGAAATAGTTTCTTCAGCTTTACCCCTTTCATTTTTAAACTAAATAGTTTGAGAACACTTTTTCACAGAGCCTTTCACCTGTCATCAAACTATCATAAGTTTTGCGACGAACTAAATTAATTGAGAACATTTTTTGCCACCAATGGATACCCTCAATATATTTTTGACTATACTCTTAAAAAGTTTTTAAACAAAATGTTCGATAAGCCAAAGGTCACGGTAGCTACAGTTTCCAAATGTGCTTTATATGTATCGCTTCCGTATATTGGACCAACTTCTGATGAGCTAAAACAATGTTTAACTAGGAATTTGAGAAAATTTTACCCCCAAATTGATTTCAAGTTTGTTTTTCGCAATAGTTTCCAAATAAAATCATTTTTCCAGTATAAAGACAGACTGCCGAAAGAGTTGCTCTCTAGTATTGTTTATAAATATCAGTGTGGAACCTGCCAGAGTTCCTACATAGGGAGCACTCTGAAACAGTCAAAGATTAGATTTTACCAACATCTAGGCAAATCATTTAGAACGAATAGGCCGCTAGCAACTCCATCTCAGTCTTCGCCTAGACTTCACTGTGAAAGCACCAACCATATTTTCTCGGTAGATGATTTTTCAATTTTAGACTCTACGTGTAATAGCGATCTCCGGATTTTAGAATCAATGTACATTTTTAAGCAGAAACCCGTTCTTAACTGTGATCAAAGTGCCTGTCAATTGTATATTATATAGGTTGTATATATCCTTAGCAACTATTGAAATATCAATTTGTCTATATTTTTTGATCTTATTTTCAGAGCATTCATTGATAATGAATATTCGAAACTAGCGCTAGTCTGAATGCCCATTTTAGAAAAATGAATTTTATTCCGCTGTTTGTGGTTTTATTCCTGATGAAACTTAGATTTCCAAGACACGTACCCATCTCAGTGATATTGACTAGGAGGTATGGGCACGATGGACTAAAGAAATTCCGCGCCTATGAGCATTTGTCTTCTAAATTAGGGAAGGCTAAGGAAGATGTGCATTTCCTTCATTGCTGCAAAGCGTACAAGTTAACTCCTACGTTCCTCTGTTTCAAATTGTACAAAAAGTGTCTGAAACACTCCAATCATTCCAAAAAGTATCAACAACTCCTGCTTGATGAAGAAATTATTTTTAAGAAGAAACAAGTGACAAGACTGGAAATGCAGTTATCCGTCGCATCTGATGTTCTCTCCGGTACGGTTTCAAAACTGGATTTGTTATGTTTGAAAACGTTCACCGGAAGAAACCTTCAGAAATCTGTGAAGAAAATTCAGCAAGTACACGAGAGGAAGATAGCAAGTCTTGGAGGCAAGATTAACCTAACTTCCTGCGACCCGGGGAAGGTAATCTTCAATTATTCAAGCCGTGTCTTAACCGATAGGGAAAATTTTCTGCTGTCATTTGGCTTAGATTTTAATTTACCTGTAAAGAAACTCAATTTTTTTCGATACTTCTTGCCTTTCGAGAAATTCATAAATTCCCTGAAAAAACATAAATTGATGGATAATATAAATTTTCAGACCGTTATTGACATTGTACGAAAAAAAGCCTGCGAAACTTATTATGGGCTTCAGTCTAGCCGTATATTCTCTCCTATAGTCAACTCGCAAGATATTTCCATTCTGAAGAAACTCGGTAAAGATAATAGTGTAATCCTGTGTAAGCCTGACAAAGGCCGCGGTGTTGTTTTAATGGACAAAAAAGATTATATAGGCAAAATGCTTACAATTCTAAATGACTCTACCAAATTTCAGAAGCTACTAAACATCGATCCCCTAGCTTTCATTGTCAAAATAGAAGATAAAATTAATAGATTCATCACTAAACTTGAGCAGTCCGAATTAATCACTGCCGATACGTATAACGATATTAGAGTTTCAGGTTCAGCCCCCGGTATTCTTTACGGTCTAGCTAAAGTGCATAAAGCGAACGTGCCCCTACGGCCAATATTGGCGGCATTCAGAACTCCTATGTATAAACTAGCTAAATTCATTATTCCGCTAATTGATGAACTTGCCTCCAATCGATACACTTTAAAGAACTCGTACAATTTTTATGAAAGAATGACCGCATTGCCGATTAAACCTAACTATGTTATGGTCAGTTATGATGTCACGTCATTATATACTAATATACCTGTCCTTGAAACTTTAGATCTCGTGTGTAACAGCTTGTTTTCTGTTAATGAATACCATCATGGTTTGGGCAGAAAGTCTTTATGGATTTGTTGAAGCTGGCGGTTACCGAAACGTGTTTTTATTTCAATAATATTTTGTACAAACAGATAGATGGCCTGGCAATGGGTAATCCTCTAGCCCCTACTCTGGCGAACATATTTATGTGCAATATGGAAAATAAGTACCTGTCTTCTTGTCCAGATTTTTTCAAACCTGTTTTTTATAACCGATATTTGGACGATACTTTTGTTATTTTTAATGATGTCACTCATGCCAATCTGTTTCTAGATCATATTAATAGTCAACATCCAAATATCAAATTCACCATGGATGTAGAAAATAATAAAGTTTTGCCGTTTTTAGACGTTAGGGTTCAACGTTTTGACAATCATCTTCAACTAGGCATTTATCGGAAACCGACTTTCACTGGTCTAGGAAATAGTTTCTTCAGCTTTACCCCTTTCATTTTTAAACTAAATAGTTTGAGAACACTGTTTCACAGAGCCTTTCACCTGTCATCAAACTATCATAAGTTTTGCGACGAACTAAATTACTTGAGAACATTTTTTGCTACCAATGGATACCCTCAATATATTTTTGACTATACTCTTAAAAAGTTTTTAAACAAAATGTTCGATAAGCCAAAGGTCACGGTAGCTACAGTTTCCAAATGTGCTTTATATGTATCGCTTCCGTATATTGGACCAACTTCTGATGAGCTAAAACAATGTTTAACTAGGAATTTGAGAAAATTTTACCCCCAAATTGATTTCAAGTTTGTTTTTCGCAATAGTTTCCAAATAAAATCATTTTTCCAGTATAAAGACAGACTGCCGAAAGAGTTGCTCTCTAGTATTGTTTATAAATATCAGTGTGGAACCTGCCAGAGTTCCTACATAGGGAGCACTCTGAAACAGTCAAAGATTAGATTTTACCAACATCTAGGCAAATCATTTAGAACGAATAGGCCGCTAGCAACTCCATCTCAGTCTTCGCCTAGACTTCACTGTGAAAGCACCAACCATATTTTCTCGGTAGATGATTTTTCAATTTTAGACTCTACGTGTAATAGCGATCTCCGGATTTTAGAATCAATGTACATTTTTAAGCAGAAACCCGTTCTTAACTGTGATCAAAGTGCCTGTCAATTGTATATTATATAGGTTGTATATATCCTTAGCAACTATTGAAATATCAATTTGTCTATATTTTTTGATCTTATTTTCAGAGCATTCATTGATAATGAATATTCGAAACTAGCGCTAGTCTGAATGCCCATTTTAGAAAAATGAATTTTATTCCGCTGTTTGTGGTTTTATTCCTGATGTTCCAAGATTGTTCCGTACAGAATTTTTTCTGTACAGAGTTTTAAATTCTTAGAAAAATTCTATACTGAATTTTTGGTTAATTTTTTTCTAACTCAGTGTATTTTATAACGCTGTTCCTCAAATAGGAGGATACATAGTCATAAATTTAAAAATGTTCTTTGTTGCGAATCATGTGTAATTTCTCTTTGTCAAAATACTGGTAATAAAAATTCCTTAAAATTCATTGATCTTTAAGAAAAAGTGCTATTGACCTGTCCATCAAAGGATGTTATTGGCTCGTGTTTAATTGCTCAGAATGAATATCAGCAAGATCTTGCCATGTATGTGAATCCTAATATTTACAACTTAAAAAAATGCTTACTTCTACACTTCGTATTTGTATTAAAAAGAAACTGTTCACTTCACTTCACAACCACTCTTTCGAAGTTGATCATGTACATAATCATGTTAATTTATTAATAAAATTTATTGTTTCTCAATATATTACTTTAGATGTCATTACTCTATTAAACTATTTAACGAAATCATCCATAAATAGAAAAACTTTAGCTGACAGATTTCAAATCAATGAACCTTATTTCAGATCTGTAAATATAATGCCTATATTCCATAAAATTTGCCCTGTACAACAAAATTGAATTACTTTATGGTTGCAAAAATGTTCTTTATTTAAACAATTTAAACAATTTATTTACCACAGGAGATACAGAGGTAGAATGTTTCTTAAGTCTAATACAATGGTCAGAGTTGAGTATAGCTACCTGTGGGCCCGAATAAGTTCAGCGACTTCTAGGGCATCCTACCATTACATTATTCTAGGGCGTACAATAATGTTTAACCTAATTCACTTAGCCTAGTTTCGCATTAGACTGATCAACAGGATAATGAACTCGATATTGATGTTTAATTTTACAATATAGGTCATATGGACAATATTTAACAGTATATTCGATAACGATTTGGGAGCAGACTGAAAATCGGCGATATTACTCATGGCAAATTGCATTATTAGGACCAGACATGTAGGAGGCAGGATTTGACTTGGTGATCTTACACGACTAGTATTCTGATAAGAAGTGAGACTCAAGATTTCTTTTGAATACCTTGTAAGAATTACTTTCACGGATCTCCGCAGGTATTGAGTTCCAGGTTTTAGTTCCAACGAATAGTATACTATGTTGCGAGCGGGCCTTTGAATAATAAGGAAGCATGAATTTACTTTTATTTCGTGGTAAATGGTCGTGATGACCAGTTTGCGCAGTTAATAACTGTTGAAGGCTATTGTCGCCATCATTAGCTAATGTTTTGTAGATGAAATTGCAGATGGAGATTTTGTAGAGATCCGAGAGTTTGTGTATTTGTAAATTTTTGAATGAATCATTTGTGTGATCATTATATTCTAGGTTCTTTACCGCTCTGATGGCTCTTTTTTGCAGAGTAAAAATTATATTAGTTTTATTTTTATCAGTTCCATGCCATGCTTCTATTCCGTATTGCAGGTATGGTGAAATGAGCGTTCGATAAAGCATTAGTAAGGCTGTTTCAGGCAGGAAATTTTTAACTTTATTCAGGATTCCGATGGATTTTGATAATTTAGAACTAATATGAGTGATGTGCTCTTTGAAGGTCAGATGTTTATCTATTATGATGCCCCGAAATTTACATGAGTTGGTTTCTTTGATTTCACCTTCGCCAATTTTAATGGATGGTAGAGATATATTTTTCTTGTATGAGAACGTAATATAATTTGTTTTATCGATATTGAGGCTTATTTTATTAGCTTTAAGCCACAGTGAAACCTTATGGAGTTCATTATTTATACTCTCCGCAATCGTAGTGGGATTTTCGTTCGGAAGGACCGCAGAAAGCGTACTGTCATCGGCAAAAAGTATGAATTTAAAAAATGATGTAGATTTAATAATATCATTGATAAAAATCAGAAAAAGGAGAGGCCCAAGAACAGATCCTTGTGGAACTCCATGGCTAATTTTTTGTGGGTCCGATTTTGCGTCGTCAATGACAACGTATTGCTTCCGATTTGTTAGGTATGATCTGAACCAATCATGGGCAACCCCACGAATGCCATAACAATGAAGTTTCGAGAGTAATATGTTATGGTCCACACAATCGAATGCCTTTCGAAAGTCAAGAAATACAGAGAAGACAGTCTTTCCGTTATCTATATTAGAATAAAGGAATTGTAAATGATTTCTTTATTAACTTAGAACACACAGAAAAAATCACGTATGTAAAGCGTTTCGCTTCTTTACATAACTGGTTGTGAATTCCTAAATAAATGTTCCTATGTAAATGTTATTGTTCTTTATCATTCTGCAAGGACACAATTGAAACATATGACCAAGAAAATAACACGTATGCCACAGAGTAACGCAAATTTGCCATTTCACAGCACGGTGTTCATCTCCTAATATTGGAGGTGGTGGTACCCCTCCACTGCCTCGCAGGTCACACCTCCACAACTGGGGACAAATGCCGGGTGGGCGGGGCTTGGGACGGCAGATGTGGCTTCACTCGCATGACTGGCAAAAGATAGCGATGCCGCCTCCACCAGTTCAACCTCCTCGGCTTCGTCGTTACGGTGGAACGCGTAAGATTGCTCTCGGCTGGTTAAATCGTGATGCGCTGGTGTCGGGTTCTACACTGGTAAATGCTGTTCATTAGCTGATGCAGACTCCGTAGTGCTTGTAGGCATACTGACAGACTCAGCTAAGTTATTACGAAGATGCATCGTTTATGCGCTGGTGTTTAAGTGTTATTACGCCAAGGATGCTGACGATGTGATGATCTTCTTGTATCTCTTCCTCATCCTGGGTAGACTCGTTCTCCGCAGCCGAATAGTATTATGTACTGTCACGCTGGTTCCGTAGTTTCTTGGTTAGATGAGGCCCGTTTGTGCAGGGCACTGCGATAAAGCTTTGCATGGTGCTCAGCAAACCGGAGCAATTTGCCGGCTGTTTCACCTCTCCTAGACGTTGCATCGTACCTCTGTAATGGTGGGTTCACATTGACACTCTTTTCACCACACTGAGCGTCACTTCGACGGGCTCATACACTGTTGCCGGGCTAGCAGGCGGGCGAAGTGAGGTTCACTTGGACATTCTCCCTAGCCATTCTTTGCCGCCGCCTGCCAGTCAATCACTCCATCTACAGATGAGCCGTAGCCTGCAGCATGTCATCAGTAGGGATGTGACATTGAACATATTGCATAGATATGCTTTTGAGTATATTTTAGATAGCATAAAATATGCCCGCAAGTATATATGCAGTGTGAGCAAACCGCTTATATTCCTCGGAACAGCATAAAATATGACGAACATGCATGATAAACTGTAAGTGGCAGTAAACTGAAACCTAGTAAAACCCCATTACTTTTAAATTATATTCTTTTTTCATCCAATATTATATAAATCTTTTTGTATAACTGGATCAATTTTTAAATTTAAATTTTTCGTAAATCAATTATAATTGTAAGGTGCTACGACTACTTCAAAAGATCATTTTAATTTTGCGGGAATTCGCTCAAATTTTTTTAGATATAGTTACCTTATAAAGTGTATTTGAGATTAGTAGGGCTAGTAGTGATCTACAACCATGCCGAAGGTGAACAGAAAGCATCATTCTTAAACTACTCCAAGGAATTTGAAGATTTTCAAGCCGAGGAAGAATTTCTCTATTGCATTTATTGCGAGAAACAGGTGAAATATAAAACTTTTTTCTCACTCAGAACACGTGAGAGAAGTTTTGCGTGGTACAAGGCCTTAGTTTCTAAATATTATCACGTAGAACCATGTTGGGCTTAGTGCACACTTTATCAAATTATTTTTATCGAAGGATATGAATTGCTCTTGCATAGCAACACAGGGACTTCCTACTTCGAGAGCAATAAAATTAATGGATATCGTATAGGAAACATTGAAGAACAGATATGATAAAAGGTATTATCAAGAGTTAAAATGCATTTTGGTGATAAACGAAGGTTTTGGAAAGATAAAACAGTCAACTCAATTTTGACTAGTGAGATCTCTGACGCAATGGATGAATCCATTAAGGAATATTCGAACTAGCTTGCTTCACTTTTGCTCCACTTGTTTCTTGCGATGTCGAGTGGAAGTTTTCGCTGCATAAAACTTTGCTGGCAGATAATCGTAGCAGATTTGTTTTTGAAAATCTAAAATACCACGCAATTATCAAGTGCGACCCTCGAATTTGATGCTAAAATATATTCCTCGTATATAAGAAGGGTTAAAAAATATTCCTTGCATTCATGAAAAACATTATATGTACTTCAAAATTAAACTTGGATTAGATTACTTTTTTTCGTTCGTTATCATCGTCCTTAATTCGTTCAGATTAGAATTGTTACTGTTTCAAAATATTTATGTTCAGATAAGTTATAAAACTTAATTTGAGAATTGTATACACTTAATGATTAATAGAAAATTATGAAATAAATTATTTTTTCTGTGCATGAAGAAGTACACTATATCATTGTTATCATTGTTCTGCGCAATTTTCCCCCCCAAAAAAATATAAATTTGGAGCTATTCAAGTGAAGTATTTATATTGATACATATTTCTGCTTAGCATGTAATATGCGCTTCCACAATTATGCCTTGGAGTGTAGCATATATGCATCGAGTGTTTCTACATATGGTTTTACAAGCATAATTCTTGCCGAAGCCTTCATATTTTATGCTGCATATGCGCAACAAAAATAAGCAAAACCAAGAACATTGAAGAACGTGCAATCAATGACATACGAAATTAATTATTAGCGCTATTCTACTAAGCATCAGCCGCTCCTGGCGAGAAGTACTAGAGCGCGGAGCACAGTACGTCCCAACGTAGCGTCTGGATTGCAACTGAGCAGTCAGCAGTGTGAGCAACAGACTCTGCCCGCCAACCTTGACGCTTCTGCTGCCTGCTAGCGCTGTGCCAATGTATACGATCGCTATCCATTCGTTACGTGCACTTGCCCGCGCACCATGGATGTGAGTTTCCAATGCGAGTGTCAATGTGAACCCAGCATAAGGTTTGTTTTCCGGGTGCTTACGGATGTTCTTTCCCTGAGGGTCCTTGTGTGTCTCACAGACAGGTACGGTTCTACAGAGATCGTTCCAGTAACTTTTGCGAAGGGGGAGGAGAATTGACACGTAGCTCACGATGATTCTTTATGGGAGTGATAGGCTGGGATATGCAATGAACAGTACACGGGCGGGCAGTGGCCCCGCACCGCTGTGCAACGGGCACACGCCGCAGACTCGGCGGTGCTTGCCTGCTCCTATCTGTCTCTGAATTCCTGACGGCTTGATATTACAGCGCGTTATATAGGCAACCGTATCATAGGTGGGCTTTCCCACATTGATAACAACACAAGAATAACAATACAAAAAATCCCGACCCGACACCTCCTACCACTTTCTTTGCAAAAACCACGCTATGTTGCTGCATTCTGCTTTTATAAGTACGTGTCTTTTTCCTCTCGAGAGTTCACGAACCTTTTCTCTAGTACTGACGTCACGCGCTCTGATTGGTCGAACTCTTGTTCGCTGTTGCCCCATCCTTTTCGCGGCAAATTTCCGGGTGCCTAATGGTTATCGTGATGCGGGTCTCCTACCTTCAATTCCCCAAATTTAGCCCCAATGACGCTCACCTCCGATTGTAACCCACGCTTTAGCAACGTCGTAGTTTCACGTGTTTTCTCATTATTATACGTCTGTACAAATTATTTTTCATTACATAGAAATATTATTTGAATATTGTCTCAGTGAGTTAAATATGTCTCGTATGGAAAAGCCATCGCGCAAACAATAACAATCATTCCATTTACTTGCAGTTTATCATCAAGGTTTGTTTATCATCAACCATTGACTTGCAGTTCATCATCAGTGGTTAGAAAGTGGCAAAATAAACACTTTTTTGATACAAAATTTTCCGAAAAAAATTCGGGTTTTTCAGATATTAGCTGCCCATGGTTATATATATAAATATATATATAGGATGAAATTTAATTACACAATTACTCGCAATATTTATTTTGAATTTACGTTACAAACACTTTTATTCTCTGAGAGTAAACGATATTAAAAGTTACTTTGAGTGATATTTGATGAAAAAAGTAGCAAGAGCCTTGTTCATGCTACTCCCATTGAATCTGAAGAAAATCTCGTGGTTAGAATTATTGCAGGGGCTGCTGCTGAGATTTCTGAAATGCCACACGTGTTTACTAATATCCGTCAGTCGTTAAGGTTAAGAATTGAAAAGTGCTGAAATGTAGCTTTGTAGCTAAATGCCAGCCAAAGCTAAATGCCAAAGCCACCAAAAGCCAGCACACAATGACATCTACACAAAGTAACAGAACTACACACACACACACACAACACACACACACACACACACACACGCACACACATTCGAATACACTCCTATAAGCACACCTGGAGAAGTATTCAATTTCATCGCATTTTGATCATGATTTAACTGAGGTCTAAAGCTAAAAATAAATAAGGATTCTAAAATTCTAAGGTCAAATTCATCTGTTGTTCTATACCGCGTGGAAAAATTGGTACTTTCAAAAGGGTGGTTTGAACCGTGGCAATGATCTCTGATAACTGATTGGGGGGGGGGAGATGGGTATGAACGGCCGATTCTATGGGAAATGCATGAGTGTGGGCAGTGACGAATAAATAATTTTGGAGTGTGGTACTCACAACATAGGACTGCAGGCAGTAATCACATTTATACAAGTAACAACAATCATTCCTCAGGCCCTCTTTCAAACGCTCTTTCCTATTAAAAAATGAACCTATTTTACAACTATTTCTATAAAATGGTAGCACGTCAGTGAAAGTGAATTATGAGTGTACCAGGGATAAAAGCTCCTTTCTAATCTCATTTTTCAGGTAGTCCAAGAGAGGGAGCTCAACGAACACTTTCTGCTTTGGTGCGGTCAGAATTGTAGAAGGGAGGGAAAATTTTTTGTCAAAATATTCTTAACCTGATTGTTGACGAAAGATACAGGGTATTTATTTTGTAACACACTTCAGCAATGTATTTGTCCCAGCCAACACTCTGGTATCTCCCATATATAGAACCGGCCGTCTATACTCGTCTCCCTCCCGTAAGCTATCAGAGATCACTGCCATAGTTCAAACCACTCTTTTAAAAGTCCCACTTTTTCCACGCATTTTAGAACTAAAGAGGAATTTGACCTTAACGTTTTGGAATCTTTGCTTATTTTTACCTATCACTTCATTTAAATCATGATGAAAGTACCATGAAACTGAATATTGCCCCAGGTGTGCAAATGGGAGTGTGTTCGAATGTGTGTGTGTGTAGTTCTGTTTCTTTTTGTAGATTTCATTGTGTGTTGGTTTGATTGGTAGAATTTACATAGGTGCATGTGTACATACGGCTTCGAGTGTTAAAATATATTTCAATTTTAATGATTAGGCATAGCTATTTTTCGATGTAGATATTAGTTTATTACAGTTTTTACGTGATTTATTCGGTATCGTTTTTTGTTCTCTGTTTTAAAGCACTGATGATGGAATCAGAAATTCCGAAACGTTTGCAATTAAAGGAATGTTACCTTTTATAATGGTTCGTCTTTTCATTTTACATAAACAGTTAGACAACAGATATATTTGTTTTAAATCAGGTTTTCAGATAATTCATGCTTTAATGTCCTTTTTATTTCTAGACAATACTGCTATAGCTGTGAGGAAATGCCTATTATTCATTGCAAACATGCGCACGAATACTAAATTCTATCTTATCTTCTGAAATGGGAAAAAGTCAATTTTGAAGTAGGACATCAATGCATGTAGATAAAATGAAGAACTTAGAAAGCAAAATGAAAAAATCATAACCTTATTAAAAATAGATACATGCAAATAAATTGACATGTTTACACACATGGTAGCATGCATCTAATTTGCGTTTGAAGGTAATGAATTTTTTCCAGCTATTTAGAGACACTTGTAGTTGATAAGATTTTGCCTTTCCCGTATTTTAAGCTTGACTGTTTTGTCATTACACCACTTGAGAAGAGTGTTATGCTCTGAAATGTTCGCAAAATGATGCATAGTTTCACAGTGGTTCCTCTATTTATCTTGCAAGTGAGATTCTTCAGAAATCGACTAATTGGAAACCTAAAAAAAGTCTGAAAAAAATTCTGAATTAATCTTAACTTTAAAATAAAAAGAATATATTTCACCTCCTAAGCAAGAGTGACCGCTCCACTGTTGAGAACTTTTAAAGCAATGCCTAAATATTAATTAAGTCAGTTTTAAATTAGCACCCCTATTCGTTAACTAAAAATCATGCACTTCATATTTTTCGAATGCAGGAATTCAAAACCGCTAAAGAAAAAAAATTAAAACTGCTGAACCGGTAATTTGACCCTTCACCGATAACCTGATGAAAAATAGAGGCCTGAAAAGTAAGTGAATCATAATTAGTAATTAATGTTAAAAACTATATTGAATATCCAAAAACGTTCCTGTGCTGTCACATATAACAATGTAGATAAACGATCAGCTGTTTTGAAACCACACCATCGAAAGTACTAGGAGACTGACGCTTCTAAGCGTTGTGTATGACCTCCATAAATCAAATGGCGGTAAAGATTGGACTATTCAGATAAAAACTGAATTAAAGATTCTGTCTACATTTCAGAACACATCAAATCAATCAATGATTCAACTGAAAATGTGCATTCTGTTAAGTCGTTTGACAAATGCTAAATTGCTGCTCATGAAATTGGCTCCTCGACACTTTCCAGGGCTCCAAAATCAACAAAAACGTGATTGTAAACCTATACCTAGCACCAGTATATCATACAACAATAGCAATATTGTTGCAGCAATATTTCAGCTAGGTATTAAAAGACTTTAGGGCTCATAATAAGAGTAAATATGATGATGAAAAAGTGATTCGATGTTCAATAATTGGAACATATATAATATTAGTGCTTACGAAAAAGCTAGGGAGTAAACATGTTTTAAACTTCATAAAAACATCCAATAAACATCCAATATTGTTGCAACAATAATTCAGCTGAGTGTCGGAAGACTTTAAGGCTCATAATGAGAGTAAACATGTAGATGGAATAGTGATTGGAAGTTCAATAATTGGAACATATAATATTAGTATATACGAAAAAGCTAGATTGTAAAAATGCGTCAAACATCTCAGAAACATGCAATAAACGGCATCTTTCTCAGTGAATGAATTAACAACTGTATTGGAACAATGGAATTTGAAATAGTAATTTCAAAATGAATGGCCAAGGTGAGATGTAAGGTTTCTCAATCACTGCTCACATTCACAGAATGAATATTAAATATAAAGGGTTCTCCATGATATTTAAGGTTTGAAAGCCAGATAACGAACACTTTGTTGAATATATGTATCTGGAAGTATTAAATAAAGTTTTACGTTATCTAAAATGCTCTCTGCTCAAGAATAACGTGAGCATTCAAAACAGTCCTCGTATCATCCAACACATACTGAGCTTTTTCTTGGTTTTAGTGTTAATGAATGTAAAATAGGTTTTCTCTCCTTATGCCAATCTATCACTTTGCTTATCAATAAAATCGCGCCGTATATTTCATTTGACCCCTCGTCTACTCTAATTCGCGTTTGTGAGGGAACACTCTAGACCAGTGATCCCCAAAGTTGGCGGAAACGCACCTTGTGAGCGTTACCAAAGCACAGAGGGGCGTTGAGTACCTCTGTTTCTTGAAGGGGGCGTTGATGATGCTCCGTTGAGTCAGTTGTTCAAATATCATTGTCATTTTATTTTACATTTTAAAATTAAGCCCCGTACACATCTAGCAAGTTGTTGCGCATCAAGCCTCATGGACGAGTTGCCGAGCATTCTCTGACCGCTCGTCAACATGCTGTAACTCTGAATCTCTGATCGGCGGTCAGTTAGTAACTGTAAATTGTTCAGTGCGGATGAGCGCCTCTGTGCCACCTAGCGAGCCAGTGATTCATGCTTTGTGAACTGTATCTTACTAACCGTTTCTTACTTGTATTTTACTAACCGATCAGTGTTTGATTCATATCCAATTATGATATTGTTGTAATAATAAGTTAGATGGTATTGTTGTAGGTGCATTTTGTTGACAAAAAAGTAAACTTTGCTGTTTGAACGTTTTTAAAAAGCTTAGTGAAGAGATGTCTAAATCAAGCGAAAGAGCTCCCATACGCAAGGCGCCAACGCTTGAACTGGAACAAAAAACAATAACTCAGCGTCTGAGGCAGAGGAGAATATTTTCTCGTTGACCGGTTTGCATGAATAAACGTTGTACATTTCTTATTTTTTTAGTGAACTAGTTGAGTTTCTTACAGTCACATTATTTAATAATTGTTTTCAATAGATGTTATTGTTGTACTTTTTTCAAGATTTTACAATCAAGAACATTGTTTCATAATAAAACGAATGCAAGCTTGTTGGTGTTGGTAGATTTTATGATCACTTAATGTTTATTTGTTTTCAGAGCGTTCAACCACTTAGTCATGGCTCATGATGGAATCAAAAAGAATGTGCAGACAATATAGTGTTGAATATTTGAAGTTCGGTTTCATTGGTGTTCCTAATTATGAGAAATTACCAATGTATCTTCTCTGTGAGAAAGTGTTCCCTAATGAGCCTATGAAACTATCAAGACTTTCTAATCACTTGATGAAGATTTATCCTGATAATATGAACATAGTTTGGCTTATTTCCAGACTTTACGTGACAAATTTCGCAACAGAAGTTCTATTGCTTCCCTCATGACAATGCAATCACAGAAAAACGACAGACTCGTTTGTTCATACAGTATTTCAAAAATGATTGCTCTATCAGGAAAACCGTATACGATTGGCAAGCAGCTCCTTTTGCCCCTAACAGAGTGGTTCTTAACCTTTTTGGTGGTACCGAACCCTACAAGTTCCATACATGCATTCATCGAATCCTTCGTTGTTGGAAAAATAAAATGTATTTTATTTTCAAATTCAAAACATACGTATATAACTATATGTATACTGTATAAGTGCACAAACTGTACCATGCATCATTTGGAAACATAATCACTGTGTTGAAAGAAAAAACCAAACATCATGAATTTCGCACAGAAACAAAAACGTAATGAATATTCACTGCAAATCAATGTGACTGTTGTTGCCTCACAGCGACAATTTCAGGACTGCGCGGCTTCACCTTCGCAAGTGCCACTCTCATATCACTTTCGCAACAAGTTTTTTTCCTTTTCTTCGTTTTTATGTTTATTACCATCGAAAAGGACTGCTCGCAGAGATATGTTGTAACAAACAGTATGAGAATCTCGAGGGCTTTCTTAGCAATAAGAGGGTACGCTACGATTTGGTGACACTAAAACGCGTAGTTGCTCCGAAGTGTTGCAGTTGAACCTGGCTCTCCTGCTGTTCAATGATTTCGTCCAGGTATTCATATTGACATCTGCTGTCGCAACACAAAACGTGAACGATTGTCTCACCCATGCTGGATATGAGATTCTAGTGGGGAAGTATCCGTCGAGAGATTTTGCGTGCTCATCTAAGTGCATTGCAATTGCTTGCTTCGACTTGGTACAGAAATGTGTCCGATACCAGACATGTCCTCGATCTTACTTAAACAGTCATCCAGCAGGGGAATGTTTGCAAACTTATCATTCTCTGTTCGTCGTTTCTATAACGGTAGCTTTTTTTTGAAAAGTCCTTAGATTTTCTTCCGCTTTGATGATATTGACTTCACCGCCCTGCATCTGTTGATTGAGGTGGTTGAGAGCATCAAAGAAATCGGCCTTGTACTGTACGCCAAAATGAGAATGAACTCAGAATTTTCGAAGTAGTCTGCATGACAATGTTGGAGCTCTCGCAAAAACAGAGCTAATTCAACACGCATGACAAAACACGATTCACCACCTTACCCCGGCTTAACCAGCGAACGTTTGAATGGTCCAGAAGTACTTAGAATTCAGAGCCCATTTCATTACACAGCTCTTTGTAGATGCGGTGGTTCTTAGCCCTATTTCGCACCTAGTTCACACATTTCACTACAATTTTAAATACTTTTGCGAGCTTTTGAAGCAAGGGTTGTGTTGCCAATGCATGCCTTTGCGGAACACAGTGCGTAACAATGATGTGGGGTGCATTGGCTTTCACCTGCGAACTAAAACCAGATTTTTGTCCCAGCATGAGTGGAGCTCCGTACGTCCGAACAAACTGCAGAAACCATATCCCACGAAAGATCGTTGTCTCTGAAAAAGTCATCCACAAGTTTCCTCACGTCGGCTGCTTCAGTTGTTGTTGGGAGAGACCTACAAAATAAGAAGATTTCTTTTATCATGTCGTTTTTCACACTGCGCTCAAACACAGAAAGCCGGCTTAGACTGGAGATATCGGTGCTCTCGTCGAGTTGAAGGCTGAATTTTGCTGGGCTTGAAATCAGATCTGTAAGTACTTGAGCTAAGATATCATTGTTCATGTCATCTATTCTGCTGCTGAGGGTGTCATTTGAAAGAGGAATTTGGGACAACTTATTTTCGGCTGCTTTTCCCAGCATGATATTCGCCATCTTCAACGCAGCTGGTTTTACGAGTGGTTCACCAATGGTGTGTGATTTACCCTGCTTTGCAATCAGGTACGAAACCTCGTATGATGCTCGTAAGACCGGTTGGGTCGATCGGCACAAAGCCTAAAAACAGAAGCGTTGTGTTTTGTATTTTCCATCTTCATGCAGCTTTAGGAAGGGTTCCCTTAGTTTTGTCGGTGCCAGACCAGAATTGCTCAAATTGGCATTGCAAATCATGCATTGAGGACGCTGACTCTCATCACGTTCCGTTATGCACGTGAATCCATACTGAACGTATTCGTCCGACCACTTCTTTCTTTGGCTAAACCTGGTATCAAGAGTTTGAAGTATTTCAAGGGAAATCACAAATCACGTACGATCAAGACGGTCACAAGTCGGCTACTGAGTGAATCAAGCTGCCTAGCTGCAGCAGTCAGCGCAGATATCTACCATGGCAGAAATCAAGACCAAGCGATGTAGCGTGATCAGCTGCAACCAAAAATGGCTAAGCAGAGCGTGACGTCACGTGAAACAAACCGTCGAACCCCAGAAAATGGCCCACCGATCCCCTGGGGTTCGTTCGAACCCAGGTTTAATTAAGAACCTCTGCGGCCTAACAGAAGAAATACTACAAACAGTGGTGCGTCATGCTTCACCACGGGCAGTTAACGAATCTATTCCTCTTAGTAATAATTCAGTTCAAAGAAGAGTTAATGAAATGTCTGACGATGTTGAAAAAATTTTATGCAACACACTGATAAGACGACAAATTGGCTTACAGTTAGACGAGTCCACGCTACCAAACAATGAAGCACTACTTTTGGGATATGTTCGGTTCAATTAAGGAAAGTGAAGTAGTGCATAAATTGCTGTTTGCAAAATAACTTGAAACAGATACTCGTGGTGAGTCTATTTTTGCAACATTTTAGCTGTTCTTTATAGGAAGAGGCATCTGTATGGAAAATATCATTGCTTGTGCAATAGACGTACCGAGCTCCTGCATTAACGGGGACATACAAAGGATAACTTTGTTATTTGAAGAAAGCAGTACCTGGTTTTTTACGACTCGTTGTGTAATTCACCGACAGCATTTGGTTGCAAAGAACTTACCAGCGATCGTCTTTCTAAATCTCTTGACGCTGTTTTCAAAGCGGTAAATAAAATAAAATGGCAACCACTCATTTCTTGAATATTCAAGGAACTCTGCCATGAAAATGGGGTAGAATTTGATCGTCTTCTGTTACACACTGAAGTCAGGTGGCTTTCCAAAGGAAATTGTTTGAAACGATTTTTTTCTCTTTTCAACACCGTCTTGGAATTCCTACAAGAGAATAAATTCTGCGCCTTAGGTGAAAATCTCATGGTTTCCAAAAGTTACATCGCCTGTTTCACAGACTTATTTGACATATTTAACGAATTAAATATGTAACTACAAGGTAGTGATATAGATTTTATCAAAGCAAAATCGAAGATTTGCAAATTTAATGTCAAGCTTACTTTTTTCAGGAATAATATCACCGCCGAAATTTTTCTCAATTTCCAAGTTTTAGCGAGTTAGAAAATGAAGAGTTTGGCTCGTCTGTACAGGATGATGACATCCTGATTTATTGTAATCATTTGAATTCTTTGCATGAAGATATGAATCGCAAACACTAAGATTTGATCAATATGGAAGTACCAAACTAGCTGCTAAATCCGTTTACAGACGTTTGGGAAAGGGGCAAATTATTCTGCGATACAGGAAGAACTGTTATTAGCCGTAAAAAGCGACTTAGCATTACAACCTTTTTTTAAAAAATCATACCATGAATTCTGATTACAAAGAGAAATTCCTTAAAAGTATCCGAAGTTGTGGGAGGTAATAAAACTTTATTTCCTCACATTTTCTTCTTCCATATATGGCTGAACGTGGATTTAGTGCAGTTACGCAGCTTCTCAGTAAACAAAGACATCGACTCCAGATAGTACAAAGGGGAGATTCGAGACTACTTCTCAGTAGCACTGAGCCAAGATTAGACGAATTCTTCAAATAACACCAAGCTCATCCATCTCATTAAATGGATAAAAGGTAAGTCTAAACCATTTATAATTATATTAATTCTAAAATATTGTGTTGCAGGTAATACAATGTCAGTAGGATAAATTTAACGTAAAGGGGGCGTTGTTGAAAAATATCTTTTCCAAAGAGGCGTTAGTCCAAAAAAGTTTGGGAAACACTGCTCTAAATGAATCATGTTGTTGATTTTTTTAATAATTCACTAAAAATGTGAACTCCGGAATCGGAGTGAGTTATTTCTGCTGCAAGGCGACACTAGGGAAATTTACTCACATTGTTTCAAAATATAACACTCCTATGAAATATTATTCATATAATATTTTGTATCATACGAAAACGAGAACAGCTTTCATTTCGTAGAAAGAGTCGTTATAATGTATGGGATTCAAATCCTATATACCTAGAGAGATCGGAATACGAAAACCGTTGAACATAAACACAATAAAGGGGGACACTCATTTTGGGATATATGAGGCTCGGTTGACGGGTGAACCTCTAGTGATGGCGTTGAAATCTTACAGGGATTTTGATTGCCACTCGTGGCTGATGTTCGCGTAACACAGTGCGTTAGTCACGGCTATAGAAACGGGACTTATATTTGTTGAAGAAATTCATTTCCTTAGTCGGGGACTTAGTATTAAGGCTTTGTAAATTTAAGAAACTAGTTAGAACCATTTATATTTTCGAGGACGTTTGGTGCAGTGTGCCCTTTTCTACAAACCGTTTAGTACCCTTTAAGAACGAACGCCTCTTAAACCAACCTCAGAACATCGTACCTGATAAACCTCAGACACGCTCCAACCTCCATCGCACTAACAACATGCCCTCCTATGGAGAACTTTCTTGTTCATTTGTAAATTCTTCATTTATCGTACGATACATTTTGCAAGATGTACGTTTTAGGCTAATAGCGCCCGTGACCTGCACCACGATTCCCTCCGCTTGACGTCATGGAGGGCTTGGGGCTGACGGCTGAGGCATGATGACTGCCGCCACTACGGTTTCGCTCCGCTCCGAGACTGCTCCGCACTCAGCTGCTTCTCCGACTTCTCGTTTCCGGGACTACGGAGGCAACCTTGATGGGGAGCCAGTGACAACTACGGCAGTCCAGCGCTTCAGCGGCCTGGCAGTATGTCATCGACCTTCGCTTCTCGCCGTCGTCACGTGGACTTCAAGGGATCCATTGTGAGGGTACGTTTGGAGATAAGTAGGTGCATTTGTCCCGAACGTTCCTCACTGGCCTACATTTGGCTGTAGTTTCCTGTACTCGGGCCGTACCCTAAATTTAAAGCCGTGACTTAAACGTAAATTCTAATATCTTTAATATATTCCAGATAGAGTGCATTGCCATATCTGCTAACTCAGAATCTTTTCTCGACAGCTGTCGATCTTACCATCGTCAAATTATTCACGTCTTGTCCTATTTTATCTCAACAGATCACGGTTATTGGCAAAATTGATGTGGGAGGCCGTCGGATGCACCAACTTCCGACTTCTTTACTTACCAAGAAGTCACCGACGTGCCTGCACTTGAAGACTACCTCTGCTGCAATTTATTATCATTATTAATTCGCATTTGCATAACTAAATTAATAACCAGCATTGTGTCGTCCCTTTCCCCGCTCTGTTTTTTCAATAATATTTCTCAATTGGTCATTTGGATTCAATTCAATATATTGATAGTCTAGGACTCCTGGTCACCTTTGTGTTATTCATTGAAATGAACGTATACGGCCGCAAGGCCGAAAGCGCCCTATACGCAATATTAACATTAAGAAAATATACCGAGAAATCGTAGGTTGAGCTTCATAGCATCTTCTGGCGGCGTCTAGAAACAGGCTTATTACCGCGTAACGAACGTGGTTTGCAAACCGAAGTTTCTGGAGCATCACAGACGTTTCAAAATTATCGCTGACGATAGACCTTTTGTCTTCAGCTTTAGATTCTTTTAGAACTTATATTTCCAATTGGTCGATTCTTAGAGAATCTCACGCGCGAGATAAAAAGGAGAACCAACGTAAAAATAAACGTTTTTATTTGTTTCTATTTTGGTTTTCGGAATGTTAAAATTACATCTTCAGTGCTGAAAAACATACAGAGAGGTCAAGAATATTAAAAAACACACAATTTCAAAAAATACGAAAAATAAGTAAACAAACATCTATTCCTCATTCAAGTGCAGTAAAATCGATCATTCTCGTTGGCTCACCTACCCACCATTTCACAAGCACATACATTCATACATTTATACATAGGAATCTAACAAACAGACGCACGCAAACACACTCCACATACACACACACAGAAATATGTCAGTAGGTTGAGACAATGTTTAGTTTGACAGCACTCAAGTCTTTATTTAAGTCAGGTTTATGGGTAGGTATGAATAAAGATTCTAAAATGCGAAGATCCTGTTCGTTGTTGGTGTACACAGAGTGGAGAAGTTTTTTGTTCTGAAAGGATGATTAAATTGCTGACAATGATCTCGGATTGCTGAATGTGAAGGAGAGGAAAGTATGCGACTTGTTCTATGGGAAGTTCCTGAATGTTGGCTGATAAATTGTTGTAGGTTAGTACTACCAACATAATTCTGCATATTAGAACTTAATGAAATGATGCGCTGACCAGCCGTATCTCCCTGTTCTTAGCGTTGCTTCTTTTTGATCATCTATCATCAGCAGTTATAAGAATTAAAACCCCATCACCCCAGCGACGATATGATTATATGAGTTGGTTTCAAGACGTGGGCTGTATTGAGGCTGTTTGCCGTTTATTTGCAAAGATCTGAAACGAATAATACGCTTCGCGTTTGTCGGAACCTCACAATCTGTAGTAGAGAATGAAACAGAAAGATAATGATAAAATAACTTTTTATGTAATGATCTAAATTACAGTGTGTACTTTCCTACGTTCGACATAATTTTACGCAAAATCAGATTTTCAAATCAAGGATTGTTTTTTATAGAAACCTCATTGCAACGAAGTATCGGTATCATTCGGGCTCATGGAAAGTGAAAAAAGTAATAAAGTATCCACATTCGCAGTACAAAAACAAATTATATCTTCCAGAGCATGAAGAAGTAGGAATGACTTGGTGTTTTATTCATTTTAGCATTTTACAAACATGAATGGATTAAAACCATTGCAATTGGAAGAATTTTAATAATATAAGGTGATAATTTGAATTTATTTTACACCTGAAGTTAATTAAAATTCGTTTTACCTAGCCTGAGCCGTTCTAATATGAAGACAGTTACAAGGGAATTCATTTAAGCGATTTGAATGAACCTTCATTTTTTGAGGCATTTACGGAAAATTCTTAAAATCGTTAATAATCAGTATTAAAAAGCCTTTATATTAAATCGTATTAGCTTGTACTCAAAACACTTCTATAAAACGCACAATTTTATCATATCAGATTTATATTAGACAATAGTTATCATATAAACACTCCTGATAGTGGTCAAAAACGCAACGTGAAGCAAAATATACCTGAATATATACATATCACATTAAATTGTTATGATCAGTGTAAATAAACTTATTGCGGTAGAGTAATTAGACAGTCAACGAAATTCGTATCATTTCTCAAAGAAACATGCCGAGCATTTTTCCTCTACGTCATTCTCAAAAGCTACTTATAATGAAGCTTAAGAAGTCATCAAAAGTTTTCAACTCACTAGGCCAAGAACGAATTGAAAAACACATTTTCCTTTTCAGGAGTGGCGTAGAATGTTTGCTCATATATAAATATCTCATTACTTCTGTGCTATTATTTGATATGACTCGTTAAAAAGGGATAAAAATTGAAGTTTAAGCCTTTCTCATAGTCTCAAAATACATAAAAACAAAGACAGTAATTCTCAAATTACCCATTACGTTTTAATCAAATAATAGTATTAAAAAAAATAACGTTTCTACCTCTAAGGTCATCTTCAGTATCTGAAAAACTTTTTAATAACATAAACTCGAAATACAGAACATTTGAAAATAGACAAGCCATTTGTAACGGATAGGAGGATTGGGCGTCGCTTAAAATTGGTTTCTCCTTCAAGATAAATAGATATTCTAGTATACGAAGACCTGTTTGACTAGATGCGGTGGCCAAAATATTGAAACTATCTTAGCGAAGGCGGAGGTCACACTTCAGTGTGTGAGAGCTGACTGCAGAGTGAGGAGGAGTTTTTAGGGGCAAGTTCGTTCGATAGCTCCGTCCGGCATGCTCTGCTACACGAACACGAAGGGATCTGGTAGATTGCCCGACGTATTCAGATGCACGTTGTACGCAACGGTACTTATAAACAAGAGAAGAACCTTGGGTAGCCTATCTTCATAGTTAAAAATTGACTGCACTCTGTATTTATTCAGTAAGACTGCTGTGAAATCAATGTTCATAAAAGGTTTCGATAAAATCGAAATGACCTCCTTCTTCAATTTTTGCGATTGGTTGCCGAAAAAGGTGAACAAAATAAAATTGCTTTTTAAGAGCAGTAACCACTAACCAGTGGAGTTCTCTTATGAAATTGACCATCAAGAAACCTTCTAATAGAATGTTCAACAAGCCTGGATGGAAAATCGTTATTACTAAAATATTTCTTCAAAAATTCTATTTCATTATGAAAGAAAAGTTGATCACACGCTAAAATCCCTGTGTAAAACAGTCAGTTTTACACAGCAGTTTTTTAAACAATTCAGTTCAAAAATGCAAATACAAAAACTGAAAAACTTATGCTTAAGCCAGTAAATGTCTGCCTACGAACGACGGATGTTTGAAATTTCCATTCCCTGCGCGTTATCAGAGCGTCCAAAAATGGGAGACAGTCATGGATTTCAACCTTCATTGTAAATTTATTACTAGCGTGTTCAGAATTCAGGTAATTTAATGATCAGTTACAATGCGAATTACTACGGAAAGTAAAAAATTTTCATCGATATATCTCTTGTAAAAAACAGGTCTACAATTATCGGGACAAGATAATTGTCCTGACACAAAAATAATTGTCGTTGTGACACAAAAAAATATTTGCAAAATTTGGCCCCTGATATAAGCCCATACCAAGCCCATCTAGTTGATAGAACACTCCACCGAAAACAAAACACGAAATTAAAACAGAATGTTGCAACAGGGTTTCGAATAATTCCCTCTCAACCCAAGAACTAATTGGGATTTTGCGAACAGATAGTTTAGACATCAGACTGGTCACACTGAGAAAAAATTCGTTTTATTTTAGATACGTGTGAGTGTGCCATACGTTTATCCCAAACCGACTCACAATAGTGTGTCATGAAGGTTCCACGACGCACTTAGAGGAAATCTACTGTATTTTAAATTCAAATTTTACTTATGCCTTCAATCTATTTTTCTTTAGACTTGCATATGAACTCGGAATAATAATGATTTTACAAGGACTCAATGAAAAGTTGAAAATCTCCTTATGGGGTAATGTTTGTTTTTAAAAAATTACAAGAAGTTAGAATTTTCACCGAACAAAACATCGCACTAAAAATAGTTAGTTGTTAGTTCAGGGGAAAGTTGAACTAAACACTAACATTAGCATGAAATTCTTACATGCTTCCTTCCTTTCTTTCATCAGTTAGTACGCATCAATTACAAATCTTGATGCTTCAGTGTACATCACACTGACAGTCACTTTAAATATTTCTCTATCACGGTACGAAGACGCTAATTTCCTGCTGAATCTAAGAAAGTCAGTGAAGTAAAATTTCAGAGATTTGTAATCGTTCATTTTTCGCGGTTGATGCAAACCAATTTTAGAAGGTCTAGCATTTAGCGAACAAATCATGCCTCTCTTTCTAGATGATCTTTTTAATAGTATATCATACACTTTTAGTGCTTATAATTTCAAGTGAAAGCCCAATGAGGAAGTACACTGTTTCAATATTTTGGACGCGTTTAAGTTCAGGGTATATAAATGTAATTTATTCTCTAACATAAATTTTCCATATTTGACCACCAAATATGTGTGATTGGGTATTATACATCAACAAATTTTTGGTGGCTATATACGGAAAACGTTTCCATCGTCTTCAAGGAACAACTTACTCAAATGTAATACATCGACTAGACACTCTCAAAAACACTTACCGCATATTTTGCCACAAACTTGTCCCGATTGTGAAAGTGAGGTGGATGGGAGAACACTAATACTCAATTTTTATTAAGAAGTGATACCATTTTCTTTACTCAGTTTAATTAAGTTGAATGTAAAGGGGCGCAAGATTGAGCCAGCGTTTCAGCCACTTCACTTTTCAGCCATCGGGATGCTAGAAACTAAAATTCTTACCATGAAAGATATTTGTTTCCCAGGGGTCGAGCGCGTAAAAAAGGTTCATCAAGGTCAATAAATTTGAAATAATTTTAAAATAACCAACTACGAAGATATTTAAAATCAACACATTGAACTCAAAAAGTTTGTATATTAAGTATGACATGGGGGCAGGACGGTTCTATAATACCTGAATTTTTAAGCAATTGTTTCTTTGCAGCAAGTACGTTTTACTCGGAACATTCTGTGGATTTACTCGGACTCAACAGTTTGTGCGTAAACATCGAAGCAGCCAAAAACTCCTAAACACGGAACTTGAAGTGAGTCTACATTAACTCAACAGATCTGTAATGCTCTACCTTCACAACTTGCTGCATAAAATGTTTGAACGCGGATATATACGTGGATTCGCATTTAACCTCTGAGTCAAATTAAATTTTAAATTTGCACACAAAACATTAGTTTAGGATAAATTCGCTTCATCAATTAAGTCACCAGATTTATCACAGTATAAAATCAATCCGTGACTATGAAACATATGCTTCGGTAGCACTGTTATTGCACGTAATTTTAAAACATCGAATAGTGCATCCAGAATTATGTCTGAGAAACGATCCGTTGGAGAATTATAGCAAGCAATAAATATTCTAGAACTAAGCGAAGAAGAAATAATAGATGAAGCGCAGCATTAAAGGAAGCAATTAAACTTGTCCTCAACAGAGGCTTTGAAGGAAGATTTTTTGCGTAGTAAACTTTACGACCTGATCCGATCTTGGCTGAGTTTGTATCACAAATTAGCTTTGACTTTGAATTATACCTCTTTTTCGAGTAATGTGCTGATATATTTTCTAATTGTCATCATCTTTTCACTTCTCATGTGTTAGGAATGTCATTAATTACTGTAAACGCCCAGCCTTGAAATGATTTCATGAGAATTTCTAAGCTCTTGCGCAATTTTCACGCGGTAAATACGTTTTCTATTTTTTTAAGGAATTCTCCGTTACATTCACTTATACCTCGAGAAATGGTGCAGGAGAGTTCCGGAACAAGTCGATTGCGTCTTTCAGTCAGAAACATGATGTGAGAAATTGATAGGAAAAAAGCGAACATGAAATAGATTTGATTTCTTCACACATCCATTTAGCCTGCGATTTGGCACCAGGTGTTTGACACATCAAACGGTCCCAATAGAAAAGATTACGTAAAGAATGAATATAAATTTAGGAGCAATTAATTACAGCGCAAATTTTATCACCAACTTAGATGTACTTCGCAGAATTATACAAGTTCATACCTCCTATATTTGAAACTTCATCATCACCTTATTAATATGAAAAAATTAAAACTTAATACATGCCTAGAATGTACGTATATTGGCCTATGCAAAGCAATTCAAAGAGCTCAATATATTCTGTAATTTGAGCTCTGTAGGGCAACTAAGTTTCGAGGCCTAACTAAATATGAAGGTGTCGATAACGTCGTGCGGGCGACGGGAGGAGGGTTCGTGGAAAAGGGGCTGTCTTCTGTGCAGCTACCTTTTTCCGGGGCGCTAGCTTTTCCGCGCAGCTGCACTTCCTGAGGTTCGTGTGGGTACCGCCTACGCCGAAATCCGTCCGCTCGGGCAACAGAAGTAGTTCCAGTATGTGCCGAACTACTGCGGTATCGTTAGGGTGAGATTTGTGTGGGTACCACCTACGCCGTAATTAGTCCGCTAGGGCCAAAGAAGTAATTTCCATTTGTGCCGAACTACGGCGGTACTGCTAGAGTGGGGTTTTAGTGGGTACCACCTACGCTGTAATTAGTCCGCTAGGGGAACAGAAGTAAATTCTGTTTGTGCTGAACTACGGCGGTCCCATTACGAAGACGAGCAGCTGCCTTTGCCGTAATCAGTCCGCTAGGGCTCCACAGGAAATTCCCTGATTTGCCGAACTACGACAGCGTCTTCCTTTACGTCAAACTATACGGAATAGTTTGTCCATCCAAGGTGGTTCCTTAAGCCCCTTTTTAGGCGAGGTGTCGTAATAGACTAAAGCCTGTATCAAAAAGGAGAAAAGAAACTTTTTTGACCTCAGGATCTGAATTGTTTATTGCAGAATCTCTTTATAGTACCTCTTAAATAGACATACAATTCAGCATTGCCAGTGATTTATTTTCTTTTGCAAAGAAATGTGTACAAACATTAGTTACTGCATAACATGGTACAACACGCCAAATTACATTCAAGATATTAGTGCTATTCAGCTAGGTAATTAAAATAATGTGGGAATATTGAAATACAATACAAATGACACTCAAGGGCTAACGAAAATAAATGCATAGACGCACCACCGGGGTGGAGAAAAAGACCCAGGTCGCGAACAGCTAGGGAGCTGTGCACATAAAGAAAATGTCGAATATAATGGGTAACTATAAGAAAGTAGACTCGAAACCACTTGCGCTGCCTGACAGAAGAAAAAAAAAGAGTTGTTTTTCAGTTCGACGCATTCCGTCGAAATAATTCAATGCATATAAAAGTGTTTCCCCAAATAAGCGATTTTAAACTTCTGAAAAATATAAAATCATATAAATTATGTAGATTAATAACTCAAGTCTCGAACAAGCTCTAGCTGAAAAATGTAAGATTTCAATAAAACCGAAAAATAAACAAACACAACGCTAATTGCTCGGGAAAGGCTATCGCATTCCACTGAAAATGAGCTCCTCTATTAATATGAATTTTGATTCTAAGGTGTACAGAATAACTCTATGGTACACAATGCGATCGTGATTTTCTGCGTGAGAGAGGCTATGGCAAACAAAAAGAGCTAAAATATCTGTCGGCGTGCTATGCCATCCATTGCAGATCGTGAGTTTAGGACCGGAAGAAAAACTAAAAAATACCACTTTTCATGTAAAGACTTCACCAGTTCTCTAAACGAAGCTCTATCATTGCTAAGGATATAGGATGAGAAACAAAAACGAGTTCTATCGCATCTATTTCAATGTAAATTCACATGTTGAGCAACTGCTGCTCGTCCGCAGATGAGAAATTTGAGAAATGTTACACAAGAGTTTACAAATAGATATATTCGTAGATTTCGCTTCAGTTAGAGGCAGGAAGGTCTCCCTATGCCCTATATATTATAAGCTAACAGTCAATCCTTTGTTGAACGTGAAAGAATCGTTGGGCTGATTAACCAATATTTCTCAATGCGTTCAATCGCAATTGAGGTTAAACTCAGTAGAACAGCAGTTAACAAATTCCTGATCGATCCTGACAGTTATGGATTTTTTTAAATTTAACGAAAGAGCGAAAAAACATTTCACGGCGGTTTTTACGGTTTTCATAGTTTTCATCATGAAACATGACGATCTTCGATGCGAACTAAAGAACACACTCATGCCTGTTATAGTCCAATAAATTAACTGACAGACTACGCCTGAGTCAAAAAGGTTTGAAGAATAAAAACTGTGAGCAAGAGCCTCATCTGCTTCCACGGGGCATAGTGGACAGCTTAGAGTTCGCCTGGTAGCACCAAGCATGGCATTTTGGAAAGTAGGAATTGTTTTTAGTGGTCTGATGAGTAATGTTTTAACCAGAAAGGACCCGAAAATTTCAAACGTTACCGGCACAAAAGAGAGTTGCTCTTCAGACCTTTTCTACGCGCGCACAGGGACGGAAATCCGTCATGGAGTGGAGTGCCTCATCATTCAGAGACGCAATGAAACTTCAAGTTGTACAAGGACGTCGATCATTTTTTTCATTTTGATGCCATTTTACAGAAAGCATCTCTTTAATGACGAAAAGCCCCCTATTGTGTATGAATGGTTTTTCCAGAACGAAAAGTCAGCAATCCACAGCGCTCGCCTAACCGGAACTTGTTTCACTTTTTCTACCATTCCATCGTGTAGCCTGTTCTTCGAATTTGAATCCGATAGTCGCCTTGAGATGGAAGGTAAGGTACGTGCATAAAAATAACCAATAATTTGGAACAATAACTTGATCTTCATTATGCCGCTTTCACCGCTTGGTGCAATCTTCCGAGTCCATACTGAAAAATTTTATATCAAGCGTAACCCTAAGAATTTCTTAAATTATCAACAAGACTGAAGGCAAATCTCTTTACTGAAGTTAATTTTTTTAAATTTCACTACGTTGTAAAATTTCTTCATTATTTGATTTACTGATTTTATTTTTTTTTGTCTATTTGAAAGAAGCACAGTAACTTGTATTGTGACTTTCCTATTGAATTGAATAGACAGAAATTGTTTTTAGTTCAACCTTGTTTTGTACATGAATAAATTTTAGTTTCAAAACTTTCAAACTCTTTATATGCGACTTAATATTTTTTTTCGGTTTTTCATCTAGTCTAAAACATGATCAAGTAGTCGTGATTGAGAATTTCATCCTCTTTTCTACAGCAATTTGTCGAGCTAAACAAATTGTAAATGCACGTTTTTGGTATCACATTAGTGCATTTTTGATATGCTGATAAATTCTAGATCGAGAAAAATAATGGAATATTTGGTTTCCATTATTTTGCTGCTACCTAACTTCCCCACAAAGAACTGGTGCTGAATATCATGTTCAAATCTCATTTTCATCACCAAATGCTAAAGGCATCTTATTCATCATTAATCATATCGATCGCCTCATTAATCATATCAATGGCGTGTAGCCATAGACTCGCAATGACTCTTCTTTCAATAGCTGACATTCAATCATACCATGATGGGCGCATGCCTTTTTTATTTTCAACGAGCCCCTAAAGCTTGATGTAGTACGCTCACCGTGTGAAAAATATCTTCGTGAGAATCACAAGCGCATGTAAGATAAGGGGTAAGCTGGTTATAAAGCCCTTGGAATCTAGATGTTCGTCGGCGCCTTGTGAATGTTTAACATTTCACAATTTTTCATAACGGCACAGAAGAAAATTTGACGATGATAAACTATCATTCACTTGCGGCTGAATTCCCTTAACCGTATGGGAGTGAAAAAATCATATAACTTAACTCAGTTATCTAATAAATTTCCAAATAATTCAACTTTATGGCACAAGTTTAAAACTGAAATTTAAAGGTGGCTGGTTTCTACACAAATGTAGAGTACGAATGGCTTATCTGTATACATTAAATGTATTTTCATTTATGCAACCCTCAATTTGAAATGAATGTAAATCGTCAAGTTGATGTTTACGAGATAACTAAAAATAATGATGTGCAATAAATATAAAATACGACACGGAATGCGATGCATATACGGTTATTCAACAATTTGAAGTGTTTTCAGGTGCAAAACAAATCACTATTTTGTATAAACTTCTACGCAGTTGTTTTCGTGAGCCATTTTCGAACACTGGATTAATTAAGTTGGGAGTGAAATGCATGGTTTTCGTTACAATAACTTTAACCTTGAGATCTGTAACAGTGGTTTGATTACTAAACGGTACGAACTTTTCCGAAACTTAAGGAAGTTTGTTGTTTGTCTTATGTTTCTATCTACAGAAATAAGACAAAGATGGAGAGCAATACATCGATGTAATTATCTTGTAAAAGTTACAGATTAAGAAACTAAATGAAATGATCGTGTAAAATTGTCTGTTTTAATGAATTCGTTTCAATGGTATAGAAACACTGTAAATCAATCGTGTGTCACAGTTGAAGTCAGCATTATATTCGACCGCTATAGGTGACGTCCTGGAAACATGAATTTATCGATTTACGTCCAAGCAGTTAAGGGTTGGACTCCATACTCTCACCCAAAAGCAGTTGGTAGCGAGCTAATAAATGACGTCTCGTCATTTTCCTGCGCGTAGCTTTTCTCTTTCTCGTAACGACAAATTATCATCTGTGTACAAGCTGAGAAATATTTAAGCCGGATTTGATGCAGTAGAAGCGCCACCGTTTGCTTCTGCAAAACTCAACGCCCAAGCTTTCGAGGAGACAAAAGCAGGCTACCTAATTTGCGGTTTGAACATATTTTCTTGCTTTTGGTATAATGAGAAAGAATCCGAAAAGATTTTGACTTTTGTGCCGGAGCGGAAATTGGTCGCGCCGCTATTGACGCGATAGTAGAAAAAAGGTTTGATTCAAAAGTGGAGCCCGCGATAAGATATGAAGGAAGAGTTTTAGCCACCAGCTTACAGCTACACTGTAAAAACACACAAGTAAATGACTTCTGGAAAAAAGTCTTGCTTTTGTTCTAAGAAGAAAAATATATGCATTTACGTGATCAATAGCTTTGTGTACGAATTATAAAATATTGGTTACCGCAATGTCGAAATAAATGGTAAAAGCGTGCTTCTTAAATTGAAATGCTCATTTAAATCTTTATAACCTAATTGAAGCCAACTATCAGGTTAACGCACAAGCAATGTACGGTTTTTTGAACAGTGGCCTAAAATTTGATTTGTCAATTATTAAATGTGTTATAAGTGCAACACATTGTTGTGTTGTGTTCAGAGTAACTGATTTATTTCCAGTTTATCTCAGCTACGTTCATACTAATCGTAAATATTGGTATCCACGTTTGTCCCATTGAGAGATTACACGAGGAGTGTTCTACTGTACGAATTTCATAAAGTTATTAACGCAAGTGTCGCTGCAAAATCTATTCTGAACACTTACGGGCATGATCTAGTGAAGGAAAGAAGTTACAGGAAAAGTTTTTTCGTTTTCGGAGACATGATTTCACTTCAAGCGCAGAACCAAAGAAAAGATGCCCAAAAAACTCGGTTCCGATCAGTTGCATGTTCATGTGTCCGAGAATCCTTGGGAAACTAGGGGCTCGAAATCCCAGTCTAACTGTTGCGCCGACTGCATGCTTGTTTTTCGCGGCCTAAGAGATTTAATCGCTTAAATCGCTTAGGCAGCGAAAAACATGCATGGAGAGGCGAAAAAGTGAGTCTGGAATACTGCAGTAGAATAAGACATGGCCTATCCAACTTGCTTCTGCTTGCCATTTTTTCCAGGGATGACAGAACCATTTTAGCGGACTTGGTTAAGGGGATCAACCCAGGCCCCTGCCAGGGCCCCTGTCGGTCCGGTGAGCTTTTTTCGTTTTGTTGCCGGAAAAGGACCCTTAGGTGGTGGACTATTCGGTCCTAAAATTTTATGGCGCTAAGGACACTAAATACCCCCCAGGGGGGTAAGAAGACTAAAAATCCTGAATTTTCGACCCAATTTCGACCCCATATAAAATAAAACCAACCAGAAATGTAAAATTTGAAACCGTAACTTAGTTTACAATGCTTCAGAGATTCTAAAATTGTTTTTGGTTTTGTTTTAGCATAAAAACTCAATGAGTTCTATTCATTTGAAATATCAATAAAAATGACCTAAAAACCAATTTGTCAATTTTTTCAAAAACTAAGGCCTGAATCGAAAAAATGAATAAATGAAATTGTGTTTCTTTTTCATAAGTTACACGAGATTGTCAAATTTCATAAGAATAAGACTATAAATATAAAATTACATAATTTTTATATAAAGAAAATTTCAATTTTTTGGGGGTAAATTACAATTTATAGTATGAATATGAAATTGTGCATGGAGATAATCGAAATAAAAATGAAAACAGCATTCAATTACATAAATTGTCCATTATATTACACTTTAACAAAAAATTTTGTTTGTGGCTAATACCCAAAACCTCTAACTTTCAACATTCAAAAGAGGACTCGTCAGTGAGTTTTTGTGCTAGGAAAAATAACAAAGACATTTTTAGAATCTTTAGAACATTTCTAACATATGTACAGAAGCAAACTTCCATATTTGAGAAAAAAAATTACATAGCTCAAAACCCAAAAATAATGGATTTTTGTGGATGTAATGATAAAATATCGCTTATCACAAAAATTTTTTCAAATGTTCAAATTTTCTTCTTACTTTTGTTAGAAATGCTTCAAGGATTTTAAAAGTTTTGCTCTTGCATCAAAACTCAATGACGAGTCCGCCTTTGAAATCTCTATTAAAATATACCAAAAACTAATTTTCAGTAAAAAAATGCCTAAATCGAAAATGTTACACTGTAAAAAAGTTTACTCTCAACAAATACATATAATGGCCAGATTTCAAACGAATCGGATGAAAATAGTCAATATCTTGGGTCGATACCCTTAAAAACAATACAGAGATTGAAAAAGAGTTGAATTTGTGTTTTTATTCTATAGACCTGCCGAAATCAACAAGTGAGGCAATTATGAGTTTATCATGAATAAATATTTCCGTAGTCATTGGCTCATTTATTTTTACCTTGGGTCTTTAAATCGAACATTACTTTTGCACCAACGAAATATTATTTGCTGTCATTAGATACTCTATCCTCGTTTGAACACCTGGAAACTTGTGATGAGTGTATTTGTAACACAAGCGATACAACCTTCATTATTTCTTCACAAAGATGCTTTAGATTGACACGAAAAATTGTTTCAACCCTTTTATTATTCTTTTGAACCTCTGATTGTCCTGCTCTAAAAGCAAGGCATGAACTAAAAACGAACTCTGTTACATGGGCACTTCTACACATGAGCTCCTTCGCCAAGCACTCCATCACAAAGCTCTCCTTTGCCAGCGTCCTCCGCAAGCGCTCCTATACCGGCCCAACTACACCCGGAGGCTCCTTCGCCAACGTTTCACCCCACACCCGGAGGCTCCTTCGTCAACGTTTCACCCCACACTTCAGAAGCCGAAAAGCATGCGCCTACCGCACCGTCACTAAAGCCCTGTTTACACTGGTGTACATTTTGTCGCAGACTCACGTGTATAGTATAAACACCTCGAGTGAAGTTTCGCAAGAGACGTGAGCGTTGAGCGCTCCACGGAGCGCGCGCTGCTTAAAACAGGGTAGCCAGATTGGCCATTTCATGACCAATTTAGACATAATCGACTAATTTTTGAACGCCGTGGCCATGAGCAATTAATTCACTTTGCCATTTTCAAAAATATCCACGATTTATGAAACAGAGACCTACAATATCTCGAGGAGGTGCTCTCGTCATAATATCGTCAATATGAGTAAAAAGTGAATTACAATTGGGATTTTTAAATTAAAACATTTCCATACATTTTGTTGTGCCCATTCTGGCCATCGTTTCTCGTAAAAAGTGGCCATAAGCTGACTGATTCATCTGGCAACCCTGGCTCAAAACCAGTCTGTGTGTGTGTGTGGCGCCACTATGAGAGATGGATTGCAGTCTCGAAGAGCTTGTCTGAATATTGTTGCGGCATCCTAGGCTACGTAATCGTTATATTCGCAGCTCTTAAGGGCCGTTTACACTGGTCTACATTTTGCTGAAGGCTCACGTGTAGACGCCTCGTGTGGAGCTTCACAAGAGCCATGCGCGTTTAGACTAGATACCATTGGAGCGAGCCATGAGCGCGCGCTGCTCAACAGGGCTGCCGCTCTAAATATTATATAGCTAGATCTAGATGTTTTTGCTGAAGCCTAGATGTAAAATTTCGAACCTAGGTATTAGCTATAAAACCTATATAGTTTTTTCGGCATGCTAGAAATTTTCTAGCTAGAATTACAATTAAGCTATGTATATGATAGATTACTGTACATTCGAATTAAGAATTCACCATAATGGTTGGTTACTACATCATTCTTATTATATTTGTTAATTTACTTAAGCAAATTGTCTGAATAGTGAAGCAACCATATTCTGATCATGTTATGTTCAGATTATGAACGACACCAAGACGGCTATTTCACGGTTCATAAGCTAAAGCACACTATCTCCAATTGCAAAACTAGTGATGATATCAAAAAATCATGGAATAAAATGCACATACATTATCAAGAATGTATTGTGGCCTCATTTTGACGAAAGACTGACCAATGATATTGGTAACAATGAGTTCAGTTCATTGTTGGATGGAAGCAATGATATTTCTATCATGAAACTACTTGGTGCATCAGTTATATTCTAAAGTAATGCATCTAATAAAGTAGAACCAACTTACTTAGCAATTGCAAAATTATTAAAAGTGATGAAGATAGCGGTGTGAATGCCTTAAAACAATTGTTGATAAGTAGGAATCTGAGCATTGATAATTTGCAATGCAATAGAGACTGACCTTTCTACTCGCAACACGTGTGGAATTGAAGAATATTTGGATACCAAGCTTTATTAGGGTAAATACCAGGATACTAGATAATTCATATAAAGATAAATTGCTTAATATAAAGCAATTTATGACATAAATATCCTTATATGCTATTGTTCAACTAATTTATTATAGTAGATAATTTATTTATTTCTAGATATATTTTTGGATGTTTTATTTTTAAATCTAGATGTTTCTCGACATTTTTTGAGGTCACACTAGATTTTTTGGTCAAACAAAAGTGGAAGCCATGCAGCACAAAACCAGTCAGTGTGGCCTGCTGCTATGAAATATGGATTGCTGTAGACGAGATTGTGTGAATATTGTTGCTGCATCGTGAAGCTACGTAATCTCTTTTTTATTAGCATGAGTGAAATGTTACTATATTCGTTCATTTTCATTAAAATAAAATGGAAAGCAGCCCCCTTATATTCGCAGCTTTTAGTCTGCCAAAGGCATTGATGGGCTTAGTACATTTCAATTAAAAGCAGTGTAGTTTCTCGCGGCAGTGTTGAGTCAGCCATAACGGGTGAGCGAGAGGCCGCAGAGGCGGTAACTCACTTGATGACTACCAACTGCACACTGACCGGTCTAGAGCTGCGCCTCTCACTCAGGGCTTACACGAGTGAAAAAGTTCATACCCTAAAACTTTGCTCCAGATTACCCTAGAAATGCTAAAATTGCCCTAAAATGTCAGATAAGCCCACTGCTGTTATTGCATTAAAATGTTCAAGGCTTCTATGTTTCTATATGAAGAAATTACACAACAGCAGGGCTCGTGCGATATTTGAAAATGGAATTCTCTTAATTTTACAGAGTCAGATGTGTCACGATATGCAACATTTTATGTAGCTCTCTATAGTTTATCTTCTTTGTTTGATGACTTAATTACAAGCTGTTCAATATGCGTTAAGTACCGTCTACGATCCCAGGCGATTTACTCCTGAATAGCAGAGAGAAGCAAAGACATAGTAAGAGGAAATGAAAGGCAAAATAACACTCGAAACATTAATTTATGGAACGCAGCACAAACAACGATTCACAATTTTTGCGCAAACAAACTAGAGGAATTTTCTTTTTATTAACTTCTAATGTCTATATTTTCACTTATCGACATTTTTTCCACGTAGAAAGTCGAGAAATGCTCATTACATCGAAAATACTATGTACTTATATAATGTATTTCGCTTGATCATCACCAAGAGATATACTCTAATCGCAAAAGAGTAACGAGCTAGATAACAATGCTCAAGAAGGTAGTTTTCTCGTATTTTTTTGTTTTGTTAACAGAAAGACGGTAAATCAAGTAGAACTTGTTGAATTAACCAGATAAATTAGACAAACGCGAATGTATGTGCATCTGTTCATATTTATGTATCCTACAAATCATGTATTCATAAGATATGTTTCCCCATATTGCTAGAGACTCAATGGATTCATCGTTTATATACTTTCTCATTATTTGAATTCACTTAACTTAATTTGACTGTAACTTAACACTAAAAAGAGAAGTTTTAGCCTCACTCACATTTACCACACTGTAGTAAGTTACAAGAATGTGGGACGAGGGCCCAACTTGTGCATCCCACTAACCTCCACCCATTAAAAAGTGATTTAACAAGTACATATTTACATAAAAAAATCAATAACATCCATTGCTAACAACACGATTCGTGACAACAACAAAAACAACACGAACAACAAGTGTACTGCCAATTTACAACGACGAAAATAAGAGCTAGATAAAACTATATCAAAAGTTTGAAATTCTTGAAATGAAATCTGTCTTTTCTAGCTTAGATGGAAATGGTTAAACACATTGCGGCAAAGATCTTCGATAGATTTAGGTAATTTTAGACAAGCATATGATGCACATAAATGAATTAAATGACACGAACATTTTACAACCTGAACATTTGGCAATTCTTTTTTTAATAAAAAAGCAACAGAATGTTTGGATCCCATCATAACGTTAGTCGCGTCAGAACAAAACCCTACAATGCTGCTCAATTCAAAATTTGTATCACTGAAACATTTTTTAAGTGTAGTAAACAATCCATTGGCTGAGCTATCCCGTATTTCAACAAGATCAACAAAGGAGCTCTTGATTGCATCCTCACTCCAGTATTGCACGATGACTCCAAGCTGTTTAGCGGAACTGTGATCAGTTGTTTCGTCAATTATTACAGAAAATAAAAGTTCATTCAGGACAACGACAAGATCACTTAGTAGATATTTACCAAAACATTGTCTAATAATGTTCGAAGCTCTTTGTTTCCCTAAGCTTACTTTCTTTTAATGATTCATTATCTTGAAACATTTGTTTGAGCAGTTGCAGCAATGAGTCACTTAACGAAATAGGCAGATTATGCTCAGAAAGATTTGCACATATCCGCAATTCAATTTTTCTGGCTGACTTGTCAATTGGATCGTTTGACAAGATGAAGGAAGTTAAAGTTTGAGTTTTCCATCTCCGCATTGAAAGATTTTGATGGCGTTGACTGTTTGCATGACGCATAATCTCCGATTTACCACACGCAATGGTAGATGAGCACATGGTACAGTATGCCATATCTTTAGTTGAAGTAGAACAGTGAGACTTTTCTAACCAGCCTCGAAACAGTGGTTCGCTTCTCCATCCTTCCTTCCATTTTTCTGTGTACTGCTTAACAGACGATGGAATTTTGCTTTTCTTCCTTGGTGGTGTAGCAGCTTGATCGGAGGGAGAATCCATTTAGTAGCAATTTAACAAGCTAATTACAAGCTGTTCAATATGCGTTAAGTACCGTCTACGATGCCCCAGACTACCCCAAGTAACCAAATCTTATCTGTTACAATGCAATACTGCATGTGATGCACCTTGCACAGGTAATTGCTCTCGACTGAAACAAAACTACCTGCAGTCGCGCATTGCCCGGTAAGGCTGTAACTGCCGCGTTACAAACGAGCCTGATCGAAGATTGAACAAGATTAGTTCGAGCTTCGATAATTCGTATTACGTTGCAGCGTCATGGTTCGTTCAACGCTCCTTTTTGGGAAACATGGTTAAATGGAATATTTCATAGCCACAAGGTCAAAAAAATGGCAAAATTGGTAAAAATAGCCAAGTGATTTTTCTCATGGCCACGGCGCTTAAAAAATGACCAATTTTGGGTAAGTTGGTCATGAAATGTCCAATCTGGCAACCCTGGATTCTGCCCTCGAAGTCAGCTCGGCTCGAGCGGTTTCGTTCTGTACACGTTATATAGTTGTTCAATTCCAGTAAACGACGATGACATATGCATTGGGGTAAATCTTGGTATATTTACGAGTTAGTTGATGTAAGGCTAGCAAATATAGATTTCTAAACATTATATCAAGTTGCCTATCACTTTAATTATTGTAATTACTTTTAATAAACCAAGGTATTATTTATTTGAGCTAATCTGGCGACATTATACTGAGGAGAGATCACAGCTGCCAGCTGGGAGATTTGTAGCAAAGTGCACACCAATTTGAGCCTTATCGTAGGGTGCAATGAAGAATAAATTGAAAGGAAGTTCGGTTGAGTTTTGCGTTTGTTCCAAATATGACTCTTATTGAACATTTTCATTAACGTTCCGGTACAGTACTTCCACAATGTACCTTATAAGGTACATTGTGGTACTTGGGAGAGCAAACTTGACATTGGTAATGAAAACAGGCAATACCCTATAATTTTGTTGTGCTACGCTGATTGAAGTCGAATTACCCTAAAAATCATGGAATTTTGCGTTACCCTAAACTCTACCCTAGACAGCGTCTGATTACCCTAAAATGGGGTATTTTACCCTAAAGTGGAAGCACTGCAGTCTCACTGTCTCACATATGCGGCGCTGCACGGATTCGAGCAAAGCGAATCGTGAATTTCGAACACACACACACAAATATGAACCTCTGTGGTGAGAGGCTCACCACAGAGCCTCTCACAATGACGACAGTCATTGCACACTTGATGAAATAAAATTCCTTCTAATTCATCCTAACTGCTTCAGACTCATAGTCTAGTGTATCAAAGTTAATATTAAATTACTGAAAGCGCAAAGCATTTTAACTATAAGTTATTCAAAGCTCTACTAGTGATTGAATATCAAACGAAAAGTATTTACTAAATGAGCGCATCGTTAGTATGTCGTTAAGAAGACTTACAACTTATGAATAGGAAACAATTTTACTGCAAATGGCATGAAGCAGTTATACTCAATATATTTAGTTTCTTAGAAATTGAATTTAAAAGATACTACACTTTTCATTGTCATTATTCTACATGGATACAGCAAAATGATCAAACAGGAGAAAAAGCCAATTGTGAAATGATGAATACTCGTTATTCTTATTATTGAGTTTATTACCCACTTGAAACATATTTTAACAATGTTAGTAACTAAAGTATATATTTCAGATTTTCGTGTCTGACTAACGCCTTGTTACATTTTTCCCTCTGTTTCAAAGACTTTGAAACAAAGTCGGAGTGAATTCACAAAGCTTCTCGTACAAGTAATTCTACGATTGTCATCCACTGCTCTGTTGTGAAGGTCAATGGCTCTCGTTCTGTTTTTTTCGTTTGTATCCATTTGTTCTTTTTGCCTTCGTTCGATGTGGCTTTGAGGCCTCTCCAAACCAATTCAATTGAGTTCATTAAAGTAAAAACACGGCGTTTGCCTAAGATTGTGTGGATGTTGTTGAAGATTTTACAATCTGCTCTGAATGGGTACGTTAACACTGATGAGAGTTATATTTCCAATACGCTGCTGATTGTGTGCTTGAACTAAATTTTCAAACCACTTGTCACGGTCATGGTATTTGAAGGCATCTCGACGTGTTGTGAAATGCACATCATGTACTGACCGACATGACATTATAGCACCCTTTCGACGCGACTGGGTTGTATATGTCCCAGTGTTTTAATTCAAAGCACAACTGGGCTAAATATGCCCCGGGAACCGCCAAAAGTTGACAGATATTGCATCAGATTTTGTTTCAGCCGATGCCAGTTAGTAGTTTCAACAGCGATCCTTCAGTACGGCGTTGATAGAGCTAGAAGAAGGTGATGCGTCAAGCTGCTCCTCAAAATGTAAGTGCATTTGCGTTGTTTCTAGCTTATGACCATTTCCTTGCACTTGGTTTCCTGTAAACATCAGGAAGAACCTATATATAGCTATTTGTATCCATAAATATGCTTTTTGCTCAACTTATGTGAAAAAAATGATGTGGGATATGTGTGTCCCACTTGTGTTTTGCGTATTGAGCAACGTGTCCCACTTGTGTTTTGCGTACTGAGAAAAGTTGTAACGATATATTCAACAAAAGTTATCTATATACGTAGAGAGGATAAGCGCGACAACCGGCAGGTCGACGCTAGGCTGCCCGAGAGGTAAGGGGGTACAGGAGCAGGGAGAAGTAGGTAAAGGGGGGTAGAAGCTATTTCGAGAGCTAGTCCAAAATACATCACATATACGGGAGTTGTTGTAAATAAACAACATAGCACAGGAAATAGTGGATTTAAAATTGAAGTGCCTACGTGTCAGGAAATCAAAGGTTTCTGAGTTTATGTTAGAGATATATGCGTAGCAATATAGTGAGGTAAGGGACACGTCAGTATAGTGAGGTGACGCTTGAGGGTTAGCCAATCGCGATACGCTACGTCACTTTCAGTTTTCGCGGGTGTAGCAAAGCCCACGGAGCGCATTCTTTGTTCGAAGGGGCGTATAAATAACGCAGAGAGAAGGCGAGCCGGTCTACTTCGTCGATTTACTGACTCAGTGCAGGATGTAGGGATACGAGTTCTTCGAGGGGGAGGTGAGATATTGTTCTTTGTTCTTTGAAGATCCTCATGCAGCTTATTAAATTTGTGTTCATAAAGAGAGTGGAGTGATTCAAGTAGAAATGGTTGACAATTTTTTATTGCAATTGAAGTTGTTGTCTAGGTGGGGCGCAGTAATTTTCATTGTTAATATTGCAATTTGATCTTTGGGTTTTCATTTTAAATCATCCTCGAATTGTTCTCGTGTTTGGAGTTCACTTTAATGACGGGAATGAAAGAATTATTGCATTATTTTTAGAGGGAAATCAGAATGTTCGTGTCTTATTGAACTATTGAAGTGTAGGCTAAATGGTTTTCATGTAACTTATCTCGAAACAGAGTGCTTTGTGATTTGTTTTGTAAAGCGGGGTGAAATAATCCAATTATTCTCAGAGGGAAAATAAATAAATTTTATGATTGATTTGGGGATTAAAGGGGGGTAAAATTCAATCAATTCGATTTGAAGTAGGGGCATTGCAAGGAATAAAGATTCAAGTGGAGTGTAGTCACTTAATATAATCCTTGTTCCCAGGAGGGGTCGGGTGTTTGAGTGTGGAGCGGCTTGGAGTTTTCAACGATGTGGGCTAGGCGACTCCGGGTTGCAGAGCAACCTGACCATATGGCGCTTACCAAGCTGAAGTGCCAGGGCCTACTGCCTACCAGTCACACTGAGAGGGAAGTTATGCAAGCAATAGAGCTTAGAAAATGTTCAGGCTCTCTGAAATTCAAGAGGAGCTCGGGGTATGCCTTGGAAACGCTTCGTTCGCAACGATCAAGAGAAGTCATGGATAATATAATAGGCCATAGTTGACTGTGCCTTTTCCTTCCGCGCGCGCTGCGATTGCCTAGGATTGTGCAGGATATGTCTCTGGTTGGTGTTTTGTGTTGGCGTTACAAGGTACGCGCGCCAGTAACTTTCGCTAATATTGTGTGTCGCAAATTTCTTTGCTTGCCGAGAGTGTCTCATGCCAATCACGTGTTCATTAACTAACTCGAAATAAAGTAATCAATAATGTACCATTAACCGAGTGTTTCATTTCCCATGTTGAACTGAGGTATTGGTGTGGGTGAGCAGATCAGTAGCTACTTTCTCTATTTTTCCAACTGTTCTACCATTTCCTCTTGCTGTGTTTTCCGCTCTGGTATTTTCATTTTTCCCCTCTTACTAAGGAGGTTTCGAGTCCTCCATTCGAACTAACACAGTGTAGGCGCCTGATCAGCGCCACGTACGCTACACTGTGCAAAGTTTCGTGACAAAGTGTCCCACTTGTATTCTTTGCATTAGGTAACCCACTTGTAATCAACAAATTTTGGGATATATATTTCCCACTTGCACTTTCTTTATCTTTAGTCCCACTTGTGTATATGAAAATTTGGGATATATTTATCCCATCAGTACTGTAATTTGAACTTGGCTGCGAACTTATTTTACTATAAAAATGTTTAATTTTCTTGCAGGAGCCGAAAAAGATCACTGGACGACCTTGACATCAACGAGCTTTTGCAAGATCTTGATAGTGATGAGGAATCGGCTATCAATGAAAGCTCAGATAATTCTATTGATGACAGTTTTGAGGGATGAACCTTGTGAAAATGAACCAAGGAGACATGATGAGGGTGACATCAGCCTTGAGGAAGAAGAAGAAGACATGAATTGCACATATGAACTTCCTTCTGTTTGGGTTGAAGATATTGCTGACATTGATTGGTCAATACCGCCAAATGAATTTGAACCCCTGTTTTCAACGTCAACAGTAGAGAATGGAGTAGTAGTATGTACTTTGGATAGATCAGCCACCCCTTTCGCAGCATTCAAATGTGTGTTCCGTCCAAGTTTGTTCATACATATAGCAGACAAAACCAATCAAAGAATAGAAAATAAAACCGAACTAAAAATTCGAGTCATAAATTGACGGATGCAGGGAAAATAATGATAGTGCTTGGATGCTCAATGATAATGGGCTATAATCACGTTCCAAAATTAGAAGTTTATTGGGGTGGAAATAGGTCTCTAAATAATGAATGCATTAGTAAAGCTATTTCCAGGGATAGATTCAGGTTTGTTTTCTCAAAAATGTACTTTAGAAATCCAGAAAAACCGACTGATTCAAGCAAAACATATTATATCGACGAAGTTGTTACATGCTTCAAATATACCTTTGCAAAGTGTTTTTCTGAGAGCAATAGACAGAACATTGATGAATCAATTACTAAGTTCAAAGGTAGATCAGCACTGAAGCAGTATCTACCTATGAAACCTATCAAGAGAGGAATCAAAATTTGGCAGAGGTGTGATGCTGTAACAGGATATACCTATGATTTCGATATATATTCTGGGAAAGATTTGTCGGACAAACGTACATTATCTCTTGGCGAAAAAGTTGTGACCAAGCTATGTATTTCAATGAAAAACAAGCAAGCAGTTTTGTGTTTTGATAAGTTTTTTCCATCAGTGAAGATTTTTGTTGGCTTGGGCAGCACAACTGTTGGAACTTATATGACGTCAAGAAAATATACTCCTAATTGGAGTGAATCCCTACAGAGAGGAGAGACTGAAACCAAGTTCAGTGATAAAGGAGTTCTGGCACTGAAATGGCAGGACACAAAACCAGTTCACATAATGAGTAACTGCCACAATCTGGGCATAAGCACAACACGAAGAACCTCAAAATCTGGCCACAAGAACGATATCTCGTGTCGTGATGCAGTTATTTTCTATAATGAATTCATGGCAGGTGTGGACAAGGCAGACCAATATGTCGCCTCATACAACTTTGACCGAAAATCAAAAAAATGGTGGAAGAAAGTATTCTTCAAGCTGACTAAAACAGCATTAGTAAATGCCTGGATCCTCTACAAAGAAGTCAAGTGCAAGAAGATACCGCAGCTTCCATTCATAATAAGCACTGCCGAAGAAATGATTAGTCATGGTCAGAAATGCACTTCGATGGTTCGTGTTCAACGAGTCGGTAGGCCATCTAAAATACCAAAATTGGCCATGAAGGAAAATGTTGGCAAGCACCTGCCTCGCAAAGCATCAACAAGGCGACGTTGCAAGCATTGCGCGAATACAGGCAAGGAAAAGAGGTCCAAAATTATTTGCTCTAAATGTAATGTTCCACTCTGTACTGAATGCTTTGAGCCATACAATAAATAAAATGGTAAAAACCTAGGTTTCTTTTGTGTATTTCATCACTAGAGTTGTTTTTTGCACAAATAAATATGAAATTCATTCATTTTTGAAAGAACAGTCAATTGTAATATCTAGTTTCACCTGTAATGATAAAGGAATGTTATATAATAATGTTTTTTTAACAAGTACTTCACCAAAGAAGAGTTTATTTCAAATAAATGTGGAATACCTAGTTCTAGTTTTGAACGGCTAGTCACTCGTAATATCTATTTTTGCTAGAAAATGAAAGTTTTTCATTCTAATAAGTGTATTTTTTTCAATAAACTTTTTTATTGACGTTTTTATTTTCCACCTTGAATAAGGAAAAAGTAAGTTAGTTTCAATGCACATACAAACATTATTTTATTTCTGAAATTTCCCACTCTCGACTGCAATAGACTACTAAATGGGATATATATGTCCCAGTGTAAAATCTTACAAAATTTAAGAAAAAGCACTATCAACCTTGTAAGGGCATCTAATACTATACCAATCAATTATAAAACATGCTAGAATGTTCCTGGATTTAGCAGGAAAAATTCCGCGTCGAAAGGGATAATTATAGCAGTGCAGATTCGTTATCTTACTTGAAGGTCGTGATATTGCTGCTTACGTCCAGATCTTTGACCTTCTTCTTTACACATTTAATTGAGATTAAATCTTTTTTAGTTGTGGATCTTGCATTAATATATTTTGCCATGTTCGTTGATCGCTTTTCCTTACTTCTTTAGCCTTACTAAATATGTTTTTGCCTCTTTAGCTATAAATAATTTTCCGTCTAATAATAGTACATGCCCAATTTTAATTGTCATTGTACATGCACGTACGTTGAATCTAATTTATTGCGCAAGTGCTCTTTCAGTTCCAGTAATGCATGTATTGGATGGATTCACTTCCACAACTGGTGTGATTTCCTTCTTGACAATGCCAGTCTTCCTGAATTTACTGCAACTTTTTTCAAAGATAATCCCGTCTGTTCTATTTCACCCACCACCCACTTTTACGCCGTTTTATTGTCTCCTCTTAAGGTTTGCAAAATTCTCTTATCATTCTCAGAGCCGAAGACTTTAAAAACTATTTTTTCACCATCTTTGCTGATCTTGTACTTCGTTTCGGAAATGGTGATTAGGATTAAGTGTTTAAATGATTACAATTTATCGAGTACCAAATCTTTCATACATCGCTGCAGGTGTTCATGTTATATAACATGTGCGCAAAAAGATAAGATGTTGAAATTATAATACAATAATTCATATTCATTATTACCATGTAAGTATAGTACATGGATCGAGATCAATTTTACAAACAGTATCTTGACGAAATTTATGTTTAATTTATTTAATTTGAGTTTCATTCCAAGGAACCTAATTTTACTCTGAGGAAATTAATTTTTAATTAGAGAGAAGTTATTTTTACAAATAGGAGCTTTATTTAAAGTATTAAGAAGTTTATTTTAACATTGAACAACTTGAATATCATCTAGAAGAATTAAACCTGTTAATTTTACAGTCAATCAACCGAGGTTTATCCACTGACTATGTCAACAGATCTGTATCGCTGTTTCCATGCACTGGGAACAGTGCAAAGGCGGATGATACTTAAGGTTTTCACGGTTCAGAAAAAACTGCGGCGCACACTTTCTAAGATTAATTGTAGCACAACTTGCAGATCCAAGTCAAAATAACTCATGCCATGCCGTCATCTTGTCATTATTGTCCTGTTGGGTATCGCTAACACTTATTCGAACATTAATGGTCGCATCAAAACGAGTGATTGCATATCATACAGTCACTTTCGACGACTGCAATCGACTCTGAAGCAATTCACGAATGTTTCTATAAAATTATTCACCAGAGAATGCTCCGAGTAGATATTCGTATACAAAGATGTGCTAGTATCGAAAATTACGGCGGGTGAAGGAAATATAGCACCAGTGTTAAGCAACTTTACTGTTGGTTCCAGTTTAGCTATGAGTTAACACCGGCAGTAAAACTGCCCTCGCCAGTCGTGGAAAACCAAGCCATGCAGGTTCGGTAGCGCAGGACCACGGCTGACCCACCGGCACACACGAATCGGAAGGCCGAGATCGGGCTGCAAACAAATAATTGGGTTAACAATTATCCCAAGGAAGCGCATGGGTGTGAGCTGGAAGCAAAGATTACTATATTATAGATGTTTTGAGATTAACAAGAAAGACGATTAGATTTAAGGATTTTGTCGAGCATTACTTAATTTAGGAGAACAGCAATATAGTGCTATATATCAGCAGGTCTTACAGTTGCAGATCAATAATATTTTAGCAGCTCTTACAATTAAAGATAAGAAATATTCTAGCAATAAGGTTTTATTCATAGATTAGCAATAAGGTTTTATTCATAGATTAGCAATAAGGTTTTCTTCATAGATTAGCAATAAGGTTTTCTTCATAGATTAGCAATAAGGTTTTCTTCATAGATTAGCAATAAGGTTCGTTGCCCCAGCTCAATCGCTTCCCTCTATAGAGACCTAAAGCCCGCACCGACCAACACTAATTTGTAATAAGGATGGAGTGGGGAACCGACATCGTTTTTAGATGGAGGATTCGCTACGAAGGGTCGACCGTACACAGCGCCATATGTCAATGCGACCCACCTCGTAAACGAACTGGTTCCGTGGTCTCCGCCGCGATGGTCTGCAGGAAGTCGTCAAGTAAGGCGCTCTCGTTGCCACCGGTGCGATGCTGCTGAGGTGACCAACAGCTCATGGTAGCTGTAGAAGTCCGCAACCGAGCACCCCATGCGACTCGTCAGCGTTGTATGACTGATCCTCTGCAGAGCGCGTGCGCAGTCGCGGCGCCCACCGCAGCCGCCAGCCCAAGGAGCCACCGCCTCTTAAGCCCGTGCCACACCTTGCATTATGTCAATGCTACTTGTGACTGTATTGGTGTCGCAGAACAACCGCTGCGGCTTAACGAGCTTTTGGATGAGCGCGTGACAAGTGACAACGCGCGGCAGTCAGTTGCATTGAAGCTTTGAGAGGAGGAGGACGTCAGACGACAATGTGCTCTGCAAAGCAGCTGCGCTCGGATTATCGCGGAACGCGCTAGCGAGACAACAGTGAGCGCTTGAGCGAGACAACCGTGCTCAATGCCTGCTTGGCTCGCACTGGCTCTGCTGTGCGGTGTCGTCTTGCTACATGAATCAAGGTGGCTGGACTTTCGCTCATGTGGCTGCCCGAGCGGTGAGAGAGCTCTGGGCAACTCGTCGGTGCGGCATGGAGCACTCGAAGTTGCAAACGTGCTGATGGTTGGGCGTGAACTGGTATTTTCAGTGCGGAGAGGCTGGAGATCTACTTCTTTGGTGTGCGAAAGACAGAAGGTCAGGTCGCAAATGACAATAGTACTGTATCGGTCTGACCCCGTTAGCATCTGTTTCGTAAATTATGGTTATATTGTACAGATAGTTCCATAATCCTTCTCAAACAATGACTGTGCATAAAAATTTTGTTCAATGTAGCTTACACTTGTAAAGCGTTTCTCACACAGCATTATCAACTTCTTTTTCGACAACCTTATACGAAGCTGGCTCTGGACAAAAAGACTGATGGTGGAGTTAAAGAAGGTCCGGATTGAGAATTTTAATTGAATTCAATGAAAGATTAGTAACAACAGTAAACAACGTCAAACGAATCAATGGGAGATGAGTAGCACTGAAAGGGTCCGAGTGCAAGCACGCAGCTCTTGCCACACGCTAGCGCCCACCGCGTGACCCGAAAGACCTAGCTAGATCCAACGGCCTGTAGGGAAAAACAAAGACCTGAGCCTATACGGACATGAAATAACCCCGGAGCAACTTCAACCCCTATGAGACAGCGGATAAGATTTCTGCTGCGAAATTGCGTTCCAACTCTAGTTTTCAGTTAGAAGTTATTATAAGTTATTCGTTATAAGATTTCAGTTATAAATTATACGGTTTAAGATTTCAGTTTTAAGGTCTCCGTTATAAGATTTCAGTTATAAGTTTTACGTTATAAAGTTTCAGTTATACGATATACGTTATAAGGTTTCAGTTATAAGTTATACGTTATAAGGTTTCAGTTATAAGTTAAACATTACAAGGTTTTAAGGTTTATAGTATCTAGTTACAAGTTATATTCGAATGCGTGTGTGGCGTTGCACCCTAGTTGACCAGAGAACGAAATTGATACGTTGACAGCAAATCACAATGGCCAACTAACCCACGTACCCCTCAGTGCTATCCAGTGCTTCGACGTAAGACGGAGAGGAGTAAAACGGCCCTCGGTGAGTAAGGCTTCCATGGTCAGTTCACACGTCAGGGGGCGAAGAGGCGAACTCTGCCCCTCCACGTAGCGACTGACTCGCTCTACACTTCACCCCTATCTTCCGGCGCCAAACGTTATCAGTACCAACAGGCACTCTTTCGGTCAACCAAAAACTCCGCACGATACGCAGCCCTCGACTACAGCAAAGCCAGGATTAGGGCAGCTGATCCAGTGACACTGTGCGAGGCGAAATCTGGGGCGAGACTGAAGAGGGTTGCATGTCGGATAATTTAAGTAGACATGGTTTTAATGTCGTAGTCACCCGTCCAGAACAATTCACTGACAAAGCACAAATCGTGGTTGGTCAATTCAACAAATAAAATTCCTTCGGGTGGTAGCCTTATTAATAAGGTGACCTATCTGGATTTCCGCACAGGCACATCTTTGTTTGACTTTGCACATGTGACCCCCCCTGAAATTACACTATTGGTCTAGTAAATTCAAAAACTCTAATAGTCTTGTTTAATTGTATGCATGCTTGTTCGACTCTACTTTTCTGTAACCGTCCATAAAATAATTTCTGTACATCCTTTCATCCTATACATTGTTTTGATTCCTATACATCTTTTCAAATAATTACTATGCATCTATTTCATGTCTATGAAAAATTAAATGTATTTCTTTCCTATTGTTAAAAATACACAAACCAATTAGAAACTTATGAAAACATTAAACTGTTGGTTCAAGAAGTGAGGAATGTAAAAATGTGGAAAATTAGAATTTGCCATATAATACTCTTACTCCTGCAGTATCCGTGCTGTAAGTTTTCTCATTCTAAACAGTTAGACTGACACCATCTTAACAAAATTAAATAACTCATGTGTATTAAGTTTGATTCAAATATAACATTAGAACTAATTTCAATTTTCTCTGTTCTGTGGAGTGTTTACACTTTATGTAGAGTGAAAAGTATTTCGTTCAAGACTGGTGAAGAAAATAGGAATATAAAAGTTTTCGGTTGTAATTTTTTCAGGTTCCGCATATGGAATTGAGTAAAACATCATTTGTAAATTTGGGTAAACAATTCTATCCCATTATAAATGGAGAACCGCAATTTATAATGGAGTAATAGATCTCAGACAGAAACCCCGGCTTTTGATGGCTAACGAGTCATTATTATTAGCTAGTGTGCTTTTGCACCCAGGACTGGCACTCGGGTGACTTGTGAATATTTCTCGAAGCCTCGTAAAAGAACTAACTAATCCAAACTGAAATAATTTTGTTGTGCATGTAAAATTTTGTTTTATTTTCTATCTCTGTTCCGTTTAGATAATGCAAATTAGTAAAAATCACACGTTTTATACCATTTTTATCATCTTTCATATAGCTCTAAATTGGTTTTAGAAAAGATGTCCGAAGAGAATAATTTGCTGTGGTAGAGGCTAATGACATCTTGGATGAAAATGCCGACCCATACAGCGACAATAATTATATAATTATACTGGTTTACACAATAGTTTAGTCTAAGGTGAAGATGTGAATAGGTGTTTCTTACTTATTTATATGTGCTGTATTCAAGTTTCTATACAGTTTTGCTCTATCCCCAGTACCATTTTGATAATTTCTCAGAACAGGATTGACAGGTCTGATCTTAAACCCAATTTCGTGCATTCCTGAGTAATTCCTGAATAAGACAAGCTTTTTCGTTAAACGCTGAAGGTATGAGTAGATGTTGAGTGTCTTTGAACCTCTCTCTCGAACAGTTCGGTACACACGTAATTTCCATGCAGAAATAAACGTTTCGAACTGCTAAACTTCCAAGGAAAATGAGAAGGAAAATTTTTACATGGTACATTGTATTTAAACGGATCTAAACGAATTTAAAACCATCATTTGATTCCGCATTATCTACACAAATGTATTTAAATACTTCCCAATACTATTTACACAGTTCTTTCTGCAGCATGTCAAACACTCGTCGCTTGATGAAACGCGAGCAAGATTAGGTATTCTCGTCTTCGTTCGTTGCTGTAAATAACCTATATTTGTATAGTACTGACTCAAACGCAAGACTCGATAACTTACATGAACATTATTTAGTAAATATTAAACTTATCTCGTACAATTATATTCTACCTGGGCTCATGTTGAGACAACGTTTACGAGTAAATTTGATTGAATATACAATGACATTAATATACAAGAAAATTTTTTCTCCTTGCATCAGCGATGAATTGTGCGCGTTCAGTCAGCAACTAATATTAATGGAATTAATACGCATTGAAATTAAAACAAACAATTCAATTCTCAGAGTAGTTCATTGCTAACAAACTTAATTTAGAGTTATTTCTCAAGAGGCATTTTATAGGTGGCCTTACAGTTTATACTTGAGGTTTCGTATTGAGGTTGTGTCACTGAGGGGATGGAAAGGAATTCTGCCCGTGTTGAAGTTGAGTTTTTTTCATTTCGAATAAATACAAAATTTCATTTTGCATCTGTAGTGGCGAAAAAAAAATTTTAATACGTATGAAAGACATCTGCCTGCCCGCTAAAACCTATTTGTGCTCTGAGTTTTCCAAGTACGGTATTTCATAGTTTTTTCGAAAATACTCGGCGGTACAAAACCTATCGAACAGCGTCTGAAGACTATGAGACATCTGGGAGTTAATTTATGTACAGTACGGATCTGAAATTTATGATTTCTGATTCCTCCAGCAATAGTTCTAACATCGAAATTGAAATCCTGCAGTTTTCTGCCGTGCGTTATAATTTCAGTGCTTGTTTCATTTTGGCAGTGCTTGTAACATTTTGTTTTGCATTTTTTCCGTTTATCCTGACGATACTGCTTCACCATAGAAGGAATCTATAAAAACAGCTAACAACAATGTTTTTGAAAAAAATTTCACGTGAGATATGCTAGTAAAATATACATTCAAAGAAATTTCTCTATCCAGATTTCAGTGTATGAAATCTCATCTGAAATATCTTTCAAAGTTTCTCCTTTAAGAACTGGCAAAGTGAGAACAACTTTCTTATATTTCACTGTCAGATATTTCCTCTATAATATGATGGCCTTACCGGGCTTAGCTGAGCCGTCCTGTAACAAAATTTCAGAATATTTTGGTTGATTGCGTTAAGTAGGATCAGCGCAAATTAAACATATTTGCTTCCTTGACATATCAGCAACGCTCTCACTCTATTCTAAAAGCTAGAGGTCGCTGAGGATAATCCAGAGCGTCAGGCTGCTGTGAATGATAAGGGCATTTTTATGCTCTCTAGTTTTAGCTTTTTTTGTCGTAGCTTGTTCGGCTCATTATTCATAACAGATATTCAAGACACTGTCCAGTGTCAACTTATGTGCTGACCTTCTATTAAAACGTAGGGAAACTATTCTGCAGAAATTTTGTGAAATCCATGCGTGAGGCTTATATTTCAGATATATGAGGGCAGTTAATTTTCATTCACTCATGTTCGAAGTAAGACATCTGACGACGTTACAAGCCTCGCACTCAATGAGGACTCATAAATTTCTGAGCGATTACTTCCTCACCGATAGAATTTCTTCGCCTTTCCCAATTGAAAATCAAGGACGTTTCGCCGGTGAGTACGCGTCGGTTCCTAGGCGTATTTTAGTTGTATTACGCGCGGTTTAAGGGTCAAATGTCCACTTTTTCGAACACAAAACTGCACGCGAATCGCCGTTGTTCCGCCTTACCTAACGGTCGTTTACCGCCTCAGAACCAGATTCGAATCGCGGCTGGCCGTCCATGGATTATAGGTTAAAAAATCGCTCCCGGTTGCACGTGCCTCGCCTCACGGGGTGTACAATATTGCACTGGAACCTTTGGATCTTACAATACATTCACACTCAATGCATTGTGAATGTATTGACCCATTAAGCTCAGTACAATATTGTACATCCAATGAGATCGATGCACGTTCAACTGGGAGCTCAGGTACATAAGACAATACATTAGAAAAGACATAGAATCGGGCTCTTTCTTCAACTTTTATCACAAAAATTAAACCATCTCTTAATAAAAATTTCCATGAATATCTTACTTCCATTAAATCACAGCCTTCCCACCAATGGCACACCAAAATAATTTAGGCATTAAACATAAAATCCCAATACGTTCAAAACGCTGCATGTAACAATCAAATATCAACTACATAAACATAAGGATGGGAATGAAATTTACATATCACAAAGTTCCCTTTCAACGCTCGTTTACATTATAGATTAGATTATTGGTTCGTTTAAGCCTCCCTATCCGCAACAAATGCGATCCAAAGAGAGGTAAAGGGAGGCACCATTTAGTGTGGAGGCAACACGTGGACTACGCTTTGGGACATATGTGTACCACTAAGTAAATTGCTCACTTGCATACCGGCATAAATGAATAGCATTTCCATAATTTCAGTTCCTTTTTCAGAATTGATTTCAGCATACCAGTTAAAATGATCGTACACTTAAATTTTTTCACTTTCTATAAATGACATGAGTGCTTTTGAGTAGTGCAGCCGGTTCCTAAATTCTGCTACTCACAACTTAACCGAACCAACCGTAGCAATCGCACAAACGTAGTCAACGTTTTAAAGGGAACGCGAAATTTGTGCGGAAAGGGTTTAAAAACATTAGGTTGAGAAAAAAGTTCATGAAACAAGATCAAAGTTGAAGAAGAAAGTAGTAGGTGCTAAAAAACAGGACATCAGCGAACCGAAAATAGGTGGTCCTCAACATAACAGAATACATTTTATTTCAACAAAAAGAAGGCCTACCTAACTCTTAGCTCAAGTCCTCACATTTTCCTACCTGAAAGCGCTAGTTCCCAAAGATACAATAGTTGTATCCTTCTGCGGAGCGTCTACATTACATCGCGTGTCCCACAAAAATGTTCGCGAGTTTTTAATTGATTTTATCTCCGCTTTGACTTAACATATTTGAAATGTCTTTTTTTACACAATGTAGTAAATTTTGTTTCCGTTTCGAATAGTCTAATTTCTTGAAAATCGTTCAATAACCACTGTACAGTGATGGATTTACTAAAAGAGGTAGGAAAACTAATTGTTCAAACGAAAAATTTTAAAAACAACACTGGTGTTTATCATTTCTAAATACCTACCGTTGAAAATAATTTCACAATGATATATCCTACATAACACCAAATATTTAAACCCTCTGAGAGGTTATTTACTCCCTTGTTTCATTATTTGAAGTCAACTAAAATGCAGTTCACTAACGATCAAAGAATTTTTATCGAATTGGAAAAGTGTGAAAAAGTTCGAAGAGCAATTAATGAAAGTTCTTCAGAAAGGCACTCGTCCGATAAGAAAACTGTGTATCGCAGAGTTAGAAAATTAGAAAGAAAATTAAACGCTCTTCTAAATTTACACCGTGTGCCGTTGCTTCATATTCTAATACGATGAAAATTCTTTGATCGTTAGTGAGATACATTTTAGGTGCCTTCAAATGATGAAATAAGGAAGTAAGTAATGTATTCAGAAATGAAGAACACCAGCGTTCTCTTGAAAACTTTTCCTTGCAACGATTAGTTTTTCCACCTGTTTCAGTAAATCGATCACTGTAAAGTGGTTGCTAAACGATTTTCAAAAACTTAAATTATCCGAAATGGGAACAAAATTCATTGCATTGGAAAAAAATACAAGAAAGTATGTGTTTAAAAATTTGAACTCAGCTTGAGCTCGTCGACCAACGCGAAAATCTAAAGATGAGCGTAATTGTCGATTGCCTCAACATCCCAATAAACAATCAAAAAACATGTTTTTAGCATGATGATGCAATACTAAATAACCGTTTATCTAACGCAATGATTGCGAAGAACACATTCACAAGGAAAACTCACACCAGCAATCGCGATTGCAAAAACGTTAACTTCCAGTACATCACTCGATGACTTACAGTCGTGAACTAAGTCGAACAGATCGCGACACCTGCAGCACCAGGCCTTCCACGCTCGTCAATCTTTGTACCCTAGGCTGGCATGTATTTTACCCTAGAATGCTCCTTGATTACCCTAGAAAATATAAATGAGGGCAATCTAATAATTACCGCATAGTCTTTAACAATATTATTGTCTTTGCCTATAATTAAGTCCCATTGACAGTTTTGTAAAGTTTCTGGGGATAAGTTAATTAATGAATGATTTATCTGAACACCTTTAGCTTGGAAATGTGTACGAAATGACATCATTCCATTATAATTACAAAATACATTTCAAATGTGGATCGATAAACAACTCAAACAAACACACATAGCGCTGTGGCCAACAAAATTGAAGTCCAGGTTCACATAACTAGTGTTCACAATACTTAAATAATAATTGTTAAGAGAAGGAAAAAATTTCGGGATGAAAAATGCTGACCTATGTAATGTTTTTCCCGCTTCTTGTATTGAGTCTTTTGACCGATCTAAAACATTGAAAAATGAATGAACTCTACGTGCGTTGTTAGGTATAGCCCTTGATCTTTATGTAAATTATTTCTAGTCTCCAGGAGACTATATTACTCACATAAAAGCAAATTCCTGGAAATACCTTGCACAAACTACAATCTACAACATAATAAAAACGTCATCACGCTTTTCGTATTTTGGTTTTCTAATGTTATGGTATTGCTGAAAATTCTGTGCACATGGCATTATTATTCACTTCATTAATAGCCATAATTAAATTGCTATTAATTGGGTCATTAGATGCAGTGAATGCTCTGCATGCATCAAACCACATACGGTTTCATTTTTCAAACTGGTACTTTGGAATGTTCTCGTCAAAATTAAGAGGGACATCTGAGCGATTTTGGGTTTATGAACCGATTGAACCGAAATTTGACCAGAATGTTTATGAGACAATGGGCAATATTAATTTTTTATGCTATATCATCCGAAATTTCAAAGGAATGAGTTTTCATGCTTGAGCAAAACTGTTGGCAATTTTAGAATCCCTCTCACAGAGTAACAGAGCAAAATTTTGTATTTTTTCGATTATATTATTGTATACGATTTTCTGTCAGTATCTAGAATATCCAAAATTTTCGGTTTTGTAGAATGACAAAAAAATTGAATGTAAACATTTGAAAAATCAATCTGTTAGAATGTTGGAAATGTAATAAGGATTCCAAAACTATTATTCTGTGCATGAAAACTAATTGGCTTTTATTTCTTTTTAGGTGGAAAATTTGATTTTCACGCAACAGGCGAAAAACCTGAATTTTGTGGTGAAATGTGATATAACGCTTATTTTTACTTGAATCCTTTGTTCACGTTAAATTACCATCTACATATACCTTGAATGCGTAATTCCATATTTATACGGCGAAAAACATATTACATGTATAAATTACACGAATGAAGTACATTTAACTCGCATTATTTTTGTGCAGACACGGTAAATTTTTTATTTATGGACCGATTGTTTTGAAACTTTCCAGGTATTTGTAATTTTTTTAAATAGAAAGATTTCAACTCAGGTACCTTTTTCGATTTGGCCTTAGTTTTAAGAAAATGGGAAATATTCGTTTTTGATGTAATTTTGTTCAGATATTTCAAATAATTTGAAGTCAAGAAATTTTCTTGATGAAACAAATGCAAAGACAGTTTTGGAATGTTTGAGACATTTCCAACCAACTAGCGAAGCCAGATTTTTCTTTTTCTTTTCTATTTTCTTTTGATACTGGGGTCAAAAATTCAGGATTTTTTGCCCTCATCATCCCCCGTTCAGACCCCTCTTGGGGGGTTGAAGTTTTAGTGCCGGTAGTCCCTTGAAATTTTAGGAAACAATAGCCCACTACCCAAGTACCCTTTTTCAGCAAAGAAAAAAATTTATAATTAAGACCAAAATCGCTCAGATGACCCCCTTAATCAACGAATGCATTTGAAAATGGGAGAGGCAACAACGTTCAAATTATAGTTGTAAGATTTGGATAGCATGGTAGCCCACAGGCATTTTTACGGCTACGCGCTGTTTTCCAGCAATCAACAGTTGACATGACTGGTGTCGATTGTTCATCCAAGAAATGTTTTCGCCACTCTTCACCAAGAAATTTATGATCGATAAACTTTTCCATTCGGGAAATTTCGTCTAACATATAGGACAAAGAATTTGCGGTCGGTGTTGAGCACTAAGCGGATTTATACAGCGTACGAGGTCATGTTTAGGATCCTTGACAGAAAACCGTTTTTGGATTTGCGAAACTGCATCAACCAAGAAGCGTCTTCAATTACGATAAAAACACTTTCTCTTGCGGAGTACATAATGCCAATTATCTTTGACATAGTTTCAGTTGCTGTCATCCCAATTTTTATGTACCTTTTCCCCTATTGGCACTAAAGCACAAGTGAATGTTTGATGTATTGGATCTAACAAAGAAATGGTCGCATTCTTCACAAAAACAACACGCATAAAATCCAAACAAAAGCACCTAATAAGGCTACAAATTTTTTGATCCCAGATTGAAGATATTCGGAGAGTGAGACTAAAACAAGGTATTCAATACGTTCAATTTCCCCAAATTAAAATCTAAAAACTTCAAATAAGCGAGGGTTAGCTTGTTGTTGAAAGCATTGGCTATCATGGCATTTAGTTATCTTAGTTGGATCGCAAAAAGACAACTCAACAAAGTGTGAGGGCATCCCACTGCTCCAGCAATTGTCGTACACAAGTTTGTTGAGAAACTGCACGCCGCGCATTGCAAAAAGAACCGTAACTTGTTCAGTGGAACACGTTCACTTGTGCTATATTTACGAATCAAATTTCCATGCGGTCGATCTTTAAATTAATACCTTCTGCTCATTCAATTCTTTTTTGGGTTATTTAACTGTAGATATTGACAACTTTCATGTTTTCTCATGATTTTTACAAACCAGATTTGAAATATAGATTTTACCCTAGATTTTGCATTTTTTCCTCTTACCCTAGACTGTACCCTAGGAGGGGTCCAATTACCCTACACTAGGGTAATTACCCTAGGAGTGGAAGCACTGTGCAGCACACTACCGGCAGCATACGTTTGCAAGGCTGTAAACCACTGATGGCCGCTCTCAAATGTTACGGCCATTCCCCAAATGAAAATTTTGCGCCTTCAAACCGTCCATGGCCAACCATGAATTTCACGTCCGAACTCGACCGCGGGTAGTTAAGAGCGCATTGAAGGAGTGTTAATGCAGGCCAACAAGCTTATATATCGCACATAATCGACCGTCACGTCCTTAACCCACCGGTGATCCGTCCATGATTTTCAATTGGGTTGCTTCTGTGAATAATTATTTATTATTTGAATGAAAAATAGTTAAATTTCGAGAAAGTTCGACGCACTCCGGACATGGGCTAGTTCTGTTATCAGTCAGTAGGTCTTATTAGTTTTTTTAATTTCCTCCCATATTTTGAAGAAGGCTTGTTCAAACGATTATTGACCCCAACTTCTTCCTCTTAGACAGTCACTGATCAGTTGAAATCACATTCCACCCAGCAGGTTAAGATTAGTTTGAGTTTTGCAATAATTAAACAACGAAGACAAACAACTTGCAAGTAACGAAAATAGCACTGGCCTAGTAAAACTGCTGAACTGAATCAGTTCACACTAATAACGGGACCACTCTCAGAATGCTGACTATTCCAAAGTAATTCCAGCATTGAATGCTGTGAACAACCCAAAAATATGGGCAAAGTTATGTTGACATGCTGTCATTTTTAATATTCGTCGACATTGGTGCATTCATATTTCAGGCCAGACCGCAAACAAACTCACCGAGTCATAAAGCTTGTCTAGAGTGCGTGAAGCGCTCGTAAAAGATACACACCCACTCCCACTAAGACGACTTACCAGCGGTTGATGAATGTGGACTAAGTTTTTCTTGATAACGATGTTTTGCATTCACCCAGTTCCACTACATCATGTCCAACCTACTGAGCAAAGGCCATACACCATTTTCTGGGAATATGATGAAAATGCCTTGGTAAGTTATATGCTTCCACTGAAATTTGTTGCATGGAAGAATTTTGAAGTAAAAAGATCTTACTGTCACTTAGTTTTTGTGATCAACTAGGTGATGGATATCATTTCTGTTTCTGTGCTATATTTTGTTAAGCTCCAGCACCTTAACTTATTATAACTGTATACAACACGAAGCATCGATTTCAAACATGGTAATCTTGTGTTAAATGTATACGGAATATACCAAATAAAATAAGATTTCTGGAATCATAAAGATCGGGATAAGCTGAGAGGGTTTCCAGTAATATTTTTTATGGTTCTTAAAGTCGCATAATGCAATCTATTCTCAAAATTAAATTACCATTAGTGACAGCTCTTAAGATTCAACTGAATCAGTAACACCTACTTCACCGTTTATCAGTTTTTTTGTGAGTATATCATGAATGAATATGCTCCTTTACATAAAAACCTTCGCCAGAAGGCTTTCATAGAAGCTGTTCAAACTAGGGATATGACTCATGTCACTTCACCTAGTAAAATACACCGCCTTCATTTGTGAGGCAATGGCATTTGCGAGTAATTAAGTAGCTCCTCTGGTACCAACCACATTAAATAAAGTCTTGAAGTTTTAGTGTCGCTTAGTTCTGCCGGTTTAGATGATCGAAGCGCGTCCGCGATAGACTGTTGCTTAAACTGTAATGCCGGTGAACACCTATTTGCGGGGATCATACATTTTCACTCATAAGCAAGTAAGGGTTTTCTATGAGGTATAGGCTCAGGAACCTACTTAGTATATCAACATACGTGCAACAGAACGCTTAGGAACATTTACAGGAGGAAAGTGACTTGAATGTCGGAGTGTCTTATTCCATAAATAGTGTCATGAAATTGGGAAAATGTAGCTTGGGTATTTGAATTTTTTGAAGATGATTATAATTCTCGTAGTTTCGAAGTTGACTGAAGGAAAATGATTACTAGAACTGTGAGTTGAACCTTGCTCATTCTTTCTTACTTCCATTAACAAGTTTCGAAACCAATTTCAGATGAATTAATAGCTAAAATCTTATACCCCATGGACACGCTATACTCTGACATGCTATTTTCGAAAACGAGAATTCATAGATACAGACTTTCCTGTAGCTAAAACAGACAGTGACACAAAGAAATTTACAGTGGATGTTTACAGTGCACGTCACTTACACAAATTTTAGGATCTTCATCAGGTAGCTTATTTCTGAAATTCTGTTGTTTTCTAATGTATCAACATATGTATTGCGTCCTGACAGATCAACGCCCACAATGCAGTTTTTTCAGAAATATTGTGCTCAATAAAAATTAGCGACAAAATAGCAAAAAATCTGTTACCTACTAAAAATACAAATAAAAGTACGCCATGAACTGAACCTCCACTTCCTTCTGAGGTAATGTTTTTCCACGAAAATTTTCAAGCCGTGTCATTCATTCAGAGTGATATACATGAACTATTTTATAGTTTTCAAACATCAAGACAATTGGAGGTAGTTCCTGCAATGCCTTTATGGGGTATTAACTACCTGAAGAAATACACGAAATACCAATTCACTCGGCGCACTGAGCGATAATGATTTCTAAATTTTTCTTTAAAATGTATATATAACATTTACCCATAGCATACACAAAATGAATGGAACAAGATAATCTAGAAAATTAGGGCTGCCTTAGAATATTTTCTAATTTAGGAAACATCGTGAACGTATTTGTTAGAGCCTTGATTTGAGTAGAATGTGTTCATCATGATACCACAAATCCTCGAGGAAGCCTCATTGCTATTCTAAATTCAATCATAAAATTCCACAAGAAAAAGATTTAGGTTTATTTAGTATTACAATCGTTGCACGGGAAGGGAACAAAAACCATCTCGCTCAACCATGAGACAGCCCTGATAACGTCACCTGCTATCTCGTTGTGGTCCAGCGTTGTTGCTCTGCATATCGTTCCGAGGCATCAGTAATTGTTTCTTTGGAATTCTGATACCTCCGCTTTCTACTGGGTAAAAATGAAATACATGACTATTTCCCACCACAATCGATTGAATAAGTACGTATAGACAGAGTATAGATCCAATCAGAGTGGAGCTTTATGAAGTGTTACGAGTACATTGTAAATTCGTTCAAAGAAGTGTTACATTGTTACATTTTGAGAATCCAAACTATCATCAAATTTGATTCGGAATATAATTTTTTGACTCCCCATACCACTTAGCTCGACGTAATTTGTATCCAAACCGCGTTCAGGGAGATCACAAAGTTCATGGCTACAAACTGCTCTAAACTCAAGCGATGAGATTTCCGTTCACCTACCGTGTTCCTTCACGTTTTAACGGACCACTCGTAAGACTGCAATTAAACAAACTCACCGATTCACGAAGCTTAACGTGATTTCGCATTTGCACACGACTCAAGTCACAATATTAATTCATTTTGACCTCCTTTGAACTTTGCCAAACCATTATTTTTGCAATGGGATGATGGTGTTTGTTTAAACTGGAAGCGTTGACCGTATAAACTGTCAAAATACCAATCAACCCAACACCTGTGCGTATTACACAGAGGACTCAGTCGTCAATACAGTTTCCATATTCCACTTATTTCATACGTGATTTGAACCCAAGTCCCTTAGCGTTAAAGTTATATATATGCGATTAGACTGGAAGGGAAATAATTCTAGTACGGTGCAATTAATTAATTGGTCTCGTTTTATTTTGACTTTACGACCGCGTTTTACCCTTTCATATAAACAGTCAATTCATCTACATTACAACTTCACCAGTATAAATTACTACAGCAGCAGACAATTCAATGACATTTGTACAAATGTTTGACTCCTTCAAACTACATTCTCATTCAGAGGAAATCTTGGTGAAAAAAATTCATGTCGAGACGATTCTTCTAATAAGTGATAGAGCGCGAAAGTAAAATGCGGGTGATCAATGTTCAACCAACAGTTACACTAATTCTAAGTTTGCGGTAATGAACAAAGTAATGGAAGAATTCTGCTGTAAATTTACCATGTGCAAAAAATAGATATTCCGGTCACGCACGGATCCTTTTTCAGAATCAGGCTCCTTAAAGGCCTTGGTTACACCATGGAGCTCCATAGGTTACACAGGTATTAACCGTGCGTCTGTGGTCACACGACCGCTCCTAGCCTCAACGCCCAATCAGCAACTACGCTGACCATCACTTGAGGCGGTCTTTTCACCTGTGCGTCAACGAAATTATGACTGATTTAACAGTAGGAAAAATGATGGAATTATTTATGAATACAATTAAGATCCTGCAAAGGACAATAGAAAAGAAAAAACTTACCCGGATATCAGACAAAACATAGGGCAGCTTAATGCACCAACATTGTTGAATTGTTGCTGTGATGTTGCGTACGTATTTAGCTTATCGTTGATATTTTTAAAACTGCTATATTTTTCATCAATTCCATCACTGTTCAAAAATGTGTACACAGTGGAGGTAGTTTGTAACATGTGAGAAAAACGGTGACTAATGAAGCTCATGCACAGTCCCCTATCTGGATAGAAGTTCGTCGAATATTTCTCCGGTTCATTGTAGTGAGTGAATTTTTTCCTATAAAATTGACATTACCATAAAAATAGAATACGCATCGGACTATCACAAACAGGAATTTTCTTATTTACTTGGATGACGGGTTGAGAGGTGTCATCCCGTAATTTCACACTTGCAGACGAACTTTAGTCACAAGATTTACTAATTTTGACATCTTTCGAAGGCACACAAGTACATTCATTTCATTTTAGTCTTGCTACATTTGTCAAAACGAGAGAATACTACATATGACATCACTAGAAAGCCATTTATTTTCGTCAAACACATTCATTAACTCATGAAAGAAATTACGTTCTGCTCCCTCTATCGCATTTTTATACACAGGATTTGAAAAATTAATTTTGGTCGGTGCTGTTGGAGGCATATCACAAATTGAACTAACCATGTTGGGGAATTGACAGAGGAAAACCGCCTACGAGAGACATTACCTAGTCGGTGAACTGGCCTTGTGAAAGAATTGCAACTGGGAAATTTTTCCCTGCGAGAAAAATGCTACTGCATGGGAAACCTGGTTATGCACAAAAATTGCAACGAAGAGAATCTATTTAGGTGATAACCTTAAATTTGTGCATTGAAGATTAGTAGTATTAATTTCTCACCCCACATAACAAAATCTGTTCGAACACAAACTAATAAATTTATACATATAGACTGCAAGAAATTTTTGCCTCTCTAAGTATCTCAAGCCTGTACAGGTGTCTCATAGGTAGCCAGAGCACCTCAAAAAAGAACAGATGTCTCATCGGAAGTGCGACCCCTCGATGAGCGCTGTCTCAAAGTGCTGCCTATGTTATATTGGCAATGATAGTGTAGTAGCTTAATCACCCCTCAAATCTGACGTTAATTATTTAAGTGTTCAGTAAATGTAACATGTATCAATTCAAATACTAAGTTTATAACTTCTACTTTCCCGTTGTAATACATCAACTGTAGTAGAAATTTATTGATGAAGGCAACAGCTGTCAGCCGATTGGAGAGCAGCGGAACTGTTGGTATTTAAGGTCTTATTGCTGAAGACGGTAGCTCCTATATCGGCTACCCTACAGGATGACATACAACTGGTGTCCCTAACAGCATCCATCGCGGCTCTCCAGAGAATTCATAAGCGGCTTTAATTTCTGTCACACTGAAGGATATGGAAGCGTCAACCATGCCAGGCAGGGCAATGTTGCGCATAATATCCGTAGAGTTTTCTGTGAGACACTAGCTCTTAATGCATCAAACAGAAGTCCGAGTGTCTCATCAATGAGACACTGAAGCACTTATAGTGAGACACAGGAGCATCTTTAAATCGGGTCTGGAGAGACTGGTATGCATCCTAATCTTGGGTGTCTCATAGATGATTCATCTGCGGGTCTCGATTTTGGGACAAACGTCAGATGCACCTGAGTGTTTCAAAATAAGTCTATTATATATTTATTTTAGTGACACAAGCAAGATCACAATATTGAATCACAATAGCTTAGGCCTGCTTTAAAAAACTGGTTATTCAGGAAAAAGTACGGTGACACAATATGCCGTACTATTACACCTGGCAAAACCAAATTAAATATCACATCCTTCCCATAACCGAATCTACTCAATCTTCCTCGACTCTACCCAAATTGAATGAAATCCGTTACGCAAGTTGATAAATTATACAATGACAATTTCCCTGAGTGGACCGTGAATCGCGGGATATTTTGGACAGGCAGTTTAAGCCACATGTTTTTGATCAAACAAAACCGCAAGAGTTTCCTATTTTAAACTCTCTTAACACCATCATTTTTTGATCTTATATTTTATCTCAGTGATTTTCCTACCGCAATGATATTCAGGTTTAGCTTGCATAAAGTTAGAAGCCTTTGTGGACATATGTACTTTGTTTCGGCGTTCGGTATTTACATGCGTCTCAAAAATTCAGAGTATAATTTGCCGTCAATTGACTCTCACCCGCACATATCGATTTCTGTGCTACTAAACACTGAAATATTATTTATTCAACTAGAAACCAGTATTGAGTCAAGAATATAATCATGGACCCTGTTACAATTGTTACGCATAACAGGTGATACTACGGCGTCTAATCAAATTCCACAATGGCGATTAAACTTGCAATGATAATTCACTAACCACAGCGTATATTCACTTACGTGGGAGATTTGTTACAAGAGCAGTTTGCGCTTTAATTTAAGCTGTCGAACACCATGGAGAAATCAAAAACAACTAGAGAGCTACATTCTTTTCGTCTACATTGGAGTGTTTAGAAAAGGGTGTCACTACTATATTCCTCCAATGCACATTACCCTGTTTGCATGGATGCTGCCTGTAATTCACCGAAGACTACTATTACCATGTTCAACTGCATCTAGATTTTTTAGGAACTAGAACTGCAGCACAAAGCGTGGTTATTATTCACAGTCAGTGGCATTTTACTACGCTCATTTACACCGTCACTATCCTTAGTGTGGTTATCCGTAATTGCAGTGTTGCTTCTACTAGTATGTTGTCAGAGAGTCATTAAAACAAATGGAAACAGTATCGATTATTTGCCTTAGAAGAATCTTATGAGCATCTCGGTGAATTTCTGCAGTTGCAGCAAGGGGCGGGTTCACCTTGCAAAGTTTCTAGCGGCTGGTGCAACCTCATCGTAAATTACGAAACTGTATTTGAACCATCTACTGCAATAGTAGTCGTTGTAATGTCCTAGAAATTTATGCATTTTCTCAGCGTCCGCATTTGTGGCAGTTGCAACATCTTTGTGACTGTGGCAATCGTCTTCAGCCTTTTACGACAGTAGTGGTGTCAAGTATATTAGGAATTTTCTACTCATACGACAAACTTGGCTCTTTTCACCAATCGCGTAACAACTTACACATAAAATATGCAGTGAATGAAACATGCCCACATGTGATTTGCGTCCTTAGAATCTATTGCGTTTCCATTTTAGTAAAAATTATTGGTATACTGATACAATTTGAATAGGAAATTTCGGACTGATTTTGTGTTCTCTCAAAAACAAATTATTCAAACCCCATATTCCCTTATTTTATTTATACCAATCGGCACAACTCATTCATTTCCCGCATTTCTCATTAAAAATGAGTCACCTATTTCTCGTCCCCTTCTCGTTAATTTGCGAGTCAGGGGGAGCAGGTAGCGGCATTTTGCCCTCTCAAATCAAAGCCGATAATCGAACTTACCGACGCCACGCGGCTTTCTTTCGAAAGCGAGGTTCTGGGCATTCGTTGTAGGGAGAGAGCTCACCTCATTTACGGATATCAGACTTAAGATATTCTACGTTCCATAGTGTAAAAATTTTTTGAGGAATAGTTCACTCTATCTCATAAGGGGAAAACTTTTACACTCATTGAATATTTGCCGGTAAACTTACCGTATATATAAATTAATAGAAGAATTTTGTGCCAGCGAGATTTATATTGGATTTTATGTGCTAAGTTCACACTGAACTGTGCAAATGCTATAATGCATGTAGAGAAAGCTTTGAGAAATTGAGGTGCAAGCAGAGTTTTGAATTTAGTCGACAAATTTAGCCTTGAATCGTACAAATAACATGTTTAGATTGTAATTTGCATTTGATTCTACAGGCTGTGTGATTCGCTCATCGGTTGTCAACAATCACCTGCTGTTGCCTGGTTACTCAAACTTACAAGAGGATACGTATCGAGATAATAATCATTTTATACGCACCTGGGTCGCAACCGGTTTGTGTTAAGTGAATGCTGATCTGACTACACTGGTTTGTAAATGTGGACAAAATCTCACACATATTCAGGATTGTTGGTGTGTGTCTTTTCTATTTAATTAAAAAAATAGACTACGCCAGTGTTTGGTATGGTACTTTTCTCTTTAACGAAACGGAAGGACAGCAACAGTAACTCGAGTTGTCAAAAATCGTGCCAACTTATATTATAAGATATAATTCTTGCTTCTTCTCTCAAATGATAACGTGAGTATAGGAACAATGGCATATATTTCCTCAGTCTCTGAATAGTATTAGTAGTTATATTTCCAATTTTCTTAACCTTCCCGAATGCAGTGAATGTTGAAATTTTAATTTCCACGTGAATCACTGCATACAGTGTGAATGATTTACGAGTTTCTTATATCTCTCCTGGAATTTCAAATTGTACAAAATTAAAACACACCTGATAATGCCGTGTTGAGCTTGTTCATGTAATGGTTGTCTTTTTCGTAAGATGGTCCAATTTTACTTCATTTCAGTGTATGCACATATCTGCCGATCAGACAAAAAATGCGCCACGTCTATTTTAAAAGATTTTTCAGGAGAGCTCATTTTATGTTTAAGCGAATTTAGGAAGTAATTTAGGCCATTTTAGAATATTTTTTTATTAGACACAAAGCATTTCTCCATGAGTCGTGATTTTGATTGCTGGTTAGGTAAAGATAGTTTTTTTATGTTCAATGATAATAAAGGCAATTTGGCGTTTTTCCATCTCACATAAAATGCTCCAATTTGAAATATGTGATATAAAAAAGACAGCTTATTAGATGAGTGTTTTTATTTCGAACATGGATATCTCCAAATACAAGTTAGCGTTTTTACACACTCACATTCCGATCACGAATTCTAGTGTCATATTCAGCGCCAATCCGAATGCGGGTATGAGAAAACACCAACTCGAACTTGGAGCTATCTAAATCGAATAATGTTGAAATTAAAAAAGGGCCATGTCCAATTAGCGTTTTTCATAACACTTTGAAAGAGACATGGCTTCTTTCCATTTCAGAAACTACGCTTGGATCTTTTCATTACGAATGAAATCCATCCACAACAAGTTAGAGTTTTTTATTACGTGAATAGCACCTCTTACCACCACAACAGAACAGCACCTGAAAGCTTAGACCTGAACAGCACCTAAGGATGTCTTGCATCTAAGAGAACCCAAATCTGTAAAAATAATAAAAATTTCGGGAGTAGGCACTTTTTTTTGTCTGATTGACATTTTAAATAATAAGTATAGAGATTAGGATTTTAATGTTGAAATTTTACAATTTGAACTATTCATAATTGTTTCATCCCTCTGCGTAAAAGTCCTACACATATGGCCTTAAATAAAAGCTCACGGAAGTCTGTTGCAGACCACAATTCTCTCTAATACACACAAACTACAAAAAGAAGGCATACTTGCTTACGGGAAGCATTTTGACAAAATGGTCAACTTTTGTTCTATTGGACGTACGTCTATGAAAATTTGCAGATTACTAGATCTCTACATTTGTAACAACTTATCTTAAACAAAAATTTTTCATAAGGCCATAGAAAATTTTTTATTTTAAAAAAATGAAATTATATATATACATATATTATTCATTATATCTTCGAAATTTACAAAGCTAGAGCAATGCGGTTTGTTGCATTTGAAAGTCAAACGTGCACTCTATCCATAATAAGGATGGAATTTTTGATTTATTTCATTCCGAATTTAAATGAATTTTTTTGTCAGAGTCTCAATGCAAAAGTTATAACTTTAGGGTAAAAGTCTATGGAAAGCTTTACAGAAACAATTTGGAAAATCCATCCGTATTATAGGTAGAACACACATTTCACTTTCAAATGCAACAAACCGCATTGCTCTAGCTTTGTAAACTTCGGAGTTATAACGACAAACGTCTTGATAAGTTACTTTTTTTATAAAACCAATTTTTAAGAAACAAAATGCTTCTCCTCCTACATTTTTTGAGCTACAGTAATGATTTTGGTATCATTGGATGCAGAAAAACAAGGGCTTTACAATGTAGTGAGAAGTTTTTCAAAATTCATTTTTGTTTCAAAGTTATGACGTCATAAATTTGAATTTTCTTGAGAATATTTTGATTTTTTTTCTTTTTAATTTTTTAAATTTTTTATTGGAAATTTGAGGAAAAGCATTCAAGTTTATGGAATTTCCACGTTATTCTGCATCCAATGATACCAAAATCATAACTGTAGCTCAAAAACTATCAGAGAAAAAGCATTTAGAAACCCCCCCCCCAAATGTCGTTTTCTATGATTTCCCATTTTCTTTTCAAGAAAATCGCATTTTGTCATGAATGATAAATGATTCTAAATTGTATTTCCTATCAGTATACCAAATTTCATTGCTCTAAATTCAATAATAAAAAAAATATTCGGATGGGGATGAGGAATATGAATGATGAAATATATAAAAAAATGAAATGGAAAAAATTGAAAATTTCAGATTTTTTTTTTTTTTTGTCCACGTTATTCTGCATTCAATGATACCAAAATCATTACTGTAGCTCAAAAACTGTAGGAGGAGAAGCATTTAGAAACCCCCCCCAAAAAATGTCGCTTTCTATGATTTCCCGTTTTCTTTTCAAGAAAATCGCATTTTGTCATTGATGATAAATGATTCAAAATTGCATTTCCTATCAGTATACCAAATTTCATTGCTTTAGGTTCAAAAATGAAAAAAAAGGTCCGTAAGAGGGATGCCCTCCCCCCCCCCCGGGAGGGACGTTAGCTCTGGGGTAGGTTCCTGATATTTTTACAGACATTCGGGGACATGTCTCTAACTCATTTAAAGCAATAAAAACAAAAATCGGGAGAATCGACCTTTGGACTCAGATGCCCCCAAAAGCCCCCGGAAATGCTTCCCTTACGTAAATAAGCAAATTCTTACATACGGGCGCACACAACTTCGTATGGAGTAACTCGAAAGCACGAAAGAACAACTGCATGCAGGTTTGAATTTTTAGAAACCAATTGCTCAGGAACTCACAATGATCCGAAATCACATGTATTAAAAGTTGTCAAGGTCTTAATATAAGTACAAAGTATCAGTTTTATAAAAATGTTAAGGAGACTATTTCCATCCTCAGTAAGTAGCCCGAAAAATTGACCAAAGATAATTAAAGGTGTCATTTCTCGAAATTACAAAAACACATTAAAATCTGCACATATATTTACAAAAGATATGAGCTGTTTGTATTATAAAGGATCGTTTTTTGGCAATGTAAAACGATTTAAAAAGCGTAAATCTAAATCATTAGAAGCAGTGAGTAAAATAGAAGAATTGTTTTATGTTGTATGGGCGCAAGATTGCTTGTGGTAAAGGCGGATAGACGAGTGAAACAGCTAGGTCAGAGGCACGGCATACAAAATTGAGGTAGATGCATTTCAAAGGAAAAAACCACACACATACGTTACCCAAGCCAGCTAATGAGACGTTCTATAACTGTGTTTACACAATCATTGAGTGCGCACGTGAGCAGTGAAGAGAGGCGCATGCCCCGTCCACTTTCTTTCGCTTTATTTCGCTTCTTGTTTGTATTATATAGGATCGTTTTTTGTCAATGTAAAACGATTCTAAAAAGCGTAAATCTAAATCATTAGAAGCAGTGAGTAATATAGAAGAATTGTTTTATGTTGTATGGGCGTAAGATTGCTTGTTGTAAAGGCAGATAGACGAGTGAAACAGCTAGGTCAGAGGCACGGCATACAAAATTGAGGTAGGTGCATTTCAAAGGAAAAAGCCACACAGATACGTTACCCAAGCCAGCTAATGAGAGACGTTCTAAAACTGTGTTTACACGATCATTGAGTGCGCACGTGCGCAGTGAAGAGAGGCGCAAGCCCCGTCCACTTTCTTTCGCTTCAGGCTCATTTACTGCGCAATGACAATACGGACCATGCTCGTTTACATGGCGGTGGCCAGAGCTTGCCAGTATCATTACAGCCACATTGTCTGTGAACAAATATATGCTCCTGAACCGAAAATAAGTGCGCGGGGCTTGCGCCTCTATTCACTGCTCCCGCACACCCTCAATGATCGTATAAACAGGCCTTTACGCGGCAGCGATACCCTGGCTGCAGTACGTATGATTGCAACATGGCTGAACACCAGGTAGTGCTTCCGCATCTGCGGTTTTTTCCAGAATTGAGAATCGTCCGGAAAATCAAGACAATACATACACCAAATCAGGGTTCATTGCTTCATTTAAATACTACAGAGTCGAGTAACAAGCAAAATTTATAGGCAAACGACGTAAAGTATTCCTATTTAGTGATAAAACGTTCTGTTTTTCACTTTTATCCGAATTAAATTTTTAAAAGTAAACTCAAATGTTTTGAACGAAGTGATTAAAAGGATCATTTGAATCGAAGCTCACGCGGTGTTTCAATATATTCAACACTAATATATGGTAAATTATGATTCGGAATATACTACCCGTAAGATGGAAAGAATTATGGAGACAGACACTGCCTATCCGCTGTACGAGAACCCTTGAAATCTATCATCATGCTGGCTAAGCCCTGCGATGTCCCTAGTCATCCTTATTACATAATTTAGTATGAGTAATTATTAAAAATGTAATTTCGATGTTTTGCGCGAAGGAGATTGTGTTATAAACAACTGAAATACAAATTAATGAAATGTACTTCTAGCGATGGCTTAAAAATTGAAAAAAAGAATTCTGAGAAAACTTGCACCCCTTCATTTCAGCGTAATAATTACGAGTTATTGTTCAAAAATGAAAGTAATCTAAAGTACGGTGATCATTTACAAAAACCTTTAACACATTCTTCACCAAGGAATACTAAAAAGCGTATTGACTGAATTCAACATTTGACTTAGTTCAGTTTGTTTCAATCGTACCAGATGAAGCCTAAAAGAAAAAGAGATTAAATTAATGTTAATTTAAGGACATCGTACACTTTTTTTGACCGAATGTTTAAAAAATTGGTTTACTTTAAATTGAAGCTATACATGTGCTGAAAATCCACAACAAATTTTACAGGCGTGCACGCAATAGAACGCTCACTATTGTGGGTGCTTTGGTGGTGAGGGGGAGTTGTTTTTGTTGTGAAATTTTTTTTAAGCAAAGCTTGTTTACTTGTTGAATAACAAATCCTTTCAAACTTTTTCAATCATAAACAGAAAACAACAACAACAGAATATTTTACATACAAACAAAGTGTTTTATTGCGAAAATGTCATTTTGTTTTTCCGCTTCTCAGGAAACTTGAAACTTTCCTCACGCGAAATGCTACTCCTCCTACAATTTTTGGTGTAGAGAGTCGAGATAATATTTTTTTCAAAGAAGAATAATTGGGCCACAGCCCCGAGGTAGTAATTTGAGATTTTCGAATTAGGTAAAAAAACAGGAGGCCGTCAAAGTGAAAAAATTGAGATTCGTAGCTTTTTTTCAGAATTGGATTTTTCATTTCAAATATCTCCGAAACCAAAGCGAGTGTCAAACATTTCTAACTGGGCTGTGGCGCAAGTGTTTTTCTTTCAAATGGCAATTGTTTCATGTCTATAAATTGAAATTTGTAGTAGGAGTAAGGTGTGCCATAACCCCCTTATATTCTGTTTTCTTTGCCGTAACTCATTTTCTATAAGCAAATCAAAAATTTGTTGCAGGGTGACCCCGAACACACTAGGGAGAAGGCGACGTCTAACTTAAAACTTACGAATAACTTCACCGGCATTACAGTAATTTACGAAGTTTCTGCACAAAAAAATTTTAACTCACGACAAAGGCCTCAATTGTAGCCCTCATAATATTTAATCAATTTTGCTAAAAAAGTAGCGCAGGAAACTAAATTTAGGCCAGTGGGGATGTAAAAATGCCGTTTGCTCGCTGACATAGCCTTTCACTTTCGCTTTCTATAAAACAAGAATAATATGCGCAAGCAAGCTAATTTTCTCTCAGTCTCGTTCGGTCAATTTCAAACATCAGCATGGAACCGTAAAGATTAGGGACGTTTACTTCATCATTGCTTACTTATCAACTCTTTGCAGTGGTCGCATTACAACATGGCATTTACAAGTCTTGAATGATGAACAACTCACAATCGCCGGCGTGCATATCTCAGACACTGTCATATTCCAGGATGTCAATGCACCTGTTGCTCATGGCTCTAACATGATTGCATCTCTTTTTACTACGAGAAGGATTGAAAAATCGTCAGGCTCCGATGGAGATTGAACATTTAACTGATGATTAAACTCCCGCGAACAGATTGTAACAGGTGCTACAAATTCTATTTTTATAGTATTGAAATTTGACTGTATTTCATTGACCGTATTTTATTTCTAAAGGGAAAAATGTCCAGTCGCTCACAACAGAAATACCTTATGCTTTGTCAGGTCAAATGGAAATTTCTATTTTCTGGTTGAAAAATACTAAGGCCCCGGAAATGAGCTGGAGCCGTTTTTAGGGCTTCAGCAAAAACATTCTCTCCTTACAGGCATGTCTCTACTTCGCAGTAGACTAGTGTTTCTTGGCTGGTGTATCATAATGGTTTGTATGCTTAGGTGGAAGGGAGTATAGATGCAGAAAGGTCAGGCCAAATGTACCATGTAATGTGCCGCAAAATATCCAGAATTGAAAAGGGAGCAATGTTATCAGTAGGTACATATTGCTCAACATAATATTAAGCTTCAATCAAGTTGTTTAAAACAGATTATTAACTCGAATATGTCCTTTCCTATTTTACTGATCTTTCTCTTGTGCCATTTTGAGTCCTCTCCTAATGTACTCCGTATGAAATTGTCCTTTAGATTGCCTTTCTCCCCCTCGCTACCTGGGCTTAAGAAGAAGGAAAAGGTGGCCGGCTGTTTACTTTTTAGCTCTATCTCACCTTATGCTACTCGACTGAACCTCCAATCCTTTAAGCCCAGTTTTGGCTCCCAGGCAGCATATCGAGTGTACAACGCTCATCCCAGACCATCAAGACTGACCGTGAGAGGATCAGAAGCAGCTTTAAGCAGCTACGCTACAGCAGACAAGAATGCCAATGGGAAGCGAAATAATCCTACTGACTTATCAAATGCAATCAAACCATTTCATCCATTGTGAGTATTTGAAGCCGAAATATTTATTCATTTCAATCGAGTGTAGCATTAAGTAAGATGTGAAAATGAGTACATGAAGGTTTGTTTAAAAATTTTGATCTCAACTTATAGCAGTAAACAGGTATCAGACGTAGGTAAATTTTAAGGTAGCTTTTGAGGAAAAAATAATAGAAATGGTCAATTTGGTCACAAGCTGATAGCTTTTATACATTTAACCATCATGGGAACACATTCTAAAATCTTGCAATGAACCGCTAACACGAATAATCTGCAATTTATGTTTTGGTTTAAATTTTGTAAAGTTTCCTTTATGTTTGCAAACAATGACAGACATTGATTTTGCTTTATTCGCCAACCAAGCTTTCTTCAATGCAACCAAGCATTTTTTGTATCTTACTTCACAAATATATTTTAATACACCACAATAAGTCCTGAAAAATGAAAATCAAATTGCCAAAATCGTCTGGATTTATCGTGAACGATGATACGTATCATCATAAAGAAGAAGATAAATAATAGATGCTAAAACTAAAGATAAGCATATAGTCGGTTTATTATACGAAAAATGAAGTCAACGATGTTTCCAGCCGTATGAAGATCTTCAAAATGGTTTTTATACAAAAAATACCGAAACCATGAAACACAAAATTGAGCATTCCAATTCGCATTTGATAGCTTTTCCCCTAAAGCCAATGTCGCTACTGCACATCTCGCTCGAATATTGTCGAACAATAGCAAAACGAATCTGAAAAATTTCGTCATGAAGTTACTTTTGGTCAAGTGAAACTAAAATTAATCAGTTTGCAATGAGTGCATCGAACTCAGTGTGAAGTCAGAAAACGATATTTCTCTGTTAGCAAAACAGAATCCCACAGAGATGTTTAGCAGTAACGTGTGGCTGTTTATCAGTATGTGGTTGCCCAAAATTGAAAAATAATAAGAAAAACTTCAATTCTAATGATTAAGCATAGTTATGAAATGAAATCTTCTAAAAATTGGCAAATCTTTAGATCTTTGGCTTAGATTCTATAACACTCGAAAACAATCCTATTCCAGAGCTGATAGAATTAAAACGGAGGTTGAAAAAAATGAAATAAAAATCATAAAATGACCTAGTGATCGAATCATTTAACTTTCAGTTAATTTCCAAAAAATGAATTTGAGTAGGTGTAATAATTAATTTGAGATTTCGTTATTAATTTGGGTAGGCGTAATATTTTGATCAGCGAAAAAAATGAAAAAATGCCTACCCGTTAATTAGAGGATTTGTGTTGAAAAAGCGTCAATTCCTATAGAAATTTGTAAACATTTAGATGAGCTACGTAATACGCTTAAAAGCAGTCAAACACAATCATAGCCATAGTTCTGAATAAATTAGTCTTATTTTCATTTCTCGGCTACTTGAATCGATAGAAGTAAAACTTTTTAATTTTGTACATAGTAAATATGATTCATATACATATAAAATACTGACCTAATACAAAGCAGAAGCTGAAGTATAATGCAAATAAACACAAAAATATTAGCTTTCAGTTGTTAAGGGAATCGAACGATCTTTTTGTATAAAACCTCAAAATTTAATAAAAAATACTTGAAGAGCGTCAGGAGCGAAATAAGCTTGCAGGTATTCACAACATGTTTAGAAGATTCGAATGGACGTTCAGAGCCCTCCCCCCTCCCCTCCTCAGAGGGAAATTTCTGAAAAATCAGCTCAGCTTTAAAAAAAAAATCAGCTTTCTCAGCTTATATTGTACATAGAGACGATTAGTTTTTTTTTTTTGTTAAATTCACAACGAAAATATCTACCAAAGCTAGGTCCATGTGTTTGGTTTTGCCAAAAAAAATTATGAAATTTTTAAATTTTTTTGAGTAAAATATACTAACTTTTTATTTACTACTTTACATGTCAATAAAAATTTCTAATTAACTTACCAAAAAACAACTATGTAGGCTTATAGTACTCACCTTGATCTTTACGATGCAAGAAAGATCTTCTCAATAAGTAAAAAACTGTAGGAGAAATAATTAAAAAACTGGAACACTTTTTCCCTATAAAAAGTTTTTTTCGGCTCTGCAGCTCAAGATCTCCTACAGTTTTTCACTTATGAAGGAGATCTTTTTGCATCGTGGAGAGCAAAGTGAGTACTATAATAGCTAGCTTATTTGGGTAAGATAAGTTGATAAGAAATGTTTTTCATTGTCCATAGAAATAAAATAACTGTGGTTTTTAATATTCAAATAATTGTCAATTTTTTTGGGAGCAAAAACAAACCAACTGAGCTAGCTACTGTAGATATTTTGATTGTAAATCGAACAAAAAACCATTCGTCTCTATGTACAATATTGGCTGAGAAATTGGAAAAAAAATCCTTTGAGGGGGGGGAGTAAATTATGGGTAAATTTCAAAAAATTTTGGGCTACAACTGTCTATTCGAATATGTACTTGGATATTTCCAAAAATACTTGATTAAAAATGTTATTTTTAAAATTCGCACAAATATACAAGACTGCCTTCTCTTTCAATTTTACACCCGGTTCTACAAAAAAACAGAGAACCACATCTATTATCTATTAAACTCTGTAGGTAATAATTTTCGTAAAAATATTCGTCGAAATTTAAAGAATTTTAGCTGATTTCAGTCAAATGTAAAGCCAATAATTTAGAAAAGAATACCAGAATTAGAACTAAACCAGAAGGACGCGAGCTACAATTAACACAAGTGTTTACATATGCTCTTATATTGTGCACCTTTCGGTTTTAAATGCAACTCACAGTGCATTCCTGTGTATAGTATAGATTTCAAATGCAGTAACACGAAGTAGTCCAATAGATTTAAAACAGTTTCAATCTTTGAGCATAACACCTGTGAAAGCGTGTAACACACTGTCAGCAACTGTACCGCTGACATCGTTTCATTGAAGTATCTCTCTTGTTATTATTACAACATCGCTAGATAAGTAGCGCCTCTCAACTGTGTCAAGTTTGATTGTCGAACAGGGGCATTATAGCACAGTATTTGCTGATCAAATTAATTTAAACCAGTGTGATATCTATCTCCCACCACAGACCTATCTCTCAAGTTGGCTTATCACTTGCTAGGTACCACGTGGGAGTCTCGTGCTGACTTTCATGGCGTTGAACCTACGAGAGGGATAACAAAGTACTGTTTTTTTTAATCCTATTTATTTCCTGAGAGTTGTGTCCTAACGTAAAAAAGTAGGAATGTTTCACAAATGAACGGAAAAAGTTGGAAACAGCGTTAGAATATTTTCTACTTTTAAATATCAGGGTTTGTTCATCATCAGCTAAGCAATTATGGAAAAAAGCCTCATGCAAAACATTATGATGAACTAGAATACGAAATTAAAACACACAGTAACATAGCCCACAAGAAAAATCAAGTTGACCATGTATTGGCTATGAACACCTTAACAGAACTAATATAGCTTTAGTAAACTGGCGTACTCGACCCTAAGAATGAAAAAAAATGTTGACCGCAACCTCTGATAACTGCCAGTCCTAATGAAATAAAAAAGAGACTGTAAAATTGTTGCTGAATTTGCAATATATAATGAAGACCTTACATACGAGTACTAATAAGTTTTGTAGAAATATTTTCATCATCTAGAAAAAAAATCTCCATTTGATAGTGAGGTCAAATGGGCTTATGTAAACACAAACTATATAGAGCATTAGTCATTTTCGGGCGTAATATCTTGCAACCTTACTCCTATAAACCAGCTCATTTCTTCATGAAACCGAGTTGAATGATGTATTTCATTTATTTTGACATAACTTTGGAAAGTTCGACTACGCATTTTGAATCATTAAATATAAGCAAAATTTGTCTAAAAATTCTATGTGTGAAAAATATTTTCCATCTTTCAAAAACAGGCACAAGGTTTGTCCTTTCATAAGGGAAACAAGACTCATAAGCGCTTCTTGTGGGGCGGGTAAACCCAACTTAACTGCAGGCAGGGAACATGCAAATTAAAAGAGACCGTAACTATATCAGCCTCGAATGAACGTAGTTTACTTTAATTAATGAAATAAAAGACTATTATTAAAAAACGGGCCGGCGCTGGTAGTCGAAATCCTGTGCCTTTTTCATAAGCCGAGCGATAAAAAACTCATAAATTCTAGGAAACTGATGAAGTTTTCTTATTACATAAAAATCCACTTCATTGGACTAAGAAACAGGGTAGGTATGGCTCATAAAATCTGGGCATTGCATATCCCGTTGCTTCTGACTTATGAGTCCACGTTGTTTCTGACATGGCCCTGCATTCAGTGTTTGCCGAGACGGGAAGTAACATTTGTTCATAGGAAACTAAACTCGCTGGGAAGAAATCTGGGAGGTAAAACCAGTATTTAAATATATGAAAATTTTTTTATTAGTAGTTTGTGAATATCTTGAACAATGAATAAATCTTACATTTATTACTACACATTGACGCATATCAATGAGCATCGAATACACGATAGCTTCTTCAGTGATGAAATTCCAGTATCAATTATCAATCACCGTTGTGGTAAATGTTTTGTTTCTGTTTCTGAACAGCAGTACGTAACATTTTGTATTTGAGTAGTTACAAGTGTAATGTTCAAAGCAAAAAACATTTGAAATTTCAGGACTTAAGCAGTGATCAATACTCACTAAATAGTACAAAAAATGACGATTTATAAAATCTAATATAAAACATCGTCATGCATGACGAAGTGAGTTCTCAAAGAACATAGCACAAGACGAGCTGTTTATCGAGTAGAAATGTTTATATAATTCAACTTTCTCGTTACACCCGCCACGAGACAAACATTCCTCATTCATAGAAAGATGACAAATGCAGAGGTGGTGTAAATGCCTTCATCTCAAACAAACATAACTTTAATATAATTCCTGAAAAATCATTGAACGTCGACTGTATCTAAACTCTATAGTGAAGCGAAAAGTGATTAAAACTTTTTCTTTGGAGCAATCTATGGAACAACAGTACTTCTGGAAATGAGAAGGCCTTCATCGACGTACTAAATAACTTAACCTATGCAGTTTCTGATCTAACGCCACAAGGACGACCTAACAACCTGCTTATCCTACAACCTAAGCTTCTTATACCAGGAGAACTGTGATACCGCCGTTGATTTCTTAACTAAAATATACTACAAGTCTTAATCCCTTCGAAAAATAAAACGAGCCAGAATTTCTTCCCTCTGTACCTCGCTAATAGACCATATTTTCACGATGCATCCAACCAGTGCTTCTACACAATTTTCGACATCTGATGATTTCCCTATATTTTTTCCAAAACAGGACGTCTATCTAGAAAAATATTCAAATGCAGTATAAACATTCTTGTATAGTCGCATAAATTCACTCACTTGTACTAGCATGTATGAAACTGATGGGCTTGAACCGTATTTCAAATGAAACAGATATAAATTAAGCCATCAGTGACCTAATAAAATATGTTTCAAATAACATAAATAGAGGGACAGATACATCTATTAATAAACTTGAACCTGCGTGGAACCGTTGAAATAAACACACTTTACTTAATAACCGACAGTTTTAAAATGCTTTGTTGATGAGTTACAAGGACTTTAAATTTGGAACGTGTCGGGGAGGCAATCGTACGTGTGGATAGGCAGGAAAATCAAGTATAGAATTTAGGAAAGCATTTTCTATATGAATACAATGAACAAAGTAACAACCTTGAAAAAGATGAGGGTTCATTAGGGTTCGTGAAACTTCCGGCGTCATTGATCGCGTCCGCCAATCGTTGTCCCGGCGTTTGAACGCCTGCATAGCAAACAGATGGGCGTCTTTGAAGGTCATATGTAAATTCTAACTAAATTTCAAATTTGTTCCTTGTGGTCATAATAAGTGAGGCTGCTATTCTGTTTCTTGAGTTCATAACAAAAAAATATTTTCGCAAATTTTAACATTTCATTTCCCTGCCCCTCTCAGAGCATGAATTTTTATCCGATACGATTTCAATTTGAAGTCCTTGAAATGCTTTGAAATATTTTCGACCGGACGGTTATTGAGTAAAATGTGTTTATTTCAACGTTCCCAACCTTATGGTTATGTTTGTTCAACAAAGTTTGGGTCAGCGTGTAAAACAGGTGAGGTCCAATTGTTACAAGCTCAGTCACTACCAAAGACACAAAAGTACTGGATAACCTAAAAAATTATTTGTGTTGCGAAGAAACTACAGGCGTGCCTGAATATATTACACATCATGAAGAATAATTCCTTCTGAAAAGTAACGATAGATTAGCTATATCCCAGTCGGAAATTATGGTTGTGTTTTTGGTAGAATATAGACGTCTATGTGAAATTAAGGTCGATCATGGTTAGTGGACCAAGTTGGTATAACTGTCAACCAAAATCTACCGTTAATTTTGGTTTATTTAGGTCGATGTTGGCTGGGACACTTATGGTTGTTTAAGGTTTGTCAGGAAGGCAAGGACGATGGTAGGCCATAGATGTTCTACGACCATAAATGGTAGAGCATAGACGAGCAATTTTAATACGGAACGCGCCACGAACGTCAAGAATTTTCAAGTTTATTCACGGTATAGGAAATTATAATCTACTAATTTGCCAATATTTAGTTTTAAGAATACTCTATTATTCCACATGTTGTTCATTACTCAATAACACTGAATAATTGAATATATATTGAATAATAATTGAATATATATGTATATATTTATACATATATATTCCCAAAGTATGTATAAACTATATTGAGACACCCAATTATATATATATATACATATATATATATATATGAGATGTCCAACATTGACTTTTAAACTAAACGGAAGAATTGTAGATGCACTTATATAACGCGTTTATGCTAAATTAGATGGTGATTTGAAGTGATAGAGTAAAATTGAACTCATAAAACTGCGAAAAAGGGCGTAAGGAATGAATATTTTCTGGAATGAATTCAAGCTGGATAGAATCGAAGACATGAGGTGTATGCACATGCGAGCTGCATTTACTCAGCTTTCATTGGCGCGTTCAGAATACGGAAATTTGATTTGTAAAAAATAATGTAGAAAATATCTTAACTGGATTAAGTCAGAAGATGCATCATTCACTGGGGAAACATCAAGTACTAGGACGAGAATATAAACTTGACATCTCATTGGATGATGTTCATAATTTGGTCGTTACACTAGTTTAATATTTAATTTCAATCAATAGGATTAACCTTTTACCGGATTTTGAAAAAAAATCAAAAGTCTCTTAACATGAAGTTAAAGGAAGTTTTAAGTATACGATATAGCAAATTTTCTTGTACAACGTTGAAACGCATTCGTTTTTAATCCGAATATGCCGTTCCAAACTCGTTCCAAACTGACTATTACAAGCTTGCAAGTTGCCAACGATGTGAATCATCAACGGAATACGAGTTTAGCACTTGTTCGATTCAATTAACTCCTCAAGTTAAATTAGCTATGTATTGTAGTATTTTGTAGCACCCAAATTATTTCACGCAGTTCTATTGAAAGATTTCAGCTGTATTTCAGAATTTTCTAGGACAATTACTTGCTGCATAGCTCAAACGCGTATTAATTTGCTGTATTGGTAGGCTGATGTTAAGCAACTACCTGGTTTATTAAGAAGTATTAATTCATTCTGCCAAATATGGTTTCTAAGCATCATTTTAAAATATTAGAATCGAAGTAGCAGGTTGATCTTAAAAGCTATGAGGCCGTACATCGTAATAATTTCTTATAGCTTATCGCAACGCGATACTCGCACCTCTGGCACCCACACACGATTGCCGGCAGTGCTGCAGCGGGCTCAGTTTGAATGCACACATTGCGCGATCTGTATCTGTTCTCATTTCAAGTTCAGTTCAAGCTCAAGTGATTGAGCGTCAGTTCAAGCTCAAGTGATCGAGTGTGAAGACAGTTGTTTTCAATTTAACAAAACAATGGGAAAAAGAAAAAATTTCTTCGATTTATCTCAGAAACAGAAGCGGCGACGTGTGAAAAAAATCATAGAAATGTCCCTATCAGGGACTGGGAGGAACAGTGACGACGTACAAACTTCTAGTGAATGTGAGAGGTCTGGGAAAGATGACAACAATTGTACTGCCACTGCAGTGAGTGGTATGAAAAGCTTCATTTCATTAGCAGAAACGTCCTGCGGTGAACCCTCTAAACCAAACATCCAGGTGAACACATCTAGTGAAAGTGAAGAATCGAATGATTCATTTGAAAATATCCAGGAAGCACAAGGCCTAAACAAGCTGCCAATGTGTGCACTATCGCTTGCACCAATTTTCTGCGATCTAATTTAGAGAACTGGTTAAACGCAGAAAAACAAGTTCCTCATGCAGCGGTTGATAGATTATTAACTATGCTAGCTCCTAGATATCTAGGCTTGCCTACTTCAGCAAAATCATTAGTTCAAAAAGAAAATGAGTTTCTTACAAAAGATATGGGAGATGGTGAGTTTGCCTATTTTCCAAACTGGCGGATACAGTTAGAAGAATATATCTTAAACTCTCCCAAAGATGTGAATCAATGTAAAACTATTCACATAAAAATAAATATTGATGGATTGCCGTTATGTAATGGTTCCATCAGGTATAATTCTTATCCTATCCTTCTGCAAGTATTGGAAATTCCCAGCCACATATTCTGTGCAGCAATATTTTGTACAAATAAAATATCTCTGTGTCACATGCCTCCAACTAAAGAATATCTAGAGCAGTTTTTGCTTGATTTTGTTACTCTACAACAATCTCTTGGAGCTAAAGGTTTCACAGTAAAGCTGGGGCCATTTGTATGTGACGCCCCAATAAGAGCAACACTAAAAGGAGTAGTCAGCCACAGCGGTTATTCCAGCTGTGAGCGCTGCATTCAACGTGGCCAGTACCATGATCGAACGGTTGTCTTCCCTGAAATCAACTGTGTTGAAAGAACAGATGACAGTTTTTTACAGCGCATAGATGAAAATCATCACAAGTCGCCTCTAAAGTCTCCATTAGAAGAATTTGGATGCAACATGGTTAGCGACTTCATCATTGATTATATGCACTGCTGCCTTTTGGGCACAATGAAAAGATTTTTGAGCAGGCTTAAGATCAGCAGAGCCAACCAGAAAAAAATGCATATGGATACACGAGCAAAAATCAAATTCAATAAGAAGTTGGATCAGTGTTCTATGTATTTGCCAGATGAGTTTTCCAGAAAATTAGAAGGTGGGATTGAAAAAATGGTGCATTGGAAGGCTACAGAATTTCGTACATTTTTATTATACATTGGAACACTTGTTTTGTGCAGCTCTAAGGTTGTGAGTAAGGATGTCTACATAACCTTTTTGCATTTTTCACTGGCAATGAAACTTTTGCTAACAAAAGAACAAGAAAATAATTTGGAAACAATTGAAAATCTTCTTCACATATTTATTGAAAAATCAGCTGGCTTATTTGGAAAAGGCTTCGTCTCCTACAACGTTCACTCTATGGCCCATCTTTCACAAGATTACCTTAAATATGGAAATCTTGATAACATCTCTTGCTTTCCCTTTGAAACATTTTTAGGGACCCATGTTAAAGCTGCAGTGAGGTCTGGATATAAACCCCTGATTCAAATCTGTAAACACGTGGTCTATACTAATGCACACTGGAAAAGTGAGACAAAGCAAAAATTTGTAACCAAATGCAAAATTGTGAACAAAGAGTGCTGTGAAAGTACACAAAATAGAAGGTGCTACAGAAAATTGCTTATGAAAAATAATTCTTGTCTGAAAATAAGGTCTTACTCTGAAAAGAACAGTTGTGTTCAGCTTGCAGATGGAAAAATTGCATTGGTTATTGAAATTCATGAGCGCGACAGTGAAATTGAAATACTCGTGTCACATTTCTTACAAAAATCAGATTTCTTCACGGACCCTTTTCCATCATCAAAAGTAGGGGTTTACAAAGTGTCTGATTTAACAAATCTCAGAACTTGGATGCCTTTCAAAGATGTTGTGTCATAAATGATAATTTTCCCTTATAAAGAGTCATATGTTAAGCAGGTGCTGTCTTCATCGTTAGCTGATAGCTAAATTTAGTCATTGCCATTATTCCATCTTGAAATAGGTAGGTAGCTACAATGATTGAACTTGAAAATGCAAAAAAATTTATTGCAGTAAAATTTAGTGACAAGAATCATGAAGTTGTGCCAAAGATTTGGCTCCAAGAAACCAAGAACAAAACAAAATGCTTGTGGCCTGCTGATAATGACTTCAATAAAGTTCGAGAGCGGGCATCCAAAGGACTGCCTGCTGCGGATGACTGGAAACCAGTCTCAGTTAAATTACTGGCGCATTCAAGTAAGTCTTCTATATTTAGCTATTATGTATAATTTTTCGCATAAATAAGTATCATGGATCAATGTCAATAACTGCCACTTCTGAGTCTTTGCTGCTTGCTGCCAGAATTGCATTAGAAGTTCAAATTTGTTTAAAATATTCAGTTGAGTACAAACTATAATAAGCAAGTAAACCTACACTAGCTTAACATTGTGAGATAGGCAAATGCAACAATTAATCTACTGTCATGTATCAGTTAGGCTACCAGCGCACATTTTTGTCTGCCTAATAGCAATACGTGGTGCCTGATAGCAAAATTTATTTCTTCTGCCTAATAGCAAAATTTATGCAGTGATTTCTTGCAATTAAATTCCCATACTTTTTGTCAGATATCCAGACTTTTTATGTGGAAAAATTCTGAGTTTTACTTTAAGATACTAGGCAACTGTGCCAGTAACATACAATTTTACTGTTAAAAAAGTTGTGTTTTTTTCATTTTTCTTTAGTTATTGCTTTTTGTTCATTTTCAGATAATCTTGTTTTAATTTCTCGTTTCAAATTGAAAAAGTTCAAAACTATATCATTGAAAATTCACCTACATAAAAGTTATTTCTAATTAGAGGGCAAAATGAGACTCACCACTATTTTGAGTCTTGATATACAAAGACTAAGCATGCATTTAAAGGTTATATCGCCAGTGTATCACTATTTCAATGGTTATTTAATAAGTTGATTTGTTCTAGTAAACTATATGGGAACATATCTTGTGCACAGACACAGATATTTATATATATAGCTACATATATATAGCTATGTATATATATATACATATATATACATATATATGTTCCACATTTGTTTCTTCCCTATGTAATGGTCCCATTTCTTCTTGAGGATAGCCTTGCGGGGGTTAGGGAAGCTCAAACTAGGTGCATCATAATAATAAATATGGTGATTTACACCAACTAACATATGCAGCTAAAGATTTTTCTTTTTTCAGAATCATTTTCAGGCTGTGAGAAAAAACTTTACGTAGCTTCAGAAACGGATGGCTATACGAGCACGGATGTGGAGGGATGCCCAAGACGTATCAACATCACTGCGTCACTTCTTCCTCGCTGTAATGCCATGTCTGCTTCGGAGAGGTAGGTAGTTGATAATCATTTACCTTGCTTGTGTCAATTCACACTGGTTGCAATGCTATCATATTTTTTAGTCTCGTATGAGATTATTTCTCGAGTTCTAATGAATTTGGCATTAGGCTCCTATTTGAATACCTTATGATTTGTTAGCATGCAAAAAATTTTTTACATCATTGAGTTATTGCATCACAGAAGCAAGTCATTGTTAGCTTGTGTATTGTTAAGACTAATCTTTTAATAGGTCTGTTCCGTAATAGTCTCATTGGTATGACTATTTTATAAGATATATTTCAATAAATGCATCAGACTAGCTGCTTTCTAATGCTGAAGGTAGTACATAACTCTTGTCCACATATAAATCAACACTGATCAATTAGGCAGTGGACTGGTGAATTGGAAAAACTATATGAAAGAATAGTAGTTCATAAATGTCAAATATGTTCCACTCTCTGCTTTTTAAAGCAAACATTGTTGAATCTATGTAATTTTCCATCAAAGTTAATTTGGTACATTGTTTTTTTTTTTACATTTCTGCCGTGACCTTTATTGCCTTGTGTGCTTCCAGGGAAGTAAAAATACGTTATAAGTAATTTGCCTTTAATTCCATTGTGTTTTAATTGCAGTTCACTGGCTCCCTCAGTTCCGTAATCAACAAGTGATATTGTCAACATTAAAAAAAGTTTGCAAGTGATTGCGAAAAAAGTGGACATGGCTCTCGTCATGCTCCAGGAGGAACGCATCAATCGAGAATCTACTCAGCAGCAGCAGTTGGCTCGTGAGAGTGGAATACCTCCATCAGCTGATACTGATGAAGAACTAGAAGTTTTACTTCAGAATCCAGGACTCGTAAGTTAATTCAACTGCAGAACAGTTTATAACAGCATATATTAAAAGTGAAATTCATATTTTATCCCTACTCAAGAATAGCAAAGTAGAGTGAATGTTGCCATTTTGACGTAAAAATATTGGTCTTCTGTGTACTTATTGATGATCTAATATAGCGTAATGAGACCATTTAAGCTAATTTAATATAGTTATTGTCCAATAGAATTTTTCAACGGATTATAATGAAACATTTCGTTTCTGTGTCATTCTCAGTACAATTTTGTTCTATAAATTCGTAAACAATTTACTCGTTTATATTCAGCCAAAGTAGTAGCTATGTAGTGGTATTCATTCCATTTCCTCATTGATTATGCTACATCTTCTAGTTTAGTGATAACATCAACCGTATTTAATTGAAAACTACACAAAAGGAATTACAAATGATAGACACTAATTTATTTGTTTATGTTAATTTCAGCCTGCTGCTTTGAACGCGCTCGAAGGCAGGTCATCAGTTGACACTGTGCGGCGCCTCATTAGGAGGCTGATGACTAAAAAACTGGCAGCCTCCTTTAGCTGGACCGGATTGGGACCGCACAGGAAGGCTACAAAAAAAAGCTTCAGAGAACATCAAGCTGGAAAATGTTGTTATGGTATGACCGTATGAAAAATCTCATCAGGTTTATAATTTTATATAGTTTTATCATTTACAAAACATGGAATTTGCATTGTAACAGATCAAACAGTCGTTGATGAAAATGATTATGATAGGTTATTTATGACTTTTAACGATTTTAAAACTTTTATTCGAGTTGGAGAACCAGAAAACCATTCTCTTGGTCCGTCTTAGTGTTCTCAGGTTTCAGACAATCTATCACTACAATGTAAACTATGAGCCCCATGTAGATTTTAGTCTAGATTCACGAATTTTATCAATGTTATTGTCCAGGATATTGTCATATCTGTTTCGAAGTTGATGTGTGCCATGATAATAGTTTCATTAATGTTGGCACACGACGGCATTAACATTAACGGTATCAATACACTGGTTTCGTTTTGATCTAACCGATCAGCACTTTCATAATCTCTTTAATTTCATCAGATGCCTGGAAAGTAATCCATCCGCGTCTGGCTGTCAACAACTTCTCCAGTGCTGTTGTCGCTGTACTCAAATCTGTCCCCGACTGGGATGGTGGTCGATCGCGCTCCACATCAATGAGGAACATAACGTAAGTTTTAATATTTTGCGTTGCGAACATAGCAATTATATCGAATATTGATGTGAATAAAGTTTTACGAATATTGGCCATAATACATTTCACTTTGTGCAGTCTTCAATACTATAAAATATTATATACAATTGCTGGACCTCAGATAATTTCATGAATTAATGGAGGAACAGTTATTAGTGCACTGACTCAAGAGGCCTGTGAATTAATGAAGCAAGTAGTTATTCTCTGGTATTAATATTAGGTGAATACCTTCTTTCATTTACATTCGTGCCCAACCCGTGGTGAACGCAAGTAATTCGTTGGTAGCTACTCTGATAAGCTCATGTCCCAGTAGGTGATGTTACTCTTTTAGTCAATGTAACAGTCATACTTAAATCAGAAATCTTTCTTCCCCTTACCAAATCAATTACACAGTTATTTGCTTCATCACGCGTCTTTCCCACACTAAGTTCCTTCGACACAGTCTATCCAAGCAGTTGGAAGTCTCCTACTTCTGTTTCTTCTTGACTCTGATAATGTAAGTTTCTTCACCAACATCTGATCCTTCATTCTCACCACATGACAGAAACATCTCAACATTCAACTTTCTTCTCTCGCCCTACCGACATTCCAACCACTGCCGCTTTATGTCTGATCTAATTTCTGGGTTGATCAAAATCGTACCAAACATGCTTCTCAGACCTTACATTTCAAACCCTTTAAATATTTCGCTCTCTATTGCTCTAAAATTCCATGTGTCACATGCATAGCCAGCACAGCTGGAACACAGGCTTCTAGTTGTAACATTTTTTTCAGCGGAGATGTGCTTGGGTCAGCAACAGCACTGGCGGGTCCATCATCTGCTACTTCGGCAAGCTTTCAGGAAGAGGAGGAAGCTTAACCCTTTCACTGCGGGCGCAATGCGGTGGTACTGAGCGCGCGCTTTGAGGCCCACTGTGCACCGACGTGACGACAGCGCTGCGCAACCCGTGATGTCCCTTGATATCGAGAGCTCACCAAGCATATTTTATGGAATACATAATGTAACATAAAATGCGTAAAACACTTAATATAATTAGAATAGATATTTTATATATATATATTACAATATCAGTTTTCACACTCAAAAGTTTAGTTCATTGTGATCAATTCCAAAGCAGGGTATAACACTGAGTCCAAGAAGGTTTTCGAAAGTTTTGTACTGATATCGTGATTGCTTTCTGATTCCATGTTGATAACTTACATGGCATCTTTTTCTGGAATTTTTACTTGTAGCAGAAGTTACGTATCCCTGAAAATGTATCCCAACTAGTCAAAAGCTTAGTTTTCTCAGTCAAGTACTTCTGTTCGAAGTGGAAGTTAATTCTTTTATCAATTTCATGGAAAATTGAAGATAGGTCATTTAAGTTTTGAAAAAAAAAATTATAAATCCCAAAGGCATCTAACACACGAACTTGAATAAAATGTGGTGCTAGTTTTTTGTACCACTTGATAGTTTTTCTACTTATTGTGTGGTAGTGCAGCATTTGGTCCGTGTTATCTACACAGCCCATGTTCAAATTATAGTCGTCTATGCAACTTAGAATTTGAACACAAACACGGACTTCTTTCGATCTTCGAGTAACTGTGGTTTCTGCATTCCAATGGACATTAGACGGCATAAACACATCTCGATTATCACTGTAAACTAGTGCAAGAAGAAGATCACTGCTTTCGAATGCTTTTTTTTGTTCTTTCGCTAATTTTATATTTCAGATGATACGCCAACTATATTTTTTCTGATTATTCCAGTAGCATTTGTTTTATGTTCTTTGATGAACTGGTACAGTTTGGGAAACCTGTAATAATAATCAGTGAATATGTGGTGTCCTTTTCTCAAAGTACTTTTCCATAATGTTGAAAGGGGTCTTTGTCTGGAGAAATCAACTTTTTTGTTCATCGCCCCAGCGCATATTTTTGTGTTCAGAGTTTCGCCATTTGCGTCAACTAGTTTGAAAATGTTTACCGGAGATTACGGTCGGTTACAGCGGAATTCGTGTATGCATTGTGACTTGAATTTGAAATTAGAAGCTACGATAGCCTATTTCGTATAAATAATTAATCTTATAATCTGCATAAAACCTCAACTCATGGTATTTCATTTAATTACCAAAGTCAATTTTTTGTTTACGTTAAAAGATAGGTTGTAGAATGTTTTAGGTTTATGTTTAAGATGTTCAAGATTAATTATATCTTGAATCCTCTGGCGTGCTCAAGACGTTCGTTGGATGTCTCCGGGATGTTTATTTTTTGTGAGCAATTATGGCGCTTGATATTCTTCTAGTCTTACATATCTGGCTAAAGGATTTATTTGTTGAAACGCGTATGAAAGTATTTTCTTATTACAATATTGAAAATATTCGGTCTTTTTTTGACACTTCTTGTAGATAAACATGGGGTTAAAAGAATAAATTATTCATGCAAAATCAATAGTCTGTCTTTCTAAACATACTAACCATAATCTCACAATAACTATAATTTCATGCCATATATAGCATATGCAACTAATTTCAATCTTAATGATTTCGTACGTGCGACCTTTACCATTGAAACAGTCACATTTAACTATTTACAACTACTGATGGAACTATACGAACTACAAAGGTCAACCTTTTTCATTTTTTTTTTATTTTATATTACTTTGAAGAACTTGATTTAAGCTAATATCACTGACCATACAATAGCGTCAAGCGGTCGATAATTTGTCTCTTCAACCCCTTGACGCTACTGTATGGCCTCTAATATTGGCTCTTCAAGTCCTCCAGAGTGATGCATAGTGAAAAAAAAGATTGGAAATATTTGATTTTTGTAGTTGAGTTCTATCAGTAATTGTGAACAGTTGATTTTGGCTGTTGTAATGGTAGATCATGGTTGCGCGTTCGAAATCTATGTGGTTGTAATTAGTCGAATATGGTTGAATGTAGTATGAAATTATGGTTGTAGTTAGTCTCATATGGTAGATTATGGTATGAAATTAGGGTTGTAATTAGTCGCATATGGTATAACATGGTTGTGATTGGTCGCACATGGTATAATATGGTGTGATATTATGGTTCTGAATTGGTAACATATGGTCGAATATGGTATGAAATTATGGTTGTTATGGTCGAAGATTCGGGACATAACCACACCATAATGTACCCCATAAAGGTTGGACATGGCAGATATTTCGCCGATAAAAACCGATTATCTCGACCATAATCATCGATGATGCATACCATAATTTCCGACTGGGATGTTACCACTGTAATTAGAGCATCGAAAGAATCTTTTTCTGCAGAAATTTTGCCAAGTTCAATTATTATTGGCAAAATTATCCCGTGAATTCTTTTAATAGACCAAAAAATATTTTCCAACACTGTAAAAACCACTGTATATGTGTTTCCCGTCACTATGAGGAAGACGTAGGCGATATATTCAATAATTTATTCCCTTAAATCTAAAAAAAAAATCAGAGATACCCGAATAAAATTATACTCCTTTTACTTTCGCTCAATTGCAGGCACAGAAGAATGAATCATAAGGGAAAACGCACTAGCAAATGAACTTCTTGAATGTTGAGCTATACTACTTTCACCTACTCATGTGGTATCATGAACAAATTTCTTGAACCTTTTTGAGTTAATTTAATGCAGCGTGGGTAACTCAGATCTTCAAGAGAGGCGACAAAACATATATCAAAAGCTAAAGACCATTTCTCTCACCGATGATCTTTAGGAAGATTTTCGTTTTAAGAAAGTGCATAATGCGGTATACCCTTATCTAAAGCGTTATTCTTTTATATACACCTAGCAATTTGGTGTCCGATGCTCCAAAATCACCAAATCGAGCCATTCTAAATCCTTTTAAACTTCCCTATTGAAGTGTTCGTGATCAGGGAAGCCTTTTACTGTTTATTTTCCTTGCCTTTAAAAAGAATTGTACCCCACAACGTACTGCTGCGTAAGCTATGACACTAAGCGATAAGTTTTCCTCCCGAGTGGTTCAAATCCTGATGTATTTGTTTTTATTATGCATGTATATTTATTACATGTGAAATATATGTATAAATATACATTTTTACAAAACTGTGTTACAGATTTCTAAATTAGGTTAGATATTCACAAACGATGTTCAACATTATACGCCCATTTACTACGATGCATGCGTTCAAACGCCTTTGCGTTTCCTAGGCACGATTCTAAACACCAAGAGTTTCACGAATCCGTATCAGTCCTCATAATAATCAAAGCAATTATTCTGTTGGTTCGGTTCACCATAAAATTGCTTACATCATTTTTTATTTCATTTGCGTGCTACTCCACGAGCACGAATTTTTCTCAATACAGACGTTTCAAGTTTTAAGACCCCGTAACTTTTTATCGAAGCTCCTTCGACCACACTGTTATTCAGTGAAAAGTATGCACTTAACCGTGCCAACTTTATGTTGTAGTTTGTTCAACGAAGTGTCGGTTACCCTACATGTACAGGTAAAGCTCTTATAACGGTCGATCTTAGAACGGGACTCTCCTACAACGGGTAGGACGCATTTTATTGGTAGTTATAACGGGTATGTTTTACTCCTACAACGTCTATTTTAATTTGATATTTATTACTTAGTTTTACTGTTCTTATAGTATACTGAATGACTATTTGTGACGATAAAGATACTATTATTATCAACCCAGTATGAACTATTAATGTTTAAAAGTATTTATATGCTTTTTAAAGTATTGATTTGTATTTCATTTCATTTATCATTAACCATTTTCTTCGATAAGCAAGTTCTTTAATTGCTCTGTGATGAGTAACCACAATAAATATTTTTAGCAAGATAGTCGTAGTACAATTAGCAATGAAAAATGTCTTTAAATTAATACCGTCATTGAACAACGTTCAGACTGTTGTCAAAGTTCAATAAACCATTTTCTATTAAAGGCTACCATAAAAGCTGTTTGTGTCGTAATCTAAAGTAAACGTGCCGCTTGCATAACGGGACTTGTCGCCTACAACGGGTGTTTTTCTAGAACGAATTCCTCCCGTTATAGGAGCTTCACCTGCATAACCAAATAAATCAGGAATTAATAGTGTTTCACTCATGCTTACAGCTCATAAAATAAATTCAAAAGCCAGCAAGACTAAGTATAGACAATTCTCCGAGGAGAAAAATGTAACTGCTAGTCAGCTTGAAAAGCAGGGAAAAATCAGTTGGAACCTTCAAATTTCCGGGAATAGTAGTAGAAAAATATTCGATTTTCAAAATTATATCAATTATAATGCGTCTAAAGTTGTTCAACTCCATCGGAATTGTTCTCAAAATCAAGCATATTCTACCAAGAGGAGCACTAAAACTGCTTATCACAGTGTGTTAGGATTCTTTGGCGAGAATAAGGTAGTTTCAAAATACCTTTGACATCTCAAGGTAAATCCCTCGGTCTGTAAGTGTCACCTTAGTTTGTAGCCGAGCGGCGTGTGACGTTCACTCTGTTTCTTCCTTTGTGCCTGTGACGTCCATGCTGCTGGTAAGCATTACTGTATGTGATTATTTCTTTATTTTTTTGTGCTTCTAGATAAATTTGTGTAAATTTGTGTGTTCAGTATATAAAGTGTCAAATTTTAATTTGTATTGATGGTGTTCAGTGCGAGGGTTAGTTCCGTTTTTAAATGTATTTTTTTCTTGTTCTTGGTATCATTACACTTGCACGACTCCTCCTTACCCTTACCTGTAACCCTGGGCCCAAACGACCTAATTTCATGTTAATGGTTTCATTTAATCTTAAACGTTTCTGGAAATTAAATCCTTTGACCTAGTAAGCATGACTTTGCACATTTTAAGTGCGATTATTTTGTAAACCCAATCTGCTTTATTATTTAATTTTTCGTGTTTTTTTTTCAATTTATTATCCTTACTAAGGCTAGAATCCTCCAAACGAACGTAAGACCGGGAAGGTCTTAACACAGTGCATTGATCCTTCCGCATATTTAACATAGCCTATTTTAAGCCTCGCGTGGCTCAAACAAAATAAAACTGATAGAATGTTTATATTGCACAAAAAACTATCATAACTATCTTCAACTTCGGGTCAACGCCTATGCAAATAATTCATTCATGAACTGGAATATTCTGAAACGGGCTGATTCTCGAATCAGTATTTTAAAATAAAGTTGCATGGATCATGAAAACAAAGTTGTTTAAGTTTTCATTGAACAATCGACTGACCTAACAGGTCGAAATATATCTCGACTTTGAGGATCTATTCTATGGATGACTAACAAATAATACGGTTGATGTTAGGATTTCTAAAGGGCAAGAATTACTAAAAGAACGAGCACCTAATGAATATCCATTATTTTGTGATAGAAATATTTGTGTGACTATGTTCAGCAAATTACTTTTTCATAGTTACAAGTGTTAAAGAAACATGCATTATTTAAATACGTTTTTACACTCAAACTAAAAGCATTCATTTAGTAGACAAGTAAACTTTGTACATATGTCTATTGGTGAGGGTTTTGTTCACATAAAATTTGTTCCGTTTCTTAGTGTTACCAATTGTCTGTGTAAATAACCATTTAACTGTGGCATTCAATGAATTGCTCTTCGGGAACTCGTCTCCATCATGTTTATCTGCTCATAAAAAGAACAAAACAGTATAGTTATCGCTTGAATCTAAGAAATAAATTTGTTCTGCGATTCTCTAATAAAAATCGGATAAGTTTGGCTAAAATTTTATTATTCATGCCGTGTCTTAGATCTTTGCAATTTATTTGAGCGTGGAGTTACTCGAGTATTTTGGAAGAAAAAAAAAACTGTGAAAGCTTTCGGGAAGTCCAGCCCGCATATAGCCAAAATACCCTTTCTGTAGCAATGCCGGTCATTTCTCTATTCGGAAGCAGAGCAGAATTTCCATCTGCTGTGCCTTCACTCGCACCAGACCCAAGCGCTGTCTTTTCTGTCGCTCTTGAATACTCGTCGCATGTTTTGAGCGACATGGCTTGCGATTTCCTCGACCGATAGGTCCGAATTCTTCGATCTTTTCAGAGAGAAAATCAATTACTCTCGCAATCCGATCGACAAACAGATCTTTTGTCATTCATTTTTGCGTGCATGGGCATACATCGTGCGAAACAATACCCTTTACCGATAAAAAGTGTGTATCTGCACGGCTTTTATCAGTAAAGACGTTGGGAGGGCGATGAGATAGTGGCAATATGGAGTGATGTATGCAAGACTACTTCTCCGTTCAAAAATTTGAAAGCAGCGTTTTTTACCTCATCAGAGTTCGTTCGTTTGATGACATGAATTTCACAATCTTAACTGAATGTCACGAATGAACGGTGTAACACTTCAATTCAATGAAAAGTCATATATCAGCGGTTAAAGGACCGAGAGTTTCTTTCCCAATTTTGAAATCAGGTCGTTCCCAGGCCACGATATGAAAGATCGTACGCAGATTTTGGTCATAAGAGAAGTAGTCGTTTTGATCTTTGTGTCGTATTTTTCCTCACAGTTAAAAAAGTCCCAATAACGGCAAAAAAATCTTCCCCTTATAATGGAACAAATTAGATATCTGTATACTACGTTCAGTGGCTCTTCACCACCTCCTGTGGTTCCATGCGATCCTTTACCTAATTAATATCGGCTCCAGCGGCTCCATGCTGGCCACCTTTCTTGTGCATGCACGCACCAATCTCATTTTCATATATGTATACTTCGCTGATTAAAATATATACACACATAGATTAAAAGTATATTGTTTGCAATTTATCGCATTTTTCAGAAAAGTAGTTCTCACCAAACTATGTCTTCAAGAATGACACCCTTGCTCTTGCCCTTGAGAGTGCAAAAATATTAAAGGTACTAGGTACCAGCACAAGCCACTAATCATGTTTCCGTTGAAGAGACTGATAGCAATTTTTTATCTTCGTAATATCTTGTAGGAACCTTTCACCATGTTCATCCCTGATACCTTTATTGGATCGGGAAAAATCTAGATGAAAATGTAGCAAATGCATCTTGAGATCATCCCAGGTGGAGAACTTTTTTCGTCCGATTCGTCTGAAAATTGGCCAGTATATGTCTTTTGTGAAAGTAAACTTTTTTTACCCGGGACATTTTTTCGGTTTAGGCCTTTTTTTTCGACGAAAAATGTGTTTTTTGGTATATTTTTGTGATATTTCAACCTGAAACTCCTCCTTCAGTTTTGATGCTAGAACAAAAACAAAGACAGTTTTAGAATCCTTGAAAGATTTCTAACAAACTAAAATTCGACTTTTTTTCAAATTCAAATTTTTTCTATTTTTTCTAATTTTTTGGAAATTTCATAAATCAGCAACAATTTTTGGGTTTAGAGCTATATATTTTTTCAAGAATTTGAATTTGAAAAAATTCTAATTTGAGTTTGTTAGAAATGTTTCAAGGATTCTAAAACTGTTTTTGGATTTGTTCTAGCATCAAAACTCAAGGACTAGTTTCAGGTTGAATGTTGAAAGTTAGAAGTGCTGGGTTTAAGCAAAAACGAAATTTTTTGTTGAAGTGTAATATAATGAACAATTTATGTAATTGAATGCAGTTTTAATTTTTATTTCGATAAGTTCCATACATAACTTCATATTCATCCTGAAAATTGTGATTTCCATATTGAAAAAAAAAATTAGTTTGCTCTCATATATGAAATTTATTTTTTTCAGTCTGATTCTTATGAAATTTGACTATGATATGTAACCTTTGAAAAGAAACTCAATTGATTCCATTCATTTTTTTGATTTAGGCCTTAGTTTTTGAAAAAAATTGACATATTGTTTTTTAGTTATTATTTCACTGGTATTGATATTTCAAGATGTATCTCCTCATTCAGTTTTGATGCTAGAACAAAAACAAAACAGTTTTAGAATCCTTGAAACATTTCTAACAAACTCAAATTGGGACACAGCTCAGGTTAAAATTGCTAGCTAAAAAACTACAATACCAGTCGTCTCATTTCAAGGTCAGTTCATAAACATACTCTACATAACGGTGTGAAATTTTTTGGTTCGAATAATTTGAAATTGATTTGCAATTAATTAATGTTTTAAAGAAACTTGGAAATTTTTCTTTGGAATAAATTTTAGATTATTCATACATTTACGAAGTGTACAGTTATTTCACGAATAAATTGCAACGGCAGTTTGCTATGGGAAAAATAAATGTATATGAGATATTTTAAAGATTGGGGTCGCTTCCTGGTTGCTTGTTCTAAAATGGGTCGCTATATTTGAAAGGTTGAGATCCACTGATCTAATATAATGCCCAGAAATGTACAGGAGTTGATTTTTTTAATTTCACCATCAGCAATTTTAATGCATGGAAGGACAAATTTCTCTTGTATGCGAATATAATGTTTTTTCTCTTATCGATATTGAGGCATATTTTATTGGCTTTGAATTTTATTGAAACATTTTGCAGCTCATAATTTACACTCTCAGCAATTAAAATTGGACTTACATTTGGAAGAGCCGGAGAGAGCGTGCTGTCGTCGGTAAAAAGTTTGAATTTGAAGAATGAAGTAGATTTGACTATATCATCGATAAAGATCAAAACGAGAAGAGGCCCAACCAATTAAAAACCGACCCATGCGGTACTCCACGGCTGATTGTCAGCAGTTCCGATTGTGCATCGTTAACACCAACTTATTTCTTTCAATTTGTTAAGAATGATTTGAACCAATCATGTGCAACTCCCCTGATGCCATTAAAGTGTAGTTTTGATAGGAAAATGCATGTTATTGTCCACGCAATCGAATGCTTTTTGAAAGTCAAGAAATACGAAAAAAACAAGCTTCCCTTCATCTGTATTTGAATTAAGGTATGGTAAATGATTTAATACAGCCTGTGTCGTCGATTTTTTAGAACGAAAACTGTATTGTTTGTCGTAGGGAAAAGATTTTTGTTCAAAATTAGAATACACTTTTTTCGTGTATTGTTTCATACCTATCTTACTTTGTTCATACAGCAATTAGGCATTCAAAATTTTCTTTCAGATGAAAAGATAAAACTAGATACTTCTCCGCCATAAGACAGCACTGAGAAACCCACTAACCAATTAATTCAGACAATGATAACTTGATGGTGAACTGGAATTTGAACTTCCTATTAATATGTAAATTTGAACATATTCACTAATTACCAGAATAATCGATTCTCGACTTCATCATATGGGAACTTCACATTGTCAAAATAAAAATTAACCCTAACTATTCCACTGATACCATGCTTCAATCGAGTTATGAATAAAGGACTGATTATATTTGTTTCAGTTGGATTTCACCTCACTTGAAGCGTAAAACTCGAAGATCAATTGCATTTGAAAGGAGTAAAGGTCTAAAAAACTTGTGTGTATAGCTCCCTCGTTACAAGCATCAAAATATGATATACGTAATTGATATTTTATTTGTGGGGTATATTTGCTACTAAAGATAGAAGTTTCCTGGAATCTTATTTTTAATTGATATATGCCCAGGGCCTATAATTTCTTATATCCCCGTTTACAAATTGCAATAAACAAGTGCAGCAAAAAAAAAACAGGGCTGTAGCAAGATATGACACTGGACAAATTTGCGCGACCAGTACAAATCTGTGCTCCGTAGTCGTATTTTCTTCGTTTTCCTGTTGAGCTAACAATAATGAACTCGTAAAGAGCACAGTCTCGATAGCTACCGCAGACTGATCCTCGTATCGAACTAATGCCTTTCTTCTATTTATGAATTCAAAACTTTTTGCTTCCTAACATTCACGGTCTTAACGTTAGGAATTCATTCTGCTCTCCGAGCTGTGTAAAACTAATGATCATTTATGTGTTGAAACCTGTACGATGACGGTAATCATCGTCATGGCAAGATCCTAACCTAATATCGTTTTAACGTTCCATCTCATTGCAATAAAATCATTACTAAGCAAGTTATCTACGTGTAAATTCGAGAGTAGCTCACTAATCTCGGTGCAGAAGGACTGCACAATGAAAATTCGTTTTAACTTTCCGCGAACGAAAAAAACGACGAAAACACTCAGTGGATAGAAGCCCGCATCTGTATTCCGTCACTGGTTCTCAGTACGTTTGCACTTCATTTAAATACTCCAGTGTGTGACAAAATGACATAACTCAAACCAAACTTCATTTTATGATGCCATAAACTTACTCAATTTTGTAATAGCTCGATTGATAAAAACTTCAAATGAAAATCTAAGAGAAATCTAATCACTAAAGAATGTAAGAACATTTTTTATATTTAATGTTAGAATGCCGTTATGCATTGAATTTGTAATGATTAAGTTTATTTAGAAATCTGTTAAGCATTGAATTATATTCATACGATTGATTTAGATCATACCATCATTTGTTTTCAGTGCCTACCACTAAATTCAAAATGACTATGATGAATATTCTGTTAATTGTGAGATTGCAGATATTGTTCCTTTCCTGGAAGTACTGTAAAACTAGACTCGAAGATTAGGATCTGTTAATAGTTGCGTTTTGAAATTACAAATCGATTATAATTTTCGTCGTATCACAATATCACGATTGACAGTCGAAGGAACGCTATTGTGGAGCTTCATCTGGAAAAAGTCACAAATTTATATTTAAAAATTCTCTAATTCTGATTTTGTGCCGCAATTTTCTTCACATACTGTAGCTATGCAGTGATGTAGAGATACTGAAAGTGTTCAAGATCGGACAAAAAATGGCCTATCAAGAGCTTCGAAGACGCTGAAAATTTGATAGAAGATTGCATCAAGGATTGCAAGAAATCCTTGGAGGCCCATGAGGAAATGATTTGGGAACTTGAAATATCGAGAAAAAAACCTGTTCTTAGAGCTCTGGAAAGAGACTTCTGACTTTTTATGGGAAATAAAGAAATACTTCTAGCCTCACAGATGCGTTAAATCCGAGAATACCGGCTCGCAGTTTATTGTCTCTACTTTGTTAAAATGAAAAATGAGGCGACGATCATTTGTGAATAAGCCAGTAATCATCAAAATGACCGATTTCTTGTTTAAAGCATTTGAGTATCTCAAGAAAAACATCAGAAATGTCACCCACCTAAAACCCTGTATCTATCATGATTTGGGGAGGAATGTCGTGAAACAAGAACCGTTTTCTTGAATTCGTTCCTGAGGGAGTCTAAATAAATGAGGAAAATTGTAAAGAGGAAATTATAAAAACATTCGTAGAAAACTTTGATAACATACTTTCCCATGGAAGGTCATTTCTTTATTAGCAAAATGGAGCACCAGTTCAAATCTTCAATCGGGCTCAAGGGTAATGTTCTTTACTTTCTAACCACAAATGAATGACCCACTTTAAGCCCTGATCTGAATCCCATGGAGATCTAGGTCTGGCTGTTCAGAGAGAATTACTTGCAAAATTCTATATATCACTGAAACCCTCAAATGTCTTTGGAACAATGGGCCAAAATATCGTCAAAACTGTTGCATGCTGCAGTTGAATTCGTATAAAAATGACTAGTCTGTGCAAAAAATTGTTGAATAAATGTTTCAAAACATCAGGAGGTAATGCCCATTCCCAGTAAACCTGTGCTGAAATAATGCTGAAATCTGCTCATATATTTCGTAGTCTCTTCAGTGCAGAAAATTACAGCCGGCACATATTGTTCTGCGCGTTCATTTTGTTGATGTTAAGCGTTTCTTCTCCTATTAAATGGTGGTATTTTCCACTGTTTGTCTTATTAAATCAACATCATAACTATAACATTGTTTTATCTAATATCAGCATAACTTTGAGCATATGCAGGGCGATTTTCATGAATTTTCTGCAATTCTAAAAAGCTATAATATGAAAGCTAATTCTTTTCTAAAATCCGTCAAATAAAGGGAAAACACTCTCAAAATTTATTCTACCTTTGTTTAATTTGTTCACCTTGCAACTCGTGTTATGCAGATAGGTTATGAAGTGCTCTTTTCGAAAATGAATAGCTTAGAAATCATAAAATTGGATTTGCTGGCAAAACTTCATAACTTTGATCCCTCCGAAACGAAGCAGTTTTACGGATACGGCCTGCTCTGTGGCTGTATGTAGCGTCCGCTCTGCGAATGGCGATTTACCTCGCTACACGATAAAGTTAGCCAGTCTTTCAAATACCTCTGAGACTTGTGCTATAGCAAACGTTATTGTGCTCATCGTCAGCGATGTCGGCTGCGCTTAGTGATTGGGCATAGTTTTTTGCGGCACTACGTACTTAATGCACTCCCCCTCTGGGGTAATAGCACGCTCATCGCCTGATAAAGCTTTTTGCAGTGCCGGATGCACTTCGTCGTTTTTATGGTGCACTGCAATTTTTGCTTGCATGATTTAATACATCATACGCCGATACGGTGAAAGGTAGAAAGCCTTTTAGATCAAAAGCCTTTTCCTTTCCCCGGATAAATCAAAGTATAAACTCAATTTTATTCTTTGTTTCAAGTATTATAAATATACTTAGGGAACTTCTGGGAACATTTCAGGGTGATTGTTTTCAGTTGTTCAAGCTTAAGAACCTTTTATATAGTAGACTTTGCGCTATCAGAATAATTGTAAACGTCCTCAGAATAATTGTACAAGTTATTAATTTGGTCATAATTTATTGAGACTCGACTAAATCTCTTTTCTGAGATTTCGACTAGACTGTTCAATTGCTGTGTAATTTTCAATCTTCGCACATTCTACAATCAGAAAGAAGCAGTAACTGAAAATTTATCATTTAAAAAAATTTCCTCATTCAGCATCAGGAAAACATTACAGGGAGTGTAAGGCAGGAAGAAAGCAAAGTTTAAGAGCTAATGGACCACATAACATACCATGTTACTCTGGTGTTGCATTCAGGGTCACTGTGAATGAAAAATTGCATTACCCTCCGCGCAAGTGCTTGCAACTGCTCGAAGTGAAACTGCCAACTTTAGCCAAACTAGCGTCTTCCGGTCTATCGCATTGTCAGTCAGCAAAGGCATCTCAGCGGCTGGGCTTTGAGACTTCACCTATTCACGCTCGACGCTCGAATTGTAAATGATACCTTTGAGAAACGAAATATGTCGAGGCTGTTTCAACAGCATTTCTTTCACAAAGAGTTGGGTTTGGGATGTTTTGGCTCATGTTGCCCTACATGATTAACTGTTTCTAACGTTGTGGATTGTAAAACGAAGAGTATTTTCTCAACATTCAGTGAAACAAAATAATTTCCTCCGACCAATATTTCACTGTCAGCGAAGCCGCTCTGCAGTCATAGTATGGGCTATTGAAGGACCTCCAACAGTCACGAATGATTTAGGTTGTTGATGTGCTAACACCAGGAAACAGTGCTTACAACCCGCGTCATCACCAAATAAAATGACATAAGCTCAAATGACAGATTCAGAAACATGAGAGCATATTTAAGAAACTAAATTTTCCCGAAGAGTTTGCAACTAAGGTCAAAGTTTGCTGACTTAAAGGAATTCATTTAATGATTTATGAATTTATCTTTATCAGTTGTTGTGATGGAAAGGTAAAACTTCGTTCACATAAGAGCAGACAACATAAGCAAAATATTCTATCACTATTGAGAAGTTTGTACAGAAGGGTATGCAAAAGGATTCCACGTTTAGTGTTAGAAAAGTACGTTTCGAGCATAGCTTTCTTTACACCAGGTATTAATCAAAGAACGCAGCTTGACTACTACTAGCTTTGCTCGATAAACTATTGAGTGGGTTCCATTAAGAAAAAAAATACAAGAATTTAATTTATTTCAAATAGTTAGACAAACGTCTTTCAAACATAAATTAAGAGAACAAAATCATGATATGACTGGATACTGACGATCGAAGTGCTAAAGCTCGGCTTTCGATGCACTGATATATTAATATAAATTATCAGGACGACAGATCGCAAGCCTGGCTGATTCCGGAATAATACCGTTTATTTTATGTTTTTATTCCAGCTGTTACTCTGTTTGGTATGATACTCATACTCGTGTTACCTATATACCTAATTACGCTCTTACTTGAACTGAAACTTAAATGCAACCGCTTCGGACATCGTGGAGCAGAAACAGTCAATGGACCCCACTCCTACTGCTGTGAATTGGATGAGAGTGAGGCTTCAATCGTTGTCTCCTGCCTAGACGATTTCCCTGCACGTATCATGAGTGCAGCGACTCATTATCATATATGAAGAATCTCAACTGGCTAATAGAGATACAGGGAACCATCTGGAAAATTTTACACACCTATGAAAGATTTGTCACCCCGCGGGTGAATCCGAAAATCACCCATGTTGTTAAACTCTGCTATTTTGAATCAACGAGCTTAAAAGGGATGAGTTTTGCGTCGAAATTTCAACAGTAGGCAAATTTGTACAAACGAAAATTTTTATCTGGTATAAAAATTTTTAATCCAATACGTTAACACCTTACAGTGAATATAATTGACGGTTCAACAGTAGTACCTGGACGTGACTTAAATGTTTGTTACGCTGGAAAAAAAACTGGCATTGAATTATTTTCTTCTCATACCGTTCTCCATGCAACATGAAACATGAAAGCAATCCCGGAAGTCTACCAACAATTACGGTAGAGCTGGGTTGGAATGTTGCTGAGATTTGATGTAAAATTTTGTTGTCTCTTCAGCACATGAAGTTACAGCCAGCAATTTATTGTATTACAATATTCATTCATATTTTAATACCAAGAGTTTCGCCTCCTGATAAATTCGTGCGTTTCTCCCAATTTGACTTGTAACACCATGTCACCATGTTGCAGGCACTTTCATGAATGACGGAATTGCACATGTTTGGAGAGACGCACGTTGGATTATGTATAATGTTCTTTACGTTGTGCGTAATTGACCATTTATGTTATTTTGACCACTGGTTGACTTTGATATTTTTTATGTTTTATAACGACTTTGAGATGTCACATCGCATAGTTTGTAAACGGATGTGTAATGGTGCTGAAATATCAGGTTGTAACAGTAGTTCTGTCCATTTTTTCAACTTGAAATAAAGTAAAAATCCTGTCGAAAATATACTTATTTAGTCTTCAACATGGTCACCATTTCTATTAATTTCATCTTCCCATCTTGCCATAAGCTTTATGATTCTTTGTTCATAGAATTTAGCCAGTTTAGACTCGAAAAAAGAAACTTGTTTCATTTGACCTCTTCTTTCGAAGTAAGATTTTATCCCATTAAGTAAGTCTGTAAGCTCCTGAAATGATGAAAATCGGTTAGAGCAAAATCGGCAGAATATTGTGGGTGATGCATGACTTCCCAGCCAAATTCTCATTTATTTTATTAAATAAGTTTCTTCGTTCTACATTCAATTTTTTGGCATGGAAAACTCTACGAAAGGGCTATATTGTAAAAAAACAGACTCAACATGAGATGCCATCTTCAAAGTAGAGCTAATATTGTGAAACTCCTACCATCCAATATAAGGAATCAAAATGTAAATTCCGAAAAACGATGTCTTAGTGAGCTACAGTTGATCATGTATATGACAAAAAGTTCACTGTAGTGTCCTCCCTCAGGCTGCTTTACGCTCCGGGCAGACTGTGAATATCTTTAGACTTTTAATAACTATACACTTTGAATATATATGCCATAAGCGAGTGCCTGAGGTACAAACGAACTCGACAGGGTAAGGAAAACAGCTGGAATAAATGCCGTATTATCGTGAATATCACCGACAGCAATGGCACACCAACGATGATTAGTCAGGTAGTACAGCACCCAATGACGCCTGGAGGATCGACGGTTGTCGGGGAGTCGTTGCGTGAAGGACGTGGCGTTGCAGCGCGCCTGGCTGTCGAGGTGGTGAGGCTACTGCTCGCGGAGCGTCAAGACTTGTAGTGAAGATCAGAGTTGCTTGGAGAGAACTGCTGCATGGCGAGTCACTGTGGGTAGCCTGATGCGAGAAGGCTTGGGTGAGCCGCTGCTGTGAGGTGGCTCGGTGACAGAAGACTCTGTGTGATCCACTGCTGCGAGGCTCGCTGGGAAAAGACTCGTGTGCTGGAATCCATATAGCTCACCTCACTATTGAGGCAACCTGTCAAAGGAATTTTATTCGTTGAGTTGACCAGTCACGATTTGTGCGTTAACGGTGAATTGCTCTGGTCGGGTGACTACGACATAAACATGTCTACTCAAATCACCCGCCATGCAACCCTCTTCAGTCTCGCCCCAGATTTCGCCTCGCACAGTGTCAGTGGATCAGCTGTCCTGCAATCCTGGTCAGCGTGGCCGTCGTCGAGGGCTGCGTATTGTGCGTTGCTTTCTGGTTGACGGCAAGAGTGCCTGTAAGTACTGCTGAAGTTTGGCGCCGGAAGACCGTGGTGGAGTGTGGAGCGAATTGGTCACTCCGTAAGGGAGCAGAGTTCGCCTCTTCGCCCCCTGACGCGTGACCTGACCATGGAAGCCTAACTCACCGAGGGCCGTGCTACTCCTCTCCGTCTTACGTCGAAGCACTGGATAGCACTGAGGGGTATGTGGGTTGGTTGGCCATTGGGATTTGCTGTCAACGTATCAATTTCGTGCTCTGGTCAACTAGGGTGCAACGCCACACACGCATTCGAATAATAACTTACAACTCAAAACTTGAAACTTTATAACGTATAACTTATAGCTGGAACTTTATAACGTATAATTAACTTATAACTGGAACTTTATAACGTATAACTTATAACTGATAACTGAAACTTTATAACGTATAACGTATAACTTATAACTGATAATTGAAACTTTGTAACGTATAACGTATAACTTATAACTGAAACCTTATAACTTATAACGTATAACTTATAACTAGAATTGGAACGCAATTCCGCAGCCGATATATCAGCTGCCACGGTAGGGGTTGAAGTTTTTCGGGTTATTTCATGTCCTTATAGGCTCAAGTCTTTGTTTTTCCCTACAGACTGTTGGGACTAGGTCTTTCGGGTTAAGCGGTGGGCGCTGGCGTGCGGCAAGAGCTGCGTGTTGTGCACTCGGGCCCGATCAGTGCTACTCCTCGCCTATTGATTCGTTTGACTCTGTGGTTTACTGGTGTTACTAATCTTTCGTTAAATTGAATTAAAAATCTCAATCCGGACTTTCTTTAACTCCACCATCAGTCTTTTTGTGTAACTCGTGTGAGCCGCTGCTGCAGAGAGGCTTGCTGGAGAAGACTCGTGTGAGTTGCTGCTGTGAGTGAACTGCTCCGTAGTGAGTCGCTGTGGATAACCTGCGGCAATGTGAGAGCTACGAGGAGAGTCGCTGGGAGAAGACTTGTGTGAGCAGACTTGCGAGTGAACTGAGCTGCGCTTGCCCCGTAGCGCCTTAGGTAGTGCTTGGTGCGGCCTCACCTCACCAAACTAGCTCTCTGATTAGGTGGCTCGCGGTGGCGCTTTTGAAGCGGTCGAGACTGAGCTAAACTTACGTGGGTGTCTTGAGATATCGCCTTGTTGCTCGAAGCGTGCAGCTTGTACAGGCCCGGTCCGGTACCCTTGCGCCAAACTTGCGCTCTGATTGGTCGGCCAGTAGGGGCGCTGCGAGGCATGTTCGGGCTGAGCGAGGTGACGCTTCTAGGCATGTGTGGTGGTGTTTGCGCACAGCTGGTTGAGACCACCACATTTCTCATTATCAGGAGACCAAATTCTTCGTCTTTTCCAGTATTTAATCAATTAGTTAATTTGCTTGAGAACATTTATCACGTGTAACGTAACTTATTCCTGCATAAGGTGTCAATAACTGAATGTGGTAAAATGCACTTACTCTCAACAACATTTTAAGATGTATTTTTGTCTGAGATTTTCGTTTGGTCCTTGCCATGTATCATATTCGTTGAGGGTATGATACAACGAGTTTCTTCGGCAACAAGCATGCCAATCATTATGCGGCTCAATGTCCTTGTTAGAGGGCATTGCTGAGTGGGCTTCTCATGCCACTTCGATATGAAAAAATTAATCTTAAATGCATTGCACGACCCTCAGAATAATGATAACCTTGAATACAATTAGATTTTAAAGTCGTGCATTTTTAATATACGTGATACTATCTCGTTATTAATAAAAATATCTAGCAGAGAATGTGTGGCCATTGAGCAACAACTATGGGTGTGTCGAAAAAAAATTATGTCCAACACATAAGGTAGTTCTCTTTATTTTCAAAGTTCTTTCATGGAATTGAAAAAGTTGCGGAATCTTGCCACAATTTGAGCATGAAGCTTTGGTTGCTGCGCTTGCTGCTCTTTTCATGCTCAACACGCCTCATCAACCAATGCATTTAATACTTAAACTCATTCCAATGCTGCATACTCCCTTAAACCTAGAAGAAACTCTATTTTACTCTTGAGAAATAACTTTTCGCGATTGACTGGACATGTAAGCGCATCTTCTTCGGTAACATAGGCGTCCACTGCCCTAACGACCGCTATCATCTCGAATTTAGACAATACAGACAGCACTCGTCGACCTAGGCCGAACTTCGGCAAAACCCTGCCTTTCGCAGCTTGTTTACGTCTCAATTTCATCCGGAAATAATAGGAGCAGGAAATACTCGTGTATTCTGACCTTCCGCAACCTTTCCCGACCAGTTGATGTTGACAAATGAGTCCTTTATTTCATTGCGTAAAAATTTCGTACATACTGGCCACTACAATCCCCGACGGTATACAATTGACGCGTATTAGATAGCACATTGATTCCATATGTAAATAGTGAAGATTATTGAGAAATTGGATTATAAGCATAAAAGTTTATTGTATGCGTGTCTTGAAAAAAAGCGTGTCTAAAATGTTTGTTTTTTGCAAAATAATGATTTCTAGATTCAGACTGTCGGGAATCTTTTTTCAAGCACTATAATGAATGAAATGTCATAAATATATTGTGGTGAAAAGCGTGTTCTCCGACATGTTGATATATGTACACGAAAAAATGTTTCTAAATTTCTATGATGTCGATCATTTAGTTGTGAAAGAAGAATCATTAATTTCTATCCGATAAACTTGCAGCAATATCACCGGATATCGAGAAAGCCTAATCTCACATGTCAATATCAGCGGGGACTGTTCTCCAAAACGTTCTACGTCAATTGGTCACAAATTAAAGAAACTTTTTCACATTTGATATGTCAGCCTTCTCGAACTTATTTAACTCGACCAAGGAATATATTTTCATATTTTTACTTTTATCTTTGGTTCTATCATTTTCCCATGGCAATTACGATATCCATGTGTGATTTTAAACGAGTGATTAATATTTAACTACTGATTTTAAAGTTAAATAATGCGAGAACAGTTACTAATGTCGAACAGTTAATGCATCAGCTTTATTTTAAACAAAAAGTTTTTCTGTTTTTCCTTTTTTCTTTAACCTTATTTCAAACAAAGAAGATAGCATCATAATATAAGTCAGGAGTTCTCAAAAGTGAACGTCACTTCCTGCATCCCCAATCTCAGAGCGTAGACCGAGAGCTGACAGTTGTACCCCATGCATGAATCACCCGTTCAAACATCAAATAACAAGCGAGATTAGTCAAATCTTTTCCAACTGTTGCGCTGCTATGAATCATCCGAGGCCAACTTGCAGCCGAACTACAGCGGCCGACTGTAAAGCCTAGTACAGACCTTGCGTTACCATAGTGCTTGATGCCGCTTTGACGAGCTGAAGATGGTTCTCCGACCGCTTGGGAAGACTATTTTTCATGCTGACCAAGAAGTCGAATGTGCTGGATTGCTGTCATATGCGTCACTAAAGCTGGGTTTACACGGAGGGTGACTTCCCCGGGGCAACGCCCTCTCTCCCTCCCCGCCTCTTCAAAAAACCCCCAATCCCCCTATCTAACGCCTCCCACTACTACCCCATGCGTGTCGACGCTGCTGCCCCACATGCTGGGACTGCCTCAGAGCGCCAGAGCGACAGTGCGCTTCAGACAGTCTTGAAGGCAGGAAGTATGTCTTAGCAGCTCTGTCGTCATGTTCTCATGCGTAATCTTAATGCAAAAAGTCTCTCCTGATCTGGAAAAGTGGCTGAAGGCTAAAGTTTTTACATTGATAGATTTATTGAGAGCATAGCGTCAGTCTGATTGTATTTATTGCGGCTGTAAATATATTTTTTATCATGTACTATCACTGAAATGATTTTCGATCTAATTCAAAAGTAATTACCTCTAAAAATAGTAGCACAAATTGTTCGCTATCATGCTATTATTAACACAAGATGGCTCGTGATAGGATTTAGACTGATATAATTTTTGTTACTTATTTCTATATCCTGTAATCAGACTTTATCGCGCATATTTCATTCATTTTTATCTCTATATACATTTGCTGGGCAAGCTATATTTTATTATTCCTTAGTTTGGGCATTAAGTTCATATAAGAAGCTATATACGCGCTAAGTTTTAATGATTCGCCTCCATCCCTTATTAATCTAAGTGACACATTCGTTTCTGCCAAGGCACTTGGCCTTCGTTTAAGAAGTAATTCTTGAATTCTTCACGAATACGTTGATCTTATGCCGGCCTCTGTGAAATAGTTTACAGGTTAAAAATAGTATCTTCTTTTCTGCACGTACCTTGAATTACATTTCGACATTTTCACTCAGTCACTGTTATCTCCAGGGTTGCCGATTTTTTTCTGATGATCGTATTTTTCTGATGATCCTTCATGAAAACGTACCAAAAATTGTTAGAGCGTACCAAATCTATTTAACTAGCAATAAAACGAAAATTTTATGGTTTTACCTACTTTTCCTGCTAGAATGAAACTTTTTCCTCCTCTTCTTCCTTCATCTGCCAATGTTTTTTATTTAATTTGTTGACTAAGCTACAGTGGTGGTTACAATTTTTGCAGTCTATGTTCTCTAACGTAGATTTTGATCTCATTCATGCATTTAGTCTTGATCTTTTTAACAGAATCCTGTTTTTTGCTATTATGTAGTTAGGGTCAAAAATCTTTCCAGCTGCTACAAAATATTGCGGTATTGACACAAGCTGCATCATGAACTCGGGAAGTAGCGAGTAACAAAGCTGCGTACCAGAATTTTTCAGACACAATTTTTGTCTTGAAAGGAGCATCTTGACCAAACAGTTCTCGCCATTTCATATTGATTTTTTCATGCTGCTCCTTTTTCGCAAAATTAGAGAAATGCATTGAATATGGTATTATTGAATTACATTTATTTAGATCTTTCAATCCAAACTCTTCTAGTTTTTTGGTACATATTTTGTTGACATTTCTCAGGAGAATGCTTTCTGCAGCAGCACCAAAATAAATCTCATTTATATTGACATAGGTTGAGGGGTGGCCTATATTTATTTTGCAATTATTGTCATTCGAAATCAATAGATCCCTTTTTATGAAGTTGCCCATAGTGAAATTCTCACTCCAGAGAAATTAAAATACATTTTTCTAAGGGAAACTCGTATATTTGCTGAACGCACTAATTTCGGCAGCCCTGGGCATCTCACCCTCCGTCTAAACGCAAGTGGGGAAGCTTGAGCGGGTGAGAGGGGTAGGGTGGGGGCGTCACCCTGGGGAAGTCACCCTCCGTGTAAACCCAGCTTACTCAGTGTGATTGAGGAAGGTGCAGCGCTCCGCGATCTCTCCGCGGCTATAGTCTCCGCGGCTTCGCACAGCGCATTGTCGTTATTATACATCCTTCCCCTCTCAGAGCTCATGAGCAACTGACTGCCACTGCAGCTCTGGAGCACAAGGTTTCCACGCGAGGCGACTCTAATTACCCTAGCTGAAGGCTGTTGATTACCCCAGATTACCCTAAAACAGCTAATATTGACCTATGATCTAATAATTAACTAAAAGGTAAATGGACTGGTTTTCAGAGCTCTGTCAGTATGAATAAGTCCTGTGTTACATACTGCATGGGCGTCAAGAGGGAAATCCAGTCGAACGACGTTAGAATGCTGGTTTGATATCCAGACGATATCACGTACAAGATGTTTGCCAAAAAACTGTCGAATTAATTTTGATGCCCGCTGTTTTCCAAGGCGCAATTTTTTTCTGCGACTCCTGATCTGGGAACATTGTTTTCATCAAACTAAAAGAGGCTCCCACAATGAGATAGGTGGTGCTTAGCTAAAAATGTATAAACTTGCAGTTCCACTTTACGAGCACGATTTTCGAGAGGATCATTGGATAGCACGTAGCTGGCAATTGATGTTTTTTGGCCACCATGGATCGTTGTTTGTGCCGCTGAGAGCATGCGATGCCTGATCTTCGATTTCCCACAAGTATTATAGGTTCGACAAACCTTGAAATATTCCACATCCTTTTGCTCAGTTGATTTTGAGAACTTGGCTAACCATCCCTCAAACCCAGGTTCCGATGTCAACGAATCTTTAAATATCTGCTGGTTGTTTCTAGCTTTCAAGTCGAGCTTCCTTTTTTCGAGGTGGTGTCGTTGGCTCTTCCTCACTTGGTGCGCGATCGTCTGCTTTGCTGCAAGAAATGCAATAATATGTGTACCTATCCCTAGTACAATTATTTTTTTTTATTTAATTTTCCATCCATTCACGCACTTCAGCCATTCTTTCCACATGCTCAATCTAACCTAACACTTTGATCCACTCTCTCTGATGACTTTCTGGCTTCCCTCACACATGACCTTCGTCATACCTTTCCATAACGGATTTTATCCAATCTTGTTACACCACATATGCTTCTCAGACACTTCGTTGCAATCACATTGACTATAAACTCATAAAGTTGATCGTAAAGTTATCAAATTTCTTCATTTCCTGAAGGGCGGGTGAGGATTTTCAGAGGTTTTTGAAAAACTACCTTGCCTTTATTAATATGCATAAACTTTCCTCAACACTCAGTTGTAGAACCCCTAGTGCTTCAATTTTGGTGGACGGAATTCTAGGCATGATCGCAGCTATATCAAATTCTACGTCCGTGCTAGTGCGCCTAAGAAAGACAGGGAGAATACAAACATATATTGCAAGTTTCAAGTCGATAACTGTACTCTTTTGTTTATATGAATTTTTGTAACTAATTTTATAGCTTCTTTCTTTCGTTTTTAGCACCTTTTGTAACTCGAAGTGTCAAAGAACCCTGTCTAAATTTTTTTGTTTGCATCGCTACAATAGCATGCTTTTTTGGCGTGCAACATGGCTAAGAAATAGGACGCCTTCCATCTAATTAGCTGGCAAAATACCGGCGCTGTGAGGCAACTCTGCTGCTAATTCAATGACTATCACAAGAATGAACCTATTAATTATTTCTACGATGAAATATATTAGCTGTGGAATTTAACAATACAACAAACAAACCTGTCAACATTCTCTTGAAGCTTATAACCACTAGCGCAATCAGAATAGGACAGTGACTTTCGTCGACTGGCTGTTGCTGACACCGATCGAGTTTTTATTAGCAAAATGCAACTCAGAATCATTTGTCAAAACGAAGTAGACAAGAGATATTATGGTTTCGTATCTTGACGCCGTCTTTCGTGAGCGATACCTGATGACATTCAAATATGCGACACTAACCACAGCAGCAGTGCAGTTTTGTGAACACTAAATTCTGACCCGCTTCATTACATTTCGTTCAAGTGTTAACCAGTAGGGTGCTTGCATATTGGCTTTCAATTTTCTATTTTTCGTAGATTAGGCGGTCGCTTCTTTCACGGAGCTCTGATTACCCTAGATTTGCCCATATTTTGATTACCCTAGATTTGCCCCTAAACATACCCTAGGGAACCCCTGATTACCCTAAGCTGGGGTAATTACCCTGCTCGTGGAAACACTGGGTAAGCAGCGGTTCTTATGCAACGCCACTGCGACGATCACAGGCACAATGGTAACGCAAGGTCTGCACTAGGCTCCAAGTTCACCACGGTGGCAGTACTCACGCCGCAGCATGTGCCGCCGTACGGCTGAGGCGGGAGGTCATTTGCTCGTCCTGTGCTGACTCTAAAGCCCCGTACAGACCTTGCGTTCCCATAGTGCCTGTGATCATCGCAGTGGCGTTGCAAAAGAACCGCTCCTGACCAGACTGGCTTGACTGACTGCATTAGCAGTCAGTTATCATTTATCATTATCAGCAGTCTAAAAAATGATTTAGATCCTTAATTGCTATCCATACATGGTTATCGTAGTACATGAGAGGGGAAGGATGCTTAATAACGACGATGCGCTGTGCGAAGCCGCGGAGACTATAGGCGCGGAGAGATCGCGGAGCACTACAACCTCCCTCAATGCCTTCCGCAATCATACTGACCATGGAGCTAGGATATATGGAGGGAGCATAGCCGTCTGTGAAGAGAACCATTTTTTGAGATTTCTCCTATGCCTGTGGTAACCAATAGCCGTCTCGCAAGTGTGACGTCAGCACGGAAGCCAGTTACCTCCTGACTACGCTGGGATGCACACACGCTCGCTGAATGCTTTTCCAGCTGTTGAGTTAGTCGTCAATCATTATTTTGGGTTTCTAAAACTCCGGAAGATGATAAATTGTGTTTCCTCACTTGAGGACACTTAATAATATCAAAATTACTAGCAAAGATGCATTTAGAGTTGAAAACTATAAAGATTACAGGCCCTTGAATATAATAAATTAGAGAGCGACTTGCACGCGCACCTCATCCTTCGATTTGTGGAGCGGTACTAATCTTGCTTTGGAAAATGGTGTTGAAACCTTTATTGTAGCACCTTGAATGTATATGTGTATAATACTGATAATGTTGCAGTGCTCTTGTGTTAGAATGTGTTTAGACAGTACTCTGCGTTGAGAACTGAGCTCATGGTTCTTGTGGAACTGAGCTCATGGTTCTCGGGCTTGGTTGGAGCCCACTCCACCACTACCCTTCGTGATGTAAACTTGTGTCCTGCTGTGTGTACTGATTATACAAACTTCAAGTGTCTCGTCTTACTTAACCTAAATTCCATTAAATGGAAGGGCGAGTCGTAGAGGAGGTGAGGAGGCGAGGAGGAGCCAACTTCAGCCAAGCGTCTGTGGTTGGCTTACGTGTGGGGCCTTGCCAATGCCCCAGTCTCCCAACTTTTGCAGCTAATTTGAACCCGATTGGACTCGGCTATGCTCCCTCCAGTATATCCTAGCTCCATGATACTGACTGGTCACGCATAGGGCATGAATCGGGTACGCTCAACTTCGTGGTGAGCATGAAAAATCTTCTTCCGTAGCGGTCGGAGAGCCATCTGCAGTTCGTCTAAGCGGCATCAAGCACTATGCTAACGCAAGGTCTGGACGGGGCTTAAGTTGCTTGCGCCGTCTTGCAGAAATGGCCGATATCTTTTAATTGAAAGGAAACCGGCTCTGGCGTAAATGCTATTGCGTTCTTCGGTTCTGAGTAAGGGATAAATTTTTGATTCGGGAGAAGTGAAAAAGTAATTACTCAATTTTTCATGATTATAAAACAAAAACGAATATATATTTGGATAAATTAATCCTTGTTAAGAAACGGTCTCGAATATGCAATTTACCGATAAAGTAATATCCAATTCTCATCGCTTTGGAAATACCTTCAGACATTTGATTCCGGGAGGTTGGAATCAAGTAAGACGTCAGGTTAGAAATAACGTTAAGACCTCTTTAACGGTGTTGAAAATCATTATTCAAATTACGCAATTTAAAATATTTCTCCGTATGGCATTAGGATCATAGCTGTATTTGAGTAGCGTCCTAGGTACCCCATATACCTGGGATTCCTGGGATGTAGTTCGGGCCCGACAGGCCCGGGCCATTCTGATGCACCGCCCTCAACGACGACTCGCCGCTACATTTCCTCCACTCTCAGCTGCGCCACCTGCTGTAGGAGGCTGTTGCCCGCCGCAGGCTGGTAGTAATGCGGAGTCGGAGGTCGATCCGGGACCGACGCCAAGAACCTATCCAACCTTGATTTGAAGGCAGCCAGTTTCCCACGGGACTCCCTCAGTTCGATTGGGAGGCAGTTGAAGAGTTTTGGGCCAATGACCGAAAAAGTTCTTTCATGGCGCGTCCTCACGCTGGCTAGAGCCCTGTTGTTGAATGGCGGAACGACACATAACCTCCCTAATCGGGGATGCTGTCTAATTCTCAACGCCAGACTCGTGTGAACAAAGTTTGGTACCAGTCCCTCCAGCATCTTCCAGGTGTAAGTTATCAAGTACCGCTCTCGTCGTCGCTGCAGGGAGAACAGTGATAACCTCTGGAGCCTCTCCCAGTAGTTGAACCGCTGCATTCCGACGATTTTTGACGTGAACGTTCTCTGAATTGCCTCCACTTTCTGGATCCCCCCCGTCGCAATCGGACTCCACAGCTGGCAGCAGTATTCGGCCGGGGGCAAAATCAGCGCTCTATACAAGGTCATCATGGACGCTGCTTCCCGGACACGAAACGTCCGGAGGATCCATCCGAGTTGGCTTCGACACTTTTTTGAGACCGAGTCTATGTGCTTTGTGAAGCTTCCCCCGTCCTCCACGATCACGCCCAAATCCCTGATTGATGACCTCCTTTCTACAACCACCCCACCAGCAATTGTGTAGGGGAAGGTTTCATCCGGATGGTGACCGCAACGAAGGAGCTCGAATTTGCTCTCATTGAAGCACATGTTGCTCACCTCGGCCCTTTCGTTGATTTTGATTAGGTGCTGCTGCAGGGCCTCGCAGTCTTGCTTGCTGGCCACTTCCTTAAAAACTCTTGTATCGTCCGCAAATGATGAGGCGCAGGAGTGGAGTAATCCGACGTCAATATCACTGACATGGACCAAGAAAAAAAGTGGCCCAAGCACCGAGCCCTGGGGCACTCCACTTATCACTCGCGACTCGGCTGACCGGCATCCGTCAACGGCCACTACTTGTTTTCTGCCAGTAAGGAAGCACCTGATCCAATTCCACAAGTCGCCACCAACGCCAGCAACCCTCAACTTTCTAAGCAAGATCCCATGGTCTACCTTATCGAATGCCTTAGCAAAATCTAGGTATACAGCGTCCACTGCATGACCACGACCGAGGGCCTCCGTGATGTGCCGTTGGTGCTCAAGCAACTGTGAGAGGCAGGACCTCCCTCTTCTAAACCCGTGCTGACTCGGGTTGAACAACTCATCATCCTCCATATATCCCACCAGCCTTTTCACTACTATTTTCTCAAAGATCTTTATAATGTGGGAGGTCAGTGTGATCGGCCTATAATTCCGGGGTAGGTGTTTCTCGCCCTTTTATATGTGGGGGTAATAATTCCCAGCCTGAGTTTGGTAGGTATGGACCCCCGCACTCAGTGATGCCCTCCAGAGCAGGAACAAAGGCCTGCTGATGGCAACTCTACAGTTGCATCGGAAGACAGCCGGAACACTGTCTGGACCCGGCGCCGACGAGGGTGAGAGCTCGCCAATGTTTTCCTCAACGTCTCGCTCACCGAATTCAAAGTCCACCAGGTTTATCGGTGTGGTACTCGGCCACTCATTCGGGCCCCAGCCGCCAGCGTCTTCCCCAAACTTGGGCCGACTAAATACCGCCTCATACTGTGCGCGCATCACAGCGCATTTCTCTTCAGGGGTGCACACATTCCGTGCGTCGACTCAAACGGTCCCACAACCGACTTTGTGCGAAGTTTCCTCCTGGCGTACGAGTAGAAGTATTTAGGGTTATTTTTTATAGCGGCGATGGCTCTATCTTCACAGGATCTTTCCTCTTCATCATGTGACGCTTCGAGCTGCCTCTCGATCTCAGCTACTCTAACAAGGATGCCATCCCTGGCGGTCCCCGAGCGCGCCAACGTCCCAACTTTTTTAAGCAGCTTTGAGCGCTTTCTCATTAGTGCCTTCCGGTCCCTAGGTATTGGGTTTATCCCCCCAATCTTCCGTGTTGGGGCATATCTTGGACAGACCTCGGACAAGACAGCGAGGATCTCGTCGTACATCTCGTTGGGGGTACGTCCAGCCAAACGTGCATCCCAGTCAGTGTCACCCAGCGCTCCCGATAGGCCAGTCCAGTCTACGCGATCACTCATAAAATTGAGAGAGTCAAGCGACCCTCCCGACGCTCCTCGGTCCCAGACTCTGCCGCTCCAGGCCAAGGTCACCAAATATGAGGATACATCTGTGGTCGGACATAATAGTCTCCTCAACCTCAACCCGTCTGACCAACTCGTCGTCGTTTGTTAAAAACAGGTCTAGGACGTTGTCTAGTCGAGTTGGGAGGCGGACGTATTGCTCCAGGGCTAAGCTTTCCATAAAGTTCCAGAGGTACTCGCTCTGCACTCTTGACTCTCTCGTTCCCCCATAGGCATGACCCGACTCCCAGCACATGGTTGGAAAGTTGAAGTCTCCCATAACAGCAATTCTGGGGAATGGAGCTGGCAGAGATTCGAGCGCCGAGGATATGAGGCTAATTGCCTGCTCAAAGTTAGCCTGTTGACAAGTTGGAGGGCGGTAAACAATCACCACCGCCAAGCCCAGGCCGGCAAACCACAAGACCAGGTGCTCCACCACCGAGTTTGTGCCAGCAGAGAGGACTGTAGCATGTCGAGATATGTCGTTCCTTACATAGCATGCAACTCCCCCCTTCTTTATTCCAGCCGTTCGATCAGCTCTGAACAGGCAGAAGCCCTCCATTTTAACTTCAGCGTCCAGGATTTCTTCGTTAAGGTGGGTCTCAACAAGGGCCACCAGCCCCGCACCAACAGCCAAGGCCCTTTCCCTCAACATTTCCACCTTGCGCTTCTGCCTGTAGGGCCTCAGACCTTGAATATTCAAGAACAAGAACACAGCGTTGTCCACCCCCGCTACCAGTGGACCTGACAGCTGCAAGCTGCGGGCCGGGCCGTGTCGCCTGCGGAGGTCGCTCTATCCTCCAGCTCAGTAACCGGGACAACTGCTCTTCTATGGCGCTCACCTGCCGGCGTAACCCTAAAAAAGCCGAGAAGTTCATTGCTTCCTCGTCACTGGTACCGCGGCTGCGGTTACCAACTGCGCCAGCTGGTTCCGGCGGGTCAAGGTTGGCATCTACCTCATCAGGAGCAGACGCGATGCGCCTCAAAGCCGGCTGCTCCTCGCGTCGCCGTTCTCTATTTGTAGGCAAGGGGGACGCCTTCCGGGCTCCTGCTCCGATTGAGAGAGCCTCAGCACTCAGGCTGGAGGGATGTAGGAACTTGCATATTTTGCGGGTACACTCCTCCCCGCCTTCAGCTTTACGGCACATAGCCGGGTGGTAGAATCTACAGTTCTCTCCCTTTTTGCAGCCCCCTCTCATTTTGCCACCAAATTTTAGAAACTTCGGGTGGGAAACTAGCAGAGTTTCGGGTGGGCGAAGCGGCACTTCTCACCCCCTCGACCGTGCTTACATTTTTTGTTGAGGAAGTGCTTACACACCTCTCTCTGCGCACGTACCTCCGCAGGACCACTAACCGACACCTCTTCAGGGTCTGTCCGCGCCTCCGTACGCACACTCTCCTCTGCAGGGTCGCCAGGATCACTGGGATCCACCCCCACATCACCAGCTGGGGGCGTAGACTGCACAGCTGCAGCCACCGCTGTTGGGCGACCGGCCTGCCCCGCCCGCGCGGCTAAGTCAGCCTGCAGTCTATCCGCCGTCTCGTCGTACTTCTCCTTAAAAGTCTTACGAACCACCGGCGTCACGCAGGTCTGGCAGACAAAGGATGTCCTCGTGAGCTCCAGGCGCAGCAGGTGGTAGGCTGGGAGGTCAGAGCAGTCCAGGTGGGTGAAGCCGCCGCACTCGCCACACTTCAGCCCCACGCCACTCACAGCGTCCCCACAGCCACACGTCACCCCCACAGGGACCAGCCGGCACACGGCACTCACGGTCATTATTGCACTCTTTAGTTATTGCACTCTTTAGTTATTGCACTTATTTAGTTATTGCACTGCTTAGTTTATTTTATTTATTGTACTGTTTTTATTCGCTCGCTTACCGAGTTTATATTTACATTTAAACAAGCAAAGGAACGTGCAGTTTTAGGTGACAGCACAAATACGGGACCAGCCTTTACACATCGACAATTCTGAAACAATCAGTAAAACTTGGTAAAGGGAACAGTGAAAATTGCATACTCTGATGGTTATTCAGAGTATGCAGGGTGTTACGAAGCGAACGGTTTAAACTTTGAAAATAGGCGGGGACACATGAAATAAACACTTTTTCTGAATTCTAAATATTTCAAAACTCATTAAATTTCAAGAGACTCTAGTTTAAAGTTTGAACTTCATGCCCAGTTTAGGACAAGTCCGGTTCTGAGAATTGCCTTGAAGAAAAAAGAAACGAACATCAGACAAACAGATGTCTATTAAACGAGCTTTACAATAACTTCCTCTTCCCAATAACATATCCTCGCACTGTGTCAATATAGGCCTGCAATCTCTTCCGAGTAGAGTTGAAGTTGTAAATCAACCATTTCATGTGTCCCTTGAAAATGAAATCTAAAGGGGCCTTGTGTGGAGATTTCGGAGGCCATGCCACTTCAAGCCCTATATCCATCAATCCGGATAGGCGTCGTTGAGATATTGCTGAGCAGAGCATTGTTGTCGGACTTGGGGGGGAGCTCCAGTGTGTTGAAACCACATTCGACAGTAAATACCTAGCGGCCCAGCCTCGAGCATTTCAGGTTACACGCCCTTTAGAAACGTTCAATGAACTATTCCAATTACAGAAGCAGCAGATATTGCACAAAAAGAAAGCAACTGACAATACCAGCCGACACAGTGACTCATGACCGATGTTGATACAATAGTTTAATCGATTCACTTTATGAGGATTATCTTCTCGTCAGTAGTGGGAGTTGTGTGCATTAACTTTTTATTGCGAGTAAAAGTAGCTTTCTCGGTTAAAAGAACATGATTTAAGACAGTTTCATCGTCCTGTTTATGCCTTAGGTACAAACAGGCAAGCTGTACACAGGGATGTAGTGGTTGGCCGGGAGCAGATTCTGAACTTTCTAAGAATGGTTAAGTTGTACATTGTTGAAATTGAGAACGTACTCCAGGAAGATTTTGTTTGGTATTCTAATTTACTTGCTGCAGCTTTAATGCTCGTAGGAGGCATGTCACGAAAATATAGCTGTATGTCGTCTTCAACTGCATCTTTTAATTCCTTGGGCCGACTATATCCTCTCCAACTCTTGTTGAAGCTTCCATATATGTTTGTAAACAATCAGCGTTCGGGGAAAACAATATCGGTGGCGAAAGCGCCCGTGGTGCAACCTCTGGTGCCCTTAGCATTGCCGCTGGGTGTTCTGTTAGTCAAATGCCAATGTGTTGATATTTCATTTAAAAAATGATTCATGGTTCCATCATCAAATCGCAGCGTGAAATAATATGTAAATACGCTAAATATTTGAGTGGTGCTAAATTTAAGGGTAGTACTTAATTTCAAATTTTAATTTTAGAGGCACGAAAAATTAAAACTGGAACCACGAGTTAAAACTCCAATCCTCAGAATCTCGAGAACTTTGAAATTTTAAAGCGATTTATATTCGGGAAAAGTGTGTACTTCGCGGATGACAGCTTTCGGTTAAAGTTTGTACCTCTTGGTTTTGACAGCCGAACTGGAGTACATTATGTTATGCGAATTCAGCACCTGATCAAATCGAAATAATTTCTCGGATTGCTGAGTAAAGAGAAGTGACGAAAGAGTTTGCTGATGGTTAATAATGATTTCTATTTTCAGGTGGCTGCATTTTCAAGCTCTAAAACCTTCTAAACTGGTTATGACTACTACTGTAGTGTCCAGTTTGACGTCTGAGAGTATGCGTTGTTTTGTTTTGTTGTTTTGAAATGTTTTTCTATTTCCTAACGTCAAGGAGAAAAAAATCGTTCCATACTCTGATTTGTTTTCACCATGAAGCTTTCGGAACAAAAAATAAGAGAGTTCTGAGTTTACAAAATAACAGATTACTGAATGACAGAATAAGAGTTTTGACGTCTGAAAAGCGCCCCTCGGGAGACTCAGATATCGTTAAAGGAATTTTGAAGCCCTTCATCATTCTGTGTGATGAATGCCTCGATCAACTGCGAAAAGTTTCTCGTTTGAAACACAACGTCATCTTTGAGCGTACCTTCAATGAACTTTCCGCCATTTTCCCCGAACGCAGGGCCGTGAGTTGCTGTTGCTTTATTAATTATATATATGCGTACCAACCACTAGTTACCAAACGTAAGTCGATAACGCTTCGAATGAAAGTTTTACCAACTCTTAGTTGGATTGTTGATGATAAACATAAATAAAAAAATGGAATGATTTGAAATTTTCTATGAGAAACTGAGCCACACTTAGGAAATTAAAAAAAAAAGAACCATAAACAACGATAAAAAATAACGATTTTTTAACGATATCTAAAAGCAGTTCTTTTTTCACTAATTTCTTAGGCATTCGATAAATCAAAATCGGTTACAATTTCCGCCGTAGTTGACTATGTTTGAAACTTCTATTAAGGACTTCTAGGGTTTCTGGTACAAATTTTTTGAAAAATCCCAAAGTGAACTAAAACAATATTAATTTGTTGGGATTTCTGCCAAAGTTTATTTACATATTAGCTACCTGTCTGGGTCTGCAAAAGTCCTGTTTTCACTGTGTACCCAAGATGATGGGGAATAATTATTGCCTTCTGTGCTTGCCAGCGCAAATCGCATCTCGTCAGGCAGCTAAAAATTAATGAGAGAACCATCCACAAAATAGTGCATTGGTTGAGGGAGGCTGAAAATTTCAGGGATATAATCAATGGTCAATCAATTGACTGGAAAAAAGCCTTTGAAAACCTTCCGAGGCTGAATAGAAATCGGTTGAGGTTTATGAATTTTCAGACTATTTACAAATTTCACTCAGCTTTTACTCCGATGTCCTAGATGAATCTAGCACGCACTCCTCACACAAAGGGATAGCTAAAGAAGTGACGTCAATGAAATTCCAAAATGTCAGCTAAGTGAATTTAGCAACGAAGAATTGTAACTGAAAATTATTGAGTAATTCTAATCATTCATTTCATCATATATTCAAATTTTTATTCCTGGACTTGCAACTTGTGACTGCTTGAAAAATTCAATGTTTTCACATTTTTTAACCGATCTACGTCGATTCAGGGTGACAGTGTTTTTTTCACTGAAAGACATTCGTAGAACCTTAACTCTCCCATTCTTTCTTGTCCCAATCTGCCTGCACCAAGATGCGCGCTGTAGAAGTGTTTTTACGTTTTGTGCTCTTGTATGAGCTGCACGAGCCTTCCACTGCGCACAATTTCGTTTCTGTGGACCCCCTGCCTCTGTGCAGCACGCATGTTTGCTAAAGGCGTACTAACGTATACCATGCCGAAAAAAAAGCTAAATGGGGCTTCCACTAGTGTTTCTTCTCTCTCATTTACGAAAGTAGTGTACCTGATTTTTTTAGCGTTAAATTTCAAATATATACCCTTTCAGTCTGATTAGCTTATCAGTTACTGGAACTGCATTCAATTAAACCTGATATCGATATTTGGTTTAGATTAGGTAAACTGATTCTTAAATTACTACGAGAAGCTGATAATTGTAACTTCAACAAAATATTTATATGAATGTGTACAGTCGTGAGAATATCAACCTTATTTTTTAGGTTTCAAAAACCTGAAAGAGGAAGGGGGAAAAGTGCGGTGTCAATTTATTAATTTGGATAAGAACTTAAGGTTTCTCTAGCGATTCTCCTAATTATTGATTATAAAAGGAAAAGCTTTAAATGTTGTTCGAAGATGAAAATAAAATGGGTTACACATATTCATGCCTCATCATCTTTTTGAGTTACTTGATGTTGATTTTGACTCATCCACTTGCAAATCTTTCCAGATTGTACTAAATATGTAACAAGGGCTATCAATTGGTGCAGAATAATTGTCATGAATTTACTCCTTTTTCAGAGTTTATGGTTTAAATTACAAGGTCTCTCAGCAAAATTTAAACTCATTATTCATTATTTTCATTTTTCTTGCATATAATTTAGTTATGCCACAATTTTTTATAGGTTTCTAGAACAATTTTTGAAAGTCAAATATTTTTAAGTTACAATTTTTTTCACGGACCGAGAGTGACGAAATCTAACAAGTGAATTATTCAAAAGCTGGAAGGTTCTTACCGGAGTAGACTGAAACTACTGGTCAGTTAATAATTTGGGCAGATAAGCTCAGAAAGGTCAACATAGCACAGAGACTGCCGAGTGAGGGCAAGTCACCGCGTCATTTAAGATTGCGACCGAGCTGCCGAGGAGTTACGTAAATCAGCAAAAAAAACAGGATATTCTAATGAAGAGGTCGTTTTTAAGCTGTTGCTGCTCAACGCCAGTGCTGCCAGCCACGTGAATGATGCTCCGAATGTCGGCACAGGCCGCATGGTGAAGGCCAGTATTTTTACCAGTGTTGTTCGCCGATTAAGGTTTTTCCAAACAGTGGACAAGATCATTGCTGAGCTTCCGGTATTTGTCCTCGTAATGTTTTACAGGCCAAACACTTTCTAATGTAGTTTTGAAGTTTGAACTGAGGGCGAATCGGCCTCAATTTTTACTTGTACAAATAAAATTGATGTAGTCAATATTTAGCCATGATTGAAAAACATTTTCCCATCCTTACCCTAAAGAAGTGTGCACCAATGCTGATAATACTTGTTGACTTTTAATTTTCCATGTAATGCTCGAGAATACATTTTCGAATTGCGCTGAAAATTTAACAAAAAAAATATTTGTTAGGTCAAATAATGCTGCTGTACTATTCAGTACACAATTTTGTTTTCTGTCCATTATTATTCAAATAGTTCTTACATTGTGTAGTCAAATATTTCCAATTACAAAAATATTTTTACTGATGATCAAATTAACTTCTCTCAGTGCTAAAATTCATTCATGTAATGTAGAACGTAACGTCATCGAGAATCATAGTTTTTGAACTGATATCGTCAATTTCATTCAATATTTATTTAAAAAAAACTTTCCACTCTCTTTAATCGCTGCTAATTCATATATTGAGACCTATATGAACAAACAGTTTCTTATTGTCAAACAACTTTCGCAAAATTTCATTAATATTAGGGACATTGATGATTATGAAACATCATTTTGACAGAGTTAATGAAATGTCTACTAAGTCTTTGGTCCTTCAGTGTCTGTAGATGCATTTTTCTTCAAGCCAAAGGCAAATTGACTCATTTATAAGCTGTAGTGGATGAAGAAATTGGCTTCCGATAGCATTTTCGTTATTGAGTACATAATTTAATTTTGTTAAAACCTAGGAAATTATTTTTCTTATTGCAAATTCTATCTGCAATTGAATTTAAGAATTTTTATTTTTTGGGGAAATGCGATATTATTCTTACGTTTATCATTTGCAAAAATTTTCCCACCAGCAAATAAATATCGAAATCAAACCGAAGAGCATGTGAATAAAGCTCTCTGCATGTTTGATAGTAATCTTGTCCTTGTAAATACTTCTCCGAACAGTTCTATTTCTTGCTTTGCTTCTGATCTGGAATTAGAGGTATTGTAAAAGAAATAAAACCACAAACGATGAAATAAAATTCATATTGATGGGCATTCAGACTAGCGCGCATAGTTTCGAATATTACAATTCATTTTCAATAAATGACTGAAACAAAATAAGACAGCACATTAAAAAAGACTTACAATTTTGCATATTACTAATGAAATAGAAATTACATATTATGATTTCAGAGAATGTTCAATGGATATGCAGATTGGTCAAAATTCAAATTAAATTGCACTTTTCTTATATAAATGGATTCTAAAATTCTGATACCTATTTCATTACAAGTATCTATAATTTTGAAATCAGCACTGGAGAAACTATGGTTGGTCTGCTCACAATGGGTCCTGGGGGCAGACTGAGGTGGAGTTTGAAGTGGATTATTTGTTCTGAAAGAACGGCCTAAATGTTGCCAGAAACGAATTTTCGACTGCTTTCGCGTACTCCCAATATAGGAACTCTTGCAAGTTCCGCACGTATATTGATAAATGACATTCGCGAGAACAGCCGAAGGCAGTCGATCTTTATATTGAAAAAATTTTGAATTTTGAATGAATTTTTGAAGCTGAAGCGAATACTTCTGCATATCGTGTGAACACTCGCCAATGAAAGGTAAAGACACATAAAGTTTTTTCTTCGCAACAGTAGGTAGATCGGGATTATTAGACGTAAATTTAGTGCACAGAAAATTCTTCACGATATTCTCGAATAAATGGATGGGATAACAGTCGTCTGAAAAAAATTTACGGAGAAAGACAAATTTCATGGCCATTAAATTATAATTGGATGATAAATGATAACCTCTGTAAATAAGGGTACGAATTGCATTCAGTTTGTAAATAAAAGAGGAGAAACAATGAAAATTCATACCAAGTCCAGTGAACGTAGGTTTCCTATAAACACTTAGTTGAAGGTTGCCATTATGCTTGTGAATCAACATATCAAGAAATGGTAGTTTGTTATTGGTCTCCTTTTCCATGGTGAATTGAATGTTGCTATGGCGTTGATTAATGAAATTCAAAAATTCACCCGCCTGCACCGGATCTTCGAATATTACAAAAGTATCGTCCAAATAACGTTTGTACAAAATAGGCTTAAAGTTTACAGAACAGTCTGATAGAAATTTCTCCTCCAAATCACAAAGAAATATATTTGCTAGAGTAGGTGCCAACGAATTTCCCATAGCTAAACCATCCATTTGCTTATGCATCACATTATTGAATAGAAAGATAGTGTCGACAACAGCTAATTTTGAAAGTTCAAGCAATTTATTTCTGTCCAAACCGTGAAAGGACTCATTAACCCAAAAGATTTTCCTACATAACATGTCTAAGGTTTCTATTACAGGTACATTGGTATAAAGGGAAGTAACATCAAAACTGACAAGAGTATTGTTAGGTTTAACTTTGAGACCATTAACTGAGTTAAAGCATTCATAAGAATTCTTTATTGAGTATTCATTAAGGGAGAATTTATCGAGAAGAGGTATAAGAAATTTTGATAATTTGAATATGGGCGTTTTAAATGCTGCCAAAATTGGGCGTAAGGGTATACCATTTTTATGAACTTTAGCTATCCCATACAATATACCAGGAGCAGAGCCTGTGGCGTAAACAGAGTGATAAGTTTCATTGGAAATAATGTTCATATTCTTCAACTTTAGCAAGAACCTATTGATTTTGTCTTCAATTCTAACAGTTGTTATAAGAGGATCAGCATCGTTCAATCTTGAAAATTTCGTTGGATCAGATAATATTGCGTTCATTTTATCCTCATAGTCCTCTCTATTCATTAACACCACACCATTGCCCTTATCAGGTTTACAAACAACTAGATTAGTTTCCTTGCCTAATTTTTTGAGTATTTGGATATCGTCAACTGTAAAAATAGGAGAAAAAATTCCTGCCGATTTAAAACCATAGTAGCTTTCACACGCCTTTTTTTTGATGATGTCGATCACTGTATTAAAATTAATGGTCGGAATTAGGTTTTGTGGTTTAAGATTGTTGATAAACATTTCAAAGGATAGAAAATAACGTTCAAAGTGCAACTTAGTCACTGGTAAATTGAATTGAAGTCCAAATGATAATAAAAATTGCTCACGTTGAGTCAAAATGCGGACAGAAAAATTAAAGATCACTTTGGACGGATCACATGAATGTAAGTTTAACCTGGCACCTAACTCGTTGATTTTCTTTTCGTGTATTAGTCTTACTCTTTGGATATACCTACTGACATTACGTTTACAGAACACTTGCAAGCACATAAAATCAAACGAGGACACCTTTCTTGACAGTTCTGAAGCAGTCGACGCAAGTTTGGTTTTCAATTGGCCAATTTTAGTTTTTTTTAATTTGATTTCGTGGTCCAGTAGTAGCTGTTGATACCTCTTGTAATGCTCAGAGGAGTGTAAGCATTTCTTGTAAAGCTTGAAGCACTTGAACTTCGGAATTACTTTATACGCCTTGCAACATTGTAGAAAATGCAGGTCTTCTTCAGCTTTCCGGAACTTCGATGAAATTTGTTCATATCGGCGAAAATATAGAAGTCCATCTTGCCCATACCTACTTCTAATCTTATCACTAATGGGCACACTCTTTGGATATCGAATCTTCAAAAGAAATAAAACCACAAACGATGAAATAAAATTCATATTGATGGGCACTCAGACTAGCGCGCATAGTTTCGAATATTACAATTCATTTTCAATAAATGCCTGAAACAAAATAAGACAGCATATTAAAAAAGACTTACAATTTTGCATATTACTAATGAAATAGAAATTACATATTATGATTTCAGAGAATGTTCAATGGATATGCAGATTGGTCAAAATTCAAATTAGGTTGCAGTTTAGCAAATGGTTTAGCTATGGGAAATCCGTTGGCACCTACTCTAGCAAATATATTTCTTTGTGATTGGAGGAGAAATTTCTATCAGACTGTCCTGTAAACTTTAAACCTATTTTGTACAAACGTTATTTGGACGAAACTTTTGTAATATTCGAAGATCCGGTGCAGGCGGGTGAATTTTTGAATTTCATTAATCAACGCCATAGCAACATTCAATTCACCATGGAAAAGGAGACCAATAACAAACTACCATTTCTTGATATGTTGATTCACAAGCATAATGGCAAACTTCAACTAAGTGTTTATAGGAAACCTACGTTCACTGGACTTGGTATGAATTTTCATTGTTTCTCCTCTTTTATTTACAAACTGAATGCAATTCGTACCCTTATTTACAGAGGTTATCATTTATCATCCAATTATAATTTAATGGCCATAGAATTTGACTTTCTCCGTAAATTCTTTTCAGACGACTGTTATCCCATCCATTTATTCGAGAATATCGTGAAGAATTTTCTGTGCACTAAATTTACGTCTAATAATCCCGATCTACCTACTGTTGCGAAGAAAAAACTTTATGTGTCTTTACCTTTCATTGGCGAGTGTTCACACGATATGCAGAAGTATTCGCTTCAGCTTCAAAAATTCAATCAATATTCAAAATTTTTTTCAATATAAAGATCGACTGCCTTCGGCTGTTCTCGCGAATGTCATTTATCAATATACGTGCGGAACTTGCAAGAGTTCCTATATTGGGAGTACGCGAAAGCAGTCGAAATTCGTTTCTGGCAACATTTAGGCCGTTCTTTCAGAACAAATAATCCACTTCAAACTCTACCTCAGTCTGCCGCCAGGACCCATTGTGAGCAGACCAACCATAGTTTTTCCAGTGTTGATTTCAAAATTATAGATACTTGTAATGAAATAGATATCAGAATTTTAGAATCCATTTATATAAGAAAACTGCAATTTAATTTGAATTTTGACCAATCTGCATATCCATTGAACATTCTCTGAAATCATAATATGTAATTTCAATTTCATTATTAATATGCAAAATTGTAAGTCTTTTTTAATGTGCTGTCTTATTTTGTTTCAGGCATTTATTGAAAATGAATTGTAATATTCGAAACTATGCGCGCTAGTCTGAATGCCCATCAATATGAATTTTATTTCATCGTTTGTGGTTTTATTTCTTTTAAAGATTCGATATCCAAAGAGTGTGCCCATTAGTGATAGAGGTATTGTATTACTGACACTGAAAAATGTTAGAAAGCGTACATTATGTTATCAAAGCGAACATTATGTTAACCAAGCATGCATTACATTAATCTCACGTCTTATGTAAAATTTTGATTCTTTAAAGCATGACAGTAAACTAGAACAAATTTATAGGGCGAATATTAATTCAAGGCCATACACAGTATCAAAATTTCGAATGCCATTGGTGGTGTATCGTTCTCTGTTCTCTAGGATCAATGCCATCGTCTTGTTCGAGTTAGTTCTCAACACACATTTACTTGCCTTGAATTATCAGTCAACAAAATCTAGTTCCACTACCGGAACTACATTGAAATAAGCTGTACAGATTTCCATGAAATTACATTTTTGGGGGCAGCCAAATCTCTACAATCTTATCAAAATGGGTGTGAAAATTGACGTTCCAAATTTTAATATTTATGTTTCATGACTTCAAATTGCAATATTTTCACGTCATGTTTGAGAAAGTATCGAAGAATTCCGATATTTCTGTTGAAACTGTTCATTTAAAACATCGATTGTATTGAGTGCAGCTTGCCTTTCAGATGTTTTGAAATGTTTCGTGATTTCCAGAAGAATGCGCAAATTCCAAGCTTACCTATTCGTTTCAGTAATAGTTTTTGCATAATCGAACCGTTTAGAATAAAGTGTTAGTGAAATAATATTCCTGTTTATGTAGGTACAGTTATCTTCAAGACTCAAAATGAATCTATATTCATTTTAAATTTGAATTCTGAAGCATTAAAAAACTCTTCCATTTTAAACATTAGTTGATTGTTTCACTTTCGAATACATGTATCTGATTTCCTCACTTCACAGTACAATTTTTCTCACTCACACAGAGATTAAGAAATGTTTTTGAATCGGTACTTATTCTGCATAAAAAATATTGTTGGTTACCCAGCCAAAGAAATTAATTTACAAAAAATCAGAATACATTTCGTAGTATCTTAATGAAGGTTTTTTCAACGATTTATACAACCAGTGAGCATGCGCATGTTTACTAAATCACTAATTTTCAACAAAGTAATCCAGCCAAAAATTTTCAAACGAATTGCCGAAATAATTAGTTATTTCTCTGATATTTACTCCCATTCGACCAAATGATTATGTATTAGCTCATAACTTTAGATTTGAAAAGCTTTTGCAATAAATTTTTAATCAGAAAACGGTTGTTAATATAATCGCAATTTTCGTTTAAAATGATGATGGTGATGAACCCACACTCATGTCTAAAGTCTATAAAAACAAACGTTTTCAAACAGAGCGAACCAATATAATTGTCAGGTCCATAATTTTTCTTTATCAACCGGGTTCTGGCTGAAGTTAATCTATTGTTCACATAAAATTAAAAACATAAGCAGGAAAACTTACTTATGGAGTTTTAGTAATCTTCATTGCTCTTGTAATTATCTACAGGTAATACACGGTATAGTTTGTTCCAATCACACGGAACATTCCGAAAAGACAGAGAATGGAAAAACTGGGCAAAGCCGAAAACATTAGCAACAGTAGGGCAAATACGTGAAACTTAGAACGGAAATCTTCATAAGAAATATACAATAGAAACCAGTATAATGAACACACAACATTAGCGTTACTGCCTACGATGGGCCTTAATTATGATCAATTATGAAGCATTTTAAATATGTACTCATGATCAAGCTACAATTTTTTTCCCTTTTAGTAACAAGATAATATAAAGTTCATTAAGTATCACAGCGTATTTTACGACGCACTTCTTGTGTGAACATATTGAGGTTCAACTTTGGAATACGGATCTAAGGACTCCGACTTTTTTGGCCTTCAAAAAACTCACTCGATGAGAATAAAATTGCCACACTATATGATCGCCAAATCTTTTCCCGCGTCCCAAGTTTCTCTATGAAAGTCTACTGAAGAGACCCAAGTTACTAATAGAATAGGATGGCAAGAAATTCGGCCCTGAGGGCAAGGATTTTGTCAGCACCTCGTCTTGCGGTGGCACAACTTATGTTTTCAAATGCTGCCGAAGAAAGAGAGTTTTTAAAATTATGGAATCGATGCATAAGTACGTTTTCAAAAGTATTTTAAATTCTTCAACTACGTGAAGCATAACATTTCTCCTTATACGGAAACCTATGCACCACTTTCAATACTAAGTTCTGTTCAGTACGCAAATATATTGATTTTGAACTATCAAATTTACTACAGAACCCTCGGCAATTGAAATTTACTATAAAAAACGATGAAAATGGTGTCAGCGATGCATCAAATGAAAATATATTATTTTATTATATACTAATTTTATCACGGTGAATGTAACATTGGTATGTCGACGTTTTCGTACAGTCGATACATGCTTTTTGAAAAGAACAAATAGCTTATCCTCACAGCATCACGGTAGCAACTGAACAAAACTAACGGGAACATCGAGTGGCCTTACAAATTTATTTATGTTTTAAATTACATCCATGAAATAAATTGCTGAAATTGAAACTTTCTAATTATGAGCCTTGAATGAGGATTGTAGTCATTTTGGCCTAAAATCAACTTTTTGATATACAACTTTTTAAGACGCAACTGAAATTTCTGCAAATTTACTTTTACGAAAAGATATTCAGATATATTATTAAATGAAGATGAAGTTAACAGACTTTTAACAAAGATCCTAAGCATGTTTTTAATATGCATTCCACTATTTTTATGGGCAGATCAACTTTACTGGGGACAACTTAACAGGAGGCGAAAGAATTTATTGCAGAAACAAAGCCTAGTTTTAAAGCAGATTGAGCTTCAAGCTGTTAGGCGAATCATGAGTTTTGCCAACCTCACACTCCGAGACGACCAACAAGAATGAGTCTAGCTAGGTTCAAACCCTGGTTCCTCGAGGGCCAATCTTCTTTGCTGACGAACGCTTGAATAAGTGCTTGAATCCATGATGCTAGAATATACTGGAGGGAGCATAGCCGACTTCGATCAGATTCAAATTAGCTGCAAAAGTTGAGAGACTCGGGCATTGGCAAGGCCCGACACGTCACCACCTTTGAGCCAACCACAGATGCTTGGCAGAAGTTGGCTCCTCCCACCTCCTCTACAACTGCACCTCCCATTTTCCAAAGCATGATTAGTAACCCACCACAAGTCAAAGGGGAAGGTGTGCGAGCAGGTCGCTCTGTAATTTGTTTTATTCAAGGGCCTGTAAAATTTATGGTTTTCAACTCTTAATGCATCCATGCTAGTAATTTTGATATTATTAATTAGGTTTCCTCAAGTGAAGAAACATAATTTATTATCTTTCGGAATCCCAAATTAATGATTAACGATTTTGCGATAATCTCATCAGCTAGAAGAGCATTCAGCGAGCATGTGCGCACCCCATCTTAGTCAGTAGGTAACTAACTTCCGTCGTGGAGGGAGTATATATGGAGGGAGCATAGTGGTCTGTGAAGAGAACCAGATTTTGAGTTTTCTCTTACGTCTGTAGTAACCAATAGCATTCTCGCTAGTGTGACGTCAGCACGGAAGTCAGTAACCTACTAACTACGATGGAGTGCGCACACGCTCGCTGATTGCTCTTCTAGCTGTTGAGTTAATTGCACAATTGTTAATCATTAATTTGGGATTCTTAGATTCCGAAAGAAAGTTTCCTCACTTGAGGACTCTTAATAATAACAAAATTAATAGCAAAGACACATTAATTAAGAGTTGAAAACGCTAAAGATTATAGGCCCATGAATATAAAAAATTACAGAACGACTTGCACGGACAGCTCACTCGTTGAGTTGTTGCGGGGTACTAATCTTGCTTTGTAAAATAGGAGACAGAGTTGTAGAGGAGGTGGGAGGAGCAAACTTCAGCCAAGCGTCTGTGGTTGGCTCACGTGTGGGGCCTTGGGTATGCCCCAGGCTCTCAACTTTTGCAACCAATTTGAATCCGATTGAAAGCGTTTATACTTTCTAGTAATTCTAGCTCCATGCCTTCCGTGCTGTCGTCACACTGGGGAGAACGCTATTGGTTGCTAAAGCCGTACGAGAAAACTCAAAATCTGGTTCTCTTCAGAGACGGCCATGCTCCCTCCATATATATTCCCTCCACGCTTGAATCTAGGCATTGAGTCATTATGGAGCCATTTGGTGGAACAGACTCTTGCTGATGAGTCCAAGGTGCCCCACCGAAAAATTCACGTGCCCAAGGAAAAGTTCTGCTTCAATGTGTCCGAAATATAACACTGGCTGTTAAGTTGGACTCCTGAACGAACAAAAACGAGAGGAGACCCCCGAGTGGCAGTGATGGCAGCGCAGACCATCAGAGACAGTGGACTCTTGTGTCGTTTCAGTATTCTGCCCTTCACTGATTTATCTTTAACTCATTCTGATTGTTTAGAGTTTAATGAACGTCGAATGTCTTTTCAGCCGCGAAAACTAAATTAGGCAGTATGCCAGATTCCGAGAGGCTGACGTTGTGTCGACTTCTATCGACTCTTATATATACATTTATGAGTTCTTGAGAGCTGGTGCTTTTTCTGCATTTTGTAATGATATACCTTGAGGTCTACTTTCAGGCGTCGATGCTCTGATGTTTGACTAGCTTCTGCTTTAGTGGCTAATTCTGCCGCAGAGAGGGCTCGGATTTCTTTTTGGTTTTTCTCGAGGGTTTTTGAGGAGGTGTTTTGTTTTTTATTCTGGCCTTAGCCATTACGTATTTTACCATATCCATTCAACCTATTTAAAATCTATGTAAATAGTTTCAAGACAAATTCTTAGCATAGCACAAACTTTTCTCACCGTTTTTATTGTCCTGCTATCAACAACCGTTGAGTAATTGGGTTCTAATACATTATTTCTTCAGTAATCTAAAGAGATGGATGTATATTTAAAGTGAAGCAAAGGCTAATGACACGGTATGGATATAAACATCGTTGAAATGACCTTAAATTCGTGTTGCTGCAATTATGGCGGTCCCTGGATTATTTTGTTAGCCACGTTAGCCACGCTATGAGTTTGTTGAACAGTTGAGGGTGTGAGATAAAGAATATGAATATGTTCCCAAGGCCGCCCGCCCACTGAGACGATGCGATAGATGAGACGTCGCACGAAAACCGAGCTCATCAAATCGCATGCGACGCGTTGCATCAGTACCGCCCACTGAAGCAACTCGTATCGCATGAGAACCCAGAAAACGTATTGCATCAGTCAACATCTCGAGCCCCGCTTTGCAGCGCTCAACTGCTAATCAGCTGCGTGGCGGGAAATTTTATGTATACAAATTCTAGTGACCGTAATGCTCTGCTCTGTAATGCCCATTTGCATAACATATCCTGGAAGTTTCTGCCATTGTACAGCACATCACTTGAATCATACAACGCCAATCGTTCCTGAATAAAGCATAGCAATTTTTCACTTGTGTCCATCTACAGATGAGAGTCCATCACAGAAAAATTAAGCTCGTACGTGATATCTAACTCCCAGACATGCTCAAGCCTCGAAGTTGTTGGTCAGTGCTAGCTGCAAGCGGTATGGATAGAAAGGAGCGCCATATTTTTGGTTTCATTCCCCGCAGCATTGCATAGAAAAATCTTACTCATTTCAATTGGCATTTAAAATGACTATTTAATGTTTATTTTAGTTATTTGTGGGTTTTGAAACTTTTATGAATATTCTTTTTGCACAATGGTATATGTTTCGTACCAATTATCGCTAATATACGAGTAAAGCAACTTTATACATTGTCTACCTCACGCTGTCGCCCAAGCATGCATCTCTTAAATGAGAAAAATTGCTTGCATGTAAGTAAAAGTTTTGCTTTTTGCAAAGTCAACGATGAATAAGAGAGCAACGAAAATCACTTTAATAGAAATCATATTTCTTTAAAAAATATTTCAATAATAAAAAAGAACGTATCGACCAATTTTTATTATTTGGTTGAAAGTTCCGACCAAAGAACGTTACGACTCCTAGAGCATGCCGGTAGGAGTTTTCGAACTAAACAATTACTCTCTTTCCCTCCCCAATTGCTGATTGCTCTCATGCAGAGAATTGTGACCTTCCAGTTCGGCTAGACGATTTTAAAATAATTTCTTCTACATGCGGTACAATTAACCTTCGCATTTTAGAATCCCTGTTTATTTTAAAAGATAACCTACCTTGAACAATACGCATTCGGCCTTCCCTCTGCAATTAGTGTAGTCTCTGTCTCTCTTTTTTAATGTCATAAATTCCACTGATGAATGTATTCTGACTTTGTTATAACTCGGTTTTTATATTTTTCAGATAGTTGATAATGACCAAAAATTTTGTCGAAACGTTCTTTTTATCATTGGAATATTTTTTTGTGATTTTCTTTGCTCTTTTATTCATCGTTAAATTTTTTGCATACCCATAAATAGTTCCCTATCATTTATTGTTATATTCCTCCACAATGGAACCAAATTGACGTTATGACAACCTGCACAGAAGCTAGTGACTATCGCCTCGTCGCACGAAAAATGCAACATGCAGCATTTTGGTGCGACAGACAAATGAGAAGGAATGAAGGCAGGAGTCGCATCGCCTTAGTGGGTGGGAAGCTAGGCAACACAGTGCTATTCTTACGGTGCTACAAATGAACCGTACGATTTCGCAAGGCGTCGCACCAATAGCATCGCGTCAGTGGGCGGGCGACCTGAGACAAATGCTTTTTGAAGTCATTGTAGAAGAAATCTCGGCGTTTATAAACGCAAGCAATGATAAGCAAGTTTTGTGAAAGCCCTAAAGACAATAAGTAAAAGGACTGTGCGTCACGAGTCATAGAAAAAAAATTAAGGCAAAGACAAACCCACCAGGGACCCATTAGTGTCGGCAGTAAATCGCAAGAAAACGTTTTTTTTGCTCGAGCACCCTGAGGTTGAACTGTTGAGGATTGAAAACATATAATGTGGTCCAATGAGCTCAGATCCAACGCCAATCATAACGATGGGTGTGTTAGAGTGTGGTGACAGCCGTGTGAAGCGGTGGATCCATTTTACATCATCCTAACTGTTCTGTCATCTGAATGCAGTGAAATGTATCGGGACTGATTTTACTGGGAGGGACATGAATTATAACTTAACACTCCTCGCAAGAAACAAATAAACTTTTTAAACTATTTTTTTTTGTAAGTATTTCAGGGGATGAAAAACTTAGAGGAAGAAAAAAATTCTTTCATTGAGTTTTATTTTCTGGATGGCTTTAGAGTCTTGAAGGACGACAATGATTGCATCCACAGACCTGAAAATGTTTAAATAGGGTTATTGCAAATATGACAACATTTGAGCGAGCACGTAGAGTGACCACTACAATCTCTTGATTTGAACTGCATTGAAAATTTATAACATGTAGTTCAAAGAATCCTGCTTGACTCAACTACTTTGGGGACTAGATTTCTCTGCCAAAGTAGAGTAGTAGAGAATCAAGAATTTTGCAGGATCAACGGTTGACAGAAAGGGAGCTGTAATTTGAGCCAATGGCGTTTCAATCGTACATGCAGTATACTAATAAATTTCTGAACTGCGCCACTTTTTGTTAGTGTATGAAAACGGGATCATCTGTGATAGGATTAGATGCTTCTGCAACGCTTGTGCTCTAAAGCCAAAAAATATACATCAGCGTTTTCTTCAACAATTAAACGATCGAATGCAGCAAAATGACGAAGGACTTGCAAGAAATTATCCTGGGCGCCAACTCACAACTCTACACAAGATAATAAATGACGCTATTGTTATTATACATTTCTCACGTTTTCAGTAACATGAGGTAAACAAAACCTGGAAGATAAGCAAGGGTCTTTTATCAGAGGTGTCATTATCATATGTAGTTGTAGATTGATGTTTTCAGTTATTCCTCCTTCTCCGAACTCGAAGTTCTGTAAAAATACACAGAAAATGTCATGGAATGTTGGATTTTCCTAAAAAAGACTTCCACTCAAAACTAGAATCTTTTGAAACATTCACATGAATAGAACGAAGAGAAAATGGCCAATGTAATTTTGGCCAAGGAAAGTGCAACAAAGTATTGTAGTGAAAACCTTCGGAAGCTAGGATTATCATTATATACTTTTCTGGTTGGCAAGTTTTGTACGAAATGTTTTCCTCTTTAAATTGGTCAAATAAAAAGAAGAACCAGAGTAAAAACGAACATTGAATTTATTGCAAACGTTTCGGAATTAAAATTCCATCATCGGTGCTGAAGCAGGAGAAAGAAAAAAATATTTTTTCTATTTTGAAGAACAAAAATATATATTCCATAAAATTCTCTAAATGTCTATAAAGCCTAATTTGTTCATTCATACTCAACAATAACATACTCCTAATTCACGCGAGCATACATGTACACGCTAATTCAGATACAACAGCGAAACACACTATGCATACACACATACCCACACACCGATATACAGAATTACGTCAGTAGCAATTGATAACTTTACGGCACTAATGTCTTTGGTGATGTTAGGTTTATGAGTGAATGTGAAAAGGGACTCTAGAACTCTATGGTCATGCCTAGTATTAGCTCGGCATAAAGTTGAAAAATTAATATTTTTGAATGAATGGTTAAATTTTCACCGTGATCCCTAATTGCTGATTGGGATGGAATAGTTAGTGCACGACCGGTTCTATGAGATATTCCTGCGTGTTGGCTATGTCTGATGATTATTGTTAGAGTTTGGTGCTACCAACGTGAAAGTGCATGCAGCAGTCACACTTATAAAAATAGACACAGCCACTCCACAGAACCGGTCGTGCACTAACCATTCCACCCCAATCAGCAATTAGGGATCACTCTGAAAATTTAACCATTCATTCAAAAATACTAATTTTTCAACTTTATGTCGAACGAATAGTGAGCATGACCTCAAAATTCTAGAGTCCCTTTTCATTTTCACTCATAAACCTAACCTCAACAAAGACATTAGTGCTGTAAAGTTATCAATTGCCCCCACCTACTGACGTCATTCTGTATGTGTGTGTGTGTTTGCATAGTGTGTTTCGCTGTTGTATATGAATTAGCGTATATATGTGTGCTTGTGTGAATTAGGAGTATGCTATTGTTTGAGTACGAATGAGCAAATTAGGCTTTTTAGATATTTAGAAAATTTTGTGGAATATACATGATTTTTGTTTTTCAAATAGACAATTTTTTTCTCCTGTTTCAGCACTGATGACGGAATTTTAATTCCGAAACGTTTGCGATGAATATAATGTTCGTTTTTACTCTGGTTTTTCTTTTTAATCTATGAATAAGATTCTCGAAGAATCGCCCTATTGGAAATATAAATTGGTAAAGTACAGCATTTCTCAAATGGAATTAAAGCTTATTTTAATCTTAAATTTCAACTCTAATTTCAAAGATCTGAGTTTTTAATTATTTTGAGATTGTGTTACTGATATTGTTAGGATTGTCTTAACTATATTATAACATTTTATGCTAAGGTAATAGAAATAGAAAATTCAACAAAATGATTTCAAACATCATTCTTCAATCCTTTAAAGGCATCTTTTCTGTGTGTGAAATCGTTTTCTCTTTGGTTAACGTATTACAAGGAATATGAAGTATATTTCTTTTTATATGAAAATAAACTAGCTGAAATAACCTCTTCAAAAAAATTCTATACATAATTTCATTACTACATTTTTTTAATAGTTAACCTTTTGAAAAAAGTTTCTTGAATACTGTATTCAAAATGCCGAAGCACCAAATGAAGCCATGAGTGTTTTGTTGTTAGGATAGGCGAGCACTCAATTGTAGTTTAAAGAGTTAATGTGAATAGGGGCTAGGTTCTCTCTGGAGGGCAGGAGTGATCCCTTTTTAGAGCTGTAAATACTCTTAGGATGAAACGTTACCTTAGCGGATGGTTTGCAATCGACATAAGGCAGCAGCCTCAACTGAATCACAACGGCACACGTGCATTGGCTCTGAGGAAGTTAATGATGATGCACAAGAAAAACTGCTTGAACATAGAACCGCTGATGGATGGCGAGTGCTGCCTCAAGTGGAACGCTTACCAAGAATCCGGAAAATTCCTGATATACGGGCAGAGGTTAGAGATAACAATGGAGAACTGTGACGTTTACTGGTACGATGTTGTACAGGTAGGGATGCGGACCAAATGCGCGGGCCCTAAAGAGCTCACGCTTATAAGACCTCCGAGGTGCTTAGGGTAGGGGGGCGTGCTCGCTCCCACATTACCTCCCCCCTTTAACCGAATAGGTATTCAATTATAAATAAATAAAAAATAATATTCGGGCGGATAAAAACAAAGATTTTAATTTCAAACACCAAATCCGCCTCACATGCGTGTAATACTCAAAGGTAATTCTATTAACTCGGAAATACACAGGTACATAATTGAACCGTGGTTCTTCACCCTTAAAAGATCAATACGAATAAATTTGGTCATATATAGTAACAGTACTTAGCTCAAGAAGTATCAACACAAGCCGCAACACAAGCTGGGAGTATAAAGGCGCTGAAGCGATATAACATAATGCCCTTATCCTCAACGTTAAAAAGAAATAAAACACTAGCTGCTACAAAAGGTCAGCATTAGCATTAAACTTACCAAATTACCACAACGTCAGCAAAACACGATAAAGGGAAGTAAATGAAACGCTAAATATTCACATCAATAAACTACAATGGTCAAAAGGAATAATTTCGACGAATAATTTCGCTTCTCTCGCAATTAAAAGTGTAATGTCGCAACAATTTCGTAAATGACAAACAATTTAGACGTCAAGTAATCACAAGGATAATTTCGAAATCGTGGCCACAGTAAATACATTTACAGCAAACATCATCAACTTTGCTTGAACATCGTTACTTGACGTATGCAAAATCGCGCATAAACATAAGAATTATAACTAAACAAAGCAAACAAAATAAACCTAGGGATTATAAGATTATAATAACTCCGAGCAAAACACGAGTTCATCGGCAAGGCAATTTCGGAAAATTTTATAATGAACAACGCTATTACCTCGAAGGTAACGAAAAATAATTCAGAAAAGATAATGAAATTAGACGGATATCAAATTAGAGAATCAATAAAGTTTTCACCAAAAATAAACATTCAAAACATCGTGTGCGTTACCGTAGACTTAAAAATAGAAGTTAGATAATGTTATTGTTATCATACGCGTATGTTATTGTTATTGATTTTTATAATGTTAAAGCCAAACATCGCTCCAATAGAACTTTTCCACTATTAGTAAAAGAATAATCGAAATAAACAGAGTGCCGTAGACTCGTAAGACTTAATTCTGTCGGTAACATAATGATATAGAACGTCCCAGTCAGCATTTATTAATGGCTGTTCAATGGGGTGACGTAGGAAACGAAGGGTCAGTACTGGATTCCCGTGAAAAGTGTAATTTCAGTACGGGATTAACTCTGGCTTCTCTTTAAAGAGTAAATTTACGTCTCGGGCGAGTTGGGTCAGTAATGGGTTCCCATTCTCAACGAGAGTATTGTGGGAAGCCTGTTTCGTTCCGGTATATTCATTTCAGTTGAAAAGGAAAACCGATTGTAAGCCCGTACTGGCACTCCAAGAAAAATACTATACCAAATACATTACTGGAAACCAAGCGTAAGAATATGCTTAAAAATGCATATTGTGTAGTTATAAATTAAATTAAATTAAATTATATAAACACCTTGTGTTACGCTACAAGGGAAAGAATTTAATCGTGAAATATAAAAAAATACAACGAGCAAAAAAGTTGTGTGTTAGTGTATGTTTCATGAATTTGTAACGCCAAGAAATTTAAATAAACGTTTAAGTACCTAAGAATCATTCATTACAGCAACCATACCTGATTACTAAATCCTTACAAACTACTATTAACATAAGGATTTTGTAGATACGAAATTGTTCAATAGTTATTTGCTAAAAAAAATAAAATTAGGGTAGGTACCATGGTACAGAGTCACCAATTATGGGAACCGAATCACCCATACTGTTTGATTTTTCTTACAAGGCAAATCCTTCACTGAGAGAAATTGTCTATTCATCATGTATCTCAAAACCGGTCACGGTGTATCGTACTCGACATCAATCGAAAAAGGGGAAAGAGAGATAGGAAACGACGATTTATGTTTGTTACGAACAATAGCCATCAAAATAGTAACTCTAATGTATCAAATTTGAGAAAACTCGATTAAACACATACATTCAAGAACCATTTCGCGGCAATGAAATTAGAAAAAAAAATAAAACATTTACAATACAATAAGGTCTTAATAATTTATGAACGCAAATACTAATTCTAATGACGCAGTCAGAACAGTACCTATAATACATCAAACTCTGTTGAACACATAGGTCGAAGAAAAAAAACATTTGACATCAGTTAATATGAAGAAAGTAAGGTAATAAAATATTGACAATACACCATGGTCGTAATAAATTAATGAAACTGTTCCTGTCCATACATAAAAAACTTTTTACAAGTTACAGGCCCTATATCACCTCGAATAGTAATTATTCATCAATGAAGTTCTTAACTCTTTGCTTGATGGATTTTAGTTGAATTAATTTTGGCTTGTATGAATAATAATTTTGGCTTTTTGGCTTATATAAATAATTGAATCATTGGTTCGAGTAAAATATCGCTGTGAATAGGTGTTAAGACAAACTTGCATATGTAGCTTATAGGTTACAGCAAGTTGTCCTTTCAAAAGAGCAACTTTTATCTATAGCCTGTATGAAGTGTAGGAGCCTATAGTACTTTGCCGGGAAAAATGGCATGTTGAGTTTGCCGTTAAGTTTCGTTGACAGAAAATACACATATATTAACAAAGTTCATTTAAATTTTGGACTTTGGTAACTAACAAGAACTAACATATAAGCAGTTGATAATAAGTGCATAAATGTATGGAAAACTTGAATAACTACCTAAGTTAAATGTTTTAAAATTATGGGCAGAACCGACATTTCTTAATAAGGAAAACTCTTTTATTTGCGCTTCCACTAGGCCTATACGTATATCGATTGGGAAGTAATAGACTTGAAAATTTTAAAGTATCAAGTTAGTGCATTTCAGAACAAATGCTTGTACGTTTTCTGGTTTTCAGGGCATTTTAAATCTGTATACAGGGCTTAAGTCTGTTGAAATGTCATGCTTTGTCACCAATTAGCCCCCTTTAATATCTAGCGGGTATTATGCACTATAAAGACACGTATACCAATTGAGGACTCTAATATTATAGTTTAGTAGAAGCCAATATTGGCCATATTTCATTGCATGTATCAACTTTATTGGTGATAAGTTTTTATCTATCACATCGGGCTTACATGTTTTATGTAGCTGCACAAGCGGTCGTGTTAAGAAAAATGAAGAGACTCTTGCGTAGAACTATACTCTTCAGCGCAGGAATTTAGAATAGAATTATTCTAAATAAAAAAATGTAGAAATTTTCGTAAATAATTATGCTATGTTCGATATTTTTATTTAATAAACGTATAGATTGCAGAATTACTTGCGGAAAAGTGTTGATAAAGTTAATGTTGGTATTACTACGCAGCTTTTTTAAACAAGCAATAACCTAAACCTGTCAGACCGGTGTTTGTGTGTGTGTGTGTGCGCGCAAAAAATTCGCGCGTATTTATGCGTGTTATCAACTGTATAGGCATTGTGCATTGTTTTAGGATATTCATAACTTAAAATTAGGGTGTTTAAGTTTACCATGCAGCTATTTCTGTTCTTTTGTGCTCATAAAATGAGAAGTAGCTAGGCTTAGTTAGATTAGGCTATGCCTAGTCAGTGTTGAAGTATGACCCAGGCAGTGTAAAATAGGGCTACCTAGCTAGGGTAAAGGCAGGACTGACCGGCCCTGCACTAATAAGCTAACTCTCCTCCTTAACAAAAAGCAATGGAGAAAAGGAGCAGGCTCTTTACTCCAATTGCTTTTTGTTAAGGAGGCCAGTTATTACTGCAGGGCCGGTCGTTCCTGCCTTTACCCTAACTACCTAAGTTAGGCCTAGTTAACTATACCTAGTTAGCCTACATACGGCTAAGCAGTGTTGAACTATCTAGGCCTAGTTAGAACTAGCCTAAGCTGTGTCTAACTCCTTTTAATAGGCTATAGTCTTTTGGGGCAATTTTTGTGACTGCCACTTCTCTAACTAGAAAATAGAGTTGAGGCAAAATATTGATATAATATTGAAATCACAATACTATTTATTCCTTCTCACAAATATGAGGGTGAAAATGGATTTTTTTTCACTTTTTTTGACCTTTTATTTTACAAAAATTAGGGGAATAGAACTTGACCTTTCTTGTTTTAACCTATTCTTGGTCTGTGTGTGTCTATTTTACTGTTTTCAATAATTTTAGTAAAAGAAAAATCAATTTTTTTGCTCTCCTCCCTCAAATTTTTGATAAGGAACAGATATTAAAGTGAATTTTATCAATGTTTCTCCCTAAGTCAGTTTTCTAGAAAAGCAGCAGATTTAAAATTTGACAAAAAGAAATAAATTTATATTTATATGGTCATCTGCTAAAGTATTACCAAAAACATTGCTGCCCATAATCAGTAAATAAATGTGAATGCAGCCCATGAGTTACATTTAAGTTTTAATCGCTCACAAAAGACTGTATTAAATTTGTTCCGTGGCAACACTTGTGTTTGTATTTTATTGCTGAAACCAGGCTAGATTTTAATCTTTTTCTCAGAGGTTTCAAGAAGTTTCCATCATACATATCCTTCTATGGATAGGCCTAACTAGTCAGCAACAAAGTGTTTTCCCCAAGCAAAAATATATTATTTATACAGTAGTTTAATAAAATTGTCCCTACAAACCTTGTTACCACCTTCTTTCTTGTAAAGTAGAAATTTATTGGTAGAATCTAATATTTTTTGAGTTGTGATAAGAATTTCTGTTAAGTTTTTTGTGTATTAAATAAGATTTCAGTAGTAACTGTACTTGTACATAGAGTGGGTTAGCCTATGCACTCGTAATTGTTCATGAATTAAGAAGTGTACCTATGTGCAACTGTAAATATTTAAACCGCATTTTTCAAAAAAGCTGTTATCCTCCCCAGTAGGGTAGATGCAGGAGTGCTCGGCCCTGTCTTGTTTCTGCTTGTACATATTGAGATTAAAAAGTGTTACAAAAAGAATTTAATTATACTAAGGTAGGTTTTTAAGCACTTTTTTGTAGTTGTGTAGTCCATTTTTCATTGTTAAGTTGATTGAACAATATTTTTGTTACGGGAAATTAATAGCATCGTAGGCTAATCTGACAACTGCGTTTGCGACAGTTAAGCAATGGGTACGACTGTCTTACGATGATTCAATAATTCTACCCTGCCAAACGGTGATAATTTGCGTAAAAATCTATTAGCTACTGTCCACTTCAAAAAATTGACCAAAATGTGCAATGTACTACATATAGTATGACACCTATTGGACAAGCTGCAGGAGACATTTCTTTATTGGAAGTAGCTACTTGTAGCTGACTAAACTTGTACCTGACTATGAGAATATGGGACAATCACAAAGAAAACTGAAATTGTTGGAAATTCAGCACAGATGTCTCAAAATGTGTTAATAGCTAATATGAATAATAATAGCCTAGTAAGAAAAAATAATAGCTACCTACCTTTGCAGAAATCTTAACATCTGATTGTCAGCCTTGCCTGCTGCCTCAGGTCTGTGTTCATAGTGTTTATTTAGAAGCCCCTGATTTTGGAGTGTGTCAGTGCAGGTGTACTAATTTGAAAGAAATGGATAGAAAACGTTTGAAAAAACCTCTCCACGTGCTGGCAAAAAAACAGAAAAAACGAAGAGTATATGACACTTTGAATGTAAAAGCTCGTGTGTCAAGCATTGATCCAGGTTCACCAGTGAGCACCAGCGAAGCTAGCGACGTCGAGAGTGATTCACTGTTGGACTCTATGCCTTGCTCATCAGGAGTAGTAGTTAATCATGATGATGAAACTCTACTGGAATCATCCTCTGGTTCTTTTTCTTCCAGGCTTACAAGTTCTTCTCAAACAGAAAATTTTAGTCAAAATTATTCATTAAACCCTAAAAGTAGTACTTTATTTCAAAAATAAAATTCTTTGAAATTTACCATTGCAGAATGGTTTCAAAAGGAAAAAAGTGTGCCTTACGATGCAGTTGATCGATTACTAAAATTAGTGGAAGCCAATGTCTTTCCAGGGTTTCCGATAGATGTGCGAACTTTGGTTCACCACAATAGCATAACTAAGGGCAATGAAAGTGACTTGTTTGAAGGCGGAGCTGAATATGTTCATGTTAACAACTGGATCAAATGTCTGAAAGAACACTTGAAAGTCAACTGGTCAACTGATCTTGGGAGTAATTTTACCTTGGCCATCAACATTGACGGAATTCCTCTTTTTGACAAATCTCCTAACTTTCATCTGTATCCTATTCTTATAAAATTTCAAGAGTGTCCAACTAAAATTTTCACAGCAGGATTATTTTGTACTAATAGAAGTGAAAATCAAAAGTTAGTTGATTGCAATCGTTTTTTACAAATGTTAGTAAATGATTTGAAAAACTTATTGGCTGAAAGCATTCAAACTCAGAATGGCAGAGTAAAATTTGATATATCTGGACCAATAATATGTGATGCCCCTTGTCGAGCTCAGCTAAAAAACATTGTATACCATTCAGGGTATAATTCTTGTGAGAGGTGTTATGTTCATGGTTCTTATCATGGTGGGCATGTAACATTAAATAAGACCGATGCTCCCTTGCGAACTAAAGAATCATTTTTGTCACGTGAAGACACTAGGCATCATCATGATTCTTCAACATTAATTTTAGAATCGATTGGTATTGATTTAGTCGGTTCCATGGTTCTTGATTATATGCATCTCTGCTGCTTAGGTGTTATGAAACGCCTGCTGCAAAGATGGCTCAAGTCACCTGCAGCCAACCGAAAAGCTCAATTTTCTCGCATTGCTGTTGCAACACTTGAGCTTTCAATAAAAGGTGCTGAACCATTCATTTGCCGTGAATTTGTTAGGCATTTTCAGGTTGGACTTTCTAAACATCGGTTCTGGAAAGCCACTGAGTTTAGACTAATGTTGCTATATGTTGGACCTGTTGTTTTAAGAAACAAAGCTATAATGTCACATGATCATTACAAAACTTTTCTTAAATTTAGTGTCAGCATGCGACTTCTCTTAAGTGATGAGCAGCAAGAGAAGCTCAATTTCATTAAATCCCTCTTACTTGAATTTGTTGAAGAGTGTCAGCAACATTATGGCACTGAATTTATTACATATAACGTGCACAATCTTATTCACTTACCAGATGATTATGCAAGGTATGGAAACTTAGAAAACATTAGCTGCTTCCCATATGAAAGTTTTCTAGGTGAGCTAAAAAGCTGCATCAGATCAGGTAATAAACCACTCAAACAAATTGAAAAATTTGCTACAGTAAAAAATGAACAAATTTCTACATTAAGTCACCTCCATTCAAAAAGAGAGCAACCTGAATTGAAATTTTCTAAAAAAGGAGTAATTATTAATAATAGTCTTATTAAACCAAGTCAAAACCCAAGCAAAGACAACTGTGTAATGCTTAATGACAAGTCTGTTGCAATTGTTACAAGTGCATCTCATGAAACACTGAAACTTAGAGTGTTTGAATCCAAGGAAAATTTATTCCATTATCCAATTTCTTCATCTGATGTTGGCATACACTTGCTCCAATATTTAGACATGGAAAAAAAAGGGAAAGTGAAAGATGTGAAGAAAAAGTGTATGCTTCTCCCCTACAAAAGAAAATTTGTTGTAATTGAGCTTCTTCATACAGACTTCTACAGGTGAGAAGATGTCTTCATCTATAAAAAAATATGTAGGAGTGTATTTTGAAAAATCTAATGATAAAGCAGTGGTACCCTCATCGTGGGTAAAAACTAGAAAAAATGGTTCACACAAAAGTTCTTGGCCTTCACATGGTGATCCAGTAGCCTTTGCAAAGCAGTTGGAACCACCAGAAGATTCTTGGTCTTTCTACAGCTGCCATATCATTACATCTGCCAGTAAGTAATTTTTGTAGCTACGTGTCATAAATTTTGGTCGAATTATGTTCATTTCTACATCTGAATTTTCAATATTTAGAGCATGCATACACACATGTTAATGGTAATGATAAAAGTTTTATATGTTAGTAACATTTTGATTGCCAAGGCATAATTTTAGTGATACATCCCATTAAAATTCACCAATTATACAGTGATTAATTACTCATAAAGTGGGATTGACCCTGTGATTCAGGGTCACTGATGAACTGTGACCCTGTAAGTCAATGAAATAATTTCTCATTTAAAGGAACTATTTGAGGCAGCAATAATAATGATGGCTGAAATTTTATTTAAACTATTGTGCCTATCTGCAGCCATTTTTGTATGAGAAACAGCAAAAACTGTCTTTAGAAGTTTTTATCTAGTGGATGATTGTTTAGTTCATTCAGTGCTGCAATATTGTGTAGAGTGCTGCAGTATTGTGTACAGTGCTGCTGTGCTGCATAGTGTGCGGCAGTATTGTCTACAGTGTTGCAGTGTTGTGTGCAGTGCTGCAGTGTTGTGTACAGTTCTACAGAGCATGCTGCAGTGGTGTTCAGTGCTGCAGTGTCATATACAGTTCTCCAGTGTTGTGTGTAGTGCTGAAGTGTTGTGTTTATTATGTTGGGCAAATTTTTACTAGGTTCTCTGGGTCTAAAATGTTTCTTATTTGTAGATTCCTACAAGAAGTGCTACCGGCTGCTGGATGGTTTTGACACGGACAGCGGTATGTCATCTGTGGAGTGGAGTGATGCTGGTGGCCTACAATCTTCAAGGTAAAATTTCTTAGAAAATAGCCAGTAATAGCAGTTTTTTCAACTGGGCATCATTAGCAGCTATTTCTAATGTCACAGTGCTATAAAAAAGGGTAAATGTAAGCAATAATAATGTCATTGGTAATAAGGTGTACGTACCAGCGACCAATATCATTTCAGGTATTGTGCAACATGGGTACACAGAACTAGTGTCTTTAGCTGCCACTATGTAGAATATACTGTATATGTATGTATTTCATGTAAATAGTTACATATTTTCACAATTGTTGCTATAGCAATTCAAATATAAGAAATGAACTCAGCTGATAATGTTGCTTCATGGTGTGTGCACTACTAAGAACATCTTATTTCTGTTCTAATTTGTAGCTACATACCTAGGTATTATATGAAGATTCAAAGTTAGGTTTAGGCTCAACAAGCAATAGTGACAATTTTATATTCTGTACAACATTATTAAAAGTATATTCAATAGTAGTCTATTCTTGATGAGGAATAGCTGGACTACATAGAGGGTAAATTATTACCTATCTCATCAGGTGCTGGCAATTTCCACCAGTTTAATCATCCTGAGATTGAGCAGAGGGTTGAACTGCGGCATAATCCTGGAACTGGTTGATGGCTATTGCACTGCAATAGTGGTTGAAACCTTTTGAGTATTTTTCGGGTGGAATTTGGTTTCAAAACCTTTCTTCACGGCTGCCGTGTTGCTACTTGTCTTATTCATCCTAGCAGATGATGAACTTGGATTCTTTAGCAGCAAAGGGTGAATCTTACATGAAGCTGAACAAAATGTTCACCTAATAATAAAGTTAACTCCTAGTTCAGCTTGAGTTTCAAACCAAGTTTAACTTTCAGTAAAGAATCTTCTCTGCCGAAGAGTCCAAGTTTATTATTCTGAAGTATGGAGTAGTAAAGTACTCAGCACTTCTGCTGTGACCAGGGTTTTTAAAATGAAGATTTTTTTCAAAGACAGGTATTTCAACGACTCCTTGACATGTTCTCTGATTCTACCTCGATCCAATCCGCCATACCTGTTTTTACTCCCTCCAAATCACGTCGAAGGGGTGTTGGGGTGGGTGGGTTTCGAATACCAACATTTGATGAGGTAATATTTAACTCTTTATAAGGCTCGCGTCTCTCTTGACAGAAATGAAATTCATTAAATTAATTTTCAAAAATGAGTTGAAGCCCTAACCTATAAACTTACTCCAGTTCGACCCTCAACTTGTAGCTTTCTTTTAATAATTTCTCTATATGTCAAGCTATAACTTAGCATTGTGTTCATGACGTTGACCTATACTGTGGAACCCCATTTTGCCCCAAAGCACAGACGTAGTTGCTTTTGTGAAACTAAATTTTCTGGCAAATTGTTAAAATTATCATTGCAAGAAAAAAATCCACTTGGCAATCTTTTTGCCAGTTAATTGAAACAATTTCTTGGAACACGATCATTAAACTAAACCTGGCTTGCCGGTTGTGGACCACGTCATTTATTCAGTCGATATTGATTACGTGGTCCATATTGTGTATCACATAAAATAATCAGTTAATTTTTTTAGTTTGTGATATAGCACAGTATGAGAAAGTTAGCATAACTATGTAGGTATGTAATATACTTACAACTCATCCATTTAAGACCTTTCATTAAGCAGTAGCAATGCTATTGTACAATCAGCTATTGTCAGCCTTAACGATCAGATCTACTGTGGATGCCTCCAGTAGTTCAGACGCACCTCAAGCGCGCTGTTGCTGCCAGGACTTGACAGCTGCACTTTCAGCGAAGGTCAGCAAAGTTACAGCAAATATGCAAGTGAAGATGGACATGATAGAAGAGAAGCTGGACCTAGCACTTGAGGATTTGAGGGGTTTGGCCGCAAAGCTTTCCAAGGATGATCTTATTGCTGGTCCCCCTGCCAACAATGATGATGAGTTGTCTGCACTCATTTCATCGAACCATTTTGTAAGTCACTATTGCTTAGAGCTTAAAAGTTCAGACTGCTGTCGTTTCTACCTGCTAATTGTGTAGATTCTACTTAACTTGCTACCGAAATGTTTCGGTAAACCCTCAACGGAGGTACCAAGTTCGAAGTCTCGCTCATTTCAATGTAACAAGGTCAATATACATTCAAGTCCATACGGTTATTGGCGCAGCTTCCATGGCGTATACCTTAATGACTTGATTATATGATGAGCTGCCAAGTGTTTTATATAGACTCATTTATCACTTACCTATCTGTGCCAATGCGAGTGTGGCGATTTAGCATTTCTTCCATCATTATTTCCTCTTAAATACCTGAGTCTTTTTCTGGAATACAGCATTTTTATGCTGCAAGAGAAGTACCTACTTATAACTGTTTGTGCTTTACCCTAGATAGAGAAATTCAGCGTTATTTGAAGATACTGTACTACGAGCTTGTACGACTTGCTTGTACACGGTATCGACTTGCGTGTATATAACGCTCTAGATCTTCCTAGGCCTAGTAATTTTTGACAGTAACTTATTATAATGCGGTTGCAGAGTGAAGATGAATGTAACTTCTAGTTAAGCAGAGACCTCCAACCATTAACGCGAGTGCTAATTTCTTCTTGCGTATCCTTGAGGATTATACACGAGTAACACGACACAAATATATAACCCATCAGTGAGCATAGAGAAGAGCAACAAGGTTAGGTTTGTCCATACTGTTCTATGGGAATAAACAGATATTAGGTTACTTCAACTTAGACAGCACTTACCTCTTCTATTTCTTGGCCACTTTATTTCCTTTAATTTCTATACTTTATTCTTCCTCCTTTTTCTTAATGTGCTGTTCCTATGCGCTAATATAAGTGACCTGTGCGTAGATTACACATTTCGTTTTGTTCCTTCCTTTTCTGATCTTGGGAACGCCTTGTAGTGGCTAGGGGAAGCCAAAACTATTATATATATATATATATATATATATATATATATATATATGTATATATATATATGTATATATGTATATATGTATATATATGTACTACAGTAATACAAATATGTGAATAAACGTACGGAACCAATTATGTTTATGCAGCTAGCTAATGCTCAGGTTCACTACCTTTACTTGTCCTAGATTTACATAACGAGTAAACCCCCGATGCACGTTTACGTTTTATTTTTAACTAACAATTATTATAAAGTAATTTAGGGGAACTAGAACGTTATCATTGTTTTCGTCAGGTCATGAGCTTGGCAACATTGGAAACCCCGAGTCTTCAAGATACTTTGCGTCGAATGCTGCAGCGAATGATGACGAGAACACTGGCCCAGACGTATTCATTCATTGGGCTTGGTCTCAATCGGCAGCCTACGAAGAATAAATTTTCTTCTCATAAGGCATATCAGCTTCTCTTAAGTAAGTTATATTTCATGGTGAATTGAATTCACTGTAGCTACTTCTATATAGGAGCGGTATGATTTTTGTCGTGAAAATGTTGCACTGTTATATTCTTCCTACCTGCTTGTTTGTAAGTTTTTAATGTTTCAAGCATGTCATAATATAAGCGTGTTGAAAATTAGTTACATATTAATTGTAAATTAGCTATCAGTGAAAGCTTCGTACGATCTTTCTGTACTTGTTTCCTATAATTAATGGAGAGGGAACATACGTGACCGATGTGTTTTAGCTACTAGCTATTATGTGTTCGTTTTTTCCAGGCGCTCTACGGTGGACAAGATTTAGAGACGTGTCCCTCACCGACATAGAGAAACGAACTGCGTTGCTCCTGAGGCAGGCTGTGGACTGGTCCGGAAGTACTCGCAAGCGTAAACGTAGTAAGTACCTTCTTTTTGAATTTAGAAACCATTTGTAATCCATCTGGATTTAGAGATAAAATTAGAATGTGTAGAGTATTCAAGATTTTTCTCTATCAATTTGAATTTCATAACCGAATTGGGCGTTTGATTGAATTAAGGTTTGACTCAGTGAAGTTATACATTGCAATATTTATAAGTATGAAAAATGCAGAATTTTATTTGATGATGTACAAAGATGCTGAGAATATACATTAAATCACCTTATATTTACTAAGTTATTTAAATTACAATAATTATGAATGAATTTAAATAAAACTGCATAGGTTTGATTTAAATGAGAAGTAAATTTACGAAAATAAGGGTGAGCTCGAGGCTACGGTTGTAGTTGAGTGTAGTTTACATGAAGACATATCTTGCCTCAAGTGTGCCAGGTAAAAATCAACACTGTTGAACACCTGAAACAAGTGATTTCAGCCTCAATTCAGGCAACAACACCTGCTATATTAAATTTTTTCCGGTGCACGGCCCCTCAGGGGGATACAACTATTGTATCTATGGGAAGTGACGCTCCCAGGGGGATAATGTCAGTGCCCGAATCACTGGTTAGGTAGGCCTTCTTTTGTTGAAATATTGTGTCTTTTGTTTAGTTAAGGGCCAACTTTTTTCGGTTCACTGCTATCCTTTTATTGAGCACCGTCTACTTTTTTCTTGAACTTTTTTTCTTGTTTGAACTTCCTTCGTAACTTGCTGTTACTATGCGCTTGGTATCCTGTGCGGGGCACACCTCGTGCATAGAATCCCCTTGTACGTGTCCATACTAGATGGTCTCCTTCATTATTCCTCTGTGATATCGTCTTTGTTACTGAAAACGGAGTCTTAAACCACTAATATAATAATAATTTCCGGTGCACGGTAGATTACGGGAGACTATGCCCAGCCGTGCAAAAGGAGCAAATACCAGAGCATATTAAAATGAATTGATTCAATTTCGAGGTATGGTAGATGTTCTTACTATTATAAAATTTCAGCATTTGAACATAGAAATTACGAGGAATTTCTAAATGACCTTGTCAGCGTATGTATTTTTTTTTGAGGTATTGCTGTACGTATGACATGTGTATAGGGAAGCTGTTAGAACAGATGAATTTTGAGATATGTTCAATATCATTCGGTGTCGAAACAGAAAATGACGAATAGTGGTAGCCCAATCTGCCATGTTGCAGATGTTTAGGCGCAAAACGTGTATTTTTGTACTGCATTCTGAGGCACAAATATTCAATTAAAAGCTGTACTTCGATTGTTTGTCTCGTCAGACTAAGTTAAAACAATGTAATTCTATATATTTAAGGTGTTTGCGAGTGATTCTGTGAGAGGGAAAACGATAGCACGTTCTTTGGGATGTGGGAATCTATGCACGAAATTTGTGTCGTTCACCTGCTACATTGCAATATTGAGATTGGAAAAAACTAGAAAGTTGGGAGTAAAAACTGCTAGAAGAACGAAAGAGCAGTAAATGGGAAAATGTAAACAGTTATGAAAAAAATCTTCGAAAACATAATTAGCTTGTTGAGATGCTGTTCAACTTTTACCTAACTCATAGCTCCGGCCCTTACTTTCTTATAAAGTGTTGCAAATCCGGAACGTTCAATATTCCTACCCCGGTAAATGGAAGTTGTCAAAATCATTACTGTTACGATGATTTTTTCTAAGCGAAATTGTATTGTTTCAGATAGTGCAGTGGGATGCTCAGCTGGTACGTCGGTTGGTGCGCCCTGTGAGCAAGCATTTGTGGTGGAGCAAGAGTATTGTGCGGCGGGATGCTCAGCCAGTACGTTTGTTGGTGCGCCCTCTGAGCAAGTATTTGTGGTAGAACATGAGTGCCCCAATCGAGAAGAACAGTGCTCCGTCCTCGGGGGAGCCCTCGAGACATCGTTATCGCTTTAAAAGTTGATTTCGTAGAACATTTTTTTCTTTCATAAAAATGAGAGAAGTCAGTGATTAGAATTCATTACTTTGCTTTACAGAAAGTGAGCGGATATTATTTGAACAAGAGTAGCTTCTCAGTAGCTTTGTGCATTATTTTTACTCAAGGAAACGCATCCATCTTATTATTCTGTATTCTTGATTCGTTTTTTAATAAGCCCCTCATGATGATACGAACAGCATTTCAATAAGACTTGACACTGTTTTATTTAGTTAAGTGTTTGTTCATTTGAGTTTTTATTTGGCATGCCATTTAATTGAAATAGATTGAGCTTTCTGTTTTGCTCCGGACTTTCGTTATGGGTTTACTGCTTGCTGTCTTTTCTTCAGTTCTTGTGACTTTCTTCTTCTAATTTCCATTCAAGGATGTAATGTGCGGGGCACCCCTCGTGCGTAGAATCCCCTGTACGTGGCCATACTGGATGGTCTCCTTCATTATTCCCTCTCTTAGAACACCTTTGTTGTGGTTAGGGAGGCTTAAACTAACGTATGTAACTAACTCAAAAACTATTGAAATCTGATTATGTTTTCTGTTCTATGATTTGTTTGCACGCTTATAGAAAGTGGAAGTTTATTTAACTTGTTTTTGTTCAAAGTGGCCCTCTGTTGATATGTATTTCATGGAAATAGTCGGATTTAGACCCCTCAGGGGGATATAACTATTGTATCTATGGGCATTTACACGTCCAGAGGGATTGTCCCGATGTGGTTAGGTAGGCCTTCTTTTTGTTGAAATAGAATAGAGTTTTGTTTAGTTGAGGACCAGCTTTTCCGGTTCACTGCTATCCCTTTCTTCAGTACCTCCTACTTTCTTCGTCACCTCCTACTTTCTTCTTGAACTTTTTCTTGTTCGAACTTCTTTCTTGACTTACTGTTTCTATGCACTTGGTGTCCTATGATGGAAAAACACACCTTGCTCATAGATTCCCCGTGCACGGGCCTATACTAGATGATCCCTTCATTATTCCTCTCTTTAAATCGTCGTTGTATCGGATAGGGAAGCTTAAACTAATTAATAATCTAATCTTATTTAGATGTGTATGACAGCAATTGATCTCGATTAATGGTACCAAAGGCACTTTTTTCATGGTGGTTAATAGACTATCTTATGTTATGTGTTATGTAGTATAAATTATTTCTCTTTGTTTCTTTCTTCTTTCTGACATGCTGCTTCACCGTTGCTATGGCGTTATATATTGACTCGAACTAGACATTAGCTGTAGGCTGATATATCTGGCAACTTGTAAAGCAATAACTATTTATATGAAGGATTTAGGTTGTAATTTTTTGCTCTGGAACGTTGTAAAAAGTAGTAGAATTTAAAAATGGAATCATAGTAGACACCCTGTTATTACTGTTCATAATGTATCATCTAATCAATGTATCATGTAATTTAGCCATTTTCGCAAATAAATTTCGTCCAATTGAGGTAATTTGCTCCAGTGCAGTAGTTATATGCCTTATTGTTAAGCCACTTCGCGCGCCTGGTGGGATCTTGGTTTTGGGTGAGTCTGTGCGTGTGCCTGATTCTGGTTTATTATTATCATTATTTTATGCTTGAACGCGATCTTTACTGTCGCTCCATTAAAAGAACTTTATACGTTGATTTCTTTAAATATATGTGCATTTTTTAAATCAGATTCCTTATCCTGAATATCTTATCGTTTTTTTATTTGTTCATGGGAGTGAATTGTTACTTATATCTGTAGATGTTAACTAATCAAGATGCAGGCTTGCCTGCACTACTCAGTCTTGACGCAAGGAGCTTCGGTCTTACGTCAGGACAAGTAGTGCAGGCAAACCAGTGCTAGGATAAGATAGGAATCCCACAATTCTGAACGGGTCAGGGCAGGATTCCCAGCGTTAGAAACGGAATACTGCTGGCAAGCCAGTGCTAGGAAAAGATAGGAATCCCACAATTGTGAACGGGTCAGGGCAGGCTTCCCAGCGCTAGAGACGGAATACTGCAGGCAAGCCAGTCTTACGGTAATGGGATATAATATTTTGCCCGTGCCTCAGGATGGTCTTCCGTTACTGGTCCGGCGGTAAGAAATGGGCTGCCTTCGTCAATCCAATACCGGACAGCTTGGACATTCCGTGAAAAGTCCAGTAATGAGCTTACTGGGTGAAGGCTGGTTCTCCTTCTCTGTGCTCTGTAACGACCCTTTGAACAGCCATCGACAAATGCGGACTGGGGTGGAGTAAGATATAAAAAAAAATGTAGTAAAATCAAACACATCATCATTCATACATCAAGTATGAATATGGAAATTGGGTTTCCCCTGCAAAAATAAAAGAATGATCACTAAACCGATTCAAATTATCGTAATGTAAGCGTAATAAATTGTAAACAGAGTCATAATATTTGAACGACTGAATTTATAATTACCTACTTTCAAGTTTCTAAATATACTTGTACCACGTTGGCAACACTACGAACATGGTAAAGTAACATCGTAGAAAATAAACACTCTTTTTCATTAATCTAGCTTTTCATCTTTTCAAGTTGAGTTATTTTTGTATGTAACGACAATGGTTCACCGTATCAATGGTTCACCGTTCAAAGTCAATGGTTCACCGTATCAATGGTTCACCGTTGTATGTTGACCCACGCGAGATCATGTACATGTACCAAATTACAAGATGTTGTGTTACCACTCGCACCCGTGCGACCTGAAATTTGAAAAAATATGAGAAGATTAGCATGGTTAAAGCGCAAAATTTAGTACATGAATGATTGAATGAAGTAAATTGAGAAACACCTTCAGTGTCAGAGTGATCCTTTACCGAATCTTACTATTTAGTTAATGACGAGGAAACATTCTTAAAACTTCGAGTCAATGATTTAAATGTCCAGCATAATCATTTAAGTTTTCTCAGAGAATGAATGCTGACTCAATAAAGATCAGCTGAATTCCGACTAGGCATTTAATTTCTTGAGATATCGAAAACACTGTCTCCGTGTTAAAACCACTGCATCAGCAGCCGGATGTCGCTAGAATTTTACAATCTGTATTTAAAGTGTGAATTCAGCATATTAATTGTCATCGAGACATGAGAGTGAGTTCCCAGACAATGCACGGCAAAAAAGATTAAATATGTGCAAAATCGTCATTTCTTGCAACACATGCCAACAATCACGTGCGTCTTTTACACACGAACATAAGAAAATTATTATTCTGTTATTGTTAAACCTTTATACTGTAAACGATTACTTTACATTTTACATATCGCGTGACGTTAATGCCTTAATCAAAAAGGTAAATTCTAAAGCGTATGCGAGGTTAACATGAAGCATAAGCAAATACAACAAAAAGACACAATTGAATACATAAGAACATACGTACACGAAAAGTTGTTACGTACACGAAAAGTTGTCAAGTTAAAAATCAATATTGACGGTAAACACTCTAAATTTTAATCGTTCAATCAGTTGTAAATTATCCGTAGAAACTTTGGGAGACTTGAAGATAAATTTTGCATTCTTTTACGTTTGAATAATAAACTACACAACATAAAACTTTACCGATTATGAAATTCGAGTAGGCTTGCAAAATGACTGTATGACGCACTAGATCGTAAACGTGCTCAAAAAACATTAAAAACGGCCACTCTCGTTTAACAGATAACTAAGAAATAAATTAAATTTTGCTCTTACTTTTAATTAATTTCCACTATTCAATTATTCGTCAATTGTTCAAAACACATCTTATTCATGACTATTCAACAGTCATATTCATATCAGCTGTCAACTGTTGCCAGCCATGCTGAGCCCGTAAATACGGCGCTCACGGCCTTGGCAGAGTTCATTACCTTGTTGGAACAGCATGTGCTACTTGCGGCCTTGAGCCAATGCAAAAAGAATAAGCTACTCACTCGTACTGCACATAAACTTATGCGTGCTTCTTTGCACACTCTGCACACTCTACACTCTATTACTCGTTACTCTTAACTAATTACCAGACCACCACGTGTGGTTAATTAATGGGCGTCTATCGCCTCTCATTCTTACTCTCGTTTGGTACTTCTGTTCGCCAGCACAATGACAACCGTAATCTGCAATGCTAAACTCTAACCGTCATGGTATCAATGGTATTACTTCCACCACATGAAATTATGAACTGAAATCAGAGTCCCATCGAAAATCAACGGTAACAGCTTCTATTAAAGCTTATTCATTTGCCTGCGCGCAATAATTCAATACTGTTCCTCAACAGTATCACTCGACCTCGCTGGTAAATTTACCTGGTAACCTTAAACCATTTTACCAGATATATCCACAGACTTGTCGGTATCTTTTACCAAACGCTGCAACGCTCTCTGGGTTTACCTCTACCTGGGCTTACCTTTTTATTCTCTCACGGACATTTTCTCTCGGGGTTTACCTCTACCTGGGTTTACCTTTTTATTCACTCACGGACATTCACTCTGCCGCGGTATCTACTCTTTTTGCTCTCTATTTTTCTCTCTATTACTTCAATATTTCTCACATATTTCCTCTTTCGTACTCAGAGCAATAACATCAGGTATGTATCATCAGAACATCCACTATTATTCACTTCACTCGGGAAGAGTACCTTTACTTCTTCCTACTTTAATATATATTTAATTCTCGAAATCACATTGCATTTCTCAGTACATATTTCATCATTATTACATCATTTCACAGCATTGTATTACTTGTACGTCATCTTTTAATCAATTCCTGTTTTCTTAATACAGCGAATTGTTCTTTCAATAATTGATCCTTTGATCAGTAGTACTTCCTCGAATTCATGATGCAATGATTCTCTTGCAAGCATTTCTCTCCTTATTCGCTACTGCTTGACCGTTGAGTTTTACAAAGGTCTTCAGCAACACCTTTGGGCAAATTGGAACGCACCTCCCCCTGGAACATCCTATATACCAGACGCAACCAGCAAAAAAACTCAAATATGATTTTTAAAACTGACACAATAAATGTCCATAATATAGTCACCCAAAAATGTCCTTCCTGCCCCCAAACAAGTAGGGATTTCTTGTAAAGAGCATGGTTTGCAACTGACCGCCTCGCTCAAATTACAGGTAGCATTACATGACCTACATGCTGCACAGGCTACAGAAGGCATTTAAGGATACTTATGTCTCTTTCGCCAATATATCCACATCAGAAAAATAACCGTGGTAGTCATTGTACTCATTTTAAGTACGCTGGTTACTGAAATTTCAGGCATAGCTACGTTACTAGTTTGGTGTCTAGGTATTACAAAAAAACCATCACTGCTCAACTTAGCTTAATGATTGCTCAAGCGCAAATTTATACAACAATTACTAAATCAATACAAAACTACTCAAATCACTTATAGCAACACTTCGAGAAAATAGCGCCAATCACTTTTAAAAACAGCTCTCTTAACACCTTGAAAACAGCTCATGTCTAGGGGCATTGAATACACTGCTTGCTCTCACTGCCAGTGCAGCCTTTGACCTCGACGCCCGCACTCACTGGCTATTGCAAAAAAACACTGCCTGACAACAACTCTACCACTGCTGACGAGCGCTTTTACGCGGCTCGGCTGATGAATGTATGAAGGGAGGCGCACTGCACGCTGTCTGCCTCACGCTCAATGAATATCTAGGCTGCAACAATACTGTAACAATTATAACAATTAATTGTTGCTGCGTTACTTATCTTAAATTGTAGGTTTAGTTGTCGTTGTTGACCGATGTCGCGGTCTCTGCAGTCGTTGGAAGCGATGCACCGTTACTGCTTCGTCCGCAGGACGAAAACAACGTAGCTGTAGTAGACTGACACCTCGTAGTTGTAGTTTTTAGCTCTGTAGTCGCCCTTTTCGTGGATCTCTGAAGCTCTCTGTCTGTAGATGCTGTCCTTATAATAGATTTCTCGTTGCTCTGACTGTCTCTGCAGATCCTCTTCTTAGACGTTACAATAATTCTCGTCACCAGACGATCTTCATAGAAATTCTCTTGATCTCTCTGCAGTTATCAGTTATCTGTCTTCTCCGCCTCGTAGATTTGCTGAAATCACTGGATCTTCTTCTCAAACTTCTGTAGGTTTCTCGTCGAATACTATATCTTCTTGACTTCTCAATTATATCTTCTTAAATTCGTGGGTCCGTCAACTCTCTGGCCACCAATATACAGGCAGAGGTTAGAGATAACAATGGAGAACTGCGACGTTTACTGGTACGATGTTGTACAGGTAGGGATGCGGACCAAATGCGCGGGCCCTAAAGAGCTCACCGCTTATAAGACCTCTGAGGTGCTTAGGGTAAAGGGGCGTGCTCGCTCGCACACTGATCTTGAGTTTTATTACCTTATTCATCAGAGATATGCTTACTTCACCAGCTGTCGAATTTGAAGAACGATCTGAGCATCGTGAGTGTGGGAAATTGGGTTGAGGAGGGGGGAAGGGGTCCGTTACGCAGCCAGCGCCGACCAGCAAGTGCATATGCCACGCTCCTGAAAGGTATTTTTCGTGGTTTTTATTGCTCTATTCAATACAGAAGTCCTTATTTTACAAGCTGGCAAATGTTCAGGACGTTCTGTGCTTCGTGAGAGGGGGAAACGAGGTATGGATGGGGGTGGATTCGAATGCAGCTGGTAGCACCAGACACCCACCGCATTTGACATGAACCAGAAATATCTGGATTATGTTGTGTTGGTCTATTCGACACAGGATTCCATAGTTTACAATCTAGCAAAGATACACAACGTTCTTGGCTCCGTGAGAGGGCGAAGCGAAGGCGGGAAGGGGAGGAGTGAGGACGTCGCAGCGTTCGCTCCTGTAGCGGTAAAACGTATCTATAAATACCAGTTCCAAAAGTTTCTTCATATCTGCGGTACAAGTTCCTTCAAGGAACAACAATAAACTTAGAAATGATATTCATATGTTCAGATGGCTTTCAGAACATCAACTGCGTCAATTTTTCTAAGCAACATAACTTGCAAATGAAAAAAATGAAAAATTTTAGAAAAATGTTTTCGTGAACAGTTGAAAATGGGAAAAGAGGGTATTTTCAAAAGCTATCTCCTCCGAAAGTTATTATCGTTGAGCAATGGTTTAGGTCTCATTGAATGCGCAAAAAGTAGTTGCAGGCTGGACGGAGAATCAATATAAAATTCATAGTACCTCTTTAGTTACATTGAAAAATTTACGGAAAAACCCTAACCTTTCAAAAAAATGAATTGTAATTTCATAAAAACTGAACTCTCACGAATTTCGAAACCATTCTCCGTCCAGCTATGCATCAACTCTTTGCTCATTTAATGAAACCGAAATCATTGCACTACGATAATAACTTTCAGAGGAGATAGCTTTTGAAATTACCCTATTTTTTACCCAATTTCTCCCTATTATCTCATTATTTAGTTCGAAATTGAAAAATTTTTTCATACACACCTATAGTCCCATCAAAAAATACATACGTATGCCAAATTTCATTGATCTAGTTCCCATACAACAAACGTGACAGCTATTTTTTTAATTCTGGGTAGACGTTCCCCTCAATGTCACTCGGCTTAGTAGCAACTCCGGACACTACAGAGCTCAGTTTCTTACACTCTGTAGATAAAGATCTGAGATGGACTGTAATTCGTGTTCGATGTAGCACAAATAAAATTGCACGAGAACCGTTTAAGCAGGACAGCTTTGGCTAGGTCACTGTTGCCTCTCGGTCACTCACCACTACCACCCAAGCGAGCTATCGGCAAGAATACCTTGTAATAAGATACCCCCGTGAACGAACCAGCATGCAGACCAGCAGACAAAGTGTTAATAAATGTCCTATAATATGGAATGCTATTGAGTGTTAAATAAGCAATTAAGTATCATTTTAGGCACAAAATTAGTTGTAATTTCTGTACAAAATAAAGCAGAATATAACAATTTACCATACATTCGTGATGCGTTTCATTTCAAATGGCACTTTTCAACTATAATGAAATGCTTATCAGGTAGTATTTTATGATAAAGTGTTCAGAAATTTAAAAAGAATAAATCATCGGTTGATAAGTTTAAACAGTTTAGCTGAATATGATGTACCTATCAAAGCCATAAAAACTTGAAAAACATTTCTACCTGTCACAAAAAGGACATGAAAAACACGAATGACTATATGAAGTCAGGTAACTTAATGTGCATTCATTTTAATTTTCTATCATAATTAGGGGTAGAAAAATAGGCAATACTTTATTCGGCTTTCAATGATCAAACCATTTAATATGTTTTTTTTAGACTTACACCTAACTGTTGGCGCCGTCCATGCTTCTTAAAAATATTTCGAAGAATCAACCCAGCGCAGCAATGCTAGGTCGTTCTCTAGTCGCCAGAAGCGTAACAATCGCCCAGCGTGTAGATCGCCGTTTAATTGTCTTGTTTATTTTTAGGGATATATTTTACTTGATCATACTGAGACATACATTGATGACATGTGCATATTCATTTGTTTTGTGTATTACCGATTTACTAAGCTTTATTCTTTATCTTTCCAGACACCTCGCAATTCCTCAATATTTTGAAACTTACCGTAGCTATTAACTTGCCATTGCTATTGTTTGTGCTAATACCAGTGCTATTGCTACTATTAAAAGACTGTGATCATGTTTTGTTCATGTTCCCTGAAATAAATAAAGGGAGATAACGAAGAAAAGAAATAATGCAAGGACATTCAAAAGCGTAAAACAGTATCCAAGTTTTGTATACGTTCCTAATGCTCTTCATTTAATGATGAAATGAAGAACTCGCATACCGCAGTCACTGCGAGCTACAACCTACCTCTGCAATAATTACTGCATGGCAACGCCACACTGGTTGCCTCGTCTGATAGCGCACCCACAATTTGCGTCATTTCAGTTACCGTAGTCTAGGCAAATTGTTGCCCCATGAAATAGGGCCTTAAGGCTTCAACGATCGCCTGTACGATTTCTCTACCCGCCGTGTGTGAGGACTGCGACAATGGGTTCAAGTTGTTGGGAATTAGGTGATTTCTTGTTAGTTGAATTATTCTGTTTTTTGTAGTTTGGGATAAACAATTTGTTCTTATTATACAATGAGAGCTACGACAAAATACTGGGGTAAAATGTGTTCAAGGTTCAAATAAGATTGACACAATCATAGCCAAACGTACAGTTTGATATTGAACCAGCTTGGGTGAAGCGTGCTAGTGCTGTAACTCTTGAATGCGACTTACAGGGAAATAAGATGTACGACATTCGACGTATGAATTTTAGCGGGGAGGCTGAGAACTCGGTGTGCGAATGATACTGACCACTTGTTTTTAGTGTGTCCACGTAGCGTTGGGCTTTTTAGACAAAAGTGTTCGAACGCATTTGCGCGTTTACGGAAAAATCCCGCTCGCGCTTAAAGCTAATTAGCGCAACACCGTTCTCATTAGTGTTTGTCTCCGCTTCATTTGAAGTTGAGTGGCTAATGTCCTCGCACTGCTGGGCGGAGATTTGATGGTGAGTCACAGAGATGGGAAGCTCCACCCGCCTTTACAGCGATGCGGCAGCTTCAGTTATCATAGTGAATCACAGAGAGATTATTAGCTTATGTGTGACCGAGGAATTATTCCTCAGTTTAACACAGATTGTACCTCTGTTACTGCTTGAATTTACTTGCCAAGTAACCTTCAGAACCATAAAAAACAGTCGGAGTTGTAAATTGAAACCAAGCTATTTTATGGTAATGTTACATATCCTTTAAATGAATTTCTCCGATCTAATCGCTAGATTTCGTTAGTCTCTCTTCCTGGGGTAGCGTATATAGGATTTAGTAAACAGACCAGAGCATTTCTGTTAGATTATATTTAGTATCGTGGTGTGTGCATTACGCTGTTGAATCTATAATGATGATTTTTTTAATGATGGTGTCTTAATCAGGGTTGCGGAGTCGGAGTCGGGAGTCGGAGTCGCCGGAGTCGGATGTTTTAGGGTGGAGTCGGAGTCGGAGTCGCTTCTCTGAAGTGTGGTGGAGTCGGAGTCGGAGTCGCTACTCTGAAGTGTGATGGAGTCGGAGTCGGAGTCGGAGTCGGAGTCGCTTTTCCGAATGTGGTGGAGTCGGAGTCGGAGTCGGAGTCGTTCATTCGGATGTGGTAGAGTCGTGGTTGGAGTCGCTATTTTTTGGTGTCTTCGATTCTAATTTTTGCTAAAAATTATTTATAATTCTTTAAAACTAGAAGTAAACCAAAACAGAGTTAGAATGCTTTGCTGAAAAATCTAAAAAATACGCAATGTTTTCGTTGATTGTTTTGTTCTAAGTTTGAAACAGCGTATTTATTCCTATCACCAAATACCGTCATCTTATCTAGTCATTGAGGGTTTGCACAGATATATATGAGAAACCTACGAGTGCGAAATATAATTTTTGTACCCAGCATTAATGTATATTTTGTAGTTAATAGCAGGAATTAGTAATTGAAAGCATCGCAAATTCATTCTGTATATTTCTGTTTTGTTCATTTTTCCTTCAATTAATACATAGGAACTGGAAAATAGTAGTAAATGTGTTGCAAGTTACTTGCAGAACATTTCAGCTGATGCAATACATTGTACTCACATAAAGAGTGGTAACTCTGTATGCTCAGAATGATGCATTGATTGATAATGATCATAAACATTTCTAGTCTTTTGGTTATGATTCATTGCCAATGAGTAGTCTTTGCCGAAACCTGAAGCTATGGTCTAGTGCACAAAGACTTCTAGTTTTCAAGTCATGTTATCAAAATTGATATGGCTTCCGTGTTTTTAAGTCAAGTTAACATGTATTAATAATAAAAATTTCTTCTCATTTCTCAAGTTATTCCTTGAATGTAATTTGGTTCTTTCAGAGTTATATTGTTTTTCACTATATCATCATCATGTTTAATTTTTATCTTCGTATCACTCCCCAGTTTCTAAGCTAGTATACGCTGAAATGCAGAATTTTATAATTATGTTGATACATTTTAAAAAACTGAATTAGTATTTTTTTTGTAGCATTATGTAATTAATTACTTCTTGTTAAGGAAGATTTGGAAATGTTGTAAGGTTATCTATATCGGCATTGAGACACTTGAAAAAAAATTAAAAAACGATGCAAACGAGCTGCAATGAAAATAATTATACACACACCAGCAAAAACTTCACTCACAGTCACACACACATTGTAACTGAAAACAATGCACTATCTCAGCTGCAATGGTTTTTACATTTATGCGATAGTACAAATTCTCTTGCTGGAAACGTTTCAAATTGCTCCAAAAAACACAAAATGAGAAGAACCTGGGCGTTTATTAAAATAGCAAAGTGTCCAATGCAAAGTAAAAAGTTAGACGAAAATAAGAGATAGTATCATAATACACGCAAAGAAGCTAGAAGTGACTTTTATTCGTAAAAAAAACTTTCCGAAAACGTCAGGCCCCTGCAATGAAAGCAGAACAACTTTTGCTTATTAGAGCCGAAATGTAACATAATGTTGAGCAATAATATGACACTTTTTCTGCATTGTTACCCTGCTTAGTGTAGATACAAAGAAGAAAAGGCAGTGTGCAAATCTTACCTACCTTATCTACACGTATATCATAATTTTGGGGATTTGAAGCATAGTCATTGAATTAACTACTATAATTTCACTGAATTAGTGCATACTTAGTAATAAAAAACTGTTGATGCATATCTATGCTTCTCAGTGTAGACAATGCCTACATTACCTACTCAGAAAACACTTTTCAGTAATATACAGGGTGTTTCAGATTCAGAGTAAGAGGCAAAAAATTGCACACCAAGTAGAAATATCCAAATAAAAACTTTTTCTTCTATAAAATTTTCCGAAGAAAGAAACATTGAGATATTAGCAGTTTATTGTTTTAAAGGGGGAAATTTAATGAATAAACTACTCGCAATATTTATTTTGAATTTACGTTGATCGGGCGAAATGTGCTAGTTGCATGACCGCCTAGATCTCCTGACATGACTCCACTCGATTTCAATTTTTGGGACACGTGAAGAGCCTTGTTTATGCTACACCCATTGGGTCTGAGGAAGATCTTGTGGCCAGAATTGCAGTGGCTGCAGGTGAGATACCTTAATGCCAGACGTGTTTCCTAATATTCGGCAGCCGTTAATTAAGGCTAACATTCGAAAAGGGCATAGATGTAGGTGGAACACATTTTGAACAATTTTTGTAAAGTAAATTCAGAATCAATACCGCGAGTAATTGTGCCATTAAATTTAAACCTTAAAAACAATAAACACCTAATACCTCCCAACCCCGATTTTTTGGGTGAAAATTTCATGGGACAAAAAGTATTTATTTGGCCATTTTCTACTTGATGTGCAATTTTGTACCTCGTGTTCTGAAACACTCAGTATACATAATTGTGTACACGACTCGTCAAATGACGGGATTCGATATTGTCTGCATAGAAATCTTCCAGATGTGGACCATAAAAAAATATTTTCATCCTAATAGCACCCGCGATTAAAATATTCTAATACTTGTGCACTGGTGAAACTCGCATCACAGGTACAGTAGTTAAGTATCTCTAAGAGCGTGAAAGGGAGACAGATCAACCAACAAAGACGAACAGCCAATTTTGTTTGTTCAATGAAATTTCCTGTTGAATATTTTCCGTATTTCTGATGGCGGCTTTGTGGAAGAAAAGTTTTCTTCAGTTGGCCTCTCTTAGTTCACAGGCAAGAATTTGAAACTGATGAAATTAGATCTTTTTGTTCGTTGTTTTTTCTTTTGCAGCTGCATATTTTTTCCGGTTTTTGTGTTTAAATTTAACTTTCTATAAATAAGCATGTTTGCGCTTCTAGCAGACTGCATTAACCTTAAATAGCTTTAGTTAACATTACTTGTAACGCTTTGGTGTTCACTCATTAAATTATCTTTGAGCTTGCTCTGCTTGGGCAGCATGTCGTCCTTTTAATAAAAGTGGGTCTGGTACCTCTAACTTATTTCTATTGCGTAAAAAGCAGTCTCTTTCTACGACTTGAACTCATCGACCCGGCTTTTGCAGCCTCTTGAATAGGCACTTACTATTCAAGGTAATTACTTGTCAATTAATTGTTAAAATCTTAGTGCTATATGTAATCTTACAATAAGATACGATATTCACCTAGTCGGCGACCGGACATCTTAAAACTCTGTATCTCTCTACTCAGAACGCCTCTAAAATTTCCTACCGGAGTACCGTGCTGATGACCGGCCGCGTCCATTGGGTGTCTTCTATTTTTAGCGAGTATCGTTTTAAAAACTAACCTTACGTTAAAGAAGATTTTCGGTCTCCATTTTAAAGGAATTCGATAATAAAAATTTCACAGAGGACGCTCCTGTGCGTACTGTTGGAATCCTCAAGATCCGCCTAACTTGGGTACGGTTTCTCTTTTTGCGCATCTCGGGAAACGACTTGCTGTTGTTCCCTTGAAGTTCTTCTGTATTTGAAATAAATGTTCGACCAATTGCGCTTAAGTTTTAAATCCTAAAACTTCATTGTACTAACATAGGAGAGATTACGCTCACGAAATAGCTAAACCTATTTATTAATTTGTTCAAAGGTGACACTTGACCATTTATTGTATAAGAACAATCAATAATATACTGCGTGTCCCACAAAAATGTCCCGGACTTTTTTAATTGATAATATCTCCGCTTAAATTAACATATTTGAATTGTCTTTTATTTACAATTTATTCAATTTTGTTTCCTTTTGAAATAATATATGTTTTTGAAAATCAGTTGAATAAACTTCAAGATGATCGATTTACTGAAAGGGGTAGAAAAATTGTTCAAAGGGAAAGTTTTAAAAACAACACTGGTGTTCTTCTTCATTCCTCAATACCTACTGTTGAGAATAATTTCATAACGATGTATCGTACATACAACTAAGTATTTAAACCCTCTGAGAGGTTTCAAGTTTCAAGTGTTCTCAATAATAGTGTTTCAAGGACCGATAGAAAACGGTGGAATAATGGGTAAAACTCTTCGTTCAATGGTGGCTAGAAGTAATACTTGCCTTGAGAGAAATGGAGGGTATGTCGTTGGATACTAAAATTACTTTATTTATTTAAACGTTATATGAGGTAATGATTTGTTACTCCTTAAAATTTTTGTGTGTTCAGTTTATGGAAACTACAAAACAAGGAAGAATATCAATATTGTTTTAAAAACTTTTCATTTGAACAATTAATTATTCTACTCCTTTCAGTAAATTGGACATTATAAAGTGGTTATTCAACCGATTTTCAATAACATAAATTATTCAAAAAGGAAACAAAATTTACTACATTGTGAACAAAGGCAATTCAAATATGTCATTTTAAAGCTGAGGTATAATTAATTAAAAATCGGGGACATTTTTACAGGACACCCGATATAATAAAAAACCAGGTGTCCGTCAATGATAAGTATATGTTCTCGTGCGTAATTTCCCCTATCTCATTACAATGGGAATCTGCTTGCTTGGACAGTTTCATAAATACATACATACATACATACATATACCGGGCTTATCCTCCCTATGGGAGGGTAGCCGACAGCAGGCCACAATCCCCACACTTAGTCACTAGGAGGCGAGAGAGGCAGCACTGGCCGCACCTGAACTGCCAGGATCAGCAGCAGCCCAGCACAACCACCTCCCACAGTCAGGCCCGACAGCCACAGCTGGTTTACCCCGACCGCTTCATTGAGTGCAGCCCCTCCCCCCGCACATGACAGGTCAACCCCATCACACGCGGGCAGCTTCCAGTAACGCGTCAAAAATAAAATTACCTCCTTATACACTGCCCCCACTCACTTCTGTCCGCAGCCATCCCTCCCGCCACGTCCACAGTCAGACCCCTCTCATACAAAGCACGTCTCACCCCATCCATCAAACTCATCCGTGGTCTACCTCGCGCTCGAAGACCACTCACTTCCGACATATATATCTTTTTCACCAGCCGCTCAAAATTCATTCTTTCAACATGCCCAAACCATCCAAGCACTCTTTCATCCACTCGCCTGCTCAACTTTTTGATAACACCCGTATGCCCCCTAACCAACTCATTCCTGATCCTATCTCTTCTAGTTACTCCATACATGCTCCTCAAACACTTCATCTCAAACACATCCAACTTCCTCCTCTCAGCTGCTCTCAACCCCCAGGACTCTGCTCCATACAACAAAACTGGCATAATCAAACTTTCATACAGTCCCCTCTTAACATTCATACTCAAACTCCTGCATTCAAAAACTTTCCTCATTGCACCCAATGTCTTACAACCTTCACTCACTCGATGCTTCACTTCTACTTCCATACTATCCTTAACAGTCACATCCGACCCGAGGTACCTAAAATGCTCTACCTCCTCTAAAACTTCCAATTCAACCTCACATCCAAAGTTCCAAACACTCCACCTCTTGAACATCTCATCACCTTACTTTTATTCACATTTACCCTCAATTTCCGCCTTTCGCACACTCTACCAAACTCTGTAACCAGTCTCCAAACTCAGTATCATAAATACCATCGAAATATGAAAAACCAGGCATCTGCTCACTTATGTTTATAAGTAAAAACCATTGCGTGAAAATCGAATCAACTGTCAAGAAAATGCGGCTCATCGCATTTAAATTTCAAAGGCATTTAAATGCTTAAAAGGTATGGCAAATTTTTTAAAAACCTCTTGCGAACAATAATTTATAATTTAAATTACAATTCAGATAGGAATTATGTTATACAATTTGCTTGGTTGTTGTGTGCGTTTGTGACGTTTTTAAATATGCCTAATGACCGTATCTGTGATACGAGTTTTACCAGTCACAAGTATGAGAATGCTGTATTTTAATCGCGGGTACTTTTACAATGGATATATTTGTTTGCCATTTTTATCTTGAGATTTTTTAAAACGGTACCATTGGATCCCGTCATTTTTGACCAATCATGTACACTAGTATCTTGATTATTAACAATCTGTAGTCAATTTAAAAGTCGTTCGATAATAAAGAATATAATGAATATATGCACAGGTTTCAACACCTGCAACCGTTTACTACTAAGAATGACTGTCGTGTGTTTATTTATACGTTTTGTGTCACGCTGTTAAGAATAATTGATAGGAAAAAATTTGCACTGGCGGTCTTGGTTCCAGTTCACGGTCAATTAATACACTCATTTTCGTTGGGCAATAGCTCTATAATAAGTCACTTTCATCACAATTAGAACGATCCATAGCCTTATATACTCAAGTTTGTATCATGAATACCGAGTTCGGCGGGGTATTGAATATTACAATATGCTGTACTGTATATTACAATATACTGTACTGCAATGTACTGTATTGCATATTAAAATATACATACACAAGTTCGCAGTTGCTTTCAGTAATGCTGAATTTCTGTATCTTGGATACGACACGAATGGCTATAACTACTTCTCTTGCGGCTCAAAAATGCTGTGTTCTGAGTGTTTATTACTCTTATAAGAAAATTAAGTTACCTTTGGAAAAAGCTGAAAGCATGGAAACTCCACTCAAACGAAAATTTGTTGAAGAAAGGTATTGAATCTCGTCATTTTTGACGGTGTGTGTACACTAGTTAAGAAATAAAATATTCATCTTATAAATTATGAATAGGTGAAGTTGGAGCCACAAAATTGTGCATAGGCGGAGTCGGTGTTGGAGTCGCCAAATTCTGGAGAAATGGAGTCGGAGTCGGAGTCGCCAAATTCTGAAAAGGTGGAGTCGGAGTCGGAGTCGGAGTCGACAAATTCTGAAAAGGTGGAGTCGGAGCCGGAGTCGGAGTCGCCAAATTCTGAAAAGGTGGAGTCGGAGTCGGAGTCGCAAATTTATTCCACCGACTTCGCAACCCTGGTCTTAATGATGAAACCAAAATGATTAACGATTACTCTCATGAAGGGATTATATTAACCAAATGAGGAATTCTACAAGTAAGGGCCTCTAGTTCACTCTTTTTTAAGAGATATCCAACGCTTACATATCTTGCAAATTTCTTACTCTCACCTTGCTTGTTGGTCCATGACCTTTTCGTTGCCAATGGGATCTGCGACGCCTCCAAATGCTCTGTGGCGTTTATCTTCCGCTGAACACTGCCAATTGTTATCATCTCCCTGTTTATACTTTTAGGTTGTGTACTTGAAAATTAATAACTGCTGGTAATTTTTATTACCTTTTTCCTGGCTTGATGTCTCGGACGCTGGCTCTTCACTGTACTCAGAAATGAAACATGCGGAAAAATAAAGCTTAACATATTTTGAATGCTAATGTATCAATATTTTTTTAATATTGTGTTATACGTTCTTTTTCAAAAATTTATACGTGTTCTTATGAAGTAGCATGTAAGTCCATTCCTTTCTGTCCGCGTTTTACTGCAAATCTAGAATACTGTGAGAAGTGACAGTCAAAATATTTACTTCCAGAGTCTCTACTTATAGAGTGCTTGCGTCACAATTTTAGGAATATATTTAATCGAAAAGGCAATTACAATTAACAACGCAGTCAGTGCACACAACCAAAGCTTGTATTCTCAACTAATATATAACATTGAGCCATATATATTGAATCCCTCAGACTTATGTTGTAATTTTGCTAAATACTACAGCAAAAGATAAGAGAAGTTCTTTATATAAGTTAAATGGCATTGAATTGAACTAATACCTTTATGGTAATCACGGTGGTATACAACGAAAAATTTTTGTGCATGATAATATCGTTTTGATGTTTAATATACAGTCGTATCTGTAGGGAAATAGTCTATCTATAGTCGAAGTAGACTGCCATCAGTTACCGAGTGTTAGGCCAGCGCCAAGATAAGTCGACTGATGCCTCTGTTCGACGGAAGAAAAATACTTTTTCTCGCAAATGACAGACCTCGCGTATCACAGATACTTGCGAAATATACTTCTGTCACGAACTTCAAAATTTCATCAACCTAATTTAGTTAGGCTCAAATTTGAAGCTTGTTTTGACAGCTCAAAAATTTATCAGCGCGAAAAACTCCGCAGCTTGATTTAGTTCAGCTCTAATTCGAAGCTTGTTTTATCAGTTCGAAAACTTCAAAGCTTGATTTAGTTCAGCTCAATTTCGACGCTTGAAAACAGCTCGAAATCTCCAAAACTTGTAATCAGATCGAAAACTCGGAAGAATACCGGAAATATTCGCAACTCTAGAAAAGTGTTGACGAACCCCAACTTGATAAAAATAACTCGACAAAATCTGATTTCTCTCCTATCCCTGAAATACCAGGAAAATTCTAACGGAATAACAAGCCTCAGAAAATACAGCCTTTGAAATCAACTGGCATCAGAATGAGGACTCGCCTACTAAATATCTATCAACTGGCATCCGAAGAAGGACTGGCCTACTAAAATAATTTAACACGTTCCCTGCGTATTAGGCCACATGTGCACAGACAGGTAAATTACCCATTTATGTTCCGGTTTAAATGAATGACATTTTTATCCGTTTCACGACTTTTTCAAAGAATAACTTTTACCGTATGAGGTGAAATATTATCGCGCAATTGCATTTCTCACATTTAGTAGGAAGAATAAAGCTTTATTCATGTAGTAAAGTCGATTTCTCTATTCTGATACTTGAACCTAACCAAACCAACCGTTAACAGCCGCGGAAACGAAGTGAAGGTGTTAACAATTGGCTCCCGAACAGGGACTCGCCTACTAAAATAATTTACCACAGAGTACTGTTTCACGTGGTTTCAGTGGCGAAAAAAATTTACTTTCATTGACTTTAGAAAGTGACGAACATCCGTTAACAAATTCTGATTCATGCTGCTTATTCCCATTTGGTATTTCCTATCAATTTGTGTGAGGACGTTCTTACTAAAATTTTATTAATTCATTTATAATTGCAAAGCGCTGTGAACAAATGGACTGCTTTAATCACCGTTCCGTTATTTTCTTTCAAATTTAAGTATCATTTAACTGTCTCGACGTATTATGAACAGTTGCAGCGTCCTAATCACAATTGAAGTTACTATCTCAGTAGCAATGGTAAAACAGTTGACGCAGTAACAGTGAAATGATGTCATTCCCGTTCTAATTAGCAGAAAGTTTCTTAATTTTTGCTGCAGTAGCAAAATGTTTGTAAGACATTTGTTATTCCATAATTCACATATTTTTCATAATTTTCATCTGTTTCACAATTTCAGTCATTGATGAATGAATGATTGATGAATGTACGAGTATTATACACTAGGGCCAGAAAAGACGCCAAAAAGTCGCGAGGATCAGAAATTTATTAGTAGGCTATTGGAGTGTTTTTTTCGAATTTCAGCTTTGGTTGTACTTGGCATTGAACCTTCAAGGTTTTGGATCCATTGCAGAACTATTCCTAGCCTGAATTGAAGTATCTTTCCTCTCCTGGCAGTTAATGACGAAAAACGGCGCAATGAGTCACGCAGATTCCTCTCAAGTTCATTAAATAAATTTTCAATGGGATTGAAATCAGAAGTTTGTGGTGCCCAGATCCATTTGCTCAATGATCCTTCATTTGCAGTAAATCAATCTTTAACATTATCGGCCTGTGGATGCAATCATTGTCGTCCTGAAAGATCTCGTCGCCATCTGGAAAATAAAACTTTATGGAATGATGAACGAGGGTAGAAAGTGCAAGCGAATAGTCTTAAGAGCTAATTTGGTTTCCGCAAAAAGTGGAAGCTTCATGTCCATCTCAACAAAAAATAACCTTGCTACGTAACAAAGCCTTCAAATACCGGTACAGTTGGGACGATTCGAGATGGATCCATAGATTCATGGGACTTTCAGCATATCGTAACACGCCCATCGATCTTAAAGAGCCTGGACCCCATTACATGCATCCAATCCTCAACAATCCAATCTCGGTATTCTAAAGTGAATAACAAGCATTTTTCTTGTTGATCCTGACACCAATGGCTTCCTCGTGAATTTGTATATGCCGTAAACAATAGCCTTCAACTCTAGACGTGCAATCATGTTGGAAATTGTTTTCACCTTCGCAGAAATAGTTCATTACTATTATCGATGAGAAGCCCTGATTGTAATTCACCTATCTCTTCAAAGAACGCCTGTCTTTGTCATCCGAGTATTAGGCCCTCCACCGTTTTCACGTGAGGAACCGGGTTCTTCATCTTGTTCCAGCGAGCCATTGTTCTGTGTATCGTAACAATTTTTACACCGTTTACTGTACAGATGTATCGAGTATAATTAATCATCCACATTCATGAAACTTAATGATAGATCTACCGTTAACTACTGTCATGTCTTTCCCATGGGTTTTCTTTTCACCGATATGAAAGAATATTTAGGTTTGAATAAAGTGATCGGCACTTTGTCGAACGAACTTTAACACTAGGTTAGGACCGTTGAAATAAACTCAGTTTACGAATAACCGTGCGGTCGAAAACATTTCTTTAATGAGTTACATGGACTTAAAATCTTTATCCAGTTTTCTGACAGTTCAATTACATCAAAGATCAAATTTTGCTTGTTTACATTGAATATTTCGTCGTCTGCAAAGGCATCAACGACCAAGGAACGAGTATCCAGTGCTGAATTAGTCAATAAGTACCTCGCTTGCGGAACAGCAAATGGTAATTTCAGGGAGGCTGTTTGAATTCGCAAACGCAGGTATCCACACAGACGTGTTCAATTGCATAAAATAATCGAAGCCGTACACCAGAGTTTACGTGAAGAGGAAACATTTTACATTTTCATAAGGTGGATGCCGTATAAAATTAATGAGAAATCCTAATGTGGAGGAAGAAATATTGTAATATTTCTGACATAGTCATACACCAAGTATTCGTTCTGCTGCACTTGTTTTACATGTTAGTCAAACGAAAGTGTGGGAAGTTCTGCACGAAAATAGCCAACATCCATTTCACGTTCAGCGTGGGCAAGTATTAAAAGATGAAGGTTTCCCATATCGTGATCAATATGCTGGGTTGTTTCAAACAGAGCAGTTGAAGAACCTTGTTTGCATCACAAATCCTATTCACATACGAAGCACGAACTACGCGAGGAGGATTAGTTAACGTTCATAATCTGCAATCGTGGGCTGATGTTACATCCACATGTTACGGAACAAGTTAGGGGAGAGAGCACCCAAAATTCGAAAAATGGCTGACATTTCAATGTTAATCGCAAAAGCAAGACGAGCATGTTAGGAAGCATCTGTGAAAAAATTAGCTTCTCGTTCGCCCGCTACGGGAGCTTGATGTATTGGGGAAGGGGAGGAGGAAGTGGTATTTTATCATTTACACCTCTCCATTGGCACTTTCTTCTTCATGGCGCGACATTGCTATGTCATCTTCTATGTCTCTTCATTACTGTATAATGATTTCAAGGATCCTAGCTGACCCAATGTATGATAATGAAGAAAAATTGATATTGTTTATGTTTCTTTGTTTACTTTTTTGGGAGGATCGGAATTTGGGGTTTCAAAATGCATCTCCTCCTACAGTTTCTGAGCTACAGTGATGATTTTGATATCATTGGATGCGGAGCGACGTGGGCTATTCAAAAACTAATATGGTGATTGATTCAAAATTCATTTTCGATTAATAGTTGTGACGTCATAAAGTGCAAAATTTTACGAAAGAAGACATGATTTGGAATTTTTGTAGTTTTTTCACCTTCAACCTAAAGTTTGGAGAATGCCATGTTAGATTTTGGAATCTACAAGTCTTTTCGCATCCAATGACACTCAAATCATCACTTTTACTCATAAACTGGCGGAGGAGATTCATTTTGAAAACCCCCCAAAAATCTCGTTTCCCATGAATATGTCGTTTTCTATGGGGAAAACTGCATTTTATAACTAAATGAAAACAGTTCCTCTTCGCATTTCTATCAGTATACTAAATTTCATTGCTTTATGTTCAATATTAAAGAAAAACTTCCTAAAAGTGCTCTCTCTCCTTAAACATCAGATTAGTCTCCGTAAATGTTTTTGGGAGTATTCGTGTTTGGCGAACATCCAGTTTGGCTATAAATAACGCCTAAACAACGATTGGACACAATTATTATTGGATGTTCATATATGAAGAATTGCCAGGGTCGTCCGAAAATGTTATTTTAACTGACATCATAGGAACGTGGCTCCAACAAGATGGGACTCCTGCACTCTTCACAATAATGCTATGAGGCAGTGATTGGAATCCTGATTTACAAATCGCTGTATTGGCTTGGCGGTCCCACCCCATTGCCACCAAGGTCTCCTGATACTAAATTAATGGTTCAGTTTATGATTTCTTTTCTGACTTTTCAGCCTTACGAAATATTCCAACTTCCTCGCGTGTAAGTTGGTTCATAAATGCTCCTGGCGTTTTTGTACTAAAACTCAGTTATTCATTAAAATCTATATTTCTGTCTGATTATAAAATGCAACGTTTCGACGTATCTAAAGTCACCCTCAGGCTGGAAAAAATATCAGAATATTTTTCAGTCACATTGGAAAACGCAAAAACTAACATTAAGTAGTATAGACTATATATGTAGATCACAAACGACGAAAGCCACTAGACAAAGAATCAATTTTTTTTTATCACAGAAATAGTAGCAGGACTAGAAATATTGTACATAAACCTCGATGTTCACCACACGAGAGACAAGAGCGAAATGGTCGAGCAGCCTCGTTATACCTAGCAAGCTGAAATTCTGCTAAGCAGTTTAAGAACAGAAAAATCGTGTATTCATTTAGGGAAGGTTTAAGTTCATGAATGTGTAATGCTTCAATTATATGAATATGATCTTTTTAAATTACATTATAAAGAATTTTGGTGTAACGGAACAGATCTTCATAGGATGGTTCGCAACTATGGTCAACATAGAAATGATTGAAGATGGAACCTCGATATTCATGAGCAGTTAATCTTTGCTTCATCGTCATTCTGGTCATGCCAATGTAACGTTTATCAAGAGACTCACATTCTCTTCTGTTGCATTTAAATTGATAGATCACGCAAGCCTTGTCCAGGTCGTTGACCCCAGATGCAGACAGATTATTCTTTACTAAATGGTCAATGATTTTACTATTTTTATAATACGCGCAAATTTTAATAGAAGTTTCTGGATTTCTTGGCTTAACAAAGGCTTCAACAAAGTTTTTAAAGACCCCTTCTTCAATTTTGTAATGATCATGCACTTGATTTTCGTGAAAAATATTGATACGGCTTGCATTCACGGAATTATTGTCACTGCTCATGATTCAGTTAAAAAATTTATTAATAGTTTTATCAATCAAGGTATTAGGATAGGTTTTATTTACAAGTAAACGTTTAATTCGAAGAATTTCGGAAGAAAAGTTTTCCCAATTACTGCAAGCTTATGAACACTATTCATCGAGGTATGGATGACACTTTCTTTATAGATTTGCAGAGCTTCACAATCGTAATTAATGGTTTCACCAGCATGGGAAGGTTTGACATGAACGGATCTATGGAATGTACCGTTAGAAGCTTCAACCAGAACATACAAAAATGGGAGCTTACCGTGTAGGCCTAGCTCATACGTGAAATTTAAAACAGTTTTTTCAACAAACGAACCCCTTAACGCTTCCACGTGCTCAAGGTCTTGTACTTCAACAAAAATGTCGTCCACATATCTACAGTATATGTTCGGTTTTACATCCATCCTACTTAACACCAAGTTCTCAACATATGACAAATATTTAAAAGTTAGCAAAAGTAGGTTCTAAAGGGGAACCCATGGCAACGCTATTCACCTGTAGGAACAAACTACCGTCAATGTGTCTAAATGGAGCTTCGGTTGTACAAATTGTAAGATGTTCCTTCAAAATATGGCGAAGAAACAGATCAGGTGGTTCAGCGTCATCTCTATTGTATACATAGTCCAAAATAATATCTATAGTATTTAGCAAGGGTACATTAGTAAACAATGATTCTAGGTCTAGTGAAGCTATTATACCGGTAGGAGTTTTGCTGCGAAACAGTGAATCATCTAATTGAATCAGCTAATATCTACTGTTAAAGCTGTTCCCTTACAATTTGAAAACCCTTCCGAACCCTTGCAATTCGAAAAAAATTGGAAAGGCATTACCAACCTGGTTACATATATGTCAACGCAAAAATCCTTAATAATCAAAACAATCCTACCTTAAGATATACTATTTCACAGGTTCCTGCAGTAACCTATTCAGTGGCTAAGACACTAAATAAAATTATGTTACCACATCTGCCGCAAAAATAAATGCTCCGCTCATCAGATGAATTTGTGACACTGTTGCGCAGCAAAACTCCTACTGGTATGATAGCTTTACTAGACGTAGAATCATTGTTAACTAATGTACCCGTGCAAAATACTATAGATATTTTGGATTAAGTATACAATAGAGATAACGCTGCTCCACCTGATCTATTTCCTCGCCATATTTTTGAGGAACTTCTTACAATTTAATTGTTCAACCGAAGCCTCATTTAAATATATTGCTGGTAGTTTGTTCCGACAGATGGATAGAGTTGCAATGGGTTCCCCTTTAGGACCAACTTTTACTAACTTATATGTTGTATGCTGAGAACTTGGTGATAAATAGGATGGATGTAAAACCGAAAATTTACTGTAGATATGTGGACGAAATTTGTGTGGAAAGACAAGACCTTGAGCACCTGGAAACGTTAAGGGATTTGTATGTTGAAAAATCTGTTTTACATTTCACGTATGAGTTAGGTCTACACGGTAAGCTCCCATTTTTAGATGTTCTGGTTGATGCTTCTAACGGTATATTCCATAGATCCGTTCATGTCAAACCTTCCCATTCTGGTGGAACTATTAATTACGATTGTGAAGCTCCGCAAATCTATAAAGACGGCGTCATCCATACCTTGATAAATAGAGCTCATAAAGTTTGAAGTAATTGGGAAAACTTCCATTCTGAAGTGTTTCGAATTAAACGCTTACTTGTAAATAACACCTATCCTAATACCTTAACTGATAAAACTATTAATAGATTTTTTGATCGAATCATGAGCATGACGATAATTCAGTGAATGCAAATAGTATTAATATTTTTTTATGAAAATCAAATGCATGATCATTACAAAATTGACAAATGGGTCTTTGAAAACATTGTTAAAATCTTTGTTAAGCCAATAAATCCAGAAACTTCTATTAAAGTTTGCGTGTATTATAAAAATCTTAAAATCAGTGGCCATTTAGTTGAAAATAATGTGTCTGCATCTGGGGTCAACGACCTGGACAAGGCCAGCGTGATCTTTCAATTTAAATGTAACAGAAGAGAATGTAAGTCTCTTGATAAACGTTACATTGGCTTGACCAGAATGACCATGAAGCAAAGATTAACAGCTCATAATTATCAAGGTTCCATCTTCAATCATTTTCGTGCTGACCATAGTTGCAAACCATCCTACCCAGTCAGCATTTATTAATGGCTGTTCAATGGGGTGACGTAGGAAACGAAGGGTCAGTACTGGATTCCCGTGGAAAGTGTAATTTCAGTACGGGATTAACTCTGGCTTCTCTTTAAAGAGTAAATTTACGTCTCGGGCGAGTTGGGTCAGTAATGGGTTCCCATTCTCAACGAGAGTATTGTGGGAAGCCTGTTTCGTTCCGGTATATTCATTTCAGTTGAAAAGGAAAACCGATTGTAAGCCCGTACTGGCACTCCAAGAAAAATACTATACCAAATACATTACTGGAAACCAAGCGTAAGAATATGCTTAAAAATGCATATTGTGTAGTTATAAATTAAATTAAAATAAATTATATAAACACCTGGTGTTACGCTACAAGGGAAATAATTTAATCGTGAAATATAAAAAAATACAACGAGCAAAAAAGTTGTGCGTTAGTGTATGTTTCATGAATTTGTAACGCCAAGAAATTTAAATAAACGTTTAAGTACCTAAGAATCATTCATTACAGCAACCATACCTGATTACTAAATCCTTACAAACTACTATTAACATAAGGATTTTGTAGATACGAAATTGTTCAATAGTTATTTGCTAAAAAAAATAAAATTAGGCTAGGTACCATGGTACAAAGTCACCAATTATGGGAACCGAATCACCCATACTGATTGATTTTTCTTACAAGGCGCATCCTTCACTGAGAGAAATTGTCTATTCATCATGTATCTCAAAACCGGTCACGGTGTATCGTACTCGACATCAATCAAAAAAGGGGAAAGAGAGATAGGAAACGACGATTTATGTTTGTTACGAACAATAGCCATCAAAATAGTAACTCTAATGTATCAAATTTGAGAAAACTCGATTAAACACATACATTCAAGAACCATTTCGCGGCAATGAAATTAGAAAAAAATAAAACATTTACAATACAATAAGGTCTTAATAATTTATGAACGCAAATACTAATTCTAATGACGCAGTCAGAACAGTACCTATAATACATCAAACTCTGTTGAACACATATGTCGAAGAAAAAAAACATTTGACATCAGTTAATATGAAGAAAGTAAGGTAATAAAATATTGACAATACACCATGGTCGTAATAAATTAATGAAACTGTTCCTGTCCATACATAAAAAAAACTTTTTACAAGTTACAGGCCCTATATCACCTCGAATAGTAATTATTCATCAATGAAGTTCTTAACTCTTTGCTTGATGGATTTTAGTTGAATTAATTTTGGCTTGTATGAATAATAATTTTGGCTTTTTGGCTTATATAAATAATTGAATCATTGGTTCGAGTAAAATATCGCTGTGAATAGGTGTTAAGACAAACTTGCATATGTAGCTTATAGGTTACAGCAAGTTGTCCTTTCAAAAGAGCAACTTTTATCTATAGCCTGTATGAAGTGTAGGAGCCTATAGTACTTTGCCGGGAAAAATGGCATGTTGAGTTTGCCGTTAAGTTTCGTTGACAGAAAATACACATATATTAGCAAAGTTCATTTAAATTTTGGACTTTGGTAACTAACAAGAACTAACATATAAGCAGTTGATAACAAGTGCATAAATGTATGGAAAACTTGAATAACTACCTAAGTTAAATGTTTTAAGATTATGGGCAGAACAGACATTTCTTAATAAGGAAAACTCTTTTATTTGCGCTTCCACTAGGCCTATACGTATATCGATTGGGAAGTAATAGACTTGAAAATTTTAAAGTATCAAGTTAGTGCATTTCAGAACAAATGCTTGTACGTTTTCTGGTTTTCAGGGCATTTTAAATCTGTATACAGGGTTTAAGTCTGTTGAAATGTCATGCTTTGTCACCAATTAGCCCCCTTTAATATCTAGCGGGTATTATGCACTATAAAGACACGTATACCAATTGAGGACTCTAATATTATAGTTTAGTAGAAGCCAATATTGGCCATATTTCATTGCATGTATCAACTTTATTGGTGATAAGTTTTTATCTATCACATCGGGCTTACATGTTTTATGTAGCTGCACAAGCGGTCGTGTTAAGAAAAATGAAGAGACTCTTGCGTAGAACTATACTCTTCAGCGCAGGAATTTAGAATAGAATTATTCTAAATAAAAAATGTAGAAATTTTCGTAAATAATTATGCTATGTTCGATATTTTTATTTAATAAACGTATAGATTACAGAATTACTTGCGGAAAAGTGTTGATAAAGTTAATGTTGGTATTACTACGCAGCTTTTTTAAACAAGCAATAACCTAAACCTGTCAGACCGGTGTTTGTGTGTGTGTGTGTGCGCGCAAAAAATTCGCGCGTATTTAGCGTGTTATCAACTGTATAGGCATTGTGCATTGTTTTAGGATATTCCTAACTCAAAATTAGGGTGTTTAAGTTTACCATACAGCTATTTCTGTTCTTTTGTGCTCATAAAATGAGAAGTAGCTAGGCTTAGTTAGATTAGGCTATGCCTAGTCAGTGTTGAAGTATGACCCAGGCAGTGTAAAGTAGGGCTACCTAGCTAGGGTAAAGGCAGGACTGACCGGCCCTGCACTAATAAGCTAACTCTCCTCCTTAACAAAAAGCAATGGAGAAAAGGAGCAGGCTCTTTACTCCAATTGCTTTTTGTTAAGGAGGCCAGTTATTACTGCAGGGCCGGTCGTTCCTGCCTTTACCCTAACTACCTAAGTTAGGCCTAGTTAACTATACCTAGTTAGCCTACATACGGCTAAGCAGTGTTGAACTATCTAGGCCTAGTTAGAACTAGCCTAAGCTGTGTCTAACTCCTTTTAATAGGCTATAGTCTTTTGGGGCAATTTTTGTGACTGCCACTTCTCTAACTAGAAAATAGAGTTGAGGCAAAATATTGATATAATATTGAAATCACAATACTATTTATTCCTTCTCACAAATATGAGGGTGAAAATGGATTTTTTTCACTTTTTTTGACCTTTTATTTTACAAAAATTAGGGGAATAGAACTTGACCTTTCTTGTTTTAACCTATTCTTGGTCTGTGTGTGTCTATTTTACTGTTTTCAATAATTTTAGTGAAAGAAAAATCAATTTTTTTGCTCTCCTCCCTCAAATTTTTGATAAGGAACAGATATTAAAGTGAATTTCATCAATGTTTCTCCCTAAGTCTGTTTTCTAGAAAAGCAGCAGATTTAAAATTTGACAAAAAGAAATAAATTTATATTTATATGGTCATCTGCTAAAGTATTACCAAAAACATTGCTGCCCATAATCAGTAAATAAATGTGAATGCAGCCCATGAGTTACATTTAAGTTTTAATCGCTCACAAAAGGCTGTATTAAATTTGTTCCGTGGCAACACTTGTGTTTGTATTTTATTGCTGAAACCAGGCTAGGTTTTAATCTTTTTCTCAGAGGTTTCAAGAAGTTTCCATCATACATATCCTTCTATGGATAGGCCTAACTAGTCAGCAACAAAGTGTTTTCCCAAAGCAAAAATATATTATTTATACAGTAGTTTAATAAAATTGTCCCTACAAACCTTGTTACCACCTTCTTTCTTGTAAAGTAGAAATTTATTGGTAGAATCTAATATTTTTTGAGTTGTGATAGGAATTTCTGTTAAGTTTTTTGTGTATTAAATAAGATTTCAGTAGTAACTGTACTTGTACATAGAGTGGGTTAGCCTATGCACTCTGTTAATTGTTCATGAATTAAGAAGTGTACCTATGTGCAACTGTAAATATTTAAACCGTATTTTTCAAAAAAGCTGTTATCCTCCCCAGTAGGGTAGATGCAGGAGTGCTCGGCCCTGTCTTGTTTCTGCTTGTACATATTGAGATTAAAAAGTGTTACAAAAAGAATTTAATTATACTAAGGTAGGTTTTTAAGCACTTTTTTGTAGTTGTGTAGTCCATTTTTCATTGTTAAGTTGATTGAACAATATTTTTGTTACGGGAAATTAATAGCATCGTAGGCTAATCTGACAACTGCGTTTGCGACAGTTAAGCAATGGGTACGACTGTCTTACGATGATTCAATAATTCTACCCTGCCAAACGGTGATAATTTGCGTAAAAATCTATTAGCTACTGTCCACTTCAAAAAATTGACCAAAATGTGCAATGTACTACATATAGTATGACACCTATTGGACAAGCTGCAGGAGACATTTCTTTATTGGAAGTAGCTACTTGTAGCTAACTAAACTTGTACCTGACTATGAGAATATGGGACAATCACAAAGAAAACTGAAATTGTTGGAAATTCAGCACAGATGTCTCAAAATGTGTTAATAGCTAATATGAATAATAATAGCCTAGTAAGAAAAAATAATAGCTACCTACCTTTGCAGAAATCTTAACATCTGATTGTCAGCCTTGCCTGCTGCCTCAGGTCTGTGTTCATAGTGTTTATTTAGAAGCCCTTGATTTTGGAGTGTGTCAGTGCAGTTGTACTAATTTGAAAGAAATGGATAGAAAACGTTTGAAAAAACCTCTCCACGTGCTGGCAAAAAAACAGAAAAAACGAAGAGTATATGACACTTTGAATGTAAAAGCTCGTGTGTCAAGCATTGATCCAGGTTCACCAGTGAGCACCAGCGAAGCTAGCGACGTCGAGAGTGATTCACTGTTGGACTCTATGCCTTGCTCATCAGGAGTAGTAGTTAATCATGATGATGAAACTCTACTGGAATCATCCTCTGGTTCTTTTTCTTCCAGGCTTACAAGTTCTTCTCAAACAGAAAATTTTAGTCAAAATTATTCATTAAACCCTAAAAGTAGTACTTTATTTCAAAAAGAAAATTCTTTGAAATTTACCATTGCAGAATGGTTTCAAGAGGAAAAAAGTGTGCCTTACGATGCAGTTGATCGATTACTAAAATTAGTGGAAGCCAATGTCTTTCCAGGGTTTCCGATAGATGTGCGAACTTAGGTTCACCACAATAGCATAACTAAGGGCAATGAAAGTGACTTGTTTGAAGGCGGAGCTGAATATGTTCATGTTAACAACTGGATCAAATGTCTGAAAGAACACTTGAAAGTCAACTGGTCAACTGATCTTGGGAGTAATTTTACCTTGGCCATCAACATTGACGGAATTCCTCTTTTTGACAAATCTCCTAACTTTCATCTGTATCCTATTCTTATAAAATGTCAAGAGTGTCCAACTAAAATTTTCACAGCAGGATTATTTTGTACTAATAGAAGTGAAAATCAAAAGTTAGTTGATTGCAATCGTTTTTTACAAATGTTAGTAAATGATTTGAAAAACTTATTGGCTGAAAGCATTCCAACTCAGAATGGCAGAGTAAAATTTGATATATCTGGACCAATAATATGTGATGCCCCTTGTCGAGCTCAGCTAAAAAACATTGTATACCATTCAGGGTATAATTCTTGTGAGAGGTGTTATGTTCATGGTTCTTATCATGGTGGGCATGTAACATTAAATAAGACCGATGCTCCCTTGCGAACTAAAGAATCATTTTTGTCACGTGAAGACACTAGGCATCATCATGATTCTTCAACATTAATTTTAGAATCGATTGGTATTGATTTAGTCGGTTCCATGGTTCTTGATTATATGCATCTCTGCTGCTTAGGTGTTATGAAACGCCTGCTGCAAAGATGGCTCAAGTCACCTGCAGCCAACCGAAAAGCTCAATTTTCTCGCATTGCTGTTGCAACACTTGAGCTTTCAATAAAAGGTGCTGAACCATTCATTTGCCGTGAATTTGTTAGGCATTTTCAGGTTGGACTTTCTAAACATCGGTTCTGGAAAGCCACTGAGTTTAGACTAATGTTGCTATATGTTGGACCTGTTGTTTTAAGAAACAAAGCTATAATGTCACATGATCATTACAAAACTTTTCTTAAATTTAGTGTCAGCATGCGACTTCTCTTAAGTGATGAGCAGCAAGAGAAGCTCAATTTCATTAAATCCCTCTTACTTGAATTTGTTGAAGAGTGTCAGCAACATTATGGCACTGAATTTATTACATATAACGTGCATAATCTTATTCACTTACCAGATGATTATGCAAGGTATGGAAACTTAGAAAACATTAGCTGCTTCCCATATGAAAGTTTTCTAGGTGAGCTAAAAAGCTGCATCAGGTCAGGTAATAAACCACTCAAACAAATTTAAAAATTTGCTACAGTAAAAAATGAACAAATTTCTACATTAAGTCACCTCCATTCAAAAAGAGAGCAACCTGAATTGAAATTTTCTAAAAAAGGAGTAATTATTAATAATAGTCTTATTAAACCAAGTCAAAACCCAAGCAAAGACAACTGTGTAATGCTTAATGACAAGTCTGTTGCAATTGTTACAAGTGCATCTCATGAAACACTGAAACTCAGAGTGTTTGAATCCAAGGAAAATTTATTCCATTATCCAATTTCTTCATCTGATGTTGGCATACACTTGCTCCAATATTTAGGCATGGAAAAAAAAGGGAAAGTGAAAGATGTGAAGAAAAAGTGTATGATTCTCCCCTACAAAAGAAAATTTGTTGTAATTGAGCTTCTTCATACGGACTTCTACAGGTGAGAAGATGTCTTCATCTATAAAAAAATATGTAGGAGTGTATTTTGAAAAATCTAATGATAAAGCAGTGGTACCCTCATCGTGGGTAAAAACTAGAAAAAATGGTTCACACAAAAGTGCTTGGCCTTCACATGGTGATCCAGTAGCCCTTGCAAAGCAGTTGGAACCACCAGAAGATTCTTGGTCTTTCTACAGCTGCCATATCATTACATCTGCCAGTAAGTAATTTTTGTAGCTACGTGTCATAAATTTTGGTCGAATTATGTTCATTTCTACATCTGAATTTTCAATATTTAGAGCATGCATACACACATGTTAATGGTAATGATAAAAGTTTTATATGTTAGTAACATTTTGATTGCCAAGGCATAATTTTAGTGATACATCCCATTAAAATTCACCAATTATACAGTGATTAATTACTCATAAAGTGGGATTGACCCTGTGATTCAGGGTCACTGATGAACTGTGACCCTGTAAGTCAATGAAATAATTTCTCATTTAAAGGAACTATTTGAGGCAGCAATAATAATGATGGCTGAAATTTTATTTAATCTATTGTGCCTATCTGCAGCCATTTTTGTATGAGAAACAGCAAAAACTGTCTTTAGAAGTTTTTATCTAGTGGATGATTGTTTAGTTCATTCAATGCTGCAATATTTTGTAGAGTGCTGCAGTATTGTGTACAGTGCTGCTGTGCTGCATAGTGTGCGGCAGTATTGTCTACAGTGTTGCGGTGTTGTGTGCAGTGCTGCAGTGTTGTGTACAGTTCTACAGAGCATGCTGCAGTGGTGTTCAGTGCTGCAGTGTCATATACAGTTCTCCAGTGTTGTGTGTAGTGCTGAAGTGTTGTGTTTATTATGTTGGGCAAATTTTTACTAGGTTCTCTGGGTCTAAAATGTTTCTTATTTGTAGATTCCTACAAGAAGTGCTACCGGCTGCTGGATGGTTTTGACACGGACAGCGGTATGTCATCTGTGGAGTGGAGTGATGCTGGTGGCCTACAATCTTCAAGGTAAAATTTCTTAGAAAATAGCCAGTAATAGCAGTTTTTTCAACTGGGCATCATTAGCAGCTATTTCTAATGTCACAGTGCTATAAAAAAGGGTAAATGTAAGCAATAATAATGTCATTGGTAATAAGGTGTACGTACCAGTGACCAATATCATTTCAGGTATTGTGCAACATGGGTACACAGAACTAGTGTCTTTAGCTGCCACTATGTAGAATATACTATATATGTATGTATTTTATGTAAATAGTTACATATTTTCACAATTGTTGCTATAGCAATTCAAAAATATGAAATGAACTCAGCTGATAATGTTGCTTCATGGTGTGTGCACTACTAAGAACATCTTATTTCTGTTCTAATTGGTAGCTACATACCTAGGTATTATATGAAGATTCAAAGTTAGGTTTAGGCTCAACAAGCAATAGTGACAATTTTATATTCTGTACAACATTATTAAAAGTATATTCAATAGTAGTCTATTCTTGATGAGGAATAGCTGGACTACATAGAGGGTAAATTATTACCTATCTCATCAGGTGCTGGCAATTTCCACCAGTTTAATCATCCTGAGATTGAGCAGAGGGTTGAACTGCGGCATAATCCTGGAACTGGTTGATGGCTATTGCACTGCAATAGTGGTTGAAACCTTTTGAGAATTTTTCGGGTGGAACTTGGTTTCAAAACCTTTCTTCACGGCTGCCGTGTTCCTACTTGTCTTATCCATCCTAGCAGATGATGAACTTGGATTCTTTAGCAGCAAAGGGTGAATCTTACATGAAGCTGAACAAAATGTTCACCTAATAATAAAGTTAACTCCTAGTTCAGCTTGAGTTTCAAACCAAGTTTAACTTTCAGTAAAGAATCTTCTCTGCCGAAGAGTCCAAGTTCATCATTCTGAAGTATGGAGTAGTAAAGTACTCAGCACTTCTGCTGTGACCAGGGTTTTTAAAATGAAGATTTTTTTCAAAGACAGGTATTTCAACGACTCCTTGACATGTTCTCTGATTCTACCTCGATCCAATCCGCCATACCTGTTTTTACTCCCTCCAAATCACGTCGAAGGGGTGTTGGGGTGGGTGGGTTTCGAATACCAACATTTGATGAGGTAATATTTAACTCTTTATAAGGCTCGCGTCTCTCTTGACAGAAATGAAATTCATTAAATTAATTTTCAAAAATGAGTTGAAGCCCTAACCCATAAACTTACTCCAGTTCGACCCTCAACTTGTAGCTTTCTTTTAATAATTTCTCTATATGTCAAGCTATAACTTAGCATTGTGTTCATGACGTTGACCTATACTGTGGAACCCCATTTTGCCCCAAAGCACAGACGTAGTTGCTTTTGTGAAACTAAATTTTCTGGCAAATTGTTAAAATTATCATTGCAAGAAAGAAATCCACTTGGCAATCTTTTTGCCAGTTAATTGAAACAATTTCTTGGAACACGATCATTAAACTAAACCTGGCTTGCCGGTTGTGGACCACGTCATTTATTCAGTCGATATTGATTACGTGGTCCATATTGTGTATCACATAAAATAATCAGTTAATTTTTTTAGTTTGTGATATAGCACAGTATGAGAAAGTTAGCATAACTATGTAGGTATGTAATATACTTACAACTCATCAATTGAAGACCTTTCATTAAGCAGTAGCAATGCTATTGTACAATTAGCTAATGTCAGCCTTAACGATCAGATCTACTGTGGATGCCTCCAGTAGTTCAGACGCACCTCAAGCGCGCTGTTGCTGCCAGGACTTGACAGCTGCACTTTCAGCGAAGGTCAGCAAAGTTGCAGCAAATATGCAAGTGAAGATGGACATGATAGAAGAGAAGCTGGACCTAGCACTTGAGGATTTGAGGGGTTTGGCCGCAAAGCTTTCCAAGGAAGATCTTATTGCTGGTCCCCCTGCCAACAATGATGATGAGTTGTCTGCACTCATTTCATCGAACCATTTTGTAAGTCACTATTGCTTAGAGCTTAAAAGTTCAGACTGCTATCGTTTCTACCTGCTAATTGTGTAGATTCTACTTAACTTGCTACCGAAATGTTTCGGTAAACCCTCAACGGAGGTACCAAGTTCGAAGTCTCGCTCATTTCAATGTAACAAGGTCAATATACATTCAAGTCCATACGGTTATTGGCGCAGCTTCCATGGCGTATACCTTAATGACTTGATTATATGATGAGCTGCCAAGTGTTTTATATAGACTCATTTATCACTTACCTATCTGTGCCAATGCGAGTGTGGCGATTTAGCATTTCTTTCATCATTATTTCCTCTTAAATACCTGAGTCTTTTTCTGGAATACAGCATTTTTATGCTGCAAGAGAAGTACCTACTTATAACTGTTTGTGCTTTACCCTAGATAGAGAAATTCAGCGTTATTTGAAGATACTGTACTACGAGCTTGTACGACTTGCTTGTACACGGTATCGACTTGCGTGTATATAACGCTCTAGATCTTCCTAGGCCTAGTAATTTTTGACAGTAACTTATTATAATGCGGTTGCAGAGTGAAGATGAATGTTACTTCTAGTTAAGCAGAGACCTCCAACCATTAACGCGAGTGCTTATTTCTTCTTGCGTATCCTTGAGGATTATACACGAGTAACACGACACAAATATATAACCCATCAGTGAGCATAGAGAAGAGCAACAAGGTTAGGTTTGTCCATACTGTTCTATGGGAATAAACAGGTATTAGGTTACTTCAACTTAGACAGCACTTACCTCTTCTATTTCTTGGCCACTTTATTTCCTTTAATTTCTATACTTTATTCTTCCTCCTTTTTCTTAATGTGCTGTTCCTATGCGCTAATATAAGTGTCCTGTGCGTAGATTACACATTTCCTTTTGTTCCTTCCTTTTCTGATCTTGGGAACGCCTTGTAGTGGCTAGGGGAAGCCAAAACTATTATATATATATATATATATATATGTATATATATATGTATATATGTATATATGTATATATATGTACTACAGTAATACAAATATGTGAATAAACGTACGGAACCAATTATGTTTATGCAGCTAGCTAATGCTCAGGTTCACTACCTTTACTTGTCCTAGATTTACATAACGAGTAAACCCCCGATGCACGTTTACGTTTTATTTTTAACTAACAATTATTATAAAGTAATTTAGGGGAACTAGAAAGTTATCATTGTTTTCGTCAGGTCATGAGCTTGGCAGCATTGGAAACCCCGAGTCTTCAAGATACTTTGCGTCGAATGCTGCAGCGAATGATGACGAGAACACTGGCCCAGACGTATTCATTCACTGGGCTTGGTCTCAATCGGCAGCCTACGAAGAATAAATTTTCTTCTCATAAGGCATATCAGCTTCTCTTAAGTAAGTTATATTTCATGGTGAATTGAATTCACTGTAGCTACTTCTATATAGGAGCGGAATGATTTTTGTCGTGAAAATGTTGCACTGTTATATTCTTCCAACCTGCTTGTTTGTAAGTTTTTAATGTTTCAAGCATGTCATAATATAAGCGTGTTGAAAATTAGTTACATATTAATTGTAAATTAGCTATCAGTGAAAGCTTCGTACGATCTTTCTGTACTTGTTTCCTATAATTAATGGAGAGGGAACATACGTGACCAATGTGTTTTAGCCACTAGCTATTATGTGTTCGTTTTTTCCAGGCGCTCTACGGTGGACAAGATTTAGAGACGTGTCCCTCACCGACATAGAGAAACGAACTGCGTTGCTCCTGAGGCAGGCTGTGGACTGGTCCGGAAGTACTCGCAAGCGTAAACGTAGTAAGTACCTTCTTTTTGAATTTAGAAACCATTTGTAATCCATCTGGATTTAGAGATAAAATTAGAATGTGTAGAGTATTCAAGATTTTTCTCTATCAATTTGAATTTCATAACCGAATTGGGCGTTTGATTGAATTAAGGTTTGACTCAGTGAAGTTATACATTGCAATATTTATAAGTATGAAAAATGCAGAATTTTATTTGATGATGTACAAAGATGCTGAGAATATACATTAAATCACCTTATATTTACTAAGTTATTTAAATTACAATAATTATGAATGAATTTAAATAAAACTGCATAGGTTTGATTTAAATGAGAAGTAAATTTACGAAAATAATGGTGAGCTCGAGGCTACGGTTGTAGTTGAGTGTAGTTTACATGAAGACATATCTTGCCTCAAGTGTGCCAGGTAAAAATCAACACTGTTGAACACCTGAAACAAGTGATTTCAGCCTCAATTCAGGAAACAACACCTGCTATATTAAATTTTTTCCGGTGCACGGCCCCTCAGGGGGATACAACTATTGTATCTATGGGAAGTGACGCTCCCAGGGGGATAATGTCAGTGCCCGAATCACTGGTTAGGTAGGCCTTCTTTTTGTTGAAATATTGTGTCTTTTGTTTAGTTAAGGGCCAACTTTTTTCGGTTCACTGCTATCCTTTTATTGAGCACCGTCTACTTTTTTCTTGAACTTTTTTTCTTGTTTGAACTTCCTTCGTAACTTGCTGTTACTATGCGCTTGGTATCCTGTGCGGGGCACACCTCGTGCATAGAATCCCCTTGTACGTGTCCATACTAGATGGTCTCCTTCATTATTCCTCTGTGATATCGTCTTTGTTACTGAAAACGGAGTCTTAAACCACTAATATAATAATAATTTCCGGTGCACGGTAGATCACGGGAGACTATGCCCAGCCGTGCAAAAGGAGCAAATACCAGAGCATATTAAAATGAATTGATTCAATTTCGAGGTATGGTAGATGTTCTTACTGTTATAAAATTTCAGCATTTGAACATAGAAATTACGAGGAATTTCTAAATGACCTTGTCAGCGTATGTATTTTTTTGAGGTATTGCTGTACGTATGACATGTGTATAGGGAAGCTGTTAGAACAGATGAATTTTGAGATATGTTCAATATCATTCGGTGTCGAAACAGAAAATGACGAATAGTGGTAGCCCAATCTGCCATGTTGCAGATGTTTAGGCGCAAAACGTGTATTTTTGTACTGCATTCTGAGGCACAAATATTCAATTAAAAGCTGTACTTCGATTGTTTGTCTCGTCAGACTAAGTTAAAACAATGTAATTCTATATATTTAAGGTGTTTGCGAGTGATTCTGTGAGAGGGAAAACGATAGCACGTTCTTTGGGATGTGGGAATCTATGCACGAAATTTGTGTCGTTCACCTGCTACATTGCAATATTGAGATTGGAAAAAACTAGAAAGTTGGGAGTAAAAACTGCTAGAAAAACGAAAGAGCAGTAAATGGGAAAATGTAAACAGTTATGAAAAAAATCTTCGAAAACATAATTAGCTTGTTGAGATGCTGTTCAACTTTTACCTAACTCATAGCTCCAGCCCTTACTTTCTTATAAAGTGTTGCAAATCCGGAACGTTCAATATTCCTACCCCGGTAAATGGAAGTTGTCAAAATCATTACTGTTACGATGATTTTTTCTAAGCGAAATTGTATTGTTTCAGATAGTGCAGTGGGATGCTCAGCTGGTACGTCGGTTGGTGCGCCCTGTGAGCAAGCATTTGTGGTGGAGCAAGAGTATTGTGCGGCGGGATGCTCAGCCAGTACGTTTGTTGGTGCGCCCTCTGAGCAAGTATTTGTGGTGGAACATGAGTGCCCCAATCGAGAAGAACAGTGCTCCGTCCTCGGGGGAGCCCTCGAGACATCGTTCTCGCTTTAAAAGTTGATTTCGTAGAACATTTTTTTCTTTCATAAAAATGAGAGAAGTCAGTGATTAGAATTCATTACTTTGCTTTACAGAAAGTGAGCGGATATTATTTGAACAAGAGTAGCTTCTCAGTAGCTTTGTGCATTATTTTTACTCAAGGAAACGCATCCATCTTATTATTCTGTATTCTTGATTCGTTTTTTAATAAGCCCCTCATGATGATACGAACAGCATTTCAATAAGACTTGACACTGTTTTATTTAGTTAAGTGTTTGTTCATTTGAGTTTTTATTTGGCATGCCATTTAATTGAAATAGATTGAGCTTTCTGTTTTGCTCCGGACTTTCGTTATGGGTTTACTGCTTGCTGTCTTTTCTTCAGTTCTTGTGACTTTCTTCTTCTAATTTCCATTCAAGGATGTAATGTGCGGGGCACCCCTCGTGCGTAGAATCCCCTGTACGTGGCCATACTGGATGGTCTCCTTCATTATTCCCTCTCTTAGAACACCTTTGTTGTGGTTAGGGAGGCTTAAACTAACGTATGTAACTAACTCAAAAACTATTGAAATCTGATTATGTTTTCTGTTCTATGATTTGTTTGCACGCTTATAGAAAGTGGAAGTTTATTTAACTTGTTTTTGTTCAAAGTGGCCCTCTGTTGATATGTATTTCATGGAAATAGTCGGATTTAGACCCCTCAGGGGGATATAACTATTGTTTCTATGGGCATTTACACGTCCAGAGGGATTGTCCCGATGTGGTTAGGTAGGCCTTCTTTTTGTTGAAATAGAATAGAGTTTTGTTTAGTTGAGGACCAGCTTTTCCGGTTCACTGCTATCCTTTTCTTCAGTACCTCCTACTTTCTTCGTCACCTCCTACTTTCTTCTCGAACTTTTTCTTGTTCGAACTTCTTTCTTGACTTACTGTTTCTATGCACTTGGTGTCCTATGATGGAAAAACACACCTTGCTCATAGATTCCCCGTGCACGGGCCTATACTAGATGATCCCTTCATTATTCCTCTCTTTAAATCGTCGTTGTATCGGATAGGGAAGCTTAAACTAATTAATAATCTAATCTTATTTAGATGTGTACGACAGCAATTGATCTCGATTAATGGTACCAAAGGCACTTTTTTCATGGTGGTTAATAGACTATCTTATGTTATGTGTTATGTAGTATAAAGTATTTCTCTTTGTTTCTTTCTTCTTTCTGACATGCTGCTTCACCGTTGCTATGGCGTTATATATTGACTCGAACTAGACATTAGCTGTAGGCTGATATATCTGGGAACTTGTAAAGCAATAACTATTTATATGAAGGATTTAGGTTGTAATTTTTTGCTCTGGAACGTTGTAAAAAGTAGTAGAATTTAATTATGGAATCATAGTAGACACCCTGTTATTACTGTTCATAATGTATCATCTAATCAATGTATCATGTAATTTAGCCATTTTCGCAAATAAATTTCGTCCAATTGAGGTAATTTGCTCCAGTGCAGTAGCTATATGCCTTATTGTTAAGCCACTTCGCGCGCCTGGTGGGATCTTGGTTTTGGGTGAGTCTGTGCGTGTGCCTGATTCTGGTTTATTATTATCATTATTTTATGCTTGAACGCGATCTTTACTGTCGCTCCATTAAAAGAACTTTATGCGTTGATTTCTTTAAATATATGTGCATTTTTTAAATCAGATTCCTTATCCTGAATATCTTATAGTTTTTTTATTTGTTCATGGGAGTGAATTGTTACTTATATCGGTAGATGTTAACTAATCAAGATGCAGGCTTGCCTGCACTACTCAGTCTTGACGCAAGGAGCTTCGGTCTTACGTCAGGACAAGTAGTGCAGGCAAACCAGTGCTAGGATAAGATAGGAATCCCACAATTCTGAACGGGTCAGGGCAGGATTCTCAGCGTTAGAAACGGAATACTGCTGGCAAGCCAGTGCTAGGAAAAGATAGGAATCCCACAATTGTGAACGGGTCAGGGCAGGCTTCCCAGCGCTAGAGACGGAATACTGCAGGCAAGCCAGTCTTGCGGTAATGGGATATAATATTTTGCCCGTGCCTCAGGATGGTCTTCCGTTACTGGTCCGGCGGTAAGAAATGGGCTGCCTTCGTCAATCCAATACCGGACAGCTTGGACATTCCGTGAAAAGTCCAGTAATGAGCTTACTGGGTGAATGCTGGTTCTCCTTCTCTGTGCTCTGTAACGACCCTTTGAACAGCCATCGACAAATGCGGACTGGGTATGAAGATCTATTCCCTAAAACCAAAATTCTATATAATTTTATTAAAAAAGATCATATTCATATAATTGAAGCATTACCCTTTCATGAACTTAAAGCTTCCCTTAATGAAAGCATAATTTTTTTGCTCCTTAACTGTTTAGCAGAACTTCAGCTTTCTAGGTATGACAAAGCTGCTCGACCATTTTGCTCTTGTCTCTCATGTGGTGAACATCGAGGTTTATGTACAATGTTTCTAGTCCTGCTACTATATCTGTGATAAAAATACATATCCTTTGTCTAGTGGCTTTCGTCTTCTATGATCTACATATTTAGTCTATTTTACTTAAATGTTAGTTTTTGCGTTTTTTCAATGTGGCCGAAAATTATTCTGTATTATTTTTGGTAAATCTGAAGGATATGTCAGTTATCGATTTTCCACTTTTTGGTGCCTGAACAAGTGCCTTGTTTGGTGCCTCAAAATAAACAAGTTTTCTTCTATGCATTTTCCGTCTCAAATTAGTATATTACGATTTATAGCGGCAAGTTTAGTTTCGTCTTTGATGACGAATGCGCTCGAATAAACAGCTACTCATTGATTTTCGAATTTTTGTTGCTTGAATCATGGTAATAACATCGAAATAAACAACTTTTCTTCTATACACTTTTTTCGTCAAATGAGTATTTAATGAGGTATAGCGGTAGGTTTGGTTTCGTCTTTGATGACGATCGCGCTGGAAGAGAGTGCGCATTGCAGTGTTGCTGTCCGACATGCTCCTTGAATTACTTGCCGCTTCAAACACTGGAGGTGCGGTAAGTCATTTACCGCTATAACTAATAAAGTACTCATTTGAGACGGAAAGTGCATAGAAGAAAACTTGTTTATTTCGATCTAATTAACTATGCTTGGGCGTCGAAATTTACAAAATCGATAACTGACATATCCTTCAGATTTACCTTATTTTTTTCCCAAGCCGGACGATGACGTTAAATACGTCGAAACGTTGCATTTCATAATCAGACAGAAGAATAGATTTTAATGACTTACTCTCTTATAGTACATAAATGCTAGGAGCTTTCCTGAACCAACTTACACGTGAGGAAATTGGACGAGTTCTGTTTATACTTCTAACGACAAGGACATTTGAAGAGTACAGTGTTCGAAACAACGATTCATTCCGGAGACCTTACAGGTTCAAGCCTTTGCAAGGATTCGTGAAACTCCTGGTATCTTCGATTCCTTCCCGCAATCATTGCATTCGCGTTTAGCTTCATGTTGAACATTTTGCGGAAATTTCCAGCCTAACTTCAAAATTCATTACCATACTCCCGATATTTTTCATAGCCTAGTTGAAGCTTTCCATGCTGCAAACTAGTCAGCATGAAAAGGCATATTCTTCCGTTTTGAATGAAAGATTGGAGCTAATTTAATCTGCATTTTCAATTAATAATAAATTGTGAGTATTCTCAGACCACTAGTTTGATGACACGATTTTTATTTATAAACATGCCAGGAGGTAAACGAGGCATTCACCTAATTTTGATTTTTTTAACATAGCAACGATGTCGCATTAGAGGGTTTAAAAAATAGCTCCAGCTTAAGGGAACCGAGTGAAAGTAAACATGTATCTACCTTCAATTTCCAACATAAATTATTGACATCATGTTCAAGGAATCAAACATTATACATGAGGTGGGCAAAGATATTCAGATGATTTTTATGCACCCATTATGCCCATCCATTTCGTACTTGCTGATTTATATACGGATTAAAAAAATGAAATCGATGCTTGAACGAAATAACGCTTGAAGATCATGGCTGTTGCTTCGTCAGATTTAGTGATAGTGCCACATTTTGTGAGTTTTTCAGTCATTTATTAGACTTGTGCTAAAATTTTTGTTGGAATTGACTATTTTTCACAACCATTGAATCAACTTAAAAAAATGGTGCGAAGAAGTTTTTACCTTATGCAATTTAAACAATTTTTTAAACAATTTATTTACCACAGGAGATACAGAGGTAGAATGTTTCTTAAGTCTAGTACAATGGACAAGTTAGAATATAGCTACCTGTGGGCCCGAATAAGTTCAGCGACTTCTAGGGCATCCTACCATCACGCTATTAATTCATGTGCTCCAGTATTATAAAGATAAACCCAACGTACTGATATTGCAAGAAAGTCATGATTTTTCAGATTAAATATTTTAAAAAAGAGTTTGACCCATTCCTATACACCAACCAGCTCGTCCGCACTACTATGTTCTGTCGTTCTATAAATAAGTATAATTAGGGCAACTGATTTTTACACTCATTTAACAAAAATAGTACCACTGCATACTTCCTAAGATTCTTCAAAGTCTGAGCAGTCCGATTTATGGGAAATCCCCGGTCGGTTGAAGCTAACTTTATTCCGCTTCATTCATTCTGACAAATGACGCGAAATCTCCAACCACGATTGTGACGCCGCAATATAAATGAGCAGGCCTGAAGATGTGGGGGGTAATACTTTCGCTTGCATTTATAGTGTCACTAGCAGTGAGTGCCTAAAATTGAAACCCCTGAAGACTCTGGGCATCTTCTGGCTGAGAAAACACTATCACATTAGATGAATTATAAATTCATCGCCTCTGAAACCAACGGAAGAGGTGCTCAGCCACTCAATGTTGTATACCGATTGTATGCATGGTAGTATCCTTGAAAAAGTGTGTAATTCAAGTGAAAGGATTGAGGGAGTTTTCCTTCACTAGAACAGTTAAAGGCTGAAGCTCTTCATTAATTGGATTACGTGTTTTTACTTCATTGGTCTCGACAATTTCATTTTACAAATCTTATGAAATTTCTAACAAAAAACTAAAATCCCTTGTATCAAACACATAAGTATTATTTTCTTAAATTATTCACCACACACTGGCAGACGCAAAATATTGCCTTTTTAACATGGAAAACCCTACAAATATTATTTGGGCTTTTCGTTTAAAAATTTATGGTATATGCTTGCTTTACACTTGATTCATTGGCTTCGTTTAGAATTTTTTGAAAATGAGGAGTACGCACATACCAGCAGCAGATTATTTTACTATAAAAAAGAAGGAACACAAGGCCACAATATTTCAGCAATACATCAAAAGCTGTTCAAACTCGAAAAAGGCACGCAAATCATACGAATGGCATCTGTTGAGAATTATGGGAAAAGATTTCATTATTAATTTTAGAATATTAACTCTTAACCACATATTTCTCGAACAATAAAATTTGCCCCTTTTCCGATGGTGACATGTTCTTGAAGAAGAATGTCCGCGTATATTTTATTAAAATACAGTTGCACATCGTTACGCGTAGAAGTAGTTCTTTTTTTCAAATTGACTTATGAACCACATTCCTCTGTTAATAAAGTTTACAATAGGGAAATTTTTCTCCCAGAAATTAGACCCATAGTTATAATCTAAAGTACGATATACATGTTAATTCGCCGTCGTAGGATCATTAGATGCTATATAAGAACTTCCTGTCTGCTTCTTGGTATTATTTAGAACTATTGAGGTAAACATATAGGTCGCAGAGAATTAAGATACGTACCTGAATTTGCTTTGTATTTTTAAGAATCGACATAGTGACAAACTGTGTGTTGCGAAATGGAGAGGAAAATTATCTGAACTGTGATGGTTAGAGCAAATCAAGAGAATTCAGCAATGATAATTCAGCGATGAATTATTCTTAGGAATTCAGCATGGGTAACTAATATATTTCAGGGTAAACTCACCTGTGTTTTATACTGACAAATGTATTTGATGACGATAGAAAACGAAAGACGGTTTTGCGTATTATTTCTGAAAACAGGCAAATTTTCAGAACCAAGGAATCCAGAACGTTTGAAAAATTTTCTCGAAAATTGCTACCGTCTAAAATTTTCAGCCTTTTTCAGACCAAAAACAAGATCACAGCGCTCATGATAACGCCTTTAAGAAATATTTTTGAGCTCGTTTTTATAATGTCGATGCGGACAGCCTGTGTTGAACGCTCTTGAAAACCGGACGTAATCACACGCTAGGCCGATATAGGGAGATGCGGAGATACGGGAAGCTTCATAACCTGCCCTCCCATACACGTTTTCGTTCTTAAGGGCTGTCATTTTAAATGCTGTGGCTATAAATTGTCGCTCAGGTCAGGTTTGATCAAAATCATTGACAGGGTACGAGAGAGATTCCTGGAATCAAATAGCTTGCGATGAGAAATGATGTTTGATCTCGCTCAAAATGAGAGACCCTCCCTCATCACAGCTGAAGTATTCAGTTACAAAGCGATTTATCTTGAGTACTTTCCTGAATTTAAAATTAAAATTTTAATTTTCAATTTATTGCCACTGTCGTTAGAATTTTAAAAAGAAGACCACGGGATGTAACCCCGATTTCCATGGACGGTAAGATGCTGAAGAACAGTTTCTTTTGCGCTTGAATTTCTGTGTATCCAGATTGGGAAAAACATGTCTCCGTAGTTCCACAAATAGTATATCCCTCTTCTTTTAGTTCAACGAATTACAGCAGCGACTCGAAGGGGAATCTGCCTCTTAGCGTGCTTGAACATATAAATGTTCATTCACGTCTGGAATTTGCCAATTTCATTGAGAGTAATAGATGCTTGAGGATATCACCATTGCCCAGGAACTATAACTAGACCTAAATTAGGAATTTGTACTGCATGAAGAAGGAAATATTTTCGGAAGATTGTAGCAATTAGCAAAAGTGAGCGTTTCAATAATACTGTTAACTTCATCATGAAACGTCTTCGTTAGACGACATTAGGGTATTAATAAAAATAGTTGCTTTGAATAGAACTTTAGCCCCAGGACGACGAGGAGCCCTCCTCATGTTCCTCAACGTGTTTCCTCCTTGGATGGAAGCAAGTGAAATTTTCACTTCTGTGAAGAAAATTAATTATGAACGTATGTTCCAGTATACATCTAATAACATCTCAAAAGTTATGATGAAAATTACTATATGATTCGGTGAAGAGTTCTAAATGTTTATTTCATATGATATGTGTTGGAAAAACGTTATGGTGTTGGACAAAAAATACCGTTAACATGATGCTGTGTGCTACAGTTACTGCAGCAGATATTATTACAACTATGACGTAGACGCGGCTTTTCGCGTCAAGCCTAAAAATCTATTTATGTTAGAGAGATCAAACGTAGGAAAACGAGCTCCCTGAAATACCCCATAACTATAGCGAAGTATGATGAAGCTTCCATCATGGATTGGAGTTGTCTTTATTGATCCATTGCAAGTACGTGTTGTTTACTAGTATGAATAATGAGGAACGATTATAAAATTTTCGAAAGAAAGTCGAAACACGATGCTCAGAATCCTTGATTTGGGCGAACATGGTAGTTCTAACGTGACAACGACCTGAAGAACGGGACTAAAACGCATGTGTTTGAAATGATTGAAAGGCTGGAATGGTTAAAAATTCTAGTGGTATTTGCTCCAGACTAGTAACCACCGTCACTCAACTAAAATCCATGTGGACCTTTCTGAAGAAAGCCGATGAAGATCCGCGTTCATGCTATACAGCGGCACACTGGGAGCTCTCTCGAAAGAAGAATGAAGCCAAATTACTCCTGATAATATTGTACGAATTTGCTTTATATCAAAAGGCGTTTAGCGAATGTAATTTAGCCGTCAAAATGAACTATTGTTTATTAGCTGAGAAAATTTGTTTGCCATAAACAGTTTTGGGTTCACGCATTTCTCATAATGTTTGTGAATCTTTAGCCTATCGAACGCAAATCTGAATATATGAAAATATTCTCAATTAAATTTCCAAAAAAGTTTAATTTTTACGACATTCTTACGACTGACTCTGACGTACACCAAACATAATTTTTCAGACAATGGCTATACTCATGCACTTCCGATGCTCATGCGCGAGATTGAGTTGATAACAGCAATTGGCAAACAGCTCACTGCACTTAGGCGTTGGAAGACTTGGGCCTGAAAGAAGCATCACCCCAAAGCTGTGGACTATGTATGTGAGATTGAATCATTCGTTGAACGTACAGATACACATTTAATTTCTAGGAGCTTCAGTATGTATTTTAATGTAAGAAATCCACCGAATTTTCCTTATAAAACTTTTGAAATGTTATTGCGAGCGTTATTCCCAACATAATTTATTTTTTCAATGTCATCGTAACAAATGTCCAAACTGGAATTTCGGTTGAATCTGCGCGCTGAGGCTAGCAGCCGCATAACGAACTTTTCCGTAGTCTTTTCGGCAGCGTTTTTCAAGTTTCAAATACGTATTTTGTGCAGAGAGAAAATATTTTTCAAACGAACGCTAGCGGCCGGCGGGAGAAAATTTAAAAAGAATTGAACAAAAAACGAAAGTGAAATCAACGATGGAAAAATTTGAATATTCTTCTGAGCTTCAGCAGGAGCTCTGGAAAAGTTTGAGTCTTGGCTGCATATATGCAGGGCGATTTATATATATATATCTATATATCTATATATATATATATATATAGCTTGGACTTGAAACTAATTTTCATGTTCTTCCCATTCATTTTAGGAGTTGCTGTAGACTATTATGAGTTCTTATAGATCAGCTGCTCCAAAAAACTATCAATAACCACCAGGAACAAAAATTAAAGTCCTTTTTTTCTCTTGTAGAATTATGATTAGAATGGCAAATGTACGAACGGAAACGAAATGCAACAGACAATAATATGTGTGCAAAATGAATGAATTCATCCGATTACTGTAAATACGACCAAAGAGTTACTCGGTAGAACAACCCACGTCCTGAAATATTGCTTAAATTTTAACAGTTCCCAACGTGGACCTTCTAAGGAGCAAATAAAGCTGCAACTACGTCTGTTATTTATCTTAAAATAATTTGTGAACCGTCAAGAAGTTTAATACTGTAGTACCTCAATGAGAAAATAAGGCGGAAAATCATTTCATCTACCCACTAAAATTCTTCGAGCTCCTGCTAAACCAATGTCCGCTTAAGAGTTATAGCACTATTGTGTCTACTTAAATATTGCCATTGTTTGAATAGTTTGCTGATACGGCTTTTTTTATAGCACCGATGCTCATATGAGCAGTACGAACGAGCAGTATACAGTAACAGTAAAAATCTTACATCGGGTTGACATTCCAACTATGTCATTACTGTGTTGAAGACTATTTCAAGTTATTTTGATGACTGGAGAACAAGTTATTATTGAAATCAATGACGTCGTTATCGAAAAAGCAGCTAGTAAACTGGTTGAATATCGATGGCAAGTGTTGAAAATTTTCACAAAAATGATTGAATAAGAGCGAACCTTGTGGGGATTGAGCCATCCGCTTGATATACGCAGAAATTTACTCTATACATCAATTAGCTATGATTGTATTACAAAAGATGTAACTATAATTCGTTTATAGATCTTAATTGCTGATGACAGAGAAAAACGCATTCCAACCTATGTACATGGTAAAAAAATGACTAATGTTATCGAAAAGCTTCTAACTAAGAAATAATTAATTATGAGGAACCTTTAGACGAACTTCCTTGAGCTTCAATGTATATCGCGAGAATGTCCTTCGTTCCATCTCTCACTTTGTATTAAGTAAAAGCATTGAGCAATGCCTCAGTATTGCGCTGTATGTGTTAACTCATACATACCCGAGTCAATTTCCATGAAATTGACACATGTATTTTTGAAGACATATTCCCGAGCAAAATCACGGAACTTCTCAACAATAGTTTCTAGAAAATTGTACACATGCATTAATTATAGTACTCAACTGCGAATCTGAAGCATTGGTGTCACGATTATTGGTCACTACTACATTAATTAATTATTGAACGCTTTATGTGCAATAGAATGTGAATATTGTCAAAGTATGCACCAACGACTATAAAATGAAGCGCTTGTACAAAAGATTCCATACACTGCTTGTGGAGGCCAGAACATTTCTCGTGACCATTTTTCTTCAATACCAATACTAGTAATTTCCTGAATATAGATCGAAAAATTATTCTAGATAAAAACAGTGTAGAATATATCTTTATAGAACGGTTTTATTGCAGACTAGCAACATAAAATTTTTAACAGTAATGGTAGGTCGAGATTTTGCCGTATTAGCTTTTTGTGTCGTTACAGGGATCGTGCAATGCAAACATTTTTATGATACGCGTTCTGGGGACTGTTATGAACTTAGTAATATTTGAACATAGAAAAATATGCCAGGGTTTTCTCAGGCTTTGATTTACACTTGTTGTATAAGTAGCTCATTAATTATTCTTTTTGCTTGTGGCTAATTAGGAATTCATCAAATTTCATGCGGTAAATATCAGAATGTTTTCAATTCATTTTAGAACTGTTATTCAATTTGTATGAATCATTGGCGAAATAAATTGTATGAATAATTTTCTCTCCTTTTGTTTTCATTTCCGCTGCTACTTTAATGATGCATTTTCCTATGCAGTTCATTACTATCCCAGCAAAAAGGTAACTACCACTTAACAATCAACGAACTGTTAGCAAAGTTGAAAACGAAGATATTAAACTCTCATGGACAACTTTTTTCGTCCGATTAGTTCGAAAATTGGCCAATATATGTATTTTTTGAAAGTAAACACTTTTTACACATGTCACTTTTTCGATTTAGGCCTTAGTTTTTTCTACGAAAAATTAGCTTTTTTGTAAATTTTTATGTATATTTCGAAACGTATCTCCTCATTCAGTTTTGATGTTAGAAGAAAACCAAAAACAGTTGTAGAATCCTTGAAGCTTTTCTAACAAGAAAATGAAGCTATATTTTAGCATTTGAAACAATTTTTTTGTGATGTACGATTTTTATGATTTTTATATACATCACGAAGAAAATTTTTTTTAGGTTTAGAGCTATATAACTTTTTTTCTCAAATTTGAAAATTTCGCTTCATTTTATTGTTAGCAATGTTCCAAAGATTCCAAAACTGTCTTTGGTTGTGTTCTAGCATCAAAAATCAATGAGGAGATACGGTTTGAATGTTGAAAGTTATTGTTTTGGGTATAAGCCATAACAAAACTTTTTGTTGAAGTGCAATATAATGGACAATGTATGTAATTGAATGCAGTTTTACTTTTTATTTCGATAATTTCCATACATAACTTCATATTCACACTGTGAATTGTGATTTCCAAACCCCCCAAAAATTTGTCATATTTCAAAAATTTGAATTTTTTTTCAGTCTGATTCTTATGAAATTTGACTATGATATGTAACTTTTGAAAAGAAACACAATTGTTTCTATTCATTTTTTTGATTCCCTTCCCTCGCTTTTGCAGGCTAGTTTCTACATCCCGGCATCTTCGCGCTCTAAATCATGGTAAATATAGTCAGGTATCGTCCTCAGGCTTCTCTGTGCACTCAGCCGCCTAAGTTGGTCATGAGGCTAGCTCTCGATTTGTGCCTTCCGTCGAGAGACGGCGATCGTGGTAAGCGCCCTAACGCAGAAAAAAAAAAACGAGCTCCCTCCCTCCTAAGTGTAATGACATACTATGCGGTTACGGCAGCGGGAAACCGAAAGCGCAACCGCGCGCGGTAAAAATGCATTTGTAGTTAGATGACATTGGTGCGGAAACCGAGAAGCTTGTCGCGTGTTTTTTCGTTTAGTGCTGTTTGAAACACTGAACAGAAAGGAGGTTTCGCATTTCATAAATGTTGCAAATATGTGCGCTACTGAAAGCGAAGGATCATTGGATATGCCTCATGTACGGAGATATTCCGTGCATCCATACGACCATGGCCGAGACAAGTTTACTGGTCTTTATGAAAATATTAAAAAGCACAGTGATAAATTTTTCTCTTATTACCTAATGTCAATGTCATCCTTCGATCACCTGCTTGAAGTGCATAATAATAGGTAATGTAATAAAAATATATTTTAAATAATATAAAATATATTAGAATGTAATCAAATATTAATATATAATAACAGATTCAGATGAAATAATATAGCTATTACACAATATAACTAATAATAGATTATAGATGAAATAATAGGAACAATTAATATTATACGAAAATATTTGGATATTTTCCTGATATTCTATGCGAGATATTCTATTCTCACAGTACTGCCGTAAATGAATTGCGTTTACAGCAGTACTGTAAGTGGCTAATGTGTCACTAGCCGTTACTTTCTATGTGTTGACTGCTCTAAACTGCACCGCAGGGCGGTTGCGGTAAATTTCCTTCCGCCAACATGCGCGGTAAAAAAAAATGCGCAACGAGTTTTCAGTGTCGTGGTTTCTCTAGTATGTCAGGCCCCGTAAGACAACACGCGCTGGCGGATTTGCGGCTACCGAACTTTGCGCGGAACTGCGTTTTAACGCGTAGTATGTCACTACACAAAAAACAACAAAGAGCTTTTGATATATCCCCATTAACAATAATTATTAATAAATTTAAATGAGTCACTCCCCTTTTAATTAACAGTTCGTTGACATGAGCTTTACCTTTAATTGAGTCCGGACTGAAAAATGGTAACTCGTTTCCTCTCGTATCACAAAATCAAATAAAGTATTAATAATTGTTATTAGATACGTGGAAATTTCAATGAAATCTCTGAAGTTACCAACTGATATAAGAAGCATCTCCGAAATCTAATCGGCTTTCCTCCACAAAATGATGATTACGTATTCCCACTGTTTAAAATTTTCCAAACATCTCGATATGTTAACTCCCTTAATTAACTTCTCACAACATATCAGTTGATTACGTACATCCCCTGTTAATGATTTCTGGGCTACATCTCGTTGATGAGCGTTACATCCTACACTGACAATAAGAAGAGGGCCTCCCCTCACTTACGCTGTTTTATACATATATGCCGCTGCCCATTCCCCTTCTCGACTTGTGTCCGATACTTCTCCCGCGTATTCCTCCAGCTCTGATTGGCTGGCTTATTCGCGTTCCCCCCTAATGCTACGTGTTTCATGTACCGGTTGGAACCCTTGCGCGAGACGAGTATTCTTCTGCGTGCAATAGAGTTACCCTTAGCACACCTTGAATCCCCCTGTTAACTAGCATTTTGTTCATTTAACATTACTTATTATCCTTCTATAATGGTTTTCAATATTTATACGACCCCTCAACGTCTTTGCACAGTTTATACTAGAATCCGTCCCCATCTATTCCCCTAACTAACCCTCCTCCCCCCAAAGCAACCCCCTCCCCCCAACTCAGCCTACCCCAAGAGTCTGTCGTTGGCAACCGACACTGTCGCTTCCCGCGCTTTCGGTTGCAATGTTTTTCCGCTACTATATTGTATCTTCACATAGAGCTTAATAGAAGCTGCAGGAAATTTAAAGTGATTTTTGGAATTTTATTTAGGAGAAAAATTACACGAGACGTATGAAAAAAAGAAAAAACTCGAATTTTGGGATAGAAATACATATAATTCTACTAATCTGATTATCGAAAAATCATCACAAATTTTCTATCGATTATAAATTTAGCTATCTAGAAAAAATATTGCCCGTTTTGAAACTTCAAAAGTGTAGAAGATACATTTTCTGTACTACCTTTTATCCATTATTTTTGAAAAAAATCAATTTTCTAATAAATTTACGAAAAAAACACGAGCCCGAAAAAATTAATGAACAAACATGACAATTGTTAGACAAAATAATGAGAGCATCCAGCATTTTGGCATCATAAGCTTTAACCTTGCTTTAAGCAATCAATGCGAGACATATTTTAATATTTTTTCGTAATTCATTTTTGTTATTTGATTTGATTATATAAAATGACTTTCTTTTACAGATATTAAAAATAAGTTGGTTGCAATTAATAAAATAACCAGCCTCTCGGACTTTCAAAGAGTCTCAACGCAATTCGATTCACACGCTGCCTCGGTCGTTTGATTCAATCTCAGCCACTGTACACTCTGCCTCGGTCGAACGGTTTCACAAAAAACTGGTAACGCATAAAACACAGCCTTAAGTAAAATAATTGTTATATTGGATGGGAAATTTTATCAACAACTTGAGAGTTTGGGAATGGGACTTGCTCTGTCTCCAACATTTGCAAATATTTTTTTGTGTCATACTGAGGGTAAATGGTTAGATGAATATCCTATAAGCTTTAAACCGATTTTTTATAGACGTGATGTGGACGATATCTATTTACTTTTTCACGATAAGTCTCATGCTCCGCTTTTCTTAAATTACTCGAATGAACGCTATAGAAACATTAGGTTTACAATGGTAGGTGAAGAGGCACTCAAACTTTCCTTCTTAGATTGTTTGGTTCACCGGTCTGGGAATGGGTTCGAGTGTTCTGTGTATAGGGAAAAGTGTTTTACAGGTTTAGGTAGCAGTTTCTACAGTTTCTCGCCATATATTTTCAAAATAAATTTTATCAGGACTTCAATCTTTAGAGCGTTCAATATTTGCAGTACTTATAAGTTTCTACATGAAGAGCTCACTTTTTTAAAATAATTTGTCCGTATCAATGGTTTTTCAACTCGACTTATGAAGTCTCAAATTGGCAACTTTTTGGAGAAAAATTCAACAAACTGCCTTCTCTGGAATCCATCTGTGAGGACATTCGTCTTGTTTCGTTTCTGTATTTTGGACCTCAGTCGGAGAAAATGAAGAAAGAAATTTTAGATTAGTTTGTCAAATGCTTTCCGGGCATAAACTTTAAGGTTGTTTTAGTTAATAGTTTCAAATAGGCTCATTTTTTCGTTTCGCAGACATTCTTCCTACCGCGATGCAGGCCTCCCTAATTTACAAATTTTGTTGAGCACGATATGCATCTGAGTACGTCGGTTTGACGTCGCGTACTCTAGGCTGTAGGGTGGCCGAGCATCGAGGTAGGAGTTACCGCACAGGAAATATTTTATCTAGTCCTCCGCATTCAGCTATTAGGGATCATTCAGAGCATTGAGATAGCTCGTTTGACATCAGTAATTTTAAAATTCTCACTAGATCAAAATTTGCCTCTGATTTAAGGACTTTAGATTCTCTTTTCGTTTTAAAAAATAAGCCAATTTTAAACAACCAACTTAGTTCTTTTCTATTGTCAACAGTTAACTGGTAGTTTTTAAGGTAAGTTGTTTGTTTGTTTGTTTTTGCAATTCATGAACTCTCTAATTCATTTCATGTTTTTCAGCTAAATTTGTTTTTGCTGAAGATGAGCGAATGCTCGAAACGTTCAATTTCATTGTTTTGCTTGCTGTTTTTGATTCGAGTAAATGTTTTATACGACGTTTTTGGTTCTCTCTTTTTTACTTAAAATCAGCAAGCCACCCGATAACTTTTTTGTACAAACACAGCCTTTGCATGCTATAGCGCCATATCTGCTATGGAATTAGAAGGGAGAATCTCCTTAGTCCATGTTCTGGACACCATGCATTACCTTGATTGCAGGACCAATGAAAATGAATGGTAAAACGTTACCTTCGTACAACGAAGGATGTCTGTCCTTGAAATTAGCTTCGAATTAGCTTTAAGGAGAAGGTAATGGTTGAAAAAAAGCTGTCATTTATGGATGGATTTTTCTGAAATTTTCATTTAAAGTGTAAAATGATGCGACGATAAGTCTTGGATTGATGTGTTTTTCGTATCTGCATCAAGACATTTTTAATTTTAAAAACCAACAATATTTCGATTTAGAATTTTTTTTCGAAGCTCACAGTTTTGAAGCTACAGAACCGGCTTTTAGATAGCTTATGTAGTTCTCTAACGATATGGGCGAGTGGATTTTCGTTAATTTTATTGCTTAATTTATCGGAATATTTTGAAAAAAATTGAGTTGCTTTCCTTGTTTTTCTTCTTTTCGTGTCGAATGATTTTCAAAATAATAAATATTTAAAAAATCGAGATGCTCTAATCGATAGAAATTCCTAAGCTCTATGTAACGAAATGTATCAGAAAGCATGTATATTTCGTTAGGTACATTGAATTAAACGAAAGTGCGATGTGAAGAGACATTCGAATGTTTGGTAAATAGGATGTCGTGACTGTTACATCATCAGAAGGTCGAGTTTGGACTGTTCGAAGCAGACCGTTGGAGCAAGACGTAGGTGTGGGAACAAGCGAGCTTTCTTCGAGAAAAGGAGGTGCGAGGGGCAGCTTTGAGAAAGGAAGCAGAGAGTCGCGCCTAGTGACCAATGGGAGCGCAAGAAAGCACCGCGCGAAGTAGGTGTGTCAGAGGCATGCGAGGACATACCCAATGAGAATTCAAGGCGTTAGAACAAGCAAGAGCTCCACCAATAAAGAGTAAAAGAGTTAAGAGTCACTGTCATTGTAACAATGAAGATTCGAGAACCTCCTAGAAGGAATCAAGTGGAACGCATAAAAGGAGTACACAAGGAGAAACGAGAGTTTTTTCTGGAAAATCGTACGAGGGAGAAGTGTTGGTGCGGGGAGCCCGGCTAGCTGCCCACTTCCCTAGCATAGTGCGTAGGCTGAATAAAGCACCGGAAGGGGCAAGTTTGATCATGAAGAATGAATAGCAAGTGGACCGACAAGCTGTCTACAAGTTGGAAAGAGCGCCTCTGATGCTTCAACTCCGCAAGATGCATGACAGCAAAACTCCCTCATGAACGCCAGAACTTCACAAATCCCTCGGTGCAAGTGCACATTGATGAAATTTACAAAAGGTCTAGGCTTCTACGAGCATCGAGTGTGTAACATGCAGTGGCCTGGACGAATTGGCATCCAGTTAGCAGCGACATTGTGATCTCAGATGAACGAGGGTAGAAATCTCCAACACCGACGAAGCACACCAACCTATGTTCAAGTCGGCAACCGTCGAAAATAGCCAGGCGTCGGTCAGCAGCGCCGGCAATATGGAGAAGCATCACCGCAACAGTACTCTGAGTCTGAATTGAGTACCATCAACATCAGAGGGAGTCGGCATTGGAGCAACAACGACATTATGTCTCAGAAGAAAGGGGGAACTTAGGGAAATTGCGAACTCATTTTATAGAGATCATTGAAAAGTACCCCGTATAGTGGTGTCCATAACTGTGATGTGTATTTGTTGCGATGGTATTTTTAATCATCGTCAGGGGACATCAAGATTCTTACTGTTGTTGTCATGGAATGCGGAAATTTTTTTTACTAATTTAGTAGTGTACGTACGTGGCCATAGTTCTTCATGCAAACGAAATGGTATTTAATGTGGCATTTCCTTTTGGTGAGTTTAGTTTTCTTGGTGATCGTACCATCGCTCTGGCGCCCCTCTACACGTGTGTCTTTGGATGTTTCATTACGTAGTACTTTCAGTACAAAAGTAGCTGACGGGTGCAATCGCTTATTTATAACTGTATTGCATTGACCGTGAATCTGTGCTGTTCTTTCTATGCTCGTATTTCATTCCATGCGGTGAGCCTTTGTTTTATTTGAGCATTAACATTTCTGTATAACTTTAGAGTGCGTAGTCGTTCACTGACGCCCCTTAAATAAATTTTGCAGTTTGCAGTTCTCTATTTTGTGTTCAATTCCACGTGTTCATTTCGCAATTAGAAATAAAGTTAATTAAATTTCACCATCCTTGTCGTTATTATCCCATGCTTATCGGAAAATTGTTTTTTGAAGTAGACACGTAAAGCACACCATGCTATTCCAGCTATTCTGCTCTCCTACCTTTTCGGCCCATTCTCTTCCTGTGCATTTCCTCTCTTTAATTCTCCTTTCCCATTTTGCCATCGAGGTTTCAATCCCTCTATCGTAAACGAGAGGCGACAGCCGGCCTAGTTTCGTGACATCTATCAAATCATATATTTCCCATTCATGTACTCGAAAATTGTGGATGACGAATCATATCAAAAGAGAATATTGCAAGTGTTCAGGACATCCTTTTTTTTCAAAAAAAATAAATTTTTCTCATAATTTTCGAACTAATTGTTATTTACGTACGAACTCAATGGTTTTATAGCTTTTTTAAGGGGTTATTCCGCTAAAGTTTGAATTTTGATCCTATTGATCTGAAATTTGGCCAGTATATGTATTTTTGAAAGAAAAAGATATTTTATTCGTGTAACGTTTTTGATTTAGGCCTTAGTTTTTTCGAAAATTTTGACATATCAGTTGTAAGTTATTTTTATACAAATTTCAAAAAGATAGAAGTCAAAAAGTTTTTGTCCTAGAACAAATTCAAAGACAGTTTTGGAATCCTTGGAACATTTGTAAAGAAGTGGTTGTGCTTTTATTTTATATTTAAATCTTTTTATACATGCGATATTTTACCAATATATAAAATATACCGAATTTTTGGTTTTGAACAACGATAAAAATATTAAAATGTACCAATTGGAAAAAAGCACTATCAGTTTGTTAGAAATGTTTCAAGGATTCTAAAACTGTCTTTGTTTTCTTCCTAGCATAAAACCTTTTTGACTTCTATCATTTTGAATGTTGAAAGTTAGAGGTGTTGGGTAGAAGACATAAACAAAATTTTTTGTTGAAGTGTAATATAGTAGACAATTTATGTAATTGAAAGCTGTTTTCATTTTTTTTCGATAATTTCCATGCAGTACTTCATATTCCAAGTGTGAATTGTAGTTTACAAAAAATAAATAAATATTTTTTTTTGTATATCTATATAAATGATGAAATTTTATATATGTAGTCAGATTTTTTGAAGTTGGACTATTATTTGTAACTTTTGAAAAGAAACACAATTTTTTCCGTTCATTTTTTCGATTCAGGCCTTGGTTTCGAAAATATTGGACATATAGTTGTTTAAGTCCATTTATATTGATATTTCAAATGAATAGAACTCATTGAGTTTTTATGCTAGAACAAAACCAATAACAGTTTTAGAATCCTTGAAGCATTTTAAACAAAGTTACGGTTTTAAATTTTTCATTTCCTGTTTTGTTTTGTTTTTGTATGGGGTCGAAGTAGGGTCGAAAATTCAGGATTTTTAATCCTCTTACCCCCTGGGGGGGACCTGGGGGGGATCTAGTGTCCGTAGCGCCATAAAATAGGACCGAATAGTCGACCACTTAAGGGTCCTTTTCCAACAACAAAAAAAAACCTCACTGGACCGATAGGGGCCTGACAGGGCCCAGGAGGTTCCCTTTAAGTCCTATCGATTGATATACTTGCCATTTCTGTACTTTCAATACTGTGGGAAAGGATCTACATCAGAAACAATAAATGCAAGTTTCAAAACAGCTTTTTTTTGGGTTTTTGTTCTGTTTTCAAACTAATTTTGCTCTATATCAACTTTTATTGTTTTGTAGCTTTTTTAAGCCCTTTCGATTGATATATTTGCCATTCCTACACCTTCAAAACTACTGATGACTCGGAGCTGATGACTTAGAGCTGATGACTCATAGCAGCCGGATTCAAAACAAACACTATGTTGCATCATTATAATTTTTCAATTAATGTTAGAATGTTAGAAGCATTTCAAGCAAGGCCATGAATGAACTCTCTTGTTATTCCTGTAGATGAACGCCCAAAACTGACTCGTGATAAGAGAGGGGAGGGAGATTACCCATCCATTGGCGCACGCCAGGGTCACGCTAGTTCGCGTCTTCTACCCTAGCTTGGAAACGAACCAATGCACGTACTTGAGAGCCAATTATATCGTGAAATGCACAAGAAAATTTTGTGTAAGATGAATTTAAAAGACGAAAATCTCTAAGTCTTCAGGTTTCTACCGTTACCGTCTCCTTAATGTAATACCAGAATTCGGATAGCACAACTGCTTCAGAACCTTTTACTTAGAAAGTTTGAAAAGCATTTCTATTCCGCACCTAAGAAACAAAATAACAGCATTGATTATTATGACCACACAAACATATTTTGAAATTAGGTTGGGTAATAGCATAAGAGATCAACATGACAACCATCAGTTACGGTGGTGGTGTTTAATTAACGCTCGTGCAATGGCAGCCTGGCGCGATCGAAGACACCATGGGTTTCACGAATCTTTGCAGATGCTTCAATAATTTCACTAATGGAATTTTCTTCGAAATAAATTCGTTTTTCTCACATTAAGCCGCCCAAATATGTCCATGGGGTTAAAATCTAGGGGCTTAGGATCAGGAGACTATGGTAGAAGCAAAAAATTTTCTCCCATACATTTCAAATTTCATGTCCTTGTGATCTTTTAATGAAGCATTTTCAAGCACACGATTATTGTGTTAAAAATGTTCATTTCAATGACCCCAACCTTGTGTTAAAGTTTACGCAACAAAGTGTCAGTCACCCTGTAGATCCTCAGTCGCAAATACACTTCGAAATTATAAAGGAATTTATATATTCGATATGTGTCGCGGAAATACTCTTTAGACCAAAACCGATTTAAATTGTTCTACTGGGAGTGAGTGCATCTGCAGTTTAGCTTTCGGGTCAGGGTGTGTGAATTTTGTTTGTCGGGATACCTGGATAACGAGACAAAGGAAAGTTAGTTTACCCGACCTTAAATACTCCAATCATCTAAAAACATATTATTCACCTTACTCTCGATTCCAACACGTAAACTAATCTTTTGCCACGCAATTTTTCAGTTTTAAAGAAAACTGAACAGTCTCTACTAATAATTTTTCAAGTTTACCGTGCATCGTGCAACGTTAAATATTCTGAAAATTTTCATGAATACTAGTTCTCTGTGACCTAAAATGTTACCAATTTATTCCTGATAAGACAAGCAAAAAAAATACAATTTCGCTCGATCCTGAAGAAATTGAAGTAAAATTTAATATAATGAAATAGCCAATCTATTTTGAAAAAAAGTGTTAACTTTATGAAGCTGAGCACTGCTGGAAATAAAATTTGCCGTATTTTCATACCTGTCAGGGAGCCAAAGCGATTTCAACAAAGCCAATGAGCGAGACGAGTCACATTGAACATACCTCTATACTCAAAGTAAACCATTGTTTCCAATGTATCGACCACAGACTCCCTTCAGTGTTAGAAAATACTGTAGAAAATAGTTAATGCATTTTATGTTGAGTTTTCAACAACGAAGATGGCCTGTGAACGACACATGGACATAAGGTTCTATCAGGTGTATCGATAAAAAATGAATGTCCTCGTCACGCTCAAGAGAAATGATTCTCAGTATTGCACGATTAAGAGTTCAAAGTTCGAGAAATACCGACACCGTAGCATACCACATTTCAGAGCTCAGGACATCTGTGTCACCACTTTACTTCTTCTACAAGTTGTATCGAGTGTCTGGAAAATATCGGTAAAGTTAATGTTAGTTTCACAACGGTAAGAAATAGTCTAATAAGTTAATACACGTCAGTTTTAATTTTGTTTGCACACACATACGAGAATCCAGCACATTGTCCTGAGAGAAGCTCCGCATCCAATAGCTTTCTTGAAGTGATCTTGATTAGAATGTTAAATAATCAGGAGCTTAGTCATTGAACTTTTACTTGGTGGTGTACTCATTTAATGACTTCAGCGCTTCAATAAATAAGTCTTGAACTTCTTTTTGGGCTCAGTTACAAAATTACTCGATATTTGTCGCACAATTTTATTTCTAATATTTCACTCCAGAATTTTCGTCGCTAGATGGTATGATCATTTAAAATATATTTTTCTCGTGAGTGGCGCAATTAATTTGTTATTATTTGATGATATGAGACAATAAATGATTTTTGAAGTTTCACCTGACCAAATTGAGCTCTAAATTTTCAAGTCAAATGGATATTCTGCAGTCGAAACGCCCTCGCAATGTTTGAAGAGGCGCATGGCAAGGGCACTGTGTTTGCTTCAATTAAGTCTACCGCTGGCTGGTAAGTGAAACCCTGCAAGAGCCGGGGCCCGCACTTCTGCTGCTTGGCGACGCTAGCTCCAGTATTGGCACAATGAACTGGTGCCTGCACTGCCAAGTATGGCAGTCACCGACAAACCCTAAGGGAATTAGTTCATTTACAAACAAGAAAAATTAGCGTTAAATAAAAAACATTTATTTATTAGTTAGTATAACGTTTGAAAAATAGACCAACTCGAAAAAAACATCATATTAAGAAAAGTATAGGAAACATTAAAATTATGAGATAATAAAAGCCTGTTCACGGTTCACCTTGAAATTTTAATGAGCTCATCATCAGTACTTTATGAGCGTTCTCACAAGAGAACTCATTGAGTAAAAAAAATCACCTTTAAATCATCTTTATTCAGCAAAAATCCAGGAACTTTATTCAAGAAAATTCAGGGATGGCCTACCATATTGGTGTGTAAGAATTAAATTACATTTATTAACAATATTATTGGTGCAAATTCTTCTTTAAAAAATTAAATTAATGATACAATTTCACAATTAACAGCTATCTGATTGTAAAAAATAACCTAGGTACCGCAGAGGCTCAGTACGAATAAAAAAGTCTAACTAAGTATTAAAAATTATTCACAATTGAAGTAAACTAAACGAGACTGAGGGAATAAATGTATTACACAGCGTATTATAGTAAGAGAAAAAATATTATTACGCAACTCCTACGAAAATACAGTGAATAGAATTAGTAGATTGTAAAGGAAGGTTCCAGAATCGGGTTTCAAAGTCGCTTGTTTCTGAATGATGCGGTTGAGATGCTCTGGTCTCAATATTCTAATGAATGCACAGAACCCAGGCATCACGCCGTCACTTATTACGGTCAACACAAATACACATTGGCGGCGAAGAACCGACTGCGATGGGTCATCACCAATGCCTCAGCGGATACGTAAAATTTAAATAGCTAAAGAAGTGTAGCAAATATGAGGTAAAATTTTAGCAGCTAGAGTGAGCGCCATCTTAACAATTAAGTTCATCGAAAACAATGTGCAACAGAATTTTATTTATAAGTAGAAAATTTGAACAATTCAAGTATCACAAGTGTTATTTGAGTAGATTGTTTCTCAAGCCTATAACAATGAACACATTTGCGTATAGCTACTTGGGGGCCCGACTTAGTTCAGCGCCTTCTAAGGTACCCTATCATTAATGCTACATATTTTAAGGTGTACGATTACCTTAAATGTAATTTAATTAACCTAGTTGCACACTAAACTGATCGATGATTTTTTTCGCTAAAGATTCGATGTTTAATTATATAACAATAGTTTATATGGGCTAGATGAGGACAGTATTTTCTAAAAAAGACTTAAAATGAAACTCAAGATCTGTGCGACTAATCATGGTAAAAAACCTTATCATGATGAATCACGTACCAGAAAGGATTCAACTTGATAACCTTATGTGATTGATATTTCGATAGAAAAAGGGATTGAAGATTCGTTTTGAAAGTTTTGTAATAACATTTTCACGGATCTGAGCAGGGACTGCATTCCAAGTCTTGGTTCGAATAATGATGATAGTGTGTTGTGACTAAGCTTTTGGATAAAAGGGAAGTATGAAGTTACATCTATTTCGGATTATATGACCATGATGGCCAGTTTGTGTAGTTAATAATTGTTCAAGGTCTTAAACGCCCTCATTAGTCAATTTTTTATACTTGAAATTGTATATGGAGAGCATGTAGAGATCCAAAACCTCAAGTATTTTTAAATTTTTGAATGAATCATTGGTGTAAGTATTATATTCCAATTATACACCACTCTAATGACTATTTTCTGTAGTGCAAAAAGCAAATTATTTTTATTTTAGCAGTCCGTGTCAGGCTTCGATTCGGTGTTGCAAGTGTGGTGAAATGACCTTTCGATACAGTATTTTCAAAGCCTATACCAGGTAATACATTTTTCACTTTATTGAGAGTTCCTACATATTTTAATAATTTCGAACTGATACGTGCAATATACTATTCGGATGTTTTTTCATTTATCTATTATAAAGCTCAAGAACTTCAAGAGTTAGTTTCTTCAATTTCATCATCACCAGTCTCAATGTTTGGAAAAGATGCATTCCGCTTGTATGAGATCATAATATATTTTGTCCCACTGAAATTAAGGCTCATTTCATTAGCTTTGAGTCACATTGAAGCCTTTTGCAGCTCTTTATTCACACTCATCGCAATTAAAATGGTATTTTCATTAGGAAGAGCCGTAGAAACAGTGCCGTCGATGGCAAAACGTATGAATTTGAACAATGAAGTAGATTTAACAATTTCGTTGATAAAGATTATAATTATTAGGAGAGACCCTAGGTCAGACCCTTGCTGCACTCCATGATTTATTGCCAGTTCTTTCGAGTGTGCATCGCCAATGCTAGCGTATTGCTCCCGATTTGTTTGGTATGATTTGACCCGATCATGTGCAGCCCTTCTAGTCCCATAATAGGGGAGTTCTGGGAGTAAAATGATATTTTCAACGCAATCAAATGATTTTTGAAAGTCAAGAAACACGGAGAAAACCAGCTTTCATTCGTTTATTCCGGAATAAGGGTATTATAAATGATATAAAAAGCCCATATATAAAATATAAAAGGGTATTATGATATAAAAAGGGTATTATAAATGATATACAGAAATGCTAATCGTTCAAAATAGAAATACCCTTTTCTCTGTGCAATTTTCTCGAATATGTTGCTCATAATTGGTAGTACATAACCAGGTCTATAACCCAATTGAAAATCAAGGACGTGTCGCCGGTGGATTAAAGACTTGACAGTCGATCAAGGATGATTTATTGGGAAGATATACGGCTCTGCCTTTAAACTCTCTCTCCGCGCCCAAAACTATACGCACGGTCGGGCTCGGACGTGAAATTCATAGTTCGCCATGGATGATTTGAGGGCGCAAAATTTTCGGTTGGTTAATGGCCTTAATATGTAAGAACGGCCACCCGTGGTTTACAGCTTAACAAATGTGTGCTGCAGGTAGTGTGCTGCAGGTGGCGTGTTGCAGGTAGTGTGCTGCCGGTGGTGTGCTGCAAGTAGTGTGCTGCCGGTGGTATGCTAGAGGTAGTGTGCTGCCGGTGGTGTGCTGCAGGAAGTGTGCTGCAGCCAATTATCGCCGTTCGTATAATGGATGAACGTCACCCATTAAACGGGGGATTTGACTTGGTTTTTACAGTGCATTATGCTTAAAACAAAATGATGAAAACTTTATTTCAAATTCATTCTTCTCCCAAAATGTTCGCAACATGATAAATGAACACTTTACTTTCCTATGCGTACAATAAAAACATCAGTGCGCTCACTTGCGTTCATTTATGTGCTTACGATTGCTGTGGGTATGTTTTTATTTCATTCTTTAACGAAATGCCACCAATCAGCTGTAATAGTTTAAATAATAACGTAAAAGCCGCAATTGTAATTAACTTCACGATCAGCTTTAATACTCGGTCTTTCCATATTGTCATGAAAGGATGTTGAGGTAAGTTTTGTTAAAATATTTGAACTTGAAGAATTAGTATATTGTAACAATGTTACCATAATTTAACCTTTAACCGTACATATACCAGGCTTCTCCTCCCTATGGGAGGGTAGCCGACAGCAGGCCACAATCAACACTATTAGCACTAGGAGGCGAGAGAGGCAGCACTAGCCGCACCAGACTGCAAGGATCAGCAGCAGCCCAGCACAACCACCTTCCACAGTCAGGCCCGACAGCCATAGCTGGTTTACCCCGACCGCTTCATCGAGTGTAGCCCCTCCCCCGCACAGGATAGGTCAACCCCATCACACGCGGGTAACTTCCAGTACCGCGTCAAAAATAAAATTACCTTCTTATGCACTGCCCCCACACACTTCTGTCCGCAGTCATCCCTCTCGCCACGTCCACAGTCAGACCCCTCTCATACAAAGCACGTTTCACCCCATCCATCCAACTCATCCGTGGTCTACCTCGCGCTCTAACACCACTCACTTCCGACGTATAAATCTTTTTCAGCAGCCGCTCAACATTCATTCATTCAACATGCCAAAACCGTAAAACCTTTAACTGTAAAAAACGAATTTAGTCATTGCTTGCACTTTTAACTCGTCACATACCCCAGTCCTTAAAAAACTGAAGATCAATAATATTATTCTTATTTTAAACTAGCCCTGCCAGTTTGAATTAGAAATGAATAACAAGAAAACATAATCTAATACACCCTTCCATACACACGTGAAATATCTGCAATATTTTTTCGTCTAGTATTACGTCTTTTTCCAAAAATTTACTTCGAACATTTAAACGTTTGTGTCCGTGAGCCAATAGGGTAACTTAAAATTTGATCTAAGGGCTCGTTCAAAACACTTGTGCGCGATCTGTCAGTTCATGACAGTGAGTCATCGTGCTGAACACTGATGTATCAAGGAAGGATCAGGTGATACTAACCAGGCTCAGGCTTCTTACTACTCAACTAACACATAAACACTTATTCACCAAAGAAATGAAACCCAAATGCAGCCACTGTAGGTGTAACTTGAACATTTGTCATATATTGATTGATTGCCCTGTTTGAACGTCAGCGTAAAACAATAAGAGAACTGGCCAGAGATAAAAAAGCAACCTTTGATACAAGTAGCGTGCTTGGTGAAGGATTCAGTGCTGAGCTGATCCTTGAATTCATTGCCAATATTGGGATGATAAACCAAATCTAAATGCCCCACGTTCTAGTTGCTGTGGTATCTGGCACTCTTACCTGTGACTGGTGATGTGCCTAATTGGACCAAAGTAACCAAAGTAAGTAGTCATCGTGCGATATACTGGAAGTTACTGACCTTGCAAGGTCGCTATTGGTGTTGTGACTGTGTTCTTCGCAATTATTGCATTAGATGAATTGTGAATTAGTGTTGCATCAGATGATCAAAACATGTTTATTGATATTTTATTGGCTGTTTACCGGGATGTCGCGGCGATCGACCGTTACGCTCATCTTTAGATCTTTTACGTCAGTAGGCGAGCTCAAGCTGAGTTCAATTTTTTAAACTTAGTTATGTGAAGTGTTGTTCGTCTAACTGCTTTTAAATTTGAGCAGTGGTTTTCATATCAAAGTTCTCTGGATAGATTATTGAGTAAGTTTACAGAACAGTTAACATTCACTCGATTCATTTGCAAGTTATATTCATGAACAGTGGAAGCACGAAGATAGAATTATTTTTGTGAACTTATTTCAAGTAGTTCCAGTGGAGAGTTTGGTAAATAAAGATATAGGTAATCAGCTATATTTCGCGCTATGTTAATGGAGAATTATGTTAGTAGATGTGCAATATGTCTCTATCCTCATGATTTGTTACGTATCTACATTTACGATTTTTCTGACAAAATTATTTTTGGCTTTTAAACAGAATTGAATGAGCTCCTTTGTTTTTAATATCGTTTTTGAGTTGGGACAATTAGAGTCCAAAATTATTTATATGATGCACTTGGTATTCTGTGTGGGGACGCATGTTGTCATGAAAAGATGCCCCTTCAATGGTCCCTTGATCATCCCCTCTCCTGAAAATACCATTGTTGTATTATGGGAGGCTTAATTGCATTCTGTTGATAATAACAATAATAATTTTCCGTAAGGTTCTTTAAAGATACATAAATTTAATATTATATCTCATGTGTTACAGAGTGGCCAGAGAGACTGTTTTTTTCAAATGTGTGTTGATGTGACAATAAGTTACTTATTTTTGCAATATAAATAAGTGTAGTTGTGTGCTGAGTGCTAAGCTTGTATTGATGTCTCAATAAGTTACTTATTTTCACGATATTAATAAGTGTGAATGCTGACCTTGAACAAAAAATAAGACCAATATGCTCTTTACAGTGCTTTGTATCAGTGCTAACAAGAATAGAGAAGAAAGTTTGTGATGACCAAAACTATGAGTTTGTAATGAAAAATTGCTTGCTGTAAATATGTATCATTGTCAAAAAAATACCACTACGTCGTATAACTCTTGCACCTTTGGGACTTACCACTGCTACAGGGTCCGAGAGAGATGTGCATTTAGGTCATTTTATATTGTAATTAATGTTTTGCCTTTTCATGAATAACATTTTTATTCATTTTTTTACTTTCCATGTCAGCTCGCTTTTCTGTCTTCAACTATTCTCTTGTTTAATTTGTTTTAAGGATTCGTAATTCTGTGCATTGAGTCCTGTGCAACAGTGCACCCTATCTATCATTTGAGGATATGGTTTATTGTAACTACTTTTTTGGTAGATAATTGCGCCAGCTAATTGTGCTCTAGTTTTTTCTCTGAAACCGCATTAGTAATGCAAGGAAATTCTTTTTTGCTATTCTTTGCCTTTATTTCCCATTTGATTCCCTAATGAAATATTTTTCAGTGTTTGAACTTGTTATAAAAAATACGGTTCAGCATCCAGCCAGTAGACAAGCACATTCAGTCAATTTTAGGTGCCTACTTGTGTAGTTTATGAGTGATGCATTTCTACTGCAAAAGATTTTTTGCTGGTTCATGGGTCACCCAGCTGCGGTAGGGTATTGAAACCTTACATTGTAACTCTAATTTTATTTTTTATGTCCTTTAACGATATTCAGAATGTTTTGTGCACGCAAATCATTTCTATAATATCTAAAAATTTGGCAGATCTATCAATTATACTATGTTTAATGTACATGAGCGTTGAAAGGGAACTGTGTACACTTGAGTTGATATATCTGCATATTTAAGAAAAAATAAAATATGATATATATTATTGGTTTATTTTTTGATGTATAGACATATTAAGAATAATATACATATAAAGGGTGTTGTGTAATTTGATGCACATATTTTACCCAAATACAGACAAACGCAAAATAAAACGATTTTCATGAGTGACAAAAACCTCAAAAACATTTTGCTTTTGAGAAATGATGACATGAAATAATTTAAGATTCCTGTAAGAATAGGCTTGACATGCAGCCAACGAGTAAAATCTAACTTCGTTGGCAAGTGCTTCCGGCTATTCCTACGGGAATCTTTTTTCATTTCAGGTCATCATTTCTTGAAAACAAACATGTTTTGAGGTTTTTGTCACTCATGGAAATCGTTCTATTTTGCGTTTTTCTGTATATAGTTGAAATATGTGAATCGCATCACACAACACCCTGCATATACCGGGTGTCCCACGAAAATGTCCTCGAGTTTTTAATTGATTATATATCCGCTTTAAATTAACATATATGAAATATATTTTTTTCAAAATGAAATAAATTTTGTTCCCATTCCGAATAACTTAAGTTTTTTAAAATCGTTTTACAACTTTACAGTGATCGATTTACTGAAACAGGTGGAAAAACTAATTGTTCAAAAGAAAAGTTTTCAAAACCACACTGGTGTTCTTCATTTTTCTCAATACCTACTGTTAAAAATAATTTCACAATCATGTATTTACATACCACCAAGTATTTAAGCCCTCGGAGAGATTATTTACTTCCTTATTCCATCATTTGAAGCCACCTAAAATGCAGCTCACTAACGATCAAAGAATTTTTCTCGTATTAGAATATGAAGCAACGACAAACTGTGAAAAAGTTTGAGGAGCATTTAATTTTCTTTCTAATATTCTAACTGTGCGGTACAGAGTTTTCTTATCGGACGAGTTCCTTTTTGGGAATTTTTCAGTAATTGCTCTTTGAACTTTTTCACAGTTTTTCGTCGCTTCATATTCCGATAAGATGAAAATTCTTTGATCGTTAGTGAGCTGCATTTTAGGTGTCTTCAAATAATAAAATAAGGTAGTAAATAACCTCTCAGAGCGTTTAAATACTTGGCGGTATGTAGGATACATCATTGTGAAATTATTTTTAGCAGTAGGTGTTGAGAAATGAAGAAGAACACCAGTGTTGATGTTTTTAAAGTCTTTCCTTTGAACAATCAATTTGTCTAGCTCTTTCAGCAAATCAATTACTGGAAAGTGATTATTGAACGATTGTCAAAAAATTAGACTATTCGAAGCCGAAACAAAATTTACTACATTTTGAAAAAACGAAATTTCAAATATGTTAATTTAAAGTGGAGATATAATCAATTATAAACTCGGGTATATCTTTGTGGGACACGCGATATAATGTAGACGCTCCTCAGAGGGATACAACTATTGCATCTATGGGAACTAGCGCTCCCAGGGAGGAAAATGTGAGGGCTCGAAGTAAGAGTAAGGTAGGCTCTCTTTTCGTTGAAATACAATGTTTATGTTATGTTAAGGACCACCTATTTTCGGTTCACTGCTGTCCTGTTTTTTAGCACCAACTATTTTCTTCTTCAACTTTGATCTTGTTTCATGAACTTTTTTCTCAACTTACTGATTTTATACCCTCTCGCACAGATTCCGCGTTTCCTCAAATAATAATAATAATAATGAGGGGTGTTGATATAATCAACATTAAAGCACGGATGCGGGTCCTTTGTTGCTCCCCCCTACGCATGTCGTCTGTGACCGAAAGCCCAATTCAGCAGTTTATCATTGAAGGTAAGTCAGTTGTCATATAAAGTTACTGAAACATTTAAATTAGGTCATAAGCGTCTATCACACGAAGATAGTTCATCAATTCTCTAACGTCTAATTGGCGTCCCAATACCGTCTCGACGGTAGGTCGTTGTAGCGTTCGGCAAGCCTTTATACAATTTCTACCATTGGTGAGACTTTCACATTCTATGATTAGATGTTTGACAGTTAGTTTTGAGTTATTGCAAAGCTCGCATACTGGTGCGATATCGGGTACTTCATTGTTCATCAGGTAGCCATGTGTTAAAAATGTATGTCCTATTCTGAGTCTGTTACCTATTATCTCCTCTTTACGTGATATTTTACCGAAGTCTAACTCTATTCCTGGTGATGGTTGTATTTCCCTTAATTTGTCTCTGCAATTTTTCCACCTAGTTTTCCACTGGTTAATCACGGCTTGTCGAATTAATGGTTTCCAATCTGTGTAGCAAATTAGGATAAATTCATGTTTTTTTTGGGTTGCGTTCTTGGCTGCAGTATCTGCAGCATCGTTATCGCCTATTCCGACATGGGAGGGGATCCAGCATATGTTGATGGCTTTGCCGCCTTTTTGTTTTTCGTGTATGTCGTGTTGTATTCGGCGTAGTACTGGATGGTATGTCTCGTAATTTAGGCTGTTAACGACACTCAAGGAGTCGCAGTAAATTACAAATTTTTATCTCTTTTTTCTTTACTGATGCCAAGGGCCAAGTGGATGGCGTGTATTTCGGCTGAGTATATTGAGGCCTCTTTCGGTAGCCTTGCAGAGCGAACAATAGTGCCACATACTGCTGCCGCTCCTGTGCCATTCTCTCCTCTTGAGCCGTCTGTGTATATAGTTACATATCCGTCATATTTTTCTTTTGTCATACTTTAAAACTCTTGACGGATTATGTATTCAGGGGTTTGGTTTTTTGGTAGTTCGGTGAGGTCGGTATTTATTGTTGGTTTTGTTAGCACCCATGTGGGAGTATTAATGTTTAGTAGTCGGTATGAAAAGTCTGGTTTAACTCGATTTTTCCGGAGGCCAAATTTTTCTATCAGTATTTGCATTTTAATAGCAAATGTTGGAGTTATTTTCCTATTTTGGAATAGTCGGTTACTCGGCGTCACAGTGTAATTGAAGGCGGGGTTTCCATGTTGACTTCGGATTTTGTAGTAATAACAGAGGGATAGATAATTTTGCCTAATATCGGGAGGCATTTCATTGCAAATAATGTGTAGACTATTTGTTGGGCTGGATTTGAATGCTCCTGTAGCGATTCGTAGTGCTTCGGATGTAATAGACTCGATGGGCTTTAGAGATGTTTGGCTGGCAGAGTTATAGATTATTGATCCATAATCGAGGATTGATCTTGTAATGCTTCGATAGATTTTGAGGATCGTGGTTTGGTCTGCTCCCCAGCTTTGAGCTGTTATTGATTTTAATAAGTTAAGGCTATCATTCCCTTTTTTCTAGCAGTGATGTGTTGTTGCCAGTTCAATTTTTCATCGAAGATCAGGCCGAGGAATTTATGTGAGTTTGTGTATTGAATGTTTTCATCATTGAGTTTAAGTATTGGGCTGAGGAAGAGTCCGGGTATGGTATTGAAATGTATTGCTTTGCTTTTACTGGGTGAGAATTTGAAGCCATGATTTTGGGACCACTCGAAAATTTTATTAATACAGGATTGCATTTTGTCTTGGATAACCTTGAGGTCTTGGTGGTGGTATCCAACTTGTAAGTCGTCAACGTATAGTGAGTGGTGGAATTTGTTGTCCGGTGGGATCTGCTTAGCTATGTCGTTTATTTTGAGTGCGAATAACGTGACCGAGAGGACACTGCCTTGAGGGACTCCGTTTCGCTGTTCGTAAATACTTGAGCTATAGTTGTCTATTCGGACACTTAGTGTTCTACGTTCTAGGAATTTGGCGACAAAAGTTGGTAATCTGCCCCTGAGTCCGATATCGAATAAATCCCGTATGATCCCATATCTCCATGTTCTGTCGTAAGCTTTTTCAAGGTCGAAGAACACTGAGGTGAAGTGTTCTCTGTTTTCGAATGCTAATCTTATGGTTGAGTCTAGTCTGACCAAATGATCTGTAGTGCTACGCCCCTTTCTGCATCCACACTGCTCTTTACTTATTATATTGTGCATATCTAAGTATTCGATCAGTCGATTATTGATCATTCGTTCCATTAATTTGCACAGACAGCTCGTGAGTGCGATGGGTCTGTAGTTATTTGGTTTACTATGGTCTTTCCCGGGTTTTGGGATTGGTATTATTATCGAGTGTTGCCATTGCGGTGGGAAGTAACCCGACGTCCGAAATTTGTTAAAGATGTTCAGGATGTATTGTTTAGCCGATATATTTAGGTGTTTGATCATGTCGTATGTTATTTTATCATTTCCAGGTGATGTATTTTTGGCTTTTCTTAAGGCTGATTCGAATTCATGCATATGGAATGTTTGGTTATAGATTTCTAGGTTTAGTGAACTGAAATGGATTGGTATAGTTTCATTAGCGGTTTTTATTTGTTGAAATTCTGGGGGATAGCTTTGATCGCTTGACACTTTGCTGAAATTCTCAGCCAGTTTATTCACAATGTCAGGGATTGTGCTGTAGTGTATATTGTTTTCGACCAATATATGGGCTTTTCTTTGTACTCGACCCTTTATTTTTCTTTTTATTTCGTATACTTTGGCCATTGGTGTATATATATTAAGTTGGTTTACGAATTTCTTCCACGTTTCCTGTTTGCTCGCTCAATTTTGTATTTATGATTTGCCCATGCTCGTTTCCAGTTAATTAAGTTAGCAAGATTTTGTTGCGGTGCTATTTCTTGTAAAGTTTTTCTCTTTCTTCTTTTGATTCCTGGAGTTCTTTTGTCCACCATGGTTTGGGGTAGTATTTTCCCGGTGTATAAGTTGGAATAAATTTTTCAGCTGCTGAATAGAATCGCTGGTATAAATCTGTGAGTAGTTGTTCGTTATTAGTTGTTGTGTTCAACAGCGGTTCGTTCCATGCATTATTATTGGAATATAGATCCCAGTAAGCTTTCGAATAGTTCCAGATAGTTGATGGGGGTTGGTTGGGGCAAGGTTCGTTAAGGTAGGTGATCAAAATTGGGCAATGATCGCTATCACCCGGTGAGTCGAAAGAAACCCAATCTAATTGCACGGCCAATGTAGGTGAGCAAATTGTCAGATCAATAGCTGATTCTGAATTGTATCCTATTCTAGTGGGTGAACCGGTATTTAATAGGCAAAGGTTATTATTTGTAATAACAGTTTCTATCAACTTCCCCCTATTATCTGTATTTTTGCAGCCCCATATGGTGCTGTGTTCGTTAAAGTCGCCGGCTAGGATGAACGGACTCGGTAGTTGGTGGATTAGGTTATTGAGTTTTTCGTTTGTGACTGTTTGTCTACCGGGTATGTAGATGCTGCAGATGGTTATCAGCTGTCCTATGTTTGCCTGAATGGCCACACTTTGTAGTTCAGTCTGTAGATTCAGTTCACAAAAAGGTATTGAGCTATGGACACATATTCCAACACCTCCATGAGGGGTTCTGTTGTAGTGACCGTGCCGTAGCACATTACTGTAGCCGTTTATTCTAAACTGGCAGTTATCCCATAGCTTTGTTTCTTGAAGTGCTATTATACCGGGTTTGTGGTTGTTTATTGTTTCCATTAGTTTATCTTTCTTTCCCCTGATGCCTTGGCAGTTCCACTGCAGTATTCCTACGTTAGCCATGGGGTGTGTTTGATTTGATTTTGTTATTCAATCGTTCAATTAGTTACTTTTTTTTTGGGTTATCTATCTCTAATCCTAGAGTCACGAGAGTAGTGTGGCTGTTCCTTATCTGAGTAATTTTGTCGTTTATCATGTCTGTTGCGGCTGTAGGTGGGGGATCGTGATTTTGATCGTGATCTTGATCGCTTCTTGTTTTGGGTTTTGGAAGGTTTGTGCTGCTTTGGGGGTTTGAATTCGTTGAATATTCGTCTGGCTTCTTGTATCATAATAGGGTTGCACTCGCTCGTGCCATCCTCCTCATTTTCAGATCCTTCGGCTGTAGTTTCAATATTAATTGTGGGTTTGAGCAATTGTGTTGGGTTGGGTTTAATGCGGAGTATCTCTTTTTCGCATGTTTCGTGGTCGCGTTGTGAAGTTTGCGGTGGTTTGGTTTCTGGTGTATCGGTTGTGTTATCAGTTGTACCTGGTTCGTTACAAAGTGGGGGAGTCATATTTTGTTCGGTGATCGTTTGGTTTTTGGTAGCCACCATAAAGGGTTGGGGTGTTGGTACTTTAGGTATTTGATCCATTCGATTTCTGGTTATTTGTGCGTAGCTTTGATCGAGTTGAGGGGATCGTTTGTGGTATATTATAAGGGCTTGTTCTCTTGATACGTTTCGTTTAGTACGGATAGAAATTAGTTCTTGTTGCTTGCGTTGTTCCGGGCAAGTCCGGTCTCCAGTTTTGTGATTGTTTCCGCAGTGGTAGCATGTCAAGTTGTTTTCCGTGCAATTTGTTGCTTCATGGCCTTTTGTTGCGCATTTTCCACACACGAACTCTTCACTGGTACATCTTTTAGCAGTATGGTTGTATTCCAAACACTTTTTACACATCATAGGGCGGTCGAAGTATTTATATATCCTACTCTTACAGTCTTGTCCAAGGATGTCAACTCAGGGGGAGTTGAGCCTCTGAAAGTTAGAAGTATTGCTTTTGCATTTGTGTTACGGCTTTTTATCCAATTTGCTGGTTCAACATTTTTGATTATATGGTTTTCCATTAAGCCTTGTTTGAATTTCTCGAAGTTGAATTTCTCGAAGTTTGAATTTCTCGAAGTCGTAGTTAGAGATGTAGGCGAGTCCTTTTGATAGATTTACATAGTTATTTTCTGTTACTTGCACAGGGATGTTGTTTATGTCTTTGATTTTCTGTACTTCATCTTTTTGTCGTGTGTGATCTAATTCTACAATAAATGTGTTTTTGCCACCCGATCGAATAGTTTTGGGTTTTCCTTGGATTTGGTTTGCAATACATTTTTCTAGGAGCCATGGAGTAATTTTCCGCTTTTCGTTTTCCTGCATTGTTATATTAAAATGAGTTGTGAGGGTGTTCGTATCTGATATTGGTATCTCGGAGTGTCCTTCGACTTGCTGTACAGCACGACGCCTATTAACTCGTTGTTCTGGTTGGACTTTGCATATTTCTGTTTCCATGATATGTTTCGGGCATTTTCTGTGGCCAGTTTCATGTTGACGCTTGCAATGCATGCAGGAGAGGGCGCTGCCACAGTGTTCGCTGTCATGACCTGTTTCTCCGCAGCGTTTACAGTTTGCTTCGTTATGGCAGTGTTTGGCTGTGTGGCCGTAGTTTTGACATTTGTGGCAGATCATTGGTCTATTAATAAATGGGTATACTATCGTATCTGATTTTTCGCCTGGGATATACATAGAGTCTGGTGTAGTGTAGCTATTAAAGGTTAGTAGGAGTGGGGTGGTTTGGGAGAATCGAGTTTTAATGAAACTGGCACGGACAGCGTCACTGATATTGTACTGGCTCTTCAGGCCTTTCACAAAATCTTCCATATTATCTACATCGTATTCTTGAATATATATTAGTCCTTTGGATTGATTGTAGTACGGGTGTTCGCAGATCTGGCAATTAATGCCGTCGACGTTATTAAGTCTGGTGATGCGCTCAGATTGGGGTTTGTTTCGAGTTTCTATGATAAAGCTATCTTTACCTGAATAAGTTATTCTTTTCACCTTTAAACCAGTTATTTTGACTATTTCTTCTTGGAGGAAAAATGGATTTATTTGGTTTCTCTCTTCGATTTTGAATTTGACCGTAAAGAACTTTGTATAATGGTCGTTCTTCGTCATTTCTTGGTTCAACGATATGGGTGTATATTTGTTAGCTTTGCTTTGTTTTCTCACATTTTCTTTCTCGCAGCCCGTGATTTTACTGTTTTTTTCTATGTTCTGTGCTTTCGTCATTTCTAGGATTTTTTCGAGTGTATTTTCGATTTTCCTTATTCGATCGTCTACAGTTTGTGTTTCTTTTTCAACTTCATGTTTATCGGGGTTGATGCATTTGCTTGCATCACCTGCCGCTAGTCTATTCAGCACTTCATTTAATTTAGCCTCCAATTGGTCCACCTTATAGGTAGCACCGTTTGGTTCCGGTGAAGTGTTTTCGGTTGTTAGGTCAAATGTTTCATTGTTTTCGCTTATCTTCCTGGTGATAGTGTTAGTTTTTGGGTTTGTTGCACCTACGTTGGTAGCAGTGCTTAGGTTGTTTTTGTTGGGGTTTGTTCGTTGTTTTGGTTTGTTTTTATTTTTGGCGTACATACTCCCGGCTTCAGAGGGGGTTTCCTCGCCTCGAAGTCGGGGTTTGAGGTATTCGCTGATTGTTGCCAGAAGTGCTTAAAGTTTTACTTTGGGATCCAAAGTAGTAATCCAAAATTGACTATTGGTCTGCGTAACTTAAGTCTATTCTTATAGCTTATTTAAGGGCCCTGGAATATAGGGCAAATTAAAGAGAAAATAACTACGCAAATGAGACCCAAGCTCCGAAGAGCTCGGGCCGCCGCCCGACTTTGTTCTACCCAACAACGGGGATTTGGAAAAAAAAACTAAAATCTTAATCCCTCGAAAGAAAACTCAAAAGATAGAGGAAAGAGCAGTTGGGTATTTCAACGGTACCACCACGAGAAGGTGGCAAGTCAGCTGGATACCTGCTCGTGAGTAGGTATTCCTGTATCAATCCTTGTCTACGACTTCTTTCCCTTCACCAAGCTAAATAATTCAATAATTTTGTACCAGTAAACGTGGTAAGGGGAACACGTAAAATTTCCTTGACTACGTTTGTGCGATTGCTATGGTTGGTTCGGTTAGGTTGTGAGTAGTAGAATTTAGAAATCGACTGTACTGTACAAAATTTTTCCAATAGAGGTTTAGGTGTGAGTTAAGTTCACTAGTTTCCAGCAAAGCTGATGGAAATCGAGAGGTAGCGAAAGGAGAATTATGGAAATTAACGTTTACATATATTTTAGAAAATTACAAATTTACTCTAAATCGCTTTCTGCCACATACTTCAAAAAACCTATCGGAAGATAACAAAAGAAAAAAAACAGTATACATTCAGGACACTAGGCAACAAATCGATGAAAATAGTGGAATACGCACACATGGGGCTAACTATCCACATTACTCCTAGGAGTGATTTGTTAAAAGGAATGGACAATTAAGAGTCCTACGGTCCCGAAAAGTACACAGAAGTTATGGGATCTTTTCCCTCCGGATAAGGAACGCTGAAAATGCGTCCTGATGACCAACTTTGAAGAATGACATAGTGCCAGTCGACATACCTAATAAATAAGGCCGTTGGCGTTAGATCCTTCTGCTGCCCAGGTCACTCCCACGCCGAAGCTCCACGCTGACCCATGCTGGCCTAGCTTAAGTTTAGCAGCAACGCATGAGGATGATAGTTGCTTTCAACAAATATGGAGAATTCGGCTGAGGTGTCATACCGATAAGATAGTTAGATGACGGCAACTAAGGGTCCACAATTGCGTGCGAATCCCATGCACTGCGGTAACGGCAGGTAGACCCGAGAAAGACCTAAGGTGCGTTGCGACACATCAGGTGTACGAAGGATAAGAGCTGCCTTCTCGCTATGATTTTTCTCTTAGGTCAACTTCGAAGGCGGACTTTCACAAATATTAAAGTGCTATCAATTAAGGTACGTACATAATTTTGCGAAAGGGAAAAATTTACAAGTATGATTTTAAGAAAATTGTGCATGTACTGCTCAAATCCATTCTTGTCCTTTACAGAAAGTGTAAAACACATAAGTGTACGATAATTTTTACCCGGCATGCTAAAATCAATGCAGAAAAAAGTTGTGAAATTATGGAAATGCTATTCATTTATGCCGGAAGGCAAATGAGCAATTTACCTAGCGGTACACATATGTCCTAAAACGTAGTCCACGTGTTGCCTCCATACGAAATGGTGCCTTCCTTTTCCTCTCTTTGAATCGCATTTGTGGCGGATAGGGAGGCTTAAACTAACCAATAATTTAACCTATAATGTAGACGAGCGTTGAAAGGGAACTCTGTGATATGGAAATTACATTCCATGCTTATGTTTATGTAGTTGAAATTTGTTTGTTACATGCAGCATTGTGAACGGATTATGATTTTATGCTTAATTCCTATATTATTCTATTATTCCATTGGTGAAAAGGCTGTGATTAATGGAAATAAGCTATTCATGTAAATTTTTATGAAGAGAATGTTATATTTTGTCATAAAAGTTAAAGAAAGAACGGGATTCCTTGTCCTTTCTAATGTATTATCTTATGTACCTGAACTCCCCGTTGCACGTACAGTGGCGCCAGAAAGTAACTCCGCACTGCCTTATTTTTTATTATATTTTAAATTATAGCAAATATAACTAATCATTTGAAGCAAACTTTACACCATAAAATTCTACGCCTTTTAATCTATAGATATGCATTCTCAAATTTATTTTTCTGCCACCCAGTAACTGTGTAGACGTCATTTTATATGAAATGTAAAAAGTCTGCAAGACAAAAAAAAACTCCGCATGTTAGGATTTCGATGTAAATATGCTACAATGTCCGCTTTTAAGCTTTGATCGGGCATTTGTAATTGTTATCAGTGCTAGTGAAGACCATAAAGTGCTAAAATCTTGAATAAATTTTAGTCATGCATCGTCTTTCCATTGATAACTGCAAGGAGATAATTAAACTACACAACAATGAAATACCCAACCGTGAAATTGGTCGTCGATTGAACTGTGACGAAAAAACCGTGCGGCTAACATTGCCCAGTCGGAAATTAGGGTTGTATTTTTGGTAGAATATAGACGTCCATGTGAAATTAAGGTCAATCATGATTAGTGAACCAAGTTGGTATAACTGTCAACCAGAATCTACCATTAATTTTGGTTTATTTAGGTCGATGTTGGCTGGGACACTTATGGTTGTTTAAGGTTTGTCAGGAAGGCAAGGACGATGGTAGGCCATAGATGTTCTACGACCATAAATGGTAGAGCATAGACGAGCAATTGTAATACGGAACGCGCCGAAACGTCAAGAATTTCCAAGTTTATTCACGGTATAGAAAATTATAATCTACTAATTTGCCAATATTTAGTTTTAAGAAGATTGTATTATTCCACATGTTGTTCATTACTCAATAACACTGAATAATTTTGAATATAGGTAATATTAATTGGGTGTCTCAATATAGTTTATACATACTTTGGGAATATATATATATATATATGTATGACATGTCCAACATTGACTTTCAAACTAAACGGAAGAAGTGTAGATGCACTTATACAACGCGTTTATGCTAAATTTAATTGTGATTTGAAGTGATAGAGTAAAATTGAACTCATGAAACTGCGAAAAAGGACGCAAGGGATGAATATTTTCTGTAATGAATTCAAGCTGTTTAGAATCGAAGACATGAGGTGTATGCACATACGAGCTGCATTTACTCTGCTTTCATTTGCGCGTTCAGAATACGGAAATTTGATTTGTACAAAATAATGTAGAAAATATCTTAACTGGATTAAGTCAGAAGATGCATCATTCACCGGGAAAAACATCAAGTACTAGGACGAGAATATAAAGTTGACATCTCATTGGATGATGTTCTTAATTTGGTCGTTACACCAGTTTAATATTTCATTTCAATCAATAGGATTAACCTTTTACTGGGTTTTGAAAAAAAAATCAAAAGTCTCTCAACAAGAAGTTAAAGGAAGTTTTAAGTATAAGATATAGCAAATTTTCTTGTACAACGTTGAAACGCATTCGTTTTTAATCCGAATATGCCGTTCGCAACTCGTTTCAAACTGACTATTACAAGCTTGCAAAGTGCCAACGGTGTGAATCATCAACAGAATACGAGTTTAGCCCTTGTTCGATTCAATTAACTCCTCAAGTTAAATTAGCTATGTATTGTAGTATTCTGTAGCATCCAAATTATTTCAGGCAGTTCTATTGAAAGACTTTAGCTGTATTTCAGAATTTTCTAGGACAATTACTTGCTGCATAGCTCAAACGCGTATTAATTTGCTGTATTGGTGGGCTGATGTTAAGCAACTACCTGGTTTATTAAGAAGTATCAATTCATTCTGCCAAATATGGTTTCTAAGTATCATTTTAAAATATTAGAATCGAAGTAGCAGGTCGATCTTAAAAGCTATGAGGCCGTACATCGTAATAATTTCTTATAGCTTATTGCAACGCGATACTCGTACCTCTGGCAGCGACAAACGATTGCCGGCAGTGCTGCAGCGGGCTCAGTTTGAATGCACACATTTCGCGATCTGTATCTCCTCATTTCAAGTTCAGTTCAAGCTCAAGTGATCGAGCGTCAGTTCAAGTTCAAGTGATCGAGTGTGAAGACAGTTGTTTTCAATTTAACAAAGAAATGTTGAAAAGAAAAAATTTTCTTCGATTTATCTTAGAAACAGAAGCGGCGACGTGTGAAAAAAATCATGGAAATGTCCTAATTAGAGACTGGGAGGAACAGTGACGACGTACAAACTTCTAGTGAATGTGAGAGGTCTGGGAAAGATGACAAAAATTGTACTGCCACTGTAGTGAGTGGTATGAAAAGCTTCATTTCATTAGCAGAAACGTCCTGCAGTGAACCCTCTAAATCAAACATCCAGGTGAACACATCTAGTGCAAGTGATGAATCGAATGATTTATTTGAAAATATCCAAGGAAGCACAAGGCCTAAACAAGCTGCCAATGTGTGCACTATCGCTCGCGTCACTGCGTCACTTAATTCTTCCTCGCTGTAATGCCACGTCTGCTCCGGAGAGGTAGGTAGTTGATAATCATTTGCCTTGCTTGTGTCAATTCACACTGGTTGCAATGCTATCATATTTTTTAGTCTCGTATGAGATTATTTCTCGAGTTCTAATGAATTTGTCATTAGGCTCCTATTTGAATACTTTATGATTTGTTAGCATGTAAGAAATTTTTTTACATCATTGAGTTATTGCATCACAGAAGCAAGTCATTGTTAGCGTGTGTATTGTTAAGACTAATCTTTTAATAGGTCTGTTTCGTAATAGTCTCATTGGTGTGATTATTTTCTAAGATATATTTCAATAAATGCATCAGACTAGCTGCTTTCTAATGCTGAAGGTAGTACATAACTCTTGTCCACCTATAAATCAACACTGATCAATTTGGCAGTGGACTGGTGAATTGGAAAAACTATATGGAAGAATAGTAGTTCATAAATGTCAAATATGTTCCACTCTCTGCTTTTTAAAGTAAATATTGTTGAATCTATGTTATTTTCAACTAAGTTAATTTGGTACATTGCTTTTTTACAATTCTGCAGTGACCTTTATTGCCTTGTGTGCTTCCAGGAAAGTAAAAATACGTTATAAGTAATTTGCCTTTAATTCCATTATGTTTTAATTGCAGTTCACTGGCTTCCTCAGTTCCGGAATTAACAAGTGATATTCTCAACATTAAGAAAAGTTTGCAAGTGATTACGTGGTGGTCATGGCTCTCGTCATGCTCCAGGAGGAACGCATCAATCGAGAATCTACTCAGCAGCAGCAGTTGGCTCGTGTGAGTGGAATACCTCCATCAGCTGATACTGATGAAGAACTAGAAGTTTTACTTCAGAATCCAGGACTCGTAAGTTAATTCAACTGCAGAACAGTTTATAACAGCATGTATTAAAAGTGAAATTCATAATTTATCCCTTCTCAAGAATAGTAATGTAGAGTGAATGTTGCCATTGTGACGTAAAAATATTGGTCTTCTGTGTACATATTGATTATCTAATATAGCGTAATGAGACTATTTAAACTAATTTAACATAGTTATTGTCCAATAGAAGTTTGTAACGGATTATTATGAAACATTTCGTTTCTGTGTCATTCTCAGTACAATTTTGTACTCTAAATTCGTAAACAATTTACTCGTTTATATTCAGCCAAAGTAGTAGCTATGTAGTGGTATTCATTCCATTTCCTCATTGATTATGCTATATCTTCTAGTTTAGTGATAACATCAACGGTATTTAATTGAAAACTACACAAAAGAAATTACAAATGATAGACACTAATTTAACTATCTTTGTTAATTTCAGCCTGCTGCTTTGAACGCGCTCAAAGGCATGTCATCAGTTGGCACTGTGCGGCGCCTCATTAGGAGGCTGATGACTAAAAAACTGGCAGCTTCCCTTAGCTGGACCGGATTGGGAGCGCACAGGAAGGCTACAAAAAAAAGCTTCAGAGAACATCAAGCTGGAAAATGTAGTTATGGTATGATCGTATGAAAAATCTCATCAGGTTTATAATTTTATTTAGTTTTATCATTTTCAAAACATGGAATTTGCATAGTAACTGATCGAACAGTCGTTGATGAAAATGATTATGATAGGTTATTTTTGACTTTTAACGATTTTAAAACTTTTATTCGAGTTGGAGAACAAGAAAAGCATTCTTTTGGTCCGTCTTAGTGTTCTCAGGTTTCAGACAATCTATCACTACATCGTAAACTATGAGCCCTATGTAGATTTTAGCCTAGATTCACGAATTTTATCAATTTTATTGTCCAGGCAAGGTCATATATGTTTCGAAGTTGATATGTGCCATGATAATAGTTTCATTAATGTTGGCACACGACGGCATTAACATTAACGGTATCAATACACTGGTTTCGTTTTGATCTAAGCGATCAGCACTTTCATAATCTCTCTAATTTCATCAGATGCCTGGAAAGTAATCCATCCGCGTCTGGCTGTCAACAACTTCTCCAGGGCTGTTGTCACTGTACTCAAATCTGTCCCCAACTGGGATGGTGGTCGATCACGCTCCACACCAATGAGGAACATAACGTAAGTTTTAATATTTTGCGTTGCGAACATAGCAATTATATCAAATATTGATGTGAATAAAGTTTTACGAATATTGGCCATAATACATTTCACTTTGCGCAGTATTCAATACTATAAAATATTATCAACAATTGCTGGACCTTAGATAATTTCATGAATTAATGGAGAAACAGTTATTAATGCACTGACTCAAGAGGCCTGTGAATTAATGAAGCAAGTAGTTATTGTCTGGTGAAAATATTAGGTGAATACCTTCTTTCATTTACATTCGTGCCCAACCCGAGGTGAACGCAAGTAATTCGTTGGTAGCTACTCTGATCGGTGTAACGTTAAAGATGTGAACCGATCACCTTGATGTGTTGCCTAATGCAGCTGTTGTATTTTGTAAAGCACGCCCTGTTCCTGTAGGACTAAAAGACTCTGTCACAACCGAACTGGAGCGCTTGCAGGGTATGGGTAAAATTTCTCAAGTGTATGATAGCCACTGGGCATCTTTTACCGTTCATGTTCTAAAGTCTGACGGCAGTGTATGAATCTGTGGAGATTTTTCAGCCTCCATTAACAATTTTTTGAATCCCGTTCAATCTGTACTCCCTGTTATCGATGATGTAATTTCTCAAGTCGGCAACAACACGTTTTTCTCCAAAATTGAGTTTTCAAATGCGGTTTTGCAAATTCCTTCGGGCGTAGAATAAAAAAAATTACGACCATTAACTCCTCGGAAGGTTTATTTCTGTACAATTACTTACCTTATGGTTTGCGTGCAAGTCCCGGCATTTTTCAAGCGTTCATGAATAAACTCTTTCGGCATCGATAATATTGTGTCCCAGGATGATCTACTCATTTTGACCTCTTCTTATGATTCTCATTTGGAAGTTCTTGACAAAGTCTTGTCTGCCCTCAAAAAAAAACTGGAATTGGCCTAAATCTTTCAAGTGTGCTTTTCTATCTGATCATATATCTTATCTAGGGTACGTTTTCGAAAACAAAGGTGTTCACTCTAATTCTGTTCCTGAAGACCTCAATGCTCCTGTTCCTGAAGACCTCAAACAGTTGCAAGCTTTCATTGGATTGTGTAATTTCTACAGTCGTTTTGTACCTAACTTTTCTCATGTCATGCATCCTCTGTATTCGCTACTAAAGAAAGATGTACCTTTCCGGTGCACTCCAGAACAGGATAAAAGTGTCCAGATAATCAAGGATATCTTTCGTTCGCATAAACCTCTAAAATTGTTTGATCCCAACCATGAAACTCTTCTTGAAACTGATAGTTCTGGGTATGGGGTTTGCTGCCGTACTTATGCAACGCAATGATCCCTTTCATGATTAGTGTCCTGTTCAATTTGATTCAAGATCTCTAAATAATGCAGAGCGAAACTATTCTAACATCCAAAAAGAGAGCCTTAATGTGGTTTTTGGCGTTAAAAATTCAAGAAATTTTTTCTTGGTGCAAAAATGATGGCCTACCAAACTTTCCCAGTTTGACTATATTTTCAGCTATTCGAAAGGCAAATGTAACGTAAACAGCGATTGTTTTAGTAGGCTCCTTCTACCCACAACTGTAACAGAACTAGAACCTTACGAAATGATCTTTGCAGTGAACTCTCTCGACCAAACTCCAATTACGTGTGAAATATAAAAAACTCATACTGATATGGATAGTGAACTATGCCAACTCAAACAAGACATAAAGTTTGGCATGCCTCCTAAAACTAATCATAATTTGTCTACACATAAGGGGAGCGTCTACCCAGAATCTGGAAAATAACTAGTTTTCTTTTTATTATTTTGTTCGAAAGAGATATGCTTACTTCACAAGCTGTCAAATTTTTGGAACGATCTGAGCATCGTAAGTCGGGGAAATTGGGTTTTGAAGGGGGTGAGGGGTCAATTAGCAGCCAATACCTACCAGAAAGTGCTTGTGCCACGCCTCTGAAAATTCTTTTTTGGTGGTTTATATGGCCATATTCAATACAGAAGTCCTTAGCTTACAATCTAACAAAGGTTCAGAACGTTTTGTGCTTCGTGAGAGGAAAAAACGAGGGGGGAAGGAAGTGGATTTTAATGCAGCTGCTAGAGCCAGACAGTCCGCGTTAGACACGAACCAGAAATATCTGGATTTTGTTTTGTCACGAGATTTAGTCCTGCCCCTCATTAATTTACATTAATGAGGAGACTGGAATTCTCGAAATTTGAGGAACTGGCATACCTCCATGAAATTATGAAATACACGAGAAAAAACACACGTATGATAATACCCTCAATGGAACACAAATGGCATAGGAAATTCACCCACCAAGGTAATTACAATTGATTCCAAAAACAAATATTGAGGTACACACCGATGTGAAGAGACCCACTTACAACAGCGCATTGTTCTGTGCGCATCGGCCTCGACGAGAGATCCTGCTTGCGTCGTTAGGTATTTTATCCGCAAGATATAGTTGCATTATTTTTATGATAAAGTCAGTGAATTTTATGACACGTTTATTAGGCTAACATATAATCGACAAAACACCAAGACATGGTACTCCTGCAACTACACTTCCTCAATATGCTATCCTCTGTTATAAGCACTTAACGCGTTTGACAGAGATGTTGTACTATACGAACGCAATATCCTTCATGATAACGCTATCCTAATAAATTGGCCGGCCAACACCCCTTTATACAAATTTAACTTCACCCAAACACATCACAGGAAAATCCTTCCCTTAAATTACGTATTCCGACAGCACATAACATGAGCCCGCCTCCATGTTACAAGCACATACACACGGGTATAAGTTTATTTGCTCCGATCACCATCAGTTCAGGAAATATGCATTTGACGACTGCTTTCTGATAATTCCGCTTCTGAATCTTCGCACGTCAACATTTTTATTCACGAAAGAAATCGATCCGCCCTGTCCTCCTGACGATGTTGAACTTAATGTTTCTTCTACGACTACCACGGTCTTGTGGGATATTCTTTTTTCTTTTCACGGACGATTCTCGACGCACGACTGAATCCCCCTTCAGTTCTACCTAAGTGTTCTAGAGGGCTGTCCTCTCTTTTCGTACAGCCAATCCCAGTCAGAAATTTTTCGTCTGACCGACGAAAATTTACGTCCGAATTTACCAGTAATTATCATCTTCTTCTTCCTATAAACCGACGATATATCGTCAGAATTAGTGTCGCGAATGTCCCCTATTATCGTCCGATTTACGTTAAATTACCGGTTTTTATCGTGAATTTTGGACGAAGACCGACGATATTAACCAGTCAATTACCGGCAGTTAAACGATTATTATAGTCGGTCTTCGTTCAAAACTCACGATAATTACCGTTGATTTAACGTTATAAATCGCTACTCTAACCACTATATTCCAGGAGATTCATAAGCAGTGCAACGATTTGTCCCAAAAATAGCGAATTGCTCCTAAAAAAAATGGGCCACACCTCGTGAAATGCGTCTGTCCAATTACCGCAAATTTGAACACTGCACAAAAATTCTGAAAAAACTTAATTTAATTCAACAAATATGTTAAACACTGTCCATATATTTCCGCAAGTTTCTTGCAAATTGCGATAATTGAACAGATTAGTATTACAGGGTGAAGCCTATTGCAACAAGTAACAATGCATTATTAGAAAAAATAGTTGCAATGCTGATGAATGCTACAGTAAGAAGGATCAAATTGTCATCTTCATCGAAGAACACGCGACAATTACGATAAGTCTCACAGTACAATATATTTATTTAAAAAACGCCACTCATTTATAAATAGGTTAAAACATTACAGAAATGAGATTTTTCAACACATATATTTATTTCATTTTCAACAGCCGTCATTTGATTATTAAAATAAGTTCTTACAAAAATATCTTCGGCACGCAAAGAATTTCATCACACGTTTTTGTAAGATTCACCACTACAAACAATACGTATATAACCTTCATTTAAAATTAACCGCCACCACAAAAGGATTCGTCAAGCAACCGATTACTAAGAAAATTTTACCAATTTTTAATTCAATTTGCACCCTTCCATTCTTAGACATCAAATATCTACTATGACCAGCCCTCTCAACCACTACACATCTTAGTCCTTTAAACGGGATGAGACGACACGGCCCGCACTAATGCTATCGAGTCGCAAGTAGCAGAGGGCGGAATTATCCTCCACAGCCATATCTTTTCAGAAGAAGTTACCCTCCACCTCCCGCTGCAATGCGGCTCCACGTTTGTTCCTCTATGTGATTCTTAATTTACTAGATATTCACATCATAAACAAATGAACAACTGAAATTTTTCAAATGAAACTTTCCCATAAAACTGGTGCTATTAGGCACAGAAATGTAATGCCGATACATCCTGTTCGATTAGACGAAAATAAAATCCGTAGAAAAAATACAACATACTTTGGGTTCTTTTTGGTACCAAAAATAGATGAACAGATGCCACATCAAATCAGAACGATCAGTAAGTGCTAGTATCGAATGAACTCGTTAATTCGTGAATGAAAATATTATTTTCACATCCGTTTTTTGACATTCCTGCCACAGAAATTTTCGTAATGCCGATCCCTTATGTTCAGTAAAATACAAATGAAATCCGAAGACAAAAGCGAAAAACAGTGGGGCCCTTTTTGGTACCAGAAATAGATGAACAGATCCGACATCAAGTTAGTACGATCAGTAAAGACTAGTTCAAGACCAGATTTGATAATAGTTTAGTTATAGCCTCCCTAACCGCAACAAAAAAGGGTATCGAAGAGAGGAAAGAGGAAGGCACCATTTAGTATGGATAATAGGGATTGCGGAATCTATATAGAAGGGGCATAGAAACAGTAAGTTTAGAAAGAAGTTCATGAAACAAGACAAAAGTTGAAGAAAGTAGTACGTGCTGAAAAACAGGACAGCAGTGGACCGAAAGAGGTCGGCCTTAACATAGCAAAAAAAACTTTATGTCAACAAAAAGAAGGCCCACCTAACTCTTAGCTCGGGCCCTCACATCTTCCCCCTAGGAGCGCTAATTCCCATACATACAATGATTGTATCCTCCGTAGGGAACAACCAGTTCCAAATGAACTCAATTCGTTGATGCATATGATATTTCGGCATCCGTTTTTTGACATTCCAGCCACAGAAATTTTTGTAATGCCGATAATACCTCATGTTATTAACCTGCAAAGTATTCCACGGAGGCCGGCACAAGAACGTCAACGCATTCGTGAAGAATTCAAGAATTACAGAAATTAGTTACACAAATTATATCCAATTCCTTTCACGAGTCATCCTGTGTTAATAATAGCATAACAGCGAAAATTTTGTGTTACGATTGTTAACAGGTACGTACTTTTGAATTAAATGAACAACTGACAGATACACCCTACTATTAAGACTGCCAAGTCAGTCACAGTGTTGCCAACTCTATAGCGCAGCAAGGAGCTAGATTTCTAACAGAAATCCGCTAGATAATTGTTGAATGATATATTTTGTTTAGAGAGTAAATTACAAAAAATAATAAGTCAGCATCCCCATTGAAAATCGAGGACGGTGCACCGGTGGAATATGAGTGGAAACATGGACGATTTGAGGTTGGTTTATCGTCTATTTAAGGGTCAAATGTCCAGTCTCCGCGACCATACTGCGCCCTTAATACGTCCATACTGCGACCAACTTTGGTCGGTGAACAGCTTCAAATCAACCTCAAATCACCTCTAAAACCAACTTAGGCCGATGAATGGTTTCAAATCAACCTCAACCCAACACTACATTCAATGAATCGCTCGCTTCGCAACCTTAATCAACTCCAAATCACGGGTGGCCACCTCTACGCAATCGCTTAAAAAACGCTCCCAGCTGCCAGTGTATGACGTCACGAGCATATATACATATGGTTGTGACGTCATACACTGGCAGCTGGGAGCGTTTCTTATCCATCGTACAGAGATCACCTGTGATTCTGATTTTGCTAGGGTGAAGAAGCAACAATATTAACATTTCATGCTAACCGCACACCAATATTAAATATCATCTACCCTTATTTAGGATATATGAATCAATTGCGCAACCTTAACCAACACATTTACGTAGATGTTTGGTAGCAACGATCAGATATTTGGTATAACCACCCCCCACCCACACACTCACACAAATATGTACCTGAACACATTGTTGATCACCTTCGAGAACGTCCTTCAATTCAGAGGTTGCTGAAGACGGACGAGGGACATTCAGGTTTGGTTTCCACATTTTGTTGCTTTTACATTGCCTTCACTACCAGCCCCACCACAACGATGAATCGTCATAAATATCAATAGACCGAGATGGTGAAGCTAATAGTTGGGCCATCTCTCGTTCCTCGTCAACAAGAAGAATCGCCATTTTCCCCAGAAGTCACGGGTCCGAACTCAAATACACGCGAAATTTTAGAAGAAAACGACTCTTTGTGCGTTCCAGCGTCATTTTCTTATGAAGCTTCCGTTAGAGTAGCCAATGCAGCATACAACCGTCTTTCTTTTTAACCGTTGCACATAAATGTAAATTGCTGTCTTTTTATTTGAAATTCGGATCGAAACGTTAAAAAATATTTATAAAATTCTGTCATAAAATTATTGATGAGGCGAAGTATTGGTATCGGTCATTTTTACTGGTGTTGGTAAAATCCGGCCGATACTTTCCAATAACGCGTATTTTATCATAAAAATGAAGGTCATAAATCATGAAAGTAAAAGTATGATCAAATAAAGAGCCTATTCATACCTAGTAAATTAATTAGCTAACTGTTGAATTACAGTGTTTAATAAGGCCCGCTAACTGAATTTACTTCTTCGACTTCCCGATGAGGCACGTACGGTCAGTAAGTGAAAGCTATGTAACATGAATAGTGGAAAACAGAAGCGACATATAATTATTATACTTAAACAACAAAACAGGCGAACCAAAATCAAACCAATTATGTAAATAAAGTTGAAGGTGTATTATAAGGTTTTGAAATTTAATGCAGAAAAAGCTGAAAATTCGATTTTTATTTATCTTGTAAATCGTCAAATACTACTAGCATTTTTCTTTAATTTACGATGTTTGAAAAATTCACGAACAATCTTATAGTTAGTTGCGCGTGTTTGGATCTTTTTGGTTTCGGGGCCTATCGAATATTAATGTTTTTTTTCGCCGAAGTATGTATTTAGGTGTGGAAAACACAAACATGCTAACTATTTTGTGGATAAATTATTGTTTTGGTCCACTTTTGGAACTACACCTTTTTCACTTCAAATTAATCTAAGTCACGTTCAAATTAATCCGAGTAAAGTTCAAATTAATCCGAGTCAAGTTCAAATTAATCCAAGTCAAGTTCAAATTGATCCAAGTCAAGTTCAATTTAATCCAAGTCAAGTTCAATTTAATCCAAGTCAAGTTCAATTTAATCCAAGTCAAGTTCAAATTAATCCATGTCAAGTTCAAATTAATCCAAGTCCTGTCACCGATACTTTTACAATTTTATTAAAATAAAATCATTATAAGCCCAACATGAGTAATGCAATAAAATTATTAACTAATGTATCTAATAATATAACCATATTAACAATAAAGTTTTCGATTAGGAATAATAGAACTGCTCTAGCTTTGTTAACTATATTGTTGCAATAAAATAACAAAACGAAATCCTTGCAATAGATGTTTCAAACCGTATTGCAAAGTAATGTAGACTAGTTGTAATAGCAAATGTATTCAAAAGTAGACCGAAAAAATAATTTCTCCGCAATATGGTTATCATTTTCATGTTTTTCACACCAAAATACATACTTTGACGAAAAGAAAACATTAAAATTCGATAGGATCCGAAACCGGAGAGATGCGCTAACAGGCAACCAACTATAAGATTGTTCGTGATTTTTTTCAAACATCTTAAAATAGAAGAAAAATGCAAGATTTGTGATGAACGGCGATTTGCATGCTAAATTGAAATAAAATAATTAGCTTTGTAATATTTTACGACCTACAAGCTCAATTAAAATAGAATTTTCAGTTATTTTTATGTTTAATTTATAAAAACTTTAAAATGCGCTTTCAACTATATATGATAGGTTTAATTTTTGTTAGCTAAAAATGTTTTAGTTGTAAAAGTATAAAAATTGTATATCTCCACTGTGTATAACTATTTATGCCACAAAGTTTTGACACAGACCGTCCGTGACATCGGGAATTCAACGTAGTAAATTCACTTAGCGGGCCTGATTAAACGATGTAATTCAACATTTAGCTAATTTACTTGGTATGAATAGGCTCTTCAGTTGATTATACATTTCTTTAAACGAATTATGACCTTATTTTCACGATAAAGTACGTATTGTTGGAAAGTATCGATAATATCGGCCAGATTTTGCCGCTACCGATATATCTGTACATCACTAGCCTACGATCACGCAACGTTTGCTAGTAGGAAGCTCCTCAATTCAAAATATAATTCAACTCTAACTCATCAATAATGCTAATGTTCATCAGGTGATTAAGGAGTTTTATTATTATTTTATTTTATTATTAATGCGTTCACGGAAATCACGACCTCTGTTTTAAAGAATCACTAAAAGAGCTCATATACGAACGATTTACACGAATGACATTTTGCTCGCTGATACGTAATTTTCAAGCTATAACATGAATTACGTCAGGTTAATTTAGCATTATATATTCGGCTGCATCGTACCTGCATTCTTGAAATACGCCCGATATTTTGGCGGTAACCATCAGTGTCAGTATGGCCAAGTTAAGTTATTTTAGGTTAGTTTATTCAGCTAATCTAACGTTACCTAATCTAATTTAACCTAGCATCACGTCATGCTGTATTACATCATATTTTCGTGTCCGTTTCTCCGCTTTTATGTACAAAATTCCTATAACTTCACAGGTTAATAACTTAAACATTATGCATCAGTGAGCAAAATATCATTCATTTAAAACGTTCTTAAATGTGTTCCTTTGGAGATTCTTTGAAAGAGAGTTCTTAATTTCCGCGAACGAATTTAAGTATATATTGATGTTTTTTTCTTTAAACATCGTTATTCCGTAATTTTATAACGCAGCTCGTCAGATATTTATTGAAGTTTAATTTTCTTACTAATTAATTGAAAACTAGTGATGTACAGATAATAGAAAAAGGCCGATACCGAAACTATCGGTACATCCAAATTGAAAATATTGCATATTGTTTCTTGTCAAAGGTTTCTCAAGTGGAATTATACTGCAACTTAGAAGTTTAAAGCTAAATTGTGTTAACACTGTAAAATAAGAAAGGAATTAATAGTGAATAAACACATCATTACTATTCATTACAATTCATTCACACTAAAAAATTATTCAGACCACAAGGTTGAAGGCACTTGTTGTCTCAATCGTCACCTTCATCGGCGCTTGACAACATGCCATACCGGCATAACGTCTTCAATGAAATAAGAAACTCACTTGAGAGCGAACACCTTATACCTTTTCAGAGCAAAAATTGTTTCAAAAATAAGATACACTCTAACGTACTACACACTTGCACTGAAATACATTCTGACATTGCTTGAAACTTATTAAATGAGTCAGAAACCAGCACCACATCTGAGACGCACAACTGCCACAGCACGATTCAAATAACTGCCGCCGCCCGGTCGCCATGAAACTTCGAAAGAGCTTGCCATCTTGCCGACGCGAGCGAGCAGTGTTGCCATCTCTAACTCGAGTGCAGATAAAATTTTTGGCTAAGACGAATAACAGGATAGTATTATTTAAATAAATGATTAAATTGCATTTAAATACCTTATTACATTATAAATATCCGCAAGTTAAAGTTTTAGGTAAATTTACCAATTTTTTAGCTGACAGCTTTGACTAGCAAGTATTCCTCGGCAGCTACCAACTGTAATTTTCATGGCAAATGAATTTTGCTGTCTGAGAGTGCTCAAGAATGTTGGCATGTACGATTTTCCATAAGAATGTTTTTTATCTTTCATTTGAGAGTAATTTGAACTTAATAGGTGAATCATTTCAAAAGTTACGAGTGGTAGACTGAAATCTAAAGTTGCACTCAAGAAATTCTAAAGAAATTTCTGTAGTTTCCAGAAGACCGTTCCCATACAGTCTCCGCTGCAGCCTGACAGTATTATGTCCTATGAAAAGTTTAACTTTTTAAGCTATTAGTGTCTTAAAAAATTATAATTATCGGCTTATTCAATGTATTCATCGTATTTTGATTTTTATCGTAGGTATCTCTCACTATTTCGAGACCGTATCTAAATAACAAACCGATGAACAGTTATTCTCTTATTAAACTATTGTATTTCTTTTAATATTGTTATCATTGTCACAATTTACTTCTGTTTGTAGGCTATTACGTGTAGTTTTTCATCCACGTATTCTTTAAGATTTTTGTCTATAATGGATCTGTCCAAATTGTGCGAGCATTGAATTAATTTTCGATTTATCTGCAAGCCTTTTTTAAAATGAGCCAAGAGCTTGAAACGTTCATATGAATTCGTTTTTAAAATGGATCTTCTCTATCGCCTGCTTTACGGACTGTTTTTTCTTGTATGAGATTTGCTCATATAATTGTTCTGCCAATTATACATATTTTATTGGGCTTGATTGGAATAAAACATCCCCTCAGGGGGATACAACTATTGTATATGTGGGAATTAGCGCTCCCAGGGGAAAAATGTGAGGGTCCGAGCTGAGAGTTAGGTAGGGCTTCTTTTTGTTGAAATAAAATGATTTTGTTGGGTTAAGGACCACCTTTTTTTCGATTCACTACTGCACGGTTTTTCAGCACCTCGGACTTTTTTCCTCAACTTTTATTTTATTTCATGAACTTCTTTCTCATCTTACTCTCATATTCTGCTTAGATTCCTCATTCTCTTATCTCCATACTGAATGGTGCCTTCCTCCTTCCTTTCCAATTCGCTCTATTTGTTTGGCGGTTAGGGAGGCTTTAACAAACTTACAATCTAATCTGGAATAAAACATCCTATTCATAGAGGCCTGAATATTTTGATTTTTATCTCAGTGTGAAAGGTTTTATAATTAGTAAAGCAAAAATTTAAAATTTCAGAATAGCTTTTTATATTTATTTTATTATTATTTTGTTCATTTCATTTCAAAATTAAGAGGTTATTTAACATAGATTAATTTTAGTTGCTTGAGGGCATGAGAAACAAGTGCCAGAAAAACACGGTATCAGCGATTCTTAGCCAGATGGCCGTCCTTGGCCAAGTCAACCTCGAATCGCTACTAGATACCGCGAGTTAAAGACGGTGTATGGACGGGAGGCCGCGGATGGCAGTGCCGATCATAACATGCTCGTAAATTGGGCGGTGTGCCGTTGTTTTATCGGTCGGATGGCCGAATGACCAATAAATCGCGGATAATAAGCCCTGTCAACCATATTCCACCGGTGCACCGTCCTCGATTTTCAATAGGGATAGCACGTTAATCATATTAAAAGTTACTTGCAAGTATGGACTAAATTGATTAAATTATTATTATTATATAAGAAAGTTTTAGCCTCCCCTAACTGCACGACAAAGATGTTCTAAGAGAGGAAGGAGGAAGGCACCGTTTAGTATGAAGTTGAGGGAACGCAGAATCTATGTACAAGGTGCACAGAAACAGGAAGCTAAGAAAGCAGGTCGTGAAAAAAGAAAAAGTTGAAGAAGAAAGTAGTAGGTGCTGAAAAACAGGACAGCAGTGAACCGAAAAATAAGGTCCGTAACAAAACAAAAACCTATTCTATTTCAACAAAAAGGAAGCCTACCTAACCTTTAGCTCAGGTCCTCACATAGTCACCCGGGAAGCGCTAATTCCCATAGATACAATACTTGTATCCCCCTGAGGGGAATTGATTAAATAATAAAGTGTTTCTTCATCGGCGATTGAGCGTGGCAATGCTAATAAATTCATTGCTATGGGAGAAACGTGATTGAATGGATTGTTGCCTGCAGCATTGTTAGATTCAGTTACTTCTACCTAAAGTTCTGTCGGGGATTCAATAGTCTTCGACTGTAACAATCTTAGTTGGTTTCACGCTACTTCATTGCTTTTTATTTGTCGTATTGTAGTTATGGCAGAACAAGTCGCTTGCCTTTTAGCTGATTGAGGGAACCAATTATAGGTTTATTCAATAATAAAATCTACATTTCTTAGCGGAGCTTCTGCTCAAGCATTAGATACTGACCATTGAATTGAGTGGCACAAGCATCAGACCGAGTTGCGTCGAAACATCCTTTCTCAATGGTTTGCTAAAATACCTCACCAGGTAATTTATTATCTGATGTATCAGTGCTTTCAGCAATTACCCAATTGAAAATCAAGGACGTATCGCTGATGTGTTATGGCCGGGTAAGGAAGAACCTAAGGGACGTAACATGGGTAAATCACCTCCGAATCGTAGGCGAAATGTCCACTTGAGGACGAACTTTTGGCTCAGATACGTACGCGGCCGTCCGCGATGGTCATACATGCTAAGTCCATGCTACGTCCCTGCTCGACCCATTTCACCGGCGATACGCACATGATTCGCGGATGGCCATCCTTGAATTTGGCGTTAAAAAAAAAAACTTTCGGCCGCGCACAGACGAGATTTATCGCCTCTAAGCAACCCTCAAATATATATATATATTTGTATTTCAGGATCGCTTAAAGGCGATAAATCTCGGCTGTACGCGGCCGAAAGTTTTTGTAGAAAGTTGTAGGTTTTTAGAATATATATATATATACACATATATATATGTACATATATATATACATATATATATCTATATAAATATATATATACACATTTATATATATATAAAGGTCTTCGGCTTACGAACGCGTTCCGTTCTTACGGACTTTCGTAAACGGTTTGGTACCCAAGTCGGAACTTAGGCCTAAACACCGCAGAAACATGCGCCTACATACGTAAATTATGCTGCTAACTAATGATGGGAAAATGTACATAAACCAGTTTATCCGCAGCATTATATGTATTCACCCGCGCGATAAAAAACTAGTTCTTAGCGCTCTTCGTATCTACGAACAGATCGCTGTAAAACAGAACATGTATTAATAGGGCTTATGGACACTCGTTCGTAACGGCGAATTGCCGGAAGTCGAAATGCCTTAAACCTGGGACTCCCTGTACATTCGCTGAGCGTAGCCAAATTTTCAATAACTAAGCTAGGTATTAATAAAATAATCGATTGAAATAAATCCTTTATTCGAAGAATTTCGAAGCGTGAATTAGAATCTAAGCTAGTTAAAGGAAACGGAGAATCTACATGACCGAAGCGCGTCTACAAACCTTGTGCACAGGCACAACATGATAGGAGGAAAATTATGAAATGAAATAAAAGTTGGAGAAGAAAGTAAAAAGTTCTGAAAAAAGGTCACAAGTGAACCGGGAAAAGCTGTTCCGTAACAAAACATATAGCTCTATTATTACAATTAATGGAAGGCCTACCTAACCTTCTGCTCGTGCTCACAAATCTAATTCCCATTGATACAATAGCGCTTTTTCCTATAGATACAACAGTTGAATGCCTCGAGGTTGTATCAATCAGAACATTTACGACTCCAACTTAGAGAATGGCTAATGAATTCCCGACTAACTCTGAAACTGACAGTGGATCCCCACTGGCTTGTGTACGATTTTAAGATGCTGGAAGAGAAGTGACGGGTCTCCTGCCTCTCCCTCCATTCCAGTCAACCAATCCTGTACCAAAAAACTTGGTTATTTTTCAAGTATAGGATTACAATCCAACAAATGAAAATTCAGAGTATGAAGTACCTTTCATACAGTTTTCTGGTATTTTGTAATGCTGCAAACAGTTTTTATTAAGGAATGGTAATTTTTACACCAACCAGTTAAAAAACTTGTGCTAGGAAAACTTCGGAGGATGGCCCATATATGGTGGGGATCTGTTATTTTATTTAAACTTTTCAAAATTCAAATTTTAATGAGAATAAATGCTTCTCACAGAAAAATATTTACAAAGCTTACCCTTCATTTTAGGTTACATGTCAGTAGCTTTACTTATTTGAATTAGAATATATTGGCTAGTGAAGAAACTCTGTATAAGAAAAAAGATCGAATTACTTGTGTTATAAAGGTTTAAAAACATTCTTATGTATTACAAACCTCTCGTTACAATTATATCCTCACACATTTATATTAAAAACACATGTACAATTATACTTTCACTGCTACGTGCGCAATGAGGTTGGTAAATCATCGTCAGTTGGGACAATACCCATATCCAGTACTCCTCTCATCCCCCATTTACTAACAGTTTACACTTAGTATCGCTCCAAATGACAACTATCAGTAAAACTATCCATCAGCACTTTGAGCGTAACGCCATGGAGAGGATGTTCGTAATGCTGCTGACCCACCAGTAGTCACAAACTCCATTTCTAATAAATACTGAATTAAAACAAACTGAAGGCAAGTTCCAGTTTATGTTCACGATTTTCGAAATAGCTAACTTTTATTAACTTGAAATTTGAGTTGAACATTTAACATCAGTTTAACCAATTGAGGTAAAAGTGTCAAAACATGTACTCATGAAGTCATAGTTTTCATAGTTTAATCGCATGCATCGACAAGAAACTATTTCATCATATTCCTTTGGAGCTTTGTCAAAAAAAAAAAGTTTATTGCAATAGAAGATCCTCCCAATACATTCCGTACCTAAACTTTCCCGAATATAATTAGCAATACATAAAATAAATGTTGTCATGTTCCGAAATTCATGTGCATTCACTGAATTTCCCTCGCAACTCAAAGTTGATGACTAATAAGTATGATAGATGAGATATATAGCACGTCGTCATCTCTTCGAAAAAGGGGCTTAAAGCCTTACTGTGAGCAGTGGGTGACTCGAGTTGTTCATGAAACGATGAAAATTTGGCACAAAATTTGTTATCTGTGTGCCCCCATGAGATTGTAAAGCCTATCCTGATGAAACTTCATGGAACGCTATTCAGGAGAGCTTACCTTTGAGAGCTTTCTGGATGGCAGCTTTCACTTTACTCCTAGGCTCGTTGCAGTACTCGGGAATTTGAGCAAGGGTACTTGCATTGTAACGAAGAAAAAATATGAAGAATGTCACACGCAACAAATTATGGCATACTGTATCCTACTCCTGTATTTTACGTACTTGAATTAATGCTTTGACTGAGGCAACTAAATATTAAGTTCAGCACATAACTCAAATTCAAAGTCATTTGTAGTAAACTATTTTTAAAATTCCAACATGAACTAGATTGTGCCTTGATTTAGTTTTGATTGAGTATTTATGGAAAATGAGTTTGCGACAACTGGTCAGTCAACAGCATATTGGAAATTACCTCCGTGTACCACCGGTGGCGCCCATCGAAGTCAATGTGCTAAAAACAATCAAGATGTTGTGAACAAGATTTGCAACTATTGATGTTTTCTGTAACAATACCCTTGGGCTCATGGGATCATGGTTACTCACTTTCGATTACTGCACAAGCGGCGGAGTTGTCAAACTTGATTTTGGTCCTCTGTCTGTGCGCGCCTAAACCTGTCATGGAGAATTCAGTCGCTAGGTTTCTCGCGAGCAAGATCTTCATCATCGATGTCACTGTGCGACTGAGGTTTGCTTCCCTGGCGGTCATCAGATAAAGAACCTGGAAATTTGAGAACAGGAACTGTAAGACATACTTAAAAATTTGAGTTTATCTACATAAGTGGGAATTTCGCATTACTCATTTATTTCGTGCCTACGTCCCATCATAACGAAAAAACGTCAAATTCACTATCCACAAATACTTAAATGAAAATTTGAAATAAATGGAGGGATATATTCACGACTACTTGGTTACAATATAACTTACAAGATCTTCGCGCTGAAGTGTGCAGTCCAGCTCTTCCATTGAAGTCGCAGGCTTGAATCCTCGAGCTGGTGTTGGGTAGGTAGGTTTTTCTGATTGAAGATGCTCCTTCAGAAGCAAGGCGATCCCAGCAACTTGATCATTTAAAATCTCAACTGTGCTCTCCATGCGATCAAGTTGACTTCGAATCACAGCCATTTCCGATTTTTTTGGCGACGCAACAGAACTGGAAATCAAAAGAAGGATAGAATTCTTTACTTAGCATGTTCATAAATATTATTTAAGAGGTCTTATGGCAGTCATGCAAGATAACTGAAATGATGTGCATATGTACATCATAGTTCTCAAAACCAGAAACACAAGTACAGTTATTCCGACGTTTCAAAGAAATTTTTGAAATAACGAGCATGGAAATTAAAATGCCTAATATTAAGAGAGAAGATGTGCACCATATTTGGACCAATTAAGTTATGAAGTAATTCAAAATACATTTGCATTGTACCTGGTAGTGCTATAAAATTAGATGTCCTTGGTGTGTTCCCTGAAAAGATTGCATTTATATTAATTGATATACAACTATTCCTAGGATTTAATTAATTTTTGAGGGAAAATCGAATACCACTGATGAAACCAGAATCACATTCCATGGCAGAGCTCTTCTACTGATTTAGTTAATGGTAAAACAAACACTTGCGATGGTGTAAAATATGAACTTACACACACAGCCTTTAAAACTAACAAAAAAAATGCAAAATGAGAGATTTATTACTTACCTAAAAAATGTAAAATAAGAGATTTATTACTTTTATTTTTTCCTAGTTTAATCGCATGCATCGACGCGAAACTATTTCATCATATTCCTTTTGAGCTTTGTCGATAAAAAAAGTTTATAGTAATAGAAGATCCTCCCAATACATTCCGTATCTAAACTTTCACGAATAAAATTAGCAATACATAAAATAAATTAGCACTCAACTTGCACTGTAATAGATTTCTTTTTGATGCAAGGACTCATGAACAAAGCAAATAAAACGAAGTTCACGTATCAATGTAAACGAAACAACGTTATCTGAACGTAATTCTCACCGGCTCTCGTTGGGAACGAATTCATCAGTTGTAACAATTGAGAGAGATTGAGCACCTTGCTCCAGGTCATCGGATGAATCCGATTCTTCTGGAAGTAAAAACACGTGCGTGAGATATTTCCAGATAAGACAAGGTAAGGACGTGTACCATATTTTTCCTGATAGCCAAACTTCTATATTTCTCTTAAGCATCTTTACAATAATAGTTTTACCAAATTTTCGGGCAGAAGGTTAACAATTCCACCCCTACACCCCTATAGGTGCTAGCGTGGATGACTGCTTAAAACATAATCTCTAAATTAAAATGTTGGAAATTGAGGTTTCCTGCTGGACATTTTTATGTGTTTTTATGTTTAAAGCGGGGTACATGCAGAGCAAGGTTGAATTAAGCTCTGCTAGGGTGAGTTATGGCAAGTCATGTTATTTTGAATGGAATAAATTGAAAACTCATCAATGTTAACGGTCAATTTAAAGTTTATTATATGGTTAACGGCATGGTTAAATACTGAGTAGGTTGCTGTTTTGCAATGTTGGATTTCGTTCACCAAATATCGATTGCAAGAAAACTATAGAGAGGTTTATTAGAAATTGAACTTGTAACCACGAATGGAAGTCGTTGTAATATTCTATTCATAGTAAGGTTATGTTTAAACCATGAAGTATTACTGTCATTGATGCGTCAGTACTTTAAAGCTCGACACGCTCTATCCTCGTTGTTGATTAAAGTATCGTAAAAATACGATTCAAATTCCCACAATACTGAGAAGCAACAAAATTGAATGAGAAATCATCTGAAACTGGTTCGAATGAATTAGAACTAAGCAATATTACGCACATGTTATTAGATACCGCAAAAAAAGCATTGAGTGCAGCAACACGAGTGATTAAAAAACACTTACTTTATATATTGAACGTTCTGTACCTGTTGCGTTAAATGCAGCTGTCAAGTTTCGCCTCGTCGCTTCACTATTTGTAGGATTGATTCGAGGACTTCTTCTGATTTGATTCACCAATGGTGACCTGGGTAACCGCTGGCTATGGAGAAACCCAGGACTCTCTCGAGATGCGTTTTTTCGCCCTGGCGTTCGATTTGGATCCGAGCGCCTTTGCTGCTCCATCAATAGCAGATTTGGACTAGTAAGTCCCCCTTCAGAGTCCGCAGCAGATGCTTCACCAAGCATCAGCCTTTCAGCTCTTTCATAGCTATCTGTCAGGAAAGGCCAGTATTAAATAATTTATTTCAATCCACTCGGCAGAAAACGTGCAAGACATTGGAAAGTGGGGCCATGAAATGATAACATTTGTGGTTTGAGTAAATTAAAGAGTTCAACTTGCACAAAGATTCTTAATTCGAGTACCAGCAAAGTTTTCGCAACATACATGAACAGCATAATTTGTGCACCATTTACCCAAATACGGGAGGTGGGGGAATGACAAGTTGGCCGCCGACAAAAAAATCTCTTACCTCGTCTGCACACTACTACAGTCCCTATATCCCACTTTGGAACCCCAATTAACAATAAGATTGCCTGAGATCAGCCTATTTTTAGCTTTGTAGCGTATACCTTAGCATAGTCTATTCCCCTTCCATTGATCTTTTAGTAGTCCTATTCGACTACTCAAACAACTCTTGAACTGCGTTCAACAACCCTACTAACTCTTTACTCAATATGCACATAATAAAGTTAGAACTTGAATAATTGAATACAATGGAATATTTGATGTGTATATGATAAAAAAACATAAAGAAAAATTATTCACACACGCATAGAATACTTACTTGATGTGACTGCTATATTTCTGAAGGTGAAATGACGCCAGCTTGCCCCTGCAACAGTTTTCTTTCGGGCAATTTCAGTAACATTTCCTTCAGTTGGCCACCATACCTTGTTTTCACGACCTTCACAAAATATCCATATCGAAGGAACAACTTGCCACTTATTATCCTGAAAGAAAATGCCAGAAAAACTTTTTTTTTAAATCCATATTTATAAGCCTGTAAAAAATATCAAAAATTTAGAACCATTCACCCACGGGAATTTATCACATTTTATTCTGTTTTTAATGACCCCTACCAAAGCCTGATGACCAGAACAATATTCCATTATTTTCCATGAGAATTTTCTGTCTTGAATTTCGTTAAAAATGCCGACCACACACAAACGCAAGGTCACATTATAGGTCACGCTTTCCAAAAGATACTTTCAAAAGTTTAAACGAATCTCTGAATCGTTTGAATTTGTTCAAGGAATGTATTTTTGATTAGATGAATGGAATATTTCCTCCTGGCTGGATGGGGAATGGCTATGCACAATTTATTCAACTCATACATTACAGACGTACACTTCCCTTATGAATAAACAGTTTGTTGAAGACTCGATTGGCTATACATAAGAATGAAGAGAGAATGTATTTTTCCGCTTTGAGTCGAGCGTTAGCGATGTTCGTGCCGGAGGGCCATCACGATGAATCCGGAAGCGAGCTGAATTATAGGAATTAATAATGAGCTAACAGCGGGCTCTAAAAAGTGATACCGAGCTTGTGTTACGTGGTTAGCTCTCCGTAAAATCACAACATCGCCGACGCCTGCTGTTCAAGGGGATAAACTTTCAGAAGAATACTAAGTCAAGGTAGGCATACGAGTATACATTATTTCATTTGAAGGTGACGTCGACAACTATTACAGCATACAACATGAATTAGCGAAGTACGCATTAATAAACTACATTAAATTCTATGCAATAACTTGATGGCAACAAACTTGTTCCGATGAGGGATAAGCATCATTTTACCGTGGATTTGCTCCACAGAGACAATTTGACTATCACCAGTGTTCATTACGCAATGAATTCCTAAAACCTGTGAATTTATAGGTTGTTCAAAAAATGGAAGCGAGTCCATGAGATCAACAGTAAGTTTTTCCCATTGATTGCTCGAATAACCCCAATTTTACCAGTTTTTAACATGACACAACTGTCATTAGTACTGAATTCACCCGATTTCAGTTGTGTCCCGCCTTTAAATATAATTTTATTTTTTAAATATACATCCTCATGTAGTTGATTTTGAGGAGGTCTGCTGTTTTCAGCAGATACGTGCCTACATATCTGCTCCATGCAGTGGCTTGTTTCGTCCTGAAATTCGACCCTTTATACAAAATCCTAAATAATTTTCAAATGCAAAACTCGAAACTTTATCTAATGGACCCCATTTTACATAATCATCGACTAAATGAACAACTGAATGTACATTATACGACAGAAAACTTATTCCGTACAACTTGGAAGCTGAATGAATAAAATTTTTCAGCATTGTCCTAGCGCTCTCAATATTGCACATTTGATTTTCAGTCAACAATATCCTCATTGCTAGACTCAAATTGAGGAAATTTCTGTAGAATGCGTCAGGAACAATGTCTACTAGCACGATTATACTAGCGTATAAAAGAAACAATCTGAACTCGGTGGCTTTCCAAAATGACAATGAAGATAAACCTCCAAATAATTTACGATTGAAGTCTGATGGCACATGCTCAGAAAATGTTTTAATTCTATCATTAAGTAAATTTTGGTCATTGAAATTAAGGTGGCATTTGATTTCAGACTTCTTCGAATTTTTCAGATGGTTCAGGATTCGTTTCATTATTCCTACGCACACAAGGTGCATGTAGTCTAGGGCAAAAGAACTTACCAAACCTACACCCAGATCTTTTATAACTGGAAGAGGTTCAGAATCATGATGATTCAAATCTGTTTTCGACAGGAATTCTTCATCTGTTCTTGCTTTTGCCGCCGTATCACTGAGGATGACATGGCCTCCTGCATATGTTCCTCTCTGGTGGCATCGTTCGCATGAATTATAGGAGTTGTGATTCACAATTCGTTTTAGATCGGATCGTACTGGAGCATCACACACAAATGCATTTATTTGCACTTTACCTTTTCTTTGAGCGAGGATGCATCGGTCACGCATCGCTTGACACATTTCTTGTACAAATTTTCCAAGGAACTCGTCGACATGAGGCATTTTGTTTGACTCGCCAGTCTCAGAAAGGTATACTCCGATGCAGATAATTTTTTCAGGATCAACGCACAACTGGAGCAATATAGGATATGCATGGTATTTTCGCGAATCATCGAAAAGGGGAATACCATCAACATTGATGTTAACCAGAACAATATTTTTTTCATATTTAATTAATTTCAAATGTCTCTTCAAACTTTCTTGCCAGTCGTGGAAATGCGCATAGCGACCGCAATGCATATTTTGGATGGTGACATCACTTTTCTTCTCATCCTTTAGTGTTTTAGCAGTGAGACGTACTCTTGGGAAAAAGTTATTGACATGATGCAAAAGATTTGTGATGGCAAGGTTGGGAACATTGGGACAATCAATGGTCCAGTTTCGGATGGCAGCTTCAATTTTACTCTCTGTAGATAAAAAACTAAATTCATTTCCACCAAATTCTTTAATAACGTCTTCGTCATCGGTGTATTTGCTTTGTTCTTCGAAACTTGTTGTTGTTGTTGTTGTTGATGTTTTTGTTGTTGTTGTCGTCGTCGTTGTTGTGGACGTCGTTGTTGTTGCCGTCGCTGTATAAATGGAGACAGTGCTAACACTACCGAGGTTTTCTTCATTTAGATTATCACCCGAAAATACGCGACTTTTTTTAGTTTCCCTCGTCTGTATGTTAAGCGCTGCAGATGCCAATACAAGTTCCCTACGTCTTTTCTGTTGTCTAAAAGATAATTCACTATAGGGTTTGCTATTCATAATGGTTATATGATTAGACAGTTCGTTATCTGAAACATGCATGACAATATTTAGTGGTGTACCAATACTATTTTTTGGCCGATACCGATACTCCGATACTTTGACCGATACTTCTACCGATACCGATACTTTTACAATAATATTGAAATAAAAACATCTAAGCCCTACATAGGTGTTATAATAAAATCATTTGCTGAAATATCTGATCATATAACAATATCGATAATAGAGTTTTCGATTATGAATAATGAAACTGCTCCTGCTACGTTAACTATATTGTTGAGAAAAAAATAAATCCATTCGATAGATAAGTGTTTCTATTCGTATTGCAACGTAATGTAGACAAGCTATAATAGCAGCTGGTTCGAAAAGTGGACCAACCCAATCAAATCGATTTCAAACAAAAACAGTTAGTTGAATAATTTCTCTACAAAATGGTTATCATTTTTGTGTTTTTCACACCAAAATACATGCTTAGGAGAAAAGAAAACATTCAAATTCGATAGGCCCCGAAACCGAAAACACCAGCAAACACGCAATCAGCTATAAGATTGTTCGTGAATTTTCCAAACATCTTGAAATATAAGAAAAATGCAAGATGCGTAATGTACGGCGATTTACATCCTGAATTAAAATAAAATTATTAGCTTCGTAATATTTGACGATTTACCAGCTACCTTAAAATAGAATTTTAATTTTCAGCTACTTCAATTTAAGGGAATCGAACGATTCTTTTGTAGAAAACGTCAAAAACAAATAAAAAAAATACTTCGAGAGCGTCAGGAGCAAAATAAGCTTGGAGGTATTCACAACATGTTTAGAACATTCAAATGGACGTTCAGAGCCCTTAAGCTTTTAAAATTTGCACATCCCCCCCCCCCCCCCCTCAGAGGGAAATTTATAAAAAAAACTAATTGCAAATATTGTTCATAGAGACGATTAGTTTCTCTGGTTAAATTCACAATGCAAATATCTACAAAAGCTAGGTCCATGTGCTCGGTTTTGCTTCAAAAAAATTTAAGAAATTTTTGAATTTTTCTAAGTAAAATATGTTAATTTTTAGTTATTACTTTGCATGTAATAAAAAATTTTCTAATTAACTTATCAATAAACAACTAAGCAGGTTTATAGTACTCACCTTGATCTTTACGATGCAAGCAAGATCTCCTTCATAAGTAAATAACTGTTGGAGAAATGATTAAAAAACTGTAACGCTTATTGCTCATCAAAAGTTTTTTTATGGATGTGCGGCTCAATTTCTCCTACAGTTTTCACTAATGAAGATCTTTTTTCCAACGTGGAGATCAATGTAAGTACTATAAATGCTAGGATTTGCTTTTTGGAAAATTTTAATTGTAAATTTTTTTATTGTCCATGTAAAGAATTATTATGTCTTTACAAATCAAATAGGTATAAATTTTTTTTAGAGAAAATGAAAAAAAAATCATAGCTTTGGTAGATATTTGCATTGTGAATCTAACACAAAAAAGTGTCTACGTACAGTATTGGCTGAGAAATTGAAAGTTGAAAAAAAAAATGAGGGGGGTGGAGGGGGTATGGGTAAATTTAAAAAAAATCTGGGCGTTAACTGTGTGTATTTGAATGTTATAAACATGCTGTGAATGGCCGAGAGCTTATTTCCCTCCGGAAGTATTTTTTTTTATTTTTCAAAGATTTTATAGGAAAAATCGTGCGATTCCCTTAAATTTGCAAAAACTTTAAACTCAATTTAATTGGCTTGATTTTTTTCAGCCTATCATATATTTTGGGAAATGAAAATTGGGCCAAACTATCTAGGTTTTAGTTGTAAAAGTATAATAATTTTATGTCTAAACTGTGTTCAACTATTCATGCTACATAGCTTTCACTTACTGACCGCCGCTCATCGTGAATTCTAGGTGGTATATTCAATTAGCGGGCCTGATTAAACGCTTTAATTCTACAGCTAACTAATTTATCAGGTATGAATAGGTTCTTTATTTGATTATACTTTCATTTCCATGATTTATGACCTTCATTTTTATGAAAAATACGTATTATTATAAAGTATCGGCCGGATTTTGCCGATACCGATACCAGTAAAGATGACCGAAACTGCCGATACCGATACATCGGTATACCGCTAATAATATTAAATCAATTCCAAACTATTGTCTTTTGATAACCATTCCTACAATTATGCAAAAAACGAGCAAATATCCCTTATTTAACAAATCAGGTAAAGACTACAAAGATAAATAATTTCATGATCCAATTTTGCCAACTCAAAAATGATATTGAGAAAATATTGGCTGATAAAATTGTTGATAAGCCAAAAAATAATTAAGCCAGAAAAATCATTTAGATCATCGAAGAATATGTAACATATCATGAGGAAAGACTACTGACCAAATTCCCCGTAAACATAGCGAAAAATATTGCTGATTATATTATTATTGACCAAACTCTCTACTAAAACTATTTGAATCGAGTTCCGAAAATTACTTCATCTTCTTTTCGTTGGCCTCAAATGTTCATGAACAGAAATTGAAAATGAATCAAGTGATAGTAAACTGTTCTGTAAATTGTTCTTAGTTAACTTGTTCATCAATCTATCCTCAGAGCTTTGATATAAATACCACTGCTCTACTTTCAAAACTGTTAGGTGAGCAGCCCTATACTCAGCTGAAGTTTAAAAATTAAACTTAGCTTGAGCTCGTCCACAGACGAGAAAATTCTGATGATGTTTTAACGGTCGGTCGACACTAAACTGTTGCAGAATTTTGATCCCGTACAAATTATAATTAGGCTATGCAAAAAGAATATTCAAACATCTCGGAATGTTTAACATGCAATATTTCATCACAATTCATCTTACGCAATCCTTGTAAAGAACACTGTCACACTACCTCATGCAACAGTATTAAGCTATTAACTGCCAGACATCCAGCGACGCGCCCGGCCCGGTGTCTCGGACTCGCTGATCGACTCACGAGCTCATTAGGCAAATTTTTAGGGTAAGTTGACTAACGTATAGTAACGTATGAATTCTCGAAACAAATTTTGAAAGAGTACATAATACTTAAGACAAAATTTATACAAAATAAATAATATTTCATGTGCGCATGCATGGATGTAAGGGTGCATTAGATTAAATTATTATTATTATTATTAAATTCTAATTCAACCTAGCAAGGCTAGGGTAACTTTTAGATTGATCCTCGATTTTTCTTCGATTATTCACGCATCGACCTCGTTTTCAACGAAACCTTGAAAAATAACGAGCAAATTTATTTTCCACTCACATGTTTTTCATTTAATACATCCTCGGTATTTTCAATACATTTTGTTGATGATGATGTCTTTCTTCTAAATTGAGTAAAAATAACAATCGATCCTTAGTTTTCGTTTTAAGTGCTGTGGTAAGTGACGTATGTTTAAAACGCACTCAACGACTAAATTCTTTTTTATATGGTTCAAGTTTAAAATTTGGTCCCATTGCTAAAATGCACTAATTCTCAAAATTCAATTATTTGGAAGACTAACAACCATTCCTGAAAATTTGGAAAGACCGAACAATAGAATTGATCGTGAAACCAAGTACATATGCATATTTACCTGCCGCGTGATTTAATAAACTATTTCAGATGATGTGTGACAAATAGTCTGATACCTTCATAGTAGGGTTTGCAATCCCGGGACGAAATGAAAACCCAGCAATCCCGGAATTTCTTCACGTTTTAACATTTGTACTATAATAATTTTTTTAATTTTCGGTCTGTAATGACTACTTACATTTTAAATCACATGAAAAATTTGCAATGTTTAATACATAACAGCCTCGCAGGTTAAGAAAGCAACTTACGATTACATGAACATTGATGCTGCGATAACCAAGGCTGAGATACAATCGTGGCGATACAGGTCAGATGATCTGCATCGCCACACAAAGGCTTTAGTTTCTATATCTGCCATTGCCATCGTATCTATTACAGTATTTAAACAATTTTTTAAATAATTTATTTATTTATAAATAATATATTCTTTACTACCTGCAAAACCAAAACATAGAAAGTAAAACAGCAAGTCGGCACCGTTGAAATATAAATAAAATATTAGTGCATTAAAATGCGTACATTAATATTATTAGTAGCGTATTCTTCATTTACAAAATAATTGAAGTCACTGACAACACGTACGGACTCGTAACCTTTACATAGGAAGAACCATACACACACACCACGTCCAAATGCGACAGGCAAATGCTGATGCAATGATTGCGGTGTTTGAGTTATTGAGTGATGCTAAGCAGAAATTTATATTCTGGTCCAATAGTGTTGAGATAGTGTAGACTAAATTGTGTAGTGATGTAAATTGCAATAATATTAATTGCAATAATATTAATTCCCGGGAAAAAAAGAATTCACGGACTGGAAAATTTCGGCCCCAAATCATTCGGGAACGCGGGATGCAAACCCTACTTATGCGATATTTTGTCTGGGAAACAGCAGCGGTTATCATCAGAAAAATTGCTATTAGAAACTATCATTATAAAATACGTTTTCGCTTAGCACTGTTTGAAATTATGTTCTTCTTGAATGAATGATCTTAGGTATAATTCGAATCACTATGATTCGCAATTTATTCATTTTTTTCGTTACTTCTCATTTTAGGAATTTCCGAATTATAAATAAATTCGTCAGAATGAATTTAAAAATTTGAATTGATTCCATTCTAGGATGTCATTTCTCAATTTAGAATATTGCTTTGATGATAATTAATATTCATGACCTCTCAGTAGGTCTCACTTTGCTTCTAAGAGAGAGATTGTAGGGACCGTGGTAATATGTTTGACTTGTCTGGTATTGAAAAATGAAATAAAAATATACCCATAACAATGGTACAGTACGAGTACATAAATGAACTAAAAAATGAACTCATAAATAAACTTAATGAACTCATAAATGAACATCAATGCTTTTACTGTTCTTCGCAGTAAACTGTTCCTTTACTTTCTGGTGTACATTTTTGGAGAAAGATGAATATTAAATGAAATTTCCGATGAATAATTTCAAGTTTTATACCGCGTACGCTACAATTTCAAAACACGCGTTTAATGGCAAAGTCCGTCCTTTATACGACGATAATTCATCGACATTTGCACTCCTTCAAACAACTGATGGCCGTCCTCAAATATTACGCCTTTAACCAACTGAAAATTTTGCGCCCTCAATTCATAACTGGCCGGCTTAAAACATCACGTCCAAGTTCGACCGTACGTAGTTATGAGCGCGGAGAGAGAGTTATAAGGCCGAGCCGGCCGATTCGCCTTTAATTCATACTTGATCGACTGTCTCGTTCTTAATTCACCGGCGACACGTCCTTGATTTTCAATTGGGTAGTGTGTTCAACTTTTCACATATATATCAGCACACAGGTTACTGACAAAATGAAGTGCAAGAACATTCACAAAAAATTCCCTGTACTTGCTGAAATGAAGTTTGATACCCGGTTCTGCTTTACAATCAGTATGCTGATATATCAGCACACAGTTTACTCACAAAATGAAGTGCAAGAACATTCACAAAAAATTCCCTGTATTTGCTGAAATGAAGTTTAATACCCGGTTCTGCTTTACAATCAGTATGCTGAGATATCAGCACACAGTTTACTTACAAAATGAAGTGCAAGAACATTCACAAAAAATTCCCTGTACTTGCTGAAATGAAGTTTGATACCCTGTGCCGTTTTACAGTCAGTAAATGAACTGCAGCACACTCACGACAGATGGTCAGCAATCGCAGAGGAACTATATTCTGCGATATGCAAACATAATTTACCCTCTGTTGCACTCTGTAGCGTCTTCCTCAAAAGCTGTGATTTTCGACTGACGAACACTCCAGGCAACATGCGAAAAATTAATCGTGTTTTTGGCTCATCAAATTTTTCAGGGCACACAATTTTGCGTTTATGGTACATTTATAATAGTCCCAAAATGCATTTGCATTGTAGGCAGCCTCTACATTCAGGAAAAGATTTCCAACTTTTCCGGAAGTATCATGCTTAAGCACAAGTGATTACGCCGCACTCTCTACCCCACACGCTACTCACCACAACCAACACATGAATGGCTGCTGCTGGCATGGAATGATGTCGCCGAAAAAACGTTACATGTACTGAACTTGACCGCTAGAAATTGTTACATCATTAGTTGAATACATTTTTCTATAGGTATAAATAATTGCGCCTATATTAGGAAAGTAGGTAAATTAGAGCCAAACCGTACTTCAAATACTCTGGTTTTTCCGCCAGGAGCTAGATAGTGATTTTTAGGAGCTAGATGAAATCTCAATACTCGAGAACTAGCTGGAAATCCGCTAAATTGGCAACACTGTCAGTTGCCTTTCAGTTTTTCCAGTATGAAGGTTGGCAGCGACAGCACGCATGGGGAACGGGTGGGAGACATTAGATGGTGGGTTAGGGGTTTTTTGAAGAGGCGGGGAGGGAGAAGGGGCGTTGCCCCGAGAAAAGCACCCTCCATCTAAACCCAGCTTGAGGAAGGAGCATCATGACCTGATGTCGACGGAGCTAGTCAAATAAGGGACTGAGAGGCGGTCAAAGTAAGCGATGAAGAAGCAAGTAGCCTTTGAGGAAGTGCACTGGTTTTGTCCGACCACTTTTCTGATTCAATCCGTCGTCTCTGAGCCAGCTCAATCGTTGCAACGAAGCAGGACCCCTTGGATGCCTGACGCCTTCAGGTTCTTATCTTCATCATACCCGACTCCAGCTAATGCATCTGATGAATAGAATTTATTAGTAAATATTACCTGTGCAAGTGAAAACAAAATAAAATAAATTACCACTTGCTGAATGACTGTGTTTGGAGCAAGCCAAGCTAGCCTTAATTGTGATCTCAACATTTGGCCCATCAGGCTTTGGCTGCCATCGGAGAATAAGTCGATTACCTTAACCCTGAATACAAAACTTGGTATCGGTAACCTATTGGACAGCTGAGCGTTAAGTTATTGATAATATATTTTTATAGGAAACTTTGAACCAATTTGGCTTGTTAAATTTGAAGAAAATGATGTGTGAATAAAACAAACTGATATTAAAACGTAACATTGAGGACTGACGTCCATGCAATGCTCAAATATACTGAAGAATAACCAATTGTTGAAAGAAAAAACAGATTATTCATATTAGCATTTAATTATCGATTCTGCCCACTGCAATGCTAATACGTTTTCAAATGTTGCAATCAATCTGCCAGTCATTGTTACAACAAATTAGTATCAATAAATCCCTTTATTTGCATTACCATGATGAAAGATGATTATTAGTTTGTTTAAGCCTTCCTATCCGCAGCCATATTTATGCGATGCAAAGAGAGGAAGGAAGAAGGCACCATTTAGTATGGAGTCAAGGGAACGCGGAATCTATGCCGAAGGGGCATAGAAACAATAAGTTGAGTATGAAGTTCATGGAAAAAGATCGAAGTTCAAGAAGAGAGTAGTAGGAGCTGAAAAACAGAATAGCAGTGAACCGAAAAAAGAAGGTCCTTAACATAACAAAAACATTTTAGTTCAACAAACTGAAGGCCTAACTAGCTTTTAGCTCGGGCCCTCACTTTTTCCCCCTGGAAGAGCTAATTCCCATAGATACAATAGTCGTCTCCCCCGGCGGGGTATTACTATAATGGAATGCCATTTAAGATATCAGTTAGATAACATGTTAGTTTAAGCCTCCCCCACCGCTAAAAAGATCGTTTCGAAGAGAGGGAGGGAGGCACCATTTAGTATTGAGATAAGGGAACCCGGAATCTATGCAGAAGGGGCATGGAAACAGTAAGTTGAAAAAAAAGTTCATGAAACAAGATATAAGTTGAAGATGCCAGTAGTAGGTGCAGAAAAACAGGGCAGCAGTGAACCAAAAACTGGTGGTCCATAACATAACAAAAAAAATTCTATTCCAATAAAAAAAAGGCCTACATAACTCTCAGTTGTGCCCTCACACTTTTTCCCCATGGGGGTGCTAATTCTCATAGATACAATAGTTGCATCCCCCTGAGGGGAAAGATATTAGTTAATAAACGAAAAGAACTGTGTAAGCTTACACGAACCTTATACTAACTCACAGGTGGAATGCTCCTTGAAAGAGATTTTCATCTGTAGACGAGCTTGTCCTAACACAGAGTAGGATATTTCCTAGGCCACACCACCGTCATGACGTCATGGTGAGCTGGTGACGTGCGGACTGACACCCACACATCGCTGAAATTAAATAGAAATTAAATATGAGCATGTAATTGTGTGTGATAAATCAAAATCAAACGCGCTCCCCATTTTGGAAACTGCCTAATTGCAAGAAGAATGCAGCTTTGTTTGTAAAAACCTTTTTACTACACCATTCCATATCATACTAAATCAAGAATGACCAGGACATTTAGACATCTAAATAGGATCGAGATTCATGCCGCCTTTACCTTCACAGGAAAGTTTTCATGGATTGTTAAATAATGAAGGCATCTACGGATGCTTTATTTCCAATCAAGCCTGATACATATATCACCTTTTACATTGGATTTTCAAATGCCTTATAACTAACGCCAGGACGCCATAACGCTTTCCCCCGGTCGAGACCGGTACCCATTTCAGACACCTGGGTGGAGTGGGGTATTGTGCTTGGAATTTTTCTCCTATACCCAACAGAGAAAATCGCCACTGCCAGCGCCGAGACTCGATCCCGGGTCCTTGCCGCACGGCGGCAGAACCTATACCACATGGCTATGGCGGCACGATTCTAAATAAACGGCGGATAGGCCAGTCAGTCCAGCCTTTGTGCAATAATTTCTAGCCTCTGAGGGTAGGTACTGCAAAGAGAGCCATCACAGCGTAATATGTTATTCACTCTGGTAATGAAAAGTTTTACATGTGCAATCACTGACCAGCATCACATTTTCACAGTACTTTTCAACAACTTCATGCTTTTTGCCTACTGAATGCAGTTGGAAATTGGCATCTTTGATATCATTTCCATGATAAGTTTTAATGTTTATCCTTATTCATAAGCAAAATTAAAATTTTCAAATTGATTCCACACACAATAAACCTGGAAAGTAATTTCTGATTATAAATATAGTGTTATATGTTCCTCATTGGAAAAAAATTCATTTCTAAATTTCACATTTGCCCGGAATCATCAAAACAATTTAAACAAACATTATGCTGGGTGTCTTCTTATATTTCCGTTCCAAATTTTACTACTTTTTACAACCTTTAACAGCAAAAAATGACTTCCGAATTTTTACAAAATGAATGTTGTCCAAATGTGCAGGATGTGAGAAATCATCCTATAATGAGTAGTTTGAGTCAATAATACATGCCATAGCATGTGTTCAAAAAAATTTCAAGTTGATTAATACATAAAATACTAAATTAGAAACTTATTACTAAATGAAGCGTCCAATGCATAATTGCAAAAAATACCCAATTTTTTATGTACCCCTTCCCAAATAGACCTTAACAAATCTTTGGCCAAGACCCTGTCTCATTTTTCAACAATGAGAACAGATCATATGCAAAAAATAAACTGACTGGAAATTAGTAGACACCGGGGAATTGTCCAATCCTCTTACAGGAACATTTCCCACAAACTGCAGCAAATATCTGATTCTGAGAGAAAATAATTTTTGAAAATCAATCTTCAAACTCTATGTGCATATTTACTTTACGTTCCATTTTCAGTGAATTATCCCGCTTCACAATTTTTTACAACCCTGACAAGTAAAATAAACCCTCAAGGCAAATTTCATTTCTACTTTCTTTTTTGCTGCTTTTCAAATTTTTTTACTTTTTACTACCTAGTAGACACCTTGTTATGGGAATGAAAGAAATGTCTGATAATCAACCCAAAGCAATAGTATTGAATCATTAGAATTAAATACTTCACATTTCAACATGACAGGTCTTAATTTACTTGAGGTATCAGCAAAGGCTTCATTGGGTGAATTGCATGAAAAGTAACTATTGTCTCTAGCATCAGACTCAAGCAAATCTAGATGGATTTCACTTACTGAGTTTCCAAAGTTTTATTGACTCTGGGCTGTTTTTGATGGGAGTATCACATTGAATTTTGACAGTTAAATGAAACAGATTTACTGAACAAGTCTAAGCGTTTATCAGGATGTGAATAAGAATTAGAGGGAATTAAGAGCTGTTCACTTCATTTCCATTATTGGATGATTCTGAAATTAATCAATCATTAACACAAGGTTGGGAGACATTACCAAATACATCTGGGCAAGTGTGAGAAACTAGATCATTTATTATTTAACTTTTTAACATTAAAAACCTTTCAAGAACATCATTGGAAGAACAATGGTAAGAAATTCACTTTGCATATTTTTATTGATTTATTGTCAATAGTTGAATAATTCACTAACCCTGTAGTCTATAAAAAAGCAATATTTTGATTTACAAACATCTTCAGGCTGAAAATACATATAAAAACACATACAGTCACAATGATAAAGTGCAAATATAATACCCAAAGCTACAACATACAGAGTGATGATTTTGAAAATGACAGCACTGGAAAATGATTAGAAGCAAAACTTGCACCACATTAATAAGTGCTGGTGAGACTATATCTTTTTACTTTATAATTAAAAAACTCAGGCTTTATTTTGACAAGCTCGGGTTATATTTCGAAAAGCTCGGGTTACATTTCGAAAAGCTCGGGTTACATTTCGAAAAGCTCGGGTTTTATTTTAAAAAGCTCGGGTTTATTTAAAAACGCTCGGGTTTTATTTCAATAAGCTCAGGTTTTATTTCAATAAGCTCAAATTTTTTTTCAAAAAGCAGATTTCATTTCAAAAAGCTGATTTCATTTCAAAAAGCTGATTTCATTTCAAAAAGCTTTGATTTTGTTTTCAAAAAGCTCTGATTTTGTTTCAAAAAGCTCTGATTTTGTTTCAAAAAGTTCTGATTTTGTTTCAAAAAGCTCTGATTTTGTTTCAAAAAGCTCTGATTTTGTTTCAAAAAGCTCTGATTTTGTTTCAAAAAGCTCTGATTTTGTTTCAAAAAGCTCTGATTTTGTTTCAAAAAGCTCAGGTTTTATATTTATAACTAGGTCACATATTTTGAAAAGTCTCAAGTTCAATTTAAAAAAACCTCAAGTTCAAATTAAAAAACCTCAAGTTCAATTTAAAAAACCTCAAGTTCAATTTAAAAAAACCTCAAGTTCAATTTAAAAAAACCTCAGGTTCAATTTAAAAAACCTCAAGTTCAATTTAAAAAACCTCAAGTTCAATTTATAAAAACCTCAAGTTCATATTAAAAAAACCTAAAATTAAATGTAAAAAACCTCAAGTTCAATTGAAAAAAACCTCAAGTTCAATTTTAAAAAAACTCAAGTTCAATTTAAAAAAGCTCAAGTTTAATTTAAAAAACCTCAGGTTTACTGTTAAAAACTTTAGGTTCAATGTAAGAAATCTCAGGTTCAATGTAAGAAACCTCAGGTTCAATGTAAAAAACCTAAGGCTCAATGTAAAAACCTCAGGTTCAATGTGAAAAACCTCAGGTTCAATATGAAAAACCTCAGGTTCAATGTGAAAAACCTCAGGTTCACTGTGAAAAACCTCAGGTTCAATGTAAAAAACCTCAGGTTCAATGTAAAAAACCTCAGGTTAAATGTAAAAAACCTCAGTTTCAATGTAAAAAACCTCAGGTTCAATGTAAAAACCTCAGGTTCAATGTAAAAAACATCAGGTTCAACGTAAAAACCTCATGTTCAATGTAAAAAACCTCAGGTTCATTGTAAAAAAGGTCAAGTTCAATATAAAAAAGTTCAAGTTCAATGTAAAAAAGTCCAAGTTCAACGTAAAAAAGTTCAAGTTCAACATAAAAAAGTTCGAGTTCAACATAAAAAAGTTCAAGTTCAACATAAAAAAGTTCAAGTTTAATTTAAAAATGCTGAAGTTTAATTTAAAAATGCTCAAGTTTAATTTTAAATGCTCAAGTTTAATTTTATATGCTCAAGTTTAATTTTAAATGCTCAAGTTGATTTAAAAAATTTGAAATTGATTTTAAAAAGCTCAAGTTCAATTTAAAGCACCCAATTTTGATATGAAAGAGGTCAGGTGTTATTTATAAAAGGTCAAGTACATAGGTATAGGTAAAATATTTTAGAAACATTAGATTTTCAAAATAATTCTGTTACAAAATATACTTGACATATTTTAAATTATAACCTGTATTGAATTAAACTTGTGCTTTTTAAAATAGAACTTAAGCTTTTTATAAGCGTAAATAAAAAAGTGTAGGTAACAGTATTGCTCTAGGTGTAATACTAAAAAATATGTTAATACTGTTACCTAACCTCACTAAAGTAGTACATATTGCTGTGGTACAAATTTAATTTCTAGTTATTTTCTTGTGTTGTCATTTCTAAAATTGTTACTTTGTCTGATGTAGCTTTGAATATTAGATTTGCATTTTATCAATGACTGAAAATATTTTTCTCTATCATTTTAGCCTGAATATGATGTTCCTATTTTAAAACGTCACTTTTTATAGACTACAGAGTTAGAGAATTTATCAACAATTGACATTGTTTCAATAATAATATGTTGAGCGAATTTATTACTGCTTTAACACACAATGAAATGGAATGATTTGATAAAGTTGGAGATTTTGCCCAACTAATTCCGATTTGTCATTAGATTGAGAGCAATTTCCGAATTAATAATGCTCATGACAATCCTCAAATGTTTCTACTGCACAAGCAATCAAGAACATAATTTCAGCTTCTGCAAAGACATTGTAGATAAGTAGTGGGATGTCAGCATAGCATATCAGAAAGAAACTATCAGTAGAAATAAGTTGGAGTGGGTGTGAGAAAATATTAAACTCGATTTTTCCCCAAAAAATATTGCTGGTGTCCATTAAAAGTGTGATTCAGAAATACACCACACCTCGTCTCTAAAAACACAACTAAGGTGAGTCAGAATGTAATTTGTAATGTCAACACATGTTAAAATAAGATCTTACCAACTTCATCATTTTTGACAATTTTATGCAGTTGGAAAATGCTCTCAATGATGCCTTATCTGTAATAACTTTTTGTGTATAAAAATAGAATACTAATACGCATATACAAATAATTCTCACAAACAAATATATTACTAGAATGTAATTTGGCAAACGGTCTGGAAAGAACCATTACCAATTTTCCACTTTTTGGAGCCTAAGCATGGCTAATTAGATCAAAATAAACAACTTTTCTTCTATGCACTTTCTGTCGCAAATTAGTATTCAACGAGTTAAAGCGGTGGGTTTAGTTTGGGTCCTATGTAATTCATTATTTGCCAGCCCCACAGAGCCTCAACCCACTTCTAGGATCTTTAATTCCTAACAACACAATAGAAATTATCACCCATAAATAATAAGTTATAACAGTATGTTAAATTTTGTCTTAAATGGTGGGAATGCGCTCAATCATTCGAGCACATCGGAAGGGAGAGTCCATTATTGTCTTGCCATCCAACGCGCTCGGTGAATTAATTTCCGTTTCAAACACTAGAGTTGCGGTCAGTAATTTACCACTATAACTCGTCAAATACTCATTTGCGACAAAAAGTGCATGGAAGAAAAATTGTTCATTTACATCTAATTAGCTATGTTTGGGCACCAAAAAGTAGAAAATTGATCATTGTAATCGCCTGAACATTAACCACTAATTTTCTGTAATGATTACACAAGGTTACTCTCCACCAGTCACCAGAAGGAAAGTCACTTTGAAAATTTACATTTATACTGAAACTAATCTAAATAATGATTTCGATCCAAGGAGACACATTACCTTCATATTCAACAAGTGAGCATTGAATGCTTCACATTTCATCATAATAGGCATACCAGAGCAGGACTCAATGGTAATATTTTTACGCTATTATGCACCATTATCAATAAATTTTGAGTCTCTCAGAAAACAATTTGCACCGTCACAAATACAAACAAAATTGGCATAAGCAAGTTACCAAAAAATTCTAGAAGGTAACTATCAGCACAAATAAATCTAAGGGTAGAAATTATTTACAATTGAAATTTTGCTCAAACCATGATTTTCCTGGCATGAATCAGCAGCTCGATTCAGTTACACACCCATTTTCATCCACACTATTTTAAGAAAGGCAGCTGAAATGAATAATTAATGACACCAAACAACTTAGGTATCTTCTTTATACATTAATCCTTGTTTATTGCAGTAGAGTAACTTGAATGGTAACTTTGATGTGTGTACACATATAAAAAGCAATTTTTTCTTGAGAATGCACAGAATAATTTTGAAGTCTCCCACGTTACCAGTTAAACACATCAAAATAACTTAAGACGCCAACATTAAGGCAATTAGATCTTGGTTCCAATATTATAAGCTATGAAATTTCAATGTTTAGACATTGATACTTTGAAGCATTCCAAACAGTAAATAGTATGAACGCTCAAACTTGTAGCACCACAATGACTCCACGCAATGAACAACAGCTCAAATGCAAGTCCAACAATCACGAAGGTTTCAATAATTTTTGCATGTGTATTCACTCATTTAAAAATATTTCATTATTAAAACCTGAGAATTTACAAAGGTAGGCTTGTATTTTTTTATATGTTCGTTTTCGATCACCTCACATAAAATTATTTCATTAGAAAATAGGTCAATAAGGTTTAAAATTGTTACAAACACGAACGTGATAAACAATTGTACTCTCGTACTCTAACTCTTTTAAAAACTGACAAGCCGCAACCGGGACGGTACAGAAAGTTTTGTGGAAACTACAGAAATTTCTTGAGCTCGCAGTCAAAAGACTTAAGTTTACCACTCGTAACTTTTGAAAGAATGCACCGATTGACTTTAATTAAATTACTCTCAAACGAAAGAGCAAAGCATTAAGCTGAAAGAAAATGCTTTGACCGGCAGGCCGCAGCCGAGACGGTTCAGAAACGGTTTTGTTGAAACTACAGAAATTTCTTTACCGCGCAGTCAAAAAACTTCACCATTTCACTTGTAATATAATGTATAAAGTGTTAAAATTAAAACGCTTGAAATTAAATTCAAAGCATTTGAAGCCTTAGTTGAAGAATTTCACCTTCATATTACAATGTATAAAATTAAAATGTATGAATATTGAAAAGTTGCATACGAAAATCCAATTGAAAGCTTCGGTTTTTTAGATCTAAGCTTCGAATTAAAGTTTTCAATTTCCCAATAAAAGAACTAAAGCTCAAATTACATCATGTGAAGATTACGTAAACTAATTTCATTTGACCACGGGTAATACATAACATAATTTTATCTGACTTGTCCTTGATTAAACTTATTCATGGACAAACATTGACGATAGATTCAAATAATGATGTATAGTCTGAAAAACAACAGTAGTTTTACCGTGGTATTTCTACGGTAAAAATGACAGTCAGAAATCGACGGTAAATCACGGTCATCATCGTCGGCGTGCCGTTTTAGCGTCTAAAATTACCGTTGATCACTGGTAATATTATTTACCGTCGGAATACTTCGATAAAAGATGAAAACCGATCATAATTACCGTTACGCCGGCGATAAAATTCTGACTGGGATGGCGTTCACTAAAACTTCAAAAGTGATCGTTCAAAAACGCTCCTCCGTGTCGATATAGCTGTTTATTTGCGGTCCTACATTTCGAATTTTCGACTCACAATCTTTTCCCTATGTTTTTCTAAGAACACTTACAACCCCCCCCCCCCCCTTCCCCCCTGCGGAGATCGTTTCCTGTAGTGTGGTAAGGGAATCTTTGCATAAAAAATAATCTGAAATAAACACAACCTAGTGAAATATTACGTAACTCTAAAAAAAAAAGAATCTAATGAAATGTTTCTCAACAGTTTTGTTGATCTACTCGACACAGAACTCTTTAGTATACAATCTAGCAAAGCTACACAACGTTCTTTGCTCCGTGAGAGGGGCAAACGAAGGGGAGGAGCGCGTCGAAGAGGATGCCAGAGCGTGCGCACCTGGAGCAGTGATTCGTATCAATGATACGATACGAATCTATGATACGTATCTGGAATACCCCTTGTAGTACCGGTTCCTTCAAGGAACCGCAAAAACTTACAAGAAATGATGTTCATATGCTTCGACAGCTTTCAGAACGTCAACCGCGTATATTTTTCCATGCAATATAGCTCGCAAATAAAAAAAAGACATTTCAGTGAAATGCGCTTCCTGAACAGTGAAGATTAACAGTTTCAAAAGCTATCTTCTCCAACAGTCATTATTGTAGAGCAATGATTGAGGTCTCATTGAATGCGCAAAAAGAGGCTGAATGGCTGGACGGAAAATCACGATGAAATGCATAGTAATTATTTAGTTACATTGAAAAACCTACGGAAAAAACATGACTTTTAAAAAAACAAAACTATGATATAAAATCTAAACTGTCTTGAATTTTTTATCCATTCTCCGTCCAACTATGCGGCAATATTTTGCGCATTCAATGAGACCTAAATCATTGCTCAACGATAATAACTGTCGGAGGAGATATCTTTTGAAAATACCCTATTTTGTACCCATTTTCCCCATTATCTCAGTAATTAGTTCTAAACTTGAAAAAAATTTTTGGACACGCTCTTGTAACCCTATCCAACATACATGCGTGAGCCAATTTCCATACATCTAGTTCCCATACAACAAACGTGACAGTTATTTTTCTGATTCAGGCAAGACGTTCCCCTTAAGAACCTGCTATCTCAGATGACCATCATGAAAGGTTTTATACTTTATAAAGAAAGGGTTTTAATTCGCAAGTCATTGCGTAGAATAGTTCTTTATATATTTCATGATATACATCCTGGCATTTGTGATATGAAGTCGTTGGCCAGATCTGTTATTTGGTTTCCCGGAAATGACAAAACTATTGAACACATCGTAAAATGTTGCCCTCAATGTCGGTTAAATCTAGCAAAACCTAAGTCTAGAAATGTAGATTGGCCTACTCCTTCACGCCCTTTCGAACGTATTCATGTTGATCACTTTATCTACGAGAATAAATTGTTTTCATTGCTGTAGATGCATTATCTAAATATATAGAATGCGAAATTGTACCGTCCACGAGTTTGTCAGATACTATTGATGCTTTGAGAAGGATTTTCAGCAGAAACGGGTTGTGTGATGTGCTCGCAGGTGACAATGCTTCTAACTTTTCATCTCAAGGCTTTAAATATTTTCTAATTTCCATCGGCATTGAGCACCTCTCACTTCCGTCCTATTCGCCAGTCAGCAATGGTCAAGCTGAGATGGGGGTAAGAGTCATTGAAGATCTGTTGGAAAAACTCCCTTCTCCCGAATCGCTCAAAACCCGTCTAGCAAAAGCGTTGTTTCAACCGCATTGTATTCCTTATAGTGTCACAAAAATTGATTACTCGGGTGCGCTCAACAATCGTAAATTTGTAACTTCCAGAGAAAGAGTTAATCGTAAATATTTTGTGTCCAGGTCTAAGCCTATGTACGTAACTCAATTTGATGCCAGTGATCATGTTCTTGCTCTGAATTTCAGAAATGGTCCCAGGTGGCTGAAGGAAATTATTGTTAGTAAAGTTGCTGTTAATATCTTTCAGGTTCAAATCTTGGCATCAAACATGATATGGAAGAGACACTCTAATCAGCTGCTTTATTCTTCTAGTAATTTGGGATCTATCAGTAGCAAGGTGGCTGAGCCTTCTGCTTTGCAGCCTGTTAGCAGTTCACCTGTACAAAATTAACCTCGTAAATCGGGTAGAAAAACTAAACCTGAAATGCCAATGGGTTGTTGAGTTCTTCCTTCCTTTTGTCATGTATTCATCTAAAGGGAGGGAAATTGTTATATATCAATATGTGCATCACATTGGGAGCGCCGGATGTCTTTGTCGCACTCGACTCCGGATGTCTTTGTCACGCTCCGAGCACCGGAAGGTCTTTGTTGCGCTCTGGTTTTACGAGCCCCAGAAAGTCTCTGTTGCGCTCTGGTTTTAAGAGAAAGCTGTACCCGACGGAGGCCAGTATAGGGGAGGTTTGTTCTACAGTAAAGCGCCCGATATCGACAAGGCTTCTGCCCTATGTGAGATGAACGATAGTTGACAAAGACATTATTGTTTCTGTTCGGCTTTCGGTTGGTTACATTGGGTTGATGGAAACGCACTATCTCAGCAGTGCTCTGGGGAAGATATAACGAGGAGAATACATATTGGGCCCTCTGCATGAGGAGCCTTTCTTGAATAGGAATCCAGCCGAGTTTATTAATTAGGGAGAGAGGTTACATGTCCACCTCTTTTGAAATTACCGTTGCATGCCCCCTTGGCTGCGAAGTTCATGCACTTCTGTAAATCCCTTTGAAGGTATTGAGGTAAGTCTCCCCATACTAGGCTGCAGTAGTCAATGCGCGATAACACCTGGGATTAAATGGCTAATAATCTTGATTTTTCGTTTAGCATACTCTTTAAACGAGGAAAAACATTAAAGTTCCGTAAATTATGTTGTAGGTATTCTCAACGTGAGATTTGGATTTCTGTTTACTCTCAACTTGTAACATTACCTAACTCGTCATCTCTTTACTATTGTGAAGCATCCATGTAAAAAAAACATAAATTTGTTGTGTGATCATCCATTTTTACTTAAATAAAATGCTTATCAACTAATGACCGTTATGCTAAAAATTTTTGATTAGAAATACAAAACTTGTAATTTTCGTGGTCCTCATGATTATATTTATATTGTTTTCATGCTTCCTTGAAATGACATTTTTGAACATCTGCCGAAACAAGTAATAATTATTCTAATATTATTTCCTGGCGTCAATAATTTCGAAATTTTATGTCATGTACATGTGAACTGTCAAAAGGGTTTTCACCCCACAATGAAAATGCATCGTCCATGAAATTGTGTTGTCTCTTATAATTATAATTAAATGTTTAATCAAAGGTAGATTAAGCAACATTATGAAAACATTGCCCTCAATCAATCATTTATTTTCGACTAGTGACATGGGTATTACAATACTAATGTGTGTGCATCAACTAAGAGTATTAACTTTAAGGTATTTTACAAACCAATGATGGTACTTCTGTACCATCCATATTGAATATAAACTGTTTTTCTTTTCTTTCTTTCTTTTTTTTCTTTGAATTATTAAGAAGAGGTGAACACATTGCTTTAGAGCCTTGCAGCCCTTCACCTGTCATTCTTGGATGGACTCGATAATATCATGCAGAAATCAAATAAGACTCATAACCAGGGTGTTATAAATTACGGCAATCTTTTCAATGCCAAACTTCTCAAACATCCAACTACAAGCAAACAACTAAATTTTTTATGTAATAAATTTAAATCCTTGCTTCGAACAATCACTTAGCATCCACGCATGTTGTGACACGCTTCATGTTAAATATTCTTGACACACTCAACCAACTCACAAAAAAATATTCATCATTTACAATCCAATTTTTCGTAATTTTATTTAAAAGAATTAGTTTAATATTTGCGCCCTACAACAGACTTCAAGTTTTTAAGATCGATGCGTGAATGAAAAAAATTTAAAAAAAAAGTTTGTAAGATTCTGATATATTTTATTCTCTTAAATTTCATTAATGAATATGCCATTGATACAAGAAACGTTAAGTACGTAATGTCAACTGAAACAAATGTCAACTAAACTAACCACGTAATCACTGCTGTCCGATCATCACACGTATAATTTCCCTGGATAACAAACTCAAGTAGTGGATTATTCATAGGATCACTATAAACAATAAAAAACGTCCAGAACACTTCACATTACTTAACTAAGTTCAAATATCACCAGTAGTATTTGATGGTTTAGAAAGTATATCGCAAATCGAATATGAAACTGGATAGGATTTAAAAAATAAAGTACCAGGCACTATAGCAGGTGATGGTAACTGAAAAGAGTTTATACGATTTTATTATGAAGAAGACATTCGACGAAACCTAATCTTTGGTTAACTACGGGTAAGGGGAATCTGTTCCACCCCATTAGCGCCCTCGGAAGCCCCCGTGCTAAAACCTTTGTCGGGAGAGAAAACCAGTACTTTTAGACTTAAAAATATTCAAGTAAAGAAGTATGGCGGTCGCCTAGCTGTCTACTCAGAAAATAATAGAGCAAATGGGAAATTGGGAATTCAAGAAATTTGGTAATTAAGTTATGAAAGAACGGTGGCCGCCTAGTTGTCCACGTAATCAAGTAATTAATCATTTGAGAAATTAGTTTAGTTTGTAAGTAATTGAGCAAATTTCTTTCCTATTTATTTTTAAAGTAATGAGACTAGTACAGGCTGCTCGTCAGACATGTTAGATAGTGCCGCTGACGAACTGCAGTCGTGCTGTGCAGACGTCCAAAGGCGAGATGAGATTAATTAACTGAGTAGTTCAGGAAAGGCGGAGGAAGAGGAGTTATCCGGCCATAGTAGTTAGCATTTCCATCAGCGAGGCGTTACAATCGTACCACCTTACAAACCAGGCCGAAAATGGCACCAGGATGATCGAAGAAAAGCGAAGTCCGACCAGTTGCCATTCACTGTTTACACTTGGTCACACTGCAAAAATAATAAGAAATAATTAAGCATAGCGCCTGACTGGTGAGAGCTCCGCTGCTGGTCGGAGTAGTTTGAATAATTATTGTAGTTCCGAGGTACTCTATACACGAGCTAAACGATCCTGAAACATGGAAAATTGAATCTATTATTAAAGAAATTGCCATTTATCACGAAGAATGGGACATAGCAAATCATATAACGATTTATTCGCCAAGGACACTACTCAGTTGGTGATGGCTGTAGTGATCGAACATCACTCGAATTACGAGGAAAAAAGTACAAGGAAATAATGACTTTTTTGCATCAACAATGGCTCTGAAGTTTTTGATAGTGTAAAGAATTCGAAAATTAAATAAATGAATTGAAACAGCTCTGAAGAAAAGTATTAAAAGTTCATGCTAATTTAATACTCCTCATTCTTCTAAATTTAACACGTTCTATTTCTCGAGAGATTTTGGCTGGCTCTCGAAAAATTGTCCGAGTAACCATATTTTCAAAACTGGAGATGGAATCAATGTTAGTAGTTTTAGACCAATTTCTGTCCAGTTAATTTTAAGTGAAGTTTACGGAAAGAATATTTACAGTGTGTCCCATTCATTCGCACAATATATTTTCGTTATGATAATCAGTATTGCTTATGATCTGTAAACCAACACCGCTAGTAATTTTGAATCACTTCCAATATTTTTACTCCAATTACGACGAAAAGCTTATTGTTTTTCCCGTGTTCCCAGACTTTCCAAGGAATTAGAATACTTTGATAACGACATATTACACACTATGCAAGCATTAGAGTATCTTATCATAGAAGGTTTAAATCATACCTCACGAACAGGATCCAATTTCTCGTGATTGGGATCTCCCAGTGGAACTTTTTTATGAGCGCTCTACAAGGATCGTTTTTGGGACTTTTTGTCGTTTATATTCATCAACGAAATTGTTATACGCGTACCATCGAGTAACTTTATACTTTTGGCATCGATAGTACCCTCTCTTTAATCATCTCTCATGAAAACTCTGAGACGATGACGGACAGAATAAATGGAGTGGTAGGAAAAATCTCGACGTTGCACATCGTAAACAAAATATGCATTAAAGTTGACAACAATAAATATATCCTATTCTTCAACGAGTGAAATCTATTTCTTCCTGCCATCAAAATCAATGGTGGTGAGATTACGCCAAAAATTTCATCCAAATTGCTATGAATTGATCATTGGTTTAAATCTACTTTTCAGAATTTTATACCGTGGGGGCAAAATAATGCAACACTATAATTTATTGCCTAGATTCTCATTTTTAAACCACGAATAATTACGAAAACAAAATTACATTGTTAAAGGAGTTACTATATCTAAAACCCACAAAATATTTACTAGAAAAAATATGTAGGGACATGTATAATAAATATGTGAACACAAGTTTACATCACAATACAAGATATACATACATTAATACTTCGTTGCTTAGCCGTTATTATTAATAATGGCTTCGAGACGTTTAGAGTCGTTCAATACCAGCCTTTTACAAGTTTCGGGTTTATCTTATTTCATTCTTCAATGCAAATTTCTTTGAGTTCAGTGATGTGATTGGCCCCTCTCTTCTGTGTATTCAATTTGAATTCCCTCCACAAGCTCTCACACGAATTCTTGTCCGAGGATTACTTCGCTATTCTAAAATATTTTCTTCTTTATCCTCAACCATTGCTTGGTTTCGTTTGTAGATTGCTTTGGGTTGTTGTCTTATTGGAAAATTCATCCACGTTTCAATTTCAATAAAAAATGCTTTTATTATGAACATTTTTCTTTGCTTGTGTGCACTATTGTTTGCATTAAGGTTTACTTCGAGTTGCAATGTGGGGTAAAGTATGTTCACTTTCTCATCAGCAAGGATATTACTTGCATCCATGATATCACCAGTTATTTTTTATGCAGTTCTCATCATCCCAGTCTAACTTTTTCGTTGCCTGCATGCATTTTTTTCGCCGCCCAAGCAATTCAATCGTTTCGGCGGCGAAACACCTGCATGCTCCGGCGGAAAACTTTGACTGGGAATTGTTTCAAATTCTTGAACAATAACTTTGGCTGTTTTTTCAGAGACCCCTTGTTTTTCTCTGACATACAGAAGAAATTTTGTGACTTCAAAAATATCAGAGTTATCTTCTACATCATTATCAGGAACACTGTCCGATCCACTGGGCGACTCATTGCCACTAGTAGTAGGAACACAATCCGTGGCCATAGTTTGAGTAGCTTGAGCCCTGTTTCTAACATTTAGGGCATGCGTCATAAATACATGATTTCTCACTGATGAAACCTCAGAGGTGTTCAGACAGTGCTCAACGCCACATCTGACATTGTAGTAAGGAAGGTGAGCATGTTCTGTAGAATGCTTGAACAACAGAGACATGGATTGTGTCTTATATGCATAAAGGCAGCAACTTAAGCAGCCCATTTTGTTATAGGAAGTTGCTTAGAAACAATTTGAAAGCAAATTTTGAAATAAATTTCTTTTTCTTTTGAAAAATTGTGAATTAAGTATAATTTTCAAAAACATCATTGTTATTATTATTGCCAATAAAACATAGGCAGCATGAAACATTGATCAGTATACTCACAAACTGAATTCTCAATCACAGCAATTAAACTCACAAATGTACAGAATATTCAGAAATTTTATCCAAACTAGCAATCCATACATATTATGTTATAAATTGCATAAGAGCTCAACAAACAAGAAATAAAAATATAAGCTGGAAATTTTTATACATGTATCTCTCAATTGAACATGCACAGGACTAATAGCATAACCCAAAAATATTATAAGTAACAGTATTGGGCTTCCTTGAGCATCAGTTTAAATGGTATTTTTAGCTTAAACAACACGTTTAATGATCAATTTTTTTACATTTTTAGGTTTACCTCCGATGCAATTTACCAGCCTGAAGCATACACAATAATGCAAATAGGTCCTTGTGGGTTATCTGTCACTACTTTTAATTTATGGTTTCCTTTTGATGTTGAGGATAGGCCAAGTTAGCTTTATTAAATTGTTATTAATTTTCATTATTTTAAATTTTTAGTTTGTTTCAGGTCATAATAAATCTCTGTGACCTTCCGAGAACTGAAAAGGAAGGTCCCAGATATTATATTAAGTAAATAAATTGCAAATCAACAGAGACACCTCACATGAATAATCCATTCATCGTGTCCAGAACATCAATAATTATTAAATATTCATAAAACAATTGCATTTGCCACTTTTTCCACTAACAAAACTTTTTTACATAAACAAGTGGTGACAGATAACCCACAAGTGCATGCAAATATAATACCATCTCATTGCCACGTGACTTTGGCAACATGAGGCACAATCAACAGTGCTAGTTGAAATTGATTCATGGTTGAGAAGCATTCTGATTAAACTTTTACATATTAATTAGTTTAGTCTGCATACAGTTATGAGAGTTATTATGTAATTCAAAATTTGCTGAGAAACCTTCAATTTCATTGTTTTCAACATGACCTAATTTAATGAATATGACTCATAATATTTTAAGGAAGGGTGGCCCTTAAACAGGAACATTGTTCAACAAGTTGAACTATTTAAATGTTACAAATTAAAGGATATTTTGAGAAATTTTAGTACTGTATCATGAAACTTGGCATATTAATATACTTAACCTCTTCTCAAGGTACATATTTGCTCCCAGTAGCATGCTGCTATTGCCTGCATTATTATTGCTGCATATTATCTGAAGTTTCTGAAATAAAATAACTGCATGCTTATTTTTGTTCTAATCTTATTCGATACATGATTTTAAATGTATTAGCTTAGTAATCTGTTGGGTTTGCTGAACAGTTTTTAGTATAATGGCATTATAGTATCAGATATATGCACTTCTGCATCTAAAATTTTCAGGGTAATTAACGATCTGTGCTGAAATTAGCACGTTTCTAATAAAATGTTTCATTCCAACAAAATTCCCAATAATCATTAAACGATTAATTAAAATGCTTGGCGACGATTTTAACTGTTACAACTTGTTCCAGAAGCAAACGAGCGTAACGCAGATTACAAGCTCACTTTTTCGATAAAAAAACATTATTTCTTTAACAGTCTTCTATGTGTACATAAACAAACACCAGTATTGTACAGAAATTCCCATTTCGCCGACATAAAAATGGACTACATGAAAAAGAATCCACTAGTTATTATACAACACATCACGGAAATACAACTCCAGCGTTGCGTGCATCAATGCATCATTTTTGCCGCGGTACCGATGAGTAATAATACAACACAGTAAGAAAGCTCCTAGTTTTCTGCAGAGCAATCTAATTTTCTGCATCGATTATTTTTTGCATAATTAAGAAAGGAGTCTCCATTAAATGTTGTACTTAAGTACTAACAGTATACTTTACACTATTTAGCAAATGTTTTGTTATCGTACTTATCACATTGTGTTTGCGTGCAAACGAACGAACAACACCTTGCTTTGAGACACTTAGCGCTCATCGAAGAATAATAGCACTTCCGATGAGATACCTGCTCTCTCTTTGCAACGTTCTGGCTATCTATGAGACACCTGAAAAGCCATGAGATACCTAGAGAGGTCAAAATTTCCCTCAGTGTACAGACAATGATGAGTATTTCATTTTTCTTTGGTAAATTCTTAGTCTGAAATTTCAAACGACTTCTTAAACGTCCACTAAAAATCTTTATGAAAGAAAGCAACCACTGAGAAAACATGAAGCAATGTATTTTCAAATATTCCTTCTTAACAAATTAAGAATTCAAATAACTAAATCTGACTTATCACAAGACGACAAAAAAAACTCTTAAAGCCCGAATGGAAATGACAGTCAGCGTTAACAAATATGGTTTGATTGTAAAATAAGTCATTTTCAATTAAATATAAATCTAAATCAAATAAAAGACATTTTACCTACAGTGGCATCGGTCCACCACTGTTCGAACTCAAACTGGTTTCTATCAATGCCGAATGAGCATATTTCCATCAAAAAGTTTCCAATGTTGTCGTCTTCAACGGGTATCCAGCTGTTCTAAATTAAAAAGAAATTCATCATTTACAATTGATAGAGCCGCTTTCAATAATCCGCTAACAGTGTATCTTGATCACAAATAAAATGGAATTTTCAATTTCATATTTAAAGACATTTTTAAGTTCGTGAGATTCATGAAGGGCTTTGATAATTTGAATGTCTAGTATTGTTATCAGTAAAAGGTAGAACATTTCAAGTTTCAAATAAGGAGAAGATAAAAAAATCTTGATTTTTAGTATAATAATTAGCTAAACTTCAAAATTGAACTTGAGTTTCAGAATGAGGACACATTCTTCTAAAAATACATTTAAGATAACAATCACATTCCAATTGAAAAAGTCTTAGCCCACTCATGCTCCAAAAAAGAGCTTTTAGCCTGCTGGTTTTAGGTGCAGAGGAAATTCATTGGAAACCGAATTCGAGCTGGTACTATGGTTTTGAGATTTGTCTCGCAATAATTGCAAATGCCGATCGCCCCACTGAAATATTCTCATCGATTATACTTTAGCTGGAAAGTTCAAAAGCATTTTTTCAGTGAGAGCATTTACATTTTTAAAACTTTACATTTCGATTTATTTGTTCTACAGCTGCGCTGATATCAAACCCATGAAATAGCTGTGCAGAACTAGGGATTTAGGAAGCGACATTTCGCGTGAACTGCACAGTTCTGGTTTTTAATCCTTATAATTACATCTTCGGTTATGAAAGAAAAGTTATTCTCTCATTTGATTGCTGATCACGATCTTAGATTTGTATAAAAATAGGTTCAATATTGTTCATCAGATAGTGAACGTGTTAGATGTTTAATTGACCTCTCTGTTTAGATGACATGCGTAGAAATAAAATAAAAGAAAAATTTGTGCCTCAAAAAATTACACTAGGACTTAATAAGTACGTGTCAGTAATGTAGGTGGTGAAGTGAACATGTGAACGTCGAAAATATAATCTGCAAGGACCTCCTTTTCATTCAATTGAATGATGAATAGAAAGCACTTCAACTGATTCACAGGTATAATGAAAAATACAAAATCATTTGCATTTGCAGGAGTGAAAATTGTTTCGTCTGTCATTGATGCTAAAAGTCGGTTCAATCTCCAACCTTTAAAGAGATCAAGCTTTTAACAGTATTTGGTACGGGTGTTCTGTTGTATTTTATAGGAAGCTCATGTCTTACTTAACACAGTCGATTTTGTATTCAACGGACACAGTTAATCTTAGACTGTATTTTTTCCCGTATCTTCATATTATTTCCGTGATTCGCAACCACCAGATTTCACCGACTAGAAATCTCTGCAATTCGAACTGAAGCACCATCATTGTTTTCCGTTTCCCATAGCTTGTTTCAATTTTATAGTCAGCCCAAATTTGATGAGTTAATTTCGGGGCTGCAGAGAACATTATGTAATTCTTTCGAACCGTATTCACGGAATTTTTAGTAGATGCATGGGCGAACACCAGCATCGGGCAGCCAGGACGAGGTTTTGTTCATTTCGGCTCAGCTTTGAAGAATCGCCATTCAGAGAGTGTCGCAAAAAAGATATACAATTTCAAATTACTATTTCTCGGAAACTATAAATGTTAAATATATTTTTTTTAAATTACGTTTTGTTTATCAGCCGTTTTGGCATCTATATGGGAAATTTGAGGGAGATGAACGAATGGGTGCTTTTTCAGCAATTTTTTTGGTAACAGACACGAAAAGCATGCATGCACAAGTTAGTTTGAATGCTAATTTTTTGTGTTAAAATATTTTTAAATGTTGTACTGAACTGTTTATTAGTAATAAGACATCGCAAGCATTTTAAAAAAAGGAAAAAAATTCAAGTTGTAAACTAATATTTAATTTGCTTCCACGTGGGCACCGTTTCTTTAAACACACAATTGCATTCTCTTTCTCATTCCTGTCATCACTCGTCTTATGAGAGCTTCAGTTTCTTGAAGCCAATTTATTTCGTTGACAATTCAGTGCTTCAGATCATCAGTGTTCCTTGGCGAGGAATAATAAACCTTACGTTTTAGATGACCCCTTAGGAAAAAATCACAGAGTGTTAAGTCTTTAGATCTGCGTGGCCACTCAATACGATGATTCAAGGAGATAATGCGATCACCAAATACCTCATTTAGCTTTTCCCTTCCAGCGCCAGTTCTGTGAGCAGAAGCGCCATCCTGAATCCACCACGTTCTATTTAACCTGTTTCCATCGGTTCCTCGGAGTCCTGGAATTGTTCATTAACAATTAGCGCAAGCATACTTTTCGTGTCCGTCTCCAAAATATTGCTGATATTGCTGAAAGAGCACCCTTTCATTTATCCTCTTCAAACATTTCATATGCATGCCCAAATGGTTAATAAATAATTTGTAATTCTTGAAATTTGGTAACATTTATAGTTTTTGAGATACAGTAATTTGAAACTGGGTATTCTTTTTAACGACACCCTGTAAATGCTAATGACACTCCTTTCGCATGAAACTATTATGGCGATTTTATGACGATTGTAAATAAATGTATTACGATGAATAAAAGAGCAAAGAAAATCGCTTTACTAAAAATCAAATTTTTTTAAAAACACATTTCAATAATAAAAATGAATTCAATAAAAATGAATTGATCTTCATTTCATATCCTGCATAGTGAATTTGAGTTTTTGAAATTGTTTTTTAGTGAAAATGGTTTCCCTTCAGTACTGGTAATTTCATGTGTCAATATTTTTTAAATCATAAACTTTATTCCCGCGTACCATTACCTACTGCTCGCAAGAAACAAATTTATTTTTCAATTCCGTTTTTTGGCAAGCAGTCCGAAAAGCTCAAAAAAGATTTATACCTGGTACTGTCTAAATACTTTATACATGTCGACTTCAAAATAGTATTGGTTAATGCATATAAGACAGGGCCTCATTTCAATTACAAGGACAAACGGCATGCTCTCCTTCATCATTTATGGATATTGTTGCGCACGGTGTGCGTCTGAATACGTGGGTTCGACCATTCGAGCCCTGGATATTCGTGTGGCTGAGTATGCCGGTAGGAGTTTTCGAACTAAGCAATTACTCGCTTCCAATCCCCAATCTGCTGTTCGCTCTCATGCAGAAAGTTGTGACATTCCAGTTCGGTTAGACGATTTTAAAACAATTTCTTCTACATCTGGTACAATTAACCTTCCCTTATGAGAGTCCCTGTTCATTTTAAAAGATAAACCTCCCTTGGACAATACGCAATCAGCCTTTGTTCTGCAATTAGTGTAGTCTCTGTCTCTCTTTTTTAATGTCATAAATTCCACTGATTAATGTATTTTGAACTTGTTATAACTCGGTGTTTTTGTATTTTTTAAATTTTTGAAACTTACGAAAAAAATTGGTCGAAACTTTCATTTTTATTATTGAAATGTGTTTTTAAAGAAAGATGATTTCTATTAAAGCGATTTTCATTGCTCTTTTATTCATCGTTAGACTTTACAAAAAGCAAAACTTTTACTTATATCCATAAATGTATTATTACTATTACCTGATTGAGCCCGATAATTATTTTTTTGCGTAAAAGGTTTGGATGTACACACGCTGGACTTAAGTAGAATTGAACTCAGGTCCGCGGTCTTTGACCCATGTATGACCGGGTGAGAGGATTCCGAAAAAGATCGATTGATCTTCTTTTAAACAAAATACAGGATTCGAAACCGACGTACGCCTAATTTTCAAATCATTTTACGCGAAAACGTGCTGCTGATGGCCTAAAACCATGGGCACCTTTTACAGATGTGCAAAATGAAAGATACGTTATATATACCATAAAAGCATTCTTCCCTATCCAGTGTCTCTATTTATGACATGCGAAGCATGATTTAAATAAAACACTTCTGGTCTACTTCTGGTTGCCGCTTACTTGTGATTAATTCATCAGAACAAAGCCCCGCAAAAAATTATATTCAACCCTCGAAGTTAAAAAGGAATTGTTTCAGGGTCATAAGCGAAATTTGATTTTGAAATAGTTTTCACAGTTAATTCTATACTGTGTGCTGGAATGTGTCTTTACTGCTCATGTAATTTACTTCCCAGTCGACAATTTTTGTGTACCTGACCTACTTTTACAAACTAAAAATCAGATCATTCGTATGGGAGTGGCAAGCGCATAATGTGGTAGGTAAGCGGCTCATTCATCTTCAATATTAGAGGGCCGTAACGAATGGTTATGAGTTCTCGTAAAAGTCAGACTTGCCAGTCATATCGATGATTGGATTGGCATCTGTTTCTGGAAGCTTAGATACCATTTCCATTTGAACAAGTTTATGATAAATGTAAAACACATGCAAGCAGATATATCCTCAAGTAATGTTGTTACGGTATTTAGGGGCAGTAATGAGCGCCGAGGTTATGAAAAGATATCGTGTTCATGCAATAAATCCACTTCAACACTTTTGAAAGGCTTCAATTATCAATGAGAAGTCATTTTCTGCAGTAAGTATTTATTAGTGTCGATGTATCAGAAATGTGTAATAAAATTATTATTTAGTCCCTTACGTTAAAATACCTCACACTTATTCATTTACTGACGCTAGGACGCTCATTGCTCACCCGTGATGTTTGATTTAAGCTGGACTTTCTGACAGTGTCATAGCAAGTTCTGGTTCAAATAACCGTGAAAGTTTAAAACTTTCCATTAGCCCATTAATAATTCTCCACATTTCAGCTTGAAAACTATTGATGATCTTTGCGTCGCATTCTTTCATGGAATTCCGCTCATCTACTTTTGACTTAAACCTCAACGATAAAGAATTCTATAACATTATTTGCGACAGCAGACGACCTGAAAAGCGCCGTGATGAGCTGTAGCGGGAACGTTCGGCGAGCGCAATTCACTGAGCAAAGTTTTAGCCCTCACTGGAGTGGGGGTGATAACGGGGTGGGTGAACAGGGCTAGTTTGATGAATAATTGTCACATCTCTCTCTGTCCACGTAAAGTCAACTTGCAAATTTCCTTTCCGTGAATTATATTTATGATAGAATTATCGAGTGAGGTTGCCATAATTAATGAAAGTCGAATTGATCAAGTGAAGGCAGAGAAGTAATTCTGCCTCACGAACTCATTATGTAGATGAAATACATATCCGATTCAGTTTACTCAGAAATTATTCAATACTTAACATATGGAACGTCAGTCAGAAGCTATTAACTTTCAAACAAAAATGAGTCTCGAAAGTTGCTGACGAATTATTTTCGTTTTCAATGCATTTCTCATGATACTTTAGCAAGACTTTCAATGCCTTTTTTTAGAAAAGTTACGCTTATGTACATGAACCGCTGCGTTCAGCGGTATCATACATAGAAAGGAGAAAATAACAACAGTATTTTGGAAAAAAAATATTCCCATGAATCGCAGCAAATTCATTTCCGTGTATGACAGGCTAAATAATATTAATTTCATAATTTTGTGAGATGCACTGTTATTCGTGGTACGTTGTGCTTATATCTCATGTCATGATGTTAATTAGAGCTAGTATCAAAAGCTATTTGAAAATATTTCCAATTTGAAACATATTCGCCAGACCATAATGCCCGCTACATTTTCTTCAACTTGGCGCTCAAATCAACATTACCACTGAGTCTGGGTGTGGTCAACGATGCGTGGGTGAGAGTCCTGTGCTCTGTCGTACAATTTCAGAGCTGTCCAAACAAGTTTCCTGGAGTTTAATCCAGTTGCGGCTTTCCAACTTTGCTCGCCAACGCTATTATTGAGAAACTTTGCTTGTCTCATCTGAGGTTATTTGTCTTGGGCACCGCACAAACATAGCAGTTTGAAAGCATTATGCCTACGCAGTAGAACCGAGCTTAGAACGGTTGTAATGGCAGTGAAATTACTGCATTTTAATCTCCTAGGAGTGTCAAAAGGGAAAGAACTGAATACTAAATGCGGTAGAGTTAGAGAGCAACCTATTTCAACACAGTTTATTTTCTGAACTTTAGTTTACTTCTTTCATATTTTTCATTTAGCAAAGTAAATGACGAGGTTTTGTTCAATGAGAATTGAGAGAATTTCACTGATGTATTCACGTCAAATCGAAATGGTGTAAAAGCTTCAAAACAAAAAGTTTAATATTTGCATATACTGTACTAAACCGAGAAATTGCTTCGCAGCTAACACAGAAAAAAGGCAGACCCCTATGGCAATATAATGGGAAGTTCGAAAGTAATAATTTTCTTCTTCAGAAAAAACTTAGCGCGATGGGTTTTTAAAAGGGAAATTTCCATCACGTATAGAAATGACTTTATTTTTCAGTTTTCTTTAGTGAGCGGGATAAGCGTTAGGTTATTACATTCAGCTGTGAACTACTGAAGTTGCTATAACATGGTATTCGATTTACAAAATTGAAACACAAGTTAGATTAGCTATTAGATTTGAAACACAAGTCAATTTGAAACAAAAGCTTGAGAACAAACAAAATTTTCTTACTTCAAATTTACTAATTTCTTTCCAATAATTCGCTCCAAGTCCACCATGTTACGTAAAATTTTTACTCTCAAACCTTGAAGCGGCAACTTGGACTTGATAAATCACTCGAGTTCAATGAGTCATCTTCCTGCGGAATGTCAGATATGTTGTAAGATGTACGATTTTTCTCATTACTAAACATTTTAAATTTCAACCTTCCCATACTAATTTCAATTGTCCCCTGATATTTCACTCTTACTTGCCGTAAGTAGTGCATGACATGTGTAGTTTCAAACTCTTGTTTGATCGAGGAAAAAATCGCATTTTCAACAATCTGATCAGAGAGGTAGCCTAATATTGAAATTATGAAGAGATGAACACAACATCATGCCAAAAATACGATACTCTGAACTATTATGCACAGTTCTTATACCTTGGCTATGGTTCATGGATTATCCAAGTTCAACAGCTGTAACAATGTCATTGAACACGGAACATTCTATCATTCAACAAATCTACGCATTAAATTATCATCTTGAAACCATGGAGTAACTGCAGAAACTAGTAACGAGTTGGTTATACAAGAAAGAATCAAATACGGCTGAAAAACTCACACATTGGATGCAATTGATGATTTCAGAGTTATATAGAATAACTAATATTTATCGCTATTATGTGCAGAGTAAAATGTGTGAATAATGCTGTCGAATTTGAAAAGAGCGAATTTGTCCATCAGCTTCGGTTACTGGAACATGCTATTATCCATTATTACTCACTCATAAGCAAAAACACCCAGGCTACCCACGAAACCGGCGATCATAACGTAGCCATGCCAGTCTCTTACCGGCTAGTAGCAGGACTTGTAACTTCACAGTTGAAGACGAAGTGATGCATAGCCACTCACATTGTAGAGCAATTGACACTAATATAACTCCATTGTGAAAAGAAAACTGTTCATCTATATATATTAAAATTTTTAACTTCAGAGCAACTTCTTAATCCGGCTAAGCAATAAAATTGATTTCCTTCAATTATTGTTACGGTTATAGAAATATACTCTGAATTCTGAGTTTTGACAAAACGTACATATGGAATTTTAGGAAGTTTCTGCGTTGAAATGTATTTTCAACAGAAATATATATCTAGGAATTTAAAAACGAAGAATGCACTACATATTGAAATCATATTTATATTTAATTAAGATGCTACACTAACTATATATTCGAAGCCAAGTCAATTCTATAAAACGTTTAGGAGACCAGCTCCATCTTCAGTTAACCGTCTGCAAGTAAAAAGTAAAGAAAATCAGTCTTCTATACAAAACACAAGGGTACAATAAAATTCACAAGTGAATTTGTAATGGGTATGAACTATTGGCGCTATTAAGATCTGGTTTTTCTTTTGAAATAAAAAGAGATTATAAAATACGTAGATCTAAGTCATTGGATGCTGTGCGTAAGATTGAAAAATTTTCCTCTGCTATTCGGTCACAACACTGCTCGCTGTGAAGGCGGATAGATGAATGAGGCGGTTGGGTCAAAGGTCTTCCGCTACGGTAGCTGACTCCACGGTGTTGGGCAATCCTAATATAGAATGGCAAAGTCGTCATGCCGACATAGCCAGATGTACACTGTACACAACTAAACTTATACACAATGGATGCCCGCATCCGTTTAGGAATCACGTCCTTGTAGCGAAAGAACGACCCAACTTTAAGTGAATTAACCGACACAATACACAGTTTTACAGCAGGAAAATGACGTTTAAAAAGAATTTCCAAATCTCGCGACATTTTATCAGTATAGTCTCCAAAATACGGGAAAACGCAATAAAGACGTTGCAATGGTTCTATCACGACATTTGTGACGGAGTATTTTTTAGCCAAAAATTTTTTAATATGAACATTGACAATAGACGTAGGGTACCCATTTTTTTGTAAAAATTTTTGTAAAAAAGAAAACTCCATATGAAGATCAACGTAATTAGAACAAATATTGAAGGCACGATTTAACAAGGTTTTTATAGTATTGATTTTAAATCTATAGTTACAGAAGCTAAAAAAGCTTAAGCCCAAACCCGTGAATGTAGGTTTGCGATAGACAGATGAACTGAACGTATGGCCGCTTCTAGTAATTTTAGAATCCAAAAAAGATAAACAATTATTTGACTCCATTTCAATTGTGAATTTTATTGACGGGTGTTTAGAGTTTAAGTATTCTCTGAACAAAGGTGCATGACTAGGATCTCTAAACAGTAAAAACGTATCGTCAATATATCTGCGGTAGAATTCAGGCTTAAACTCTGTGGGACAATCAGCCAACCATTTTTCTTCCCAATGGCACATGAAAATATTGGCAAACGTAGGCCCCAGGGGAAGACCCATACCGAGACCCTCAACTTGCTTATACATCTTTCCTGCAAAAATAAACACAGAATTCAACACGGAAAGTTCAAGGAGGGTTTTAAAATGAGTTTTTCCTAGACCTAAAATCGTGTTTGTTGATGTAACAAAAAGGGTATTTATAATTATATTTATAGTTTCCGCTAATGGAATATTGGTGAACAAATTTTCCACATCAAATGAAGCCATTGTCATTACATTTGGATTCTGAAAAGAAGTAATCTCCCTAACGAACTGAGAAGAATTTTCCAACGTGTAAACATTCTTGGTTAAAGGATGATAAAAAACAAACGTTTCGGATTTTAAAAATCCATATTCAGTGTTCTGAAATACATTGAATCTAAGTATTAAAACATTGTAACTATAAATCTTCGGAATAAATCGGATGTAAGATAATGAAATTTAAAAGACAATATAAAACAAAAAAACTATACAAAATTTTAACAAACAATGGAAAGTTTCACCGCCGTATCACACTCATTTATTGACGGATAGTTTTTTAAAATGTATATCGATGCTAAAATGCGGAGATCGGACAAATTTGATGTTGAATCCAAAATTTTAAAATTTGTATTTTTAAAAATATGGTCTTTTTTCAAACAGTGTTCTCTTATAGATGAGTTGGATGGTCTGGTGAGGTTACAGCCGGTGCGAAACACAAGGGAGTCTCCTTTCGGACCGGCTGTAACCTCACCAAAGCGTCCAACTCATCTATGGAACTAAATTTTACCCTTGTAACTCGATAATTCATGCAACTCATTGACATAATCTGGTAACAATAATTGACAATGTACTAAAAATGTTAGATGATATTCTTAGCCACGTTGGTTAGTACGGATTAGTATTTTCTTTTTAGGAGTATCAAACGATTGGAAGTACAAAACTGCTAAATTTTACGCTTCTCTGAGTTGAGCTAAACTATTATTGAAAAGCAATCGAAATTTCCACGTAATTTTAGCTGAAAAATGTAGCGTTTAGCCGTAAATTTAACAATAGCAACACCAAATGGATTTGTTATGAAATGGGGGGAATGACTAGAGAAACGAATTAAATTCACCTGTCATCATGATTAAAGTATATTACACGATTATTAAACAATATGACTGAAATGAAAAAAATCATTACTGAAATAAATCATTACTGCACATTAATGGAACGTTACCAAAATAGTACTAACCAGAGAAAGGTTTACAATGAGCAAATTTACTGTACTGACATTAATAGCGTACCAGAAATCTTCAATATAATTTGATGTTTACGAGTATTTTTCCTCAATAGCATTCCACATAACTCGTAAGAACTTTTGACCAAAAGTTTCCATTAAAAATCAAGAACTAGAATATATGATTTAAAATGAACAGGCGTCAGCAACGTGACACCAATATAATGTGTGCTGAATACCAGCTGTTTAAATTTTGCCTCACAATCGAACTCGGACTGACTTCAAACGAAGCACATACCACCACATGAAGACCTGTCATTAGTGAGATCTTCCTAGTTTGTAAAGATCTTTAAGACAAATGTTTTTTAGTAAACAGTTATTGAGCAATATATTACTGATGCGGTGGCAACTCATGGCCTTATTATATTATTTACATATAGAGTCGTCCCGATTAATATGTACAATTTCCTTTCTTAAATAAATGAAATAGATTGATTTCTGGGAAGTCAAACTTTTAGGATAAAAAGGAAAACCAACGTGGCTAAGAATATCATGATAAAAAACAAACGTTTCGGATTTTAAAAATCCATATTCAGTGTTCTGAAATACATTGAATCTAAGTATTAAAACATGGTAACTATAAATCTTCGGAATAAATCGGATGTAAGATAATGAAATTTAAAAGACAATATAAAACAAAAAAACTATACAAAATTTTAACAAACAATGGAAAGTTTCACCGCCGTATCACACTCATTTATTGACGGATAGTTTTTTAAAATGTATATCGATGCTAAAATGCGGAGATCGGACAAATTTGATGTTGAATCCAAAATTTTAAAATTTGTATTTTTAAAAATATGGTCTTTTTTCAAACAGTGTTCTCTTATAGATGAGTTGGATGGTCTGGTGAGGTTACAGCCGGTGCGAAACACAAGGGAGTCTCCTTTCGCACCGGCTGTAACCTCACCAAAGCGTCCAACTCATCTATGGAACTAAATTTTACCCTTGTAACTCGATAATTCATGCAACTCATTGACATAATCTGGTAACAATAATTGACAATGTACTAAAAATGTTAGTGTCGATACCGTTGTGCGGTCGACGTGAGGGTTCGTGTAAAAGGGGGCTGTCTTCTGTGCAGCTACCTTTTTCCGGGGCGCTAGCTTTTCTTCGCAGCTGCCCTTCCTGAGGTTCGTGTGGGTACCGCCTACGCCGTAATGAGTCCGCTAGGGCAACAGAAGTAAATTCTGTTAGTGCCGAACTACGGCGGTACCGTTGTGTGTGGGGGTGAGGTTAGTGTGGGTACCACCTGCGCCGTATTCAGTCCGCTAGGGCACCAGAAGTAAATTCTGTTATGTGCCGAACTACGGTGGTACCGCTAGGGTGAGGTGTGTGTGTGCGTACCGACTACGCCGTATTCAGTCCGCTAGGGCAACAGAAGTAAATTCCGTTTTGTGCCGAACTACGGCGATACCGTTAGGAAGACGAGCAACTGTCTGCGCCGTATGAGACCGGTAGGGCAACAGAAGAGAATTCTGTTAGTACTGAACTGCGACAGCGTCTTCCTAATCGACCAACTATGTGAAATAGTTCGTCCTTCCGAGGTGGCTCCTTAAACCCCTTATCAAGCGAGGGGTCGTATTAGACTAAAGCCTGTGTCAATAAGGAGAAAGGAAACTCTTTTGACCTCAGGGTGTGACTAGTTTAATGCTGAATCTCTTTGAAGTCCCTATTACATACACTGATATATTTTAACAAAGACAGTGATTTATTTTCTATTGCAAAAATAGTGCGTCAGGCGTCAGCAACGTGACACCAATATAATGTGTGCTGAATACCAGCTGTTTAAATTTTGCCTCACAATCGAACTCGGACTGACTTCAAACGAAGCACATACCACCACATGAAGACCTGTCATTAGTGAGATCTTCCTAGTTTGTAAAGATCTTTAAGACAAATGTTTTTTAGTAAACAGTTATTGAGCAATATATTACTGATGCGGTGGCAACTCATGGCCTTATTATATTATTTACATATAGAGTCGTCCCGATTAATATGTACAATTTCCTTTCTTAAATAAATGAAATAGATTGATTTCTGGGAAGTCAAACTTTTAGGATAAAAAGGAAAACCAACGTGGCTAAGAATATCATGATAAAAAACAAACGTTTCGGATTTTAAAAATCCATATTCAGTGTTCTGAAATACATTGAATCTAAGTATTAAAACATTGTAACTATAAATCTTCGGAATAAATCGGATGTAAGATAATGAAATTTAAAAGACAATATAAAACAAAAAAACTATACAAAATTTTAACAAACAATGGAAAGTTTCACCGCCGTATCACACTCATTTATTGACGGATAGTTTTTTAAAATGTATATCGATGCTAAAATGCGGAGATCGGACAAATTTGATGTTGAATCCAAAATTTTAAAATTTGTATTTTTAAAAATATGGTCTTTTTTCAAACAGTGTTCTCTTATAGATGAGTTGGATGGTCTGGTGAGGTTACAGCCGGTGCGAAACACAAGGGAGTCTCCTTTCGCACCGGCTGTAACCTCACCAAAGCGTCCAACTCATCTATGGAACTAAATTTTACCCTTGTAACTCGATAATTCATGCAACTCATTGACATAATCTGGTAACAATAATTGACAATGTACTAAAAATGTTAGTGTCGATACCGTTGTGCGGTCGACGTGAGGGTTCGTGTAAAAGGGGGCTGTCTTCTGTGCAGCTACCTTTTTCCGGGGCGCTAGCTTTTCTTCGCAGCTGCCCTTCCTGAGGTTCGTGTGGGTACCGCCTACGCCGTAATGAGTCCGCTAGGGCAACAGAAGTAAATTCTGTTAGTGCCGAACTACGGCGGTACCGTTGTGTGTGGGGGTGAGGTTAGTGTGGGTACCACCTGCGCCGTATTCAGTCCGCTAGGGCACCAGAAGTAAATTCTGTTATGTGCCGAACTACGGTGGTACCGCTAGGGTGAGGTGTGTGTGTGCGTACCGACTACGCCGTATTCAGTCCGCTAGGGCAACAGAAGTAAATTCCGTTTTGTGCCGAACTACGGCGATACCGTTAGGAAGACGAGCAACTGTCTGCGCCGTATGAGACCGGTAGGGCAACAGAAGAGAATTCTGTTAGTACTGAACTGCGACAGCGTCTTCCTAATCGACCAACTATGTGAAATAGTTCGTCCTTCCGAGGTGGCTCCTTAAACCCCTTATCAAGCGAGGGGTCGTATTAGACTAAAGCCTGTGTCAATAAGGAGAAAGGAAACTCTTTTGACCTCAGGGTGTGACCAGTTTAATGCTGAATCTCTTTGAAGTCCCTATTACATACACTGATATATTTTAACAAAGACAGTGATTTATTTTCTATTGCAAAAATAGTGCGTCAGGCGTCAGCAACGTGACACCAATATAATGTGTGCTGAATACCAGCTGTTTAAATTTTGCCTCACAATCGAACTCGGACTGACTTCAAACGAAGCACATACCACCACATGAAGACCTGTCATTAGTGAGATCTTCCTAGTTTGTAAAGATCTTTAAGACAAATTTTTTTTAGTAAACAGTTATTGAGCAATATATTACTGATGCGGTGGCAACTCATGGCCTTATTATATTATTTACATATAGAGTCGTCCCGATTAATATGTACAATTTCCTTTCTTAAATAAATGAAATAGATTGATTTCTGGGAAGTCAAACTTTTAGGATAAAAAGGAAAACCAACGTGGCTAAGAATATCATGATAAAAAACAAACGTTTCGGATTTTAAAAATCCATATTCAGTGTTCTGAAATACATTGAATCTAAGTATTAAAACATTGTAACTATAAATCTTCGGAATAAATCGGATGTAAGATAATGAAATTTAAAAGACAATATAAAACAAAAAAACTATACAAAATTTTAACAAACAATGGAAAGTTTCACCGCCGTATCACACTCATTTATTGACGGATAGTTTTTTAAAATGTATATCGATGCTAAAATGCGGAGATCGGACAAATTTGATGTTGAATCCAAAATTTTAAAATTTGTATTTTTAAAAATATGGTCTTTTTTCAAACAGTGTTCTCTTATAGATGAGTTGGATGGTCTGGTGAGGTTACAGCCGGTGCGAAACACAAGGGAGTCTCCTTTCGCACCGGCTGTAACCTCACCAAAGCGTCCAACTCATCTATGGAACTAAATTTTACCCTTGTAACTCGATAATTCATGCAACTCATTGACATAATCTGGTAACAATAATTGACAATGTACTAAAAATGTTAGTGTCGATACCGTTGTGCGGTCGACGTGAGGGTTCGTGTAAAAGGGGGCTGTCTTCTGTGCAGCTACCTTTTTCCGGGGCGCTAGCTTTTCTTCGCAGCTGCCCTTCCTGAGGTTCGTGTGGGTACCGCCTACGCCGTAATGAGTCCGCTAGGGCAACAGAAGTAAATTCTGTTAGTGCCGAACTACGGCGGTACCGTTGTGTGTGGGGGTGAGGTTAGTGTGGGTACCACCTGCGCCGTATTCAGTCCGCTAGGGCACCAGAAGTAAATTCTGTTATGTGCCGAACTACGGTGGTACCGCTAGGGTGAGGTGTGTGTGTGCGTACCGACTACGCCGTATTCAGTCCGCTAGGGCAACAGAAGTAAATTCCGTTTTGTGCCGAACTACGGCGATACCGTTAGGAAGACGAGCAACTGTCTGCGCCGTATGAGACCGGTAGGGCAACAGAAGAGAATTCTGTTAGTACTGAACTGCGACAGCGTCTTCCTAATCGACCAACTATGTGAAATAGTTCGTCCTTCCGAGGTGGCTCCTTAAACCCCTTATCAAGCGAGGGGTCGTATTAGACTAAAGCCTGTGTCAATAAGGAGAAAGGAAACTCTTTTGACCTCAGGGTGTGACTAGTTTAATGCTGAATCTCTTTGAAGTCCCTATTACATACACTGATATATTTTAACAAAGACAGTGATTTATTTTCTATTGCAAAAATAGTGCGTACAGACGTGAGCTTCTGCATAACAGGGTAAAATACTCAAAATTGCATTTAAAATATTAGTCGTATTTAGCTAGATAACACAAGAAACATTGGAATATCGAGATGTAATACAAATGATATTTAAGGGCTAACTAAAGTAAATGCACAAACGCAACATCAGCGCGGAGAAATAGACAAGTCGGCGTTCAGAGAGCTGGACACATGAAGAAAATACTTAAGATTATGGGAACTAACACAAAAGGCTCGACAACCCCTGTGCGGCCTGACAGTTGGCATAAACCATCAGGAGCAAATTTAAAAAAAATATATTTCAAATCAACATTCACGTCTTCCATTATATAATCAGATAGAAATTTCTTCACAAAATCACTTACGAGACGCGTGATTAATATGACCGAGTGATCGTTAGACACTGGTAGTCCACGTCAGAAATCAATGCCGATGCCTTCGGTAATTTCTGACTGGGTAGTAACATCTAATTCAATATCGAACTTACTTACATATATATGTATACATATATATATATATATATATACTCTCATTTGACAATTTCGACTATACAGAGTGTTTCAAAATTCTAGGGACAAAATTGATAGGTTGCATAGGAAAGCAAACTAAACTGTTCTTACTCTATGAACGGGTATCCGAAAACGTAACGTTTACGATATACAAGGTGTACAGGAGTCTTACCTGAGGCCAGTTATAACACAAGAAGAACCTCAACTATTTATCAATACCATTTTACAGCAGCTGCTCAAAGTGCCTTCCACCAACGTCAATGCACAACTGACCCTGGTGTGCACAGGATTGTTGCACACATTCGAAGATTCAGGGCATTGCAAATATCTGCAGAAGCAACAGCGATTCTAGCAACTAGGTCTTCTTCGGAGTCAACTGGGGTGTCGCACACAAGGCTCTTCATATGACCCAAAAAGTAGAAAATTAATCTAACGGAGTCAGATCGGGAGGTCTTGATGGCCAAGAGACAGGACCACCAATACAGATCCATCGATGAGGAAGCGGCCAGTTAATTAAGTACTCCCTCACTTCGTTCGAGTTATGTACAGGCGCTCCATCGTGTTGGAACCCCATTCGTTAATCAATGGTCAAAGGAACATCTTCCAGTAACAGTGGCGATTGTACTTTGAGACAAATTATGTAATTCTGCCCGTTTAATCGTTCAGGCATGATGCATGGACCGATCATGATGTCATCAACGATGCCTGCCCAAACATTGGCACGGAAGCGTTGTTGCAACCCATGCTCGCAGCGGATGTGTGGATTAACTTGTCGCCATTCATGGGCGTTGTGCAAATTAAACATTCCCTCACGATTGAAGGTTGCTTCTTCCGAAAACGGTACATTCTTTGAAAAGCTTTCGTTCTCTAACTGCCTATGTACAATCCACTAGGCGAATAATTGCGCGCGAACAGGATAATCTCGAGAAGTCAATCTTTGAACTCTCTCGAAGTGGAATGAATGAAGCTGATTCTCATTCAACACTCGCCATACCCCCACATGCTGTTGTAGCCCCATAACTCTTTCTACAGCACGTGTGATCGCACGTAGGTTCTGCTCAAAACGTCGTAGGACTTCATTTTCTATTTCAGCATCTCGCATGGGGCAGCCAGCATCCGGTCGATGTACACCTAACGTTTCTGTTTCACATAACCTCCTGTGTAAATTTGTGAACACCCGATAGTTAGGTACGTGTTTGTTTTGGAAACCGCTCAGCGTTTATCCAAGCTGCCGTTTTGCATTGCAACCAGCTGCGCCGTATGCTAGGTGCATATCTGCCAGTTCAAGATTAGTCAGACGTTCCATGTTCCTCCTCTCGAGTCACGTCGTCGACTAACGAATGATCACAATTCACTTGAATTCAGCAGGGCTGTCACTGAGGTTTTTCTCTTTCCCACAGATTTACAGTAGAAATTCCCCCATATTCGGCAAAAATCCCCTGAATATAAGAAAAAAACCTATTATGGTACATGATGAAAGAAAATGACATAACTTTTAATGTTTATTAAATCCAATTGTAATTGCATCATTTTCATTGACAGCTTGTGAGCTATTTTGCTGAAAGGATGAATTGTTTCACCCACAGGTAATAAATTATACACACTTGAGGAAAGGTCGTGTTGGTCAAAGTTTTCTGTAAAAGAAAGCTCCCATATGGAAATTCCCCTGGATTTCTTGAACAGCTCTCCTGCGATATCAACGCCAGTACTTGCAACATTTATGCTTCTCTTATGTTGTACTGAGCATAGTTTTGTTTTAATTTTTCAAAGAAAAATTGCCGCACTTACAATACCTACAGTTGGGATTACTATTTCATTTCAGGCGAGTTTTAATTCGGGTGCACCGAGCCAATCATTTTCATATGACTGCGTACAGAACTTTCGTTTATTAGAAGATGATTCGGTTCGGTAAGCCGTTGGGAAAAAAATCAGCATTCTAGAGGAAAAATAATCATTATAAAATATTGAAATCTTTACATTAATAGCATAATCACTAAAATGAACCTATTTGTCATCTTTGTGAAGTTTTGCTTTTAAAATGTTGAATAAATATTCAAAGTTATAGAACTAATTGCTGAAGAGCATGTAACAGAGTTAATCTCTGTAACGCATATAAGTTATGACAAGACAGATCATTGAAAACATTAAATATTATAAGGTTCGAATTGAAAAGTAGGCCTGCCGCACATTTTTAATATCTTTTCATTTTGAATCACATAAGTATTTAATCTTCAAGAACTCCTTCGTTCCGCCTCCTTTACCGAAGAAAATACTATTAAAATATCTGAATTTACATATTAATATATAAGAATAATTACCACATAATATAAATTAATGAGGGGAATGGTGATCAAAAAGTATTCGCTCAGAGGAAGGCAGCTAGCAACCGTCAGAGTCACTGTGTGCCTTTTTATTCCTTTTATAGAGCGAACTCTTTAGACTTAACTCAGTGAGCTGTGAGAATGAGAATATTCACTGTTCCGATGTGAATCTCGTTGTCAGTCTAACGAGTTCGATCCTCATTCAAACTTCGTTATATCGGCTTTTATTCATCGTTAAAAGGGGGTATTTCCTGTTCTGCATCATAATAGCTCCATCCGAATGAGCTCACGTCCACTTGTAATTCAAAATTATTCAAGGTATACAATTTTTGAATAGGAAATAATTCCTGCCCGAATTCCCCCAAATTTAGAAGATTTTACGAGAGTTTCCCCCATTCCCCTAGACTACAAGCGTTTCCACCAGATCTAGGGGAAATCCCCAATCAGTGGCAGCCCTGCAATTCAGCCACGTTGTTACCAGATGTTGCCAAGACGCGTTATCCGTATTCTGTAAATCATGTAAAGTTTTCAAATTTTAACGTGATCATCCATTGGACACTTTGCATTTCGAAAACGTGACATTTTCGGATACCCGTTCATAGAATCAAAACAGTTTAGTTTGCCTTCCTATACCACCTACCAAAGTTTGTCCCTCGAATTTTAAAACACCCTGTAGAGTTTGAATTGAAATCCAGGAACAAAATATTGTTCCATAGCACTTCGACTATGTTTTAAACACAGTTGATGGTAATATGAATAGAGCTTCCAAAATACCGAGTTCATGCATATGGGCAATTTTTAGCAACTTACACATTTTCACATTTCACATTTCCGAGTTCACATTTTTTTAGCAACTTACATACAGTTATGTAAAGAAATGAATAATTACATACGCTTCAGGTACATGCTTTTTTCCATGTGTTTCAAGTCAATAAAAAACATTCTAAAACCATAAAGTAATTTAATTTTGTTACACAGAACAAGTCTTGCAGAATATAAGCACTATATTTGCATACCTGAAAATTACGTCAATTTATTTAAAATCTGAAGGCTAAAGTTTTTCTGTGTATGAATGGTGTCGTTAAATAGTTTGGTAGAGTGATGACATCTTAAAGTAAAATATTGAGATACAACACATTTTATTAATAAATAAAAATGGTTGGGTTGAAGATCCACTTCGGTAGAGTGATTGTGAAGGGAAGAGAACAGTTTCTTTTCAATACAAATGAGAAGTGAAAAAAATTACCTGGAGGCTTCCTGATCTTAAGTAATAAGGAGAGAATTGAAAATACCATGTAAAACACATACTCAAATAAAAAGTGGCAAGTAAAACAATGAAATTGAACGTTTCAAGCATTCGCTCATCTTCAGCAAAACAAATTTACGTGGAAAAACATGAAATGAATTACAAAGATGATAAATTAAAATAAGATAACCTAAAAAAACTTTCTGTTAACTATTGACAACGAAAATTATTAATTTAAGTTGGTTTCTTTAAAGCCAGCTCATTTCTTAAAATGTACAGACTCTAAAATCCTTGAATCGGATGCAAATTTAGATCTAGCAATAATTTTAAAATTACAGATGTCAAACGGGCTATTAAAATGCTTTGAATGATCCCTAATAGCTGAATGTGAACGACAGGATAAAATATTTCCTGTGCGGTAGCTCTTACCTCGATGCTCGGCACCCTAAAGCCTAGAGTACGACGTCAAACCGACGTACTCAGATGCACATCGTGCGCAACCAAATTTGTATGTATATGTATTTGTATAGACGTTATGTGGACGAAACCTTTTTACTTTTTCAGGACAAGTCTCATGCTCCGCTTTTCTTAAGTAACTTGAATGAGCGCCATAGAAACATCAGGTTCACAATGAAGGGTGAAGAGGCACTCAAACTTTCCTTCTTGGATGGTTTGGTTCACCGGTCTGGGAATGGGTTCGAGTATTCTGTGTATATGAAAAAGTGTTTTACAGGCTTAGGAACCTGTTTCTACTGTTCCTCGCCAAACATTTTCAAGTGAATTTTATCGGGACTGCAATCTTTAGAGCGTTCAATGTTGGCAGTTGTTATAGTTTCTACATGATGAGTTCACCTTTTTAAAAGAATTTTTTCGTAAGAATGGTTTTTCAACTCGACTTATAGATTCTCAAATTGGTAAATTTTTAGAAAAAGTTCAACGAACTGCTTTCCGGGGAATTAATTATGGAGACATTCGCTTTGTTTCGTTTCCGTTTTTTGGACCTCAGTCAGAGGAAGTGAAGAAAAAATATTTAGATTTGTTTGTCAAATACTTTCCGGGAATAAACTTTAAGGTGGTTTTCGTTAATAGTTTCAAAATATGCTCATTTTCCGGTACAACGACATGCTTCCTACCGCGATGCAGGCCTCCCTAATTTAAAAATTTTGTTGTGTGCGATGTGCATCTGAGTACGTCTGTTTGACGTCGCGTACTCTAGGCTGTAGGGTAGCCGAGCATCGAGGTAGGAGTTACCGCACAGGAAATATTTTATCTAGTCCAGCGCATTCAGCTATTAGGGATCATTCAGAGCATTGTGATAGCCCGTTTGAAATCAGTAATTTTGAAATTCTTGCTAGATCTAAATTTACCTCCGATTTAAGGATTTTAGAGTCTCTATTCATTTTAAGAAATAAGCCGATTTTAAAAAAACCAACTTAGTTCTTGTCCGTTGTCAATAGTTAACAGGGAGTTTTTCAAGATTAGTTTTTTTTCAGTTTATGATAATTCTAATTCATTTCTTTTTTTTCATGTAAATTTGTTTTGCTGAAAATGAGCAAAAGCTCGAAACGTGCAATTTTATTGTTTTACTTGCAATTTTTAATTCGAGAAAAATGTTTTATTCGGTATTTTTGTTCTCCCGTTTTACTTAAAATACTAAGTGTAGAATTAAGCATTATTTAAGTTGTAAGTATTAGGATTCATCCACATAGCAAGGTCTGGCTGATATTAATTTTCAGCAATTAAACATGAGCTAATTACATCCTTTGATGGATAGGTCAATTGCACTTCCTCTTTAAGATCAATGAACTATACGAAATTTTTATTTCCAGTATTTCGACAAAAAGAAATTACACATGATTCACAATAAAGAAAATTTTTCAATTTTCTTACTATGTATCCTATTTGAGGAACAACGTTATAAAAACTTTGAATTAGAATAAAATTAGAACTGCCTTCAATTTAGAACAATATTGGTACATGTATCGTCCTTGCATGCATCTTTACATTGAACATCGTCAGAAATTTTCATTTTTTTAGAACACAAATTGTTAAACTCTGTTATTGCGCAGGAGGCGAATAATAAAAATGGGTTGATTTTATTAGATGCTGTCAAAATTGTTACATCTTCAAAAGACGTCCAGTGACCATCAACATTTTTACTTCGTTGTGAATAAACATCTATTTATTCACAACGAAATACAAATTGTTGTTAATGGTAAATCTTTAGTTACCAATTTTAGGCACAAGCAAATTGTTTTACTGTTGGGTTGTTATTGCAACCACCTCTGCTTCCAATTTTTACGAATATTAAATCTAAATGATAATGACTTATTTTATACGCAAGTAGAAACTCATGTCCAGTCTTAAAACTTTGTATAATAAGATTTTAATACTATTAATACAAATAAAAAATCCTAGAAATCCTGTTTTCCAGACTGCCTCGCACATTAGTTTGCCAGATGTTGGGCAGCAAAGTGATTGTGTATAGGAAGTGCCTTCATCAAGGGTAGCATATACATTGCCGGTTTTATTTGAGTCAACAGGTTTTTCATACCATATGACAAATTATTTTTGCAATTTAATATATCAAAGTCACTAGTGAATTTTATTAGAGCCTCGATCACTACCGCTAAAACCGTCAATATTATTAGTTTGACAAAATTGTAATCCATCTAACCATCTGCGACGGAATCACTTAAAAGTTGAGCACCAAGTTTGACATTCATCTCTTTTCAAAGTGATTCATGCGGTTTAATTTTTACCTATTAGCTGAATGTATACTTGTTGAAATTGGTTATTCATAAAACTGTTGTACTTACATGTGAAAACTGATGTGTGAATCTTTTTTGGAAGTACTACTGCCTTGTGCATAATGCATGAGAGCGGCATAATGGAAATGTAGTCCTTCAACGCAGCATGGGTAATTAGCACCATGCTTCTCTGACTGCTAGTGACTAACTGTGTGCCACCTCCGTTTCTGGGGTGTCCGCCTCCAGCTGCAGCAAATTGGCTTCACTTTAAAGCGATGATGCCGGCACCATACATCTAACATCCTTGGTTGTGCTATGTTAAGCAGTCGTCAGACATAGTACTCCTACTTGAAAGTTGAGGGATACCATTTATACCTAGCTCATAGCTCGGACCCTCACCTTTTCCCCCGGAGAGAGCTAATTCCCAAAGATTCAATAGTCGTATCCCCCGGAAGGGGTATTACTATAACGGAATGCTATATAAGATATTAGTTAGATAACATGTTAGTTTAAGATTCCCCAACAGCTAAAAATAGCGTTTCGATGAGAGGAAGGCGGGAGGCACCATTAAGTATGGAGATAAGGGAACGCGGAATCTATGCAGAAGGGACATGGAAACAGTAAGTTGAGAAAGAAGTTCATGAAACAAGATAAAAGTTGAAGAAAACAGTAGTAGGTGCAGAAAACAGGACAGTACTGAACCGAAAACTGGCGGTCCGGAACATAACAAAAACATTCTATTCCAACGGAAAAAGTACTTCGTAACTCTCAGCTTGGGCCCTCACACATTTTTCCCATGGGAGTGTTAATTCTCAAAGATACAATAGTTGTATCCCCCAGAGGGGAAAGATATTAGTTAATGAACGAAAAGAACTGTATGAGCTTACACGAACCTTATATTAACTTACAGGTGGAATGCTCCTTGAAAGAGATTTTCGTCTGTTGACGAGTTTGTCGTAACCCAGAGTAGGTCATTTCAAAGGCCACACCACCGCCATGACGTCATGATGAGCTGGTGACGAGCCGACTGACGCTCACACATCGCTGAAGCTCCGTCATCTAGAAATTAAATAGAGAATGTAATTGTGTGTGATAAATCGAAATCAAATGTGCACCTCATTCTGGGAACTGCCTAATTGCAAAGAGAATGAATAATACTGAATAATGAATGACCAGGCTATTTAGTCATCTATGTAGGATCGAGATTCATGCCGTTTTACCTCTGCAGGAAAGTTTTCATGGAGTGTCAAATTCTAAATAAACGGTGGATAGGCAGGTCAGTCCAGCTTTTGTGCAGTAATTCCTAGCCTCTGAGGGTATAGGTACTGCAAAGAGAGCCATCACAGCGTGATATGTGTTGCAGTTGGAAGCTGGTATCGTGCTGCCATTTCGGTAATGGATTTTTGTGTCCATGCTTATTCATAAACAAAATTAGAATTTCCAAATTTATTCCACATACAATATTCCTGGAAATTAATTCTGGTAATAAAAGAAGCCGATGCCGATGAATAAATGCCGATGAAGGAACACTTTTTTGTTAAATAAAATTAGTCCATACTTGCAAGTCACTCTTTAATTAACGTGCTATGCTGACTTATTATTTGCTGTAATTTACTGTTTAAAATAAATATATCATTTAACAATTATCTAGCGGATTTCTGTTAGAAATCTAGCTCCTATAGAGTTGGCAACACTGCGACAGTGCGACTGACTTGGCAGTGCATAATTGGTAGTCCAACAAGTAGGGTGTACCTCTCAGTTGCTCTGCCGTCATGTCCTCATGCCTAATCCTAACCCAAAAAGTTTCCCCTGATCTAGAAAAGGAGTGAGGGCTTAAGTTTTACCATTGATAGATTTATTGAAAGCAAGGCGTAAGTCTAATTTTACTTATTGTGCATGTAAATATAATTTCTTTATGAAATACTATAGCTTCTAGGTTGGCGACTTCGACATAATCTGTTGCTGAAATAATTTTCCATTTAATTCATAAGTACGCACCTGTTAACAATCGTAACACATAATTTTCGTTGTTATGCTATTATTAACAGAGGATGATTCGTGATAGGACTTAAATATAACTTGTGTAACTTATTTTTGTAATTCTTGAATTCTTCACGAATACGTTTATGTTCATGTGCCGGCCTCCGTGGAATATTTCGCAGGTTAAAAACATGAGGTATTATCGACATTACAAAAATTTCTATGGCTGGATGTCAAAAACCGGATGTCGAATTAACATTTTCATCTACGAATTGAAGAGTTCATTTGGAACTAGTCGCTTCCTCAGGTGGGTACAATTATTGTAACTATTGGAATTAGCACTCCCAAGGGGTAGATGTGAGGGCCCGAGCTGAGAGTTAGGTGGGCCTTCTTTTTGTTGAAATGAAATGTTTTTTACTGTGTTAAGGACGACCTTTTTCGGTTCACTGCTTTCCTGTTTTTCAGCACTTACTACTTTCTTCTCCGACTTTTATCTTGTTTCGTGAACTTCTTTCTTAATTTACTGTTTCTATGCCTCTTCTGCGTAGATTCCGCATTTCCCTATCTCCATACTAAATGGTGCCTTCCTCTTTCCTCACTTCGATACGCTCTTTTTTGTAGCGGTTAGGGAGGCTTAAACTAAACTATTGTCTACTCTAATCTTGAAACTAGTCTTTATTTATCGTACTAACTTGATGTCGGATCTGTTCATCTATTTCTGGTACCAAAATGGACCCCACTGTATCTCCTTTTTTCTTTGGATTTCATTTTTGTTATAGTGAACATGAGGTATCGGTATTACGAAAACTTCAGTGGCTGGAATGTCAAAACCGGATGTCAAAATAATATTTTCATCTACGAATTAACGAGTTCTTTCGAAACTAGTACTTACTGATCGTACTAATTTGATGTGCATCTGCCCATCTATTTTTGGTAGCAAAAAGAACCCAATGTATGTTGCATTTTTTCTGCGGATTTTATTTTTGTTATAGTGAACATGAGGTATCGGTATTACGAAAACTTCAGTGGCTGGAATGTCAAAACCGGATGTCAAAATAATATTTTCATCTACGAATTAACGAGTTCTTTCGAAACTAGTACTTACTGATCGTACTAATTTGATGTGCATCTGCTCATCTATTTTTGGTACCAAAAAGAACCCAATGTATGTTGCATATTTTCTGCGGATTTTATTTTCGTTTAATCGAGCAGGAGGTTTCGGCATTACGAAAATTTCCTTGCCTAATAGAACCAGTTTTTTGGAGAAGTTCCATTTCAAAAATTTGAGTTGTTCATTTGTTTATGGTGTGAATATCTTGTAAATTAAGAACCCTATAGAGAGTACAAACGTCGGAGCCGCATAGGAGCGGGAGGTGGAGGGTAACTTCTTCTGAAGAGGTATGTATAGCTTTGGAGGATAATTCCGCCCTCTGCTACTTGCGACTCGATAGCATTTTTAAGTGTGAGCCCTGTCGTCTCCTCATCCAAATTAAAGGACGAAGATGTGTAGTGGTTGAGAGGACTGCTCATTGTAGATATTTGATGTCTAAGAATGAAAGTGTGCAAATTTCTTTTAAAATTGGTAAAATTTTATTAGTAATCGGTTGTTGACAAGTCCTTTTGCGGTGGTGGTTAATTTTAAATGAAAGTTATTACGTAGTGTTTGCAGTGGTGAATCTTACGAACAACCTGTGGTGGAATTCTTAGCTTGACGAAGATATTTTTGTAAGAAATTATTTTAATAGTCAAATGACGGTTGTTGAAAATGAAATAAATATATTTGTTGAACATCTGTAATGTTTTAACCTATTTTCTATAACCAATTTTCTATACCTAATTTTCATTTCCTCCTACATGCACCCTCTCTTGTTATTATCAGAATGATTTCGATACGATACGATTGATACGATTGATATCAGCATGAGAACCTACCTCAATGAGTACAAATGTAAAGAAGTGCTCCCTCAACATGATTTTCAGAAAGAATTTGGAGCACTCACAATTCAAAATATCAAGAATAATTATTACATTATGCCATTATCAGTGGCGATTTAAAATGACTATATTGTACTGTGAGACTTATCGTAATTGTCTCGTGTTCTACGATGAAGAAGACAAATTGAGCCCTATTACTGTAGCATTCATCTGCATCGCCGCTATTTTTTCTAATAATGCATTGTTACTTGTTACACTAGGCCTCACCCTGTAATACTAATCTGTCCAATTATCGCAATTTGTAAGAAACGTTATGAAATGTATAGACAGTATTAAACAAATTTGTTGAATTTAAATAAGTAATTTCGGTAATTTTTGTGAAGTCTTCAAATTCACCGTAATTAGACAGATGCGTTTCACGAGGTGTGGCTTATTGTTTTTGGGAGCAATTCGCAATTTTTGGGGAAAATCGTTGCACTGCTTATGAATCTACCGGAATATAGTGGTTAGAGTATCAATTTTTAACGTTAAATTGCCAGTAGTTAACGTAAGTTTTCAACGAAGACCGACTATAATAACCGTTTAACTACTAGTAATGAACTGGTTGATATCGTCGGTCTTTGTCCAAAATTTACGATAAAAACCGGTAGTTTAACGGTAATCGGACGATAATGTGAGACATTCGCGACACTTATTCCGACGATATATCGTCGGTTTATTGGAAGAAGAAGATGATAATTACCGGTAAATTTAGACGTACATTATCGTCGGTCAGACGATAAATTTCTGACTGGGACTCTAGGACGCAGATGGTGTCCATTTGAGGTACTAAGCTGAACCGCAAAACTTTCATCGAACATTTTTGTGAAGAGAAGTTTTGGAGACCTATGGCTGTCGAATTTCACCAAGGACGGTTGAGAAATTGAACAAAATTAGGAGGGACGTAGTTCTCGAATATAAATGATAAATTTAGACCGACGCGTATGAAATTCATACTCAGTTGACTCTAGTGTTGATATTTTTTAATTTAAAAGTTCTCCGGTGTACTCTTGAACATGAATGCTGAAAAAAATAGAAGCAATCCACTGACTTGTATGAAGCTGAGGTAAGTCCATGAGTCAGGCAAGATATTCCTGAAATTACAAAATTCGAAGTATATTTTAAAAATAACATAGCTGTCGACTAGGAGAATTTTATGTCTCACTCATTCTTTAGTCTCTGCATCCCTAAATTCTGTTGAACAGATTGGCAACTATTCTCGTATCTTGCTGATGAAAATGAGTAGTCAATTTTACCTTGAGTACTCGGCTTTTTGTAACTGTAATCAGACTTGGGCTCTGGTGGGAGAAGAATGTTACGCACGTCATTCGTTATTTTATTTTTAAATCAAAACATGTTGACAGGAAGTACCTTTTCTTCAAAATAATAGTCGACACACGACCCTTCGTTATAGAAGCATTTTGCTATGCTTGTTATGCATAATGTAAGAATTATTCTTGATCTTTTGACCAGTGAGAGCTTCAAATTCCTTCTAAAAATCATGTTGAAGGAGCACTTCTTTACATTTGTACTCAATGAAGGACCCATGCTAATATCAATCGGTGATTACTAGTCTGATAATAACAAGAGAGGGTGCATGTAGGAGGAAATGAAAATTGTGTATATAGAAAATGGGTTATATAAAAAATTGGGTTTTCTATACCCAATTTTCATTTCCTCCTACATGCACCCTCTCTTGTTATTATCAGAATGATATCGATACGATACGATTGATATCAGCATGAGTCCCTACTTCATTGAGTACAAATGTAAAGAAGTGCTCCCTCAACATAATTTTCAGAAAGAATTTGGAGCACTCACAATTCAAAATATCAAGAGTAATTATTACATTATGCCTAAATAAAAGAAAACATGGATGTTTTTACGATTCCCGGTTTAATTAGTCAGTATCGCGCACAGTGTTTAGGTAGATACAGCTGTAAAAAAGAGTAACAATCAAATTATTCAGAATATTGTTTACCATTTCATAAGCACAGATGGATCGTTTTCGAAGATAATTGATGACAACAATTTTTTAAATAATATAAAGTAAATTTGAATGCAGGTATTGTATTGCACATAGAATGGTCAGCGTAATTTAATGTAAATGACATTTTGAAGAACACTTTAGGTTCAATATTCACCGCAACAAAACTACTAAACAACAAAATAACTTCCATCATATGAATAAATTATTCGGTAACAAAATAAAATCAAAATGAATTTAATTGAATTCCTTAAATGAAATTATTTTCAAATTAATTCATAATTCTGAAATATGATAATATTTACTTCAGAATTATCATAATGGTACGTAGGTTTTCACTTTCAACTGTAATAATGGCATCACTCCCTATATATGTTGTCATGCTTTTTCTTTCTTCTCGTTCGACTGGAATCTACAGCTTTGCTGTTTTTTACACAAATACGTGGCTTAAACTGAGAATCTGAAAATACATCACTATGAGTTTAAACCGATTCACACATAAATTCCTGGGAAATGGCCATTAATTTACTCGATACATTCAAAATATCTGGGATCACAGCATACGCAGTTTGTCGTCGCCGCTTGTGACTCGTGGGTGCAAACTCTTAGTCGTCTACTCTAACGTAAGATATGAAGTTGCAACATCGATATCCGAGGTCCTTATAAAATGAAATTTTTCAAAATTATCCTACGGTTCTCTTGAAGGATAAAATGACTTTTCAAAAGAATTCTATTTATTTAAGTAAAACCAATTCTGATTCCAGAAAAACATCAGAAAAGCTGTGCAATTGACGTTTATTTGTGATCACAGGTGAGATACAAGAAAAAACGTTTTCATGCTTGTAAACACCAGTATAAATCAAAGATTGTTTGACGTTGTATTTTTTTTTCTCACAAGGACATAAAGAATTCATAAATGCGTTCTATTCAAGGAATTTCACCACAGTGTCAGAATAACTTCTGCTCACGCATCTGCACTCTCATTGGAAGCTTTTTCTTCTACTCGTGCTAGGAAATTTATGATTAACTGACTGATGACATTGGCCGGCGATTAACGACTGTTCGATATTAAGTCAAGGAAAAGTACTCTAAAATTTATAAAGAAAAATTTTATTTCATCTAACAACATTATTTTATTAACAAGTCTGCTTAGTTCATAATTTCATTGTCAAATAATTTCCTGAAAGTATTTTCATGTATACTGTTGGAAAACATTTTGGTAGCCAAATTTATGATTGTGAAAGCTTGTTATTCCTTATTTGTCAATATTACGAGATTTACAACCAACCTACATAAAAAGACTTGAAATTATTCATACCTTGGTACTCAAATCGGTTTGAATGCTTTGCTTTATGAGTGAGCATTAAACTGTTCACCCTTTGATTGAAAATGTATAGTTTTCATTTTCTTTTGCTGCTACTTGTCACACCAGATAAGCTTTTATTTGCTAATTCAACTTCTTTTTTATTTATTTTTTTTGCTATCACATGAAATAATTTTACTGGCCCATTCTATAATGTGCCAACTAAAAAGAAAATTTTTTACCTTAAGTTTGTTTTTAGATCTACTGGTCATTTTTTATTATTGTCCTTATGAAGGCACACTTGTATGAATGTCAACTGGGGAGAAATACTGATCTAGTTAGTAATAAAGTTGTGAACAGATACAAACAATTATTTAATCTGCATATTACATTGCTCTTTAACATATTTAGTATAAAAATTTTCACTCAATATGTCATTATGTAGGTCCATGTAGAACGAAATACATATTTAATTAAACTAATAGAAACGCTAATAGTATTGCCTGACTTAGCTAGATGAAGTGACCATTCTAACATGCCTCTCAGACTTCTAAGTAACTGTGAGCGGATTAGTGCACTAGCTGATTATAAAATGTTGATCATCATTTGAATTATTATTAAAATTTAAAAAATTAAACTAGCATGCTATTATCTTTTGGGGATACAAAATTACTAGGTTGAGCTAAAGATACCTTAGAATAATTCAAGTTTTGCTGAGTTGTTCTTCATTGGACGGAAGCATTGAAGATTTCGTGAATTTAAAGGCAAAAGAATAAAAAAGAAAGTATTTTAAAATCAGCGAGGTGAGAAGACCTCTGAAGTTTCCGGACTATCTGAAATATTTCCAGACTACACACGACTTGCTTAAATGAACTTCATGTACAATATTTCGTATCAAGGATGATTCTGAACGTGAGTGGTTATTACGGAGTTACGGAAAAACTTATTGAAGACTATTAAAGAACAGTAAAATCATGTGACAAATCAGCATGAAAAAAGAGATGAAGCAGTTTGTTATGAACTTCTGAATTAGCTTCTGCTAAAAAAGTGATGGTGAACATTTCCTTCCAATATTATTCGCTTTTTTGAAGATGTTCACTTCTACCGCAAACGCGCTCGTAAAATGTTGACCCTCAACCGTCAAATTTTTCAACTCATATACAGAATAGAGACGGAACTGGCACTCGGCAGTGAACTTCAAAAAGCTCAAAGAGCACTAATTCGACAAAAAATGAATATAAGAGTGTTTATATTGAATTTACCGTAGATGACACATGAGACAGTTGAAGGTTATTTTTTATACTCATCTCCTATTAGGGGTTCAAAAATTACTGTCGGTGAGTTTGTTCATTTTTCTTGTGAGATAAACGGTTGAAGGAAATGCGGAAACTTGAATTCATGAATCAAGCGTGGGTAGCAAAAGTAAACATTTCCACTGATCCGGATGGCGCTGTGTGCTACGATAATAATTTTTCATATTTTGTCCAACCCTTGTGTCATCAAGTATTCTGCATGCCCTGCTTGCCTACTCACTATGTTTCACATAAATGTGCTGGAATTCATTGTCCAAATGATTCTGTGGATAAATTTCTTCTCCATGGTAAAATTTTAATGGAAAAAGTTATTTCAGACGGTGATGCTACTTTCTAATATGTACAGGATCATTTTTACAAAATTTCAAACAAAATTCTAAAGTGTGTGGTGCGATGTCCATGAGCGAACTTGAGAAAATCGTTTGCCATTCACAAGTGTCTTTGAAATTTCGCCTACTTCGTCCATTGGTTTTTCTTTTCGTTGGGGAGTTTTTTGTCTGGCGACTCTGACTCCCGACTCTGACTCCGCAACCCTGATTAAAATGAGTCTAATTTTGTGAATTCACACTCATTTTTTTTTGTGAATTTACACAGCGGTTCGAAAAAGTCTCGATTAAGTTTGCATTTTAGCCATAAAATATAATAATTTCTAGCAGGAATACAGGAAAATTATGTTTTGCAAAATAGCGAATTGTAGGAAAGCAACAAGCACTAAAAAGAAATAAATTTACAAATGAAGTTACATTTCAGCTCTCTTCTTGCTCTTAGAGTTGCAATTCCCTGTTGCAAAAACAAGAGATGATCATTTTAAATCTGTATGTCCTTCTCCATTCAAGCTAGAGCACTTAATAACCTCCCGAAATATCATGGCTAAGACCATTTCTCCACCGGAAATAAAGCAGAAACCAACTAGCGTGCTGCCAGTGCGTGTCTCTATCCGTTTCAGTTTTCCTGCTTTGTCCCAGGGTGAAGGTTTCAGTGACGAAGAGCAGGCGGTCGGTGCTCGGCTGCGATACCATTCAGGCGAAATGTGGGCGGTGATGCGTTGGGAGTCCTGGAATCGCTTGAGCGTAATCCTTAAAAAGTGATCTTCTCGCTAGTTGTTGCGCTACTGAGAGGGCTCCAAATATTTCCAGTTATAGTGTAATTCTTCAGTTCTGAGCTAAAAAACAGAAGTTTCAAAGAACTCCACATCACTAGGATCACATGAACGTTATTCGATTGGCACAAAAGTTGTACTGAAACAGAATGGTGCGTGTAGTGACAAAAATCTCTGCCGCTATACTTCTGTGGGCTATACACGTTGGGTCAGTTGCTGCATTTTTTACAGTCGGTCGGATTTCCCGAGATCTCGAAGCGCCGGTATTACCGAAAAAGTTTAGAGATTGTCACAGCGCGACCCTAACTTATTATGAAATTTTAAGAAATCAGTCATCTCAGAAATCAAGATTCCGCTGAAAATACTTCTGGATGAATTGTGCGTATATCAAGTGATATTTGTTTCCTGGTGTCTGGAAAATTCCATGAATTATTCTGGATTGATCTTGCCTACTGATTCCTAAATTTAATTAAAATTTTACCATCAGGTCTAGTTTTGCAACTAATTTTCTCTATTTTAGTATAACTTAATTCAAATATGTGCATAATTATTATTTTAAAGTCAAACAGGAGTAAATTTCAGCAATTTAAAGCAAAATCGAGTAAGATTTTCCGATTGAGAAATATTTGATACATACTAGTGGCAAATAAAATGGAACCATAATGAGAAGGCAATACAAAACAAGGTGATGAACAAATAAACATTTTGAAAATTTTTGCATTTTTGCTAAGTGATTTGTACAGTATTCCAGAAACAATTAACGCCTCTTTGAGTACCGCGAACGGTGAGCACAAAAAGCATCTGGTTTCAAGAGTCAGTAATAATTTGCCATCATTGCAGCATCCAGCCCCCTTAGAACCGAGTTATCTCGTTAATGTCTTGTAAAAATCATTTGCCTTGCTCACTGCCTATGTCTTCGAGATTTTGAGGAAAATGAATAACATCATGACATGACTATCAAGGTGACTAACGAGTGAATACATTTCGGTGCCCATTTTTGCGCTAATATCTCCAGAAGATGCTATGAAATAGGTTATATCGTCTGTATAGTTTTCACTTCGGTGTTTCGTGACAAAATTTTGTACAACTTTTTTCAGGGCTTGCCAAGCAAATTTTCTTTATGGCTCATTGTTTCCACAAAATTTGTGGCCCTCAGGAGCTCAAAGACCTGCAGTCATTTAGAAATCCTGCTTTAACATTTCCATCAGTCAACAACATTTCCAGTAATCAAGTTTGAAAAACACTGCAGACATACTTGAAGTACTCTCGCATTTGGTTCAAGAGCTTAGACTTATTGTTAAATCAATTTAAGTTATGGGGAAAATTATTTTATCATTTCAAACTAACGTCCACCAATTTATTCCAAACTTTGCACGAGGCCATATTATTCAAAACGCTCAGCCTGTCTTTACACAGTAGTTTATTCTGTATTTACTATCCTACAGGTAAAGAAAACGCAGAAATTTCGAACACCCAGATTGCTGTCCCAAAAGAATATTCACCCTCGTCAAGTCAACTTAATAATAACCGTTGATGGTTATTATACCATAAAGACCAGAGTAATTTTCACAATTTTTTCAATGCTGTTGAGTGATTTAGAGGTACATTCCGATGTAAATTTCCGTAGTGCAATAACACATATTTTGAACAACGCTTAGAGCTGTTTGATCAGACGCCATTCGGTCGGTTGGCATTCCTCAATGCCAAGTCCATTAACCTCTAAAATAAACAAGCTCCTTCGCTTTCCTAAAGATAGAAAGGAATTATTTACGATGACTTCGACGTAAAGTAAAACGAAGACTACTTCTGCGAGATGAGTCTCATACAGTCGAGAAGCCAACCGTTTTGTAGAATCTTTTAGACCTGTTTCTGTCGCGAACTAGATTATTTAGTTGTGTCTGGGAGGCCGGCTGAGGTGACATCTCAGCAAAAATGTATCGATCTCTCGGTTTACCTTCAGGAGAAACGGGATTCAGGCTGAATCTCCTACGCTTATGGGCAAAGTTATCTGAGGTAAAACAATAAAGACCGGAACAGAAAGCTCTTCAGGGTGTGGAGTCGATTTGGTAGTAGATGCATGGTTGCAATAGACAAGCGTTTATCGTTTTTCCCAATAATGCTTTACGAATCAATGGCACGAAAATGGCAGTCAATTACGTGATTATAGGGCTCCAGTCAAACGGTTCAGAGAACCATATCCTTACCTCCAGTTCACTGTCGCAAATATTCTACACATTACACTGGGGAACAAAATTCTACTTTTTATCAGTTGCATACATTTTGAAACCTGTTCATGGATAATTTGAGGTCACTGATTTCAAATATGGCATAAGTTATTTTTTATAAGATCAATTTTTCTTGCAATGATTTACCTCCCATTTACTACTAGCAATACAAACAGCTATCACAAAAAAAACATTCGGACCTACTCAGACTATAAACAAAATTTGCAGTCACGTGCAAAGATAACAATAAAAATGTGCATATAATGTGTACAACACTTACTTTTAATATTTAGTCATGTTCCTCACGTACTTGGTGACTTCGTGGGGTCGTTTGGGCATACTTTCACTCAATTTGCGGAAGTAATCCACTCCCGTTTCAGTGCACCACACTCTCTTTTTTCATTGACATGTTTTTCATTACATGCCAACAGTTTTCAATGAAATTGCGAACAGCACTATGGCCACTGCAAAACCTGAATATTCTTTGTAGAGAGCCAGTTGATAACCTTCTCTGCTTTTTCATGCATGCACTGGCATGCATGAAAATTTTGCTGCATGAATTTGGTAACACTAAAGGAGATGGTCATTTAACACACTAATATACCGGTCACTATTCATCATCATATTCTCTGGCAGGAAATATAGCCTCCCTCGACCGAAAGCACCACTAAAACACGCCCAAACCATGACAGAGATTCACAATAGTTCACAGTAGGAAATGTGTAGGTCGCATCACACTGTCTTGCTGTTGACGGTCGTCTAACCTTCACGTGCTTGCTTGGGATGAGTTGAAACGTGCTTTCATCAGACTACATGACCTTAACCACTCTTCATTCATCCATTTAGCATACTGCGATGCAAATCCCAGCCTAGCTTTCCGCATGCGTTGGGTGAGTAAAGGCTTGCGGGGAGCGGTACGGCTAAAAAGCTTCAGGTCTTTCTGTAGGCGGTGTATTACTGTCCTTACTGAGACATTTTTTGGAAGTTTTGGGTGACTTTCATTTAGTTGTGCTGCAGTAACCCTTGGATTTTTTCTTACTTCTCTTTTTATAAAGTTGTCAGTTGCCTTAGAAGTCTTTCGAGATCGCCCAGGGATGGGTTTGTGCTACGTCGGGTGGGAGGCCGCGAGCTGCCGCCATCAACACCACCTTAAGGGACTTTCACACGATCAGTTTTTTCGTCAGTTAACACTGACACTCACGGTCCGCAACACCATATTTGGGCATGCGTGCTCTCTTTTGCTCTCTACTCGGCACTCGCCACTGTTGGGTTTGACTGCTGCTTTGCTTCTATTTGCGTGTCAGTTTTCGCCCGCCCTGCGTCTAGTAAGGACGGTTGCGATCGCTCTCCCGTGTTAAATGGTCTCAACCCCTATTAAAAATTGAGGCAGTATTATCCTCGCGTTACTGGAGAGTACCGCGTAGCGTTCGGTATGCTTATGGGACTCGGAAGTGTAAAATTATGCGTGGCGAGTCCAAGAAAAAACTAGATAATTGTACCATAGTCTGACCATGAACCGCATACGCCGTTCACATAAACCTGCCGCTAGCTGCCTACGAAGCAGAAGTCGTCTCTTATCCTGACCGTAAGCCGCACAGGCTTATCGTATAAAACTGCTAAAATTGTCCCATCAACTGGCCTATTTCAGACTGTGGCCACATAGCAGCAATATGCTAAAAATATACCCAGCAAGCAGTTTTCCAATCCATGATCTGACCATAAAACGCTACTATCGGTGGCATTTTATGGTCGGTACAAGAACTGGAAAACTGCTTGCTGGGGATATTAGCGTACATGTTTTTTGTATGGACAAATTTCAACCTTAAGACACTCAAAATAAAAAATAAATTTTCAGGAGTGAAAAAAATATCATCCCGCTTTCGAGTAATACATCAAAAGAACTCCAGCTAATGCTATTCCTACCTGGTATTTTATACCTATTAGAAAATGTGTTCTAATACACAGATACTAGGTAGGAATAGTATTAGTTGGGCTCATTTTTAGGTCATGATTACTTGAAAACGCTGGAGTTTTAATGTTTTCGCCACTACTTAAAATCAAATTATTTCAAGTTTTTCTATCTATGGTTAAAATTTGTCTCTGCAAAGACGGAAACCGAATATATATAATATATATATAATATACAAATATAGATTGCACTCTAGATTTAACGGTACAAATAATGCACATTTTTCCGTTTCAACAGCATATTTAAATCAAATGTATGACCTACCTATCAATGTATGCACTGGAGAATCATAAAAGCCACGGCAAATAATGCATGCATTCATTGCATATTTTAACGAGGAAACTAATAGAATAAACTTAAGTAGACTATTTATAAGAGGATAATAAGACTTATTCATCAACAAAATTTAATTACAACCTGTTGGGATGATAGAGATTAATTTCTCTATAATATACGATCTCGCCTAAATATAGTTCTTAAATATTCAAATAAGGACATCTATCCAGATAAATAGATGTTGCCTAATAGTAGGTAACTATTCAAAATAAATTTTCCATACAGAAACAAGACTCCGCTTATTGATTGAATGTTTTTTCTACTCATTTATATTCAAACAAACACGAAAAGGTGCTATGTTACATTGATTATATATATATAGCTATACTGGTATCATATCTGTGTGTGAACTGCCATTAGCTAAGTAGCTACAGCGAACCATAAGGCATGAAATAAGATACAAGATACCACTATCCACGCTTGTTATTTCCTGTATCTTATCATTTTGGCAAGCAATCTGTTTCAATTAAAGCTCATAAATTTCAAGTGCTGAAATGTTCAACACAATATCAGCTCCATAAGTATCTTACATACTGAAATACATGTATACATTTAGCCAGTTTCTTCTCCAATATTGTGTGATACAGCATAGAACAAACATGGATAATAGATGCTTCTTTCATGCTTAAGGGTTCGCCAATAACTGTACATCATTAAAAGATATATATAAATAATTAGCTCAACATTACTTTTTCATGAAATGTTTTTTCAATTTAATAGCCTTTATAATATATACGCAATAAATGAGTAAGGCAAAATAAAAAGAAGAACCAACGTTATAGAGAACATTTATTTGTAGCAAACGTTTCGGAATGAATGTTCTCTATAACGTTGGTTCTTCTTTTTTTTTAAATGAGATTCCCTAAGAATCGCCCTATAAGTACTACTAGAGTAAGGCATTCCAGTAACTAATGCGATATCTGATCGTTGAAACTGATTCATCCTTTCAAGTAAGAGAACAGAACAAAAAAAAGTGGACCTATGAAATTACATCCCTTAAAAATGACGCAAGTAAAATAAACAGAGTGACGCAGATGGAAAACACTGCAATAAAAAAACTATCTGAAAGTGACTCACTCACAAGCTAATATATTCATACTTTCACTTAAAATACCGTTCATTAGACCAAGTTGAGTACTGGGTCCCGCCTCTGCTGTGGCAAGAGATGTAAGTTGGGCCGTGGTGTCCTTTCCCGCTGCATCAGTCGCTGCTAGGCCTGCAGTGGCATTCGCACCCGAGGCTGTGTGAGTGGCGACCGCCCCCGTTACGTAGTCCTTCACCCGGGGCCCACGATGCCCGTCCCAGTCAACTGCGTTCTTTAGGGCCAGAGTGATCGCCTTGTTGATATCCGACAATGACACCTCTCGGAATTGCTGACGGCTCAAAATAGCCTCTGTAATATACATATATATTTCAACAAATAAAATACAATCCTCAATAGGGTATGAATGTACTCAAACACATTAAGCTCATTAAACCAGAAATTATTTTTGCATTTTGATAGTCAGCAATTTATCAGGCATTCAACGTGCGCCACTCATTTGCATTTGAACAATAATAATTCTTTTGTGTTACATAGAGATTACAACGTGAAGGAAAATGTTGAATTTTAGCTGAAGGAAGAATGGAATAAGTGCTGCATGCATTACTTTCTATATACAACGATACTTACGTTCGATCAGCTGGTATGCCATCTTGTTTCTGAAGGCCAGCTTGTCTCTCTTCCTCGACCTTCCAAGACCAGTAAGTGAAAACTGTAGTGCTAAACTCCTGGTCATGCACAGCTTCAACATCTTAGTCATCGTCCTAGATAGCGTTCCTTCCCGTGCATGCTGAAGAAGCTTCACCTAAATGAAAATAAGGCCCAGAGACAACCTCCCGTCAGACACTTTCACAAAAAAAAACTTGAGTATTCATTTAGCTACATATATATCACAATAAAGTACCTATTATTGCATACAGCATTGAAGATGCTGTAAGAAAAAAATTGATACACAATATAATGTTGAGTCGTCAGAAATTTCATAAATTTTTTTACACACAAGCTTACCATTTCAGGCTTTGATGCTAATTGAAGTAACTCTGTAGAGTTATTTGCGGGAGGTGGACAGAGGATGTCAGCACACGATGGCTTACGCAGCGTATTTTCCTTCACAACCATTTCTATTTGAGTGACTCTGGTGTCTAGGGATGTCCAATTCTGGTCCATTCGCCGTTTTTCACGTTGGATTCCACTGAAGATCGATTTCTGAGGACGTAATTATTCCCATCATATCAGTCAAAATTGCTTCTACAGTCTAACTTCAACAAGTCTTATTATCAATGTTCAAATGTTATTTACGATTCACATCGCATATCAACTCCAATTACCAAAAATGAAAATTGTAAAGTGACTCACTTCAATTGAGGTGTGAATACGGAGGTCTTATGAAGCTGCAGAGGAACTGCCAGAGCGGGATCTGGGTCGTCATTGCTGCAATCAGAAGAGGACCCGTCGGGAGTTGCCGTTTCATGGGAATAAAGAGGATGAGCAAAAGGTCTTGAACTATTCAAAATTTATAAAATACAACCTGCAACTAAATTGAAACTAGAGAACTATTTTCAATTTGCTTCAAATCTGGTATTGGTCATCAAAATCACACCATAAACCAGTAAAACATGACCTTGGCATGCAATCCCTAAAAGAGAAACATTGACAGTCAACTCATGCCTATACCTAGTGTGAATAAAGATTTCAAATAAAAGATGCAGATAAAATAGAACTCATGAACTGTGCTGTGTGCTTCTGCGCAAAATTAGTAATAACAGCACTAGCTTAAAAAACACATGAGAGGCTGGGCTAAATAGCCAAACAGAAAATGTGGAGTGAATAACGTTGATAATTTAATTGTATTTGGAAGCGATTTTTGGTGCAGTAATTCACCCTGGGTGATTGACTGAAGACTCACCACTCTTGACTTTACATATTAAAAGCCAAAGGTGATATATATGGTTATAAATTGTAACCTGACATGGCTGCGTGCAAGACTTCTATTTTTAGTACAAGGACATCACCGAATACTGATGCAAATTAGAAATAGAGATGTTTATTCATAATAAAAAATTACAACAGTACTATTAACTACCTAATAGATATCTCAACTGACCTTCATTGGGAGTAAAGCTCAGTTTCCCTTTGCTGTTGACTGTTGTTCTGGGTAGATTGCTCTTTTGTATACGAGGACTTCGTCGGACACCGCAATATTGCAGCTGGCCTTGCGTAACTCTTCTCGGTGATGGCTCAGCTTCAGAAGAAGTGGAAGCCAAATTGCCTTGTGTCATCTTCTTGTAAGCCCGGTCATAGTCATCTGCTCAGTAAACTAAACATTATCCTCACAAAAAATACACCACGGGTTGTGGGACGCTACATACCAAACGCTAACTCGTGCATCAAACTAGAGAACAGTTTGAGTGTGAGTCCAAGTATGAGCCCAAGCCCCAATGGTTTGAGTCAATAGTTGAAAGAGTACCCCCAATGGTTGAAAGCCCCAATGGTTAAAAAAAAATAAAAAAATAATCGGATAGCAGCCCTCCTTGCCCGAAGGCATTATTTATGTAATTTCATCTATCAATGAAAACTTCTTATTTATATTCTTTATAATAATTTATAATTAGGTATAAATGAGGACAGGCGGACAAAAATATATTTCTGATTAATGAAAGTGAAAGATACATCAATATCATCCCAATTTTGTTCTTTCATGTAGGTAACTGTATGGAAACATGAAACACAAAAGTACAATTAATTCACAGAAATTGGGAGACAAGTGATTATATTTTGAAATGTATTAGATATGCATTGAGTTACAAACCTGATGAAACAGCTGTCTTCTTGATGATAAATTCAGTCCAGTTTTTTCTTGGTGTCGTGTTTTCCTTGGTCAAACCTTGAATATTTGATCATTTGTCTGGTGGCCAGTAGCACTTTTCAAAGTTTCCAATTTTGGTAGTCCATTTTGATGGAACTAGTTCCCACTGACTATCGTCAAAATAAACTCCTAAATATTTTTTTGCTTTAGTAGTCATATTTTTTACCTTTCAAATTTTGATATGGGTCAATTATTAGTTCAAGATTCACTGGAATTAATTAATTGGTAAGCAATTAAACCATGATCACAAGGAGCAAGAAACATCTTGCAATGGAATTTATCTACAGAAACTTCAGCCCTGATGAGGGGTTACATTAACTTATAAATTCCAATAGATTTAGAATCTACTGGATAGGTGAAATAACTTTCTTTATGAGAGAAAATTTAATACTCAATTTGGCAAGTACCATTAGAAAAGCTTAGCACTAAAGCAATAGCTCCACTTTCCAGAAATATTTTCTTGGAAAGCAATGTTTGTGTCAGCACTTTGTTCCTCCTGGTTAATGCTAGTGGAAGATCCTGGTGAGCTTGCAGTAAGAGAGGAGCTGCAGTCTGAATCACTGTTGTTAGGAGCACCAGGCAGAATATTTTCAGCAAGAACAGGAAAACATTGCCTAACATTAGGTGCACTTTTTGGAGGAGTCACTGAAATCATTTTCTGTAACCTACATTTTTTTTTGCTTTGACCCTAGCCAAATGTAAGGGATTTTCTCAATTATCACTTATACCTAGCTACTGAAAATGTTCTCAAATATCACTGTTCAGAAACAGATATTCAATTGAACATCATTAAATGACATTCATGTTATGATGTTTATCACTGTCAAAAAATAATAAAATAAAACAAATAATCTATAAATATACTAAATTTTACAGAAAATGGGTATCAAAACTATAATCTAAAAAATTGTCATGCAAACACATTGCTAGTTATCTAGGTACCAACTGCACAAATTTACTTGAATTTTCTTATTGACATGCTTCACAGCTCCCACACTAAATGGTGATCTTTAATAAATCAAAATGGATACTAATTAGACACATATAAAGTCAATATTGTTTGTCCGGTCTGCAATTAAAACCAATAATTTAAAAATTCCTTGTTAACAACTGAATGCTCACTTAGTCTAATGGTGAGCCACATTCAAGAAAGGAGGAAACTTTTCTCCAGATTTCTGGAGAGTCTTGCATATTTCTCCCCAGATTTCTAAACTTTTAGAATTATTTACTTAGGGCTTGTTAAAAATGAAGATAGCTTACAGTTCTAGCAGATTGAATATTGTAGAGTGTTTTGCATCTACTTTTCCATCCAAATATCTGGGGAGATCTGCCACATTTTTTAATGTGGATGGCAGGCCCTATATTAGAAAAATAATGGTATGCGAATAATGCAAGCTCATTTCTAATTTCCATCAATAATGGAATTCATATGAATGGAAATTAATTTCACGCAAAACATAATCTTTTACACAAGAACAGTTCTGATCAACAAAATGAAAGTCATGTTCAAGTCACTAATAATCAAGTGGTTCAAATTATCATTACATTATAACTAGGATTTCGCAGGCCAAGCAATTCTAACTACACTGCTAGTTAGCATCTCTGCCTCTACGGCCTTACCTAAGCTAAACTAAGCCTATCAATACATAGTTAGCAGGCCAGTACTCGTACAGTTCTGACAAGTTATAACTACAAAGTAGTGCAGGGTCTAATAAGTGCTTATAAACGTAAAATTATAATCATTTGTCATTAACCAATTCCTTCCCACATAGAATTTGGATGAAGTATTTCACAAGCTGTCAGTTGTACTGTCACTGAAAGATCATAGTAATCACTTGAGTCACTGAGCGAAAACTGCAACGTGTTTAGAAAATAACTGCAGGGGCACACAGAAAAGGTTTTAAAAAATGACTGCCGCCACACTGCAAACCAGCTAAATAGGTACTCTTAACGTCACAGAATTGATTAAAATGATGCATATTGAGGTAAAAACAGTAGGCCCTACTCACGACTGAGTATGATATAATTCTATCAACTGTATTTTAACGCACTATGTAAATTTTTTATATTATTTTTAGAAAAGTGGAATTAGTATCACAATGAGGACGATAACTAAACAGAAGCAGCACTGAAGATTCACTGAGGTGACTAACTATAGTGCAACGGTGCGGCCAGCTCGCACAAACCGCGCCTCATTTGAGGCTACTTTGAACGAGGTTTAATCCTGTATGAAACGGACCAACGGAGCAAATTGTTCTATTTTCTGTTGAGTTGCGTCAAATTTTGACTTAAATATCTTTTATGTGATGACAAAAACATACCTATGTTGTTTTTTTATACATAGATCAAATAAAAGCAACATATATTTGTTTTGACTAGAATACTGCTTCCTGTGACATCTGGCAACATTAGAGAACAGTTACCAACTTCCTTACCTGATTAAAAATTATGACATCATGCTTCGAAGTAACTAAAATGAGTTTATTCTTTATCAATAGTGAATAACTCACATATTCAAGTAATAAAGCAAGAAACCGTTGAACTTTTAACGAAATGAACAATACGCTGATGATGAAGAAAATGTTAGGTAGCTACTAGCCGCTTTCATGTTACTACCTACATATCGTTAAATTACTATACTTACATAAAAAATTATGATGACAGCAGTTACATTGAAATGACCCACCATCTAAAAATCGACCAGATTTTCAAAATGTGTGTGTTTGGTATTATTGTAAACTTCGGTGTTTCGAGAATTGACAAGCGATGCTGCACAGCTGTGGCCGGTCGGCAAACCCCTCCCCCAGCCCCCCGAAGTTGAATGACTCACGCAGCTTGTCACGTCTCAGTTTATGACTATTTTCTGAGTTGCTGACTAACGTGCAACTATTTACAGCTGACCATTGTCTTGGTGGCTGTTGCATTTCAACTAATCATAGATGCCGTTTTATATGTTTAGAGGCCGGATTGGGTAGCATTGAAGTCATTACAGTGTGATCTGATTATACAACTATACATGCATCAATAAAAAGAGAGAACCATGAAAATGGTATAAAACATTTTTCATTAAGATGTATTCTCGAGACTGTGAAAAGACTCGTAAAAATTGGACGTTTCGAGCCTTCGCTCATCATCAGCAATAGGTACAAATTCGAATGTCCAATTTTTTCCAATTTTTTATATTCGAAACGTCCAATTTTTACGAGTCTTTTCACAGTCTCGAGAATACATTTTAATGAAAAATATTTTATACCATTTTTTATTGAAAATTCTAAAATACCGAAATAGCTGCTTCGAATACATGCATCATTAGTATCTTTTACTATTCTAGGAATTCAAGCATATTATTATCAGAAGAAGGCAAGTTGGCCTGTAAGAAAATAAATACCGTAATCCGAATGTAGGAAAAAATACCATAAATAAACCTTGGCCATCATCTCTTAAATGCCATACAGGTCGTTATGGACTTTTTATGAGCGACATATGGGTCACTTTTACATGTGATGACATTTCTTCCAGTAAACATACCATATTACGCGTATGTTAAGCCAAAATCCAATAAACATACCAAGACACTGCCCTGATTTTTAATAGGGACCTGGTCTAAATCATTAATTAACTATTTTCGTCAACAGCCTGCTTTGTGGAAAGTGCAAAGCAACGAATACAAGAGCAGAGATATAAGAAGCAAGTAGCTCAAATATGTTATTGAAGCAATGAATCAACACAATATTAGGTTACATGAGAATGGGTTGGAGGAAAAAAATAATACGCTTCAAAAATAGTTTAGGAAAGAATTTAGAGCATTTGCTTCCAAAAAACAATTATTTAGCAGAGGATAACACCTGGATTCACAGGTGCGGGGAACAATAGTTTATATTTTTACAAGCATATCATAATGCATTCGTCCTGTTGTAGTGTCAGCGCCATTTACAAAGGATTTTCAATCTTATTTAATATTCACTCTGGAAATACTGCAAATGTATATTATTTTTGTTTATTAGAATGAAAAAATTAAATATTTAACCGAAATGCAATTTCAACAATTTGTCCGGCATTTTCAAATAAAATAAAATTTTTTTTCCATGAATTCTCCTTAACATTTAATTTCAGCATGAAAATGTTTCCTGAAATAAACCTAAACGTTTATTAGTTTATCCATACCGCTGTCACATTCACATGCATTATTAGATATTATCACGCAGTAATTTGAGAGGCTTATTATGTTTTATAATAGTTGCTTGCGGATGACAGATTTACGCGTGCATTCTATCACACAGTTCAAATGAATGTGCGCTAGATTTCAATTGGAGTTTCTATATCCTAGTCACTGCGTCGCTAGGAAATGACCGAATATAGTTCAAGAAAAAAATTCAATTTACGAGCTATACTATTACACGCTGGTACATGCAAAACTGTACAGAACGAGCGGAAAATATTACCTGCACTTGAAGTTATTATGAAGTAGATTATTACATTCGTAGTAGTTGTAGTATTTGTTAGATTTGGTGTGACCAAATTTTACAAATGCTGATAAAAGAAGGAATGCGACAAAGTGAGCGAAATTTGGATATTTAGCCCTAACCTACTACAAATCCGGTTATAACTGCCATTTTCTGGATGTTTAGCCAGCCAATCTTATACCCACTGGATCTTATACCCCCTAGCTAAATTTACGGTGTTTTTTCTTCTCTATGACCGCAAAGCCGATGGGTATGTTTGCTTTGACTACGACGAATCTTTCTCGACAACGCATAGTGAAGCACTGGCAAGCTTGCCAGTGACGCGCCACTTCAGTCACGCGAACGTACGTGTGAACGCGAGTGTTTTGACCACACTCAATGAGTGTGAGTGTCACTGACGAGAAAACTGATCGTGTGAAAGCCCCTTTAGTCTTGGTAAGGCCAGAACGCCTGGCGATCTTAATTGGTGCATTTTCCTGTCTCTAGGCCAAAATCCTTGCTTTATCCTCTTGGGATAAATATTTGTGAACCATTTTTAAAGCATTGGAGGCAGATCATAGGCCAAAGAAGTTTTAGCTCCAAAACCATGGGCACAATGGTTAGAAGTAAGTCTCTATAAAATACCTCACAGCCTCTTAAACAACACTGAGTGGCCAGGCATTCCACCATGTGGTCCACTGACTCGCTGAGAAAAACGTCAGATGTCGCCAGCGACAACCCACTGTATAACTTACTCATCTCAAATAATGTACTTACCTCTGTTCTATACCATTTTGCAGGGTAGGTTCGATTTTCTTGCTGTTGTTGCGGTGACTGCGGGTAGACAACCAGATACTACTGATAAAATTCTAAACCAGTACAAAACAATGTAAATCAAACCCATTACACACTTGCAGAATTATGTAATTTATAACTTCTTTTACTTACATTGACAAGCACACTAAGGAATCATCAGTTGTTTTTACAAAGAATAATTGCAGATTTATTCAGGCAGAAACTTGCGTTTAATGAACCCTCTAGAACATCGCTTCCCAGCGCAGTCTCGCTGAATGCTCCAGCAATAGTCGGCCATCATTTGAACGTTCCAGTTACCTTGATGCCTATCTTCCCTAATTTTGACTTCCTGGTAAAAGCGTTCACCCTTCTTATCACTCAGGTCCCCCAAGTTTGCCGGACATGATTCAGTATGACTCTTCATGAAATGCATCTTCATGCCCATTTTGGAACTTAACACTTATTAACTTTCTATCAAAGATTCAACTAGCTCTTTATATTCCTTTGATTTCCCGTTCCCAAGAAAGGTCCTTACGAGAGAAAAAAATTTTCCCTATGCATTTTCCTCAACATCAGTTATTCATTGAGTGCAAGCATGATCTTTAAACAGCTTCCTAATTTGAGGGTCGTCGAAAATATCTGCTTTGAATTTTTCTGTCGTTACCCGGGAGAACACGTCACACAAATACTTGAAACAGTAATTGTCAGTATTGAGCACCTTGAAAAAGTATTTCTTAAGGCCAAGCTGGGGTTAAAGGGGCGTGAAAATAATTTTTCCGCATTTCACTCGGTGTCCGTGAATAATGTTCTTTTCCCTACATTGTAGCTTTCCCTAACTTGTCATTCCTTATGAATCCTGTGCATGTCTTTGGCTCTGCAGTTCCAGAGGCATATAAAGCAAGGGAAATTTGTGTAGCCACTTTGCTGTCCAAGCAAAAAAATTACCATTTTTAGATCAACACAAATCATTCTTTTCTGATTTTCATATTTGAGTAGCTCCGAAACCGTTTTAATGTGTTCAAATATTTCTTTTATGTGTATTGAGTGTCCTATTGGTATTTCATCAAAGATGTTGCCTAAATTGCCTAATAAAACACATTTCAGACTGCGCTTAGGGCTATCTATATGAAGAGGAGCCACTCTTTAGGATTATAACCTGTAGCTCCTATAGCGGTTGCAAATCGAGGAATTTCAATTAATCGAGGCGCCAACACAATCTCTTTTTTATTGAAGTTGGGAGCACTTTAATATTACAGCACATCCAGATTATGTACAGACTTTCAGCTTCTTTGTAAGCCGTTTACTTTTTGTACTGAATAGTGGGTGCAATTTAATGTGATCTCCAAAAAATGCCCGCTGGCCGTTTGTTATAACTCAAACTGTTTATTTTTTAACTTGCATAACAATCTTCTTCACTTCTTACTTGCAATTCGGCAACCATGATGCAAATTACTCTAATAATAACATGAGCAACGTATTAACAGTACGCTTGCAAACAAATTCTCACTCCAAGCATTATCATATTTGCTTTCATGCAGTTTAAGGTTATTCTTCAGTCTTTAAAATTGAAAGTTTACGAACACTAATTCCTCGCACTCATAATATTTGATTCACTATTTTCTGATTCTCTGTTATGAGTACTATTCTGTATCACATGAGAAGGTTCAAACCATAAAATACTATTGGTTTTGGGAAGAACTTATAATGAGAGAACTGATGTTCTTAATACGTGATGCAATGACGTCATCTGCGATGTCCATCCTTAAGTAGGACATGGTACAATAACACACTCTTCAGACAAGCATAAGCTTTGCACGAGCTGAAGGGAGCGAAATTTCACCTTCATTTTTCTCACCTTCAGATTTTGCTCGGCTCTTTTCTCCTGAGGCCGTTCTGTGCTTCCACTTTATGAAATTATCCGGGTGAGCAAGGCCATGGTTTCTAACTGCGAGGGAACTCAAGGCGAGAGAGCAGATAAATTAAAAATTTTAGCCCATCACCTAACGTTTCTTGCGGCAGGATTCTTGGAGAAGTATTGCACTTCGTGAAAAGAATGCCGTAATGGCCGAATGTTTTTGGAAAGTTTGGAACTTTTCAGAGCTCCTCTGTTTGGCTTAACTTCGAATTTGGATAAAAAAACTGGCATTCATCCTTCATAGAGCTCAGTGAGGCCACACTCTGTCGAATAAATAGATAATGGAAATTTATTTTATTAGATATATCAAAATTAGACGTACGAATATTCTTGGGCTTCAACTTAGTGATAAAGAGTAAATCTACCAAAAAATTGGATCCCATGTTAAGAGTTTCCTCTATGCTTTCAATTTCACATTGGGGCCGAAATTTTTAAGCACCCATTTCAAACACTCATGGTCATACTTAGAATCCATTCGTAATTATAGCATTTTGCTCACCCTCAAACAACTCTGAAACTGTAATGATAGGTAATACCAGGTTGTTACTAATTCGCTTTCCCCATAAAACGGGAAAAAGAAGATGGTGCTTCCATCAAACGTTGGTTTCAGACGAAATTGTCTCAGTGACCGAGTATAGTGTTTAATATTCATTGGGACACTCAAACGCGTTTTAAAATAATACTGAAAATGATGAATATGTTCCTCTGTCTACTTGTTGAAGTTGTAGAACTTGCATCAAACGTTGATATGATATTAGATTTATAATTTATGAATTTCAGCTCGCATATTTTACTACGAGCTCCAAAAAATTTACCGCCAATTAAAAAAAATAATGAAATGTTTCTTATTGCATAAAATGTTCACCTAAAGTAAACTATTTATAGAAATTGAAAATATTCGTTTTCTGTTTTATGTCGTGCATTCAATTGCAGCAATATAAATTTTGAAACAAGTGCACAACTACCAAAGCAGAGGAACTAAATCGCTGATTTCTTCGTTGACGTTCCGAGTAGAAACATATAACGCCGACCTAAACTATACATAGCAAATAAATTTATTCATCTAATGAACTATTTACCTTTTATTATAATTTTAGTTACATCTTTGGAATTCATTAAATTTACTATAGTGGTTTCAAATGCATTGAGATTACTCTACTTTGATGTAAATCATGATATAAAATCTATTTCGAAATGTTTCAGAGATCCCATTAATCCCTCAGAGATCCCATTAATTGTTCATTAGCCCACAAAATATTTAAATGTTTAGCAGAAGGAACATGGTCAGAAAAATATGGAGGAACGTGGAAGAAGTAAAATTTTTAAAACAAGCTTTTTCAAGAGACCGAGATCGAAGAGTTTTGTCACACTGTCATGATAGAGGCTGTCACTCCTGCAATCGTGATTAATAGTGCGTGTATCAATATCGTCTTAAGGTTGTTGATTTTCAGTTCCTTCAATATCTCACAATGCATACAACAGGGTTTTTGGTGGATAAATTTACCGTTGCACCAGCTTAGTAGAGATACTCCCTCGTCTGGTCCACGAACATCCAGGAATCAATCCACTTATACGTACTTGACAGAAGTCTGCGTAAAAAGTGCACCACACATTCCAAATATGATTTTGAGATGAAAGGAATGCAACGGTTGAAACAGAAATAAATTATGTACAATGTTTTCCTAATGTGCATTAGCATTTTGTCGCACTGCTAATCGTAAATAAGAATGAGCCTAAATATACGCTAAAGGAACTCTCAATACCCATTTCTGGAGAATCGATTATTGCTTTCATCCTAAGCTCATAACTGATGAATAGCGACGAAAATTTAATAAACGGATTTCTTGGGAGAGACAATTTGTTACATATGTCTGAAATATACGTGAAAGTCAAACTGTACTAAGAGCTTGTGATTTGTTTATCATTAACATATGAATTCAATATTCAATTATTTACATTGTAAACTCTTATCGCCATATAAGAGAAAGATTGGGATCTAGTTCTTCTATTCTTCTTATTCCGCAATGCTCAAGTCTGCTAACAATACAAGCACTAACAAGTCGCCCTTTACCTTATATGGGCGTTTAAAATGTGCAAAGTATTTCTGATGTACCGAATAATGTCAGCACCTCATACAACAACGTGCGTTGTGGCAGGAACAACAACATAAAAGTGTTCAAAGACAATAAACTTATAATGATCTTGATTCTTTTAATGTCAAGTTGGAAAGAATCATTAAATGTGTGATGACAATTCGATGACAACCGATTTACATATAATAACGATTTATATTTTGGAGAACACACGAGGCTGATATTATTCGATGTTCAACGAGCGAGTGCATATTTGTCACCAAAATTTTGTTCAATAGCAAGTGTAGGCTATACTGCAGGACGCTTTTTTGATATTCATACATTATGGTTATTCGTGAAAATTTTCTTGAACATTGACAGACCTTTGGAAACCTTTCTACTAACATAAAAATTTTACTGAACTCATCCTAAGATCGATGTGAGATGTAAGACGAGCGTTATATAAAGTATACAGTTTGATGTAGTCGTTTTTATGACATCGAATTACAAAAAAAATTGTTAACTTCGTTTAAACCTAATATCTTCAGATGAATAAAAGAGTAAAGATAATCGTTCTAATAGGAATCATTCCTTTAAAACATTTCAACAATAAAAAAGGTTTTGACCAATTTATTGATCGAATTTCTTGAGAATGACCAATGAAATTGGTCGAAACGTTCTTTTTTATTATTGAAATGTTTTAAAGAAATTAGTCCTACTTAAGCGATTTTCCTTGCTCTCTTATACATCTTAAGATTGCAAAAATATAACTTTTACTAATAACTAGTATTCTCCTCGTTGACCAGTTCGAGGCAATGGAATATCAAACTTTTAAACCAAGGAAATTTTTTTCGAGCTATCAGCGCCTTTTTACCTCTAAATAAATATTTCATGATTTACGATACCGAGTTCATTTACTAGTAGTTTAAAATAGTCGGTTGGAACTTTTTTTACTGACTTTTTGGGGTACGAGGTCAATCTGCTTTCAGAGCTGATCAGTTAGTCACAATTAAAGTCAAGCAAAGGATGGAAACATGGTTTTCAAGAGAAACAGATAAGTTATTCAACAGTTCGTGGAAGGGAGAAGTTATTCAACAGTTCCTGGACGAGACAGTTCAAAATTGCAAGCAGAGGAAGAAGATAGCTAAGTATTTATCATTTGATAAGTCACGAAAAATATTTTTTCTGTATTCTTCTAAACTTAGAATACAAAATTCAAATTCAAGGGACTGAAAAGGGGGATTGGACACAAACAAAAGTAGAATGACAATCATGAATACGCGACGTTAGAGATCAGTGAATGGTACATATAGTTGCTGGTCTTACCTATTGATCGCGAGTGAATCACTGAGTACAATCTCTGATATGTCAGTTATTCTGTGCACTTAAATGCATGTTTGACACAAATAATGTTAGAAGGGCGCATGACTTCTTGCGCAATGGCAACAGTCCTCAGTGGAATAACATAATTGAGTAGAGATAATAACAGCTTCCAGACTGAATATATTATTGAGTAGTTTTGAAAAACAATACTTTTATGAGGAATGATTCCCCGACAAACATCTGTTTCCTGCTTTATCGGACACGTACGGGTGCCATTCCTGTCCATAAACATTTCGATAATGTTGTGAGTTAAAGAGTTAAAACTCATCGAATAAGTATTTCTTATGTTTGTTCTATGTTAACCACAAATATATTGTCGATATCTTGAGCTATCGACAATATTTGAGACATTAAAAAATATTAGACCCTAAATAAATTAAATTGGACCCTACATTTTATATCCCTCTTGGCTTCAATAGAAGTTTCTTCCTTGGTCATGTGATTAAAATATAGTTTAACTAATTAGATTGAAAATGAAACATACAGTCGTGATGTACGCGCTAAACTCTTTCATTATCCACACTTGGAAGCTCAGTCTCGTCTGAAAGCGGAGCTGTTGAACTCAGGTGACGTAAGCAAATGAAGAGCAATTTAAACTTACGCAAAACAACCATTAGCAGAGTTTGAATGGGGATAATCGAATACGGCAGAGGGTCTATTATATCTTGGCTACAGCAAGCAATCATTACCACTTCCTCAAATAACATTTGGCCAAGTTGTCTTTCACCGAGTTGATGACAGGTGAGAAAAATTTTCGTGATATTTTTTTCGAAATATGAACTAATTGATTCAGATTTGAATTTGAATCCAGATTTGAACATGAAAAATTAGAAAAAAATATTTGATATAATTATTGTCGCCTCTTAGAACAGAGGAAAATCTTAATTTATAGATGATGCAAACTGAATTGTTTCAAAAATTGTCTGCGAGGAGGGTACCAGGATTTAAAAATTGAAAAGGTATGATTTATATAGGACTAACTTCAAATAGACAACGTATACAAAATTATTGAAGACTTGAAATGTGTTTTTAAACATTCAATTCAAAATTGTAGTTCTTCCGGTAAGTTCACGAGAGTAGAGTTCGACGTACAGAAAACGCACGGTTCAACCTTCTGCAGCCGCACTTCTGTCTGTCATGGACACAGCAGCGCGACCCTTTATATTCTGGTTAGTTTTACTTCGTTGCCTCTTTGCCTTCCCGTGTCACATTGAATTGCCTCGCGCAGAGCTGCTCGACAACCGTTGCCTCCACCAGTGTAACAGTGTTGCACTTGCTTGCACTTTGGAAGGTCCATCTGTGTCTCTGCGCGACAGGTAATTTATTTAATTTCTTTAGTACATATTCAATTTTCATATATTGCATATTTAGTAGTGTTAGGTTATTACTAGTGTGTCCTTTTTCAGACTAATATTTATGCCTTGTTTGTGGCAAAAATTAACTAAGTGCCACCACTCGTGTTTGATGAGCATTGTAGAACCCAACGTAACAGGTCGAAGAACACGATAGATACGAAGTCGCACGACCTGACAAAAGGCTGACTTCGATGCTCTTCCCGTGTAGGTGTAAATTAGACCCTACATTTAGTCATAAACAAGTATGTCCCAGTGGTCAAGGCCTATTTTGTGAAAAACGGGGCAAACATTGATGAAAACTCCGTGAGTAAATGAGAAAATATGCCAACTCCGCCTGGCAAGACTCAGCCGTCTGCTGGTGATCCACCCTCTGATATATTAGCCTCTGTGACTCGTGTTAAGCACGAGATCGAAAAAATTATTGTTTCTAAACGATCCCGAAAATAATTTGACAACCATCAGATGTTTGTATACGGAGTATTTGACGAGAGTGGAGAGGCGAGGCGAGCGATGAGCAACACGAAGAGTAGTGATTAGAACGCCACAAGGGAGGAATTTATCAATTCAGAGACATCGTTCATAACGTCATTGATCAGTCCTTGGCAGCAGTAGTTATGTCTGCGGCAGCTGCTTCAATAGCTTCAAGGAGTGCAGCTTCTACATCGTCGGCGAAGATTCATTCGGCAAAGCAGCAAGCGACTGCTGTGGCGAGAAGATCTGTGCTTCAGTAAGCTTTGGCTCTGAAAATAAGTGGGTTCGATTAAAAAACGAGTTATAAACGCTGTTTGCTGTCATTAAAAAATCAAAGGAAAATACCTGACTAGTGAAGAAACTTATCTGAAGTGGACAATTCTTAACGGCGAATTGGAGGAAGTGAGCATTCACGAAGTCGAATGAAAATCTGACAGCAACCTACGGTGCTGGGAGCGCCTGCACAGCACCGCGTTGCAACCGTCAGTAACCGCCAAGAAGGTTTAATAAACTGTAAAACTCCACGCCCGCTAACTCACGCAGCTGCTGGTTGAGTGACGTTATGAATTACAATCACGTTCTTGCACAGAGTGAGACGACGGTTCGTATCATCTTCAGCATTTTCTAATTTATCTGCGATAATCGAAAAATATCTCCGGAATCGCAAGCGAAGTAATTATTCTTTCATCAATAATATCTGCAAACTAAAGTTTTGTACTCCATCACACTTCTGCATGCAAATTAATCGCCAAGTTCACGAAAACAGTAAAGCTGCTATCATTTCCGGAACAAAGTTATAACAACAAAACTCATATAGTTATTTATGTTGGACATCCATTCAATGAATTCGGTAGGTACATTATCAGTCAATGATAGGAAAATCATAGGCAATTCATGGAATGATATAGATAGACACAACATTCAAACAAATTGGATGCATCATAATTCTCTAAAAAGCATATATCCCCAGTTGTATCCTCCAAATTTGCGAATAAGTACGCTTAATATATTCCTATTGGATTGAGATTATGCTACGGACGTGAAGACCATTATATATCCGATTTGATGAGAAATTCTTCGCAATTTGTCTTGTATATTGTTAATACTATAATTCATTTTACTTTAATTTGTCCTTAATTTGATTTTTATTTTTTCAACGCTCCACTCAGAATAAAATAATTTATGAAAACGCAAAAAATCAAACAAAACTCCTGTTTCCAGAATTTATATCAAACTTTTTCACGTGCATCTTGTAAAAAAATGGAAATTGTTGCTTTGCAAATCAGTTTTCAATTTGCATGCAGTTGCTGTTGATTAGTAATGCATATTTAGCCATGAACTCATAGGTGAAGGCTGATTTTCTTGTCAAGGTGAGTGAGACCGCAATAGCATCATAATTTAGGGCTATAGTATGTTTCTCAGCTACATTATTTAGTGTTAAAGGGTGTTGTGTAGGGAAAAGTTATGAAGTTGTGTACCTGAGAGATCACATTTTGTTATGGTGTAATACCATAGTTCAGATGAAATCGAAATTGGTGGTGCCTCGTTCACGACAGCAGCAAAGCAGCTATCCTTGCAGACAAAGTTAGTTGCCAGGAGTATGGCTTATAAAGCTCCAGGTACGGAAATTTCCGGCTAGCTATTATACCGTAATTACGTGTTTCTATTAACAAGTTTTTTTCCATTCGTTTATCCGAAATCAATAAATTTTATATGATAGGATAAAGTTTGAGGCTCAGAAAATAATTGAGCGAATTTATTTGCTGCTTGTCTTAACTGCGTATGGTAAAATGGGCCGCGTTGAATGCAAGCGAGACAGTTCAGCTTATCGTCATGACTCCTCAGTCCTAACCATGACGTTGTGTTATAATTGTGACACCTGCTAGTGAGTTTGATTGGATTACCTGCTTTAGATACTACAATTATTTTAGTTTATTAGTGAAAAAGTATTTGAATATTAAGACGAGGGAAGTTTACTGTGATATTTGAAAAAAAAATTGTTATACGGACGGCCTCTGGGTAAGATTGGGAAAAACTGTTTCGTTAGCTACATGTTTGACAAAATACTCTGCATGAAAAGAGTACATACTGCAGCTCCGACATTTTCACCGACATTACTGTGTTTTGCATCATCGTTACAGGCAGAAATTAATATTTTCTTTTTTTGCGCAAGTGTAGAACATTCAATGTGTTATAAGACATTGTGGAAACCTCATTTGAAGTTTATCAGCCCATCAGATGTCAAGACGAGCGTGTAACTGGTTGCAGTAGCTTGTAGAATATGCGTAGAAAAATTGTGCTACTTATGTAGCCATGCTGAAGTCCTGGAATACCTTACCTTCATGAACGTTCCCTGAACATGATGCGCAGTTGGTTGTCACTCAAATAGAGATAATGATCAACTTTGTGTGCAATTCCTAATTCTAGAAGATGTATTGTTTCATAATATTTTGTTTCGAATTGAAAACCAAATGAGCAAGTTTTTACTGAAGAATAAACGAGAGCAAAACTGATCTGATGTTTTATGTGCATGGAGGGGTGTTACTGCTGGTTTACATTCGGTAAGTTTCAGTAGAATTTCTACTTTTCAGAATTTTACGTAGAAAACACGGGGACTTTTACGTAAACATAGTACTTGTATTTTTTCCTGGAACAACTCATTTTGTTAAAACTTTGACTGGATGTTCTATATATAACGCTTCATTCGAGTACTTACACTTTTTAAGGTTTAAAATGCGGTATGAGTGCGTAATAATTTTGGATTCCAAGAGCAAAACCATTCAATTACCAACGAGCTTCAAACAAAGAGACAAGGGGCTCATAGACAAATATCAAATTATGTGTATTTACTGATAGTGGACTGACTCATTGTTGGCTATTTCTCTTTCAGACGATACATTCACGGGAGCTAATTATTCACTAATGAATCCATTCATTGAAGTAATTCAATTCGAACCGATTTAGATGACATGACCCATCAATAGTTTTTGTGTATTGCCATGTATCCAAATACTCTTGACCCCTATAAACGATCACGCATATATTGTTCATCCAGGCCAAAACAATTCGGAAATATAGTTGAGTAAATTTTTTTGATTAATCACTCACGAAGTTAAACCCATTATTTTCGCATAAAGCTATTCGTACAGTTTCTCTCGAAAAGGTCATGTGATCATACCTGATGTCAAATATTTCAAGTTAAATCTATGTGGTACGAGATATTTACTATGTTTGAATTCGGCATCATTTAATTGATATTTCATGACAATATTTTCTGGAGTAAAATTAATAACCTCTAAATAGTTTGACAGTTTCTCCAGAATTGACTGGCTGCCGATATTAGCGGAGATTTAAATTTTCCTCATGAAAAGTATAACAAGAAGCATGAAATTTCATATTTTAGTCTGTAGGCCATCATGTGTAAAATTAATCAAAATACATCGCACATAATTATGTTGAATATTCAGAGGTAATTCATTGTGCGTTACATAAATGTCTAGGTAGGTGAGCCCGTTTTTTGCAGTACCTCTTTCTACATTTTGCGAGCACTTACGACTTCTCAGACATCATCGAAGGGGTGAAAGACTGCTCTAACTATATTATTTTAAAAGACAAAATGCTTTAGGAATAACTCTTCGAACATAAAATAACATAAATGAAAGGTGAGTAATTGTTTGACCTGTATTGAATTGAAATGGGGAATAATGATGTCTAAAATTATGTTCATTTATGGAATCCTCATGTTCGATCAGTTTTTTCTCTTCTTACCAATGATAATTCACCCGGGTGCCACGACGAACTCATGGAAATGGTTACTTTACAAAAAAAACGTTCAATCCCCCCAGCAGGTACGGGGGTTGAAGTTTTTTTCGAATATTGCTCTGATAACTTGAATGAATTTTTGTGTTCATAACAAGTTAAGTTTAGTTTCGGCGTTAATTTTTCAATAGAACAAGCAAACCAGCAGTTTTAAATTTGCAAGAGAAATATAATGCAGTTACCAATATCATGAATGGAACGATTGACGGATAAGAATAAAAAATATACATACAGGTGTGGTCAATGGTTTTGGGAAAAGTGAGCTTTTCTATTTTCTTGTTAAACTAAGGAGTAATCTTGCATAGTTTATATTTGGTTGCTTTTGGGAAACATTGTAAAGGATAAGTAACAACATTAATTGCCACAAACATTATTCAATAACCTACAAAATTAATAAGTAATTATTCTCAACACCTGCAATATGCTGACTACGCTTCTTCAAAACTGTTTTGATGGGCTTTGGCATACTGTTTAACTAATTTTTAAATTATATCATGTTCAAAGGACCTTCACCCTTCTTCGATTGAGGTACCAAGTTGAGCTAAATTATTTGGCTTCTTCTTGTTCACTCGACCTTTATTGATTAACCATAAATTTTCGATCGGATTCAGATCAGCCGAATTTCCAGGCCAAGGATCCAAAAATCTCCACTCCATTGTCATTAAGAAACTTTTTAACCACTCTTGCATTATGACAGGGAGCGCCATAATGTTGGTAAACCACCTCTTCGTTGGGAAAATGCCCAGCTATCGTTGGAAGGAGATAATCTTTTCAGACTTTCAGTTACCTGGTCGAATTCATTGTTGTGTTTTTGGGTAAAATCGCCAGTGCTCCCGTTCCCTTACCTGAAAAGCAACCCCAAACGTGAAGAGAGGCAAAGTGCTTGACCGTTGGAGCGAAACACTCCTTGTTAAATTTCTAGCCTTTTCTTCATGACACGAGGCTTTCCCCGAAGGTAGTAAAAAGAAAGAACGGAAATTCATCAGAGAAAATGACCTTGCCCTGTTGTTCAGCAGTCCAATGCTGGTATTTGTTGCACAGATTGAGTCGGTCTTCGATGTTCTTCGCCGTTAAAAGAGGTTTCGCAGCTCTTCTTGACGCAAGTCTGTTGTCGAAGAGTCGACGTCGAACAGTTCACCCTGAGGGATGGACGCCATCCCTCCCTTTCTAACGTAAGCTCTGAACTGTTGGCTGTCCTTTCCCGTAACGTGTTGCTCAGTAAAGCGCTCACTTGACGAACCGACGACAAGCTTTTCCAGCCAGGGGCTGTCTTTGCCACTATGGATTTTGTCTCGTTAAATTATTTTAGCAATCTGTATGCAGTTGACGACGATGCAAGTTGCTTCGCAACAATTTCCTTTTTTGATAGGCCACTCTCATGGAGACGAATGATGGTTTTCCTAATTTCTTTTAAAATCACTATGATTTTGAATTAGGGAAAGAAAACTTTATAAAAATCTGAAATGAACGAATAATTAAGCAAAAATTTGAAAATAAATTTGCCACCCACCAGGTTATTGTTTTTTCATGAGTATTTTTTAATCCTTTATTAGCTTTTAAACCAGCACAAATATATTTTTCGTATTTAACGAGACGCAAAATTGGTCAATTTATATGAAAAACTATGCAATTTTGTTATTTTAACCTCGCTTCTAAGTAATTTTGCTACAATATAGGACTGATAACGGTTAGGCATAAGAATATTCTGAAATAAAGTCCTGACACCTAGGAATGTTTTTTTCTCAAAATCGTTGCCTACACTGTAGTACCGAAAAGTTATGTTGAAAAATATTTTACTAAACGATCTCATCGAAAATCAGAAAAATTGGGGACTTTTCGCGCTCAATATTTCCACCTGCTGATACACCTTAGAAGCTCTGCTACGCGCTCGACAATGGTGAGAATTGTGCGTGAAAGTAGTTTGATGATAATCTTAGCCATGAGATAGTATACATCTTACATCTTAGCCATGAGATAGTAAACATCTTACATCTTAGCCATGAGATAGTATGCATATATAGTAAAATACTATATATATCCTAACGATGTATAGTATTTTCTTTCAGAGCTACTGAGTTCAGCTATAATATGGGCCAAATTTTCACTAACTATGTACGCTATTAATTGTTACAATTAATACTTCAGCTACAATAAATTGTTCGCCGGGAAGAGAGCACGCTTTGCAAGACGACAACAAGATAGCTGAAAGCCCTCATGACGCCGTCAAGCAGTCCTTACCTATTCAATATGCTGTGAATGGTTTGGATCAAGGAAGTTGGATACATGGAACCAGCACCGCTATCTTTTGCCAGTCAAGCTAGTGAAGCCACTTCTGCCGTACCAAGCCCCGCCCACCCGGCATTTGGCCTCAGTTGTGGAGGTGGTGTAGCAGTGGAGGTGTACCACCACCTCCATCATCAGCGACTGAAGACCGCGCTGTGAAATGGCAGACTTGCACTACTCTGTGCTATACGTATTTTTTCTTAGACATGTATTTCAATTTCGTCCTCGCTGAATGATAAAGAAAAACAACATTTACATAGAAACATTTATTTAACAACTTACATCCAGTTATGTAAAGAAATTAATAATCACATACGCTCTACATACCTGATTTTTTCTTCGTGTTCTAAGTAATGAAGAACATTTTCACAACCATACAGTAATTTAATTTTGTTGTACAGAGGAAATTTTATATAATATAGGTATTAAATTTACATACCTGAAAATAAAGTTAATTTATTTGAGATCTGACGGCTAACTTTTTTCTGTTTATGAATGATTTCGTTCAATAGTTTAGTAGAGTGATGATATCTCAAAGTAATATATTCAGATAAAACACATTTCAATAAAAAATAAACATGATTTTGTAGAGGATCAACTTCGAGACAGCGGTTGTCATGTGAAGTGAACAGTTTCTTTTCAATACAAATACGAAGTGTAGAAATGGGCATTTTGTTTAAGTTGTAAGTATTAGGATTCATACATATAGCAAGATCTTGCTGACATTTCTTTTCAGCAATTTAACATATGTCAATTACATCATTTGATGGATAGGTCAAGCGCACTTCCTCTTTGAGATCAATACACTTTAAAGAATCTTTACTGCCAGCATTTCGACAAAGGGCAATCATACATGATTCGCAACGAAGAACATTTTTTAATTTTCTTACTTTGTATCCTCCTGCATAAAAACATTATAAAAATACACTGAATTAGAAAAAAAATTTGTAACAATTTTCTACTTATTTGGTACATGTATCCTCTTTGCATGAATCATTACATTGAGCATCGTCAGACATTATTCTATTCTTAGATCCCGAATTGTTGAACTCTATGAAGGTTATAGCAGAGAAGAATTTTAAAATCATTTTAATGAAACATTTCAAGCTTCAGCTCATCATCAGTCATATTTGCAAGTACAAAATATACATGCATTGAATAAAAACACGACAAAATCATAAAATTGCTCATCCTTCACGCATTCAAACAAGTGACTAGGTAAAAAAGACATGACATTAAAATGATTAAATTTAAATATCAAAACTTCACTAACTAGAATCGTGAATGTGATTTAAAACGGAAATTAAGAATACAAGAGGACAACTAAAATGCGGAACGGTCATGAGGTCAGCTTACCAGCATAAATAAAATCTAACCAAAAAAGAGACAGTACTAGTTGACTTTTAGTCTTATTCTTTTACAGCAGTTTTGGCCACTCAATGGAGATCGCCGCAGAACTTCCTGCAAAGGCGCGTGAGGCCACCGCAGTAGAGGACTGTGCCTAAAGCGGACATCTCGTCTACTACGCTGCGCAACCACTATCGCTCCACGTTACTGACGCCTGCAGTAAACTTCAAAGACATTGCAGTACCACTGCGCCGATTTATGACGCGAAGGCTTAGTCTACCGTAGTACGAGTGTCAATAGGGCGAAGCGAGGAGTAACTGCGAATGGCATCGGACGAGACGTCCACTTTTGAACATTTTTTGCAGCGGCTGCTTCACGACCGCGATAAAGTAAAATACAGCAGCGTACTCTATTTAGCAAACTGAACTGCCCAGCCACGTTGGCGGCTTTGTTCAACAATTGTTTGAAAAGAACCGTGCACAGTCTTATGTGAGTCTCTTGCATTTTAGGTCAATGGAAATTTGTTGCCTTCATTAAGTTTTTACCTGGGTGTCTGTACTTTGTAACACAGAATTATCACATAACTTGCTCAATCCATTGGACGAGTTTGAGACTGCCTAACACTTACATTCTTGGTCAAGCATGTAACTTTCTTCATCATTGGTTACATTTTGAATAAAGAAATGAACACTCGTCGCAGAGGAATCATAGTTACGCTAGACCATTTTTACAAGGTCAACCTGCGTTAAGAGAATACAAAATTTGGAATCATATTAGCTTAGAATTAGTTTATTAAGGAATTTAATTTTTCAAGTAAGCTTCCATTTTATTTCCTACCAGAAATACCTGATTTTTTCCATTCATTTGACAGAAAAAAACATCCCAACTTATCCTCGATAAATTGGAGCTAACTTCGTTTCACCCATTTGATTCATCACAAATAGCGGACCGCCAGAGTGATGTCATGGATACTATAAGCCTGGCTGCAGGTAGAAGAGGCTCTACCTCGATATGGGCTGCCACTTGTAGGGGATTTATTGTAGCCATGTGCGCAGTTGATACTATAATTCAGCGATAAGTATTTTCCAAATGAGGCCCTTCACTAGCAGCCTGTGTTCGTTTCAAACAGTAGCTCTGAAGTTGTCTTCTGTTCTTGCATCTCATTTAACGTCATAGCAGCAGAACAAAGATTTTATTTGATCAACAATTCTGCTAAGTCTGATGGGAAATCTGAACACGAAGTGCTCCAAGAGTCGAAGCACCAAGAAAATGTTTCTTAGGCCATTTTCAAACCAATCTGAGGACAAAGGAATTTACCGTACTTAAGGAAAATATGTCTTGAAGGTTTGAAAACTGTTGTGTCGCAGTTTCAGCATGACATGAGGTTTATTTAACAGAACCTGTAGCTTCTGTTTGCCTAGCCGTATACCAGGCAGAAGAATAGCGAAACGCACTGTGGGACTTTTAGTATTGTACTGACTTATCGATACACAGCTCCTCCTTAAGAGTTGCCGAGCCCGGAAGGTAAACAAAGCCCATCCGGTGCTTGTAAATGCAAGGCGCCCATCGGCTCTTCTGGCGGAGGCCCTGTCAAGGCATGTGACCCGAACGCTATAAGGTATCCGGGCCGAGCGCATAAAGATCTTCCTCCGGAAGTCTTATTAACACAACCAGTACTTCACTATATAACAACTTCCTTCCCTTTAGATGAAGATATAACAAAGGGAAGGAGGAACTCAACAACCTATTCGTATTACAGGTTTAGTTATTCTACTTGATCTACGAGGTTCATTTTGTACAGGTGAACTGTTAACAAGTTGCAAAGCAGGAGTTTCTGCTGCCCCACTACGGATAGACTCCAAACTACTGTGCAACAACTGATTTGAATGGCTCTTCCAGATTACATTTAATGATAATATTTGAACATGAAAGATATTAACAGCCACTTTACTAACAATAATTTCCTTAGGAATTATTGTTAGTAAAGTTAGCAAAATAATACCTTAGGGTATTAGCGATTCTCATACGTTTATGTGCATGCTTCCAATGTTGAATCGATTTATTTCCTTGTCACGCTACTGACCCGATAGATTATATGTACTAATTCTTATTTCATCATGCCTGATTATGTAAACCAGCATATATGAAAATTGATGCTTAATATTTACCAAGAATTTACCTGCAAAATTTATAACAAAGGTTTAGAATTCCACTTACGTTTCAAATTCACAAATATGTTTATTAAACGTTTGAAAGTTACAGTCTCCTAACAATTTAAAAAGTTACATGTGAAGATTTCACAGGCGGAAGTAGGATTCAAATAAGAGGGGAAAGATCCCACAATATATTATATTTTGCTGAGTAACGAGTTTTAAGCCTTATATACAATCTTAGGAAAGAATTACGTTGTTGATTTCAAGCGAAATGCAAAAAATAGAGTTGGAAATGCCTTGCTTTAAAACTGAGTAAATGAGCCTTTTCTCCTGAAACCTAAATCTTGCAGTTCTCCGGTAGGGCCATAGGCGAGATTCTGTTTGACATTCACTTTATTTTTGCCGGCAAATTCTTCTAAGTTTAATAGATTAGAGAAATTAATTAGCTCGAATAGATAGATCATGTTATCAACAACCTTCCGGTTCTCAAAAGTTTGAATTCTGAAGTGCAATTAATCAATCAATGCTGTGGGAGCGCAGGCCAAGCGGCGTTTGGAAACGTTAATTTCTCTGAAACGAGTACCTAGTCTGTAAATAATCTGTAGAAATGCCGGTAAATTTATTTTATCAAAATTAAGAAGGAACGACTAAGACGAACGACGGAGTAAAAATATGTTATTTTCATAACTTTTTACCCCTGTGATATAATTAATGAAATGTAGTCATGATAACTGAGTTAATATCCATCTGGAGAGTGAAGTCTGAGAAGAAATTCAGAGGACTGACAATATTTTGAAAAGTTTGATTCGATCATGTACGAGTAATATATGACATTTTATTTTTAATATAGGAAAATAATATATCAAATATTTATTCAGGACTGAGTAATTGTTGTTGGAAGGGGAGGGGGAAGAATCTACCCCTAGATGTATTCCTGTTGCATCATAATATTCTAATTATCTTGTTACAAGACCACTATAGAGAACCTGGTTATTTGAACTTTAAAATTTCCGAAGTGAGCATTCTTTTTTACCTCTGAATTCTAAAATATTACTTCACTTTCGCTACGTACACGTATACCAGTACGCATTATTTTCACGCATAGAATTTTCTCCCTAAAATTAATTATTGTTTGCTACAAATATTTGTTCATACATTTTTCACCCGTCAGTGCTATTCCAAACACAATCTGGTGAAGCAAGCTAGAATAATTCTGACATATTTTTCGTGGTTGTTTTACAAGTCCACTAACTTTGAAAGGGGATGTAGTTAGTGTAGTATCGCTGTTTCAGCACGATACGAGGCTTATTTAACAGAAGCTGTAACTTCAATTTGCCTAGCCGAATAGCAAGTTGAAGGATAGGGAAACGCACTCTTAGTTCCTAATCTTGTACTGACTTATCGATACACAGACTCTCCTTAAAAGCTGCAGAGCCCGGAAGTTAAACAGAACTCTTCCGGTGCATGCCAATGTGATGCGCCCCCAAGGCACGGCTTCCGCCGAAGGTCCCATCAAGACATGCGACCCGAACGCGATAAGGCATCCGGGAAAAGCGTACAACGATCTTACGAGACTCGTAAACCTCACAACCAGCGTCACACCACAACGATGTCACTTCACTATACTACAACTTCCCTCCCTTTAGATGAATATATAACAAGGGAAGGTGGAACTCAACAACCCATTCGCATTACAGGTTTAGTTGTTCTACTTGATCTACGACCGGAACGCGGAGGAGTGGAAAGGAGGTGTTAAATGTAAGCAAGTTACATGATTCTGAGCGTGAGTGTGAGTATCAGGAGAAGATGAAAGTGGAGTATGGGAGGGTGAAGGAAAGTGAGGAGGGTGGAGTGGAAGGGGAATGGAAGTTGTTTAAAGATGCGGTGGAAAAATGTGCATGGGAAGTGTGTGGGGTTAGGGAGGTTGGAGGGGGGATTAGAAAGGGGAGTGAATGGTGGAACGGAGAAGTAGGAGCGGCTGTGAGAAGAAAGCGGGGGGCGTTCGAAAGGTGGCTGCAACGAGGTAACCAGCAAAATTTTGAAGAGTATAAGGAGAGGAAGAAAGAGGTACAAAGAATGGTAAGGAGAGCCAAGAGGGCGGTGGATGAGGAATGGGGGAGGAAGTTGGGAGGGGATTTCATGGAGAGAAGGAAGGTTTTCTGGAAGGAAGTGAAGAGAATTAGAAAATGTCAGGTGGAGAATGAGGCAAGAGTGAAGGATGCAAATGGTAGGCTGCTAGTGGAGAGCTGTGATGTGAGAAAGAGATGGGCGGAGTATTTTGAGGAACTGCCGAACGTGAGGGATGATAGGGTTGCGAGAGTAGTAGCTGTTGGAAGTGATGTTAGAATGCCTGTGTTTGGTGAAGTGAATAGGAGTCGAATAAGAAGTGCTGAGGTGAAAGGTGCGTTGGATGAAATGAAAAATGGGAGAGCTCCAGGTATGGATGGCTGTACGGTTGAATGTCTAAAGAAAGGAGGAAATGTGGTTGTAGAATGGTTGGTACGTTTATTAAATTTGTGTTTCGAGGCTAGTAAAGTGCCGGTTGATTGGAGTAGCGCGTGTGTAGTTCCGTTGTATAAGGGGAAAGGTGACAGGTATGAGTGCAGTAATTCTAGGGGTATAAGTCTACTGAGTGTCGTTGGGAAGCTGTATGGAAAAGTTTTAATTGGAAGAGTGAGAGTGTTGACGGATAGTGTGCTTGCTGACGAACTGTGTGGTTTTAGGTGTGGTAGAGGTTATGTGGATCAAATGTTTGCTGTGAGGCAGGTGAATGAAAAATACTTATTAAAGGGAAAAGATGCATATTGGGCATTTATGGATCTAGAGAAGGCGTATGACAGAGCGGATCGTGAGGCTCTATGTCAAGTGGTAAGCTTGTATGGAGTGGGTGGGAGACTGTTGAATGCGATCAAGAGTTTCTACATTGATAACAGAGCAAGTGTGAGAATAGGGAATGAGGTGAGTGAATGGTTCCCAGTTGTGACAGGTGTGAGACAGGGTTGTGTGATATCGCCGTGGTTGTTTATTTGTTTATGGATGGTGTGGTGAGAGAAGTGAATGCCAGAGTGTTGGGAAAAGGTGTGCAGTTGGTGGGACGAAATGGTATATATTGGGAATTGTATCAGCTGTTGTTTGCAGATGATACAGCGCTTGTGGCTGATTCAGAGGAAAAACTGAGGAGACTGGTTGCAGAGTTTGGTAGAGTGTGTGAAAGACGGAAATTGAGGGTAAATGTGAATAGAAGTAAGGTGATAAGATGTTCAAGAGGTGGATGTGAGGTTGAATGGTGAAGTTCTAGAGGAGGTAGAGCATTTTAGGTACCTCGGGACGGATGTGACTGTTAAGGATAGTAGGGAAGTAGAAGTGATGCATCGAGTGAGTGAAGGCTGTAAGACATTGGGTGCAATGAGGAAAGTTTTTGAATGCAGGAGTTTGAGTATGAATGCTAAGAGAGGACTGTATGAAAGCTTGATTGTGCCAGTTTTGTTGTATGGAGCAGAGTCCTGGGGGTTGAGAGCAACTGAGAGGAGGAAGTTGGATGTGTTTGAGGTAAAGTGTTTGAGGAGCATGTATGGAGTAACAAGAAGAGATAGGATCAGGAATGAGTTGGTTAGGGGGCAGATGGGTGTTATCAAAAAGTTAAGCAGGCGAGTGGATGAAAGAGTGCTTGGATGGTTTGGGCATGTTGAAAGAATGAATGTTGAGCGGCTGGTGAAAATGATTTATACGTCGGAAGTGAGTGGTGTTAGAGCGCGAGGTAGACCACGGATGAGTTGGATGGATGGAGTGAAACGTGCTTTGTATGAGAGGGGTATGACTGTAGACGTGGCAAGAGGGATGACTGCGGACAGAAGTGAGTGGGGGCAGTGCGTAAGAAGGTAATTTTATTTTTGACGCGGTACTGGATGTTGCCCGCGTGTGATGGGGTTGACCTATCCTGTGCGGGGGGAGGGGCTCCACTCAATGAAGCGGTCGGGATAAACCAGCTATGGCTGTCGGGCCTGACTGTGGAAGGTGGTTGTGCTGGGCTGCTGCTGATCCTGGCAGGCTGGTGCCGCCAGTGCTGCCTCTCTCGCCTCCTAGTGCTAATAGTGTTGATTGTGGCCTGCTGTCGGCTACCCTCCCATAGGGAGGAGAAGCCTGGTATATGTATACGTATGTTTATAGCTAGAATTATAGGTTTGGCCCAGGCAAGCGTGGGTTACGTTGTGGATTTTAATATAGCCGACTCTAGCATCACCAGCTACTTAACGCCAAGCTAACCGGTAACTAACCTCTAGGACGTTGGCCATGGGGCGAAGGCAAGCAAGAAGACCGGCGTGGTGTGAGAAGGTCTCGAAAAGCGTCCAGCAGGTTCGCCAGAATTTATACGTGAGGCAAAGGGGCGGACGAAGACCGACGCGGCGTGGGAAGGTCCAGAGAAGCATCCAGCCGGCTCATCAGGAGTTATCCCTTGTCGGGGTGACAGAATGCGGGACGGACGACAGGACGTGGACTGAACGACGACTCTGGCACTTGGCGATCTAGCTCATCATGTCGATGAAAATCTTCGAGAACGATCGAGAGAAGATTCATTATTGATGTCAACTGGTTTAGGGTTCAGAGTGTTCTCCCTGCTCTGCGAGCCGTTGGCGTATAGGTACCGCGTGCAGGTTGCATTCAGTACGAGTATGTTGTATTCAAGTTGTTACCGGAAAGTAGGAATAAGCTAGTGATGATGCTGTCAAGACTACTATTATTTTTATTTTTCCACATAATTTGAAGCAGTCCGCGGTAAAGAGTTACATAAAATAGAAAATTTAAACCTTAGGTTATAATTTGCTGGTTTTTTGGAAGCACAACACTGGAGAACGCCGATTTGGTTGCATGAGTTCTAACACTTGATTCTAGTGGATTTGAGGTCGCTGGTCCGAAAATGGCATTTATTGGTGAAGTCAAACCATCCATTTCCTTGCTCCACGACCGTGTTTTTATTTTAATCAAAACTTTCAATTAAACTTAATAGTACAGAGCAGGTAAATGAAATCCTATCACCATAACAGGTGTTCATAATTTTTTACATATTTCGGAAAACTGTTTAAGGAAAAATGGCTTCTCAATCGAATAAAAGAAAATGAGTGACGCATCCGTGTGTGTTCTGCTACATACAAGGAGCTTTAATGGAATGGAGGCGGCATCAGCGCTCTTAAGTGAAGCCAATTTTCGGTAGCTGTAGGGTATACGGGCACACAAACAGAGATGGGGCTCAGTGCGTGTCAGACACTCAGCGTGGTAGGGCGCCGCTTATCCAAGCTGCGGTCAAGTACGAGTTTTTTCAATATGACGCGTTTCAAGGACGCAATTGAAATATATGCCTAAGAAAATAACGTATAGCACAGAATAGCGCAAGTCTGCCATTTAACAGCGCGGTCTTCAGTCGCTGATGATGGAGGTGGTGCTACCCCTCCACTGCAACACCACCTCCACACTGGGACCCAATGCTTGGGTCGGTAAAAGTGGCTTCGCGCGCTTGACTGGCAAAAGATAGCGATGCCGCCTCCATTCCATTAAAGCTCCTACATTAAAGCATCCTACATTACATTAAAAGCTTGGGGTACATTGACAGCTACAAAGCAAAGAAGGAACATTACTGAATTATTGGTGAAGCGAGCTAACTTTTTTACACTTTCGAGTGAAATTTGGAGATCATGAGAAGGTGTCATTCCTGCAAAGAATACTTGCGTCAATGGACTATAAAGGAATAAATAAAAAAAATCAGCATTTCGATGATAAGTCGTGAGCCATGAGACATTGCCACTGACGGCTGCTTCTGCCTTACTGATGCTGTTGGTTTTACAGGTAAATTTCATCAGCTTAGCACATACCTTGGTCTGGATTCAGCAATCAGACCTGTGCTCCATGCATTGATGTTCCAAAACCTTTCACTCAACTTGCTTTTCTCAAGTCGACCGTCTACCCAAAAAGGGCTCAAATTTCCCCCATGAGTGTGAAATAACGTAATTTTTTTTTTGGTTTCGGGTGTTTTTTTGTATTCCAATAAAAAATCGATATTTTTTAGAAAAATTTCGAAAAGCGGGTATTTTGGAAAATGCTATTTGTTCAATTTTGAAGTTACAGAACTGAGAACATGTTTTTATAGAAAAAACATTATCTAACAATAATTTGATGTATGAGTTTTTGATTGTTTAGCTCGTTAAATTTTAGAAAAAACTCAAGATTTTTGGATTTTTTTCGTTTTATTTCACATACTATTTTCAAATCATAGTACTTTCAAAAAACCCTTGCCTCCCTTCTTAGCTTTTTCTAAGCCTGGTCGATTGATATATTGTAATTTCTTTACCTTTAAAATTGTGAGAGTAGCATTTCAAACGCCCATCAAAAGTGGTTTTTACGACAGACCTAATTAGCTGATGACTCACGGCAACAGCAGTCAAAACGAGCGCGCAATTACATCTGAGTGTTAGAATGTTTCGTTTGAATACGAAAGCTTTTTGAGCAGGGCCATCGGTAAGCTGTCCTGCTAATTCCCGCATGCGAACGTTCGAAACTAGGTCATCCTCATAGTCTCATTCCTCATACGCATTTGGGAAATTTTATACCGAATGGGCAAGATGATAGTGACCCATTTAATGTGGGTCAGTCTTCTTAATATTATCATATTTCATTGCCTCTACACTAGACAACATTGATTGTACACTTAATGTGTTGAGCTTTAATAACATGAGAATATGTAGTATGATATTGTATGGGTGCTACATTGTTCTTTACAAGCTAACAAAATAATAGCGAGGAATAAGGCTTTGAAACTTAACATCTTATATTAAAAGCTTTACAGTTAAAATTGAACGTTTTGACTCAGTCAGTCATTCTCAACAAAGTGCTCTGTAAAAAAAATTTACATATTGAAAATATCATAAATAAACGTAGAAGTAAGGGAAATCTAAATAAAACTAAATCAAATCCCCAAACTATTGCAAAGGAGAAGCGGATTGTGAGTCATTGAATAAAAGTTAAACATTTTTTAACCTTTTTCAAATGACTGCCAATCCGTTTTTCCTTTGCAAATAGTTTAGGGATTTGATTTAATTTTATTTAGATTTTCCTCACTTTTACGTTTATTTTCGATTTTTCAAAATGTATTTTATTTTTCCCAAAGCACTCGGTTGAGAATGACTCATTGAGTCGAAACGTTGAATTTTAATAGTGAAGCTTTTTATATAAAATAATGAGTTTCAAAGCCTTGTTCCTCGCTATTATTTTCTTAGTTATAATTTGTAAAATACACACTGACGTGTGCTTCTTTACAAGCTGTTTCACATGAAATTGAAATCTAAAATTTGAAACATTTTTTTCCAGATTCAGACCTAGAAGTACACTTAGTACTGGTGTATGAAAGTACTTAAATATTTTAGTGAAGTACAAAAAATTACCCAAATACACACACACTTAACTGAATTTGTCCTCAAGTACTGCTCAGATATGGCCACACAACAGCTTCAAGGGGACCGTACACCTTTTACGCTTTTTTCTTTACTCATGAACCAGTGCTTATCAACTTTGTCAGACTGATAATACGCATGAAACAAATATGGGTCACCATCCGGAAAATTTTTGATTTGTTTCATAGAAAATGAGTCATGCCAAAGAAATCGGAATGAAGAAGAGGGCATGGCAAACCTCACTCCTACTACAAATTTCAACCTATAGACATGAAATAAGTATCATTTAAAAGACAAACACTTGGACCACAGCCCCGAGGTAGAAACGATTTAAACTCGTTTTAGTTTCGGAGATATTCTGAATGAAAAAGCCAATTTTTAAAAATTGCGAAATATCCAGTTTTTTTTCATTTTGAAGGCCTTGCGTTTTTTACATAATTCGAAAATCTCAAATTCCTACATCGGGGCCGTGGCCCTATTATTTATCTTTTAAAGAGACATCATCTCGACTCTCTACACCAAAAATTGTAGGAGCAGTAGCATTTTGCGTGAGGAAAGTTTTAGGTTTCCACGGAGCAAATACCAAAACGAAGTTTTCACAGTAAAATACTTGTTTTATATGTAAAAATTTTTGTTGCTGTTGTTGTTTTGTGTTTATGATTGAAAACGTTTTAAAGGATTTGTTATTCAACAAGTAAAAAATTTTGTTCAAAAAAATGATTTACAACAAAAACTGCTTCCTCTCACCACCGCATCCATCCCCATAGTGAGATTTCTATTGCGTGCACGCCCGTAAAATTTACTATGGATATTCAGCAAATGTATAGCTTGTATTTAAAGCCAATCAAATTTTTTTAAATTTGGCAAAAACTGTGTACGGTGTCCTTAATACTGTTGCTTAGAATCACATAGGCACTAAATTAAGGAACTTTTGCTGGCTGACTCATTTTTTAAAAAACGTGGAAAGTTGATCAGCTGGCATAACAGCGGCGCGTCCCTAATACATTAATAACATCAATTGCATGCGAATTGATTAATGGATTGCAGCACAACAGCACTTCCCGATTTCTCATTTTTCAATGAAAGCTCATGGAAAGATTTGTCATGAATTCTGGAAACATGAATATTTTTTTTTTGTCGTATGAGACAAATTTGGGTAATTTGGCATCTTATCAGAAATGCAATTTGTCTACACGTTAGCAATATAATCACAATATATTTATCGTATTTATTTGCAAGTTTAACGAATCGGCCTCATGGCGTACGCTTTCTAAGAAAGATTAATATGTATTTTAATGGTATATTTATTGCGGTCGCTTCGTAAATAAAGCTTAATTTTCTGCCACTGCTCGATTTATAGAAATCATTGAATGGACGAGGTACAAAAGTATTTTTAAGGGTCTTGATGTTTTTTTTTTTAATTTTTAAAAAATAGCGGGCTTTTCACTGTTTAGTCATACTTCAGTACAAATTTCTTAGCAGAAGTCTGAAGGAGTGCAAAATTATTGCTTTGAGCCGAGGACAATTGAAAAAAAGGAGTAATTAAGATAATTTTGACAATATTTTTCTGTTATCACTGGTAAAGCTAGAATGGCGGCCGATAAAAGGTGCCGTCTAACTGTGTGCAAGAACATGATTGCAGTTCCTTATGACATCTTACCAGTAAACGGTTCACTGCAAGCGATGCCGCTGAAATTTCCTGTCCCGAACCAGCGCCATGGACCAGCGCTGAACTACATTTCCTGCGTCAAACTCTGGCGATCCATTCCAGAATCCAGACACTGCACCGATTTTAAGCCGGGTGCTCACCTCCACATGGTAGACTACATTTGCGTTCAGACATCAAGTTCTTTGCTCTGTAATTCAACTTCTTCATTACCGCTTCTTTGAAGCAGGAAGTCTATCATCTCAACCTCAGGTGCACTTTATGCACCTAAAAGTAATTTTTACAAGTGCTGGACAATTGAATCAGAGAAGTTTTTACTTCCTAAGAAGTAAGTCCAACGTAAATTCCTCAGCAAATTGGATGCAGTAACACTAAGTCTGAATTCTTGAATTGGAACGTTAATAACACTAAACATGTGTCCATGGTGCCTGGTATTGTTTGCTGAATAAATGCGATTCTCTTTCTGATAGATGAGTGTCGATACCGTCGTGCGGTCGACGTGAGGGTTCGTGGAAAAGGGGCGGCTTTCTTCTGTGCAGCTACCTTTTTCCGAGGCGCTAGCTTTTCTGCGCAGCTGCCCTTCCTGAGGTTCGTGTGGGTACGACCTACGCCGTAATTAGTCCGCTAGAGCACTATAAGTAATTTCTGTTTGTGCTAAACTACGGCGGTACCGTTAGGAAGACGAGCAACTGTCTGCACCATAATCAGTCCGCTAGGGCTCATCAGGATTATCCTGATTCGCCGAACTACGACAGAGCCTTCCTTTGCAGCAAACTATGCGGAATAGTTTGTCCTCCTAAGGTGGTTCCTCAAGCCCTTTTTTAGGCGAGGTGTCGTAATAGACTAACGCCTGTATAAAAAAGGAGATAGGAAACTCTTTTGACCTCAGGATCTGAATTGCTTGTTGATGAATCTCTTTACAGTGCCTCTTATATAGAAAGATACATTACAGCACAGACAGTGATTTATTTTCTTTTGCAAAAATAGTGTGTACAAACATGAGTTACTGCATAACATGATACAACTCGTAAAATTACATTTAAAATATTAGTGCTATTCAGCTAGGTAATCAAAATAATATGGAAATATTGAAATACAATACAAATGACACTTAACACGATCACTGCGTTTCCACGTGTGTTACGGTTGGTTTGGTTAAGGCCCCGATACACTGGCGTTCATGACTCGAGAAATTGCGGCAGTGGATCCGTCCGCCAGTTGAAGTGAGAACTGGCGACATGATACACTGAGCACGCAAGATGAAGCACCGCGGAATGCAATGCAAGGCGTCAGTCTGCCTCAGCTTGTCGTACGGGTAGGTGCGCGCTAGCGACCAGCCGTACGGAGCGCAGGATCAAAACTAAGCACACATTGCGCTGTGCTATAGCCTTCTGTAAGCGCTGCTTATCACATTCTGCAAGCGTCGAATTTTTTAAATGCGTCAATACAATTCAGTGTTCGAGTTTTGTCCACTCAATTGCGGAGCAAGACATTGCTGCGCAGCACTCCCGTCAACGTTTAAAACTGTACTGCTCATCGCAGTGACGACCGTCCTAATCCAGACATGCTCGGAGCGCTGAAAGCTCGGTGGCCACTCTGCCAACTGGCTGGTGTGCAGGGATGGGAGGCACATTGAGAGGCGTGCTGGCGGTTATCACCGCGATTTTTGCCTAGTGTATCGGGGCCTTTAGATTGTAAGTAACAGAACAGGGAAATCGATTTTCCAGCTTGAATAAATTTTAATTTTTTCTAATGCAGATGAAGAATACAATTGCACGATAACATTCCCCATCATATGATAACTAACAATTATTTTAAAAAATATAGCGAAACAGATAAAATGTTGTACATATATACCGGCACGTAAATAGGTAATTTTCCAGTTGGTACACATGTGGCCCAATACGCAGTGAACGTGTTAAGGGTTAACTAAAGTAAATGTACAGACACATCATCGGGGTACGGAAACAGACCTAGGCCCGGTACAGGGAACTAAACATATACAGAATATGTCTAAGATAATGGGTAACTAATAACGACCGGACTCGAAACCACTTGCGCTGCCTGACACGCCCGGGGGATGGTGTCTCTGCTACGATAGCCGAGACAGGAAATCCGCAAAGTGGCTGTCGAATCCGGAAAAGTGTTCTGTTCGGAATCTAAAGAAGTGTTCTGTGAAATACAAAGCCCAGCGTTTCAATCGGGGGTTCAACTTGTTTGCCTGTTGCAAATAAAGGAGTGGTCGATGGTCGGTCTGTAGCAAAAATTCTCGTCCATACAGGTAGAACTCAAACTTCTGTAAAGCCCAGTAGATCCTTAGCGCTACTTTTCAAAGGTAGAAGAGTTCATTCCAGCTCCTCTAAGTCGACGTGATGCATATGCTACAGGCGCGTAGTGACGGAAGTCTCGTTTGCTTGGCTGGAGGAGAGCCGCTTCAAGTCCAGTTAGGGAGGCATCTGTCCTTAGAATGAAAAGACATCTGGGGTCTGGTAACTCTAAGACCGGTTTCTTGACCAACGCTGTCTTCAAACTTTCCATCAGGTCTTCTGTTGTATCGGTCCAAGGTATTTGTTCTAGGGAGTTCTTCTTTGGGAAATCATGGAGTTTAGAAATCAAATGAGACTAGTTAGGTATGTATTGTTGATAGTACCCAACTGTACTGAGAAAGCTTCGAAGCTCCCGTTTTTGTTTTTGGGAGAGGAGCCGATTTCAAGGCTTCGACTCGGATCTCCAAATGCTGGATCTGATTACTGCTGAGTTGATGACCCAAATAATGTAGGCTGTCAAATCCGAATTTGCATTTCGACGGCTTCGCTTTAAGGCCATGTCGAGAAAGAGCTGCGAACAGTTTAGCTAATGCTGCGCAATGGTTTTTCCAGGTAGTCGAGGCGATTAAGATGTCGTTCATGTAGACTTCGGTATCTTGCAGTCCTGCAGTGACTTGACGTATAAGGCGGGAAAAAGTGGCTGGAGCATTTGCTAGGCCGAAATGTATGACGTTGAATTCATAAAGTTCAGACCTAGTTCTGAAGGCGGTGTATTGGCGGGACTAAGGGTGTAGAGGTACCTGCCAATATCCACTGGTCAGATCCATTTTGCTGAAGACTGTTTTGCCAGCTAATTTGGTGAAAATAGCAATGGTGTCTGTTATTGGCTCAGCATCGAATACTGTCTGGCTGTTGAGGTGCCTGCAGTCCAGTCAAAATCGGTGGGTACCGTCTTTTTCCGGACGGCAAGGAGCGGTGAATAGTAAGGTGATGTGGATGGCATCACGATTCCCATCCTCATCCACTTCTCTAAACTTGACTGCAGTTCAGGCTCCAGCGCAAGAGGAAGTGGATACGAATGTTGAAGTCGAAAACTGGAAGAATGCTTCAATTTTATTTCATGAACAGCCGTGCTGGTTCTTCCGGGCGTATCTGTGAAGAGATCGCGATATTCTCCAAGTAGTTCGTGGAGTTCTGAGCGTAGTGTTGTAGTCAACGTAGAGGAGATGAGGCAGTCTTCAATGGTTTCTCCGACAGGTGACGGTATCTCTGGTTCTTTCCGGTCTAGCTCTTCTTCTTCACTGGTAGGTTCTATGGCGAGGCCAATCGCTGCAAAAGCTTCCTCTACTCTCTCGTCGCCTTCCTCGAGATCGCTCGCGCTTAGTGAGGTGGAACTTTGTTGCTCCCGATCGTGGTACTGGCGAAGGAGGTTCATGTGATAAACTTGGTTGTTTCCATCTATGTCCAAATTATAGGTATAGGTTCCCAGGTGTGATTTTACTGTATAGGGACCTTTCCAAGTCATGAGTAGTTTTTTTCGAGAGTCAGGCAGAAATACGAGGACTTTATCTCCTTGCTTTAGAATCCGCATCTTGGTATGTCTGTTGAAGAACTTTGAGGTTTTCTCTATGCTCCTTTTTAGATTCTCGCTAGCGATTTTGCATGTTTCTTTCAATCGGTGCTTCATTTCCGTTAGATACTGGGCAGTGCTCGTGTCGTCTTACAAGCTTCCATCTGTCCAGCATTCTTTGAGCACGGTTAAAGGTCCACGTACGCGGTGGTCGTAGATGAGTTCGAAGAGGAAATGTCCTGTTGAGGCCTGAGGAGCGTCTCAATAAGCAACAAAGGAGGGAAGGCAGATACAGGTCCCAGTCTCGTGGTTGTTCTACGGCTAATTTCAGCAACATGACTTTGATCGTACCACTGAAGCATTTGACTATACCGTTCGATTGGGCATGGTATAATGGCATCAATCGGTGCTGGGGACCTACGAGTCTCAGAAAAGCTTCGAAGGTTGCGGCTGTGAACTGAGTGCCGTTGTCGCTCGTTAGCGTATGAGGGAAGCCAACTCTGATGCAGATTTCGAGTAGCTCCTGGGTGACCGTTTCTGCATCTATATGTCTGAGAGGGGCTACATCTGCGTACCGAGTTGCTTGGCCCACCACGGTGAGAATGTATCGGTGGCCACGTGCCGAAGCTTGTTGAAATGGGCCAACCCAATCAACACTGAGCGCGGAGAATGGAGTGGTGATCGGTGAGGTTGAGATTGGTGCCTTTCTTGGTCGAGATGGAGCGCGCGTCTGGTAGGTATGACAGGAGTGACAGTATTGGACCACATCTTTTGCTAGGGACGGCCAGTAGAAATCTCGTTCTAGTTAGTCGAGCCTGAGTCTTCTTTTGGGGATAATGGCCAGCAAGTGGATTGTCGTGAACCATTTCCAAGATTTGTGGGCGCACGCTTGCAGGTGCTACAAGTTGATGGGTTTCCTGACCATCTCGTAACGTTTTCCGATGCAGAATGCCGTCGTAGAGTTCATAGGTAATGACTCTGCCATCCTTGTGCATTTCTTCCTTGCCAGCGTCAACTTTCTTGAATAAAAATTCAATGTTTTACGATCACGCTGTAATATATTGAAGTCTTCTTTGTTGTGTTGCAACATATCGACAGTGCTTGGTGCGGCAGGGGGATTCTCGATCGCTTCTGCTGCTGCTCTTGTGATACCGTGAGAGTCTTCTGCAGTAACTGGTTGCTCTTCATGGTCGGTCATCTGTTCTTCGAAGGAGGTGGTCCCGGGAACTCGGCCGAGGATGACATCGTGGGAGAGCTCTTCCATGGCTACGGCTGTCACCTCTCCGTGGTAGTAGGGGCAAACGAGAGGGACTCGGGCAAGAGGCCTCTCGAAAGCGTTATTGTTGGCCAGTCAAACAGTAATTTCCTTCTTCAAAATGGTGTCAGCAGGGACGAGAGCCTTCTTGACGAAGACCGCCGTTGCTCCTCCATCGAGTAGTACTTGGACGGGTTGTTGGTACACGGTGCCAGAGCAGGTTGTCAGCTGCCTAAATCGATCAGCTTGTTCGAGGCGAAGTGATTGCATGCGGCTGGGTAAATATTGTCGTATTCATCTGCTTCTTCATGTGTTGTTAGATTGTTTACTCGAGCTCTAGTACTGGAGATAGGTGATCTTGCGTGGGCTGCTCCATTACTGTGGCCATCACCTTGCCTCCTCTGTAATTGGCGGCACTCATCACTGGAATGTGATCAGTTAGGGCCATGGAAAGTGCAGTAAAATCCAGTGTAAGGTCCACGTTATTCCTCGCGCTGCGGAATGTTGACCGATCTTGAGCTGGTGGGACCACCACGTGTGTTAGAAGTTCTTGGTGGCGTTCCTCGAGAGTTGTTGCTGGAGTTGGGTGATCTTGCTGGAGTGCTCGGGGCTCGGACAGGGAATGTCGAGCGTCGCTCTGGTGCTAATGATGCTTTGAGCGCTGGAGGGCCCGGATCCGTCGTTGATGTCGGTGTGCGACCCTTACAAAGTTGATGGAGCGACGTATGTGGTCTTGCTTGTAAGAAGCTATCACACTGCTCTCCTAGGCTTGCGACTGTGTCACCACCCATGTCACGCAATTGAGTAACGAGGAAGGGGAGGCAAGCTTTAGTAAGCTCGGTCAGCAAGAAGAAAGTCGCGAAGAGTCTCTTAGTTGGCTTCGATGTTGCATCCTTTTAACCAAGCGTCGAAGGTTTGTTCTAGTCGCCGTAGGTAACGTGCCATATTGTCGCCTTCTTCTGGCTTCAATTCGTAGTAGTTAGCGCGTAGTTTTGCCGGAGTGACTTTATGAGCACCTAGTATGTAGAAGCAGTTTGATTTTAGGAAGCTTGAAGCGATCTGCTGCGGGCAAGGTATCGATGAGTCGAAGTTCCTTCGGTGTGAACAAATTATGGAGCATGACAACAGCTTCGACTTCAGTAAATCCCATTGCTGTTGTGTAAGTGCAGAAGCGTTGCAAAAATTCGTCTACCCTTTCGTTCGTGGGATCGAATATAGCCGGTGGAGGTATCTTCACTCTAGCATTTTGAGAACCGATTTGAGCATCGATTTGTCTCAGTCTGGGCTCGGAGTCTCGTTGTACAGCTTCTCGTTCTGTGGCTTCTCGTTCCGCTGCTCGTTCTGCTGCTTCTCGTTCTGCTGCTTCTCGTTCTGCTGCTTCTCGTTCTGCTGCTCGTTCTGTGGCTTTTCGTTCCGCTGCTTCTCGTTCCACTTCTTCCATATGCCTCAGGCGGCTGGTAAATTCTTCCCTGTACTTCGCATCGGTGGGAGTAAGGCCGAGGGCTTCGACGTACTCTCGAGCTTCAGCGATGAGGTTCATCACCCCCTCAGGAGGATACAGGTATAATGTATCTATGGGAATTAGCACTCGCAGTGGGACTATGTGAGGGCCAGAGCTAAAGGTTAGGTAGGCTTCCTTATGTTGAAATAGAATAGGTTTTTGTTTTTTTACGGACCATCTTTTTTCTGTTTACTGCTGTCCTGTTTTTCAGCACCTACTACTTTCTTCTTCAATTTTTCTTGTTTCATGAACTTCTTCCATAGCTTCCTGTTTCTGTGCACCTTGTGCATAGATTCCGCGTTTCCTCAACTCCATACTAAATGGTGCCTTCCTCTTTCCTCTCCTAGAACATCTTTGTCGTGCAATTAAGGGAGGCTAAAACTTTCTTATATAATAACAATAATGATAATAATAACTTGTTTTAATGATGCGGTGTCCGCGTGGTTGAGTAGAACCCAGAAATCACAGGCAACGTTGGTAGTCGCGCAAAGCTTCTGGGTCCCTGTTCGGGTGCCAAAATATGTCAACACCGTCGTGCGGTCGACATGAGGGTTCGTGGAATAGTGGCGGCTGTCTTCTGTGCAGCTACCTTTTTCCGGGGCGCCAGCTTTACCGCTCTGCTGCACTTCCTGAGGTTTGTGTGGGTACCGCCTACGCCGTAATTAGTCCGCTAGGGCAACAGAAGTAATTTCTGTTTGTGCCGAACTACGACGGTCCCGTTAGGGTGAGATTTGTGTGGGTACTGCCTACGCCGTAATTAGTCCGCTAGGGCAACAGAAGTAATTTCTGTTTGTGCCGAACTACGGTGGTACCGTTAGGAAAACGAGCAACTTTCTGCGCCGTAATCAGTCCGCTAGGGCTCCTCAGGATAATCCTGATTCGCTGAACTACGACAGCGCCTTCCTTTGCGACAAACTACGCGGAATAGTTCGTCCTCGCCAGGTTGCTCCTTGAGCCCCTTTTTAGGCGAGGTGTCGTAATACACTAAAGCCTCTTTCATAAAGGAGCAAGGAAACTCTTATGAGCTCAGGATCTGAATTTTTTATTGCAGAATCTCTTTACAGTGCCTCTTAAATAGACAGATACATTTCACCAAAGACAAAGATTTATTTTATTTTGCAAAAATAGTTTGTACAAACATGAGTTACTGCATAACGTGGTAAATAAGGCAAAATTACATCTAAAATATTAGTGCTATTCACCTAGGTAAACAATATAATACGGGAAGATTGAAATACAATACAAATGATACTTAAGGGCTAACTAAAGTAAATGCACAGACGCGCCATCGGGGTAGGGAAAGAGACCTCGGCCCGGTACAGGGAATTGAACGCATGAATAATATGTTTAAGATTATGGGTAACTAATAAAGGCCACCCTATTAAAAATTATAGGAGTGGCATCGGTGATTCCTGGGAGCGCTCGCATTACTACTTGGTTGTTGCATCCATGTTTCTCCTTTGATTCGGATTCGAAGTGTCCACTTTATAGGCGCCCCTGCACCTCTGTCCCAACCGGTGGCCACGCTGGCTCAGCATGGAGCACTACCGTCGCGCTCCCAAGGCGCGACCAGTTTCTCCTATTCACTATCGGAGAATCATGAGAGGCCCAGGATGGCCACCTCTTAATTTAATTTAAAAAAACGGCTGCGCACAGCTGATTTCCCATTAGTCACACTTTCCAACTGTAACACTGCTCAAACCGATTATAACCAGTTTGCCCTTGAATTATCTTAGTTCTTGCGCGATTAATCAATTCATCATCAGCAAACACGGTTGATAGCACAATAAAAATGTACAGGAGTATGTAAATTGAAAACATTCCTACTAATGTGAAGAAAATTTCAAGGGTGCGTGTTCATTATTAAGCTGACATTAATGGGACATGTTTGTGACGCATAGCTTATGCTTGAAGTTTTCGTAACGCAATAACTAAGGTAATTAATGGGCAACTGGCTATATTTGGTTGAGAAACGTCAACGGTTGAATGTGCAATAATGGGAAATCAGCTGTACGCAGCCTTGGAGGCGAAAGCCTGCAGGAACAATATAAATGTACCTTGAAAAAATGTAGCAACAATACCCTAGGGTCGTTGAAAGAATATACTCGTAGCTATATATATAACAAAAATAATTATCGTCCAGCAGATTTTTCATCTTTCATTCCTAAAATTAGAAAGGAAAATAAAATGACTTTACCTTGCCCGAGCTTAATTACACCGGCTATTCATATACACATACTCCCCCCTATCCCCACACACAAACCCTCCCCACACACCCCCTCCCACACACCCCCTCCCACACACCTACCACCACCCACACCCACACACAACCCCCCCCCCTACACACACACACACAATTATGTATCTGAACACATGGTTGATCACCTTCAAGAACGTCCTTCAATTCAAAGGTTGCTGAAGACTGACGAGGGAAAATTCAGGTTTGGTTTCCACATTTTGTTGTTTTTAAACTGCTCACATTGAGGTTTTGCCTTCACTACCAGCCCCACCACAACGATGAATCGTCATAAATATCAATTGACCGAGGTGGTGAAACTAGCAGTGGGGTCCTTGCTCCGTTCATGCTCTTGAAATAATGCCTCTACAGACCAGCATTCTACGTCTCTTCAATCTCTTGTTTCTTCTGACACCATCACGTACTATACACCCTCACGTAATACACACTCGCACTGATATACACTCTAACACTACTTGAAACGTTTTAAATAATAGAGACACGATCCAGACATCTGTCACGCACAACACCAACTTCAAAACTGACGCGAAAGATGGCAACCGTCATTTCTCTCGAGAAAGATGGCAGGCGTCTCACCTAGAGGCCATCTGCCCAGGTGGCCTCTGGTAGCAACATGGGAGAACTTGCTCGCATCGAGCTTATGAGTCGCACCCTGGAAGTGTCAGAAGGGAAGAAGCCTCGCTTCGCTTAATACTCCTTTAATTCACCGCTGTCTCCTTTAATCAACCATGCTACTCCCTTAATTTTTAATAGGGCGGACTCGAAACCACTTGCGCTGCCTGATAATGGGCGACTCACGCTTCATCCTCCATCAAAAGTGAAAAATGCTGAAAGTGTAGTGGATTTCGACTTGCACTATGTTCTCGTTTACACGATGAGGGCGATATGACAGTTACGTCAGACAAGCGTAGCAGAATATAAGTTATGAGATGGAAAATTAATTTGTGTGTGGATGACAGATTAATAATACCCTCGCATTGGATCAATAATTTTACTTTTTTCAATCTTAATAAAAAGCAATTGAACGATTCTACTCACGTTGTTCAAGCAACCTTAATAAATGCATATTTTTTTCCTCATACTAATACAGTGCGGCTATTTAATTAAAGAATATGAATGACATTCTCCACATGAAGAAAAATGTGGATGAAAAAGTGTCATCATTGCTTAATATCAAGCGGCAAATCAATTTAAAGAATATAAAGTCCAGTTTTCTTTTTAGGTGTGTCCTTCATGGTAGGTTTGGCTGCCAAGTTATGGGACACGCTTGAAATAAACTTTACCTGCCTTCTTCTGGACAGTAAATAGTGGTTTCGTGCATTTATCCTGCGTCAAATTTATTACGGATGCTAAGATATCTAGTCAAGAAAAAATAATTCGGTGGAGATGTTTTACTTCATCGGTTTCATCACCCTGTAGAGTGCAGAGGGACGAGCGATATGTTCCGTGTGATATCGGAAATCTTCACTGACGTGGCATAGCGGTTTGTCGTCCCTATGCTGCATCTCACTGTCCTGCTAAAACTAGCTTCATCTGTCCTCTGCTAGCAATTGCAAATATTCTACATATCAAAGATTCAAGACAACCAAGAAACAGCTCGAAAACGAAGCTGAAAATAGGGTTGAAAAGTGCTTGTAAAATTTATTATGTTTATATTTCATCTTGAGCAAGGGAATTTGGACAGATGCAGAATCAAGATTATCAAATGAAAATGTGTTGTTTTTTTACTCAAGCAACAATACGTCATCACATGTATTATATCACAACATAAATAAATTGCTATTGAAAGTTGGCAAACAATTACTGTGAATCAGTCTCAACAGAATTCGCTCTTCTCCTTTCTTTATGAATTTAGACTATGGTTTGTTCTCTGAAATTCAGCCATTGAACTGCAGACGATTCTTAACCATGATTTTGTACTTTCTGTTAGTGATGCTTATGCAGTACAAAAACTTAAGTCGTTCAACCGGTTTAGTTATAATATGTCAACTCTTCTGTCAGGGAACACTGTTGCTTGTATTACCCTTAGGGCCGGGTACGTGTCATGCTGGTATTCCTGCTGGGAAGTACTGGCATTGTTTCAGTTTAAGGTGTTTCGGCCACTCGTTAGATCGAACGTGATAGGTTGACTGATTTGCAAAACATACGAGTTGTCATTTATATGTACTGAAATGCTGAAAAATTTCACGCCGAATCCACTGATTTACTATGTATATGTAGTTGCAGAGAGTCCCTACGCAAGTGCTGACTCAATCGGGCAGGGTTGCGGAGTCGGGGGGATAAATTTGCGACTCCGACTCCGACTCCGACTCCACCTTTCCAGAATTTGGCGACTCCGACACCGACTCCACCTTTTCAGAATTTGGCGACTCCGACTCCACCTTTTCAGAATTTGTCGACTCCGACTCCGACTCCGACTCCACCTTTTCAGAATTTGGCGACTCCGACTCCGACTCCGACTCCATTTCTCCAGAATTTGGCGACTCCAACACCGACTCCGCCTATTCACAATTTTGTGGCTCCAACTTCACCTATTCATAATTTATAAGATGAATATTTTATTTCTTAACTAGTGTACACACACCGTCAAAAATGACGAGTTTCAATACCTTTCTTCAACAAATTTTCGTTTGAGTGGAGTTTCCATGCTTTCAGCTTTTTCCAAAGGTAACTTAATTTTCTTATAGGAGTAATAAACACTCAGAACACAGCATTTTTGAGCCGCAAGAGAAGTAGTTATAGCCATTCGTGTCGTATCCAAGATATAGAAATTAAGCATTACTGAAAGCAACTGCGAACTTGTGTATGTATATTTTAATATGCAATACAGTACATTGCAATACAGTATATTGTAATATACAGTACAGCATATTGTAATATGCAATACCCCGCATAACTCGGTATTCATGATACAAACTTGAGTATATAAGGCTATGGATCGTTCTAATTGTGATGAAAGTGACTTATTATAGAGCTATTGCACAACGAAAATGAGTGTATTAATTGACCGTGAACTGGAACCAAGACCGCCAGTGCAAATTTTTTCCTATCAATTATTCTTAACAGCGTGACACAAAACGTATAAATAAACACACGACAGTCATTCTTAGTAGTAAACGGTTGCAGGTGTTGAAACCTGTGCATATATTCATTATATTCTTTATTATCGAACGACTTTTAAATTGACTACAGATTGTTAATAATCAAGATACTAGTGTACATGATTGGTCAAAAATGACGGGATCCAATGGTACCGTTTTAAAAAATCTCTAGATAAAAATGGCAAACAAATATATCCATTGTAAAAGTACCCGCGATTAAAATACAGTATTCTCATACTTGTGACTGGTAAAACTCGTATCACAGATACGGTCATAAAGCATATTTAAAAACGTCACAAACACACACAACAACCAAGCAAATTGTATAACATAATACCTATCTGAATTGTAATTTAAATCATAAATTATTGTTCGCAAGAGGTTTTTAAAAAATTTGCCATACCTTTTAAGCATTTAAATGCCTTTGAAATTTAAATGCGATGAGCCGCATTTTCTTGACAGTTGATTCGATTTTCACGCAATGGTTTTTACTTATAAACATAAGTGAGCAGATGCCTGGTTTTTCATATTTCGATGGTATTTATGATACTGAGTTTGGAGACTGGTTACAGAGTTTGGTAGAGTGTGTGAAAGGCGGAAATTGAGGGTAAATGTGAATAAAAGTAAGGTGATGAGATGTTCAAGAGGTGGAGTGTTTGGAACTTTGGATGTGAGGTTGAATTGGAAGTTTTAGAGGAGGTAGAGCATTTTAGGTACCTCGGGTCGGATGTGACTGTTAAGGATAGTATGGAAGTAGAAGTGAAGCATCGAGTGAGTGAAGGTTGTAAGACATTGGGTGCAATGAGGAAAGTTTTTGAATGCAGGAGTTTGAGTATGAATGTTAAGAGGGGACTGTATGAAAGTTTGATTGTGCCAGTTTTGTTGTATGGAGCAGAGTCCTGGGGGTTGAGAGCAGCTGAGAGGAGGAAGTTGGATGTGTTTGAGATGAAGTGTTTGAGGAGCATGTATGGAGTAACTAGAAGAGATAGGATCAGGAATGAGTTGGTTAGGGGGCAGACGGGTGTTATCAAAAAGTTGAGCAGGCGAGTGGATGAAAGAGTGCTTGGATGGTTTGGGCATGTTGAAAGAATGAATGTTGAGCGGCTGGTGAAAAAGATATATATGTCGGAAGTGAGAGGTCTTCGAGCGCGAGGTAGACCACGGATGAGTTGGATGGATGGGGTGAGACGTGCTTTGTATGAGAGGGGTCTGACTGTGGACGTGGCGGGAGGGATGGCTGCGGACAGAAGTGAGTGGGGGCAGTGTATAAGGAGGTAATTTTATTTTTGACGCGTTACTGGAAGCTGCCCGCGTGTGATGGGGTTGACCTGTCATGTGCGGGGGGAGGGGCTGCACTCAATGAAGCGGTCGGGGTAAACCAGCTGTGGCTGTCGGGCCTGACTGTGGGAGATGGTTGTGCTGGGCTGCTGCTGATCCTGGCAGTTCAGGTGCGGCCAGTGCTGCCTCTCTCGCCTCCTAGTGACTAAGTGTGGGGATTGTGGCCTGCTGTCGGCTACCCTCCCAAAGGGAGGATAAGCCCGGTATATGTATGTATGTATGTATTTATGAAACTGTCCAAGCAAGCAGATTCCAATTGTAATGAGATAGGGGAAATTACGCACGAGAACATATACTTATCATTGACGGACACCTGGTTTTCTATTATATCGGGTGTCCTGTAAAAATTTCCCCGATTTTTAATTAATTATATCTCAGCTTTAAAATAACATATTTGAATTGCCTTTGTTCACAATGTAGTAAATTTTGTTTCCTTTTCGAATAATTTATGCTATTGAAAATCGGTTGAATAACCACTTTATAATGTCCAATTTACTGAAAGGAGTAGAAAAATTAATTGTTCAAATGAAAAGTTTTTAAAACAATATTGATATTCTTCCTTATTTTGTAGTTTCCATAAAACTGAACACACAAAAATTTTAAGGAGTAACAAATCATTACCTTATATAACGTTTAAATAAATAAAGTAATTTTAGTATCCAACGACATACCCTCCATTTCTCTCAAGGCAAGTGTTACTTCTAGCTACCATTGAACGAAGAGTTTTACCCATTATTCCACCGTTTTCTATCGGTCCTTGAAACACTATTATTGAGAACACTTGAAACTTGAAACCTCTCAGAGGGTTTAAATACTTAGTTGTATGTACGATACATCGTTATGAAATTATTCTCAACAGTAGGTATTGAGGAATGAAGAAGAACACCAGTGTTGTTTTTAAAACTTTCCCTTTGAACAATTTTTCTACCCCTTTCAGTAAATCGATCATCTTGAAGTTTATTCAACTGATTTTCAAAAACATATATTATTTCAAAAGGAAACAAAATTGAATAATTTGTAAATAAAAGCCAATTCAAATATGTTAATTTAAGCGGAGATATTATCAATTAAAAAGTCCGGGACATTTTTGTGGGACACGCAGTATATTATTGATTGTTCTTATACAATGAATGGTCAAGTGTCTCCTTGGAACAAATTAATAAATAGGTATAGCTATTTCGTGAGCGTAATCTCTCCTATGTTAGTACAATGAAGTTTTAGGATTTAAAACTCAAGCGCAATTGGTCGAACATTTATTTCAAATACAAAAGAACTTCAAGGGAACAACAGCAAGTCGTTTCCCGAGATGCGCAAAAAGAGAAACCGTACCCAAGTTAGGCGGATCTTGAGGAATCCAACAGTACGCACAGGAGCGTCCTCTGTGAAATTTTTATTATCGAATTCCTTTAAAATGGAGACCGAAAATCTTCTTTAACGTAAGGTTAGTTTTTAAAACGATACTCGCTAAAAATAGAAGACACCCAATGGACGCGGCCGGTCATCAGCACGGTACTTCGGTAGGAAATTTTAGAGGCGTTCTGAGTAGAGAGATACAGAGTTTTAAGATGTCCGGTCGCCGACTAGGTGAATATCGTATCTTATTGTAAGATTACATATAGCACTAAGATTTTAACAATTAATTGACAAGTAATTACCTTGAATAGTAAGTGCCTATTCAAGAGGCTGCACAAGCCGGGTCGAGGATTTCAAGTCGCAGAAAGAGACTGCTTTTTACGCAATAGAAATAAGTTAGAGGTACCAGACCCACTTTTATTAAAAGGACGACATGCTGCCCAAGCAGAGCAAGCTCAGAGATAATTTAATGAGTGAACGCCAAAGCGTTACAAGTAATGTTAACTAAAGCTATTTAAGGTTAATGCAGTCTGCTAGAAGCGCAAACATGCTTATTTATAGAAAGTTAAATTTAAACACAAAAACCGGAAAAAATATGCAGCTGCAAAAGAAAAAACAACGAACAAAAAGATCTAATTTCATCAGTTTCAAATTCTTGCCTGTGAACTAAGAGAGGCCAACTGAAGAAAACTTTTTCTTCCGCAAAGCCGCCATCAGAAATACGGAAAATATTCAACAGGAAATTTCATTGAACAAACAAGTGCACAAGTATTAGAATATTTTAATCGCGGGTGCTATTAGGATGAAAATATTTCTTTATGGTCCACATCTGGAAGATTTCTATACAGACAATATCGAATCCCGTCATTTGACGAGTCGTGTGCACAATTATGTATACTGAGTGTTTCAGAACACGAGGTACAAAATTGCACATCAAGTGGAAAATGGCCAAATAAACACTTTTTGTCCCATGAAATTTTCACCCAAAAAATCGGGGTTGGGAGGTATTAGGTGTTTATTGTTTTTAAGGTTTAAATTTAATGGCACAATTACTCGCGGTATTGATTCTGAATTTACTTTACAAAAATTGTTCAAAATGTGTTCCACCTACATCTATGCCCTTTTCGAATGTTAGCCTTAACGGCTGCCGAATATTAGGAAACACGTCTGGCATTAAGGTATCTCACCTGCAGCCACTGCAATTCTGGCCACAAGATCATCCTCAGACCCAATGGGTGTAGCATAAACAAGGCTCTTCACGTGTCCCAAAAATTGAAATCGAGTGGAGTCATGTCAGGAGATCTAGGAGGTCATGCAACTAGCACATTTCGCCCGATCAACGTAAATTCAAAATAAATATTGCGAGTAGTTTATTCATTAAATTTCCCCCTTTAAAACAATAAACTGCTAATATCTCAATGTGTCTTTCTTCGGAAAATTTTATAGAAGAAAAAGTTTTTATTTGGATATCTTCTACTTGGTGTGCAATTTTTTGCCTCTTATTCTGAATCTGAAACACCCTGTATATTACTGACAAGTGTTTTCTGAGTAGGTAATGTAGGCATTGTCTACACTGAGAAGCATAGATATGCATCAACAGTTTTTTATTACTAAGTATGCACTAATTTAGTGAAATTATAGTAGTTAATTCAATGACTATGCTTCAAATCCCCAAAATTATGATATACGTGTAGATAAGGTAGGTAAGATTTGCACACTGCCTTTTCTTCTTTGTATCTACACTATGCAGGGTAACAATGCAGAAAAAGTGCCATATTATTGCTCAACATTATGTTACATTTCGGCTCTAATAAGCAAAAGTTGTTCTGCTTTCATTGCAGGGGCCTGACGTTTTCGAAAAGTTTTTTTTACGAATAAAAGTCACTTCTAGCTTCTTTGCGTGTATTATGATACTATCTCTTATTTTTGTCTAACTTTTTACTTTGCATTGGACACTTTGCTATTTTAATAAACGCCCAGGTTCTTCTCATTTCGTGTTTTTTGGAGCAATTTGAAACGTTTCCAGCAAGAGAATTTGTACTACCGTATAAATGCAAAAACCATTGCAGCTGAGATAGTGCATTGTTTTCAGTTACAATGTGTGTGTGACTGTAAGTGAAGTTTTTGCTGGTGTGTGTAATTATTTTCATTGCAGCTCGTTTGCATCGTATTTTAATTTTTTTTCAAGTGTCTCAATGCCGATATAGATAACCTTACAACATTTCCAAATCTTCCTTAACAAGAAGTAATTAATTACATAATGCTAGAAAACAAATACTAATTCAGTTTTTTAAAATGTATCAACATAATTATAAAATTCTGCATTTCAGCGTATACTAGCTTAGAAACTGGGGAGTGATACGAAGATAAAAATTAAACATGATGATGATATAGTGAAAAACAATATAACTCTGAAAGAACCAAATTACATTCAAGGAATAACTTGAGAAATGAGAAGAAATTTTTATTATTAATACATGTTAACTTGACTTAAAAACACGGAAGCCATATCAATTTTGATAACATGACTTGAAAACTAGAAGTCTTTGTGCACTAGACCATAGCTTCAGGTTTCAGCAAAGACTACTCACTGGCAATGAATCATAACCAAAAGACTAGAAATGTTTTTGATCATTATCAATCAATGCATCATTCTGAGCATACAGAGTTACCACTCTTTATGTGAGTACAATGTATTGCATCAGCTGAAATGTTCTGCAAGTAACTTGCAACACATTTACTACTATTTTCCAGTTCCTATGTATTAATTGAAGAATGAATTTGCGATGCTTTCAATTACTAATTCCTGCTTTTAACTACAAAATATACATTAGTGCTGGGTACAAAAATTATATTTCGCACTCGTAGGTTTCTCATATATATCTGTGCAAACCCTCAATGACTAGATAAGATGACGGTATCGGGTGATAGGAATAAATACGCTGTTTCAAACTTAGAACAAAACAATCAACGAAAACATTGCGTATTTTTTAGATTTTTCAGCAAAGCATTCTAACTCTGTTTTGGTTTACTTCTAGTTTTAAAGAATTATAAATAATTTTTAGCAAAAATTAAAATCGAAGACACCAAAAAATAGCGACTCAAACCACGACTCTACCACATCCGAATGAACGACTCCGACTCCGACTCCGACTCCACCACATTGGGAAAAGCGACTCCGACTCCGACTCCAACTCCATCACACTTCAGAGTAGCGACTCCGACTCCGACTCCGACTCCACCACACTTCAGAGTAGCGACTCCGACTCCGACTCCGACTCCACCCTAAAACATCCGACTCCGGCGACTCCGACTCCCGACTCCGACTCCGACTCCGCAACCCTGCAATCGGGGACATCATGGTATTGCTGTACTGTTTCATGAATAAATGTGTTCACATGATGAATTATTTCCTGACAAAAATATTTTAGAACCTACAGGCACGACTGGAAGACAATGTTAAACAATTTTTAATAAAATTGTTTATAACAATGTTTTTGGGCATCATTTTTGTTTCTCCTCTGTTTGTTCTCGTTCCGTAAGTCTCAAAACCACTTTGTAGTCGAACATTCGGCAAAAACCTCGTTGAAAACATCGCATATTGCAATGGAAAGCTGAGTAAATGTTTCCCATTCAGTAAACACCTCAAGCTCCGAAATCAAAGGCAATCCCATCGAGGGAGTAAGCTAAAAAATTGCCTAAAAGGCAGAAACATCTGCAGAACGAATACTTAGAAGTCATGCGGAGTTCATTATTGTTTGCAGCCTACATCTAAACTAGAAAAAATATTTCCCGTTATCGCAGAGAAAGCTACGATACAACCGGGCCCTTCCCTTCTAGCTCTGCCAAAAGCCATGCCAAAAATAAAAAAAAATTGATCTAACAGAATGTTGTTCCATTTGGCTCGTGATATGCGAGTATTCGCTGCCGAGCATCCGGCCGGCCCTATGCACTCGTGGCTGGAGGCGCAATCGTCATTTTGGGGGAATTTTTGCTTTTGAATGCCACAACGTTTCCAAGAATTTCACGATTTTTATGTTTTCGTACGGAGACATTAAAAGAAAAATTCATCGGCCACGTTCAGATGATCCGAATATGTGCGTATAAAACTTTCAGCAATACTCTAAACGAATGAGTTGAAATCAGAATTTGTTGATGATTTTGTGTTAACCATTTTGTGCTACTATCTCCATATTTAGTTGGCGAGAAACAAACAAATTTTTTCAACTATTCAAAATAGTTCAGATTGTGCAATAACGTCATTGTTTTACATCATCTTCCAATCGGGCCTGTAGGTTTTATAGTGATTTTATCAGGAAAGAATTCATCATGTGAACAGATTTATTCATAAAACAGTACAGCAATACCATGACGTCCACGAATAAGTCACCACTTGCGTAGGGACTTTCTGCCTCTACATAGTAAATCAAGGGAGTCGGCATGAAATTGGCCGGTTCTGTTCTTCAGCGTTTTTTCTGCAATACAGTACAAGTGAACGACAACTCGTATGCTCTGCATTTCAGTCAACTTACCACGTTCGATCAAATGAGTTGGCGAAACACATTAAACTGAAACAATGCCAGTAACTACCCGACAGGAATACCAGCATAACACATACCCTTAAGGGTAATACAAGCAACAGTGTTTCTGACGGAAGAGTTGACAGATCTTATTACTAAGTTTTTGTACTACATAAGCTTCACTAACAGCCAGTCCAAAATCATGGTTATGAATCCTTTGCAGTGCATAGGCTGAATTTCAGAGTAAAAACCTACGTATAAGTTCGTAAAGAAAGGAAAAGAGGGAATTCTGTTGAGAATGATTCAAAATAATTGTTTGCCTATTTTCTGTAGCAATTTATTTATGTTGTGGTAATACATGTGATGAGATAATGTCGCTTGAGTAAATAAGCCATAAATTCTCGTTTGGTAATCATTATTCCGCATCTGCCCAACTTCAACTACTTCCCAACTACTTCAAGGTGAAATAAAAACATGATTAATCTAAAGTGCATTCATTGAACCCTTTTTCAGTTCCGTTTTCGGGCTGTTTTCTGGTCGTCTTGAAACATTGACATATAGAATATGTGCAATTGCCAGCAGAATAAAGCTCATTTTACACTAGCGGTGTGGAGCGACGGTGAACTTGTTACAGCTCCTCCCACGAGAGGATTGAGCGTCAGTGCACACCGGCTTGCTTTTACACTGCCGCTCAACACGACGCTCATTTCCCAGCGACAGCAATCGTCAGTATTGCTCTTGCAATACTGACAGAATACTTGGCAGAACAATTTGCAGAATATTTACAGAATAATTTGCAGAAATAAAACGCTAATACTCTATAAAAAACTTGAATACTACCCAATCACCTTCAAAAAACACTGTTAATGGAAATAAAAAATAAAAAACAATTACTAATTTGTAGATGATTTTTTTTTATTTTTCCTTTAATTTAAATAGTCTTCTCATGTCACCTGCCGAATTTTTTCCGTGTTTTGAAGTACTTTCCTTGAGAGCAACGTACATTGTGCAGTTTAATTACACCGTAATTAATTTTAAGTTTACACACGCAGTGTATATTTTTTCAAGTTTTTGAATAGTGAAAGCTATTTCCTCTCCTGGCCTCTCAGTGTTTGAATTTTCATTTTAACCATTGCAATATCATAATTTGGGAAGTGAGATGCTATTTTTTATAAGCATCTTCTGTGGACACTGTTTTTATACTCTGCGAGCTTAACGTTCCATAAACATGGCAATTCTTCTTATTTTTCGACAGGAGTTTTAATTTCTTCTTTTCTCCATAATTTGTAAGCCCTGCAGTGTTTGGCAGTTGCGTCGCAACAAGTTGCGGCCGCAATTGCGATCGCAACTTTTTCTGTTGCGGTTGCGCCGCAGCAATTTTTGGAAAGTTGCGAATCTGTTGCGACCGCAACAATTTTCGACGTGTCAGGCCGCAACTCGCAACCGCAACATCACGATGGTAATTTAATTTCTAAAATAACGTAAATCAAATTTGATACGCGTTTCACACTCGTTTGAAACTAAACCGTACATGGTACAACCCGTCTGGAAATCGTTTATTATTAGCATTAGGCGATACAGTGATACACTTGGCTTACAGTATATGTGTATATTAAATGTGACTCATTATATTACATATTGTATCTGCGCAGTTGCGCAGTTGGGCGTACATATGTTCGTACATAGGCGAGTTCAACGCCCTGTTGCGGGGTACCGCAATGCGGGTGCTTGGTCAGCAGATTCGAGGTAGTATGAAATAGCGTGCGCGGCTTGTGGAGTCGCATTTGGTCTGTGTTCCTCCCCTGTAAAACATCTCTACAAGTAAAACGTCGCATTTAACCAGCGTTATCTCTACCCTTCGGCCGTCACACTTAACCAGCGTTATCTCTACCCTTCGGCCGTCACACTGGTGGCCATTTGAGTGTCGGACCCACGACGTGAGGATATTGTATTTGTGAAGTGAAGGTGATACAGTGACTTCGGCGAATAAAGACGGCGGAGGTAACGTGAAAAAGTTCATGAGAAGACCGTCTGGTGACGAGATAAATTGTGCTTTCTACGAGAGGGAGTCTGCGCATCACTCCGTGACAAGTGGATCAGTCTGGCAGTAACGACGAAATAATATGGAAAACGGGTCGGTCACAGGAAGAGAAGTCCAAGAAGCATACGATAACGTGTTTCGTATGGTTGTGCGACGTGTTTCGGAAGAAAGGCTGCGAAATACATACGATCTGGAGTTCCACGTACCACTTGGTGAAGCCTACAAGGTGCGTTTGTCTTTGGAAAGAGACGGCGACTTCTGCAGCCTGCAACTTTGCGTAAACTTCCACCGAGATCGGCAGTAGGAGCGCCGTGGACGCCTACGAGTTTCACTTCATCCGTGCAATTGTGATTGGACATTCCACGAACGACGAAAGTGTTCAACATCTGCAACGACATAGTGCGTGGTGTCTGTGATACCAGGTTGCATACTGAACAGTGTTAGTATAAGTGTTTTAATAAACTGTGAGCGGTGCTAATAACGTACAGTGAGGGACCTCGAACGCTCTCAAGCAGTACGCGCTCAGTGAAGTGCAAGCGCTGTTGCTCTACCGACTCCAAGCGCTCAGCGCGTGGCCTTGGCATCAGCTGGCGCGTATCGACACCTAGATGGCTGTGGCGGTGCGCACGACAGCACGTGACCTTGACAAAAGCTGCGGCGTCAGCTGGGCAGCTGTGAAACCAGTTGAGTACAGCACATTTTCTAGTTTTGTTTTTTATGTAGACAGGTCGGATGTTCTGCCGCAGTACTCTGTGTCATTTTCAATTGTTTAAAGATCAGTACAGTTGTATTCTTGTAGAGAGTTCATAACAGTTCTTTTATTTATTGATCGATTTTGCTAGTGTTGATTTCAGTGTCGATGGAAAGGTATTAGTATTTAATTTCTAACCAAAATTTTTGATGTGTATTTTTAACGTGTCATTGTTTTCCTTTTGTGAGGGGTGATCTTAGCGGTGTAACACTTTTCTCGTCGTGACATACGATGGCAGATAGTGATTCCGAACCCGAGTTTATTCGTTCTGTTGCAACCACGACTTGCAGTGGGCGGGTGTCAGTGCCGAATTATAGTACTACGATACCTAATCCTACAACAATGTCAGGTCCAGTGCCTACCACAGTTGTGTCTAACGTCATGAAAACTCAAACTGTAACGTTCAGTACACCGAGTGTAGCTACAATGCCTAGTAGTAGTGGTCATTCTGCTAGTAGTGGAGTGACAACGACGTTGCAAAGAGGCAGTACCATACTGTCAAGCGCCGAGCTTCCTTTATTTAGGGGCCGTAAACGTAGTCGAGATCCTGACTTCTGTGAGACAAAAACGTTTAGAAATCACGTTGCTAACCTAAAAGCTTATATGTGTTTCCTTCCTGACATCACGTCAGACGAGGCCAGGAAGGAATTGCTCGTAAGAAGCGCACATAAGAGTGTTGGTGACTTCAACTGTGTAGTTACTAAACTAGTACACCTTGATATTAACTATTCTTTCGACCAGGTTGTGTAAATTTTGGATGATATTTATGTCTCAAAGGGCGAGCGATCAGTACATGCACTAGCGTGTGATTTAAATCAGCTCCGGCTTTTGCGTAATGAAGGATTAGCTGCTCAATTAGTGACCGCCATGGCAAAGATCCGAAAATTGAGTGACCATATTTTAAAAAGTCCAGACGTAGTGTTACAAAGACATCCCTTTGTCGTTGCTAGTGCAAATGCCAATGAATTAAAAAGGTTTGCAGGAGATTTGGTTGTTTTCAGTCTAGCTACAGCGATTTTAGCTCCATTATTGGAGGAAAATTTTTCCAAAAAAATATTTTCGCGACCATTTTTAACGTCTGAAGAGCTCTTGGCTCGTATTGTCTCCGCTGTGCGAAATAACCCTGATAGTAGACAAATAATTGCGCACAAGCCTAGTGTTCAGTACTCGTGCCCGACTAGGGACACTTATCTAGTGGACGTGCCTGACGAGACTGTGAGTGACGAGCAAGAATCATTTGCCGACGTTTACTATAACTCACAACAGAACAACCGACGTTTTCAGAGACGGAGACCATTTTTACGACCAGGTTGAAGACCTGCGAGGTTTTCTCGAGGAAGACAGTATGCCTATTTTGGTGATAGAGCTCTCGGTTCAATGGAATGTAACGAAGCGTCCGTGGAAGAGATTAGTAGTGAACGGACGAAATAACAACCTTTCTGCTCACTCTGTAATACCCCTGGTCACGTTCAAAAGATGTGTATGAAACAACGAGGTCAGAATAAACCAAGTTTCCGTGGTAATGCTTGCTATAGGTGTAGCAAGGTAGGGCACTTTGCTCGTGAATGTAATTCACGCGGTAGAGGCCGCGATAGAGGTGAAGCGTATTACGCTGCAGCTCCTGAGAGTGATGATTTTTTAGAGTGAAATCAGACGACTTGGAGAGTGTTGATGTAGAGAGGGAGTGTTTACCAATGCCCGGGGGTAATTCCACAGCTCTCGTTACCAATGATGTGGTGGTTTTGAAGCCAGGCACTATGACTAAGTCGACTGAGGTGGTGGATCCGTTATTCCGGTGTGAAAATAAGTTCGAATTACTAGGTGAGCAAGAACTTGCTGTAGGTGCAAATTCTGAATTACCCATAGAAGTTTGTTTGTCAGCGACAATAATGAAAGAGGGTCGTTTGAGAAAAGAAAGCGATGGTTTATTTTCTTTAAGGAGATCTAAAAAACCTACGATTATTATGCGTAATGATACACGATTGATGAGCGCTCTGATCGATAGTGGGAGCGATAGGTGCCTAGTCAGTTACCGGAATTTAAAAGGCCTTAACGAGCGAATTAAGCCTAGTGCTTTGAGTATCAGGGGGGTAAATTCGAAAAGCCAGGTGACAGGCGAAGTTGATCTTTGTATTACCCTGCCTAATAATAAAGAAATAAATACTAGCGCTTTGATTTTGAAGGACGGCGAATTTGATTATGATGTAATCCTCGGTAGGGATATTCTAAAAGATGCCGTGATTGATTTTAAAGAAGGATTCATTGTTCTGGACGGAGTTAAAGTGCCGCTCCATGATGTGCAAGAATTGCACGGTCAAAGTAAAAGAGAAGTATTTTTCAATACCATAAATAATGAAGAGTGTCTGATGGCAGACGTGATTGCCCAAGGAGGCGTAAAAAGAAATACCTGCTGAAGCAGAGGGAACCTAGAAAAATAAGTTTAGTGAATGGCGATAGAGAGAGCCAAGAAAATGGCGACAGGCAACTAAATGGCCTAGAGGTAAATGCTGCGGAGCAGTGGGGTACCCCAGTGAAAAAAGTGGAAAAACTAAAAGACGAGCGATAGTTGTTCACTGTGGTTCAGTGGAAATGCCGAGTAATTGTTTACGAATAATTAATGGGTATGTCAAGAAGGTTAAACCCGGAAAGTATATAATGAATAAGAGAATTCTTGGTAATGGCATTTATGTGGCCTATGAGGGTCGAATGGTTTTGTCCCTGTCATGCTTTTAAACGTCTCGGATGACGTGGTATACCTAAGTGAAAATAGCATGCTGAGTAATATTGAAGCAGTTGACGATATGGAAATAGATCAAGAAATATATATGTCTACGGTGCACGAAGCTGTGCATGAAGCAAATGTATGTGATGTCAACGGTACGGCGGATCTACCCAAAGTCGACAGTTGTTATGGTGGAAGCTTTAATACCATCACTGGTAAAGACGTTGGGTTGAGGTCTGACCAAGCGGGGCATTGTTGCAACAATACTCGTGTTGACGGAGTAGGAACTAATGCGCAGAAAGACGATGTACCAGAAGGAGGTATGAGCGAACGACGCCTTTTGACGAGTGACGACGTAGTTTGTGACAACGATGACGTTAAACCCTTACTGATAAAATTATTAAATGAATTTAGAGACGTAATTACTTTAGAAGGCGAAACTATTGCCGTTACGAATGTTATGCGACATAAAATTGAATTGAAACCCAATGCTCCAGTACTTAACATTCCACCCTATAGAATTCCACATAAATATCGAGAAGATTTGGTGCAAGCGAATAAACAGATGCTAGATCAAGGTATTATCGAACCGTCCAGTTCTGACTATAACTTTCCTTTGATTATTGTGAAGAAGAAGTCGGGCGAGATTCGTCCAGTAATCGACTTCAGAGCGTTAAATAAAATTGTTATCAAAGAGAGCTATCCGATCCCAAGGATTGACGAGATTATTTACACTCTTGGTGGAAATAGTGTATTTTCCAGTTTAGATCTACGATCTGCATTCCACCAGATCGAATTAGAAGAAAGTAGTCGCAAATACACTGCGTTCAGTATTGGTTACGAGAAATTCCAGTTTAGGAGAGTCCCCTTTGGTCTCTCTTCTTCTCCCAGTGTGTTCCAGCGAATAATATCTTCCGTCCTTGCTACTGTTATCGGGAAACTTGCGTTTGTATTTCTCGATGATATATTAGTTTTTTCTACATCCGTGAACCAACATTTAAAAGATTTAAATAGTGTTTTTGAGAAACTACGTAGTGGGAATCTTTCCCTTAAGCTTGAGAAATGTCAATTCCTAAAGAGTTCGATAGAGTACCTAGGTCACATAGTGTCGGCAGACGGCATTCGTTGCAAGGAATCGGAGAAGCTACAAAAGTTTCCCGTTCCACGAAACGTGAAGGAATTGCAGAGTTTTTTAGGAGTAGCGAACTATTTCCGGAGTCATATCCCTATGTTCGGCTCGGTATCGTATCCGCTTTATCAGTTATTACGGAAAAACGTTGAGTTTATCTGGAAGCCTGAGTGTCAGGAAGCTTTTGAAAAAATTAAATCTGTTTTGACATCAGATACCGTTCTACGGCATCCTGATTTTAATAAGCCTTTCCATGTATTTACAGATGCTTCTAATTTTGGTATAGGAGCAGTGCTCTTACAGCACGGAAACGATTCAACTAAATCAATGCAACCGATTGCGTATTTCAGTAAAAGTTTAAATGCGACGCAAAAGCGATATAGCACGACTAAAAAAAATTCTTCGCTATCGAAAGTGCGCTAAAAGCTTTCAAATATCTTATTCTTGGATATCCAATCTATCTGTATACGGATCATAAGCCGTTGCAGCCCTTGTTTTTCAAAAAGCTTCCCGACGATTCAGCCATGGCACGTTGGTGCTTAACAGTTCAATCTTTTGACCCCATAGTAAAATATTTCCCCGGTAAACAAAACATCATTGCCGATTGTTTAAGCAGATTGCCTGAGCAATTGACTGTTTCTGAACTCAATGACTGTGCGGAGTTTCAGGAGATCGACGTGTTCTCTGTGACCACAAGGCGTGGAGCACTGAACCCTGGTGTAGACATAACAGACCAGACGCACTCTGACCGACTGGCGCCGGCTTCGGCTGCCTCCCCGCAGCTGACTGACTACATTCCTAGACTGAAAGATGTATCTTGGGACCTTGACGAATTCCGGACTGAGCAACAGCAAGACCCATTCTTTTCTGAAGTTAAGGACGCATTACTAAATGGAAGTACATCTACGATTCCTGATTTACAAAAATATTTGATTTAAAACGACGTGCTTTACAGACGGAGACAGATAGATTCTAGGACAAGTACTATTTTGACTTCGGTCATACCGACAGCACTAATGCAAAAGGCAGTGCTCAGTATAAATTCCTTGTATCATACTGATGCCTTACATACATTGTTTAAATTTAAATTACGATATTTTCATTTATTGGAGAAAACTATAATTCGTAAATTCGTGAAAATGTGTGATGTCTGTAAAATTCTCAAAGCTAGTAGTACTGTACCTATTAAAATTTTAGATGCACCAATTGCTAAAGAACCTTTCGAGGTAGTTTCGATGGATTTCCTAGGCCCTTTGCCAACTACGGGGCAGCAGAATAGATACATTCTGGCAGTTATAGATTTATTTTCTCGATGTTGCAAACTTTATGCCACCTCAGACAGGTTGGCAGACACCGTTGTTTCTTGTCTAGACAACTGTTTTTCGATGTTCGGCTATCCTAAAACACTTCTTAGTGACCAAGCTCTAGAATTTAAATCTGCGGCAGTTAAAAAGTTTGCTCAAATTCACGCAATTGCGAAAAAAGAGGTTCTACCGTGGAGCCCCCATAGTAACGCTATTGTAGAGAGGAACAATAGGAAAATCACCAATTTACTAAAACTTTACATAAATTCATTAGTTCACACATAATGGGATCAGTGTCTCAACATCACTGAGAATGCTATAAACAACGCGCTTAATACAACGTTGGGGGATACACCAGCTTACATTATTTTCAATCGTGACACTTGTCCAAATTTTAGTGCTGAAACGTTCGAAACCATTTACAGTTACGATACCGATGTTGATCTAGTAAAATTTCGAGCTAAGGAAGCGGCCCGTATTGTAGAAAACGTTAGAGCTGTGATAATTAATAACACCAGTGACAGAACAATGTACCACAACTTACGTCGTAAAAATAAGAACTTTGCCCTTGGTGATCGTGTTTTGTTACGTAATCATCTGAGAAAGCATAAGTTGGAGCTGGCCTGGGTCGGGCCAGGAATAATTACAAAAATTAAACGCAATTACGTAGAGTTGAAAATTGGAAATAGCATTTATAAAAGTAACATGAACCACGTTTTACCTTTACGTAAAACGGTTTAAACAAGTGTACGACTTACGACTGACTGTGTTCCAATGTTTAGCATTTTATTTTCGTGTGTTGATGTATTCCTGTTCTCAGATTATTGTTTCGATGTTTACTTCCATGTATCAGTTTTTTACTTAGAATTCTCCCTATATTATCGTGTGTATTTTTCTTTTAATTTTTAGGTGTTGTTGTATCGTAGGATCTAAGTACGCCATTGAGGGTGTAACTCGTTTTTTTTCTTTCTTTTACATAGAAGGTTTGCATCTGCTAACAGCTATGCGAGATTGAATATCCACCATGTGCTTATGTGGCGCGGTACCTGAACGCTGTGCGAGCAGAGTGCAGACGCCAGAGTTGTTTTTGCAGTCGCTCAGTAGCGGGCGTGTCTGTTCGGGACACGAGCAGCGCGGACATGCTGTTTGTTTCTTTCTTTGCGGTTGTCCTTTTCAAATATTTACCGTTATTACCATTGATTACCTGTTTTTTTTCTATGGGCCATGCTAATCGGACTGTCTCTGTTTCGATTTCAGAACGAACACGCTAACGTCCCTGACGTCCACGATGGGAAATCGCATGACTACTGACAGCGTCGAGGCGCTTACGAACGCCTTGGCACAACACCAAGGAAGGGTGTCGGACGACTGGGTGCGCGCAAACGCCATGATTGACGTCATCCCAGATAGAGTTTCAGACCTAGGTCTGATCTTTCTTTTCCCTTTTTCCTCGGCGTTAGGTGTTTCTCTCTTCTATTTTCGCCGGGAATTAAATCTTCTGTCGGAGCGCATTAGGACTGAGGATTTCATCCTCCGCCGACAGCAGCTGCGTTCGAGCACTGCCGACCAGCAGCTGCGCACAATACCAGCGCATAACGACCCATAACAAAAAACGTGCCCGAGTGTGTTGGATGCGATGGTACTTCACGGTTTTGGGTGTCGCCTTAAGGGCGTTACTCATTTACTAGCGATGTAAGCAAATGTTTTACTATTTGCTCAGGAATTATTATTAAGTTTGTATTTCAACCTTGTTCTTTAAGTGTTTCATTTTATCCATGTTCGCGACGATGCTCGAGTCAATGAATGTTCAGGTATATAATTATGAATTGTTTCGTTTTTGCTTTTCGATAACTCAATTTATGCGAATATTTTGTTCATTAAAATTTTAGAGGCATTGCGTAATTATTTTCATGCGTGTTTCTAATAATCTTTAACGAGTATATTGTTTTTATTTTAAATTTATGGCGAGTGTCGATGCAAATGTACGAGGTATCTGCGTGCCGTGTTTCATTTTATGTTAGAGTGAAATTTTTTTTTCTATCATTGTTGTCTCAGCGATGCGATTACTTTTAACTTTTTGTCGCGTTATATTTTCGACTGCTTTCACAACTATTGTTCGAGTTTATGGATGTTCATGTTTGATGTTAATGTTAGCGGATTTTGTTTTAGATATACCTTCCGTGCTTGGCTGATAAGTAAGTTGAATCCTGGTTGTTGGGACCGTAGAGTTTCTTCAACTTCAAATTTTTCGATGCTTATTTTGGTGTGATTAGCGTTCTATTTGTTTTTTCTTTGCGATGTTTTTATCGATTTTAACTGGACGCGTTTGTTTTTATTGTTAATGGCTGTTGTTTTGCGAAGAGGGGATTCTTATTGTTTTCGGTTTTCCTAACTAGGATGCCTTTAGCTTACTATGCCAATTTTTGGATTACGATTCTCCCCTTTGTTTCATTTCTGTTGTGGGTGATGTTCAATCATGTAAAGGGGGAGGTGTGTATCTGCGCAGTTGCGCAGTTGGGCGTACATATGTTCGTACGTAGGCGAGTTCAACGCCCTGTTGCGGGGTACCGCAATGCGGGTGCTTGGTCAGCAGATTCGAGGTAGTATAAAATAGCGTGCGCGGCTTGTGGAGTCGCATTTGGTCTGTGTTCCTCCCCTGTACAACATCTCTACAAGTAAAACGTCGCATTTAACCAGCGTTCTCTACCCTTCGGCCGTCACACTTAACCAGCGTTATCTCTACCCTTCGGCCGTCACAATATGTTATTAGGAATGATGTGAGTTAATTGGCTGAAACAGCCAGTAATTAACGAAACTAGCCTCCCTGATGTTCACAGAGCGATGTTTCCTTCGAGTGAATTTGTCGTTTCGTTCATCCAATTTACCACGCCAATGCCATCGAGGTCAAACGACTGTAGGCAAAGAAATTTTGAGACCACGAAGTGCTCGGCTTTCAGACAAACATTTCGAAACGTTAACATTTTTAAAAGGCAACGTTGATCGTCATTACGGTGCGTTGACATTGTCACATTGAGATCATGAACAAGTAATAAATAATTACAGAGGAACAACAAAAAGCAGAGGAATATCGTATATTACAGGAGCATTTGCATTTTTTTCATGCGTCAAATAGGCTGTACAAATGTTCTGCACTTTTCTATTTTCTATTTTTTAGCAATATATACGGAAATCCTATGAAAATACTCAAAATAAATTGAACAACATCTAATCAAAATCATATTTAATAATTAAAAAGTTGTGGTTGCGAGTTGCAGAACCGATCGCAACTTTGGTTTTTGTAAAGTTGTTGCGGTTGCGTCGCAACTTTTTTTGTGATGTTGCGGTAGCGGTTGCGCCGCAACATTTTAAAAGTTGCGTGCTCAACACTGTAGCCATGACTACACATGCTCGCTATAATCTCAAGTGCAACTGAATGTAGTTGACTGGCATGCACGCCGCCAATATTTAGCATGCTGAATGTTGCCGCTTCTTACCGTGAGCGTGGCAATAAGGGTCATTTTACATTGCTGTGGGTGGAGCTTATTTGGCTGGAGGGATAAAGCGGCGGTGTGGAGCGCGAAGAAACCGTCAATGTAAAAGGGCCTTTACAGATGAGGCAGGTTTTAGCAGGGCAGGGAGAGAGCCAGCAAAGGGTAGACAGATCGCGCTGCCTCATCAGTGAAGGTTTCCGATATCACTCGGTCGGCCTGATCTTTATGCATTGGATCTTGGAGTTGCCTCAGCTCTGCGTTCTCCACCCGTTCGCTCGTCCCTCTATGGTTGGAAGTGTATGGCTACCTTTAACAGTGTTTCAGTGTGCAGCCTTTGACTAAATGAAATGGTAATCTTGTTACAACTTGACTTTTTTTGGACATCAACCGGACTCCGTAGACTAAGGGAGGAAGTAATCTCTACTCAGTCCTTGCCCTCATCTGTCCAGAGCATACTTCTGGATGTAAAGAATGACTTTTCGCATCGGATGACTACCGAAGCTAGCGCAACCTGGCTCCAGGGGCGCAGCATCTGCAGTCGAGGTTCTAAGTTGCGAGAATGTACGGTGTTGCGTCTGCACCCGATGTCTTTTTCAACGCTTCATAATTAGCCGCATTGAAACTAGTAATTTTGATGATTTGCCTGTTTACAATGGATACATCTTTCACATTCACAATCGATTGATATGTTAATTTTTTGGTGTATTTAATACCTGACAAATTTGGAAAGCGATAGTTTTTAAAATTTAGCAATTTTATAATTACAAAACTCTACTTGGGGTGTTCTCTTCCAAATTTATTCAAAGATCCAAAAATACGCCTATTTGATGAGAGTATAGCATTTCTCCGTTGACTTAGCAATAATCCTAACTATTCTACAAATTTTTACAAGACGAATCGCGGCAACCGGTAGAGATGTCGGTTTTGAGGGAAACGCGGCATTAGTTTTGACGCTATTCGATGCATTTAAGATAGTTCCATACTTTTGGAACAATAACTGGAATAAGGATTTCGAGCGGCGATATTTTAGTTCAAAGAAATAAAGTTGAGAATTTTTATCTCGCACTGCTATAGCGTTTCGGTGGGCATCAGTATGATTTCCTAATAAAAAGGGTGACTGGCACTTAATTGAGGAAACTGTTACATAAATTTGTGATCGTTGATATAATCACTTTATACTCAATAACCGTGTGGTCGAAAATCTTTCGTTAAAGAATTACACGGACCTGAAATTTGAAAAATGTTATATCAAAATTCGTACCTAGAAACTGGTAGGGAAATGAATACAATTTAATGTGGAAACTTAGAAATCAGTTTTTAGGAACACAAAAAACGAATAACAGCCTAATTATTATGACCACCATCGACAGATTTGTAAATAACGATTGATATTTACAAAAAAAAATCAGCATGACGCCCATTTGTTGCGGTGCAGGCGTTCAAATGTAGCTGAAATGATTTTTGGATGCGACACCAGTAGTTTCACAAATCCTTGCAAAGGCTTCAACAATTCTACAGAAGAGGTTTTCTTCGGAATACACCGGTAGTTCGTACAACAAACTCTTCAATTTAATGTCCTAGAAGTAGAAATTTAGAGATGTCATACCAGGATACCTTGGAGGCAATGTGATGAGGCTGCCACGGCCAATCCAGCAATTTTGAAATCGGGTGTGCGATGCCTGCCTTACAGGAGTGTGAAGTGTTCAGAATCAAATTCCTTAGATGTAGGCAAAGGAATATTTTCAAGCAAATCAGTCAATGCTCCATTTAAAAAAAATTAATTAATTGAATTCATCCGCTGTTTCCGGCACTATAAATGGCTCAATAGATGGTCGCCCAGAATATCTACCCAATCATTTACGAAGACCCTAACCTGATTTTATCTTTCTCGCGTAGCATGCGGATTAACTACAGATCAGAAGTGCGGATTACGAACGTTACATATTCTTTATCGTGCGAATGATGCTCCCCCGGTGAATAAGACTTTTGATGGAAAGCGAGGTTCTTCAACTGTTATGCGTAGAAACAACCTCACAAGTTGAACGTGACGTGAAAAATCATCATTTTAATACACATATATTAAGTACTTATATGTACACTCGTAAATATAATTAAATAAGTATTTCTCTCAAGATGTGATTGATAAGGTATCCAGCTAGTCTGTTTCCTTTGTTTCAGAATCAAGAACATTTATGCCTCTCTCGCATTGACCAGAAAAAGCTTTTGGTAACGTGAATACATTCTGATGAATGTGTATGGGATCGCAATAAAGCATTTACCCATGCTCTGACGTTTCTTTATTAGGTAAATCTGAAGGATATGAGAATAACCGATTTCCCACTTTTTGGTGCCTAAAAATAATTCATTATATCAAAATAAACAAGTTTTCCTCTATGCACTTTCTGTCTGAAATGAATATATTACGAGTTATAGCGGAAGGTTTAGTTTCGTCTTCGATGACGAATGCGATCGAATAAACAGCTACTCATCGATTTTCGAATTTTTGTTGCTTGAATCATTGTGATAACATCGAAATAAACAACTTTTCATCTGTATACTTTTTTAGTCAAATGAGTATTTATCGAGGTATAGCGGTAGGTTTAGTTTCGCCTTTGATGATGAGCGTGTCGAAAGCGAGACTCTGCCATTTCACGCAATCGATGAATTTCTTTCCGCTTCAAACACTGGAGTTGCGGTAAGTCATTTACCGCTATAACTAATAAAATACTCATTTCAGACGGAAAGTGCATAGAAGAAACTTGTTTATTTTGAATAAATTAACTATGTTTAGGCGTTGAAATTTACAAAATAGATTACTGTCATATCCTTCAGATTTACCCTTTATTATTCCAGTGGTAGGAGAGAATAGAACATGGCAACACAAACGAGCTAAGGGGTTCATTGTCAGGTTGCTCCCAAGCCTTGTGCCATCAGACTCCTATCAATGGTACCTAATAAACTTAGTTACGATCTTCGATTTTCAAGCACAAACAACACTACATGCATGTAAACACAATGTATCTCAACTCAGCAGTTATGTTAATTGCGGTACCATGATTCAACCGTTTACTTCGAATTATTAGAATCATTAGAGCCAGGATCCATTCTTTTTGCGCAGCTCTGACGCAGATTCTGACTACTTTATATGTAATATAATTTTAGACCTGGGCTCTCTTAAAATTCGTTTGTATTAATTTCCAATCTATTTTCCAGGTTCAGACATTGTCTTCAGCACCAGTACGGCCTTATTGTGTAACATCATTGAAACTATTAAGATATTTGTAGTACCCTATTAAATGACCTCGACATGGCATGAATAGATGAAGTGCCTGTCATCTAGGCGATAACTTAGGTTTAAACATGCGTCAATGGGGAATGCTGAACACTGCAATTTAGATATACACGTTACTAGTGCGATTTAACGTAGCCCATCGCTACCCACAACTGGTGCTGTCCTGATCTCCAGGTACCAAACGATTACTGAAGGAAGGGCGTATACTACTGATTTCTTGGCATTGAATGATGAGATCATGACATTCGTGGTTTAGATTGTTTTTTTTTTAATAAATCATTACTATTTTTTTTAATTATTATTAAATAGCATTAAAGAAATGCTAGTTCAGAATTTGTTATTACTGTAATGTTTTCACCATTAATGTTTGCCTCATTTAAATATAATTGTGTTTCAAAAATACTTCAAACAGATTTCCTTCTGGCTAAATTTATTCCCAAGTACTTTTCAAAAAAAATGTATTCGCATGATTTTTTTTGTGCGTTATCTCAACGTTCTGGTTTATTTGAAAACGCTTCAAGATGGTTCTACCATTTTCTTCACGTTTCGAGACGCGATTTGCTTTTTCTGACTTAACGATTACGGCAGATGTAAATAAAATTAGCGTCACTACTGCTTAACAATTTATAGAAGTACGCATCAATGGAAACAGGTTTTAATGAAAACTGGATTGTGTGTCAAGTTTTAGGTTTAGGAGATATTATCCTATTCATAGGGTTTTTATACTTTGAATTTTAGATCACATGTTATTTTGAAGGGTTTGTTCCTCTTCATTTATTTATACGAATTTTCTTGTTACTGAAATGTTTATAGGAAAGTATTTTTTACCTCTTTTAATTTATGTTATAAGAATTTTAATATATCTCAAACAGTTTTCTAGGAAAGAAGCTCAAAATGTAATATTCTTCTTGACAGTCCTTTCAGAAGCTGTAAGCTAAATTGTCAGCAAAAAATCGTTCTCAACTTTGTTCCCTGCTGCTGCTACTGGTAGAATTTCATTGTGAGATGATGAGGAGACATATAACAATAAATGCATGTAAGTACCAAAAAGAAGGCTGATTTGTATAACTATTTCATAAAATCCATTGGAACTTATTATTTAAATAAATTTTGACGGAAATTGTAAGTTTTTCAACAAAAAATGTGATGACCTTCATTAGCTACTGCATGAAGGTTCTCTCTGCGACAGAACGCGTTGCTAACCACAAGCGAAACGCAACAGAAGTAAATCTTAACTTATTTGCGTTTCAGAGTATACAAAAACGAAATAATATAAGATGGAATCCAACAAAACGCACATCCACGTTTTCGAACTATGACAAGGAGTGTGGCCTTGAGACAACAGGACTGCTGCATCGACCTGTGAGGCGTAATTAAACGCCTTTCTTCTTCCGAATTATTGCTAACGAAAAGGGTTGGTTAATTTTCACTGTTCAAGATCATTAAAAATTTCAACAACACTGGGTCGTAAACACTCATAATGCAGGGTAAATATTTGTTCTATTCACAATCAATCGAACTCTGACGTATGTTATTGGTAATCTATGGGAGATTATAAACTTTGAAACTTTCTAGGGCAAAAATTATTAGGACATTTGAGAAATAATACAGTGTTCATTCAATTTCAGTCATTAAAATAAGATTTAGTGGGCTTGAATTTGCTAGAATTCAACAGTGAAAGAGAAAGCTGATGCTTTTCCGGGTTTCTGGGAAGACAAGGTCGAATGTTAGCGCTCTTAAATCTGTCCCTGACCGGGATGTTCGTAATGTCAAAACTTCTCGAAAAGCATTGTCTTACATCGAAAATACTTTTTGAGTCCGTGCGATGAGTGTACGCAGGGTGAGGGAGAGAATTGTGCTAGAAAAGCAAAATCCCTTAACGCCACGACACAGGGTACGTGTATAAGAATAGGCGAAAATGACGTGAAGATTGAGAAGACGAGGGTGATTTTCAGAGATGAGATGTAAGTACTTTGGATGGAACTTGCTCCCAGGAAAGAAATTTGGTCAGAAATAGTGAAGAGGGTAGCTATAGTTTTCGTTGCCAACAGAGAGGAGGAGGAGGTATAATGATTTGGGCAGGAATAGTTGCCAGTGGCCCGATTGGATCTGTTTGGGTACCGGAAGGAGTAAAAGTAATTTTTGCGTCCTATTGCCAGTTCCTTGGAAGCCGATTTGCTGTTGTGATTTGATTCAGGGCCTCTGCAGAGGCGCAAAAGGCTTTTTGTTTTACAAGAATACACGCCGTCTTACCCTGAAAAGAACAAGTAAAATTTTTTAGCCACGCTGTGGTTCGTCGAATGCACAGAATCGGGAGAGAATGGGGCTAAACCATTAAATTTAATGGTTTAGCCCCATTCTCTCCCGATTGAAATCCAACCGAGAAGTTGTAGGGGATCCTAAAGGACATTTACTAAGAAAGTTAGCTATACACACCAAAAGAAAATTAGTGAGCCACTAAGGAGTCGGCGAGCAAAGTATCTCGTGAAGAAATACAAAAATTAAATAATTCTTCTCGTAATAGAATAGTAGTGATTCTCAAGATTCATGACTTTTTTCAAGAATATTAGATATTGTTTCGTTTGTTGTATGATGTAGCATACCTTTAATTAATTTATAAAACGTCTTGCAATATACATTTTTTATAACCCACATCCCACCCTACCTTCTTCAGGAAATGCATTATTACACTTGTATTTTATTGTGGTGCTCATATAATGTCCTAACCAGCGAGAGAAAAGCAAACGCAAATTTCTTAATTTCTAAGGTGTGAATTTACTTCGCTTGATCAGTGTCAGGCAGCGCAAGTGGTGTCGAGTCTATTTTGCTATAGTTACCTATAATCTTGAGTATTTTGTTTGTTCAGTTCCGTGTACCTGGCCTAAGTCTGTTCCTCTGCGCCGATGGTGCGCCTGTGCATTTACTTTAGTTAGCCCTCAAGTGTCATTTGTATTATATTTCAGAAATTCCAGCATTAGTCTGATTACCTAGCTGAATAGCATAAATATTTTACATGCAATTGTGCGTGTTGTACCGTGTTATGCAGTAACTCATATTTGTGCGCGTTATTCTAGCAAAATGCAAATAAATCATTGTCTTCTCTAAATTCTATGTGGGTATTTAAGAGGCACTGAAAAGAGATTCTGCAATAAAGAATTCATGTCCTGAGGTCGAAAGAGTTTCGTTTCTTCTTTTTGATACAGACTTTAGTCAATTTCAGCACATCACCTAAAAGGAGCTTTAGAAACCACCTTGAGAGGACAAACTATTCCGCATAGTTTGTCACAAAGAAAGGCGCTGTCGTAGTTCGGTGAATCAGGATTATCCTGAGGAGCCCTAGCGGACTGATTACGGCGCAGACATTTGCTCGTTTTCCTTAAGGTACCGCCGTAGCTCAGCACAAACAAAAATTACTTCTGTTGCCTTAGCAGACTAATTACGGAGTAGGCGGTACCCACACAAATTTCACCCCTACGATACTGCCGTAGTTCGTCAAATACAGAAATTACTTCTCATGCCCTAGCGGACTAATTACGGCGTAGGCGGTACCCACACGAACCTCAGGAAGGGCAGCTGCGCGGAAAAGCTAGCGCCCCGGAAAAAGGTAGCTGCACGACAGCCCTTTTTCCACGAACCCTCACGTCGACCGCATAACGGTATCGACAATTAGAGTAGTGTTTAAACCACAATTTTTTCGATAAATATTAATGGGATATTTGCGGTAGTGCCGCGTATAGATGCATACGTTGAGATATTGAGTTTAAAAAGTACAGTCACACGCATTTCAAGTCCAGTGTGTTTAGCAATAATTTATCGCATATGTTGCCGTTACGAGGAAGTGCATTCGTTCATCGAATCTCATTTACATATCAGTGCTCCAATCAGCTAAGTCTTACTCATGAGCACAAGATGAATATCTCTCATTTATTAACATTTTTTAAGCATTCAGAGCAAAATATACAATCTTTATGTGTAATTAACAAAATGTGTAATCATTCAGAGAACGTTTCGGACTTGGGCAAGAAAGGAGTGCAAATATAAAATGGTCTTAGCCGTTCATTTGTATTTGAGACGGAATATTTATTATACATTCAACAACACTATGAATTAGCGACTCCCCTGCAGATGTACAATCCGGACTGTAATAATTTTGACATAACCCATTCCGTGGCACCACGTTGTTTGTATATAGGACTATCAAGGTTACGATTAATTCCATTCCACTCGTCTTTCCTGTATAAAAATTCACAAGGTCCGTAAAAGGATTCGAGCATTACGTTCAATTGATCTCAAAGGTTCGCTCAACTTCGGTTTGAGCTTTGATCGCAAGGATCAATGTTTCAGTTCAATTATGATTTTTGCACTTGGTCCATTAGATTACTCCCGACAGTCGACTGTTTCGCTTGCAGTGAACCGACTCAATGGATTCTAGCAAGACATGGAAATTTATTTAAGGATATACTTTGAATTCTCAGAGCGAAGCATTGTGACTACCAGCATTCACGCCGGTCTGAAAGTTTCCTGAAATGCCAAATGAAATTTAAAAAATCCGTTCCGACGAGAAACTGAATCACCTTGATGTCTTGACAAGCAGCCTGTCAGTTCAACTTGTATTTTGTGAGTGGAGAATTACACCTAGGAAGATATTTGCAATTAATTTCACTTACGTTGATGAAGACGCTTGTTACTTAGACGAAAAAATAACTTCGAAGAGTAGCCTAATTTATTCAAATTGTTCATCTAATTTTCATTCTTCATTTACGAAGCAGATGCCGCTTACTATATTGACATTCAAAAGTGTTTTCAGGAAGTGAAAAACTTATTTCACCGCCAACTGTTTATGTGTTGATGAGGGATGCGATACCGGTATGCTTGGTATTTTTCACCTGGCTCTCAGTGAGCAATAAATTCCCAGATGACGGTAATGAAAGAAACTTCAAAAGAATCGATATCATCGTATCCCAGAGACACCCAATGACGTTTTGAAAGCATTAAGCATGCGCGCCGAATGCAGAGTGGAGGAATACTAACATCACACAAGAATGCTCGTTGAAGGATATAACCTTAACAAGAGTTTAATTAAGTATTTGATGACGGTTAAAGACAATTATAATTAAAGTCCAACAAGCACGCTCTACTCCTGAGCACATTCAGGGGTAGATATTATATACTGGACTAAGATATTATAATTCACGTTCATACTCTACCATCCCAGTGGCTCGCGTCATCATTTCAATTTTGTGGGAAGAGAAAGAACAAATATCCATAAGTATTGAACGTGAAACTGACAAAAACAAAGTTTAAATACTTTTCTCTATGGGTTCGCTCTGAAATTTAATAAAGATTCTTATTGCCTAAAAAATATTTTTACGAAATTCATCAAGAATTATATCTAGTAATAGTGGTAAAAATGAATGTGGTTTTCGTTCAATGCTGCTTTTTCCATTATTCGAAGACGTTTCCATCCTAGGTATTTAACAGTACGTTTTGCTTGTTAGTCACGCGTTTTACCCAGGGATAGGGTGTATAATTATCTCAGTTTTTCTTTCCCCCATTTTTTTTATTTGATGCCGTTTTTGTAAATTTTTCCAATATTTTTCATTCTATATTACTGCTATCGTTTATATCAGCCCTACTATAATTCTCAGAATCAAAAAAACAGACTCGAGTTGACAGCATTCGCCCCAGACAAGTCCGTCAATGATAACATTCTTATACCACTGATCTATCGTGCGCACCTGAAGTAATAGTTAAACGTAAAAAAATTCGCACTAACATTGATGAAGTCGCCAAAAAATGAAAGAAAATAAATACTCACGCGAGTGAAGTTACCCGAGTCTGTAACAGCTTCGGAAGTATTATAAGACTATTCAAAATGGGGCAGAACTAACAAAAATGTGAAAAATAGATCGTATTCAGAGCCCATTTCATTAAGATAGCGCTGGGTTTCTTCGCGGAAGTATGGTCTATAAGTTCGGGTAAGTTAGAAAGACAGATTTCGCAAGAGAAGAATGGGATTCTTCTTTTTCCCTTTCCTTTAAGGATCAGTTACTCAGCTCTTTATAGTGTCAAAGCTAGTTTCTTTTATAAAGTAATTGCAGTTCCCCCAAAAAGATAAATACGACAATGTAGTTAAATTTCCAAATGGGTTTAGACACTATGTCTATTTTCAGTGTTTTTCGTACTTCTTAATCCTTACGTTTTTCCTTTAGGCCCGTGGTGGAATGAGCAGTCGCTGCACGATGATTGTATAAAAGTTTCATACCTTCAATTGCTTGTTTTTCGCAGCTCTATTGATCGCTGACTTCGTAAAATGTATCGGACATTACAACGGTTCCACGTATTTTCCGATACATCCTTCAATTGACAGAGGTATAAACAGATGCTAAATATTGACCAAATTTAGCTGAGAAATGACAATGTACATAAAACACTTCATAAAATGTTAACTTTTACAGACTAGATCAATAACATTCCCGCGGTTTATCCAAATCTATTGAAATTTTGCACAAACTTATGTCCATCATGCCAAAAGATGCGCTTATTTTTTTACGTCAGAATGGTTCAAAGTGCTTCCAATTTGACATTAAACCCTAGCAAAAAGAAAGCAAAAATAAAAATGATAAAATGTCCTTAAACCACTTGTCAACTTAACACACTATCTTTTCAAAACTTGAACATTCTGAAGCTCTCTAAATACTACTGATTAGCCTAATTTCGGGAGTTTGACGTACGAAATGTTCAAAATCGCAATTCTCATAATTGAAAACCAACAAATGTGCTACTCAAACCTTCCGAGAGTGTCATTGAACGAGAGGTTCAAACAGTAGGGAGAGGCACGTACAATAAGTACTGTCTTGAGCTTACCAAATTATTGAAAACTCCACGTTGCTCTGGCACAATGGTTTAACACGTTGACTCCGGAGTGGGAGAAATGTGTACCACTAGGTAAATTGTTCATATATGCACCAATGTAAATGTGTAACATTTCGAATCACTTTTTTCTGAAGGAATTTTATCATACGATAACAATATTATCGAGCACTTACACTTTGTACATTTCTCGCAAAGGATGGAAACTTATTCAAGCAGGTTAGTCGAATTTACCAATACGTACTTTACAACCTAACCAAATCAACCTTATATACCCGCGCAATTGTTGTCAACATGTTAAAGTTAAACCTTGATGCCTTGTTAAAAACATTTCTCTTTTTGAGGTATGCAAGAATGGAAAAATAATTACATATCAGAAACACTGTTTTTATCAAACAAGCTTAGCAGTAATTGTCTGAGTTATTTTCCCTCTGCAGGTTTGATATTTTTTCCGAGTGGATTGCTGGACCCGATACAAAGGTTTTGGTTCTTCTGTATTGTTACCTACGGCGACTGCTACAATATCCATCTCGGATTCCACTGGTGTGTCGTAAATCGATTATTTCATGTGACACTATAGAAATAAATCAAAAAGACTCATGACTGTACATCTTGGAGGCTAATCCACTGGTTTATTATGCTCCATCCATTCATTTGGGCAGGCGTCGTTATGATATTGAAATTTCCTGTCGGAATTAGCGGGAGCTCCGTCGTAATGGGACACATTCGGCGGCGAATACCTAGAATCACACTCTCTAACAGTTCAGGAAACGTGTCTCTTAGAAATATTGCACAAACCAGTTGATTTACAAAAGACGACATCAGATGCGGTGCAATAAGTTAGTTGCCAACAATACCAGCAAACACACACTAAACCGATATTGGTATTCATGTGATGAAAACCCATGCGGGTTTTCCTGTAGCTGGCTTTACACGCTATGAGTTGCGTGTTCTGTTGCGTGTAAAAGATACTTCTCGAGGGAAAAGAAAGTGCTCCTCAATATTTCTTTCGTCTTGTTCTTGGTGAACAGTACACGAAGGTTATAGTAGTTCAGTAGCAATTCTTAGAATTCTGAAAATTGTAAAGATGTAGATTGATGCCTTTGGGAACATGTTATACGTCATTTTGGTTAGTTATTCAGTCATATGCTGCAGCTCGAGTACTTGTATGAGGCCTATCGCGACAGCATTGCAGCCTGTTGTCTCTACACTATCACTCCTGTTAGCGTTGAAGCTTCCATGTTCGCATCGGCGGAGATGTATTTTTTGTGATTATGCGATATCTGACGAAATATCGCTTGGAAAGAAATTGATACGACCTAGCAGCGCCTCAAGCAATGCCTTTGGTCACGCCGTGAGTTACATCCCTATTCGCTGTTTCTTCGCCAAACGTCCAATGGTGTCTACACTAAGTCGCAGCGTGAACTTATTGCGACGACAAAGCACTCGAGTGTCATCAAACTTTGAGACATCATTTGATTTAAAATTCAAATTTTAGAGGCTCGAAAATGTCATAAACTGAGAGTGTTAATAAACCCTTTACTCGCCAACGTTCCCATTTTGGGAACATGCATCAAATGTTGCATAGCTTTACGTGCACGAGTAATATCATGATTTTTCAGTTATAGATCTACTCTAGAACGTCAAAACTTTACGTTTGCACCATTAGTTTTGTCGGAAACACGAAATCATTAATTCTAGGAAATCTCAAAAACAATCATATTTTGCATTTCTAGTTACTTCGCTATTTTTATGAATAAATATTTACAGTGATGTGATATTTCTGTATGCTCCCGTACGAGCGAAGAAAAATAACTAATAATTATATTTGACTCGCAACAAATGAGAAATAATTTTATCAAATTGATCAAAAATGAAAAATAAATACATGTCCTCAAAATAGGAACGTTGGCGTTCGAGGGTACCGTGTCATGACAGGTTTCACTCTGCCCTCTAGGCGAGTGTCTTGCGACATGTTGTACAGTTGTAGTCTGTTCATGTACTAGCATGTGTGAGATTTGTTGGCTCTCCTGCCATTACATGCCATGGTAGGTGTGTTACATGCTTGCGGCCTTCCGTGATTACATCTGAGTGAAAGAAAGTAATATATATGCCGCCTCTTTCTACGATTGTTTCTCTAGCTATTTACTTTCTAGATATACTTCACTTATGCGAGAGTGTGTGCCCAATCTACTTTTTCGATTCTGGTCATCAGATTATCAATATTTAATCTTTACTCGTTTGAAGAATTATTTAGATAATTTTCAGGGGAAATAGCGGATTAGTATTTCACTCGCTATTATGGTGAATGGACTAGCGTGTTACTCAAATGAAATGCTAATTTTAAGGATACTTCTTTTCACACAACCGCAACCGTGCAAATTTGAACAAAAACCGCGGCTGCGTTTGTGATCAGAGAAATGAAATTCAGCTGCGGTTATGATGTCGTGGGTTTTCTAGTAGTTGTAATGCGGTTGCGGTGGTTCGATCCACTTCTAAAATGGACATTTCTTGTATTTTTTTGCTCAATGTTATGTGGTTATGCATTCTTAAAGTATTTATTCCTTTTTACTTGTCGATCATGAGAGATTAAATCAAAATATTTTTGTTAAAATGTTCTTACTGTTTTCAGACGATCAACGCTTAATTATATCACGCTATCGCTTCCTAAGTACTGCTGCGGATGAGGTGGAAAATATTCGCAGTAGCAGGATTGATGTTCTCGTTTTACCTCCTATGGATTTAGATGGGAGTGTGCCCTGTTATGAATAGCCAGATGATGATGACATACTTGATCAAAATAGCATGCCTGAGGAAATTGGAGGCGCAATCGAGATACAATATGATAGTGAAGACAACACGAAGGAAAGTGCATCAATCAGGTAGCACGCGCCAAGAATTCACTCAAAGAAACGGAGGTGGAATCTTTTTGCGCGTGCTTCGAATTTGTCCGTCGTTGCTGCGTATAAATGCTATTCATTTGCCCACTCAAACCAAAATATGAGTAATCGTAAACTCAGAAAGGAGGTTTCAAGAACCCTTTTCACTCATCAAACTGATAGAACCTGCCGAGGAGGACCAGTCTGTTCCCCTGCTGCCCTTGTTCGATATGATAGAGTGAACCAGTTCCTGGAAAGCTACGAGCAAGGAAGATGTATCATAAGTCGAATAAATACCAGACTCAGCTGTGTGAAGTGCAATAAAAGATTACACAAAACCTGAAACGACTGGTATCAAAAGCAGTGATTGAAATGTTAGTGAATATATGCACGAGACATTATTTTATATTTTTACATCAAAGCTTATCAATATGGTGTAGAGAAACAATACAAACATAAATTTTTTCATCTAGTTGTAAAACTGTTCTGATAATAGAAATACTGTATGTAACTGAGTTATCATAGTATAGTACTATTGCGTTATTACAATAAATTGAAAGTGTTTTGTTCATATTGTACATGGATCATCAATATTTGATGTTATAATGGAGATAAATACGTATTATATGTTTGTCATTGATTTTCTACATTCATTTTTAATTTTGAATTTATTTGCTATATCTTTCTAATAAATAAGATATTGCTAAAACTGTTTCTGCATCATTTCCTTAAAACCTGTATTATAAGGGAGCAGAAACCGCCAACGTTTCCATTTTGGGAACATGCTAAAAATCTGTGTTGCCGTGAATTTCTTTAATGCTTTCAAATCTATTTTAATCAAGTCATTTGAGCATAGTATTCAAAATATTACAAAATTCTGGTAAAAATCCTTGGAGCCGCGGGTAAAGAATTAAAATTTTGATCTTCAGTGTCTTGAAAACAAATGAGCTGAGAAATATAATGAAAGTAATGGAGAATTAAAGTAATGAGGTTATGAAGAATACTATTAAAAATATTCAATCTGGACGTTGCAATAATAAGTTCATTATTAATAAGATTGGAAGAACAATATAAGACAAAATATACAAAATAGTTTTAAATTTATGAATAAAGCACAATGATAACAGAAAGATCGGTAGCTAAACAAATTTTTGACGGGCAGAAGTAGATCGCTGGCTGATCACTTTTTAACGGTATGTTCTTTACATTTCTTTGAGTAATGGTTTTAACTCCAGGATATACGAGGACCCAAAGATGCGCATGTCAAAATTTGTTGGGCAACTGTCGTTAATTGTCAATTATCAACGCTAATTCTCTACTTACACGACCCACTACGCTAGGCAGTCAGGAGTCAAAATACGAGGGGGGAGCAACAACCAATCCAGGACGATGGGTCAGAATACCATATTAAGCGACCCTCGAAGAAGCGCTCTGTGCGCGGAACCAACGCACTGCGATGGCCAATGCCGACAACTGAGAGTATAAAGGGTGATATATTCCAATCAAGCCTGATACATATCATGATGTACGGTTGTTTTTCAAATACCTTATAACTAACACCAGGAAGCAATGAAGGTTACCCCCGGTCAAGCCGGTAAACATTTCCGACATCTGGGTAGAGTGAGGAGTTGTGGCTGAGTTCTCCCCTTTCCCAACGGGGAGAAACACCGGACGGCAGTGCCGGGATTCGAACTGCCGACACCTTTCCGTGAAGGGAGCGCACCCTTAGTCACTGGACCACGGTGACCATCGCGACAAACGCGTGCTCGTCGGTAGCGCTTCTTTAGAGCAGAAAACAACTAACTGCTAACTTGTTCACGAAAATAATGCGTCATGAAAAATGGGAAAAGTAATTAGCTAATAATTTTAGAAGATACGATTATTGCTTGTGCGCGAGACGGAATTTGTTGGCGGTCCACTGGTAGAGAAAAAGGGCTGAAGAAACGTCAAATTGTTGTGCAGATCAGTGCAATCAAAGCAAATATTCTGAGCAAAGGACTTCAGAGGTATACACTATTTATTTTGAGGCTTTCCAAAAAGAAACTATAAAAAACAAAGTCTAAAGCAGTGAAATTAGATAATCCTGTGATGATAAGATTTATGAAATTTACTGCCCTGTTGATAATCAAAATACGTTAAAAATTTGCCACATCGTTTTCCCTCAACTTTGATGTAAAAATATTCAGCTGGTTTTCGCTCAAATAATTAAAAATGAGGGCACGTAAGATCTCTGTCTAAAATGAACAAAAACATGAACTACGTTACGTTGGCAAAAATTGACTTGTTGTCAGGACACTGGTACAGTTACGCCTCTTCATAGTGGCGCGTAAATGTACATTTTCGCCAACGTTGGCCCATGAGCAAAGCCCAACTCAAAACCTCGTTAATTATAAAAAGGATTAACTCAACAAATTTCTAAAAGAGACTTGAAATATTACTTGCTAAAACCTGAGACGAGAATGAACAAATTTCGAAAAAAAAACAGTTCAGGCAAAAAATTGCAGTTTCTGCTAATGGTGTAGTAGTACAGGTTTTCGATAACTATAGACGCCGCTGTAAAAAGATCATCTGCATTTATTTGGCTAGAGATACACTGCATAAACTGGTTCGAATTCGAAAGCGTAAAGTGGTTAGTGGAAAGGTGACTGAGAATAGGGGTAAGGAATTTTTAAATAAGATGAGTTGCACAACCAAGAATGGTAAGCCAGTTATTTACATTTGTCCGTCATTTAAAAATTGTTTCAGTAGCGTATCATTGTGTTTCTGCTTTTCATCTGCTTAAGTCTTGATTTTTTTACGCTCTTCGTCATTTTTTTTCAGGCCATTTGCTTCCTTTTCTACTTTTCGATTTTTTTCATAATTATCATAGGGTTAAAGCATCCGCGTTAAATGTTTTCAAGGTTATTCTTCTCCATTACCCTCATTTAAGTTCTCTAACTACAAAAAATTATTAGTTTCGAAATACTTCTTATTCTTGAAAGTGTTTTAGATATCTCTTCCTACTGCTTTTGAGCTTGCATACTTGCACTCCTCGTTTTTTAGCCCTATGTATATGTGAAAATGGTTCTGATACACAAAGTAAAAAAAATACGAAGTCTTAGTTCAGTGCGAAAGAAAGAGGAGTGCTAAGAGATATTACTAAAGACCCTCGACGGGAAAAAAGTAAGGGAAAATATGGCCGATCCATAGGTATAGGGAAAATTTCTAGAAGAGAGCAGGAATTAGGATTCTACAATATTTTTCATTTTCTGATACTAAATTTAAAATCAGAATGTAAATTAGCACGTTCCCCAAATAATAGTTATGATTTAAAGAAAATAGTCTTTATGATGAACATGTTGATCCCAAGCAGGCATTTCACTAACAGTTTTCAACGAGAATGTGCACCATATGAACTACAAAACTTTTGCAAAATCTGAAATAAAAGCTGATATTAGCTTCATAAATACAATGTTTTTTTTGAAAGATATCGCTCTACAGCCTCTAGCACTATTTTCTTTGGAGCCCAGCCGTTGTTAACTTAATTTGTCATACTTTTTCGCTGTGGAAGATGATAAAAACAATTCTATTCAAATATTTTGCATTATTTTCATGGCTCAAACGAACTCTTGGCTCTGGCTCAGCATTTTGAATCAGTCTTCTCAGAATATCTATTGCAGTGTTGCATGTTTTACTCGTTCTAATTGTTTCAGTTCAGCTACCAATTCGACATAGAGCCAATCCTTTAGTCTTCTTGACTAGGTTGTAAAAGTGATTTCCAGGGACTGCATTAACACCGTAGCCGAGACAACCTGATAAAAATATCCTCCATCGGACTTATTCCAAATCAATCATTCATTCAACAAGGTAATCGATCTAATACACCAGAAGCAATGAAAATTAAAAAATTATTGGGTTATTAATGTGGGGTATACGAATGAACCTTTTAGTCATTCAGAACTATTTATGGGGACGGTCCCGGTAAAAATCCAAAATATTTTAGATTTTCGGCTTTTTAGCTCATTTCATAGAGAATTTTATTACGGAGCTAACGATATATATAATTTTTTGTGAGTAAGTTCGGTCGCCTGCCACAGCTTACAAAAGGCCAATCAATCACGTCATTATAAGGGGAGGTGACAAGTAAGTCAGGCTCTCCAATAAACTTGAACTGGCCGACGTTTGGAATGCTACTTCTCCCACAGTTTTAAAGTTACATAAATGACAAATATATCAATTGATAGGGCCTAATAGAGCTAAAAATTGATGCATTTTTAATTTCATAAAAAGCTTAGTGTGAAAGATATTACAGAAACAAGATACCAAAATAAAAAATACTTTTTTGAAAAAAGGTCTTGATGTTCAACGAATTAAAATACCGAAAATATACTCCCATGTCTCTTTAGATAATACATTTAGCTACCTAAAACAAAGTTTCAGATTATGTAACTTTATAATTGTAGGAGATATAACATTTTGAGTAGTTACCCCTTTTTTCACTCATATGGAAAAAATCATTTGTTGGTGAGGATACACAAAACTCTCGAAGAAGGAATGGTAGCATAGTTCTACACAAATGGTGAAAATATCAGAAAAACCCATTGAAAAATGTCGGACTTGAGCTTGGACCAGAAGGTTCCCATTACAGGTCGTCAAGCCCGACTTCAACCCCCCGCTCTAACGACAAAGCAGTTTCGAGCGTTCAGCAGGCGAGAGTTTGCCATGCAGCTTACTGTCGAAATGCTTTGGTACAAAAAAAAACATCATAACACACACAGTGAAGAAATTCAGTTAGGTTGAGCAGCAAGCCACTAGGTGCACCTAGTTAGTTAGACTCTCTTGAACACCTGAACTTGTTGGCGTTTGGATTCTATCTTCTCCCAACGTTTTTTAGTTTCCCCCCATTACAAGAGAAATAAAACGATAAAAAATTGAATTTTTTGTATCAAAAACTTCCTAAAATTCAACGGATCAAAAATATCAAAATACGCCCTATCAATGACTTTTTTAGATATTAAATTTAGTTGTTTAAAAAAATGTTGCCGGTTTTATAAATTCAAAATTGTAGGAAGAGATACAATTTAAATACACACATTTTATCAGTATAAAAACTTCAATTCTTCAATGAAATTACGAAAAAAACACTAGAGTCCATAAAATACCGTTGTATCATTTTACACCATCGTGAAAATTTCTGAAAAAACCGTCCTCTTAAACCATTCTATTTTCTCGCTGTTGCAATGCCTTAACACTTGCTCGATCGTATCACTTCGTCTTGTAGTTTTTCAGTTGTTTTTATAATTATTCTCGTGAGGTATTGAAGCAATATAATCGTACTTTATTTTCTCACGTATTCGTGTTTTTTTTCATTCAAAAATTTTACATTCGAAAGTTATTTTCATGAGGACGGCGGCGGTTTTTGGAAGGAGCGTTTTTGAGTTTTATACGGATTACCTAAAAGTAATAAACCAGTTGTTCCGATTAAACTCATTTAATCTGCCTGTAATACCCAAAACTCCGAACTTTGGGCAAATTTAGAACGTTTACGAAGACCTTTTTTGTAATTGTGATTTTTCGATAGAAAGCTCGCACGACTTTGTACGCCATTTATCGTCGGTTAGCGATGCAGAAAGTTTGTTCGTGATATGGTATGATGTAGAATTTAACATTAGAAGATAATTTTAATATTTAGCTTGGACACATTTCTCATAAATAATCTTACCATTATGGATAACGACATGGCTCCATTCTAAGGCTTGTAGAAAATCGCACGAATAGATTCTCAGTGCGAAAACGTTCAAATAATATGATGGTCTGGCAATGGGCTCAAGCCTGTCTCCCCTCATAGCAAACTTGTTTATGGCTCACTAAGAGAACAGTTTTCTGTCCTGCAGCATTTAAGCCCTTATTCTGGTGAAAATATATGGATGTACGTAAGTTTTATGTCGCTTGGAACATGAAGCTAATAGACTTTATGAATATGTCAATATACCTCCTCCTAATATAGGAGTATGTAGTTCCTGATAAATTAGATCAAAATGGAAATATTATTTTCATATAGGTTCTTTTAAGAAAGTTAAACTCCAAATTCATGACCTCTGTTTATAGGAAGCTAGCTTTGTAACGAACTACTTCAGTTGTACTTGAATATGTGAGACCTTGAATAAATGGTTTACTTCGTCGTGCATATCGCATCTCTAGTGGTTTATTTCACTTATGAAATAATCTACAGTAAATTTCAATATACTATGAAATTATAGGGGAACAAGTACCCAAAATTTCTCATTGATGATACCATTCGAAAATTTCTAGATAAAAAATACATCCCCTGTCCTGCCACCTTGAGGGTAGCAAAATAGACATAATACGCAGAATTACCATTCTTGAGTTATTTAAGCACGGAACTGGTGCGTAGGATTTTTATTTGAGTTAACGTCAGAGCACTTTACAGAAATATTTTTAGAATGGCTTCATTTTTTTTTTTTGAAGAAAGGAACGACTGGAAAAGTACCTGAAGAATGAATGTGTCTATTTCTGTGTGACTGTTGGACGCATATTTATGACCAAATTTTAACAATTTTTTAGATACAGTTAACATTTAGGGAATACTCATAGAACCAGTCGCATACTCTCTTCTCCTTCTCAATCAGGAATTCGATATAATTGTCAGCATTTCAATCATCCTTAAAATAACATCCTTTTTCAAAACGAAAGCAGCCATACCAATGTCACATCATTGGAGATGAACGCTGACAATAGTTCGGCCACCAAATAGTAAAATATATGTATTTGAACATTCTGGAATAATCCTACAATAATTTTTAAGTATAATATCAAGAAAAAAGTCGGGTATTGTGAACTTTAGTTCACGAATTTATTATACATGTTCCTATATATTTTTCTATTTAATTAATATTTGTGGGTTTTAGATATATTAATGACCTTTTTATACTATTGTTTATGTATAATCCATGTTTCGTAATTATACGTGGCTTAGATATGTGGAATTTGGCGAGTTAATCAGCGTATTGTATTATTTTGCCCCCACTACATGTACAGTATACATATGCATTAGGGTTGATCACATATGGGGGTAAAAAATATAAGTTGAAATTTCTAAGCTATCATGTTCTGAAACAAGTTCACTTGGCGTAGAATCGTCACAGCCAAAATTATGTATTCAATGTATAATATTTAAAGGTAGTCCAGAGGCTTTGACAATAATTATGAATTCAAATAAAAATCCAATTAATATTTTTGGTAATCTCTGTTGTACTGTTTCAGTCTCCCCCAGTTCCATAGTAAAGTTTCAAAATCGAAGCTAAAGCGTTCCTTTACTAAATAGTTGGGTATTATCTGCTCAAAGACACAGGCACCACTGTGTTCATTGTGGCTGGGTTCGAGCCAACACTGCCTTTCTGGCGTCTTGGATGGTATGCAGAAGTTCTGCTACCACTTGAAGGAGAAATTGTAGCTGCTCTTCATGCTATGTGAGCACTTTGTTAAATTTTTGGATGAGAGCTATCCCCTTTCCGCATGGTTATTAACCACTTGAAGAGCCATCAATCGCTCTTTGGCAGCCCGGAAACTTTGGTTTGCTTCCCAAGGGGATGGATCAGCGACCAGAAAATCCATGGGGAGACTAACCTTTTGAAAGAAGCGCATGGTGTAGGAAGAAGCAAATGAATATTGATGGCTCTTAGCAATGGTCTTTAGATCGGAGCTGCAGGGGTTTTAGGGCTTCTCAACTTAATCCACTTCATCGCACTTCATGCTTATCAGTAATCGCGTTTACACTGACAAACTCACTTCCTCACCGAATCTATACTATAATAAGAGCCGCGTCCGTCCGTCCGTCGGTCTGTCCGAAGCCAGCCTGCAGTGTGTGATGAGCGTATCTGTGATCAAGCTCCAGTCCTGATATTTTGACGGGCCGTGTATTGTTTGCGCGTGTATACACGCGCAATTGGAAATTAAGGACGTGTCGCCGGCGAATTAAGGACGAGACTGTCGATCATGGACGTATTATAGGCTCGGCGGCCACTTCGACCGTAAAACGCTTATGCGACGCTTATTTTGATCTCATCCGTGCAACGCCCGACAGTTCGTCGACGTGTACTCGCCGATTTATAGGCGTGATGTTATCGACGTTTTTTGGCCGTGCAACAGTCGATCAGACGGCTATGTTTGTGTTGTCATCGTTATCTATTGGCTATTATATTAAGTAATAAAGAAATATTTAAATTAAATAATTAAATAATTTAACCACACATAACCTGAAGAACCTCGAATTCATACGTTTTTTTTCACACGGCTCCTAATGTCTAACGCAGTTTAATTTACTTTTAGTTTAACCACAAGCGATGTTCATGTCTCGTTGCCAATTCATACATATCCGTTATTAGTTTGTTTTGACTGCTAAGAGTGCTTACGTAGCTGCGTCAGCAATGTTGATTAAATCATTTTTAGTTTCACTGATGGTACGAGCAATTGAGCAAATACAATTTGTTATGTTATCAGAAAATAATGAAAAGAAGAGGAAAGCGTTCCTATGCCAAAATTCACGCTTCATTACGTTTATTGTTATTAGAGTCTAACTAATTTGCGTGAAACCATAGGCGAATGAGTGAGTACACCTCATAGCACAATCAAGTTATAGAAATATGTCTTGGACAGTCTTCCAATCGTAGGAGATAGTCTCTCCAGCGGCAAAAATTTTAGCAAAATCTTAGACATGTGTGTCAACATGAATCGAACGACAGGAAGGCGTACTAACCATACAAAATTTATACATTCAAAATTGGAATACTTCCAGACAGGAATGAAGCAGACCCGTTAAAATTGCCCTACTCCTCTACAGCTAAGAAAATTCAGGAGGAAATTAGTCACCGTTGTTAAACGAAGGAGTAAAACATCTCTAATTTTCAAGTCAATTAGTAAATTTATTTATAGCATTCCAATTATGATCTCTTTTGATACTAATTAAAAAGTCTGAAGCATAAAAAGTCGGTACATTATTGCTTTGTGATCTCTTAAGCGATGTTGCCAGATGTTGATTGCCGACTAATCTTTTCAGAGTGCGAACATCTGAATTTCAAAAAGTTATTAACATTTATGCTAAATTATTTTTTATCAAATTTGCTTACCTCTTATTCCTGTAAAATATTTTCTCACAGCTATTTTCAAGCAGCTGAATTAACTATACCTCCCAGCATACGTATTGACGTGTCACGTTTCGGTTATGTGTTCCCTGTTAAGGCACCGCCACACCTTGCATTATGTCAATGCTACTTGTCGCTGTATTGGTATCGCAGAACAACCGCTGCGGCTTAAGGGTGCGTTCACACTACGAACGGAGCGAGCGGAGCGGAGCGGCGCGGAGTGGAGCGGCAATAATGTTTGTACAGGTTTGAATGCAGAAACGCTTGCCTGTTCACACGACAAGCGGAGCGGAGCGGCGCGGCGCGGAGCGGAGCGGAGCGGCACGCTCGGGAAATTCGTTGGGATTTTTTGACGCTCGCGTCGAGCGTTTCTCCTCGGCTCCGTCTTTGGATCGTCATATCTTACAGGGGTAGAATTGTCGTTTGAGTTAAAAAAATCTAGTATATAACTATTTATTTGTACAACTAATCATATAACAATTATAACTGATAGTGTAACATGTAATATTTTAGTGTAATTTCACCCATTTGGGTTCATTAATCATTTATTTCTATTTTCTTCTGCTTTCTCTGATAAGTTATTTTATTATTGCTTCAGTTTAAGGAATTTATTTTGCTTTTCTCGTGATGTAGTTTCATCTTTCTTGTGATGCTGTGTATTTTATTATATGATCTTGATTAAAGTATAATTATGTACGATTTTTTAATAAAGTTTTCATTTTTTCCGTAAAATGGGAGAAAAAGGAGGCCGTATGATGATGAGGAGGACTCAATGAGTGTCAAATACACCATAAGTTGCAAAATGTTATGAGCTTGGGAGATTTTTTCCAATACTAACGGAAAGCATATCAGTGTTTCGAGAACTATTTGGTCAGGACAAGTCAACATTTGTCAGTATTTTTCACTTAGGTTTCTCTGGCACAACCCTGAATTTCTGAAGGGAATTAAACAATTTAAACAATTTAAACAATTTATTTACCACAGGAGATACAGAGGTAGAATGTTTCTTAAGTCTAGTACAATGGACAAGTTCGAATATAGCTACCTGTGGGCCCGAATAAGTTCAGCGACTTCTGGGGCATCCTACCATCAACATTATTCTAAGGTGTACAATAATGTTTAACCTAAATCACTTAACCTAGTTTCACATTAGACTGATCAGTGAGATAATTCAATCGATATCAGATATTTCATTTTACAATATAGGTTATATGGACTATATTTAACAGTACATTCGATAAAAGATTTAACAGCAGACAGAAGGCGAATTACATATTACCCATGGCAAATTTCATTATTGGAAACAGTCATGTTGGAGACAAGATTTGACTCGGTGATCTTACATGACTAATATTCCGATAGGAAGTGAGTCTCTTTACTTTACTTTATTACTTTACGTTCACTCACGTTTAAGTCACCACAAGACTTTTTTTGTTCGTACTGGCCTACGAAAACCTGTAGTAATATATGTGATACAGCCTATATGGAAAGACTTTAATTTTGCTTAAACTACTTTGCTTTACATGTATCCTCAATAAAAATTTGTGTATTGCTAAACAGCAAATTTATCTAATCTCGTTGGAATTTTTTCTTTCTATAAGGGATTGTAGTACATCACAAGTTGCCGGCTTCATCCGTAAATACTCGTAGAATTGTGATTCATCTCTCCTCAGTGCTTCGAAGAGATAGTGGTATTCTCCATAGCGATCTCTCCTCATGTTGATGGGATGGATCCAGTGTTTCCGTTTTGCCGTCGAGCAACAGAAGCGCATTCACGGAACGCTCCATAGCGACTGATGCTTGTGTAGGTCGCTCTGCTCAGCTCACATGTGAACACACGCGCCGCGCCGCTCCGCTCCGTGCCGCGACGCTCCGCGCCGCTCCGCTCGCTCCGCTCGTAGTGTGAACGCACCCTAACGAGCTTGTGGATGAGCGCGTGACAACGCGCGGCAGTCAGTTGCATTGAAGCTTTGAGAGAAGGAGGACGTCAGACGATAATGTGCTCTGCAAAGCAGCTGCGCTCGGATTATCGCGGAACGCGCGCTAGCGAGACAACAGAGCGCTTGAGCGAGACAACCGTGCTCAATGCCTTCTTGGCTCGCGCTGGCTCTGCTGTGCGCCGTCGTCCTGCTACATGAATCAAGCTGCCTCGACTTTTGCTCCTGATGCAGCCGAGCAGCTGAGAGAGCTCTGGGCAACTCGTCGGTGCGGCATGGAGCACTCGAAGTTGCAAGGTGTGGCACGGGCTTTATGCTGTAAGTGCTGAGCGTCGGAGCGAGTACATTCAGTCGTGCTGCAACTATGGTTGAAAGTGCAGGTGCGTGTGTATGTCATCCCTTAAAAAGCAGCTACCACTTTACTTTAAATTAGACGTGTAATGACGTGTGACACAATAGACGTGTGATGCCAAAAAACTGATTTAATTACGTGCATGTGATAAGTGCTAGTAGTTTTGTCTTTGCTAGTCTGTGTATTGGAAAATTCTTCTGCAAATTTGATGATTTTTTCATGTGTTCACGCGACTGGAATGGGTTAGGTAACTAACTTAGGCTAGGCTAGTTGGGTAAATTTTTACTTTAGGCCCAATTAGGTTTATTTTTTGCCCCTTTTTTGCTTAATGAACTAATTTTTTGACGTTTATTACGATTCTGAAGTCCGTTTGTTGCGGTCAGACTCAATTTTTGAGATAAAGCGATTTGAAAATTTGAAATTTCCGGTAGGAATAACCCTAATCGCGAGGACGCGGGCAGGTATGATGCGTAAGGGAGAGTTCAATTGCAGGGGAAGGAGGGTACCTAGGCTAGTTTTTGTTATTTGGTACTTTATGGTACTTATTGGTACTTATTGTTACTTGTTAGTACATTTTAGTACATGTAAGTACTTGTTAGTACTTATTGGTACTAATTGGTACTTGATGGTGCTTTTCGCTATAGTGTGGTACTTACTGGTACTTCTGGGTTCATTGTGGTACTTATTGGCATTTATTTGTACTGATTGGTACTAATTTGTACTGATTGGTACTTATTTGTACTGATTTGTACTGATTGGTACTTATTGGTACTAATTGGTCTTAATTGCTATTTAGTGGTACTTAGTGGTACTTATTGGTACGTATTGTACTTATTGGTACTTCTTGGTACTTATTGGTACTTCTGAGCATTTATTGGCACTTATTGGTTCTCAATGACACATATTGGTACTTATTGGTTATCAATGACACATATTGGTACTAATTGGCACTTATTAGTTCTATTTGCTACTTATTGGTACTTGATGGTGCTTTTCGGTACTGTTTGGTTATTTTTGGTACTTTTGGGTTCTTTTTGATACGTTTTTGTACCTATTGGTACTAATTGGTACTTATTGATACTTATTGGTACTTATTGGTAATTATTGGTGCTTTTTGGTTATTATTAGTTCTTATTGGTGCTTATTGGTACTTATTGGTGCTCATTGGAACTTATTGGTATTAATTGGTCCTAATTGCTATTTAGTGGTAGTTATTGGTATTTTTTGGCATTTATTGGCACTAATTAGTTCTCAATGTCACTTATTGGTACTCATTGGTACTTATGGGCATTTATTGGTACTAATTGGTTTTTCTTGGTACTTGATGGTTCTTTTCGGTACTGCTTGGTACTTTTTGGTACTCTTGGGTTCTTTTTGGTACTTATTGACACTTATTTTCAGTTATTAGTTCTTATTGGTACTTATTAGTACTTGATGGTTTTTTTCGGTACTGTTTGGTACTTTTGGGTTGCATTTGCTACTTATAGCTCATTTTGGGTTCTATTTGCTACTTTTAGGTACTTTTGGGTTCTATTCGCTACTTATTGGTACTTATTGGTAATTATTGGTTTTTCTTCGTATATCTTGGTATATCTTGGTACTTATTGGTACTTCTTGGAACTTATTAGTTATTATTTGTACATGATGGTACTTGATGGTGCTTTTCGGTAGTGTTTGGTACTTTTTGTTACTTATTGGTACTTTTTGGTACTTGCTTGTGCTCATTCGTACTTTTTGTACTTATTGGTGCTTCTCGGTACTTTTTCGTTCATGTTGGTACTTATTGGTATTTAAAGGTACCTATTGGTTCTTATTATTACTCCTTGGTACATCATGGTACTTTTTGATACAACTGGTAGTTATTGGTAGTTGAAATTGGACACTCCGTTTTTTGGGACTTAGCATGTGTGTGTGGGATCGCGCAGATGAAAAACGAGCAAACCATTGGCAGTGGCGACTTTGAAGGTCGCCGCTGCCACTGGTTTTAGAAACACGGAAAAAGTACAATATCACACAAGAACTTTAGATTGGATTAAACTCTGGATGTCCTTCATCAGTAAACCGGTAAAACAGATTGAGTGTTTTACGTGGCAGATTATGCTATAAGGTATTGTAGTCGCAAAAGTAAGAACTTATGCTTCACAATGAACCACTTCCAGCGCGCTGAACTGATTACAATAATGACTGAATTCATTTAAATTGATTTCTTCAGGTTTTTAGCTGTGGCCGGCAAATGGTGCATCACTGTAGGCTAATTATTTTCGGTAAATTTGCGTTTAGGTCCGTCACGACTTTTTTAATTTTTAACGAAATTTATGGATAAAATGAGCCATTTAAGACAGTTTTCACGAATACCGTTTTTTGTGCAAACGCCTAAAATTCGAGATATACTCGCAATTATGTTTCCGGTACTAATAGCATTACCACGACCATGCACACCGCTAGACGGTTTGAATGCTTCCGCTGTGAATGGTGCGTGCGACACTTGTTCTCTCACATTTTGTGACTGCGTTCCTACAAAGACGATAATGCTAGCATTGAATTTTTCGTACATTATGATGTAACCTAATCTAAATTGACCCAATCCAACGTAATTTCATTTAATCTAACCTAACTTTATATGACCTAACCAAATATAACCTAACCTAATCTTGCCTAACCTAATCTTACCTAACCTAACGCAACGTAGGCCTTATCACAACCTAACCTAACCGAACCTTATTCTCACCTGCGAGTGGCGTGGTCGCGGTAATGATATTCCTACCGGAAATATAATTTCGCTATATATCGAATTGTAGGCGTTCACGCAAAAAATAATATTCATGAAAAACGTCTCAAAGTGGCTCCTATCATCTATTTATGGTGTCAAAAATTCGGAAAGAGGTGACTGGCCTAAAATGCAAAAATACTTTTTTTTCTTCTAGGTTGTGCTTTATTTTTTGAGTGAAAGGTTGAGGTTGAAGAATTTCAGTTCGAGAAAAGATCTAGGAGATCATTGTGTCAAATAGCCCACTTGTTTGATGAAAATGGGTCGTGTTAGGGGTAGTTGCGGTATGTAACGCAGTAAAAGTTATCAAGAATATGTTATTGCGTATATATTGAATAGATATCGCACGATGTGTCTCTGTGCGACAATATTTCAGTATTTAGCGCAAGAAATCTTGATTTGCTAATTTTATTTGCATCGATGCGCAGAGCTTAAACCAATTTAAATCTTTTTTGCAATTATAATAGTTGAACAAAATGAATAAAAAACCTTATTCAACGAAACGACAGCAAAGACATCGTAGGAGTTGTGTGCTGGAACTTTTTAATCAACTAAAATTAGCAGTTGAAGGAAAACGAAATGACGCTACTGTGCCAGGTGATGAATAATCTTCAGCTGTTGATGCAAGCGCAAGCCAAATTATTTTAGGCAGAAGAAAACAACCACGCAAGTCATCAGAACAAGAAAACAAACAAAATTCCCCGGAGCCTACGACTTGCTTAAAAGAATGCGAAGAAAACCAAAACTCTGACTCTGAAAACCCTATTGGAGAGTTATGTACATCTGATTTGATATCGACAGAGAGCAATATTGGAGCGGCTATTAGAAATTGGTCCATTGACTGCTCCAACGCACCTAATCTTACGGTCACGATTCTTATACATCATGTGAATGAATTCTTTCCCGGAGTGATTTTAACTGCTAAAACTCTGAGGGACGAACAAAATATTAAAGTCGATATTGAAAACATGCATTTCGGGCGGTATGCTCATTTCAACAATTGGCAAGAATGTGCGAAGAAACATTTGGCAGCCATTAATTTCAAACAAGATTCGGCTCTCATTAACGTAAATGTGGATGGAATATCCCTTTTGAAGACTCTCGTCGGTATCATGCATACCCTATTCTTCAACACATGCTAAAAAAACGAATAACTTCCCCAGTTGGCAAAGCTGCTCGGCGCAAGGTTTACTATCCGGTAAGCCCGGAAAGACCTAACTCGAAACCCATTCGTACGACCGAATCACCTACCCAAAGAAGTCCTCGAACACAAATTCGGAGGAATTTACAGGCATCATCTACTCCATCAGGTTCGTTTAAATTCAATAAATGATTTTAGAATTCGTGACGTTATTTGTTTACTGTGAGTCCAAGTAAAGGCTACAACTTTTGTATCTCAGAATTTCAAATTCTAGTCTTATTTGGTCATCAAGTTTGCAACATTTTTTAGAAATGCTATACAAGGTTGAGTGGTTAATATTTGTTTTTTTGTATATATTTAGCACGACGAGTTCAGCCAATGTGAAATTGTATATTGCAAGCCAATACTACGTAAAAATGTCTTTGAATAAAAAAAATAATTATGATGGTCTAATCTCCCTAATAATGCAAATTTGCTGCAGAGGACGACTCCGATTCATCTTTGGACCAGCAGAGAAGTGGCGTTGTACCAATAGCCCTCACAGACGAATTTATTCCAGTAAATAATCGGTATGTACGTTCATAGAAGTGCCGAGTAGTGAATTCAAATAGCTACATGAATCACAATTATGATTGAGAAAAATAATTAAAAATACACAGTCATCTTTTGTAGCATCTGGGGTATATTAGACATTAAATAGCTTATGAACTAAATACTATGAAATATAAATAGTTAAATTAGCATTGTGAATAACTGATACAATAAACTATAAACTGTTCGTCTAAATTTTATCCAACCTTTGAAATTTTGAAATTAGATCGTGTGATTTGATATTTTAACGTGCATTCCTTTTCATTGTCGATGCGTTTCTTCACCAAAATCAAGCCCATCTTCAGAAGAACTGGTAGCCATTCATACTAGGCTCGCCCGAATCGAGAGTCTCATCGTAGAAAATAACTTAATTCTCAAAGAAAATCGAAGCGATAAGCCTACACAACCGCCAGCCGTGTCTCGAGGATTTGCACCTGCAAATAATGACGAAGAACTAAATGAAATACTACAAAGAAGCGACCTGGTAAGTCTTTTATTTCTGTCACAGTACCCTCAATGGTAATGAATGTATACCTATTGTTTGTATCTTTGATTGTTTTCGTACCGAACATCAATAGTCGTTTGTCTTGAACGATTCGCGAGGTAGCTATATTATAAATCATTGTTGAATCGCCTGTTTTGAAACCCAAGGTTCCTTATCTGGTCGCGGCAAAGGAAGTAAACCTCACACGGATAGCAATATCTATGATAAAATTGCTGCTGTCGCGAGAATTTGCCAAAGAATTCTCCATGACGGGGCTGGGAGCAAAGAGGAAACGTACGAAAGTAAAGTTTGCCGACAGTGCAGCCTGCAAGGCGATTGAAAGCAAGTATGATTTCCGTGAAAATCATCTAAGCACAAAATGGATAAATACCCTGATGTAAAATAATACGATAAATAAGTCTTGTTTATACAAAATATAATCGTGTATACATAAATACAAAATAGTGTCGAGTGCTTAATCTATACTAATCCACTATATTGTCAATCCAACCAGGTTCCATATCAAAAATTCCAGAGTTCCAACAGGCACCTCGCAGCGCTGTAAAATCCGCCATTCAGAAAACGTTAAAGGTAATAACATTGCTGGTATTCAAACGAAAATTGACTCATTGTAACCTATTAAAACATTCATGTTGTTTAGCGTGTCACTCGTGTGGGAATTCATTGGTACAAATAAGGCTGCGGAGTCGGAGTTTGTACAAGTCGGATATTTTAAAGGGAAGCAGGAGTCGAATGAAGTATGAAGAAATGTGAAGAATTTTGTGGGGTGGAGTCCAAATCAGAGGTGGAGTCCAAATCAGATATTCAAATATTTCAGGATTCTGAGTCGAATATTCACCATTCGGTTCTGTAATCCTAGCGTGAAATAAATCGCAAAAAGATAGGTATTTGATGAGCATTAGTGAACTAGCTACCTATTTAGACCATAAAAACAGCTAATTTATAATAGTTAACAGACGAGGAAACTGGGTTATGGTATGATTTCTTGATTTTTGTACTTTCTTGCAAGTTCTTATACCTGAGAGTAAGCAAACTATCCTCAGTTATTTCTTGTGTATAAGTTTAAAATAGAAGATATTTTCCTCACAGTTATAGTCAGTTAAATTTATAGTGGACTCAAACTGTGTCATGGGTATTTAAATGATTCATCTTTTTCCATTCAGGATCCTCTGACTGGGACGGCTACCGAGGGAAAAGACCGTCAAGCTCTTGGATCCCAAAAGGCGAGAGCAACGAAGACACCAATCCAGAGCTTGTTGCAGTCGAAGAAAATACAGCCGGCATGCCACATGCACTCAGCCCCAAAAGTGAGAAAATATTCATGAATTTATAAACATGAGAGGGAACATACTGAGAAAAGGAAACGTGCACAGCACAATCAAGTTTTTCTACAGGCCATCACTTTCAATCTATTTCGCTTGAAAAATTCAGTCGTTGAAATCTAGTGCGCAGAGATTTGTGGATTATAAATCAAAAATGGAATGGTCATTTACTGGAAATCCGTGGCAGTAAAGCCAAGGTTGAGACGGAAGCGGAAATTTTATCAAACATATATTGTTCTTCCGTTTAAGATAGCTACTTATTTGCAAAATACACAAGTAACACAATATTACACGCGATATAATATAGCTCATTGAGAAATATTTCGTCGTCACTTAGAACTCAACGTTTCTGTTTAGGGGAATCTTTTTTGATGTTTATTTTGTGTTTTTCATTCCTTCAATGGCATTTATTCGTATTACAGTAATAAGACAGAGGAAGCGCATGCTGCAGTTCCTTAATTGGGTTTAGATTTTAGTGGAACTTAGACTCATACGAACTTTCCCCATAAATGAGTTGTTTTATCGTGTTATTCGGGAAACAATATTATTTTGTATGCAAAGTGGGAGCAGAAACTTTAAATAGTTTAATGAATAATTTTGATCCATTTGATTGGCTGCTGGTAGAGGACATTGTTAAGGACGCCGTCTAGGTAAAAAAAAGTCCCGTTATTTATAGATGGATTTCTCTGAAATTTTCACAGTAGGTGTGAAATGATGCAAGTATCATTTGTTATTTCGACAAAATTTTTGTATCTGCACTGGATTTTTTTTTATTTTCGAAAAATATGATAAAATAGGGTTTTTTCAAAAATCCTACTACTTCTACAATTTTTAAGTTACAGAACCAGTACTTCATTTTAAGATTGCTAAGATGTCTATATAACCACTCGCAATAGGGAATTTTGATAACTTTTTTAGTGGATTTTGGGAATTAAAAAAAAATGAACTTTTTTCATTTTTTTTTTCATGTCGTGTAATCTTCAAAACAATAAATTTATAGGAAAATACTATTGCGCGAGGATACACCTTGCTGAGCCCTATCGAATGGTATATAAACCATTCTCCTAGCTCTAAAATTGTGGAAGAAGTAGCATTTGAGAAACCAATTATCAAGTTTCCAGAAAAACGTGTTTTTTCACAAAAAAAAATTCTTTTTATCTTTTGAACTACAGGGTTTTCTATAATGAACTCTTGAGCGTTTGTAGCTCTTTTCAAGCCCTTTCGATTGATACAATTTACATTGCTGTAGCTCTGTAACTCTGGAAAAAAATATACAACAAAAGAGAATAGGTGTAATTCTTGAGAGCAACCAATTTTTTTAATTTTTCATTTTTTTTTAATAAAATACGTTTTTTGTCAAGTCAACTCCTTTGTTTTATCGCTCATTTCAAGCCCTTTGGATTGGTGTGCTCGCCATAGCTGTAGCTATGATACTGCAGCTGTCATTGAGCTATGAATGAAAGCTGCGGTATCATAGATACGGCAGAACAGCTAAATTCTGAAATTGTCATAAATTATAAAAAAATATTTATTCAGCGTTAGAATGTTTCGTTTGAATAATGGAAGCACGTTGAGTTGCCCATTAACGAACTTTAATGCCATTCCCGCAGAGACATACGCTCAATTGACCCCCAATAATGAGGGGGGAGGGTTCAAGGTCACTCCACCCCCATCGCTTTCCCCCCCTCTGGTGGGCGCACTATTCGGAGTAGACGTAAACGGAAAGAACCAATGGAAGCGCAAGAAAATCCTCTATAAGATGCATATATAAACAGATAATGAACACATATCCCGATTTCTATCAAGACGGTCTCCTGCTTCATTATCATAGATACGGTAGAACAGCTAAATTCTGAAATTGTCAAAATTTTGCAAAAAATATTTATTCAGCGTTAGAATGTTTCGTTTGAATAATGAAAGCACTTTGTGTAGCCCATGAACGAACTATATTGGCATTGCCGCAGAGAAACACGCTCAATTGACCCCCAATAATGAGGGGGGTGAGGGGTCAAGGTCACGCCACCCCCCATCGCTTTCCCCCCCCCCTCCGGTGAGCGCACTATTCGGAGTAGACGTAAACGGAAAGTACCAATGGAAGCACAAGAAAATCCTCTATAAGATGCATATAAAAGCAGAAAATCAACACATATCCTGATTTCTACCTAGACGGTGTCTTTAAACAAGTTGTTTACTTCATTTTTTTAAGCCTCGCTTAATAAACGCTTGTTCCAGAATACACAATTTAAAACGTTTCTCTTGCTCACGCCCAACAAAACAGTTATTTTAAATACAAGGTTACGTTTTCCGCGTTTTTAGTATTGAAGTGTCAAACCGAAAAAAGCGCGGAAAACATATGCTCCCGCCGAAAACGAATATGAGAGCTGGGACAGAAAAATATACTCTAATCGAACAACAGTTGTCATTCGAATAGAAGTCATATTGAAAGTCTGATAATGATTGCAGAAATTCAGTGCCTCGTTCGAATAATCTTTTTTTTTATTTGCCTGCGCTTGTACAAACTTATACGTGCACATGTATGCATGTATATGTGTGGATGTGTGAACATATCTACAAGTAAATGAAAAGCTCTCGGCGGCGCTCAGCTGATATTGTCGTCTCTGCATAGTCATCACGCTCACGCGTAAATACGCACTTATGCAATATGAGCATTTGTGCGTGTGAGTGTAATGGCTATGCAGACGATGAATAATCAGCTGGGCGCAGCCGAGAGCCGTTTGTTTAACTCGAAATTTGGGGACTGCCACGTGCGCAGCAGCGACGCGTCGCGTCCGATGAGAGACGTGTAGAGCCGTGCAGGGACGCGCTAAGGACGTGCGTCGCGAACGGCCGTTGACGTGTAGTGGTCGTGTGACACGACCTTAAAGCGGCGGTTTCGCCGTCGCGGCGGACGTGCCGCATCGACGCGACGGCTCTAGCTACGCGCATGCACGGCCTTCCCACATCGGCGACACGTCCTTAATTTTCAATTGAGCGCGGCCTCATCAATTCTCGAGCGATGAAATTTTTATATTTCTTACTGCCTTTCCTTCATTTCGCCTTCTTTCTTATTTCAAATAAAGGGTGTGGACTAGTAGCAATAAGACGACATACTCCTCCGAGAGATACCACTAGTGGCATTTCAGTGTCTCGTAAGTGGCGCAGAAATGTCAGAATTTGTGGCACTACAGTTAAGGAGAGCTTTCATCTGGTCAAGGTCGTGGCTTGGACAGTACTAGGAGCAGTGAACGAACGTTCCACATAGATGAGAACAATAAAGTAATCTCCCGTAAGCCTTTCTCTTTTCTTGCTGTCAACTTGAACTGACGCCGGAATAGCCAGACTTTGATGGAGTAGATAGCTTTCGACATCCAACGGGCATGGTGCATTGGGCAAGGGGTATGAAAGTAAACTTCTTAAGAGGGTTCAGCTCCAATAAATAAGATCGTGAGCTCTAGTAGTTCCCAATAGTGGTCTCGTGGTTGATGAAATGTCTGGTGGCAAATGTGAGGATGCGCCTCGCTTTCTGCTGAAATCCGAGGTCGAACTACGTAATCCGTCAATCCAAAATCACAGGTTGTTTTATCAATTCTCACCCAGTTAGCCTGGAATATCTTAATAGGAGCATATCGGGCCTACATGAAACACCCATGCAAGCTTTGACTTCACCGGCAATAATAAGCTCCACTATGTGATGTTGCCATGCAAAATGAAGTCCCTCCCTTGCTTCTGATCAATGAATACACAACCACCTCCTCGGATTCAAGTGTTAGCTGCCGCAGTATCGAAACATTGAACTGCGATCTTGTCAGTAAGCCCGGGTCTCAGGGACTCCTAGAAACCGACTGACCTCCCTGTCCAGAGACCAAAATGGCTAGATGACCCACTCGCGAACTCGAGGTCAGGTCTGTCATGAGCTTTCGATCCCAGTACACTGTCAGGAGAATGTTGGCCGAAAACTTCCCTTGCGGTCTGCCTACAAAAGTTGCCCTGGTTTTGATTCTTCTCCTCATTCAATCCCTGTTGATATTAAACTCAGCCAAGTTGCACCCCACGCTCCTGATCGCTTCAGTGATTTTTATTGTGACTTTCCTGTCTGAAACTTGAGTGCGGCCAATAGCCTCGAGCCCTTTTCGGACTGGCAAATTTGGGCTATCTTTTAACACAACTTGATCATCACTGCCTGTGAATTCTACTTGGCTGTCACTTCTGCTGCTGTTAGATGATAGCACAGCTTTCGATGTAGAGGCATCGCGCTCCATCAATGACAATTAGTTCCTCTTCTTCTCCCCAAGTTGCTTCAACTCAGCTCTTTTCTCCTTCTTTGCCAAAATTAAATTTTGGCATTCCAAGCGCCCACGGCGCTCATTCTCTCGCTGGGCTAGAAAAAAGTGCCTGTCCTCTTCAATCTTGATTTTCTGCAATGCTTCGGCAAAATCGAAAAGCTTATCCAATTTATTTATGAATGCATCCTGCTTGCATGTTTGAGTTGGAGCCTTCCTGTTTCGGAGACGCTTTAAGTTTTATCATGTTTGGAACAGAGATTTCAATTTCTTAATAGAGTGCTTCTCTGGTTTACCAGCGATTATGGTTTTTCCCACCCAAATAGCTTGAACTTGACGAACAGTCTCAGATTCTACCCTCGCCTGCGATCTCCCGCTTCTCTCTTTTCACCTCAAAACTACCGGTGTCTCGTAAACGTTGATACAACCTTGGGAAGAGTCGATGATCAGGTATACATGACGGTTGGGAAACAGCTCTGCATACTGTCTAGCAGCCAATCTTCCATTGCCGTTCGCCAAACCCTGTGCCATGTGCATATCTACTTGTTCGGAATCTGGGCAGCAATTCATAGTATCGAGTCTACTTCACACCATGTTAGTGACGCTGCCAGCCGAAAATTTCAGAGAGGGAGGGGGGGGGGGGGGAGGTTGCAGGATTTCGATAAATGATTTCGGAGGCAGACATGAATTATCAGCAATCTTATTACTTGAAGTTCATTACGTGTTAAAATTCTCAGCAAATTGCTTATCATTTTACTAAATCACACTGTAGTCAATAGGTAAAATGCAACGTTTCAATGCCACTGGCATCATCCTTAGGCTGAAAAGACGAAAAGAAAACTGGTCACTCTATAGAAATGATACAATCATACATGCAAAAATAAAGACCATTAATAAAATTAATACAAAAACACACATGGATGTAAAATACCAAGACTAACTATTCTCAACACATGTTCACTCGGCCGAAGAATAAAGCGAAATGGTGGACTGCAACGATTGTTCCAACAATTTACGGCGCGGTTCTTCTAAACAATTTCAGAGCAAAAAAATCGTTCATATTTTCATTGAGGGATGGTGTGAGTTTATGGATATGTAAGGCTTCAATAATTTGAATTTGCTTTTTTTACGGACATTATACAATACTTTAGTAGCTATATAGAGATCTTCACTAGAGGGCTTGGAGCTGTGATGAATACGGAAATGGTTAGAAATGGAGCCTTGATACTTAAGGGTCATTCTAGTCAAACCAATGTAACAGTTGTTAAGAGACATATGTACATTCTTTCCTCATACATTCAAATTGATAAATTGCATTGCCCCTATCTAGATCCCCGACCGCAGGCATTGAAATTTTGTTTTTTACAACAAGGTTACTGATTTTGCGGTTTCTGTAATAAATTAAAATTTTTAGTCTGGTATTACTCTCAACAGGCTTGACAACAGGGCGTATTATATTCTTAAAAACTCTTTCATCTATTTTGTAGTTAGGGTGCATTTGATTTTCGTAAAAAATCTTGACGTAACTGGACTAATACTGTTAAGAATTTCCCTGTCTTATGTTCGTTTGGAGGATTCTAGCCTTGATAAGGATAATAAATTGAAAAAAACATGACAATTATTTACTAAAGCAAGTTGGTTTTACAGAATACACAGTCCATTGTTGCTAATAGGACGCGCAAAGTTAGACTTACAAAGTTTATGGTATGATATTCAAGAACGTTAGAGTCAACAAACAATCAAACAATTAACACGAAATTGGGTCGCTTGGGCTAAGAGAAGCAGGTAGGGTAAGGAGGAGTCGTGCTAGTGTAACGATACCTAGAACATAGAATAAGAAATACATTTACGAACGGAACGCTTACTCTAGCACTGAACACAATATCAATAGATATCTGTTAGATAATAGGTTATATTTGGGCAGTCCCTGTTCCGGGCGCCACTTGTTAGATAATATGTTATTGCTTGTAGTTCCTTGTTCGGGAAATACTTGTCAGATTCTTTTATATTTTGGACTTATCCTCGTTGGGAAGTCAAACGTTGGTTAATTTAGTCGTTTTTTTCTTGATTTCAGAGGTTGATACGATTTGATTATTTTTCAATTTTTATTAATAGAACAGGTTGCTGCAGATCGTTTAAGACCAAATAATAAAGTTCCAAATTTTCAGAGAGCGGCCAGTTCGCTGCGTCGTTTTCGAATTCGGGGAGCAGACAGTTGATTTCGTCGCTCTCGAATTATCGGGGAGCAGACAGTTGATTTCGTCGCTTTCAATTATCGGGGAGCAGACAGATGATTTCGTCGCTCTCAATTATCGGGGAGCAGACAGATAATTTCGTCGCTCTGCCAAATTTCAGATCAGCCGGATTTAAGGGGGTTTGGCGAGTATCTAGGATACTCGTATTAATTTTCGGCGAACATTATTTCCAGAGCCGGTAGCGTAAGGCTAGAATTTCGTCTGGCATACTGGCGGTGGGCCTAACAATATCAAACCTAAACACTTCATACACTGATAATTGTATTTAACACAAATTTAACTATAAACACCAAAATAAAAGACTAACCACAAACAGTAATACTTGCCAGCAGCATGGACGTCACAGGCACAAAGGAAGAAACAGAGTGACCGTCACACGCCGCTCGGCTACGAACTAAGGTGACACAGACAAAGGTATTTACCTTGAGATGTCGAAGGTATTTTGAAACTACCTGATTTCCGTTAACAAATCCTAACACACACTATCATGGTTATCACCGTTTACAATTCTATTCAAAAAATTATTCATTATCCAGTCAACAAGGATATTAGGGAAATTATTGTTAACCAGAAACCGCTGTATTCTAAGTACTTCTATGTGAAAATTTGCCCAACTTCTGCACACTTTGTAAGCTCTATTCAAAAATCTAGAAATTACACCTTCCTTGTAGGTCTGTGGAGCTTCACAATCATAATTAATTGTTTCCCCTGCATGTGAAGGCTTAGTGTAAACTGATCTCTGATAAGAACCTTCTGCTGCCTCAACAAGAATTAACGTCCAAAAATGGCAGCTTCCCCTCTAGGCCGATTTCGTATGTGAACGTCAAAACAGAGTTACCCATCATCAAATCTCGTAGCGTTTCCATGTGATTAATACTGTCCACCGCCACAAAAATATCGTCAACATATCTACCATACACGAGTTGTTTCGTAGGCAAGGCGCTTAAGACCATGTTTTCCACAAAGCACAGATAAAAGTTCGCAAACGTTGGTCCCAAAAGTGATCCCATAGCCCCGCCATCCACCTGGTGGAATCCCACCAGGTGCAGTGATCCCACTGACGAGGTGCAGGAAGATTTTCACACTTATAGATGTAATCTGAAATTATTTCGGTGGTAGCAGCAAGTGGAGCACTAGTGAAAAGAGATTCTACGTCCAGCGAAACTATCAATCCACTTGGGTTCTTACCGCGTAACAATGTAATAAATTCATCAGTTCAAGAACGTAATCTTGTGGAGGATACGGTGTTATTATTCGGTTTAAGGTCTTAGCAACTGGATAGGTAACAGTAGGAAGTTGCGATATTATTGGTCTCAACGGTGGGTCATTCTTATATGTATGGATTTTTGCATTACCATAAATATAACCAGGTTGATAATGGCATTTTAATTTTTTCTAGTCGAATTCATTGGGAAAAGCGTTAACATCAGAAATCATTTCATTGAGTTTCTTCTTCAGTTTTTAGGTGGGGTCACGTTCCAATTGTTCAAATTTAGTATTGTCAACAAGTATTGCGTCCAGCTTTGCCTTATAATCATTAAATTTAAGAAGAACATACGTATTGCACTTGTCCGATTTCCTGATCACAATATCTTTATTACTCCGTAAGTTGAGTATTGCCTGGCGCTGATCTTGAGTGATTCCGGGACGACTTCGTATGCTCCGACTACGGGTGTAGTCAGCTATGAGGGCAGCATCAAAGTTAGGCTCCACCGAAACGGTCCCATCTCTGCTGAGGCGGAGAATATTTTGGTACACTAATTCTAGTTCCAATTGTTTTTTGATGGGGTCAATACGGCTACTTGTGTGATAATTCCAACCCAGGTTTAAAATACTTTTTTCAACGCCAGTTAGAGCCTGGTCAGTTAAATTTAAAAATCTGTCTTGTTTCTCGGGCAGGAGCAAATATCCATTGTAGAGTTTATACAGCTTAAGGGAGACTGCTGCCAAGTTTTTTTTCATTTTCACGATCTCTCGTGAACTGCATAGTTTCTTCGAATAGAGGTAAAACTTCATCATGGGCTGAAGAACGAAAATTCTGAATGGCATTTTCGAGTGCAGGTTCCAACTGATTCTTCAATGCTGTTTTCTGTTCCAGTTCATGCAGCAGCAAGTTCATCCTGAAGTTGTGGGTCAAATTAGACTGGCTGACTTCTTCATCATAAACGCGAACATTGGTATAGGTCGGGAGAAAACCTTCTCGCAGACACGTCTAATTAAACAGTATAGCTGACATGCACTTTGAAAGTTTCTTTACTAATTTCCCAACATCACGATACATATGAAGTTCATTACGTGTTAAAATTTTCAGCAAAGTGAACCCAAGTGGGGTGATTGCTTCGCTAGACGTAGAGCATCTTTTTACTAATGTTCCTGTTGCTGTTACCATCGAAATAATTTTAGATTACATCTATAAGAGTGAAAATCTTCTTGCACCTCTTCAGTTCCCACGTCATCTCTTGAAGCAACTTCTAACCATTTGCACAACTGAAGCTCTGTTTCGCCACATTGACGGCAACTTGTTGCGCCAGGGGGATGGCGTGGCTACGGGATCACCTTTGGGACCAACGTTTGCGAAATTTAATATGTGCTTTGTGGAAAGCATGGTCTTAAGCGCCTTGCGTGCGAAACCACTAGTGTATGGTAGATATGTTGACGAGATTTTTGTGGCGGTGGATAGTAATAATCAGTTGGAAACGCTACGAGATTTGATGATGGGTAATTCTATTTTGACGTTCATATATGATATCGGCGTAAAGGGAAAGCTACCATTTTTGGACGTTCTTGCTGAGGCAGCAGAAGTTTCTTATCAGAGATCAGTTTACACTAAGCCTTCACATGCAGGGGAAACTATTAATTATGATTGTGAAGCACCACAGACCTACAAGGAAGGTGTAATTTCTACATTATTGAATAGAGCTTACAAAGTGTGCAGTAGTAGGCAAATTTTCACATTGAAGTACTTAGAATAAAACGGTTACTGGTGAACAATAATTTCCCTAATACCCATGTTGATTGCAAAATTAATAATTATATGAATAGAATTGTAAACGGTGATAACTATGCTAGTGTATGCTCCAGTTACGTCAAGATTTTTTACGAAAATCAAATGCACTCTAACGACAAAATAGATGAAAACGTCTTTAAGAATATAATACGCACTTTTCTCAAGCCTGTTGAGAGTAATACCAGACTAAACATTTAAATTTATTACAAAAATTGCAAAATCAGTAACCTTGTTGTAAAAAACAATATTTCAGTGCCTGCGGTCGGGGATCTAGATAGGGCCAATTTAGTTTATCAAATTAAGGGAAGAGTACCCCCAAAATGTCGAATTCTCTGGAGATATTGGGTTTTAGATGCAATAGGAAGGGTGAGATGTCAGGTACATCATGTGAAAAAATGAAGTTCGTACGTTCATTGGTTCGCCCGCTACGGGGGTTTGAATTATGGGGGGGAGGGGAGGGGGAAGTGATATTTTGTCATGTTACACCTTCCCCTTGGCACTTTCTTCACGGCGAAAAGTTGCCATGTCATCTCCTATGACTCTGGATTACTCTATAATGATTTTAGGGGTTTAACTTGAACCAAAAATTTTACAAAATTTTTGATTTTAATTGTTTATATACTTTGTTTCGATTATAATGTAAACAATGGTTTTTGGGGCTTCAAAATGTATCTCCTCCTACAGTTTTTGAGCTAGTGATGATTTTGGTGTCAATGGATGCGGAAAGATGGGGGCATTTCAAAAACTAAAAAGCCATTCGGAAATTCATTTTCGATCGAAATTTGTGACGTCATAAATTATGAAATTTTGAGAAAAATTTTTTTTTTTAATTTTTCAATTTTTTTCAACTTCAAACTAAAGTATGGAGAATGCCAAGTTAGTTTTTGATATCTACATGTATTTCCGCATACAATGACACTAAAATCATTACTGTAGCCCAAAAACTGTAGGAGGAGATACATTTTGAAAACCCCCCAAAATCTCGTTTTCTATGAATATTTTATTTTCTATGGGGAAAATCGCATTTTGTCACGAATGGAAAACGGTTCTAAATTGCATTTCCAATCTGTAAACCAAATTTCATTACTATAAGTTTGATAATAAAAAAATTTTGTTTATAGGGGTACTCTTCCCCAAATTAAATGTATGAGGAGAGCATTTATGTCTCTTAACAACTGTTACATTGGTTTGACTAGAATGACCCTTAAGCAGCGGTTGAATGCACATGAGTATCAAGGCTCCATTTTCAACCATTTCCGTATTCATCACAGCTCCCAGCCCTTTAATGAAGATCTCTATCCAGCTACTAAAGTATTGTATTATGTCCGTTAAAAACAGCATATTCAAATTATTGATGCCTTACGTTTCCATAAACTTAAACCTTCCCTCAATGAAAATATGAACGATTTTTTTTGCTCTGAAATTCTTTAAAAGAACCGCGCCGTAAATTGTTGGAACAATCGTTGCAGTCCACCATTTCCCTTTATTCTTCGGCCGAGTGAACATGTGTTGAGAATAGTTAGAGTCTTGGTATTTTACATCAATGTGTGCTTTTGTATTAATTTTATTAATGGTCTTTATTTTTGCATGCATGATTGTATAATTTCTATGGAGTGATAAGTTTTATTTTCGTCTTTTCAGCCTGAGGATGATGCCAGCCCAGTCAGAAATTATGGTATGCAACAACGATGACTATGGTCGAGATCTTCGGTTTTTTATTATCGAAATATCCATCATATTCAACTATTTATGTGGTGCATTGTGGTAGGGATATGTCCGCTTTTCTCGACCATGACTAACTATAATACCCTATACCATAAAAAACCTATATCAACCTTTCAGGGTCTGGCTCCACAACCATGTTCAACCATAGTGAACTGTATGAAACACCATTCACAACCATAATCGACTGGGATCATGGTAGAATAAGTTGTATAGTTGTATTAGCTGAATATAGATGTTTTAAGTGGTGTATGGTAATGTTAAAAGTCAAATAAAGTTGATCATGGTAGAATATAGTTGTTTCATTAGCAGCCAATGATACAACTATATTCTGCTTCGACTTCTGTAAACTCATGTGAGGGGAACCATAACCCTCATGTGAGGGGAACCATAACAAGATAATCCTTTTCAACATGCACTCGGGAAAAGCATTATTAAAGTTCCAGGCAAGGCAAAAACTAGACGCGCAGTCAAGTGGGACTGCAGATGGGTCCCATTTCTAGTGAAACTGGAATAGCTCGTGGCTCAAATGGTGAACATAAAAATCGTGATTTTTAATACGAAATCCAAAATGCAACTACAGCCACTATATGTGTCTACAAACGAGTTTCACATCATCAATCTAACCAAAAATGGAGAAATTAGCCTAAACCTAGATGGTTGTCCATGGGACCCATAAATGTGGGTCCCATGCATAATAATGAATAGGAACTCTGTGCATATTAATGACTAGGAACTCGTTGAATACATGTAGCGAACACTTAAGCAACATAAACATTTTATTCCTCTTTAACAGTTGGCATAACTAGAACACCTATAATTATTAGAAGAGGGGAGATGAAGCCAAATTATCAGACGGGCAGCTTGTTGAAAGTTTCAGTTGAAGGTCCAGCAGATGCTTCTGCTGCGATCTGCGCGCAGCTCATCATAGTGTCAGTTGAAGTCCAGCTGATGCTTCTGCTGCGTTCTGCGCATTTCCTGCACTAAAAAAAGGTTGCAATTTAGAATCCTATAATTCTGTGAGCTTTACCACCACTAGAAAATACATACATACGTTCCGTCTCATTTTGATAAATGGTAAAATCTAGTTTTACTTTCCTTTTGACGTTTTAAGGTCAAATAGTAGTCACGATATTTTCTATTCTAGTTGAGAACATCAAAACTCACGTTATGCAAGCCAATGCAGCGGAGCGTGAGCGGCCACCATCCCAGTCGGGAACCGATTTCAGAACTGTCGCTACTGTAGCGGTGAAGTCCTTGAGAGCCAGAGGAGAGTAGCAGAATTTCCAGGCATCTGCTGAAATTAAAATTGAGATTTTGTAAGACTTCGGACAGTCTAAATGAACATAAAAATCATTGCTATATTTCATTCAGCCCCGACTACTTTCTTCTTGAACTTTTTTCTTGTTTGAACTTCCTTCTCAAATTGCTGTTTCTATGCGCCTGGTATTCTGTTGGGTAACACATACATATTGACATTCAAGGATGTTCTGTGCGGGGCACATTTCGTGCATAGAATCCCCTTATACTTTTCCATACTAGATGGTCTTCAATGTTCCTTCTCTTGAGATCGCCTTTGATGTGGCTAGGGAGGCTTAAACTGAGAGAATAATAATAATAAGAAAGTTTGGTTCTTGAAGAAGCAAGGCATAATTATCTAAACGGAACCAAGATAGAAACGTATCCTAAGCCAGGGACTTGTCAAGAAGCTACAATTCAAAAATGTAATGTACGTGACATAGTGGAGAAAACCTAAAAAGCCTACCTACTGAAAGAGAACAATCCAGCTGCAAGTTAACACCTATACTGCAAGATGCAGATAGGCTCGCAGTACTGGGTCCAGTCGGAGAACCCAGAGACCTGGTAGTCCTGGAGACTTCGCAAAAAAATTGAAAGCTCAAGTCCCCTTGGGGAAAGATTTTGAAGCAATGTTAAAATTAACATTATCAGATAAAATCTCCTCTTACTCTTTTTAAAATGAGGGGAGGTAATGAAATTTTATTTTGCTTTTCATGCTCAAAAAATTGGTATCGTAGAAAGTCTTAAATACAATATTGAAGGAATTAAGGGACATTTAGGTCAGTTTCACTGCAAATTTCTTGAAATTTAAACATTTGGAAGATGAAACAAATGAACTATTGTCATACCATAACATAATTTCCCAGCTTGATGATCTCTGAAGCTGAATTTTGTAGGCTTTCCGGAAGGTCCCAGTCCTGTCCAGCTAAAGGATAGCGCCAGTTTTTTTGACATAAGCCTTCGAATAATGCGGCGAACTGTGTCACTGGATGACCTGCCTTGAAGTTCCTTCAGAGCATCATCATCAAGCTGAAAATAAAAACATGATTGAGTTGGTTTCTAAAATATTTATATCTTCTGAAAAGTTATCCATTTAAATATTACTGAAGGTAGCAGTAAATAGTGAAGATATAGCACAGTTCATAAGAAAATTAAAAACATTCAGAGACACGGAAAATTCAAACTAAAATTTGCGGCACTACATGTTATCATAAATGAATGTCATTACTACATTGACTCTGTGTGAAAGACTGAATTTCTATTCTGAATGACACCAAGTAACAGAGAGTGATATAAAGATTAAAATAATATAATTATTGTGATGTGTCATATAGTTTAAATGACATGAAACAAAGTAGTACATTTTGAACCTTTATCATAAATAATTAAATACACTGATCTATTTAATCTGTCAATCAATACACAGAAGAAACATGTTTCGAGTTCACCGTGCACAACACAGATCTGGAAGTGATTTAGAGTAAATTGTGGTATGATCATATTTCATACCTTAGGAACTGTTTTTCAAATCAATTAACTTACGAGTGTTGGAGTCTGAAGTAGGACGTCCAGTTGATCAAGAGTCTCAGCTGGTGGGGTAGCCCTGTGGTACGTGATATGTGCTCCTTTGCAGATGCTTGGGGCAATTTTTCCTGATGAAGCATTAAGAGAATCATGTCCAATTTCTTAGAATTTTCTTCCTGAACTTGTTTCAGTTGTTATAATTCACCTGATAATTCCTGGCCATCAAGAGCCATTTTACACCTGCTCAAACACATCGACATTAGAAGTCACGTATAGCATTTCCATTTTTGTTGAAACACGGGAAAACTAGACCCGCAGTCAACTGAAACTGCAGATGGGTTTCATTTCACGTGGAACTGAAATAGTGCGTTTTTCAAATGGTGAGCATAGAAATGGTGACACTTCAATATAAATCCAAAATTCAAATTGTAACTACAGTTTCCATATCTGGAATGACAAGAGAAATCATTAATATCTTTATTGATGAAATAGGAGCAAAATTACAAAGTAGATGAACGCAAAAATATTTGTTTAATTAGGGATGGGTAGGGATATGAGTTCCCATTCAAAATTTAAGAGTAAGGGATGGTCAAAACTAGAAATTCATAAATTGTCACCTTTCATTTTTAGAAATTGACAGGACAAATTGATTTATACCACTTACGGCAAAATCAGAGCAAAACTGGGGAATTTTAAATTTATGGGGGTGGGAATAGGGCTAACTCAAATATGAAAATTGTAAATTAAAGAAAAAAGAGCGTTACATTTGACAGACGGATAAACAGACACTAAAAAACCGCCAAACCCAAACAGAAGAACCTAAAAATCAGCCAAAATCTTAATGGTTCATAGCGGGGACCCCTAATAATTTCAAGCATGATTGCTAATGATTATGCAGATAGTAATGCAACTAATGTACATTGATATAATCCATGCAAAATATATAGGTAGCTAGCTGTTACCTCTTTTTAGACGGCATGGCATTGCAGCGAGGAAGAAGCGGTGACGGTGTGCGTATTCTACTGCGAATCTCCTCTGTAGATGGAGCGCAGTCTGTGCTAGTGTATTCGTCAGTTTCTGAAGCTGCTTACAGCGTCTTCCCACATCCAGCAAACGTTTCTGTTAAATAAAACGACAGTTATATTTTCTCTGATAACCACAAATGTGTGTACTATATACTCGAAGCGTTTAAAGAGCCTGCTCCTGATAGACCTGACGGCCTGTCCCAGTTGCCGCTCAGCATCTGACACAACTAGATTCTGTCAAGATTATGAATAATAGTTGAGATTTTGCGAGGTTTATGGGCAAGATGATTGGTAAGTTTAGAAACTTGGGGCCCCTACAGGTTTTCATGTGAGTGACTTGAGTCACCTCAAGGGCCAATTGCAAAGTTTTTGTCATAGTCCTTGCAACTGTGTCCTGTAGTTTACCTTCAGGCCTTTTTTTTCTTTCCATTTTTCTTGCCCTTTTTTCTTTCTTTTGCTGATAATAAATAATATCATTGAGGTATTTCAATAATAATAATGCATTAGTTATTATTAGTTTATACGTTCAGAATTATGCACAGTAATTAATTTATTTGACAAACCACAATCCTAATAAAAAACAAGTAAAGACAACAAAACTGATGAAAAACGAAACAAAAAAACGAATAAAAAATATTTTTTATTAAACAGAAAACAAAAACAAGAAAAACATGTTTTTTAGAACTTTACTCATAACCCATGGGATAGTTACATTATGCATAACCTCAGTGGTATTATTTTAAAATGGGCATTCCATAAATAAAAAAATCACTCAGGTCTATGAATGTGCAAAAAAAATTCATTGAACACAACTTACTTGAATGTGTCCGTAGTTTAATTGGGATATGTTTCCAGGAGTCATCGGCTGCAAATTCTCCAGGTGCCCGCCGTCTTACTTCTTGAACATCATTATTTTTTGACCAGAGACACTTCGTCATTTTTTTCTTCGTCATTTTTTCTATATTTTGTAGCTTCTCACCCGTATAACCTTGCAAATTATATTCTTCTAATTCAAACCGCCAGCTTGCAAAATATGAACATTCACAATTACCCATGTCTTTTATATTAAATTCATCAACTTTTTGGCAAAATGATTTCACTGAAGTTGGTAAGCCAGGATACCTTGGAGCCAACATATTTAATAATTTATCTACAGCTGCGTGAGGAACTTGTTTTTCTTCATTAATCCAATTTTCAAATTTTGATCGCAGAAAATTTCCGCAGTCGATAGTACATGTGGTAGTTGGTACATCAGCGCTTTTCACATAAAAATTGGTCACATTAATCCTGTGATTCAGACGCAGCTCTCTCAAATCTACTAGTTTGTATTGGTGAGTCATGTGATTCACTGTGATCTATCATTTCAAGCGGAGATACACTTCCTATATCACTTTCTTTCTTGTATGATTTAGTAGTTGGCTCTATATTTGCTCTGCACTTGCATGCAGCTTAAGGTCACTTCCCAAGTTGCCATCACTCCTACTAGCAAAATGATTACTACTAGTAGTTTCGCAGATAGTAGGCCCTCTACTAGTCTCTAACGTAGATATTTTTATAAGGCGTCGCTTTTGCTTTTGAGACAAATCCTCGAAGTTCTTTTTTCTAACCATATTGGATCAAACGATCAATTGAAACAATCAACAGTTCAGTGCACAGATGCAACCACGCAGGCCGTCGAGTCCTAACTAACCGTCAACTAGTGCCTGGGTGAGCTGCCAGAGGTAAGAGCCAAGTATTGTAATGCAAATACAAGGAAAGGAATCACATTACAGTACAAGTTATTTTTTCTATGAATTAATACTCTGTGTTCCGAATCATTGTTTTGCTATAGACTCTTGTAATTCTCATGTAATTTTTTATACGCTGCGTAGAAGTAATAGAGTGAAAAAAAATTAGTTTTTCGGACATCTTTTATACATGGCGTAGTTCGCACAAACGTAATCTACGTTGCATACGAACGCAGTAAAACTGTTATATTGGTTTGATTCGCATTTTAACGTCTGGTAAGTGTAAAGGTACAAGTAAAACATTTTGAGTACTAGAGTGTCAAATGTCGCTGCAGAAAACAGTTACTGTACAAATTTAAATCAACATCTGGAGTTAGGTACAATGACCGAACAAGTACTAAACCATGGGTGTACCTTGTTATTTCTCTGTATGGAACACGTATGAAACGCTGCGTTCGTGTAACAAATTTTGAACGCGTCACATAACTTTTCTATTTTTATGGCACATTTTATTACAGTAATCATTCTCTGGATGGGCTAACAGTGTTTTATACTAAAGTATGTAGGCAACTTTCAAATAAGATTCGTAACGAAGGAATGAAAATAGACTAGACTGTCTTAAATGTCATTTTATTATTAAGGTATTGCTTTCCAGGTAACTTCAACATATAAAGAGTAACTTCACAGTACGTTTTCTCTAAGAGTCATTTGAATATTTGAATATGAAGAGTCATTTAAAATATTTAATTGATACACTATATGATGACACAACTTGAATCAACAATACCGTATATGTATAATTAAAGTAAATAGAAATTCATTGCGTAATTCAAAGAATTTTCTGCTTATGTAGGTGCTAAATGAAGAAACAAAACATTTCGCAAATATAAAGAAGATAAAATTTATAATTTATTATGCACAGCTGTTTTTTATGTACTTAATTTACGGAGCAAAGTTGAAGCTACGTTTATCTATGCTCTGCCATATACAGTCTTAAAACATCCATGTAATAGCAAACCTTAATCAACCGTTGTTGCCTCCACCAATATCGACGAAAGTAAACTAAAATCTACGTTATGTTAACAAACCATAAACAACCAATATTACCTCTACCAATATCGACCGAAATTTACTAAAATAAATTTTATGTTATGGTCGATATATCTACCATATTGTTTCATCGTCCATAATCGACTTTTCTCTTATACACCACTATATTCTACTATAATCACAACCATTATTTCCTACTGGGAGTGGCATTGAAACGTTGCATTTTACCTATTGACTACAGTGTGATTTAGTAAAATGATAAGCAATTTGCTAAGAATTTTAACACGTAATGAACTTCAACTATATCGTGATGCTGAGAAATTAGCAAACAATCTAATTATTATTTTACTTAAAACGGCGACTGAAACTGGCCCCCAGCTCAACATCTAGCCCAGCGGGGGAGGGGGCATGGCCCTCGTGGCTCGATCTCCACTGGCTGAGCTAATGACTGATATCCATCAACCACACGTAAACGAATCTCCCACATGCAGAGGATTCACTGTGAAACTTCACATTCGATATCTCGTGAACGATAGATTTCCAGCCTATTTTTATTCGTGAAAAGTTGTTATTTTCAGTTTTTAACCCACTGTCGTAGTTTGTACCATGAGTTTACAAACACCCTTTATGAGTTTACAAACACCCTTTACAAACACCTTATAATTTAAAGAGGACGTAAAATATGCGCTGCAATATTTCAAATGCATAAAGATTTACTAAATTTATATATTAGAGCGTATGACATGACCAAATTTTATGAGAGTGTGTTTATTTGTACAGTAGAAATGAGAAATAATTTTTTAGATTTGTCAGTACATTTCTGAATTCGCCCTTAAATTTGAGTGATAAATGAACATTTTATTCGTCTCGTTCATTTCTTCAACAATCGTACCACAAAATGCAAGGTGTTTTATAAGAAGTTATTGAAAATTAAGCGTAAATGATCAACTATAACTGTTTAGTGATATACTGTTTAAAAAGAAAAATCGAATTTGTTTGCAAGAATAGATGTTGCAATATTTTTACAGTATCCAGTAGAACACATAATTCTACAAGGTGTGTATGACATCTCTTACTTTACGAAGTTAAAGATTCGTTATTAAATTAAATGCTAAAAAATTAATTGGTTTACATATGTATCCGTATGTAACAGTACACAGAAAAGTCCCAATGGATAAATAAAATCTTTCCTTATTCTAAATTTATTATTTTAATCCTGGCCAATTATTTTAGCCTTCATTAGCAATATATTTGCTCTACTTTTTCATGCATAAATTCTTTTTTTTATGCGTTACTGCTAAACGCTAACTGGAAGAGAGCGTTGTATCAAGTATTAAATTTTGTGTCACTCATTGATGCACTAACTAATGATTTTGAAGAACAACGTATACTAATACGTAGTATTTTCCTGCTGAATAAAATAACCGAGTTGATCAGCTTTTATTTGTTCTTCAGCTCGTGTAAGACGTGGTCATGCATAAGCCAATTTATGACAAGTGTCGTATTTTGTTTCTAATTCGAACACAATTTATGAAATCTACGCTTTGTTTATTAGACAAGTGCATAGGTGTTCTTACCTCTCCCATCCGATTCAAACACATTGATTTGAAATTGATTTTAACTAACCATTAGAACTGTTTTATATTTAATTGAATTTTAATGACGTCGACTACAATCTGGTTGTAATTTTATCGGATTCTGTTTGACAATAGCAAATGTTTAACAATATACATTGGCATTATTCCGTCTCACTTTATTCAGTGAAATTTCTGACTCCAGATGAAATTTAGCAAATTTCCCCACTTCTTGCAGAAACTCTGATTTATCCGTTGGGTCCATGCAAATGAGTCATTAATTCAAGTTCACACGTGTGTCAGAAAATAAATAGTCATATTATGTTAAATTTGGAGTTGAAGAATCGTAGATTCAACCCAAGCCTGTCATGGCTACCATCAGTGACAAACAAATGCGTTTTATAACACCTCCATATACCAGTTTTACGTCAAGCGAGTGATACTTTGATGTAGATAAAAATTGTCTCATACTTTTATCAGTGTTATGCAAGAGAATAACTCGTTATGAAACTGAAGACTGTTTAATATTGCGTGATGTTTTTTTCACAATTTCTTGTATTTATCATTTCCGTTTTCTGTTCGCTTAAGTTGGACTGATGTGAAACTGTAAATTAATGTTCTAAGAATAATTTACATGCACGCAATTTTTCGTAACTTTGCAATGCTGCATTCGTCTATATTATCAGTTCAAATGAATACTTTGTCCATGTTTCTATATACTATAGGTAAGCTCTAAGCAAAATTTACCGTCAAAATTGGTGCAAACATTTTTTTATAGTAATTAGAGGTGCAAGTATTCCTTTAAAATCAGGCTTTCTCACAAGCCACCCAGAAGACTCAAAAATTATTGAAATTGATGCCAAGGTAGCGCAATCCTTCATATTCCTTACACAAAGTAGAATCTGTACCTGGTAAGAGCGAGAAACGTCTGCAATAATGCATAAATACCTATTTTTGCCCTTAACGTTAAATTGGTACTTAAGAGATTATTTTGTAGGGGCTAATTAGTCCGTTTATACTTCCCTCATCAGTGCAGCCTGAAATAGTATCAGTTAATACCTGTTTTGTGCAACCCAGTCTTTAATTATTTTCGTCTCAGCTTTCACTAAACGCTAAGCCGTAATTACGCGATAATCGTTCCGCTAAGCGGCCACAGCAAGTTGAACAGCTGGCAACGAAATTACTCTCTCGCAAAGTTCGCAAGAACGGCTACCGCGAGCAGAATTCAGATGACCCGAATTTCGAAAATTGCTGTTCACGGTTATTGCTGTCAAAAATTTGCGGGGCTCGAGGCAGCTATGGGAATTTCTGGGAAATTATTGCTAGCCTCGTCCCAACTTTATCGAAGTCGCTCCGGCGAAGAATGTATGCATTGAAATTATTGGCTAAATTCAAGAGCTCTCTCCTGGTTTAGCTCTCAATTTGTACATCAAAGAGAGTCAGCAGTGAATTCATTGTAAGAATAAAGATCGCTAACAGATCAAAAAGCTGGTTGTGTACACGAAGGCAAGTATTGCCAAATGAATATTTCCTTCAAAAAGAACCGTGTATAGCTGAATATTTTAGTGCATTTTCATTGCTAAATATTTCACCAAATGATACGATTAGCTTATTGGTGAAAAGAATGTTTTAGCTCCCGTGAAAGAGTAAATCAAACTCATGGCTCAATTTTGCTTTGACTATGATCTTTTAAAATTTTAATGATTTATGTTCATTAATTTAGTTAGTTCTAGACAGCAAATAGTTAGCTCACAGCAGTAATTTTGCGGTTCCAAGTTCGAAAGATTTTGGAAGGGAGTGAGTTCAACCAAGTAAAACCATGCGTACTTGGATTTAAAATAGTTCTCAGAAACACGGCTTGAAAATAAAGAGTGACTGTTATTTTGAAGCGGAGACTTCCAAGAATCACGGGAGACAGTTTTCGTTGTACCAGAGTATAGTGTGCTCTTAGGCTAATAATAAGGTTACAGGAGGAGCGTAGGCTAAGAAATAAAGTTTTAATAAGCTCTTAGGGTTGTAATAAAGTTGTAGTAAGCACGGAGGCTAACAATTAAGTAATAGTACCCGCTCAGGCTAATAAGAATGCAATAGTTAGTACGACGGCTAGTTTAACGTAAAGGTAACCACGCATGTTTGTAAGAAGGAAATAGTATGCATGTACGTAGTCTAGGAAGAAGGTAATAGTAAGCAAGTATGGTACAAAGAAGGTACCATAGTCTTAGAAGAATGTAATAGTAACTTCAAGTCTCCTAATTTAGGAAAATTTTGTTATACACTCTTCGATTGAACCTTATTTTTTTACATGATACCGTAACTCCGCAATGTCATGCTTCAGGTGTATGCGAGTCTGACTAAGTGCGCGTAGCGCCAAGCAGTCTAGAAAACTTTACGCTAGGCATGCTTTAGTCCGTTTTACTGAACATTAAGTGCCCGACTGCAGCTTTACGAGATAAACGGTGAGTGAGTTACTGTTCGCCAAGAATTTGACCTTTCATAGTAAAGCACAACTTCAAAAATTAACTGAGAACCCATTAAGCAATACTGAAGCCAAAGAGCTAGGAAAAATGATTAGCTCGGTAACAAAATTGCTGAAAATAATTTGTTCGATCACTCATATATGTAGGGAGATTTAACAGAGTAAATGGATAAATAAATTTTGAAATTTTGCATTACTTTTGTAGAATCCAAAACTTTTCAAGTTTATTTTTCTCTTTGTCATTAGAGAAACAATAACGGCCTCACAAAGAAAATTTTCAAATAAAGAAACTGTACTGGCACTTCAATAATTAAATTTAAATTTCTTGTACCCTGTTATTTCATAAGGAATTTTTGCCCCAATAAACTTCTAAGGTACCTCAAGTGTAAAACTTCAGTTAACGAAATTAGTTATAAACAAGGACGTGTGTTCTGGAGGAATAAAAGTAGTCACTGATATATTTATTCAATTCTATTCGCGGGATTCTAGCTACAAATTAAACTAAAAACCATCGCAACTTTTTTAAATTTTTCTAAAAACATCGTTTGAAGTACGAGATCGCGGTCATGTAGAATTTGAATCGAATTTGGCCTTCGTGAATTTATAAACAATCTGTTAACTTCCCTTGCTGTGAAAAACTAGATAGGAATGACATATCCTCAACAGTTTTTCGCTTCTAGCGCATAATATCAGCAAATTACACTTCACCCGTGCAAAGAACTAACCTGTAGTAGTTCCTTCAGCAGTGGAAGATGTCTCAGTCATGATAGCTGATGGGTTGCTGAGGTTCCCATGTCTTCTGCCTGACGAGCAACTCGCTATTGTGGGGCAGTAGCCAGGAGATGAGATGACGTTTAGCGAGTATACTGTCTTTAGCAAAATAACGAAATAAACTATGGATTAAAATCATGCAGATGTGGTTTCAAACAATAAAGATTAGAAAAATTTTCCTTACATCCATTATTATGAGGAATGATTCAGAATTAAGTACCCTATGTGCTTCATCTTTTCTGTGATGAATTAAAAGTTAATGCACCACTTAACGAAAAAAGCGAGCGGTGGGAATATGAAATACAGACAATAGATTAAAGTTTAAAAATATCACCCGAATATTTAACAATGCCGGTATATAAATAAATAATCGTGCAATGAAAAATAAATTAGGCGATGGTGAACGATGGTTCTCGTTCGATGAGAGAGCTGCGTCGGAGACTCGGCCCGATGTATCGGAGCCGCTGTCGTCTCTCCAGGCGTAATCCCCGCGCCTTCCGTTAGTGCACCTAGGCAAGACAATGAACAAAAGTTAAAGCAAAGGAGTAAATACGAAGTATGATCTGAATTGCTTGGTGAATAAATTTCGTCATCAGTTACACACACCGAAAACTATCCCCGATCTGATACACCTACAAACACCTCAACTAAATTTACACCCACCGATCTGATCTCAAACACCTCAACTAAATTTACACCCACCGATCTGATCTCAAACACCTCAACTAAATTTACACCCACCGATCTGATCTCAAACACCTCAACTAAATTTACACCCACCGATCTGATCTCAAACACCTCAACTAAATTTACACCTACCGATCTGATCTTAAACACCTCAATTAAATTTACACCCACCGATCTGATCTGCACCTAAGCCCGTAAATAAACACGCCCCGATCTGATCTACACCTAAACCCGTAAATAAACACACCCCGATCTGATCTACACCACCGATCTACTTCTAACTAGTTAATATATAGATTGATTACCCTAGGCGCTATTATTTAACAGGAGGGAACGGAACACTTCAATGAGCTTCAGCAGAACAATCTAAAGGCCCGTCCACACTATCAATCTTTTGCCCGAAGTTCGTGTTTTTCGGCAGACCGCGAACACGAACACAGATGAAAAGTTCGCAGATTTCGGTGTGTTTGTGTTTTCCATCGTGTTGGAAAACACGAACACGAACTTTCCATCAAACAGCGAACACTCGCTTGTTTATGTGTTGGGAAGGTGGTTCTGCTGCGAGTGAATTATTTGTTTTTTTCCTATTTTAACGATTTAATTATGTTTTTGGTGCAAATTTAGTTGATTGTAGGGTGGCACGGACATTTACTTACTAAAATGAACTTCGTTACGTGGTTATTTCATTTTATTCAGATATGGCTGAGTATGTAAGTAGGTTTGGATTTAATTTATGTGAATGTAATTGAAATATTACCTCTCTGAAATGAAACTGAACATGCATAAAATTATCAAAGTTTAGTGATTTTGATATCTAAATGAAGTTTTGAAAATATTTCAGTAGTATTTCAACAATGGTAGCTACTTATATGATGATAGAATTGCCACAAAAATTCATTTGCAGAATATGTGGCCTTTATTTATTGTATTTCTTGGTAAGAATTTTTTTATTTCAATAAAATACTGTATTTCTCTTATACCCTGATGCTTACATTAATTAAAATGAAGTCCTCAGATTAGAAATTGTATTATATAAAAATTATCAGGGAGAACTATGCAATCTTTTACAAACTTATAGTTGTAGTTTTAAATAAGCATAACTGCAACTTATTTCAAAAATTAGTAACTAGGTAAAAAAGTTATAGCTGTATGTAGAGTCATTTACATGTATGTTTAGAGTTTAAATATTTTTATGAAAAATCATTGCTAAACTCCTCTCATTTATGTTTCTCTTTGCATTTCTAAAAATTGCATGCTGGGACTTGTTAGGCTTCTAAAAATTTTAACTGCTTTTGCTTATGGATCCAAAAGTGAATTCCTTTAATTTAAGCTTTTTCTAGAATTATGATATTAGCTAATTCTATTTAAATCTGGCTTAAATTCTTGTACTTTGGGTAATATATTGTTTTCCTTTGTTATGTCATGAATGTGGCCCTATGAAAAGTTGAATAAATCAGCTGTTCTAAACTATTATTCCTCAAATTTAATTCCAAAGAATTCTGTTATCTATCTACAAAAGTAAATTCATCCAACATTGCATTCTTAATGGTAAAGTGTATGCTGTAGTATAAGCATCAATTATCATTATATTGAATAGATGTATGTTTGTGTAGACTTTGCTGTAACTAATAATTAACATTTAGGGCTGTTTCTTAACTGTCATGTGTCATAGGCGCAGTCTGTGAAATTAAACCAAATGCTTTATCCCTTTTTGTGTATTTTCCAGATAGTTTTCAAACATATGGCGATTTTGCATAAAAGATGCTTGTGTAGAAGAATCAATTATAGAAAAAATTATTTAAATGAGAAACCTTAAGCAGTTTTCTTGCCCCTGTAGTGCTTCAGAGCATTTGATGAGCACTGGTGACTCAATGTCATTAGGTGTCTCTACTATGGAACTGCAGAGCTGGGTCTTCAGAACCTTCAACTATGGTTAGTATTGCATTGCATTGTAGAATTTTCCTTCCTCACTTCATTCATGACTATTGAGGTTAGTGAGATTTGTATGTATGGAAGCACTATTTTAAAAATATAGTCCATAAGTATTTAGTTTTCATGGCATATAACAATAAAAAATAAGAAATGCAAAAGTGTGAATAAAAATAAATTTTTAAATTTATTTCTGAACTAAAATTTTGGTACTTCAAAAAGCCAGCATTCTATGCAGGTTGTAAATTGGATACATTTTTTTCTTAATATTATTTGTTACAAATACTATTGGAAATGATTGTCAACTTATAACATCCTGTGACAGTTCCAGTGCTTTAAATTTGGCAAAATTCTAGCTGAGTCACATCTCTCTACAAAAACTACTTGGTTGGATGAGCTTCATCTATGCTTAATTGAAATTTAAATTTTTTAAAAAATTGAACTTTAATTTGCTTCAGCATGTTATTCTAATATACCAAGTTGTTCATAATTATTTAGAGTTTCTATCATTTTTAGAAAGCCACCTATGGTTAATAAGCTAATTATTTTCTTCTCTTCCGTCAGATTAGGAAGCCCATTGCCATCCAAGAAACAATGGAAATCATTGAAGACTATCCACGGGCCTTCCTCGAATTGGTTACCTTCCCTACAGGTTGTTACAAAGGCCCTGCCTTCAAGTTGAAGCACATCGGATGAATCCCTACCACCATCGCTATGGTCCTTTTCTCTGGTGGTGCTCTTCTCCCAACACAAGTCTCTAAACAGACTTGTGTTGGGTATGTTTTTGGTTATACTCTACATGAATTGAATAGGGAAGGTTAAAAATTTCAAAGAGAATAAAGCAGGATGCCCTTTCTTCATCGTGTCTAAATGGTTTGGCTGTTGTGTAATTTTTTGTTGATCACAATTCCACAAAGGAAATTTTTCAACTGATGAACATGCGCCAATCATATTCGTATAGTGGAAAATTTTGTTCCATTAGCATCCTGATGTGCTTAAACAAAATGTACGTATTTACTTTTGTAGTACCTATGCAAATCAATTGTGCATGAAGTATTAAAAAAATATTCCTGCAATGCTTGAAATAATGTTGAGGTGATGAAATGAGTGAAGTGCTGGATTGATGAAATTCTAGTCTTTTTGTACCTTGCTAATGATGTGCTTGACCAGTAATTACAAATTATACTTTCATTATGCTACATTATATGCTAGTTATACTTTTGTTATACCCAGTTATGATTATTTAACAATTACAATACCAAAGGGTATTTAAACATTGCTTTAATAAACTTTTTATATTAGTCACTGACGAGTCAAATTTTCTGTATTACATATGTGGTATATAAATGCCATAATTCTAAGACATATTTTTCCATTGAGCTAAATGTTCACCAATTTTTTACCAGAATGACACTTATGCTGTATTGTGATGATTTACGCTACATTTGTGTCCATACAGGAGACGTATAAATTAAGCACGTCTCTAACTTAATTCAAGGTGAAGTAAACCATACAATTTGATACCCGAGAATTAGTTAAGGCTGCATTAAAAATCCATCGAAGTGCACGTCAAGCGAAGCATGATAGTCTATCCTATTTCGCTCTATGCAGTGATGTTACTTTGCGTACAAAATATAAGATGAGGCTGTGGTTAAGGGATGCGCATCTCTATTCAGATTTTTCCATTGAGCTAAATGTTCGCTAATTATTTAGCCGAATGTAAGTTATGTTGTATAGTGATGATTGTTATAAGAAATATATATTTGCCATATACTTTTCATCAGTTTCATGTCAGAATTAGATGGCTTGTGGTTGACTACTTATTACAGAAATGTGTTATTATTGTTAGTGGATTTTTAAACATTGCACAAACCCTGTGTTCGTGTTTGTACTCAATGATCCCTACTTTATTCCTCTCTTTGGAACACCGTTGTTGAGGTTAAGGAGGCTCAAAGTAACATATATGGTTTCTCCATTGGTAATAAAAATAGTGCAAGGTATGGGGAACAACAAACTTGCTATCAAAGCTGAAAGAAACAATGAACAACTTCTAAAAAACGCTTGAAATAGTTTAGAAATTAAATCTTTATTGGTGAATTGATTTTAGATAGCACTGCATTTTGTTTAATCATTGTTTTTTGTCAATGGATGATTAGATATTCAAGATCTGTGCATACAAGTCACCTTTGCAAATTTTTACCTTTCAAGGTATCTCTATGACATGTTTCTGGTGCCTTAACCTTTGACTTACTGTTTTTATTCATGCAGTTATTTTCATTGTAAATATTGAATAAAATGAATTCACACACTTACTCTTTGAGAACACCTGTTCTGGGTTCACTGTTATCCTTATGTTAATCAGTTTTATGAAAATGCATTCTTTAACTAACATGGTTTTAGGTAATGGATCTACAAAATTGTATTCAGAACAAGTTTATCATCTTCTTGGTAACTGATCAATGTCTTGCACGTTTGGGATAATACACAAAAATATTCAACTGTTTTTTCCCCCTGCTTGAATACAGGACTACATGATTTTACAAAATTAAGTGATTAAGAACGCACCCTTCATGGGTAGGTGTCGGTTTTTTTAATCCCAGCGCCATGCAGTGATTTCTCCCCGTTGGGGAAGGAGAGAACTCAGATACACCCTACCCAGGTGTCGGAAATTGGTACAGACTTGACCGGGTAACCGTCATTGTATCCTGATGATAATCATAAAGTATTTGAAAAAATATATGATAATATATATATATATATATATATATATGATAATCATAAAGTGCATGATGATATGATGGTCGGTGAAGGAAGGTATTTAGACACTAATGCATTATAATTTGATATTATTGTCAAGTCATGAATCATTTACACCAGAAGCGCAAATGCCCCTCGCCAGTCGTGGAAAACCAAACCAGGAAGGTTTGGCAGCGCAGGACAGGACCACGGCTGGCCCACGAGCACAAACGAATAGGAGGGTCGAGCCCGGGCTGTGAACAAACATTAACGTCAAACAAGGTCCCAAGGAAATGAATTATGTCAAGCGGAGAGAAGTTAAGTTTATAATTCAAGAAATGCAATAATTTAGCTGTTCATAAATTAAAACATTGGCGATATTATAGCAGCGTTTACTTTGCAAAATTCCTTGTAGATAGAACTATAGCTTACCTAAACCAAAATATTATTACGATAATTAGAGTAGTTTGAATACCAGAAAATGTTTAAAATGATCATTCTTGGCATACTAGCATGTGTACATAAAACCTAATCCCTTATCATTGAAGACCCCAAACTCCAATCCAACCAACACAGAAATTATGGAAAGGGATGGAATGGAGGATTAACATTTTTGATAAGAAATTCTCAAAAAAAGGTCGACCGAACCCAGCGCTAATGGTCACTTTGACCCATCTCAAAAGCAAAATCGTTCTGAAGTCTCTGGTACCGCTGCAGTCGTCCACATGAAGTTCACGGGGACGCTATTTGTGCAATGACAATGTAGGTAGTTGAGGCAGTCCATAGTTCATAACAGCTCTAGGAAGCAGCAGCAGTCTAGCCTCCACAGATGAAAGCGGCACTGCAGCACCACATCGCGGAGCAGCTCAGTTGCAGCGCCCACCGCTGCCGCCAGCCCAAGGAAACCGCAGCGCCCACCGCTGCTGCCAGCCCTCTTCTCACTCCGTCATAGTGATGCTAAAGTAGCATGCAATCTCTAGAGAAGAGTAAAGTAGTTCTAATTGTAATTGTCAAAGTAGTTCTAATTGTAATAGGTTACAATCAACTATGAGAACAATTGAAATATATATATATGTACTTTGCACACCACTACTTTTTTGTGCGAGAGTTCATCAATTTAAGTAGCACCCCAAGACCAGACAGTGTTGCAAAAACATAGTGCTCAGCTCTGCTATTGTACCAAGTCAATACCGTATTTATGATGATACGTGGGTCACTTAACTCATTTCATTACCATATTTCAAGAGATTTCAACCTTCTGCAAATTTCACAATGACTTCAATATTCCAGAGAAATTAGTTTTCTATTTGAGGAACATTACAATACTCATTGCAAAGTAATATTTGAACCCAACACTGCAATGGGATGCATACCTTCATGCTTTCATCCTTAAGTAGAGTATAGATGGCCTCACAAGCTTCAGGTATGATAGAGAGCGACTGCTTTGATATTCTTGTCAAATACTGTAGAGAAGTGCATGAATCACCTCATGGCAGCCACCTGTAAAAAATAATCCATACATGAGGAACACATTTAAATGATTATGTACTAGCATCCAAATTTGTGGAATATAATTGCTAGGAGGTCCTGAATAGGAGCAAATTATTTATAATCAACATGAGATGTCCAACAATAATTCAGAATAATTATTACACTTTTGTTTTTTATATACGTATACTATTTCAATATATATTTTCATACATGGATTGTATTTTTATACAGATTTTATACACAAAATTATACACATGGATAACTTACATTCCACAGTCATACTTTTCATGAAATATGTAAGTGAGCAGGTGCTGACATAAATGATTATGAAATAAAAAAATATGGTCCTTAACAAGCAAAAAAAACTTCAATATAAATATGGTCTGCTTGACATTCAGCTTTGAGTTCTCAGATTCTTCCCTTAGAACTATTTCTTAGATATGTTTAATAGTTATAAGAGATCTAGGTGTTAACAATGTTCTCAGAAAAATATCACAGAAAAGCACACAAAAATTTATTGCGCAATAGTAGAAATACATTCTGGTATGCTTGACTGAGTAATGGATGCTTCAAAAATGTGCACAGAAAGTAAAGATACTGCATATAGTTTACGACACCAATAAAATGCATAAACTAAATTTTAAATTTTTGAAATAAATTGTTGGCTTAATTAAACAGAAAAATATTAAATAACTTTGGTAAATTACTTCAAATATTGTAGGAATATTTTATGACCAAATGAAAAATATGAGCATTTTTCACCTCTTATAGAAAATTTTGGTCACAAAAAGTAAATAAAAAATATTTTTTAGGCAGAGTAGGAGCATATTTTAAAGTTTTAAGCTCAAGTCCAAAAATTTAAACTTCATGAAGAGCATTGAAAAGGATCAAGGACATCAGCTGATCCCGTCTTACCACTCTCACACTGATAGTATTCGAAATATTCTCATAATATATCAGCGATTCTTAATATTTTCTGTTCACGCATGTCCACACAGATAAATTATGTTTACTAACTCTCAACAAATTAAATTTACCAATTATATACATCAATTAAACAAAACTTACTTGGGAAGCAGTATTGTTTGTTTACATGTTGCTCGCGAACAACTTCTCTCCGCTGAAAGCGTATAGTCTGGACGTCTGGACACGATTCGGAAAAGTTTGTGTTTTTGTTCGCGTTTTGGTGTGTTCGTGATTGACGAGGTGTTTGATAGTGTAGACGGGCCTTAATGCTTACGCACGACACACGACAGCACTGCGACTTACTGCTCTAATGACGAAGCGAAGTGTCTTCATGCGGTGGTGAGGCGATGAGGTGATGATGACGGGTGCGCACTCGCGCTCACAGCGTGCTTAAGGCCCCGATACACTGGCGTTCATGACTCGAGAAATTGCGGTAGGGGATCCGTACGCCAGTTGAAGTGAGAACTGGCGACATGATACACTCAGCACGCAAAATAAAGCACCGCGGAATGCAATGCAAGGCGTCAGTCTGCCTCAGCGTGTCGTACGGGTAGGTGCGCGATTGCGACCAGCCGTATGGAGCGCAGGATTAAACCAAAGCGCACGTTGCACTATGCTTTAGCCTTCTGTAAGCGCTGCTCATCACATTCTGCAAGCAGTCGAATTTTTTAAATGCGTCTATAGAATTCAGCGTTCGAGTTTTGTCTACTCAATTGCGGAGCAAGACATGGCTGTGCACCTCTCCCGTCAACGTTCAAAACGGTACTGCTCGTCGCAGTGACGACCGTCCTAATCCAGACATGCTCGGATCGCTGAAAGCTCGGTGGCCACTTTGCCAACTGGCTGGTGAGAAGGGATGGGAGGCACATTGAGAGGCGTGCTGGCGGTTATCACCGTGATTTTTGCCCAGTGTATCGGGGCCTTTAGCCGCCTCCTCCCATGCCGACCGTGGTGCGTCAACAAGACAAGAGCACACTGAATGGACGGACGGCGGAAGAAGCCGTGCCGGATGGTGAGGTAGCGGAGCGTCAGAGGTCCAGAAATTGAGGTGCAAGCGGTGAAGGCTGAAGATAGTCAGACGATTTTGGGCGCAACAGATCTGGGGTTGGATCACGGTACACATAAGAAGGTAGTAGCATTCAAGTCTTTTCTTAAAAGAGCCCTGGGGACGGGACGTCACAGGTCCAGAACGAATAGCAACACAGATCAACATAGTAGCGCTATCTGGCGACAATATGTGACAATATCGAGTCTGCTGTACGACAACTTGTACAACAACAACGCGACCAGTAACAAGACAACTCGTCGGCTTTGGGGTCTGCAAGAATGGCGTCTTCAAATAGAATGAAAAAATGTTCTTTCATCGAATATGAAAATAATTCTAGAGATCAACCTGATATCAAGTACTTCCAATATCATCATGCATATTTTAAAGAGTGGCCAAGAGCAAGTGGAAGTGAAATTTTAGGTTCAATTAAGGAATCTAATTTGTGCGAACATATTGTGTGTAGCCGCCATTTTCGAAAACAGATAACAGAAGAATCGTTTCGCCGTTCAAAACAAAAGTACTTCTTGATAACATTGTGGTACAATTGCCTTATAATGACATGAATTTGAGTATTGGAGGTAAGATATACAATTGTCATCATGTGTAAATTTTGTACGAATTTATCAGTACGTTTCCAATCCGTGAATTTTATGATGGTGCTACAATTTTGTTAAAAGCTTTCGTGAAACGTTGAGATCCCGTAGAAGAATAATTAAACATGTAAATTAATTTTGAGAAAAGTAATTCAAGGTAATAGTTTCAAATATTTTTGGTAAATTTATATGAATGGTGCAAATAGGAATGAATGTTTTTGTTCCTAATACGACAATTTTTACTAGCTGGTTGGCTAATTAGGGATTATCATACAATTTGTAAGTAGGGGTATGGAAAATTTCTACAGATGGTAGAACTTATTTTGAGAACTCGAAAACTAAGGATTTGCAAGCACAATGTCATTCATTTAAAACATCTTGAAATCTACCACATTACCTATTTATGACAACAAAATTATTCAAATAGTTGACAACATTAAACGGTCAAATTTTACTTGAATGTTGTCAACGATTTTCACAATTTTGTTGCCAATAATCAATAAAGGAACACATTTAAAAATGTTTTACAGGAATGACATTCTGCTCGCCGATGCGTTATTTTTTAATTATTCAACTTTGAAGTTGGCTTGTGCGCGCCAGGGAAGCGAGAGTGCCAAGCGTAATTTAATTAATAACGGAAGCTAACCCCTATTACAAACGTAAAAAGGTTGGGTCGTGAGGGGTAGCCACAGTTCTTCTAGTGAAAATTATAAATAAAGGTTTCTAGTGACTTTCGTTTACATCATCTCCAATGACAGCCACCCGGTACCCAAGATGGCGTCCGCCATCATGAAGCCGATGTGCACGGACGTCACTACAAACGTTTATTTATAATTTTCAGTAGAAGAACTGTGGCTACCCCTCACGACCCAACCTCTTTACGTTCGTAATAGGGGGTTAGCTGCCGTTTCAACTCTGAAATTGCGTAAAAAAAGCCATTCAGGAGCGCCGCTCGTATAACTTTAAACTTAAATAACTCAAAAACTAAGCATTTGCGAGCACATTGTCGTTCATGAAAAACGTCTTAAAATCGGCAATATTACCTATCTATAGCAACGAAATTATGAAAATCGTTGACAACATTAAAGTAAAATTTGACACTCACTGCTTGAAAATCCTGTTCCCAAGAATCACTGCAGGACTACGTTAAAAAATGTTTTGCAAGAATGACATTCTGTGCTGATCCTTTATTTATGAGACATAGCAATCATTACGTTCTAATAAGAATAACATCACATAGTCGGTTGCTTACCCGCCGCATTGTTGGATCACACTTATTTTTTTGGATGGACACGTCCATTTTTTTGTGGGAAAATAACATCCTCAGTTTGGGTAAGTTAAGGTAAGCTATTTTAGGTTGCTTTGTTATTTTAGGTTAGTTTACTTAACTAACCTAACATTACCTAACTTAACCTTACCCATCGTAACGTCAATACCGTATTAAAGCATATTTACGTCTCCATTCCTTCACTTTTAAGTACAACATTCATATAACTTCAGAGTTGAATAATTAAAAAATTGCGCATCAGCGAGCAGAATGTCATTCATGTAAAACATTTTTAAATGTGTTCCTTTAGTGATTCTTGGGAACAGAATTTTTAATTTCTGTGAGCGCATCAAACTCCATATTTACCATAGTTCCCTCAGACAAGAAATTATTTTGTGCTCTAAGGCTCATTTTGTATTGAAACATTCAAATGAATTAAAAATCTGTTATATTATCCTCAATTACTTAGTCAATAATTTGAAAAGAATATTTTTTTGTGGATGTGAAGGTAAAGCTACGAGTAGCTCATGTCAACTGAAGTAAGCGTGCTACGTTAATCAATTTTGCTTCAGTTGAATAACTGTACTCAATTTTTATTTTACAACACTTTGAAAAAATATATGAAATACAATTTTATATATTGTATTTTATAATTATGATAATTTTCAGCTATTTTTGAATTACTCTGTTTTCTGAAGGATGTTCAAGTTATATCTCATAGCAATATTAATTGACTTTAGCCCCTCTCAGGGGGATACAACTAGTGTATCTATGGGAATGAATTAGTGTTCCGAGGGGGACTATGTGTGGGCACGAGCTAAAGGTTAGGTAGGCTTTATTGTTGTTAAAATAATATAGGTTTTTGTATTGTTACGGACCATCTTTTTTTGGTTTACTGCTGTCCTGTTTTTTCAGCACCTACTACTTCTTCTTCAACTTTGATCTTGTTTCATGACCTTTTTTCTCATCTTACCGTTTCTATGCGTTTTCTGCATAGATTCTGCGTTCCCTTAACTCCATACTATATGGTGCCTTCTTCCTTCCTCTCTTTGGATCTCATTTGTTGAGGATAGGGAGGCCTAAACTAACTAATAATCTAATTGACTTTAGCCTAAAAGAACTATCCTGAAATTTTTATTGTTTTGTGGGAAATGAAACATTAAAATGTCTAAAATATTTGATGCAGTGTAACAATTTTTCAGTTTATTTAACTGCATTTGGTGATAAAATATCTTATATATAGATTCATCCATTGGGTGTATCGGTGAGTGAGTTGTGTGAAAATACTATTCATGTTTTTATAACTTTTTTTCATTTCACAGGAAGATGTTGAAGAGTTCATGAGCTAAAAATCTGGTGGTGCAGAAGTGATCAGGCGCCTTGATGAGCAGCTCAGCAACTATCGCTGCATGGAGTCGCACCTCACTGCCACTCGCTTGAAGTGGGTCTATTATTTTATAATAAAGATTCAAAAGAAGCACATTTGTGTAGAGCATATTTATTTTATGTTAACTATGTCAGTATTAGTTGAAGTAGTATCCTACTTTTTGACTAAATCAAAAAAGCGCTCATATGCCCAATGTAAAATTTTCTCTTTCTTATTGGTGAGGACACAAGTGTTTTGTATCAAAGTTCATCATTAGTATTTGTTGCTCATTAGGCAAGACAAAGGATGGGTTTTTGTAAAAAGTGCTACTCTAATATTTGTAATGCTATGCATCTAATTTCATTAGTGTAATTAAGATGTCTTCATGTTTTTGATGTAAGCCAACTTGCCAAAGTAATATTTTTCCCTTCTCCAGCATGCATTGAATGTAGGTGGGATATATTGTTAATTTTCATTCAGAAAGTTTAAAACTTTCCTCTTTGGTTATAATCTTTTATTCTTAATAGACTAAAATCATATGTGCATTATTTAATTTTTCTATCACTATTTGTCAAGAAATGCTTAGAATTTATGTTCCATGAAGTGAATATTTTTGACATCTGCAGAAATATTCACTCATCCATTATTTATTGGTGCAGGCTGAAGCACCAGGTGCCAGACATCAAAAGCTGCCTGCAGATCATAGAAGAAATGAAGGCTCGACAAGACAGCACGGAGGATCTGGAAACTCAATTCCTGCTCTCTGACCAACTCTATGTTGAAGGTACCATTCCTCCTTCCAACAAAGTCTGCTCATGGCTTGGGGTTAGTGAAACTGGACTAAGTTCAACTGCTGTAAGAAATTATGAGAAGTTAAAATGTGAAAGATTATAATCATATTGTTTCTTTTAATGACATTACGTTTGGGTAGGGAGGAATTTATTTTCATTTTATTTCAGTTTGAAATAAAAGCAAAGCAGAAAATTTTGATTATGTATTTGTATTTTTCTTTTTAATTTTAGATGATTTTTGTTAAACCTATTTTCTTAGGTGGGTTGTAATATCTGTCATTTTTATGCAGAAGCTTTGTACTTCGTAGTATGCTGCTCATGTGTTTGCTTCATTGCTACTGCCTTTACATTTAATTACTTGAAGCAGCATGTGCCTTAATTTTGGGTGTATCTGTGCCATAGTTAGATCAATATAACCAGTGCGCCCTCTCATGGAAGAACAACTTTTGCATCTATAGGAATTAGTACTGCCAGGGGTGAGATTTGAGGATCCAAGCTGAAGATTAGGTAGGTATTCCTTTGGTTGACGTAGAAAAATTTTTGTTTTGTCGTAGGCATTTTTTTTTTTGTTCACTGGTGTTTAATTTTTCATGTTATCTAATCAAACCAGTGTACATAATTAATGTGTATATTTTACTGGCGGTTTTACCCCTTTTTGTGAAAGCTTAAAATATCTAGTCAGAATGACTGAAAACTCTCCAGTAGTATGAGCAATTTCTAAGCTCTTCTAAAGGTACATATGCATAAGTGCCTCTTCTTATCAATGTATGAAACCTCTTGAATTACTAAGTCTATCTCTTTTTCTGAAAGGAAACTGCAATTTCAGCTGCAATAATTACATCTATGAGTGTGTTTTGCAGATAACGAGTGTTACTGCAATACTGTAAGATCTTTGCATCAGTGCTTATTTGGTTGTATTCTCTTTTCTGGTCTTCTGGAGAACCCAGTGTACTAACCAAGTAATTCGTTATGTGTGATTGCTTACTTCATTTCATCAGTTCAGTTATTGGAAGTAAAGTTTTGCATCTCTTCCAATTCCATTGATAGATCAAAGTCTACCAACATAGACATTGATTTTCTGTATTTTTTTAATATTTTAGTTCAAACTGCTACAGCAAAATTCCTCTGCTTTGATGCTTTGTTACTGATCTATGTAACTCTTGGTTAATTGTAGAAAACTTATTAATTGAAATTAAACCCATGGTTTTAACCTAAATAATACAGTGATGACTCGTGTGTACAGGCGAATGTGATGCTTGAGTATGACCTGGACGCAGCAGAGGTACTACTCAACAAGAACCTCAGCAACGCGAACACCACGCTCACCCAGGTCGTTTCGGACCTTGATTTTCTTAGGTGAGGTTTAGTAGATTTTCATGTGGCTACATAACTACATTTTATAAGTTCTATAAAATGTTTCAAAAAATTTATGTATATACATTATGTTCTAAAATACTCTTCTGTCATGGTTTTTCTGTCAAAAAAAGAATACTGTAAAAATTTGGTGAAATTGCCCGTTACTGGCACAATCAGGAATATTAGTTTAATATGACTGTTTTCTTGCGTTTTCACGACGTGCTTATCTCGACATGTGTTTGTGGCCATACCTAATCTTTTATTTCATCATTAGAGAGCTGCAGACTCCATTCAGCAGCTACCGAAAATTCACATTCGAGTAGGAGTTTTGGTACGGCCCAAAACATATGTTTTTGGCCGTAGGTAATCATCTACTCGAATGTCACTTCTCAGTAGCCACTGAATGGAGTCTGCAGCTCTCTAATGATGAAATCAAATTAGTGATTGGAGATCAATTATTCCAGATACCGTAACCCTAGTAAGATGTATGCTCCCCCAACAAATAACTAAGATCTCAATCAAGACAAAGATCATCTGGAAAGGTTAGAATATTTATCCCTCTTCAGAAAACCACTTCAATAAAGTTTCGTTACTGAGATTTTTTGCTCATGTATTTTCGAGTGTTGAATTGATCGTTTTCTTCATTCAAACTTAGCTCTGGGTGTAGCTTCTGTTTTCAAGCTTGTAGAAAAATTTCAATTGTGGGACTGAACTGTCTTTCCCCGCCTCAGATATGTGAGGTCCCGATATGAGAGGTAGGCTTTCTTTGTATTGAAATAAAACTATTTTTTGTTGTTGTAATATATCATCGTTTTCTGTTTACTGCTGTCCTGTTTTGAGTTATGTAGTCATTCTTAGCTCACAGTTTCTAAGCCTTAGAGACCTTGTGTGGGAACGTACGCTAGTTTCCGTGCAACTTCATACTACATGGTTCCTTCCTCTCTTTGAAACATTTTGTTGTGGGTAGAGAGGTTCAAACGGTGCTTCTATAGCGTGAGGTCTATTGCCATATATCGCCTACCCATACAGTTTGAGATGTACTAATTGTTTTTAGCCAAATCAAATGTATGACAATTGGTAATATCCATGAGTAACCTAACCTCACGCTATAGTATTAGCTAGAGGTAGACTTCACGCTATAGTATTAGCTAGAGGTAGACCTCACGCTATAGCACTAGCTAGAGTTAGATCTCATGCTGTAGTGTTGTAGGCCTCACGCTATAGCAACGCCTGCTTAAACTAACTTAAAACCAATCAATCTTGCCCACCTCAGGACGCAGTGCACCACCACCAAGGTCACCATAGCCCGCGTGTACAACTGGGACGTGAGGCGCCTTAGAGCCGAGGCTGGCAAGACGGCTCAGCAAAGGAAAAACTAACCCCATAGTAGCCTTAAATATTTAGCTTCTACTTCACTGCCTCCTACCTAGGGCTATGTTGTTAGCATATCCGAGAATGTAACCCTGATCGAGCTTTAGTTGGCAGTCGGCAGCTTCGAGGGACCACAGACGCTCTGCTCCGCTTACAGAACCGCCTGGTAGCCAACCTCGCCGAGCGTCGCCGAACAATGTGTCCTTTCTTTGATATGCATAAAGCCTATGACACAGTGTGGAGATATGGAATACTTAAGACACTACACGAGTATGGACTCCGTGGTAACATGGCCCTGTATATTCAAGAATTTCTTGGTGAAAGAACTTTCCGCGTTAAGGTCGGCGGCATCCTCTCTTTCTCGCAGTTGCAGTGTGAAGGTTTACCGCAGGGCAGTGTTATGAGCTGCACCCTGTTTAGTGTCGCCTTAAATGGTATCACCTCCACCTTGCCTCCCGGAACGGTGGCCTCCTTATATGTGGACGACTTTATGGTATACTCTTCATCAACACATCTTCCAGCTCTGACGCGAAGAATGCAATTAGCCATAAATAACGCTAATAAGTGGGCTCAGGAACATGGCTTCAACTTTTCACCGGAAAAAACAGTTGGGACTTTATTTCCGGGGCCGTGGCCGTAGTGATCCCCCACAGCTCACACAGCAGGGAAGACAAGTGAATTTTTCACACAGCGCCAAGTTTCTGGGGGTGACGCTTGATGACAGGCTCTCTTGGAAGCCCTACTTAGCCACCCTCAAGGCTGACTGCGTCAGAGGGCTGAAATTGCTAAAAAGCCTGGCCGGCCTAACGGGGGGGGGGGGGGGGGGGGGGCTGACAGAATGACCCTACTGAGACTATATCGTACTCTTATTAGAAGCAAGATAGACTACGGCTGCATAGTGTATCAATATGCCAAGGCAACTTCACTTTCGAAGCTGGACCCTGTGCATCATGCTGCTATCAGAATCTGCACTGGAGCATTTAGGTCGTCCCCTTCCAGCAGCTTGTGTGTGGAGAGCGGTGAACCTCCTTCACGGCACCGCCGTGTGCACCTGACCCTTCAGTACTTGGCTCGATTGGAACAAGTCCCCTTGTCTCCTGCATGGACTAGCGTGCATGCGCCACTAGGCCGACATCTGCCTTTCCCTTACTTTCTGCCCTCATCGGAAGATTACTCGGCAGTCGTGGTTGCAATGCAGCCGAGGCCAATGAGAATACAATCAGTGTTATTGGAAAGTTTTCCTACATGGCGTGTCCCAATCGGGAGTTTTTGTCCGGGATGTCGAATGCCTAAGAAGGATTCTTTGCCTACCCACATACTAAAGGGGATCTTTTTGGACCATATTGCCAAAAAACATGCCCGTACGATGAAGTTCTATACCGACGGCTCAAAGGTGCGAGACGCTGTAGGGTGTGCCGCTGTGTCGGGGGAGATGGTGAGCGGCAAGAGATTGCTCCCAGAGTTGTCCATTTTCACTGCGGAACTTTACGATGTGTTGGAGGCTCTTCGACATATTAAACATTGTGTGCATGATACTTTTGCTATTTTTGTGGATTCAAAAAGTGTGGTGAAGGCCACTCGAGAGCATAATAGTACCCATCCGTTCGTTGGTGAGATCGTCATCAACTTAATAGATTTAACATGTGAGCGTAAATCTGTGACGTTGTGCTGGGTGCCCGGCCATGTAGGAGTGTCTGGCAATGAGAGAGCTGACGAGGAGGCTAAACGGGCCGCAGAGGCAAACGAAGAGACTCTAAATCTGATGGTTCCATTCCGGGATTATTACCCCCTGATCAAAACGGCAGTGAGAAAATGATGGCAGCAGGAATGGGACAACGCTGCTAACGATATCAATAAATCAAGGAGCATTAAACCCACTATACGTGAGTGGATATCGTCCAGTTGTCATGGTCGCCGGTTAGAGGTGATGCTTTGTCGCCTCCGTATTGGCCATACGCGGCTAACACACGGCCACCTGATGGAGCGGCTACCACAGCCTCAGTGCAAACGGTGTCGTGTGCCTTTGACTGTAAAGCGCTTCCTCGCGTCCCCTGTATGCTGTTGCCAGGAATCTGCATTTTCCGCACCTTCGCGGTCGTGCACAGGATGTTTTGACCGGAATACTTGGGGAGGCTGAGCGGTCAACTTACAATGTGACAGCGCTGCAGTCGTTTTTTGAGCGTGTAATCTGTCTTCAAAAATCTAGCCTGAAGATTCTACGCATGGTAATGCGATGTAAACACTGAACCGTAAAATGGCCGGGCGCGCTGCGCAATGCCCCTGGGGGTTTCAGCGAGGGTAAGGCGCCCGGCCATAATTGGGTGGGCAGCTGAGACCCCCATTAGGGGGTTAGGCTGCTGCTCAATGTGCAAACTGTGCATGTACCTTAAGATGATTATATGAACCGATTGAGCCCTACGCATGAGGAGTATGGTATTGAACTAGCAGCTCTTTCATTATTGCTGATGCTGCTGCTGCTGCTACTAATACTACTGCTGCCACCAATGAAATCAAGTTGCTCAGATCACGCTCGTGACTATCGCGTCTTTGTTTGTTTAATAGTTGCTATGGCTTGGGTTACGATGTTTGTGGCAGTGAGACTTCGAAATTTGAGACGTGGAGACAACCTGAATTGTGAGACCTTCGGCGCGACATAGTGCAGGCACTGAAGCGCTAGCAAATTGATGTTGTTACTAAAACTAAACTACTCGAGCTTCAGTTGTGTTTCTTGTTGGCCGTCATTGGACGACTACCCCTCAGGGGGATACAACTATTGTATCTATGGGAATTAGCGCTCCCAGGGGGACTACGTAAGGGCCTGAGCTAAAGGTTAGGTAGGCTTTCTTTTTGTTAAAATAGAATAGGTTTTTGTTTTGTTACGGACCATCTTTTTTCGGTTCACTGCTGTCCTGTTGTTCAGCACCTACTACTTTCTTCTTCAACTATTTCTTGTTTCATGATCTTCTTTCTTAGCTTTCTGTTTCTGTGCCTTCTCTGCATAGATTCCGCGTTTCCTTAACTCCATACTAAATGGTGCCTTCTTCCTTCCTCTCTTAGATAGCTTTGTTGCGTATAGGGAGGCTTAAACTAACTAATAATCTAATCTAATCATTGGACGACTAATTTGCTGTGACGGTTGCAATGCGTGAGTCTTTTCTTTTGTAGTACCACGTGTTAGACACAAATGTGTCAAGATGGGTAGATTGCAAGTTTGGTTTCAAGTATTAGGTTAGCTATACTTGACCTCAAGAATTATAGAACTGTGAGAAATTGCGTTGAGATTTCCTCCTTTAGTATCGGTTGTGCGCAGCGTTCGTTTTCCTCCATCACAGTTGAATGGAACTACCTCATTGCTAGCTTACCGTCGTACATATTTGACGGAGATGTTTCACGGCATTTCTCGTTCCTCGTGTGACGAATGTTTAGGCAAGGCTTCATTAAATTGTGCAAGAAGATTGGGTGAGGATGTTAAATTTTACATCCTAACTAATAGTCATGTCCGAGAACCACATGCTCCCTGTTGAGTTCGTTCTCACTTCAGATGTATGAGCTTTAAGATCATCATTGTCACAGGACATTAGGGCAGTAAAACAGGTACGTTTTATCTTCGTCTAATGCCCTGTATCAGGATGGAGCTTCATTCTTTCACATTTGAAACTTATTTATTTGCTCATAAGAAACCAAAACACGCTCTTGGCTTAAGTTCCCAGGTTTCTGACGTGCAAATTATTGAATTGTGAATACTGATGTGAATTTACTGAAAAAGAGTGGCGTAGCATGAAATTCTTTTATATATAGTGATCATAATGTGTATTTCACATTTCAAGCGTCTGGTTATAGCTGAAGTCTTATAATTTGTTATGTCCAACAGGGAAGGAAATGAGATTTGAAATTTCTAAGCGGTCACAGGAGGAAACATAAGTGAGGCCAACCTGTTATCTGATGGGGGACTTATTCATAAAGTATGACTAAAGTATTGTATCTATGGGAATTAGCGCTCCCAGGGGAAAAATGTGAGGGCCCGAGCTGTGAGTTAGGAAGGCCTTCTTTTTGTTGAAATAAAATGTTTTTTGTTATGTTAAGAACCACCTTTTTTTGGTTCACTACTGTCCTGTTTTTCAGCACCTCTGACTTCCTTCTTCAACTTTTATCTTGTTTCATGAACTTCTTTCTCATCTTACTGTTTCTATGACCTTTCTGCATAGATTCCTCATTCTCTTATCTCCATACTAAATGGTGCCTTCCTCCTTCCTCTCTTCGATACGCTCTATTTTTGTAGCGGTTAGGGAGGCTTAAAACTAACTTATAATCTAATCTAATCTGCGTAACGAATGGGGGTGAAGTGCTGGAGAATTGTTGTGGCCCGACGAAAGGAGGGCATACTTTATGTGTTGAAGTCGGACATGAGTTTTGTTGTTTTGGGGAAAAGTGTATTGTATTGAGTGGTTTTGCACTTGACTGAGTAAGATGGAATATGCGAGCAATAACATAATTGAAGAAATTTGAATAGATAGCGGAGAGAAAGATGGAAGGCACTGATGACTTCAGCGTACCACCTTACAACAGCAGAGCAACTTTGGTAGAAATGCCCAAAGCGACGACTAAAGACCTATGACCGAAGTTGTCGGTAACTGAGTTTATTATTGTTATTATTATTATTATTATTATTATTATTATAATTAATCGGAGCAAGTTGCATATTATAGGATGTGTGCCGTATATGTATATGTATATTTAATAATTCAAGTGCGTAGTGTTCAATATTTAATTGCTACAATAATGTATTCATCGAATAAATATGGATGTAAGGCTACTTTTGCCATGTAGTAAAACTAGGCCAAATGCATGTTTTACTGTATTGAGGGATTTTCACGGGGAAAAGTGTAGCTGCTGGAATGACTACAGCAATACTGCCAATATTCCTGTGGTTACTCAGAGCAGCTACACTTCTAGTTCAACGATGCTCGTCATTCAAATTTTCAACTATTAACACGTACATCATGGATACAGAGCAATTCGACTATTAACTAATCTTGAAAACACATTTTTTATAACGCAATTTGATGTAGCGGTGATTATTCAAAAATCATCTGAACAAATCGATAGGTAAAAGTAAAAGAGCACAGCAGAATATGGAAAAGGTGCAAGAGAAAGATTTGTACTTCGGGAGCCTATTCTTATAATTTGAGTTTATACGAGGCCTCTAATATATGTGTATATATATTGTCCAGAATAAATGTCCATTGAAGATAATGGACATTGTAAAATAACTAATCCTGCTTCCTATGTATATCGTTCAACAAGTATTCTAAAAGAATAGAAGACTTTTCTTGAAGCGGAAAGCATTGTTTGCAAGAGTAATTTTATCCTGTGTTTTATTTACGTTGAAAAACGAAGAACTCAGTGTTTCGTTCTGAAATATAAAGTAACATTATGAGGACTTTCATTTGATTTATCCTTTTAACTCTCTAGAAGAAAAATTAGAATTTGAGAATTACAATGAGTATGCAAGTCGCAAACGGAGCTTTGTATTGATAAATATGAAACTTTTGCCCAGTGTGCACACTAATTTCAATTATTACGTGGCTATTAAGCATTGCATACGAGATAATCAAAGTTTTTCAGTAACATAGTTTCCATATTATTCAAAAAAATTTCAATACGTATGTGCGGAAATCCGGCAGTTCCTGCCATGGTGCAATCATACGTACGGCAGCCAGTGCATCGCTGCCGCGAGTGACGTGTGAATCACGTGGTATGGGGTTGGTGACGTATCAGCTCAAACGTCTCCTATTGGCTGGCTTGTCTAACGGTTTCGAGCAGCTGTCCCCTTTGAAGTGGACTTACCTGTCTTCTGTATACCGTGGGTTGGATCTGTCGATAGTGCTTTGAGAAAAAGTCAGTTGGCAGTGAATGACATGTTGACAGCGTAAATCGCTATGCCGGTTGTAGTGTCCTGAGAGACTCCGTGTGGCACGGACGTGTGTTGCGCTCGCTCCGAAACAAAGTGCCTAACGCTAGAAAGAATGTACTCCTAACCTGAATGGGTACACACTCTCGCCATGAGGATTCAAATGTGACTTAAACAAACAACAAATAAAAAATCATCGAACTAAGTGTAAAAATATTCCCTCAAAAAGTGCGAAAGTGCTCATCCCTCGCGTACACGAGGAAACGAACTCTCTCAATCTCCAAGATGGTACCCAAGAAGCAACGCAATAACAACAGCTGCGGCAACAATAACAGCGACGAGTATCAGCCGAAGTTTGGTCAATATCCTGATGTGTTTAACCTAACGAAAGATGACAAAGAAGTGGTTTCTGTCCTTATAAAATACTTCGACTCAGTGATGACAAATTTTAAGAGTGGCATTGATAATATGAAAATTGAAATAAGTCACCTTAAAACACTAGTTGAAACAGTAGCGGGAAAAGAAGCAGAGCACAAGAAAACTCTCGAAGAACAGAATGAGAAAATGGATAGCTTAGCCCTCCGTCTCGACCAGTTGGAAAAAAGTGATCAGCGCCGAGCCATTGAAGACAAAAAATGTACTCTCGTCATTTCTGGTAAGGATCTACCACAATCACACTCGAACGAAATCGGCAAGGAAACCGTCTGCCATCTCCTGAAGGACAAGATCAACATTGACCTCACCGACACTGACATCACGTCAGCTACAAGAATGGGGAAAAAACAGTAACTGGGAACGTAGATCAAAGAAACATAGCATTTGAACTAAAACATTATAACAAAAAACGTGAAATTCTTAACGCCTGCCGAGAAAAGAAACCGAAGTTCTTCTTCATAAATGAATACCTCATACCTTCACGAGCTAACGCCATGAACATTCTGAGGATGACCAAAAGGAAATTCCTGGATAAAGTTGGAATCCCAAGAACACAGGATGGAAACATCTTCATATTTAACCCCGGAAACCCAGATTCAAGACGGCGCGAGATCAACACGCCAGATGACCTCGAGCAATACCTGATGCAACAACTCAATATGTCATCGAAGCAGATCATGGGTGACTAGACTAGGTGATCCCCTAAATTTGATATGTCAATTCCGTGTTAGTTTAACCTCAATTAGGTATCATGTCAGTTTAACCTCAACTTGATGTTAGTTTAACCTGAATCTATACAAATGTATAACAGATGTGTTTGTAAACATTTATGACAGCTGTGTGGGAACTTTTGAAACAACGCAATCAGCAATTTTTTACCTCTCAATGTTACTGTGAATTTTTTTCTTTTTTTACCACTAAAGTTATTATTGCGTGTAAACCATATTAGCTGATTATATCATTGTCCTTATAATCTTTAAAACTTATTACCTGCTGTATGTGAACTTGTGAAAGCGCCCTCATGCAGCAATCTGTTTACACCAATGTTGTGATATTGAACTCCAATATTTTTCGCTCATGGACTGAGTTTATATGTACTCACGTAATCGCACTAGATTTTTTTTATATATACTCTATTCTCTCGTACTTCATAAGCTAGTTTTTTTAGACAGGAATATCCCTTAGAGCTTGACTCTGTATTTCGTTTTAAGTTTTATAGTACCTAATTCTTACTGTTTACTAATTTTAAATGACTGATCACCCTGAGATATTCGAGGAAATCGACCCAGATCTCAATCATTTGAACAGAATATATCCAAACCTAAACGACTCTCAAGAATGTAGGTCTACTAATATATCAAAATTCAACGAAACTATACGAATAACTGACAGAGATTTCTCACTCCTGTGTTGGAACTGTAGGTCACTCTATCCAAAATTGGAAGAGATTTAATGTACTATTACTGAACTTAAATATAACCTAGATGTGATTAGCTTCACCGAAAGCTGGCTAGATGACTCGACTAAAGGCATGATTCGATTTGAAAATTATCATAGTTACCATTCGCTAAGAAAAAAACAGCGGCGGGCGGAGGCATCAGCACATATATATCTAACCACATAAACTCGAAAACCATAGCAAGTGCAACAATGAATCAGGATCATATAGAATCACTCTTCGTAGAACTGACTAGAGATGGTAAACGCATTGTGCTTGGAACGGTGTATAGGCCTCCTAAAGCCTGTCCTATATCCTTCCTGAATGAGCTGAATCGTATTATTTCTCAATTCAACAGGCCCTTATACAATGACATAATAATATGCGGTGATTTCAATTATGAACCAATCTCTAATTTCCTAACAACCTTTCAGTCTCAATCCTTCCTTCCGATCATTACAAAGCCTACACGAATAACCTCAGAGTGTGCTACGCTGCTTGACAATATCTTTATGACAGACCCAAGTGATTTTCTTGCTTGAATAATTACTTCTGACTTATCAGATCACTTCCCCGTTTTTCTTATTAAGAAAAATGTCTATATTGCTTGCACCAAGGCACGGGCTGAAACTTACTCATATCGTAAAATAAACGAATCAAATCTTGAAGAAATGCGCACCGTTCTAGAAGAATCAATGCCTACATTGCACATCTCTCAACAAAATAATAATGCTACGAGCATTGATGAAGCAGTAGTAAAGTTGACTGAAACTATAATGACTGCATACAATCAGTGTTGCCCAATTGTAACTCGTACAGTTACCCCGAAAAATAAACAAAAGCCCTGGATTACTAGAGACATCGTAATAAATATAAAGAAACGTCAAGCGTACCTAGCCCTCCTTTACGAAGGGCGAATATCTAGAGAAACATATAATCGATTCAGAAACTATGTAAGAAACCAGATAAGAACATCAAAAAAGAACTACTTTACGCTCAAGTTTACTCAATTCAAAACTGACGTTAAAAAGACTTGGCATCTCCTTAACTCTTGCTGTAAACCGAATAATGCTGATAAAAAGAAAATTGAATGTGTTATTCAAGATAATATAAAATACCATGAGAAGAAAGAAATTGCTAATCTCTTTAACAACTTCTTCGTAAACGTGGGGAAAACTATAGCTGATGGTATTAGAAGTGAACCTACTGATCACCTGGAATTTATGGATCATATTCGAGAACCCAACTCCTTTTTCTTTGCGCCTACAAACTCCTCCGATGTAATTACGTGCATAAACAACATAAAAAATAAATCGAGTGGGTTACAAACGTTTCCGACTAAAGTACTTAAAGTTATTTCTGACATTGTAGCCCCGCTGATATCAAATATTGTTAGCCAGTCTCTCCTCCTAGGCACTTTCCCGAACTCCCTCAAAGTTGCTAGAGTAACCCCTATCTTTAAGAGTGGTGAAAAAACCTGTGTAAACAATTATCGACCTATCTCCGTACTACCAATTATTAGCAAAGTATTCGAAAAGATTGTGTATAAAAAATGTACTCTTATTTTGAACAAAAATCATTTCTTTACGATAAACAATACGGCTTTCGCTCTAAAAAATCAACAACACAGGCTATATTAAATTATTTACAATTCCTCTATTCTAATATAGATGAAGGAAAGCCTGTCTTCTCTGTATTTCTTGACTTTCGAAAAGCATTTGATTGTGTGGACCACAAAATACTACTCTCGAAACTACACCGTGATGGCATTCGAGGGATTGCCCATGATTGGTTCAGGTCATACCTAACAAATCGCAAGCAATACGTTGTCATTGACGACGCAAAATCAGACCCACAGACAATTAGCAATGGAGTTCCACAAGGATCTGTTCTTGGGCCTCTCATGTTTCTGATTTTTATCAATGATATTGTAAAATCTACATCATTCTTCAAATTCATACTTTTTGCCGATGACAGTACGCTTTCTGCGGTCCTTCCGAACCAAAATCCTGCTATGATTGTGGAGAGTATAAATACTGAACTTCACAAGGTTTCATCGTGGCTCAAAGCAAATAAAATAAGCCTTAATATCGATAAACAAATTATATTACATTCTCATACAAGAAAGATGTATCTCTCCCATGCATTAAAATTGGCGAAGGTGAAATCGAAGAAACCAACTCATGTAAGTTTCTGGGCATCATAATAGATAAACATCTGACCTTCAAAGAGCACATCACTCATATTAGTTCTAAATTATCAAAATCCATCGGAATCCTAAATAAAGTTAAAAATTTTCTGCTGAAACAGCTTTACAAATGCTCTACCGAACGCTCATTTTTCCATACTTGCAATACGGAATAGAAGCATGGTACGGAACTGATTAAAATAAAACCAACAAAATTTTTATTCTACAGAAAAGAGCTGTCAGAGCGGTAAAGAACCTAGAATATAATGCTCACACAAATGATTCTTTCAAAAATTTAAAAATACTTAAACTTTCGGATCTCTACAAAATCCCCATCTGTAATTTCATTTACAAAACATTAGCAAATGATGGTGACAATTATTGACTGCGCAAACTGGTCATCACGACCATTTAACCCGAAATAGAAGTAAATTCATGCTTCCTTATTATTCAAAGGCCCGTTCGCAACACAGTATCCTCTTCGTTGGAACCAAAACTTGGAACTCTATACCTGCAGAGATTCGTGAATGTAATTCGTACAAAGTATTCAAAAGACATCTTGAGTCTCACTTCCTATCAGAATACTAGTCGTGTAAGATCACCGTGTCAAAATCTTGCATCCTACATGTAACTAATGATAATGTCATAATGTAACTTGCCTTGGGTACCATAACCAATATTCTGTCTGCTCTGGAATCGTTTTATCAAACATACTATTAAATATAGCCGATTTGACCTATATTGTAAAATACAGCATAAAATATCGAGTTAATTAACTCAATGATCAGTCTAATGCGAAACTAGGTTAAGTGAACTAGGTTAAATATTTTGTACACCCTAGAATAACGTGATGGTAGGATGCCCTAGAAGTCGCTGAACTTGTTCGGGCCCACAGGTAGTTATACTCCAATTTGACCATTGTACTAGACTTAAGAAAAATTCTACCTCTGTATCACCTGTGGTAAATAAATTGTTTAATTTGTTTAAATTGTTTAAATTGTTTGTTTAAGATTAGAATTGTCAACTGTACTATTGAAGTGTTCGTAATTAAATTGTAAGGCTCTGTTCCCATATATCCGTACACAAAAAGGGTTACTTTTTCGACACTGGGGCGCGCGGCTGCAAATTTTTCTAAAGGAAAACTTGCAGAATACACCTATATATCAAGTCTAAATTAAGCTACACTACCTCATCTACAGAGTTTTAACACCAAATAACTAGTCAACTAGGAACACAAATACATCAAGCAATTTCGTACTGCAAATTTTTTCAACAGAAAATTTGCAGACTACCTCTACCCGACGTCTAAATTAAATATAAATTAAACTAAGTTGCCGCATTACGAAAGATTGAACACGGCGAAGAACAAATTGAAATTTAACACATAACATATTTACAATGGGGAATACCGTACTATTACAGTACGGCTTCAGCCTTACAGGTTTTTAACACTAAAGAAAAATACTTAACAGAAACATATTTACAATAAGGAATATGGGAATATTCCAGTGAGCCTTCAGCCCTTTAGGTTGGAGCGGCTGCTAAACGTTTTGACCGCCGCAAACCCTGCGGAGTCAGCCGGCACCGGCGCTGCAGCTGCTGCTGCTGCTGCTGCTGCCGCCGTTGATGACTCTGATGCCGCACGGGTAAACCACGAGGCTCGGAGACAGAAGGCGGCCAACGATCACAGTCTGTTTCGGCACAAATAAAGGGGATAATAGATGACGTATGCCGTTTTACCAACTCTCCGGTACGTCCCTTCTTCACAATTACACCCGTAACTTCCCCGAGAGCGTTGGTCTCCACCGTACGTAGTCTAGCCATCGGAAAATGGCTAGACTTAAGTAAAGGGTCGCGCAGCAGTACAATGTCGTCCACCTTTAGTTTAAAATGAGGGACACGCTTATAACGGTCGTTCTTACCTATGGCTTGTTTCAACAAAGCATGTTGGAACTCTTTGTTGTACGTCTGAATCAACGAGTTTCTTGTTTTCCGGAGTTGCTGCCACCGCGTTCTCAGCTTGTCTTGAGATCCGACATCAGGGCGCCAAGCGTCGTCGTTGTCTGGATCTGGCTGTAAGGCGGGAATTATGTTGGGAGTAACCAACTCCCTACCTTTAATTAGAAGCTCTGGAGTAATGGGAGCCGGGAGAGTGTCCGCTTCCGTTCCGTCGGCCCTCAAGTACTCTTTGAACGCAATAGGGCGTTTATTGAGCAGATGAACCGTTTGAGCCACTAGAAGCTGAAAATCAGGTAATTGTAAAACATTGGTCTTTACAGCGCCATAAAGCAGCCTCATTGTGAACTTTACACACACCTCAACCAGCGATCCCAAAGCACTATTCCCTTTGAAATAATGCTGGAACTCAAACGTTTCAATTCCATTTTCTTTCAGGTATGAAAAGGTTTCCGCATTGTCGAGAAAATCCGCAACAATTTTTCCTCCTGCCGTAATCTGTGAACCTAAGTCAGAAAAAACAACAGAAGAAAGGCCTTCTTCAAAGACATGCATTTGGAGAGCCCTTAAGAATTCTGCGACGGTTAGATCAAAGCACAGTTTTAAATTTACTGCTCTGCTCCACAAACATGTGAAGCACAAGAGTCAAACCTTGAACCTCCCGTCGTGAAATCTCACTGTGAAGGGACCAAGGTAGTCTACAAACACGAGCCTGTACGGCTCCGAGGGAGGATAGGCTCTAGATTCACGGTACGAACTCTGATTTAATTTAACGAGGCGGGCATTCATTCTCCTACATACAGTGCACCGTTTCAGGCATTTCTTCACTTCGGAGAAGAAGTTTTGCACCCAAAATTGTTTGCGCAAATGCGCCAGGATGGCATAGCAGCCTCCATGAGAGAGACGTCTATGGGCGTCGTCTATAATCAAACGCGTCAGCTGACTGCGTTTCGCCAATAAGACGGGGAAACAAAAATTCTTATCGCTCCTCCACCGGTCAAATTTTGATTATATTTTGAGTATGCCGACCGCGTCTAAGAAAACATTTAACTTGTTTACTAAGAGGGGAACGTCTTTCAAGCTACAGCTCTTTGCGGCGAAAAAGCCATGAAGATCATCCAAACTCTTCCGTTGATCTGCAATTAAGAGCGCATTAAAGCGCTTCGCGATAGGGGTTTTCATTTGGTCCCACCCCTTTCAGGTGTTCATACCTCTGGAGATTTTTGCGCTTCAGCCTTTCTTTAAGCTAATTAATGAAGCGTACACAAACATTTGCACAGATACTGCTTTCGACAAAGAACTATATCGAGTCCAATCTACGATGGGTTCCTTGTCTACGAGCATCAGTGCTTTTGCATCACCCACCTGGGCGCAGGCCGGCGTCGCTGCAGCCGTCGGCGCAAAGTGAGGTTGTGGGACGACTACGTCGAAGTCGGACGGCTCTCCCGGTTGGCCCAGGAAGGCAGGTCCGGTCAGGTAGCAGCTACGCAGCACCTGCAGGCAGCGAGACATGCAGTCGGCTGGGTTAGCGCTAGAAGCCACAAACGAAAAGGTAATGGGATGCAAACGACACTTATCATTTATGAATTTAAGTCTATTCTTTACGAAGACCGAATGCTTTTGCATTTTTTCCAACGTTCGAGAGTAAGAGGCCAACCAGTTCAAAGAAATAGAACTGTCTGAGTACAAACGCTGGGCAACGATAGTAATAGGTATTACGCATTTTGCACCAGCCAGCTCCTCCCGTACCTCGGAGAGCATCTCGACTCCGAGGGAGATTGCGTGGAGTTCTAGAGTTGGAATGGTTTTTACGCTTAGTTGTTTACCAACTAAACGGTTCTTGCCCATTAAAAATCGAACCTTGTTGGAAGTTATATTACGAAAATAAATTACGGCTGCACAGATCGACTTACTAGCATCCGTGAAGGCCACTAGCCTATTCGTCAGAGCGAGCACCCACAGCACGTGGGACTGCAACCGGCGCCGATTTGTTGGCTTGGCGTGAGATTTTTCTCCACTCACGCTGTTCGTCCCTGGAAACAAGCTCGTCCCAATTTCTTTTTGACTTTTGCAAGCCGTGCATGAACAGTCTGGCTCTGTTCAAGCAAGGTCCCTGAAAATTCATTATATCATATTGCGTCGCAATAGTCTGCAAGATAGTTCTTTTGGTGTTGCCCTGTGGATTCAGAGCGAATTTTCGCGGGCTTAGCTCGTCAGATTCGCGATTCCAATGTAAGCCGAGAAGGGGAACATGGTTAGGCGTTGTCTCGCCTACTTCGTCCTCAGCAATTTTTTGAACCCGTACCTCATTGGTGGCAAACTGCTGCAAGGCAAAATGATAAGGCGCAAAAATACCTTTCAGTTGTCCGAAGGCCCACTGAACGTACTCTGAAGTTCCGGTACACGCGCCGTTGTCCATGTAGAAGAGCGCGTACAACTGCTGTTTGAGCGCCCTTATTCGGGGAGAGTCCGATTCTGTATCAAGGCACAAGATCTTGAACAAGGCAAGCATTAGCATGGCTGGGCTACATCGCAAGCCAAAGCTCAAACGCGAATTTCTGAAAACAATTGGGGCAAAGTCAGATTTACGAACATTTCTATGCCACAGAAACAACAATTTGTCGGAATCTCCCTTCTTCAGCGCTATCTGTAAAAACGCTTTTTTCAAGTCAAAGACGAGCAGTTTCTCGTCAAACCTGAGATGCAGGAGAGCACTGGACAGTTTTTGATTTAACGAGGGGCCTGGATGAATAACTTGATTATGGCTCAAATTTACGATTTTGTCTTTACTGCCATCACAAAGATTAGACAAGAAAACTACTCTCACTTTTGTCGTTTCTTAGTCTGGCTTAAAAACTGGCATGTGGGCTAGGAAGCTATGGGTCGGATTAGCTTCAGAGTAGCTCTCAAAATCTTCTACTCTTTCAATAATGCCAGCTCCCTCCAGCTCGTGAAAATAGTCATCCACCATCTGAAGTTTATCAGACTTATGATATTTGTTAAGATTAGATTTCAATATTTTACGACACAAATTATAGTTGTTGCCGAGAAATTGAGCAACATCGCTCCTCCACATCAACGGCATAATTAATCTGCCGTTGGGGGAGCGAGAAGAATTTTCTAGGACGTATCTTACCATCAGGTCATCCACTTCCGATGAATCCTCTTTGTAGTCTCCTTCATCGGAACAAGCCATCATTTTCCATTTTTCTTCCAAGACTTCCTGGGTAGCTTTGTGTATAATTCGGCAGGGATCAACTCACCAATGCTGTCCAGGACTGTAACGTTTGAAACTGTTACAGGGTTATCAAATAAATCTCTCTTAAGATCATCATCCCGGTCTCTTACAGCAGGAAAAGGCGTCACGGTAATATTTGAAATGGTAGGCGCGCTGATATTTAGTCGATCTGGCAAGACCTGCAAATTTCTCGCCAAGCGCGTTACGTCACCATACAGCAGCAATCCAGCGTCCGTCTCTGAAAGAACAGAAGGTTCATCGTCTCCGAAAGAAACCTGCCTTTCCAGGAGAACCTCGGGATTTTTGTTTCCAAGGACAAACGAGAGATTAGACACATCATCAGATTTCATCAGTAGAGGATCTGCTAAAGTGTAGCCCTTCTTGTGGAGGGTCTCAACAACACCTGTCAAGCCAGGGACTTTCAGGGTAGTATTAATTGATGGAACACAAATGGCTCCCAGAGTAGTTGTTTTATTTCCTAAAGTTAAATTTACCGACACGATCTTTGTCGTGTATAGTTTAGACTCGTTGAAACCGTTTACCACAATCGGAAAATTAGATTCCAGAACCGGCAGATTTAATTTATCAGCGACAGATGAGAGGATGAAGTTTGGTTGGCAACCAGTATCCTTCATTGCTCTAACCAGAAAAGAGCCTATCTTACCAGTGAAAGTAGGCAGGAGCACTCCAGTCCCCACATCTCTCTGAAGGGCTGACTCCGTCCCGTGGAGGGAGTATATATGGAGGGAGCATAGCCGTCTGTGAAGCGAACCAGTTTTTGAGATTTCTCCTGTGTCTGTGGTAACCAATAGCCGTCTCGCGAGTGTGACGTCAGCACGGAAGCCAGTTACCTACCAACTACGATAGAGTGCGCACGCGCTCGCTGAATGCTCTTCCAGCTGTTTAATTAATCATTCAGTCGTTAATGATTAATTTGGGATTCTAAGACTCCGAAAGATAATAAATTGTGTTTCGTCACTTGAAGACACTTAATAATATCAAAATTACTAGCAAAGATACATTAAGAGTTGAAAACTATAAAGATTACAGGCCCTTGATTATAACAAATTAGAGCGACTTGCACGCGCACCTCACCCTTTGACTTGTGGTGAGGTACTAATCTTGCTTTGGAAAATGAGAGCCATTGAGAGGAAGGGTTGTAGGGAAGGTGGGTGGAGCAACTTCAGCCAAGCGTCTGTGGTTGGCTCAGAATCGGGCATAGAGCTTGCCCGAGTGTTTCAACTTTTGCAGCCAAATTGAGCCCGATCGGAGTGCGCTATGCTCCCTCCATATATCCTAGCTCCATGCTCCGTCCAAACCACGCTTGTGTTGACGCTCGCTCTCTGCTCTGTTGAGTGTCTGCCTCTGGAATTGGAGCCTTTAGGAAATTTCGAATTAGTTTGGGAGGGACACAAGAAAGTCATGTGCTGTCCATTGCACTTGAAACAAGTCCTACCAAACTTGAATTTACAATTACTCGTTGAATGGTTGGTATAACCACAACGAACGCACGCATGCAAAACTCTCAAGCGCTCTCTCTTTGACTCTGGAGTCTGATACACTGGACAATCTTTGGTGGAATGAGAGGATTCGCGGTTGCCCTCCTCATCACTGCAGAGAGAACAGAAAGGGAACCTTCCAACAGCCGCGGCTCTCTCACTAGGCAGACTTGTGACATGGGTGGCCAAGTTGTGCACCAAGGAACTCTGCTAAGCATTACCAGCTTTGCGTTTTTCTTGACTGCGAAGTTCCTGGTACCTATCAATAGCACTGAAAATATTATTATTAATTTCGGGTAAGGTAGGCTTATTATTGTTGCAGATGTTAACAATTTGATTTTGCAATGAAGTGTTCATGCCATTCCAGATGAAGTAATTAAGAACAAGATCGACCGAGATATCAAGATTACGAAATAGATCCTGGACAGAGCGCATCTCACTAACATACTCGTACGGGCTCTCATGCTGGCTCAAATGTAACTGTGCAAGACGCTTGATTGCATCGAACTGCTGTGAAACTGTGCGCGCAAACGCACACACCAACAGCTGCCTAGCATTGTCGTACGACTGGTCAGAGCCTGAAAGAGAGTTGATCAAAATTAGGGGATCATTGCGCAGCTGTTTCTTCAAGTACACAAATTTTTCGTAACTGGATAGTTCATATTTATCGATGCTACTGTCGAAGTTCTGCAAGAAATTGGTCAAATTTTCGGTTCGCTCGTTACCAAAGGTAGGCAAAGGCACCTCCGGTAGTTTTAATTTGTTGAGACGCGAAGAGGCCGGGGCAGCAGGAACCGTGGCCGAGTCTGACGCGCTATCCGCAAAAATATGGTCTCGAAGGAGAACCAAAGCGTCAGATAATTTTACCGCATAGGTTTCACATGAATCGAACTCAGCAGCCAGCTTACCGTCCTCAGTGGAAGACTCGCAAAGCTGAGTCGCAATCTCGCTGTCGAGTTTTCGGACGTCCAGGCTCAGCTGCTCGAGACGACTCACGATAATTTCTCGTTGCGGGTGAGTGAATTTACGTTCTCGGGAATTTTATCACAGAGTTTCGTGATCTGGGCCCGAACGTATCCGCGGCACCTTACTGAAAAATCGGTTTGAGACATTATTAGATTTCAAGAATTAACTTGGTATTAGTACTAAATAAGACCAATTCAGCTATCACGCCACACTGTCTAAATCTGAAAGCACACGAAATATTAGGAGCACGGAACACGAGCACGCTCCCGCACCAGTCACCACACCACTACATGAAGTCCGCTCGAACCCCCTGGCAAGGTCGCCATAACGAAAAAAGCGAGCGGGGGGAATATGAAATACAGACAATAGATTAAAGTTTAATAATATCACCCGAATATTTAACAATGCCGGTATATAAATAAATAATCGTGCAATGAAAAATAAATTAGGCGATGGTGAACGATGGTTCTCGTTCGATGAGAGAGCTGCGTCGGAGACTCGGTCCGATGTATCGGAGCCGCTGTCGTCTCTCCAGGCGTAATCCCCGCGCCTTCCGTTAGTGCACCTAGGCAAGACAATGAACAAAAGTTAAAGCAAAAGAGTAAATACAAAGTATGATCTGAATTGCTTGGTGAATAAATTTCGTCATCAGTTACACACACCGAAAACTATCCCCGATCTGATACACCTACAAACACCTCAACTAAATTTACACCCACCGATCTGATCTCAAACACCTCAACTAAATTTACACCCACCGATCTGATCTCAAACACCTCAACTAAATTTACACCCACCGATCTGATCTCAAACACCTCAACTAAATTTACACCCACCGATCTGATCTCAAACACCTCAACTAAATTTACACCCACCGATCTGATCTGCATCCAAACACGTAAATAAACACGCCCCGATCTGATCTACACCTAAACCCGTAAATAAACACACCCCGATCTGATCTACACCACCGATCTACTTCTAACTAGTTAATATATAGATTGATTACCCTAGGCGCTATTATTTAACAGGAGGGAACGGAACACTTCAATGAGCTTCAGCCGAACAATCTAATGCTTACGCACGACACACGACAGCACTGCGACTTACTGCTCTAATGACGAAGCGAAGTGTCTTCATGCGGTGGTGAGGCGATGAGGTGATGATGACGGGTGCGCACTCGCGCTCACAGGTGCTTAGCCGCCTCCTCCCATGCCGACCGTGGTGCGTCAACAAGACAAGAGCACACTGAATGGACGGACGGCGGAAGAAGCCGTGCCGGATGGTGAGGTAGCGGAGCGTCAGAGGTCCAGAAATTGAGGTGCAAGCGGTGAAGGCTGAAGATAGTCTGACGATTTTGGGCGCAACAGATCTGGGGTTGGATCTGCCGACAGTGCTTTGAGAAAAAGTCAGTTGGCAGTGAATGAAATGTCGACAGCGTAAATCGCTATGCCGGTTGTAAGATTAGAATTGTCAACTGTACTATTGAAGTGTTCGTAATTAAATTGTAAGGCTCTGTTCCCATATATCCGTACACAAAAAGGGTTACTTTTTCGACACCACTATCCTTTCAAAAAATAAAGATTTTGTTTCCATTTATAGTTTTCACTTATTAAAAATCTATTATTAAGCCATGAAAAGAGCAAATCTTATTTTATCGATGAGTTAAATGAACCAAATTCATCAATACTGTCAGAGGTAGAAACCTGAAGGTTTTTCTACATCTAGAACTATTTTTCCTTGGTATACTTTTTGAACTAAAAGCAAATAGTTGGGAAATTTTTTGTCAAAATGTTGAAATAGTAACACTATTATTATAACACCAAACAAAAGATAAAATATTTAACCCCACTGCCCCGCTGTGTGTAAGGTTAAAGCCACATTAATACTAAATATATAAAATTTAAGTGCTTGTACATGAATTTTGAGATGACGTACTTGCCAGTCATGACATGGCCAGTTTTGTCTGTTGTTCACTTCTAGCTGTTGTGGCTCTGTTGCATTTGGTGTGTTTCCTCTCTCGAGTCTCGATCAAAATTGTTTAATAAAATTTGAAATGAGCACGCAAATTTTCGTTCAGATCTGATTTAAATATTTTGAACAATTCTATCGGGCCAATTTTTCATCTGACTTATAAAAGACAAAGTAATGTTAGAGAGTTAAACTAGTGAAACATCAGATTATATAATTTTTCCATACAAATTCGTAATTCTTATTCATAAAATCCATGAACAATACAATCCAACTTTTAAATTATGCAAAATCGGTTCTGAATAAATCTTGAATAACATATTTGAAACTAAGCATGTCAAATTATTCAATTTAGAGACGACGTCCCTCTTACGGGTCTTTTCCTTGGCTATTGAGCCTAGAGCAACGAAATTTGGTAAACTGATAGGAAATGCAATTTGAAATCGTTTGTTTTTCATGAAAAAATGCGATTTTTGAAAGAAAACGAGATATTCATAGAAAAACGGATGTTTTTTGGGGGGATTCTAGATGCATATCCCCCTACAGTTCTAAAGCTACAGAAAATAATTTGGTATCATTGGATGCGGAATATTGTGGATATTACGGAAAGTAAACAGGAATTCTATAAAAATATTATAAAAAATAAATTTTTCGGGCGCCATTTTTTTGAGAAGCAAAGTTTTCATTTGTGACACACAACTTTTGTTTGCAACAAATTTTGAAGTGCCCCTTTACTTTTTGTAATCTCCACGCTTTTTCGCATCCACTGATACCTAAATTATCACTGTAGCTTAAAAAATGTAGGAGGAGATGCATTTTGAAACCCCACATTCCGAACCTCCAAAAAAGGCAAAACAAGGAAACGCAAATAATTTTAATGGAAATTTAAAAAAAAAATTTGGTCCAGGTTAGACCCCTGAAATCCTCATAGAGTAATTCAGAGACATAGGAAAAGACATAGCAATGTTGCGCCGGGAAGAAAGTGCCACTGAGGAGGTGTAACATGATAAAATTCCACTTCCGCCTCCCCTCCCCCGTATTCCGCCTCCCCGTAGCGGGCGAACGAGTGAACGTACGAATCTAATATTTTCACAGGAAGTACCTGACCTCTTACACTTTCTATAGCAGCAAAAATCCCTGTTTCTACACACCAGGGGTTCAAATGGGGGAACGCCCTCCTTAAAATAACCCTGAATCTGTACTCATGGAAACTTATGATTATTTTGGAAGTTCTCCTATACATGTATGTAACATTTTCAACGCAAAAGTTTACGGTGGGTTAAATTTTTTGCAGGCTTTTAAAATTTACATCATAACCTTATCACTGATAAAACATTCATTCCACTCACAAAAATTTCATGGTTGAAGTAATAAATTCTCGTACACGAGCTCAAGTTAGTGGAAGCATTTCTCGCACGCACTCGTTGAAGCAGATAATTTTCTTCGTGTTCATTTCTGGCCTGTTAGCTGGTTATTTCTACTGAAATTCTAGCTCTAGTTGGCGCGGTATTGAAAGCAGGCAGTAATCTTCCAACACTAACCATGCAAGAGTGCTAGTGTGCGCAAATGCATTCGTCACCAGAGAATAAAATTACTGTCATTCCTATCCGGCCAGAAATGAGTCTACCTAGTACATACAAAATTGGATTTCACCGAAGTATCTCGAATGTGTATGAATGTAAGGCCATAATTACTGGGGCAGATAACCACAGTTGATCATGAAATTGATGGCTGTGTTGGCGTTTTTACGTAACTGTGTGAGTGGCGTGCGAAGTGGTAGTAATTAGCGATATTTAAACAAGGAATGAGTTACATTGAAATGGAATATTATTCAAAATATATTTTGAAATACTCTAGGTCAAAGATGAAAATGTTTGGTTATGATAATTTTTATTAATATCTTATATAAATGGTGAATAACGTAGGACACAGTCTTACGAATCAAAATGCGTGCTTAAAACTTATGGAGTCCGTTATCAATAATTTTATCAAAAAGATGTTGAATTACAAATTCCCAAATAAGAAGGGCTTACAGACTTGTGAAGAAGTTTAGTGAATTTAAAACAAAATTGAGCTCAAGAAAGAGCGAAAGAAAACCCCATACGTTCTCAAAGTATTCACATCGTGGGTGCCTAATAGATTATGAAAATTATCGAGAAATGGCATGGAAAGGAACATCATCATCGACCGTTTCATCTTGAAGACTCATTTTGATAAAAATGGTAATAGCATGGATTAGTGGCATTCTTAAGTGAAGTAAATGCATTGAGAAGGAATATAGGGTCATTTTGACACACTTAAGTGTGTCATACGTGTGTCGCAAAACCGGCACACAATTGTGTGTCATGGAGGCGCCATGATACACTTTAGTGTTTCACATGGCACACTTAGGGTCGTCATGACACACTTAAGAGAAATCTACGGAGCCTAAAACATAGATTTAACTTACTCCTACCATACCCCTCTGTCTTGCCTGTGGATTAATAAAAATGAGCACTTGCAGAATTAATGGGTTTATGTTGTACCACAGGCTTGTTCGAGGCTTATGTTGTACCACACATTGAACATTTAATTTTAAATCATCACCATATTTTCACAGAAAATATGCACTACTCATAAAATCAGCGTATTCTGTAATTTTACTGAGAACGTACAATGCATTTCATACCGTCGTGTAGAAAAACTTCACGAATTTATGCAGAGTTGAACAGATTATTTAAAATTTGCAAATAAAGTTAGAGCGTCTACAAAATCATCCTCACAACAGCGTTATGTATATTAACATGATATATGAATTCGAATAATTGTGAAGGTTTCAATGCCTTAACGCTTATCAAATGAAGAAAGCCCTGATTTCATGCTAAATTGCATTTTAGAAACCTAAAATTTTTTCATGCATTAAAAATAGGCTTCAGCATAACCACATTTTGCACTCATCCGTTCAAATAAAAGCAGCATCAGTTAAGTTCGCTCATTTTATTCAACACTGAAATGACCCATTTTCCCTGCATTTTAATTCTCGGAAAATAGTTGGATTCAAAGCAATAAAAAAGTGGAAGCAAATTCAGCACTGAATGTTTATCTACTTAGAACTGGAAGTGATCAAAATGATTCCACGTTTATGAGCACATTTCCGTATAATCGAGAAATATTCTAACAATCAGAATCAATTTTATTTTCCACTTTCAGTTTCATTTAACTTGAAAAGCAAAGGTTTCACGCTTCAGCACAAGAATTCTCCATTTTGAAACGAAAAATTTCTACACGTTATCACGCACAAATGAAATTCAAATTTATCACGATACCTTAGAAATTTTTAATCACATTTTACACGAATAAAATAAAAAATTCATTTATCAACAAAAAATATTTACACCTATATGTACATTTCCATGTAAGTCTAGAAATATTCAAACGGACGAAAATAATCAAGTTCTGCGTTAAGTTTCATAAACAAGTTCTCGTAAAATTAAGCATGTCTTTCACTGTGATGAAAATAATTCCATTTGGAAAAAGAAAATAAATTTTCAAACACCTATCCGCACAAATGAAATCCCGATTCAGCTCTATAAAGGAAGGTTTCATTTTAATTCAAGAAAGAATCTCAAAATGCATATTTAGTATTTTACTTTTACACGAGTAACAAAATGAAGGTGAAGAATAAAATATTTCAAGGATTGTTTGAACGTTCACAAATAAATCCAGGAACTTTCGAAAAACGGAAAATATTTCATTCTTCACTTTTGAGGTCCATAAATCACGAGTTCTCGCAAAGTTAGAGAAAATCTCACTCCAGAATAGAGAAAATATTTTAGGAAGTTGTATCAGCTAAAAGAATTGTACCATAATTATCACACATATGAATTCTCATTAAATAACTATGGCAATAGAGCTTAATAACACTATTTTTATACATGACAAAATAGAACATTACATATTACTAATCGCAGTTCAAGGCAATGGACGCTATTAAATCAGATAATTCTAGTGACTTGAAGTTTTTTTAACAATTGTACGCACTTTCCTACAAAAATAAAAGAATATTGGAGTAGACGAAATAGTATCTTATTTACTTCTATTTTACGAAAAGTGAAGGTTTTACGCTAGGAAACATTCTCTATAATCTGAAACTGTGAAATGATTTGTTAACACTTATCATCTGGAAAATGAAAGTTTCATTTACATACCACTTCGCCAATACAATGTGAGAGTTTCCTTTTCACTCGATGAAATTTTCAGCAATATTTATTTTAAAGTAGTGTACTGAAAGGTTCGTCCGTTTGGGACTCAGATCACAGTTCAAACAGCTCGAGTTAATTACTAATATACATATAAAAATTTTATGGAAAATAAAATTATTTAACATTTACATGCATATTTCTTTATGAAGTCAGAAATGTTCAAACAAATGAAAATTATTTTAATAATCACTTTTAGTTACATAATGAGCTCAAATTCTCGCTAAGTTATTAATATCCCAGTTAGGAATTTACGTTTCGATACAGTGAAAACATTGAAGCTTGTATTATAACTTGGAATCTCAAATTCCATGTGAATATAAAATGAGAGTAACCATGCTCCTTTTGAACTATATAAAATAAAAAAAATCCACACAAAACTGGAATTCCATAACGTTGCATCAAACGATGTTCATTGGTTTCACTGAGTCATAAGGCCGTCATTCGTGATGTGCTGACCGCCATTGGTAACGATACCGAGGTCGTTCGGGGAAGATCCTCTGACTTGCACATAAACTTGCAACAATAATAAATTTACGAGGATCTAATGAATAAGTTTAAGTGTCCTTGAAAAGTTTTGTTAGTTTAATAAATTGAATGTGAAATTAATAACACAAAATTCAGTACTAAATAAGTACAGAACTCAGCACTAAAAAAGTTGATTTTAATAACACCTCCATCTAAGTGGTTTTAAAACATCTGATATTCCTGGAAAGAGACCAATCAAAATTTCATTCTCAACTCAATTGACGGCATTTAAATAAATCAAATTAAAAATCATTTCAAATAGTTCATAATATTTAATTAGTATATCCAAATATATACAATAGTTGTAAAAATTAGAATCCCCATTCACTTATCAAACTAAGAAAGTTTTGTTCGAGTTTATAGACAAAATTGTGAACTTATCAAAAACAGGCTCATGCACGACCACGTCCATCAGGGTCTGAAATCATTACATTAGCTGTAAAAGTATCACTTACATTCCGCATAGAAATAACACGGTAGTTATATCTTCTTTCAAAAGATTCATCAATTTCATTTCGGAAACGCAAAAAACTCAAGATTTTATCCTTTATGTTCTGATTTTATACTCGGTAGCAGCACACAAATGAAAATTGATTTATGCATGAAAATATAGCATATATTTTTGTTGTTAGAACTCATATTCTTAGCAGGTAGCAAAGGAACTACCAGAAGTAAAAACTAAAGCTATTCAGCACCAGTTCAGACGTCTCAATGTAAATCCAGAAACTTGCAAACAAATGCAATGAATTTTGTTTCACACATTTGAGCAAAAACAAAAGGAAACCGAAACTTTGCAAACTTAAACAAGTCTACCACAATAGTAGAAATATTCATTCAATTTGATACTGAAAAAAAAATTTCCATACCTATTTATCCATACGCATTATTTCTCATCAAATCATCAAATTTTCATTGAATAACTCACTCTTATTAAGGAATAATTCGATTTTCACTAACATGAATACAATAAACACCATAGGCAAGCTCACCTCAAGTTCTTGGCTTGTATTAGAAAAATTATAAATTCGTTCAACACGTTTTCTGCTGTGATTTAAACTGCAGTTCACTATCCAATTCAAATTTATAGTCAATTGCAGTAACAAACATTGAAAATAGCAATCATTAACTTGATCTTACTTGTTTTTAGCTACTATTAACTATTTATAAAAATTGAGTGAGTGACCGAAGGTCGGTCTGCAGCATTTTGAAAATCCCTCCAGTGACCACCGGTGAGTTCTTCGCAGGAAACGCGTTAAAGCAAGAACGCAGTTCAATACATTGTATGCATGTATCATGACAATAGATCCTCTGCGTATAGAAACAGTACTTTGGATTACTTTACTACAACTAACGAAGTCTCCAAAATAGATGAGACGATGTAGGATGAAGACGACAACTGCCGAGGTTGTCGGAAGTACAGGTTGAGACCACTGAGCGCCCTGACGCCCGTGCTGTGCTGAAACAAATGAGATAAGGATTTCATTCTGAAATTCAATGCGCTCATAACTAGGCAAGTTTTATTTATCAGTGGTTTTGTGAAGTATCCATTTATTAAAGGTGCCCACTTAACTGCGTAGCAATGTCCAGGGTTGGTTTAAAAACACTCTTATACGACTTTAAAAATCCTGCATACATTTACTAAATATTTTACTCAAAATTGAATCCCCAGTGTGCAATCTAAAACAACCATCAAGTACCAAATATTGCTAATTTACTCGGTCATGTTTGTGATAAGGCTACGAATAATTTCTTGACCTCAAGTGAAGATGAATTTTCAAAAATAATATCGAGCATCAACAGGCCACTGTCTATTTTATACTCTGCTCTGCGCATAACAAAATGTGATGTAAATTTGGACGCAAGTTGATATGAACCTCTCAAACTGAAACAACGCTCCAACAAACATGAAAAAGGTGCTGTTCAGAATGAAATGAAGGGAACGGGGAATCCCAACAACTTGTGCATAAAAACCATACGATTGAAAAACGCTTCATGATAACAAGATATTAATTTCATTGAAACCACTAATATCGAAAGATGATTTTGAGACCAAGTAAGAGCGGAAAAAGATAGCAGTGTGGAACAATTTAAAATAACAATAGGATACCGAAAAACGATGTTCCTCAACCATACAAAAATCCTAATTCATTTGTACAAAGACTTCCTAAGCTTTAGTTGGCGACCTCACCAATTGTGAAACATCTGTTCGCAAAACAGGATGAACTCATATTAAACTGCAGAATGAACGTGGAGAAACACCCTAGCTGCCCTTTCAGCAGCGGCTTCTTTCGTGTTTGCTGAATTCTAATATTTTACAACAATTTTACCATTTTTGTGCTATAAAGGATAAAAATGAATCAATCAGCATCAGTATGATGTCTGAATATTCAAACAACATTTGTGGAGCACTTCACTTAACAATGTAAGAAATGACGAGCTTCAGCCCCTTTTCTTCCTTGTAACTATTCAAGTACATCTTCAACACGTCATTTGCCTCATTGCTCTAGCATTCTAAAACTTCAACTAAATAACTGAATTTGAGGAATGAAAGCACTAAAGGACCTATCAGCGTAATTTTTTCGAATACATCTTGAATTAAATGTACTTTGGGTAAGAATTAAAATTTTATTAAAAATAGTATGGGTGGATCAAAATATGAAAAAAACTTGAACTATTCATGAATGAAAATAAACTTACCTCTGAAATCTCACTGAGTGTTTTTTGAAGCAGGTTTGTGGCAATAATGAATATAACTAACCTGATCGGGTTCAACTCAATCTCTCCGAAATATGTGATGAAGTCTGATTCGTCATGAAATGAAGTTATTGATGTTGGAAAACAACGAAATGTAATAACTCATTTAGCTATGGTGTACGGAGCCAGTCAGACTATACTACAAAATAATCAAAACTCTGAGGCTGATAATTTCTTTTTTTAAAACTTCATGCTGTGTCCACTTATAGTTTTTTTGCTTTAAAATAAATTATTCTGTAAGCAAAATACCAGTAGAGGTTCCTTACCTTTCTGAAGAGAGTTCCTTGAAACATTTCAATCCAAGCGTTGATCCTCGCAAAAAAGGTTTACAAGGTTTTGAAGAAATGTTTTGAAAAGCAGCAAAAACCAGTTAGCCAAATCATCATGACTGACGTCCCTCAACGATGCAGACCTCTTTGCAACATGCCAGTGACACAGACGTAGTTGGCAGTAAATAGGGCTGTCATAGATGACCACATGTCAATGTACGTGAACATGTTTAGAAAGAGGTGAGAATGTGGCTAACATATTTAAAACACTAATAATTCTGCTTGTTTGCCTTTTTGTTTAGTTAGCAATGTGCTAAGTGGCTTGCTTATCACCATCCACCCTTTTTTGTTTTCAAAAATAATGAAAGAATTAGTCTAGGTAGTCAGCCGGATTTTCCAAAACTTCTACAAAGTGGTAGAGAATGAGATTAAATGGACATGAATGAATTTAAATTTGTTATTAATTTTCAATTGTTAATGTTCTTGATTAGGAAAGAATTAAAATGAAGGCTTCCCAAAGTATCACAGTGTGTGCTATGAAAGGGAAGATAGCGATAAAATATGTTCGTTTTATTAGTGTTCGTGATTGGGAAAGAATTAAAAATGAAGGCTTTTTAAAATATCCCTGAGAGTGCTGTGAAAGGAAAGAAAGCGATAAAATAATTTTGGTTTGTTATTAGAAAATTGGAAAAATTAATTCATTTCTAAGAAGTTAATACGAAGTTCACATTTGTTTCTGGAATTTGTAAAACATAAATATACTCGTTTGAAAAATCCACATGGTTTCAAAATAATCCATGCCAATGTTTTCACAATTGATTGAAAAAAAACGAATACAACCAAATTATTCCCACCAAAAATGGATATTAATACTGGTAATTATGAAAAACCTCTGAGAAACGCTGAAATAACAAAGTAATTAGATAAGTTACAATACAATTATTTCATTAAGTGCTTTAACTTTTTTCGGAACAGCATTTGATTGTGATATAATCATTTTAACATGCCCACAAAACAGGTAATATACATACCATGTATTGAAAAGGGTTTCTTGGTACAGAAAGTGTAGACCACTTCTTTCTGACATGAATCTCAAGCAGATTTTTGCCCATCTCATTAAAAGCATATTCACTTTGTGCAAGACACAAAAATTTCAGGAACATTATGATACTAACAAAATATTTTTATAGTAACCCTGCAGAAAATCAGATCATATTTTTTATGCAAGTATACCAAGGCTTCAATAATTCTGAAAGTCAAAAACAAAATAATTACCAACATTGTAACATTGAAACATTTGAATTTATCTGCAACTGAAGTATTGTAGTCGTATTAAATAATCTAGCAAAAGGCTTTATAATAAGTCTTATGGCCCACCTTAATCATTAAATCAACAACAGCTTGAAAGATATTATAGGCAATATATAATGGATTACAGAACTGGTTTGAAATTATCAGGTGACATGGAAGCATTAGTAATAGTAATAATATTAGGGGGATGGTTCGGGGTAAAAAAAGTCTGGACGTTCTCGGTGGATTTTACTGAGATGTCTACCGTAAGTGTAAATTGTTATCAATATTTTTTTCATTTGTGCGTATTTTCGTAACCATACATGGAAAAGATTTTTAAAAAAAACATGAAAAAACATGTGTTGCGGAAAATCCTACTCCCACAACTTTGAACTCACAGATATGAGAAAAAATTTCTAGATAGCTAATTGTCTTGTCTAAAGATCCGGTGTAAATGTTTCTCGATTATTTGATTTTTTAAATTTTGAGAATTTTTTCCCAAAAAATGCTTCTTGCAATCTCTGTACCTTTAAAACTGTGGGAGGAGTAGGTTTTCGAATGTCAAAAAGGTTAGTTTTCAAGAGAGCCATTTATCGAAAAAAAAAATTTTCGTTCTTTACTAATTTTTGAATTGAGTCTTATGAGCGATTCTGTACCTTCTTATGTACCTTCAAAACAGTGGGAAAGGATCCATATCAAAAGTCAATATATACAAGTTTCAGAACAGGGTTTTTTGAACAATTTTTTTTAATACTGACTAATGTTTTTGATTACCTGTATTGCTTTGTAGCTCTTTTTGAGCCCTTTCGATTGATATAATTGTCATTCATGTAGCTTCTAAACTTCGGGAAGCGCTTATGTTTACACAGAAAGCTAATTAGCTGATGACTCAGCAGCCAGACTCAAAACAAACACTCAATGACACCATCATAATTTATCACTTAATTTATCACTGAGTAATAGTATGTTTCGTTTGAGTACGACAACATTTCAAGAAAGGCCATGAATGAACTCTCATGCTATTCCCGTAGAGAAACGCTCAATACTGACTCGTAATAGGGGGGGGGGAGGTGGAAGAGGGAGGTCACCCATCCATTGGCGCACCCCAGGGTAAGACTAGTGCTCGTCTTCTACCTCGTCCAGAAGACGAACCAATTGCCGTACTTGATAGCCAATTATATCATTGGATGCGCAAAAAAATCATTATAAGATGAGTTTAGAAACAGAAAAATTACCTTTATCCGGAAATAGACCTACCTGAACCGTGCCCTTAGCCACAAATCAAATTTTTGAAACATTACATTGGTTATTCAGAAATTATTTATTCTTTCCACAAATAAAAGTTGAAAAAAACTCAGATTTCGGCTATCACTTTGACAAAGTCAAATTAGAGGGTGATAAAATTTACGTGTTATAGAAGGCCAGTGGTAGAACAAGAGAAAAAGTTGTAATATTGCCAGAAGGATATTTCCCATTGATTTATAGTACAAAACTACTTACGCAGTTTCATTTAGCCTTGTGTTTTGCAAAATCACTTAATTCTAAAGTTTTTATTTGTTTGTGCTACAAATTGCCATTGTTGATCAGGAATCAGAAACATATCCTTGTATTCCAACTAATTTGAGTATGGAATCTTGCTAATATAACCCGACATTTAACCAGTTATACTTTTTTGTGCAAGAATCAGTGGAAATTATATATAAATTATGCAGAAACTTACATGCAGCATTTAAGAATTTCTGAGATTATGTTGCGAACAGGTATAGTACGAAATTTTTTATTTCATACAGAATTTTTCAAAGAATACATATTGGTGTCAGAATTACCAAATTTCACTCCTGTCAGAATAAATTGAGCTATTTTGCACTCAAAAAGGAGGAATATTTGATAAAATATCCTGATTAAAATTTAAAATTTTAATGGAATTATTTCATGGTGAACAAAATAAATGTTTGCTCAGAGCTAAATAATGTTTGGAATATATTTTGTTAATCATCTACCACAATCCCAACTGTTACTAACAACTAGCCTCATAACATTTAAAAAATATCCAGCAACAATATTCTGACGCAAAAAGTAACATAACTTCCTTAGTAGAAGTCATTAAAGAATTTTCCGACAGAACATTTTTCATCACTTCCAAATCTCATGTTAGCTTCAGCCACGGCTTTGTGCTCTATTTGACATTCCATTCTCAGCCTTGAACTAACGGTTTTGCCGTCCTTCACACAAACTGGCTCTAGCCACATTTAACACCAGAAAAACGCATGCTTCTCCGACCAAATTAAATTTCCTTTCTTTAACAACTGTGAACAAGCAATCATCACACACAAGAAGCACACTGAACTGTTTTTCAGAACATCTGAGACTGAGAGATTCCGGGCGGCAGCCGAGGCACACTTAATAATTTTCGCAGTAGTCTGTGACTGGCGGGTGTTGGGCTGGGCTCATGTCTGACGTACGACAAAAAGCATCATTAAATGAGTAATTCATCGAATCCTCAAACTTCTTTAACCAACTGTTTTTTCGAAGGCACCATCCCATGAAAATCAGTGTAATCAGCGCATATAAATCACACAGAAACTATCACTAGGTATGGAAACAACAAATCTAGTCGGCTGCAATGTAGTGCTTGAGGACACCGTCTGGGTAGAAATCGGGATAAGTGTTGATTTTCTGTTTTTATATGCATCTTATAGAGGATTTTCTTGCGCTTCCATTGGTACTTTCTGCTTACGTCAACTCCAAATGCTACGCCCACCAGAGAGGGGAAAGCGATGGTGGTGGAGTGACCTTAGCCACTCCCCCCCTCATTATTGGCGGTCAGTTCAGCGTGTTTCTTTGTGGCAAAGGCAATAGAGTTCGTTCATGGGCTACTCAAAGTGTTTTCATATTCAAACGAAACATTCTAACGCTGAGTAAGTATTTTTGATCACTTTTGACAATTTAAGAATTTAGCTGTTCTGCCGTATATATGATACTGCAGCTTTCATTCATAGCTCGATGACAGCTGCAGTATCATAGCTAAGGCTATGACAAGCACACCAATCCAAAGGGCTTGAAAAGAGCTACACTACAGAGGAGTTGACTTGAAAAAAAATATATTTTGGTCGAAAAAAAATTTCAAAAAAGTGGGTGTTTTGAAGAATTACACGGATTGTCTTTTGATGAAGATTTTTTCCCAGAGCTCCAGAGCTACAGCAATGTAAATTACATCAATCGAAAGGGCTTGAAAAGAGCTACAAAATCCCAAGAGTTCATTGTAGAAAACCCCTAGTTCGAAAGATAAGAAGAAAAACAATATTTTTTGTGTGAAAAACACGTTTTTTCTGGAAACTTGATAATTGGTTTCTCAAATGTATGTTCTTCCACAATATAAAGCGCTACAAGAATGGCTTATATACCATTAGATAGGGCTTAGCAAGGTGTATCCATATGCTATAGCATTTTTCGATACATCTATTATTTAGAAAATTACACGACATGGAAAAAAATGAAAGAAAATGTTCAATTTTTTTTTAAATTCCCAAAATCCACAAGAAGAAGTTATCGAAATTCTCTATTGCTTATGATTACATAGACATATGAAAAATCTTAACACGAAGTACTGGATCTGTAACTTCAAAATTGCAGAAGAAGATAGATTTTTAAAAAACCCTATTTTATCGTACTTTTCGAAAATGAAAAAAATCCAGTGCAGATACAAATTTTTTGTCCTAGTAACAAATTATCTATGCATCATTTCACACCTACTGTGACAATTTTAGAGAAATCCATCCGTAAATAACGAATTTTTTTTTACCCAGACGGTGTCCTCGACAATAAAATGTGTCCAATCTGTCATACGCTCCCTCCAACAGATGCACGAATATTTTTTGCAAAAGAAAAATATATACAAGGCTAATAGCAATTAAAAGCATTAAAATAACAGACATGTTGAAGAAAATTCCCTATCTATGAACAAAAACAAAATATAAGATGAATACATTTCTTACAGGTTTACACGACTAAAAGAAGAGAATAGTCATAAGCCATATTAGTGTTCCACGAGGAATCAGAGGACTAAATCATGCAATCAACTTGAATACAATCTCAATAATGATGGAATACCTTTTCCTTGAGCACCTACCAGCATATTATGAGCTTTGTCTCCTGTGCTGGACGAATGAAAGAATAATTATTGTAGTACATTGTATGTCAACTTTAATTTAATCGAAATGGCGATTGATCGATTTTTCCGGATGAATGATTAATTCTCATAGCATATTTGTTTATGATTGGTAGCTCTTTTTTAGCAGCTTCCATCGACTCGATTTTGTGCTAAATAGAAAAATTAAGCTATCTTCTGTAAATAGTGTTCATTTTTGTGGCACATTTTACGAAAATTAAGGTTTCATAATACAGGACGAACAAAAGATAACGATACATAAACCGAAAAGTTCATGATTCTTCAATATTCTGAGTTCAAAACAAATTAGACGTGACAAATCAAGACCAAAGACCTGACCAGAGACCTGACCAGAGACCTGACCAGAGACCTAAACAGAGACATGACCAGAGACATGACCAGAGACACGACCAGAGACATGACCAGAAACATGAACAAAGACATTACCAGAGATCTGACCAGAGACCTGACCAGAGACCTGACCAGAGACCTGACCAGAGACCTAACCAGAAACCGGACCAGAGACCGGATCAGAGACCGGACCAGAGACCGGACCAAATACAGGATCAGAGTTCGGATCAGAGACCGGACCAGAGACCGGACCAGAGATCGGACCAGAGACCTAAGCAGAGACCAAACCAGAGACCGGACAAGAGACCGAACCAGAGACCGGGCCAGAGACCGAACCAGAGACCGGACCAAAGACCGGACCAGGGACCGGACCAAAGACCGGACCAGAGACCGGACCAGAGATCGGACCAGAGACCGGACCAGAGACCGAAACAGAGACCGGACCAGAGATCGGACCAGAGACCGGACCAGAGACCGGACCAGAGACCGAACCAGAGACCGGACCAGAGATCGGACCATATACTGGACCAGAGATTGGGCCAGAGACCGGACCAGAGACAGGACCTGAGACCGGTCCAGAGACAGGAACGGGGATAATTAGACAAAATGAGATTAGAGTAGATTAGGTTTTTAAGCCTCCTTAAACGCAATACAGGCGTTCCAAAGAAAAGAAAGAGAAATGCATTAATTAGTATGGACTTGAAGGGATGTAAAATCTATACACGAGTCATATGTAAATGGGAAGTTGAGAAAAAAATTCATAAAACCAGATAACGAGTGAAGAGGAAAGTTGTGGGGTACTGAAAAACCGTTTAGTAGTAACCGAAAAAAATTGACCTGTAACCAAACAAAAACTTTATCTTGTTTCAACTGAAGGAAGGCCTATCTAACCTTTTGCTCGGGACCTCACATATCCCCCCGAGAGCCCTAATTCTCATAGATAAAACAGCTGTATTCTCTTGAGGGGTTTAAAATTCTTCAGTTTTCACAATTCTGAGTTGGAAGAAGTGAAACTTTCACAAAATTAGCGAAAATTAAATTATTACCACATTTGAACCCAAAGTGGCCATTAAAAAAGATTTATTGGCATTGATTAGAGAGGAAACACTCAACAAGGGTAACCTTGGCAAGGTTCTATCGGTGGAAGGTGGTCTACGTTCTCGGTCAACTTGAAGGAGTGTCATGGTGACACACTTAAGTGTGTCATGGTGACACATCCAGGTGTGTCAAGATTTCTCTGACTGTGAAGTACAAGCTGAGCAACTGAAATAATTTCCCCCATAACTTTTCTTGCCAATTTCCTCGGTTTTACAGAGCTGCATAGAAAAAATAGCTCTGTATGGAATATGTTTTACAGGTAACGTTCACCTGCGATGGGTACCCATCACACAACTTAATCTAGATAATACACCGAATTTTATTGCTACTAAGCAGGTTCATTAAAGCTCACACAACATTACCCAACTTGCTGGGAGTATGAGCAAACAGCTCAGATGGGAACGGCACTACATCAGAATCAATTGTTTCCATGAAATTCAGAGGGCAACCATTATAATATTTTATTGTCTTTTTCATCAGGAGTACACAAGAAAAACTAGTCACGGATCTTGCACTGTTTATGGTCTTTTATTTATTTGAAATACCATGGTGATTCATAAAACAATCATTCACTGATGATTGAATTATCGGACAATAATTCCTTTGATGCATGAAGTCTTCTAATACAATTGTATTGCAATGTGAGTGGTCAAATATATTCTGTTAAACGAGACTGTGTGAGCGAAAAATAACTAAAACTGTATAAAAACTGTGAAAAATACTAAGGTCTGTTACACCAAACTCTAGGGGGGCTTGGTATTTTTCTAGACGAGTTTACTTAGGTGAACAATCAAGGGCACTTAGTAATTAATTTGAGCGGAAATCAAGGTTATCTTTCAGATCAACTTAGATGATCAAAATCTATTTAAATTGTTAGCTGTAAAAAAACAGCTGAGGTATTGCAAGGCGATTTGCAAGAGATTTTTTTCAAACTTAGATAAAACACGTTGTTCATTGCGTTGCAAATGGTTCCGTCGTGATTTTCAATTCGTAAAGAAGATTCACTGCTATCATTAACTACTGCTTATTTACTCAAAATGGATTAAGTGCATGCAGCTTTAAAGTTCAAAAAGTGATCTAATTTAAAATATGAAAAATAAATTTTAAATTGCTTAACGGTTTTGTTGAAGTTACCATCACCCCATAATTAATTTACTGAACGAACGCGAAGACGTTGACTATATGGTAATTTCTGTTAATTTCAATGAATCATTTCTGACCAAGTTCAGTCCTTGAGAATATGTTTACAAGTGTGCACTATTGGATTTCATCCGTGTGTTGATTTTAACGAGCCACCCTCTATCGTTTTTGATTTTTATAATATTCTTCATTTATCATATTCTTTTTCGGCTCATGAAAATTGAAACCTGGGCAATTGCAAGGGCCCATGAATCAAAACTATTCTTCTCTAGTGGCATAGAATAGAGAATTCGTATAGATTAGGCTTGCCCATGGCATGCTATGGGAGCAGGCACCCCTAAGGAAATACTGCTTGGTCACCTCACCTATACGAAGGCCATCAAGACTTCTGCCTTATTCTGCTACTTTAATTATTTCAGAGCTGACTCCTTCTTCACTATTAAGTCTTTGTCTTTTCTTACTCTTGTTACCATTTTTGTTCCAATGTAGAGAATAACCTGCGTTGTAACACCTTATACATTGTTTTCCGATTCCCCTTTCTCTTTGCTCCCTCGAAATTGCATTTTATAGGGTTTGAGAGTGTTTAAGTAACTAAAAATAGTAATTGAAGACGTTTTATGTCTAAATGCTCGGGATAAGCATGGCTACTCAAAACTGCAGAGTTCAGTGGATGTGAACGCTTGTACCGTTGTGGCTGTATGTTGCTCATGAATGACTTTTGCAGAGGCAGTGGACAATATCCTCTGCGTTATGTCCCGCACGTTTTCTGACACAAAAATTATATGATGACGAATAACTGGGGAATTGCTCACGAATAAATAAACTATAAATAATAGTACTGTATATTATTAGGAATAACATGCAAATGAATGCTCTGTTGATTCACTCATGGGCACCGGTTTTGTCCTTTATTTTGGCCCATTGTAACAAAACACATGAGAGATTTAGCTCAATGTGAGTCATCAGTCCACGCAGTCGTTATTGCTCTACGTCTTCAGACGCTTCCTCGCCCGATTATAGTGAGTTTTCACAAAAAATTTCCACTCTCAAAGTAGATTTATTTGGGACTTTTTTGTTCAAATTTTCACTGCATGATGCAACAATACGTACTAACCCCATGTGCAGAATAGTAACCTAAATCCACAATCGTTTCATTCAACGGAAACTCATATGATGTTTTCATGGCTTGGGCAGAATCAGCAACAGACTGCTTCGACCTGCTTTGATACATTCTAATCAAGTTCAATAAGCCCTGAGCCTTCTGTTAATTGGTAGTTAGGATAACGGGAAGTTAATAATTAGTCTATCCCTGTACACATGGTTGGCTGGCGTGCTCATCAATTCCAGCATGTTTAGTGTTCAAATCGAATAGACGTCAGCAAACTAAATAATCAATTTTCGGAACTCAAGAGTCAACGAGCTAAGTATCAACATTTTTCTATGAAGTAATCAAACTATCAATTACCGAAAACCAGCATTTCTTTCGTGTTTTTTTTCTTTCACACAATAGGTAAACAGTTTAATTGGCGATAAATCGGTAGCTATTACTAACTAATGTTTCTATTATAAGAAGTTAGTTTTTATTATGATACCTTCCCATAAATCCATTAGGAAGTTTATTATGAACGTGTTCATAAGGATAAAATATGTTGTGTGAAATTACGTACAGGAAAATATTTTAGCTAAACTTCTCTGGTAAAGCTGTTTCTTTTACATTTCTGTGTAAAATAACTGGGATTTAGGAATAAAACCGTTTTCAACCTCGTGCTTTCTCAACATAATTCCGAATAAAAATGTGCAGAAAAAATAAACAGGCATTTTAATATCAATACATAAACGCCAGAAATCTGTTGTTATAAATTGAAAATAATACGAGAAAACTCATGTCAAGAAGGGGAATTGAAAGCAGAGACACTCATATCACAAAGAACTGAGCAACTTTCTCTTCAAGTCACCGAGGAGTAGTCCGAAGAAATTCACCTACAACGAAAACATTTGCTTGGCAGCAAATGTACCTCGAGTCCGAATTTTTCGTCGGCAGACCGGTAATTATCATCGGTTTTCGTCGTTTATCTCAAGAATTCCGACAGTAAAAATATTACCGGCGATCACCGGTAAATTTCAGACTCTAAAATGCCCGCTAACAATGATGGCTAGGGTTGTAATCTCGCATATAATGAGCATGCGTTTAAAATTAAAATGTTGAAACGTTAAAAGATTTTACATTAAAAAAAAGCATATGCATATAATACACATTTGCAAATAATAATACGCGTATGAATGTTTTGGCTGATGTGTATTTTTTATTGAAAAACATATCCAAAGAAGTAACGGCTTTCGTAAAAATACAAATTGCATAAAACTATAAATTACTATTCAGATCTTAAACATTATTGGTACAGTGTTCTTCACTGAGTGAAAATGGTGTTATCTCTGCAGTAGAGCCTTGCATGCCATATAAATTAGAACACCTCAAATTTACGTTAAGTTTCAGTGCAAAAGTGATTAATGGAGTATGTTAAGGAATTCAAAAACCGTGAAATGATGAAAGATAAACTAGATTGCCAATGTTTCGAGAAGACGATATGTGACTATGTTTCTTAAAACATCAAAAGAGAAATATGAGTTAAGACTTCGACTGATTGAATCCAAATAAAACCTGTGGAAATTATAGGGTGAGGTAAATAAGTTTCGGCATGGCATGAATTTGCTGCCAATGTATGCTATCTGGTCGAACTATAAAAACAATGGATGAAAAAATTAATAGAGTTTTAATTTATTGCAAAAAGCAAGTTATAATGAGGCGATCAATCAACTTAGTACCTAAAATGTTTCATAGGTTACGTCTTCAGGGGCGTCCTAATTCCAGTATTTTAAGCTTTTATGTAATTTCTTTCCTATAAGGTATGTTGTTCACGGATATCTCAACATTTACGAACAGCTCAACATGCCAAAAACTAAAACCTGATTCCTTCGCAATGAAAGGAGTCTCAGCAGAGTCAGGCAGGGTAACAATCAGTCTGACAGGCTTGATTTAGGCAGGCTCCAGTTAGGCAGACGTCAGTGAGAGAAGCCCCAGTCAGGAATGCTCAAGGCAGCAAGGGCAGAGAAAGGAAGTCTGCAGTCTAGGAGGGTCGAGTAGGGAATAGGGAAATCAGCTGTCAGAAATGTTCCGGTCAGGAAACATACCTCACGGGATTGGTGACAAAATAAAATCTAAAAATATCTGAAATAAGCTAAATAAAACTATGTGAAAGTTTATTCAAGAAGTTTATTAGAGTAACTTTTGCAAAAACGAACATGAATTTCACAACGCAAAGAAATGTAGAACAGGTTTTGTATCTTATTAAACGAAAATATTTTATCTAATTTGATTCTTTACATTTGACTATACAATTATATTTCAAATTTTCAAATTTTTATTTCCGCCTGGTATCTGCCAAGATAGACTTGCACTGTGAAAAAACACTCTCTACCTCCATGGCACGAGAGGGGCATATTCAAGACAATTCAAGTCAATTGGCGGAAACTGTGGTAAGATGTCGTTGGGGCTATCTGTTGAATTTCCGCATAAAAGAGAGCTCACGTTTTCCAAGGTTTTATACTCTCTATTCTTAGACAGAATGAATGACAATTTTTTGATAATATCTTGGGCGTACAGGTTCTTCAAAGCTTCTTTGATAATGTCCATTTTGTAAATGACGTCACAAATAGAAAGCGGATGACAGTACTGTAAATGTGGAACTGGTGATAACACGTGTTTTCGATTCAACATTATCTAGAAGATTTCGGCTTTCTTTTCTGCTGCTGCTTTCGTTGCACTCAAAAGACATAATAACTGACTCTATTTCTTCGTAATATCTGGTATTGTAATTTGCAGCGTTCAGCCAAATACCCACCAGGTCAGCACTGGGGATGGTGAAAGTGGGATTTCTGGGCACATCTCATTGAAACAATGACCTCTATCATGGGGCTTTCATGAAAATATTTTTCCTGGTGACATAAGGGGACGGTCTGGGTCCACTTTCGGATAATGGTAGGATTTCGGTTTATAAACTCACCTTAGAGAGTATTTTTTTGCGCATCCAACGGTATAATTTGCTCTCAAGTACGTACATTAGTTCGTCTTCTAGACGGGGTAAAAGACGCGCACTAGCGTGACCTTGGGGCGCGCCAATGGATGGGTGACCTCCCTCTCCCCTTATTACGAGTCAGTATTGGGTGTTTCTCTACGGGAATAGCAAGAGAGGTCATTGATGGCCCTGCTTGAAATGCTTTAGTACTCAAAAGAAACATTCTAACTCTCAGTGTTAATTATGATTATGTAACTGAGTGTTTGTTTTGAGTCCGGCTACTCTGAGACATCAGCTAATTAGCTGTTGTGTAAATACACAATCGCCTCCCGCAGTTTTAAAGGGACGAGTATGGCAAATATATCATTCGAAAGGGCTCAAGAAGAGCTACCAAGAGAAATAGTTGAAAGAATTAAAATGTATATGTAAAAAAAATGTTTTTTAAAAATGACTAGTGTTCTGAAATTTGGATTCATTGTTTTTTGATATAAACCCTTTCCCACAGTTTTGAAGGTACAGGAATGGCTAATATAGAAATCGATAGATATTGGAAAAATCTACAATACCTGTAAAATTTATTGAAAACAAAAGATTAGTTCAGAAATAAAATAAGAAATAAAATATTTTTTAGAAAAATGGCTCTCCTGAGATGTTACCTTTTTGATCTTTGAAGAAGGTCTTCCCCCACAGTTTTGAAGGTACAGGAATGGCAATTATATCAATCGATAGCGATTGAAATATCTTAGAGAGGCGGTGGTACAGTTTTTTGAATTTCAAATCAAGTTGGAAATTAGAAGCAGAAGAATTTGAAAAATCTGAAAAAGTGGACGATTTTTGGGGAAAAAATTCTCATAATTCAAAAAATCAAATTATCGAAAAACCATACCACCGGATCTCACGACAAGACAATTAGCTACCTAGAAAACCTTTATCCAGTTTTTTAACTTTAAAATTGTGGGCAAAGTCCACTTTTCCGCAACACCCTTTTTTTCATTTAAAAAAGAAACATATTTTTTATGAAGTTACGAAAAAACACACGAGTTCAAAAAGAAATGCCGCATCAATTGACACCGATTGTGAAAATCGCAGAAAAATCCGTCGAGAAACGACGGACTTTTTTTCCCCGCCAGACCGTCCCCATAAGTCTACTGACTTCTGGGTAAGGTACTTCTTACAAATTCTGCAACTCGGTGCAACCCATGTGCCAAACATGTAACGTGTATCATCCTAGGGTATGGAATGCTTACTCCGTCCATAGCTTTTACCATATAAGGTGCAGCGTCAGTAACAACAAGGAAAGCATCTTCGAACTTCATTTATCCAGCCCATATACACTGTAAAGAGTGATAAAAGAAAGCCACCATAGTACTGTGATTAACCTTCGGAAGAACTGCAATATTGCCTAAATTACACTTCCCTCGCTCACCTTCCACTCTGATATACAGAAAACGAAGCGAGCAATATAGCGTTGTTCAATATCCGTAGTTTTATCAAATGACCCCCGCAACTTTTGTCCATTTACTTTCACTCTTAGTTTCTTCATGGTGTTCTTATACATGAAAAAAAATTATGTCCGAAGCGTTGATTGGTCTGGTAGAGTTCTGCCAGAACATTTCTTGAATAAGTTTCTGAAGGGTTCTTTATTGACATTACACCTTTTCTCGTTTTATAACCACGTTCCTTCAAAATGTACCGACGAACTGCAAGTTTAACAACGACGAAACATTGAGTATAACAGGGAATAGAAATATAGAGACAGTGTCGCAAAGAATAACAACAACGACAAATTATAGCGACACCAGGCAAAATGAATGACAGTGAAACTATATATCAGAACAAAGAAACAATGTGTAATGACAGAATCGGTTTATTGTAACAACGTTCAAAAAGGATAACAATTATATACACAAAAAATAGTAACGTACGTGTATATTATTGTAACAAATTAACAATTTCTGACAGAATTTTTTATAAGTAAAATAAACAGTAAAGTAGCATATAACGTAGTACACGATGCATATTCAGACTATGCATACAAAATTATTGATAATTACAATAAAGAATAAACATCATATGTATGTATCACACGAGAACCGGCCACGTCAGAGTTGTTCTGGAAAATTCCAGTACTTCCCGGTCGGATATTACATCATCCAATGACCGGAAAGTAATGGAATGTACATATGTAGTCCCATATGTTTTATTGTCGGGTGGCATTGATGCTCCCGAAAGTGAAAATATCGAATGTCGAAATCCCGAATATCCAAATCCCAAAAATCAAAATCCCGAATGTTGTAATCAGGGTTGCCAACTGGCCTGTATGTACAGTATGTATTTCACTGCCAAATATGGTCGGGAATTAGATATTCGAGATTTTGATTTCTGGAATTTTGACATTCGAGATTTCAAGGTGTACCCATTATTTTCAATTTTTTAACAAGGAATTAAAAAAAAAGATTTCTCTCGTCAATAGGGTTTAAAAGATGTTGTTACATTTTATGACTCTTCGTTACTATTTTTTGCATCTGTTACATTATTTTGAACCTGTGATACTGGCTATTTGAAGCATTGTTACAACCCTATTTAAAATTATAGGAGTGCCATCGGTGATTCTTGGGAGCGCTCCCAAATATGCATGGTTGTTTCATCCATGCGTCTCCTATGAGGCAACTTCGAAGTGTCCACTTTATAGGCGCGCCTGCGCCTCTGTCCCAACCGGTGGCCACGCATGGCTCAGTATGGAGCACTACCGTCCCGCTCCCAAGGCGCGACCAGTTTCTCCTATTTACCATCGGAGAATCATGAGAGGCCCAGGATGGCCACCTCTAAATTTTATTTTAAAAAAACGGCTGCGCACAGCTGATTTCCCATTAGTCACTCTTTCCAACCGTCACACTGCTCAAACTGGTTCTAACCAGTTTGCCCTTGAATTACCTTAGTTCTTGCGCGATTAATCAATTCACCATAAGCAAACACGGTTTATAGCACAATAAAAATGTACCAGAGTATGTAAATTGAATACATTCTTACTAATGTGCAGAAAATTTCATGGGTGCGTGTTCATTATTAAGCTGACATTAATGGGACATGTTTGTGACGCATAACTTATGCTTGAAGTTTTCGAAACGCAATAACTAAGGTAATTAATGGGCAACTGGCTATATTTGGTTGAGAAGCGTCAACGGTTGAATGTGCAATAATGGGAAATCAGCTGTACGCAGCCTTGGAGGCGAAAGCCTGCAGGGAACAATATAAATGTACCTTGAAAAGAATATAGCAACAATACCCTAGGGTCGTTGAAAGAATATACTCGTAGCTATATATATAACAAAAACAATTATCGTCCAGCACATTTTTCATCTCTCATTCCTAAAATTAGAAAGGAAAATAAAATGAATTTACCTTGCTCGAGCTTAATTACACCGGCTATTCATATACACACACTCCCCCACCTATCCCCACATACAAACCCTCCCCACACCCCCCTCCCACACACCTACCCCCATACCCACACACAACCCCCCCTACACACACACAAATTTGTATCTGAACACATAGTTGATCACCTTCAAGAACGTCCTTCAATTCAAACGTTGCTGAAGACTGACGAGGTAAAATTCAGGTTTGGTTTCCACATTTTGTTGTTTTTACATTGCTCACATTGAGGTTTTGCCTTCACTACCAGCCCCACCACAACGATGAATCGTCTAAAATATCAATTGACCGAGGTGGTGAAACTAGCAGTGGGGGACTTGCTCCGTTCATGCTCTTGAAATAATGCCTCTACAGACCAGCATTATACGTCTCTTCCATCTCTTGTTTCTTCTGACACCCTCACGTACTATACACCCTCACGTAATACACACTCGCACTGATATACACTCTAACACTACTTGAAACGTTTTAAATAATAGAGACACGATCCAGACATCTGTCACGCACAACACCAACTTCAAAACTGAGGCGAAAGATGGCAACCGTCATTTCTCTCGAGAAAGATGGCAGGCGTCTCACCAAGAGGCCATCTGCACAAGTGGCCTCTGGTAGCAACATGGGAGAACTTGCTCGCATCGCGCTTATGAGTCGCGCCCTGGAAGTGTCAGAAGGGAAGAGGCCTCGGTTCGCTTAATACTCCTTTAATTCTCCGCTGTCTCCTTTAATCAACCATGCTACTCCCTCAATTTTTAATAGGGAAGATTTGACTATTTGTTAAAGAAAATGATCGTCTGTTGCAACATTCTGAGAGTGTTATACAATTTGAAGCAACGTTACATTTATTTGTCTCTGTCACTACATTTTGCATCTGTAATCAATTTTGCAGCATCGTCACTAGATTTGTACTGGATGTTGTTATATTTGAGCCGCTGTTATTAATTTTATTCGCTGTTGTATGATTGTGCAAACTGTTGCTATATTGTTTTGACGTGTGGTTATAAAACGAGAAAAGGTGTATTGAGAGGTATGTCACAAGCCAAAAGTGCAAAGCAAAAATCCTTTTGAAATAATTGTTGTCTTCTGATTTCCATTTTAGAGGTTACCATTTTACTCACCAAAGACTCACAAGCACTTTCAAGACAGGAGCATTCGTGACTGCAGAATTCCTTACTCGGCCCTGCTGCCATGAGCATTCCTGACTGGGGCTTCCCTCACTGTCGTCTACCTGACTGGAGCCTGACTGAATCGAGCCTCTCAGACTAGACCCTGCCTGACTCTGCTGAGGCTCCTTCGATTGTGGAGGAATCAGTCTTTTGTTTTTAAAATTTGAGCTGTTCGAAAATGCTGAGCGGTAGGCTCAGCATTTTGAAGGCTTGATCTAAGGCATTTTGACCATTGAAGGCTTGATCTAAGATACATTTCAGATATTTAGTTAATTGATGGCCTCATTATAACTTGCATTTTGTAATAAATTAAAACTCCAATAATGTTTTCATCCATTATTTTTATAGCTCGACCAGATAGCATACATTGTCAACAAATTCATACCATGCCGAAATTTATTTACTTCACCCTATCATTTTCTTATGTTTTATTTGGATTTAATCAGTCGAAGTCTTGACTCCTATTCTTCTTTTAATGTTTTAAGAAACACAGTCATTTATCGTCTCCTCGCAAATTTACAATATAGTGTGTCTAAAAAATTTCATGGTCTTTGAACTCTTTAACAAACTCCATTAATCGCTTTTGCCCTGAAAGTTAAAGTATATTTGAGATGTTCTTATTTGAATGGCATACAAGGCTCTACTGCAGAGATAACACAATCTTGACTCATAGAAAACTCGTGTTCAAATAATGTGTTAGAACTGAGAAGTAATTTATAATTTCTACAACATCTATTGCTACGCATGCCGTTACCTCTTTGTACATGCATTTCTATAAAAAACATCAAGGCCAAAACATTCATAAGCGTATTATAAAGTGCACATGAATTTTATTATTTTCATATGTTTATTATGTACAGATGTAATTTTTTAGGTGTATTTGTTTTTAACGCTTGTGCATATTGATTTCAAATGCATTTGCATTATTTTTTATGTCACAACCCATATAATATGCATGCGAATAATTTGTAAATCACATGTAATTTTTCTGTATGAAAATGCATAAATACATATACTAAAATGCATATGCATTTTACAAAATATACATGTTTCTATTTGAAATGCATGTATTCACTGCATATGCGGCGAAAATATGCGAGCGTTTCTATGAAGAATTTGAGATCGTTCGGAAACATTGGGTAATTCCGATAGTGAAAATCGGTGAAAATCTTGAATCAAATGCTAATGAGGCAAGTAATAAGTAAAAATTGGCGGGCAAACTTTGCGAAATTTTCTTATTCAAGGATACGACGCCATTTTTCATTTATACCTTTACTGAAATTCATCTCGAATGTTTCGTATTGGATGATTATAAGGATGATTTGAATAAAAGTCCACACAATGTAACGTTCTATTCCGTAAAAAATAGGTAAATTACAATCCTGAAAATGCAATGGTTGGAGAAAATATTGGAAGCACTTAGTGTTTTGGTATCATGGCTTTACCGATTTTTTAAACAATCAAAACAAGACCTATTTTAATGTTTTTTTTTTGTCTATTTTCGGGCCACTTTGGCCACTTACTTGGGCCACTTATTTTATGGGCCACTTACGACTGAAAATGTTTTCCACCTTTGAAAAACACGACCACAAACAGCACTATTTCAACAGTTTTCACTGAAAACACTTTTGATTTTCTTCCGCTGTCGTATCTTGCCGTGCCGCAAAATGACCGATGATCACACGTTTCGTCTTGGGTACCGCTGTCCAGTCACCGGGAAGTGGTGTATTCGGTACCTCCTAGTACCTCACGCACAAGATTCGTCCTTTCGTCTTGGAGGATTGCTGTTGGGTGCGTCGTATGGTCGTCCAGTAATTCCTCCGACTCTGGGCAACGATTACATCGTCACTGCGTAAAGATTCCTTCGTCACTGCGTAACGACTCCTTCGTCACTGCGTAACGACTCCTTCGTCACTGCGTAACGACTCCTTCGTCACTGCGTAACGACTCCTTCGTCACTGCGTAACGACTCCTTCGTCACTGCGGTGCCACCTCGCTGGATAATGTTCTATGTAGTTGTGTCACGGAACAGCCTCCGTGGGTTTTTTATGATTTTCTCCACCTTCTCTGGGATGCTGATGAACACTTGATAGCCGCGGCCTCCGCGGATTGTCATCGAACTTCATTCCTGGGACGCGTTCCTCGTTTCTCCCGGGTTAATCTCGGGAATGTAGCGATTCTTATCCGGAAAATATCGCAGCTCTGTCACTTCACTTCACACTCCTTCCCCTTCGCAAAAATTCTGTTCCGGCACCAATGTAGGTTTTGGCAACGTCCCTGTTCGCGATCATTTTAGCGCCGTCCCTGTTCGGGCGCCAATGTCGGTTTTGGATTTTTACGCGTTCGTCACGACGCAAATTATCCCTAAGTCCTAAGGGTTCCAGACAGGAACGGTTCTAGAGATCGTCTCTATGTCTTTCCGAAAGGGGGGAGTAGTGACACGCAGCTCGCGATGACGATTTATTGGAAATGGAGATGCAGTAACGCACCGCCCCAGCAGCGCTGTGCTATGGGTACGCGCGCAGACTCGGCGGTGACTGCCTGACTAAAGCCCTGTTTACAGAGATCTACATTTTGTCCCAGGTTCACGTGTATACGCCACAGAACACTTACACAAGAATTTCAAAACTACGGTAGACCCAAAGCCCGCTCTAGACAAACGTTCGCACGCACGCCAGCCAATCAGCTTCTAGCAGCCATTACTCGCAGCTGACGTCAATAATGCCAAGGCTTTCAATTGGCTGCGTCTCCAGGGTTTACTATGATACTCGGTAGGATTGGAGCTCTAGTTTTTATTCAAAAGTTATGAAGCGTTTTTTAACTTAGTAAGGATAGTGAAAGCCAAAATAGTAAATTGCGGTTATATTGACAATACTTTTTTTATTATTTTATTCACTATACACACACGTAAATGCGCATTCATGTGTATGTCTGCAATTTAAATTTCGAGACTCACCCGCAATCAGGTTACTCCCACGACCTGAATGTGATAAAATAATCAAAAAGTGCAATGTGATTAGCAGTACATTTTCTTGAACTTTCTTTCAGAATCGAACACCAAAGTGTTGTAGGAACGCTCTCGAAGACAATTGGGCATGAGTTTGCAAGTTTGCATCTAAAAACATTTTGCATACGTGTTTTTAAAACTTACAGACTCTTGTGTAAGAGTACGTTAATTTTCAGAGAACATAAAACATTTCGTGAACTTCGATGCTTTCTATTTGAGCAACGAAACACTTTGTCTTTCCAAGTTTTCGTCTCAATTTGCTATGACCGTCATCAGGAGAAAGAGATGTATTTTAGAAAATTTATGTTCAAAGAATTGCACATATCTAACATTCGGAGCAATTTTTGGCAAGTGATTTAGTATATAAATTTCGAACACGACTTGGTGGTGGCATAAATTCTCAAGCTATTATTCTTATTGAAACAATTTATAATGAACTATAACGCACAAGGCTAACAACCAATGATGACATGTCGTAAGTTTCATCCATGAGCCAACATACCAAGCAGCAAAATTTGTATCTGGTATTTTCCATCTTATATTAATGACGACCCCAAAAATTAGTTAGTAGTGTCCAAGCAACATTGTTTTTGAAGAAATATAGCGCCCAAAAAATAACATGGAGGTTTTCCATGCTACAAGGAGTTGTCCAGGTGCATAACCACTCTGAGTTTTGCTCGACACATATGTTACTGCAAATTTTGAACGAGTTAATTTAACTCGTCGCGACGGTTTACAAGTAAACTAACCCGTAACGTCATCGCGTAGCTCGCAAGGTTATCTGACGCTTCCAGAACTCATCAGGAGTCAAATATATTCAATGGAATCATGAAATAAACACGCAGGTCAGTGAGATCTTTTCCAGATAAGCATCGCCACTTATGCAACACATAAGTTCACCCACTTGTAACTTTTGACATAATGCTCCTATGGACTTCCTATTACCCTCAAAAGAAATATTGAAGCATTAAACGATTAAAGCGAAGAAATATTTTGATACTGCTTTTGAGAGTAATTTGAAGCCGATAGGTGCATTATTTCGAACGTTACAAGTGGGCGAACTTATGTGTTGCATTAGCGGCGGGGCTTATCTGGAAAAGATCTAGTCAATAGAACATCGATGGGATCATGTGTTGCGTTGGCGGAAGTAAAAATACAATCATTGGACAAATGAATAAATGTGTAACTTGCACTTAACACCTGCAAGCCTGTTCAGAAATGCTACGTGGAAGATACACTCACAGCTCACAGCCCTTGCAGACGAAATACCGCATTTTGTCAATATAAGAATAGTGTCAACAGTATTCAAGGTGTACCGTAAACCCACAAAATGGAATCTACTTAAATTCTTTCACATGCCAGCCCTTACTCTAAAAACACAAGCATAGTCAATTAAGATATAAGTTAGTTTAAGCCTTCCTAACCAAAACAGAAGTGTTCCAAAGAGAGGAATGAATATGGACATGTACACGGAAGTCTATGCACAATGTGTGCTCTCACACAGGCCTTCTTTGGGCGGTGACACGAATACTGCTGTGCCTTAGAATATTATGTTTGTGATGACTTTTCGGTAGTCTTTCGAGCTTTCTGCTGCTATCACTCACCCTACTCTGTCCAATTCTGGCTTGTAACTTGAAAAATACTTCCTGCTACAATTCACAGACACTTCAATGAAGGATGAACTCAGTGGTTATTTCCACATGATGAACCTGTGTTGTTACCCTCCATGAAGCTGAAGAAAATTGTTTGCTGGTCACTGGTGGCACGCCTAATTGCGAAAGTGGCAGGCCACGATGCCTTAGGAATGGCAGGCCTCAATGCCCCAGGAGTGGCAGGCTTCATTGCCCCAGGAGTCGCAGGCCTCAATGCCTCAGGAGTGGAAGGCCTCGATACCCCAGAAGTGGCAGGCCTCGATACCCCAGGAGTGGCAGACCTCGATGCCCCAGGAGTGGCAGGCCTCACAGCACCAGGAGTGGCAGGCCCCACAGCACAAGGAGTGGCAGGCCTCAGAGTACCAGGAGTGGCAGGCCTCACAGCCCCAGGAGTGGCAGGCCTCACAGCACCAGGTGCAAGAAATTCAACGTAGCCGCTGATGAAGAAATAAAAGAAGAAATTAAGAACAGTGATATATCACTTAAAAAATTGAAACACATGACCCAATAAGTAGTACTTCCAGCAACCTTTATTTTTCCTGTGTTTAAGGTTCCACCACCGTGACATTCTTTCACAAAGCAAGTAAAAAGGAATGAATATTAAGTAATATACTCATTTCGGCTAAGTACTATTCAATATGAATCCCCAGGAATGTAAGAGTCATTAGGCTCCTATTTTCAAAATTAATTTACATTACACCATTTAACATGATGTTCCAAGCTGTCCTAAATTTGCCAGGTTAAAAGACTGGTCGGATTTTGTTTAAAAGTAAAAAATGTCTGACAATAGGATTATGCAACTTAACTTGGAAGTGATGGCCGACTGTCTTGAAATTTTTGCAACAGCCTAAAATGACCCCAAAACCCGTGAGTCATGCAAGAACAGCACAGTGACAGCTCTTGTGTTTTAGACTTGACCGATATACAGGATCCACCAATCCTTCTCGAAATAAACTACCAATGTACGACATTATTGGGGTAACCAAGACTTAAAAAGCAACCCTCAGGCAAGGCAGGGCGCTGCAACCCGATGAACATGACAAATTCATTTTAATCAGTGTCTCAAACTCCAGGCATGTAGTAGAAAAAATTTGATTACATCTACAATGATGGAATTGCGATCATGTCCAGCCAGACAACTTGAACCATAGTCATCTTTAGCACATCTGGCAGGCAATGCATTCTCTCCTTCCTGCTCAAACACCACATTCAAGAAGGTCTCCCTCTTTTGCTTATACCCAGTCTGAAATTTATCGTCTGACCGACGATAATTTAAGTCTGAATTTACCGGTAATTATAATCTTCTTTTTCCTATAAACCGACGATAGATTGTCGGAATTGGTGTCGGGAATGTCTCATATTATCGTCCGATTAATGTTAAATTGCCGGTTTTTATCGTAAATTTTGGACGAAGACCGACGATATTGACCAGTTAATTACCGGTAGTTAAACGGTTGTTATAATCGGTGTTCGTTCAAAACTTACGATAATTACCGGTAATTTAACGTTAAAAATGGCTACTCTAACCACTATATTCCGGGAGATTCATAAGCAGTGCAAATATTTTTCCGAAGCATTGCGAATTTCTTCCAAAAGCGATAAGCCACACCTCGTGAAACGCATCTTTCCAATCACCTTGAATTTGAAGCATCCACAAAATTACCGAAATTAAAAATTTAAATTCGACAAATTTGTTCAGTACTCTCTATATATATCATCAAATTTCTTACAAATTGCTATAATTGAACAGATTAGTATTACAGGGTGAGGCCTATTGTAACGAGTAACAATGCATTATTAGAAACAATAGCTGCGATGCAAATAAATGCTACAGTACGAGGGCTCAAATTGTCATCTTCATCGTAGAACACGAGACAATTACGATAAGTCTCACAGTTCACTATAGTCATTGCAAATCGCTACTGATTTATAAATAGGTTAAAACATTACAGACGTTCAACAAATATATTTGTTTCATTTTCAACAGCCGTCATTCGACTTTTAAAATAAATTCTTACAAAAATATATTCGGCACGCAAAGAATTCCATCACAGGTTGTTTGTAAGATTCCTCACTGCAAACACTACGTATATAACTTTCATTTAAAGTTAACCACCACCACAAAAAGACTCGTCAAGCAACCGATTACCAAGAAAATTTTAACAATTTTAAATTAAATTTGCACACTTCCATTCTTAAACATCAAATTTCTACAATAACCAGCCCTCTCAACCACTACGCATCTTCGTCATTTAATTGGGATGAGGAGACGACCGGGCTAGCGATGTGACTGAAAAAACCATGCTGTTTTTAAAAAACATGTTTTTTTACAAGAAAAAACATGGCTAAAACAACATTGATATATATATACTATTTTTTTTTTAGAATAACTCAGCAAGGAAAAGAACCCCATTACATTATTTGTTTTCATGTCAGATTATAAAATAGAACAGCATACTTCTTAGTTCATGGTTTTCTATGGTTGTATGAAATTTTTCATTTATTGTGGTTTTTAAAAACACCAAAAGGAAACCAGACTGTAAAAGTGGTGGCAGATAACCCACAATAACCTAGAGGAGTCTAAGAGGAACATCAAGAGCCACATAACTTATATTGATGGAGTCTAAATTCAGAGCTTACAATTTTCAATATGTCTGATTTTTTTGGTCATATAAGAATAAAATCAGACATAGTAGAGATAGTAAGCTCTGAATTTTGACTCCATCAATATAAGTTATGTGGCTCTTGCTGTTCCTCTTAGACTCCTCTAGGTAATTGTGGGTTATCTGCCACCACTTTTACTGTATGGTTTCCTTTTGATGTTTTTATTAAAAAAATCATGACTAAAAAGCATAGATATTAATATATTTTATATAATCGAAAAAAACAGACATATACTTAAGAAATTTGGGTGTGTCCAAAAAAAATAAAAACAGGTTTTTTGCAGAAAAAAATGCCATCAATTTAAAATGTTTTTTTTCATCACAAGACAGGACCAGCACTAATGCTATCGAGTCGAAACTATCCCCACTGCTATACCTCTTCAGAAGAAGTTACTCTCCACCTCCCGCTTCTAAGCGGCTCCGACGCTTGTACTCTCTATAGGGGTCTTAATTTACAAGATATTCACATCATAAACAAATGAACAACTCAAATTTTTCAAATGAAACTTTTCCATAAAACTGGTGCTATAAGGCACAGAAATTTTTGTAATGCGGATACCTCCTGTTCGATTAAACAGAAATAAAATTCGCAGAAAATAAACATTGAGTTATTTTAGGTATCAAAAATAGATGAACAGATGCCACATCAAATTAGTACGATCAATAAGTACTAGTATCGAATGAACTCATTAGGTCGTAGATGAAAATATTTTGACATCGGTTTTTTGAAATTCCAGCCACTGAAATTTTCGCAATGCCGATACCTCATGTTCAATAAAACAAAAATGAAATCCAAAGAAATAAGCGTAATACAGTGGGGGTCTTTTTTGGTACGAGAAATATATGAACAGATCCGACATCAAGTTAAGATGATCAGTAAAGACTAGTTCCAAGATTAGATTAAATAAGAGTTTAGTTTAAGCCTCCCTAAACGCTACAAAAAAGAGAGTATCGAAGAGAGGGAAGAAGAAGGCACCATTTAGAATGGATATTAGGGCATCTATTAGGGCATTTATGTAGAAGGGGCACAGAAACAGTAGGTTTGGAAAGAAGTTCATGAAATAAGATGAAAATTGAAGAAGAAAGTAATAAGTGCTGAAAAACAGGACTTCAGTGAACCGAAAAAGGTAGTCCTTAATGTAAAAAAAAACATTTTATTTCAACAAAAAGAAGGCCCACCTAACTCTTAGCTCGGGCCCTCACATCTTCCCCTGGGAGCGCAAATTCCCATAGATGCAATAATTGTATCCCCCTGAGGGAACGACGAGTTCCAAATGAACTCAATTCGTAGGTGAAAATGTTATTTCGACATCCGCTTTTTGACATTCCAGCCGCATAAATTTTTGAAATGCCGTTAATACCTCATGTTTTTAACCTGCAATCTATTACACAGAAGCCGGCACATGAACATCAACTTATTCGTGAAGAATTCAAGAATTACAGAAATAAGTTACACAAATTATATCCAAGTCCTATTACGAGTCATCCTGTGTTAATAATGGCATAACAGCGAAATTATGTGTTATGGTTGTTAACAGGTTCGTACTTATGAATTAAATTGAAAATTATTTCAGGAACAGATTATTTCAAAGTCGGCAACCTAGAAGCGATAGTACTTCATGAAGAAATTACATTTATAGGCACACTAAGTACAATTAGACTAACGTCTTCCTTACAATAAATCTATCAATGTTAAAAACTGGAGCCCTCGCTCCTTTTCTAGATCAGGGGAAACTTTTTATGTTGGGATTAGGCTGGAATAGTAATAATAATAATGAGGGGTGTTGATATAATCAACATTAAAGCACGGATGCGGGTCCTTTGTTGCTCCCCCCTACGCATGTCGTCTGTGACCGAAAGCCCAATTCAGCAGTTTATCATTAAAGGTAAGTCAGTTGTCAAATAAAGTTACTGAAACATTTAACTATCACACGAAGATAGTTCATCAATTCTCAAACGTCTAATTGGCGTCCCAATACCGTCTCGACGGTAGGTCGTTGTAGCGTTCGGCAAGCCTTTATATAATTTCTACTATTGGTGAGACTTTCACATTCTATGATTAGATGTTTGACAGTTAGTGTTGAGTTATTGCAATGCTCGCATACTGGTGCGATATCGGGTACTTCATTGTTCATCAGGTAGCCATGTGTTAAGAATGTATGTCCTATTCTGAGTCTGTTACCTATTATCTCCTCTTTACGTGATATTTTACCGAAGTCTAACTCTATTCCTGGTGATGGTTGTATTTCCCTTAATTTGTCTCTGCAATTTTCCCACCTAGTTTTCCACTGGTTAATCACGGCTTGTCGAATTAATGGTTTCCAATCTGTGTAGCAAATTAGGATAAATTCTTCGTTTTGTTGGGTTGCGTTCTTGGCTGCAGTATCTGCAGCATCGTTATCGCCTATTCCGACATGGGAGGGGATCCAGCATATGTTGATGGCTTTGCCACCTTTTTGTTCTTCGTGTATGTCGTGTTGTATTCGGCGTAGTACTGGAAGGTATGTCTCGTACTTTAGGCTGTTGACGACACTTAAGGAGTCGCAGTAAATTACAATTTTTTTATCTCTTTTTTCTTTAATGATGCCAAGGGCCAAGTGGATGGCGTGTATTTCGGCTGAGTATATTGAGGCCTCTTTCGGTAGCGTTGCAGAGCGAACAATAGTGCCACATACTGCTGCCGCTCCTGTGCCATTCTCTCCTCTTGAGCCGTCTGTGTATTTAGTTACATAACCGTCATATTTTTCTTTCGTCATTCTTTTAAACTCTTGACGGATTATGTATTCAGGGGTTTCGTTTTTTGGTAGTTCGGTGAGGTCGGTATTTATTGTTGGTTTTGTTAGCGCCCATGTGGGAGTATTAATGTTTAGTAGTCGATATGAAAAGTCTGGTTTAACTCGATTTTTCCGGAGGCCAAATTTTTCTATCAGTATTTGCATTTTAATAGCAAATGTTGGAGTTATTTTCCTATTTTGGAAGAGTAGTCGGTTACTCGGCGTCACAGAGTAATAATATTGAAGGCGGGGTTTCCATGTTGACTTCGGACTTTGTAGTAATTACAGAGGGATAGATAATTTCGCCTAATATCGGGAGGCATTTCATTGCAAATAATGTGTAGACCATTTGTTGTGCTCGATTTGAATGCTCCTGTAGCGATTCGTAGTGCTTCGGATGTAATAGACTCGATGGGCTTTAAAGTTGTTTGGCTGGCAGAGTTATAGATTATTGATCCATAATCGAGGATTGATCTTGTAATGCTTCGATAGATTTTGAGGATCGTGGTTTGGTCTGCTCCCCAGCTTTGAGCTGTTATTGATTTTAATAAGTTAAGGCTATCATTTCCTTTTTTCTTTAAAGCAGTGATGTGTTGTTGCCAGTTCAATTTTTCATCGAAGATCAGGCCGAGGAATTTATGTGAGTTTGTGTATTGAATGTTTTCATCATTGAGTTTAAGTATTTGGCTGAGGAAGAGTCCGGGTATGGTATTGAAATGTATTGCTTTGATTTTGCTGGGTGAGAATTTGAAGCCATGATTTTGGGACCACTTGAATATTTTATTAATACAGGATTGCATTTTGTCTTGGATAACCTTGAGGTCTTGGTGGTGGTATCCAACTTATAAGTCGTCAACGTATAGTGAGTGGTGGAATTTGTTGTCCGGTGGGATCTGCTTAGCTATGTCGTTTATTTTGATGGCGAATAACGTGACCGTGAGGACACTGCCTTGAGGGACTCCGTTTCGCTGTTCGTAAATACTTGAGCTATATTTGTCTATTCGGACACTTAGTGTTCTACGTTCTAGGAATTCGGCGATAAAAGTTGGTAATCTGCCCCTGAGTCCGATATCGAATAAATCCCGTATGATCCCATATCTCCATGTTCTGTCGTAAGCTTTTTCAAGGTCGAAGAACACTGAGATAAAGTGTTCTCTGTTTACGAATGCTAATCTTATGGTTGAGTCTAGTCTGACCAAATGATCTGTAGTGCTACGCCCCTTTCTGCATCCACACTGCTCTTTACTTATTATATTGTGCATATCTAATTATTCGGTCAGTCGATTATTGATCATTCGTTCCATTAATTTGCACAGACAGCTCGTGCATGAGTGCGATGGGTCTGTAGTTATTTGGTTTACTATGGTCTTTCCCAGGTTTTGAGATTGGTATTATTATCGAGTGTTGCCATTGCGGTGGGAAGTAACCCGACGTCCAAAATTTGTTTAAGATGTTCAGGATGTATTCTTTAGCCGATATATTTAGGTGTTTGACCATGTCGTATGTTATTTTATCATTTCCAGGTGATGTATTTTTTACTTTTCTTAAGGCTGATTCGAATTCATGCATATGGAATATTTGATTATAGGTTTCTAGGTTTAGTGAACTGAAATGGTTTGGTATAGTTTCATTAGCGGTTTTTATTTGTCCAAATTCTGGGGGATAGCTTAGATCGCTTGACACTTTGCTGAAATTCTCAGCCAGTTTATTCACAATGTCAGGGATTGTGCTGTAGTGTATATTGTTTTCGATCAATACGAGGCCTGTCGAAAAAGTATCCGACCTTTGGCCAGAAAAAATACTTCAACAACCTGACGGGGTTGGGACCCTAATCCCCTTCAAAGTAGGCTCCTTGTGCTTCCACACACTTAGCCCACCGATCCTTCCACTGCCGGAAACACCTCTGGAAGTCTTCTTTTGGAATGGTGTTCAGCTCTGTCGTCGCGTTCCGCATTATCTCTTCTCTACTCTCAAAACGGGATCCTTTCAGTGGTGTTTTCAATTTTGGAAACAACCAGAAGTCGCAAGGAGCCAGGTCTGGAGAGTAGGGAGGTTGGCGAACGGTCGTAATTCCATGTTTGGCCAAGAAATTGCGGATCAAATGGGATGAATGTGCGGGCGCGTTGTCGTGATGCAAGTGCCAGTTGTTCGCAGTCCACATGTCTGGTCTTTTGCGCCGAACTGCATCACGAAGTCGCCGGAGAACCTCCTGATAGTACTCCTTTGTCACTGTTTGTCCTTCCGGTGCGTATTCGTGATGCACAATTCCACGGACATCAAAGAAAACAGTCAGCATCGAAGGAGTCAAACAGGCAATGCGACGATGGAGCTGAACACCATTCTAAAAAAAAACTACCAGAGGTGTTTCCAGCAGTGGAAGGATCGGTGGGCTAAGTGTGTGCAAGCACAAGGGGCATACTTTGAAGGGGATTAGGGTCCCAACTCCGACAGGTATTCGAAATATTTTTTCTGGCCAAAGGTCGGATACTTTTTAGACAGGCCTCGTATATGGGCTTTTCTTTGTACTCGACCCTTTATTTTTCTCATTATTTCGTATACTTTTCTCATTGCAATGGTGTATATTTATTAAGTTGGTTTACGAATTTCTTCCACGTTTCCTGTTTGCTCGCTCGAATTTTGTATTTATGATTTGCCCTTGCTCGTTTCCAGTTAATTAAGTTAGCAAGATTTTTGTTGCGGTGGTATTTCTTGTAAAGTTTTTCTCTTTCTTCTTTTGATTCCTGGAGTTCTTTTGTCCACCATGGTTTGGGGTAGTATTTTCCCAGTGTATAAGTTGGAATAGATTTTTCAGCTGCTGAATAGAATCGCTGGTATAAATCTGTGAGTAGTTGTTCATTATTAGTTGTTGTGTTCAACAGCGGTTCGTTCCATGCATTATTATTGGAATATAGATCCCAGTTAGCTTTTGAATAGTTCCAGATAGTTGATGGGGGTTGGTTGGGGCAATTTTCGTTAAGGGGGGTCCTCCCGTCAAAACTGAGTTTTGACCCGATTGGTCTGAAATTTGGCCACTATATGTATTTTTGCAAGAAAAACATATTGTCCTCGTGTAACTTTTTTCATTTAGGCCTTAGTTTATTTTTTATTTTTAAAAACTCGTTTTTTGGTTCATTTTTGGGATGTTTTCAAAAGAATAGAAGTCAATGAATTTTTATGCTTGAACAAATACAAAGACAGTTTTGGAATCCTAGATACATTGCAAACAAACTGACAGTCCTTAATTTTTTATTTGAAACTTTATTTTTTATAGATATGCGATATTTGATCAATACCTAAAATATACCGAATTTTTAGGTTTTGAACTAGCATAAAAAAAGACAACGTACAATTTGGGAAATCGAGGAATGTCAGTTTGTTAGTAATGTTCCAAGGATTCTAAAACTGTCTTTGTTTTCTTCCTAGCATAAAAACTCAATGACTTCTACTCTTTTGAATTTTGAAAATAAGCAACTTTACAGTATAGGCCATAAACAAAATATCTTGTTGAAGTGTAATATAATGAAAAATTTATGTAATTGAACGCTGTTTTCATTTTTATTTCGATAATCTCCATGCATAACATCATATTCGCACTGTAAATTGTAATTTAAAATTTAAAAAAAAGTAAAAAAATTTTTACTTATTTCATAAAAATTTTGAATTTTTTTGTTTTCAGTCTGATTCTTATGAAATTTAACTATTATATGTAACTTTTGAAAACAAACACAATTTCCAATATACTTTTTTTAGGTTCAGGCCTTAGTTTTTGAATAAATTTGACATATTGGTTTTTAGTCCACTGGTATTGATATTTCAAAAGAATAGAACTCATTAAGTTTTTGTGCTAGATCAAAAACAGAGACAGTTTTAGAATCCTTGGAACATATCTAACAAAAGTACATTTGCAAATTTTCAATTTCTTCTTTTGTTTTCTTTTTATATGGGGTCAAATGTGCTCGAAAATTTAGGATTTTGGTCCCCTTACCCCCCTGGGGGGGATCTATTGTCCGTAGCGCCATAAAATTTTAGGACCGAATAGTCCACCACCTAAGGGTTCCTTTTCCAACAATAACATGTAAAATACCCATCGGAGAGAAAAGGGGCCCCGGAGGACCCCCTTATGGTAGGTGATCAAAATTGGGCAATGATCGCTATCACCCGGTGAGTCGAAAGCAACCCAATCTAATAGCACGGGCAATGTAGGTGAGCGAATTGGCAGATCAATAGCGGATTCTGAATTGTATCCTATTCTAGTGGGTGAACCGGTATTTAATAGGCAAAGGTTATTATTTGTAATAACAGTTTCTATCAACTTCCCCCTATTATCTGTATTTTTGCTGCCCCATATGGTGCTGTGTCCGTTAAAGTCGCCGGCTATGATGAACGGACTCGGTAGTTGGTGGATTAGGTTATTGAGTTTTTCGTTTGTGACTGTTTGTCTACGGGGTATGTAGATACTGCAGATGGTTATCAGCTGTCCTACGTTTGCCTGAATGGCCACACTTTGTAGTTCAGTCTGTAGATTCAGTTCACAAAAAGGTATTGAGCTATGGACACATATTCCAACACCTCCATGAGGGGTTCTGTTGTAGTGACCGTGTCGTAGCACATTACTGTAGCCGTTTATTCTAAACTGGCAGTTATCCCATAGCTTTGTTTCTTGAAGTGCTATTATACCGGGTTTGTGGTTGTTTATTGTTTCCATTAGTTCATCTTTCTTTCCCCTGATGCCTTGGCAGTTCCACTGCAGTATTCCTACGTTAGCCATGGGGTGTGTTTGATTTGATTTTGTTATTCAATCGTTCAATTAGTTACTTTTTTTGGGGTGATCTATCTCTAATCCTAGAGTCACGAGAGTAGTGTGGCTGTTCCTTATCTGAGTAATTTTGTCGTTTATCAAGTCTGTTGCGGCTGTAGGTGGGGCATCGTGATTTTGATCGTGATCTTGACCGCTTCTTGTTTTGGGTTTTGGAAGGTTTGTGCTGCTTTGAGGGTTTGAATTCGTTGAATATTCGTCTGGCTTCTTGTCTCATAATAGGGTTGCACTCGCTCGTGCTATCTTCCTCATTTTCAGATCTTTCGGCTGTATTTTCAATATCAATTGTGGGTTTGAGCAATTGTGTTGGGTTGGGTTTAATGCGGAGTATCTCTTTTTCGCATGTTTCGTGGTCGCGTTGTGAAGTTTGCGGTGGTTTGGTTTCTGGTGTATCGATTGTATTATCAGTTGTACCTGGTTCGTTACAAAATGGGGGAGTCATATTTTGTTCGGTGATCGTTTGGTTTTTGGTAGCCGCCATAGAGGGTTGGGGTGTTGGTACTTTAGGTATTTCATCCGTTCGATTTCTGGTTATTTGTGCGTAGCTTTGATCGAGTTGTGGGGATCGTTTGTGGTACGTTATAAGGGCATGTTCTCTTGATACGTTTTGTTTAGTACGGATAGAAATTAGTTCTTGTTGCTTGCGTTGTTCCGGGCAAGTCCGGTCTCCAGTTTTGTGATTGTTTCCGCAGTGGTAGCATGTCAAGTTGTTTTCCGTGCAATTTGTTTCTTCATGGCCTTTTGTTGCGCATTTTCTACACACGAACTCTTCACTGGTACCTCTTTTAGCAGTATGGTTGTATTCCGAGCACTTTTTACACATCATAGGGCGGTCGAAGTATTCATATATCCTACTCTTGCAGTATTGGCCAAGGATATCGATGTACTCAGGGGGTGTTGAGCCTCTAAAAGTTAGGAGTATTGCTTTTGCATCGGTGTTACGGCTTTTTATCCAGTTGGCTGGTTCATCGTTTTTCATTTCATAGTTTTCCAGTAAGCCTTGTTTAAATTTCTCAAAGTTTGTGAAATCGTAATTGTAGATGTAGGCGAGTCCTTTTGATACATTTACGTAGTTATTTTCTGTTACTTGCACGGGGATGTTGATTATGTCTTTGATTTTTTGTATTTCTTCTTTATGTTCTTTGCGATCATTTCCACAATAAATATATTTTCACCACCCGATCGGATAGTCTTGGGTTTTCCTTGGATTTGGTTTGCAATACATTTTTCTACAAGCCATGGTGTAATTTTCCTCTTTTAGTTTTCCTGCATTGTTATGTTGAAATGAGTTGTACGAATGTTTGCTTCTGGTATTGGTATTTCGGAGTGCCCTGTGACCATCTGTATGGCACGACGCCTATTTATTCTTTGTTCCTGTTGGACTTTGCTTATTTCCGTTTCCATGATATGTTTCGGGCATTCTCTGTGGCCAGTTTTATGTTCACGCTTGCAATGCATGCAGGAGAGGGCGTTGTTGCACTGTTCGCTGTCATGGCCTGTTTCTCCGCAGCGTCTGCATTTTGTCTCGTTTCGGCAGTGTTTGGCTGTGTGGCCGTAGTTTTGGCATTTGTGGCAGATCATGGGTCTGTTAATAAACGGGTACACTATCGTATCTGATTTTTCTCCTGGGATGTATATGGTGTCTGGTATGGTGTAGCTATTAAAGGTTAGTAGGAGTGGGGTGGTTTGGGAGAGTCGAGTTTTAATGAAATTGGCACGGACGGCATCACTGATATTGTACTGACTCTTGAGACCTTCCACAAATTCTTCCTTTTTATCTATATCATATTCTTGAATGTAAATAAATCCTTTGGATTGATTGTAGTACGGATGTTCGCTGATCTGGCAATTAATACCGTCGACTTTATTAAGTCTGGTGATGCGCTCAGATTGAGGTTTGTTTCGGGTTTCTATGATAAAGCTATCTTTACCCGAGTAAGTTATTCTTTTTGCTTTTAGACCGGTTGTCTCGACTATTTCTTCTTGGAGGCAAAATGAATTTATTTGGTTTCTCTCTTTAATTTTGAATTTGGTTATGAAGACCTTTGTGAAATGGTCACTCTTTGTCATTTCTTGGTTCAGCGATATTGGTGAGTACTTGTTAACTTTGTTCTGTTTTTTCGCATTTTCTCTTCCGCAGTTCGTGTTTTTGCTGTCTTTTCCTATGTTTTGTGTTTTCGTTATTTCGAGGATTTTTTTGAGCGTGTTTTCGATTTTCTCAATTCGGTCGTCTGTATTTTGTGTTTCTTTTTCACTTTCGTTTTTATCGAGGCTGATGCATTTACTTGCATCATCTGCCGCAAGTCTGTTCAGCACTTCATTTAATTTAGCCTCCAACTGGTCCAGTTTACGGTTGGCACCGTTTGGTTCCGGTGTTGGAGTTTTCGCAGTTAATAAGTCAAGTGTTTCATTGTTCTCGTTTATCTTTTTGGCGCTAGTGTTGATTTTAAGGTTTGTTGTACCAACATTGGTGGCGGTGCTTGGATTGTTTTTGTCGGGGCTTATTCGTAGTTTTGGTTTGTTTGTCTTTCTGGCGTGCATACTCCCGGCTTCAGAGGGAGTTTCCCCGCCTCGAAGTCGGGGTTTGAGGTATTCGCTGATTGTTGCCAGTAGTGTTTAAAGTTTTACTTTGGGATCCAAAGTAGTAATCCAATATGGACTGTTGGTCTGCGTAACTTAAGTCTATTCTTATAGATTATTTAAGGGCCCTGGAATGTAGGGCAAAATTAAAGAGAAAATAATCACGCAATTGAGACCCAAGCTCCGAAGAGCTCGGGCCGCCGCCCGACTTAGTTCTACCCAACAACGGGGATTTGGAAAAAACTAAAATCTTAATCCCTCGAAAGAAAACTCAAAAGATAGAGGAGAGAGCAGTTGGGTATTTCAACGGTACCACCACGAGAAGGTGCCGGGTCAACTGGATACTTGCTCGTGAGCAGGTACTCCTGTACCAATCCTTGTCTACGACTTCTTTCCCTTCACCAAGTTCAATATTTCAATAATTTGGTACCAGTAAAATTGGTAAAGGGAACAGTGATAATTCGACAGGAGGTGTAGAAAATTCCTTATTTATTTAATGAATTTTGATAATAAAAATCACAGGGAAATTAAATTTTATTTATTCGTCACTGCATTCTATCGATTCCATAAATTGTGATGTTTATTGCGCTCTATCATTGTGTTCCATTCATTACAAATTCTTGAGCTACAGAATGGAACGCAAGCTGTGAACGGCGGCGATGGAAGAGGAAGGAGGGGTCGCTATTATTTTCTGGTTCCTGAGGAAAGCGGTGCTGATCATGCTGCTCGTGCTTCACTAGGACTGTGAGGAAGTCCCTACACTGCTGTAGTTTCGAGGCAGTGCTTTGCCGGGGGATCGGCAATAGTTCATCGTGGTGCTCTTCATCGTGGTGCTCTTCATCGGTAGTTCATCGTGGTGCTCCTCATCGTAGCTGATCAGTGGTTTCATCGTGGTGATCATCGTAATTTTCTATTTTCTTCTTCTTCATGAAATTTTATTGATGCAAGCCAAGATTCATTTTTTATGGCCGCAATAACCGAGTAGACTGTGGCGGCCGACGCCCGGGAGACTGGGACGTCATGGACATCAGTAGACGCCTCACCCGGGGAGTTTCATTGGACCCAAGACGCAGGCCCTTCTCCGATACTAACGCCGTAAGTCACACATTTGTGTCGTCGTGTGAATGTCAGTGACGAGGTTTTTCCGAGACATGGGGTTAGCTGCACAGCCTGCAGAAAAATAAAGATGAGAAGCCTGGACAAATACGGTTTAAGTAATTGATAGTAATTGATAATTGATAGTAACTGATAATTGATAGTAACTGATAATTGATAGTAACTGATAATTGATAGTAACTGATAATTGATAGTAACTGATAATTGATAGTAACTGATAATTGATAGTAACTGATAATTGATAGTAACTGATAATTGATAGTAACTGATAATTGATAGTAACTGATAATTGATAGTAACTGATAATTGATAGTAACTGATAATTGATAGTAACTGATAATTGATAGTAACTGATAATTGATAGTAACTGATAATTGATAGTAATTGACTTCGGTTAGTTCGTTCTAAAATAGGTTAAAGATAGGTATATCCTAACCTTTTGCCTGATCGCAGCATTCTTCGTAATTTAGTAGTAACGAGTACGGTTTTCGTGTTCAACAGATGGTTACTTGCTTCTCATTGAACGAGTCCTTGGCGGGTAGACGGAAGGTGACGCGACGCTGTCCCCCTCACTCTCTACGGGTCGACAGTCCTTCCGTTTCATCGACTTTATTATTTATTCAAATGGTCGAAATCTTCAATGTTTATTCATCTTTAGTAATTGTTTTCAATCAATTGCTGCATCAAAGTTTACGATGCAAGAGAATAAACTAATTCCATTTCCTGTTTTGTCATTACCCGCCATACGTGATTTTCGTTAGGAGGACATGACGGCATAACAACTGGAAGATACACCCTACTTTTAAGACTGCCAATAACGCACTGGGTAGTCAGTCGCAGTGTTACCAACTCTATAGCGCAGAAAGGAGCTAGATTTTTAACAGAAGTCCGCTATATTGTTGAATGATATATTTTGTTTAGACAGTAAATTACAACAAATAATAAGTCAGCATAGCACGTTAAACATATTAAAGAGTGACTTGCAAGTATGGACTAAATTGATTTCACAAAAAAGTGTTTCTTCATCGGCGTTCGAGCGTGGCAGGGCTAATAAATTCATTATTATGGAAGAAACGTGATTGAATGGATTTTTGCCTGTACCATAATTAGATTCAGTCACTTCTACTTAAAGTTCTGTCGTGGATTCAATATTCTTCTACTGTAACAAGCTCAGTTTGTTTCGTGCTACTTCAATGCTTTTTATTTTTTTCCATTGTAGTTTTGGCAGAATAAGGCGCTTGCCTTTCAGCTAATTGAAGGAATCAATTATAGATTTCTTTAACAATAAAAGCTACATTTCTGAGCGGGGCTTCTGCTCAAGCATTAGATACTTACCATTGAATTGAGTGGCATAAGCATCGGGCCGAGTTGTGTCGAAACATCCTTTCTCAATTATTTGCTAAAATATCCCACCGAGTAACTTATTGTCTGATGTATCAGTGCTTTCAGCAATTAGTATGTTTAACTTTTTTGAGATGTATCAGGCACACAGCTTACAGACAATATGAAGTGCAAGAACATTCAAAAAAATTTCCATGCACTTCGTGAAATGTAGTTTGAAACACTGTGCCGTTTTACAGTCAGTAAATGAACTGCAACACACTCACGAAAGATAGTCAACACTTGCAAAGGAACTATATTCTGCAATATGCGAACATAATTTACCCTTTGCTGCACTCTATAGTCTTTATCATAAGCTGTGATTTTTGTCTGACTAACACTCCCGGTAACATACGAAAAATTGTTCGTGTTTTTTGATCACATCATGTTTTTTTAGGGCACAATTTTGCGTTTATGGTACATTTACAATAGTCCCATATGCCATTGCATTTTCAGCATGGTAAACCAGTAGCCAGCCTCTACATTCAGGAACAGACTTCCAACTTTACGGAAGTATTGCGTAAACTGCTTTAAGCACGATAAGTGATTACGCCACACTATCTAACACACGCTACTCACTGCAACCAACCCATGACTGGCTGCCGCTGGCATGGAAAGATATGCCACCGGAAAAAACCTTACATGTATTGAACTTGACCGCTAGAAATTATTATATCATTAGTTCGACCCTTTTTTTGTATAATTATAAATAATTGCGTCTAAAATATGGAAGTAGGTAAATTATAGCCTAACAGTGTTTCAAATACTCTAGATTTTCCGCCGGGAGCTAGATCGTGATTTTTAGGAACTAGATGGAATTTCAATACTCTAGAACTAGCTGAAAATCCGCTAAATTGACAACACTGGTTAGTCGCCTCGGAGTTTTTCCAGCTTGAAGGTTGGCAGCGACGACACGCATGGGGAATGGGTGGGAGGCATTAGATTGGGGGCTTAGGTTTTTTGAGGAGGCGGGGAGGGAGAAAGGGCGTTGCCCCCAGGATAGCATCATCCGTCTAACCCCAGCTTGCGGGAAGAGCATCATAACCTGATGTCGACGGAGCTAGCAAATAAGGCGACTGAGAGGCGGTCAAAGTAAGCGATCAAGAAGTAAGTAAACTTTGAGGAAGTGTACTAGTTCCGTCCGGCCACTTTTCTGATTCAATCCGTCGTGACTGAGCCAGAGCAATCGTTGCAACGACGCAGAACCTCTTGGATGGCTGACGCCTTCAGCTTCTTATCTTCATCATACCCGACTGCAGCTAAAGCATCTGATAGAATGAAATTCATTGGTAAATATTAACTGTACAAATGAAAACAGAATAAAATAAATAACAATTTGCCGAATGATTGAGTTTGGAGCAAGCCAGGCTAGCTCTACTTGTGATCGCAACATTTGGCCCATCTGGCTTTGGCCGCAATCAGAGAATAAGTTGATTAACCTAACCCTGAATACAACACTTGGTATCGGTAACCTATTGGACAGCTGGGAGTAGGGTTATTGGTAATTTATTTTTATATGAAACTTCCCAGGCAGCAAGCTTCTCATGGGACGATGTTGTTATTTTATTGTTAGCATGGGACCTTGGGACCGATTAATTGTTTCAGCATTGGGAAAAAATTGCACCACAGCACTGATTTCACAACCTTGTCCCAAAAAAAATCCCTATGGCGGATTATAAATATTTTTATTAGAGACTTTGGCACCGATCAAGTGTCCCAGCATTGGAAAGTAATTGCTCCAAGGGCTAGATTTCACAAACTGGTCCAAACCCAAAAGCTCGCAATGACGGATTATAAATAATACTATCTTTCAGGGAACAGGTAGATGAGTCATTTTGTGATTCAATACCCAGGGGGAAAATGTGTAAGTGCCTGAGCTGAGAGTAGGTACGTCTTCTTTTTGTTGAAATAAAATATTTTTGTTATGTTAAAGGCCATCGCGGTTCACTGGTGTCCTGGTTTTCAGCACCTCTGAATATCTTTTTCAACTTTTATATACTTTCATGAACTACTTTCTCAATTTACTGTTTTATGCCCACGGGATCCTTTGCGGGAACACCCTTTGTACATAGATTCCTTGTTCCCTGAACTCCATAATAAATGGTGCCTTCATCCTTCCTCTCCATGAACAACTTTGTTGTGGTAAAGGGAGGCTAAAACTAATTTATAATCAATCAATTATTGTGATTCAATTGCACGTAAACGAGAACTCAAAACTCTTCATAGAAAAAACTAGTCATAAAAATAAATAAAATTAGTTTAGTTAGGGTTTCTATGAGTAATTCTGTCATAATGTGCGAAAAAAAATTCCAGTTTCCAGCTAACAGGCAGGTAAAAAATTATTTGAGCTGAATTTACCAAAGGTAAATATTTTTTTTTGTAAATGTGGATAGGGCAAAATTAAGTAAAACTAGAAACATTTTATCTAAAGGAAAACGGAATTATTCATCTAGGTACTAGTGTGGTAATATTTTTCAGAATTTCTAAACCGAAATTTCTCATTTATCTACATATGTATATTCTTCTGCAAATGAATTATTTCATTTATAAGGTCAAAATTATTTTGTTTCAGAAGAAAAGTAGGACATAATTAATTATTCGTCAGTTTCTATGAAAAAATTTCGATTTTAGGGGTTCGAAACAGGCAGTCGTGTTGTATTCCTAATTTATTACTTTTTTTAACTTTAGTTTCTTATTATACCTAGTATCCAGAAAACCAACCATGAATTAGAAAAGGTGAATTAATAACATGAATTAAATATTTTCTCTTCGTGAAATCTATAACGAATTTTAAATATGTGTTAAATTTTAATATTTTCAGGAAATTTAGCAACAATAATCTGTAGCCTCTGGCATCTATTCGCTTGGCGTAGTTTAGTAAACGCGCGAACCTCAATATAGTGAACGTGAAGTGGTTAAATTTCAGAATTTTAGGTATATTATTTCGCGTGTTGTGATTTTAGTGTTTAATAACTACTGTGAAAAGTTTGTATGGATGTGTTTTATTAAAATAAATCTATTTCCTAGCATTTCAGAGATCAGAAAGACATATTTTGTCAAAATCTCGTTCGATGCCATGCAGCTTGATATTGTCTGAATCGAACGTTGGTACAAGCGTCATGTTTCACAAACTATTTTTCAGCTATTGTGCACTGTATTATTATTTAATAATCTCTTCTGCTGTTAATGTTCATCCATCGTGTGAATGGCAGATCGAAAAAATTATTTGGTAATAAAGAAAAAATATGTCGAGTTCCTCAATAGCTTGAAAATTCAGAATAGTGACTCGAATACTTCAACAGCCGCTGACTCACAAGTGGTTCAAAACGAGCTTCCTCCTGAGGAAAGTACTGATAAGGAAGCTCTCAAAACTGTTGAGGTAGGAAAATCTAGTAAAGTTAATAATGATGACAGTAAAAGTGATCAGAACAGTGAAATTGTGTGAAAGTGAATGAAACTCATTCTGAAGTGAGTATTGAAACTACCTCAGAATCTTCTTTGCATTCTTCAGCAGCATCAACAGCAAATAATGCCCTGGTAGAAAATCCTCTAAGTTTGAGAGATAGCCTAAAAGATTGGTTGGTATCTGCAGCATAATATGACACTGGTTGCATTCAAAAAATTACTAAATATCTTAAAAGTAGTCCACACAGATTTGCCCTCTGACTGTGCATCAAATAATGAAGAAAGTTTCAAAGAATGAAGTAGCAGTCAAGTTTTCCATGTATGGTAAAGGAACAAAACGGCAGTTCATAGAGTTGAAGCGGTAAATCTGAAGGATATGACAGTTGTCGATTTCGTAAATTTTGTTGCCTAAACATGGTTAATGACACCAAAATAAACAAGTTTTCTTCTATGCACTTTTCGTCTCAAGTGAGTATTTTATTAGTTATAGCGGTAAATGACTCACCGCAACTCCAGTCTTTGAAGCGGAAAGAAATTCTTTGATCGAGTTGTATGGCAATACTGCAATGGCGTTTCGCTTCCAGCGCTCTGTCTTGAAAGACGAAACCAAACCTACCGCTATACCTCGTTAATACTCATTTGACGAAAAAAGTGTATAGAATAAAAGTTGTTTATTTCGATGTTATTACCATGTTTCAAGCAACAAAAATTCGAAAATCGATGAGTAGCTGTTTATTCGAGCGCATTCGTCATCAATGACGAAACTAAACTTACCGCTGTAAATCGTAAAATACTCATTTGAGACGAAAAAAGAATAGAAGGCAACTTGTTTATTTTGATTCAATTAATTAGGTTCAGGCACCAAAAAGTGGAAAATCGATAACTGACATATCCTTCAGATTTACCGTTGAAGCTCTCCTCCTGCATACGTGGTACGTACCTTTCATTGTGCATTGCTTCTGTTTAGCGACTAGATTTTAATACATCATTTCCCTTGAATGAAGTGTATAAAGTTCTCCTGTATAAAATAGTGTAAAAAATGCTGCCTGCTTGTGCTGCTGCTTTCAGTTGAGTATCTAGTGATGCAAAAAAAAACTGTTTTATATGATGGCAGTTTTTTTGCAAAAGAAAACATGTTGTTTATGTGTTTTTTGTTTATTTTTGCACACACTCAAATTTTGTTATGTATGTCTGTTTTTTTTTGGTCAATTAAAATATGTTAATATCCATGATTTTAGTCAAGAGTTTTTGTAATAAAAACATCAAAAAGAAAACATACAGTAATAGTGGTGGCAGATAACCCACAATTACCTTGTTAGAGGAGTCTAAGAGGAACAGCAGGAGCCACAGAACTTAGCTATATTGAGGGAGTCAAAATTCAGAGCTTACTATTTCTACATGTCTGATTTTATTTTTATAACACCAAAAAAATCAGACATAGTTGAGATAGTAATCTCTGAATTTTGAGTCCATCAATATAAGTTCTGTTGCTCCTGCTGTTCCTCTTAAACTCCTCAAGGTAATTGTGGGTTATCTGCCACCACTTTTACTATATAATTTCCTTTTGATGGGTTTATTACAGAAAATCATGACTTAAACTGTGGATTTTAATATATTTTAGGTGACCAAAAAACCATGTTTTATTTTTTTTTACAAGAAATCATTATTTTTTAAAAATCATGTTTTTTATGGAAAAAAATCTTACGTTAAAAACATGAATATTAATATATTTTACGTGACCAAAAAAAACAGGCTGTTTTTTCGAAAAATCATGGCTATAATAAAAATGAATATTAATATATTTATGGTACCAAAAAACATGCTTTTTTGCAAAAAATCACGACTGAAAACATGAATATTAATATATTTAATTTAATCTTGAAAAATTCGCTGTTTTTCACATTTTTTCATTTAAACCATGCTTTAAAAAATTTTTTTACAAAAAATTCATGATCAAAACAATATGGATTTTGATGTATTTTATGTTACCAAAAAAACATGTTATTTTTTGAAAAAGAAATTTTTACAAAAAGTCATTACTATCCATGTTTTTTTATCATGATTTTTCTGTAAAAATTTTTTAATAAACAGCATGATTGTTTTTGGTCAAATAAAATATATTGATAACCATATTTCTTAGTCATGGTTTGATTGTAAAAAACAGGTTTAAAAAAACGGCATGGTTTTTCGGTCCCATAAAATTTATTAATAGCCATGTTTTTTAGTCATTTTTTTCTGTGAAAAAAATGTTTTTTTAAAAAAAAATCATTGGGTTTTTGGCCACATAAAATATTAATATCCATGTTTTTTATTCATGAGTTTTTGCAAAAAACCATCTTGTATAAAAATTGCAAGATATTTTTGGTCCCATAAAATTTATTAACAACAATGGTTTTTAGTCATTACTTTTCTTGTAAAAAACATGTTTTTATTAAATAACAGCATGGTTCACCTCTCCCAACCTACTTGTGAGATTACTAATGCAAGCACATGAATGAAATTTATATCAAGGATGAGAACATATATGATCTTTCTAATATTGTTTTTATTTATTTGTTTTTCATTTGAATTTTCTTGATATGAGGCGTACAAATCCCTAGATTTTCAGTTCCAATGTTTTCAGAACTCGTGCCCTTTTTCTACATATGATAAAAAAATTCAAATTGAGTGTTTTTGGATGTAAAACGGCTCGCTGAATCTAACGGAGTGCTGTTTTTTTTTACAATAAAAAATTTAAAAGTTTAACTATATTTTGAAGGAGAATAAGAAATTGGAAATATTCATCTCAGTTTCTTCGTTTATTGAATATAGCTCATTTGAACTACATTGAATGAGCATTTCCACCGGTTGGTTTTTGCAGAAGCTGCTTTGAGGTCACCAGCCGGCAAAACTGCACATGCATCGGAAGTAAACAAGAAAATTACACTGAATCTAACATATGCTAAAGATCGGATTGCTGGAAAAAAAATTACTGTGAAAGAGTGGAAAATCCTCGAGTAGCCTGCGAGTAGCTAGCTAGTAAAGACGAAGCTAATTTTAAGGCTAATATTCTTTCGCACCGAATTATTTTGATTACTCAATGGGAAGGAAGGAAGTTGTAATGGGTAGCAAATTATTTTATGAACTTAATTTCAAGTCCTGAAGGTGTTTCAGTGAATTTTATTATCAGTCGAGGGAAAGCAACGGTTTAAATAGATTTAATGATATCAAAGGAAGTTATGTTGAATAGAGACGTATTATATGAACTTAATCTCAAGTTGTGAAGTTTTTCACTTAACTTTAATTTTAGTCAACGGAAAGCAACAGTTTAAATAGTTTTAATGATAACAAAGGAAGTTATATTGAATAGAGACGTATTATATGAACTTCATCTTAAGTTATAAAGTTTTTCACTGAACTTCAGTTTTAGTCAACGGAAAGCAACAGTTTAAATAGATTTAAAGATATCAAAGGAAGTTATATTGAATAGAGACATATTATATGAACTTAGTCTTAAGTTGTGAAGTTTTTCACAGAAATTTAGTTTTAGTCAACGGAATGCAACGGTTTAAATAGATTTAAAGATATCAAAGGAAGTTATATTGAATAGAGACGTATTATATGAATGTAATCTAATGTTGTGAAATTTTTCACTGAACTTTAGTTATAGTCAGTTGGAAGCAGTGGTGTAAATAGATTTCTAGATATCAAAAAAATCTTGTGTTTGTACATATGTATGTGGTTATACTAGGACTGTGGTAGAGCCATGAATGAGCAACTTTATTGGCTCTGCCACGGTGAGACCTCCGCCCAAAAGTCAGCGACCAACCATCATGGAGGCCTCATGGCATTGGAAATAACAATTCCTTTGCCTAAGGAGTTAGTGAAAATGCTCCTTGAATTTGTTGGGACTATTCTCAATGCATTTGTATTTCCATGTACATAGTACATTTGTCAATTCATACTTTTCTGAAATATTTTTTGTCTTTCAGTTGATCCCCAGTAAATTCGCATATCTGGTCTCACGAACTCGGTGGCTGCCGGAATACAACATCCACTAAGTTCTTCAGAGTTTCATGTTCAGCCAGCATGCACTGATAACATTTGAGGTAAGTTTGAATAATATGTTTGCAATGTGCTAGTAATTAGCAGTGCAATTTAATTCTTGGCAAATAATTACAAAAATGTTACTTGCGCAATGACTTTCATGGAGCTTATAGCTTAACAGAAGAGCGTTCACTCTGAGTGGAAGGTTGGGGTTCAAATCCCTGTGGGCTCTTTTCTATATCATACCGCAAGTGACTATTAATTGTAATTAGCAATGCAGTAGTTAATTAATTTTTATCAACTACTTACTGGCACAAAGCATTCTTCAATTTATTTCACTGAATTGATGTCATTAAAATAAAATGTTGCTTGATTGTTGTTGATTTTAAATGCATGTGTTGACATTTCATTGATGGTCTGGTATAATAATGCTTGCAAACAAATTTAATACCTGAGGGTATTCATATATGATTCTAGCTCTTCTGTGATAACATTGAAATATTTATTTCATTTTCTGGTACAGTGAGAAATTTTTACGACTATGTCCTGTGTCTCATACAATTGGAAGCAATTTCATTTCAATTTTTGGGTACCAATTTCGTCCCATATTGGGAACCGATTCCGACCCAGTTTGAAGGGCCAATTCCATCCCCAGTTTGGAGTGCCAATTCCGTCCCCAGTTTGGAGTGCCAATTCCGTCCCCATAAAAATTACCAATATTGTCCCGGTTTTTAAAATCCCAACATGGGGCCAATTTTGGTTACTAAGACTGCCCTAATGCTGAGTGCCGGAAGTGGCACAACATTTTCCCAATAATTTTTGCTGCCTGGGTTTGAACCCACTTGGCTTGTTAAATTTGAATCATAAGATGTTGTTTGGATAAAACAAACTGATATTACAACGTAACATTGAGACTGACGTCCATGCTAGGCTCAATATACTGAAGAATAACCAATTCATAAGCAAAAAAATAAATTATTCATAATAGCATTAAATTTTCGATTCTGCCCACTGCATTGCTTATACGTTTTCAAACGTTGCAACCGATCTACCAGTATTTGTTTCAAAAAATTGTATCAATTAATCGGTTTATTTGCATTACTATGATGAAACGTTATTATTAGTTAGTTTAAGCCTTCCTATCCGCAGCAAAATATATGCGATACAAATACAGCAGGAAAGAAGAAGGCACCAATTAGTATGGAGTTAAGTGAATGCGGAATCTATGCCGAAGGAGCATAGAAACAATAAGTTGAGTAAGAAGTTCATGAAAAAAAATTCGAAGTTCAAGAGGAAAGTAGTAGGTGCTGAAAAACAGGACAGCAGTGAACCAAAAAATGATGGTCATTAACATAACAAAAGCATTTAAGTTCAACAAATAGAAGGCCTAACTAGCTTATAGCTCAGATCCTCACATTTTCCCCCTGGGAGAGGCAATTCCCATAGATACCATAGTAGTCTCCCCCGGCGGGGTATTACTATAATAGAATGCTACATAAGATTTTAGTTAGGTAACATGTTTGTTTGAGCCTCCCCAACCTCTAAAAAAGGCATTTCGAAGAGAGGAAGGAGGGAGGCACCATTCAGTATTGAGATTAGGGAACGTAGAATCTATGCAAAAGGAGCATTGAAACAGAAAGTTGAATAAGAAGTTCATGAAACAAGATAAAAGTTGAAGATGACAGTAGCAGGTGCAGAAAAACAGGACAGCAGTGAACCGAAAACAGGTGGTCCTTAACATAACAAAAACATTCTATTCCAACAACAAAAAAAGCCTTCGTAACTCTCAGCTCGGGCCCTCACACATTTTCCCCATGGGAATGCTAATTCGCATAGATACAATAGTTGTTTCCCCCTGAGGGGAAAGATATTAGTTAATGAACGGAAAGAACTGTATGAGCTTACACGAACATTATATTAACTGACAGGTGGAATGCTCCTTGAAAGAGATTTTCGTCCATCGACGAGTTTATCCTCTCCCAGAGTAGGACATTTCCAAGGCCACATCACCGTCATGACGTCATGATGAGCTGGTGACGTGCAGACTGACCCTCACACATCGCTGAGGCTCCGTCATCGAGAAATTAAATAGAGAATGTAATTGTGTGTGATAAATCAAAATCAAGTGCGCACCCCATTCTGGGAACTGCCTAATTGCCAAGAGAATGAGCATCGTTTTTAAAAATTTTTACCACACCGTATCATACTGAATAATGAATGACCAGGACATTTAGACATCTAAGTAGGGTCGAGATTCATGCCGTTTTACCTCTGCAGGGAAGTTTTCATGGAGTGTTAAATTCTAAATAAATGTTGGATAGGCCAGTCAGTCCAGTCTTTGTGCAACAATTCCTAGCCTCTGAGGGTAGGTACTGCAAAGACAGCCATCACAGCGTAATATGTGTTATTCATTCTGGTAATGAAAGGTTTTATGTGTGCAATCACTAACTTCACATTTTTACAGTATTTTTCAATAACTTTATCCTTGTTGCCTACTGAATGCAGTTGGTAACTGGTATCTTTGCTGTCATTTCGGTAATGAATTTTTATATGTATCCTTATTCATAAACAAAATTAGAATTTCCAAATTTATTCAACATACGATATTCCTGGAAAGTTATTTTTGGTAATAAATGTACCAGTGTTATATGTTCCTCATTAGAAGGAAATCCATTTTAAAATTTCTTTTTACCAAGAAACATCGAAACAATTCAAAAAACATTATGCAGGGTGTCTCCTGACATTTCATTTTCAAGTTTTACTTCTTTTTATGACCATCAACAGCAAAAAATGACTTCCTAATTCTTACATAATGAATGTTGTCCAAATGTCCAAGATGTAAGAAATCATCCTATAATGAATAGTTTGAGTCAATAATACACACCATAGTATGGGTTCAAAAAAACCTCAAGGTGATTAATACACAAAATACTAAATTGAGAATTCATTACTATATGGAGCATCCAACGCATAATTGCAATAAAAACTCATTTTAAAAATACCTCTCCCCAAATGGACCCTAACAAATGGTTGGCAAAAACCCTGTCTTAACATCTTTCAACAACGACAGCAACAGCTCATCATACGCAAAAACTAAACTGACTGGAAACTAATAGGCACCGCAGAATTATTGTCCAATTCCCTAACAGGAATATTTTCCATAAACTGCAGCAAATATCTGATTCTGAGAGAAATGAATTTTTGAAAATCTTCAAACTCTATATACCCATGTACTTTACTTTTAATTTTCAGTGAATTATCCCACTTCACAATTTTTTACAACCCTGACAAGTAAAGTTGACCCTTGAGGCGAATTTCACTACTTCTTACTTCCTTATTCGCTACTTTATAAATTTTTCTACTTTTTACTACTTTACCACCTAGTAGACACCCTGTTATGGTAATGAAAGAAATGTCCAATAAGCAACATAAATCATTAGTACCGAATCATAAGATATACTTCACATTTCATCATGACAGCTTTTAGTTTACTTGAGGTATCAGCGAAGGCTTCATTGGAGGAATTCCATGAAAAGAACTTTTGTCTCTAGCTTCAGACTCAAGCACATCTAGATGGATTTCACTCACCGAGTTTCAAAGTTTTACTGATTGACTCTGGGCTGTTATCAATGGAAGTATCACACATTGAATTTTGACTGTTAAATGAAAAAGATTTACGGTACAACGCTAAACGTTTATTAGGAAGTGACTAAGAATTAATGAGAACTAAGAGCTGCTCCCTTCATTTGCATTATTGGATGATTCTAAAATTAATTCATCATTAACACAATGTTTGGAGACAGTACCAAATACATCAGGGCATGCGTGAAAAACTAGATTATTTCTTTTCCAGCTTTTCAACGGTACAAAAACTTTCTAGAACATCACGGTAAGAACAGTAGTAAGAAATTCACTGAACACATTTTTATTGGTCCACTGTCAATAGTTGAAAAATTCACTAACTCTGTAGCCTATAAAAAACAATATTTTGACGCATCATTTTCAGGCAGAAAATATGTATAAAAAATTCCCAGTCACGATGATATAATGCAAATCTAATACTCAAAGCTACATCAGACAGAGTGACAATTTTGAAAATGACAGCCCTAGAAAATGATTAGAAGCAAAATTTGTACCACTGCAATAAGTACTGGTAGGACTATCTGTTTACCTTCAATTTGAAAAACTCATTTTTTATCTGAAGACGCTCAGGTTTTCTATAAATAAGCTCACATTTAATCTTAAAAGGTCAAAATAATTTAAAAAACCTGAAGTTCAATTTTAAAAACCCCATGTTCAATTTAAAAAACTTCAAGTTCAATTTAAAAAACCTCAAGTTCAACTTAAAAAATCTCAAGTTCAGTATTAAAAACCCCAAGTTCAATGTAAAAAACTAAAGTTCAATTTAAAAACCTCAAGTTCATCTTAAAAAATATCAAATTCAACTTAAAAAACATCAAGTTCAACTTAAAAAACATCAAGTTCAACTTAAAAAACATCAAGTTCAACTTAAAAAACATCAAGTTCAACTTAAAAAAACATCAAGTTCACCTTGAAAAACATCAAGATCAATTTAAAAGGGCTCCAGATAAATTAAAAAAGCTCAAGTTCAATTTAAAGAACTCAATTTTGATACAAAAAAGGCCAAGTTTGATTTATTAAAGGTCAAGTACATAGGTATAGGTAAAGAATTTTAGAAACATAAGTTTTCCAAATTTAACTTGATCTATTTTAAAATATACCTGACGTTTTTAAAATCAAACGATCGGTTCTGAATTCAACTTGAGTTTTTTTAAAATTGAACTCGAGCTTTTTATATGTAAAATGAAAAGGTGTAGGTAACAGTATTGCTCGAGGTGTAATACTAAAAATATGTTAATAATGTAAATTTATCTTACTACAGTAGCATAAATTGCTGTGGTACAAATTTAACTTCTAGTCATGTCCAACATTATTAGGTAAATTTTCGGAACGAGACACTAATCGATTTTCAAAATTTTCTTGTTTGAATCGTGGTAATCACATCAAAGTAAACAACTTTTCTTCCATTCCATTTCCGGCGCGAATGAGTATTTAACGAGTTATAGCACCGGTATTTGAAACAAGTATTTATTTATTAAATAATGAGGATTTAACGAGCCATGGTTAATTTGCGTGTTTCATTGCAGTTACACTACGATCAGCAGAAACCGTTATATTCGGGGCAGAGGAATTTTGAGGGGACGACTAGTGTACCAACCTAACCTAAAGTAGCCAAAGGTAACCTAACGTAACGTATCCTAACCTAACCCAACCTAACGTAACCTAAAATAACCTAACGTAACCTAAAATAACCTAACGTAACCTGACGTAACGTAACTTACAGTAACGTAACCTAAAGTAACAAAACCTAACGTAAGTTAACCTAACCTAATGTACCCAAACGTAGTCTAACAGCTCAAGCGCGCAATGGTTTCCGCTGTTTGAATGACGAACTGCTATGGAACACGAAACTAAACCTACCGCTATAACTCGTTAACTCATTTGCGCCGGAAATGGCATAGAAGAAAAGTAGTTAATTTTGATTTGATTACCATGATTCAAGCATGAAAATTTCGACAACCGATTAGTGTGTTGTTCTGAAAAAATACCCATTATTGCTTGTCTGATGTAGCTTTGAGTATCAGATTTGCATTCTATCTATATGGCTGAAAATTTTTTCTGCATAATTTTAACCTGAACATGTTTGTAGATCAAAACACCCTTTTCATAGACTACAGAGTTAGAGAATTTGTTAACGATTGACATTACTTCAATAAAAATATGTTGAGTGAATTTATTACTACTTTAACACATGATGAACTGGAATGATTTGTATAAGTTGAAAATCATAACAAACTAATTCAAATTCGTCATTAGATGGAGAACAATCTGCGAAATTAATTGTGCTCATGACATTCCTTTACTGCTTCTAATGTACAAGCAATCAAGAACATAATTTGAGCTTCTGCAAAGACATTGTAGATAGGTAGTGGGATGTTAGCAAAGGCATATCAAAAAGTAACTATCAGCACAAACAAGTTGGAGTGGGTGTGAGAAAATATGAAATTTAATTCTTCCCATAAGATATTGCTGGTGTCCATCAAAAGCTTGATCCAGAAATACACCACACTTCATCTCTAAAAACACAGCTGAGGTGACTCTGAATAGAATTTGTAATGTCACCACATATGTTAAAACAAGATCTTTCAAACCTCATCATTTTTGACTATTTATGCAGTTGGAAACTGCTCTCTTTGATGCCTTATCTGTAATAACTTCTTATGTCCTAAATATAATACTAATAAAGAAACCATGCATGTACAAATAATTTTCACACGCATATATATCACTAAAAAGTAATTTCCTGTAGCGGTTACACAAGGTCATACATTCCATCAAAAGAAAAGTCACTTTGAAATTTTACATTTGCACTCAAACTAATCCAAATAATTATTGAACCAACATTATGAAAATTGTATGATCCAATGAGATACATTACCTTATTATTCAATGAGTGAGCATTGAATGCTTCACATTTCATCAAGATAGGCCTTCCAGAGCTGGACTCAATGGTAATATTTATAGGCTATTATACAAAGTTATCAATAAATATGGTAAATGTTGAGCATTGGTCAGTAATAGATTTTCTACTTTTATATGCCTAAAAATGGTGTATTAGATCAAAATAAACAAGTTTTCTTCTATGGACTTTCCGTCTTAAATGAGTATTTTACGAGTTATAGCGGTTTGTTGATTTTCGTCTCTGATGACGAATGCAATCAAATTAACAGCTACTAATCGATTTTTGAATTTTTTTTGCTTGAATCATGGTAAAAACCACAAAATAAATTACTTTTCTTCAATACACTTTTCGCGACAAATAAGTATTTTACAAGTTAGAGCGGTATGTTAACTTTCGTCTTAGATGGCGGGAAACCCGCTCGACCATTCGAGCGTGTCCGAAGGTAGAGTCCATTGCAGTGTTGCCATATGACGCGCTAGATGTATATTATTACTTCCACTTCAAACACTAGAGCCATAACTCGTAAAATACTCATTAAAGACGGAATGTGCATAGATGGAAACTTGTTTATTTCGATCTAATCAACTATGTTTAGGCACCGAAAAGTGGAAAATCGATTATTCACCAATGCTCAACATTTACCATAAATTTTTTGTCTTTCAAAAAACAATTTGGATCATCACAAACACAAACAAAACTGGCAGTAGTAGGTTACCAAAAACTTACAGAGGTTTATATAAGAGCAAATAATTCTAAGGGTAGAAAAATATTTTCAATTACAATTTTGCTCAAACCATGATTTTGCTGGCATGAATTAGCAGCTTGATTCAGTTATACACCCACTTTCATCCACATTATGTTAGGAACGCAGCTGAAGTAAATCATCGTAGAAATTTTATTGACACCAAACAACTTAAAGTAACTTCTTTATACATTAATCCTGTTTTATTATTATAGAGTAAATTGAATGGTAATTTTGATGTGTGTACACAAACGCACATATAAAAAGCATTTTTTTCTTGTGAATGCGCAGGGAATAATTTTGAAATCTCACTTTACCAGTAAATCACATTTAAAAAACCTAAAATACCAACATTAGGGAAATTAGATCTTGGTCCACATATTATTAGCTATGAAACAATTTAAATGTTTAGAACTTAATACTTTGAAGCAATCCAAACAGTAAACTGTACCAACACTCAATCTTGGACCACCGCAATAAACAACAACAAGCAATGTGATACCCACGGCTCAAATGCAAGTTCAAAATCACGAAGGTTCCAATAATTTTTCTATGTTGATTAACTAATTAAAAAATATTTCATTAATATAAGCTGTAAATTTATGAAGGTAGGCTTATATATTTTTATATATGTTCGTTTTTAATCACTTCACATAAAATTATTTTATTAGAAAATAAGTCATTAAGGTTGGGATTGTTACATATACGAACGTGATAAACAATTGTACTCTCGTATTCTAACTCTTTTAAAAAGGAGAAATATTTCAAAGCCTGAGTAGCGCTTGAAATACAATTAGTTTATGAGAATCAAAATATAATAGGACAAGAATCAGATATTTAGTAGGAATGTTCATATTTTTCATATATGCTGATATAGTCCTGCTTTTTTTAATTTCACCGTTTCACTTTTAATGTAAGGTATAAAAAATTAAAATTAATTTGGCCAGTATATGTATTTGTTGAAAAAAAAACATATTTTACGCGTGTAAATTTTTCGATTTAGGCTTTATTTTTTTGAAAAATACGAAATGTTAGTTTATTAGTACATTTTAATGGATAGTTCATAAGCACAGAAATCATTGAGTTTCCATGCTAGAACAAAACCAAAGACAGTTTTAGAATTCTTGAAGCATTACAGACAAATTTACGTTAGAAAATTTTCCATTTGAAACTTTTCGTTTGTTATTTATATGTGATATTTGATCACTAACAATATATAAATTTTTGAACAAATTTTTGCATATAAAAAAGAAAAGTTTCAAATGGGAAATTTTATACGGTAACTTTATTTGCAATGCTTCAAGGATTCTAAAACTGTCTTTGGTTGTGTTCTAGCATAAAAACTCACTGACTTCTATTCATTTATATGTTGAAAATATGGGTTGTTAGTAATAAGGCATAAATAAATTTTTATGTGAACTGTAATATAATGGACAATATATGTCATTGAATGCTGCTTTCATTTTTATTTCGATAATCTCCAATCATAACTTCATATTTACACTGTGAATTGTAGTTTACGCGAAAAAAGTTCTTGTTATGTAAAAATTATGAACTTTTATATTTGTAGTCTGATTCTTATGAAATTTGGCAAATATATGTAACTTAAAATAAACGCAATTTCATCTATTCATTTTTCGATTCAGGCATTAGTTTTTTGAAAAATTGGACATATTGGTTTTTTAGTTCATTTTTATTGATATTTCAAATGAATAGAACTCATTGATTTTTCATGCTAGAACAAAACCAAAGAGAGTTTTAGAATCCTTCAAGCATTGTAAACAAAGTTACGGTTATAAATTTTTCATTTTCCATTTTGCTATCTTTTCATATGGGGTCGAACATTCAGGGTTTTTAGTCCCCTTACACCCCCCTGGGGGGGGGGGGAGGGGAATCCAGGGGGATCTAGTGTCAGTAGCGCCATACAATTTTATGACCGAATAGTCCACCACCTCCCTAGTAGAAGACGGTCATGGGGCCCATATGGGGCCCACATGGGACAATGGGAATCAGATGGGCTATGGTGATATATATATATAAACACATGGGCAAAAGGTGGGTGAAATATGGTTAGGTCACTAAACCTAATAATGTGGGCTGCACGTGGTTTTTCAACATGGCTGCGTAGTGGCCAGCCCAGTTTTAGACTTTGTTCCATAGTGTGTACATTTACGCAAATAAAATTTATTCCCCCAATTGAGTTGCTATATACCAAAAAATAAATACTATTCGATTATATTATATATGAAAAAAATCGCTGAGCAATATTATTTAAAGAAGTGGCTGTCTTATGGGATTCTTATTTTCAGAGAATGAAAAGCAAGAAAATGTAAAAGAATACCATTTCAATGTTGTGTTTTTATTTACTTAAATGTGGTTATTTCATATATTTCGATATTATGGCAGTTCTTCCCATTGATTCAAGCACTAAATAATGCCCGTATAATTCCTCAAAAAACTAAATATGTGATCCATATTCATCTTATCATTTCATGAGTTTATTCCCAGCAATTGTTTTTTGATATTTATCAGCTTGGAATTCAAGAAATTATTCTTGTGTTACTAAGTTTTGTCCCTCTTTTTTCTATGGTAGGACGCACTTCTTTGCAGCAAATTGGTTTCTACCAGTTATGTAAGAAGCTGTAAACTTGGATTTCCTAGTGGTCCGAATAAATTAATGAAGCACAATAACATATAAAAATGAAAATAACATATAATAGTGAAACAATAACATATAAACATTAGCGTTGTCGCTGACATGATCGTATGATGACTAGCGGCAGAATGTGCATCTGGCAACCATCTGAAGCTACTGTCGCCCCTGTCGAGCTCATCCTCAATCCTCATCGCATTAGTCAGTCACCCTTTTTCCTTTACGTGGTGCGGTAGTGCATGTGCTTCCTCTCCCGGTTAGGTTCTATCCCTTCATTATGGTAAAAAGAAAGTTTCTAACAGAAAATGAACTTCAAGATGCCTTACAGGAAGTACTAAGTGACGTAAAATCAGATGTTAGTATGAGCAGTGATTCGGAAAATAAAGCAGTCTCTTCATTCGAAAGTGTATGAAGCAGGTTCGAAGAAAGTGATGCGATAGCATTTTAGTTTTGAAACAAATAATTTGCCCTTTATTACTACCATTAAAATATGTATGTATTGCATACTATATTGTATGAAATATGCTCACTACGAGTGCATGAAACTCGGTGCGGTAAACTCGGAAACTAAGTCGCAAGTATTTCCCGCCTGAAAGTGACTCTGAGCTCGTACTGCTCGACCGGTGACCTCATGCATGGCGCCGCTCGGGTGAGCGCCAACCGTTAAAGGTTAACTCGGAGTGTTCGTGAATGAAATTGTTGTAACTTTGTGTATTCAATATTAATAAATATTGATTCAAATGAGATTCTATTGGATATTGACAATTTTGGCAGCTCAACGTGAATAAAGTGCATTGTGAAAGCTAGAACGGCTTCTACCGACGTTCTCATCCCGTTATTGGACATATTTAGTTCCCTATTTGTTGACGCATGTGTGCTGTGTGTTGAAAAAATATTAAATAAATTTGTGTTCAGTATTAATCAATAGTAAGTTAAATAATTTTCTATTTAGTCTCGATAATTTAGGCTAGTTAGTCTAATGCGCGAAAAAATTGCATTGTGGTTTCTCACCCTGCTTGATGTGAAATGCTCCAGTGTAGCATATTGGATTTAGTTGTGGATCTACATGTATAAATTGCTTCTGAGTTGAAGTCAAACTTTTTAATCACGATTTTCTTCAATTACATTTATTATTGATAATAATCATAATTATCATCACCAAATTTAAATCATGAATGCCATATTTGGAAGGAAATTGAAATGAAAGTATACCTGGTAAGCACATAATAATTGTGTTTTGTGCAAAGGATTTGTTTCCCATTTTGTGGCTTTTACCGCTTCCGGAGGCTTGTTGCAAGTAGAGTTAGGGGACCATTCGGATTTTTGAACTTTTTTCGTCCGATTCGTTCGAAAATTGGCCAGTATATGAATTTTTTGGGAGTAAACTTTTTTTACTCGTGTTACTTTTTCGAATTATGCCTTATTGTTATTACAAAAAATTAGTTTTTTGGTACATTTTTATGTTTATTTCAAGACGTATCATCTCATCGAGTTTCGATGCTAAAACAAAACCAAAGACAGTTTTAGAATCCTTGAAGCATTTCTAACAAAAGTATGTTGTAAAATTTTAACATTTTGAAAAAAAAAATTGAGAGGCAACATTTTATCATTAGGCTACATCAAAGAAAATTATTTTTGGGTTTAGAGCTATATAACTTTTTCATTCTAACATTTGGAAGGAAGTCAACATATTTTGTTGGAAATGTTCCAGGGATTCTAAAACTGTTTTTTGTTTTGTTCTAGCAACAGAACTCCATGAGTTGATATGTTTTGATTAATGAAAGTTAGAGGTGTTGGGTATAGGTCATAAACGAAATTTTTTTCGAAGTGTAATATAATGGAAAATTTATGGAATTGAATGCTGTTTTCATTTTTATTTTGATAATCTCTTTGCATAACTTCATATTCACACTGTGAATTGTATTTTCCCTTAATAAATTAAATGAAATGAATTTCATTTTATTATATAAAAGTTATGAAATTTTTTATTTTCAGTCTGATTCTTATGAAATTTGACTGGTATATGCAAATTTTGAAAAGAAACAATTTCATCCATTCATTTTTTTGATTCAGGCCGTAGTTTTTGAAAAAATTGGACATATTGTTTTTGTCGTTCATTTGTTATTGATATTTCAAAACGTATCTCCTCATTGAGTTTTCATGCTAGAACAAAATCAGAGACAGTTTGAAAATCCTTGGGACATTTCTAACAAAAGTACTTGGCTAAATTATCAATTTCCCGTTTTTTCTTTTTATATGGGGTAGAAATGGGGTCGAAAATTAAAGATTTTTGCCCCATACCCCCCCCCCACCTTCAGGGGAGTACAAGGACTAAAAATCCTTAATTTTTGAACCCATTTTGACCTCATATAAAAACAATAAACAATTGGAAAAGAAAAATTTGAAACTGCACCTTTTTTAGCATTGCTTTATGGATTTTAAAACGTCTTTGGTTTTGTTCGAGCATAAAAACTCAGCATTTCATTTGAAATATCAATATTAATAAGCTAATAAACCAATATGTCTAATTTTGTAAAAAATAAAGGCCTGAATCGAAAAAATGAATGGATGAAATTGGGTTTCTTTTCATAAGGGACATAAAACATTCAAATTTCATAAGAATCAGACTAAAAATATAAAAATTAATAACTATTATATAAAAAATTTTCTATTTAGTTGTATTTTTGTAAATTACAATGCTCATTGTGAATATAAAGTTATGCATGGAAATTGTCGAAATAAAAATGAAAACAGCATTCTTTTACATAAATTGTCCATTATATTACACGTCAGCAAAAAATTTGGTTTATGGCTTATACCCAACAACTCTAACTTTCAACATTCAAAAAGATTGAAGTCAAAAAGTTTTTATGCTAGGAAGAAAACAAAGACAGTTTTAGAATCCTTGGAACATTTCTAACAAACTGATGTCCTGATTTTTCCAATTTGATAGTTTGAATGTTTTATCATAGTTGAAAACCAAAAATTTGGAATATTTGATATAGTGGTCAAATATCGCATATACAAAATAACAGGACATCAGTTTGTTAGAAATGTTTCAGGGATTCCAAAACTGTCTTTGAATTTGTTCTAGCATAAAAACTTTTTGACTTCTTATCTGCTTGAAATATGTACAAAAATGACTGTAAAAACTAATATTTCAAAATTTTTGAAAAACTAAGGCTTATATTAAAAAAGGTACACGAATAAAATATGTTTCGCTTTAAAAAAACATATACTAGCTAAATTTCAGACCAATCGGATCAAAATTTTAAATTGCCGGATGATCCCCTCAATACGCAGCTCATAGAAGGCCTGTTCAAGGTAGGCCTAGTTTGGTAGATATGAAAGAATTATCAATTTTAAATTTTCAAAATTTCAAACAAATTTCATTATCAGAGCAAGACGTTTGAGTTTTGAAAATCAAAGATCTGCACGTGGACCCGTTGCTCAGATGTAACCTAGCTTAAATATTCGATAGAATGTTTGAGTGACTTCTGCATATGAAAGTGAAGCCCCGCATCCAACATATTTATCGCTACAAATGTCACATTTATCTGTATGCATATATGTAAAAAAATTCTTCCAGCTAACCCTTAATGTGTATATCACTGATTGGGCTGGAAGTATTTTGTGTATCATATTTTTCATATTAATATAAATGTATCATAATTGTATATCATAAATTTTCAATAGGAAGCTCAAGTTTGCTGTTGAAAAATTTCAAAATATATATATAACCTAGCACTAAGAAATTGTCAACTTAAGTATTAAGCAGTTCTGTTACAAAAAAATAAGCAGTTCTGTTACAAAAAAAAAATATTTTTTCTTCATGATTTCAGCCAATTATCTATTACAATGAAGAAGAATTATTATGAACTAAAAAAAAACATTGCTGAAAGGCAATCGTTAAGAGTGAAGTCTTCTATAGCTATTGCAAGTGCTATATCTCCACACAGTTCTCTTGATAAAAGAAGTGTAAGTTCGACCGAATTGACTGAAAACCAGGGTGCCTCAACTTCACAAGTTGCTCTGAGTTTTACTAGTGAGGAGAGTGAATCCTCAATCAACCGAGACTTAGTCAGTGAGAGTATAAGTGTTGGAAATTCTTCTAGTTTGCATATCTCAGAGAATTCCCTCTCACATTCAGATTCATCTAGCTCAAGTACATGTAGAGCAGATGATGAAGCAAGATTAAATCCATCTAAAGATCTTGCTCACTGGGCTCTGAGTCACAACGTTAGTCATTCATGTGTGTCAGATTTGCTTAAATTGTGGAATAAATATCATCCAGCTGACTTTGTTCCTTTGAATGCTAAAACATTGCTTAAAACGAAATGTAATTTTTCCTTAGAATCAGGTGGAGAAGGTTCCGACAATTTTCATTATTTTGGAATCAGAAACAGTTTAGTGGCTATTCTTTCTCAATCACAATCGTCTAAAGTTAAATTGTGTTTCAATATAGATGGACTGCCAGTTTATAAAAGCAGTAATGTGTCATTTTGGCCAATACTCTGCTCTACTAACATTTCTAATAAAATTTTTGTAGTTGCAATTTATCTTGGCAAAACAAAACCTGCTGTTGAGGAATATCTGTCCACTTTTGTGTCAGAGTTAAATACTCTTCTGGGTGATGGTGTACAAACTGATCACAAAACTGTTTCTGTAGAACTGGATTCCATTGTTTGTGATGCACCTGCAAGAGCATTTGTGAAGCAAATCAAATCTCCAGGCGCATATTATGCTTGTGAAAGGTGCAGATGCAAGGGAGTGTACCAGCATCATGCTGTTTCATACCCTGAAATTGAATGTGTTCCGAGAACAGATGAAGGATTTATTGTGAGAGAACAACAAGAACACCATTTGGCATTTCTCCTATTCAGCAAATAATTGGTATAAAATGATTGAACACTTCCCATTGGATTCCATGCACCTAATTCTACTTGGAATAGTGAAGAAGCTACTTCATTGCTGGTGGAATGTAATTCCATAAAACTTGACAGCAATGTTAAGCAAGAGGTGAATAAGAAAATTGATGAAATAAAGAGCCAAATGCCGAAAGAATTTGCCAGAAAACCAAGATCCCTGAATGAATTGGAGCGCTTTGAAGCCACTGAGTTCAGGTGTTTTGTGCTTTACATAGGACCTATTGTTCTTAAAGATTTTTTACCTAGTAAGATGTACAATCATTTTCTTATTCTTCACACAATATTGCGTATATTTTGCTCGCAAGATGATGTACAATGTGAAGAAACTTTAAACTATGCCCATAAACTGTGTCTTTCATTCATTAAAAAGTATAAAAAAATTTACCCCAGTTTGAATGTTGTGTACAACGTTCATTGTCTCCAGCATCTTCATGATGATGTGAGACGTTTCGGAAACTTAGACAGTATCAGTGCCTTCAAGTTTGAAAACCATTTGTCAGTGCTTATAGCGTCGCATTAGAAGTGGCTACTTACCGTTGCAACAGCTTTGCGCCAGAATAAATGAACTAGAAACCCTTGATGCAGATGCACAAAACACTTCTGCATCCAATTCATGTGAAATTGTTAAAGAAAAATGCAAAATTGACCCTTCAAAGCTAAGAGAATCAGCTGTTATGTTGGTTGATGGTAGTTTTGGGCTGGTTACTGAAGTTGGTGCTACATGCAAGTTAAAAAAATTCAAAAACATGAAGCCTGCCTATAAATATCCTGCAGAATCTTCCATCATTAGTGTGTATGTTGGTCAGTTAGCAAAACGCATTATACATGTTCATCAAAATGGAATACGGAAAAAATGTGTTATGATTAGGAAAGATTTAAATTCATATTATATTATGCCTCTTATTCATACCTGTTGAAATTCACAATTTAATTTTTGGTCAGTTCAATCAAGTATGTATTCCGTCGTTGCATTCGATGAAGAAGAATCAGTGTCTGGTGTGCCCAATTGTTAGGTAGTGTTTGAAAATGGCCGAAATTTGTGCTGGTGGCCCAATAGACCATGCTCCACAAAAATGGTGAAGGAGCAGGTCAAACCAGACAAAAACTGGGAAAAGTTTTCTTGTAGAGTACTTTCTAAGGACTGCTCATATGAACAGATGAGAATGAAAGTAGAAAAAGCACAATTTGTTAGTGAAGTTGAAACCACAGATGTTGAGAGAAGACCTAAAAAGCCAAGAACTGAAAATTCAAGTACACTATCATCCAGCAGTGAAGATGAGAAAAATTGGCAGACTGCATCACGTGCAGATTGTGCATCTGACTCGACGCCACCACCATCACCTCCTGTTCAGCTAGTGCGTAAAGGTAGGGAACGGACACTTGTTTTGAATATTTGAAAGCACTATATTTTTGATTTGTACCTTCTTATGAAATGAAATTCCTTTGTAAGTAACACTTGCAAAGCATAATTTGCTTTCTTATTTTTATATGTAAAAAAGTCCCTAATTGCATACTTCAACTGTGAAAGTATTGGCATCTGAATCATAATGTTTTATTGATCACTTTACCAGGAATGAAATTAAATCTTACTTCCTTCAGCTAATATATTTAAAAGTAAAGCAATGTAATGATTGTCAGTTTTCTTGTGGGATTTGCTAATTATAGGTTAGTGACAGGAAAGAAATAACAGAACTTTTTTCCCTCCAGTTTTACCCAAATGATAATAGTGATAGAATATGCCAACGCTGGGAGAGGGGCGGCTAACAGCGTCCTTAAATACCAACGCTCATACGGGTGAACTGCTTAAACTCCTCCGTAAGCTACCGTGGCCAGGTACTCCCATGTAGGCACTATTATCGGCTGGGCCGGCGCATATTGTCTACGTCCCAGAATGTGTCGCAAGGGGCTGTTCAGAAGAGCAAGCTACCTACAGCCCTTTACAGCCGCTACTTAGCTTAAAGCAGCAGAATCATAATATAGAAAATACTCATCAATAGATAGCCAATCCTTTTTACGTTATTTTGGGTAACAATTCACTTATGTAAATTTTGTATTATAACAAGCTACTATTTAACTATATGCAAGTATGTAAATTGGCGGACCCAAGGGGTTGCCCTAAGCGAGAAGTTAGGTAGGCCTTATTTCGTGACAGTAGATAAGGTTTTGTTCCGTCCCCGACCATCTTTTTTCAGTTTATTCTGTCTAGTTTTGAAAAACTGCTGCTATTCTCCATGAACTTTTAATCCTAATTAATAAACTGTTTTCCTAGTTTGCAGGATTCGTGTTTGATGCGTAAGTAAAAATTAGTATATATTAGTATTATCACCTATGTACAAGGTATCCTGTGTATGAACACACCTTGTGCAGAGTTTTCCCAATTCAACGTGTCTGTAAAGTGCCGTTATTTATTTTACTGGAAAAATATTAAGGATAATAATACTATAAATAAATTTGTTGCAGTATCATAATCATTGACAAATAAGAAAAAATTATAAGTTTTCCTTCGGTCAGGTCTAGAAATTACACAATTGATTTAAATTTATATGCCCAGTACCACCTACAGTGAGTTGAATACTTTGTAAATTAGTGTTAATTTTGAATTTGTATTCTATGTTCTACTTTCAGGCAAATCTCACCCTGGTCAAATCTCGGTGGCTCTAGAGAGTCTAGAGAATAAAGTCACAGCATGCATTGACCCTCTGAGATCAGAAGTTCAAAAACTGAAAACGGGCATTACTCAACATATTGATGAAGGTTGGGACACCTTCATCAAGCACCAAGAAGAAAACAAAGAAAAGTTGATAAGAAAAAATTTGAAAAGGTCTTCTCAGATTATACCAATGGAAGACAACAAACTTCCATCTTTTCCACTTCAAAGTCTGGAGGAAATGATAATTTTAGACAATATTTTAGAAGATGATGGTCAGATGCAAATTCTGATTCGTGAATTGGAGCTAATTGGTGGAAGAAAACTTAATCAGGTTGTATATAACTTCATGAAACATGGAATGAACAAGGATGTCGCTTTGAGCTACAGTCTGAAAGGGGCGAAGAAAAAACTGAAGTTCATGGATTTGATTCTCTACAGATGTATTCTCGGTTAGTAGATATTCTCAGAGTACATTTGTGTTTGCATGTACAGTCTGTAGATGTCTATTGTGCGCCCTGTTTTAACAATTTAAATAATAATGAAAAATCTATACAGAAAACTTTTACATTTTCTAGAGTTTTTTTAAATGTTTTGCAATAGATGCTGTGAGGAAAAACCCAAAGTTTGCTGCTGCAACTGATGAAGAAATCAACCAATATATTGGGTTGAGCCTCGTTAATGCACGGGACCGTGACAAGGGACGGAGAAGCAGGCTCACACCGGAAACGCCGCAGGTCGATTCTGCACACGTGGATGTTTCTGCTGCAGATGAAGAGGCTGGCCATTCTATGGCTTAGAATTGTCAATTTTTCCTCTTAGGGGAGACACAACTGTTATATGTATGGAAATTACCGTTCCAAGGAAAAATACGCAGCCCTGAGCTCAGAGTTTGATATAGGCCTTCTCTTTATTAAAGTTATTAGGTTTTCCTTCAAGTTTCAAGTGCTTTTTGTTGGTTGTTAATAACTATAATTTTTTTCAGCTCTTTTCTTTTTTTTGGTCTGTTTTCCAAAGTTTTTGTTTGACTTGGTTATTCTATGTACAACGGATCCTCTGTGGGAACGCACCTCGTAAATTCACTGTTCCCTCAAGTTTGTTAGTATCTGTAGTGTAAAACATATGTCGATAATAAATAATCCCTTCCTCATTTTTTTGAGGTGCATTCTGGTTTAAGTGGCTAGCTTAAACAATCATAATATTAAAAATAATCTGAGAAGAATATATCCTACAGAAATCACGGGCTAAGTAGTTAATTAGTGCGAATCTGCCCAAGTTCTCAATGTGATAAAATCCTAATGAATTCGCTAATCATTTTACTAAAAATCGATAGGCTATAAAATGGTAAACCAATGTCAGTTTATAAAATAGAATGTTTTGATATAACAAACATCATCAACAAGCTGAAAAGAACAAGTAATTTTTTATTCATAGTTTCACATTAACATTGACAAGATGTTCTAATGTTGTACTATGGTTACTCATCTAGACCTGTGCAATCGTCTCTAGTCTAAATGTGTAACTATAGTTCTCTATTGAACATCTCGTGAATCATACTAACAATGAGAATAGTTCTGTCTACTTTAATTGTTTTCATTTTACAAATGTAACAAGAAAATTGCTTGTTCTTTTCAGCCTCATGATTATGTTTGTAACATTGAAACGTTGCATTTTATAAACTAACGTTTGTAAAGCACTTTATTGCCTAAAGAGTTTTAGTAAGGCCGCCGTCACACGGAGACCAAATGGTAACGTTTCATCATAATTTTCTACAGTCAGCGGCACCAATCGGTCTGCCCAGCGCCGCAAAACCGTCAGATTTCAGCCTTAGTTTGGGACAAACTTAGTCATACTAAGATTAACTAAGGCTGAAATCTGACGGTTTCATGGCGCTGGGCAGACCGACTGGTGCCCCTGACTGTAGAAAATTATGATGAAACGTTACCATTTGGTCTCCGTGTGACGACGGCCTATAATGATTGGTGATTTCGTGAAATATTTATAACGGCATGAACTTCAACAGTTTCGAAAGGTCCAGAAATTGGAGATAATCAGTTCATGGTTGGAAAGGAAATATGTTTTCTAAGGAGCACGAATCAAAGATTAAAATTAATTTCGGGTAAATTAGATTTCTTAGCATATTTACTTGCACCTACATTGACTTCATTTGTAGATCAGAAAGATGTTCAGATCTATAAAGAATTTTTTTACAGAAGCAAAACAAACAGACTCTACATTAGTCAATTAGTGATTTGTGAAAGGGTTGTACTACAAATTGTCTCTTTAGTTGCAGACATGTGTTGGAAAATGAGAATGAATGTCAAGGAATATGTCAATACAATTAGTATAATTTATGGCTTGCGATGGTATGAGGTGTGGAAAAACTGAAAATGCAATATCTATGGGAATTAGCGCTCCCAGGGGGACTATGTAAGGGCCTGAGCTAAAGGTTAGGCAGGCTTTCTTTTTGTTAAAATAGAATAGGTTTTTGTTTTGTTACGGACCATCTTTTTCGGTTCACTGCTGTCCTGTTTTTCAGCACTGACTAATTTCTTCTTCAACTTTTTCTTGTTTCATGATCTTCTTTCTTAGCTTTCTGTTTCTGTGCCCTTTCTGTGTAGATTCCGCGTTGCCTTAACTCCATACTAAATGGTGCCTTCTTCATTCCTCTCCTTGGATAGCCTTTGTTGCAGATAGGGAGGCTTAAACTAACTAATAATCTATAATCCAACTGAAATTGCAAAAGATAATGTTTTAGTCCTCATTTTTTAGATACGAGTGGAAGCAAATGCGAGAGTGGAGTAATTTCTAATTTTGTACGGTTAGCCGAAGATTTGAGTGAAAATAGAAATAAGTTGCGTGTGTTTGCTATTTGTATATATGTGAGAAGATGATTTCACTAGTTGACTAAAATGTCAGGTACATAAATAAATGCATGAATATTTTGTATGTTTCTGTTTGTGGCTATTTGTAACGACGGATCTCTGACGCATCTGTGATTTCTCGAATATACGAATCAAATATATTATCTCTGTTCTGGTATCTAAAATAGAATTTTTTGATTTCAGATGGTATCAACATTTTATAATTGTGCTCTCTTTATTCACTAGTTATAGCACTTACAAAAGGAAGGTGAGCAAAGATGCTTTTCGCTCAATAATACGGAATATGTTAGCACTTGGCATACTCGTATGTAATTGTTAATGGTGCTTCTTTGATTCTGTGAGTGTTTTTCAAATCCGTCATGATTTTTTTCAGGTAGTTTTTTTTGCGGAGTTCTTTGTGAAATTCTCAACGTGAAAAAAATTTGATTATTAAGCTCTGCTACAAATTCTCTTTCTGGAGATTTATGCCCTTTTTATCCAGTATTTGTCCTCATATTCTCTCAAAAATCCAGTATAAATAGAAATATTGCATCACTCAAATGAGAAAACATCCCATTTTTAGATATATTTTGATTATTACCACCTTTTTAGTTACTTTATTGCATGAGAAAGCGTTTCTGTCATGTATGATTTCATTTCATACATTTTTTGCAACGGACTTTTTTCCTACCCTTAAAATTAATAACTCTTACTCATCTTGCATTTCAGCAACCTATGGCATCTTGATAGCTAGTCAATTTTTTTCAACTAGGTTGCCCCAAAACTTCTGTTACCGAAAAAAAGTACATGATATTCACATGAATAGCTTTTACATTTTAGCACTCAACTTAGCTAATGAAATACTAAAATACTCAAACGAACATCATTTAAAGGTTTTCCTTGTAACAGAATTTAAGAGGGAGCCTAATACTAGGACTATAAATACTTGGACTACAGCATATCAACACATAAAGAATTGTGTATAACTACTTCTGGATGGAAGTTAGTAGATCATTACTTAGAAACTATTAACTCATACATCGAGTGGTTTCACCAGAGTTCCGTTCTCTTATGAAATAGCTTTACTGTAATGAATATATAAAATCTAAGTCTTCTCTGTGATCACCTAAATCTTCTTTTTCTGGAATGCAAGAAATACAAAATAGACCTCAGATGGCCGTTCGACTGCTTATATCAATTAGAACGTTAACGATTAACGAAAACAAGATTGGAGAGGAGCAAATTGCTTTTTCATGGTAGAAGGAATCGTAGCATATGAATGCGTTGTTTGGTGCCGGCGCCGTTCTTGTATTTTGTATAAAACAATCAACTGCACGATCACTAGAATCTCGCTTTAATTATGTTTTTTTGTGCATTCGATGGCTATCACAACATTAGCAATTAGATGAGAATCTTTAACTTGAAGTATAACCCAAGAGAATGTTGTCCATGACCATGCAAAAGAGAATTATGTGACATCGAAAGGGTATTAGTTTTCAACAAGATGTGTGGATATACGAGTGTAAATTACTTACCTGAATAAGTCAAACTTTTTCGAGCTTAAATGAAAAAATCAATTTTAATAACTTCTAATTTTGTATCGTAAAATCAGCCTGGAGAAATGTTTATGAATAATTTATTCATAAATATATCTCTAAAACACGCAACAATGAGCGGTGAAGGCTGCCGTGATACCCTTTAATACTGATATGCCATAATATGGAGTTTACTGCTGTTAAAGATAATTCTGTCATTTAAATTGAGTCCGTAATATTATTGTAAAAATGTAAACAAAATATGGCATCTTGGGGGGACGTGTTTTGCTGTTTCAAGCAGCTTCCACGGCATGCAGAACGACGCCCATCACAAATACAAAGAAGGATACAGGTTCACATGCAAAATTGGTTGCATAGTAAATATCAAAAGTTTACTGATGATTTTCTTAAGCGCACTTTGTGGCAGCCCCTCCTTAAAAAAGGTTTCAACATTTCCATCGAAGTATTGGGTAATGAGAGATTGATCGTGAAATTGTAAATCTTCCGCTTCAATATCATAGCAATAAATGCAAATTGAGTGGGTATGTATTCACTGTTTCAGTACAACTAGGCTTCCGAATATTAATTTACAATTGGTATTTTCAGATGATCCTGTGTATGAACATCTTGTCCGTGTGAAGTGCGTCTTGATATTTTGCATGGCATCATATCGGACCCCTCAAATTTTTCTGCTCCCAGTGTGGACATCTATGCACTTCAATTCGTTGGATCAACAGTTCCATGACTCTGCATGCGCTATTTCTGCATGATTTGCTCGGGTGAGTTGATACTATCAACGCTTTTGCATTTTCATTTGTTGTCATTTTTTTTACATTAAAACTTCTGTTCTGTTTCGCTATACCAGTCATTTTGGACGATAATACACTGGAGTTTGAGTACTTGAAGAAAACGCAAAGCATAGTTTCAGTCTTAGTTTCATATTTTAGAGTTTTTCTCACACTCAGATTGTAGGAATGGGGTTAAAAAACAAATTTCATCGTCGAAGAGCTCCAGAGAAGACTGTCAAGTGCTATAGCGATCATCATCATGAATAAAAAGCGAGAAATTAATTAAGAATAGCCGTACAGATCATCTGTTGCTCCAAGTTACTGCCCCCTGAACAAATCAAGTAGAAGCCTTTAATGTGACTAGTCGGAAGGTTGTGTAACTTCTGAGAGTGTGCGCAGAACCTGACTTAGACACTGATATGTTGGGTAAAACAGACCGGGGATATATATGTGAGGTTAAATAGACGGGATATGTGTCATAAAACAGACGAAATATGTGAGATAAAATAGACAGGAAATGTGAAATTAAACACACAGGGCACACAATATTGAGGTAAAATAAACTGGGGATATGTGGGGTAAAACAGAGGGGGGCATATATGGGCACAACATATATAGTAGGCATGTGAGAAAAACACATGGAGGACATGTGGGCAAAACACATCGCGGACAAGTGGGCAAAACACATGGAGGACATCTGGGTAAAAAACATGGGTAACATACGGGAAAAACACATAGAAAGGATGCGGGCAAAACACATGGAGGACATGTGGGCAAAAAACATGGGAAACACACGGGAAAAACACATAGAAGGCATGCAGGCAAAACACATGGAGGACATTTGGGAAAAACACGTGGGGAACATTTGGGTAAAACCTGGGTTACACAGTGGTTTGCCCAGAAAATACCCATGTAAAGCCCACCTGGGCTTTTTTTCCAAAAAACCACATAGGCCCCACATGGGCAAACCACATGGGCCCCCGTGGGCAAACCACATTGGCCCCACATGGGGCCCAGGACAGATTCTACTTGGGCTAAACCACCTAAGGGTCTTTTTTCAACAACAACAAAAAAAAATGCTCATTGGACCAACAGGGACCTGGTAGGGGCCTGGGGTGACCCCCTTAAAACATTTGAAATTGAATTCAAAACCTTTGAAGCCTTAGGTAAAGAATTTGAACTTCATATTACAATGTATAAAATTAAAATTTATAAATATCGAAAAATTATACGTGAAAATCGAATTGAAATATCAAAGCTTCGAATTAAATTTTTCACTTTCACAATAAATAACCAAAGTCAAATTACATCATGTGAAGGTTGCGTGAACTAATTCATGTAATATCATTTGACCACGAGTAATTCATAATATAATTTTATCTGACTTGTCCTTGATTAAACTTAGACATGGGTTATCTATCATTGCCGTTAATTTCAAATTACGAAGTATAGTCTGAAAAACAACCGTTGTTTTACCGTCGTATTTCTACGGTAGAAATGACAGTCAGAAATCGACAATAACTAACGATCACTATCGTCGGCGGGCATTTTTAGCGTCTAAAATTACCGTTGAACACCGGTAATATATATACCGTCGTAATACTTCGATACATAATGAAAACCGATGATAATTACCGTTACGCAGACTGTAAAATTCGGACTGAATACTTTGTACAATCCAAGAACAGTGTTCAATTGTGTTTTTAGCCTCCCTAGAAAAATTTCAACTAATGAATGCAGTTTTTTGCACTTATTACAGCAACATAGCTCCATCACTTTTCAATGTAAAACTTGTTCCAGGTTTCCTTAAACGCAAAAATAAACAGTGTATAACGAATGCAAACAGAATTGTCAATATTGAATTTTGAAAAGGTTCATTTTCTAAATAAACATTTTTGAATGAACACAAGTTTAAAGTAATACTCAAGTTTAGAGTAGAACATTAAATTCTGCTTGCTTTTTTGCAACCACATCTTTTTTCATCAAATGAGAGTAGAATCAAGTTTCTACAAAGAGGGCAGAGCCTTTGTGGGTCTTATTGTCAATAAATTACAAGAAAAGAGAAGGGTTATTGGAAAATTGAAGAAATAATCTTGCAATGCTTGTAAATTATCCATACACAATGTATGGCTCAGGGTGTTGGCCCCTCATGAAAACCAACACACTATTATCAAAACCAGGCCTTTTAGGTATCAGATAAGTTATTTTTACCCCTTTAGATGCAAAATAATCATGTCTTATAATTAAACTAAATCATCATGTTACCCAGCTCCTAACCTTTGTATCTTGTGAACCATTGCACAGATCCACACGAATTTTCCCCAGCTGACACTTGAAAGCAAAAAAGATCTTATTATGCAACAAATAAAAATTGATTACCATGTTATTGACTTGCATGCCCTCTTATGGCTATAATGTGCAATGTTCATGCATGTTTTAAAACAAAATATTTGCTGTTTCTCTTGTGACAAAAACAGCGCATATAGGGTTTCCTTCAAAATGCTGTTTATTGTTCAGCACATTAGAATACAACAAATTTTAGATATAAATGAATTAAATACTGTATCATCATTGCCTATACGACATTATTCAGAAGTGACATATCTTAATTGTGTAAAGTGGTGTACAATAATTTAATATGATTTTCAATTTTAACATGATCTGATTTTAAAATGCACTTCACTTTTTCAAATGTAAATTTACCAATCTCAATTAGAACATTCTTTATCTCAATAATCTTTATTTATTTTAACTGGGTTTATCTTTATTTAATTCAAGTCAAATATCAATGTGTGACTTAAAATTCATAATAATGAAAATTCCATTTACCCTGAACAAAATTTCTCAGAAAGACATCTTGATTGTTTTTTCATCTTGAATTAGCTGAGACAAATCCTGAGCAAACTTTGTATAGTCATCTTTTGTGGCCAACTCTACATGACCGCCTATGGTGAACAACTTGTTTGATTACTTTTCATTGCATAAAAGGCCACATTTGAAAGTGACCCGATTAAGGATAAGAAGCTGGCATACTCAAAACCTAATCAATTATTTTAGTGCTAATTAAAGTCAGAGTGGGTACACTATTATTTCTCTATAAGGCTACATAAATGCAGAATCCTGCATGATTTATTTTTCAAGTGTAATACAAGCAATAAGCACTAGAAAAACAACTGGAATTTAAAAGCAAAACCATTTTGTGAAATGGATCATGCAGGGTTATTCAGTGAAATCATGATAACATAATTAATACTCTATATGCTAAGCATAAATTATTTTTTAAAATCTTATAACTAGTCATTATTTTTACCCAACTAAACTTTTTACATGTAGAAATTCGAAAATTATTTACATGCCAACAAATTGAAATAAACTTGGGTAATAGACAATGGATGTACATTCAAATGGTGTAACAATCACTTATTCAAAAAAACTTCTATTGAGGTATTTTGATTGCTTTCATTTAATATGAAACAAGCAGTTGCTGCAAATGCAAAATAAATAGGAATATAGCAAATTTGAGACATTTCACTTAGCAATAATTTATTTTAAAAATAAATATTTCTAGAATTGCATTTGTAACTAAATTGTGCATGAAAAAATATGATATACTAATCTTAATGCATCTTAAATTTTTGTGTTATCTAATGTTTTCCTTATTTTAGTTTCAGCTACAAATATTACATTTCGCTAGGCCGATGCAAATGGTAATAAAAGTTGAAGCTTTTTAAATTTTCCCTTCATTTACTCCATGCTATTATGGGTCTATTAAACAAAATATTCCTTTTCCCAAACAATGGGTAATATGAAACTCATTATTAGTTGTTGAAGCTTAGATTCAGTAGGTTAATTGGGATAAATTATGCTACTATAAGTTTTACATTACCTTGGTCTTGCAGAGCTCTTTGCGGAACTGCTAAGATTTCAAAATATTTTTGGCATTTCTGACGGGAGACAACATGGATTAAAAGTCTGAACGACAAAAGCTCTGCACACACACTTCGGTATTTTGGATATATTATCTATCTTCAACGTTGCATTTCAACATGGTTGCATTCAATCAAACATCAAGCACTTTTGTAAGCGTACGCAAGAAGCCATTTTTACCTCTGTAGCTACGTCGTAACAGTCACAGCCGCCCGAACCAAATGTGAGCAACGTCACGTAACCAATTCTTGGCTCTGTCATTGGGCAATTGGCACCTTCGTCATTGTTGACAGAGCTGAAACTCACTTAGTGATAAGTTGAGGATCTTCTGGTATGTGGTCTGTGGTATACGCCTTGTATGGCGCTTCAAATGAGCCATGAACGTTTAAACTAGACATTGAGCGTGCCACGGAGCGCGCGCTGCTCAAAACCTGTCAGTGTGTGGCCAGCTGCTATGAAATATGGATTGATGTCGACGAGTTTGTGTGAATATTGTTGCTGCATCGTAAGCTCCGTAATATCTTTTTTAACTGCATGAGTGAAATGTTACTGTTTACGTTAATTTTCGTTAAAATATGATGGAAACCAGCCTCATTGTATTCGCAGCTTTTAGTCTGCCAAAGGCATTGATAGGCTTAGTATATTTTAATTAAAAGCAATGTAGTTTCTCACGGCAGTGTTGCGTCAGCCATAACGGATGAGCGAGAGGCGATACCTCACTTGATGACTGCCAACTGCGCACTTACCGGTCTAGACTAGAGGAGTTGCGAGGCTCTCGTGTGCCGCGCCACACGAATTCGATCAGAGCGAATAGGGAACTTCGTACTCGCACACACACAAATATGAGCCTCAGCGGTGAACCTCGTATACACGAATCGCGCCTCACGCCCGAAATGTCCCCTAGTGTAAACACCCCTTAACTCTCTCTACAGCGCATTATATAAGCAATCGCATCTTAGCTGGGCTTTCCCCGTATTGATTACAACACAAGAAAGTCCATTCCGACAATTCAAACTAGAGGTACTAACGTTGACCGGAAAGCTCTAGAAATTTCTTTAATCTGGAATTTTTTAAAATTGGCGATTAGCAAGTTTTTAGACATTTTACAAATAAAAACAAATATGCATGGCGTCAATCCTGCCTTAATTTGCCAATTCCAATTTTCCTTATTGCTCTGTTACTGTCTTTTGCAAATTCGCCGTCGAGATGCGAAAAACGAGTCTATATTAGATACTTGTACCGCCAGCTTAGACCTACGTATTTTAGAGTCATTATTCATTCATAAACTTAAACCTTCCCTCAACGAAATGCAGAGTGCATACCCTCTGAAATTAGGCAAGCGATAAATTATTATTATTTATGTTTGTTTGTTTTTATCGTGCTTGTATTCTGCGCTTCTGTAATTTTTGGGTGTACTAACTTGTTTATTATATTATTTGCAGACTTTTTGTTGAGAATGAGCTTAGGCTCGAAACGTTCAGAGTAAATGTTTTTAAAGTACTTCTTCTCTATTTCTTCTCTATGATTAAGTATTCATGAAATTGTGTTCGTAACTCCTGGTCAGTCAGCAGCATTTTCATTCGTTTACTGTCTCTTCTTTCTTCACTCTGCATCATCTGCAATAGGTTTACACCTTTCACTTTCGTTAAGTTCTGTTCACGGGTCGTTGAGTTCATGACTTTCATGACTAATGTTCCACTTGTTCTCTGTGAATCGATCAGCGACTATTGCAATTCCCGTGTTAATACCCCCAAGAATGTCGCTCAAGAATAGTTTGTGCTACTATTGCAACTCGCAAGGGACTGCCTTCACTGTTGCTGTTAGATTCGTTGCCTCTACTTTAATTACCTGCTCTGTCCTGGTTTTCGTCTGTCGTTACAAAATTCACTGTTCTTTATTCCGTGCAAGTTTCCAAATCTAGAAAAAACGCTCATGAATGAGAATTTCTTCTGCTTTATCAATCTAGTCTCAACGATTATTCACAAGAATTATTTTGTACGCATGCAAAGCCATACAGCACGAGGTAGGATATTCAATTAAGTGTTTCAACTGATAATGCATTAAAGCTTTATAGTTATTACCAAGAAATAACTTCATGTAACTTTTTAAACATTTTCGGACTGATAATTTTTTTGACCTATAATCTAGGACTGGTTCTGAAATGTTATTCAGAACGTGAGTTTATCCAGTTAAATATGGATAAATATATTACCTACTCTTTTCAATACTTCACAATGTTGTTACACCTCATAGCGATGCAGATTACCCCTACCTATTAACCCAGCTACAAGCGCATGGGGCTTCGGTATTCGACATTGCAAGATTAACAGCTCTTATCAATATTGATAATACAACGTGCATGTTTGTTTTTGTTTGATGTTTTACGACTTACTGTTGAGGTAATGAAACAAGACTGATTCAATATATTATTTTTCGTTCAACGCGGATCAAATTCAGAAAGTGAAAGAAAATATTCAACACGGAAATACAGAGCAAAGCGTAGAATATTGTCTATTCAGAGACTCATAAAAACATTACACGTCTTAGTAAATCTAAAAACTGTCAAATTCTACTCGCCGTTCTAGCTGAAAAGACGATACATTGGCGTGGACCTGGATTGTGATTATCAATAGGATATTGAAAATCGTTGAGGTATTGCTGATAGCCCCATCTATCGTAATATTAAAAAGCAAGTGTTTGCTCGCGCAGTAGTAAATGTGGACAATCATGCAAATGTTGTTTAGTTTATTTACCTTCTTTTTAATTAAAGCATTCATAGCATTGCTTATGAAAGATTTAGGGCAATTTTTTTTAATTTTCACATTTTAACGGCTCATTATGGGCTCACGTTGCCCGTTTGAATACACTTCACCTATGTGTGCAAATTAATTTGTCTCTTTTACTCCTAAAAGTACATCATTATATAACTTCACACAATAATTTTCGTTAGATGAATATTTCAAAGTTCTAAGTGAGTCTCACGTATTACAATGTCATTCAAGAGACATGCTATTTATAGTAATGATTTATTTTCAAATGGATACTAGGAATGGCCACACTTCCATTTTTCCATAGGTCATTAAAGGTAACATGTTAGTTTCCTTAATTGAGTAGTTAAGCTTTTTCTGTTGCCTCATCGATGTCATTCGGTGTGCAGGATATGCGAAATTCATCAGTTCACTGAACCGGTGAACGTGACCTGTCTACTGCTGCTTGTAACTAGTTTGATACAGCACTCCTTTTCATTTATCACAAGTTCACCCAGAAAATATGTTCATCTTTGATGGTGTTTTGAATCAAAACAGTAAGATTTTTAAATTTTCCACTAGCATAAAAAAATATGTGGTATAGGGATTTAATTTGAATAATACAAAATATAAGATAAAAAGGACATCCAATGTCAAAATAAACATTTATGTTATTTTTCATAGCAAACGTCTCAGAATATTACGGTTCCACCTTTACTTCTTTCATTATCCCCCCTGTGGGGGGGGGTTAGAATTCTCCCACCGTGGTCCGCTGCGTATCGTAAGAGGCGACTATAGTGGACGGAGGGGACTGGGATCCTCTTCTCTGTAATGATTTTCCCGAGAGACAGCAGGCCAATGAAGGGGGTGAGAGGTCGAAAGACCACTCAAACCCTAGTACTAGGATCTTTGAATGTAAGGGGGTGTGGAAGTAGAGCAACTGAGAGTAAGAAGGAGGAGATCGGAAGAATGATGTTAAACCGGAAGATGCATGTATTGGCCTTGAGTGAGACGAAATTGAAGGGTAGTGGTGAGTTGATGTTTGGGAGTGTGGGAGGGAGAGTGTCTGGAGTACGTGGGGGACATGCAAGAGAGGGTGTGGCTGTATTATTGAGTGTAAGAATCAGAGAGAAAGTAGTTGAATGGGGTGGGGTGTGATCAAGAATAATGTGGGTGCGAGTGAAATGGGGGGAAGAGTCATGAGTGTTTGTGAGCGCGTACGGACCGGGATCGGAGAGCAGTGGGGAAGAGAGAGAGAGGAGTTTTGGGAGAAATTGTCCGAGTGTGTGGCTAGAGTGGGGAGTGGTTGTAGAGTTGTGGTGGTGGGGGACCTGAATGCAAGAGTGGGTGATGAGGTGGTGGATGGTGTTGTGGGGATTTCTTGGTGGGGTTATGTGTGGAGAGTGAGTTAGTGGTTGGGAATGGTTTGTTTCAGAAAAAAGTATAAACAAGTATACGTATGTGAGGACGAATGGAGGTGTGATAGAGGAGAGAGCATTGATGGATTATATTTTGGTTAGCAGGGGAGTGATGGGTCGTTTGCTCGATGTGCATGTGTTCCGTGGTGAGATGAATGGGATTTCGGATCGTTATTTGGTAGAAGGAAAGCTGAGAGTTAGTGGAATGTGGGGAGAGGTAAAAAGGAGGAGTGGAAGGGAGGTGTTAAATGTAAGCAAGTTACATGATTCTGAGGGTGAGTGTGAGTGTCAGGAGAAGATGAAAGTGGAGTATGGGAGGGTGAAGGAAAGTGAGGTGGGTGGAGTGGAAGGGGAATGGAAGTTGTTTAAAGATGCGGTGGAAAAATGTGCAAGGGAAGTGTGTGGGGTAAGGAAGGTTGGAGGGGGGATTAGAAAGGGGAGTGAATGGTGGAACGGTGAAGTAGGAGCGGCTGTGAAAAGAAAGCGGGGGGCGTTCGAAAGGTGGTTGCACGAGGCAACCAGCAAAATTTTGAGGAGTATAAGGAGAGGAAGAAAGAGGTACAAAAAATGGTAAGGAGAGCGAAGAGGGCGGCGGATGAGGAATGGGGGAGGAAGTTGGGAGGGGATTTCATGGAAAGAAGGAAGGTTTTCTGGAAGGAAGTGAAGAGAATTAGGAAGGGTCAGGTGGAGAATGAGGCAAGAGTGAAGGATACAAATGGTAGGCTGCTAGTGGAGAGTTGTGATGTGAGAAAGAGATGGGCGGAGTATTTTGAGGAACTGCTGAACGTGAGGGATGATAGGATTGCGAGAGTAGTAGCTGTTGGAAGTGATGTTAGAATGCCTGTGTTTGGTGAAGTGATTAGAAGTCGAATAAGAAGTGCAGAGGTGAGATGTGCGTTGGATGAAATGAAAAATGGGAGAGCTCCAGGTTTGGATGGCTGCACGGTTGAATATCTAAAGAAAGGAGGAAATGTGGTTATAGAATGGTTGGTGCGTTTATTAAATGTGTGTTTCGAGGCTAGTAAAGTGCCGGTTGATTGGAGTAGCGCGTGCGTAGTTCCGTTGTACAAGGGGAAAGGTGACAGGTATGAGTGCAGTAATTCTAGGGGTATAAGTCTACTGAGTGTTGTTGGGAAGCTGTATGGAAGAGTGTTGATTGGAAGAGTGAGAGTGTTGACGGATCGTGTGCTTGCTGAAGAACAGTGTGGTTTTAGGTGTGGTAGAGGTTGTGTGGATCAAATGTTTGCTGTGAGGCAGGTGAATGAAAAATACTTATTAAAGGGAAAGGACGTATTTTGGGCATTTATGGATCTAGAGAAGGCGTATGACAGAGTTGATCGCGAGGCTCTATGGCAAGTGGTAAGTTTGTATGGAGTGGGTGGGAGACTGTTGAATGCGATCAAGAGTTTCTACATTGATAGCAGAGCATGAGTGAGAGTAGGGAATGAGGTGAGTGAATGGTTCCCAGTTGTGACATGTGTGAGACAGGGATGTGTGATGTCGCCGTGGTTGTTTAATTTGTTTATGGATGGTGTGGTGAGAGAAGTGAATGTCAGAGTGTTGGGAAAAGGTGCGCAGTTGGTGGGACGAAATGGTATGTATTGGGAAGTGTGTCAGCTGTTGTGTGCAGATGATACAGCGTTTGTGGCTGATTCAGAGGAAAAACTGAGGAGACTGGTTACAGAGTTTGGTAGAGTGTGCGAAAGGCGGAAATTGAGGGTAAATGTGAATAAAAGTAAGGTGATGAGATGTTCAAGAGGTGGAGTGTTTGGAACTTTGGATGTGAGGTTGAATGGGGAAGTTTTAGAGGAGGTAGAGCATTTTAGGTACCTCGGGTCGGATGTGACTGTTAAGGATAGTATGGAAGTAGAAGTGAAGCATCGAGTGAGTGAAGGTTGTAAGACATTGGGTGCAATGAGGAAAGTTTTTGAATGCAGGAGTTTGAGTATGAATGTTAAGAGGGGACTGTATGAATGTTTGATTGTGCCAGTTTTTTTGTATGGAGCAGAGTCCTGGAGGTTGAGAGCAGCTGAGAGGAGGAAGTTGGATGTGTTTGAGATGAAGTGTTTGAGGAGCATGTATGGATTAACTAGAAGAGATAGGATCAGGAATGAGTTGGTTAGGGGGCAGACGGGTGTTATCAAAAAGTTGAGCAGGCGAGTGGATGAAAGAGTGCTTGGATGGTTTGGGCATGTTGAAAGAATGAATGTTGAGCGGCTGGTGAAAAAGATATATATGTCGGAAGTGAGTGGTCTTCGAGCGCGAGGTAGACCACGGATGAGTTGGATGGATGGGGTGCGACGTGCTTTGTTTGAGAGGGGTCTGACTGTGGACGTGGCGAGAGGGATGGCTGCGGACAGAAGTGAGTGGGGGCAGTTTACAAGGAGGTAATTTTATTTTAGACGCGTTACTGGAAGCTGCCCGCGTGTGATGCGATTGACCTGTCATGTGCGGGGGGAGGGGCTGCACTCAATGAAGCGGTCAGGGTAAACCAGCTGTGGCTGTCGGGCCTGACTGTGGAAGGTGGTTGTGCTGGGCTGCTGCTGATCCTGGCAGTTCAGGTGCGGCCAGTGCTGCCTCTCTCGCCTCCTAGTGACAAAGTGTGGTGATTGTGGCCTGCTGTCGGCTACCCTCCCATAGGGAGGATAAGCCCGGTATATGTATGTATGTACCTTTACTTCTGAAACATACAACCGAAAATAAAATAAACGTAGAATATACAGAAAAAGTTACCAAAATAGGTGAACATACCACTTTACAAATTCAGATCCTAATCCCTATTCAAACACTAATTGAACTGACGGGTACTTTCATTGGCTTACCTGTACACCCATGAACAAGCACATACAATCCATCACACATTTAACCAAGGAAACTTCACATACACAGACGCAGACAAGCACATACTCACACACACCAAAATATATCAGTAGGTGGAAGCAATGTCTAGTTCCTACACTCAAGTCTTTGTTTATGTTGGGATTAAGACTGGATATGAATTAAGATTCCAAATACTAAGAACTTGGTCATTATTTGCGGCACAAATAAATTACTTATTTTGAAAGTATGATTGAAATGCTGACAATGATCTCGAAATTCTATATGAGGAGGAGGTGAAAGTATGCGACAAGTTCTATAGTAATCTCTTAATGTTATCTGCGTCTAATGAATTGTTGAAGTTTGGTACCACCAACATTAGTCTGCAAGCAGCAGTCACACTTATAGAAATGGATACATCTACTCCACTCTCACTCCTTAAGTTGTTTTTCCCTCCTAAAAAAATTAACCGATTTTAAAACTAGTTCTATAAAACATCAACGTCAACTGAAGTAAAAAAGCTATTGACCATAGATACGAGTTCCCTTTTTTAGTTCCGAGAGCAAATTACATAAAAAGGTAGATCCACCTACGTTTTCTGCTTAGCTACGCTCAATTGTCAGAAGAGGGATAGTATTTTTTGTCTAAAAATTTTGGGGTAGAATTGTAGATGACAAATTCAGGGTACATTTTGTCAATCAATAATTTCCTAATAAATTAAATTATACGGTGGAATATTTCAAAAGTACTAGACATCTAGTTATACGATGTGCACGATGAAGTAAACAATGCAAGATTTGGCATATCCCTCATAAGTACAACTGAATCGTTCAAACACAGACCAATAAATGTTGGCTTCCTGCAGACAAAGGTAATGAGCCTGGTGTTTGACTTTTTCACAAGAACATTTTGAAATAAGATTTGTCTATTTCGTTCCATTTCCGTAGTAAATGTTATGTTAGGTTGAGATGTAATGAAATAATTGTGAAAACTTGCACCTTCATGTTCAGGGCGAAATAAAACAAATGTATTATCCAGATATCTAGTATGGAGTACGGGCAAAAATCCTGCAGGGTGTTGGGTCGAAAAAATTTCTTCAAGTGAGTCACGAACGGGTTTGCTAAGAAGGGGAAAGGCTTGTAAATTTACTCCTTGAATACAAAAATGAATCTTTTAGGGCGATGTTGAGCAAGCGTCTGTCGTAATTCATAATAATTAGGTTACTAAATAATTTATTACGCACGTCCAGCATTCAGGAATTTCCCGTAGAACTGGTCGCCTACTTTCTTCTTCTTCTCATTCAGCAGTTCTAGTTGTGGCTCAGTTATACTAGTGTTTTGATGAGAAGTAGGATCTAAGTTGTTATATATATTTTTGTTTATTTATTTTATCGGATTTTTCTACATATTCTAAGTTCACCTTTTTTTGTTTATATGTTTCTTTACTGGAAATGAAATTCGAATATTCCGAAGCGTTTGCTATGTAAAATTATGAAAATGCACATTTTAAATAAATTATCCTTTTGATCTTACTCATAAGATTCTCTGGTCGTTGACCTAGAGCAAATATAATATAAAGTATTAAAATTTATGTTACAATTATGATTTCATTAGGATCACGTAACGTCAAAAATATGGTAGGCAGGTTATCTTAAAACAAACCTGGTATACACTATCATTGATGATCAACTCGAGTCATAATAAGTCGGAGGCTATGTAATTTTTGTCCTTACTAGTAAGATACAATGACTTCATATAATACTACTGAAAAAGTGCAGCCGTGAGAGTACGTCTTATGTAGCCAAAGAGAGTACGAAGAAATATTTGATACTCAACAAAAGATTGAAGAAAATTCAACTACAAAATTATGAATCAATCAATTACTATACATAATAACGATGAAACAAGTAATAACGTTTTGCTCATCAAGTGTGGGTATTTCTTCCGGAATGTATTTTTTTAACTCGACAGCCTCGTTACATCTTTGAAATAAAAAATCTGGTCTTAAAAATGAACTCTTAGAGCATGGAAAGTTAATATGCAATATATGAGAGCAAAGCATCCTTAATCTTATAATCCAAAGTTACTTAGTTGACGCACAAGAAAATCTGAAAATCAATAATTTCCAAGACAATTCGAAAATATTGTAAGAGAAATCAAATGTCGCGGTATTTACTAGGGTGTGACTAAATTTGCAGCCCTGACTTTCGATACGATAGGTGGATGCTGCTTAAGAATTGCTCTTGCTTATTTTTATCTATTGGAAGTCTCTTTGATGCGGCCATGAAAGGCAACCTCAACTAAAGTGTTAAAATTGGGAATTACGTACGGTAAAACAGAGCGTAAGGCTTACATTATTAATATCAATACAGTGTAGGTTCGGTAACTTTTCTATTGAGCCTCTTTTACAGCAATAATATAGGACATAACGAAATTATAAATGTAGCACTGACAAAGAGCCCGGTGTGAAGCATGTTCATTCCCTTTCGTCAAAAAAACGCATGACTTTACTAAATGATGATAGAAAGCTTGTGAATGTGTCGTATGATGATTTCCTAAAATTTCAAAATCATTGCAGTGTCGCTTTTTCAATCACCTAAATTTTAGCTGTATGACTCTGTCGTTCATCCTAAAACTAACAAACATGGCCTAGCTAATCTCAGAGACAAGTCAATTAAGACCTTAAGAGATGGCTCACCCTTACCGCTCCTCGCTAACTTTCCTAATTGCTCCTATGTATTCACCGCATGACACCATTAGTGCTATGCGATGAAAAGCTTATATCGGAGCTTCAGACTTGCTATCTAAATTCCAAGTGTTATCTTCTTGCTGTTGATATTTGATATTCAATCAACCGTGTGAAATCCGTTTTGAATGTGCTTAAAAAAAATTATTTCTGCGCGACACGGTGACTACGTGCGTTTCTTCGCCTGTATTGCGGCCGGAAGATACTCTGCAACGCGCGAGAGACTGTTTTTCCCCGGGAAGTCAGCGTTCACCTCTTGGGCGAAATGAAAGAACGAGGAGATAGCCACCTGCTCACTGCTAGCTGGTAGGTATTTGGGGTGATCGCCTCAGCCGTGCATGTTCAGAATTCATTTGAAGCTTTAAGCTTGAAACGGAGAATTACTCTGAAACTAAAGTTTTCGTGATTTCACAATTGGACGAAAGATCTCAACAGGAAGCTTGGAGGGTGAGTGCTGGCATGTGATTTGTCTTCTTTCACAATCCTATGAAGTGTTTTTCTCCAAGCAATAATTTTGTAGCGGTAGAATCTAAGTGAAATCAATAATAACCTTTGAATGTACGTTTAGAGAACATGAAGCAAAAGTTCTAAGAGGACAAACACTCCGTAAACATTGATAGCAACCTCTGTGTGGCATTGTTATCAAGACATAGTTTCTTCGAACACATCTTTCTGAGATAAATCTTGCTTAGCCATTTTAAACATACATTTCTCACTTGTGATAACCAACGAACTACTCTAGCGAACGTTTTTTATGATCACTACACCTTTTCACTTCAAATTAATTCAAGTTAAGTTTGATGTCTATGAGCTTGAGAAAATTTCGCTTTCGAATTATTTACTACAACAAAACTTTAAATCATCTCCCTTTCTCCTTCTGAAAGAATGCCTAACTTTGGAACATGTTAAGTGTTACTTTCAGAATTACTACCAGTTCACTTTCAGCGTACTGTCTTTTTGCATTTCAGAGTAATTTATACTTCTAAATTCATTGCCCACGTAACCTCAGTTACTTCATCAATTGTGAAGATAATGGCGATAGACATCTAATGTCACAGTGGTTATAGGCGTAGTATGACCACAGGATATGAGATTGAATCTATATTTTGTTCTTTCATATTTAAATTTTCAGTATGATGTATGTGCGTGATTCAGTCTGTTTTTTTTTCCATACAGTTTCAATTTACACCGCGATTCACCAGTAGTTGAAAATATATCTCACAATGCTCTGTTTTCATTTGTTCCCTTATTGTCATTACATTGTGCGACACAAGTAAAACCTAATCTCTTGACTTTTGCGAACCAAACTTCTCTCTTAGCCTTCCCATGCAGAAATCACTGTTGCGCGCTACACTGGAGAGTTAGCAGCATAAATGATGAAGTCGGTGACCAGGCGTGCGCTTCAAGGCTTACGCACGCAATCAACTAATGCACAGCACAATGTGTGAGTGACTCTTTAGTTTGCTGAAACTTTGTCCTTCACTGACGAAACTTTCTAAGCATCGGCTGCAGAGCGATTTTCGAATGACAGCTTCCGGGTAGATTAATTACGCGGAAGTATTCATAGTGTTCACTATTTTCTGTAATAAAAATTAGTGATGAGACAAATCGTACTTCTGCACATTAACACGTTCACTACGTTTCCGCGGTTGCTACGGTCGGTTTGGTTAGGTTAGAAAAAGCAGAATTGAAAAGCCGTACTGAGTGCTTGATTACATTCTTGTCCTTTCTAAAAAGCGAGAAAAATATAATTACGCGATGATTTTTTGGATTTTGACGTAGACTGTCTCCATAAAAACTGATGCTCAATCCTCCGGTACATAGGTGACTAAACTATCAGACACAGGCACATCACAAGGTACAAGTTAACCTTGTCTAACTCTTTTGTTATTGTGAAAATTTATAAAGAAATGGTTAGACGTAAGGAAAACGTTTATGAAGATTGGAAACCAAAATTCATAAACTAAAATTTGATTTCGCCCGTCATATTGAGAATTTCCCTTACTTCACTTACTTACTCGTTATATTGAGTGGCCAAAGGAAAGCCCAGGGCCTGAAATACCGTACAACTGATAAGCACGGAGATGGTAGCATGAAAAGGTTTCTGGTTACTTTATTTCTAATGGCACTGATGTATTCCACATTATTGAAAAAAGAAGGAATTATGTCATGCACAAGTGTTAATTCATAAAATCGCATGTAAAGGTTCCAACTAGACAACAATAAGAAACCCCCCTCTACCTCATCCCACGAATAACTGGACACGAAACCAATATTCTACTGAGGCCAAACCAATCATCGAACCCTAACACGATAATAATATTTTGGGAACACTGAGCAACGCCAAAAAGTTTGAAGAATGTCGCGGAACTGAAAAAAATCTACACTGAAGAATGAACGAATGTCTCGCCTCAAAACTTCAAGCCCCAATTATCATCACATGCAAACCGTCTCCGAATAGTAACATAGAGTAAAGGCTTTGTAACTAAGTAACGAACTATTTGTTTATTTGAATACTTTTATCGTGTACTGTACATGTTTTCGCAGTATATGAATCCGCAAACACGAAAGATCTGTTGTATTTCACTCCTCTGGTCGATCCAAATAGAGCTCTCGTCTATTAGTTCAGCTATTGATTGCTAAATGAATGTAAGATCTCTGTTTTATCAAACTCTTTTGGTACCCCATTGCATGCTTTTCTTTATGAGGAAAAACGCTCACTAGCAAAATGAGACGCGATTCAGAAATTTCCGAGGCTGACCCCTTCGAATTACTCCGCTTAATACTAGACGAAAATTTAATCTGCGAAAATTGAATAAATCAAATGTGTTTAAATCTTTCAGAATAAATCAAAACTTGGCACGATGTCGGATAAATCCTGCCAAAAGAAGTACAAAAAATTGTTTAAAGTATATATAAAAATAAAATCATAGAATATTCACCCCACGAACAGGACCTACCCAATATACAATGTCACATGGAAACCACATGGTTACGACATGGATTGTCCATGTTTGCCATATGGGTTCTACGTGCCCATGCTATGTGGAAAACGCATGGACTTTTGGAAAGTGGCCCCATGTGGTTCCCACCAGGTTAAGACACGCGTAGAGGATGTGGGTCCTTCATGGAAACCATATGCCTCGTGGCCATCACTCGCTTCTGCCAGCTAGGATCCATGTGGTAATAACGCATGGGTTCCATCTATAAATCAAGCAGACTTACCATGAATTCTGCCGACGTGTATTATACATTGTTTCCATGTGGTGATCAAAGTTGGTTGGTCGCTCCGGTGCCGTTGTATTGCCACGTCTGGTAGCAGATGACCTGTTGAGAACACGTCCCCCCATATAATGCCATTCTCATCACGCACTGAACCTTGATACCGTACATGGTTGTGTTATGTAAACTGATCGCAAATGTTTCGCGATTTTCTTTGAAGTAATTTAACAGCCGGTAGAGTAATTAGCGGCGAAATGAATGGCATCTCAGTATTCATAGGGTTTCATGGCAGCCTCCACCACTCGTTGTCGCGTGTTTTAGTGACATATATACAAGTATTACACTCATATTTATGTCACAAGGCTGTTAATTCATAAAGGCGCGCATGCATTGTGGATGAAATTTCAACCGACGATCTCGGAGCAACTTGCAAATTGCGATATTTTTTTCCGAGTGAAGAAAGTAGGGTTAACAGCCAGGCTAAGATGCAGTGAATAATTCCATTATTCAAACATTTCGAATTTTCTTTGTACTCATTGACTTGTATTATGAGAAATTCAAAAATTGAATGCATCTATAAATAAGGCTTTCATAGAAGAACACAGACTATGAACCCTCCACAGCATAGCTTATACCACGCTATACCGGGTGTCCCATGAAAATGTCCCCGACTTTTTAATTGATTATATCTCCGCAATAAATTAACGTATTTGAAATATCTTTTTTTCACAGTGTAGCAAATTTAGTTTCTTTTTCGAATAATTTAAGTTTTTGAAAATCGTTTAATAACCACTTAACAGTGATCGATTTACTGAAAGAGGTAGAAAAACTAATTGTTGAAAGGAAAGTTTTAAAAACCACACTGGTGATTTTCTTCATTTCTCAATACCTACTGTTAAAAATAATTTCACAAAGATGTATCCCACATACCGCCAAGACTTTAAACCCTCTGAGAGGTTATTTACTTTCTTGTTTCATCATTTGAAGACACTTAACCCAGCAGAGCCCAATGACTACATTTTTAATCCTAAATTAAATTTATAGCAACAGGCCTCTAATCTGCTATACAAATAAGTAATTAGTTTTATTGTAAAGAAATAACCACGAAGTATGTCTACAAGCAATATAAATCCCATTTGTTGAAAATTTAAAATTTTATTCGCTAATGAAGTTACTGTTTTTACAAATTTTCGAGAGTTGCTAAGTGAGTTATGTAATTTTGTTTGCTACTTGCTACGCCAGGCCGGTATTGTTTTGGTAGACACTTAGGTAAGCTGTCACATGTCCAAAGGGCCGGGCGATTATGGCCAGATATCCCGCCTGTAACAAGTTTGACTTTCAGGTGATTTGAAACTTGGATGACTTCAATTGTAGTCATTGGGCATATGAGGGGTCGATTCTCATATGAAACACTTGTTCTTTTATATTGATATTCGAGATAAAATATCTAGTTGAATTTGCTCTAACAACTTTCTAAAGGGAAATAAACATTTTATATTGTACAAACCATGTTTTTCTAAAAATCAGGGAAAATTTTTTCAGGATACTTCTTCACATATCAATTTTTTACGAAGCAAATGTTCGCCACACATTTCTCCAAGATGCAATTGAAGAAGCTGTTGAAGTTGATGGCCCTGTTGATATAGCGATAACTAGTCCTCATGGTGGCGTTGACGGGAGTAACGTAGAAGACATTGATGAAGATAATTTACAAGCTGGTGCGATGCCGAATGAAGTTGCAGGAGAGCTGAAAACTATGCATTACACTGAAGCTCAAGATGAAGCACCAGAACAGGCCCAATCTCATTCTAAGAAAAGGAAATTAGTCACTCCTAATTGGAAGACCTCACATTTCCCTCCTGAAAATAATAAAAGTTTTTCTTCTGATGAGACAGACGCAAAGAAAATTCTAGTCAACAATCATCCTGAAATTATATTGGCGTCAAAATGGCAGATATTTGAGAAGGTATTCAAAAAAATCCCTCATCACTTGGTTGTTGAAACAAACAGGTATGCTCAACAGAAAAATGACCATATCTGTAAATTCGAGAAAAATGAGATGAATTTTATTTGCCTGCTCTTTTTATCTGCGTACAACATTGGGCTAAATTTTCCCGACTACTGAAATGAATCTTTTGATCTTGAATGCAAAGTATTTTCGGAATGTAAGAGTCGCAATAGATTTACACAAATAAAATCCATGTTTCACGCTGGTAATGATCAACCTCTTGGGGATGATGAAATCATTGAAATAGCAAATGTTTCTCCTTTATATGCTATTTTGAATGAGAGCCTACGTATGTTGGGAGTGAGAAATGAAAATATTTCAATTGATGAGTCCATGGTACTTTACTTTGAGCGCCATTCTTGTTAGGGTTCAAGCTCAGAGTAGGGTACAAGCTCTGAGTAATAAGCAGTTCTAGGGATATGCCTTACTATGTTAGCATTTTGAGGGTAAAGGTAAGAGCGAGTCCGTAGATCTGCTTGGAACGTGCGTAGTTGATGAATGCATAACTGTTTGTACAATAACAAATCATCACATTTTCTTCGATAACTTCTTCTCATCGTATGATTTGATTCTTCGTCGCTGAGGAAAGGGAAATACAGCAACGACAACTATTAGAAATAATCGTCTCAGCGTTTGCCCACTAACTTCAATAGATAAAATGAAAAAGGAAGAAAGAAGATCAAAGAGTATAAAGTGTTTTAGTGTTTTCTTTCATTTTGGTAGAGCTATTTTTATTACCTCTCAATGCTCTCATTGTATTTTTGCCAAAGTTTATTTTATACATTGTTTTTGCTCTCTTTTATAAACCATGTGTTTCAGTTTACAACTTTTTATAAAGAAATAAAGAAGAATAAATGATGAAGTCAGTGATGCTCATTTTCCTGCCCAAAGCCCAATGACTACATATGCATTAAAATCACACTTAGAATAAAACTAGGCTAATGATACTTCATAAATATATGAAATGACATATAATTAGCCATATGTCATGATGTGAACAAAATTGAACAAGTCTGAAGGTGTTTGGGTGCTGCTGGGTTGCAGCTCACTAACTATCAATGAATTTCCATCGTATTGGAATACGAAGCAATGGAAATCTATAAAAAGTTAAAAAAAACAATTAATGAAACATTCCCGGAAAGGATTTCACCATATGAGAAGACTGTGTTTCTCACTGTTAGAAAATTTGGAAGAAAATTAAATGCTCTTCTTACTTTTTTACCGCTTTTCGTTGCTTCACATTCCAATAAGATGAAAATTCTTTGATCGTAAGTGAGCTGCATTTTGAGTGTCTTCAAATGATGAAACAAGAAAGTAAATAACCTCTCAGAGGGATTAAAGTCTTGGCGATACGTAGGATACATCTTTGTGAAATTATTTTTAACAGAAGGTATTGAGAAATGAAGAAGATCACCAGTGTTGTTTTTAAAACTTTCCTTTCAACAATTAGTTTTTCTACCTCTTTCAGAAAATCGATCACTGTTAAGTGGTTATTAAACGATTTTCAAAAAGTTAAATTATTCGAAAAAGAAACTAAATTTGCTCCATTGGAAAAAAAGACATTTCAAATACGTTAATTGATTGCGGAGATATAATCAATCGAAAAGTCGGGGACATTTTTGTGGGACACCCGGTTTGGGTGTTCGTAGTTAAAAGCACGTTCACAAATTTTATCCAGGGCAGATATCCACCACATTAATTTGGAATGGAAAAAACTGACCGTCAGCAAGAAATTTTTTGTTTAATTTTGCAATGATTTTTAGAAAAAATTAAAGTCCACTAATACTATGGCAGGGAATATCAATATTCAAACTCGAAAAATCATGATGACAGATGAATTGTTCAGTTATGAATTGTAACATTTTTCTTAAAGCAAATCAAATTTCTGTAATATAATGGCACCCCAAACATCATCAATCAAAATCGAGAAATTTTACTAACTGAATTGTTCATTCTTTGATTTTATTAACATTTCTTAGAAACAAATTCAATTCCTTAAATATGATAAAATGGCAGCGCTAACTTCAATGTTCACATTTGAAACATCATTGTTCTATAAATATGAACTATGAAGAATGAATTTACCCCTCAAATGCATGAAAATTTTCTATCAATTCACTTCCAATCCGTTCAAATTCATATATAATGGTTGTGAATACATGTTTATGCATTTTAGGGTGTAAATTTGTCCTTCATCGTACATTTCTATTGTGTCATGACAAATTTAGAAAAAAATATTGACAAAATGAATTATACTCACAAACCTCATCCATAATTTGAAGACTGATAAACCCTCGAAATGAAGGTTAACACAATAAATAATGAAATAAGAAACAACATCCTACCAACGAATAATTGTAATGGATTTCTTAGGCGCTATTTAAAATTGAAATGCTTACGCAAATATATTTTATAGCATAAGTACCACAAAGCAACAAAACGAATCACAAGAAAAAGAATTAAACGATATTTTTTTCTTTCGGCGCAAACGAGAAATGGCTCAATTAGAGTCATCATTGTCGTCGAAAGGTTTACATATATATAAGAACTATAACTCTGTATAATAATCTTACAGGATTTTCAGCGACTTATCACTTCTCATCACAACGGCGTGCTTATGAGAGAATTATTGTAGTAAAATCAGATTATTGTTCACGGCTTCAGTACCAAAATGAGCTACAGTTAAACAGAAAGTAATGAAGAGAAATTAACCAGCCGAATCGCCTTAACCAGCAGCGCATGAGAACTATGCTCAGTTTTTAATGTCTCTAATATGGACAGTGAAAAGCTCGTCTTGTTAATTACCCCTATCTTCCCCTTAGATTCATTAATACTGCGAATTGAATGATGTTCCTAGAAATACACAGGAGCACAATTAACACCATCACGTCTTGAGCAGAACTAAGTAACGGTAAACGGTCACGGAAGACGAAGCACGGAAGTTTGAATAGGAGGCGCCACAACGTCTGAGAGGAGGGGTAGTTGCTAGATGCACATTCTTTCGAAATCGAACGTCAAAACTTATCCAAATAGTTTCATGTGTGTATATCAATTTATTCATTGGTGTGTTCTGTCTTTCAGTATTATTTTACGAAAGCTTTTGAAATCGCACCAGACGCATTTATAGAATTAAGTTATAAAAATTTTTGGTTCAAAGAGATTATCAGCTAATATTTCATAATCAATGATTACTTTATTAGTTATTAAAAATGTTTAAAATGAGCATTAAAACTGAATAAGACACAACTAAGTCTTAAAAAGGCAAATGTTAGATTTTTTAGCACAAGGAGTTTCTTCTACCTCAGCTTGAACCTGAATACTTCAAATAATAACGTATATATTTTTGACCATGAAGCAAAGAATAGTTAAATTTGGGACTAATCTGATGTGTAAACGGGTAATTGGTTATAAATGCAGAATTTAATTTGTGCTCTGAAAGGAATCTTTGACATTATATCAAAAACATACAAAAAAATTTTAATATTTATATGTACACAATATTTTCTTAAAAGCCGTTCATAAGCAAGTACGTTGCATACACACATGGCTCCCATGTGGAAAAAATTTATTTGAGGGCAATGTGGTAGCTAATAGGAAATCACACGTGGATCACACGTATCAAATCCAGCATGCAACGTACTAATATGGCTATGATGAGTATATTCAGAGGTAAATCCATTTTACCAACTAATATCCACGTAACCAGCACCTAACCACGTGGCTTCCATGTGACGTTGTATGTAGGGTACTGAGACTGTAGTCTACAATGCGCGTAAAAATGCATTATTTTAAAACTTGAACATTGTGAAACTGTACGATTATTACCGATTTTCTCTGGAAATTTGAATGCGCAAAATACTCAACATTAAGAAAATTCAGGCTAGATTGCAAGCGCACGCTAAAGTTGACTACCGTGATTACGTGATCAGAAATGAGACAAAGAATAGACTCCCTCATCACGCAAAAGCCAAATCTCAAGATAACTATTTCTTCATTGGTATAAAATTCTACACCGCGCTATATTTATTTTGTCCCTGCTTATTCAACTCTAAAGTTCCAGTGATCAGAACGCTTTGACGTTGAACGAAATTTAGCTAACATGGCAATATTCAAATAGTTCAGACGAAATTGGAATAATTCCGTCACGAATGTTGGAAATATGCGCTCGAATTATAAATAGTTATTCATAACTTAGGCTTATGATGTATACTTTGAAATTTTACTTCAAGGTTTAACTTTCTCTTCAGATCTGCATATTTTAGGGCCTTTGAATTTTCGCATGTTGTGATGCAAATTCACTCGATCATTGTTTTTTCTACGCAGTTTTCGATGAAATGGAAAATAACGCTTCCAGAAAAGGTTTTAAAATTTCCGAAATATCATGAGCAACAATGGACAGTGTATTCGACTTTCGTACAAATTCCACCGAAATCAAGTATTAGTAAGTGGATATTTACTGAAGTTGTTTGTCAGTTACCCCCAACCTCACCTAAGCCTTTTACGTCCATTTTTCTCCGGAAGAGAATTTTTTTCAAATAATAGTTTTATATTTTGGCATCATTGGTGATAGAAAAACAACGTGCAATTGTGACAGCAAGTATTTTAGAAAAAAAAAATCGGAGAGGCAATGGGTGTCCTATATTGGACATTTGAGTTACTGAAATGAAAGAAGGCAACAGTATCCAGCTGGTCCTCTGACCGCATGAAACTTGACAATAATTCTAATATTTCACGAGTACATTTACTTTTAAGAAAATTTTAACATTTCTAGTTTCCTAACAAAGTGGCATTATTTTCATATTTCATAAAATGTAACAAGAAATTTTTAAAATTAAAAGTAAGGCGAAAATCTCTGCACGTATGGTCATTTTTTGAATACAAAAAGTGAAGTCAAGATGAATAAAACGGAACGTTTCGAACTCAACAGTTAAACTTTTTTCATTTAGACTTCGGTATTTTTATTAAAATGACCAAACGCCTATCGATTTTCGCATTACGTTTCATTTCAAGAACCAGAGGCATCAATGCGGATTTAATTAAAGAAATTTTTAGTGTAGAACTGATCAATTAACAAATGAGTTCATATAGTTATTAACTGATAACCACAAAATTATAGCATGTAAAAATTGCAATGCATGTGATCCTGAAATAAGCAGCAGCATCTTACAAAAAACATTTGAATTAGTTATAACAAAATTAAATTCCCTGCGAGAGTCGTGAATGCTCAGTAAGCCTACTGTTAATGAAAGTGGTATAGATAATTTGTTAAGAAATACATAAAAGTAATTCTTTCCTCCCTCACAACATAAATAAATTTCACACTTCATAAAAAACATAATTTTTTTTGCGCTAGGACCTGGGTATTTAAATGTTTCTCTTGTATGGAATGAAGGTCAATGTCCAACTTCATCTCTTATGCTGTCTTTTTCAATGAGTGGCTTAGTAGCATGGCCTGTTATTACCTCTTTTTAAACAAACACTCGCTGCAGTTAATCAAATAATGAGCGACCTCTCCTTCTTCGTACATCTTTATTTGCCATCATAAGTGAATCGCTCAAATTCAGTTTAAATTCGCAGCGAGATGTTTACTTTTTATAGGCTACTTCTCTGCTTGGTTTCTATTCCTCGAAGCAGCCTCCAGCTGTTGACAACTGTCATGTCAAAAAGATGATAAATAAATCTCAATTAATAATTTCTGTTCTTGAAGCACATTCTGTAGTAAGGCATAAGCTGATCATGAATATCCACACTGCCCATGTTGTCGTTATTCTGATAAACCTTATTTAAGAACGGAGATTTCAACGTAGTTCTTCTCTTTGTTATCATACCTTCTTCAGGAAGCAATTTCGTCTGAGGCCAAGAAACTGAAAAAGACATACAGACCTGTTATCTAACGATTTGAAGTCTGTTAAATGTTCGTCAGATGAGCCAAATGCGAGTTTCTTCAATTATTCTCTGTCATTTTCGAAAGGCAACCCTCGTATAAACGACGTTTCTGCACAATGCCACATGCCCATAGTTATCTTGATGTCAAGTGATGGACCAGCCTGAGAGACGTGAACCAATTATCAAAATAAATTTTATGGTTCTGGTCGTCAAGAACACTCTGTAACTGAAAAACAGAATTTTAACTGGTTAAATCTGGTATTCCAGGATAGCTCACTGGTTGGATAGGTCCAGAATAAGGTAATAAACATAAACCATTCCTTCATTGTCTGCCAAAACAAAGAGTTTATAACCCCATTAATGAGGCTTCTGAGGCACATATTGTTTCAGAGATAAAATACATTTGAATGGTACCATCTGCTCATCGACGCAGAGATTTTCTAGCGTGGGAATTTACCTGACTTCTTTTGCAGATGATCAGTAAGAAGTCTTACTTTTGTCAGCTTGTCATTCACATTCAGCTTGGCACTGTCTACAAGTTGAAGGTTCTATTTAATCTCTCTGCATCTTTTTCTTCACACTTTGTTTTGATTTGTCATTGACTGAATATCCACACCAATGAAGACGGGTGTTTAGAATATTTGTAATGGACACTGGCTTTGGTACTCCAAGCCACAGCTCAAACTCAAATGGAGTCAAATTGAGAAGTTGATAGAAATTTTGTTCCAAACATACATGTTTAATTGTAAACATATTTCACTGAGAAGATCACATGATATGAAATTTTTGAAATTTTTGTAAGGTGCTTCAAGTTCATAAGTGTAGTTATTGTTATGGAGTTCGAAAGGTGGTATGTGACAAGCTTGAGGCTGCTCGATTCTCTGCCATGGCTCCTGGTATGTGTGCTCGTTTCTCTGTCATGGCTCCTATAGTACGTGTGCTTGAGTGACATCAATGGTTCATCATCATTATCAGGTGACAGCTCTCCAGTTCCTTCCATTGCATCTATAAGAGTTTCAAAATTTGAATTCCTGACATCATCGTCATCATAAAGGAATAATTCATCTTCTGAGTTATTGTTGCTGTCTAACTATGCTATCTTGCTCTCTGTACGACTCGCCTTAGGCCTTTTTGAATAGCATTCCATAGTTAGAATGTCATATGGTGCTGAAATACAATTTTATTAGTGAAAAATATTAAATTTTCCGGGAATCAATAATCGATTACAGAATTTTGCTTTATTTAGTTCCATCGGCAAGATGAATATAAACAAAATAATGTTGTAATTATTGATAGATTCTGCACAAGAATAAATAGAAAATTACTAGATAGATATACAATGCTGATTTCATTAGAAAAATTCAGACTAAAGTTAATGTTATTCCTAACCATGTTTACATACTTCCGCTTTACATTGTAGTTAGGAGCAAGCTCGGTATGAAACCGCTAGATAGGAACACGCTAGATAGGAACCCGCTAGATAGGAACCCGCTAGATATAGGAACCCGCTAGATAGGAACCCGCTAGATAGGAACCCGCTAGATAGGAACACGCTAGATAGGAACACGCTAGATAGGAACACGCTAGATAGGAACACGCTAGATAGGAACACGCTAGATAGGAACACGCTAGATAGGAACACGCTAGATAGGAACACGCTAGATAGGAACACGCTAGATAGGAACACGCTAGATAGGAACACGCTAGATAGGAACACGCTAGATAGGAACACGCTAGATAGGAACACGCTAGATAGGAACACGCTAGATAGGAACACGCTAGATAGGAACACGCTAGATAGGAACACGCTAGATAGGAACACGCTAGATAGGAACACGCTAGATAGGAACACGCTAGATAGGAACACGCTAGATAGGAACACGCTAGATAGGAACACGCTAGATAGGAACACGCTAGATAGGAACACGCTAGATAGGAACACGCTAGATAGGATGCGCCCGCAGAAGTTGCCTTGCTCTAAGCATTCTTTATCTTTGTTGGAAGATTTTAAGAATTCGGGATTGTGACCTGTTATGCAGTTCTGCCGTAACAATTAGGAATAATCATACACAAACTTGTATTAGCCAAATGAACATGAATAATACAATAAAATTAAACCCACTATTTATTGATAAAAATACCTTACAATACCTTACAGCTCTCAAAAATATAAGTTTTTTTAATACATTTTGTTGAATAAAAACTGTTTTCTTGACCAAGAGGTCATCAGTGTCCTCTTCCATGCATAGAGCTCTCCGACGACCGACTGAACGCGGGTGTCCTCTTTTAGAAAATGTGATTTATGATTACAGTAGTTACCTTATATGACAGATTCGGTATTGATTCACTTACTCATATGTCTAGAAGCATAGATGAATATACATGATGCACTAACTCACCTGGATTCAGTTCTTTTCCACTTGAAAAATGAGGAAGGCGAGAAGAAAGCTGCAATACGTTCAACCCATACAAAAGTTAAGGCACTTCTGTTGACAGAGAACAACCAAGACCCACGCTGTAACTACCCTATTAAAAATTATAGGAGTGGCATCGGTGATTCTTGGGAGCGCTCCCAAATATGCATGGTTGTTTCATCCATGCGTCTCCTATGAGGCAACTTCGAAGTGTCCACTTTATAGGCGCCCCTGCACCTCTGTCCCAACCGGTGGCCACGCATGGCTCAGCATGGAGCACTACCGTCGCGCTCCCAAGGCGCGACCAGTTTCTCCTATTCACCATCGGAGAATCATGAGAGGCCCAGGATGGCCACCTCTTAATTTAATTTAAAAAAAACGGCTGCGCACAGCTGATTTCCCATTAGTCACACTTCCAAACCGTCACACTGCTCAAACCGATTATAACCAGTTTGCCCTTGAATTACCTTAGTTCTTGCGCGATTAATCAATTCATCATAAGCAAACACGGTTGATAGTACAATAAAAATGTACCAGGGTATGTAAATTAAATACATTCCTACTAATGTGCAGAAAATTTCAAGGGTGCGTGTTCATTATTAAGCTGACATTAATGGGACATTTTTGTGACGTATAACTTATGCTTGAAGTTTTCGCAACGCAATAACTAAGGTAATTAATGGGCAAATGGCTATATTTGGTTGAGAAGCGTCAACGGTTGAACGTGCAATAATGGGAAATCAGCTGTACGCAGCCTTGGAGGCGAAAGCCTGCAGGGAACAATATAAATGTACCTTGAAAAGAATATAGCAACAATACCCTAGGGTCGTTTAAAGAATATACTCGTAGCTATATACATAACAAAAAAATTAGAAAGGAAAATAAAATATCTTTACCTTGCCCGAGCTTAATTACACCGGCTATTCATATACACACACTCCCCCACCTATCCCCACACACAAACCCTCCCCACACCCCCCTCCCACACACCTACTCCCACACCCACACACAACCCCGCCCCCCTCCCCTACACACACACAAATATGTATCTGAACACATCGTCGATCACCTTCAAGAACGTCCTTCAATTCAAAGGTTGCTGAAAACTGACGAGGGAAAATTCAGGTTTGGTTTCCACATTTTGTTGTTTTTACATTGCTCACATTGAGGTTTTGCCTTCGCTACCAGCCCCACCACAACGATGAATCGTCACAAATATCAATTGACCGAAGTGGTGGGGTGCTAGCAGTGGGATCCTTGCTCCGTTCATGCTCTTGAAATAATGCCTCTACAGACCAGCATTCTACGTCTCTTCCATCTCTTGTTTCTTCTGACACCCTCACGTACTATACACCCCCACGTAATACACACTCGCACTGATATACACTCTAACACTACTTGAAACGTTTTAAACAATAGAGACACGATCCAGACATGTGTCACGCACAACACCAACTTCAAAACTGACGCGAAAGACGGTAACCGTCATTTCTCTCGAGAAAGGTGGCAGACATTTCGCCTAGAGGCCACCTGAACAGGTGGCCTGTGGTAGAACCATGGGAGAACTTGCTCGCATCGCGCTTATGAGTCGCGCCCTGGAAGTGTCAGAAGGGAAGAGGCCTCGGTTCGCTTAATACTCCTTTAATTCACCGCTGTCTCCCTTAATCAACCATGCTACTCCCTTAATTTTTAATAGGGTAGAGTAGTAGACCGAATGTAACACTCGCGCTGAACGTGAATGATACGAAGTTGTATAGAAACTTGCTTGGTGAATTGCATTTATTTGAAAATGGGCAATAGTGTCCTCGTAAACGATAAAGGGCTAAGGGTGAAATATTGTTTCTTAGAGAGAGTTCCTAAAGTGCTTCTCAATCATACGCCTTATTGATGCTCAAAAGCCCTTGATTAAAATCTAACTTGAGCACCAGTTTTTTAGGTTATTACACTAATAAACGTTTAGCGCCCATGAGACTCATACGATCATTTTTCAAAAAATTGTACGTATAATTAATTTCCTGGGAAATTTGTTCACTAACGTATTTACTGAAGTTCACTACCGAAAGGCAGTTCTTTTCATTTTTTGATATCAGTGACAACCTGATGTTGATAACAGAGTAGGATAACAGCGGTTGTAAAAGCGGTGAAACGAGTTTTAAAATTGGGGTGTTGCAGAGTTATGTCACACACAAAGTTCAATTACCTTCTCATAATTACTAACAATAATGTTTATAGATTGACACGAAATTAATTTACTGCATTTAGAGGTTAAATTAAATCGTTATTTTACATATGTATTAAAAGGGTAAATGAGAATAATATCTCTAACTACACGATTGCAAATATTTCTCCTAGGTTTTTCATCCATGGTGTTCAAAAATTTAGTGTAATTTTGGTGTTTTGTTAATAAAAAATGTTCCTCATAAATGTTTTTGCGTCACTCATCCTTAATAATCTGCTAGGACTCGGATTTTTGCCCAATTTGATACACATACGAATATTCGCTCTGATAACTAAACTAGAGACCTTCCACGCCTACATTGTATAAATCGATTGATTTATACAAATGAGACGCCTACGAGTAAATTCAGTGAAAAGACCAGGTATGTTTTCTTATGCTAGTTTTTTCGCAAATTACAAAATACTGGATTGTATTCTCGGGGGCCAGTCGATAAGTCTCTCAATGAAAAAAACAAAAGGCTCGTATCGATTTTGAAAAAAGCATGTTCCTTAAACTAATGCATTATGAGATTAGGTTCACTTCAGTGACGAGACGAAGTTAAACCTATTTGGTTTATGTAGAAAAGTTTTCGTACGACACTGACCAGCTTAAAATTATCCGAATGATGCGTTAAAAAGAGCAAGTGTGGAGGAGGCAGAGTGATGGTGTGGGGAATGATTTCTTCAGCAGGAGTGGGCCCAATTATTCGTTCACATGGAAAAATCAATGCTCAAGTTTAAAAACAGCTTATTCAGTAAAATGGCCGGACTTAGACCTTAGAGTGTGTCAACCCACAATTTTCATACCAGCCAATTCAACTTGCCTAAATCTAGAAAAGTATTGCTTTTCTTGAAGAGAAAGAAATTGCCGTGAAAGACCGGCTACTGAACCCTATCGGAAATGTATGAAAGATTACTGGAGAGAAAGCTTAGAGAGAAGGAATCCTGAAAATTCAGAGCTTGTTAACAACTAACAATGACATATGTTAAAGAAAAAAGTGAGATAGAAAATCAAGTCATGTTTTCTAAATCTGATGACAATTCTGGGAACTTTGTTACCAATATATATTTTCAATTCGGTTCCTTAACAGTTTGCCATGGGGTATTTCAAAATATTTTTCCGAATTGAAATATTGTCTCCAAATTCTGGTAAACTGTGAACTGTAATCTGGTACCCATTTTGCAGATGTTGACTTTAACTTCATTTCTTGAAAGTTCCCCATAATTCATTAACTAGTTTTCAAGTTATATACCATTTGTTATTCCCGTTGTTTCCGTCCCGTATTTAATGTGAAAAAAATTTCTGTCCTAAAGTGGAAATTCTTTGCACTTGGACAGATCAAAATTTGTCCTCCAAGCCTCATCTGAAGAAAACTTACAATGAAAAGTTGGGTAACATATTCTTTTTTATCCTACATAAAGGCTGCCTAATGAAAATATCAGGTCATTAGCCTTTCAATCGCTCGTGCTATCTGCATCTTGACCTGACAGCGTCGTCTGAAGAGACACTTCAGTATTTTCAAGGAGAGTAGCAAAACTATGAATTTGCGGCTGAGGCTTCGCGAAAAAGATCATGAGCGGATATATAACTAATCTCCTGAGTAAACTCGGCTGGACCGCCACACGAAAATGATTCTTTATTCATTCAACCTGGTGTTTCTCCTTACACTTGTTGCAAAGACGAAAAAGATGCAGTAAATTTTATCATATCCAATGTAACGTACCAAGAGTTAAATCAGAGGAATTATATATTCGCGAGTGCTGTTCACCAGATGTTGAACAAAAAACCTTTCAACATCAGTGCCACTGAATGGAGTAAGCGTCCCCTACTCGTAGAAACTCTTGATCAGAGGAAGCATTTCTGTACGCCAATGAAGCTTGTTATTTTGCGTTATAGAAATAACCAAATGGGGCAATATATACTCACGTAGTAGGAACGAAATACTCTCGCTCAATTACATTACATGATTTTGATTGCTAAACATCTGCTCGCGTAGGACGTTTTTTTTGATTGTTTCAGGGTATTGTTAAAAAAAGTTTGTGTATATTAACGAAGCTAAAAACTTTCAGTTCTACTCAATATGCAGTAATTTCCCTCAAGTGGAATACAATAGGCAATAGGCTTAGATTAGGTTTGTCAATCCTGCACGATAGGTGCTGGTGTCTCCAGAGGAGTTAGGAATACTTGTAAAGTTACCTCGGCTATAGACAGGACTACGGGACTACAATCGCTCGTGTCCACTTTGACACGAATCAATGCTCATAATTCCTTACTTCTGTTGTTGTCTATTCTTCCCTGTCTTTCATAATTCGCGGTTCTAGAGTGGGAGCACACCTTTTTCATAAATCCCTCGGTCACTAAATTCCATACTAATTATCTTTTTTTCCGCTCTTTCGAAATCGTCTTTAATGACAAGCCCATGGAAGAAAAATAAATACTGAAATAGAATTTGAGAATATGACACTACTATTCGTTGTGAAAGTGAACTTCGTTGGTTGTTGACGAACCCTTTGGTTTAAAAAACAGTACATCTAAAAGTTTGAGATCCAAAACTTTAGAAGCGTGCACAAGTATTGTAAACTGACTAGAATCGTGTAACATATCACAAAACTCTGTATGGTTCCTGATTTCAGAATGGAATGGACAGGCTAATTATTGGAGAAGACTGTTCGGACACTGACACTCTTGTGCTTCGCCATTCTAGTCTGAAGAGCGTGTCTGGTCACGCCAACATACTCCGATGCACTACGCGGGCAACAGTACTCATATGCCGACCGAGGATATAGAAAGTCCAGGAGAGCTTCGTAGTATACTTGGGTAGAGGGGTATCACACGACCAAATGCGACTCTAAGAGTCGCGCACGTCAATTTATAGTTTCTCAATTTTGCTGACCACGCATCCGCAATGCGACACCCCGCACCAGGGCGTTTCACTGGGATACGTACTAACGCATGTACGGACAAGTGCGCACACACCTTCCCCCATCGGAGGAGCGAGCACCAAGCACAAAAATAATTTGAGCAAAGGGTAAGAATTTAAAACCAAAAATCAATACAGCAAAGGAAAGGCATCCAGCTCATGCAAGCCAAAAATAATAATAACCCTTTCGTGGCATAACAACTGCCATTAACAGTAAAAACAAACGCTTTCAGTTAAACTCGACAAAAACATCTCAAAGAAAAACACGAACGCCCCTTACATCAAAACAAACATGTAAAAACATGAATTCGATGAAACTCTACTGATTCAACAACCAGGATTTAACTTACTTTCCAGCCATATACTGAATTTATATCCAAAACAAAAATCGCTAACATCAACACCAACCATGATAATCACAATTAACTCTAACATTTTTGGTGAAAAACAGTTGAAATTATAACGCAGTAAAAATAAAAAAAATCGCATCGTTGAAACAACTGAAGAAATATTCACTCAAACATAAATATGAAACACGGCACGCAGAAACCACGTACATTGGCATCGACACATGCCATAAAATGTAAAAAAAAAACAATACACTCGTTAAGGTTAAGAATAAACACGCATGAAACAAATAACTACACAATATCTCTAAAATTGAAATGATCAAAATATTCGCATGAAATGAGTTATCGAAAAACAAAATGAATCAAATCATAATTATATACCCGAGCATTGCATCGACTCGAGCATCTTCGCGAACATGGGTAAAATGAAATACTTAAAATACAAGAGTGGTAATACCAACTTAATAATAATTCCAGAGTAAATATAAAAGCATCCGCTTACATCTCTGGTGGAAGAGTAACACCCCTTAGGCGACACGAAACCATGTAACACTATCGCATCTAACACACTCGCGGCACGCCCTTAATTATTGTTCGTTATGTGCTGGCATTGGGCGCAGCTGCTGATCGGCAGGGGTCGACCACAGCTGCTGCCGGCGGAGAATGAAATCCTCCGATCGCATTCGCTCCGACAACAAATTCAATTCTCGGCAAATGTAGAACATAGACACTCCCAGCGCCAAGGAAAGAGGGACCAGAAAAATAAGCGCTAGGTCCGAAACCCTGTCTGGAATGATATCAACAAGGGCGTTCGCTCGCACCCAATCCTCCGACACCCTGCCTTGGTGTTGTTCCAAGGCGTTAGTAAGCGCCTCCACGCTGATAGTCGTCATACGATTCCCCATCGTGGATGTCAGGGACGTTAGCTTGTTTTGTCCTGAAATCGAAACAGAGACAGTCCGATTAGCATGACCTCAAAGGAAACAAAAGGAAATCAATGGTAATAACGGCAAAATTTTGAAAATGACAGCCGTAAATGAAAGAAACAAAATAGCATGTCAACGCGGCTCCTGTCCCGACGCCCGCAACTGAGCGACCGCATAAACAACCCCGGCGCCAGCCCTCTGCTCGCACAGCATGCAGGTACCGCGTCATGTAAGCTCAAGGTGGAACTTTAATCTCGCATATCAGTTAGCAGATGCAAACCTTCATTGTAGAAGAAAAACGAGTGACACCCTCAATGGCGGACTTAGATCCTACGATATTACAGACACCTATAAGTTAAAGGAAAAATACATACAATAATATTAGAAAAATCCAAGTAATAAGCTGACATATAAATTTAAACATCGAAACAGTAAACTGAGAACAGAAATACTTGAACACACAAAAAAATAAAATGCTAAACATTGGAACGTAGTCAGTCGTAAGTCGTACACTCGTTCAATCCGTTTTACGTAAAGGTAATACGTGATTCTTGTTACTTTTGTGAGTCCTATTTCCAATTTTCAACTCTACGTAATTGCGGTTAATTTTTGTAATGATTCCTGGCTCTAACCAAGAAAGTTCCAACTTATTCTTTTTCATATGCTTCCTTAACAAGACACGATCTCCAAGGGCAAAATTTTTATTTTTACGGCGAAGGGTGTGGTACATTGTCCTTTCACTGGTGTTATTAATAATCACTGATCTAACATTTTTGACAATACGAGCCGCTTCCTTAGCTCGAAATTTCACCAGATCAAAATCGGTATCGTAACTGTAAATGGTTTCGAATGTTCGAGCTGGAAAATTTGGACAAGTGTCTCTTCCAAAAATGATGAAACTGGGTGTGTCACCCAACTTAGTATTAAGGAAATTGTTTATTGCGTTCTCCGTGATGTTGAGACACTGATTCCATTCTGTGCGAACCATGGAATTCACGTACAATTTTAGTAAATTTGTTATTTTTCTATTATTCCACTCTACAATGGCGTTACTATGAGGACTCCACGGTAGAACCTCTTTTTTCGCAATGGCGTGAAGTTTAGTAAACTTTTGAACTGCCGCTGATTTGAATTCTAAAGCTTGGTCACTGAGAAGTGTTTTCGGATAGTCGAAAGTTGAAAAACAGTTGTCTAGACACGAAACAACTGTGTCTGCCAACTGGTCTGATGTGGCATAAAGCAAACAATACCGAGAAAATAAATCGATAACTACCAAAATGTATCTATTCTGCTGCCCCGTAGCTGGTAAAGGACCTAGGAAATCCATGGAAACCACCTCGAATGGTTCTTTTGCAATTGGCGCGTCTGAAATTTTAATGGGTACAGTACTATTGGCTTTAAGAATTTTACAGACATCACACATTTTCAGAAATTTACGAATGATAGTTTTCTCTAATAAATGATAATAAAGTAATTTAAATTTGAACAGTGTATGTAAGGCATCTGTATGAGACAAAGAATGAATACTGAGCACTGCCTTGTTCATTAACGATGTCGGCACAACCGAAGTTAAAATAGTACTTGTCCTAGAATCAATCTGTCTCCGTCTGTAAAGTACGTCGTTTAAAATTAAATACTTTTGCAAATCAGGAATCGGGGATTTACTTCCATTTAGTAACGCGTCCTTAACTTCAGAACAAAATGGATCTTGCTGTTGCTCATTCCGAAATTCGTCAAGGTCCCAAGGCACATCTGTCAATTTAGGAATATAGTCTGTCAGCTGCGGTGAGGCAGCCGCTGCCGGCGCCAGTCGGTCTGGTTGCGTCTGAGTGTCTGCAGCCTCTACGCTTGGGTTCAGTGCACCACGTCTGGTGGTGACAGGGAACACGTCGACTTCCTGAAACTCCACACAGTCATTAAGGTCAGAAACAGTCAATTGTTCAGGCAGTCTGCTTAAACAATCGGCAACAATGTTTTGTTTACCGGGGAAATATTTTACAATGGGATCAAAAGAATGAACTGTTAAACACCAGCGTACCGTTGCTGAGTCGTCGGGAAGCTTTTTGAAGAACAAGGGTTGCAACGGTTTGTGATCCGTGTACAGATAGATTGGATATCCAAGAATAAGATATTTGAAAGCTTTTAGCGCGCTCACGATGGCGAAGAATTCCTTTTTGGTCGTACTATAACGCTTTTGCGTGGAATTCAAACTCTTACTGAAATATGCCCTTGGCTGCATTGATTTAGTCGAATCGTTTCCGTGCTGTAAAAACACTGCTCCTATACCAAAATTAGAAGCATCTGTAAATACATGGAAAGGCTTATTAAAGTCAGGATGCCGTAAAACGGTATCTGATGTCAAAACAGATTTAATTTTCTTAAAAGCTTCCTGACATTCAGGCTTCCAGATAAACTCAACGTTATTTCGTAGCAATGGATAAAATTGATTTGAAAGCGACCCAAACAGAGCAATATGACTTCTAAAGTAATTTGCGACTCCCAGAAAACTTTGCAATTCCTTCACGTTTTGGGGAACGGGAAAATTTTGTAGCTTCTCCGACTCTTTGCAACGAATGCCGTCTGCCGACACTATGTGACCTAGATACTCTATCGAACTCTTTAAGAATTGACATTTCTCAAGCTTAAAAGGAAGATTCCCACTACGTAATTTCTCAAAAACACTATTTAAATCTTTTAAATCCTGGTTCATTGATTTGGAGAACACCAAAATGTCATCGAGAAACACAAACGCGAGTTTCCCGACAACATTTGCAAGTAAGGAAGACATTACTCGCTGAAACACACTAGGAGAAGAACAGACTCCAAAGGGGACTCTACGGAACTGAAATTTCTCGTGACCAATACTGAAAGCAGTGTATTTCCGACTACTTTCTTCTAATTCGATCTGGTGGAATGCGGATCTCAGATCCAAACTGGAAAATACACTATTTCCACCAAGAGTGTGAAGAATTTCGTCTATCCTAGGAATTGGGTAAGAATCTTTTACAATGATTTTGTTTAAAGCTCGAAAGTCAATGACTGGGCGTATCTCTCCAGTTTTCTTTTTTACGCAAATTATGGGAAAGTAAATTCAGACATGGACGGTTCGATTCTTCCCTGGGCGATCATTTGCTTGTTTGCTTGTACCAACCCCTCTCGATATCTATGCGGGATTCTATAGGGGGGAATGTTAAGTACTGGAGCATTTGGTTTCAATTCTATTTTATGTCGCATTACATTCGTAACGCCAATAGTTTCGCCTTCTAACGTAATTACGTCTCTAAAATCATTCAATAATTTTATCAGTAAGGGTTTCGCATCATCGTCGTCACAAACTACGTCGTCAATCGTCAGTAGGCGTCGTTCACTCCTACTTCCCTCCGGTACATCGTCTTTCTGTTCATTAACTCCTACTTCGTCAACACGAGTATTGTTGCAACAATGCCCCGCTCGATCGGACCCCAACCCAACGTTTTTACCAGTGATGGTTTTAAAGATTCCACCATAACAACTGTCGACCTTGGGTAGATCCGCCATACCGTTGACCTCACATAAATTAGCTTCTCGCACAGCTTCTTGCACCGTAGGCATATATATTTCTTGATCTATTTCCAGATCGTCCACTGCCTCGATATTACTCAGCATGCTATTTTCACTCAGGTATACCACGTCATCCGAGACGTTTAAAAGCATGACAGGAACAAAACCCTCCGAACCTATTTTCACTACTGATTCGGCCATATAAATGCCATTTCATAGAATTCTCTTATTCATTATACACTTTCCGGGTTTAACCCTCTTGACATATCCATTAATTACTCGTAAGGAATTACTCGGAATCTCCACTGACCCACAGTGAACAACGATCGCTCGTCTTTTAGTTTTTTCACTTCCTTCTTTGGGTTTCTTCGCTGCTCCGCAGCATTTATCTCTAGGCTATTTAGTTGCCTTTCGCCATTTCTAGGCCATCTCTACCGCCATTCACTAGTCTTCTTTTTCTAGGTTCCCTCTGTTTCAGCAGATATTTCTCTTTACGCCTCCTCTGGGCAATCACGTCTGTCATCAGACACTCTGCATTATTTACGGTATTGAAAAATACTTCTTCTTACTTTGACCGTGCAATCCTTGCACATCATGAAACGGCACTTTTACTACGTCGAGAACAATGACTCCTTCTTTGAAACCAAGTACTGCATCTTTCAGAACATCTCTACCAAGGATTACATCATAATTAAATTCACCGTCTTTCAAAATCAAAGCGCTAGTATTTATATCTTTATTATTAGGCAGGGTAATACAAAGATCAACTTCGCCTGTCACTTGGCTTTTCGAATTGATTGCCCTGATACTCAAAGCACTAGGCTGAATTCGCTCGTTAAGGCGTTTTATATTGCGGTAACTGATTAGACACTTATCGCTACCACTATCAATCAGAGCGCTCAGTAAACGTGTATCATTCTTTAAGATTATCGTAGGCTTTTTTGATCTTCTTAACGAAAACAAACCATCGCTTTCTTTTCTCAAACGACCTTCTTTCATTATCGTCGCTGACAAACAAACTTCTACGGGTAATTCAGAATTTGCACCTACATTAAGTTCTTGCTCACCTAGTAATTCGAACTTATTTTTAAACTGGAACAACGGATCCACAACTTCAGTCGACTTAATTATAGAATCTGGCTTCAAAACCACCACATGATTGGAAACGGGAGCTGTGTGTTGACCCCCGGGCCCTGGTAAATACTCCCTCTCTACACCAACACTCTCCATTTCGTCTGATTTCATTCTAAAAAATCATCATTCTCAGGAACTGCAGCGTAATACGCTTCTCCCCTTCCGCGGCCTCTACCGCGTGAATGATATTCACGAGCAACATGCCCTAACTTACCACACTTATAGCAAGTAGTACCTCGGAAACTCGGTTTACCCTGACCTCGCTGTTTCACACACATCTTTTGTACGTGACCAGAGCTATTACAGAGTGAGCAGAAGGGTTGTTGTTGTTTTGTCTGTTCACTATTAATCTGTTGTGGGTTCTCCTCGAACGCCTCGTTACACTCCATTGAACCTAGAGCTCTATCGCCAATATAGGCATGCGGTCTTCCTGGCGAAAACCTCGCAGGTCTCCAACCTGGTCGTAAAAATGGTCTCCGTCCCTGAAAACGTCGATTGGTGTGTTGTGAGTTATAGAAAACGTCGGAAAACGATTCTTGCTCGTCACACACGGGCTCGTCAGGCACGGCCACTAGGTAAGTGTCCCTAGTCGGGTACGAGTACTGTGCACTAGGTTTGTGCGCAATCATGGGTTTATTCTCAGGATGATTGCGCACAGCGGAGATAATACGAGCTAATAGCTCTTCAGATGTTAAAAATGGCCGCGAAAATATTTATTTGGAGAAATTTTCCTCCAACAATGGAGCTAAAATTGCTGTAGCTAAACTAAAAACAACCAAATCTCCTGCGAACTTGTTTAATTCATTTGCATACGCACTAGCAACAACAAAAGGATGTCCTTGTAACGCTACGTCTGGACTAGTTAAAATATGGTCGCTCAATTTCCAAATATTAGCCAGCGCAGTCACTAATTGAGCAGCTAACCCTTCATTTCGCAAGAGCCGGAGCTGATATAAATCACAGGTCAGCGCACGTACGGATCGCTCGCCCTTTGAGATATAAATATCTCCCAGAATCTCCACAACCTGGTCGAAAGAATAGTTAGCATCAGGTTGCACTAATTTTGTAACGACACCGTTGAAATCACCTACACTTTTGTGTGCGCTTCGTACGAGCAATTCTTTCTTAGCTTCGTCGGACGTGACATCGGGAAGTAACGACATGTAAGCCGTCAGGTTAGCAACGTGAGTACGAAATGTTTTTGTCTCACAAAAATCTGGATCTTCCCGGCGCCTTCTGCCTCGAAACAACGGAAGTTCGGCACTGGACAGTATCGTACTGCCCCTTTGCAACGTCGTGGTCACGCCACCACTAGCAGTATGACCACTAGCAATAGTCATTGTAGCGACACTCGGTGTACTGAACGTTACAGTCTGAGTTATCATGACGATAGACCCCACAGTCGTAGACACCGCTGACCTAATTGTCGTAATAGGAATCGGAGTACTATATCTCTGCGCTGACACACGCCCACTACAAGTCGTAGTTGCAGCAGAACGAATAAACTCAATCTCGGAATCAGAGTCTGACATCGCATGTCACAACAAGGAAAAGTGTTACACCGCCAAAATTACACCTCACAAAAACAAAAATAATGACACGTTAGAAATCCATATCAAAAATTTGGTAAGAAATTAAATAGTAATACCTTCCTACTGACACAGAAATTAACACTAGCCAAATCGATCAACAAATAAAAGAAAGTGCTATGAAATCTGTACAAGAATAAAACTATACCGATCTCAAACATTTGAAAATGACTCAGAGCACTGTGCAGATCATCCGACCTTGAGACAGAAAAAAAACAACCAAACCCTGAAAATGTTCTGTACTCAACTCGGGTGTTAGATGCACTGCCACCGCCGCCCATCTGACGCCACTGCTGATGCCAAGGTCACGCGCTGTAGCGCTTGGAGTCGGTCTAGCAGCAACGCTTGCACTTGACTGAGCTCGCATTGTCTATGTTCGTTCGAAGTCCCACACTTCACGTTATCAGCACCGCTCACTGTTCAATAATTCCTTTATACTAACACTGTTCAATAATCACTGTTCAGTACGCAACACGGTACCACATACACCTCGCACTACGTCGCTGTAGATGTTGAATCACTGGCGTCGTCTGTAGAAATTCAAACCACACTTGCACTGATGAAGCAAACCTTGCAGACTGCCACGGCACTCCTACTGCCGATCTCGGTGGAAGTTGACGCAAAGGATCACGTTGAAGAATTCGCCTTCTTTGCACAAAGACAGACTGACTTTGTAGGCCTCACCAAGTGGGACGTAGAACTCCAGTTCGTACGGGACCCGCAACCTTTCTTCGGAAACCCGTCGCAGGACAAAGCGAAACACGTTCGGATACGCCTCGCGGACTTCCCTGCCAGTGATGTACCCGTTGTCCATATTATATCGTCGTTATTGCAAAACTGATCCTCTTGTCTTCAAGCCAAGAGCAGACCTTCTTTCTTCACAGATCTTCTCCCACAAACACTTTCACTGTCATGAACCGCCAAGTCAACTTCCGACGGCCGCGATTAACCTTTTCAATGTCGGGGACTTCTGAAGGTCTCTGCAGAACCTCTTCATAGACGTTACAATAATTCTCGTCACCAGACGATCTTCACGGTAGTTCTCTTGATTTTTCTGTCGTTATCTCCGCCGTCTTGATTTGCTGGATCTTCTACACTGCACAATTATATCTTCTTAAATTCGTGGGTCCGTCAATTCTCTGGCCACCAGTATGCCGACCGAGGATATTGAAAGTCCAGGAGAGCTTCGTGGTATACTTGTGTAGATCACACGACCAAATGCGACTCTAAGAGTCACGCACGTCAATTTATACTGTCTCGATTTTGCTGACCAAGCATCCGCAATGCGACACCCCGCACCAGGGCCTTTCACTGGGATACGTACTAACGCATGTACGGACAAGTGCGCACACTCACAGAAAATAAGACAGGGCATACAGAGGCAGCTCATCCCTGAAATTGAAGAGGAACTAATAGTAAACTTATTAATTAAAAATGTGTAAAACTTCAGAATTAGCAAATACCTTTGTAATAGTTTCAATACCAAAAACGTAATTTTTTCGAGTAAGGTCAAAACTGAGGAAATGACGAAGAGATTGTAATAGAGGACGATTACAATACTGGAAAAATACAGGAGGACCTAATTTCTTATATCAAACAATTTTTACCTAGGCCATCAAAAACGCAGAACGCTAATACTTAACGAAACAAATTGAAAAATATTGGTAACTTGTAGAGTTAAGTGCAATATATAAATCCTAAAAAATATACGAGAGTAAGGTTTTAATGCAATTTAACTTGAAACGGGAGGAATGCAAATTCTAAAAACTAGTGCCCGAGCGAGAAAATGAGTCCTTGCCGAAGACTGTAATTTTAAATTCATCTCGGTTCCGAGAGATCGACCAAAAATATATAAAAGGAGCTCATTATTAACTCTTAATTTATTCGCAAACATAATGATAGGATACTAACTGTTGCGATATTATAGGAACACATTTGCGAGAGACTTTCAAAGTAAAAATAAAAATGTATGAATAAAACAGAATGAAAACGAAACAACAACAATTCACCGCTGTGCTAGAAAAGTCAGGAAAGGCCAAATATTAACACCGGAGTGAATTTCTCTAAATGAACGAAGTGACTCCAGGCCCTGCTGTTCATAGTGGTGACATTTTGGACGTTACTGCTTCATCTCCCTTTGTGATTGTGCAGTTCGTCCTACTGTGACCCTTTCCAGAAGTCCACCTCACGCCTATGTCTCCCGCTGGCAGCCTGAAGAGCAAACACTCAGCCAATGATGCCTAATTATGTTAATTCATCTTATGATATTCCTACTTATTTTATTATGAATGTGCTGAGCTTGTGAATATTCACTGTTGCTGTGATACGTTGAACAGCTGAATTACAGTGCTCACGGGGTAAAGTTTTTAATCATAGGAATCCATACATACAGAGGAACTTTGCTGTTCGTACACAATCCGTTCCAGGAGGCAGTTCAAATGACGAATTATTGTACGAAGGCCAATTATTTTTTTACATAAGATATACTGTAAATTAGATTAATACGTTGCAGACACTCCAATGATAAAATATTCAAACTTTTGTAATAATATTTTTCGAATAAAATACATAAAAACTACGAAAACAATATGTATTCAGTATTATACATGAAATAAGTTAGAATTAAACTGTACTTTACATGTACTGAGGTGAGCTGATGACATTAGTGTAAGGTGGAGAGGAGGCTGTAAGATGTTGATGTTGCTATTTAGGAGTGGAGGTTTCCTTTCAAGGTTGTTTGGATCACTAACCTTTTTTGAACCCATGACAGCATTATTTTTGAAATAGTAACAATAAAATAGCACAAAACTTCACAAAGCTTGCGTGGATGATGTGTAACTTACGGAAGCTAGCAAGAGGCAGCTGAAGCGACCGCGTGGCGCGGCTGGTTACAAGGTGACGCTGTCCGAATGGCGGGGCAAGTGTTGGTGGTTGGTAGGCAAAGAGCGTGGGACCCTCTTCGACTAGCTGTATAGTTCAAGTCGTCACACAATTCGAGCTTGTTGAAACCCGAGCCCAAATTGATCTATGCATTTGTCCATTGAGAAGGGGTTAGTTATATGTTTAACCAAATTTTACCTATTTCTTCAATAACGTTCAGTTCTCAACAATATTTTTTTCGCGAATTAGGAGTAAGACCCATAGGGACGTGGAATATTTTTCCCAATGAAGCGTGCGCTCGTGTTCCGTCTCCTATTTGCAAATTTTCCTTCCTAAATTGAACATTAAATTTTTTCGAATAATGTAGAAAATTCCTTATTTATTTAATGAATTTTGATAATAAAAATCACAGGGAAATTAAATTTCATTTATTCGTCACTGCATTCTATCGATTCCATAAATTGTGATGTTTATTGCGCTCTATCATTGTGTTCCATTCATTACAAATTCTTGAGCTACAGAATGGAACGCAAGCTGTGAACGGCGGCGATGGAAGAGGAAGGAGGGGTCGCTATTATTTTCTGGTTCCTGAGGAAAGCGGTGCTGATCATGCTGCTCGTGCTTCACTAGGACTGTGATGAAGTCCCCCTACACTGCTGTAGTTTCGAGGCAGTGCTTTGCCAGGGGATCGGCAATAGTTCATCGTGGTGCTTTTCATCGTGGTGCTCTTCATCGTAGCCGATCAGTGGTTTCATCGTGGTGATCATCGTAATTTTCTATTTTCTTCTTCGTCATGACATTTGATTGATGCAAGCCAAGATTCATTAATTATGGCCGCAACAACCGAGTAGACTGCGGCGGCCGACGCCCGGGAGACTGGGACATCATGGACATCATGGACTTCCGTAGACGCCCGTGAGACTGGGACGTCATGGACATCAGTAGACGCCTCACCCTGGGAGTTTCATTGGACCCAAGACGCAGGCCCTTCTCCGATACTAACGCCGTAAGTCACACATTTATGTCGTCGTGTGAATGTCAGTGACGAGGTTTTTCCGAGACATGGGGTTAGCTGCACAGCCTGCAGAAAAATAAAGATGAGAAGCCAAGACAAATACGGTTTAAGTAATTGATAGTAATTGATAATTGATAGTAACTGATAATTGATAGTAACTGATAATTGATAGTAACTGATAATTGATAGTAACTGATAATTGATAGTAACTGATAATTGATAGTAACTGATAATTGATAGTAACTGATAATTGATAGTAACTGATAATTGATAGTAACTGATAATTGATAGTAACTGATAATTGATAGTAACTGATAATTGATAGTAACTGATAATTGATAGTAACTGATAATTGATAGTAATTGACTTCGGTTAGTTCATTCTAAAATAGGTTAAAGATAGGTATCTCCTAACCTTTTGCCTGATCGCAGCATTCTTCATAATTTAGTAGTAACGAGTACGGTTTTTGTGTTCAACAGATGGTTACTTGCTTCTCATTGAACGAGTCCTTGGCGGGTAGACGGAAGGTGACGCGACGTTGTCCCCGTCACTCTCTACGGGGCGACAGTCCTTCCGTTTCATCGACTTTTATTATTTATTTACCTGGTCGAAATGTGTGTTTATTCATCTTCAGTAATTGTTCTCGATCAAATTGCTGCATCCAAACTTACGATGCGAGATAATAAACCAATTCCATCTCCTGTTTTGTCATTACCCGCCAAACGTGATTTTCGTTAAATAAGCAGTCATATTAAAACTTGGAAACGTGCAAAAAGAATTTGGTGTCATGAAGAATCTCTTGCCTTTCACTCGACGCCTTTTGACTAGTGAAAAACTCTTTCAAATTAGGAAAGGGCAACCTCAGTAATGTTGTTCCATTAATGTATAATTATCAACAGAATATAAGGGTTTTACCATCATCAAGTTTTTTCATATACTCACATTCTATACACATTTGTCACGAATCATTCTAAACCAATTCAATCGTACAAAAAATCGTGCAGAAAACGTTTAGATCCATTGCAAAGGATCGAAAATAATTTTACATCTATAAAATGCTCATGAATTTTTCTGTTAGTAGTGATTAGATTTTCTGAACTTTTTATTTAACATTTGATGCGTGCAGTGTCCTCTGATCGGCATAGAACAATTTTCCATGATGAATTTTTTCTGTATTAAATACGCCCGGTGTAAAGTTAACGGGTTAATTTGGATCTCGATCTGAAAACAGAGATTACGGCAGTCGAATTCTATGACATTTGGAACTATATATACTGTTTGGGGTTTCCTGTTTATTCGTTTGGTATCATTAAAGAACAGAGCGACGCCTAACTCGCAATAGATACTCTGCTTTTTATTTCTAACTACGTAACTAGTAACAAAGTGTAATTTTTTCAGGAAATTTGTTTCCGAAAGTAGTTTACACTGCAAGCCTCTAGAGAACTGACAGCATCTTTAAATTCTGAATTAGGTATCGCTGCTGAAAGTACATATTTAACTGATAAATTGTTCAGGTTTAGTTCAGAAGATTTTGCATTGAGGAGAAAATTGTATCTCGTACTTGTTACAGTTAAAACCAGGGAATGTTCTCGTGCAGCTGCAGCACATTTGACTCTAATATTCTCTGCATTTTTTGGCACAAAAATTCTTTTTTGAGAAGGCGTGAAGTGCAGAGCAGTTGTGTTATTACTCCAGCTTCGGAGATACCAAACATTTCCAGAGAATCATTGAATATCATCGTGACTTGTACGATGTGGGGAAATATTTTTTTAAATGGAGTTTTGGTGCATATAAATTTTCGATGCACTTCAAATTTATATTAATACTCATAATCGTCACAGGGTATCATAATTTAAAGACCTTGGTTATTGCTCATTTTAGACTATCACGATATAAATGCGTCATTTTTGCCTTTATTCAACGGTTGAGCAACGCCTCTCGGATAAGTTCATCGCATTATATACATCAAATACTCTGTTGAACACGCCCTAAATTCAATAGTTACATAACAGCCGATGGAACCATATATTTTGTAATTGAGACCAAGCTGAAATGAATCTTCCAAATTATTAAACACATGAGCAGTCACTTTGACATTCTTTTTCTGAAAAATTTTCAACGCCAGGTCCGAACTTCGTAAGCTAAACATTTTTTAACACAACTGACATCAAACAAGTTTACTCCTATCATCTTCCTACTTCGTATACTTCGTGCCTTCACGAAAAGCTGAGTAAGTCGCTCCCTTTGCATCAAATCGTGTCTCCCTTACCTCTAGGCCTGCATTTAGACGGGGCAATATAGCAATGACGTCACATTAGGGGTCGGAAGATGTTAGTAATTTTGATCAATATTTAAACGCAGTACATTTCTGGCTGTAATTTCCGTCAAAATTTTTGTTGTAGTTGGCTCGAGTTGATAAAAATTTGATATGTAAAGATTAGTAGCCTCATAATTTATACCTTTAAAGGTCACAGATTGTGTTTTTCTGTCTTTTTTATAATTACATGAGAGAATTGCATTCGTCATGTAGAACAGTGCAGCGTTCGAAAGAAATAAATCATAGCTAAGGAAGCTGTTTAAGTCATGGTATCTAAATTAAAGCTTTATCATTTTGTTCATTGAGTTTCAGTAGAATTTAATGGCATCTGACTGTTTTTAATGATCCCATGTTGAAAAATTTCAGCATGAAAAGGGAAATGGAGCAAAATAGCATTGTCTTACGTAACTCTTATGTTCCAGTGATAAAACGAAGACTCTGGCGCTGATGATACAATCAGAAAAGGCGAGGGTACATTGTTCCCTTTGTTTAAATCTATGAATCTGGTGGCACAGCTTAACGTCGGGCCCATAAAATTCGATTACGCTTTTATTTCCGGTTGCGTCTGAAACAATTTTAGTTAACTGAATTTTTGTATACTCAACTGAGACAAAAGTTCGATTGCATAGCTCTCGAGATTTTGAGAACCTGGTTATTTCTATTTCATACGAAATCGACGAATAAATGAAGCTAACTTAGAAACAAAATGATGCCTTCCCTCTACTCTCTCTCGAGATCGTCTCTGTTGGGGGTAAGGAAGTCGTGAGCTGTAAAAATTATGAAATAAAATATTATCGTCACACACGAATATCGCATCCGTTCTTGGAAGTTCTTGAAATTAAAGTTGATCAAGAAACTCTAACCGCTACACAATGGAGTCATCTTTTGATTTTTCTTTAATATATTTCATAAATTTGTAAATTTTTTCTGAGAACATTAGTAGTTGATTTTTGTAAGATTCCCAAGAAGTGGACTTAAATTGTGGAAATGCTATAATGAACGCTTATTTTATTTACGGTGAAATCATCCGACGTCCCACCGAAGTATGTAACCAACGTGTCTACTCTTGGTAGTCAGAATTATTATTGAAAACTGGGTAAATGCCAATAAATTGAAAAATAGAAACCCTCAAGCACGAGAAGCAATCGAGTTCTGGCGTTCAAAAACGAAGTTTGAAACTTCATTCCGTTGTTGCCACAAAATAACAGATAGTGCGGATATGGGGCCTTTGATATACTGCACGCTCTTTTCTTCGCGAAAAAGAGCAAACTGGCAACTTATAATTTCTCTGATAGTCGTAATTGAACCTGACAGCACTGGCGATTGTCACATGGAAACCGATTGCTCCGTAGGAATAACGATTCTAATTTGATTATGTTTCAGCCCTCAGCCGACACACACAAACAATGTGAACCAAACTCTGAGTACATGACATTCTTTGCACCATGACGTGGTTGCTGTGAATGGTTACTCAATTTTATGAGAATATCGTCGGTACCACTTGCTTTTAAATAATTAGTGCAATTTATGCTATTTTATTCCTGTTTCACCCTCGTATTACTCTGGAAACTACTTCAAACTGTGAAGTCGTGATTACTTGTAGAGTGAAATGTGTGGGTAAAATGAAATCACTCAACTTAGCTCAGGAGGTTTCAACACTGTAATAAAACCATGTCAGGTGTCGTGAACCTGAAGTTTGTTTTTCGACTAGCTTTTGGATTATAAAACATAATCACTCTCAGCATTCGCACCTGTCACAGAGAAAATGGAATTTTAATGATACTTTGATGGCTCAAATATTTTCCCCATCGCAATGGTATTATCTTCAACCATATATATTGTTGTTGAGCAGATGCTTAAAAATGATTTGTACGCACCAGCGTTGTCAATTTATAAGTGAGAATGCTATTCATCATGCTCATGTGCACCTTACCAACTAAGCCCTTTCCCAATATCGGGCGCTTCTCATTTTTTAAATTCGATGTAAATAAAATTATTTAAGAATATTTACAATATCGAAAATTATTTCACAGATGCTCCCAAGATTTGCTATGCTCTGAACTTCTCGCTGGTCTCAAATCCTCTTCAGATTTACTATGTAGTGCTGTCAGCGTGAGAATAATTATTGTTCATCGAGTGGCACTGCGAGCTTGTAATCGATGCTTTGGAGCCCGTCTTGTTTTGTCGGTATCGCCTCTTGGTGACCGCAAAACTTGGATAACTAATAGAAGAGGATAGATTCCCCATAGTATGAAATCGTTTTTATTTATGAAACCAATTTACAGCTAACGTAGAATACGAATGCATTCATTTCGTTTGTATGCCAACAGAAGCCTATCAGAGATCAGCAAATTGTGGACAAATTCGAAATGCTCTGACATAATTTTCATGACAAAAAGGAAGTTTTATTCCAATCAAGGCTGATACGAATCATCTTGTACATTGTTTTTTCAAAAGCCTTATAATTGAAACCAAGGACGCCATGACGGTTACCCCATGTCAAGCCGGTCCCCGTTTCCGACGCCAGGGTAGAGTGGGGAATTGTGGATGAGTTCATCCTCTTCCAACGAGGAGAATCACTGGGCGGCACTGCTGAGATTCGAACCGCAGACCCCTCCTCGCGCAGGGTGCGTTCCTATAACCACTCGGCACCGGTCAAAATAATTATTGTGGATTGGTAAGATCTACTGACTTCAGTGAATGGAATTAGTTTTAAGGCAAATATTTATTCAATAGCTAACCTTTGAATGTGAATTTTTTGGGGTAAGCGATAGCTAGTAAATGTAAATGACAAGAACTACAAGATGTTTCAAAACATTCATGATTTTTCAACACTGGGAGCACACACCTGGTTTAGAAAATTAGTATCCTACGTCACAGAGGTTATAAAGATAATTCATCCTATTTCTTTAATACAATTTGTTCAAAAAAATCGAGTTGACTAAATGTTTGAAGTATTTTCTGTCTTCACATTTTCACACATTCAATCTGTTTCCGCAATCATCTGACCAACGCATCTCGAGTGACGGATTTTTTAAAGAATCGAAGAATATATTGGAAAAAATGTATAAAATTGTCCAATACGTAATGGTCGAAAGCGTAATTTTTATGGTGAATTGCGAAGCTAACTCTGCAATACTTAAACATAAGTTTTTGGAGGTAAATTTAGCCCCTAATTCGAAAAAAACACCTACCGTAATCAAGTCGACAGGAGAGCTTGTGCTGCCAGCGATAACGTTATGATGATGTCAACTTTTTCAGAGTACGGATTCTAGACAATGGGGTGCACGATGTACCACTAGTATAGCTTCACAGGTATGATGTTTGAGATGTTATTAATCATGAAAGATGAGTGGAGAATTTATAATTTTTTCAGAGCAGTATTTCCATGGAATCGATATTATTTAGTCCTATAGTAACGATTCTTCTAATTGAATTCGGATATTTTCCATGCTGATCGTAAGCAAAAATTGTAAATTGAACAAAAAAAATCGCTGAGTTTTCCTGTTTTTTTATACATTTTTTGACGCGGTGGTGAAATTATAACTCTATCCGGATTTCAACCTGTTTCACCAATAGCAACAATACGATGCAAAGTAAAGGTAGAATTTCAGTTTTAATCATGTGCTGCATTTCTGAATCTCGTCGCGTTTTCCATCTTCAATGGACGTCATTGATTAAACAAAAGCACTTGCTTCTTCCTCAGGACTTCACCTGCTGTTCAGTTAACAGTCACTACTCACACTTTATTCACTTACGCAGTGCTGCCCGCTGATGAAATGCAGATAACGTAATTACTAGAATTTAATTTCAGACTTGTACAGGTCTAATACTTCTAAATAAAGTTCAAATCTTAAGGTCTTCGATTTACTTTTTCTGAGAATAGAAGAAAAGTATTGACAATTATGTCAGGAATCTAATTTCAATCCAAACCTTTGCTAAAAGTATTAAGGAAATGCAGAACTCAAATATTTATAAGTTGGAGTATGAAACATACGCTGCGTTTCACGCTTCAGATATGACTAATACAGATAAGTAAGTCGTATTCCTTGGTAGTCGGAAACTTTACTTTCAGGATCTGTTTCGATCACTTTGAATTCACTGATGCAAAGGCAGTACGGCTGGCGAATGAGCAACAACGGAGATAATCTCATGGTTGAAAAAATGCTGGTCAGGCGAGTAAAGAGCATGAAAAACCACTTCGAAGTTTTCACGACGAAACTTCTGCGTCGGGTGTGCTGTTGACACGTGCAGTCTTTTTCCACCGTTTTTCTCACAACGCTGGAGAAAGCGATTCCTTCAAAATATCTTGGTGGCTCGAACTGTAGTGGCCTCTGCCTGTTACTAGTCACTATATAAAGCAGCGTTTGGGGTAGAAAATGTAAGAGTTACAGCAACCTTCAACACTGCCGACTGCTTAACCATGTTTATAGACACCTTGTTCGAGACCAAGGGCGTTTCAGTTCGCTGTAATAAGATGTTCACGCTTTCTACTACATTTTTCATCATACTCATACTGCTATCTCATGTCGCACTCGATCTGCGATAGATTTCAACGACAGTCACTCGATAGAAATGGAAAACAACTAATGATTACTCGTCGTTCTTCAAGAGATTCGCGTATTGATGCAAGCACTAGCTCTGCGTATTGTTAATTTATTATCAATTGGAACAATATTTCATCGGTGTATGAACCAAATTTAGGTTTGTTGATTTCTTAAACGATAATAAGAAGCGGTATATGTACACGGATTAGTTTTTTTTAGCTTCAACACCTTCTCGTTCGCGACACTCCCAGTATTTATCTTATTTGCCGTCAAGAAACTCAAATTCATGTACAGTATATAGAAGTACAGAGTTTTTGAGGTACATAAATAAAATTAGTTTGGCAAGCGTTGGAGCTAAATATTACAAAAATATCAACATGCCTTTCGTATTATATTTAGTATCTCATTTTTCAAAATTTTAATTAAATGATTTTTCCTGATTGAACACAAAATATATTAGCGAATGTGGGGTCGCACGGGGTATTCACCGAAACGGCACTTGAAATGGTGTTCCCTTTGAAGACGAATGGATTAAGCAGATCTTGAGAAGCTACCGAAGGACTGTCGAGGGGAAGACTGGCGCTGTGGCAATGATGGTGAATTCGCAGCATCAATAATAATGAGACTTTCTTCCACTGGCACGTTGGTGGACAAATATGTTCAGCACAGAAACCGTCAGAATCAAAAAGGAGATTCATTTTCTTGCAATGAAGAAACCGACACTTTGAAATTTAGAAAAAACTCCTAATTTTTCAACGCCCTAATATGGCAGATGTGTCGCCCGACTCAATTGCTTCAGCCCCATAGGAGAATACAGATATTGTATGTTTTTAAATTAGCGCTCCCGAGGTAAAAGAATCGAGGACCCGAGCTGAACGTTGGATAGGCCGTTCTTTTTTTGTAGTAGAATAATAGAATATCCTATTTCAGGCATTTAAGTCTATAGCTGTGCTTTTTTTCAATCGTAATATTTCCTTCTTCAGTATTTATCTTATTTCATAAGTTCCTTCATTCATGCAGTTTCTATACGAAATTACACAATTTGAGCACCCATTCCCAATAATTATAATTTTACTAGAGAAATCTTTCTCCTTCTCTTGAGATTACCATTTTTGTAGTTGGGCAGGCTAAAACAAACTTATTATAAAATCCCAAAGGCGCTGATTTTGAAGAAAAGGTCGAAAGCTTAATAAGTGATCCGTCAAACTTTCGATGGACAAAATTCTCAACGTCTAACGTAATTGAGCAAATAAACAGCTTAGAGAATGTAAACAAATTTCAATGGGTACGGCATCAAAAATGAATGGTCTGTACTCTGGAGGGTATTCATAAAGTCTGCCGAGAATTCAGGATACACGAATGAAACTAATAATTAACATGGCTGGAATAGTCATACCATACTTCTCAGTATTAAACACTTCAATTGTTCCATATATGAAGACTACGCAAATTGCGCTGCCTACAACTAAATTTTTACAACATATAAAAGATTGGTGTAAAATTTGTTCTCAAACTCTAACTTCTCTTGACGTTAAAAATTTACTCACAAACGTGTGCGTGTAAAGCAAAATCGACGATATCATTGATTCTGCGTACTCACATATCCCTTGATACCAATGCTACCCTTTCATCCAACAGTCCTCAACCAGCTTCTCGAGATCAACAAAACGGAAACTCCATTCGCCTTCAAAGAGCACGCCTTCATCCAAGTTAATGGCGACTTGATGGCTTTCTTGCTGGCCCCAGAACTGCAGATATTTAAATCGATGTAAATTCGACCATAGCGTTGTATGTTAAATATCTTAAGTTTCTGGCAATTTCAAACTTCTTAGTCCGTATCCTTAATGTATTCGAAAACTTTAGAAAATATCTATACCTAATATTACTATCAATGAGACGACCAAAAGTTCCCAGTTTCTAGAAGTGAAACTACGGATAGACGGGAGTCGTTTTTAAACAGGTGTATATACCAGAGTTGGAAAAAACGTTTAAAAAAGACAATCCCCCGGGAATTCTGGGTTTCATTGGGTTGAATTGAATTTTATTTGATTTTGTTGGGTTGTTTTGGGTTTATTGAACTGTATTGTTTTTATTGGATTATGGAATGTTACATTCTTCTTCTGTAATTTTTCATGCATACTTCAATGATTTGTGTGAGCAGTGTGATAACTTAAACTACTCAAATCAAAAGCAGTAGCTACCAACCTATCAGGACATTGATTTGGTAACTTATAAGTTATTGATTTTCAGGCTTTCTCAATCGTGCTGTCTGTATCCTCAAGTGTAACACGATACCACAAGCTCGGCATCTGTATTAGCTACTTGCTTCAAAAGATGGCGACGCTAGGAACAAAAGCCAATTAGCGGTATTCCACAGTTCATATACGTGTTGGACGTGCTTGTGTGAGTGTGAGTATTTGCTGATCAGTTTCTTCTTCGAGCCTTTATAATTCATATATAAAAATAATTATAATTAAGTGATTCCTTGAGCTGAATTTTTTCTACTTAGATTATAAAATTTAGATGGCCGTAGACCCACTTCTAAATAATACCTAATTGATGCGTTCCGTTTCCTACAGATACACTGCTCGTAATTATTTAATAAATCAGCAATGTCTTCAGGTGGTGGCAAGAAATAAGGTGCACACTGGAGTCATGTCACTGAAATAGAAGGAGACACAACTAATGTTTGTTGTGATTTTTTAGGAGACAAATTAGGCAACATGATAGAGAGGGTCCAAAATTATTTCGAAAATGAAAAGAGGAAAAAAACAAAAACAAACACTAGTGAGGAAAAAGGCATAGCACAGCCTATACCATTAAGAACAGTTAGCCCTGCTAACTCAAGATGTAGCTGTGCAATGAAAGATGTTAGTGACATCGGCAATCAATTTCCTTTCTTTTGCATTAGCACGAACTACAGTGAAGTCGACTGCACCATCAGCAATACGGAGTAGGACTTTCGAGTTCCTTTGCACTTCTCAAAAACCCAAAGAAGAAATAGGTGCTCAACTGGGAAAATTTTCTTCCTTTCAAATATCTACATATTCCTGCGCTTAAGGGGATCACTTCAGGCCTCTGCTAGGCCAATATCGGTCCGGTGAGCTTTTTTGTTTTGTTGTTGGAAAAGGACCCTTAGGTGGTGGACTATTCGGCCCTAAAAGTTTTATGGTGCTACGGATACTAGATCCCTCCCTTCAGTGGGAAGTACGGGGACCAAAAATCCTGAATTTTCGACACCATTTCGACCCAATATAAAAAGAAAACAGAAAAGGAAACGGAAAATTTGAAACCGTAACTTTGTTTACAATGTTTCAAGGATTCTAAAACTTTCTTTGGTTTTGTTCGAGCATAGAAACTCAATGAGTTCTATTCATTTGAAATATCAATAAAAATGAACTGAAAAACCAATATGTCAAATTTTTTCAAAAAACAAAGGCCTGAATCGAAAAATATGAATAGAAGAAATTGTGTTACAAGAAAAGTTATATATAACAGTCAAATTTCATATGAATCGGATTACAAATATAAAATTTCAAAATTTTTATACAAAAATAAATAAATTTATTTATTTTTCTTTTTTAATTACAATTCACAGTGTGAATATGAAGTTATGCATGGAGATTATCGAAATAAAAAATGAAAACAGCATTGAATTACATAAATTGTCCATTCTGTAACATTTCAACAAAAAATTTTGTTAATGGCTTATACCCAAAACATCCAATTTTCAACATTCAAAAGAATAGAAGTCGGTGAGTTTTCACGCTAGGAAAAACATAAAGACAGTTTTGGAATCCTTGGAACAATTCTAAGAAAAGTATGGAAACAAACTTCCCAATTGTACAAAAAATTTTTTTATCAAGCTCAAATCCAAAGTAAGTGTATATATGAGTTAGTGATCAAATATCGCATATAAAAAACTAAAAGTTACAAATGGATAATTTGCTATCATACTTACGTTATAAATGTTCCAAGGATTCTGAAACTGCCTTTAGTTTTTTCATAGCATGAAAAGTTAATGACTTCTTTTTTCCTGAAATGTCCATAATAATGTACAAAAAAACAAGTTTTCGTATTTTTCAAAAAAATAAGGCCTAAATCGAAAACTTACATAAGTAAAAAAAGTTTACTTCCAGCATATACATATACTGGCCAAATTTCAAACGAATCGGATGAAAAAATTGAAATCATGGAGTGATCCCCTTAAAACTAAGTTCGTGTGAAACGCTCTTCATTATTATGGAGGCGCCGTGACTCCCGGTATCGTGTCCGCGAAGATACTATACCGGGTGTCCCACAAAAATGTCCTCGACGTTTTAATTGATCATATCTCCGCTTTAAATTACATAAGTGAAATTTTTTTTGTCATAGTGTAGTAAATTTGTTTCTTTTTCGAATAATTTAAGTTTTTGAAAATCGTTTAATAACCACTTTAATAATCGATTTACTGAAAGATGTTGAAAAACTAACTGTTCAAGGAAATGTTTTAAAAACAACACTGGTGTTCTTCATTTCTCAATACTTGGAATATAGAGCTACGAAGAACTTTGAGAAAGTTAGAAGAGCATTTAATGAAAAATTCCCGGAAAGGAACTCGCCCGATGTGAAGACTGTGTATCGCACCCTTGAAAAATTAGAAAGAAAATTAAATGCTCATATAACTTTTTCACAGTTTTCTGTTGCCTCATGTTCGAATAGGATGAAAATTCTTTGAAGGTTAGTGAGCGGCATTTTAGGTGTCTTCAAATGATGAAATTACATAGCAAAGTTAATAACCTCTAAGATGGTTTAAATACTTGGTGGTAAGTAGGAAATTGTTTTTAATAGTAGGTATTGAGAAATGAAGAAGAACACCAGTGTTGTTTCTAAAACGTTTCCTTTGAACAATTAGTTTTTCTACATCTTTCAGTGGACCGATCACTTCAAATTCGTTAATGAACGATTTTCAAAAACTTATATTATTCGAATATGAAACCAAATTTATTACATTGTGGAAATAAGACAATTTAGGTATGTAAATTTAAAACGGTGATATGTGCAATTAAAAAGTCGGGGGTATTTTTGTGGGACTCGGTATATAAAAGGTATTGATAATTATTACCCAGAGAGAGACAAAGATTTCGAGACAGACTACGAACGGATGAAAGCCAATCTATTCGAGTTGTAAAAATTTCCTTGAATTGTTCACGAATTTTTTTTTATGTTCGACAAATTTTCAAAGAAAAAATAGCGCTGGTTAGTGAAGGATGGGTTAGGTTAGAGTGTGTAGTTTTGGAATTTTTTATGTAATGTTGACCGAATTTTTTCACGGGTACACCTAGCTTAAAAATGACATTGGCTTAGTTAGGTCAGGTTAAAACACGGCACGGCACGGCACGGCATGCCTATTGGTGTTAATCTCGATTTCATTACGAAAATATGTCTTGCACACTTACTCCAAATGATTTCGTTCTTAAGCTCCCTAAAGTTAGAACCTTATTACAAATTTTTTGACGATATCCAAAATGCGTAGCCGGGAGCTTGAAGAAAATAATGTTATAACTGTTTTAGAATGATTTTTGAATGTTTTGTGTGTACTGCAAATTTTGCTTTACCTCTTTGAAACAACAATTAAATACTACCTTTTTGACTACTAGATCAAGTAATCACACAAGGAATATAACGTAAAGAATTGTCAAGAGGTGTTTTCACATTTTAATATTGATGAGTTTAAGAAAAGTACGCAGAAGCTATAATCAATCATTAAACAGTCAATCCGCGAACCAGCCCAATAAAGAAGCTGTATGAGCACTTCAAAAATTAGCCATTCATGACTTCTATTGAATTTTGTGTACAACACTATTAATGCAACACTATTCACATCTACTCAATCTGCGTATTCTATACTCTTTTTGACAAAATTAGAACTCTGTAATCCCTTCAAGACCGAATTAGTGTCATAAAATAAATCAGAACTTCATCCGAAACGTAATGGCTTACGCCGGCGACGCTGGGAAATCAACTTGGAGGTCTTTGTCTACGTTTGACAACACAACAATATGCTCCAATCTGTAAAATTGTTTTCTAGGGAAGTTTACTTTTTGATGGTAAAACAATAGCGAAGGTCAGAAGTTTTATTGAACGCCCAGCGAATTTCCTGATGTGCGAAATGAAAAGAAATTAACACGTATCCTGCGAAGGGCCCCACCAGTGATCACTGAGGGGATTTTCATAATAGTGCTGACCGGCCTGCAGTCACTAACTCAATTTTTATAAATTCTCAATGAAGGCTGAATGATGGCAAAAATCAATTAACGTTTCCTATATTCAAATTTGGTGACTACAATTGACTTCAAATGTGAATTGAACATTGAACTTCAGTTTAACCCATCGCACCACAGGTGTTAGAATTGTTCGCTACCTTTGCTCCCTGTAGCTTTATTATAGACGAAACCCCAAGTTTAAGCTGGTCGGCCCACTAACCTATGCATTTACAAGAAGTTGCAGGCAATTCTACTTTAAGGATACATTTGCAAAATAGTCTGCTGACAATTTGCCTTCAAGGAAATACTGATTAGAAGTCAGAGACGGCAATTTCATCTTATGAAAACAAATGTAATAATTATTATTATACCTAGCTGGTTTTTTAGTTACCAACAGAAATATAATATTTTACATATGCCATATTTATTTCGAAAATGTTTACTTTCGCTTATGCAGGTAAATATATTACAAAATCCTGTACACCCTGTAGCAATAGCCCTTGACGTATATTTATGTACATTTGTCAACTGAAAGGTATTATTCAGACAAACAGCATAATACTACCCAATACCCTGCGTGAGCTTTCCGTGAGTTGTGATGATTGCCAATTGTTTAATTTAGTAAATATGACTCCGACTAAATAAATCTTAATATCCATTCCCACTGCAACTACCGAAGACAATTTATTCTATTTGACAGAAAAAGCACACCGTACTGAGATGTCTTCCCAACTCATCACTAATGGTGATTTCTCCCGTAGGAGCACAAAACACGCCAGTTCCAGGTTCAGAATCCGTCGGAAAGATTACACAGAGCCGTCCCGATTTTCATAACTGAGTTTAAAGCTTGCTCACATTTCAATGAATTATATTTCTTAAAGACTATCAAGTTCATGTCAGATTTGATGATGTGTTTTGAGTACTAAGGAAGAGAACTAGGACTAGAGTATTTCATATCAGGGCCCACTGCTGTGGAAAGCTGATGATCCCATTACTAAAGAGAGGAGTAGAACACCCTTCCCCAGGGACCAAATGCTGAAGGCTGCAGAAAATTTACATTCAGAAAGAAATACAAGTTTCCACTTTAGTATCAACAGGCGGCATGGTAAGTGCTATGTTCAATAGGAAAGAGCAAGTAAATAATCAAGCTTGTCGCTCTGCAATCTCAGAGCTTCCATGAACTCTAATAACTTCATTTGAATCAGGGTTGACATTAAGAAACCTATAAAAAACACATAAAAACAAAAAACAACCTATCTAGTGGGATCTTTAAAATTTAAAGTCGCATATGAATGCACAAACCTGTGAGAAAGACACCATGCAGGTTTCATTGTCTTTCTTGTATTGGCTCCATTTGCATACTTAATATATTGAATCGAATTCGAACCTTAATTACTTCCTATGGGTTGTACATTTAATTGATGCACAACACAATTCGTACAATCATTTGGAAGTCTCTCTGGCAGTGGTACGTCATAATTGCATCATCTTAGAGATCAGCATTTAGACTCAAATGTTTGATATTTTAAGGAGCATTTTAGCTTTCCTTGCCCAAAACCTATATCAAACATTGTCACAGATAATGCCAACTGGCGGTATGGTCTGGCAGTGTGTATCCAGGTCGCACCACAGAGCAGAACTTTTGGAACACTTTATTTTCTGTTACATTAGAATTAACATTTGGAATGAAGAAAATTTTTCCCAGTTGAACTTCTATTTTTCTTTGTCTTCTACACCTTTTTTACTTCGAATTAATCTAAGTTAAGTTCAATTTAATCCAAGTCAAGTTCAAGGTAATCCAAGGCAAGTTCAAATTAATCCAAGTCAAGTTCAAATTGATCCAAGTCAAATTCAAATTAATCCAACCCTCAGCTAAGTTAGAAAATGACATAATAATTTGTTAATTTGAGTTTTTTGTGTTAAATATGGATCTATTGGATGTGATGATCAAAACTTCTTTCGATGATTTATTTACACCCATAGATATTTATATACGTGAAATTCCACTTTACCACATACATGAAATCAAATACATGCAAGTACAAAATATTATCATTGGACGATATGTAGATTTAATCTTTAAGACTTCAATAACTTTTATAATAATCATTTTGTGAATATTTAAGTCTTGAAAGTATTACATATTGAATTGAGAACACACACAAATAAAATCAGTATTAAGTTCGAAACACTTTTTCTTGTTTAATATTGTGTATTGTAAGTGGATCCTACATTTCTTCAGAATGGCTAACACGGAATTAGAATGGATGTCAACATTTATATTGCTAATGCAGGAATGTATCTGGGTAGTAATGTACAAGTATAAATTGTAATCAAACGGAATCGTACATTAGTACTTAGCGAATCGCATTTGTTTATTACTTTTAAAGAATAAATCTAGATATCATTCAATGATAACCCTTTTGTATTTGCATGTATATGATTTCATAGATGTGGTAAAGTGTAATTTCACGTATATAAATATCTATGAGTTTAAATAAATCCTCGAAACCAGTCATGATTATAACATCCAAAGATACATATTCAACACAAAAACTCAAATTAACAAATGATTGTCATTTTATAATTCAACTGAGGGTTGGTTAATTTGAACTTGACTCGGATTAATTTAAACTTGACTCGGATTAATTTGAACTTGCCTTGGATTAATCTGAAGTTGACTTGGATTGAATTGAACTTGGCTTGGATTAATTTGAACTTGACTTCGATTAATTTGAACTTGACTTGGATGAAATTGAACTTGACTTGGGTTAACTTGAACTTGACTTATATTAATTTGAAGTGAAAAAGGTGTAGAGAAGTGTAAAAAAACTCAAAAGTGCTACTTCGTTTTACTTGGGGTGGTGCAGTTACCTTCACTCTAGTTGGTGATAATGCAAAAGAAAAGGAAATTGATGGCTAGCTCATGTCACTAACATCGGTCATTGCAGAGCCACATCTTGAGTCAGCAGGGCTAATTGCGCTTAATGTTAGGTGTGCTGTGCCTGCTTCCTGCCATACTGTTTTTATTTTTTTCTCTTTTCATTTTTCCAAATTATTTCGCCCCCTCTCTATCCTGTTACTAATTTGGTCACCGAAAAAATCGCAACTAGCTTTAGTTGTGTCTCTTTAATTCTATTTTAGTCGGATGACTCCCGTCCGTTCCTTTCTTTCTGCCACAAGGCATTGCTGATGCCCAAAGTAATGCCCATCAGCAATGCCCAAAGGCCTTGCTGATGTATTAATTAATCACGAACAGTGTAAGATCTGTAGGCAACGGAACACATCAATTAGGCGTTATTTAGAAGTGGGTCTACGGCCATCCAATTTTAGTAATCTAAATTCAAAAAAATTAGCTCAAGTAATCACTTGCGTATAATTATTTTATAATAGGAATTTTGAAAACCCTAAGAAGAAACTGATCAGCAAACACTCGCACTCACACACACGTCCAACACTTTTGAACTGTGAAATACAACCAACTGCCTTTCATTCCAAGCGTCACCAACCCTTGCAGGCAGGAAGCTAGTAAGCCTATAGAGTTTTGGATGGGGCAGACCCTGCTATCTCACATAGTATACAGGAAACTAGTAGGTCCAAAAAGGTAATACAGATGTCGAACGTGCGGAAGCATGCTACACTTAACGACACTGACAGCAAGACTATGAGAGCCTGAAAATCAGAAATTTATGAGTTACCAAATCTTACTCCTGATAGGTTGGCAGCTCTGTTTCTGACAGAAGCTCAATGCTTGTGAATCTGATCCCGATTGCGCAACCCAGAGTTATCCTGGTTATCGCTCCAGCTCGTACGGATATCACCAATTGTTGTTGCCCTCAATTCTACTAGAGCCAATGGAGCCAACTGAATCTCCCACCATGTTTAGTCGCTCCCCCGGCATCGGAAGTAAGAAGTAACAACAATCACGGCTCATGCAAGTGATGGCAAAAAGGCACTATCACTGTTTTGATGTGTTTTCATTGTTTAAATGTATTTTCCGTCCCGCGCTCTTATACGAATTTAATAAAAAATGTTTAGATAACTTCAATTCAAGGAAAAATAAAAGATAAATTTCCAATACATGCATGCATTTTATTACCTTTTTCCCAGTGAATAGGGCACATATTAATTCAATAGATACTTGCCACAGAAGACATGAACAAAATTATGAAAGAGATTTCTAACCACTGTTTCTGTAAACAGTTTTTAAAAATTTCTACCAACGAACATTCGAAACCCAAAAATTGTTCGCGTCTTTTTCATTTGATGCTTTCTGTACTTCATTTTACAATTCCAGAAAAAAACACTCTAACGTAGTCTCTTTTGTCGAATCCCGGAAGCGTCAAGAGGATTTTTGTTAATTATTGAGCTCTTGACTGCTAGCGCATGTTGTGGGCATTCTGTCTGCACCGATCTTAGTGCCTGGTACAGAGCAAATCATATACATTTTCCTGATGGAATGACCTGGTCCCATTCGGAAAGATTGGGTCTTGTATGAGTTATGGCTGCTATGCCAGATGCAATGGATTAATTTCAAAATTTGAACTATGCATTAAAAATTTTGGAGCTAATTTTTTTCGATTAATTTTTCTGTCATTTTTCCCACAAAACTCTTCCACTTATTTTAAATCGCTTGTGCTCAAATTTTTGTTTAGGTTTCGCTTGCGTTCATATTTCATCTGCTAAAACTGATCTCGTAAGTGCTCCCAAGGAGTATTTTTTTGCGCTTATTGTTTGTAGCGGCTCAGTTTCTTGGTTGCCTACCTCAAATTTTCCTGTAACGTATGATGTTTAAAATGATTTGATTTAACTTTCTAAAATATCGAATTGATACACTTATGTTCTGAATTTGATTTGATATCGTCACATACATCATTTTGAAATTATGATAGTGACGGTAAATAAGTGTGACTTTTTTTAAATTCTCTGAATAGAGTACGAAGATAAGCCGTTACTGTACTGGACATTGCCAGCGTTATGGTCGGTATTTACAGTAATCGAGTGTTTTTCTTCCTAGAGATGGCAGTTGGACTGGCTCTCGTGGTGGCAAGTTTGCGCACGTGCTAAGAATATAACATGTGATGTAACATTACGGATAACCATGGATGGAGTGGTCAGTGCCAGCTCTTGCTGAAGGAAAGAGTCAAGTAACACTGGCGGTAGACGATCCCTCCGGAACCTCTCGGGCTAGCTTTAATAATTATAATTATTGACAGAAATGCGATGCTCAACATTACAATTTTTGCTGGCCTAAAACTTTCAATTACTAGCTCTCTACTTTAACACCAAGGGAAATAAGTTTTTGTACTGCAGCGGAACCTTCTTCAGAGTCGGAATGTATTAACAGCATGCTCATTTTAGGCGGCGTGTGACAATAGTGAATTTCTGTTTAACAATAGTTGTAAGTACTCAGGGCTTTATTGAGAGAAAATACTTTGTCGAATTCTCAGTCATATTGTTTTTCTCGATTGTTTGCCAATCACTGCAGCCTAATGTCATGGATTGCTGTGGGACTTTGTTTTTCGTAATTACTTGGGCAGAGTCACATTGCTCGGCAGTGTCAAATTCAGTTTGGCACTGCCACGATTCGTTATGGCTCACTGTATCGCTCTAAGCAGTTTCAACATCGCTGTTCGCTCCCATTGGGCCACCCTTGGAAATCATGTTGTCGCTATCTCAGTTTCAGAGTCACTATTCTTAATTTTATTCCCAAGGTTTTCAGCTCAAATGATCCACTTGCAATAACTTTTTTACAATATAATTATTATTCAGTAAAGTTATGTTACCACGGTCAGACAAATTCAGTGGTATTGTCATTTGCGACCTGACTTTCTGTCGTTCGCACACAAAGAAGTAGATTTCCAGCCTCCCCGCTCAGAAAAAGGGAGTTCACGCCCAATCATGAGCACCTTAACATTCACTTGACCTCTGTGCTTTCTTCAACTGATGACCCCTTTTTGGGCCACTGTCACGCCTCTTTAGCATCACCATGGCTGGGTAAGAAGCGGTGGCTCCTTGGGCTGGAGGCTGCAGTGGGCGCCGCGACTGTTTTCACCTTCTGCGGTGGGATGCCACTCGATGATGCGGTGCTGCCGTGTCGTGGGGGCTGCTCTGCTGCAGGCCCCTAGAACTATCTTGAGCTGTTGGCCGCCTCGACAACATCGCACCGATGGCACCCTCGTGGACTTCCTGCAGACCATCGCAGCCAGTTCGTTTCGGAACCAGTTCGTTTACGAGGTGGGTCGCAGTGGCATGCAGCGTTGTGTACGGTCGACCCTTCGTAGCGAATCCTCCATCCTAAAACGATGTCGTTCCCCACTCCAGTGTTGATCGTTGCGGGCTTAAGGTCACTAATAGAAAGAAGGGATTGAGCTAGGAGAACCTATTGCTAATTTAACGACGTAACCATTGCTAACTTATTGTTAATTTATAAAGGTAAGGATTGCTAACTTATTGCTAATTTATAAACGTAATAATTGCTAACTTATTGATAATTTATGAATGTAAAACTATTGTTAGATCATTGTCAATCTTCAAATGTAACTGCTGCTGAAATATTGTCATTCTACTAAATTACGTATTACTCAATAAGAAATTGCTGATTGAAGAACATTTCCACTATTATTACTCGAAAAATTAGCCTATAAAAATTAGCTAAGCTTCTCAGCTCACTGATGTCCGCTTCCTCGGGACCCTTGTTTGACCAAACTATTTGTTCACAACCTGATTTCGACCTTCCTACTCGTGTGTGTCAGTGGGTCAGCCGTGGTCCTGCGCTGCCAGGTCTTCATGGCTTGGTTCTACACGACTGGCGAGAGGCAGTTGTGCTGCCAGTGTGAACACATAACTAAACTTGAAACAACAGTAAATTATATTACACTGGTGTGATTCTTTTCTTCACCCGAGCGTCATTTTCGACACTGTTCAAGATTTGGAGATTAGCTTTCATACCTGCAGTTGCAATGCGCTCAATATTAGGACAATGCGGTACTCGCTGATGATGGGACATATGCGGACTCGCGCTGTAAAACTTGAATTTAAATTATACCAAAGTATTCTTATAGTTCAGTTGCACTGATCTTGCCGAGTTCGCCATTGTAGCTACTGTTATGATGTCTTGCTGGTTTTCGCGGTGTCGTGATGATTGTTACAGTTCCTTGGTGGCAGTTGCCGTATCTTCTTTGTTCGTGCAGAGTCTTCTTGGCCCTAATGACGTTTTTTTCTCTTGCAGTGTCTGGTTATCACTTATTATGTTTCTTGTGCTGGCGGTATTTTCTTGATTCATAAGGAGTTTTCGTAACAACGGGAATCATCTTTTTTTAACCTAAAAATGCCTCACGATCATGGTCCAATGAAAATATTCTCATTTTATGCAAACTTGTCATCTAGTATGCATGATGAATTCTTAGATAACATGGTAAGAGCGGGATAAGTTTTCAATTTATTCATAAAAAATTTTAAGTGTATTTGCGTTTTGCTATTGTTAGGTCACGACAAATCTATGAAAAATCTGAAAATGGACAAAATGAAATTGCTAACTTGACCAAAAATATTTGAAGGTGTTCATTTTGTATTTAAGCATTTTACCAGAATACGAGTATTTTAGGTACAACCAATATTCCTTTAATATTAAAAATCAATTAGTTAGTTTGTCTTACATAAATAAATGAATACGTTCAAGCTACCCAATTCTACACTGCGTGAGTCAATTCAAAGTTCTGAGATTTTTTTACCAGCATGTGATACACAATCCCTACCTCAAATAACCATACTATCAATGCTACTAGGTGCCTGAGTAAGTATGTATGTACAGAGGATTTAGCTAACACAGCTAATAGGAGCCAGGTTATGTTACACAATAGTTTGAGTTTGCAGAAGTCACTAATTGATATACAAGATAGGTGTGTGGAGTAAAGATTGGCATTGCAAAATTTAGGAAGAGAAAAGTTTGGTTTTTCAGTTGTGAAGTATATTCAGAATGGTATTATAGGAAACTCTTAATTAAGCAAAATAGGTTACATACAAATTGAGTGGAATCAAACTGAATTTCAGTTGGGATAATTCTGTTACTTAGCACGTTTCCTGCGATGGGTTAAACTGAAGTCCATTATTCAATTTATATTTTAAAGCAGTTGTAGTGACCAATTTTGAAAATAGCAAACATTAACTTTATGGTGCCTTCAATCTAAACACTTTTTCGCATTCAATGATACCAAAATCATCACTTTAGCTTGAAAACTGTGGGAGGAGATGCATTTTGAAACCCCAAAGTCCAGGGTTGTCAGTATAGGCAAAACAAAGAAACGTGAAAAATTTTAATTTAATTATTTTTTTAATTTTTGGTTCTGGTTAGACCCCTGAAATCATTAAAGAGTAATACAGAGACACAGGAGATGACATAGCAGCGTCGAGCCGTGAAGAAAGTGCCAAGGGGAAGGTGTAACATGATAAAATACCACTTCTCCCTCCCCTTTCTCCCAATATTCCAACCCCCGTAGCGGGTGAACGAGTAAACGTACGAGTCTTATTTTTTCACAGGATGTACCTGACCTCTGACACTTCCTATAGCAGCAAAAATCCCTAAATTTCCAAACCATAGATCCCTATAGGGAATGCTCTCCTTAAGGATACAAGAGACCTCTGGCTTATATAGCGCTACGATCGATGCACTTCTCATAAAATTCAGAGCCAAAATATTGTTCAATACTAATGAGTTTTTCTCTGGGTTTCACGAATTTAACTGTGAGTCAAATTGTCGCAAGGCCATGGGTATGTTTATACTGTCGTTCACGAAAATTTTGAATAATAGGTAAACTTTTGGGTAAATTTAGCATCACGTTGCATTCTTGACTCATGATTCTGAAGGCTGATTATAACTTTTATTTACCATAATTTTCATCAGTACTGACTGTATTTCATTCAAGGGCTTTGCCTGTAAACCGACTGAATCTGAAATGAGACCATTTTTAACACTGAATTTTAACGATTCCAACTTTTTTACAACTTCACCAACAAATGAAGTATCACAAAGATAAACAAACATAAATTCCTCTATAATTCCTTTTAAGTGAATGAGAAAATTACTTCTCATTTTCGAACAGATGATGACTAAGTTAATTACTGCCGAAAATTGCAAGGGCCTAGTTGGCTACTCGCATTTGACTATCGAAAACTATCGCCGAGAGTTTCAAGCGACTGCTAGCAAATTTGATGAGTTGAAATTCACCACCATAAAACTGACGAAGTGAGTCCGTTACCTACCTTCTTTGAGGTTAACTGCTTAAAATCTTACGAAAAACTGCTCAATTTTTAAATGCGACATTACTATATATGCAAAGTTCCTTCATAAAGCTTGTACATTAACGTAAGATACAGCCATCGTTAATTCTTCGTATCACCATCATTTAGGAGAATGAAGGATTTTAGGGTTGTGATGAAACGAGTGCACGTGTTATTAATGAAGCGATTGCGAATTCGTGTGAGAATATCAAGATTCATCCACAAAGAATGTGAGCAAACATTGTGTGGGAGGTAACAGAAAAGATTCATTCACGAATATTGGCGTGGCTTTCAGATAAAGATGGGACGGGAGATGAAAATTACGAATCCTGCAGTGTGAGAGTATGAAGCGTTCTCACGATTATTATTACATTTTGAATAGGTGAGCCTGTGATCTAAAGAATTCGGATGATCCCTTCTTTGCAGAAACTTATTAAAGATTGAAAACATATTTTCGTGTTTTTCGAGTGTAATTCGTTGCTGAAAGTGTGTGAATTCATGTAAATACTTTTGCTCTCTGCAATTCACCACTCAAATTTTTTCAACGCATTTATTTCCTGCTCAAGAACCAGCTGAACCAGTCGCTAATGAAGACAGTGCACACGTGAGAACTAGGGCTTTAAAATAATCGATTAAAATTTAATCGATTAAAAGCGATATTTAATCGATTAATTGGCGGTTAATCGATTAATCATAATGCATGTACGGATAGTAAAAAAGTAAGTGTTCAAAATAAAGGTTTATTGAATTTCTATCTATGCAATATACTTTATTGCCAACAACTACATATACTAAATTAAACAAAACTTTGTATTGCTAAATACGAAAAGTTATTCTTAGTGCTATATGATTAAATATATTTACAGGTTTCAGTGCGATTACTGTACAGCATACTTAAGTAGCTTGTTGTCTGTCACCTCCAGAATGATTGTTAAAGTAGTCTCTTAGGAAACATAATGCATCTAATGTGTCTTCTGACAAAGAAGTTCTTAGTTTGGTCAAAAACAGACCACTTGCAGAAAATCCTCTTTCGGCTTGTACACTTGTAGCTTGGATAGTTAACATAGACTTGTGTAAGTTTTTTATATTCGAGCATCTACTACCAGTCTCTTCGAAATATTTCAGTTCTTTATTCATACCAGGCTTACAATGTAAACTTTGTGCATCACTGTCAAATTTTTCAAGTGTTTTCGCGTATTCTTCGTAAAAATCTTTTTCTTCAGTTTCTCCACTTTGTTGCTGAGTCATTAAATTAGGTCGTATGAAATATAACATTTTTATCACAGTTCCTGCAAAAACTTACAATACATGTGGAATATAAATGACACAATTTTTGCATAAAAAAATTTAAACATGTATTAATGAAGACTTCAAAGCTTGACACTTGAATATAGTAGTATGGTAATAACTTCATGCAATTATCAACATTTTGTTAAGCACGGAAGTACTTTAATTAACGAAAAATTAACGCACAGTTATACACACGACTTCAAATAGTATGGTTGTTTACATAACTAATTACATAACTTCCCGACAGGAGGCGCATGAAACGTTCTATTTTAAGGCATACTACAGTAAAAAATCAAAATTTATTTAATTTTTTTATAATATAATTCGTCCTAAATAGTTTGATGGATATTAAATTTTATTAAACATTATTTGGAACATATATTGGAAGATTTACAAGAAGTTTACTATTAGTAACCAATATTTCCCTGCACCACTGGATGTGATACGTGGGGACCAGCTACGTGTTCTAGTGGCCCGGGGACACCGTTTTAGAACCCCTACATTAAGCTATAACAGGAATTGCTACTTAGGCAAGGTGGTCTTTTTAAATATACAGTGGGGTAGCAATTAATCGCCAATTAATCGATCATTAATTGCTTCTATTTTAATCGATTAAACCGAACATTAATCGATTATTTTTAATCGATTGAAAGCCCTAGACTGAGAACTGTGGTGAGAAATGTATAAGCTAATGGCATGACGTTGTGCACGACTTCATTGTTGCGAGAGACCTTCACAGTATGATTTACCAAGCTCACCGATCTTAGTCAGTCATATCATGATCATTGGTATGACACTTTGGTATTTTTTCCGAAAAAATTATTCAACTGTAGTCAAAAAATCACAATATTACAAATTTATCGATTAAAGGTAATGAGGGATAATTAATGATCACAACAGATCAAATTGCAATAATCAATGGTTGTGGATGAATGAACGATGAGCAACAGTGTCAACCAGGATGAGGTGTTGCGGAACTAAAGAAAGAGAAATGCAGCTGCAGCACCGAGTCAACTTCAATTTAAATTTAACCTCTAGAGAACAGTAGAAGTATGTTATGCATAGCGGTAGCAATTATGTTGGTGAAAGATTGTGGAACGGTGGACTGGGATTAGAAAGGATTAGAATCGAGTACAATAATAAACGTACCTGTGTAGGAGGACGTTTTGAAATGAAGTGAATTAATTGGTGATGCATTTTTAGTTGTGTGTGAGGATGAAGTGTTAATAGGGTAAGTTGGCAGTTATCCCGAAGGCTTTACCGGTGAGTATGAGGGTTATGATGATAGCCTGAGTGTTTCAGCGATGAGCCTGGAGTGCTCTATCTTTGACCCTAGAGTGCTTGGACCGTGAGCCTGGAGTGGCTTAGCGATGACCCTGGATTGCGCTGGTTGTGAACCTGGAGTGCTTTGGTGGTGAGTCTGGAGTGCTCTACTTGTGGGCCTGGAGTACTCTGGCTATGAGCCTGGAGTGCGTTGGCTGTGAGCCTGGAACGCTTTGGCTGTGAGGCTGGAGTGCGTTGGCTGTGAGCCTGGAGTGATTTGGCTGTGAGCCTGGAGTACTTTGGCTGTGAGCCTGGAGTACTTTGGTTGTGAGCCTGGAGTGCCATGGCAGAGAGTATAAAGTGTTATGCCTGTGGGTGTGGAGTGCTTTGGTGGTCAGTCTGGAGTGTTCTAGTGGTTATTCTGAGATACTACTTACATATACTAGTAAGTATGAGTTTTTTGGGATGTGGTCTACATTGGCAATGAACAAGGATGATCTCGTGGCTTGCTTTCATGTTTTCGTGATAAGGATGAAGTGTTCTCATGGTAAGCAAGAATAATTGTTTTCGTGGTGAGCATTTGAGGACAATTCAGTATATGTGAAGAAAAGCATGAGGGTATTACTTGCTGTAAATTGTATCGTTAATTAACTTACCAAGTACGGAAATGGAACTATCACCTAGACGTAATGCTTGTTCCTATACTACCCAAGAGTTTTATCATAGTTTTCCTAGAAAGGAACTGTCAAGGGAATGGGAAGCTCAATGTATTAAAAAAAGGTTTGCGGGCTTATATTTTCTTCATTCATGTCCAACGGTTCTAAACTTCAGCGTGTTTTTATTTTCGAACCCGAATCTTCGCTACTGGTATTTACGGTAAAGACAAGACTTGTTGGACGCAACTCTTCGTATTATATAATCAGAGAAGTCCGTCGGCAGCCACCTTCAGCAGCTACCGCTCGAGGCGTGGGTGCGTTGTGGTGGCGACATTAACAGAAATTTGTTTACACATTAGTTTTGAAGTTTTAGCCCTGCCAATATTCCCATTAATTTATGTATGTTTCTAGCGTGTTTCTCACTTGTTGTCTGTATATTCTTTGGTGAGTTCGTCAGTCGACTCCCAGACTGGGATACTCGGGGCAAGCCCAGCCACAATCCAACCGGTTGCTGAACTTTAGAAGATTTATTTTCGCCTTGCCTACTTTGGTGCTGAAACTGAAGTGCGCCAGAGGACAAGCTCGAACCTTGCTTCAACTCTTGGGCTGCTGCGTACGTTGCTGCGAGTTACGGACTCTGGTTGAGAAACATCATTACTTTTGAAACTGCTCTAAATTGCGGGACTTGGGCCTTACGACTTTTTCTGCAGTCGATCAATCCACAATTTCACCCTCTATACTGGATGTGAAGACCTGACCGGCGACTCCAAGCATCCGACTATAATCAGTGTTTGGAGAGTTTCTCATTTTGTCACTCCGCAGTATCTTGGCTTCAAGTTTTGCTACAATTACTCTTCAGTACCTTTCCGGGTGTCAAAATTTATTTTATTTCATGTTCAACAGTATTTTTATCTAGTCTCTCGCATATGCTCGGTACGAAACTTTAATGCGTCGAATAATAGTAAATTGTACAACCTCAATTTTCTTTGGTCACCCGTGTACCCAAGTCGAATATCCGTTACCTGAACAGGAATTAAGTCTTCTTGACGCACTTTTGACACTTGGTTGTTGAGGCGAAAAAAAAATAATTCCGTGAAATGCAAATACTTGATAAATGAGTTAACTGAACCTTAAAAATTGCTTAAATATTAATTATTTTGGCGTAATAATGAGCTATATTGTGTAGGTTTGAGCATGTTGTCCGATGTTTTTATGTTGCTGCCAAGCCCGTTTATCAGTGTTCGAAAATCTTTCATACTTGTAATATGGGAGGAACGAATTTTGCAATACTCAATGCAGTACAAATGTTATGTCATTTTTAGTTTAGTGTAAGATACTTCACTTCAATTTCTTTCTTCAACATGTAACGATGGTGTAATCGTAGCGTTGGCGGGCAGATGTTAATGAGCTTCATATCAATTGCGAAAACGGTCGAAACAGCTACTGTCTTTCTAGGATATTCTACAAACAATTATTGGAAAAGATATTATCGCAATAATTTCTTGAAATAAAATGATATTTTTTGTCTTTTCTTCGTTAAATATTCCTCCGTGTTCGCTATCTAGAATTTATGTAAGCGTATGTTTCATCTTCTATCACTTTCCTGCGCGCTTTTAATTGCAAGTAAAACTCCATAAATATATTCAAATAATGCATAGAAACAATTATTTTCTCATATAAGTATTTCATAGTCGATGAGGTAAGCACAGCGGAATCAAAAACGTCTTTAGATGAACTTCGGTTAACATTTTCTACTCATTGTGCACACCGTGCCCTACTATCGAAGCTTTTGTTGCCTGAAAAGTGTTCACAAAATTTATGCATCATTAGTCATAGGCATAAGAACTGCTGCCGCTCTTATTATTGTAATTCTATGTTAGGCTACCATTGAGCTTAGTCTAATAGCTAATACAGACTAGCTTGGAGCTTTCAAAAATTGAGGTCGGGGACGGAAGACGAGACACAACATAAATCATAGCATCAATTGCCGTACTACGAATACTGTATAAATATATATATATAAATATAAAAGCTCGCCTGTTGGTTCCAGGGCCGCTATTCGAAGTTTTAAATTGACAAGTTAAATCATATTTCGGTGAAGACTGTTAATTATCACACAATTCATTCCATAGGACTAATACAATTTTAACATGAAATACAAAATAAAAACAGACATGATACGGTGCATTTATTTGTTTCATATTGTTAGAGGAATCTTACCATTTTTCTAGTTTTGTGTGTGTCCAGGTTTCATAGCGATAAAAAGCAGCAAAGTTGAAATAATTTTTTTTTCAATTCAATGCAAAAATAAGAAATACTGTATTTTTATTTTATGTGTTTTAAATTTGATGCGCAGTAGGAAAAAAATTATATTATTTTAGTTTATAGTCTTGAAAATTCCCATACCCATTGTTACAGTTTCTTCATTCATAATAAATGTTTTGAAGAACATTTGCAGGTTTTGTATTCATGTTACTTTTTGAAAAATGTTACAAATCATCATAACATCAAGGAAATTAAGCAGAATGGTATGAATGATAGCGCTAACGACTATTTGAATCACAACCAATATAATGATATAAGTGAATTAACTTTAAAATTATGAATGCTCTTATTTTCTCAACTATTACCACCTGTTCGCTCTCATTTAGGCGGTCCAAAAGAACTTGAAGGAAATATTTAGCTCCTCGCACTACACTCCAATCACTTGTGACTAACTTTGATCAGAATGTGTGCTGACTGATTTAGCTGAGAACTACCTCCCAATATTGACATCGAGGGAGTGCAGACCACTTACGCATATTGGCAGCTCCTGGAGACTCGCGTCATCACGTTTCCGCAAATTCTATACAGGCAACAAATATAAAGCCTCGGGTCGTTCTGAGTTATTGCAGTTCCTGAGTCAAGACTTGTAACTCCCTTCAAGTTTAGAAAATAATTTGTGAGATTCTACGTTTAATCGTTCGCTGAAAGAAAGTTAACAAATTTCTGCGACAATTCCTATGAAAATGTGTTGAAAGTAAGACAGTCATAAAGTTTGTTTCATTAATATCAACAAACGAATACTGATTCGATTTAACTCAGACCTCGGAAATTTTTTAATGTTATCGCTAAATTAGCATGCAATAAATAAAAGGGAAATTGCCCTTTTATAGCTGAAGAAACGCAATTCTTACGTGCCATTAAATGACTTCGTCACCCCTTTTGAGTGACTTAATAAGTCATGTTGAAAAATTTTGTGCGATTTTGGGTTATTCATCGACTAACAGCATATTACAAGATTTTCATGAGCTTGCTGCCTGCTCTCATCTGAGTATAAGTTAGTGTCACCTACATCAAAGGTATTCTACATTCTCAAGTACGATAGGTTGGACACAATGAGGTTGCACTGCAAGCAGAATAACTGAACATAGGGCCATTCAAGCGAGAAAACCAGTCGCACTCGCTCACTATTTTTCACAAGTGTGGGCAAAAGCAGTACAATAGTACTGGATAATAATAACGCGTATTAAGTGCGTTACTTATATTACACTGAGTGATAGCTGCATGTAGCTGATCAATTGGCGAATATCGTTCATTTTTATCTGAACATATGCTAACTTCTAGCTTCAGAAGATATTTTCATAAACTATTAATAAGTGAAAATATAATGAGAGACTTACATGCATGTTTCATCTTCCTTTTCTAGCAGTAATAACAATTTCACTTCTCGTTTTTCAATTTCTCTTTCACATTGTAGAGAGTACATAATCAACAGTTAGAGATATTTAGTTGTATAAATAATTATCGCACATAAACCTGACTTTCAAAAGAATCACATACCAGAGAGTTAATAGATATTAAATTTTTGTGATAAAATTTATATAAATAAATAAATATGCAACTAGATTTCATAGTTAGATACTTTTCGTTCAAGCAGAACGTCCTATAAACAGGGTTTTCGTGTTCATCAATGTTTTCCTGATTCGCGTAGGATTTTCAATTACGTTTTAGAAGGTCTGGTTGCTATTATATCTCAGAAATACTTGGAACATTTGTTTTTAGTATCATAATTAGCGTAGTAGTTAATGCTGTAATGTAATACTCTCGTTAAATGCTCTACTCTAATTCACGAACTCAAAAGAGAAGAGATATTTGGTACAATACTTTTTAAAATTTATTCGCACATTACATTTCAATTAACCAAGATATGGACACTCTTGGCCGGTAAATACACAGTTCCCAATTGAAAATCAAGGACGTGTCGCCGGTGAATTAAGGACGAGACAGTCGATCATGTATGAATTAAAGGCGAGTCGGCCGTCTCGGCCTTATAACTCTCTCTCCCCGCTCATAACTACGCACGGTCGAGCTCGGACGTGATATTCTAAGCAGGCCAGTAATGTTTTGAGGGCGCAAAATTTTCAGTTGGGTAATGGCCGTAACATTTGAGGACGGCCATCCGTTGTTTGCAGCTATACAAATATCATTGAATTATCGCCGTATAATGGACGGAAGTAAGCCATGAAACGTGTGTTTTGACATTGTTGCGTACAATGCACCAAGCTAGAAACTGTACTTCGCATATTTTTTCAATTTTCATGTTTTCCAAAATATAGGCAACATTGAAACTGAAGATTTCTCTGTGCTGTGCAATAAATGATTCGGTGCGTTTACTAGTGTTCATTTATAAATTTTCACCATACATTTGTTATGGTTATGTTTTTATTTCCTTCTTCGATACCTTCTTCGATACCAGTCAAACATATTACTACAGTCCCCGCAGTATATCGATCTCTCTCAGAAGAGAAGTGCTACTTACTGAGAGGACAACGCAAGATTTCAAATTGAGAAATGAGATTCAAGAGTGAAATCAGTTTCATCACTTTTTAGTTCTAATTGCATTCCTAAGAATTTAATTATAATTTGGAAATTTCTAAAATGAAGACTAACATAAAATAAAATTAACTAATCTCGTATCATAGTGATTCAAATTATACCTAAGATTAGTTGTATTCATAAATTTTATGCTATATCGTTCTATTTTTATGGTGAAGATATCGTGATGTTGACAATGCTGATTATTTCAAGAAAAACATAGATTTCAAACAGTGCTAAGCGAAAACGTATTTTATTATGACAGTTTCTGATATCAAGTTTCTTGACGTAACCCACTGTAGCGAGTAATGAAATTTAAAGGAAACGAAATATCGCATAATATCGTTCAAATTTGGCTAATTACGTTGCAAAGAATAACATATAGTAGTAATGAAATTTTATATTCTAACAAAGTAATCAAATTAATTCTCGTTTGAATAAGTAAAGCAATACAAGTCAAACTTTCCATAGTTCGCAATTCAAGTAACATTGCTTTTCAATTTCTGTTGGATATTTTTATTCCCGAAGCAGTTGTGCGTAGCTGAAGTCTGCTCTCAAGATATACGAGTGTTTGCAACATGGAAATTACACATAAAACAATGATGTAACACTAATTACGTTCTGATAACATCGCGCAAATTAATCTTCGTTTGACGTTTTAAGCAATCGTCACATACCACAGCACTTACACGTAGGCTAAAGATCGGTTATTATTTTTACTCAAATTAGAACAAAGACTTGATCATCAACGAAATATACTGAGAAGAAATATAATTATTAAAAAAAAACATATGTCTGGGAAAGAAGTTGACAAATGGTTTGTCATGAGTTCGGTAAGTACGAGGTCGATTTATCGTCTATCAGTCGACGACCAATCTACAAATTACCCTATCCATGTCATTTTAATTGAAATGGAATAACAAAAAAGTATGCGGTATTACATTCCTACTGCCTTCCAAGAACAAGAGATATATATACAATATTATTTAGTCTAGTATAAAAAACTCTTCCAAAAATTTGTTTCGAACATTTAAACGTTACTGTCTGAAAGCCAACTTACCCTAAAAATTTGCTCTATGAACTGGTTCGATCCAGTACCATTCGAAGTTTCGAGCGAGCAGTCTGTGGCATCGCACCGGCGGGCGGCGGTGCAGCTTAGACAGTTTGTTAGTTTTTAATGTCGCAATAGGTGCTGTTACAGTGTGATTCCCAATTACTTCTTAAAAACTTTGAATATGAATTTTATTGATTGTAGTGCAGATGTGTGAACGTTCTATGTGTTGGCAAATTCAGAATTTATACTGGATGAAAGTTCTACGATTTTATGTTGATCGACCCGATTCGATCGTTAGTCTCATCCGTAGAACTTTCTCGTCAGCTGGAGCGTTCAAGCTGAGTTTAATTTCTTAAAATCAGTTTTTTGAGGAAAAAATTTAAAAAGTGCTCGAAGCTAGTTCTTCTGTCAAATAAGATATATACTGAAGGCCGTGAAAAAAGTGCGGTAGCCCTCTCAAGGAAGTGTTACAGAATTTTCCTGTTGCCTGAAAGAAACCGCTGCAGGGGCGAGTTGGCGTTAATACACCTTCAAACATAGCAGTCGCATCAAGTAAGTATTTTATGCATATGTGAATAGTTGTTTTGAGTATTGGTCGTTTTGTGATAGGCTATACATATACCGAATATTTTATTATTTTCAAATACTTGAGTTTTAACCCTATTAGGTATAATTGTAATTTAATATAAATATAATTGAATATGAACAGGATATTATAACGACCTCCATTTATGGTTGCCAGTTCAATTTCTACTAAAAACTCCCATTAATTTACTTGCAATCGATATTGTATAATTAAATCCAACATTACATAATTTCAACCTACTTGAATTTCAACCGTGCTGTAAACCGCATCATTAACTGTAGGTTGACCGTTAACATTGACGAGTTTCCCTTTCATTTAATTGAACATAACATGACTTGTCATAACTCACCCTCACAAAGCTTAACTTAACCTTGCTCTATACATGTGCCCTGCTTTTAAATATAAAAACAAATGAAAATGTTCGGCAAGAAACCTATATAGTTTCCAACATTAGAATTTAGCGGTTACGTTTTAAGCAGTCATCCACACTAGCACCTATAGGGTTGGAATTGTAAATCTTCTGCCGGAAAATTTGGTAAAACTCTATTGTTAAGATGCTAAGGAGGAATAGAGAAGTTTAGCTATCAGGAAAAATGTGCTACACGTCCTTACCTTGACATATCTGGAAATATCTCATACACGCGTTTTTACTTACAGAAGAATTGGATTCATCCGAGGACTCTGAGCAAGGTGCTCAACCTGTCTCCCAACTGCTGAATTCGTTCCCGACCTAAGCCGGTGAGAATTACGTTCAGATAACGATGTTTCTTTCACATTGATATGTGCCCCTCAGAGGGATACAACTGTTGTATCTATGGGAATTAGCGCTCCCAGGGGAACTATGTGAGGGCCCGAGCTAAAGGTTAGGTAGGTCCTTTTTGTTTAAATAGAATAAGTTTTGTTTTGTTACGTACCATCTTTTTTCGGTTCACTGCTGTCCTCTTTTTCAGCACCTACTACTTTCTTCTTCAACTTTTTCTTGTTTCATGATCTTCTTTCTTGGCTTTTTGTTTCTGTGCACCTTGTGCATAGATTCCTCGTTCCCTTAACTCCATATTAAATGGTGCTTTCCTCCTTCCTCTCTTGGAACGTCTTTGTCGTGGTTAAGGGAGGCTAAAACGTTCTTATATAATAATAATAATAATAATAATAATAATAATAATAATAATGACAAAAATAATGATAATCACATTGATATGTGAACTTCGTTTTATTTTGTATTGTTTATGAGTCCGTTCATCAAAAAGAAATCTATTACAGTACATGTTGAGTGCTAATCTATTTTATGTATTGCTGATTTTATGCGTGATATTTTAGGTGCGTAATGTATTGGGACATTCTACTATTGCTTTACCTCTTTTTCTTCGATAAATCTCGATAGGAATTTGATGGAATAGTTTCTTTTCGACATATACGATGACACTATTAAAAATAGAAGGAATAAATCTCTACTTTTATTATTGTAAAAGCTGTGTGTGTAAATTCATACGTTGCACTATCGTTAGTGTTTATTTTACCTTTGACTATATCGGTAGAAGGGCTCTGCCAAGGAATTTGATTCCGTTTTTATCAGTGGTATTCGATCTTGAATCCACGAATAAGTAAATCCTTTGAAAAGTTGTATTTTGATTCATAGAAATGCATCTTCTCAGGGAACTCACAAAGAATATCTAGTTCCATTGTACTGCAGGGAACAATTCCAATATATTCTGACGTATTTTATTACTTAATTTACCCAATTATGGTGCATATCATCTTCCTTCAAATTAAGCATTTTAATATCCATTTTGTTATATGCAGAAATTTTTTTGAAATGACTCAAAAACATTTGTTGTGTTTCTGGTTTTCAGTACTATAATGTACATATGAACATCCTTCCATTTACCTTACAAGACTATCATAAGACCTCTTAAATAATATTTAAGAACATACTAGGTAAACAATTTTATCCTTCCTTCCATTTCCAGTTCCGTTGCTTCGCCAAAAAAATGGGAATAGCTGCCATTCAAAGTCAACTCGATCGCATGGAGTGTAAAGTTGAGATATTAAACGATCAAGTTACTGGGATCGCTTTGCTTCTAAAGGAGCATCATTACTCAGAAAAATCTGCCAACGTAACACCAGATCGAGGATTCGCGCGTGCGACTTCAATGGAAGACTGGACTACATACTTCAGAGCGAAGATTTTGTAAGTTGTATTGTGGTCAAATGATTGTTAATATATCCCTCCATTTATATCAAATTGTCATTTAAATATTTGTGAATAGTGGATTTGACGCTTCTTCGTTATGATGGGGAGTTGGCGTGAAATATGCGCGAAAAACTTAGACAAACACAATCTTTTATTTCGGCAGGCACAAGTCTTCGTAGAGAGACTTCAAAGCTAATATGCTGCCGAGGATTCAAACAAAATTGTAAGCTAATGTACTTCGGAGTTGTGGAGAAACTAAAATTTTTAAATGTCTTACAGTTTCCTGTTCTCAAATTTCCAGGTTCCATATCTGATGACCGCCAGGGAAGCAAACCTTTGTCGCACAGTGACAGCGATGTTGAAAATCTTACTCGCGGGAAACCTAGCGACTGAATTCTCCATGCCAAGTTTAGGCCTCCACAGACTGAGGACCAACTCAAGTTTGACAACTCCGCTCCGCCGCTTGTGCAGTAATCGAAAGTGAGTAACCATGATACCATGTACTTAAGAGTATTGTTACATAAAACTAATTCATATTTGCAAATCATGCTCACAACATTTGATTGTTTTTAATTTAGTGCGTAAAATAAAAGAGTAGGATACAGCCTGCAATAATTTGTTGCGAACGACCTTCTTCATATTTTTTTCTTCATTGCAATGCAGATGTTCTTGCTCAAATTCCCGAGTACCGCAACGAGCCTAGGAGTAAAGTAAAATCTGCCTTTCAGAAAGCTCTCATCTCATAGCTAAGCTTTGCTGAATAATGTTTAACGAAGTTTCACCAGGATAAACTTACAATCTCATGAAGGTTCACAGATAACAAATTTTGTACCAAACTTCTATTGTTTAATGAACAACTCCAGTCACCCACTCCCCACAATTAGGTTCTAACGCTCCTTTTCGACGAGACGACTACGTGCTGTATCTACTTATTAGTCATCCACTTTCAGTTGCGAGTGATATGCATGCACATGAATTTCGAAACATGACTTCATCAGTATATATTTTAACACTTTGACCTCAATTGGTTAAACTGAGATTCAATTTTCAACTAAAATTTGAAGTCGATTAAAGATAGCTATTTTGAAAATGCAAACAATAACCGGATCCGACCTTCATTTTGCTTTAATTAAATATTCATAAAAAATTTAGTTTGTGATACCGTTCGGTCAGCAGCATTAGAAAAATCCCCTCCGAGACCTCCGGTAGAGTATGTTGCGCTGAAAGTGTAAATGATGATAGTAGTCATTTCGAGCGATACTAAGTGTAGCCTGTTATTAAATAGGGGATGGGGGGAGAACCGGGTACACATGACCATCATTCACTGACTGAATCTCGACTGACCATCATTCACCATGCTCATTGCGCACGTAGCACTGAAATTAGATTTTTTCATGTGCTTACAACGACAGATTGATAGTATAATATGGATGTTTCCAAATTATTCTAACACAATTTATTTTCCAACTTTTCAACTTTGCGAAATTGTTTTAGTTCTCCACGTGTTAGAATGCAAAGTTAGTCACATATCATTTCACTGAAATGAACACTCAATTTCTTAAAAATTCTACATATATCAGTCAATAAAAGGCAACATTTCGATGTTACTAACATTTTCAGGATGCCAGAGACAAAACAAACAATCACTTTGATAAAACTATGTCAGTCCAAAACGTACGCTACATCCAACTGAATGTAAATATTGGTAATCCCATTGCGATATGTCTAGGTAGGACTTACTTTGTGCAAGACTAAAATCACAGATGCCTAGTTATTGATCACCAGATATTCATATGGTAACGGCACGAGAGATGAAGGCAAAATGGACGATCTACCGGAAGTTCCAAACGTCTAAGGCACAGTCCTACAGAACAATTTTAGAGCAAAAAATAATATGTACTTTCGTTTAGGGTAAGTTCAATTTTATAAATCTGCGGTGCTTCTATAACTTGAATTCTATACCGGTGAAGCTGATTTTATACGGAAGGTACGTGGACGATATTATCGTTGAAATTGAGATGGTAGAGCAGTTTGAGATGTTGAGGAATTTGGTGACTGATAATCCGGTGTTACATTTACGTATGAGCTGGGTGTGTAAGTGGGAAGCTGCCATTTCTTGACGTTTCAGTTGAAGAATCTCAGAGTGCTTTTCATATAACTGTGTATGTCACCCTCGCATGCTGGTGGAACCAGAAACTGTGATTGTGATGCAGCGCATGTGTATTATGAAGGTGTTATCCATACCTTGTTAAAGAACATTTATGAAGTGTGCAGCAGCTGGGCTAGTTTTCATTCAGAAATGCTACGTGAAACCAATACATCCAGATATGTCATGAAACCTTCGTGTGTACTACAAAATCACAAAATCAGTGATCTACAAAATCAGTGACCCGGAGTCAGTGACCTTGGCCGAGGCAATGTGATTTTTCAGTTCGAATGTAACAGGATAGACCGCAAGTCTTTCAGTAAGTGTTGCATTGGCATGACTAGAATGACACTGAAGCTAAGATTAATCTCGCACAAATATCAAGGTTCCGTTTTTAATCATTTCCGTGTTGATCATAGCTGTAAGCCCTCAAAGGAAGATCTGTGCTTAAATTCAAAAAATTTGTACAATGTTGTTTAAAGGTGCATATTCAAATAATAAGTCATAAACTTAAACTTAGCCTCAACGAAATTACAAATAATTTTCTGTTCTAAAATTGTTAAATAGGACTGTGGCTTGTAGACGTGTGATATCTCCAGTTGTTCATTCATTTTACCTCTATCTCTGGTGCCGTTAACATGCGAATATCTGGTGTGCGGTAAGAACTAGTCATCTGCAATTTCAAACATGTACAGAATTACCCTACCTAGTCTTCTCGCATTGTGATATTTGATACCAATATTTGTGATACCAATATTTTTATTCTGTCTAATCTAGCTTAAATCAGTGATTATCTATGTATTCTAACATGTTTAGAACTATTGAAACACAAGTAAGTCGATATTTTTCTCTAACAAAGTTTTTTTCAGCCAGTATACCCTCATTAATTAAATGAGTAAAGCTACTGATAAGGAATCTTAAACGAAGGATAAACTTTACACACCTATGCTGTGAGGAGCATTTATTCTCGCTAAAATTTGATTAGGAAACTATTAAAGGTATTTCGTACTCCGAATATTCATTTGTTGGATAGCAATCCTATAACCAACTATTTTTTTCACCAGGATCAGTTGACTGGGATAGAGGAGAGGCAAGAGACCCGTCACTTATCTTTCAGCTATCACTTGGGCATTTGAAAATTGTGCACCAGCCCTTGACGAGCCAGTTTTACTCGAGTTCGGAAAGACACGGTGTATTCTAAGATGAAGTGTCACAGAAGGTTTAGACCCTTCAGACCATAGAACTACTATATCAATGGGATCTAGCGATCCCAGGGGAATTTCTGAGGCCCAGCTGAAGGTAAGGTATGCATTCTTTTTGATTTCATATACTTTTGTTTTCTTGGTTCGGAATAAATTCATGTTTTCTATGTCATGAAAGTTGGTCGCCGCAAGAAAAGCGTCAGCAAACGTGTTGGCGTTGAGATTCTTTTTTTGCAGCTTACTGCTGACTTTTTCGCTGTTTATTACGTTCTTTAACTTCTATCATGTTTCATGAACTTCTGTGTATCATGTTGATTCTGAAAACAAGGTGTTTCACGCCTTGTTCATAGATTGCCCGTTTGCTTAATTCCCTACAAATTTATTCGTTCCATCTTCCACTCTCTACAACGCATTAATTTGGACAGGGAGGCTTATCCTAAAATTCTAGATTTAGCTTAAATAAAGGAGTAATTTTAATGAAATATTTCATTTATACCTTTTTGAGTGCTTATGATGCCGATCGTGCTTTGCATTTTCGTAAAAAAATATAAGCAATGAATAACTTAGATGTCAAAACATGTTTAACTAACTGCGAGTCAAGTATGTGATCGTAGAAATAAGACCAGCGCAGTCTATGCTGTAATTGGACAGGTGTGCTTAATTATCGGCCAAGATGAGCCGTTATTTTTGTTTCTTAACATAATTAACAGCGGGCGGGGGTAAACATTTGAGTGTTTTAAAACCAATCTTTCTCATTAGAAACTCTCTGCCACGCTCAGCGAAGTTTTTGTTTTGAAAAGCAACTCTCAAATATATATATATCTGATATATATATCTGATATATATGATATATATGATATATATATATATCTGATATATATATCTGAGTGTTGCTCTAAAAAAACTACAACTTTCGAAAAAAACTTTCGGCCGCGTACAGCCGAGATACATCGCCTTTAAGCGATCCTAAAATACAAATATATATATATATATATGATTATGCATGTATATGTATATATTTGAGGGTCGCTTAGAGGCGATAAATCTCGTCTGTGCGCGGCCGAAAGTTTTTTTTTTAACGCCAAATTCAAGGATGGCCATCCGCGAATCATGTGCGTATCGCCTGTGAAATGGGTCGAGCAGGGACGTAGCATGGACTTGACATGTATGACCATCGCGGACGGCCGCGTACGTATCTGAGCCAAAAGTTCGTCCTCAAGTGGACATTTCGCCTACGATTCGGAGGTGATTTACCCATGTTACGTCCCTTAGGTTCTTCCTTACCCGGCCATAACACATCGGCTATACGTCCTTGATTCTCAATTGGGTTATAGGCTTGATTTAAAATATGTATTGCATTTTCATCTAAAAAAATTTTCTGTAGGTGTTAAATTGAAGTATAACGGAAACAAAATCGGGTCTCTTCCAAGTCACTGATAGAATCAGAAAATATTGAAATGCCATAAAAAATTTCTTCATAACATATTTCATGTTGTGTAGAAATATTTTATATCTAGAAAGACAAAAATTGTCGAGTAGATCAGTTCGTGCTATCAAGCATGTGATTTTTTTTCAAATAAATTCCGCATGAACCTGTCGTAAAAGTATTTCAAACGTAATAAGGTATTCTCAATTGAACATTTCAGATGATCTTTCAACGCAATCAAGAATTTTGATGAGATTATTCAAAGAGACCAAAGGTGTGTCCGACTTAGGCAACAATTTTCCTGGTGAGTCGTATTTCAGAGCCTTGATATTTCGTCATATATATTGATCATCATGAAAATTGCACATTTGTTATCTCAATTCAACGGTTGCTCCAGGCCCTCTTGAACAGCAGTTTCGGTTTTTAGTTTGTTAAGCACTCTGTTGAACACATCAATAAAGTTCATTATTCCTTGACTGCTACCGAAACATTCAACCTTGTTAGCTACACAAAATTAAAGATAATATACATACATGAGCTACAAATCAATTGAGTTATTGATTTGACATTCATCGTAACCCTCAAAAAAATTATCTTAATAACGCACGAAAATTGAACATGGTTTCCTGAATGTAGTCCCGTGAAAATTAGTATTGATTATGGGTACACCCATAATCTCATTTCATTATGTTTCAACACTGACTTGATCAATAGCGTGCAGGCTTAGTGCCCGCAGTTGGCCGAACAGATCTCGCTAAAGGCATGAACTAGAGTAGTCTGTGCTGCCTCTCTTCAAACCTTATATATTATATCTCTTTCAATAGCGTTAGTATAGTTTTAGACATCTTAACAACAACATATTAAGAACTTTCTGATAAATATCATGATGATGGCATCTATGGCCGAAAGCTAGAAAATTATTCAGTTTATATTTCAAACTAAGTGTTCCTTCGGTTCACGAATAGTCGTGAAAAATATTTAGCGGTGTCCTACAAAGGCATCGAAAATAAAGTTAAGGAGACTTCATTTATTCTTTTCGTAACAAACCTATAAAAAATTTAGTCTATGATTGAAATTTTTAATCTACAAAACAGTAGAGGTCATATATGAAAACTGAATTTTATTTGGCATGGATTGGGCTTTACGTTTCTCATCCGCAAGTTAAGTAAACATTATATTTCCAATTGGTCGATTCTTAGGGAATCTAACGGGTAAGATAAAAAGGAGAACCAAAGTAAAAATATATATTTTATTTATTTCTTTTTATGGCAAACGTTCCGAAATGTTTCAATTCCATCTTCAGTGCTGAAAAAATACAAAAAGGTCAAATACAAAAAATACATATAAGGTCAAAAAAACTTAGCAAACAAACATCTATAAAACTTAAATCCTACTGATGATTAAACTACAGTAAATACGATCATTCTCGTCGACTCATTCACCCACCCATTTACCAGTACATACATTCATACATTTACACATGGGAACCTAACAAACAGACACGCGCAAACACACTCCACATACATATGTTACACAGAAATATGTCAGTAGGTTGACGCAATATTTCAGGTTGACGTCTGTAGGTTGATGCAATATTTCAGGTTGACGTCAGTAGGTTGACGCAATATTTCAGGTTGACGTCAGTAGGTTGACGCAATATTTCAGGTTGACGTCAGTAGGTTGACGCAATATTTCAGGTTGACGTCAGTAGGTTGACGCAATATTTCAGGTTGACGTCAGTAGGTTGACGCAATATTTCAGGTTGACGTCAGTAGGTTGACGCAATATTTCAGGTTGACGTCAGTAGGTTGATGCAATATTTCAGGTTGACGTCAGTAGGTTGATGCAATATTTCAGGTTGACGTCAGTAGGTTGACGCAATATTTCAGGTTGACGTCAGTAGGTTGACGCAATATTTCAGGTTTACGTCAGTAGGTTGACGTTTGCCATGAAAAGAAATAAATAAAATATATAGTTTTTAAATTGGTTCTCCTTTTTATCTTACGCGTGAAGTAAACATTTTATGTACTGTGTAGTCAAAAAGAAAGTCCGCACTGCCAATACTTGCAAAAACTGTTAAATTACGAATATTTTAGAGGAACTGGTCAAAACGACCTATACACCATTTGATTCGGCAAGGATTCCTATTCTAATATATATAATTTATTTTGAATTGGACGATATGTCAATTTTTTTAGCAAACGAAAAAATCAAGGAGGTAAAAAAATAATCTGCGCGATTGAAAACAAATTATTTTAATGATACTTTTGGACAGAATTAAATCCAAAACAAAGTATACCAGCAAGTATTTAGTAGCGTAACGCATATGTGATTCGACAGCCCAAAAGTCTGCTCGGTATTTCTTCAATTAGCTTGCTACCGTACTCGGGCGAAAGAGTGTCCAACTACTTTTTAATTTTTGTCCACAATTCATAAAGATTAGGGATATTTTAGTCTCGGAACTGTTTTTTGATGATGTATTGCAATACGTTCTCGATTGTAATGAGGTCTCTTGATTCTAGTCCACACATGGAATGTTATGCCCCTGGAGGAAGCTTTTGGCATTGCCCCATATGTGAATGGGACAATTATCCGGCATGAAGATTTAATTATCCGAATTATCATGAAAATAGGCTAGAAAATGAGCATCCAAAATATCGCTGCACACGTACAGGTGTGGCCAATGATTTTGGGAAAAGGGAGTTTTTCAATTTTCTCGTTAAACTAAGATTTATTCTTGCGTAGTTCTTATTCATTGCTTCCGGAAAAACATTACACAGGATAATTTGAGACATAAATTGCCCACAAACAATTTTTAATCACCTCCAAAACTTAAAATGAATTATTCACTATATTTGCGATGTACATAACGCTTCTTCAAAGCTGTATTGGTGCGCTTTGACATGCTGTTTACTAATATTTCAATCATATTATCAATGAGCCTCCAGGCTTCTTAACATAAGGCTCCAAATTGCGCCAAATTAGTCAGCTTCATCTTGTTCCCTCGACTCATGATGATCGACCTTAAATTTTCGATCGGATTCAGATCGGCCGAATTTCCAGAACAATGACTTAAAATCTTCAATCCAATGTCATCAAGAAACTTTTTAACCACTCTTGATTGTGACAGTGAGTGTAGTCATGTTGGTAAACCACCTCTTTGCCGGGAAACTGGCCAGCTATCGTTGGAAAGAGATTATCTTTAAATACTTTCAGGAACCAGGCTGAATTAATTGCTGTGTTTTCGGGTAAAATCGTCAGTGCTCCAGTTCCCATACATGAAAAGTAGCCCCAGACGTGAAGAGTGGCAGGATGCTTGACCGTTGGAACGACACACTTCTCATTAAATATCTCGATTTTTTTTGTCGCACGAGGCTTTTCCCGAAGGTGGTGAAAAGGGGCAACGGAGATTCATCGGAGAAAATGACTTAGCCCCATTGTTCGGCAGTTTAATGCTGATACTTGCTGCAAAAATTGAGCCGGTCATTCATGTTCTTAGCGGTTAAAAGGGGTTTTTTGCAGCTCTTCTTGAAGCAAGTCCGTTGTCGAAGAGTCGACTTCGAACAGTTAGTATTAAGGCATGGACTGCATCCCTATCCCATTCTTGCGCATATTCTGAACTGCTGGCAATCTTCTCCCGTAACGAGTAGTGCACTAAAGCCCTATCTTGACAAACCAACGACAATCTTTTCCTGTCAGGGGCTCTCCGTGCCACGCGGATTTTTTCTTGTTGAATTGTTTTATCAATCTGTAGACAAACGATGATGCAAGTTGCTTGGCAACTATTACCTTTTTTGATAGACGGCTCTGTGGGGAAATAATGAGGGTTTTCCTAATTTCTTCCGAAATCATCATGATTTTGAATTAATTAAAGAAAACATTGTCTAAAATGTAAAAAAAACTAATTAACAAAATATTTGAAAATGAACATGCCACTCACCTTGTAAACGATTTTTCATCAGTTCTAATGCCCTTTTCAGTTTTTAAACCAGAACAAATAGGCTTTCCGAATTTTAGGAAAAACAAAATTTGTGATTTTTTTTAAATACACGTAACTATCTTTCAAACCTCGCATCTGATCAATTTTGCTACATTATAGGACTGTTAACGATTAGAGATAGGTATACTCTGAAATGAAGCCCTGAAATAAAAAAATGTTTGTTCTTAAAATCAATGGCCACCCCTGTATCTCGTCAAATTAATTCGACCCCCTAATCGATATAGAAGCCCCGGACCGTGAGGAATGTTCACTCGCCACATCATGCCTCCACCTCCGCTACCTTGCTGCGTAGAAACTTAGCACCTGGAATTAAATTTCTCGTCTGCCTTTCGTCGGACGTTCTGCCTGCCATCACTGCCTAGCTTATTGAACTTGCTTTCGTCGCTAAACAGCACCCTCCTCCAGAATGAGGCGTCATGACCCTCATGACATCTTACGAAGTCCAAATGGTGCTGTTTGTTCTTCACAGATATCACTGGCTAGCGTCTTGCAATTTAACATCGCAACTTAAATTCTTTCAACCGATTCTCAAGCGTTGAAAAATATCACTTTTCAGTAAGGTCACAGACCGTTTTTGGATCTGAGGAGCAGTTTCAAATCTGTGACCGAGGCTGCGGATTTTTAGAGCGCGATCTTTTTTGTAAGAAGTTGATCCACAATGTCCAAATTTTGGAATAGCACAGACACTGGCAGTATTTTTTGTGCTAATGCACTGTCATTCGTGAAGTTTTCTCATCACATTTCAGCCTTCTGCCAATTTTTAGATTGGATAATACAGCATTGTGGAGTTTAATAAGCTCTTTACGGTTTACAAGAGAAGGTCGAGGCATTCAGACTGAATATCTACTGATTAAAAAGTTAACTGAAGTGAAACAATAGTTGGAACGACTGCAGATCCCTCATTGTCTATAAGCTAGTTAACTTTCAAATAATGAACTGAGGGGTTCTTTGCTTTCTAGTTTTTGAGTTTTCTTTACCTTCGTTTCGACGCAAAATCGAATGGCGTATAGGCTGTTTTGATGTTACCCTAAAAAATGCTTGATTTAAAATTTTTCTAAAATAATGAATGAGAGGACTTTCTTTTGGCGCCAATGTACGTTTCTAACTAAGAAGGCAAAGCTGAGCGTATGAAGAATGAAACTCGGTCCATTGTAACTAAGTATTGAAAACAATAAATTAGCGAAGTACTTGCAGGAAAAATGTCTATGGAATGTAAAGGAAATATTAAATAATTCTGTAGAGAAATTCGGCGGCAATGATTATGAATTAATGTGAATGGAAAACTACAGAAATTCACGTGGTGTAAGTGCCGCAGAGCACTGTAGGTAGATGAGCAAATGAACATGGAACACTGCTGGAAGAATAGCGATATTAAATCAATAAAGTGTAATCAGGAACGGGCGGAGCAAAATGGGCAGTACAAAAAGTAACTTGGGAAACATACTGCAAGTAATTTGGAATAATTTAAACTGCAGTAACTAATCAAACAGGAAATAAAATAATTGAATAAATATTTATGAAAAATCGAGAGACAAATAATATAATGTAATCGTAGATGACCAACAAACCATTTACAATAAACTAACTGCATCAAATAATAAGCATTAAAAAATAACGAAAATAAAAACGAACCTGCTCAAACAAGAATAAAATAGCATTCGTTTATTAAGACCTGGAAAACAACACAAAATGAAATTCTTTCCATAACTCGAAATTCATGTAAGAATTATTCTCATTAAACAGAAACTAATTCAAATATATTTAGGTATTTTTATAATTTTATTAATCCATCACAGCAATGAATTTTCAAAGTCCCTTTACCACGTTTTACTGGCGGGAGACGTGGCTGGTAAAGTGTGTTACAGATCAACCCAGGCTTTACAGGTATTTGTTTGCGAGCCTGCACGTCTCTAACGTATTTGTCATAAAGAGTGTAATTACTGCCGACGGTACCTCGGTGGTCCCTGTGGTGCCAGTATAATGACGCACTCCGCGGCGCATCGGCTTGAGCGAGACTCCCTGGATTCTGACTGGAGTGACAATGACCTTGGTCTCGATGAGGACGTGTGTCGGATGGAGAGCCTCATGTCTCAGCTGACTTCTCGTCTCCGGAATTCTCAGCCGGGAAGGACTCGCCCTGGTCAACCAACTGCTGGGAAGCGATCTCGTGGGCGTCCTAAGAGAGGCACCAAAAATACCGGCGGTGCTGCTGCGAGTGGGGCTAGCCCGTGTAGTGTATTGAATGATGAACTCCCCTCATCTCCTGCTGTGGATGACCTACGCTCGTTCGACGAGATTTTCACCCATCAATTGAGTTCCTTATTTTCAACGCTTAAAAAAACTATTGATTCCATCAAAAAGCTTCAGTCCCAGTTTGATCAACTTAGTGCAACTGTGAAAGGTTTGGGCTCTCCTGACTCGTACAGGGCAGCCGTGGTTTCCGGTTCTGCTCCGCTGCCATCTGCGGCTCCCTCTTCTCTGCCGTCCTCAGCGCTAGTGTCGATCGACCGGCTCTCGGTTGATGTTGACCAAGTTCAACAGGATGGCCTGTCTAATGTTTTAATGCTGAGGGGATCTCTCGTCGATGCAGCCATCGCCCAGTCCCATCGCTCTGGTGCGGGTGAGAAGTCGCAGATGGTTGACCTTGTGTCTGCCATGATCAACGGGGCTATTCCTCGATTGGTCGCTGACTTAGATGTCATCTCGGCGGTGGTTGTCGGTCGTGATTCCAAGCATCTGCGGGTGGAGTGCCGTGACAAATACGCCATGCTGCGTGTCTTGAGGGAAATCAAGTTGAAGAGACCTGGTGGTATTTTTGCTAATGAGTATCTGACACGAGCACGCTCAGAACTACTTTACAAAGTGCGTGTGGCTAAGCGGACTCTACCCTCAATATCGAGAGTGTATACCAGATCTGGCTCGATCTATTGCCGTGTTGAGGGCCGTATGAGGCCCCACGTTGTCAACACTGTGAAGGATCTTGAGAAATTGAAGGAAGCCGTGTCTACTTCAGCTCCTGGTCCTGCTGCCTCCTCTTCAGGTGCTGCTGCTTCTTCCAGCGGCGTGATAACGTTGAACGTTTCTGCTTCCGGCTCGGCACCCGCGTCGTCTATTGTTCTTGCGGATGATCCGGTTGCGGCCCCGGTTCCCTCGGTTAATGCTAATTCAGTCGTGAATCCAGTACATGCTGATTGTGATGTCTAGTCCTGTTAGTGCTGAGGAGGATATTCCTGATTTTGTGTTCTCTGACCAATTTGATGAAATAGTAAGTGTTCATTGTTCTCTTGGAACCATTGGTGATCTTGAAAGTCGCTGGGCATTAATGGGATGCAATGCGTTTGCTATATTGTGTGTTAACATTTGGAGTCTTCCGCGGAACTTTTGCCACCTGCAGGCATTCCTTAGTACTCTTTCCTTTCGTTTTGCCATCATAGTTATTACCGAGTCCAGGCTTGATGACAATGTGCAGGATTGCTTCAGGATTGAAGGGTACCGTAAGGTCTGTCTTAACCGTAATCGCAGTGGAGGGGGAATCTGTGTTTTCTACCGTGATTTTCTTGCCGTTACAATCAATGCTGATGTATCGCGGCTCCATGCAGTTGGTGAGATTCTTGTCTTTAGGGTTGAGATCAATGGAGTTCCAGTGGACGTGTGCTGTGTGTATAGGCCCCCGAGTCTAGACATCTCAGTTTTCAATGAGTTTTTTGCTGATTTCATTGCATCTACATTCGCATCAGAGGCTAACATTCTTGTTTGCGGTGACCTTAACATAAATTTATTCAACCCATTTAATCTTAGTACTATTGAGAATTTTATTCAGATGATGGCTGCGTTAAACTTCCACCCTCTCATCTCGAAGCCCACGAGAATCAGTAAATGTCGCGGGCTTACAAGATATAGTCTCATTGACCACATCTGGGTAAATTTTAGTCTTGCTGGTTCAATTTTGGCTGGTGTCTGTGATTATGAGTTGGCGGACCATCTGTTGCCCTATGTAATTTTTAAACCTGAGACTCTAGAGCCCATGATCCCTGTAACTTACCGACTGTTCAGTCAGGCAAGGAAGCTAGAATTCGTACGCCGTGTTAGGGAGCTTGACCTGGGGGTGATTGTGCGGGATAACCCTGATGTAGCCATGTCTCAGTTCATCCACTCAATCATGCATGAATATAACACTAGTTGTCCGGTAGTGAGTAAATTAATTAATAAACGGTCGAAACCCACACCATGGATCACGCGGGACCTAAAATCTCTCATTCGTAAACGTAATAACCTATTTAATAGATACCGCAGAGGCATTATTAGCCACTCATATTATAAATGGTTTAGGAACACTCTTAGGACTGTAATAAAACTAGCTGAAGAGATTTACTATATTAAGAAAATTAAATTGAATGGCAATGATCCAAGGAAGACTTGGCGGATACTGAATGAACTCATGGGACGTTCAAACAGAGACTCTAACATTACTTTGGTTGGGGATCGGGGTGTTGTAATTGGTTGCCCGAGTGATGTGGCGCGCGTGTTTAGTGACTATTTCACCCAATTCGTTATGGAATTAACCGGAAACATGCCTCCGCGCACCCTAAATGTTTTGACCGGCATACCTGGAGTGAGTGTCGGCTGTAACTTTTATATGGTCTCATCAAGTGAAATAAAATCCATAGTGGCTGATTTTAAACATAAGAAGTTCCACCATGGCGACTTAGACCCTTCGGTCTTGTTTGAATTATTGCCTTTTATATCGGACACCTTTGCTGGTATAATTAACGGATGTATTAGGAGTGGTGTATATCCAAGCATTTTAAAACGAGCGAGAGTTGTACCCGTTTTTAAGTGTGGTGACCGTAACATAACGGGGAACTATAGGCCAATATCTACTCTGTCTGTTTTTAACAAGGTGTTTGAAAATGTTATTTACAAACGTCTCAGCTCCTATTTTAATTCGTGTGGTATTTTATCTCACTTCCAGTTCGGTTTTAAGAAAGGTTCGTCAACATCGACCGCAATATTGTCAGTAGTTTCGGATTGTCTTGCAGCTCTCAACAAGAGAATGTTCACTATCTGCCTGTTTTTAGACCTTCGTAAGGCGTTTGACACAATTGACCCGATTCTCTTGATCACGAAGCTCGAGGCTTATGGAGTCGCTGGGCGTTCACTCGAGTTGATTAGGTCATATCTTTCTGGTCGCACCCAATATGTTGCATGTGGTAACTCGTCCTCGTCTGATCAGCCTGTTTTGCTTGGTGTCCCGCAAGGATCTACTCTCGGCCCATTACTTTTTAACATCTTCATTAATGATATAACCTCACTGCCTGATGTTAAGTGTGCCCTATTTGCTGACGATGCAGTATTTTATGTGAGCGACGATAAATTTGCAAATGCCGTTCAAAGAGTTAAGCATTTTTTGAAACGATTAACAAACTGGCTTCAACTGAACAGACTTGTGCCCCATGAGAAAAAAACAAAGCTCATGCTAATCACAACCAGAGACAGCCCAATCCTTCCAGACATTTTTTTCAATAATGTTAAACTAGAGTGGGTGACTGAATTTAAATATCTTGGCGTATTCCTCGATTCGAAGTTAACTTTTGGCCATCACATATCGCATGTCTGTGGTAAGTTGAGCCGTGCTCTTGGCATGTTTCATTGCCTCTCTAGGAAACTGCCACTGTGCTCCCTTAGGAGCATCTACTACAGCCTTGTCTACCCACATGTAATTTACTGTGTTGAGCTGTGGGGCGGTGGGCCACCCAGTGTTAGGTCAAAAGTCTCAATCCTGATGAATAAAATTCTGCGTGCAATTCTTAAAGTACAATATAATAACCATGTACCTGAAGTTCACACATCCAGCATGTACAAAGCATTAGAATTCCTTCAATTTGACGATATATACAGATTTTTTTTATTAAAACTAGCTCGTAGGTTCCTTTTTAACGATGACATATCTTTTAATAAGTATTTGTTACCGCTTGTCCCAACGAATAATTATGAGCTAAGGAACTATAGATTCAGACTACCCTATGTACGACTTAACGTGGAAAAATGTGGAACAATTTACCAAATGGTTCAAATGTTAAATACGTTGGATGCTGAATGGCTAATGCCGATGCCTGGGTACCGCTTTAAAAATGCATTTAAGAAATCAGCGGTTGCGCAATATTAGTCTCGCTTCCTATTCTAAAACTTTTAAATTTTACTTTTCTTTATGTGTGAGCGAGCGCAGTGATTTAATTAGCCATAAATCTGTGTCAGTTCCAGCAATGGTTAAGCACTTGTTCTTAAGCGTGTGAGGGTTGCTGGAACTTTTTATTATCCCCTTATGTCTTATCATGTCAGTTTTATAGTGTTTTTCTCTTTTTCTTGTATTGTTGCAATTTTAATCTGGACCTTTGTTGTTAAGTTTTGCATTTTGTCCAGTACTCTAGTCACTCGTACATTTCTCTAGTCATTATGATAGCTTGTGACCGTGTTTATGACATTTTTATTGTTTTGTCACTGCGATTGTACTTTTAGCGGTTTCATTATTTTCTGCGATTATCCCTTGTTCTATTAGGCCCAAGAATGTGAATGAGCTTGAAGTGACCCTTGTCACCTTTTAAGAGTACCTGTATTGTATAATAAAGAAGTCCGCGTTTGCGCATTATTAGGTACGCTTCCCTTTTTAATACTTTTAATTTTTACTTTTCTCTGTGTATTCTTGACAATTCTACTCTTACATATTCCCTTGTCACTTGATATTTTCCTATTTTATTTTCCTTTTCTATGTTACCCTCTAATGTGTTTTCCTCTTGTTACTGTGTCTTTTCTCTGTTAGCTCGACTCGCTGGAACTCTTATTTTGGATGTTTAATAGTGTAGTTTTAAATTTTAGCAGTTGGTTGTACGATTTTCCCCTTGTTTTTATTAGGCCCAATAAGCGAATGAGCTTGACGTGGCCCTTGTCACCTTTTTAGATTACCTGTATTGTAATTTTAAACGTGACCTTGTGACAATAAATTCTATGGAGTTTCAATGACAAGAAAATAACCCCACTTGAATAATGCAAGATTAGAAAAACGTAATATTGTCACAGTATAGTCGAATTTATTTTACTGGACACATAAAACATCAGGAACGTGAATAACAATATCATTCAATAAGTTAATACTCAATTTAATCAGTTATGGGGAAAGATTTCAGAGCTGCCTATGAATTTAATATCTACTAACTAGATACGTAGCCACGCGGTTTGAAATAATTTTGATATTATAACTTGAACTTGAAGAAAATTAGTAACATACCCAATGTCGAGTAGTTAGAATCCCTTATGAAAAAAATCGATTTATTTCAAGATATTGAGAATTATTTTAATATTCAACTAATATCCCTTCATTTTCGACCATTTTTCGGCATCGTCGCCACACGATAATATTAGTTCCGTATAAAATCAGTAGTTTTCTCCTCATTATTCTTTCAGTTAATCTTATAGATAGCAAATCCCTTAACAGGAAATAGTAATCTCAAAATCCTTTAGTATATTTTCGATATTGTTCAGGTCGAGACTCAGACCTGGAGAGTTTTTCCTGATTTCCTTTTTTCGTACTGAAAGCTTATAACTTTTGTTGCTCAATGGGAAGGCGTAATGTTTTGCATTAAATTTTCAGATTGGTAAAAATTTCAAATTTTCCTCGGCAACAGTGAGTTTTAGAGTTGCGACTGGCAAATTTAGGCTATTTTTTGGTAGAATTTTTATACCTCGCAGGTGTACAAATGTTAACTACCGAAGTGAGAGCTCTACAGAAGATTCATATTTGTTCAAAATGAAAGAGAGTTACAAGTCATTGAGTAGGCACAGTGAATTCAAACGTGTTCAAGATAGAAAATCGGGCTAGCACTTCCGTATCAAGAAACCACTTTCAACACATGGTATAAATAGCCTATTCATATCATTGAGTTCGTGGTCGTGTTGAAAATTTTTCTCAATTTAACTACTGTTCGGAAAATAAAAGTACATATTGAATTTAACAAAATCTCTCTCATTTCATCATTCAAAAATTGAAGTGTCAATGTAAATATAATTTTTCCATTAAATGTATTAATAATCATTTCAAGTTTAGAATAACTTTACCATGAGAATATCAAAATGTTTTTCTTTCAATCTTTAGTAAAAATAGGGATGTGGATTTTTGTGATATTCACTTATGTTTACTAACATAGGATCGTCATGTTGAGACATATTAAATATCAATGTTGATTATGATATCAACTTTACTAAAAAGAAACCCTTCTTTCTTTTTTCCTTCCTTTCGGTAGCCACAGGCTTGTCTTCAACACCAAATATACAAAATTTTGCGCTGGTGAGCAGGTTTACTATTCATTGTAAATGTTACTGCTGATGAGACAGCAGCTGTATGCAAAAAATTCCCTATTCTGAAAGGAATGTCACTCATTTGGGGATATCAATCATTCAAATTTTAAGTTAATTTTTACCTTGGTCTGTAACATAGGTGAGAATCTGTTCTTCCTGGAGTATTTAAGACTAGGTTCACTGTATGAAATAGAAGCAGTTAATTATTCCATATGAAAATTTCATCAGGTGGTAATGGGTGGTATTATGCTTTTGTTTTCACAATTACTTGATCAGCACCATTTTTAAAACTTTACACTCTGCACAGTGCTGTAAGTGTGGTTTCCATGTAGGTTTCTTAGATTCACAACCCGTTCAGAGGAAATAGTGCAACATCAGACCAGCATAGATTAAACAAAAAGAGAAGGAGAAGATTACATATTAGTTTTACTTTCCCCTCACCGCATTGAAGGTATTCGAAATAAAGGGGTAGAAGGCGAGGTAAATTGACCACTCTAAAAATTATCACCAGTGTCATGCTGTAGTTATTTTTATTCTCTATGAAAATTTATTTGAAATAACTTGATATACATTTGTCTTATGATCACGATTGAACTGTATTACCAATAGATTTTTATTCATTTATTTCTAACTTTTATATGAAGAAATGATTTGGATACATAAAAAAGACTTTAAATTGTTGTTGATAGTGCATGCAACTATTGTATAAATGTATGAGAATTAGGACACAAAGGGGGAAAATAAGGAGTTCGTAGCAGAGAGTTAGAGAGGCATTCTTTTTATTAAATAGAATGAGATTTTTGTTTTTATGAAGGGGAATTCCTACCCATGAGAGCTTTTCAAAATTCAAATCAACATATCTCGATTTCTATGGCAGCTAGATGAATGAAAATTCATAGTGATGTGTAAAATAATATTCTAAGCAGATTTTCTTCTAAAATTTTTTTTGATTTTCACAATATAAAAAAGTTTTTGCGCTAACAAAGAAAAAATACATATACTTGCGCAAATGCCTAAGGCTTTTGAAGTTTTCAACCTAAAAGCGTTATTTTGATTTCGTTCGACACAAAATGACCGTGGAAACCAGAAAATGCCTCGGGTTTATTGAATTTTGAATTAGAAAAAAAAATTGAATATTTTGGAAAAAAATGTTCGTTGACTTTAAAAAAACATTTTTTCCATAAATTATTCTTTTTAATTTAAATCAAATTCCCGAGGCATTCTCTTGTTCCCATTGTATTCCTGCGTCGAATGAGACTAATATCACGCTTCTACGTTGAAAACTGTAGAAGCCTTAAGGATTTGATTGTCAATAAGCAACATGTTGAGAAAACGCAGTTCAAAGTTTTGAAATGGTGCAAAAATGGTCCACCAGCCCCACTTCTAGGGGTTGTATCGTCAGAACCATAGCAGGTAGCGACGTGAGATTTTCACAGGACTAAGCTAACATGATCTGCTACGCAGAACTGTAAAAAATGAAATAATACCGTTTTGAGCCCAAAAAGGTAGGAATTCCCCTTAACAAATTCAACTTCAGTGGGGGAACCAACAGTCAGAACCCTTACCACATACCACAACCTCTGAGGTCCAGCAATCAGCTCCTCTACTAACTCTTGCAAAGCCCCATACAGAAAAAATAACAAGAGCTCTTATGCCACCAAACAGCATACGTTCGTCGAGGGAGAAAGCAATCAAGCTGATCTCACAACCTAACATCCCGAGATAGATAATGCCTGTGTAACACTAGTTTTCGAAGGGAAATCACGCCGCAAATCTCATGCAGGGAATTTTTCCCATAATCCTTCAGTTATTCTCGATCTAAATTTGTATAATTCTTTGAATAATCTAGTGTAATCCTAGACCAAGTATTTCAACTTTGAAAAGAAATTAGATTAATTCCTTCTCGCATTGAAAAGTAGATATTGCCAATTGTTAGTGAAAAAAACATTAAAGATGGTAATATTAAAGGAATATTCATTTATTTCTAAAATTAATCTCACTAGTTTTTTGTCTTCGAAGTGGATTAGCATCTAGTAGACGATTCACGTCATATTGATTTCGAAATTAAAATTTGACATCACTAGTTTTTTTGTCTTCGAAGTGGATAAGCATTTAGGAGATGATTCACGTCTTGAGATATTATATGTCCGGGTTCAAATTCATTCCGGTACAACTCTTTCCAAAAATGCCCTAGCACCAATTAATGGTATTTAGTACCTCTGTGCAGCAATTCATTTTAATGAACATAATATCTTTAATAAATCAAATCAAAACAACTGAGCATTAATTAATTGAATTTTCTACATTGGATCATAATATATTTTGTAAAACTTTTGCTCACCCCTCGCTAAACAAGTTATCGTAAGAAATATCGTAATAGAGGAGTAGAGTTTACGAGTAGAACAAACTCATGTCTCCCAGGTATTTTGAGGAACTGCTTCGGAGAGAACAATCGTGAAAGTTGAAACAAAAATAATCATTGTTTTAAATTTTATAAACAGGTTTTTAAAACGCACAGGAATGCACGAATAGATTACTTTTAACACGAAGAAACTCATGATCCTTTAGAAAACATCGAAGACAATAATTGATGCATGAATCTTTGAAAATCATTACGGTTTTATACATTTTTAACTTTTTTAGACTCAACTGTTGGCTAACAAAATTTTTTGCAAAACCTATTAATTTCACTTGTCAATGTTTAAGTCAAGATTTCTTGCCTAAGAAAATTTCCGTTTGAACAAGGAAAATTGATTTACTTCTTCTGAGTAATAGTTGTTAGAAAAATACTTTTTACTAATGTACATATTAGTTCATCGTGTATCAAATCGTGTCAAACAGCGCACCAGAGTTAGCGCGTACTGTAAGAGATTAAATGTACGGGATAAAATATGCGGGTTACTCTACTAGTAGAAGGCATTGTTTACCAAAACTTCACTGAACATGTGAATGCCCGGACGCTAGAAAGTACACGTAGTTACTTCTGAGCGATAACATGATGATCGCAACTGCCATTATTTTGAACAAGAAGCATCAACGATAACTTCAACATAAGAACCTTGGAATACAATAACACAAATTCGTCCCAAGCCTGGCATTGAATCCGGCCTCTTAGCAGCTGGAGAGATTCTCAGGAATAAAATTAAATCTGGCTCACGCCGTGGAACCTCATATTTTTCGACTGTTGATATTTCCCGAAACACGTAAATTCAACATCTGAAATAAGTTGATAAGAAAAAATTTATTCGAAAGTTCTCATATTCAAACCTTTTAAATTCTAAATACTAGAGATCTGCATGCAAAATGAAACTGAATATTCAAGACCTATTAAACTATGGTTAAATTTGATCTATCTGGTTCGCACTGAGCAAATAATTTTCAAAACATACGACACATGGGATTGAATTTGAAAACACTGAGCGGTTGTGACTTAATTTCCTTTAATTGATGGCATTCCTTGATCTAAAGTTATCATAAAAACCTATGTGAGATTTGCGGTTAACCAATTTATAATCAAGTGATTAAATCTCATGGTAGCACAGCATTGATATTTTGAAGAACCTTGGCGGACACTATGCGTACGATTTGAATACAAAAATCGAGCAGATTCGTTAAATTACTTCAATGAATAGGCTTTGCTTCACATTCAGTAATCTGGTATTTTATAAAGTTCGTCACTTACAATATGCGCCGTGCTTGAGCAACGGTTAATTAGCGCAGTTGTGCTCAACACGTCCTTGTTATGCGAGTAAAAAATATGGCTTGACAGCTCTGGCAACAAGGCCTTTAATTACAGATGCCATTTCTGGAATGTGCCCTCAAAGAACCTTTGCCAAGTTATTGCCCGAAAAAATTGTTTCGAGGCCTCGTAAGCGATCATTATTGATATTATTTTCCGTGAATAGGGAGGAATGTGCTGAAACTAATGAAGGAATTTTTTTCTGTATGAAATATTTTGGATATTTTATTAAAGCATTTCCTTTATTTGTAATCAAAACAGATGTGGTCGGGTAATCTCTAATTATCACCATTGGGAATGAATTAGGTTAGAAATAAATTTTTTAGCATGTCATAAGTAGAATGATGTCTGCGCAGAATACTCGCTTCCTATCTGATGAACAAAGCTTACAATAGGGTCTTATTTGAATTGAGCCCTACGGGATTTTAACTCTGAATTCGTAAATTTACACCAGAAAAGATCAAGTAACCTCTTCGTGATTACTATTTCAGTGACTGTTCTTTGTATGAAATCAGTGGCTGCCTGATCATTCAGCGGCGCTAACTGATCGAAGGTTAGATTAATGCTCCTCCATGCAATATTTTCCGGTCAAGTTTGAATAATTTAGGTATAAAAATTCTAGAAAGTGAATTCGGTAAACTTGAAACATTTTGATTAAATTGATACTGTTCATATGGAAACCAAAAATACCTCATTCCAGGTGCATGCAGCCATGCCTGTCGTATGTTCATTGTTAACAAGCACGCGCACGTACGACGATAGGTTTATGTTAAATGCGATCGATTAAATTTATTTCAAGATGAAAATAGTTGCACAATCATTTTCTAGAACTACAATAAGCAATCATGTTGAAAACAATTCCTATAAAATTAGGTATCCATAACTTTCCAGTATAGCAGGCAGCAATGAAACGTATATTTTGTGCCAACAATTAAGCATTTTGTAACGATCAGCTTATTCATCAATGAAAAAATAAAATGAGTGGCGTAATATTGATGAGAAGTAATGCACAAACTCTGATTGATTAAATACGTATAATTCAAGTTGAAACTAATTTTTCCGTCTAAAAATGCTGTAGCAGTGAAAGATTCCTCCCTCTGTTACTCATGTTAACAATGTCGAAAACATCCTATGGATGGAACAGGTTCGTCACTGACGTTATATGATTTTTCTGTGAAATATATTTGAACATAGAACAAACAATCATCTATCACCAATTTCAATCGCACAACTTGTGAGAATTCAAATCATACCGCTTTTCCGAAGATCAGGCACATCGTGTGGCACACTGCGGGCAGCCTAGTTAACGTTTTGAGTTGTTTTGCAATGTCTGACGCACGAAATTTCAACATCTCTTTGGCGTTCTTGCAATAATATGAAAAACTACTAAGGGCACTATTACCCCCATTTTTGAAACTCCTATAATATTCGACCGATCTTTATGAAACATGGTATAGGTATGTAAAATTGAACAAGGATTAAGATTGAACTTATGTGTTTTTTCCATTCCCCCCGTAGAAAACGAGGTATTCGAAGAAAACGAAAAAACGGCTGGGGAAAATCTCTGAACTCTATCAGATTTTGAGATACAGAGATAATATTGGTATCACAAGAAGCAGAATTGTATTTTCTACAACGTAACGGGTAGTTTTGTAAAATTTTCGAAATAATTTTTGAGAAAAAATGAAAAATACAAATGTTTACCCCATTATCACAATTCTATCACAAAAAAATTAGCTAAAATCTATTCCGAAAATGAATAAAAAACTGACGTCATCTTGTAGAGGATTAAATTACGGTTCTTTTGGTACCAAAATGGTTACTGCAGCTCAAACACTGAAAACTACCATAGGTGTAGAGGCCATAAATTGAAATTGTTCAGGAGCGCGTGTTGAATAGCGCCCAAGTGGTGAACGCGGCGCGCTCTTTGGCATGACTTAACCTCCCCCAAGCAATTCAGGCAGGTGACTGATGGATTCCTCAACTACAAACTCAAGCCAGGGTTTCCACGCAAGGCGACTCTAATTACCCTAGCTGAAGGTGTTGATTACCCCAGATTACCCTAAAACAGCTAATCCTGACCAATGATCTATTAATTAATTGAAAGGTAAATGGACTGGTTTCCAGAGCTCTGTCAGTATGAATAAGTCCTGTGTTACATACTGCATGAACGTCAGGAGGGAAATCCAGTCGAACGACGTTAGAATGCCGGTTTGATATCCAGACTATATCACGTACAAGATGTTTGCCAAAAACCTGTCGAATTAATTTTGATGCCCGCTGTTTTCCAAGGCGCCCTTTTTTTCTGCGACTCCTGATCTGGGAACATTGTTTTCATCAAACTAAAAGAGGCTCACACAATGAGATAGGTTGTGCTTAGCTAAAAATGCACAAACTTGCAGTTCCACTTTACGAGTACGATTTTCGAGAGGATCATTGGATAACACGTAGCTGGCAATTGATAGTTTTTTTGCCACCATGGATCGTTGTTTGTGTCGCTGATAGCATGTGACGCCTGATCTTCGATTTCCCACAAGTAATATAGGTTCGACAAACCTTGCAATATTCCACATCCTTTTGCTCTGTTGATTTTGAGAACTTGGCTAACCATTCCTCAAACCCAGGTTCCGATGTCAACGAATCTTTAAATTTCTGCTGGTTGTTTCTAGCTTTCAACTGGAGCTTTCCTTTTTTCGAGGTGGTGTCGTTGGCTCTTCCTCACTCGGTGCGCTATCATCTGCTATGCTGCAAGAATTGCAATAATATGTGTACCTATCTCTAGTACAATTATTTATTTTTTATTTAATTTTCCATCCATTCACGCACTTCAGCCATTCTTTCCACATGCTCAATCTAACCTAACACTTTGATCCACTCTCTGCGATGACTTTCTGGCTTCCCTCACGCATGACCTCCGTCATTTCTTTTCGTAACGGATTTTATCCAATCTTGTTACACCACATATGCTTCTCAGAGACTTCGTTGCAATCACATTTACTTATCAACTCATAAAATTTGATCGTAAAGTTATCCAATTTCTTCATTTCCTGAAGGGTGGGTGAGGAAATTCAGAGGTTTTTGGAAAAAACTACATTGCCTTTATTAATATGCATAAACTTTTCTCAACACTCAGTTGTAGAACCCCTAGTGCTTCAATTTCGGTTGACGGAATTTTAGGCATGATCGCAGCTATATCAAGTTTTACGTCCGTGCTACTGCGCCTAAGAAAGACTGTGAGAATACAAACAAATATTGCAAGTTTAAGTAGATAACTGTACTCTTTTGTTTATATGAATTTTTGTGACTAATTTTATAGCTTCTTCCTTTCGCTTTTAGCACCATTTGTAACTCGAAGTGTCAAAGAACCCTGTCTAAATTTTTCTGTTTGCATCGCTACAATAACATGTTTCTTTGGCGTGTAACATGGCTAAGAAATAAGACGCCTTCCATCTTATTAGGTGGCAAAATACCGGCGCTGTGAGGTAACTCTGCTGTTAATTCAATGACTATCACAAGAATGAACCTATTAACTATTTCTATGATGAAATATATTAGCTGTGGAATTTGACAATGCAACAAACATACCTGTCAATATTCTGTTGAAGCTTATAAACACTAGCGCAATCAGAATAGGACAGTGACTTTCGTCGACTGGCTGTTGCTGACACCGATCGAGTTTTTATTCACAAAATGCAACTCAGAATCATTTGTCAAACGAAGTGGACAAGAGATATTATGGCTTCGTATCTTGACGCCGTCTTTCGTGAGCGATACCTGATCATGGAGCTAGGATATATGGAGGGAGCATAGCCGATTCCAATCGGGTTCAAATTAGCTGCAAAAGTTGGGAGACTGGGGCATTGGCAAGGCCCCACACGTGAGCCAACCACAGACACTTGGCTGAAGTTGGCTCCTCCTCGCCTCCTCTACAACTCGTTCATTTGCCAAAGCAAGATTAGTACCGCTCCACAAATCGAAGGATGAGGTGCGCGTGCAAGTCGCTCTCTAATTTTTTATATTCAAGGGCCTGTTTTCTTTACACTTTTTAACTCTTAATGTATCTTTGCTAGTAATTTTGATATTATTAAGTGTCCGCGAGTGAGGAAACACAATTTATTATCTTTCGTAGTCTTAGAATCCCAAATTAATGATTACGATAAACTCAACAGCTGGAAGAGCAATCAGCGAGCATGTGCGCACCCTAGCGTAGTTAGTAGGTAACTGGCTTCCGTGCTGACGTCACACTTGCGAGACGGCTATTGGTTACCACAAACATGGGAGAAATCTCAAAAACTGGTTCACTTCACAGACGGCTATGCTCCCTCCATATATACTCCCTCCACGTACCTGATGACATTCAAATATGCGACACCAACCACAGCAGCAGTGCAGTTTGGTGAACACTAAATTCTGACCCGTTTCATTACATTTCGTTCAAGTGGTAACCAGTAGTGTGCTTGCATACTGGCTGTCAATTTTCTATTTTTCGTAGATTAGGCGGTCACTTCTTTCACGGAGCTCTGATTACCCTAGATTTGCCCAAATTTTTCATTACCCTAAACATTACCCTAGGGTACCCCTGATTACCCTAAACTGGGGTAATTACCCTGCTCGTGGAAACACTGACTCAAGCACACACTCATTGACAGGTTGCCAAACATCGCCAGATAAGACAATTACATATAGAGAAAAGCTTAAATGATGTATGTCAACCACCGCGCCCCGCACCCTACCGCTCTCTCCCCTCCCCCCATTTGACCCACTTCCCGCCCCCCCAATGAGTGAAAAATTTCACCAATGTGTCCGCTACATATATGAGTACATTTTAATGAATAAAAAACAAATTCCGAACATTTTCGATTTTCATTGATAAAACGGTGTTTGTATACAACTAAAGCCTTAAATAGTTAGACAAATTTCATAAGAAACACTTGACGCAAAACAAAACACGACACTCGGTTTTATGACTGAATATAGCCAATTCTGATGATTTTACGTATGATAAAGAGCGGTTGTGAGATTCTAAAAGTTCGAAATTGAGTAAAATTATTTCTAATAGTGGTGGAAAAGTTTGCCATAGATAACAGCGTGAGCTTGTTTCGAAGGTTAGCAGAGGGTTTGGATTCAATGAATGAAATAAAATTCTCCTCCACAAGTACCGATTAGATGCTTTCCTGCCAAAAAAACAATATATTAACGCAAAATAAATTTTATCCAGGGATTATCTTTATCTGAGTAATGAGCGAAATTTATTCTTCCTATTCGCCTTTTTATAGCAAACTCACAATCAGAATTTCATACTACCGAATCCACGTACTCCTAGAGGTAATATGATGACAATTTTACACGTTTGGTTCAATACTTTTTCCAATTTGATATGCAACAATTTAAGAAATGAGATTATTCAAATAAATGTCACATACGACGCTGGTGTGAGATTTTAACTAAATCAAGTAAGAGTTATTTTTAGCACTTAAAGTATGAATAGTTATTCAGCCTTTACTTCCATTGATAAATAAATGTGTGATTCGACACTAATGTCATAATGTCAAAAATTGCTAAAATTGCAATTATAGTCATTACACTGAAATTAAATTACTTCTCATTTGACATGTATCACTACCGCTGAAGCATAAACTTTTTGCATGATCTAGAAGATGTGTGAAAATTAAAACCAAAATGGTCATATATATATATATATAGATCAGAGTTATTAGGTGTTGGCATTATTTAGCCCTAACCATGACGAAGTATAGCTTGATGCGATATGGACTCTTTCTTACTTGATTGACAAAGACGTAAGTCTAAAAGCCAAGATGTAAATCAATTGCGGCATTTAGAGATCCATTTGATAATATAAAATTTAAAATTACAGTTACCGACGCGAAATGCACTGAACAATATTTATGCTCCGTTTACGGGAGAATTGAATTAAAAAGTTTGCTCGTAAGCTAGTTCTCAAGTATTTTAATCTCCACCACATGCAGTCCTAAGTTCTCTGAGTCCAATCTTGCTAGCCCCTTCGACTCTCAATTTCACGACAATTTTCCACTAAGAGGTGATAGGTTAAAGTAGGCATCCAGAATACTCGTATATCAAAAAGTAAAGTTATCTATGTTTCTTGTAATAATGATGTATTGCCACGAACAATTATTTTACGCATCAAATGATACTCATGAAATTGCGAAAACGATTTCTAGATACAGAGATTTTCATGGTCCTTCTCAAGAAAATTAGAAAAAACTTCGTGACATTTCCATTTACCCCCGCTCAGCACAAAGTATAAGTAAAACAAGATTGCTAAAACACCATTAGCACGGAAAATAAAATGAATCTTTGTTTAAATTTGTTGTAATAATAACAAAGAGTAGGAGATAACGATTTTTTAGAAAACAGAAGTAGCTTTATTTTTTGGATAAGTTTTTAAATTACGTAAGGACACCAGGAAAAAAATTAAACTTATATGATAGAAAGTGAAATTGTAACCTTATCAGTATTAGTTATTTGGTAGCATGAGAAAATAATTATTTTAAGGCTCTTATGCTACAATGTTGTCCAACAATCAGTAAGAAACCAACCCGTAAAATGATTCCGAGTTCTCGATGACTGCCACCCAAGTACCGAGATGTGCAATGCAACTAGAGTTATAATGGAGAGAAAATCACCTGCCAATTCGTAACAGGGCTTTAAGGCAAAAGAAGACCTGTAATGCGTTTGTTTCCAACACAATAGGCTTAGAGCTGAAAAGCGATTTGTTAAATTATAACAATGTTGCTTCATCGCTTGCATAGTGAACTTAATGTCACTTCTACAATTATGTGCAGGTTCATTGCATGAAATTGATGCTGAAACTTTATAAATAACTGTTACCGAACCTTTCACATTCAGCAAATTTTCATCATATAGTAGGTACAAGCTCTTTGTACTGATCTAAAGTACGGTCAAACAATTAAATTTTATCAACATAATTCTTTCCGAATGTTTCCAGCGAACTTTTAATGGAGCGGAGAACACTAGTGGTAGCGCTGCGTCATTTTTACGTCCAAGTCTGCTAACATTCGCTCAAGGTTCGTTTCGAATTGAAACAGCGGAACCAATTAAAACTTAATTCGCAGAAATTGGAGGGCAATTAATACTATTACTTATTAAGCCGTGATGCAAGTTGTTAATCCTGCTGTTTACAGTTTATTTAGAGCCCAATTAAACATTATTTTATGCATCAGAACAATTCTTATGAGTCGCTAGTTAATTAATTAGCTAATTAATTCAAGAACGTTCACTTACTCATGTTTTCAAAAAGATTAGTCACGAGTCGTGGCTTCATTTATTTGTAAATGATAGATTTAGGTAAATTGATCATTCACTTCACTTTCCTAGGCATTATCTATTACTGCCTTCTCTTCATTCAGTAAAAAATGAATTTAGAATAGTAACTAAAGGAAAATATTGTGGATCAGAAAGTAGGGGTTGTGCACGCACGTAAATTTAGCCGTCAAATTCGACCACCATTGGAGAAAAATTTGCGCCCGTTGGAGGCGATTGTTCAAGTACATAAGAAACTCACTGCATTTCGATCTCGAGTCACACTCGAAGGCGTCAATTCCAACTGATGTTCCGACTGCATAGGTATGCCTAACTGACCCAATGAGGAAACAGCAAGACTTTTACTCCTGGTTGTCTCTACGTGAACAATATCGGTGTTACAATATAAGGACGCTACAGAGGCAAGCAACCGGCTACATAGGCAGCCGTGCGCGGATCGTGAGGGGTATGAGGGGTGTACCACATCAGCAGAAGGGAGGAGCACGTAGGGGGTAGAGGCTGTATCAAGAGCTAGCCCGAAATACATCACATATTCGAGAGTTATTGTAAATAAACAAAATAGCACAGAAAAATAGTGGGTTAAAAAGATTATTATCTACGAGCAAGAGACTAAGGAATGTTGGTATTTGAGAGTAAAGAGCGGAATAATTTCAAATTGGAGAGAGGGACACGTAGCATAAGGGAAGTGACGCTTAAGAACGAACCAATGAGAGGGCGAGGATTTTCGCGGGCATTCCGCACAACCCACGATGCGCGTCCTTTGTGCGGGTGAGGTATAAAGGCTTAGGATGAACGTAGAACCCGTCTATTTTTGCTTGGTGCTGTGAAGGATGTAGGCTGCCTGAGAGGAGAGGAGAGGAGAGGTGAGAAAACTTGGCTTGATAATTCATGTGGAGTCATCGAAGCGTAGTATGTCTAACTTGTGGACGCAGTGATTTCAGTTAAAAGCAGAATGCTAATTAGTTTCGTTTTCATTTCATTACATTGATTATCTCAAACAGGATGCTCTGCATTGGGCTTTCAGTATGAGGGTAAAATGATCATTTCTCAGAGAGGAATTGTTTTGAGATTGCATAAAATGGGGAATCAGAATATTCGTGTGCTTATTGGAGGGTTTGCATTGGTAGAGTGTTCTCAAACAGGGAGTGCTTAGAGTTCACTGTAATAATTGTGTAAAATTTCAAGGGGGGTTATTATCTCGCAGAAAGGGATTCATATTGAATGGGAGAAAGTAAATTCATTGTGTCGGGAAAAGCTAGATTGTCTGTTGAAGCTTCATGTCAATTCGGTAGGGGGATGTAATAACGTTCATGTCTCAGGGAATGGATTATGCAACCATGTCCATTTGTTCTCCGGCGGGTGGTTTGTAGCACCGCAACCGGGGTGCCCTACACGACCGAGGGACAGTAGCTGCAACCGGGCGGTCTCAATCTCGCAGAGGGCCTCCAGCCTGGTATTCAGCGCTAATATGGGAACCCTGGATGCTGTGCTTCGTGTCTCGACAGGCCGACGACAGTGAATTAACTAGGGAGAGCTCGCAAGTAGTGATTGTGGAGAAGGCAAAGATGAAAAGCACGCTGAACAGTGCAAATCCATTTTTAGCGCGCAGTGTGTAGTATGAATTATGCAGCAAGTGCAAAATTTACAAGGGTGTCGTGACCATGTTGGGTACAATTAACAGTGTGAAGGGTCCTCCTTATTATGAATGCCGTGTGGTAAGCAGAATTTTAATGTCATGCATTGAATTTTTCCCCGTTTGTCTCTGTAGCCAACGGAATTTTAGCTTACAGCATGAATCGGTATTTATAAGCGGTTAGATAGTGAGACAAATAGTAAAATTTAGTGTAGTCAGTAGAATTCAGAGAAGGTCATTTTGCACTACGATTGTCATATGACAGAGTTTTTTCTATCATATTCTATCCTGATTAGTCATTAACATTCAACTTCTACTAAACACGATAAGTTCTTCCTTAATTTAATCACATTCGTTAATTGTATAGGCAAGGATAAAACTTAAACCATTCCAATTTAATATCCTTTGAGAACACATTTTCCTGGTGTCAAACCCAGCTCGCTAACCAAACATGTCTATTTCGATGGCGTCAAGTTTCTCACCTGGGAATGATGCACACGTGTCACTGGAAAGAGACCCACATTAGGTAATTTCAAATATGATTTATGTTATTGAAAAACTTGAAAGCTAGAATTCTTTTCTCAATTATAACACAATTCATGGAGTGAAATTTGATATCATTGGCTCTGTGAGAAGTTCAATGCAAGTGTTCATGAGGAAATGAAAATCTAATATAAAGATGATATGCAGAGCAGCCAGAAGAATAGCAAAGAAAGCTACGCCATTCCCTATCACAGAATCCAAACCTTTTGTTAATTGGTTAAGAAAATCGACAAAATATTTTCTTAATGCTTAATTTCCTCGATTTTGGGATAAAAACATCACAAACACGTAAAATTATGGAGAAGTGTTAAAAAAAAGTATATCATGGTTTAAATCAACTGATTGCGATCACTGCTTTCAATACCCATCACGTGGATTCCTTTAAACGTAAAAATATATTATAAAAGGAGGGACTCTTGAATATCCTTGATCCGAAGACTTGCTGTTTCATCATGGCTTCAGTTTTGGATTGCGTAGAATTTTTGCACAGATATATTGGGACAAAATTGTCTGTCTCGACCAATTTCAATAACAGTCTTCACATTGGCTACATCTATCCGCTTGGCCATCATGACTTCAGGACAAATTGTCATTCATGATCAATTTTAGGATTGGAGCCCGCTATATTTTTATTTCAACTTGTCATCCTTATTTAAAAAGTAAACCATTGAGTTCGTTATGCAGCAGATTTTTCATTAATGGGGATTATTTTCGACGGGTCGTACTCCTCACGGATGAAAAAAACGTAACAGTAACCTTTTTGTAGGCTCTCTTTCTGGCCTACCATATTATAGGGAAATAAACTTCCCTTTACCACACGGTTCAATAAATTGATACTAGCCCGTTGGGTGCTCTTATGATTTATTTAGGGATCATGAACAAACATCACAGTCCTTTTAACGGTAGCACAGTAATAGCAAGTAATGATAATAGCAATGACATTGGCAAGTGTCAAAATATTGAGGAAAGATAAAGAATAAAGCTAAATAAGTCGGTAACAAAAATTAAATGAATATGCATATGTCATCAATATATACCTCAATATAATCAAATCAAATGTTCTTAGAAATAAACAAGACAATTAAACAGTGAACAAACTACACGCTGGCCGATTGTCACGCATCTGGCGCCTAGAGAATCGACCTAGCATTAGCACGCTGGGATAATTCTTTCAACGATCTTTTAAGAAGCATGGACGGCGCCAACACTTTTTTTTCAGAGAATTCTCCTCAAATCCCTGACATGGATGTATCCGAACATACGATGCTCTTTTTTATACCTGGCTCAAACTTCCTGGATTTCTTTTTTCTACTAAAACAATTAGGTCAGGTCCGATAGCCCTCAGATTGGTAAACAATAGGGAAAACAATAGATGCTCGATTGAAAAAAAAATATATTGGTGAACGTTTTTTCTCACCATTGCTTTATTCCTTGGTGAAAGAGAGTTTTGCGAACTACACGGTGGTTTGGTAAAGGTACTGCACCTCTTATGAGCAATAAACGAAACGGGTATTTTGTATCAGAAAAATGAACAATTCGCGCTTAAGTAAAAATCTCAGAATTAAAAGAATGCCTTCAATATTCTAAAGTAATATCTCGTGATAAAAACTTGCAAAACAACCTTCGTGGATTACTCCGTTTAACTTAGAATTTATATTTATAAGGTGTGACATTGCCAGACATAGCGATCATTCCTATTTATCACTTATAAAACTAATTTACAGTTTTTCTCTGCCTCTTATTCTTGCTGGATAAATTTCATTCATTTTGAAAATGGGCCATGTAGAGGAAGAGGAAAAAAATTTGGTCATGTACAACAAACTTCATAATACTTGAAGTCATTCAGCGAAGTACACCGATTCTTTTTGACCTAGCACAGCCTAAGCACTATGACGCAATAAAATCAACTTCGTTTCATTCTAACAGAAATTTTTGGGATCAATTCACATTTAAACACGTACCAGTTGAACAAATGCAGGGAATTTTACTAATTATTATAGCAGGTGGGAAGATATAATTTTTTATAAAATTTACGCTCATTAAAACCGAGAAAAGGGACCCGCCAGAGAAACCAAAAACAAAACTGTAAAAAAATTCCAGGTGGAGATCCACGCAATCTTCAACAAACTATTACACTTATTCAGTGCGAAGAGAATTACCGTAAATAGTACGATAAAGAAAGTTCCCTATCACCCAGCCATATTAGTAGCACTTCCGTATTAATTTCTTTTCATACAGGATATTCGAAATCTATTGGTACCTACACACTTTCACAGTAGATATTGAATGGAAAAAATATTTTTCCCGAATAACTAAAATCTTAACATTCATCGTAATTGAGATATCGTATCTCAACAGTGAGTTGAGGCTGTTCAACAATGGTGGGGGCAGTCCCAAGAGTTGATGGTTACAGGAATTAATTCAATTGAATTAAATTTATCCCGAGAATATAATTACGATAAAACTTTAAAATAACCACCCGTTATACAGAGTGGTTCCCGGACAAGATAAATCACTCTAGAAACATCAGAAATAAGTTTTCAGGGTCATCTATCCATCCAACAAGGTCCATGGCTATCTATGGACACCGTAACCGAGCAGCTAAGAGCGAGCACCTCTCACGAAGAGAGAGGCCTATTCCAATGCCGGCAATGCCGCCCAGTGATTCTCTCCGGTAGGAAAAAGGCAAAGTCAGCGATAATTTAAAAACCAACTCAGCTGTCGAAAATTGGTACCTGCTTTACTGGTGGTAACCGTTATTACGTCCTGGGTTACAAACATGCATCGGGCTTGATTGGAATAAACGTCCTTTTTCTACAATGGGTATAGACAAACTAAACTATTGATGGGGCTTACGAAAAAAAACTCTATAATTTGCGTGCGTAAGATATTACAGCAAGAAATATATTTTACGAGAGACCTCTAAGGTTAAATATTTTGAAAGCGATGAACGTCAAATATTCAAGGAAAAGACGATGTTTTCGATTTTTGTACGTACTGTGCGGAAATCCAGATAGGTTACCTTATTAATAAGGCTACAGCTCAAAAGAATGACTTCGTTTGTAGAGTTGATCAGTTTCAATTTGTGCGTTGACAGTGAATTGTTCTGGTCGAGTGAATACGACATAGAAAGCCTGTCTAATTAAATCACACGCCATGCAATGCTCTCGAGTCTCGCCCCAGATTTCGCCTCGTACAGTGCCACTGGATTATCCGTCACTACAATCCTGGCGTTGCTCTTGTCGAGGGCTGCGTATCGCGCGGAGCTTAGGTTTACCGAGGAAGGGCCTTTGGTACTGATGAAGTTTGGTGGAGGAAGATAGCGGTAAGTGCAGAGCGAATCGGTCGCTCCGACAGGAAGCCGAATTGTTGAGTTCGCCTCTTCGCCCGCTGACACATGACCTGACCAAGGGGTACGTTCACACTACGAGCGGCAATAATGTTTGTACAGGTTTGAATGCAGAAACGCTTGGCTGTTCACACGACAAGCGAAGCGGGGCGGCGCGGCGCGGAGCGGAGCGGCACGCTCGGGAAATTCGTTGGGATTTTTTGACGCTCGCGGCGAGCGTTTCTCCTCGGCTCCGCCTTTAGATCGTCATATTTTACAGGGGTAGAATTGTCGTTTGAGTTAAAAAAATCTAGTATATAACTTGTTATTTGTACAACTAATCATATAACAATTATAACTGATAGTGTAACATGTAATATTTTAGTGTAATTTCACCCATTTGGGTTCATTAATCATTTATTTCTATTTTCTTCTGCTTTCTCTGATAAGTTACTTTATTAATGCGTCAGTTTAAGGAATTTATTTTGCTTTTCTCGTGATGTAGTTCCATCTTTCTTGTGATGCTGTGTATTTCATTTTATGATCTTGATTAAAGTATAATTATGTACGATTTTTTAATAAAGTTTTCATTTTTTCCGTAAAATGGGAGAAAAAGGAGGCCGTATGATGATGAGGACTCAATGAGTGTCAAATACACAATAAGTTTAAAAATTTTATGAGCTTGGGTGATTTTTTCCAATACTAACGGAAAGCATATCAGTATTTCGAGAACTATTTGGTCAGGACAAGTCAATATTTGTCAGTATTTTTCACTTAGGTTTCTCTGGCAAAACCTTGAATTTCTGAAGGGCATTACTTTACGTTCACTCACGTTTAAGTCACCACAAGATTTTTTTTGTATATACTGGCCTACGAAAACCTCTAGTAATATATGCGATACAGCCTATATGGAAAGACTTTAATTTTGCTTAAACTACTTTGCTTTACATGTATCCTCAATAAAAATTTGTGTATTGCTAAACAGCAAATTTATCTAATCTCGTTGGAAATTTTTCTTTTTATAAGGGATTGTAGTACATCAAAAGTTGCCGGCTTCATCCGTAAATACTCGTAGAATTGTGATTCATCTCTCCTCAGTGCTTCGAAGAGATAGTGGTATTTTCCATAGCGATCTCTCCTCATGTTGATGGGATGGATCCAGTGTTTCCGTTTTGCCGTCGAGCAACAGAAGCACATTCACGGAACGCTCCATAGCGACTGATGCTTGTCTAGGTCGCTCTGCTCAGCTCACATGTGAACACACGCGCCGCGCCGCTCCGCTCCGTGCCGCGATGCTCCGCGCCGCTCCGCTCGCTCCGCTCGTAGTGTGCACGCACCCTAAAGGGCCATTTACACTAGGGGGCATTTCGGCCGTGAGGCGCAACACGTATATACGAGGCTCACCACTGATTTTCATATTTGTGTGTGTTTACACGAAGTTCCCTATTCGCCACGGTAGTTACGAGGCTCTTGAGTGTCGCAGATTACGAATTCGATCAGAGCAAATAGGAAACTTCGCATAAACACACACAAAAATGACACTGAGTGGTGAGCCTCGCATACATGTGTCCCGCCTCACGGCCGAAATGTCCCCTAGTGTAAACGGCCCTTAACTCACCGGGGGCCGTTTTACTCCTCTTCGTCTGACGTCGAAGTACTGAATAGCACCGAGGGGTACGTGGGTTGGTTGGCCATTGTGATTTGCTGTCAACGTATCAATTTCGTGCTCTGGTCTATTAGGGTGCAGCGCCACACACGCATTCGAAGATGACTCTTAAAACTTGATAACAATAAACCTTAAAGGTATAGCGCAAAACGTATACCTCATAACTTGATTACTGATAGCTTGAGGACTATAAGCCTTATAACCCATAACTAATAACTTGAGAACTGTAAACCCTTTAACGTATAACTGATAACTTGAGAACTATAAGCTTTATAACTTGATAACTATAAACCTTCTAACCTGTTACTGATAACTTGAGAACTATAAACCTTATAACTTGATAACTATAAACTTTATAACGTATAACTGATAACTTGAGAACTATAAACCTTACATACAACGTATAACTGATAACTTTAGAACTGGAATTGAAACGCTTTTCCGCAGCCGATATCTTATCAGCTGCCTCGGTATGGGTTGAAGTTGTTCCGGGGTTACTTCGTGTCCTTGAAGGCTCATGTCTTTGTTTTTCCCTACCGTTGAGTCTAGGTCTTTCGGGGTTGAGAGATGGGTCCTGGCGTCTGGCAATAGGTGCGTGTTTTGCACTCGGGCCCGTTCAGTGCTACTCCTCGCCCATTGACTCGTTTGACCTGTAGTTTATTGTTACTAATCTTTCGTAAAATTCAATTAAAATTCTCAATCCAGACTTTCCTTAACTGCACCATCAGTCTTTTTGTACATGTACTGTCAAAGTTTTTAGTTTGTTACCGAGCACTCAGTACATTCATTTTTGTACAAGTGAGCGTTCAGACTTATGGATCCGCGTTCAAGATGATGCCTAGATATTAAAACTATTTTTTCAAAGAAAATCATGTACACAGTGACGGGCACTATATTAAACAAACGTTAAACATAAGGTTGAGACCATTGAAATGAACACTTTTTCCTTTATAATCGCGTGTTCAAAATGCTTCGGTAAATACTTATCCAGATTTTACATCTTCTCATGGCCGCCACGGTTTCCAGATGTTACGCTGCCCCTAGATTTCTACTTCTGGGAACATTTGCAGAGTTTGAGAGTTATTATTATTATTTTTATTATATAAGAAAGTTTTAGCCTCCCTTAACCACGACAAAGATGTTCCAAGAGAGGAAAGAGGAAGGCACCATTTAGTATGGAGTTGAGGGAACGTGGAATCTATGCACAAGGTGCACAGAAACAGTCAGCTAGGAAAGAAGTTCATGAAACAAGAAAAAAGTTGAAGAAGAAAGTAGTAGGTGGTGAAAAACAGGACAGCAGTGAACCGAAAAAAGATGGTCCGTAACAAAACAAAAACCTATTCTATTTCAATAAAAGGAAGCCTACCTAACTTTTAGCTCAGGCCCTCACATAAGAGTTTGAGGGTACGAAATACCGATTTATTTCGAGTAAAACTTCATCAGTAGAATAATTATTATTGATTGGGCCTTCACGAGGATTCGTGAAATTCCTAGTGTCATCGATAGCGTTTGGAAATCATTGCACCGGTGTGTGAACTCCCAAATCAGAGGATATGGGCGCCATGTTGAACATCATTTTAAGGCAGTTATTCCGTTTCTAGTTTTTGTAATTGATCTGTTTTCCTAACTTTTACATTTCCATTTCCCTACCACTCCCAAAGTTCGAGTTTTTCTCCAATACGTTTCAAATTGCAAGGCATTGCAACTCGTTAGCGCAGTATATATGACCTCGGTGTTATCGAATAAAAATGGTTTATTTCAACGTCATACTCTTATGTTAAAGTTTCTTCAACAAAGTGCCGATCACCCTGCACAGGAAAATTGAAACGTTGCTGGAGTATACCTATAACAATACTGAAGCTCTCTTCTAAGCGAGAATCTGTTAAAACCAACGAATTTCGAACCGGATATGAAAATAACTACTGTAGTTAGAGGAAGCTCTTTCTAGCCAAAGTTTACGAAAAAACAAGATCATACACACCTTACAATCCACAAAGGTTATGGACGTGCTGGACACTTGCATGAATGGGTGCCAGGAATTTTAAAACGGTGAAATCAGCTACTCTGGAAGACAATTTGGATCAATTTAATTGTCAATGCCGCCCTTTTTGTGCGACCATTGAGCTTTTCTAATTTACTTGTGTAAATTCCTAGCAAATCCTTCGTTTGCTTCGTCATTCCGGAAAGCATGGTAAAGGTGGAACATTAGTAATTTTGATGGCTTACATACGGTAACAAATGATAACGAAATCGCTGCGTACTGTTCTATCTAAATGGGAAGTAAAACTTCATAAAGTATATCGACTGAAATTAACTAGAGTTTTAAATGCACGAGCAAGTGCAGTCTTCACTATATTTTTTTAACACCTGAATTTACTGTAGATAATTAGTTCCTGATTCCTGACCATCTAGAGCTCAGGTCTCCAAACTTTCCAGCCTTAGGACCAAACTGATTACTCCAGTACTTTCCAAGGGCCAATACCGTTTCAATTTTTCAACATATCACAGCAACAATGACAATAGTGAGCCATTTAAGGCCTTTTGACACGGTCAGTGGGTGAGCGCTTCATCACGAGTACTTTGTAGAGTCAGTGTGTCCACACGGACCATGGCAGAGGTGCAGCACTGCTCCAAGTAAAATCCTCATTCCTCAGTCTGCTCCTAGCAGCGGTAGAGAGAGAACGTACGAAGGTGGCTCTGCGACAGGCAATGGCGCTTTCAATCTCTATCAGTTGTCGTGGCTATAAAGAAGAAACAAAACGAATGAGGAAAATGTGGGCGAAGCGTTGGCTTAAAAAAGTCCTTTTTTGGCAGCTAAACGCCACTTTTCCAAGAGAACGTGTAGGCAGGGAGCAGAGACGACACACCCTACATGTTCAGCATCTCAAATGGCACTGGCAAGCATTGGATAGCTCGACGAAGACCAAACCTACACACACTGTTGCTTTTAGTGCTCCATTCAGTCTGAAACGAGAGAAAATGGGCGGGGTTTGAGCCTCTCTCTTCAGTGCTGAAGCGCTGGCCCACTGACCGTGTCAACAGGCCTTCAGCTGTAGCGGGCCGTATTGATCACACTGGCAGGCCATATCTGGCATGCCAGAATGTGCTCTTCCTCAGAAGGAGCAGTATGGGAGCTCTTTGATATAATTTATGCCCATTGACTCCTATTAGAATGTATCTCAAATAGGAAAAACGTGTTGAGTTTAATTCAAAATTTATTTTTCATTCGAAATATCTATGTTTAAGTCTTTTGAATCGAAACAGATTATCAGGAAACTAGCCGATAAAATACCAAGAAAACTGGGTAACCGAAACCTTCTGTTTTATTGGTGGTTATGAAAAGTTTCATAGAGGAAGGTGCGCGTTATCTGATATTCAATCGAATACAAATGAACAAAGTCCAGAAGAATATATTAACAAAATTCAGTCCCAAAAAATTTGTTCCATAAACAATTACTGAGTGAACTGGAGTTTTTTCAAATAGCTACAGATTCATAAATTCAAAGATCATGAATGAGTAACAATTTTTTTGTCTGACGAGATAGGCATTATACTCACTTTTTACCTGAGAATTGAGATAATCGGTATCTTCCTTGAACAACGTTAATTTTTTGCATGGACGCTAGTCTTTCAGTAGTACATGCTAAAGAAACAGGTGCCTTCGACCTCATCATGGGTTTTTAAGTTTTTCTTCCTTAGAATGTAGGGCGGTAAATCTCTTTCATGCAAGTTGAGCTGTTTGTGCCTCTGTGGTATTCAACTTCTACGTAAAAATTATTGCATTCTTTTTTGTACAAAGGAAAATTTTTTTGCGAAGCAAATTTACAATGAAACAAATGGAGAAGAAGTATTTTAAAAACTTTTACTCTGAACGTTTCGAGCCTAGGCTCATTCTCAACAAAAAGTCTGCAAATAAAATTATAGACAGGTCAGTACACCCAAAATTACAGAAGCGCAGGATATAAGAACGAAAAACAAACAAAACAAAATATATAATAATAATTTATCGGTTCACTATTTTCAGAGGGTATGCACTCTGCATTTCGTTGAAAGAAGGTTTGAGTTAATAAATGAATAAGGACTCTAAAATACGTAGGTCTAAGCTGGCGGTACAAGTATCTAATATTTTATATTTGCTAATACCAATAATCTGTTCACAGGAACCATTACTACAATGTTGTCTGATACTAGAATGAGTAGGAGAAGCACGTAAGCGACCTGTACGATGACTTCGACCTGCATGTTCAGCAACCCTGACGTTAAGTGCTCGGTGGGTGGAACCCACATACTGTGATGCGCAATGCGCACAACTGAAATTATAGACGAGGGAAGATCGCATGCCAGTCGGATGTACATCTTTAAATCTAAAAAATGATCCAATGGTATGTTTGTTAACTAAAATAATACGAAAGGAAATTTCCGGGAAAAATGTAGTCAAAAGCAATAAAAAGTATTTTCTCAACTTCTCCGATTGAAATCTAAAATATGGCAAAACACAATTACTATAGTTTAGAGCTTGAACACGAAATTTCGGAATAAATTTACTATTCATGAACTTATTAATGGCACAAAAAAAATAACTGAATGTGGATATCCATTGGTTTTAAAATAAGACTGTAAAAACGTAAATTTTTTATGGAGGTCAGTGTAGTTTGAACAAATACTATAGGCGCGAGTTATATGGGTTGAGATGCTGTTAAGTTTAAATTTCTTGCAACAGAAACTGAAGTAACTTAGTCCTAACACAGAGAATGTTGGTTTCCTGTAGACTGAGGTTATGAATTTATTACCAGATCGGTGAACATTGACACCAAGATAATTCAATTGATTATTATTTTCTAGATCTAAAGTGAATTTTATATTGGGATGTCTGGAATTGAAATATTGAAGATAGGAATGGGCATCAAATTTGTTTATGAAAAAGACAAAAGTATCGTCAATATAGCGCCATAGAAAACTGGCTTGAATGAAGTCGGACACTGAATTGACCATTTCTGTTCATTGTGGCATATGAAAATATTGGCGAAAGTTGGGCCTACAGGGAGATCCATACCTAACCCTTCAATCTGTTTATATATACTGTCATTGAAAATAAAGAAGGAATTCCGCACACATAGTTCTAAAAGAGACCTAAAATAATTTTTGGTTAAACCTAAAACTGTAGAGGACGGATCAGAAAAACGAGAATTTATGCAAACCAATAGTTTCGTCAAGAGGTACATTGGTGAAAAGATTCTCAACGTCAGGAGAAGCCATAAAATACTTATCAGCATAATGTTGACTAGATACAGTTGTCATTCGCGCCAATTAGTTAACTATATAGTAAACTCAGGTTTATTTAACTATCTGTTCGTTGTATGTGTAGTCATTGATACTCAGTATCACTCACTGCAATATAAACAAAACGAGTATTTAGAAAGTGAACACTAAAGTACAATATGGAAATTAACCTACATTAAATCAATATTTCAAGTTACTGCAACTATCCTAATCTAACTTAATTTACCTTACCTAACTTGACCAAACCTTACCTTACCTTACCCTACCTTACTTAACCTAATCCAACCTGGCCTAACTCAACCTGACCTAACTCAACCTGACCTAACTTAATCTGACCTAACTCAATCTGACCTAACTCAATCTGACCTAACTCAATCTGACCTAACTCAATCTGACCTAACTCAATCTGACCTAACTCAATCTGACCTAACTCAATCTGACCTAACTCAATCTGACCTAACTCAATCTGACCTAACTCAATCTGACCTAACTCAATCTGACCTAACTCAATCTGACCTAACTCAATCTGACCTAACCTAACCTGAGCTAGTTGTGATGTTACGGAGGGGGAGGGAGAGGGGTAGGCGGTGTCCAAATCTGGCGACATTGGAGTCTGTGCCTCCAGTACAGCACAAGACGGCATGCTGAAAGCGTGATGAAGAAGGACTTTGGCATATACTTGAGGAATAGAGCCACCTGAGCCACACTTGCAGGGTGTCCACTTCAATCTAAGCTACAAAATAGAAAATGTAATTAATTTTGAGCAAAAATAACTACAAAGGCTTTGTGGGAAACAATGAAGGTGATATGTTTCAATTAGTTACCGTTGAAGAAGAGCATTATTTAAACAGACGTCAGAAAAAAAGAGGCAGTTGGGCAATGGTCCAGGTCAAAGGGGAGTCAAGATACCGGAATAGGAAAAAACGAAGTAGAATAACTGCATTTCACCGAGGTAAGTAGCACAAGTAAAAATTAATGATAGTAAGGAACATTCGATATTTACCCGTATCTGAACTTCAACCGGTCTCTCTAATGAGCGAAGACTTTTAGACAACAGGTGTGAAGTTCCACATGAGTAGTTTAACGTAAAGCTGTAGCTCAATATAGAGTTTGCACTCCTTTAGAAGGTGAGCCACACCTTTTAGCCGAAATTTTAGTTCCACATCTAACTCGGTTCAAGTTTAAATTGAAGGTACTGTTAAATTTAAGAGGCAAGAATAACAAATGGGGTAAAGGTTTTGCAGAATAAATAAAGCATTCATACTTACGTGTACCAAAACAAAATGTATGAAGAATATTAAGGAAAAAATGGAAGAAAATAATTAGGCTGGAAACTTCTAAGGAGGATCCCCGGCGTTCAGCAAGATGGTGTATTGCAGACGGTATGCAATGACTCGCGAAGCGATCACATAAGCTGGTAGGCCTATAAACCACCTCAAAAAACCTAGTGGACGCCCCGTGCTTATCCTCCTTTGCCTGCCTGAAGTTCTCTCTCTTGACCAGGTCGGAGAAACCCGAAAATACCCGCGCGCCGTCCCGGGCGACAATGGGTTGCAGCGCGATGTCATTCCCGGTCGCGAGCGAGAAACTGTGAGGAAAAATCATCGCACATTCTGGAAAAGTCCTTGCTTCTTGCATCTAATTTAAACGTGGTTAGTGAACTTTTACGTTAAACAGAGGATTTCTATTGTAAAGATATGAATTAGGCTTGTTCACTTTCTTTCCATGCCACAGTAGAGCAGGCCATATTAGGAAGGGGATGGGTAAAATAGCTGGGAATTTCGAAGCATGATATCATGGGAGGTGAAAATAACCGGTCAACGATGTTACTTTACGTCTATATTTTAATGATGATGATTTTGCTGATAGTCATTTGGAGCGATAGTAAGTTTATTTTGTTAATAAATGGGGGATGAGAGGAGTCCCGGATACGGGTATTGTCACAACTGACGATGATTTTAACAGGCTCAGTTCACTCGTAGCAGTGAAAGTGTAATCTTACGTGTGCTACTAATATTTATGTGTGTGTGAACATAATTATAAAGGAAGGTTTTTGAAATATTAGAGCTGTTTTTATTATAATAACACAAGTAATTTGATATTTTTTCTTGCAGAGTTTTTATAGTCAGTATATACTTTTTAAAATGATTTAAGGTACTAATTTGGGACCAAAATGAAAGGAAAACTTGCAAACCAATTGCTGTAAGAAGCAGTTATTCCCATAGAAATTTGACAACCGAAAAAGGAAAATAAGAGGCACAGCTCCACACCACAGTGAAATATGGCTGCGGTATTTTGGCCTCCGAAATTTTCCTTGTGTTTTGGATTACTGGTTGGTGTAAAAAAAACTATTCCTAAAGCCCATATTACACGGTGGCAAAAAGTGGCACTTGTGGGTGCGAGAGATGCGCTCTCTTCGTCGAAGTCATGGCGGCCGCCGTCGCCAACACACTTCAATGTTATTATACGATTCGGCGTTGGCCAGCCACGGACACGGCGTCAGTTGCGCATGAAAATCGGACGTGGGTGGTTACGTCATAATGGTGCTCTCTAAGAATGCAAAGGACCTACAACGCATACGAATAAAACTGCAAAAAGCCAGATTTGTTTTCATTGTTGTATTTACATATACATGTTTTTCAAGCCGTGTTAATTTTCTACGGTTAGGCCACCATTTTGTAGGCATCTGCAGTCCAAAAGTCGATTCTCCCGATTTCTTTTATTGCTTTAAATGAGTTTGAGATATGTCCCCGAATGTCTGTAAAAATATCAGGAACGTATCCCAGAGCTAGCGTCCCCCCCGGGAGGGGGAGAGCATCCCCCTTACGGACCTTTTTTTTCATTTTTGAACCTAGAGCAATGAAATTTGGTTTACTGATGGAAATGCAATTTAGAATCATTTATCATTCATGACAAAATGAGATTTTCTTGAAAAGAAAATGGGAAATCATAGAAAACGACATTTTTGGGGGGTTTTCTAAATGCTTTTTCTCCTACAGTTTTTGAGCTACAGTAATGATTTTGGTATCATTGGATGCAGAATAACGTAGATATTCAAAAAAAAATTCTCAAATTTTCAATTTCATTTTATTTTTTTTACATATATTTCATCATTCATATTCCTCAGGGTAAGCATCCCCCTTCCGAATATTTTTTTTTTATTATTGAATTTAGAGCAATGAAATTTGGTATACTGATAGAAAATGCAATTTAGAATCATTTATCATTTATGACATAATGCGATTTTCTTGAAAAGAATATGGGAAATCATAGAAAACGACATATTGGGGGGGGGTTCTAAATGCTTCTTCTCTGATAGTTTTCGAGCTACAGTTATGATTTTGGTATCATTGGATGCAGAATAACGTGGAAATTCCAGAAACTTGAATGCTTTTCCTCAAATTTCGAATTGAAAAATTAGAAAAAAGAACAAAATATTCTCATGAAAATTCAAATTTATGACGTCATAACTTTGAAACAAGAATGAATTTTGAAAAACTTCTCAATACATTGTAAAGCCCTTGTTTTTCTGCATCCAATGATACAAAAATCATCACTGTAGCTCAAAAACTGTAGGAGGAGAAGCTTTTTTTCTTAAAAATGGGTCTTAGAAACCAAGTAAGTTTTCAAGACGTTTGTCATTATTACTCCGAAGTTTACACAGCTAGAGCAATTGGGTTTGTTGCATTTGAAAGTGATATGTGTGCTCTATCTTATTTACTAGGGGATTTTCAAAATTTTTTCTGTAAAGCTTTCCGTAGACTTTTTTACCCTAAAAATATAACTTTTGCCCTGACCCTTACAAAAAAATCATATAAATTCTGAATGAAATACATCAAAAAATCCCCTAGTAAACTAGATAGAGCACACGTTTGACTTTCAAATGCAACAAACCGCATTCCTCTAGCTTTGTAAATTTTGAAGTAATAATGAATAATATATGTATATATATTATGTTGTTTTTCAAATATTTAATTTTCTATGGCCTTATGAAAAATTTTTGTTCAAGATAAGTTGTTACAAATGTGGAGATCTAGTAATCTGCAAATTTTCATAGACGTACGTCGAATAGAACAAAAGTTGACCAGTTTTTCATATGGTGGCCTTACGGTTAATTCAGAGTAATTCAAAATTAAAAATGGTTAAATAAATGCATTGATATTTTTTTAGGGGTTCTGATGCCAGCAAAATATATATACCATTTAAAAAAAGAATTATGATATTATTATGGCTTAAAATCAACGTTAAGGACACCGTCTGGGTAGAAATCGAGATAAGTGTTGATTTTATGTTTTTATATGCATCTTATAGAGGATTTTCTTGCGCTTCCATTGGTACTTTCCGTTTACGTCTACTCCGAATAGTGCGCCCACCACAGGGGGAAAGCGATGGGGGTGGCGTGACCTTGACCCCTCCCCCCCCTCATATTGGGAGTCAATTGAGCGTGTTTCCCTGCGGCAATGGCAATAGAGTTCGTTCATGAGCTACTCGAAGTGTTTTCATTATTCAAACGAATCATTCTAACGCTGAATAAATATTTTTTATAAGATTTTGACAATTTCAGAATTTAGCTGTTCTGCCGTATCTATGATACCGCAGCTTTCATTCATAGCTCGATGACAGCTACAGTATCATAGCTACAGCTATGGCGAGCACACCAAACCAGAGGGCTTGAAAAGAGCTACAAAACAGAGGAGTTGACATAAAAAAACGTATTTTGGTAAAAAAAATGAAAAAATAAAAAAAGTGGTTATTTTGATGAATTACATGTATTGTCTTTTGTTGCATATTTTTTCCCAGAGTTACAGAACTACAGCAATGTAAATTATATCAATCGAAAGGGCTTGAAAAAAGCTACAAACGCTAAAGAGTTCATAGTAGAAAATCCTGTAGTTAAAAAGATAAAAAGAAAAACAATCTTTTTTGTGAAAAAAACACGTTTTTCGGGAAACTTGATAATTGGTTTCTCAAATGCTACTTCTTCCACAATTTTAGAGCTACCAGAATGGTTTATATACCATTCGATAGGGCTTAGCAAGGTGTATCAATAAGGGCGTTTCATTTTTCGATACATCAATTATTTTGAAAATTACACGACATGAAAAAAAAATGAAAAAAGTTTACATATATAAAAAAAATATTCCCAAAATCCACAGAAAAAAGTTATCAGAATTCGTAGCCCCTTATGGTTATATAGACATATAAGCAATCTAAAAGCGAAGTTATGGTTCTGTAACTTCAAAATTGTAGAAGAAGATAGATTTTAAAAAACCCTATTTTATCATATTTTTAAAAAAAAAAAATCCAGTGCAGATACAAAAATATTGTCGAAATAACAAATGATCTTTCCATCATTTCACACCTACTGTGAAAATTTCAGAGAAATCCATCCATAAAAAACGGACTTTTCTCCTACCCAGACGGTGTCCTTAAATATATTTGATTAAAAACTGGTTTGGAATGCGTTGCTCCCGTGAATGCAACTACGCTTGATTGCTATTGAAGTTTTTTTGCTCGATGGCACGCAGATTGATCATCATAAATATGGAAAACATCCAATGCTGGTAATACTGAGGCACTTGTACACATAATTGCAGCAAGCGCGTTGGTACAAATAACTCTAATTTTAAGAGCAGGTACTATCATAAATAATATTTCATCATACATCAAAATAGCACTGATATTAGTGAAGAAATGCCTATCATGACATTAAAAAATATTTGGTTCGATCATTTAATGCTTGGTTTAGTCATCAGGCTGACATACAAACTCTAACACTGTACTGATTGTATTTTGAATAAGAATAAATATGAGTATTAGACAAACAAATTGAAAAGTTTTACATAGCGGTAGAGTATAAATTTATACTTAAAACACTTACTCTCCTGAAAAGTATAAATAGCGCAAACCATGCTAATTTCCGTCATTTTTTACTGCTGCAACTCAGGGCATTGCAAATTCTTGTAACTGAAATCGCGCTAGTGTGATTTCGAACTTCCGAATAAAAATCGTAATAGTAATTTTATGCAGGAAACAAGAGTATCAATAATACATGTGTAAGAATTAATTTGTTACCTACATCGGGCTGTGAATGAAGTCTTTCATCCAATAATTAAGAAGAGGCGCAATGAATGTCACCTTGGCCCAAAAATAGGAGTTTTATTGGGAATAGGAATCGCAATTTGAGATTACTATTTCGTCAGTTCCTGTACCTGATTTCTGGGAATCTTTTTAGTTTTGTGTTCCCACCTGAACTGCGACTGAGGTGTATTTATTTATTCTTTGTTTACTCAGGAGTTAATTCGATCTATGGCTTCATTTCTTTAAAGATCTTGTTCAGTGTTATTTTTCGTAGAGATCTATATCTATTATTGCTACATTTTTCTCTCCATAAACATGGGTGCGTTTTTAAGATTCCTTTGAATAATGTTGTCGACCGCCTACTGCAAGCAGCAAGCGAAGCAGGTGAAGGGAGAGGACAGCTAATCGCAGAAATGCTTCATGACTACTGAGCTACAGCCTCTGCGTCAGATGACGGCATCCATGATGCATGCTCACGTGTCGTGCAGCAGAGAGCGATCACAAAATTCGACACTCGTGTGCGGTGGAACACCACCACAGAGAGCAGAGTTGCGACAGAAACAGAAGAAATGGATGGAGCCAGCGATGCCGGAAGAAGGAGTTCACACTATTGCCACCGTATAATATGGGCTTAAGTAAAAACTGTTCACATTCTTACGAATTACAAGGAAACTGAATTGAAGTTATTTCTTACTCTGAATATTCATTTGTTGGATTGCAATGCTCTACTTGACAACTAGCCATGTTTTTTTTCGGACTGGATCGGTTGACTGGGATGGACGGAGAGGCAAGAGACCTGTCACTTCTCTTACAGCTGTCACACCAGAGTTTGAAAATCGTGCGCCAGCCCGTGAGCAGCCTGTGTCTGTGGAGTTAGTCAGGAAAACATTAGCTGTACTCCAAGTTGATGGGATACAAAATGTTTAGACCGCTCAGTGGATACAACTATTGTATCTATGAGAACTAGCGATCCCAGGGGGATTTGTAGGCCCGTGCTGAAGACTAAGTAGGCCTCCTTTGATTGGAATAATATATAGGCTTTCGTTTTATGACGAACCATCTTTTTGCCGGTCACTGCTGACATTTTTGATCAATTTTTACTTTATTGTTGACAACGATTTTCACAATTTCGTTGCCAATAATCAATAAAGGAACACATTTAAAAACGTTTTACATGAATGACATTCTGGTCGCTGATGCGTTATTTTAGAATTATTCAACTTTGAAGTTGGCTTGTGCGCGCCAGGGAAGCGAGCGTGCCAGCGTAATTTAATTAATAACGGAAGCTAACCCCCTATTCCAAACCTAAAGAGGTTGGGTCGTGAGGGGTAGCCACAGTTCTTCCAGTGAAAGTTATAATCAAAGGTTTCTAGTGAAGTCCGTTTACATCATCTCCAATGACGGCCACTCGGTACCCAAGATGGCGTCCGCCATCTTGGAGCCGATGTAAACGGACGTCACTAGAAACGTTTATTTATAATTTTCAGTTGAAGAACTGTGGCTACTCCTCACGACCCAACCTCTTTACGTTTGTAACAGGGGGTTGGCTTCCGTTTCAACTCTGAAATTGCGCAAAAAGGGCCATTCAGGAGCGCCGCTCGTATAACTTCAAACCTGAATAACTCGAAAACTAAGCATTTGCGAGCACATTGTCATTCACGTGAAACGTCTTAAAATCGACTAAATTACCGATCTATAGCAACGAAATTATGAAAATCGTTGACACCATCAGAGTAAAAATTGACCACATTTTTTAATCACCTATTTCTTTATTTTTTAACTTGTATCTCGTTTCATAAACTTCTTTCTATCTTGTTTCTATGCGCAAGGTTGGTAGACACTCCTCGTTCATAGATTCCCAGTTCCCTTACTTACTTAAAAATTTGGGCCTTCCGCCCTCCAATCTTTGAGACACATTCATACAGCTAGAAAGGCTCAAATTAAAGTACATTCTAATACAAATTTTGCTTAAATAAAGGAATTATTTCAATTGAATATTTCATTTATACTTTTCTTGGGTGCCTTGATATCAATGATGCTTTGCGTTTACATCAGTTTTAGAGCAACAGATAACTAGGCTGCAAGACACGGTTTACTTACCGAGTAGGAGTCCAGAACGTGAAAGTCGAAATTACACCTGCGCAATTTATGGTGTAATTAGAAAGGTATTATTTATTTTCAGCTGAGCAGAACCGGTATTTTTTTTTGCATTATAAACAGCTGCGGTAAACTTTTGACTGCCTGTTAAGCTTTGTCATTAAAATCTTAGCCACACTCAGCGAGATGGACATCCTGAAGAGCCACCTTCATATATTTAATATTTATGCATACATATATATTTGAGCGTCATTCAGAGGCAATAGTCTAAGCTGTGCGCAGTCGAGAGTTATTGTTAACGCCAAATTCCCTGCTCGCCAGCCGTGAATCATGTACATATCCCCAGCGAAATGGGATGCACAAAGCCGATCAAAGACGTCCAGAGACGAGCAGGGATGTTGAATGGATGATCGTCATGGATAGCCGCGGACGTATCTGTGCTGAAAAGTTTTTTAACGTTGACATTTCGCCTATGATTCGGAGGGAATTTGCAGGTGTAATTAGGTTTTCTCTTGCCCAGCCGTAATACATCGGCGATTCGTCCTCGATTTTCGATTAGGTAAGAATGGTAAAGGTTGAACTATAGCTATTTACCTGGGTTGACATGAAAACACCCAAGCAAAATAAAATTCGAAAAAACAACTGTGAAGTTGGCTTTTTAGATTTAAAGTCACATATGAATGCAGAAACACTATAAAAATATTAATAAAAACACGTTGTAAACACGGAGGTTATATAGTTTTCATTTACATGCTGCTTCATTTCAAACTTAATATGTTGAATCTAATTGCTCCTTAATTACTTCCTATGGGTTGTACAACACAATTTGTAGCATCATGTGGAAGTCTCTTCTGTTAATGATAGGTCTTAATTACATCCTTCCAGTGATCAGCATTTGGCCTCAATTATTTTAGTATCTTAAGGAGGATTTGAGCTTTCCTTGCCCCGAGCCAATACAGAACATTGCCAAAGACTATGCCGGCTGGCAATATACAAGCAGCATCTATCCAGGTTGCATCACAGAACAGAACTCGTGGAACTCTATATTTTGTGTCACCCGAAATTAATATTTGAAAAATTGTCCCCGCTGAACATCTTTTATTCTTTATCGTCCTGCGAAGTGCAAAGGATCGCAAAAGTCTTACCCCGTTTTACTGGTGATAGTGCAGTTGACTTCACTGTAGTTGGTGCTAATATAGAAGACAAGGAAATTGACGGCTAACTGATGTCACTAACATCGGTCGTTGCATAGCCTCATCTTGATTCCGCCGGGCTGACTGTTCTTAAATAATGCTAGCTGAGTTGGGTCATTTTTTATTATAATGTTGTTCACACTTTTTTTTCTCCTTAGATTGTTGGAAATGATTTCGCACCCTCTCTATCTTGTTGCTTATTTTATCCCCAAATAAGTCATGACTAACTGTTATTACAGTTACATGACTCCAGTGAGCTCGTTTTGTCTTGCCACAATCAAATGGCCTAGCTGATGTATTAATTTATCACGAGCAGTGTAAGATCTTAAGGCATCGAAACTCATCAATTACGGGTCATTTATGCGTGAGTAAACGGTCATCAAACTATAATAATTCACTGGCAATACTTATTTGTAAAGAAAATTAAAATTACAATAAGCTGGGGGAAGAACTTATATCTGCTTATGAGAAAATTGTAAGCAACATGTCACTAAAATACCACTTCACACATTCACACTCTGAAGTTTTCCGAGCAAATTGCTAGGGCTTTAACAGACGAACATGGAGAGCGATTTTATCTATACATATTAGCAATGAACAACGTTACGAAAAAAGTGGTCAGTTACATGCTAGCAGCTTTTTGCTGGATGGTCCCCGGAGATGCACCGGACGTCCACCATAAGCGACAGGCCGTAAGTCAACGTGTAAAAAAGACACAGCTTGTTATCTACTATTCATACAATTGTATTCCGATAGCGTTCTATACTAAATCTAAATAATGACAAATCCGAAAAATGTGAGCCATCAGGCAATTTTCAAGTTTTATTTTCGTGCTCAGTGACTCGAAATCTATGAAATACGGGTATTTTCATCTGAGGATCATTGTCATTATTGAACAGTGTTATTTCTTTCATCAGTTTCATAAGAAGTACGTAGACAAAAACCAATTAGTTCTCTCTGTGGAAAGTTTAGTTCCCTATACGTACATGCATATATATATATATATATATATACACCATATTCAATACATATTATTCATAAATATATATACCTAGGTGATATATCCGTATACTTCGGTAAACTTTTTACCTCCGTTTATATGTCTAAACTTTAAAATATTCCAACAAAAGAAATGTATTTGCATGTTTTTCTTTGCATTATCAATGTTCGACAACCAACATGGGTATTGTGAAGCCCATGTATGTTTATCAACTAAGGATCTTTAGGTTAAGACAATTTAAAAATCAATAACCTGTGTTTTCAATGGAAATAAAGTTTTCTCCTATTTTCTTTCCATTCATAAAAAAGCCTCACGTTTTTAATTACCATACTCTCACACCAGTCCTTCGGCATTAAACAACACCGCATTGATAGGCAAATTGATTTTCATATTTCTCTCGCTAGAGTTCTTTTCGTTATCAGTATGTCGTTCTACGGTTAAAAAATATTCGTACAAAGATTTCACCGAATCTAAATTAACACGTCATTTCAATGTCAAATTGGTTTCCAATATTTCGTGAATTTTGTCACAGATAATGCAAACTTTTAAACGTTGGTCGCCATGTGAGCTACCAGAAGGAATTATCGTAAGGGTGCTGACCAACCTATAGTCAAAAACCTAATTGTATTTAATATAAATTCATAGTTAAATGAAGGCAAGGTCCAGTTAAAGTTCGCTATTTTCAAAATTTCTAACTACATTTGACCTTAGAGTTGAGTTGAATATCGAGCTTCAGTTTAACCCACTGAAGTCAAAGTGTTAAGTTATATCTCTCCTGACTTCCACCCGATATTGAGGTGAGGGCATCGGATTGATAATGAAGCCATGCTCAGAATGGCGCCATTATCAGCAGGTGAGGTGTCCAACGCGGGTTTTTTTCAGAATGCCTAACATTATGCACAAGTAGTTTAGGATATTCGGTATGATTCTAAACTTTATTATAGAATTGGTTACCATTGAAAATTAGCGAGTCAAACTTCCGAAGACTAAGAAGCTGGCTGGCGGTCTGCTGCAGAAATTAGCATGATGAATGCACAGGTTTGTACTCTCCATACCGTCGAACCGCCTTTTTTTATCAAACTGTCGTGAAAGAGTGTAATTGATCTTGAATAAGTCTTCCTTAAAACGTTCGAGCGGTGTGAACATACCCAGATTAATTTAGTTTATATAAAGTCTAAATCTCAACGGAGAATTCAGTTAGTAAATTTGAAGTTGTTAGGTGTCATGGCCTTTGTTAGCTATATTTCTAACTTGTTTTTTTCCGCAGTTTTGGTGTCTTGCGCCATAAATCTTTTTCAGGTCAACATGCCTAGTTAAGTTATGGCAATTGCTTGCCAAGTGTGCCAATCTAGCACACTTGGCTCACACAATGAGCCATTGTGTGAGCCAATGGTGTGTTACTGAGAAATAATACAGAGAAAAATTTGTTGTGGTTAGCCAACTGAGAAACCAAAAACATTTCAATTCAAGTTAAATCTTCATTTTCAGCAAGCTTCGAGGAGAACTTCGTTTCTTTTTGATAAGTCACGCTGCAATATTTGCTGCAAAAATGTTACACGGTAGATGACCATACGCACTTGTCAGTTCAGTTATCGAAAAATACGCGTTAAGAAGGGACAAATAATTTCAATTTCTAGTAGGGTGATGTGTTCACGACCCGGAGAGTAAAGTGAATAATATTCATAAAAAAAAGTTATTGAGCTACAGGAGAGATTTTGTGCTTAAAAGAAAGCTTAACTAATTCCTCATCTTATGCTATGAGTTTCATGTCTGTAGATATCATGGTATTGGTTTTACAGGCGTTTTCAGAATTCAGAATTCTCAGTCCGGGTCGAGACCGCGTGTTCACGACCCATACGGGGATGTGGTCTCAACCCGGACAGATGTTTTGGTCCACCAACAACACACTTACACCAGTGTTTTATATTTTTTCTTACTAAGAACATCCAGAACATGACACTGAAAAGTGGAATAAAAAAATTGGTAGCAAAATATCACTTTATTAAAAAAACCGACTCGGACTCAACATCACGTCCGAGTCGAGACCACGTACATCATTTTTTTAAAAATCAGTAAAAAATATAAACAATTGGCCTAGGTTAAATATTTCAATTTGGAGAAGTAAACACTAATGGGGGGGCACATATTAATGCTAAAAATAATTCACTTCCATCAATAAAACACTTCGAAAAATCACTCGGTATTTAGCCGGGGCAAACACTCATTTCCAGACTTTTCCATGGCTTTATCTCACATATGGTACATTATAGTTGTATGAACTATGCAATCATTCACTTTTTAATGAGTTTTTCCAGTACACTTAATTTGCATGAATTGTCAAAAATCGTCCGAGTCGAGAACACGGCATAATTTTGTTTAGCGGGCACCCCAAACGAGTCCATTGTTGTTTAGGCACTCCGTATTATCACTGATTTTATGCCAATATGGCATATTACATAACAAAACTTATCACGAGTTGATCACGCCTTATTCGTGGTCATGGCACAATATATTCTGATGCCGAAAATTAAGATCGCGATCTCTTAAAATCGAAATTCTTACCTTGCTTACAAGCGGAGCGTCGGCGGGGAGGTTTGCAAATGACGTCTATTTAGGACCGCCCTCCCTCATACGTCATAGCTCTGACGTCATCCTAGGCTCAATCGTTCATTGGTTAATCAAGACTGTCCGGGTCGAGACCTTGTCCGGGTCGTGAACACATCACCCTATTTATATCACCACTACAAGATATTTTCAGGACCGGCAATCACTTCGTGCAATGTAATTTTTTTTCGTTAAGGTATACTGCCATTACTAAACGTTACTAGTAATTAAATAAGGATTGCAGTGAATTTTCCCCGAGTCGGTTCGGTAAACGTCTTAGAGAAATCCGGAGCTGTCCTGACGCCGCTTGGGGAGTTTTTGGGTTTATTTAAATCTCTTAAAGGTGTTCAGGGTTTTAAACATTGAAATTTCAATATTGAATTGACGGCATAGTGCCGCTACTGTTAGGGATTGAGCTTTGCTCAAATCCCATTGAACTTGAATTGAACTAACGGCATCTCGCCGTACTATATTAGAGATTGAGCTTTGCTCATATCTCAGTGAACCTAAATTCTTTAACATCAGCTCCTAATACTTGGATGCGCTACCTCTCATCCTTGAGCTGTTTAATAATTTATTTCCTCTGGGCCTATGACTTTCAACGGAATTAAAACCTTGAACTATTCTTTCTGTCCTTACCTGAACACCTGCCTTTGACTGTTTTCCTCTGAATTTCCTAACATTCTTCTAAAAGTGGTATTATACTCACCAAGTGTGGCAATAAACTTGGGTGAGTTATTGCAGGCTTAATTTGTCGATATTGATTCTGACTCATTTGGATTTGTTTCTTTTTGTTTGCTCTATTTGTTCGATATTTTGGTTGTACCATTCGTTTAACTTGGTTTTGTTTGTCTTCAGTATGATTTCTACGTTCCGTGCCATTGACACTGGGGGCACTCCACTGGCAGTTTTTTTTCTTCAGTCCAGCGTCTCGTCTTCCTCACCTCTAACGTGCGACTTCACCTAGGCCTTGCGGGTGCGTGTAGGTGTGTCGTCAACATTGATATTCTGAAATTGTTTTCTGACAATGGTACTTTTGAGTCTGGTCTTGTTCTTTTGTACCTAATCTGAACTTACCTTGTTGTTGTTTCGCTTCAGGTCGGCATGTGGCCTCTTACTCTGGCTTCACGCTCTGGCGGCAACGTTTCTGTTAAAGCACACCTTGCTCTGCCCTGCTGAGATGCCGCTCGGTTGTTGTTTCCGTGCCTTGACGCTGCGAAGCATCCTTCCTACTGTCTTAGAGCAACTGTCGCACACTATTGAACTTTGAAACTTGAAACTTGAAACTTAAAACTACTTATGAACAGATGTGTTCACCTCTGAAGGCCTAAAGGTATAAACTACCTTGTGCGGCTCCTTAATAAAATATTAAAAACTTGTACGACTTTGTTCCTTGTCGATTATTAATGAAAACAAAACTGAAAATGAAAATGAAGTTGTGGAATTTCCCACAATCTTGAGACTGAAATTACTGTCGGTAGACAAAGGGTCTTCGTGGCTGTAGGATTACGAGTTTCGATAATTTTTTCAATGCATTGCAATTAAGATTTTTTGCGGATAGAGTCAGGCGTCTCTAGCATTTCGGGGCACAAATCAATTTGTATAATATAAAATAAAATAAAGTTTATTACTACATTTCTGGTTGTTCACTGGAACGTCCAGAGAAATTATCGTAAATTCAATTCTATACCTATATTTCTTTTATTCCTAATTAAGAATTTTGGGCATGAATAATAATCAAAATGATATTTGCGCATGAAGGAAAATGAAAATATTAATTTTGAGTTATCATATATATATATATATATAAAGCTCAAGGAAAATTTAATGAGTATGTATAGAGTGTTGTTGCAATATTTTCGAATTATAAAAGTGGACAGGATTTTTCCACTATTGCGTAGTACATTTTTAACTATGCAAAAAAGCTAGATCACTAGTAAACGAATAATGAAAAATACGTTTGTTAGTTCCTATGTTGATTTAGTATGTCGATAAATTTTGAAAATTGTTGAGTGATTTTAGTCTCCTGTTAAGTTCGTTATGCTCGTTCTACCAAGACTTTTAGGTTTAATTACTAATTAGCACTGCATAATCCATTCATAAAACCGAAATATTTTTCTATGGCTTACTACTAAACGCCAATTGAATCTGCTGTTCAAGATTCTCCACACCTGCAGAAGTTTTAATTAATTCATTTTTAGATATTTGTTTAATCGAACATTACTAAAATAGCTGCATAGGCTAAATATATATTTTATTATTTTATGTTGGGTGATTTTTTTGATTACTTCTTATTAGCTCTCATTCAAAGATGCTCATTGACAATTGTATGCTCAGAAGTCATTCGAATATATTTTTAAGCTGTAACAGCAGCAGCGGCAGCATCCGTCGAACATATTCAAGGTCTCACCCAGTCAAACTAAATCGCCGGAACAGACCGATCAGTCCCCTGAAGAAGTAAAGTAGAAAAGTAAGTTTTTGAATATTCAAATACCAGAAAATGTATATCGTATTATAAATTTTATATGGATATAGAGTTCCAATAGACCGCTAGAATTCACCCCGCAGAGTAGCCTCAATTACTCTCAAAGTCGTAGCTGAGTCAGAAACCTTGGTAGGAGCGCTATACGGAAAACCACCGACCGCATTCCCCCAGGGTGTGCAGTAGCAGTTACGCCAGCAACAGTTAGGCGGAGTTCACACCAGAGGGACATGATATTTATTTCTGAAACCTGCGATACACGATAATTATCCGTAAGATAAGTAAGGTTCATACTGAAGCGATAAGACAGGAGCTAGCAACGAAGTGTAGCAGGAGAAATTTAGTCAGTTATCGTGAGTTCTTTATCGAGTGATGAAAAACTCTAGCTAAATCGTCCCCTCATGGAGATACAATTATTGTATCTATGGGAATTCGCTCTCCCAGGGAAAAATGTGTAAAAAGGGAGTTAGAGTTAGGTAGGCCTTCTTTTTTTTGGAATAGAATAGGTTTTTTGTCTGTTATAGGCCATTTTTTTCGGTTCACTGCTGTCCTGTTTTTCAGCAGGTACTACTTTCTTCTTCAATTTTTTATTGTTTCATGAACTTCTTTCTTAGTTCTATGTTTCTCTGTTAGATGTTTCTATTGTTTCTATGCACCATGTGCATAGATTCCGTGTTCCCTTAACTCCATACTAAGTGGTGCCTTCATCTTTCCTCAATTCGAACAACTTTGACGTGGTAACTTTCTTATAATCAATCACTCAATCAGCCGATATCGTACGACACTGAAGGAAGAGACACGCACGCTTTGTCTCTTGATACACGCATCTTACGACAAATGTCGACATCGTACCGGTGTGAACCAGTTTCGTCGTCTCTCGGTATTTTTAACGGATCTGAGCGCGTCGTATCTCACAAGACAATTATCGCCTATCGCTTACGGCCTACAGACATGTATCTTATCTCGCTGGTGCGAGATAAGATACATACGCAGAGATACGCCGCTGGTGGTACAGGCGGCGTTCACACCAGCGAGATAAGGTACATGTCTGTAGGTCGTAAACGATTGGCGATAATTGTCTTGTAAGATACGACGCGCTCAAATCCATTTAAAATACGGAGTGACGACAAAACTGGTTCACACCGGTACGATGGCGACATCTGTCGTAAGATGCGTGGATCAAGAAACAGAGCGAGCGTGTCTCTTCCCTCAGTGTCGAACGATATTGGCTGATTGAGTGATTGATTATAAGAAAGTTACCACGTCAAAGATGTTCGAATTGAGGAAGGATGAAGGCACCACTTAGTATGGAGTTAAGGGAACACGGAATCTATGCACATGGTGCATAAAAACAGCAAGCTAAAAAAGATCATGAAACAAAAAAAGTTGAAAAAGAAAGTAGCAGGTGCTGTAAAACATGGCAGCAGTGAACCGAAAAAAGACTGTCCATAACAAAAACTATTCTATTCCAACAAAAAGGCCTACCTAACTCTCAGCTCGGGCCCTTACATTTCCCCCCAGGATAAATTATTGTATCCACATAGATACAATAATTGTATCCTCCTGATGGGATGACATTGGCTAGAGTTCTTCATCACTCGATGAAGGACTCATGGGTACTGACTAAATTTCTCCTGCGACACTTTGTTGCTGGCTCATGTCTTATCGCTTCAGTATGAACCTAACTTATCATAAGGATAATAATCGTGTATCGCATGTTTCGCAGATAAATATCTTACCCCCTTGGTGTGAACTCCGCCTTATTGTCAAAAAAGACACAGGGATGGGAAAGAAATCGTAAAAATGACTCAGGGTCACGACTTTAAGCACTAGTGACAATGAGAATAATGTCAGAGCACCCCCACCCACGTAATCCAATAGTGAGCTCCACTCCCCCTAGTTAGATTTCACGTTCGGTGTGTTTCTAGGCCCCTTTAAGAGATTTTTAGAGAAAAGAGATGAAAACAATGGTAGAAAGGTGTTAAGGCGGTGACTTACCAACAGCAGGGAATTTGCTCGTAAGACAGTATATTGTTTCATAGGCAAACTCGAGAAAAAACTCTCACAGTCCCATCGAACTTGAAGAGTTTTACCGTTCACATTTATTTTTTTTTCAAAAACAAATTAATAAGCGTTTTTATTTGAAATAGGCCAATCTCCCACCGAGCGATTTCATAGGCAATCAACCATTTACTTAATTAAACGTTCTGAATTTAATAGAATTACCAGAGCAACTTTTTGGGAAATCTGATGCGTATAATGAAAAGAAGAACCAATGTAAAAGGGAACATTTTTTTGTTTTACAGCACTGCGGATAGAATCGAGGATTTCGAAACGTTTGCAGTTAAAAGAATGTTCCATTTTACATTGGTTCTTTTTTCATTTTTGTAACTTCAATAGACAAATTAACATGACATAGATTTAATTTAGAATAAAAATTATACTTTTTCCTGGATAAATTTAACCGTTTAAACTAAATATGAAAGTTTTAGTAATAATTCGCTTTTTATTTGATAAGTTATAACTAATGAAATATAGAACTAACGTTAAATATTTTGGCATAATCATACTCTCTAAAAAAATGCGGGAATTTTTCTCTTGTTGCACGAAAAAAAGTTATAATATAAAATCGGCGTACATATAAGAGGATTTATAACAGGAATAAGTTAAATTCGGGTTTAAAGAACTGTAGATTTAATCTAAGTGGGTCATGCCTGAGCTAAGTGTGTCAGTGGCGCATAAATTGAGTCAAAGCGCTCGCAAGACACAGTTATGTGCCGATTTTATAACAAGCGAATAACACAATTAAGAATGTGATAACTCCCCAACCTTTCTTTCAGTGCTGTAGCCTAATCAGGAAAAGACGTCCCTTTCTTCGGCAGATCATTTTATATGCTTGTAAAAAAAGTTCATCCACCAAATTCTTTTCAGACAGAAGTGGCTTCTTACCTGCTTTTCAATTCTCGAGGCCCTTCAAAAAGTTTTCGTCTCACTGTGCAAAATAAGACGATCTTTTAAACTTTTCTCGTACCTCAGCAGGCTGATGACTTGTGGCCGAGCGATTCTTCAGTCGAGTCCAAACCGTAACCCAACTATAGCATTTTCTGAATGTTTTTGGAGGTAAAGATCATGTTCACACGTTAACAGTGCGTGTATCTGTAATCTGTTTTGAGATGCTACAAACAGTGACTAGACATCCATGTTAGGAAGCACAGAACAAGTAGAAATTTGTCATAACTCTCAAACAATAATGAAGGTGCAGACAAAATGACGACATGCATATAAACAAGAGGAAAGTTTGTGAAATTGCTCGATATTTCATGAGCAATATTCATATTCGCTGAAAGATTGTTGATTGTGTTCTCCCTCGGCAGTTTCCTTGGAGATTTGACATTCCTGTGATGCAGTTACAATTAATCGATTCGTCAGTCTCACTAATAATTGCGGCAAGTTGTTCTCGTTTGTTAGCTATAAGGCATCTTTGTTATCAACATTCGTCAATCTTGTTTTTGGCATCACCCAATAAACCTCGAGCGCGTCGGTATTTGCTCTCGAACAGTTACGCCTATCACTTTGCTTCATCGTTTCAACCAGGTACTATTTGTCATCAGTTGCTGGCTGTGCAATCTTAGACGGCTTACGCATTTAAGGGTTCTGGTTGGTTAAACAAAATTTTCCTCAGGTCTGTTTCCTTATTTATTGTGACCGACGGTGGGCTAGCCCAAAAATTTAATTAACTCAATATAATTTAACAATGAAAGAAGTTTTAGCCACCCAACATCAATGAAGATAACCCAAAAAAGATTGGTTCAATACTCACTCTTAGGATCTGGTCGGCATGTTGAACGAACATTCCAATGTCACGTATGACAGCTTTATCTATAACCTCTCTCATAGAAGGTGTTCAAAAATAAGGAAGTGCAAAACTGTGAATTTGGAATGTTAAATAAAAAAAAGCATCAAATTAACGCTTTTCTACTATTCGCTCAACTATTTCTCCTGTTTCTGAGACGATTGAAATTTCTGTTGGATATCCTAAATGTGCGCAAGTGATGGCTCAAGAAACAAGATTGTTATGAAGAAGTACTACATTTATCTCGAGTGATGAAACGCAACGGGAAAATATCTTTAAAAGATAGCACATTGAACTTACTCTTGATAAACTATTTATCTATCTTAACCTCCAAATATATATTTGAATCTTCACAGGAAAATGAACATATTCTTTTACATCAGTAAAAGAGAAGATTGCAGTGCTTGCTCCTTATGGCCAGTGGTTCATCCGTTCTATTTCCGTCAAAACGACGCAGTATATAGCGTCATCAATTGCACACGTCATACAGGTCATAGATCATTAAATTAAAGACAGAAAGCAAGGGTTATGATGTAGTGAAGTTAGGTGTTCTTCTTCGAGATAAAAAACGCAGAAAGAAGTAAAAAATGGAACTGGAAAAACTTGTAAAACATTGGAGTAGAAATGACCTCACTGCGTTGTGAAACTACATTTAGCGTCACTCAGATCTTTCCCAGACGAAGATCGCTGGAGTGATTCTTTCAAGAAGAGAGAGAGGCTATTAAGATCATATCTGAGTTCTGGCCAAGGGCAATTTTGTTGTCGCCAACATAGCAATATAAACGAGACTGTGGTACTAAAATGACTCTGGCAGAGTAATACGGACGAACAAGATTAAAGATAAGCAATGGCATTTTCAGTATTTCGACGATTTATGAACATTTAATAATGACTATCGGGAGGTTTAGTGAGTTATAAAGTTTTTGTGGCCTTCAAAATACCAATTGCTGTTGATAACTAGTTTCTGATTCAAATAATGAATAGTATCACTGCGTTTTTTTTTTGGTAAGAAACAGAAGTAAAGTTCATCGTCATCATCACCAGTAGTATGCAAATCTTGACAGCGAATTAGTATAAAAGGTGAGTATATTTGCTGTTCATTCAACGATAGGGTTGAGTAGCGATTCAGCGCCAAATTGTGAATGGAGTAAAACATTCAGTAGATTTTTCAAAACATAAAGTGAGCAACTGCCTGACTGAAAAACATAGTTCTGACCATCGCTACTTGGAGGTTCGAGTTCCGTAACAACGTTCGGCTGTTTTCAGTGCGAGTAAAAACTGCCCCATGCGGCACTAACAAACAATGAAAGAAGTTATCAAAGTTCAATTAAATTCTTACTGTCAAACACTTTTCTTGTCTTACATAAGTTATAAGAATTTGAGTGATTTCCAAAGAATATCTTGCAAGATATAAGAATTAAATACTTGAGTAGGATATATACGTTGATTTTTCATCATTAATACAAAACATGTTAAATCTTCGGTGACTCATTGAGATTCACGTAAAATATTATGAAATTTTGAAGAGGAGCTAGTAATTAGAGCCGTAATTGACCCTTTTCACCCGTACAATTTTTCACGTATACGTCATAAGAACAAAGCAGCTAGGAAATTCCATAACACTAAAGTTTCCTTAAATGCTATGTTAAAAAAACCTTAATATTGCGCAGTTAATAGAGCACAAACCACAAATTAGACGCTTAAAATATCTGTACCGATGATCGTTAATGGTGTTTTATATAGGGCAAACACTGCAATATTAGAAAAACGAGATGTTTCATGATTTCCGATAGCGCACATTGTAAATGCATGTCTGTAAAATATGAGGTTACTGCTGTCAGTGTGTAGTGCATAATAATTAAATTGGTGAAATGAAATACTTAAAAAGTAAGTAAATTTTCTTTTCAGGATTTAGAATAGGTAATTTACTATTTGTCTCATGATAACAGTTGGAATTACTTTTTTATTGAAAAATAAAGAGTGAAAACTTATCTTTAAATATCTTTTACTCAATAAATGGTCAAACTTTACAGTTGCAGTATTTGAGGTTAAGATTGAGCGAACAAAATAAATTGCGTAATACTATAAGCAATATTGAACAACAGAGAAACGAAAACCCAAACCGCGGTATCAGGCATGTGCAAACTTAGATGAGATTTATAACCATCGCTTGAAGAGCTGCATGAGCTATGTAAATTAAACCATGAGAAGTTTGAAATAAATGTCGTTCAGGGGAACATATAAGTTAGAATGGCTTAAAAATATTAAAACAAATTTTTGTTCGCCTTTTCTTAACTATTGAAATGGAGGCAGTAATGAAAGGAGGTTACGAAAGGCCCAAAAGAAGTCTTGAAAATTTTTGAAGGCTCTATACTGTTTGTGTCAAGAAATATCCCCAAGAATGAGACGCACTTAAAGAAAGTAATGGGATTGGAGCAGAGAGAAACACAGTCGTAGACTGCAGATGGCGAACAGTTGGTAAACTCTCATTTAAGGGTGCGTAGTGAATATCGAAATAGCTCAACCTAATAAAGATCAGATAACGCTAAGTCGAAACAAGTGAAATGTTCCCGACATTATGGAAAAGTAGAAACCTGGATCAACTATAAAACTCGCTTGAAAATTACGAATGTCTTGGTAACATTAAGATGCATGATGTATTCAAGCCCACTTTAGCCGGGAAAAGTCTGTAGCTTCTATTTCCCAAGGCATGCTCGTAGTTATTGCGACATGAAAGAAGTATTCGGTGATTTCACAGAGTGAGTAATAAATCGAACGGTGAAAGCAAAAGAAAGTAATTGTTTCCAAGTATTGCTGGCACGATAGTAAATTCAAGCGAAGTCGATCTTGTTTGAAGGCTAAACAATTCGAACGAAGAAAATGTTGTGCTCGTAAATTTTTTTATAAAAAATGATAGAGTTTAATGATATTTTCAGAAAAGTTTATTCATGAAATTGACATTGTGCAGTTAAATAATTCTATCAGTGAATCATCCTGGGCACGTAGGGTAAACCTGCTTCAGTTAATTATTTTCCTTTTCATTTCAATCCTATTGAACGCAAGTCCATCAAGGAATGTCACTAACATCAAAATTCTGGCACAGCTCAACAAATGCAAAAACGCTCAAATCTTATCATTGTGGCCTTAAAATTAGTATTAGCTATATTTCCATTCATTCAATCGCTGTCGTGATCCATATTACGATTGGGTTTTTCTCATGTTATCGTACATACGTCAAATATAGAAGGCTCAACACGTGAGCTCTGTCAGCTTACAATAGGAATCTACTTATCTTGGCGCAACTTATGTTGAATATTCGACTGTTCACGTACAATATCACAACATTTCTGATGACAATTATTCCGAGAACCGTATCTACCTTCATTGGAGTTCATTTAAAACTGAGATTATCATTTGTCGACTTACGTGACATTATCGCTATTGTGCTATGTTTAGGAGTAGATCTGAGATGCATGATGCGTTGAAGTCCGTCCGGGAGTCGGAGAGAACCCTTTTTTGTGTTCAAATGGCACCACTGCAAATCCTAGGCGTCCACCTTCATCGATTGAACAGTCAAGCGCAGGCAGAGACTCTATTTGCTTCCACCTCCAGTAGCGGAATTCATCGTGCTATTTATGTTTTTAACGTAGAAGTGACTCTGATATTTATTTCACCTGTGAAGTACTTTTTTATGTTTGGAGGAAATTAAGAAAATCTTTTCAATCGTAACGGTGCCGACCTGTGTCCATGATACTCTGGATATCGTAAACAACATTCAGAACGACGGAAATGAAGGGTCGACCGCTTCATGGCTCGTCGTGTAACGTTATTTCCTTTTGAATAAATTATTAGAACTAACGAGAAGCCAGTGGCCTAGGCTTAACGTCGATATCTCACTCATTACAAACTTGTAATAAATTTCAGTCACACTCTACATTTTCATATTTTTCGACGAAAATATCACAACATGAATATCACATTCGATGGTAGGATCAAGAAAAATTTAGACAACGAAGCATGACTGCACGAGCGACTAAAGTAGACCAATAGGAGTTTTACAGCTTTGCCTCTGTACTCGGACAAAAGTTCCGTTCAATTCCCAGACTTTTGCCGCCACCGCGCAGAATCTTAACGAACTGGTGTAACTAGATTTTTGAATCATCCCTCATGCATAGTATACAACAATTCAAGTATATGAATTAAGTCTGAAAATTTTTTATACATAAGGCATAAAGTACATACGAATTTCATCGGTGAAATTTCAGTGATCAAAGCGAGGTCTTACCAGGAGTTAATTTTAATAGAATGAGGTTACTAAATGGTTATTTATTTCTCTGCTCGGTACAGATGTAATTTTTTTATAATCAAAGAGAGGATTGGAGAAACAAAGAGTTAAGGGTTTATGAGAGATGAGTGAGGTTGAAAATGAAAAAATAACCGTCAGCAAGTAATTGTTTTTGACGATTGAATTATTCGTGAGCCGCTCAAGAATTCTGAAATTTATGTTATATTCAGAATAGATCTAAAACTTGGCAGATGAAGCGGGAATTAAAGGAGAATAAATATCTAATACCATGCAGATGGGGAAAAGTCTCAACTTCTAAGTCAGTGACGCGGAACTCCTAACGTAAATTTCAACCATCGGGAGTGAGCGACAACTCTGCGCACAGGCTTACGCGTCGTGATCATTCATGAATGTGCAACATGTTGGTCCTAGTCACGGTACAGTGTTGAATGAGTACTCAGGAAATTTGTACGACAGACACAAAGTGCTGCTGTGAAATTCGCTGGTGTACAACATCGCGTAGGTGGAAATAAAAACTTTACAGTTCGCGGAGAAAACCCAATTCAAGCAAAAAGTTATGATTCTCAAATGTTTCATTTCGCTTATAATTTTTTATAGAAGAAAATCTGTAATATTCTAATGCAATCGCTCAAAAGATATGCATGGTTGTCCCCAAATTCTGAACTTAGTGGCAGCACGATTGAAAGCTTACGTCCTCCTTGAACACTGAAAGTCATGTTCTCGGATAGAAGTATGGGTCCACTACTAAATTTCGACTGGAGACTTTCGAGTATTTCGTTAAAACGTGATAGCATTTTGAAGCAGTGTATAATCTTTGTGTAAAATATAAATTTCTCCAAAAATCCAAGATGATTGAAATTACTTGAACAAATTAGAAATTATGTTTGAAATTAGCTTCCGCCTCTGTGGCCCGAGATATTTTTTAAAAAGGCGCCGTTGAGTTTGAAATTAATATAACAGTTAATATATGCACACAGTTTGTCTCTACACTCTGTGTATGGACACTGCAATTTTTGAACTAATGTATAAAACAAGATGAGAGTTAAAAAGACAATAGATATACAAAATGGCAAAAAAACGCGGTATGTGGTCCATATCAGAACAAAAACTTTCTTATTTCTACAAAATTATGGTCCACATAACCTTCAGGCCGGGACCTCATATTAACTTCCGAGGAGAGCTAGCTACCACAGATACATTAGCTGTATCCACGTCAGGGGAATCACTTGAAAAATATTATTATAGTCCAATTTCCTCACGTGTGAGTTTGTTCAGAAATGCTCCCAGTATTTTTGTACTAAAACACAGCAATTCATTAAAATCTATATTTCTGTCTAATTACAAAATGCAGCGTTTTGATGTATCTCACATCATCCTCAGGCTGGAAACAAAATATACAGAAAAATTTTCAGTCACACTGGGAAAACGCAAAAACTAAAAATTAAGTAATATAAACTAAAAATTTGAATCACAAAAGACGAAAGCGACTAGACAATGGATCAATTTTCATCACAGAAATAGTAAGCATGACTAGATATATTGTACAAAATCCTCAATGTTATTCACACGAAAGACAAGAGCAAAATGGCCGAGCAGCTCCGTATACCTAGCAAGCTGAAGTTCTGCAAGACAGTTTATGAGCGAAAAAATCATTAGTGTTTTCATTGAGGGAAGGTGTTTGTTCATGAATGTGTAATGCTGCAATTACATTTATATGATCTTTTTTAATAACATTTTATAGAATTTTGGTGTTAGGGAACAGATCTTCATTGGATGGTTTGCAACTATAGCCAACACGGAAATGATTAAAGATGGAACCTTGATATTTATGAACTGTTGATCTTCGCTCCAGGGTCATTCTGGTCGAGCCAATGCAACGTTTATCAAGAGACCTACATTCTCTTCTGTTACATTTAAACTGATAGATCACACTGGCCTTGTCCAGATCGCTGACCCCAGATGCAGAGAGATCATTTTTTACTAATTAGTCACTGATTTTACGAATTTTATAATACACGCAAACTTTAATAGAAGTTTCCGGATTTATTGGCTTAACAAAAAATTTAACAATATTTTTAAAGACCCGTCCATCAATTTTGTACTTATTATGCATTTGATTTTTGTAAAAACTATTGATACGGTTTATATTCACTGAATTATTGTCACTACTCATGATTCGGTTCAAAAATTTGTCAATAGTTTTGTCAATCAGGGTATTAGGAAAGTTATTATTTACAAGTAAACGTTTAATTCGAAGCATTTCGAAATGAAAGTTTTCCCAGTTACTGCAAACTTTATATGAGCTCTATTTATCAAGGTATGGATGTCGCCTTCTTTATAGATTTGCGGAGCTTCACAATCGTAATTAATAGTTTCACCAGAACGGGAAGGCTTGACATGAACGGATCTATGGAATGTACCGTTAGAAGCTTCAACCAGAACATCCAAAAATGGGAGCTTACCGTGTAGACCCAACTCATACGTGAAATTTAAACATATTTTTCAACATACAAACCCCTTAACGTTTCCAGATGCTCAAGGTCTTGTACTTCAACAAAAATGTCGTCTACATATCTACAGTAAATGCTCGGTTTCACATCCATCCTATTTAACACCAAGTTCTCAACATATGACATATAAAAGTTAACAAAAGTGGGTCCTAAAGGGGAACCCATTGCAACGACATCCACTTGTCGGAACAAACTGCCATCAATATGTTCAAATGGAGCTTCGGTTGTACAGATTGTTAGAAGTTCCTTCAAAATATAGCGAGGAAACAGATCAGGTGGAGCAGCGTAATCTCTATTGTATATATGGTCCACAATAATATCTATAGTATCAATCATCGTCAACATCAATTATTTGCTTATGGTTTGCTTTACTCGCAGAGTAAGCTTCCCCATTGGATTTAATGTTATCCAGGTACTAGGTACCTTGGAGGATTGTTAGTTAGTTCGAAAAGGAATCTTGCCTTTCCTTCTGCCCTGACGGACTTACGCGGTGCTGCTTGCTGCAGGCGGCAGCGCTGGGCACTCCTCTGTATGGTGTTTCTTTCTCAAGGGGCTGCTTGGTTGTAAAGTAGCTGCACCTCCAAAGCTACATCCCTATGGGGCAATGGTTTTTACCATTGTTTTTGAGGTTGTAATTTGATAGTTGTTGGCATTTAAGTTTTCCAAAATTTTGTTGTGTCGTTGCATAATGGATGATACGAATGACTTGACTTAGCTCCTATATTGCAGGGGGCGACTTAATTACTCTCTATCTTGGGTCGCTTGCACTTGTTCCTTCCGAGATAACTTACTGTTGTTTCCATTTGCTCTTTTTGTGGATCGGACACTCAAGATGTCATTCCTGAAATCTCTGACTGGAAGTCATTCGCACACTGATGGCACCATTTCCTTAGGTGGGTGAATTCGGTGTATATATTGCCTTATTTAGAAAGTGCTGTATGTAACTGAGCTTTTTGAAGCACGATTTCTATAACTAATTACAAGCTAACTTTGCCGTTCTTATTTCCTTTTCATCGCTTCTCTCCTTAGTATCTATCTCGAGTCTGCCCACAGCTGGTGACGAGAGTCGCAGCGAACGGCATGTTCCTTAATCGAGGTCTTGAAACCTGAGTTATGCCAGATTTTCTTATTGAAAACAATTAATTTTCTATCAACTGTTCCTTTGACTTCTGTTACATCATTATTCACTTTATCCACCTGCTCCCATGATCAACCGGAGACTTTAGGAGACACTTTGGTCCGCCGGTGTCGCTCTTAACCTTCGGACATGCGTGGAGATTGCTGTCACCGCCAGCTGCGGTTGTGTGCTGATCGTCCGTTTTATCATCGTAGAAAAGTTTAGTCAGAGTTTTTGAGCACCCTCTTCAAATCTTAAATTTTAACGTAAATTCAGGCAGCTCTGAAGCCGATCTGGCGTGCTACAACCCACTGTGAAGGTCGCTGATCAGCCCTCTAGTGTAGAATGTAATTTGAAAGATTATCTTAAGCCCGCTGACATGATAAGTGTATTGTAATAAACAGTCCTGGACCCGCTGGTGTAAACTGAAATTGTATTTTAACTTTAGTTTAATCATTCACGTACTAGAAATGAAGATTACCTAAGAGTACCTAGGGTTAAAGTTTTAAAAATGTTCATTTGGTTCTAACAAGTAAAGTTTGTGCCAGAAAGATATAACGCTTTTAACAGTGTTTAAAAGCGCCTCTAATAAACTATAAAAGTTGTGTTAACTGATAAATATAATTCTGCTTGATATTGTAAGCGTATTGCCCTTCAGCGTTACATACATGGCGACCTACAGAAGCAAACGAACTTTTATTTTTACCATATACTCTCCTTGGTGAAAAAATTTTGTATCGTCACTGAGAAGGAAAATGAATAACCTCTTAAAAGACTCGTTCTATTAAATTTTAATTCCTGCTTTTCTCTCGATATTATAACTGACATTTTTTCATTATTATTGTTTTCACTAAATGCCTTAGATATGACAAACTTTTAAAATTTGATTCATGTACTTGAATTTGACACTATATACCACGCATGAGGGTTGCTCCAAAATTAAGTTATACCAATTCATTAAGATTCTACGCGGTAGGCGGCAAAAGTCTAAGTAATTGAACGGAACTTTATTGAAAGTGTAGGGGACACGCTGTAAAATTCTTATTGGTCTACTTTGCCGCTCCTGCAGTCATGCTTCGTAGCCTAGACGATTCCATTTGATCTTGCCATCGAATTTGAAATTCACGCTGATTTTTTCGCTGCAAAATATAAAAGTCTGAATGAAATTCACTGCATAATTACAGTGAGGAAGATATCGACGTTGAGCCATGGTCATTGGCTTCTTGTTAGCTCCAATCATTTATTCTAATAATGTTCTCAATTTAATTAACCGAAAACTACATCGATAAAATTTTGAATAAAATATTGAAGCATTTCATACAGAAATATAAATTGCTTCAAAGCAATTAAGAAAATTTCAAAACTTTCAACATATCAAAATTTTAAAGTTTCAAAACTTTAAAACTTTTACGAAACTTTTTAAAATAATATTCAATTCATGTTTCTACTTAAACTCTCTATAGAAGTTACGAAGTATTGATTGGTTCCATGTAAATTCGTATTGCAAATTCCCAAATAATTCAAAATATACATAGTGAGTGTAAGTTAATTATGGGTTTGAAGAACCGTAGTCTAAAGCCAAGTACTGTGTACCGAAATGGTACACAATTGTGTGTATTTTTTATGACTAGCGTAGAACACACTTAAGCATGTAAAACGTACTCTATATTTTTATCTGTGAGGTAACCTTTAGGACATAGCAGTTTGTACAGAAATTTATTAATTACGGAGATATACGAGTTATTTCAAAAGGATAGTTTATTGAAATATTTACCACACTCGCTACATTTGTTTGTATTAACTTGCATTTAAGGGTTTAAATTGAAAAGTGAATGTCATCTTTAGACAAGATTTTGATGAGCGAGACATTAAAAAGAAAACTAGAGCCACATAAGTGAAAACATTTCTCGCATAACTTCGCTGAGTAAGATGATCTATTTTGTGTTACACCCAAAATGAATAAATCGTTCCAATGCTAACAAGTTCAACTAATTTCCCAAGTGGTTGCTAGTCTCGAGAAATGTGCTTTGGACTTGCGGAAGTGGGAGGTAGCAGTGAAAATTCGAGGGACTTCCAAGTATTGGCTGGAGCTCTGGAGTGGCACTTCTGGCTGTGTGACTGTCGGGTGCTTTACGCTTATTTGAATGGGCAGGAATTTCCGGCTTTCGCTAGGTTGTTGAAGTCAGAAATTCCTTGGTACGGTATTTTATCGAATTTTTCCCGAAGACTCTTCCATAATTTCACGTTTATTTTTCAACTATTCATAATCGCATTGTTATTGTACAGTAGCGATGAAATTCTAAACGAATACGTTCATGCATGGGACCGTAACTCCATTTCTTTCCGTAAGACTAAATGAATTAGCCACTGCAACGAAGTTACTTCGGAACGTCACTGGAAACTTGTAATATTCCTCGGAATTTAGTTATGCTTAGAGTACATTGTTTCCAAATCAAGCCAGCCCTTGAGATAATGGTCTGTGTTACTCTTACTTTCCTATACTGCAAACTTGCTGGAATTGTGAGAGAATGTGCATTTCTAGGTACTGAGACTAGAACTTGACTTATAGCGATCGGTTGGTTTTACTTTAGTTTATGTGTTTGCTATAATGTTAAACTTGCCTCTTTTATCAGCGAGCATAAAAATGAAAAATTCTAACGTTTGTACCAGATCTCTCCTTTTGTTGCTCCGCGCTAAGACGTTGTGCGGCTGTTAGCTTCGAACAAATTATTTACATTATTATTAGTCCAGCTAAGAGAACTGAATTCTCATGAAAACCATACGGTGACTTTATCAAATTTCGTTGGTTTACGGTAAAGAAACAGTAATGAAACGATATAACATGTATGAGATGAAAATATTTCTGAGATGAAAATATCTGTTGGTTTCATTCTACCTGCAATTTTTAGGATTTTAGACTACTATTAGTTCATATATGAAATGGGTAAACTGGTCTCAAATCAATTGCTTTCTAAGCGTAGGGGCGACGCTGCCGGCTTTCCGCTCTTACTCCCGGCGGTATCGTAGACATAGATAAAGCGTCTATTTAGCGTCCGATGTGTCGGAGATTAGCACATTTTTCTAGGATCATGGAAGGAGCCTTCTGTAGTCTCCTTCCATCGTATCATTATTAACCATTTCTTGTAGCTAACGTCCTGTCTCTAATTTGTTTCTTATCCATTCTAGACTTGAACCGTAGAACTCTGGTGAACTTACCTGTTGTAAGCACTGGAAAGTGTCACTATTTCTAGCGAGTAAGTTGTTTACGTGTGTGTTTTTTCGTGATGTTAGGGCCCGAGCTAAGAGTTAGGTAGGTGTTCTATGTGTAAATTAAATGTTCTGTAATGTTAAGTAATATCTCTTTTTTCCAGTTCATTGCTGTTTCGTTTTCAGCACTTGCTACTTTCTACGCCAATCTGAGATTATTTCATAATCTTCTTTCTCAGTTAATTGTGCCTGTGTCCTTCCTACATAAGTTCCGTGTACCCGTAACTCTATGCTAGGTGGTGTCTTTTTCCTTCCTCTCTTTGGATCGCCTTTGTTGCGGATGGATAGGCTTAGAGTGGCTGTTAGTTTAGGTCAAATCGAATGATTACTTCTTCTGTATTGTCTTGCTTATTGTATAATCACTGAAATTGAGTTCCTACTTCTCTAATTCCCGTTAGACCTTAGAATGAGATTTTCTCTCGCCGATAATTAACGGTTGACCCTGACTAGCCTCTAGTAGTGTTAAAGTGGTGTGTTTGTTCGCAGGCTGGACTTACCCTGTGCCACGGGAAGCCACGCTCGAGTCGGTTCTTGTTCGTCCCGACTAGTCTAGTCTACTGTAACTAGCTAACTCGCTGGCTTGTTGTCTGGCACACCTGCCTGCCTCACCTTGTGCGGGTCCTGCGTGACCTATCTTACACGGGTCCTGTGGTCGCTGATGTACTCGCCAACCATCGCTGTTCTCCACCTGCATTTTACATTGTTTACTATAAGTTAAGATATATATTTTCATTCTCTTTATGCAATCAATAAACTTATTGGTTGTTATCGTGTTTCAATTCCCAAGGCGGTCGGAGTGCCGAGAGTGTTATAGCCCGACATCCCCACTACTAGAGCTGTACGGAATTCTTCCGTCGCTTAGCCCTTACACTAAGGCTTATCACTACCTCCGGTTCCATCTTGTGATGACAGTAATAATTAGATGTCACTGTTAAAAACTGTTAAGACAATATTGATGGCTCATGAAACACGCACGAACGTATATCTCGTTCAGATTTATGAGGAAGAGATTAGAGGTTCAAAATTGCCCTCTAAAAAGCAGGTTCTACATTTCTTCCTTTATAATCATAATAAGTTAAACAAAACTATCCACACTTCTGCTACCAAGACTGTAGAACAGTAACGGAACTGTTTGAAAAGTGGAAAAGTATCAAGAAGAATGTAAGAAGACACTTTAAAACTCAAAAAGGTAAAGAAATAGTTTTCAAAAGTGCATTTGGAGACTTATTTGATATTGCCCACGCAAATGCGCTGGAGATTATTTCAATCGAGGAAGACCGGCAATTTCTGTTTGCCCATCGCAAACCTGGCCGTCGTGGAGCGATGGTATCAGCAGATATAAGCTTGAAGAAGAAAGAAGCAGAAAAGAAAAGAGAAAAGCAAACTATGAAGCATCGGAAAAGAATGCCCACTTTTGTAATCTCAAGCACCGGTAGAAATCAGCACAATTGACAGTATTAGTGAAAAAGAAGAAGATCCAGTTGCGGGCCCAAGTACCTGCTGCACGACCCCAGGTCCTTCGAAACGAGGGTGCCAAGTGTTGTCACCAGAACTTGCTGCAACTTTGGACCGAAATAAGGTGTCAGCCAGAGCTGCAGTCATGGAAATTGGTGAAACTGTCCGCATTTTGAGACATGAAATCCAGCCACTAGCCTTGAACCGATCCAGCTTCAGACGGTAACGACAGCAGCATCGTTTATCCAACTCGGAAAAAAATTCAGAAAAAGTTTGACCCACAGTTCCCTCTCATCGTGCTCTAGGATGAGAAGTTTATCCCTGATCTCACTGGCATTGGTGCCGTGGGCAGATTGCCTGAGCTAATGACAGGTTAAAGTGAGTCACAGCTTCTTGTAGTCCTAAAGCTACAATCGGGGAAAGGAAAAGCACAAGCTCATGCCATCTTTTCTGTTCTAAAAACTGGAATTTAGAGGAAAGGGTCTGGAGGATGTGCTTCGACACAACCAGCACTAATACTAGTCGGCGCAGATAACCGTGCATTCTTTTGGAGAAGCTTCTCGGTCACGAACTGCTGCACGCTGCTTGTCGCCATCATATCTTGGGTTTGATTGCTGGAGCAGCCTTTTCTCGAGCCATAGGGATTTGTAGGTGGTATTACCACTGTGTTCTATTATTCAAGCGTTTCAAAACATGTTGGCAAAATATTGACAAGACCACATATGAAGACTCGTCAACTGGTGATTACACGGCGAACTCTGTGGTCAACTCCAAGGATGGAGATCTTGGAAACAACTGCCAAAGTCACTCAGCTCAGAGATGACTACAGAGGACTTCTTGAACTGACTATCATCTTACTTAGAGCTGTTCGTCCTCGAGGCATCCACTTTGCAGCTCCCAAAGCGTTACACCACGCCCGGTGGATGTCAAAATGATCTACACCTTCGAAGTCTGGATGTTTCGTTCACAGTTCAAGCTGACAGCACGCGAGCATCGAGGATTGTGGGAACTTTGCATCTTTTTTTCCTGTATCTACATTGACGCGTGGATAGCAGCTAGCATTGCTTCGAAAGCCGCGAAAAAGCACCTAAAGTTGCTGAACTTACGTCAGATGTCCACACGATTACCACCGAAATAACGGTAGAGGAGACTGCTGGCCAACTGAGGTACCTTTATGAGGAGTTGGATGCTTTGCCATTGTTTGATGATGACTTGGACGACAACATCAAGGACAAGATGATTACAGCTGTGAAAGAAAATGAAGGTAAGGAAAGCCACCAAAACGTCCAACTATTGACAAGAAACTGATTCAAGAGAAGACTTCAGTTGACTTTATAACCAAGAAATCAAGTCTTCTTTTTAATAACCTGGGTCTTCAAGATGAATTCCTCGAACATCCAGCAGTTCAGTGAAAGCATCATCCCAGCTTCAGTGCTGCAAAAAGTTTTGCCAGGACATTAGCTGTCACTAATGAACGTGCCATTGCCTTGGTCGAGGATTTATCTAGCCGTCTAACAATGGATGAACAACAACTCCAGTTTGTTATGAGGTTGCTGAACACCTAAAAGTTCCCTGACACTCGCAAGAGGACCTCGCTGGGCGACAATGAGAGATATTGGTCATCACGACACCCCTGCCAATGAGCAGTTAATACCTTCGGCAGATGGCAGAGGGGGACCGAGGCTTGTGAGTATTGGGAAAAAACCTAACAAGTAAAATTACCGGATATTCCATAACTCACGGGGGCAGAATTTCAGATCCATTGCGACATCTTTGAATATTGGTAAATATCAATCAAACTCTGTACAGGGTGTTTCCCAGCCAAATGGAACAAATTGATTGGGTCAGAGGAAAATATTTCAAAATATTTTTCTCGCGCCACTTTGTATATGCTAAATAACCTTCAGAAAAAGAGTTTCATTTTCACTTTCGTGAAATTAGCACACCTCTAAGTGAAAGGTCGAGAGACATTGAGTAAAAAATATGTAAAAATGTGTATGGGTAATTGAAATTGAGCATGTTTAATTCGAATTCAGTTACCAATTGGCCTTGTGAAGGAAATACGAGAAGTCAGGATTATTCATGTGCAGTTTGCCTCATAAAAACGTAAAGATTAAAATATTCTGTGATCATTCGAGGATTCTGCTCCATACAACAAAACTGACACGATCAAGCTTTCATACAGTCCCCTCTTAGCAATCACGCTCAAACTCTTGCATTCAAACACTTTCCTCATTGCACCCAATGTCTTACAGCCTTCACTCACTCGATGCCTCACTTCTACTTCCATACTATCCTTAACAGCCACATCCGACCCGAGGTACCTAAAATGCTCCACCTCCTCTAACACTTCACAATTCATCCTCACATCCAGAGTTCCAAACACTCCACCTCTTGAACATCTCATCACCTTACTTCTATTCACATTTACCCTCAATTTACGCGCTTCGCACACTCAACCAAACTCTGCAATCAGTCTCCTCAGTTTTCCCTGTGAATCAGCCACAAGCGCTGTATCATCTGCAAACAACAGCTGACACACTTCCCAATACATACCATTTTGTCCCACCAACTGCGCACCTTTTCCCAGCATTCTGGCAATCACTTCTCTCACCACACCATCCATAAATAAATTAAACAACCATGGCGACATCACACAACCCTGTCTCACACCTGTCATAACTGGGAACCACTCACTCATCTCATTCCCTACTCTCACACATGCTCTGCTATCAACGTAGAAACTCCTGATCGCATTCAACAGTCTCCCACCCACTCCATACTATAGCTTACAACTTGCCATAGAGCCTCACGGTCAACTTTTTAATACGCCCTCTCAAGATCCATAAATACCCAATATACATATTTGCCTCTTGCCAAGTATTTCTCATTTACATGTCTCACTGCAAACATTTGATTCACACAACCTCTACCACTTCTAAAACCACATTGTTCTTCAGCAAGCACACGATCCGTCATCACTCTCACTCTTCCAATTAAAACTCTTCCTTACAGCTTCCCAACGACAGTCAGTAGACTTAACCCCTAGAATTACTGCACTCATACCTGTCACCTTTCCCCTTGTAGAACGGAACTACACACGCGCAACTCCAATCCACCGGCACTTTACTATATAGCCTCGAAACACACATTAAATAAACGTACCTACCATTCTACCACCACATTTCCTCCTTTCTTCAGACATTCAGCCGTGCAGCCATCCAAACCTGGAGCTTTCCCATTTTTCAACACATCCAACGCACTTTTCACTTCCACACTTCTTATTCGACTACTATTCACTTCATCAAACACAGGCATTCTAACATCACTTCCAATAGCTACCACTCTCGCAACCCCATCATCCTTCACATTCAGCAGTTGTTCAAAATACTCCACCCATCTCCTTCCCACATCACCACCATTCACTAGCAACCTACCATTTGCATCCTTCACTCTTGCCTCACTCTCCACCTGTCCTTTCCTAAGTTCTATCCACTTCCTTCCAGAAAACCTTCCTTCTCTCCATGAAGTCCCCTCCCAACTTCCTCCCCCACTCCTCATCCGCCTCCCTCTTTGCTCTCCTTACCATTCTTTGTACCTCCTTCTTTCTCTCCTTATACTCTTCGAAATTTTGCTGGCTGCCCCCCTGCAGCCACCTTTCGAACGCCCCCCGCTTTCTTTTCACAGCCGCTCCTACTTCTCCGTTCCACCATTTACTCCCCTTTCTAATCCCCCATCCAACCTTCCTTACCCCACACATTTCCCTCGCACATTCCTCCACCGCATCTTTAAACAACTTCCATTCTCCTTCCACTCCACCAACCTCACTTACCTTCACCCTCTCATACTCTACTTTCCTAACCTAATACAACCTAACTTAACCTATCCTATCCTAACCTAACTTTAAACAATGCCATGAGTGAGGTAGGTTGACCTGTGAAAAAATTCGATTAACATTACTTAATAAATTTTAAAATAACAAATTCTAACCTACCCTATCTTGACCTACCATATTCTAACCTGTCTTGTCCTAACCTATGCTAACCAAATCTATTCTAACCTAACATACCTTAACAAACCTAACCTAATCCAACCTAGCCTCACCTATCCTATCTCAACCTAACTTTAACCAATGTCATCGTTAGGCTTTGCGGACCCGTGAAGAAATTCGGTCAACATTATCTTACAAGTCCTAGCCTAACAAATTCTAACATAACATATTCCAACCTATCTTGTCCTAACCACTGCTAAGCAAATCTACCCTAACCTAACATATCTTAACTATCCTAACCTAACATATCTTGACCTATCATAACCTAACCTATCTTATCCTATCCTAACTTTATCCAACGTCATCGTTAGGCTAGGTGGACCCGTGTAAATATTCGGTCAACAGTACCTAACAAATTCTAACATAACATGTTCTAACCTATACCCATTCTAACATAACAAATTCTAGCCTGTACCCATCCCAGCATAACATATACTAACGTATCCTATCCTAACCCATCCAATCCTAACCTAACCTATCTTATCCTAACATATCCTATCCTAACCAATCCTATCCTAACAAATTCAAAAAATTAAAAAAATATTTAAAAAATTAAACAATTTTTATCTTCCCCTACCCCTCTTCTCTCCTTTCCTTCTCCCACTCTCTCTCTCCGTGTATCTCTCTCTCCTTCTAATGTAACGCGACCTTACGCGAGCCAATCAGAATTATAGATACCGCAATGATTCAGTTGTAGCGCACATAGTCGTAAGCGTATTACTATATAGATATTTTATCATGGTATGAATATTGGTTATTTTTATTACATGAGCATCAGTCCTCAATGTTTCATTTTAATATCAGTTTCTTTATCCATACGATGTCATTCGATTCATATAGGGTGGCCCAGATTTACTCAAAGTTACCTTTAAAATAAATTAACAACTTTCCCGCGAGAAGGGCTTTAGGGTACCGAAATCAAGTGATGTATTCACACTAAGGTTAATCGACTTGGCTTTCTCTGAATACAGCCGTAGTCACATGGGCCAAATGTTGTGCTCACAACAAATAAAGCTGGCCTAACTTGCTCTGAACACGATGGTTCCAGGAACAGTCAATCGGTAAATGGGTTATTCATTTTATTAAATTTTCATCTGCACACTTCATTTCACTAATGTATTGCAATTCACCAGTTGCTTCATCTGCAGCATATTTGCTTATTTGCATGTGATAGAAAGACATCCAAGAAACAGCCAGAAAATAAATATATTCGTTCAACAACTGTTTTGTTTTAACTCCGATGTGAACCTGCGGCGTTTTGATATGACTATTTATCGTGGGACTTATCATCGTAATTGTCTCGCTTCTGCGATGAAAAACACAATTTTACCGCACTTTCCTAAAACATTTATCAGTATTGTAGCTATATTTTCTAATAATAATTGTCAGGGCCAAGTGACGGAAGTATTCCGTACAGCTCTAATAGTGGGGACGTCAGGTCAAAACGCTCTACTTTCCCCAACCGCCTCGGGAATTGAAACACGGAACAACCAATAGATTTATTGATTGCATAAATAAAGGAAAAATATATATATCTTAACTTAAAGTTAGGACAGTGGAATGCAGGTCGAGAACCCGTGATGGTGGGCGAGCACAACAGCGGTCATCGAACACACGCCAGGATGGGGCACCAGGGACCCGTGCAAGATAAGGCACCAAGGACCGGTGCAGGATAAGGCACCAAGGACCGGTGCAGGATAAGGCACCAAGGACCGGTGCAGGATAAGGCACCAAGGACCGGTGCAGGACAAGGCACCAAGGACCGGTGCAGGATAAGGCACCAAGGACCGGTGCAGGATAAGGCACCACGGAGGAGGCACGCAGGTGCGCTAGGCTACAAGCCCACGAGTGAACTAGTTGGTAGACTAGTCGGATGAACATGAACAGACACGAGCGTGGCTTCCCTTGGCACAGGGCAAGTCCAGCCTGCGAACAAACACACCACCATTAACACTGTTCGCGGCTTGCTAGGGTCAAACCTTGAATTAACGGCGAGAGAAAATCTCACTAGCAGGTCTAGCGGGAAATAAGGTAACTAGTATTTCAATTTCAGTAAATCTACAAAAAGCAAGACAATGCAGAAATACTTGTTAGATTTGTCTCTAACTAACAGCCAGTCTAAGCCTATCGATTCACACAAGGCGTTCCAAAGAGAGGAAGGAAAGGGCACCACTTAGCACGGGGCTTCGGGTACGCAAAATCCACACAGGAAGAGCACAGACACAGTTAACGGAGAAAGAAGATTATGAAATACGATAAAGTTGGGGTAGAAAGTAGTAAGTGCTGAAAACGGAACAATTAACCGGAAAAGAGTACTTGACATTACAACACTTAATTTCGATACAAAGAACGCCTACCTAACTTCAGCTAGGGCCCTAACAGTACCAAAAAAAACAGAAGTTAACAACTTACTCGTCAGAAATGGTGACACAATCTACTGCTTAGAAAATTACGTTCACCAGGGTTCTATGCGGTTCAAGTTCAAGTCTAGAATGGAAAAGAAACACAATTAGCGACAGGGCTCAACTCTGTGAGCTACAATAAACAGTTAATAATCACACATTAGAAGGAGACTACAGTAGGCTCGTATGATCACAAAAAGGTACCAATCTGTGAAGCATCGCAGGCTATATAAAGGACTAATCTATGTCTTCCGATGTCACTGGGAAGAAGAGCGGAAGGCCGGCAGGGTCGCCCCTACAATAATGCATTGCTACCAGGTACAGTGGGCCGAAGCCTGTAATACTAATATTTTCAATAAAAGTTTGAAAGCGAAGAGAATGCCAACAAAATTCGTCTTTTTTATTAAAAAAAAGATAAAAAAAACTGAAAACGTTTCGGAGTCCAGCTCTATCTTCAGTTCTGTAAAATGCTAAGTACAATCAATCTAACGCAAGCTTGAAACACGATCGATACTAAATTCCAGAATGTTAAAAAATAGGACAACTATGCATTAACTATCTGGAGGGGATCCGAGCTAAGCATGTTGTTTAACCTTGAAAATATGCAAAGATTTTAAAATCCTTAAATCAAAATCGCGGAAAGAACTGTCAATTATTTTAAAATCACCACCACACACATTTGCACTACACTTCTCGGCATGGCTGATGATGGAGCTGGTCTCCGAAACGTTTTCAATTTTTTGTTCTATCTTTTGAATAAAAATGACTATTTTTATTATCATTTTCTTCGCTTTTGAATTTTTAGTGAATATGTAATTTAAAGCAAAGTGAACATCTGTTTAATCTGTTAAAATATCGCAAATTGTAAGAACCAACACGAAATATATTGACAGTATTCAACAAATTCGTACAATTTGATGAGTAATTTCGAAAAATTTCTTGAGCAGTTTTTAAACTTTCGGTTATTGAACAGGTCGTTTGACGAAGTGTGGCCTATTGTATCGGGAGCAATTCACAATTTCTCAAAAAATCGTTGCACTACTTATGAATCTTCCGGAATAGAGTGGTTGGAGGGTTAATTTGTCGTAGAAATAACGAGACAATGCCAATCATGAGCCCAACAACGAATAATCGTTGAATTCTACCGGTTAATTCTGATGAAAGTTTACGATCGCTACGACGATAAAAATGACCGGTAATGAACCGGTTATTAGCGTCGGACTTCGTCCAAAATTCACGATAATTACCGGTAATTCACCGTTATCCGACGAATATATGAGACATTCCCGACCCTAATTCCGACACTATATCGTCAATTTATTGGAAGAAGACGGCAATAATTACCGATAAATTCAAACAAAAATTATCGTCAGTCAGATGATAAAATTCAGACTACAATCTCTCTATAGGTTGCTCTTCCTAAAGCAATTTTCAGCAAGCACATTTTAACGAAGTTTATACCACAAGGCATTATTTATAAAACTCATTCGCCGTTGTCGATGACAATGTAATTAAATTTTTGTTTATTTAGTTTTCTACTGTGGAAATTATCTTGCCGTTACTTAGCGTTTCCAACCCCATTAGCAATAAAGATAATTCAATTCAACGTAGTTCACGCTCACATTTCATAACCACTCCGAACTAATTTGCACAGCACTTATTAAAAGATAACTGCAAATCAAATCAGTCAGAGCGATATGAACTATTTCACATATATTTACGTATATTTTTTAATTAAATGAAAAAATATTTTCAAAATATAATAAAAATCTGAATGCAACCATTATACAATAAAAAACGGACCAGCTTGCTTGAAGCTGAAGGACATTTTAGAGGTTAGTTTTGATTCAATATTTACCAGAAATCAAACCACAACTTATGAACTACTTTCATACACATAACGTTCCGTGACAAAATTCATCCATGAAAATGTAAAAACTTTCTTTGCACTAGCTACTAAAAAATAAATTACCGTTATATCTCACTGTACTTTAACCTCACATAAGTTACTTAACCTACTATGCATAACAAGCAATTTTCCCTGCAGTCTGTGATTGCTAGGCTCCGTGCTCGTGTCTTACGTACAACACAAAGCTACATGAACGAACAAGAGTTTGGTGTGAAACAAAACATATGAAGTCGTACGATTTTATCGACTGATGAGTTAATATTATTAAGTGTTAGAGAAATGTCTGCGAAAATATTACTAAAGAAAATTAAATTAAAATAAAAGATATGTGGAAGAAATCACTTTTCTACTAATTACAGAAAAGAAATACCGAGATGAAGGTACTTTGTAAAGTTATTATTGGATACTTATAACGTCTGTACTTATTTTCGGATAGTTACAGGCGTTCTTTGAATTTTATTAGGATTGTCGATACTCAAACATGCTTTCATTTTAATAATTTCTTGATAGTGGGAGGACAACTTTTACTCACGCTCCCGCCAGCTTTTTCAGAGTGTTACCCTTTTCACTTGAAGAAAAATTTGATGATTAATCGAAGGCAAATTCTAAAATGCATTCTGCGTCATCGTTGTATCAATCAGAGTAGGCAGTAGTTAATTTTCTTCTAGATGAAGGTTTCATTTTGATTATCAGATTATTTTAAAATTACTAGCGTTATTATAAGCAATTTTTCAGTTATCACTCGAAGTCGCCATCAATGGCGTTCTGAGCTGAATATCTCTTTGTAAGGGTGTTTCGTGAGAACCGTTGTGAATTTTTCCGTGAAATAATTTACTGCAATCACTATCGCTTGTTTTATGATGAACAAAATATAACGTTAAATGAACGAACGGGCTCAAAGTACTTCAACATTCTCTCTTTTTCTAGTATATTTACTTGGGAGTGTGAAACACGTTCACAAAATAGTCAATTTAATTTTAACTCCACTTTAACTCATTATTGCAATGAAAAACATTGATAAGGGAGTAAACACTGAACAGCAGAAACCCTTGCTATGTTCTCTCCCTAGATGCCGCTTTTCGTTTTTGGGCGACCTTCAGGGGTGTCATGGTGCCACACAGAACTGTTCGAAGATTTCTGTGTGTGCTTTTCAAATCTGTGCAGATTCCGGCGGTGATTTTCAACTAGATAGCGGTTCTGGACTCAGTCCCGCTATAAACAATTCGAAAAACCGTTGTTGAAACTTTGCATCCCCAAGTCTCGATATTGATACCCATGAAGTGATAGAGCGCAGGATAGCCCTGCAAAATTCCGTTTTGAGTACATTGTTGTTTCTTCATTTTGCTGAATTGGGAGTATCTGACTTCACTGAGCATGATATTCTATGCAACATGTATATTGTATAATATTCAATTTAAAAGAATCGGTATTGTTACACTTTGCATTGAAACGTATCGTCTTCAATAATAGTCAAGGGAATCGACGCTAGTGCAGACGAAGAACAGTAGGATCAAGTTTAGTCGCGCGAAAACAATAGGGCTGCCATGCTGTATTGTTATCATAGTAAGTTGATTTTTGCAGTGACCTTAACTTCTTGTCCCCTTATTCTATGTTTTGCCCTTTGTGCTTTAAACTCAGCGATCGTTTTCTTCTTTATTGAGGCTCTGTATACTACTTGGCTTAGTTGAGCAATTTAGAGATATTTCTTTGCGAGGAAGGGTTTGTCTTCAGAGTAGCTGAACGAACATAATCGATTTTGGGAATGAAACCGCAAAACAGTTTTCCAGCGATGAAGAGGATACTTCAGATAATTTGATGGACAACTGCTTATCAAGTCTTTCTCCGATTGGGTCTACAGAAAAGAACCTATTCTTCCTGTAAGTATGCTGTAAGGATATCGGCCCGACTTTTTCAGTAAAATTCTACTTCTCAACCACTAGCTCGGAGCTCGTCGCGTTATGCCGCATATGCTTCCCGCCCCGCACTACAGGTGGATATCTAATGAAATGGTCGATTATGAAGTGTAATGCTGCGATTAAACTGCGTTTATAATACTTTGTGAAATAGGGTATTGTGTTGCAGATGATATTCTTGTTGCGTTATTTATTTTTTCCGCTAGTCATACTTGGTTCCTTTTATGAAAGGTTTTCGTTTGCCTGCCCAACAGGCCAGGTCGATGCTACTGTGCGTTAACCCATATTGCGATTCAAAACCGTTCTAGTGTAGTCTATGTCCTGGCTCGTCTTTCGGTGTCTTGCTGCTATTAACTCTATTCCAAAACCACCCATTTGTATGCTTCATTATGGTCATTCTCCTTGTATTAATTCACCATTGATTTTTATCTTCTTTATTAATCAAAATAAATAGCTTAGGGTCCGAATAAACATTATTCATAGTGTTGAATAAAACGAGTAGGACATCCTCTACGCAACAATTTTCTTTCACCTGCGACTGAACCTATGCCGATCCTGCATGCCCTGACACATGTAATAAGACATAACGTTTTTTATTCAATCAAATATCTATCCGAATCATTTGTCGAGGATTTTATGCCGTTTTATTTCTATGTTGATTGAGAGGGGAGTGATACTTCAAGAATTTACTCTCTTTTATATAGTCACCGTCAAATTTAGATGCAGTCAAAATGCTTAGAAAGTTCAGTAACTTTTTTTAAATAGGTTTTCTCGCATTAGCCTCAGATTTGTAATTGTACAACATGTTAGGCTTCGCTGTGAAATTTGAATGCGACGTTGATATGATTCAAGAATGGAAAAATACTCAACAACCTTATTGTTTTGAAATGCGTGATTTTGTTCTTCTGTTGCAAATAATTCAAGTCATGAACTGGGCGCGAGTTGAAATATTACAGCAAATAATTTTCTGATCATTTTATCGAAATATACGGTTATCTCAGTTTGAAATTATTTGGTGAAATGATCAGTAACTTATGCACGATTTTAACAAGCGAAAAAATGAAGCTCTTTCTTAAGGTTAAGAAACTGAGAAAAAATTATTGCAGCTTTTGAGTACGACTCTTGACAAACAGAATATAAGCCATTCCAACTGAAGTTCACTAGGTAATAGCGTATTGATTAAAGACTCATCTGTATTCTTTCATGCCTTTTGTTGCAGGAGTGATGGTGTCAGCAAATCAGATTTGTGGAAAATATTGAAGAGCTGACTTTTTAATAAGTGCGAGGCCAACTTCGGTCTTCATTGCAAAGCCTAAGAAGGTACTGTCAACAAAGGGATTCTTGTCGTAAATACGAGTACTTAAGCCCAAGTCTCTCAAGCACGCATCTTCATTATATTTTCTTTTTGTAGAGGTATGATGAAGTTAAGAAAACTCAACTTTATCATAGGAGGGGATTTTTTGCCGGAGAATTCTGTACTTAGTTCATTTTCTAATTTCTTACACAGCACTCCTGATAAAAATTGAAGCTAGTTACAAAAATTTCGCACATCAATTGCGATAAAAACTGGTTACTCAAACCATTCAATTGCTCCAATTTTTACACTCAATTTGATGTCGAATAATAAATTTTAAGAAAAATGCCAGATTTCATAACTAGGGCTACTTAAATTGACTACATCAAATAATCTTCAGCTGATTTCAAATCGATTATATCAACAAAATTAAAAAAATTACCTTCTTTACCAATAGTCACTTTCCATGAATAGTGAACTATCTACAACAACGGTGAACCATCAGGTCAATGGCTTGGTTTTATAGCGAGTCATCAAACATTTGCAGGAATCGAAATTGCATGAGCCTAAGATTATCTTGACTATCTGTTGAACTGTAATTGCATTGTCTATAACAGCTTTCTAGAGTCAATCGGAGAATCACAACAGAGAATGGACTCGACAGAAATGCGGAGCTGTTTTCTAAAAGTGATACACATATATCGACGAAATTATTTTTAAGCAAAAAAAACCTATCATTTTCATGAATTTCTAAAAACTCTTTTGTTCTGTCTTAAGGAGATCGTCCCAGGCCCCTGCCACTCAGGCGGTCATTTTTCATGTTTTTGTTGGAAAAAGACCCTTAGGTGGTGGACTATTCGGTCCTAAAATTTTATGGCGCTACGGACAATAGAACCCCCCCCCCTCAGGGGAGGGTAAGGGGACCAAAATCTTTAATTTTGAGCCCATTTCAACCCCATATAAAAATAAAACAAATGGGAAATGGAAAAAACTATTGTTAAGCCAACAGATCCGGATACGTCATTTAAACTCTGTGTAAATTAAAAAAACCGCAAAATTAGTGACCTCTCAGTGAAAAATAATATGTCTGCATCTGGAGTTATTGATCTGGACAGAGCCAATGTAATTTGCTTGCCAATTTAAGTGTGACAGAAGAGAATGAAAGTCTTTTAATAAATGGTACATAGGCTTGACCAGGATGACCCTGAGGCAATGATTAACCGCCCATAAATACCAAGGTTCTATTTTCAACCATTTCCGCATTGACCATAGTTGCAAACCATCTAATAAAGATCTATACCCTAACACAAAAATATTATATAACGTGACTAAAAAAGATCATATTCACATTATAGAAGCGTTACACATCCATAATATTAAACCTGTTCTCAACGAAAACACTAATGACTTTTTTCCTCTAAAATTATTTACTAAAAAAGTTAGTCCTGAATGGTTTTGGAATTATTGTAACCAAACATTTTAGATGCCTTATGTTTGCTCATACATATATATATGTATATATATATATATATAAATGTTTCTGGGGGTGAAAAGACTTTGAGCTCTCGATATATATATATATATATATATATATATATATATATATATATATATATATATATATACGCACATTTATATCAATAAATGGTTCGGGCTCTGGGTTCCGATTGGGGCAATTCCTTCTCCAAAAAAGGCCATAACGTTCCTATCTTCGTGGTGAGGTGCGTTGTCCTCTATGACGATAGGGGATTCACACAGGCTAAGGAATAAGTTTGGGACAACATTCTGCTGAGGAAGCCGCTTGTAAATCCCAGCATTGATTTTGCTATGCATTCGGGGGATGGGACATACTCCTGCAGAGGAAATCATTTTCCACACCATCGCACTGCCAACACCAAACTTGACTGTTTCCTTGTCTCATTAAGGAGACAGTCTTGTACCTGTAATGCGACGTGCGCAAAATTCGCCGTCAGAACCGAACAGTTTGAACTTGGATTCATCACTAAAATGAATTGCATTCCACTGTCCGTCAGTGTAAACATGTTTCCTCGCAAGCTTTAGACGTGCCTTTGGGTTTCGCTTTGAAACGAGAGGCTTCGAAGCTAGAACCTGGGAATGCAATACTGCGTTTTGTAGCCTGCATACGATGAACTGTTTTCCTCGAGATGTTATTCCACTAAATGTTTCGAAGTGCTCTTTTGCAGACACTTGAACAATGGTGCGATTTTACCTTTGAGATGGTCTACCAGTTTTTGTTTTTACATATAAAGTTTTACATGTGTTACACGCGCTTATTAGATGATGAACAACACTTTCCACTTTTTTTAAACCTTCTGATAATAACAGCAATGTCTGAAATTGATTTGTTTTCTTGATGATTAGCAATAATGATCTTTTTCGGCAAAATAAATTGTTTTTAGTGTTGAAGCCGCCATGAAGCTTGAACAAAATTCCAATGCTGTATAAATGCCGTCTGTAGTTTTGAAATGCTCTATTGAGTGTTTCAAAATGAATTTAGTATATTTTAAACAAATTTATAGCATCGTTCTCTAAGTTTTTCAACATAGTATTCGTCCATGAACTATCGGACGACGGAATTCCCTTCTCATCGGATGAAGGCGCCCTTACCAAATGCGAGCTATAATCAACGACTCCTGAAGGGCGCATCGACGAAGTGCGGTTGAGCTTGGAGGCGTGACGTGCGGACTGTGACGTCAGGGGTCTAGACTTCAGCCCTCGCACCAGCTGCCTCTTCAAAGTGTTCAAGGTCATCCATTTCCGCATTCAAAGTCTCTTTGTTCTCTGGCGTTTTAATGCCGTTGAAAGTTGAAGTCAAGTCTCTTCTTCGTCCAACTTTCATTAGCTCAAGTGCGGTTGTTGGTGTTTCGAAATTGGGTAGAAAAACGTCGTCACTATAAGTATTCATGCATCGTAAGTGACCACGTGCTATTCATTTGCACTTGGTTGTAGCTTTAAAATTGCATTACTTGAGGCAGGATATTACAAAACATAGAGAGCATCAAGTTTAGAGATTGCGTAACTTTTTTAAGCCTCCCGAAAACTTCAGTAGTTTGTCCCAATATAATGTCAAAGTGCCAAGGCAATGGGCTAAGCATTATCTCTAGGATGTTTTCTTATTCCTGTTAAAACTCTGTCTTTGAGCTGAGATTTTACTCAATTTCTCATTATTAACATAATTTCCACTCTGGCGCTCAATGATATTTTTATAATTTTCAGGAAAATTTACTTCAAATTGTTCTCAGAATATGACCCAACATTCGCTTCGCATTTAAACTGAATCCATATTATCGTCGACTCCTATTATTTATCAATCAAATCTAGTAAATATATGAAGAAATTTCTTTCAAAAAATGTGTCTGTCCTGAGCGCTGATAGTGTTGCTAAGTTCATACAACTTTCTAAAGCGTCTACTTTTCACGAGTGTGCCAAGGACCGTCGCCTGAATTAATCTCAGAAGTTTTAAATTGGAACTCCACGCGACGATGCATTTCAATGTTCGCAATAAATGCGCTGGTTGTATTTTTTAGATTTCTCTTTGTGGTCTAACCAATATTCTCCACACATCATAGTCTTCTACGTCAAAATGTTTGACTCGAAATTGAATAATTATTGAACGTCAGGTCTATCCTGTTGATGGTATCACCGATCAACAAGAGTAATATTCCATAATGTCAATTTCAGAAATAGGTGGTCTTGTTTTATAATCCAACTAATCGTGCGGAAGTTTAAAAATACTAGCAACGGTGACCGTGTACAAGATTCTTACGAGAAGCCTTTCACCCGCTCAAATGCATGTCGTGGTCAGTTATTAGCTCTGTGTCAAGGATGTCGATAGGAAGAACTTTCGAATGAGATCTCTCAATCTATTCTCATCAGAGTTGATCACAGTTAGCCTTATTTGCAAAATAAGAGCGATAATTTCATCAGAGAAGTAACGCTTTGATATGTGATTGATTCGAAATTTTGTGAGAATATTCTCACCGTTCTATTCAGTTTTTTTCCGAGATAATAAAGGGTTGTATTCACAGGTTTTGGTAGGTTTGCTCGGGGTTAGCGGCGCGCTAGTAAAACAGAACACTTTTAACGCCTGGTCGCTGAACACTCGCTGGAGTGCGCTCTCGCGATGCTGCGGAGATTCGGCAGTGGCTGGATAAGTTATTTCCTTCCTGATGTTCTGTTTCCCTATATCTTTTGTTTGTGTGATTGTCGTGTGATTTTCGTTATGTTCGGTTGCCCTCTATCAATGCCTAATTATCATCCATAGTGCTTCAGGCTACTCAAGTCAAACGATTAAAATTCAACCTAATCAATTAAATTTCACGTAAGTTTTGAGTTCCGCGCGGCTAAAATCAATCCGCTTTTAAACACGCCGATCTCGCGCTGAAACTCTTACTTTATCAGTGAACCTTAGGTTCCGTCAAATCAACTCTATTTTCTACTTCTCAACTCAAATCTTCAACTATACTTACTACTTTTCCAGCCTGGAGCACTTACCTTCGACTGATTTCCTCTAAATTTCTTAAATAAATAACACTTCTCCAAAAGTGTACATACACACTGAGTGCACAATTATCTCAGGTCAGTGGGTTTCCGTCGATAGAATAACACCTCAAAGTTTGTTATAGTGCGTAAATGCAATAGTCCAATCTAAAATTCCATTTCTTTACAACTGTACTTTTGTTTTCACCAACATTAATACTGTCGTTCCTACTGCTGCCACCCCGGATTCTGTAGCGGGTGAAGTTTTAGCCGTGCGACAGCCCTGACCGAGCTCCGGTTCTTTTGACGGTATCGAAGTTATCGTTCAGAGTTAGCTTGAGCTACGCTTGGCCTTCCTTTCCGTTGCATCTGCAACGACGTGGAGCTAAATGAGACCTTGGTTCCAGCTTGGCCCGGCCTAGGGAGCATCACTTAAGCAGTCGTCTCTACGAAGAGGCTTGGAGACTGGAGATTGCTCCTTACTGGCGCTTCTCCTATTTTGCGTCTCTTATTTTAACAAATATTAATCCTTCAATCAATAAATTTACTAAGCCGTCTCTGACTTATTGTCAGAGACAGCCTTATGTTATACGGTGTTCCGAATTTACACCGCTAATATGAAACGGCATTTAGTTGAATGTCAAATTAAATTAAAAGTTGAAATTGTATTACCTATCCTTAAAAAACGATTGTGTGAATTAGTCAAAATCTGCTAAATTTTTCTTTACCTTTAAAATTGTTTGCAATCGCAGAATGCCAATTTACGCAAATCGATCGTTAATAACAGGACTACTGTAGACAATACATCATACTTGTATATAACTTTAAATCAAACCTGAACTGTTTACTGTTTAGTGTTATGAAATTAGCACTACTGGAAGCTACATATAGAGCTTAAAATTAAAAATTCAAATATTCATTTCTGTTATCACAGCCGTGTAGAGAGCTGCAGTCTTCCATATACAATATGTGTTTGAAGATCTAGTACACCAATTTAGTTCAATCTTGTCCGCGACGAGAAAGATAATTATTCTATAGCCCTTAACAGCTCTTCGAGGCCTTATGTATTTAAATCGAACCTGCATTTTTGAGCAGCAACTCTTAATAAGTTGTTGCATGGGTCCCAGTATCGTCAGAAGGATTGAGGTGCCTGATCCTGTAAAATCTCGCAGGCCTCGTTTTTTCTTCCTGACGAAGTGCAATTGTTTTCACATTCCCCGTTGCAACTCTACTCTAACATTGCATGGGCTGCAGTTGCCTCTCTAAACTCGTAGCTCGCCTTAGATTCAAGGAGAAGCGGGAGTTTCAAGTTATCTTTAGGACTGCAGAGGATGGGGAGTGAGGTCCCAAGCGTTTGTAACATGGCACATTGAATTACGCATCTTAATAGGCTCCTTCAAAGCCCCTTCATCTCCAGGTTTGATCCTAGACTTGCTACATGAGCGATGACTCCACATAAGTGGTCGTGGAAATAACGCCTGCTCAAGAAAATCCTTTGAGTTTAAATGATTTCTTTCCCTTTGGTTCGATCAGATATTTTGTAATATTCTGAGTAACTGATCGTAATTTATGTGCACGGTGGGTTATGGCATGGAGAATTGAATTTTCAAATTATTTGAAATATTTATTTTGCATTTTCGAATTTAGAACTAAAACTTGCACACAATCAAAAAATTTCAGCACTGTTCGAAAATTTGCATCCAATAAAAAGCTCCAAACGTTCAGTAAGGACATCAGCGAGATACAAAAAATAAAGGAATAAAAATGCGACTTTAAAGTACCTAGTGGTCAGCTGTTAAGTTTTGAGGGATAATTAATTATTTAGTATTATACGAATTTTTTAATGCCTAAATTTCATTGTTTTGTGCAGTATTCAAGTCATAGGAGCACCTTTTTGTTTTTCTATACGAGCACTGTTGGTTCAAAATCGTAAATCATCTCCGTGGTGAAGCATCCCGCGATGAACGAGGATGGCTCTGGTTTTACGTGAGGCTAGCACTCGCGGTATTTTCTCTGGAGAAAATTAGCGCTTTTGTTATTATTTGAAATGGATGAGACTAGCAAACACTGTCTCAGGGAAATTTCTTCTACTCCTTGAACTTGCATATCACTCCTTCCAATCAGGTTAAAAATCTGAAAATAGATTTTACAATGCGACAATTATATGGAAAGTTCAGCAGAAGAATTACAAGTTTGACAAAAATCTTCGTACGTAAAAACCCTACATTTTCATGGTAAAATACATCAATCACAAAAATGAACTCATATGACTTCTCAAAACAGCCCGAACTCATCTGAAATGCTTGCCGGTTTGACATATTGTGCACATACATGTTGGTGAAATTGTGTGATTTGTTCGCTACTCATCAGAACTGTTTATTTCGAACATCATTTTCTGTTTATTTAAATGACTAAAAGTTCAGTTCGAATAAATTTCAATTAGGTTAGAATTGTAAAATAGCAAAGAACTATTATCTTTTCCAGCGAGGTGACAAGCGGTATAGAATTATTGCTTTCTTTCTTTAATTGCCGCATTAAAAAAATTTACAGCTTACACAAAAAATGCTAGGAGGAACTAAATTGACGGTATAGCTAAAACGTTATGAGTTACTCAAGCCCAGTATTAAACTAAATAAAAGCTACAGCAGATGATAAATACGGTACAGAAGCAATCCAATTATGTTTAAAAGAAGAAATGGCTAAAATAAATTCAAAATAACAAATGAATGCAAGAGCCTCCCTTCCTTACTCATCATAAAATTTCTTGTGTAAAATTTGCTGCCTATCATCAAATTTGTGACGTAGATAAATGAAGGAAATGATTTTTTGACTAAAATAAATTTTGCCTTGATGACCCCGAATAATTACACACAGATATTCCAGACCATTTGTCTTCAACGATACACACTGGAGGAAACTCATGAATGATATATATATTTTCCAATAATCGTATAGTTGTGCTACAACTGAAAGAGGTTACCTAACGGCCTATGGTTATACATCCACGTTTAGAAATAGCTTCCGTCGCCCATTAGAAGAAATATGAATTCGAATTCGATGATAATGCTGCTATTCACAGGGCTCACAGGTCAAAAGTTAAACAGTGTTCGGTTCTTGAGCCATCCGCCATATTTCTCGACTGTAAGCCCGGTAAAAACCTGCGAGGAAGAATGGCAAATAACGTTTGAGCTTGGTTTCCCATTTGAGACCGAGGATTCTCTTCATGATACAGTTTTGATTCTATGTCGTAGCCTCCAAGAAAACATCCTGCAAAACTTTCTAACAAGTATGGTGAGACATATTTTCATGGTTATTCACAAAACTGAAAAATAAACAAAATATTAAATGTTTCTTGTAACCATTTTCGTTCAAATTTTTATTGCTTGATATAAGTCCCTTGTGGGTATCGTCTTATAATTTTGATTAGTCAAAATTGTATTACCTCAATATTTAATACCATTGAGCAAATTATATAAAAATTTCAACCATATCAGAATCTATTTCAACTCACTTTAAGTCTCCGCTAAATACTTTTTTGCAACATATCGAAATATCACGTTGATTTAGCTTTTTTGGTTTCCGTTCGCAAGATTTTGATTACGCAGTGCGCTTACACATAATACACATCGGTAGAAATATCATAAAAGTCCCCTGATTTTGAATATTTGAGAAAAATATTAGGTATATACTTGCGTAGTGTACTGATATTTCCCATCTATCTAATACACCTGTGTGAACACCGATAACCACAAGGAGTCAAACATGCATATATTTTGTATGTCATGAGAATAATGAGCTAAAATTTCTACAAAACGTCTACTTCACAAATTCCAAGACAGACACCTACATCGAGAAAAACTTCAATTGGGCTAAATCTTTGAATATCGGCGGCTATGATGGTCACAGGCAAGTCGACAGAGTTGTGAGTCGTGCAATGATACATTATGCATGTTAAAATGACTCTGCAGTTGTGAATTTTCGTTGAACGTTTACTGTTGGAGGTAAAAGAACTTAGGAATTTTTATGAAGTTATGGGATGGGCTGAAAAAATCTAACTACAAACAGTACTGTACAATTTTCAAGTCATTTCAAGCAGAGTAACGTGGCTCGATGATGTTGATTACTATATTACGTTGAAAGAAGTTCCACCCGAGAGTAACTGTTCACCAATGGAGAAATTTATTAGCAATTTCCAATCGGCTGAAATTCTAAACATTTAGGTTGTAAAATACTGAGTTTTTCAGGCTTAGATAACCAGTCTTCATTTTCCGATAGTAGTTTGTTGGGCCAATGAAAAATTATATCACTTCGATGGCGTATATCCGCTGTTGATCGAAACCCGTACGGCGTCAGTGAATGCTTCCCAATGCATATTGAAGGATTTTGATGAGAATAGGAGTTCTTACGATAACCCGGTAATAAACCAACAACTTCACTACCGGCGACAACCTAATGCCACGAACTGGGGCTCCTGCGTTGCCCCATCACTCCTTACTAAACCTTATTATGATATTGAAGACTGTGCTTGTTGCGTTATCCTAGTTTTTGAGCTGGGCTCTCCGAATTGTCCTAGCGTTAACTGAATTTTTTGGTATATCCCAATGCTATGGTTGGGGATGCTTCTCACATCACAGTGCTAAAAGTAGGGATACTTACCGTACCCTGTTTTTTTCGACTGGTATGCTTCCGATATCCTAGGGCTTCTATTTATGAATACTACCGTTTTATACCACTTTAATTTGAGATGGGTACTATTGATTTGTTTTCACCTTAATTAACATGAATGATCGAGATGTAACAACGCTTATGTCTGGGAAACTTTTATTTTCAGTGTTGCAAAACAAAACGCTGGGAAATATACAAATAAGAAATCATTAAAAAAAATAAAATATGCTACCTCAAATTTGTACTCCCACAGTATTTTCCATTTGGAGTTAAAGAGCGTAGAAAATGCATAGAAATTCATAAGATTTCTCAAGGAAACGCAAATGGAAAATGTGTTGGACCAAGTCCATCGTTAGTTCTCTAAAATACAAAGTATGATCAATGTTCGAAAAGAATAAAGTTAGGAATGATTAGAAGTTCCACACCACCTACATATGGTAATGAAGAAAAATAGAATACAAAACAAAACTCAGCACACTTAGTACTTGAAAAAGATATGAGCTAAGCGAGTTATTAAAATTTCTATCTTCCTCGAAATATACAACGAGTCCTAAATCCAAAGGTTACAATCACTAAAATCAATCACACTCAAATATTTATCCGATGATACGCCTGAATGGCAATCCTATCCGATTGCTGAATGTGAACGATAGGATACTCCGGTTGGTTGCCGGTTCGAAAAACATATTCTGCAGTGCTGATCAGTTGGTCCAATGCGCACTGCGCACAACCTTAGTTATACACAACGGAAGAGCACTTGAGCCCGGGATTAGAATCCTTGTATAGAAATATAAACAATTATTAATTTGTTGACCAATATGACGTGTGAACACACTCTAGGAAAATATTCGCAGCACATATACGGGCTTCACTGATTAAGGTTCAGTCACACTCTAAAATCACAAAAAAGCCCGCTATATGCGCGAAACTACCCCCAAACCTTAAATGACTCACTGGCACTATCCAATCTGGCACAATCAAAGTAATTGTTTTAACTTTTCAACTTCAACATTATCGACAAAACTCTAGTATTAACGACATAAAAAAGGCAGGACCTTCTAGATCGACCATTCGTTTCATTCGTAGTTGATGCATGGCTTCCTGTCCTCAAGACGTCAATTTTTAAATTAAAGCCTATAAATATAAAATCTTACAAGTGAAAAAATGCCTGCAAAAATCAATTTTTAAATAGACAGACTACAAAACCTTCCGAACGGAAAAAAGCTTCACGCAAGGTAATTTAGGAACTGAGCTGAAGATGAAAGCCTCTTCATTTGGGTGAAAAGGGTCTAATTTGCAATTATTATCGAGTTGCAATTATTTCCTCGAGTGGGTTCGTACACCTGACGCACGGAAGTCTTCGACCAAGTCGTTGATGACGGGAAGTAGTAGAGAAAAGTCCAGCCGAGAACATTATGCTCTGAGATACGTTGACCTACTCGCTAAATTCTTAAGGTACACAGGTGTTTTTCCCTTGGGGTTTCTTTTCATTCGAGTTTTTCGACTTGATTTTTTGGAGCTTTGGAATTCATTTTGAGGAATCTAAATCGAAAAAAAATTCATTTAATACGCCGAGCACTGCAGCTAAATAGAAATTTCATATTGTGAGATACTGTCATACTTTTTCTCTGCGTGCCCTCGTTACCATGAAAAACTTTGAAGCTTTGAATCTTGCCTTACTCACCGTTCCAGGGACAAATGCGGCTGAGCAAATTAGGTGGAGTCTCCCTCCGTTTTGTGAAAAAAGTAAAAGAACCATAATGAGTGAGTAAAAGGTCACTGTTTTAAAAACGGAACGTTTCGGGTATCTGCTTATCTACAGCCGAAACATTTGTCTGAAGCAAACTGCACAACATTGAAACATTTGCGGAACGAAGTTAAATTAATATCAAGTTGAGTTAAAATGAACAGAAAATATAGTAATTAACATCAGGACATGATAATACTTAACAAATTTGAATTAAACAGTTTATCTTCGGAAGGTTTTATTTTGCAATTGCATCAAGGACTCTGAATTTCCAAGATCTAAAGGACTTTAAACAGCATAAGAATTACCAGTTTCCCCGAATTTGGTAAAAAATGTAAAAAATGTTTTTATCTCAAATCACTGAACGAGGAGAAGTGGTTTTATTGAACACCAGTTCGTACTCTGCGACTCTACACCTATTTCACTTCAAATTAATCCAAGTCCATTTCAAATTTATCCGAGTCAAGTTTAAATTAATCCAAGTCAAGTTTAAATCAATCCAAGTCAAGTTCAAATTAATCCAAGTCAAGTTCAAATTAATCCATCCCTAAGTTAAGTTAAGAATTGGCATAATCATACGTTAATTTGACAGTTTTTTGTGATAAATATGTATCTATTGGATGTGGTGAGCAAGGAAAACGTTTTTCCTTTTAGCAAGGAATACATAAAATTCTGCAATATAAAAACAAGCTGTAATAAATTATAGTAAGTATCCAGCATCAGGAGGCAGAGTGTGATTCAGATCTTTGATCTCAGTAACAGATAGAATTTAATCTTAAAAACTTCGTATTATACTACGCTTTAAAGTTGTATTACAATTCAAAATAATGGCAGTATGCATCCATGCATATATTAATGTTCAAAGGTAATTTTATGTTACACACACACAAAGTAGTATCGATTTTTCATTTACACTCATGTAGAGATTTATATGCGTGAAATTCCACTATATCATCTATTCTATAATAAGAGCCGCGTCAGTCCGTCTGTCCGTCCGAAGCCAGCCTGCAGTGTGTGATGAGCGTATCTGTGATACAAGCTCCAGCCCTATATATTTTGACGGCCGTGTTCACGCGGCCTCATCAACTCTCGAGAGATTTCATTTTTTGACTTCTCATTGCCTTTCTTTCATTTCTCTTTTTTTCTCATTCCAAATACAGAGGGTGGACTAGTATATATAAAATCATAAATGCATACAACTACAAAAGATTACCATTGAAGGATATGTAGATTTACCCTTCAAAAGAAATGTGCGAATGCGATTCACCGAGGACTTATGTACTGTACGATACCATTTTATTACAATTTATAAGAGTACATTACTACCCAGATAAAATCCTGCATTAGCAATAAAAAGTGTGCCATTCCTTCAAATGAATTGGCCAAGGCAAATATATCATCTCTGTCCATTAAAGAAATTGTAACTTGTTTTTGAAAAAGTCGTTTGAACAAGCAAAAACAGACTTAGTTGCTATATTTCTTTTAACGGTTAAACCTACAAATCATCCAATGGTAATTTTTTGTGGTTGCATGCATAAATGATTTTAAATATGTGATAAAGTGGAATTTCACGCATATAAATCTTTTCGAGTGTAAATAAATCCTCGATGCTACTATGAGTATGTGTAACATCAAATCAAATTAGAACATAAATGTTTGAATGGATGCATACTGCCATTAATGTAGAATTGTGAAACAACTTTACCCAATTGAAAATCAAGGACGTGTCGCCGGTGAATTAAGGACGTGACAGTCGATCAAGTATGAATTAAATGCGAGTCGGCCGTCTCGGCCTTTTAACTCTCTCTCCACGATCATAGCTGTGCACGGTCGAGCTCGGACGTGATATTCTAAGCAGGCCAGTTATGATTTGAGGGCGCAAAATTTTCAGTTGGTTAATGGCCGTAACATTTGAGGACGGCCACCCGTGGTTTGCAGCTATACAAATATCATTGAATTATCGCCGTATAATAGACGGAAGTAAGCCATGAAACGTGTGTTTTGACATTGTTGCGTACAATGCATCAAATAATTGTTAATATAACCCTCCATTTATATCAAATTTTCATTTAAATATTTGTGAATAGTGGATTTGACGCTTCTTCGTTATGATGGGGAGTTGGCGTGAAATATGCGCGAAAAACTTGGACAAACACAATCTTTCATTTCAGCAGTCACAAGTCTCCGTAGAGAGACTTCAAAGCTAATATGCTGCTGAGGATTCAAACAAAATTGCAAGCTAATGTACTTCGAAACTGTGGAGAAACTAATATTATTAAATATGTCTTACAATTTTCTGTTCTCAAATTTCCAGGTTCCATATCAGATGACCGCCAGGGAAGCAAACATTAGTCGCACAGTGACAGCGATGTTTAAAATCTTACTCGCGACAAACCTAGCGACAGAATTCTCCATACCAGGTTTAGGACCTCACAGACTGAGGACCAACTCAAGTTAGACAACTCCGCTCCGCCGCTTGTGCAGTTATCAAAAGTGTGTAACCATGATACCATGTACTTAAGAGTATTGTTACAGAAAACTAATTAATATTTGCAAATCATGTTCACAATATCTTGGTTGTTTTTAATTTAGTACGTAAAATAGAAGAGTAGGATACAGCCTACCTTAATTTGTTGCGAACGACTTTCTTCATATTTTTTTCTTCATTGCAATGCAGGTGCTCTTGCTCAAATTCCCGAGTACCGCAACGAGCCTAGGAGTAAAGTGAAAGCTGCCTTTCAGAAAGTTCTCATCTCATAGATCAGCTCTGCTGAATAATGTTTTATGAATTTTCAACAGGATAAACTTACAATCTCATGTAGGTTCACAGATAACAAATTTTGTACCAAACTTCTATTGTTTAATGAACAACTCCTGTCACCCACTCCCCACAATTAGGTTCTAACGCTCTTTTTCGACGAGACGACTACGTGCTGTATCTACTTATTAGTCATCCACTTTCAGTTGCGAGTGATATGCATGCACATGAATTTCGAAACATGACTTCTTGAGTATATATTTTAATACTTTGACCGCAATTGGATAAAATGAGGTTCAATGTTCAACTAAAATTTGAAGTCCATTAACGTTAGTTATTTCGAAAATGCAAACAATAACCGGATCCGGCCTTCATTTTGCTTTAATTCAATATTCATTAAAAATTTAGTTTGTGATACTGTTCGGTCAGCAGCATTAGAAAAATCCCCTCCGAGACCACCGGTAGAGTATGCTGCGCTGAAAGTATAAATGATGATAGTAGTCATTTCGAGCGATACTAAGTGTAGCCTGTTATTAAACCGGGGATGACGGGAGTGCCGGGTACGGGTATTGTCTCATGTGACCACCATTTACTATGCTCATTGCGCACGTAGCACTGAAAGTAAATTTTTTCATGTGCTGATAACGACAGAATGATAGTATAATAAAGATGTTTTCAAATTATTCTTACACAATTTATTTTCCAACTTTTCAACCTTGCGAAAGTGTTTTAGTTCACGTGTTAGAATACAAAGATAGTCACATATCATTTCACTGAAATGAACACTCAATTTCTTAAAAATTCTACATATATCAACCTATGACAGGCAACCTTTCGATGTTACTAACATCATCTTCAGGATGCCAAAGACAAAACAAACAATCACTTTGATAAATCTATTTCAATCCAAAACTTAAGCTACATCAGACTGAATATTATTATTGGTAATCCCATTGCGTAATGACAAGGTAGGATTTTTTGTGCAAGATTAAAATAACAGATGCCTAGTTATTGATCACCAGATATTCATATGGTAACGGCACCATAGATGAAGGCAAAATGGACGATTTACCGGAGGTTCCAAACGTCTTAGCCACAGTCCTACAGAACAATTTTGGAGTAAAAAAAAATTTGTATTTTCATTGAGGGTAGGTTCCAATTCATAAATCTGCAGTGCTTCTATAACTTGAATTTTATACCGGTGAAGCCTATTTTATACGCAAGGTACGTGGACGATATTATCGTTGAAATTGAGATGGTAGAGCAGTTGGAGATGTTGAGGAATTTGGTGACTGCATGATAATCCGGTGTTACCTTTACGTATGAGCTGGGTGTGTAAGTAGGAAACTGCCATTTCTTGACGTTTCGGTTGAAGAATCGCAGGGTGCTTTTCGTATAACTGTGTATGTCACCCTCGCATGCTGGTGGAACCAGAAACTGTGATTGTGATGCAGCGCATGTGTATTATGAAGGTGTTATTCATACCTTGTTAAAGAACATTTATGATGTGGGCAGCAGCTGGGCTAGTTTTCTTTCAGAAATGCTACGATGTAAGCGGTTGCAAGTTAATAACAATTTCTCCAATACGCTTATTGATGGAAATGGTAACTTTGTGAATCGAAGTTTGAGTGAGGACCACAATCCGGGATATGCAAAACATAAATATATTCTATGAAAATCAAATGCATAGCAATTACAAAATTGATGAACGTGTCTTCAAAAATGTTGTTAAAACTTTGGTGAAACCAATACATCCAGATATGTCATTAAAACTTCGTGTGTACTACAAAATCGCAAAATCAGTGATCTACTTGGCAACAATATTTCCAGATCCGGAGTCAGTGACCTTGGCCGAGGCAATGTGATATTTCAGTTCGAATGTAAAAGGATAGAACGCAAGTCTTTCAGTAAGTGTTGCATTGGCATGACTAGAATGACACTGCAGCTAAGATTAACCTCGCACAAATATTAAGGCTCCATTTTTAATCATTTCCGTGTTGATCATAGCTGTAAGCCCTCAAAGGAAGATCTGTGCTCATATACAAAAAATTTGTATAATATTATTAAAAGGAGCATATTTAAATAATAAGTCATAAGCTTAAACCTAGCCTCAACGAAATTACGAATAATTTTTTGTTGTAAAATTGTTCAACAGGACTGTGGTTTGTAGACGTGTGAAATCTTCAGGTGTTCATTCATTTTACCTCTATCTCTGGTGCCGTTAACATGCGAATATCTGGTGTGCGGTAAGAACTAGTCATCTGCAATTTCAATCATGTACAGAATTACCCTACCTAGTCTTCTCGCATTGAGATATTTGATACCAATGTTTTTGTTCTGTCTAATCTAGCTTTAAATCAGTGATTATCATTGTATTCTAACATGTATAGAACAATTGAAACACAAGTAATTCGATATTTTTCTCTAACTAAGTTTTTTCCAGCCAGTATTCCCTTATTAATTAAATGAGTAAAGCTACTGATAAGGAACCTAAAACGAAGGAAAAACTTCACAAACCTATGCTGTGAGGAGCATCTATTCCCACTAAAATTTGACCAGGAAACTATTAAAGGTATTTCGTACTCCGAATATTCATTTGTTGGATATCAATCCTATACTTGATAACCAACTATTTTTTTCAACAGGATCAGTTGACCGGGATAGAGGAGAGGCAAGAGACCCGTCACTTATCTTTCAGCTATCACTTGGGCATTTGAAAATTGTGCACCAGCCCTTGATGAGCCAGTTTTACTCGAGTTAGACGGAAATACACAGGGTGTATTCTAAGATGAAGTGTCACAGACGGCTTAGACCCCTCAGGGCATACAACTATTATATCCATGGGAACTAGCGATCCCAGGGGAATTTCTGAGGCCCAGCTGAAGGCAAGGTATGCATTCCTTTTGATTTCATATGCTTTTGTTTTACTACGAATTAATTTTTTTGCAGCTTACTGCTGATTTTCGCTGTTTATTACGTTCTTTGACTTCTATCATGTTTCATAAACTTCTGTGTATCTTGTTGATTCTGAAAACAAGGTGTTTCACGCCTTGTTCATAGATTCCCCGTTTGCTTAATTCCCCACAAATTTGTACATTCCCTCTTCCACTCTCTACAACGCATTAATTTGGATAGGGAGGCTTATCCTAATATTCTAGATTTAGCTTAAATAAAGGATTAATTTTGATGAAATATTTCATTTTTACCTTGTTGGATGCTTAATGCCGATCGTGCTCTGCATTTTCGTAAAAAATTTGGCAATTTAATTATTTAAACTTAGATGTCAAAACATGTTTTAATAACTGCGAGTCCAGTATGTGATCGTAGAAATAAGACCAGCGCAGTCTATGCTGTAATTGGACAGGTGTGCTTAATTATCGGCCAAGATGAGCCGGTATTTTTATTTCTTTACATAATAAACAGCGGGCGGGGGTGAACATTTGAGTGTTTTAATCCCAAGCTTTGTCATTAGAAACTCTCTGCCACGCTCAGCGAAGTTATTGTTTTGAAGAGCAACTCTCAAATTTTTAATATATACATATATATATTTATATATACTAATATATATATTTGAGTGTTGCTCTTAAAAACGAAAACTTTCGACAAAAATTTTCGGCCGCGTACAGCCGAGATTTATCGCCTCTAAGCGATCCTGAAATATAAATATATATATATATATACGTGATTACGCATATATATATATATATATATATATATATATATATATATATATATATATATATATATATATATATATATATATATATATATATATATATATATATATATATATATATATTTATATATGAGGGTCGCTTAGAGGCGATAAATCTCGTCTGTGCGCGGCCGAAAAATTTTTTTAACGCTAAATTCAAGGATGGCCATACGCGAATCATGTGCGTATCGCCGGTGAAATGGGTCGAGCAGGGACGTAGCATGGACTTAGCATGTATGATCATCGCGGACGGCCGCGTACGTATGAGCCAAAAGTTCATCCTCAAGTGGACATTTCGCCAACTATTCGAAGGTGGTTTTGCCCATGTTACGTTCCTTAGGTTCGTCCTTGCCCGGCCATAACACATCGGGGATACGTCCTTGATTTCCATTAGGGTAATGTGTATTGTAATACGAAGTTTTTAGAATTGACTTCTAGCTGTTACTTTGCTCAAAGATCTGAATCACACGCTGCCTCTTGATGCTGTATACATAGCACATTTTACGACAGCTTGTTTGTATATTTCAGATATTTTATGTATTTTTTAATAAAAGGAAAACCGTTTTTCTTGCTCATCACATCCAACTGATACATATTTAACATTAAAAAGCTCATATTAACGAGTGATTATGCCAATTTTTAACTCAACGGAAGGTTGGATTAAGTTGAACTTGACTTGGATTAAACTTAACTTGACTTGGATTAATTTGAACTTGACTTGAAATAATTTGAACTTGACTTCGATTAAGTTGAACATGACTTGAAATAAATTGAAAGTGACTTGTATAAATTTGAAGTGAAAAAGGTGTAGTCAAAAGAGTACGTCTGGTCATCAAAGCGTGTACGTAGAACAGTGCCCATAAAAAAATCAGCAAAGAATAGACCATAAGCGGCAGCTTATTTTTAGCGTTGAAAAAGAATTAATGGTATGCTTATTATTCAGTACACTGCAGCATTTCACGATTGGGAAATCATGAGCTAATCATTCCCATAAATCTAGGCTCAATGTTTCAGTTTCTGGCCTGAAATAAGGCACTTACAATTAGATCGGGTTGAGACATGAAGACAGCGAAAACACAGACGGAGAAAAAGAAGCAAATTTTCAACAAAAATTCTAGGTGTGAAACTTTGTGGAGTCATATGCATTTGCCAGTCATTTAGTACTATATTTTGGTCTACATGTAATTTCTATGTAGGCTACTCCAAATCATTCAGTTTTTATAATTTCAAAATCCTTGTTCTGCAGAATAAAACTGTTCATTTATTATCGTTGAAATATCATGGTATCAAACAATTTTACATTTTATTAGCTCATTTTTAAAATTCTACTGGCCATTATTTCAGCTTCATTTTCTCGGGAACTTTAATGATATTAAATTTGTTCCAGACGTTTGTTTTAACTGTAGATGGGGTAGATACCCGAAAATTTCAATAATTGTGATACAATGACCTTCTACCCTCTCATTCTTCCCTTATTTGTTTAAAGTTACGGAATGTTCCACCTAATTTACCCAGCAATATTCATTCATTCTATAGAGAGTAGGTATTTAACAATTTTCGTGGTACCAGAACACGCGGAGGAAACTCTCAGAACATCCCTTGATTTAGAATTTTCAATCAGCTGCAGTGCTCAATGCTCCGAGAGTCATTGTCATGTTTTGAAAATCCTCTGGAGTGTCACCAACAATAAATAATGGCAATAAACTCAATTTTGAGTTAAGAGAAAGGCCTCTGCACCTTTGTCTGCTTAATTTTCAGCATTTGAATGTGATTTCTGTGCTTCGTGTTTCTGGCAGCACTTCTGCGCTGCCTCCTGTTTTGTCGCGCATGCCTCGACTGCACGACCAACTCGAGGAAATTATTTAAACTTGGCGCTGATTGCAAATTAGACTCCTTAACTCAGATGAATGGAATTTTAATTTCAGCTCAGTTCTTAAACCATATTGCAAAAATTTTTACAAGCGTTTGGACAGGATTTCTATTTGCTTTCTTTAGGGGTGGTTTCTTCAAATGTTTTTCTGTCGAAAAGTTACTTTATTCTTTGATCAGTTACAATTACTGAATTGGAAGCCGATCGAATTTCGTTTGTCATTCAAGCATTTTTAGATTAAGTAATCAGTCAGATCTCTTCACCGGTAGGTAGTATCGTATTCAAAAATAATAAGACCATGAATTTGCTCGTCAAACTTGCGTTCATTTGAAAAAAATCTTTATACATTTTTAAATATTTTTTCTAAATTATTAGTTCCTAGCACCTACGCAGAAATGGGAGAAGTGTCAATAACTGCAAAAAATGTTCGACTTCACGGAAATGTTACGTGCAATTAGAAAACATTTCATCGGATTTAACGGTGAGAAAAATACAGCATTTTTTGGAGGAACGTGATATATATATAGTATTACTCACACAATTGAATGTATTTGTATTGAAAAAATGAACATATTTCACGACAATTTAGAGTGAATAAACCATCCTTTTGACTCGCACACAACTATCTGATCGTGGTGCGTTGTGTAAGTTCTCTCCGTGTCATGATTTATTCTTAAAGTGCATGTTTACCAATTTAGCTTAAAAATAAGATGTGTGATGCGATCCAAACCTGTAATATACTATTTATTTTTTCAGTTTTAGTGGCCATTCAAATGTCAAATAAATATTACTGAACCAAATTTACGTTATAGGAAATGAACACATATATATATATATTAGGCATATTTTGCCACGTGGTCAATGAGCTAAGCATTAAAGTCTCACAAGAACACTACTGGAAACGGTGTGGAAACCAAAAGGTAGTAGATAATATCCACATTTCTAAAAAGAAGACTTCAGCCGTTGGAACAAGCCAAGAAAACAACTCAATTCTGAGGAATTACTGGCTGTCATTGAGAACGATTCTTCCAAAACCACCAGTGAACTGAGCAAGGAGTTAAATGTGAGTCATAAGACCGTGTATTGTAAGCTGGTGAGACTTGGTGAACTTTTCAAGTCTGATAAATGGATTCCACACGATTTTTCAGTAAACAATTGTCAACAACGTATGGACTGCTGAATCTCTTTGCGGTCCCGTTAACTTCAAACACCATTCCTAGAAGAAATCGATCGAGAAATCGAGGAGACGAGAAAATTATGCTGTTCTATATTGGTAAAAATAAAAGACTGAGGCTCAGCCATAAATTGAATTCCATTTCATAACCTTGACGTGGTCTGCGCCCAAAAAAATGCTTCTGTGTGGGTATTAAGGCTTGGAGAGAATTGTTCAATTTGAGCTGTTAGATGACAAACAATAACTTCTGAAACGTACTGTCTGCAGCGAAGTTGATTGAAGACGGTTCTGCTGGGAAATGACTTTTGCTGGTTAACAGAAATGGAGTGATCATCCACTAAAACAATGTCGAACCCACACTACAAGAGAAACAAAGGAATTCACCGATCTAATCAGGATGAACATTCAAGAGTTGCGGATGAGCATTCCAGTAGTGAATATGTGGAACGCAATGATCCAGATAGCGAGAGTAAGCGAATGCCATTTTCTCCAGAGCTCTAAATGACTTGTGCAGGGATCTGTATTCAAACACATACAAAACTGAGTTTCTGGCATGAAGGCTTCAATAACTTAATCTTCTCGAGAAAGAAATGAAGATAACACTGTACCGAAAACGTACAGAGAAACTGGTTGCGATCACCGAGGAGGAAGACTTATGGGCACCGTCTACCCTGAAATCAGCAAGGATCAAAGAAATGACTGTAACGTTGTTTCTATGGGACCAAGAACTTTAAAATTTGGCAAACGTAATTATTTTTGGAAATAAATAGGGGTCGGGTCAGGCACTCCTTCACATTTTTAACATAATAACGGAGGTATTGTAGGGAAAATGAGGAAAAATGAGGAGGAATAGTGGTCACTTTTCAAGAGATATCTTCTCTGAGATTATTTATTGTAGGGAAATGATTCAGGTTTTATTAGATGCACAAAGAGTGCTACAAGAAGAGTCGGAGGATTATTTTGAATTTCATAATAACTTCTGAGTTATATAGACAAAAATTACCTAAAGATTTGAAAGATATTAGCATGAATCAACGAAATCTCCGTAACTTTGTGTCTATATGATCTAGATCTATGATATTTGGCATGCGTATGTATTTTTGGAAATAAATGTGGTCAATTTTCGCCATAATTACGGAGATAATGCGGGAAATGGTGGAGAAGTGGGAGAAATAGTCATTTTTCAAAACCTATCTCCGAGAGTAACTGTTTTTTATCTTAGAGCAATGATTCAGGTATTATTGGATGCGCAAAGAGTTGCTCTATCTACCGATATGAGATTTATTTTAATTCATTATAACCTTTGGGTTACATTGAACATTCTCCGGAAAAAATGATGACTTTTGCAAAAACATCATTGGAAATTTCATAAAAACGAAACCATTCCGAATTTCAGAAAAATCCTTCGACTATTCATGAAGCAACTTTTTTGCACATCCAATGATACCTGAATAATTGCTCTACAATAAAAACTTTTGGAGAAGATGTCTTTTGCAAAGTGTCCACTTCCTTCATCCCATCCAATTTTCCCGCATTATCTCCATAATTAAATCGAAAATGTGAAAAAGTGCATAGGACGACCTCTATTTATTTTCAAATATACATCTGTATGTCATATATATATAGATCTAGATCCTCAAGAAACAACTTTACGGCTATTTCGCTGATTCAAGATGATTCTGGGCAGACGGTCTCCTTGCTCTAGTAATGACATCTCTGAAATTTTCGAGCAACTAGAAATTCTAATTGATATCACCAACTGGCGACTATTTATACTTGTTAATGCATCCAAGGACAGTATCAAAGCTGTTTTCCATCAGAACGGTAACCTAGCTCTGTCATCTGTTCTCATAGCTTATGATGCGACCATGAAAGAATCAAGTGAAAATCTGAACATAATTCTAACAACCACAGTATAGTGACCATAACTGGCATATTTGTACAGATTTTGAAATTGTGACCATGTATATCGACTCTCAGCTAGGCTTTACCAAATTTTGATGCTGCCTGTGCTTATGGAACTCCCGATCAGAACTGAACGTTATGTACGCAAGAATTGATGACAGATTTAAATGAAATTGAGTAAGGAAAACACAACATCATGCTCAAAGCACTAGTGAAAAGGGATTTCAATTCATTAACCCCATTTAGAATTTATTAACCACATTAAGATATTGAACTTGGTTTATTTAAGCAATTTGTGAAAGCTCTGAGCAAAGATTCCTCTCAATTTACATATCTTACAACGGAATTCCATTTTCTAACTCAAGCTAAGTTTAAAAAAATATCTTCATAGGTACCGAAATTTGATAAATCGTACTTGACAAAAGCTTTCATCACAATCTCATGAAAAAAGAAGCTTACCTCTGAGTCATCCCATAAAGTTTGTGATAATTTTTTTAGAATACTTCTTTCAAAAAAACTATGGGCAGGATGTGAATGATCTGCTGAGTTATTATCATGATAACGGATGAAACATGCCTCTAAAAGTTCACCTGATCCACTCTCAATTGCATTTTTTGCGGAAAATCTTGGTGAGGTGGGTGATGAAAATGGTGAGAGATTCTCTCAGGATATTTCAGTGACGGAGCAACGATTGATAGGAAAATGGAACAAGGCTTATTAGTAGACTACTGCTGGAATATAAAAAACAATCCTACCACAAACAAGAGATATAGAAGGAGAAATGTTGCTTAAGGGGAGCATCTCAAGATTTTGACTATTTTAATCCGATTCGTTTCGAATTTGGCCAGTATATGTACATGTAGGAAGTAAACGTTTTTTGCTCCTGTGATTTTTTCGATTTATACCATATTTTTTTTACGAAAAATTAATTTTTTAGTACATTTTTATGGATACTTCATAAGAGGACTCGTCATTGATTTTTGATGCTAGAACAATACTAAACACAGTTTTAGAATCCTTCAAGCATTTCTAAAAAACGTATGGTAGAAAATTGGAATATTTAAAAAACAAATTTTGTGATGAGCGAGATTTTATCAATACATCAATAATACATTATTTTTGGGTTTTGAGCTATATATTTTTTTCTCAAAATTTGGAAGTTTGCTACCAGACGTTTGTTAGAAATTTTCCAAGGATTCTAAAACTGCCTTTGTTTTTTCCTAGCAGAAAAACTCAATGACGAGTCTTTATTGAATGTTGAAAGTTAGAGGTTTTGGGTATTAGCCATAAACAACTTTTTTTGTTGAAGTGTAATATAATGGACAATTTATGTTATTGAATGTTGTTTTCATTTTTATTTCGATAATCTCCATGCATAACATCATATTCACACTGTGAATTGTAATTTATAAAAAATAAACAAATTATTAAACTTTTTTATAATATAAAAATTATGAAATTCTATATATGTAGTCTGATTCTTATGAAATTTGACTATAATATGTAATTTTTGAAAAGAAACACGATTCAACTATTATTTTTTTCGATTCAGGGCTTAGTTTTTGACAAAATTCGACATATGGGTTTTTAGTTCATTTTTATTGATTTTTTAATTGAGTAGAACTCATAGAGTTTTTATGCTAGAACAAAACCAAAGACAGTTTTAGAATCCTTAAAGCATTATAAACAAAGTTACGGTTTCAAATTTTCCATTTTCCATTTTGTTTTTATTTGAGGCCGAAATAAGGTCGAAAATTCAGGATTTTAAGTCCTCTTACTCGAGGACTCCTCTTTTAAGTACTCGATGTATACGCATATCGGTTGGTTAGTATTAGTAGATGCATATTTGTCGATTTATATGCATGTTTGCGCAAGCAGCATTTGTTCGTAGAATTCTATATTCTTTACTCACCACGCATGCAATATTTGATAACTCACACATAGTATGATCAAAGTTCTGACAGAAATGCCACAGAGCCCTTTCATTAACTTTGAATCGATACCTTTTAAGATCCCCCGTGTTTGTTAAGGTGGCGGTCTACCCAAGCAAAAAATCCGTAATTTACGGATGGATTTATTTGAATTTTTCACAGCAGGTGTGAAATGCTGCAACGATTATTGTATAATTTATGTGTTTTTTTTTTGTTTCTGCACCGATTTTTTTTCTAAATACGAAAAAATAGTTTTTTTTTTATTCTATATACTTCTACAATTTTGAAGGTACAGAACCGGCAATTCGTTTTTAGATAGGGAATCTATTTAACCATAATGAATAGGGAATTTCGCTGACTTTTTTTTTAGAATTTTAGAAATTTTGTGAATAAATGTGATTTCTGGTTCTTCTTTTTTTTCATGTCGTGTAATTTTCCAAATAATAAACATTTCAAAAACCTGTATTGCTTATAAATAGAGCTTGCTAAACCCTATCAAATGGTACGTATCCCATTTTGTACCCCTAAAATTGTGGAAGAAAATACATTTGTAGAAGTCAATTAGCAAGTTTCCAGAAAACGTGTTTTCTTAAGCCATAATTTTTTCTTCCTAACCTCTGAATTAAGTGTTTTCTACAATGAACTCTTGAGCTTTTGTAGCGCTTTTTAAGCCCTTTCGATTAATATAATTGCAATTACTGTAGCTTTGAATCTCTGGGAGAAAATCTATATCAAAAGACAATAAGTGTAAGTGTTCAAAACATCCATTTTTCTAGACATTTTTTCTTCTTTCACCAAAATACGTTTTGCAGCTCTTTTTGAACCCTTCTTTTTGTGTGCTCGCCATAGCCGTAGCTATGATACTGCGGCTGTCGTCGAGTTATGAATGAAAGCATGTGTACGCAGAACTGTTGGAACAAGATAAGAACGACTCTTACAGAATCTTTATCCTTTTATTAAGAAGAATTCTTCGGCTATACGGCGCGTCGCAGTTCTCGAAGTCAACAGGAACGAGAAACGAGAACAAGGAACTAGCGAGCGCGAACGAACCAACACAACTGTGAAAAATTTATCAATAGATTAAAGATCGAATAAATAACTAGGTTCATATAATATGGAACGTAAAACAACAGATTACACCATTTCAAAGTTAACTCTTACCGAGAAACGAAACGAAGGCTTAAGCTTTATTTTGGCCTTGCTCTTTCCAACAAGGTGAAGACATTAAAACCAGCAACATACGCCGATGCAGCAGAGGCGGCAGGAGATTACATGGAAGGTTGATTCTTCCTAAAGAAGCGTAAAAAATTCAATTCAAGGAAATAATCGTATAGAGAACTATTCGTCAATTTTCAATTTCGTTCAAGCGGCAAATTTTGTCAAGTACTCACTTTATTTTATGCCGAAGAAGAGCCCAACGGCTTTTAGAGATTTTAAGAGAAAATCAGTATAATGTGCCAGTCCAGCGCAGGCATGCGATTAAGGTTACGAATTACCCTAGTCTCCTCAAGCAGTTAAATAGCGTTAAGGCGCGTTCTAAGGTTAATTGTCCCGTGGGCACGTTAAGGTTTAAGGTTAATTGTCCCGTGGGCACGTCAAGGCTTAAGGTTAATTTTCCCGTGGGCACGTAAAAGCTTAAGGTTAATTTTCCCGTGGACACGTTAAAGTTTAAGGTTAAGTGGCCCTTGGTCACGTTAAAGGTTAAGGTTAAGTGGCCCTTGGGCACGTTAAAGTTTAAGGTTAAGTGGCCCTTGGGCACGTTAAAGTTTAAGGTTAAGTGGCCCTTAGGCACGTTAAAGTTTAAGGTTAAGTGGCCCTTGGGCACGATAAAGTTTAAGGTTAAGTGGCCCTTGGGCACGTTAAAGTTTAAGGTCAAGTGGCCCTTGGGCACGTTAAAGTTTAAGGTTAAGTGGCCCTTGGGCACGTTAAAGTTTAAGGTTAAGTGGCCCTTGGGCACGTTAAAGTTTAAGGTTAAGTGGCCCTTGGGCACGTTAAATTTTAAGGTTAAGTGGCCCTTGGGCACGTTAAAGTTTAAGGTTAAGTGGCCCTTGGGCAAGTTAAAGTTTAAGGTTAAGTGGCCCTTGGGCACGTTAATGTTTAAGGTTAAGTGGCCCTTGGGCACGTTAAAGTTTATGGGTTAAGGTTAATACGCCATCAAGGCAGAACCTTGAAAGCCCCCAACGGGCTTTACTAGAACTAATCACTGGACTGGTCAGGAGCACGGACATGCATTACGTAAATAATCAAAATGAAATAATAACGGCACCGTTTAAACAAAAATGTTAGCGAAAGAAAGGAAAAGGAACAAAATAATAGAGGAGCACAACGGCACTTGCTGCCGAGATCTCTTTCACTGCCTGACTACTTTGTTTAAGAAGACCACGGTCGAAGGGAGAAACTTTGATAACGAGAGGTCTTCATAGCGCGTCCTAAATTTTCTCATAGAACAGCTGGATTTTTAAATCGTCACAAATTATTACTCAGCGTTAGAATATTTCGTTTTAATATAAAAGTACTTTGAGCCGCCCATGAACGAACTCTATTGCCATTGCTGAAAAGAAACACGATCAATTGACCCCCAATAATGAGGGGTGGGAGGGGTCGCCCTGCGCCAAGGTCACACCACCCCTTCACTCTCCCCCCTTTAGAAGGCGTACCAATCGGAGTAGAATCAAGCGAGTGGTACCAATGGAAGCGCAAGAAAATCCTTTATACGATGCAATTAAAAACAGAAAATCGACGATTCTTCCGACTTTCAACTAGACTGTCCCTTAAATGACGTCAGTGTTTAGTTGTCCTGTATAGGTTCAGGCCTTGAGGTATAGGAGACATTAACAAAGCTTTTCCCGTACAAATGTTGCATAGACAGAAAGGACTTCAAGAGAAACTTTGAGAGTTCAAAAACTTCATTGTCAATTCAGTGTTTCAAGGCCGAATTTCCTAGGCCCAATTATTGTGATCATATGTAGTTAAAATCTGTGATGTGAAATTTTCCTTACCACAAAAAAGTATTGTATTTCCTATTTATTGGTAGCCTCGATTGTTAGCTTGTATAATTTCCGGTCCTGGAATTAGAACCCTGGGCTAATTGCATGATGAAAATCAAAATGTCTGAGATGTAAAGTATTGCATTAATTCAATTTCGAGATCAATAGTGGTAATGATTACAAGAACAAATGTGGTAACATTAAAATGAAAAATCAATGGGCATGCGGTTCTGAAAACCTTCTCGCCTCTTTCATTCCTTACATAATGAGTTATATTCTGCCGGAAAAATTTATGCGAAGCCATTGTTCATGTTTTAGATAGATTACCCTGTGAGAAATAAATATTGGTAAGGTGTAGGTGATAAAAACCGAAGATATTTTGCATATTATTATAGAATTCTTCTCATTATTTCCAATAAAAACTAAAGTGTTACCGAATATAGCAGTCGAAATGTGAGCTATGATTGCCCTAATTAAATTTGTAGAGTAAAAAAGAAAAATTTAATTCACAATTTAAATGTATATTTTGAACCTAACATTTCAAATTTACACAAGAGAGAGGAAAGAGAAGCCAAATCGAGAGGCCCAATACCCGATGCAACAAGATCGAAGATATTTTTGGACTGGACCAATTGGTTCTCTGCTGATTGGAAAGGGAGCAGACTCCTGCCAACTTCTTTCGCAGACCTGGTTGATTCAGGGCTTCATTTCCTTACTAAGGACATAGATGCAGCAGTCAGTTTTCAGCTAAAAGCTCACCCTGAAGTATTGGACTCTGAGTGTTCTTTTCTATTTTCATCGATTTAGTGGCGAACTCAGAGATTCTGATGATGACAGTCGATAATGGGTTCTCCTATAAGCTATCACTTCTTATTTTTATGTTAGATGTTCGTATTCTTATGTGCCGTCTTTCTCCTAGAGCTTACTAACTATGATATCTCGATGTTAACAAATTCAGGCATAAGCTTCATTCATTTTCTATCATTTTAATGTAATTTTGTTATTCGAAAACAGACTAAAGCTACTCTAATGCGACACAAAATATCTTGTTTTTACATTAACTTGTGGTAGTTCTGATGCCGCGGGGTCGCGGAATTTATATATACTGGGCTGCGCGACCACCACTTCACCAGCCTAGCCAACGTAAAGCAAGGGTCGTAGCGCTGCTACCTTATTTTCGATGTCTTACAGGATCCGTCTTTCCTATCAACCTATCTCCGGAGCATCCAAGGCTCGAATCAGCCAACAAATTCCAAAGACGTCCCAGGCTTCGGTACAGTCGCCGACAAAAGGGTTTACCAAAGCGCACCCGAGCACAAAATATGACCGAACTTCTCTTGACCACTTCGCACCAGCTTCCTGTTAGTTTCTAGACCCAAACTTATGACACTATTCTCAAATCCGGCCTTCATGGAAAACAAAATGCGAAACTTACGTTTATTGGTATCCACATTCAGAGTATTACACTTTAAAACACACCACTTACGATAAAACCGGCCGGCATGACTGTGCTACATGAAACTATACAATCCTGCTTCATACATTTGGCGACTATCTTATGGCGGAGTCTTCTAGCACCGGACGTTAGCCTTTATTACTTGTCCTTGCTCAGACCCACCATATCACGCACGACGTGGTCACCGATGAAAGTATACACGGAGGAGTGCAAGGTAGCCAAACCGACCTCTACAGGCTTCAAAAACTAACTCTCTTAACCAATCCTCGGCAACCCTCCACATGCTCTCGCTATTACGCGTAACAGGTCGCACGTGGATGTCACTTTCCAGAGTATACAAAACGCAACTACTAACAAAAAAGACGCAACTAACAATAATGAGGATTCAAAATAGTAGCACACTACTATACCCCTCCCCCCTTAAAAAGCTATTCGGGGCTTCCAACGGGAAACCCCAACCCAATGAACAAACTGGCCAGACTACTGGCGACGCCCTCCATGCGTCGACTCCTGCAAAAAGGGGTAGCCCGGCCATCGGTCCGCGGTACTGAGACCGACCGCCCGCAGGGTAGCCCTCATCCGCCGCGACCGGCTCTGCCGCCTGCGTCGCTCTCTGCGACGGAACCGTTCCGCCAGAGACAACACCCGGCCGCGGACTACTGACGGACCCATCGCGGGACGGCGGGCCACCGCTTCCTCCAGCGATCTCCTCCAAACGCTAGCTCCCACTTCGGGTATGGGGTGCACCCCGTCTTGGCTATCCAAGTACCGGTGTAACCCCAAATAGCCATCCAACATAATCGTATGGACCCCTTGCCGCTGGAAATACCCTTCCAGTTCCCGCACCGTTGATCTATGCCGGGTGGCCGACCACTCCGCTTCCTGGCAGAGGAACTCGGGTAGCTCATACCAGCGCCGCGCCCGTACGCCTTGTAAAGTGTTGAAGCGGGCGAAATCGGGGGTAGCCGGCAGACACCACACAACCGGGACCCCATAATAATGGCGGAGCACATGGTCCGCCGAGGTTACGGCCAAACGGATCTCAGGTAGCGGGGCCGGTTCCGCCAGTCTCATGAGGCCTCGAGCTGCCGCCACGCCGTAGGTGGCCAGATACGTCAGGTCACAGTGGAGACCCACCATAACTAGCACATCCGGCCGTTCCCCAGCGTTGAGCTCGTTCTGTGCAGTTTCCGTTAGCCAGGCCAATGTAGCCCCCGGACACACGCACAAGCGCAGCCTCCAGCCAGGAGGGGCGGCCAAGGTCGCATCTCTGGCACGGGAATCTCCCACTAGCAGCAGCACCCGACTCTGAGGACAGGGGGTATTAGTACATCGCACCTCGTCGAGGGACTCTCCTTATTCTGTGCCAAATTTGAAACCAGGCTTCTACTGCCCACTATCTTTATTCGAAATCTTTCCGTAATGACCAGTTTTTTTTTAAAAAGAGGACAATTTCTTGCTCATAACTTAAAATATTATTGCATTTTACTAGTAAAACTTCTATTAAAACAAGCACACATCAGTTCACTACACGACACAAATCAGCCTGATCCGGAACGCAACAACTCGGCACTCAAACGAACCATCTTCTCACAGTCACACTTTGTAATTTACTTTGGGTCTCACCCGGAGCGGATATTTTACCAATTTGGTCCGGCTCAACATTGTTACCTTTCTCACCCGGTGTTGACGTCCTCGAGACCAGCGCTGCGTCGTACTGGTGTAAGAAATCCGAAATATCTGAGGGGCTTGAACCCGACGCGGGGTAACTTACCTCCCCAGGCTCACTCACCATGCTGCCAGGGCTGTTCTGTTCCATGTGGTACCCCGTACCGTCCGGAAACTCGGGTTGCACCCCGTCCGAAGAGGGGGCGTCGTCCTCCCTCTCTGCACTAGGAGTCCTCACTGTTCCTGCCCTGATTCCTCGCAAGAGCTCCCAGTCGATCCCGAGGACAAGCTGTCGGCCCCTCTCCCGCGGCCGGCATCCCCGCGCCGGCGCCGCATCCTGCCAGGGCGGCGCCTTCGCTGGCACGGCCACATTCGGACCAACCTCCGGTTTCCCATGGAACTGCTTCAACTGCCCTACATGAGCCCGCAAATACCGTGCTCGAGGCCCTTCTATCTTCAGCTGGTAGCTCACTCCATCCGGGTAACATCGCACCACTTGGTAGGGTCCTTCGAAACGGGGCGCGAGCTTGTGGCGTTCAGCCCCGGGCAAATGCACGATCCTTCGCAAGACGTAATCCCCCACGTCAAAATGCGGGAAACGGGAACCTCCAGGTCGCCAGAATTTCTCCTTCTCGGTTACCTTGGGCAAATCTGGCGTAACCTCCTCAGACACAAAGAACTCACCAGGCGCTTTTCCAGTTTCTCGATGAATTAGCCGATTATACTGCATCATGACTCTTGACAGGACCAAATCCCAATCTCCTGGAACTTTCGCACAGGTGGCTGCTAACCTGTCCCTAATGGTCCTGTTCAATCTTTCCACCGCTCCATTCATGTGGGCAGCATAAGGTACGATGGTCTGATGTCGGATTCCATAACTACTCAACAGCGACTGAAACGCCCTTGAGGTGAATTCTGGCCCATTATCTGATCTGATTGTTTCCGGCGTCCTTGGTAGGCTCGTGAAAATGCTTCGCTCCAGGGCTCCCACTACGGCCCTGGCCTGCTTTGAGCGTATCGGTACGGCATGACCGAACTTGCTATACAGATCAATGCCAACCAAGACTCCCACATAACCTCTCTTACTCCGGGGAAGTTCCAACAGATCCACTGCATACACCTCATACGGCCGCATCAAGTGCTTATCCAGCCGATGCAACGGAAAATCCTTAACAACATCTCCCTTATGCTGCTGACAAATTACGCATTCCCGTACCGTCTTTTGCATTACAACTCCCAGGCCAAGCCCGAAATAACTTCTCCGGAAAGCATTGAAGAGCTTATCTCTTCCCACATGAGCTAGATGTTCATGATACGCCTTCACTAATGCTGGCATGTCTCTCTCTGGAACAACCGGAACAGGTTTTCCACGAGGATTCCCTTTCCTTATGCACACTGCTCCATCCCGCAAGCATAGTCGCTTGAAAAATTTCTTATAAGCTCCCAAGTGCAAATTAGCCTGTCCTGTCCGTAAACTTTCTATCACATTAACCAGAATTAAGTCAGCGTCCTGACCTGCAGCAATAGTCGGTAAACTAGCTCCCAACATACTACCTTTTTCAGTTCCCGAAACGATAGATACATTGACAGATTGCTTCCCATAATCCTGAGACAGCCTGATAGGGTTAAAATGTACCCAACCCAAACATTCCAATGCGACAACCGCCTGTGCCCCTTTTTCAGGAACTACCTCCACAAGAATCCCCGGCCGGAAACACACTACAACTTTGAGTCCATACACATCAGAGAACGCCTGAACTGCCTCCCATGGCGGGAATACCCCCGGACTACTCCAGGTGGTGGCCCACTTCCTATGTGCAGCCGCCTTCCCCAAGCCATACCTTTCCGGCTTCTGCAGAACAACATCGCAACAACGTTTCCGAATGGTCTCAGCGTCACCCCGACCCAGCAACACACAAAAGCCTGAAACGAGGAGTCTGGACCACCCTGTATATTAGTTAAGACATCATACTTGGCGACACCAATGTTCTCCTCGGGTACGTCAGGCATGCTCCACGGATAATTCACCCGAGACAGGCAGTCTGCGACAATATTATTCTTCCCGGGGACATACTCAATGGTATAAGACCCCACAGCTAAATCTAACAGGGTACGCATCAATCGATCATCCACGTCTTTCATTCTATGCAAATACAGCAGAGGTTGATGGTCAGTCCTTATTACATATCTTCGCTCAGATAAATAAGGTTTAAAATGGCGTACTGCAAAACAAATAGCTGCCAACTCCCGTTCTGTCGCGCTATACTTCCGCTGAGCCTTACTGAAGTTAGTCCCCGCGAACCCAAGCACTCTCTCCTGACTTTCCTGCCACTGGGACAACACAGCTCCGGCACTTGTTGCACTAGCATCCGTAGTCAGGACGAAAGGCTCGTCCGAATCAAAATTGGGAAATGCCAACACAGGGGCCTCAGTCAAGGATTTCTTGATAGCCAAAAAACTCTGCGTGGCTTCCTCATCCCACTTTAAAATCCGATTCGCCGTTCGCGTATTCAAAGGGGCAAATACCTCAGTTGGTAGTGACAGAAATTTCCTATTGAAATTCACCATCCCAAGGAAGGATTTGAGCTGCCGGACAGTCGTGGGTATTGGAAAATCCTGAATTGCTTGCACATTGCGCCCCAAAGGCTTAATTCCGTCCCGACCAACTACGTGACCCAGATACTTTACTTCTGAGCGAAAGAAACTGCATTTCGCAATTGCAATCTTAAGGCCATTAACACGTAATCTAGGGAACACTGCGTCTAAATTATCCAAATGTTCAGCGAAATCCCGGCCCGCCACCATGATATCGTCCAGGTACGCCTGAACACTATCACCCGGCAAACCAGCCAACACTATTCTCATTAACCTCGAAAAGGTGGCCGGGCCATTGGAAACCCCGAACGGCAAGCGCGTGAACTCATACAACGCGGTCCCCGTAGAAAACGCAGTTAATTCACGCGACTCTGGAGTCAAATGCACCTGGTAATATCCAGATTCAAGGTCCAACGTCGTAAAAAACACGTGTCCCCGCAGTCTGTCCAAAGTCTCACCCATATGTGGTAAAGGGAAACTATCCAATTTTGTCACACCATTGAAAGCCCTAAAATCCACACACAACCTCAAGCGTCCATTTCGTTTGCGTACCGGCACCAAAGGAGACGACCAGGCCGACTCAGATTTTTGAATAATACCTTTCCGTTCTAACTCAGCCAACCCAGTCTCAATTTCCGTTGCCAATTTACCAGGGTAGCGCCTATTCCTCTGCTTGATCGGCCGTGCTCCGTGTACGTCAATTTTATGCTGTAACACGTTAGTATGGCCTAATTCCGCATCCGTACTTGCGAACAGGTCACTGTAAGCTTCTAGTAAATCCCGGGCTTTCCGTTGTTCTTCCCAGGGTTGCGGAGTCGGAGTCGGAGTCGGGAGTCGGAGTCGGGAGTCGGAGTCGCCGGAGTCGGATGTTTTAGGGTGGAGTCGGAGTCGGAGTCGCTACTCTGAAGTGTGATGGAGTCGGAGTCGGAGTCGGAGTCGCTTTTCCGAATGTGTTGGAGTCGGAGTCGGAGTCGGAGTCGTTCATTCGGATGTGGAAGAGTCGTGGTTGGAGTCGCTATTTTTTGGTGTCTTCGATTCTAATTTTTGCTAAAAATTATTTATAATTCTTTAAAACTAGAAGTAAACCAAAACAGAGTTAGAATGCTTTGCTGAAAAATCTAAAAAATACGCAATGTTTTCGTTGATTGTTTTGTTCGAAGTTTGAAACAGCGTATTTATTCCTATCACCTAATACAGTCATGTTATCTAGTCATTGAGGGTTTGCACAGATATACAGTATATGAGAAACCTACGAGTGCGAAAAATGATTTTTGTACCCAGCATTAATGTATATTTTGTAGTTAAAAGCAGGAATTAGTAATTGAAAGCATCGCAAATTCATTCTGTATATTTCTGTTTTGTTCATTTTTCCTTCAATTAATACATAGGAACTGGAAAATAGTAGTAAATGTGTTGCAAGTTACTTGCAGAACATTTCAGCTGATGCAATACATTGTACTCACATAAAGAGTGGTAACTCTGTATGCTCAAAATGATGCATTGATTGATAATGATCATAAACATTTCTAGTCTTTTCGTTATGATTCATTGCCAATGAGTAGTCTTTGCCGAAACCTGAAGCTATGGTCTAGTGCACAAAGACTTCTAGTTTTCAAGTCATGTTATTAAAATTGATATGGCTTCCGTGTTTTTAAGTCAAGTTAACATGTATTAATAATAAAAATTTCTTCTCATTTCTCAAGTTATTCCTTGAATGTAATTTGGTTCTTTCAGAGTTATATTGTTTTTCACTATATCATCATCATGTTTAATTTTTATCTTCGTATCACTCCCCAGTTTCTAAGCTAGTATACGCTGAAATGCAGAATTTTATAATTATGTTGATACATTTTAAAAAACTGAAATAGTATTTGTTTTGTAGCATTATGGAATTAATTACTTCTTGTTAAGGAAGATTTGGAAATGTTGTAAGGTTATCTATATCGGCATTGAGACACTTGAAAAAAATTAAAAATACGATGTAAACGAGCTGCAATGAAAATAATTACACACACCAGCAAAAACTTCACTTACAGTCACACACACATTGTAACTGAAAACAGTGCACTATCTCAGCTGCAATGGTTTTTGCATTTATGCGATAGTACAAATTCTCTTGCTGGAAACGTTTCAAATTGCTCCAAAAAACACGAAATGAGAAGAACCTGGGCGTTCATTAAAATAACAAAGTGTCCATTACAAAGTAAAAAGTTAGACGAAAATAAGAGATAGTATCATAATACACGCAAAGAAGTTAGAAGTGATTTTTATTCGTAAAAAAAACTTTCCGAAAACGTCAGGCTCCTGCAATGAAAGCAGAACAACTTTTGCTTATTATAGCCGAAATGTAACATAGTGTTGAGCAATAATATGACACCTTTTCTGCATTGTTACCCTGCATAGTGTAGATACAAAGAAGAAAAGGCAGTGTGCAAATCTTACCTACCTTATCTACACGTATATCATAATTTTGGGGATTTGAAGCATAGTCATTGAATTAACTACTATAATTTCACTGAATTAGTGCATACTTAGTAATAAAAAACTGTTGATGCATATCTATGCTTCTCAGTGTAGACAATGCCTACATTACCTACTCAGAAAACACTTGTCAGTAATATACAGGGTGTTTCAGATTCAGAACAAGAGGCAAAAAATTGCACACCAAGTAGAAGATATCCAAATAAAAACTTTTTCTTCTATAAGATTTTCCGTAGAAAGAGACATTGAGATATTAGCAGTTTATTGTTTTAAAGGGTGAAATTTAATGAATAAACTACTCGCAATATTTATTTTGAATTTACGTTGATCGGGCGAAATGTGCTAGTTGCAAGACCTCCTAGATCTCCTGACATGACTCCACTCGATTTCAATTTTTGGGGACACGTGAAGAGCCTTGTTTATGCTACACCCATTGGGTCTGAGGAAGATCTTGTGGCCAGAATTGCAGTGGCTGCAGGTGAGATACCTTAATGCCAGATGTGTTTCCTAATATTCGGCAGCCGTTAAGGCTAACATTCGAAAAGTGCATAGATGTAGGAACACATTTTGAACAATATTTGTAAAGTAAATTCAGAATCAATACCGCTAGTAATTGTGCCATTAAATTTAAACCTTAAAAACAAACACCTAATGCCTCCCAAACCCGATTTTTTGGGTGAAAATTTCATAGGACAAAAAGTGTTTATTTGGCCATTTTCTACTTGATGTGCAATTTTGTACCTCGTTTTCTGAAACACTCAGTATACATAATTGTGTACACGACTCGTCAAATGACGAGTGTCTGTATAGAAATCTTCCAGATGTGGACCATAAAGAAATATTTTCATCCTAATAGCACTCGCGATTAAAATATTCTAATACTTGTGCACTGGTGAAACTCGCATCACAGATACAGTAGTTAAGTATCTCTAAGAGCGTGAAAGGGAGACAGATCAACCAACAAAGACGAACAGCCAATTTTGTTGGTTCAATGAAATTTCCTGTTGAATATTTTCCGTATTTCTGATGGCGGCTTTGTGGAAGAAAAAGTTTTCTTCAGTTGGCCTCTCTTAGTTCACAGACAAGAATTTGAAACTGATGAAATTAGATCTTTTTGTTCGTTGTTTTTTGTTTTGCAGCTGCATATTTTTTTCCGGTTTTTGTGTTTAAATTTAACTTTCTATAAATAAGCAAATTTGCGCTTCTAGCAGACTGCATTAACCTTAAATAGCTTTAATTTACATTACTTGTGACGCTTTGGCGTTCACTCATTAAATTATCTTTGAGCTTGCTCTGCTTGGGCAGCATGTCGTCCTTTTAATAAAAGTGGGTCTGGTACCTTTAACTTACTTCTCTTGCGTAAAATGCAGTCTCTTTCTGCGACTTGAACTCCTCGACCCGGCTTTTGCAGCCTCTTGAATAGGCACTTACTATTCAAGGTAATTAATTGTCAATTAATTGTTAACATCTTAGTGCTATATGTAATCTTACAATAATATACGATATTCACCTAGTCGGCGACCGGACATCTTAAAACTCTGTATCTCTCTACTCAGAACGCCTCTAAAATTTCCTACCGGAGTACCGTGCTGATGACCGGCCGCGTCCATTGGGTGTTTTCTATTTTTAGCGAGTATCGTTTTAAAAATTAACCTTACGTTAAAGAAGATTTTCGGTCTTCATTTTAAAGGAATTCAATAATAAAAATTTCACAGAGGACGCTCCTGTGCGTACTGTTGGAATCCTCAAGATCCGCCTAACTTGGGTACGGTTTCTCTTTTTGCGCATCTCGGGAAACGACTTGCTGTTGTTCCCTTGAAGTTCTTCTGTATTTGAAATAAATGTTCGACCAATTGCTCTTAAGTTTTAAATCCTAAAACTTCATTGTACTAACATAGGAGAGATTACGCTCACGAAATAGCTAAACCTATTTATTAATTTGTTCAAAGGAGACACTTGACCATTTATTGTATAAGAACAATCAATACTATACTGCGTGTCCCACAAAAATGTCCCGGACTTTTTAATTGATAATATCTCCGCTTAAATTAACATATTTTACTTGTCTTTTATTTACAATTTATTCAATTTTTTTCCCTTTTGAAATAATATAAGTTTTTGAAAATCAGTTGAATAAACTTCAAGATGATCGATTTACTGAAAGGGGTGGAAAAATTGTTCAAAGGGAAAGTTTTAAAAACAACACTGGTGTTCTTCTTCATTCCTCAATACCTACTGTTAAGAATAATTTCATAACGATGTATCGTACATACAACTAAGTATTTAAACCTTCTGAGAGGTTTCAAGTTTCAAGTGTTCTCAATAATAGTGTTTCAAGGACTGATAGAAAACGGTGGAATAATGGGTAAAAGTCTTCGTTCAATGGTGGCTAGAAGTAATACTTGCCTTGAGAGAAATGGAGGGTATGTCGTTGGATACTAAAATTACTTTATTTATTTAAACGTTATATAAGGTAATGATTTGTTACTCCTTAAAATTTTCGTGTGTTCAGTTTTATGGAAACTACAAAATAAGGAAGAATATCAATATTGTTTTAAAAACTTTTCATTTGAACAATTAAATTTTCTACTCCTTTCAGTAAATTGGACATTATAAAGTGGTTGTTCAACCGATTTTCAATAACATAAATTATTCGAAAAAGAAACAAAATTTACTACATTGTGAACAAAGGCAATTCAAATATGTTAATTTAAAGCCGATATATAATTAATTAAAAATCGGGGACATTTTTACAGTACACCCGATATAATAAAAAACCAGGTGTCCGTCAATGATAAGTATATGTTCTCGTGCGTAATTTCCCCTATCTCATTACAATGGGAATCTGCTTGCTTGGACAGTATCATAAATACATACATACATACATATACCGGGCTAATCCTCCCTATGGGAGGGTAGCCGACAGCAGGCCACAATCCCCACACTTAGTCACTAGGAGGCGAGAGAGGCAGCACTGGCCGCACCTGAACTGTCAGGATCAGCAGCAGCCCAGCACAACCACCTCCCACAGTCAGGCCCGACAGCCACAGCTGGTTTACCCCGACCGCTTCATTGAGTGCAGCCCCTCCCCCCGCATATGACAGGTCAACCCCATCACACGCGGGCAGCTTCCAGTAACGCGTCATAATTAAAATTACCTCCTTATACACTGCCCCCACTCACTTCTGTCCGCAGCCATCCCTCTCGCCACGTCCACAGTCAGACCCCTCTCATACAAAGCACGTCTCACCCCATCCATCCAACTCATCCGTGGTCTACCTCGCGCTCGAAGACCACTCACGTCCGACATATATATCTTTTTCACCAGCCGTTCAACATTCATTCTTTCAACATGCCCAAACAATGCAAGCACTCTTTCATCCAATCGCCTGCTCAACTTTTTGATAACACCAGTCTGCCCCCTAACCAACTCATTCCTGATCCTATCTCTTCTAGTTACTCCATACGTGCTCCTCGAACACTTCATCTCAAACACATCCAACTTCCTCCTCTCAGCTGCTCTCAACCCCCAGGACTCTGCTCCATACAACAAAACTGGCACAATCAAACTTTCATACAGTCCCCTCTTAACATTCATACTCAAACTCCTGCATTCAAAAACTTTCCTCATTGCACCCAATGTCTTACAACCTTCACTCACTCGATGCTTCACTTCTACTTCCATACTATCCTTAACAGTCACATCCGACCCGAGGTACCTAAAATGCTCTACCTCCTCTAAAACTTCCCCATTCAACCTCACATCCAAAGTTCCAAACACTCCACCTCTTGAACATCTCATCACCTTACTTTTATTCACATTTACCCTCAATTTCTGCCTTTCGCACACTCTACCAAACTCTGTAACCAGTCTCCAAACTCAGTATCATAAGTACCATCGAAATATGAAAAACCAGGCATCTGCTCACTTATGTTTATAAGTAAAAACCATTGCGTGAAAATCGAATCAACTGTCAAGAAAATGCGGCTCATCGCATTTAAATTTCAGAGGCATTTAAATGCTTAAAAGGTATGGCAATTTCTTTAAAAACCTCTTGCGAACAATAATTTAAATTACAATTCAGATAGGTATTATGTTATACAATTTGCTTGGTTGTTGTGTGCGTTTGTGACGTTTTTAAATATGCTTAATGACCGTATCTGTGATACGAGTTTTACCAGTCACAAGTATGAGAATACTGTATTTTAATCGCGGGTACTATTACAATGGATATATTTGTTTGCCATTTTTATCGTGAGATTTTTTTAAAACGATACCATTGGATCCCGTCATTTTTGACCAATCATGTACACTAGTATCTTGATTATTAACAATCTGTAGTCAATTTAAAAGTCGTTCGATAATAAAGAATATAATGAATATATGCACAGGTGTCAACACCTGCAACCGTTTACTACTAAGAATGACTGTCGTGTGTTTATTTATACGTTTTGTGTCACGCTGTTAAGAATAATTGATAGGAAAAAATTTGCACTGGCGGTCTTGGTTCCAGTTCACGGTCAATTAATACACTCATTTTCGTTGTGCAATAGCTCTATAATAAGTCACTTTCATCACAATTAGAGCGATCCATAGCCTTATATACTTAAGTTTGTATCGTGAATATCGAGTTCGGCGTGGTATTGCATATCACAATATGCTGTATTGTATATTACAATATACTGTATTGCAATGTACTGTATTGCATATTAAAATATACATACACAAGTTCGCAGTTGCTTTCAGTAATGCTGAATTTCTGTATCTTGGATACGACACGAATGGCTATAACTTCTTCTCTTGCGGCTCAAAAATGCTGTGTTCTGAGTGTTTATTACTCCTAAAAGAAATTTAAGTTACCTTTGGAATAAGCTGAAAGCAAGGAAACTCCACTCAAACGAAAATTTGTTGAAGAAAGGTATTGAATCTCGTCATTTCTGACGGTGTGTGTACACTAGTTAAGAAATAAAATATTCATCTTATAAGTTATGAATAGGTGAAGTTGGAGCCAGAAAATTGTGAATAGGCAGAGTCGGTGTTGGAGTCGCCAAATTCTGGAGAAATGGAGTCGGAGTCGCCAAATTCTGGAGAAATGGAGTCGGAGTCGCCAAATTCTGGAGAAATGGAGTCGGAGTCGCCAAATTCTGGAGAAATGGAGTCGGAGTCGCCAAATTCTGGAGAAATGGAGTCGGAGTCGCCAAATTCTGGAGAAATGGAGTCGGAGTCGCCAAATTCTGGAGAAATGGAGTCGGAGTCGCCAAATTCTGGAGAAATGGAGTCGGAGTCGCCAAATTCTGGAGAAATGGAGTCGGAGTCGCCAAATTCTGGAGAAATGGAGTCGGAGTCGCCAAATTCTGGAGAAATGGAGTCGGAGTCGCCAAATTCTGGAGAAATGGAGTCGGAGTCGCCAAATTCTGGAGAAATGGAGTCGGAGTCGCCAAATTCTGGAGAAATGGAGTCGGAGTCGCCAAATTCTGGAGAAATGGAGTCGGAGTCGCCAAATTCTGGAGAAATGGAGTCGGAGTCGCCAAATTCTGGAGAAATGGAGTCGGAGTCGCCAAATTCTGGAGAAATGGAGTCGGAGTCGCAAATTCTGGAGAAATGGAGTCGGAGTCGCAAATTCTGGAGAAATGGAGTCGGAGTCGCAAATTCTGGAGAAATGGAGTCGGAGTCGCAAATTCTGGAGAAATGGAGTCGGAGTCGCCAAATTCTGGAGAAATGGAGTCGGAGTCGCCAAATTCTGGAGAAATGGAGTCGGAGTCGCCAAATTCTGAAAAGGTGGAGTCGGAGTCGCCAAATTCTGAAAAGGTGGAGTCGGAGTCGCCAAATTCTGAAAAGGTGGAGTCGGAGTCGCCAAATTCTGAAAAGGTGGAGTCGGAGTCGCCAAATTCTGAAAAGGTGGAGTCGGAGTCGCCAAATTCTGAAAAGGTGGAGTCGGAGTCGCCAAATTCTGAAAAGGTGGAGTCGGAGTCGCCAAATTCTGAAAAGGTGGAGTCGGAGTCGCCAAATTCTGAAAAGGTGGAGTCGGAGTCGCCAAATTCTGAAAAGGTGGAGTCGGAGTCGCCAAATTCTGAAAAGGTGGAGTCGGAGTCGCCAAATTCTGAAAAGGTGGAGTCGGAGTCGCCAAATTCTGAAAAGGTGGAGTCGGAGTCGCCAAATTCTGAAAAGGTGGAGTCGGAGTCGCCAAATTCTGAAAAGGTGGAGTCGGAGTCGCCAAATTCTGAAAAGGTGGAGTCGGAGTCGCCAAATTCTGAAAAGGTGGAGTCGGAGTCGCCAAATTCTGAAAAGGTGGAGTCGGAGTCGCCAAATTCTGAAAAGGTGGAGTCGGAGTCGCCAAATTCTGAAAAGGTGGAGTCGGAGTCGCCAAATTCTGAAAAGGTGGAGTCGGAGTCGCCAAATTCTGAAAAGGTGGAGTCGGAGTCGCCAAATTCTGAAAAGGTGGAGTCGGAGTCGCCAAATTCTGAAAAGGTGGAGTCGGAGTCGCCAAATTCTGAAAAGGTGGAGTCGGAGTCGCCAAATTCTGAAAAGGTGGAGTCGGAGTCGCCAAATTCTGAAAAGGTGGAGTCGGAGTCGCCAAATTCTGAAAAGGTGGAGTCGGAGTCGCCAAATTCTGAAAAGGTGGAGTCGGAGTCGCCAAATTCTGAAAAGGTGGAGTCGGAGTCGCCAAATTCTGAAAAGGTGGAGTCGGAGTCGCCAAATTCTGAAAAGGTGGAGTCGGAGTCGCCAAATTCTGAAAAGGTGGAGTCGGAGTCGCCAAATTCTGAAAAGGTGGAGTCGGAGTCGCCAAATTCTGAAAAGGTGGAGTCGGAGTCGCCAAATTCTGAAAAGGTGGAGTCGGAGTCGCCAAATTCTGAAAAGGTGGAGTCGGAGTCGCCAAATTCTGAAAAGGTGGAGTCGGAGTCGCCAAATTCTGAAAAGGTGGAGTCGGAGTCGCCAAATTCTGAAAAGGTGGAGTCGGAGTCGCCAAATTCTGAAAAGGTGGAGTCGGAGTCGCCAAATTCTGAAAAGGTGGAGTCGGAGTCGCCAAATTCTGAAAAGGTGGAGTCGGAGTCGCCAAATTCTGAAAAGGTGGAGTCGGAGTCGCCAAATTCTGAAAAGGTGGAGTCGGAGTCGCCAAATTCTGAAAAGGTGGAGTCGGAGTCGCCAAATTCTGAAAAGGTGGAGTCGGAGTCGCCAAATTCTGAAAAGGTGGAGTCGGAGTCGCCAAATTCTGAAAAGGTGGAGTCGGAGTCGCCAAATTCTGAAAAGGTGGAGTCGGAGTCGCCAAATTCTGAAAAGGTGGAGTCGGAGTCGCCAAATTCTGAAAAGGTGGAGTCGGAGTCGCCAAATTCTGAAAAGGTGGAGTCGGAGTCGCCAAATTCTGAAAAGGTGGAGTCGGAGTCGCCAAATTCTGAAAAGGTGGAGTCGGAGTCGCCAAATTCTGAAAAGGTGGAGTCGGAGTCGCCAAATTCTGAAAAGGTGGAGTCGGAGTCGCCAAATTCTGAAAAGGTGGAGTCGGAGTCGCCAAATTCTGAAAAGGTGGAGTCGGAGTCGCCAAATTCTGAAAAGGTGGAGTCGGAGTCGCCAAATTCTGAAAAGGTGGAGTCGGAGTCGCCAAATTCTGAAAAGGTGGAGTCGGAGTCGCCAAATTCTGAAAAGGTGGAGTCGGAGTCGCCAAATTCTGAAAAGGTGGAGTCGGAGTCGCCAAATTCTGAAAAGGTGGAGTCGGAGTCGCCAAATTCTGAAAAGGTGGAGTCGGAGTCGCCAAATTCTGAAAAGGTGGAGTCGGAGTCGCCAAATTCTGAAAAGGTGGAGTCGGAGTCGCCAAATTCTGAAAAGGTGGAGTCGGAGTCGCCAAATTCTGAAAAGGTGGAGTCGGAGTCGGAGTCGCCAAATTCTGGAAAGGTGGAGTCGGAGTCGGAGTCGCAAATTTATTCCACCGACTCCGCAACCCTGGTTCTTCCAATGTCAGATTAGTCTCGTCCAAATTAAATTCTAGCGCCTTCGCTTGCGCCTTTTCAGAGGGCGCATTTTCATCACCTATAGTTCGTAGCGCATATTCCGGCATAGTCACAAACGTTCCCAATACAAGGTCCTTCCGTACCTTAACTTCCTCATCTGATACGTTAGCCAGCTCAACCACTATCTCACCCCCACATATTCAGTTCACCGATGAAGCTAACCTCACCATTTCTGTATCTTGGACGGGCTCCAGATGGCCTTCGCTCCCTTCGCTGGCTCCCGGAACTATAGCTTTTACTCTAGTTCTTGTCCTCGCTGGCATAGTCATCGCTTGACTACGAACTGGGAACTGCAAATCCTCCGGCACTACTCGAATTAGTGTTACCGTAACCTCCTGCCCGTTTCCTAATATCAAACTAACGGTACCGGTCCGCAAATCGAGGAACTTCACAAACTGCTGGCAGATATCCAATCCCAAAATAACTCTAGTCGATGCTGACAAATTCCTAACGACCAGAAACTTCTGGCTACCCATCTCCTGCCCGTTAAGGCTGAGCCGCAACTGTAACTCTCCTACAACGCCGAGCTGTGTTCCAGTCACACCAGTCACCATAGTCTCAGCCGGTCGCAAATTTGACTTCAGCTCAGGGAACTCTTCTATATAGGCGTCCGATAGAACTGATACCGAGGCTCCCGTGTCCAACAATGCACACAGCGGCAACCCACTTGCACACAAACTAAGTTTATAAGCCAGCACATTCCTGACATTCCTCCCCAATTTGGTCACTCGGGCCCCTGGGGAATTTACTTCAGCTGGCGCGCCCCCAACCGCACCAGTCCTTTCTAGTTTCCCGGCTTCTCTCGACACTGAAAACTCTTATGGCTACTCTCCCCACACCATACACATGCACACACTTCACTCTTAAACCGAACACATGCTGACATTAGATGCCCCATTCGTCCACAATACGCACATACTCCCGTTCTTGCGCGAGCACTTCTCTCCTCCATTTTCCGAGGGCAGGCTCTCGCAAAATGCCCTTTCTCATGGCAATAGAAACACGCGCTCTTCATTCGCCACTGTACAATCACATCCTCTCGCACCCGTCTCTCCTCACTCACACACACAAATTCGTTTCGCATACTCTCACTCTCCTGCTCTTCTAACACGGTAGCCAGATTAACCACTTGCTTCAAAGTCCCACCATCCAAATGCCCCAGCTGTACCCGTAATCGATTCACAAGCTCCTTCCGCAGTGAACCAATTAATTTGCTCTTTACTATTCCTTCCCTTTTGAATTCGTCACCTTCCTGCAACATTTCTCGCGCTAGTCTCTCCAAGTGAATGGAACAACACAATAAGCTTTCGCCCGTCCTCCGTTCTGCGGAAAAGAACGCCCCAAACTCCGTATCCGTTAATGATAATTTCGCCCCAAACTTTTGCACCAATCTTTTCTTCACAAATTCATACTTCACACCAGGACCACAGGCTTCCACAATCTCTTTAGCCTCTCCCTGTAAATACTCAAGTAAACTAGCCAGCCATGTTTCCGTGTCATCCCCATATTGCACCTTACAGTATTTTTCAAAACCTTGTAGCCACGTATCCAACTCTTTTACATTACCATTTCCCCCCTTAAATATACTGGGTTCAGGTACTTCTTTCCCAGGTTTCCCTATAGCCTGCACCAGCGGCAGCATTACGTCTGCCATATCCGCTGCTGATGCCATACTTCACAAATTCAATTTACTGGCACACAAACAAAACCCGCAGACCGCTCACAACCCGCTTTTAACACCTAATAGTTCTCCAATTTGAGATTGTTCCGAGCTTCGTATCAGCCCCCTTAAAGCTCCAGAACTTTGTCTCAATTCCCCATACTGGCGCCACCAATGTGGTAGGTCTGACAGTCGGGGTCGCGGAATTTATATATACTGGGCTGCGCGACCACCACTTCACCAGCCTAGCCAACGTAAAGCAAGGGTCGTAGCGCTGCTACCTTATTTTCGATGTCTTCCAGGATCCGTCTTTCCTATCAACCTATCTCCGGAACATCCAAGGCTCGAATCAGCCAACAAATTCCAAAGACGTCCCAGGCTTCGGTACAGTCGCCGACAAAAGGGTTTACCAAAGCGCACCCGAGCACAAAATATGACCGAACTTCTCTTGACCACTTCGCACCAGCTTCCTGTTAGTTTCTAGACCCAAACTTATGACACTATTCTCAAATCCGGCCTTCATGGAAAACAAAATGCGAAACTTACGTTTATTGGTATCCACATTCAGAGTATTATACTTTAAAACATACCACTTACGATAAAACCGGCCGGCATGACTGTGCTACATGAAACTATACAATCCTGCTTCATACATTTGGCGACTATCTTATGGCGGAGTCTTCTAGCACCGGACGTTAGCCTTTATTACCTGTCCTTGCTCAGACCCACCATATCACGCACGACGTAATCACCGATGAAAGTATACACGGAGGAGTGCAAAGTAGCCAAACCGACCTCTACAGGCTTCAAAAACTAACTCTCTTAACCAATCCTCGGCAACCCTCCACATGCTCTCGCTATTACGCGTAACAGGTCGCACATGGATGTCACTTTCCAGAGTATACAAAACGCAACTACTAACAAAAAAGACGCAACTAACAATAATGAGGATTCAAAATAGTAGCACACTACTATAAACTGACCCCAAAAGTGTTGAATATTTGTAATGAAAGAACACTGCTTTTGTTCTGGACTGAAGTAAATAACCGTGTTCAATCAAGATGCCAATGCGCTGGCAAATATGGATTGGTAGGAAAAACGACCAACGAGAACGAAGGGTTTGTACACTCGGATGGTAAGAATGCCCAGAGAAGACATGATGTTTCCAGATGTAAACTTTTGTTACTGTTGAAGCGAAGTTTGATTGCCAGACTGACATAATGCTGGGGACGTTCCTTACAAGCATCCCAGACTCCCATACAACGTTTTCAACCATAAAAAATCCACTTCGATAATTCTGGAGGATGCAATTTGACAAAAACTGAACTCTCTTTCTTCATTCATCAATGATTCTTGCAAATTGTATTTGTTTCCATGCTGACAATTTTTCGGTGATTATGATGATCAACTACACCATTTACAAGTTGATTTGATATAAATGAATTTTGATTTGACTCTTCCGAAATTAGAGTTGCTTCAAGTGAATTTTAATTTGCTCCCCGTGGATTTAGAATTGCTCTAAGTGAAATTTGATTTGATCCTAGTGAAAATAGAATAGCTTCATGTGGAATTTGAGGTGTTTTTTTCATTTTGAAATCATTCCATAAGAATTTTATCGGCTTATAATATTATTTGATAGAATCTTAGGAAATTTTTTTTCATTGTGAAGTAATTTTATTCTTACAATGCGTAGAAAGATACTGAGTGTTTACAGAGTATAATTTAAAAAACAGAATATACTTAACGTTGTATGAACCATTACTCATCATCTAACCATAACACAACGGAGTCGTATCTCAGACATTTTGATCAAAGGAACATCACAGAGATACCGCCACGTTACACATTGCAGCACATCAGGTTGCACCTTGTGTAGACATGCTACTGTTAACAACAATAAGAGTACACCTCAACTCCAAACGTCTTCATCTTTCAGAAACCAAAACATTCAAAATGAGGTATAATAAATAAAGCCAGAGAATAATAGAAACTTTCAATAAAGAAGAGGACTGGAAGAAAGTTGCAAACGCACTTGGAGTAAATGCTAAAACTGCATAGAGGGGGCTGAAAAATAAGCAAGTCTTACCTAATAAGAAAGGAGGAAATAATATGAAATGTCCCAAAATTTCAAGGACACTGACAACAGCCATAGAAGAAAATTCTTCGATTACTCTCTCACAACTTCGCAGAAAAGTACAACAAGATCATGGCATTGACGTGTGAGTAAATATGATCAAAAATTTTCTCGACGATGAAGTGTTTTCCTTCAAATTAGTGAGGCCAAGCAATGATAGAATGAATTATGAATAGATACATGATACATGGAACAATTTTTAGATGTGAGATCAGCAGGGCAGACCCCAGTAAGAATTGAAGAGACAAATTTTCACCTTTACTGTAAAAGAAACCAAGGAAGATCAAAGATTGGTACGAGAGATTCAGTGATTCTTCAGTCCAGCAAAGGTACAAATCTGCACATCATTGGAGCAATGACAAGTACCCAATTGCTTCTAGCCTCGACTCGACGCGGCTCGTGCAAACGAGAGTATTGTCTGCAGTGGTTCCGGGAGCTCATAGATGTGTGTCGTCAGAACGGGACTGACCATCCAAATTTCATAATTGACAATGATCCAGCTCATTCTAGTCTTAAAGGGTTAAAGACGGAATAGCCCAGTACTCAGATACTTCGTTTAGCTCCCTGTTTTTATTTGCTAAATCCAATAAAGTTAGTTTCGAGCCTAGTGAAAAGTCACGTAAAGAGGCACTCGCGTGAAAGAATGCATGCAATTCTTGAGATAGCACCTAGAGGAGCATTTTCAGTTAATGAGCAAAGGATGCGAGAGATGGAGAACATCGCAGTTGAAGCCCATAGACTTGTCAACCCCGGCATGTTGCTCAACTTTATCAACAGGGTGGAGAAGTACTTTGCTGCCGCAACTCGTCAAGAAGACCTTATAGAAATATGTTAACGAGACATTAATTGTCGAAACTTGTGCCAACGTTATAATTTACGTTTTTTTTTCTTTTTGTCAAGCAAAGTTATAACGTTTCAGCAGAATTATCCTTTTGATCATATTACTGTACCTTTTCATCAAAATGCATTTGTACACGAGTTATCAGTAAAATATATATTATTATTATTTAAAAATTTAAAACGTTTTCTATCAATATATTGTGCAACCCAAACATGTATAATAATGACAATAATGTTAATGGTTTATTGGATAGGGTGTCATCAAACCGGATGATCGTCGGTAGGAAATAACTCTTGGTTAAGACAGCTACTGGATGATCGTCAGTTGGTTACCGGTTGAACATGTGACCCCAATACCCTGCACACTGTTGAATGTACCTTTGCTTAAATGCCTTTTACTTATACATGAATTAATTAAAGAACAAATTAATTAATTATTCTTTCTACAAAATTCATTCATAGGGAATTAATTATTAATTAAAATTAATTACAATGTAATAAATTGCTAATTAATATCGATTAATAAGAAGTATCTGTTCAGATTTCATGCGCGTGTCTTATGTGAGGCAGTGTGAAATCACAGCACTACAACCATCTGATGCTCTCTTCACCGCGTCTATGGTGACAGATGAAAGTATATACCTTGGCGTCGCGGCCACTGAAACTCTAAACGATCTGAAAAGCAGTGCAACACCAGATGAACTGGCGATATTTTACAGGAACTGTAAAGCGTTTTTAATAGAAGCTGTTAGACAGATCCAAGCTAGGTTTACCCTTGAAGATTCTTTGTATGATGTGATTCAGTTCTTGAATCCTGCCAACGCCATTCAGCTCCAACCGCCGTCAATAGCAAAAGTTTTTGATATTCTGCCGCAACTGTTGACTTTTGCCAACAAGAATGAGACAGACGCAGAATGTAGAAAACATTGTTTCATACCTGGAATTTCAACTGATATGTCCTGTCCGGAGTATTGGAACATTATATCGAAGGCAAAGAATGCTGCGGATCTGCCATGCTTTCCCAACCTATCTGTTGTTGTTTCTACTCTTTTGGCACTACCATTTAGCAATGCGTCTGTCGAGCGTTTCTTCAGTAAATTAAATCTAATCACAACTGATAACAGAGCTTCCCTAAAAAACGAGACTCTGTGTGGCCTATTGCACATGATATACCATCTTAAGAATTCAGGAGAAACATCCGATTCAATGCCGATTGATTCCAATTTGATTGCTTCCGTAGAAAAAGTCAGAAGCAACGCTACTTGTGCTGAACTTTAAAATTTGTCATTACGTAAAGGTAACTTGATACAGTCTTATCTAGCTCAAATTTTCGTCTTGGTAAATTGGCAGTACACTTGTTAAATAATCGGACTTGTTGTTCGTGTTGTTGTTGTTGTTGTCACGGAATCGCGTTGTTTGCAATGGATGTTATTGATTTTTTATGTGAATATGTACTTGTCAAATCACTTTGTAATGAGTGGAGGTTGGTGGGATGCACAAGTTGGACCCTCGTCTCACATCCTTGTAACTTACTACAGTGTGGTAAATCTGAGTGAGGCTGAAACTTGTCTTTTTAGTGTTAAGTTGCATTCAAATTAAATGAAGTGAATTCACATAATGAGAAAGTATATTATACGATATATCCGTTGAGTCTCTAGCGGGATACATATATGATATATGTATATGAATATATGATTGGTAGGATACATATATATGTACAGATACACATACATTTGCGTTTGTCTAATTGAGCTGGTTAATTCAATAAGTTCTACTTGATTTACCTTCTTTATGTTAACAACACAAAAAATACGAGAATACTACCTTCTTAAGCATTGTTATCTAGCTCGATACTCTTATGCGATTAGAGTTTATCTCTTGGCGATGGTCAAGCGAAATTCATTATATAAGTTACATAGCATTTTCGATGTACTGAGCAGTTCTCGACTTTCTAAGAGGAAAAATGTTGGTTAAGTGAAAATATAGATATTAGAAGTTAATAAAAAGCAAATTCCTCTAGTTTGTTCGCAAAAATTGTGAATCGATGTTTGTGCTGCTGTTCAAAATTGTTTCCATAAATGAATGTTTCGAGTGTTACTTTGCCTTTCATTTCCTCTTACTCTGTCTTTGCTTCTCTCTGCTATTCAGGGGTAGATCGCTTGGCATCGTAACGGTACTTAACGCATATTGAACAGCTTGTAATTAGGTCATCAAACAATAAAGACAACAGCTACATAAAAAGTTGCACTTATCGTGACACATCTGACTCCGTAAAGTCAAAGAATTTCATTTTCAAATATCGCACGAACCCTGTTGTTGTGTCATTTCTTCACATAGAAACATAGAAGCCTTGAACATTTTAATGCAATAACAGCAGTGGGCTTATTTGACATTTTAGGGTAATATAATCATTTTTAGGGTAATCTGGAACGAAGTTTTAGGGTAGGAACTTTCTCACCCGTGGAAGCCCTGGTTGCTGCGTGAGAGTCTAGTTTTCAGTAGCAGCCATGGTATGGACGGGAGAGCATCGCGGGTTTGCTGTTGTTACGTTTTTCGAAAATCGCCGTTCTGTGATCGCCACGCACCGAGCGCCTAGTCTCGGTGAGGGGTGACGTGGAGTGGCCTGCGCGCTCACCAGATTTGAGCATTTGTGACTTTTTCCTGTGGGGGTACATAAAGGAAAAGGATTTTAAACATCGTCCACATACCGTGGAAGACCGTAAGGACAGAATCAGAGAGGAACTTGCGGCAATACCCATCGAAATGTGCTGAAGAGCGGTTCAAAACTTCAGAACTCGTCTTCAGGAGTGCATCGCGGCTGACGGCCAGCTCCTACGGGATATCATCTTTAAAACTTGAGATAAAAAAATAGATTTTGTACTGCATTAAACAATATATAAATAAATACTGCAAGTTGAATGGTTCTCCTTTCACATTCTTTTATAACCGGTTCATACCTTTAGCCCCACCTTGTATTAAATAACAATTAGTAAATTAGTAATGAGGTAAATGAGGGTACAATTTCACGTTGTAACGGTTATTCGGCTTTTTTTCCACAAATAAATGCAATTCAAAAAAGAAAACTGATTGGGCAAAAGAAGGACTATGTGAACGCTCAGTGTTTAATTTTCCATTTGCGCGTGGTCTCAAACTGCTTTTAAAAGAGTTCTCATCCTCAACTGTATTATATTTTCTAACGAAATGAACAGTAAGCTCAGAACCAAATGGACATGTTGTCATCATTAAATACACAGATGAATAAGTGTTCATCATAGGAACTATTGAAGAGGACGGGAGAGCACACTATGCTTGTGTAAGCAAATGAGGACGCTGCTATACATGTGTGGTTTCATAATATATACCCAATTTCACTTTGAAGCGTTCTGATTCTGAGCTACCTATAACAAATATAAGCAGCAGTGTCAATAGCCTCCAGGCTGGTAGCAGAGGGAGTGATTCATCCTCATTGGTTTTTGATTTGAGTTGCTTTTGAACAAGCGTAGAACTTTTATTAAAGAAATCAAACCGCTACAGAAGAACGTATGAGCACCTTCCTTACCTGCTCTAATCAATAGTTCAAGGCACCAATAAATCAAGATTCTTCGCAAAAACCGACGTTTGAAGTAAAATAACTGCATACGCTAGTAACGCTTTCAGTGCGATAGGTCAAACACTCGAATCTTTCACCTTCTATGCTTTCAGATACCTAAAAATAAAATTCTCTCTTCATCGCCAACGTATCGCTCAAAATTCTATATTTTTTACTCGTACTTGTTCCCAGAGTTTAATTTGTCATCTTAAAGTTAAATTTACCTTATAGAAAGAATTAACTGTAGAACACTTTTTCGATACATAACAAAAGTCTAACGTTTGGAACGTCGATATGGAAATCGTGTTTAAGCGACATTGTAGAAGTAGGAAGATTGTAGTCTTCAAACTTGATGTGTGTAAGCATTCGGTTGCCTGAGATGTATTAAAATGGTAGAAAAAATTTTGTTTGTACATTGAGCGATCAGAAGTTGTAAAGGTATCTACGATAATGCAGCGCATGTCCAGTGCTTAGTTCTCTGATGCCCCATCGAGCTAAACAGTGAAGAAAATTAGAAGTATAGACAAGCAGTTAGGCGTCACTTAGCTAGAGACGTCACGTCACGTCATCCAGCACAACATTCATTTGCGGACATACATCGAAGATTGTGCAAAAAATGCCTCTTTTCATCGCTAGACTTGACTCAGAGTTGGTAAACGACTGAAGAAGAAAGAACATTGATATAAATCCAGACAAAAGTGTTCGTTCAGCAGCAGATATTTACATTTCCATCGATGTACATACTATGCAGGAAGTGATACACGACGATGTTGAACGTCTACTGCCTTGTTTTCGTGCGCAACGTGGTTGTTGCAGGAAGAAATATCACTGTCATTTTTTCCGTCAAAAATATCGTCGGACTAAACATCATGAACACAGGAGCAGGAACAGTTACTGGTAAATTCAGCATTTGAAGTCATACGTTAGTTCCCACGAATTCACAATGTATCAGGTTTCATTCGTCGTGAGTGGGCGGTTATTTCAATTTCGATGTGGGCCCTATATCTTGTCTAGTTAACTGGAAAAAGTCATTGAAACTTTCTTGATAAAGTGCTATCAGAATCGTTTGTGATCTAAAGTGCTATCAGAATCGTTTTCCTGCGACGCATAAAAACTATACGTATTGTCTTAATAGACTAAGGTTTATGGAATACAATATACGCCACGAGAAAATTTTTTAATTGAGTTTCGTTTTAGAGTACTTTTTGGGCTTCGAGAGATTCCCGTTTCACCAGAATTTCTCCTCCTGCAGTAGCAAACAAATAACTAATTAAATTAAACCGATACAACTGGTACTTCGCAATATTTCAATATGTCAATAGTTTAACTCAAAAATTACAGTAGATTTAAGGGGGCCCTCCGCTTAAACCTGAATTTTGATCCGTTTAGTCTGAAATTCAGCCAGTATATGTATTTTGGAAAGAGAAACATATTTGGCGGGAAAACGTTTTTTGATTTGGCCTTAATTTTTTGAAAAATTTCAAAAATAAGTTTTTTGAGTAATTTTTGTACATATTTCAAAAAGATAGAAGTCAAAAAGTTCTTATGCTAGAACAAATTCAAAAACAGTTTTGGAATCCTCGTGATATTGCGAACAAACTGATTGACCTGGAATTTCTATTTTAAGCTTTATTTTTTCTCGATATGCGATATTTGATCAATACCTAAAATATACCTATTTATTAGGCTTTGAAGAAGCCTAAAACAAATTAAATGTACAAATCGGAAAATCAAAGCCAATCAGTTTGTTAGAAATGTTCCATGGATTCTAAAACTGTCTTGGTTATCTTCCTAGCATAAAAACTTTTTGACTTCTATTCTTTTGAATGATGAAAATAAGTGACTTTACAGTACGGGCCAAAAACAAAATTGTTTGTTGATGTGTAATGTAATGGAAAATTTATGTAATTGAATGCTGTTTTCATTTTTATTTCATTAATCTCTATGCATAACTTCAATTTTACACTGTGAATTATAATTTAAAAAAAAATTTTCCTAAAATTTGGAAATTTTTCATTTGTGCTCCGATTCTTATGAAATTTAGCTCTTATATGTAACTATTAAAAACAAACACAATTTCTTCCATTCATTTTTTCGATTCAGGTCTTAGTTTCTTGAAAAAAATTGACATCCTAGTTTTCTAGTTCATTTTTTTATATATATCAAAAAGCTAGAAGTCAAAAAAAAATTGTGCTAAAACAAAACCAAATACAGTTTTAGAATCCATAAAGCATTGTAAATAAAGTGATGTTTCAAGTTTTAAATATCTCTTTTAATTTTCTTGTTATATGGGGTCGAAATTGGGTCAAAAATTCGAAATTTTTGGTCCTCTCCCCCCCCCCCCCCTGGGGAGGGGGATCTAGTGTCCGTAGCGCCATAAAATTTTAGGACCAAATAGTCCACCACCTAAGGGTCCATTTCCAACAAAAAGATGAAAAATGATAATCGGAGAGAAAAGGGGCCTCGGAGGGCCCCCTGAATAGCTTCACCACTCTCCTGTAAACGTCCACTTACGGATAGCACAACTGCTCGGCGCCCATCATGTCCACGGCGCCCATCAATATAAGAATACCGAGACGTATAAAGTGCGCGAGAAGTTCAAGTTAGAAGATTACTTGATGATTTACAAAACCCAGGGTGCGAACATTATCCTCGCTGGTTGAGATACTGAAAAACCCACAGTCTCGTTAGGAACTATGCTCAGTAGTTGCACGTATGACACATTTCATTTAAATTCAACATATTTCATTGTTAAACACTTTGAACCTCACCTAAAGCTCACCTTCAACTTTAATACCATTGGCACTGACAAGATGAAGTTAGCTCGGGAAGCTATTTTAGGAAATTAGGAGGAATTACAGTTGAAGGAACCTATCCTCGGTATAGGACAGGTAGAGTTGTAAGCGTTAAGCTAATGGTTACGTTAGGCTTAGCCCGAAAGAATTAATTTATTTAACTTTCTCTTAATTGAGAGCAACCTTCTCATAAATTAAACATTATAGTAAAATTATGCAAGACGGAAGTTTACTCTTTAAGTGAAAAGGACACAGTCCAACATTTGAATTATAAGGTTAAGTTGGCGTGACTATAGAGTCACTCTTCCAGAGACGTTTGTCACATTGGAAGTTTAAATTATCAATTCACTCTTCTTTCAGACGATTTTCTTTGTTATATTTAAAAGTTCGTTTATTTATCTCCTTAATTTTACTTTATTAAGAGAGAAGTTAAAAACCGAGGTAAGGTAAACAAGTGACAAACACCATGCAAAAAAAAAAACTAAATGAACGAAATTGAAATAGTGGCCACTACAAATATTAAATAGGAAAATTAGAGCGCAGCCAGTGGAAAATTAACTGAAGAGGCTTCCCAAGTCCCAACAATACTCTGGCGCTAAAAGACCGATTCAAAGAATTGCTCTCAGTCTTCTCGACTCTGTGTCGCCGGGCTCCCTTTTGTCTTTCGGTACTTGATCGGGACTTCGGCTCATACCGAGGCTCTTCTTTCATCGTCCGAGCGAAGAACAACGGATGATTCGCGACACGTTAGAAAGCGTTCCCCGATGGTGTAACCACAGAAGAATGTAGTTTCAACACGATGTTGGTCCTCCACGATGCCACGATGTTGGTCCACGATGCCATGATTGCAATTTTCTTGCTCTTTGAACTCCTGGTTAAAATTAACTTTCATATGAACACTGCGTTTCTTCAGCAACAATTAGAAAAATCAAAATTTTGGCGAATTATACAAGAAATATGATCAATTTTTTATAACCGAAAAATTATTGAGGCATCTAGGTTTTTGTATTAACTTTGCAATGATTTTAACGAAACACCTAACTTTATCTTTTAAGATCCCTTGCAATTTTGGTCGTGTTTGAAATGTGCATTGAGTTTACGTTATCAACTGCAAGCATACTTTCCAGCAAGTAACTCCAGAACGTATGTCTCTCCTGCCGCACTGCAACCAGATTAGGAGGATGTCAGCATTGCTGAGGTTATGATGAATAAAGTATCGAAAAAGAATTTTAGAGTTTATTCATCGTATAAGGTATATTAATCTTTAAGATGACGAATTAAAGTTTGGTAACAGTTACCAGTCAAAAACTTTGAATTTTAAGGGATACGTTAAGGAGAAACGAGAATTTTATTTGAGATATCTGAAAGCAGAGGAGGTAAAAGACTAAAGTGTTTTTGACCATATGACCTTCAGCCTAACCGGGCCCTAAGGCGATTTGACCTGAAACCTTAGGGCCATTTAACCTTAAACATCCCAATCGAAAATCAAGGACGTATCGCCGGTGGATTAAGGACGTGACGGTCGATTATGTGCGAATTATGGGCTGGTCGGCCTGCTCTGCCGTAACACTCCCTCAACGCGCTCTTAACCACGCGCGGTCGAGCTCGGACGTGAAATTCATAGGTGGCCATGGACGATTTGAAGGCGCAAAATTTTCAGTTGGTCAAAGGCCATAACATTTGAGAGCGGCCATCCGTGGTTTACAGCCTTTCAAATGTGTGCTGCCGGTGGTGTGCTGCCAGTGGTGTGCGCGAGCGATGTGTCGTCACTTACTATTGCCATCTATGTCTGTTTTATCTTGAGTTCTGTGTCTTGATCGTACCTTTATAAGCCGAACTTGTCGAGGTTGGGGCGAGCTGTGGTTCACAGGCTGAAAAGGTCAAAAGAAATTGGGCCGAGGTTAAAATTGGTTCCAAAATTTATAGAAGTAACCTAAATCACTTATTACACTTGAGGAAGGTTAAGCTGTGAGTTGAATTGACGTGTTCATTCTACGGCTTACGCTTTTGACGACGCAACCACTCGACGAGTTACGATTTCCTACGTTACGTTGTTTAACAGTTGCATTAAGGTAAATAATCATAGGTTAAGGAGTTTTGCTGTGTAATATGCGTTGTGTTTCATAATATTCCCAGTAACCCGTTAACCCGTATATTATATTTTATGTGTTATGTTTACAGCTTTTTGTACCGCGTTGTTTTAGTAAACCTAGGGGTTAAAAGGAATGTGTAACTATTTATTTTGACTATTTATTTTAACTATTTATTTTAACTTAATATTAGCCTAGGGGTTAAAAGGAATGTGTAACTATTTATTTTTAACCCTGAGGGTTGATAACCCTTGTCTCTCAGTCGCTTTATTTGCTTGATCCAAATTCGCTTACAACGTTAAATTCATAGTCTGGAGATGTCGCTGAATTGACATTTTTTAATAGTGAGCGGATTCTCCGACTGCCAAATGCAATCGCTGAGGCGGCAGTTCATCCTGTGAGATGGGCTGATTTGACGCTGTGGCGCAACTCACAGTATTATTTTTATTTTAATTTTTTTTCAGCCGGTATGTTCGGGGATCAGCAAAAATTTAATTAGAATTCATACACTGGTTGGTGGCTACCCGACCAACGGGTCCGATGAACTTCATCATGAACATTTATCATGAACATTTAAGGAATTTTAAACAATTTTAGGGTTGCGAGTTAGTTTTTTGTTATTTCCTTGGTCATGCTAATCGTCTTTGTATCTGTTTCCTTGCAGGAATTGCATCACCGATGTGATGGTGATGTTGCTCGCAATAACTACGATGGGACTATAGGGGCGATCCTATATTACACAAAACGTACTCTGGAGTGTCTGTCCGAACGTGCGGACCGCCTGGAGGACTATCAGCTGAGGCGGGCACCTAGGGTGGCACCTAGGTGCAACCACCTGGAGCAGGCATAAATCGTTGATGTCAGCGGCGAATCATTGGTAACTTGAAATTAATTGGAAGATATTGAAAATTAGAAAAATTAGTGGAATGGAATATTAGATCGCCAAGTGGAGTAATTACCCAGTGAATTAGATTGAAAAAATAATTGAAAATTTAATAATCAAAATGTGAAAAATGAAAATTTACGAGCGGTGAAAAAGTTGGTAAATGATTTCGAGTGTTTATTAATGTAACATGTTTTGTTTTAACTTTAAGTAAGTATTTAATCCTATGTATTACTACTCCGAGTGTCAGCGCGCAATTCTGAAGCGTTCAGTTTTATCGTATAATTTTTTTTTCTAACCCATTTATGACGTTTTTTTAATTTCGTTTTTTGAATGGCTGTTTTGGTTTTGGAGGTGAGGTGATTTTGGTGGTTTTCCAATGCTTTCCATGGTTTTAGCGTAGCTGAACGTATGTGATTTCAATTTCGGTAATTTTTTTTGTGCAATCTGCGGAGTTTGTTTTTAAATTGAAGGGAATTAATTTTTCTTTGGTTATGTTGATGTAAGAAGGTGTGACGGTTTTTTTTTATTCTATACATTTTCGTGGTCGGAAATTATTGCTTTAGATGAGTTGTACCAAAAATATGAGGCGTTGTTTTATTTTTTTTTCCTTTATCCTTACTGCTGTCAACGTGCTGCCGTTTTTGATGCACGGTAAGTCAGTTGAGTGCTTTTGCTTGTTTGGGTTATTGCTTTTTGCTGATTATTTTTTAAGCAAGTATTTATCCCTGCTAAGTTTTGTGCTTTACATTATCTTATTATAATCGCTGTTCTTTATATTATCCGGTGTAACCATAGCTGTAAGGAGTGGCGGTTTTTAAAATTTGTTTTGGTGATTAATCATGTGTTTTTAACGTTGACTAAACTATTTTGCGGTGTTTGCGGTGCATAAATTTTTCGATGTATTCCTATAAGTTTACAATATTATTTTTTTTAGCGTTTTAATATATATATAAATCATTAATGTACTAATGGTATTGGCGAATGTTTTTTTATTTTCTTAACATGTGGTTCTGCGGTTGATTTATTTTTTTTTATCTCTGGCATTGTTGGTTTTTGTTGTGCGTTTTATCATTCTTTTAATTATTTTGCTATAGACGGTTTTTAATTAGAAATTTTAACTGTGCGTTGTTTAATTAAGGTTTATTTAACATAATGTTTCGAGTTGTTCAATTTTTGAACAGGGCATTATACTCACCTTGTTTCGCTTTTAGCTGCCCTCATCTTCGGTTGTTTCGCTTAGTTTTGATAACTAAAATGCTACTTGGTTGGTGTGTTGTTGAGTTTTTTTAAGGTTAACGCTTGCATTTTATTTTTTTTAAATAATATGAGCTGCGAGATAATTTAAAGTAACGATCGATTTTTTTTGTTAATAGCGTTTGTCGCGTTAAATTTTTTTTGAATACCTTCTGTTAACTTTTATTGTTAACTGCGTGTTAATTTGTTCAACGGTATTCGTTCGTTTTGCGAAATTTTTTTTGGGGTTTCTTGTTTAACCGTTTTAAATTTGAGTTTATCTCTCATCCAATGGGTCGTCAGGGGTGTGATGTGCGCGAGCGATGTGTCGTCACTTACTATTGCCATCTATGTCTGTTTTATGTTGAGTTCTGTGTCTTGATCGCACCTTTATAAGCCGAACTTGTCGAGGTTGGGGTGCTCAAATCAATACCAGCTCTTACCTGTGCTGATGACATCTGGCTATCAATAAACACTACCGCCAAGTTCCCATCGTGTTTACTTGACCCACACAGTGGTGTGTTGCCGGTGGTGTGCTGCCGGTGGTGTGATGCCGGTGGTGTGCTGCCGGTAGTGTGCTGCCGGTGGTGTGCTGCCGGTGGTGTGCTGCCAGTGGTGTGCTGCCAGTGGTGTGCTGCCGGTGGTGTGATGCCGGTGGTGTGCTGCCGGTAGTGTGCTGCCGGTGGTGTGCTGCCGGTGGCGTGCTGCAGGTGGTGTGCTGCCAGTGGTGTGCTGCCAGTGGTGTGCTGCGAGTGGTGTGCTGCCAGTGGTGTGCTGCCAGTGGTGTGCTGCAGGTGGTGTGCTGCCAGTGGTGTGCTGCCAGCGATGTCCTGCCAGTGGTGTGTTGCCAGTGGTGTGCTGCCGGTGGTGTGTTGCAGGAAGTGTGTTGCAGGAAGTGTGTTGCAGGTTGTGTGATGCAGGTAGTGTGCTGCAGCGAATTATCGCCGAGCGTATAATGGATGGACGTCCCCCATCAAACGGGGATTTTAACCTTGTTGCGTACACTGCATTATGCGTAAAACAAAATGTCGAAAATTTAAGTTCATATTCATTCTTTTCTCAAAATGTTCGCAACATAATAAATGAACACTTTACATTCTTATGCTTACAATAAAAACATCGGTGCGCTCTTGCGTTCATTTATCTGTTTACGATTGCTGTGGGTATGTTTTTATTTCATTCTACAATGAAATGTCACCAATCAGCTGAAATAGTTTCAAAAATAACCCAGGAGTTAAAGTAGTAAATGTACTTGATTCCACCATCAGCTTTAACATTCGGTTTTTCCAAATTGTCATGAAAGGATGTTAGTTTAAGTTGTTTTCAAATACTTGAACTTAAAGAATTAGTATATTTTAACAATGTCACCAAAATTTATACTTCAACCGCAAAAAACGAATCAAGTCGTTGCGTGCGTTTCAAACACGTCACATACCCTAGTCCTTAGAAAAAAACTGACGATCAATTCTTATTTTACGCAAGCCTTGCCAGTTTGAAATAGAATTAAATAACAAGAAAATATAATCTAATACACCCTTAGATACACACGTAAAATATCTGCAATATTTTGTCGTCTAGTATTATGTACGTTTCCAAAAATTCATTTCGAACATTCAAACGTTAGTGTCCTACAGCTGTTAGTGTCCGTCATTCAAACTACTGTGAGCGCGATCTGTTAGTTCATGACTGTGAGTGAGTCATCGCGCGATGTACTGGAAATAACCGACTTAGCGAAGTCGCGATTAGTGTAGTGATTTTTTCTTGTGACTGTGTTCTTCGCAATTATTGCATTAGATAAATTGTGAATTATTATTACATCAAATGCTGAAAACATATTTATTGTTGTTTTATTGATTGTTTACCGAGATGTTGAGGTGATCGACCGTTACGGTCATCTTTAGATTTTCACGCTGGTAAGCAAGCTCAAGCTGAGTTCAATTTTTTAAACCTAGTTATGTGAAGTGTTGTTCGTCTGACTGTTTTGAAACTAGAGCAGTGGTACTCATATCAAAGTACTCTGGATAGATTACTGAACCAGCTTAAAGAACAGTTCACATTCACTTGATTCATTTGCAAGTTATTTTCATGAACATTGGAAGCATGAAAAAGATAAAAAAAATTTGTGAACTTATTTCAAGTACTAGTGGAGAGTTTGGTAAATAAAGATATAGGCAATCAGCTATATATCAGCTCTATATATATATATATATATATAGCTGATATATAGCTGATTATAGCTGATATAGCTGATTGCCTATATCTTTATTTACCAAACTCTCCACTAGTACTTGAAATAAGTTCACAAATTTTTTTTATCTTTTTATATATATATATATATATATATATATATATATACAATTCTCGAATTCTCGATATCAGGTACATCAAGAAATTAATCAGTAAAATATATCATATTTTACTTTTTTCTTAATATACAGATATATCAACTGAAGTGTACAGAATGCCTTTTCAACGCTCATGTACAATGTACATTATATATAGCATTCTTGATAGATCTCTCAAAATTTTAGACATTATAGAAATGATTTGCCTGCAGGGAACATTTTAAATTTCATTAAAGAACATAAATGAAATTAGAGCTACAATGTAAGTTTTCAATACCCTACATCAGCTGGGTGACCAATGGACCAGCAGAATTTTTTTTTGCAAAATAAATGCATCATTAATAAATTACATACGTAGGCACTTATAATTGACTGAATGTGTTTGTCTATTGGCTGGACGTTGAACAGCATTTTATATAACAAGTTCAAACACTGAAAAGTATTTCATTGGAGAACCAAATGGAAAAAAAGGAAAAGAATAGCACAAAAGAATTTCCTTGCATTACTAATGCGGTTTTAGAGAAAAAACTAGAGCAAAATTAGCTAGCGCAATTATCAACCAGAAAAGTATTTACAATAAACCATACCCTCAAATGGTAGATAGGAACAGATAGATAGGGACAGGACTCAATGCCCAAAATTAGAAATCTTGAAAAACAAATTTAACAAGAGAACAGTTGAAGACAGAAAGACGAGCTGACATAGACAGTAAAAAATGAATAAAAAATGTCCATCATGAAAAGGCAAATCAAAAATTTCAATATAAAATGACCCATATGCACATCTCTCTCGGACCCTGTAGGAGTGCTAAGTCCCAAAAGTGCAAAAGCCATACAACATAGTGCTATTTTTTGGCCATGATACATATTTACAGCAATCGATTTTTCATTAAAAACTAAGAGTTTTGGTTATCACTAGCGTTTTTCTCTATTCTTGTTGGTACTGATACAAAGCTCTGTAAAAAGCATATTGGTCTTACCTTGTGTTCAATGTCAGCATTTGCACTTATTAATATCGGGAAAATAAGTGACTTATTGTGACGTCGATACAAGGTCAGCTCTCGGCATACAATTACACTTATTTATATGGTAAAAATAAGTAACTTATTGTGACATCAATACACATTTGAAAAAAACGGTCTTTGTAGCCACTCTGTAACACATGAGTTGTAATATTAAATTTATATTTCTTTCGAGAATCGTACAGAAAAATTATGATTGTTTTTATTTACAAAATGCAATTAAGCCTCCCATAATACAACAACGGTATGTTCGGGAGAGGGGATAATAAGGGACATTTAGAGGACATCCATTCATGGCAACGTGTTTCCCCACACAGGAGACGCAGTGCATTATATAAATAATTCTGTACTCCAAATATCCCAACTCAAAAACGATATTAAAAAACAATGGACCTCATTCAATTCTTTTTGTAAGCCAAAGTAATTAAGTTAGAAAAATCGTAAATGTATAAATGTTACAAATCATCAGGAAAGAGCCATTGCACATATACTAAGATAATTCTCTATTAACATAGCGTGAAACATATATATATATATATATATATATATATAGCTATATATATATATAGCTGTATATATATATATATGTATATATATATATATTTATAAAGGGTGTTCCCAGGTAGCAAAATTTATTGACCTAATATTGAGCCAATATACAGTCTCAATATTGACTGTATGTTCAAAATGAACATTGGGGCAATACCTTATTTCGGAAAATTCAGTTGATATTAGAGAAATATATTGGCCCAATAGCAATATTATCATAAACCCAATATCAACTAAATAGTGTCAATACTGACTTGATAATGAAGTGTTCCCGTCAATAACATTGTCTTAATGCTCAATTCCTAATAGGTTGATATTTGTAACACATATGGCCCCAGTTAATGATAATTTCACTAATCCAATGCCAATTATTGTGTCACTATAGAATTCATATCGAAATGATCCTTTAGAATTATTGGAATGCATGTGACGCCTGGAGTTGTTGCCGCTTGAGTAACAGTGTTTCACTTGCGCCGATTGAAGAAGCGATCTTAACAAAACACTCGTACGTTATTCTCGTTTTACTATACGGCTTACGTTTGATACTTTTTACCACTTTCCTCTCTGATAATTTTACATTTACACGTATTAGTATTACTGAACACAAATGGACTAGAACTGAGTTTGAGGGGTAACTAAAGTAGGGTACTACAGGCCCAATACCTATTTTCTGACATCAAGTGGATATTGGTAGAATATATTGCCCCAATAATAACTTATTTTTAACCCTGTATCAGCTAATTACTGTGTCACTATTGACTTGATATTGAGGTGTTTCCTTAAACAAATTACTCCGTATTATTGGCGTACAATATCAACCCAATATTTGGGCAATAATAATTAAAATTTTTAGAAATTTTATTAAATTGCGAGATTTTTAATTATTATGAGATAGTTTCCACTTATATGAATATCGTACATATATATACACTGTTAGTTTAATATTAGAAATAAAACTATTTACTACATTGTCCCAATAACAAGTTGATATCATAAATAAATATATATTTTTTCGATATTGTCTTGTTATTAGCCTAATATTGTAATCCAAGATTCCAATATCAGGTCAATAAAAAATTATCAACCCAATATTGGCCTAATAATTTCTTGCTACCTGGGTTGTGTAATTCAATGCACATATTGTAACCAAATACAGAAAAACGCAAAATAAAACGATTTTCATGGGTGACAAAAACCTCAAAACTTCTTTGTTTTCGAGAAATGATGACCTGAAATAATTTTAGGTTCCCGTAAGAGTGAGCTTGACATGCAGCCAACGAGTAAAATCTTTTGGCGCGCGCATCAGGCTATTCCTATGAGAATTTATAATTATTTCACGTCATCATTTCTCGAAAACAAAGAAGTTTTGAGGGTTCTGTCACTCATGAAAATCGTTTTATTTTGCGGTTATCTGTATATGGTTAAAATATGTGCATCGCATCACACAACACCCTGTATATACCGGGTGTCCTACAAAAATTCCCCGACTTTTTAATTGAATATATCTCCGCTTTGAATTAACATATAAGAAATATCTTTTTTTCACAATGCCATGAATTTTGTTCCCTTTTGGATAATGTAAGTTTTTGAAAATCGTTTAATAACTACTTTACAGTGATCGACTTGCTGAAACAGGTGGAAAAAACTAATTGTTCTAAGGAAAAGTTTTCAAAACAACGCTGGTGTTCTTCGTTTCTCAATACATTACTTACATCCTAATTTCATCATTTGAAGACACCTAAAATGCAGCTCACTAACGATCAAATAATTTCCATCGTATTAGAATATGAAGCAACGAAAAAGTGTGACAAAGTTAGAGCATTTAATTTCCTTTCTAATTTTTTAACTGTGCGATACACAGTTTTTTTTATCGGACGAGTACCTTTCGGGGAATTTTTCTTTAATTGCTCTCTGAACTTTTTCACAGTTTTTCGTTCCATTAAATACTTGGTGGTTTAAATACTGGGTGGTATGTAGGATACACCATTGTTACCGCGCTCCGTGTTTCTTAGAATTAGAGTTGCCTTAGTAGAATAATTTTAGGTTAGTCCATTGGCTCTGATGCTTTCACTACGTTCCAGTCGTTGGAAGACCGCGTCGCGGTCTTCCCAAACTAGAATTATTGCAATTGTGATATATTGAAATAGCCATTCCTATTGATACTTTGTATTAATACTCTGAAATACTTCTAGCTAAATCCATTGTACTTTTCTTTGTTGCAGACCATTTCTCACAATAATTTGAAACTAGTTTACGAGTAGCATACGGATAATTTATTGTTAACTTCTCGGTAACTTATTAGTAGCTACTTGACCGAATAAAACCATGTGAACCGTGAACGAAAAACTTGTGGTGTTTAATTCTTCGTCCAACACTACTATCTTTCATCAAGGAAGGAACTGTGGTTCACGAGAGTGTCAAATTATTGACCTATAACTATGAAGGCAAAACCCAGAATTCGAGCCTTCAACCATTGTGAAATTATTTCTAACAGTAGGTATTGAGAAACGGAGAAGAACAGTGGTGTTGTTGTTTTTCAAACCTTTCCTTTGAACCATTAGTTTTTCTACCTCTCTCAGTAAATCGATCTCAGTGAAGTGGTTATTAAACGATTCTCAAAAAATTAGACTGTTCGAAACTGAAAAAAATATACTAAGTTGTGAAAAAAATACATTTTAATTGTGTTAATTTAAAGCGGAGATGTAATCATTTAAAAATCCGGGGACATTTTTGTGGGACACGCGAAATAATGTAGACGCTCCTCAGAGGGATACAACTATTGTATCTATGGGAACTCGCGCTCCTAGGGAGAAAAATGTGAAGGCCCGAGCTAAGAGTCAAGCAGGCCATCTCTTTGTTGAAATAAAATGTTTATGTTATCTAAGGACCACCTATTTTCGGTTTACTGCGTCCTGTTTTTTAACACTTAGTACTTTCTTCTTCAACTTTGATTTTGTATCATGAACTTTTTCTCTACTTACTGTTTTTCTACCCTTTCTGCACAGATTCCGCGTTCCCTTTAAAACGTTGACTACGTTTGTGCAATTGCTACGGTTGGTTCAGTTAGGTTGTGAGTAGCAGAATTTAGAAACCGACTGTACTGCTCAAATCTATTCATGTTCTTCATAAATGTGTGAAAAATATGTGTACAATAATTTTTACCAGGTATGCTATAATCAATTCTGAAAAAGGTAGTGAAATTATGGAAGTGCTATTCATTTAGGCCGGTATGCAAATTAGCAATTTACCTAGTGGCACACGCATGTCCCAAAACATAGTCCACGTGTTGCTTCCAGACTAAATGGTGCCTTCCTTTTCCTCTCTTTTTGATCGCATATGATGCGGATAGGGAGGCTTAAATTAACCAATAATCTAATCTATAATGTAAACGAGCGTTGAAGGGGAACTTTGTGAAATGGAAATTCATTCCCATCCTTATGTTTATGTAGTTGATATTAATTTTGTTTGTTACATGCAGCATTTTAAACGGATTGTGATTTTATGTATAATTGCTATATTATTTTGGTGTGCCTTTGGTGGGAAGGCTGTAATTAATGGAAGTTAGATATTCATGTAAATTTTCATGTAGAGAATGTTTAGTTATTGTAATAAAAGATGAAGAAAGAGCGGGATTCCTTGTCCTTTCTAATGTATCGTCTTATGTACCTGAGCTCACAGTTGCACGTGCATCGATCTCATTGGATGTACAATATTGTACTGAGCTTATGGGTCAATACATTCACAATGCATTAAGTGTGAATGTATTTTAAGATACAAAGCTTCCAGTGTAATATTGTACATCCCGTGAGGCGATGCACGTGCAACTGGGAGCGATATTTCTACTTATAATTCATGGACGGTCAGCCGCGATTCGAATCTGGTTCCGAGCCGGTACACGGCCGGTAGGTAAGGCGGAACAAGAGTGATTCGCAAGTGTTTTGTATCCGATAAATTGGACTTTTAACCTCTAAACCGCGCGTATCCTAACCAAAACACAACCCTATTGCCAACCCTAATCAACCGGCGATACGGCCTTAATTTTCAATTGGGATTGACCGTGCATTAGGGCCATTTGACCTGAAACCTTAGGGTTATTTAACCTTAAAAATTGACCGTGCCCTAGCCCTAAAGTCATTTGACCTGAAACCTTAGGGCCATTTAGCCTTAAACATTGACCGTGCCCTAGGGCCATTTAACCTTAAACCTTAAACGTGCCTTAGGGCCAATTACCTGTTTAAGTAGATTATGGCTATTTGTAACTCTAATAATCGCATGCTTACCCTGGACTGACACCTCTTACTGATTTACTCTTCTAACTCTATGAGTCATAGCGCTCTTCTTCGGCAAGAGATAAAGTATGTGACAAAATTTGCCCCCAAAACGAAAATAATGTAGTGTGAACTACTCGCTGACTTCCTCGAACTAAATTTGTTTACCCTTCATTAGGACGAATCGAACCAATCATCTAATAATACCCCAGCTGCTGCATCTGCATCTGTTGCTGGCTCTTTTAAATGTCATCCTTCTCAAGGAGCGCTCAGAAATAAAGTTTAAACCTTCATATTCTTTCTCTTTGGTAGGAGTTTTGGTTTAAAATCTAATGTTAATTCTGCTGTTATACCTTCAATACTGCATAAAACAAGGTTCATTAGAAAATCCTTCATTTAGTGGTAATTTCCTCATGCAGTTATGTTGGTGCGTGTGCGCTCGCAAGTTTGTTTGTTCCCGTTTCCTGTTTCCTTGGAGAACTGCAACGTGTCGTATTGCCGAGGAATATTTATAATAAACTGATTCAGATTTCATGTTTGTTATCCTTAACTTGCTCCAACAGTTTGTTCATATAATTCTCCGACACCTTGCCTAAAACTTGACTGTGATTGCGTATTAAGAGCAAAAGGCCGTTTTACCCACATCTTCATGCTTGTTTCGACAAATTTATCGTTGGAATACTTTTGATCGACGAAGAACATCTCATTTCTTTTCACAAAATGACAAGAATTTCTCCGTTTGTCAAATAGCGATAGTTCACCAAAAATTATTTGCGTCTTAAGCGGCCCATAGACGATCAATTTTATTGTCAATAAAATTGTCAATATCATTGACTCAATATATTGATGAAATTATTTTTGCCCACTAAGTCAATTAATTGACGGTCGTCGATCAAGCCCACAGACGATCAATTAAATTGTCTATATTCCATCATTGTCAATTATATTGACAATAAAATTGATCGTCTATGGGCCGCTTTATATGCATTTACTATCAGATAATACTTAATTTAGTTTATTTTTCCACTAGTGACGCTTAATTCTTCCATTTTCGCAGATGGGACCAACGAATGAAAACGATATTAAAGATATGAGCGCTGCAACCAACTGAAACCTTCGGTATCAACAAATGATGCTGCAATAGACGCGCTTCCTTTCAAACTATGTGACGCAGCAAGCGAAGAGCGAGAGGTTTTGCGCGTTTCTGCCCATGAAACCAACACAAAAATGTCAGTTATAAAATAAATTTTATTCATGTTGAAAGTTACGGCACTACAAGGCTTACGATTGCGTTTTCATTTAACGCCGAATGTATAACGACAATATTCAATAAAATTGAAAACATCAATTTCAATTCAAAAATTTTTCATTCTGGTCTTGCAGAACGAACAACATTGGAAGGTACTTCTTTGAACTGCGGGGAGTAAGAGCATGCTAACTAAATTTACACAACTAGCCATCAAAGTCTGATATCGTTGGTGGCCCTTGTTGACTGTGTCAACAATAATAGCTTGTAAGGAAAACGGCCGCTCGACGAAGCGCTCTCCATTTTTTTGAGGCTGACAAACATTCAAGAAATGCTCGATGCCCTTATGTGACGCTCGGTTGCTCTAAGTAACTTCAGGAAAACTAGAATGTTGTGTCAGCGAATAGTTAAAACGCAAGTCTGAGGATGCAAAAGACACAAGGAACTCTTACCGATGCAAAAATATTGCTTCAACGTTGACGGATGTTTACCTAAACGATGTTAATTCATAGATTTTTACATTTTAATAAGGATCCATATTTTGTTTTCGCTGATGAACGCGATTACATCAAAACAAACGTAATTAAACCGAAAAATGCAATTAAAGTCTTTGAAGTTAATGCAGTTATTGCTGCAAATCGTTTCGTTTTCGTTAACACGTCAGCCACGTCAGCACAAGTGGAATAGTTCACTGTTTCGAATACTGTCACATTCGTGTAAGAGCTTTCAGAGTAAAAGGACTATCTCTACGAATAAAAGACTGCACTGCTAGCTGGGAACTTTTTGGAAAAGATTCCAAGCATGCAATCACTCATTCATGAGCTACCGAGGATTTTGAGACGATTGAGAAAAAGGGCACAATAGATACGAAATTATTGTGTAAGTAGAAGGGTGAAAGCAAGGTCTCGAATAACTTCAAATTTTTCATAATTCAATTTTCTTGTCTTTCATACTCTTCACACCATGTTATGTGAGCCGCACTTGAGTTGACCGGTTTTTATTGATACACTTGAAGGGTGAGTAACAATGCAAAATAGTGCTTTTGACTACTTTTTATCCCATCAGAAAACTGGTTATCGAACTGATTGTCTGGCGAAGGAGGAAAAACTTCCACGACGATGTTTACTCCAGGTCAACACGCACAAAAACAGTGCGTCAATGTGAGGGACGAAAATGCACCAAAACAAATGAGCTCTATTTAATTTTCGGATAACATATCCTATATTTTTCAGCGAAATGACGAGCGTCCCGATAATGACGGAATGAAATAAAAAATACCTCCAGCAGTTGGTATCTATGTTTCCTCCAGTTGCTTTCTGGCCGACAGCAGTTTGAAAAAACTCGTTTGATTTAGTGTAAGTTTACCAGTCATCAGCCGAATGAATACGGTTTTCTATGAGAGAGCTGCACACGACCAAAGTTTGTTCGTTATCAAACGCGTTCGTTAAACTAACCTCGGAAAGACGCGATCAGTTTTCCTTTAATGAAAATATGCCTTCCACCTCATGAAACGTTTTCATTCAATACATAAACCTCGAAGAACCAGAGAGTCGCGAGCGATGTTTACGAACTGATTGGTGAATATGTTCATCTTCCTTTTTTGCGTAGAGATGACTTTGTTGTGAGATCGTCAGCTGGTACTCTCATGCCTATCGGTAAAATTTTGGAACTAAAGTCAGTGCAAAGAAAGACTCATCAATTGTCAATTTGAAAATGTTGCTCTCATAAAGATTCTGATCAAAGTTCAGCTTTTATTATATTGTTTATAAACTTAAGTTTTTCTAGCTTGATACAATTTGACAACATTTCCGGAAAGCATAAACCAGCAATTTAGTTTAAAATACAATTCTTATTCTGTGCTAAGTCTTTAGTCGTCTGTGGTAGGTTTTGAGATAGATGAATGGAGTGTACATTGTACAAACGCTCATATATTCATTTGAATGTATAGCCTAATTGTTGCGTTCTTTGTGGTCTGTTTTGCTGTAAAGAAGTCATGAATTCTGATTTCAACGTTAATAAATTTTAATTTCTTATGTTATTAAACATTATGATTTGACAAGTATCTTTCCTTTTATTCTTTAGAGATGACTCCATCCCTAGACGTTTCTTTTCAGTATATATAATAAACTAAAAAATATCGTATAAATATAAACAAAAATTAATGTATCAAAATACTGGTGTTATAACTCCTGTCTCCATAACCTTTTTTGTGTTCGGTCGTTTTCCTAAATAAATAAAAAAAGTAATTTGTTTAGTGAATTCCATCAGTCTAACACTCCAGAGCAATACTCCAGGCGTGATCTAAAGCAAAAATATAAGAAATCGGTTTAAAACTGCCAGGAGCTGTAATAACTGCGTAGATGGGACAGCAAAAATCAATAATAGTGAACAAACGAGCGATAAAGCGCATGTATTGCAGTGCTTGTCAAAAGGGAGTGTAGCAGAAATAGTAAAACAGATACACCTTGAAAATAGAGGACAAATCACCAGCAAACGAAGGAAGAAAACGGGCTATCAATAACGATTGAAGGAGAATGGGTTGTATATAAGCCTTTAAACGATTTTGGTGCGTTTCAGCTCCGACATAACGTTCTAGCACGGGCATGATATTCTAAGTGATGCGTTCGGTGGATGAACGACGTAAGAGCCGTTTTATACCTTTTCTATCACAAGAGGTAAAGTATTTAGGGCGTAAAGATCCTTTCTTAGAATTAACAGAACTTTGAAATTTTAAATGGGTTTAAATAATCGTGTAATTGAAGAGTATTATTATATATATAAATGTAATTATAATCTTACAATATCATTTCAAAATAAAGTTCAAAATTTTCACCAGATTTTCACTCGCACATAAACCACAAGATCAGTGTTGTGGATATAAAAGTAACGGAAAAACTTTAAGTTAAAGATATCGTTGATACATCAACACCAAATCAAATTACAAGTATTTTCAAGAATATTTGCCACGGTAATATTTATTTATGGTACTTATGTTACGTAATCTAAACTATCATCTTCGTCAGAATCTTCTTCATTGTAATCGGCATTTTGATTTTGTTCGCTTTTTCAAGCATATTTTTGTAATAATGACTGTGAATGCAAGGCATCAATCCAGTCATGTATTTGAGGTCTTTTACTTTATCATTTGGTAAGGACACTATTTGCGAATACTTTGGCAGCAGGGGAATGTTTGCTAGGTCAAGTCAGAAGATTTTTTCCCCTTTTGCAATCTGACATGGGCCCAATCGAAGAACTTTTGTTGTTCATCATATGAATAACAAACTCGTCCTTGTACTGTTGACCAATCGCTATGTTCTGGAGTCTATGAACTTAGCAAAAGGTGATTTTTGCTTTACAACAGTCTTTTGCAATTCTTCAAAATCCAGAAAGTCAGATTGTTGCATATCCATATCTACAAAACGCTGTGACACCGATGTTACTATTGCTTTGATACAATCATGCTTTGTGTAAATTGCATTGGTGTAATGCATCTTTATATTTGGTTCAATTTGTCCAAACAAGGCATAGCAGAGAGCCCAACTATCAGGTAAACGTGTTGTATACAATTAAATACACCACTGTATCTTTTCGAGCTACATTGATACAAGGTTTGTGTTCTGATTTTGTCCAGAGAAATAATAATTTATTATCGGAAAAACTTACAGTTGTTTTCCCTACTGGGTTTGAGTATTTTCTCCGATCCAATGGTAAGGACAGCTTGGTATCTCAATGCTGCCTCGCTTTGCTTTCAGTTCATCCGACACATACATGGGAGGCCGATTCGTTTTCAAATAAAAAATGCTTAAATTGTAGGTCCACATTTTACGTTTGTAATTCGCAGTTCCTGAGGTAAGCGTCGGAGTTGAATGAGTTCGTCGCAAATTTTCACAAATTGCAAATAGATTGGAATTGTTTTTCTTGAAGAAATTCACGATTTGTCTATGCTCGTTCGCCATATTTATTTGCAATTTCAAGCACTCTCATAGTGCCCTTCGTTTTCACATCGTTCGAGTTCTAAAGGTTCATATTCAGTCTGTCACAAGTTGTACAAGTGTCTAATTTTAGAGGGCAGAATCTGATGTTGTATGATGTGAATACTCGTCTGTAATAGCCAACGCTCACGAGTGTTTCTTCCGGATAATATTCTAGCATCCAAACATTATAAGCTTGAAAAATACTTCTCAAAGACGTCAGACTACCTGTACGCAAATAAAGTTTATTGTGAGAATGAGCTCATGGATAATGACTTGTGAAAGAAGGAAGTACTTCAATGTGCCCTCTAACTTTTGCTCTTTGTCTTTCATCAACTTCATTTCTAGTAATGTTCTTTCCCCTAAGATCGATCTGAAGAACATTTTGCTTATTTTCTTTCTTCAGAGCATTTAAAACTCGTTCATGAGAAATTCCACGAAAATTTAGGAAAGTTTTTTACAAACTTGGAAAGTTTCCCTCTCGGACATTACACGGTATGTAATTGCATATCTTCTGCTCTGTTCTCTTTTGCAAGCTCTTAGAAACAAATTTCTGTACGTATCTATTTTGCTTAATGTAATTTCCTGTTTTCTAAAATGATTTGAATTTTGGCGTAACATTTTCCGCCCCACCTATTTTCACAAAACATGTTTTCTTGCATGAACATACTTCTTCAGGACTGCGCCTTCCTACGACGCATTTAGAAACATTGCTGACATATTCTTCTCCACTATTTCGCTTCCGCTTTGCTGTGTCTCTTTCCCACTTGTCTACATTTCTCGTTCTCTTTCGTCCAGTTATATTGGAAGGGTGCTTATAAAATAAAATGTTTGAGATGTTAGAGTTCAAACTACAGCAATGATGATAATGCACATCGATTTGTAAGTCTGGAAAAATCAAAACCACGAAGAACATCATTAGGTAGAGAATTTAAGAAAAATCCATCGTCTCAAGTAGGCACATATCAACATATTTTTATCATGTATAGAAGCACTTATTTTAACATATAAACTTGCAACTCAGCAATGTTATTTGGCGATTAGGTGCTCCTTGATTCTCTCTAAGCGTTTTGCAACAAAAATCTGAAACTTCAAATTTATGGCGCTTACTACGAAAAACTAGGCGAAGTGGAGAAAATAAACCTTGATGGCCGGGAGAATTTATTCGCGTAAAGTTGCAGTTAAGAGGCTAATAATTAAGTGAACAACATAGATATTGCCAGCAGCTCGTTAGATTTGGACGACGCTGCATACGGCCACAAAGTATAGAGAAGATCAATGGGCGCGATCTTCTCGGGCCACTTCAGTTAGTCGTGCCCTGGTGAAAATAGAAAGGAAAATATATGAATTTCATATCAACGGAATTATTCCGTTATCGATATCGCTGTAGGCAAACAGTTATCAAGTTACGTAATAGTTATAGTTATACAGTTAGGGTTCAAGGTAAGTTATAGTTATAGTTATACCGTTAAGGTTCAAGGTAAGTTATAGTTATAGGTATTCCGTTAAGGTTCAAGGTAAGTTCTAGTTATAGTTATACATTTAAGGTTCAAGGTAAGTTATAGTTATAGTTATACATTTCAGGTTCAAGGTAAGTTGTAGTTATAGTTATACATTTAAGGTTCAAGGTAAGTTATAGTTATAGTTATACAGTTAAGGTTCAAGGTAAGTTATAGTGATAGTTCACCAGGTAAATTTACGGGAGCAGATCTAATAGAAGCTCAATGGCAGCCAAATGAGAGCGGTCGGAAATGGCCCGGGGAAACGCGTTGCAGTAACGACGGAAATAGAGGCAACGAGTTGAGGCATGAGGCAGCAGCTGCTCGGTGAAAGGAGTTCTGCTGGTAGGCCTTGTGAGAGATTTAGAGAACGGATTGTTCTACCAGCGTTTAAGTCCTAACAGCAGTAAACTGGAAAATTCACGCGACTAGAGCAGCCTACCAGTGAATAAGCTTCTACATATTGCGATTATTTTTTGTTTCCTTCACTTACGACGCACTTCCATTGAACGCATCGAGTGACAAACGGTGATTTAATTGGATAAAACTTCAAAATTAGTAATGCTTGTTATGTTCATAGATGGCCAGTTGTGATTTGCGATCATAAAATTCTTCAGTGAATTTTGGTGAAATAATCGTCCTTAATTTGCCCTAGGAGGGTGTTACTTCTTTCCCGGAGGATGATCTTTTTTATCTCTCCTCATTTGAAATTTTGATTGAAAAATGTTTCTTACCACTGAATTATATCTCTAGCTAAAAAAAAGTCAATTTCGACGCTGATGAGTACACTGGGGAGTTTTATTTAATTACTTCCTTGATGGGGCGGGTGTAAGAGATAAAGTGAATGGTAAACAGGATCAACTATGCGTAAAGCGTATAACACCAACGACTCCACTTAAAGTTACAATATCTGATCGGATGTTAAAGTGTTGTCCTTGAAAAAAATTAGCAATGTTGATTATTAAGTGTAAATTCCCAAGAGCCCAAGTGTCAAGTGAACTGCCTGCGCTTTGCTTCTACTCATTTATCCACGCAATCTGATCTTAAAAGAGTAAATGTCTTGTGCCTTTCTGCAGAGTGAGATGAACAGTTCTCTGTATCTTTGAATGGGCTTCACCGAGCCTGGTGATAGCTCTACTTGCATAGTTTATTACAAATGCAGCGAGCTTAACGACTCTGCTGACCACCAGTACTGGTTCCTTGCGCAGAGGGAGGAAGTGTATTGTAGTTTTTATATTCTACGTAATCACTTGAAATATTTCTATTCATGCCCACTTTTAGCATTCTTTAACACTCTTCCCATTCACTCTTGCACCTCGTGTTCATTTACCGGCGCGCCATTTCAGAGAACCCATCTAAGATCCTCACCGAGTTACCCTAACAAAAAAGGGTAATTTCTAAACTATAAGACGTACAATCTTGAAATTAGTACCAAATTAATTGGCGTGACGAGTACAATATATTTACGTAATTGAAAAATTTTTTACGCCCCTGTGGGGGGCAGAAAGAGGGCCTCTCGTGGCCCGTCAATGGTCGGCCGATTTACTCTATAAGCCTCATTTTGTGTGCGTCATAGTTTCTAAAATATTGCACCTAAAAATTTGAAATTAGTCTCACTGTAAAGATCGATTTCTTCTCCAAATGTGAGTGTATAATAAAACTCGCATACGCTCCCTGGAGGAAGATGAAGAGCAAGTTTCTCATAGCCTCTGAATGGTCGACCGATTTTTCAAAAGGCTCATTTTGTGTGCGTCATAATTTCTAAAGTATTGCACCTAAAAATTTGAAATTAGTCTCATTATAAAGATCGATTTCTTCTCCAAATGTGAGTGTATAATAAAAATCTCATACGACCCTTGGGGGATGACAGAGACCAAGGTTTTTCCAGCTTCTCATAGCCTCGTAATGCGCGCTGCCGAAGGCCGCGCTCACCTAAGTTATGAAGTGCTGTTTGAATTCTTTTCCATAGCCTTGTCGCGTTCCCCACATCGGTATTTTTTTTCTCAGTTGTAGAATAATCATCATTTTCATGTTTTTCTTACTCATGTAGACTTTTGTGAAGCAATATTATAAGTAGAGCTGTGCCAATGCATAACTTGCATATATGCACTCAAAGAGATATGCAGAATGTTGTGTGCGATGCAAAAAATTATCTTGTGCATTTGCAAAATCTCATTTGCAATTACGCATATACACTATAACAGATGTAATATGCAAAGTGCTTTTTGCATATGCACAATATCATAGCACATATGGTGTCATGCGAGTGGTGCAATTTGATTCTCCTGTTTTTAATGTAAAACTGCAAATTTGTTCCTTCATCCAGAAATTTTCTACATTTATGGGACCTCTCGTATACATGGTACTCTCGGTTAAAAGCAACTTATCACAAGTTTTAAACGGTGCGCTATGTTCAGCACCTGATCCCCAGGTGCTGAACCTTCTTGACCTGTTCTTCAGTTGTTATATGGTTCATCAATAGAATACAATAGAGGTGTCCGAACTGAATTTAATGAAGTTTGAAGTATTTCAGGATTGCATAGTGTGATAGTTTTTGTACATCTAGTGATAGTTTTCTTGTTCTCTTCTACACATAGGCCTACCTATACTTACAAAAGTGTTCAAGTGAAAATACAACTGTGAAATTTGTATCAATATCCGAAACATATGCATTCAGTGAAGTAATAATAAATTACTCTGTTGTGCTGTGCCTGTTTATTAAAAAATGAGAAGAAACTCAACAAAGTAATCCCTCTAATTCCCGAAATCAAACGAATTTCCAAAGTTTGCATCATTATAGTGATTTCGCTTTCTGGACTTAGATAAGGGCAATCAAATCTGCAATCGAGATTTAGAGATTATATACTGATTTGAATATTCCTGCAATTCTTCGTTATTCAAAACCTAATGCGAATGTTTGGTATTCTGGGATCTCCGAAATGAGAGGGATTACGTAGAGGAAAATTGTGATCATTTTTTTATAATGTTTTTTATTAATTTTCGTATTGAAATTTAGCGATATATTTCAGAATATGTAGATGATTGAAGAAGTGAACAAAATTTTTATACTATTCTAATGATTATCATTATTCAGTAGTTACACCATGCGCAAAGTACCCCAAAGTGTAAGGAATGATACTTTCATGAATGAATTCCCAGAATATGACTCTGTGGACGGAAATCTGTACAATACTTATTGCGGGAAAACTGTTCGTTCATCGTGAAACATTATAAGAGTCTACACTGTTTTTGTCCAAATATCGGCTGAGACTTCATCTTTATCAATAACGAAGATAATCCTTTTGGTTCAGCATAAAGTTAACTAAAATTAACCATTTTCATCTACGATGAAATCAAAGAAAGCTGGTAGCTCGCTTTGACTAAGTTCCCTTGTGTCAAGGTTTCGCGGGTTCGAATCCCATCGCTGCGCATCGATTTTTGCATGGCATCCTGTGAATATTTTCATCTTTTCTTCATTAGCAGCAAATGCATGATATTTTAAATATTGAAGACTATCGTAAAGAATCATTACTTTACGGTTCAATATTTGATATATCGCACAATATCCAACTAACTGAAGCCCTTCATTCAGCAGTCGCATATTGCTTGCATATAATTGCGTGTTCAGCACGCAGGCAGGGAAGTCGGCCAATAAGTTTCATTTTCCGCCGAGTCGAATTTCTAAACTATTGCACCTTCGAACTTCAAATAGCACGGGTCACGTCATCGACGACGAAATTAAAATTTCTTCCTTCCTTCAACATCTGAGACGAGTTGATCGCGTGTCCGTTTTCATATCTGCCGCTTGTTTTCCGAAGGTCGTCGTTGTAACTGTTTAAAATCCAGTTTTCTTCTCGTGTTGTGAGTAGGCTTTATTTCTAACCCCACTATTTAGGCAAGCTAGCAGAAATCAGCTGGCCGTAATAGTGAGGCTAAAATTTGGGCCGCTCTCAGCCTTTATTTCAAAAAACAAAGTAGATTCATTCCATGCTTAAGAATAGAAAGTTGCAGTTGTCTACGGTTCCTCAGATCCTGCTACGTAAACATGTTAGTATACGAATTACGCCTCATTTAATAGGGGCCAGTATTTTATGAAATCATACAATCTTTCTAAAACAGTTATATCACAAAACGCTATTAGAATACTTATAAACAATGTTAGCCAAAAATGAGCTATACTAAACGTCGCACATCAAGAAACAAGCACACACTTAAGCCTGAAAAATGAATTTCACAGCTTGCTCATCTTATAGATGGCAATAAAATATGTTTCCAGAAACGTATGCTGACCTTGCATACCTATAATTATTTTATTTGCAGTCATGTCAAACACAAACATGACAAAAAATCATATAGAAAAACACAAGCATAGCAAATTTGATAAAACTCGCAATAACGCAGCGGGTTAAGATAGTTTTAGATAGTCTCATAAGATAGTTTTAATAGCCGCACGAAATAACCTACGCTTTTGGAGACATCCAAGTTATTATTCTAGGCTAATTGTTCGACGGCTAATAACTTCGGGTCCGTGCAGTCCAATTGGTTTGCCCCCTTCCATCGTGAAATTTTTCTTTTTTATCAACGAAGGGAAGGGTGTTATAGACCGTCCTTGAAGGCACTTTATGATATGGGAACGCATTTCCTCCTTCACATATGTGACGAGGCACGGCTTTTCTCCATTTACCACGGACGTCATAAATGCCAGTGAGAATGGACCGCAACTCGCTCCATCCGCTTGGTGTTGTACTCCTAGACACTCTATCAGAATGTGTCTTATGTTCTTCACGTTCGCGTATAAATTTTTCAAGTACTTTATCACATCATAACTGGGATTACCATTCTTGAGCTCGGCGGTCGCGACACAGTGCGTTAGTCACGACGATCCAATGACTTCCGGTGTCGCTAGCTTTTTTGTAACCTTCTTCACGGACCTTTACCGCACATTGCACATACGAGGTATTTAATATTTGCACAAACAGCTCTGCGTGACAACTCAGCGGCTTCGGTTCGAAAACCGTGAGGGTTGAGTGAACTCTGTATTGTTGGTTCTCCCTGCGAATAAGAAAACAAAAGGGATCAATCTCGTCACTCGAAAGCCAACTGGTTCGTTTCATGATATTTAGTTTGTTTTTAGTTTCCAGGTTCAAATCTTTGAGCCACCAAATCTTGCTTAATGTACTTCTGTCTTCCGATTCACAAGTCCCGACACATAGGAGGTCTTTTGTATTTGTTTTTTGCTCATGATCCGTATAGGATTCACACTTAATGCTAGATATTTTTCCTTCATTTTGTTTCGCATTAGGAAGCTCGGAGATGAGATCAACTGTAATTATTTCCTGCTGAGTGCTAAGACATGTATCAGAACCTTGTTTTCCTGTAATGCATTTACTTCGATTATCAAGAGAGAATACAGGGGCCAGGTTTTGTACAATGCTTTCGTGTTGCGTGTCATTGGTGAATTTCACTTTTTTTTGTGCAGTCTTTTTTTGGGGAGAAATCGAAAGCGCTCTACTAACACGGATTGTTTGAAGTTTCAAAATTGAATGGACACTTTTCAATTTCTTTTTGATCGTCTTAGTACCCTCTTGGGGTCGACCCTGCAGAATTTGATTGAATTTCTCTCGAGCTTTCTCAGTTACAGATTGTGCCCGAGATCGCTTTCCCCCCCCAGCGCTCTTCATACTCGTTTTCGCCTTCTTTCACTTCTTTCACGGCCTTCTTATTGCGTTCCTTGTAATCGAGCGATGCTTCTTTCGCTCTACCCTCCGCTTGTGTCTTCATAGTACGAATGAACTCTGCTAGTGTTTTTCGATTTCCTTGAAGTATATCCTGCTTCACAATTTTATGCCACCCTTCTACTAATCCATTTGTCTTAGTTCCACCATGCACTCCACACCAGAGTGGAGTGAATGGCATGGAAAACGTCAATACGTCCTCCAGCATCTCAGAGGAATACAAAGGATTAGGGATTGTTCCTTCAATAGTCATGTTTTTTTTAACGTCTGCCGCGATAGCCACGAATTTCTTACTCACGGCACACTTATCGCGGTATCTCCCGGTGTCTTCTACTATGATTGCGTTAGTAGGCTCGACATCGTCAGGGTCAATGTCGATGGACACATCACGACTCATGAGACGTTCAATTCCCTCTCCAAGGAAAGGAGTGAGAAGAAGTTGGCTAAGGTTCCTAAAGATTGCGTAGATATGCTGTTTTGAAGGAGCTTGCGCCATATCGGCAAAATACTGGTTTATTATACTGCGTTCCTGAGGCTTCAGTTTTGGGAAGAACTTCTTAGATTTGCCAGCAATTGTCTTCATAAAATGCGCGTGGCAAAGCTTCACCTGTGTATAATTGAGCTCCGCCTGATCGGGAGTCATCCACAGGCGGTCAAGATATGATGGTAGTTCGCCCAATTTCAGGGCAGCAGTGATCGCATGTAAGTATGCGAAACTGTGGTCGACTACTATGCACTTCGGTTTGAAGTCTTTGCCGTTGACTTCTCTATAGTTCTGTACGAGGATTGCGAGCATACCTTCGATGTAGCTTGTAGAACTTTTTTTACATACCATAGAGATGGCTGATTATGGCGAATCACCTTTTTTTCTATGAAAAACTGCTGCATGATAGAGGTATTTGTTCGATTCGTCACCTTGTACGATTCCTCCAGTGGAATCCAAATGGAGAGTGGCATCCAGGGTTCTGGCCAGCTCGCGCAGCTCTTCTTCGGTCTGAAGTATTATTTTCGCGTTGATCGTATCGTATTCTTGCACAAAAGTGGGGATAATTTTTTTGTTGGCCTTGTCAGAGGCTTTCAAGCCTTGGATGGTTAACTCTAAGTCCGACTTGTCATCCTTAGCAAGTTTATTGCGGTTCTTCACCATCTGTCCAAGTTTCCTGACACGATCGAGGGACGAAATTTTCGTGGTATCCGTACCATTTCCCGTATTGGCAAATTGTTTATAGTAAACACTCGCCGCGCCTTCCAGTAAGACAGCCTGTCCAATGCGTTGTTTTTCCTCAACTTTTGCCTGTCTCTTACTGATTTTATGATTAATATTCGCTTCGTGTGCTTCCAACAAGAACACTGTACATCTTCCCGCTATTTCTTCCTGCCCGTTGAAACAGACAATTTTTTGCTTGAGGCCGCAGAGCGGGTCTTGGCAGCGAACTAGGAAACTGAACAAGGGTCGTCCTGCAAGAAGGGAGCTCGGATATAATTTTCTCTTATAAAATGTGCAATCACACTCTTGGTTGAGATTTGCTATGCCTTTCAACAGAGCAATGTGCCTTTCATGTCCTCGTTCATAAATATGTTTATTATTGCAACCGTTCAGCCTTAGAGTAAGCCGTTGTTTCAAACGATAAATCTGATTTTTCTTTGCTGTCATGAAGCTTTCGAAATTTTCTTCGACGGTTCTTCTTTGCGCTGCTAGTTGCCATTCCATAAAAACGTTATCTGTCGTACTTTCGTACTTTCGTTGGCATTTTCCGGAGGACATTTCATACTGGAAGTCGTCGTCGCAATGTGGTGAGTCGTTGGAGTGCTCTTCACTTTCGGCGCCGTCGTTACTCTCGTAGTCATTTTCCGACATTCTATTCTGGAAGTCGTCGTCGCAATGTGGTGAGTCGTTGGAGTGCTCTTCACTTTCGGCGCCGTCGTTACTCTCGGAGTCATTTTCAGATATCTGCATTGGATGTACAAAAGTGGGATTGTAATCATAGGAAACATTTGTATTGCTCATTTTTGGAGCCCATCATTGGTACAATTGCTAACACTTATTTACATATATAAGTAAACAATTGTCCAAGCTCTATAGATTATAGGAACACACATATGATGATTTCTTCGTAGCTACTGCTGCTGCTGCTGCAAATTCGGCGTGGAAGAATTCATTCAGAGGGACCGCCCCTGCAGGGGGGTCTGGGAGAGTCTTGCATTGGCGCTGAAGAGGAAAAGGACAGAACACTAGCAACGTACAGCTTTAAGAACGGTCTTCATTTGTGACTCTTCGGTCTATCAAGCGTAAAGAGAAAGCGAGAGGGAGGGAAACGAAGAGACAGTAGGAGGGAGTGAGGGAGGGGAGAGATAGAGCGAGAGAGCGAAATTGCGCAAGTCGTACGATGAAGTGAAAAATGCTCACGACAAAATAAATGCATGGTATTCCTCATGCCGGTGACACACTCGGAATTTCGTTTCCGATCTGATTTGTCTACACGAACGATTCCGGCTCTAACTGCGACTGCACATCTTCATAATTTTGCGACTTAAACTCTACCTATTCACAATCTATAGTATGACTATTTTATTTCTCAATGTTTGTATGTGTTGCAATGTGTACATATGTTTACCCCAATTTTTTTTTTAACTAATTTTAAATAGGCAACAGAAGTTCAAAAATGAAGTTCTAATATTACGAGTGCATAGGACCCGTCGAAAAGTCTTATACAATAAAATACAAAGTGTCTCCTTAAACAAATAATTTCATAAATAGATTTAGGGTTTTACTGTTCATAATTTCTCCTATCTTATTACAATGGAAATTTCATTGAATAAATGACATTGGTTTGTCCGTCTTGCTTGGTGTTTCTCCCTTTCACGCTCGTAAAAGTTGTTAAGGGATTGTTTCTGCGATACAGCAAAAAATCATGATATATTTCCAATAGGTCGATTCTTAGGGAATCTCACGCGTAAGATAAAAAGGAGAACCAACGTACAAATATACATATCAATTTATTTATTTTAATGGCTAACGTTTCGAAATATTTCAGTTCCATCTTCAGTGCAGAAAAACATACATAAAGGTCAAAAAGATGAAAAAACTCAAAAGACATAAAGTTCATACATTTTAAAAAACTATATAAGAAATCAATTTATAGCATACAAACATCTATAAAACTTTAATCCTACTGATGATTCAAATACAGCAAAAACGATCATTCTCATCGGCTCATTCACCCACCATTATACCAGTACATACATCCATACATTTACACATGGGAAACCTAAAAAACAGACGCGCGCAAACACACTCCACAAACAAGCCGATGGCAGTACTGTAATGTTACCAATGTTAATTTTTCAGCTCAATGTGTCCGAAACAATCAAATCCTACGCGCTGCTTCTGGTACGGCAGCAACGGTGAAAAATCCAATCAAAAACAAAACGCCAACTGCGTCAACGGCCTAACAGAGCTGATTCATGTCACTTACATACTCAAAATTGGTAAAAAGTTATCGGGAGGCTTCCTAATCTTAAGTAAAAAGGAGATAAATAGAAATACCATATAAAATACTTACTCTAAGTAAAAATTGCAAGTAAACATAAAATATAACGTTTAAACCATTCGTTCATCTTCAGCAAAAAACAAATTCACCTGAAAAGACATGCAATGATTTAGATTGATGATAAATTGAAAAAAAACTTAAGAAACTGCTAGTTAACTATTGGTAACGGAAAACAACTAAGCTGGTTATCTGAAATCGGTTTATATTTGAAACTGAATAAATAGTAAAGACTCCAAAATTATCGAATCGGTGGCAAATTCAAATCTGGTAAGAATTTTAAAATCACTGATGTCAAACGGGCTATTACAATGCTCTCAATGATCCCTAAAGCGGCACATACACGGGCAATTGTATTGTGCAAGTCTGGCTTGCACAACGTAATTGACAACTTTCAGTTAGCCGCACACGATCAATATACATGCGTAAAAAAGGCAGTTTGTTCTGCTACAAAGTTGGCTGATATACCTGGTCCGCTCCAGCGCCAGATATTTCTGAATCCAAAACTGTTCTGAGTTCTTTGCGATAGTTGGTCCTATATGCTATTATCTTTTTTTACATCTCCTCTCATGGAATTTGAGTATTTTTCCTGGAAGTTTTCAACAAAGACAGCATAAACTGCATCTTTCTTCGGCCTGTTTGTGTAACTATCACATTTTACTTTCGATAAAAGTGGTAAAGTTTTATGAACTTGTAAACCTTCAAATACGAATTGCCTGTCTTCTATTCCATACATTTTAATTGTAGGCTACTTACTCAATCTGAAACAGAAAATATTTTAGCTTGCACAATACCATTGAAGGGCAGCAGACACAGTCAAATAATTGCGCAATGCTAGAGACTTGCGCAAAAGATATCAAGCAGAACTTGATTTACTCAATACAGTCGCGCAAGTCCTCAATATCGCCCATACACGGTCAATTTAATTGACAATTGAGGGTATTGACAATGATGTTGCGCAGTATAATTGATCGTGCATGGGCCGCTTAACAGCTGAGTTCGAAGACTAGATTTTAAAATCCTCACCAGAACTGAATTTGCCACCAATTTCATAATTTTAGAGTCTTAATTCATTCTAAAAATTAATCCAATTCTAAACAACCACTTTAGTTCTTTTCCGTTATCAAGCGTTAAGCGGTAGTTTTTAGGGTTATTTTTTCAAGTTATCATCAATGTCATTCATTTCATGTCTTTTCACTTAAATTTGTTTTTTTGCTCATGATGATTTCCAGTCTCGAGAATGATTTCCAGTCTCGTTTCCAGTCTCGAGAATATCTTTTAATTATAAGTGTTTTGTGACATATATCCTTTCTTAGTGAGTTGTAATGCGACATTACAGAAAGCGGAGTATAAGAGGTAGGCAGAGTACTGTTCAAGAAAAGTAAACACTAAAAAATATTGAACACTAAAAAAGACACTGATCGAAGATTGACATTTTCGTGATTTGAATGTGTTTCAGCATTATTCTTTAAAATGCTACTGTGAGGCTTATCATACCTATGCTCAGATTTAAAGAAGAAACGCCGTTTCGATCTGAAAACTTTCGTTTGTCTAAACTAAGTGAAGTCTGAAAATCACGAAAGTAAAAAATATACTTAAAAATCGAAACATCAATTTCCTAGCTTCTATAAATATGAAATCACCAATGCACATCCTCGAAAGTTCAAAGGAAAATATTTAACTCAATAAATTTAAACGTGTCGGGATTGAAGGAATGAAACAGCCGTTTTTCGCAATTAAAAACTGTTGAACTGATTAACGAAAATACCACCGTAAGGGAGGAAAACTGAGAACACCATCTCTGAATTTCGAAGCCATACGTACACATACACCTTAATTCTAGCAATCAAACCACCACACAATAACATTTACACTAAGTAACAGAGCTGCATACACACACAGATACAGACACACACTTTACATGTTACTTTGTTGAGTCACAAAAAAATTATTTATGAAGTGCAGATGGGTCGGCCAAAAACATAGCGTTGCTCACACGTCTAAAACGAAAATATATTAAATTAAATCAGTATATTTATATTGCATAATATAAAATTCATCGTAATCTGTGAGCTCGATCAAAATAGCTATATTACAAATTTAAATAGCGAGAGTACGATATGGTTCAATACGTGCGGCTCAAATGTTGTCTTTAGCTTTTCCTTTGATTTGTTCTCCCGCACAGATCAACGGAATAAATTGAGAGGGAATCAGCGAGAAAGATAAACGGGGAAAAAATAGAACAAGGACTGATAATGCACCCTATGTTAAAAATTGAATTATAAGCTCTCAATAATAATACTCACTCGTAAAATTCTATGAATCTGGAAGTTGTATTCTGCGCTGGATTTTTCTAACCTTTGGAATCTAACTATTTCTTTATTAGATCTTCTATAACGAAATTCCGAAATGATTTTCCTGTAAATATCTACTTTGAAATCGACACTATTGCTTTCAATCGTTTTCAAGAACTGTATTTCACTCTCCATGTTTATTGCTTATTTGTCACTTTACAGATTGTCGTTTTTCGTTAAAAAAAATTCTGTCACTCTTTTAGTATGGAAAATTACAGTAGCTAATAGAACTTGAACCTTACACGAAGGCAGCTTTAACGGTACTAGACATTTAATGTCTCACGAACATGTCACCGACCGCTCTCACGACACCTAAGCAGTGCTTGTGCGAGTGCGAAGTAAGCACAGCTCTTATAATGTCATGACCACAACAAACCATAACGATGGTAAACACTGCCCTGCCATCAGATGAAGGCAGTAGAGCCAAGCAGCTTCAGGATAGATATATTGCGATTGCGGAGTGTCGTATGCACAGTACTCGCAGAGGGGTGAGTGGTCTCTCACTGTAGAGAGGTGAGTGGTGCCTCGCTGTAGAGGGGTGAGTGGCGCCATAAGGCACCACTCAAACCTCTACTCACCTCATAAGGCACCATAAGATGAGTGAAAGCTAAATTTCCGCAATAAGTCCGGTGAAAAAGCAAAAAGCAAACAAGCTGACACGAAAATTTGAAAATCGTCATAGAAGTCTAATTCACAAGTGTCGTCTACGAGACGCGAGCTCGGTTTATCTTATGGAAGCATTACTATTATTATATAAGAAAGTTTTAGCCTCCCTTTACCACAACAAAGATGTTCAAAAAGAGGAAGGATGAAGGCATCATTTAGTATGTAGTTGAAGGAACGCAGAATCTATGCACATTGCACAAGGTGCATAGAAAGATTAAGTTAAGGAAGAAGTTCATGAAACAAGAAAAATATTTGTTATTGTAAAATAGAGCTCACCTACCTAATGCCCTTACAACATTGACCGCTGCACGCTATACCAGTGACCGCTGCACGCTATACCAGTGACCGCTGCACAACCTGACGCCCAGCACAAAACTAACCGAAATGCGCGACCAGTAAAAGACGAGATATGAAGCTGAAAATTTCCCTGGTTAAATTTCTTACGACAGGAAACAAGGGCAACAAGTGCTGGAGTGTGTCCGATTCACTTCGCCTTCTTGTGACACCCTAAAATAAAATGAATTTCATTTTTTACTAATAATAATGAGAAGGGTACTTAACTAGTACCTATATTTTGATACGAGTTCCGTATATATAGCAAATAAATTAGAAAACAGAAAAGTGCAGAACATTTGTATTGCCTATATGACGCATAAAGAAAAACCATGCACATGCTCCTGTAATATATGATATTCCTTTTTTGTTATTCCACTCCTATGCTTTTAATACTGGTTCGTGATCTCGATGTGACAATGTCTATGCACTGTAATGACGATAACCGTTGCCTGTAAAAAATGTTTCAGCCAATCATCGACTTGTTTCAACGAACTTCTCTTCGTTTTTTCCATCTCATCCGATTTCATTACGACGTTGAAGAAGTCATCTTCGTCATCTACGTCCTCGGCACTGCTCCCCTAAGCTGAAATACCATTTTCCGATCTCTCATTAACATGGGCGATTAGTTTGTTGTTATTACCTCCACTCTTTGCACTTCGTTTAGCCATTTTAGCTTAAAATGTGGATGCAGAGAGGACGCCAAGATAAAATCGTCGATTTGAAGTACATTGGCAAATCGCATCATCTAGCTATGTAAATTTGCCGTATAACACATAATTCTACACTGACAAGTTACATCATTCGTAATAACATATGTTAAATAATGAGTTACATTAAAATATACTTATATACTGTAAGCAAAGTGTATGTGTTTCACTGTATCGCCTAATGCTTATAATAAACAGTTGTCAGATGGGTTGTACCCTGTACGGTTTAGTTTCAAACGAGAATGAAAAGCGTATTGAACTTTATTGAAGTTATTTTGGTATGCAAGGTCAGCATACGTTTCTGCAAACATATTTTATTGCCATCCATAAGATGAGCAAGCTGTGAAATTCATTTTTCAGGCTTAAGTGTGTGCTTGTTTCTTGATGTGCGACGTTTAGTATAGCTCATTTTTGGCTAACATTGTTTATAAGTATTCTAATAGCGTTTTGTGATATAACTGTTTTAGAAAGATTGTATGATTTCATAAAATACTGGCCCCTATTAAATGAGGCGTAATTCGTATACTAACATGTTTACGTAGCAGGATCTGAGGAACCGTAGACAACTGCAACTTTCTATTCTTAAGCATGGAATGAATCTACTTTGTTTTTTGAAATAAAGGCTGAGAGCGGCCCAAATTTTAGCCTCACTATTACGGCCAGCTGATTTCTGCTAGCTTGCCTAAATAGTGGGGTTAGAAATAAAGCCTACTCACAACACGAGAAGAAAACTGGATTTTAAACAGTTACAACGACGACCTTCGGAAAACAAGCGGCAGATATGAAAACGGACACGCGATCAACTCGTCTCAGATGTTGAAGGAAGGAAGAAATTTTAATTTCGTCGTCGATGACGTGACCCGTGCTATTTGAAGTTCGAAGGTGCAATAGTTTAGAAATTCGACTCGGCGGAAAATGAAACTTATTGGCCGACTTCCCTGCCTGCGTGCTGAACACGCAATTATATGCAAGCAATATGCGACTGCTGAATGAAGGGCTTCAGTTAGTTGGATATTGTGCGATATATCAAATATTGAACCGTAAAGTAATGATTCTTTACGATAGTCTTCAATATTTAAAATATCATGCATTTGCTGCTAATGAAGAAAAGATGAAAATATTCACAGGATGCCATGCAAAAATCGATGCGCAGCGATGGGATTCGAACCCGCGAAACCTTGACACAAGGGAACTTAGTCAAAGCGAGCTACCAGCTTTCTTTGATTTCATCGTAGATGAAAATGGTTAATTTTAGTTAACTTTATGCTGAACCAAAAGGATTATCTTCGTTATTGATAAAGATGAAGTCTCAGCCGATATTTGGACAAAAACAGTGTAGACTCTTATAATGTTTCACGATGAACGAACAGTTTTCCCGCAATAAGTATTGTACAGATTTCCGTCCACAGAGTCATATTCTGGGAATTCATTCATGAAAGTATCATTCCTTACACTTTGGGGTACTTTGCGCATGGTGTAACTACTGAATAATGATAATCATTAGAATAGTATAAAAAATTTGTTCACTTCTTCAATCATCTACATATTCTGAAATATATCGCTAAATTTCAATACGAAAATTAATAAAAAACATTATAAAAAAATGATCACAATTTTCCTCTACGTAATCCCTCTCATTTCGGAGATCCCAGAATACCAAACATTCGCATTAGGTTTTGAATAACGAAGAATTGCAGGAATATTCAAATCAGTATATAATCTCTAAATCTCGATTGCAGATTTGATTGCCCTTATCTAAGTCCAGAAAGCGAAATCACTATAATGATGCAAACTTTGGAAATTCGTTTGATTTCGGGAATTAGAGGGATTACTTTGTTGAGTTTCTTCTCATTTTTTAATAAACAGGCACAGCACAACAGAGTAATTTATTATTACTTCACTGAATGCATATGTTTCGGATATTGATACAAATTTCACAGTTGTATTTTCACTTGAACACTTTTGTAAGTATAGGTAGGCCTATGTGTAGAAGAGAACAAGAAAACTATCACTAGATGTACAAAAACTATCACACTATGCAATCCTGAAATACTTCAAACTTCATTAAATTCAGTTCGGACACCTCTATTGTATTCTATTGATGAACCATATTTAACAACTGAAGAACAGGTCAAGAAGGTTCAGCACCTGGGGATCAGGTGCTGAACATAGCGCACCGTTTAAAACTTGTGATAAGTTGCTTTTAACCGAGAGTACCATGTATGCGAGAGGTCCCATAAATGTAGAAAATTTCTGGATGAAGGAACAAATTTGCAGTTTTACATTAAAAACAGGAGAATCAAATTGCACCACTCGCATGACACCATATGTGCTATGATATTGTGCATATGCAAAAAGCACTTTGCATATTACATCTGTTATAGTGTATATGCGTAATTGCAAATGAGATTTTGCAAATGCACAAGATAATTTTTTGCATCGCACACAACATTCTGCATATCTCTTTGAGTGCATATATGCAAGTTATGCATTGGCACAGCTCTACTTATAATATTGCTTCACAAAAGTCTACATGAGTAAGAAAAACATGAAAATGATTATTCTACAACTGAGAAAAAAAATACCGATGTGGGGAACGACAAGGCTATGGAAAAGAATTCAAACAGCACTTCATAACTTAGGTGAGCGCGGCCTTCGGCAGCGCGCATTACGAGGCTATGAGAAGTTGGAAAAACCTTGGTCTCTGTCATCCCCCAAGGGGCGTATGAGATTTTTATTATACACTCACATTTGGAGAAGAAATCGATCTTTATAATGAGACTAATTTCAAATTTTTAGGTGCAATACTTTAGAAATTATGACGCACACAAAATGAGCCTTTTGAAAAATCGGTCGACCATTCAGAGGCTATGAGAAACTTGCTCTTCATCTTCCTCCAGGGAGCGTATGCGAGTTTTATTATACACTCACATTTGGAGAAGAAATCGATCTTTACAGTGAGACTAATTTCAAATTTTTAGGTGCAATATTTTAGAAACTATGACGCACACAAAATGAGGCTTATAGAGTAAATCGGCCGACCATTGACGGGCCACGAGAGGCCCTCTTTCTGCCCCCCACAGGGGCGTAAAAAATTTTTCAATTACGTAAATATATTGTACTCGTCACGCCAATTAATTTGGTACTAATTTCAAGATTGTACGTCTTATAGTTTAGAAATTACCCTTTTTGTTAGGGTAACTCGGTAAGGATCTTAGATGGGTTCTCTGAAATGGCGCGCCGGTTGTTCATTTGTACTCTTTGCATTCACTCCAACTATTCCTATTGTTTCCCATTCATAGCATTCACTCCCACTCTTCACCTTCACTCCCATTTTTCGAATTCATTCCCACTCTCCACATTGATTCCTATTCTTTGTGTTCATTCTAATGCTTCACATTCCTACACTCTGTGTACAATTTTACTCTCAGTATTTATTCCTACTCGCAATATATATTCGTATAATACAACACGTTGATTAAATTGTCATATTCCACACTTCTAAACCACGTACAATAACGAGAATTGGACCATTCCAATTTTATACCAATAGTATAAAAAGGTTAAGGAATATGTCTAATACCTACAAATATTAAATAAGAAAAAAATATATAGGAACATGTATAATACATTCATGAACAAAAGTTCACAATATTTGGCTCTTATTTCTAATTTAGTTCATTGAAGTTATTGTAGGATTACTCCAGAATGTTGAAATTTGTTCTATTATTTAGCAAGCGAAATTTCGTCGGCATTTATCTCCAATAACGTGTCGTTGGTACAGCAGCTCTTGTTCGGAACGGTCGTAAGCGTGAATAAGAAAAATGACAACACCCAAGACCTTCGCGAACATATAGTGAAGCTTCATGCTCCTCATAGCCGTGCGGCTTTCGGACCCGTCTCCGTGCGGGCAAACCCGGGTTCGAGTCCCGTCGCTGGTGGCGATTTTCTCTGTTGGGTATAGAAGAAAAATTCCAAGCACAATACCCCACTCTACCCAGGTGTCTGAAATGGGTACCGGTCTTGACCGGGGGAAAGCGTCATGGCGTCCTGTTGTTAGTTATAAGGCATTTGAAAATCCAATGTATAGGGTGATATGTATCAGGCTTGAATTGGAAATGAAGCATCCGTAAATGCCTTCATTATTATTATTATTATTATTATTATTATTATTATAATTCATGATAAAGGTTTGGGATATCGGAAGATATGTGCACTGCTGTGTGTTCCTATAGCCTCGATTGGAACCATTTACGTAAGTGAAAATGCCAGAGTATGTATGACTCTCAGCACGCCTCAAACCTGCCGCCACTGCAGATAAACGTCCGTGCTTTTCGAAAATTGGTCCGAACAGTAGTGCAGAGGCCTCAACTACTCGTGAAGAATTGAAGGATGATCTCAAGGCATCTGGAATCGAAGCCAACCAACACACGATCAGCAGGGCACTACACCGTGAAGGTCTTCGGTCCCGCACTCCTCGTAGACTCGTAGGACACCTTTTAATCTTTTCTCTGGCTGAAGTATGCCAACAACCATTTGAAAAAGCCAGCAGCTTTTTGGAACTTTTTACTGTGGTCAGATGAAACCAAAATCGAACTATTTGGGAGAAACATCACAAACCATGTTTGGAGACAACAAAACGAAGAGTATAAACCCAAGTGCACCATACCCACTGTTGAGTTTGGAGCTGGCTCAATCATGGGGACAGGATGTTTCACCTCATCCGGGATAGATCAACTTCACATCATTGAAGGAACCATGAATGACAAGAAATATCGTGAAATGCTGTAGAAGTAACTTTTACCTTAAGCTCGTTTGTTGAAATTGAAACGTGTATGGGCTTTCCAACAAGCCAACGATCCAAGGCATACTGCAAACGAAACCAAAGAATGGCTGAATATGAAGAAAATGAACATTTTAGAAAGGCCAAGTTAATCCCCGCACATGAATCCGATCAAAAACTCGTGGAGGGAAAATTTGTAATCACATATTCATTATACATGTTGCCTTGTATTTTTCTGATAAATATTTTTGGGTTTTAGATAAGTTATTACCCTTTTTATACTATTGTTTACATATAATTCAATTTTCGTAATAGTACTTGGTTTAGAAGTCTGGAATTTAGTAATTTAAACAACTTGTTCATATTATTTTGCTCCCCGCTCTCTGTTTATTCCTACTCTCAGTAAACACTCCTCTTCCCCTACACGTCCCTAGTCTCAGCATAAATTCTTGCTCTAGGTATGCATTCCTGTCGACAGAATACATTCTTACTCCCGGTATAAGACCAGATTAATATTTAAATCCATTTTTAAATTTTCACACGTCAAAGAATTCTCGGCCGCCCTCAGCTGGAGCGTCGTCTCAAAATAATACCCTAAAATATAAAGATAAATATATATACAAAACTCACGGTTGTTAAGAAAAGGCAGTCCCAGCTGTGCACCGAGAATTTCTTAGACCAAAATTCTTTTGTCGGCTGATCACTGGTGAGCTGGGACGAGCACAGTCGATCAGAGACGTGAGAAGGCGACAACGGCCGTTGTATAGACTAGACGAACATTGCTGTTGCTCACGACCAAACAGGGGACAAGAGAGCGACCTTAAGTAGACATTATGCAGCAAATTCTAAGACAATTCGCTGACAATAGGTCCTTAAAAGGTTTCACATTCTCGTCTGTACAATGGTGGCAATACGTCTTGGATTTTCAACTATGAAGTGCAGCATTGACTGACACAGATGAAATGCAGCACTCCAGCTCCTTGAAGTACGGGTGTACTTCAATGAGCTTTGCAAGGAGTGGAGCTCCGAGCAGTGGTCATTAGGGTGGAGCGTTTTTTCACGATTTTCAATGTTCTGATATGGGTAGTGTAGAAAAGTTGTGAATGCATGTCAAAATAACTCATGCAAAATCTTAGACCTGTATGATAAAATTTTCCCGTTGCACAAGCGCATTGAAAATTTGTAAAAGTGAGAAAAATTGCTAATATTTTCCAAGTGTGGAGTAAATTAAAAAATTGTCGCATTGACTTTGGGTGAGTTTTAAATGAAAGTACTAAATTTGCTCTAAAATTTCATTTCAATATGTTTTCCTGTGAAACTTCGTCTTCTGCTTGCACATTTGATCAGAAAAATGGAAAAAATACTTTAAAATGTAGTGTTTTTAGAATGTCACTATTTTTACATGTGGAGATTCACCTTCTTGTGTAATGATTTATATGCAGCTCTTAGTTTATTTTATCGATTATTAGGGTAATAATGACAATAAAATAATCTAGAACTCACTACGTGGAAGTGGCTGCATGTCGAGTTCCACCCTACCCAACCCAACCTCCCATCCATGTTATGTAGTCAAATTTAGTTCAATCTGTATTGATTTTTTGTTTCAAATTTTGACAACTTCTTTCTACCTTCAATTCTGTTTCTTATGTACCCGTCACGGGCCTCATTGCCAACTGCAGAGGTAGAGGCATCTGTCACTAGTTTAATAAATCTTTCGACTGCCTGTGTGTGGCAACGGAAATCGGGAATGAGCTTTGACAATTCTTTTGATTCAATTAGAGTTGTGATATCTTCTGTAGATATCTTTTTTGTTGCTGGAGGTTCTGTAAGCTGGATGGTTTGCCAGTTAATCATAGAAAAATATGAAGTAGCAGAGAAAATAAGCTTAGGTAACTTAAATTTTCTTGGTACTGTTTCGTCTGCACATTCTCTTGCTTTCAGGATGCGTCTAAATCCAAGTTCACGAACTGTTTCTGATTCATCATGAATCATAGCAAGCAACAGGTTTTCCGGAAGAGCAAAGTAAGCATTGTTTTGCATGACTTTCTCAACAATATTGCGATGTTTCTCTGTCATTGAACGAGATTTGGTTATCAACGCAAATAAGTGCTGGGCGCCATGAATTACAGAAGGTTGCCTTTTGATAGAGAACCAAACTGGTGCATAAACTGCCATGATGTAATTTACTATTGACAGCAAAGAAGAGGTTGGATTACCTTCGGATACATACAGTCGTATTATCCGATTTGCGGTGGTAAGCCACCTAGCATGGTGCATTTTCCCTGGATTTTTAAGTGCCAATTCCAGAGAACATTCTCCTGTTGACACGGCTCGATGTATTTGCAGCAAATAAGCCTGGTCTTTACTGAGATCGAAATTTTCAAAACAAATATCTTCACAAGGAATGGCAGTGAACTGTACTATTGGTAATTTTTCACAGTCAGGTAGACATTTGCCAATGGGTCCTGTGAAGCCTCTTGGTCCGGCCGTTTGTCCATCGATGTTTTTAATTAGGTGACGCAAAGGCAGCTCATTTGCATGTAGCAAACAAACAAACCAGTGTAGTGGTTTCTTCAGTTTGTCTTCTAATAATTTTATAATGCCACCTTTTTCACCTGTATTCACAGTGTGACCAAATATAGCCAGTTGCCCATTAATTACTTTAGTTATTGCGTTGCGAAAACTTCAAGCATAAGTTATACGTCACAAACATGTCCCATTAATGTCAGCTTAATAATGACCACGCACCCTTGAAATTTTCTGCAAGTGAGTAGGGATGTATTCAATTTAAATACTCTGGTACATTTTTATTGTGCTATCAACCGTGTTTGCTTATGATGAATTGATTAATCGCGCAAGAACTAAGGTAATTCAAGGGCAAACTGGTTATAATCGGTTTGAGCAGTGTGACGGTTGGAAAGTGTGACTAATGGGAAATCAGCTGTGCGCAGCCGTTTTTTTAAAATTAAATTAAGAGGTGGCCATCCTGGGCCTCTCATGATTCTCCGATGGTGAATAGGAGAAACTGGTCGCGCCTTAGGAGCGCGACGGTAATGCTCCATGCTGAGCCATGCGTGGCCACCGGTTGGGACAGAGGCGCTGGCGCGCCTATAAAGTGGACACTTCGAAGTTGCCTCATAGGAGACGCATGGATGAAACAACCATGCATATTTGGGAGCGCTCCTAAGAATCACCGATGCCACTCCTATAATTTTTAATAGGGTACGACTGTTTGTATCCGAAGTTAATCCAACGTCTTCTTTGCTGGCAATAATAAATTACATCATGGCAGTTTATGCACCAGTTTGGTTCTCTATCAAAAGGCAACCTTCTGTAATTCATGGCGCCCAGCACTTATTTGCGTTGATAACCAAATCTCGTTCAATGACAGAGGAACATCGCAATATTGTTGAGAAAGTCATGCAAAACAATGCTTACTTTGCTCTTCCGGAAAACCTGTTGCTTGCTATGATTCATGATGAATCAGAAACAGTTCGTGAACTTGGATTTAGACGCATCCTGAAAGCAAGAGAATGTGCAGACGAAACAGTACCAAGAAAATTTAAGTTACCTAAGCTTATTTTCTCTGCTACATCATATTATTCTATGATTAACTGGCAAACCATCCAGCTTACAGAACCTCCAGCAACAAAAAAGATATCTACAGAAGATATCACAACTCTAATTAAATCAGGAGAATTGTCAAAGCTCATTCCCGATTTCCGTTGCCACACACAGGCAGTCGAAAGATTTATTAAACTAGTGACAGATGCCTCTACCTCTGTAGTTGGCAATGAGGCCCGTGACGGGTACATAAGAAACAGAATTGAAGGTAGAAAGAAGTTGTCAAAATTTGAAACAAAAAATCAATACAGATTGAATTAAATTTGACTACCTAACATGGATGGGAGGTTGGGTTGGGTAGGGTGGAACTCGACATGCAGCCACTTCCACGTAGAGAGTTCTGGATTATTTTATTGTCATTATTACCCTAATAATCGATAAAATAAACTAAGAGCTGCATATAAATCATTACACAAGAAGGTGAATCTCCACATGTAAAAATAGTGACATTCTAAAAACACTACATTTTAAAGTATTTTTTCCATTTTTCTGATCAAATGTGCAAGCAGAAGACGAAGTTTCACAGGAAAACATATTGAAATGAAATTTTAGAGCAAATTTAGTACTTTCATTTAAAACTTACCCAAAGTCAATGCGACAATTTTTTAATTTACTCCACACTTGGAAAATATTAGCAATTTTTCTCACTTTTTCAAATTTTCAATGCGCTTGTGCAACGGGAAAATTTTATCATACAGGTCTAAGATTTTGCATGAGTTATTTTGACATGCATTCACAACTTTTCTACACTACCCATATTAGAACATTGAAAATCGTGAAAAAACGCTCCACCCTTAGTACTCAGTGAAAAATATGTTGCCATTCCCCAACCCATTTGAAAATTAGCGTAGTTGCGCGAAAGATTTTTAGCAGTTTTTCTCAGTGATCGCAGTTTTAAGACGAATTTCAGCAGTTCACCGCAGACAAAATGCAGGGGAATCAATCCGAATAGCGTTTATTGGCAGACCTTGACAGTAACTGTCTACAGTCGAATTCAAGCAGATTGGCCATTGGCTTTCGTCGTTCGTTGCAGTAAATGCCTCGATCGAAAACAGGCAGTAACGAACTGCGCTATTTATAGTTTTAAGCAATATTTAAGCCTAGCATATATCAAATTTGCAGGAATTAGTGAGCGAATGAGTTTTCAAGTGCACTTGCAAATGAAAACTTGAGCACTCCCTCACATGAGAAGAAGAACAGAAAGAAAAAAATAAGACACTTTATGTCCAATATAGTTGATACAAGAAACTCATCTTTGGTTTTTGAAATATCTTAAATTAAGGATTCTTACATGCGACACACACATGAGTACCGTAATACCAATGTCACTCATAGAAATAAATGATTGAGGGTAATTTATTCCTAATGTTGCTTAATATAGATTTGATTATAATGTAATTACAATAATAAAAGAGAACACAATTTAATTAGTGCTTGGGCACATCAGAATATGAGCACACGAGTCTCGTGCTAAAAACAAGCATGTAATCGTATGCACAAGCAAACAAGTACAAGATCAACCCTAAGCAAAGCAGGAGCTCATTGATCATTTGCACTTCCGCGTGACCGAGAGTTTCATTTCGATTACGAGACGCTTGGGTGTCAAATGACGCTATTTTTTCAAATACGATGTCCATAGCATCAGTTTTCTGAGATTTTATGACATACTTTTAGATGAATAATGCTTATTTATTCATCTCACTCCCTTATGAGGATTTTATTCAAGAAGTCGACAAGAAATCAGTTTTTCCCTATATTTCTTTTGCTTGTTCGGTTGTAGTTCCTTTCCCTTTTTTTCGATTAGGCTTTTTGACACGTTTGCCGTTGCCAGTAGTTTGAATGTTTCCATTATGACGTGCGTGTGTGTATGTGTGTGAATAACAACGGTGCACTAATGTAAGGAAAATACGTTCAGTGTTACTGTAGAAATGTACTTGACACATTCCATTCACGTCTGCTTCAAGCTTTAAGTGAGAGTACTTAAGTGAGTTGAGTTTATAGTCTAATTTATCGCCATGCTTTTAGAACTCTATGTTATTTTAGGCAGTTCAGAAATATTTTCATGAAGCGTTTTAGCGGTGGACCTCGCTCATACCTTCAAAAATGGAGAAACGAAAACTTTAATCATCGTTGTCTACTCTTCAGAAAAGCTGCCGAATAATAAGTCATGGGAGAGGTTGTCTGTAAAATTTATCCACAAATCCTGAGTTTGTAAAAGATTTTTTATGTTGTTTAGTCTCTGGAACGACATAAATGCCTTACACAATAAAGCCAACGCCAGATTGCTTCCTATCGCTAAAATAAGATGAGTGACATTGCATAGATAGCATTGGCATGCGTTTCAAAATTGTTTTTGAAAGTTCTTGGGGTTGTCAAGTGAATCATAAGCATTTTTACAGAAGTAATGTTTATTAATTATCCTGGGCCTGGTAAAACTTCTAAGATATAGTCTATTCGCATTCCAGCATACGTTTTCCAAATATCACAATTATACAAGCTTGTATGGGCTTACTTCTGTAGAACCGGGTCATGGGTAACTTTTAATAATAATATTTCTCTTTTCTAGTGCAGATGTGCATAAAATGGAAAGGAAGTGTAAAACTATCCTAGTATTTATGTTACACATGCGGACATTTGGATCTTCCTAACTGTCAATCAAAAATTACGGATTTTTGAAAGACAGCGAATCAAGATTAGTTTTCAGCCAAAATAAAGAAACATGATAAGAATTTGATGTAGATTATTATTTAAAAGTTTGTGTTCCATGAACTTGCAAATATATCGGACTTTAGGATATTTTTAAAATGCCATTATATTGTTAACGTGATCTTATTGAGTAAAATGAGCATGATTTTTAGATTCAGTGTAAAAAAATAACCTAATTTCATTCCTTTTTAGCCAGTGTATTCTGCGTAAAAATTTTTTGTATTCCATTTCATGCGCAAATTTAATGTATAGAAGCATAAAAAAATTAAAATTTTTACACTCTTATTTGAACCTAACAAAACAAAACATCGCAGACTGATTACTGATCGTTTTTTTCCATCAGACAGCTACGACAGGCTGCTAAAAAAATGCTGAAAGACAATGTCCATACAACATAAATCATTAATGTAATATACGATGCATTTCCTACTGATTTTGCATGTGTTCATATTATACCGAATAGTTGATGTCCTAAATCATTATGAGCCTTAGTTCAATGCTAGTCTACACTATTCTAATATACTGTACTAAAAAATCTTTTACTTCAGGTCTCCCATCGTATGATGTCCCTCGTGAACTCTTTCTTGAACATGGTGCGTGCTCTCGAGAAAGGTGAGAGAACATGTAGTTGTTTTTGTGCTTTTAACGTGAATCATTTTTGTAATTTTCAGTAGTGCAAAATAATTTAAATACTCATATGATTAACTGCTGCTAAATAACGATATTTTTTATTTAAAGTTATGTAATGGAAAGGATGAATTTTTTTTACAAGTGGAACATCAAGCTCAGATAATGAATACGTGCATCTGTACATGTGCGCATGCGTGTTTGAGTCGACGTTTCTTTTCTATTGTATGAGTAAGTATTACACTTGGGAAGTTAGTTATGTATACTAAGAACCATTTTGCTTTTTTCCACAGATGCTCTGGATGATATGCCTCAATACGCGACAGCTACCATGAATGAACTGCACGCAGCCATAGGAGTGAGCCGAAAGAATAGCATCGACTGGAACGGTGGTCGCGGCCAGAGGAAGAGTCTAGCTAGGGAGCAACACGACGAAAAGGAAAATCGACTTGTAGAAGAAGTCGTAGCTGTCCCAAATTATTATAGAAAGAATGGACAATCGTTCGCAGTATGCAATGACGTAGCCGAAATATTTTAAATTGCGGGTCTTATTTAAAGAAAATTGGAAGTGTGTTCGACTCATATATAACAGATTAAGATGTGCTTTGTTTCACTTAGCAATTTTTTCAAATAAACTTCAGTTTATAGAAGGCTTTAATTTTTTTAAGCAGCGCGAATGAACGTGCAAGTTTTGTTGAAATGGATTAAAGGTTTGTTCCGTTAAAAGCTATCTCGTTATTCGATTCCTATTTTTTCATCTTCTTGACCTCTGCGAAGTGATAGAGTTCATTGCTCGTTGTTTAGATCAGTTTTGTTTATTCAATGAATCAAAAGTTGATTAAAGCTGCATTATTAAGTTCAGTAATGCTCTTAGTTCATGGAAGTTTTTTATGCCCCTTTGTATGCAAGGATATAGCATAAAAAAAGGCAAATAATTTTCTAGGTTTGTCCGCTAATTTTACATAATCATTTTTAAATGATTTCAGGCGGCTTATTAAATCACGTAAGCCGCTCCATGTAGTCGTGAGGACCGAAAAATGCTCCACACAGTCGTTTTTATCTGCCAAGAACTACCAAAAAATGCCTATAATTGTAGGGCGGTTTTTGGCAGATAATTCGATTATGTGGAAAATTTTTTATTGAGCGTTTGAGTCGTGGCCACTAGCGGCCTCTAGCAGTTCAAGGCAGATCTAAGCAGACGTTCTCGCGAGTGCCGCCGACAGCCTCGGCAGAGAAAGTCGTCCCTAAAGCGGACTTAGCGACCGCTGCACTGCGCTGCGGCACCACTAACCTCTGCTAAAACCGTCAAGAAACTGCCAAAAAACTGCGTTGATTATCAAGTGGGATCTAAGGGCACCACGTGCAAGTGACATACGTCAGATTCTACAAAGTCTGTGAACCTTCATAAACTCCCTAAATATACCTCAAAGTTACTTGACCAGTGTGACCGGTACCTCTTTAGTCTAATAAATATAGTCATGCATATTAATATCGAACGCTGGTAGTTGCTATATTGTTTATAATCTCATCGATTCCTTAGACTTTCAAATGGAATGTTTACAATATTTATTGACGTAAAATTATGGTATGAAATTGGTCTTCCGACATTACCGCACGATTCGTTTGCGTCCTGTACATGAGCAAGCAGTCGTGTATTTTTTAGTTGCCAGAAGAGCCTCGAGATTACCATATGTTTTTGACGATACCAATCACGTGAAGACTACCACTCTCCAAATTTTATTAGTTCAGCAACTGTGGAAATACAAACGAAAAGTTGAACACAACGCAGGGAAATTTTTTATTTGAGCGCATTGTCACATAAATGCTTATTAAATATTCACCAGTGCTTAAGAAATAATGATGTGCATCTAAGGATTTGAATTCCCTCTATATAATGGATGCGTTGAAAATAAATTCATTTGATCAGTTTTCTCATGTGATGATGCTCACTGAAATTTCTTACAGTTTATGCACCTCGTTCACACGGGAAATTATAGCCCTCGTATAATAGACAGTGTTTGTATTGTTTTTATGAAACAACATTACTTGGCTAATTTTATTTACTCTATTTATGAAAGCACGAGTAGCAACGTCATTTGAATGGCCTCAAATATTCGTTAAATCACTCGAAGTGAATGAACTAATTATCTAGCGTGGGTATAAACGTCATGCACACAACAGATTACATTCTCACCTTGGGAGTGTACGGTGTTCGCCTAGGAGTTACTTTTATTGGTCATGTTTTACTTGAAGATAGTTTAGCCTAATGGTCAACCCCGCATGAGGTTCAGTTGTAACGAGGCTCTCTTAATAAACAGACCTTTCACATCGTGCTCTGTATTTCCGACCTCCAATACCTGTACAGGGAGCATATGGTATTACGAGCATAAGTTAATATCTTTTAGACCATAAAATTCTCATTGTAATGAAATAAGTTATAAGTCAGCAATTGCAGAACTACGCGTGCATTACAATGTCTTGCTTGATACCCGAAGAACACCTGACTGAGGGACAGAATTGCTCTCTGGTCAGTCACAAAACGGACTTTTTTTATTGATTTCCTTCGCTTTCTATAATCACGTGGCTTTGTTCCAACAGACTAAAATTAAAAGTGTCTCACACATGCATATGAGTTAAAATGCTGAATTCAAACGAATCTATTTATAAGCTCCAAACAAAAGAATTTCGATAAATCCACGTGTTGCAGTCTCCGCTCAAAATACATACAGTCCTGCTACTCCGAAAATGCTAAACCGATGACGTTGATTTTTCTACCTATCTCCACCACTCGTTCACTGCAGAGATGCACACGATTTTAAAATTGTAAACTCAAAATCAGTCTCTGGCAAGCCAAAGTTTCTGTTGCTTCAGAACCAGTGTTCGGGAAGTCCATTCGAAATATTCTCAAAACTTTTCTTCTCCATGATTTTTTCTCTTACAGTTCCTATTCAAGTTAATATGTTTTCTCTCGGCCCGACGACTTCGTTATGGCAGTGCACAAATTTTCTATATTTTAACTGATAGATCGCAATTAAATGCTTCTGCTGCAGTCGCTACGAATGCTCAAATTCCATGAAACAAGTCCAAATCACGGTTCCTCTCGGGAATTTGATGATGGTGTATTTTCTATGCTCTACCGAAGGAACTCGAGAAATTTATCTGCGGAAAGAACGTTTGTCCACCCCAGCAGTGAGATGACGAGCACCATGTAAGACGTCGAGACTGTGATGACTAATGAGGGCCTATTTTAGGCGAAAGCTGTTTTCAGAATGCGAAGACACGTTAAAAAGGCAGGTATATACTGTTGTTGTTAGAGCATTGTCCAGCAGTTAGTGCAAGATACGAGTAATTCCTCCTGTATCTGTATTAAATACTTTATTCTCTATGAGATGAAAGCGGCTTCATGCAAAAATGCGTAGTGTATCATTCAAAACTGCAGTAATTGTTTGATTATTTGCTATAAATTAGCTCCACACAATTTTTTCACTATCATTAATGCATTTATGGTAAAACGCATTGTGCTTGGAACGGTGTATAGGCCTTCTACAGCCTGTCCTGCATCCTTCCTGAATGAGCTGAATCGTATTATTTCTCAGTTCAACAGGCCCTTATACAATGACATAATAATGTGCGGTGACTTCAATTATGATCTACTGAAACATGAAAGCTATGAACCAATCTCTAATTTCCTAACAACCTTTCAGTCTCAATCCTTCCTTCCGATCATTACAAAGCCTACACGAATAACCGCAGAGTGTGCTACGCTGCTTGACAATATCTTTATGACAGACCCAAGTGATTTTCTTGCTGGAATAATTACTTCTGACTTATCAGATCACTTCCCAGTTTTTCTTATTAAGAAAAATGTCTATATTGCTTGCACCAAGGCACGGGCTGAAACTTACTCATATCGTAAAATAAACGAATCAAATCTTGAAGAAATACGCACCGTTCTAGAAGAATCAATGCATACATTGCACATCTCTCAACAAAACAATAATGCTACGAGCATTGATGAAGCAGTAGTAAAGTTGACTGAAACTATAATGACCGCATACAATCAGTGTTGCCCAATTGTAACTCGTACAGTTACCCCGAAAAATAAACAAAAGCCCTGGATTGCTAGAGACATCGTGATAAATATAAAGAAACGTCAAGCGTACCTAGCCCTCCTTTACAAAGGGCGAATATCTAGAGAAAAATATAACCGATTCAGAAACTATGTAACAAACCAGATAAGAACATCAAAAAAGAACTACTTTACGCTCATGTTTACTCAATTCAAAACTGACGTTAAAAAGACTTGGCATCTCCTGAACTCTGGCTGTAAACCGAATAATGCTGATAAAAAGAAAATTGAATATGTTAGTTAACATAATGTAAAATACCATGAGAAGAAAGAAATTGATAATCTCTTTAACAACTTCTTCGTAAACGTAGGGAAAATTATAGCTGATGGTATTCCAAGTGAACCTACTGATCATCTGGAATTTATGGATCATGTTCGAGAACCCAACTCCTTTTTCTTTACGCCTACAAACTCCTCCGATGTAATTACGTGCATAAACAACATGAAAAATAAATCGAGTGGGTTACAAACGTTTCCGACTAAAGCACTTAAAGTTATTGCTGACATTGTAGCCCCGCTGATATCAAATATTATTAACCAGTCTCTCTTACTAGGCACTTTCCCGAACTCCTTCAAAGTTGCTAGAGTAACCCCTATCTTTAAGAGTGGTGAAAAAACCTGTGTAAACAATTATCGACCTATCTCCGTACTACCAATTATTAGCAAAGTATTCGAAAAGATTGTGTATCAAAAAGTGTACTCTTATTTTAAACAAAAATCATTTCTTTACGATAAACAATACGGCTTTCGCTCTAAAAAATCAACAACACAGGCTATATTAAATCATTTACAATTACTCTATTCTAATATAGATGAAGGAAAGCCTGTCTTCTCTGTATTTCTTGACTTTCGAAAAGCATTTGATTGTGTGGACCATAAAATACTACTCTCGAAACTACACTGTTATGGCATTCGAGGGATTGCCCATGATTTGTTCAGGTCATACTTAACAAATCGCAAGCAATACGTTGTCATTGACGACGCAAAATCAGACCCACAGACAATTAGCCATGGAGTTCCACAAGGATCTGTTCTTGGGCCTCTCATGTTTCTGATTTTTATCAATGATATTGTAAAATCTACATCATTCTTCAAATTCATACTTTTTGCCGATGACAGTACGCTTTCTGCGGTCCTTCCGAACCAAAATCCTGCTATGATTGTGGAGAGTATAAATACTGAACTTCACAAGGTTTCATCGTGGCTCAAAGCTAATAAAATAAACCTTAATATTGATAAAACAAATTATATTACATTCTCATACAAGAAAGATGTATCTCTCCCATGCATTAAAATTGGCGAAGGTGAAATCGAAGAAACCAACTCATATAAGTTTCTGGGCATCATAATAGAGAAACATCTGACCTTCAAAGAGCACATCACTCATATTAGTTCTAAATTATCAAAATCCATCGGAATCCTAAATAAAGTTAAAAATTTTCTGCCTGGAACAGCTTTACAAATGCTCTACCGAACGCTCATTTCTCCATACCTGCAATACGGAATAGAAGCATGGCACGGAACTGATAAAAATAAAACCAACAAAATTTTTACTATGCAGAAAAGAGCTGTCAGAGCGGTAAAGAACCTAGAATATAATGCTCACACAAATGATTCTTTCAAAAATTTAAATATACTTAAATTTTCGGATCTCTACAAAATCTCCATCTGTAATTTCATTTACAAAACATTAATAAATGATGGCGACAATATCCTAAGACAATTATTGACTTCGCAAACTGGTCATCACGACCATTTAACCCGAAATAGAAGTAAATTCATGCTTCCTTATTATTCAAAGGCCCAGTCGCAACACAGTATCCTCTTCGTTGGAACCAAAACTTGGAGCTCTATACCTGCAGAGATCCGTGAATGTAATTCGTACAAAGTATTCAAAAGACATCTTGAGTCTCACTTCCTATCAGAACACTAGTCGTGTAAGATCACCGTGTCAAAATTTTGCCTCCTACATGTAACTAATGATAATGTCATAATGTAACTTGCTTTGGGTACAATAACCAATCTTCTGTCTGCTCTTGAATCGTTTTATCAAACACACTGTTAAATATAGCCGATTTGACCTATATTGTAAAATACAGCATAAAATATCAAGTTAATTATCTCAATTATCAGTCTAATGCGAAACTAGGTTAAGTGAACTAGGCTAAACATTTTGTACACCCTAGAATAACGTGATGGTAGGATGCCCTAGAAGTCGCTGAACTTGTTCGGGCCCACAGGTAGCTATACTCAAATTTGACCATTGTACTAGACTTAAGAAAAATTCTACCTCTGTATCACCTGTGGTAAATAAATTGTTTAAAATTGTTTAAATTGTTAAATTTAACCATGCATATTTTCTTTGGATGTTATCTTGAATTTTGTCTTTGACAGAGATAACTTTAAATACTAAAATTAAATTTAAATCTACCCTAAAAAATTGAATCATGACTTTGCTCAAATTAAGCTGAATTTCTAATCTATTTGACATGACTTGACACAATTTACAGCGTTAGAGACAAGGTTAGGAAAAATGTTTTTCTCAACATTCTTTATATTTATTATTTTAGTGTCGTGTTAAATTAATTAATTCGTGTGATATTTAGTTTTATACTTAATCCGTGTGTCATAAATATATTTGTTTTTCGAGCAGATTTCTGTCCTTTTCAAACAAACAGACTATTAAGTTTCTGCAGTATGTAACCGAAAAAATATATTTTAACTTTCTGGCAAACAAATACATTTTTTGTTCGTCTTTTCTGGAAATTAATATTCATGCATTTTTTTAACCCATAATACAACTCGAATACTGTTTATTTTATTTTGTACACGTTTTAAAGTTATATTCGCACTATTTCTTGTCCATTCTACACAGTCTTTCATGGAAACCTAACTTGCCTTCTTTTAAATTCTATACCAAAATTAACAGTTAAAATTTTTTTGAGTGCGAGAGCTTTAATAATGTTTCAACCATAGAAATCATTTTTAGTCGGCACTCGTACTCAAACTGTAGGTTACCTATCACATTCCTCAGTAAACTAACTTCAACAAACGACATCGATGCTAGGCCGAAAGTAGTCTCACAAAATGAGAGAACGCGCTATATTTATGAGACAACTTGCTTATGCATACTCGTATGTTCAGGGCACGTTACTGAAGGTTAAACGTATGCATTTATTGTAAACCACCTGAGTTAAGCACTTCGGTAGTGGAGATATTGGGACTTCCTGCTCAAATTTGTGTGCAGACATTCACGGCTGAAGTTTAAGTGGCGTCCAAAGTTATGAGCTTAAGCAAGCAAAGTTAAGAGGACTCTGTTTGTGTTCCATTAGAGCTGTTCAATTTGAGGGTCGAGTTTAGGGCAAGGACTTCCTCTACAAGTACTTCCTTCCTCTTCATTGAAAGTATTCGAAGTGATTGCCAAATAATGCACTGAATTTCCTTGCCCTCAGTCATCCAGCTCTGAGAAACAAAACCACGGCTGGTATTAAACTCAAATGTTAAAGTTTTAACTTTGTTTTAGAGAGTTCATGTGAGAAGTTCACTTCAAAATTTGATCTGTAAATTATCAATATGCTCGATCGTTGTCTGTCTTTCTATGATTTCTTCAGCATTTCGTTCAAGTGCTATGGCTATGGATGGCAACCAATTGTCACATGTTCCAACAAACGAAAATAGGCAACGTTCTGCCCAATTGCAACATGTTATCAGTTTTCTTTTTCCACACGGCTGACTCAAAGGAACAAAATCATGTTTTGTTGAGGATTGGGAACTTTGAAATTAACAATTTTCTCCGTGCGCCTAATGAAACCCTAACAGAGAGATATTTTATTTTTTCACCTTTCGTTGAGCTCCTCGATGAGAAAACGACAAAAGTTCCGGCCAAAATGAGCGATAATAAACTTCGTACAGCAATTTGCGCAACATGTGGAAGGACAATAGAGTTACATTTAGATCCATGAACGTGATCGAATGAAAACGGTAAAGATTTTTTCTTGTGGGTCAACTACCTTTCTACCATCACTTTCTTTCCTTCTTTCTCCCCCCTATTCGAAAACAGCTTGTTCTGGTATTTAAATTCATGTTACGATAATATTCAGCCCTAAGTCCGCATACTTCACATCTGTTGTGTTTGAAGACATTCAGAGCTTAAGAATCACTATTAGCGACTTGAAAAATTATCTTTTCAGTCCAAATGCACATTGCCGATTGTGTTAGGAATTGCATCGCTAAAGTTATTTTTCTAACCTTCTATGAAGTGAGCTGTCCTGAGATACATATCAAGTGAAGTTTTCTTAGAGAATATAATCAATTCTTCCTCCATTTCATGGTCTGCTCTTGAAATTGAATTGATGGTTCTCCAAATAGCCTTTTTGTTGGATAGCTACTCAACCCTTATGGAACAGTTCACAGAACACAAAAGCTGAAACACGAAAAATTCAAATGAAAGATACACGTAGCTCATGTAGGAGTAATGGTCCTTAGGGTAAGTATGACGATGGAAGAGAGGATTTCTTATGAAATGCTCAAGGTCGCATTCACTACCAGAGAAGGGAAGTAAAACGGATGACTGACAGAGGTGTGAAATTATATCTAACATATACAGGTGATTATGAGCTTGAATTGGGCCAAGAACGAAGATGATCCATACTGGTTTTACACGTTATTAACACTAGAATGTACAAAAGCAGAACGAATAAAAACACCTTCTATAGCAATAAATTAGCCTAGGTCTGTGCCAGATATCAAAAGCCAACGATTTATTGTTGCTTATAGAGGGTTATTGCTGTTGTTGTTTATAGAGGACTCTCTTAAGTTAAAGCTTGAACATGAAGGAACTGACATTATTTGAGTAGAAATATTTACACCTAAGTGTAGTTTGGTAATCATTGTGCTCAAAGCGGATGGGGCATGAGTATTGGAACAGATACATATTCATATAAGATCATTTAGCGCCTCGTATTCCATTGTTAAATACATCTAATGATGCATATGTAAATAAATAATTATTTCCTCACTAAACTCACTATTCACTTTTTATTCAGTATAATCATTTCCTTAGTCATCAAGTTTCAAACAGCACCAGACTGTACCTGCAGCAGAACGTAGAAATTCTTGGTGAAATTCGCAACACGTACGGAGAAGTGGCAACGATAAATTTCCCCAGAATAGTGAATTTTTAACATACCGAAAACCTCGTAAGATTAAAATCTGGCGAATAGGTAGACAATATTTTCTTCTACCATGATCGGGCCAAATTCACTCTGCCACAGGCTCATTTGATACCTACGGTGTGAGTAGTTTACTGCAAGATCTGCATGCAGTTTACACACAGGCAGTCGAAAGATTTAATAAACTAGTGACAGATGCCTCTACCTCTGTAGTTGGCAATGAGGCCCGTGACGGGTACATAAGAAACAGAATTGAAGGTAGAAAGAAGTTGTCAAAATTTGAAACAAAAAATCAATACAGATTGAACTAAATTTGACTACCTAACATGGATGGGAGGTTGGGTTGGGTAGGGTGGAACTCGACATGCAGCCACTTCCACGTAGTGAGTTCTGGATTATTTTATTGTCATTATTACCCTAATAATCGATAAAATAAACTAAGAGCTGCATATAAATCATTACACAAGAAGGTGAATCTCCACATGTAAAAATAGTGACATTCTAAAAACACTACATTTTAAAGTATTTTTTCCATTTTTCTGATCAAATGTGCAAGCAGAAGACGAAGTTTCACAGGAAAACATATTGAAATGAAATTTTAGAGCAAATTTAGTACTTTCATTTAAAACTTACCCAAAGTCAATGCGACAATTTTTTTATTTACTCCACACTTGGAAAATATTAGCAATTTTTCTCACTTTTTCAAATTTTCAATGCGCTTGTGCAACGGGAAAATTTTATCATACAGGTCTAAGATTTTGCATGAGTTATTTTGACATGCATTCACAACTTTTCTACACTACCCATATTAGAACATTGAAAATCGTGAAAAAACGCTCCACCCTACTGAGTACGGCACTGAGGAGAAGTATCGATGGATGTCGGTGAGGCCTGGCACGAAGTCGGCGTTCCAAAACATCCCTTAAAGGCCATTTTACGCGTGCGGAGTTTTCAACGACAGTTGACTACACGTGAACTGAGCGCCGCCTATTTGCTCAACGCCCCGCCCACTTTTTGACTACTCACGATCGGGCAGTAGTCAACCGTGGCGATCAAGCATGTCTTGATTCTGTTGACTGCAGCTGCTAGCTTGCCGGTGGTAATGAGACGGCGAGTGCTTTGCGGGCAATTATTGTCGAGTATACACGATGGTGTTCGCTGGAGATGATGTTGGGATATTAATCGCGATGTATAAATACTCATCTTTTATATTGAATACTAAATTGGAAGATTATAAAAATAAAATCTAGAGATTATATGCATCGTGAAATTTTTTAAATCTTTCAAATTATACAGTGAAAGCAGTAAAATCTAAAATTCGAATAACAGAAATGAAAATACGGTCTTGAAGTAAATAAAAAAAATTTGGTTCTGGTGCTGACGACGTGTTGACGATCTTCTCTTCTCTGCTTTTTGAAAGATGTTTGCAGTAACTTACCTTCACAATCTAGCTCCTGGTGGGATGGAGTTTCTCATTATTGCCGAATTTTTTCAGTCACTTTTTTGTGGAGGAGGTGTATGGCAAGTGCCATACGTGCAGTTATTGTCGAGTATACACAATGGTGTTCTCAGGAGATGATGTTGTGATATAAACGTAATGTACAAAGACTCTTCATGTTTATTGAATACTAAATTAGAAAAATATATAAATATAAACTTTAGAGATGATGGCGTTTTGAAAAATTTCTGACAGTCTCTCAAATTATACTGTGAAACCAATAAAATCTAAAATTTAAACTTTAGATCTGAAAATATGGTCTTGAAGAAAATACCTAATTTTGTTCTGGAACTGACGACGTGTTCTTCCAAAACTGTGGTTGACGATCTTCTCAGCTTTTTGACAGATGTTTCCGGAACGTAGCTTCACAATGTAGCTCCTGGTGGGATGGAGTTTTTCATTATTTCCAAATTTTCCAGTCACTTTGTGGAGAAGATGCTGAAACATGGGTACTTAAAGCCTTATATACTTTCAGATTAGATTATTAGTTAGTTTAAGCCTCCCTATCCGCAACAAAGGCGATCCAAAGAGAGGAAAGAAGAAGGCACCATTTAGTATGGAGTTAAGGGAACGTGGAATCTATGCAGAAAGGGCACAGAAACATTAAGATAAGAAAGAAGTTCATGAAACAAGATCAAAGTTGAAGAAGAAAGTAGGAGGTGCTGAAAAACAGGACAGCAGTTAACCGAAAAAAGATGGTCCGTAACAAAATAAAAACCTATTCTATTTCAACAAAAATGAAGCCTACCTAACCTTTAGCTCAGGCCCTTACATAGTCCCCTGGGAGCGCTAATTCCCATAGATACAATAGTTGTATCCTCCTGAGGGGTATATACTTTCAGAATAATTTCTCATCAGTACTAATTAGCTCTTGAAAAATAGATCTGTGGCTACCAAGAGTTGGTCTATATTGTTGCTGCTCCCTTCGCTACATTGACTGCGTTGACTGCAAGGGTAACTACGTGTAAAAGCATCGACTGCAGTTGCGCACGCAGTTACTCTCATGGGCGTGGTTTCATGTGTACACCAGTAGTCAACTGCCGTTGAAAACTCCGCACGTGTAAAATGGCCTTAAGGGGCCCCGATACTGTGGCGTTCATGACTCGAGAAATTGCGGCAGTGGATCCAGCCGCCAGTTGAAGTGAGAACTAGCGACATGATACACTCAGTTCGCAAGATGAAGCACCGCGGAATGCAATGAAAGGCGTCAGTCTGCCTCAGAGTGTCGTACGGGTAGGTACGCGATTGCGACCAGCCGTTTAGAGCGCAGGATAAAGATAAAACACCCATTGCGGTGTGTTTTAGCTTTTTGTAGGAGCTGCTTTTCACATTCCACAAGCAGTCGTAATTTTTAAGTGTGTCAATAAAATTCAGCGTTTTAGTTTTGTCGACTCAATTGCGGAGCAAGATATAGCTGCATACCTCTCCCGTCAACGCACGAAATGGTACTGCTCATCGGTGTGGCACCCGTCTTATCCAAACATGCACGGATCACTGAAAGCTCGGTGGCCCCTCTGCCAACTGGCTGGTGTGCAGGGATGGGAGGCACATTGCGAGGCGTGCTGGCGGTTATCACCGGGATATTTGCTGAGTGTATCAGGGCCTTAAGGACACCGTCTGGGTAGAAATCAGGATATGTGTTGATTTTATGTTTTTATATGCATATTATAGAGGATTTTCTTGCGCTTCCATTGGTACATTCCGTTTACGTCTACTCCGAATAGTGCGCCCACCAGAGGGAGGGAAAGCGATGGGGGTGGCGTGACCTTGACCCATCCCCCTCCTCATTATTGGGGGTCAATTGAGCGTGCTTCTCTGCGGCAATGACAATATAGTTCGTTCATGGGCGACTCAAAGTGCTTTCATTATTCAAACGAAACATTCTAACGCTGAATGAACATTTTTTATAGAATTTTGACAATTTAAGAATTTAGCTGTTCTGCTGTATCTATGATCACGCAGCAGGAGACCGTCTTGATAGAAATCGGGATATGTGTTGATTTTCTATTTTTATTTGCATCTTATAGAGGATTTTCATGCGCTTTCATTGGTACTTTCCGTTTACGTCTACTCCGAATAGTGCGCCCACCATAAGGGGGAAAGCGATGGAGGTGGAGTGACCTTGAACCCTCCCCCCCTCATTATTGGGGGTCAATTGAGCGTGTTTCTCTGCGGGAATGGCATTATAGTTCGTTAATGGGCTACTCAGAGTGCTTCCATTATTCAAACGAAACATTCTAACGCTGAGTAAATATTTTTTTTATAGTTTTTGACAATTTCAGAATTTAGCTGTTATGCCGTATCTATGATACCGCAGCTTTCATTCATAGCTCGATGACAGCTGCAGTATCATAGACAGCATGGTGAGCACACCAATCCAAAGGGCTTGAAAAGAGCTATAAAATAAATGATTTGACGTAACAAAAAAACGTATTTTGGTCGAAAAAAAATAAAAAAATAAAAAACGTATATAGTTGTTTTGAAGAATTACACGTATTGTCTTTTGTTGTATATTTTTTCCCAGAGTTACAGAGCTACAGCAATGTAAATTATATCAATCGAAAGGGCTTGAAAAGAGCTACTAACGCTCAAGAGTTCATTGTAGAAAATCCTGTTGTTCAGAAAATAAAAAGAAAAACATTTTTTTGTGAAAAACACGTTTTTCTGGAAACATGCTAATTGGTTTCTCAAATGTATCTTCTTCCACAATTTTAGAGCTACAAGAATGGTTTATATACCATTCGATAGGGCTTAGCAAGGTGTATCCATAAGGGGTTACATTTTTCGATACATCTATTATTTTGAAAATTACACGACATGAAAAAAAAATGAAAAACGGTCACATTTTTAAATTTTTTTTTATCAAAATCCACAAAAAAAGTGCAGATACAAAAATTTTGTCGAAATAACAAATGATCTTTGCATCATTTCACACCTACTGCGAAAATTTCAGAGAAATCCATCCATAAATGACGGACTTTTTCTCTTACCCAGACGGTGTCCTTTATTTAAGATGTTCGATGGGATTCAAGTCAGGACTCTGTGCAGGCCAGTCCATTAGAGGGATGTTATTGCCGTTTAACCCCTTCGCTACAGGCCGTACTGTGTGCACAAGGTGTTCGATCGTGTTATAAAATGCAATTGTCATCCCCGAATTGCTCTTCAATAGTGGGAAGCAAGAAGGTGATTAAACATCAATGAAGACTTGTACTGTGATAGTGCCATGCAAAACAACAAGAGGTGCAAGCCCCCTCCACGAAAAACACGGCCACACCATAACACCACCGCATACAAATTTTACTGATGGCACTACACACGCTGACAGATGACGTTCGCCGGGCATTCGCCTTACCCACACCCTGCCATCGGATCGCCCCATTGTGTACCGTGATTCGTCATTCCTCAGCACGTTTTTCCATTGTTCAATCGTTCAATGTTTACCCTCCTTTCTCCAAGCGAGGCGTTGTTTTCATCAGACTTCTGACACAAGTGACACCCAATCACCTAACCACGTTCGAAGTCTGTGAGTTCCGCGGAGCTCCCCATTTTGCTCTAAAACGATGTCTAATGACTACTGAGATCGCTGATATAGAGTACCTGGCAGTAGATGGCAGCACAATGTACCCAAAATGAAAACGTATGTTTTAGGGTGTGTCCAGATACTTTTGATCATATACAGTATGAGATTAGAATTTTGAAGTACTTCCAGTTGTTCTCTCATTTTACCTCACCACATTTTCGCTCAGTCTTGAATTTGGGTCACTTATTCTGAATCATAAATAAAAGTCGATATTATATGACTCGCTTCTGTCGTTTGGCTCAATATTTACGTGGCTGGAAAATTTTTCAAAGCGAGTTTTCGAATCAGCGAGTTAATACAGTATGTCCATGCTTTTGAGCGCCGCGAAGCGCCAGAGCAGGGCTTTGAGCATAGTCATGGTGCTTGAGCACGTCAGGCATGCCGACCTAAAGGCCTGTTGACACGATCACTGAGTGAGCGCTTGAGCATTGAAGAGAGGCTCAAACCCCGCCCATTTCCTCTCGTTTCAGACTGAATGGATCACTAAAGCTGGTTTAAAACGGAGGGTGCCTTCCCCGGGGAAACGCCCTCTCTCCCTCCCCACCTCTTCAAAAAAACCCTAAACCCCCGATCTATTGCCTCCCACCTCCCACCCGTTCCCCAGGCGTGTTGACGTTGCCCTCGTTCATGCTGGGACTGCCTGAGAGCCACAGAGAGACAGTGCGCTACAGACAGTCTTGAGGGAAGGGTACGTCTTAAGCAGCGCGCACACTGTGTCGGAAACGATGCGTCGGATCGGAAACGAAACGTCTGAAGGAAATAAAAAACAAACCTTTCTACCTGAACACGCACACTGATTTAGATCGGAACGGAACCGACGCTTCAGATGGGAACGGAAACGCCGTAGAATTCTTGGAAAGATATTTTTTCTGAAGATTCTGACGCGCCTGAGAGGCCGCGCATGCGCAGACTGGCTGTTGTGAGGTGGTGGCGGGAGTTGCTGAGCAGTTGAGAGCTTATCAACGTAATGTTTGGGTGTGTCCGTGTCGAAATTAAATTATGGCCGAAAATAATGATGAAAAGCTAATGGTCTTAGTATCCCAATACGAAGTACTGTATGATATTGGTCATAAGTATTATTATGACACCACACGTAAGGACAACGCATGGGAGGAAATTGCCAAACACATGGAAATGCCAGGTAAGAAACCACCATTTTAATTTATTTTAGTATATTTTTTGTGCTTTAACCACAAAGGCATTGGAATTAAGGACGGTGAATACGGATATATTTCTTGCATTTACCTTGCTGCTAATGTTAATTCTGTTGCTTTCCTCTGTTTATTACCTCATTCTGCCAAGGTACTTGTCCTTGCGGTGAAATAAAATAATTCTTAAAGCTATCCCTTATTTCGAAAGCCTGACGAACAGCATTGCCTCCCACTCCAGAGAGAGGTTGCATGCCGGTTTGTATTTCTTTACTCTCGAGCTCACCTTCTCCCCAAAAATGTGTATCATTTCGTAGGAAGTTATGCAAACATGTAGTTGCTAAGACAACAGTATCAACATGGTCTGGTGTTATTTCCAGTTTCTGACTGAAAATTCTAAATTTTTTGGTCAAGATTTCGAATGCATTTTCCGACACTCGCCTAGCTCTGAAATGTCGGTAGTTATGTATTTTGTTTGCTTCATTATTAGCAACCTGAGATCCCGGAAAAAGGCCGCATGATATAATTATGAAGAGGAAACGCTTCGTCCCCTACCACAACGTGTGAGAGAACAACATTCGTGTTAGGTAATGCTCTCGGTGAGGGTATATTCAATATATTAGATACAAGACTTTTACCTAATTTAGAGTCTCTCAATATAGCGCCATCGCTGTTTTTTCCATGGGCTCCAACATCTACCACGATGAATTTGCAATCTGCATCTACTAGCGCCATCAGTACAATGCTAAAGTCTTTCTCATAATTGAAATAAAGCAAGCCGCTGTTTTTTGGCTTTGTTATCACTACGTGCTTGCCATCTATCGCACCTATTACGTTAGGAAATTGCCATTTGGTTGCAAAACCTTCTGCTATTTCCTCCCATTTCGATACGTTGGGTGGAGCCATAACCATTGGTCTCAATCTTTTCCAAATAGCATCACAAGTAGAGTAAACAATGGCTCTAACAGTTGCCTCTCCCATTCGGTAGCTAAATGCAATAGTCTTGTAACTTCCACCATGGCCCAGGAATCTGTCAAAGAACAAACAAAAAATCTATTAGTGAATACAAAATTGTACAATTTTAGTGCTACAAAATATCTAAAAAAATTAAATGATTTCTACTATTAACGCCCTTTGATTCGCCTAAAATGTTTATACGCTGATTTTTTGTTTTACGGTGCAAGCAGTCAAGAGGAGATGGACTGCATTGCGGGATTGCTATAGGAAGGCCTTGAACAGGAAAAAAAAACTGCGAGTGGTCAAAAAGCAGTGAATGTGGCGCCATGGAAGTATGAGCAACAGATGGGTTTTTTGAAAACGCATGTTTCTCAGAAGAGGTCTCAAACAACAAATTTAAATAGTATTGAGGATCAGAACGAGAATGTTGATGCAGGAACCAGTAGTACGGGGAAATCTGAAATCGTCACAACACAAGATTTTGAAGAAGAGCACGATGACGAATGTTCTAACTCTGACATTACTGTGCCTGATAAACCTAAAACAGCGGCAATGGCAACTCCTTCAAAGAAGAAGAGGTGCACTCCACAAACTTCAGCCTATGATATGCTATCTACATATTTAGAAAGTAAAAATTCGGGTACAGACCATTTAACTGCATACTTTAAAATGGCAGAGGCAACTGTTCGAACTTTTTCCCCTATGCTACAAGTTGAAATCAAAGTTCGTTTCAGTTCTATTCTGTCTGAGTATGAATACAAAAACCTTAGCTCAACTTCATCACACCATTCTTCCCCATCACCAAATTTCTCAAGTTGTAGTTCAGTACATGTACCATCTCCATCACCATCCCCATTATACTGTGGTCCAACACATTCCCAGCCTCCATTACCATCTCTACCAGTCCATCGTTTTCCACCGATCCAGATTATGCCACAAGATATGTCTGAAAACCACCTATCAATCTCATCTGAACCACCAGAAAGTACTCAACGTGCTTACACACATATGTAAAGTCACTCACCTATAATATTTGTTCTCAAATGAAGAAGCATTGTATTAATTCATGTAATGGTAAACATTAAATATTAGTGAAAATTTAACTTTTATTACCTACCTGAGTGTTACAGCCAGTCGTTCTTCTGTTGAAATTGATCTTCTAAACGTTGTATCTTCCTTGGTTATGTCTTCTTCAATATACGAACGCAGTTCGCAAAATTTTTCGAAGCTCAGACGAAAGTATTTGAAGAACTTAGCGTTGTCATTCTTCAAACGAGGGAACAATGTTCTGTATTCTCCTTCACTATCTCTTGCAGCGCAAATATCGTGCACCCACATTGCTCTCTTCCCTTTCTTTTCTTCCTTCTCCTCTTCTTCACCCTTTAATGCTAAACAAATCATAAACACTTCTTCGTCACTGTCACTCATTTTAGGTAGAAGGTATCTGGCTTAATTATTTTCTATGAGATATATTATACATTACCCTCATCTTCCAAGGTCAACTCAACACTGACCACGTCTCATCCGATCTGATACAGTGTGCGCTCTCAACGTCGTTTCCGTTCTGTTCTGAGGCCTCTGAAGCTTCGGCGGCGGTTCCGTTCCGACACAGTGTGCGCGCTGCTTTAGCTGCCCTGTCGTCATGTTCACATGCGTACTCTCAACCCAAGAAGTCTCTACTGATCATGAAAAGGGCTGAGGGCAAAAGTTTTCACATTGATTGATTTATTTAAAGCAAAGCGTCAGTCTGATTGTATTTATTGCGGTTGTAAATATTATTCATCAGGTACTATCGGTGAAATTATTTTCGATTTAATTCAAAAGTAATTACCATTAACAATAGTAACACAAATCGTTCGCTGTCATGCTATTATTAACACAAGATGGCTCGTGATGGGACTTAGACTGATATAATTTGAGGTACTTATTTCTATTTCCCGTAATCAGACTCTATCGTGCATATATCGTTTATTTTTGTCTCCATAAACATCTGCTGGGCAAGCAATATTTTATTATTCCTTAGTTTGCGCATTAAGATCATATAAGAAGCTATATCTGCGCGAAGTTTTATTGATTCGCCTCCATTCCTTATTAATCTAATAAGCATATTCGTTTCTGTCAAGGCACTTGGCCTTCGTTTAAGAAGTAATTCTTGAATTCTTCACGAATACGTTGAACTTCTCATGCCGGCATTCGTGAAATAGTATGCAGATTAAAAATAGCGTCCTCTTTTCTGCACGTACCTTGAATTACATTTCGACATCCTCACTCAATCACAGTAATAATCTCCAAAGCTGCCGAATTTTTTCTGATGATCGTACCAAAACCTCCATGAAAATGTACCAACAAATTTTAAAGCATACCAAAACTATTTAACTAGCAATAAAACGTAAAATTTAAAGGTTTTACCTACTCTTCCAGTTGGAATGAAGCTTCCTCCTCCTCTCCTTCCTTTTTCTGCCAATGTTTTTTTTATTTAATTGTTGATTAAGCTACGCACGAAATGTTCAAGAAGCCTTCTAATTCGTGCACTCTACAATATGTTCTCTAACGTAGATTTTGATCGCATTCATGCATTTAGTGTTACTCTTTTTATCGAAATCCTGTTTTTTGTTTTTATGTAGTTAGGGTCGAAAAAATTCTCTAGCTGCAGCAAAATAATGCGGTATTGACAAAAGCTGCATCATGAACTCGGGTAGCCGCGGGTAACAATACTGCGTACCAGAATTTTTCAGACACCGTTTCTGCCTTGAAAGGAGCATCTTGAACAAACAGTTCTCGCCAGTTTATATTTATCTTTTCATGCTGCTCTGCTTTTACGAAGTTGGAGAAATGCATTGAATATGGTATTATTAAATTACATTTACTAAGACCTTTCAATCCAAACTCTTCCAGTTTTTTGGGACATATTGTGTTGACATTTCTCAGGAGAATGCTTTCTGCAGCTTCACCAAAATAAATCTCATTTTAAATGATATATATTGATTTCTGGAAAATCTCACTTTTAGGATAAATAGGAAAACCAACGTGGCTAAGAATATCATGATAAAAAACAAACGTTTCGGATTATAAAAAATCCTCTGTCAATATAAATCTCATTTATATTAACATAGTTTGAGGGGTTGCTTACATTTATTTAGCAATTGTCATTCGAAATCAACAGATCCCTTTTTACGAAGTTGTCCATAGTAAAAATTCTCACTCCAGTGATATCAAAATACATTTTTGTAAAGGAACTTGTACATTTGCTGAACGCACCAACTTCGGCAGCCTTGGGCATCTCACCCTCCGTCTAAATGCAAGTGGGGAAGCTTAAGCGGGTGAGAGGGGTAGGGTGGGGGCGTCACCCTGGGGAAGAAACACTCCGTCTAAAGCCACCTTAAACAACAGTGCGGTCTAGGTTGGTCTTCATCAAGCTATCCAATCATTCCATTTCCACGGTCCACCGCTTGCCAGACGCCAGTACCATTTTAGATGCTGAACTTGGAGGGTGTGTCTTCTCTGCTCCCTGCCTACACGTTTTCTTGGAAAAGTGGCCTTTAGCTGCCCAAAAAAAAGTTTTTTTAATCCACGCTTCGCCCACATTTTCCTCTATCGTTTATGTTTCTTCTTTAAAGCCGCTACAACTGACAGAGATTGCAAACGCCATTGCCTGTCGCAGAGCCCCCTTCGTTCGTTCTCTCTCTACCGCTGCTAGGAGCAGACTGAGGATTTTACTAGGAGCAGTGGTGCACCACTGCCATGGTCCGTGTCGACACGCTGACTCGACCAAGTACGCTACTGAACTCGTGGTGAAGTTGTTCATCAGTGATCGTGTCAACAGGCCTTAAAGTGACCTGTCTTGAACTGACACCGTGATTCTATTTGGAACAGTTGAGATGCAACAGAAGAGCAGGACGTACTCGATTAAGTGCTATGAAAATATTGAAAAAGTTACCCATCTCGTCTCCTTCCAACCAGGAGTCAAGTGTGCACAGAGGAAGGGTGGGTGAGGATTCCGGTAAAATGATATGAAAAGTGAGGGGGACGTTCGCTGGAGAAAAATGAAATGACGCACTATAGCTCGGAGTAAAGTTTTAACGAAGACTAAAATATCACTGAAAACGTATATATTTCATTCTGTATTTGTTGAAAATAATATCTCCTTAAACAGCTGAACTAAAGCATTTCGAGGAGATATTGAACCATCTGATACATTTATCAGCGGCTTATAATCAAAAAAATAAGTGAAGCATATATCAAGGGCTTAAAAAAATTACCAGATTATGCCATTAGTAGGATTATTCGAGTACTGGTATTACATTTAGAACACTGAAATTTTTACTATTAACAGAACATTGCAATTGAATTCCGGATCTAACACTTACTTTAAAAAATTTCGAATATTAATCGTCAAAAATAATGGCGATGTCTGCAGCGATTGTGAAATTGTAACTGCGATTAACCAGGATGCTGTAACTGCAACTGAAAGCAGAGCAGTGAAACTCATCACTCGACACTTGACTACGAGTGTGGCTGCATGTATGTATCTGGGAGCACGAATGAGTGTTCACTAGGGTGGAGCGTTTTTTTCACGATTTTCAATGTTCTAATATGGGTAGTGTAGAAAAGTTGTGAATGCATGTCAAAATAACTCATGCAAAATCTTAGACCTGTATGATAAAATTTTCCCGTTGCACAAGCGCATTGATAATTTGAAAAAGTGAGAAAAATTGCTAATATTTTCCAAGTGTGGAGTAAATTAAAAAATTGTCGCATTGACTTTGGGTAAGTTTTAAATGAAAGTACTAAATTTGCTCTAAAATTTCATTTCAATATGTTTTCCTGTGAAACTTCGTCTTCTGCTTGCACATTTGATCAGAAAAATGGAAAAAATACTTTAAAATGTAGTGTTTTTAGAATGTCACTATTTTTACATGTGGAGATTCACCTTCTTGTGTAATGATTTATATGCAGCTCTTAGTTTATTTTATCGATTATTAGGGTAATAATGACAATAAAATAATCCAGAACTCACTACGTGGAAGTGGCTGCATGTCGAGTTCCACCCTACCCAACCCAACCTCTCATCCATGTTAGGTAGTCAAATTTAGTTCAATCTGTATTGATTTTTTGTTTCAAATTTTGACAACTTCTTTCTACCTTCAATTCTGTTTCTCATGTACCCGTCACAGGCCTCATTGCCAACTACAGAGGTAGAGGCATCTGTCACTAGTTTAATAAATCTTTCGACTGCCTGTGTGTGGCAACGTAAATCGGGAATGAGCTTTGACAATTTTTTTGATTTAATTAGAGTTGTGATATCTTCTGTAGATATCTTTTTTGTTGCTGGAGGTTCTGTAAGCTGGATGGTTTGCCAGTTAATCATAGAAAAATATGAAGTAGCAGAGAAAATAAGCTTAGGTAACTTAAATTTTCTTGGTACTGTTTCGTCTGCACATTCTCTTGCTTTCAGGATGCGTCTAAATCCAAGTTCACGAACTGTTTCTGATTCATCATGAATCATAGCAAGCAACAGGTTTTCCGGAAGAGCAAAGTAAGCATTGTTTTGCATGACTTTCTCAACAATATTGCGATGTTCCTCTGTCATTGAACGAGATTTGGTTATCAACGCAAATAAGTGCTGGGCGCCATGAATTACAGAAGGTTGCCTTTTGATAGAGAACCAAACTGGTGCATAAACTGCCATGATGTAATTTACTATTGACAGCAAAGAAGAGGTTGGATTAACTTCGGATACATACAGTCGTAGTATCCGATTTGCGGTGGTAAGCCACCTAGCATGGTGCATTTTCCCTGGATTTTTAAGTGCCAATTCCAGAGAACATTCTCCTGTTGACACGGCTCGATGTATTTGCAGCAAATAAGCCTGGTCTTTACTGAGATCGAAATTTTCAAAACAAATATCTTCACAAGGAATGGCAGTGAACTGTACTATTGGTAATTTTTCACAGTCAGGTAGACATTTGCCAATGGGTCCTGTGAAGCCTCTTGGTCCGGCCGTTTGTCCATCGATGTTTTTAATTAGGTGACGCAAAGGCAGCTCATTTGCATGCAGCAAACAAACAAACCAGTGTAGTGGTTTCTTCAGTTTGTCTTCTAATAATTTTATAATGCCACCTTTTTCACCTGTATTCACAGTGTGACCAAATATAGCCAGTTGCCCATTAATTACTTTAGTTATTGCGTTGCGAAAACTTCAAGCATAAGTTATATGTCACAAACATGTCCCATTAATGTCAGCTTAATAATGACCACGCACCCTTGAAATTTTCTGCAAGTGAGTAGGGATGTATTCAATTTAAATACTCTGGTACATTTTTATTGTGCTATCAACCGTGTTTGCTTATGATGAATTGATTAATCGCGCAAGAACTAAGGTAATTCAAGGGCAAACTGGTTATAATCGGTTTGAGCAGTGTGACGGTTGGAAAGTGTGACTAATGGGAAATCAGCTGTGCGCAGCCGTTTTTTAAAATTAAATTAAGAGGTGGCCATCCTGGGCCTCTCATGATTCTCCGATGGTGAATAGGAGAAACTGGTCGCGCCTTGGGAGCGCGACGGTAATGCTCCATGCTGAGCCATGCGTGTCCACCGGTTGGGACAGAGGCGCTGGCGCGCCTATAAAGTGGACACTTCGAAGTTGCCTCATAGGAGACGCATGGATGAAACAACCATGCATATATTTGGGAGCGCTCCCAAGAATCACCGATGCCACTCCTATAATTTTTAATAGGGTACGACTGTATGTATCCGAAGTTAATCCAACCTCTTCTTTGCTGGCAATAGTAAATTACATCATGGCAGTTTATGCACCAGTTTGGTTCTCTATAAAAGGCAACCTTCTGTAATTCATGGCGCCCAGCACTTATTTGCGTTGATAACCAAATCTCGTTCAATGACAGAGGAACAACGCAATATTGTTGAGAAAGTCATACAAAACAATGCTTACTTTGCTCTTCCGGAAAACCTGTTGCTTGCTATGATTCATGATGAATCAGAAACAGTTCGTGAACTTGGATTTAGACGCATCCTGAAAGCAAGAGAATGTGCAGACGAAACAGTACCAAGAAAATTTAAGTTACCTAAGCTTATTTTCTCTGCTACTTCATATTATTCTATGATTAACTGGCAAACCATCCAGCTTACAGAACCTCCAGCAACAAAAAAGATATCTACAGAAGATATCACAACTCTAATTAAATCAGGAGAATTGTCAAAGCTCATTCCCGATTTCCGTTGCCACACACAGGCAGTCGAAAGATTTATTAAACTAGTGACAGATGCCTCTACCTCTGTAGTTGGCAATGAGGCCCGTGACGGGTACATAAGAAACAGAATTGAAGGTAGAAAGAAGTTGTCAAAATTTGAAACAAAAAATCAATACAGATTGAACTAAATTTGACTACCTAACATGGATGAGAGGTTGGGTTGGGTAGGGTGGAACTCGACATGCAGCCACTTCCACGTAGTGAGTTCTGGATTATTTTATTGTCATTATTACCCTAATAATCGATAAAATAAACTAAGAGCTGCATATAAATCATTACACAAGAAGGTGAATCTCCACATGTAAAAATAGTGACATTCTAAAAACACTACATTTTAAAGTATTTTTTCCATTTTTCTGATCAAATGTGCAAGCAGAAGACGAAGTTTCACAGGAAAACATATTGAAATGAAATTTTAGAGCAAATTTAGTACTTTCATTTAAAACTTACCCAAAGTCAATGCGACAATTTTTTAATTTACTCCACACTTGGAAAATATTAGCAATTTTTCTCACTTTTTCAAATTTTCAATGCGCTTGTGCAACGGGAAAATTTTATCATACAGGTCTAAGATTTTGCATGAGTTATTTTGATATGCATTCACAACTTTTCTACACTACCCATATTAGAACATTGAAAATCGTGAAAAAACGCTCCACCCTAGTGTTCACACGTGTTTTAGTGTGAATGTATATCTGAACTGCAACTAAAAAATCCTTCAAAAATGCATCTCCCACCTCCGAACTCAGCAGTTTTTTTCGTACGTAGAAAAGTAATACTTTCATTTATTCTGCGATATTATCAAATGGGAAGTTTATCCAGGCGAGAAACTTAGTCATCGAAGTCCTAATAAGTTATTTCGCTTAATGCAATTAAAACCAGCTAAGTTTTCAAAATGAGAGCGCCTCAGTGTTTAAGCTGATTTCCACTACTGTTTCGGAATCTCTGTTGAAGTGGTGGGGATTAACAAATGATATTTCGAATAAGAACATCTAAAGAAAGAAGTTATTTTTCATTTGCTAGCTTACATAAAAAGCCTGTAATTTTACGCGATAAAGTCAGCGATACTTTTCACTCACAAGAGAATATTCGTGTAATGGATTGGTTTGCACGAAACAAAACTTAATCGTAGGGTGATGTGTTCACGACCCGGACAAGGTCTCGACCCGGACAGTCTTGATTAATCAATGAACGGTCGAGCCTAGGATGACGTCAGAGCTGTGACGTATGAGGGAGGGCGGTCCTAAATAGACGTCATTTGCAAACCTCCCCGCCGACGCTCCGCTTGTAAGCAAGGTAAGAATTTCGATTTTAAGAAGTCGCGATCTTAATTTTCGGCATCAGGATATAATGTGCCATGACCACGAATAAGGCGTGATCAACTTGTGATAAGTTTTGTTATGTAATATGCCATATTGGCATAAAATCAGTGATAATACGGAGTGCCTAAACAATGATGAACTCATTGGGGTGCCCGCTAAACAAAGTTATGCAGTGTTCTCGACTCGGACAATTTTTGACAATGCAAATTAAGCGGACTGGAAAAACCAATTAAAAAGTGAATGATTGCATAGTTCTCACAACTATAATGTACCAAATGTGAGATAAAGCCATGGAAAAGGCTGGAAATGGGTGTTTGCCACGGCTAAATACCGAGTGATTTTTCGAAGTGTTTTATTGATGGAAGTGAATCATTTTTAGCATTAATATGTGCCCCCCCCCCTCCATTAGTGTTTACTTCTCCAAATTGAAATATTTAACCTAGGCCAATTGTTTATATTTTTTACGAATTTTCAAAAAAATGATGTGCGTGGTCTCGACTCGGACAGTGTGCACGTGATGTCCGAGTCGAGTCGAGTCCAAGTCGGTTTTTTTATTACATTGATATTTTGCTGACAATTGTTTCATTCCACGTTTCAGTGTCATGTTCTGGATATTCTTAGTAAGAAAAAATATAAAACATTGGTGTCAGTGTGTTTTTGTTGGACCAAAACATCCGTCCGGGTTGAGACCACACCCCCGTCCGGGTCGTGAACACGCGGTCTCGACCCGGACAGAGAATTCTGGATTTTAAAAACGGCTGTAAAACCAATACTATGATATCTAGAGATATGAAACTCATAGCATAAGATGGGGAATTAGTTAAGCTTTCTTTTAAGCACAAAATCTCTCCTGTAGCTCAATAACTTTTTTTTAATGAGTATTATTCACTTTACTGCCCGGGTCGTGAACACATCACCCTATACATATACAGATGTGGCCAGTGATTTTGGGAAAAGATAGTTTTTCTTTCTTTTCTTCAAGCTAAGGTGTAGCCTTGCGTAGTTTTTAATTGGTTGCTTCCGGAAAACATTATAAAGTATAAATAAAAATATGAATTGCCCACAAAAAATTTTTAATAACCTAAAAAAGTATTTATTCTCAATGTTTGCGAAGTTGACCAAGCGTCTTCAAACAATTTTTATGCGCATTGACATGCTGTTTACTAGCTTTCAATGATATTATCATCAATGGACCTCAACTCTTCTTCAATTAAGGCCCCAAGTTGCGCTAAATTCGTTGGCTTCCTCTTCATCTGACTTTTTATGATCGACCATAAATTTTCGATCGCATTCTGATGAGCTGAATTTCCGGGCCAATGGCTCAAAATCTTCACTCCATTGTCATCTTGGAACTTTTTAATTCCTCTTGCATTATGACAGTTGGCACCATCATGTTAGTGAACCACCTCTTTGTCGAGAAGCTGACCAGCTATCGATGGAAGGAGATGATCTTCAAGACTTTCAGGCACCAGGTCGAATTCATTGCTGTGTTTTTGGGTGAAATAGTCAGTGCTCCAGTTCCTTCCCTGATAAGCAGCCCCAGACGTGAAGAGTGGGCAGGATGCTTGACCGTTGGAACGACCAACTTCTTGTGAAATTTCTCGCCTTTTCTTTATCTCACGAGGCTGTTCCCGAAGGTGTCAAAAAGGGGAACGGCGCTTCATCGGAGAAAATGACTTTGCCCCGTTGTTCAGCAGTCCAATGCTTGTACTTCCTGCCAAAATTGAGCTAGTCTTTGACGTTGTTTGCCGTCATAAGAGGTTTCTTCGTAGCTCGCCTTGAAGCAAGTCCGTTGTCGGAGTCGACGCGTCGAACAGTTTGCGCTGAGGCATGGCGCCATCCCTCTCCCATTCTAGCGAAAGCTTAGAACTGCTGGCAGTCCTTTCTCGTAAGGCCGCGGCCAGACAAACAGCAGTGGAGCAGGGCAGAGCAGAGCAGTTTCGACCCTCTGGTAGCTGCTAGCTGACGCTAGTAAGTTAGGCGCCCAAACAAACAGCAGTGGCTAGTCCTGAGTCCTCAGCAGTTGCAATTTTGGCGCTAAGAAGAGCAGTGCTTTGTGACTGGAGTTACCTCAAATTTTGTTTATTAAATAGCTGTAGAACTGAAAATATTTCATATAATTATACTTATCTATATATATTGCTATGCTACGCATCATGTTGTTAGCATTACAAGTACATCCGTACACTGTAGTATTTTAATTTTTATTTCCCTACAATATTGTGACACAAAATGAATTAAATGACTTTAACACTGTTTTACAATTGCTCCAGAAAATTCCGCAAGAAATTAATTGCATGACATGCAAATTATGATTGCTGATAGAATAATCATGCAAATAATTCACTGACGAATGACTTGAAATCTTATAGATACTTGAATCAGAATTATTTTGCAGTGCTTTACGTGTAGATACATCACAGAACAAGGAACTTATTTGTTCAGGCGTATAAAGGTATACATTTATGGATATAACAAATCGAATTTCGAATTAAAAACTTAATAAACAATTTCAAAGTGTATAAGGATCTTTTGTCATTGGCTTTCGTCAATAAGTTTCAATTTCATTGTTATCTTCCCATTAAACTCGAACATCACAACCGTTTTTTGGAGATAATAGTTTTTTAGTTACACCCTTTTAAAGTTATTTTTAATAATGTGATTGTTAACGCAGACTTAAATTTTTCTGTATCGGCCATGCCCAGCGCTTCGCGCTGGTCCAGTAAAAATTGATATATAAAAAAAGGTATGTTTGAAGTGCCGCGCATCTAACACGAAAGACCTAATATAAAAATGTTCGACAGTGGTACACTTATAACTAGACAAGCCCACTTAATATCAACTTCGATAGCGTCTGTAATAAATGATCATTTTTCATTAACATAGTTATGATCAAAATATGAGATGCATCCCCGATCGCAGGAATAGCTTGCATCGAGGACATCAGAAGTTCGACATCCCCCCTGTACGAACTCTAGGGTGCAACTGACCATGGAGCTGAAGGCCTGTTGACACGAGGAGTGGGCGAGCGCTCCACCGGGAAAGAGAGGCTTAAACCACGCCCATTTTCTCTCGTTTCAGACTGAATGGAGCAGTAGACAACAGTCTGTCTCAGTTTGGTCTTCGTCGAGCGCGTCAATGTTGCCAGTGCAATTTCAGACGCTGAACGTGTAGGGTGTGCGTCTCTGCTCCCTGCCTACACGTTCTCTTGGAAAAGTGGCGTTTAGCTGCCAAAAAAAGACTTTTTTAAGCCAACGCTTCGCCCACATTTTCCTCATTCGTTTTTGTTTCTTCTTTATAGCCGCGACAACTGATAGAGATTGAAAACGCCATTGCCTGTCACAGAGCCACCTTCGTACGTTCTCCCCCTACCGCTGCTAGGAGCAGACTGAGGATTTTACTTGGAGCAGTCTGTACCTCTGCCATGGTCCGTGTGGACACCCTGACTCGAACAAGCATTTTACTGAGCTCGTGGTGAAGCGCTCGCACACTCCACGTGTCAACAGGCCTTAAGATATACTGGAGGGAGCATAGCCGATTCCAATCGGGTTCAAATTAGCTGCAAAAGTTGGGAGACTGGGACATTGGCAAGGCCCCACACGTGAGCCAACCACAGACGCTTGGCAGAAGTTGGCTCCTCCTCGCCTCCTCACCTCCTCTACGACTCGCCCTCCCATTTTCCAAAGCAAGATTAGTACCGCTCCACAAATCGAAGGATGAGGTGCGCGTGCAAGTCGCTCTCTATATTGTTATATTCAAGGGCCTGCAATCTTTATAGTTTTCACTCTAAATGTATCTTTGCTAGTAATTTTGATATTATTAAGTGTCATCAAGTGAGGAAACACAATTTATTATCTTTCGGAGTCTTAGAATCCCAAATTAATGATTGACGATTAACTCAACAGCTGGAAGAGCATTCAGCGAGCGTGTGCACATCCCAGCGTAGTCAGGAGGTAACTGGCTTCCGTGCTGACGTCACATTTGCGAGACGGCTATTGGTTACCACAGGCATAGGAGAAATCTCAAAAACTGGTTCTCTTCACAGACGGCTATGCTCCCTTCATATATCCTAGCTCCATGCAACTGACCGCTAGCTCCCGAGTCCCACTCCCCAGCGGTGTTTCATCATAAATGATAAAACGCCGCATGCGCTTGATTCAGGCAGCGCTGCGTTGCACTGCTCTGTGCTACTTCTCTGGCCACCCTGATAGGAATACCATCAACATAAAACACCGCGTCAGCTCTGCTCTGCTCTACCCTGCTCCACTGTTGTTTGTCTGACCGCGGCCTTAGGCCGGTGACACACTTGGCGTTTTCTTTCCGATCGGATATTTAACCGTCGCCGCCGTACCAGTAGTGGCGCGTAGGATTATATTGTTTCGGACACAATAAGCAGAGAAATGGACGAGCGGATCATTTAACGCCCACGGCAGCTATGCAGCCGCCCACTGCCACTGCAATCGGCGGTTTTTTAACCGCCTCCACAGAAGTGGTGGGCTGGTGGCATAGGTGACTCAATGCGCGGTAAGTTACACACGTGTCGTCCAGTCTGCCGCCAACCGCTATAATGTACTTATTGACCGCTCTGTATTGGTGTGCTTTACCACGGCCGAAGAGATTGAAATTGACAATGAATTACTAATTCACCTTGTACGAGAAAGGCCTGAGCTTTGGGACAAAACTTCGGACACTTTTAAAGATAGGAACGCAACAAGGAATGCATGGCATGAAGTTTGTCTACAACTTAAGAACGATTTTGATAAACTGGAAGACAGCAAAAACAATGACTTCGGTAAGTTTAAATAATAGATCACTCGTGAAAAATTCATTTTAAATTACTTTTTCTGACATATTTGAATCGATAAAATCTGAAAATAACATTTTTTGTTAATTAGATAATTGAAATTCATTTTGAATGTAATGATTTAAACTTTAATAAATAAATTTAGGAAATGTATTGAAATATAGTAATATGAAATGAAATTATTTTCAAATCCATTTTTTTACAGGTCACTAAACACGGAAGTCGCCAAATAATGTATATTTATTTCATGTACTTGAATTGACCTTCATAGCCTTAAACTTATATATTTTATCTTTGCTATTGAAAATTTACCAACACTTACAAAGAACGAAATAAAAAAACAGACCACAACGTATCAACAAATTTATACTATACTACATAAATTAAAGACTTTTAAGATCATCTAAATAACATTACAGGTAATACTTAAGAGGCTTTCAAAACGAATTTTCCATATGATTTTATTAACATGATATTTTTAACGTTTGAATGAACATAATGCTTGTTATATGCATAATTCTACTAGTAAGTGAGATTAAAGTTATTTTTCATACTAAACAGTACCATTTGTGTTCTCACTTTATGTAGTTATGCTTATATTTTCTGGTTTCTCCTACATAGGCCATCAGATCTTTGACATTTGCCATGGAATGCTACCAACACTTGACACGAAGTACCTGCAGAGAATGTTTCTCACGTTGTTAGCTTTCAAACTTCCTATTATATTGCACAATACTTCGATGTTTTCACGTGCTGACATTGACATTGTATCCTCCACTGAAAAATAAAATGAATGAACTTGTTGCGATAAATTGAACTTATTGCGATCGCAACAAGTAGCGGCCACAATTGCGATCGCAACTTTTTCTGTTGCGGTTGCGCTGCAACAATTTTCGGAAAGTTGCGAATCTGTTGCGATCGATACCATTTCAAAATAACTTCAATATTGTTCGGGTTTCATGCGTTATACGCGTATCATTCACGTTGAAAACTAAACCGTACAGGGTACAACCCATCTGGCAACTGTTTATTATTAGCATTAGGCGATACAGTGATACCCATACACTTTGCTTACCGTATATAAGTATATTTTACTTACCTCATTATATAACATATGTTATTAGGAATGATGTGAGTTGTAGGTGTGAAATTACGTGTTGTACGGCAAATCTACATAGCTACATAGATGTTGCGATTTGACTATGTACTTCACAACGACGATTTTGTCTTGCCGTCCTCTCTGCATCCACATTTTAAGCTAAAATGGCTAAACGAAGTACAGCGAGTGGAGGTAATAGCACAAAAACTAATCGCTCATCTCAATAACAGATCGGAAAATTGTATTTCAGCTGAGGAGAGCAGTGCCGAAGACGTAGGGACGAAGTTGACTTCTTCAACGTCGTAATGATATCGGATGATGAGGAAAACACAAAGAAAAGTTCGTTGAAACGAGTCAATGATTGGCTGAAACAGGCAGTAATCAACACAACTAGCCACCCTGATGTTCACAGAGCGATGTTTCCTTCAAGTGAATTTGTCGCTTCGTTCATCCAATTTAACACGCCAATATCATCGAACGCTGCGGTCGAACAACTGTTCTTCTCAGGCAAAGAAATTTTGAGACCACGACGTGCTCGGCTTTCAGACAAACATTTTTAAATGTTGACACTTTTGAAAGGCAACGTCGATCGTCATTACAGTGAATTGACATTGTCACATTGAGATCATGAACTAGTATTAAATTATAACAGAGGAACAATAAAAAGAAGAGGAATATCATATATTACAGGAGCATATGCATGGTTTTTCTTTATGCGTCATATAGGCTGTACTAAAATTCTGCACTTTTCTGTTTTCTAATTTTTTTTTTTATGTATGAAACTCCTGTGAAATATAGCTACTAGCTAGGTACCTTTTTGACCTTATTATTTCTAGAAAATAAAATTCATTTCATTTCTCATACTATATTTACAAATGAAACGTTTCTTTCTGTCTCTTGATACAATTATACATCATGACACATTTACATCTTGAATTATTATTATTATTATTATATTCCTAGTTTTACCACCGCAACCGCACAAGTGTTGATCTCAGCAGTGATTTTACATCTTGAAACATTTAATTGATCTATTAATTTTTTTTAGTAAAACAATGCATTATTTTGAATATCTTAGTATTATTTTTACTCATAGCATTATAAACGTAAAATGAATTGAATAATATTCAATTAAAATTATATTTAATGATTAAAAAGTTGCGGTTGCGATCGTAACTTTGTTTTTTTTTTCAAATTTGCTGCTGCGGTTGCGTCGCAACTTTTATTGTGGTGTTGCGGTTGCGCCGCAACATTTTGAAAGTTGCGGGCCCAACACTGAGTACACTACAGGCCTTGACAATCTCAGTAGCAAAATCAGGTTGTACATTCAAGGGACGGTGAAAATTTCGCCATTTAGTACGGAGTACTTCGAAGGCCCACTCTATGTACCTTCTTGCTCTACACAGTCTGTAGTTAAATATCCTCTTTATAGCAGTCAAGTGAGTACCTGCGCAAGGTCTTAACAAATGTTTATGTGAGCCAAATGCAGCGTCAGCTACATGGAAATAAGATATTTTCGGGTCTTCTGTTTCTGGTAGGCACCTCTCTTCTGGTAGATTATGTGAACCACTTTCAATTGATTTCCACAGCTTAGTGTCCTTGAAAATAGAAGAGTCACAGTCTTACCATAACTTCCAATGCTCACGAAGGTAAATTGGTTCGAACTGTTTGTAATAGCCATTAGCGCAATTAAATAATAATCGTTATAATTGAAAACCGTAGAGCCGCTTCCCACTGGACACTAGGGTGGATCGTTTTTTCACGTTTTCCGATTTGATTTTAGCGGTAGTGCGGAAAAGTTGTGAATGGACACCAAAATAACTTGTGAAAAATCTTAAAGCTCTGAGACAATATCTTTAGCTTGCACAAACGCACTGAAAACTGGAAAAAGTAGGAAAAAATTGCTTCCGGTTCATTAACGTATTAAAACATAGTTTTAAGGAAATCACGTTCCGGTAGCTTCCATTTGAAAGTGATTTCAGTACTTTTCAATCTAGTTTAAGTGTGTTATCTTCAGCGAAGTCATCTTCTGCTTCCACAAATAGCTTGGAAAATTAGAAAAATACCAGCAATACCAATAATTGACGATTTTGATCAATTAAGCTCATCGTCATAGATATGGGTACTATGACGTATGTTGCACTTGTTTTGCTAAATAATGCATATTTCTAACATTTACAGCACTTAGTTTTTGTTTTCTCAAATTCTACTTGAAGGAGATAACACAGTCCAGAACTCACCACGAGGAGGTGGCTGTACGACGAGTTCCGCCCTACCCAACCCATCCTCCCTTCCATTGCTGATATCTGTGTACACAGTTTTCACCAGATGCTACCGCTCTGTAATTTACAGAGCGGTAGCATCTGGTGAATGTTCCAGCCAATTGGCACTCATTAAACCAGGGAAAATATATCACGCCAGATGGTTAACAACGGCAAGTCGTATTCTCCGTCTCTACATTTCAATAGAAAACCCTTCAAATCAGCTGCTTCAGATTGTGAACTTTATCATGGCAGTATATGTTCCAGTATGGTCCAATATCAAGATGAGCCCTTCTGCAAGCAATATTGTAAAGCATTTGTTCTCAATGATAATAAAGTCTCGTTCTTTGTCAGATGAAAGCAGAAATATTGTCCACCAAGTTTTGCAAAACAATGCTCACTTTGCTCAGCATGAAAACCTCCTTATTGCAATGATTCATGATGAATCTCCAGCCATTCGTGAGATTGGCTACAGAAGAATAATCAAAGCAAGAGATAATCCAGTTCAAAGAAATACAATTCGGAAATTCCAACAACCGAAGCTACTATTTCATGCTACTGTCTTTAATTTGATGATCGATTGGCAGAACATCCAAATGACAGAACCACCTCTCACGAGAAGAGTATCATCAGAGGACATTATGTCTCTAATTAAATCCAAAGAGAAGCCCTCTGCTCTCCCAGATTTTCCCTGTCATACCCAGGCGGTGGAAAGACACATTAAATTAGTAACACAGGCTTCAAAATCAGTTGTAGGAGCAGCTGCTCGTGATGGTTTTATAAGAAACCGAATTTATGGAAGGAAAAAACTACCCAAGTTTGAAACTAAAAAACAGTATTTGCTTTATTAAACAGAACACTCAAAACAGTGTACACAGATATTAGCAATGGAAGGGAGGATGGGTTGGGTAGGACAGAACTCGTCGTACAGCCACTTCCTCGTGGTGAGTTCTGGATTGTGTTATCTACTTCAAATAGAATTTGAGAAAACATAACTAAGTGCTCTACATTTTAGAAATATGCATTATTTAGCAAAACGAGTGCAATACACATCATAGTACCCATATCTATGACGATGAGCTTAATTGATCAAAATCGTCATTTTTTGGTATTTCTGGTATTTTTTTAATTTTCCAAGCTATTTGTGGAAGCAGAAGATGATTTCGCTGAAGAAAACACACTTAAACTAGATTGAAAAGTACTGAAATCACTTTCAAATGGAAGCTACCGGAACGTGATTTCCTTAAAATATGTTTTAAAACGATAATGAGCCGGAGGCAGTTTTTTCCCACTTTTTCCAGTTTTCAGTACGTTTGCCAGACGGTTGTCTCAGAGCTTTAAGATTTTTCACAAGTTATTTTGGTGTCCATTCACAACTTTTCCGCAATACCGCTAAAATCAAATCGGAAAACATGAAAAAACGATCCACCCTACTGGACACACGGGACGGATGTGCTTTCCATCTATTGCACCAATACAGTGAGGAAAATTTGCTAGAGATTCAAAACCCTTTGCTGACGCATCCCAGGTTTCTTTAGTCAGTTGTGTAGAAGGCTTGAACTTACTCTCTCTCCTCTGATTAATCGAATGAACCCAAATAAGTCTGCTTTTTCGCTTTCTCAGTAATCGACGACGATATCCATACTATCATAAGAGCCGTGTTCGTCAGTCGGTCGGTCGGTCTGTCCGAAGCAAGCCGAAAGTGTGTGATGAGCGTATATGTGATACAAGCTCCAACCTTATATATTTTGACGGGCCGTGTTCACGCGGCCTCACCAACTCTCGAGAGATGTATATTTTTTATTCCTAACGGACTTTGTCTCATTTTGCTCTCTTTTTTAGTTTCAAATAAAGGGGGTGGACTAATAACAATAATGCCAGAAGTTGTTCTCGATTCATGTTGCACAGCACTTGTTTGTTGCACGGAGGTGAGTGATCAAAAGAGTGCCGTCGGTGCGCAACGGACATTTTACCGCCCAAAGTGTAAGCGCTACGTTATGTTAGGACGGCGACAGTAAAAATTCCGATCGGAAACAAAACGTCAAGTGTGTAACCGGCCTAACGAGTAGCGCACTAAAACCCTATCTCGATGAACCGAGTCAACCGACGTCAATCTTTCCCTGCCAAGTGTTTATTTTCGGCACTATGGATTTTGTATCGTTGAAATTTTTCATCAATCTGTAGACAGTTGACGATGGTGCAAGTTGCTTGGCAACGGATTCCTTTTTGATAGACCACCCTGATAGAGAAGAATGATGGTTTTCGTAATTTCTTCCGGAATCACTATGATGATTTTCAATCTGGTAGAGAAACCAATTTTTAAAAGTTTAAAAAATAGATTTTTAAACAAATTTTTTGAAAATAAACATGCCAACTCTCCTTGCGAACGATTTTTTCATCAGTTCCAAATTGCAATGCCCGTATCAGCTTTTGAAGTAGCACAAATAGGTTTTCCGTCTTGTAGGAAAAACGAAATTTGTCAAGTTTGAAAATCCACGTAATTTTTTTTTTTTTTAACTCGCTTCTAAGCAATTTTGCTGTATTATAGGACTGTTATTGATTAGACAAAAGTATATTCTGAAATGAAGCCCTGAAATGAAAAAAAATTTTCCTCAAAATCATTGGCCAAACCTGTACATGAACAAATTTTTAAGAAGATTTGTCCAATTGCACTAAACATCCAATTCAAGAAAAGCTGAAAACGTTTAAGAACTCCTAACGTTTCAAAAATAGCGTGAAGGAAAATGATCGTCGAAGGATACAATACTTCCGCCGCATGCACATGTGTGATCACAGGCTTGAGACAAGTTATCAAACCCCATTATCGAAATCTGTGCGTTTATTGGTTTCATTGTAGTAATAATTTTTTCTTCTTGTTCTATTCAATATTTTGGGCACCGATCTTCTCTACCAACAAGAAATATGGCAGACCACGGTGTAAAAATTCGTAAAACTGTACTCGAAGTGAAAAGTACAGTGGAACTTCGCCATTCCTCCGCCTCTCCATTCGTATAACTCGTTATTCGTCCAACAAAATTCTTCTCGTCATTCGTGCGCTTGCCTCTTAATTTAGACTGTCCCCGAGTCACCTTGTTACTGGTCACGCAACTTACGTTCGCCAGCTCAATCTCGCGCAGCAAGTCGTGCTATCGTTAGTAAGCAACGCATCATGAACACAAGTTTCATGAAACGTAGTGCTATTTTATTGTTATTTCCGTTAATACTGTAACGAAATAGTGAATCGATGAGTCTAAAAAAGATCAGCTATATAACCAAGCCTAGTAAGAAAGCAGTAAGAACGACAATCGAATTGAAAAAACTCTCGTTGTGGAGTTTGAAAAAGTTCCTCGTTATGAAGTTTGTCTTAAGCAAAAGTTGTTTTACTGCAAAAAAAACAGAAAAAGAAAGAACACTTGTGTAATATAGCGAGTAGTGTAAGTTCTAGTTAGAGAGACCATAAGTTGGCAACGCTCGAGAGGGCAACACTCGCAAGTCAGTCTGCGATTGGCCTCGGGTTCAACAACAAGTACATGTTGACCGAGTGTGTAAATAATTACCATACTGTGGTTGGTATCTAACTTCTTAAGTTCTAAACTAATGTACTAATTCTATTCTACCCTATACTATACATTTCCCGTCTATCTCCGCTCTACTCTTGCTAGCCACAGTATTGAAAATGGAGTATTAAGTTAAGGAATCCAAGAGGTGAGTGAACTATTTACCTAACTTGCTGTGTCATTGAATTGTATTGTGTTCAGTACTATAACTATGTTGTGTCTATGTGGAACCCTTGCTGTGCTCTAGTGTGGGGCTATCCAATACATAATACTGGCGACGAGGATTATTTTTTGTAGAACTATTGGGAGAGGCTAGACTAATGAAGGAACTCAGAATTTATATTATTCAGTGACTAGAGTATTGATGCTGTAAATTTCTGATTTTTTTTTTAACAAGGGGTATTATTACAGCCTCTTGAATTGGCCACTCCTGCAACTGATATTGTTGCTACTACTATTTCAGGTAGATATCTGACAATTAGCTGTAAAGCTGGGTAAAAATGCCAATGCTAGGCTCAGTGGGAGAATTCAATCCTTTAGAGGAAGAATTCCCAGAATATGAAGTCAGGCTAAACTGCTTCCTTAGTATTAATAAAGTGGAAGATTCAAATAAAGCTAAAACATTTATTGCTCTGGTAGGTCCTAAAATTGTTAGGTTAGCCAAAGACCTACTGTCACCTAAAAGACTTTTAGATGCTACCTATGAGGAGATCATGGAAGCGTTAAGACGGCATTTTAAGCCGACACGCAACCAGATCTTTGAAAGGTTTAGGTTCCATAAGCGGAACCAGAAACAAGGGGAGAGCATTGCTGATTTTGGGGCTTGCTTAAAGGCCCTGTCAGACACCTGTAATTTCAAACAGGAAGTTCTGGAAGAAGAGACGCTTCTTGATATGTTCATACTGGGTGTGGCCAGTAATGATGTTCAAAATTGTTTGCTCAATGAAAATGACCTCACATGGAAAAAAGCCGTGGATCTGGCAACTGCCAAAGAAACTCAACTGAGGGAGACGGTTGTGTTAAGGCAACCTAATTCCATACTAAATGTGGGCCAGCATAGAGTAAAGCAAACTGCTATTAAGCCTCAGGGCAAAACTCAGGCTCAAGCTAGCCCCAAATCAGCATGCAGCGGCTGTGGTAATCTGCACTGGCGTAGAGATTGCCCCTATAAAGACAGTGTTTGTCATGGTTGTGGCCAAAAAGGCCATCTTAAGAAGTGTTGCTTTAAATTGAAAAAGCAAAATTCTGCTAAAGACAACAAAAATAATTTTGTGCATGCTATGCATGAAAAAAGGGGGAGGGAACACCACCCTAACCCTAGTAGAACTAACAATACAACCTGTGCAGACTATCCAGTTGCTAATCTAGGCTGTTATGGAGAGATTTTCTCAATAGCCGAGGAAATGAAACCCCCAATCAAAATAAAATTGTTACTAAATGGTGTGCCATTAGAGATGGAGGTAGATACAGGTGCTGCCAGGTCTATCCTTTCAATGGCCACCTACTCTAAAATACCAGCTAAGTCAAGACCCGAGCTGAGACCTTCTGATGTTAAGCTTTGGACTTATGGGGGAGCGGAGCTAGTAGTTTGCGGAGAGATTAGGGCTAACATCCAGCGTGAATCTGGTAATTTGGTTCCTCACCTAGCAACTATTGTGATTGTAGACAGGGAGGGGCCAGCTTTGCTGGGTAGGGACCTGATTGATTCCCTTGGGCTTACTATAGTATCAAATAATGTCAACAAATCGACTACCTGCCCTGAAGAGTTAGCAAATAAATTCCCTGACCTTTTTCAACCAGGTCTAGGTTGCTTTAAGGGAAGGAATTTCAAAATAGAAGTGGATCCAGCTGTACCACCAAAGTTTTGTAAGGCCAGGAACGTGCCTTACACACTGAGACCTAGGGTGGAGGCAGAACTTGATAGACTGGTGCAGGAAGGTATCCTCACCCCTGTACAATACTCGAGATGGGCAGCGGCGATCGTCCCTGTGCTCAAGGCTGATCAAAGCATCCGCATCTCTGGGGACTACAAATTAACAGTCAACAGAGCCACTAGGCAGGATACCTACCCTATACCCAGAGTGGAAGATCTATTTAGCGGGTTAGCAGGAGGAGTTATATACTCCAAGCTAGATATGTCTCAGGCATACGCTCAACTACCCTTGGATGAAGACTCCAAGGAACTCACGGTAATAAACACCCACAGAGGTTTATTTGCCTACAACCGTCTCAGTTTTGGAATTGCGTCCGCACCTGGAATCTTTCAGCGTGCCATGGAAGGACTATTGCAGGGCCTCCCAGGAGTGTTCTGCTACCTGGATGACGTCCTGGTGAGTGCCACTAATGAGCAAGAGCACAACAAGCGTCTCTATCAAGTCTTATCTAAACTACAGGCGGCAGGACTAAAACTGAAAATGGATAAATGCCAAATTGGAGTGCCACAGGTATCCTACCTTGGATACCAAATTGACAAGGATGGATTGCACCCCACTGCAGAGAAGGTAGCAGCAATCCAGAATGCACCAGCTCCTACTAATGTAACTCAACTGAGAGCCTACCTTGGGCTGCTAAATTTCTATAGGAAATTTCTAAAATCATCTGCAACTATGCTGGAGCCCCTAAATACCTTACTGAGAGACAAAACCCCTTGGAAATGGGATGCAAGTCAGGAGAGAGCCTTCCAGAAATCTAAACAAGCCCTCCTGGACTCTCAGACTCTAGTCCATTTTGACCCTCAGAAACCCATAGTGGTAGTGGCGGACAGTAGTGCGTATGGTGTGGGAGCGGTGCTGTGTCACCTTATTGATGGGATGGAACGCCCCGCCTATTTTGCCTCCCGAACTCTAAAAGCAACAGAACGCAACTACTCTCAAACTGAGAAAGAAGCCCTAGCTATGGTGTTCGCACTTCGAAAATTTCATTGCTACCTGTGGGGACAGGATTTCACTGTGGTTACGGACCACAAACCTTTGTTGGGACTGTTTGATCCGGGTAGAAGCATTCCTCCGATGGCATCCGGGCGCATTCAAAGGTGGGCTTTACTACTGCAGTCCTACAAGTTCACCTTGCGTCACCGGTCCGGCGTGCTGTTGGGCACAGCTAATGCTCTCAGTCGTCTACCTTTGACAACTCCCGAGGAAGCCACACCTATTCCTGCGGAATGGACGTCCTTAGTGAATTTCCTCGAGTCAGCTCCAGTCACCAGCACCCACATCCGCGACGGCACCCTAAGGGACCCAGTACTTTCAAAGGTGTACAAATACTGCCAAGTAGGCTGGCCTTCGACGGTAATTGGTGACCCTGATCTCGCTCCGTATACTAGGAGGCGAGACGAATTGTCCACACAAAATGGCTGTGTGCTCTGGGGAGCAAGAATTATTGTACCCCAAGCTCTCAGACAAGCCATTGTGGACGAACTGCACTCTGGCCATGCTGGATCATCCAGGATGAAGGAGTTAGCTCGCAGCTATGTATGGTGGCCGCTGCTGGACAAAGATCTAGAAGAAACGACTAAGTCATGCAGCGAGTGCCTGAGCACTCGAGCTGCACCAACGAAAGCTGAACTCCATCCGTGGGAATGGCCTGCGAAGCCTTGGCATCGCATACACATTGACTACGCGGGCCCAATGGATGGAAAATACTATCTAGTGATCGTGGATGCACACTCTAAGTGGGTTGAAATTTTTCCCACATCTACTACAACCTCTAGCGAAACGATCTCGTGCCTGAAACACACTTTTGCGACATTTGGATTTCCAGTAACACTTGTTTCTGACAATGCAACGTGTTTCACATCGGCCGAATTCCAAGAATTTGTGAAGGCATGTGGTATGCGACATATTACGAGCGCACCATACCACCCTTCAACTAATGGACTGGCAGAGCGCATGGTACAAACTTTCAAGAAGAATATACGAAAGTCAACGGAACCCCTACGCCTAGCACTAGACAGGTTTCTGTTCAACTATCGGCTGACACCCCACACGACAACAGGTGTTACGCCCGCCGAACTGATGTTAGGCAGAAAAGTTCGCTCTCGTCTTGATCTGTTTTGGCCGTCAGAAGCAATCGCGTCCAAAGTTGCTCAACGCCAGGACGCTCAGAAAAGATACCACCCAGGGTCTCGCGCGGTTGATATTCCGCCGGAGTCTCCTGTGATGGTCCGTCAATACACGCCGGGTTCCCCAAAATGGACCCCTGCTACCACCATTGAGAAAACAGGCCCGGTATCCTACAAGTGCCAACTGAAGGGGGGAGAGGTTGTTCGTCGACACCAGGACCAAGTTATTACCTGCTCGAACACCATCCCTGAACCCTTGGAACAACCTACGGAGGAAACCATCGTGTTTCCACAACCTGCTCAAAATTCATACCCACCACCTCCGACCAATGAACCTGACACCGGAACACCTGATTACCCGACTCCCACCCAGGAGGCTAGGATGCACGAGCCTCCAAGTGCTAACATCTCACGCAGGTCTACCCGGGCTCGGAAGCCTGTGGTGAGAATGGTTGACTATATTGACTATATTGAATAAGGGGACTGGGGATACAGGGGGAGGGTTTCTAATTAAGGAGGGAGGGGTGTAATATAGCGAGTAGTGTAAGTTCTAGTTAGAGAGACCATAAGTTGGCAACGCTCGAGAGGGCAACACTCGCAAGTCAGTCTGCGATTGGCCTCGGGTTCAACAACAAGTACATGTTGACCGAGTGTGTAAATAATTACCATACTGTGGTTGGTATCTAACTTCTTAAGTTCTAAACTAATGTACTAATTCTATTCTACCCTATACTATACATTTCCCGTCTATCTCCGCTCTACTCTTGCTAGCCACAGTATTGAAAATGGAGTATTAAGTTAAGGAATCCAAGAGGTGAGTGAACTATTTACCTAACTTGCTGTGTCATTGAATTGTATTGTGTTCAGTACTATAACTATGTTGTGTCTATGTGGAACCCTTGCTGTGCTCTAGTGTGGGGCTATCCAATACATAATAACTTGAAAGAGAGAAAACACCGGAAGGGATATTATCTGAAGTATTTATTTAAGGTGACTAACTTTCCAGACAGTAACATCAATATCCCTCTTCCTCCTCTTCACCTTCCACTCATGACATCAGCTCACCTCAGTACGTGCGCGTAAGGTGCAGTAATTTTTTTTTCAGTGGAACATCACAGGTTTATTCCCTTCAAAATCAAGAGAAATATTTAATTTATTTGAAAAATGTTTTGCATTCCGTCCGCAGTAGCGAACGCATTGTAATACAAAAAATAAATAGCTGACACCCTGATATTTAGTTACAACTGAAATTCTATCTTTGTGGCGGCGTAAAACATGGCCCATAATAACAAATTCAATTTCCTGAGCTTATTCGATGGCAATAGTCCACGATATTACTAAATAATTTTACAATGTTTCAGCCTGTAATGTACGCCCTTAAAAACATTGACATTTCTTTTTCCCTCGTGTGCGCAATATCTTGAAAATCGTCTGTACCCATTAAGCGTTATAGAACAATTATACATTTCCTCCTGTAATTCATATGCTCCTAAGGAATTTGACCATTTATTTTTTTTGAGAAACCCGCCGGTGAAATTGACCACAGAGATAAAATGTCTGCAAGCGAGGCTCATTTATTTTCGTACACCTGCCCTCGCGCCGTGCACACTAGGCGTCCAGGCCGCACAGGGTCCTACCTCGCGAATTTCTACACCGACCAACCCTCTCCCTCCACCTCCAAGCAGCTACAAAAAGTTGCCATTCGCGCCAATTATTTAACTATGTAGTACTACTGAGGTTTATTAACCTATCTGTTCGTTATACATTTATTATTAATCACTGCATTATAACCCCTACAAGTACTTAGTAAGTGGATACTTCATCGGAATACCAAAGTTAAGCTATATTAAATCACTATAATAAGTTTTGACAACGACCGCTGGTGTTTGGCTATTTGACCCTCCATCTCGGCACGCAAAAACAGGCATTTTTAAACTTTTTTCAAGTTAACTGAACTAACTGAACTAACTTAACTGAACTAACTGAACTTGAACTAACTGAACTTGGCCCAACCTAACCCAACCTAACCTAACTTAACCTAACCTCTTAACCTAACTTAACTTAACTTAACTTGACCTAAATTAATTTAACCAAACATTTCTGCAGCTGCTCGGAGGGGGTGCTGTAGCTGCTTGGAGGTGGAGGGAGAGGGTTGGGCGGTGTAGAAATTCGCGAGATTGGACCCTGTGCGTCCAGGCCGCACTCTGCCATCACTGGGCCGGGAATGACGAAGGCAGAGGACTGGATTCATCATCAATGGTCTTATTTAAATATGTATGTCTATTAGCACATAGAGATTTCATTCAAACTTGGTTCATATCATAAATACGTTAAAACACCATTTTGATCAGCAGGGAAAAGATCCTCAAACTCAAGTTGGCATTCGGAACATTAAGGGTACCCGTACACGAGCAACTTTTTATTGTCTGTTGCCACAACTAAACGATTCTCCAAAATAGAAAGCATGTATAATTTCTATGGCTGCCCGCACACGGGCAATTTTTCGTGGGACGACAGCAAGAAATTGTGAGGTGGTTGCGAGCGGATCAATTTCTCTGACAACACAATAGTTGTCGGCAACTGTTACAGGCCATAGAGAACGTTATTTCCAATGGGAGCTCGCAAACGGACAACTCTTAGTTGCCGCCACCCAGCGCCCAGCCGGTCGCAAGCTGCCAGATTGGCTTTGTTACGTCCAGAATTTTGCAAATGTGACTTTTTTTGAGGCAGTGTGGTGTATAAATAAACGGTAAAGCGTTAAGTTATTCTAAAATGGCTCAGAGAAACGACCTATTTCACATCTTAATAATAAATTCCTTATATTAAAGAAAAAAAGGACCCGTGTTTGGCCTTTTTATGATGATCAATATACTCAATACTGGGAGGTATATTTTCTTTTTTATCTGACATTATGCCGTGGTTTTTCACTGTTTTCCAGACTAGAGTGGTCTGACACTGCCACTTCCACAATTTCCATGGTGACACTAGACGACAGTAGACGATAGTTGCCGCCATCCGGTGGCTCGCGTGCGGGTGTGTCTTACTGACAACTTTTCGTTGCGACAATTTTTTTATTGTGACAATATTTTGTTGTGACAACTGACAACAAAAAGTTACTCCTGTGCGGGACCCTTAGACGAATAAACGACAGTCAATAATCTTTACCATAATCAAAGTACTCTTTAGGAGTAATGTGGATATTAAGCAACGTCCAGGCATATTTCACTGTGCTGTCCGATTTGTATTCTTTCACCTGAATGTAAATTATTTCCCATTCGTTTTCTCACAGAGGTTTTTCGATGCAGGAGGGGCAGAATGTAAGATAAAGTATTTATCGTTTACGAAATAAATAAAAATTGAAATTGATGATTCTTCGTTACCTCTGTCACAATTTGTGCAATCTATTTAAGAAAAATTGGTTTACAATTTTTACGATGTAGACGAAGCTTTAAATAAATTTTGTGTATTGTGAGTGGAACTAAATTGAGGGGCCCAGATGAATCTGCGGGAGTAATTTTCCCACTTATCATCACAAAACAAATGAAAATGACTACAGTTATATTTTTACCTTGTCTCAGCCAAACATTTTGAAGGATACTTTAAAAGGTTTTTAACTTCAACGTTTAATTACGCAATTAAAATGCGTGCAGTTGAACAACACAGTGCTGCTCTAGCGAGAGGTCTACCGCATTATAGCATGAGATCTACCTCTAGTTAGTATATAGCATGAAGTTAGGTTAAGTCACTAATGGATATTCCTTATTTTCAAACATTCAATATAGTGATAAACGCCTAATTTGAACATCTCAAACTGCACCTCGGTAGGCGAAGTGTGGCTGTAGACCTCACGCTATAGTATCACCGAACAACACTGTCTCTTGTACATAACAGTTTTCATAGGGTGGAGTATAAACGTTTCTGCATTCTCCGAAAAAGTTTGTTTACTTTTTTACGCCCAAAAATCAGAAACTCAAAACCATCATTGGAACTAGAAAACGTTCGCGCGGAAAATCTAGGAACCGGAGCGCAAGCGCTCCAGAGATGGATGCAGCGATAGCAAGCGAGGTTGCTGGTTCGCTGGACATCAGACGCAATCGGCCGCCTCGGGAACATGAGATCTCAACAAATTTACAAAAGGCTCTGGTAGATTTCACAAGGAGCCTCTTGTTCGACGGCCTCTGTCGAGTTATATGACGTATCTTAGTTTAGTTTTTGAGCCGTTGTAATATTTCTTTTTCTCAGTTTGAAAAATTCTGGTTCAAAAGTCTGCGTTAGTGCAAATAACTTACCTGAAGTATTTGGACTTCGTAGTTTCACACAGAAATAAATTCCCTAATTCAAGAATTGAACCGAATTTCACGGCGATATTAAAGATTAATCACCAAACAACGACGATATTAAGGATGCACGTTGCAGTTCTCCGTAAAATGAACCCTATATTTAATGAGAGCATGTTGGGAAATAAAAAACGAAGACATGGATAAAAAACTTTTGAACGAAGCTTTTATGTGATTAGTCTAATTTTTCATCAAGTTTTTCATAGGAAATTAGTCTAATATTAAATTGAAAAGAGAATTAAATGCTGCCAAAACTTAATTGAAAATTGTACCGGAATTAAAAATCCTTACAATTTAAAAAAATTAATTTAAATGAAAGAGCGTGATCTTGAATCACAATTTTTCCCGATTTATGAGATCCGATATTAATTGCACAGGCCGAACTTGAACATCTAGCTAAGCCCATCACAAAACTAACCTAACTCAATCTACAACAACGTATTCTAGCCAATTCCATCAAACTTCAGACCATCTAATGTGGCCCCTGTGCCGCCCAAAATGGAGGCATTATTCTTCAATAAGTTAACTTTTTTTGAGACGACTTGATTCGCGCTATTATATTTTCGCACATTTAAAGAAATTAAAACAACTGAGAGAATGCAAGAAGGAGAAGAAGAGTTTGCGCTACGATGTTATTATCATTTATTCTGAGGCATAAACGTTTCGTCAATTTCTAAAGGCCTAACGTAGAAATGCGTCCTATTTTCCTCTCATACCGAAAATGAAATTACTTCTCGCAGATTCTTATACCAAACATACTACGAGAACTTAAAATTTCCAACACAGGACATCGAAAATCTTAATTACACGTGCATACTTGATAAAACATTTAGAATATTGCTGAAACTCAAATCGCGATTGAATAGGATTTTAATCTTCAATCTATGACTGTGAACCGACTGCTAAGCCACTTGAAGAAACGTGCAACAGACACACAATTTGACTGATGAAATATTGCGAGTAATTGTGTTAATAAATTTTCATCCCTTAAAACAATAAACAGATAAAATGTCAAAAACGCAATTTTTTGTCTGAAAATTTCAAATAAGAAGTGTTTATTTGGTTATTTTCTACTTGGTGTGCAATTGTGTTCCTTTTGTTCTGAAACACCCTGTATAGCGTTATACGCTGTAGCTAGCGGGTTGTTCTAGAAATCTTTCGATGAATTAAGGGCCGATGTTTTGCTTCCCCAGGGTACTGCGCCCGTATGTAACTACATTCGATTTGCCAGCGTTTTAGACCTTATGCTAAACCGGTGTTTATACTGAGTCAGCAGCATGAATGACGAAGGAGAGCCACATGCTGTGTTCCCACTAATCTCGCTTACCAATCACCAACTTCACTCCTCAGTATACCAAATGGTATTGTTTTCCAAAATGTCGGTGACAGTTTGTATGTTTATTAGAAGAATCAATAACTTTAATCACGAAAGATGAAGCAATTTGAAAAACCTTCTTTCTTCAATTGGCCCTAATTTCTCTTTAAAATGAAACTAATGTCAATTATTATCATGCAAACAAAAAAAAATATGTTCAGTATGACCATTCTTCCGACTGAGAAGAACAATTGAACTCGTGTGCAAATTTTTAAATTGAAGTTTATTTATTCATGAAAACCCAAGTGCACCACCATTCTCCCTAGAAAACAGGGTCTCTCAAATTATGTTGAAATGAAACATGGCGTTTTCATATCTACAAATTACAGATCAAAATAGGCCGAAAGTTCTGTTGAATGCATTTCACATGATAGTTTCATATTGACGGTCTAAGCTTCTCATCGCCTTGAAACCATTTACCGCCGGTACCTATTAACGGTCAAAGAATTAATAACTAATAGCAGTTCATCTAAATTCTTAAAGCGATAAGTGATTGAAATTTATTTATAGTAGGGAAACAGGCGATATGAGCGATGAGACCAATAAAGGCCGCTGTTCCAATTCGCGCCTCTTCATCCCAGGAAATTTATGATTTCCACAAATGGCTTTGGCGTGCCATTCCTCAAATCCAAATGGGTTACCATCAGTAAAATACGGTATTTTTAGGAAATCAAGCACTTCCTGTGGGCCTTTCAAAAATTTAAGAATACGTTTAATTACAGCTATAGCAGGTTCGCAAAAAAAATTTCAAAATTTTTTTTCCTTTAAATTTAAGAGAACTCCCAGGCACTGTCAATTCGTAGTAAGAAAAATTTCTTGAATAGGTATTTGATACTACCAAAGTCCTTGAAAAAGTAAACATTTGGCAACACATTTCAAAGCCATCTCTCTTAATGGACGTAGTGCACAATTAGAAGAGTTTTGCTAAAATTACAAAATTCATTGACAAATTTTTAAAGTGAGACAATTTTCATTTTTAGTTTGGAAGAAGAAATCGTCTTTTTTGTAATCTAACACAAATCAACACATCTAACTTCGGGATCAAATCTCGCTTATTGGTACAAAGGGAACTGGATAACTCCCTCCCCTCCGGACAAGTGCCCTCGTAAAACAATCACTAGGAAAGACAATTGTCCTTAGGCAACTCCCCACAATTATTGTTTATCACGCTCGTATATGTAACAATTCTTAACCTTATTGACCTATTTTCTAATAAAATAACTATGGAAAGTGATTGGAAGCGAACAAGCCTACAAGCCTACCTTCATAAATTATACAAGCCTACCTTTATAAATTCACAACTTTTATTAATGAAATATTTTTAAATAATTCGTGAATCAACATAGAAAATAATTATTACCCTCTTCACTACTGCCGACCACTTTCACACACAACACTCTGCTTGCCCAGGCTTATCGTAAATCGCTGACACACAACAAACACTAAGCTAAACACAGTTCGTACTACACACATCAGGACACATTGTTAGAAGTTTAATTAAGCGACACATTTTTGCCTAAAATAATTTTATGAAGATTTACAACACAACATTACCACCTTTAATAATTTCTAAAACGACTTGTAATAATTCCCCAACAAAACACAATTTAGGTATTAATTTCTAAAAAATAATGATTTTCCGGCAAAGACAATTTAGCTACTAATTTCAAAAATGTTTTAGCCCGCCACACATTTCAGAACAAGAATAGTTCATAAAATATTTCTTAACAACCATGTGACTTTGGCAACATTGGGCACAATACAGAGCAAGTTCAAATTGATTCATGATTGATAAGCACTCTGACCAAACTGTTACATATTAATTAGCAGTGTTGGGCCCGCAACTTTTAAAATGTTGTGGCGCAACCGCAACCACAACACCCCAAAAAAAGTTGCGACCCAACCGCAATAGCAACTTTGAAAAAACCAAAGTTGCAATCACAACCGCAACTCGCAACCGCAACTTTTTAATTACTATATATAATTTCAATTAAATATTTTTCAATTTATTTTGCGTATATATTGCTATGAATGAAATAGTATTAGGATTTTCAAAATAGCGCATTATTTTACCAAAAAATTTATAAATCGAGAGAGTGTGTGGACTAGAATTGAATGAAAAATCAAGAAACAGAAAGAAACGTTTCATTTGTAAATATAGGTATAAAAATAAAATGAATTCTATTTTCTGATAATAATAAGGTTGAAATGGTACCTATCTAGTTGCTATATTTCATAGAAGTTCCGTATATATATAAAAAAAATAGAAAACAGAAAAGTGCAGAACATTTGTACAGTCTGTATGACGCATAAAGAAAAAACATGCATATACTCGTGTAATATATGATATTTCTCTGCTTTTTGTTGTTCCTCTATTATGATTTAATACTGGTTCATTATCTCAATGTGACAATGTCAATGCACTGTAATGACGATCAACGTTGCCTTTCAAAAATGTTAACATTTCAAAAGGTTTGTCTGAAAGCCAAGCAAGTCGTGGTCTCATAATTTCTTTGTCTAAGGAGAACAGTCGTTCGAGCGCAGCGCTCGATGGTATTGGTGTGTTAAATTGGATGAACGAAGCGACAAATATACTTGAAGGAAACGTCGCTCATTGAACATCAGGGGGGCTAGTTCTATTGATTACTGCCTGTTTCAGCCAACCATTGACTTGTTTCAACGAACTTTTCTTCGTTTTTTCCTTATCATCCGATATTATCACGACGTTGAAGAAGTCATCTTTGTCATCTACATCCCCGGCACTTCTCTCCACCATTTTCCGATCTGTTTTTAGGATGGCCGGTTAGTTTTTTTGGCTATTACCTCCACTCTTTGTACTTCATTTAGCCATTTTAGCTTAAAATGTGGATGCAGATAGGACGCCATGATAAAATCATCGTTGTGAAATACATTAGCAAATCGCAACATCTAGCTATGTAGATTTGCCGTATAACACGTAATTTTACACCTACAACTCACATCATTACTAGTAACATACGAGTGTGTTATATAATAAGTTACATTAAATATACTTATAAACTGTAAGCAAAGTGTATGTATCACTGTATCGCCTAATGCTATTAATAAACTCTTGCCAGACGGGTTGTACCCTGTACGGTTTAGTTTCAAACGAGAATGTAACGCGTATTAAACTTTATTGAAGTTATTTTAAAAATTAAATTACTATCTTGATCTTGCGGTTTCGAGTTGCGGCCTGACACGTCGAAATATGTTGCGGCGCAACCGCAACCGCAACAGAAAAAGTTGCGATCGCAATTGCGGCCGCAACTTGTTGCGGCGCAACTGCCCAACACTGTTAATTAGTTATTCTGCATAGAGTTAAGAGAGTTATTAGATAATTCAAAATATGCTGAGAAATCTACAATTTTATTATTTTCAACATAACATAGTTCAATGAATAAAACTTGTGTTCTTCTATGGAAGGGTGGCCCTAGAATAGGGTTGATTGTTGAACGATTTCAACTACATAAATGTTAAAAATGCAAAAATGTTTCGAGAAATTTTAGTATAATGAAACTTGGCATATTAATATACTTACCTCCTCTCACGACACTAGTTTGCTCCGAGTGGCATGCTGCAATTGCCTGCATATTATCTGAAATCTCCAAAATAAAATATCACGATTTTTTTTGGTTGTAGTCTTATTCAATACATTACCTTAGATGCTTTACCTTAGTAACCTTTTGCGTTTGCTGAGCACTTTTTCGGCATTTTGGCATTGCAGTATCTGATATATGCAATTCGGCATTTTAAATTTTTAGAGTAATAACAGATCGGTGCAGACATTATCCCGTTTCTAATAAAATGTTGCAATCTTCACCAAATTAACAATAAACTGCACTACTTCATGTCTCCAAGCATTAAAATATGATTCATTAAAATGTTTCATGACGATAATTATGATTACATCTTGTTCCAGAAGCAAACGAGAACGCAGGATATAAGCTCACTATTCGATAAAAAAAACATTATAGCTTTAGCAGTCTTATATATCTATATTTACAAACACCAGTCTTGCACAGAAATTAACGTTCCGCTGACATAAAAGTGGACTACATGTAACGAAATCCACCAATTATTAAACAACACATCCACAATTAATACAACTCCAGCGCACCAATGCACCATTTCACCCGCAGGACCGATGCGTAATGATACAATATAGTTAGAAAGCTCCTAGTTATCGTCAGAGCAATGCATTTCTATCGCGCTGATTATATATTTGAATTCTTAGCAATGGAGTGGCCATTAAATGTTATGCTGAAGTACAAACAGTATACTTTTACACTATTCAGCAAATGGTTTGTTGCCACACTTCTCACATTTTTTGCTCACGAACGAACGAACAACATATTGCTTTGAGAAACTGTGCGCTCATCGAAGAGTCGTACTTCCGATGATACATCTGCTCTCTCTTTGAGATGTTCTGGCTACCTATGAGACACCTGAACGGCACCATGAGACACCATGCGACACTTAGAGAGGCAAAAATTTCTTTCAGTATTCTATCGCATGATCATGATAAATTCTCTTATAAATTCAGTTCAGCGTCAGTAGTCATACTAGATGAAAGCTCTCTCTCTCTCTCTCTATATATATATATATATATATATAGAGCTTTCATATATTTATATATATATACGAGTATTGCTCTCTCAAAAAGGTCTGATGACTTGTCTTTTAATTTATCTAGCAATCCTTTTTTCTCAGAGCTTGGCTGCATTGTTACCGCAAAGGAAATAAAAGTAAAATTGATGTCCCCAATGTCTAAATCGAACATTGCACGCAATTCAATGGCGTCCATCTTCATGAGATTGATCGGTTTCCGGAAAAAGATTTGAGAAGAAACCTATGATCTCTTCGTAGAAACGACGCATTCGTGTTCACTGAGAGAAAACGCTTGTTCATTATACGATTATGGAATGTAAAGATTTGCTTATAGAGACGAATCGAAAGAAAAAATGTTCTATTTGGTCTGAACGATCTTCTCAGATATCCACCTAGATCTAGACCTGAATATTCTGTAGGTTCTCTTCTTCTCCAACTTTAGCTATTTCTGACAATAATAAAAGCTTTCAAATAGATTGCTAAAACTCAGAGCTGATCTACTGCTCAAATCCTTTCCCGTTCGTCCATAAAGGTGAAGCTCGCGTGAATAGCCGAGGCACGGTTTCAAATCAGTTCTCCCTGTCCAGCGTCATAATGACGCTCTAATTAAAGCATTCATAGAATTGACGCAATCATCTCTCGCTTTCAGTTGTACCCTCTCCATTCAAACGCAAGGATAAATTTTTGTCCTGACCAATCGTAGTCGGTCTTTTGAGTTCTATGGAGAACATTTTTAAATTATGATCCAAATTCTGAGTTATTGGTGAATGGAGGTTTATATTCCGAACCGATCATTAGGGGAACGTAAAATTGTCATCCTTAAATTGGGGCCTACTGTTTGGCTGTTTTTGAATAATTGTAAAATAGTACACAAAACAATGCAAGCTTTTTGTACTTTTAAAACACAACCAACGCGTTTTAAGCATTTTAGAACAATACAAAATGTTCGAAGGTGATTAAATATTACGTCAAATATTCATACACCAATCAACTTGGGTGTACGGTGAGCGTATGAAAAATCTTTTGTGAACATTTTGGATTGTATCACTAAGTAACAAATAATAACCTATGAATCAGGGAAAAAATATCCCGTACGAAACCGACTAATGGCAATTAATATGAACACCTGCATGTCCTTGATATTTTCTGACGGAATATTTCGACACAAAGCCTTGCTCACACACTTCGGTTTGTGAACTTGTTTCTATGTAATTCATCGCTGGAACTATGTGATATTTATTTATACTCAAAGTTGAATAGTCTGAGATTTTCGTCATTATTTCACTGCAGTTCACTTCTGAAGCATTTCTAGAGCGCTGTTTGGACCAGTTAAACGAGGTCACTTTGAAAGCGTAATTACGCTGGCTAGTAAATGCGTTAGCATCTCGACGTCGGAAACAGTATTTTTTCTGGCGTTATATGTGCTTTGGAACTCTATTCTAGTGAAAAAGTCCACGCTTAATGTACGTCTTACTTTAGATTGCACTGTTTTTTCATGTATGCATTCAAACTTTTGCGGGTTCATTGTGCGATGACATACAACGTAGTCACATCTCGGAAGCGCTGAAGGCTTACCCAACGAAGACAGTACCTTTGTCATGCAGCGCAGCTGGGGTTTGGTATTCAAGTTCAAAAATTGATAACTTGCTGTTTGTGACCGAGGAATAATGACTATACCGGCTTGATTGTTTGCCGACTTAAAACGTCATACTCATAGCTGAGCGTCTGCAGCGTGGATTGTGAGTGTGCTACAGTACCCGTTAGGTTGCAAGAAAGTTGGACATGCATGGTGTCGTAGTAGTGAGAAGAGCATATGTTTGAGCTGTTGGCTCCAGTCAAATGGCGTGGAGGAAAGAGAACGGTGGTGAAGTAGCATTTGACCGCCGTCGTGGTGGTAAGGAGCATTTCCCAAGTAGACACAGACGCGAACCCCAAATGGAGCCTATCGTAACCGTTATGGTTCAACAAGATGGTGATAATACATATTTTGACAATTTCACGCTGGTGGGTTTACATGAGCTAACCATTTGCTTTCCCAGTATATATCTTTGTGGTCCCCAGATGACTTTGGCTATATGGTGCCAATACGTGCTTAATATGGGAGAACCACAAGGTTTCCCTATTGATGCCCACAATGGTAGCGTGTGGTTGGCTCATAATAATCCCAGCTTACTAAAATTGCTAGTCGTTTTAAGAAAATAAATAACTGGACATCACGTTTATCTGTGACAGGTTTTTGTACGGTAATGCTCGTATGGCTATTAGATTATAACGTTACAGTTAGACCTCATATTTGGTGCTTATCGAATGTCATTTGAGTGTATAGGAACCATTCATCGAAAATTGATATGCGTCCAGGCAATGCGCTGGAAATCTATGTACAAATTCCAGTAATGAGGCTAGCCTTGCTGTATTTGGTCCACAGATGCCTGTAAGAATCAAATAGCCAAAACACATATGTGTTGCTAACTACATTTTCGAACAAATATTTTTTATTTCTCAACTCGGCAAGTCTGCCAGCGTATGGCGAATAAAAACGGAGCCAAGTATCATGAATATTTTAAATTGTAACCACTATGTTCTTCGCTACAAGCTCTTCGGTGCAAATTCATTCTGGATTTTTATTTGAGACGAATTTAATTAAAATGCTCCTTACTCCGTTTAATTTGCGTGGTAGAAAATAATAGATATTCTCATGGTATAAATGCAACATGTGCTTTAGAATATTAACATTTTTTTATGTAGGTATTCAGAGACATCAAAAGTTTTACTAAGAAAATGAGATAGGCCGACCTAAAATAAATTTACACCAAGTAACTTAATGTTTATTCCTATGAAATACAATAATAAAATGCAAGGCTTTTTTCTCTTGAGGTGATTTCAATCCATGTTCAAACATCGAATAAGATAAGTTTATCAATGATATGAAGTGTATAAAATACTTGAACTACTTGCAATAGAGACCATATAGTGTCTAGATCCATCATTTAATAACATTTTGATGATTAATAAGAAGCCTACAAGCAACACCAAAAAATAACTGCTGATCGATCAACCACTACCTTGTGCAAATGATTCATGGGAAATTACACGAAGCACAGAAATAAACTCACCATCTTTAACCTGAGACAAATCGATGGAGATAACCCCTTTAGAAGACTCTTTCCTTGTCAATAACTCATGCTTAGCAATTTGTAATGAGACACACTAGTTAAAAATATTCGCAATAATTGCCAACTATATTTTCGGACTTGAATATTAAAGGTAAAAATTATGTGAGAAGTATATTTAGATGACCAAAAATGAATGAATATTCAATAATCTGCTGTGTATTTAATTTTTTCAACGCATCTAACATTTTCTCATTGCCAAGCCTACACTAGTTTCAGTAAGATCTCCTGTATCTCCAGCAACTTTGCCTCTTCGTATCGTGCGCACGCTTACTAAAAATAATCACTTAATCACGATGACCTAACCAAATCATTCAATTATCTAACTAACTTCATAATTTATATAATTAGGTCAATATAATTCATCTCATGAGAATGGTGGCAACACATACCAAATATCTCATCGAAATAATTCCTGATAGAACGTAATTCGGATCGTGTAAAAAATGAACACTAACATGCGTTGCCGCAGCAATGACATGAAATAATGTACAAAATAGGGAGTATCACTATACTGGCGGTGCAGCGGTACGAACGAAGAAACACTCCTATATATGGACCCAACCAAACAGAAAAAACTGATTGATAAGAAAGCAAAAACCTATTTTTTGAACAAAGAATACATCGCCTGCCTAATTGTCAGCAAGGGACATTGCGTCATAACCCTGGGAAAGCTAATTCTTCGAAAAACAATATTATTTTTGAGGGGAGTGGCATCAGGTAATATTGAAACTTACTAAAATGGACTAGCACACATTTATTTCTAAATTCAGCTTTTTCAATGCAGGAGGGCTTGGATGAACAATCAATGTAGGTATCAGTGGGGTGAGAATCTACTAGATATTTAATTGCTGGTTCAAGCTTTTTGAATTCCATTACCCTGCAAATTACACCAGCTTTGGTCACCAAAAGAAAAAACATCCATCAAAAGGCAAAAGAGATTACTCTCCAACTTTAGAAGGTATTATCATACCTTTACCTGCTATCATTTTGATAACATTTGTATCTAACTGTGTTGCATCTACATCATTAGCTTTTATCTAATCTACTTTTATGCCGCAAAGGTAATGAAGACGTCTAATCAGCTATTTTAATTATGGTAAATATTTTTTTGAAATTTGAGCACAATATTATTATCTACTCATTAAACTTCTCACATTTTCATGCTAAGAACAAAGAACGTTGCAAACAACTTTTAAACTTAAGTAGACTTTTTGATCTAGCGGTAGACAATTTTTTAAGTTCATAGTAAGCGCTCAACTAACATTTTCTTCACGTTATTCTCTACATTTGCTTATAAGCAAAAAATCTAATTCTGTGATGAATCTAAAAATGATTAGGTTTCCCAAAAAATCCAAAAGATTGCCATAGTGAAGTAGAAGCATCATAAAATCCATGGGTTCGAATCGTTCCAAGTCATCGAATGATCTTGGTTTTCTGTCAGAATCTTGGGAATTTGATTCCTGTTATAGTTTTTTATTTACTCTATTTTGATTTACAATGTAACATGAATGTTTCGAAATTTTTACAAAACCCAGTAAAATTATACGCGGATAGTCAGGGAGGAAATACCATATTATTTACCTGCTAACTTCTTTCGTGAAAGAGATATACGAATGTGATTTTCATATTTTTTAGGTAATTGAATTTTTCATTTGTTGTTTTAGCAAACTAATCTCTTAGTAAGAAACAACTTATCGCATATTTGCATTCGAACACGTGCACCTTTCAAAAACATAATAAAACAGTCGAGACGTAATCTGTTTCACAAATGCTTGTGCTCGAGCATCACAGACAATACTTAGCGGTTCAACTGAGAGAATGGAGTCATATGACTTAATGCCCTCAATTAGAAAACTACACAACTCTGTTATACAATTGAAAATGATATTTGTCTACAATAAGCTTTGCTTTGAGTCGATGAATTGTAACGATAAATATTGTTTTACAAATATTGGTTAGCGTAATATTGACAAAATAAGTCATTATTGCTTTGAAAAACACTCATTCCTTCAATGTTGAAGGACAACTTTACTCTACATGAATTAGATTGCGATAGAACACAGACTAGCTCAATTTACACAATTTATTTACCACAGGTGATACAGAGGTAAAATGTTTCTTAACCCAGCAGAGCCCAATGACTACATATGTAGTCGTAAATTAAATTTATAGCCACAGGCCTCCAATCTGCTATACGAATAAGTAATTGGTTTTATTGCATAGAAATAACCACGAAGTATGTCTACAATCAATATAAATCTCATTTGTTGATTATTTAAAATTTTATTCGCTAATGAAGTTACTGTTTCTCCAGATTTTCGAGAGCTGCTAAGTAGGTTTTGTACTTTTGTTGCTACTTGCTACGCTAGGCCGGTATTGTGTTGGTAGACACTTAATTAGGTAAGCTGTCAAATGTTCAAAGGGCTGTGCAATTACATCCAGATATCCCTCCTGTTACAAATTTGACTTTCAGCTAGGTGATTTGAAACTTGGATGACTACATTTGTAGTCATTGGGCATATGAGGGGTCGATTCTCATATGAATCACTTGTTCTTATATATTGATATTCGAGATAGAATATCTAGTTTAATTTGCTTTACCAACTTTCTAAAGGGAAATAAACATTTTATATTGTACGAACAATAATGTTTTTCAAAAAAAAAAGGTAAAATTTTGTTAGGATACCTCTGCCCATATCAATTTTTACGGAGCAAGTGTTCGCCACACATTTCTCAAGATGCAATTGAAGAAGCTGTTGAAATTGATGGCCCTGTTGATATAGCTATAACTAGTCCTCCTGGTGGCGTTGACGGAAGTAATTTAGAAGACATTGATGAAGACAATTTACCAGCTGGTGCAATGCCGAATGAAGTTGCAGGAGAGCTGGAGACTATGCATTACACTGAAGCTCAAGATGAAGCTCCAGAACCGGCCCAATCTTATTCTAAGAGAAAGAAATCAGTCACCCCTAATTAGAAGACCTCACGTTTCCCTCCTGAAAATAATAAAAGTTCTTCTTCTGATGAAACAGACGCAAAGAAAATTCTAGTCAACAATCATCCTGAAATTATAATGGCGTCGAAGTGGCAGATATTTGAAAAAGGTATTCAATAATATCCCTGATCACTTGGTTGTTGAAACAAACAGGTATGCTCAACAGAAAAACGACCACATCTGCAAAATCGAGAAAAATGAGATGAGGAATTTTATTTCCCTGCTCTTTTTATCTGCATACAACATTGGGCTAAATTTTCGCGACTACTGGAATAAATCTTTTGATCTTGAATGCAAAGCATTTTCGGAATGTAAGAGTCGCAATAGATTCACACAAATAAAATCAATGTTTCATGCTGGTAATAATCAATCTCTTGGGGGTGATGAAATAATTGAAATAGCAGACGTTTTTCCTTTATATGCTATTTTGAATGAGAGCCTACGTATGTTGCCAGTGGGAAATGAAAATCTTTCAATTGACGAGTCCTTGGTACTATATTTTGAGCGCAATTCTTGAAAACAATTTATGCGCGGTAAACATATCAGATTAGGGTACAAGCTCTGAGTAATAATCAGTTCGATGGAAATGCCTTACTATGTTAGCATTTATGAGGGTAAAGGTAAGAGCGAGTCCGTATATCCGCTTGGAACGCGCGTAGTTGATGAATACATAACTGTTTGTACAGTGAAAAATAATCACATTTTCTTCAATAACTTCTTCTGATCGTAGGATTTGATTCTTCCTCTAGGAGAAAAGGGAAATAGAGCACCGGAAACTATTAGAAACAGTTGTCTCAGCGCTTGCCCACTTACTTCAATTGATGAAATGAAAAAGAAAGAAAGAAGATCATTGAGTATAAAGTATTGTAGTGTTTATTTTTATTTTGGGAGAGTTATTTTTTATTACCTCTCAATTCTTTAATTGTTTAATTGTATTTTTGCCAAAGTTTATTTTATATATCGTTTTTGTTTTCTTTTATAAACCATGTCTTTGAGTTTATACCAACTTTTCAGGAAGAAATAAAGAAGAATAAATGATGGAATCAGCGATGCTCATTTTACTGCTTAAAGCACAATGACTACAAATGTAGTCACTCAATAAAATTACACTTAGAATAAATCTCGGCTAATGATACTTAATAAATATATGAAAAGACACATAATTAGCTATACGTCATGATGTGAACAAAAATGAACAAGTCTGAATGTGGTTGGGTGCTGCTGGGTTAAGTCTAGTAAAATGGTCAACTTTGAGAATAGCTACCTGTGGGCCCGAATAAGTTCAGCGACATCCTATAGGGCATCCTACTATTAACGTTATTCTAAGGCATACAATAATGTTTAAAATTCACTTAACCTAGTGTCGCATTAGACAGATTAATGCGATAATTAACTTTATATTAAAAGCGTCATTTTATAATACAGTTCATATGGACTTGATCAGTGGTTCCCAATCTGTGGTACGCCTATCACTAGTGGTACGCGAGGGCCTTCCAGGTGGTACGCGAACACTTTCGGGGTCATGAACAATTTTTATTTAGTGATTTTTACTTCACAAAAATGTTTACTGCCTTACACAGGATAATCTGGCAACGATTGGCATTTGTTGCCACGCGCTATCCACCTTGTTCCAGCGGCTTACCGTTAAATTCAAACAGTATATTTACTTAACACCCTTTCTGGGCCATTAGTCGAGATATCAACCACCGTTCGGGAGCAGGTAAAAATTAGTCAACTATAGTTTTGTTGCACTCGAACATCAAAAAGAAGCTATTCCGCAATGGGTGGTCTGTATGAAGTCCCTTTCCAATGCAGCCATGAAACCCAGCCTACTCAAACGTCATCTTGAGACTAATCATGCAGATAAGAAGAACCGATATCATAGCTACTTCCAGCGACTTGGCGAGAACGTGAAGCGGCAGCGCATAGACACGACTGGCCAGATCTACCAGAAGGGAGCAGGAATTGAGAAAGCATCCTATGAAGTCGCTCTTCTCGTGGCTTAAAATATGAAAGCGCACACCATCGCAGAGTCATCATGCCAGCGGCAAAGATCTTGGTCAACCACGTGAATGGAGAGGAGGCGGTGGCGAAGTTGAAGAGTGTATCCGTCTCTAACAACACTATAAAACGCCGTATTGAGGTGATGTCGGTCGACACTGCCGACCAAGTGGTTGAGGGAGGGAAATCCTCAAAGTATGGGTTTGCCATTCACCTTGACGAATCAACGGACGTCACCAACTGCTCACAACTACTTGTTAACGTCCGCTCCACGCAGAATAATGCTGCGAAGACTGAGTTACTGTTGAACCAGGATCTGTCCAGTACAATAACAGGAAAGGATATTTTCAACGTTTTGGACAATTTCTTCAAGCAGAATGAACTGGATTGGGGAAAAATGGTCGGATGCACGACAGATGGGGCTCCATCGATGCTCGGTCGAAAGTCAGTGTTGGCGCCGTCCATGCTTCTTAAAAAATAGTTGAAAGAATTATCCCAGCGTGCTAATGCTAGGTAGATTTTCTAGGCGCCAAATGCGTGACAATCGGCCAGCGTGTAGTTCACTGTTGAATTGTCTTTGTTTATTTCTAAGTACATTGGATTTGATTATACTGAGACATATATTGATGACATATGCATATTCATTTATTTCTTGTTACCGTCTTATTTAGTTTTATTCTTTATCTTTCCAGACACCTCGCAATTCCTCAATATTTTGAAACTTGCCAATGTCATTGCTATTATCATTGCTTGCTATTACTGTGCTACCGTTAAAAGGACTGTGATGTTTGTTCATGTTCCCTGAATAAATCATGAGAGCACCCAACGGGCTAGTATCAATTTATTGAACCGTGTGGTAAAGGGAAGTTTATTCCCCTATAATATCGTAGGCCAGAAAGAAAGCCTACAGTCAGGTTTTCAAGCCCATGTGAAATTGTGGCACTCAACGCCACTACTGTCCACTGTTTCATACACAGATTCGTCCTCTGTACTAAGGTGCTCCCTCCGAAGTGGTTATAACATTCTGCAACCGAGTTATGAGAATCGTTAATTTTGTCAAAACATCCGCTCTAAATACTCGTCTGTTCCAGCTACTCGGTGAAGATTTTGGCTCCGACCATATCTGTCTCCTCTACCACCCAGAGGTGCGCTGGCTCTCCCGAGGTAATACGACGAGGCGTCTCTTTGAACTGAGAGATGAACTCCTCGTATTCTTGACGGAGAAGGAACATGATTTTCAGAAAGATCTGGAAGATGAGGAGTTTATCTCAAGGTTGGCCTACCTTTCAGACATTTTTGAAGCCCTCAACCACTTGAACTTGACGTTCCAAGGGTCCGACTGCACTGTCACAAAGTTCATCTCAAAGCTGGGCTGGGAGCGTTTGTCCAGAATCTGGATCAATGGATGAAGAACGTGGAGAGCAAACGCTACGGAATGTTTGAACTCCTAATTACCCTTGAAAGTGAGCCCACTGATGAATTGGCCCAAGAAATCGTTCATCACCTCTCACTGCTCAAAACTGAATTGAATCATTACTTCCCGGACGTGATATATTGTGCCTACGTCGTCAATCCGTTCTCCGATGATCCAGCCGATCTACCTGTTGGGACCGGGGAACGAGAGGGACTCATAGATATCCAGGCTGACGAGACAGCAAAGACGAAGCACTAAGAATGCTATCGTTTAAAGTTCTGGGTGAGTATGGCCTTCTCGTACCCGACGCTAGCCCGTCACGCTGTTCCCCAGCTACTGATTTTCCCCTAGAAGTGGGAGTACGAGCATGGGTTCTCAGCCTTCATGACCATCAAGTCGAAGAGCCGGAACCGTCTTGCTGCGCCCGAGCATGATTTCTGACGTGCTATGAACTAAGTCATGCCTCGCATTGACCAGCTGGTGGGCATGACACTCTGAGTTGTTTTCTTAGTTGATTTGTGTGTTCTACTTGTACAATTATGGAAATAAAGTGATATATGATCTAATTTAGTTTCTCTGGAACCAGGTGGTACGCGGCGACTGTATGGGACCTCCAAGTTATACTTGATCACAAAAAGTTTGGGAACCACTGGACTAGATTGAACAGTATATTCGATAAACGATTTAAGAGCAGACTGAAGATCTGGGATATTAACCATGGTAAATTACATTATTAGGACCAGTTATGTAGCAGACAAGATTTGACTCGGTGATCTTACACGATTAGTATTCAGATAGGAAGTGAGACTCAAGATTTCTTTTGAATACCTTGTAAGAATCACGGATCTCCGCAGGGATTGAGTTCCAAGTTTTAGTTCCAACAAAGAAGGCTTTTGCGACCGGGCCTTTGAATAATAAGGAAGCATTAATTTACTTCTATTTCGGGTTAAATGGTCATGATAACCAGTTCGTGCAGTTAATAATTGTTTTAGGCTATTGTCGTCATCATTTGTTAATGTTTTGTAAATAAAATTACAAATGGAGATTTTGTGGAGATCTGAAATTTTAGGTACTCGTAAATTATTGAATGAATCATTTGTGTGAGCATTATATTCTAGATTCTTTACCGCTCTGATGGGTCTTTTTTGCAGAGTGAAAAGTATATTGGTTTTATTTTTATCAGTTCCGTGCCATGTTTCTATTCCGTACTGCAGGCATGGTGAAATGAGCGTTCGGTAGAGCATTTGCACAGCTGTCTCAGGCAGGAAATTTTTAACTTTATTCAGGATTCCAATGGGTTTTGATAATTTAGAACTAATATGAGCGATGCGCCCTTTGAAGGTCAGATGTTTATCTATTATGATACCCAGGAACTTACATGAGTTGGTTTCTTCTATTTCACCTTCGCCAAATTTAATGCGTGGAAAAGATATATTTTTCTTGCATGAGAATGTAAAATATTTTGTTTTATCGATATTAAGGCTTAATTTATTAGCTCTAAGCCACCATGAAACCTTACGAAATTCATTATTTATACTCTCCGCAATCAGAGCGGGATTTCGGTTCGGAAGAACCGCAGAAAGCGTGCTGTCATCGGCAAAAAGTATGAATTTGGAAAATGATGTAGATTTAATAATATCATTGATAAAAATCAGAAATAGGAGAGGCCATAGGACAGATCCTTGTGGAACTCCATGACTAATTGTTTGTGGGTCCAATTTTGCATCGTCAATGACAACGTATTTCTTCCGATTTGTTAGGTATGATCTGAACCAAACATGGGCAACCCCTCGAATGCCATAACAGCGTAGTTTCAAGAGTAATATGTTATGGTCCACACAATCGAATGCTTTTCGAAAGTCAAGAAATACAGAGAAGACAGGCTTTCCTTCATCTAAATTAGAATAAAGGAGTTTGAATGATTTAATATAACCTGTGTTGTTGATTTTTTAGAGTGATAGCCGTACTGTTTATCATAGAGAAATGATTTTTGTTCAGAATAAGAATACACTTTTTTACATACAATTTTCTCGAATACCTTGCTAATAATTGGTAGCACGGACATGGGTCGATAATTGTTTACCTATGTTTTATCACCATTGTTAAGGATAGGGGTTACTCTAGCAATTATAAGGGAGTTCGAGAAAGGGCTTAGGAAGAGAGACTAGTTAATAATATAGGAAATCAGCGGGGCTACAATATCAGCAACAACTTTAAATACTTTTGTCGAAAACGTTTGTAACCCTCTCGTTTTTTTTCAGGTTGTTTATCCACGCAATTGCATCTAAAGAGTTGGTAGGCGTAAAGAAAAAGGAGTTGTGTTCTCGAATATGATCCATGTATTCCAGGTAATCAGTAGGTTCACTTGGAAATCAGCTATAGCTTTATCTACGTTTACGAAGAAATTGTTAAAGAGATTAGCAATTTCTTTCTTCTCATGGTATTTTAAATTATCTTGAACAACATATTCAATTTTCTTTCTATCGGCGTTATTCGGATTATAGCAAGAGTTAAGGAGGTGCCAAGTCTTTTTAACGTCATCTTTAAATTGAGTTAACTTGAACGTAAAGTATTTCTTTTTTGATGTCCATATCTTGTTTGTCACATAGTTTCTGAATCGGTTATATGTTTCTCTAGATATTCGCCCTTCTCAAACGAGGGCTAGGTACGCTTGACGTTTCTTTATATTTATCACGATATTTCCAGTAATCCAGGGCATTTGTTTATATTTCGATGTAACTGTACGAGTTATAATTGAGCAACACTGATTGTATGCGATATAAGATATTCAGTCTCATCAACATAATCACAATTTTTTGAGGTTGCAACACGGAAGAGATGACGGTCGGGTGACTATTTACTTCCACCACCGCCAAGGTTACCAAGGAGTGTCATGCACTGCATCACACCGTTTCGTAGCATTTTTTTGACAACGATACAGGATAGGGAATAATTTTCATATGTGTAATTAGACGTTGATTCCTGCATCAGTTGAACACTTTTAGGTTTTTAAAAATAATAGCGCATTTTTTTCAAATTTTCAACGATCAGCTTGGTCAAAATTCACAAATAGTAATGAAATTTACTAGATATTTTCTTTATTGTTTTTCGGCTAAATGAACCTGTACACTAACAAAAATGTTGCATCAACATGGCAAATAAGAAGTGGAGGCATTAACAGGATTTAATTTAGGAATACAAGAATTCTCTCCAAACATGCAAACAGCACTAGTTGATAAACATTTTCAAATATTAGTGGGAGGTTACATAAGCAAATTCATCATTTAGCATATGAATTAAAAATACTTAACAAAAAGCTGTGTAAATAATAGAAATAGTGAAAGGTGCATTTGAAGGGAGTTTGATGTTCCCATTTGAAAAAGCAATCACATCAACTTTGAAAAGCAATCATTGCTTTCAATCACAAAAGGGAAATCATTTTTGTCTATGTGTTTGTGAATAAATTTCATGTTTAGTCCAAAAGTGCAAACTAAAAAATTAAAATTAGATAAACAAAATATAGAAAATGATATAGGAAAAATGACTATTGACAACCTGTTCATAATATTAGTAGTCTATAATATCACAAAAGTAACAAAAATTATATTATTTTATACGCGTATTTCAATTTAAAAAAATGCACCAAAGTTTAAAATGCAGCGGAGACATGTTTAGCCAAATAATTCAGCACCAGGCCATTAGCCATCATCCCTTTAAACTCCTCGCCGACCTTTGGAAAAATTCATGTTGAAAAAATAAACAGGAAGTATGAAACCCCGAAATCAGATCATAACAAAACATGTTGTCGAAACAAATCAGCAGAACAACCCCAATTGAAAATCAAGGACGTTTCGCCGGTGGGTACGCGTCGGTTCCTAGGCGTTTTTTGGTTGTATTACGCGTGGTTTAAGGGTCAAATGTCCACTTTTTCGGACACAAAACTGCTCGCAAATCGCCGTTGATCCGCCCTACCTAACGGCCGTTTACCGCCTTAGAACCAGATTCGAATCGCGGCTGGCCGTCCATGGATTATAGGTTAAAAAATCGCTCCCGGTTGCACGTGCCTCGCCTCACGGGGTGTACAATATTGCACTGGAAGCTTTGGATCCTACAATACATTCACACTTACTGCATTGCGAATTTATTGACCCATTAAGCTCAGTACAATATTGTACATCCAATGAGAACGATGCACGTGCAACTGGGAGCTCAGGTATATACATGAGACAATTATACATTAGAAAGGACATAGAATCTCGCTCTTTCTTCAACTTTTATTACAAAAATGAAACATTCTCTACACTATTATTTACATGAATATCTTATTTACATTAATCACAGCCAAAAGCACCAATAAAACACCAAAATGATATAGGAATTAAAAATAAAATCACAATCCGTTTAAAATGCTGCATGTAACAAACAAATATCAACTGCATAAACATAAGAATGGGAATGCAATTTCCGTATCTCAAAATTCCCTTTCAACACTTGTTTACATTAAAGATTAGATCATTGGTTAGCTTAAGCCTCCCTATCCGCAACAAATGCGACCCAAAAAGAGGAAAAGCAAGGCACCATTTAGTATGGAGGCAACACGTGCACTACATTTTGGGACATATCATTTGTGTACCATTAGGTACATTGCATACCTGCATAAATGAATAGCATTTCCATAACTTCACTACATTTTTTAGAATTGATTTCAAAATACCTGGTACAAATTATAGTACACTTATATTGTTCACACTTTTTATAGAGGACAAGAATGGACTCATGAGCAGCACCGACAGTTTCTAAATTCTGCTACTCACAACTTAACCGAACCACCAACCGTCGCAATCGCACAAACGTAGTCAACGTTTTAAAGGGAACGCGGAATCTGTGCAGAAAGGGTATAAAAAGAGTAAATTGAGAAAAAAGTTCATGAAACCAGATCAAAGCTGAAGAAGAAAGTAGTATGTGCTAAAAAACAGGACAGTAGTGAACCGAAAATTTGTGGTCCTTAACATAACAAAAACATTTTATTTCAACAAAACGAAGGCCTACCTAATTCATAGGTCAGGCCCTCACATTTTCCTCCCTGGGACCGCTAGCTCCCATAAATACAATAGTTGTATCCCTCTGAGGAGTGTCTACATTATATCGCGTGTCCCATAAAAATGTCTCGGAGTTTTCAAATGATTATTTCTCCGCTTTAAATTAACATATTTAAAATGTATTTTTTCACAATGTATTAAATTTTGTTTCCGTTTCGAATAATCATTTTTTTTTGAAAATCGTTTAGTAACCACTTTATACTGATCGATCTAAAGAAAGAGGTAGAAAACTAATTGTTCAGGGGAAAGATTTTAAAAACAGCGCTGGTGTTCTTCATTTCTAAATACCTACCTTTGAAAATAATTTCACAATGATATATCCTACAGACCACCAAATATTTAAACCCTCTGAATGGTTATTTACTCACTTATTTCATCATTTGATGACACCTAAAATGCAGCTCACTAACGATCAAAGAATTTTCATCGCATTGGAATATGAAGCAACGGAAAACTGTGAAAAAGTTCGAAGTGCAATTAATGAAAAAATCCCGAAAGGAACTCGTCCGATAAGAAAACTGTGTACCGTTTGAGTTATAAAATTAGAAAGAAAATTAATTGCTCCTCTAGCTTTGTCACAGTTTTTCGTTGTTTCATTTTCTAATACGATGAAATTTTTTTAATGGTTAGTGAGTTGTGTTTTAGGTGTCTTGAAATAATGAAATAAGAAAGTAAATAATCTTTGCGAGGATTTAAATTCTTCGTGATATGTAGGATACATCATTGTAAAATTATTTTTCTCAGTAGGTATTGAGAAATTAAGAACACCATAATTGTTTCCTTTGAACAATTAGTTGCCTCTAAACAATTAATTTTCCATCTGTTTCAGTAAATCGATCACTGTAAAGTTAAACGATTTGAAAAAAACTTGAATAACAAATAAAATTAAAGTTACAATGTAAGTTTTCAATACTCCTTTCTCAGCTGGGTCACCAATGAACCAGCACCGAATTTTTTTTTTGCAAAAGAAATGCATCATTCATAAAACGCATAGGTAGGCACTTAAAATCGACTGAATGTGCTTGTTTATTGGCTGGATGCTGAACAGCATCTTTTAGAACAAATTCAAACACTGAAAAATAATATTTAAAATGTTTCATTAGAGAACCAAATGGAAAATAATGGCAGAGAATAGCACAAAAGAATTTACTTGCATTACTAATGCGGTTTTAGAGAAAAAACTAGAGCACAATTCGCTAGCGCAATTATCTTCCAGAAAAGTATTTGCAATAAACCATACCCTCAAATGATAGATGAGCTTTATGCACTTTCGGGTGCACTGTTGCGCAGGACTCAATGCACAGGATTACAAATCTTGAAAAACAAATTAAACAAGAGAATAGTTGAAGACAGAAAGACGAGCTGACATGGACAGTAAGAAAATGAATAAAAAATGTCCATCATTAAAAGGCAAAACAATAATTACAGTATAAAATGACCCAAATGCACATCTCTCGGACCCTGTAGGAGTGCTAAGTCCCAAAAGTGCAAGAGTCATACAACGTTGTGCTATTTTTTGGCCATGATACACATTTACAACAATGGATTTTTCATTATAAACTCACACTTTTGGTTTATCACCAGCGTTTTCCTCTATTCTTGTTACACTGATACAAAGCACTGTGAAAAGCATATTGGTTTAATTTATTGTTCAATGTCAGCATTTGCAATTATTAATATCGTGAAAATAAGTAATTTATTGTGACATCAATACACATATGAAAAACAGTCTTTGTACCACTCTGTGAAAAACTTGCATATGAATCAAGTGAATGTGAACTGTTCTGTAAACTTGCTCAGTAATCTATCCAGAGTACTTTGATATGAATACCACTGTTCTAGTTTCAAAACAGTTGGACGAACAACACTTCACATAACTATGTTTAAAAAATTTAACTCAGCTTGAACTCAAGAAGTGACGAGAAAAATCTGAGGATGAGCATAACGGTTGATCGCCACAACATCCCAGAAAACAATCAATAAACATGTTTTGGGAATCTGATGCAATACTACGTCACAATTTGCCTAACGCAATGATTGTGAAGAACACAGTCGAAACACCAAACGCAACCTTTGCAGAGGCAGTAACCGCCCGTACGCTCACGATGACACGCTGTCATTAACTGACAGATCGAGTCATGCCGCTTTCAAATGTTACAGCCGTTAATCAACTGAAAATTTTGCGCCTTCGTATCATCCAAGGCCAACTATGAACTTCACGTCCGAGCTCGACCGCGCTTGGTTTGGGGCGCGTAGAGGCAGTGTTAAAGCAGAGCAGGCCGACTAGCTTATAAATCGTGCATAATCGACCCTCACGTCCTTGATACACCGGCGATACGTCCTTGATTTTCAATTGGGACCGGCAACACTTGTGCGCGCAGGTGCCTAAAGGTTTGTCTACACTATCCAACTTTTTGTCAACCACAAACACACCAAAACACGAACAAAAACAAACTTTTCGGAATAGTGTTCAGACTACGTTTTCAGTGGCGTGAAGTTGTCCGCGAACAGTACGTAAAATTTAATTTGTTGGGAGTTTGTAAACATAATTTATCTGTGTGTGCTTATGTGAACCGAAAATATTAAGAATCACTAATGTTATTTCATAACATTTTGAACACCACCACTGTCACAATGGTCGTATTCAAAATACAGTTTCAAACAAAATTATTCATAAACACATTTAAATCGATAAAATAGGATAAAAGACGTAGAAATCCAGTAATTCACGAACAAAAACACCAACCACAATTCATAAACACTCGAGTGTTCACTGTTTCCACGAAAGTTTGTGTTCCAACAGTTTTCCATCTGCGTTCGTGTTCGCAGACTGCAGAAAAACAGAAGATTCGGCCGAAAGATTAATAGTGTGGACGGGCTTAACACGCGACTACAAATAACGGTCCGCCCAGTATTTGTGTCTCGTATTTTTTAGCGGGTGCTAATAATACTGTCAGTAAATATCCTGAATCTTATGCACATATTTCATCACCAATATATGTACTTAAGATCGTCGACAGTGAAAATGTATGACAAAATGTTGTAGCTTCATTAGTAGCCCAGCTTATTAATATTGCGCATGAATGTGTGCTTTAGAATAGCTATCATGTTCTGATACTAAGTGTGAAATCAGAATGCGAATAGAGTCACTCAAACACAAGTTTTGATGAAAAATTGTTGTTCTATTAATGAACATGTTGATCACAAACTGGCCTTTTGCAAGCAGTTTACAACAAGAGCGTATGTCTCACGAACTGCTAAAGTTTTGCAAAATCTGAAATTGAAACTGATATTAGTTTTGCAAATAGAATGTGTCTTAGAAGGAAATCACTCTACAGCCACTAGCGCTACTTTATTCGGAGTCCAGGCTATTTTGGTCAAATGTTTCATATTTTTTCTTTGTCGAGGGTCTTTAAATATGTTTAAAATGTTCATAGGAGATTTAGGTGGTAATAGAATATTTCTTAATCAACAACCGTGTTCATGAAAAAAGTCTGACTTATGACATACATTAAGTTAAACGCTTTTGAAAATACGCATATTTTAGGGAAAAAATTATTGATACACAGAAAGCTAAAGCAGGATATCTCAATAAAATAGGTCCATCAGAAACAATCGAAATTTTTCATATGTTTCACTCAGTGTTTTCAACATATTTGGCAAACTTCAGCTCAGTCAGAATGATATTCAAAAACTTAAAATATTTTCTTCGGGTTATTAATATTTATCGATAATCTAATACAGTCATTTCAATGCTTAAAATGGCAGATAATGAATCAGAAAAATTGTTTCCAATGTTTCAATTTAATGCGTTTAGTTTAGGTCGCTGCCTGGTTGAATTTTCTTGCTCATTCTGGTGACATTCACAACCAGACGCAAGTTTCAGTCTTATGACGGTGGTTGTGATGACGTGAAATATGAGTACAAAATGCTACGTGAAAGAGTTATGACTGGTCTAAACCAGCGATTCTTAACCTATGAGGAATTCCCACTGGTGGGGAATGACGGAGTTGCCAGGTGGGGAATCTCGTACATTTTAAAAGTGTCAGGTAAACGTGACAACATTGCTGGGTTAGGAATATCACAGAAAAGTAAAAGGAAGATTTTGTGGTGAGGAATACTCCATTCCCAACCGATGTTGTGGTGGGAAATGAAGAGTTGGCTCACTAAAAAGGGGTGAATTGGAGAAAAAAGTTAAGAACCACTAGTCTAGACTATTGAAAGGAGCTGTAGAGTGTAAGTGGCTGCGATGACCACATCGTGAGGAGTGGTGACTGAAGTGATCTACATAGAGCATAGAGTGAAGCTGAAGAGCCCGATTTGCAGTATTAATACTAGCAGCTCGCAATTAAGTCCTAGAGTGAGGTGCACAGCTACCGAGCTGAAGTTTAGGCTCTCGGCTGATGGGCGACATTCGATGACGAGTCAAAACCAGTTATTAGTATAAAAAATTTGAGGTCTGATTGCAGGAGCGAGTAACCGAATCACTACACTGTTCGTAGTTTTAGAGAACCTTCCACGCCTGGCAAAAGAAAAATTAGTATTACCTCTCGGAAGACCAGAGAGTGAAATGGGACTAGCGCTGTTTGTTGACGGTTTAAAATAGTTATTAATTCTTTCAACGATTTTATATGAATAGAAAACCACATAAATCACATCAGTTCATTAAATTTTGAAACCTTTTCGTGTTTGCGATGATGCGCACGCAAAAAACAACGCACACACGCTTGAATATGTGTCCATAGGCTTTTAATGAATGCGTTCTCAAAAATGATTGTAGTAGGTGTGTTTCAAAGCGCACACGCTCTCCTACTCATAAAAACGTGCACGAAGCAAAATTCCTGATCATAATTAAGGCTTGTATTCTCCTCGCAGACGTCGAATTACATCCTGTGCTGGGCTAGCCGACATTGAGAACCAATAAGCAAGAATGGGAGAGCGGGGGGAAATCAATCCGTTGGGTGAATACTGAGAAGACGAATATGTAGAAACTGTAAACACTGTATAGTACAGTGTGAAGAATACTAAAAGATTGAAACTACGCTTCAAAGCCGCAGATGAATGGAAATCAAATACGGGTTGGTAGAACCTCATATTGAAAAGGAAATCACGGATTTGGTCTGTTACTAAATACTGAACTGTTCATAGAATCACTATAACGATGAGATTTCAGTTTGTACGTACGATTTCCATTACATGATTCCATTTCTGTCCTCTACGTGCTGCAGAACAGGTTTTTCAACCGTATTTCCTATTCCCGTTGAAAAGTTGGCACAAGGGTTGTTGCTTGGTGGCAGAAAGTATCAATAAATTGATGCTTGTGATTCTTAAAATAATTATCATACCCAATTGAAAATCAAGGACGTTTCGCCGGTGGGTACGCGTCGGTTCCTAGGCGTTTTTTTAGTTGTATTAAGCGCGGTTTAAGGGTCAAATGTCCACTTTTTCGGCCACAAAACTGCTCGCGAATCGCCGTTGTTCCGCCCTACCTAACGGCCGTTTACCGCCTTAGAACCAGATTCGCATCGCGGCTGGCCGTCCATGGATTATAGGTTAAAAAATCGCTCCCGGTTGCACGTGCCTCGCCTCACGGGGTGTACAATATTGCACTGGAGGCTTTGGATCCTACAATACATTCACACTTACTGCATTGCGAATTTATTGACCCATTAAGCTCAGTACAATATTGTACATCCAATGAGATCGATACACGTGCAACTGGGAGCTCAGGTACATAAGACACTACATTAGAAAGGACATAGAATCCCGCTCTTTCTTTAATTTTTATTACAAAAATGAAACATTCTCTACACTATTATTCACATGAATATCTTATTTCCATTAATCACAGCCAAAAGCACCAATAAAACACCAAAATAATATAGGAATTAAAAATAAAATCAGAATCCGTTTAAAATGCTGCATGTAACAAACAAATATCAACTGCATAAACATACGAATAAGAATGCAATTTCCGTATCTCAAAATTCCCTTTCAACACTTGTTTACATTATAGATTAGATTATTGGTTTGCTTAAGCCTCCCTATCCGCAACAAATGCGACCCAAAAAGAGGAAAAGGAAGGCACCATTTAATATGGAGGCAACACGTGCACTACATTTTGGGACATATCATATGTGTACCATTAGGTACATTGCATACTGGCATAAATGAATAGCATTTCCATAATTTCACTACCTTTTTTAGAATTGATTTTAACATACCTGGTACAAATTATAGTACACTTATATTGTTCTACTTTTTATAAAGGACAAGAATGGACTTGAGCAGTACAGTCAGTTTCTAAATTCTGCTACTCACTACTTAACCGAACCACCAACCGTCGCAATCGCACAAACGTAGACAACGTTTTAAAGGGAACGCGGAATCTGTGCAGAAAGGGTATAAAAACAGTAAATTGAGAAAAAAGTTCATGAAACCAGATCAAAGCTGAAGAAGAAAGTAGTATGTGCTAAAAAACAGGACAGTTGTAAACCGAAAATTTGTGGTCCTTAACATAACAAAAACATTTTATTTCAACAAAACGAAGGCCTACCTAACTCATAGCTCGGGCCCTCACATTTTCCTCCCTGGGAGCGCTAGCTCCCATAGATACAATGGTTGTATCCCTCTGAGGAGTGTCTACATTATATCGCGTGTCCCATAAAAATGTCTCGGAGTTTTTAAATGATTATATCTCCGCTTTAAATTAACATATTTAACATGTAGTTTTTTCACAGTGTATTAAATTTTGTTTCCGTTTCGAATAATCATTTTTTTTGAAAATCGTTTAGTAATCACTTTATACTGATCGATTTAAAGAAAGTGGTAGAAAACTAATTGTCCAGGGGAAAGATTTTAAAAACAACGCTGGTGTTCTTCATTTCTAAATACCTACCTTTGAAAATAATTTCACAATGATATATCCTACAGACCATCAAATGTTTAAACCCTGTGAAAGGTTATTTACTCACTTATTTAATCATTTGAAGACACCTAAAATGCAGCTCACTAACGATCAAAGAATTTTCATCGCATTGGAACATGAAGCAACGAAAAACTGTGAAAAAGTTCGAAGTGCAATTAATGAAAAAATCCCGAAAGGAACTCGTCCGATAATAAAACTGTGTACCGTTTGAGTTATAAAATTAGAAAGAAAATTAAAAGCTCCTTTAGCTTCGTCACAGTTTTTCGTTGCTTCATTTTCTAATACGATGAAATTTTCTTAATGGTTAGTGAGTTGTGTTTTAGGTGTCTTGAAATAATGAAATAAGAAAGTAAACAACCTCTACGAGGATTTAAATTATTCGTGATATGTAGGATGCATCTTTGTAAAATTATTTTTAACAGTAGGTATTGAAAAATTAAGAACACCATAATTGTTTCCTTTGAACAATTAGTTGCCTTTGAACAATTAATGTTCCATCTGTTTCAGTAAATCGATCACTGTTAAGTTAAACGATTTGAAAAAAACTTGAATAACAAATGAAATTAAAGTTACAATGTAAGTTTTCAATACTCCTTTCTCAGCTGGGTCACCAATGAACCAGCACCAAATTTTTTTTTGCAAAAGAAATGCATCATTCATAAAATGCATAGGTAGGCACTTAAAATCGACTGAATGTGCTTGTTTATTGGCTGGATGCTGAACAGCATCTTTCATAACAAATTCAAACACTGAAAAATAATATTTAAAATATTTCATTAGAGAACCAAATGGAAAATAATGGCAGAGAATAGCACAAAAGAATTTCCTTGCATAACTAATGCGGTTTTAGAGAAAAAACTAGAGCACAATTAGCTAGCGCAATTATCTACCAAAAAAGTATTTGCAATAAACCATACCCTCAAATGATAGATGAGCTTCATGCACTTTCGGATGCACTGTTGCGCAGGACTCAATGCACAGGATTACAAATCTTGAAAAACAAATTAAACAAGAAAATAGTTGAAGGCAGAAAGACGAGCTGACATGGACAGTAAGAAAATGAATAAAAAATGTCCATCATTAAAAGGCAAAACAATAATTACAATATAAAATGACCTAAATGCACATCTCTCGGGCCCTGTAGGAGTGCTAAGTCCCAAAAGTGCAAGAGTTATACAACGTTGTGCTATTTTTTGGCCATGATACATATTTACAGCAATCAATTTTTCATTATAAACTCACAGTTTTGGTTTATCACCAGCGTTTTCCTCTATTCTTGTTACACTGATACAAAGCACTGTGAAAAGCATATTGGTTTAATTCATTGTTCAATGTCAGCATTTGCACTTATTAATATCGTGAAAATAAGTAACTTATTGTGACATCAATACACATTTGAAAAATAGTCTTTGTAGCCACTCTGTGAAAAACTTGCATATGAATCAAGTGAATGTGAACTGTCCTGTAAACTTGCTCAGTAATCTATCCAGAGTACTTTGATATGAATACCACTGTGCTAGTTTCAAAACAGTTGGACGAACAACACTTCACATAACTATGTTTAAAAAATTGAACTCAGCTTGAGCTCGAGAAGTGACGAGAAAAATCTGAGGATGAGCATAACGGTTGATCGCCACAACATCCCAGAAAACAATCAATATAATATCAATAAACATATTTTGGGAATCTGATGCAATACTACGTCACAATTTGCCTAACGCAATGATTGTGAAGAACACAGTCGAAACACCAAACGCGACCTTTGCAGAGGCAGTAACCGCCAGTACGCTCACGATGACACGCTGTCATTAACTGACAGATCGAGTCATGCCGCTTTCAAATGTTACGGCCGTTAATCAACTGAAAATTTTGCGCCTTCGTATCATTCAAGGCCAACTATGAATTTCACGTCCGAGCTGGACCGCGCTTGGTTTGGGGCGCGTAGAGGCAGTGTTAAAGCAGAGCAGGCCGACTAGCCTATAAATCGTGCATAATCGACCCTCACGTCCTTGATACACCGGCGATACGTCCTTGATTTTCAATTGGGTAAGACAGTTTTACCTACACAAATATCCCGCGTTACATAACACGTTTTGTTGGTTGAAGTTGCCTATTTTAGTATCGCATTTATTCAATTTTTTGCCAAATTTCATTGTAACGCTGGCATATCCAAGGGTTGATATCACTTTCATTGATAAAAGTTTTTGCTTCTCTAAATAACTTGCAATTTTTCTGGGATGAATTATCCGCAGCAAAATTTTTGTTTTTAATCTGGTTACAAAATTGTAAGAAAATCATTTGAACGAAATTTGGTTATCAACCAATGTCATTGCCAGGGTCAGTCATGAAATTAAACCACGCAAGACTCGTCAAAGCAGCGTAGTTTTGCATTTCATGTTTTAACTTTTCTTGTCCTAATTTGAGGGGTAAAAATTTAATTGTCTTTTACAGGAAAACGTGAAATGTATGTGTTGACACTCTTTCACAATATGATATAATAAATCCTTAACACCCACACACATACACACACACACACACACACATTCGCAGAAACGGACTCAATATTAATGCCTTAGAGGAACACATGAAGAGCTTTCGAATTCTTGATAAGTTCTTTCAGAGATTGTTGCCCAAACTTCACAAAAGAACGTCGATCGGGCAATGCGTTAGTCTGAACTCGAGAAAGTTGAGCAATTCAATTAACAGCTAATCCAGGAGCAATTTCAAGTTGTGCATTTCGGGGGGAAAACTTTCATTTCCCTATCGTTGCTGCGATAAAAATTTTCGCAGCCTCCTTGAGCATTGAAACAACTAGATGTAAAATAGCGCACTCCGTCCTTGGAACAGCATTTACGTCACTAGTTCCAAATGAGAATGTCTCTCTACAGAGCAGAACTGAGTTCACATCTCCTTACATTAACACGTTGACTGCGATGCGACCCATCGGTGGTCGTTTGAGAAAGTTTTACCAATCTTTTAAAATTAATGTTACGCAATTGACCCAGTTAATGTTTGGTACTTATAACTTTTTTACAACTTATGAATTTAAATAAGAGTTGAATATTGAACTTCTGTTTACCCATCGCAGTCAACGTGTTCAAGGGGAAGTCGGAACTCGCACGGTATAATCAGCTAATGCACATGTGCAGTCAAGTATGATAATTTTAGACCTGTGCATAAATTCGGAGGTTTTTAACATGGTAATCATAATTATTACTATTTTGACTTATACTAACCTAAGGTTTCATAAACAGACCTTATTCAATATTTCCTCGCCTAACATAATTTAGGCCAACCTCATTTAACCTAACCCATCCTGTCCAAATCTAATCATTCCTATCTTAATCAAGATTACTCAACATGTCCCGCTCTTCTTATCACTTGACTCGTGGAGACAATCTTATCTCCAACATGAGTGATTCAAAAACAGATCACGAAATTATAACCCGGAGACAGTAAGTTGACTCGCGAAAAATGTTTGATGTAGTTAAAGCTCTGGAAGCTTTCAACATCTTCTGATTCACACTGAAATCTAATACTTTGTTAGTGAGCTGCACCCGTGCAAAAAACATGAGAAAATGTATAGAATGAATGTCTTTTTGGAGCTATTATAGTTGGAGCACGTATCCGTGCTTCGGATCTATCTTGCTTTTTATGAGTACATTCAGCCGCTAAAAGAATTATGTACTTTAAAGTGAAACAAACATCTCGACGGTCCAAAAATATTTCAAATTGTAGTTTTTAGGGATTTAGCAGGACACTTGATTACTAAACGAAGAATACCTATGTCACAAATCGCTGAGCATTATACTTATCCTGTTTGGAAACCGATGCCAAGAAAATTATGAAGGGTGAATGTTCAGAATAGTTTTGAATGAGAAAAAAAATTTATATTAGATTTGTCTCTCATTTTCCAACAATCATTAGTTGCTTATATAAATCACAAATTTTATCCTTTAAAATGTCTTCGGACACAAAAAAGCACCAACCAAAAATTGCTGATCTCTAATGCCTGCGCCATAAATCAATTTTTACAATGTAAAGAAAATACTGATGAATTTTTCGTCCTCAAAGAGAACAAAACAGTGTGAATTGTTTTCTTTAAGTTAGAAGAATTCGTATCCATGACAAACAAGGCTGTGATAAATGATTAACCGTTTAAACCTTACCGTTAATAAAGCACGCATTCGTTTCAGCAATGATGGAGGTCATCGAAAAGTTTTAATATTTCATATATAATGTATAAATATAATTCCAAACTTTCGAGCATTGCCTCAAGTTATTCCAAACTCTTTATGTTTAAAAGTTTCCTTGCCATCGATTTTTAAAGTGGGTGAGCTACTTATGGGCCATCCTGAACGAGAATCTTCTAAAAAAACTGAAGGGCTTAACCCGGGGGTAGATTATCAGGAGATTTTTGGATGAGTTGTGTGAAACATGACAGGTTCACAATAATTATAAAAAAGTGCAAAGAATTGTACTAGTTCTTCGGTACACTGCAAAAAAATAACCTATCGAATAAGAACTCATATATCCATTTAAGCACTTTGAAGTTCATTAAGAGGAAATGGGAGAGGACTGCGTTCTTGGAAAACTTTACAAAATATTGGGCCCTCCGAAGAATTCCATGAACAATATATTGCGGAAGGCTTAAGCTTATCTGCTTGTCAGAAGATATTGTCTTTAAAAGTATTTCAGGGCTGCTGGAACACTCCCCTGCAAGCGAGCAATTAGAAATGAACATAGTGGCAAGCACTCAAATCACGATCTTCTCTCAAGACCCCATTACTTAAGAAACGCCATTTAATATTTTGTTAATAATTTGCGAAGAATGTTTAAAGCACGCTTAGAATTTCTTTAAATATATTTTGTAATCTAATGAAAGCATCACAGAGCGTTCTATGATGGCGATGATGCTGCCACTCGTGCTTCGATAAAAGTTGGAACAGCCTGCACTTAAAAGAACACCATTCCAGCTCTGAAGCTTGTCGCCGAGAACCCACTGGTATTATGATTTTGCATTTAGATGCTTTGAAGAATTTAAAATAATTGAAGGAACCATTTATAAAACTAAATGTTGCATGATTTTGTCGTAGATGATTAATGGCTAAAAACCATCTGAGAAATTGGATCTAGGATGTGAATCCATTAGTGAATTTCAATCCGAAAATTAGATTGGAAATGTTTTGGAGGAAACCCAATAGTTGAAACCACGCTAGACCGTCAAACTCAATAAATTGAAAGTGTTTGTCGATGAAGATTGAGTTTAGTCGATTCGACTCCAATATGTCAGGGTTTGGTAAGAACTTACTGGTACTGTCATAGAACTATAATAATTCTTAAATTGTTCTATTTCTAGTATCTAAATACTTTTATTTAACATATTTTAATACATTCTTTGGATACAGGGCGCGTAAGGTATCTGAGGACATTTTTTTAATTTAAACGAACCCAATAATAATTAACATATTTTTTACTTCAGAATATTCCTTGACAGAAACCACTATTCCAAATGAAATAGTGTAATAGCATAATAGTGTCTATAAAAGAGAAACACAGCAATTTAGAAATTGTAAGATTTCTAAATGGCCACGAGCGAGAGAAAACAGCACTTTCACCGCTCTGACTCACTCAGAACACGAAGTTTCCAGCAACAATGATGGTTTTCGGTGTTGTTAGCAGTGAAGGGCACGTACACCTCATTTTTTTCAAAAGGCTTTAGAGTCAATGCAGATGCCTATGTCAAGACACTTCAATCCGTTATTAAGACTTAGATAGACTGCGTAGCCAATAGAACTGACTATGTCTTCTAACAAGATTCGGCTCCATCCCATAAAGCTCTCAAAACGCTGGATTAGATAGCCGAGAATTTTCATGATCATATCACACCAAACTTATGGCCTCCTAACTCACCAGGTCTTAATCCTTTTGATTATTAAGTGTGGACCGCCGTTGAAAATGAAGTTAATAAGCATCCTCATAACATCAAATCCTCTCTGATGGAAGCAATAGCCTGAGCATGGGAGGAAGCAACCTGATCAAAGCTTGCAGACGCTTTCGGACTCGAATTGAGGCTGTGAAGGAAGCCGAAGGAGGATATATAGAACAAAACGTGGGTCGATACTATGTTCATTTGTTTTGTTACAAGAAATTGTAAGTTTCAACGATTATCATTTTTTTCTGTTTTTTCTATAAGTGCTTAAGGTGTCCTCGATACCTACGCACCCTGTATGGCATGTGTTCAGCAAACATTTTATTTTCGATTATCTGTTAAGTATGTTGGTGTTATTTGCACACTTTGTGCGGCTTGGATAGTTATGTGGCTTGTATACATGTGTGAAAATAAGTGTTTGGTCGGTCAAAATACTCGCCTCGCCTCACCTTACCTCACCGCATATGCTAGCATACGCCGCCCATAAACGGGCTGTATTTGACACGGTGATATTTGATAAACACACGTTATTTACCGTTGTATTATCAACACAGGGACTGCACTTCATGTTAATAATTTGATTATGAGTTCACCTACACAACAAGCCGTATAAAAATCGTAGCAGTGATTAAAATGGTTTCCTGTATTTCGGTGCAGTGAGGTACTTCAAAATTGATTCAAAGTAGTTCAATTCTCAAATAGTGCTAGTTCCACTGAAGATCGATTGCTGGCGTTATATTTTAGTACTGACAAAACTATACGCGTGCCACTACAGTACATACAACCAGAAAAATCGAGAGGAGACTGATAGGCATTGCTGTAAAGCCGCCCGCTGTCTTTCATTTCCAATTAGTGGAATTAATTGATGGAATTATTGTAGTGACACAAGCTATCATGCCGGCATAAAACTACTTTAAAATCAGACATATCTTTGTTTCCTCGTTAACATAATTACGTTGAACTGCTGCAGTGCTGCGCTGATTCTTTTATGCGAAATACAAATGTGTTCTATCTCGTATTTGTGACAGAATCCAAATGTTATATTTTTTCCTAATGAAGTCGCTAATAGCGACTCCAATAGGAGTAGTTGTTGTTTATCTATTATTATAGCAGAGCCGAAGATACATATTATTATAGCTAGATAGTAAAGTTACTGTTCTTTAGGCGAATGATCATTAGGAATTTAAAAACGAAGAATGCGCCACGTATTGAAATCATGTTTAATTAAGATTTCACACGAACTATAAATTTAACACTTAGTCAATTCTATAAAACGTTTCGGAGACCTGCTCCATCTTCAGTTAACAGTCTGCAAAGATAAAATAAAAAACAAAATCTGTCTTTCTATACAAAATACATGGGCATATAAAATCTACAAGTAAATTTGCAATGGGTAAGAACTATTTGCGCTTTTGAGTTGTGGCTTTTCTTTAGAGATAAAAAGAGATTCTAAAATACGTAAATCTAGATTGTTTGATGCTGTGCGTAAAATCGAAAAATTTTCCTCTGCTATGCGGTCACAACACTGCTCGCTGTGAAGGCGGATAGATGAATGAGGCGGTTAAGTCAGAGGTCTTCCGCTACGGTAGCTGACTCCACGGTGTTGGGCAATCCTAATATAGAATGGCAAAGTCGTCATGCCGACATAGCCAGATGTACACTGTACACAACTAAACTTATACACGATGGATGCCCGCATCCGTTTAGGAATCACGTCCTTGTAGCGAAAGAAGGAGCCAATTTTTAATGAATTAACAGACACAATGCACAGTTTTACAGCAGGAAAATGACGACCCTACTTCTATTGTCAATATACATATTAAAAAATTTTTGGCTAAGAAATACTCCGTAACCAATGCCGTGATAGAACCACTGCAACGTCTCTATTGCGTTTTTCCCTATTTTGGAGATTACACTGACAAAATGTCACGAGATTTAGAAATTTTTTTTAAACGTCATTTTCCTGCTGTAAAACTGTGCATTGTGTCTGTTAATTCATTAAAAATTGGCTCCTTCTTTCGCTACAAGGACGTGATTCCTAAACGGATGCGGGCATCCATCGTGTATAAGTTTAGTTGTGTACAGTGTACATCTGGCTATGTCGGCATGACGACTTTGCCATTCTATATTAGGATTGCCCAACACCGTGGAGTCAGCTACCGTAGCGGAAGACCTCTGACCCAACCGCCTCATTCATCTATCCGCCTTCACAGCGAGCAGTGTTATGACCGCATAGCAGAGGAAAATTTTTCGATTTTACGCACGGCATCAAATAATCTAGATTTACGTATTTTAGAATCTATTTTTATCTCTAAAGAAAAGCCAGAACTCAAAAGCGCAAATAGTTCTTACCCATTGCAAATTTACTAGTAGATTTTATATGCCCATGTATTTTGTATAGAAAGACAGATTTTGTTCTTTATTTTATCTTTGCAGACTGTTAACTGAAGATGGAGCAGGTCTCCGAAACGTTTTATAGAATTGACTTAGTGTTAAATTTAAAATTCGTGTGAAATCTTAATTAAACATGATTTCAATACGTGGCGCATTCTTCGTTTTTAAATTCCTAGCTAGATAGTATTATTATTGCTAGACAGACATTTAAGCATCGTTCATTGCCACCAAAATAGGAGGGAAAAATGAAGTACAATGATCACTAGAAGTTACACTTTACCCATGGGCCCAGCTGAAATTTGGAAGAAAATCGGTTGAAATTTTGAGTAGAGAACCTGCTTAAACTCTAGATCTAAAATTAACCGTAGTTGATAACCTCAAAACCCGCTAAAAATAAGTAGTTGTGTATGATATTCTTGAGAAACCTCCTTGCACCTTATTGAAAGTATGCCTGCGAGAGTGGAAGCTGTCATCCAGGCTAAGGGTGGGCCAACACCTTATTGAATTCCAGCATTATCGATGGAGGGCGCCACGAACTGATAAGTCATTTTCAACTAGGTGTCCGGATTCCAGATACTTTTGATAACATAGAGTATATTACGGTGTGTACATGATAGTTAATACTTCAACTGCGACGTCACCCACAGCTTCAATACAACCCGCCTCAGTTACCGTGTTTAATGCATGAACGAACGATGATGATGTATATCTGAAACTTTGCGCCGCACAAAAGGCTTTGGGTTATGCTCCCATTATCAAATATTATGCGTGAGACTGTTCGTAAACATCAAAAAGACATTGTGGTAGAAGATAGGCTACTCACAACAAGAATCAGTTTTCATTTGTCTCAGTACATCATGCGAGCTAAAATTAAGACAAAAAAAAAACGTTGCAATGCACTTCATGTGACTTGGGATGACAGAAATTGAGCTTTAATCGAATCGTTGGTCCTTTGATTTAAGAGAATCAAGCTTCATAAAATTAATGGGGTAACTTGAGGGTAATCCTACGTTAATTTAATGCACAGGTAGAGGACGAAACTAAAGAAATGAAAATTTAAAGAGAAGAATTTTAGATCGATATCAGAATTTCCTTTATGAATTTTTTTTACATTTCCTCGTCTTAATTGGTATCATTTTCTTATTTAAATTTACTAATATGCGCACCCACCTCATTTTAAACCTGTATTACGCTAGGTAGCCTTGTAAGTACTCCGGTAACTAGAACTATAAGTAGGCGTTATCACAAAAGGCTCATTCTTCATCCTCGTTACCCTGGCGGGATACTACATTGTCACGTGCTCACTGTCCTGGTGCATCAGAAGTGCGCTCGAACGGAAGTAAATCGCCTGAGAATTGTTTTGCTGGTTCTGAGTACAAAAAAGGGTATATTGATTTTTTTCTTGATCAAAGGAATTTTAAGACTTATGAATTACTAAGTACTTGATGTGAATGGGCTTAGACAAAACCGAAGCAGGATGTCATGCACCTTTACGACATCCCAATTGAAAATCAAGGACGTTTCGCCGGTGAGTACGCGTCGGTTCCTAGGCGTATTTTAGTTGTGTTACGCGCGGTTTAAGGGTCAAATGTCCACTTTTCCGGACACAAAACTGCACGCGAATCGCCGTTGTTCCGCCTTACCTAACGGTCGTTTACTGCCTCAGAACCAGATTCGAATTGCGGCTGGCCGTCCATGGATTATAGGTTAAAAAATCGCTCCCGGTTGCACGTGCCTCGCCTCACGGGGTGTACAAAATTGCACTGGAAGCTTTGGATCTTACAATACATTCACACTCAATGTATTGACCCATTAAGCTCAGTACAATATTGTACATCCAATGACATCGATGCACGTGCAACTGGGAGCTAAGGTACATAAGACAATACATTAGAAAGTACATAGAATCCCGCTCTTTCTTCAAATTTTATCACAAAAATTAAACAATCTCTCAATAAAAATTTACATGAATATCTTACTTCCATTAAATCACAGCCTTCCCACGAATGGCACACCAAAATAATATAGGCATTAAACATAAAAGCACAATACGTTCAAAATGCTGCATATAACAAACAAATATCAACTACATAAACATAAGGATGAGAATGAAATTTCCATGTCACAAAGTTCGCTTTCAACGCTCGTTTACATTATAGTTTAGATTATTGGTTCGTTTAAGCCTCCCTATCCGCAACAAATGCGATCCAAAGAGAGGAAAAGGGAGGCACCATTTAGTGTGGAGACAACACGTGGACTACGCTTTGGGACATACGTGTACCACTAAGTAAATTGCTTACTTGCACACGGGCATAAATGAATAGCATTTCCATAATTCCACTTCCTTTTTCAGAATGGATTTTAGCATACCAGTTAAAATGATCGTACACTTACATTTTTCACACTTTCTATAAAGGCCAAGAGTGCTTTTGAGTAGTACAGTCGGTTTCTAAGTTCTGCTACTCACAACTTAACCGAACCAACCGTAGCAACCGCACCAACGTAGTCAACGTTTCAAAGGGAACGCGGAATCTGTGCGGAAAGGGTTTAAAAACAGTAAGTTGAGAAAAAGGTCATGAAACAAGATCAAAGTTGAAGAAGAAAGTAGTGGGTGCTAAAAAACAGGACATCAGTGAACCGAAAATAGGTGGTTCAAGAATACATTTTATTTCAACAAAAAGAAGGCCTACCTAACTCTTAGCTCAAGTCCTCACATTTTCCTCCCTGGAAGCGCTAGTTCCCAGAGATACAATAGTTCTATCCTTCTGCGGAGCGTCTACATAACATCGCGTGTCCCACAAAAATGTCCGCGAGTTTTTAATTGATTATATCTCCGCTTTGATTTAACATATTTGAAATGTCTTTTTTTCGCAATGTGGTAAATTTTGTTTCCGTTTCGAATAGTCTAATTTCTTAAAAATAGTTTAATAACCACTGTACAGTGATGGATTTACTAAAAGAGGTAGAAAAACTAATTGTTCAAACGAAAGATTTAAAAAACCACACTGGTGTTTATCATTTCTAAATACCTACCGTTGAGAATAATAATATCCTACATAACACCAAATATTTAAACCCTCTGAGAGGTTATTCACTCCCTTGTTTCATTATTTGAAGTCAACTAAAATGCAATTCACTAACGATCAAAGAATTTTTATCGTATTGGAAAAGCGTGAAAAACTTCGAAGAGCAATTAATGAAAAGTTCTTCAGAAAGGCACTCGTCCGATAAGAAAACTGTGTATCGCAGAGTTAGAAAATTAGAAAGAAAATTAAACGTTCTTCTAACTTATCAGTTTGCCGTTGCTTCATATTCTAATACGATGAAAATTCTTTGATCGTTAGTGAGGTGCATTTTAGGTGCCTTCAAATGATGAAATAAGGAAGTAAATGAGTATTGAAAATAAGGAAGTATTTCTCATGAAATAAGGAAGTAAATGAGTATTGAGAAATGAAGAACACCAGTGTCGTCTTGAAAACTTTTCCTTCCAACAATTAGTTTTTCCACCTGTTTCAGTAAAACGAACACTGTAAAGTGGTTGCTAAACGGTTTTCAAAAACCTAAATTATCCGAACAAAATTCATTGCATTGGGAAAAAAATACTTTTAAACATGTTATTTGAAAGCGGAGGTATAATCAATCCAAAAGTCGGGGACATTTTTGTAGGACACCCAGTATATACAGGGTGTTGTGTGTTTACGATGCAGGTAATTTAACCAAATACAGAAAAACGCAAAAATAAAACGATTTTTATGAGTGACCAAAACCCCAAAACTTCTTTGTTTTCGAGAAATGATGACCTGAAATAATTATAGATTCCCGTAGGAATAGCCTGAAGCGCGCGCCAAAGAAGTTAGATTTTACTCGTTGGCTGCACGTCAAACCCATTCTTACGGGAATTTAAAATTATTTCAGGTCATCATTTCCCGAAAACAAAGAAGTTTTGAGGCTTTTGTCACCCATGAAAATCGTTTTATTTTGCATTTTTCAGTATTTGGTTAAACTATGTTCATCGAATTACACAACACCCTTTATATATACACATCATTCTTCATATATCTATACATCAAAAAATAAATAAATGAAATATGCACATTTTTTTTCTTGATATAGATATATCAAATCGAGTGCATTGAGTGTCTTTTCAACACTCATGTACAATGTACATTATATATATATATATATAGTATTCTTGATAGATCTCTCAAATCTTTAGACAACATAGAAATGATTTGCCAGCAAGAAACATTTTAAATATCATTAAAGAACATAACAAATGAAATTAGAGTTACAATGTAAGTTTTCAGTACCCTACCTTATCTGGGTGACCAATGAACCAGCAAAAGAAATTTTTGCAAAAGAAACGCATCATTCATGAATTACATACGAAGGCACTTAAAATTGAATGAATGTGCTTGTTTATCGGCTGGATGCTGAATAACATTTTATATAACAATTTTAAACTCTGCAAAATATTTCATTAGCGAACCAAATAGAAAATATAGGTAAAGAATAGCACAAAAGAATTTTCTTGCATTACTAATGCGGTTTTAGGGGAAAAACTAGAGCACAATTTGCTATCGCAATTATCTACCAAAAAAGTATTTACAATAAACCATACCCTCAAATGATAAATACGGTCCACTGTTGCACAGGGCTTGATGCACAGAATTAAAAATCTTGAAAAAAAATTAAATAAGAGAACAGTTGAAGACAGAAAAACATGCTGATCATGGACAGTAAAAAGGAATAAAAAATGTCCATCATGAAAGGCATAACAATAATTACGATATAAAATGACCCACCTGCACAATGACCCATCTTCTACATGCTTCCAATGTTCATGAATATAACTTGCAAATGAATCAAGTGAATGTGAACTGTGCTGTAAACTTGTTCAATAATCTATCCAGAGTACTTTGACATGAATACCACTGCTCTCGTTTCAGAACAGTTGGACGAACAACATTTCACACAACTGTGTTTAAAAATTTGAACTCAGCTTGAGCTCGTCGACTAACGCGAAAATCTTAAGATGAGAGTAACTGTCGATGGCCTCAACATCCCGATGAACAATCAAAAAACACGTTTCTGGCATGATGATGCAATTCTAAATCACCGTTTATCTAATGCAATAATTGCAAAGAACACATTCACAAGGAAAACTCACACCAGCAATCGCGATTGCAAAAACCGTAACTTCCAGTACGTTACTCGATGACTTACAGTCGTAAACCAAGTCTAACAGATCGCGACGCGTACCGGCAGGCTGCAGCACACTACCGGCAGCATACATTTGTAAGGCTGTAAACCACGGATGGCCGCACTCAAATGTTACGGCCATTCCCCAACTGAAAACTTTTCTCCTTCAAATCGTCCATGGCCAACAACGAATTTCACGTCCGAAATCGACCGCGGGTAGTTTAGAGCGCGTTGAAGGAGTGTTAATGCAGAGTAGGCCGACCAGCCTATAAATCGCACATAATTGACCGTCACGTCCTTAACCCACCGGTGATACGTCCATGATTTTGAATTGGGTATAGAAACGCTAATCAACTATGTTAAATTTGCAGACTAATTGAGAATATGCTTTAAACAGTTTGACAATTGACTACTTATTACAGTGCAAAAGACAAGGAAGTTCAATTCTATCGGCAATAATGTGTTCAAGAATTTTTCGTCACAATTTTAGCCAAGTTGAGTGTTAAATCATGGATTCATTCACAGTAATGTAAGATGTTTTCCGAAATATATCTATCAAAATGTCGAATCTATAATTTGATAAAGGTTGAACCAATATTTAAAATCGTTTTCTAAAATAATCTGCAATAAAATCTTTGTCAGTAGCTATAACCCAAACAGAAATGTCTTCACCGATCGGTGAAGATTTTTGCCGTTTATTGCAGACATTCTTTGCAGCTCATTGAAGATCTTCGCAGAAGTATCTGCGCGGATTAGGAACAGAATTATTGCAGTGAATGTCCGCTTTTGAAGTGCAGATAGGCATCGAAGTTCTGCCAAGATCTTCACTGACCAAGAGCGAAAAGTTTCATTGATCTGCAATAAACTGCACTTGAATAAAACGCATTAAAATTTTTTTTTGGTTAACAAAAGTTGTATTTAATCTTTAATTTGCTGGCCACTGTTCTCATCCACAATTCTCGATTTTGTTTGTGGTCGGTACTCTAATTTTTCGTCTGAAACCATCGCAGGAACTCCAACCAAATGGCAACACGAGCAGTTTCCTCAGGCTGGCTCGCGTTGTCACATGAGCTCTGCCCAATTCAATGTACGGACGACAAAGATCGCTTTCGTAAGGCGGCAGCTCCCGGTTTTGTGTTCAATCGTGTTTATCTGCGAAGGATGCAGTGATAGTGATCTTAATTAAGTCCTCTTCATTCGCAAGACTGTGCATCAACAGCTACCGCCTCTGTTTACGTAAAATTCCGATGCCGCTTCATCTCTTACCTCAAGATCTAGTACTTGGGAGCCAGATCTTCCCCCGCACGACTAAATATCTACCGATGATGTCGTACGTCACAGGATCCTCTGCGGGGAAGATGGAGTGAGACCTTTGCACCGACTTCCGCACGGTGCGCCCGTGGCCTCGTCGGGTGGACAGCACACGAGCTCGACTGTTTGCAATGGTGAGACACCGTCCATGAGTAGCGTCGCGGAGTGGTGTGTTATAACTGTTCAGTGGCCTGCATAGCGAATCCTTAACTAGATCTGGAGAGATGTAACTTTGAACTAAAATTATTGCGGCCTTGTGTCCTTAATTCATTCACGTAATTCTGTGCGGCCTTGTGCCCTTAATTCCTTGACGTGATTATGTTGCGGCCTTGTGCCCTTCTCAACGTAATTCTGTTGTTGCGGCCTTGTGCTCTTCTCAACGTAATTCTCTTGTTGTGGCCTTGTGCCCTTCTCGACTTAATTCTCTTGTTGTGGCCCTGTGCCCTTCTCAACGTAATTCTCTTGTTGTGGCCTTGTGCCCTTCTCAACGTAATTCTCTTGTTGTGGCCTTGTGCCCTTAATTCCTTAACGTAATTCTTTTGTTGCGGCCTTGTACCCTTCTCAACGTAATTCAACTGCTGATCAGTCTCTCCTTCGACAGTAGTCGTGGTAATTCAGGCTTAGGGGAGCGCTACTCGAGACGATGCCCAACCGGCCTAGTTTCTATCCCTTCGGTCCATAGTTGGGACTTCATGAATCTATCGATCTTCTTAGCGTTTCCTAAACGCTAGTGCCATTAAACATCTTTCGTGTTATTCTATTTTTTATCCCTGCTATAGTTGTCACGGCATATTTTTTGTCAGCGCTAATCAATGAAAATCTTTTAAAGTAAATCTTTACCGATCTTTGCCAAATAGGAGTGGAAAATGCACGGAAAAAATGCACATAATACTTAACATCAAAAGAATTTATCCTTCCGAAAATCGTACGTCAGCGTAGAGTCTCGCCCCTCCGTCATAGAGGCGAACATCCGTGTAGGTCGGGAGAAACGATTCTCTCACGCACACTTTATTGAATAAAATAGATGACACGCACCTACATCATTTTTCTTTTCTAACATTTCAGCCTTACGAAATAGTCCAATTTATTCACGTGCGAATGATTCAGGAATGCTCTTTGCATTTCTGTACTAATACATAGAAATTAATTAAAATCTATACATCTGTCTAATTATAAACTGCAACGTAATTAGATGGAAACATAGATTAATATAATATAAATTTTAATGAATTGCTTTGTCTTAGTACAAAAATGCTAGGAGCATTCCTGAATCCACGTACACGTGAAGAAATTAGACTATTTTGGAAGGCTGAAAATATAGAAAAGAAATTATGTAAGTGCGTGTCATCCCTTTTGTTCCATAAAGTGGGTGTGAGAGAAGGGTTACTCCCGATCTACACGGACGTTCGGCTCTATGACAGAGGGGCGAGACTCTCTACACTGACCTACGATTTTCGAAAGAAACTATTACAGCGCGAGTTAGATCATAAAACAGTTTATCCATTAAAACCAAAGCAGAGCTCTTCGGCGAGAAAAGCTAAAACATTAGCATCCGTGACTATAAATAAAACTAAACTGCCAAATTAATCATTCGGTACAGGCAACACCCATTCGTAACAGCAACCTTTAGCAAATAAAAAAGTAGGAATATAACACTTGTTATATTTGACTTTGACCATTGTCAAGAGGGCAGCATGTTGCACAAATCCCTCCCTCCCATATTTTTTTATACCCATGGATCATTGAGGGACACTATGCTGAGATTAGCTATGGCCAAAGCAGACTATCTTTTTACTTTCTTGTCGTGAAATTGACTGGACTAGTGTAAAATCAAACCTGGCGATTCTAGAGCCACAGCAATGTTTAAAAATAAAGTGATGTAAAAATTGGTTAGCCTACCGTTATAACGATACAGATGTTCGGAAGAGGGGAAGAACAAGGCACCATTTAGTATGGAGTTGAAAGAACGCGGAATCAATGCACAAGAGGCATAGAAACAGTAAGCTAAGAAAGAAGTTGATGAAACAAGAAAAAAGTTGAAGAAGAAAGAAGTAGGTGCTTAAAAACAGGAAAGCAGTGAACCGAAAAAAGAGGGTCCGTAACAAAACAAAAAACCTATGCTATTTCAAAAACATGAAAGCCGGCCAAACATTTAGCTCGGTACCTCACATAACCCCCTTGGAGCGTTAATTCCCATACATACAGTAGTTGTATCCTTTTAAGGGGGCCGTCTACCCCAAAAAAAATTATTTACTGTGGGATTTCTCTGAAACTTTCACAGTAGGTGTACAATGCTGCAAATATCATTTCATTTTTGATGCGTTTTTTATCTGCATTTTTTTCTTTCTTGAAAAAAAAACGAAATATTTTTTTTCAAAATTCATCTTCTACAATTTTGAAGTTACAGAAACGAAAATTCGTTTTTATTTAGTTTATATACCCATATACGGTTAAGCAATGTGGAATTTTGATTATTTTATTTCTGGAATTTTAGGAATGTTTTTCTAGAAAATGTGAATTTTTTTTTTCATGTCATGTAATTTTCAAAATAATATTTTAAAATTTTGTATTGCTTATGGATATAGCTCGCTAAGCCCTATCGAATGGTATACACCCCATTCATGTAACTCTAAACTTGTGGAAGAAGATAGATTTGAAAGCAAGTTTCCAGAAAACGTGTTTTTCTCAAAAAAAATTGTTTTTCTTCCTATTGTTTGAACTACGTGTTTTCTACAATGAACTCTTCAGCTTTTGTGGTACTTTTTGAGCACTTTAGATTCATATATTTGACATTGTTGTAGCTTTTGAACTCTGGGAGAAAATCTACATCAAAAGACAATAAGTGTGAGTGTTCATAACCCCTATTCCCCCCAAAAACAAAAAAAGATTCACTAAAAAACGTATTTTTTTGTGGTCTCCTCTGCTTTGTAGCTCTTTTCAAGCCCTTTTGATTGGTGTGCTCGCCATAGCCGTATCTATGATACTGCGGCTGTCATCGAGCTATGAATGAAAGCGTGTGTAAACAGAAGTAAACAGAACAGCTGGAATTTTATAATTGTCAAAAATTATTAGTCAGCGTTAGAATTTTTTGTTTGGATATGAAAGCATTTTGATTAGCCCATGAACATACTCTATTGCCATTGCCGCAAAGAAACACGCCCAATTGACCCCCAATATGAGGGGTGGAAAGGGTCAGACTGCATCAAGGTCATTGCACCCCCTCGCTCTCCCCTCTCTGTGGGGGCCATACCAATCGGAGTAGACGCGAGCAATTAGTAACCAATGGAAGCGCAAGAAAATCCCCTATAAGATGCATTTAAAAACAGAATATCAGCCACTTTTTCAAATTTCCACGTAAACCGTCTCCTTAAAGGGGAGTGATGTAGAAAAGTAATTTATAAGTATTAATTTTTTTACAGTGGCCCAGGAGGTGCCAGTTGTGCCCATTTGCTCTAAATTTAATAAAATAAATATCAATCATATAATCTTCTAACACATATCGTTACGTGTATATTCGTTTGATAGAAATGAGTATTGTAAATATTATAGGTAGACGTCTCTGAGTAATTTTGTCATCTGTTTTATTTAGGTGAGACACTTCATTTTTTAGTAACAATTCATATCGACTATTATCCACTCGTTCCTCAATAATTTCACGAGATTTGTGAATTAGAACCCAGTCTGAAATGCTAGTGCGGATCGGCATCGATTATCTGGGGACAGTGCATCTTTTTTAGGATCAGTACGGGGCCAAGTTCGGGAAGAAATTTTTCTTCGCCGGTCACTGCAGATCAACGCAGGAAATTCGGTACAGAAATGTCTGCAGTGATCTTAACAGAAAAATCGGCACTGCTCATCAATAATTCCAATGAGAGGTATTTGTTTTTAAACCAGTGTACATCATGAAACCGAAATTTGATTTCAAATCGAACGTGTAACTTTCAAGTTAATTAAGGGGATCTCTAGGCCTAAAAAATTTCTAATTTCTAAAATTTCCTTTTTTATGCATTTCTTTTGCAACCTGGGAAACCAAAATACATAAATATGTAACATTGAAATCCAAACACATTTGCTTCAATAAAACTCCGCAATCGGAAAAAAATTATTGCCCGAACGTATGAAAAAAAATTAATATCGGCGAATTTCTATATATATATATATTGTTCAAAACACTTCTCCAACAATTTTCAACGTAGAAGCTTGATTTTTGTTTCATTCGACGTGGTACGGCAGTGGAAACAGCGGAGCGAAGTAGAATTTAATTTGAACATTAAATTATATTTCTATGGTAAAAAATCTGGGACTTTGAAAAACATTTATGACAAATGTATCAATAAGTTTTTCTAATTCGATATTCAAAATAATCCTTCATTTTCTAGATGCTACATTCTTTTCGCGTCGAACGAGGCCAAAATAAAGCTTTTACGTTGAAAATTGTAGAAGCAGAAGTGTTTCGCGCTATATATAATATATGCATAATTAAATATATTTCCATTTGTTCTCGTGATAACTTTTTCTATTATAAAATCGGAAGCTTTTCATTGACGTAAATGTGTTTCGAATTCAATTTTATATATCGTTATGTGTTCTCGTTTCCCTAGTTACAATAGAAATTCGAAAAGTAAAATTTGAAAAATTAGGTCAAGTTAAGGGGTAGAGAACCTCTTACAGTAAGCCAATTCACAAGTGAACTTGGTTTGTTTTAAATTAAACTTCACATACATCACGTTTTCAGTATTAGCTCACCACCAAGGGAGTACAATTCTATGTTCCGATTTCTCTACGCAAACAACGCAGGGAATTTTAATTTTTTTTCTAAAATGTGCTAGCCATGTTGGAAATTTTGTTTGCTCATTTTCACATTTTAAACTCCTTCACACCGTCAATTTATTCAGCAATTATTTTGCTGTAGAAATAAAATACCAACTCCCTTAAAATCCCTTCGTCGTTCTGCTCCTAGTTATGAAAACTTGAAATTCCGACGACCGACATTAATGACTTGATCAATTTGATAGGAAACAAGCGTGGTGTAACCCACGAACAAATAAACATGCGCATTGATATAGGTAAAATAATTCTACTTGCAGCAGGGCTAAAATTATTATGAGCCATTGAAATGCAACTTCCAAATTTTAATGCAAGTCTTTTATAAGTTGTACAAGCATGTTCATAAAGCGCTTGTGGAATTTCTCCAGCAAAAATAATTACTTCCAGCTTTGCATCATATTATTAAACTCATTCATCAATTATTTTACTTCATAGTGAAAAATATTTTAATAATTTTGATTGCCAGCGAAATAGTTATATTGTCACATGAAATAGTAAAAATATAGAACTAGTTTTTTGGTCGCACACATTTCACCACGGAAGCGTGCAGCGGTCAGTGTTGACATCAGTCGCAACTTCACAAGAAGCGCGTTAGTCAAACTAAACCTGGTCGTTCTTAGTTTGTGAGATAAGCTTAAAATGTAAAAAATACGCTTAGCAATTGTGCTATGATGATGGAAAATCAAAGAATGAGAAAATTATTCTATGAATAGAGTGAAAGACAGAAAAGACCAGGGATTGTTGCCTGTTTTGAAAATTCAAATCGACGTAGGTAGCTCTTCAGAAGTCATTTCTCCAGAAAGAGTTCAAAACACGCGCAGTGAATCGAACTGATCAGCTGATCGACTGATAATTCCAACAGCTCTTTGTCAATTTGTAACAGTGAAAATATGATTCAGATGTGAAGTGAGTGACATATGTAAATAAGAGTGTGTGCACTTTGATTGGATAAGCAGTTGAAAAAAAAATTAAAAAGAAATTTCTAAGATGAGAGTGCATCTCTCATTTGTTTAAAGTGAAAATTGATGGCATCCCCATCTACAATATAATAAATATACAGCTGATGCAATCCTTGTGTCTGCTATTGAGTATCGAGCCATAATAATTTGTGTAGGTAATTATTGCTCTAATAAGGTTTCTATGAATGCAATACCACAACCTGACTTATTGCTAAAAACAATTCTAGAAAGGTCTGGAAGATTTATCTGGTCAGTAGGAATGAAAGACATGAAAAAATTTGCAGCAGTTGAGTTTACTAATAAGAGAACAAGAGCTCTTGTGTCATGCATGTTCTTGGCAAAACTCTCACGAACAATCACAAAAGAGCAACAACCAAAAACCTCCAAATGGAAGCAGTACCTGTGCACCAGCTCACAACTGCAAGTAAGGATTATATTTAGTCTATGTCATTGATCCCTTGTACTTTGTCAGTTTGTGTTGCATCAAATTCTGATTTGCCAATTGCAAGATGAAAGCCAAAATGCAACGTAATGTCAATATTTTAGCTAAGTGACTTGAATTTTTGTGCAATATATTTCTTCAGATATCACTCTGAAATCACAAATATTTTTAAAAAATATCAGAAACTGTGTGTTTTTTTTTCATTGTACGTATGTTTTAATTGTCCCAACCTAGTGTTGAAGTTCTTTGACACAGTGTGAGCCCCTTGTATAAACAAACATGTGGAAATAGAAAATATTTACATCGATTGAAAATGAAACAAAAAGTTAATTATATTGCTTGTGAAATAGTTTTCTATAATGAACAAGTAATGAATATGTAGCATATGATAAAATGTTATTTACGGATTTCAATTATTTTTCAATATTTAACAATCTACCGTAATTTTCTTCATTCCCAAGCAATACATGAACACTGCGAAAATAACCTGTATGGTATCACTGGGACTTCAACTACAGAGTGAGAACTTGATGAGGGCAGGGTAACTTCTTCTCAGCTTCCTCAGTGTTTCGCTTTCACCCGGACAGCAGGACACTCATCTCTCAGCCAGAGTAAGTTTTATTTCTACTTTGAATGATTTGTTAATTTAAGCTTTGCTATCCTAATCAAAGATTTAGGAAAACAGACATAATAAAAGATCATCTCCTAATTTTTAGAAAGCAATAGAACTATTTATCTTACTAATTATGTTTTTGCCAGAATGTTTATGCCAAATTTTATTCCTTTCATCCAGAATGAATTGCTGTGAAATGAACGCACAAAATGTTCTCAAATGAATTTAAATCACCAGCTTATAGTTTATATATATTGGATAATGATATATATATATATATATATATATATACAGCATATGTCACTAGTTTGTTTGTGCCTTATTGCAAACAGTCTAGAAAACCCATTATAATGAAAATATAATTTTACTTAAATGATTTTGTATTTTTAGGAATAAGATGAAGTAACTGTAGATGAGCATGCCTGGTTTATGATAGACATTTTTCATGTAGAGTTGTATTTTTAGGTTGATGTGTAAGAATGATATGTTAGGCTTGTTAAGTGGGTGGATAAGATGAGAGGAGAATGTGAAAAATTTGGAGTTTGAGTGTATTGAAAGCATTGCACACGCAAAAGTGAAAAGTGCTGAGATGGAGGGCCTGAAAACTGATTTGATTGGTTAAAGGGTAAAGATGAAAATAAGCATAGAGGTGGACGGTAACAGAAAGAACAATACAATACAAGAAAACAATAAACAATGTATGTTGATGCAAATGACTGGTAGGAAAATGAAGCTCATGCTAGGAATCGAGTGAAAAAAAGTTAATGACATATGTACCATAGTTTACTGTGAAGTAAGAAAGTATGTGACAGAAATTCAAGAAGGTGAAGATTAATTTAAATGGAGTCAAATCATCATATGGAAGTGGTCAACTGGTACTGGATAATGAGGAATTTGGAACCGATGAGTGATGTGAAAGAATTATTATTCAGCAATCTGGCATAGGTATGAAAGTTTATGAAATGTGAACTATGAAATATAAAAAAAGTTGAATGTTGCAGTAAAAGCATGCAAACCATAAAATGTAGAGATCATTCAACTAGAATAATGTGCATTGCTTTCCTCCATTGCATGTAATTTTCTCTAAAGTTATTTTTGATCATGCGCACAGTAAACTTTGATTTCAACTGAACTATTACTTTCAGATTGACAAGCTCAACATAGGGTTCAACAGCGGAGGGACCATACGCCGCATTATCAAAAGAGCTTGCTGTCACGGGAGCTTGTTGTCCAGTTTAGCTACACTGAGCTTGGGAAAACCGGCGGCGAGAAAAACAAGAATTCAAAGAGCATCCATTCTGCCTTCAAATCATTGGAGAGTAGACTTATGGGAGACGTCCACCCAAAATCAAGAAAATGTCTGTAACGTTTGTTGTATGAGACTCAGATATATGAAAATTAGCGTACGTACGTATTTCTGAAAGTAAATAGGGGTCGTCTCTATAATTTTTTCGCACTTCCGACTTAATTTTGGAGACAATGGGGAAAAGGGTAAGGGAAAGTACATACTTTTCAAGACATCTTCTCAAAAATTACTTATCGTAGAGCAATGATTTAGGTATCATTGGATTCGCCATAAATTGCTGCATGACAAGTCGAAGGATTATTTTGATTTTCATGATAATTTATAAGTTACGTGGGAAAATGTTTGTAGAGAATTACAGATTGGAAGATATTAGTTAATTTAATGAAGTGACTGTAACGTTCTGTCTATAGAATCTAGATCTATGAAAATTGACATACCCATGTATTTGTAGATATAAATAGGGGTCGTGTACATAACTTCTTCCCATTTTTGTCGTAATTACGGAGATAATGGGGAAAATGTAGGGTACATGGGTATTTTTTTTAAATCTATTTTCTCCGAGCGTTTTTATTGTAGAGCAATGATTTAAAACCATTAAAAGTGTAAAAAGTTGCTCCTGCTACTTACATATGATTTTTTCATAGTAATTTTTGGTTACATTGAAAATATGAAAAAAATTCATTTTTCGAAAAAAACTTTAAATTTTATAATATCTAAACTATAGCGAAACTAAATATAATCCTTCGACTGGTCATGCAGAAACTCTTTGCGCATCCAACGACGCCTAAATCACTGCTCGAAGATTGGTATTTTTTGAGACGTCTCTTGAAAAGTACGCACTTCCCCCATACTCCTCTTTTCCCAATTGTCTCCAAAATTGTGTCAAAAGTGGGGAAAAGTTATGGAGACGGCCCCTATTTAATTTCAAAAAAACATGTGTATGTCAATTTTCATCGATCTAAATTCTATAGAAAGAATGTTACAGCCATTTCATTAATTCAGTATGTCTCAGCTTGGGTGTCTCCCTTAATATTCCATGCATTCATACAATATTTAAAGAAATAATCAATTCAACCTATTAAATTAAACTTATATTATTCCATTCAACTGCTGCTTCTTTGCTATTCTGATACACTGTTTCTTTGCTATTCTGATGCAATAAACCGATGCTGATCTGTTACAAGAGTTATTAATCGCATGTGCTTGGCATGTATGTGTACAGAGTTTGACAATTAAGTTTTTCATGCAGTCTAACCTTGTTTTCAAGTTTCTCCATTTGATTGTTGATGTTTTTGAATGCTACACAGGTTTTCTTGTCAGTTAAAAAGATTCTACTTTGAATCTAGCTAGCTGGAAACCCTCTCGTTTCTGCTTGACCCCAGTCAGAAATTTATCGCCGGCGTAACGGTAATTATGATCGGTTTTCATCTTTTATCGAAGTATTCCGACGGTAAATAATATTACCAGTGATCAACGGTAATTTTAGACGCTAAAACGGCACGCCGACGATGATGACCGTGATTTACCGTCAATTTCTGACTGTCATTTTTACCGTAGAAATACCACGGTAAAACTACTGTTGTTTTTCAGACTATACTTCATTATTTGAATCTATCGTCAATGTTTGTCCATGAATAAGTTTAATCAAGGACAAGTCAGATAAAATTATGTTATGTATTACCCGTGGTCAAATGAAATTAGTTTACGTAATCTTCACATGATGTAATTTGAGCTTTAGTTCTTTTATTGGGAAATTGAAAACTTTATTTCGAAGCTTAGATCTAAAAAAACCGAAGCTTTCAATTGGATTTTCGTATGCAACTTTTCAATATTCATACATTGTAATTTTATACATTGTAATATGAAGGTGAAATTCTTCAACTAAGGCTTCAAATGCTTTGAATTTAATTTCAAGCGTTTTAATTTTAACACTTTATACATTATATTACAAGTGAAATGGTGAAGTTTTTTGACTGCGCGCTAAAGAAATTTCTGTAGTTTCAACAAAACCGTTTCTGAACCGTCTCGGCTGCGGCCTGTCGGTCAAAGCATTTTCTTTCAGCGTAATGCTTTGCTCTTTCGTTTGAGAGTAATTTAATTAAAGTCAATCGGTGCATTCTTTCAAAAGTTACGAGTGGTAAACTTAAGTCTTTTGACTGCGTGCTCAAGAAATTTCTGTAGTTTCCCCAAAACTTTCTGTACCGTCCCGGATGCGGCTTGTCAGTTTTTAAAAGAGTTAGAGTACGAGAGTACAATTGTTTATCACGTTCGTGCTTGTAACAATTTTAAACCTTATTGACCTATTTTCTAATGAAATAATTTTATGTGAGATGATCGAAAACGAACATATAAAAAAAATACAAGCCTACCTTTGTAAATTCCCAGGTTTTAATAATGAAATATTTTTAAATGAGTGAATCCACATGCTAAAATTATTGAAACCTTCGTGATTGTTGGACTTGCATTTGAGCTGTTGTTCATTGCGTGGAGTCATTGTGGTGCTACAAGTTTGAGCGTTCATACTATTTAATGTTTGGAATGCTTCAAAGTATCTATGTCTAAACATTGAAATTTCATAGCTTATAATATTGGAACCAAGATCTAATTGCCTCAATGTTGGCGTTTTAAGTTATTTTGATGTGTTTAACTGGTAACGTGGGAGACTTCAAAATTATTCTGTGCATTCTCAAGAAAAAATTGCTTTTTATATGTGTACACATATCAAAGTTACCATTCGAGTTACTCTACTGCAATAAACAAGGATTAATGTATAAAGAAGATACCTAAGTGGTTTGGTGTCATTAATTATTCATTTCAGCTGCCTTTCTTAAAATAGTGTGGATGAAAATGGGTGTGTAACTGAATCGAGCTGCTGATTCATGCCAGGAAAATCATGGTTTGAGCAAAATTTCAATTGTAAATAATTTCTACCCTTAGATTTATTTGTGCTGATAGTTACCTTCTAGAAATTTTTGGTAACTTGCTTATGCCAATTTTGTTTGTATTTGTGATGGTGCAAATTATTTTCTGAGAGACTAAAAATTTATTTATAATGGTGCATAATAGCCTAAAAATATTACCATTGAGTCCTGCTCTGGTATGCCTATTATGATGAAATGTGAAGCATTCAATGCTCACTTGTTGAATATTAAGGTAATGTGTCTCATTGGATCAAAATCATCATTTAGATTAGTTTCAGTATAAATGTAAATTTTCAAAGTGACTTTCCTTCTGGTGACTGGTGGAGAGTAACCTTGTGTAATCATTACAGAAAATTAGTGGTTAATGTTCAGGAGATTACAATGATCAATTTTCTACTTTTTGGTGCCCAAACATAGCTAATTAGATGTAAATGAACATTTTTTCTACCATGCACTTTTCGTCGCAAATGAGTATTTGACGAGTTATGATGGTAAATTACTGACCGCGACTCTAGTGTTTGAAACGGAAATTAATTCACCGAGCGCGTTGGATGGCAAGAAAATAATGGACTCTCCCTTCCGATGCGCTCAAATGATTGAGCGCATTCCCACCATGTAAGACAAAAGTTAACATACTGTTATAACTTATTATTTATGGGTGATAATTTCTATTGTGTTGTTAGGAATTAAAGATCCTAGAAGTGGGTTGAGGCTCTGTGGGGCTGGCAAATAATGAATTACATAGGACCCAAACTAAACCTACCGCTTTAACTCGTTGAATACTAATTTGCGACAGAAAGTGCATAGAAGAAAAGTTGTTTATTTTGATCTAATTAGCCATGCTTAGGCTCCAAAAAGTGGAAAATTGGTAATGGTTCTTTCCAGACCGTTTGCCAAATTACATTTTAGTAATATATTTGTTTGTGAGAATTATTTGTATATGCGTATTAGTATTCTATTTCTATACACAAAAAGTTATTACAGATAAGGCATCATTGAGAGCATTTTCCAACTGCATAAAATTGTCAAAAATGATGAAGTTGGTAAGATCTTATTTTAACATGTGTTGACATTACAAATTATATTCTGACTCACCTTAGTTGTGTTTTTAGAGACGAGGTGTGGTGTATTTCTGAATCGCACTTTTAATGGACACCAGTAATATTTTTTGGGGAAAAATTGAGTTTAATATTTTCTCACACCCACTCCAACTTATTTCTACTGATAGTTTCTTTCTGATATGCTATGCTGACATCCCACTACTTATCTACAATGTCTTTGCAGAAGCTGAAATTATGTTCTTGATTGCTTGTGCAGTAGAAACATTTAAGGATTGTCATGAGCATTATTAATTTGGAAATTGTTCTCAATCTAATGACAAATCGGAATTAGTTGGGCAAAATCTCCAACTTCATCAAATCATTCCATTTCATTGTGTGTTAAAGCAGTAATAAATTTGCTCAACATATTATTATTGAAACAATGTCAGTTGTTGATAAATTCTCTAACTCTGTAGTCTATAAAAAGTGACGTTTTAAAATAGGAACATCATATTCAGGCTAGAATGATACAGAAAAATATTTTCAGTCATTGATAAAATGCAAATCTAATACTCAAAGCTACATCAGACAAAGTAATAATTTTAGAAATGACAACACAAGAAAATAACTAGAAACTAAATTTGTACCACAGCAATATGTACTACTTTAGTAAGGTTAGGTAACAGTATTAACATATTTTTTAGTATTACACCTAGAGCAATACTGTTACCTACACTTTTTTATTTACGCTTATAAAAAGCTTGAGTTCTATTTTAAAAAGCACAAGTTTAATTCAATACAGGTTATAATTTAAAATATGTCAAGTATATTTTGTAACAGAATTATTTTGAAAATCTAATGCTTCTAAAATTGTTTACCTATGCCTATGTACTTGACCTTTTATAAATAACACGTGACCTCTTTTATACCAAAATTGGGTGCTTTAAATTGAACTTGAGCTTTTTAAAATCAATTTCAGATTTTTTAAATCAACTTGAGCATTTAAAATTAAAATTGAGCATATAAAATAAAACTTGAGCATTTAAAATTAAACTTGAGCATTTTTAAATTAAACTTGAACTTTTTTATGTTGAACTTGAACTTTTTTATGTTGAACTTGAACTTTTTTATGTTGAACTTGAACTTTTTTATGTTGAACTTGAACTTTTTTACATTGAACTTGAACTTTTTTACATTGAACTTGAACTTTTTTACATTGAACTTTGACTTTTTTACATTGAACTTGGACTTTTTTACATTGAACTTGAACTTTTTTATATTGAACTTGACCTTTTTTACAATGAACCTGAGGTTTTTTACATTGAACATGAGGTTTTTACATTGAACCTGATGTTTTTTACATTGAACCTGAGGTTTTTTACATTGAACCTGAGGTTTTTACATTGAACCTGAGGTTTTTTACATTGAACCTGAGGTTTTTTACATTGAACCTGAGGTTTTTTTACATTGAACCTGAGGTTTTTCACAGTGAACCTGAGGTTTTTCACAGTGAACCTGAGGTTTTTCACATTGAACCTGAGGTTTTTCACATTGAACCTGAGGTTTTTCACATTGAACCTGAGGTTTTTTACATTGAGCCTTAGGTTTTTTACATTGAGCCTTAGGTTTTTTACATTGAACCTGAGGGTTCTTACATTGAACCTGAGATTTCTTACATTGAACCTAAAGTTTTTAACAATAAACCTGAGGTTTTTTAAATTGAACTTGAGCTTTTTTAAATTGAACTTGAGGTTTTTTAAAATTGAACTTGAGGTTTTTTTCAATTGAACTTGAGGTTTTTTACATTTAACTTTAGGTTTTTTTAATATGAACTTGAGGTTTTTTTAAATTGAACTTGAGGTTTTTTAAATTGAACTTGAGGTTTTTTAAATTGAACCTGAGGTTTTTTTAAATTGAACTTGAGGTTTTTTAAATTGAACCTGAGGTTTTTTTAAATTGAACTTGACGTTTTTTTGAATTGAACTTGAGGTTTTTTAAATTGAACTTGAGGTTTTTATAAATTGAACTTGAGATTTTTCAAAATATGTGACCTAGTTATAAATATAAAACCTGAGCTTTTTGAAACAAAATCAAAGCTTTTTGAAACAAAATCAGAGCTTTTTGAAACAAAATCAGAGCTTTTTGAAAACAAAATCAAAGCCTTTTGAAAACAAAATCAAAGCTTTTTGAAATGAAATCAGCTTTTTGAAATGAAATCAGCTTTTTGAAATGAAATCAGCTTTTTGAAATGAAATCTGCTTTTTGAAAAAAAATTTGAGCTTATTGAAATAAAACCCGAGCTTATTGAAATAAAACCCGAGCGTTTTGAAATAAACCCGAGCGTTTTGAAATAAACCGGAGCTTTTTAAAATAAAACCCGAGCTTTTTGAAATAAAACCCTAGCTTTTTGAAATAGAACCCGAGCTTTTTGAAATAAAACCCGAGCTTTTTGAAATAAAACCCGCGCTTTTTGAAATAAAACCTGAGCTTTTGGAAATAGAACCCGCGCTTTTTTAAATAAAACCCGAGCTTTTTTAAATAAAACCCGAGCTTTTTTAAATAAAACTCGAGCTTTTTGAAATAAAACCCGAGCTTTTTGGAATGTAACCCGAGATTTTTGGAATGTAACCCGATCTTTACGAAATGTAACCCGATCTTTACAAAATGTAACCCGAGCTTTTTGAAATGTAATCCGAGCTTTTTGAAATGTAACCCGAGCTTTTTGAAATGTAACCCGAGCTTTTTGAAATGTAACCCGAGCTTTTTGAAATGTAACCCGAGCTTTTTGAAATGTAACCCGAGCTTTTCGAAATGTAACCCGAGCTTTTCGAAATGTAACCCGAGCTTTTCGAAATGTAACCCGAGCTTTTCGAAATGTAACCCGAGCTTTTCGAAATGTAACCCGAGCTTTTCGAAATGTAACCCGAGCTTTTCGAAATGTAACCCGAGCTTTTCGAAATATGACCCGAGCTTGTCAAAATAAAGCCTGAGTTTTTTTATTATATAGTAAAAAGATATAGTCTCACCAGCACTTATTAATGTGGTGCAAGTTTTGCTTCTAATCATTTTCCAGTGCTGTCATTTTCAAAATTATCACTCCGTATGTTGTAGCTTTGGGTATTATATTTGCACTTTATCATTGTGACTGTATGTGTTTTTATATGTATTTTCAGCCTGAAGATGTTTGTAAATCAAAATATTGCTTTTTTATAGACTACAGAGTTAGTGAATTTTTCAACTATTGACAGTAAATCAATAAAAATATGCAAAGTGAATTTCTTACCATTGTTCTTCCAATGATGTTCTTGTAAGGTTTTTAATGTTGAAAAGTTAAATAATAAATGATCTAGTTTCTCACACTTGCCCAGATGTATTTGGTAATGTCTCCCAACCTTGTGTTAATGATTTATTAATTTCAGAATCATCCAATAATGGAAATGAAGTGAACAGCTCTTGATTCCCTCTAATTCTTATTCACATCCTGATAAACGCTTAGACTTGTTCAGTAAATCTGTTTCATTTAACTGTCAAAATTCAATGTGATACTCCCATCAAAAACAGCCCAGAGTCAATAAAACTTTGGAAACTCAGTAAGTGAAATCCATCTAGATTTGCTTGAGTCTGATGCTAGAGACAATAGTTACTTTTCATGCAATTCACCCAATGAAGCCTTTGCTGATACCTCAAGTAAATTAAGACCTGTCATGTTGAAATGTGAAGTATTTAATTCTTATGATTCAATACTATTGCTTTGGGTTGATTATCGGACATTTCTTTCATTCCCATAACAAGGTGTCTACTAGGTAGTAAAAAGTAAAAAAATTTGAAAAGCAGCAAAAAAGAAAGTAGTAATGAAATTTGCCTTGAGGGTTTATTTTACCTGTCAGGGTTGTAAAAAATTGTGAAGCGGGATAATTCACTGAAAATGGAATGTAAAGTAAATATGCACATAGAGTTTGAAGATTGATTTTCAAAAATTCTTTTCTCTCAGAATCAGATATTTGCTGCAGTTTGTGGGAAATGTTCCTGTAAGAGGATTGGACAATTCCCCGGTGTCTACTAATTTCCAGTCAGTTTATTTTTTGCATATGATCTGTTCTCATTGTTCAAAAATGAGGCAGGGTCTTGGCCAAAGATTTGTTAAGGTCTGTTTGGGAAGAGGTACATAAAAAATTGGATATTTTTTGCAATTATGCATTGGACGCTTCATTTAGTAATAAGTTTCTAATTTAGTATTTTATGTATTAATCAACTTGAAATTTTTTTGAACACATGCTATGGCATGTATTATTGACTCAAACTACTCATTATACGATGATTTCTTACATCCTGCACATTTGGACAACATTCATTTTGTAAAAATTCGGAAGTCATTTTTTGCTGTTAAAGGTTGTAAAAAGTAGTAAAATTTGGAACGGAAATATAAGAAGACACCCAGCATAATGTTTGTTTGAATTGTTTTGATGATTCCGGGCAAATGTAAAATTTAGAAATGAATTTTTTTCCAATGAGGAACATATAACACTATATTTATAATCAGAAATTACTTTCCAGGTTTATTGTGTGTGGAATCAATTTGAAAATTTTAATTTTGCTTATGAATAAGGATAAACATAAAAACTTATCATGGAAATGATATCAAAGATGCCAATTTCCAACTGCATTCAGTAGGCAAAAAGCATAAAGTTGTTGAAAAGTACTGTGAAAATGTGATGCTGGTCAGTGATTGCACACGTAAAACTTTTCATTACCAGAGTGAATAACATATTACGCTGTGATGGCTCTCTTTGCAGTACCTACCCTCAGAGGCTAGGAATTATTGCACAAAGGCTGGACTGACTGGCCTATCCGCCGTTTATTTAGAATTTAACAATCCATGAAAACTTTCCTGTGAAGGTAAAAGCGGCATGAATCTCGATCCTATTTAGATGTCTAAATGTCCTGGTCATTCTTTATATAGTATGATATGGTATGGTGTAGTAAAAAGGTTTTTACAAACAAAGCTTCATTCTTCTTACAATTAGGCAGTTTCCAAAATGGGGAACGCGTTTGATTTTGATTTATCACACACAATTACATGCTCTATTTAATTTCTATTTAATTTCAGCGATGTGTGGGTGTCAGTCCGCACGTCACCAGCTCACCAGCTCACCATGACGTCATGACGGTGGTGTGGCCTAGGAAATATCCTACTCTGTGTTAGGACAAGCTCGTCTACAGATGAAAATCTCTTTCAAGGAGCATTCCACCTGTGAGTTAGTATAAGGTTCGTGTAAGCTTACACAGTTCTTTTCGTTCATTAACTAATATCTTTCCCCTCAGGGGGATGCAACTATTGTATCTATGAGAATTAGCACCCCCATGGGGAAAAGGTGTGAGGGCGCAACTGAGAGTTATGTAGGCCTTTTTTTTATTGGAATAGAATTTTTTTTGTTATGTTATGGACCACCAGTTTTTGGTTCACTGCTGCCCTGTTTTTCTGCACCTACTACTGGCATCTTCAACTTATATCTTGTTTCATGAACTTTTTTTTCAACTTACTGTTTCCATGCCCCTTCTGCATAGATTCCGGATTCCCTTATCTCAATACTAAATGGTGCCTCCCTCCCTCTCTTCGAAACGATCTTTTTAGCGGTGGGGGAGGCTTAAACTAACATGTTATCTAACTGATATCATAAATGGCATTCCATTATAGTAATACCCCACCGGGGGAGACGACTATTGTATCTATGGGAATTAGCTCTTCCAGGGGGAAAAAGTAAGGGCCCGAGCTAAAAGCTAGTTAGGCCTTCAGTTTTTTGAACTAAAATGCTTTTATTATGTTAAGGACCTTCTTTTTTCGGTTCACTGCTGTTCTGTTTTTCAGCTCCTACTACTCTCTTCTTGAACTTCGTTCTTTTTTCATGAACTTCATACTCAACTTATTGTTTCTATGCCCCTTCGGCATAGATTCCGCGTTCCCTTGACTCCATACTAAATGGTGCCTTCTTCCTTCCTCTCTTTGCATCGCATAAATATGGCTGCGGATAGGAAGGCTTAAACAAACTAATAATCATCTTTCGTCATGGTAACGCAAATAAAGGGATTTATTGATACTAATTTGTTGTAACAATGACTGGCAGATTGGTTGCAACATTTGAAAACGTATTAGCATTGCAGTGGGCGGAATCGATAATTAAATGCTAATGTGAATAATCTGTTTTTTCGTTCAACAATTGGTTATTCTTCAGTATATTTGAGCATTGCATGGACGTCAGTCCTCAATGTTACGTTTTAATATCAGTTTGTTTTATTAACACATCATTTTCTTCAAATTTAACAAGTCAAATTGGTTCAAAGTTTCCTATAAAAATAAATTATCAATAACTTAACGCTCAGCTGTCCAATAGGTTACCGATACCAAGTTTTGTATTCAGGGTTAAGGTAATCGACTTATTCTCCGATGGCAGCCAAAGCCTGATGGGCCAAATGTTGAGATCACAATTAAAGCTAGCTTGGCTTGCTCAAAACACAGTCATTCAGCAAGTGGTAATTTATTTTATTTTGTTTTCACTTGCACAGGTAATATTTACTAATAAATTCTATTCATCGGATGCATTAGCTGGAGTCGGGTATGATGAAGATAAGAACCTGAAGGCGTCAGGCATCCAAGGGGTCCTGCTTCGTTGCAACGATTGAGCTGGCTCAGAGACGACGGATTGAATCAGAAAAGTGGCCGGAGAAAACCAGTGCACTTCCTCAAAGGCTACTTGCTTCTTCATCGCTTACTTTGACCGCCTCTCAGTCCCTTATTTGCCTAGCTCCGTCGACATCAGGTCATGATGCTCCTTCCTCAAGCTGGGTTTAGATGAAGGGTGCTTTTCTCGGGGCAACGCGTCTTCTCCCTCCCCGCCTCTTCAAAAAACCCCTAACCCACCATCTAATGTCTCCCACCCGTTCCCCATGCGTGCTGTCCCTGCCAACCTTCATACTGGAAAAACTGAAAGGCAACTGACAGTGTTGCCAATTTAGCGGATTTCCAGCTAGTTCTCGAGTATTGAGATTTCATCTAGCTCCTAAAATCACTATCTAGCTCCTGGCGGAAAAACCAGAGTATTTGAAGTACGGTTTGGCTCTAATTTACCTACTTTCCTATTATAGGCGCAATTATCTATACCTATAGAAAAATGTATTCAACTAATGATGTAACAATTTCTAGCGGTCAAGTTCAGTACATGTAACGTTTTTTCGGCGACATCATTCCATGCCAGCAGCAGCCATTCATGTGTTGGTTGTGGTGAGTAGCGTGTGGGGTAGAGAGTGCGGCGTAATCACTTGTGCTTAAGCATGATACTTCCGGAAAAGTTGGAAATCTTTTCCTGAATGTAGAGGCTGCCTACAATGCAAATGCATTTTGGGACTATTGTAAATGAACCATAAACGCAAAATTGTGTGCCCTGAAAAATTTGATGAGCCAAAAACACGATTAATTTTTCGCATGTTGCCTGGAGTGTTCGTCAGTCGAAAATCACAGCTTTTGAGGAAGACGCTACAGAGTGCAACAGAGGGTAAATTATGTTTGCATATCGCAGAATATAGTTCCTCTGCTATTGCTGACCATCTGTCGTGAGTGTGCTGCAGTTCATTTACTGACTGTAAAACGGCACAGGGTATCAAACTTCATTTCAGCAAGTACAGGGAATTTTTTGTGAATGTTCTTGCACTTCATTTTGTAAGTAAACTGTGTGCTGATATCTCAGCATACTGATTGTAAAGCAGAACCGGGTATCAAACTTCATTTCAGCAAGTACAGGGAATTTTTTGTGAATGTTCTTGCACTTCATTTTGTGAGTAAACTGTGTGCTGATATCTCAGCATACTGATTGTAAAGCAGAACCGGGTATCAAACTTCATTTCAGCAAGTACAGGGAATTTTTTGTGAATGTTCTTGCACTTCATTTCGTCAGTAAACTGTGTGCTGATATATATGTGAAAAGTTGAACACACTAATTGCTGAAAGCACTGATACATCAGATAATAAATTACCTGGTGAGGTATTTTAGCAAACCATTGAGAAAGGATGTTTCGACGCAACTCGGTCTGATGCTTGTGCCACTCAATTCAATGGTCAGTATCTAATGCTTGAGCAGAAGCTCCGCTAAGAAATGTAGATTTTATTATTGAACAAACCTATAATTGGTTCCCTCAATCAGCTAAAAGGCAAGCGACTTGTTCTGCCATAACTACAATACGAAAAATAAAAAGCAATGAAGTAGCGTGAAACAAACTGAGATTGTTACAGTCGAAGAATATTGAATCCCCGACAGAACTTTAGGTAGAAGTAACTGAATCTAACAATGCTGCAGGCAACAATCCATTCAATCACGTTTCTCCCATAGCAATGAATTTATTAGCATTGCCACGCTCAATCGCCGATGAAGAAACACTTTATTATTTAATCAATTCCCCTCAGGGGGATACAAGTATTGTATCTATGGGAATTAGCGCTTCCCGGGTGACTATGTGAGGACCTGAGCTAAACGTTAGGTAGGCTTCCTTTTTGTTACGGACCTTTTTTTTCGGTTCACTGCTGTCCTGTTTTTCAGCACCTACTACTTTCTTCTTCAACTTTTTCTTTTTTCACGACCTGCTTTCTTAGCTTCCTGTTTCTGTGCACCTTGTACATAGATTCCGCGTTCCCTCAACTTCATACTAAACGGTGCCTTCCTCCTTCCTCTCTTAGAACATCTTTGTCGTGCAGTTAGGGGAGGCTAAAACTTTCTTATATAATAATAATCATTTAATCAATTTAGTTTATACTTGCAAGTAATTTTTAATATGATTAACGTGCTATGCTGACTTATCATTTTTTGTAATTTACTGTCTAAACAAAATATATCATTCAACAATTATCTAGCGGATTTCTGTTAGAAATCTAGCTCCTTGCTGCGCTATAGAGTTGGCAACACTGTGACTGACTTGGCAGTCTTAATAGTAGGGTGTATCTGTCAGTTGTTCATTTAATTCAAAAGTACGTACCTGTTAACAATCGTAACACAAAATTTTCGCTGTTATGCTATTATTAACACAGGATGACTCGTGAAAGGACTTTGATATAATTTATGTAACTAATTTCTGTAATTCTTGAATTCTTCACGAATGCGTTGACGTTCTTGTGCCGGCCTCCGTGGAATACTTTGCAGGTTAATAACATGAGGTATTATCGGCATTACAAAAATTTCTGTGGCTGGAATGTCAAAAAACGGATGCCGAAATAACATATGCATCAACGAATTGAGTTCATTTGGAACTAGTTGTTCCCTACGGAGGATACAATCATTGTATGTATGGGAATTAGCGCTCCTAGGGAGAAGATGTGAGGGCCCGAGCTAAGAGTTAGGTGAGCCTTCTTTTTGTTGACATAAAAGGTTTTTTTTGCTATGTTAAGGCCGACCTCTTTCGGTCCACTGCTGTCCTGTTTTTCAGCACGTACTACTTTCTTCAACTTTTGTCTTGTTTCATGAACTTCTTTCTAATCTTACTGTTTCTATGCCCCTTCTATATAGTATCCGCAATCCATATTATCCATACTAAATGGTGCCTTCCTCTTTCCTCTCTTCGATACCTTTTTTTGTTGCGGTTAGGGAGGCTAAAACTAAACTATTATCAAATCTGGTCTTGAACTAGTCTTTACTGATCGTACTAATTAACTTGATGTCGGATCTGTTCATCTATTTCTGGTACCAAAAAAGGCCCCACTGTTTTTCGCTTTTGTCTTCGGATTTCATTTGTGTTTTATTGAACATAAGGGATCGGCATTACGAAAATTTCTGTGGCAGGAATGTCAAAAAACGGATGTGAAAATAATATTTTCATTCGCGAATTGACGAGTTCATTCGATACTAGCACTTACTGATCGTTCTGATTTGATGTGCCATCTGTTCATCTATTTTTGGTACCAAAAAGAACCCAAAGTATGTTGTATTTTTTCTACGGATTTTATTTTCGTTTAATCGAACAGGATGTATCGGCATTACATTTCTTTGCCTAATAGCACCAGTTTTATGGGAAAGTTTCATTTGAAAAATTTCAGTTGTTCATTTGTTTATGATGTGAATATCTAGTAAATTAAGAATCCTATAGAGGAACAAACGTGGAGCCGCATTGCAGCGGGAGGTGGAGGGTAACTTCTTCTGAAAAGATATGGCTGTGGAGGATAATTCCGCCCTCTGCTACTTGCGACTCGATAGCATTAGTGCGGGCCCTGTCGTCTCATCCCATTTAAAGGACTAAGATGTGTAGTGGTTGAGAGGGCTGGTCATAGTAGATATTTGATGTCTAAGAATGGAAGGGTGCAAATTGAATTAAAAATTGGTAAAATTTTCTTAGTAATCGGTTGCTTGACGAATCCTTTTGTGGTGGCGGTTAATTTTAAATGAAGGTTATATACGTATTGTTTGTAGTGGTGAATCTTACAAAAACGTGTGATGAAATTCTTTGAGTGCCGAAGATATTTTTGTATGAACTTATTTTAATAGTCAAATGACGGCTGTTGAAAATGAAATAAATATATGTGTTGAAAAATCTCATTTCTGTAATGTTTTAACCTATTTATAAATCAGTGGCGTTTTTGAAATAAATATATTGTACTGTGAGACTTATCGTAATTGTCTCGTGTTCTTCGATGAAGATGACATTTTGAGCCTTCTTACTGTAGCATTCATCAGCATTGTAACTATTTTTTCTAATAAGGCATTGTTACTTGTTGCAATAGGCTTCACCCTGTAATACTAATCTGTTCAATTATCGCAATTTGCAAGAAACTTGCGGAAATATATGGACAGTGTTTAACATATTTGTTGAATTAAATTAAGTTTTTTCAGAATTTTTGTGCAGTGTTCAAATTTGCGGTAATTGGACAGACGCATTTCACGAGGTGTGGCCCATTTTTTTGGGAGCAATTCGCTATTTTTGGGACAAATCGTTGCACTGCTTATGAATCTCCTGGAATATAGTGGTTAGAGTAGCGATTGATAACGTTAAATCAACGGTAATTATCGTGAGTTTTGAACGAAGACCGACTATAATAATCGTTTAACTGCCGGTAATTGACTGGTTAATATCGTCGGTCTTCGTCCAAAATTCACGATAAAAACCGGTAATTTAACGTAAATCGGACGATAATAGGGGACATTCGCGACACTAATTCTGACGATATATCGTCGGTTTATAGGAAGAAGAAGATGATAATTACTGGTAAATTCGGACGTAAATTTTCGTCGGTCAGACGATAAATTTCTGACTGGGACGTAAATGTTTCGTTTGTATTTCTCCTTCATATCACCCACTGACATCATGCAATGAAATGGCCAAATAATTTTAAATATGCTCCAAAACAATTCCTCGTTGTAAAATACACCTCAGAATTGCTGTTATGACGGTCTGTCATCAAAAATGTATATCTTCATGTTGAATTGAGCTCCCACGTGGAAAATATGCGGGCCCGATCTGACGGTTAGGTAGGCCTTCTTTTTGATGAAAAAGTGTCTTTTGTTTTGTTAAGACCATCTTTTTTTGGGTCAGTACTATCCTTTTCTTCTGAGCCAATTACTTACGTTTTAAACTTTAATCTTGTTGAGGCTTTCTTTCTGACCTGCTGTTTCTATGCGCATTGTGTTCAGTTAACTTGCAACACACTGGTGTTACCTCACATGGATGGCCCATGTGGGAACACACGTTGTGCATAGATTCCGCATGTACGAGTCCTATACTAGATTGTCCTTTCATTATAAATCTCTTTGGAGCGCCTCTTTGGTGCGCCTCTTTGGTGCGCCTCTTTGGAGCGCCTCTTTGGAGTGCCTCTTAAGAAGCTTAAACTAAAGGGTGGTTAGAGAAGTTTTAAACTAACTTATATTAGAATAATAACCAATATGTTGATTGGTATGCAGTTTCACCTCATTGTATAGTATTATCTTACAACTACACCTTAATTTTTAGATTGCGCTGCAGAATTGGGTTTCAAGGCAAGAAGAGCCCGAGACTGGCACGGAAAACGAGGATCATCTTCGCTGAAGGTTACTTCAGGCGTTGATGAAGATGCATCGCTGATGAAAGTCTCGGCATCACACATCGGAAGCGAGGACGAGGAATGGAACCCTGAAGAACTTAATCTCAGGCTGCTCATGTGGGCTCGCTTGTGTGAAGAAATTAGTAGTATATCTGTCGTCAACGAGGGAGGCTGTGCGTATTCGTTTTTGCTGAACACTGGCTGTTTGAATGTTCACGTTTTAAAGTGATCAATTTATTATTTTTCCCATAGTATTGTTTACGACTTTATGCATTAGCGGAAAACTCAAAAATGCTTCTACTAGCTAGGCAAAATTGTGTGTTTTAACTACGCTTCAGCCAAAAGCTCTTTATCATAAGAAAATGTTCGTAGCAACCGAATATTTGTAATGTTGTAAATGTTGAACTTTATTAAGTAGTGGTGCTGTTTCACCTGACAGCAGCAGCCGCTCAGTACCTGTATTTTATACAGTAGAACTCCTAAAATCCGAAATCCCAAAATTTGAAATACTCGTAAAATCCGACATCCTAAAACCCAAAAATTCTAAAACCCAAACCGACGGTAGCGTCATCTGTTGCTAACCGGGCACATTCATAACTTTACCCAAGCAACAGGATTGTAAATGAGCAGTAGCAGTGTATGTGTGCGTAATACAAACAATTCGTGTTGTAAAGTTACCATGTTACTCTTAGTTACAATACCGTTTAAAACGTACAACTGGTCTTTAGATGTATTTCTCAATGATTTATTTATACCACAGATTCATCCATAATACATAGATAGGTAGTTATAATTTATTCATCGAGAAACCCATAATGGCGTCTGAACGAAAAGAACAGCAACGAGCAACAGCAAGATATAAGGTATTAACTCTTGTGGAAAAACGGCAAGTACTGCAATGCATAGAAGACGGAATGTCATATAAAGAAATTAAAAGACGATATGAAATTGGTATTTCTACCATTTGTGATATTAAAAAAAAGAAGAGTAAAATTCTGGCTGCCGTTTGTAATTCCCAATGTAGAAGAACGTTAGGAAGGAAAACATTATACCAACCAAGAGATGCGACTTTTGACAAATGTTTGTACGCTTGGTTTTCAAAAAAACGGAAGGAAGGTGTACCTGTATCAGGCCCATTGTTGATTGCTAGAGCTAAGATATTGAAGGAAGAAATGAAAATAACTTCGGATATTACATTTAGTCAAGGTTGGTTGCGATCATTCAAGCAACGGCATGGCATACGACAGCTAAGTATTTCTGGGGAAAAGCGATCGGCAGACGCAGATGCAGCAACAGTCTTCAAGAACACCTTTGAAAATGTTATAAAAGAAAATGAACTTACGCCCGATCAAATTTATAACTGCGACGAGACAGGGCTCAATTGGAAATGCCTACCTAGTAAAACACTTGCTGCAAATGAAGAAGCAACAGCAACTGGATTTAAAAAGAATAAAGAAAGAGTTACGGTATTAACCTGCGCCAATGCTTCTGGGAAGCACAAATTAAAACTTCTAGTGATTGGAAAGGCAAAAAATCCAAGAGCATTGAAAGGAACACATAATGTGCCAGTCACATATCGTTCACAACCTAATGCATGGATGAACAAATACATCTTCAAAGAATGGTTTTTCAATGAATTCGTTCCAGCAGTACAAAAAAATTTGCAAGCAGTGGGAAAGCCTCGTGCAAAGTGCGTGCTTCTTTTAGATAACTGTGCAGCGCATCCAGAGGAAACGGAACTGGTTTCTGATGATGGCATTATTTTCGCACGTTATTTTCCCCCAAATGTTACGGCACTGATCCAACCTATGGATCAAGGTGTAATACAAAGTTTGAAATGTTTCTACAAGAGAAATTTCATTCTTCAAATGATACATGGCGACACACATCCTGGCGAATTTCAGCGCTGCTTTACCATCAAACACGCTTTGTATGCGATAGCGTCAGCGTGGAACACTGTGAAATGCGAAACTCTCTCGAATGCATGGCATCAATTGTTGCATGGCATCAATTCAATGAATGAAGCATACCATGAACAGAAAAATTCTGTCAAGTCACGAAATAAAGAGTTTATTAATGAATCATTTCACTTAGCTTCATAAAGCGGCGCATTCGCAGATATTGAACGTGAGTATGTGGAAAAGTGGATGGAAGACATAGACGAGATTATACACTCCGCTCCAAAAAATTATGAGAACATTGAATGCTTGCCGAATCCAGATAGTACGAAAGGAACCTTACTGACAATGAATGCCAAGGTAAAACCACGTGCAATGCAGCAGAATCATACATAGATAAAGTTATAGAATTTATAGAAATGACTCCTTGTTTCAACGGTGATGACACATTGCAGGCGTATAACTTAAAAACAACATTACTTTCTAGTAAAGCAAGCAACGCAAAATTGAACAAAGTCCGCCAAAGCATCAAGAAAGGTATACAAGAGTCCTTTGATTTTACTGATAATGATAGAGAAGCATGATAAATGATTACAGTTTATCAGTTTCAGTTCAACCACATTTGAAATTGCTGTTACATTATGTGTGTTGTTACCTGTTGTATTTGTCTAATTTTCAACTACGTTTTGTCTAAATGAACAATACAATGCTTTCCAATATACTATATTTCTACAGAATAAATATTTGTAATTTAGTTTTCTACAATCAGTTTATGCATATCTTTTTGTGTTTAATAATATATATTCAATATATGTTAGTCATAAATATTAACATTGCTGCATATTTTCAGTTTGCGTCATACCTTGTCATGGTAGACACACTTTAAGTTCACAAATAATACATTTCCACGAAAAGTTGTTTGATTTGACCTTTTAACACAGTCATAAAGCTTTAGAGTTTAGACCCTTAGTTGAAATTTTTGTGACTCAGTTGGCCGTAGAATACGAGTAATATGTTTTCTTTTGAGAAAGAAAATTTGTTCCTAGAAAACTTTGAGGGTACACAATGCTAAATGTGTCCTTCCCGAAATCCGAAAACTTCCTAATGTCCGGAATAGCAAAATGTTCGAATTTTAGGAGTTCTACTGTATTTAGGTTTTTCAATGGAGGCAAGCCATTCCTATTGAAGTAAACATACACTGATTCTAATTCACAAATCTCGTGAAATTATTGAAGAACGAGTGGATAATTGTCGATATAAATTGTTACTAACAAATGGAAGTGTCCCACGTAAATGAAATAGAGAACAAAATTCCTCAAAGGCGTCTTATAATATTTACAATACTCGTTTTTATCAAACGAATATACACGTGACGATATGTGTTATAAAATTATATGATTGATATTTATTTTATTACATTTAGAGCAGATGTGCACAACTGGCAGCTCGTGGGCCACTATAAAAAAATGATGACTTATAAATAACTCAACTTTTTCACACCACTACCCTCAGGGGGATACAACTATTGTATCTATGGGAATTAGCGCTCCAAGGGGGATTATGTGAGGTACCAAGCTGAATGTTTCGTCGGCTTTCTTTTTGTTGAAATAGCATAGGCATTTTGTTTTGTTACGAACCGTCTTTTTTCGGTTCACTGCTGTCCAATTTTTAAGCAGCTACTACTTTCTTCTTCAACATTTTTCTTGTTTCGTCAATTTCTTTCTTAGCTTACTCTTTCTATGCTCCTTGTGCACTGATTCCACGTTCCCTAAACTCCGTAGTAAATGATGTCTTCATCCAATTCCTCTCTTTGAACATCTTTGTCATGGGACTGGGAGGCTAATCAAATTTACATCATTTTATTTATAAACATTGCTGCGGCTCTAAAGTCACTAGGTTTGACTCTACAGTAGTCCAGTCAGTCTCACGGCGAGAAAGCAAAACGATGGTCTACTAAGGTCATAGCTAATCTCAGCATAGTGTCTCACAAAAACTGATCCATGAGTATAAATATACTCATGAAATATAGTATGAAATATAGTATGAGTGCCGCCATAGCCATGTGGTATAGGTTCTGCCGCCGTGCGGCCAGGACCCGGGATCGAGTCTCGGCGCTGGCAGTGGCGATTTTCTCTGTTGGGTATAGGAGAAAAATTCCAAGCACAATACCCCACTCCACCCAGGTGTCTGAAATGGGTACCGGTCTCGACCGGGGGAAAGCGTTATGGCGTCCTGGCGTTAGTTATAAGGCATTTGAAAATCCAATGTAAAAGGTGATATATGTATCAGGCTTGATTGGAAATAAAGCATCCGTAGATGCCTTCATTATTATTATTATTATTATTATAAAAAATTTATGGGAGGGAGGGGTTTGTGCGACATGCTGCTCTCTTGACACAGGGTCTATGTCAGAAATAACGAGTGTTATATTCCTATGTTTTTTATTTCTTAAAGGTTGCTGATACAAATCGTTGTTGCCGTACCGAATGATTATATTGATAGTTCAGTTTTGTTTTTAATCACGGATGCTAATGTTTTAGCTTTTCTCACCGAAGAGCTCGGCTTTGGTTTTAATGGATAAACTGTTTTCTGATCCAACTCGCGCTGTAATAATTTCTTCCAAAAATCGTAGGTCAGTGTAGAGAGTCTCGCCCCTCTTTCATAGAGCCGAACGTCCGTGTAGGTCGGAACAAACTCTTCTCTCACGCACACTTTATAGAACAAAATGGCTGACACGCACTTGCATAATTTCTTTTCTATCTTCTCAGCCATACGAAATAGTCTAATTACTTCGTTTGTATGTTGATTCAGGAACGATCCTCTTCCAGCATTTTTGTACTGAAACACAGCAATTCATTATAATCTACATTTCTGTCTAATTGCGTTGCATTTTATAATTAGATAGATGTATTGATTTTAATGAATTGCTGTGTATTAGTACAAAAATGCTGGGAGCATTCCTGAATCAACTTGCACGTGAAGACATTGGACTATTTTGTAAGGCTGAAAAGTCAGAAAAAAAATTATGTAACTTCGTGCCAGCCATTTGGTTCAATAAAGAGTGTGTGTGAGAAGAGTTTGTACCGACCTACACGGACTTTCGGCTCTATGACAGAGGGGCGAGACTCCCAACGCTGACGTTCGATTTTCGGAAGGATAAACTGTTTTGTTGTTGAGTATAATGTGCAGCATTTTATCAATGCGTTTTTTTCTTCCATATGGTAAAGATCGTTGAAGATTTATTTTAAAAGATCTTCATTGATTAGTGCAGTTCATTGCAGATTAATGAAATTTTTCGCTCGTGGTCAGTGAAGATCTTCGCATAAATTCGATGCCTATCTGCACTTCAAAAGCGGACATAGACTGCACTAATTCTGCACAAAATCCGCACTGAATGCAGATACTTCGGCGAAGATCTTCAATTATCTGCAAAGAATGTCTGCAATAAACGATCGGTGATTATCTTCTCCGATCGGTGAAGACATTTCTGATTGGGAATCAGTGTTTGTTTACTTCAATAGGAAAGGCTTGCATCCGCTGCAAAATATAAAATATAAAATATAGGTAGTGAGAGGCTGCTGCTGTCAGGTGAAAGAGTACTATAACCGCATTAAGTTCCACATTTACAACATTGCAAATATTCGGTGGCCACGAACATTTCTTTATGATAAAGCGCTTTTGGCATAAGCCTAGTTAAAATACACAATTTTTCCTACCTAATAGAGCCATTTTGAAATTTTCCGCTAATGCATAAAGTTGCAAACAATGCTATGGGAAAAAGAATATATTGAGACCTATAAAACGAGAACATTCATCAAACAGCCAGTGTTCAGTAAAAACGAGTACGCACAGCCTCCCTCGTTGACGATAGATGCACTACTAATTTCTTCACACAAACGAGCCCACATGAGCAGCCTGAGATCAAGTTCTTCAGGGTTCCATTCCTCGTCCTCGCTTCTGATGTCTGATGCCGAGACTTTCAACTGCGATGCATCTTCATCAACGCCTGAAGAAACCTCCAGCGAAAATGATCCTCGTTTCCCGTGCCAGTCTCGGGCCTTCAATCCCAATTCTGCAGCGCAATCTAAAAATTAAAGTGTAGGTATAGGTTAATACTATACAATGAGGTAAAACTGTGTACCAATCAATATATTGGATATTATTCTAATATAAGTTAGTTTAAGCTTCCATAACCACAAGAGGCGTTCAAAAGAAAGGAATAATGAAGGGACCATCAAGTATGGACTCGTAAATGCGAAATCTATGCACAACGTATGTTCCCACATGGGCCATCCTTGTGAGGTAACACCAGTGTGTCGCCAGTTAACTGAACATAATGCGCATAGAGACAACAGGTCGGAAAGAAAGTCTCAACAAGATTGAAGTTCCAAAAGTGAGTAATAGGTTCTGAAGAAAAGGATAGTACTGACCCAAAAAAAGATTGTCTTATCAAAACAAAAACTCACTTTTTTCTTAAAAAGAAGGCTTACGTAACCGTCAGATCGGGCCCGTATATTATCCACCTGGGAGCTTAATTCAATATTAAGATATACTTTTTTTGATGACAGACCGTCTTAAAAGCAATGTTGTGGTGGATTTTAAAACGAGGGATAATTTTGGAGCATGTTTCATATTATTTAACCATTTCATTGCATGATGTCAGTGGGTGATATGAAGGAGAAATACAAAGACAACATTTACGTCAAACAGAAACGACAGGGTTTCCAGCCAGCTAGGTTCAAAGTAGAATCTTGGTTAACTGACAAGAAAACCTGCGTTGGATTCAAAACCATCAACAATCTAATGAAGTAACCTGAAAACATGATTAGACTGCACGAAAAAAATGAATTGTCAAACTCTGTGCACATACATGCCAAGCACATGCGATTAATAACTTTTGTAACAGATCAGCTTCGGTATAATGCATCATAATAGCTAAGAAGTAGTGGTTGAATAAAATATTATTAGATAATTTTAGTAGGTTGAATTGATTACTTCATTAGATATTGAATGATTGCATGGAATATTAGGGGAGACGTTCATGATGAAATCGACTGAACCAATGAAATGGTTGTAAAGTTGTTTTTATGGAATTTAAATCTATGAAAATTGGCATACTCATGTATTTTTAAAAATAAATAAGGGTCGTCTCCATAACTTTCCTCACTTTCGACATAATTTTGGAGACAATGGGGGAAAGGGAGGTAGGGGGGAAGGGGGGAGTGCATACTTTTCAAGAGACGTTCGTTTTCTCAAAAAGTATTTATCTTAGAGCAATGATTAAGGTGTTGTTGGATGTGCAAAGAGTTGCTGCATGACGAGTCGAAGGATTATTTTGAATTTCACAGTAAATTAGTTATTAAAAAATTTAAAACTTTTAGTTTAGAAAGTCATAATTTTTACCATAGATTTTTTACTGTTACCAAAAATTTGTGGAGTATGTGCGTCCACACAACTCAAAAAAGAACAATTAAAGAAGCAACAAGGAAAATCAGTTCATTAAAGACTCGTGCACATATCAAAGGTTAGGCGAACAATTAAAAGGGGAACAGCCTGCTCGTCTTGAGAGACAGGCAACAAAGCTAGTGTTAAAAACTATTAGGAAGTGAAGTTCTTCCAATAGTATACAATTTATTAGAGCAATTTTCCGGTTCCTATATAAGTAATATTTTCTTAAAAGGTTGAAGTAAAAGCTGCGAAAGCCAGTAGTGTCTTGATGGAGCTCGGACGGGACGTCCACCCAAAGCGGCTGTAGAAGCTGTTAAGCGGTAATACGGGTCTTGCAACGGCTACCCGCTAAACAACGCTCTTGGGCCAGCAATGCAGTCAGCAAAACGGAGACGTAGAAGGCCAACTGCCAGCCGGCTGTCATGCGGCACGGCGAGGTGCGCTACGACCACGATAAAGCCCCCAGCGACCCGACGCAACACCACGTCTTCGGTGCGGACGTGAAAGCAGCCCACCCTCGCAGCAGAGAAAAGCGCGTGCTGGCGGCGGAGCGTTCCAAGAGCGCGGCAACCATCAAGAAACTCCCAGGTGTACCGACTCGTCTGCTAATAAAATAAAATATGAAGACAAAGCAATTGAATATATGTCCTTATTACAAAATCGACAGATCTGTTATTAGAGATGAGAAAGCCAAATTACCTAATCAAGGCAGCTGCAAGGGGTTATGAGGTACCGACGAAAGGAGCACCGGACCATTCTCTACGCAGTCACATTTGAATGTACTGCGAGAAGACGACAAGGTTACACATACGAAGGTTGGCAACAGGAAAAATAATGATCAACAAATAATCAGTTATAACAAATTTAGACAAAACAATTTATAATTTATATGAAACTCGAGAATAACCACACCTGAACTTTATGGTTCGTCCAGTGTAAAAACTTTATGGCAGGAAGAGTTGTCAAGGTTGAGGCAAAGGGCAAAAAGTACCGGACTTTCAAGAAGATAGTAAGAGGAGAAGACGGAGCTCAAATAGGGGAGTTATAGACTCCCCTGTAACAGGTAGAGCTCTCATCAGAGAGTTAAATAAGTAAGTTTAAGTAAGTTTAAGTAAGTTTAAGTAGGTTAAGGTAAGTTAATTTGGTCACCAAGGCAACCTTTAAGTAAGTAAGAATTTAAACGAAAGCCGGTAATCGAAATAATCAAGCACTCACACAATAAAAAAGAATAAGAGGAAAGATGCCAAGTTAACAGACGAGACGCCGGTGACCCGTAGAGCTGGGGCCGAAGTACGCGCAGTTGACGGCGCAAGACACGATAACTAATGACGGTGTAGTTCAGGTCACTCCATTCAGTAGTAAATTAGCAAGACACACCGCGAAGACGTTAACACTGGCCTTCTTAGCAACAACGGAAATAAAATTTCAGATACATGAAATTAGGGTTCAAACCTCTCTCAGAAGAGTTAAGTTCATAAGTATCAAGTTGTAAATTAGCAAAATGAATCAAACTCAAAAGGAACCGAGTTACAAAAAGCATCTTCCTGTCTCAGCCCTGCGCCCTCCGACCTTACTGCCGGGCTGCGTAGCTGGATCTATTAAGGTAAAGTTGAAGCGCCTCCCGCGCAACCCTGGAGAGTTTGTGAGGGAAATCCTCACAAATTACCTTGAAAAAAAATCATATGTCAGTAGATGGAACAGATTTTTGCGCATCTAATGATACCTGAATCATTGCTCTACAATAAAAACGCTCGGAGAAAATATATTTTAAAAAATAACCATGTACCCAACATTTTCCCCCAATATTTCCATAATTATGGCAAAAAGGGGAAAAAGTCATGTACACGACCCCTATTTATTTTTATAAATACAAAGTGTGTCAATTTTCATAGATCTATATTATATTGAAAGAACGTTACAGTCATTTCATAAAAATTATTTATAACCTTCCAATCTGTAAGGCTTTAGACAAATTTTTCCTACGTAACTCAGAAATTATCATGAAAACTAAAATAATTCTTCGACTCGTCGTGCAGCAACTTATTGCGCATCCAATGACACCTAAAATATTGCTCTACGATAAGTAATTTTAGAGAAGATGTCCCTTGAAAAGGATGAACTTTCCCCTACCCTTTCCCCCATTGTCTCCATAATTTTGTCGAAGGGGGGAAAAATTTATAGAGACGACCTTTATTTACTCCCAAAACTACATACGTACGCCAATTTTCATAAATTTAAATCTCATACAACAAACGTTACAGCCATTTCCTCGATTTTGGGTGGACGTCGCCCTCAAGTCTACTCACCAATGATTTGGACGCAGAATGGATGCACTCTGAATTCTTGTTTTTCTCGTCGACGGTTTCCCCATGCCCAGTGTAGCTATACTGCACAGCAGGCTCTCGTGACATCGCTCTTTTGAGGATGCGTCGTATGATGCCTCCGCTGTTGACCCCAATGTAATGCTTGAGCTTGTCAATCTGAAAGTAATAGTTCAGTTGAAATCAAAGTTTACTGTGTGCAGTATCAAAAATGACTTAAGAGAAAATTACATACAATGGAGGAAAGCAATGTACATTATTCTACTTGAATCATTTTTAGATTTTATGGTTTGCATGCTTTTTACTGCAACATTCAACACTTTTTTTTGTTCATTGTTCATATTCCTTAAACTTTCATACCTATGCCAGATTGCTGAATATTAATTCTTTCACATCACTCATCGGTACTAAATTTTTCATTATCCAGTACCAGTTCACCACTTCCATATGATGATTGGACTCTATTCGAATTAATCTTCACCTACTTGAATTTTTGTAACATACTTTTTTACCTCACTGTAAACTATGGTACCAATGTAATTAACTCTATTCCACTCTATTCCTAGCATGAGCTTCATTTCTCCCACCACTCATTTGCATCAACATACATTGTTTCTAATGTTTTGCATCTTTCTCCTACCTTCAACCTTTTTGTATATTTTAATCTTTACTTCTTCCCTTTAACCAATACAACTCAGTTTTCATGCCCTCAGTCTTAGCCATTTTCACTTTTACACGTGCAATGTTTTCAATACACTCTAATTCCAAATTTTTCACAGTCTCCTGTATTTGTGAAAGCGAGGACAGTAATCGAATTTCCAATTGTTGGTGCTTGATTAATGGTAATTAGATCGAAATAAAAAAATTTTCTTCTATGCACTTTCCATCGCAAATGAGTATTCATAACGAGTTATAGCGGTAGGTTACCTACCGCAGTTCTATTCTTTCAATTCTTTCTATGTGCTCTCCGTGGCACAGCGGTTAAGGGATCGGACTTGCATGCTGGAAGTCGCGGGTTCGTTCCCAGCGCTGGCGCGGAGATTTTCCCCGTTGGGTATAAGGGAAAGCTCAAGCACAATACCCCACTCAACCCAGGTGTCGGAAATGGGTACCGGCTTTACGGGGGAACCGTCGTGGTGTCCTATATATAGGGTTAGTTATAAGACATTTGAAAAACCAATGCTAAGATCATATGTATCAGGCTTGATTGGAAATAAAGCATCCCAAAGATGCCGATGTTAACCTTTAAACCTTTCAAGCACGGGAAAAAATTTTTTGAGGACTCTCCCCTCTCAGGTATGACTCTCCGTGGACTTTCCCTTCCGACGGCTGAAAGCGCTCTAATGATCGTTACGTTAGGTTACTTTAGGTTACGTTAGGTTACTTTAGGTTACATTAGGTTCTTTAAGTTACATTAGTTGACTAACGCTACATTCCGTCACCGCTATAACTCGTTAAATACTCATTTTCGACGGAAAGTGCATGAAATAAAAGTTGTTTATTTCGATCTAACTACCTATATTAAAGCACCAAAAAAAATGTAAAATCGATTATTGTCCTCTCCTTAACATTTACCCATTCTCCTTTCATCTTATCCACTCACTTAACAAGCTCTCACATCAACCTAAAAATACAACTCTACATCAAAAATACTCATCATAAACTAGGCATAAACACAAAAAATACAAAATCATTCAGGAAAATTAAATTTTCATTATAATGGGTTTTCTAAACTGTTTGCAATAAGGCACAAGCAAACTAATGATATATATATCATTATCCAACAAATATAAACCATAAGCCGGTGTTTTAAATTCACTTGAGAACACTTAGTGTGGTCATTTCACAGCAATTCATTCTAAATGGAAGGAATATATTTTGGTATATTCATTCTGGGAAAAACATAATTTGTAAGATAAATTGTTCTATTGCTTTCTAAAAATTAAGGGATGATTTTTCTTTAAACCTGTTTTCATTATACCTTTGATCAAGAAAGCGAAGCCTAAATTAACATATCATTCAAAGTAGAAATAAACCGTACTTTGCCTGCGAGATGAGTTGTTCTGCTGACGGGTGAAAGCGATACTCTGAAGAAGCTGAGAAGAAGTTGCCCTGCCCTCATCAAATTCTCACTCTGTAGTTGAGGTCCCAGTGATACCATACAGGTTATTTTTTGCAGTGTTCATGCGTTGCTGGGGAACGAAGAAAATTATATTGTAAAATATTGAAAAATTATTGATATAGATGAATACAATTTTTAAATGCTATATGTATATTCATTACCTGTTCACTATAGAAAACTATTTCACAAGCACTATAATTACTTTTTTGTTTTATTTTTAATCCAAATTAATACTTTCTGTTTGCCGCATGTTCATTTCTACAATATGCTCACATTGTGTCAAAGAACTTCAACACAAAGTTGGGACGATTAAAATAAATGTACAAAGATGAAAAACACACAATATCTGACATATTTTAAAATTAATTGTGATTTCAGAGTGATATTTGACAGAAATGTATTGCACAAAAATTTAAAACACTTAGCAAAAAAAATTGCCATTATGTTGCATTTTGACATTCATCTGCAATTGGTAAACCAAACCACAATTTCATGCAACACAAGCTGAAAGGAACTTAAAATACAAAGCACCAATGACATAGACTAAATATAATCCTTAATTGCAGTTGTGAGCGCGGTGCACCGGTACTGCTGCCATTTGGATGTCTTCGATTGCTGCTTTTTTTGTGATTGTTCACGTGGCTTTTGTCATGAACAGGGCACAACAGCACTTGTTCTCTCATTACTAAACTCAAAAGCTGCAAATGTTTTCATGCCTTTCAGTCCTACTGGCCAGATAAGTTTTCCAGACCATTCTGAAAATTTTTTAGCAGTAAGTCAGGTTTAGGTATTTCATTCATAGAAACTTTATTCGAACAATAATTGCCTACACAAATTATTATGGCTCGATATCCAATATCAGACACAAGGATTGCATCACCTGTGTATTATTATATTGTAGAAGGGTATGCCACCAATATTCACTGTTAGACTAATGAGAGATACACTCTCATGTTAGGAATTTCTTTTTAATTTTGTTCAGCTGCTTATCCAATCAAAGTGCACACACTCTCTATTATCTATGTCACTCACTTCACATCTAAATCATCTTCACTGTCACAAATTTACAAAGAACTGTTGGAATTATCAGTCGTTATGTCAGATTCACTGCGCGTTTTTTCAACTCTTTCTGGAGAAATGACTTTCTGTAGAGCTTCTTACGTCGGTTTGAATTTTCTAAACAAGCAACAATCCTTGGCCTTTTCTGTCTTTCACTTTATTCATAGAATAATTTTCTCATTCTTTGATTTTCCATCATCATAGCACAATTGCTAAGCGTATTTTTCGAACTTCAAAGCTCATCTCACACACTAAGAACGCCCATAGATTAATTTGACTAACGCGCTTATTGTGAAGCAACAACATTGACCGCTGCACACTCCCGTGGTGAAATACGTGCGACCAAAAAACTAGTTCTTTATTTTTGTTATTTCATATGACGATATAACCAATTTGTTGCAAATCAACATCATTAAAATATTTTTCACTATGAAATAAAATAACTGATGAATGAATTTAATAATATGATGCAAAATTGGCAGTAATTATTATTGATGAAGCAATACCACAAGCGCTTTATGTTTTTGCACGTACAATTTATACAATACTTGCATTTAAAATTTAGAAGTTACATTTAAATGGCTCATAATAATTTTAGCCCTGCTGCAACTAGAATTATTTTCTCGATATCAATGCGCATGTTTATTCGTTCGTTCGTGTGTTACGCCATGCTTGTTTCTTATCATATTGATCAAGTGATTCAAGTAATTTATGTTGGCCGTCGGAATTTTAAGATTTCATATTTAAGAGCAAAACGACAAAGGGATTTTAAGGGAGTTGGCATTTTATTACTACAGCAATATAATTGCTGAATGGATTGGCTGTGTGTAGGAGTTTAAAATGTGAAAATGAGCGAACAAAATTTCTATCATGGCTAGCACATTTTACAAAAAATAACCTAAAATTCCCAGTGTTGTTCTCTTAGAAAAATCGAAACATAGAATTGTACTCACTTTTTGGTAAACTATTATTTAAAACCTAATGGATGTGAAATTTGAATTAAAACAAACCAAGTTCACCTGTGAATTTCCCTATTTTAAGGGGATCTCTACCCCTAAAATTGTCCTAATTTACCTAATTTTCAAATTTCACTTATCGAATTTCTATCGCAACTAGGGGAATGAAAATGCATAACGATATATAAAATTCAATTTGGAACACATTTACATCAATAAAAAGTTTCCATTTTTACAATAGAAAAAATTTATCACGCGAACATATGGAAAATACATACATATATATAAATACATATTGCGCGAAACGTTTCTCCTTCTACAATTTTCAACGTAGAAGCTTTATTTTGGTCTCATTCGACGCGGAAAGAATGTGATAACTGGAAAATGAAGGATTATTTAGAATTTCGAATTCGAAAAAATTTATTGTTGCATTTGTCAATACATTTGTCAAAAAAGTTTTTTAAAGTCACAGATTTTTCCCCAAAGAAATCTAATTTAGATTTCAAGTGCAATTCCACTTCGCTCCGCTGTTTCCACGGTCTTACCGCGTCGAATGAGACGAAAATCAAACTTCTACGGTGAAAACTGTAGAAGGAAAAGTGTTTTGCGCAATATGTATGGATATTTTTCATATGTTCGCACAATAAATATTTACTATTGCGACGTTTTATTGAAGCAAATTGTCAGGGATTGGGTTTTTGATATGTCCCCAAACTCACTGAACAAGGGGAAGTGCGGACCGTCTAGCAGTCCTGGCCGTAGTTAGATCAGCTCATGCGGCTAATTTTTGAGAACCTCTGACGGTTGTATCACCTCTCCAGCCTTGCTTCGGCTGTAGTAATTTTCAGATCACCGCGAGTCGGCCGAAGGTAAGGTTTTCAATAAGATACTCGTCTTGTAGCGTTAGTTTAATTATCTTCACAAAGATTTCACATTTAGAAGCGCAAATTACCAGAGATTCAATTGGAGAATTCTCTGCAATTCTTCCAGCGCGAATCACCGGGCAGATAAGGCGGATAGTATTGTGGATACCAGGTCTTTATAACACTGATTTAAATAATTTACTTTCCTTGGCAAAATATAAATAGAGTACAGCTATTGCATAAGTAGGATGTTTTGCTCGCTGCACAGAAATTTATGGCACACACATCACTCATATTTTATGATTCTTAAACTGCTTAAAATTACTTTTCAATACGGAACATCTAAGCTCTGGGTCACACAAATGTGTTTGGATTTCAATGTTACATATCCCTAAGCAATACGGTTTCCCAAGTTGCGAAAGCAATGCAAAAAAGGTAAATTTGAAAAATTAGAAAAATTTTAGGGCTACAGTTCCCCTTAATTAACTTGAAAGTTACACGTTCGATTTGAAATCAAAATTTGGTTTCATAATAAACACTGGTTTAAAAAAATACCTCTCATTGGAATTATTGATGATCAGTGCCGATTTTTCGTTAAGATCACTGCAGACATTTCTGTCCAGAATTTTCTGCATTGATCTACAATGACCGGTAAATAAAAATTTCTTCCCGAACTGGGCCCCGCACTGATCCTAAAATAGATGCACTGTCCCTAGATAATCGATGCCGATCTGCACTAGCATTTCTGACTGGGAAGCACAATTTATATCTTGCAAGCATTTGAAATTTCGCACTTCACGAATATACTAGCAAAGTTTGTCTCTCACTGTTTTGCTTCAGTGGGCAAGGGCCGAGTTCTCCCACGCATTTCCTGTAGAACAGCAGACTTGGAATAATTTTTTGAAGCGGTTATGACTGCCTGCAATGCTTCGATGACGCCTGGCCTCATGGTTATCAAAAGAGAACTTTTTTCTGGAGAACTCATGGTACCTCACCATATGAAACCGAGTTTATCGTGCGATTACCCTCTGTGCATGAGTAATTTAGAGTTACACCATGAACATAAGGTTCGACAACGGAAATTTAAATCATATAAACAATTTAGACAATTCATTTGCCACAAGTGTTACAGTATTATATTGTTTCTTAAATGTAGTACAATTGACAGATTTACGTATAATAACTTGAGAGTCAGAATAAGTTCAGCGATTTTTAGGGCATCCTATCATCAACGCTATTATTCTAGGGGTGTAATTATGTTGAACCTGATTCGCTTAACCTAGTTGCGCACTAGAATGATCAAGAATACTCAGGATTCGATGCTTAAATGTACTATAATAGTTAATATTGGCTACATCATATGTGAACAGTATATTCTTGAAAAAACTTGAGAACAGACTTAAGATGTTTGTCATTAAAGGCAAATAACCCAATCAGGTTGAATGCGTATGGCAGAACAGATTTGGCTCTATATCTTTGTGTGATTAATATTCCGAAAGAAAGAGGGATTCAGGATTAGTTTTGAAAGTTACGTTAGAACTTTTTTTCTCAGATGTAAACAGGGATTGAATTCCAAGTTTTGGTTCCAATGAAGAGGGTACTATGCTATGACCGAGCTTTTGTACTAAGTTGCTTCTATTTCGGGTTTAAATGATCATGATGGAGAGTTTATGCAGTTAATAATAGTTTGAGGTCTCTGCCGCCATCATCGGCAGTGTTTTATTCTTAAAACTACGTATGGAGAGCTTGTAGAGATCCAAAAGTTTAAGTATTTTTAAACTTTCGAATGGATCATTTGTATGCGGACTATATTCTAAATTTTTCACCACTCTAATGAGTCTTTTTTGCAGTCCAAGGGGCAAATTGATTTTATTTTTATTAGCCCCGTCTCAAGTTTCTATTCCGTATTGTAAATATGGTCGAATGAACGTTCGGTAAAGAATTGTCAACGCTTTTTCATGCAATACGTTTTTCCTTTTATTGAGGATTCCCAAGGATTTTGACAATTTAGTACTGACATGTGCAATTAGCACTTTGAAGGTCAGATGTTAATCTATTATAATACCCATGCAAAGACGAAGGCTTTATACGAGGCCTGTCGAAAAAGTATCCGACCTTTGGCCAGAAAAAATACTTCAACAACCTGACGGGGTTGGGACCCTAATCCCCTTCAAAGTAGGCTCCTTGTGCTTCCACACACTTAGCCCACCGATCCTTCCACTGCCGGAAACACCTCTGGAAGTCTTCTTTTGGAATGGTGTTCAGCTCTGTCGTCGCGTTCCGCATTATCTCTTCTCTACTCTCAAAACGGGATCCTTTCAGTGGTGTCTTCAATTTTGGAAACAACCAGAAGTCGCAAGGAGCCAGGTCTGGAGAGTAGGGAGGTTGGCGAACGGTCGTAATTCCATGTTTGGCCAAGAAATTGCGGATCAAATGGGATGAATGTGCGGGCGCGTTGTCGTGATGCAAGTGCCAGTTGTTCGCAGTCCACATGTCTGGTCTTTTGCGCCGAACTGCATCACGAAGTCGCCGGAGAACATCCTGATAGTACTCCTTTGTCACTGTTTGTCCTTCCGGTGCGTATTCGTGATGCAAAACTCCACGGACATCAAAGAAAACAGTCAGCATCACCTTGATTGATTTTGCTTCGCACCAGAAAGCGACGACGGAGCTGAACACTATTCCAAAAGAAGACTTCCACAGGTGTTTCCAGCAGTGGAAGGATCGGTGGGCTAAGTGTGTACAAGCACAAGGGGCCTACTTTGAAGGGGATTAGGGTCCCAACTCCGTCAGGTATTCGAAATATTTTTTCTGGCCAAAAGTCGGATACTTTTTAGACAGGCCTCGTACTAACATTACCAAGTCTATCAAGATCATACGTTACTCAATCTAGCTTAACTAAATTTAGTAGCTAGATTTTATATCTTTTGAATTTGAATTTTTGAACTTGAAAGGTTCAAAACGTTTGGTCACTGAAATTTGACGGAAGTAATCACAAAAATTGGCCATCAGGAGACAAAGAATTTACATTTGTCTTATTCTATTGTGTTGGGTAATTTTCCCCAAAGAGTATCAATACATTTCTTATAACCATATACTAGAAAATAAGATAATGCGAATAACTTCTTTATGAACTATTATCAGCGATTATAAATCAGGAATAAATAAATCCTAAAATACAAGTGATCGACCAATGCCGTTGTATGTTGTCGAAAAACCCGATATCTACTTCCTATGGATAATGTATGTATAAATGATTATACCAGATGTGTTGGGCTCAGGAGTGACGTGGTACAGGCGAAAACTTCGGGTGACAGCCGGTTTTTAAGAAATCTATTTTTTAACGTTGAAATGAATATACCTCTTATGATCCAAAAGTATTTCACGGAAAATACTTTCAAGAATTTCTCCTGCTCGGGCACACTACGTTGTCTTTATGTCCTTGATATTTACAGTATCCAATAATAATTCATTCATTCATGAACAAATATTTTTTTCGAGTTCGTCTTGCGTTAATATACGAAACATATGGTAATTTTTACTGAACCACTGCCAATTTTTAGTGTTCTACATCTTTGTCAGTATATAAAAAGCGATAGTTAGATGTAACCAATATAATCTATTGCTAAAAACATGCTGAAAAATGTAAGTCGCAGTGACAAAGATAAACCTCATTTTTAAAATATCATGCATCAGGAGTTTTAAAAAATTAATGTTGAAAATCACCGTACACAACCACTAGAAAGACAAAATTTAAACTACAGGAATATGAAATCACAAGATTATAAGCAACAGCACTGCACAACACATATAATATTAATGACCCATGAGTTGGGGCCGATCTTAACAAAAAAAACTTGCAGAAATCTAAAATTAGAAAAGGTATTGAACAATTCCAGAAAGAACAGGTTTTCGAAACTAAATTGAATCCGAATGTTGCCTCATAGAGCATTGGCTATGCCTGTCACGTTCCCTGCACCAATTAGGGAAATTTACTTCGCTTGAACTTTCGTCCAAACTCATTGAATTCTAATCTCGCCAGTTAGAAAACTACAGCAATGCTGTATCGTTAAACCACGAAAGGATTTTCAAGCGTGCGTTTAAATTTGTAATCAACCGTAAAATTTTACCCTTTGTTTGACTCTGACATTTAGATTAAACTCTTTCTTCGTATGATGGATCAAGTCCTCGCCATTTAACACCCATAAATCGCATAAATGCGATAAAAATCATCGAACCAAACATTAATGGGCCTGTTTGAATTATAACATTAATGTAAACCTTCCTTAATTTTCTCTTCGCAGCTCATTTGTTTAAGCAGAAATTGTATGCAAATGTGCAATAACGTTGCATAATGAATTTTTAAGCAAAGATTTGTAAACGCTATTTCTGAACAAACCCCCTTATATTTCTCGAGATTTTATATTTTGCTTATACTGTTATAGCCAAGAAGTTTTTAGGTTGACTCTTTTTTCAAAAGAATTTAACTGAAATTTCGTAATCGATGACGTAATATGTGATTCATTGCCACTAAACTCACATCAGTCCTGTTTACTTCAAGCGTGCAAAGTGTACCTGGTACACGGAATTATCGCTTGAGTAAAATTTTTCTGTCTGTTCCCGTTAACTAAATATTTGAGTATTTATTGGGAATATGGGAGTGAGATATGAGGGCTCCCTAAAAATTCTATAGTTCACTTGAAAACTTGATACTTCAAAAATTCAAATTCACTTAGTGCTCTCATCTCGGAATGATAATTCATTCTGCAGGCGAGTGAGTAACTTAAAGTGACAAAATTCGTAATTGCCAGTCTAACAATGTTTGTGTACGACTTCTCCAGAAAGTTTTTAAGCTTACATGGTTGACGTTCGGCATCTCGAATCACCAGATTTAAAAAAAAATAATGGAATATATAAGATGAAACGGACATCGGACCATAGTTTATACAAACTTTAACAAAAGATTTTGTCATGCAACGAATGTTGGTTAAAAAAATTCGTTTCAAAGTTGCTTGTAGAAAAGTGGAAACAACCCCTGGAAATTGAAAAAACCTGCTAGACTTTGCCATCAGTGACTCTGACTACACGAAGACCATCTTTAACTGGTGATGAGACGGGAGTGAATGGATACCCTATTAAAAATTATAGGAGTGGCATCGGTGATTCTTGGGAGCGCTCCCAAATATGCATGGTTGTTTCATCCATGCGTCTCCTATGAGGCAACTTCGAAGTGTTCACTTTATAGGCGCGCCTGCACCTCTGTCCCAACCGGTGGCCACGCATGGCTCAGCATGGAGCACTACCGTCGCGCTCCCAAGGCGCGACCAGTTTCTCCTATTCACCATCGGAGAATCATGAGAGGCCCAGGATGGCCACCTCTTAATTTAATTTAAAAAAAAAACGGCTGCGCACAGCTGATTTCCCATTAGTCACACTTTCAAACCGTCACACTGCTCAAACCGATTATAACCAGTTTGCCCTTGAATTACCTTAGTTCTTGCGCGATTAATCAATTCATCATAAGCAAACACGGTTGATAGTACAATAAAAATGTACCAGAGTATGTAAATTAAATACATTCCTACTAATGTGCAGAAAATTTCAAGGGTGCGTGTTCATTATTAAGCTGACATTAATGGGACATGTTTGTGACGTATAACTTATGCTTGAAGTTTTCGCAACGCTATAACTAAGGTAATTAATGGGCAACTGGCTATATTTGGTTGAGAAGCGTCAACGGTTGAACGTGCAATAATGGGAAATCAGCTGTACGCAGCCTTGGAGGCGAAAGCCTGCAGGGAACAATATAAATGTACCTTGAAAAGAATATAGCAACAATACCCTAGGGTCGTTGAAAGAATATACTCGTAGCTATATACATAACAAAAAAATTAGAAAGGAAAATAAAATATTTTTACCTTGCCCGAGCTTAATTACACCGGCTATTCATATACACACACTCCCCCACCTATCCCCACACACAAACCCTCAACACACCCCCCTCCCACACACCTACTCCCACACCCACACACAACCCCGCCCCCCCCCCCCCCCTACACACACACAAATATGTATCTGAACACATCGTCGATCACCTTCAAGAACGTCCTTCAATTCAAAGGTTGCTGAAGACTGACGAGGGAAAATTCAGGTTTGGTTTCCACATTTTGTTGTTTTTACATTGCTTACATTGAGGTTTTGCCTTCGCTACCAGCCCCACCACAACGATGAATCGTCACAAATATCAATTGACCGAAGTGGTGAAACTAGCAGTCCTTGCTCCGTTCATGCCTCTATAGACCAGCATTCTACGTCTCTTCCATCTCTTGTTTCTTCTGACACCCTCACGTACTATACACCCTCACGCAATACACACTCGCACTGATATACACTCTAACACTACTTGAAACGTTTTAAACAATAGAGACACGATCCAGACATGTGTCACGCACAACACCAACTTCAAAACTGACGCGAAAGACGGTAACCGTCATTTCTCTCGAGAAAGGTGGCAGACGTTTCGCCTAGAGGCCACCTGAACAGGTGGCCTGTGGTAGAACCATGGGAGAACTTGCTCGCATCGCGCTTATGAGTCGCGCCCTGGAAGTGTCAGAAGGGAAGAGGCCTCGGTTCGCTTAATACTCCTTTAATTCACCGCTGTCTCCCTTAATCAACCATGCTACTCCCTTAATTTTTAATAGGGTATGACCCGGAAACAAGATTTCAGATCCCACAATGGAAACATCAAACAGCACCAGCATTCTAAACAATCCTGGCAAGTTTGTAAGAACGTCAAAGTAATACTGACATGTGTTTTAACTCAATAGTATTAAAATTTGAATACGTACTAGCAGATAAATATTAATGAGGACTCTGTACCTGTCATGAAGCTTTGCGACGGTGAGAAATTTCAGGTAAATCTCCCGTTGTCAATAAATAATTTCTAACCTCAAAAGTAATCTTGAGCTATAATGTTAGATTAAAGTACCTCTGGGCGAGCAATATGAATGTTGAAGTGAAGGTGAAAGGAAAACAGAACTCGAGAATTTTTTAGCAACGGCTTGGCGTTATCACTAAATAGCACGTTTTTCCTAGATCTGAATTCTACTCTTCTGCATTTTCTACAGCTGAGTGAAGGAATGAGTGATATAATTTCTAAACTTTAATATTTTTACGGACTTGGCATAGAATTATTTGACCAGTTTTGGCTACAATAATTACCTTATATTACCAGTACTATCAATCCTGTAGGATTTACGGTGCGTTACTTTTTACTCATAATCACTTCAATCCTAGAATGTGATCTCCAATTCCTCAGCTAATTTATTATACGTTATCTATTAGTAAGCTAAGATATGGCGGCTTTACTCTTACTCTTGCCAATTACTTGCCTAGCTGTACGTGGTGTTTTTTCAGACACAATGTCAGCCATTTGATCTCCGGATCCCAGCGCAAAATCAAGGAGTTCATATTTAGGTGTCTGACAATCTGTGCGCCAGAATCAAATGCGTTTAAACAAGTGGATGAGGTTTTTTCTTATTCGCCATTGACTCACTTAGAAGATTTTGAAACTTCAAGAGAATTATTATCGTTTTTTGATCGTCCTGCCATGTCTTGGCGCTTGCATTGAGGAGTGGGCGTATAATAGGGCGCAAAATGCTTAGCTAACACGTCGATGTATTTGGTCGAATTATTTCGACTTTGCAGTCCAACGATAAGCCCTGGACGACGAGCACTGATGACTCCCCCAAAATCATACCACCATCGCCTAGAAGGATTAGAACTGTAGATTTGAGATTAAACTCATTACCTCTCATTCGTGGAATACATCACCAGCCATCACTGTTTAGCCTATTGAATTTGCTTTTATCGTTAAAGAGCACCCTGTGCTGGTCAGAGGCGTCAAATTTTCATGACTCTGACAACTTCCACAAGACATTTTCTGTTCTTCAGAGATAATTTAGGGTTGCGTTATGGAATGCAACTGTTCTACTCAAATTCTTTTATTTTCTTAATTGTTGAAACAGAACACTTTTCAACCAGGCCACATCATTTGCGAATTGAGAAGAAGTTTCATACTTAATCCTGAAGCCGCTGATCTTTAGGGCATCATCTTCCCTATAAAAAGTAACTCTTGGACGATTTCGAATTCTGCCGATATTCCGATGCTCTACCACTTTCTAAGCCACAGTCTACAGTCTTTTAAATAATTTTAAACAATTTAAACAATTTATTTACCACAGGTGATACAGAGGTAGAATGTTTCTTCAGTCTAGTACAATAGTCAAATTTGGGTATAGCAGCCTGTGGGCCCGAATAAGAGAATAAGAGTTCAGTGGGCATCCTAACATTAACGTTATTCTAAGGTGTACAATATTGTTTAACCTAATTCACTTAACCTAGTTCCACATTAGACTGATGTAATATAGCGAGTAGTGTAAGTTCTAGTTAGAGAGACCATAAGTTGGCAACGCTCGAGAGAGCAACACTCGAAAGTCAGTCTGCTATTGGCCTCGGGTTCAACAACAAGTACATGTTGACCGAGGGTGTATATAATTACCTACTGTGGTTGGTATCTAACTTCTTAAGTTCTAAACTAATGTACTAATTTTATTCTACTCTATTCTATACATTTCCCGTCTATTTCCGCTCTAACCTCACTAGCCACAGTACCGCCATTTGAGTATAAAGTTAAGGTATCCAAGAGGTGAGTGAACTATTTACCTAACTTGCTGTGTCATTGCATTGTCTATTGTGTTCAGTACTATAACTATGTTGTGTCTATGTGGAACCTATGCTGTGCTCTAGTGTAGGGCTATCCACTCCATAATAACTGATCAATGAAATAATTTAACTTCATATTAGATGCTTCATTTTACAATATAGTTCATATGGACTAGATTTAACAGTATATTCGATAAACGATGTGGGAGCAGACAGAAGATCGGCGATATTTACCATGGCAGATTTCATTATTAGGACCAGTCATGTAGGAGACAAGGTTTGACTATGGTGATCTTACACGACTAGTATTCTGATAAGAAGTGAGACTCAAGATTTCTTTTGAATACCTTGTAAGAATTACTTTCACGGATCTCCGCAGGGATTGAGTTGCAAGTATTAGTCCAACGAACTGTGTTGCGACCGGGTCTTTGAATAATAAGGAAGCATTAATTTGCTTCTATTTCGGGTTAAATGGTCGTGATGACCAGTTTGCGCAGTTAATATATGTTTTAGGCCATTGTCGCCATCATTTGTTAATGTTGTGCAAATGAAATTACGAATGGAGATTTTGTAGCTATCCGAAAGTTTGAGTATTTGTAAATATTTGAATGAATCATTTGTGTGAGCGTTATATTCTAGGTTCCTTACCGCTCTGATGGCTCTTTTTTGCAAATTAAAAATTATATTGGTTTTATTTTTATCAGTTCCGTGAAATGCTTCTATACCGTATTGCATGTATGGTGAAATGAGCGTTCGGTAGAGCATTTACAAAGCTGTTTCAGGCAGGAAATTTTTAACTTTATTTAGGATTCCGATGGATTTTGATAATTTAGTACTAACATAAGCGATGTGCTCTTTGAAGGTCAAATGTTCATCTATTATGATACTCAGGAACTTACATGAGTTAGTTTATTCGATTTCACCTTCGCCAATTTTAACGCGTGGGAGAGATATATTTTTCTTGCATGAGAATGTAGTATATTTTGTTTTATCTATATTAAAGCTTATTTTATTAGCTTAAGCCAAAATGAAACCTTATGGAGTTCATTATTTATGCTTTCCGCAATCAGAGCGGGATTTTTGTTTGGAAGCACTGCAGAAAGCGTGCTGTTATCGGCAAAAAGTTTGAATTTGAAAAATGATATAGATTTAATGATATCATTGATAAAAATCAGGGATAGGAGAGGCCCAAAGACAGATCCTTGTGGAACTCCATGGCTAATTGTCTGTGGGTCCGATTTTGCATCGTCAATGACAACGTATTGCTTCCGATTTCTTAGGTATGATCTGAACCAATCATGGGCAACCCCTCGAATGCCATAACAGTGTAGTTTAGAGAGCAATATGTTATGGTCCACACAATCGAATGCTTTTCGAAAGTCAAGAAAAACAGAGAAGACAGGCTTTCCTGTTTTAGAATAAAGGAATTGTAAATAATTGAATATAGCCTTTGTTGTAGATTTTTTAGAGCGAAAGCCGTATTGTTTATCATAGAGAAATGATTTTTGTTCAAATAAAAGTACACTTTTTTATACACAATTTTCTCGAATATCTTGCTAATAATTGGTAGCATGGAGATAGGTCGATAATTGTTTATAAAGTTTTTTTCACCATTTCTCTGTTAGTTTGGGGTTACTCTAGCAACTTTGAGGGAGTTTGGGAAAGTGCCTAGGAAAAAGACTGGTTAATAATATTGGATATGTGCGGGGCTACAATATCGGCAATAATTTTAAGTACTTAAGTCAGAAATGTTTGTAACCCCTCGATTTATTGTTCTGATTGTTTATGCACGCAATTACATCGGAAGAGTTGGTAGGCGCAACGAAAAAGGAGCTGTGTTCTCGAATATGATCCATGTATTCCAGGTGATCAGTAGGTTCACTTGGAATACCATCAGCTATAGTTTTCCCCACGTTTGCGAAGAAATTGTTAAAGAGATTTGCAATTTCTTTCTTCTAATGGTATTTTACATTTTCTTGAACAACATATTCAATTTTCTTTCTATCTGCGTTATTCGGTTTATAGCAGGAGTTAAGGAGGCGCTAGGTCTTTTTTATGTCAGATTAAAATTGAGTAAACTTGAGCGTAAAGAAACTCTTTTTGATGTCCTTATCTGGTTCGTTACATAGTTTCTGAATCTGTTAAATGTTTCTCTAGATATTCTCCCTTCGCAAAGGAGGGCTAGGTACGCTTGACGTTTCTTTATATTTATTACAATGTGTCCAGTAATTCAGGGCTTTTGTATATTGTTCAGTGTAACTGTGCGAGTTACAATTGGGCAACAGTGATTTTATGCGGTCATTATAGTTTCAGTCAACTTTACTACTGCTTCATCAATGCACGTTGCATTATTATTTTGTTGAGAGATGTGAAATGTTAGTACTGATTCTTCTAGAACGGTGCGTAATTCTTTTAAATTTGATTCGTTTACTTTACGATATGAATAAGTTTCAGCCCGTGCCTTGGTGCAAGCAATATATACATTTTTCTTAAGAAAATCTGGAAAATGATCTGATAAGTCAGAAGTAATTAGTCCAGCAAGAAAATCACTTGGGTTTGTCATAAAGATATTGTCAAGCAGCGTAGCAGACTCAGAGGTTATTCGCGTATGCTTTTTGATGGTCGGACGGAAAGATTTAGACTGAAAGGCATTTAGGAAATTAGAGATTGGTTCGTAGCTTTCATGTTTCAGTAGATCATAATTGAAGTCACTGCAAATGATTATATCATTGTATGAGGACCTGTTGAACTGAGAAATAACACGATTGAGCTCATTCAGGAAGGATATAGGACAGGCTGTCGGAGGCCTATACACCGTTCCAAGCAATATTCGCTCACCATCTCTAGACAGTTCTACGAATAGTGACTCTATTTGATCCTGATTCATTGTTGCACTTGCTATGATATTCGAGTCTATTTCTTTAGATATGTACGTACGGATGCCACCGCCTCGCTTGTTTTTTTCGTAACGAATGGTAATTATGATAATTTTCATATCTAATTGTCTTTGGTTGAGTCATCTAGCCAGCTTTCGGTGAAGCTAATCACGTCTAGGTTATACTCAAGTTCAGTAATAGTACATTGTTTTTCTTCCAATTTTGGATAGAGTGACCTACAATTCCACGAAGGAGCGAAAAATCGTTGCGAGATATTCGTATAGTTTCGTTGAATCTTGAGATATTAGTATACATGCAGTTATCAGAGTCGTTTAGATTTGGATATATTCTGTTTAAATGATTGAGGTCTGGGTCTATATCATCGAATACATCAGCGTGATCAGTCATTTAAAATTAGTAAATTTAAATTAATGTAAGTTAAAAACGAAATACAGAGTGAAGATAAAAAGATATTCCTGTCTAAAAACTAGCTTGAGAAGTAAGAGAGAAAAGAGTACAAAAAGAAAATCTAGCTCGATTTCGTGAGTACACACGTACTCAGTCCATGAGCGAATAATAATGGAGTTCAATATCACAACATTGGTGTGTAAAAATTGCTGAGGCGTTGTCACAAAGTTCTCATACAACAGGTATTAAGTTTTAAAATTTTAGGAGACAATGACATATCTAATCAGCTAATATAGTTAACACGTAATAATGATCATACTGGTAGAAATTACATACAATTAAGGTGGGAGAGAGAGAACAAGGTGGAAATCTAAATTCCATCATGACATTAGCAGGTACATGTTGGTGATAGTGTTATTGCAAAGTTGACATACAGCTGTCATAAGTGTTCACATACATCTGGCGAACAATTGTCAAAATTGGGGTGAGACTGATATCTTTAATATTTTAAAAAGCTGGAAGTGATTTACGACATGAAGCTATACAGCTTGAAGCTATAAAGTTATTGCGTAGTGTTATAAAATTTTAGGCGTCAGTAACATATGTAATCAGTGACAGTTACATATTATGATAGTGAATAATTGAGGTGATCACCCAAGCTTAAGCTTAATCATCCAAGACCTGTTTCGATGACATATCCAGTAGCAGCATCAGGTATTTGTCCAGCTCTTCTGGCGTATTAATCTGATGGCGTCTTGAGTCCGGTTGTCCAGGGGTGAATGCGAAGATGTTTCCGTCCTGGGTCCTCGGGATTCCAATTTATTCCGGGAATTTTCTTCTGGGTATTCTCAAGGCGTACATAATCTTTGCTCGTGAAGGTATTAGATATTCATTAATGAAGAACTTATGTTTGTTTGCTCGGCAGGCGGTGAGAACTTCGCGTTTCTTGTTATAATGTTTTATTTCGAAAGCAACGTTTCTTCGATCCTCGTTTCCAGTTATTTGTGTTCTCCCTATTCGGTTAGCTGACGTGATGTCAGCATCATTGAGGTCGATGTTGATATCCTTACGAAGTTTGCAGACTGTTGCTTTGCAGCTTTCGTTGGTGTGTGATTGCGGTAGTTCCTCCCCAGAAATGACGAGAGTGCATTTTTTCTCTTCTAAGTCTCGGCGCTGATCATTTTTTTCCAACTGGTCGAGACGGGAAGCTGAGCTATCTATTTTCTCATAATGTTCTTCGAGAATTTCTTTGTGTTCAGCTTTTTTTCCCGCTATTGTTTCAAATAGTGTTTTAAGGTAGCTTATTTCATTTTGCATTTTGTCAATATCACTCATAAACTTTGTCATCACTGAGTTGAAGTATTTCATTAGGACAGAAACCACTTCCTTGCCGCCTTGTGTTAGGCTAGACACATCAGGATATTGACCAAACTTCGGCTGGAACTCACAGCTGTTGCTGCTGCTGCTGTTGTTGCGTTGCCTCTTGGGCCCCATCTTGTAGATTGAGGGAGTTCGCTTCCTTGTGTAAACGAGGGTTGAACACTTTCACACTTTTTGAGGGAATATTATACTCATAGTGTGTTGGTTTTTATGTGAGGTGTGTTTAAATCACATTTGAATCCTCATGGCGAGAGTGGGTACCCAGTTAGGCTAGAAGTACATTCTTTCTAACAATAGGCCCTTTGTTTCGGAGCGAGCGCAACACACGTCCTCTCCACACGGAGTCACTGAGGACTCTGAGTCTTGGCATCAGGGCTGCCACTTTTATTTGACTAAAATAATCTAGTTTGACCTCAAAAAATATCTAGAAACATCTAGATTTAAAAATAAAACATCCAAAATTATATCTAGAACTAAATTAATTATATATAATAATAAATTAGTAGAAAAATAGTGCATAAGAATATTTATATCACAAATTGCATTATACCAGGCAATTTAGCTTTGTTTAAATTATTTAATATCCTTATATTTATACTAATAAAGCTTGGTCTCCAAATATTCTTCAATTTCACAAGTGTTGCAAGTAGGAAGGACTAATAAGTAGTCTTTCCATGTAGTAGCAAGTACTTATTAGCATTGTAAGTAGGAAGGAGAAAATTAGTGAAAACTGATTTAAGGAACATTAGCATTTTATCCAATAACTTCGTCTTATATACATTTTTATATTCAAATAACTTATTAATTCTTTGCACCTCTGTTAAGATCGGTTGCAAAAAAAATGATAGTGCAAGATTTTTCTCATCAGAATATATTTTGAATAATACAACAGCAGGTTTCCCTTTGCCTTGCAACCTAAAAATGTTTTCATAAATCCAGCCATTAAGCAAAATCTTTTTTTTACAGTAGGCTCAATGGACAACCATCAAGTTTTGCAAGCAGAAGGAATTTTCAATGGAAGTGAACCAAGATTAATTAATTTATAAAGTTAATTGTATTGGCATGGACTAAGAAAATTTTGCTAACTAATTATGAGTTTCGGCAATCAAAAATTCCACGTTCCTTGGTAAACATTCACTAGAAGTATAGGACATAGCAAGCTGGAATGAGTGGCATACACAGCTCATCAATGTTAAATATAAATTTTCTTCTTTGAACTTGGCATAAACTTCATTATTGATGCTAACAATTAATAACACTTGTATTGTCAGTGTCTATTGCATTGCAATTATCAATGCTCAGATTCCTACTTATCAACAATTGTTTTATGGCTGTCACAACGCTATCTCCATCACTTTTAATAAGTTTGCAATTACTAAGTAAGTTGATTCCACTTTATTAGATGCATGACTCTAGAATATAATTGATACACCAAGTAGTTTCATGATTGAAATATCATTTCTTCCATCCAACAATGAACTGAACTCATTGCTGCCAATATCATTGGTCAGTCTTTTGTCAAAATGAGGCCACAATACATTTTTGATAACGTATGGGGATTTTATTCCATGATTTTTGACATCATCACAAATTTTGCAATTGGAGATAGTGTGCTTTAGCTTATGAACCTGATGATCACAATTAGAAATTACACTATTGCACAAAAACATTGAAATAGCAGTTTAGGTGTGATTCAAAATCTGTACATAACATAATCAGAATATGTTTGGTTCACTATTCAGACAATTTGGTGAAGCAAATTGACAATTATAATAAGACTTAGGTGAAAACCAACAATTATAGGTGAATTCCTAATTCGAATTTACAGTAATCTATCATATACATAGCTCAATTGTAATTCTAGCTAGAAAATATCTAGCACGCTGAAAATACTATCTAGATTTTATAGCTAATATCTAGGCTCAAAATTTTACATCTAGGCTTAATTAAGCAAAAACATCTAGATCTAGATATAAAATATCTAGAGAGGCAGCCCTGCTTGGCATTTTCATGGCATTTGAGTCTTGGACAGTACATTTGAGTGTTTTTCGTGTGGGCAATCCATCATTATGATTTTACTAATCTCCTCATGATCACTGAAAGAAAAATCAGGCTTTCTGAAATGATTTTTACTTATTTATGAGGTTAAAAACATGGAAGTAACGTGCCACAGGATTTAAAAAGTCATAGGGTCAGGATTAACGCCTAATTCTGAATTGTAGATTTTCTTTTTGTTTTACAAATTTCAAATTGCCATGTTTATAATTAAAGAAGTGACCATAAAATAAAACATTGAGCTTGATACTTGGATGCAAAAATAACGCTGAATCCAAAGGTATTATTATAACCCATTACAGTTAGTAACCCAAATTTTAGCATGATTTACAATTTTATGAAAATATTTGCGGTGCGGAGTTTCTTTTTTGCACCACTGTATAATTAAGAGTGGTTTTGCACATACTGTATTGTAGGCTGCATCAGACAGCGTGAGTCTGTCTCCGTGATCTGCTTTACCGCCCTGAAAGGTATCGGCGGAGACATGGTCGTAACCATGTTCTTAGCATTAGAATAATATTGAAATAAATTATATCACGTTCGTCCGGTCTGGTGTGCTGGCTGTCCACACACCTGAGGAGCCCGAAGATGCTGAAGTTCGAATATTGAAACTTTAGCGTAGCTTTCAGAGTAAATGCTAAGAAATTTGCACTGCGTGAACCTTTGTAGAGATCCAAAATGTCTGTTCTCTGTTGAATTGTTGGCGGTTGACCTCGACAGAGAGCCGGAAGGTTGACCTAGTTATTTATTTAATAGGATATTCACTGCAGTTTGTTGACAGATTTTTCACCGATGTATAAAGTCAACTGGAAGAAGAATTAACAATTACTAGGTTAAGCGATATATTCATTTAATTGAGGAATATTTTTTTCAAATTGAGAGTCAACAATCACATGCAAGGTATATGTATATTGCAAGTATTAGATAGTAAATCAATACCACCAGTTTATAGTAAATAATATTGAGATATTAGCTCATCAGCGTAGATGTTGCTTTCACTGTTCTATTCCTGTCGTGAAATGTTTTTGTTCGCCTCGTGCGAAAATTCATTCCCGTTTTTGGCTCCCGCAAATATTTCGTCCAGCATTATTTTCTGTCATCATATTCATGTCATCATGTCTCAAATTTTCGACCTGTCGATCTTTTAGTTTTAGTTGTAGAATCAGTTACTTTCTCCCATCAACATAAATAGTTATATCCATTCCACCCACCCAGTAACAATAGCAGCTACTGGAACCTAAACTCTGCGGTAAATCTATGTATAAAATCAGCCTAAGAATAATTCATCTATGCGACACTTTCTTTTTCCTAACATTTACAGTATTTATAAACCGCAGACTAGGATAACCTAGCACAGGAAACGCATTTTCGCGTTTTTTCATATCTTTGGTTCTACTCCTGACCTATTAGGGTGCCTATGTTTGTCTACAAGCTGCGGATCTTTATATTGAAATAATGAAATAACATTGATATACATATTTCGTACTGGCCTTTTTTAGGAAGACACTTTTTATTTGTTTTCGTATGTGTTAAGCCCTGATTTATTGTGCACCAAGTACGTGTACATTAACTGTTGAGATGTTTCAGTCGTAGTTTCTGAGAATTTGCTAGAAGCAAATAACTTAATAACTTAACAGCATAACTTAATTTTTTAGATTTACCGGTGATGAAAATTATTATTTCATCATTGTATCTCATCAATTCTATAAAATTATTTTCAATTTTGTCTTCGTATGGCTGAACGAAAAAATCAATCGCAAATCGCGAGCATCGAGAAACTTGCCACTTCTCTATGACAGTGCATCAGCTCATCCTGCCCACCTGATCTGACGTTATATCTGAAAACCGCTCTATTTCTTCGATATTCTTCCTACTATCCAAACATGCCGTCATTGTTTCTTAAACTAAAAATAGCCGTGAAACGGGAAAATTGTTGAGCTGAGACTCGAAATTGTGAGAACAGCGACAGCAAAGATCAACATTTCAGTTAAGGTAATCTAGTGATTTTGAAACATATGAGAGATTCTGATTTGAAATATTATTCTACCAAACGTATGTACACTGTCACGACTGAGGCGTAGGAATATACTTCATTTGCAACAGACATATTATAATTATTTTTAACATTCTCGGCCTACTAAGCAACGAGGACACCAACTAAGGGAGAGATAAACTAATTCTGCTCTAAACTATGGAACATAACATAATATGTTGATGATGTTGTTTTACTTAAGACCAGATAAGGATAGAATGTAACTATGCTAATATCACACCGAGTAAAAGAGCGAGGTTTGATACTTTGGTCAATATTTTTCTTCATCGGATGTCCCGTTCTTTTTAACAGTAACTTGTTAGAGGAGTATGCTTCTCGTTTTTCACTATAAAAGATAGTGCTTTGAAACGATGTATTGTTTGAATAAATTTATTTTGTTACTTATTTTCGATTTATATATTCTTTATTGCTCTATAAATTGAAGGGCACGTAGTCTCAAGCCTGATTTTGAAAGTCGAGTGGATTGGCATCACAAATATCAAGGTGTAGAGAACTCCAAAATTTGGTGCAAGCGAAACGGGAGCTACAATACATTGAGATCTGATTTTTGAGCAATAAAAGAGCATGTGAATACTTGGATTTCACGTGAAGCAATTAAAAAGCCAGTTTAAGTAGAAATTTGATTTCTAAATTCAGAATTTTCGTTTGTATCAAGTATTTTGTAAACAAATTACCATGAGAAAATCAGCATTAATGAGACACTTCCAAAATATTTAAATTTATGAATGAAACACTTGTGTGAACGTGGTATTCTATTATGAGACCTAAGTTGGAAATAGCTAACTGCTTCTATATCCTTTTTTTAATATTTGAATATTCTGTAAGCTTAAAGAATTTTTAGCGCTTCTCTTAGATTGAAATATTTGACTTTGTGATACATTTCAATAAATTTGCACAGCTTTATACGTGCATGTTTGATGTAATCTTAACATTAAACTTTCACCTAGCATTATTCTCAAAAATATGCAGTTGTCAATCTCTTAAATTTTTCACCACCCATCAAAATGATTAACACAGAGCAGTGTTTTTTCTTCTAAAATATTGCATATATTTAGTCATGTAATAATTTAAACCCATTTTATTCGCTATAAGCCGAAGCAAAACGCCATTTAATTTCCGATTTATTTAGTTTGCAATGTTGATGATGCTGTACTGTTATTCACATGAAGTGTGAATTTGAAGAGGATGATGATTTCACGATATAATTAATGGATACAAGATGTATAAAACGTCTGAGTACTAATCCTTGAGGGACCACATAGATTGAGTTTTGCTGCTTTCACGTAGAATTGGTAAATACTACTTATAGTTCTCAGTTTGAACCATTTAGGATTTGAACCATTCACGAAGACCCCAAGCGTCATAGTGCCTAATTTAGATAAAAATATGCAGTGATTTATACAATCAAATGTAATTTAATCTAAGTGACTGGAAAGCACAAGGTTTGCCTCATCAACATTGGAACAGAAAAAATCAAAATGATATACAATGGCTCGAATCACTGATTTACCGGATGGGAGACATTACTGTTATACGTAATTGAATTACGCTCTTTATAGGAGTATAACCAATTATGCACTATTTTTTTGGAAATCTCTCTAACAATCGGCGATGTAGAAACTAGTCAATAGTTAATGAAGCAAGTTTTGCTTTCGCTCTTAATGATCGGAGTTGCACCTTCAACTTCTAAAGAGTTTCTCAGGATACAAAAATAATTTTTTCATAATGTTCATGATGACGGTAAGAACAAATTAAACTAAAGAACCTCTGTGTTTAAGAACTCTAACTGAAAACGTATTTTTCCAGTATTTATGTTTTAGAGCTTTCATTCGGCAGAAAACCTCTGATGCGTTTGAAGGAAGGTTGAAAGAACGGTTTAAGTTCAAGTGTTGCAAGGTAGCACGTAAGGCTAGTGAATCATTTTCCACGTTTTCCCTGATACTTTTTCCCAGTTTCAAGAAGTGATTATTGAACATCTCGGCGTAGTCTTTTTCGTCGTGATTGTATGCGCAAGTTGTATACACTCGGTGGTAATTTCTTTCCCTTTACCGCCTTGCATTTTGAAGATAATTTTACTACTACAAATTTCTTCTGCGCAGAAAAGCAAAAAGGCACCTCTTCTTATTCGTAACCAAAAATCAGTTCCTGTTTCCGTATGTATTTTTTGTGGTGGGTGTTTTTAGCCTGTTCGAGGAATAAATTTGCCTCGACCGCCATTGAATTTTTATCTACAGCTCTCATCAGCGGAGTGTCTTGTAGTCGATTAGCTGATGGTTTCTGCTCTGAAATCCTTATAAAGACATTTTCTGCTATCAATCACCGAACTTGCGCTGTGAAGTTTATCGAATTCTCGAAATTAGTAGAATTATACGCCCTCAAATCATTGATAATATTAATTGTCATTTCAGATAATCCATTCAGAGTGAGATGTAAACCTTAGAAATGAAAGACATCCAGTCATAATTATTTTGAGTTCATAACACGACGTGTGAGAACTTTGTTTTAAATGTCTGTTCAGAATTCACTCGTCTTACATTAACTCAGCAGTCGGTCTCTGAGACATTCGTGAATGCTAATGAGAAAGCTACTTTTTGTTTGCCATTAAAATCATTGACTTAAATGTTTTAAGGAGGTTTACTCGTCATTGACTAAATAGTAACATTCAGGAAATTATCACTCCGACACTGAATGTGTTTCTCATTTCACTTCATGTGTGTATTCATGCATGTTTTCATGTCTTACATTATGCGCTATGGCCATGTAATCGCATTGTTTCAGTTTCAGGATGCGCGTGTGCGAGCGAGTGAGCATGGACTTGCGACCTGCTTCCTGTCAAGACAGAATCGAGACACACGCGGGTCAAGACGCACGCGTATAAAGGCACACGCGAGTGAGCGAAGACACACATGTATAAAGACAAACGCGTATCGAGACACACGGCTCAGGACCAAAGGAAAACTTTTGCTAAATTAGTAATAGGTAGCACGGTCAATTGTATACATAGGTCAGTTGTTCCCGTGCCAACACGCAAAGAACATTTTCTGACTGATATGTTTTCAACGACGACGTTCTTGCTGAAACTGCGAAAAAGTTGAAGTTCTTCGTAGTTTCTGGGTCATTCTTTCTGCCTTCTAAGATTTATTTGTTGTGTTTTCTATTGCTGTGTTTTTAGTAACTTGCTATTAGAAACTGCATAGCAAATGATTTTTTCCTAAACTTGTTTTAAACAACAGTTCCATTGAGATTAAACATTTTTTTAGTTGAAGACTTTTTATTTGGCAAGCCTGTTTAACAACTTTTAGGCTATGAAAGCGCTGCCGAATCAAGTTTTAACTTTTTTTAAAGTTTCATTGGTTAGTGTCTCTTTAGAATATTTTAAGCATTACGGTCTTTACTTAGGGTAATTACTTTACTTTACTTAGAGCGGGGGGCGTTCGAAAGGTGGTTGCAACGAGGCAACCAGCAAAATTTTGAAGAGTATAAGGAGAGGAAGAAAGAGGTACAAAGAATGGTAAGGAGAGCGAAGAGGGCGGCGGATGAGGAATGGGGGAGGAAGTTGGGAGGGGATTTCATGGAGAGAAGGAAGATTTCTGGAAGGAAGTGAAGAGAATTAGGAAGGGTCAGGTGGAGAATGAGGCAAGAGTGAAGGATACAAATGGTAGGCTGCTAGTGGAGAGTTGTGATGTGAGAAAGAGATGGGCGGAGTATTTTGAGGAACTGCTGAACGCGAGGGATGATAGGATTGCGAGAGTAGTAGCTGTTGGAAGTGATGTTAGAATGCCTGTGTTTGGTGAAGTGAATAGAAGTCGAATAAGAAGTGCAGAGGTGAGATGTGGGTTGGATGAAATGAAAAATGGGAAAGCTCCAGGTTTGGATGGCTGCACGGTTGAATGTCTAAAGAAAGGAGGAAATGTGGTTATAGAATGGTTGGTGCGTTTATTAAATGTGTTTCGAGGCTAGTAAAGTGCCGGTTGATTGGAGTAGCGCGTCCGTAGTTCCGTTGTACAAGGGGAAAGGTGACAGGTATGAGTGCAGTAATTCTAGGGGTATAAGTCTACTGAGTGTCGTTGCGAAGCTGTATGGAAGAGTGTTAATTGGAAGAGTGAGAGTGTTGACGGATCGTGTGCTTGCTGAAGAACAGTGTGGTTTTAGGTGTGGTAGAGGTTGTGTGGATCAAATGTTTGCTGTGAGGCAGGTGAATGAAAAATACTTATTAAAGGGAAAGGATGTATATTGGGCATTTATGGATCTAGAGAAGGCGTATGACAGAGTGGATCGCGAGGCTCTATGGCAAGTGATAAGTTTGTATGGAGTGGGTGGGAGACTGTTGAATGCGATCAAGAGTTTCTACATTGATAGCAGAGCATGTGTGAGAGTAGGGAATGAGGTGAGTGAATGGTTCCCAGTTGTGACAGGTGTGAGACAGGGATGTGTGATGTCGCCGTGGTTGTTTAGTTTGTTTATGGATGGTGTGGTGAGAGAAGTAAATGCCAGAGTGTTGGGAAAAGGTGCGCAGTTGGTGGGACGAAATGGTATGTATTGGGAAGTGTGTCAGCTGTTGTTTGCAGATGATACAGCGTTTGTGGCTGATTCAGAGGAAAAACTGAGGAGACTGGTTACAGAGTTTGGTAGAGTGTGCGAAAGGCGGAAATTGAGGGTAAATGTAAATAAAAGTAAGGTGATGAGATGTTCAAGAGGTGGAGTGTTTGGAACTTTGGATGTGAGGTTGAATGGGGAAGTTTTAGAGGAGGTAGAGCATTTTAGGTACCTCGGGTCGGATGTGACTGTTAAGGATAGTATGGAAGTAGAAGTGAAGCATCGAGTGAGTGAAGGTTGTGAGACATTGGGTGCATTGAGGAAAGTTTTTGAATGCAGGAGTTTGAGTATGAATGTTAAGAGGGGACTGTATGAAAGTTTGATTGTGCCAGTTTTGTTGTATGGAGCAGAGTCCTGGGGGTTGAGAGCAGCTGAGAGGAGGAAGTTGGATGTGTTTGAGATGAAGTGTTTGAGGAGCATGTATGGAGTAACTAGAAGAGATAGGATCAGGAATGAGTTGGTTAGGGGGCAGACGGGTGTTATCAAAAAGTTGAGCAGGCGAGTGGATGAAAGAGTGCTTGGATGGTTTGGGCATGTTGAAAGAATGAATGTTGAGCGGCTGTTGAAAAAGATATTTATGTCGGAAGTGAGTGGTCTTCGAGCGCGAGGTAGACCACGGATGAGTTGGATGGATGGGGTGCGACGTGCTTTGTATGAGAGGGGTCTGACTGTGGACGTGGCGAGAGGGATGGCTGCGGACTGAAGTGACTGGGGGCAGTGTATAAGGAGGTAATTTTATTTTTGACGCGTTACTGGAAGCTGCCCGCGTGTGATGGGGTTGAACTGTCATGTGCGGGGGGAGGGGCTGCACTCAATGAAGCGGTCGGGGTAAACCAGCTGTGGCTGTCGGGCCTGACTGTGGAAGGTGGTTGTGCTGGGCTGCTGCTGATCCTGGCAGTTCATGTGCGGCCAGTGCTGCCTCTCTCGCCTCCTAGTGACCAAGTGTGGTGATTGTGGCCTGCTGTCGGCTACCCTCCCATAGGGAGGATAAGCCCGGTCTATGTACGTATGTATGTAGATTAGAGTGTATTTGTGATCTTAGATCTTAGAGTGTGTATTTGTAGAGTGTATTTGTTTTATTTTTGTGATCATCCGAAACGAGCTTATGGGAGGCATTTCTTTACAGAAAGTACGATCTATAAATTTACTTAAGGCCACCGCACATCTTTTTTTGGGCCAAGTGTTCACAAAATAATTGGTTTGCTTCAAATTGAAGCTATACATGTGCTGAACATCCGCAATAAAGTTTACAGACGTGCACGCAATGGAACGCTCACTATGGAGTATGGGCTAGTGGTGGGGGGTTTTTGTTGTAAAAAATGTTTTTTGACAAAACTTTCTTTTCATTTTGAATAACAAGTCCTTTAAAACTTTTTGAATATTTAAAACGAAACAAAAGCAAGAAACATTTTTTTAAACACAAACAAAATGTTTTATCGTCAAAATGTCATTTAATTTTTTGGTTTCTTGGAAACCTAAAATTTTCCTCACGAGAAATGCTACTCCTCCTGCAAATTTTGGCATAGAAAATCGGGATAATGTTTTTTTCTGTAAGAAGAATAACAGCGCTACGGCCTTAAGGTAGAAATTTGAGATCTTCCAATTAGGTAAAAAAAACGCAGTTCTTCGGAGTAAAAAAATCGAGTTGTTAGGCAAATTTTCAAAACTAGTTTTTGAATTCAAAACATCTCCGAAACCAAAACGAGTTTCAAACATTACTACCCAAATGTATTGCCTAAATGTTTGTCTTTTAAATGAAACTAAATGTCTTGTTTCATTTCAATAGATTGAAATTTGTAGCAGGAGTAGGGTTTGCCGTACCAAATTTCTGTTTTCTTCACCGTTACCCATTTTCTATGTAGCAAATCGAAAATTTTCCACAGGGTTACCATTATTTCCTTCATACCTTTCACCACTGTGTCAAAGTTCATAAGCATTGGTTCACAAATAAATAAAAAATTGCAAAAGGAATAGGGTCCCTTTCATTTCGTTGTCTTCGAGATCTACAATAAGTTCTGATTTTGTACTAGCATGGAACCGGTCAACTAAAATAATTAGCGAACAGTTTGAGGAATTGTTTTGTTTTTGATAATATTCCTTTACATTAATACTCATATTATATCCATTACATGATGTTGTAAGGCTTTTCTCCTTGTATTGCCACAAATCTAATTTTAATCGATCTGATTGATGTAGTACAGATCTTCCGTAGCTTTTACTCTCTCTTTTTTTCTTTGTTAGATTTTTAAAATTTTTGAACCGTTTTCGTGAACCGTTTTGTTTTGTAGTAGACTTTTTTGAACTATTTGGAGCTTTTTACGTCAAAGATTTCTTGATGTCTTACTTTATGTTTTCGTTCATTTCTTAATATTCCCAACTCGAAGACCTCACATTTAGCCGTTTTGGAAATTCTAGAGCTATTTCGTACTCTTACGTGGTACCAGTCTTTGATGGTTATTTTTTTATCTCATGTACCCCTCTTTGTAAGTTATTATACGAAATGCAGAGATAATTAGAAACTCGAAATGTTTTTCGCTATTATTGGTTGTATGATTTTTTATAATCCTGTCTTCAATTTTTTGTGTTTTTTTTTTGAGTTTTCTAAGTCATTTCCTATTCAATTTTTAAATTTTTTCCGTCCAACTACACTAATTAATACAGTCACCAGTTCGATGTAGCAGGATGAAGAGTTTTACTTCTTAGGAAAAAACTGAAGATCATGGCAATTAAATTTGCTGAACGCGCTTCGAAAAGTCAATATTGAATTCCAATTATACATTATTTACTACCTCGGTTAATATAATTAGTACACGGGATCACTGTTTTAAAATGAGATCTATCACTATCCCAGGTAACGTTGCTTGTTTCTCTATCCTAAAATGTTAATAGAATAATGGAAATTGGCGCAATCTGGGCTTAGAACGTTGTGATTAATTTCTGCGTGTATGTTTCTGTAATTTTTTTAAATGGACGTGTTGATCTATGTTTTTATTAAAAACCATTTCCTATCACTTGTAAATCATTAAGAACAATTTTTTAATCTGCTTAGTAATATATCATGCCTTCCTTTTTTTTATAACTCAACACGAACATCCTCCAGGGCATACTTCAGAAATGTTTAAAAATTAGTACTGTTGTGAAAATAAATTTTCCTTTGCATTTTGAGAGCTTTTGGCATCGTGTACAATTACAAATTCATTTCTTTATTAGTTTAAATCAGCGGCCCATTATTACTAAATGATTACTTTTGTACTTGCCTAGTTAACATATAATATAATCTTTCAATGTGTTGACTTTAAATGTTCAATTCCGAGGTTAAGGGGACAATTATTTCATTTGCTCACGCCCAATTGAAAATTAATGCCGTATCGCCGGTGAATTAGCTTTGGTAATAAGGTTTTTTTGGTTGGAATACGCGCGGCTTAGAGGTTAAATGTCCCCGATATCGGAAACAAAACCGTCCTCAAATCATCCCTGTTCCGCCTTACCTACCGGCCGTGTACCGCCTCAGAACCAGATTCGAATCACGGCTGGCCGTACAGGATTATTGTTAAAAAATCGCTCCCGGCTGCACGTGCCTCGCCTGACGGGGTATACAATATTGCACTGGAAGCATTGGACCTTACAATACATTCACACTTAATGCATTGTGAATGTATTGACCCAATAAGCATGGTACAATATTGTACATCCAATGCGATCTATGCACGTGCAACTGGGAGCTCAGGTACATAAGAAAATACATAAGAAAGGACAAGGAATCACGTTCTTTATTTAACTTTAATACAAATATTGAACAATCTCTACATTGAAATTTACATGAATATTTTACGTCCATTAATCACAACCTTCCCACCAAGAGCACACCAAAACAATATATGAATTAAACATAAAATCACAATCCGTTTAGAATGCTGCATATAACAAATAAATATCAACTACATACACCTAATAATGGGAATGTAATTTCCATTTCACAAAGTTCCTTTTTAACGCTCGTTTATATTATAGATTATATTATTTGTAAGTTTAAGCCTCCATATCCGCAACAAATGCGATCTAAAGAGAGGAAAAGGAAGGAACCATTTAGTATGGAGGCAACACGTGGACTACATTTAGAGACATATGTGTACCACTAGGTAAATTGCTCATTTGCATACCGGCATAAATGAATAGCATTTCCATAATTTCACTACCTTTTTCAGAATTGATTTTAGCATACCAGGTAAAAATTATCGTAGACTTATATTTTTCACACTTTTTATGAAGGACAAGAATGGATTTGAACATATCAGTCGGTTTCTAAATTCTGCTACTCACAACCTAACCGAACCAATCGCAGCAATCGCACAAACGTAGTCAACGTTTTAAGGGAACGCGGAATCTGTGCAAAATAGGTATAAAAACAGTAAGTTGAGAAAAAAAATCATGAAACAAGATCAAAGTTGAAGAAGAAAGAAGTAGGTGCTAAAAAAACAGGACAGCAGTGAACCGAAAATAGGTGGTCTTTAACAAAACAAAAACATTTTATTTCAACAAAAAGAAGGCCTACCTATCCCTTAGCTTGGGCCCTCACATTTTCCTCCCTGGGAGAGCTAGTTCTCGTAGATACAATAGTTGTCTCCCTATGAGGAGCGTCTACATTATTTCGCGTGTCCCACAAAAATATTCCCGAGTTTTTGAACGATTATATCTCCGCTTTAAATAAACATATATCAAATGTCTTTTTTCACAATGCAGTAAATTTTGTTTCCGTTCCGAATAGTCTAATTTTTTTGAAAATCATTTAATAACCACATTACAGTGATTGATTTACTTAAAGAGGTAGAAAACTAATTGTTCAAAGGAAAGGTTTTAAAAACAACAACACTGGTATTCATCTTCATTTTTCAATCCCTACAGTTGAAATAATTTTACAATGATGTATCCTACATACCATCAAGTATTTAAACGCTTTGAGAGGTTATTTACTCCCTTATTTCACTATTTGAAGACACCTAAAATGCAGATCACTAACGATCAAAGAATTTTCATCGTATTAGAATACGAAGCAACGAAAAACTGTGAAAAAGTTAGGAGAGCAATTCGTGAAAAATTCCCGCAAAGGAACTCGTCCGTTAAGAAAACTGTATATCGCAGTTAGAAATTTAAAAAGAAAATTAAATACTTCTCTAACTTTTCACACAGTTCGCCGTTGCTTCATTTTCTAAAACGATGAAAATGTTTTGATCGTTTGTGAGCTGAATTTTAGGAATCTTTAAATGATGAAGTGAGGAAGTAAGTAATCTCTCCGAGGGCTTAAATACTTGGTGGTATGTAAGATACATAATTGTAAAATTATTTTTAACAGTAGGTATTGAGAAATGGAGAACACCAGTATTTTGAAAACTTTTCCTTTGAACAATTAGCTTTTCCTCCTGTTTCAATAAATCGATCACTGTAAAGTGGTTATTAACCGGTTTTCAAAAACTTAAATTATTCGAAAAGGGAACAAAATTTATTGCATTGTGAAAAAAGACCTTTCATGAATATAACTTGCAAATGAATCAAGTGAATGTGAACTGTTCTGGAAACTTGCTCAGTAATCTTTCCAGAGCACTTTCATATGAATACCACTGCTTTAGTTTCAAAACAGTTGGACGAACAACACTTCACATATTTAAGTTCAAAAAATTGAACTCAGCTTGAGCTCGCCTACCGACGTGAAAGATCTTAAGATGAGCGTAACGGTCGATCGCCGCAACATCCCGGTTAACAATCAACAAAACATCAAGAAGCATGTTTTTAGCATCTGGTGAAAAATTAATTCACAATTTATCTAATGCAACCATTGCAAAGAACACAGTCACAATACCAATCCGACCTTGCAAAGTCAGTAAATTTCAGTACACTGCACGATGACACACCATCATGAACTGACAGATCGCGCGCGAGTGCTTTGAACGAGCCTCTAGATCAAATTGTAAGTTACCCTAAAAATTGGCTCACGGACACCAACGTTTGAATGTTCAAAATTATTTTTTCGAATAGTACATAACACTAGACAAAAAAACATTGCAGATATTTCACGTGTGAATGTAAGGGTGTTTTAGATTATGTTTTCTTGTTATTAAATTCTAATTCAAACTGGCAAAGCTAGCGTAAAATAAAAATTGACATTCAGTTTTTTCTTAGACTGGGATATGTGACGTGTTTAAAACGTAAGCAACGACTAAATCCGTTATTTACTGTTGAAGTTTAAAATTTGGTGGCATTGTTAAAATACAGGGTGTTCTCTAACTCATGGTAAATACTCTGACATTATGTATCAAAGCCCAAAATAAATTCATAGTGATCTGCATTTTAGGTGTCTTCAAATAATGAAAAAAGTGAGTAAATAACCTCTCAGAGCGTTTAAATACTTGATGGTATGCGGAATACATCATTGTAAAATTATTTTAATATTAGGTATTGAAAAATGAAGAACACCAGTGTTGTTGTTTTTAAAAAATTTCCTAAATCAATCACTGTAATGTGGTTATTAAACGATTTTCAAAAAAATAAACTACTCGGAACGGAAACAAAATTTACTACATTGTGAAAAAAGACATTTCAAATATGTTAATTTAAAGCGGAGATATAATCGAAATAAATAACCAAATAAATTTCACTGATTTGATATCTCGATAACGGAACATTTTTGGGCATTTCGTTATTCATGAAAATGTGTTTGTTTTGGGTTTCAACACATAATTTCAGAGTTTGTACCATAAGTTAGAGAACATCCTGTATACTAATTCTTCAAGTTCAAATATTTGAAAAAAAATATTTAAACTAACATCCTTTCATAACAATTTGGAAAAAAAGACCGAGTATTAAAGCCTTAACTCCTGCGTTATTATTCAAACTATTTCAGCTGATTGGTGACATTTCGTTGAAGAATGAAATAAAAACACACCCACAGCAATCGTAAGCACATAAATAAACGCAAGTGAGCGCATCTATGTTTTTATTGTAAGCATAAGAAAGTAAAATGTTCATTTATTACTTTGTGAACATTTTAGGAGAAGAACGGATTTAAAATATAATTTTCCACATTTTGTTTAAGCATAATGCAGTGTACGCAACAAAGTCAAAAACCTTGTTTGATGGGTGACGTCCATCCATTATACCTACGGCTATAATTCGCTGCAGCACACTACCTGCCGCACACTACTGGTAGAAGACCGCCGGATCACACCACCTGTGACATACCACTGGCAGCACCTCACCGGCAGCACACCACCGGCAGCAACTACTTGCAGCACACTAACTGCAGCACACCACCGGCAGCATACCACCTGCAGCACACCACTGGCAGCACACCACCGGCAGCATACATTTGGAAGGTTGTAAACCACGGATGGCCGCTCTCAAATGTTACGGCCGTTAACCGACTGAAAATTTTGCGCCTTCAAATCATCCATGGCCAACTATGAATTTCACGTCCGAGCCCGGCAGCGCGTAGTTTGAGGAGCGTAGAGGGAGTGATAAGGCAGTGCATGCCGACCAGCCTGTAAATCGTATGTAATCGACCACCACGTCCTTAATCCACCGGCGATACGTCCTTGATTTTCCATTGGGCGCTGCCCTTTTTCCATTTCGTGTTGCTTACCTTTTAGCATTTTAGCATATGCAACCACCTTAAACTATAGTATTCGTAGTTTAAAAATTTATTTCATAATGGAGGGCTGCGTTACCAATGCTGCTATTGAAATTAAAAATTTGTCTTGTACTAGCATTTGTTGACATGTTCACTAGCGGTATGTGTTATTGATTAGACACTGTACAAAAATTGATCGATTATTCGAATTGGTCGACTGATCGAAATCGATTATTTTTGAACCGATTAATTTTAGGGAAGGGGAGGTATGTGCTGCCCTCCTTACACCGCCTTCCGATCAGCCGCATAAAAGCGTTCATCGTGTCTGCTAAGGGCGTATTTTGGCTGGCATTCCCTCGCCGTGAACAGCAACAGCCCGCCATCTTACTAGCCCTTGTACCTGTATACTTGCTAGCTTCGGACCAACTTTTCCTACCCTACCAGCGGGGGACACAATAGCACGCTGTGACAAACCATGTTCATTTAGCTCTACGATTTCACCACGTTGAGAGGATGTTCGGCCATTTTGGGCATAGTGTCATCTTTGCCCTACGAATGAAAAATTCTGAGTTACCCAAATTAAGATTTGCCTATAATAAGACTGTTTTTACATTAATCATACAGAAATTGTTTGTCTTCTTTATTCTTTATCTTCATCAATAATTAAACATTAGATTTGAAATTTTGAAACTCAACCCAAACGAAGTAATGCTATTCAGTTTTTCATTTGGTCCATAACTTACGACCGAGAGTATATGTTTTTACAATCCTTTGAAAGAGCAATTGTCAAATACTAACAAAAATATTAGCATAGCACTAAAAAAATTGTGTATATACCAATATCTACCACGACTCTTTCAATGTTACACTATTAACAAGTGAAATTCCATTGGCAACAAATCAGACAAAGTCGGTGATAGACGAATTTTCTCAGTGTTACCTCACCCATACCTTCATTTACATAACACAAATAGCTGACATGTACTTCACATTCACCTCACTTACTGAACGCAAGCACCTCGAATACATCTCACACCTCACATGCGCGTCACATGTCACTAACGGGCACCTCACGTTCGCGTCGTATTTACCACACATGTAACTCGTGTATAACAGACGTGCATATTCCACGTGCACCTCACCTACTCCTCATATGTGCCTCGTCATCATCTCACATGCATGTCGCATAAATGACCTTTAACAATTTGGTAAATTCAATCTGCTTGAGAAATTTACGTTTCCTGATTTTCTCCATGTATAGGAATATTTCAAATTTGCATCAAAACAGGGAGCATATAGCAGTTAATCATCGGGATCGGCATGTTAATCATCGGGATCGGCATGTTAAGTTTGAACTCAAGACCTGTTTTTTTTTGTTTGCACGCTTGTAATGGGTGATGGAAATTTAGTTTGTTAATAGAAATTGGCTTTGCTGGAAATGAAATTGGATTTGTCACAAACGAAATCTCAGGTGTCACAAATAAGTTGAAACTTTCGTAAATCGAAAATCTGTCCACAGATTGAGATTGAAAGGTTACCTCACTTCCTTGTGATACTTTCCAAAGGTCTATGAGTTCGCTTTGGTATGCAGAAGAATACGACCTACTAAATTCTAGTTTTATTCGAATAACATATGACACATTGGATCATTTGATTTTGTTCGGATCTATTCTTTAAAATTAATTAAAATAAATAGAGTTTTGGTACATTCAAGGTACTTTTTGTGAACTTTCAGATTTTTAAATCTTGGTTTAAACACGTTTTCCTCACGTTTTCCCGCTCACATCTCTGGTTTTATTCATGAATTGTTGTTAGTTATACACGCACGAAGAGAAATGTGACAAACTAAATTTGTTTCATAGTTCAAAACTCCTCAAATACTTTCCGTTATCGTCTTTGCTCACAATTGCATTCGTGAGTGCTTGCTACAAACATTCAGAAAACGTGACATTGCTGAAACATCAAGGGATTAGGGACGGTCTTGCAGAAAAATAAAGCGTAAAAATATTCATTGAACGACGGAACGCAATTTAATATTTTATTTAGAAATCATTAATAGTTACATCAAACTAAGGAGAAGTTAAATGAGAGGTCGCTAATGAAATGAAATACAGTACGCATACAAGGTGGGAACAATTTCTCACAGTAAGCAAATATTGCAAAAATTTGATCTATTTAATTTTTTTTCTATTTACAATTCATTGACTATCGTATTCACGATTTTTGTCGTCAAATTAAAGATGCATTCATGATTCATTGCGCTCACCTACAGTGAGGCATTTATTATATCGCATGAGATGCACATTCACAGGAAAGCGCGAGCAGAACGTCAAAATTTCACTAACAGTCGTACAGAGTTTCTATCAAATTTCTTAACCAATTTAAACAATTTATTTACCACAGGTGATACAGAAATAGAATGTTTCCTAAGCCCAGCACAATGGTCAAATTTGAGTATAGCTACCTGTGGGCCCTTCTTGAAATTTTTTTTTCTAAATTTCCGTTCGTGAGAATGATTCGTAACTTCTTCATTTAGTTTTGTTTAGCATCACTGAATGGGTTTCAAATTTACAGCGCTTCAGCGAAACTCAATTTAGTTGTATGGGAAAAACAATACGAAATAAAATCAAATTAATTTTTATAGAGGCCAGCAGGTCTGGCATCAGTGAGTTTGCGTTCGTCATAACTAGAAATCGCTAAAAAATGCCACTCACTCGTACTTACCATCATTGAAATTACCTAGTTTAATCAGTTCACCTGATTACTACAATAATTTTCAGTTTCGGTTTAATGCAAATAAATGTAAGTTCTATTTGTTTCATTTCTTAACGTCTCTTACCTCCCCGATTTTTTGTTCTGTATTTCTAGGTTGGAAGCCCTTCCTTGCTAAATTATTTTTTCGAAATTATATTCTTTCTCGAAAGATTTACTCACTAGGTGTAACCTCATTTCTTGATGGGTAATGTTTATGAGTTTATGTTTACACTCATGAATTTGAGTGGGTTTTATTAATTTAATGTGATTATTCTAAGAACGGACTATCTTCTGATCGGTTCTGTTTATAGATGTAAATTTTTTATTCGGCGGTAATCGAGTTTTCCGTTGATACGACACTGAGTGTTGATTGCCTTTGATGTAATTTCTTATGCTAAGCTCCTATGCGGATGTAATTATTTCTTGCGAATTACGCCTTCGAAAAGCGTCTTCAGAGATTTATTCCGGCTGCGCCTTCTGATTTCGTCTGCAGAGAATTTATTACATGTGAAATGATGGTGTACTGTATTCATTGTAGAGTATACATCAAGTTGACGTAAAGCAAGTTACTTAGTCGAGTCGATTCCTAACAGCCCAGGACATCATCTTGGTGCGCTACCGCGAGACTTCACGCACGCTTTTTTCACCATCACCGATCATCATGAGCGGCATTAAGCCCCGCCCACAGCACGCAGTGAGCGTGAACATTCACTGCTGCGCTTGTACATGGAAGGGTTTAATCACAGCGGCTGACATAAGAAATGGTGGTATGCAATGGTTAATTCAAAAAAAGTGATCACGGACCCCTCTTCTTAATAAACTCGGCTGGACTCCTATTCAAGATAGGTTCCTTACGCACGAAGCCCGATACGGATTCTCCTCTTTATATCTCCCACATAGCAATGCTGAGATAATATTTTCCGCGAGCCCCTTTATACACTAGTTGATAGGTAGGAGTGAAAATATAGTTCTGAATGTCAAACTCGTTGTCTTGACGCAGAATTATCGTGATCCACCCGTTTTCTTTCCCTATACCGCAAGTCCCTGAGCTCGTATATCAATGTAATTGTGCACTAAAAAGGGGGTTATCAACAATGCATCGCCACTGGAATTAGATCTTCTTTTCTAATTTCAATTAGATAAATTATCAAGCCTAGACTAAGCAACAATAGGAATACATTGCCCTCAATCATTTGTTCCGACTAGTAACATGGTTATTACGATTCTCATGGCTGTATCAATTAAGGATCCTTACTTTAAGATATTTTACAAACAAAAGATGAGATTTTTGTATAATCTTTATTATAAATTCAATATATTTATTTTCATCCACTTCCGGAAGGTTTATATAAGGAAAATATAGAATCCCGTCATGTCCGACTGGTTGTGTACATTAGTCGAACAATGTTAGGAGTCTATACGGTATGATCGAAATTTAAGAGCTTAAGAACTATATCATTTGAAAGATGACTTGTTAACGACCGAAAGTATCAGTGAATGAAGTGATTATTTTTCATCAAAAAATCCTTTTTTTAACAGCACGTATTCACTTGTACCAGGAATTATAGGATGACTCTAGTCCTGTATTCTCCTAAATTGACTTACAATTCTGCGAATTAATGAGGTAGTTAAGTGCCGCTATTCTATTGTTCATGTTTTTGAGATGTTCTCTTACATTTTTAAAAATTTATTTACATTTTCAGGGTACAAACATGAGGAAAATTGAATGATTTATGCGGAGCTTGCTTGGCCTTCCCTTCAAATAATTTTAAGCCTTTTGACGCTCTGATGCCGATGACGCCTAGCTAGCGACCGCTCTAATTTGATATTCATTGGAAAATTCTGTGGAATAATAAAGGATGATTCTTCATTATTCTTCCTCAGCCATGAGTATCCTCTATGTGGAAGCCCTTATGGCCTTCCTTGTTATCTACTGGGGTAGAATTTCACAGCAACTCGTCGTAAGCAAAATTTCTTGCGTCATGAACTGAGCATAAAGATTAAATAAGAAATTAAAGGGAATTTCTTGTGAATTAATTCAAGTTAAATAAAATGTTGATATGTACTATGTAACTAACAAACATTTTAAAATTCGTCAATAAAAAATACATGCTTTCATGAAGAAAACTGGCATGCCAATTTTCTATTTATATTTGAAACATGGAAGATGGCAATGAATTCATAGTCAAGTATATTAGTGTGCGAGAGTTAGAGTCGAGCGATATTGTTGTAAAAAAATCTGCTAAAACGATCATCCAACTTGGAACCGAGGTTTATCCATACTCACTTTCTATAACGAAACTCCCTCTCAATTATTTCCACTTGAATGAAACGGAATTGTAGACTTTTAATTAGATTTTCTAGACATCCGTGACATTTCAAATTACATTACAAAGCATTGAATTTATTACAAAGTCCTTTGAAATTACATTACAAATGTAATTATTATTTATTACAAAGCATTTATTACAAAGCATTGAAAGTGTTGGATATAGTTGTTTATCTTGATATTAATTATACTAGCTGCAAAAAGCAACTGCCTGCTCTTCATTAGAAGATTCAAGTCAGTTGTTCGGAAATTAATCGAACCCTAATTACAATTGAATACACACTTCTAGCTTCCTTCATCATATGATTTGGTAAATTCAGATTTTTACTTTTCTAATCAACTATTCGACCAGATTAGATTACGTTTAGGTTAAGTGTTCTGGGAGAAATGAAATTGCAATCGGAAAAAATAGCTTCGTAGGCAACCCAACAGTAACTGATCTAGGCTGCGCCCACCATCAGTTGTATCGCGACTTGTCTTTGTAATAATTATAAGTTTTGATTTAAATAATACATTGCATTTGGAAACAAAACGATCGTTTTCATCAAAAGATAAATGGATACACTGATATGAATGTATCCTTACAATTTCCATTTTTGCTGAAAATACTAAAACTAATTACTAATACTAAAGAGCATGTTACTTTAAATTTTGACAGTTTATGTTTCTGATTACGAGAACCAAGGTTTGAGTCGATACGACTTCCTTCAGCCGTGATGACGGCTTTTACATCCCATTAAAAGCTGAAAACAGCGTGGATAACATCTGCAGTTTCTAGCGCATCCAGGGCTTTTTTTATGTCTCTCCTAAAGGCTGCGACGCTGTTGTTGGACTTCGCACAAACTTTGATTCAATTTGCGATCAAAAATTGTATTCTAACGGATTTTTGTAAGGCGAGTTGGAAGGCCAAAAGTCTTTCTCCTTGAATTGCACACCGGACATTTCAAGAAGTTGTCTCTGATCGTTTATCTTTTCTAGGTTTGTCGGGTGCTCTGTAATCTTGGCAAGATTTATCAAAATGCTAATAAGCATCGCGTACTGTCTGCCTAAGATACTCGAAACTATTTGCAGTGAAGGCAAGGGCCCCGCCACGCGAAGCTTACAGATACCTGAATGCTTTCACTGCTTCATCGTGTAATGTTTAAGTAACAAACTCGAAATGTTAATTGTCAGTTTCATACATATATTTGAGCAAGTGATGTCTTTAGATTTGCCAACTTTTATAGGGATCATAATTACCAACGTTTTAGATACGTACTGAGTTATCTGAAAGACCCTGTATGAACCTAGGTTATAAAAGTTTAAAGAATTCTTAAAGTTTTTCGACAGAAGTAACAAGGAAAATCTATATGATATCATGATGTGAACGATCAATTAAAAAATGGTAGTTATCAGAAAGAGGAATAACTGCCGCTAACAACGAGCAAATTGAATTATCTGGTAAAAAATAGCTTGATATCATAGTACTCACAAGACAAGGAACACTTAATTAAGCTCTGAATATAAAAACATCAAGAAAATTGGAGAAAATTAAATGCTGTACGAGGGAACATTAAGAAATAAATTGGGCAAGAGATATTGTTGAGTTTACAAAAATAATTTTAACCAGTTTTCAAGCGCTGTCTCGGAAAGACATGAGGTAAAGAGAAAATACGGCCGTGAATTACATATGTAGGCTTGTTGATCTTTCACGCTATCATAAAACGAAGTGAGAATGGAATTCAATTAAACTTTAGAGCCATGTCATGTGTGGGTTACGCAAGGGACTAAAAGTCGTACATATACGCGGTAGATCAGGGGTTCCGACTTCAACTGCCTGCTGTGATGCATGACAATATTCTGCCAAAAAAATTGGGAAATCATGAGTGATCAGCAACATTTGACCACGATTACTAGAATTTTAAAAGCTTGAATTTATAAAGATTGTGAATTAACCCACTTACAAGTGTTGTATGCTGTTAAATTTTGGGACTTTAGAGGACTCATATTTTAACACATTTCCTGCGAAGTGACCCACCAGTGGTCACTTGGGTGATTTTTATAGTGCTGCTGACCCACCTGCAGTCACTAACTCATTTTTTATTAATACTTAATGAAAGCCGAATGAGACCCGACCCAGTTAAGTAACTATTTTCGAAGTTGATTACAACAATTGACTAAATTAGAATTGAATATTGAACTTCAGTTCAACCTATCGCAGGTAACGTGTTAAGGCAGTATATGTAATTATGATATTTTAGGGTTTTAAGGTATGAGTTCAAACAGAACACTACACATATAAACTTTACGCTACTCAAGAGTCAACTGTAGTGTAAACACTTGAATGGCAAGCCTCAAAGGCTCCTGGAGATCTCGTAATGCAGTGCTGCAGACATCATCAGGCAGAAGCGACTCCATCTTCGTTGTTTTTCTTCCCCATCGGCGTTACTTCCTGGCCTTGGCAAGCGAACACAAATCGAGGCAAGCGAACACAAATTCGCTGGTCGACGGAAACATACAGAAGATGACAGCTCACTGAGGAGTAGAGATGAGAACAGCTCAAGTGAAACGTACAAGGGCTTCTGAGAAGCTAGCTGCTCAAAATATGGAGTCACACTTCCCGGTTGGACGAAAGATGAGGGATCAATTTGAGTTTTAAAGCAATGAAACGTATAAGGTGCGAGTGACAATTATGGTATTCTAAAATAAATTGTACGATATTATCACATCGACCGTAGCAAATTAATGGTCGGAATCAACTAGCAAATTTTTAAAGCTGAATTTAAGTTTGACTCTCCTGCTCCATTATTTGTTTTTATTCAAAATGTCTTTATCCTAAAGATTTCATGATTTATTATCAATACATGGGATTTTACCATGTATGGTAACCTTAAAAATTCTGTTCGTGAAACCTCTGCAACACTGTTTGAAGTAGTTTTGTGCGATCGCTACTCAATGAGAAGCGTCCCTCAATGGGTTCAATCGTATTTTTGTTATAATCTTATGGTTGAAATGAAGTAATAACAATATACGTTATCAACTTCATGCGCAGCTATGCCATTTACTGCTACGCAACTAACTTTGAGCAGCATTACTGTCTGAGACTGAATTCATTTTTGATTACCTATGAGCAGTCTAAAGCAAATTCAGCTGACATTAAACGAGAAATGTGAAATGCATCCGAGTTCGACATTTTGACTGATGAATTACTAAAATTTAACTTCCCAAGAGTGCGTTGCATGGTCAGTATTCATAAAAATGTACTAGCATACATCAATATAAGAGTTTATGTCAACTGGTCTCAGATCAGTTGAAAATCTATTTTTGTTCATAGCCTAATCAATTAATAGTTCGTGTGCTCTAATGATTGTGTGTCCAGGGAAAAGGTTACACGAAGATACCGTCTAGTGTATTTGAATTTCTTCAAAATTCATTTCCCAGAACGTTTGAAGCATCCAGCGAATACTGATCCTACACCCGCAAATTCCGGTATACGCGCGAAAAATAGCACAGATCCAAAAATGAATACCTATTTTGTAATAGAAATTTTTCTCCTAAAGCACCAAGTATAAAATAATAATGAATTCTAACCCTATAAAAAAGTACATTAAATAATTTGAATATTTGCCTGAGTAACACAAGTGAAAAAGTCACAAGATATAACCATTTATGATACCAGAAAAGAAAAACTTTAGAATCGGAGACAGCTCTTTTTTAACATGAAATTGTTATCTTTTGACTTCCTATATACATGACAACAATGAATAAAAGTTGAAAAAATACCTTCATCAATGGACATTCATTTATGAAATATGACGTGGGAAAACATAAGCAATCAATACTTAATCGCTGTTCTAAATTCTCAGCTTCGAAGCTAAAATTCCGGCAGAAGAAACTAGTTTTTCTGCATCAATTGATTATAGAATAATTTTTGCCTCAGCCTGGATCAACTTGAAAGTATTTGATGATCGATTTGTGGTTGAATATATATGCCTCAGCCCTGTTAGTAACCACCGCAGTGATCGGGGCATAACACCGACTACCTATCCAGTACTACCACGGCTGCCAGTGTCAGCACTGAGCTGCGGATGCGCACATAACGGGTGACACATGAAAACGGGTACTTTTTATACAATACAGTAGAACAAAGAGAGATGGAAGAAAACAGTCCATCCGTTGTAAATATAACCTTAAAACATGACAATAAGAAATAGTGATGAAATTTTATTTTTTATTAAATTACGTCCCGTGATGTTCTCCTGTACGAATACATTCTTGAAATCTGTTTTTGAGATTCCTCTTTGACCGCTACGACATCTCAGCTGGGATACTGTGAATTTCATCCTGAATTCATTGTCTTAACTCAAACAGAGTTCTTGGTCGAGTCGTGTACACTTTGCTCATGAGATAGCCCCACAAGAAAAGCTCACAAGCGTAAAATCTGGCGATCTAGTGGGGCAGGGAACGTTACCGAATCTTGAAACCACACCGTTACCAAATTGAGGCTGTGCGAGAATTATTCAGTAACCGTGTGATCTCAAGATTCGGTAACGGTATCTGGCGGTATTCTGGCCCCTTAGATCCCTATATTTGTCCGTTTGTGATTTTTTCTTGTGGGGCTAAATCAGGATTAAAGTTTACACGACTCGACCAAAAACTCTGCGTGAGTTAAAACATAGTATTCAGGATTTAAAGCGTTAACAACACAAAGTTTCCACTTTAAAATCTCATTTCAAAACTACGTTCATGAAAGAATCGAATTGAGCAAGTGTTAAACTAGATATATTCCATCAAAATACGATAGCCCTTGATCAATATTTCAATAGTTTACATGATGTTGTCATTTGTTTTGGGCGAACTTCGACATAATGAATCGAACAATTTCCGCTTTCAAAAGTGAAGCACATTGCTTACGAATATTCGAAACGATCATTTTTTCCACTACAGAAAACTATGACATTACCCAAAATTCTGTTAGTTATTTACTCTAGTTGGTTTCCTGGCGCATCCATAACACGCTATAGCTGCCGGTACCCTCCTAAACAGAGCTCGGCGCGAGGCCGGCAGTGGCATAATTACACCAGGGAATAGTCGTCAGTCTGTGTTAACGGTCCTCTGCATCTCTTCGCATCCCTCTAGAAAATCCCTATCATCACTGCCGTTTTTTCTTTGTTTCGAACATTTTTTGGACTACTGGCAATCCCTGGGATGATGGACGCTTCGGCATATGGGGGCTAAAGGCTGTTTGATTGGAGAAAGTTTATAGCTACGATTTAATCTTTTTGAATTACTTTGCTTGGGACAGACGCATGTCGGTCTATTTTATTCGGAATCGTCGTTAAGACGCACAAATTAACGGTGGTGAAATTTGTTACCCAACTATCTAAATCAAGGAGCCTTAACATAATCCAAAACCTATCAGAACGCTTATCATAGGTATAATCATTTTTTAATTCGGTGAAACTATCCTTCCGGAGTTAAAACTACGATTGTAGTATTTTCTCAAATACAAGAATAACAACATCAACAACAATTCGTATGCCTGAGCTGCATCATGAAACACATTGAAATGTGCCACTGTTATTTGTTGATTTTTTTTTTAATATGTGTAGTTTTTTATTTCTGTCTAAAAAAATTCTCAATTCTACTTAATTTTTTTACCAAATTTGAATGAGTAAAAAACAGAACAGATCATTATATAGTGCAACCGAGATGGTAAAAAAAGATCAACGAATATTCATTGTGCACCACAAATGATCAATAATATTAATAAATAGTCTCTAGCCTCGAAAATACGAGAAACAATTTTAAATGAACCAGTATCATACAAAAATGAACTAATAGCAACACAAATTTTATTTATCACACAAAAATTAAAATTAACTTACATAAAAATCATATAATAATTCTGCTTGTTGCTTTCTTAGTTGTTCCTTAGTTACTTAGTGTAGTAGCATCATGGCTACGGAATTCCTCAGCGTAACATTAAAAGATAACCTTTACATGCATCGATATGCTTTACGTTTTGTATAAACTTCTCCTTTATTTCACTTTGCCTTCATTCTTACTTCAAAAAAATGGGGGGAAGTAAAAATATAGAAATCAAGTTTAGAATTTTCAGTTTGGTAATTCATCGGAAAATTTGGTATTGCTGATACGACTTTTTTTGATAACTTACCAGATAAATAATTGAATTATTTTTTTTTTGAAATTTTGAAGTATTGTCTGACATGAACGAAGGCTGGGATAAAATATGTTAGGTTAGGAATGGTAAAGTTAGGATTAGTTAGGTTAGGATAGATTAGGTTACGATAGGTTAGATTAGGTTATGATAGGTTAGGTTAGGTATGATAGGTTAGGATAGGTTAGCTTAGGATAGGCAATGTTGACGGAATTTTTTCACGGGTCCACCTTGCTTAGCGATATTGTCAGTGGAATTTCCGAGGTTCTTGCTAGTAATAAATAATCAGGATTGCAGAACGATTTATGCCAACAGTTTAGCTTCAAAGTTTAGTTTTAGTTGACCTGCAAAGTATCAGAAGACACCATAAGCGTAATCAGTGTACTAAAAATGAACTTACCAAGATTTACTAGATATTTTTCAGGTCCAATATTATCAATGCTGTCAGGCAGCAGGTGGTGTCGAGTCCAGTCTGTTATAGTTACCCATAATCTCAAGTATTTTCTTTATGTGTTCAGTTCTCTGTACGGGGCTGTTTCCCTACCCCGATGGGGTGTTTGTACATTTACTTTAGTTAACCCTGAAGTGTCATTTGTATTGTGATTCAGTATTCTAGCATTAGTCTGATTATCAAGCTGAATAGCATAAACATTTTAAATGTAATTTTGCATGTTGTACCATGTTATGCGGTAGCTCATGTTTGTACACACTATTTTTGCAAAAGGAAATAAATCACTCTTCTTGCTGAAATGTATCTGTGTATGTAAGAGGCACTGGAAAGAGATTCTGCAACAAATATTTCACATCCTGAGGTAAAAAGAGTTTTACTTTCTTCTTTTTGGTACAGGCTGTAATCTATAACGACCCCTCGCCTAAAAGGGGCTTAAGGAATCACCTTGGGAGGACGAACTATTCCGCACGGTTTGTTGTGAAGGAAGACGCTGTCGCAGTTCGGCGAATCAGGAAATTTTCTGAGGAACCCTAACTGACTGATTACGGCGCATACAGTTGCTCGTCTTCCTAACGGTATCACCGTAGTTCAGCACAAACAGAATTTACTTCTGATACCCTAGCGGACTAATTACGGCGTAGGTGGTACCCACACGAACCTCAGGAAGGGCAGCTGCGCGGAAAAGCTAGCGCCCTCGGAAAAAGGTAGCTGAACCGAAGACAGCCCCTTTTCCACGAACCCTCACGTCGACCGGACGACGTTATCGACAAATGCAAATGCAGCTACCTCTCATTCCGGAGACAAAAAACCTCGAAGGTTCGTGACAGAAAATACTAGTGGTAAGATGGTCTAGATAAATTTCAGTTATAAGAAACTTAGCTGATCTCTTATGAGAGTACAAAAAGGAATGAAGGGCAAATCCAAGGGGAAGATTATCCCTTGACCAAAAAGCTCTAGATGTTGAATATCTCTTACGCTTCGAGAGAGCAAAGTAAGAGGAAAATGCAAGTTGCGGCAGCAAAGCTATATTTTTTCAAAACTGAATAAAACCCGTTGTATAACTAAGAAAAGTGTTTTTGTTTTTATAATGCAGGTACATACCTAAAGTTTTCTTTTACACAGTTCTGAAAATCAAATCGGGTCGGTGACGTTCCCCATTCTCCATACACCGAGTAAACTATTTCTGGAGTTTGTGATGATTTCTGTCAGAATAGCAGGGGCTATGTTGGCAATTTCCTCCTGGATGTTTACCTTCAAAGCTTGTATAGGGTCTTTGGACGGCTCACATAAACGCAGGATCAAAAAAACTTGAAAAACATAGAGGCAAATCGAGGGGAGCGGGTCGGCTACTCAAATCACTCCTAATTAAAATGAAGCGCTTGAGATGCATTCTCTCAAAACAGCCATAGATGATCTTGAAGTGTGAGCTGTTGCACCGTCTTACTGAAACCAAATGTCTCTTAAGTCCAACTCATCAAGCCGTGGAAGAAAAAGTTCCAGTAACATGTTTACAAACAGGTCTGAATCCACTCTCACTGCGACTTCATTTTCCTAAAAGAACCAGGCACCAATAATTCCAGCCGAGGACATTGCACACCAGACCAATGATATTTTCAATGAATGTGGAGGCCTTGTATGCAATTCTAGAGGACTGGTAGCAGCCTTATGGCGCATGTTACTTTTGTTGCCGGATCCACATGGATCAAGTTACAGTTTGCAATTTTACGTTATGACTTTTAATGTACCTTGCTTAGCCACAAATATATTAAACTTAATTGTAACTGCGTTGGAGAAGTATTTTGACCCTAGCATTTCATTCCAATGTTAGCATTCTGTCGCGCACTCAGGCCCATCAAAAACGAAGAAAAGTTACCATCACTCCGAGCTACATTGCATTGCCTATCCAATACTGCCATGTCATTTTTTTTCATGGGCTGCACCTATGTAGAGAGGTACTCATGTCCAGCCTTTGTAAGGAAAATTGTGGCCATAAAAGAAAACTTCAAAATTTATTGAAAGATTATTTTAAGGTCAAGTTTGGCCAAACTCGAGCAACAATTCGTCAAAACTTTGCCACTTGTGCAAAGCTTCAGTCTTTTACCATGCTCTGCAAAAACACCTGGATTCGATTTTCTAACATTTGTGTTTACGAGATGGTGAAGCCGGCAATAAGCGAACTTGAAGCAAACCTGTTGACTTGATTGTCTGACACGCAGGTTTTTCAGGCTGAAATCATTTTTCTGTTTTTTCAAATAGAATTTAAGTATGCTACCTCTGCACTAACACTATAAGGTAGCTAGATGCTGTATTTTTGGCAATGGCCAAGAAATTTCACTTGCGCCGAAAAACACAGCACAGGGTAACCACGTTGAAAGATGGACTTTTTTCTCCTGGCTTTATTCGCATATATAGTGCAACATAAAATGTTTAAAAGTCAGGTTTCAGGTCACAATTCTGGAAATAGGCGCCGCCTACTCATTATTTCTCCCATATTACAAAAACTAATAGCAGCTGAGTAGCTAACCACGATTACAAAAGATTTTATTGATTTAATTCAGAAAATACTTAATGATTCAGAAAATATTATATTCATTCTGGAAAATTAATTAGGTTGAAATTATTTAAGTTTGAAATAGTTTTCCACCCTATGTTAGCACGTATAGATTGCGCTAAACATTAAAAGGGACTCTTATTAAGTATGGAACCATTTTCACTCATTAATACCGAATGAAGTAACCAATCAAATGCTTTTTGTATAGAAGATTTTACGATAACAGCCAAATTATTTGAGCGTTTTATTGTACCAATTTTTTATCAGACCACGAAGAATCGTGCATTCACAGTGTAGCAACTGCGAATAAAACTAAGAACTTACCTCCTGGGCTGTTTATATTTACATATTTCATTGCTCTCTTTTGCATTGCTCCTGAACAGGGAACACATTAGTTCACTCACTGAGTCTTGTCAGTCAATGTTTTCCTGGTACGAGTGCTACTTTAGCACAACTCAGCTGCTTCAAAGTATTTGCACATTGCAAAACCATCCTGATGTATGACAAAATAACGCATCTTTTCAAGAAAAGAGCCTACTACTTAAAGAAAATGGAATCCACTTTATTTACCGAAATTTCCAATGCGCACACTCACTCATAGGATACATATTAACAAAAATTGCAATTCACGGACGAATTTTTTAGAAAGGAAACCGATTTTCGGGATTGTTTTGATTTTTATCATAAAGCACTACACTCGAAGAATTTCGATTATTCACAAATATCTTTAGAACTAGTCACGAGAGCACAAACAACAGTAAACAATAAGAAAATTTACAATGACCACAATATTCGGCCGAAATTGAAGCAAATGATATAAGATTAGCGACAAGATAGCTACCAATGTTCGAAATTCAGTTTGTATGCATGACTGAAATTAAATACGAATTTTTCCACTGAACAAACACGGAAACTATGAATCTGAATATCTCCGTGTTGTACGTTTGGCGAGATACAGAGGTCTGCCGAGGTAGAGGTTTTTAAGCAACGACAAAGGTGGTGCCGAGGTACCGACATCATCCGATGAGCCATGACACGGCTTCTTCCCAGAAACACGATCTCTTGATTAACTAGGACCTTTTTTATCAAGTAGATTATTCGTTGCCGCAGAAAGACGTATGACAAAAAAAAGCGGGCTGGTTTTGAGTTAGCCCTAACAGACGATGAGATTATAGCGAGTAAACATCCTTCTGCCGACCACGTAAAAGAGTGGATAGAATTATTCCAACCTCCAGCTCCGCCTTAACGAATTTAGTATTTGACTTCGTTTGTGCCATGATGGATCGACCAGATAAGATTTAAAAAATCAATCTGTGATGAGATTAAAATTAGAGATTGGTTACTTTACACTGAGTTATCTTAATGATGAATGCAAAGCGTTAATTGTTTTATCTGCTGAAGGTAATTTTTCTCTCTTTCTTTTGATTTTTTCTTTCTCCCGTTTATCATTTTTTCTCTCTCTCTTTCGCTTTTTCTCCCTTTTTAATTTCGCTTCCTTTACCCCTAGTTCCACTTGGTGTTTTTATGACAAGACTTCTTTTTACGACGAGAAACCCGGCGAATTTTTTTAATATTGTATATTATTTCATAGTCATATAATATATACCGTTTACGAACCTCCGTAACAAAGATGTCTAGTTTTTGTTTCCCCACATTCTCAAAGTTTCAGGCACGGACGGTGGTAAGCTCGATAATCATTTTTTCTAGTTTTTTCTATCTCTGGAAGCTACATATCAAATGCAGTGCATACGGAAGTTGCGCCTCTTGTTGTAGACATTGATAATTGAACATGATGATTTGACCAGAGTTCTGGAGGAGCTCCGCAGGAGCAGCTAGCAGGACCCGCGGTTCTGCCCGAGGACATTCACTGGAGCTATTCTTTATGTTCGTACCTCGTGCTTTCCTTCGCTTTGAAGCTCGTCTTTCCCTTTTCCTTCTCACTTATTATCGATTTGGAGTGAATTATTGACTGATTATTATGTAAGCCTAACTACTTAAGACTTGACATTTACTTAGGGTCCTCCGGGAGAAGCCACTTACTTAGGGTCCTAAAGAGGCCGTTGCTTAAATTAAGTGAAATTAACTACTTCAAGTTTAACATAAAGATCTTCGTAAACTGCCCTTTTTGAGAATTCTATCGCTCTACCTGAGATTTCCCTATCTTTTTGTACAGATGGAAGAAGGATTCCTCACTGAGAAGTTCCTTAGGTGAGCAGTAATAAATTGAATATTTCTTGATATTTGTTTTAACTTCGACAGTATAATTATCATAAGTGTGTTTTCTTTATTGAGGTGTCTAAATTTTTACGCATATTAGTTCCTTTTACAGAATAACTCCATCTCTGTTGTCGCTTCAAATTTTACTGGGAAACCTCTATCTCCTAAGTTGTAAAGGAATAGGCGTTCTGCTCCGACTCTGGAGCTTCCAAAGGGTGAGGGTGCGAAGTTAGTGAATTATTTGTCTCATCTATACAAACCTTTGTGCCAGTCGTCTTACATCGGCCATCTAATTACCGCGATTTCCTTTCTCCTCCTGTAGCATCCCTATTGTTCGACTTCGCTTGAACTTTATCTAAGAACTTCTCCTCCTCTTCCGAGACCACGGAGGGTACCAAGGGATCTTTCCTCTCTTGCCGTTTGCAGACGCAGAGACGTGGGCACAAGCACGCTTCTCGTCAGTACTCGGCAAGTTGACTGCTTTGGGACCAGAGCAGCCAAGAGCGAGGAGTCGGAACTTGAGAACTCTTGTCGTGCAAATTTTGAACTAGGCGACGCTTAAACTGCAATCGTATGACAGCTTACGATGTTCGTACGGGCTTAGTTCGCTTACCCTTTGTGTTCGGTGAACTAAAAAAATTATGTGAACTACACTGCATGTAAATCACAGTCATTTGATCAATTTCTTAATTTATGTTTGATTTTAAAGATATTTTCCCCATATGTTTACGCCTTTACTAAGAATAGTCAATAATAATGTACCATCCTTTTTTTCGAGGGTCAGGGTAGCAAGATGATGTACTCGTAATGTGAAACTAGTGAGAACGAGGTGATAGGCAAGTTTGGTAAATATCTCTATGAATTAAATGCGCAAAGGAGTGATCATACAAAATCGAAATTATCAAATGTTGCCCCTCAATCATTTTATTTCACGTAGATCTAAGTTTTACTGTGTTAGTTTTTTCTTCTAGATTTTCAAATGACGAGCAATGTTCGTCTGCTCTTGAATCGTTTTATCGAACATAATGTTAAATATAGCCGATTGGACATAAATTGTAAAATACAGCATAAAATATCGAGTTAATTATCTCAATGATCAGTCTAATGCGAAACTAGGTTAAGTGAACTAGGTTAAACATTATTGTACACCTTAGAATAACGTGATGATAGGATGCCCTAGAAGTCGCTGAACTTGTTCGGGCCCACAGGTAGCTATACTCAAATTTGACCATTGTACTAGACTTAAATTCTACCTCTGTATCACCTGTGGTAAATAAATTGTTTTAAATTGTTTAAATCATTTTGAATATACGAGTCCTTGAGCCAATCAGCGAGTCTAATGATTCAACATTCTAGGTCGAATTGGGGACATACTAGTCAAAAAAAACTCTGACTCAATTATTATGAGGTGATTGAGAAGTTACAGCGCATTTATATCATATCAACACATAAGTTTGTATAGAATACAGATGGTACATACAGAAAATATTTTAAACGTTATTGAAAGTGCAAAACAGCATTGAATCATTCTATTGGTTAGAAACTCCAATATAGGTATTCGCTTGAATTAAACTTAATGCTTGGTGACATTCTGACATAAACCTAGAGATATTTTCGTCAAGGTGAGAACATATTCCTAACAAGTAGCTGTAAAATTGATCAGAGTACGTAAAAAATATTTTAATAGAGAGCATTCTAAGCAATCACGATTTTCGCCACCGATTTTCTCCGAAGCGAAATAACATTATGTACGTATTATTACTATCCATAATAAAAATAATGATAAAATAGTACTATGCGTAATAATAAAATAATATTAAAACAATGTTGCGTGTAACATATGATGTATAATAATGAAATAATAATAAAATAATGTTATGTATATTATTTGTCGTATACGTTAGTAAGAAGAACCAAGAGGGCAAATATTCAAGCGATTAACCACCGATATTTCTAACAGAAAGTTATCATCAACGGTTCAATATTCAACTCGGGTGCGAGGAGTTTCAAACATTTGCCATGTACATGATCGAACCTAATTACTTCGCAAGAGTTTTATTTGAGCATCATGAATTTGGGAGATATTTATTGATGGATTTCTAAAAATACAGAGTGACAGTTGTTGGTGGGCTTTCGTGAGCCGTGTTTAATTACGGCCGACTTTCATGAGTTTGCTTGTGCTGATCCAGTAAAATATACGATAAATTCGTCAACAGGTGTTGACCATCAAATTTTATCTTAATGCTTCGTCCATAATTTTAGCGTTCTAACAATTATATTTTCGTGATAAGTCCTCGCAAGTGAATTCACTCCCAAAGGAGAGTTTGAACTTTTCCCTTTTCCCGGTATTTAACTCTTACAATCATGGGCGTAAAATCTACTTAATCTATCTTATCTAGCATTTTCGAATAACGTCGTTCATTAAGTATTTATATCAATTTTTTCCTAACCTTTAGACCATGTGAGAGCCACACCATTATATTTTATCATAATACAATAAAATCCTTCAAGCTTCACGACCAGATCTTAACTTCTCGTTCGCCTTCATAAAGAAGCTAATGAACCATTGGCCGTCACCTGCGGCCTTGGCTTAAAGACTCCACAGCTGTTATCTTTCCACTTTCTCTCTTCCCATATGCCGTTAAAAAATTATGTTTTAAAAACACGTTATAGCTTGCAAGAAAAAACGTAAGGAAAAAAGGTAACAAGAAAAATGTAAAGGACAGCAAGGATCGCACGTGGAATGTTTCATTCCTTGTTGTTCAGCCTCCATCGCTCTGATGCAAATAATGAGAAATGACGCACACACGAAATCGCACTTATAAACTCCTGCAGCTTTTTTAAAAATAACCTGAAGGCCTATTTCACACGGTAGGGCATAAGCATATCAATACAGTTTTAATCATTTATCGCATTAGTAATGAACAATTAATTATTTTTTTTTTAAATCCGCCCAAATGATCAATTATAACAACTGACTATTTCATTTTTACGTAGGAAATCGTAAGCATCCTAAAATTAAACCCAAAGTAGGCCAGCACATCGTTGATGTCGTAGACTCAAATTAAAAACAGAATTTTTTGAGTTAAATGCTACTATCATCAGCATCTGGAACAAAATTTCATATTCTAGTATTTTATACGGATGATCAACTCTGTGAATAACATGAAGTATTACCATCGGTAGTGAAACAGAAGAATCTTGCCCATCTGGTGATGGTGTTAATTTGTGAATTTAGATACTGTCAAGTAATATTACATTCAGGCAACAACAGGGTGATGAAAGTGTAAAATCAATCGCAGTAATTGGAAGGGCGTTTTGAAAAGCATGATCACATATTTTACTTTGAGAAGAGTTTGAAATCGCAGTTTCTGCACGAACTGATACTTCCCTGTGCTCGGCTTGGCGTAAAATGAAGTGGCGAGTAGTTTCGTCGCCATATGGGATATCGCACTGGCTTCACTCGTTTGGTCAATGTTTAAGCATAGTGTTTTGAAATCAATGATATTGTTAACTCAGAATAAAGTTCTCATAGGGTGCCTTTGAAGTCATTGAACTTTGCAAAGCTTACGAGTAATTATACCTCAACCGGTCCATAATAATAGTTTTGAGAAGTAGTTCTACTGATTTATTACGTCTGTTAATAAATTTTTTAAACTGTTTTAATTCTTAACTGATATGATTTTACTAGTTTTAACAAGTCATGACGTTTTAACGTCAATAACGATTTTTGCGCTCTAAACTTCCTTCGTTTTTTAATATCTTTGTTTTTTAACATCAAAGTACAATCAATCTTTGTTTTTTGGGTATCACTTATGGGCGTTTTGCGATTTAAAAATGTATTTAAACTAGAGTATAGAACTGTAATGTTCCTCTGATATGATGTTCAGCATTCCATCAAATATTGCGAAAAAAACTCAGACTCAAATAAATTAATGATATTAACTTTCTTTGTCAAACTTGGCCACCGTCACTACTTTAAGGAAGGAAGAGGAGGGAACAACTAATTAATAGGCGGAATTTCGCTACAAATTGCAATTCTTCAATACATGAAAAAATATTTTTCTTAATACTGTAGTGCTGTTATCAATGACCAGTAAAACATGTGAACCTTTATAGAAGTGCAATACTGTCATTTAGTGAAGCTTTAACTCTGTTTCACACATTTTGAACGTTGTATTTCTTTATTTTCACTATTGAGGTTCTTACTTCATGAATATTTTATTTTTTCTGTCTATGTTCAGTTTCCCTGGTATTCGTAACAAGGAGAATTAAAAAAAAGGAAATCTTGATTGTCGATTAAAATTTCAAAGCTAATGAACGGTTCTTAAAAGAATTTCTATATAGATGAAGTGTGATTAGATGCTTTTTTAACTGGCAGAAAAATATGTTCCCATCATCTAGAAATGAAAATTTGATTTTTAAGGATTGTTCTGAAATTGGCACGTAAAAACTTGCATTTGCGAGCGAAAGTATGACGAGCTCTTCTCCAGCTGTGGCGCAGGCTCGAAGAGTTTCGTTTTACATTCATTTTTGAAGCATTATACGCGACTGCCAGTTTTCAAGAGAGTGGCTCAATTTTGCTCCATGCAAGAGGTTTATTTTTTCGTTCGCTTCAAAGCGGTTTCAAAAAATTTTGTGCGAGCTTGTTATGTGATCTACCTCAGCTGCTGTGTTGACTGTATTGCTTTGCGTTTGACGCGACTTGTTAGTTTCAAATGAGGAACGTCCTTTTCGCTCTGAGCGTAAAAAGCTCTTCGCATAGTGTGTAACTGAAATTTCAAGATAGAATCCTTTAATGATGTGTTAAATTCTCCCGATGAAGAGTGTGAAACAAAGGGAACACCAAACGCAGCCATAAATGTATTGGCTGGCATATGATACGAGAAGCAGAAAAACTCCAGTAACAAAACTGTTGGAGAACAACTGACATCGTGTTCATTAAAGTCTTAACTGCTGCAAAGAATTAATTCCTTTCGCCATTAGTATTTTCTCGCATTTCTCTGTATCGAAGAACACACTCTCGCTCGTTCCTGCAGTTACTTGTGAAAATATGCATATTGTATTTAACTTATCCTCAATAAATGATTGACTGAAATGTTTATCAATTATTATTCGTGGTGCACGCAGGAAGATAATATCGTTTATTACAATGAGTTTTCGATATGATAGGGTTACAATAAGTTCTATAAACCACTTTTATTTGTATAAACGTACTATTAAAACCGTTTTTCAATATTGTTGCACGCAAGGCTTCAATTACTTTACTGGGCTATATTGTATACAATTTCTCGTTTTGTTTCAAAATTAAAGATTGTAGAGACAAATAATCTTAGAACAAATAAATCCCCATGGATTAAAGGGAGAGAGAAGTGAATCAAACTTGCTTAATACCCGTAATAATTTGGTTTTTCCCAGGTTCATTTTATTGTATTGTTATATAAACTATTTTTATTTTACTCGTGTCGTTTGCATTATCATTTGTGTTTTGTGCGAAGTGTCATTCCTCTATTCCGAGATTCCCTTTTTAATGTAAATTAACATAGGGCTAACGTCTCGTGGCACACCGTGAACTCGGAGAAGCGATGACATGAAGTCGTTTTTGAGAGGGGAAGCCTATCTCAGAAAATTTATATAAAACACAAAAAATGTTCCATAAAATAGTAATTCAGATGATATTAGGGTGAAATTTTTACTTCTGCAAAGTTGTCCCATGTTTAGCCACCGGACCAGCTGCAGGAGGTAGAACTTCACTGAGCTTCGAGTTTTCGATCGCAAAACCAACAGTGCTCATCTTACGGACTTGGAGTGTGATTAGTCTCGATATCCTTCTAGTGTCGTTTGATCAGATTTATCAGAGCTCCCTTAGTTCATTGATGTACTGTAGCTGCGCAAAGACTTCACACCAAAATCCCCCGCTACGTAATGAATGTGGTGTTTCCTAGCACAGTAAATGTAGAGTACATCTCTTACAGCATCCTTAAAATAGGGAAAATATATTAATCACAAATCGCCTTTCAGTACGATAATCCGACTGGTCCATATTTTAATGTATGTAATGGAATTACGTACTAGTTAAAACTTGGTGGATGCTCGTTTGTTAAGCATTAATTTTAAAGTAAACAACCATAGTTAAAATTTTGATGAAACGCTCATATAAAATATTATTTCAATCTAAACCACCACTCTAAACGGAAACTTTTATCATGTTATCACAATGAAAAACAGAGCAGTTGCTTGGGCAGGAATGCATTGATTACCTTTATAATAAATAAAAATAACCGAGTATCAATTATGCACGACAACACGCAATCCAATCGTTGACTCCCAAAGCTAAAACACGACACGACATATACGAGTAGAATGACTACCATGAAATTAAATAGGGAAACATGAAGTAAAAAGCAATTACATGTGTGTGTGTGTGTGTGTGTGTGTGTGTGTGTGTGTGTGCGAGCATCATTAGTCATCACGGCCTTCGTAATTGCGTATCATGCCTCAGTTACGACGATTAGGAGGGAAAAAAGTGCGTCAGAATATCATAGTGAGATGTTGCGTAGCGAAAACTCCCAGAGTGAAGCATTGCTTTCTTGGCATGATGAATGCTGTGATGAGATATCCCCTTTCAAATAGAGCAAATGTCAGTCAGAAAGTTTAATGTGAAATAGCATAAACATGCGTCAATCTGATAACACAGCGCATATCTGCTGCTTCTTGTTAGCGTTTCTGATTAACGATGCATCGTTACAAATTATTCATATCATAATATTTATTAACCCTTTGGTGTTGTAAGCTGGGTAACAACAAAATCAGTTTGTCTTTAACAAACACGAACGCACCTAGCGAAGACGAATATGATGTCTTTTTAATTAATCAGCAAACAGACTTCTCTTTGTGTCGCACGTTAGATGCAACAGAGATGCAGAATTGGTAGGGCAAACCTGAATTACGAAAAGTGTTTCAGACGTTTGATGTTTTCAAACAGTCGTGAGAGAATTATGCGAAAACGACTTTACTAATTTAATTTTGTGGTCAATAATCAATACTTCTTTTTGTAAAAGTCAGCCAGACTATGAAACTTAAAATAGAGAACAATGATATTTTTGATAAAAAATTACCATTCATCTTGAGCAATTGGGAATCATTTTAACTTATCCATGATGTTCTAAACTCGCATTAATGAAGCGTTGTGCAGACAACTAAAGTATTTCAAAAAGTTTGTTTAATAGGTGATTTTCTTCAACCTATACTTTTTCAAATTTTAGGATACACTTCAATTTGAAATCATTCTGTCTGCACCTACCTCGACGCAAATTGTTTTATTCGTATGCGCAGAGTTGAATTTTGTCCCCATTTTAGAATCGAAAAGAAACACGCCTCCCGACCTTGGAAATAAAATACAGCTTTCAAGCGCATATGCTGTCGCAATGAACTCGAATATGCCAGGTACCGAAATTGCGTTTCCAAATACAGAATTTTTCCCGCTGAGTTTCAATTTTATCGTCAAAATGACTTAGAGTATGAATCTGGTCTGAAAGGCATTTTTTTCCTGATAGGACTTCAGGACTCGGTATAAATGAACGGATACAAATAAATACAGAGCGTTTAGCCAGAAAATGAGGTATGAATACACCATTTTTGAAGCTCAGTACAGAAAAGTGTGAATTTCGTAAGCATGGATGCTATGAAACCGCGCTAAACTTTTACCAATCACCGATATTAAAAAAAATATCTTCAATTATTAAATTTTCAGCTTAGTGGATGAAAATTTACTGCAGAAAAGGCCCGTAAGTAACTTTGAAGGCGGTGTTGTTCACATAAACAAAGGTTTTCAACATCAATGTCACAAACTTTTTACTCTTTCGTTGACGGCTGTACCACTTATACAAGAGGACCTTGTGCACTCATTGAGTTGCCATTAAAACACTCTCAAAAACAAATAGAAGATCTGTTCCGCCTGAAAACATGCACTCAAGTTATGTGGATTTTTTTACCTCAAGCAATGTCAGTAATGAATGCGAGGACTAATCGTATTCAATTCAAGACCTTTTCTTCGACGAAAGGTTTCGAAGGATTTAAAAAAGTGGAGTTTAATTTCACTTTTTCCTAACTTCTAACTTTGTAAGCTGGGAAATAAATATTGTTGGACAGTATAAGCTATTTATATATTTTAGACGCCTTGCATTACTCCATTAAACACACGACCTCCTTCGTCGTACAAAGTACTACCCAGTCAGCATTTATTAATGGCTGTTCAATGGGGTGACGTAGGAAACGAAGGGTCAGTACTGGATTCCCGTGGAAAGTGTAATTTCAGTACGGGATTAACTCTGGCTTCTCTTTAAAGAGTAAATTTACGTCTCGGGCGAGTTGGGTCAGTAATGGGTTCCCATTCTCAACGAGAGTATTGTGGGAAGCCTGTTTCGTTCCGGTATATTCATTTCAGTTGAAAAGGAAAACCGATTGTAAGCCAGTACTGGCACTCCAAGAAAAATACTATACCAAATACATTACTGGAAACCAAGCGTAAGAATATGCTTAAAAATGCATATTGTGTAGTTATAAATTAAATTAAATTAAATTATATAAACACCTGGTGTTACGCTACAAGGGAAATAATTTAATCGTGAAATATAAAAAAATACAACGAGCAAAAAAGTTGTGCGTTAGTGTATGTTTCATGAATTTGTAACGCCAAGAAATTTAAATAAACGTTTAAGTACCTAAGAATCATTCATTACAGCAACCATACCTGATTACTAAATCCTTACAAACTACTATTAACATAAGGATTTTGTAGATACGAAATTGTTCAATAGTTATTTGCTAAAAAAAATAAAATTAGGCTAGGTACCATGGTACAGAGTCACCAATTATGGGAACCGAATCACCCATACTGATTGATTTTTCTTACAAGGCGCATCCTTCACTGAGAGAAATTGTCTATTCATCATGTATCTCAAAACCGGTCACGGTGTATCGTACTCGACATCAATCGAAAAAGGGGAAAGAGAGATAGGAAACGACGATTTATGTTTGTTACGAAAAATAGCCATCAAAATAGTAACTCTAATGTATCAAATTTGAGAAAACTCGATTAAACACATACATTCAAGAACCATTTCGCGGCAATGAAATTAGAAAAAAAATAAAACATTTACAATACAATAAGGTCTTAATAATTTATGAACGCAAATACTAATTCTAATGACGCAGTCAGAACAGTACCTATAATACATCAAACTCTGTTGAACACATAGGTCGAAGAAAAAAAACATTTGACATCAGTTAATATGAAGAAAGTAAGGTAATAAAATATTGACAATACACCATGGTCGTAATAAATTAATGAAACTGTTCCTGTCCATACATAAAAAAACTTTTTACAAGTTACAGGCCCTATATCACCTCGAATAGTAATTATTCATCAATGAAGTTCTTAACTCTTTGCTTGATGGATTTTAGTTGAATTAATTTTGGCTTGTATGAATAATAATTTTGGCTTTTTGCTTATATAAATAATTGAATCATTGGTTCGAGTAAAATATCGCTGTGAATAGGTGTTAAGACAAACTTGCATATGTAGCTTATAGGTTACAGCAAGTTGTCCTTTCAAAAGAGCAACTTTTATCTATAGCCTGTATGAAGTGTAGGAGCCTATAGTACTTTGCCGGGAAAAATGGCATGTTGAGTTTCCCGTTAAGTTTCGTTGACAGAAAATACACATATATTAACAAAGTTCATTTAAATTTTGGACTTTGGTAACTAACAAGAACTAACATATAAGCAGTTGATAATAAGTGCATAAATGTATGGAAAACTTGAATAACTACCTAAGTTAAATGTTTTAAGATTATGGGCAGAACAGACATTTCTTAGTAAGGAAAACTCTTTTATTTGCGCTTCCACTAGGCCTATACGTATATCGATTGGGAAGTAATAGACTTGAAAATTTTAAAGTATATCAAGTTAGTGCATTTCAAACAAATGCTTGTACGTTTTCTGGTTTTCAGGGCATTTTAAATCTGTATACAGGGTTTAAGTCTGTTGAAATGTCATGCTTTGTCACCAATTAGCCCCCTTTAATATCTAGCGGGTATTATGCACTATAAAGACACGTATACCAATTGAGGACTCTAATATTATAGTTTAGTAGAAGCCAATATTGGCCATATTTCATTGCATGTATCAACTTTATTGGTGATAAGTTTTTATCTATCACATCGGGCTTACATGTTTTATGTAGCTGCACAAGCGGTCGTGTTAAGAAAAATGAAGAGACTCTTGCGTAGAACTATACTCTTCAGCGCAGGAATTTAGAATAGAATTATTCTAAATAAAAAAATGTAGAAATTTTCGTAAATAATTATGCTATGTTCGATATTTTTATTTAATAAACGTATAGATTACAGAATTACTTGCGGAAAAGTGTTGATAAAGTTAATGTTGGTATTACTACGCAGCTTTTTTAAACAAGCAATAACCTAAACCTGTCAGACCGGTGTTTGTGTGTGTGTGTGTGCGCGCAAAAAATTCGCGCGTATTTAGCGTGTTATCAACTGTATAGGCATTGTGCATTGTTTTAGGATATTCATAACTTAAAATTAGGGTGTTTAAGTTTACCATGCAGCTATTTCTGTTCTTTTGTGCTCATAAAATGAGAAGTAGCTAGGCTTAGTTAGATTAGGCTATGCCTAGTCAGTGTTGAAGTATGACCCAGGCAGTGTAAAGTAGGGCTACCTAGCTAGGGTAAAGGCAGGACTGACAGGCCCTGCACTAATAAGCTAACTCTCCTTCTTAACAAAAAGCAATGGAGAAAAGGAGCAGGCTCTTTACTCCAATTGCTTTTTGTTAAGGAGGCCAGTTATTACTGCAGGGCCGGTCGTTCCTGCCTTTACCCTAACTACCTAAGTTAGGCCTAGTTAACTATACCTAGTTAGCCTACATACGGCTAAGCAGTGTTGAACTATCTAGGCCTAGTTAGAACTAGCCTAAGCTGTGTCTAACTCCTTTTAATAGGCTATAGTCTTTTGGGACAATTTTTGTGACTGCCACTTCTCTAACTAGAAAATAGAGTTGAGGCAAAATATTGATATAATATTGAAATCACAATACTATTTATTACTTCTCACAAATATGAGGGTGAAAATGGATTTTTTTTCACTTTTTTTGACCTTTTATTTTACAAAAATTAGGGTAATAGAACTTGACCTTTCTTGTTTTAACCTATTCTTGGTCTGTGTGTGTCTATTTTACTGTTTTCAATAATTTTAGTGAAAGAAAAATCAATTTTTTTGCTCTCCTCCCTCAAATTTTTGATAAGGAACAGATATTAAAGTGAATTTTATCAATGTTTCTCCCTAAGTCTGTTTTCTAGAAAAGCAGCAGATTTAAAATTTGACAAAAAGAAATAAATTTATATTTATATGGTCATCTGCTAAAGTATTACCAAAAACATTGCTGCCCATAATCAGTAAATAAATGTGAATGCAGCCCATGAGTTACATTTAAGTTTTAATCGCTCACAAAAGGCTGTATTAAATTTGTTCCGTGGCAACACTTGTGTTTGTATTTTATTGCTGAAACCAGGCTAGATTTTAATCTTTTTCTCAGAGGTTTCAAGAAGTTTCCATCATACATATCCTTCTATGGATAGGCCTAACTAGTCAGCAACAAAGTGTTTTCCCCAAGCAAAAATATATTATTTATGCAGTAGTTTAATAAAATTGTCCCTACAAACCTTGTTACCACCTTCTTTCTTGTAAAGTAGAAATTTATTGGTAGAATCTAATATTTTTTGAGTTGTGATAGGAATTTCTGTTAAGTTTTTTGTGTATTAAATAAGATTTCAGTAGTAACTGTACTTGTACATAGAGTGGGTTAGCCTATGCACTCTGTTAATTGTTCATGAATTAAGAAGTGTACCTATGTGCAACTGTAAATATTTAAACCGTATTTTTCAAAAAAGCTGTTATCCTCCCCAGTAGGGTAGATGCAGGAGTGCTCGGCCCTGTCTTGTTTCTGCTTGTACATATTGAGATTAAAAAGTGTTACAAAAAGAATTTAATTATACTAAGGTAGGTTTTTAAGCACTTTTTTGTAGTTGTGTAGTCCATTTTTCATTGTGTGATCCTTCACATGGTGATCCAGTAGCCCTTGCAAAGCAGTTGGAACCACCAGAAGATTCTTGGTCTTTCTACAGCTGCCAAATCATTACATCTGCCAGTAAGTAATTTTTGTAGCTACGTGTCATAAATTTTGGTCGAATTATGTTCATTTCTACATCTGAATTTTCAATATTTAGAGCATGCATACACACATGTTAATGGTAATGATAAAAGTTTTATATGTTAGTAACATTTTGATTGCCAAGGCATAATTTTAGTGATACATCCCATTAAAATTCACCAATTATACAGTGATTAATTACTCATAAAGTGGGATTGACCCAGTGATTCAGGGTCACTGATGAACTGTGACCCTGTAAGTCAATGAAATAATTTCTCATTTAAAGGAACTATTTGAGGCAGCAATAATAATGATGGCTGAAATTTTATTTAATCTATTGTGCCTATCTGCAGCCATTTTTGTATGAGAAACAGCAAAAACTGTCTTTAGAAGTTTTTATCTAGTGGATGATTGTTTAGTTCATTCAGTGCTGCAATATTGTGTAGAGTGCTGCAGTATTGTGTACAGTGCTGCTGTGCTGCATAGTGTGCGGCAGTATTGTCTACAGTGTTGCAGTGTTGTGTGCAGTGCTGCAGTGTTGTGTACAGTTCTACAGAGCATGCTGCAGTGGTGTTCAGTGCTGCAGTGTCATATACAGTTCTCCAGTGTTGTGTGTAGTGCTGAAGTGTTGTGTTTATTATGTTGGGCAAATTATTACTAGGTTCTCTGGGTCTAAAATGTTTCTTATTTGTAGATTCCTACAAGAAGTGCTACCGGCTGCTGGATGGTTTTGACACGGACAGCGGTATGTCATCTGTGGAGTGGAGTGATGCTGGTGGCCTACAATCTTCAAGGTAAAATTTCTTAGAAAATAGCCAGTAATAGCAGTTTTTTCAACTGGGCATCATTAGCAGCTATTTCTAATGTCACAGTGCTATAAAAAAGGGTAAATGTAAGCAATAATAATGTCATTGGTAATAAGGTGTACGTACCAGTGACCAATATCATTTCAGGTATTGTGCAACATGGGTACACAGAACTAGTGTCTTTAGCTGCCACTATGTAGAATATACTGTATATGTATGTATTTTATGTAAATAGTTACATATTTTCACAATTGTTGCTATAGCAATTCAAAAATATGAAATGAACTCAGCTGATAATGTTGCTTCATGGTGTGTGCACTACTAAGAACATCTTATTTCTGTTCTAATTGGTAGCTACATACCTAGGTATTATATGAAGATTCAAAGTTAGGTTTAGGCTCAACAAGCAATAGTGACAATTTTATATTCTGTACAACATTATTAAAAGTATATTCAATAGTAGTCTATTCTTGATGAGGAATAGCTGGACTACATAGAGGGTAAATTATTACCTATCTCATCAGGTGCTGGCAATTTCCACCAGTTTAATCATCCTGAGATTGAGCAGAGGGTTGAACTGCGGCATAATCCTGGAACTGGTTGATGGCTATTGCACTGCAATAGTGGTTGAAACCTTTTGAGTATTTTTCGGGTGGAACTTGGTTTCAAAACCTTTCTTCACGGCTGCCGTGTTGCTACTTGTCTTATCCATCCTAGCAGATGATGAACTTGGATTCTTTAGCAGCAAAGGGTGAATCTTACATGAAGCTGAACAAAATGTTCACCTAATAATAAAGTTAACTCCTAGTTCAGCTTGAATTTCAAACCAAGTTTAACTTTCAGTGAAGAATCTTCTCTGCCGAAGAGTCCAAGTTCATCATTCTGAAGTATGGAGTAGTAAAGTACTCGGCACTTCTGCTGTGACCAGGGTTTTTAAAATGAAGATTTTTTTCAAAGACAGGTATTTCAACGACTCCTTGACATGTTCTCTGATTCTACCTCGATCCAATCCGCCATACCTGTTTTTACTCCCTCCAAATCACGTCGAAGGGGTGTTGGGGTGGGTGGGTTTCGAATACCAACATTTGATGAGGTAATATTTAACTCTTTATAAGGCTCGCGTCTCTCTTGACAGAAATGAAATTCATTAAATTAATTTTCAAAAATGAGTTGAAGCCCTAACCCATAAACTTACTCCAGTTCGACCCTCAACTTGTAGCTTTCTTTTAATAATTTCTCTATATGTCAAGCTATAACTTAGCATTGTGTTCATGACGTTGACCTATACTGTGGAACCCCATTTTGCCCCAAAGCACAGACGTAGTTGCTTTTGTGAAACTAAATTTTCTGGCAAATTGTTAAAATTATCATTGCAAGAAAAAAATCCACTTGGCAATCTTTTTGCCAGTTAATTGAAACAATTTCTTGGAACACGATCATTAAACTAAACCTGGCTTGCCGGTTGTGGACCACGTCATTTATTCAGTCGATATTGATTACGTGGTCCATATTGTGTATCACATAAAATAATCAGTTAATTTTTTTAGTTTGTGATATAGCACAGTATGAGAAAGTTAGCATAACTATGTAGGTATGTAATATACTTACAACTCATCCATTTAAGACCTTTCATTAAGCAGTAGCAATGCTATTGTACAATTAGCTAATGTCAGCCTTAACGATCAGATCTACTGTGGATGCCTCCAGTAGTTCAGACGCACCTCAAGCGCGCTGTTGCTGCCAGGACTTGACAGCTGCACTTTCAGCGAACGTACGATCTTTCTGTACTTGTTTCCTATAATTAATGGAGAGGGAACATACGTGACCAATGTGTTTTAGCTACTAGCTATTATGTGTTCGTTTTTTCCAGGCGCTCTACGGTGGACAAGATTTAGAGACGTGTCCCTCACCGACATAGAGTTAACGAACTGCGTTGCTCCTGAGGCAGGCTGTGGACTGGTCCGGAAGTACTCGCAAGCGTAAACGTAGTAAGTACCTTCTTTTTGAATTTAGAAACCATTTGTAATCCATCTGGATTTAGAGATAAAATTAGAATGTGTAGAGTATTCAAGATTTTTCTCTATCAATTTGAATTTCATAACCGAATTGGGCGTTTGATTGAATTAAGGTTTGACTCAGTGAAGTTATACATTGCAATATTTATAAGTATGAAAAATGCAGAATTTTATTTGATGATGTACAAAGATGCTGAGAATATACATTAAATCACCTTATATTTACTAAGTTATTTAAATTACAATAATTATGAATGAATTTAAATAAAACTGCATAGGTTTGATTTAAATGAGAAGTAAATTTACGAAAATAATGGTGAGCTCGAGGCTACGGTTGTAGTTGAGTGTAGTTTACATGAAGACATATCTTGCCTCAAGTGTGCCAGGTAAAAATCAACACTGTTGAACACCTGAAACAAGTGATTTCAGCCTCAATTCAGGAAACAACACCTGCTATATTAAATTTTTTCCGGTGCACGGCCCCTCAGGGGGATACAACTATTGTATCTATGGGAAGTGACGCTCCCGGGGGGATAATGTCAGTGCCCGAATCACTGGTTAGGTAGGCCTTCTTTTTGTTGAAATATTGTGTCTTTTGTTTAGTTAAGGGCCAACTTTTTTCGGTTCACTGCTATCCTTTTATTGAGCACCGTCTACTTTTTTCTTGAACTTTTTTTCTTGTTTGAACTTCCTTCGTAACTTGCTGTTACTATGCGCTTGGTATCCTGTGCGGGGCACACCTCGTGCATAGAATCCCCTTGTACGTGTCCATACTAGATGGTCTCCTTCATTATTCCTCTGTGATATCGTCTTTGTTACTGAAAACGGAGTCTTAAACCACTAATATAATAATAATTTCCGGTGCACGGTAGATCACGGGAGACTATGCCCAGCCGTGCAAAAGGAGCAAATACCAGAGCATATTAAAATGAATTGATTCAATTTCGAGGTATGGTAGATGTTCTTACTGTTATAAAATTTCAGCATTTGAACATAGAAATTACGAGGAATTTCTAAATGACCTTGTCAGCGTATGTATTTTTTTGAGGTATTGCTGTACGTATGACATGTGTATAGGGAAGCTGTTAGAACAGATGAATTTTGAGATATGTTCAATATCATTCGGTGTCGAAACAGAAAATGACGAATAGTGGTAGCCCAATCTGCCATGTTGCAGATGTTTAGGCGCAAAACGTGTATTTTTGTACTGCATTCTGAGGCACAAATATTCAATTAAAAGCTGTACTTCGATTGTTTGTCTCGTCAGACTAAGTTAAAACAATGTAATTCTATATATTTAAGGTGTTTGCGAGTGATTCTGTGAGAGGGAAAACGATAGCACGTTCTTTGGGATGTGGGAATCTATGCACGAAATTTGTGTCGTTCACCTGCTACATTGCAATATTGAGATTGGAAAAAACTAGGAAGTTGGGAGTAAAAACTGCTAGAAGAACGAAAGAGCAGTAAATGGGAAAATGTAACCAGTTATGAAAAAAATCTTCGAAAACATAATTAGCTTGTTGAGATGCTGTTCAACTTTTACCTAACTCATAGCTCCGGCCCTTACTTTCTTATAAAGTGTTGCAAATCCGGAACGTTCAATATTCCTACCCCGGTAAATGGAAGTTGTCAAAATCATTACTGTTACGATGATTTTTTCTAAGCGAAATTGTATTGTTTCAGATAGTGCAGTGGGATGCTCAGCTGGTACGTCGGTTGGTGCGCCCTGTGAGCAAGCATTTGTGGTGGAGCAAGAGTATTGTGCGGCGGGATGCTCAGCCAGTACGTTTGTTGGTGCGCCCTCTGAGCAAGTATTTGTGGTGGAACATGAGTGCCCCAATCGAGAAGAACAGTGCTCCGTCCTCGGGGGAGCCCTCGAGACATCGTTCTCGCTTTAAAAGTTGATTTCGTTGAACATTTTTTTCTTTCATAAAAATGAGAGAAGTCAGTGATTAGAATTCATTACTTTGCTTTACAGAAAGTGAGCGGATATTATTTGAACAAGAGTAGCTTCTCAGTAGCTTTGTGCATTATTTTTACTCAAGGAAACGCATCCATCTTATTATTCTGTATTCTTGATTCGTTTTTTAATAAGCCCCTCATGATGATACGAACAGCATTTCAATAAGACTTGACACTGTTTTATTTAGTTAAGTGTTTGTTCATTTGAGTTTTTATTTGGCATGCCATTTAATTGAAATAGATTGAGCTTTCTGTTTTGCTCCGGACTTTCGTTATGGGTTTACTGCTTGCTGTCTTTTCTTCAGTTCTTGTGACTTTCTTCTTCTAATTTCCATTCAAGGATGTAATGTGCGGGGCACCCCTCGTGCGTAGAATCCCCTGTACGTGGCCATACTGGATGGTCTCCTTCATTATTCCCTCTCTTAGAACACCTTTGTTGTGGTTAGGGAGGCTTAAACTAACGTATGTAACAAACTCAAAAACTATTGAAATCTGATTATGTTTTCTGTTCTATGATTTGTTTGCACGCTTATAGAAAGTGGAAGTTTATTTAACTTGTTTTTGTTCAAAGTGGCCCTCTGTTGATATGTATTTCATGGAAATAGTCGGATTTAGACCCCTCAGGGGGATATAACTATTGTATCTATGGGCATTTACACGTCCAGAGGGATTGTCCCGATGTGGTTAGGTAGGCCTTCTTTTTGTTGAAATAGAATAGAGTTTTGTTTAGTTGAGGACCAGCTTTTCCGGTTCACTGCTATCCTTTTCTTCAGTACCTCCTACTTTCTTCGTCACCTCCTACTTTCTTCTTGAACTTTTTCTTGTTCGAACTTCTTTCTTGACTTACTGTTTCTATGCACTTGGTGTCCTATGATGGAAAAACACACCTTGCTCATAGATTCCCCGTGCACGGGCCTATACTAGATGATCCCTTCATTATTCCTCTCTTTAAATCGTCGTTGTATCGGATAGGGAAGCTTAAACTAATTAATAATCTAATCTTATTTAGATGTGTATGACAGCAATTGATCTCGATTAATGGTACCAAAGGCACTTTTTTCATGGTGGTTAATAGACTATCTTATGTTATGTGTTATGTAGTATAAAGTATTTCTCTTTGTTTCTTTCTTCTTTCTGACATGCTGCTTCACCGTTGCTATGGCGTTATATATTGACTCGAACTAGACATTAGCTGTAGGCTGATATATCTGGGAACTTGTAAAGCAATAACTATTTATATGAAGGATTTAGGTTGTAATTTTTTGCTCTGGAACGTTGTAAAAAGTAGTAGAATTTAAAAATGGAATCATAGTAGACACCCTGTTATTACTGTTCATAATGTATCATCTAATCAATGTATCATGTAATTTAGCCATTTTCGCAAATAAATTTCGTCCAATTGAGGTAATTTGCTCCAGTGCAGTAGCTATATGCCTTATTGTTAAGCCACTTCGCGCGCCTGGTGGGATCTTGGTTTTGGGTGAGTCTGTGCGTGTGCCTGATTCTGGTTTATTATTATCATTATTTTATGCTTGAACGCGATCTTTACTGTCGCTCCATTAAAAGAACTTTATACGTTGATTTCTTTAAATATATGTGAATTTTTTAAATCAGATTCCTTATCCTGAATATCTTATAGTTTTTTTATTTGTTCATGGGAGTGAATTGTTACTTATATCTGTAGATGTTAACTAATCAAGATGCAGGCTTGCCTGCACTACTCAGTCTTGACGCAAGGAGCTTCGGTCTTACGTCAGGACAAGTAGTGCAGGCAAACCAGTGCTAGGATAAGATAGGAATCCCACAATTCTGAACGGGTCAGGGCAGGATTCCCAGCGTTAGAAACGGAATACTGCTGGCAAGCCAGTGCTAGGAAAAGATAGGAATCCCACAATTGTGAACGGGTCAGGGCAGGCTTCCCAGCGCTAGAGACGGAATACTGCAGGCAAGCCAGTCTTACGGTAATGGGATATAATATTTTGCCCGTGCCTCAGGATGGTCTTCCGTTACTGGTCCGGCGGTAAGAAATGGGCTGCCTTCGTCAATCCAATACCGGACAGCTTGGACATTCCGTGAAAAGTCCAGTAATGAGCTTACTGGGTGAATGCTGGTTCTCCTTCTCTGTGCTCTGTAACGACCCTTTGAACAGCCATCGACAAATGCGGACTGGGTAGTGTATGTACTTTGCCGGTCAGAAATGATGCTATTCACGTATCGTTCAATGCAAATAAATAGAAAAACAACATTCAGTATAAGCATATCTGCAAGTTTGTGATGAGTTCATATTCGATACGGGCTTCACTATAATTTTTTATTTTTTATGTTATAATATTTCGTACACGAACTTTAAACCAAAACATTTACAATTAGGACCCGAGGGACTCATATTTACCTCTCTAACTGGTGGTCCTCCTCTATAATCCTGGAACGGAAGAACTTGCAGAAAATGAAATTGTCATGTAGTAGGATACCGTCTCAAATTAGCATAGTCGATCAAATATTAATGATTTTTAAATGTAACAAATAATAGAAACCGTTTTACAACAACAGGAATCAATTACAATTTTCTCATCTGTACCATGCTCAGCCTATCGATAAAAACATAAACACAATCGTTCGAAATCAAAAACCAACACTTTTTAATTATGTTATACAGCACTTGCTAAAAATTTGTAATAAATAAAATGGAAAAGTAATCAGAAATGAAAAATGAACAGTTACTCGTATTGTAAAACTAAAATCAATTTCGGTTATTGCTTGCCAATTTATCAACCATGATTATTTCTGTCATCAAATCCATGACGATAACCAACATAGCTCCATTAATAATTCTGAGTCTGAAACTTTGAATTTTTTGTTTTTATACCCAAAGTAGCAACGATTTCTTTACTCCGCCGATGTGCAGCTTCAATAAATTCGGATAAATTTCTCTGTTGCCCAGTAGACTATTTATTTATTTTTTTCGTGGATTTTTTGGCATAAGCTAGTAGGTAAAGTTAGTCCAGTAAAGTGAGCTTTTCAGTAAAATAGTCGCAATCAATAATCATAGTTCAACTCTTCATGATAGTTTCTAGGAATCCTTGTATGCCATGCGTACCAACGCCTTGAAATCCTTCTTTATGAGCATGTTCACTTGATCACTTGTTAATAATGTCGTATAGTGAACCACATCGTGCTGTTTGAAGCCATATGACCACAAGTTCTCCGATGCTCTATTCATAGTGGATTTCGTCTCCTTTGGTCAGGTATGATCTATGTTGATGTTAACATCTTTCCCCGAGTATTTCTACCAATACTATGCAACCTTTTCGTCGCAAATTTCTTAAAATAGTAATTGAGTCCCGCGCATTTCTATACGAAGCTTAAGGATCTTAAAATGGACACGTGTAAGAAGGGGTATTCGGTTTTGCATTCTATTCAAAGTTTCCTGAATGAGCTGGCCTCAATTGATGGACTTCAAACCAAGACTAATTTGTCACATCAAGAGTTATGAGAACCCCAAATAGTTCGTTTCAAGTTACTCGCTCAAAAATTGCGAGAATCCTAAAACTAGATTTTAGCTACAGACTAAGAAACTAACAGGCATTAGGGTATCACGATGAACTCATCAATTTTTAAACTTTGATTTGGCTCCAAATGAAGCTAGCAGCATACACATTATTAGAAATATTTCGTCAGCGACTCAAATTACCAGGATTCACTGTTGAATGGCCTCTCAGAAGCAAGGATCTGACACGCAGATCGTTTTCCCATGATGTCATGTGATAAATCGATTCGGTAAAACACCATGTGCACTTCCATCGGGGAAAATCTTGCATCAACAAGTAGAGGTCGCGTTTGATGCTTACAAGAATGATTCAAGTAATTAGAGAAGCAGTGAATAAAATGAGACGTCTTACAGAAACGCGTGTTAACCGTAGCGGCCAAAGCGCAGAAATACACTAAGATTAAGAAAACAGATTATTCCATTCATTCAGCAATACTGGATAATTTTATCAAAAGAATGAATAAACATAATAATGAGGAGAAAACTATTAACCGCATATACAGATGAACGCATTGCGCCCGCATGCTTATATATATAGCGCCAGTTCTCGTCGAAGTTAGTGTGGTTTATTCTGTACTTATATATTTCTGTTGTGCTATTTTTACTACGGACAAAATTTCATCAGAAGTGAGATAAATAAAATAAACCATATCTCAATCTGAAACGGAGAAACGAGGAATCAAATAAGGAAGATTTTTTACCACACCGTGTAGCAAAGAACAGTTTTGATGTAATTTAACAATGGGGTACAATAATTCGAGTTCGCTTCCGAAAACCTAATGTAAGGCTAAATATTATCCACACGAGTTCTTAAAAAAATACTTAGGATACTTAAGTCGTCATTTTCAACGGGACGAACACGATGGTAAAATAACGATCAATTTAGAGTATGGTAGATGCGGAATTGTTAACACTTCGACTGCGGTGCGTAAAACTAAGCTTAAATATTCAATTGAAATTAAAGTAAATTGTATTAAGTCATGTTGAAAATAACAACATTGAATGGATCGTGTTTTTTACTTAGTTTTGATTAAGTATTTTTTAAATTGAGATTATGACCTCTTGTTGGTCAGTAGCAAATGAAAACTCACTCAGTGACCAAATATGGCTCACGTCGCAGTCAAAGTGTTAATGATGTTTGATATTAATGAGTCAGAAAGATTGGATAGAATCAACGTGCACTCGATAATTATCAACTCAAAAGATGTCGATACAAGTCTTGCCTGGCTAAGGTAACCATTCAGAAATTTCCTCAAAAAAAATCACGAATAAATATATTTTATCCGCGTCCTTCAGTGACCTTGAATACCCACAACTCTGTGAGTTGGATTGCCTAGTTTGGACGAACGTTCTTGTGAAGTCTCATTGCGAGAACAAGGACAACAAGGCATTGATCAGCACATCTGGAAAATGTAGACTTGAACGAAAACTATCATAGTCCATTTAATTTTTTAAATTGGCCCTCGTGGTTTCATCAAAATTCCACGAAAAGATGTTTCCTAATATCAGAGCGCAGTGGAATAAAATTTAATTGTATTTCGTACAAATTTTTTCAGTTTAAATTGGCATTTCGTTGATTGAAAAAAACATTAGGATCATAATATTATATCTAATAGAAATACGATTTGTCTAATATTTTTTGTTTTTGAGCTAAAGAGGGTTCTATACTATAAGAGGGAAGACAAATCCTCGGCCATGGTCGTTACGAAGCTCGGGGGAGATCAATAATTACAAATTAGCGATAACTTTCTGTGTCGACTTTTAAACAATTTGAAACTTTGTCGCGTTTAATTCACATGGGCTTCATTTTATCCATTTGAATAAGTTTGAAGTAAGCGACTGTAAATTTTAAGGGCATACTTTTGCCGTCAGCAAAAATGCAATAGATACTTCATGTCGCTGCTAGCATCTGAGCTCGCTATATAGTGGTTGTTATTCAGAGTAACTCTAAAATTCGACAGATTGCCAAAAAAATTATGTTTAGTTATGATAAATTAGGGTACCATATAAGTTTAATTAAGTCAGTTCGAAGTGAAGCTTAAGGGAGATTTTCACTCTTCTGCACATTCACCAGGTCGTTCCAATATAATCGCGATGTTTTAGAAGCTAGTCTAATTTTGAGCTAAATTTTCAACTTTTTACCAAGATTTTTTGAATTGTAAATAGTTGTTGAAGCTTTCCTGGCGTGAGAAAGTGTAATAAAGCAAAGGATCTAGTTTAACTTGAAAAATTAGCACATATGTTCTCATTGCTTATCTATAATTGCTTGAATGAGTTTAAATCTTGTCACACGATTTTAATGATTAGTGAACTCGCAGCTCTTTCACTAACGCGGCTAAAGCTAGTTTGAAACACTTAGTTTCCCCGACACTGTCAGATCAACAACTAACGGAAACGAACGCTCATGACAGACATGCAGAAATTGCAGTCTCCATCGCGAGCATTTTGTTCATTATCATGGAATGTGAGGCACCATGCTAGAGTGATCACTATAGAATGAATCACTGACTTGGCAATGTGACAGGTTTTTCACTCCCCTTTTTCCTTGTTCTCATAACTACAGATGATTTGCGTGTGTCCCCATACTTCGATCAAATTTTTCACTTAAGTGTGAAATTATTATTATTATTAAAAGCATGATGCAATATATAGCCTCAGAAATCATATTATTAGTTTTTTAATGCCGATGGAAACTTTATGTCAACTGCAGTGCGCTTTACTTTCTAGCTCATCGAAGAAGAGGTATATTTACAGATTGTAGAAATTTCATCGATAGATAAAAAATGATCAAAAAGTAGCCTGCGAAGGTGTATCTTAAAGTCTTAACTATGCCGAATCCTAATCAGGGCGTAATTTGCCATGATAGTTGGAGCTTTAGGAAATTGATCGTTAAAAATCTCATAAATCAGTCACTGTACAGAACAGCTGTTTGTTGGGCTAGGTCCATTAGTACCAGTGCTGCAGCGTAAAAACAACGTACCATGTACCGGGTATTTGAAAACATTAAATCACTTTAAATATTAATCTTCTACTCTTGACTAAAATTTATCTAATAAAAACGAATCAGCTATCTGTTTTCTGCCTAATAAGGCATGAAGTAATCGAGCTTTCTCAAATTGGCGCTCACTCAAATAACATCAACGAGTGGAAAATGTGAGGAAAATATTCACTGTTTAAGCTGTCAATTAATTTTGAACTTCCACAAAAAAACACAGTTGAAATCCACTTTCGACTGAACAATAGCTCGTCTTGCTGAATGTTACGAAGGAACTAAAATATCCTCGTTTAGAAGGAACGAAAACCACTTCTGAAAAGCAAAACTACACTAGCAAACATCCGAGTATTATGTGATGTCATTCTTAAGTATCCCGAAGCTTACTGGGCACAACATTATTCATTTAAGGAGACCGTCCCAGGCCCCTGCCGCTCAGGCGGTCATTTTTCATATTTTGTTGGAAAAGGATCCTTAGGTGGTGGACTATTCGGTCCTAAAATTTTATGGCGCTACGGACAATAGATCCCCACCCCCAGGGGGGGGGATAAGGGGACCAAAATCTTTACCTGTGAGCCCATTTCAACCCCATATAAAAAGAGAACAAATTGGAAATAGAAAAGAAGCCCATGTGAGTTTGTTAGAAATGTTTCAAGGATTCTAAAACTGACTTTGTTTTTGTTCTAGCATCAAAACTCGATGACGAGTCCCATTTTGAAATATCAATACCAGTGAAATATCAATACCCAAAAACCAATATGTCAATTTTTTCAAAAACTAAGGCCTAAATAAAAAAATTGATAAAAACAATTGTGTTTCTTTTCAAAGGTTACATATCATAGTCAAATTTCATAAGAATCAGACTGCAAATAAAGAAATTCATGGGTAATAAAAAATTATTTTTTTTGTATGGAAATCACAATTCACACGTGAATATGAAGTTATGTATGGAAATTATCGAAATAAAAATAAAACTGCATTCAATTACATAAATTGTTCATTATATTACACTTCAACAAAAAATTTCGTTTTTTGCTTATACCTAACACTTCCCAATTGAAAATTATCGCCCTTTTCAGGTAGTAAATTAGTCGTAAAAGGTCGAAAACGGCCCAAAAGGGCCAGAAATCACGACTTCAAACCGACTCCTACCTATACTTGGCCTATTAGGGCTTGAAAAGGGCTCTTCATTCAACTGGCCTTTTATAGGTCTAGTCAATGGCTGTTTGCGGGCTCATTCGGGTCGTTTACAGTCGTTTTCAAGCCTTTTCGACGACCTCTATTCGGACGCGTAATAGATTGTAAAAAGACTCGTAATCGTAAATGTTGTACAAGTCGTATTACTTCAGTAAATGTAAAGAACTAAATGAATTTCAACTAACCTAACTTAGTTAAGTTAGATTAGGTAAGGGTGGCCAAAGTTAGTTTCGATTAGTTTCATCAATTAATTATTACTATACATTTCGGTTTAGTAGTTAAAAAAATATTATGCTCATGTAGATATCCAGAGCTGGTCATAGATACTTCAAAATGTATCTAGATACTAGATACTTCTCCAAAAGTATCTAGATACTAGATAATTTTCTTTTAATTCTCTCTGTCTCACTACTTCATCGCTGAGCATTCAACTTGTAGTGCATTACCCTAGTTACCCCTCAAACCTCGATTCTAGTCCTTTTATGTTCAGTAATCTTAATATATCCCAATGTAAATTTATTTCAGGTAAAGTTCCCACTTCTCCGCCGCGTATGACCGATACCTACAGCCGGAGAAGTGTAAAAGTAAGGCCCCTGCTTCACTCGCCTCAAATCGGAACTCTCTAGGCGAAGGAGCCACAAGACCCGGCCTTACAAACTCTTCATAACGTATAGAAAATCTGATGTTGGAGCGATCTGATCTGCTCCACTATGCCACTGTTGTAAATCAATACTTAGTAATTTTCATATTTATTTCGTTAATAAATAAAAATTTTAATTTTTATTGGTATAATGTTTCAATTTGGGACTTTTGATTCCGTATGTCTTTTTGTTTTTAAGGCCGGGCGTAAGGAAGCCCAAAAGGGCCGGTATTAGCCTTGATCAAGCAGTAAGGAAGCCCAAAAGGGCCGGTATTAGCCTTGATCAAGCAGTAAGGAAGCCCAAAAAGGCCAGGACGAGACTCGTTCAAGCAATGGAAAAGCCAAAAATGGTCGTGAATAGCCTCGTTCAGGTAGTAGAGAAAAGGCTTGAAAACGACTGTAAACGACCCGAATGAGCCCGCAAACAGCCATAGACTAGACCTATAAAAGGCCAGTTGAATGAAGAGCCCTTTTCAAGCCCTAATAGGCCAAGTATAGGTAGGAGCCTTAGAAACAAAAAGACATACGGAATCAAAAGTCCCAAATTGAAACATTATACCAATAAAAATTAAAATTTTTATTTATTAACGAAATAAATATGAAAATTACTAGGTATTGATTTACAACAGTGGCATAATGGAGCAGATCAGATCGCTCCAACATCAGATTTTCTATACGTTATGAAGAGTTTGTAAGGCCGGGTCTTGTGGCTCCTTCGCCTAGTGAGTTTCGATTTGAGGCGAGTGAAGCAGCGGCCTTACTTTTACACTTCTCCGGCTGTAGGTATCGGTGATACGCGGGGGAGAAGTGGGAACTTTACCTGAAATAAATTTACATTGGGATATATTAAGATTACTGAACATAAAAGGACTAGAATCGAGGTTTGAGGGGTAACTAGGGTAAAGCACTACAAGTTGAATGCTCAGCGATGAAGTAGTGAGACAGAGAGAATTAAAATAAAATTATCTAGTATCTAGATACTTTTGGAGAAGTATCTAGTATCTAGATACATTTTGAAGTATCTATGACCAGCTCTGGATATCTACATGAGCATAATATTTTTTTAACTACTAAACCGAAATTTATAGTAATAATTAATTGATGAAACTAATCGAAACTAACTTTGGCCACCCTTACCTAATCTAACTTAACTAAGTTAGGTTAGTTGAAATTCATTTAGTTCTTTACATTTACTGAAGTAATACGACTTGTACAACATTTACGATTACGAGTCTTTTTACAATCTATTACGCGTCCAAATAGAGGTCGTCGAAAAGGCTTGAAAACGACTGTAAACGACCCGAATGAGCCCGCAAACAGCCATAGACTAGACCTATAAAAGGCCAGTTGAATGAAGAGCCCTTTTCAAGCCCTAATAGGCCAAGTATAGGTAGGAGTCGGTTTGAAGTCGTGATTTCTGGCCCTTTTGGGCCGTTTTCGACCTTTTACGACTAATTTACTACCTGAAAAGGGCGATAATTTTCAATTGGGTAACTTTCAACATTCAAAATGGGACTAGTCCTCGAGTTTTGATGCTAGAACAAAATCCAAAGACAGTTTTTGAACCCTTGGAACATTTCTAACAAACTCTCACGGGCTTTTTTTCAAATTCAAATTTTTCGAAAAAATATATAGCTCTAAACCCAGAAAATTACTGTTGTTTTTAGAAATTTTAAAAAATTTGAAAAAAATAAAAAAAATTTGAATTAGAAAAAAGCCCGTGAGAGTTTGTAAGAAATGTTTCAAGGATTCTAAAACTGTCTTTGGTTTTGTTCAAGCATCAAAACTCGATGACGAGTCCCATTTTGAAATAATAAAATACACCAAAAAACTACTTTTTCTTGAAAATAAACACTAAGGCCTAAATCGAAAAAATGGCACGAGTAAAAAAAGCCTTACTTTCATAAAATACATATACAGGCCAATTTTCAAACGAATCGGACGAAAAAAGTTGAAAAAGTGGGACGATCTCCTTAAAACTGGCGAACTCATATGGTGAGGGACAGGAGTCTTTGAACAGAAAAACAATTTTTAATTCGTATGAGATAAAATTTCCCGCTACCGCTTGGGCGACTCTAAATGGCGTTGCTCTCTCAGCCCTTCTGTGTGAGCGCCGGGTCGCGGCTCGCTGGTGGTTTTTCAAATGTTTTGGTAGGGTCGCAGGTGAGGTCGTGAGGACGTAATTTCAAATTTCAGACCTGATTTTGACCCAATTAGGACTTGATAAAAGGTTGATTTTGATTTGAGTTTGACTTGATCGAAAGTCTATTTTGAACTTAACAACATTAAGTTTGACTTTAGTGCCTTAACCGGTGCATTTTATTATTCCTTTAAATTACTACGAGGAGGTATTGCGGCGTGTGACAGTGTCGACCCATGTTGCGGTGATGTGGATTTCGGCAAATAACGCTGGACGCTGCTCAGGCTAAGAATCTCTACCCTCTTGCTTAGTGCTGTTTCTCTGTTTTTCATTTTGTATGCCTGTGAGTTTTACTTCATCATATTTATTTTGTATACTATCGTGTTAGGTTTTCTACAGGGCTTCAAGCAAATTAATTATTATTACCAAAAATTAAGATTGAAATTTAAACGAATTAATATTGAACTACATAGTTCTCGGACTTCAAGTAATAAAGAAATCGTTCGCCTTCTTGATGGGCTGAGAAGCCTGGATCAGAATGAGATTCGAACTTTTTTTTCTCGAGTAATACATCCGGTAACTATTACTCTTTTTCCATTTGAGGCACTTGTCTCCAACTGATTTTATCTAATTTCTTTGATTAATCTTACGTCAGGACGTATCGTCTGAGTACACTAAAAGCCTAGGTGTGTTATGTTCTAGTAATGGTTTTATTATTATTTGTGTTGTTTCATAGTGAGATGTTGTCAGATCAGTATCAGATCAAATTTTAACCTAAATTATGAGCCACTCATACATACCCTTCATGAAAGATCGACAGGTGAACACTCCCTTTGAATAGGTGATTTTACGGCAAAAAATAAAAGAATGGAAAATCATGTGCGTCGTTTCATTTGGCATCCAATACAATTTTTTTGCCAATGATTCAGCTGAATACTTTAAGAATAACAGCATAAGAATTCACAATTTGGTTATAGAATATTTTAAAGTTAAGAGAATCTCAAACGTAAGAAAAACACATGTGTGAGTTGACTGAACAGAGCAATTCCCACCAGTTTGTTTTAACGCTAGTAAAATTTCCCTTCATTTCGAATTACTTCTATTGCCTCAATATTTTATTGACGCATTGGAATGATAGTATTCAGCGAAAGCGACTAAGTAAACGTAAAATGTCATAGCTAGTGAGAAAAGATATACAAATTAGTAAAATGAATTCAGCAATCGACTCTTTGCTTACGAACCTATGTTCTTGAAGTTATCCTTGAAAGTTGCACATCACTGAAATGAAAATTTATTGAATAGATATAATTGAATCAGTGTCGCTCATCACGCCCATGAAAGACCAGCGCGATTGAACAGCAGTTAGAAATCAGTGCCTTTAACACATTCGTCGCGTGTTGGGCTATATGAGTCCCAATAGGTAAATTTATATTAATAATAATTTATAAGACAATAATTCACGTTCTGATATAAATGAACGACATTTCATCTGTTTCGCTACCTTTTTAATGATTATCTGTTATCATACGAGGTGAAATGTTATCGTGCAATTGTATTTTCATATTTCTTGCGAAGGATAAAAATGTATTCCAGCAGTAATGTCGATTTACTAGTTCTGCTACTTAGAACCTAACCAAACCAACCGTTAATAACCGTGGAGACGCGATAAATGCGTTAATGGTTCGCCGCACTAAATGGAATTTAGCGCTGGGTCGTCGCAGTACATTGAGTCATCAGCATTGGTTGTGGCGAACGCATAGCTCAGTGGAGTGAAAACTCCACGTACACTACCGTAGTATACACTGCCTAAAGGCCTGTTTACACGATCATTGAGTGCGCGAGTGAGCAGTGAAGAGAGGCGCAAGCCCCATCTGCTTGCTTTCGCTTCAGGCTGATTTATTTGCTCAATGACAGTGCGTCTGTAATGACACTGACAAGCTCTGGCCAGCGCCATAAAAACGAGCATAGTCTGCATTGTCATTGAGCAGTAAAAGCGCCTGAAGCGAGAGCAAGTAGGCGGGGTTTGCGCCTCTCTTCACTCCTCACACGCGCACTCAATGATTGCGTACACAGGCCTTAACGCAGCTACGGGTTGAGTGACGTAAAAAACTACCTACAGCATTTCTTCATGCATAGAGTGAGACGTTATCTCTTCTTATCTGCAGCATTTTCAGTTTTTTCTGCGACGACATAAAAATATTTCTAAAACCGATCTAAATAAATGATAATTTTTTAATTATACATGGCTCAAGCTGAAGTTTTGCACTCCATCACACTTCTGCTTACAAATTTGTACAGAAGTTACACTGAACAATAAAACGCCGCTATTTATCAAATTGAAAGTTGTTTTCAGCAAACTATTGATATCATTTTTGTACTTTATCCATTTAATACTAGGGGTTCCGAAAATTTAAGTCCTCTTTTCTTCAACCAAACTTGAGAACGTATTCATAAGGCCACACAGCTGTTGTCAAGAACAGATCGAATGTCAGATATCCAGTTGAGGCCAAAATACTCGCACGCTTTTTTCACCGTCACCAATCATCATGAGCGGCATTAAGCCCCGCCCACAGCAAGCAGTGAGCGTGAACGATCACTGCTGAGCTTATACACGGAAGGGTTCAATCACAGCGGCTGATGTGTGATCAGAGACGGGCATAAATTATTTCAAGTATACATATTCAACTATTAAATACTTGCCAAAAAAGTATTGGATGTATACTAATACTAAATATTTACGCAAATACGTTTTGAAAAAGTATTGAAAAACTAAATACTCGGAAAAGTATTTGAATACATTTCAAATACAAGTAATATGCATCGTAAAATATAATACCATATCATATATATAGAGTGCCTGTCAATACACGTATATTACTTTCACTACACGTTGTAACAAGTTTGGTTCTGTTGATAATTATTGTAAGATATATTATCTTTTTGGCTGATTAACATGTTTTTTCTGCGGGTTTTACCCTGATTTTATTTAATTAAATGATAAAGCATACACCTAACTACTTTAAAAGTATTTATACACTGCATTTAATTACATGATGGCAGAAGTATTTACAAATATTTTTTTAAATCCTCAAAAGTATTCAAATACTGCCAACGCTGTACGTGATCAGGTGCTAAACTGTGTCGCAAATATCATCCTTTAAAAATTTCAGCATGTCAAAACACCAAAACTTGGGTACATAATTTACTTCCTGTACCGGATTTTGCGGATTTTATCATTGCAGAAGCTTCTTTCCGATATTGTGCCCTCACTGTCTGTATTTTTTTATTTTAATATTGATAATAGAAAACGTAGGTAGTTGTTTACCTATCTGTTGGTAGACGTCTTCTTTTACTAATCTATTTTTATATGAATCCGGCCTTGTATTCCATGATCATGGATACTGCTTGTAATTATTAATGAAGGTGGAAACCTCATCACGTGACCACAGGGAATGCAGCATTGTCACAATCTCCCATTATTCTCCATTCGCAACGTCTGAATCATCGCTCGCTGCTGAGTTTACACATGCACGTTCTTCACAGTCACCGTTTATTGTCACTGACGCTCACGAGGGAAAATATCGAACTTGCTTGATATGCCGGTGACGGTTATAAGGATCGGTGCCGCTCACGAAATTAAGGGCCTTTCATACGATCAGTTTTCTCGTCATTGACACTCACACTCACAGAGTGTGGTCAAAACAGTTGCGTTCACACGTACGTTTTCTTGACTGGAAGTGGCGGCTGTTGCGCGTCGCTGGCAGGCTTGGCAGTGCTTCACAATGCGTTGTCGTGAGAGGTTAGTCGTGGCCGAAGCAAGTCTACTCATCGCTTTGGCGATCAAAAAGGAGAAGAAACTCCGCAAAAGATTATGGTTAAAGATTGGCTTGCTAAGCGTCCCCAACATGGGAGCTATAATCGAATTTGTAGGGAGTTGAGGCTTGACGACCGAATTTCCTTCACCAATTATTTGCGTATTCCTCCTTCCTTGTTTCAGCATTTGTTAGATTTGGTCAAACCCAAGATCGCAAAGAACATCACTTTGATGCGTAATCCGATTTCTGCAGGTATTGAGAGTTTCAGTATTTGAATGATAAATAAATCTACAGCTGTGAATAACTCATGACTCAAGTTATCTACAGACCAAAGCTTTCTCCCGTTACTTCAAAGGAATAGCCCCACACAGATCTCAAAGTCACAAGAAAATAGGCTGATTGCTTTATTATCCAGTACTTCTCATATGCTTTTCAGAATAATTTATTTGATTGTGAATGCCGTATTACAATTTCCAGGAGCTCGGCTTGAATTGACTCTGCGCTTTTTATCAACTGGAGAAAGCTATTCTTCGTTGCAGTACAGTTCACGAGTGTCGATTGCAAGCATGTCTACCATAATTCCAGAGACTTGCCGGGCAATCTACGAGGCATTGAGATCTACGTTCATGAAGGTAATTATAATATAAATTGAGAGATCTTCGGTGTAATGTAAACGAAGTGTCGGATGCGCTAGTAAATATCCTACTACAACTATTACAAATCTAATAATCTAGTTCATAATAACTTCAAGTACAGGTTATATTTTTTGCCCGTTCCATACAGTTTTGCATGTACCAGCATGTAATGGTGCTGCTCGTAAAATGAATTTTTGTCTTAAAAAACTATATTCGTTTATTTCCTAGCATCACAGTGATTAGGATTTCAAATAGCACTTGAAATCTTACGCACATTTATTAGAACTGTATAATAGAATGCACGCGTAAATCTGGCATCCGTACGCAAAAAAATAAAATGCAATAAACCTCTCAAATCACTGCGTGATAATATCTAAAGGCCTGTTGACACGATCAGTGAGTGAGCGCTTCAGAACTGAAGAGAGGCTCAAACCCCGTCCATTTTCTCTCGATTCAGACTGAATGGAGCACTAAACATCAGTGTGTCTAAGTTTGGTCTTCGTCGAGCTATCCAATGCTTGCCAGTGCCATTTCAGTCGCCGTACGAGAAGGGTGTATAGTCTCTGCTCCTTCCCTACGCTTTCTTTTGGAAAATTGTCCTGTAGCTGCCTAAAAAGTTTTTTTTTTAAACTAGCGTTTTACCCACATTTTCCTCTTTCATTTTGGTTTCATTTTTATAGCCGCGAAAACTTTTATAGAGAGTGCAAGCGTCATTGCTTGTCGCCGAGCCACTATCGTACATCCTATCTCTACCGCTTCAAGAAGCAGACTGAGGATTTTACTAGAGCAGCGCTGCGCCACTGCTCCAAGTGCAGAATGACCGTATAGACACTCGGACTCGACCAAGTACGGTACTGCGCTCGTGGTGCAGCGCTCACCCACTGATCGTGTCAACAGGCTTTAATATTGTATGTGAATGTGATAGGGGTACGGGTAATAACTAATAAAAGAATCGGTCGCTTCTCCAGGCCAGGCGGAGACTATTTGATTTGCAGGAGCAGCTACAAACATTCTCACCAGACGCCCGCAGGGCAGACACTGACACGCAAATGGGAGCAAAGCCAGGCCTTCCACGCTCGTCAATCTTTGTACCCTAGGCGGGCATGTATTTTACCCTAGAATGCCCCTTGATTACCCTAGAAAAATTAAATGACGTCTATATAATAATTACCGTACAGTCCTTTATCATACTATCAGCTTTGCCCTTAATTACGTCGCATCGGAAGAATATTTGAAGTTTCTGGGGATTTGTCAATTAATAAATGAATGATCTGAACACCTTTGTTATGGAAATGTGTGTAAAATGACATCCTTCCATTAACATTACTAAAGGTATTCATAAATGTGGATCGAAAAACAACTCAGAGCTCAGAGGTCGACAAAATTGAAGTCCAGATTTACATAACTCGTGTTCACAATACATAAATAATAATTGTTACAGAAACCAAACAAAAAATTGGGATGGAAAATACAGACCTATGTAATATTTTTTCCCGCTCGTTGTATTGAGTCTTTTGACTGATCCAAAAAAAAATAAATGAACTCTACGGGCGTTGTTAAGTATAGCCTTTGACCAATCTGTTCAAAATAAGAGAAAACATAACTTAATACAAATAATTTTTTTTCACCAGAAAGCGGAATTAGCGCTCCCAAGGGGACTATGTAAGGGCCTGAGCTATAGGTTAGTTAGGATTTCTTATTTTTTAAATAGAGTAGATTTTTGCTTTGTTACGGACCTTTTTTTTCAGTTCACTGCTGTCCTGTTTTTCAGTACCTACTACTTTCTTCTTCAACTTTTTCTTGTTTCATGATCTTCTTTCTTAGCTTTCTATTTCTGTGTAGATTCCGCGTTTCCTTAACTCCATACTAAATGGTGCCTTCTTCCTTCCTCGCTTTGGATAGCCTTTGTGGCGGATAGGGAGGCTTAAACTAACTAATAATCTAATCTAATCTTCACCAGAAAGCTATACAAATCACATAAAAAAAATTTATTGGGAATGCACAATACAAAACTACAATCTACAACATAATAAAAACGCTATCACGCTCTTTGCATTTTGTAGTGCTGGACACAAGTATTTGCACAACTTAATTTTTCGCGTATTTCAAAGACTTAGAGTTCTGAGTTTGGGGTAAAGATTACTTAAGGTTTAGCCAATATTCATCAAAGACTAGCGAAAAATACTGGATAAAAGTTACCAATATCATAAAATACTAACCGAATGAAAAACAACATAGAACAAAAGGATTTAGCCGCAATTTATAATCCTTTGCGTTTTCCTGTACAATTTAAGTATCTTCATTGCTTTAGCTCATGGAAACATGAGAAAGTTTCTAGAAACTCTTAGAGGCACATTGAAGTCAAACAAATATGATCAGCACAATAATTTACCTTCAAGATTTCCATGAAAGCGGACTTCGGTGACAATAATGCCGAAAGTCAAAAATGTCCCAGAAGCAATTCGAAAGCAAATATGGAGTTGGGCTTCGTAACGAAGGATTAACATACAGGCAAATCGCTTAACGCGGTAAACTTTCGTACTCAACTATTAGAGCTATTGTTCGGAAGTTTCAGGTGACGGGTGAAATCTCTAATTTGCCAAAAGCCGGAGCTCCTCGCAAGATCAAGGATCCCTGTCTATGTTATATGTTTTGTAAAGTGACGAATGAACCCATGACAACCCGGGAAGATCTGCAACAAGGACTTGAGTTTCATGAAGTCGTCGTCAGTCTAAAAGCTATCAGTAAAGAATTGCACCGTAGTGGTCTACGGACCTTCACTCTTCGTTGGACTCCTCTTCTGAAAGCTAATCATGTGGAGAACTGTTCGAAGTTGACCAAAGACCATCTTGACAAAGGTTATGAGCTTTGGGAACAGGTTGTGTGGTCCAACGAAAGTAAAATTGAGCTCTTCCACGGAAATGATTCTCGTCATGTATGGAGGAGACCGGGGACTCCCTATGATCCTGAGGACATCCTCCCTACTGTTAAACATGGAGGAGGCAATACCATGATTTGGGGCTGTTTCACTTCTCAGGGTGTAGAGAAACTCAACGTCATTGATGTCGAAATGGATAGCTCCATGAACCGGCAGATAGGCTGATTCCAAGCACAAGAAAATTCTTCGCTTGGCTCAAGTGGATCTTCCAGCAAGACAATGACCCAAAGCATACGGCCAAATTAACAGAAGAATGGTTTGCTACTAAGAAAATAAGTGCTATCCCTTGGCCCATCTAGTCTCCTGACTTTAATCCCGCATAAAATTTGTGGAAAATACTGAAATCTGCAGTGCAGAAAAGAAATCCATTTTTTTACAGAATTAAGGACAATCTGCGCTGAAGAATAGAACAAGGTTCCTCCAAAAGAGTGTGATCACCAAGTTTCAAACTACATCAACCGTCTGCATGCTGAAATTGCAAATAAAGGCCATGCTACTAAATATTGGATTTTATTTTTATTTTAGCCAAATAATGTTATACCCAATATTTTTTCTGTTCGGTTATAAAATTCTGTTAAATAAATGTTCTCTGAACCTTTTGTAATCTTTACCCTAACCTAGAACTCGAAGTCTTTGAAATACACGAAAAATTAAGTTGTGCAAATACATGTGTCCAGGCACTGTATATTTCTATGGCATTGGAATTGCCGAAGATTCTGCACACGTGGCGTTACTTTTCACTTCATTAATAGCCCTAATTAGATTATTATTATTTGGAAAACTAGATGCAGTGAAGCCAGATTCTTTAGGGTAATATACTGCATGCATTAAACCACGTACGATTCCGTTTTTCAAACTCTCTTTTTTTTTTTGGTGAAGTTTTGTTCAAATTTATTTGGTACAGAAACGTTCAACGAAAGAATTTGAAAATGGGTGGGACAAAACGTTGAAATTACAATTTTAAGATTTGGATAACATGGCAGCCCACTGGTATTTTTACCAGTGGGCTACCATATATTATTTTAATCATTTCATTATTATTATTATTATTATTACAGTATTTTTTTAAACATTGTTGCCCAGTAATTGACGGCTGGCATGACTAGTGTTAATTGTTCATCCAAGAAATGTTTTCGCCTTTCTTCCCCGAGACTTTTCTTTTTGACGAACTTTTTCATTTGAGGAATTTCGTCTAATACATATGACAAAGATTTTGGGTCAGTGTTGAAGCTTTATGCGGATTTTTTAGACAGCGTACGAAATCATGTACAGGATCCTCGACGGAAAACTTTTTCTCGATTTGTAAAAACTGCTTCAACCAAGAAGCATCTACAGTTAGTAAAAAATCTCTTCGGCTTGTGAAGTAATGCAAATTATCTCTGACATCGTTTCAGTTCCTGTCATCTCAGTGTATATATCACCTACTGACACAAAACACGGGCAAATGTTGGATGGGGCAGATTCAGCAAAGAAATAGTCGCATTCTTTACATAAGCAACATGCACAAAATGTGAACAAAAGCTCCTAATTAGGCGTTAGATTTCAGATCTTAGAGTGAATATATTCGGAGAACCAGATTGACACAAAGTATTCAATGCGTTTAATTTCCCCTAATTGTAATCGATGAACTCCAAATCAGTGAGGATTAAAGCATTGGCGATCATATCATTTGCCTGAGTTGGCTCGCTAAACGACGACTCAAAGTAAAGTGAGAGTGCATCCCACTGCTCCAGCAATCGTCCTACACAAATGTGCAATGAAGCTTCACGGCGCTCACTGCGAAAAGAACCGCAACTTGTTCAGTACCGGTATGGAACGCGTTAACTTGTGCTATATTTAAGACTCAAATGTTGATACGTACCATCTTTGAATCAATGTCTTCAGCTGAATTAATTCTTATTTCGGTTACTCAACTGTAGTTATTTACAATCTTCAATATTTTTTCATTATTTTCTAAACCAGATTTGAAATATACATTTTACCCTAGATTTTATATTTTTTCTCTTTACCCTAGACTCTACCCTAGGAGGGGTCTGATTACCCTAGACTAGGGTAATTACCCTAGGAGTGGAAGCACTGAGCAAAGCAACAGTCAAGCCAACACCGTCAAGAGTGCCGAAAGAGAGCTAAAGAGAGCACGCATGCCCAAATATGGTGTTGCGGAACCGTGAGTGTGAGTGTCACTGACGAGAAAACTGATCGTGTGAAAGGCCCTTTATTAGGGTCATTTTGGCTTGTAGTGGGTGGGGCTTAGCTGCATTGAGTGGGGCTAAGCGACTCTCATAAGGATCGGTGACGGCGAAGAGCGTTCGTTTATTAGGGCCTTTAAACTGCACATTTAATTGAATCTACTCCACTTGATATTTTAAATAGCCATGATTTTTAGAGTGAATCATATGCGTCAATGAATGTTGTATGAATTCCACAGAGGTAGCAATCCAACAACACCAGTGAAAAACACAAACGCTGTCTGTCCAGAAGGTGAGAGTGTTAGATAGTGCCGTAGATGATTTTTGAAATTTAATATTAGGCAATTTCAATTGTTCCTCGCTTTGCTCAGTGGCTTGGAGAGAGTTCATGAGGAACCCAGAACTCTGAGGAATTCGGTACACATCTCCAATCTTTCTTAGATGCTCCTAAACAGAAGCCAACGTGCATTAAATCTTCGAAACAATGTTCTGATTGTTTATCGAGGATCCTTTTCCTCTGCATCTTTCAAAAGTTCATCAGCGAAAAGATAGGGTCTCTTCGTTCCAGGCTCATCAGTAAGATCGAAATTGCCCTCTTTAATTCTCAAAAACCATTGACGACAGTATCTAATATTTTCACCTTTTCGAAGACATCGTTTATGTTTTTAATGCTCTTGAGTATTTCTGTAATTATCAATCAATAACAGAAGTTCGAAGTTAATCTGAGAGACGACGTAGCTAAGTAAACCATTTAAATAAATATGAGTCTCATTCTGATAAAAAAACATGTATGGCTCTAGAACTCATTAAATGTACTAATAATTGTGGTTGAATAGAATCCTATCGATTTAAACTATGCTGCTGCAATTCGCATGAAACTGCAGTTAGTTAGTAATGCACATAGTCTACGGCGCTTTGAAGCCTGTAAGAGTCTGTTTACCGTAGGAATCTGCAATTTCACGCGCATATAATGCTTATCTCAGAGGGGTAACACGGCAATTTCCCACACTGAATGCATATTTGTTTCTTTGTTGTAGGTACTTAAAGTAAAGAAAAGTCGCATCATGGATCCGGTTGAAAGAATAGCAGTCATTAGGTTCCTGTACTTGCAAGGACGCACACCGACGGAGGTGTTCGGTAAGACGAAAGAGTTACGGTGAGGATGCCCCATCTTATGACGATGGTAAACACTGGCAGCGTTTATTCAAATGGGGTTGGACATCAGAGGAAATAGTGTCTATTTCTGGGAGACCACATTCCGTCATTGATGAAGGTCCTTTCCGGCAAGTGCAGGCAGCTATTTTGGAGGATCGCCGCACAACCGTTCGCCAACCAACTCGAGATTTTTAGATCAGTGCGTGGTCTGTTGAGAAAATAAGTCATGACTGTTTGCACATGCGGAAAGTGTCTGCACGGTGGGTTCCAAGGCTGCTCGTACCAAGCTGCTCGCACCAGGAACGAGTCAAGTGCTCCCGAGCCCTCATGGACATGTGTGAGGCAACCAGAAAGAATTTTTTAAAGGTTTAATGTAAGACGAAACATTGGTCCATTACTCTGATCTAGAAACTCAGTCGATGCAATGGAAATATTTGGACTCACCACCAAAAGCACAGGTAGAACCCTCGGCCAGCAAAGTTTTGCTCTCGATTTTTTTGGACCAGTGCGTGATGGTAATAAATTTCCTAGCAAATGGTAGTACAATTACGAGGGTATTCTACGCTTTGCTGCTGCAGAAACTGCGGGTGGCGATGAAAACCAAGTGGTGCGGCAAGTGCACCAAAGGAGTCCGCCTCCTGCATGAAAATGCCCATATTCACAACACGCATGTTGCCCAAACGAATGCACTGTCCAGCCGCTATGAAATCCTTCCTCGCCGAGCTCACTCTCCCGACCTTGCACCATCGGACTTTCTCCTCTTTTCAACCATGAAGTCTTTTTTGAAGGGAAAGCACTTCTCTGGAGATGACGAGCGTATTTCCGAGGTCAAGTCGTGTTTTCAGACACAATCTGGGGACTTCTTCAGGCGAGATCTGCACAACCTGCATAAAACGATAGAAGTGTCACCTTTGGTGATAGTTATCTCCAGAAAGACTAATAACGATGCCAAGTTTCACTTTTCTCAGTCCACGAGAAATTAATCTGGGGAAATCTTTAATAAACAGCTTCCAGGCTATTCAAGCTCAAGTTATGGTAATTTTCACCAATCTAATATACTGTAAATAAGTGCCTTTATGTAAATGCTTATTTTCGCAACCTTATTAAATAAGACGAAATTCAAGTTTGATGGTAAAATTGTGTGATACTGTGTGCAGTTTGATTTGACAGCGCATGGCAAAATGGGTTACGTTGAATGCAAGTGATGTAGTTCAGTCGTAACTTTGACATAGAGCGATGCTGTTGACTCATTCAAGTGTGTTAAGATGCTTTTTCTGCTTCGAATACAACAGTTATTCCTATTATTAGTGAAAATATAGTTTAATCATTATAGGCCCGAGTAAAGTTTACTCTGAAGTATTCCTTTGCGTTCATTTTTGAGAAGCCGCCATTTTCAAAAAACTTTCACACTTAGGTTATACGAACTAGATCGCGGTATAAAACTACACAATCGTGTACTGTCGGCACAACAGTTAGGTGAGAAACATAATTGTTTTGTCTTCTACATCTGTGACGAAAGTATTTCGAATGAACTGATTATATACTCCAGCTCCGTCATTTTGATCTGAATTGTAGTATTTTGAGTCTTTTTAAAACTTTGGCAGAAGCTCAGATTTTTTTTGTACAGGTGTCGATTGGGCATTGTGTTATTAGACATCGAAGGAACCTCACGTAAAGTTAATTATCTCATCAGAAATCTAAAAGGGCGTTGAAGTTGTTATACAGCTTGCAGCATGTGGTAGAAAGATTCTTGTTCTCGTGGAATCATGCTAACGTCCTACAGGAACACCTAAGCTACACTGAAAGAAATAATAGCCCTATTCTGAAAGACCCAGGTGCATCTGACGTTTGTCTCAAAACCGAGACACGGAGATGCATAATCAAAGAGATACCCAAGATTAGGATGCAAATCATTGTCTCCAGACCTGATTTAGAGCCGCTCCTGTGTCTCACTAAAAGTGCTTTAGTGTCTCATCGATGAGACACTTGGGCTTCAGTTTGATGCATTTAAAACTGGTGTCTCACAAAAAACTCTACGGACATTAAGCGTAGTATTGCATTACCTAGCTTGGTTGATGCTTCCAGCGCCTGCAGTGTCAAGAGAAATTTAGAACCGCTAACGAATTGTCTTGAGAGCCGCCGCTCAGCCGCGGTAAATACTGCTGGTGACACCAGTTGTAGGTCATCCCGATGGAGGGCTGCGGCAGGAGCTACACTCGTCTTCAGCAGTAAGACTTCATGATGCCACCAACTCCACTGCTCTCCGTTCAACTGAGAGCGGTAGCGGTTATGCGTTAACTTCTTCTTAAGGGACCATTTAGACCAGTGGATCCCAACCTTTCAAATATAGGGACCCATTTTAGAATAAGCAATCACGAAGCGACCCCAATCCTTAAAATATCCTATATACATTTATTTTTTCAATACCAAACTGTCATTGATTGCGATTTATTCGTGAAGTAACTGCACATTCCGTATATAAATATATATATATTCCATTTAAAATGTATTCATAAAAAATTTCAAAGCTCCTACAAAACATTACAAATGCGAATCAGTTCCAAATTATTTGACCAAACAAATTTCACACCGTTATGTAAAGTATGTCTATGAACTGACCTTGATGAGACGGCTGGTATTGTAGTTTTTAGCTAGCAATTCTATCCTGGGCTCCGTTGTCGATATGGCACACCTCAAGTCGTCTTCCGCATCTAATTTATTTCGGTACTTGTTTTTAAGGATGAGAAGTTGGGAGAATGCTGTCACAAGAGAGATGGTCCAGCCTCCTCATTAATTTGCATTAATAAGGAAACCAGGCTCTCGGTATAGAGGGATTGGCATACCTCCAACAAATCATATAATACACAAGAAATACAAGGAGAGACACAAGACACACAGTCACTAAAAAAAGACAAATAATTGGTACGTAACATATACTAAAACAAGGGCAGTACTCACCAATGAGTAGAGTTATCACTTACAAAAAAACGCGCTTTTCTGTGCGCATCTGCAACGTCTAGAGATGTCGCCTCCACTTCTTGGGTTCATCAATACACTAGATAAATTTCGTGATATTTTATGATTACGGCAGCAGGTCATACTCATACAACACGAGAAAATAAACTTATATACAATGAACATGTTATTAGAAACAGTGCAATTTACGAACTGCCTCAAAGCTCTGACCTTCACGACTCTCCAACTCAACATATGGAATCTAGTAACTGTACGCACCCAATAACTTCCACAACAATTTTATCCCTGGTATAAATTTAATCCGCCAGCCCATCCCTTTACGATAGCTACACATCCAACAAACATAGAATAAGACGCAATTATTAGGTCTCTTCCAGCCGTGCTAGGCTCGGTCATTCTTCAAATCACAGGCACCCTCGTGCAATCACTGCTTCAGTTCAGATCCCATATATATAGTTATACACCGATTAGGAAATGTCTATTGACGTAGGTGTTTACAGCTTCGCGTACTTTCCCTCATGTAGAAGTGTAACAAGGCGATGTAAGCCTCCCACCTGCTCGATAAATATTTACAACCTATTAATTTTAATTGTACTGATAATACACACTCAAATATTTAAAGTTTTCACTGCAATAAATGACATTAAATTTTTCATCACATCTATTTCAAAATGATGTATTTCCTTCAAGGAAACTGCTTCTCCTAAGATTCACACTGATTCTCCCCCCCCCCCCCCCCCCCGACAATGTTGACATTTAATGCTCCGTCAATGACTACCACCATTTAGTTGGGTTTTAATTCACCTCTCTGTAAAAAAAAGCGAGAAAATCTACTCTATTGATAAAAGGAGAATTTTGCTAAGTTCAACACTATCTACATTTATGAGAAAATTTTTTTTAACGCACCCTACAAACAAGTATTTCCACGTGATATATCAGTACAACACTTCGTTGAACGCACTTCTTTCCCCGCCGATGTTCAGCGTACGACTGCCCTCAGACAATCCGCTTTGCCTAATTGTTCTAGAAGGAGTTCCCCTGACGTGAGCCAATTGTTTTCTTATGTTGGGAAATATTCACAATTCAAATTTTAGGAAATAATTAAATATGTTGAATTCCTCATTGTAGGACTTTTTGTAATAGTCCTAGACTGTGCAGAAGGATCGCTTAAACATTTTGTGTGTGGCTGCTTGTGTAAAGTGTGTGTTGTGTTTGTGAGTGGAAGTTAATCAACAACACCCTTGAAACGAAAAGCGTAAGTCGCAACGGTCGCATGGTCTCAGCGAAATTTTTGTGGTTAAGCAATCTCAAGAGGCCTGGGCAGTGTTTGGAGTAGATGTCGACTTGACTTGACAGCGAAGGAATTTAAGAGGGAACCTTGCAGCGAACTTCGTGGCCAACAAAGATCCCTTACATAGGCAGAAAAGCCGTTTCCACAGGCCGGACAACATAGGGTGAAATTTAATTACAAACCCTTGCACTGAAAGAGCGTTAGTACCAACGGCCTAGGACTCCAGCCACAAGTGGTTGACAGATATATATAGGGCTCAACACTTAAGCTTGGGGAGCCTGAAAACGAGCGGTCTTAGCGAAAAGTAAACAACCTCAGCAGAAGGCGGAGATTAAAGCGCGCTGGTCAAAGCACTTCAGCAGCAAATAGGAAAAAAGCCAGCCTCAGGAAAACCAATTGGAAAGTTAGAAGGAATGTAGGCGTACACTTACGAAGCCCCCGGAGAACACAATTGGCTCACGTCAGGGGAACTCCTTCTAGAACAATTAGGCAAAGCGGATTGCCTGAGGGCAGTCGTACGCGGAACATCGGCGAGGAAATAGGTGCGTTTAACCAAGTGTTGTACTGATGTATCACTGGAAAATACTTGATTGTAGGGTGCGTTAACAAAAAAATGTCTCATAAATGTAGGTAGGGTTGAACTTTTCAAAATTCTCCTTTTATCAATAGAGTAAATTTTCTCTTTTTTTACAGAAGGGTGAATTACAACCCAACCAAATCGTGGTAGTCATTGATGGAGCATTAAATGTCAACATTGTCGGGCGGGTGAGAGAATCAGTGTGAATCTTAGGAGAAGCAGTTTCCTTGAAGGAAATACATCATTTTGGGCCTGTAATCTTTATAGTTTTCAACCCTTAATGTATCTTTGCTAGTAATTTTGATATTATTAAGCGTCTTCAAGTGAGGAAACACAATTTATTATCTTTCGGAGTCTTAGAATCCCAAATTAACGATTAACGTTTATGCGATTAACTCAACAGCTAAAAGAGCATTCAGCGAGCGTGTGCGCACTCTATCATAGTCAGTATGTAACTGACTTCCGTGCTGACGTCACACTTGCGAGACGGCTATTGGTTACCACAGACATAGGAGAAATCTCAAAATCTGGTTCTTTTCACAGACGGCTATGCTCCCTCCATATATACTCCCTCCACGGTGTCTGCCCTCCCGGCGTCTAGTAAGCATGTCTGTCGCTGCTCCTGCAAATCAAATGGTGTCCGCCTAGCCTCGAGAAGCGACGGCTTCTTTTATTAGTTATTTTCGGGAGCAGCCTGCTTTGTGGAAAGTGCGCAGCAACGAATACAAGAACAGAGATATAAGAAGCAAGTCGCCCCAATATGTTATTGAAGCAACACAATATTAATTTATATGAGAATGGTTTGAAGAAAGAAATTAATACGTTTCGATGCCAGTTTAATTGGAACGTTTCTTCCAATTAATCTATTATTTTGCATGGGATACCCCCTGATTTATACGGATAGCACCTGTGATAGGATAGCACCTGATTTTAAAGGAGCTTATTTCTTAGTATTCATGATGATGGGGGAAAAAATGATTTATTTGGTTACAAGCATATCATAATGCATTCGTCTAATAATTATTGTTCTGTCAGAGCCATTCACAAAGGATTTTCATTCATATTTAATATTCACAAAAGGAATACTGCAAATATACATTATTATTCTTTATCAAAATGCAAATAGATCAATATTCAGCATAAGTACGATTTCAATCATTTATCTGGTATTTTCATACTAATTTCAAAACTTCGTAAGTGAATTTTCCTCACTGTTTAATTTCAGCATAAAACTGTTTCATGGACTAATTCTAAACGTTTATTAGTGCAGCCGTATCGCTGTCACATTCACGTACAATATTAGATATTATCACGCAGTACTCTGAGAGGCTTATTATATTTTAGAATATTTGCTTACGGATGCCATTTTTAAGCGATCATTCTATCATACAATTTAAAAAAAAAATCCGCGTAAGATTCCAATTGCTATTTATACATCCTAATCACTGCAATGCTAGGAAATGAACGAATATAGTCCAAGAAAAAAATGCAATTTAAGAGCATCACCCATGCTGGCACATGCACAACTGTATAGAACGAACGAAAAATATTACCTACGCTTGAAGTTAATATGAATTAGATTATTAGATTGGTAGTAGTTGTTAGATTTGGTGGGACCAAATTTCACGAATGCCAAAAAAGGAAGGAGGAATACGCGAATTAATTAATGAACGAAATTTGGATATTTAGCCCTAACTCTCTGCAAAGCCGGTTATAACTCCCATTTTCTGGATGTTCAGCCAGCCTATCTTTTACCCACTATCTATTTGCGTGTTTATTATTTTTGACAGCAAAGTTAATGAGTAAGCTTACTTTGACTACGACGAACCTCGCCCGACAACGTATAGTGCAGCACAGCCAAGCTTGCCAGCGACGCCCTACTTCAGTCAAGAGAACGTACGTGTGAAAGCCCTGCCATTGTTCCTTCAGTGGTGATTCTTGTCATTGCTCCAGCATGAGCAATGTCAGAGAGGTCGTCGAACTTATCGCGAAACTTGTCTTCATTCGTTCTTTGAGTATCTGTCTCGCGGTCTTTGTGCTTTTTTAAACACATATATTTGCCAAAAAGGGATTCCATCTTCTTGATGGCGTGCTGTTGTGGTTTTGTCAGTATTTTTGCTTTTTTCCATAAATTGGACCACCTCGCGAATTACGGCTGTCGACGCTTCTCTGTTTTCTTTTCCTTCACATGAATGTACAGGAACCTCCCAAGCACTTGCTTATTTGAAGGCAGCTAGTTTCCAGCTAGTTTGTCTGAAGGTCCAAGCAAGTAAACATCTTTTTTCCTTGTTTCCATTTTGAATGAAACTGAAATAAAGGGGGTCCTCCGGAAAAACTTTTTTTTGATCCGATTGATCTGAAATTTGGTCAGTATATGTATTTTTGCAAGACAAACATATTGGAATCGCAAAATTTTTTGATTTAGGCCTTAGTTTGTCCCAAAAATTTGAAAAATTAGTTTTTGGGGTCATTTTTATACCTATTTCAAATGAATAGAAGTCATTGAGTTTTTATGCTAGAACAAATTCAAAGACAGTTTTTTTTATCCTTGGAACATTTCTAACAAAAATATATTCATGGATTTTGCATATTTTTTTATTTTTTTATATGTGATATTTTACCAATATCTCAAATATACCGAAATTTTTGGATTTGAGCTATGATAAAAAAAATTAAAATGTAAAAATGGAAAAAGTGGCAGTTTAACTTTGTTAGAAATGTTCTAAGGATTCCAAACTGTCTTTGTTTTCTTCCTAGCATACAAACTCAATGACTTCTATTCCTTTGAATTTCGAAAATAAGTAACTTTACAGTATAAGCCAAAAACTAATTTTTTGTTGGAGTGTAATATAGTGAAAAATTTATGTAATTGAATGCTGTTTTCATTTTTATTTCGATAATCTCCATGCATAACATCATATTTACACTGTGAATTGTAATTTGCAAAATAAAATTTAAAAAGTTTTTTACTTATATCACATAATTATGAATTTTTTTGTTTCCAGTGTGATTCTTATGAAATTTGACTACTATTTGTAACTTTTGAAAAGAAACACAATTTCTTCGATACATTTGTTTGATTTAGGCCTTAGTTTTTGAAAAAATTGACATATTGGTTTTTAGTCCACTGGTATTGATTTTTCAAAAGAATAGAACTCATTGAGTTTTTATGCTAGAACAAAAACAAAGACAGTTTTAGAATCCTTGGAACATATCTAACAAAAGTACATTCGCCAATTTTTCATTTATTCTTTTGTTTTCTTTTAATATGGGGTCGAAAATTTAAGATTTTGGTCCCCTTACCCCCCCCCCCCCCTGGGGGGGATCTATTGTCCGCAGCGCCATAAAAATTTAGGACCGAATAGTCCACCCCCTAAGAGTCCTTTTCCAACAAAAACATGAAAAATGACCATCGGAGAGAAAAGGGGCCTTGGAGGACCCCCTTAAATGTTAAATTATACCGCAGCGCAGCCGACTGACACACTAACACCACTTCACTCACTTGTTAATACAGTGTAACTGGCGCTCGACTACTCTATTGATACACTCCTGAAGTGAACCAGTTGCCACAAGCTGCTAGATACCTTTTGTCTTCCCATTGTAGCTGCACACAGATAAATTCTGGATATGTTAGCAAAGGGGGGAAACTTTGACCCCCCTGGGAAACCCCTAAATGTTGATGGATTTCATTTGTTTTTTGACTCAGTGTTTTTGAGACCAATGGAACACTTCGGCAGGGCGAGAGCTTAACATTTAAAAAAAATTATTTTAGAACCGCCCTAAATAATTCTCTATTTCAAACACTGAGTTGTGCATTCTCTGTATCTTCAGGGGATTGATCTCTGTATTTTATTTGTTCTGTCAGGGTATTGGAAATTTTTTTTCAAAATTTAGTTCAATGTATTTAATTCTAAATTTAATTGACAGTGAAGGCCTATTTGTATAATGGGAACCCTAATTTTCATAGTATATCTTGAGAAAGTGTTTGTGAGGTCCATTCTATACTTCTAATAACGTAATGTTAATCCAAATTGCCGCTAACACACGTATTGAACAATGGTTTGAGATTTGTTGAAATTAAATGAGGGGTTTAAAGATGACTGCATTTTATAAAATTTATTATACAGCAGACTGTGATTTCTGTTATAAAAAATGTGTATTCGATAGTAACATATCGATAATATAGGTATTTGTATGTTTTTCATAATCTAAAAAAATTGAGATACGCACACAATCGAGACTACCGGGAACCACAGTATTGTTCTAAGAGCAGTTCACTGCAGTAAAATTCGACTGTGCGCATTTTATTAGCCATAATTCAGCAGTTAAAACTGACGTGGCGGCGCAGCTAGGGCTGCTCAGTGGAGATCATGGTAGACGAAAGAACAGGTAGCAGCAAACCAGTCTTTTATCGAATCGTGCTGCGTGCGAGTGACGTCATGGCATCGCACCATTAGTAGCGCCGCTTACATAAGGGTACATTGCATATGGCAACACTGCTAACCCGAAATCTGGCATTACTGTAGGCGAAGCGTTACTGGTACGACAATCTGGCATGCCGTTGAAACGAAGTGTGATGGCGTTAAGTGAAGTGAAATGTTGCGGCCTCACGTGAAATTTAACAAGTGTTCCTTAATTTAATGTCGGAGTAATTCTAAAAATTTACCTAAGATATTTCAATGTCTTGGTTTCAATTCTAAAGAATGGATTTTGCCGAGTTGAAATGTTCAGGTTAATTAATAACTTATTTATGTTAACTAGCAGCTGCCATTTCAAAAAGACCGACTACCGAAAAATCCTATCAGCATTTAATTAAGACGCACATCTCAATGAAAAGTGGTGTTGTGCTGTTGTTATATGATCACTGGAGTTTGGAACTGGAAGGTAAGAAATTAAACTTTTAATATTATTTTAATATAATTTAAAAAGGATGGCTCATAACTAATTTTTTCAGTGGATGAAGTTGCATCTCTTTATCAAAGCTTTGAAACCAGATACAATTAGAACAGTTCAAATTTGATAGGCTAGTTCCTTGGGAAAATGCTGTTGACTTGCCTGAAATTTAAAATATAAAGGAAACAAAGAATTAGGAATATGATGTGCTACAATTCAATGCCAAAAAATGACATAGGGGGGGCCTACTGCTTATTTTCAATTTTTTTTAATACCTTGGAGCTTTTCATTTCAAAAAGGTGACCTAAATCGGTCAATGTGAAGTTGGTCAATGTGAAGTTTAATGCAATCACGGAAATTGATAATTATATCCCAAACAATCACTAAAGGAACCCATTTAAGAACGTTTTTCATGAACGACATTGTGCTCGCTGATGCGTTATTTTCGAATTATTGAACGTTGAAGTTTGCCGTCGCGCGCCCAAGGAAGCGAGCGTAATTTAATTTAAAACGGAAGCTAACCCCATATTACAAACGTAAAGAGGTTGGGTCGTGAGGGGTAGCCACAGTTCTTTTAGTGAAAAGTATAAATAAAGCTTCTAAACCACCCATTAGGGTGACGACCGCAATCTTGTTTACATCGGGTCTAACATGGCGACCACCATGGGCGCCGCCATTTTGGACCCGATGTCAACAAGATTGCGGTCGTCACCCTAATGGGTGGGTTAGAAGCTTTATTTATAATTTTCACTAGAAGAACTGTGCCTCCCCTTCACGACCCAACCTCTTTACGTTTTTAATAGCTTCCGTTATTAATTAAATTCCGTTTCACGCGCTCGCTTCCTTTGGCGCCAAGGCCTACTTCAAAGTTCAATTATTCGAAAATAACGCATCAGCGAGCAGAATGTCATTCATGTAAAACGTTCTGAAATGTGTTCCTTTAGTGATTCCTGGGATCGGCATTATTATTTTCCGTGATTGCATTAAACTTCACATTGACCGTGAAGTTTAATGCATCCACGGAAATTAATAATTATATTCCAAACAATCACTAAAGGAACCCATTTAAGAACGTTTTACAAGAATGACATTCTGCTCGCTGATGCGTTATTTTCGAATAATTGAACTTTGAAGTTGGCCTTCCCGCGCCATAGGAAGCGAGCGTAATTTAAATAAAAACGGAAGCTAACTCCCTATTACAAACGTAGAGAGGTTGGGTCGTGAGGGGGAGGCACAGTTCTTCTAGTAAAAATTATAAATAAAGCTTCTAGCCCACCCATTAGGGTGACGACCGCAATCTTGTTTACATCGGGTCTAACATGGCGACCACAATGGGCGCCGCCATCTTGGACCCGATGTCAACAAGATTGCGGTCGTCACCCTAATGGGTGGGTTAGAAACTTTATTTATAACTTTCACTAGAAGAACTGTGCCTTCCCCTCACGACCCAACCTCTTTACGTTTGTAATAGCTTCCGTTGTTAATTAAATTCCGTTTCATGCGCTCGCTTCCTTTGGCGCAAAGGCCAACTTCGAAGTTCAATTATTCAAAAATAACGCATCAGCGAGCAGAATGTCGTTCGTGTAAAACGTTCTTAAATGGGTTCCTTTAGTGATTCCTAAGATCGGAGTTCTTATTTTCCGTGGTTGCATTAAACTTCACATTGACTCTTAAATCTTGTGGTAGGGTACTATCAGCTTCATTTGTATGTAAATTTCTGTGTGTAAATTAATCTGGAAGTAGGATGTGATGTCAAATTTGGTCAATATTGAATATAATGTTGTCAACGAATTTCATAATTTCGTAGGTATAGATAGGTAATATAGTCGATTTTAAGACGTTTTACACGAATGACAATGTGCCCGGAAATGCTTAGTTTAGGAGATATAGGATAAATAACGCCAGGTAAGAATAGCATTAACGGCAGTTTCGATATGGCTCTTACGGCGTTTTGCGGACGCGGACCACGCCAATGTTTTTGGCGGGAGTCATCGGCCTCGGTATGGTTGAGTTAAATTAAGATATTTTAGGCTTACTTAGGTTAGGATACTTAACCAAATTAACTTTACCAAACCTAACCTTACCTATCGTTACGTCAGAACCGGATTTCTGCTTATTTACCTCTCCGTTTGTTCAATTTTATAAACGACGTTCCTATAACTTCGAAGTTAAACATCTCCAAAAATTAGCATTCCCGGGCACATTGTCATTCTTGTAAAACGTCTTAAAATCGACTACATTACCTATCTATACCTAAGAAATTATAAAATTTGTTGACAACATTATATTCAATATTGACCTCAAATTTTATCAGGTTTACAATAAGAAAAAACTTCACTGGTATTGTTCAAAATTTGGGTAAATTTTTTTGATTGGATCATGGTAATCACTTCAGAATAAACAACTTTTCTTCCATGCCATTTCTGGTGCAAAGAGGTATTTACTCAACATTACCTAAAAAATTATAGTCAATATGTTTTTTAGGTGCCTCATGGAAATTGATAATTCCATTCCAAGCAATCACTAATGGAACATATTTAAAAACGTTTACTTGAATGTCATTCTGCTCGCTGATGCGTTTTTTAAGAGTTATTCAACTTTGAAGTTATAGGAGCGTCGCTCATGAATTGTCTTTCTCGCGCCATAGGAGCGTGCGTTCCAACAACGCAACAAGCGCGGCAGGCAGGAGAAAAGTTGTTTTCGCAATATATTGCATAATTTATTATTTACTAACCCCGCGGAGCCTGAGCCTACTTCTAGGATGTTTTCGTTAAAAACAAAAGAAACGTTGGTAAATGTGTAGCGTTTGTCAGTAGCGTTGAATTTGAAAAAAAACGTGAGTTTGTTACAAATGTTCCTAGGATTCTAAAAATGTCTTTGGTTTTGTTCTAGCATCAAAACTCGAGGACTAGCCCCATTTTGAATGTTGAAAGTTAGAAGACTTAGTGTTGGGTATCAGCAAAAAACGAAATTTTTTGTTGAAGTGGCATATAATGAACAATTTATGTATTTGAATAGTTTTATTTTTATTTCGATAATTTCCATACATAACTTCATATTCACAGTGTGAATTGTGATTTCCAAACCAAAAAAAATTTCTTTCAAAAATATGAAATTTTTTATTTTCAGTCTGATTCATATGAAATTTGACTAAGATATGTAACTTTTGAAAAGAAACACAATGTATTCGATCAATTGTTTTTATTTAGGCCTTAGTTTTTGAAAAAATTGACATATTGATTTTAGGTATTGATATTTCACTGGTACTGATATTTCAAAATGGGACTCGTCATTGAGTTTTGATGCTAGAAAAAACACAGTTTTAGAATCCTTGGAACATTCCTAACAAACTAACATGGGCTTTTTTCCATTTCCCATTTGTTCTCTTTGTACGTGGGGTTGAAATTGGCTCAAAATTAAAGATTTTGGTCCCCTAACCCCCCCCCCTTTGGGGGAATCTATTGTCCGTAGCGCCATAAAATTTTAAGTCCAAATAGTCAACCACCTAAGGGTCCTTTTCCAACAAAAACATGAAAAATGACCACCAATCGGACAAAAAAAAGTTGAAAAGCCGGGACGGTCTCCTTAAGAGTACATTTTGGACTGGTTATGTTAGGAATTTAGGTAACTTTTTGGCAATAATGCGTTGGTTGCTGCTTTTAGTATCAAGTATTTCAAGTATTAACAAACTTCAAACTTTTTTTGAACCTCTGTTATTGAGTGTATTATTGACTCAAACTGCTCATTATAGGCCAATTGCTTACATGTTGATGACATTCATTATGTATAAAATAGGTAGTAATTCTTGGATGTTGAAGAAAAAAATAGTAGAAAACTATTATTAGTGAAAAATAGTAGATAACTATTGAACTTTGGAAATGAAAAATATCATTAAACATCCTGTTCTACATAATTTTCTTTTTATGTATTGGGTAGTATTGTTTTTGGGAATCTATATCCATTAGTACCCCCATAATGATTGCTCATCATGGGTGACTCTTGTTAGTAATGATATTAGAATTAAGGAAATATTGTGCATACATATCCAGTTATTATCCACACTGTAGCACCATTTAATTTCATGCCAAATTTGAGTTCTGCACACTTAATGACTTTATACAGTACTCCATTAAGCTGTGTTTTCACTGCAAATGGTGCACCTGCAGCCATTGTTCAAGACTCATCCATACATATTCTTGGTATCTATATTTTCATAATTCAAATTTGACTCATCCATATTGGTGGATATAAACATTATGAAACCTTTCTTTTCTTTTGCAAGTTGGTTCTTTATAAAAGCTAGTTGATCTTGATTGTAAAAGTTCAGTAAGAAGAGTTGACAACATAATTTCTTTATTAAATTTCAATGTGTAAGTGACTTACTGGGCCTGCATTTTAAGAGCCCATTTTTACTGTAAGTGTTGTAAGTTTTTAGGTTTCTAATTGATTCTGATAAACTTTTTCTTCATAGAGAATTGTAACATCTCTAAGTGTAGTATAAAAATATCTAATACATTAATCCATTACAAGGTATGTTATGTTCATAAGCTAAGATTAAATCCATTGAACTTTTGTTATCAAGAGTGTTTTGAGATTCTTCTAGGTTTCATTGGTTTAGTTTTTCTCTTCCAAGGTAATTATTTTTCAAAAATTAAATTTAAGTTCTTCATTAGCTTTGTTAGATTGTATTGAGTTCTTTTTAGTATTTCCCCACAGGGCGACACAACTATTGCATCTATGGGAATCAGTGCTCCCAGGGAAACAATGTGAGGGCCCGAGCTAAAGGTTAGGTAGGCTTTCTTTTTGTTGAAATAACACTTTTTTTGGTTCACTGCTGTCCTGTTTTTTCAGCACTTACTACTTTCTTCTTTAACTTTGATCTTGTTTCCTGAACTTCTTTCTCATCTTACTGTTTCTGTGCCCTTTCTGCATAGATTCCACGTAACCTTAACTCCATACTAAATGGTGCCTTCTTCCTTCCTCTCTTTGGATCTCATTTGTTGAGGATAGGGAGGCTTAAACTGACTAATAATCTAATCTAATCTTTTTAGTATTTTTGAAAACTCTTTAAAATGAAGTGTTGTCATTTAGGGTCAATATTTTTTGTTTTCATATGTTCATTCAAGATTTCATTACAGAGAGACCTAATTTTTACATGTTGCTACGTACTGTTTCATATGAATTGTTTTATTTTTCAGGACATGGAATTGACATGCCATCCAATCAAGCTGCTGATCAATCACTGCTCTTCTCTGCCTCTTCTCTCATTCGAGCTCCTCTTGCTTCCAATTGCGAGACAGCTCCTGACGAGCAATTAAGAGAGACCTTGGGCTTCTTAGCAGAGGTGAGATGAGTCTGGTAACCCGCTAAGGAATACATACATATCAGTATAAAATTTAAAATGTCCAGATTATAGACAGATTTTCTTGACTCAATCATTAGGAGTCTTATTAAATAGATTTTTTCATTTTTTACTTATTCTTTAAAAGTTTTCAAAAGTGTAAGATAGGATTATTATTTAACATCTCTCAAAAATCTAAACATATTAGACAACATAAATGTTAGAGAGGAATTGTGGGAAATAAGAGTGCATAAACTTAAGTTTTGTTTTAGGCCATGTATTTCATACTTCTCTGCCTATTACTATCAATCATTTGTTTTCTTTTTTCCCCTCATATCTTATTTCCCCCATGATATCCCACATTGCATTCTTTTACTTTCTCACTAAATGGTGCCTTTCTCCTGCCTCTCCTCTAAACTGGATTTTTTTAGCGGTTAAGGAGGCTTGAACTAACATATAATCTAATCTTACCTTTTTGTCTCTTTTCTTCTCTTTCTCCATTGAGACTCCTTATAGTTTTACATTTAATATTATGCTATAGTTCATCATCTCCATTTCCCCTCAGGGGGATACAACTTTTGTATCTATGCAAATTAGCACTCCCAGGGGGACAATGTGAGGGCACAAGCTGAGAGTTAGGTAGGCCTTTTTTGTTGAAATAAAAAGCTTTTGTTATCTTAAGAGCCATCTTTTTTTGGTTAACTGCTGTTCTGTTTTTCAGCAACTACTACTTTCTTCAACTTTGACCTTGTTTTATGAACTTCTTTCTTATGTTACTGTTTCAATGCCTTTTCTGCATAGATTCTGCGTTCCCTTAGCTCCATACTAAATGGTGCCTTCCTCCTTCCTCTCTTTGGATCGCCTTTGTTGCAGATAGGGAGGCTTTAACTAGCTAAGAATTTCATCTCCATTTCTTCATATACTTTTTCAATGGTGCTTCCCGTTGAGCGTAATTCTTCACAACTGTCCCCTTTTCTAATTGCTCTTACCTGCATCTCAATTTATCATATTAGCTCCATTTTCACTAACAGATTTAAATCTGTATCCTTAACTGCAACTGAAAGGCTTGCTTATGAAGCGAAAGACTTCATTAAAAAAATTTTCAACTTGAGCTCACATTTTTTCTTGCCTTTCAGGAAAGAAATTGAAATGATTCCACTTATCATTGAGGTGTCTGAAGAGGAACAAAAGGCTGCTGTGGTGTTCAACGGAGCCACCGAGATCGAAGGAAGTTTTCCTTTTGTGGAAGTGGAAAAGATTTGAAGCCCCCAAACAAGATTTGAAGGACCAAACAAGAATTGCATCTGAGGCATACTGCAGCATGCAAAGTGCCTCAGTCAAGTCAGAGCAAGTTACCCAAACAGCTCCGTTGTCAGCATGAAGGGATGTCTGCAGTAGGGGGTTACAGTCCTGGAAAGTATCATGCATGATCATTATGTTAAACAATGTTGGGCTGATCACTGGTCCTGTGTGACACCCTACATCAGGAAACATTGCTTGCTTGGATAAGGTGTCAATGATTCGGACTCTTATTTTGCATTCTTTGATGAAAGACATTATGGTTTGAGGTAGGTTACCTGCAAATCCTAAAATCTGTAGCTTTTGCAATAGCCCATAATGCCAGCCAGTGTCAAAAGCCTGTTTTATATCAATAGATACTGCAACATAAAAATCTTGCAGGATTATTGCTTTCCGAATGGAGTTTCCAATACGTGCGAGTCCATCCAGAGTGCAACGGTCTGCTCTGAAACTGCTCTTCCCTCAACTGACGGCTTTAGCTTCTACTACTTGTTTTTCCGGAAAATCGCTCTTGCTTGCTTAAATGCGATCCATTTATCAATGTTCTCAAGGGGATTTTTGTAATGGTTGTAGGCCTTATGGTATTTCCTATGGGCTATCTTGCACTCATCAGTCCACCAGCTGCTTGTCCTTTATTGTTGTGTAAATTAGCGCTCCCAGGGGGACTATGTGAAGGTCTGAGCTAAAGGTTAGGTAGGCTTTCTTTTGTTGAAATAAAATAGGTTTTTGTTTTGTTACGGTTCACTGCTGTCTTGTTTTTCAGCACCTACTACTTTCTTCTTCAACTTTTTCTTGTTTCATGAACTTCTTTCTTAGCTTTCTGTTTCTGCGCACCTTGTGCATAGATTCCGCGTTCCCTCAACTCCATACTAAATGGTGAATTCCTCATACCTCTCGTAGAACATCTTTGTCGTGCAATTAAGGGAGGCTAAAACTTGCTTATATAATAATAATAATAATAATTTTTGTTGTGTAAAGTTTTGACTAGCCTTGATGTTGCCAATATTGCTTTGGTTATGGATTGAAAAGCATCAGATATTGTCTATTTTGAGCAGTTTGGGAACACTAGAGCAGTTTCAAATATTGCCAATATGCATTGCGCAAGTGCCATCTTGGTAGTTGGGCCTTGGGAATTGATAAAACTGAATCAATAATCAGTGGAAAGTGATCTCTTGTCAATGTGTCACTACAAGTGTTCCATGTAAACTTGGAGTGCAGATCCTCAGTGACTATTGTTAGATCTATGTGTGTATATGTACCTCTGGAGAACAAGAAAGTTGGGGCTGAATTATTCAGTAATATTAGGTTGTTTTCAGTCATCCAGTTCTCTATTATTTTACCCTGTGTGTCACCGAAGTCAGGGCCCCAGCTATAGCTGTGAGCATTTGAGTCCATCATAATAATGCTAGATCCTGTAATCTGATAACTGATGTCTTGTAACTTCTGCAATAAACCATAACTTTCCAAACGGGGTGGCAAATACATATTTATTATATTGATAGGCTTTTTGTTGATAAATATTTTGCAGAGCACAAGCTCTAATGGAGTAATCAATTGTGTTGTTGTGTTTGGTATGCTGGAGTGAATGAAAATAATCACCCCACCTCCTCTACCTTCCCTTCTTCCATATCGGAAAGGGCTGAATTAATTCTTCAATTATATGTTATGGCGCTGTTGTAAAAATGATTCTTGAATACATGTAATTCCTGACTGATGTTGATCAATAAGCAAGTGAAGGTAAGGTAGTTTTGCAAAGTATCCTTTTAGATTCCATTGTAGGATTGTTAAGTTCATGCTTGACTGATGAGAGAGGTAACATTCAATTTTGTGAGTAACTCGGAAATTAGTTTACCAGCTTCTAATATATTTTCTATTTCTTTTAGGCTGTCTATTTTTCAGTTATAGTGTTTGCCAGTAAGATTTTGATAATAGCAGGGAGAAGTTGGATGATTAGATTTTTAAAGCAGCCCACCATTTGTTTCTCCTGGGAGGTTTTCGGCATATGTGGTGTTGCATTTGAGTTGTCTACATCTCTTAATTGAGATTGTCTTTCTAGCATGTTCCTGTGATCCGGAGGATAACCAGAGGCTACATCAGTCTCAGGCAATGTATTTGAGCCCAGGGAAGCATGTTGGCTTCTTCTAGTGGTTTGTATTGGTGTAGATTGATTCCTGCAGCTTTGGCTGGTTATCATCTGCTTATGTTTTTTGTTAGCAAAAAAGCAGAACCACCTCTTCTGAGAGGTGGTTCTGTTGTCAAGTGGGTGTGTACTATAAGATCGGGTTACGGCTGCATATGTATTCCGAGAGAAATTTTGCTTTTGTGGCCGAGTCAGAGCCGGGAATATGTGCTGTGATTCGAGGGCAATATATTCTTCAGTGTTTATCTCTAGTTGTTTTTTTGTTGTTGAGAGTAGATGGCACGTGATTAATTAAAAGAAATATTTTTGCTGGCCTTGATTTTGCAAATTTCGTGTTCTTCGACATATGTTGGACTGTTTTTGGAGTTAGAAGAATGATTCCCTTTGCAGTTAGGGCAATGGTAGTTGTCTGATTTGCAGCTTGCTTAGTCATGTTCTGCTGATGAACAGTTTCTACAAATTTTTTTTGTTCCGGTAGATGGAAGCGGTATGCCCCACCTCCAACATTTTGTGCAATGGATTGGGTTTGGATAGAAAGGATGGACTTAGCAATTAAAATATCCTGCCTTAATCTCCTTAGGGCATTCTGTTCCTAGAAAAGTTAAAACGAACATGTGAGAGTCGGCTAGCTTTGGGTCCATATACATTTTCCTGATACCTACTATTCCTGTAGGGGCATGATGCAGCAGCTGTTCATCCAGAGACTCGCCAAGAAATTCAGGTGCACAAATCTTGTCACATACAGTAGAGGCTCCCCAGGCTATTTGAGTATTAATAGAGATTTTATCCAAGGATTTGGCTGCGAGTAATGTTTTTGTTTATTCAAAGGTTTTTACTTCTATTATTAAGCTTCCTGTTTTTTTTGTATTCCACTTGTTCCACTGGGCCACAAATTTGATTGATTAGGCTCTGCACTCTGAATGGACTCAGTTTTGTTAGTTTGATCTGTTCATCTGTAGCAGAGATTATGACATGCCTGGAAGAATCAGGTATTTTATCTGTTTTCTGGCAGGTTCAAATCAATTTTAGCAGATCTGGGTTCTGTGAAAGTTGCTTGATTGTTTGTAAATTGCTCTTGGTTGTTTGGAATGGTATCTATAGTTGTATTTAGAGACCTATCCCTAGATATCACTGCAGATGGATTGCTCTCAAAGGACAAGTCAGTTGTACAAAACTCCAAGTTGTTGCTTAAGTTCCTTTTCTTCTTCCCATGAGCTACTTTTTCTGCAGGTTCAAGGCTTTGGTCCAATGTTCGTTTTTGTGGATTAGTGGGCTTTTCAGTTTCATTTGTAGCTGCTAATATTGCATTGTTGTCAAGACTTGTGTGCATTTGTATTTCTGATAGAGATGGTTGAGTTAGGGCAGTACTTCCCCTCAGGGGGATACAAGTATTGTATCTATGGGAATTAGCTCTCCCAGGGGGACTATGTGAGGGCCTGAGCTAAAGGTTAGGTAGGCTTCCTTTTTGTTGAAATAGAATAGGTTTTTGTTTTGTAACGGACCATCTTTTTTCGGTTCACTGCTGTCCTGTTTTTCAGCACCTACTACTTTCTTCTTCAACTTTCTCTTGTTTCATGAACTTCTTTCTTAGCTTCCTGTTTCTGTGCACCTTGTGCATAGATTCCGCGTTCCCTCAACTCCATACTAAAGGGTGCCTTCCTAATTCCTCTCTTAGAACATCTTTGTCGTGCAATTAAGGGAGGCTAAAACTTTCTTATATAATAATAATAATAACCCTCTACACTGCAACTTTTTTGGAAAGGTTGTTTATAACTAACTTATGAAAACCTCTGCAAAACTATGATATATATTGTTTCATGCAGTATTGCAGAGTTAAAAGAATTGGTACTCAAATTCTGATTTTGACTAACTGGTCATTCTAAAGTATATCTTTATAATCCATTAAGCTAAATTTATTCATTTGTGAATTTTAAGTGTGAAGGTTATTTTTATTTTATAGTTCTTTACTTACTGCCACGGAGAGTGTCCTGATGTTTGAATATAGCGCTAATGCATTGGGAGTCCTGCAGCTTATTATTAATTAGTCACTCGTCGTATGTGATTACTCAAGTCCTTTCCTAGATTTAAGTAATTAGTTTTATGTTGTTTCTTTTGTGTAGATTTTTGAATTTATAACTGCAAAATGTCGAAGCGCGCATAGAGCGGTGGTATACCAAATGTTGTTTTGAGAGGAAAATAGTTTATTTCATTCATTATCGACAAAAATTTATGTGATATTAATTTGGTGTATTTTTAGGTGAGGAAAATATTTATCCATGGACAAATAATTATTGTCTCTTTGATTTTGCTCCCTATTCTTGAAGAACTAGTTATGTTAAGTCCCATGGTTAGAGTTTCGTAGGGCTTCTTTTTGTTACAATTTAAAGCTTTGTTTTCTTTTCTTAAAAACTCTTTTCTTTTTATTCACTGCTGTTCCGTTTCTCATCACCTATGATTTTCTTCTTCAGCGTTAATTTTGTCTTAATCTTGCTCCTCAATTTAATATTTCTATGTACAGGGTATCTTCCCTTCAGGGGGATGCAACTATTGTATCCATGGGAATGAGTGCTCCCAGGGGGATTATGTGAAGGCCCGAGCTGAAGGTTGGGTAGGCTTTCTTTTTGTTAAAATAGAAAAGATTTTTGGTTTGTTATGGACCATCTTTTTTCAGTTCAGTGGTGTCCTATTTTTCACCATCTACGACTTTCTTCTTCAACTTCGTCTTGTTTCATGAACTTCTTTCATAGCTTACTATTTCTATGCATCTTGTGCATAGATTCCGCATTTTCTGAAATCCATACCAAATGTTGCCTTCCTCCTTTCTTTCTTTCTTTCTTTCTTCGATACGCCCTTTCCTGTAGCGGTCACGAAGGCTTAAACTTGCGTATAATCTTTTCCAGTGAAGCGAAACCTATAGCATGTTTTATTTCAAATAAACATATAAGTACAGAATTTTATATTATCCTTACGATCCGGTGCGCAATCGTCAGGCTCATCCGCATGAAAAGATAATAAAACGTCTTATTTGATTGATTGAAGTAAATTTTCTAATTTGTTTGGAAAGGGCTTTCAATATACGAAGCTGCTGTTATAATTAAATAGAAAAATTTGCACGTAGCCGGACTGAATTAAATTTTCCAAAAATACAAATCCGGATACGTGGGGGCATACCGGCGGTCGGTCCTGTTGTTGATCGTACGTCTGGAAGGCAGAGTACGCTGCGTGGTAGTACGCACGCTGCCGCCTCTGACGTCATCTTGCGTGCGAGTGATGTCATCCGGCTTGTTTGTTATGAAGCTTTCTATTGGCCAGTCGAATTTGCGAATGTGCGCGGCTGTACACGTAGAAGTGACTTTACCTCCTTTAGTATACCGTGGTGGAGATTGCCGCAGCAGCACTGGTGCGCGAGGCCACCAAAGTAGAGAACTGCGCGCACCAAAGCGCAACAACTCTCGCTACACGCTTCCGACGCCTGCAATAAACTTTAGCGACACTGCAGTAACACTGCGCCGATTTTTGACCGGGAAGTTGTCTGTTGACTCCCTAGATCACGGTTATACGTGTATGTACATTGAAGATTGGAACATTTGTACAACTCCTGCATCTTACGAGACGCCATTCAAGCCGGCCCCTATATTACATTCCTCCCCCCATTTCCGTTTTGGCTTAAAAAAATTAAAAAATTAATAAAAAAATACTTCTAGAGCGAAATAAGCTTTGAGGTATTCACAACTTGTTTAGGACATACGAATGAATGTTCAGAGCCCAAAAAATTTTAAAATTTGCCCATACCCTAATTTAGGATTTCCCTCCCCCCTCAAAGAGAAATTTCTAAAAAATATTTTATCACAGCCAATACTGTACGTAGAGACGATTAGTTTTTTTGTCCGATTCACAATGAACTCTTCTATAAAAGTATCAATACAGTTTTTTATATCGCTTCAAAAAAAAATTAAAAAATTTTTTGGGCCAAAAATTTTTTTTCGGTGTTTTGTTTCTTCAAATGGCTGTAAAAAAATTTTTTAATCAACTAATCGAAAAACTACTTCGTAAATTGATAGTATTCACCTTGATCTTCACAATGATGAAAGGATCTCCTTCATAAGTAAAAACTGTAAGAGATATTAAGCCACTCAGTCAAAAAAACACATTGCGAGAAAAAAGCGCTCAACGTTTTCAATTATATTTCCAGCAGTTTTTTCCTTATGGAGGAGATCTTTTTTGCATTGTGAAGATCAAGGTGAACACTATAAACCTGCGTAGTCGTTTTTTGATCAGTTGATTAAAATTTTTTTTGGCCATTCAAAATGATGACTAAAATTCAACATATTTAGTGATGAAAAATTCAAAAAAATTTTAAATTTTCTTTGAAGCGATATAAAAAAACTGTGTTGGTACATTTGTACACCAGTTCATTGTGAATCGGATAAAAAAAACTAATCGTCTCTACGTACAGTATTGGTTGAGATAAAAACCACTTTATAAATTTCCCTTTGAGGGGGGTGGGAGGGGGGTATGGGCAAATTTAAATTTTTTTGGGCTCTGAACATTCGTTCAAATGTTCTAAGCATGTTGTGAATACCTCCAACCTTATTTCGCTCTAGAAGTATTTCTTATTAATTTTTTAATTTAGAAGCCAAAACCGACATGGTTCCTTCAAGCGACCGGCTCCATGAATACTTTTGTGTATATGAGAATTTGCGCTCTCAGAAGAAGGAACTCAATTCTTAAGTTTTGTGTTGGGAAATTGATTTTGTTAAAATGAAATATGATTTTCATTATCCAGTGTTTAATTATCTACAGTCATGTTTTTTTAGCACCTACCGGTTTCTTCCTCAACTTTTTTCTTGTTTCATAACCCTCCTTCTTAATTTACTGGTTCTATCCTCAGGGGTTCTTGTATGGGAACACACCTTCTGGATAGATTCAGCGTTCACGTAACTCCACACTAATAGATACCTTTTTGTCTCGGGAACTTTTTTGTTGAAATTAGGGGGCTTAAACTAACTTGTTTAATCTAACCTTCTAATCATCGCGAATTCGAATGCTGGAATTCATTGAATATATTTTTACGCGTTTTCACACCGACGTCAATACGTTTTGATTTATATATTGATAAGTGTTTTGTTCGTAAACTTCACAAGCAGTCAAGTTGTTTGAATTAATCTAAAAAATAATCTAACTAATAAACTGTTGAACTTGTACGACTCATTTCTTCAGAAAACCGGTGATCCAGTTCTCAGAACTTTAAATCGCAAAATCACACGTAGTTAACTTCAGGAATATTTGTGTCAAGATGTAAAAAACGCCATGAGTATTAAGTTTAGAGTTCAGTTTGAGGTTGATTTTCTAAGTGGACTTAAATTCGAATACTATGGATGGAATATTCTGTACACTAAAATTTTGTTCAGGACCGTTGTACAGTTCGGACTTTGACCACTAATAATCTAATTACGAAGGCCATTCCGTTTCATTAACGTATGCCGACTTTTGTGATCTCTCATTGGTGTCCTGTTTTAAATGAGGCTTCAAAAGCCGGTCTACAAATTTTTTGCTCTCCGTATACTGCTTTCAATTGATGCTGTATGCTGCTTTCAATTTCAACACGTATCAAGAGGATTGCTAACATTCTACTATTACTTTTAATCCAGAACGAAAAAGTAAATTTAATTTGTATAGTAGTGTGCTACTATTTTGAATCTTTGTTATTGTTGGTAGTTGCGTTTTTATACTTTGGAAAGTAACATCCACGTGCGACCTGTTACGCGTAGTAGCAAGAGCATGTGGAGGGTTGCCGAGGATAGGTTAAGAGAGTTAGTTTTTGAGCTTGTAGAGGTCGGTTGGCTACCTTTGTACTCCTCCGTGTATACTTTCATCGGTGACTACGTTGTGCGTGATATGGTGGGTCTGAGCAAGGACAAGTAATAAAGGCTGAAGTCCGGTGCTAGAAGACTTCGCCATAAGATAGTCGTCAATGTATGAAGCAGGATGGTTTAGTTTCATGTAGCATAGGCATGCCGACCGGTTTTATCGTAAGTGGTATGTTTTAAAGTGTAAAACCCTGAATGTGGATACCAATAAACGTAAGTTTCGCATTTGGTTGTTTTCCATGAAAGCCGGATAGAGAATAGCGCCACAAGTTTGGGTCTAGAGGTAATAGAAAGGGCTGGTGCGAATTCTAAAGGGAAGTTCGGTCGTAATTTGCGTTCAGGTGAATTTTGGTAAACCCTTTTGTTTGCGACTGTACCGAAGCCTGGGACGGCTCTGGAGCTTGTTGGCTGATTCGAGCCTTGGATAGGGCGCCAATACCAGCATCGGGTGACGCGCCGTACTCTAAAAAAGAAAAAAAAAAAGAGCCTTGGATGCTCTGGAGATAGGTTGATAGATTAAGGCGGATCCTGGAGGGCATTGAAAATAAGGTAGCAGCGCTACGACCCGTGCTTTGCGTTGGTTAGGCTGGTGAAGCGGTGGTCGCGCAGCCCCGTGTATGTAAATTCCGCGACCCCGCGGCATCAGAACTACCACATTTGTATTATCCTTATTTTATGACATCTATTCCAACTTCATATAACGTGTGAAAAGTTAAAGTAAAAACTTTTGAAGTTGTTGGACAGGAAATTTGGTGGCACAAGCGCCAAAAAAATATTCATTTTCTTATATGATGAAATATTTCTCTGAGATATGAAGAATTTTGACACTAAATGAGAAACATCACTCAAGTAGCACACAATAAGGGTTTTCCTAATTAAAGCTTGCCAAACTGCTAAAATGACCGAAGTCACTAAGCACAAAGATGTAGTGAGAATTGTTTCCTAAGGAGCAGAGTACTAACTTTTGCAATCGCCATTCCGTTTTTGATCTTTATTCAAGATTCATAAAATCATTTTCATAGACTAATTAATAATTCAATTTACTTGTTGCTATGTGTAGAAAGGGATATCATGATATTTCTATCATAAAACGAGCCAGAGACGGCTGATTGGCTTCAGAATAAATATTCTCTGCAAACGATCGAACAAAAACAAGCAGCTGGTCTCTCATTGCTGTTAGGTTTGATTAAATAACTTCATGGATGCGGCGACCATTAAGGCAAAATTGGTGCCCGTTGACAAATTGATGTCACAGATGAGTTCCAACATGGATTACGGCCTGAATTAGAAGACATTGATAAATTATTTCATTTTTGTGACTGAGCAGAAAATCAAATTTAATGTGACTGTCATGCAACCCGTAGTGAATAATTGAGTGCTTGAGTAGATATTTTGTATGAACAATTTCATTTGAGGGGATTCGAGTTTGACACCTGAATAACATAGTTGCATTTTCTATAACTACGTTAGCTTTCCTTCAGTTTCTTTTTTGTGCGATGTTAATTGTCGTCTCAAAAATGCGAGTGCTGGAAACAGAGTAAAACATATCATTTACATGCGTGAAACTCGTTGAAGGTGTTAAATTGGGAATAAACATTTCAGAACTTGTAGATATAAAAAAATCGTGGTCTCAATTTGTAAATTGAAGGATGATGATTAGGATGATTTAGGATCATCCTCGAAAGGATGATTTAGGATACGAGGATGATTTTTTTCAAGGTTCCATTGGTCGAGAAATAAAAATCACAGCGAAAATCAAAACTTCTATTTATATTTTAAGTTATATTTTCCAGCTTCTTTTTTCACAGTCGCCGCTCCGATTAAGACATTAATTTTGTTAGGGACATTTTTCAGGGACTTTTTCTAGCACGCTCGTGACATAATGCAGCCACCCGCGCTTTCAGCCTATTTTTTACGCTGGTCTTGAACTCGTGGCCTGAGACAAACATTTGTCCTCTAAAGGCCCGTCTACACTATCAAACTCTTCGTCAATCACGAACACACCAAAACGCGAACAAAAACACAAACTTTTCCGAATCGTGTCCAGACGTCCAGACTATACGCTTTCGGCGGACAGAAGTTGTTCGCGAACAACATGTAAACAAACAATACTGCTTCCCAAGTAAGTTTTAGTTAATTGATGCATATAATTGGTAAATTTCATTTGTTGAGAGTTAGTAACCATAATTTATTTGTGTGGGCATATGTGAACAGAAAATATTAAGAATCGCTGATGTATTATGAGAATATTTCGAATACCATCAGTGTTACAGTGGTAAGATGGGATCAGCTGATGTCCTTGATCTTTTTCAATGCTCTTCATGAAGTTTAAATTTTTGGACTTGAGCTTAAAACTTAAAAATATGCTCCTACTCAGCCTATATAATTTTTTTCACTTTTTTTGACCTAAATTTTCTATAAGAGGTGAAAAATGCTCATATTTTTCATTTTATCATAAAATAATCCTACAATATTTGAAGTAATCTACCAAAGTTATTTAATATTTTTCTGTTTAATTAAGCCAACAATTTATTTCAAAAATGTAAAGTTTAGCTTGTGCATTTTATTAGTGTCTCAAACTATATGCAGTATTCATACTTTCTGTGCACATTTTTGAAGCATCCATTACTCAGTCAAGCATACCTGAATGTATTTTTACTATTGCACAATAAATTTTTGTGTGCTTTTCTGTGATATTTTTCTGAGAACATTGTAAACACCTAGATCTCTTATAACTACTTAACATATCTAAGAAATGGTTCTAAGGGAAGAATTTGAGAACTCAAAGCTGAATGTCAAGCAGGCCATCTTTATATTGAAATTTTTTTTACTTGTTAAGGACCATATTTTTTTAGTTCATTTTAATTTATGTCAGCACCTGCTCACTTACATATTTCATGAAAAGTATGACAGTGGAATGTAAGTTATCCATGTATATAATTTTGTGTATAAAATCTGTGTATAAAAATATAATCCGTGTATGAAAATATATAATGAAATATAATACGTAAATGAAAAACAAAAGTATAATAGGTAATTATTCTGAATTATTGTTAGACATCTCATGTTGATTATGAATAATTTGCTCCTATTCAGAACCTCATGACAATTATATTCCACAAATTTTGATGCTAGTACATAATCATTTTAATGTGTTCCTCATGTATGGATTATTTTTTTACAGGTGGCTGCTACGAAGTGATTCATGCACTTCTCTACAGTATTTGACAAGAATATCAAAGCAGTCGCGTGCTATCATACCTGAAACTTGTGAGGCCATCAATACTCTACTTAAGGATGAAAACATGAAGGTATGCATCCCATTGCAGTGTTGGGTTCAAATATTACTTTGCAATGAGTATTGTAATGTTCCTCAAATAGAAAACTAATTTTTCTGGAGTATTGAAACCATTAAGAAATTTGCAGTAAGTTGAAATATGGTAATGAAACGAGTTAAGTGACCCACGTATCATCATAAATACGGTATTGACTTGGTACAATAGCAGAGCTGAGCACTATGTTTTTGCAACACTGTCTGGTCTTGGGGTGCTACTTGAATTGATGAACTCTCTCACAAAAAAGTAGTGGTGTGCAAAGTACATAGATATATATTTCAATTGTTCTCGTAGTTGATTGTAACCTACTACAATTAGAACTACTTTGAAACCAAACTAGTTCCATTATTTGTGAACTTTCAGGTGCATGAGCAAAATTTATATTGTGATATCTAGGGGAATCTATATAACCACTGTTTTCTTCCAGTAATATTGTTCACATCTCATGAAACGATAATGCATAAACCATCGAAAAATTTTGCGGTGGACTTCCATCTGTAATTCCCTTTGTTGTACTCATTTACAGACTCCACAAACGCAAGCAGAGTCGGAATCTGCAGCCAGTGATTTCTACCTGAAGTGAAGTTTCCCATAAAACTTCTTGAATTTCATGAACTCTTCTCTAGAGATTGCATGCCACTTTAGCATCACTATGATGAAGTGAGAAGAGAGAGCTCCTTGAGCTGGTGGCAGCGTTGGGCACTGCAACTGTGCTGCTCCGCGATGTGGTGCTGCCGTGCCGCTTTCATCCGTGGAGGCTAAACTGCTGCTGCGTCCTAGAGCTATTATGAACTATGGACCGCCTCAACTACCTACATTGGCATTGCACAAATAGCGTCCCCGTGAACTTCCTGTGGACGACTGCAGCGGTACCAGAGACTTCAGAACGAGTTCGCTTTTGAGGTGGGTCGAAGTGACATGTAGCACTTGGTTCGGTCGACTTTTTTTTGAGAATTTCCCATCAAAAATGTTTATACTCCATTCCATCACTTTACATAATTTCTATGTTGGTTTGATTGGAGTTTGAGGTCTTCAATGATGAGAAGGGATGAGGTTTTATGTACACATGCTAGTATGCCAAAAATTATCATTTTAAACATTCTCTGGTATTCAAACTACTCTAATTATCATAATAATCTTTTGATTTAGGGAAGCTATGGTTCAATCTAAATTGTATTTTGCAAAGTAAATGCTGCTATAATACCGCCAATGTTTTAATTTATGAAAAGCTAAAATATAGCATTTCTTGAATTATAAACTGAACTCGCTCCGCTTGAAATAATTCATTTCCTTGGGACCTTGTTTGACGTTAATGTTTGTTCACAGCCCGAGCTCGACCCTCCTATTCGTTTGTGCTCGGGGGCCAGCCATGGTCCTGTCCTGCGCTGCCAAACCTTCCTGGTTTGGTTTTCCACGACTGGAGAGGGGCATTTGCACTACTGGTGTAAATGATTCATGACTTTACAATACTATCAAATTATAATGCACTGGTGTCTTAATACTTTTCTTACCTGCCATCATATCATCATGCACATTGGTTTTTCAAATGCTTTATCACTGACATCAGGATACAATGACGGTTACCCGGTCAAGTCTGTACCCATTTCCGACACCTGGGTAGGGTGTATCTGAGTTCTCTCCTTTCCAAACGGGGAGAAATCACTGCATGGTGCTGGGATTCAAAAAACTGGCACCTACCCATAATGGGTGCATTCTTAATCACTTAATTTAAAAAAATCATCTAGTCCTGTATTCAAGCGAGGGGAAAAAACAGATGAATATTTTTGTGTATGATCTCAAACGTGAAAGACATTGATCAGTTACCAAGAAGATGATAAACCTGTTATGAATACAATTTTGTACGTCAATTACCTAAAACCATGTTAAAGAAAGCATTTTCATGAAACTGATTAACATAAGCACAACAGTGAACCCAGAACAGGTGTACTTAAAGAGTAAATGTGTGAATTCATTTTATTCAATATTTACAATGAAAATAACTGCATGGATAAAAACAGTAAGTCAAAGGTTAAAGGCACCAGAAACAAGTCATAGAGATACCTTGAAAGGTAAAAATTTGCAAAGGTGACTTGTTGTATGCACAGATCTTGAATATATAATCATCCATTGACAAAAAACTATGGTTAAACAAAATGCAGTGCTATGTAAAATTAATTCACCAATAAAGATTTAATTTCTAAACTATTTCAAATGTTTCTCATAAGTTGTTAATTGTTTCTTTCAGCTTCAATTGCAAGTTTGTTGTTCCCCATACATTGCACTATTTTTATTACCAATGAAGAGAACATACATGTTACTTTGAGCCTCCTTAAGGGAATCAAACGATTTTTCTTGTGAATTCTTTGAAAAATAAAAAAATACTTCTGTAGGGAAATAAGCTCTTGGATATTTGCAGCATGTTTATAACATTCGAATAGACAGTTGTAGTTCAAATTTTTTTAAAATTTACCCCTCAAAGAATTTTTTTTAAATTTCAATTTCTCAGCCAATATTGTACATAGAAACAAATGATTTTTTTATTTGATTCACAATCAAAATATCTACAATAGCTAGCTCAGTTGGTTTGTTTTTGCTCTAAAAATAAAAATTGACAATTATTTGAATATTAAAGACAATTAAATACTGTTATTTTATTTCCATGGACAAGGAAAAATATTTCTAATCAACTTATCTAACCCAAATAAGCTAGCTATTATAGTAGTCACTTTGCTCTCCATGATGCAAAAAAGATCTCCTTCAAAGGTGAAAAACTGTAGGAGATATTGAACCGCAGAGTAGAAGAAAACTTTTTATGTGGAAAAAGTGTTCCAGTTTTTTAATTATTTCGCCAACAGTTTTTTACTTACTGAGATCTTTCTTGCATCGTAAAGATCAAGGTTAATACTATAAACCTGCATAGTTGTTTTTTGATAAGTTAATTAGAAAATTTTTTATTGACATGTGAAGTAATAAGTAAAAAGTTAGTATATTTTACTTAAAAAATTCAAAAATTTCTTGAATTTTTTTTTTTTTGAAGCAAAACCAAGCACATGGACCTAGCATTGGTAGATATTTTCATTGTGAATTTAACAAAAAAACTAATCGTCTATGTACAATATTAGCTGAGAAATTAGGTTTTTTAGAAATTTCCCCCTAAGGGGTTGAGGTTGGATGGGCAAATTTAAAAAGTTTTAGGGCTCAGAACGTCCATTCGAATGTTCTAAACATGTTGTGAATACCTGCAAGCTTATTTCGCTTTTGACGCTATTGAAATATTTTATATTAAATTTTGAGGTTTTATACCAAAAAATTGTTCGATTCCCATAACCACAACAAGGGTGTTCCAAAGAGAGGTACAAAGTAGGGATCATTGAGTACAAACATGTACACAGGGTTTGTGCAATGTTTAAAAATCCCCTAAAAATAACATATTTCTGTAATAAGTAGTCAACCGCAAGCCATCTAATTCTGACATGAAACTGATGAAAAGTATATTGCAAATAAATATTTCTTATGAAAATCATCACTACACAACGTAATTGGCATTCTGGTAAATATTTGGTGAACATTTAGCTCAATGAAAAAATATTTCATAGAATTATAGCATTTATATTCTACATATCTAATACAGATAATTTGTCTTGATGACTAATATAAAAAGTATATTGAAGTACACTTTAAATACCCTCTGGTATTGTAATGTTAAATAATCATAACTAGCATATAATGTAGCATAACAAAAGTATGAGTACAATTTGTAATTACTGGTCAAGCACATCATTACCAAGATACAAAAAGACTAGAATTTGATCAATCAAGCACTTTACTCATTTCATGATCTCAACATTATTTATTGCATTGCAGGAACTTTTTTTTTAATACTTCATACACAATTGATTAACATCTGTATTTCCAAAGTAAATACATACATTTTGTTTCAGTGCACCAGGATGCTAATGGCAACAAAATTGTTTACTATATGATTGGCTGATGTTCATCAGTGGAAAAATTTCCTTTGTGGAATTATAATCACCAAAAAGTAAACAACAACCAAATCATTATGCCACAATGAAGAAAGGGCCCCCTGCTTCATTCTTTTAACACGTTCCCTGCGTATTGGGCCATATGTGTACCAACAGGTAAATTTCCCATTTAAGTGCAGGTATAAATGTACGACATTTGATGTTTCCCGACATTTTAAAAAATAATTGAAATCATACGAGGTAAAATGTTATTGTGCAATTGTAATTTTCATAATCATTAGGAAAAATTAAAATAGAGTGTATATTCAAGCTGGAAAATTGATTTACCTGTTCTGCTACTTATAAGCTAACCAAACCAACAGTCATGGAAATGCAGGGAAAGTGTTAAAAAAATTTAACCTTCACTTTTAAATTCATGTAGAGTCTAACCAAAACTTACCCAACACAAGTCTGTTTAGAGACTTGTGTTGGGAGAAGAGGACTACCAACAAAAAGGACCACGGTGATGGTGGTAAGGATTCATCAGAGGTGCTTGAACTTGAAGGCAGGGTCTTTGTAATGACCTGTAATGATGGTAACCAATTCGAGGAAGGCCCGTGAATAGTCTTCAATGATTTCAATTGCTTCTTGGGTGGCAATGGACTGAAGGACTTGGGTGGCAATGGGCTTCTCAACCTGACGGAAGAGAAGAAAATAATTTGCCTATTAATCATAGGTGGCTCTCTAAAAATGATAGAAACTCTTGAATAATTATGAATGACTTGGTACATTGGAATTACACACTTGAGCAAATCAAAGTTTAATTTTGTAAAATTTCAATCAAACATAGATGAAGTTCATCAAAGTAGTTTTTGTAGAGAGATGTGACAAAGCCAGAATTTTGCCAAAGCTAAAGTGCTGGAAGTGGCACCTGATGTTAAAAGTTGATAATTATTTCCAATAGTATTTGTAACAAATAATATTGATTGAGAAAAAATGTATCCAATTTACAACCTGCATAGCAGGCTGGTTTGTTGAAGTACCAAAATTTGGTTCACAAATAAATGAAAAATTTTATTCTAATTCACACTTCTGCATTTATTTTTTATTGTTAAGCCTATATGCCATAAAAATTCAGTACTTAAGGACCATATTTTTTAAACAAAGCTTTCATACATACTAATCTTACTAACTTCAATAGTCATGAATGAAGTTAGGTAGAAAAATTGAACAATTCACTGAAATACTTACCATTGTTGAAGATTCTGAAGACCCAGCTCTGCAGTTCCATAGTAGAGTCACCTAATGACATTGAGTCACCACTGCTCAATAACTACTTTGAAGTACTACAGAGGCAATCTAAGGCAACTGCCTTAGTTTTTATTTAAAATAAGTTTTCCAAAATTTATTCTGCTACATCAACACCTTTCATGCAAAATTGCCAATTGTTTGAAAACTTTCTGAAAAATACAAAAAAATAGCATTTAGTTTAATTTCATAATATCAGTATCAGGCTATAAGAGCAATAAAATATTCTATTTTAACCAAAAAATGTCAAAAAGAAATACAATAAATAATAGCCACAGATTTTGCAAATGAATTTTTGTGCCAATTTTATCAGCTGCAAATTAGTAGCTACCACTCTTGGCATACTACTGAAAAATATTCAATATTATATTTAAGTTAGCCTAGATGTCAAAATAAGTAAACTTTGATAATTTTATGCATATTCAGCTTCGGTTTCAGCAATTTTTATTCAATTACATTCACCTCAATTAAATCCAAACCTACTTACATATTCAGCCATATCTGAATAAAATGAAATAACATCGTTACGTGGTTCATTTTGGTAAATAAATGTCCGTGCCACCCTACAATTGCCATAATTTGCACCAAAAACATAAATAAATCGATGAAATAGGAAAAAAGACATAGAAACCAAGTAATTCACTCGCAAAACCACCTTCCACAATACATAAACAAAACGAGTGTTCGCTGTTTGACCGAAAGTTCGTGTTCGTGTTTTCCAACACGTTCGAAAACACAAACACACCGAAATCTGCGAACTTTTCATCTGTGTTCGTGTTCGCGGACTGCCGAAAAACACGAACTTCGGGCGAAAGATTGATAGTGTGGACGGGCCTTAAGTCAGCGTTTCCTATTAGCACAGAGATGGAAATTGTGGGGAGCCCTGTTCGGGTTGTATGGATGGTGATAAAAACACGTCCCATCGAAAAATCGACGATTTCCACGAGTCGTTTGGTCCACTGGCTGAACAAGATTATCGGTTATCACATTCTTCCTTCTCTCCAAGCGTACATTAGGAACGTCTGCTCGTCCTACTTCGAAGTTCCTGCACCTTAGTTGAGCAACGTTGTCACTTATAGAAGTTTCTCGGTACACATTCATTCATATTACAACACAACGAAGATTTAAGCAAAACCATGAGCGCAAAGAGAAACGCAATGTGAAAACTACTCTGAAGACACCGTCAGCTTCGTCTATGCTGTCTCAGAAGATATAACATGCAACTTTGTGACAAGATGTTGTAGAATGCAAAGAATTTTTCTCAAGAAAAGTATGAACAAACTTTAAAATAGAATGCACCACAATGCCAGAGACTGTTAACCATGCCAGGTCACAGGTGCGGCTTCATAGCATGCATTGCCGATACGAAACCGCTCTGGTATCGCTAGAACTCCAGGTTTTGTGAAGGGAATACCGGGGCGTGCAATACCACGAGAGTCGTATTCGTTATTTGACCACAGTGAAAATCCGTTCAGATAAAAATATGCGTCTAACAAAATGTATCAGGAAGCATTGGTGAAACATTTCTGGAGAATTTTTCGAAATGCTGGTCAAGTATTGGTCGCCGTGAAATATCCTGTTAGAGGTAAATGGAACATTGTAACTACATAGTTTCAAAACATTTAAGAACAAAGCAGGTTTCTAAAAAATTTTTGTACAAAGTAGGCGTTGAAATAGCAGGAATAATATTATTGTTAAAAGAGAGGAAGACCCAAATTAACTAAAAATATTCATAGGATGTTTTTAAAATTTCTAAATTAATCAGTCTTTTCATGTAATGGCAAAGAAATCAAATATCGGTCTTGGTAAATTCTCTAAAAAAAATAAAAATGTCTAAATTTGAAAATGGCAACACCATGGTGCCATTTTTCATTTATGAGCGTGTGTAACTCATAGTTGTCAGCGTCAATTAAAAGCAAATCAAGCGAGTAATGTCCCGTCCAGAGAATTTTCGCTGGATCCCAATAGCCGGAATGCAATAAAGCCAGGCCAATTCATTTATGAGAATTTGCAGCCTGATCCCTTCGGAAACAAGGGCTGTAAATACTAGGACTGTAGTGCTTCAAAACCACCTTGCAACCTTTATTAATGACGGGATTCAACGTTGCAAAAAAATCAGTATTTAGGAACAAAGTGAATGAAATATATTACGATAAAACTGAAAATGTCAACAGAAATGAATGGCCCATCCGGGGTTGTTCCCGAGTACCGAGCTGTCATACAGCAATCACGCTCAGGCGCCAACTAGACATATTAACAAACATCAATTTCCATGCACAAGCAACACTACGCTCATGTTAACACAATGTATTTTATCGCAGCCGTTATGTAAAATGTAGCCCCATGATTTCACAGCTATCTTCTCATTTGAAAAAATATTATTGCATAGATAACATTTTCACGCCGTGCTGGCGTTCCTATTTATCGACGCATTACCTATAGAATCGCAAATTATAGCGCACGAAGAAATGATTTTTCCGATAGTACCTACTAATGTACGTGAATATTTTTTTTCCTTTAAATCAACGTGGCATTCCAGTTAACCCTTTAACTTTAGATTTCTGGCGAATTGCCTTTCCAATAATGTCAAGACGCTTCTTGAGTATCCACCGCGATGCCATGATTCATTTTGTTGGTCTACGGTTTCAGTTGAGGTATTATCCATGGGACGTTTATAGTAATTTTTTGCATTTCATATCGTAGCACGTTGGTATAGTACTCAGAAATTTTTACCCCGAAGTAAGGATTCTCGTTAAAGAAGCAATCTTGCTTGTTATTGGCAAGCAAACACTGTGGGCTCACGAATCAGTAGTTGTGAATGATGAGTGTCTACTGTCTAAAACTGTTTGGATTAAATACTGGTATTAATGAACGAATAGGAAATCAATGGTCACGATATTTGCATTACGAAATATTGATCGAAATTAAATTTGTTCATGGGCTGTTATTTTATTCTAATGCAATTCTTTTGGCTAAAATATTCAAAAGTTCGTACTCGGAATAAAAGAAATCTACTAATTAATTACGCACTGTGTTAAAATGAAATCTTCATCCGTTAGAAAAAAAACGTCGAGCAGCACCTAAGCGGGAGGGAACGTATAACTGACAAGACCCACCTTAAGAATTGTTGACCAATGATTTTATTCATTACAAAAGAAATTGAAAACAAATCGCACGGAGGACACCTTAGTCAAATTACAGCATAATAATGAAATTAGGCATTAAGAAGATTCTCCAGGTCAAAAACTTTGGAACGTCGCTGCACTCATGAGCAGCAAACAGATGACTGCTTACGCTACAACACAAATATCTAATCATAATAAGAAAAAAGAAAAGAAACGTACCACTACTCGCATGTACAGTTTTTAAAGTTTTCACATTCAAAAATCATGTTGTTGAATTTTCTGGGGAGGTTGTACATATTTAATAGCACTTGAAATCAAATAACAAATTGAAGAAACGTCTGACAGAACATTCCTTCAACTTCAGGTTTAATTTCTGACGAAAAACTCTCCCAACGGTAAAACGGTAAAAGTAAACTTCCAGTACGCCATTGAATATTTATTGGTGAATAAAATGCACAGTTATAATTATTGAAAAACAGTTTAAAAAGAGAACGAACCTTCAAACATCGCAAGGAAACATACGAATGAGCTGGTGCTAAGTCAGTGGTTGCCAAAACTCAAAATATTTAGATACATATGCGTATAAACATCAATCACCTTATCTAGAGTATCAGCTGTACGTACAATTGCCCAATAATGAGAGCAACAGAACTTTCGTAAACTAATGAACACCTTTTCACCCACAAAACAAAATAACCTCTTAAATTAAGAACAGTGAATAAAGATTAATCTCGAATAAAGAGCCACTGTTCACAACACGAGCACTCAATCCATAACGTGCAAGGAATTCGTAGATGGAAAGTCATCACACACTATATTCTTTTCTTATAAAAATCTTCCCAAATATACATTAGTAACTAATCCCTACTACTTCACGTGCCACGTAAGTCTGATAGAAACTTGAATATACATGTAACATTACGAGTATGCTATACACACAGTTGAATTATTATTGGTGGTAACGTTTTGATGACAACAAAATTTGGGCTTAAATTAGAAAATAGAAAACATCATTAAAAAAACAGAAGACACGAAAACATCCTCAAACGCGAGCTTCGTAATCGAATCAAGGTACAAGCTAAGTTTCAGGGGATGAAATAATCCTGTCTTGGGCAACGATAATTTGGCATCCTACATGAGACAATGTTCAAAGGTGTATCTCAAGCATCGTCATAATTTAGGTTAAGCCCTTAATTTTAGGCACTACGCAATTCATGTTTGAAATAATGCGCAGTTGTTACAAAAAATCCAGCACTTCAAGTAACAGCATCGTATAAATTGTGTTTATCTCAACACAAATATGTTACCCGGATAAAATTAGTCACAGATTGTTTTTTCAGCTCCGTATCTTTATTACGTTTATCAGTCGGTTTTCAAAGCCGTAACCGGAATTTGAGGTAATAAAAGAAGAACAAACATCAGCTTTCATTTAGAGCATCAACTTGTTTCTAATTTGCTCCAAAACGATGGGATGAAAACAAAACGCAAGGGAATGGCAAAAAGGGGCTATCATTTATCCGGACTATAGGACTCGTTGAGGCAGAAATAACAGAATTCGCCGATGTTTCATGCCCCACTGTTTTACGGGTTTAATAAAGGCCTGTTTACACGATCATTGAGTGTGCGCGTGAGCAGTGAAGAGAGGCGCAATCCCCGCCCACTTGCTCTCGCTTCAGGCGCATTTACTGTTCAATGACAAAACGGACTATGATCGTTTTCATGGCGCTGGCCAGAGCTTGTCAATGTCATTACAGACGCACTGTCACTGAGCAAGTAAATGAGCCTGAAGCGAAAGCAAGTGGTCGGGGATTGCGCCTCTCTTCACTGCTCACGCGCACTCAATGATAGTGTAAACAGGCCTTAATGGAAACAATTTGGTGAACAATGTGAAATTGCAGTCCGAAAAAATTCAAACCGATGGAGACCGCCGCACAGTGGCCTGAATTGTTGACCTGAATCCCTCCCCATCAAGAAAGGAATTAAGGCCTGTTGACACGATCACTGAGTAAGCTCATGAGCAGTGAAGAGAGGCTCAAGCCCCGCCTATTTGCTCCCGTTTCAGACTCAATGGTGCACTAAACGACAGGGCGGACAATATTTGTCTTCATCGAGTTATCCAAGGCTTGCCAGTGCCATTTTAGATGCTGAACGTGGAGGGTGTGTCGTCTCTTCTCACTGTCTACACGTTCTCTTGGAAAAGTGGCCTTTAGCTGCCCCAAAAGAATTTATTTTTAATAAGCCAACGCTTCGCCCACATTTTCCTCTATCGTTTTTGTTTCTTCTTTATAGCTGCGATAACTGAAATAGAGTGCAAGCGCCATTGTCTGTCGCCGAGCCACCATCATACATCCTCTCTCTACCGCGTTCAGGCGCAAACTGAGGATTTTACAGGAGCAGCGCTTCGCTACTGCTGAAAGTGCAAAATGGCCGTATAGACACACTGACTCGATCAAGTACGTCACTGCACTCGTGGTGAAGTTGCTCATCAGTGACCGTGTCAACAGGCGAAACGTCGTTGATGAACACTCTCCTGCAGTCCCTGAACGAATTTTTCGCTTGGAGCTTGATGCAATGGATATGTAGAGCAGAGTTGCTCGTAATCGGCCGAAGTTAACTCTTTCTCTCTAGACAACTTATTCAACCAGGCCAAAGCACACCCACATGGGATTGCGGAGGAGTGGAGTCGTGTCATGTTGTCAGATGGATCGCCATTCTCTCTGCACATAGCAATGATACCCGCCGTCGTGTTCACCGAAGACCTTATGAAGCCTTCAATAATGTATGTGTGCCGGTGGCGATGTAATGAAGAGGGTTTCAATTCCCAAACAGGAAGTCTTTTAGTTGAGGGGCCTGTCAAACGGACCATCAAGGCAACATTGAGCAATTGGATAACCAAGTTAAACGTTTCGCACAATGTCTGAATGAAGAAAGGCATGTTGCTATGCCTATCGTTCAAGATGACAACAGCCAGGTGTATCGGGCTAGAACTCTAATGAATTGACGTGTCAGTCATTGAGGATATGTCAGACATTTAGATTTCCCAACTAAGTCTCCTATCACGAGCCCAACATAGAGTATGCGAGACCACTCAGAACCACAAATTAGATGTCAAGAAGATCGTCCCCGTATTTATGCCGCACTATACGAGATCAGTTTATGCAAGAGTGGTTTCAAGTTAACCAGATGTATATTTCGACACATGTAGACTCAGTGCCGCATCAAATTGTTGACATAATTCGTCCTCGCGAAAGCCCTCTGCCATGTTCGTTGCAGGCCACCAAGTTTCTGTTCGATATCCTTATTCCTGTTTATAGAAAGTTTCCCATTCTTCAGCAAAAATCATGGCTTTTCAAAAATTCCTATAAAATGGTTCTGGAACCCTGAATTTCTATTTCTAAAGAATTATCAAGGAGCATTTCAAGGTGATAAACGTCTTTGATATCATTAAAAGAGTTCGTCTTAAATCGTACTTGTGTGGACACTCTACATATAGTCAGGAAAAAATTCAGACACGGCTCTCTAAGCGGTTGATGTTCGAGTGTTCCTGTCATTTTCCCAGACATAACAAGGTTAACTGCTCCCATCCGTGGCAGAGCTGCATTTTGTTTTACGCGTGTATTTTTCATCCTATTGATGAACGATCTTCACTCTGGCACGCTGGGGTCGAATTAAACGCTTGCACGAACAGGTATGTGTGTATCTCTATTCATACAGCAAGTCCGTAACCTCTCATATCCTCTATTTTCTCGGAAATCTACAATGATTTCTCTCAATACACTGCCATGCTATGCACAAACGGTAAAATATTCACTTCTTCCTGTCTCGTAACTAAGGACTATATACTCGTCACCTTTTGTTTTTGTACACTAGGAACCAAACACTGCAGCTGCTGCATAACACAAGACAAGACATTACCAACCAAGGGAATAACTTGAACACATGGGAATTCACTGTCAGGAATGTTTATCACAAGCAGCGAAAGAAAAATGAGCCAGTCGATGACAAACAGATCTACACCACTACTGGAGCATTAAATTAGTTTCGCCTTCTTTTCAATTCCTTCATCCTTCCAACACACATTCCTTCCACAGCGTGCCTGCTGTGTTAATGTTGCGTTTTGGTGTGTAAATGTACTTTTTCCCCGTCTTCTTTATACCGCGGAGTTTTTATTGGTTGAAATGGTGCTTGGATTTTCCACCTCTTTTATGGTTTTTGGGTTTTCCACTTTCTTCTAGCAACCCAATTAGTCCCTATTTACTAATCCCTCCCTATTAAAGAGCGACTCAAAGTGAAGTAATTCACAAACTTATCATCTGAGAAAACTTAGGCATCAAATGTAGAATTTATTTTGTAGACCTTGAATCTAATCTTGGAACAATGAAAAACGATTAGATTATAGGAGTATATTCTTCCCTAACCTTGAATAGCCCGTGGGAGCTGAGATTACTATTTGAACTTTTGCGTGAACTATTTAACATTACCTTCATTCTTTTTTGCTTTGCGTGGTACTTCGCCTTCGACTTCTAACCATTAACCCTATTCATTAAAAAAAATTCTAAAAATGACGTCCTCGGATTCCCTAAAGAGTAAACAAGTGTGCATTTAGACTTCTTAGAAATAAGAGAAATGTTAAGTTTAGTCACTAATTCGAAATACTCATCGTTAGCGATCCCCATGTGTTTAAAACGAAACTTATCCAAGCTTCGATTAATTGGGCACTTGTTTTACTTGGCGCATGAACGCTTCCAATTCGTTGAAACGATCGAGCTCTTCCAAGCAATATTTTTAGCGTTAGCGATTTATATTTTTAGCTTTAGCGATGTCTTTGCATTCGTGTTGCAGGGAAACCTCCAAATTTAGAGTGGGTCTGAGAGTTCTCCTGTAGGAGTTGTTCTGGTTGAAATTTAAGTTTCATGGTTTTTACAGGACATCATTACTGTACTATTACTAGTCCTTTTCGTCGTTTTCATAAGGATCTGACGTTCCCACGGTAAACTGTTTTTCTTATGCTAATGACGCTCGTTAACACTTTGACAGCAACGGTTGCCACCGGTGGCTACGGTAGGAATTTTCATAATGCTTGTGACCGACCAGTAGTCACTAATGCAATTTTCATAAATACTCAATTAAAGCTAAATGAAAGCACGATCTAGTTATTGTTTACTATTTTTGATATAGCGCACTGCAATTAACTTTAAATTTGAGTTGGACATCGAACTTCAGTTTAGCCACATTATGGTCAACGTGTTACATTATTCACTAGCAGTGTCGGATAAAGCTTTGTAGTTGTTGCCCTAAACTTGTTAGGTATATCTTTACCTTTCTCTCGACCAACTATTGTTTTCTACTACCTATTGAGCAATTATCCACCTCTACAGCAGTTCACAATTTTTAGTTAACTTATTCAATTATTTTTTCGGTGAACTCTTCAGTACTATTATTACTCCATTAAGCAACTGACATATACGCTTGCATCAGTCCATCTACTATTGCTACCGATTGGTCAGCTTCAACATTTTTTCGCCATTAATCCCATTAGTATTCAACTCTTTTATTTGCTTTATTTCAACTTGATTTTATTCAAAATAATTGCTCCATTAATACAACGCATCTTTCATCGCCTCAAATTCCAACTGTCCCCTTCTTGTGTTTTTCTCTGATAAATTTTCATGTCTCATTAAAAATGCTCTCAAATGTGGCTCCTCCGCCTGACAAAAAAAATCGTTGCCGGTAACGAAGCAAATTAGGTTGGGAACCTTAGCCATGCACCAGCGCAACAACGTTTGTGTTTCCCTTGCTTGTGCTGGTAGCTTTTGTAAATTTTGACAATTTTTTTATGCTGTCCTGACCTGTCACCCATTGTGTTGGTCTGTGCCACGCGTGTAGGAGAAACGTACATAGCATTGGTGCATCAATTCAGATGTACACAGTTCTTGTCTACATACATCAAGACCTCGCGCCGGATTAATACAAGTTACTTGTTTGACTGACAAGAAAAGTTATTTTCCCAGTTCGCTTGACCAGTTATATAATTATCTTTAATTACGAAAGTAACTTACAGACGACGTATCTATAATACGCAGGGGCCAATTGGAACTAGTCTATTCGTTAATAAGCTTAAAAACCGCTAAGAAATTTTCGCGCTGATTGAGATAAAATATTGTAAGTAAAAATTACTGCTTCAATCAAGATGAGGAAATAATTTATAAAAAATTCATTGTTGAAGTTTTCGAGCGAGTGGCAGGTGGTAGTTAGTTTTCCATGACATGTGTTGTACGACGTGGCAAGGAGTTAATTTTTTTGGAAGCACTGAGAAACACTATTCTAAGCAAAATAGCTTTGACACCACATCCTGAGAGAAAAGAGTTCGTCTCGTTAGTGCATTCAACTTTTATTGTAAGAAATTTAATTTTGGATAATATTTCTCTTGTGTTTGTCATTATAGATTTATTCTATTTTTTCACAATTAGCATATTGACGGATCTCGAGGTAAAGCGCCTATGAGGTGTCCAAAAATGCGCTCAAAGAATTACACGAAATCGCAATCCAAAACGTTTTAACACCTGCACGTTTCATTGCCAACTTGAGTGATGGTGCCAGCTTTTCGACAGATAACAATAAAGTGTTAAGTAAATCCATGCACGAACTATATGGGGCTGATTTACTCAAGACATGACACTGATTTATCGAAATCCAAGAACCGTAACTTCACTTGACGATGGCAAGTGCACCCAGCAAAACTTTTTGTGCCGTAATTTCACCTAATTTTATAACACAATTTAAAACATCATATGGAATTGGCGGTAAGTCGATCAGATTATAGAAAAAATTAGATTTAATAGGAGGAAAATCGTCCAAGATTTCATTAATACGTTTTTCTTTTCAACAAACGATTTATAATTGAGACAAGGTAACCAAAAACTTCTGTCCGTTTTCAAAGGGAAAAATAAAACGCTTCACAGTATGTGTAACTAACGCCATCGGCATCCAGCATCTTCTGCCAACGTGTCTCCCAGCTGTTCAATCTGCTTGCGATAAAACTCAGAGCTTTTGGACGCAAACAAGTCTATGAGGGCTTGGCGCAAGTCATAGGTGAAGGATTTTCCACGAAGATGATTATCCAGGGCTGCGTTCGGAATTATTGCTGCAGTTTACAGACAATTTGAATGATTTCTCACGTTGATTGTAAATTTCTTATGAACATAAGGGCAAGGATTTCTACACATGGAGGAACGTAAATTTTTCTGTTAGTCGCTCAAGTTACGTGTCTTTATCACATCTGGCATCAGAGCTTCTGAAAAGTCTGGAGATTTTTCAGATGCAGAGTGCTCAATAAATGAAGATTGCAATTTTTGAACATTAGTTCTAGGTTGAGCTGCTTAACAGAATATCAATCCCAGAATCTCAACTGAACCATAATCCTAACAATAATGTTAGTCTTTTGAAACAGTTGAAGTTCATCACGTGATAAAGTTCGAAGAAATTCACTCAACATTTTTATTGGAACACTGTCAATCGTTAAAAAGTACTACCTATGAAACCTATAAAACGCAACGTTTCGATGTATAAACATCATCATCAGGCTGAAAATGTACAGAAAAATTGATCAGTCACATTGGTAAAATGTAATTCTAATTCTTAAGCTATATGAGACTAGAATGGAAGATGAAATCACAGCACAAAAACATTTTTACAAGTGACTAGATATAAAGTTTGTACTACAAAAATATGTATACACGAAATCAGGTACAGTAATAGTATATATATATATTGCACACTATAGATGTTCACTGGACGAGCGATAGGGGCGAAATGACACTAGCAGTTGCTTCGGACTATCAAGATGAAGTTTTAGTAAATCATTTTAGAGCAAAAAAGTCATTAGTGTTTTTGTTGAGGACAGGTTTACATTTATGGATGTGTAACGCTTCTATAATTCGAATATGCTCTTTTTTAGCCACGCTATATAAGATTTTTGTGTTAGGGTATAGATCTTCATTTGATGGTTTGCAACTATGGTCAATGCGAAAATGGTTGAAAATGGAACCTTGGTATTTATGGGCGGTTAACCTTTGCCTCAGGGTCATCCTGGTCAAGCCAATGTAACATTTATTAAGAGACTTACATTCTCTTCTGTCACACATAAATTGGTAAATTACATTGGCCCTGTCCAGATCGACAACGCTAGATGCTGACATGTTATTTTTCACTAAGAGGTCAATTCAATTCAAAAATTCCAATAAAAATGTTGAGTGAATTTCTTCGAACTTTATCACGTGATGAACTTAACAGTTTCGTAAAGTTGAGAAATTAGAAAAGAAAATGTTAGTCTTTCGTATAGAAACAGTCGAATACCTTGAATTTTCAAATAAATATTTCCTCTGAGCCGATAACAATCTGCCAGATAGCGACGTTGTAGATACGTAACACCGTTTGCAGAGAATAGGAGTTAATGTCCCACAAAATGAGATTTTCCAAGACGCTGAATCATTGAAAAAATGCAAATTACCTGCCAGCGATAACTTCAGGAAAATCATTCTGAAATGATGATATGCATTATTCCTTACAGAGCAATGCCTTACATCAGAATCTTTCTGAAGTGAGAAAAGTCAATTACTAATATTTCAGAGAGCAATATAATGAAAGACCTGAAAATTAACTGCAATACTGCTGTCTTTATTGATCCCAGGGAAGATTTTTTTCAATACATACAAATAACGCGCACAACTTTAACGCAAGTAAAAATTTCTTTCAAAATTGAACGCCTACAGAGTAAAATAAATCACTTGTGCTGTAGAGTGTATGAAAATTACGGCAAAATGAATTTACCATTCGTCAGCATTAATAAGCATTTATGAACAAAAAACCATCAGTAGCTGTATATGAACAAAAATACGCTACATTGAATTATTATTACGCTAAAGTGTGTCATAGTACGTCATCGTGGCACATAAGATATATGGAAGTGACTGAAGGAAATGTACGTTAGTAAATGTGCTTCAAATGGATTCCTGATTATTAAAATTTTATTTCACGCCATTTATTTTCTAGAATTTTTAGTTTTTCTTTCGAAGATAGTCAAATTTCAATCATGTAGAATGTGGTAGCTTTCGTAAGCGATGCCAGGAAGTTATTCGTGCATGTTCTACCTCTAGTACTCTTTGTCACTGCCTAGTCAATTACTCGATGGTATGCTCTCAAAGTTATGTTTTTACAGAAAAAATAGCCATTTATGTCAAATAACTAAAATTCTTTTTCTAGTGAAGTTATTAAGCGTTGTCGTTGCTTGAATGTTTTGCGTAGCTTATTTTTAAGAGAAATGGAAAACTTAGTGTTTATCGTGAGAACTCGGCGAATGTTTTCATGAGATGCAATACCGCTTAAATTTCGAATGCTCCGAGCTCGGACATGCTGCCTGACACATCTCCAATGATCAGCATGTCTCTTAATGCATAATAATGATAGAAATAACACAAAAATAGCCCGATGCTTCGTCAGTTTGTATGCACGAGTCCTCGGATAAAGTTTTGTAACATCAAAGAGATAAAAATTCTTGACGATTTTCTTCGAGGAGTGCTATTCCAGTCGTAGGAAGTAGGTCTACGCTTATGAGAGCTTCAAGGCATCAATTCGTCCGCCACCATACTGAGAAGTGTGGCTTCCCAGCACTGCTCAGTAATTTAAAAGTTTTGGGCTTCGTTGGAGACGCTCGCAATTTCCGAAATTCTGAGGCAATTTATATTCATGAGCTCAAACCTTCCCACAAATATCTGCTTAGACCTCATTTGTTTTTTAAAGTCAGTTTGTTCTAAATTCTGAATTATTTTGAAGGTAAAATCTCTGTCTACCATACCATGTTGGCTATTTCTCTCATTTTACCCTCTTTTTTTATTCGGCGTGTTTGACAATGTCTGTGAAAGACCAGAAATCAAAACTTAATATTTCAAACTGCAATCTGTGAAATAGTAATTCAGGAAATATATGCTTAGAATCAACACTTCTGTTATCGAATACAGACAACATATTCACAATGCTTTTGATTTTGCAAAATTTTCCTAGCTCTTCACATTTTAAATTATGAAGGAAATTACTCAATGTTTTTACTCAAACACCGTCAATCGTTAAAATTGTAAATCTATGTCAGTCTCTAAAAAGCGACGTTTCGGTGTGACAAACATCATCCTAACGCTCAAAATACGCAGAAAAATTTATTACACTCACATTTATAAAATTTCAAATCTAATACTTACGTTTCGCAATATTGAAAATGTTGAAAAACACGCAAAAAATCATTAGCAAAGTAAAATTTCTAATTTCCACTAACACGAATTTTGTTTCTCTAGGCATTATTCACAGTAGTTTTCAACATTTTTATGGTCTATGATATAAGTTAAGTGTTAGATTTGAATATTGATCTAGGTGACAGTACAAAATTTTTCAACATATTTTACGCTTGATGGTAATTGCTAAATCGAAACGTCCTTTTTTGTAAACTGACTGAGTCATAAAATTTTATCGATTTACAGTATTTTAATAAAAATTTGAGTAATTTCTAGCGTATTTTAACAAGTAAAGAACTTGGACAGTGGTTTTGACAGAAGAAGATCTTAAATTATAATGGGAACTATTCTGCCATTCATATCAGTTACGTTGTAATTTGAAGACATAAAACAGCGACGACATAACCGCATTCTGTGAAACGTCAAAGTGGTGCAGAATATTATAGCGAAGGGCACATGTGTTTGCTAAGCTTCACGTGTTTCCTCCAGTTTGAGGTAAGAGAATATTCTGTGATGTGATCTTCTACAAAATTTCTGCTCGTTACCTGATTCAGCGGTTCTGAGGCTCATGCATTCACAATTTAACACTATTTTTAATCGGTTTTATTTACATAAAATAACAACATTGGAACACTTCATTCCACAATTAAAATCTAAAACAAGTCCTCGCCACTCCTCAATTACGAAATCAACATGAAATGCTCTAAGAAATATTTGATGCGCTCGTCACAGCGGTGCGAGAATAGAATAGCAGTCAACGATATCGAGTATCTTGCCAGCGTTGAAATTGTCAAAGCTCGGCTTAAATTATTGGAAGCAAGACTGATTTAATGTGCAGCTCAACGAATAATGTTATTTGTGAAAGAAGCAAAATATTACCAAGTTCTCAAAGCATGTTATCTTATGCTTCGTAACAGAGAGGCGAGCTCAAGCTTCAGTTTTATTTGGCTGCTTAGGTAGGAGCTTCACTCCATAATTGCTGCGTATTCTTAACGTATACTGAGGTTCTGCGCTATCACTACATGCTTAACTTTGTCTCCGAAATTACTGATTTGGATTTTGAATCTGTTAGTACAGCTCTTTGTTTTAAATTTATTCACGAAAAAATATGAACGCAATGTCAAATAGGAAACGTATGATGGAGTGAAGAATTTAGCTGAAATTCCTCATACATTCATGAAGAATATGACTCAACGTCCACATAGCTGACTCTCATTTCACCTCAGCTCGCGTTAGCGAGCGTTAATAGACGCTCGCGTATTAGTTGTACACTTAATAAATTGAAACGATGACCAAAACTATTACGAAAGGTAAGGCTTGATAATACAAAGTTACAGATACAACATTCGATGGCGAAACTAAGGTGTTCACTTTCACATTAACTCTTGCGTTATTGATGATACGTAAACTCATATGCAAAAAATTATATATTTTTGAGCTATTGAACTGTTAGGGAAATTGTCTGGTGTGAATAGAAAAATTCAGGGTAATCAGCAGCTGCATAATTATTTAACTTTAATTTTCAGGTCATCCTCATCCATTTTTACACACATGATTTATGACAATTTTTTTTATTTTCATTTTGTCAGCTAAAAAAATGTTTTATTAAGATTTTATTCGTGTACCTATGAGTTCAGGTGAAAACTTAACTTTTAAATGCTGTTAGAGGCCGTTTTTGAGCACCAGGAAGCATTTTCTCTCTGCGGTGAACCTGTCCAGATGACATGAATTTTTTTAGTTGAAGATCATCAAAGTTTCAGCAAAAAACAAGAAATGAGGCAACAAAATTAATGTCAGGACAATTCTTAATATGGTTCAGAAAACCGAGAATTTTATTCCCTCAATAATTTTTTGTTAGAGCTTCGTAATTCTAAAACTGAAGCGGGCAATGAGAAAAACGCAATATTACTGCCCTTTCCACTAGATTTTAAAGGACGGATAACTTTGGTCACAGAATTATTTTCTCTACGGCACAAAGTCTCTCACTGGACTGACAGGAGGTGTAAACATTTTTTCCAGTATTAGGCCGAAATCCTGTGGTTGAAATAAAAATTTCGTATGGAGAAAAAAATTTCTTGCCTCATCGTACGATGCATGGAAAAGAATGAAAGTGAACCAATAAAATGGAGCACCTGCACACAAGTTATGCGCTGAGAGCTGATTCGTTTTATTTGTATCTGTACGGAAACTAGTTTGTCCCATTCGTTCCTTCCCTATTGAAATTCTGAGCCTTTCACAAAGCGGTAAGAATTTTGAAAAGCACCAGCTAAAAAGTAAAAATTGACTATTTTAGAATGACAAATCTAAAAACAAGCTATAAAATTACGTTAATTGAGATTATCTATTTACAATGGCTAAAGGAAATGAACTAAGAGTGTTGTTTAAACACGGCTTAAGTTTATAAATGTACAAGGACTCTAAAATGCACATATCTGTACAAAACTGTGGTTTTGCTATGATCGAAAATTGATTGATAGATATTTCATTATCGCACTCGTCCGAATGCTCTCGAACGGTGAAAACTGGGGGCTTTGACAAAGTTGAGGCTGTTCTAAAGCTCCTACCAGAATGCTCGCCAACTCGAGTGCGAAGAGTACGAGATGTACATCCAATGTACTCTGATGCACAACCTGCACAACTAAACTTATAAACAAGAGTGGCTCGCATTTCCGCTGGAAGCTTATCTTTATAATTAAAAAACTACGATATTCTAAAATTGGTTAATAATACAATTTTAAAATTTACGCCAGAAAAATACTTCGAAAACACATCAGCCAATTCTTTCTTTAACTTCTCTGACTGCGCACCAAAGTAAGGAAGAGATACAAACGCAGTCCTATGGGCGGGGTCGATGTTGCCAACTTCAGATCCGTTGCCATAGAATCTTTCGAGGAATAAACGTATTTTTGAATCTATCCAACTTACAGAGTAGCATTGTTCTATTGTTCAATTCCGTCCAATTTTTGCGTCAACAATAGTATATAAAAATTTTAATTGTTGTGTACTATAATAAATTATAATTTTAATTGTCATATACTATTAGATTATTATTTACTGAACTAATACGATGTGCACAACATTTACGATTACAAAATCTTTTTACAATATATTATTCTGTAAAATTAGTGTTGAAGACGGAGAATACGGCTACGATGACATAAATAATAAATTATATTTCAACTGATGGCATTGGTGAACCTTGATGGAATTCTTTTAAATTCTTAATATTCGTAATCTTCTGAAAATAGAGACGACGGTGTACATAAAGAAACTCCTATTATAGATATAATTATATAATCGAATTTCTATCGATAACTTTCTCTTACATTTGAACCACTTTTGTAAAGACTTCATCACAAGATAACGCCTGGGTGTGCATAATGAAATGAGAGAGAGGGACAAACTTCTCAAATACTCATTCAATGCTAAATGATAGATAACTTGACTTCAGTTTCGTCAGTGCTACTATAGCGTGAGGTCTAGCTCCATGTATCGCCATGTATCGCCTTCCCAGGTGGAATTTAAGAAGTACAAATTAGGTGTTTATCGCTAAATTAATTGCATGGAAATAAGTAATATCCATTAGTAACCTAACCTAACCTCATGCTATAGCAGCATCGTTTCGTCTCCATGCTCCAGCGATTTTTTACTCGAGTAAATTTGAATGAGCATGGGTACAGATGGAAAAGAGAAGTTGAACTAAAGTACAGACTGGTAGGCAAAAACTTCCTAAATGTGTTGATCGGAATATTTCTTGACATCGAAGTCTACGAAACCAAAAGTATATCATTTTTCACCTGCAAGCCATATACATAGTCATCCAATCTTCAATGAAATCGTTCACATGTAGATCTGATTTTCCGCGCATTGATTACACTCTGACATCTTTCATGAAATCCTCTTTCATGACATCTTTCATCTTTTCGACATCTATCATGAAAAGGATCGATATGAGAAGACGTACCTTACGAGATACATCTACTTCTGGCGTCCATTTGACTGTGGACGAACTTTAGAGTGTTTTTTCAAATACGGTACCCGATTAAATCGTTAACAACTCTTGATAAAATGAACGGATTTTTTAAATCAAAACGGCAGTTGAATCCTGAGATTTATATCTTTTATATGTTATTTATAGCTTATATTTATTTTATTTGTTTAATTGTTGTATTTATGATACAACAATCATTATAAGAACAAGACGACACAGTAAAATTCAACCGGCTTTGAAACTGCCGCCAAGATGACGATTTGGACGAAGGAACAATTATCTTTCAAAAGCACTGCATACTTCTCTAATGGAAAGAACATTGTCCTAGCCCAACGAAGTTTTAAGAGAAAGAACAACCTGCGAAGTTCTCCGTCAAAGAAGGTCGTTTACAGATGCGTTAAGAATTTAGCGAACAGTGGGAATCTGTCGAAGAAGAAAAAGGAAGGACGACCCTGCAAAGTTACTGTCGGATTGAATGTTGAAAAATCCGAGGCGATTGTGGAAGGGTATCCCAAAATCAGTCTCAGGCACCTGTCAAAATAGTTGGGGATGTGTCATTGTTCTGCTCAGAAGATTTCGAAGAAAAGGTTGTCAGTGCATGCGCATAAAGCTCAAATTTGACAAAAGTTACAGGAAACTGATTTTGAACGAAGGAAGAATTTCTGTGAGGGGTTCTTGGAAGAGGCAGAGGATCCTGAATTTGTTAAAAGATGGATTATGTTGGACGAAGCTCATTTCAGCTTAAACGGATATGTGAACAAACAGAACATGAGAATTGGGGCTATTGAAAATTTTATGGAGATTACGGAAACTCTACTTTATTCAGAAAGGAAAACTGTTTGTTGCGCTTTCATGGAGCATAGTATTATTGATCTCTATTTCTTCCAGGACAACAATGGCCAAACGATAATTGTTAACGGTCAGCGATACCAAGACATACTAAACACCTTAATTCCTGCAGTGAACACCATGAATATTGCACATGTCTACTACCAGCAGGACGGAGCAACGTGCCATATCACATGGGATAACATGAACATTTTGCGTAACCAGTTTCCCGAAAAGCTGATTTCAAGATTCGGCGATGTTGAGTGGCTTGCAAGGTATCCTGATCTACATTTCTCCATTGGATTTTTTCATCTGGGAAAATCTAAAGGCAAGGGTTTATCGTGAGAATCCGACGGATTTGACTTACCTCAAGGATGTCATCATCTCAAATCAGATTGATCGGCCCCACCCTCACCAGTGCTGCAACGAGAAGCATGCGAACACGCGCCCTATATTGCTTGCAGTCGAGTGGACACCACGTGAAGAATCTCACCTTCAAAAATTAGTCCAAATAAAATATATAAATCTCTGGATTCTACTACCATTTTGTTTTCAAAAATCCGTTCATTGTTTCAAAAATTATTGAAGATTTTTCCGGGTCCTAAATGTAAAAAAACACCCTGCACTTTCAAGATACCTGCTGTTAAAGATTTTTTCGGGGATTTCATTAATTATTTGAAAAATCTAAGTTAATCCTATTATTTAAAAAAAATTATTTCAAAATTGTAGAAATAATCTTGCAATAAGTCGCATAACTTTACAATAACATTGAAAAAATAAGCAGATAGAATTTTGGCCCGACAGAAGTTTTTGAAATAAATTTTTACTTTTTCGAAATTCTTTTAAAAACTTCTGTCAAGAACTTCAGTCATTTATACACTTTTGAGTCCTTTTCTGTGACTATAAGTACATGTTTGTCTAATTTAACAATACAATCGTGTCCTCTCACTCTAGCATCTCAATGAGGGAAGAATGGTTTTAATTTGGTTTGACTTTAAGGGAGAACTTAATCAGTAGTTGTTAGATTTTATGAACTGCTATACGTATTCTCCAAAAATGACAGCATCATTTGGGTGCTATGACAGTATCAGCTTTTCAGCTATATTTTAATAAATTTTAATTTAACTATAACGCATGTGGACAATTTTTTACGAATATTAGTTATTGATATACAGACACAAAATTTTGCATTCCAATGAGAGATTTCTCAAAACTAGTCCCCGAACTAATGCATAAATCATCTACTCGAATTAATTATTTTAAAACTACATCATAAGACTACATAAGAATACATAGGTAGACTGCATTTACGTAAGACCTCTTCATCTCTCATATTTTTTACACTCTGATACGTGATGGCGGGCCTGTACTAAGGCAATGCGTCTCGTAAAATTATTTATTTCTTCTAAGAAAAGTAGTTAAATCGTAGAAGTGCCGACGAAGTAGCAGATAATGTCCCTATATGCAGCATTACTAGATTTATTTTCTATTTTCAGTAATGTTCGTCCTACGTCCAGACCCCCATGTGCAATAGTAAATCTATATCCAATTCGGAAAAACTGAGACTGATTCGGATTAACACTACTAAAAGGCTCTTCTTATGAATCTGTATTCGGAAAATGGGAACCATATGTGAAGGAACTAAAGTATACCAACGGAGACTTCATATTCGTCGAATTTTTTTGTTGAAAGAAAAATTAACAATTTGAAAGAAGAATAAAGTTTTTCTTTTTAAACTGTCTTGCATACCTTGAAAATTATTCATTCAAAAATATCAATCCTCGATTTAATAGCACATAATTCTTTAACTTCTTAAACAACTTCAATTTTAATTTTCAGTTCAACACAGAAACATGTTATCGTCAACGCATTATCACTACAATTTTCGCGCTGGCAAAGTCATGTCATATGAGGAAAGTATTCGGTTTGTCCAAATCTTACTTGGATTTCGTTGTTGAACCTCAGCACTCTCGTTATGAGAACTATCACCGGCTCTGTTTAAAATGCACAGTAATTAAGTCGCTCGCTTGCTTGTTTGGTGTGGCTCTCCTTTTTGCTTCCCTGTAAATGAGATACTTGAAAGCGGCATAGCGGCCGCATATATTCGTTTCTGAATAACAATTTAGTTATTGAAAATTACACTATAGTTGTTCAAACACAAACAAGGAACAATCAAAAGATAAAACGATGCACAGTCAAACTTTTTCAGCACAAACAGTTTGCAGGCACGAATTATAACTTTGAAAAGAATATAATGCCGCCAAATTTGACAGCAGGGATATTTAAACAATTTAAACAATTTAAACATTCTATTTACCACTGGTGATACAGAAGTGCATTGTTTCTTAAGTCTATTTCAATGGTCAAATTTGAGTATAGCTACCTGTGGACCCCAAATGAAAGTTTGTGTAGCAAAAATTATATGTACTAAACTGTGCTGCTCTTCGTCCTCTTCCATTTTGAATGGGATTTTAATTATTTGATTGCCGAATGAAGCTTTTCACGAAAATCCGCTTTTATTCAAAATAGGAACACGAACAAAAACTAAGATAAATAATTTAGAACATGTACAGCTAAGATATCCACTATTTCCTTATCTAAAACAGAAATCTTTCAATGATAGTTGTAAACCTACCTATAAATTCATATACGCACAAATAAACGCAACGTATAATATTGTCAGGCAATGATGAACAGATTTTTTTTTCAATACAGCAATGGTTGCGTACGTTATAAGTTATTGTTAGTCTAAACTCCGGCACGAACACAACCCTTCTGATTTCTTTTATTAGACACTGGAGAACATTTTTTATTGAAAATTCCCTTTCAAATCACTGTTTACTTTTCTACATGCTTGATACAACGAGTTTGAGCATGTCTGACATCGAACAAGAAACGACTGGATGATGTAGGCGTTGTTAAAAACGTTCAATAATTTTTTTTCTGATATGCTTAGGTTTTTTCTAAATCTTGCAAGGAACAGTTGAGGACAAAAGCCAAAGCACTCCACATTGTGCACAAAATTGTATGTGGTCAATACTTAAATGAGCGTTTCGGGTTTCTACCCATCATCAGGTGGAAGATCTGCAAAATAAGCAAAGAATTGAAAAATGTTTACTAGATAACAGCACACATCATTTAACATGACGAGAGATTTTTACTGCAACATTTTTGAAAAATGCTGCCAAACGCTAAAATTTGAATAAAGGTTCATAGAAAAGTAATAAAAAGCCCAGTGGAACGTTATTGAAATGTAAGCAACAAACCGCTCCCGAATAGCTAGAGTATTGAACCCATACAATTTTCAAATCAATGAGGAGTACTTTTATTTAGACCCTTAACTTTTTGCTAAAATTGTTCGCTATGTAATTTCTGGCTTTTCTCATGCTAAAATTTTTCTGTAAACTCTTGTAAATTGGATGTGAGCGCCTCGCTCTCATGAATAATGTAAGAGAAAAATGATGATCCACATCACAGAATCAAATTACAGCGGATGGTATTTCAGGTGATAAACTGAATTATTTATGCAAGGATTGGACACATTCCTGTCTCACAATACATTTATTCATTTATTTCTTTAACATTTCCAGATAGATCATTGGTTATGCATCCGACATATGTAGTTGCTTTCACCCAGGAACGACGTGAGTTTTGCATGAGGGCAAAAATTCCCGAGAGGCTGGAGTGGCTCGTTAGTAGGAAACACACGTTCATTATTATGTTTGCGATTAGGCAAGAAAACTTGACTTCAGTTATTTGCTGCCACATCGGAAAAGATTTAAAATCTGAAGACGGACTTCTGCAGAATGTACAGATAAAACTACTACATTTCTGAAACTCATGCCTATTGAAGAATTACGACTTGCAATAACCATTTCAAAGATAATCTCTCTTAGGAATAAAAAATATTTTAGCTTATATGTGTGGTATACTGGTGCGAAGTTCAATCGATTCAAATTATTTCAACTACAGAGACAGATATTTATGGATATGTTCAAGGAGTAAGGACGAGTAACAGGGATCAAGTGTGATCAAGTGAAGGATGTTGAAACTTCGTTGAGTTGCGTTCAAATGTTTTCCTTTTTTGGTAGAACGGAAACACATTGTTCAATTTAACCATATCTGTGGTTAAATTTCATCGAAGAATCATGAAAAAAATATGTATTTTTAAAATATTTTTTGTTATGTACACGTATCTAGTAAACGGAATGAATTTCTTTCAAATGATTTATCATAAAAATTACCTATAAATCAGGAAAATTCAGTGAGTGAAGGACAAAATTATTACGGACATCCAGAGTGCCCTTAATTTTGTTCAGTTTTTTAATACCATCAAATCTGCTGTGATTTTATTGAATATTGATCTCAACGTTTTAAAAAAATTAAATCATTGTGAAAATCAAAGAAAGAAATTTGCATTTTGAATGCTGATGAACGAGAGACAAGCTTTTTACCACTCCATATCTTTGCATACTCGTTAATTCCTACGTCTCCCAAATATAACGGGTTAAGAGACCTATGCGTTTTGCTTTGATAGACAAACATACAATTTCATGAATTTTCTTAGGCGGCTTAAATTTATACTTGATCGAGTCGAACCAAATTTGTTGGGTAATGTTTAAATGTTATAAGGAGCCGCTGTACTCTTTATTGACCTCGTCGGATAAAATGAAGGAAATTTTACCAAACTTGCATGTATCAGGCTCATCTTTTGCTGTGTTGCACGGTCTTCAGAAAACACACACACACCCGATTTTACATCAAAAATTTAGAATCAGGCTAAATGGAGCTGTTATATATGATACTCCAAGTTGCAAACTGAGTAAACTTCTTGTACCAATCCTCAATGATATTACTTCGAATCAGTATTCTGTTTACAATGATTTTAAATTGAAGAAAATATTAGAACTATTCATTATCTTAGGAATTTGATCTTGACTTCTTTTGACGTAGAATCGCTTTACACCGATATTTTTCTTGAGGAAACCATTGATATTCGGCTGAGCGGGTTATTACAAAATGGGATGGTAACTCAAAATTAATGGGTTTCATTTGCAAGAATTTCAAAATTAAGCTGGAATTATAAGTAATGTACTCGTTCATTATAAGTGCAGGCAAACCTAATAAAAAAATAGAGGGTCGAGATATATAAAACTTCCATTAGTACCGTCACTTGGCAATATTTTTAGGCGCTCTCGTGAAGCAAAGTGGTTAGACGATTGTCCCCCGGATTGAAAGCCAGTTTTCTGCAATCGCTACTATGGCGTTACTTTATTCTATTTAGAAAGCCATCGCACGTTGAGCAGTTTTCAACTACTTTTACCTCAATCATAAATCAAATAAGTTTACTATGGGAGTTACAGAGAAAAATACTTTGGCCTTCCTAGACTGCCACGTAACACAAGGCTGCAGTGAATTGTCGCCCACTTTTACAATATTAGGCTCCAGCTCCTTCAGTTTTTCGCAACAAGTTTCAAAAATTAATTGCATTCAAACTTTGATCAATAGGAGCATCAAGTTCAAAGCACGTTCTACTTTCAAAAATGTTCATGGTGAAGTTGAATTCTGAGGCACATATTTACAACTAACGCCTTTCTGCCGGGCTTCATTAATTCACAAATTGAAAAAAATCTGTCGAATAAATATGTTTCACAGACTTCTGTAGAAAACAATGAAGGGCATTTTGATTTTTCCATTCCGTGTTTTGGAGCGCCGTCCTAGAAGTTGTCGCGCGAGATAAAATTACTGCGTCCTAAATATGTCACTCTCGTTAATAAGCCTCCCATTTGATTTGCGACCCTCTCAGGTTTAGTGTTACAGCTGTGTTCAATGCACGTCGTGTGTCGGCATGTAGGATCGAAACTTTTACATCAGTGACAGAACAATCGGGCAAGAGTGTGGATTCAACTAGCTTACCCATCTCATTCAGCAATACGCGATCTTGTTAGAAAATACAATGTTTCCATGTCTGCTACTGATTTCAAAATCTTAGACTCAGCTTCATCTCTCAATGTCCTCTAGATTTTAGAATCGTTACATAGTTTAAAGTAAACACCTATCCAGAACTATGCTGACTGTTTCTGCCCCAGTTAATAGGCAAAAGACCTGTTTATAACTTGTTCAATTTTGTTACATACTTGTCTTTTTTTCTTGATTTCTTCCAATGTTTCCCATTCTCTGCAGTTTTAACTTTTTGTGCATCACGATTCCCAATTGTATTGACTTTAGGATCAAATAACCATTTAAGGAAGGCTATTCCAGCGACCATTTTTTCATTAATAGTGCACTCCACAATTCGAACTTATTCTAATTTTTTAAAGTTATACCATGAACATGATGGAAATCCCACGTTATTAGCATTATGAGGATTCATAGAGCAGTCAGCACCAAACGTATTGAATATGTCTCCATTGTTGGAAAGTCTCAAAAAAATCTCTCACGGGGACACTCCCGAGTCAAAAATAAAAAAGTTGAGCTTCTTCATGATCATATTTATCAGGAGTCACACACGGAAACAAATTGGACTTAGACTGATCCGGGGTACCTTATCCATTTTATTCACCAATACAAATTGGCCAAAATATGTATCAAAAACAAAAAAAGAGAAGTCAAAAACTTTTATAGATATCAACCTCCTCATTCATCAATCCGCCTTCATACCGAACAGTGTAGCAGCCATATATCCGAGGACAATTTTAATATTTTATGCTCTGCACCTAACTTGTAAGATTTGCGCATTTTAGAATCCCTTCACATTGCAAAAGAGAAGCCGCTTTTAAATAATGCTAATAGTTCATATCCTTTAGAAATTTTTGTGTAGATTTTTTTCCTATTGATCACTTTCGTCAAGAACTAACCAATTTTGTTTTTTGTTTTTTCAGACTTACTGAAGATGGAGCTGGTCTTCGAAACGTTTAAAGTTGACTAATTCAGATATTTTAAATTTAGCTTTGTAAATTATATAAAATATAATACCTATCCGTGCTGTATTCTTTGTCTTCAAATTCTTAATGATTGTCCGACTAAGGAGTATTAATTTTACGGAATTATATAGGTATGGTACGAATGCTCCATGTAAATTTAAACACATAAAATCGAAGTGATATTCCCAAGGAAAAATAAAAGAATCTACATTTTGAGCAGTTAGAAGAGAGTGACGTAATTGATGAACATACTGTGGTCAAGTTATTCAATATTTCGGTTTGTAATGATTACGCATATTTCCGTAGCTCAGTTTTTAGGACACGCTCATCACCTTCAGTGTCTGATAGCCCTCATGAAAAATTCTTCTAAGTCAATTATAGGAGTAAAAGGTTGGAAGACTCATGAATGTGATGAAACCCTACGTACGCAGGCATTTGTTTATTCATGATACAGCGAAAACACGCTATGTGTGAGAGAAAATACAAACTACTTTCCATCTAAACACACGTTTTACGATACATTACTGCTTTCACATATGCGGAAAAAAATTAATTCTCTCAAATTTTACATTTCCATTTGGTTATAACTAAGTTTGATTTGGAAAAGCCTATGCGTTGCTCAACCTTTCTCTCTGTGAAAAAAAAATTTCCGCCCAATAACTTCATTCGAGGTCGGTGAGCGTCTTATTGAAATGAACCAAAGTTTATTTCTACCCACTTGACCAGGACCATCTTCAGCTCCAAAAAATAAAAAATCAACGAAAATGATTGATTATTTGTTTATAGACAAGTTTTAGCCTCCCTTTGCCATAACAAAGATGTGCAAAGAGAGGAACGATGAAGGCACCATTGAATATGAAGTTATGCGAACGCGGAAGTTATCTACGCACAAGGTGCATAAAAACAGTAAGCTGATAAAAGTTGAAGAAGTAAGTAGTAGGTGCTGAAAAACAGGACAGCAGTGAACCGAAAAATGATGGTCTGTAGCAAAACAAATAACTTATTTTATTTCAACAAAAAAAAAGCCTACCTAACTCTCAGCTCGAGGCCTCACACATTCTCCTCCTGGGAGTGCTAATCACCATACGAACAATAGTTTAATCTCCCTGAGTGGATTCTACTCAAATACGGAAAATATATATATTTACATGTATGCACACACATGAAAGGTGAAAATGTATGTTCACGCTTAAATAACCTAGACAATCGGACACATCTCATCTCGACTTACGAATGAAACGAAACTTCTCAAGAATATAAACAAAATTTACTGAAACGAAATAAGTAACGTACGTACTTCTTTCATTGGAAATTATGCATGGCATTGTATCTGAATTAGCAGGGTCATCGAAAAGCAATGACATTTTTTATCGCAAAAAATGAAACCACCAATAGCGTTCAACCAGAAATCAAATAGGAGATACTGGTCATGTGATAGTATTTGACTTATTTAATACCCGGCGATGTGTCATTCATGTCTTTTCGAAATAACCCTATAGAGGATTCCACATTACCCTGCAAAGTAAAGGGCAATATTAGGATTCTTTTAACAATGCTAACACCTAGCAGGCATCACTTGACATGTATTACTTCAAAAATATTGGAAAATATTTGATATGTTCAAGCATTACCATGTTGTGGACGACAACACGTACATGCCTGCAGCCGCATAAAATAATTGATGACCGTAATGAACTAGACTAGATGAGTAGAAAAAACTATAAAAGATGTAAGATATTTTTAAGTATTGACTTCACATTGAAATTACAACTAAGCACTCTAGGTTTACGTCAAATTCAAGTAGCCACTTTAAATAGGGAGAGCAGGAAATGTCGCACGGTTAAACATGAGAGTATACGCATGTGAACCGAACATCGTTTCCCTACTTCTAGTAATTTTCCGGCAATGAATAATCTTAGCACTTATGCCGTGGACTGCTGAAACTCCAGCAAATGAACAGTATTTTAGAACCATCCTATTCAATTTGGACTATAGATCGACGCAATTGATTTATCATTTTATAGTTTCACATAAAATATTATCGTTCACATATTATTGTGCTCTGACAGTTGTGATGAAGTAGGAAGTAATTGATCATGCAGTTGAAACTCTCATTATAGCATCTATCAGAAAACAGTTTGAGAAGCATCAGCATTGCAAATATGTAATTTAAAATGACACTACATGCAAATAAGTTAATTAAATTTGTGATGCCAGACATGTTGCCCTGAATACCTCTTGCGCTGTTCTTCGCGCCGACTCTGTGTGACTTTATCCCTGACCTGGAGTAGATAATAGCTACATTCCACATCATTACCTAGCATGGCCAGTGCAGCATAGTCTAATGACGAGCCCAAATCCCGCCCGCCTTTGCTTTGGAAATTTATTCTACCACGATGCCTCGAATCAGTCCGGGCGACTAGAGTGCACACCGGAGCAGTTTGTTGAATTTCGATAAGGTGATTCAACACATTATCTACAATGCTTTTAGTAATTTTCAGAGAGACCGTTGAGTTTAAATGTTAAGATGAATACTATTGGTAATGACTTCTGATACGTTCATTCACTTGCAGTTCAACATATGCTGCATTTCTAACATCAAATAAACTGAAACTACTGCAACGTCAAACTGAAGGTATTGCAACGTCAATTGCAGTTTAATTTCGATGTCAGGAACTAAAAAGAATTTCGTTGTTTTTTGGGTACCTAGAAGGGTAATCGAAAACGCGTTGGCTAATCTAAATAGCTTATGTAACATTATAGGAACATTCAAAAATAGCTACTCAAGAAAAAAATTAATTACACATTGCAAATTATTCCGGTTATTTGTGAGTCATCATCACTTAGTTTTATAAAAGTGTGTCAACAGACCTAATTACTTATAATCGGTAGAAACCGTACTAAAAGTCGTGTGTAGTATAAACAAGCATTATACCGGACAAGCTTGGCGTCAAGGCATGCAGACAGTGAATACTGTAAAGTACAGCGGAAAACAATCCTGGATTCCACTGCTAGAACACGCCACGCTCACTGCCAACACACTCCACGTTCACTGCCAATCCACCCCATGTTCACTGCATCGCATGCCACGCTCACTGCCAGACCTTAGCGTCAAAGGATCAATATCTGAAGAGAGCATTCCACGCTCTCTGCTGGATTATAGCAGTCTGTGTTCACAGCCAAAGCACCCTACGCTCACTGTCAAAGCACTTGTGCTCACCGCTAAAGCATTGCACGCTCATCGCCAAAGCATTCCATGCTCTCTTCCAAATCACTTAATCCTCATTGCTAAAGCATTCCACGTTCACTGTCAGGGCACTCCGGGCTAGCTTCCGAAGAATTACACATTCATTACTAAGCTCCCAAGCAATCTACGCTCATCACTAATGTACCCCACCAATGCTGAACGTGCACTCTACCATCACGAATCCGAATCCACTCTTGCGCATTACAAACGTCATAGGAATGACTGATTCGAACCATGGAGGGAAGCAAATCGGTCGCTGAAGGTCTCCACCAATCCTGATGCTACGTGATAAGAACTTTTCAGTAGTTCTGCAGCCAGCAATGTATTTGAGAGCTTCGAAACGTGCTGTTCTATAGGAAATATTATCTTGAACAAAAACTCATTAGTTGACAATTGCTGATTTAAGTGATTTTGAGTTGGGAAAATTTTCACGGTATTGTTGAATAACGCCTCTTGAGTTACCTCTTATTGAGTGTAACCCAACGATTCTTCAGTAAATTTAGAATGGAAGAATCATTATGAAAACCCAGCGAATGAGTACCTGCTTACAAACATCCTTCTTCTTGATGTCTGTGTTGCAGCTTCATCAATATAACAAGCAAGTGTTCCTTAATATAAAGCTTTCGATATAATAAATCTCTCAATCTCTAACAAAATTACTAGTATGTTTGAATAATTTTCATTTCCCTTCCATTGTTTATATATGAAAAAGGTGCCAGATGAGAATCTTTTATGATCTCGTCTCACGAGGTTTGCTAATAATTATTCTTCACAATCATATTTTGTTCAAGTCATACCTTTTAATGACATATTCACTAGTTTCTTTAAAATCTCTCAAACCCTCATCCCCTAAACATTAAGGGACCACACAAACAGTACAAATGCTGACAATAAAAGAAGCTCCCCCGATTTCCCTTTGGATGTACCAAACCCAACTCTTTTTTACTAAAGAGTCGCTGCAGTGCAGGTCCAGCGTCTTCCAAATGTACATCCCAAGTCCGGGCCTCTATTCACCCTCACGTGAACAGGGTGTAATGCAGTCTGATAGATTAAATTTTGACGCGATAATACAAGAAGTAATAATGATTTCTATGAGTTCTGAAAATAATGAATGACTAAAAGTTTTCATTAATTAAGGTCTGTGTATTTATTTACGATGATGCGGTTACGATTCAAGAAAAGCTGCATCGGAAATCTAGCAGTTTTAACAGGCTTCAAAGTTTTGAATGATGTTGCTCAATGCTCACTGGTATAATCAATCTTCAAATTGAAGAGATCATTTCTTACAGGTAAGGACTGTAATCTGCGTTCAGCATTTTATTAGCGAACATGAAGATCAACGACTGTTTTTTCTCACGAGCACAGTAGCTATCATGAAAGTAGCAAAATCATTTCGAACTCCAACAGGGTACAAAAATCGCTAAAATGAACCACTTGCAAGACGAAACACACCATCCTGAGACAAACAATGATTTATAATAAAGAAGTTGCCAAAATAAATTTCCAAATGATAAAATGGATTTAGAGCATACCATTGCCTCTATCAGTGTTATTCATGAATAATTATTGTATAGAAAAATGCCAAGCTGTGTCATTCATTTCGTAATACTTTGTGTATTGACTAGCACACAAGAGGCCTAGATAAAATTGAATAGCTATCATCTTTGGCCCGAAATTTCACTCCAAGTTTGAAATTATGTTACAATCTCCAGAACACAAGACCGTGGTGGATACCGTCGTGCGGTCGACGTGAGGGTTCGTGGAAACGGGGCTGTCATATGTGCAGCTACCTTTTTCCGGGGCGCTAGCTTTTCCGCACAGCTGCCCTTCCTGAGGTTCGTGTGGACACCGCCTACGCCGTAATTAGTCCGCTAGGGCAACAGAAGTAGTTTCTGTATGTGCTGAACTACGGCGGTACCGTTAGGGTGAGCTTTGTGTTTGTACCACCTACGCCGTAATTAGTCCTATAGGGCGGCAGAAGTAATTTCAGTTTGTGCCGAACTACGGTGGAACCGCTAGAGCGAGGTTTGTGTGGGTACCGCCTACGCCCTAATCAGTCCGTTAGGGCAACAGAAGTAATTTCTGTATGTGCCGAATTGCGACAACGTCTTTCTTTACGACAAACTATGCAGAATAGTTTGTCCTCCCAAGGTGGTTCCTTAAGCCCCTTTTTAGGCCAGGTGTCGTAATAGACTAAAGCCTATATCAAATATGAGAAAGGAAACTCTTTTGACCTCAGGATCTGAATTTTTTGTAGCAGAATTTCTTTACAATGCCTCTTAAATAGACAGATACATTTCAGTAAAGACAGTGATTTACTATATTTTGCAAAAATAGTGTGCACAAACATGAGTTAATGCATAACATGGTACAACACGCAAAATTACATTTAAAATATTAGTGCTTGTCAGCTAGGTAATCAAAATAATATTAGAATATTGAAATACAATACAAATGACACTTAGAGGCTACTAAAGTAAATGCACAGACGCGCCATCGGGGCAGGGAAACAGACCTAGGCCCAGTAGAGAAACTGAACACATAAAGAATATGTTAATATTATTAGAATATGATTATGGGTAACAAATAAAGACCGGACTCGAAACCACTGCCTGACAACCGTCAATTTATTTAAAAAAAACTATTGAATTAAGTTCTTAAATACCTTCTGCCTTTAAAAACGGCAAAATTGTAGATAAATTTGACTTCTCAGGTTCAATTTTTGATGTTCAATTTCCGGATGAGACACCTTAAATAATAGTAAATATGTTAGAAAATGTAAATGAACTTATTGAAAACCCCGTATTTTTGCGTTTTACTTTGATATCAGAACTATCAAATCACACTTAAACTTACATTAAACAAATAATGAAGCTTCGAACACATTCAACTATTGATATTCGAAAATAATTCTATAATATTTCACCCAATCACGGGTAACTCAGGAGCAAATATGATTGACTGTTCTAATCTCACAAGGGACGATGAAGGTGAAATAAATGCCTTGCAAAATTTCCGGCAACTAATTAGTCCAATTGCCGCAATATTGCAACGCTCCTGCTGCCTGCCATGCTCTGCACACAGGTCTGGTCACTTCTCAGGGATTACGTGTGAAATACCCAATGCTTGTCATAAATTTATAAGTTTACAATGATGGAGTAACGTGATAACACAGCATAAAAAGTTCTGTCCCTGAGTTGAAACTGTTATTTTTTATTTTCTTATGTTTAGAAAAGATGAAAAAATACTTGTATACATTTCTAATTTTGCTTATGAGTCCATGATAATGATGTTTTTTAAATTTACCTATTCTCATAGGGACAAAGTGACGAATTCGAAGTTTGACTTCAACAATGTAAATACGAGTATAAAACGACATGCAATGCAATAATATCATTTTTCAATATAAAATTACACCAGTGAGACAACAGAGACATAAGAAATGAGTTGTTCTTCTAGTTTTACGCTTATATTGTAGAAAACTCTCTCGAATCAACACCCAAATTTAGTCTCCCATCATGTTTTCATTATAAGATCATTTATAGCGGCGTTCCAAGTCCAATATATCCTAGTGGAAGCGCTCGCCTTCCTCCTCGAAGCACGCTCCCATGTTTTCCTTAAATTTTTTTAAGATGGGCTTCAAGGATTTTGGCTCTAAGGCAACCATCTTGCCGTAGCTTGTCGCCAAGTTCTGAACAAACTGCGCATCGTTTTCCATAAATCCAACAGTGGCTCCAAATTGAAGTTGTTCCTCCCCACACTAAACTTGGTACGCTGTGGCCAGTCCCGCTTAAGGTAGTGTGCCATGGTATCCCTGGTGTGCGTTTGGTAAAGCCACTACTTGGTAAAGCCGTTTTGGAGGTCATCAGGAGAGCCACCATTATGAAGTCTCCTTTAATCTCATAACGGTACTCTTCATATTTCGATGCATTTAACAAGATCTTAACAAGAGCACGCTAATTTGAAATTTACGATGGAATGTGAGACTAATCATAAGCTTGCTTTTCTAGACTGTTCCGTGGAAAAACAAAATCAAAGATTCGTAACTTCAGTTTATAGGAAAATTACCTTTACGGGCTTAGGCCCCACCTTTTTTAGTTTTTGTTCATTTAGATTCAAACTCAATAGCGGTAAAACCTTGCTGCATAGCGCATTTCATATAAGTTCAACCTACCGCAATGAATTTAATTTTCTACAATATTTTTTCAGCAACAATGGTTTTCCAAATAACCTGATCTCTAAAGTTATAAGGCTATTTTTAGACAAAAAGTATACACCGACCTACCCTGAGACAACTGTAAAGGAAAAGAAATTCTATTGTAACTTGCTTTTTTATGGTGCACAGTCCAAGAAGCTAGCCAGTGACGTTTCAAAACTAGTGGAGAAATTTTAAAATTGCTTAGATTTATTCCAATATTGACAAACAAGTGTACTATAGGATCGTTTTTTAGATTTAAAGACCGTCAGCCTACTGATTGGGCTCTCGCATAATCTATAAGTGTTGTTGCCCGCTATGCGGGTCTAGCTACGTGGGTTGCACCCAGCGTAGTTTTAGAACTAGATTTTTCGAGCACGTTGGTAGGAGCTCCAGAACGGGTAGAGTTTTAGCCAAGCCATCTTTTTCAGCCATCAGGGATCACGCTGAGCAGTGTAGTGTAATAGTAAGCGAATCTGATTTTTCAATTTTAAGTTTCTGTGCAAATAAAAACGACCTACATTTACTAGAATCTCTGTACATTAAACAATTGAAACCAGCTCTAAATTCAATGTTATCATCATTCCAGTTAGAAATAGCCTGATTTTCGAAAATTAATTGTAGTATAATCTCTCCATTTCCGTTTTTTCGCACTATTTTGGGTTGTATTCTTTTTGTCTATTAGCCGTGTCTTATTCTCTGTATTCCAATTATCTTTCACAGGTGTTGATAATGGCTTGAGTTGAGCCGAAACGTTCACTAAATAAAATGATTTTTAAATCAGCTGTCTTCACTATCATTTATATTTTGCTTGAGTAATCATTTGGTACCCCTCCAATTCGGGGATTGCAAATCTCATAACTCGGTTTTCCCCTCTATAGCAATCTGTAAAAAGGCACACTGAAAACATAGGTATAAAAATACAGATACATTCAATTATGGATATGTTGAAAATCTAATAGGATATGTTGAAAATGAAATAAAGTATATACTGTATATGTATATTTGTGTTTTTCTCACCTTCCAGAGTTCTTTAACAGAGTTCGCAGGTGAAATGAGGTGCCCAAAGTTTGTCCTGATCCTCGACAGGCATACCAAAATCAGCATTGAAGGCTTTCCTTATTTTCAGTGATCTTTCCAGAGAGTAATTTTACCTCTAGTTTTGATGAACTCGTCAGTGGCGCAGCAAATATGTCTGCCGGATACTTAAAACCTCTGGATGCAGAGCTTGATGAATGCAGATCGTAACGACTGATGACGATCGACTTGTTTAGACAGCTAGTGACGGCTAGAAGTGAACGGACCTATTGAACTTCAACAGGTTCTACAAAATTTTTTTGAAGAAACGTACCAGATTTTACATAAAAAGATGCTTAAAAAAGCTAAAAACCTTAAAGTTGATGCAAAAAGAGCTAAAAATTGTTATCAAGTTATATTACAGTTATTGAACATATAAAGTGGAGTTTGATTGTTATTGATAGCTTTATAAAGCTGATTTTAAGCACCCTGTCTAGTATAGGAGTAGGCAAACCCTTTACATGTTTCTGCAATTGGAAATTTCAAATTTCTAGGCAGAACAACAGGTGAGGCATGTGACATAGCTAATTGCAGTCAATGACAGATACATCTTACAAGAATCAATGATGTAACTTCTTTTTTTCAATTTCTGAAATACACCACTGTTCATTCCTACCATCACACTGGCATTGTAAGTACCTATGACAATTATTTAGGTTGGGTATGGTCAATTTGCAAGCTCACTTTTCAATGCCTCAACAAGGCCATCTACATCACAACTAGACAATGCAACCAGACTTGGGTGTGAACTACTTTTTTTCTAGCTTTTACTAAAATAAATAGTACGTTACATTTTATGGATAGATATATTATTCCTCTCATCCAGAAGCAAACGAAATTTTTATCTCCGATGTCAGTGTCCAATTTTTCTTCAAGGTGTGGGCTTAGAACATTCTTTATCACAGCATTGTATTGGCTTCTGTGTCTTCTTACCCTTAAAACGACTTCGCAACCTTACACGAAATGCTTGCACTGATCTACCAAATCGTCACACGTGGTAATTGACGCGTGACAACATAAATAGAGCACAAACTTTCCTCCAATATTCGCAACATTAGATTGTTGTTCCATTAATTGAGTAAGCGGATTACTTTTAAAACGCACAAATGTTACATGTTCCTTCGTTTCGGCATGCTTTGTTAGTAAACCATACTTGTAAATGTGTAGCGTTAGTCAGTAATCGATTTTCTACTTTTCGGTGCCTAAACATAGTTAATTAGATTGAAATAAACAAGTTTTCTTTTATGCACTTTCCGTCGGAAATGAGTATTTACGAGTTATAGCGGTAAATGACTTACTGCAACTCTAGTGTTTGAAGCGGGAAGAAATTCATTGAGTGCATCGTATGGCAACACTGCAATGGGCGCCCTTTCCGACGCGCTCGATTGCTCGAGCACGTTCACGCTATCTAAGATGAAAGTTAACATACCGCTATTATTCGTTATTTTTGGGTGATAATTTCTATTGTGTAATTAACTAAAAAATCCTATAAGTGGGTTCAGGCTCCGCAAGCTCCACGGGGTGAGCTAATAATGAATTACGAAGTATTCAAACGTACTCTAACAGCTCAATCGCGCAAAAAATAAAACCTACCGCTCTAACTCGTAAAATACTTATTTGCCGCAAAAAGTGTATAGAAGAAAAGTAGTGTATTTCGATGTTATTACCATGATTCAAGCAACAAAAAGTCGAAAATCAATTAGTAGCTGTTTATTCGATCCTATTCGTCATCATAGACGAAAATTTACATACCGCTACAACTCGTGAAATACTCATTTCCGACGGAAAGTGCATAGAAGAAAACTTGTTTATTTCGAATTAATTAAATTTGTTTAGGCAACGAAAAGTGTTAAATCGATTATTGACCAGCGCTACACATTTACCACTATACTTTTAAGCTGTTTCACATCTACAAAATAAAGAATTAGCCTTTGTACCATCTGCTATACCTCCCGTAACCAGTTGTGGAAATGTTTCATTTGCAACCATTCTTTTCTGATCATTTGGGTATAATTTTTCTTCCCAATTGCACTTTTGGTGAAAGGTTGTTTTGTAGTAGTTCAAGAAGAATTTAAGTAATATTATCCACACCACAACTCACCAGGACGACACTGGCGGTAAAACTGCAGAACACCGACGAACCGTCGTAAACACTTTCATGCCTGGCGTCCACACAAGTGAACAATACAAATGTGTCAAATAATCTTAATTTGAAACAGTTAAGGACCTTGAATATCTTCAATTCTCTTCCAGACTGTCCGCTTTTTTCATTGCAGGGTAAAATTTCTTAAGCCAAAAAATTATAGGAATTTGTAGATGTTTGTTTTGAACACTTGATCGTAAAAAAGGCAAGGTGAGTTTCTCAATCACTCAAGCCTATAATATCTAATTGTTTCTCTACATATTGCTATGCCATGTTGATACACATGTTAGCCATGATACTGTGAACCATCTTACAAAGCCATATTCAAATATTCCAATTACTTTTTTCATGCTGACATTCAACGTGGAATGTCCACATATGTGGACAGCAGGCACGTATAGGTAAAGTTACTTCCTCGAACATGCGTCCACATACGTGGACGTCAGAAGTATGAGGTCATAAATCGATGTATTTCGAATGCCTGATCTGTAGCTACTCATGCCGCTATATTTATGTGTTATGTGATGCTGTTCAATATTTAGTTCCTGCCTTGTTCTGTTTAGACATATTTTACAAATTATTAAGTACCTGCGGACGTCCGTTGCTTTGCTGACGGTATTTTATTTGTAAACTGTATCCGAATAGCATAAAGCTTCACCTGGTACCATGTTGGAACCCGAGCATTTTCCATTCATCAGGTCTTGTGGACTTGCCTGATTTTTTGATTTAGTTCTAATACTTTTGAATGGCCTGCTGTCGGCTACCCTCCCATAGGGAGGAGAAGCCTGGTATATGTATATGTACTTTTGAATGGCCCTGTTGGGACTAAATTTTGTATGGGTATCATATAATACCCGAAATGTTTAATATCCGGCGCCGGTAAACAATTATCTTACCAAATTCGTCGCGATGAAAATGGGACTTATGATCACTATTTTATGACAGTATGCAGGCAGAGAGAGGGGAAAAAAGTTGAAAAAATATAAACCTTTAGAGCCAAAGTAGTAGAGCCATAGTAGAGTAGATATCAGAGTCATTTGAAGATGAAAAGCCGTGGCACTTATGATTTCAGGATCAATAAAGAAAACATCATTATTTGTAAATGTAGGGAGAACAAAGTTATGCTTGTTGGTTCTATTTACATTGGCATCAAATCACAGGACCCTTGGAAAATATTCAGTAAGAAAACTAAGGAAAATGTCTACCCGGCTAGACCTGAAATCATCCGTGAAGATTACCTTAGATTAGATTATTAGTCAGTTTAAGCCTCCCTATCCGCAACAAAGGCGATCCAAAGAGAGGAAGGAAGAAGGCACCATTTAGTATGGAGTTAAGGGAACGCGGAATCTATGCAGAAAGAGCATAGAAACAGGAAGATAAGAAAGAAGTTCATGAAACAAGATCAAATTTGAAGAAGAACGTAGTAGGTGCTGAAAAAACAGGACGGCAGTGAACCGAAGAAAGATGGTTCTTAACATAACAAAAGCATTTTATTTCAACAAAAAAATGCCTTCCTAACTCTCAGCTCTGGCCCTCACATTGTCAACTGGGAACACTAATTCCCATAGATACAATATCTGTATCCCCCTAAGGGGAATCATCCGTGAATATAATGAACATATGGGCGGTGTTGACAACTCTGAAATGATGCTCGCACTGTACAAAACGTATATTCGAAGAAAAAAAAATGGCATCATCGTGTATTCTTCCACATCACGAACATGCGTGTCAAAAATGTATGGCTCCTGTTCCAAGCAATTGGGGAGAAGGAACTCTTCTTGACTTCGCAGTTGACATCGCAAGGTGTTTGCTGGCTGACGTGAGGCCTGTAAATTCTGATACAAAACCAGTAACCACTGCAACACCAATAAGCAGATATCAAAAGTCTGAAGTACACTGACGTTCCATTGGCGTGGAGAATGGATTGTTTTAACCCTGTTCAAATTCAATCACCAAATGCCCAGCGTTGTAAGAATCCTGGCTCTCAGAAAAAGGCACGTTTTAAGGCCTGTTGACACGGTCAGTGGGTGAGCGCTCCACCACGAGCTCAGTAATGTACTTGGTCGAGTCAGTGTGTCGGCACGGACCATGGCAGTGGTGCAGCACTGCTCCTAGTAAAATCCTCAGTCTGCTCCTAGCAGCGGTAGAGAGAGAACGTACGAAGGTGGCTCTGCGACAGGCAGTGCCGCTTTCAAGGCAGTGGCGCTTTCAACCTCTATCAGTTGTCGTGGCTATAAAGAAGAAACATAAACAAATGAGGAAAATGTGGGCGAAACGTTGGCTTAAAAAAAGTCTTTTTAAGCAGCTAAACGCCACCTTTCCAATGGAACGTGTAGGCAGGGAGCAGAGACGACACACCCTCTACGTCCAGCATGTAAATAGATACTGGCAAGCCTTGCATAGCTCGATGAAGACCAACCTTCTCCTCAATGTCGTATAGTGCGCCATTCAGTCTGAAACGAGAGAAAATGGGCGGGGTTTGAGCCTCTCTTCAGTGCTGAAGCACTCACTCACTGACCGTGTCAACAGGCCTTTATGTGTTCTAAATGCATGGTTTATTTTTGTGCGGTTGGCAGTGACTCTTTTTTTCAGTTCCATGGTATCTCTCGCTAATATCAAGCATACAGTCAATGCTCAGATAAATGAGGAATTTGTTTCACATTGACCTGATGCCCACATTTGTGGACACTATATATTTTACACATTCAATAAAAAACTTTCTTTTTGCTGTTGTTTGTGTGTTATTTTCCTCCTAATGATCTCATTTATGCTCACAAATACGAAATACTTCTCACACATTTGTCCGCCGTAACGCATTTCAACTCTTTCAAACCTGGCTGGCACTACAAGTATTGAAACGAAGATTAAACGAAACCTTTTGAAGTTAATTCATACATGTAAACTTGGACTTAATATCAGCATTATCTAATTACTCTACGTTAAGAAAGAAGATGCTGAAAAAGCATTAGATTTTTTTTCTATGGACCAAATTTGGTGCCAGATCCCAGATGATCAAAACTGGGAGATAAGCATAATAAAAAGATACCAGATCTGGTTCGAAAAGAGCTAAATTGCCAACACTGTGTTGAACGAACGATGCTTATAGGAAAGACGGAAAGAGAGTTTGACACAGAGTGTGTCGGGAAGAGGAGAGGTGAAACGGAAAAGGGAAATGAAAAAGGAAATGAAAAAGATGCGCCTTGCGCATATGATGCTAGTGTTGGAGGGTTTTTTGTAAGTAGTTTGGGGGTGGTGAAAGTGAACAATCCTTCAGGGCTTAGTATGGGTGAGTGTTAAGGGGGCCCTCCGAGGCCCCTTTTCTCTCCGATGGTCATTTTTCATGTTTTTGTTGGAAAATGACCCTTAGGTTGTGGACTATTTGGCCCTAAAATTTTATGGTGCTGCGGACAATAGATCCCCCCAAGGGGAGGGGGGGTAAGGGGACCAAAATCTTAAATTTTCGACCATATTTCGACCCCATCTAAAAAGAAAACAGAAGAAGAAATGGAAAATTTGAGAATGTACTTTTGCTAGATATGTTCCAAGGATTCTAAAACTGTCTTTGTTTTTGTTCTAGCATAAAAACTCAATGAGTTCTATTCTTTTGAAATATCAACACCAGTGGACTAAAAACCAATATGTCAAATTTTTTCAAAAGCTAAGGCCTGAATCAAAAAGAAGTATGGAAGAAATTGTGTTTCTTTTCAAAAGTTACATATAGTAGTCAAATTTTATATGAATGAGGTTGAAAACAAAAAATTTCATAATTTTATGAAATAAGTTAAATATTTATTTTTATATTTTCTTTTTTTGCAAACTACAATTCACAGTGTGAATATGATCTTATGCATAGGGATTATCGAAATAAAAATGAAAACAGCATTCAATTACATAAATTTTCCATTATATTACACTTCAACAAAAAATTTTGTTTTTCGCCTATACTGAAATGTTACTTATTTTCAAAATTCAAAAAGATAGAAGTCAAAAAGTTTTTATGTTAGGAAGAAAACAAAAACAGTTTTAGAATCCTTGAAAATATTCTAACAAATTGACATTTCTTGATTTCCCAATTTGTACGTTGTCTTTTTTTTCTGCTAGTTCAAAACCAAAAAATTCGGTATATTTTAGGTATTGATCATATGTCGCATGTATAAAAAAAAGAAAATTCCAATTAGAAAATTCAGGAATGTCAGTTTGTTTGCAATGGTACGAGGATTTCAAAACTGTCTTTTTTTTTGTTCTAGCATAAAAATTCATTGACTTCTATTCTTTTGAAAACATCCAAAAATGAACCAAAAAACAAGTTTATTTAAAAAAAATAAAATACTAAGGCCTAAATTAAAAAACTTCTCGAATAAAATATGTTTCTCTTGCAAAAATACAAATAGTGGCCAAATTTCAGACCAATCGGATCAAAATTCAATTTTGACGGGAGGGCCCCCTCAAGTTAGTAAGCATCTATAGTACTGTACGCGGGTGAGTAGGCTTACCGTGGTGGAGTAGTACTCGTTGTGGGCTGTGGAGCAGTACTCGTTTGTTGTCCTGTCAAGTGTCTGACCTGTTGAGGATACGTTCCCTCCTTTTAGACTGCCATATACATAGCAAGAATGTTCTAGAAGTTCGTGAAATGCTTCGAAAGAATAGTTTGAAAGTTCTGAAGTCATCTAAAAGGTTTTCTAATTTTTTTAGCAAATTAGAGTAGAATTGGTTCGGATTGCAGCGGATAATTGCAATTAGTCTATTACAATAAGCTAGTTTCAAAATATCGCTAGCCAGTGTAGAAAAATCAAAGTTTAAAGAGAATAAGCATTGTATTCTTCTTTGTTTTTTAGACGAAAGGAAGTAGAAAATCCACATTAATTGACCAAAATCAGAAGAAAGTCAAAAATTTGTTACACTGTCTAATACATTAAGAAAACATCATGCATGTTTTAGTTGAATAAATTATTCTAATTATGAAATTAAGATAGATTTCCTTGATATATTGACATCACAAGAACAGTGATTTTATGAAATGCTTTTGGACAAAATTTGCAGCGATTTATTTTCAATAATATCATTCCAAGCATCTATTGTAACATTTTGGAGTGCAAATTCTAATGCTGGCAGTAAAATAATTTTTAACCTTATTATGCACCGAGTAAGGGATTACAGAGCACTTCAAACGAGTGTATTCGTAAACTAGTCTATCTAATCTCTTCTAAATTTTAACTTGAAGTGTGTGAAAATAATATTAACCAAATAAAGAGGAGCAGCGACTGTCAGTCGTGGATACGTGCTCAGCTGGAAATCACATGGCTAACCAACGACAAATTGCTAAACAAAGTAATTGTCAACTATTGTTTAAAATTGAATATCATAAAGAAGGCCACCTCTGCGTTATCAAAAAGGACACCCGTTAACTCGGTGGTCCCTCGTTCTCCTGTCTCCAGGCTCACCACTAGGATTAAGACGACCACTCTTCTTCATAGATGAATACATGAACTCTTATATATTGACAAGAAAATTGTATCAGTGCTTGATAAAAATATAGGGTTCATTGATATAGAAAGGTGTGTGCAACAGTTAGTATTATATCGGCAGAAACCCAACCTAATGCATTAAGTGTGTATTTTAGGCGTACGTAAACCAGCTGAGCTGTTGCATGAGAACCTCTAAATTTCCCCAGATGTTCTTTTCAAACTTCAAATGCAATTGAATGTATAATACATTCAATAGAGATTGTGACAAAGATCTGAAACAATTAGTTTTCGCGCAAACTTGCAATTACGGTCATATAAATAAATACGTTGAAATAGAAATCTTTTCTTACTGTATTAGTCTTCAAAAACACAACTTAGATAGTTTACATTTCATTGAATTTACCTTTAAATATTTCAAGTTAGGTTTCTGGCTTTTTTCCTACAATCTGTCTATTCTGGTCAAAATTTTCGTAGGGCCAATAATTTGCCATCAAACTAACGCTTTTCATAGTGAGCACTGTCAGAAACTTTAATCATTTGTTCTTCTTATTCATGCTGTTATACTTTCAATCCAGTCGAGCATCAGAATACGTTTCCTTGTCTATTTAATGAGCAATAAAAACTCTATTATTTACAGTTTCTACTTACGATGCACAAGGTAATGCTCTTGATATAGAGCTTTAAACAAGGTGTCTAAGCTAGCACGTTTTTCTTACTCCCATTGTGTCTTCAAAGTATGATTGTTAATTTAAGTGGTAAATTCAGTGTCAAACTTTTGCTAGCATGGTTTTTGACTAGTATGACATTCCTGCTCTTATTTTCTCCATCAATATTTTTTTAATTTTAAAGCAACGATTTACTTCAAGTGGCACCTACTTGTGGTAAATGAATTACTTGAACTGTTTCCATGCCGATCTGGCGGCCGTTTTGCTTTACGAGAGACTAGTCTTCACTTGACTGAAGGCGCCTCTGCTTTAGCTCACCTCGACTCAAGGGCCGTTTACACTAGGGGACATTTTGGCCGTGAGGCGCGACACGTGTATACGAGGCTCACAACTGCGTTTCATATTTGTGTGTGTTTCTACGAAGTTCCCTATTCGCCACGGTTGTTACGAGGCTCTTCAGTGTCGCGGATTACGAATTTGATCAGAGCGAATAGAAAACTTCGTATAAACACACACAAATATGAGCCTAAGTGGTGAGCCTCGTATACACGTGTCGCGCTTCACGGCCGAAATGTCCCCTAGTGTAAACGGCCTTTCAGTCCCACACACACACCCACGCACGTCATGATGGGAACTATCCAGGCGCTCTGAAGCGTAACACTGTGCATCTATGTACGAAAAAAAACAGAATTAAATATTTATTATATAAAATTTTCTTGTACTTCAAAAACTTTGCGTTGAAGCCTCCCAAATTTTTTTCAATATCATAACTTGGTATGAAAAAAATATATAACTACGTTCAAAAGCGAAAGACTTGACTACATTTCTAATGTAAATAATCTTTTACTAGAATACATAGGTCGATTCCAGTATGAAATTGAGAAATACGTAGTAAAAATTTAGGAAACACCAATAATATTATTTTTGTAATAATTATGATGAATATGCAATACGTGCACGCTCATCGTTAGGGAATTTCAAAAAATAAATGTGATCTGTGGTTTAAAATTTGTTCTATGTCTAAAAAACTTGAAAAGGGATCTCTCCTCAGAATTTCTTAGTGTTAACATTTAGTCCTTTTGCTAACCAAATTCTTCCCAAACTAGCGTCAGAAAATATGGGTTAAAGAATCAAACATAAGGACATAAATGTGTTTCGAACTGTAGCTAAATAAAAAAAACATTCGATTGGAGCAGGTTAATTTGGATTCGTACTAAATGAAACAATAACTTTAAACGCGTGTTTAAATGAAACTAAATCGGCAAATTATTTCTCTTATTAATTTTTTATGACTCCTTTGTCACCAAAGGTTAAGAAAGCGAACGGAAGGGATCATTTAGCACGGACTGTAAAAAGTGGAGAATCAATGCACAAGGTGCATTCACTCACACGGTTCTCTACGAATAGGAACAACGAGTTAAAACCGAAGATTAAGGAAATACAGGGTAGAGGTGGAAAAGAAGACATGAAAACCAAAAGAAGTGAAGTGGGGTACGAAATATGCATAGAATTCACGAAGGCCATTTCTTTTAGCTGAGGTAACTGAGCATTTCCCCTGGGACCCAGTCTAACTTTTTCGCCGCCTGCATTCATGTTTTTCACCGCCTTATTAATTAAATCGCTTAGGCGGCGGAAAATATGCATGCTCCAGCGAAAAAGTTAGACTGGGGAGCACCAGTCCCCATAGTTTTGAGCAGACAAACATAACTAACTAAACCTATTACTACCTACCTTATATCGCCGAGAGGAATAATATATATATATATATCAACTAATCCTTTAATTTTGTCGGGGCTATATTTACGCTCAAAACTTTTCTGAAGGCCAGATCGGATTTCTTTCTCAGTGAACAGTTGTGCGAAGAACTATTAAGGAAGATACTTGGATTTGAGACGAATTTTGTTTGAAAACTCCGAAGTTACGGCCTCCTTCAAGGACTTCAGTCGTCTTAGCGCAAAGTGCTACACAAACATAACTTACCAAGGATCAGAAAAGAAAACAGATCTTTCTCTGAAGAGTCTGTCGGCACTTCTAAAAGACGAGAGCTGCGCAGCAATATGCTTCAAAAATGCATTACACGTGCGCCGGCATGTTTCCAAGAAATAATTGAGTGCTTTCAGTCCCAATTTTATTAACACCTCGACTTTCAAACAGAACTCCACTGCCTCGATTCAAATGTGGCGTGTTAAGTCTTAACGTGAGAAATGTCCAATTCCCGTCAAAGAGTGTGGGATACTAACTCATTTTACCTTATTAATCATAATTTTCTGCTGAACTTTTCTCAGAGCTGTATGCTCTACACTTCTTCAGTCGTTCCCTTCACAACTCATTAAAATGGTGTAAATATAAAGAGTAGAAACTGCAAAAGACGGGCAAAGATAATAAGGGCAGTTTTCTTTGCTACATTATCTGATTTGTGTGATTTTTTCTCCTCACTAGTATTTCAAGTTAGTACTCCATGCTCCAGAAAATTGCATTAAGGTAATACTTTGAGACAAAGCAAGTTTTCAGAGAACTTGAAATTTTCTTGTACTGTAGTTCCAGAAAAAATAAACGTAAGAAACGTTGTACACATAACAAACAGAAATACACCAAGACACATGTTTGAGGCTTGAAGTTTTTTCTAAAATTACAGAACTAATGAATTTCATTATATACATTGAAACAAAAATTGGGGCAACATTCAAAAGCACGGTTTAAAATAAGTGATGCCTGCAAGTTTTGACAGTTAATTGTACTAGAATTTTTTTGAAAATCGTAAATTATGTGTGAAGTATGGTCATAAAGAGATTATAAAGTTAGTTTCACATTAGAAGCCTTCTATAAAAGCATTTCAAAGATTTCAGCATTACAAGCATCCCTATTGAAAATCGAGGACGGTGCACCGGTGGAATATGGTTGACAGGGCTTATTATGCGCGATTTATTGGTCATTCGGCCATCCGACCGATAAAACAACGGTACACCGCCCAATTTACCAGCATGTTATGATTGGCACTGCCATCCGTGGCCTCCCGTTCATACACCGTCTTTAATTCGCGGCATCTAGTAGCGATTCGAGGTTGACTTGGCCAAGGACGGCCATCTGGCTCAGAATCGCTGATACCGTGTTTTTCTGACACTTGTTTCTCATGCCCTCAAGCAACTAAAATTAATCTATGTTAAATAACCCCTTAATTTTGAAATGAAATGAACAAAATAATAATGAAATATATATAAAAAGCTATTCTGAAATTTTACATTTTTGCTTTACTAATTATAAAACCTTTCACACTGAGATAAAAATTAAAATATTCAGGCCTCTATGAATAGGATGTTTTATTCCAGATTAGATTATAAGTTTGTTAAAGCCTCTCTAACCGCTACAAAAATAGAGCGTATCGAAGAGAGGAAGGAGGAAGGCACCATTCAGTATGGAGATAAGAGAATGAGGAATCTAAGCAGAATATGAGAGTAAGATGAGAAAGAAGTTCAGGAAATAAGGTAAAAGTTGAGGAAAAAAGTCCGAGGTGCTGAAAAACCGTGCAGTAGTGAATCGAAAAAAGGTGGTCCTTAACCCAACAAAAAACATTTTATTTCAACAATAAGAAGCCCTACCTAACTCTCAGCTAGGGCCCTCACATTTTTCCCCTGGGAGCGCAAATTCCCACATATACAATAGTTGTATCCCCCTGAGGGGATGTTTTATTCCAATCAAGCCTAATAAAATATGGATAATTGGCAGAACAATTATATGTGCAAATCTCATACAAAAAAAAACAGTCCGTAAAGCAGGCGATAGAGAAGATCCATTTTAAAAACGAATTCATAAGAACGTTTCAAGCTCTTGGCTCATTTCAAAAAAGGCTTGCAGATAAATCGAAAATTAATTCAATGCTCGCACAATTTGGACAGATCCATAATAGACAAAAATCTTAAAGAATACGTGGATTAAAAACTACACGTAATAGCCTACAAACAGAAGTAAATTGTGACAATGTTTACAATATTAAAAGAAATGCAATAGTTTAATAAGAGAATAACTGTTAATCGGTTTATTATTTAGATACCGTCTCGAAATAGTGAGAGATACCTACGATAAAAATCAAAATACGATGAATACATTGAATAAGCCGATAATTATAAATTTTTAAGACACTTATAGCTTAAAAAGTTTTAGTTTTTCATAGCACATAATACTGTCAATCAGGCCTGCAGGCTGCAGCGGAGACGGTATGGAAACGGTCTTCTGGAAACTACAGAAATTTCTTTAGAATTTCTTGAGTGCAACTTTAGATTTCAGTCTACCACTCGTAACATTTGAAATGATTCACCTATCGAGTTCAAATTACTCTTAAATGAAAGATAAATAACATTCTTATGGAAAATCGTACATGCCAACATTCTTGAGCACTCTCAGATAGCAAAATTCATTTGCCATGAAAATTACAGTTGGCAGCTGCCGAGGAATACTTGCTAGTCAAAGCTGTCAGCTAAAAAATTTGTTAAATTTACCTAAAACTTTAACTTGCGGATAGTTATAATGTAATAAGGTATTTAAATGCCAATTTAATCATTTATTACAGTTTTCATTAAATAATACTATCCTGTTATTCATCTAAGCCAAAAATTTTATCTGCACTCGAGTTAGAGATGGCAACACTGCTCGCGCACGTCGGCAAGATGTCAAGCTCTTTCGAAGTTTCACGGCGGCGCCGCGGCGACATTTATTTGAATGGTGTTGTGGCAGTTGTGCGTCTCAGATGTGGTGCTGGTTTCTGACTCATTTAATAAGTTTCAAGCAATGTCAAAATGTATTTCAGTGCAGGTGTGTAGTACGTTAGAGTGTATCTTATTTTTGAAAAAAATTTTGCTCTGAAAAGGTATAAGGTGTTCGCTCTCAAGTGAGTTTCTTATTCCATTGAAGACGTTATGCCGGTATGGCATGTTGTCAAGCGCCTGATGAAGGCGACGAGTGAGACGAAAAGTGCCTTGCAGGGCTGCCATTCAGATTGTACGATTTTCCCAAGGGTGACCAAGTAATTTTCCCAAGATTTCCCCAGATGTCAAAAATGTTAAAAATAACATAATATTTAAAGCCGCTTACCTTTTTATTAATAATTTTCTTCCTCGTCTACAACATGAAGACTTATTATATTCTTTCCTTTCTGTTTTTGAGTCTGGTTTTATACAGCTGATGAATAGTTACGTCTTCAACCTTCTCAACCTTCTTTATTAATGATTTCTCCGGCTCCTAGTTTAGACAGTTTGAAGAACTTCTTCTCATGTACTGTTTTGCTAACAATCGATCTCTTGTTGTTTCTGATTTTAAAGCCTTCGTTGTTTTCGTTTTATCTGAGAAGATCCTCTACAAATTTCATCTAGCGCCAAGTTTCCATATGAAGCAGCGCCATCTTGTATAACATATGAAACTTCAGAGTTTTTCTTTACTAGTTTCTTAGCGATTTGGCTATCGGGACGCACTCTTTCTCAATAAGTCCGTGAAGTGATCTGCATGAACATGTAAGGCCTGATGGTTTAGTGGCTGCTGCAGCCATTGAGTTCCGTTTAAGACGTGTGAAGCAGCGGCTGTACAGAAAAAATCCTGCGATGAGTAATTCACTCCTTGCTATTTCTTCTGTTTCTGTTGGTTGATTTTGTAATAAATTGAGTAAGAAGATTTTGTAGTTTCAAATTTAGCTTTATGTCTTCCAGAAGCTTGTTCATAGCTGATATGTTTATATTTTTCATGGTACAGTTACAAAGTTTGCAACAGCTCGAAGTTTCGTAGTATTTATCTTGTTAAAGCCCAGACTTTGATGTCTGGGTTATTCATCCATTCCTTATTGAATGACTAGTCATACCATTTTGTTTTCTTCTTCTGAGGCTCCATGTTTAAGGCTATAGAAGATTAAACTCGACAGTGTCCACTGTGGCACAGATACAGGGCGGGCCGGGCGCACGCATCAAAATCGCTCTAGGTGGTTGCTGTACCTGGCACACGCTTGTTACAAACGAATGTTTAACGAGCTTTGAACAAGTACTTCACGAGAATAATTTTCATCTCAAATTAATTAAAAAATATTCTCATTGGTGATGAAAATGTATTTGAATCTTGCTGTTATTCAGTAAACATGTAATTAATGAACAATGAGATCATTGCGCCAAATTCCCAAGAATTCGATAGTATTTACTCAGATTTCCCAATATCCCTAGGATGATAGTGATTTCCCAAGATCTTGTGGAAATTTCCCAATGGATGGCAGCCCTGGTGCCTTGTCGTCTGAATAATTTTTTAGTGTGAATGAATTGTAATGAATAGTAATGATATGTTTATTCACTATTAATTCCATTCTTATTTTACTGTAAGTGTTAACACAATTTAGCTTCAAACTTCTAAGTTGCTGTATAATTCCACTTGAGAAACCTTTGACAAGAAACAATATGCAATATTTTGAATTTAGATGTACCGATAGTTTCGGTATCGGCCTTTTTCTATTATCTGTACATCACTAGTTTTCAATTTATTAGTAAGAAAATTAAACTTCATAAATATCTGACGAGCTGCGTTATAAAATTACGGAATAACGATGTTTAAAGAAGAAAACATCAATATTTACTTAAATTCGTTCGCGGAAATTAAGAATTCTCTTTCAAAGAATCTCCAAAGGAACACATTTAAGAACGTTTTAAATGAATGATATTTTGCTCACTGATGCATCATTTTTAAGTTATTAACCTGTGAAGTTATAGGAACTTTGTACATAAAAGCGGAGAAACGGACACGTAAATATGATGTAATACAGCATGACGTGATGCTAGGTTAAATTAGATTATGTAACGTTAGATTAGCTGAATAAACTAACCTAAAATAACTTAACTTAGCCATACTGACACTGATGGTTACCGCCAAAATACTGGGCGTATTTCAAGAATGCAGGTACGATGCAGCCGAATATATAATGCTACTTTAACCTGAACGTAATTCATGTTATAGCTTGAAAATTACGTATCAGCGAGCAAAATGTCATTCGTGTAAAGCGTTCTTATATGAGTGCTTTTAGTGATTCTTTAAAACAGAGGTCGTGATTTCCGTGAATGCATTAAAGTAAATACTAACCGAATAAAACTCCTTAATCACCTGATGAACATTAGCATTATTGATGAGTTAGAGTTGAATTATATTTTGAACTGAGGAGCTTCCTACTAGCAAACGTTGCGTGATCGTAGGCTAGTGATGTACAGATATATCGGTAGCGGCAAAATCTGGCCGATATTTAATCGATACTTTCCAATAATACGTAATTTATCGTGAAAATGAGGTCATAATTCGTTAAAAGAAAAGTATAATCAACTAAAGAGCCTATTCATACCAAGTAAATTAGCTAAATGTTGAATTACATCGTTTAATCAGGCCCGCTAAGTGAATTTACTACGTTGAATTCCCGATGTCACGGACGGTCTGTAAGTCAAAACTTTGTGGCATAAATAGTTAAACACAGTGGGGACATAAAATTATTATACTTTTACAACTAAAACCTTTTTAGCTAACAAAAATTAAACCTATCATATATAGTTGAAAGTGCATTTTAAAGTTTTTATAAATTAACCATAAAAATAACTGAAAATTCTATTTTAATTGAGCTTGTAGGTCGTAAAATATTACAAAGCTAATTATTTTATTTCAATTTAGCATGCAAATCGCCGTTCATCACAAATCTTGCATTTTTCTTCTATCTTAAGATGTTTGAAAAAAATCACGAACAATCTTATAGTTGGTTGCGTGTTAGCGCTTCTCTCCGGTTTCGGATCTTATCGAATTTTAATGTTTTCTTTTCGGCAAAGTGTGTATTTTGGTGTGAAAAACATGAAAATGATAACCATATTGCGGACAAATTATTGTTTCGGTCTACTTTTGAAAACATTTGCTATAACAACTAGTCTACATTACTTTGCAATACGGTTTGAAACATCTATTGCAAGGATTTCTTTTTGTTATTTTATTGCAACAATATAGTTAACAAAGCTAGAGCAGTTCTATTATTCCTAATCGAAAACTTTGTTAATATTGTTATATTATTAGATACATTAGTCAATCATTTTATTGCATAACTCATGTTGGGCTTATAATGATTTTATTTTAATAAAATCGTAAAAGTATCGGTGACTTGACTTGGATTAATTTAAACTTGACATGGATTAATTTGAACTTGACTTGGATTAATTTGAACTTGACTCGGATTAATTTGAACTTTACTCGGATTAATTTGAACATGACTTAGATTAATTTGAAGTGAAAAAGGTGTAGTTCCAAAAGTGGACCAAAACAATAATTTATCCACAAAATAGTTAGCATGTTTTTGTTTTCCACACCAAAATACATACTTCGGCGAAAATAAAACATTAATATTCGATAGGCCCCGAAACCAAAAAGATCCAAACACGCGCAACTAACTATAAGACTGTTCGTGAATTTTTCAAACATCGTAAATTAAAGAAAAATGCAATATTCCTACTGTACGGGGATTCATATGCTAAATTAAAATAAAATAATTCGCTTTGTAGTATTTGACGATTTACAAGATAAATAAAAATCGAATTTTCAGCTTTTTCTGCATTATATTTCAAAAACTTTAAAATACACCTTCAACTTTATTTACATAATTGGTTTGATTTTGGTTCGCCTGTTTTGTTGTTTGAGTATAATAATTATATGTAGCTTCTGTTTTCAACTATTCATGGTACATAGCTTTCACTTACTGACCGTACGTGCCTCATCGGGAAGTCGAAGAAGTAAATTCAGTTAGCGGGCCTTATTAAACACTGTAATTCAACAGTTAGCTAACTGATTTACTAGATATGAATAGGCTCTTTATTTGGTCATACTTTTACTTTCATGATTTATGACCTTCATTTTTATGATAAAATACGCGTTATTGGAAAGTATCGGCCGGATTTTACCAACACCAGTAAAAATGACCGATACCAATACATCGCTTCATCAATAATTTTATGACAGGATTTTATAAATATTTTTTAACGTTTTGATCCGAATTTCAAATAAAAAAGACAGCCATTTACATTTATGTGCAACGGCCAAAAAGAAAGACGGTTGGATGCTGCATTGGCTACTCTAACAGAAGCTTCATAAGAAAATGACGCTGGAACGCACAAAGAGTCGTTTTCTTCTAAAATTTCGCTTGTATTTGAGTTCGGACCCGTGACTTTTGGTGAAGATGGCGATTCTTCTTGTTGACGAGGAACGAGAGATGGCCCAACTGTTAGCTTCACCACCTCGGTCTATTGATATTTATGACGATTCATCGTTGTGGTGGGGCTGGTAGTGAAGGCAATGTAAAAGCAACAAAATGTGGAAACCAAACCTGAATGTGCCTCGTCCGTCTTCAGCAACCTCTGAATTGAAGGACGTTCTTGAAGGTGATCAACGATGTGTTCAGGTACATATTTGTGTGTGTGTGTGTGTGTGTGTGTGTGTGGGAGGGGAAAAGGGGGTTATGGGTGTATGTGTGTGTGTGTGAGCGGGGGGGTGGGGTGTGTGTGTGTGTTGGGGGGGGGGGGGGTGGGGGTGTATATGAATAGCCAGTGTAATCAAGTTCGGGCAAGGTCGATTTGCTGCCGCGGGAGGCCGGTACAAGGCTGCAAAGGGAATTCAATGGTTTTGTAGCCTTTTTTTCCTGCCATAAAAAGGGGACATGGCGACCAAAAAACTGCTGCTTTTCCAAATAAAACACGGCTAGAAGTCTTGCCTACCGCGGCACAGAAACGACTTGAAAACGTCATATTTTTTAACTGGGTATCGAAAAAGCATAGTAAATATTTCTACTTGTGAATAATAGTTGGTATTTGAACTTGGAATCTCGTAACAGAATTATAATTCAAGTTACTCACTAGAATAAGAAATAACATAATAAAACGCCTAGTGGCAAAGTTTGTTAATCGTGAAGTTTAGGATGCAGTGAACAAACGAAGTATCGGACATTTTTCTGTCATTCTCTAATCAGAGTTACTAATTCATCTTTCTTAGATATTTAGCCTACGACAAAAACGTCCATGCAAAATAAATCTCCCAATTTGGATGATGAAGTGAACGGAAAAATAAATACTTCGTTCGTTTTGAAGCTGCTCTCTATAAATTATGCATATTTTGAATTGAGATTAGTCTCATATGAATGTCATAAATGTTTGGCAACTCTAAGCTGCAGAATAGGTTGTTTATTGGTATATAATATATCTACGGCAGTCATGCTCAAGTATTGTGTAGTATTTTCTTATTTCGATATAATATTATATCATCAACAGTGATGTATGGTGCGGAAACGAGGGGTTAAAAGAGGATGAAAGAAGACAGTTGAATGTTTGGAAATGAAATGTTTGAGAAGTATGGCAGGGGTGACTCTGATGGACAGACGGAGAAATGAGGAGGTGAGGAGGACAACTGGGGTGGTAAAAGAATTGGCAGAAAGAGTTCATTGCAATATGTCTCGTCAAAAAGTTCGGGGGCCCCCGCGCCACTCATGATGCGGCCGGGGTAAACCAGCGGTAGCTGTCGGGCCTGGCTGCTGAATTCAGATGCCTGGAATGCAAAGAATGTGCGATTGTAATTAGATGGAGATGTATGAACGTTGAAAAAAAAATTTTTTCTTATCTATGTTTTTTGCAATTTTTTGGTTCTCTGCACATGTAGCTACCCTTCTCTTGTGGAGGGAGAAAGCTCTCGGCTATACAAACATACATCGATATTATTCGCTTGTAGTTTATAAAAAATAATGAGTTATTGCTAGCTGAAGAACAGTGTGGTTTTAGGTGTGGTAGAGGTTGTGTGGATCAAATGTTTGTTGTGAGGCAGGTGAATGAAAAATACTTATTGAAAGGAAAGGATGTATATTGGGCATTTATGGATCTAGAGAAGGCGTATGACAGAGTGGATCGCGAGGCTCTATGGCAAGTGGTAAGTTTGTATGGAGTGGGTGGGAGACTGTTGAATGCGATCAAGAGTTTCTACATTGATAGCAGAGCATGTGTGAGAGTAGGGAATGAGGTGAGTGAATGGTTCCCAGTTGTGACAGGTGTGAGACAGGGATGTGTGATGTCGCCGTGGTTGTTTAATTTGTTTATGGATGGTGTGGTGAGAGAAGTGAATGCCAGAGTGTTGGGAAAAGGGGCGCAGTTGGTGGGACGAAATGGTATGTATTGGGAAGTGTGTCAGCTGTTGTTTGCAGATGATACAGCGCTTGTGGCTGATTCAGAGGAAAAACTGAGGAGACTGGTTGCAGAGTTTGGTAGAGTGTGCGAAAGGCGGAAATTGAGGGTAAATGTGAATAAAAGTAAGGTGATGAGATGTTCAAGAGGTGGAGTGTTTGGAACTTTGGATGTGAGGTTAAATGGGGAAGTTTTAGAGGAGGTAGAGCATTTTAGGTACCTCGGGTCGGATGTGACTGTTAAGGATAGTATGGAAGTAGAAGTGAAGCATCGAGTGAGTGAAGGTTGTAAGACATTGGGTGCAATGAGGAAAGTTTTTGAATGCAGGAGTTTGAGTATGAATGCTAAGAGGGGACTGTATGAAAGTTTGATTGTGCCAGTTTTGTTGTATGGAGCAGAGTCCTGGGGGTTGAGAGCAGCTGAGAGGAGGAAGTTGGATGTGTTTGAGATGAAGTGTTTGAGGAGCATGTATGGAGTAACTAGAAGAGATAGGATCAGGAATGAGTTGGTTAGGGGGCAGACGGGTGTTATCAAAAAGTTGAGCAGGCGAGTGGATGAAAGAGTGCTTGGATGGTTTGGGCATGTTGAAAGAATGAATGTTGAACGGCTGGTGAAAAAGATATATATGTCGGAAGTGAGTGGTCTTCGAGCGCGAGGTAGACCACGGATGAGTTGGATGGATGGGGTGCGACGTGCTTTGTATGAGAGGGGTCTGACTGTGGACGTGGCGAGAGGGATGGCTGCGGACAGAAGTGAGTGGGGGCAGTGTATAAGGAGGTAATTTTATTTTTGACGCGTTACTGGAAGCTGCCCGCGTGTGATGGGGTTGACCTGTCATGTGCGGGGGGAGGGGCTGCACTCAATGAAGCGGTCGGGGTAAACCAGCTGTGGCTGTCGGGCCTGACTGTGGAAGGTGGTTGTGCTGGGCTGCTGCTGATCCTGGCAGTTCAGGTGCGGCCAGTGCTGCCTCTCTCGCCTCCTAGTGACTAAGTGTGGTGATTGTGGCCTGCTGTCGGCTACCCTCCCATAGGGAGGATAAGCCCGGTATATGTATGTATATGTATGTATATGTAGTTTATAAAAAAATATATATTTTACGAATTTTGTTTCATATCCTTCCAATTATTTTCATTCTAATACTCGATTTTTGACGGACGTAGAGGTTGGTTTTTGAGTAAAGCACCTGACCTATCATAGGGGCCATTGAATATTTTTTGATATCAGGCTTGAGGCTAGAGGTCATTCGACAGGGCTAAATTTTTGAGCTTACCTAAGTGGCTTATTAATAGATTGATTTGTATACCAAATATCTGATCTTAGCTACCAAATATCCACGTGAATGTATTGGTTAAGGTTGCGCAATTGATTCATATATCCTGAATAAGGGTATATGATACTCAATATTGGTGTGCGGTTAGCATGGTATGTTAATATTGTTGCTTCTTCACCCTAGCAAAATCAGAATCACAGGTGATCTCTGTAAGATGGATAAGAAACGCTCCCAGCTGCCAGTGTATGACGTCACAACCATATGTATATATGCTCGTGACGTCATACACTGGCAGCTGGGAGCGTTTTTTAAGCGATTGCGTAGAGGTGGCCACCCGTGATTTGGAGTTGATTAAGGTTGCGAAGCGAGCGATTCATTGGATGTAGAGTTGGGTTGAGGTTGATTTGAAACCATTCACCGGCCTAAGTTGGTTTTAGAGGTGATTTGAGGTTGATTTGAAGCAAGTTCACCGACCAAAGTTGGTCGCAGTATGGACGTATTGAGGGCGCAGTATGGGTCGCGGAGACTGGACATTTGACCCTCAAATAGACGGTAAACCAACCTCAAATCTTCCATGTTTCCACTCATATTCCACCGGTGCACCGTCCTCGATTTTCAATAGGGATAGAAGCAAAAAAAATTATCAAAGTTTGTCAAGTATCTTTACATTTCTGTATTCAGTGTAAAAATGAATCATTGAATGTTTCCTCAATGACCCTGTAAGTACTTAGAGTTACGTTGTGAAGAAATAAATGATGACTGAAACTACGAAAAAAATTTCAGGACCTAGTGCACCTTTGAAGATTTCAATGAGTTGTTGCAAGATGTCGCAAAAGGTCAAAAATAATCCCCTTGAGTTTAAGAGATGAATTTGAGAAAGATCAAACCACTGCTATAACTCGTGTCCGTCGCAGAACAATATGTCAAGAACTTCAGAGGTCATAACTCGAATCGGCTTCCTCGTAAACTTCTATTTCTGAGAAACGAAATTTAAAATTTAGATCGAAGACTAAAATTCAAAGCACGTTAAACAATTTTTTAAGATCATCAGCAGCGAAAAAGTATGGCAAATATGGCACAAACGGCACGACTCCAAAGGAAGTAGAGATATGAGATATAGGAGCTATAGAGTGATATCCTTCTAACGACGCATCGTTTTTACGAAACTAATATCAGCTTTAATTTCAGATTTTTCAAAAGTTTTACAGTTCGTAAGATAGGCGTTCTGGTTGCTAATTGCTTGTAAAATGCCGGTTTATGGTCACATGATCATTACATGAGCTATTTTCATTTCATCAAAACTTTTGCTTGAGGAACGCAATTTGCATTCTCATTCTACAATTGTCATCAAAATAAGATGAATATTGTAAAGCGCACATTCTTGCATACTTTTAATAATCTGCGCAGCTTATAGATCTGCTTCAATTTTCCATGCTTTTTTGTTATCGAGGGTCTTGAAAATTTTGTAGTTTGGAGAGATCAGCAGAAAGCTTCTTGGTCATTGTGTTGTTCATCAGGTGTTGAGGAAAGATTTAACAGCCTAAGCCCATGAGAACACCTTCCCAACTGTTAAACAAGATAGCAGGAACATAAGGGTAAGGGATTATTTTTCATTTAGTAGAAAAGGATGGTCTGAAATAATTGAAGGAACTGAACACAAAGCTGAATATTATTGAATTTTAGAAGATAATCAGCATAAATCTTCTGAAAAACTGAATCTAGAATCCAATTGGAAGTTTCTACAAGACGTTGATCCTGAGCAAACAAAGGTAATTCCTGAATGGCTCTTAAGCAAGAGTGTCGAGGTGGTGGTTTAAGATCAGACAATCCTGGAGTTAAGTGGCATAAAAACATTGGTGAAAACTCAATAGTAAGATCAAAGCATGAAGAACGACAAAATTCAATGAATTTGATGTTTCTACTAAAAAGAAATCAGCTGAGATTTCCCACGAATCGTGTCAGGGCCTCGTAAAAAAACAAGAACTACCCATAAACTATAACTGCACGTGGGATCCTCCAATCAAATCATTTACAATCTTTCGATTTTATAAATACTTTTACACTCCATGTTTCATTATTGGGTGTAAACTTTACAAACCAATCAAAACATGTAGTCTGTCTCTTGTCAAATTGATTGAAATAGCAACTTGAACATGTTTCAGGTAGCAGTAGCGTTACTGGATTTGAATTCTCGCCGAGCAAGCTTTCTTCTATTTCAATCATTTTGTTTAATTGAAAGTAAGCTGTCGTCCGTTTCGCACTCCTATCTTTCAGGTCTAATCATATTCTGTTCAGCCTCTCAAGTAATTATCTCCATGCGAGTCTTCGATATTGAAGCAGCACACTTGTACGATTCAACGCTAATCGGACCACCACATTTTTGAACCCCAGGGTTTTCATTTAATTACTCTTTATGCCGTTTATGTTCTCTTTTCTAGTCTTGGTGAAAAAATCTGTGAGTTTCCTGATTTCGGAGATCGTTAATAGACCGATGAAACTCGATCATTATTGCTGACCCCGCCGCTGCATGGAAGCCCCAAGGGAGAATAAAATAGTTTCGTCACTATTGAAGCTTGAGTACTACGATTCCTTTTTATGTATACGCACTTGCCAAGAGAGACGTGTTTTGAGATGAACTAATTCCAAAGCGTACATAATACCAGCAGACAAAATGAAATTGCCGTGAGAGAAGAGTAATGCTCTGACTGTTTTCAAAGTGTATTCATGTAAGAGATGCGATTATTTCTTTTTAGTTTGATCTGCTTATACTATCCACGATTACGGAGTAGCTCTTGTATAATTCAAGTTTATATGGGCATAGCAATCATTTACATTTTGTCAGGAATATTTTAATAAATTAAAAAAGAACCAACGCATGAATGATCACACTGAATGACAATTGCTTCGAAATCAAGTTTTCAGTGGAGGAGGTACAAAACCACCCAATTTTTTTATGAGTTAGTAAAGAAATTCAAATCTAAATTGATCACCTAATTTTTAGGAGCCTTCATTTGTTAGTATATGAACAAATTATTCTAGTTGCATATTTCGAGGATACATCAGAGCAGCATTTCAACTTCACTTCACAGAATATGTCAAATTTCAAACTTGTGTCACATTTTTTGCGATGAAATTAATGTCATTACTAATTTACTGGTACGGAAAAGACTCGTAACTCCCAGTCAAAAATATGGTTGATAAGTTCCAAGTTTCAACATTTTTTTCCTTCTTGTCTCCCTAAAAGTTACAAAGCAAGAATTTTGAGTCTGAAAAGTTCAAGGCTACCTGTTTACTGAGATGAAGGCGTTCCTAGGATTGGTATGTACATTCTTTACAGTCGTTGACGTTCGAATGCTATGAATAGGAATTCATTTAAGATTGCTTTATTTTTAAAATAAGGAACGTGTGGATGAGTACCAGAATAGTGGTTGAGTGAATGAATACGCCAAAGAAGTGGTTGCATTTATGAATGCACGTGTGATTGCTCCATGTTTAAAAACCTGGTAACTGATCTTTTTGAGTGAACTCTAACAGTCTCAAGCAACTGAAAGTTACCCACTTCCGAAGACCCTCGTCATGCAACCAGATGGGCGAGAGCAGCAGCGGCAGTGTTTCGACCATCTTGCCGATGTGATAAAACAGCTGGCAGTGAGGCTGGGAGTAATTCGACCATTCTGCCAAGAGTGATAAACTCCTAACAAAAGAGTCGAGCAGAGGAAGGCAGTGTGACTGTTTTAGCAGTTGATTGCCTCCTGAGTACAGAGATTTTTAGAACCATGGTTTCTTTTTTCAGCGGAGAAGATGATTGGTAAGAAAATTCATTGTCTCCCAATAAATATCGCGTTAGGTATAAAATATATTTTTATGCTTTTTAAAATTGTCATTCGAACTTTGATTGATTATTTAAAAATACACGAAACAATTTTTGTCTATAAAATACAGGTGAAAGGCTATTCGTCTTGTATTTCACTGCTTTAGCCTTGAGTAGATATCGAAATTTCATTTATTTTTCCAATAGCAGAATCGGTTTTTGAAGGACAATTAACGGTCCATTTCCGTTAGAGGCACGCTTTAGACGTCATTTACCAGTTGATAGCCCAGTCCTAATTACAGTGCTTGTCATTCGCCGACGGCGGTTTGATGATAACATGATCGTAATTACTGCAGTCAGCGTTACTGATCATCGACACGGGAAGCTTAATTGGATCTGAAAACCTTGCTTTTTAGGTGCACTTTGTCGCTGTATCGTTTGACACTTCATCCGCATAGTGATCGTCTAAACACCACGAAACTCTAACAATTTATTCATGAAAATAATGTATCGCTTCCACGAAATTTGGGTGGCAAGTAAATCAGAGTATAATAGTGAAATATCATAAATAGTATAGAAATATCTCTCTGTGAATTACAGCGTAAAATGGGTTATTTTCCAGTAAGTAGTTGTGATACTGCATTGATTGCAGTGAATTTAATGTTTCCATTAAACTAGAATTAATGTTTTAACCGTACACTTCTACAGACCCTATAAACTATGTTAACATTTTGAGACATTAACAAACAAAAAAACACGTCTCTTTATTCTGAGTTTCATGCGGAGAAAAAAGCTGCCAGACAGATGGGGTATTAATCTTATTTTAGTTTTTTTCTCAAAGCTCTTAAGCATGTATTTTACTTTCACAAATGGGATAACGTAAGTTGTGGCCTCTTACCTAATCCATCTGATTCATGATCTTATTGAAGCTCTTACCTACATATACCTGATATTTTTTCTTCAGTAAAAATTTTGCGAACAAATTTGATTAATATGAATCAAACATTTCCATAATGACATCAATTACTTCCACCCGATCATAACCCGATTACTACGTTTCCGCGGTTGCTACAGTCAATTAAGTTGGACAAAGCACCATTGAAAAGCCGTTTTTACCACTTGATTACGTTCTTCTCTTTTCTAACAAGTGAGAAAAATATAATTACGCGATAACTTTTTGAATTGTAAACCATAGTCTAATTAATATGGGTACTGAAATTTGTGAAATTTTAGCTATTGTTATTGGTACACAAAAGAGCAATTTACCAAGTGGTACAAATATGTACCAATACGTAGTGAACTTGTTAATATGGCCTAATGTCAGTTCGAGCAGTTTTAAGGTACATTTGCATGGTATCGGTGCAGTCTTTTTCCGTCCAATGTGAAAACAGAATGTTTTCTTTTGTAAGTTTTTAGCTCCATCAGTATCCTACTTTAATGGATTGTGTGGATAATTCATCTATTTTCATTAGTAGTACATCAGGTGAGATGATACATCCCGTACACTTTTATTTGATTCACTGTCTCTCAAGTATTTCAATAAATTATGTGAAATAAATAAACTCGAAATAAAAAGGGGATAATAATTTATTTTCTCTGGTAAACGGTACGTATTTCTCATATTTTCTTAAAAAAATAAAACTTTGAAAACTGCTGCCTAAAATTTATTCCTCCATCACAATATCTCCTCATTAAACTTGAACAAAAAGTTCTGAAAACATGTAAACTTGCAAAGAGACACATCATTAAAGCAACACGTCTTGAAAGTGTCTCTGGAGTGAGTCCGTCAATTTTGCAATATACATATGTGTAGAGTTCATACTATATAAACCTAAGATTTTTGAGTATTCTACTAGTATATAGACAAATGTACATCCTTCCGCTTTCTTTCTTATTTTATACCTTCATTTGAATATGTTTCTCGGAAAATGGGCACCAACCAGATAAGTTGCCTCCTGCTGTTGTCGCAGCCAACCATGGCTTCATTGGCGAGTGCCGAGTTACGGCATAATCGAGAGAAAATTGCGGCAGGTCACGCATTTAAACTCGAAACTGAATAGTCAAGATTTATTGAGAGAGAAAATAGTATCTTTGCCTAGATCGATTGAGTGATATTTTCCAGGTACGTTTTGCTCGAATTGTACCTTCTCCTTGAAATATTATCTTTCATTCATTTGTTCGTTTAATTTCAAGTAATTTTTTGAAACACCTAAATTATGCTTCTTATTCAAGGAGAATCGTTGAACATAGCTCTCAGCTTTGAATATAGAGTACCAATCTCGTTCCATCATTTCTGGAGCGTGTACGTTCTAGAAGCATCGAACCAAGAATAGCTGTAACTAGAGATATAAAAAATATTTGTTAAATCAACTTCTAAAGACATGTTTTTGAATTTATTGAATTGAATTCTAAATTATTCACATTCCTATTACTTTCTGTTTACGTAGATAACATACTCGAATTTTGCCACCGCGTATTTTAGGTAAATGTGGGAAATCCGGAGTGTCTCCAAGTGAAGTGTCCATACCTGATAGTATCCTCTACAGTGACTGCACCTCTAGTCATACACAATATTAATTACTATGTAAATACAAAGGCGCTGTTTTATTTGGTTTTCTAAAAAAGTTTTGGCACAATATTTATGTTTCGTATGTTTTTTAACGTTAAATGAGGAATTTTCTTTGTTCTTGATTATATCGTATCGATTTCCATTTAATTTAATTCAACTAAATAATGAAATTTTTGCTCTTTATGTATGCATTTTTGATGCATAGAACTGATTGTGCTTTCGAAGACGAAATAAGTTTTCAATTTATGTTTTAAATCATACATTTTTTGGGTCATATTTATTAGGGAATAAATGAGCGATTGAAAATTTTCAATGAATATCATGATCTCCATGTATATCAAATACTTTTTGTAATTTCGCAGGCAGTCTGCTGACTCTTCCAAGTATACTCAACGGTGTACTTGGTTACTCATTTGCAACCGGGTACCCTGGTTATTCACTCAGATCAATAATTTATCTATAAACATTTTGACATAAGATTGAGTACATGGTTTAAATTTCAAGCTCCGCTTACGAATTTAATAATTTTATAATTCACAGCATTAAGATATAGATGAATAAAATGGGAATGTTTCAAAGTAAAATGTGAATAATATAATGGATGGGGTTTGAGAAACTTCAAAAAATTGTCGTGCAGAATGTTGATTTACGCCGAAGAAGCCGATGTTCCCACCGGCAAATTCGAGTCGCTTCTCTGACGAGAAAACCATGCATATGATGCAGTGGCAATAAAATTCTAAGCGGTGTCTGATTACGACTCAAACACCCAGAATGCATGGTGTCGCCTTGATCGCACAAGACTCTCAGAGAGCAATTGTTTGTATGACAAACATACGCTATTTCTAATCATGTATTTCCTGATTGAACATAAAACAAGAACATATATATAACATATATATATATATAAAACATATAAACAAAGTTTTGATATACCAATGAATAGCTTTCATGACAATAATGACCTAATTCAAATTGAATGGCCAGCCGCCTTTAGGTTAACTACACATCAAAACATAATAGAATAAGCCCTATTTTAGCATTGCGCTTCTAACAGTACGAGACATGGTCATAACTTCAGATCACAGGTTCATTCGCACAAGCACAGCTTCAGTTCAGATTCCCTGAGTTGTTCACCGTTCAGAAAAATGTATATTGACGACGGCATTTGTCTCATTCCGCTTCTGCATCTTCGCGCGTCAATCCCGTTTTATCCAAGAAGAGATCAATCCACCCCGCCTGCACAAATGATTTATCACCTCGTAACTTCTTTTAATCGCACAAATTATGCTCAAAATATTTTAATCTTTACTCCAATGAATGACATTAAATATCAATCGTATTTATTTCACAACATCTTTTCCAAAGAAAACGACATCTCTTACCCTCCCAACTGACGTCGAAATTTAATATTCCATTAAATGACTACCACGGTCTGGTTAGGATGTTCTTCACTCCTCTGCAAAGATAGGCGTAAAATTTTCAATCTATTGAATCAAAAAAGTTCTTAAATAAGTTTATAAGTTTAACTTTTCAAGTATTTTTTACAGTGTGATATATTTCAGTTAACACTTTGTCCCGACGCACTTCTTCCTCGACGGTCCTCTGCGTAAGACTGAACTTATCTCATCAGCTCTACCAAAATGTTCGAGAGGGTTGTTCTCTATTTTTCCGTACAGCCAATAGCGCTCTTCGTAAATGCGGACGTGATTGTCCAAAACCCCTCCTGTATGTTGCTTTTGCTGTATCATTGGCGGTTCTACACTTCGAATTTTCTCTCCTATGGTATACCTGTCCCTCATTGGCAACAAGCCCCTCTGACGCGAGCTTGGCTAACCCCGCCCAATCCAAGTCTATCTTACCCGTTGCTAGGCAACGCTAGCCTTTCGAGCGTCTCAAGACGTGTCGGTGATTTATGCCTGTCGACCCTCGCGGTTGGTGTTTGCTCGCTCTGCCCGCAACGTAGGCACTCTTATCCAAGCCTCCTCCAAAATCCTCACTAATCAAATATGTTTTTCACGCCTCCAACGCAGGGCCGTTGATTTTGACATTATTTTGGTTCATAGGTTGATCGTAAATTTTCCACTCTTAACGGATCGGCTGAGGCCTCTCAAAACACATCACACACATCGCTCACTCGGTACTCGCAGACACACAAGATGTTGAAGTGACACGTCTGTACTGCTGAATTCGCTTTTATGTGTACTAAGATACAAACGGATCTTCCTAGATTGCTACAAATGCATACCCCAAAAGAATTAAAACACGAAGCAATACACGATTTCGCAAGACACAGAATTCTACAGAATACACAAATTAAAATGTAGTGAAATGATCTGCAAAATTTTCAAAAAAATTCACATAAATTAAGTGTTTCCCAACATAATTCATGTGTTTCCCAACATCCCCCCCTTACGGACCTTTTCCTTTTTTATTGAGCCTAGAGCAATGAAATTTGGTATACCGATAGGAAATTCAATTTGGAATCGTTTGTCTTCTATGGAAAAAATACGATTTTCTTCAAAGAAAACGAGATATTCATAGAAACGGATTTTTTTGTGAGTTTCTAAATGCATCTCCTCCTACAGTTTTCAAGCAACAGAGATGATATTGGTTTCATTGAATGCGGAATGCTGTGGACATTACGGAAGGTAAACAGGAAATTTGTAAAGTCATTATAAAGAAAAAAAATAATTTTTCGCGGCACAATTTTTTTTAGGGGCAAAATTTTCATTTGTGACGTCACAACTTTAGTTTGCAACAAATTTCGAATTGCATCTTCACGTTATGAAATCTCCACGCGTTTCTGCATCTAATGATACCACAATCATCACTGTAGCTTAAAAACTGTCGGAGGAGATGCATTTTGAAACCCCACATTCCAAACCTCCAAAAAAAGGCAAAACAAGGAAACGTAACCAATGTTTCCAGATCGTTTTCCCAACCGCCATTTGCCTGATCTTCGTAGTTTCACAAGATTGTATCAGGGGCTGCGGGACACAGGTAGTTTTGAGGTAAACAGAAGACATGTTGGTGGTCCTTGCCCTCAGCGAGCTCGCGCTGATGACGAAGAGCCGACACTACGACATTTTGCAGTAAACCCACGTACAAGCACTCGAGCCACGGCATATGCACTCGGAATACGTTCTCACTCACTAGTATGTCAAACTGTCCATGACAACGGCAAGCAACCATACCATTTTCAGAGAGTGCAAGAGCTCAATCCAGCTGACCTGAACCCTCGTGAACGGTTCGTACGTTGTTTATGAATAAGTACGAAGAGGAAAATGAGTTTCCAAGTATGCGCTCTTCACTGATGAAGCAACGTTCAGTCGCGGTGGTATTTTTAACACACACAACTTCCACATGTGGCAAAATGGAAACCCCCCCCGTTGCGCGGCAGAGTAATTTCCAACACCGGTGTGTAAATGTGTGGGCTGGTTTTGTCTGTTATAATTTAATCGGACCATATTTGCTGCCTGAGTGTGTAACAGGAGAGTCCTATGAAGTATTTCAAAGGCTGGTATCGCCTAGCCTTCTTGACAAAGTGCCTTTGGCCATTCGACCGACGACAGAAGTGGTTCCAGCACGACGGTGCTCCATCACATTACTCAATGAGTGTGCGACGATACCTAGACCGTACACATCCCAACATATGGATAGGACGTTTTGGCCCAGTTTAAATAATAGCCAGCGAGCTCTCCAGATATGACACCTTCGGACTTTCACCTATGGGGCCCATAAAGAGTTTAATTTATGAGACCCGCAGTGAAGACAGAGATGGATCTTGTTGGAAGGATAGTGGACGCTGCAGGACGCATTGAAGATGATCCACGAGTGCTCGATCGCGGTCGGGAATCGTTTCTGCGTAGTTTTCAGATGTGCATTGACGAACAGGGCAGGCATTTCTTGTAATGTCAATTTTGTAGTAATTAAAGTTGATGAAATCAGAAGAATTTTCGTTGCCTTAGACTCGGAAGACTGTCCCCACCAGAGTAAGAAAAGCACACAAATGTTGCCATACAGCGGGTCATCACAGTCAAGAAAGTGAGAAATTTCCCTAAAATCAAATAAATTTCAATGATTCTATATCTCGATAACGAAGCATTTTTGGGTATTTCGTTATTCATGAAAATGTGTTTATTTTGTGTTTCAATACATAATGTCAAAGTTTAGACCATGAGTTAGAGATCACCCTGTGTGGCATTATTCATGGTAAATTACCCTAGGAAGATGAATCATATTGCAGAAAAGATTTGACTTGATTATATGACGTGATTTATATTCCGTTAAAAATGGGAATTAAAGGTTCGATTAGGAATCTTTTTCAGAATTTTTTCACTGATCTGAGCAAGGAGCGAATTCCAAATCTTGGTTCCAATGAAGAGGATACTGTGCTGTGACAGAGCATTCGAGAGATAAGGAAGTATGAAGTTACATCTGGTTATATGATCAAGATGGCGATTTTGTGCTCATGACAAACGTTTGAGGTCGTTGTCGTCCTCATTAGTCAATGTGTTATACATGCAATTACATATATAAAGCGTGTAGAGATCCAAAAGCTTGAGGATTTTTTAACTTGTGAATGAATAATTTGCGCCAGCTAAATATTTTAATTTTCTTACCGCACTAATGGGTTGTTTTTGTGGTGTAGGGAGCAAATCTGTTTTATTTTCATCAGTTACGTGCTATGCTTCTATCCTGCATTGAAAATAGGTGAAATGAGCGTTCAATCAAGTATTTTCATAGCATCTTCAGGTAATACATTTTTTTACTTTATTCAGGTAATGCATATGCTCTTTGAAGGTCAGATATTTATCTATTATAACGCCTAGGAACTTAAAGAGTCGGATCAATTTCATTACTTGGAAGTACACATTCCGCTTGTAAGAGAATATAATTTATTTTGTCTTATTGATGTTAAGGCTGATTTAATTAGCTTTGAGCCACACTGACAACTTTTACAGCTCGTTATTTATATTCTCTGCTATTAAATTGAATATTCATTTGGGAAAGGCTCAGAAAGCAAGATGACGTCGGACAAAAATATGAATTTGAAAAATGAAGTAGATTTTACTAAATCGTTGATAAAGATTAAAAACAGGAGAGGCCCAGGGACAGATAGTTTTGATGGCTAATTGTCATTAGTTACCAGTGGATTGTTAATGGCAACGTATTGCTTCAGATTTGTTAGGTGTGATTTGGATGAATCGTCTGCATGACACGTCTTTAATGCCATAACATTGGAGTTTCGAGCTTAAGATGTTATTGTCTACACAATCGAAGGCTTTTCGAAATTAGAGTAACACTGTGAAAATAAGCTTTTCTTCGTCTTAACTTGAGAAAAGGTATTGTAAATGATTCAATACAGCCTGTGTTGTTGATTTGTTAGAACGAAAACTGTATTTTTTATTATCGAAAATTGATTTGAGTTCAAATATAAATACATTTTTAGCTAAGCTATACTTAGCGAAGTACGCTTGACTTTTCTTCATATTGATAACGACGTCTTCCGTTATCCAGGGCTTTCATTCATTCTTCGGTGTAATGGTACGAATGCTGTTTGGACGACATTGATTATGTGAAGTTGTTATAATTTAGTTCAGTTTAGCATTGCTTCATCAATGTTTGTCGCATTATCGTCCTGATGATTGATGTTCAATGTTAGCATTAATTTTTTCTAGAACACAGCGCATGGTTCCCAAATTTCATTCATTTACACAACGATATGAATTTCAGCCTGGGGCTTGGCGCGAGCAATAAATACATTTTTTATTAAGAAACCCTGGGAAATGATCGGTTAAGTCAGAAGTTTTTATTCCAATAGGATAATCAGTTGAATCTGCTTTGAAGATATTAACATGCAGCGTACAAAATTTTGATGAGACACTTGTAGGCCTCCTGATGATTGGAAGGAAAGATTTGGATTGAAAAGTAGCCATGGTATTTGAGATTTGTTAGCAGCTTCTATGCTTTAGAAACTCGTAGTTGAAGTCACTGTAGATAATTGTGTCATTTTATAGGAGCTTGTTAGGCTTCGATATAATATTACGGAGTTATTTCAGGAAAAAGACCGGACTAACTGTTGGAAGCCCATACACAGTTCCAGTTATAATACGTTTATCGTTTTTCGTAATATCTACGAATGTTTCAATATGGTCCCGATTCATAATTGTACACGTAATAATAACTTTAGTGGTAAAAAAAAAGAAAAAAATTCACAGTAACATTGGGAGGTAAAAAATTGCTGATTGCGTTGTTTCAAAAGTTCACACACAGCTGTCATAAATGTTTACAAACACATCTGTTATACATTTGTATAGATTCAGGTTAAACTAACATCAAGTTGAGGTTAAACTGACATGATACCTCATGGAGGTTAAACTAATACGGAATTGACATATCTAATTTAGGGGATCATCTATTCTAGTCACCCATGATCAGCTTCGATGACATATTGAGTTGTTGCATCAGGTATTGCTCGAGGTCATCTGTCGTGTTGATCTCGCGGCGTCTTGAATCTGGGTTTCCGGCGTTAAACATGAAGAAGTTTCCGTCCTGTGTTCTTGGGATTCCAACTTTATCCGGAAATTTCCTTTTGGCCATCCTCATAATGTACATGGCGTTAGCTCGTGATGGTATGAGGTATTCATTTATGAAGAAGAACTTTGGTTTCTTTTCTCGGCAGACGTTGAGAATTTCACGTTTTTTGTTATAATGTTTTAGTTTAAATGCAATGTTTCTTTGATCTACGTTCCCAGTTACTGTTTTTTCCCCATTCTTGTAGCTGACGTGATGTCAGTGTCGGAGAGGTCAATGTTGATCTTGTCCTTCAGGAGATGGCAGACGGTTTCCTTGCAGATTTCGTTCGAGTGTGATTGCGGTAGATCCTTACCAGAAATGACGAGAGTACATTTTTTTTCTTCAATGGCTCGGCGCAGATCACTTTTTTCCAACTTGTCGAGACGGAAGGCTAAGCTATCCATTTTCTCATTCTGTTCTTCGAGAGTTTTCTTGTGCTCTGCTTCTTTTCCCGCTACTGTTTCAACTAGTTTTTTAAGGTGACTTATTTCAATTTTCATATTATCAATATCACTCTTAAAATTTGTCTTCACTGAGTCGAAGTATTTTATAAGGACAGAAACCACTTCTTTGCCATCTTTCGTTAGGCTAGACACATCAGGATATTGACCAAACTTCGGCTGAAACTGATCGCTGTTATTGTTGTCGCAGCTGTTGTTTCGTTGCTTCTTGGGCGCCATCTTCGTTTCCTCGTGTACGCGAGGGATGAACACTTTCACACTTTTTGAGGGAATATTTTTACACTTAGTTTGATGATTTTTTATTTGTTGTGTGTTTAAGTCACATTTGAATCCTCATGGCGAGAGTGTGTACCCATTCAGGTTAGGAGTACATTATTTCTAGCGTTAGGCACTTTGTTTCGGAGCGAGCGCAACACACGTCCGTACCACACGGAGTCTCTGACGTGTAACCATATTAGCTGATTATATCATTGTCGTTATAATCTTTAAAACTTATTACCTGCTGTAAGTGAACTTGTGAAAACGCCCTCATGCAGCAATCTGTTTACACCAATGTTGCGATATTGAACTCCAATATTTTTCGCTAATGGACTGAGTTTATATGTACTCACGTAATCACAATAGATTTTTTTTATACTCTATTCTCTCGTACTTCATAAGCTAGTTTTTTTAGACATGAATATCCCTTAAAGCTTGACTCTGTATTTCGTTTTAAGTTTTATAGTACCTAATTCCTACTGTTTACTAATTTTAAATGACTGATCACCCTGAGATATTCGAGGAAATCGACCCAGATCTCAATAATTGGAACAGAATATATCCAAACCTGAACGACTCTCAGGAGTGTAGGTATACTAATATATCAAAATTCAACGAAACTATACGAATAACTGACCGAGATTTCTCACTCCTGTGTTGGAACTGTAGGTCACTCTATCCAAAATTGGAAGAGATACAATGTACTATTACTGAACTTAAAAATAACCTAGACGTGATTAGCTTCACCGAAAGCTGGCTAGATGACTCGACTAAAGACATGATTCGATTTGAAAATTATCATAGTTACCATTCGCTAAGAAAAAACCAGCGGGGCGGAGGCATCAGCACATATATATCTAACCACATAGACTTGAAAACCATAGCAAGTGCAACAATGAATCAGGATCATATAGAATCACTCTTCGTAGAACCGTTTCCTCACAGTCTTCACCTGGGCGAAATGACGGCAGCTCCTCTGAGATAACAAGAGTACATTTCTTATTTCCTCACTATGCACGTTCTTCTTTTCATTTCAGTCTGATCAAACAGACTAAGCTGTTTATTGTCGTATTTGGGTCGTCAATTTTTTTCTGCTCAGTTTTATTCTTAGTTAGTGTTTTGATTAGCGTTTTTAAATCAGTTATTAGGTTTTAAAATTTTCTCGTTACTGAGTAGAAGTGATAAATCTTTTCTTCGTCAGGATACGTGCTAAAGTCTAGCGTATTCACTATATTTCTTCTAGGGCTTGCGTTTTTTGTCACCATTTTGGAATGAGGGAAAACTCTAACTGGCTTCTTGAGGAAGTGAGGGTCGAGTATTTTTTGGTGAGGGACTATACACTTTTAGTTTGGTGAATTTTGATTTGGGTAAAATGAATTTAATTTTGGATGCTCGTGGTTTGAGTGGGCGCTCTTTTAGTGCAGAAAAAACATTGTTAAAACCCATTCAGGCTTTTTTGCCATGGAGCGGAACAATAGCGTAGTCACTCCACGACACTCGCGAACACGAACATTGTGTAATTTAAATGAGGTTCAATCAAGCAAACGTGTTGTTAATACAAAAACATGACATTGTATTAGATGAATAGGCTTTTACCACTGAACTTTTTTCCAACACCACGCAGTCTTCATGCAGGAGTAGCAACGTATAATACTACTGTCAGAGATTGCAAAACTCAGGGTCCTGGGTCACAGTGGTCTCTTCTGACTTCCTTCCATACTCAATCATCATAGAGTTTTTCAATACTGGAAGCCATTCTGAGTGTGACCAAATATAACGATTATATTTGAACAATATACTTTATTAATATTACCTTCTATCACATGACAAATATATTGAATAAAAATTCTACTAATATGTGGATCTAATCAAACTGTGAATCTCCAGATTTTTATGTGGCTGGGTGATTGTTCCTAAACATGTGAAGTTAAGCATTAAAGCAACGGAAAAGTATACGATTTAAAATGATGTTACCATTTTTTAGTTTATTCAATATTTATTGTTGTTCAAAGTCGGTTAAGGAGGCAGCGTTCATAAGCGTGTAAATTTATGATGATTATTATACCACTAATTATCTTTTCCTTTATAATATTCATAAACTCTAGATTAGCATAAACAATTGTAAGTAAATACAGAACAAATGCACGGATCAACGAAAAACGCAATAGCAAGGCGAGATAAAGGCTTGTAATCCTCGTACTGTTATTTTAGAAAAACTCAAGCTATAAAATTTACGGTATTTTTTAACTATTTACGACGTTGGAACGGGTAAAGCACTTGAGCCGGATGCTATTAACAACAAAACTTGCTGGAGCAATGAAAAACGTCATTACCAGCGCAGCGACCTTTTCGCTTCCGACTGTGGGGAATTTCGGCTGAGAGGAAAATTGCACAAAAGTTTCAAATTAATTTCCATGAATTTCACTGCCATCTTTTTCAAAAGAGTAGTCCAGCTAGCGTATTGGGTATTAGAAAGCAAGTTGGAGTCTCTGTAACTTATTCACGAGAGTATATTAACTTCAATAATCAGGGTATGTAATTAGGCATCAATTAAGAACGCAAAATATGGACAACAAATTTTCGAAACGAAAAATTTTCGAATAAACATTAATGATCTAACAATAATTAAGAATTAAACCATTATTAAATACAAATTCATCACCTATTCAATTAAACTTTAACTATTGATTTAATGGACTATTTACTGGTCGTTCTTTTCTTCTATGAAGATGGATATTTTATCCGTGACAAACAAATTATTTATGAAAATACAGGTTTTATGGAAAAGAATTAAACAGATACTAGGTTTGACCGTAGAAAATGGAATTCAACGAATGTTAAATTCACAGGTTGTGCTTCAGACTGATCAAATGATCATGCCAAAATCATTGAGCACAAACGCTGAATCCCTATCGTTCTCATTGCTCACAGAAAAGTCTGATATTTTAGGCAAAGCGGGGTGTCGCCGTTGTAAACCGCACACTACCGCTGCTAAAGTTTAAGCTGTTTTTTAACATCTATTGCGAACACAATTTTCTCAGTTTCCTCGACAGACGTAGTTTCCGCCAAACAAATTACATGTAAAATAAACATCTGTTCCTAACTGAAATGTCCTTTGTTTTTCAGCCCTCGTCAAATGTTGGGTGGTAAATTCAGGACGAGCGTTTTCGTTCAGTAGTTTGAAACAAGAGTTTTTGTGCACAAGTTGCGCTGACTAAAACACCTAAATACAGTTAGTGTCGGTAAAGATATTTTTATTTTCACTTTCAGTTCTTAGGAACCAGCTGCAGCGGTTTGGAATCTTTACATTCCGCTATTTCGACAATTTCGTTCATCTACCACTGATGTTCCTCGTGTAAACTGATTTATATTATGGCTTTGAAATTCTCATTAACCATAGTGTGAATTAAGGCCATAAATAATATGTTTAAATCTTTCGAAGCGATCCGCAATTTTGTTGGCAGATGAAGCAATTTTTACTTCGAAACTGTTCAATCTGTTCACGATGTATTGCCAAGAAGAAAAAAATGACATTTGGAATTTTTTTTCAATTTTTTCGTTCAATCAATTTTTTCGTTCACGGTTGTCAAATTACTGATTTATTAGAAAATACCGCAGAACGAGTTGACTACGAAGTAAAATTTCTCGCATGTTTTAATTTTTAGCCATATTTTGTCGAATTTTAACTCCGTTTTACTGGTTAAAAACACTTAAACGTTTGTCGTAAACTACACTATCAACTTTAATTTTTGCTATATTATTATCAAATCCTCAAACAACTGCGCACTTACTCTGGAATTTTATATTTACTGCAGATAAACATCTATATTTCTGCTAAATAAAAGTAAATGCTTGTATTTTAGTGAAAAAATTATCATTTTACCATTAAATACTTGGCTGTTTTATCATTTTGAGTTGTACAACATTTTCTTATGGTATGGAAAAACTGCTCAATTTTCTAGTGCTAGGAAGGACTTTACTGAACGTTGCAATAAACTTCGACATTATTAAAGTTGTATGTAAATTCCTTTAGAAAATGCTGCAATATATCGCTGGATTTTGAATGGAAACGTTATAAAGATTGCTACGAATAAATCTCCTTTAATTAAGTGCTTTAATTCTCTACGAGTAAATAAACGTTACTTTTGAAAGGCTCTGGACCATTTTTGACTACGTTAATAAGAGGGGTTTAATTTTATTCTTAACTTTAATATCATTGGCAATTTTAGACATTTCTAGTACCTATGCATTATCAATGTATATGTCATCATTAAATATTTTTTGTAGAAAAAATCTTCAAGCTGCGATCTTTGCCTAAGAGGGAAAACTTTGACTTTGAGTATATTTTTCAGAAACAGAATCATCCTTTGCCTTTCTACATCATTACAATGCGTAAATACTACGCTATGATCGAGCTCACATATGGGCCAGGCACTGTCCTCGGAATTACTTGCGTTTCCATGTCTGGTCCAAAACCCAGCATATTCATGGAGTAAGATTGTCTCGAAACTCAATTCATTCTGAATCCCTGTCTACTTATTTATCTCAGATGAAGTCAAATTTTCAATGCAGCTTATATATGAAATTAATTTACTAGTTCATTTTCTGCTTTCGATTTTTTGTTGTATTAAACATGATGTGCTAAACTATAGTCACTATAATTGGTATTTCATTTTCATCTTTTCTTTACCTTACGTCTTCTTTAAATTGCGTGATAGATCAAGGAAAACTTAAATGGCCTTGGTAGTGAGAAGTTCTCAGCTTCTTGAAGCTCAGCTATTTCGAGCAGCACTTCAGATCAGTGAGGAAAAGAAGATCAGCCTGACGGGCTTTGCGGAGCCCCGCAAGAATGCGAGGCGTGTTAGAGCTTGAAATTGGTATTGGTAGCAATGATTGCTCCATTTTCTACTCACAGAGAAAAAATGAGTGGACGAATTTACCACTCACGGCCACTTAGAAGTCTTACACACGTGTTTTTAACTAGCTCCTAGTTCCAATAGTTCAGGGGAACTTTTATTGTGTGCATTTCCTTCAAATTATTTTCTTCAATATAGTGCAGAATAAACGCGCTTAAAAAATACTCTTTGTAGGATGGGGAAAGGCGTGCGGATCATTCTATTCGGAAATGCAGGGCGTAAAATATAAAATTTTTCCAAAAAAACAGCCAGATAAATCGGCTTTTAATAGCATGTTTGTAAATACTAACGCGTCTCAAGATGAATTCCTCGAAATGTCGTTATTTTTCATAATGACATTTAACCAATATTTTTAGTGAAACCCACAACTGAATTAAAGTTTAAGGATAAGTGCAAGAGGGCAATAGTAATTCAAAATTTATAATGTCGAATTCAGCATCTTTAATTTCCCAATCTTGATAAAGAATGAAAAGTTATATAGGCACTATTACAGGTGACTCAAACCCCAAACAGTATCATTCAGGGACCCAAGCATGCGAAAGAACGTAAGTTGAAACTGGCGTATAGGTTAAAAAAAATCGTGAACAGATTTCCTCTCCCCATCAACGCTTTCAGAAGCGCTGCTGAGAAAAAAATGTTAAGTATACAAATGTGACACTTAGGCGAGTTGAAACATTATATCTGCAGTACTTCGCAAAGTAGTGCTATGGTATAACTTACTAAATAATAGCATTAGTCGAGAGTTGTAAAACGCTTAATGATATCGCTAGTGAGACTAGAAAAAAATGCCAACTACAAGTAATACTTGGTTCTAAAGTAACGCTGAGCACATAGATGAGTAAGAGATATTTCTGTAGAAGAGTAGACTAACGAGTAAGGAAAATCACCCCAGAGCGGAACATTTGATTAGTTATACTACGACAGAGAAGACTAATGGATTTGTAATAAGGCTGTACAGCTGACTGGTAAGTAAATGACAAATTGGCAAACTGGAAATCACGTGGTAATATTGTGTACGGATTCATCGATGTTCTCGCTTTCATTTGTGAATAGGAAGGAGACTAGACAAACACTAACTGCTCGACATACATGATATTATATTTTGTGGCGCTGACTGACACTTCGTTCTATTTTCGAATTGCAGTCGAGTGTGGCAGACGTATAAAGGCGAGGATGCCAGATGAGTCGAAATGGAGTAGCGAAGGAGAAGGAAAATGCTGATTAGTCGGCCGTGACTGTCAGAAGTTTCATCGTTTCACGAATAATGCTCTGTGACAACTGGAAGCATCCTAAATTGCTATTACTAAGCTCATACACACAAATAAGGAATTTTTCTTTTACTTTCTTCTAATTATTATATTACCCTCAAAAAATTATTTAAATTTCCCTACACTAATTAGTTGGTACTATTTTCATCACACAATCAGGATTTTTTTTCAGTGCATTCATTTAAAGTCTATTTAGAAAGACACCACCTGAACGACACTGCTGGATGACGAGTCAGACTGAGCATGAGATGCCACCCATGCCTGCATCAGTGCTCTGCATGGTCTCAGCAACACATGCAGTTCAGCCTACAAGTTCTCTTGCATCATCGAGACAAATGAGCACGGTCGGATCAGTCCAGTACAGCTATTTTCATCAAGTTAATTATCAAAGATCAGGCAGGTGGTTGAAATTGTATTTTCCTAGATATCGATGTTACTGTGTGCCATTGCTTAATTTTACGTGAATACAGTCTTAGCAGAGGTCAGATAGCTATTAAATGAGAAAATTGTGGTTGAATAGTTTTTTTACTATTATAATACTAATATCCTCTAATGATCTACAGGAATTTCCTACAGCGATCCTTTCATACTGCAATCACAAGATGGAATAACTAACTAAGTACTTTATTATTTTCAAGTATTTCCCTCACGAAAACTTACTCTATATTATTTAAGCAAATTATAAAGTTACTGCCGTGACTTCAACATGACCATTAAGGTGTTCTGACTAGTTCAATTTCAGATTTACGTGGAGTTTAAATTTTCAGAGTAATTTCTTTTCCATCTTTCTTTCATAAAGTGTTTTCTCTTTTAAAGCGTATTCATAGTCTCAACGATCGAAAAGAATGAAATATCGCCAAAAAATTTACGAGAAAAGATGCGTCGTATTACTCGTGATTAAATTGACGGCTTAGCGTTTATTCTTCGGAGAAGTTAACTTCTCTTTATATTTTGCGCCACTGGACAAGTAAACGCAAACTTCTATTCCCCATAACGACTACATGGTGCTTGAGTTCCAAAAATATTGAACTTTATCATTCCCATCGCCGTTGAAACTCGAAGTTGAGCTTTTTGAAGATAATTGGACGCGCCTTTCACTTGTGAGATTGTTAACTTACAATTTTAAAATTCAAACAAATTCACGTATACCGTAGATATTTTGCTTTTCTATTTGAGAAAAATTGATTCAGATGAATAAAATTTCTCCTGTACTGTGGTTGCAGTGGTAGATAATTCCTTTGTGAACGGACTTCAACCAGATTATAATTGGCGCTAGATTTCTCAGATGCTCAAAATTTCACAGATGCTCAAGATTTCTCAGATGCTCAAGATTTCTCAGATGCTCAAGATTTCTCAGATGCTCAAGATTTCTCAGATGCTCAAGATTTCTCAGAAATTAGACTTATTTGAAACTAGTGAAATATTATGGAAACTTGAACACACTTTTATGCTAACATTTCTCCCTGTTGATAACGTCATGCCCTAGTGTAAATTTGATTTGCCGGTATATCAAACACATCGATTGCAGTCTTTCGGCCCAAAATGTTCCTGTATTATTTAATCGTTCTGTTCTAAAGCTAACTCAGTTCTCATTTTTCTTTTTGTGGAGTGTAAATCAATATTTATTGCTGGAACTTAAATATATATCTCCAGGAGAAAAATTAAATGTTAGTCCTGAAGCCGAATACATAGCATTAAAAACAAAATCACTTACGGATAAATTTTCACAAATTATACGTCTTCTGTGTTTGAATTTACTTGCTTCCAATCCTCAACAGTCTAATCTCTGTTTTCTTGAGTATAAACCCAAGTTTTCAATTTGCTGGTGAAACTAATGGCTTTCTGATGGATTTGTTTAATTCATTAACTTGACTTTCGAGGCAAAGTCATTCGATGAATTGTTTTGGGCTTTCAAAAACTTTATTAGTTACTATTCACATACGATAATGAACGTTGATTTTACTTCAGCACTCTCTTCGAAAAATATCCGTCTCTGTCATCCAGGATATAAGGTCTGTCTTAATATCCACGAAACGAAATGGGTGCACCGTCTTGTTTCTACCTTGCTTTTTTCAATCGTTCTGATACTCATACCTGTAACTGTACAGATGTCTCAAATTGATTTCCTTTTAAAGAGATCTAAACGATGTGTCCTTTATCAAACGCTGCCGGTTTTTTTCAGGCTCTCTTTTTTCCGACGAGAATAAAAAATTTTATCCTATCGGTACACAAAACAGGTTTCTAATACTTGATGAACACTTTTAGAGTGATATTCATCTTCATTTAAGCAAATGAAGTCAAAGGCAACACGATGCAAATACATCGAGTACTGTGAGTAAAAATGTCGTTCGCGATTTTCTTTTGTCTAAGTTGGTGTATTTACTATCATTTTTCATACGAATGAAGACTTAAACATGGATTCAAGGTGCTTTCTGCTCAGACAACGTAAAATAACGTCATCGATAGGTAGTATTGATTCCTTTGTTTGTTCTCTCTGATGGACTGCAACAACTAGACTGACTTGCAATTAAATATTTTCGAAAGTACTGTCTGACTGCGCATATTTATCGAAAATGCATTTTTCATTGATGCATTTACTGCACACTCTTATTTCTATTATACACGAGGTGGCTCGAAATTTTGGGAGTGCAAACGATATTTGTTAAGAAAGTACTATCAAACGATTAATTTCAACAGAAACTGAAGTAGTTAAGCGAATGATTTTAGAGTAATTTATCTTAGGTATCGAAGGCTGAATACTTTACGACTTATTCCCCTTCGAAACCTGGTGAATACATAGAGTATTAATGAGCTTGTTTTAATGAACAATATCGACAACAGTGAAAGTATTGCTCAGTCTTAGAAATTTTTTATTATTAATAAATTATGCATGTTAAGAACCAAGAAACATTAATACTAGTAACTCAAAATTTGACTAATGAAATAACAGAATCATGACTCGGAATCCCGTGCTTCTTCAGCGCAAGCCTTTAAACATTATCATCCATTTTAAAGAACAATAGGTCGCATTTTTCACGTTTCGAAGATGTCAAGTTCGGGAAAATCGAACCAGTTACAAAATCAAAATGGGCGTAGAAGTAAGATTTGGGGTCACTTCAAGCTCTCTAACAAGACTGGTGTCAGAATTATTTCACGTGCGGTAATTATTGAGCCGGGTTTGATCAGCCGAACCAAATATGCATGAGCAATGTAATTAGACAATAAGCACTGGCTTTGCCCTGATCTGATTCTGCAACATATTCAAAGTGGCTTTGATCTCTTGCATAATCTTCGCAGGGGACCATAGAAATGTCTCTTAGATAAAGGACCGTTTGCACTTTTGAACCAAAGTTGTTGAAACATATCTATCTTCGCAAAGTTGTTGTAGGACAAGATCTCAAACTTTGAAAACTACATTGCACCTAAATTTTTTGGAGAGTGATTTGCCTCTTAAAAATCCATTTCGTGCAAAAATGGCCTACGGTGGAATTTTTTTGCCCTAATATTTAAGACAATTTGATTGAAACTTACATAAAGCACGACACAAATTCGATTTTTCCCGAAAAAAATCCTCAATAGCAGAATAATTTTGCTCTCACGGGACGTTCGTAAAAGCAGACGATAATATGGTTATACACATTAACTTATAATTATAGTGTATACATCAAAAGAAAGCTGTACTCTGAATAGTTTTAATATCATTTCAAATTTATCAAATTTCACAATATTAATTCATCAGAATAAATGAACCTGGTGTACGTCGAAATTTAATATGCACCCAACTTGTCACCAAAAATTACGGTTTACATGCATGACATCCACAAATTTGTCGGCGGTTTCCTTAATCCCTAGAAATACAGTCATATTAATTGCAAGAAGAAGACTCATATCCTTTCACATCATCGAAGCTGAAATTTATTAACCTATTTCTTCGTGATAGAGACAATGTAGAACTCCTAGTACTAAGTTCCTGTAAAATGTAATGTATGTCACACTTATGTCGAAATGCAAACGAAAGTTTTGTTATTTGTGTCAGAAGTTACTACAAGAACTTGAGCCTGGAAATGATAAAAAATATACAAGGACTTTCACCTCCACGAACTGCTTTAAAAGTATTAAAATCTCCTACAAAATTTTGTTGCATAGTTTAACGTCGACATTTTGCTACGTTTTGATACACCTAAAAATATCGAGACGAGTAAACATTTGAATTTACTCCACCTGTTTCATCGAAGAGACACAGTTTCTTTAGAGTTGAAACTGAAGTACATACTCTTAATTAGTGTGTGTTACTTTTCTTCCGTTCGTTTCCTTCCAAGAGGATTGGGTTCTCGCTTCTGGAGCAGCCGAAACATTGAAACAAGGTACTTGCTTACTTGCCTTACAAGTTACAGGGTTCTTTCAGATCAATCCGTAGAATTTCTGTTTCTGTGTTTAAATCCTAAAAAACTCAAGGTAAAAGAAGCATATTAGTTCTAAATTTTGACAGCTTACTTAGGAGACCAGGAGAACAATTTATTTCCAAATTTGGCCACATTCAAACATGATAACGAATTCTAAATGCTTTGGAAAGCTATACGTATCGCGGAATTCTTCTATCGTTTCCCACGACTCCACTTCCTTTTTAAATGTCATTTTTACGGGCCGTGCTGCTGTTGCGGGGGCTGTGCACAAGCTTTGGCCTCAATTTACGACTAAAAAAAGTGATAGTAGTAGGTTCAGGTCAAGGGAGTTGGAAGGCCAAAGTCCTTCTCCCTGAATCCCCCAAAGGACCTTGTGAGCAGGTCAACGGTTTTGCTCGCGGTGTTGGCAGAAGCTGAGTCTTGTAAGAACATGAACTTTTTATTTGAAGCCTTTCCCTTCATTCATAAAAGAATAAACTCTGCAAGACGCTGCAGTAGGATTCGGCATTCACATTTTTGTCAGAGGCCGAGAAATGGGTAAAGACGTTACCCTCAATCAAAATCAAGCGTGACGCTAGCTAGATCCATCGTGGTCATCGTGGGTTGAACATCAGTACGAGCATAATCGAAAGGGCAATCCAGTCATCGTTGAGTCAGTTATAACTATTATCAGATGTATAATTCTTCTCCTCAGAAAAGAACTTTATGAACGATCCGTTAGTCCTCAACCAGTTCAAAACCTGATAGCACCTATTCAAACGAACTTCTTTCATCTTATTTGTTAGGTGATGATTCCTAGGCTAAAGTTCAGTTCAGTGAACTGTCATGATGCTGACGAACCTCTTAACCCATTTTATTGTGTTGGTCTTTGGGGTGGTATCGGCTTTCGAGCTTTTTTTTGACGCCGGTTAGAAAGTGAGGTTTGTGATTTTTGTCATTTCCTGCTGCGTCGGTAGCTCTGTAATTATGACGGGATTTATGGGGCTCTGGAATCATAACTAAACTAAACTGTATTCTCGTACGAAATGGGTACTTTGTAAACATGGCTCTGAACTCATGAGGTGCGTGGCTCTGTAATCATGATAAAACCGCTTGGCTATAGGATACTGGTTGAATTTTTCAATAAAGGCTGGCCTTCGGCGCGCGCGACGAAGGTCACACATTTCGAAAGTACCATTTCGTAATGTTTATGCCACGAACTCTAAATTTTAATTGCTGGTTTCATACATAAATTAGCAAAACTGACGCATTTCGTTTTGCTCGTTTACTGAATCTTATTCAGAAAAAGGGTAATTCGGTACAAGTACAAGTGTAGTTACAAAATTTTGACACTGAAACCCTAGATGCGGCCGCACGCTGAGACCCACGCTAAGAGCTTAGGTTTATGGGATGTCGTCAAGATAATTCTTAGGTTAGGAATGAACCTGACGGAGCTGTAGCCACCTGCGGACAAAAGAATATTATCGCACAATCACAAATAGTGGGCTCGGTCAATGTCCCAAATTGCGATGGAATATTCCAGCGTTCGTGGCTACAACAAAAGGAATGGGGACGTATTGCAATGTTTATGAGACAGATTTGTTTCTGATTCTATACCGTAACTGCGTATTTTATCTCTTCTGAGTACATATTGGTCTACTGATAACAATAACTTGAGCCTAATGAGAGTTTCTAGGAGGTAATGCTTCAAATGTTTCCAGTAGGGAATGCAATAAAGATACTTAAATTGTTAAAGAAAAAACCAAGGATTATAAAGTTTGGCTGAATGCTTTCATCCTATGTTAGTTTTCGTTCATTTGATTTTTTACATCGGTAATTTTTGTTCCGTATGTTTCGCTAGTCTGCTTTAGTAAATGCTAGCTGAACCATAAGTAATCATTACCCTAGCCCAGAACTCGAAGTCTTTGATATACCCAAAAATTAGGTTGTGCAAATACTTGTGTCCAGGCAACGTAGGTTAACGCAGAATCAAAAACATTAATTTTTTATTGGATCTATTGAATCTATTCTATTTAATATGAACCAATTGCCTCATTTACATATCTGATACTGCTTCATTGTAATTAGATGCCAAAAAACGAATCAGAGGAACTTTTGGTACTGCTTCTTTGACAATAAATTTTAAATATAAGGCTGAATGCTAGAAAGGGCGCAACGTAAATTTCCTTCGACGCTCAGACGATTTCTGTATTTAGTTTTGATGGCTACGATCACGAAAAATGCAGTTTCACATGAACATGTGAATCCAAACATTATGTACGCCCAGACGTGGTGCTTTGGAGGATAGTAAAGGCAGTTTCTCTTGGTTGCGTTTTCTTGGTACGAGCAGAGGCGGACAGATGAAGTTACAGGTGCTCGGACGCCGACCGATAAGCGATATGCCTGGAGGGTCGTGCGCTAATAAACGTTCCGAGGCGCATGGGGTGAGGTGGGCATATGTGCGCACACACATACCTCCCCACCAACGAGAAGTATGGGAAATTACACAAAAAAGCCAAAACGGCTAGAAAAAAATTCGTGAGCACAAAAAACTTTGAAAATCAGTCACCGATAACTAATGCAACATAAATCTATTCCCTTTGACGCAGCACAATTACCTGGGCACGTATGTTTTTTATTTAATGAAAACATATCAAGCAATTTAATTTAGGAACATATAAAATAGCACTGTCCGCCATAGTTCAACCAATAAAACGCAACAAAACAGTATAGAAATAATATTAATAACGCATCAACGCAAAGCAAGAAGAATAAAGCCAGCGAAGAGGTTTAACAAAAAAATGCCCTTTTCTTCAACATTTATAAAATTAAAAAATGAGTTGCTACAATAACTCAATACATGCTTCGTACTAGTGAACAACGTCAGCAAATACATGATGAAAAACGTACCGCTTGTTATAACTTCATAAATAAATGATTTATTAATTTTACCACGCATCTAGAAGAAATTGCGTAAGAAAATGCGAATAAAATGCCAGTTATCAACAACTATAGAACCTATACGGAAAAGAAAACGCCAATAATACCACACCAATTTTTCATTAGCATGAACAACTTGGATTCGCATAAACATGAACAATTCATCCCGTTACATCGAAGTTTCCACAGTACTTGCAACGAAATAAATGAACAAATAAGTAAATGAATTAACGGGTAATCACATTCAAGAATTCAGAAACAGTGAAACACAGTAGATAGTGTTACCGAAAAACATCACCAAAACAATTATGAATATCGGAAAACCTTTTTAAATTTCATTTTCCCTCCTTCATTACGAAAAATAAACAATACAACCACCGGTACGCGGATAATTATAAATTATTACCATGGTAAAAGTAAGGTCACAGTATCTGATTGAATATGGGTAAACTACGGGTAAATATGGTTGTAGTTCGAGTACTTTGGCAATGAAATTATAGAAATATTAAAATAGTCGAAAACTTTAACCACGTAGGTAATGATTAATGATTGCGTAGTATTAATTTATGAGTAAGATTAAAGAGTTTTACGAAAACTGTTTCGGAACTCATGAGGATTTAACGAGGGAAAAATGAATAGCAGTTAGTAGAGTTTTTATCAAGGTAATTAAACTAATTTCTCTCCATAACGTCTAAGTTTAACGCAAACAAACGGGACCGTAACGACAAATCAGGAAAAAAAAACCTTTTAAAACATTAGTAAAATCAATCAACGGAATGTAAGCAAATGACGTAGTACCATAGAACTCATGATTACAAACTTAAAGCTAAGAGATTATATAGCATATACGATTATAAAATATTAAAACGAAACGAGTCAAGTACCCAAACAAATAACAAAAGGAAATGGTGACTGATCAGTTTCAAATAAATGAAATTGAATCGTAATCCAATCGTAACGCAATATAAACAAGATCTAAAATCCGTGAAGAAGTTTGAATGTATAGTTGGCGTACTTAGTAATAACAAGTCTAAATTTTATCAGACCTCCGTTGCAACCATGTGGGAAGTCATCTGACCCCAATTGTACGTCTAGACCGCCTCGGCCGTCTGGGACGTCCTAGACCAGAGCGAACGTTAACTGTTACGTTTCCACACACCATTACACCTCCCCGATTGTCGGAGAAAGATTGTTTATTTTTGGGAACGGCTTTAATACGTTCCGTCGGAGAATAAAATCCTCTGAACGGACACGCTCGGCCAACAACTCTATTTGTTCATTGGCATAGTCAGCTACTACTATCAAGCCTATAATGGCAACAATTACTATCATCAATATCACGTCACTGACTCTGTCTGGCAGGAGATCTATATGGGCATTCGCAGCCATCCAGTCCTTGGTCAACGAACCCTGATTTCAAACTAGGACTGCGGTGAGCGTATCTACGCTCACCAAGGAAACCTAGTTCCCCATCTTACAAGCCTGGTTCTTAAAGCTTGTTACTATTAGGATGGCTTGTGGAATAACCTATTTTTAGTTGAAGCTTTGGTTACGGTGGTTCTAGTCTAGTGGGATCAAGAACCTGAAGAGCCTATTAGGCAAACAAAGGGTAAACTGTGTGAAATTTTACCCGGAACAACTGTAAATCTAAATCATTGAAATCTTCCTTTGCTCTTGTCTAGAGGGTCACAAGACACTCTTATCAAAAATATTACTGAAAACAATCAGGCTTTATTGCGGAGACTCGCTCCCCTCGTGCAATCCACTCACGCACTCCCCCCCCCCCCCAGGAGGGCACGCCTCCCAGGATAAGAACCACTGAGGTACACTGTTGCTCGTCTACAGTGCAGTACGTTGAGGAACAGTGTAGTGCTATGTAATTCTTCACCCTAATGTAAGAAAATCAAACTCAGTTCATGTGAAGTTTTATTTTCTAGTGCAACAAATGATTAAGAAAAATCGTAAGGGACGCCGGCGCTTTTTTCTTTGGGTTTACAAAAATGTTCACCTGGTGCCCTGGTGCCCTCAAAGTGCCATTCAAAAACCAAAACTAGAAAAAAAATTGAATGAGACTTTAAGCACCTATAGAGACTAAACAACCAAAAAAAATTAATAGCTATTTTCTAAAAATTCATATTCATTAGAATAATCAGTAGGTAGCTATAAACGTAATCTCAAATTTTCCAATCGTACCTTAATTAAATTAGGTATTCGACAGGCACAAAACCAAAAATATGCGGAGTAGAGAAGACGCCCTCATCCGGAGTCAGGTTGAGCCCAGACCAGACCCGGTTGCAGTTGCGTTATACTGCTCAGACGGAAAACTATAAACTTGTGACATACACCCAGCAACTAGGTTATTGTGCTGTTATTTCAGTAGAGTCGTAACACTTGGTTTAGTATCAATTAAGATTAGCATTTTTCTCGTACCCCTGACGAACCTCACCTAAGGAATTATTCCCAGAGTTAACACGAGGGAGCCTTTTTTAAAGATAGGATAGGTTACCTAGTAAAAAAATAATGACAAGACGATAGGAAAAGAATGCCATTCAAAGCTTATGTTAAAAGTGAGGTACGCCTAGAGATAGCCAGACGTACATTTATATCATAATTTAATCGTTTAATTTTTAGGTGGCTTGATCTCGAATGACCAGCGTCCGACTGAGCCACCAGGCAGTTAATTGGGCTCGAGTGAGCCACCAGGCAGTTAATTGGGCTCGAGTGAGCCACCAGGCAGTTAATTGGGCTCGAGTGAGCCACCAGGCAGTTAATTGGGCTCGAGTGAGCCACCAGGCAGTTAATTGGGCTCGAGTGAGCCACCAGGCAGTTAATTGGGCTCGAGTGAGCCATCAGGCAGTTAATTGGGCTCGAGTGGACCACCAGGCAGTTGATTGGGCTCGACTGAACCACCAGGCAGTTGATTGGGCTCGACTGAACCACCAGGCAGTTGATTGGGCTCGACTGAACCACCAGGCAGTTGATTGGGCTCGACTGAACCACCAGGCAGTTGATTGGGCTCGAGTGAGCCACCAGGCAGTTAATTGGGCTCGAGTGAGCCACCAGGCAGTTAATTGGGCTCGAGTGAGCCACCAGGCAGTTGATTGGGCTCGAGTGAGCCACCAGGCAGTTGATTGGGCTCGACTGAACCACCAGGCAGTTGATTGGGCTCGACTGAACCACCAGGCAGTTGATTGGGCTCGACTGAACCACCAGGCAGTTGATTGGGCTCGACTGAACCACCAGGCAGTTGATTGGGCTCGATTGAACCACCAGGCAGTTGATTGGGCTCGATTGAACCACCAGGCAGTTGATTGTGCTCGATTGAGCCACCAGGCAGTTGATTGGGCTCGACTGAGCCACCAGGCAGTTGATTGGGCTCGACTGAGCCACCAGGCAGTTGATTGGGCTCGACTGAGCCACCAGGCAGTTGATTGGGCTCGACTGAGCCACCAGGCAGTTGATTGGGCTCGACTGAGCCACCAGGCAGTTGATTGAGCTCGACTGAGCCACCAGGCAGTTGATTGGGCTCGACTGAGCCACCAGGCAGTTGATTGGGCTCGACTGAGCCACCAGGCAGTTGATTGGGCTCGACTGAGCCACCAGGCAGTTGATTGGGCTCGACTGAGCCACCAGGCAGTTGATTGGGCTCGACTGAGCCACCAGGCAGTTGATTGGGCTCGACTGAGCAACCAGACAGTTGATTGGGCTCAACTGAACCACCAGGCAGTTGATTGGGCTCGACTGATCCACCAGGCAGTTGATTGGGCTCGACTGAGCCACCAGGCAGTTGATTGGGCTCGACTGAACCACCAGGCAGTTGATTGGGCTCGACTGAACCACCAGGCAGTTGATTGGGCTCGACTGAGCCACCAGGCAGTTGATTGGGCTCGACTGAGCCACCAGGCAGTTGATTGGGCTCGACTGAGCCACCAGGCAGTTGATTGGGCCCGACTGAGCCACCATGCAGTTGATTGGGCACGACTGAGCCACCAGGCAGTTGATTGGGCTCGACTGAGCCACAAGCCAGTTGATTGGGCTCGACTGAGCCACCAGGCAGTTGATTGGGCTCGACTGAGCCACCAGGCAGTTGATTGGGCTCGACTGAGCCACCAGGCAGTTGATTGGGCTCGACTGAGCCACCAGGCAGTTGATTGGGCTCGACTGAGCCACCAGGCAGTTGATTGGGCTCGACTGAGCCACCAGGCAGTTGATTGGGTTCGACTGAGCCACCAGGCAGTTGATTGGGCTCGACTGAGCCACCAGGCAGTTGATTGGGCTCGATTGAGCCACCAGTCAGTTGATTGGGCTCGACTGAGCCACCAGGCAGTTGATTGGGCTCGACTGAGCCACCAGGCAGTTGATTGGGCTCGACTGAGCCACCAGGCAGTTGATTGGGCTCGACTGAGCCACCAGGCAGTTGATTGGGTTCGACTGAACCACCAGGCAGTTATCTGGGCTCGACTGAACCACCAGGCAGTTATCTGGGCTCGACTGAACCACCAGGCAGTTATTTGGGCTTGACTGAGCCACCAGGCAGTTAATCGGGCTCAACTGAGCCACCAGGCAGTTTTTTGGGCTCGACTGAATCACCAGGCAGTTAATTGGGCTCAACTGAGCCACTAGACAGTCAGTTAACTGGGTTCGACTGTGCCACCAGACAGTCAGTTAACTGGGTTCGACTGTGCCACCAGACGGTTAATTGGGCTCGACTGAGCCACGAGACAGTTAATTGGGCTCGACTGAGCCACCAGACAGTTAACTGGGTTCGACTATGCCATCAGACAATTAATTGGGTTCGACTGTGCCACCAGACAGTTGACTGGGTTCGACTGTGCCACCAGACAGATGACTGGGTTCGACTGAGCCACCAGACTGTTAACTGGGCTCGACTGAGCCACCAAACAGTTAATTGGGCTCGACTGAGTCACCAGACAATTAATTGGGATCGACTGAGCCATGGAACGGTATATGAAGGAAATAACTGTTATCGATTTTGTAAATTTCGATGCATAAACATAGTTAATTAGATCGAAATAAACAAGTTTTCTTCTATGCACTTTCCGTCTGAAATGAGTATTTTATTAGTTATAGCGGTAAATAACTGACCGCAACTCAAGTGTTTGAAGCGGCAAGTAATTCAAGGAGCGCGTCGGACGGCAACACTACAATTCAGTTTCGCTTCCAGCGCGCTCGTCATCAAAGACGAAACCAAACCTACCGCTATACCTCGTTAAATACTCATTTGGCGAATAATGTGTATAGAATAACAGTTGTTTATTTCGAGGTTATTACCATGATTCAAGCAACAATAATTTGAAAACCAATGAGTTGCAGTTTATTCGAGCGCATTCGTCATCAAAGACGAAACTAAACCTACCGCTATAACTCGTAATATAATCGTTTCAGACGGAAAGTGCATAGAAGAAAACTTGTTTATTTCGATTGAATCATTTATGTTATGGCACCGAAAAGTAGGAAATCGATTACTCTCTTTTCCTTCAGATTTACACTGATAATTAATAGCGCTCTAAATGGCTAGTATAACAAAATGAACATGAAGCAAACACATACACACAGACAAAAATACGAGCAGTGTTAAAGACATAAACCAAGATCAGAGAACAGAAGTTATTGTGAAGCACAGGTTTTGTGCAGCACTTCTGATATTTTATATCATAATTTAATCAGTTCAACACAGCCAATTAAGGGACAACGTTTGGCGCGTTAGGTGAAATTATTAAATGTAACACCTCTAATATAAATAAATAAAAAGCTCACCGACATTGCATCTTCTTTTCCACCCCGATCAGCAGCAGGCTTCCCTTAAGTTAAAACTACAAATGTATCTGAGAGAGCCACACGGAAATTCTTAACATTATACTGATTTCCAAAGTTGAAACTGTTACGATAGACAACTTTAACATTTAACTGGGGTAACTATTTGGGTATGATCTGGAGAAAAATTTTTAAATTTAACTCTATTTAATTGACTTCTAACATAGCGCAGGGTAAAAGTATGACATTATTAGCTAGTAACTTTCCTTTCCTGAATATTGCGTCAGATATCGCGGCAAAAAGTCCTCTGAGAAGTAGAAGAAAAATGTTAAATCTAGTATGCTCTAAATCTCAATAAGTTCAGTTATCCAATTTTATGGGCTGAAATCTCACGATTGGTTTTGAGCCCTGAAAGAAAATGAATTTTCATTTTTCGTAACCTATGCCAGTAAAATTTATAAACTACTGCTTTTATTAACTTCCTGCGAACAGGAGATGGACGGGTTTGCATTGAGTTAATTGAAAAATAAAGTTACGTGGGATGTGGATGTGAGCGATACAAATGTATCTTCTACATTACGGCGAAAACGAATGGGCCTGAATTATGGCAACAGGATAACTGCTCCCCGGACAACTGTTTCCGTGTGATAATGGGACCCTTGACAACTGCTTCGAATAACTGCGGATAATTAAAGCGATAAAGTTTATTCTAATGCAGTGCAAATATCTGACGACAATGCTCAGGGATAATTTCATTCTGAAAACTTAAGTTCTAAGCTTTTTGGTCCATTACGTTAACGTCTTAATTGGAAATAACATTGCGACAATCAAACGCTAAAATTCAAAATTGTTAAGTTGTTATATTAAGTTGGCCGAATTGAGTGCATTTTAGTCAGGTTGGTGAAGTTATGTTATGTACAAACTAAACAAAGATTCTTTGGATGTACGGGGGAGCAATTATGGGACCAGATGTCAGGGGATAATAGTCTAAGGCGCAATATTGTCCTAAGTCCTTAACCCTCGGCTTCAGAATGTTTTATTTGCTACCATTATCACCCCCTCCGTTTTTAGACTGGTACTGGCATCAGGTTGTCCCTAAAATCAAAATAAGGACAGTACTGCAACATTTAGGTAGGCTTCAAAAAACTTTAGGACCAATGTTCGATCACAATTACCATAGATGAGTATTTTTTTCTGCGTATCATGTACAGCAACAGGAGCGCTTTTGGGCTAAGCTCCATGAGAAAAGATAGCTGCCCAGCCAATCCATTTCGTTGTAACGAAGGGATACATTGGCTTATATAAATTCTAGTGCTGTGATCAACTAAGCCAAGTAATTTCTAAAAATTTGGAACTACAGCAAGAAAAATATTTCTTTTCCCTACATTTCAAGTAAAATATTCCAGATGCTACTGATATTTTAAAATATGCGTTTTATCGATTTTAAAGACCCACAACCATACTGTTTACTAATGTGAAATTATATTTTTTCAAGGCTTGCAATAAAATTTTCTCCGAATAATTTAATCAATATGGGCAAATGCCTAATAGCTCTAGAATTTACAGTTTTTGTCACAATTTTTTACCACAAAAGCAACCACGTCAGTTTTCAAATAGTTCGAAAAATGCCTATAAAAATGGAATGGTAAATAATGTGGGAAATTGGGTGATAAATATTATCTAAATAAGGCCTACTTATATCCATACACTGGGAATTATTCTAAATTCTAAATAATAATTTCTAAAATATTTGTCCAGTGCTTCTGATATTGTCGTTTCGCAGTGTATAGTATGATGAATTTGACGTTCATTAATATTTAAATTGACGTTTTGAATTCTCAAATTTTTTAGTATATTTCTTTGGAGAAGCTGTGCGATTGGTGATCGGACAATTGATTTCATACGGTAATAGTAGTATCTTCTAGTTTTAACATTGTGCCTCAAATGTCTATTCCTCAGAAACTAATCGATTAGCCCTTTCTCTTCTAATTTGATACCGTGCACTTCGTGTACTTTCTTGTTCGAGGTTATACATTTACTATATTTAGTCGATAAGTTTCTGATTACAACCTAATGTGTACAAGCTTACAATATTTATTCATAATATCCATACCGTTTAAAAATATTGAGGGAATAAGTTAGCTAAATATTGTGCGTGTTTTGTAAATTTTATTCACTTAAGCGTGGATCGTAGTGAATTTCAGATTGGTTTCGGGTACAGATACTAAATTTTTTTGAACCTTCGAAACGACAAAAAATGGTCGTATAAATCAAAATTATGTATTTCTACGAAAAATTTATCTGAGTATGAGTATACTGAGTATACTGTAGCGTAACAATGCTGACAAGACATCTGCAAGCTTATGTGATGGTAGGAAAGATAGATCTTGCATAATTCATCAAGAAAAATGATTACTCACAACATTCATGTTTGAGAATGTGCTAGACTGCAAATTGGTATACCATAGCATAGATGCATTAAATTATGTAACAATATAATAAAGGTCGTTTAAGAACGATTGTTAGCAGGGTGTAAACGATGTAAATTTGCTGAACATACAAAGTCAATTTTTCTACAATCTAGTAAATAGAGCTCCGATATAAACATGATTCACTTCTTATGCATTTCTGTGACCGTTGTAAAACATGTATGGATATTTAGATTTATGGATCTAGCCATCATCACCCTACCTTACGAAATACCCACCCCCACCCTCCTTCAACATCACCCAGTTGAAAAATTAAGACGTTTTCAAGTCGTTTCTGTGCCGCGGAAGGCAAGACTTCTAGCCGTGATTTATTCGGAAAAGCAGCAGTTTTTTGGTCGCCATGTCCTCTTTTTATGGCAGGAAAAAACGGCTACAAAACCATTGAATTCCCTTTGCAGCTGTTCGGAAATTCCAACCTTTAACGGCTACATATCGGCTTTCCACGGCCCCAATTCGACTTTCCGCGGCTTCTCCATTCTATGTATCGGCTCTCTGCCGACCTTACGCGACCTTGTACCGGCCTCCCGCGGCAGCAAATCGACCTTGCCCGAACTTTATTACACTGGCTATTCATGTACACCCCCCACCCCCACACACACACCCCTTCTCCCCCGCACCCACACACACACACCAACCCACACACCCATAACCCCCCCCCCTACCACATATACACACACACACAAATATGTATCTGAACACATAATTGATTACCTTCAAGAACGTCCTTCAATTCAGAGGTTGCTGAAGACTGACGAGGGAAAATTCAGGTTAGGTTTCCACATTTTGTTGTTTTTACATTGCTCACATTGAGGATTGAGGAGTATATAGTAGCCTTCACAACCAGCCCCACCACAACGATGAATCGTCATAAATATCAATTAACCGAGGTGGTGAAGCTAATAGTTGGGCCCATGCTTTCGTTTATGCTCTGGAAATTGTGCCTCTGCAGACCAGCATTATACATCTCTTCCATCTCTTGTTTCTTCAGAAGAATCGCCATCTTCGCCAGAAGTCACGGTTCCGAACTCAATTACATGCGAAATTTTAGAAGAAAGCGACTCATTGCGCGTTTCAGCGTCATTTTCTTATGAAGCTTCAGCCAGAGCAGCCAACCGGTTTTTTTGTCGTTGCACAAAAATGTAAATTGCTCTCTTTCTTACCTGAAATTCAGATCGAAACGTTAAAAAATACGAGTATTTATAAAATCCTGTCATAAAATTATTGATGTACCGATGTATCGGTACATCAATTGCCGATTTATCTGCAAGCCTTTTTTAAAATGAGCCAAGAGCTTGCAACGTTCAAATGAATTCGTTTTTTTAAAATGGAGCTTCTCCATCGCCTGCTTTACGGACTGTTTTTTCTTGTATGAGATTTGCACATATAATTGTTCTGGCAATTATGCATATTTTATTAGGCCTGATTGGAATAAAACACACCCTCAGAGGGATACAACTATTGTATCTGTGGGAATTAGCGCTCACAGGGGGAAAAATGTGAGGGCCCGAGCTGAGAGTTAGGTAGCCCTTCTTTTTGTCGAAATAGAATGTATTTTGCTAGGTTAAGGACCACCAATTTTCGATTCACTACTTCCCGGTTTTCCACACCTCTGATTTTCTTCTTCAACTTTTATCTTGTTTCATGAACTTCTTTCTCATCTTACTGTTTCTATGCCCCTTCTGCTTAGATTCTTCATTCTCTTATCTCCATACTGAATGGTGCTTTCCTCCATCCTCTCTTCGATACGCTCTATTTTTATAGTGGTTAGGGAGGCTTTACCTAACTTATAACCTAATCTGGAATAAAAACATCCTATTCATAGAGGCCTGAATATTTTTAATTGTTATCTCAGTGTGAAAGGTTCTATAATTAGTAAAGCATAAATATAAAATTTCTGTATAGCTTTTTTTATTTATTTCATTATTACTTTGTTCATTTCATTTCATTTCAAAATTAAGGGGTTATTTAACATATTTTAATTTTAGTTGCTTAGTATGAAAATTACTTATATATGTTAATTCCATATAATTACTTGAGGGAACCATTTTGGGGGCATCTGCAGTCCAAAAGTCGATTCTCCCGTTTCTGTTTTTATTGCTTTAAATGAGTTTGAGATATGTCCCCGAATGTCTGTAAAAATATCAGGAACGTATCCCAGAGCTAACGTCCCCCCCCGGGGGGGGGGGGGAGGGCATCCGCCTTACGGACCTTTTTTGTCATTTTTGAACCTAGAGCAATTAAATTTGGTATACTGATAGGAAATGCAATTTTGAATCATTTATCATTAATGACAAAATGCGATTTTCTTGAAAAGAAAATGGAAAATCATAGAAAACGACATTTTTGTGGGGGTTTTCTAAATGCTTCTCCTCCTACAGTTTTTGAGCTACAGTAATGATTTTGGTATCATTGAATGCAGAATAACGTGGACAAAAAAAAAATCTCAAATTTTCAATTTTTTTTCATTTTATTTTTTTATATATTTCATCATTCATATTCCTCATCCCCATCCGAATATTTTTTTTATTATTGAATTTAGAGCAATGAAATTTGGTATACTGATAGGAAATACAATTTAGAATCATTTATCACTTATGACAAAATGCGATTTTCTTGAAAAGAAAATGGGAAATCATTGAAAACGACATTTGGGGGGGGGGTTTCTAAATGCTTTTTCTCTGATAGTTTTTGAGCTACAGTAATGATTTTGGTATCATTGGATGCAGAATAACGTGGACATTCCAAAAACTTGAATGTTTTTCCTCAAATTTCCAATACAAAAATTTAAAAATTGAAAAAAAAAAATCAAAATATTCTCAAGAAAATTCAAATTTATGACGTCATAACTTTGAAACAAGAATGAATTTTGAAAAACTTTTCAATACATTGTAAAGCCCTTGTTTTTCTGCATCCAATGATATCAAAATCATCACTGTTGCTTAAAAACTGTAGGAGGAGAAGCATTTTTTTCTTATAAATAGGTCTAATACAAAAAGTAACTTTTAAAGACGTTTGTCGTTATAACTCCGAAGTTTACAAAGCTAGGGCAATGCGGTTTGTTACATTTGAAAGTGACATATGTGCTCTATCTACATTTCAATATAATTTTCCAAAATTTTTCTGAAAAGCTTTCCGTAGACTTTTTTACCCTAAAATTATAACTTTTGCTCTGACCCTTACAATGAAAAATTCATAAAAATTCTGATTGAAATGATCCAAAAATTCCATATTGAAATTTAGATAGAGCCCACGTTCGAATTTCAAATGCAACAAACCGCATTGCTCTAGCGTTGTAAATTTCGAAGTTATAATGAATAATATATGTATATATATAATTTTATTTTTTTCAAATAAAAAATTTTCTATGGCCTTATGAAAAATTTTTCTTAAACAAAAGTTGTTATTTATGTGGAGATCTAGTAGTCTGCAAATTTTCATAGACGTACGTCCGATATAAAAAAAGTGGACCCTCGTTTGGAAATGGTTCCCTTGAACATGCCAGCGAAATAGATTTGCTCAACGCCGGTGACCTTTATGAATAAACACTTGAGAGAAATGAGTCAGCAGGTATGTTGCGCGACCGTTAATCAAATAGGTCGAACGCAAGCCGACATTCTCCTCTTGAATTCGGCCGTGGGCAAGGGCTCGATTTTTCCGGCTTGTTTACGTCTAAATGAGACAAGCGGATAGCCGTCGAACGGCAAATTTTGGTCGAGAGCGGCCGACAGAGGAACGTTCTGACCTTCTACGGCCATCTTTCACTGTGTTCTGCTACCTGTCGACCTAAAAACGGCATGACTTTTTAACTGGGCAATCCCTCCCACATTTAGTACCCTTAACGACCAACGGCTAGTGTATTTTACTCTTTAATTTTTTGGCACGTCAGTATTTTACTTGATGTGAAACTTAGGACGTCAATATTATGGTTCAAGTCAACCGTGGTAAATTTCTGTCTGCAATTTTTGGACAGAATGAATCACACTTTTAGCACAATACGTACCAACATTACAATTTTTCACCATTTTTTCAGTTTCTTTAGAGATTTTAACACACTTATGGTAGCTAGGATCATTTATGTTTAAGGGGTTGTTGCAACGGAATGATTTTTCTATGAAAGGCAGCACAAAAATACAGGAAAGACTTAAATTACCTGTACGAAAGATAAACAAAAATTCATTTGACTCATTATCCATGTCATGAAAGTAGTGTGAATTACTTGTTGAAATCCATTCAACAGATCCACTTTCTCTTTTCACAACATCTGTCATTCATCAATGTCTTGCCTCTATTACCCGTAAGTAAAAGTCTCGTCGGTACTCTGCATGGCTCATTCATGTTCTAAAGACCTTTTTGAGGCTTCCAGTTTTGGATGTTTTCCAGCAAGCATTTATCTTCAAGACGACCAAAGGTTCTTTCACGTTCCATTGTACACAAGAGGCATTTTTTTACGCTTAATTCTATCAGTGTTGCATTGCTGTTCTCCGAGAGTGCTCACGAGTATTTGTGGACTGGGTAATAATGGCTGCTCAGAGTAAAGTAAAGAAAGCTCTCCTTTTATACTTGCCGTATAAAAGACAGCAACGGAAGGGAAGAAGGCGGTGCTGGGTACATAAGATAGTCAGTTTAAGGCCGCAAGAAGGAGAATTTGCAACACTATTTACAAAATTAGGGGAAGATGAAGCCATATTTTTCAATTATGTCCGTGTCTGCCGAAAGTTTTGACGAATTGCTGTCATAAGTCCAATGCAAATCAACCCACAACAACACGCAGATGAGGGACGCTGTACCTGCTATAGAAAAACTGGCTATAACCCTCAGGTAAAGTATTTCGATCTTGCTAAGTAGGTTTTAATAATGGCAATAATAATAACAAAACTTTTTTTAGTATAAAAAACTTTTACCTACTTATACTTTCAATCCTATCTGTCTGAACCGCACTGCGAGGCGGCGTGAAAACACGCACAGTGTGTAAGATAGCCTTGAACACCATTGAAAGCTAAACTTTTGCGTGAAATTTCACGTTGCGTTTTTAGAAGACACACGCTCGGCATCAGGCGTGAACTTTCACGCTGCGTGAAAACCTGTCGGGTGTGAATAGAAGTGTGCATTATCTATGTCCGCTTAGGTTTGGCGTGAAATCACACTGTATGATTTTTTACACGCAGCGTCCGTGAAATTATGAACAGGGCTTAAAGGAGGCCAATCATCTTTCGTCAGAAAGTTAGAAATTTTGTCTGTGGGCAAGCTTTTGGGCCTGATTGGAGGTGTGAGCCGGAGTACTTCCTTGCTGATAAAGAAATCTCCTTCCTCGGAAAACTATCCCACAAAGCTTCCTTTTCACTAGTTTCATTATTAAATTTTGTTCTTCATATTTTTTAGGACTCATTTTCGTTAGTCTATAGACAAAAAGAAAATTAATTTTCTTGTTTGCTTAAGCTCGCATGGCACGGTGGCGAGCAATGCCAGCGGGGTTACGCGGCATCGCGTAGCTCCACCCATTTCCTCTCTTTCTGTAGCAACTAGGCTCTCGGTTGCGGCGTTCGCGCGAATACGAGTGTCAATATTTTTGTCATCACTCTCCGCACGATACGTGAGCATGCATGCAGACGCTGTCATGCTGCTGCCAGTAGTCGATCAGATTTCGTAGATGAAGAATGTCTGGGATAAGCTGTCCTCTCCCTTCACCTGCGCTGCTTGCTGACTGGAGTAGGCGGTCGACTAAATTATTCATAAAAATCTTAAGAACGCACCCATCTTTATGGAGAGAGAAACGTAGCGACTATAGAGAAAAATCTCTTCGAAATATAACGCTGAACAAGATTGTAGAAGAAATGAAGCCAGAGATTGAATTAACTCCTGAGGAAACAAAGAAGAAATAAATACACTTCGGTCGTAGGTCAGGCGGGAAAACACGACTAAAAAATTCCCAGAAATCATGTTTAGGAACTGACGAAATATACGCCCCCAAATTGTGGGGCTACTACAACCTATACTGACATTCTTAGACGAAGGTAACATTCATTGCGCCTCTATTTCATCGTTGGGTGAAATATTTCAATCTCAGCCCGATGTAAATAACGAATTAATTCTTACACATTTATAACTGCTTCTCTTGTTTCTAGTATAAAAATTACTATTTTGAGTTTTTTCGGAAGTTCAAAATAACAGTAGCGTGATTTCAATTGCAATAATTTGCAATACCCTAAGTTGCAGAAGTGAAAAATGACGGAAATGAGTATGATTTAGACGATTTATATTTTTTCAAGAGAGTAAGTGTTCATGGGTTATATCCTCATGATATAACCTCCCTACATCTATATTCATAAAGGAATCGCAACGAGGAATATTGAAATGCTTCGTCTGGCCCACGACTTTCATCTCCTCGAAAAGAACCGCATTAAAGATAAGTTCTCGCGGATAAGCGCAACTTCGAATCAACTCCACAACATCTCTCATGCTATTTCCTTCAACAACATCGTCAGACGACGCTGCGCCTTACCATCATCGTGCTACCCTCTTGACATCATCACCACGACGCAACCGGAAAACTACGAGATCAAGTTATCAGATACCTCTTTCTCTTTTCTCTACGACAATGTATTTCTTATCTTTCTAATCTTAATCATCTAGGATGTTATAGTATTCATTTATAAAGATTGAATGCAGGATCGTAATTATTGTTAGTCAGTATTGTGGGTTTTCCATTTATCAATGAGTAGCTACTGTCGTAACGTGTTTGTTCTCTGAGGTAGAGACGCGCCCTCATTCCTTCAAGCTAGCGGGCGCCGGGCAACAGTTTTACAGTTAGTCTTACGCAGAGTCTTGCGCGGGGAGGCAGTCGAGTAGGTTCCTTCATTAAAGAGTAACAGTTCAAGATCATATAAACTTATTGGTGTCTTCCCCTGCGGTTCATCGCCTTTGGCGATGAACCCGCTTTGTTGTAAATGACTTCTAGTGTCAAAGCTACTTAAATTTGTCTCTAAATTACCTGGAGATCCATCTTGCTCCAATCATTCATTATAAATGGATCGCAAAGGCACCAGCCTCCTCGCAAATACTTCGACAACGCCCAAACTGGATTCTGCAGATAAGTCAACATGTTTACTAAATGTCTAACCAGCTTCTCTCTCGACAGCATTGTGATATAATAGGTGTCTGCGTTAATAACGAACCTTTGTAATCTTTCGTGTCTTCAATTTCCTTTGTAAGTTAGAGAGAGATGATAAAGAGATGATGATAATGATGATGATATAAAATGATGCACATACGTAAGTCATAGCCTTCCGCTCTTATACCAACGTTACCGAAGATCTTGAAAATATGTCGTATAAATATAAATATTGTTTGTCCGAGTCACGGACTGGTGGCAGCATTGAAAAGCTATCGGGATTAATAAAGACTAGAAAATAAAAGATAGTGACAAATAATAACGAATGTCACGAAATAACATGCATCCAACAACGAACGTCGGCAGCGATGTGGGATAGGATCAAGCGAACATTACAAAATGATGTGACAACGGCGGGATAAAAATATAGGAACCATCACAATGTATAAATTTATCCTATACCGCTAGGTAAAGATTTTCAATTTGTATGTCTAATATTAAGACTCATTATTGTTCAAAATACCATCAGGACAGTGTTACTGTCTGCGTATCAGAATGATAATTAAGCGAAGCATTAAATAATGGAACCAACAATATAGTTATGTCGTGATAGGCATTCTTCATGAATATCAGTGATATTTTAATGCATGATGAAATAATACTTATGCTGGTATCTGCTCATAAAATTAGAGATATTCATACCAACGCAAATGCAGTAATTATGTGTACAAATGCCTCAGTATTACCTGAACTGAATATTTTTCCTACTTATGACACTCAATCTCCATTCAATCGTACGAAAAAAAACTTTTATTGCAATCAAGCGTGGTTGCATTAACGGGAGCAATGCATTTCAAACCACAATTTTAATCAATTACATTGTACGTTGATATCAAACCATATCAATTTGAAATTTATTTTTTGGATGATATATTTATTTTGTTGGTATCATATCCCCTAAAATAAAATTAATGCATTTATATAAATATTTTCTTATATTGAATTGCTGTGAATCACCAGTAAAAATTAACATGTTTGAAAGACATATATTGGTATATACTACCAAGAAAACAAATCCTGTTTTTTTGCAGCTCTATTCGTATGGTTTGTAGGTCCTTCGCATTTTTTCAGAACACCATGATGATGGCGAAACCACCCACGTCCGTGTCTCGTACACTACTGAACGCAGTGTCCGTGGCCAGCCGCGGACACTGCGGACACGGATCGTGTAAAAGCAATGCAGCGTGCTAGTGACGGCATCTGCTATGACTTCAGAGAAGAGAGCATATCACTCGCGTAACACCACTGACAGTGCTCGCCACCGTCTAATACGGGCTTTACACTGCTCCCCAGAACATGCCAAAGACAATTTTTTGGGTGCATCGAACATTTCTGATGCATTTTGGTGTTGCTGAACCTATCAGTACAAAAACTAGTTCATTTTGATGGTTGAAAGCTTGCTCAAGGGTTAAAAAATTTTTATCAGTCAACTCCAAAGAGTTGAGACCATGAAGTAAGAGCTGGCATAGCAAAGCTCGAGTTTTCCTACTTCGTTTTTCTTTAATGCATGTGGAGGCTACAGATGTTCTTAAATTTTAGAGAAGAAAACCGTAAGTCTTTTTTCGATTCTCAAAAAGACTCTCTCGATAATATTTCCATGGACCTCCCAGGATTTCTTGCAATACTTGACACAGTCTTCTTCACTGATTTTCTTCGTCGTTACAGTTCTTAGTTGAACATTTCTTGCACGAACTTTAACATTTATAGTACACCTATATCGCTGCGTTGCTCGGTGACAAAGTGGGCTCTCGATTTTGGTTTTTCCCGAGTTCTGAGGTGTCAATTGATGATTATCGTTCAAGCTTCGTGAAACACCCTGCCTGTGCTTTTCTTACCTCACACTGTGATATCGCAAAAATTATCCAGAATTACCAGTTTTTACATGGAACAAATGATAGCTTATAGCAAGTATAATAAATTGTGAACAGATTGAAAATATAATTCTGATTTGGAGTGTGAATAGTATTAAATTCTTGTAATAGTCATAACTCACAAAATATTTGTGACACTCTGTAGGTCGACATCACCCAGGTAGCAAAATTTATTGACCTAATATTGAGCCAATATACAGTCTCAATACTGACTGGATATTCAAAATGAACATTGGGGCAATCCCTTATTTTGGAAAATTCGGTTGATATTAGAAAAATATATTGGCCCAATAACAATATTATAATCAACCCAATATCAACTAATTATTGTGTCAATATTAACTTGATAATGAAGTGTTCCCTAAAATAACATTGGCTTAATACTCAATTCCTGATAGGTTGATATTTGTAAAACATATGGCCCCGATAATGATAACTTCACTAACCCAATAGTGGCTAATTATTGTGTCACTATGGACTTGATATTGAGGTGTTCCTTATAAAAATGTTGGCCTGTAAGGACTGGAGTTGTTGCTGCTTTTGCAACTGAGTTGCGCTTGCGGCGAGTGAGGCAACGACCTTAGTTACGTACTCGTACTTCTCCTGCAATTGGGATCGCTTATACGCTATGCAGAATTTAGCACTTTTTTCTTGGATAATTTTACATATACACATACTAGTATTACTGAACACAAATGGACTAGAACTGAGTTTGAGGTGTAACTAAGGCAGGGAACTACAGGCCCAAGACTTATTTTCTTACATCAAGTGGATATTGGTAGAATATATTGCCCCAATAATAATTTATTTTCAACCCAGTATCAGCTCATTACTGTGTCACTATTGACTTGATATTGAGGTGTTTCCTTAAACAACGCTTTGGCTCAATAATTAACTTCTAATATCGCATCAATATTCAGAAGGGTTCAAAGACGATAAATGTATATAATTCTGATAAATATGTTATCCTATATACATACCTACACACCTACAAGACCATGAATTAAACTGCATTCAAAATTTATCTAAAATACATGATTACAAACCTCTTTGGCATCGTAGTCCAAATTTTGTGATGCAGGTACGTACCAGTGGTCGAGCAACCTGTACTAAGCAGCATATATACGTTCATCTAAGCAGCATATATTTGCGTGATTGATAAATTGCACGAAAGCGCTTTACTCAAAGAATGATGCATGCAAAATGGGTTATGTAGTAGGAATAGGCCTACTCAATACCTTCGTTACGAAATTAAGTCATTTATATCATCTATATAAATGACTTTATAGCATCTTAATTCAATAAATAGACATTTATTGCTATCGTAACATATGACAAACGATTTTAGCATATTTTTTTGAAAAAATTAGACCTTCGAAACTCATTGGACGACTGAAAATACAAGAACTGTGAACCTGTGATTACAATAATTCTGAATATACATATTATTGTCACGTATTCACATTTCTTGATATCTGTCAAATATATCTGTACTCATTAATGACTGCAATAACTATTCATTAACTTTATTGGTACATTTTAAACAATTTACTCCGTATTATTGGCGTGCAATATCAACCCAATATTTGGGCAATAAAAATTTATATTTTAATAAATTTTATTAAATTGCGAGATTTTTAATTATTATGAGATAGTTTCCACTTATATAAATATCGTACATATATATATATATATACAATGTTAGTTTAATATTATAAATAAGATTATGTACTACATTGTCCCAATAACAAGTTGATATCATAAATAAATATATCTTTTCTCGATATTGTCTTGTTATTAGTCTATTATTGCAATCCAAGATTCCAATATCAGGTCAATAAAATAAACAGATGAACCAAAGTGTATATATACATTTTAATTAAAAGCAAACGTTTCGGAATACATAAATTCCATCTTCAGTGCTGAAACAAAGTAAAATACTGTACATGAGAAAATGTCCGCAAACTGTAAAAATGAAAAGTAATTCACATATTAAGAAACTAAACTACCTAACCCAATACTAGAATTCAGCAGAAAATAAGTAAGCCTAAAAATAACGTATATTTACAAATTCAAAAATAAGATACCTAAACAACCCAATTATTCAAAAGCCATTCATTCACACGCTCATATCCCGGATTCATTCACACACTAAGTACATGCAACCTCATGCTAGTAAGTACGGACAATGTTTAGCTTAGTGGCACTGTTATCTTTATTCAATTGAGGTCTATGAGAAAATATATAAAGTGATTTTAAGATTCGAAGATCTTGTTCATTATTAGTTCTCATGTACAGTATTTTACTATTTTACAGTATTTTACTTTGTTTCGGCACTGAAGATGGAATTTATGCATTCCGAAACTTTTGCTTTTAATTAAAATGTATATATGCACTTTGGTTCTTCTGTTTATTTTACGCATAAGATTCCCTAAGAATCGTCCAATAAGTACTATAATATTCTATCGATATGCAGGTTAATAAATAATTATCAACCCAATATTGGCCTAATAATTTATTGCTACCTGGGCAACATATTTCAAGCATTGATCATTCTCCATCGAACGAGAGCACCGGAACTTTATCATTAACTCATTCATAATGTTCAAAATTCAATGTTAAAATGATAGTGTTTGTAATCTGTTGTGTAAATTCACATATTATCACATATCAGACTCAGTCGCATCTGTGAGATATTCAATAAATTCCGGCTCGTCTTTAGCGGCACATTCATAAAGTTCGTCGTCAGACAAAGCTCATTAGGCTTCATTTCAAGCTCCACTGTTCTCTGCCGGCATTGAGCACTCAACGGCTTTTATTTTTATTTGTTGCCGAAGTTCTGAACAGCTTATTCGAAAAGCGTTAAAAAGCATATGTCTAAATTATCCCTAAACGGACCATCGGTTTGATTTGACAACTGTATGCGTCGTAGGTAAAGATGATTGAGACTGTTCGTCACTAAATTACATTGAACACGTGTCACTCCATTAATTTAAAGGTGATTATTCATCAAGAATTTTGATCCGCTAATGAAAAAGTTAACGTAAAAAAGTTACATTATCCAGTTTTAGTTAATTGTCAGCGTTATTTAAGCTATAAATATAAGGAATAAAAACAAAATAAGTTTGAGGCACACGTGTAACTCTGGTAGATGGTATTTTGCCTTTTCTTGCGTAGGCGTGTTTTCTGACGGAAAAACGCGGATGAGAATGCTAGGTAAAAAAGGTGCTTGTTCATGGTAATAAAATATTAGTAACACACACATTTTGTACATGTGAACCTATGTCGTAGAATGTCGAAGAAGAAAAAGTTTTGCCAGAATAATGAAATACATGTAGAAATTCAGAAACCGTAATTTAATTCATTTTCCAACATAAATATTGAAAGGTAAGAATAACGAGAATAAGAATTTCCAGCCACTGGATCTCAAATGAGAATAATTTTTGAGGAAATAGTATACGTAAGAATACGCGTACGTGAATCAATTATGTTAGGAACGACGGAAAAATTTTTCTGAAGTACTCGAGGTCACAAAGGAACCTTTTACAATATGAGAAGTAGTTAGATGCGCTTATCTGGAATACAGGTTTTAGTGCTTCTCACCTATAAAAGAAGATTTGAATGACGGAATTTAAAGATCGATGAATTTATCTGCTGTGTATAAGTGTTGAATAAATATGGGGAAAATTCAAAAGGCCGTACGTGTGCCTGTCTCGTAGGTACGCCTTTGAAATACAGTAGCGGTCATGATATATGGAATGAAAGTAAATGCCGTATATAATGATGTTTCTCAAATATTATTCTACGAATTATGAGAAAACTTGTTGGGAAATTCCTCACAACTTCATTTTCATTCATTTTTATTTTCATTTCTAATTGACAAGGAACAAAAGTCGCTCAAGTTTTAGTATTTTATTACTGAGCCGTACAAGGTAGATTATACCTTTAGGCTTTCGAAAGTTAACACATCCGTGTCCGTAGATAGTTTAAGTTTTCAAAGTTTAAGTTCCAATAGTGCGCGATGGTCGCTATAGACCGACAGGGGTTGAAAATTTGGCCGGGGCCGGGGCCGGGGTCAACAAATTTGTCATGGCCGGGGCCGGGCCGGGGGCGGGGTTACCAAATTTACCACGGCCGGGGCCGGGGCCGGGGCTGGGGCCGGGGTTCAGACCGTGTCAGGAGGTATCACGATGACGTAATGCATAACGCCGGTTTGTGGCTCAATGCATGTTGAATTACGGTTGCGGTTGGGTGTGTATATATGTCAAGTCATTAAAGTTTGTAGACTTGCAGCTGCAGTGCTTGTTGAATTAATTAATATAGAAACAATTATAGTAATTAAATGTATAGGGTGTTCCACAAAAATGTCTCCGACTTTTCAATTGATTTTATCTCCACTTTAAATTAAAATATTTGAATTGTCTTTTTTTCACAATGTGGTAAATCTCGTTTCCTTTTCGAATAATTTAATAGAATTAAAAGGACGATTTTTTGGGAAATCTAATACGTAAAATGAAAAAAAAAAACAATATAAAAGGGAACAGTCTTTTAATGGCAAACGTTTCGGAATCTCTGATTCCATCATCAGTGCTGTAAAACAAGGAATAAAAAACGATGATGAAGTAATTTCGAAAAAGCCATTAGAAATTAATACCGCTATACCTACGTCGAAAAATAGCTATGCCTAAGCATTAAAAATAAAAACACAATTTCTCTTACACTTTCGAAGCTATACGTACACATACACCTAAATTCTAGCAATCAAACCAACACACAATAACATCCACACAAAGTAACATTACTGCATATACACACACACACACACAAAACACACACACATTCCAACACACTCTTATTTACACAGTTGGGGCAATATTTAATTTCATCGTACTTTGATCATTATTTAGCTCAGGTCTTTGAGTAAAAATGAACAATGATTCCAAAATTCTAAGGAAATATTGCTCTGCAGTTCTACAAAGTATGGAGAAATTGGAACTTTTGAAAGGGTGGTTTGAACTATGGCAATGACCTCTGATGGCTGACTGGGAGGAAGATGAGTATGGACGGCCGATTCCATGGGATATACCAGAGTGTTGGCTGTGACGAATCAATTGCTGGAGTGTGGTACTTCCAGCATCACATTTATAAAAGTCCAGGCAGCAATCACATTTATACAAGTAGACACAACCATTTCTCAGGCACTCTTCCAAACGCTATTTCCTATTGAAAAATGAACTTATTTTAAAACAATATCTATATAATGGTTTACACGTCAATGAAAGGAAAATGAGAGTGTATCAGAGGTAAAAGATCCTTTCTCATCTCCTTGAAAGATAGCCCGAAAAAGAGAGCTCGACGATAACTTTTTGCTTTGTTGCAGTGAGAATTGTACACGGAAGGGAAAGTTTTTTGTCTAAAAACTTTTTACCCAGATTGTTAATTAAAGAGACAGGGTATTTATTTTGTACAAGTATCTTTGTGATATATTCCACTTCGTCATGAAATATTTTATATGAATTTTAAATACGGTATGCTCTATGCAATAATGTAGTGGCACTTGTTTTACTATAATCCTTGTAAATGCAACTGAAGAAATTGGTACATAATCTCGTAAATGTAGGTTTTCTATAAACAGAGGTGGTGAACGTTGAATTTGGTTAATTTACGAGAAAATCTAAAAATGGTAATTTATCATTCTGATCAGTTTCCATTGAGAAATTTATCTTGGCGTGATATCCATTTGTGTAATCAAAGAATTTAAGGGCCTCTTCCTATGAACGATACATTCACAGTAGGTATTTCACAGTATGTATTTTATTCCTTGTTATACATCACTTTTGATGGAATCAGAGATTCCGAAACGTTTGCCATTTAAAGAATGTTCCATTAATTATTTGTTCAAAGGAAAAGTGTTAAAAGCAACACTGGTGATCTTCTTCATTTCTAAATACCTACTGTGAAGGAACGCGTTTTCAAAACATCACCTCCATCATTAATAATTCTTCGACAACGAGTTGAAGTGTTTCAAGAACTAAAAGAAAACGGTGAAATGATCCGCAAAACTCTTCGTTTGATAGTGGCTAGAAGTAATGCTTGCCTTGAGAGAAATGGTGGGTATGTCGAAGGATACTAAATCACTTTTTTTATTTAAACTTTATTTAATGTATTGATTTGTTACTCTTTTAAGTTTTTGTTTGTTCGGTTTTTTGGAAAGTGCAAAATAAGAAAAAATATCAATATTGTTTTGAAATGTTTTCCTTCGAAAAATTAGTTTTTCTATCCTGTGGTGATCCCAGCGGCAAGCCGCGGACCCCCACAAGACCTGAGAAAAGCTGCCTCCAGACTACAACCGCATCCGTTCCAGAGCACCTCCGGACCCGAAGCGCCTAGTCAACCAAACACGGGACCTGAGAGAAGCCGCCTCGCGACTATGAGAAAAGGTGCCCGTAAGCTACAACGGCTTCCTGCCTCCAGCACCACAGGCCCACAAACTCGCGACCAATCAGGACTCACGCCCGGACTCAGGGCTTGCACTCGAGGCCTACATAAGGCGACCCCAACAAGGCTCGCACTCACTCAAGCCCTCGTCCTCGTTCAAGTCACATCTCCAGCACCAGCCTCGTGTTCCTGCATCTAGCTTCCGAGATCGACTTTGTCTCTCGCGTACCTGCACCAAGCTCCGGAGACCGGCCCTGCCTATCGACGCCCCAAGGTGTTGCAAGGTCTTAAACCTAGTAGCGTCTTGACGCTTCAAGGTGTTTCAAAGCCTTAAAAAAAAGTCACGTTGCAACGCCCCGCGCCGGCGTCGTCGGCCAAGCCGCTCTACGACATCTCTCGCCCGCTCCGGCCGGCTAGCCTCGCCGTAGCTACTTATCAGCTACAACGGTGAACCGCGTGGCGGCCGGGCCCGACCCAGCTGACTAGCCTCGTCTCGGCGCCCTGCTAGCACCAGCTGACCTGTTCGTAACAGTCGCACGACGTAGCACCAATCATCACGTCTCGCCGCTGCGTTCGTAAGTAGCGTCCTCGCGGACGTTACCCGCTATTGGTGCTTGTTTCAATCATTACGTCATTCCCGAATAGGATTGTGCTTCAATCATCACGTATTTGTGCTATTCTCGCATAGGATTGTGTTTCAATCATTACGTCATTCCCGAATAGGATTGTGCTTCAATCATCACGTATTTGTGCTATTCTCGCATAGGATTGTGTTTCAATCATTACGTCATTCCCGAATAGGATTGTGCTTCAATCATCACGTATTTGTGCTATTCTCGCGTAGGATTGTGTTTCAATCATTACGTCATTCCCGAATAGGATTGTGCTTCAATCATCAGGTATTTGTGCTATTCTCGCATAGGATTGTGTTTCAATTTATGTCATTCTCGAATAGGATTGTACTCCAATCACCACATATTTGTGCTATTCTCACATAGGATTGTGTTTCAATCATTACGTACTTCTCGAATAGTATTGTATTTCAACCATCACGTATTAGTGCTGTGTTCCAATCATTACGTGATTTACGAGTAACGAACAGTGCTCATAGTAGTCACCGAGGGCCCAGTGTAATGGTCCGTGTTCCGTGTACTTGACAGTCACCAATATAATTACCGTGTTACCCCCGTGTTGTCCATATCCTGCCGAATACGGTTGTACCTCAGGCACTCGCTTCGGGCTATCCTATCACGAAAAAGATAGCTCAAAGTCTGCCCGAAGCGTGTTGCAGCCTGGGGGAGAACACCACACTTGTTGACCCCAGAGGTATTCGGCAGGCAATAGGAGGCATGGCTGGGAAAGATATCCGGTTGCCCGCATTCAGCGGAGATGTGAAAGGATGGTTACTGCATTGCGACGTGTTCCTCGCACAAGCACCAAACCTGGACGACGGCGCAAAGTTCGGAGCGTTACTAGGAGGACTCCCAACACACATCGTATCCGAGATCCAAGAAATACTCCTGAACCCACCGGCAAACGACAAATACGACGCATTAAAAGCCGCATTAACGCACCGTTTCGTGCGACACGACGAGGAAGCAAACTACGACACCATCGTCAAAACTACCATGGGAGACAATACGCCATCAGAATTGCTCCTCGAAATGAAACGACTGAACAGCTGCAGGCAAGCACCCCTACCACCGTCCGTCATCCGTTCCATGCACCTCGCAAAGCTACCAATCACAGCACAACCGCTGATCGAGGCACTAGGCAGGGGAAAAACGGACGAAGAATACAGAGTAATCGCAGATCAGATCATAGCAAGGCAAACCGCTTGCCAAACTGCCATGAGTGAACCCATCGCCGTAACTGCCATCAAACAACCACCATCTCTTACCGTCTCAAGAGCGGAATTTGACAAAGCCCTACAGGAAATAGCAGAACTCAAGAAAATGCTGGCAAACGCTTTACGCCCACAGGAAAACAAGAAGCAAGCAGAAGATTGGCGAAACCAAACCCCAGGACCTAGGTACGGAAACAGAAGCAATACAACAATCAAGCAGGACCAAGCAATCTGCTATTACCACCAAACTTTCGGTAACCGAGCAAGAAACTGTACCCAACCTTGCAGTTTCGCGGGAAAACGACGACCGCGGAGAATGGTAAACGCCCCAGTCTCCGCACAGACAAAAAAAGGCGAGCTAATGTACGTCACAGACACCGGCAACGTACGATACCTCATCGACACCGGTTCAGCCGTCAGCCTAGTACCAGCTAAAAAGAAACACACGCTCAAACCCCCGTCCTACGACTTACTCGCCGCCAACAACACCCCCATAGCCTCTTACGGGACGACTGAGCGCATCATCCTGCTCAACCCCCTATGGCCCGTAAGTTGGAACTTCATAGAAGCGGACGTGGGACAACCGATCATTGGCATGGATTTCCTCGCCGCACACCAGCTAAGCGTCGACACCGCAAACGCAAGCCTATACGCCCAAACTTCCGGAACCAAAGTACCCTGCAAACGTGTCGTTTCAAGAAGCCAACGAGTGCACAGGATCGAACACCAAACCGCCCCGGAATTCAACACATTGTACGAGGAATACCCCGGAATACTACCGACCTCCCAACACATCCAGCACACACAAAAGAAAATCGACGTAGAACACCACATCGAAACAACCGGACCCCCAGTATTCGCACGACCAAGGAGACTGTCTCCGGAAAAATTGGAAGCGGCGCGACAAGAATTCAAGGAAATGCTGGAACATGGCATCATCAGGCCGTCGAAGAGCGCCTGGGCATCACCCATGCACATGGTACCAAAGGCAGCCGAACCCGGGGCATGGAGAATCTGCGGAGACTACAGACGACTGAACGCAAGCACCAAACCTGACCGTTAACCAATACCACACTGTCAAGACTTCCATTACAAACTGCATAACAAAACAATCTTCTCCAAAATCGACCTCGTCAAAGCCTATCACCAAATACCCGTCAAAAACGAGGACATCCAGAAAACGGCCATCACCACACCATTTGGGCTGTACGAATACACTGTGATGTCATTCGGGCTGCGGAACGCAGCCCAAACGTTCCAACGATACATCGACGCGGTAACAAGAGACATGGACTTCGTAACGGCATACATCGACGACATACTGATAGCGTCCGCAAACGCAGAGGAGCACCAAAAACACCTCCGACAACTCTTCCAACGGCTACAAGGAGAAGGACTGCGCGTGCACCCCGCCAAGTGCATTTTCGGAGTGCCCGAGCTAGACTTTCTCGGACACAGTCAGCCGGCGGAATCTCACCACTCCCTCAGAAAATAGAGGAAATATGCAGTTTTCCCCAACCAGCAACAGTAAAAAAGCTACGACAATTCCTAGGAATAGTCAACTATTACCACCGATTCCTCCCAGCCGCAGCAGAAAAGATGCAAGCTCTGACCGGATTGACAAAAGGATACTCCAAAAACTCAAAGAAAATTATCAACTGGACAACAGAACTAGACGCTGCGTTCACTAGCCTAAAACGCGGGATCTCGCAACTCACCTTGCTAGCGCACCCCGCTCCAGAAGGCAAAAGCACCTTAATCACAGACGCATCAGGAACCGCAGTCGGCGCCGTACTACAACAAAAAGTCGGGCAAGAACAGCGCCCCGTAGCATTTTTCTCCAAAAAACTAGACCACACCCAACGTAAATACAGCACCTACGACCGCGAACTAATGGCGATATTCCTCGCAGTGAAACACTTCGAGCATTTTTTGGAAGGCCGAAGCTTCGAAATCAGGACAGACCATAAACCGCTCTGTTTTGCCCTGCAAAAAGCCACGGAAGGCAACAGCCCCCGGGTAGCAAGACAGCTCTCCTACCTCTCACAGTTCGACTGCGAAATCAAGCACATCAGCGGCGACAACAACACGGTCGCAGACGCGCTATCACGTCTGGTGTCAACAATAATACCTAAAGGACCCGCGATCAACTACGACAAAATAATGACCGAACAAAACAGAGACGCAGAATTAGAAGAACTGCTGCACCCAGCATCAAAGAACGCGCTCAAACTACGCCCCATAATCAGACAGACCGGTAAACCACCCCTCTGGTGCGACGTGTCAACAGGCCTACGGAGGCCATACATCCCGGAATGCTGCAGAAAGAACGTATTTCAGCATTTCCACGGGGCGAGTCATCCCGGCATACAAGCAACAAGGGACCTCTTGAGGCAGCGAGTAATCTGGCCCGGACTCAACAAAGACGTCGGCAAGTGGACACGCGAGTGCATTCCATGCCAGACAAGCAAAATAATAAGGCACACCAAATGCCCGCCCGGGAAGATGCCGGTACCCAAGGAACGGTTCCAGACGATACACATCGATATCGTCGGACCACTACCCGTGTCACAAAACAAACGGTACCTGCTGACGTGCATTGACCGCTTCACGAGATGGTGCACCGCTACCCCAATGGCCGATTGTACGGCAGAAACAACAGCACGGGCATTCCTAAAAGACTGGGTAGCATCATTCGGCGCTCCAACAACAATCATCACGGACCAAGGCGTCCAGTTCGAGTCTAACTTATGGAAAAACTTGCTGACGGCGCTGGGCGCTGAGAGACAGCGAACGACAGCGTACCACCCGCAGAGCAACGGACTGGTGGAGAGGATGCACACAAGATTAAAGGAGGCGTTAAAAGCTACAGTCACTGACGCAGACTGGGCAGACGCACTACCCCTCATACTGCTTAACATCCGAGCCACGCCACACACGGACACAAACATCTCCCCCGCCGAAATGGTATACGGACAAACATTGCGCCTCGCAGGAGAGCTACCCGAGAAAGAAAAAGGAGACCGGCCCGCCAGAGAATTTCTACAATGCCTAAAAAACGAGTGACAAACCTGCAGCCAATACTGCCACGACAACAGGGACCCCAAAAAGCCAATGTCCCGAGCGCTCTATACAAGGCGACCAACGTCTTCGTGAAACACGGGGGGCACAGAAGACCCTTACAGAAACCCTACGCAGGTCCCTTTCCCGTGCTCCAAAGGACACCAAACTACATCACCGTAGATATACAAGGAAAAAAAGCTAACATCGCGACGGAAAGGGTCAAAGCAGCGTACCTACCCACCATCGAGGATAAACCTAAACAACAGGCTAAGGCACCGAGAGCAACAAACTACGAAGTGTACGAGGGAGTTCCGTTCCCTGGAACAGGCACAGCAATCCCTAAAACAGCAAAACAGGCAGTATTCACTAAATACGGCAGAGAAAGCAGACCACCAAGGAGGTACTAAGTGTTAAAAAAAAAAAAAAAAAAAAAAAAAAACACAGGAGAGGGTCACCTGTGGTGATCCCAGCGGCAAGCCGCGGACCCCCACAAGACCTGAGAAAAGCTGCCTCCAGACTACAACCGCATCCGTTCCAGAGCACCTCCGGACCCGAAGCGCCTAGTCAACCAAACACGGGACCTGAGAGAAGCCGCCTCGCGACTATGAGAAAAGGTGCCCGTAAGCTACAACGGCTTCCTGCCTCCAGCACCACAGGCCCACAAACTCGCGACCAATCAGGACTCCCGCCCGGACTCAGGGCTTGCACTCGAGGCCTACATAAGGCGACCCCAACAAGGCTCGCACTCACTCAAGCCCTCGTCCTCGTTCAAGTCACATCTCCAGCACCAGCCTCGTGTTCCTGCATCTAGCTTCCGAGATCGACTTTGTCTCTCGCGTACCTGCACCAAGCTCCGGAGACCGGCCCTGCCTATCGACGCCCCAAGGTGTTGCAAGGTCTTAAACCTAGTAGCGTCTTGACGCTTCAAGGTGTTTCAAAGCCTTAAAAAAAAAGTCACGTTGCAACGCCCCGCGCCGGCGTCGTCGGCCAAGCCGCTCTACGACATCTCTCGCTCGCTCCGGCCGGCTAGCCTCGCCGTAGCTACTTATCAGCTACAACGGTGAACCGCGTGGCGGCCGGGCCCGACCCAGCTGACTAGCCTCGTCTCGGCACCCCGCTAGCACCAGCTGACCTGTTCGTAACAGTCGCACGACGTAGCACCAATCATCACGTCTCGCCGCTGCGTTCGTAAGTAGCGTCCTCGCGGACGTTACCCGCTATTGGTGCTTGTTTCAATCATTACGTCATTCCCGAATAGGATTGTGCTTCAATCATCACGTATTTGTGCTATTCTCGCATAGGATTGTGTTTCAATCATTACGTCATTCCCGAATAGGATTGTGCTTCAATCATCACGTATTTGTGCTATTCTCGCATAGGATTGTGTTTCAATCATTACGTCATTCCCGAATAGGATTGTGCTTCAATCATCACGTATTTGTGCTATTCTCGCGTAGGATTGTGTTTCAATCATTACGTCATTCCCGAATAGGATTGTGCTTCAATCATCAGGTATTTGTGCTATTCTCGCATAGGATTGTGTTTCAATTTATGTCATTCTCGAATAGGATTGTACTCCAATCACCACATATTTGTGCTATTCTCACATAGGATTGTGTTTCAATCATTACGTACTTCTCGAATAGTATTGTATTTCAACCATCACGTATTAGTGCTGTGTTCCAATCATTACGTGATTTACGAGTAACGAACAGTGCTCATAGTAGTCACCGAGGGCCCAGTGTAATGGTCCGTGTTCCGTGTACTTGACAGTCACCAATATAATTACCGTGTTACCCCCGTGTTGTCCATATCCTGCCGAATACGGTTGAACCTCAGGCACTCGCTTCGGGCTATCCTATCACGAAAAAGATAGCTCAAAGTCTGCCCGAAGCGTGTTGCAGCCTGGGGGAGAACACCACAATCCGTTTCACTTGATCGATCAATGCAAAGTGGTTATTAAACAATTTTCAAAAACATAAATTATTCGAAAATAAAATAAAATTTACTACATCGTGAAAAAATAAAAATTTAAATACGTAAATTTAAAGCGCAAATATAATCAATTAAAACTCAGTGACATTTGTGTGTGACACCCGGTATAATGACTAAAAGTAGTGCGTCAGCAGTACGGGATTACTCTTACATATCGGTGAAGAGTTTAGAAATTGAAGTGTGCACCATTTGTGAAGCAAATATACGGCGAGGAGCGGCTGGTGCATCTTAGAAAACTTTCTCAACTAAATATTTTTGAGGCCATCTAAAATCGACACAAAATGATCAATTCCTGGAAGCTGAAGAAAAATCAAGTAACGAAAAAGAATTGGAAAATAGAAACAAAACGAACAAGAAGAAAAACCAAATGTCTATGTATTGAAAACAAACAAAGACAGTTTAGGATGCAGCAGTGACAAAACTGCCAATTGTAGCAAGTCGTCTTCGTCTACTGGCAAACAGCTGACTTAAAAAAAAACATTTACTCAATCTAAAAACTGGGAGTCAAATAATACTGACCAAATTCATAGAGAGAAATTTTTTATTTACTGGCTTTGTGACACACTCAACCCTTAAGACCCTATGGAATACGAAACATTATTAATTTTGTAGGGTTTTTGAATAAGAAGTTTCACGTTCCATCAGAGACTAATTCCGGACCTCAGTATCCAAATTCATTTTGCTATTTCAGAGGAAATATAAAAGCAAGTTAACAAAAATAGCGTCTTCTCAATAACTGCTGATATTAGGACCCCTCCAAGTCGAGATTCTTTCATGCCAATACCTGCGCACTGGATTATAATTACACTGGATGGTAGCATAGATACTGCTTTTTCTTTTCAGTGACTGCATGCTCTTCAGGGTTGCAATGAAATCGAAAATCTCTTGAGAAATCGTTTTTAAATTAGTTTAAAAGACACGTGAATTTTTCACGTGTGGGTAGCCGGGCACACTACGCTTTATTCACTTCAAACTATTAGTCCAAGTCAAGTTCAAATTAATCCATGTCAAGTTCGAATTAATCCAAATCAATATCAATTTAATCCAATTCAAGTTAAAATTAAACCAAATCAAATTCATATCAATCCAAGTCAAGTTCAAATTAGTCCAAGTCAAGTTCAAATTAATCCAAGCCAAGTTTAAATTAATCCAAACCAAGTTCAAATTAATCCTGCTCCAAGTTGAGTTGAGAATCGACATAAATCTCTCGTTAGTTTGAGTGTTTTTTGTATTAAAAATGTATCTGTTGGATGTGATGAGCAAGAAGAACGTTTTTCCTTTCAGCAAAGAATACTTGAAATTTCTGCAGTGTTAAAACAAGCTCTCGTAAAATGTACTAAGTGTCCAGCATCAGGAGGCAGAGTGTGATTCAGATCTTTGAGCGGAGTAATAGTTAGAAGTCAATTATAAAAAGTTCGTATTAAACTACACATTAAAGTTGTTTTATAATTCTAAATTAATGGCAGTATGCATCCATTTAAATAATTATGTTCAAAGGTACTTTTATGTTACAGATACACATAGTATCGATGATTTATTCACACTCATTTGAAGATTTACATGCCTGAAATTCCACTTTATCATATTTATGAAATCAAATGTGCATGCAATTACAAATGATTGCCACTGGACGATGTGTAGATTTAGCCTTTAAAATAAATGAGCAATTGCAATTCACTGAGTACTTATGTACGATACCATTTGATTACAATTTATATGAGTACATTACTACAAAGATACAATTCTGCAATAGCAATAAAAATTGGGCCATCCCTTCAAATGAATAGGCCTAGGCAAATATATCATCTCGATCGGTAAAAAAAATGAAACCTGTTTTACAAAAATCGTTTGAACAAGCAAAAACAGACCTCGTTGCTATATTTCTTTTGAATGTTAAATCTCCATATCATCCAATGGTAATCTTTCGTAGTTGCATATATGTGATAAAACGAAATTTCACGCATATAAATCTCTATACGAGTAATTAAATCCTCGATACTACTATGTGTATGTGCATGTGTTACATAAAATTGTCTTTGAACATAAATATTTGAATGGATGCACACTGCCATTAATGTAGAATTGAAAAACAACTGTAATGTATAGTTAATACGAAGTTTTTATAATTGATTTCTATATGTTACTCCGTTCAAAGATCTGCATCACACTCTGCCTCCTGATGCTGGATACTTAGCACGTTTAATTTGAATTTGAGTTGCATTAATTTGAACTTGACTCGGATTAAATAGAACTTATCTTGGATTAAATTGACCTTGACTTGGATTAATTTGAAGTGAAAAAGGTGTAGTAAAAAACTAAAAACCCCGGCCAAAACCCCGGTTTAGGGCACTATTTTGCCGGGGCCGGGGCCGGGGTCTGCAAAAATTTTCGGGGCTTGCCGGGGCCGGGGCCGGGGTCAACCAAAACGGCCGGGGTTGGCCGGGGCCGGGGCCGGGGCCGGAGCCCCGGTCGGTCTATAATGGTCGCTCAAAGGCAGAGTAGGAAAGATGCTTCGTAACGTCAAGGCACGGAAAAAGCAACTGAGCGGCGTCTCAGCAGGGCAGAGCAAGGTATGTTTACCAGAAACGTTGCTGACAGAGCGTGAAGCCAGGGTAAGAGGCCACATGCCGACCTGGAGCAAAGAAAAAACAAGGTGAGTTCAGACTGACGACGACCAGCAACAAAATTTCTACTTTCGGAAAACAAAACTTTCAAGATATCAAATTTAGACAGCACACCTAAACGCACCCAGTGGAGTGCCCCCAGTGTCAACAGCACGGAACGTAGCGATCATACTGAAGGCAAACAAAGCTAATTTAATGACCGATTCAAATAAAATTACGACCGATTAGAGCAAACAAAAACAAACAAATTCAAATGAGTCAAAATCAGGACAAACTAAACCTGCAACCACTCACCCAAGTTTATTGCCACACTTCGTGGGCATTATACCACGTTTAGAAGAATGTTAGGAAATTTAGAGGAAAACAGTCAAAGGCAGGTGTTCAGGTAAGGACAGATAGGATATTTCAAGGATTTTAGTCTGATGAAAGTCATAGGCCCAGAGAAGTGAATTTTAAAACACCTCAAGGGTGAGTAGTATTGCATCCACGATTCCGCGTATTAGGAGCTGAATTTTTAGCTTAAAGTTCAATGAGATATGAGCGACGCTCAAACTCTAATAAGGTACGGCAATATGCCGTTAGTTAAATCGAAGTTCAATGAGATATGAGCAGCGCTCAATCTTTAATAGTTACGGCAAGATGTCGTTCATTCAATTCAATATTTAAAGTTCAATGTTCAAAACCCTGAACACCTTTAAAAGATTAAACAAACCCTTAACTAAGCAAAAATAGAATAACAGACACAGGCACGCAAACGTAAATATAGTCGATACACAAAACCCAAGAAATTTAGGATAGTTAGGTATTGTGACGATAAATTAGTGGGTTGACACCGGCAGGACAAACTCCAATGCAGAAAAACATCAACGTTCACCGTAATCCTACCTCAAAACTAAAAAGATCCATCGATATCACTTCCCACTTACTGCAAACGACCGAAAACAACGGAAAGAAGCAAAGCTACTCGCCCAACCTCACGCCACGGAACCAACTGACTAGTGCCCCTCGTGAGCATGTGGGAGATTTTTCCAACAACTTTCGAAAACTGTCATAAATAAATATTAATAAACTCACTGTATGAAAAGTTCCACGTTTTACAACAATTACGATACTATATTTCAATTTCGAAAAATTGGTGATTTGCTGATGTTAAGGCCATGTGAAAATATTGACTTCATACAAAATTCTAAAAATTATTTTAATATTTAATGACCATCCCTTTATTTTACGTCACTACACTGCATCATCGACCACATAACATTATTAGTTTCTGACAAATTCAGGAGTTTTCCCCTCTTACTCATGCTTCAGAAAATTTTGAAAATGGTTTTGATTTCAAGGATTGGTTTCTAAGCGCTCTCTCAAACAATCTTCCGAACATTTCCGATCGGGTTCAGGCCGGGACCCTGAGCTGGCAGTCGATCAGTAATTTTTTTTTCTTCCAGAGAAATCATTTCCCTAGCCTAGTAGCAACGGGCATTGTCTAGCATGAAAATGGTGGGTTGATATGAATTCAGGTGTAGGTTCCTCACATGTAACTGAAGAAGCTGTATAAACTTCTGTTTTATTTCTTTCATGTAAATAGATGATATGGCTCATTCCTGCTGAAGAAATTATTCCCCACATCTTCACACTTGCTTCAAGGGAATTACCTCTCACCTGTTAAAGGGCATTATAGACTTTATATTATAGCCATTATAGACTTTTTAACGTCAACTGATTACAAGTGCACTAAACGCCACCCATTTGCTCAACCTTTGCCAGAATTTTTCAGTCACTTTGTGGAGAACCTGCTGAAACTTAGGTACTTAAGCCACATATACGTTCTGAATAATCTCTCATCAGTATTTAGCTCTTGAAAAATAAATCTGTAGCTACCAGGAGTTTACCTATGTAGTAGCCGCTCTCTTCACTACATTGATTGCATTGACTGCTAGCGGTAACTCCATGTAAAAGCATCAGTTCCAGTTGCGCACGCAATTACTCTCATTTGCACGGCTTCATGTGTACACCAGTAGTCAATTGACGTTAAGAACTCCGCAGGTCTATAATGGCCTTAATGCGTTGTACCAAAATTTTACCGTCAGAACTGAACACGAGAACTTTGACACGTCACTGAAGTGAACTCAACCCCATTGTGCACCAGTTCAAAGAAACTGCTGTGTCGCACAATTGTTACGGGCCTTTCGGTTTTCTTTGAAGTGAGGGACGCGCCACCTGATACGCGAACATGCGATCTACATTTTGTAACCTGCAGGAAATTGTTTTCCCTGATATATTCCATTTCTTCACTGAAATGACGAGAAATTTATGCCGTTGTACAAGCCATTATAATAATCAATTCTAGACTGGAATATAATGACGGGACCTAGAATAAAACACGGAATAAATCTAAATTTCTGTTACTCCACTATTCGGTATCGTAAATGCGAGGTAAAACGAAAAAAATACCATAAAGTTAAAAGCAGAACAATTGGAGGGCAAATATACAGTGTCCTAACTCACAAATCAGGGGCCAAAGCCGGCAGAGCGGCCTAAGTCATAATTTCCCCTCATAGGGCGTAGATGTCTTGCAGGCAGAGTGGGGGGGGGGGGGCGGTGACAATGGGAAAGAAGAGAAGAGAATTAGAGTTTAGCACAGAGTGTGCCAGAAGAGAAAAAGGGAGGAAAGAAAAGGAAAAGGATAGTAGAAGACGAAAAAGGCCTAAAAAGACGAAAAAGAGTGGCCTAACCAGCAGCGCGTATACATTGCTTGCTGTACTGCGCTATGCGTTCTGGGGCAGAGTGGCCTAAAGCCCATATTAAACGGTGGCAAAAAGTGGCACTGGTGTGCGCGAGAGATGCGCTTTCTTCTCCGAAGTCATGCAGCCGCCGTCACCAGCACACTACAAAGCTATTACACGATACGGTGCTGGCCAGCCACGGACGCGGAGCTCAGTACCGCACGAAAATCGGACGTCTGTGGTTACGTCATAATGGTGCTCTCTAAGAATGCAAAGGACCTGTAAAGCATACGAATAGAACTGCAAAAAAATGGATTTGTTTTCATTATTGAATTTACTAATATTTGTTTTTTAAGTCATGTTAATGTTCTACGGTTAATTCACAGTAATTCAATATTTGAAAATGGTTAAATAAATGCATTGATATTATTTTAAGGGTTCTGATACCAGCAAAATATATATATATCATAAAAAAATGAATAATGAAATTAATATGGTTTAATATGAACGTCAAATATATTTGATTAAAAACTGTGGTTTCCAATGGGTTGCTCCCGCGAATGCAACTACGCTTGATTGCAATTAAAGTTTTTTGTTTTGCAAGGTGGAATGCAGATTGATTTTCATAAATATGAAAACATCCAATACTGAGACACTTGTACACAAAATTGCAACATGTACGTTGGTACAAATAACTAATTTTAAGAGAGTGGAACCATCATAAATAATATTTCATCATACAATAAAATAGCACTGATATTAGTGAAAAAATGTCTATCACGACATTATTATATATTTGGTTTGATTATTAAATGCTTGATTTAGTCATCAAGCTGAAACACAAACTGTAACACTATAATGATTGTATTTTGAACAATAATAAGTATGAATATTAGACATACAAATTTAAAATTCCCACATAGCTGTATGGTATAAATTTATACTTGAACTCTTCCTCTTCTGAAAGTATAAATCGTGTAAATCATACTACTTTCCGTCATTTTTGACTTCTGCAACTCAGGGCATTGCAAGTTATTGTAACTGAAATCGCGCTACAGTGATTTCGAGCTTCCGAAAAAAGACTCTTAATAGTAATTTTTATGCAGGAAGCAAGAGAAGCAACAATACACGTGTAAGAATTAATTTGTTACCTACATCGGGTTGAGAATGAAGTACTTCATCCTATGATGAAGTAGAGGCGCAATGAGAGTCACTTTCGTCTAAGAATGTGAATACTATTGGGAATGGGAATCACAATTTGAGAATACTATTTCGTCAGTTCATGCACCTGATTCCTGGGAATCTTTTTAGGCGGCTTGTTTTCCCACCTGAACTGCAACCAAAGTGTATTTATTTATTCTTTGTTTATTCAAGAGTTCATTCAATCTATGGCTTCATTTCTTTTACAATCTTGTTCAGTGCTATATTTCGAAGAAATCTATCTCTATACTCGCTACTTTTTTCTCTCCATAAACATAGGTGCGTTTTTAAGATTTCTATGATTAATTATGTCGACCGCCTACTGCAGTCAGTCAAAGACGCAAGTGAAGGGAGAGGACGGCTAATCGCAGACATGTTTCATACACGATGTCTGACTGACTACTGGTAACAGCCCCTGCATGCATGCTCACGTATCGTGCGGAGAGCGATCACAAAATTTGACACTCGTGTGCGCTGAAACACCACTACAGAGAGCCGAGTTGCAACAATAAGAGAGGAAATGGGTGGAGCTAGGCGATGCCGTGAACACCCCTTAAAGGGCCTTTCACACGATCAGTTTTTTCGTCAGTGACACTCACACTCATGGAGTGTGGTCAAAGCACTTGCGTTCACACGTACGTTCTCTTGACTGAGAGTGGCGGCTGTGGCGCGTCGCTGGTAAGCTTGGCAGTGCTTCACTATGCGTTGTCGGGAGAGGTTAGCCGTAGTCAAAGTAAGCTTGCTCATCAGCTTTGCGGTAAAAAAAAAAGAAACACCGCAAATAGATAGTGGGTAAAAGATTGGCTGTCGGAACATCCAGAAAATGTGAGTTATAACCGGATTTGCAGAGAGTTAGGGCTCAACATCCAAATTTCGTTCACTAATTAATTGGCGCATTCCTCCTTACTTTTTTAGCATCTGTGAAATTTGGTCTCACCAAATCCAACAACTACTACCAATCTAATGATCTAATTCATAATAACTTCAAGTGTAAGAAATATGTTTCGTTCGTTCTTTAGAGTTACGCTTGTACCAGCATGGAGTAATGGGTGCAGCTCTTAAATTGCATTTTTTTTGTTGGACTATATTCGTTAATTTCCTAGCATCACCGCGATTAGGATGTAAAAATATTAATTGGGATCTTACGCGCGCATTTGTTATAGAACTGTATGATAGAATGTCCGCGTAACAATGGCATCCGAGCGCAAATATTCGAAAATATATATAATAATATAACTGTTTGAGTTGTTCTTTGATGAAAAATTGCTAGAATTATAAAATCATCCCCATTGTCCCACAGAGAAGCCATACTCGTTCTATTGCTACATCCAGACACTAATCAAATACTGAAAAACACCTTCAACTCCTCTTTTGTGATACGTTCGTTAGTAATATTCTTTTGAATATCAAAACAAATTAGATTACTTCGCGACTAATGTTGAATGTGATGGAGTTATACCCAAAGCTGGGCGTTATCGCGATAAATTATCGCGATATTTTATCGCGATAACGATTTCGGGTTATCGGTTATCCGATAATTTTTTTTCCCGAGTTAACGATTTATCGGTATCGCCGATACTTATGGTTCCAAACTATCGATACTCGATAATTTCAGTTTTTCCCGCTGGGATTCCACATGACGGGGTGGGACGAGTTCGGGACAGGAACTATACCTGTAGGATGTACGTGTTATATGGTGTAATAATGTTGGCCTCTTTTGTGGCCTTTTTGATCAGAAGTGTGGCCTCATGTGGACTGGGACATCTAGCTGGCAACCCTGTGGGTGAGACCGTGACGACACGTATTGAGTTCGTATTTAGCTCCTCTGATCGTTGGATGTGTATTCAAGTCCGTCTTGTTTAAGGTCAAACTTGCATTATACTAATTCATTGATAATATGAGTGATATAGAAGAACTTAGTGATAGAGATAGGGAGGTAACCAGTGGTCCTAGTGGAGCTAGACTAGCTTCACTAGGGCCATTTTTGTGGTATTATTGATGTTGGCGACTTGGCGTATAATTCTAGTGTACCAATATCGTTATCGCATGTATCAGAATTTTGGATTTATCGATTTATCGGTTATCGATTATCGGCGATAAATTTTTCGCCAATTATCGATTATCGGTTATCGCCGATAAGGTTTTCGTTATCGATTTATTGGTTATCGCGATAACGTTTTTTCGTTATCGTGCCCACCACTGGTTATACCCCTATGTCATAATTCTTCATTTCCGGAAAGTCAGCGTACGATTGACCCATTCTTGAACTTTTCTCAAGTGAGCAGTACAATTTCAAAACATTCCTACATCAAATTTACCGTTTGTTTCCAACAGAGAGAAGTCCCGAACTACTCGGTTAGGTGACAAACGGCCGTGATCCATGTTATCGATAAAGTCGCTCAAATTAAATTCTTTCAGATGCTGCCCTCCAGTCGACTGTTGAATGTCGCTCTTTCAGTTCAGAACGCCTTCATAGGGCAAACGAACCACCATCATGTACGCCAGGTGTATATTATAATCGACCCTTGGCTATTGTCTACTGTTACCAACTCAAAATTGTTCTGAACGTTATCAACTGATAGTTTGAACCACTTACGGCTGAATCACGATTTATTCCTGACCATTAATCTTTTAGTATCATTTAATAATATTTTTGCTGAATTTCATTACTTGAACATCTTTCCCTGTACCTTTCCAGAAATCCCCAACATAATAAAACGCCAAGTGTCTCCTTAAATTTTTAAATAAATAAAATTTTATATTTTTGCTGTAATTTCTCCTATGTTATTACAATGGGAATATCATAGAACACATTAAAGTTGTGGAAAATTTTATGCACTTTCTAGTCTATCCTCATGTAATTAAATGCCCGGTGTCTTATTAAATACGCGTGTGAATAAATTAATATACATTCTTATTCTTTGCGCGTAATTTCTCCTATACGAGGAAAATTTCATGAAACGCATTAAATTTGTGGTGAATTTTATGCAATAAGTAATTAAATAATAATACACAGTTACTGCTTGCCTGGTGTGTCTCTCTGTCGCGTTCTTATGGATACTTAATGACCGTATCTGAGATCCGAGTTTCACCAGTGCACAAGTACTAGAATATTTTAATCTCAAGTACTATTAGGATGGGCATATTTGTTTGTCATCCATATCATGAGACTTTTTAAGGAAAGTATAGAATCCCGTCATTTTTGACGAGTCGTGTACATTAGTAATGAATAAGAGATTTTCTTGCACACAGAAAAAGTCATAACAAATAGAAAACAATGAAATGAGTAACAATGCAAACACTGAAAATTTCGTTCATGAAAACAATTATTGATTTTTCTTTTTCTGAGACTTCGTGCAAAAAAAATTTACTTGGACCGCTCATACGCAAAAATATTGAGGGACTTGACTAGATAATTTAAGTTTGTTCGAATATAATTATTTCCCTCAGGATGATTGAAGTATTGGAGCTACAAAAATTAGCGCTACCGGGAGGAAGATACGATGTCTTGACCTGAATATTTGACAGCTTTTTTAGTTAGAACAGAGAATGTTTTTGCTCTGTTAAAATCTATCTTTTTTCGGTTCACAGTAGTCTTTTTTTCGCAGCATTTGCCTTTCTAATTTTACTCTCATGCACAACTTTTCTCTTGTTTTATAAACTTTCAACTAAATTTTACTGTTTCTTTTCACAGGGTGTAAGAATACAATTTGAACTCCTTTCGTTCTTGGGAACATCGTTGTCGTAGTGAGATGCTTGAGCAACTTGCGAACTAACTTAATTCACAATTCAATAATTTGTTTCTACTCAAATTACAGGTTTATCACTCAACTGAAAGTGTAGCTTACCGCATAGAACACGTAGTGTGTTCCATACTGTATTCGCATCACATTCGAATGCAGCACCTACTCGGATATAAGATTCAAGGTGAGTCCTACACATAACCGAAATGAATATTTATTGAACGAAAATAGAATAATTACTCAGCTTGAGGCTTGATTTACTTGTCACTGAATGTTTGGCGCACGATTTTCATGTTTTTGAGTAATTGCATGAGTCTTCAAGCCGTTGAAGAAATCAAAATAGGTAGAAGTTCACCATAATGTGAAAAACACTGACGCACACCTTTTAACCAAAAATTGAATATACTGGATGGTAGATGCATGGGATAACGGAGAGAAATTTTTTATGAACCACCCATGTAATGTGACGCTAAACAACGCATTAAGATTCACAACCTTGAATAAGAAGCGGCTTAAGGCAAATATAATCTGCCAACATTTCTAACAGTCATATATTTTATTGTGTAATTAGTCAGAGGAATGGCATGAGCTTAATTAAGGGGACCATCTCGCCAAAAAAATACCGTAATTTTCCGACGAATTTATTTGAAATGTTCTCTATAGGTGTGAAATCATGCAACGATTCTTTTTCGTTTCGAGTGCTTCTTTCATTTCATATGCAATTGATTTTTTCGGAAAAAGTGAACAAATAGTAATTACGGAAAATCGATTTACAATTTTGAAGTTATAGAACGGGCAACGTGGTTTTTGCATAGCTGGATGTATTATCTAAAAAAGAGCAAATGCGAAAGAGTTCATGCAGTCCATGATAATTTTCACTTCCGTTGCAATTTATATTTCTTTACTGTGGTATCCGTTTAGCCCTAACAAAAAAATTGAAATAATTTATTCGTTTACATATTTTCGATAGAAATTTCCCCCATAAGCTCGTGAAAGATTTTTACCTCCAGGGTAAATAAAATTTTATGATGAAATCTGTGACGCTATCTGCTGAATTTCACATAATATCTCGAACATGAGATCAAGAATTTTCTGCTGTAGATAATCTTATTCTTTCAAAATATCATGGAAGGGTTAAATTTCACTTCATCGGTTTCCATTTTAGCAATCATTTCAAAATGAACCCTCATCACAGGTGGACCGCAGCTCATAATCGAAATTGGACTCTAGCGCAGGGCTAGAGCGACGAATTGAAATGTATCCAAAAACGATAATGACAAAAAATTCCTATGGAGCTTAAACACTAGCAGCATTAGAGTTTTTCTTGTTCGATTTATGGTATCTTTATGAGTTTCTTAAGACTGTTTCTACACACACATGATATGGATAACAATCACATGATGACAATCGTGGGTGGGTGCCAAAACTGTGTTTTTTGCCAAAATCCTGGGGTCTGCCTTACTCTTCGCTAAAATCCTGCCTTATTTGAGTAAGGCAGTAAAGCTATGGAATGAACAAATAGCGGGAATCTACCGCGACGAGCAGTGGAACTTTCCCATGCAAAACTGACTACAAACTCTCGTTCTAACCCGCGTTGTTAATCCCTACCATCACCTGCGCTGAACTGCGCAATTAGGCCCGTGGATGCGTTATTTAGAGCAATAATGATCACGTCAAGGTAGGTTACAGCAGAATCTGAAATAGTGGCTGCATAAGCGAAGCATTTGGCGCCCCAAATCGTGGATATGAATGCAGGTTGGCCTCCACTCTGCCGTGCAAACTCGGAGGCCGTCGATTAGTTTTTTATAAGACCTCCTTCATGGAGACAAAAACTCCTCCATAGACATAAGCGGTACGTAACATAATCCTTCACACGTTTAATATAAACAACTTGATCAATTTGATAGGAAACAAGCAGGGCGAACACACGAACGAATAAACATGCGCATTGATGTAGAGAAAATAATTCTACTTGCAGCAGGGCTAAAATTATTATGAGCCATTGAAATGCAAGTTCCAAATTTTAAATGCAAGTATTGTATAAATTGTACATGCATGTACATAAAGCGCCTGTGGTATTACTCCAGCAATAATAATTACTGCAAACTTTACATCACATTATTAAACTCATTCATCAATTATTTTATTTCATAGTGAAAAACATTTTAATAATTGTGATTGCCAGTGAAATAGTTATAACGTCACATGAAATAGCAAAAATTTAGAACTAATTATTTGGTCGCACACATTTCACCACGGGAGTGTGCAGCGGCGCCAGCGGTCAGTGTTGACATCAGTCGCTACTTCACAAGCGTTTTAGTCAAATTAAGCTTTGGTCGTTCTTGGTTTGTGAGATAAGCTTACAAGGTTGAAAAAATACGCTTAACAATTTTGCTTTGGTGATGGAAAATTAAAGAATGGTAAAATTATTCTATGAATAAAGTGAAAGACAGAAAAGGCCAAGGATTGTTGCGTGTTTAGAAAATTTAAATCGACGTCGGTAGCTCTTCAGAAAGTCATTTCTCCAGAAAGAGTTGAAAAAACGCACAGTGAATCGGACTGATCGGGTGATCGACTGATAATTCAAACAGCTCTTTGTCAATTTGTAACAGTGAAGATATGCTATAGATGTGAAGTGAGGGACGTATGTAATTGAGAGTGTGTGCACTTTGATTGGATTAGCAGTTGAAAAAAACTAAAAAGAAATTTCGAACATGAGAGTGCATCTCTCATTAGTTTAACGGTGAACATCGATGGCATACCTTTCTACAATATAATATATACACAGCTGATGCAATCCTTGTGTCTGCTACTGAATATCGAGCCATAATAATTTGTGTAGGTAATTATTGTTCTAATAGAGTCTATATGAATGAAATACCTGAACCTGGCTTATTGCTAAAAAGAATTCTAGAAATATCTGGAAAACTTATCTGTTCAGTAGGAATGGAAGACATGAAAAAATTTGCAGCAGTTGAGCTTACTTATGAGAGAACAAGTGCTGTGGTGTCATATTCTTGGCAAAACTCACATGAAAAATCTCAAAAGAACAACAACCTAAGACCTCCAAATGGCAGCAGTACCTATGCACCGTGCTCACAACTGCAAGTAAGGATTATATTTCGTCTATGTCATTGGTCCCTTGTACTCGTATTTTGAGGTCCTTCCAGCTTTTATTGCGTTAAATTCAGGTTTTCCAATTGCAAAATGTAAGTCAAAATGCGACATAATGTCAATGTTTTTGCTAAGTGTTTTGAATTTTTGTTCAATACATTCCTTCAGATATCATTCTGAAATCACATATATTTTTGAAATATATCAGAAATTGAGGTTTTTTCATCTCTGTACGTTTATTTTAATTGTCCCAACCTAGTGCTGAAGTTCTTTGACACAGTATGAGCACCTTGTAGAAATAAACATGTGACAAATAGAAAATATTTATTTCGATTTAAAATAAAACAAAAAATTAATTATGTTGTTTGTGAAATAGTTTTCTATCATGAACAGGTAATGAATATGTAGCATATAATAAAATGTTATGCATGTATTTCAATATTTACAATATAATTTTCTTCATTCCCCAGCAACTCAAGAACACTGCGAAAATAACCTGTAAGGTATCACTGGGACCTCAACTACAGAGTGAGAATTTGATGAGGGCACGGTGTCAGGCAGCGCAGGTGGTTTCGAGTCCCGTCTTTTAGTCACCCTTAATCTTAGACATTTTCTTTATGTGTCCTGCTTCCTGTATCTCTCCTAGGTCTGTTTCCTGTATCTCTCCTAGGTCTGTTTTTTTTACTTTAGTTAACATTTAAATGCTATTTGTATTGTATTTCAATATTCCCATATTATTTTGATTGCCTAGCTGAATAGCACTAATATTTAAATGTTATTTTGCGTGTTGAACCATGTTATGCAGTAACTCATGTTTGTACGCACTATTTTTGCAATAAAAATAAATCACTGTCGTTGCTGAAATGTATCTGTATATTTTAGAGGCACTGCAAAGAGATTTTGCTATAAACATTTCAGATCCTATGGTCAAAAGTGTTTCCATTCTCCTTTTTGATACAGGATTTAGTCTATTACGACACCTCGCCTAAAATGGGGCTTAAGGAACCACCTTGGGAGGACACAATATCCCGCATAGTTTTTCGTAAAGAAAGACGCTGTCGCTGTTCAGCGAATCAGGGAATTTCCTGAGGAGCCCTAACGGACTGATTACGGCGCAGACAGTTGCTAGTCTTCTTAACGGTACCGCTGTAGTTCGGCACAAACAGAATTTACTTCTGTTGCCCTAGCGGACTAATGACGACATAGGCAGTACCCACACAAACTTCACTCTAGCGGTAGCGCCGTAGTTTGGCACCAACAAAAATTATTTCTGTTGCCCTAGTGGACTAATTACAGCGTAGGTGGTACCCACACGATCAAACCTCAGGAAGGGCAGCTTCGCGGAAAAGCTAGCACCCCAGAAAAAGGTAGCTGCACAGAAGACAGCCCTTTTTCACGAACCCTCACGTCGGCCGTACGACGTTATGGACACAAGGCAACTTCTTCTCAGCTTCCTCAGTGTATCACTTTATCCCGGACAGCTGAATAAATTATCTCTCAGCCAAAGTAAGTTATATTTCTATTTTGAATGATGTGTTAATTTAAGCTTTGCTATCCTAATCAAAGGTTTAGGAAAACAGGTATAATGAAAGATCACCTCTTAATTTTTAGAAAGCAGTAGAACTATTTATCTTACTTGTTATGTTTTTGCCAGAATGAATATGCCAAAGTTTATTCCTTTCTTTCAGAATAAATTGCTGTGAAATGAACAGAGTGTTCTCAATCGAAAGTAAAACATCGGCTTATGGCTTATATCTGTTGGATAACGATATATATATAGGGTGTTTTTTTTCTTTGAACAAACTTCGAACTTAGGTACAAAAACTCAAAATAAATCGATTTTCATGAATGACAAAATGTCCAAAACTCTTTAGTTTTCGAATTATGGCGTCGTAAAGCATGTTTAGAAGTGCATGTTATAATTGGGCCGCACACCAATTGTTATTTAAAGTTGCTAGTTTTCGAGATTGTCGAATACAATTAAAGCATTTTTTCTCATTTCATTATGGGTTATCCATTCCATGTAATCAACGACAAGATTTCAAGATGCAATGTGAAACTGAAATAATTGTGAGGAAATACTACTCTCATAAAATGTTTTTGGGAATTATTAAAAAATACTCTCGTAAAATATCTTTTTTGGGAAACATGCTCGTAAAATGTTTGTGGGAAAATACTTCACTTTAGGAAAAGTCAAAAACCGTTATCACTGGTATTGTTAGGAATCAATTCAGGATAGGCAATATATGGTTCAAAGATGCCGTCCTTTATTTTGTGAGAAATGTTACATTGTTGGCGGCAAGGATTGGAATTTGACGGCTAGGCCGGTGACGCAGGCGCCTGCGCGCCAAGCGGGGCTGCTTCGAGGGGAAGGGGGAAGGCGTTAACAGAGAACCAACTGTGCTACACCAATGAACGCTTGCCAAGCGAGCAGGCGTGGGGGTGTGGCAGAGCGCGGACCAATGACATTTCAGAACCCGAAACAAGTAAGGCTAAACCAATCGTAAGTGAAACACGTGAATCTTTGCGAAAAGAACAGTCGCGAATGTTCTGGAAAAGAAAACAAGCGAGAGTATGTAAGCGGCGGACGAGTACATTCGAGGGGAGAGGGTTTGCTTGAGTTATACAAGAAGGAGGTGTACGTGATCTGAGGGCACACCCAACGGAGCATTTTCGGCCGCGGCCGGAATGCATCCAACGTGAGCGGCAAAAAAATTTAAATATTTGAGTAAAGTGAACATCGAGGCTTCAAGAAGATAATCATCACCTGCAACCGTCAAAATACTGATGTGTAAGAGCAATCTGCTTGAAGCATGTCAATGGAGCGGCAAAGTGCGCTAAGGACAGCCCCGTAACCACGCCTCTGGAAACAGTCCAAATGTTTGAACTTCAACACCAAACTCGCAAGTAATTCTTACAAGCAAATAATAACTGCACCGCCTTCAGAGTCTGCAATGATGCCGCCACTACGAGTCCTGCAATGGTCAGGCAGACTCGTGATTCAGAGCTTGAAATGGAGACTGAGTACAGCGCTTCCGCACTACGGCCTGCTAGCGAGCAAGAAGCAACTTCGGGACCGAGGAGCGGGAACGAACTTCGAGACCGTGGGACGGTCTGATGTGCACTACGTGAATTCTCAAGCAGCATTGGGAGTGTGTTAATTCATCGGCTAATCTGCACTATGTAAATTCTTCAAGCAGCATTGGAAGTGTATTGAGTCATCGCGATCTACAATTGCAAGAAAGTGTTAACACCCAGTTACTGTTTGAAAACTCAGAAAGGTGATTTTTTAGGTGTGAAAGTTCTAGCACAGCCAGCACATGTAATAGTGCGTTCCGAGCGGCGAGCAATCAAATGTAATTTGTGTCATGCGGAAAATTGGCTCATGTTCGAATTCTGTGTTGTGTAAGATATTGACATGACTATTTATTTCGTGTGTGTGCCAGCCAGGATGTTCATTTTTATGTTTCATTACGTTTCTTTTGTGCGTAAACTCCCCTTTCGACGGTTGCCAAGAAATGGTGTTTTACGTTAAATCATGTAATCGTTCGCTGGCATCCAATAATTTTCTAGCCTGAATCTCCCATTTCTTGTGTCATATTCAAATCCACGTGTTTCTAAAATAAATTCATGTAAATCTTTCAAATTCTTTTATTCTCCATGTCTGGTATGCAGGTGTACGCAAGCATGAAGTATAATACTTTAAAATTTGCGGGGGTTGAGATTCCCTCAGCGTCTGGGAAGGGGGTCCTAAACCCCACCCTCTTCTCATATCGCAACATAATGAAATAAAATTTATTATTAACAACCTACATTACTGGAACGCACGTGTTGCAGTATCAGTTCGCCATTTGTTGACACGCCGTTGCACAGTGACCATGGAAAGATTTACCAATGCGGAGAAGGCAGACATGCATTTGATTTATGGAGCTGCAGGCAGAAATGGTAGGCTCGCTCTGAGGATGTACAGAGAAAGGTTTCCTAGGCGCGAAGTGCCTGATTTCCGGTATTTTGCTAATCTGCATGCGATATTGCGTGACACCGGCAGCTTCAACGTTAACAGAGGGAATGTTGGGCGCGGCCATCATCCACAGGAGGATAGAATAATTGTGGAATACTTTGAGCAACATCCACGAACCAGCACTCGTGAACGTCTTGGCTTGCGAAACCATACTACTGTGTGGAGGGCACTACATCGTCAGCAATTACATCCGTACCATTTCCAAAGAGTGCAAGGGCTCATGCCAGGTGATTTTGAACCTCGTATGCTGTTTTGCCAGTGGTTAATGCAACAGGAAAGAATGAATCGCGGGTTCTCAAAACTTATTCTCTTCACAGATGAAGCTTATTTCTGTCGTGATGGGGTTCAACCGTCACAATAATCATAACTGGGCTGGAAATAACCCTCATGTTATTCAGCCTAATAGTCACCAGCACAGATTTAGTGTCAACGTGTGGACCTCGTGGATGCCACTCCTGTTGAATCGGAACAGGATCTGGTTGGACGCATTGTGGACTCAGCTGGCCGTATTACGGAAATGCCTGGCGTGTTTCAATCTGTAAGGCTCACTGCCTGTTAGATGTCGTAAATGTGTTGAAGTTCATGGAGGCCATTTCGAGTAACTGTTGTAATAAAACTGTATTCAAGTTTGTTCTTGCGTTAAAGTTCTTACATTAAAGTGTGTATTGATTATGTTTTTTACCTGTGTCCTGCAATGCTTACTGATGAATGGTTAGCTTACATAATAATAATTGATAATTACTCATTTAAGACAATTTATTCTTATTTGTAAAACATGTGCACGCAAGTTTCATTGTGAAATTACAAAAATACTACATTAGTGGGGCCCAAAAACCTCTTCAACTATCAAAGGTAGCGCTAAAAATGGTGCGCGCGTGCAATCCTACTTGAAGTTCTAATATTCTTCAAGTAACTATAACTCGAAAACTAAAGAGTTTTGGACATTTTGTCATTCATGAAAATCGATTTATTTTGAGTTTTTGTACCTAAGTTCGAAGTTTGTTCAAAGTAAAAAATACCCTGTATATATGTAACGTATTTGCTTGTCTTATTGCAAACAGTCTAGAAAATCCATTAAAATGAAAATTTAATTTCAATAAATGTTTTTGTATTTTTTAGAAATAAGATGAATTAACTGTAGATGAGAATGCCTGGTTTATGATGGATTTTTTTATATGTAGAGTTGTATTTTAGGTTGATGTGTTAGGCTTGTAAGGTGGATTGGTAAGATGAAAGGAGAATGTGAAAAATTTGGAGTTTGAGTGTATTGAAAGCATTGCACGTGTAAAAGTGAAAATAGCTAAGATTGAGGGCCTGAAAACTCAGTCTGATTTGTAAAAGGGCGGAAGAAAAGATGAAAATAAGCAAAAAGGTGGAAGGGAGGAGAAAGATGCAAAACATTAGAAACAATGTATGTTGATGCAAATGACTGGTGGGAAAAATGAAGCTCATGCTAGGAATAGAGTTAATTACATATGTACCATAGTTTACTGTGAGGTAAGAAAGTATGTTACAGAAATTCTAGTAGGTGAAGAATAATTTGAACGTAGTCAAATCATCATATGGAAGTGGCCAACTGGTACTGGATAATGAAGAATTTAGCACCGATGAGTGATGTGAAACAATTAATATTCAGCAATCTGACATAGGTATGAAAGTTTAAGGAATGAGAACAATGAAATATAAAAAAAATTGAATATTGGAGTAAGAGGAATGTAAACTATAAAAATATGTAGAAAAAAATCAACTAGAATAATGTGTATTGCTTTCCTCCATTGCATGTAATTTTCTCAGAAGTTATTTTTGATCATGCGCACAGTAAACTTCGATTTCAACTGAACTATTACTTTCAGATTGACAAGCTCAAGCATAACGTAGGGGTCAACGGCGGAGGCACAATACGCCGCATTCTCAAAAGAATGATTTCACAAGAGCTTGCTGTCCAGTTTATCTACACTGGGCTTGGGAAAACCGGCGCGGGGAAAAAAAAATTCAGAGTGCATCCGTTCTGCGTCCAAATCATTGGTGAGTATACTTAAGGGGATCTACTACCCTGGGCTTTACCTGAATCACCCAATTTTACAAATGTATTTTTTCCCATGTCTATTGCACCTAGGGGAACGAAAATGCATGCAGATATGTAAAATTGAATTCCAAACACATTTGCCTAAAAAAATTTTTCGATTTTCGCGAAAAAAGGTAATTTTTGAAAACAAGATGAAAAAAACATTCCGCCAAACCTATTACAATCTATAATTTTCAACGTAAAAGCGTGATTTTGGTCTCATTCGAAGCGGAAAGATTGTACAAAGGTCGTTACGTAGGATCTTTACGATTTTCCGATTAGAAAAAAAGTAATGGTTACATATGTCCGATATGTAAAAAAAGTCCAAAAAATGAGTTAATTACCAATAAAAATTAAACATGAAATTCAAAGAGTTTCGCTTCGTTACGATGTTTCCACTGTCAAACCGCATCAAATGAGACCAAAATCACGCTTCTACGTTGAAAATTGTGGGGTGAGGAAATTTTTCAATTTTTTTTCTTTTTTTTCTCAATTTTTTTTCTATGGCGAAAATCGAAAATTTTTATAGAATCAAATGTGTTCAGAATTCAATTTCACATATAATTATTCATTCTTGTTCACCTAGTTGCAATAGAATGCTGCAATATGGGATTAGAATGAGTAGTCTAGGATTTATTTTGGAAGAATTTTTTTGACATTTGTAACCATAACTTTTTTCTAATTAGAAAATCAAAAAGATCCTACGTGACAGCCTTCTTACAGTCCTTTCGCTTCGAATGAGACCAAAATCACGCTTTACGTTGAAAATTGTAGAGTGAGATAGGTTTGGCGCAATTTTTTTTCCTGTTTTCAAAAATTAACTTTCTTTTTCGCGAAAATCGAAAAATTTAAAAATGCAAATGTGTTTGGAATTAAATTTTACATATCTGTAGGGATATTCGTTCCTCTAAGTGCATTAGAAATGTGTACAGTGACTTTTGAGCCATTAGGTCCATTCCAGGGTAGTAGATCCCCTTAAGGGAGACATACACCCAAAATCAAGGAAATGTCTGTACATTTGTTGTATGAGATCTATATCTAAGAAAATTGACGTACGTAGGTATTTTTGGAAGTAAATAGGGGTCGTCTCTATAAATTTTTCCCACTTCCGACATAACTTTGGAGACAATTGGGAATAGGGTAGGGGAAAGTGCATACTTTTCAAGAGACATCTTCTCATTAAAAGCTTATCTTAGAGCAATGCTTTAGGTGTCAATGAATGCGCAATAAATTGCTGCATGACGAGTCGATGGGTTATTTTGATTTTCATGGTAATTTCTGAATTACATAGATAAAATATATGTCAAGAATTACAGATTGGAAGATATTACTTATTTTTACAAAATGACTGTAACGTTCATTCAATGGAATCTAGATCTATGAAAATAGACATGTTTATGTATTTGTAAAAATAAATATAAGTCGTGTAGATAACTTTTCCCATTTTAGCCATAATTACGGAAATAATGGAAAATGTGGGGTACATGGTTATTTTCCAAAATCTATTTTCTCCGACAGTTTTTATTGTAGAGCAATGATTTAGGTATCATTAGATGCGCAACAAGCTCCTCTATCTACTGGCATACAAGTTTTTTTATTAATAGTAATTTTTGGTTACATTAAAAATACGGAAAAAAATTTATAAAAAAAGTTTAACATTTTATAATAACTAAATTATTGCGAAATTCAAAATAATCCTTCGATTCATCATGCAGCAATTTATTGCTCATCCAATGACTCTTAAATCATTGCTCCAAGATGAGTACGTTTAGAGAAAACGTCTTTTCAAAAGTATGCACTTCCCCCTTCCTCCCTTTTCCCCCATTGTCTCCAAAATTATGTCGAAAGTTGGGAAAAGTTATGGAGAAGACCCCTATTTATTTTCAGAAGAACATGTGTTTGACAATTTTCATAGATCTAAGTTCCATAGAAAAACGTTACAGGCATTTCATTAATTCTGTAAATTTCAGCGAGGGCGTCTCCCTTAATATTCCATGCATGTATTCAATATATAATAAAGTAATCAACTCAACCTACTAAATATAACGTATAATATTTTATTCAATCACTGTTTCTTAGCTATTCTGATGCAATATACCAATACTGATCTGTTATAAAAGAATAATCGCATATGCTTAGCATGTAGGTATGAGCACAGAGTTTGACAATTCCTTTTTCCGTGCAGTCTAATCTTGTTTTCAAGTTTCTTCATTTGATTGTTTATGTTCTTGAATCCTACACAGGTTTTCTTGTCAGTTAACTACGATTCTACTTTGAACCTAGCTGGCTGGAAACCCTCTCGTTCCTGCTTGACCTAAATTTTGTAAATATTTTTTAAATTTTGAAAAACTTGCATTCAGTCTCAAATCAATTCAACTTTACCCATTTCTCAAACTAGAAGATGAACTTAAAACTCTTGCTTTTAGATATTATTACTCGTTTAAGCCGTACAAAATATTTTCGACTATTTTTCGCAAACCTGAAATGGAGCTCTTACGTAAACTTTCAGCTGATAAAAGCATAATCATTACTCGGCCAGATAAAGAAAGAGCTGTAGTACTTGTGTATAGGGATAGGTATTTCCTTAGTATGCACAGTTTGATTTCAGATAATACAAATGTGGTGTTTTGCCGCCGCAAGAGGGCGCTGTCGCGGGTACGCTCCAGCGCCTCGACTTGGTGCTCTACGTGGCAACCGCGCCGGTACGACCGGGGCCCGGGGCCCCGGGCTTCTGCGGGACCGAGACGGCAGTGTTGTTATGGACGTGGGAGAGTGCCAACGCAGCGCGTTTTCGTTCCTGAGATTTGCAGTCATCCGTGTGTTTGGATCGTAAGGCCGGCAGCGCCTTGCTTCCGATTCTGTGGAGAACCGGAAGGTGCAACAGCAGTGAAGCTGTTTGCGGTTGCTGGTTGGTGAAGGCACCCAGCAACGCGGAAAGTAAGCCAACAACAAAATTCAACGTTATCACCGAACCAATCTTAAAATTCACCATTCGTGTTGAAGACAAAATCAATAACTTCTTTAGAAAGCTGAAAAATTCTCATTTAATTTCGGATGATTTCTACAGAAGTCTCTGTGTTTGGGGACCTGGTCCTGTCATCTTAAATGGATTGCCAAAAATTCATAAACCTAATTTTAATATGAATTTCCCGTTTCGTTCAATAAATGCCACATACAAAACTCCTAGTTTCATCATTGCAAAGTTCCAAGTCCCTATTTTAGCTCCGTTTACATATAATATTTATACTGGGTTAAATTCAAATCCTTTGTCAACGAAGTAACGTCTTTAGAAAACGCCGACGAACTGTTTATGGTGTCTTTTGATGTAGAAAGTCTTTTTATCAACACACCGCTACATGAAACTATTGACATTTGATTAGATTATTTACTAGTGTAGATTCCGTCATTAGGCTAACCAAATCGTGGTTCAAATCCCTACTTCAACTTTCCGTCTTGAATTCGTTTTTCCTCATTGACGATAAATGTTATCAGCAAATAGGATTAGGAATGGGTCTTCCATTGTGACCTACTTTTGCAAATATTTTTATGTGTTATCAAGAACAGCGCTGGTTAGATTCTTGTCCTGAAGATTTTAAGCCTGTGTTTTATAAACGTTATATTGATGGTAATTTTTTGTTTAGGAATAGTTCCCATTGCAATTTATTTTTAGAATTTTTAAACTCACGTCACCCTAACATCAAATTTACTATGGAGTCCGAAAAGAATAATTGTCGCTCATTTTTAGACGCTACTATAACACGTAAAGAGGGTAGGTTTCAAAGTTCTGTTTTCCGTAAGCAAACATTTACCGTGTTAGGAATTAGTTTTTTCATTTTTTGTATATTCTCCTTCAAATTGAATAGCATCAAAGCATTGTTATCTAGGGCCTATCGTGTGTGTTCTTCATTTTAAACTATGTATAAGGAATTTAAATTCTTGAAAGGTTTTTTAGCAATAATGGTTTTCCTTTACCACTAGTTGATTCTTGTGTTAAGAACTTTTTGGACAGAAATTTTTTTACCGATGTCACTCTACCGACCGCTCCTAAAAACGAACTTTTTTCTCGTTTCCGTTCTTCGGTCACCAATCGGAGAAATTTAAAAAAGACCTTGCCATTCTTCTTTCGAAACATTTTTCGCAGATTGATTTTAAATTAGTGTTAGTCAATACGTACAGAATAGGAACATTTTTCAATTATAGAGATAAAACTCCTGAGGGTATACTCTCATCAGTGATTTATAAATATAGCTGCGCACAATGTGCATCTGAGTACGTGGGCTCGACCACTCGAGCCCTCAGTGTTCGTGTTGCAGAGCATGCCGGCAGGAGTTTTAGAACTAATCAGTTACTCTCCACACCTTCCCACTCTTCAGTCCGCTCTCACGCAGAGAAGTGCGACATTCCAGTTAGATTACGGGATTTTAGAGCAATTTCCGCTGCATTAAGCCAAACAAATCTCCGCATATTAGAATCTCTCCATATTTTGAAAGAAAAACCGGTTTTAAATGATATGCAATCTGCTTTTCCTCTCCTACTAACGTAATTTTAATACTGAACACTTTTTTTGTTCCTTTCACGTTGTTTTTTTTTTGTTTTTTTCTTTCATAATTGATGTAAATTTGACACTTGACTAGTTTTTCTGCTTGTTTTCAGGTTGATAATGACCCTGGAGGTCGAAACATTATAGAAATTGTTATTCATTGACTTTCCTAAATAAATAATGAGATTTAAGACGTGTATCTTGGCACTTATATTTATAATTCAAATATGCAGAGAGCAAACCACTCATATATATCCATTTTCTCATTGCTACAATTCTAATCTGTCCGTTTCCTTATCTGCCTTTGTTACATTACTATTGCGACTGTTGAAGGCGCTTTGGGCCGCCTGCGGCTTAATGGTCACAAATTATTGTTCGCTGACCGTCCGCTTCAATGTCGTTCTGGCGTACTTCAGCCCACCTTAAAGATCGCTAATAAGCCTGTCGGCGTGAAAAATGAACTGAAATAAATAATTCTAAGCCCTCTGGCGTGAAGTTGATATAATAGATAGTCCCAATATAACCTTTCGCCTATTTGAAATAAAGATAGACGGCCAGTACTTTTATGATGTTTTTGAAAAAAATTAATCTGGTTTTATCAATCCAGCTTTACGTTTGTTCGATTTGGCTATTTGAACAGTGTTCTTTAAAAACGTATTTAATAAACAATGAAAATTGTACTGGCTGTTCAATAAAACTCTCTATTAGCCATGTAAACGTATTACCTCTGCCCATAACATTCGTGGAGACTTACTAGAGCGAACTTTTATTTTTGCCATAACGTATTTATTAATTTGTGTTTCAAAGACTGCAAACTATAGCCGATCACTAACAAATGCATTTACTGCGCCACCAATTAGAGTTTCAGCTGCAGAGTCGGAGCTTGAAGTGAAAACAGGTTAGCCTACATGCATCCAGGCCCAGTTATGTCTGACACGAATAAGTTAGCCAATAATAGCTGTGGCGAACAGGTCTCACAGACCCAACTAGGTCAGCTTCTTAACTAAAGTTTATGCTGACACCTTTGACGACATATTGTTGTAGGATGAACTTCAGATGCTCCTCGTAAACTTAATTTGCGCGTTCACTAAGTTATTTTGCCTAAGAACTCGAGACTTCACGTATGTTTTTTCTATCACGCTCATATTGAGTAATGCCATGCGACATGACGACGACAGCGCATACATTTCTGACGTAGTGAACGTAGTGTCGCAAAATAAATCGTTGAAATGAAGATTTCTTAAAATGTAAATATATCTAGTCCTAAGTAAACTTGAATCGAATGGTCTTTTACAGAGTGACTCCAACCGGCATTTAAATCATGAAAGTGATCAATTATCAAAGAAAAATTCAAACCCATTGTATTTTTTTAAAGATATCTTGTCGATTGGTAATTTTATAACAATTTTTCGTGTAACTTTTTCAAACTTTCTGAATAGTTTGCAGTTTCAATCATCACATTTCACCGTTTTACAAATTTAATAAGATCACTGCTGATAATCATTCTGAAGAACTGCAGCTCAATATGTGATATTCCAAGTGTATGTTAAAGAAGACAAGATTTTTAGCTCTATTTTGAATCCACATGGATGGATTTGAGTGATACTATTCATTTCCGTGGTTATGGTTTCAACAACACTAATGATAATGGCTAAGAAAAACCTTGAAACATTCAGATGCGGAGTTTCCATCTCTGACCATTTTCAATGCACTCTGAAACGGCAATGGAAAATAAATAATTAGAATTGTTCAGATGGTTCCGCTCGTAAGCTTTGAAATACAGACGGAGAAGGCATAAAGGAAAAAACGGAAAGGTCATAAAAAACAATTGCGTGCAAGGAAAAATAACCGGCCAACTTTTGAGAAGGTAAGCACTCAGCAAATCGTTAAGTGATGGTTTTAACTTATTGTCACAATGACAGAATGATGTGCGAGTCAAAATTTGTCGAACTGTCAAAAAAATTCTTCGGTCGTATGAGCTTTACTGCAATGCAGCCAATTGTTAGAATGCAGGGGGGCAGCAAGAAATTGACCTGTTCGCTCCGACCAGCATGCTCAACGACTCTCACATAAAACGCTTAACGGGTGGAACCCACGTACCGCAATGTGCAATGTGCGCAAAAGAAGTTTTTTTATCAAAAGTTAGACGATTCGTGGTACGTAGGCTCCCCTCACGGAGCCCTAATTTCAGATAATACTAGTTTACTCAAAAACATAAAATTAAACCTTAATTTTTCTAGTATACGTACTCATATTCTGCAATAAATATCCGGTTAAAGACAAAAATATTAGAGTAGACAATTTTAGACTTACTGTTATTCTATTTCTTAACATTTCTATAAATAATCAGAAACACTTTTCAGATGATGAAACTGGCGTCCGAAAGTTTAGTGATACATTCGTCCATTTTTCAATACAAACTGTTCAACACCCCAGGATTCTATAGAATTCTTGATCTGATTCTTCATTGTCGGCTTAGATTTTCAATCTGGTTGAAGTTCGGCAATTGCCTTGGCCAATGGTGAACGTTGATTTTGTGTTTGATCATTTGCAGCCTAAATTTTCATCTATATCGGGTCGATGTTCGGTTAATAAGTCTGCTCCCGATTTGTGAAAAAAATGATCTGTTGCTGGGATGCCATTTTTGTCCAATATATGACGATAAATGCCTTCAATGTTGCGATAGTGCTCACCAGTGTGCACCGAATTGGTGGATAGAGCTTAGTTGACCAGCGCTATGGACTCTAAAATCTTTAGGTTCAGTAAAAATCTAAAAATTCTCCAAATCTCCCTAAAATCTCCACGTTCATGTCTTATAAATTTTTTTACGTGCCACATGAAATCACTAAGGCACAAACCACAAGTCGAGTCTAAAACGAATCTTGTCGCCAGGGTAACGACCGGAGCAGGCAAAAACCGCGCCTCCAGAAGTCCTTTAGAAGAGATACCAGACCTGTTTTGACGTACGGAGCAAGCATTTCGATCAGATGATGTAAAATTTCATGGAAACAAATTATTTTCCTTAAGAGCGCTTCACTTTCCGTTATGACATTTCTCTGAAGCTGAAATGTTATTGAAGCAGAAATGAACCTCGATGCCCAATTAAAGCATCGAGGTTTAATTCTGAACTCCAGTGTTTTGGAAACTAAGGAGTTCTGAAATATTTCGTAATTGTGAGAAAGAGTTTGTTTTCCTTTTCTTGACTACAATAAGAGTTCATACCACTCGTTTATTTACACCCTGTGTTCTTAAGTTCCGTTGGTTGAAAAAAAATTACACTCTATCTGTTGTACATTTTGCATTGCAAAATATACAGGAAATAAGCTGATTATTTAAGAAATATTAACTGTTTCATAGATAAGAGAATATTCTCGTTGTTCAATATTTTGTACGTGTTCCAAAGTGGTAAAATTTTCAACCAATTCACGTCGTCGTCGCGACACTGTTTAAGCATACATCTGGCAGCTTTGCAATGGCGCAAGATGTCGGGCTCTCAAATTATATCTGAAATACCTCGAACTAGAAGTTTTGGCCGCAAAAACCTCCATGTGCTGTTGCTAAGTCGACGATAGAACTTTCGTTTTATGTAAATCAGTTTCCAAAAAAGTCTCTTCTTACTTGTAATAAAAACTCATTAATTATTTCACTGCAGTTTTTTAGTCTAATGACAAAGTACACCATTTCCTTCGATGTATAAGTCTTACGTGGGCAAAAAATATTAAAACCCTGGCATCAGTAATATAAGTTTTATCATTCCACTTGGATTTCGGATTTTTCGAACAGCGTGGCCCAACCAATATTTTCTTCCCGTCCTTAGCGGTCTAAGTTTATTGCTGTAAATTAATTTTCCATTTTTCACGTTTTTATGTTTAGAAATATTAATTGGAAACACCTTTAACTCGAATGTCACACGACAGAAAGTCAAAGAACGTTTTGCTCTAAAGTTTACACACTTGAGTGTAAATGTTTTTTGTAAGAAAATAGTTGAAGTATATCACATATTCCTGATATTGCAGTAATCATTTCGAAATTATTTTTTATTTTATATTTGTTTTGAGAAAGCCAACACTATTTTTGAATTCTTCCGGGTCGAAATGTCAACTACAAATGTTGAGCCATTGGAAGGGCTAAAATCAACCATCACGTTATGGGTAAGTATGATGAGTTTGACACTACTGCGGATTGTTCGGTGAGTGGATTCTCAGAAGAAATCTTTTCATCAGAAGTGATAAAAATATAAAAAGGAAAAATCTGGTGCCAATGTAGAAGGCTTCCGACGGAAGCTCGTCGGTGTAATACGAGCTGAGGAAGAACATGAGAAAAAATGCCTTCAGTGGTTTCACACGGTATAATGAACATTTTTAGAGCTTTAATTTTTTATAAAAAGTGTTTTAGTGAATTTCACCGTTTTTTGTTAAAGCCTAAAACTTTCTGAGCATCCCGGTTTTAGTGTGCAATAGCTATTCCCCGTTCTTGCTGAATAATTTATCCATGGGGATCCTGAACTGATGAGTAAATTCATGGCTCCCACTCGCCAACCTAATGGCAATACTAGGTACAAAAGACCTATAAATAACATAAAAATTATTTATTTAACATTACTGTCATGAATTTTCTTCTAAAGCGTTTATTCACTTTACTTAATTTATTCATTAATTCCAAACGTAACTTGAAGATTGTATGAATATTCTGGTTTAATTTTTTAAGGCGATGTTTTCACGTATTATATGTTTCCTAATTGCGTGTCAAAGTGTGATGAAAAATCCAAGTTCAAAGCAGATGTGATAAGAATTAGCCATACACATGTTTGATTGGGGAAAAGGACGCATTCAACTAATTAGAGAATACTATGAGTAGTGAATAAGCAGCCAGTTTGAGCTCTTCCGCTCAATATTAAAATTTCGTTGTGGGAAAAACTGAAATTAAAATATTACTTAGGTGTAAATTTCGTTCACAAGTCAATAAATTGAGCAATAAAATCTAAAGTTAACATAAGAATAGATCATTTCTCCAGTCCATCAACTTCAACCGAATACATATCTCTTGGAATAATTTCAGTAATATTTCAACTCACGTTCAATTCCATAATAATTGATTATTTCAAAAATACGCACATCACTAGCATTATAAATTGCTTCTGTTTTCGGAATACTAATGTCTATAAGTTGCAATGAACGAGTTACCTGCCTCGTGCAAAAAATAATTTTGGCGACCTTCAACAAGCAGCAAAAAACACACCGTTGTCACTCAAGTTACCTTGTAATCTGCTTGCAGTCAGCATCATTCCGTGCTTCAGTATTAATATATACATACTCGTGCATACATAATCTCTACTACCTGGTAGTGCAAAGACACTCACATTTTGCACTGCCATAAACTAATGATTATTCTATTACCACAGACCTGTTGTGGACACTATTTACAGGCTAATATATTTTGGTGAAATTAATTGTCGTCACAGAATGTTAGTATATGTTAATTAAGTAAACAAGACAGATTATTATTCAATATATAAATCATCATTGGCTGCTAATGTAAACCACCTGTTCGACACTGTATATAGTAACTTCATTCCAAGAATTAGAACTCTCATAAATTGGTTTCATGAATGTTGGAAGAGATCAAGTACAAAGTTTTCAATACCTCTGCAGTGATGATTAAACTGTGTGTAAACAGTATAAGGAAGTATCAATTCATTCATGTTATAGTTAGATAATCTGACATTTATTCTGGAATGGCTGCATTCCCTTGATTTCTTAGAATGTGTTCCAGCGTTAGAATGCGTTATTTAAAAAGTGTTCTATTCTCAATTTATCAGTTATAATACCTCTTTTTACTGCGTATGAAACTATTTGTGGATAGGAAAACGAATTTAAAGATGATATTGTATACAACTAAGTGGTAAAATTTTTATAACAAAAGTAGCTTTTTAACGGTCCCAAATTTATTCAGGAGAATCCGAATCCTCATCAGTATTCTAGGAAGAAATTCAGTTGAAACTTTTTATTCCAATGACTCACACGTTGATCTCAAAGCTAGCTCATCATCTAGCTATTCTGTCAGTGATGAATCAAAGATAGACCATACATTGAAAAAATAACAGAAAAATAAAAAAATATGAAAATATGTGGAATTACATCGAACGTTGTGGAGGCATTTCTGTGGTAAATTTTGAAATAACTTTCCGAATAATGTTTCTCACTTAAAAATGCGCAATCAACCAACAAAACTAAACCTATGCATGATATTTACGAAATGAACATGGATTTACATTCTTTAAGACAATGTTCTTGCAATTTTTCATTTTAAGTGTGCACTTGGAAGGAAAATTTTATGATCATGTTAAAACGAACTTAGAGGCAACCAAAAAAAAATGGTATAAATAAGAGTAATTCATTCACATATGTAATAATTTCGTAGATTTTTGACAACATCTCCAGTACTAATTTATTCGATTACATCGCTCAATCACCTGTAGGAAAAATACCTACAGTATTAAAAATGATAAGTCGTATGTAACAATTAAAGAAATGTGCGGGATAAGAATACCAATAGTGCAGCTCCACATTTATATTGTGTTATCTTGTATTCACTTGTTCCTATAGTTTTTCAACAGTCAAGAACTATTTGTATTAGTTACATACGTTTATGTATATATGTATGACATAGAATAAAGAGAAGAACCAGTGCAAAAGCAAACATTACATTTGTTGCAAATGTTTCAGAATTAAAACTCCATCATCAGTGCTGAAACAGGAGAGAAATTAAAAGTTGTTCAAATATCTCAATAAAAAACATATATATTACACAAAATTCTCTAAATGCCTAAGAATTGTAATTTGCATTATTTCACACAAAAACAATAGCATACTCCTAATTCACATAATCAGACATGTACAAGCTAATCCAGATACTCATACACTAGCAATCTCACACTATGCATACTCGTACATACACACACAGAATTACGTCAATAGGTTGGGACAATTGATAACTTTTCGGCACAAATCTCTCTGTTGAGGTTAGGTTTATAAGTAAATATGAAAAGGGACTATAAAATTCTAAGGTCATGCTCACTATTAGCTCCGCATGCAGTTGAAAAATTTACATTTTTCAACTGATGGGGGGAGGGGGGGAAATAATTCTATTGCTAACTTTACCACTAACTAACTTCTAACTCCACCACTCTCTCACTCTCTCCGAAATGGCATCCTAATGGATGCCATTTTGGTTAATCCACACCACAATTTTTTTAGATGCAAACTCATGCTCTACGTATTGCCTAACTTGTGTGAATCGAAATACGTTGGCTTAACAAGCGAGCTATCACTATTCAACGTGGTGAACTAGACAGAGGAAGTTCTTATTTTAACCCACCCACTGATTGCGCTGTCCACTATCGTCTGGAGAAATGTGTCCCAGCGCTACTATTTCGAGCAACAAGGTAGATTGATGCGAACTCGCAGTAACGGTATGTCTCTCCTAGCATCACTCTGTCTCCCAAACGCGGGGTCTGACATCCAGATTTCCTTTTAGAGGTCATGGTCAGAAGACAATAATTTTTATTTTCTAAGCCCTCTTCTTGGAATTAACCGTTTGAAGTCATGGTCCACTATCAAAAAATTAAAAGTTTCAAGTGTCGTTCTAACTTTCACGTTCAATTTCACGCACAGTTTTAGATGAAAATTTATGAAACGTTTTATTGCTGCTCATACACAGCAGCATATTAATACCAACATAATACAGGGAATGGTTTTAGAGTATGTTCATATTTTATATCATTTAGCAAATTTTCTATTGGTCACATTCTGTTTCACGAAGCATTGTCGATTTCCTATCTTACCACTGTTAGAAAAAAATATCATTTGTTTGGGAGACGCTTTCTGCAGTGTTAAATGCTGTGGTAAGTCATTTTTTTCAATTATTCTGTTTAGTACTGTGATATGTGAACTAAATGGGACACTGGAGTCTGACTAATTGATTATAATTATTACTGTTTTAGAGCAGTTTTTCATTACTATGTTTTCATCTATTTTGCTCGTAGCTTCTGCATTTCAGAGCATGCATATGAGCGCTGTTCAATTGCGCAAATAATATTGAACACACACTTCAACTGATGTAGCCACTTTGTAAAGTTATTATCAAGATGAAATAACTTAGGGAACAACTTGAGTATGATCTAAATTTGTGGTGTTTTGTTTGTAACGCGTCACATAAATAACGCTAAACTCCGCGTTATTGAACATGTAGCCCATCATATACATGAAACACACCATAGTGCTCCCGGTTCATAATTTCTGAAAACAATTTCCAGTTTGAAATTTTATTGTATCCTAAAATAAGGTGTGACAAGTGCATCAAACCAAAGGATAGCAAAAGATTTTCACGAGGAAGTTTACCAGAAATTAAAACTCATTAAACGTAATTTAATTCGAATGAATATTCTAATATTCGCTATGAAGCGACGGAATGCAGTGCATAGTTTGAATTGAGAGAGGCTACTGTGCTATGCGTTCGATCAAGTTCAATGCCGATGCGTGAAAAATTCATCATTTCAAAATAAGATCAAAAATCTATCCAGGTTCTCCGCCTGTGCAGGTCTGCTGCTTAAGCCTGCACGCGGGAAAAGTTAAGAACTTGAGAGGACGTGTCGTGGATGCCTAAAGCCAATTGACAGCATCCCACTCATGTGAGCTGGGTGACAGTTTCGAAGGCATTTTCATGAGTTGTAAAGAGGTTTGCAACGTCAGTCGAACTCCAAGTCCATTAGGAAGCATTCTTTTACAAAAAAAAACACGGATAGATAAATGTGTTGCATGCTTACAATATACATCTAGGAAAGTTACTTTTCTTAAGGCGAACGATCATTAGGAATTTAAAAACGAAGAATGCTCCACGTATTTAAATCATGTTTAAATAAGATTTCACACGAACTATAAATTTAAAACTAAGTCAGTACTATAAAACGTTTCTGAGACCAGCTCCATCTTCGGTTAACAGTCTGCAAAGATATAAATAAAGAACATAATGAGTCTTCCTATAAAAAATAGATGGGTATATAAAATCTGCGAGTAAATTTGCAATGGGTAAGAACTATTTGCGCTATTGAGCTCTGGCTTTTCTTTAGAGATTAGAGATTCTAAAATGCGTAAATCTTGAGTTATTTGATGCTGTGCGTACAATAGAAAAATTTTCCTCTGCTATTCGGTCACAACACTGCTCGCTGTAAAGGCGGATAGATGAATGAGGCGGTTGGGTCAGAGGTCTTCCGCTTCGGTAGCTGACTTCACGGTGTTGGGCAATCCTAATTTAGAATGGCAAAGTCGTCATGCCGACATAGCCAGATGTATGTACACTGTACACAATTAAACTTATACACGATGGATGCCCGCATCCGTTTAGGAATCACGTCCTTGTAGAGAAAGAAGGAGCCAATTTTTAGTCAATTAACAGAAACAATGCACAGTTTTACAGCAGGAAAAAGCAGTTTAAAAAGAATTTCTAAATCTCGTGACATTTTGTCAGTGTAATATCCAAAATAGGGAAAAACGCAATAGAGACGTTGCAGTGGTTCCATCACGGCGTTGGTTACGGAGTATTTCTTAGCCAAAAATTTTTAATACGAATATTGACAATAGAAGTAGGGTAGGCTACCCATTTTTTCATAGAAAATTCTGTAAGAAAGAAAAAAAGAAAACTCCATATGAAGATCTACGTAATTCGAACAAATATTGAAAGCACGATTTGATAAGGTCTTTATAGTATCAATTTTGAATCTATAGTTACAGAAACTAAAACAGCTCAAACCCAGACCAGTGAATGTCTCTTTCGAAAGACAGATGAACTGAACGTATGACCGCTTCTAGTAATTTTAGCATCCAAAAAAGGAAAACAATTATTCGTGTCAATTTCAATTGTGAAATTTATAGACGGGTGCTTTGAGTTTAAGTAATCCCTGAACAAAAGTGCATGGCTAGGGTCTCTAAACAATAAAAAAAAGTATCATCAATATATCTACGATAGAATTCAGGTTTAAACTCTGTAGGACAACCTGCCTACCATTTTTCTTCCCAATGACACATGAAAATATTGGCAAACGTAGGCCCTATATATATATATAGAGGAAGACCCATACCGAGACCCTCAACTTGCTTATACAACTTTCCTGCAAAAATAAACACAGAATTCAACACGGAAAGTTCAAGGAGGGTTTTAAAATGAGTTTTTCCTAGACCTAAAGCCGCGTCTGTTGACGAAAAAAAGGGCATTTATATTTATGTTGATAGTTTCTGCTTATGGAATATTAGTGGATAAATTTTCTACATCAAATGAAGCCATTGTCACTCGATTTGCATTCCAAAAAGATTTTATCTCCCTAACGAACTGAGAACAATTTTCTAATATATAATCATTCTTAGTCACAGGATTTAACAAAGGTACCATGAATCGTGCTAAATTGAAACTAGGCGTGTTACAGGCAGCAAAAATAGGTCGGAACTGAAACTTGGATGGAAAGTCTGGCTTGTGTACTTTAGGTAAACCGTACGATACTCCCGGACATGAACCAGACACGTACAACTTTGAATATATTTCATTTGACAAAACGTGTAATTTTTTTAGCTCCCCGCAAAAAGTTATTGATCTTGTCTTCAATATGGAGAATAGTTTTTTTCCATGATTCTGTAATCAATTTACATTTTGATACATCAGAAATTAAAGTTTCCATTTTAGTTTTGTACACGGACTTATTAAGAATTACAACGCCTCTACCTTTATCAGGTTTACGTATTACGATTTCATCGTTACGGCCCAATTCTTATAGCGCAGAAACATCGTTCTTCTGAAACACGGTTGAGAAAATTATCTGCGGTTTAAAACTATAGAAGTAGCAATGAGCTAAAGAACGTAAATCTTGCAAGAATCTCGTACGGTCAGTGCACTGTAAAGTTTTAATCGAATAAGCAAGTTTTTCGTGGGATAAGAAGTATTTGTAAAAGTCCAATTTAAAAATGGGTAAGTAGAAGTCAAGACCAAAAGCTAATAATATTTTAGTACGCTCCGATAACGATATTGCACTGTAGTTGAATATCGCTTTGTTTGGATCACATGGGTTGATGTTGTATTGCACACCGAGGTTATCAAGTTTCCTGTTATGCACCCTGAGAGTAACCACTTTGAACTTTTCATCTTCCGATTGCCGAAAACCACGTACGCACAACGCGTCCAAGCGAGAAAAGGTAACGCAGACTTCAGCTTCAGCGGTTGCCACTCTTCCGGTTAAGTTAGGTTAGGTTGCCACACTTGCGTGAAGTCAGCTACCGTAGCGGAAGACCTCTGACCCAACCGCCTCATTCATCTATCCGCCTTCACAGCGATCAGTGTTGTGACCGAATAGCGGAGGAAAATTTTTCTATTTTACGCACAGCATCAAATAATTTAGATTTACTTACTTAAGAATCTCTTTTTATCTCTAAAGAAAGCCAGAGCTCAATAGCGCAAATAGTTCTAACCCATTGCAAATATACTTGCAGATTTTATATGCCTATCTATTTTGTATAGAAAGACTGATTTTGTTCTTTATTTTTATCTTTTCAGACTGTTAACTGAAGATAGAGCTGGTCTCCGAAACGTTTTATAGTACTGACTTAGTTTTAAATGTATAGTTCGTGTGAAATCTTAATCAAACATGATTTCAATACGTGGTGCATTCTTCGCTTACAATATACATATGCTATAGAATGCAATTAATTACTTTCAAACTATAGAAATAATTTTCGTTTCAACTCGTTGTTCATGGAATTCCGGTTACACGCCCGACCACATTACACGAGAAGAAAAGTTCTTTTTGGGTTCCCAGTATCCATGAATTTTTCAATCATGCCATAGTGGATCCTAACATCTCTTCGGTTCAATGTTATGAGCTCAAGAAAATATCATAATAAGGTAATTGTTCACCACATACGCTGAATTTGATTTGAAATTGGTGAAAATAAGAACGAACAAACGCCTGATTAGGAAAGGTATTTTGTACATCTTATTAATACTTGAGCTCAGTAAATCCACCATTGAAATTAAAGTAGAAAAGTAAAACATTTGAAGTAACTTCAGAGAAATTGCTCTAACTTTAAATATCCCGTTTAAATTCGTTATACGGGTAAAAGGATTCATGAGTATCACATGGTGAAGATATTTTGACTATTATCATCCTTTCTCAGAAACATTGACAACAAAAAGCAAGTTCTTTCGTGCCGCGTAGGAGGAATTGTTGCGCTCCTTTAAACTTTCAATCGTCATGACGTCAAACCCAAAGGAACAGGAAAAGAAGCTAACCAAAGCTATCGCTTAAGCTGGGTTTACACGGAGGGTGACTTCCCCGGGGCGCACAGGGTCCAATCTCGCGAATTTCTACCCCGCCCAAACCTCTCCCTCCGCCTCCAAGCAGCTACAGTGCCCACCTCCAAACAGCTACAGAAATTTCAGGTTAAATTAATTTAGGTTAGGTTAAGTTAAGTTAAGTTAGGTTAAGAGGTTAGGTTAAGTTAGGTTAGGTTGGGTTAGGTTAGGCCAAGTTCAGTTAGTTTAAGGTTAACTTCAAAAAGTTTAAAAATGCAAGTTTTTGCGTGCCGAGATGGAGGGTTGAATAGCGAAACACCAGCGGTCGTTCTCAAAACTTATTATAATGTTTTAATACAGATTAACTTTAACATTCCGCTCAAGTATCCACTTACTAAGTACTTGTAGTGGTTATAATGCAGTGATTAATAATAAATGTATAACGAACAGACACGTTAATAAATTTCAGTAGTACTACATAGTTCAATAATTGGCGCGAATGGCAACTTTATGTAGCTGCTTGTAGGTGGAGGGAGAGGGTTGGGCGGTGTAGAAATTCGCGAGACTGGACCCTGTGCCCCCGGGGCAACGCCCTCTCTCCCTCCCCGCCTCTTCAAAAAACCCCCAATCCCCCGGTCTAACGCCTCCCACTACTACCCCATGCGTGTCGACGCTGCTGCCCCACATGCTGGGACTGCCTGTGCCTGGGGAACGACGGAGAGACAGTGTGCTCCAGACAGTCTTGAGGGTAGGATGTATGTCTTAGCTGCTCTGTCGTCATGTTCTCATTCGTAATCTTAATCCAAAAAGTCTCTCCTGATCTGGAAAAGTGGCTGAAGGATAAAGTTTTCACATTGATAGATTTATTGAAAGCAAAGTGTCAGTCTGATTGTATATATTACGGCTGTAAATATAATTTTTTTATCAGGAACTATCACTGAAATGATCTGTAGCTGAAATGATTTTCGATCTAATTCAAAAGTAATTAGCTCTAACAATAGTAACACAAATTGTTCGCTGTCATGCTATTATTAACACAAGATGGCTCGTGATAGGACTTAGACTGATATAATTTTTGTTACTTATTTCTATTTCCTGTTATCAGACTCTATCGCGCATATTTCATTTATTTTGGTCTCTATATACATCTGCTGGGCAAGTTATATTTCGTTATTCCTTAGTTTGGGCATTAACAATAACGTCATAAAAGAAGCTATATCTGCGCGAAGTTTTATTGATTTGCCTCCATTCCTTATTAAACCAATTGACACATTCGTTTCTTCCAAGGCACTTGGCCTTCGTTTAAGAAGTAATTCTTGAATTCTCCACGAATACGTTGATATCTTATGCCGGCCTCCGTGAAATAGTTTACAGGTTAAAGGTTAAAAATAGCATCTTATTTTTTGCACGTACCTTGAATTACATTTCGACATCCTCACTCAGTCACTGTTATCTCCAGGATTGCCGATTTTTTTTTGACTGTATAAAACCTCCATGAAAACATTCCAAAAATTGTTAAAGTGTACCAAATCTATTTAACTAGCAATAAAATGAAAATTTTCAGGTCTTACCTACTTTTCCTGTTTGGATGAAATTTTTTCCTCCTCTTCTTCCTTCATCTGTCAACTTTTTTTATTTAATTTGTTGACTAAGCTACCGTGGTGGTTCCAATTTGTGCAATCTATGTTCTCTAACGTAAATTTTGATCGCATTCGTGCATTTAGTCTTGCTCGTTTTAACGAAATCCTGTTTTTTGTTTTTATGTAGTTAAGGTCAAGAAATTCTCTAGCTGCAGCAAAATAATGCGGTATTGACAAAAGCTGTTTCATGAACTCGGGAAGCAGCGAGTAACAAAGCTGCGTACCAGAATTTTTCAGACACAATTTCAGTCTTGAAAGGAGCATCTTGAACAAACAGTTCTCGCCACTTCATCTTTATCTTTCCATGCTGCTCTTCTTTCACGAAATTGGAGAAATGCATTGAATATGGTGTTATTGAATTACATTTATTAAGATCTTTCAATCCAAGCTCTTCTAGTTTTTTGGTACATATTTTGTTGACATTTCCCAGGAGAATGCTTTCTGCAGCAGCACCAAAATAAATCTCATTTATATTGACGTAGTTTGTGGGGTTGCCTACATTTATTTTGCAATTATTGTCATTCGAAATCAATAGATCCCTTTTTATGAAGTTGCCCATAATAAAATTCTCACTCCAGAGAAATTAAAATTCATTTTTGTAAGGGGAACTCGTATATTTGCTAAACGCACCAATTTCGGCAGCCCTGGGCATCTCACCCTCCGTCTAAACGCAAGTGGGGAAGCTTGAGCGGGTGAGAGGGGTAGGGTAGGGGCGTCACCCTGGGGAAGACACCCTCCGTGTAAACCCAGCTTTACCAGAAGGATTGGCTAACACTAACATTATAAATGTCGCCAAGAATCTGTCTGCATAACCAGAGGAGTCAAAAACTCTGCGCACCGTATTTGTTGCAACGTGGAAGAATTTTTCTCTTTTCGCCAGTGAACGAGCGAAGGAGCAAGCAAGAATGAACTCGTGCGGAGTTGAGCCTCTATAGCTACGTGTTCAAGACTGATCTCAATCATAAGTTCATGCATGCATTTTGGTTTCTTTTGTTTTGAACCACTTCCTTGCTCTCATCGCCTTCTATTTATCAGCCCTCGCAGATTTGTTTCCTTCAATCTCAGTTCGTAGCATATCCTCAGTGCAGCCTCTCCTCGAATTGACAGCAGTTTTGTGTTTCTCCTAACATTCCTGGCTACTGAAGAAATTAGTGTTTTGAAGCTACGACAAAAATGATTGGAGATAGTTTATTGATAGCTCAATGCAGTGCTTGAAGTGCGTCCTTCTCTACAATGACAATCTGTTTGACGCAGTCCCTATTGGGCATTCGGTGTGTCTTCAGGAAAAATGTAGAAATGTGAAAAGAGCTATTGAAATATGACGAGTTCAATTGGAGATTTTGTGTTGAATAGATGGTCTCCTTTCTTCTTGGTCAGCAATGTGGATACACAAAGTGTCCCTACTTTTTCTGTATGTGGAGTAGCAGAGCTCGAGTGAAGTAATGGGTTGAGACGAATTGGCTTCATAGATCTGATCTTAAACCTGGTCCTGCAGATCCCAACAGTATGCATGAGTCATTTTTGACAGGAAGAATATAATGCTCCCATCTCTGCACATAAAATTAGGCTTGGTTAGGTCAACTGATATCGATTGTTTAAAGTACAAATCTTAGCGTTTCCTGGACTGCTAATCGAAACACTCAAGGCCAGTGTGTTAGATGGTCTCAAAAATTAGATAGCTCATCAGAGTTGAACAGTTCATCTATACTATGTCAGATCTAATTAAAAAGAATTCTTGGCAATCATTCATAGACGTCGTCATAAACTTTCTTGGAAATACACGTCTTAGTAATGACATAGAAATTTTCCAGAAATTATTGAACAGCTACAAATCGCTTGATTGCGGCTTGAGTATTAAATTACATTTTTTGCATTGCCATCTGGTCAGCTTTCCGGAAAATCTTGGTGCCTCTAGAGAGGAGCAAGGTTATGGAAGAAGGATATCAAGGTAGATGGGATGTTCACATGATGGCTGACTGTCATTGGAGCATCAAACGCAAGAGTCACAAATTAAACCCTCTAGAAAAAGCTAAAAGCGTAAATTTTCACCGTAATCTGTACAAAATCATGGCTTTATCCTTCGTCATAACAAGCTAATGCGAAAGAAGCATTCCAGTCCTGCCTATTTCTTCCATTTGCGATTTTATGATAATTATTGTAATCTTTCATAAAGCAAGCACTGCAACTGTAATGTAGGGTATTTCTCATGTTTTCAAGAAAATGAAAATTCTATAGTTCTAAAACTTGACGTGATAGAGAAAAATTTATATCAGTTTCGGCTCCAGCACCCAAAAATTACTTCATGACCATCAGACTCAACTCAACAACAAATGTATGCCCGAGTGTAATCATTTGAACATCTTTATTTCATTCATCTGGTCGGCATCTGCCATCTAGTAATAAAGTGACTTGACACTTCCTCTCAGCCCGCGTTCTCTTTTGAAAATTTATTTCATGATATTTTAATTGCTATAAGAAACATTGATATCAGTACTAAAAAGCCCACCTAAATAATTTTGAAAAGTGCTTACTTGTGACGCTTTACTTAAATAGGGGCCTAATTTCTGTGCTAAAAATCAGGCATCACAAACACTTTTTTCTTGCACTTAGAAATCAAGGAAGTATTTGAAGCAAAAGTTTTGGATTAATAATAGGGTATGTAGAAACATGTATTTTAACTGATGAACTTAGGTGCTTTACTGCTTAGCTTATCCTGCATCAGTTGTTCTCTAGAATCGAACAAAGGCTTACCAATGTTTTCTTAAACAATTTAAGATTCAGAACACATCGAAAAAAGAAACTATTGATTAACAAGTATTTCCGGGGCTAACACGTGCTTTTCAACAAAATAAAAGCAACGTCAGTTCATTATTATCGTAAAACTTCTACGTTTTGACTAGTATACATTAAACAATACTGGGCATTTGAGAAACCAAGCTAAATAATTATCGCTGCGTACCCACTAAATGGGGAACTACGCAGTTCGACATATTAAACATTTTTTCTAGAATGTAGGTAACCACCTTTTTCAAATTTTGGGTTCTTGAACATGAAAATCAACAGTAAAATTTCCTCCTGGCGCAGCGTTTCAAGTAATTTCCCTAATTACATTTTATAAATACCGTAGTAGAGCATTATAATTACGAACGATCGGGTATAAGTGTCAGACAACGAAAATAAGGGAAATATAATAAAATAGACACGTAGTCGTTCATTTCCGTCCTCGTTCGTCTCATAAATACCGAAATCCTCCGGTAAAAAGATGTGCCGAGCGCCAACCGCTTCATGCAGTTTTGTACAAGCTAGGGAGCGAATTACTTCGTCTAGTTGTGTGTCGTAATTTTATTAACCGCTTTGTTTAACATTGACTCACTGCACGAGTGACTTCTTATACTGTATTTTCATGGTCCATTGAATGCTTAACAATGCCCCGCTCCTAAGTCAATTCACCGAATAAATTTTGATAAGCTTCCGCTGACGTGATTTGTGGTTCCAGAAATTGGTCATCGACTGCTGCAGTAAAATTGCCTACGTACTATATTTCGGGTGTTGTGTCGGAGGCCAGCAGAAGAATGGGGCTTCCCTCGTTTGTTGCAAGAAGCGTTCATCAACCCTGAATGTTTGGATGCCAGGGAAAAAGTTTCCACGCGTTTTGAAGTGCCTACCGTTTGGCGTGAACCTACAAACCATACCACCGATTGTTTTATCCGTATAACGACATGCCCAAAAAAATTAATGTGGAGAAGAAGAGGAATGTTGAATACCTTGTGATGCCGTCCATCATTCGTTCTGTGGTGAATGGATAAATATTGCCAGTCCCTGTTACCATCGTAAACAATCCAACACGCAGTGATCTGGAGGATGATGGAACTGAACTTGCTGTGTTAGAGAGTGATCCAAGCGTCAGGGACGTTCATACGTCATTTGAACCAACAAGTACCTCTTGCAACGTATTGAGAATCACATAAGGGGAACTTCTTGACCTGATTGCGGATTTAGAACCCTCAAAGAATGAAGCTGAACTCTTAGCACCCAGAGTGTAGCAGTGAAACCTCTTGGAGAATAAAGTTAAAATAGTAACTCTTCACAATTGTCAAGAACAGCCTTCTAGATTTTTCAGCTGCGACGATGACATAAAAATTTGAAATAATATTGTAGGCTTGATGCTAAACTTAAAATGCCGCACATTACAGATTGTTGAAGGTGGTTAAAAGACTCCTCAGCAATAAGCATTAAGGCTGTGCTATTACGTAACAGTACTGATATATTCATCATCAATACTTGTTGCCTATACAGCCGTAGGTAAATAGAGTTATAAAATGTGTCAACGCCTTCTGAATCGTATAAGCCACAATCAATGTACGTGGTTAGTGTGGGGCGATTTTAAGAACACGGTTGGGGTGGAACAAAAAATCCGTCAGTTTTCGACGGATTTTCCTAAGATTTTCTCAATAAGTGTAAGATGATTCAGCATTTGTTTTTAAACTCGTGTTTTTTTCGTAAATTTATCAGAAATATGATTTCTTTTTTAAAAACCTGAAAAAATGGGTGTTGCGGAAAATCTCTCTCCTCCAACAATTTTGAAGTTGCCGAACAGGCAAAATGTTTTCAAGATAGCTGATTGTCTAGTCTAGAGATCCGGTGCAAAAATCTTTGGATAATTTGATTTTTGGAATTCTGAGATGTTTTTCCCCAAAAACACCCACTGTTCTCTATTTTTCGAATTATTTTGCTCATAATTTTCAACATGAATCGAAATTAAAAATCTTTTGCACCGTATCTCTAGATGGTTTTAACCGCTATCGATTGATATGTATGTTATTCTTGTACCTTCAAAACTGTAGGATATGATTCCCTTCCAAAGTCAATATGACAAGCTTTCACGATATCCTCTTTTTCTAAAATTGTTTTATCTTTCTTTCAAAATTTTGAACTAAGTCTTCTTTCAAAATGAACTCCATTTTTTTGTAGCTTTATTTCAGTTCTATCGATTGATATATTAGCTATTCTTATATCTTCAAAAACTGCGGGAGGAGATTACATGTTTACACAGCAAGCTAATTAGCAGATGACGCAGATCAGCCGGGCTCAAAACAAACAATCAGTTACATCATAATAATTATCATTGAGTGTTAGAATGTTTTGTTTCTGTAAGAAAGTATTTCGGGCAAAGCCATGAATGAACTCTTGCTATTCCCGTTAAGGAACGCCCAAAACTGACTCGTAATAAGGGGGGAGAAGGGGGAGATCACTCATCCATGGGCGCGCCAAGGTCATGCTAATGCGCGTCTTTTACTCCGTCTAGGAGACGAACCAATGTACGTACTTGAGAGTCAATTATATTGTTTGATGCACATGCTAATTCTCTATAAGATGAGTTTATTAACCGAAAATTTACCATTATCCAGAATTTTACCCAGACCGTGCCCTTAAGCTTAGGAGCTTTAATGGAATGGAGGCGGCATCAGCGCTCTAAAGTGAAGCCAATTTTCGGTAGCTGTAGGGTATACGGGCAGTCGGGCACACACACGGAGATGGGGCTCAGTGCGTGTCAGACACTCAGCGTGAGAGGGCGCCGCTTATCCACGCTGCGGTCAAGGACGAGTTTTTTCAATATGAGTTTCTTTATCATTCAGCGAGGACGCAATTGAAATATATGCCTAAGAAAAAAACGTATAGCACAGAGTAGCGCAAGTCAGCCATTTAACAGCACGGTCTTCAGTCGCTGATGATGGAGGTGTTGCTACCCCTCCACTGCAACACCACCTCCACACTGGGACCCAACGCCGGGTGGGCGGGGCTTGGGTCGGTCGGAAAAAGTGGCTACACTCGTTTGACTGGCAAAAGATAGCGATGCCGCCTCCATTCCATTAAAGCTCCTTGCCTTAAGCTAACAGCTATATTGCTAGGCCTACAATGTGAGAACATCTAGTACTGATGCAATATATCTGAGTGCGATAACTGCGAGAGTCATGCCCATCACAAACGGAAGGAATGACATGTACGAACAGCTTTGATGCCAGGCACTGAAAACGTTTCATACGAACCTCTAGTAAATCCTGATAGTATTGTCTTACCATCTTTGCATCTGAAACTTGGACTTATGTTAACTTACTTAAAAAGTTTCAGGTACGGTAACACGGGTCTCCAGGTACTAAAGTTTCTGAAAGATAATTTGTTTGAATCAATTCTCAATCCTTGTGAGGTGCATGCCTCGTAATGTTTCCGAAATGTTAATGCACAATTCTTGAGCAGCCGACGTGCTAAAAATTACAAAGACTTTGTGGAAGAACTTATATCTGCCTATGAGAAATTTGTTTACAGCATGGTACTAAAAATACATTCCATACATGTGCTTATCGATGTTTTAAAAATTAATTACGGAGCTTCCAGTGACAAACGAAGAGAGCAATTCCATCAGAACATTTCAGCAATGGAATAGCGTTACATAGGCGAGCAATCAATTTCCATCCCAACAAGTTAATGAGGGATGATCCCCAGAGATGCTCCGGAAGTCCACCACAAGCGATAGGCCAAAAGTCGACGTGAATTAAAGGAACTGTTTGTTAACAGTTATTCGTACGTTATTGTTCTCCCATAGCGTTATATGTTGTACTTAAATACTGAAATTACTCGAAAATCTGAGGCAGTAGGTTATTTTATGTGTTATTTTCGTGTTCAGTGACCTGAAATCTACAGAACGGTGGGTATTCTTTTCTCTGCAATCTTTGCACTGTTGGACAATACTGTCGATGTGGTAAGATGTGATTTGCTTGTATCAGAGACGTCATTAGCCTGTACATTTATAATCCACTTTTCTCAGCATTCATATTGCCGATTCAAATCTGTCTGAAAAATATATGCGGAGAACTCAATTAAACATGAGAACTTTGAAAAATAAATAGAAATGCTATATGTTGATATCGCTGAAATGAAAATAATAAACTTCTTATATGTTGCAAGTAGTCTGTGATCAGGTTGGAGAAGATAACTTACGCCATTGTACTGACCGTTGCAGATCCCAATTGAAAATCACCGCAGTGTTTTTGTCAGTTTCTTGACGTTTTTGGCAGAGGTTAGTGGCGCGGCCGCGCAGTGGTCGCTACCTCCGCTGGACGACTATGTCTGCCGATGCTGTCGGCGGCACTCGCGAGAATATCTGCTTAGATCAGCCTATTAACTGCTAGAGGCAGCTAGTGGACACAACTCAAACATTCAATAAAAATGCTCCACACAATCGAATTCATCAAGTTTTTCGGTAGACAAGATTATGTAAACATAGTAAATCCTCCCAAGGTAGTCCCTTCACCTCCATTTCAGACGAGGTCTCTCTATGGACTAAACTCGTAATACAAAGATAAAAGGACATGCTTTTTACTTTACGAAATAACATTTGTAACGTTGATTATTTTCACAGTGACATATTTTACCTGTATTTTCACTCTTAAAAACACGGATACATTTTAGCAAAAACGTTGATTCATTTCCTTATACAAGAATAGCGCGTACAAACATAAGCTATCGCATAAATCTACAAAAACACGTAAAAATACAGGCAAAATATTTGTGCTACTCCGCTAGGTAATCAGACTAATGTTGGGATATTGAAATACAATACAAATGAAACTTGAGGGATAGCTAAAGTAAATGTACGGGCGCACTATCAACCTAAGCACACCGAGCGCTAATTCCCATAGATACAATAGTTGTATCCCCCTGAGGGGGTTTTGTGGCATAATACCAAAAGAGCTTGGTTGTCATTCAAAAATCCAACAAGAACTAAGATCGTCTGAAAAATTTCACGTGGACTGATTAGAATTCGATCAATATCTGAATAATACGTACATTTCTGACAACAAAGAAAACCGTCGCAGTTTATTCAAAATATTTGAGATTCCCAAATATCAAAGGTAAACTAGAAATCTATCGGACAGAAACAAAAAATTCTGTACGGCTGGTATCCCTCGGAAATTACAAGGTACTCGTATGCCTCAGGAGAAAATTGGTGGGGCTGTGGTATGTTATCTTTACATTTTTGCACAAATGCAGCAAAGAAAATAACTCAAGTGTTGATAACTGATCCATATTTGCAGCAGCCATGAAAGCAAAACGGAAAACGCAACACAACGTGTGAATGCTTTTGAACTCAGGAGTGGCGGTTCGTCGAAAATTAAAACTTAAAAGTTTCACTTGTAAACTGCAATGTAAAACTTGAGCAAGGGATAGAAGCTAATCTCTGTGAAGTTGTTAAAAGATGTTGCTAGGAAAAAAATTGTGAGAGTTATCTTGTGTTCGGATACAATACAAGCAAGATCGAGTGAGGGGCTTGTGAGGGGCCCCAGACACAGATCAAAGGTTAGAGCTGAGGCATATTGAGAGTTTACACAGTGGGTCCGCCGGTGCACTAGCGCTTGAGTAACTTCATTAGGCTTGCCAATTTGTAGATAGTTTAAGAACAGTCATTGTAGACCTTCTTAATACTAACTAGGTAGATTTAGGCACATAAACCGGAAAAATAACAAAAACGCGTCGCACTGTCGGTATTTTGGGCTATATGAATCCTGGAAAGAACTGAACAAGCGGTGTATCATTTAATAATTTTCAAACGTCCCGAAGGGGAAGTTTTATATATTGCAAAGGAAAATAAACAATGGAAAGATGAATAACAAAACGAGAAATTAGCAGACTTATTCAAACTAAATCTTCGACAGATTTGGGAAGTGCATGCATGAAGACAATCAATTAGGGATTACAGAAATTTTATTCAAAATAGAGCACGTCAAGATATATATCACATGGAACAAGTGGCGAATTACTATTAAGACTGTATAATAACCGAAAGACACATGTAAACATGAATGAGACGAATTCGAAAACATTATTGTACCATTTCTGAAGCTACAGCGAAAATGGATACGATACTAGCACGATACTAAAGTCCAAGAAAACATTATTCATGGCCATTAATGTTTCAATAAAACAAGTGTGGTTTTAATAAAACCGCGTGTGCAAATTCAGAGTGTGTAATTAGAATTCTTCTAGCACGCCAGGTTCCTGAGTTGTTGCGTTGTTCCGGTATTGCATACAGTGATTGATTGTTTCTTCAGAATTATCACTCGATTAATTTGTCATTTGCTTGCAAACTAAATCGAGAATATGCAAACCTTTGTGTAGGGTTGTGCTAATGGTCACACCGTCAGCCCTCTTATTTTTGGATGACCTTTGTGATGCTTTGCTGTAATTACATCAAACATCGTCGACCCTCTCACCTCTCATAAGCCTCACCGCAACCCTGCCTAAGCATAGCTTCCAGAGTGAACACATGAGTGCAAAATTTTTGTTTAAAAACAGACAGAAGAAGATTTACTAGCGTTAATTATGGACTGAATTGGGTCGAAAACGTTGAAAAAGTTCACATTCTGTCTGCATTGATTCTCATGTTCGCGAATTTTACTAAACGCTGTTCATAACGATTGTTCCTTTTTTGTAAAAGTACATAATCTCTCTAACTGTGGAAACAAAATAACACTGGGAGTAATAATATTGCAAGCTCCTGGGGCGACATAATCCCGTTGTTGCAGCCTTTACTGCCTGATTCCACGCAGATATATGTACTAATATTAACTTTCGAAAACGTTGCATTATTACGAAGTAAAACCCCCAGGGGTATACATATATTGCATCACTTGAAGTCGAACATTGATTCACCAGTACACCTGCTTCTGATAGAATTGAGACAATTTTAAATTGCATTCAGTTAGGTGAAGACGTTTTTTATTCTAATCTGTTTCCACGTCATGTTTGAAGTAAGCTCTCACAACTTGTATTAAGGAAGCTCCTCTTCGTTATACTTAAATGTTTTTTAATACTGTAGATGATGTGGCCAAGGATTGCTTTTCAAGTTTGTCAAGTCCTTATAGATAGGAAAGTAGTTAGAGAGGTTTGAGGAATTAAATGAGAATTTAATGTTTAGTTTTACTTATGTGTTCAGTGTAGTGGGAAAGAGGTTTTTTATGTTATAGTCGAAACTTCATAAAATACGTATAGAGATACTTGCATGTTTAGGCTTACCACGAGAGATAAACGATATGTTATGAATTCAATACGTCGTAGATATATGAGGAAGTTGTTAATCACACCACATTATATTGTACTGTACGTATGAAGTGTAAAGTAACAAATTTTCATGAAGAAATTTCATATTTTGAACGACAACCTATTGATAACAATTTCCCTTTTGTTCTTGCTGAGAGAAATATCACCCTTTTTTAAGCCGAATTGGAAACAGTGATAACATTCCTGGGTTAAAAAGCGTTGTATTAATATCTTCTATTAGGAAATAGATGAGCAAGAGTGTTTAAGAATTAGTCATACCATTTTTTAGGTCATAAGATTCGTATATTCTAAAAACATTTGCGATTAGTACAAAATTGTAAAATTAGTGCCCTCTCTTGAAGTGTTTCCGAATCCATGATCAATTCTCTAGATTTAACCCAAATGATACATAAGTTCAAATATGATATAATAGGATCCCAGTCTCTTGAAAAGTGTGGCACTTCCATAACTAAGACGACCCTGAAATGAAGAAAAATCGCACACGAATATCGAAATTCTATTTTTAAATTTTGCCATATTCATCTTACAGTTGTAAGCCGTAAATGAAAACCTGTATTCAAAACCGCGAATTTCATTTTATATAATCATAAAAGAGCATGCTCAAACAGCAGGAGCAATTCATATAAATAAACTTGAACCTGCCTTGAACGAAAAATGGAAGTGATGGGTCTGTTCTCAAATTATTCAATAAAACTGCAGTTTAATTGGCAGGAAATACAAGAAATCAATTATCCATTTTACCTCTGTAGTGACCATGAACGTAAAGCTGGTGTACAGTAGCATAATATTATCACATCAAGTCATCTTGAAAGACTTCGAATATTTTGGACTGCTGTATAGATGTGACTTGAGTATTTTTTTCGCATTTTTATTCAAATTGTTCAGCGTATGTCCAGCTCGATGGAGATCGTATCCTTGAAACGTCGCATTTTATTGGCTGACAGTAATTTTCTCACAATTTGATCCCATTATGAATTTAGATCTCTTTCCTAGGGTTGAGGAATTAGAAAAAAAAACGATCGTAACTTCTTTTCAGGATATCCCTTATTCTCTAGAAAACTTCCTCCAGATATCCTAACGCCTTATGAACGAAACCTTATTCACCGCTTACATGCGTGCTCAGATGCTCACAACTATCTATGTAACCACCAAACAGTGTCACTTAGTACCATCATTTGCTTTATTTTTTCCTTTATATCTGTACCAGTGTAAGAAACATTTATTGCTTAAAAATAGCTTTAATAGTTTTCACTCTCCTTCCCAATTGAAAATTATCGCCCTTTTCAGGTAGGAAATTAGTCGTAAAAGGTCAAAAACGGCCCAAAAAGGCCAAAAATCATGACTTCAAACCGACTCCTACCTATACTTGGCCTATTAGGGCTTGAAAAGGGCCCTTCATTCAAATGGCCTTTTATAGGTCTAGTCAATGACTGTTTTCGGGCTCATTCGGGTCGTTTAAAGTCGTTTACAAGCCTTTTTCGACAACCTCTATTTGGACGTGTAATAGGTGGTTAAAAGATTCGTAACCGTAAATGTTGTACATATCGTATTACTTCAGTATATGTAAAGAACTAAATGAACATCAACTAACCTAATTTAGTTAAGTTAGATTAGGTAAGGGTGGCCAAAGTTAGTTTCGATTAGTTTTATCAATGAATTATTACTATAAAGTTTTGCTTAGTAGTTAAAAAAATATTATGTTCATGTAGATATCCAGAGCTGGTCATATAGATACTCCAAAATGTATCTAGATACTAGATACTTCTCCAAAAGTATCTAGATACTATATACTTTTTTTCAATTCTCTCTGTCTCGCTACTTCATCGTACAACATACACCTTACAACAATAAGATAAACAAGTAGGAGGAATTTATCCTATGGAACATATGCAAAATATACTTTTATTCCATTCGTTATACATCTTCAACAATACTATAAATAGTTAATCCAGTTAGCATGAAAACTAGGATAGAAAAGCTAACTGCTGAGTATAACATCGAATTGACACTTTATTAATGCATTATATAAAATAAATATGAATGATAGCATTTAACTGTTCGAACACTTGGGTTGTCGAACGCTGAGCATTCAACTCTTTATATCGTATAAATAATCTGATGTTGGAGCGATATGAAATCCATTTTGAAAGAATACAAGTTCAAGGAGTGATATCTATTTCACTATATGATACTCAAGCTCGACATTGTCTTTTATGTATCTCGTGAAACTAATAACTGCGAAAAATAAAACACTAGTAGAGGGTAGAAGACCGAGAACACCACATATTTTCCGCCATCAAGCCACCTTCCAACCCCCTCATACCATTCATAATCCTTTCAAAAAGAAGTACAGTTCTAAATCTAAAATGTAAAAAGTATCGCGTACCTATGAAGATATTTGTAAAAGTATCTAAAGATACTTGTATCTAGATTCACTTAGACACACAAAAAGTATCTAGACACAGTATCTGGATACAAAGTGTGTAGATGCTGACCAGCTCTGAAGATATCACTTATGTATATGCCCAGATTTTCCGCCCGTGCGGATTTTCCGTGTTTTCATTGGGGGATCCTTGTTTGGCGGCCGATTTGGCGGGTTCCGAAGTGACGAAGTCAGTGACGCACCTGTTTGCTGTGCTGTAGAAGCCGAGAATTATAAGTCAATCGCGTGATTCAGTGTATTAATTAGTGTTGGGATGAAATCAGCGAATGTAATACTACCTTTTTTGTTTTTGCAAGAGGCGTTTATATTGTTATGTCTTTTATGTTTTTTGGTAGGCCCTATTTGTACTGCCAAATTCTGCTTATAGCCCACTAAGAGATGAATACATTACCTAGGCCGAGTTTAAGACCTAGCAGGAATATAACAGGGTGTCTACTAGGTAGTTAAGTATTAAAAAGCATTAAAATTTGGAAAGTAGTAAAAAAGTAGGGTTAAGGAGATGCAACTAATCGAATTTAGAAATTTTGTCGCCTGTATCATGGTGATTACATCGAAATAAACAACTTTTCATCAATGCACTTTTTGGGGCAAGTAAATATTTAACGAGTTATAGCGGTAAATGACCGACTGCAACTCCAGTGTTTGAAGCGGAAAGTAATTCATTGATAGCCCCCATATGGCAACACTGCAATGGACTCTGGCTTTCGACGCACTCGTCCTCAAAGACGAAACTAAACCTACCGCTACAACTCGTTAAATACTCATTTGCCGCAAAAAGTATATAGAAGAAAAGTAGTTTATTTCGATGTCATTGCCGTGTTTCAAGCAACAAAAATTCGAAAATCGATGAGTAGCTATTTATTCGAGCGCATTCGTCATCATAGACGAAAATTAACATACCGCTACAACTCAGTAAATACTCATTTGCCCCAAAAAGTCCATGTAAGAAAAGTCGTTTATTTAAATGTAATTGATATGTTTTAGGGAACAACAATTCAAAAATCGATTAGTTGCATCTCCTTAACATTAACCAAAAGTAGTCAAATGTGTCGAATTTAAATGCGAGTAGGTTGAAAGCTTTTTGATTTGACGACGTATATCTATGAGCTGGAATGCACCATCTCAGGTTCCTGTGACCATGAACATTGAAGGCTTATTCAAGCATGTCATCAGAGAACTACATGTGATCAAGCAAGAACAACATGAATTGAAGAGTATTATGAAAGAAAACCTAAACCGAGGCAAAGCTCAAGAGCAAACCCCTGCCACTATGAGATACCGTCCACCACCAGCAAACACTCCTGAAGAATTGGATTATGTCTCTCAATTACCAGAAATGGTAGGTATTGATTCCAAGTTCATCATAGCTATTGAAAGTTAACTTGTCTTTTCTTATTCATCCTAGTATTGGCTACATTATCTGACTTTTAGTGGGGTTTGTTATAGATGACTGATGCCTGCAAAGAGGAATTACATTTAATGTTAGTTTTCTCATTCTATCCCCTGCCAGATTCAGCTGCTCAAAGAAACCCTGGAATGTACTCTCTCCAGGACGATAACTCACATGCTGAAGCTTCTGTTATCTAAAGAATTAGCAATGAAGTACTCCCTAACTGGGTTGGGCCACTCTGGAGGACAGGAAAAAATTCATTTCAAGAATAGTCCTGTTTTCCGAGCCGTCGAACGTAAGCATTATCGATTGCAGTTGAAGTAAGATGCAGACAAACATATTTGAAAAATTAAAACTCAAAAAATCCATCGTTTGAAGAACACATAACTCGTTTTATTTAGAATCCCTGTGTAAAGGTTTTGAATAGAACTCTTCACAGCTTCACTGTCTTCAATTATTGACTGGTTTCATTTTAATACTTGTTATCTTTACATTTACCCCGACCGCTTCATTGAGTGCAGCCCCTCCCCCCGCACAGGACATGTCAACCCCATCACACTCGGGCAACTTCCAGTACCGCGTCCAAAATAATATTGCCTTCTTATGCACTGCCTCCACTCACTTTTGTCTGCAGCCATCCCTCTCGCCACGTCCACAGTCAGACCCCTCTCATACAAAGCACGTTTCACCCCATCCATCCAACTCATCCGTGGTCTACCTCGCGCTCGAAGACCACTCACTTCCGACATATATATCTTTTTCACCAGCCGCTCAACATTCATTCTTTCAACATGCCCAAACCATCCAAGCACTCTTTCATCCACTCGCCTGCTCAACTTTTTGATAACATCCGTCTGCCTCCTAACCAACTTATTCCTGATCCTATCTCTTCTTGTTACTCCATACATGCTCCTCAAACACTTCATTTCAAACACATCCAACTTCCTCCTCTCAGCTGCTCTCAACCCCCAGGACTCTGCTCCATACAACAAAACTGGCACAATCAAGCTTTCATACAGTCCCCTCTTAGAATTCATACTAAAAAAACTCCTGCATTCAAAAACTTTCCTCATTGCACCCAATGTCGTACAGCCTTCACACATTCGATGCCTCACTTCTACTTCCATACTATCCTTAATAACAGTCACATCCGACCCGAGGTACCTAGAATGCTCTACCTCCTCTAAAACTTCACCATTCAACCTCACATCCAAAGTTCCAAACACTCCACCTCTTGAACATCTCATCACCTTTTATTCACATTTACTTTCAATTTCCGCCTTGCGCACACTCTACCAAATTCCGCAACCAGTCTCCTCAGTTTTTCCTCTGAATCAGCCACAAGCGCTGTATCATCTGCAAACTACAGCTGACACACTTCCCAATACATACCATTTCGTCCCACCAACTGCGCACCTTTTCCCAACACTCTGGCATTCACTTCTCTCCCCACACCATCCATTAATTAACAAATTAAACAACCGCGGTGACATCACACATCCCTGTCTCACACCTGTCACAACTGGGAACCATTCACTCACCTCATTCCCTACTCTCACACATGCTCTGCTATCAATGTAGAAACTCTTGATCGCATTCAACAGTCTCCCACCCACTCCATACAAGCTTACCACTTGCCATAGAGCCTCACGATCCACTCATAAATGCCCAATATACATCTTTTCCCTTTAATAAGTATTTTCCATTCACATGCCTCACAGCAAACATTTGATCCACACAGCCTCTACCACACCTGAAACCACACTGTTCTTCAGCAAGCACACGATCCGTCAACACTCTCACTCTTCCAATTAAACATTTACTAAATTATGTTCGACTACTTTCAGATGCTGTGGTGTCATCAGAAATGTACCACAATACGCCGAGGAAGCAAGCCTACAGATGCATCACCCATGCCCTAAAAAATGCCGGCTCTGGCATGGACGACAGCATGTGAAAGATCAGTCTAGAGTAGTGGAGACAGAAAATGGTAAGAGCATATAATTTTTAATAGCTATTAAACAGTAAATTTATGCACGCATACAGGACATGTGAATATAAACTGTAATTTTTGCATCAGACAATAGCTTGTTGCTCCTGAAAGCAAGCAGATCTAGTTTCGTTTGTGGTGAAGAGGGACCTAGGGTTCTCAACCAATTTTTATCCTATCATTTGGTTGACAGTCTTCATGGTTAGGGTTTGTTTTTCCATAGCCTTCATTTTATCCTTTTGGCTCATTTGTGTCTTTTTTCAGCAACTATGGTACTACTCTCTTGATGTTTTTCTAATTGATAATGCTTTTTCGATTTTTATGTATCACATGGACCCAGCAAGTGTTCCCATTTAAGACTGACAAGTGTGGAAGTCACCTCATGTGTACGATTTTAATTCCCTAAAACTCGTTTGTTTTAATAGATTAGGTTTATTTTCCAGTTCAGACCCATCTGTCTTTCGGTTCACTGCCATCCTTTTTTTCAACATTTCTTACTGCTATCTTTTTGAACTTTCTCTTCTTTCCGTTCTTTTTTCAGCACTTGCTGTTTCAATGCGGAGGGTTTCCTCTGTCGAAGCACACCTGTGCATAGATTCCCCATGCCCATGCCCCGTACTTGATGGTGCCTTGTACTTCGCTCTCTTGTTGCAACGAGTATTGCCTGTGCGAGCCTTAAACCAAACTAATAATTTAATTCCTAAGCTTCACACTATATTGTCACTTCAACTAGTAAATTTACAGTTGTTCTGTGGCCAGACTTAGCAAGGCCTCCTGGTTGGGTACCATAATCTCTTGCATCAAACTCATGTACATGTACAAAAAATTTAACTACCTCTTGCAAATGGAGTGCAAATGGGTAGGTACATGTATTCAATGCTTAATTCGTTTTTTTTTTTGGCTTCAGGAAACCGTGTCGTCAATGAAGCAGCTGGTGCAGCTACGGCTTCTGGCAGTGACTTCTCTGGTGAAGGGGTCACCGGTGGCTTTATTCACCAAGCCACAAACATTCTCAACCTTTCGTAGTGCACTTTCAGTTTTTCATATGTTGAGGTATTTCGCGTCGATACTGAAAGAAGTTAACTCTGTGTTAACTTTATATGTATATTTACATATATATGAATCATCTTGCCGAGCTTTGAACCAAAGCGTTTACACGATATGTTCATTTGATCTCTATTCACTTGAGCAGCGACTCAGCCCCGAGGTTGAATTTCATTTACGGGTGGTCTCCAGCGGAACCAACGGAAGAAGTTTCTTTTATCATTTTTGAACCTACGGAAGAAGTTTTTTTATAATTTTTGAAGAAAGGCAAATCCGCCCAAAAAATTTTAGTCTCCCCTCTGAAATTGAGTTTGTGTTGTAGTCCAAACTGATCTTGGGGTGGAGCTAGATTCAAACGGCTTAACTTCTGATCACCGGGGATCAAACACGGGGATCTTCGAGTGCAAAAAATACCATCATCAAATATCCTTCATGGAAGACGGAACATTCCTATTTCAAGGACATCAACGCAATACTGGAAAATTTTTTTAATGCTATTGTTGTTTACGAGTTGGTCCAATTTTTTCCTTCATAGCTTGTAGGTGAGTGAGTATAGAAAATGAACGCTTGCACGTATCGCAGCCGCAACCTGTATGTGACAGGAAATATTGATTCCATTAGTATTGTAATAAGTTTTTCAACTTCGACCTTTTCATCTGCAGCAGTGCTGTAATTACTTACATCCAAGAGCACTTTGTTACAAAATAATGAGCTGTTTGTTGCAAATCTAGCAGCTGCAGGATGCTGTTGTTCTTTTGTTGCTATAAGGTATAGTGCTGAGAGGATCTGCAATGGTCTTTTAAGGCAGTAGTCTGGTCTTTTTGAGGTCGTTGCATGGCCCACTAAAAGTCGTACGGAAGCCTAAAAAGGCCGGTATTAGCCTTGATCAAGCAGTAAGGAAACCCAAAAGAGCCGGTATTAGCCTTGATCAAGCAGTGAGGAAGCCCATAAAGGCCGGTATTAGCCTTGATCAAGCAGTAATGAAGCCCAAAAAAGCCGTTATTAGCCTTGAACAAGTAGTAATAAAGCCCAAAAAGGTCGTTATTAGCTTTGATCAAGCAGTAAGGAAGCCCAAAAGGGCCATTATTAGCCTTGATCAATCAGTAAGGAAGCCCAATAAGACCGTTATTAGCCTTGAAAAAGTAGTAATGAAGCCCAAAAAGGTCGTTATTAGCCTCCCAGTCTAACCTTTTCGCCGGAGCATGCATGCTTATCGCCGCCCAAGCGATTTTACCGTCGAAGAGGCGGCTATTCTACTTATCGATTCATATCGCCGCTCAATGTATAAATTTGTATGCAACATTTTCCATGAAAATGCAAAAAAAATCGAACTGCCAGTGCGACCGCGCGGCTTCAATTTTTACTTTCATTTCACAATATTGCACATACTTTTATTGCTTTTGTAAACAACATTTACAAACTATTTACAAGTTTTGAAACGTGTCAATAGCTTTCTCATGTCTCTACGAGTATTTTGTTCTTTTCTTTCCCGTTCTTTTCGTTTTTGTTCTTTTTGGAAAAATTAATTTCGGAAATGCAGTCAGATAATTTTAAAGTAAAACACATCGCAATTGTAAATGCTCAAATTGCGATGAAGCTATTCGTTCGCCTGTTCAAAAGTTGAAGTACTATACAATTCCAAATTCGAATTTGAATCTTGGGGTATACGAGTTGAGTGACACTGCATTACAAGTTTTTAATCTTCAAATCACGCGAAGGATTGAATCCTTCTATACAAGTCTATACACGTAATACTCGATGCTTAGGAATTTAACTTCATTATCTGAACATTTGTGAGGCGGTAGGTCGTCTAGTTTTAGCACGGGCCGATTTGGTTATCTGAGAAAATTTGCATTTATCTAAAGCTATTCAACTATTTAAAATGTTTTTGATTACTATCTGCAGATTGCTATAAAATATATGTATAAATATATTCACCATATATAAATATTTATTTATATATGCCATTGAAATCCGAAAGTGGACGAGTAGTTTTTTGCAAACGTTCACATTCAATTGTTATATTTTGAATTGTTAAATACGCTGCTTCCAAGTTCAGAAACATGAGAAAAATTAAAATAAGGAACACATATAATGAAAGTTTGCCTAAATCAAGAACAAGAATGTCACAGAGTTTATTCGTGCTACGTTTCTTAAAAAAGGTAAGAAAAATCCAACCTGGGGTTTCCATTTCAGCTTTGCGCTTACGTTTTAAAAAATAGTCAAATTTTTAGGATAATAGTTCACAATGCTCCTTTTGAACTGTTTCGCTGTGACTTTGACTTGAAATCAAGTAAACTTGATTCAAGCAGGAAGTTTAGAAGTATGTTGGCAGGTAATTAATCTTATTTTGGCAGTGCATTTACCATGACTCAGCGTTGTGGAAATGTATACATAACCGTACTTAGTAATTTTGTTTGCAAGGAATGTCAGAAATCAAGTTCAATAATACATGAAAATACATTCTTCTAAGTTATTTTACTGTACCTATGATTCAAACATAAAACTACTGGAATTGCAAGCTATCTACGGATGATTCTATTGGCAGCTCTGATTGAGTCTTGTTTTGATATTTTCAAAGGTTGGCACTTGTGAAAATTAGCGCAAAGGCGGGTTACATTTAATCGGATACTGTCGGCCCTCAATTTCAAGTTCAAGTTCGTTTGGCTCTTGCGATTGATGTTGGTAGTCTGTGGTTAGGTAACATTTGAGCGTAAATAATATCGAATGATAGAAATGTGACTTTCAGTTGAATCCTAGCATTTTTGCTGAAATGACAGGTGCAGTGCAAAAAACCGAGGTGCTTCTGTAAGCAAATCTTGTGTGATTCACAGCTTGCCATAAACTTGACATTTAAAATGATGAGACAGTGGTGTACTAGTAGGCAGGCTGAATAATGGAAGGCAATGTTTTGAACTCTGTGTTGTGTAAGCGTTGTTCAGATGAATAGGACTTCCCCTACATTTGGAAAAATCAAGTAAAATTATAATTGAAGTTTTATGGTGTTATTTGTCAATAGGTATATGTGGATAAATTATTCAAATTTTAAGAAATTTTTGATGTGCAAGTAAACATACAGTGTTAAATACATGTGTCAAGCAACATTTCGAATGACTAAATTTACTCGTGTAATACAGAAACCTAAATTGTGCTTGTTTTGTGAGAAGTTACTTCTTTAGATTTGAATTTTTAGTGCATAAAACAACTTGATTCAAATCATTAGCACACATTTGTTTTTTTTGACATTTTTGCTCAGTGTGAGCTTCTTTGCCTTGGATCTTAGTAGTATTATGTCAGGTTAGGTTAACAATGAAGCCACTTGAGGAAAAAAATATTGTAAAAATCTATGAAAATGATAACTAATCCATTGGTTGTTTTTTGAACAGCTTTTATCACACATTTGGGGCATAGCCCTTCTAAAATTTTCTTTATTTTGTGCCTTACTGTGTCACTTTCGGTTTGATAATGTATTAAAAAATTTATGTTTTGTTAGTAAATCTTTTTAAACTGTATCATTGTAAAATCTTTGAAATATTTGAAAAAAGTCTAGGCCCTCTCTGAAAACTCAAACAATGGGTGAATAGGGTTCTCAATTGTGGGGGCAATAATCTTGCTATTTAATTAATAATAAATTGTGTTAAAAAAATAATTGTAAAAACAATGACTGAGGATCATATCAATGAAATATTTTAGATTTTTATGATTTTAATTGATATGTAATAAGTCTTGATTTGTTGATCATTTTTAGTGCTTGAGGGCAAATTTTTTGTACAGGCTCACAAAATAATTCTTTTTCTGTCAAATAATAATAATTATTTTGGTCAATATTGAGTTTAATGTTGTCAACGAATTTCATAATTTCGTAGGTATAGACAGGTAATATAGTCAATTTAAGACGTTTTACATGAATGACAATGTCCTCGGAAATGCTTAGTTTTCGAGATATTTAAGTTTGAAATTATACGAACGGCGCTCCTGAATGGCCTTATTTGCGCAAAAACAGTCATTGTTTTGTGCAATGAAAACGGAAGCTAACCTCTATTACAAACGTAAAGAGGTTGGGTCGTGGGGGGTAGCCACAGTTCTTTTAGTGAAAATTATCAATAAAGGTTTCTAGTGACGATTGTTTACATCGACTGGAAGATGGCTGCCGCCATGGGCGCCGCCATCTTGGTGCCGATGTAAACAAGATTGCGATCGTCACCCTAACGGATGGGTTAGAAGCTTTATTTATACTTTTCACTAAAAGAACTGTGGCTACCCCTCACAACCCAACCTCTTTACGTTTGTAATAGGGGGTTAGCTTCCGTTATTGATTGAAATACGCTAGCCGCGCGCGCTTCCCTGGCACGCACAAGCCAGCTTCAAAGTTGAATAATTCAAAAATAACGCATCACCGGGCAGAATGTCATTCTTGTAAAACGTCTTAAAATCGACTATATTACCTATCTATACCTACGAAATTATGAAATTCATTGACAACATTAAACTCAATATTGACCAATATTTTCTACAGAAGCTGCCACTTAAAATGCCATATCAAAATGGCTGTGTCGATACCGTCGTGCGGTCGACGTGAGGGTTCGTGGAAAAGGGGCTGCCTTCTGTACAGCTACCTTTTCCGGGGCGCTAGCTTTTCTTCGCTGCTGCCCTTCCTGAGGTTCGTGTGGGTACCGCCTACGCCGTAATCAGTCCGCTAGGGCAACAGAAGTAAATTCTGTTAGTGCCGAACTACGGCGGTACCGTTGTGTGTGGGGGGTGAGGTGAGTGTGGGTACCACCTGCGCCGTATTCAGTCCGCTAGGGCAACTGAAGTAAATTCTGTTATGTGCCGAACTACGGTGGTACCGCTAGGGTGAGGTGTGTGTGTGGGTACCACCTACGCCGTAATAAGTCCGCTAGGGCAACAGAAGTAAATTCTGTCAGTGCCGAACTACGGTGGTACCGTTAGGAAGACGAGCAACTGTCTGCGCCGTATGAGACCGCTAGGGCAACAAGAGTGAATTCTGTTAGTGCCGAACTGCGACAGCGTCTTCCTATCGACAAACTATGCGAAATAGCTCGTCCTTCCGAGGTGGCTCCTTAAACCCCTTATTAGGCGAAGTGTCGTATAAGTCTAAAGCCTGTGTCAACAAGGAGAAAGGTAACTTTTTTGACCTCGGGGTGTGACTTGTTTAATGCTGAATCTCTTTGAAGTCCCTATCACAAACACTGATATATTTTAACAAAGACAGTGATTTATTTTCTATTGCAAAAATAGTGCGTACAGACGTGAGCTACTGCATAACAGGGTACAACACTCAAAATTGCATTTAAAATATTAGTCGTATTTAGCTAGATATCACAAGAAACATTGGAATATCGACATGTAATACAAATGATATTTAAGGGCTAACTAAAGTAAATGCACAAACGCAACATCAGCGCGGGGAAATAGATAAGTCGGCGTTCAGAGACCTGGACACATGAAGAAAATACTCAAGATTATGGGTAACTAACACAAAAAGGCTCGACAACCCCTGTGTGCCTGACACGCCCGGGGGAGGGTGTCTATGCTACGATAGCCGAGACAGGAAATCTGCAAGGTGGTTGTCGACTCCCGGAAGGTGTTCTGCTCGGAACCTGAAAAGGCTGAAATACAAAGCCCAGCGTTTCAATCGGGGGTTCAACTTGTCTGCCTGTTGCAAATAAAGGAGCGGTCGATGGTCGGTTTGTAACACAAATTCTCGTCCATACAGGTAGACCTCAAACTTCTGTAGAGCCCAGTAGATGCTTAACGCTTCTTTTTCAATGGTAGAATAGTTCATTTCTGCTCCTCTCAGTCGACGTAAGCATATGCTACCGGCGCGTAGTGACGGAAGTCTCGTTTGCTTGGCTGGAGGAGAGCTGCTCCAAGCCCAGTTTGGGAAGCATCTGTCCTCAGAATGAAAGGACATCTGGGGTCTGGTAACTGTAAGACCGGTCTCTTGACTAACGCTGTCTTCAAACTTTCGAACAGATCTTCTGTTGTATCGGTCCAAGGTATTTGTTCTGGGGAGTTCTTCTTTAGGAAATCATGGAGTTTAGATGTCAGTTGAGAGTAGTTAGGAATGTACTGTTGGTAGTACCCAACTGTACCGAGAAAACTTCGGAGCTCCCGTTTGGTTTTTGGGAGTGGAGCCGATTTCAAGGCTTCGACTCGGTTCTCCACAGGCTGGATCTGATTACTGCTCAGTTGATGACCCAAATACTGGAGGCTGTCAAATCCGAATTCGCATTTGGACGGCTTCGCCTTAAGGCCATGTCGAGAGAGAGCTTCGAACAGTTTAGCTAATGCTGTGCAATGATCTTCCAGGTTGTCGAGGCGATTAAGATGTCGTCCATGTAGACCTCGGTGTCTTGCAGTCCTGCAGTGACTTGACGTATAAGGCGGGAAAAAGTGGCTGGAGCATTTGCTAGGCCGAAAGGCAGTACGTTTAGTTCATAGAGGCCAGACCTAGTTTTGAAGGCGGTGTATTGGCGGGACTCAGGGTGTAGAGGTACTTGCCAATATCCACTGGTCAGATCCATTTTGCTGAATATTGTTTTGCCAGCTAAATTGGTGAAAATAGCAGTGGTGTCTGCTATCGGCTCGGCATCGAATACTGTCTGGCTGTTGAGGTGCCTGCAGTACAGACAAAATCGGTGGGTTCCGTCTTTCTTCCGGACGGCAAGGAGCGGTGAATAGTAAGGTGATGTGGATGGCGTCACGATTCCAATCATCATCCACTTCTCTAAACTTGACCGCAGTTCAGGCTCCAGTGCTAAGGGAAATGGATACGAATGTTGAAGTCGAAAACTGGAAGGATCCTTCAATTTTATTTCATGAACTGCCGTGCTGGTTCTTCCGGGAGTATCTGTTAAAAGATCGTGATATTCTTCAAGAAGTTCCTGGAGTTCTGAGTGTTGTGTTGTAGTCAACGTAGAGGAGATGAGACAGTCTTCAATGGTTTCTCCGACGGGTGACGGTATCTCTGGTTCTTTCAGGTCGAGTTCTTCTTCTTCGCAGGTAGGTTCTAGGGCGAGGCCAACCGCTGCAAATGCTTCCTCTACTCTCTCGTCGTCCTCCTCGCGATCTTTCTCGCTTGGTGAGGCGGAACTTTGCTTCTCCCGGTCGTGGTACTGGCGAAGGAGGTTGATGTGATAGACTTTGTTGTTTCCATCCACGTCCAATGTATAGGTATAGGTTCCCAGGGGTGATTTCACTGTATAGGGACCTTTCCAAGTCATAAGTAGCTTCTTTCGAGAATCGGGCAGAAATACGAGGACTTTATCTCCTTGCTTTAGAGTTCGTATCTTGGTACGTCTGTTGAAGAACTTGGCGCTTTTCTCTTGGCTCCTGTTTAGGTTCTCGCGAGCGATTTTACATGTTTCTTTCAATCGGTGCTTCATTTCCATCAAATACTGAGCAGTGCTCGTGTCGTCTTGCAAGCTACCATCGGTCCAGCATTCCTTGAGCACGGTTAAAGGTCCACGGACGCGATGGTTGTAGATGAGTTCGAAAGGAGAATACCCGGTTGAGGCCTGAGGAGCGTCTCGATAAGCAAAAAGGAGTGAAGGCAGATACAGGTCCCAATCTCGCGGCTGTTCTACGGCTAACTTCCGCAACATGACTTTGAGCGTACCATTGAAGCTTTCGACTATGCCGTTCGATTGGGCATGGTATAATGGCGTCAATCTGTGCTGGATATCGACGAGTTTCAGGAAAGCTTCGAAGGTTGCAGCTGTGAACTGAGTGCCGTTGTCGCTTGTTAGCGTGTGAGGGAAACCAACTCTGCTGCAGATTTCGAGTAGCTCCTGGGCGACTGTTTCTGCATCTATATGTCTGAGCGGGGCTGCGTCTGCGTACCGAGTTGCTTGGTCCACCACGGTGAGAATGTATCGGTGGCCACGTGCCGAAGCTGGTTGTAATGGGCCTACCAAATCAACACTTAGCGCGGAGAATGGAGTGGTGATCGGTGGGGTTGAGATAGGTGCCTTTCTTGGTCGAGATGGAGCGTGCGTCTGGCAGGTATGACAGGAGTGACAGTATTGGACCACATCTTTTGCTAGGGACGGCCAATAAAAATCGCGTTCTAGTCGAGCCTGAGTCTTCTTTTGGGAATAATGGCCAGCAAGTGGATTGTCATGAGCCATTTCCAAGATTTGTGGGCGCACGCTTGAGGTGCTACAAGTTGATGAGTTTCCTGACCGTCTCGTAACGTTTTCCGATGGAGAATGCCGTCATGGAGTTCAAAGGTAATGACTCTGCCATCCTTGTGCGTTTCTTCTTTGCCAGTGTCAACTTTCTTAAATAACAGCTGCAATGTTTTGCACTCCCGCTGTAATTTCTTGAAGTCTTCTTTGTTATGTTGCAATATATCGACAGTGCTTGGTGCGGCAGTGGGATCTTCGATCGCTTTTGCTGCTGCCCTTGTGACAACGTGAGAGACTTCTGCAGCAACTGGTTGCTCTTCATAGTCGGTCATCTGTTCTTCGAAGGAGGTGGTTCCGGGAACTCGGCCGAGAATGACATCGTGGGAGAGCTCTTCCATGGCTACGGCTGTCACCTCTCCGTGGTAATAGGGGCACACGAGAGAGACCCGGGCCAGAGGCGCTTCGAAAGAGTGATTGTTGGCCAGCCGTACGGTAATTTCCTTCTTCAAAATGGCGTCAGCTGGGACGAGAGCCTTCTTGACAAAGACCGCCGTTGCTCCTCCATCGAGTAGTACTTGAACGGGTTGTTGGTTCACGGTGCCAGAGCATGTTTTCAGCTGTCCCAATTCGATCAGCTTGTTCGAGGCGATGTGATTGCATGCGACTGGGGGAATATCGTCGTATTCATCTGCTTCTTCATGCGTTGCTAGATTGTTTACTCGAGCTGTAGTACTGGAGATAGGTGGGCTTGCATGGGCTGCTCCATTACTGTGACCATCACCTTGCCTCCTCTGCAATTGGCGGCACTCGTCACTGGAATGCGATTGGTTGGGGCCATGAAAAGTACAGTAAAATCCATTGTAAGGTCCTCGTTGTTCGCGCTGCGGAGTGTTGACCGATCATGAGCGGGTGGGACCACCACGTATGTTAGAAGTTCTTGGCGGCGTTCCTCGAGAGTTGTTGCTGGAGTTGGGTGATCTTGCTGGAGTGCTCGGGGCTCGGACAGGAAATGTCGCGCGTCGCTCTGGTGCTCCTGATGCTTTGAGTGCTGGAGGGCCCGCATCCGTCGATGATGTCAGTGTGCGACCCTTACAAAGCTGATGGAGCGATGTATGAGGTCTTGCTTGTAAGAAGCTATCACCTTGCTCTCCTAGGCTTGCGACTGTGTTACCACCCCTGTCACGCAACTGAGTAGCGAGCAAGGGCGGCAAGCTTGAATAAGCTCGGTCAACAATTAGGAAGTCACGAAGAGTCTTGTAGTTGGCTTCGATGTTGCATCCTTTTAACCAAGCGTCAAAGGATTGTTCGAGTCGCTGTAGGTAACGTGACATATTGTCGCCTTCTTCTGGCTTCAATTCGTAGTAGTTGGCACGTAGTTTTGCCGGAGTAACTTTATGAGCATCTAGTAGGAGCAATTTAATTTCAGGAAGCTTGAAGCGATCTGCTGCGGGCAGGGTATCGATGAGTCGACGTTCCTTCGGTGTGATCAAATTATGGAGCATGACAACAGCATCGACTTCAGTAAATCCCATCGCTGTGGTGTGAGTGCAGAAGCGTTGCAAGAATTCGTCCATCCTTTCTTTCGTGGGATCGAATGGAGCCGGTGGAGGTATCTTCACTCTAGCATTTTGGGGAGCGATTTGAGCATCGAGTTGTCGGAGTCTGAGCTCGTGGTCTCGTTGTGCTGCTTCTCGTTCCGCTGCTCGTTCTGCGGCTTCTCGTTCCGCTGCTCGTTCTTCTCGTTCCGCTGCTCGTTCTGCGGCTTCTTCCAAATGCCTCAGGCGGCTGGTAAATTCTTCCCGGTACTCCGCATCGGTGGGAGTGAGGCCGAGGGCTTCGACGTATTCTCGAGCTTGAGCGACGAGGTTCATCTTGTTTAAGTGATGCGGTGTCCGCGTAGTTGATTAGAACCCAGAAATCCCAGACAACGTTGGTAGTCGCGCAAAGCTTCTGGGTCCCTGTTCGGGCGCCAGAATATGTCGATACCGTCGTGCGGTCGACGTGAGGGTTCGTGGAAAAGGCGCTGTCTTCTGTACAGCTACCTTTTCCGGGGCGCTAGCTTTTCTTCGCAGCTGCCCTTCCTGAGGTTCGTGTGGGTACCGCCTACGCCGTAATCAGTCCGCTAGGGCAACAGAAGTAAATTCTGTTAGTGCCGAACTACGGCGGTACCGTTGTGTGTGGGGGGTGAAATGAGTGTGGGTACCACCTGCGCCGTATTCAGTCCGCTAGGGCAACAGAAGTAAATTCTGTTATGTGCCGAACTACGGTGGTACCGCTAGGGTGAGGTGTGTGTGTGGGTACCACCTACGCCGTAATAAGTCCGCTAGGGCAACAGAAGTAAATTCTGTTAGTGCCGATCTACGGTGGTACCGTTAGGAAGACGAGCAACTGTCTGCGCCGTATGAGACCGCTAGGGCAACAGAAGTGAATTCTGTTAGTGCCGAACTGCGACAGCGTCTTCCTATCGACAAACTATGCGAAATAGCTCGTCCTTCCGAGGTGGCTCCTTAAACCCCTTATTAGGCGAAGGGTCGTATAAGTCTAAAGCCTGTGTCAACAATGAGAAAGGAAACTCTTTTCACCTCGGGGTGTGACTTGGTTAATGCTGAATCTCTTCGAAGTCCCTATCACATACAGTGATATATTTTAACAAAGACAGTGATTTATTTTCTAGTGCAAAAATAGTGCGTACAGACGTGAGCTACTGCATAACTGGGTACAACACTCAAAATTGCATTTAAAATATTAGTCGTATTTAGCTAGATAACACAAGAAACATTGGAATATCGACATGTATTACAAATGATATTTAAGGGCTAACTAAAGTAAATGCACAAACGCAACATCAGCGCGGGGAAATAGATAAGTCGGCGTTCAGAGAGCTGGACACATGAAGAAAATACTTAAGATAATGGGTAACTAACACAAAAAGGCTCGACAACCCCTGTGTGCCTGACAGGCTGCCATATCAAAAAGGCTGCCATATCAAAATGGCTGCCATATCAAAATGTTTCCCAATTAAATTAATATCCATATTGTGAATATACATTTCTTTGAGAGAAATATGCATGTTAAGTACTTACATGGGTAAGCCGCATTTCATGGTGTGTAAAATCTTTTCATGATGTGATATGTGTAAAAATTCTTCTTTAAGTGCAAGAGGTCTTAATTAAAACCAGCAGGTTGTTTTGTAAGCTACAAAGTAACATATTTCTCTCATATTATTGCATCATATTTGTATGATTTTATGTTGAAAAAGTAGGAGAACTTGTGAAGGAGAGGACAACAAACAATTTTCTAATTTTTGGTGTTTGATTATTGGTTACTAGATTGATAAAAACAATTTTTCATCTATGCATATTCTGTCATGGCTTCATAGCCAGAAGAAGAAAAATGCATATTGCTGTTTTGCTACTTCAAATGTCAAACCTGCCACACTGAGTCCTTTCATTGCATGAACTTTGAAAAAAAGCCTGATGAACATTCTTTATATTTTAAAACATAACATCTGTGTCAACCTGTGTCATGATCTATGTTGCAGATTAAACCAAGCGCAGTGATGTCTTTGATTAAAAAGAAATTTTCAATACTTACATTTAGTGATAAATAAAATAGGGTGGTGCCATCAAGCTGGCTTATATAATAAAAAAAATTTTTGCAACTGGCCTTCAAAAAATTTAGAGTTGAAAATAAGAGACTGTGTAGCATCATCATCACACTGGAGAACTTATGTGGTCACAAACATCATAGCAACTTCAAGTAAGTGTAAAGTTACTTTGTCACTAGATATTATTTGGTAAATAATCTAACTTTTAACATAAATTTTACTCCTCAGGGGATGAAACTATTGTATTTATGGGAAGTAGTTCCCCCTGTGGCAGAATATAAGGGCTAGAGCTGATGGTTTGGTATCCCTTCTTTTTGTTGAAATGCCTATTTTTTGTTTTGCTAAAGACTAATTTTTGTCTCGCTGCCATCATTTTTTTCAGCGCTTACTAGTTTCTCCTTGAACTGATATCTTGTTTGAACTTTCTTCCTGAAAAGCTGTTTGTGTGTGCAGAGAAAGCTATGAGGGAAAACACTGGTGCATAGATTCCCCGTGAACCTGTTCATGTGTCTATACCTGATGGCCCCTTTTCTATGCCTCTTTTGGGGACACCTTTGTTGTGGGGTTATGTAGGCTTTAAGTTATATAGTAATAATGATATTGATCTAGTTCATGATCTTTTATCATAATTATATGACATTTAAAATATTATTATATAAGTTGTGCAATATTCATGATTTGCAGCAGTGTTTCAAATATATATATTTTTTTGTTTAGTGAAGAATTTTCCATCTCTATCATGTGTTAGACATCCTGTAATTAGTAATAACACTTAAATATGTATAGATTAGTAGTTTGCTTCAAATTTTTGTTTCCACATATACTGTTTTCTAATAGAGCAACTGTTCTGAGATTAGGTATATTCTACATATAAGGTTGCATATACAATAAGGCTTGTACATGTATACTAATTAGCATTAGCACCTTGGCCCATGGGAATAAATTTTAATTTGTTTGCTCTACTCTGTGTCACTTTGTGCTCTTATCAATTGGCGAAATAATATTTAATATTCTTAATCAATATTTAATGTCTTTCTATTCATCTGTAAGTTTGTAGCAGGAGTTCTGCTGTTCATCTTTACTTAACTTTCTCATTTTTTCTAGTGTATAGCTGAATTTCTGGTTTAGTTTTGCTACGTTTTTCTCATACATTATGCTCTCACAACCTTCTAGATTCACGAGCCAGATGTGGGGAAAAAGGATACCTATGAGCATATCCTTCTTCAGCCACCAAAGATGATTCTGCGCGCAGCACAATCTAAACACAGCTTCCATCGTTTCAAGTTTCATCACTGGTGCAAAGTTGCAACCCTCCCAGTTCATCACGGTGACATATCCTCTATACAGCACGATACCATTTCCCTGACTTTCCTCATTCACATCAACATTGAATTGTACGCTAACTTTTTAATTATCATAACCTTTCTTCAATCTCATGACATCGGAAAGCTGCATTTGTATCATAACTACTTCTCTGGTATTGACATTGAATAAATATGTATTCCACTTGTTTAACCATAATCACTTTGGAATGCAGGGCAGTTAGATATATCATACTGTAGTTGACAAAGTTTTGTTATCTACAGGAATGAATGCACTTCCACTGAAGTGATGGGCAAGCGACACAAAGTGGCAAGTAATGTCAACGATCTACAAACTGGGCTGAAGCGCATCAGCAATCAACAAGAAAGATTTGCAGATATACTGTCAGAGAAATATAAGAAGTTGAAGCATTGGTCGAGATGAGAAAGCGCCAACCTTCAAGCAACGAACCCTTACCTGGACCAGCCAAGACAGTGGAAGAACTGGACGTTCTTTTGAAGCAACTTGAACTAGTGAGTTGAATATAATGATTTTTATTTCTTACATAGATGATGCTGTTTTATGTCCCTGCAATAATTATTTATGTGCAGGTAACTATTTTTTTATATAAAGGTTAGATCTAAGCAGTAATAATGAATAATTTTTGTTTATTTTTTATAGTTTGGATGAGTTACAGTGTGAGAATATCCATTTCTTAGAATGAATGGAGCATTGTAAACATCATAAGAAATATCTAAGATAAATTGTTCATGGAAGTTTTTACTAAATTCTTACTTTCAAGAAACGGTTTCTTATGTAAGGGCAAACAGAGGCATTTCACATGAAGGCCCATAACCTTGCAAAACCTTGCAACAAATTTGAGAGCAGGAAATATTAAGCTTCAATAGGAAATGTCCCAATATTGAATTAAACAAATACACCAATGATGCGTTAAGGTAGTCATTTTCTTCATTCGTCTATGGTCACGAGACTATTGTGCAAGTCACGGTAAGTGTGAATATGAAGCTTGTGCTAAAACCTAGGTAAAATATGAATCTAATGAAAAATATTTTTTTTGCAGCCGGTAGCTCTCAAAGGCCATGTGCGAGTAAGCGTTTCAGAGTCCGTGAGACGTATATTGAAGCACCTGTTCACCAGAGAACTGGCGATGCAGTTCAGCTTCTCAGGACTTGGTGGTCACCGGAGGCAGAAGTCGAAAATTGCCTTCAAGGACCACAATGCAATGCACATTATTCATGGTAAGCAGTTATTACTGAGAAATGTTCTTACCCTCCCTGATAATTTTGTTTTTATATAGATTACTAACCTATTCAAATAAAGCTCTGCAAGATGAAAAAAATTGAACCAGTGCATGAGAAATAGGTAGTTCTTTTTAATATTGATCTATTTTCTTTTTCCTTGTTGATCATCTTGTGAAATCAGCTGTGAAAGCAATAAATTCTGTGTAGCACATAAAGAACTGAAACTAAAAAGATTGACATTACTTTATTTATTACGTGATGATCAACTAGAACATCTAGATTTATTGTGTTTTGCTATTGTTACATTTCCTTTTGAATGCAAAGCCAGTCATTCACAGATCATACATTTTTCTGCTGAATTATTATTATACCCTAACAATGATAAAATAATTATACCAATGGGAAGTAGAATTCCCAGAATGAAAATTTAAGCCTGAGCTTGAAATTTGGCTCTCTACTGGTTTAAATAGTATGATATTTATTTTGTTAACGACAGTTAGTCATTTTTTCAGTCAACTGCTACCCTTGTCTTCAGCGCGTACTTGTTCCATCATGAACTTCTATAGTGTTTGAACTTCCTGACATGCTGTTTCTATGCGCATGCAGTATGTGCTGTGTGGGAACGCACTTTGGCTTATATTCATCTTGTACACAGTCCATTCTAGATGATCTTTTCATTATTCCTCTCTTTGGATCACCGTTTTCTTAGTTAAGGCAGCTTAAACTAACTCATAATCTAATATCTGCTATATTATCTATTTTGTCTCAATTGCGATAAAACATTAATAAACTTGCCATTCAAAATAGTGATCATTGATATAAACATCAGTAAGTCATTCCTTAGTCTACAACTCGTGTGTAATATCTGCTTATTCACTATTGTATTATTGGTACAACTTTATCAATCACGGAACTAAGTTGTTCTTATATTTTATAAAAGTGTTGGCAGCCGGTGGGTTCACTTACAACAAAGGAATCGCAGTGGCCACGCAACGAGGTCTGCGTGAATCGGTGGATTGAGATGGAAATAGCCATCTGCGTGGAACAGGTGCTACAGAAGCTGCAGGAATAGCAACCACCACCAATATCAGCACCATCCCCAGAACCGTATCAACTGACACTGTCCCCTCACCGAGCATCACTTATGCAGCTGAGCAAGTGCCTTCGTCGGATCAAATAAGTGGGTAATGTTGCGTTTACACCAATGAATGTGGCTTAAATTTCGACGTTCTGGGTAGGTTTGTCCCCTCAGGGTGATTCTATTGTATGTATGGGAAGTAGCCCTCCCAGGGGGACATTGTGAGTGCCCTGTATGAAACCATACTTAGGCATAAAGTCCCCAGATAATTCTCTATACTAAATGGTGCTTGGAGTATTCCTGTTTTGGGGACTCCTGCTGTGATTAGTGAAACTCCTTATAGTCTCATACTATGATATATAATGAAAATATAAAAATTATTCAAAAGATTATGCCCCAGGGGACAAAGTTAGGGCCTAAACTAGGCCTCTTTTTTGTTTAAATATGTGCGTTTATTTGTTGAAGCACCATCTTTTTTAGCGCGTTAACTACGATGGGTTAAAATGAAGTTCAATATTCAATTCAAATTCAAAGTAAATTGTAGTAATCAACTTTGAAAACGGCAAACAAAAACTTGATCTGGCTTTTATTTAGCTTTCATTAAGTATTTATAAAAAATAAGTTGGTGACTGCAGGTGGGTCAGCAGCACTATGAAAATCAGTCAAGTGACCACCAGTGGGTCACTTCGCAGGAAATGTGTCAAGTCCACTACTATCTTTTACTTAAGTACCTACTACCTTCTTGAGTTTTCGAATTATTCTGTGTTTTTTTTACCTGAACTCTGTAATACTTATTACCAAGGAAATATTTTATAAGGTCTTGGTGTTGCTATTTTTATATTTGGGTGAACACTTGATTTCAGTGTGTAATAGATGACCAAATATAAAATATGTGATGATATTGATTTATTAAAACCTGTTAATTTCAAAAGCCAATTAATAATGAATAAATTATGCAATGTTATCGCCGCCTTTCTCTTTATAAAACTTATTTTCCATTTGAGGCAGCGATAACTTCGAAAGGAAGGGATATGCTTCATAATAGCTGAAAATATTCCCAGTACGCATAATGGCGCACAGAAATACATGTATTTACGTTGGTATACCGTGCTATGAAAATGCATACTGTATACAATATTATGTATACTTATGCATTTCATCAGCCGCCTGTCATGTAACTTTATGCACAATTATGCTTTCGAAGCGGCGATAACTTCGAATGAAAGGGAATGCTTCATAATAGCTGAAAATACTCACGGGACGCACGAATTTTAATAATGATGCACAGAAATACACGTATTTACGTCTGCGTACCGTGCTATGAAAATGCGTATTGTTTACAATATTATGCATACTTATGCATTTCATCAGCCTTCTGTTATGCAACTTTATGCACAATTATGCTTTCGAGGCGGCGATAATTATCGCGGCAAAAGAGGTCTTTGGCGACGATAAAGTCGGCTATATATCGCCGCCTTGGTGACGATAATCTTGCATAAATAAGCATACGACTCGGCGAACCGTGTGCATACTTTTCGAATAGGCGGCGAAAAAGTTAGACTGGGCTTGATCAAGCACTAAAGAAGCCCAGAAAGGCCGGTATTAGCTTTGATCAAGCAGTAAGGAAGCCCAAAAGGGCCGTTATTAGCCTTGATCAAGCAGTAAGGAAGCCCAAAAAGGCCAGCACGAGAATCGTTCAAGCAATGGAAAAGCCAAAAAAGGTCATGAATAGCCTCGTTCAAGTAGTAGAGAAGCCCAAAATGGCTGTAGCATTAGCCGTTCCGATGCGCAGAAATAGTCGTTAACAGGGCATAAAATAAGTGACAAAGCGACCTGAAATGGGCTAATTTACTGCTTGAAAACGACTAATCTCTTGGCTTATAACTGCCTGAAAACGCTCTGTAAAAGGCTCAGAATTTCAATAGGGTTACACTCCTGTCAAAATATAAGAATCGTGATATTCTAGCAACTATGAAGGAAATTTTCTCTCTCGAGCACTTTAACCCTTAGATCCTACACTTCAGAAGGACTGATGCCCTCACCAGCGGGATAACGCTGAATTTTAAGTCCATGAAGAAATTTTCTAATATTTCTATTTGTTCTCTCCTCTACCTAGAATCATTGAGAAAAATGAAGAACTATTAACGTTATATCAACACAATATCTGTTTCCAATTCTATCCATGTCTCTGGATTGTGTGAAACACCGGTATTGATAATATTCCGCACTTGAAACTTTTTCCTCGCTATCTTAAATCAAACTCGTATCCAAAAGCTTTCACATCAATAACAACCATGGAAACAGGACTGATCTCATAGTTTATGGGACGGAACTTGAATGAATCTGTGAGAAGTATTATTTTGTCCTGTAAATATGTAAGTTTGCTGTATTAACTCATTTCCTCAAGATAAGCGTAAGAGTTAAGTTGGCAGGATAGTTTGCTGTATTAACTCATTTCTACAAGATAAGCGTAATAGTTCAGTTGGCATGCTCTATAAAATGAATAGTTAGTCACGCACGAAATAAGAATAGACAAGTTCATGTGCAACCAGATTTGTACGTCGTAGTACTACGCGTCCCGGGATCGTTGCACAACCATGAGTGCCACATGTTCCAACTTTTTGTGCAACCATGCACCATTCAGACTCTTTCGGAAACAATGGTTATACTGCTCTAGGTTTAAACATTGAAAATTCTAGTGTGATCGAATTCGATGCATCTATGCGAGACTCGCATTAAATACCGGGCTCATGACTTGATTAGGCTGTGCACGAATTAACTTTTAATGAGTACATAATCGGAGTTCTTTGATTTTGTTTTAACCGGAATGTCGTCTAACGCAATTCAATTTCCTTCACGCTACCTTTTTACATCTTTTTTCGCACAAACATTCGGTAGTCACCAGACAAAAAATGCCCAGATGTTACGCTGTTACTCCTACCTCACCTTTTATCATAGCAAAGAAGATATTGGCATTGAGAGCATCCAGGCGTATAATTCGACTGTCACACGGATCTCACTTGTGAAAGAGATTCCAGAGACCTGGCTTATTCTTCATCTCCGTGGATTGTCGCATAAATTACGCCACTATTTTTCGTTCTACTGGGGCTCTGCACTGCTCGACCGACAGTTTTCATATTTATAAGATCAAACTGCATAATACGCTAATGAATTTAATTATTGTTTCGCAGCCTTTCCGACTTTTATCGAATCAAAATTTAACAGAAGTTTTTAATTCCTGAATTTTGAAAATTCTAGGAAATTAACTTCTTACGAACTTGAGCGCTTAATTTTATTTTATCCTCTCATCAAAGGGTTCATGTACTAGGCTCGAACTATGTTAGTTAAATGTTAGTAGGATGATGACATCAATAATATATTTATTATTCGTGAAGCTTACGTGCATTATTCCCTCCATAACACTTCTGCACTAACTTATTAGCAGCGCCCATGTACTTAGTGGCCACGTGAAGATCTAAGCAACTCTAGTTTTGATCAACTTGATCGGACTGGACTTGTCGAAATTTATATATACGTCAAGTTTGAACTTAAAAATTATTTCCTACAAAAACAGTTATGTTATTCATGAGAAAGTATTAAATATTAACGTGTATCAGTGGAACAAAAATCATAAATTTGTTTTTGCTCTTTATTGATTCTGTTTCCAATTTTCTTCTGCACAGCTGACATCGATATTAAGATCACTTTACTATTGGTCAAAATATTGTTCATCACGCTTGTTACCAACTGCGTTCACTACATCTCTCACTGATTCAGGTTTAGTTTTCTACCCTCGTGAGTTTATCGGACTCGTAGATACTGCTTGTTTTGCCGACAACCTTATCTTTTATAGTGTCTGTGTTCAACGAGTTTATTTGTTTTAGCATGATTTACGAGTAAAAATATTTGTTCCACTGATGTAGAAGAGTGTAACAATTCGGTGAGATTATCATCAAGTAAAAAAATCCTAATTTTGAGTAACCTGAGCTGTCTTTGATGTTAACAGAGATTACCCAGAAATCGGAGATGAATTTATTCGACCCCGTCGCATCCATGAACTCTAAAATTGTTTCTCCGAAATTATCTAGTTTATGTTCAGGTGCGAAGTGAACAATGTTATGCAACTTTATAGCAATATAGCAATGCATTTTGCATTGCTATATTCATTAATGAACTAGGAGATTTGGGGAGATCTAGAGCTACAGCGGGATCTAAAATTCTCAAACTAGCGACAATAATTCAATTTTTCAAACATAAATCGTTTTTTCTTTTAATGTACACGCAGGGCGACTATAAAATTCAAACAATCACTCCTAAACCTCATTTTCATAACTTTTTCTGCTGCCCCCAAGAGCTCTAAACTTCATAACCATCTAGTGAAATAGATTCAAATTGTTTAATGGCATACAACTTTTTGCTGTTAGAGGCAATATATCAGATATTTATGTGGCATTCCCGACCTCGTTTTCAATGATGTTGTACGAGTATCTTAAAATCGGACGGTGTTTAGAGTATACTATTCTTAAGTGAATTCTTAAGTGTTCAGATTGGAAATCAATTTTCAAAGTAATTACTTTTACTATATAATTAACATAAGAGGAGCGTGTGCTTTGTTCCTCCGTTTTTTTAAAGTTGCGGACTCCTATCAATAAATTTCTCCTATCAATCACGTTAACTTTTGATTCAGATTGAAAATATAACAATAAAACTTTCTTGCAGACTCCTTTGTGGTGATCAGTGTGAGCAAATGAAATATGATGTTCGATAATAATAGCAGATAAACGTTCTCTCTTCGTCTCTCGTCCTTCTTTTTTGTAGGCATAAGTATTTTTATGCGGCTGCATCCAACTTTACTGTTGACTTAACCACTTTCATGTTGTTTGCGTGCTTACGATTTCACAGTGCAATAACATTCATTTATTTCTGTTTCTGTTTTTGTTACCCAGCACATGCGATCACGGCATCCATTCTCACTTGGATCTTCTTCGAGCAACTATTTCAAGCTTTCAGCGCTTAACCGTTCTTGTTTAGAAGGGGGTTGATGCCTGAGGATCGGGGTTTACCTTTTAATAATTTCGTCTTCGGATTCTAGGTACACAGAGCAACACCTTACACGATTCTACGACTGATTTCGCTCTTCTTGTAGGAAGGGAAAGTCGTAGCTAGTTTTCTAAAATATGACTATGAACCACAGATGATAATTTACCAGGGGAAGTGCTCTTTTATAGCTCAAATGAGGTTTGTAAGTGCAACCTAACTAGGAAATGGCATTAGGCTCTAAGGTATCCTGCCTCTCCTGGCCTGTACCGAGTCACCTCATTGCTTTAAGAACAGACTTAAGGGGGTCCTCCGGAATGAATTTTTTTTTGCTCCGATTGGTCTGAAACTTGGTGAATATGTAGTATTGCAAGACAAACATATATGAACTCGAGATTTTTTGATTTAGGCCTTAGTTTTTCCGAAAAATTTGAAAAATAGGTTGTTTGGGTCATTTTTATACATATTTCAAAAGAATAGAAGTCATTGAGTTTTTATGCTAGAGCAAATTCAGAGACAGTTTTGGAATCCTTGAAACATTTCTAACAAAGATAAATTCGGGGATTTTGCATTTATTTTTCTTACTTTTTTCAATGCAAAAATTTACCAATATATCAAAAAAACCTACATTTTTGGATTTGAACTATTATAAAAAAAATGAAATGTAAAAATGGAAAAAGTGGGAATATAACTTTGTTAGAAATGTTCCAAGGATTCCAAAACTGTCTTTGTTTTCTTTCTAGCATAAAAACTCAATGACTTCTATTCTTTTGAATTTTGAATAGAAGTAACTTTACAGTATAAGGCAAAAACTAAATATTTTGTTTTAGTGTGATATACTGGAAAATTTATGTAATTGAATGCTGTTTTTATTTTTATTTCGATAATCTTTATGCATAACATCATATTCACAATGTGAATTGTAAAAAAAAAAAAAAAATTTTTAAATATTTTTATTTTATAAAAATTACAAATTTTTTTGTTGTCAGTCTGATTCTTATGAAATTTAATGATTATATGTAACTTTTAAAAAGAAACACAATTTCTTTCATACATTTTTTTGATTCAGGCCTTAGTTGAAAAAATTTGACATTTTGGTTTTTTAGTCAACTGGTATTGATTTTTCAAAAAATAGAACTCATTGAGTTTTTGTGCTAGAACAAAAACAAAGACAGTTTTAGAATCCTTGGAACATATCTAACACAAGTATATTCGCAAATTTTCCGTTTCTTGTTTCGTTCTCTTTTTATATGGGGTTGAAATGGGCTCAAAAATTTACTATTTTGGTGCTTTTTCACTGGTGTTGATATTTCAGGATGTAGCTCCTCATTCAGTTTGTATGCTGGAACAAAAACAAAGACAGTTTTAGAATCCTTGGAACATTCCTAACAAACTCAAATGGGCTTTTTTTACATTTCCCATTTGTTCTCTTTTTATATGGGGTTGAAATGGTGTAGATGATGCAAATTTTGGTCTTCTGGTGGGTCCCTCCCCCCCCCCTGGGGGGGGGGGATCTATTGTCCGTAGCGCCATAAAATTTTAGGACCGAATAGTCCATGACCTAAGGGTTCTTTTCCAACAATAACATGAATATTACCCCATTGGAGGGAAAAGGGGCCCCGGAGGACCCCCTTAACGTTGTGCCTGCTTACTAAGGAAAACGCTCAAATAGAATCAGGTGTTGTGCATATTCATAAATTTCCAGAACCGAGCAGACAGACGTGGGAAAGGATGATTTAATATTTGAAATGGAATCTTAGCGACAGGGCGAATACTGTGTACATTCTCACACTCGCTTCTTACAACTTGAGGAATTCATCATCATAATTTTCATTGTATTAATTGAACTTTAATCGTGGATAGATTATGTATGATATCTCCGACATTTATGTATACCCCGTTTTGGACATACTTTAAAACTAGTATCCATACTTAATATTCATACATCTGTTTTATAATGAAAACAAAGTATAAAGAAAAATGAATTTTAAGAATACGCCAATAATAAACGAGCAATATCAGATTTACAAACGAAAAATAAATCAACGAAATGATAACAATGAACTAACTTCAGAGACGGGAAGTGACGGTCCCCTCTCCGTACCGAAGAGTACGCTACGCGTTTTGTCATGAAACACACAACATAAGTGTAATATACAAGAGATGCTGGACAGTAAACTTTTTAATATGAAATAGTCGAGTATTTCTCATTTTGTGGAGGACTCCATGAAGCGCGGAAAAACAACTTGCTTAGGAAGGAATGCGAGCGAAGTATTCCGCGGAGGAAAATGAATGGGAGTTGTGCCGTGGCGTACGGAGGCGTGTGTTGGTGCAGCGGAGGGAGTAAAGCGTGGGGATGCTTCCTTGAGTGCTAACTTGTGAGTTTAATTGGTCTTCGAAACATGAGCGATATAAATACAGTTCAAAAGTCAGAGGTGCGCGGAACTAAAGAATATAATAGACCTAGTTCTACAATTTACATCTTCACCCGGAGGAATATCGAGAACCTCGTGATGGCTGAACATTTCGCGGGATATCATGGGGGGAATCGATTGTGCAGCCCTGAACCTGAGAGTTGGGGCTTATATAAACGGCGTCAGTACAGGGATTCTCTTGCTAGAACCAATCAAAGATGTGCGTTCCCACCGCAATTCAGTTCATCAGTTGTCACACAGTTGATCCGGAACTTGCTCACAAAGGGAAGTACATAATCAGTTAAAATATTTTGCGTTATTATTTTGAGTGATTTCAATTTTAAAATGTTGCGTACATTATTAGGAACGCTTCATTGTAACACACCGGTGGGTGTAGTGGCGCCATACCAAGTCATTTCAAACGTCAGGAACTCTATCCAAGCCCTCATTTCAGTTTCAAATTTCAATTCAATTTATATTAATCCAGGAATGAGACTTTCATCATCATTTATAATTTACTTCATTTCTCAAGATTCAAACCGTGATTCAAAAAATAAATAAATTAATAGCCATCGAATTCTGTCCTAAATTAGAATATAAATCTGGTTTCGAATTGAATGTGTGTATAAGTGAAAAATTACATTTTATATATTTTGCTGCAGAGTCAGACTACTACTCTTAATTACACTAGGGCCGTTTACACTAGGGGACATTTTGGCCGTGAGGCGCGACGCGTGTATATGAGGTTCACTACTGAGTTTCATATTTGTGTATGTTTATACGAAGTTCCCTATTCGCCACGATAGTTACGAGGCTTTTGAGTGTCGCGGATTACGAATTCAATCAGAGCGAATAGGAAACTTCGTATGAACACACAAATATGAGCATCAGTGGTGAGCCTCGTATACACGTGTCGTGCCTCACGGCCGAAATGTCCCCTAGTGTAAACGGCCCTTTACTCTCAAATTACTCTCAAACGAAAGAATGTTTTGACCTTTCGTTTCAATTCCAATTTGAAGTCGATAGGTGCATTTTTCCGAAAGTTACAAGTGGGTGAAAATATGTGTTGCATTAGTAGCAGGGCTTATCTGGAAAATATCCCAGAGATCATCAGAGGATCGTCTAGCTATTTCTGTAGCAGCGTGCACCGATTTTGAAGATGTTCCTTGTACCGAGGTCTCTCAAAGGCGTGTCTCAGCCACATTGTGGATAATCTTTTAGTGCGGCTATGTGCCCTCTGCTTGAGCGATGTTGGTGTGGCTGTGCGCCCGTTGTTGACGGTCTGACGCTTGTGAAGTACATGCTCCTGTGTGCGCACTCGTTTGTCCTAACCTCCTAGCGATACATTCCTTTGCTATCAAAGTCTTTGCTGCTGTCAAAAAACTATTTGCTCTTCCGGGCTTACGTTAAAACAACATCGCAATAAACTTTCTACTAAGCTGTCCAACGGATGATATTTTCGAGCTGTGATAGATATTCTTCATTGCCTCAAATTCAAAAGTTTTCGAGCGTTGTCCGCACTGCAGGATGATAATTGTTTCAAATTAGAGAATAGGCAGTTTTGAAGGTTTCTTTCCTCCTTAGTTTTTAAATTTGCCGGCTTACTGAAAACTTTGTATCTATAATTCTATATACATGAGTGTAGTACGAATGTTTCATTGCCCCATCAAAGATCAGCTATTTATAGAAGTTATGCAAGACAGCATTCATAAGTAGGTTGTTATAGATTGCCTTCGTTTTTTTTTTTCATTTGAATGAATAGTAGTAATTAGTTATGGAATGCAATCTGTTCTTCATTTGCTTCGTTTTCATTATGTCACTTAGGCTACAGAAATGAAATCGTATTTATGTCGAGAACTATAGGTACTAACACATCAGTAGAAACCTCGATCTCGTTAACATTATTGTGAAGTTAGTTTACAGTACGGCAATACAACAACTTCGCAATCACTTCAGAGTGTTTCTCAAAGAGTATAAATTCTGGTCTCATTTTATTTTAAAGTACCAAAAGCTTTTTTAATTTGCGAGTATCTTTGTTCATGAAGACTCCAATCGAAAATTTAAAAAGATATTATAGTAATGAAAAGAAAGTTTTTAAAGTCATTACATTTATTTCAAGCATATAGTATGCACATATACTTGAAAAATATAATTAATGTTTCAAATTTAAATAATTTAAATGATACATTTAGTATTTGGAAACAACGCATTTGATAAGCACCCATCTTTGACTTCAAGTGCTTTGAGCGATTTTTTTGTCAGAGCAGCTTACTGTACTTTGTTCTCCAAAAGTCGTGAATTCAAAATAGACCCTGAAAAAATCATCTCTTCGAAGCATGTGGCAGCCACGATGTTTACCCATTTTCTAGTTCCTGGATTTCACGAGTATTTTCAGAATTACACAATTATTCTTCCCATGACACGACCTAGAACTGCGTATCATGACCAAAGTCTGAATTAGTTGAAAAATAAGTAAAAGGGAAAAGATGTTTCGTTTAATGTTATTAACGATTCCGATTTTCAAATCAATTATTCCCGCGAAGTGACAGTCCTATGCTAATTAGGAATATAACACAATACACGTGAAAGACTAAAGCTTAATTTAACTTAATTAAATTTTGTAGGATGATATAACGAGAATGAAAATTCCATCGATTTCGAAGCTTGCTGAATTTTGTTCTAACTTTTGACAAATAGATTACATGAGAGAATATATCAGTCTCGGGGAAATTTGAATTCTTTGAAAGCCATGCTAAAACACGAACTTCTGACACTTTATTTCCCGTAAATGTCCTCCATTTGTCCTGTTTTTGGCTGAATAGGTAAAATTCATTAGAGGAAGACCAATACAATTAGAAAACGAGGTGCTGCTTACAGTAGATATCTCAACGTGGAAATCGACGAGGATTTCTTTTGAAGCTTAGACAGACCCAGTCTCGCAACTTATCCACTGCAGAACAACGAGTTCGCTCTTTTGAATGAGAAACTGGCTAAGTTTGAGCTGGCTCGAGGGGTCGTAAGTTTATCGTGAACCTCTCATGCTGAACCCTCTTAAATCTGCCACCAGCGATTGAGAGCTAGCGAGTCCTGGGCGAAGCCGAGATTAAAGGAGACAAGTGGCATTAGCCTTACTCCCGGCAAAGGTGTAGCCCCATTAGCGATATTTATGACGTCTATTACCGAAGAATAATATTTAACTCAAAATAAGCGTGGGTGAACTTCACAATTTGTTCAACACGAATCATCCGTGCATAATGGAGAATGCTTAGACTAATTACATTTTGCTAATGTTCTTTTGAATTTCTCATCAAATGAGAACAGAGATGGCCTAAAAATAACACTGGTAAAGTAGAGATAGTTCTCGCGCAGATTTAAGCACGATGCTAAGTCCTATTCAGCGTCGGAGCTACGGTGATTGTCGCACAGGATTTCTGACTCACAAGCTGGAGAAGTGCACCTGATGTCGAGTCATACAGTAAGTAATTGTCGAATGCAGAACAGAGAAGTATTGAAATTTTATTTTATCAAAATGATAATTCAGCGAGAAACAAGATTTATCAGTCAGGGTTATATGAACGCTTTTCACAAGTACTGCAAAATTTAATCTCGGTTTAATTACATGAAAAGAAAAATGTAAAAGTGTATTTGCGATTTTCGGTATCGTGGAAGTTCTGAATAACAGTAACTCATCAGATACAGCCAGATAATTGAGTAGCATTGCCGATACTGGAATCATTGGTAATCGACAAGCGGAATTCTAGTATCTCAACATTACGTTCGTGCGAACATTCATTCGCAGATGAAGCGTCGAACGATCAACAATCTTGGATTGAAAAGCTTCAAGAGATTCGATGGAACCCAACCTTTTCAGAAATACCCGTGAGTGAGCTTTCGATTACACGACGTGACAATCTGCTTTCCATTTCCACTTGGAAAGAACACGAAACGTAAATCAGGGAAGTAGGTGTCCCGTGCTCTTACAACACCAAATTCAGAACAAGGATCTATCATAACAACGATGCGAATAACAATTGGATTGTGAGGGACAAATTCCCCTTCCCACTCCCGCGAACAAGCAGGTAAATTGATTCTTCAGTGAAAAAAATAGTCAACGCTGTTTGACTCATGAGGTTTAGGCTTGCTTCAGTATAAAATGAACTTAAACTAATTTACAATGGTTTTCACAACAAAATCACTGTGCAAATCCAATGCGTACTTTATGAACCGTCAGTGAACGGAAAATTGCCATAGCCATTCACTAGGTATAGAAAGCAGTCAAAGTGGAATTAAGAATTCGTACTCTGATCAATTTAAAGCTCTTTCTTTTAAACCTGCCCCATGAGTCGGACTATCGTTCATATTCAATACTTTTTCATTTAAAATTTGCATTCCCATTCATTTTACCAGTAGTAGGTGTATGGAGGTGTTTCAAAATTCGAGGTACAAACTTTGATAGGTTGTACAGGAAGGCGAACTAAACTGTTTTTACTCTATGACGGGTATCCGAAAACGTCACGAGATTCCCGGCTTTGCAGCAATATCTGCAGAAGCAACAGTGATTTTAGCTACTAGGTCTTCTTCGGAGTCAACTAGGGTGTCGTACAGAAGGTTCTTCATATGTCCCCAGAAGAAAAAATAATAACGGAGTCAAATCGGGAGATCTTGATTGCCAAGAGACAGGACCACCACGACCGATCCATCGATAAGGTCAGCGGCCAGTTAATTACTCCCTCACTTCGTTCGAGTTATGTGTAGGCGCTCCATCGTGTTGGAACCACAGTCGTTGACGAACGGCCAAAGGAAGATCTTCCAGTAACAGTGGTAATTGTTCTTGAAGGAAAATTCTGTATTTCCGCCCGTTTAATCGTTCAGGCATGATGTATGGACCGATCACGTAGTCATCTACAATGCCTTCCCAAATAATGAACCAGAAGCGTTGTTGAAACTCATGCTTAACTTGTCGCCATTCATGGGCGATGTGCAAATTAAACATTTCCTCACGACTGAATGTAGCTTCATCTGAAAACAATACATTCTTTGAAAAGCTTTCGTTCTCTAACTGCCTGTTTATTATCCACTGGGTGAATTGCGCGCGAACAGGATAACCTCGCGGAGTCAATCCCTGAACTCCTACGAAGTGGAATGAATGAATCTGATTAAGGGTATCTCCTGCCCTAAAATCCACCTAATTGACCTTATGTTCAAACTTCGTTATACACATTGCTATCGCAACTAGGGGAGCCAAAATGCATACCAAAATGTAAAATTGAATTCCAAACACATTTGCATCCATAAAATTTTTCGATTTCCACAACATCAAAACAGTTATTCCGTGTGCAAATAAAATTATTCATAAATTTGCGCAAATCCCTACTCCTTCCACAGTTTTCAATGTCAAAACATGATTTTGGTCTAATTCGATGCGGAAAGACTGTGGAAACTGGAAAATGCAGAATTAATTGGGATATCGGATTAGAAAAAAATTTATAGATAAATTTGACCAAAAATTTTTTCTTCGGAGCACTCCCAGATTTTTTACCATAAAAGTCTAATTTGAAGTTTAAATGAAATTCCGTTTCCCTAAACTGTTTCCATTGTTTTATCGCGTCGAATGAGACCAAAATCACTCTTTTACGGGGAAAATTGTAGGAGTAGAGTTTTGTGCAAGTGTATGCATTAATAAAATATATGTTTGTTCACACAATAACTTCTTTCTGTTGCGAAAACCAAAAAAATTTACAGAAAAAAATGTATTCAGAATTTAATTTTATATATCTGTATGCATTTTCGTACCCCTAGTTTCAATAAGAATGAAGATACTGAAATTTGAAAAATTAGGTAAAATTTAGAAAATTTAAATTTTATTGGAATAAGTGTATCAATGAATTTTTATTTTATTTCGAAATTCAAATAATCCTGCATTTTCAAGTTGCCACAGTCTTTCCTCATCAAATGAGACCAAAATCAAGCTTTTAAGATAAAAATTGTAGGAGTAAGGTTTTTTTCGAAGATATAAATAATTATATACGTTCGCACAATAACATTTTTCTATTGCAAAAAGTCGAAAAATTTCATTGAAGCAAATGTGTTTGGAATTCAATTTCACATATCTCTATGCATTTTCGTTCTCCTAGTTGCAATAAGAATTCAGAGAGGGAAATTTGAAAAAAGTAATGTCTAGGGTAGGAGATCGCCTTAACATTCAACACTCGTCATACCCCCCCACATGTTGTTATAACCCCATAACTCTTGCTACAGCACGTGTGCTCGCACATGGGTTTTGCTGAAAGCGTCGAAGTACTTCATTTTCCATTTCCACATCTCGCGTTGGGCGGCCAGCATCCGGTCGATGTACACCTAACGTTCCTGTTTCACATGACCTTCTGTGTAAATTTATAACCGCCCAATGGTTAGGTACGTGTCCGTTTGGATATCGCTCAGCGTATGTCCGAGCTCCCCGTTTTGTATTGCAACCAGCTGCGCCGGATGTTAGGTGTATATCTGCCAGTTCAAGATTAGTCAGACGTTCCATATTCCTCGCCTCGTCTCACCATGTCAACTAACGAACGTGAAGGGGGAATATCTGGAGGGAGCATTGCCGATTTCTATCGGATTCAAATTGGCTGCAAAAGTTGAGAGACTAGGGCATTGGCAAGGCTCGACACGTGACCACCTTTGAGCCAAACACAGACGCTTGGCTGAAGTTGGCTCCTTTCACCTCCTCTACAACTCCCCCTCCCATTTTCCAAAGCAAGATTAGTACCGCTCTACAAATCGGAGGATGAGGTGCGCGTGCAAGTCGCTCTCTCATTTTTATATTCAAGGACCGGTAATCTTTACAGTTTTCAACTCTAAATGTATCTTTGCTAGTAATTTGGATATTATTAAGTGTCCTAAAGTGAGGAAACACAATTTATCATCTTTCGGAATCTAAGAATCCAAAATTCGTGATTAACGATTGTGCGATTAACTCATCAGCTAAAAGAGCGTTCGGCGAGCGTGTGCACAATCAATCGTAGTTAGTAGGAAAACTGACTTCCGTGCTGACGTCACACTAGCCTAAACGCTATTGGTTACCAGAGACATAAGAGAAATCTCAAAAACTGGTTCTGGTTTCTGTCGGCTATGTTCCCTCCTCTATATTATAGCTCCGCGCTAACGAATGCCCACACCTCAGCCGCGGTGTTGCCAGATGTTGCCATAATGCGGGATCTGTATTCTGAAAATCATGTAAAGTTTTCAGTTTAACGTGATCATCCATTGAACTCCTTGTATCTCGAAAACGTGACATTTTCGGATACCCGTTCATAGAGTAAAAACAGTTTAGTTTACCTTCCTATACTACCTATAAAAGTTTGTCCCTAGAATTTTGTAACACCCTGTATATATGTATAGCCTAAGTACATTATTTATTTTTTGCGTCAGACTCCCGTAAGAGTGAGCATAGAAATTGCGAGGACGGTTGAGAATTAATTTTCTTCCCAGACGGGACAGACAATATCCGTTCAAAAATGTATGGATATTATAGATTCAACTGTTTAATATTTCACTAGCCTAAAAATTATACACCCTACTCTCTCGCATCAGCTCGGCCAACTTGTCCTATAATAGGTTAGTGGGACACCGGTGTGCCGATTTACGACCACTTGTGCAAACATCCTCTAATCACTCATTTTCCCTAGAAATCTAAGGTGATGAATAAAATATGCCTTGTAGGAACTCGATCTTGGTCTAAAAGAAACCCATCCGATTCTATGTTCATGCATATAAAACCATTTTTTGCACCCCCAGGTTCGGGGGGAAAGTTTTGAAAAACCTCTCATTTCTCAACCGTTGGATAAAAAAATTAGCCTCAACTTGAAGCTAAAACTGTTTAAAACTCGACACAGCTCATAAATTTAGTTTTCTTTCATTCATGAGACAGAAGCAGAGCTTCTCACCTTCGCTCCCCCTTCTCTCCCTTAGGCTATAAATTTCTCTAAAGCGCACTTTGATATACCTCATTCCTGAGCTATTGCATTGAAAAATTTCGATTTGAAGTTTAAAACCTAAGCTATTTCCTAACGCACACATAGCTCATAAGTTTTTCCTTCTCAAGAGGGTAGCAGCGAAACTCCTTTCAACCCATGTAGTAAGTCCATTTTTCAGAAGAGACTCATTTCGACACAAATCTCACTTCCAAGCCATTGCACTTAAAAACCTCATATTACTCTGAACATCCATCTTAGAAAATATAGCGTTTCTACTTATATCGCATGAATTCCTCGTTTATTCAAGAAGGAGCGAGGTTTCCCTAGTATACAGTATTTTCAAGAGTGCCGGAAATTTTCTCTAGAACTAATTAAGTGAGGATTTATGAAAAAATCAAAGATGTACAGTGATCATCATACGTGAAATACGTGAAATATGAAGGTGTTCAGGTGAAGATCACATGGATAACCAACCATCAGAAAGACATCCAAAAAAGCATTAGATACTATTTTGAATAAGTCCCAATAAGAGGAAACCTTCAGAGTCCACGAAAGAACACCTGCACGCACGTCAAACCCTCTACCACTGATTTTTAAGCTCCACCAAATTCAAGACGATCGCTATTCTCTATGTCCTTTGTGTCTATAAACACGGTTAGTTAGTGTCACTAAAAATAAAAAGATATAGGGTAATAATCTAATCTTGCGATAAAAGGATAATGAGGCTATTTCGAAAATAAATGCTAGTGGAATGAAAATAAATATTTTTCTAGTAGGTAGTAATGAATTTGAACCTCTTTTGAAACGGTCCTTCTAAGAACGTGAGAAACAAGGAGACTGTAGAAACTTCGTGCACGTCGGAATAAAATAATTCAATAGTTTCTCATTTACTAGACACAGAAATGTCTTTAAAGGTGAAAATTCATCATTATTGTGTCTTCTGGTAGCACCATATATATCTTCCTACATTTTCAAAAGTTAACAATCATAATCTGCACCTGCACTTTGCACATTGGGAATTAATGTTTGCATTTTTCGGAAGAAACGTAATATCTTTAATTTAATATTATCCAAGCATAACGGTTGAAGCACAAAGAATTGAAAATTTCACGAACATTACGAAACGATTTGTTATATCGTAGGGAACCACATAATTAATATTAACTTCAATCAGAACTACATCGCTGTTCAAAGAAGTACAAGCAGTGGGTAAGAGTAAGTCAATTTTAGTTGTTTAAAATAATCCTATTCGCCTTTGACATTTGAAACTAGAACTGAAAAAAAACAAGATCAAACAAATAAGAATTAAATATTTTTGGAAATTGTACATTTAAAATTTGTAAACTGTAGATTTTTATTTCGTAAAAACATTTAAAAACTTATAGAGCAAGATGGATGATAGTTTCTATCACATAGAAAATCAATATATTCGTATTTGATCGCCCAACTTGGTTGGCTGCAAGTACTTTGAAGAGAAGCGAACATAGTTTCTTGTAGAAGAGAAGAGTGCAATGTCTCTCAAAAATCTATAAAGATTGTTTTCGTTCTTCTAGACAGCGTTTTTCTAATTTTGTCAGATAAGGTGGTTGTGTTTAGCCGACAAAAATTTCAATTGCTCCGGGAGACTTCCGACTTCCGAGTAGATTTAGACCCAAAAACTGTGAAGGGCCATATAGAACGCTGATTCTCGAATAACACAGCCAACCTGAATTATATTTTGATGAGAGTTTAGGGTCTTTATCTTGCTGCAACACTCATTTGTTCCTTTTCTGAACATAAAAGTGAGGTGTTCAAACCGAATTTCACCTTGATTGGTCTAATTTATCATTCTATTTGAAGTCACGCTTGGTCTTCTCTCAGGCCCACACTTCACGGTGAGTAGAGCGTTCTTTTGCATGGAAGTTCTTAATGGTCGCTCAATTCCATTATTTCTAAGCATTTGTCATTTTTGTCATCATCTGGCGATAGAATGCTATCGAAATTGTCAGTTTCTTCGTTGAGGAGATTATCATCGCATTCTCAACGAGCAGAAACTTTTTTTATCAGACGTGGAAGTCAATTGTCTTCAGGTATTGCCTACTGAAATCTTCATCGCACGAAGCATTGACGATTGTTCATTCAATAACGTTCAATCCAACTGATATAATGGGTCGCTAATTCTCAAAAAAATTATGAGGGTCTTTTTTTACTTCCACGTTTATACTGTCTCGTTACGATAACGTGCATGGAGTGTCTAATTTTAGTTTACTGACTAGTGTACCCTTAGACTTTGTGTTCATAATAAAAGTTTAAAAAAATCTAACACGAATGTCAAGTTTCTGGCACTTTTCCCTGTGTCCACAATCATTATTGCGATGCGAAATAATCATTTCACTCACTTTAATACATACTGTGGTCTTTGACTTCCGGTGTACTGAAATTCCTGAACGATAGTGATGGGGCGGAGGTTTTCGTTCACTGAAACAAACCTTTGTAGTGTATCCTTAACAACTGAAAATTGATTTGAAAAGGTATGAAAGTTCTACTGGAAGCCTGTGATGCTTTTAGGATTTCTAATAATCCAGAAACTTTATGCCACTTTATTTTATTTAGGAGACTATAGCTAACCTATTTGATAACAATAAAATTCCGTGTAATTTTTTCGTTGCATCTCCTTAGCAATCTTAGAACTACAATCTTCGAGTCCATTTGAACGATTTGCAGACAATTTTACTACTTCCAGCCATGCATATTTTAATTATTTTCATTTCATTTTCAGTAGTACAATTTATAGTATATTTATTTTATTCTACTTTATTTTTCATTAGGTTCGACATTTTTCTATCATTATTAAAAGTTCCAATTCTAAAATGTGGTTAGGAATGTATTTAATAACGCTGAATATATTTTTTCTGCAAACAGTGAATTCATTTTCCATACAATGCACGTTACATCAAAATAACGAGCCGTGACTGCTGTAGTACTGCTTCAAATAGGGAAATAACACCTTATAAGGTACAATATTCGAATAATAAACAAAAATTTCGAGCATTACTATGAAAAAATTGTTTTTGTCATACTCGAGTCTCGAAAATGAACCTTCGTTCGAAAAATTTCTTTAATCGAGGAGCAGAAACAGTCTCTTATTCAGAAACAGTCACTTCTTTTTAATTTTTATAGCATGTGAACATGACTAAAGATATTTTCACATTTGTTTCAACTTCTTGACGTCAGGTCGTGTGTAGGAAACTATTTTAGTGAGTTCTTCGCAGAGAAAATGAGTGTAGCTTACCAGTTTTTTAGCTTAGTCGTGAGAATCGTGCACCGTTTACATTGGGATCCAACAAACTTAGGATTAAAAAATCTTATCAATTCTGTGATTCTGACAAGTGAAGATTGAAGTTAAATTGGTACTGAAAATTATCACCTAGATATGAACAGTTAAAAATTTCTTCATGTACGAGTCAAATTATTTATTTTTAGGGTATACAAATAGACTTTCACAGTGAGAAGTACTTCGCTATGTTTCAATAGTCAAGAACTCCAGAGTTACGCGACGTTTAGACACAGCTGAATTGGTAGCGAAGGCTCGCATCTCAAAGTAACGAGTGCATAAAGAAGTTTCCAATGGCCAAAAAAGCTCATCCTGATACTTTACACTAAAATCTAACCGATTTGAAGGCATTCCAGCAGCAGAAAATTTCTCTTTTCATCATTGGCGCCGTCGTTTCGGACTGGAGGAAAATGCGCTTGGAAGCCCCAGAACAATTTCAAACGTTCAGCCGCTATTTGGGAGATTTTCGGAAGATCTGCTGGTAAGTACTTGGCAAAGTTGAGCATGGTGGCTTCATAAGCAATGAAAAGGAAACTCGATCAGACAGACTCATGGCAGAAACTTTCGCCGCTGAACGACCAGTGAATATTGCTATCCGTGATGAACTGTACCGACATGATCAGGAAGATGGAAGGTGAATGAAGGTTGAGACCTGAACTGGTGAAAAGTCAGAGGTGAACTGTTTAAGTGTAGATTCTAGAGTTTTAAAATCTTTCTAGAATCTTTAAGTACTCCCGCATCTAGAAAAACCCGTGAATTTGGGGGTCCAAATTTAAATACGTAACGTTGAAGGAACTTGATCACATATTGAACTTACTTTTCTTAACCATCAAATTAGTTCATTTATTGTGAGCTGAAAAAAATGACAAGCTACAGCATCCATGGAAAGTTGCCCCTACTGTGATGTTTAGGAGTACTTACGAGAGTCTCTCTCATAACAAAGCATATCGAGAATATCGGCAGCGCGGAAAATATCACCGATTTAGCAGTTATTGGATGCAGAAAAAATATCTGCTCGTGGAAGGCATCCGTGTGTGATTCTATCAGAACAATGCCAAAGTTCTAGAAAGGTTCCAAACCAATTGACAAATTTGAAATTCGAAGAATTTAGCACCAAAGGGTAATGAATTTTCAGAAGAACTCTAACGACGTTGAAGCTAGAAAGTTAATTTTACGAACAAGTTTTAATGAAACTCAGTTATGAAAACCTGAAAAATCACTGTTAATTTTAACCTTGAATAACTTAACTTACTCTATCTCAACCTATATATTCTTTCTTTTCTTAACCGATCCTGCTCTAACATAACCTAAGCTAACTGATTCTACATTAGCGGAACCACATTTCGAACTCCCTTAATAGCATAAAATAAAGCTTGGAAGGTGTTTCCTACGTGTTCATTTTTAAAACAAGAGGAAGATATTCTCTGTGAGTCGTATTGCTCATTGTCTACCCAATCAGAAATTATTGTGGGCCTCATGTCAGATTATCTCAGACTATATTGGGCCTTCCCAGCATAATGAATTATGTGATGAAATACCCCCATAATCATCGAAGAATTTAGTGGGCATTACCGGTATATTTCTGAGCGGCAATGCGTACCATAATGATCGAAGATTTTCGTAGGTGTATCTCCCATAATTAGGTAGGTAGTGGGCTCCGCAATAATCATCTAAGATTTTCGTGGGTATACCCTGCACATGTTTGTATACCCTGCACATGTTTGATTTTCGTGGGTATACCCTGCACATATTTGGCTTGATGATTTATGCCTGTGTTCAGCACCTACATGGTGGTAATATGTACTTAAGAAATAGCAAATTTACTCCTAAATTGAAATGATCAAACCGATATAAAAGATTGATTAGCAGGTTTCTAATAATTGTCTATTACAACCTGTTATTGAATTATCCATAAACGTCAGAATAAAATTATCCTACCCTGTACCTTAAATGTAAATGTATTCTCAGTAGGAAAATAATGCAGGTATATTCTCGTGACATATTATTTTACTCTCAAGAAGCGCTAAATCGTAAAAAATTGCTCTTATTCGATATATTTTGTGTACATGACACAGAAAACATCCTTGGTAATAACTTTTTTCCCCTTCTCTTAGATTAATGCGAAATTATTTTTCGTTGATCAGGCCTACGTGATAAATTTTCATTTCCATTGTAAGTACCATCAGAAAATTCATCACCAGCCATTATCTTCAGTGCTAGCCAATGAGCGCAGAACAGGATGAACAACCATTGGCTGTTGCCATGGGCGTGATCTGAAGTTGAAAATAAAAAAATAGCAAGGGATCACGCGTGTTTTGATGTTTTACATTATAAATAAGCTAGTTTTTCAATATTTTTGTGCGCATAAATGTTTTCATAATTTGTGGATTGTAATTTCTGAACACATAACTAATAATTTTATGCGTACGTATATAGATACTTTTAGCATGGGTTATCAGCAGAGCATGTTTGTATGTTTTATGCAACGGTTCAGCAGGAAGCAGTTGCCTAACCTGACGTAATCCACCACCTTGCGACCCGCGAAGTGTTTCTTGACTCGCCTGGTTTGTTTCTTTTTCCATCGATTATTGGAGAATGAATTTCACACGTAAATATAAGCCTTTTAAAATGTTGAGCAAGCGACAAAAGCAAAGACGAATGAAAAATACGTGGAAATTTGTAAATAAAGGAGCAAGTGAATTAGATGATCCGTCAACTTCATGCGCAGCTAATCCTACTGCCTGCGGAAGCAGTCCAGGGCGCCATGAAAATCATCCCTGTAGCACTGATTTAGATCGTGATAGTGTTGATGAAATAATTTCAAATAGTGATAGTTGCAATGATGGTGCGGATAAGTTGTTTCCTGTTGAGGAAGAGAGGCCAGAAGGACAACAGTGTGCATTGAACAAATTCAATCGTAATTGTAACAGTGATTGCAGTGAAAAACTTACATGTATTCTGGCAACATGGCTTAACAGAGAAAAGAGCATTAAACATGCGTGCATTGATAGGCTATTAAGTGATTTATCAGGAGCTTTTAATGTACCTAAATGCACTGCAACACTTCTTGATAAAAATTCCCTCAATATTAAGACGATGGAAAAAGGTGAATATTTTCACTGCAGTGACTGGCTTCTGAATATTAAACATTACATTGAACTTGATTCTTATGATGAACCTGAAATTAGATTGATTGTCAATGTTGATGGGGTTAATTTGTACAATGCACTTTCTTCATCAAAATATTCATCTTACCCAATATTGGTTAAGGTTGAGAAAAAGGAAAAAAATTTCTGTGTGGGAATTTATTGCTCAAATTCCTAACAATCAAAAGAAATGCCAAGCACAGGTGTGCTCCTCAAAGAATTTCTTAGTGACATAAATAAAGCAAACAGTGAAGGTATTCTTGTGAATGGAAATAAAATTTTTGTGAAAATTGGAGCTTTTGTATGTGATGCCCCAGTCAGGGCTGCTCTCAAAAATACCGTGCTTCATTCGGGCTATAGTAGCTGCGAAAGGTGGGAAGTTGTTGGAGAGTACCATAGCAATACAGTTGTTTTTTTGACTACCAACAGCCCTGTGAGAACAGATGATACTTTTACAAGAAGAAAGGACAGCTCTCATCATAAATCACAAGATGCCAATGAATTAGAAATTCAAAAAATTCCTATGTTATCATTATTTGTTTTGGATATTATGCATCTGTGCTACCTTGGAGTAATGAAAAGATTCCTCAATAGATTGTTGAATCTTAAATTAAAGGAAAAAATTTGTCGTCTTGACTCCACATCTAGGAATCTATTTGATGAAAGATTACTCTCATATCAAGTTTATATCCCTTCTGAATTCCCTCGAAAACTTGAAGGGGGAATATCTACAATTCTCAAATGGAAAGCTAGCCAATATCGCTTATTTGCATTTTATGTTGGCTTGGTTTTGCTTTCGTGTAAAAAAATTGTTGTTTCTAACTTAAATTCCACTTTTCTTAAATTTTCAATTGCACTGAGACTACTAAACACTGAAAATCAAGCCATTAATCTTACCTTCATCCAACATTTGCTTAATGACTTCATTGAAAATTGCAAAACAATATTTGGCAACTCATTTATATCATACAATGTGCACAGTCTCCAGCACATTCCACAAGATTATGCAAATTATGGAGTTCTGGATAAAATATCTGCATTCAGCTTTGAATCATACCTAGGTTCCCATGTGAAAGGGGCTGTGCGTTCAGGTTACATGCCTTTACAACAGATTGAACAGCACATTCATTATATGAACTCTAACAGTCATCCTGACACATCATTGCCTCTCTTTAAAGTTACATTTTATTGTTATAAATCACAGTGCACACATGGCTATGAAGGAAATTGTTTTAAAAAACTCTATTTCAAAAACCGTATCTTAAAGTTTCTTCACTCCAGCAAATGTGACTGTTATGTTCAACTCAAAAGTGGAGAAGTAGCTCAAATTAATTCTATCCACCACAATGATGGAACATACCTTTGTGAAGTTTTCATTTGCTCCCAAAATTTTTTTTCTCTTCTCGAATTGATTCCACGGAGCTGGGAGTAAATAAAGTAAAGTTTTCAACACAAAGGAAACAAGCGATCAACATTTCTGATGTTTTTGCAAAAGTGATGGTATTGCCCTTGGAAAAAGAGAGCTTTGTCAGCATCATACTGTTGCACTCAATTACTTCATTTAAAAATTTGCTTGTGCTCTTTTTTTGAAAAAATATATAAGAAAGTGATGTACAATACTATTTTATTTTTTCCAATATAAGGAGTGACTAGAAAATTTGTGTGATCATGATACAACATTTAAAACTCGATGAACTCAAGAAATATGTAGGAGTCAGATTTATTGGATATGGAAAATCAAATGATGTAATTCCCTCCGCGTGGATAGTCAGCTGGGATAAGAAACGCAAGAAATGCAGATACCCAACAAAAAACGCAAGATTACTTGCATCTTCCAATTACAAAGTCTGTGAAGAATGGAAAATCTACAAGATTTCACCTCTCTGTCATTCAAGTAAGTAGCATTCTTTTATCAGAATAAAGAATGTAGGGTTAACACATCCTTGAATAGCCCTTGGAAAAAAATTGTCTCCATGAATTTTTTTGCACTTACTTCTTGATCTAAGATTATATTTGAAGTTTGCAAAACAACATCAACAGTTATGCATTACAGAGTGCACTCATTTCATGGTTTCGTACTTATCAGTAAATGCTATATTAAGTGTTCCCAATAGCTATAGCTGTTACTTTAATTTAATATTATAATTTTGTGATCTGTGTGTGACTGGTTACCATTCCTCATATATAAAACATCTTCATGTTCTAATTGAATCAGTATGTGGCTTCAATCTTTGTTTATTTAATGTTTTCTCCTGATATTGAATTATATTTTAGCATTTATTATATGCATCAACATTAAAGTAACATGCTTGCCCATCTTCTTTAACTGCCAATTGGTGAAAAAAAGTTAACATTCTTAGACATCATTTTTTTAGAGTAGAGTTGGTATAGTTAAAGTACCAACTTTAAACCAGATTTAGCTAATGTGTTTTTTTATTTTTACCTGAACACTTAGCTACTTAGCAGTGTTGAAATAAAATTTTGTGTAAAAAGCATACAATATTTTTCAAAATGTTGCCGGTTATAGTGTATGATATAATAATAAGACCAATATACATATTTTTGTCCTTGAGTTTTAGTCTGATATAGCTTAAATTGGATGTGCACTGTATTCAGTTTGTGTGTGAACCCTAATGTGGATAATTAAAAAATACAAAAACTTTGAGAACACATTCTAATACTAAATGCCAGAAGTTTAAAAAATTGTTTAAAAAATTAAAAACTGAAAAATTTCTTTCAGGTTCCTTTGAAAGGTGTGTCCGGAAGCTGTACTCCACCAATGAAGAATCGAATGTTGAAACTGAAGCAATTGAGGCAACCAGTTCAGGATCATCTATCACTGCCCGAACTGAAGAGGTTCCATGTTTTACGCCTAACATCTTCGCTACAAAGAGCGCTTGGTAAGGAACATTCACAATGTATTCTATGACATTATAGCTTTCAAAAATAGCAGGATGAAAAAGACTGGTGAAAATGTATTACAGCTCTTGGTATTTCTGAGCTTTTGACTTTTACTTTTTGTTATTAATGACCTAGCTATTCCTCCAATTTGATGGTCTTGTATCAATTTTCTAATATATATTTATGGCTAGCCTTGATGTATATTTTGAGGGGTATAAACTTTCGGCCATCTGCTTCTCACAGAACAATACAGTAGTGTTTAGTAGCTTTGTTTGTAGTGGACATAAATCTGTTTATGCTGCCAACATAATTTTGACCCTTAATATGAAAAGACAACATTTACAGCTGTGACTCTGCTACACAACTGAAAATTCAAGCACTGGAGGACAGAGTGGAAGCTTTAAATGGACAAATGTCTACAATGCACAAGAAGGTGGACTTCATGATGCAGGCCATTCAGGAGAACAGTGGTACGGGCTCCCAATTTCCTCCTCCAGCATCGTCAATGGATGGACTCTGTGAACTTCTTGAGCACGAGTCTTTGGTATGTAAAATGTAAAGCTCAAGAAGTAATGATAGTTTATGGCTAGCATTGCTTCATACGTTACAGGGCAATGAGAAACAATTTTTACTTGGGATAGCTGTTGTCCAGGCCCTGTCGATCATAATATGCCAAAATACACTTCGAAAAATATGTACTCGTCTCTGAAGCGTTTAGTTTCAATCAAACGTATTGAAACGTTTTGCTTGCGCCTAATTTGCTACCAGTACCACAAGGACTTGTATGAGGGGGAAATTTAAGATGAGCAACGGAGAATCAGTTGTGACATCTGTTTTCCTTTTTTTGTTTTAAGATGCATTATTTCTGTAACCTAGGGTTTGTATACATGTTACTTACGGATGATTTCTGCACCTGTCGTTGTGGGGGATGTAACTCACATTCTTTAGAAATTGCTCATAGTTAATACATCCAGGTTGATAATGGATTTTTTCACATTTGAAAACGGAAGAAAATGGTAGATGTGATCAATGAATTTTCTTTGTTTTGTAGATGTGAACCTGCTGTTAATGTAGATCTTCACATCAAGATGTCTTCTTGATGTGAACCTGCTGTGAACACATACGTATGTACTGTGGCATGCTTATTGGGTCCTCGAACATCAATCAAACAAAATATGATATAAACATGTGATAAATGCTTTACAATTTTGACTTAGCTCCGTTCAGATTGAATGTCATATTCTTGGTGCGATGGTTGGATAGGCTCTTCTTTTCTTGCTGAAACAGATTAGGTTATGAGTTAAGAACCAAATTTTTCGGCTCACTGCTATTCTTTTACTTAACACCCTCTACTCTCTTCTTGAACTTTTTTCTTCTTCAAACTTTTTCCTGGCTTGCTGTGTGTATGCGCTTAGTGTCCTGAGTGGCAACACACATGTGTTACTTCACAATTAAGGATGTCCTGTCAAGGTTCACACCTCGTGCATACATATATATCTCATTTACGGGTCCATGCAAAATAATCTCATCATCATTATTCATCTTTGGATCACCTTTGTTGTGGATTGGTTGGCTCAAACACTAATATAACTAACTAGCTAACTCATGATGCGAGGACAACATAGCGAACATTGCCTCTGCATGGGCACTGTTTCTTTTTATAAACCCCTGCGAACAGCCCATATCATTTTGTCAATTTTCATCAGAAGGTTTTCAATTTTCTTTTTCGTGTATTTGTGGAAAACAAAAAAGTTCATGCAAGCTAAAAGCAATACAATCTTAATTTCATTTCTAAGATTCTGACATGAAAAATTATCAGACACTTGTGTAGTGTGTATCATATTTATTTGCTGAAACATTTATATTCAGTAAATTCCTTTGTATGATAACGTTGAAGTAGCTACCACATGTGTTAAGGTATGAGCTTCCCCTCAACTTGAAACTTTAGCGCAATGTACGTCACCGTTTTCTAGCCGATTTCATGTAAGAACGCTATTTTTAATACATTATAGAAGAGTGACGTGAAATTAAATCAAAATCACGAGCGGTGTACTAACCCAGCTGTGGCAAACTACAGCTTATATAGCAAACTCCCTAATTCGGCGATATAAGCAATGCGCAATGCGTTCGAATCTCATCTGTGCGGAATGTTTTCAATATTATTAATTATTCCACACAGAAACCAACCCTAAACAGTGTGATCGGAGCTAAGCCAAGTGATACTGCCAGACTTATCATGAAGAGAATGATGACACGGGACTTGGCTGTTCAATTTTCCTTTTCTGGGCTTGGAGAGAAGAGGGCGCACACAAAGCATTCCTTCAAGACACACGTTGTTTGCAAACCAATTGTTGGTAAGTAATATTTTCCCATTTCTTAACGATACTTTGTTTTAGTTCTATCACTCTGTTGTGTTCAAGTGCAAGATTAATGTAACTTAGTTTTACGTGACCAATCGTCGAGTCACGCCTTTGCTACATGCATTCAAACCTTCAACTAAGGTAGATCTTATTAGAAGTTCATGTTAAAATTTACGTAACATGTCAATTATTAAGCCCGTTTTAAAATTTAGTATTAACTTGCACTAGCAATTGTGTATAATTCGAATACATAATTACTGAAGCATGGTTTGTAGCCGTTTAATGACCCCACCTGGATAATGATACGAAGGCTCCCCCACCACCTAACCAGCTCCCTTTGAGCAACCAATTGCCTGCCTCAACCGCCAAAGGTCTTCGGGGACCGGGTTAGTTCACATCTCTGTGCCCTCGAATACGTGTACGGTGTCGTGTGTGTGATAGCGGTATTGTGGTGTCGTGCGGATTTCCGGCGAAATTTTCTGCAAGTATGCGTTCCAGAGTGGTGTCTTATTGGTGTGCAGTGTTCACTACCTCAGATGTGATGATGGCTACGTGCTTGAGATGGTTAAGGATTGAGCGTATATGTCACTGTTTGCAAATCCTGTTGGCTTGTCGTGTGCGCATCCAGTGATAACTGTTGGTGCGCGATTTAGTACGGTCTGCATTTCGTTACGTTGGTTTTTTGACGGAATGGCTGATCATATTGCAAGGCTCTAAAAAACGGAGGGACAGGGTTCCTCTTCAGTGAGGAGGGTTTATTCGTTCCACTTTGCATCACCATGGGATGGCACCTCCACCTCTTCCAAGTCGGTTCATTTGAGATTTGAAGCTTGGTACCTGGCCATGTTTAGTGAAAGTATCACTATTTATATTTACAAATAGCTATAGCTGATTTTTTTATTTCAGATCGCATAACAAGTCTTCATAAAGTGACGACAGAAGAGGCGTTAGCAGCTTGCAAAACAGTGTTGCGAGGAACCCGTGACTGGGACGGCGGAAGGGCAAAGCGTCGTATATTAAACCTGGTAATTATTTCCTATACTTTTGATCACGAAAACAATCTAGTTTTAAGCAGTTTTTCTCGGTATTTCTTCAAGTTAGCTTACGGGAAAACTTCTGCAATGAATTCAATATACGAGACATAGAAAAACTCAGAACCCCCATTTAATTGAGTTTGTAAGTGATATTGAAGTGGACGTATATTATTTTAAGGGAGAACAAAGGTGGGATGGTGGGTGTAAGCTTGTTTTATAAGGTGAGAAATGAGGTCAGGTGTAGAGCAGGAGTGATTTGACTACTTGAAGAGCGAGTGGATAAGCACGTTAAGGTGGTTAGGCATATGATAAGATTTGGGTTGGTAGGCTGGTGAAGAAGATTATGGCTTGAGGCTATGGGATGCAGAAGTAGGGGGAGACTGCCAACCGGATGTATTAACTGTGTGAAAAGTTGTTTTAGTACGAGAGGAGTTGAAAAGTGGAGGATGCAAGAGTGTGCCCTTAACAGAGCAAGGTGGAGAGGAGTGTAGAAGGATGAGTGTTTTTGACGCAGCTCTGGCTGGATTTTCCCCCCGCACTTGAGCTCAGCTCCGAGCTGCTGGGAAACGGGAGAAGGGGTCCACCGCGGTCCACCATGTTGCGGCTTCGGCTGCAGAAGTTACAGGGAGATCCGTGTTGTTCTGACCCAAGCAGCACTGGAAACCGGAGAGGCCCCCTTCACCTCAGAGGGTTGATATGTGGAAATAAGTGTGTGTGTGTGTGAGTGATATGTGGGGGAGAATGAATGGGCTCTGAGGTCGGCCACTCTCCTGTGGGGTAAAGGCCTATTGTATATTATTATTACTGTTATTTTAGGATTTTAGTTACTTAATGAGCCTCTCTTTCTTCATCAGGTCGTCGTACAATATCTGGCTCAATTGTGATGTATAATATCGCAGTTTAGTAGAGTATTGTTTTTCATACTGAGACCATGCGATGTTGCTATATCAGCTATTAAATTATCCACAGCTTACAAAAGTGTAATAATTAGTGTGATCTATAGGTTACATTAGGTATGTGTTCATCTGCCACGTGGTCATAATTTTTGCGCGTTTCACCTGGTTACATTGTACACACTCTTAGAATAAAAGTAATACATCGCACCTACTTGTCGTTTTTCACTTAGCATTTTTATAGGATGGTTCTAGATAATTAAAATTCGGCAAACATGGTTCGTAGTGGTTGATATTATGTGTACGCTTCTGTATCATAGTAGTTACGTTGTTGTATATAATGTATTTTATTTCCAGGTGCCAGCGTGATGGCCGACGCAACTGAAGATGCGCAGGAAGTATAGAGTAATAATATACCAATAAAGTAGTATACAAATTTTCATTTTCCTTGTATGGTTTGAAATAGCGCCAAATCTCTTTATTTAGTGAGCAACTCAAAATAGACTGGACGAACAGGGAAAAGAAAAGAAATTACCAATCATAACAGTGACCGAATATAGCAAGTGGGTTTACCCTACAATAATCGAACAAAAATTAGTACGGGAACATCCCACCAAAATCCCTGATGTTTACCAGGTTTATTGAGGGAAATGGCCAAGATAATGCATGGGAGCTGCCCAGAATAATCGGCCTTGCGTGGGATTGTCCCTGTATATACAGTTATATATCATGGGCCATATTGTGGGAAGTATCCCTCAATAAACGCGACATAAGCCCAAGATAAGCCCACCATAATAAGTGGTTTTGTCCCACAATAATATGACGTAACATCGTGGGCCTTCCCATCATAATCATCGAAGATTCCCAAGATAATTTCTGATTGGGTAATGCAGTGGTCTCCAAACTACGGCCCGCGGGCTGTACTAGTGAATTTAGCAAGCGTATGCTAGCGGATTTGGTAAGCGTATGTATGGTTGCTCAGGGTGCGTACTCGGCGACTACTACAGATATTAAAGATAATTGCAAGAAAATTAGAGCGGTTTCGGCCCTTGGGACTTGGTGGAATAATCATTCTGCCCCTAAGGATGGATAATTAGGAGACCCGTGGTCTAATGTGTGAAACAGCGTTTTCAACAGCGTATTCAGGTAGCTGTAATGTGCCCATTGAAGTAGTGTGTTTCTTTATTTTTGTTCCCCATGCTAATCTGTTAATCTTAGGTACTTAGCTAGTGTTCATTTTTTTTAAGTTTTAACATTATTCAGTCAAGACCTCACATTCTTCTGCGTGTAGTACGGAAAGGTGTTGCCAAAAAATGACAACGCGGTAGGATCGATACAAACTGTGGATAGTGTGTGTTGGGCGACTGTTAAAGCTTTGCAGTTTGTTAAATCGAGTAGCAAAGAAAATAAAATTATTCACTTCCAAGCGAATCATTAACCTTTAATCAGACAGAGCAAGCCACGTTATAAAAGGTGTGCCTTACTTATGATGGAAAAACTATCCTTGTAAGTCAAATTCTGAAAACGAGGTATTCAGCTTGGAAACCTTATAGTAAGACTACTTTAGTAAGAGTATTAGAACGTTAAAATAATTTCTTCCTCGTTAGTGGGATTTTCAGTGGGAGGAAAGTGCTACCTCTTAGTGAATGTAGCAATACCGCTACGTTTGCTATAGTCACTGAAGATGTAGCACATTGACCTCATGGTTGCTGGTTGTATGTATTTATAACCAATTAAGTAGAACTCGACGTCATATATGATACGTTGAGATAAAAGGAAACATAATAATTTTAACATTGATTATACAATTTGATGCTAGATAAAACGTTTTATTTTAAACGTTTCCAGCAAGATAAAAACGTTTTTATTCAACAATGATGAGCTATAAAATAGAGATTTCCTTTACTATAGGTATCAGTAATTATCATAAAATCTTTTGAACTGACGCGAAGGTTGATTCCACTTCTATGCAGCAGAGTGCGCGGGCAATTGCTAAGGAGATGTAAGGGAAGAGTTGAGCGGAGCTCCATGATATATTTGGAGGGCCTTCTTCTACGACTTATTGTATTAAGACGCACACCGTGCTCGACAATATTTATGCACAGTTGACGAAGGGATATTCTGCGCGAGCCTCTCTAGGTAATTAATTCGCTAGGGGATTTTATTGTATTCAAGTAGTACATGCCAACCTAAAATTATTGCGATTAAAATGTCTGGATCACAGAAAAAACATGTCATTTTTAAAATTTTCATATTAGTAGCTAAATTTTGGTGATTCTCAAAAGATCTTATCTTAAAAAGGTTTCAGGGACTGGAGATAACAAAATCTCGAATTCTGAAAATTTATTGATTCAAAATATCAATGTACCCAAGAAGCTGGAAGGAGTATCCTTGTGGCTTCTCAAGGGATAAAGTTATTGTATTTATGGAAAGAAGCATTCCCAGGCTCCCAGGATAAAGATGTGACGTTCCGAGTTAAAAGTTAGGTAGGCCTTCCTTACGTTACAATAGAATAGTTTTGTGTTCTGTGACGCACAATATTTGTTCAGTTCACTGCTGTCCTTTTCTTCAGCACCTATCGTTATTTCAACTTTTATCATAGTTCATGAACTTCTTTCCTGATTTGGAAATTCTTAGAAACTCCTTTGTCTTAGTAAACAAGACTGTAGCTAACCTGTTTGATAATGAAAAAATTCCGTACAATTTCTTCTTTGCATCTCCTTAGGAACCTTAGAAGTACAATATTAGAGTCCATTTGAACGATTTGCAGACAATTTTGCTACCTCCAGGCATACAGATTTCAGTATTTATAATTAATTTTATTAAAAAAAAAAACCCGTCTGTCAACGGGAATCAATCTTGCTTTTCTTTGCATATTGTATGACTAGTATAATACATTTGAAAAGTTGTCATGAAGCGGAAAGCAGCGTTTGTCTACGTAATTCCTTACCCCTCCGGTATATATATTCCGAATCGTAATTTATCATTTTTCTTGTTTGAGTAAAGAGTTACACCACGTTGAATTTTATTTAAATAATACTTCAATCACTCAGCAGAAAGCTTTTCAGTTTAGTCTTCGCAACCGAGATGGAAGTCGATGACATGGATTTGTACCGTTCAATATGAAGATTTTGTGTCGTTCGCATATCGATTTAACTTAATAAGTGATTCGTGTTCGATTTAAGATTTGCACTGTTTTTTAGATTCTTGTGTAATATTTCCGGACAGTCTCCAAATCTTTAAAAATAGGAAGATGCTGAAGCACGGTGAAGTTCAGCCGCCGAGTTGCAATTGTACATACGAATGATACGACAGCCAGTTAGTTCATCGCCATCGCGTGATGACGTATTGAGCTGTTTGGGTCGTAGGGATGTCATGATTTAGGACGTCTTCTATTGGCTGGGTTGTTCAAGAAACGTGGGCAGCTATCTCCTTTGAAATAAACCTAGGTTTATTCCATATATCATCGTTTACCCAGCTCCCTGACTGTAGATGAATGGAAAGCCAGTAATCAGATGTCGCTAGCTGAATTTGAGTTTTACTTGTTGGTAACTGAACGTTGACAAGATATTGTGGGAAATTCTGTCCACATACGCCTCGTGTGGCTTTTTATTTTGAGCCTATAGTGTTGGCCGGTGGGATTTTTTGCCGATTTGATCGGGGTTCGTGCGGTGTGTTCGGATGGTCTTAGTTTTTGAGATGGAGTGTGCTGTTCGGCTCCTTCTCTTGCTACCACGTGAGATGGTTGTGTGACCGGTTGGTTTTTTGGACGGGAATTTTGCTTGTGATGGTTGCTGGTGACGTAACTATGCCGTGATCTACCACTGACCCTCGATCTCCTACACCCTTGCTGCTACTAAAGGGGATCATCCGGGTTTGAGACCTTTTTTCGTCCGATTTGTATGAAAATTGGCCAGTATATGTCTTTTGTGAAAGTAAATCTTTTTTACTCATGTCATTTCTTCGATTTAGGCCTTAGTTTTTTTTTTGACGAAAAATGTGTTTATGGTATATTTTTCAAATTGGGACTCCTTCAGTTTTGATGCTAGAACAAAAAGAAAGACAGTTTTAGAACCCTTGGAACATTTCTAACAAACGTTCGTTCTGTTTATTTTCAAATTCAAATTTTTTCTATTTTTTCAAAATTTTTGGAAATTTCAAAAATCAGCAACAATTTTTTGGGTTTAGAGCTATATATTTCTTCAAAGAATTTGAATTTGAAAATGAACAGAACGAACGTTTGTTATAAATGTTCCAAGGATTCTAAAACTGTCTTTGGATTTGTTCTAGCATCAAAACTCGAGAACTAGTCCCAGGATGAATGTTGAAAGTTCGAAGTGTTAGGTGAAAGGAAAAAAAAAATTTTGTGTTGAAGTGTAATATAATGAACAATTGATGTAATTGAATGCAGTTTTAATTTTTATTTCGATACTTTCCATACATAACTTCAAATTCAAACTGTGAATTGTGATTTAAAAAAAAAATTCTAAAAATTTTTCCTTTTTTATCAAAAAAATAATTTTTTTCTTTTTTCAGTCTGATTCTTATGAAATTTGATTATGATATGTAACCTTCGAAAAGAAACACAATTGATTCTATTAATTTTTTGATTCAGGCTTTAGATTTTGCAAAAATTTGACATATTGGTTTTTAGGTATTGATATTTCACTAATATTGATATTTCAAAATGGGATTCCTCCTTCAGTTTTGATGCTAGAACATAAACAAATGCAGTTTTAGAATCCTTGGAACATTCCTAACACACTCACGTTCGGCTTTTTTTCCATTTCCCATTTGTTCTCTTTTTATATGGGGTCAAAATCGGGAAAATTGAAATATTTGTTGGTCCCTTCACACCCCCCCCCACCCGGGAGGGGGGGAATTATTGTCGTAGCGCCATAAAATTTTAGGAACGAATAGTCCACCAACTAAGGGTCCTTCTACAACAAAAACTTGCAAAATGACCATGACATCGCAAGGGCCCCCGGATGATCCCCTTAATTTTGCCTCTGAACTGTTTTTAAGTTTGTGTGAATGCGATTTATTTTCATTAAACTTTTGTTCCAGTTTTAAATTTAATACTGTTGAAGATGTTCGGTCTGTTTAAATGAACTAATTGGGCTAAGGCCTATTGTATTGAACTGTAGTATGGCTACGGCCTACTGCATTGAACTGTAAAATAGTGAAACTTTAAGTTTATGGGTTGCGGCCTGAATTTAGGCGCTGCCGTAACAATCTTTATGGTGATAATTTAAATTAACCTTTAATTGAGCTGGTAAATTTTCTGACCTTAAAAGGTGGGCTAACGCCTGCTCTGCGAACCTTCCAGCAATATTTTATTCTGGGCTATGACTTTCACAAGTTGAATCATCTCCTTACTATACTTTTTGTCCTTTGACCGAACATCTACCTTACACCGCATTCTGCTAAATTTTCAAATTACCTCTTAAAGTGGTTTTGCGGCCCACCGAGTATGGCAATATACTTAGGTGAGTTTCTCGTTTGAAGTTTGTTTGTCATATTGAAATTTTCTTTATATCGGTTTGTGGGTTCCGTAACTTACCGTCATTCTTTTGTGTTTCTTTCGTATACAAGTCAAAAATCAGCTTCGCTTCCTTCTGGGCTCCCGCCTGCTGGCTGTTCTTTCTCTATTTTTTCGCCGGACCTGCAGTGTCTGGTGCATCCGATCTGGTTCTTCGTTGTTGTCAGGGTACGATGTGCTAGAGTGCTACCGGCCTTAATTCTCTGCGTCCTAGTGTTGAAATATAAGCTCGTTAGTGTTCGTTATAATTCCACGAAATTAGGCTTTGGTAATTATAGTGTTGTAGCTCGTTGCAGGCGTTCATGGTTCGGTCGCGGACGACTCGCTCCCCCCAGTTCCCGTTCTGTCTCCTTTTACGATTAACCATGGACCCAAAAGAGATATGCACCGCAATGCAACCTAACCATGTGACGTCTCTCTGTGACGTAACGTTGAATGACTGAGCACCTCCTATTCAGGGCGTCGAACCAAAATCAATCAAACATAAGTATCAAGATATTTTGAAGACCTTGAAATTCTAAACTGAATGTAAACCTTGTTACCGTCATTTCAAGAGAGTTTCGCACTCCATATAATCTGAGTGGAAGAAAAATCTCTATTCAATTTAATTCGTTCAATTTAAATTCGTTTAATAACAATGGTTTTTCTATCCTTTAAAGAAGTGTGCGAGAATTTCTTACAATATATGTCATCGTACGTGGTGACTGTATACTATTTACCGCCACTTCAGATATCATAACACGTCTGCCGCCCGATCAATTAAAGGTTAGGTCTTTCTGATCAACATGTTTTCTAAGACAAGATGCCTTTTCTCATGAGATGTTTACGTGTATGATTTAGTGGTCCTCACTTCCTTTCATCAGACATAGATGCAACCTATTGATCTGATCTCATGAAAATAGCAATGCACGTCAGGAGAAGTAGTTCCACATACGAGTAACATTCGAACCATGCCCAAATCCTCAGCATTACACTCCTACGCGAGACGGTGGTACAGTTACTATTATGAACTTTAAAATTATAGACAAAGCAAGTGAGAAGCAAAACGATAGAATTTTCAATCAATTTATGAACGCAAATTGATACTGTGTTAAAATATAAATTTAGAGCTCATCCGGTATCCATAACCGGATGTATTTTTTTTCGTTTCAGTACCAGGTGTGAATGTTTTTTTTATTTTTGATAGGTAAAATTTTATTTCGGAGCGAATTATTTTCGTGCGTACTAAAGGCAAGATGTGCTATGAAACATTTTCACTTACAAATGGACTTCTGGGTGTCCTTATTAAAAAAAGATTCCGTGATTCTATTATTAAAAACTATAATATCTTCATAGGGTTTCATCGAAAACTTATTGAGCTAAACTCCGCCTACCTCATAATTCTCAATAAATTATACCATGTTTCCTTCGGAAACTTGAAAATTGTTTGCTTTATAAAAGGCTTCTAGAAACATTTTCCACCAACCGAGCGCAAAATTTTCTAATGATGCGTCGTAAGACGTCGCCATCCTTAGTTGCTTCTTTCCTTTGTATTCCGAAAAGCGAAGCCTCCGTAGAACAACGGCAGGAATGAAAGCTGCTCATTCATGCCATTATTATAGCTTAAAAGATTTATCATCGTTAAAAGCTTCCATGAGAAATTTAACAGTATATTTATTTAAAAAAATGAAATAACTTTATCCTTTCGCCATTATGATCCAGTATACTCCACGACAATTTTTCATGAAAACATTGAGTGACAACTGCTGTTATTAACTTTTTGTGTAAAAAACTACTTCATTCCTGATAATTAGAAGTCTAAAACCCTGGGGTTCTACTAAAAAACCGTACGGGATAAACGCTCAAAATCCTTGATCTGGTAACGAATGTGATTCAACTGGTTTATCCAACAAAATCGTTCGTACATTTTGATGAAAATTCGACATGCAATTTTCAAGCTTATATGTTTGTAAATATCGAAATGGCATTCTGTTTTTTTATTTTATCAACATTTAATGTTTGTTTTATTTTGTAGATAAATTCTGAATTGTAGCATCTTGATTTAATTAAAAGTTTGATATTCAGCCTTGAGATGAAGTGTAAAAATATAAATATGATTTTTCCGTTGTTTTCAAATTATCTGTAGAAAACACGCTTTCTCAATCAATTTTTGAGCTCTTAGTTTCATAACGAGACCAGATATCTGACCTACTGCTGCACCACCGAATTCATGGGGTTTATTGATCAAAGTAACTAATTGGGATAAGACGTCGCTGATACTAAAAATTTTGTTGAATGAATTCATTAACTTAAAATTTTTTACAACAAATCGGTACAGTAGCTAAAGTACAAACTACTCGAAGAAAAAAGTGTATATGAAAAAGATAGTGACTAAACTGAAGTAAACCATTTCCATAAATGAGAAGGCAATATTATTGACTTCTTCTCCGAATTTCCTTCGGAACGCACGCTGAAACATTAGTTCAAAGTTTTGAAAGTTATGCTTGATCTGCGTGAAGTTTTTCATGAAATTGAAGTCAATTCATTTATATCGATGTAGTTCGAAAACCATCCAGGTCCCTGCAAGGTATTTTTGTGCGAGAACACACAATGTTGTTTTATTCATGTCTTAACATTATCGCTTTCAGCACAGAATAACAATCAGAACGAATGCAAGCAAACAAATTCTTTTTGCGCTACCTTTAATTGAAATTAAAAGTTACCGCACCAACTTTGTCGTTAAACGTCCGTCATTTGAAAAGTTTTGCAGTGATACTTTTCAAACTTCACACACTTCTATGATGATTAATGGAAAAGTACATTCTCGAATGAAAAACTACTTCAGAAGTTCATAATCCCATAATAAATTTCAAATATTGTGAACATAAATCTAGGCGATGTGCATGTTCTGTATCAAATATACTGCAAAATTATAAATGACTGTTGTATATGCTAAATTATTGATGATAAATGAATGAATGAAATTGAGGGTTCGCCCAATAGATTTTGTTCTGATATGAACTTTGAAATTTTTTGACTCGAAGTATTGAGAGGTTATTGAGATTTAATTCTAATTGATCATTTTATGTTATAAAAACCCTCTTTAGTGAAAATTTTGAATTTGTTATCAATGATTTGGGAGTTGCAATTCACATACTACTTACTACTGCTGGTTTTTATCCTGAAATATTTGAAATAAAAAACTGAACTTCGCCCATATTTCATTAAAATGAATTCACGCCAAAATAGGCCAAAAAAATTATTTCAAAACAGATTCATGTGCCTTTGTGCGTTACCAAGTTGATAAACAGCTAACTCACACGCGCGCACGATTTGCTCATTAGCGCTGGGTGAGAGATTTATCCGCCCGAATCATTTGCCTACTTCAGTAGGGAAGTGTTTCTATAAAATGATAAAACATCCAGATTAAAAAAATTAACCTATTAGCAAGGAGATGGCATTTTTAGCAGTTTCAGACCTTTATAATACATTCGCATAATAATGCAGTACAGGCATTGGGATAAAGACAGCATCGTATACTCAACTTGGATATTTCAAGTGGAAAAGTAAAGCTTAAAAATTTGATGCAATCGGAAATAAACTTAATTCAATACCCGTGAAATTTCTGCATCATTAAGATACAAAAATAAACGTATGAAAAAAGGTATTCATGTTTCACCATGAGCAAAGCTTGTGAAGGCTATTTTCTGGGATAAACTGATTTAATATCAGTCGCACACAATTGAAATTTTATCGACAATTTCCAAATGTTATTATCAAACATTGTACGTTCACTGTGAATGTTTCAATTTATTTGATAAATTCTTATCGCGATGTTTCTTGAGGAACCTGCGGGTCAACAAAAATCACTAATTTATCGAAAATCTGACTTCATTTGCCGTTATAGTACATCATGGAAATTGATCACATCCATTTGTATCAGGGCATTGGTATCTTTGTTAAATTACTGATTTTTTTCGATTATAGAGTAAACTATAAATTTTCGCAGTTATTATCTCCTGATGTTATTCACATACTATGGATAGCTCATAGTATTGATACGCAGTGATTTGACAATTGCTGATTAAAAACAGAACAACTTTTCCTCTTTACACATTTACGAGCTTACAGAACTTCGTTCATATTTTACAATTCGAAGAAATATCGTCTGTTACACTCGTACGTAATCGGCCAGCGGGTAATCATTACAGAACGTGACAGTAAAGAAGAATTGTTCTAATTTAAACGTTAGTTTCAATTTTCTACTATATGCCGTAACTTAAAAAAATATAACTTCACTTCTCATACGATGGATCCTACCGTATGTGATAGAAATAAATAACTAAAATTTTCAAGTACTGGGAAACTGACTTTCACTTCGTCTGACCCAGCACGTGAATGTGTTCTTTAAGGAGAGAGATACAAAATTGATTCCAGTAACAATTAACTTGAATCCGTGCAGACAGAAAATGTACACAGTGTGTATGTCATTCATGAAAACAATGTGAGTAGAAATTTCGCTGAGGTACTGGCCAAATTGTGTTGAAGTCCTTCGATCGCTGCATTTTCCTCAAATTCGACTTCCAACTAATGGAACTTTATTTAAATCATAAGTCAACCTCTCTTTGAAGGCAGGGAAAGTAATTGAAGAATTATTCACTCTTCCCTCTCCCACGTCATGCTCTAACTCAAATTCACAGTACGTTTCATCATAATTGTTTTACGAACAGAATTTCCGATGTATTATAGTATAGTAATATTATAGGTGCGTCAGCAAAGTTAAAATGAATTTGGCAGTACATAAAGTAAGACACGTGTGTTCCCCTCTATAACCAATTGTTGTTAGCAATTCTTCGCAGTTACTGTTCCGATATTTTCTCCCTGATTATGAGTCACACTACCTAGAAATTTATATCTTAATTAATATTATGCGCGTAAATTTTGAGTTAAATCAAGTAATCAATGAGGATTCGACATAACAACATCAGGATCTAGCGTTAATCATTGCCAACCATTTTTCATGTAGTTCAAATGAATAAAAGGAATATTTCCAAATTTGAATTCCTAACTTACAATGACTTGTTAATGAAATTAAAAGTAAGAAGCAAGTTGACGTCGGCAAAACTCACTAGTCTCGGCCATAGCTGTATGTAAAAGTTACTGACCCAAATTATGCGCCGCATATCCTTTAAGAACAGCAATTTACAGTTATTTATCGTGATTACCCGCTTGGACCAACACAGGGTTGAAAAAATTGGAGAATTTATCAGAGAAAAATGGTTACCAATTTCTATTTGTGATACTTGCTTTCCCTAGAGCTATTACTTCAAGCGACAGGGCTCGCTGTGTACATAATACTTGTAATGAAAGTAAGCAATTTTTCTGCTGAGACAACAAACTTCAGGAAAAATAGAGCTGCGCGGTTGCGTTGCGAGCAAAACAAGGCTCGCAAGGACCGCCGGAGGGTTATCTTGAGAGGCAAAAATTCCTTTAACAAAGCACGTAAACATCAGGAGTAGAAAATGCTGACTTTATCTCATAGGAATATCAACATCGAGCCATGGCTTGGGAAACACACTTCGGTGAAAAGGACAAAAAATTCTTAAATTCAATTATGTGCTGGCATGAAAGCTGCAAAGGAGGCGACACCGGCCGTGAACTTGGTGTTACATTTCCAAAATAACGCTGCTTGAATGTTGAACAAAAAATTCAGTAGAACTTTGCGTGGGATCATCTAACGCCATGACACACACTGCAAGTAAAGAGGTAACCAAGAATGAGAACTAAACAAATGAGAAAAGCAGTAATTTTCAACGATAAATTGTTCAAGTTCAATATTCGCCAAGTTGTTTACTCGAAAAAAACCACAAATCTAATTCACTCTATAGAGCTATTTCAATGTGTTCATTGACCATTGAATATCTTGCGACTATTTCTTCGTTTCCTCGTGCACACTTGTATATATTCCATTTTTGATTTCTGCTTTTACTGTCTACATTTCATTGGTAAAAATAAAATGAACGCAACGACTCTTTTATGCTACCAAATTTCGAAAGCTAATTTTGCATTAGTTCATGACAACCGATCGGTCTCTACGATTTAAAAAAAATTAGGTTCCATAACGTAAACTCCCCGATACATTCAAAATTATTTGGTGCAGTGCAAAACAGAAAACTGATGTGGAGATTAAAAATTTTTAAGTTCCCCCAGCAACTCTGTTATTAGGGTTTGAAGAGTGCAACTAGAAAAGAGACCACAACCAAAATTGATGTTCTGGTGGCTAATTTTGCGGAAGTTAATTGCATGATTAATAATTGATGTGAAGTATTATTAGAAGAACTGATAACACTCTAGGTGTTTAACACAGTCATTGTTCAAAAATGATCTTCATATTTTTACAACACTACTATGAATGTGTGATAAATTTCAGTATTGAATACATAAACACTGACATGGTAGAATAAGATTCTAAATAAAACTTCATGTGAAACATATCTTGATTTACAAAAACTTGAAGAAAAGAAAAAGATAAAATTGAATTTGAAAGTCAGAACGAGTTCTTTTGCTCATTACAAAATACATTTCATGTACGGTTTGAGGAAGCTAAATGACAAGAATCTCATGACTTTATGCAACAACGTGAACTTGAATTCCAACACCTTTTTTCCCTAAGTCTTAGGGGAAAAACGTAAAAACCATGACTAGTTGGTTGAGTTCATTGATACAACTATGTGTGTACGTCTCACACCTCAATCAAAAATCACCGCCAACATAGCGCAGTAGCGTTCGTGAAGACCTAGGTTTTCGTTGCATTTCAGGAATCGGGCAACTCTTCTTAACGGTGGTGGAAGTTAACTCCGACACCCGCGCTGCTACCGCATGGAGCACAATTGCAATCCCTTCAACAACTCCAGGCAATTTCTTCTACTTAGTAGTAGGGTTACACTAGTATTCAAAATATTGTGGCGGCTTAAATAGAAGTCAAAACGGGAAAATAAACGCTACAAATAATTTTTGACATTACATTTGTGATATTTAGTGTGAGTAGTGAACAATTACACAGATGGTGCGTAGAGTAAGAAACGTGTACTGAGTTTCCGTAAGTAAATTGCACGGCGCTTATAAATTTATAAGAAAGTGATTAGACTGCTTATTGCTCGAAGTACAGCTTTCCTTCTCACTAGCATTGGTGGTTAATGATTTGGACTCTCTGCACAGAGAAACATTGCTACATATTTCTGAAACACTTGTGTCATACGTTTGTCAAAAACCAATACATAATTGCGAGTCATAGAGGTGTTATCACCAACTTACGAGTATATGTGCCACAATGCATACAGTGACTATATAATATAATATATGTCTCCTTGCAGAACTCTACGGTACCCCAAACCCAAATTTAATTAACTCCTGCTAGCTATCTTTTGACTTTCATTTAAATTTTAAAAAAATAAAATTTTCAAATTTTCCGGGAACAAATGAAATAATTTAAAGCCTCAGTGGAAAATATTGTTAGATCAATAAATTTGAAGTGAAGTTGTAATTTTCACGAAACAAAACACACCACTAAAATAAATCACTGTTTATTACTTTAACCAATTGAAACCGCTAGAAAGGAAGACATCAAAATATCATTCAGAATTTAATCAACGTCGTTTAAATCAGGTACTTCAAATTATTTGAAAACGTTAACCAATAGTTCATAACACTATAAAATTAATGTATGAAAACGGGTGTGAATGTTAGATCGTCTATGCACTTGTCAAATGAAAGAACCAACGACACCTTAAATTTCGTGCAGGTGTAAAAATAAAATATTGCAATCGTCATAAAAAGGCTTTTGCATCACCACGTCATACAAAGGCTGAAATAGAAACAGTAGATCTACGAAGCATACATTTTATCCGACATGGAAAGTACGAAGTATTCTTTATACTTGATTCTTTAGTAAGATTCTTCTGTATTGTAGTATGCTCTACACTTCATTACAGAAGAATCTTTCATTACATTTAAAAATAGTAGAAAATTCAAGATCTATATCTGCTGAGCAAGTGTGGGTTAACAGTATACTAATAAAACACTATTTATGTATAAAAAGGTAGAATATGTATTAGTAATCTGAGCTCAAATTCTTGGCTAGTATTGGGGACTAAAATAACGACTAGAATTAGAAAATAACGCAAATCAATATCTATTTGGACGTTTATATATAGGCCGAGAGAGGAACAAAGAAAACGAATTTTGTTTTCATCATTTAGTTAACAAATAAAATTGAAACTACGCAAAGTGTGAGATGTCTACTAAAATTGTAGACATATTCAAGTTGATGCAAAATGAAATATTGCAATACCTAGCCCCAAGCACACATAAAATTATCTTAAGATAGCCTATATCTAGAACGGAATAGTTCTTTTTTCATTGACACATAAATATAACTATATCTATTAGTAATGACACCATAAGTTCGTGGCTAGGATTAGAATAGATTTCAAGTTAGCTTAGGCCTCTCTAACCTCAATAAGGGTGTTCTAAAGAGAGGAAGGATGAAGGTATCGTATAGAATGAAATTAAGAGAACGTGGACTCAATACACATGATGTATTCCCATATAAGGTCCCTTGCGTATACAAACAGTAAGTTGAGAGAGAAATTACGAAATAAGATGTACGCTGAAAAAGAAAGGGACATGTTCTGGGCTGCAGTGAACCAAAATAAATGTTCCGTTAGAAAACAAAAAACTTATTCTATTTCAATAAGAAGAATGCCTCCCAAACTCTCTTCTCAGGACTTCACATTTTCCTTTTAGGAGTGTTAACTCTCGTAGATATAGCAGTTGTATCTCCCTGAGGGGTTCTTGGAGGGATTCTTTTAAAGAAAATAAACGTGAAAATTTTTTTTTTGCATTGGTATTTGCGTTTTAGCAGCAACCAAAGACGTATTAAGGGGATCTACTACCCTGGACTCGACCTCATCGTTTAAACTTCACTGTACACATTTCTATACCACCGATGGGAACGGAAATTTACACGTGGATGTGAAATTGTGGATGTGAATTATACTTTACATATCTGTATGCATTTTCGTTCACCTAGTTGCTATAGAAATGGGATAAAAGACATTTGTAAATTTGGAAGTCAAACCCAGGTAGCAAGAAATTATTAGGCCAATATCGGGTTGATAATTATTTATTGACTGGATATTGGGATCTTGGATTACAATAATAGGCTAATAACAAGAAAATATCGAAAAAAAATATATTTATTTATGATATCAACTTGTTATTGGGACAATGTAGTAAATAGTTTTATTTCTAATATTAAACTAACAGTGTGTATATATATATATATATATATGTACGATATTCATATAAGTGGAAACTATCTCATAATAATTAAAAATCTCGCAATTGAATAAAATTTGTTAAAACATAAATTATTATTGCCTAAATATTGTTTTGATATTGTACGCCAATAATGAGTAATTTGTTTAAGGAAACACCTCAATATCAAGTCAATAGTGACACAGTAATTAGCTGATACTGGGTTAAAAATAAATTATTATTGGGACAATATATTCTACCAATGTCCACTTGATGTCAGAAAATAAGTATTGGGCCTGTAGTACCCTACCTCAGTTACCCCTCAAACTCAGTTCTAGTCCATTTGTGTTCAGTAATACTAATATGTGCAAATTTAAAATCATCCAAGGAGAAGAGCTAACATCTCCATAGCGTATGACCGATACCAACTCCAGGGGACACACGAGCATATAACTAAGGCCTCTACTTTACTCGCCGCAAGCGGAACTCAACTGCTAAAGAAGCAATAACCCCTGGCCTCACAGGGCAATATTTTTCTAAGAAACACCTCAATATGAAGTCTATAGTGACATAATAAGTAGCTAATATTGGGTTAGTGAAATTATCATTATCGGGGCCATACGTTTTACAAATATCAACCTATCAGGAATTGAGTATTAAGCCAATGTTATTGTAGGGAACACTTCATTATCTAGTCAATATTGACACAATAATTATTTGATATTGGGTTGATGATTATATTGTTATTGGGACAATATATTTTTCTAATATCAACCGAATTGTCCAAAATAAGGTATTGTCCCAATGTTCATTTTGAATATCCAGTCGATAGTGAGACTGTATATTGGCTCAATATTAGGTCAATAAATTTTGCTACCTGGGAAGGGTAGTCCAGGGTAGTAGATCCCCTTAACGAACACAAAAGCTCTAATTGTTCTCATATACGTTACAGATATACCTGAATGTCATAAATTTGTAGTGATCCAACACTATAAATTGAAAATATGTGTAAGTTAGGTTCATTTAAAAATATTACAGAGCCTATTGTTATATCCTCGCCAAATTCTTATTTAGAAGGACATCATTATAAGTATACCTAGATTTCTACACTTGCTAGAATCGAAAAATATCAACCAGTATTTACTAATCAAGCTTTTGATGAAAATTGAAGCTGCTTTTCAATTTGTTTTAAATTGTTTTTTCATTCTTTGTTTGTTTCTGGACACCAAAATTCTCATTAGATTAGGTAAGTTAGTTTGAGCCTCCCTAACCACAACGAAGGTGTTCCGAAGAGAGAAAGAAGGAAAACACTGGTAAATATGAACTTAAGGGAACGGGTAATTTATACACAAAGTGTGTTCTCGTTTGAGACAGCCGACAGAGATCAACAGGTAGTTAAGAAAGAAGTTAATGGAATAAGTTAAAAAATGAAAAAAATTAGAGGTACTGGAAAAAGGGCTGCAGTCAACCGAAAAAATGGTCCGATTCAGAACAAAAACCTAATCAACTTCAATAAAAGGGAGGATTACCTAACCATCTGCTCAAGGCCTCACTACTCCCTAACGGGAGCCCTAATTCCCATAAATATAATTAACACATCTCCCTTGGGATGCATAATTTAGCATTTATTTGAGCTTCTTTATTTCCCTCAGGGAGGTGCAATTATATCTGTAAGAAATAGTGCTCCCAGCTAGGAGATGTGAGGTCACGAGCTGAAGAATAAACAGGATTTCCTTTGGTTGAAGTTGAATTGGTCTTGGTTTTGTCACGGATCATATTTTTTGGTTCAAAACAGTCCTTTCTTCAAAAGACTTACGTTTTTTCAGCGTTAGCAGTATCTTGAACTATGGTAAAAAGTTTCATTTTGATTCGGTAAAATAACATTTTTAAAAATATTTCAAATAAGAAAAACATTATATGAACAAAAATTGCAAATTATATTACATACCATTTCAATTTGTATTACTCTTTCTTATCTTATCGCATTTCTTGACTATCACTTGCGAAGTCGAACTCACTAAGTTGCGAGTCTCAGGTGTAGGTCGGGGTGTGAATTCCGACGGTGCCTGCCGAGGTCGCGCTAACTACTGGTCTCGACCAATTAGCGCCCTGGTAACCGCGCTCTGCTATAAATTAATGAGAGTAGGATTTTTATTTAAAAATTTAAAACACCTACTTCTTGATAATTTTTTTTTTTTTGCATGAAGACTTCGTCAAGCATCTATTCCACCCAACTGCGTAGCAATGTTACCAAAGTTAGGTTTGAAAATCCACCCGATAAAGCCTCAGAAATCCTACATCTGTTTGTTTAAAGTTTGGAATTATGTTTTCATTGTTTCGGTAGAATACCCTTAGGCTAATTAGGAAGTGTAAGGTAACAAATGCATATATTTACTAATTTTTTTTTACCTGTGTTAAAAATGTTTACCATAACTAATTACTAAGTACCAAGTATTGGTAATTCGCATGGTTGTTTAATGTGCACGGAAACTACGAATAATTTCCTGGCCTCATGTGCCCGTTAATTCTAACAAGCTTTTGAGCTTCATCAGTCCATTGTATATTTTTCACTCTGCTCCGCACAAGACAAAATGTGAATTATAAATTATCTTACATGCGGGCTTACGCCTCTTTAAGCCCAACAACGATGTTAAAAAATGGAAGGAGGAAGTTGTGACGCTTGAGAAACACGACACTTATGAATAAAGATAAAAATTGAAAAACACTTATGAAACAAGGTAAAAAATTACATCGAACCAATGAGTTGAATGACGTTTTGGAAACAAAAAAGTCGAAGAAGAAAGCAATAAGTTCTAAATGGAACGGTCACCAGTCAACCGAGAAAAGGTGGTCCGTAACTCCATAAAATTCTTATATTAGTTCATCAAAAAGCACTGGGTAAAATTCAGTTCTCGGCAGTGAAATACATGAAACTACGCAGTAAAAGTGCAGAAACATCCTGACTATTACTTTAGTAGCTGGTTCCTTTATGCTTGCTGAACTAGCTTTTGCTATATTTTGTATTATGAAGGATAAAAAGTGAACAACTCGGCATCAGTAAAACGTCTGATCATGCACGTTTCATTCGTGTAACACTTTGCAAATCAACTACAAAATGATCAGCTTCAGCCCCTCTAACAATACAAATTGAATGTTTTCTGTTGCTTTCCTTGCATTTGATGAATTTGCAGCCTCATTTTACTGGCACTCGTGTAGCTATAGCTGAATAACTGAACGTGTGAGATTGGAAGCCTAAAGGATTTATAACATATATCTCTTAGCACACAATTTTTCAAATAATTTTAGCTCCTTTAATGCAGTAAATTTTATACAAGAACTCAAATTTCATTCAGTGTAATAAAAGTGAATCACGGTATGAATAAATTGAATGGATTCTCCATTGAAAATTAAAAGTACAATACAGTCCTGATGGGTTTAAACGTTTTTAAAAGGGCAGGTTTATGCCTACCCCGATTGAAGCCAACCTGGTCGGGTTCGAACCGAGCTGTCTGATTTAGCTGATGAAATCTGTCTGATTCGCCATGAAATGAGGTAATTGGTGTCGCAGTGAGCTTCAACGCAATGCCTGGGTGAAAGGGTTTCAATAATGTTCATACACTGCTATGGTGTTCAGAAAGACTCGAGACTACTATTGGTCAAAACTCTTGAACTAATGCTTTCTTTTTTGAAAATTAAATTATTTGTCTTTATAGGGTTCCAATTTTTACTTTAAACAAACTATGCTCTACACAGATCACCGGCAGAGATCCCTTATTTGAACTTGTTTTTTCTTTTGTAAAGTTGGTTTAATAGTGAGAAAAACTTTGGTGAAAGCCTTTACAACAAGCTTTGCTCCCTGCTGAAAACGTAAGTAGGATTTTGCAGCAGCATTTTGGATAGCAGCAACCAAAGCACCAAAAACTAGCTAGATAGATTGGCTTGCCATTGAAGCCTCCTCATCAACTTTCACTTCTTCCCACATCAGTCACAGACAAGGAACTGCCAGTCAATAGTGTTGTCAAACTGTGAAACATACTCGTAACAACGGATTACGATACCTGGGTAAAAAAAATCGTGAATATGCGTACGAGCTTATTAAACAGTAATAATATCGCTTATATGTTTTTCTTGTTTGGTTCACGTTGAGCTTGTTCGTTCGCTCGTAACCATCCACCCTCTGTTTTCAGTAATAATAGCGGAAATATGAATGTAACGAACGTTTGTGGTCAGCCTGATTCCTCACCGCTACTATATAATGAAGAAGAATGCATTGCATGGAATAATTAAAATTGTTACTAATTTTCTACCATTGTTAAGAAAGAAGGGCTTCCAAAAATACTTATTTCAGTTTGTTCTATAGAAGTGAAGATAGTAATGAAAAATTGTTGCAGTTTATGAAGTGTTTCTGATAAGGGGTTTTCTCACTCTCCACATGCCGGCACTGCACTGCAATATTTTCTACTGGTCCTTGCTCCACCTGGAAAACTCGCGTGGGCAATGTTTTGCACCACTATTACGAATGAGAAATATTTTTTGATAGCTGTCAATCAATTAATGGTAAAATCGCTCAGTCCTTACTTTAACTGTATTCAAAGTGTTCACTTGAAAATGCTAACTGTTCCTCATTGAATATCAGAGGCTAAATTTCAGTGGGAATTAAGATGCTGCACTTACAGCCAAAGGTGGCGTTCATGTTTGGCTTCTGTGGTTACCTTAACGCTGTTCCGGAGTATTGTACCATATGTGTACCAATAGGTAAATTGCTCATTCACGTACTGGTTTAAATGATTGACATTTCATCTGTTTCGGAAGCATTTTAAAAAATAACTGTTATGGGGTGAAATGTTATGGTGGAATTGCATTTTTTATATTCATTAAAAAGGATGAAAAATGAATTCAAACAGTGAAATCGATTTCTCTATTCTGCTACTAACGACCTAACCGAACCAACCGTAAACAACCGCGGAAAAGTCCTGAACGTCTTAACACAACTTGAGTGTTTCCCTGAAAAAAGACCCTAAGCATTTCTAATTATTTTATTGAAGCCACTGCTATATGCAACACTAGATCATATTGCAAGTAAGTTTCAGCCTACCTAATTAGGACGCAGTTATTCCAAACAGGAAAAATATCAAGGCATCATTTAGTATGGAGCTAAAGGAATTTCAGAATCTTTTCACAAAGTGTTCCAACACAGATCTCCTGAGCATAAAAACAACAAGTTGAGAAGGAAGATTTCAAAACTAGAAACAAGTTGTAGAAGAAAATCAGAGGTGCCAAAAAAGAAGACGGTAGTAACCAAAAATCGATGGTTCTCAGCACAAAAAACCTATTCTATATCAACAAAAAGAAGGCCCACCAAACTCTCGGCTAGGGACGTCACATTTTCCACTTTTGAGTTCCAATTCCCATAAATACAATAGAAGTACGCAACATTAGCCATGATTTAAAATCTTACTTTTCCAACAAAATTACTGCACAAAGTAAAAGTTAAAAATATTTGAATAAAAATAAATTAGCAATTCACTTCAACCATGGTCATAGGACAAATGCTTCGAAAATTATTTCGGATCTTCTCAGCGTATAACAAAAGTCGGTTATAGCATAATACTAGTGAAAATATTAATTTGTCAATTTAGATATATTCTAATAAAATAACACGCTACGTTTTCTGTCAAGGGGTGCTTTGTTCCCTAACATCATCTCTTTAGAATACCTTCATTAATTACGTTTAGGGAGGCTGAAACCAGGGTTGCGGAGTCGGAGTCTGGAGTCAGAGTCGCCGGAGTCGCATGTTTTAGGGTGGAGTCAGAGTTGCTTTTCAGAATGTGGTGGAGTCGGAGTCGGAGTCGTTCATTCGGATGTGGTAGAGTCGTGGTTGGAGTCGCGATTTTTTGGTGTCTTTGATTCTAATTTTTGCTAAAAATCTTTCATAAATAATTGATTAAAACCGAAAATAAACAAAACAGACTTAGAATACTTTGCTGCAAAATCTAATGTTTTTGTTGATAATTTTGCTTTAGGTTTGAAACAGCGTATTTACACCTATCACCTAATACCGTCATGTTATCTATTCATTTTGGGTTTGCATACCTATACATGTATATATGATACATACGAGAAAAAAATATAATTGTACTGAAGTAATAATGCATATTTTGCAGTTTAAAAGCAAGAATTAGTAATTGAAAGCATTGCAAATTCGTTCTATATATTTCAGTTCTGTTCATTTTCTCTTCAATTAGTACATAGGAAGTGGAAAATAGTAGTAAATGTGTTGCAAGTTACTTGTAGAACATTTCAGCTGATGCAATACATTGTACACACATAAGGAGTGGTAACTCTGTATACTCTTAATGATGCATTGAGTGATAATGACTAGTCTTTGCAGAAACTTAAAGTTATGTTGTGATCATAAATATTTCTAGTCTTTAGGTTATGATTCCTTGCCAATGAGTAGTCTTTGCCGCAACCAGAAGCTATGGTCTGGTGCATAAAGACTTCTTGTTTTCATGGTATGTTCTCAAAATTTATATGGCTTCCTTGTCTTTAGGTCAAGTTAACATGTATTAATAATAAAAATTTCTGCTCATTTCGAAAGTTATTCCTTGAATGTTGTTTGGTTCTTTCAGAGTTGTATTGTATTTCATTATATCACTATCATGTTTATTTATATCTTCGTATCACTCCCCAGTTTCTAAGTAAGCATACGCTGAAATGGAGAATTTTATAATTATGTTGATAAAATTTTAAAAACTGAAATAGTATCCGTTTTGTAAACAAAAACACCAAGGTTGCTACTCTCAAAGTCAACATTGTAAAAATTATTTATTGCTTTAAAAGGTAAACGTTTCGAGCACCAGGCTCATCATCAGTACAAGCGTTCTGAAAAGAAGAACAGCGAGATGGACAATAACATACGAAAATTAAACACAGAATTAAAAAAATACTACTTCTAAAATCAAGAGGAAACTATGTACAAAGGGTGGGCACTATTAGTTTCATTAAGAGGCGGCTTACGTTTAAAAATGTACAAGGACTCTAAAATTCTTAAATCATTCTGATGGCTGGCTGAAGCTAAAATGCTAAAATTACTGCACTGTACACTGGAGCCACACTGTTCACTATGGAGGCGCACCGAGGAGTGGAGGGGATGGGCAAGAATCCCTCCAGTGCGGCTACTACGTCCAGCATGCTCCGCTACTCTAACGCCCAAAGTTCTGCAGGTCGAGCCTACATAACTAGATGCACATTGTGCACAACGAAATTATTCATATATCAGAGAGCGGCGCATGCTGGAAGGTAATTTATCTATGTAGTTGAAAAATGAACCTATAGTGAATTTGTTTGTAAGAATTATTTTAAAATCAACATCAGGTAAATATGAGTGAAGAATTTTGACAAGCTCTGTTCTCATTTGTTCAGATTTAGGCCCAAAGTATAAAAAAGGTAAGTATAATCTCTTTCTTGTACTATCGACGGGATTGGCCGGTAAGCTATATTTCTATTGAAACAATAGATATATGTTTAAACCTTCTATTTACCAACCCGTCTTCCACTGTAATCGGCCTAACTCGTTCCCTTTTTAAAACCTTGTTGAAGCATTCTGTTTTAAATTCGTTCGTTTGTTTCAATGGGAAATTTTACAAACAAGTCGATGGACTGGGTATGGGCTTGCCACTCGGTCCTACCTTTGCAAACATTTTTATGTGCCACCATGAGACCAAATGGCTGGCTGAGTGCCCATCTCAATTTCGTCCTATAATTTATCAGAGATATATCGACGACACTTTTATGCTCTTCCACGACCCGTATCATTCTGCTCAATTTCTTGATTATTTGAATTCAAAACATAACAATATCAGGTCCACAGTTGAACCAGAGGTCGGTAGTAGGATTTCATTTCTGGATGTCTTAATTTCTAAACGTGGTGGTATTTTTGTTCCGGCCTTTTCAGATACAGGCCGTAACTAAAACGCGAATGAGGTTCGGGAGTGACGATGCAGTAACGGGGTTATCGTTTATTGATACTTCAGAGTTGACACAGGCTTCCTCGACGGTCGCGTTCCGCTAATGAACAGCGACGACCCTTACTAAGTGCTACCTCTACGGCAGGCCACCGCTAATGAACGGCGATGTCTCTTGCCGATTCTATTTATATACTCGGCGGGCGCACATAATGCTCCCCCCATATTTAAAAATTCTTTATGACAATAAAAATTTTTAAACGTTATTCAATTAACTTTGATTTTCCCTTGACTATCAATTAATCTTACAATCCGTCAAGTCAATTCGAACAGATCAGATCGTATGACACTAAAGGCTTCCGAATAATGAACGGAGGTAGGCAGGTATGGCTCTTTCTGTCTTTAGCAAAGCATAAAGTCAACAAAATTCAACGGCAATCCTACTTCTCGTTAAACATTATTAGTTTCAATTCAATACGTGATTTATTATCCAAAACCAACTAATTAATCACTCTTCCCACTTAGCTTCAAGCAAATTATTTATCAATTTATTCTTATTAATGCAATTCAAATTCAATTCGAATTTATTGGATACAACACACAATTTTATTAACTTAACAAAACGAAATCAATTCGCGTATGTAATAAATCATCTCCATAAGGCACACATTTTTGAACAAACTGGACACATACCGTCAAGTCGATAAACAAAATTTTTAATGCAAATGAAAAATTTAGAAGGAAAAATCCATCATAAATCTATATTATATAAAGATATAGAATATAAAATTATGTACGCAAGACAATACATTACATTACTACAAACGGCAAGGTAAAAGTTGATTGCTTCTCCTCAGGATTCAAATCATTCTACGATTCAAATTAACTTATTTAAATTCAACTAAATTGCATATTGAAAGTAAATTAAATAGAATAATCAAAAATGAACTAATTCAATTCAACCAATCTAAAAGTGTGCAATTCGGTTTTTATTCGCAATATAAATAATTCGTCTCCCTTTAATTCAATTTAATTAATTCGTCTCCCTCGCTTGAAACATGAACAAAATATTTCTATAGGGCGAGTAAAACGACAACACGGTTTATAATTAACGACACCAAGAACGCGAAATTATCCGTATAAATAGAAATATTCTAAGACAATATATTCTAAAAGAAATATTCTGAAAATATTCAGATCCATCTTGTATGTGGAAATCTAGCGTTGTAGTGTTATGCGCTAACTTGATGTGGGACTGCAAGTATTTGCTTAGGACTACCACAGATCTCTTTCCAAGCGGTTCGTCGCAAGGCTACGTCCTCACCACTTAGTCGACCAATTACTTTGTTAAGGTCTCGTTTAATATAGATAACCATTACAGTAATTATGATCGTGATTATCGTGTAAATGAGCAACAGTATGTCACTCAATTGATCAGGAATAAGGTCGACTCTTGTTTCCTCTGTGTGGCGGATGAGTTCATCCGAGATCTGACCATTATTGGCCTTTATTGCAGTTAAAATGGCATCCACATTAACATTTGACACTTTGTTTCCCATCTTAGCGGGCCACAAAGCGACTATCAGCGCAGGGATTAAAATGTTTGAAGACGTTGAGGTGCTTATTAAGTAAGTAGTTTATTGTTGATTGTCAATTATTTTTGAAATTAGCTAAGTGCGCAATCCAAGTAGTAAGTAAAGGTGTAAAGTGTATGTGTATATTGTAAATCGGCATGTGTAATGTTCTGGAGTTGTTCAGGAGTCGCCCCAGGAATCTGAAAGGAACCGAGACAGGAGATTAGCATGGCCACGAGTTCAAAGTAAACAGTTGACGTTTCACACTATGGCAACGCTTCCTTCTCATTAAGACACATTCATTCCAACTACAATGCCTGACATTGTTTTTAAACAAGTTGCGGCAGATGCGATGCAGTTCTCGCGGGTTTCGCACTCACACTCTCGTGTCGACATTTCCACGATTTCACCTAAGTTTATCAACTCTAGCTTACGACTTGATGAACACAACCTTGATGTCGCAATAACAGTATGACAACATCCTAAGCTCGACATCTCGTCTGAAGGTGTTTGCGCAACAAAATATTTCCTAACGCAAGACATACATAAGATCTTAAGAAAAAAACTCATAGAACGCACTTACAAGCTAAAAACTCATAGAACACACTTACAAGCTAAATACCATTTAAATATATGGAATGGCAATTTCGGAATATATGAAATGAACAGTTCCAAACTAGGTTGACAAATTTACCTTTTTAACTTATCTAAAGGCAGTACATGGTTTAAGTTCGATCGGATAATCTTGTTACCGATCTTAATATCTGCATAATTTTTGCTTAGCCTTTCAATGATACCTGGGCCTAAGAAATTTAGTTGTAGCTTGTGTTTTTTGGCATGATTTTTCACTAGTACACGGTCCGTCACTTTTAAATTTTTATCGCGACGTTTCACGTTTCTATAGGTGGTTCTTTCGATTTTAGCGTTAATGATTGTATTTCTAATATTATTCACTACAATAGATGACTCTTTAAATTTTTGTTTTTGAACATCTTCATATGTAGTTGCAACATTGAAATCTTCTAAATTATTAGAACTAATATACACACACGTATCTCTACCGAAAACCGTGTATGCGGGGGTATCGCCTAATGTTTCATTAAAGATATTGTTAATCGAATTCTCTACAATATCCAATAATCTATCCCACTCATTATGAGTAAGAAAATTTAGATATAACTTGAGCAGGTGTCGAATTTTACCATTACATCGCTCAACAATACCATTAGAAAAAGGGGAATAAGCCAGAACTTCCTTTTTCAAGATAGAAAGTCCTTTTGTGAAATTTCTCACATTAGATGATTTAAATTCTAGAGCGTTGTCGGACAACAATACGTCCGGGGTACCGAACAAACAGCAAAAATTCCATAGACAATCTGTAACAGTCTCTGTACATCGGTCACTAGTCGAATATAATTTAACAAAACGTGAGAATAGGTCGATTACGACAAGGATATATTTGTTACCATTGTCTGTCATTGTTAATGGACCGTAGAAGTCCATGCTCACCGTTTGAAAACATCGTGTTCCAATTGGAGCATTTAGAATTTTAATCGGAGTCGATATTCGTGATTTTAGAATCTTACAAATGTCACAAGATTCAACAATTTTGCGTGTAATTGTCCGTTCGTACGGATGAAAATATTTTAATTTAAACTTAAACAAGGTATGATTCAAATCTGTGTGGGACAAATTGTGTATAAATAAAATTGTCTTGTGTAGCAGAGTATATGGCACCACAATAGTCAGAATGGTACTGGGTCTATTGTCAATTTTTCGTCTTTTATACAAAATGTCATTCATAATCAGAAATTCATTCATGTCAGTATTGGTAACTTTTGTTGCATTCTCTAGGGCATCCTTTATTTCAGAACAAAAGGGATCACTATCTTGTTCACGTTTAAATTCGTCTAACGACCAGTTGTCGTTAATACTTGAATGGTCTGTAGTCGTGTTAACTTTATCCAGTCTGTATAAGCGTCTGGGGGCTGTCTGCTGTTCAGCAGTACTGTTGTTGTTTCTTCCATTCTCACTTCCTGACATTGTCTCCTCGAACTCTCCCTCAGTCACTGGCTTGTTACATTTGTTACCCGCAGCAGCGGCTTGCAGCCTGGTTACAACGGGAAAAGTCTCTACATCCGGGGTTAATTCAGAACACTCTAATAGTTCTCTTTCTGTTAAGGGATTTTTGTCATGATTTAATCTACTTAATGCATCGGCGGCACTATTCGCTTTCCCAGAAAAATACTTTAATTTGGCATCAAAAGCTTGAACATAAATACTCCATCTAGCGAGCGTGTTGTCTTCAGGCAATTTCTTTGAAAATAAAGGAACTAAAGGCTTATGATCGGTGTAAATGACCAGATCATAGCCTAAAACAAGATATTTAAAGTATTTCAATGCTTCAACTATAGCAAACATCTCTTTTTTCGTTGTTGAGTATCGTCGTTGGGTGGAATTCAACGTTTTAGAAAAAAATGCGACAGGTCTCATGTTTCGAACTTTATCAGTAGATGACTGGAGTAAAACAGCTCCTATGCCAACGTTCGATGCATCACAAAACAGATGAAAATTTTGATCGAAGTTTGGGTGACTCAAGATTGTATTTTCACACAGTTCATCCTTTAATTTTTCAAAAGCGTTTTGACAATCCTTAGACCAATTGAATTCAACATTTTTCTTCAGAAGATTATAGAGCGGGCTTGCGATACTCGCAAAATTTTTTATGTACCTACGAAAGAAATTTACCAGTCCTAGGAAGGATTGTAACTGTTTCACATTCTTAGGAATTTCTAAATTCTTTACTTTGTCAGTACCGGTGCTTCTGGTTCCCATTCCGCTAATGGAATGTCCGAGATATTCTATCTCGTCTCTAAAGAATTCGCACTTTTCCGTTTTTATTGACAATCTAGCGTTTCTTAATAGTTCAAGTACAACTTTTATATCGGCAAGATGCTGGTTTTTTTCTTTTGAATAGATGAGTACGTCGTCCATAAAGACGAAAGATAGTTTTCCTAGAACAGGAGATAGCGTTTGCGTCATTACTGACTGGAAATATGCAGGTGAGGTTTTTAAACCAAAAGGTAAACGATTAAATTCATATTTTCTACTACCAACGGTAAATGCTGTTATTTCCTTACTCTCATCGGTCAGTGTAATATTATGATATCCCGACCTAAGATCTAATTTCGAAAAGTATTTTTGACCATTTAAACTATAGAGAATCTCGTCCATGCGCGGCAGAGGGAACGATTCTTCATAAATTACCTCATTTACTTTGCGAAAGTCAACTACCGGACGTATGGTTCCATCTTTCTTATGAACTACAATTATCGGTGAATTATAAGCTGAAATCGATGGTCTAATAATTCCGTCGTCTAACATTTTTTCGTTCACGACTTTCAAGTCTTCCATATAACGGTGGGCAATACGATAGGGAGGGACATTTACGACATCCTCGTTAGGTTTCAAACGTATTTTGTATGGTTTAATCGCAGCAGCGGAGATCGATTCATTGTCTATAGTAATAACGTCTCTGAATTCATTCAACAAACTCAGCAATTCAGGCTTCATTTCGTCATCGTTACACCTGATATCATCATTATTTAATTTCCGCCGACCACGGGCTATTTCTTTGGAATCAGAAACGTACCCTTTGTCGACAACTCCTGTGATCCCGACAGATTCACTATTAGTGTCTTTCTTCTCGACATCTAAACGACTGTCCTGGACAACACTAGCTGCCTGCACAAAGGTACTCAATCCTCTTTTTAATTCTCCTTGTACATCTGACAAGTAAACTTCGGATTCAATGTGATCCTTCTCCACCTTTTCTAAAGTACTTATAATTGCATTCTCTGGTAAAACAATCGCTCTGTCGGAGCTATTAATTAACAACAACGGAATCTTTCTCCTATTATTAACTCTCACAATCGCTTCTGCGACACAAATGCCTTCTTTTAAAGTTGCTTTCTTTATTATGTATTCTCCATTTTTACACTTTCCAACATGTCCAACATGTTTCAAAATTACATTGGGAGCAATTTCTACTCGTCGAGTATGAACTCTTAACGGCCTTGGCCCTATGTGGGAACTGGTAACTGCAACTGCGCCTCGAACAGGCTGATTTTCTCTCTTACCATCCCTTTTTACTTCCTCGCCGACTCTCGCAGCATTACACGTCCTGATAATTTCTCTCTTCTCTCTTAGCTTATTTAGGACTTTTTTCTTAGCTCTGGAAGTAATCGTGTCCGCCATGAGACACTCAGTATTCTCTATTAAATACTCGAGACACTCTGTCTTTCTCTTTTTTCGTCGTTTTACCTCTGCAAAGGGAATTTTCTCGTCTTTGATAATTAAACATCTTTGTTTTAAGTCTACAACGGCGTTCTTGTCTAATAAATCACGCCCAATAATGACGTCATAATTGTAAATACCATCTTTAATTATTAAAGCATTTGTCTTTAAACTTACACCGTTTTTTAACTTTAGGACAAGCTCCACCTCGCCCTCAACATTACTCTTAGCGTTAACGCCTTTTATAGTCAGAGAACTTGGCTTCACGTCATTACTTATCTCACTAATTCTGTGGTAGCTGATTAGACATTTTTCTGATCCTGAATCAATCAATGCATTCCACAGGTCTGCATCTTTTCTAAGCACAATCATGGGCTTATGACTTTTTCGTATTACAAATAATTCATTTTGTCCTGTAACTTCAACTTCTTCATCTTTTTCGTATTTACAAACGTTCGTTGTCAAATGGCTTTCAACTTCAGTGCCATGAGCGTTTAGATCATTTAAATCGCTTAAATCCACCTCTCCCAGCGATTCATATCTATTTTGACATTTAATTATTGGATCAATTCTCTCGACATTTTTAACGAGGGAATCTTCAGCACCAGAATTCTCCTCGGGTTCACTAGGAGCTACTGACGTAGAGTCACACTTAGTTATTTCAATTTCATTTTTACCATTGACGTTATTTCTATCGGCAATGAAATCGTCTCTGCAGTTTACGCTAAAAAATTATCGCCACTGTTAGTTTGGTAAGTTTCTACCTGGCCTTTTTCTGGTACACGAGTTTTATGCTGTCCTCGCGCACGGACACGATCAGATCTACCTGGTCTGTTGAAATGTTCTCGTCTGGACCTACAGTCTCTTGCGTAGTGTCCTAACTTATTACAACGAAAACAGACTACATCACGCAGCGAATGCTCGGTGGCTGTCTGACCTGAACCTGGTTTGTACCAATCAGTCGGTTTCCTAGCCACAGTGGTTACCGACACACCTTGTCCTTGGCAGACACACACATGATTGTAACAATTCGAGCAACGCTTTGTTTCAGCTGTCTCCAATGCCTGGACTTCTAGAGTTCCTAATTCACGATCTCCAACAAAAGATTTTACGTGAGGTCTAGCACGGAAAGTTGGTCTTGGGAAATTTGGTCTCCAGTAGGGCCTACGCGTCCTACCTCTACCTTGAAATCCGCCTCTTGTCATTGTATGCACTTCGGCCTCATCATAGGCTGCATCAAAGTTTGATTCGGACGAATGGTCATCCTCTGCACAATAGATTTCCATAGATCTCTCAGATCGAGTCGCTAATATTTGCTTATCCTCGGGAAAATTCCTAATTACAGTTACGAGCCTCTGAAGGAGCTCTTCCGACGAGTTAAAGGGTTTGTTAAATAGTTTTTTGGAAAAATCTTCTGTTACTAGGGGGTTGATGATGGCCATAGCTAACGCAACAATTAAAGTATTCTCGACATACTTATCGAGAGCAACAGGATCGGGACAATTTACTACATAGGGGTGGGCTCTGTTCGAACACTCCGGGCTGGTCATTATTCTGTGGGTTAGCTTACGGATTTTGGATAGTATAGCTACAAACTGGCTCGCTAAAGCATCGTTACGTTTTAGGCGTACGTTATTTAGATCACAGGCGACCGCGTGCAGAGATCTTTCACCTTTCGAGACGTAGATATTTTCCAACAGGTGCACGACTTCTTCGAAACTTAATTCATAACCTTCACTAATTATGGACGCTACTACCGTATTGAAGTCGCCTACCCGCTTGTCTGCAGTTCGCAACAATAAGTTTAGTTTCGCTTCTTCCGAATTATCTGACAGCATATTGAAATATGCTCGCACATTCTTTATATGCGTTTCTAGTGACTTATTTTCTATGAAGTCAGGGTCATTCTTTCGTTTTCTACCTCGGTACTGCGGCAGATCCTGCCCAGCAATTACAACACTAGGTATCGGACTGACAATAGAAGTCGTCACACTCGTAACCGTACTAGTTACAGAGCTAACTGTGGTAGTGACCGCACTGGTAACAGGGGTGACAGTGGTGGTGGTCGCCATGGTGACAGGTATAGAATTCGACTTCGCGGAAAAAATAGGAATTGACACTCTTCCGAATGTAGTCACATACGGGATTGTTCTTATGCACTCGTATCCGTCAGAGTCACTGTCCGACATAAAACACAATATTCTTAAACCTCCGATTACCTTTAAGAGAAAAATGTTCTACACACATTTAATGAAAATATTCTACATACAATAATACAATAAAATTATAACTCACATTTTCCGTGGACTTAAAACAGGCTATTTGCTAATTGCTCGTGAAGGCTCTGGAACCACTCTGACAAAGGCAAGCTGCTTCAGCTTACTTTTATATGCTAGAGAACAATGGGCGCTAGAGAACAATGGGTGCAACTTCCTTCAATTGTTCTCACTGACAATGGACTACCGCCTCACACAAATGCTTCCGCGTACAGGCGCTCTCCCACTCCCAGGAATCAGCGCTTGCAATGCTTACTGCTCTCGCTGCTCAACTTCCTACTCATTAATAATAATGATGATGTATAATCATTAAATTGAGCGCATGCTTATTTAATTCGCAAACAAACATTATCGGCGTATACTCAGCTTGCTATGCGAAGCTAGTTGGTGACGTTGAACAATATCTTGGCGATGCGTAGCTCTCGTCGATCTTCTCGCTGCAGATGACGGTGCGTAAATGCGTAGATCTCGTCGACAGATCAGGTTGTTGATCTGGACCCCTCACTTCATCTTCTCCTTTGAGTAGCGATGATCCAGGCTGGTGAAGACTGAGTTAGCGTGTAGATTTTCGATTTTTTCTCCCTCGAAGTGTTTCTTTCTCGAAGAGTTTCTTGGAAAGAACTTCGATTTTCTGCGCTGACGTCCTTCTTCCTTTTCTCGATGCTCCGAAGTAATGTGATAACTATGCGACGTTACTCCAAAGGGTAACACTCCCCACACTTAAAATCACGGATCAGCAGAACCGAAGATCACTTCTTGATATCTTTCTTCTTCAATGGGCAATGTGGCAATGTGGATATCTTTAATGTGGCTTCCCCATACACGGGCACCAAATATGTTCCGGCCTTTTCAGATACAGGCCGTAACTAAAACGCGAATGAGGTTCGGGAGTGACGATGCAGTAACGGGGTTATCGTTTATTGATACTTCAGAGTTGACACAGGCTTCCTCGACGGTCGCGCTTCCGCTAATGAACAGCGACGACCCTTACTAAGTGCTACCTCTACGGCAGGCCACCGCTAATGAACGGCGATGTCTCTTGCCGATTCTATTTATATACTCGGCGGGCGCACATTTTCTTAACTTCCGTTTACCGAAAACCTACTTTTATGGGACTTGGTACCAGTTTTTTTAGTTTCACACCTAATCTCTTTAAAATTAATATCATAAAAACCCTGTTACATAGAGCTTTTAATGTATGTTCAAATTACAATTTACTTCACGATGAATTCTCTTTTTGTGTAATTTTTTCAAGAATAATGGTTTTCCTGTTGGTTTAGTTCAATCTTTGATAAAACGTTTTTTAAATTCCAAATATAGCTTACCGGCCAATTCCGTCGATAGTACAAGAAAGAGATTATACTTACCTTTTTTATACTTTGGGCCTAAATCTGAACAAATGAGAACAGAGCTTGTCAAAATTCTTCACTCATATTTACCTGATGTTGATTGTAAAATTATTCTTACAAACAAATTCACTATAGGTTCATTTATCAACTACAAAGATAAATTACCTTCCAGCATGCGCCGCTCTCAAATATATGAATTTCGTTGTGCACAATGTGCATCTAGTTATGTAGGCTCGACCTGCAGAACTTTGGGCGTTAGAGTAGCGGAGCATGCTGGACGTAGTAGCCGCACTGGAGGGAATCTTGCCCATCCCCCCCACTCCTCGGTGCGCCTCCATAGTGAACAGTGTGGCTCCAGTGTACAGTGCAGTAATTTTAGCATTTTAGCTTCAGCCAGCCATCCTAATGATTTAAGAATTTTAGAGTCCTTGTACATTTTTAAACGTAAGCCGCCTCTTAATGAAACTAATAGTGCCCACCCTTTGTACATAGTTTCCTCTTGATTTTAGAAGTAGTATTTTTTTAATTCTGTGTTTAATTTTCGTATATTATTGTCCATCTCGCTGTTCTTCTTTTCAGAACGCTTGTATACTGATGATGAGCCTGGTGCTCGAAACGTTTAACTTTTGAAGCAATAAATAATTTTTACAATATTGACTTTGAGTATCCGTTTTGAAGCATTATATAATTAATTACTTCTTCTGAAGGAAGATTTGGAAATATTGTAAGGTAATCAATATCGGCTTTGAGACACTTGAAAAAATTAAAATACAATGTAAACGACTTCAATGAAAATAATTACACACACTAGCAAAAACTTCATTTATAGTCACACATATATTGCAACTGAAAACAATGCACTATCTCAGCTGCAATGGTTGTTGCATTTATGCGATAGTACAATTTTTCTTGCGGGAAACGTTTCAAACTGCTCCAAAAAACATGAAATGAGAAGAACATCGGTGTTCATTAAAATAAGAAAGTGTCATATACAAAGTAAAAAATTAGACGAAAATAGAGATAGTATCATATTACACGCAAAACAGCTAAAAGTGACTTTTATTCGTAGACGAAAACGTTCCGAAAACGTCAGGCCCATGCTACGAAAGCAGAACAACTTTTGCCTATTATAGCCGAAATGTAACATAGAGTTGAGCAATAATATGACACCTTTTCTGCATTGTTACCCTGCATAGTGTAGATACAAAAAAGAAAAGGCAGTGTGCAAATCTGACCTACCTTACCTACTCGTATATCTTAATTTTGGGGATCTTAAGCATAGTCATTGAATTAACTATTATAATTTCACTGAATTAGTGCATACTTAGTAATAAAAAACTGTTGATACATATTTATGCTTCTCAGTGTAGACAGTGCCAACATTACCTACTCAGAAAACACTTGTCAGTAATATACAGGGTGTTTCAGATTCAGAATAAGAGGCAAAAAATTGCTCACCAAGTAGAAGATGTCCAAATAAAACCTTTTTCTTTTATGAAGTTTTTCGAAGAACGAGATATTGGGATATTAGCCGTTTATTGTTTTAAAGGATGAAATTTAATGACTAAATTACTCGCAATATTTATTTTGAATATACGTTGATCGGCCAAAATGTTCTAGTTGCATGACCTCCTAGATCTCCTGACATGACTCCACTCGATTTCAATTTTTGGGGACACGTGAAGAGCCTTGTTTATGCCACACCCATTGAGTCTGAGGAAGATCTTGTGGCCAGAATTGCAGTGGCTGCAAGTGAGATACCTTAATGCCAGACGTTTTTCCTAATATCCGGCAGTCGTTAAGGCTAATATTCTAAAAGTCCATTGATGTAAGTGGAACACGTTTTGAACAATTTTTGTGAAGTAAACTGAAATAAATATTGCGAGTAATTGTGCCATTAAATTTCATCTTATAAAACGATAAACAGCTAATACCTCAACACCCACGATTTTTTGGGGAAAATTTCATAGAACAAAAAGTGTTTATTTGGCCATTTTCTACTTGATGTGCAATTTTGTACCTCGCTTTCTGAAACACTCAGTATACATAATTGTGTACACGACTCGTCATAAATGACAAGATTCAATATTGTCTTTTCACAATTCTTCCAGATGTGGATCATAAAGAAATATTTGTATCCCAATAGCACCCGCGATTAAAATATTCTAGTACTAGTGCACTGGTGAAACACGCATCTCAGATACAGTCATTAAGCATCTTTAAGAGCGTGGAAGGGGGACAGATTAACCAAAAAAGACGGACAGCCAATTTTATTTGTTAAATGAAATTTCCTGTTGAATTTCTTCCGTATTTCTGATAGCGGCTTTGTGGAAGAAAAAAGTTTTCTTCAGTTGGCCTCTCCTAGTTGACAGACAAGAATTTGAAACTGTTGAAATTAGTTCCTTCTGTTCTCGTTTTTTGTTTTGCAGCTGCATCTTTTCTTGTCGTTTTTCTTTTTGTTTAAATTTAAATCTCTATAATTAAGCATGTTTGAGCTTCTAGCAGACCTGCATTAACCTTAAATCGCTGTAATTAAAATTACTCGTGACGCTCTGGCGTTCACTCATTAAATTATCTTTGAGATTGCTCTGCTTGGGCAGCATGTCGCCCTCTTAATAGAAGTGGGTCATGTACCTCTAACTTATTTCTCTTGCGTAAAAAGCAGTCTCTTTCTGCGACTTGAACTCCTCCACCCGGCTTTTGCTGCCTCTTGAATAGGCACTAATTATTCAAGGTAATTAATTGTCAATCAATTGTTAAAATCTTAGTGCTATATGCAATCTTGCAATAAGATACGATATTCAGCTAGTCGGCGACCAGACATCTTAAAACTCTGTATCTCTCTACTCAGAACGCCTCTAAAATTTCCTACCGGAGTACCGTGCTGATGACGACCGGCCGTGTCCATTGGTTGTTTTCTATTTTTAGCGAGTTTCTTTTTAAACACTAACCTTGCGTTCAAGAGATCTTCGGTCTCCATTTTAAAGGAATTTAATAACAAAAATAGTACAGAGGACGCTGCTGTGCGTACTGTTGGAATCCTCAAGATACGCCTAACTTGGGTACGGTTTCACTTTTTGCGTATCTCGGGAAACGACTTGCTGTTGTTCCCTTGAAGTTCTTCTGTACTTGAAATAAATGTTCGAACAGTTGCCTTTAAGTTTTAACTCCTAAAACTCCATTGTAATAACATAGGAGAGATCACGCTCACGAAATACCTAAACCTATTTATTTATTTGTTTAAAGGAGACACTTGCCCTTTTATTGTATAAGAACAATCAACCCTATACCGGGTGTCCCACAAAAATGTCCTTAACTTTTCAATTGATTATATCTCCGCTGTAAATTAACATATTTTAATTGTCTTTTATCAACAATGTAGTAAATTTTGTTTCCTTTTCAAATAATTTAGGTTTTTGAAAATCAGTTGAATAACCACTTAACGATGATCGATTCACTGAAAGGGGTAGAAAAACTAATTGTTCAAAGGGAAAGTTTTAAAAAACAATACGGGTGTTCTTCGTCATTTTTCAATACCTAATGTTACCAATAATTTCATAATGATGGATCCTACATACCACCAAGTAGTTAAACCCTCTGAGAGGTTTCAAGTTTTAAGTGCTCTCAATAATGGTGTTTCAGGAACTGAAAGAAAACGGTGGAATAATGGGTAAAACTCTTCGTTCAATGGTGGCTAGAAGTATAATGCTTGCCTTGAGAGAAATGGAGGGTATGTTGAAGGGTACTAAATTACTTTATTTCTTTAAACGTTATATAAGGTAATGATTTGTAACTCTTTTATCTTTTTGTTTGTTCGGTTTTATAGAAAACACAAAATAAGGAAGAATATCATTAATGTTATAAAATATTTCCTTTAAACCCCTTTTTTTCTACCTCTTTCAGTATATTGATCATTGTAAAGTGGTTATTCAACCGATTTTCAAAAACTTAAATTATTCGAAAAAGAAACCAAATTTACTACATTGTGAAAAAAGACATTTCAAGTATGTAAATTTAAAGCTGAGATAAAATTATTTAAAAATCGGGGACATTTTTGTGGGACACCCGGTATAATAAAAAGCCAGGTATCCGTCAATTTATAAACAAGTATATGTTCTCATGCGTAATTACCCCTATGGGATTAAAATGGGAATCTGCTTGCTTGAACAGTATCATAAATACCATTGAGATATGAAAAAACCTGGCATCTGCTCACTTATGTTTATAGGTAAAAAACATTGCGTGAAAATCTAATCTACAGTCAGGACAATGCGGCTTATCGCAGTTGAAAAGGTATGGCAATTTTTTAAAAACTTCTTGGCGAACAGTAATTTAAATTATAATGCACAGTTGTTGTTTGCTTGGTTGGTGTGTGCGTCTAGCTGTGACGTTCTTAAAGGTGCATAATGACCGTATCTGTGATACGAGTTTTACCAGTGTACAAGTACGAGAATATTGTATTTTAATGGCGGGTACTATTAGGATGGATATATTTGTTTGTCATCTTTATCTGGAGATTTCTTTTAAAACCATACCATTGAAACCCGTCATTTTTGGCCAATCATGTACACTAGTATCTTGATTATTAACATTCTGTAGTCAATTTAAAAGTCGTTCGCTAATAAAGAATATAATGAACATATGAGCAGGTTTCAACACCTGCAACCGTATACTACCAAGAATGACTGACGTGTGTTTATTTATACGTTTCGTGTCACGCTGTTCAGAATAATTGATAGGAAGAAATTAGCACTGGTGTCTTGGTTTCAGTTCACGGTCAATTAATACACTCATTTTCGCTGTACAAGTGCTCTATAATAAGCCACTTGCAAAACAATTATAGCGATCCAAAGCGTTATATACTCGAGTTTGTATCGTGAGTACCGAGTTCGGCCGAGTTCGGCGGGGTATTGTATATTACAAAGTACCGTATAGCATATTACAATATGCTGTATAGTATATTACAATATACTGTATTACCATGTACTATATTGCATATTGCAATATACATACACAAGTTCGCAGTTGCTTTCAGTAATGCTGAATTTCTGTATCTTGGATACGACACGAATGGCTATAACTACTTCTCTTACGGCTCAAAAATACTGTGTTCCGAGTGTTTATTAGTCTAATAAGAAAATTAAGTTACCTTAGGAATAAGCTGAGAGCATGGAAACTCCACTCAACCGAAAATTTGTTGAAGAAAGGTATTGAATCCCGTCATTTTTGACGGTCCGTGTACACTAGTTATGAAATAAAATATTCATCTTATAAATTATGAATGGGTGGAGTTGGAGTCACAAAATTATGAATAGGCGCAGTCGGTGTTGGAGTCTCCAAATTCTGGAAAAGTGGAGTCGGAGTCGCCCAATTCTGAAAAGGTGGAGTCGGAGTCGCCACATTCTGGAAAGGTGGAGTCGGAGTCGGAGTCGCAAATTTATTCCTCCGACTCCGCAACCCTGGCTGAAACTAACGTATAATCTTATTCTTTTATCTACTAATACATGCTAATAAAATGTTGCACAATATTCTCTGGAAGAGTTGTGCACCTTATAAACTACGAGAACCACTTTTATAGCACTGTGTAAAATGAAAGCTGATAATAATTTTGTTGTTTAAGAAATCTAGTAAAAACCGTAGTAAACTGTCAATCATTGCATGCCTGATTATGAAATATACCTTTATATTCATATGGATATTTACGATTTCCATTACATAAAATTATTTTTAAATTCCCTGAAAAACACAGCATCTCATCGTGTTCTTGACTAAAGTAAAATAAACCTTTTTACATTTATGATAACCATCTCAAAAAAAGGATAATTCTCTTAAAAAAGTCTTTTTTAGGGGACTTTTCCACATAAGCCCCGCCACTAATGCTACATATGCATTTCACCCACTTCTAATTTTCGAAATAATGCACCTATCTAATTCAAATTACTCTCGAACGAGAGAGGAATTTTATCCTTTTTCGAGAGTAATTTGACGACGATAGGGGCATTATTTTGAAATTTACAAGTGGTTGAACTTATGTGCTCTACTAGTGGCGGGGCTTATCTGGAAAAGATCCTTTTCAGCACCGTTGCTGCCATATACGCAGTAAAATAGTACTGTAATGTGTTGAAAGTTAACGTACTAAAAGTAAGTGGAACACGCTTTATTTAAAGACATCGATTTCAAAATATTCTTCAAAACACTAAAATTTCCATAAACTTTGAAGAAATCATTAATAGATAAAAGGCACCCTACCCAAATAAAAATTATAGGAGTGGCATCGGTGATTTTTGGGAGCGCTCCCAAATATGCATGGTTGTTTCATCCATGCGTCTCCTATGAGGCAACTTCGAAGTGTCCACTTTATAGGCGCGCCTGCGCCTCTGTCCCAACCGGTGGCCACGCATGGCTCAGCATGGAGCACTACCGTCGCGCTCCCAAGTCGCGACCAGTTTCTCCTATTCACCATCGGAGAATCATGAGAGGCCCAGGATGGCCACCTCTTAATTGAATTTTAAAAAAACGGCTGCGCACAGCTGATTTCCCATTAGTTACACTTTCCAACCGTCACACTTCTCAAACCGATTAAGGTAATTAATGGACAACTGGCTATATTAGGTTGAGAAGCGTCAACGGTTGAATGTGCAATAATGGGAAATCAGCTGTACGCAGCCTTGGAAGCGATAACATGCAGGGAATGATTTCACTTCAGTATATTTTTCATCTTTCATTCCTAAAATTAGAAAGGAAAATGAAATGACTTTATAATCGATCCTTTTTATTTCCTGAATAAATATCCTCTGTAAAGAAACAAACAAGATAAAAAAATATTTTCCTGTTAAGCTTGGTGTTGACTCCACTAATTTGTATAACATTCGCTAGGATAATATTTATCAATAGGCCTTTCCCCCCAGAGAAGGGTAATGTGATATAGCCCCTTCATTCTCTCCACGTCATTCACACATCCACACACAATAAGTTCCACGTCTTAGCTCCCGTGGGGTGTGGGGGCCTTCCCTGTTTCCCATGCTGCTTCGGTCAGGGCAGCACGGTACTCTCGGTGACATCCACCGCAGCCGAAGCCGCATCATAGTTACCCCTCCTTCTCCCCTCGCACACCAGCCTAGAGCTGAACCCTCAGGTGCGTGGGAAAATCGATCTGGAGCCGCGTGAAAACAATTCATCCACCCACAATCGCTCTCTGCCACACTCAATCAAAGGCACACATACTAACTATAAGATTCCGTATAGTGACGACTTAATCTTAGTCCGTATTTGCTACATGAGCCTATCCTAGCTGTCTAAGATACTTGTGAAAATATTCATCTGTAAGAAGTGAAAATATTCCTCTCATATATCTAGACTCAACTTCACCGAACACCAAACGAGAAGAAAACTGCACACTATACGAATCCTGCGATAGAGCGGTGGTCGACATCACAAACCCTACAGATCTAAAACTTACAAAGAGGTGTAAGTAGGGGTGAAATCTAGGCTTTTAATCTCCGGACTTCCTTGTCCAATGTGCGCTGGCATGGCGTAATCGCATCTCTCTCGAGGCGATGATGGTGTTGCCACCCCGGGTTCTTGGTTGCCCACAGCAGCCGAAGCAGCTGGGACAATCTTCGAAACTGATGCAAGCTCAGTTCGCCGGCGCCCTCTATGACCATCCCAGTCTACGGCCCCTGAAAAAAGAAATAATAAGTTTAGTAAATTATGGCAAAAATGACAAAAGCTAATTAATGCAAAACTAACGCATCTTCAAAGACTCGCAATAGTTCTGCTTAGTTATAGTTACAACGTCTAAAGCACATCTATTACTGCTTAGGCCTCCCTGTCTACAAGAAAGGTGATGCAAAGAGAGGATTAATAAAAGAAAGATCTAGTATGGACATATACACGGGAAATCTATGCAAAAGGTGTGTTCCACATGGGACATTCTTGTGAAATAACACGTGTATGTTGCTGCACAGGACATAACTGCATAAATAAAGCATGTCAGAAAAAAGTTCAAACTAGAAAAAAAGCTCAAGAATGTACAGGTGCTGAAGAAAAGGATAGTATTAAACCAGAAAAGTTGGTCCTTAACTGCCCAAAAAAAACTATTCCATTTCAACAAAAAAAGAAAAAATCTACCTAACCATCAATTCTGCTCTTCACATTTTCCCTGTAGTAGCATTAATTCTTCTAGATGAAAGAACTGTACCTCCTGAGGGGCCTCAAATGCACATCGAACAGCTTTCTCTTAGCATTTCTCAAACCCACTGGATCTCATTTCATATCGGCATCATTACTCATTATTCGCCTGATAGCATGTTCAAAAACATATTTTTTAACATTCTTCCCACACGCACCAACGCTTGATACTCTTATCTCACGTTTGTTTTGACCGCGTCAATAAACTCACCGTTTTCAGCACCACAAGAGACCAAATATTTGAAGGCACTAATTTCTTCTGTGCCTCTTCATTCCACATCGCATTCATTCCTCCGGTGACATTCCATTCGAATATTTCTAGACTCGACTCGAACTTTAACAAAACTATTAATCTTATATAGACAAATTCGCCATGAGTGAGCTACTATAGAGCTTCATCTGCAAGTTTATACTATACTGCATAATGTATAGCAATTAAGATTCATATCTTACTTGTAACAAATCGGGTTAATTGGGCCACGATTCAGCCGGCGGGATACTCGCTCACATAAAAGTGCGCAAATTTGTTCTATTAATGTGAAATTTGCTAACTAAAATTCACCTGTGAGTCCTTTCCAAATACAATTCAAAACTTAATTTCTCAACCCAACAAATTAGCGTCTTCCTTGGGAGGTTGTTTGTGCAATTATACGAGATGTAGCCTACTAGGAATGTTAAAATATCCCTGAAGACATCCACCAAACCCACCATGAAAATTCAAGATGTTTTTGATACTACTAGCACTTATAAATAGCACACATCATAAATAAAGTTTTGTACATTTACCTTTCAGCGCGTTTCGGATTGCTGCTTTTACAGTGCTTCGTGGCTCTGCACTGAAGTCTGGAATTTCCCTGAGACAGTCTGTAGAAAATTGGTTCATTTTTTAGGAAGAATATATGTACACAGCATAGAGAGTTTAAAAAATATTTTCGTTCGAGCTAATCAGAGCAGAGCATTCGGGGATTTCGGGGGAGGATTTCAAAGTTGCAAACCAAACATTGAAATCGAAATTGTTTGCTTTAAGGCTTCATAAAAATTGTGAACTTTTAACGTTTGTTTCAAAATCAATGTATGCATTTATCTGAGCCATTTATTACATTTACTTGTGATGAGTATTTTTGGAATTTTAATTGCAGCATAAAACATAAGAAAAGGCAATCCTCAAAGGACCATCAAATACATTAAAACATCAAAGGTAGACATTAAAACAGCAAAGAAAAGGAGTCCACCTTTCTTTTGAGATACTCACGTTCTATTATTTTACATGCTGGTGATTCGTTGAACTTGGTTTTGGACTGCACACGACGAGCGCCCAATCCGGTCATGGAGAAAGTCAGTGCCAGCTGTCTCGACAAGATTATCTTCAGCATAGAAGTAACTGTTCGTGTAAGGTTGACCTCCTTTGCAGCCTTCAGACGAACCACCTGCGTGTAAAAAGCAAAGTAAAATCAATAATGTTTTTGAAATAACTCATTACATGCACAAGAAGCTTTCTTTTTTTACGTCCGTGTTAGAAATATATAAATAGAACTTTCAACAAACAATCACTCGTTAAAATTACCCCTTGTTGTAAACACATTTCCTGCACATCTACTCGACTTGCCACGGCTCGGTTGGTGATATTGTATACCTGAAAGTCAAATAATTTTTTTTTCTACAGCGCTCCCGTCGTTAAAGAAAGAGGAAAAATATACAGAAACCGAGATGTCTTGCAGTATGTATGCTATAAGTTATTTAGCACAATGAGTTTTAAAATGATTATTGTGCAAAGTTCTTCGTGAAAGAGCAAAACCCCAGTGGTACAGTCATGTATCCTAATTCGCAGGTAATCTTTCAAATAACTAAATTATTTTAACCAAGAGATTGTATGTACTTACTAGATCCTCCTGCTTCAAAAGATTTTGTAGCTCATCTTATGTAGATTTTGTAGCTCAACCACGTTATAATTGTAACCAAAGACAGTACAATGAGAACAACAGAAATACTCACATTGTACAGGGGCACAAAACAAGTTACGTCTGACTCCAGTGCCAACTTTAGTTCTTGGACTTCTGCGCAGGATTGGGTCTTGAGTTGAACGGTGACAGCTGGATCAGCTGCTAGACACCGTCTTTTTCTTCTAATGTCTTCCAATCTGGGAATTTCTTCACCAGATTCATTGGAAGTAGCATCTCCGGAGAGAATTTTCTTCTCAGCACGGTGATAATCATCTGTAAAAAAAATAGGACAATATAGGCTTTGATATCACCAAATTGTTGTTGATAACCTCAATATAACAAACATGCTCCGCAACTACACTGGCACAGGTAGAAATTAAAGCTAACTATAGTATATCAGTTGTAATTTCGAGTGAATAGTATCTCTAATGAATACTTTAATAATTGACTTGGTCACAGAAACCATTTAAATGACACACCTTCATACTGGCTCCTTCCACAATTTCACCACTGAACATTCTGATCTGCATATCCTCATTCATAAATCTTTCTGAAAAGAGTTGCCCATGCACTACCAACTACCTCTCCATACACACCAGGTTTTTGGCTAATTTTTCCCACCTCGCCCAGCAAAACCACTCATTCAATTCCTTTGACTATATAATTACAAAAACTATGTTAATAACATCATAAAAACACAGTAAAATGCTGTAAAATAAATCAACTATTAGCGTCTATTTAATGTCTTACTTGAATGAACAGCAACTCTATCAAAAATAAAAGACGCCCACTTCTTTTTATCAGGAAGTACTTCAGACTCAGCCAGAGTAGCCACATTTCCACTTGTGGGCCAGTACACTGTCTGAAGTCCGTGTGAATTAAAAATCCACGTTCTTGGCACAATTTGCCAGCTATCGTCTGGAAAAAAAAACCCTAAAAATTTTTTATTCATGATAACCTGCAAAGAAAGACAAATTTCAGATAAATACATTTTGAATCCTAAGAATGATTAGGAGTGTGTGTGAGAGGCTTCTTGATATGCATATGAGATGAGTGCAAATATTTTTTGTGCCCCTACCAGCCAGTTGATCAAAAAGGAATACATACCTATTGATTTTCCAGCCACAGTATATGGAAATTGCTAGGTAGGATTTCAACAGTTCTTTAGAGCCAATTGTTTCATCGTAAGCTATTTAACCAAATAATTATCTATCTGCAGGTCATCAATCAATGAATGGCTACAGCAAACTAGTTACAAAGGTAAAGAAGAATAGAGCAATGAATATTGAACTGGCTGGAAAATGAAAGCAAAAAAGTAAACAAAAAATAATTTTACATATGGTCTCAGTAGTATTCTAATCTAAAAATGCATTTTTATTTATACAATTCATATATGATACGTATTTCTTTTTGATTGGATGGGGCTTGGCTTTTTTTATACAAGCTAAATACAAAATATTTATTGGTTTTATTTCACAAGAAATTGTACATTGTCATAATCCACCAATAGAATGAAGAGGTGACAACTCATAAATGAATATAAGGAACTTCCCTAATGGTATAAAAAGTAATAGATGAGGATAAAAACTTCACAACATTGAAACAAAAAAGTACATAGACTTGCTACTAATAGCTACTGACAGCGGGCTACTTCTAACAAGCTCTACAATTTTAATGATTTAATTTACTCCTGCATGTCATTAAGCTTGGTGCCTTCTGGATCCATGTCTTTATGTGATTTTTAGCTTTTGGAAAAATGGAATGGGGTGGAATTTTGGGTGAATGGGGAATTACTTTCTTTATTACAGCAGAGGAAAACGGCACACATACATCATAAAAAATGAATTTTACAACTAATATCAAACATTCATTTTTTCAAACAGACATTTTCAATGTCAGTACATAATATGGAGACAAGAAAATATACCTCAATGCCGCAAGCACAGTGTTAAATTGACAGAGATTTTGAAGGAAGGATCAATTAGTGATATGCAAGAGCACAGCCATAAGATAAACATTAATATTTGCATGGTTTTCAAGAGTAATTGAATATAGTAAGTGCACTAGGAATAAAAGTAACATAAATTTAAATGTTTTGGATACTGATTAAAAACTGTCATAAAGCCTAAAATATAGCATACGGCACAAAAAAGTAAAATAGGCTTTGTAACAAATGGACATTTGTTGAATCATTTTGTAGAAGAAAAAATTTTTGCTCTGCTATCATTGTGATCAGCTGTGGATCAACTTTATGGCAATGAAATTGTTCTCTTTTGGAAGTAACATCATTTTGCAATGTACTTCCTCAACAACTACACTTTTTGTAAGGTTAGAGGGCTTTGCCAGGTAAATACCCAATAACTCAGACTTCAGTGGCTCCTCAAAAAGAGAAGACTTCTCCAGAACGGCAATAGTTAGCTTTTTGCCTATTGTCATGATAGTTCCTAACCCGATTGAAAATCGAGGACGGTGCACCGGTGGAATATGAGTGGAAACATGGACGATTTGAGGTTGGTTTACCGTCTATTTGAGGGTCAAATGTCCAGTCTCCGCGACCATACTGCGCCCTCAATACGTCCATACTGCGACCAACTTTGGTCGGTGAACAGCTTCAAATCAACGTCAAATCACCTCTAAAACCAACTTAGGCCGGTGAATGGTTTCAAATCAACCTCAACCCAACTCTACATCCAATGAACCGCTCGCTTCGCAACCTTAATCAACTCCAAATCACGGGTGGCCACCTCTACGCAATCGCTTGAAAAACGCTCCCAGCTGCCAGTGTATGACGTCACGAGCGTATTATATATGGTTGTGATGTCATACACTGGCAGCTGGGAGCGTTTTTTATCCATCGTACAGAGATCACCTGTGATTCTGATTTTGCTAGGGTGAAGAAGCAGTAATATTAACATACCATGCTAACCGCACACCAATATTAAATATCATATACCCTTATTTAGGACATATGAATCAATTGCGCAACTTTAACCAATACATTCACGTGGATATTTGGTAGCTATGATCAGATATTTGGTATACAAATCAATCTATTAATAAGCCACTTAGGCAAGCTCAAAAATTTAGCCCTGTCGAATGACCTCTAGCCTCAAGCCTGATATAAAAAAATATTCAATCGCCCCTATGATAGGTCAGGTGCTTTACTCAAAAACCAACCTCTACGTCCGTCAAAAATCGAGTATTAGAATGAAAATAATTGGAAGGATATGAAACAAAATTCGTAAAATTTATATTTTTTTATAAACTACAAGCGAATAGTATCGATGTATGTTTGTATAGCCGAGAGCTTTCTCCCTCCACAAGGGAAGGGTAGCTACAAGTGCAGAGAACCAAAAAATTGCAAAAAACATAGATAAGAAAAAAATTTTTTAACGTTCAAACGTCTCAATCTAATCACAATCGCACATACTTTACATTCCAGGCATATGAATTCAGTAGCCAGGCCCGACAGCTACCGCTGGTTTACCCCGGCCGCATCATGAGTGGCGCGGGGACCCCCGAACTTTTCGACGTGACTATCATTCACACTAAATTTATTAATAATTATTTATATCCAATACAAAAGTTTCTTTGAATGGCAGCACATACATTAAAATCATTGTTTTTGAAATATCAAACAAAAATTTCACTGTAAATTGATAGAATTCAAAAGCTTTAAATAAACAGATGTGGGTCAGAATATTTTATGCATAATGAAAAAATTTCATTTGAATGGTGCAGTAAATAACAAAAGATAATAAAAATATATTCTCTCAGATGTTGAAAATTAGTGATATTGCACATCTTGGAATAAGTTGTTCATATATAATTCTATATCACTCTGTAAATATTGCATTCAAATTGATGTTTCTTTCTCGTGGAAGTTAGGCATAAATATATTCAAAAGAAAGATAATCGTTTCTTCATACCTAGGTATAGTTCAAGAAATTTTTGGGGGATTTTTTCAAAATAAGTAATGATATGTAAAATATTAAAAACTATGAACTGTTGGCAATTAGGGATCTAAAGCAGGTTTGTGCCACAATCATCCAAACTGACTGAACAATTAAGACACTTTTGTATGTACCTGAGCTAAATAAATTATTTTCAAAATAAAAAAATATTTCCATCATATATTAAAAATAAGACAAAAAATTAGTTACAATAACAAAAGTAACGTGGAATGTTTTGTGTTTGATAAAAAGTTTCATGTAAATATCAAAGCAAATAAAAAATGGTCAATATTTACTTTAATGTTGTCAACGATTTTCATAATTTCGTAGCTACAAATAGGTAATATAGTCGATTTTAAGACGTTTTGCACGAATGACAATGTGCCCGGAAATGCTTAGTTTCGAGTTATTTAAGTTTGAAGTTATACGGACGGCGCTCCTGAATGGCCTTTTTTGCGCAAAAATAGTCATTGTTTCTGCAATGGAAACGGAAGCTAACCCCCTATTACAAACATAAAGAGGTTGGGTCGTGAGGGGTAGCCACAGTTCTTTTAGTGAAAATTATAAATAAAGGTTTCTAGTGACGTTTGTTTACATCAACTCCAAGATGGCTGCCGCCATCTTCAGTACCGGTTGGCGCAATGACGGCAGCCACCTTGAAGTCGATGTAAACAAACGCCACTAGAAACCTTTATTTATAATTTTCACTAAAAGAACTGTGGCTACCTCTCACGACCTAACCTCTTTTACGTTTGTAATAGGGGGGTTAGCTTCCGTTATTTATTAAATTACGCTAGCCGCGCGCGCTTCCATGGCACGCACAAGCCAGCTTCAAAGTTGAATAATTCGAAAATAACGCATCACCGGGCAGAATGTCATTCATGTAAAACATTCTTAAATGTGTTTCATTATTGATTCTTCGCAACGAAATTATGAAAATCGTTGACAACATTAAATTAAATATTGACCTAAAAAATCTCAGACAATCCAAAAGCCTTGGTATGAACTAACTACAATATAGAAAAAACCTTGCCAATATAGTAGATATTTGTAAAAAATGTTTATGAATGTTGGAGTTAACCTCAATTGACTGTTAAAATGTTTAAAATCTGCCAATCCTGAACTTGTCCTTTACCACTGTTCAGTGGTAATTTTTAACTTAAAATATATGGCCAATATTCCCAATGAAAATGCATTATCAAAATGACTATTTCTACCAATAATAACTTTAAAACATCAAAATGAGAGTCTACAATTAGTCTACAATGTAGACTGACGAAAACTGTTAACTCGACAATCACTGAATCGAGTACCGCGCAACATTGAAAAGCCAAAATAACCGATTGCAATTTACCAATTGCATTTTTCTGCTTAAACGTTCATACGAAAACATAAACGGATAAGTGTGAGATACCATACTGTAAATTTTTTAGAGCTCTTTGAGGTCCTTACACGAAGTGTATAATAGTAAAGTGAATTTTAGAAGTACGAACAATCATTTGCTCACCGAAAGTGAAGAAATATTTTTGTGCACAAAACTGGGAGCGTGATATATTTTTGAAATATATTTTTTAATCCTTCGATGATATAATATTATATCGAAATAAGAAAATACTACACAATACTTAAGCATGATTGCCGTAGATGTATTATATACCAATAAACAACCTATTCTGCAGCTTAGAGTTGCCAAACATTTATGGCATTTAGATGAGACTAATCTCAATTCAAAATATGCATAATTTTTCGAGAGCAGCTTCAAAACGAAGTATTTATTTTTCCGTTCACTTCATCATCCAAATTGGGAGATATATTTGGCATGGACGTTTTTGTCTTAGGCTAAATATCTAAGAAAGATGAATTAGTAACTCTGATTAGCGAATGACAGAAAAATGTCCGATACTTCGTTTGTTCACTGCATCCTAAACTTCACGATTGACAAACTTTGCCACTGGGCGTTTTATTATGTTATTTCTTGTTCTAGTGAGTAACTTGAATTATAATTCTGTTACAAAATTCCAAGTTCAAATACCAAATATTATTCACAAGTAGAAATATTTACTATGCTTTTTCGATAGGATCATAGAATTAGTTCTCTGTTGCATTATTTTTATCATTTTAAATGAAACGAAAAACAGTTGAAGTGTTTAGAATTAATATTTCTCCATGTATTGTTGAACCCCATCATGTGTAATCACAGCATGAAATGCAGTATTCACCTCCGTTCCATAAATAATAATTTTATGATATTGTTGAAATGTATTTGGCTACGCCTGTGCATTTATATCCCAACAAGTTAAATATAATTGAAACGTTCCACAATGAACCTCGGCAATTTGATGTAGTTTCACTCGACCATAGAGTTGATCATATTTTAAAACGGGAAGTAAACTATTAGCATGAGTCATATTTACCGTATTTCGTTTGGGTACACATTTAGAACCAGTTGCTGCAGCTACTGACGATCTGCGATAAGGATTAATTTATGCAATTGAGAATTAACCACAAATGCAGAGCAGTAATTATTGAATGGGAGAGGGCATGAGAAACAAGTGTCAGAAAAACATGGTATCAGCGATTCTGAGCCAGATGGCCGTCCTTGGCCAAGTCAACCTCGAATCGCTACTAGATGCCGCGAATTAAAGACGGTGTATGGACGGGAGGCCACGGATGGCAGTGCCAATCATAACATCCTCGTAAATTGGGCGGTGTACCGTTGTTTTATCGGTCGGATGGCCGAATGACCAATAAATCGCGGATAATAAGCCCTGTCAACCATATTCCACCGGTGCCCCGTCTTCGATTTTCAATAGGGAAGCAGCCTGTCTTTATCATGATACAGTTATCTCTATCTCCTACATTACCTGATTTTCAGAAAGAGCTGCAATGGACATGTCTCTTCCATTATGTGGTTCTTCAGAATTATCATGTATTAATTGAGTTTCTTCAACCTCTTCAATGCATTCTGGGGTAGAGGATCTTTCCCATGCAGCAGGAATGTCATTTTTTGAATAAATGTTCATTTCTCTTGCCCTTTCACAGTAACTTCTCCTGCGACGCTTTTGCTGTTGCTTGGACAGCAGAGAATATGGTATTCTGTTCATACTCTGAAAATTGCAATTTAAAATTTAAATTTTCTCAAGACCTCATCACAGAGTATGAATTATTGGGAATTCTTTACTTTAGATGCATTGAATATTTTGGTATTGTTCTTACTATTTTTAATGAATAAATAAATTATATACTTATATAGTATACTAATATACTAATAGCAATTTCAATAATTTTCTATTCGTCAAAAGTACAATAATTATTTGTCACTTGTGAACTGGAAAAATAATTACCAATACTTTTACCGTTACTTACTTGTCTTTTCTGTCATTTGTCTATAATTTACGTTACAGACCGTTTAGAACAGTGTTAAGTAAGCCATGACAAACTATAAATACCCATCGATCAACTAGGCTATAGCTTGTTGGAAAATACCAATCTACGGTAGCCTCATCCGAGAAACACTCAGAACAGTGGCGTAACTCTAAATAAAGTTATATTAGTATAACGTTTTTATTCCTCCGCCGGCATTTTGTGATTTATCGTAGACAAGTTTTTCATATCATAATATAGTTTAACTGGAATAATTTTTCGATTCGATGTGCCCCTATTCCAGATGTTTACAACAATATCAGTAACAAATCGGGGTTCAGGGAAGCTATTCTTACAAGTTTTACGTATCAGCATGATAACACTTTACACGCTTCGGAGTTGAACAAGAAAAGTTGTCAAATATACAAATGTAAAAGTAGTTAAAAGTAAATTTCCAAAAAGTAATGCTTCACAAAGACATGCAGACTACTGTCTACACAAATTAAATATTTAGCGTCACTGAGTGATTTCATAAGACACTTGAGAAACACTTCAAACAACTTCACTCTCCGCCGTTACGAACACAGATTCAAACCGGTGGCGCAGGGCGTTGGCGGAGGTGGGGCACACGGGTATGTGGTGTCTCAAGGTCACCGAATGTGAGAATAACTATAAAATGTTTTCCATCCACAGTAAGAAATACACCCAGCATTGGAATTCAATGTATCACTAATTGATATTTTTCGATATTTATTTTTTATACTATTCATTATTGGCAAATGCGCAAGAAAAAAAATAGCTTATTATACTATCCCGCTAGAGGGCGCGCATTATTCCTCGCCAGAATCAACCAAGTTAGGCTCAAGTCAAATTGAACGACTTTCGATCGAAGAACAAACGTGTAATTTTCTCTAGACAAACGTTATTCCAATGTATCAATTGTGGAACTGCTTCAACGTATTGATTAAAGCTACAGTTAAACACCGTTCGTACAAAGTTTATTTATATTAATACTATGCATAATGCTAGACGATGAAATTTTTTTAATGTTTGACATTTTTTATTTTCAAGTGAAATGTTGAACTCGAAAATGTCATTTTTCAAGTCCCTACTATCTCATTATTCTCATTCTTACAACTACTATCAATTTAGCAATACTAATAGCGATTTCATATTAGAAAACTACGTCTAACCCTTAGAAATATACTTTTATAAATTGTAAACTAGCAAGCTAATTTCACATGGAAACTATATTAGTTTTGCAATTGTAGGATATGTCATAATGAAAATTATGTATCTAAGGTAGACGCTGAATTGTAAATGCTCAACTTACCTCACTCTTGAATCTATGTTGTAGGTTTTATTCATATACTTTTCATATCTAGTTCTGTAAAGTTCATCCGCTGGTACATAAGAACTATGAATAATAGTGGCCATGCGACAATAGCACCACATTCAGTGTTCACTTAGATGGCTTAGTTTATTTCATATGTCATTTACACGACATAGGAAAAAGTAACGATATATTCCGCGCCCATCTCATCCTAATTCGTATTATTTGGGTGCATAAGTTACTGCACTGCCAGGTGGACGCATTTTGAGAGGCATTTCTCTCGTGAAAGATGGCAGGCGTCTTACCACGAGGCCATCCGCCCAGTTGGCCTCTGGTAGCATTATGGGGGATCATGCTCGCGTCGCGCTTGACAGTCGCGCCCAAGAAGTCTCAGAAGAGAAGAGGCCTCGGTTCGCTTAATACTCCTTTAATTCACCTCTGTCTCCTTTAACAATCGTCATATAGGAATTGCTCCCGTTGACTGTCGATAGACTGAAAATTCTCCTTCTATTCTATTTAATCAACCGTGCCACTCCCTTAATTTTTAATAGGGTATAGCTGCTGGCGAGCAGGATTAGCTGAAAAACTTCAAGCGCCGACGCCAACTAAGGAACTAACAACACTTAAAAGTAGGCTTGATTTTACATTATATGACACAGGTTATTTGACGGATTATTGTTATGCAGAGATCCACACCGAACACTATACGAACAGACAAACATAGCGAGGCAGGCAGACAGCGGACGAGTGTTCACAGGCTGAGAGATCGTCGATCTAGACACCGCACATCAGCACCGCAGCTCCGAAATCTACCACGCTTTGCGATGCTTCGCAAGCGCACAAAGAAGGTTTTATGCATACTTTAATAAATAGAGCTTAAAATGGGTACAACAGCTGGGCTAGTTTTCATTCTGTGGTTATTAGAGTAAAACGCTCGCTAGTCGATCAATAATAGTTTCGTTAAAACCCTGATTGGCAAAGCTGTTGGTAACTTTTTAAACCGAATCCTGAGCGCTATCAATAACTCTCAGCTAATTAAAGATCATATTAATATATTTTATGAACACCAATTAAGTGCACAATAACACAGAATTGATGAACGAGTCATTAAGAACATTGCCAAAACCTTTGATAAACCTGTAGATCTAGATACGGTAATTAGTCTGCACATGTGTTCATTCCAGAAATCATAAAGTCAGTGATCTCTTTGTAAGAAATTATATTTTCCGATCTAGGGTCAATGACTTAGGCAGAGCCAGTGTGATATATCATTTTAAGTGCGAAAGAAGAGAATACAAGTCTCTTAAACAAGACTAACTGCGAACAAATATAAAGACTTTATTTTTAATCATTTCCGCGTTGATCATAGTTGTAAGCCCTCGGAAAAAAATTCTTATTCAAAAACTGAAATTTTACATCATGTTGTTAAAAAGTGCATATTCAAATAAAAAAAAGCATTGCATAGTCACGATTTCGTTGCTCTAAAACTATTCAATAAGACTGCAGCCTAGAAGTTTGAAACATACGCTCGATCGTCCATTTGGCCTCTGTTTCTGTTGATTTTGACCGATTTATTGACGTCTGATTTTGTTTGAACAATTGAGCTACATTTTTGTCTACGTGACTATTAAAAAAATTCTACTCTGTATTTTCAGCCTGAAGATGATGTTTAGTCACATCTAGAACTCAAACGATTGACATTGGTTCAGGAAAAAATGTAGAGTGAATTTCTTTTATTCTAACACGGGAAGAACTTGGACTATTTCGTAGAGTTGAGAATTCGGAAAAGAAGTTTTTGATGAGATTGATTGTGGGCGGCCGTCGGGTGCACCAGTCTCATACTTCGTACCCACTAAGAAGTCCCCGATATCCATCCATCAGAACTACGCAAGATTCTCTCTGTTATTTATTTGTCATTCTAATATATTCACACACTCAAATAATTTATATTCCTGCGTTTTCTTCATCCCTCACTCGATTTTTTCAATAGTTGGAGCTGGTTTATTCGATTCATCTCAAATGGAGTGGCAAAATCTCCGACCACTCCAGTGTCGGCACAACTCCTATGACCAGGCCACGAGATAGGAGGCGCTGACACAATGCAGGCATGTGATCTCGGCCGCGACCGTCCGGCAGTGCCATCAGCCAACCTCGTCCTACTTCGTCAGCAATTTTGGCTTCGGATGATTTACTACAGTCACGGCGCTTACTCCATTTTCTGACGTAAGGTTGAGTTTGTCTCTTATGGTAAGTGTACCGTACAAGTATACATGTATGAATGTGTGAGTGTCGGTGTGTGTCTATGTGTGTGACTATACATTTATGTACGTACTTTTAATTAATTTACTCCAACAACTACCTTCATTGTTGCGATTGGATCTATGTGTTAATACACTGTGCAGTCAATTAAATGTCAAATTTGTACTGTAACATTCACGTTGAAATTGCTACCTATTCTAGATAAGCCTATTGAATACGGCGTGGTAAAATCACTTTAGTGAGAATGCCAATAGCTTTGGATTGTAAATATAATTCAATTTATCCAGATATTTTAAGTGACAGTTGAACTAGCATGAATAATAATTGCAACCTGATGATGCGGTACGACAAAATGAGAACAAATTATTCAGGTGAAGTCTGCTGCTCATGAAACTATTTAGGTGAAAGTAACTTCCTGCACCAAAGAAAAATTTTACGCCTACAAAAATTTTTACTTTTTTGAATATTTTAAATTTTTCAGCAATACAAAATTTGTAATGCTGTGTTCGACTTTACACTCAAGATGTCAGGAGCATTATATCGATGTTCATAATCAAATATCCAATGGCGCTCGTAGCCTCAGTTCTAGCCTCCGTCATGAACAGCCTCAAAAGTCTCAAAAAACTTGTGATTAGGATATTGAGTAGGGCAGTCGGTGATGAGCTGAAAATCCTCATTTTCTTTTGCTCTTAAGTAAGGAAATATTCCTCTCGTTTTGAGTCTTAACCGTGAATCAGAGGTTCACACCTATAGGGAAACAAATTGCTGATTTCCCCTAATTTTATTGTATAACATAAAATAAAATAATTTTAAAATGAAATTAGTAAGTTCTGAAAACGTATGTGGTTTTAACAATAGTCGCAAATTTTAAATTTTTTCGGTTCTAAACCTACGTAAATTTGATAGCTGATTTTTTCGCATGTAAAGGTCATCTTGTAATTCAGAAATTTCTTGAAATAAACTCTTATGTAGAAGTTTGTAGGTTGATTAGATGTAGTAATGTAGTAAGTTGCTAGGCATAAATACTTTACTGTATAGTTAAAAGCAAATAGGCCATAATGTGACCTCACATCAGGTGAAACATCGTTTTTTGCTTTATCTGTCATCATCTTAATATCCAATTTTATTTGATCATTGCCTTTTAACATAATCGTTACACCTGCCATAATCATGCATTTTTATTTTTCATGATTGAAAGATTGATTGCATTCACTCATTACAGTCTCAATTTTCAATAGTGAAGGGTATTTTATAGTGTATACAAATTTTGTAAAATGTACAAAAGCTATGATGCAGAGCAAATAAACGATCTTATTTCCTGCATGAATTTATTGTATATTTGAATAAAATAATTAAATTGATGAACAAAATTACCTGTGTCAGACGTCTAATATTTTTATCTCCATTTCATGACATGCGTTCAATTCGAATCACCTGCGTAATTGTCATAAATGTTCTCATTATACACACAAGCAGTGATAACTACTATTACATTTTTTTGTCCGCAATATTTCTACCTCTGAACAATTATGTTTTTTTCGATGAGCTAAGTTCCACGGTTTTTTAACAGTTATGATAAGCATTCACTGGCTCAAAGAAATGCGGCTGAGCTTTCAATATAATTACTTGATGCAAATTCATCGTACGAATTTTTCAATTTAACAATTTGTCATTCATTGATCAAAAACGAAACTAAATTGATATTTTTTTTAAACTATTTCACTTAAATATTATTGTTTGTGCTAAATCTAAAGCAAAAAAAATCTCTTCTCAATTATCTCTTGATATTGAAGTTATCTATTTTTGAAGAAAATGTCCCTCAACATGGGTCGAAAGGTGAATTAGAAAGCCAAAGTAAGTGTTTCACCGCCTTGTCGATTAAATGTATCTATTTTACAGCCTCACATAAATATTTTTGCTTACCCATTGTCACCGTTGCAACGATGCATACATAGATGCCTATCCGTACCTCAAATCACTTTTTCGGCGCTGATGGGAATTAATCATGCTTCAAAAAAGGTGATTAAGCAGCGACGTTAAGTATGGTCATGGTGGGTGGCATCGAGCGAGTATGTAAACTTGAACAATGGTGTGGTTCATTACACATTCTCATAAATTTAAACACATTAACTTGTATTCATATAGATTGAACTTGTATATTATGGGTATAATATGTAAACCCACGATGATGCAATTGTATCATTGTACATTAAAGTGTATAGTAAACAGGTAGGCAAGTAAATCAATTGTCTAGCAAGACTTTTCATAGCCTCACACCATGGATAATCCTGCTTGGTTATTTCTTTATGGCAGCGATAACTGTCCCCTGCGAGTGCAACAAAAATGTATTTGTCTGAGATTACGCACTTGAACATCGTCGCCATAATGATATGCACGCGAGACGGCGAAGCGGATGCATGAAAATCGTTGATGCGGTGAAAAAGGTGGACTGGGATAAGTAACATTAAGTTCAAGAGAAAACTTTATATGGCACAACACTTCACTTGAATTTTTTTATAATTTAAGTGCTCGGGGACTTTTGATACTGTGAGCTCTCATTACACTGTGCAACAAATTTCAGTTCCAAAACATACATGTTACATTAGACCAGTTTCTGGGTGAAAACAAATTCTTGATTCTCAATTTGACTTTTATTTCTTCAGATTAGACGGCATTTCCCTGTACCATGAAATGTAAATTATTATTTGCTAATACTGAAAAACACACACCTGTCTGTTTAAACCGCATTTGACCTTCTAAGCCTGTATTGTGAAACGTGATCTTCTCTCTTTATATTCCAACATTTGTGTGCCAACATGCCAGGGTTCAATTTTTATTTGAATCTTTGCTTCATCACTGATATATTCTGATGTAATCACTCGCAATATTCAACATTCACATCACTAAAATTCTCAACAAAAAATTCAAATGAGAGTGAATCACTTGAACTTTTCGAGACATGTTACAACCCATGCATGATATGACTCAGCAGATCATTCACAACTTGCATGTTGCGTTCTGAAACGATGTTTCCCCAGGAAGTTATCACAAACTTTCTTGAATGACTCAATGGCCAGCTCTTCTTTTCTCCCGAGGTGGGTGATGAAAGTTTCATCACGACTGATGACGTACAATTTTTCGAATTAGGAGACCTATGAAGATATCTACTTTAATTTTAACTTGACTTAGGGAGGGAAACATATTAGCAAGATATTCAAATAACGAGGAATCTTTGTCCAGGACTTTCACAATTTGTTTAAATAAGTCAAGTTTAATATGCAAAGATAGTAAATGAATCATAAAGCGTTCGTTTTAAATATGGCGATTTATCAGGAAAAACAAAAAGCGCTTGGTATCAATAAAATTTAATTGATTTCGAAGAAAATCAATAGGAAATGAAATTAGACTATTTTCGATGAGTTTTACTCAAAATAATCGCTATTAGCGTAAACTGCAGCTTCAATCCGGGCCCGGACCTGGAGCAAGCTGATTTTACACTCTCCCGTGAAAGATCCTCAGAAACCACTTCAATTATATCGATTACGTTGTCTCTTGTAATACTGGCACGGCGATTGGTATCTTTCTCAACAACGCCCCCGCGTCACTGAGGATATATGCATCCGAAAACCATGATAGAAAGGGGAAATTCAGTCTCCTCGTAGCCTCGTTGTCTCCAATGTAATTCTCTTGATCATGCGTGATTGATTTTACAGTGTTCAGGGAGCATTGAGCCTTATTTTGATGGCAGGCGCTAATCATCGTGACACTAGATATTCTCTTCCACTATTCAGGTGGCTCCCAGTCATACATTTCTCGCTGTCATCGTGTATTTGAATGAAGACTGGTTTAAACTTCAAACTCAAACTTTGTTGGTATGAATAAATTAAAAAATCTGAGAAAAAGTCAAGTGCTAATCTGTCAAATCTATCCCGAACGCCATGTAAGTCCCGTTTCACACGTAGTTTGTACATGATGTTAAATTTTCTGTTCTCAATTTTATCTCGAATTGGCCAATTTGTGTGAACATAATGTTCAATTCTTGCTTTGGAGTTTCATGAGCGCATGAAGCAGCAAAATTTAGGATAGCCAAGCTGAAATCTAGTAGGTATGGCCACAGGTTTGAAATCTTCGCAAATATACCACTTATAGTCATCATACTGAGTGCTTCTTGGAATTGATTTCAGATTTTCAAATGATTTCTTCTTGGTTTCGCAGAAGTTATGGGACAGATTGCAGAGAGTTACCGTTGCGTAGCAGAACAGCTATGATACTGTCCTTCGATGCATGAATGAAAAGTCTTCAGTTGATATTATCATATGGTATTTGCGGTAGCTGAAAATGATCAGTGATGTCATTACAAGAACTTAAATCGTCCTTCATGGTGAACAATGTATGCAGCTTCTCTGTACGTATCCTTTAGTGTTATCTTTATCCCTTTGCTTTTTAACAAGGAACTGGTACACTCGCGTTGATACTGATGAAAAACGCAGAATTTTTTTCACTTCTCTGGCACTAAGTAACATTTGTTACTCATTTGCATTTTTCTACACATGAGATCAACGATACCATGACTGAGTTATGGATTTTTCAGCGCAATATAAACTAAACAAGAAAGAATAGTTACAGCAAAAACACGTTGTTCAAATTTTTTTTTTATAATTTTATTGATTATACAGTGGGCTTATGAAGTCACAAAACTTTCTCTGGCGTCATTAAATAATAGTTTCGCACAAACACGAGCCAATGCTAACCACAAAAGAACGAACAGCTTTATGTTAGAGCTCGTTTTTGTGGATTAACATACACATCGAGCGGACATTTTTCACCGGTGAGTTTAGAAAGTCTGGCCCCACCAGGCTAGCTTGCAAGATTCTGGCATAAAAATTCAGGCTAAGTTGTAATGTTGTACTCGTAAAACGTCTATGAAGGCTACACGTAATTCTAGCAACGATGCAAAGTGGAGAGGATGCCCTCACACGTAGTCCTTAGGCATTTACTTAGAGACTGAGTAGGAAACCTAAGATATTCTCCGAAGCACTGTTTAGGAACCCTTCGCTACATGTTATACATACTAAGTCGTCATTTTCAGTATCTTTTAGGAGGTCTTGACACGTAATTTGTCTGGTCGCAAAGTCCCATGCTGCAAGCTCATGCACAATATGCACATGATATGTACATTCTATCAATTTGCTGCTTATGGTTTTCCTCACAAGGTCTTGTGAAACACAGTCACCTACCTCTGTGCTTAGTTTCCTAGTAGATGGCGAAGAGCTACGTATGATGACATCTACTACACCAGCGTAGTTGTCGGTGTATGGAGTTTCCCTTAGGCTCTTAGACGTTGCATATTTGCATCACTACCACACTTTTTTCCTTTCAAATTAATCCAAGTCAAGTTCAAATTAATCCAAGTCAAGTTCAAATGAATCCAAGTCAAGTTCAAATTAATCCAAGTCAAGTTCAAATAATTCCAAGCCAAGTTCAAATTAAGGGGGTCATCCAGGCCCCTGTCGGTCCGATGAGCTTTTTTTGTTTTGTTGTTGGAGAAGGACCCTTAGGTGGTAAACTATTCGGTCCTAAAATTTTATAGCGCTACGGACACTAGATCCCTCCCCCCCTAAGGGGGGATCAAGAGGACTAAAAATCCTGAATTTTCGACCCCATTTCGATTCCATATAAAAAGAAAACAAAACGGGAAATAAAAATTGAAAGCCGTAACTTTGTTTACAATGCTTCAAGAATTCTAAAACTGTCTTTGGTTTTGTTCTAGCATGAAAACTCGATGAGTTCTATTCATTTGAAATATCAATAAAAACGACCTCAAAAACCAATACGTCAAATTTATTCAAAACTAAAGCCTGAATCAAATGAATGAATGGAATAAGTTGTGTTTCTGTTCATAAGTCACATATTGTAGTAAAATTTCATAGGAATCAGACTGAAAATGAACAATTTCATAATTTTTCTGAAAAAAAAAATTTTATACATGGAAATTACAATTCACAGTGTGAATCTGAAGTTATGCATGGAGATTATCGAAATGAAAATGAAAGCAGCATTCAATTACATAAATTGTCCATTATATTACACTTCAACAAAAAATTTTGTTTATGGCTTATACCCAACACCTCTAACTTTCAACATTCAAAACGTATCTCCTCAATGAGTTTTGATGCTGGAACAAAACCAAAGGCAGTTTTAGAATCCTTAGAACATTTCTAACAAAATCACACTGGCTTTTCAAATTTTAGAAAAATAATTATGTAGCTCAGACCCAAAAATAATTTATTTGTGATGTAATGATAAAATATCGCTATACGATATAAAACCTTTTTTTAAAATGTTCAAATTTTCCTGTGAACTTCTGTTAGAAATGCTTCATGGATTCTAAAAATGTCTTTGGTTATGTTCTAGCATCAAAACTCAATTGAGAGATACGTTTTGAAACATCCATAAAAGTGTACCAAAAAACTAATTTTTCGAGAAAAAAATAAGGCCTAAATCGAAAAAGTGACACGAGTAAAAAAAGTTAACTATAAAAAAATACATATACTGGCCAATTTTCAAACGAATTGGACGAAAAAAGTTGAAAAATCAGGATGACCCCATTAATCCAAATTCAAATTAATCCAAGTAAAGTTCAAATTAATCCAACCTTCAGGTGAGTTAAAAAATGACATAATCACGCGTTAATATGAGTTTTTCTGTTTATACAGGTTTCGAGGATTTATTTACACTCATATATATTTATATACGTGAAATTCCACTTTATCACAAATATGAAATCATATACATGCAAATACAAAAGATTATCATTGGACGATGGGTAGATTTAATCTTCAAAAGGAATACACAAATGCGATTTACTGAGTACTAATGTATGATTCCGTTTGATTACAATTTATAGGAGTACATTACTACAGATACATTCCTGCAATAGCAATGAAAATATTGACATCCATTCTAATTCCGTGTTAGTCGATGTGAAAAAATATAGGATCCACTTACAAAACACAATAATAATACAAGAAACAATGTTTCTACTTAATACTGATTTTATTTGTGTGCGTTTAAAATTCAATACAAAATACATTAAAGACTTAAATAACTTTTATATTAATCCTTTAATGAATATTTAAGTATTGAAATAACTATATATTGAATTGTGAGCACACACAAATAAAATCAGTTTTAAGTTAGAAACATTGTTTCTTGTATTATTATTGGGTATTATAAGTGGATCCACCGTTTCTTCATATCGACTAATACGGAATTAGAATGGATGCTAACATTTTTATTGCCAATGCAGGAATTTATCTGGGTAGTAATGTACAAGTATAAATTGTAATCAAACGGAATTGTACATTAGTGCTCAGTGAATCGCATTTGTATATTTCTTTTAAAGATTAAATCCACATATCGTCGAATGATAATCTTTTGTATTTGCATGTATATGATTTCATACATGCGATAAAGTGGAATTTCGCGTATGTAAATATCTATGACTGTAAATAAATCCTCGAAGCTACTATGCGTATGTGTAACATAAAATTATCATTTGAGCATAAATATTTGAATGTATGCACACAGCCGTCAATGTAGAATTTTAAAACAAAATTAATTAGCAGTATAATACTAAGTAATTGCAATTGACTTGCATCTTTTACACCGCGGTTAATGATCTCTGCCTCCTGATGCTGGATACTTAGCTGATTTTACGACAACTTGTCTTTAGATTGCAACACTGGCGGAAATTTTATGTTTTCCTTGCAGAAAAGAAAAATGCCTGTCTTACTCATCACACCTAATAAATACATATTTAACGCAAAAAAGCCTCAATTATAAAATGATTATGTCAATTTTTAACTAAACTTAGGGTTGGATTAATTTGAACTTGACTTGGATTAAATTGAACTTGACTTGGATTAATTTGAACTTGACTTGGATTAATTTGAACATTAATTGGATTGAATTGAACTTGACTTGGATTAATTTGAAGTGAAAAAGGTGTAGTCTATACATGGTTGTTTCTGAATTATGAATTAAAAATACCAACTCAAAGCTTTGTTCTTTACTCGAAAAAATCCAGCATATGATAAAATAGTTCAATCATTCAAAAAATGTTTTTTTACACTGCACCGCTAATAATACGTTTTGAACATAATTTCAAGAGTTCTTGCAACTAAATTGTTAAAAAATATTATTTAATTTAAGGAAAAAATGAGCTTAGACAATTCCAGTATAAGCCCGGCTATCAGTTATAAAATGTAAGGCTATTCTATTATTCATAGCACTTTCCAATGAGTATTGTTCAAAAAATAATATTTATCATACTATCACTTGGTATAATTCAAAGCTTCACGCAACTTTGTTGGCATCAGTGAGATTTATTGTGTTGATAAGTCTATAAAACATTTACAATCGGATGTCTTGAATCCTTTTGAGCATATTGCTTCTTCAAGCTCTGCATGGATAACATCATGGGCATCGATTACATAGTTCTATTGATTAGCAGTTCTAAACATATTCCTCTTTGAAATAAAAAAAATATGTTCTATGACTTCAAGGCCATCCATTATAAACCTAATCAGAAGTATCCAAGTACACTCATTTCTGAACACTTATCATAATCGTTCTTTCGACTGAGTGAAATATAGATTTACGGAAGAGAAAAGTGAATAATGAACAAGTTCATAACACTTTAATTCATGGAAAATTAACTTTGAAAAATAAATACAAATGTCATGTGCGGCAAGAGGCCACACTTGCCATAGGGGCTTGCTGGGCCAAAAACCCCAGAAGTGATGCGATGAGAACTGGCTGCAATTACAATGTATTAAATCAGTTTCCATTTTGCTATCTTTCTCAACTCTAAAATGACTCATACGAGCAGATCTAAAGTTCACTTTATTAGTAGGTTTGAGGGGACCGTACACCTTTTGCCTTTTTTCTTTATTCATGAACCAATTCTTATCAACTTTGACAGACTGATGGAACGCATGAAAAGATATGGGTCGCCCTGAGGGAAATTTTGGATTTTCTTCATAGAAAATGAGTTACAGCAAAAAAAACAAAATACAGGGGGGGGGTACCGCAGACCCTACTCCTATGACAAATTTCAACCTATAGACATGAAACAAGTGCCATTTGAAAGAAAAACATTTGGGCCATAACTCCAAGGTAGGAATGTTTGAAACTCGTTTTAGTTTTGGAGATATTTTGAATGAAAAACACAATTATGAAAAATTGCCATAAACCTCTATTTTTTCTTTTTGACGGCCTCCCGTTTTTTACCTAATTCAAAAATTTCAAATTCCTACCTCGGGGCGGAGGAGATGTAGTATTTCGCGGGAGGAAAGTTTTAGGTTTCCACAGAAGCGAAAACAGAAAATGCCATTTTCACAACAAAACACTTTGTAAAACAAATTTCTGTTGTTGTTTTGTGTTTATGATTGAAAAAGTTTTAATGGATTTGGATTCCACAAGTAAAAAAATTTTGTTCAAATAAAAATTTTTACAACAAAAACAGCTCCCCTCACCACCAGGCCATCCCCCATAGTGAGCGTTTTATTGCGTGCGCGCCTGTAGAATTTATTATGGATATTTAGTACATGAATGCTTCAATTTAAAACGAATCAATTTTTGTAACATTTGGCTAGAAAAAGGTGTATGGTGTCCTTAAAATCAACTTCAAAATTCTTAGTACGAAGAGCTCAAACAAGATCCCTGTATGATTCGCATAAAAATTTCAATACAAATTTAAAAAACCGCAAAAGTACTTATAATGTATTTGTCAAAAAGTACTTGTCCCATAAAATAAATTTTCAGCCATTTAAAATTTAAATACAAGAGATAATCAAAGTACTTAATTTTATTCTATCTTCAGTAAGTTGAAATTCCATCAAGCTTTGATCATAGGGCTTTTTTCATAAACCCATATACGATGACAACTTTTGTGAAGATATTTTCATGAACTTCTGATTACACATCAGAGGAAGAAATAGAAACAAAGTTAATGAAATGTATTTAATGTTGAACATTTGAGGCATGGCTGCGACGAAGTTCTTCTGAACACAGCACCGATCCGAATCACGGCTGCGATTCTTTTTCTTTTTCCTGGTATGAGTAAAACTACAGGTGCAGAAAATATACCCAAAAAGTGTGCATTACGGCCCCACTTATTTTGATGCACCACATGTTTATTTTACTAACGGAGGTTCTGATGAAAAATTTTCGATGTAGCCTATGCAGAAATCTGCAGGATTTCCTGCAGTTGCTTTGGGGCTTTATTTAGGAGTCCCTTCCTTTGTACATAGGAATTCACGTTGCCATCAAGTGTTCCGATAATTCTAGAATTATTTGCTCGATTTTACATCTTTATTATAGTATTCCCAGCTCACTAAAAATTGGCCTTCTCTGTCTACACCATAGTACGCAATTGTCATTACTTGACCTGAATGCAACCACCTGAATGCACCATCCTGGTGAGCAGAGCTTATGTAGCCCAGCCAAGACGATCTTCAGCAGATCACCACTACCCGTTATCGCACTAACTTCAATTTTTGCCTCTCAGAGATTAAGCACTGCTGTTCCGTAAAACCTCAGCCAGGCTCTCCGCTACGCTCGAGAGATGTGCGTGATTCTCCACCCTACCAGCTACCGGCTCATCATGATGGGCTGAGACGTCAGCACGGCTGCCACGCTCTCCGTCTACTCTTCCAGCTTCCGCCGCTGCACTTCAGAGGCTCACTAACTATATGGAGGTGTGTGGACTGTGGTTCATAGACTGGGAATAACCATTTTAGTGAGCTGGGTATTGTTGATGTGTCACCCATTCAATATAACGTACGACTTATAACCTACAACGTAAAACCTTCAATGTATGACGTATAATTTATAACATACGACTTATAACTATAAACGTATAACCTCTATAACCTCTATAACCTCTATAACCTCTATAACCTCTATAACCTCTATAACCTATAACTTCTTTCTACGAAAGGAATTGGAACTTGCTACGGCTAACTGAAATTATTCTTATTTGTTCGCTAATCTTCCTAATTCCTTCTCAGACTCTGTGCGGGCGCGTCCTGTTCCTCGACCGCATCTCCTTACGGCCGACGGGACCTGAACGTACCAAGCGTCATTCCCAAGACACGCAACGATCAAGCCAACTGGAGGACGGCTCCGCCCTAACTCACTTTAAACTTTGAACTTGCTGCATTTGTTGTCAACAAATCTGCTGAATATAAGTAATCCATTTGTCATTTATTTTCTTTCCTGACCGAAAAGAGTTTATTTTCTAGATGGTGGCCAGTATGGGGACACACAAGTGGCTTCGCGGAAGTGACGTCGAGGGACGGAGGAAGGCGTGGCAGTTGATGTAATCTGAGAAATTTGTCGTGTACTTTCAACTAATATTTTAATTCGTGACTAATCCTATTCTCTCCAAGGTCATGGCAAGTGTTAAGCCCAAAGGTCCTACATCAGTAGCTGACCATGGGCCCGACCTCACCACCATGACTAAAACTCGAAAATATTTGAGGCAAAAGGTAACTCGTGTGCACAATACTATTAAAGCTAGTATTTCCGAGTTTTCAGAGCAGCAGAAAAAACTAAATCTTTCCAAGGTTGCTTCTTTGCAGGTTGAGCTTGGAAATTTGGATAAGGCAATTTTTGAGCTTTTAATCCGCAGCGAAGCCGCAGACGATGTGCTAGAGAACGCCGCAGAGGAGCAAGAAGCGTATGAAGAGCAACTGTACGACTGCCTGGCCCTGTTGCAGGCCCAGCCTTCCACCGTGCCCTCAGATGCGGCTACGCATCCCACTGGCTCACCCTTCTCAGGTACTGTTCGCGCCGAGCAAAAGCTGAGGTTGCCAGACGTCCCACTACCGAGTTTTAGCAATGCAAAGACAGAGTGTCTGGAGAAGTTTTTCTTCAACTTCGAAGCAGTATTCGATAAACATAACTTAACATCCTACGAGAAATTTGTCTATCTGCATAGTAGAGTGTCTGGATCTCCTAAGACCTTGTTAGATTCTCTAGATGTATCTGAGCAAACTTACGAGGCAGCGAAGGAACTCCTGTACAAAGCATTTGCGTCAACGATTGTGCAAAAGTACAATTCAATCGAAAAACTTGCTAAGATTAAGCTTGAGCAGGACCCGTATCAGTACATCGGAGAGTTAAAAACGGTAATAGCCTCTTTCAAAAAACTTGAAATCGATGTCGATACTGTACTTGCTTATTTTTTCTGGAACGCACTGAACGAGAAATTTCAAAATTGCCTAATTCAAATCACCAACACAAACAGGCCGTCTTTGTCTCAAATTGAATCAAATTTGTTTGAGGCAACGGAACGCTATTTGCGCCAAGCTGTCCCTTCTAACCTTTCATCGAGAAAGGAGCAGAAAGAAATTAAACTCTTGCCGGTTACCACTAGCTCAGGGCCGTCAAAAACAAAAAAGCAGTTTTGTGTGCTTTGCCTAAGTGATGGTAATGATTCGCATCATCAAATGAGAGATTGCCCTAAATATGACACAGCGGCCAAAAAATGTGACAAGCTTAGAGCTATTAACGCTTGTACGAAGTGCTCTTTCAAAAACCACACGGCGGCTAATTGTAAATTTCAGTTTTCATCGCCGTGCCGCAATTGCAGTGGCGAGCACATGACTTACTTGTGTCGGAAGTCGGGACCTGTTAACGCAGGTGTTCGGCCGCGAACAGAGTCATCGAGACCAATGGTTAATGCCTTGACCCTCACAGAATGTGCTTTCAGTGACATCGTCGATGATGCGAACTTGCTGCCAACTTTCACGGCGAATATCAACTCTACAAAGGTGAGAATATTGAAAGATGGTGGTAGTCAAAAAAACTTTATTGTTAGTTCTCTGGCGGAAGAACTGGATCTCCCGATCGTGAAGGACAATGAAAGAGTAAAAATTCAAGGTTTTAATTCCTGCACAGATTTCACAACTAAAGTAGTCAAAGTTCCTCTCGTTGTGGGAATTAACAAATATAGCATAAATGCGATCTGTGTTCCTCGTATACGAATTTCCTTGCCTAGCTCGGGGTGCAGTGAAATAACAAATGCCTTCAAATCTAAAGGTTACGAGCTTGCTGACGAATCTCTGGCAAATTACAACTCTGAGTATCCTACTGAAATCTCGTTAATACTAGGGACAGAATCTGATTACCTATTTGAAATGAGCTATGTAAACTTCGGCAAAAAAGACAAGCAGTCTTGTTTCATTAATTCGACTGTGGGAGTATTTCTTACTGGCAACGTTCGCGATTTGAAGCAGAACATTCAATTTTTACCGTCAGTATACTCACCTTTGAGCAGCCTGGGAGCGCCTTCACTTTCCTGTGCAGTGCCAAATTTCTGTGCCGCAGCGGAAGTTTCTTCTGGCAGAACTCTCACCCAAACAACGTGCGGCAGCTCGGTTTCAACGGACTTCCATTCCTGCATTGACCAGGAGTCTTCAGAAGTTCTGAATGATCGATGTGGTAGCCTTTTGGGGTTGGACCGTCTTGAAGATTCTGAGCAAACAGAAGTGAACAATAAACTGGTAAGTTACGTGTTGAAAAATACCGATAGGGACAAAGAAGGTAGGCTTGTGATGCCCTTAATGTGGAACCACAAAATTTCGCATAAATTAGCAAGAAACTATGCTTTGTCCCATCAAATCTTGCGGAGTAACTATAAAAAGCTTTCATCAGACTCTGAACGTCTCAAACTTTACGACTCTGTTTTCAAAGAGCAAGAACAGGATGGAATTATTGCACGAATTCACAACTTGGAAGCTCATATGACAGACCATCCAGAGTGCAGTTTTCTGCCGCATATGGGAGTTTTTCGTATGGCTAGTGAAACCACTAAATGTCGGGTCGTATTTCTGTCCAACCTCGCTGAAAAAACCTCGAACTCTGTAAGTCATAACCAGGCTACTCTAGCGGGACCGTGCCTTAATCATAAGCCAGATTTGGCTCTTGCTTTGCATAGATTTGACCAGTTCCTACTGACTTTCGATATTAAGCAGGCCTTTTTGAATATAAAATTGAGGGAAGTGGATCAAAACAGGCTCTGTTTTTTGTGGTACAGGAATGTTAGCAAGAATGACCTAACTGTCATTGCTTACAAAAGTTTAAGACTCGTATTTGGACTCAGGCCAAGCCCAACCTTACTGATGTTAGCCCTTTATAAGGTTTTGATCTTAGACGACCCAAAAAACGACCTGAATCTGTCAGAGATTCGGAAAACTGTGTACTCAATGATGTACATGGACAATGGCGCCTACTCGAATGATGACCTTGGTAAAATTGAGGACTGCTACGAATTCCTGCCAAATCAATTCGGTCAGTACAAATTTCCTTTGCAGAAATTTCAGACTAATGTCCAATCCTTGCAGAATAAAATAGATGACGAGTACTCTACTCAAACTCCCGAGAAGGTAAAACTTTTGGGAATGATTTGGAATCGAACTCAGGACACTCTCGAGCCGAGCTCGCTAAACCTTGATCCGAAAGCAGACACAAAACGCAAGATCCTTGCTAGTATTAACGAAATTTACGATGTTTTTAACATTTACTGCCCTGTCCTTAACAGAGCCCGGATTTTCCTGCACAAGCTTCAAACTGACCCTACCTTGACGTGGGACTCAAAGCTCTCCAAAGCTTCGCTGCGCGAGTGGGTGCTCATTGCAAACCAGGTAAACTGTGCAAAATATCCGGCAGTGTCCAGGTCGTTCGGAAATCGAACCGGAGATTTCTCATTGATCGCATTTACCGACGCTTCTAAAAGCCTGTATGGCTACGTAATTTACATAAAAGAGCATAATCAAGGCAAAGTGTCATTACTTTCGAGCAAGTCTAAAGTCTTGAACAAGAGCATGCAAACCAAAACTATCCCTGTCCTTGAGTTGTCTGCTATTCATTCGGGTGTTTCGGCACTAATGAGCTGGTACGACAGCTTTTGCGGGGATAAGAGCGTAGCTCCGTTGAACATAACTTCCTTGCAGCTCTATAGCGATAGCATGGTGGCTCTTCACTGGATAAAATCCTTCTCTAACGACTTCGATAAAATGCAGAAACGAAGTGTGTTCACCATGAACAAGCTGCAAGACATAGAGGCTCTGTGCAGCAGAAAGCCGGTGAATTTCCTTTTCACTGCTGGCAGGGAAAACCCTGCGGACTTCGTCAGCCGCTGCGCTAGTGCCAGACAATTGACTAACTCAAGTTACTTCCCAGGTCCTACCTTTATCCATGATCCTTCGCTAGTGGACCCAGACTTCTCCCTCGTGGTGCCTCACGCTGACAGCAGGCTCCAAGCGGCCCTCCATAACTCCGTTGAAGGACTGGTAACCTGCAAAAGCGACACATGCAATGAGGTAAGGGATACTGGAGTAGTCGCGTGCACGACCGCAGCAGTTAATGTTGATTCTCACATTATTCCTCTTGATAAATATTCTACTCTGGCAAAGCTGGTAAATGTACTGGCTAATGTATTGAAATTCATTCACAAACTGCGATTGAAAGTAGTAAGCTCCAGCCGGGCTGATCCCGTAAAATCTCCAAATTTCTATGCAGTGGCTCTTAATCGCGTTCTGAAAACAGAGCAGCATCTCCACTTTGCCGATATTTTTGACTATCTAAACGCTTCTAAGCCTCCCCAGAATTCAGTACCTCCACTTGTCACACGTTTGAACGTATTTGTCTCTCAGGATGGCCTGTTGAGGGTGAAATCAAAATTCCCGAAGCAGGATCCTACTTCTTACCCTGTCCTCTTGCCAAAAAACGGACTGATAACCAAACGCGTGATAGAGAACGCTCACGTTCAAACCGGTCATGCGGGCGTTTACTCAGTTCTGCACGAGCTCAGAAAAAACTACTTTTTCATTCACCCGTTCTCTCAGGTACGTAAAGTTCTCAAACAATGTGTACTCTGCCGTAGAGTGAATGAAAGGCCAGTCAAACTTAATCAAAATTCCTACCGTGACTTCAGAATCTCTCCTCCTTCCAAACCGTTTTCCTCTGTATTTTTGGACTATATGGGTCCCTGGACAGTGAGCATTAATGGTGTAAAGCAAAAAGTTTGGATTTTAATACTCACTTGCTTATGGAGCAGAGCCATAAATATGAAGCTCTGCATTTCCGCGGATACCAAAGACTTTCTTAAAGCTGTACAATGGCATGTGTACGACTACGGCATGTTTAAGCACTGCGTAGCCGACCTAGGAAGCCAAATTTCGGCAGGCTTTAACACTATGAGGTCATTTTTAGATGACCACGAAACTAGGAGCTACTTAGAAAAGCACGGCGTTTCTGAGATTTCTTTGTCCCAGTATTGCAAAGGAAATAGCTCCTTGGGTTCCTTGATTGAAAGCTGTGTAAAAGCAGCAAAGAGATTGATCTATAAATCGATAGGTAGGAAAACTTTAACGTACTTCGACTTTCAGCTACTAGTTGTTAAAGCTGTGCATCTAATAAACAAGAGACCGATTACGTTCAAAGAGTCCTTGCGTGCCAACGAGGTCGGGTCAATTTCTCCTATTACTCCGGAGATGCTCATTCACGGTTATGAACTGCCATCAGTAAACATAATACCAAATTTGCAGTCTACATCTGTAGACGATGCCGACTTCACGCCTAGTTCAAATAGTGAAATTGAGAAATACCACGAACTATTGCTCAAAAGTCATGATAAGCTTAAGGATCTTTACCATTCGGAGTTCATGGCTACTCTAATCTATCAGGCTACAAACAAAAAAGATAGATTTAGAAAAGTGAAGCATACTGTCATAAAGCCTGGTGATACGGTCTTGCTAGTGGATAAATTTGTGAAACAATCGTCTTACCCTTTAGGAGTAGTACTCAGCACGGAGACGAATTCCCTGGACGAGGTTACTGCTGCCGTCGTTCGTAAGACAACCGGGGATGAAGTTTATCGGCACGCTTCTTCGCTCATCCTTCTCTTACCAGGAGACGATGCGCAGTGCACCCAAACGGCTCCAGTGGACAAACCAAGCCCGGAACCTGTCGTACCTCCAGAGCGTCGTGCTCCGCGAAAAGCAGCAATAGCTGCTCAGCGTAAATTACGCTCATGGGTGGCGGACGATGCATTGTAATTTTTGTAAATATGTTCCTAATAACCTTTTCTAACATTCGTCTTCATCTATTGTGAAGCCGAATCCCTGGCGGGGAATATGCAGAAATCTGCAGGATTTCCTGCAGTTGCTTTGGGGCTTTATTTAGGAGTCCCTTCCTTTGTACATAGGAATTCACGTTGCCATCAAGTGTTCCGATAATTCTAGAATTATTTGCTCGATTTCACATCTTTATTATAGTATTCCCAGCTCACTAAAAATTGGCCTTCTCTGTCTACACCATAGTACGCAATTGTCATTACTTGACCTGAATGCAACCACCTGAATGCACCATCCTGGTGAGCAGAGCTTATGTAGCCCAGCCAAGACGATCTTCAGCAGATCACCACTACCCGTTATCGCACTAACTTCAATTTTTGCCTCTCAGAGATTAAGCACTGCTGTTCCGTAAAACCTCAGCCAGGCTCTCCGCTACGCTCGAGAGATGTGCGTGATTCTCCACCCTACCAGCTACCGGCTCATCATGATGGGCTGAGACGTCAGCACGGCTGCCACGCTCTCCGTCTACTCTTCTAGCTTCCGCCGCTGCACTTCAGAGGCTCACTAACTATATGGAGGTGTGTGGACTGTGGTTCATAGACTGGGAATAACCATTTTAGTGAGCTGGGTATTGTTGATGTGTCACCCATTCAATATAACGTACGACTTATAACCTACAACGTAAAACCTTCAATGTATAACGTATAATTTATAACATACGACTTATAACTATAAACGTATAACCTCTATAACCTATAACTTCTTTCTACGAAAGGAATTGGAACTTGCTACGGCTAACTGAAATTATTCTTATTTGTTCGCTAATCTTCCTAATTCCTTCTCAGACTCTGTGCGGGCGCGTCCTGTTCCTCGACCGCATCTCCTTACGGCCGACGGGGCCTGAACGTACCAAGCGTCATTCCCAAGACACGCAACGATCAAGCCAACTGGAGGACGGCTCCGCCCTAACTCACTTTAAACTTTGAACTTGCTGCATTTGTTGTCAACAAATCTGCTGAATATAAGTAATCCATTTGTCATTTATTTTCTTTCCTGACCGAAAAGAGTTTATTTTCTAGATAGCCAATTTAATTTTACTGGGTCCTTTCAAAAACGACGCGTTTGTTATGACGAGTAGTGTGACGTCATTGCTCTAAGCCATATTTATAAGCAGGCAATAAGATGTAACATAGCTTCGAGCTCTAGCGAGTGGGCGTGCGCCAGGAAGATGCCTATTACTTAACCTTTATGCGTAATCCTAGACTTGACACTCAACAATGACGCCGCACAACTGATCATGTCATCAAAGCAAGTTACAAAAGAATCGAATGAAAGTAAATGAACAGATCCGTGTAATTTTTCTGAAAACTTATGTGATATAACGCGAAAATGTTAGAAAATTTAAAGTGGTGTGGAAAGGTATATTGAATTTTACTATATATTTTACGCTGTCACTGTATGACACAGAGTCAAAATGGAAAGGGAAATGGTGTGAAGAATCCTTATCATTTACATTTCATGTACTCCAAGAATAAAACGAAAATCCTTACCTGTTGCTAATGCAAGTAAATGCGTGTGTGCAATATTTCCTTTGTTTACATTTTCTAAATTGTCTAAACTAAGATCACAGGCAAATACTCACACCAAATAACCTCAGCTACGCACTTATTCTCTGTCGCGTCAGAAATAAAGGAAAGTGAATTTTTAACACTCCGTTCACAGAGAAATTTTTCACCCGGTATCTTCCATGGTTTTTCAAAATCCTGGTCAGTCTCGTTCTATTAGAAATCAATAGTAGATCGTTGCTAACTTAATTCCACCCCGTCGATTCATAAAAAAAGAGGAAATCCCGACCCCGTAACCCCGTAAGCGATGTCGCAATTTCTTTAAGCAGGCTGGAGATGTAGGAGGTATTGGCCATCTCAGCCCGAACGCTGTCAAGGCCCAAGAAATGATAACTCAGACCAAACGGGGGCCGGGCAACAGCTACAACCCACATAAATACTGCGCAGATTGGCTGCGGCCAACTTTAAAGTCGGCGTAAATTTGTAAAGGATACCTCGAATGAATAAAGCGGCATTCAAATGACGTATTTGTATACTGTTGTCAGTACTCATAGCTCATTTATTAAAATGATTTGTAGCCTATAAGCCATTAAAATACAATCAAAACAGTTATGAAATTGGTTGAAATTTACGTGAAAATTTTCGGTTGAGTTTTCAGTCGCCATAGTAAACGATTATATTGTATGTAACTATTTTTTAACGTTTGTGAATCTACCGCTTGGTCGTTGAGAAACTAAGTTCATTGGAGAAATAATTAATGCTCGCATAAAAACAAATAGGTACTAAGTTCCATAATTCGTTTTTTATATTTTATACATAGAACGTAATCGAAAACTCTCGTCAACGCACAAGCATTTCTAATGTTAGTGGACAGTCACGAATTTGCCTCTTCAAAATTTAACATGTCAACGACAAGAATAATTGCTGGTAAACACGTTCGTGTATCTAAATAATTTACATTTCTGCATGGAGAGCATGATAAATTTTTACAGTGGAGGTGATTTTATCATAATAACAATTTGGCCATTTACCTCCAACACCTCAGACTTTCTGAGAATTTAATGGTAAGTTCATAAATCGTTGGAAATGAAGAAAATTGCAAAATCACAATCAGAAATGGCTTCAACGATCTTCGAAGATTATTGCAGTTTATTGCAAACATTCTTTGCAGATCATTGAAGATCTTCGCAGAAGTATCTGCACTTAGTGCATATTTAATGCTGAATTTGTGCAGAGTATGTCTGCTTTTGAAGTGCTGATCAATATCGATTTTCTGCAAAGACTTTCACTGACCAAGAGCGAAAAATTTCAATAATCTGCAATAAGCTACACCAATCAATGAAGATCTTTTAAAGTAAATCTATGTCGATCTTCATCAAATGGAAAAAGAAAAACGCAAGGATATAATATTGCTCATTATACTCAACAACAAAACAGTTTATTCATTAAAACCAAAGCAAGCTCTTCGGCGAGAAAAGCAAAACTATTAGCATCTGTGACTAGAAGTAAAACTGAACTACCAATATAATCATTCGGTACGGAAACACCCATTTGTAACAGCAATCTTTAGCAAAAAAAATATAGGAATATAACATCTCATACTTCTGATTTTGACCATGTGTGAAGAGAGCAGCATGCCGCACAAACCCCTACCTCCCTTATATTTCTTAGACTCATAGATCATTGTAGGACACTATGCTGAGATTAGCTATGGCCTCAGCAGCCCATCTTTTTACTTTCTTGCTGTGAGACAGACTGGACTAGAGTCAAACGTGTCGACTCTAGAGCTGCAGCAATGTTTATAATGAAGTGATGTGAAAATTGATTGATTGATTAAAAGAAAGTTTTAGCCTCCCATTACCACGACAAAGATGTACAAAGAGAGGAAGGATGAAGGCACCATTTAGTTTGGAGTTAAAGGGAACGTGGAATCAAGCACAAGGGGTATAGAAGCAGTAGGCTAAGAAGGAAGTTGATGAAACAAGAATAAACTTAAGGAAGAAAGTAGTTCGTGCTGAAAAACAAGACAGCAGTGAACCAAAAAACGATGGTCCGTCAGAAAACAAAAACCTATTCTATTTTAACAAAAAAAATTCTATCAAACGTTTAGCTCGGTACCTCACATAATCCCCCTGAAAGCGATAATTCCCATAGATACAATAGTTGTATCCCCTTGACGAGAGTGATGTAAAAAAGTTAAGTAATTTATAAATCAATAATTTTTTTAACAAATGTTCACTTTGCTTAAATCGCAAATTCACTAAAAATTTAAATGCGATGAAAATGCTAACAAAATTAGTCAATTTTATTCAGAAGAAAGAAAAAATCGAAAACGTTTCGGAGACCAGCTCCACATCAGTTCTGTAAACTACAAAGTATAATCAATCTAACGCAAGCATGATTTCACGGTCGATACTTAATTCTAGAATATACAAAAAATTATGCATTAACTATCTGGAGGGGATACGAGTTAAGCATGTGGAATAAAATTGGTTTTTCCTTAAAAACATGTAAAGATTCTAAAATCCGAAGGTGAAAATCACGGAAAGAACTGTCTATTAATTTAAAATCACTATCACGAATTATTGCACTACACTTTTCAGCATGGCTGCGCATTGCTGAATGAGGAGGATATTAGCCAACGAGTTACCAGTACGAAAACTCCTTCCGCGGTACTCTGCCACTCTTGCGTAAATATTGCGCGACGTCATGCCGACGTACGCCGATGCGCACTGCGCACAACTATACTTATACACAATAGAAGAGGTTTTCTAGGCTGTTTGCAATACGGCACAAGCAAACAAGTGATATATATCGTTATCCAACGGCCTTAAACCACAAGCCGGTGTTGTAAATTAACCTAAGAACACTTAGTGTGTTCATTTCACAGCAACTCATCCAGAATGGGAGGAATAAACTTTGTCATATACATACTGGTAAAAAACATAATTCGCAAGATAAATAGTTCTATTGCTGTCTAAAAATTAAGGGATGATCTTTCATTATACCTCTTGTGGTTAATCATTGATTAGGATAACAAAGCATAAATTAACATATCATTCAAAGTAGAAATAAAACTTACTTAGGCTGAGAATGGACTTGTTCTACTGTCCGGGTGAAAGCGATACACTGAGGAAGCTGAGAAAAAGTTGCCAATCATCAAATTCTCACTCTGTAGTTGAGGTCCCAGTGATACCATACAGGTTATTTTTGCAGTGTTCATGCGTTCCTGTAGAATGAAGAAATTTATATTGTAAAATATTGAAAAATTATTGAAATACAGAAATGAAAATTTCTCATATGCTAATTATTCATTACCTGTTCAATAAATAAACCTATTAACCAACCAATTTAATTACCTTTTTGCTTTATTTTTAGTTAAAATAATTATTTTCTATTTCCCACACGTTTATTTCTATGAGATGCCCACACTGTGTCAAATAACTTCAACACTAAGTTGGAACCATTGAAATAAACATACACAGAACAAAAACACACAGGTTCTGATGTATTTCAAAATGTGATATCTGAAAAAAAATGTGTTGCAAAAAAATTCAAAACACTTAGCGAAAAAATTGTGCATTGTGTTGCATTTTGACATTCATTTTTTCAATTGGATAACCAGTATTTTATTCAACACAAGCTGAAAGGGACTCAAAACACAAGGCATCAATGACATAGGCTAAATATAATCCTTACCTGCAGTTGTGAGCACAGTGCACAGGTACTGCTACCACTTGGAGGTCTTTAGTTGTTGCTCTTTTTGTGATTGTTTATGCGGGTTTTGCCAAAAACATGGCATAACAGCACTCGTTCTCTCATTCCTAAACTCAACTGCTGCAATTTTTTCATGTCTATCATTCCTACTGACCAGACAAGTTTTCCATATATTTCTCGATTTTTTTAGCAAAAAGTTAGGTTTAGGTATTTCATTCAGACTTTATTGGAACAATAATTGCCTACACAAATTGTTATAGCTCGATATTCAATAGCAGACGCAAGGATTGCATCAGCTGTGTATTTATTATATTTTAGAAGGGAATGCCATCAATGTTCACTCATAAACTAATGAGAGATGCACTCTCATGTTAGAAATTTCCATCTAATTTGTTTTCAACTGCTTACTCTGTCGAAGTGCAGACACTCTTCATTACACATAGCATTCACTTCACACCTAAATCATCTTCACTGTTAGAAATTGACCAAGAGGTGGCGGAATTGTCAGTCGTTATGTCCGATTCACTGCCTATTTTTTCAACTTTTTTTGGAGAAATTACTTTATGAGGAGCTACCTACGTCCCACTTTAAATTTTCTAAACAAGCAACAATATCCTTAGCCTTTTCTGTCTTTCACTTTATTCATAGAATAATTTTCTCATTCTTTGATTTTTCATCACCATAACATAATTGCTAAGCGTATTTTTGAACTTTAAAGCTTATCCCACAAACTCAGAACGCCCAAAGCTTGGTTTGTCTAAAGCACTTGTTATTAAGTTTTGACTGATGTCAATATTGACCGTTGCACACCCCCGTGGTGAAACGTGTGCGACCAAAAAACTACTTCTACATTTTTGCTATTTCATGTGATATTATAACTACTTCGTTGAAAGTCAAAATTATTAAAATATTCTTAACTATGAAAAAAAATAATTTATGAATGAATTCAATAATATAATGCTAAGTTGGCAAGAGTTATTAATGCTGGAGTAATACCACAAGAATTTTATGTACATGCTTGTACACTTTATACAACACTTGCATTTAAAACTTGGAAGTTGTATTTTAATTGCTCATAATGATTAATATGAATTGCCACTGTTAATTCCATTGGACTAGACCTAAATAGTTTCATAAAATTGAATAAAATTTATCAAACTTCGATAGAAACTAATTCGAAAAAGCCGAAATCAGACGTACCCCGTCCTCTCTATAGCCTCTGTTTTTTACAAAAACTGCAGCACTTAGTAATCGAATTTCAGAGCATAACGGTTCCTGTCAGTTCTATGAGCGTAAACATTTGTTTACTTTCTCATTTTCTGTTGCTCTTGATTTTACGCTCGTATAACTAGCAGCCCAACAGGTGTTGCTTATTTTATCATGACGATAGTACTTGTGAAATAATTGAAAAAACGTGTTATACACGAATAGAATTAGCATCCTCAAATTTAATTTGTATTAATGCGTTGAATGTACCAAATATTTTATTCGAAATTTCAACTTCTGACCTCAACCTATTGTCTATACAATGTTTACAGTGGTCAAAACAGTGAAATATTACAATTTTTGTCACTGGCAAAAACGATCATATAAATAATGAGTTCTATATTATCTCTACTCAATCTTATTAAAATCTTTCAATAATAATAAAAATTGATCAGATTATAATCTGATCAATTTTAAGGGGCTCCATTACCCAAGGAAAGCGAGGCATATTTTTTGTAATAACTCCACGAAGTTTACGTTCTGCTGGCCATTATTATATCACTGGGTAACAAAAAAATGTTTCGAAAATCGTCCAGGGTTTTCCAACTGATTTAGACTAATTTTGATGCTCTGAGTCCGAAAATGACCTTGGTTTTGCTCAATCAGGTCAGGATATTTTGCTACAGAAATTTTAAATAAATTGGTTTTTCGTAAAAAAAAACAAATTTCTGCGGATCATCAGCTGATAAACCCGTGACGATCTTTTCCGTTTTTCTTAAAAAATAGAAGTCAACGCATCTAAATTAATTCAGTTTTTATTTACTCCATCAAATTTGATAAGCATAATTATCATAATATTGTTATAAGAATGAGCGTTACGTGACACAAAAGTTCAGAGTTCAAGGCATAAATCGGCGTTTCTTCGATTCCCGTGAGTGAGCAGCTGCTGGGATGTCTCTTCAGCGACCAGCAGTAGTCCACCAGCATGACTGCGTCCCACAGCGACCAGCAGTAGTCCGCCAGTATGACTGCGTCCCACCTCCCATGATACCTCTCCTCCATTTGGAGGAGAGGTATCGACTCTGCCTCGACTGTCCCACATACATATAAAGCATGGGTACTTCGTGAACCCAGACTGCTGACCAAGTAGAAAGTTCATCATCTTGAAGTCGACGCAGATGATCCATTGGTGCTGCTCATATTGGATTTTGTCGAGCACATACTTCACTGCTTCATATTTCTCTTGGATAGTTGTTGAGTGCGCAAAAGGGATTGAGGCGAACTGATTCCCGTTGTGGAGGAGCACACACTTCAAAGAGCGCTTGCAGCTGCCAATGAAGAGTCGCCAATCTCTCAGATCGTATTGAGGAGCGCCGAGTTTATCAAGAAGACCGGCGACATCTCGGCAGTACACGAGGTCTTCCTCCTGGCAGAAGTAGCCCATGTAGTCCTGATGCCTTCTACGGAAGAAAGTGATACGCGCGTCCTCGACAAGTAGATTTTTCTCTTTGAGTCTGGAGGCCAACAGCTCGGAGGATGTCTTCGACAAGCTGAGATCCCGAACCAGATAATTAAGCTCACATTGTGAAAAGGGCTGCGGAACATCATGTGTTTCATACTCCTCTTCTGTATCTCCTCCCTCGTCTGAAGTGGTGGTCTCGTCGTCGCTGTCAGGAAGCTCTCTGAACACTGGTACAGGAATTTTTTCGCAGTGAGCGACTGGACGGCGGGCAGATGGAAGGTCGGGGTACTGGAGGCTGTGCCGATCCTTCGGTTGATGCCATTAGTATTGATGGCGCAGAAGTAACAATCCGATGCATGGTCAAACGGCTCCCTCCAAACCATCGGAATCCCAAACTTCAGTTACGTTTTCGCACCCTTCGTCCACCGCCGGAGGTATTCCACGCACGTCTTGCACACCCTGTGCGGTGCCCAGGACTTATCTTGGTCACCCGGCTTGACTTTAAAGAAAGCCTGGTAGGCGTGCTTCACAAATCTTGTGATGTTCTTTCTGTCCACTGACAGCGTGTATTCTCCGCAGATGTAGCAGAAAACGTCAGGATTATTCCTGCATGACTGTCGCGCCGAAGCCATATCAATTTGAAAGTAATAGCAAAATGCAGATGACTGTAAGCCAATAAAATTTAGAATCAATTTGATCGGCTTATTTAACCCAATCAAGTGCTAACTCATTAAATAATCAAGTGATAATCCAGATTGATGATCTATATATATAATAATCATAATCTCTGTTTTTTATAATTGTGATTATTTTGCTGCTAATTTTTATGCAGCTAATTTGCAGAAATGATTGAACTCAAAACCCCTGATATTAACATATGTATAGCTCGTCAGGAGGTCTATGGCTGTATCTCAAAAAGTTGACCTGACAGAGCAAAATCAATGTGATATTCGGATTCAGAACACCATAATTAGTCTAAATCTGCTGAGAATCCCCTGACGATTTTTTGGCTGTTACCCTGTGAATTATGATCGCCACGAATAATCAGTTAAGCATTACGTATAGCCGAGGAAACTCACTGTCGATACCGTCGTGCGGTCGACGTGAGGGTTCGTGGAAAAGTGGCTGTCTTCTGTGCAGCTACCTTTTTCCGTAGCGCTAGCTTATCCGCGCTGCTGCCCTTCATGAGGTTCGCGTGGGTACCGTCTACGCCGTAATTGATGCGCTAGGGCAACAGAAATAGTTTCTTAATGTGCCGAACTACGGCGGTAGCATTAGGTTGAGATTTGTGTGGGTACCGCCTTCGCCGTTATTATTCCGCTAGGGCAACAGAAGTAATTTCTGTTTGTGCCGAACTACTGCGGTACCGTTAGGTGAGGTTTGTGTGGGTACCGCCTTCGCCGTATATAGTTCGCTAGGGCAACAGAAATAATTATGTTTTGTGCCAAACTACGGCGGTACCGTTAGGAAGACGAGCAACTGTCTGCGCCATAATCAGTCCGTTAGGGCTCCTCAGGAAATTCCCTGATTCGCCGAACTGCGACAGCGTCTTCCTTTACAACAAAGTATGCGGAATAGTTTATCCTCCCAAGGTGGTTCCTTAAGACCTTTTTTAGGCGATATGTCGTAATAGACTAAAGCCTGTATCAAAAAGGAGAAAGGAAACTCTTTCGACCTCAGAATCTGAATTATTTGTTGCAGAATCTCTTTACAGTGCCTCTTAAATACACATATATATTTTAACAAAGACAATGATTTATTTGCTTTTTGCCAAAGTAATACACATAAATATGAATTACTGCATAACATGGTACAACCCGCAAAATTACATTTAAAATAGTAGTGCTATTCAGCTAGGTAATCCAAATAGTATGGGAATATTGAAATTATGTACAAATGTCTATGATTATGGGTAACTATAACAAACTGGACTCGACACCACCTGTTGCCTGAAACGCCCGGGTAAGGGAGTCTCTGCTACGATAGCCGAGACAGGAAATCCGCAAGGTGGTTGTTGACTCCCGGAAGGTGATCTGCTCGGAACCTAAAAAGGCTGAAATACAAACGGAGGTTTTACTTGTCTGCCAGCGTTTCAATCGGGAGTTCTACTTGTCTGCCTGTTGCAAATAAAGGAACGGTCGATGGTCGGTCTGTAACACATATTCTCGTCCATACATATAGACCTCAAACTTCTGTAGAGCCCAGTAGATGCTTAGCGCTTCTTTTTCAATGAAAGAATAGTTTATTTCTGTTCCTCTCAGTCGACGTAAAGCATATGCTACCGGTGCGTAGTGACGGAAGTCTCGTTTGCTTGGCTCGAGGAGAGCCACTCCAAGTCCAGTTTGGGAGGCATTTGTCCTTAGAATGAAAGGACAGCTGGGGTCTGGTAACTGTAAGATCGGTCTTTTGACTAACGCTGTCTTCAAACTTTCGAACAGGTCTTCAGTTGTATCGGTCCAAGGTATTTGTTCTGGGGAGTTCTTCTTTAGAAAATCATGGAGTTTAGAAGTCAGTTGAGAGTAGTTGGGAATATACTGTTGGTAGTACCCAACTGTACCGAGAAAACTTCGGAGCTCCCATTTTGTTTTTGGGAGGGGAGCTAATTTTAAGGCTTCGACACGGTTCTCAAGGGGCTGGATCTGATTACTGCATAGTTGATGACCCAAGTACTGGAGGCTGTCAAATCCGAATTTGCATTTGGACGGCTTCGCTGTAAGGCCATGTCGAGAAAGCGCTTCGAACAGTTCAGCTAAAGCTGCACAATGGTCTCCCCAGGTAGTCGAGGCGATTGAGATATCGTCCATATAGACCTCGGTATCTTGCAGTCCTGCAGTGACTTGACGTATTAGGCGGGAAAAAATGGCTGGAGCATTTGCAAGGCCGAAAGGCATGACGTTGAATTTAAACAATTTAAACAATTTCAAACAATTTATTTACTACAGGAGACACAGAGGTAGAATGTTTCTTAAGTCTAGTACATGGACAATTTTGGATATAGCTAACTGTGGGCCCGATTAAGTTCAGAGACTTCTGGGGCATCCTACCATCAACGTTATTCTAAGGTGTACAATAATGTTTAACCTAAATCACTTAACCTAGTTTCGCATTAGATTGATCATTGAGATAATATACTCGATATCAGATATTTCATTTTACAATATAGATTAAATGGACTATATTTAACAGTATATTCGATAAAAGATTTAACAGCAAACTGAAGGCAAATTACATATTACATATTACTCATGGTAAATTTTATTATTGGAAACAGTCATGTAGGAGGCAGGATTTGACTTGGTGATCTTATGCTGGGTTCACATTGACACTCGCATTTGAAGCTCACATCCATAGGGCCCGGGCAAGTGCATGGAGCGAAAGGAGAGCGACCGTATACATTGCTATACAGGCGTCAAGGTCTGCGGGCAGACAAGTGTTGCTCTCGCCTCACTGCTCAGTTGCAATCCAGACGCTACGATGGGAGGTACTGCGCTCCGCGCTCTAGTACTTCTCGCCAGGAGCTGCTGATGATCAGTAGATTAGCGCTAATAATTTATTTCGTATGTCATTGATTGCACGTTCTTTAATGTTCTTGTTTTTGCTGATTTTTGTAGCGCATATGCAGCATAAAATATGAAGGCTTCGGCAAGAATTATGCTAGTAAAACCATATGTAGAAACACTCGATGCATATATGCTACACTCTATGCATAATTGTGGAAGCGCATATTACATGCTAAGCAGAAATATGTATCAATACAAATGCTTCACTTGAATAGCTCCAAATTTTAAATATTTTGTGAGGAAGATTGTACAGAAACAATGATACAGGATACAGTGTACTTCTTCATACACGGAAAAAATAATTTATTTCATGATTTTCTATTAATCATTAAGTGTATACAATTCTCATCTAAGTTTTATAACTTATCTGAACATAAATATTTTGAAACAGTAACAATTCTAATCTGAACGAATCAAGAACGATGATAACGAACTAAAAAAAGTAATCTAATCCGAGTTTAATTTTGAAGTACATATAATGTTTTTCATGAATGCAAGGAATATTTTTTAACCCTTCTTTTATACGAGGATAATATTTTAGCATCAAATTCGAGGGTTGCACTTGATAATTTCGTGGTATTTTAGATCTTCAAGAAAAAATCTTCTACGATTATCTGCCAGCAAAGATTTATGCAGCAAAAACTATCACTCGACATCGCAAGAAACAAGAGGAGCAAAGGTGAAGCAAGTTAGTTCGGAAGGTGAATATTCCTTTAATGGATTCATCCATTGCGTCAGAGATCTCACGAGTCAAAATGGAGTTGATTGTTTTATCTTTTCAAAACCTTCGTTTATCAGCAAAATGCATTTTAACTCTTGATAATACCGTTTATCATATCTGTTCTTCAATGTTTCCTATACGATATCCATTAATTTTATTGCTCTCGAAGTAGGAAGTCCCTGTATTGCTACGCAAGAGCAATTCATATCCTTCGATAACAATAATTTGATAATGTGTGCACTAAGCCCAGCATGGTTCTACGTGATAATATTTAGAAACTAAAACCTTGTACCACGCAAAACTTCTCTCACGTGTACTGATTGAGAAAAAAGTTTTATATTTTACCTGTTTCTCGCAATAAATGCAATAGAGAAATTCTTCCTCGGCTTGAAAATCTTCAAATTCCTTGGAGTAGTCTAAGAATGATGCTTTTTGTTCACCTTCGGCATGGTTGTAGATCACTACTAGCCCTACTAATCTCAAATACACTTTATAAGGTAACTATATCTAAAAAAATTTGAGTGAATTCCCGCAAAATTAAAATGAACTTTTGAAGTAGCTGTAGGACCTTACAATTATAATTGATTTACGAAAAATTTAAATTTTAAAATTGAACCAGTTATACAAAAAGATTTATATAATATTGGATGAAAAAAGAATATAATTTAAAAGTAATGGGGTTATACTAGGTTTCAGTTTACTGCCACTTACAGTTAATCATGCATGTTCGTCATATTTTATGCTGTTCCGAGGAAAATATGCGATATGCTCACACTGCAAATATACTTGCGGGCATATTTTATGCTATCTAAAATATACTCAAAAGCATATATATGCAATATGTTCAATGTCACATCCCTACTGATGACATGCTGCAGGCTACGGCTCATCTGTAGATGTAGTGATTGACGGGCAGGCGGCGGCAAAAATGGCTAGGGAGAATGTCCAAGTGAACCTCACTTTGCCCGCCTGCTAGCCCGGCAGCAGTGTATGTGCCCGTCGAAGTGACGCTCAGTGTGGTGAAAAGAGTGTCAATGTGAGCCCACCATTACACGACTAATATTCCGATAGAAAGTGAGACTCAAGATTTCTTTTGAATACCTTGTAAGAATTACTGTCACGGATCTCCGCAGGTATTGAGTTCCAAGTTTTAGTTCCTACGAAGACGATACTGTGTTGCGACTGGGGCCTTTGAATAATAAGGAAGCATGAATTTACTTCTATTTCGGGTTAAATGGTCCTGATGACCAGTTTTCGCAGTTAATAATTGTTTTAGGCTACTGTCGCCACCATTTGTTTAATGTTTATAAATGAAATTGCAAATGGAGATTTCTTAGTGATCTGAAAGTTTAAGTATTTGTAAGTTTTTGAATGAATCATTTGTGTGAGCATTATATTCTAGATTCTTTACCGCTCTGATTGCTCTTTTTTGCTGAGTAAAAATTAAATTGGTTATATTTTTATCAGTTCCGTGCCATGCTTCTATTTCGTACTGCAAGTATGGTGAAATGAGCGTTCGGTAGAGCATTCGTAAAGCTGTTTCATTCAGGTAATTTTTAACTTTATTCAGGATTCCGATGGATTTCGATAATTTAGAACTAATATGAGCGATGTGCTCTTTAAAGGTCAGATGTTTATTATGATGCCCAGAAACTTGCATGAGTTGGTTTCTTCGATTTCACTTTCGCCAATTTTTATTTGTGGGAGAGATATGCTTTTCTTGTATGAGAAAGTAATATATTTTGTTTTATCGATGTTGAGGCTTATTTTATTAGCTTTAAGCCATAATGAAACCTTGTGGAGTTCATTATTTATACTCTTCGCAATCATAGCGGGATTTTGGCTCGGAAGGACCGCAGAAAGCGTGCTGTCACCCTCAAAGAGTATGAATTTGAAAAATGATGTACATTTGATAATATCATATATAAATATCAGAAATAGGAGAGGCCCTAGGACAGACCCTTGTGGAACTCCATGGCTAATTGTCTGTGGGTCTGATTTTGCGTCGTCAACGACAACGTATTGCTTCCGATTCGTTAGGTATGATTTGAACCAATCATGGGCAATTCCTCAAATGCCATTACAGTGTAGTTTCGAGAGTAATATCTTATGGTCCACACAGTCGAATGCTTTTCTAAAGTCAAGAAAAACGGAGAAAACAAGCTTTCCTTCATCTATATTAGGGTAAAGGTACTGTAAATGATTTAATACAGCTTGTGTCGTTGATTTCTTAGAACGAAAACCGTATTGTCTGTCTGTCGTAGAGGAAAGATTTTTGTTAAAATACGGATACACTTTTTCATACGCAATTTTTTCAAATATTTTGCTCATAATTGGTAAAACAGAGATAGGTCTATAATTATTAACGCAGTTTTTATCACAATTTTTAAAAATAGGGGTAACTCTGGCAGTTTTGAGAGAGTTGGGGAAGATACCTCGAGAAAGTGAATGGTTGATAAAATTAGATATGCACGGTGCTATTATATCAGCTGTAGCCTTAATGACTTTAGCTGAAAATGTATTTAATCCATTTGATTTATTTTTCAAGTTGTTTATGCACGTAATTACATCGGAGGGTTTAGTTGGCGTGAAATAGAAAGAGTTGTGTTCACGGACATGGTCCATGTATTGCAAGTGGTCTGTAGGTTCACTAACGACACTATCGGCTATATTTTTTCTATATTTAAAAAATTTATTAAACACTGTTGCAGTATCTTGTTTATCGTGGTATTTTACATTTTCGTGAACGATGGACTCGAGTGTTTTTTTAGCGTTATTATTCGATCTATAGCATGAATTAAGCAGGCGCCAAGTTTTTTTAATATCAGTTTAATATTCGGTAAATTTGCGCGTAAAGTAGTTTTGTTTCAATGTTCGTATTTGATTTGTCAAATGATTCCTGAATCTGTTATACGTTACTCTAGATAATCGTCTTTCGTATAGTAAGGCTAAGTACGCTTGACGTTTCTTTATTTTGATCACGATATCTCTAGTAATCCAGGGCTTTTGTCTATTTTTCGGCGTAATTGTGCGGGTGGTGATTGGACAACACTGGTTATATGCGGTCGTTATAGTTTCAGTTAGATTTAGTATTGATTTGTCAATGTTAATTAATCGCATTATTGTCTAGTTCATAGATGTCCAATGATGGCATTAATTCTTCTAGAGCAGTTCGCATTGTTCCCAAGTTATATTCGTTTACACAACGATATGAAAAAGTCTCAGCATGTGGGCTGTTACAGGGACTATAAACATTTTTCTTGGTGAGAAACACCGGAAAAGGGTCAGATAAGTCAGAAATTATTATTCCTGTAAGAAAATCAGCCGGATCTAACATAAAAATATTACCGAGCAGCGTGGCAGATTCAGATGTTATAAGCGTAGGTTTCGTGATGATTGGAAGGAAGTTGTTAGACTGAAAAACATTTATGAATTTTGAGATTTGCTCACAGCTTTCATATTGTAGAAGATCGTAGTTGATATCCCCGCAAATTATTGTGTCATTGTATTGAGATTTGTTAAACTGAGATATTATGCTTGGAAGCTCGTTCAGGAAAGAAACGTTGCAAGCTGTTGGGGGCCTATATACAGTCCCAAGTATAATCCGTTTACCATTTTTCGTTAGTTCTATAAATAGAGTCTCAATATGTTCACGATTCATAGTTGCACTATAATGATTTTCGATGATATGTGTTTAGATATGTACGTTCTGATGCCACCGCCACGTTTGTTATCACGGAGTGAATGATGGCTATTATAGTTCTGAATTTGAATTAGGTCTTTATAGTTGAGTCATCTAGCCAACTTTCGGTGAAACTGAGAACATCAAAATTGCTGTTTAGCTCAGTGATAGTACAAGATATTTCATCTGTTTTCGGATAAATGCACCTACAGTTCCAACACAATACTGAGCGATCGTTACCGGTTTTTCTCATCGATTCATTGAATTATTTAATATTTAGGTATTTACAATTCCCTGTTTCATTTAGGTTTGGATGCAGTCGATTCAGATGATTGAGATCTGGATCAATATTATGGAATATATCAACATGGTCAGTCATAAAGATTAAGAAACAGTTAGTAAAATGTGACGTAAAAAATGAAGAAGATGATACGGACTACAGGGTCAAGTTAAAAGTAAAGACATTCCTACTTGTAATAAAATTTAAGAAATAGAGAGAAACTAAAACACACAGAGATTATTAGTCTAAATTGTTTAAAATCTAGTATGATTTCATAAGGAGAGCGCTAACTCAGTCCATGAGTGGGAGCATTAGAAATCACAAATTGCGAATAGTTTCGTTACAAGGCTGTCATACCAGTGGTATCTGCATATAACCCATACGATGTAGCAAAGGACGAAGTGGATTAGAATCGAAGTGACAGCGACGTTATTTAATTAATATAAAGATCTTGAGTACCTAGATTATTTTCAGATTTAGAGACATGTGGTAACATGTAATTTAAGTCAGAGTTGAAATTTCGGTATGAGCCTTTTATAAAAAATGAGAAAAAGGAGTAGATAAAAAAAACAATTTAGTGAGCAATAAAACAAAGTTACAAGTTCTGTGTGGTTGCCTTGAAGAGGCAAAGGCGATTCTATCAGAAAACAAAAAGAAATCATGTGGACAGAGATCAAAATGCTATTAAATTCAGTACGTAAGTCCCTAATTACGGATAATTTCTTCAGAGGACTTACCGACATGTTGTAGTAAGGTGTGTTGATGGTTTGAGGTCTCGGAGTTACTTGTCCAGGTATCTTCGGAGAGTAGACGTTGATATTGCCATCCAGAGTTTTTGCGAGTCCTATTTTGTCCGGAATTCGTTCGGCCAATCTCAGAGTGTACATAATATTTGCTCGCGAAAGGATGAGGTTCTCATTTACGTAAAATTTCGGTTTAGTCACACGGCAGGCTGACAAAACTTCTTGTTTCTTTTCGTATTATCTTAGCTCAAAGGAAATGTTTATCCTAACGACGTTTCGTGGGGCAGGTTTTTTACCATGTCTATTCGCTATAGTGATGTCAGAGTTACTAAGGTTGACGTTGATTAGGTCCTTCAGGAGCTCCCGCACAGTCTGTCTACAGTCTTCATCAGAATGTGATTGCGGTAATTCCCCTGTGATAACCAGAGTGCATTTCCTGTTTTCCAACTCTTCCCGTTCTTCTTTCCTTTCGAATCGCTCTAGACGAAAGACTAAGCTATCTATCTTTTTTATTTTGCTCTTCTATCACAGCCTTTTGATTTGATTCTTTCTTCGTTAGTGTTTCAATCATCGTTTTCAAGTCACTAATTTCGCTTTGAAATTTCTCCATTACTGAGTTAAATTCATATTCATAGAGGCCAGACCTTGTTTTGAAGGCGGTGTATTGGCGGGACTCAGGGTGTAGAGGTACCTGCCAATATCAACTGGTCATATCCATTTTGCTGAAAATAGTTTTGCCAGCTAAATTGGTGAAAATAGCAGTGGTGTCTGCTGTTGGCTCAGCATCGAATACTGTCTGGCTGTTGAGGTGCATGCAGTCCAGACAAAATCGATGGGTACCGTCTTTCTTCTGGACGACAAGGAGCGGTGAAAAATAAGGTGAGGTGGATGGTGTTACGATTCCCATCCTCATCCTCTTCTCTAAACTTGACTGCAGTTCAGGCTCCAGCGCTAGAGGAAGTGGATACGAATGTTGAAGTCGAAAACTGGAAGGATCCTTCAATTTTATTTCATGAACAGCCGTGCTGGTTCTTCCGGGAGTATCTGTGAAGAGATCGCGATATTCTCAGGGTAGTTACTGGAGTTCTGAGCGTTGTGTTGTAGTCAACGTAGAGGAGATGAGGCAGTCTTCAATGGTTTCTCCGACGGGTGGCGGTATCTCTGGTTCCTTCGGATCGAGCTCTTCTTCGCATGTAGGTTCTAGGGCGAGGCCAACCGCTGCAAAAGCTTCCTTTACTCTCCCGTCGTCTTCCTCGAGATCGCTCTCGCTTATAGACCGACCGGGGCCCCGGCCCCGGCCAACCCCGGCCATTTTGGCTGACCCCGGCCCCGGCCCCGGCCCCGGCTAGCCCCGACAATTTTTGCAGACCCCGGCCCCGGCCCCGGCAAAATAGTGCCCTAAACCGGGGTTTTGGCCGGGGTTTTTAGTTTTTACTTCACCTTTTTCACTTCAAATTAATTCAAATCAATGTCAATTTAATCCAAGATAAGTTCAATTTAATCCAAGTCAGATTCAAATTAATCCAAGTCAAGTTCAAATTAATGCAAGTTGAAGTTCAAATTAAACGTGCAAAGTATCCAGCATCAGAAGGCAGAGTGTGATTCAGATCTTAGAGCGGAGTAACATATAGAAATCAATTAGAAAAACTTCGTATTAACTACACATTAAAGTTGTTTTTCAATTCTACATTAGTGGCAGTGTGCATCCATTCAAATATTTATGTTCAAAGACAATTTTATGTTACACATGCACATACACATAGTAGTATCGAGGATTTAATTACTCATATAGAGATTTATATGCGTGAAATTTCGTTTAATCACATATATAAAATCTTATATGCTTGCAACTACGAAAGTTTACCATTGGATGATATGTAGATTTAACCTTCAAAAGAAATATAGCAACGAAGTCTGTTTTTGCTTGTTCAAACTATTTTTGTAAAAATAAGTTTCAATTTTTTTCATCGATCGAGATGATATATTTGCCTAGGCCTATTCATTTGAAGGGATATCACAATTTTTATTGCTATTGCAGGATTTTATCTGCGTAGTAATGTACTCATATAACGAATTTTAATGAAGTGGTATCGTACATAAGTACTCAGTGAATCGCATTTGCTCATTTATTTTAAAGGTTATATCTACACATCGCCCAGTGGCAATCATTTGTAATTGCATGCACAAATAATTTCATAAATGTGGTAAAATGGAATTTCAGGCATGTAAATCTTTAAAAGAGTGTAAATAAATCCTTGACACTATGTGTATCTGTAACATAAATGTACCTTTGAACATACTTATTTCAATGGATGCATACTGCAAGTAATATAGAATTATAGAACAACTTTAATGTGTAGTATAATACGAAGTTTTTATAATTGACTTCTATCTGTTACTCCGCTCAAAGATCTGAATCACACTCTGCCTCCTGATGCTGGATTCTTAGCACATTTACGACAGCTTGTTTTAATACTGCAGAAATTTTATGTATTCTTTGCTGAAAGGAAAAACGTTTTTCTTGCTCATCACATCCAACAGATACATTTTGAATACAAAAAACGCTCAAATTACCGAGGGATTTATGTCGATTCATAATTCAACTTGGGACTGCATTAATTTGAACTTGATTTGGATTAATTTAAACTTGACTTGGATTAATTTGATCTTTATTTGGACTAATTTGAATTTGACTTGGATTGATATGGATTTGATTTGGATTAATTTGAACTTGACTTGGATTAAATGGAAGTTGATTTGGAATAATTTGAACTTGACTTGAATTAATAATTTGAAGTGAATAAAGCGTAGTGTGCCCGGCTACCCGCAAGTGAAAAATTCACGTGTCTTTTAAACAAATTTAAAACTATTTCTCAAGAGATTGATTTGCGATTTCATTGCAATCCTCAAGAACATGCAGTCACTTAGAAGAAAAGTCAGTATCTATGCTACCATCCAGTGTAATAATAATCCAGTGCGCAGTTATTGACATGAAAGAATCTCGACTTGAAGAGGTCCTAATATCAGCAGTTATTGAGAAGACGCTATTTTCGTTAATTTACTTATGTATTTCCTCTGAAATAGCAAACTGAATTTGGATACTGAGGTCCGGAATTAGTCTTGTTGTAATTAACTTCTCTGATAGAACTTGAAACTTCTTATTCAAAAACCCTACAAAAATTAAAAAAGTTTCCTTTTTCATAGGGTCGTGGGGATTGAGCGCGTCACAAAGCCAGTAAATTAACAATTTCTCTCTATGTATGTGGTCAGTATTATTTGGCTACCAGTTTTTAGATTGAGTAAATGTTTCTTTTAACGTCAGCTGTTTGCCAATAGACGAAGACGACTTACTACAATCGGCAGTTTTGTCACTGCTGCAGCCTAAACTGTCTTTGTTTTCAATGCATAGACATTTCATTTTTCTTCTTGTTCTTTTTTTTTCTATTTTTCAATTCTTTTTCGCTGTTTGGTTTTTCTTCAGCATCCAGGAATTGATCATTTTGTGTCGATTTTAGATGGCCCCAAAAATATTTAGTCGAGAAAGTTTTCTAAGATGCACCAGCCGCTCCTCGTCGTATATTTGCTTCACAAATGGTGCGCACTTCAATTTTCTATACTCTTCATCGATATGTAGAAGTAATCCCATACTGCTGACGCACTACTTCTAGTAATTATATCGGGTATCCCACAAAAAAGTCACTGAGTTTTAATTGATTATATTTCCTCTTTAAATTTACATATTTCAATTTTCATTTTTTCACAATGTAATAAATTTCATTTCATAATTATTTATTATACAATTTTTTTCGAATCATTTATGTTTTTTTGAAAATCGTTTAATAACAACTTTACATTGATCGATTAACTGAAACGGATTGAAAAACTAATTTTTCGAAGGAAAACATTTTAAAACAATTTTGATATTCTCCCTTATTTTGCACTTTCCAAAAAACCGAACAAACAAAAACCTAAAAGAGTAAAAAATCAATACATTAAATAAAGTTTGAATAAAAATGTTATTTAGTATCCTCCGACATACCCACCATTTCTCTCAAGGCAAGCATTACTTCTAGCCATTATTAAACGAAGAGTTTTACGGATCATTTCACCGTTTTCTTTTAGTTCTTGAAACACTTCAACTCGTTGTCGAAGAATTATTATTGATAGAGTTGATGTTTTGAAAACGCGTTCCTTCACAGTAGGTGTTGAGAAATGAAGAATATCACAAGTGTTGTTTTTAAAACTTTTCCTTTGAACAAATAATTATTCTGCCTCTTCCAGTAAATCGATCACTGTAAAGTTGTTATTGAACGATTTTAAAAACCTAAATTATTCGTAAAATGAAAAGAAGAACCAATATAAAATGGAAAATTCTTTTAATGGCAAACGTTTCGGAATCTCTGATTCCATCATCAGTGCTGTAAAACAAGGAATAAAATACCTACTGTGAAATACCTTGTGAAATACCTACTGTGAAATACCTACTGTGAATGTATCGTTCACAGGAAGAGGCCCTAAATTTCTTTGACTACATAAATGTATATCACACCAAGATAAATTTTACAATGGAAACTGAGCAGAATGATATATTGCCATTTTTACGCGTTCTCGTAAAGAAATCTAAGTCAATGTTCACCACCTCTGTTTATAGAAAACCTACATTTATGGGATTATGTACCAATTTCTTCAGTTGCATTTACAAGGATTATAGTAAAACAAGTGTCACTACATTATTACATAGAGCATACTGTATTTCAAATTCATATAAAATATTTCATGATGAAGTGAAATATATCACAAAGTTACTTGTACAAAATATATACCCTGTATCTTTAATTAACAATGTGTTTAAAAAGTTTTTAAACAAAAACCTTTCCTCTCCGTGTATAATTCTGACCGCACCAAAGCAAAAAGTTGTCGTCGAGCTCTCTTTAATGGGCTATCTTTCAAGGAGATGAGATAGGATCTTTTATCTCTGATACACTCTCATTTTACTTTCACTGACGTGTTACCATTTTATAGAAATAGTTTTAAAATGAGTTCATTTTTCAATAGGAAAGAACGTTTGGAAGAGTGCCTGAGAAATGGTTGTGTCTACTTGTATAAATATGATTGCTGCCTGCAGTCCTATGTTGGAAGTACCACACTCCAGCAATCTATTCGTCACAGCCAACACTCGGGTATCTCCCATAGAATCGGCCGTCCATACTCATCTCCCTCCCAGTCAGCCATCAGAGATCATTGCCATAGTTCAAACCACTCTTTCAAAAGTTACAATTTCTCCATACTTTGTAGAACTGCAAAAGAATTTGAACTTAGAATTTTGGGATCATTGTTCATTTTTACCCATAGACCTCAGTTAAATAATGATCAAAGTGCGATGAAATTTAATATTGCCCCAACTGTGTAAATATGAGTGTGTTGGAATGTGTGTGTGTCCGTGTGTGTGTGCGTGTGTGTGTGCAGTTCTGTTTCTTTGTGTAGATGTTATTGTGTGTTGGTTTGATTGCTAGAATTTAGGTGTATGTGTACGTATGGCTTCGAATGTTTAAGAGAAATTGTGTTTTTATTTTCAATGGATAGGCGAAGCTATTTTTCGATGCAGGTATAGTGATATTAACTTCTTATAGCTTTTTCGCAATTTATTCAGCATCGTTTTTTATTCCTTGTTTTACACCACTGATGATGGAATCAGAGATTACGAAACTTTTGCCATTGAAAGAATGTTCCCTATTATATTGGTTCTTCTTTTCATTTTACGTATTAGATTTCCCAAAAATCGCACTTTTAACTCTATTAAATTATTCGAAAAGGAAACAAGATTTACCACATTGTGAAAAAAAAGACAATTTAAAAATGTTAATTTATAGCGGAGATAGAATCAATTAAAAAGTCGGGGACATTTTTGTAGAACACCCGAAATATTTAATTACTATAATTGTTTCTGTATTAAATAATTCAACAAGCACTGCAACTGCAGGTCTACAACCTTTATTGACTTGACATAAATATACACCCAACCGCAACCGTAAATAATTCAATTTGCATTGAGCGACTAACCGGTGTTATGCATTGCGTCGTCGTGACACGTCCTGACACGGTCTGAACCCCTTCCCCGGCCATGGTAAATTTGATAACCCCGGCCCCGGCCCGGCCCCAGCCATGACAAATTTGCTGACCCCGGCCCCGGCCAAGTTTTCAACCCCGGTAGGTCTATACTCTCGCTGGTGAGGCGGAATTTTGCTGCTCCCGGTCGTGGTACTGGGGAAGGAGGTTGTGATAAACTTTGTTGTTTCCATCCACGTCCAATGTATAGGTGTAGGTTCCAAGGCGGGATTTTACTGTATAGGGACCTCTCCAAGTCATTAGTAGCTTTTTCCGAGAGGCGGGCAGAAATACGAGGAGGACTTAATCTCCTTGCTTTAGAGTCCGCATCTTGGTACGCCTGTTGAAGAACTTGGCGGTCTTCTCTTGGCTCCTGTTTACATTCTCGCGAGCGATTTTGCACGTTTCTTTCAACCGGTGCTTCATTTCCATTAGATACTGGGCAGTGCTCGTGTCGTCTTGCAAGCTTCCGTCTGTCCAGCATTCTTTGAGCACGGTTAAAGGTCCACGGACGCGATGGCCGTAGATGAGTTCGAAGGGAGAATACCCGGTTGAGGCCTGAGGAGCGTCTCGATGTGCAAAAAGGAGGGAAGGCAGATACAGGTGCCAGTCTCGTGGTTGTTCTACGGCTTATTTCCGGAACATGACTTTGAGCGCACGATTGAAGCGTTCGACACTGCCGTTCGCTTGGGCATGGCATAATGGAGTTAATCGGTGTAGGATACCTACGAGTTTCAGAAGAGATTCGAAAGTTGCGGCTGTGAACTGAGTGTCGTTGTCGCTCGTTAGCGTATGAGGGAAACCAACTCTGCTGCAGAATTCGAGTAGCTACTGGGTAACCGTTTCTGCATCTATCTGTCTGAGCGAGGCTGCGTCTGCGTACCGAGTTGCTTGTTCCACCACGGTGAGAATGTATAGGTGGCCACGTGCCGATGCTGGTAGCAATGGGCCTACCAAATCAACACTGAGCGCGGAGAATGGAGTGGTGATCGGTGAGCTTGAGTTTGGTGCTTTTCTTGGTCGAGATGAAGCGTGGGTCTAGCAGGTATGACAGGAGTGACAGAATTGGACCACATTTTTTGCAAGGGACGGCCAGTAGAGATCTCGTTCAAGCCGAGCCTGAGTCTTCTTTTGGGAATAATGGCCAGCAAGTGGATTGTCGTGAGCCATTTCCAAGATTTGTGGGCGCACGCTTGCAGGTGCTACAAGTTTATGGGTTTCCTGACCGTCTCGTAACGTTTTCCAATGCAGAATGCCGTCATGGAGTTCATAGGTAATGACTCTGCCATTTTTGAGCGTTTCTTCTTTGCCATCATCAACTTTCTTGAACAAAAACTGCAAAGTTTTTCATTCCCACTGTAATTTATTGAAGTCTTCTTTGTTGTGTTGCAACATACCGACAGTGCTTGGTGTGGCAGGGGGATTTTCGATCGTTTTTGCTGCTGCCCTTGTGATAACGTGAGAGACTTCTGCAGCAACTGGTTGCTCTTCATGGTCGATCATCTGTTTTTCGAAAGAGGTGGTCCCGGGAACTCGGCCGAGGATGACATCGTGGGAGAGCTCGTCCATGGCTACGGCTGTCACCTCTCCGTGGTAGTAGGGGCAAACGAGGGAGCGCCGGGAGGCGCAAGAGGCACCTCGAAAGAATGTTTGTTGGCCAGTCGAGCGGTAATTTCCTTCTTCAAAATGGCCCAGCTGAGACGAGAGCCTTCTTGACGAAGACCGCCGTTACTCCTCCATCGAGTAGTAAGTACTTGGACGGGTTGTTGGTTCATGGTGCCAGAGCATGTTTTCAGCTGTCCCAATTCGATCAGCTTGTTCGAGGCGATGTGATTGCATGCGACTGGGGGAATATCGTAGTATTCATCTGCTTCTTCATGCGTTCTTAGATTGTTTACTCGAGCGGTAGTACTGGAGATAGGTGTGCTTGTTCGGGCTGCTCCATTACTGTGGCTATCACCTTGCCTCCTCTGTAATTGGAGGCACTCATCACTGGAATGTGATCGGTTGGGGCCAAGGAGGTTTAAGAATGGAGACGGCATCAGCGCTTTAAAGTGAATCCAATTTTCGGTAGCTGTAGGGTATACGGGCACACACACGGAGATGGGGCTCAGTGCGTGTCAGACACTCAGCGTGACAGGGCGCCGCTATCCACGCTGCGGTCAAGGACGAGTTTCCTCAATATGAGTTTCTTTATCATTCAGCGAGGATGCAATTGAAATATATGCCTAAGAAAAAAACGTATAGCACAGAGTAGCGCAAGTCTGCCATTTAACAGCGCGGTCTTCAGTCGCTGATGATGGAGGTGGTGCTACCCCTCCACTGCAACACCACCTCCACACAGGGACCTAATGCCGGGTGGGCGGGGCTTGGGACGGCAGAAGTGGCTTCACTCGCTTGACTGGCAAAAGATAGCGATGCCGGTTCCATGTATCCAACTTCCTTGGTTGGGGCCATGGAAAGTGCAGTAAAATCCAGTGTAAGGTCCTCATGGTTACTCGCATTGCGGAGTGTTGACCGATCTTGAGCTGTTGGGACCACCACGTGTGTTAGAAGTTCTGGGTGGCGTTCCTCGAGAGTTGTTGCTGGAGTTGGGTGATCTTGCTGGAATGCTCGGGGCTCGGACAGGGAATGTCGAGCGTTGCTCTGGTGCTAATGATGCTTTGAGTGCTGGAGGGCCCGCATCCGTCGTTGATGTCAGTGTGCGACCTTTACAAAGCTGATGGAGCGATGTAAGTGGTCTTGCTTGTAAGAAGCTATCACCCTGCTCTCCTAGGCTTGCGACTGTGTTACCACTCCTGTCACGCAATTGAGTAGCGAGGAAGGGAGGCAAGCTTGAATTAGCTCTGTCAACAAGAAGAAAGTCACGAAGAGTCTCGTAGTTGGCTTCGATGTTGCATCCTTTTAACCAAGCGTCGAAAGCTTGTTCCAGTCGCCATAGGTAACGTGACATATTGTCGCCTTCTTCTTGCTTGAATTCGCAGTAGTTAGCGCGTAGTTTTGCCGGAGTGACTTTATGAGCATCTAGTAGAAGCAATTTGATTTCAGCAAGCTTGAAGCGATCTGCTGCGGGCAGGGTATCGATGAGTCGACGTTTCTTCGGTGTGATCTAATTTTGGAGCATAATAACAGCATCGACTTCAATAAATTCCATTGCTGTTGTGTGACTGCAGAAGCGTTGCAAAAATTCGTCCATCCTTTCTTTCGTGGGATCGAATGAAGCCGGTGGAGGTATCCTCACTCTAGCATTTTGAGGAGTGATTTGAGCATCGAGTTGTCTGAGTCTGAGCTCGTCGTCTCGTTGTACTGCTTCTCGTTCCGCTGCTCGTTCTGCGGATCTCGTTGCGCTGCCCGTTATTCTCATTCCGCAGTTCGTTCTGCGGCTTCTCGTTCCACTGCTCCGCCTGCTCGTTCTGCAGCTTCTGCTTCTTCCAAATGTGAGGGCATGAGCAAAAGGTTAGGTAGGCTTTCTTTTTTGTTAAAATAGAATAGGTTTTTGTTTTGTTACGGACCATCTTTTTTCGGTTCACTGCTGTCCTGTTTTTTCAGTACCCACTACTTTCTTCAACTTTGATCTTGCTTCATGAACTTCTTTCTCATCTTACTGTTTCTATGACCTTTCTGCATAGATTCCTAATTCTCTCATCTCCATACTAAATGGTGCCTTCCTCCTCCCTCTCTTCGATACGCTCTTTTTTGTAGCGGTTAGGGAGGCTTAAACTAATTTATAATCTAATCTAATCTTCTGCTTCTTCCAAATGCCTCAGGCGGCTGGTTAATTCTTCCCTGTACTCCACATCGGTGGGAGTGAGGCCGAGGGCTTCGACGTATTCTCGAGCTTGAGCTACAAGGTTCATCTTGTTTCAATGATGCGGTGCCTGCGTGGTTGAGTAGAACTCAGTACTCACAGGCAACGTTGGTAGTCGCGCAAACCTTCTAGATCTCTGTTCGGACGCCAAAGTATGTCGATACCGTCGTGCGGTCAACGTGAGGGTTCGTGGAAAAGGGGCTGTCTTCTGTACAGCTACCTTTTTCGAGGGCGCTAGCTTTTCCACGCAGCTGCCCTTCCTTAGGTTCTTGCGGGTATCGCCTACGTCGTAATTAGTCCGCTAGAGCAACAGAATTAGTTTCGGTATGTGCCGCACTACGGCGGTACCGTTAGGGTGAGGTTTGTGTGGGGACCGCCTACACCGTAATATGTCCGCTAGGGCAACAGAAATAATTCTGTTTTGTGCCAAGCTACGGCGGTACCGTTAGGAGAACGAGCGCCATATGCAGTCCGTTAGGGCTCCTCAGTAAATTCCCTGATTCATCAAACTGTGACAGTCCCTAGTAGAAGACGGTCATGGGGCCCATATGGGGCCCACATGGGACAATGGGAATCAGATGGGCAATGGTGATATATATATATAAAAACATGGGCAAAAGGTGGGTAAAATATGGTTAGGTCACTAAGCCTAATAATGTGGGCTGCACGTGGTTTTTCAACATGGCTGCGTAGTGGCCAGCCCAAATTTAGACTTTGTACCATAGTGTGTACATATACGCAAATAAAATTTATTCTCCTAATTGAGTTGCTATGTACCAAAAAATAAATAATATTCGATATTTTATATATGAAAAAAAGCGCTCAGAAATATTATTTAAAGAAGTGGCTGTCTTATGGGATTCTTATTTTCAGAGAATGAAAAGCAAGAAAATGTAAAAGAATACCATTTCAATGTTGTGTTTTTATTTACTTAACTGTGGTTATTTCATATATTTCGATATTATGGCAGTTCTTCCCACTGATTCAAGCACTAAATAATGCCCGTATAATTCCTCAAAAAACTAAATATGTGATCCATATTCATGTTATCATTTCATGAGTTCATTCCCAGCAATTGTTTTTTGATATTTATCAGCTTGGAATTCAAGAAATTATTCTTATGTTACTTAGTTTCGTCCCTCTTGTTTCAATGGTAGGACGCACTTCTTTGCAGCAAATTGGTTTCTACCAGTTATGTAAGAAGCTGTAAACTTGGATTTCCTAGTGGTCCGAATAAATTAATGAAGCACAATAACATATAAACATGAAAATAACATATAACAATGAAACAATAACAAATAAACTTAAGTGTTGTCGCTGACATGATCGTATGATGACTAGCGGCAGAATGTGCATCTGGCAACCATCATGGCATTCGTCAGTCACCCTTTTTCCTTTACGATGTGCGGTTGTGCATGTGCTTCCTCTCCCGGTTAGGTTCTATCCCTTCAATATGGCGAAAAGAAAGTTTCTAACAGAAAATGAACTTCAAGATGCCTTACAGGAAGTACTGAGTGACGTCAGATCAGCTGTTAGTATGAGCAGTGATTCGGACAATAAAGCAGTCTCTTCATTTGAAAGTGTATGAAGCAGGTTCGAAGAAAGTGATGCGATAGCATTTTAATTTTGAAACAAATAATTTGCCCTTTATTACTACCATTAAAATATGTATGTATTGCATACTATATTGTATGAAATATGCTCACTACGAGTGCATGAAACTCGGTGCGGTAAACTCGGAAACTAAGTCGCAAGTATTCCCCGCCTGCAAGTGACTCTGAGCTCGTACTGCTCGACCGGTGACCTCATGCATGGCGCCGCTCGGGTGAGCGCCGCGACCGTTAAAGGTTAACTCGAAGTTTTCGTGAATGAAATTGTTGTAACTTTGTGTATTCAATATTTATGAATATTGATTCAAAGAAGATTCTATTGGATATTGACAATTTAGGCAGCTCAACATGAATAAAGTGCATTGTGAAAGCTAGAACGGCTTCTACCGACGTTCTCATCCCGTTATGGAACATATTTAGTTCCCTATTTGTTGACGCATGTGTGCTGTGTGTTGAAAAAATATTAAATAAATTTGTGTTCAGTATTAATAAATAGTAAATTAAATAATTTTCTATTTAGTCTCGATAATTTAGGCTAGTTAGTCTAATGCGCGATGAAATTGCATTGTGGTTTCTCGCCCTGCTTGATGTGAAATGCTCCAGTGTAACTAGGGCCTAGCATATTGGATTTCGTTGTGGATCTACATGTATAAATTGCTTCTGAGTTAAAGTCAAACTTTTTAATCACGATTTTCTTCCATTAAATTTTTCATTGATAATAATCATAATTATCATCACCAAATTTAAATCATGAATGCCATACTTGGAAGGAAATTGAAATGAAAGTATACCTGGTAAGCACATAATTTTTTTTTGTGCAATGGATTTGTTTCCCATTTTGTGGCTTGTACCGCTTCCGGAGGCTTGTAGCAAAGTAGAGTTAGGAGACCATCCGGATTTTTGAACTTAGTTTGTCCGATTCGTTCGAAAATTGGCCAGTATTTGAATTTTTTGGAAGTAAACTTTTTTAATCGTGTTACTTTTTCGAATTATGCCTTATTGTTTTTACAAAAAATTTGTTTTTTGGTACATTTTTATGTTTATTTCAAGACGTATCAACTCATTGAGTTCTGATGCTAAAACAAAACCAAAGACAGTTTTAGAATCCTTGAAGCTTTCCTAACAAAAGTATGTTGTAAAATTTTAACATTTTGAATAAAAAATTTTGAGAGGCAACATTTTATCATTACATCAAAGAAAATTATTTTTGGGTTTAGAGCTATATAACTTTTTTATTCTAACATTTGGAAGGAAGTCAACATACTTTTGTTGGAAATGTTCCAGTGATTCTAAAACTGTTTTTGGTTTTGTTCTAGCAACAGAACTCCATGAGTTGAAATGTTTTGATTGATGAAAGTTAGAGGTGTTTGGTATAAGCCATTAACAAAGTTTTTTTTTGAAGTGTGATATAATGGAAAATTTATGTAATTGAATGCTGTTTTCATTTTTATTTCGATACTCTCTATGCATAACTTCATATTCACACTGTGAATTGTAATTTCTCTAAATAAATTAAATGAAATAAAATTCATTTTATTGTATAAAAGTTATGAAATTTTTTATTTTCAGTCTGATTCTTATAAAATTTGACTGGTATATGCAAATTTTGAAAAGAAACACAACTTCATCTATTCATTTTTTTGATTCAGGCCATAGTTTTTGAAAAAATTGGATATATTGTTTTTTTCGTTCATTTGTATTGATATTTCAAAACGTATCTCCTCATTGAGTTTTCATGCTAGAACAAAATCAAAGACAGTTTTAGAATTCTTGGAACATTTCTAACTAAAGTACATTGTTAAATTATCAATTTCCTGTTTTTTATTTTTTTATATGGGGTAGAAATGGTGTCGAAAATTAAAGATTTTATCCCCATACCCCCTCCACCTTTAGGGGGGTACAAGGACTAAAAATCCTTAATTTTCAACCCCATTTTGACCTTATATAAAAACAAAACACAATTGGAAAAGGAAAATTTGAAATTGCAACTTTGTTAGCATTGCTTTATGGATTCTAAAACTGTCTTTGGTTTTGTTCTAGCATAAAAACTCAGCATTTAATTTAAAATATCAATACTAATAAACTAATAAATCAATATGTCAAATTTTGTAAAAAATTAAAGGCCTGAATCGAAAAAATGAATGGATGAAATTGGGTTTCTTTTCATAAGAGACATAAAATATTCAAATTTCATACGAATCAGACTAAAAATATAAAAATTACTAACTTTTATATAAAAAATTTTCTATTTAGTCGTATTTATGTAAATTACAATTCTCATTGTGAATATAAAGTTATGCGTGGAAATTGTCGAAATAAAAACGAAAACAGCATTCATTTACATAAATTGTCCATTATATTACACTTCAACAAAAAATTTTGTTTATGGCTTATACCCAACAACTCTAACTTTCAAAATTCGAAAAGATAGATGTCAAGAAGTTTTTATGCTAGGAAGAAAATAAAGACAGTTTTAGAATCCTTGGAACATTTCTAACAAACTGATGTCCTGATTTTCCAATTTGTACATTTGAATTTTTTATCATAGTTGAAAACCAAAAATTTGGTATATTTGATATAGTGGTAAAATATCGCACATACAAAATAACAGGACATCAGTTTGTTAGAAATGTTTCAGGGATTCCAAAACTGTCTTCGAATTTGTCCTAGCATAAAAATTTTTTGACTTCTTATTCAGGTTAAAAAAATTCAAAAACATGAAGCCTGCTTATAAGTATCCTGCAGAATCTTCCATTATTAGTGTGTATGTTGGTCAGTTGGCAAAACGCATTTTACATGTTCATCAAAATGAAATACAGAAAAAATGTGTTATGATTAGGAAAGATTTAAATTCATATTATATTATGCCTCTTATTCATAACTGTTGAAATTCACAATTTAATTTTTGGTCAGTTCAATCAAGTATGTATTCCGTCGTTGCATTCGATGAAGAAGAATCAGTGTCTGGTGTGCCCAATTGTTGGGTAGTGTTTGAAAATGGCCGAAATTGGTGCTGGTGGCCCAATAGACCATGCTCCACAAAAATGGTGAAGGAGCAGATCAAGCCAGACAAGAACTGGGGAAAGTTTTCTTGTAGAGTACTTTCTAAGAACTGCTCATATGAACAGATGAGAATGAAAGTAGAAAAAGCTCAATTTGTTAGTGAAGTTGAAACCACAGATGTTGAGAGAAGACCTAAAAAGCTAAGAACTGAAAATTCACGTACACTATCATCCAGCAGTGAAGATGAGCAAAATTTGCAGACTGCATCACGTGCAGATGGTGCATCTGACTCGACGCCACCGCCATCACCTCCTGTTCAGCTAGTGCGTAAAGGTAGGGAATGGATACTTTTGAATATTTGAAAGCGCTATTTTTTTGATTTGTACCTGCTTATGAAATGAAATTCCTTTGCAAGTAACACTTGCACAGCATAATTTGCTTTCTTATTTTTATATGTAAAAAAGTCCCTAATTGCATACATCAACTGTGAAAGTATTGGCATCTCAATCATAATGTTTTATTGATCACTTTACCAGGAATTAAATTAAATCTTACTTCCTTCAGCTAATATATTAAAAAGTAAAGCAATGTAATGATTGTCAGTTTTCTTGTGAGATTTGCTAATTATAGGTTGGTGACAGGAAAGAAATAACAGAACTTTCTTCCCTCCAGTTTTACCCAAATGAAAATAGTGATAGGATATGCCAACGCCGGGAGAGGGGCGGCTAACAGCGTCCTTAAATACCAACGCTCATACGGGTGAACTGCTTAACTCCTCCGTAAGCTACCGTGGCCAGGTACTCCCATGTAGGCACTATTATCGGCTGGGCCGGCGCATATTGTCTACGTCCCAGAATGTGTCGCAAGGGGCTGTTCAGCAGAGCAAGCTACCTACAGCCCTTTACATCCGCTACTTAGCTTAAAGCAGCAGAATCATAATTTAGAAAATACTCATCAATAGATAGCCAATCCTTTTTACGTTATTTTGGGTAACAATTCACCTATGTAAATTTTGTATTATAACAAGCTACTATTTAACTATATGCAAGTATGTAAATTGGCGGACCCAAGGGTTTGCCCTAAGCAAGAAGTTAGGTAGGCCTTATTTTGTTACAGTAAATAAGGTTTTGTTCCGTCCCCGACCATCTTTTTTCAGTTTATGCTGTCTATTTTTGAAAAACTGCTGCTATTCTCCATGAACTTATAATCTTAATTAATAAACTGTTTTCCTAGTTTGCAGGATTCGTGTTTGATGCGTAAATAAAAATTAGTATATATTAGTATTATCACCTATGTACAAGGTATCCTGTGTATGAACACACCTTGTGCAGAGATTTCCTAAATCCACGTGTCTGTAAAGTGCCGTTATTTATTTTATTGTAAAAATAGTAATGATAATAATACTATAAATAAATTTGTTGCAGTATCATAATCGTGGACAAATCAGTGAAAATTATAAATTTTCCTTCGGTCAGGTCTAGAAATTACACAATTAATATAAATTTATATGCCCAGAACCACCTACAATGAGTTGAATACTTTGTAAATTAGTGTTTATTTTTGAATTTGTATTTTATGTTCTACTTTCAGGCAAATCTCAGCCTGGTCAAATCTCGGTGGCTCTAGAGAGTCTAGAGAATAAAGTCACAGCATGCATTGACTCTCTGAGATCAGAAGTTCAAAAACTGAAAACGGACATTACGCAACATATTGATGAAGGTTGGGACACCTTAATCAAGCACCAAGAAGAAAACCATGCAGAAATCAAGTTGATAAGAAAAAATTTGAAAAGGTCTTCTCACATTATACCAATGGAAGACAACAAACTTCCATCTTTTCCACTTCAAAGTCTGGAGGAAATGAGAATTTTAGAAAATATTTTAGAAGATGATGGTCAGAAGCAAGTTCTGATTCGTGAATTGGAGCTAATTGGTGGAAGAAAACTTAATCAGGTTGTATATAACTTCATGAAACATGTTATGAACAAGGATGTCGCTTTGAGCTACAGTCTGAAAGGGGCGAAGAAAAAACTGAAGTTCATGGATTTGATCCTCTACAGATGTATTCTCGGTTAGTAGATATTCTCAGAGTACATTTGTGTTTGCATGTACAGTCTGTAGAAGTCTATTGTGCGCCATGTTTTAGCAATTTAAATAATAATGAAAAATCTATACAGAAATCTTTTACATTTTCTAGAGTTTTTTTAAATGTTTTGCAATAGATGCTGTGAGGAAAAACCCAAAGTTTGCTGCTGCAACTGATGAAGAAATCAACCAATATATTGGGTTGAGCCTCGTTAATGCACGGGACCGTGACAAGGGACGGAGAAGCAGGCTCACACCGGAAACGCCGCAGGTCGATTCTGCACACGTGGATGTTTCTGCTGCAGATGAAGAGGCTGGCCCTTCTATGGCTTAGAATTGTCAATTTTTCCCCATAGGGTAGACACATCTGTTATATGTATGGAAATTACCGTTCCAAGGGAAAATACGCAGCCCTGAGCTGAGAGTTTGATATAGGCCTCCTCTTTATTAAAATTATTAGGTTTTCCTTCAAGTTTCAAGTGCTTTCTGTTGGTTGTTAATAACTATAATTTTTTTCAGCTCTTTTCTTATTTTTTTTGTCTGTTTTCCAAAGTTTTTGTTTGACAATGTTATTCTATGTACAACGGATCCTCTGTGGGAACGCACCTCGTAAATTCACTGTTCCCTCAAGTTTGTTAGTATCTGTAGTGTAAAACATATGTCGATAATAAATAATCCCTTCTTCATTTTTTTGAGGTGCATTCTGGTTTAAGTGGCTAGCTTAAACAATCATAATATTAAAAATAATCTGAGAGGAATATACCCTACAGAAATCACGGGCTAAGTAGTTAATTAGTGCTAATCTGCTCAAGTTCTCAATGTGATAAAATCCTAATGAATTCGCTAATCATTTTACTAAAAATCGATAGTCTATAAAATGGTAAACCAATGTCAGTTTATAAAATAGAATGTTTTGATATAACAAACATCATCAACATGCTGAAAAGAACAATTAATTTTTTATTCATAGTTTCACATTCACATTAACATTGACAAGATGTTCTAATGTTGTACTATGGTTACTCATTTAGACCTGTGCAATCGTCTCTAGTCTAAATGTGTAACTATAGTTCTCTATTGAACATCTCGTGAATCATACTAACAATGAGAATAGTTCTGTCAACTTTAATTGTTTTCATTTTACATATGTAACAAGAAAATTGATTGCTCTTTTCAGCCTGATGATGTTTGTAACATTGAAACGTTTCATTTTATAAACTAACGTTTGTGAAGCACTTTATTGCCTAAAGAGTTTTACTAAAATGATTTTTGATTTCGTGAAATTTTTATAACGGCATGAACTTCAACAGTTTTGAAAGGTCCAGAAATTGTAGATAATCAGTTCATGGTTGGAAAGGAAATATGCTTTCTAAGGAGCACGAATCAAAGATTAAAATTAATTTCGGGTATATTAGATTGCTTAGCATATTTACTTGCACCTACATTGACTTCATTTGTAGATCAGAAAGATGCTCAGATCTATAAAGAATATTTTTACAGAAGCAAAACAAACAGACTCTACGTTAGTCAATTAGTGATTTGTTAGAGGGTTGTACTACATATTGTCTCTTTAGTTGCAGACATGTGTTAGAAAATGAGAATGAATGTCAAAGAATATGTCAATACAATTAGTATAATTTATGGCTTGCGATGGTATGCGGTGTGGAAAAACTGCTAATGCAATATCTATGGGAATTAGCGCACCCAGGGGGACTATATGTAAGGGCCTGAGCTAAAGGTTAGGTAGGCTTTTTTTGTTAAAATAGAATAGGTTTTTGTTTTGTTACGGACCATCTTTTTCGGTTCACTGCTGTCCTGTTTTTTAGCACCGACTAATTTCTTCTTCAACTTTTTCTTGTTTCATTATCTGCTTTCTTAGCTTTCTGTTTCTGTGTCCTTTCTGTGTAGATTCCGCGTTGCCTTAACTCAATACTAAATGCGGCCTTCTTCATTCCTCTCCTTGGATAGCCTTTGTTGCAGATAGGGAGGCTTAAACTAACTAATAATCTATAATCCAACTGAAATTGCAAAATATGTTGTTTTAGTCATTTTTTAGATACGAGTGGAAGCAAATGCGAGAGTGGAGTCATTTCTAATTTTGTACGGTTAGCCGAAGATTTTAGTGAAAGTAGAAATAAGTTGCGTGTGTTTGCTATTGGTATATATGTGAGAAGTTGATGTCACTAGTTGAGTAAAATGTCAGATACATAAATGAATGCATGAATATTTTGTATTTTTCTGTTTGTGGCTATTTGTAACGACGGATCTCTGACGCATCTGTGATATTCTTGAATATTATCTTTGTTCTGGTATCTAAAATAGAATTTTTTGATTTCAGATGGTATTAACATTTTATTTTGTGCTCTCTTTATTCACTAGTTATAGAACTTACAAAAGGAAGGTGAGCAAAGATGCTTTTCGCTCAATAAAACGGAATATGTTAGCACTTGGCCTACTCTTATGTAATTTTTCATGATGCATCTTTGATTCTGTGAGTGTTTTTCAATTCCGTCATGATTTTTTCAGGTAGTTTTAGTTTTTTTGCGGAGTTCTTTGTGAAATTCTCAACGTGAAAAAAGTTTATTATTTAGCTCTGCTACAAATTCTCTTTCTGGAGATTTATGCCCTTTTTATCCAGTATTTGTCCTCATATTCTCTCGAAAATCCAGTATAAATAGAAATATTGCATCACTCATATGAGAAAACATCCCATTTTTAGATACATTTTGATTATTACCACCTTTTTAGTTACTTTATTGCATGAGAAAGCGTTTCTGTCATGTATGATTTCATTGCATACATTTTTTGCAACGGACTTTTTTCCTACCCCTAAAATTAATAACTCTTACTCATCTTGCATTTCAGCAACCTATGGCATCTTGATAGCTTGTCAATTTTATACAACTAGGTTGCCCCAAAACTTCTGTTACCAAAAAAAGTATATGATATTCACATGAATAGCTTTTACATTTTAGCACTCAACTTAGCTTATGAAATACTGAAATACTCATACGAACATCATTTAAACGTTTTCCTTGTAACAGAATTTAAGAGGCAGCCTAATACTAGGACTATAAATACTTGGACTACAGCATATCAACACATAAAGAATTGTGTATAAATACTTCTGGGTGAAAGTTAGTAGATCATTACTTAGAAACTATTAACTCATGCATCGAGTGGTTTCACCAGAGTTCCGTTCTCTTATGAAATAGCTTTACTGTAATGAATTTGTAAAATCTAAGTCTTCTCTATGATCACCTAAATCTTATTTTTCTGGAATGCAAGAAATACAAAATAGACCTCAGATGGCCGTTCGGCTGCTGATATCAATTAGAACGTTAACGATTAACGAAAACAAGATTGGAGAGGAGCAAATTGCTTTTTCATGGTAGAAGGAATCGTAGCATATGAATGCGTTGTTTGGTGCCGGCACCGTTATTGTATTTTGTATAAAACAATTAACTGCACGATCACTAGAATCTCGCTTTAATTATGTTTTTGTGCATTCGATGGCTATCCCAACATTAGCAATTAGATGAGAATCTTAAACTTGAAATATAACCCAAGAGAATGTTGTCCATGACCATGCAAAAGAGAATTAAGTGACATCGAAAGGGTATTAGTTTTCAACATGATGTGTGGATATACGAGTGTAAATTACTTACTAGAATAAGTCAAACTTTTTCGAGCTCAAATGAAAAAATCAATTTTAATAACTTCTAATATTGTCTCGTAAAATCAGCCTGGAGGTATGTTTATGAATAATTTATTCATAAATATATCTCTAAAACACGCAACAATGAGCGGTGAAGGCTGCCGTGATACCCTTTAATACTGATATGCCATAATATGGAATTTACAACTGTTAAAGATAATTCTGTCATTTAAATTGAGTCCGTAATCTTATTGAAAAGAGTGTAATCAAAATATGGCATCTTGGGGGGACGTGTTTTGCTGTTTCAAGCAGCTTCCACGGCATGCAGAACGACGCCCGTCACAAATACAAAGAAGGATACAGGTTCCCATGCAAAATTGGTTGCATAGTAAAATATTAAAAAATGAACTGATGATTTCCTTAAGTGCACTTTGTGACAGCCCTCCTTAAAAAAGGTTTCAACATTTCCATCGAAGTATTGGGTAATGAGAGATTGATCGTGAAATTGTAAATCTTCTGCTTCAATATCATAGCAATAAATGCAAATTGAGTGGGTATGTATTCACTGTTTCAGTACAACTAGGCCTCCGAATATTAATTTACAATTGGTATTTTCAGATGATCCTGTGTATGAACATGATGTCCGTGTGAAGTGCGTCTTGATATTTTGCATGGCATCATATCGGACCCCTCAAATTTTTCTGCTCCCAGTGTGGACATCTATGCAGTTCAATTCGTTGGATCAACAGTGCCATGACTCTGCATGCGCTATTTCTGCATGATTTGCTCGGGTGAGTTGATACTATCAACGCTTTTGCATTTTCATTTATGTTGTCTTCTATTTTTTTACATTAAAACTTCTGTTCTGTTCCGCTATACCAGTCATTTTGGACGATAATACACTGGAGTTTGAGTACTTGAAGAAAACGCAAATCATAATTTCAGTCTTAGTTTCATATTTTAGAGTTTTTCTCACACTCAGATTGTAGGAATGGGGTTAAAAAAACAAATCCTATCGTCGAAAGGCTCCAGAGAAGACTGTCAAGTGCTATAGCGAACATCATCATGAATAAATAGCGAAAAATTAATTAAGAATAGCCGTACAGATCATCTGTTGCTCCAAGTTACTGCCCCCTGAACATATCAAGTAGAAGCCTTTAATGTGACTAGTCGGAAGATTGTATAACTTCTGAGAGTGTGCGCAGAACCTGACTTAGACACTGATATGTTGGGTAAAACAGACAGTGGATATATATGTAGGGTTAAATAGACGGGATATGTGTCATAAAACAGACGAAATATGCGAGGTAAAATAGACAGGAAATGTGAAATTGAACACACATGGCATACAATATTGAGGTAAAATAAACTGGGGATATGTGGGGCAAAAACAGACGGGGGCATATATGGGCACAACATATAGTAGGCATGTGAGAAAAACACATGGAGGACATGTGGGTAAAACACATCGCGGACAAGTGGGCAAAACACATGGAGGACATCTGGGCAAAAAATATGGGGAACATACGGGAAAAACACATAGAAAGGATGCGGGCAAAACACATGGAGGACATGTGGGCAAAAAACATGGGAAACATACGGGAAAAACACATAGAAGGCATGCGGGCAAAACACATGCAGGACATGTGGGAAAAACACGTGGGGAACATTTGGGCAAAACCTGGGTTACCCAGTGGTTTGCCCAGAAAATACCCATGTAAAGCCCACCTGGGCTTTTTTTCCAAAAAACCACATAGGCCCCACATGGGCAAACCACATGGGCCCCCGTGGGCAAACCACATTGGCCCCACATGGGGCCCAGGACAGATTCTACTTGGGGTGTCTTCCTCTACGATACACTATGCGGAATAGTTTGTCCTCCAAAGGTGGTTCCTTAAGCCCCTTCTTAGGCGAGGTGTCGTAATAGCCTAAAGCCTGTATCAAAAGGAGAAAAGAAACTTTTTCGACCTCAGAATCTGAATTGTTCATTGTAGAATCTCTTTGCAGTGCCTTTGTTATAATCGTCGTTTCTTTTCTGATCGAACATATTGATTATCCTTATTTATGAGTAATTTTCATGATCGACTTTCAAATTAAGATTTATCTATAGCAGGTTTTGAAACACTCATTATGCATGGCCATACATTTACTGTTACAATGAATGATGAACACCACTTATGACGTGAGATAGCTTAGAACCAGCAAATGCTAATGATGATAAATAGATTTACAATACCGTCCACATAACTTGGGGCAAGCAGCGATGATGATGACGATAAGTTAGATAAAGAAGGGGTCTCGTGGTTTACGTTATATTGGATTCATTGATCTGAGATTTTAAGTCACAATGGTAATTTATACAATAACAACCTCAGTGTGCCCAACTGAGTTCAAATTAGAGTTAAAAAATAGGTATCACCGAAGAGACCCTTCTGAGACTAATTCTGATACAAGAATGAATACTCCCAACTCTCGGTACGAGCTTATGTAGAAGCTATTACCGCAGCTACCCGAAAGACGTTGTTAGCGAACCTATGAGTAATCGCCTTTGCCGCTGCTGCTGAGCTCTCGTCGCAACCTCTGCCTCGGTCGCTGGGAAGCAGTTAAGGTTTCCAACGGTTGTAAAGCCATTCCGCTTGGTGCAGCACAGCTTTCTGCTGAGGTTTTGCTAAACAAGCTGATTTCGTTATCGCGATGTATTGCGAGTCAGGGCATGCGGTCCAACCGTTATGGTGGGGAATTTCCTTGGTACGCGGTTATGTACTAAAGTACATGTACTAAAGTACATAACAAATAGTAAATGTCCTGGGAAAATTTGTCGAACCACTTCCATGGATGCTCTCGCTGTGTGAGCTGTGGCACCATCCTGCTACTGAAACGGCATTGTATGAGCCGTTTGCCAACATTCTGTCAAGGTCAATACCCCCTCCCATCGCCACGTACTAGCGATTCTAAAAACACGCGTATCCTCTGCACCACCCGTTACAATACAAATGACATTTAAGGGCTAACTAAAGTAAATGCACAGACGCACCATCGGTGCTGACACACAAAGCGAGTCGGGTACAGGGACCTGAACACATAAATAAAATGTCTAAGATTATGGGTAACTATAACAAACTGGACTCGACACCACCGGCTGCCTGACACTTACCTCATCTTAATTAACTCCAAAGCCAAATTTAGTAGTACTGAATTGAAAATGGATTAGTTTCCTTTTGAGGCTCGTTTCTGTCGTCATTTCAGTAAAATTTCACACGTAATGCGTTGAAAGTCATTACTTTCTCCTAGGATCAGCATTTTATCCGTGATAGGTTCAACGCGAAGCACCTCGTTAAAGAACGGGTTTCCACTACCTGAAACTCGCATCCAATTTATCAATTATTGTCAGTATATCGTCTGCTTTAAGCTCATGGAGCCGTCCCCCATGTGAATGAGAGGTTCCATTTAAGAAGAATTACAAATAGTATATAAATGTCACTTTCTCATGCGTGCGTTTAAGTTCAGAAATGTTATCTGTAATAAAGAAGAGTAGAAGCCGAATTAAAAAAATGAGAAGCAAATCAACTTTAAAAATTTAGTAATCGAATTAAACTCTGGAAACGATGTTAATAACTTGAAATTATGTTAGAACTAAAATGATCTCACTCAACGACACTAGAACGCAACGCACTATTTTGCAATACGAAGATACGTATACTGGATATGTAGAAAATGAGAGTTCTGGTAACGATGTGATCAAACTAATTAAGAAAGAGAAAAATTTTGCGACTACGGTCTAACCAGAAGATGTGTATCAAATAATTTGTGAGGAAAAACATGCAAATCAATTTATAAAACATCGTTTTTACTCTCGCGTAACGAAGATATCTAACTAGTCATTGAGACTCCAGTAGTAATGGGCTTCTACTTAACCAACTTAGTGTGGAGAAATATGCGCCAATATCTTCAAAGAAAGTAACATATATGTTTGAATAACTCAACCACGGTTGCAGGAAATAATCAATAAATGAGTTCAAAAATTTAAATCTAAGCGGATGAAAGAAATGTTTCTTTTTCTCAGAGCCCAATTTTTACCCAACTCGGTATTCCTTTCTCATTACTTCTCAGGAATTGTAAAATTTCTGGTATCCCCAACAACTGAGATGAAGTAAAACCACACAAATTTTTGTGAGCTATCGTCCACCTGACTCATGGCAAAAAGGTATATACCTCGAGTACATTACTGTGGAAAAAATCCCCTTGGATACAAGTAAGTTTTTTTCTGAGAAAGAGTTTAAGGTAATCGTGGAACATCATTTCGAGTTTCATAAACAGCAAACATATTTTCGATACCTAGATAGCAGTCAAAAAATACGTCTTACTGTTTTATTTTGCTAAAGGTCGATTATAACCTTATTGTACGTATAAAAACCGTCCTGAATGCCTTTAGCCTTTCACACCTGATGGTTTCTACCAGTTCTTACTCAGAAAGCGTTCGCACTTCAGAGGAAAAAAGATACATGTTCAATTTATTTGAATTTAAGGATAGGATACTGGAATAGTTAGTTAAATTCTGGGTGATTAGCTGAGTTAAAGGGCTTTATTTGTTACCAAGAACACTATGCGATTGGAATTCTTTTTTCGTTCCCATCATGTTCATACCACATAATTCGTGACACACTGTGTGAGACATTTTATTTTCATCATTATCCAACAGCAAATACCTAATTCTTATTGCGCTTGTATACGGGCAGTGAAACGCTAGAGTACTTCTTGGAGGTACTTTATTGGGTGGACCGTAGCAGGTGAGGTACAGACGAGATACGTGGTCGATTGAGCGCGGGCCCAAGTGAGCTCTCCGCTTATAAGGCCTCTGAGGCGAACAGGGTATAGAGGGGCGTGCGTGCATGCACACTTGTGTGACGCTTCGTCAAAGTTAAAACTTAACTTGTACAATATAAATTTCCAAACTTAATCTCAAGGCGTTGCCAGATAATTATTCTCATGTGAAAACTTTGTAGCAGACGTCTAATTTCTTCCAGTGAAAATGAGCAAGCATCTCCACTGGAAGAAAATGAACAAGCATCAATGAACAATGAACAAGCATCTCAGAAAATGACTCACGTTAAAGCATTTTCAAATATATTTCATGGTGTTGATAAATTCTTACCTTGGATTTTTCCCCCACAGTCACAAGGTGTTTGCAGTGGAATACGTGCATACTAGCATTTAAATTTGTGTGAAACTGAGAGTTGGTTTGAACTCTCACCTACAAAGGTGAGAGTTTTCACCTTCGCAAATTCGACATTTATATATTGATGTAACGTCTAATTTTTGCGTAGCTACGACAGTGACTAGGATATCGAGTTCAAATTGAGATCAAATGCCCTGCAATCTATGCGGATATTTTTTGGTGAAAATTGACGACAAATCGTTCTAAATAATCTGTGCCTTTAATCAAATGTAGACTGTAGAAATTTCAACTTCTTCGTGTTCCTTAACTTATACAAAGTATTCCTGCGTAGGTAACAGCAAACAACTCTCATCAAAGTTACATTGTCATGGCAATGTAGGTGTTGGTAATGAACACTTGAAATTATACTTATTAATTCGTGAATGGAAAGCTTTAACTGGTAACTCACAATCGGCCCTATATTTGATATTCAGCCCTGGAGTTGTGCAAGGGCCTATCCTGTGAATTCACTTGCTTTTGATACTCATTGATTTGAATCCTGTTAATAATCAATGAAATTGTTTTAAAAGTCGTTTATCAACTATTCATGAATAACAACGATTTGAGCAAGCAAAATGAATAAAATGCTGTGTCAGAAAATTTCTATGAGGTTGATAGCAAACAAAATGAGCACCAATGTAGCTAAAACTAAGAATACTATATCCCTGGGTAAGAGAAATTTATTACTGCTGTACTTGCCGACTTTGGCCGGATTGAGGAAACTGTGATAACTTTTTCAAATAACTAAAGTTCTTAGATGAGAAAAATCAAGCTATATTTCTTGAAACTTTAAAAATATTACACAGTGCGTTAATTAATCCATTTCTGCATAACAAAATAGATAGGAGGCATGAGAGTTAGAAAATGAAATACGACACTTTTCATACCACGAAAAACATTTGAGCAATACATAGCAAACTGGAACTGCGATGCCCAAAAACTGTGTCATTCAAAGGCTTGAAAATACTACAGCTCTCATGCCACTATCAACTTTCCTTATTTAATTTCATGTTTGAAATTGTGTTTAATGGATGGTACAAAGAATTTTACCAATTAATATATGGGCAAACTAGCCATCACGGCCATTCAAATATAAATCTGAGAAACTAAATGCTCATTTACAACTCAAAAATCGGATTCCATTTCAAAAAGTGCTCTTTCCTTTTGAAGGTGTCGTTCTCGTAGGTTTCGTATACTAAACGGCATAAACTTGTCCATTATTTACCTTACTCTCCCGTAAATCCATAATTCATTCAGTCTGGTGAACGGTTATGATAAATTTTCAACAATTACTGTTGATTAGGTTTCTATGTGTAGCCTTGAAGTTATAAAACGTATTGCTTCATTTCAAAGATGACTATGTTTAAAATCGCTGATCAATAGACTTTAATCCATACCCGTGAAATTTTTCATGCAAAGCTTGAAGAAACAATATGCTTAAACTAATTCAAGACATCGAATTGTAAATCGAAAACTTATATTGAAATGGGTGGAATTTCAATGATTTTGAATATCAAATTCTGACATTTAAAGTGTACACAATATCCGTTTCGAAATGTGATCTATTCCCATAAAATCATATGCGTCACATTACCACTCTCATTTTCTGAATGATTCCATGTCCTTGAATGGGTAAGGATTGCCGAAATGATTATTCATAACGCGGCCTAACCTCAACACAAGATTGTGTGTATGAAGGTTGCGCACGGCTGTGGGTGGGCGTTGACTCTCTGGTGGCCACTTCTGCTGATTTTGACCGGCCACCTCTTCTTCGGTATTGGCTTCCATGTGAACATCAATGAAATTATAAAATGATTATTTTCAGTAAATTTTGATACATATGAGTAAAATCAGATACAACTAACACCAATTGTTTAATCATTTACACACCAACATCGTTATGTTGCAATTCACAAGCACCGTTCAAAGTTATTCAGTGCCTTGTAATCTCAAATTTATAAAAATGACTCAAAAATTAGAAATCACTCAGGTTAGGCTCTAACAGAGGGTTGGGATGCATGGAGAAATTGCTGAGAGTTCCGCACTAAATCACCCCCTTTGGCATCCCTTCCCAGGAGAGGAGACAACGTCGCTCCAGAATTTGCTGTCGCTCGGTCACCCATTATTTAATCACACCAAGGAGCCTGAGCGTACCACCAAGTGCTCTAGTCGAGACTAAGGTGAACCGTTCGATTTAAAAAAAAATCAGTTTTAGTTTTAATCATTTATGGAATGTCATTCAGTGATGAATACTTTCTTTTATATATGATATACGTGAAAATCTCAGTCTTTAAACGAACAAAATTCCAATAAATTGAGTAGAGAGTGTCAGGTTAAATGTCAAGTGCCGACAGTGAAGACCATGAAATATTAGACTATTCGCATGAGAGAGCACCAGAAAAGGATTTTTTTAGTCTCGGCAACAAGTACATTTACGCTTCTAATGCGTTTATTCATTGATTCGTTTCGCCCCGGATGCACAGACTCCAATGTCGCAGGATTTTGACACCGCCCACCCCTCTCCCTCTACCTCCGTAGCAGCAACAGCAAGGTTGACATTCGCACCAATTTTTGAACGATATTGTACTACTCAGGCTTAGTAAACAATCTTTTCGTTATGCAATCATTTTTTATCACTGAATTATAAACAATACAAGTACTTAGAAAGTGGATACTGCAGTAGAATATTATGGTTAACCTTCTTAAATCGGTATAAGTTACTACAACGAACGCTGGTGTTCAGAAAATTCGACACGTCATATCCGGTACTCTAGAAAATTATAGTAAGTCTATATATATATAATGTTTGACCTGCTATATTACATTCATAACATTTCGCACTATATAAAATGCATTTACTTATACAAAATTTTCATGAAGTATCTTACTGAATGGTGTTTGCAAAATTTTACGCTCCACCTCGGTACTCAAGGAATTTAGTGAGTTTTGAACAACCAATAACCACTAAACTAAAGATTTAAACTATTGAAGGATTCACTCGCACCGCGGACACCGAGAAAACGCTCGATAAAACTTATGTACAGGAACGGTGTCTCAAGTGTTGATGATGGCAGGTGTGCAATATTGACTTCATGCATTATGCTTGTGACATAATGATAGAAAGAAACGTAAACATATGCACAAAAAATATTTTTCCTTGTATTGTTTAAATCACTTCTCCATTCATAGGCCTACATCACGAAGTGATCGAAATGATCTCTTCTATAAATTTTAATATAATGCAATGCGTTATAACGTTCAAAATATATGAGATGTGTGTTACATTATATATAATATAGATATATATATCACTATATATTACAAACAAATATGAAGTTATATTTAAATTTTCTGTTCGAATAATTGTAGGCGGTAATAAAATAATTAGAAATTCTTGAACGTGCTTCATTTAACCAATGTATTTAGTGAGTTTTAGCATTGGGATGAATTTGGTTAATGTTAGTTGATAGGTTTCGCATGCGTTTCACTCCACCGCCTTTTAGAAGTCTACCTCTTCCTCGCGATTCTTCATTTCGCCGTCTGGATACTGATGTTGGCTGGCACAAAATTTTTCTTCTCATAGAACTATTTCGCAAATATAAAGCTGTGCCAGCGGTCCGTAAAAATGTTTCCAGTTGTGCAGCATTTTTGACATCACGCATTCTCGAAGAAAAACCTAAAGCAGAGTCAACTTCTTGGGTATCATATTTTAAGATTGAGGATTTCAAATATTCTACGGTGCTTTCAACTTTTTCTACAAGCATTGCATTGTTGGTAGTCTTCCCTTCTTCCCCTAATTCCGAATTAGTTACTTCTTCCTCTGATGGAGTATTACCAGTGGAGTCCGGACCGTTGAAAGAGCTGTTCTCAGGAGCATCAAGTGGTTGCTTTAAACCTTGGAAGAACTCAAGATCACGGATCTCCTTATCACCATAAACAACCCATGCAAAAGCTCTCTTGTCTTCAGCAGAGAAACCAAGGCTCTGTGGTAGACGCACTGCACTCAACTGAGAACAACCAATTTGATGTTTGCAGATCGCACCAGTATTTCCAGAGAAACAGGCACAAGCCGATAGCTAGGTCGACACTGTACGACACATCTCGATCACTTTCAGATATAACGTTGAACATAGTGCCTCCCTCGTGAGTTATAGAATCCATACTCATCTGACTCGCAGTTTTAGACGAACTGTTCCTCTTTACGACAACATCAAGCAAGCGAAGGACAAGATAGCTGTTATAAATCTCAGCCATGACAATCAACAGTTGAGATGCATTTCGGACTTTGTTCTTACAAAAATGGACATCATTTATACATGCTGCGTACTGAATTTCGTATAAAACGACATATATAATAATTCGTATGATATTTCAAGAAATTTTTCTAAATGTACAGTTATTATTTAACCTTCGTTGTACAATGTCCTTGATCACCATCTTCATACTTTCGCAGATGTTGTTGGTGTTGTGTCCACGTAATAGGCACCCTGCTCGCCATGGCCAGCTCCAGCACCCTCTTCTTTCAACTACTGCTCGGAAATACCTTTAAAAATGATATTTAATTGGTAAAAAATTCATTAGATAAATATTAAGGTATAGAAAAATATAAATAATAGTAATAGGTGTATATTCATAGAAAACATTCTCTAGCTCTGTGCATTTGAGATGTCTGCGTGAGAGGTCTGAACTGAGAAACTCATTCCAAGTTTGGTCAAAAGCTTCTTTTGACTCAGAGTAAACCAGTGTCTTCAGAATGAGTATGAAATGTTTTCTCTGATCCAATTTAACATCGTGCTTTGTAAGCCAAAGCAGCACCACGCAGCTTGAAGGACATGGAACACGCAGAGAAACAGCTTCGCATTTGGCAATACTTCACTTAATGCTCCTTTCCCTGCTTTCTGTCATCCGTAACAATGCACTCAGGTTGGCGTCTACCAAAAAATCCTGACGCCCCTAGTTCTTCTAGCAGCAGTCGAAAACCTGTAATCAATATAGTTATTGTTTATCAGCACATGTGTAATAGTGTACGTTGTTGGCAAGAAACAGTTATAACGAGGTTTACTTTTGTTCTGAAGCTTCTTGGAGACTTGACATTATATATAATTGTAAACTAATTTCTTTACTTTATATGCATATAATTGCAGAGACAATTTAAGTTTGTGCAGAGTAAGTTTAATAAAATGTTACAATATTTAATTCCTCTAATGCTTCAATGTATTTATCATGACTTTATTGTATACTGTATTGTGTATCAGGCAAGCAGTCATAAAACTGAAAAATTATTAAGATCTTTTATCAAAATTTAAGTCCTTTAATATGTAATTTTAGACAAATGTTATTTTAGAAAGTTCTTCCATCATACTTCAGTTTTCGGTAAATTTTTAACGATTTATTTTCTCACAAAATACTGTGAGACGTCTTCCGCAAAAGCACTTCACGTCTTCCGCAAAACTTCTGCAACTGCTCTTCACAGCGCAGATATCTTGCTGTTGTAGCAGTCGGAGAAGAAAAGGTGCCGGCGGATGACTTCTTTATAAGGGGGTCCTCCGAAGCCCCTTTTCTCTCCAATGGTCATTTTTCATGTTTTTGTTAGAAAAGGACCCTTAGGTGGTGGACTATTCGGTCCTAAAATTTTATGGAGCTGCGGACAATAGATCCTCCCAGTTTCAATCAAGTAATATATACATCTGTCTATTCGATCAGTAATTTACGGAAGCATCTAATATTACTTTAAGGGGACCAAAATCTTAAATTTTCGACCCCATTTAAAAAGAAAACAGAAGAAGAAATGGAAAATTTGCGAATGTACTTTTGTTAGATATTTTTTAAGGATTCTAAAACTGTCCTTGTTTTTGTTCTACCATAAAAACTCAATGAGTTCTATTCTTTTGTAATATCAATACAAGGGTACTAAAAACCAATACGTCAAATTTTTCCAAAAACTAAGGCCTGAATCAAAAAAATGTAAAGAAGAAATTGTGTCATAAGTCAAATATCATAAGAATCAGACAGAAAACAAAAAATTTCATATTTATATGCAAGTAAAAAAAATTTAAACTTTTTTTTTGGTAAATTACAATTCACAGTGTGAATATGATGTTATGCATGGAGATTATCGAAAAAAATGAAAACAGCATTCAATTACATAAATTTTCCATTATATTACACTTCAACAAAAAATTTTGTTTTTTGCCTATACTGTAGTCACTTATTTTCAAAATTTAAAAGAATAGAAGTCATTGAGTTTTTATGCTAGGAAGAAAACAAAGACAGTTTTGGAATCCTTGGAGCTATATATATGAGATATTGGTAAAATATCGCATATAAAAAATAAAAAAAAATAAAAAATCCCTGAATATATCTTTGTTAGACATGTTCCAAGGATTTCAAAACTGTCTTTGAATTTGTTCTAGCATAAAAAATCAATGACTTCTATTCTTTTGAAATAGGTATACAAATGACCCTAAAAACTAAGTTTTCAAATTTTCCTGAAAAACTAAGGCCTAAATCAAAAATTTTGCGATTCAAATGTTTGTCATGCAAAAATACATACACTGACCAAATTTCAGACCAATCGGATCAAAAAAAAAAATTTTCCGGATGACCCCCTTAAGGATTTCAAAACATCAGGAACTAAGTGTGACTGCATATCTATTCTTGGAAATGGTCCATCTTATGCCGCTGAAATGGAGCTAGTAGTTTCCCCTCAGGATCCTGTGCCTGCAGAAGTAAACGTTAATGACTCTCCCCAGCAGGATACTTCTAAAGAGACTTTATCTGAGCGGGATTCGACATTAGAACTATTCAAAAATACTCTAGATTTGTTACACTCAATTGAGGTTAGGAAGGAATTACGGTGTTTTTATTTGAGATGAGGAAAAATTAAAAGCAAACCTCAACTGGCAACTTTTCTTCACACTGCTGGCAGCACAATTTTTAACAAGAGGTCTCTGGGCAGGAAGATTGTGTGCCAACCGACAAGCGTGGCAAGGAGGAAGGCTGGGATCTCAAAAGGAAAGGCTGCATTAATGAGAGGCGGTGACATTTCCACCAAAAGGAGGAGGTGCCTAACCAAAAATATCAATGAAAACAAGCCTAATGCTAAAATTCATTAAAAAGTACCAATAACTACCGTATTGTGTTTTCTTATTACCCTTATATATTCTATATACAAAATGTTAACGACTGCCGGATATTAGGAAGCACGTCTGGCATTTCAGAAATCTCACCAGCGGCCTCTGAAATTTTGGCCACGAGATCTTCCTCACATTCATTTCATTCTAAAACGTTTTTGCATTTAGCCTTTTAATCGAATATCACCAAAACAAAATTTCATCGTTTACACTTTCGTACATTAGAAGTGTTTGTAACGTAAATTCAAACTAAATATTGCAAGGAATTGTGTAATAACATTTCATCCTTTAATAAACTGCTAATATCTCATAAACCCGAAAGTGTTTTCCTGACAATTTCATAGAAGAAAAATCTGGCCATATTCTACTTGTGAAATTGTGTACCTCTTGTCGTGAAACATCCTGCACAAACTAGCATTATCTACGTACAGTTATCAGATGGCAGTTAATAATTATATTAACTTAATTATGTAAGAACTACGTAACGACAGCTTTTTGACCATTAATATTCTTTGCTTAACGAAGAACTATTATGACACAGAACGAACGGTCTTTAAATGTGTGTATTTTAGCTACCGACTCTCCAAGAAGTTCGTTCAGTGTCTCTAGAGTTAGGTCAGTTGATATCTATTATTTATATTCCCGCAAAAGAATGAAATACTAATGAAATTCTCACAACTTATCGTGACGAAAATTACGACAGCAATATATAATTGTACAATTTGTAATATTTTAGTCTTCTTATTCAAATTAACATGTAGTTTCGATAGAGAATGATTTGTACACAGGTGATCATGATAGAATGGGGGCAGCGGCTAGCTTTTGACATGAACGCGCCCCGGATACCACAAGTTGAAATGGATTGAAAGCGGTTACAAATAAGACAACTTTATCAATGGCAAGAACATTGTTATATATACCAATTCAAACAAAACGAAAAATATCTAAGCTATCCATGATTACGGGCGAGAAACATGAGGTAATAATTATTATCAAAATGCATCATCAAAATTATAATAAGCCGAAACACGCAAAACCTCATCGCGAACGGTGAGTAAGCGGAGAAAAACTTGTATATGCCAGGCAATACGCTTGAACAATCATGAGCTATGTGAATTTCATCATAAGAAATGGGTGCTACATTTTACTTTAACAGCTAATTCTTTACAATAACTTACTGAAATGAAGAAGAAAACGAAGTGTTTAGAAAACTCGGATGATTTCTGTACAAGTAAAATTCTTATAATAATAAAGTAATACTAGATGCTTCCATAAATTACTGATCGAATAGAGAGATCTATATATTACTTGATTAAAATGAAAGTCAAGCTGCTGAAGCTGGCTCTAATTTCAAAGCTTATTGGTTGATGGGAATATCTTGTATGAAAACGTTCTTAAGGTGTTCTGTCATCAGTTCGCAACACCAATGAGGTGTTACTGGTCGTGGAGATAATGGTTTGAGAGTAACAACGAATAAAATTCTGAATTTTCATAATCAACATATTATGAACCAAATGCAATGGATATTAGATGACGAAAATAACAATCTTGTTCGTTTTCCTACCCGTCGCGATTTTATATGAGTGTCATGAGATAATACGAAGGGGTATCAAACGAAAACATTTGTTTTCATTATATGTATTTTTATATTTAAGCCAAAATCCTTCAAATCCCTGTAGAATACTTTCTTCTGGTACTCATGAACTTACCTAATCTTTCATTCTGTTGCTAAAAGAATTTTTCCAAATTTATGATGCTCATCTCAAGCGCTCCACGCTTTACTCTTCACTTTAGCAGCGCTGTCGAAACGTATTCCTCAATAGTTGCAGGAGGCAAGGTCGAGTAAATAGCGGGAGAAGGGATTACAGTGGTCATCTGAATTTAAGAGAACCATTTCCAAAAAACTGAAACTTTTTTAAATTGGACTTACGTCTATGAAAATTTGCAGACTTCTAGATCTCCACATTTGTAACAACTTTTGTTTAAGAAAAATTTTTCCCCAGGGCATAGAAAATTAACTATTTAAAAAAAAATTATGTGCCGAAACGGACACGCACTTATCCTCGCATGTAGCTTAGTACGTAAGTACAGTGCCACGACTGGTGCGTCTCAGGCGTCGTGCGCCGCTGAGTCAGCAAATTGTGTGTATAAATGCCCCATGCTCAGCGCTGCAGAGCGCATTTGGATCTACTACCTCTTTACGTCAAGTACACGTTGAAGTCTTCTCGTCTACTCAATATCCACCCTTAGATACGGATTACGCATACTGGTGGATCAGTTGATTACGTACCCACGGAGTGTTGTAATATTGCGACTTGTGCTATAAACGTGGTTCAGTGACTTCTGTAATTGAAGGGAACGGAAGATTGAGTCAAAAGCTTCGTCGGTGACTCTACTTCGATCGTGTTTTTACGGAACTTCTCGTAGTGTGGAGGACTGCTCATCGCTTCGTGTGAAGAGAATCTTTTGGATCAAGCGTCAATATTATTATGGAGGAATCTAAAGCAACGGGAAGAGAAATTGAGGAAGCACCGCAAGTATATAATAACGTTTTTAAGTTCATTGTGAAACGTGTTCCTGAGAAAGATATGCTGGATTCTTACCTATTGAATTTCGATATACCCGTAGGAGTGCCCTACAAAGCGCGTGTCGACCTGGAGCAAGAAGGAGATCAGTGCGTCATAAAATTGTGCGTAAATTTCCATCGAAAAAAGTAACGTGGTCAATTACCAGTTGAATGCATCAGTGGTTGTGTTCATAAAATTCTACGAACATTTACTGTGATACTACAACTTCGAGAACATTGTGAAACGTGTATGTGATAACTAGATTGCATACCCAAGTGTCTTTACTCGAGTTTTTAAAGAAACTGTGTTCCCGTTATTAATACGTATAAATAAACAGTGATCTGTGCAATTACGCACATTCAGGAAGCGTGAACATACGTCAAAAATACTAGAGACGTGCTACGTGCTACAACCTACTGCTACGCTGTGTGTCGGCGCTACCTTACGACCTTGGCATCCGGCACTCTCGACATCTGGCTGTGCCGTGCCTGTGCTACCCAGACGACCTTGAGATCGGCGCCGCGTCTGGTACTCCTGTTGCTGGGCAGTCTACTTGGACGTCCGTGACATCAGCTGTAGCTGTTCTGCCTGCTGCCTGTGGCTACTGCGCTGCATTGGCGACGTTGCTGAGTTATCAGTTAAGTGATCCTGTAACTATAAATTTTTCTTGCATTTTTAGGACATAATCAGTGTGACTCAGTCAGTTTTTTTTCTCTTCGTCTAGTTCTTTTCGATAATTTGGTTGTTAAGTGACTAATAACATTGGAATCGTGTACCAGTATTCCCTTGTTAGTAATTTGTTTGGTTATTTTGTGGGATCACTGAGGTCATTACGGTAATTCATTTTTAAAAATAGTTTGTGGTTTGCTGCCGGACGTTCAATTGATTTTGTAGTAATTGGATGCTCTGTAATAGTGATCGTTTCGTTTTAAAAGACTTTTTTGGTGGCGGTGCGATTATTATTGTATAAAGGTATTGTTTGGTATTGTGTTTAGGTGAATTGCTGCGATAGCATATTGATTTTGGTATTTATATTGACGATAATTTTATTGTAGTTAGTACCGTGAGGTTAATTCTTACGGTGGGATCACATACATTTTGAGAGATAGATTTTAACGCGCTGCCGCGTCGATCTATTTATTTTTGGGTGATAGGATTTTGAGATTATTCGGTATCACTCGTTTTTTTTTGCGGCGTAGAAATTTTGCGTCGGTGAATGGGATTGTTAAAATTGAGTTTTGCGTTTTTGCTGTTTTCTTGTTTAATAAGTGATGGGAGATTCTGACTCCGATCCTGAATTTATCCGTTCGACGAGTATAATTACTGGTAGCGGTAGAGTTTCTGTGCCAGCATTTAGTGGTACGTTACCTGGTACGTGCGCACATACTCCAACAAGTGTGACTATGTCTGGACCACAGACCACGACAGTAATTACGACCACGGTTAGCACGCAGACCGTGTCGTTCAGTACGCCGAGTGTTAGTACAATGACGTCCTCGAGCGGACCGATGACAGGTGGTGGTATAACAACCACGTTACAAAGGGGCAGTACTATTTTGTCCAGTGCAGAGCTTCCCTTGTTTCGAGGGAGACCTCGTATCAGAGATCCGATTTTTTGCGAAACAAAAACCTTTAGAACGCATGTGGCAAATCTTAAATCCTATATGTGTTTGTTGCCCGACGTCACTTCCGATGACGCCAAAAAAGAGTTACTTGTGCGCAGCGCACACAAAAGCGTTGGCGACTTTAATGGCGTCGTCACAAAATTAGTAGACCCTGCTATTAATTATTCATTTGATCAAGTTATCGATATTCTCGATGACATCTACGTAGCGAAAGGTGAACGCTCTGTACATGCCTTGGCTTGCGACCTGAACCAGCTACGACTGTTACGAAACGAAGGATTGTCTGCTCAATTGGTTATGGCAATGTCAAAAATAAGAAATTTGAGTGATCATATTCTTAATAGTAATGAAGTAGCAATACAAAGACATCCATTTGTAACTGCTAGTACAAATCAAAACGAGTTGAAAAAATTCTCTGGAGATCTAGTTGTTTTCAGCCTTGCTACAGCAATCCTTGCTCCGTTATTGGAAGAGAATTTCTGTAAAAAAATATTTTCACGACCATTCCTAAGTTCAGAGGAGCTTTTAGCTCGTCTAGTTTCCGCTGTGCGTAATAACCCTGAGGGGAGAGAAATACTTGCGCGCAAAAATAATAACCATTACCCGTATCAAACCCGAGAGACTTATCTCGCGGTCGTGCCTGAAGAGGGAGAGTGGGATGAGAAAGATTCGTCCTCCGAGGTCTTCTATGCATCACAAAATACCAGCCGACGATTTCAAGGTCGGAGACCATTTTTTAGAAGCAATTGGAGACCTGCTAGATTTCCAAGGGGTAGACAGCATGCTTACTTCGGAGATCGACCTTTAGGTTCTTTGGAGTGCCACGAGGCTCAGGTGGTAAACCCACAACAGACTAATAATGATAAATCTAAGTCGTTTTGTTCACTGTGCAATACCGCAGGTCATGTTCAAAGTATGTGCACGAGTAAAAGAGGCCAAAGCAAATCAAATTTCCGAGGCCATGCTTGCTACGCTTGTGGGAAGACGGGTCATTTTGCACGTGAATGTATTTCGCGTGGTCGCAGTAGAGGACGAGGTGAAGCGTACTACGCCGCATCTTGCGAGGGTGAAAATTTTTTAGAGTAGACAAAGAAAAATCGGAAAATTCAGAGTGTCTTGCAGTAGAGAAGGAGTTGCCAGTGCCCGGGGTTGGAGCTGCTATCCTCGTCAACAAAAATGTGGTGTTGAAACCAGATACTATTATAAAGTCGACTTCTGTGGTGGATCCGCTTTTCTTGTGTAAAAATAAATTCGAATTACTAGGCGAACAAGAACTGGATGTAGGTGCAAATTCTGAACTACCTGTAGAAGTTTGTTTGTCAGCGACGATAATGAAAGAAGGTCGTTTAAGGAAGGAAAGCGATGGTTTATTTTCATTACGACGTTCTAAGAAGCCTACAATTATATTACGTCATGATAACAAATTGATGAGCGCTCTAATCGACAGCGGTAGCGACAGATGTTTAGTGAGTTACCGGAATTTAAAAGGTATAAACGAGCAAATTAAGCCCAGTGCTCTGAGTATCAGCGGTGTCAATTCAAAAAGCCAAGTATCAGGAGAACTCGATCTTTGTATTACGCTGCCTAATAGTAAGGAAATCAATACCAGCGCTTTGATTTTGAAGGATGCCGAATTTAAATATGACGTGATCCTTGGCAGAGATATTTTGCAAGACGCCGTGCTAAATTTTAAAGAAGGTTTTATCGTTCTTGACGGAGTTAAAGTACCGTTTCATGATGTGCAGGAATTGCACGAGCAAAGTAGGAGGGAGATATTTATGAACACTGTAAGTAAACCAGAATGCCTAATGGCTGACATGCTTGCGAATAAGAGGAAAATAAGAAGATATCTGCTGAAGCAGAGAGAATCAAAAAGTGCGAGCCAGGAAAGTGGCGATAAAAATAGTATAGAGATAAATACTGCAGAAGAGAAGGGTACCCAAGGCCCAACGATAGGGCGAGAGAATAATGGGAAAGTAAAAAATAAACAGGATGCGAAGAAAATAAGAGAATCTAAGAAACATGCGAGAGGTTTGAAATATAGTAAAAAACGAGAAATAGTCGTTCATTGTGGAGCAGTGGAAATGCCCAGAAACAGCTTACGTGTTATTAATGGGTATGTCAAAAAGGCTAAGCCCGGAAGGTATATTATGAATAAGACAATTCTCGCGAATGGTATTTATGTCGCCGAATCTGTTGTGGATATCAAGTCAAATGGGTTTGTCCCTGTAATGCTCTTGAACGTCTCGGAAGACGTGGTATATTTGAGCGACAATACGATGTTAAGTACGATTGAAGGAATTAACGACATGGAAATTGAACACGAGATTTACATGTCTACCGTGCACGAAGCTGTGCGAGATGCAAATTTGTGCGATGCCCGAGATGATGCGGATCTACCCAAAGTCGACAGTGTTAATGGTGGAAGTTTCAATACCATCTCTGGTAAAGACGTTGGTTTAGTATCTGCAGAAACGAGGCATTGTGGTAACGATAATCGTGTTGATGAAGTGGGAATTAATGAAAATAAAGATGTTGTATCAGAAGGAGGTAGTAACGAGAGACGTCCCCTGACGTGTGACGATGTAAATTGTGAAAATGGTGATGCTAAACCATTACTGATGAATTTATTAAACAATTTTAGAGACGTAATTACTCTAGAAGGCGAAAATATTGCAGTAACGAATGTCATGCGACATAATATTGTAGTAAAACCTGATGCTCCAGTACTTAACATCCCTCCATATCGAATTCCTCATAAGTATCAAAATGATTTGTTGCAAGCCAATAAACAGATGTTGGATCAAGGAATTATCGAGCCATCGAGCTCGGAATACAATTTCCCTTTAATCATTGTGAAAAAGAAGTCGGGTGAGATTCGACCCGTCATAGATTTTCGTGAATTAAATAAAATAATTATCAAGGAAAGTTACCCCATTCCACGGATTGACGAGGTTCTTTATTCTTTAGGTGGTAATTGTATTTTTTCAAGTCTTGATCTCCGCTCAGCCTTTCATCAGGTCGAGTTGGAAGAGAAATGCCGTAAATTCACCGCGTTCAGTATCGGTTACGAGAAATTTCAGTTCAAGAGGTTGCCATTCGGGTTATCCTCGAGCCCATCAGTTTTTCAAAGAATTATTTCTTCTGTTCTTGCACATATCATCGGTAAATTATGTTTTGTATTCCTTGATGATATACTAGTATTTTCAAAAACTATGAACCAACATTTGAAAGATTTACAGAGTGTTTTTCAGAAGCTACGTAGTGGAAATCTGTCCCTTAAACTTGAAAAATGCCATTTTCTAAAAAGCTCAATTGAATATCTTGGACACATTGTGTCGGCAGACGGAATCCGTTGCAAAGAATCGGAAAAACTACAAAAATTCCCGATTCCAAAAAATGTGAAAGAACTACAAAGTTTTCTCGGTGTGGCGAACTATTTCCGCAATCATATTCCGATGTTTGGTTCAATTTCATATCCTCTCTATCAATTGTTACGAAAAAACGTTGAATTTATCTGGACGCCTGAATGTCAGAAAGCTTTTGAAAAGATTAAATCTGTCTTAACATCAGATACCGTTTTAAAGCACCCTGATTTTTCCAAGCCTTTTCATGTATTTACAGATGCTTCAAACTATGGTATTGGAGCAGTACTTTTGCAACAAGATAATGATTCCAAAAAATCCATGAAGGCTATTGCATACTACAGTAAAAGTTTGAATTCAACAGAAAAGCGCTATTCAACGACGAAAAAAGAGTTCTTAGCAATTGTAAGAGCGCTGAAGGCATTTAAATATCTCATTCTTGGATATCCGATCTATTTATACACAGACCACAAACCCTTACAGCCCTTGTTTTTCAAAAAGCTTCCTGACGATTCTGCTATGTCTAGATGGTGTCTAACAGTTCAACACTTCGAACCCGTAGTAAAATATTTCCCCGGGAAACAGAATCTAATTGCTGATTGCCTAAGTAGGTTACCCCAGCATCTAACTATCTCAGATCTCGAAGAATGTGCAGAGTTCAATGAGGTCGACGCTTTCCCAGTGACTACACGCCGTGGTGCACTGACCGCCGACGTAGACGATACAGACATGACGCCCTCAAATCAAGTGGCGCCAGAATCAACTGAAAAACCCCGACTGATTGACTACGTACCTCAGTTAAAAGACGTATCATGGACTTTAGACGAATTTCGAAATGAGCAACAACTCGACCCATTCTGTTCTGAAGTTAGGGACGCATTACTATCTCGTAGACAGTCTACGATCCCTGACTTACAAAAATACTTAATTCTGAACGACATACTGTATAGACGACGACAAATAGACTCTAGGGAAAGTACTATTCTCACTTCGGTTATACCGACATCGCTCATGCACAAGGCGGTGCTGAGTATCCATTCCTTGTACCATACTGATGCCACGCATACGTTGTTTAAATTTAAGTTGCGTTATTTTCATTTATTAGAGACGAGTATAATCCGTCAATTTGTCAAAATGTGTGATGTATGTAAGATTCTCAAAGCCAACTGTACTGTACCTATTAAAATATTAGACGCTCCCATCGCTAAAGAACCGTTCGAGGTGGTATCAATGGACTTCCTTGGTCCTCTACCTGTCACAGATCAGCAAAATAAATATATTCTCATTGTGATAGATTTATTTTCGCGTTACTGTAAGCTTTACGCGACAGCAGATCGATTAGCAGATACAGTTGTCTCTTGTCTGGACAGCTGCTTCTCAACCTTTGGCTATCCTAAAACACTCCTAAGTGACCAAGCTCTTGAATTTAAGTCTGCGGCAGTTAAAAAATTCTCTCAAATTCATTGTATTGCGAAAAAAGAGGTCCTCCCTTGGAGTCCTCACAGTAACGCTATTGTTGAACGTAATAATCGCAAAATTACGAATTTATTAAAACTATACATTAATTCGTTAGCGCATACGGAATGGGATCAGTGTCTCAACAGCACAGAGAACGCGATAAACAATAGTTTAAATACCACATTGGGGGATACACCCTCGTTCATTGTTTTCAATCGCGATACGTGTCCGAGCTTTAGCGCTGTAACTTTCGAACCTAATTACAGTCACGACACGAACGTTGATATAATAAGATTTCGAGCTCAGGAAGCTGCCCGCATTGTTGAAAACGTTAGAGCTACTATAATAAATAATACCGGTGAAAGAACCATGTATCACAACCTTCGACGCAAAAATAAAAATTTTGAACTCAATGACCGTGTATTATTGCGCAATCACATGCGAAAAAACAAGCTTGATTTAGCCTGGAACGGTCCAGGGATTATAACAAAAATTAACCGAAATTACGTAGAAATCAAAATAGGCAATAAAACATTCAGGAGTAATAAAAACCATGTACTACCTTTACGTAAAAAGTGTTAAATGAAAACTATGCGACGTACGACTGACGATGTTACTAGGTCCACATAATTCTATTGTGTGATTCTTGTTTCGATGTTAATTTTACGTATATTTTTAACTGGAACTTTCCTTATATAACCGTATGTATTTACCTTATATTTTCGTTTCGTATTTGGTGTACCGTGTTATCACGTGCGTGATTGAATCTGTACCCATTAACTTTACCACCAAGGCTTACATCTGCCCGAGAGCCTTGCTCAGTTCAATAACAGCTTGCTCAGTTCAATAACAGCTTGCTCGGTTCAATAACATCCTGTGTTTAGAAACGCGGCCCCTCATTGCTGTGGGAGCTAAGGCTGGCTCCCGATTTGTTTTGCAAATAGGTGTACAGCTGTCGATGCCGTGTGGGATCAGCTACGTACAGATTTGATGTTTGTTTTTTTCTCATAGCAGCTGTCACCAACTGTGTCTATTGGTTTCTTTAATTAATTTGACGTAATAATAATTGATTGATAAAAATTTTTTTGTATGGCCATGCTAATTGAACTCTGTGTTTGTTTCAATTTCAGGCCGAGCACGCTCACGTTCCTGCCCGCCACGATGGGAAATAGGATGACCCATGTGTCGGTGGAGGCACTCACTAATGCCCTGGAGCAACACCAGGGAAGAGTGTCCTCCGATTGGGTGAAGGCAAACGCCCTTGTCGATATCCTTCCCGACCGCATTTCTGATTTAGGTATTCTCCTTCTCTTTCCTTTAACTCTGGGATTAGGGGTTTCCTTCCTCTATCTTCGTCGTGAACTTAACTTGCTGGCGGATCGCCTTCGCGCTGAAGATGCATTACTCCGTCGTCAGCAGCTCAGATCGAGCAACGCTGACCAACCGCTACGTCACCTGCAAGCAAATGGCGAAGTTTAAGTGTCAGTGAAGCATGTGTTTTCCTTTTTTTTAAATATGTGGACTTTATTTTTTTTGCGTGTCTTCTAAGCGACACTATTTTTCTCATGCGTTATAAAACGGAATTCTAGTTTTATGTTTAACATATACCTCAGGAATTAGTTGTAAGGTATTAAGTTGATTCCAGTCTTGTAATTGTGGTAAATCCTTCTAAATTTTAGCATTGATGTTCAAAAATAATATGATGTTAACGTAACTCAGTATGTATTAATTGTTTTCCGAATTCAGTAAACGTAATGCGAATTTTCTGATCAACTAAATTTCATAGACAATGCGTTGGAATTATTTTCATGCTTGATTATTCTTATATTTCACGAATGTAACGTTCTTACTAAGATTTCATGGTAAGCATAATTCTTTATTTCAATTTTGTTTGAATAAAAAGTATTTTAATTATTGTTTCACAGATGCGGTTTTCTATTTTTACTGCGATTATCTTTTACACTGTTAATAACGCATTAATGTTGCGGTAATTGAGATTTCATGGCGAATGTTGATATAAATGTATTCAGTACATACATGCGAAGTTTAGAAATTATCCTATTTTATACGTAATGAATATAAAATTTTTTTTACCTCACATATAACAGATATTTAAATTTAATAGTTAAAAATTCTTTTTAACGAAATTCGTTGTTCTTTCAGTTTGATATGATGCCTGCGTTGTTTGATATTGATACACTCGTTAATGCGGTAACGTTTATTTCTCTTCGATGAGTTCCTTATGGATATTTCGAACGGTAGAGATAGTTAAATGTTGGTAGCTTGTACCGTAGATTTTTTTGGAACGATATTTCTGAATGTCTTACCTATTTTTGCGGTACGCTGATATTGTTGTGTTGCGCTTCTTGTCGAACTTACTTCGACGCGTTTTACTTTTATTTACGGATGTTTTTCTGTTTCAATAAATATATTCTTGTTGTTGTACTAGTGCGTTTTTCAATACAGTTTTTGTTTCAAAACGAGAATATCTTTCACTATTGTAATATTTACCTGCGGCTCAACTTATCTTTCGTTGGTGGGGGGTATATTGCAATTTTCACTTTGCATATTATTTTTGCCACAAATTAATAATTTCCAATATTATACTTTTACGCCTTTAGATACCTTTGTTATTTTTGGAGCTATGACTTTTAAAATTCTGAGCGATTTATTTCTATTTGAGTAATAAACCAGGTATGGTGGGGGAGGTGTGTGCCGAAACGGACACGCACTTATCCTCGCATGTAGCTTAGTACGTAAGTACAGTGCCACGACTGGTGCGTCTCAGGCGTCGTGCGCCGCTGAGTCAGCAAATTGTGTGTATAAATGCCCCATGCTCAGCGCTGCAGAGCGCATTTGGATCTACTACCTCTTTACGTCAAGTACACGTTGAAGTCTTCTCGTCTACTCAATATCCACCCTTAGATACGGATTACGCATAATTATATATACATATATTATTTATTATAACTTCGAAATTTACAAAGCTAGAGCAATGCGGTTTGTTGCATTTGAAAGTCAAACGTATGCTTTAACTATAATACGGATGGAATTCTTGATTTATTTCATTCTGAATTTATATGAATTTTTTTGTCAGTCTCAGGGCAAAAGTTATAATTTTAGGGTTGTGGGGAAATACTTCACTCGGGGAAATTTGGAAAATACTTTATTCGAAGAAGTATGAAAATTTGGGAAATACCTTATTTCAGGAGATAATTCACCTTTGTTGGGAAATACTTTACTCGGGGAAATTTGGGAAATACTTTATTTGAGGAAAGACTTCACTTCAAAATACTTTATTTGGGGAAATACAATATCTTGTTGAGCCAGGGACAGTGGACAGGATGTTGTAACCGCAGAACTCTACAAGAACGGCGTTGTTCTCAGGTTTCGACATGAGTCTGGCTATAAATATGTCGAGCTCAAGTGGGTAGCGGTTCGACGAGAGAGCTGGCTCAGGCGTCTACAAACACAGTCTGAGACACGAACAAAAATCTCAGGCCAACACACAACAAGACGCACACACAACACACATACGCAGGCCGTGAAGATATTCACGGTCGAGAACAGTGCTCCCAATAGGCGTGGCTACGGGTCAAAACAACCAGTCGTGAAGCGGGAAGGAAGTAAACTCGAAACTGCCCACGATACTAGCCAATGAAAGCAACGAGGGGAACGCGGACACAAAGAAACCGCCAATAACAATTCCAGATGTCGAAGTAAGTGAATATCCAACCAATAAGAATTGAAATGCTGTGTCTAAACGGCGAAGAATCGGGATTTTTCGAGAAGGAATGAGGCGACGCGGATAAAAAGGATTCACGACAAGAATTGAGAGGATTCTGGTCTCAGCCACGCGAAACGATACACTTCAGGCTTTGGAGTGCAAAAAAAAACGGGAAATTTCGGCGATAGGCCGACATTTCCCGGGCTAGTGTTAAGTCAGGATTGACTTCACTCGAGAAATCGAAGCTGACATTTAACTCCTTCAATAACGACAAGATTGTGCAACGAACACCCGCTCGAAGCGTGTGCGGATAATCTCTCCGAACGCCCAAGGAGACTGCAACTGTATCGTCGAAGTATTGCCCTGCAATGAGCACTCGCTCGAAGAATTACGGCCTGAGCACATCAACAATTCAACTTGAAGTGAAACACCCATGGAGAATCTCTGCGCTAATTATAAGCTCACAGACAACCACAGCATTAAAATCTGGAGTCACGCGTTCACCCACAAAACGGAAGGAAACAAGAAAAGATATACAGTTTGCCAGCACGCCAACGCAGCCAAAGCGCAGATGTGGGGAGCATGAATGTGCTAAGAATGGACAGCAGCAGCGCCTTCCTGATTGGAGCATGAGTATCACCGCCGCAGTGATGAACTCTGAGAACTCTGTTGAAGAGCCCGCAAAGTTGGAAGGAGTTTACACCGAACATTCAGCGACCGCGCCTCACGGAAGTGTTAAATTTTTGTGGTATCGAGTATTTTGAACAGTGCTTCACAGTGTATTAGTGCAAGTCAAAGTGGTACGCTGCAGTAAAAGGGACGGGCCGTGTAATGATTTTGTGTCCTAGGTCTACGCGATAACATGCGAAGCATTCATATATTTTGGGTGCCTTGTTGTGAGTCAAGGTTAAATTGTAATTTGTCAACCTCGTAATTTCTGTGCTTTGAGTTGCATACGGTGACCATAATTTGTGTGTTCGTAAATTGTTGGCAGCGCGGAAGTATTGGTAACTTGAATTCTCGGTAAGCATCACATTGTATCATGTCATGTTTAGAGTCTTATAACGGTAGAAATGTGTGTGCCTTTCTTTAACGCAATTGTGCCATTTCAAATCATTTCGTTCCAATGCCTTGTATACTTTATCCACGTGTTTTCCCCAAATAAATTCATGTAAATCTTCAACCCTTTTATTCTCCATGTCTGGTATGCAGGTGTATGCAAGCATAAAGGATAATACTATAACATGTGTGGGGGTTGCAATTCCCTCAGCGTATGGGCAAGGGACCCACCCCCTCGTCTCTGTATCGCGAGAGGGAAAATATATAAATTGTCCTATGCAAGCGTACTGTCTGTATATTGGCTTGGAGAATTTTATTTAAAGAATTTTTTTTATGTAAATTTTATAACGGTCCCTCGAGAGAGAATTCAAATAATGTTCCAGTCGTTTGCAAGAATTTGTCCGGCATAGTATTTCGCTTGCTCTTTGTAGTTTCATTCTTTTAATAACAAGCAGTGCAGCACAGCCGAGAGTTGTGGCTGTGAGTCTTTCCTTGAGGAACTGCCGTTCCGCAGTGTAATTGCCTACTATTGAGCTGGAGTCGTAAATGCATCGGAATGTAGGGCTCAGCTACAGTACCGCAGCTCGCTTGGCTCCAAATTAGGCACCAGAAGTGCGCTTACTGAGGCAAGTGAATTGAAGTAGTGCTGGGCCATTGAAATTTTTTTTTAACATGGTGAAAGATTCAAGTATCAATGTTGAATTCTTGGCTCAAATTTGTCATGACAGCGAGTGTATCAGTTAAATGATCCTTTTATTGAATGATTTTATTTTTTTCGGACTTGCAAAACCACCACAGTCTTGTCAAATGCTGAAGTGAGTCATAATAACTAAAAATTTCATTCTTCAGGGAAAAAAATAACAGTTCAATGTGTTATGAGTAGAAGTGACCGGTGTGCGTGAATAAATAAAATATGCAGCATTATGCTAAGATAGAACTACCTCTAAAATTTTTTTTTACATTGTTCGATCATGCAACAGGATGAAATTGTGGCTAGCACAGTGTGAGCCTGATATCTATGTAAGCAGCATGGAAATTCTCTTAAATAGTCATTTCATTGTCCATAAATTTTTGTGTGTGCAACGCTCTCTTTAATGTAAAATTCGGTTTATCAAGTGCTCTATGTTAGATGTAGGTGTCTTTACGTGCCATTTTCCCTGGTCCTTTTGAGTGTGGTTCGATTTATGAAGTAAATTTCTAGCCTAGATGCGCCAGCATCGCCGGTGCGGCTTTTCGGGCCGGCTTTCAGACACCTTTTAATGTTCATTGGTTTTATGCTTAGCTCGATGGCTCTGGAGAATAACGCCGTAAATTTAGCAAACACCGCCTCATCTTAAGAGAATCTTTGGAACAAGTTTACATTTATCTGGGCTTTGAGACATTTAGTAATTAATCTAGTTGGAATTTTCTTTTAAATGATACCTCACTTATAAATAATTTGCAAAATTTTTTGGGCCTCGTGTGCGTCAAGCTTCTCCAATCAGCTTTAGCAACATAATTCATATTTTCACTCGTTGATATCTGAGTGCTTCAATTATAAAAATTGACATCTGCTGAGAAGCAGTAATGGGAATTTTGAGAATCAATTTCCTTGCTATCAAAGGGGTGGTAAATTCTTGTTGCAAAATTGTTGAATGAATTAAGTGACGGTGCTTAGGATAAAAATTAAATGTAGTGTTTTAAAGTAAGTGATGATTTTCTACGATGCTGCGCATTCAGTTCGTGGTCTAATTTTATTTGCTTAGATAGAAATGACGCCGCTGCTCGTGTGTTAAGTAAAGTAAATTCATCCTCCGTTTCTATTCACAAGATCATTGTGCTAAGCTCCAGTACATCAGAGTGAGAATTTAAATAATTGCTTCAATAATAATACACTAAATCATTGAATATTTTGGATAATTTTCCCATGTGCCAATTATACAATCCATTTCGACACTGACATGAGTCAATCTATACCTTTATATCAAATTCACTGAGCATAAAAATTTAGCTTCCTTAACTTTTATGAATTCATGATGTTTAAAATTTCTTTTTGATGTGAATTCGACGGTGGAACTTGGTAATTTAAGATGATTCAATCCTAGCTGCCTACAGGTAGGAAGGAATTTTTATTATATTAAGTGTCTGTAGATTAAAAGGTGGACACGTGGATTAAAACACAATTTTGTCTAATCGGTTACATGTCGCTGATGAATGAAATTTCATTTTTTTTAGCGTGCGTAATTAAAAGATTGTGTATTTTTCTTCAAGTCGTTCGTTGTCTAAAGGAATGTTCAAGTCATACTCATGTGTGAAGTGCAAATTATGTCTTACTGACACTGTATTCTACTACAGCGAAAGAGATAGAGTTATGTGGACTTCGAAGAAATACTGTGTGATTTTTCAAGTAGGATTCAACCTCGTATTTTATCGCAAAGTAAAGTATTGCCTTGTGTGAGAGATGAATATTTCCTGCGTACGCCTGGGATTATGGTCTCCCTAAACAGGAAAATTTACTTGTAGTATAAAGGTAATTTGCCTGGTGTTTACATATAAATTTATCCCTGAACATCCCTGAGAATTCTTCAGAATATTTTTGGATTTTTATAATGGATTCCTAGTATTTGTCTAAGCATTCTCTCTCGTTCGTGCGCGGATTTTGGACAGGTTCGTACGAGGTAGCTTTGCCTGATCAACAAAGTGACTCAAGCGTACCGTCTGAGGTTTGGGCGCGAGATTGAGTGAGCGGGAGCATACGACAATGCTTTGAATGTTGAATGTTAACATGATTAAGCAGTGACTTTAAACAAATTGTGTGGACCGTTACGTCAGTAATTGAAATTAAATCGTTAATTGATGGCGAGAGTAGGTTTGCATAATTATGATGTATTTATCAACTTCATTAGGATATGTTCATTTTCTACAACGAAAATGCTCAATATTTCGAGATGGAGTGTAATTTCTACAGACGCATTGATTATAGCGTAAAAATTGAAAATGAATTACGACTGGAATGTACAAGTGAAATCTTCATTGAGAATGTATGTAAGAGAGGTACACCGTGCAGCAGAGAGCCTCTGCCGGAATTTTATTGCTTTATGGATAGCACAAGCAATTAAGAAATTGTGGCGGTACGTTCAAGCTGATGTGGGTAAAACTCTAGTGTGGTATTACGGAACGCAAGAATGTAGGATGTTGTGAGAACATGGAAAGAATGTGTATTAAATGGTATCAGTAGCATTGAAGTAAATGCGTTTAAATTGATGGACGACGAAGAAAATGATATCATTGAGTAACAATTGTGCAACTCAAAGGCTGAGAATTAGGTGAACAATCATGTCTTTTTGCATTTTTGTGTGTGTTATCAGGATGTTAGATCATCAGAACGGCTGTTCTCAGCAAAAGTATGATGTAAAGTCTAACAGAGTGATGACACACTGTGTATTCATGTGTACATTAAGTGCGTTAGGGATTTCAGCCTATTTGGTAAATCTCCCGATTTAGCGTACAATATTTGTGTGAATGTTCATATAATCTTGCGGCAACGTGGAATCATTTAAATGTGCTGCACTGTCTCTGGGGCTGAGAATCGTATAAAATTTTTATGTCATGTCTATTTTTTTTTGCATTTTTGTGTCAGTGATATCACAATGTCAGATCGTCTGAAGAGCCTTTCGGCGTAGTAAGGTGTAAAGTTTGACGGGTTGATAACACTACATTTTGTCTATTTCTGCATTTATTTGTATGTCGGTGTTGTCAAAATGTCGGATCGCTAGAAAAGCCTTCGCGGCCGAGTATAACGTAAAGTCCGATGGCTTGACAATACCCAATTGTGCGCCCGCCAGGCATATAAATAGGATCGGCGAGAGACACCGTGGTTCATTTAGCGGTGGTCTGCCGTAGAGGTCGAGTTTACAAACAAAAGCGTCGCTGTCAGTAGCGGAGCTCGGCTGTCGAGAAAGCATCTGTAGAGGTCACTGATGCGCTATAAAGTATCGAGATTATCTTCCGATCTAAAGGTTCTCTACCAATTACGAAGCCTGTGTCAATTCTGAAGTACAATAAAGAATAACCACATTCGGCTGTGATTCACTCCCGAACCTCATTCGCGTTTAGTTACGACCTGATACTGAAAGGGCCGGAACATTTCTGGTGGCCGCAGTATGGGGAGCCACATTCAAGATATCCACATTGCCACATTGCCCCATTGAAGAAGAAAGATATCAAGAATTGATCTTCGGTTCTGCTGATCCGTGATCTTAAGTGTGAGGAGTGTCACCCTGTTTGGAGTAACGTCGCATAGTTATCACATTACTTCAGAGCATCGAGAAAGGGAAGAAAGACGTCAGCGCAGAAAATCAAAGTGCTTTCCAAGAAACTCTTCGAGAAAGAAACTCTTCGAGAAAGAAACACTTCGAGGGAGAAAAAAATCGAAAATCTACAAAATGGGCTACTCAAAGGAGAAGATGATGTGAGGGGTCCAGTCCAACAACCTGGTCTGTCGACGGGATCTACGCATCTACGCACCGTCATCTGCAACGAGAAGATCTACGAGAGCTACGCGTCGCCAAAATATTAAGTTAAGTGTACGCCGATAATGTTGCTTGCAAATTAAATAAGCATGCGCTCAAATTAATGATTATACATCATCATTATAAAATTAATGAGTAGGAAGTTAAGCAGTAAGCGTAAGCAGTAAGTAGTAAGCGGTAAGCATTGCAAGCGCTGATTCCGGGAAGTGGAAGTTGAGCGGCGAGAGCTAACAGCGTAGGCATTGCGAAAGCGCAGTAAGCAAGCTGATTTCCCGGGAGTGAGAGAGCGAGCGTATACGCGGAAACGTTGTGTGGAGAGGTAGTCTATTGTTCTCCAGAACAATTGAAGGAAGTTGTTGCTATTGTTCTCGGCCCATTGTTCTCCGGCATATAAGAGTAAGCTGGAGCAGCTTGCCTCTGTTCAGAGTGGTGCCAGCCTTCACGAGCAATTAGCAAATAGCCTGTTTTAAGTCCACTGAAAATGTGAGTTAAAATTTTATTGTATGTAAAATATTATCATTTGCATGTAGAAAATTTTATTGTGTGTAGAACATTTTTCTTTTAATGGAAATTGGAGGTTTATGAATATAGGATTATTTTTGTGCTTATGTCGAACAGTGACTCTGACGAATACGAGTACATAAGAACAACCCCGTACTTGACTAGCTTTGGTAGGTTATCCGTCCCTGTTTTCAGATTATCAATTCCTCAAATACCTAGCACGATGGCGACCACTGTTACCCCCGTTATCAGTGCAGCCGTTACAACAGTTAGCTCTGTAACTAGTACGGTTACCGCTGTGACAACTTCTATTGTAGGTCCAATACCTAGTGTTGTGATTGCTGGGCAGGATCTACCGCAGTACCGAGGTAGAAGACGTAGAAATGACCCGGACTTCATAGAAAACAAATCACTAGAAACGCATATAAAAAATGTGAGAGCGTATTTCAACATGCTCTCAGACAATTCTGAAGAAGCGAAACTAAACTTATTGTTGCGAACTGCAGACAAGCGGGTAGGCGATTTCAATACGGTCGTAGCCTCCATAATTAGTGAAGGTTATGAGTTGAGTTTCGAAGAAGTCGTGCACCTGTTAGAAAATATCTACGTATCAAAAGGTGAAAGATCTTTGCACGCGGTCGCCTGTGATCTAAATAACGTACGCCTGAAAAGAAACGATGCATTAGCGAGCCAGTTTGTAGCTATTCTATCCAAAATCCGTAAGCTAACCCACAGAATAATGACCAGCCCGGAGTGTTCGAACAGAGCCCACCCCTATGTAGTAAATTGTCCCGATCCTGTTGCCCTCGATAAGTATGTCGAGAATACTTTAATTGTTGCATTAGCTATGGTTATCATCAACCCCCTAGTCACCGAAGATTTCTCCAAAAAACTATTTAACAAACCCTTTAACTCGTCGGAAGAGCTCCTTCAGAGACTAGTGACTGTAATTCGCAATTTTCCCGAGGATAAACAAATATTAGCGACTCGATCTGAGAGATCTATGGAAATCTATTGTGCTGAGGATGATCATTCGTCCGAATCAAACTTTGATGCAGCCTGTGATGAGGCCGACGTGCATACAACAGAAAGAGGCGGATTTCGAGGTAGAGGTAGGACGCGTAGGCCCTACTGGAGACCAAATTTCCCGAGACCAACTTTCCGTGCTAGACCTCACGTAAAATCTTATGTTGGAGATAGAGAATTAGGAACTCTAGAAGTTCAGGCAGTGGAGACAGCTGAAACAAAGCGTTGCTCGAATTGTTACAATCATGTGTGTGTCTGTCAAGGACAAAGTGTGTCGGGAACCGTTGTGGCTAGGAAACCGACTGATTGGTACAAACCAGGTTCATCTCAGACAGCCACCGAGCATTCACTGCGTGATGTAGCTTGTTTTCGTTGTAATAAGTTAGGACACTACGCAAGAGATTGTAGATCCAGAAGAGACTATTTAAACAGACCAGGCAGACCGGCTCGTGTCCGTGCGCGAGGACAGTATAAAACTCGTATGTCAGAAAAAGGCCAGGTAGAAACTTACCAAACTAACAGTGCCAATGATTTTTTAGCGTAAACAGCAGAGACGATTTCATTTCCAATAGAAATAACGTCGATGGTAAAAATGAAACTACAATAACTAAGTATGACTCTACGGCGACGAATCCCTGTGAACCCGAGGAGAATTCTGGTGCTGAAGATTCCCTCGTTAAAAATGTCGAGAGAGTTGATGTGTTAAACATGTCTGGAGGTTCCCTCGTTAAAAATGTTGAGATGGTAGATCCACTCATCAAGTGTCAAAATAGATATGAATCGCTGGGAGAGGCGGAATTAAGTGATGATCTGAACGCTCATGGCACTAGTTTTGAAAGCCATTTAACGACGAACGTTTGTAAATACGAAGAAGATGAAGAAGTTGAAGTTACAGGACAAAATGAATTATTTGTAATACGAAAAAGTCATAAGCCCATGATTGTGCTTAGAAAAGATGCAGACCTGTGGAATGCATTGATTGATTCAGGATCAGATAAGTGCCTAATCAGCTACCACAGAATAAGTGAGATAAGTAATGACGTGAAGCCAAGTTCTCTGACTATAAAAGGCGTTAACGCTAAGAGTAATGTTGAGGGCGAGGTGGAGCTTGTCCTAAAGTTAAAAAACGGTGTAAGTTTAAAGACAAATGCTTTAATAATTAAAGATGGTATTTACAATTATGACGTCATTATTGGGCGTGATTTATTGGACAAGAACGCCGTGGTAGACTTAAAACAAAGATGTTTAATTATCAAAGATGAGAAAATTCCCTTTGCAGAGGTAAAACGACGAAAAAAGAAAAAGACAGAGTGTCTCGAGTATTTAATAGAGAATACTGAGTGTCTCATGGCGGACACGATTACGTCCAGAGCTAAGAAAAAAGTCCTAAATAAGCTAAGAGAGAAGAGGACGTGCATTGCTGAGAAAGCAAGTGAGGAAGTAAGAAGGGATGGTAAGAGAGAAAATCAGCCTGTTCGAGGCGTAGTTGCAGTTACCAATGTTCCGACCCTTTTTAGTAATCCTGGTCGAAACTACGCGAATGAGGTTCGGGAGTGAATACACAATGGAGTGACGTGATGCTCCTTTTATTTGGTACTTCGTAATTTACAAGGGCTTCAGAGTTGACAGTAGATCGCTACTACGGTGCTGCCTTGATCGTCACGCTCTCTCTACTGACAGCGACGACTCTGTTTAGAATGTGACCTCTACGGCAACCAGTCACAAATGAACGCCGATACTTCTTGTCGGCTCTATTTATGTAGCCTGACGGGAACAGGCGCACAGAAGGTCCCCCCGTTGATAAAATATTTTAGTACCGCAAAAATATTTTAAAACGCTAACTAACGATCATGAATTCCCATTACTATCAATAAAGCTTACATAAAACTTCCGAATGTGAGCGGAGGTAGTTAGGGTACGGCTTTAGCAACAATTAACAATTTTCAGCGGTAAGCCTACATCCCGATATTAATTTTAGTTTCCATACAAAACTTGATTGTGTGAACAAAATCAAATAATTAACCACTCTACGCATTGAGCTCAACAATTTTTTAATTTATTATCAAGTGATTTATCATTCGTTTCTAAGAACTCTTGGTACTTCAGATATTTTGGATACGAATGGATACACCACACAATTTTATTAACATATCAAAACGCATACGAAACAAACCAACTACATAAGGTACAATTCATTTATAGAAAAAATTGTTAATGCAAATGAAAATTATCGCGACACATTCTTAAGGTTAAGAAATGAAAAAGGGAAAATCCATCATAAATCTAGGTTACATAAAATGTAGAATATAAGTTCAAATACGCAGGAGAGTACATTACATTACTACAATTTGCAAGGTAAAAGTAGAATAGGATTCAATCGTCCTTTGATTCAATTTAAATTGTTTCAATTTAACTAAATTAATTATTGAAAGTGAAGTAAAGAGAATAATCAATAGCTAAATTTATTCAATAGGTTTTTATTCGCAATATAAAAATTCGTCTCTTTATTTCGCGTGAATAAAGCTTTTCCATAAGGCGAGTAAAACGACATCAAGGGTTATAGTATCGACAGCAAAAACACAATCCGTATATAATAGAACTTTTAAAATACAGCATATAAAATAGAATTAATCTAAGACATGGAGGGTTTCTACCCCTCGGAAGATTGGATAATCAAAACATGATATTTAGATCTATGGCATTCAAATACAAAATGTGGGAGTCTAGAATTGTAATGTTACACGCTGACTTGAGGTGAGACTGACGGGATCTGCCTAGGACCGTTACAGATTTCTTTTAAAGCGGTTCGACGCAAGGCGACATCCTCACCACTAATTCGGCTAATGACCTTGTGTAGATCCCGTTTTATATAAATAATCATCACCGCAAGGATGATGGTAATTACTGTGTAGAGAAGCAACATTATGTCGCTCAACTGGTCAGGAATGAGATCAACTCTCGTTTCCTCAGTGTGTCGGATAAGTTCATCCGAGATTTGACCATTATTTGCTTTTATTGCGGTTAGGATGGTATCGACATTAACATTTGACACCCTATTGCCCATCTTAGCAGGCCAGAACGCGGCTATTAATGCGGGGATTAGAATTGTGATTTATTTTAATCACAATTCTTTAATGTGATGAACGAATTATGACTTTATAAATGTTGATGTAGAAAAAGTAATTCCTCACTGGGTATTTGTTGGGAATGCAGCAATTCTGATTATGAACACAAGTTCGACGTGTTCTCCGGATTCATAAATTTTGATTCGAGTACGCAACGGTGAATCGAGGTTGAGAAACACTTGAAAAGTGCAGTAGGCTTCTTGTAATACTTCCTTTCGTATCTTTATACCGAAGACTATTTTTGTTTCCTGCGGTTGCCACAGTTGGTTTACTCCGGTGCACATCGGGATTTAAATGTGTTCAGAATAAAAAGTGGAAGTCTAGCGTTGTAGTATTAAACGCTAACCTTAGGTGGGACAGCAAATATTTGCTTATTACAATGGTATTAAACTTTAATTGATTTATTGATGTTAGATAAGTATGCTGCCAATTTCTAATTGAAGGTTCAAAGTGTGTGTGTATCTTGCAAATCGGAGTGTGCACTGTCCTGGAATTGTTCAGGAGTCGTCCAAGGATTCTGAAAAAGAAACGACACACGACATTAGCATGGCCCCAAGTTTAAAATAGCAATTATCATTCCATACTAAGGCAACGCTTCATTCGCATTACGACACATTCATTCCGACCACAGTGTCTGGCATTGTTGCCAAACAATTTGCGGCAGAATCGAGGCAGTTCTCGCGGTTGCACACTCGCACTCTCATGTCGACATCACCTCAGCTCAGTTCATCAGACTCAGTTTATTACAGCTCAGTTTATCAACTCTAGCTGGCGGCTTGATGAGCACAGCTCTTGATGTCGCAACAACAGTATGACAACATCCTGAGCTCAACATCTCCTCTGAAGGTGTTAGCGCAACACAACATTTCCTAACGCAAAACATACATAAAGTCTTAAGAAAGAAACTCGTAGAACACTCTTACAAGCTAGAAACTCATTGAACGAACTTACAAGCTAAATACCATTGAAATACATATATGGAATGGCATTTTCAGAATACATATAAGGAATGAACAGTTCCAACTAGGTTGACAATTTCACTTTTTTAACTTATCTAGGGGCAACACATGATTCAGGTTCGATCGGATAATCTTGTTACCGATCTTAATATCTGCATAATTTTTACCTAGACTTTCAATGATACCCGGCCCGAGGAAATTCAGCTGTAATTTATGTTTTTTGGCATGATTTTTTACTAGTACACGGTCCGTCACTTTTAAATTTTTGTCGCGACGTTTCATATTTCTATAGGCAGTTCTTTCTATTGTGGCGTTAATGATCGCATTTCTAATATTGTTCACTACAATAGATGACTCGGTAAATTTTTGTTTGTGAACATCTTCATATGTAGTCGCAACATTGAAGTCTTCTAATTTACTTGAACTAATATATACACACGTATCTCTACCGAAAACTGTGTATGCTGGGGTATCTCCTATAGTTTCGTTATAGCTATTATTAATCGAATTCTCTACAATATCCAGCAATCTATCCCACTCATTATGAGTAAGAAAATTTAGATATAACTTGAGCAGATGTCGAATTTTACCATTACATCGCTCAACAATCCCGTTTGAAAAAGGGGAATAAGCTAGAACTTCCTTTTTTAAGATAGAAAGTCCTTTAGTGAAAATGTTTACATTAGATGATTTAAATTCTAGTGCATTGTCGGACAACAATACGTCCGGGGTACCGAACAAACAGCAAAAATTCCATAGACAATCTGTAACAGTCTCTGTACATCGGTCACTAGTCGAATATAATTTAACAAATCGTGAAAAGAGGTCAATAATTACAAGAATATATTTGTTACCATTGTCCGTCATTGGTAATGGACCGTAGAAGTCCATGCTGACCGTTTGAAAACATCGTGTTCCAATTGGAGCATTTAGAATTTTAATCGGCGTCGATATTCGTGATTTTAGAATCTTACAGGTATCACAGGATTCAACAATTTTGCGCGTAATTGTCCGTTCGTACGGATGAAAATAATTTAATTTAAATTTAAACAAGGTATGATTTAAATCCGTATGTGATAAATTATGAATGAAAGAAATTATCTTGTGTAGCAGAGTATATGGCACCACGATCGTCAGAATGGTGTTGGGTCTGTTGTCAATTCTTCGTTTTTTATACAAAATGTCATTCATAATCAGAAATTCATTTAAGTCAGTATTAGAAACTTTCGTTGCATTCTCTATGCCATCCTTTATTTCGGAACAATAGGGATCGTTATCTTGTTCACGTTTAAATTCGTCTAACGACCAGTTGTCATTAATACTTGAATGGTCTGTAGTCGTGTTCACTTTATTCAGTCTGCATAAGCACGTTTTCTGTCTGCTCTTAAAGTCATTGGGTTCACGTCTGGGGCTTTCAGCAGTACTGTTGTTGTTTCTTCCGTCATCATTTCCTGGCATTGTCTCCTCGAACTCTTCCTCAGTCACGGGTTTGTTACTTTTGTTACCCGCAGCAGCGGCTTGCAGCCTGGTTACAACGGGAAAAGTCTCTACATCTGGGGTTAAATCAGAACACTCTGACAGTTCTTTTTCTGTTAAAGGATTTTTGTCATGATTTAATCTACTTAATGCATCGGCGGCACTATTCGCCTTTCCGGAAAAATACTTTAATTTGGCATCAAAGGCTTGGACATATATGCTCCATCTCGCGAGCGTGTTGTCTTCAGGTAATTTCTTTGAAAATAATGGGACGAGCGGCTTATGATCGGTATATACAACCAGATCATAGCCTAAAACAAGATATTTAAAGTACTTTAACGCTTCAACTATAGCGTACATCTCCTTTTTCGTAGTTGAGTATCGACGTTGAGTGGAATTCAACGTTTTAGAGAAAAATGCAACAGGTCTCATGTTTCGAACCTTATCAGTAGCTGACTGGAGTAAAACAGCTCCTATGCCCACATTCGATGCATCACAAAACAAATGAAATTTTTGATCGAAGTTTGGATGACTCAAGGTGGTGTTTGCGCACAATTTATCCTTTAATTTTTCAAAAGCGTTTTGACAGTCCTTAGACCAATTGAATTCGATATTTTTCCTCAGCAGATTATAGAGCGGGCTTGCGATGCTCGCAAAATTTTTTATGTATCTACGAAAGAAATTCACTAGTCCTAGAAAAGATTGCAACTGTTTTACATTCTTAGGAATTTCTAAATTCTTCACTTTATCAGTACCGGTGCTTCTGGTTCCCATTCCGCTAATGGAATGTCCGAGATATTCAATTTCTCCGGCGAAAAACTGACACTTTTCGGTTTTGATTGACAATCTAGCGTTTCTTAGTAGTTCAAGTACAACTTTTATATCAGCAAGATGCTGCTCCTTTTCCTTTGAGAAAATGAGTACGTCGTCCATAAAGACGAAAACTAGTTTTCCTAGAACAGGGGACAATGTTTGTGTCATTACTGACTGGAAATAAGCAGGTGAGGTTTTGAGGCCGAACGGCAACCTGTTAAATTCAAATTTTCTGCTACCAACTGTAAATGCGGTTATTTCTTTACTCTCATCGGTCAGTGTAATATTATGATATCCCGACCTAAGATCTAGTTTTGAAAAATATTTTTGACCATTTAAACTATAGAGAATGTCGTCCACGCGCGGCAGCGGGAATGATTCTTCATGAATTACTTCATTCACTTTGCGAAAGTCAACTACCGGACGTATAGTTCCATCTTTCTTATGAACTACGATTATCGGTGAATTATAAGCTGAAATCGATGGTCTAATAATTCCGTCGTCTAACATTTTTTCGTTAACGACTTTCAAGTCTTCCATGTAACGGTGGGCAATACGATAGGGAGGGACGTTTACAACATCCACGTTATGTTTTAGACGTATTTTATAGGGTTTAATTGCAGCAGCAGAGATCGATTCATTATCTACGAGGCCTGTCTAAAAAGTATCCGACCTTTGGCCAGAAAAAATATTTCGAATACCTGTCGGAGTTGGGACCCTAATCCCCTTCAAAGTATGCCCCTTGTGCTTGCACACACTTAGCCCACCGATCCTTCCACTGCCGGAAACACCTCTGGAAGTCTTCTTTTGGAATGGTGTTCAGCTCTGTCGTCGCGTTCCGCATTATCTCTTCTCTACTCTCAAAACGGGATCCTTTCAGTGGTGTCTTCAATTTTGGAAACAACCAGAAGTCGCAAGGAGCCAGGTCTGGAGAGTAGGGAGGTTGGCGAACGGTCGTAATTCCATGTTTGGCCAAGAAATTGCGGATCAAATGGGATGAATGTGCGGGCGCGTTGTCGTGATGCAAGTGCCAGTTGTTCGCAGTCCACATGTCTGGTCTTTTGCGCCGAACTGCATCACGAAGTCGCCGGAGAACATCCTGATAGTACTCCTTTGTCACTGTTTGTCCTTCCAGTGCGTATTCGTGACACACAATTCCACGGACATCAAAGAAAACAGTCAGCATCGAAGGAGTCAAACAGGCAATGCGACGATGGAGCTGAACACCATTCTAAAAAAAAACTACCAGAGGTGTTTCCAGCAGTGGAAGGATCGGTGGGCTAAGTGTGTGCAAGCACAAGGGGCATACTTTGAAGGGGATTAGGGTCCCAACTCCGACAGGTATTCGAAATATTTTTTCTGGCCAAAGGTCGGATACTTTTTAGACAGGCCTCGTATAGTAATAACGTCTCTGATTTCATTTAACAAACTCAGCAACTCAGGCTTCATTTCTTCATCGTTACACTTGATATCATCATTATTTAATTTCCGCCGACCACGGGCTAATTCTTTGGAGTCAGAAATGTACTCTTTGTCGACAACTCCTGATATTCTGACAGAATTACATTTGGTGTCTTTCTTCTCGACATCCACATGACTGTCCTGAACAACACTAGCTGCCTGCACCAAGGTACTTAATCCTCCTTTTAACTCTCCTTGTACATCGGCCAAGTAGACTTCGGCCTCAACTTGATCCTTCTCCACCTTTTCTAAAGTACTTATTATTGCATTCTCTGGTAAAACAATCGCTCTGTCGGAGCTATTAATTAACAACAACGGAATCTGTCTCCTATTATTAACTCTCACAATTGCTTCGGCTACGCAGATGCCTTCTTTTAAAGTTGCTTTCTTTATTATGTACTCTCCATTTTTACACTTACCAACATGTCCAACATGTTTCAAAATTACATTGGGAGCAATTTCTACTCTTTGTGTATGAACTCTTAACGGCCTTGGCCCTGGATGGGAGCTGGAACTGGTAACTGCAACTACGCCGTGAACAGGCTGATTTTTTATCTTACCATCCCTTTTTACTTCCTCGCCGACTCTCGCGGCATTACACGTCTTCTCTCTTAGTTTATTTAGGACTTTTTTCTTAGCTCTGGACGTAATCGTGTCTGCCATGAGACACTCAGTATTCTCTATTAAATACTCGAGACACTCCGTCTTTCTCTTTTTTCGTCGTTTTACCTCTGCAAAAGGAATTTTCTCGTCCTTGATAATTAAACATCTTTGTTTCAAGTCTACAACGGCGTTCTTGTCTAATAAATCACGCCCAATAATGACGTCATAATTATAAATACCATCTTTAATTATGAGAGCATTTGTCTTCAAACTTACACCGTTTTTTAACTTTAGGACAAGCTCCACCTCGCCTTCAACATTACTCTTAGCGTTAACGCCTTTTATAGTCAGAGAACTTGGCTTCACGTCATTACTTATCTCACTTATTCTGTGGTAGCTGATTAGGCACTTCTCTGATCCTGAATCAATCAATGCATTCCACAGGTCAGCATCTTTACTAAGCACAATCATGGGCTTATGACTTTTTCGTATTTCAAATAATTCATTTTATCCTGTGACTTCAACTTCTTCATTTTCTTCATATTTACAAACGTTCGCCGTGACATGGCTTTCTATTACGCTTAATTCCGCCTCTCCCAGCGCTTCATATCTGTTGTGACACACTATGATCGTATCGATTTTCTCAACATTTTTAACGAGGGAATCTTCAGCACCAGAATTCTCCTCGGGTTCAAAGGGCCCTATTGCCGTAGAGTCACTCTTAATTTTATTTCTTCCATTGACGTTATTCCTATTGGAAATGAAATCTTCTCCGCTGCTTACGCTAAAAAATCATTTCCACTGTTAGTTTGGTAAGTTTCTACCTGGTCTTTTTCTGACACTCGAGTTTTATACTGTCCTCGCGCACGGCCACAATCAGGCCGACCTGACTTGCTGAAATAATCCTGTCTGGACCTACAATCTCTTGCGTAGTGTCCTAACTTATTACAACGAAAACAAGCCCCGCTACTCCGCGACTGCTCGGCGGCCGTCTGCCCTAAACTTGGTTTGTACCAATCAGTCGGTTTCTCTACCGACGCACCTTGTCTTTGGCAGACGCACACATTTCTGTTGCAATACGAGCAACGCCTAGCTTCGGTGGCTGTTTCCAATGCCTGAACTTCTAGAGTTCCTAATTCTCTATCTCCAAAAAAGGATTTTACATGAGGTCTAGCACGGAAGTTCGGCCTCGGGAAGTAGGGTCTTGAGAAGGGTCTTGAGAAAGGTCTACGCGTCCTACCTCTAGTTTGGAAACCACCCCTTGCTATTGTATGCACTTCAACCTCATCATGTGCTTCGAAGTTTGAATCGGACGAATGACCATCCTCAGCACAATAGATTTCCATAGATCTCTCAGTTCTAGTCGCTAAGATGTGTTTATCTTCGGGAAAATTCCTAATAACAGTGACTATCCTCTGAAGAAGTTCTTCAGACGAACTGAAAGGTTTGTTGAACAGTTTTTTTGAAAACTCTTCTGTCACTAAGGGGTTGATAATGACCATAGCTAACGCAACAATTAAAGTATTCTCGACATACTTATCGAGAGCAGCAGGATCGGGACAATTTACTACATAGGGGTGAGCTCTGTTCGAACACTCCGGGCTGGTCATTACTCTGTGGGTTAGCTTACGGATTTTGGATAATATCGCCACGAACTGGCTAGCTAATGCATCATTACGTTTCAGGCGTACTTTATTTAGATCACAGGCGACCGCGTGCAAAGATCTTTCACCTTTTGATACGTAGATATTTTCTAACAGGTGCACGACTTCTTCGAAAGTTAATTCGTACCCTTCACTAATTATAGAGGCTAATACTGAATTGAAATCTCCTACCCGCTTGTCTGCCGTCCTTAGTAACAGATTTAATTTTGCTTCTTCTGAAGTATCCGACAGCATATGAAAATAAGCTCTTACATTCTTAATGTGCGTTTCAAGCGATTTGTTTTCTATGAAGTCAGGATCTTCCTTTCGTTTCCTACCACGGTACTGCGGTAAATCCTGACCAGCAATCACAACACTAGGTATTGGACCTACAATAGAAGTTGTCACAGCGGTAACCGTACCAGTCACAGCGCTAATTGTCGTAACTGCTGCACTGATAACAGGGGTAACAGTGGTCGCCATCGTGCTAGGTATTTGCGGAATTGACAATCTGAAAACAGGGACGGATAACCTACCAAAGTTGGTCAAATAAGGGGTTGTTCTTATGTACTCGTATTCGTCAGAGTCACTGTTCGACATAAGCACAAAAATAATCCTATATTCATAAACCTCCAATTTCCATTAAAAGAAAAATGTTCTACACACAATATAATTTTCTACATGCAATTGATAATATTCTACATACAATAAAATTTTAACTCACATTTTCAGTGGGCTTAAACCAAGCTATTCCAGCACTCGCGAAGGTTGGCAGCAAACTGAACTGCGCAAACCGCTCCAGCTTACTCTTATTTGCTAGGGGACAATGAGCCCGCGAACAATAGCAACAACTTCCTTCAATTGTTTGAGAACAATGGACTACCTCAGTACACAACTTCTTCCGCGTACACGCTCGCTCTCTGACTACTGGGAACCAGCTTGCTTACCTGCGCTTTTGCAATGCCTGCCTACACCGCTCGCTCTGCGCTCCTTCCGGGAATCAACTTGCCTCCGCACTTCCAGGGATCAGCGTGCGCTTGCAATGCCTACTGCTTACTGCTGAGTGCTACTGCTTACTACTTACTACTTACTGCTTGCTGCTTACTCATTAATTTTAAATTAAATTTAATTTTGTATTGCTGATGTATAATCATTTAGTTGAGCGCATGCTTATATACTTTGCAAGCAACATTATCGGCGTACACTTAACTTAATATTTTGGCGATGCGTAGTTCTCGTAGATCTTCTCGTTGCAGATGACGGTGCGTAGATGCGTAGATCTCGTCGACAGACCAGTTTGTTGGTCTGGACCCCTCACATCATCTTCTCCTTTGAGTAGCGATGAGTAGATTTTTTCTCCCTCGAAGTGTTTCTTTCTCGAAGAGTTTCTTTCTCGAAGAGTTTCTTGGAAAGCACTTTGATTTTCTGCGCTGACGTCTTTCTTCCCTTTCTCGATGCTCTGAAGTAATGTGATAACTATGCGACGTTACTCCAACAGGGTGACACTCCTCACACTTAAGATCACGGATCAGCAGAACTGAAGATCAATTCTTGATATCTTTCTTCTTCAATGGGGCAATGTGACAATGTTGATATCTTGAATGTGGCTCCCCATACTGCGGCCACCAGAAATGTTCCGACCCTTTTTAGTAATCCTGGTCGAAACTACGCGAATGAGGTTCGGGAGTGAATACACAATGGAGTGACGTGATGCTCCTTTTATTTGGTACTTCGTAATTTACAAGGGCTTCAGAGTTGACAGTAGATCGCTACTACGGTGCTGCCTTGATCGTCACGCTCTCTCTACTGACAGCGACGACTCTGTTTAGAATGTGACCTCTACGGCAACCAGTCACAAATGAACGCCGATACTTCTTGTCGGCTCTATTTATGTAGCCTGACGGGAACGGGCGCACACCAATTCCCAAACAAGGCCAAGGCCGTTAAGAGTGCATACTCAAAGAATTGAAATTGCTCCTAATGTAATTTTGAAACATGTTGGACATGTTGGAAAGTGTAAAAATGGAGAATACATAATAAAGAAAGCAACTTTAAAAGAAGGCATTTGTGTCGCAGAAGCGATTGTGAGAGTTAATAATAGGAGAAAGATTCCGTTGTTGTTAATTAATAGCTCCGACAGAGCGATTGTTTTACCAGAGAATGCAATTATAAGTACTTTAGAAAAAGTGGAGAGGGATCACATTGAATCCGAAGTTTACTTGTCAGATGTACAAGGAGAATTAAAGGAAGGATTGAGTACCTTTGTGGAGGCAGCGAGTGTTGTTCAGGATAGTCATTTAGATGTCGAGAAGAAAGACACTAATAGTAAATCTGTCGGGATCACAGGAGTTGTCGACGAAGGGTACGTTTATGATTCCAAAGAAGTAGCCCGTGGTCGGCGGAAATTAAATAATGATGATATCAAGTGTAACGATGACGAAATGAAGCCTGAATTGCTGAGTTTGTTGAATGAATTCAGAGACGTTATTACTATAGACAATGAATCGATCTCAGCTGCTGCAATTAAACCATACAAAATACGTTTGAAACCTAACGTGGATGTCGTAAATGTCCCTCCCTATCGTATTGCCCACCGTTACATGGAAGACTTGAAAGTCGTTAACGAAAAAATGTTAGACGACGGAATTATTAGACCATCGATTTCAGCTTATAATTCACCGATAATTGTAGTTCATAAGAAAGATGGAACTATACGTCCGGTAGTTGACTTTCGCAAAGTAAATGAGGTAATTCATGAAGAATCATTTCCGCTGCCGCGAGTGGACGAGCTTCTCTATAGTTTAAATGGTCAAAAATATTTTTCAAAACTAGATCTTAGGTCAGGATATCATAATATTACACTGACCGATGAGAGTAAAGAAATAACCGCATTTACAGTTGGTAGTAGAAAATATGAATTTAATCGTTTACCCTTTGGTTTAAAAACCTCACCTGCATATTTCCAGTCTGTCATGACGCAAACGCTATCTCCTGTTCTAGGAAAACTATCTTTCGTCTTTATGGACGACGTGCTCATATTTTCTAAGGAGAAGGCACAGCATCTTGCCGATATAAAAGTTGTACTTGAACTATTAAGAAACGCTAGATTGTCAATCAAAACGGAAAAATGTGAGTTTTTCCGTGACGAGATTGAATATTTAGGACATTCCATTAGTGGAATGGGAACCAGAAGCACCGGTACTGACAAAGTAAAGAATTTAGAAATTCCAAAGAATGTTAAACAACTACAGTCATTTCTAGGACTAGTAAATTTCTTTCGTAGGTACATAAAAAATTTTGCGAGTATCGCAAGCCCACTCTATAATCTTCTAAAGAAAAATGTCGAATTCAATTGGTCAAAAGATTGTCAAAACGCTTTTGAAAAATTAAAGGGTGAACTGTGTGAAAGCACGGTCTTGAGTCACCCAAACTTCGATCAAAAATTTCATCTGTTTTGTGATGCATCGAATGTAGGCATAGGAGCTGTTTTACTCCAGTCATCTACTGATAAAATTCGAAACATGAGACCTGTCGCATTTTTCTCTAAAACGTTGAATTCCACTCAACGACGATACTCAACTACGAAAAAGGAAATGTTCGCTATAGTTGAAGCGTTAAAGTACTTTGAATATCTTGTTTTAGGCTACGATCTGGTCATTTACACCGATCATAAGCCTTTAGTTCCTTTGTTTTCAAAGAAATTGCCTGAAGACAACACGCTCGCTAGGTGGAGTATTTATGTCCAAGCCTTTGATGCCAAATTAAAGTATTTTTCTGGGAAAGCGAATAGTGCCGCCGATGCATTAAGTAGATTAAATCATGACAAAAATCCCTTAACAGAAAGAGAACTATTAGAGTGTTCTGATTTAACCCCAGATGTAGAGACTTTTCCCGTTGTAACCAGGCTGCAAGCCGCTGCTGCGGGTAACAAATGTAACAAGCCCGTGACTGAGGAAGAGCTCGAGGAGACAATGCCAGGAAATGATGACGGAAGAAACAACAACAGTACTGCTGAAAGCCCCAGACGTGAACCCAGTGACTTTAATAGCAGACAGAAAACGAGCTTATGCAGACTGGATAAAGTTAACAAGACTACAGACCATTCAAGTATTAACGACAACTGGTCGTTAGACGAATTTAAACGTGAACAAGATAGTGATGCCTTCTGTTCTGAAATGAAGGATGCCCTAGAGAATGCAACAAAAGTTTCTAATACTGACATGAATGAATTTCTGATTATGAATGACATTTTGTATAAAAGACGAAGAATTGACAACAGACCCAGCACCATTCTGACTATTGTGGTGCCATATACTCTGTTGCACAAGACAATTCTATTCATACACAATTTGTCCCATACAGATTTGAATCATACCTTGTTTAAGTTTAAATTAAAATATTTTCATCCGTACGAACGGACAATTACACGCAAAATTGTTGAATCTTGTGACATCTGTAAGATTCTAAAATCACGAATACCGACGCCGATTAAAATTCTAAATGCTCCAATTGGAACACGATGTTTTCAAACGGTCAGCATGGACTTCTACGGTCCATTACCAATGACGGACAATGGTAACAAATATATTCTTGTATTTATCGACCTATTTTCACGTTTTGTTAAATTATATTCGACTAGTGACCGATGTACAGAGACTGTTACAGACTGTCTATGGAATTTTTGCTGTTTGTTTGGTACCCCGGACGTGCTACTGTCCGACAATGCCCTGGAATTTAAATCCTCTAATGTAAGAAATTTCACAAAAGGACTTTCTATCTTAAAAAAGGAAGTTCTAGCTTATTCCCCTTTTTCAAACGGCAATGTTGAGCGATGTAATGGTAAAATTCGACACCTGCTCAAGTTATATCTAAATTTTCTTACTCATAATGAGTGGGATAGATTGCTGGATATTGTAGAGAATTCGATTAATAATAGCTATAATGAAACTTTAGGAGATACACCCGCATACACGGTTTTCGGTGGAGATACGTGTGTTTATATCAGTTCTACAAATTTAGAAGACTTCAATGTTGCGACTACATATGAAGATGTTCACAAACAAAAATTTACCGAGTCATCTATTGTAGTGAACAATATTAGAAATGCGATCATTAACGCCACAATCGAAAGAACTGCCTATAGAAATATGAAACGTCGCGATAAAAATTTAAAAGTGATGGACCGTGTACTAGTAAAAAATCATGCCAAAAAACACAAATTACAGCTAAATTTCTTAGGACCAGGTATCATTGAAAAGCTAGGTAAAAACTACGCAGATATTAAGATCGGTAACAAGATTATCCGATCGAACCTAAACTATGTGCTGCCTTTAGATAAGTTAAGAAGGTAAAATTGTCAACCTAGTTGGAGCTGTTCATTCCTTATATTCTGAAAATGCCATTCCATATATGTATTTCAATGGTATTTAGTTTGTAAGTTCGTTCAATGAGTTTCTAGCTTGTATGAGTGTTCTACGAGTTTCTTTCTTAAGACTTTATGTATGTCTTGCGTTAGGAAATATTGTGTTGCGCTAACACCTTCAGAAGAGATGTTGAGCTCAGGATGTTGTCATACTGTTGTTGCGACATCAAGAGCTGTGCTCGTCAAGCCGTCAGCTAGAGTTGATAAACTGAGACGTAATCGTGGAGATGTCGACACGAGAGTGCGAGTGTGCAACCGCGAGAGCTGCCTCGAATCTGCCGCAGATTGTTTGACAACAATGCTAGGCAGTGTAGTTGGAATGAAAGCGTCTTAATGAGAATGTGTCTTAATGAGAATGAAGCGTTGCCTTATTATGAAACGACAATTGCTTACTTAAACTTGTGGCCATGCTAATATCCTGTATCGTATCCTTTCAGAATCCTTGGGCGACTCCTGAACAATTCCAGGACAGTGCACACTCCGATTTACAAGATACACATACACTTTGAACCTTCAATTAGTACTTGGTAGCGTACTTATCTAACATCAATAAATCAATCAATAAATCAATCAATCAATCAATCAATCAATCAACCAATCAATCAATCAATCAATCAATCAATCAATCAATCAATCAATCAATCAATCAATCAATCAATCAATCAATCAATCAATCAATCAATCAATCAATCAATCAATCAATCAATCAATCAATCAATCAATCAATCAATCAATCAATCAATCAATCAATCAATCAATCAATCAATCAATCAATCAATCAATCAATCAATCAATCAATCAATCAATCAATCAATCAATCAATCAATCAATCAATCAATCAATCAATCAATCAATCAATCAATCAATCAATCAATCAATCAATCAATCAATCAATCAATCAATCAATCAATCAATCAATCAATCAATCAATCAATCAATCAATCAATCAATCAATCAATCAATCAATCAATCAATCAATCAATCAATCAATCAATCAATCAATCAATCAATCAATCAATCAATCAATCAATCAATCAATTAATCAATCCATCAATCAACGTTTAATGCCATTGTAATAAGCAAATACTTGCTGTTCCACCTAAGGTTAGCGTTTAATACTACAACGCTAGACTTCCACTTTTTATTCTGAACACGTTTAAATCCCGATGTGCACCGGGGTAAATCAACTGTGGCAGCCGCAGGAAACAAAAATAGTCTTCGGTATCAAGATACGAAAGGAAGTATTACAAGAAGCCTACTGCAACTTTCAAGTGTTCCTGAACCTCGAATCCCCGTTGCGTACTCGAATTCAAGTATTTGAATCGGGAGAACACGTCGAACTCGTGTTCATAATCAGAATTGCTGCATTCCCAACAAATATCCAGTGAGGAATTACTTTTTCTACATCAACATTTATAAAGTCATAATTTATTTATCACATTTATGTGATTAAAATAAATCACAATTTTAATTCCCGCGCTGTTAGTAGCTTTTTGGCCTGCTAAGATGGGCAACAGAGTGTCTAACCTTAATGTAGACACCATTCTAACGGCGATTAAAGCCAACAACGGTCAAATATCGGATGAACTCATCCGACACACCGAGGAAACGAGAGTAGATCTCATTCCTGACCAGTTGAGCGACATAATGTTGCTTCTTTACACGATAATTACTATCATAATTACGGTAATGATTATTTACATAAAACGCGACCTTAATAGAGTAACAGGTCGTCTGAGTGGTGAGGACGTCGCTTTGCGTCGAACCGCCTTAAAAGAAATCTGTACTAGTCCTAAACAAGTAATTGCAGTTTCACCTTAAGCTCTGATTAAGATGGATCTGATTATCATATTCTTGGTTTTAATATCTCCCGAGGAGTAGAATCCTCCCATGTCTTAGATTACTACTATTTTATACGGAGATTTTTTCTATTATATACGGAATATACGGAATATGTTTTTATTGTCGTTAATTATAAACATTGATGTCGCGTTACTCGCCCTCTGCTAAGTTCATTTATTGTTTTAGATTGGTGGAATTGAATTAGCTATTGATTTTTCTTTTATTTCCTTGCAATCTTTAATTTAGTTGAATTGAGATATGTTATTTTAAATCGTATTTGATTCCTATTCTACTTTTACCTTGCCAATTGTGGTAATGTAATGTACTGTTTAGCGCATTTAAACCTCTTTTTGAAATTTTTGTGTAACTTAGTCTTATGATGGAGTTTTCCTTTTTATTTCCCATTGCATTGAAAATTCTGTTCTCGAAATATGTTCATATGTTAATCCTAAATAAAAATTTTGTTCTCGATCTGACGGTAGGTGTCCATTTTGTTCAAAAAAGTATACCTTATGGAAAGGATTTATTAAGTACGCGTTTTGGTGTTTGATTTTGATATTTTGATATGTTAATAAAATTGTGTGGTGTATCCATTCGTATCCAAAGTATCTGGAGTATCCAAGAATTCTATGAATCAATTGATAAATAACTTGATATGAATAAACAAATTGTTTGAGCTAAGTGCGTAGAGTGATTATTTGGTTGATTTTAGGTAATAAATCTAGTATTGAATTGACACTAAAAATAATGTTTAACAAGATGTAGGATTACCGTTGAAATTTGTTTATGATGACGGCAAAGGCCATACCTGCCTACCTCCGTTCATAATTCGGAAGCAATTTTTCTGATCTGTGTAATTAACTCGACGAGTTGTAAGAGTTATTGATCGTCAAAGGATAATCAATGTGATTGATTGACGTTTTAAAAATATTTTTATTGTAATAAAAAATTTTTGTGCGTGGGGGGGTCCTAGATGTGCGCCCGCCAGGCATATAAATAGGATCGGCGAGAGACACCGTGGTTCATTTAGCGGTGGTCTGCCGTAGAGGTCGAGTTTACAAACAAAAGCGTCGCTGTCAGTAGCGGAGCTCGGCTGTCGAGAAAGCATCTGTAGAGGTCACTGATGCGCTATAAAGTATCGAGATTATCTTCCGATCTAAAGGTTCTCTACCAATTACGAAGCCTGTGTCAATTCTGAAGTACAATAAAGAATAACTACATTCGGCTGTGATTCACTCCCGAACCTCATTCGCGTTTAGTTACGACCTGATACTGAAAGGGCCGGAACACAATGTATGTGTGCTTTTTTTTTTGGGACGGATTCGGGATTTTGGCCTACCAGGCAATTCTCCTGCTAGTTCGTACGTCATGAGCAAGAATGTTTTATTTGCTTCGAAATATTTAGGTGATTCAACTGATTAGTAACACCGTCGAACGAATTTCGGCTTTGTCTAGAGTTGGTTGAGGAAACCGGAAATTAAATATTTTATGTATGTATGTAGGAATTTTTCGCGTAGCTCACGTCCGCCTCACTCAAGGCACATTTGAAGGAAACCGAGGAATAATTCTTACGTTGATCGACCATGTAATGCGCTGTCTCTCGAGTACAAATGGACCAGGTTAGACAATTTAACGCGTATTTTACGGAAGGAGATCATTAGCAATTTACCGCGAAACTCAGGGGTCTAAGTCATGCTGGTCGACAAGCGGACTGAGAATCAAAACCTGAAGATCTTCGCAAATAAATGTGCTTCATTTTCTATAATTATGATGAAAGAGCTGATGAGCTCCAACGTGGGAGTCCAACGCGTATTGACGCAGTAATCTACAGGATTTCTCCGCGATTTGACGCAACGAGGATCTACGGAATTTTCCACGAGTTCACGTGGCGCCAAGGATGAATTTTTTAATGGAAAAGCTTCAGAAGACCTCGATTCTCAGCAGGGGGCCCTCCCCAGGATCAGTAGCAAGCCCAGGATCAGTAGCAAGCCCAGGAGCAGTAGCCTCCCCAGGATCAGTAGCAAGCCGAAGAGGAGCAGCAAGTCACAGGAACAACAACCACAAGCTGTAACTAGGTGCACAGGAGGAGCAACAGCAAGTTTTTGTTGCAAGAAAAACGTCTACTTTGAATCACAGGATGAAATGATAATTATGAGGAAGAAACCTTGAGGTTGGAAAATCACCTCCATTTGAGATTGTGTTTTTGGGTGGATTGCAACCGAGAAAGCTGAAAGGATGTCTCTACTTGTAACAAATTCGCCGATTTTTCGATCTCTAATTTATATGTTTATCTATGTCGATGAATTTGCCGAGAGCAAGTCGAGAATAATATGTCGTGTGTGTTTTATTTTATGCGTTGAAGTGTCCGATTTATGCGTTATCTTTGATGTGTTCTTTTCTCCTTGCGTTCTATAATAATGTGTATAAGAAATGTGCGTTTCAAGTATTAGGTGTGTGTCAGGTATTAATGAACTTTTTATAAATGCGTCAACATCGGCGTAAATCATGAGGTGATATGTAGGGATATTTTGATGTCGGGAAGAGCGAGGGGATTGAATAAGGGGGGGGGCGAATATTTTCTAAATTTTTAACGTAAAGGGTACGTCACGGTTATAATTTAAATTAACGGATGAAAATTTGCACCAACTTTGCAAGTTGGCACAAATTTTTCTGGGGCGATGCGGGTATTGTGGGGAAATACTTCACTCGGGGAAATTTGGGAAATACTTTATTCGAAGAAGTATGAAAATTTGGGAAATACCTTATTTCAGGAGATAATTCACCTTTGTTGGGAAATACTTTACTCGGGGAAATTTGGGAAATACTTTATTTGAGGAAAGACTTCACTTCAAAATACTTTACTTGGGGAAATACAATATCTTGTTGAGCCAGGGACAGTGGACAGGATGTTGTAACCGCAGAACTCTACAAGAACGGCGTTGTTCTCAGGTTTCGACATGAGTCTGGCTATAAATATGTCGAGCTCAAGTGGGTAGCGGTTCGACGAGAGAGCTGGCTCAGGCGTCTACAAACACAGTCTGAGACACGAACACAAATCTCAGGCCAACACACAACAAGACGCACACACAACACACATACGCAGGCCGTGAAGATATTCACGGTAGAGAACAGTGCTCCCAATAGGCGTGGCTACGGGTCAAAACAACCAGTCGTGAAGCGGGAAGGAAGTAAACTCGAAACTGCCCACGATACTAGCCAATGAAAGCAACGAGGGGAACGCGGACACAAAGAAACAGCCAATACCACTTCTAGATGTCGAAGTAAGTGAATCTCCAACCAATAAGAATTGAAATGCTGTGTCTAAACGGCGAAGAATCGGGATTTTTCGAGAAGGAATGAGGCGACGCGGATAAAAAGGATTCACGACAAGAATTGAGAGAATTCTGGTCTCAGCCACGCGAAACGATACACTTCAGGCTTTGGAGTGCAAAAAAAAACGGGAAATTTCGGCGATAGGCCGACATTTCCCGGGCTAGTGTTAAGTCAGGATTGACTTCACTCGAGAAATCGAAGCTGACATTTAACTCCTTCAATAACGACAAGATTGTGCAACGAACACCCGCTCGAAGCGTGTGCGGATAATCTCTCCGAACGCCCAAGGAGACTGCAACTGTATCGTCGAAGTATTGCCCTGCAATGAGCACTCGCTCGAAGAATTACGGTCTGAGCACATCAACAATTCAACTTGAAGTGAAACACCCATGGAGAATCTCTGCGCTAATTATAAGCTCACAGACAACCACAGCATTAAAATCTGGAGTCACGCGTTCACCCACAAAACGGAAGGAAACAAGAAAAGATATACAGTTTGCCAGCACGCCAACGCAGCCAAAGCGCAGATGTGGGGAGCATGAATGTGCTAAGAATGGACAGCAGCAGCGCCTTCCTGATTGGAGCATGAGTATCACCGCCGCAGTGATGAACTCTGAGAACTCTGTTGAAGAGCCCGCAAAGTTGGAAGGAGTTTACACCGAACATTCAGCGACCGCGCCTCACGGAAGTGTTAAATTTTTGTGGTATCGAGTATTTTGAACAGTGCTTCACAGTGTATTAGTGCAAGTCAAAGTGGTACGCTGCAGTAAAAGGGACGGGCCGTGTAATGATTTTGTGTCCTAGGTCTACGCGATAACATGCGAAGCATTCATATATTTTGGGTGCCTTGTTGTGAGTCAAGGTTAAATTGTAATTTGTCAACCTCGTAATTTCTGTGCTTTGAGTTGCATACGGTGACCATAATTTGTGTGTTCGTAAATTGTTGGCAGCGCGGAAGTATTGGTAACTTGAATTCTCGGTAAGCATCACATTGTATCATGTCATGTTTAGAGTCTTATAACGGTAGAAATGTGTGTGCCTTTCTTTAACGCAATTGTGCCATTTCAAATCATTTCGTTCCAATGCCTTGTATACTTTATCCACGTGTTTTCCCCAAATAAATTCATGTAAATCTTCAACCCTTTTATTCTCCATGTCTGGTATGCAGGTGTACGCAAGCATAAAGGATAATACTATAACATGTGTGGGGGTTGCAATTCCCTCAGCGTATGGGCAAGGGGGGGTCCTAAACCCACCCCCTCGTCTCTGTATCGCGACAGGGTAAAAAAGTCTATGGAAAGCTTTACAGAAACAATTTGGAAAATCCATCCGTAATATAGGTAGAGCACACATTTCACTTTCAAATGCAACAAACCGCATTGCTCTAGCTTTGTAAACGTCGGAGTTAGAACGACAAACGTCTTGAAAACTTACTTTTTTCACAAGACCAATTTTTAGAAAAAAAATGCTTCTCCCCCTACAGTTTTTGAGCTACAGTGATGATTTTGGTATCATTGGATGCAGAAAAACAAGGGCTTTACAATGTATTGAAAAGTTTTTCGAAATTCATTCTTGTTTCAAAGTTATGACGTCATAAATTTGAATTTTTTGAGAATATTTAGATTTTTTTTATTTTACCTTTTTAAATTTTTATATTGGAAATTTGAGGAAAAGCATTCAAGTTTTTGGAATGTCCACGTTATTCTGCATCCAATGATACCAAAATCATCACTGTAGCTTAAAAACTATCAGAGAAGAAGCATTTAGAAACCCCCCAAAATGTCACTTTCTATGATTTCCCATTTTCTTTTCAAGAAAATCGCATTTTGTCATAAATGACAAATGATTCTAAATTGCATTTCCTATCGGTATACCAAATTTCATTGCTCTAAATTCAATGATAAAAAAAATATTCGGAATGGGGGATGCTTACCTTGAGGAATATGAATGTTAAAATATATATAAAAAAAAATAGAATAAAATTGAAAATTTGAGGATTTTTTTGAATGTCCACGTTATTCTGCATTCAATGATACCAAAATCATCACTGTAGCTCAAAAACTGTAGGAGGAGAAGCATTTAGAAAAACCCCCAAAAATGTCGTTTTCTATGATTTCCCATTGTCTTTTCAAGAAAATCGCATTTTGTCATATATGATAAATGATTCTAAATTGCATTTCCTATCAGTATACCAAATTTCATTGCTCTAGGTTCAAAAATGAAAAAAGGTCCGTAAGGGGGATTCTCTCCCCCTCCCGGGGGAGACGTTAGCCCTGGGATACGTTCCTGATATTTTTACAGACATTCGGGGACATATCTCAAACTCATTTAAAGCAATAAAAAAATCGGGAGAATCGACTTTTGGACTGCAGCTAAGGGGAACAGGCCAAAATGGTTCCCTTAAAAAAAATCAGGGCACAGGTAAAGCAATGTTTGCTCAACAGGCAGCAAGCAGCCGAAACGCAAATTTCTCCGAATTTTTTCGTATTCAAATCTTTCGTCGAAACTCGCCAGACATAATTTTTTAATTTTCATTTACTCCAGACAGCTTCACAAACTTTTCATAGGTCTGTCGTTAATCTTCTTTGACAATTTAAGAAAATTTTCAAAATTGTATCGCTTCAAGCAGAGAACAGACGATCAGAGCGTGATATATCATCATTCAATTTTTTTTGCAGCGGGAAAACCACTTTAAAAATTGAACTTTTATAATAATATTCTCTTTGTAAAACATTTTTACCACCGTGAAAGTTCCTATTTCAGTTGTCGTAGCCAAGAGATGAAGTTTTCGGCAGCGCGCTGTTAACAAGAACCAGATAATGCAAAAACGCTCAGTGTACCTCGGAACCGTCACTAAAAATTCCAAAAGCCGAATGGAAATTCAACTCAGACGCTTGGTTTACATACTCGGGGATGGTAGCTCCAGAGATCACTTACGGAAGAAAATGAGCCAAATGAAGGCGGGGATGCTTTCCACTTTTAAGGAGAACGTCCGCCCAGAAATTGGAAAAGTGGGGTAAAATTAATTTTACTTGCGATGGGAGGTGCAAAAGGTCAGGTACATCCTAAGAAAAAATGAGACTCATACGTTCACTCGTTCTCCCGCTACGGGGGTTTGAAGAATGGGGGGGGGGAGGGGAGGGGGATATGGTATTTTATCATGTTACATCTCCCCCTTTGCTCTTTCTTCACGGCGCGACGTTGCTATGTCATCTCCTATGTCTCTGTATTACTCTATAATGATTTCAGGGCAGGGGTCTAACCTGAACCAAATTTTTTTTTAAATTTGTATTAAAATTGTTTACATTTCTTTGTTTTGCCTCTTCTTGGAGGTTCGGAATATAGGGTTTAAAAATGCATCTCCTCCTACAGTTTTTGGGCTACAGTGATGATTTTAGTATCATTGGGTGCAGAAAGCCGAGGGCTTTCCAAAAGGTTCTAAGCGATTTCACAATTAATTTTTGAACAAAAGTTATGACGTCATAAATCCGCATTTGTTGAAACCAAAATTTGCTCTCAATTTTTTCCATTTTTTATTAAATTAAAACTGAAAATTTTTGGAACTGCACATGACTTTTTGGAATGTCCTCGTCTTTCCGCATCCAATGATACCAAAATCATCACTTTTACTCAAAAACTGTCGGAGGAGATGCATTTTGAAAACCCCCAAAAATCTCGTTTTCTATGAAAATCTCGTTTTCTATAGGGAAAATAAAATTTTTTCATAGAGGATAAACGATTCCAAATTGCATTTCCTATCAGTATAATAAATTTTATCGCTCTAGGTTGAATAATAAAGAAAAAGCTCCAGAAGGGGGACGCTCTCTTTAGGACAATCTCATGCACTACTATCAATGATAACGGGGCGACACCGTAGTCAGAATAATTCCTTCCAATGGCTACGGTACTGGGCTTTAGGTACTCAAGGACACCTTAGCACAAGATGTGCTTCAAAATTATAAAAACGTGAGTGCTTGGTATGAGCATGGGCATAAAATTCGCATTAGTTAACTACCGTTTCATTAATACGACTATTTTCCGTTAACGTAATAAAATAGAAACAAAATAACTTACTGGTTTTATGCTAACCACTATGGTTTAAAAATAAAAGTTGTTTGGATATAAATTGAAATATTTACGAGAAACCCGTAATACATTTTAATTTCGTATTTTAACACCCAGTATTATTTGATCGAGTAACTTTGGTATTGTCCTGTAGTCGTAAATTTCTTAGCGCAGAGCAAGAGATACAAATGCCTTTTTTGATTAAAATTTCATTTGCTTTAAAGAACAACCTAGAGCTTCATTCACCAGATGACTGACATCCTTTCCCGTGTGGTGGCACTTTTCAGTGAAACATTGAAACGAATGCCCATAAGCCCATCGTCAACTTCCTCTTCAGTGTCAAAAATTCGAATTATAACTGAATAGCTATTTTCATTATATTCTCATTTGAGTTCCTTTGATCTTAGGTCAAGTTCTGACTAGTACCTCTTCTAAAATTATATTATAAGTTAGATTCAGCATCCCTGATCTAAACAAATCGGTTTCCAGGAGAGGAAAGAAGAAACCTCTATTTCATACGCTGTTAAGGAATCGGGGACTCTACCCACAAGATGTATTCCTACACCATTCGCATAGAAAGAGCAAAATTACTAGAAGTTCACTAACAGTATAGAAATTTAAGAATAGAGTGAAAGGTATTGAAAAAACAGCAGCGAATCGAGTAAAGATGGTCTGAAACAAATCAAAAACCTGTTCTATTTTGTGAAATCTCTCCTATTCTGAAAAGAAAAACGTGTGAAAATCTACAAAAAAAGGCTTACCTAACCTTTAGGATTGAAAACCACAGGATCCCTCCAGAAATCTCGTCAAGAATCCAATTTCCACTTCGCGGTAATGGTCAACAAATGTCGTACACACTAATAATTATATCACTTAGCGCAAGCTGGAGAAAATTTGTCACTGGATAACACTTTCCCCACGCATTTAATAAGTCCACAATTCTTGAGTAATTATCGCCTGAAACACAGTCAGCCGCCAACCCATGAGGGAAAAGTGGTTACAGCTCTATTTCTGTGACTGAGGCACCTGAACCTTAGTCAGCCCTCCAGCAGTTCTCGACAGTGTGGCCCATACCCCCACAATCCTGCAATTGTTTTGTCTTGCTATGTTCATCTGGCTGCATCTGAGAACTTCTTCGTGAAGAAGTACAAGCTCCGACTTATTTTTCAGGGCCACGCTAGGAAGATTTTACAAGTTGAAAGTTGCGATCCCTCTTGGAGTTCCTACCTCTCAAACCAGAGTACATTCCATGGAGGTCTCTTTCTTCTCTCACCTACAATACTTTTGCAGATGACTGCAGGGATTCAGACAATAACTGATTCCTAAGGTTACCAGCCATGGAGAACATCTTTGTGAAGACTATAAATTTATGCTCACCAGGTCTACAATTTGAAGGTATGGAAACATTCCGCATCCATATGTTTACTAGCAATCACTGTATTCATGGCATTTAGGTAATTTTTTCATTCTGCCTCGGCACGTTCAGTTGTAGAACCAAAGTAAACCAGTTGAATTATTTCAACTACAATGAGCGCATGCAGATCCAGATCGTCATTTTTGGCATGGCTTTCACCAGTTCTCAAGGCAATCACTTTTTCCTCCTAACCTTTCTTTCTTTCTTTCTTCCTTTTAAGTCAGAGCAGTGTTTTTGCTTCATGTTTGGGGAAGGCCACCGCAAAACCCCTCTTGTATTGAACACTTTTATCAACTTCCTAAGCATGAACTTTGCTGGCTCTTGGAGTTTGTCATCTTGACTTCCTGTGAAGTCAAAGGGACAAACTGAAGTTAAAATAAAGTCAAGATGACAAACTGCCTCTCTAGTGCCTCCAGTAGACTCTAAGATACACTTAACCTGTAAAAAATACCGGTAAATTTTACGGTAAACACAGCATTAATCATGGCATTTTACTGTCAGGCATATTGTACAGGAAAACACTGGGTCTGAAACCAATAACGGTTAATTGGTAATAAAAAGTGGATTTCATATCATTGGATTTCATGAAAGAAATTTGGCTCAATTTGAGCTTAAAATTACTTGAACAAGTTTTAAATACTTACTATGAACTCTAAGAGGTATGTTTTATCTGTGCAATTAAAATCATCTGAGAAATAACTGATGAACCAGTATATACGGACATCCCTTCCCATAATGGATAGACGAATGATCATTCTAATTATTCACTGATTACATTAATTGTGTTTTTCTCCAACATCAACTTTAGATGTGGTATTTTAAGCTTTAAAAGGTCCAAGATTAAAATATCAGTTTGAAAATATTGGCTCTAAGGTCTTTTATCGTCATTGCACTCCTCCTCTTTAATTTATGCAGCTTTAAAAAAATCGTAAAACAAAAATTAAAAGTTTTTACACAAACGTTTTGTTCCAAGGAATGAATTGGTGAATTAATCAGAGAAGCCTACTGCGTGTGAACAGTATTGTAACTAATTTTCCAAAGCGTGTTTGCGCGGCAAGTTGAACAGGAGTAAGAATTGTACGCGAGAGGAATCAACATTGAAATCTTATTGGTATTGCATCCCAGTATTTTTGTTTCGTTCTCATGGTCAGCGCATAATAATTTGTCAATTCTCTCATATTAATAGTCAGTATATATAAGTTGCATATTAATAGTCAGCAAACATTTTATAAGTTGGGATTTAGTTCAGCGGACGTTTTCCGCTGATCATCGTAAAGCCCAAACAGTGGTCTTGTTATTCTACTCACACATATAGTATATAGGTATTGAGTCTTGTGAAAATTTTGATGAGAGATATCGTCCCTAAGTTCTCCTCGTGTATCTCTTGAGTTTCATTTTTTGACAATTGATTTTTAAACACACATGTGGTAGTTTATTTTAACTGAACCTTTTTTGATCATGCTTCTTTTGTTGGTTCAAATGTTCTAGATTGTCAACTCAAATCAGAAAATAAGAGTAGCCTCACTGGCAATGACATCTATTGTAAACATATATACCCTATAGAGGGCCTAAATTATGAGCTAATTCGAGCGTTCTCAAATACTATAAAATACATCAGAATACAGGCTAAAAATGTGTTGGAAGTCAGTATGTCATTTTAATTGTCTATTCTGTGAAAAAGTACCGAAATAATTTGGCAGGGTTTGTAAGCCACTTTGTATTTCATGAAAACTTGTGCAATGTTGCATTTCCATGTTCATATCAAAAATGTCACAGGAAATTCAAAACTTATACTGGATTCCGATCGCATATTTTAGGAGACCATGGAAAAAATGTGTCAAATGACATCCCCTATCAAAATCATTAGATTCTGTTTTGCAGTGTTAGTTAGAACATTGCAATCAAATTTGTACTCATTTAAATGCTCTGCGTCGATATCTCAATGATCGTGTAAAAGATGGTGAAATAATTTCATTCCCTGTGAAAGATTGTGATTATTACTCTCAAAAAGTTTTAGGTTTGAAAGTCGTTGTAGTAGAGCCCATTGTAGATGTTCTCATGATCAGGTTGCTTTAAAATATTTGATATCGTCTTGTGTTAATGAACGCAGTGTTGATATTTATTCAGTAACACTTTCAGCTGATGAAATTAGCTTTGATGTATCTGGTACTAGTTATAAACCTGCTACTATTGAGACAGATGAGAAAAAAGCAAAAGTGATGAAAATTTAAGTAAAAATTTTGTAGAAACATTTAATTTAGGAAACCTTGCTTTGTTTTATCACAAATTGCAGGAAAAACTATTACTTCCCCTCATTTACCATCTAGCATATCATTGCAGTATTTCATGAAATTTACCAACAAGGACAGACATTTCTGTGCTCATATGTAATCACAAAATCAAAAATCAAAGCTGGCGTTCCTGATGGGTTAGAAGGAACTGAAAAATTATTATTAAATAATTAATAATAATTGTAAATTATTATTTACAACATGTTTATGAATAACAACATGATATGTTTACACGAACATCAGATAATTTTAGAACTGACTTCAAGCGTAAAACAACATTTAAAATTTTAATAATTATGTTAAAGCAATTGAAATACAATTTGAAATAATATTCAGTGTGAATTTACTTTTCGGTTTATTTCTGTGTGTAGAAGCCTAGAAAATCTGAGGAAGAAAAAGTGTTTTAAAGATGAATTAGCTTTTACCTAAGTGGTTGGTAACTTGCTTATGGTAAATGACATACTAGAGGTTAAATCCTTTATTTAGGCATGATCCTAATTCTCTTAAACTCATTCTCAACCAAGATGCCTATGAGGTTAGTAATCCGCTTGGCTCAAGTAAAAAACACAAAGTACTGGCTGTTTACTTCACTCCTGGTAATGTTTAATGTTTAATGCTGATCATACCATTCCGGCTTTGCAATGAACCGGAAAAGATTTTTACTATTTTGGGTATGAGGCATTTTTGTTTACTTGAAAAAAGACCTGCAGGATCTAGAGTAAAATGGGACTAAACTTGGCAGAAACAGGATCAGAGGCCCTTTTCGCTGTATTAATGAAGACAACTTTGGCTCACATTGTGTTTCAGGATTTCAGAAGACTTTTGTAGGTATTGCTTAATTCAGAAACAAGATTTTAAGCAGAATCCATTGGCCATTGGAACATGTAGAACATTTGAATATTACAAATTAGACATTTCAGGCTTTCAAAAAGTGTGAATGTCAGAGATATTAAATTTAATTCTGTATTTAATGCTCTGTCATTGTTGTCCATGTCCATACTTTTTAAAAGCTGGTTCGAAGAATTGGGAACCGAGCGCAGCGAAGCTAGATCCTGTTGGCGCCAGAAGTGCGAGAACTACCCAGCGTGTACTTTGTTGCTTAATTTGCTTTCTTGTTGATATCCATGCATATTTTATTTTGTTCATACAGAAATCTATATATCGAAAGCACATGCATATACATTTTGTGTATGGCCGATTAACTTAGCTTTATTCTTTACCTTTCCAGACCCCTCGCAATTCGTCAATATTTTGAAACTCAATTCCTTTATATAAACCAGTGATAAATTGTGTGTATGTTCCTCAAATAAAATCGAGTGATCACGCTATCGGCTAGTATCAATTTATTTAACCGCTTGGTAAAGGGAAGTAAGTCTATTCGCGAATAACTACGTACGCCATGAAAGAGAGCTACATTCATATTATCGTATTTGTCTGCCTGGGTTACCTCCATGTCTTGGTCATGACCTATTTGAGGGCATTGTAAACTATGACTGTTTTCTTTTCATTTAAGATTTGGTCTGAGTGAAAAAACGGTTGACTTATGATGAATTAAATAAATTAAAAGTAACATTTAAATCCCTTGGAGCTGATGCTAGTTGTAAGCCCAGTGAAGCAAACACATCTGGAGACAAGTTAGGAGGGCAAGCTGCTGAAAACTGGTGCTTACTAAGATGGCTGCCACTCATACTACGCAACAAAATTATGAATGCAGAAGACTCCGCTTGGTGCTGCTTCCTGCTGTTTCGGGATATTGTTGAATTAGTATGTGCTCCAAAGATAACTAAAAGTGATGTTCCTTACTCGTATACTCTAACTGAGGACTATCTTGAATTACGAAAGACGTTATTTCATTGAATGAAATGATGCCCAAGCACCATTCCCAAGGCATTATCCAAAGCTTATTTTGAATTTTGGATCATCTCTGGCCATGACTTTTAAGTGTCGTCTCTCATACTTCAAAAGATGTGTTCAATATAGCCGTAAATTAAGATAGCTGGATAGTATTTTCCTGACCCTATTGACATTGGGTCATGTGAATTATTCTTGTGAATGAAACTTCGGTTAAGTTGTAAGCCACACTTTCTGCCTTTAAATGTAGATTTGTGATGAAGTGGCCATCAGAAGACATCGGTACAAGAAAGTATATATTAGCATATATTAGAGTTGAGCTAAGCAGACAGTGATATCAAAGATATCCTGACATTTAAGGAGATTCTTTTCATACTTATATCTGGTGGTGAGATTTCTGAAGGTCCCTCCGTTTTCTTTGTCGTGAGGAAGCATCAGTCAATTTTTGACTTCAGCCTTCATGTCCATCAAATTTCCTCTTCCCTTGGTCAGGATCAGAAATCTTATCATTGTGTGAGTTATAAAGAGCTTAGCGATTATTACCCTCTTCAAGGTTACGAGAGAGCTTTGGAACGTTATTGATTCCTCTTAATTAATCAAAAGAGCTTCTCACACTGAAAATGGCAATCGCATTAACAAAACATTTTTCGAGTGTTGCCAAACCTGGCAAGTGATACTGTGGATGGTATACTTCTTGTGTTCGCCAAAGTTGTAGTAGAAACTAGGGATGACCCTAGTCTTGTTGGAGAAGATGAGTTTCGGCCAATCCTGAGGCTGATTCAAATTCGCATGCGAAGAAATTTCTAGGGGTGTCCTTCGGGTGGGCGAATTAAGGAGACCGTCTGGGTAGAAATCAGGATATGTGTTGATTTTCTGTTTTTATATGCATCTTATAGAGGATTTTCTTGCGCTTCCATTGGTACTTTCCGTTTACGTCTACTCCGAATAGTGCGCCCACCAGAGGGGGGGAAAGCGATGGGGGTGGAGTGACCTTGAACCCTCCCCCCCCTCATTATTGGGAGTCAATTGAGCGTTTCTCTGCGGGAATGGCATTATAGTTCGTTCATGGGCTACTCAAAGTGGTTCCATTATTCAAACGAAACATTCTAAGGCTGAATAAATATTTTTTATGAAATTTTGACAATTTCAGAATTTAGCTGTTCTGCCGTATCTATGATACCGCAGCTTTCCTTCATAGCTTGATGACAGCTGCAGTATCATAGCTACAGCAGTGGTGAGCACACCAATCCAAAGGGCTTGAAAAGAGCTATAAAACAAAGGAGTTGAATAGACAAAAAAACGTATTTTGGTGGAAAAAAATTAAAAATTAAAATTTTTTTTTTGTCAAGAATTACACCCATTCCCTTTTGTTGTTTATTTTTTCCCAGAGTTACAGAGCTACAGCAATGTAAATTATATCAATAAAAAGGGCTTGAAAAGAGCTACAAACGCTCAAGAGTTCATTGTAGAAAACCCTGTAGTGCAAAAGATAAAAAGAAAAAAATTTTTTTTTGTGAAAAAACACGTTTTTCTGGAAACTTGATATTGGTTTTCTCAAATCTATCTCCTTCCACAATTTTAGAGCTACAAGAATGGTTTATATACCATTCGATAGGGCTTAGCAAGGTGTATCCATAAGCAATAGCATTTTTTGATACATTTATTGTTTTGAAATTACACCACATGAAAAAAAAAATGAAAAAAAAAAAAATTTTTTTTTCAATTCCCAAAATCCACAAAAAGAAGTTATCAAAATTCCCTATTGCTCATGGTTATATAGACATATAAGCAACCTAAAAACGAAATACTGGTTCTGTAACTTCAAAATTGTAGAAGGAGATTGATTTTACATAACCCCCTTATTTTATCATATTTTTCAAAAAAAAAAAAAAAAAGTGCAGCTACAGAAATTTTGTCGAAATAACAAATGATCTATGCATCATTTCACACCTACTGTGACAATTTCAGAGAAATCCATCCATAAATAACGGACTTTTTTTTTACCCAGACGGTATCCTCAAGGCCGCCGTCACACTGAAACCAAATGGTATAATTTCGTCAAAATCCTCTTAAGTCAGAGGTACTATTTGATCTGTCCAGCGCCACGAAACCGTCAGATTTCAGCCTTAAGCCCCCTCACACGTGCAAATATGTCTGCAGACAATCTGAACTGAGTTCGGTTTGTCGGTCTCAAGGCCCCGCACACGTGCAAACAACACACTGCAAACTTGAAAAAGACTGGAACACGCTTTAGTACGCCAGTATAGCGTGGAGCTAGGATATACTGGAGGGAGCATAGCCGATTTTGATCGGGTTCAAATTAGTTGCAAAAGTTGAGAGACTGGGGCATACGCAAGGCCCCACACGTGACTACCTCTGAGCCAACCGAAATGCTTGGCTCCTCCATGGCTCCACCTCACCTCCTCTACAACTCCGCCTCCCATTTTCCAAAACAAGATTAGTACTGCACCACAAATCAAGGGTGAGGTGTGCGTGAGTTAGGATTCGTTGGCGAGAATAAAGTAGTTTCAAAATACCTTTGATGTCTTAAGGTAAATCCCTTTGTCTGTCACTTTAGTTCGTAGCCGAGCGGCGTGTGACGTTCACTCTGTTTCTTCCTTGTGCCTGTGACGTTCATGCTGCTGGTAAGGCTTACTATAAGTGCTTTCTTCTTTATTTTTGTGCTTCTGAATAAATTAAAGTGTTAAAGTTTAATTTGTATAGATGTAATTTTCAGTGCGAGAGTAAGTGTTCCTTCCATTCGTAAATGTATTTCTTTTCTGTTTTAGGTATCGGTACACTCGCACGACTACTCCTTACCCTACTTATTTCTCCTAGCCCAAGCGACCCAATTTCGTGTTAATTGTTTGTTTGTCAACTTTAACGTTATTGAATTTCATACCACAGACCTAATAAGTCTAACCTTGCGTGTTCTATTGGCAACAATTGACTAACCATTCAGTAAAACCAACTTGGTTTAATATTTAATTTTCGTGTTCCTTGCAATTCATTATCCTTACTGAGGCTAAAATCCTCCCAACGAACGTAAGACGGAGAAAGTCTTAATTAACAACGTGTAATTCGCTCTGTAATTTGTTGTTATATTCAAGGGCCTGTAATCTTTATTGTTGTCAACTGTTGATGTATCTTTGCTAGTAATTCTGATATTATTCAGTGTCCTCAAGTAAGGAAAGACAATTTATTATCTTTCGGAACCTAAGAATCCCAAATTAATTTTTGTCAGAACTGGGACGTCAAGAAAATATTACGTACTATATTTAAGGAATATGCATAAATACGTTCCATCACCAGTCTATGCCATACACTAATACAAAATGATTCATTCAAAATGAATTGTTCGAAATGAAAATTTATTATCGTGAGTATATTTCCTAGGGTTAACTTTTTCTGGGGTCAATCCCCAGAATCCTGGGGTCAACTTGATTTCGGTCTGAAATTTGACTCTGAAATTAGTTATAGACTTTGAACTTTACTGGGGCTCTAAAATGTTTTCAATTTCAAAAGTCAAATTTTGTTTCTCAAGATGTACGCTTAGGGATTGTGTCCCGAAAAAAGTGCCTAATTTGGAAACCCTGCCCTGACGTCAAATCAAAACCCAGATATTTCTTGAAAAAACTAAGATCTGAGTTAAAATGCCTAGGTGCGACTAACTTGGCTGCGAGAAGACCTTTGGCGTGCGTGTGGCACTCCATCGTAGTCAGTTGGTAACTGACGTCATAGCAGCGAGAACGCTATTGGTCGTCACAGACATGAGAGAAATCTCAAAATCTGGTTCTTTTTTTCAGTCGACTATGCTCCCTTCCCTATATACTAGCCCCACGGCCAGTAGCAGCTGGGTGGAGAGCACGCACAAGAATAGCGGCTCCAGACGGCGAATTCGTACAGTTGATAAGATTCGCAATAGTTGCAATGAATAAAGGCCTGTTGACACGATCACTGATGAGTATCTTCGCCACGACCGCAGTAAAGGGGCTTTCACACGATCAGTTTTTTCGTCAGTCCCACTGACACTCACGGTTCTGCAACATCATATTAGGGCATGCGTGCTCTCTTTCGGCGCTCATTGGCGGACTTGCTTGACTGTCGCTTTGCTCCTATTTCAGTGTCAGTGTCTGCCTCCCGGCGGCACCATGTCAAAGTTGCTCCACTCTGTGTGCGTGTGTTGCAGCGTCCGTGTGCGTGTAGGGTGCGTCATGTGCACTGGTCCAGACTTTATCTCATTGCCAGAAGTCGCTGTATCGTCTAACCAAAATGAGTTACCAGATTTCGCAATGCAGTTAGGTTATGCACTTGCTCACAAAAAATTGTCAATGGTCATTTAGAAATGGGCATGCAGAGTGTTAACTTATTTGTAATATGGAAGGAGTTCAATTACCCGATCGTTTTAAATTGCTACCTCTAACAGCGAAGGGTAAAGATCAGGAAAATTTAATGAGATAAGATTAGATTATTAGTTGGTTTAAGCCTCCCTATCCACAACAAATGCGATGCAAAGAGAGGAAAGAAGAAGGCACCATTTAGTATGGAGTTAAGGGAACGTGGAATCTATGCAGAAAGGGCACAGAAACAGTAAGATGAGAAAGAAGATCATGAAACAAGATCGAAGTTGAAGAAGAAAGTAGTAGGTGCTGAAAAACAAGACAGCAGTGAACCGGAAAAAGATGGTCCGTAACAAAATAAAAACCTATTCTATTTCAACAAAATAAAGCCTACCTAACCTTTAGCTCAGGCTCTTACATAGTAAAATGTAATGAACATTGATATTGCGATTAAAAGCCGCACTGAGTTAGACTGGATAAATGAATTCACGCATAAAAATGTTAGCTGGACTAGCCAAAACGAGAAGGAAGCGACAATTAGATATACTGATATGAGCACATGAAATTCCTCACTAAAATTTTCCAAGTAAATTAATCGAATTAATTTCACGTGAATATGCATAAAAGGCATCTTACAGAACGCTTCAGCAGTTAAGAACTTTAATTTAATTCATATTATAAAGAACCAGTTAGAATACTTTTATTAAAACTATTTTATAAAGAATCTGTTAATTGCTAGTTAACTACGTATTTATAATATAGACTGATGAGATTTGATTTGCTAAAAATACAGCGTGACGTACGAACAATACAATATGATGTACGTTAGAATCGCAGTAACTGCGCTGTTATTTGATCTAACTCATTATACAATACGTGTCGTTTAAGAAGGCTGTGGCCTTTAAATGTAAATTCAAACATACTCGTACAGCATTTTATTCCATAATTAAAAGATACTTTTATGGTAAAACTATACCGTAATTTATTATAGATTAGATTAATAGTTAGTTTAAGCCTCCCTATCCTCAACAAATGAGATCCAAAGAGAGGAAGAAAGAAGGCACCATTTAGCATGAAGTTGAGGGATCGTGGAATCTATGTAGAAAAGGCACAAAAACAGTAAGATGAGAAAGAAGTTCGTGAAACAAGGTCAAAGTTGAAGAAGAAAGTAGTAGGTGCTGAAAAACAGGACGGCAGTGAACCGAAAAAAAGTTGGTCCGTAACAAAACATAAACCTATGTTATTTTAACAGAAAGAAAGCCCACCTAACCTTTAGCTCGGGCCCTCACATTGTCCCCCTGGGAGCGCTAATTCCCATAGATACAATATTTGTATCCCCCTAAGCGGTCTATACTATACCGTAATTGTTTACACTCTATTGTGTCACGCAGCGACGTGTAGCAGCTGTTGAAGTGGGCGTGGTTCTTGGTGACGGTGACACAGATCATATACAAGAAGATCCGCAACTTATCACTAAGTGAGTTTGAAATCTGTAGACAATGACGTAGGTACCAATTGGCCAATGACGGAGCCAAGAAATTGTCACGTGACTGTTTGAATGTGAAGTCGGCTGTGATCCTGTGACAGAGGTGTAAGGAAGATTGCAGCAGAAATGGCTCCTTACATACGCTTGAAAAAGTGCTTAATGATAAATTGTGGTAATGATAACCGTCTATGTCTTGATTTGTCGTTTTTCCACTTTCCAAAAGGAAATTACGACAAGTGGATTGCAGCATGTGGAGATGCAACGTTGAAGATGGATGAGAAATCCAAAATACCTCAGAGGGCTTTTGTGTGTTCTGAGCATTTCTGTCGTTCAGATTATATATTCATGTTGTCTCCATTCAGAAATGCGAGAAAGTTATTGAAATCTTCAGCAGTTCCAAAAAGAGCTGTGCAAGACCAAGGTAATGTAAAACTTTTTGTTTTATCGTTTATTCCAAGTTAACACAGTATATCAAAGTTTCACTAATTGATGAGTCTCCTAAAACCCTTGATTTCAAAAAATGAATGGCTGTTCGATTGACCTGTAATAGCACTGTGTTAATGAAGAGTAGAAGTTGTATGTGCTTCAATTTTTTATCAAAAACATAGGGGCCTAGTAATAAATATTATTTGTGGCTTTAGCTGAAATGAAGAAAGCAGTAGAAAACCCAAAAATTTAATTTACGTTAAGAAAAATAAATAGTATGCTTTTTATACAAGATTTAGTTGCAAATGCTCATTTATAAATAATGTTTCAATAGATAAATAAATGCTGATTTAAATTGTCTCAAATTGGCTGTAATTTTGTATTGCGAGTAACTGCTTGTTTCTTATTGACATTCAACTAACACAATCAAAATCTATCATGAGTAGTTTTTTTGAATAAGTGATGGTTGAAAACTTTGAATAATTCTATGTATTTTTGTGTAAGTTCTTTCAATTTGCTTGGAACTTATATGATGTTTGAAAATAATTCACATATTGCTATTGTGTGAAGTAGTCAATGAGATATCTTGATTGCACTCCATGAGCATGAATAATGTATTTCAAATAATTTGCTTGCCTTTAAAATTTACTCCTACTGCTCATTGCCTCATTATAATTAAAAGAACATCACGAAGGCTTCTGTAGTTTAGTAGGTATATAGTAGCATGCCTACTTTGACCTAACACAGCATTCAAATAAATGATTAGGTTTTGAATAAGTCAGCTTTCCATCCTACAGCTAGTCACTTTCAAAGATGACCTTTAATACTATGAACAGTGATCAGACAGAGTTGTTCACAAAAGTGGCCATGCAGAGTTGACCACCAAAGGTGACCATACAAAGTTTACATAGTTTATATAGGTTTCTTCTTGGTTAATTCAAGGTCCGGATACAGGATTTATAGGATTTTATGAACAAAATATTACAAAGTAGACTACATGGAATCTCAATTATTATGAACTCCAATCTCAAATTACAATTTGACTAAAATGGAATGAATAAAAATCCAGTTCAAATGAATAAGACTTATTGAGATAAAAATTGTTCACATTGTGAATGGGAAATTTACATAATAATAATTAAAAAAATTAATTTGGATCAGTACAACAGTTTACAAGATACAGGGGCTAGAAGCTGGGTAATGGGTTGATTTACTTTAATAATAGTTCTCAATTTATATGATTAATTTGCAGCTGAAGGGGCAAAAAGAACCTATTTCTGGCATTTTGTCATTTCTGGCTGTGTTCTGAAAATGGTATGGGTACTCAAGGAACCAACATACCCTGAGCCATACAAGGTGTATGCATTCATTGAATAAGCTACAGGTATTGCAAGATTATTTTTTGTAATTTTCCAATAGCCCTTCTCTCTGTTTGTAAGTTATTGATATTAAGATCTTCAAAGGCTCTGTCACTCTCTGTAGAAACTTTATTCTACTTTGTGTTGATGCAGAAATGATTTGTCTATAAAAATAGAAAGCATAATTCAAGTTCTAGTCTAAATTTGATTTCTGCCCAAAATGTGTGTTCTTCCAAAAGTGCTGAAAATTTTGAACATATACCTTTTTTCAATTTAAATATTCAAATTCTATTCCTGTTTATTAAGAGTTTAAGGAGACCAGAATCCTTTTTTACATTGGAAAGTGATGCTGCTTTTGTTGCTTGAAAAAGTACAAAAAATTCTGCATTTATTGGTTGAAATTTTGTTTTGCTGCAAAAAATCTACAATTTTGCAGCATGAAAGTATGTATGGAATTTAACTTCACACATGTGAACCATATTTTGTTCCCCTTGGAACAAAATCAGTATGATATAGCATCAGTATGATGAACAAAATCAGTATGATATAGCACATCCAGTATGATATAGCAAAACAAATTATTGAAAAAAATGAGATGCAGAAGAAGTACAGTGGATGCCAGGTAGTTTACAAGTGACATAAAGAAAGAGCAAATGAGAAGGAAGACTGTAAGCGAGAAACAATTTAAAATACCAAAAATGTTTAGATGACATGAGAGTTACAGAGGATGAATGACACAGTCCATGGAATGAGTATAGGGACCAGAAAAAAAGATGAAGGCACACTAAAGTGTTTGGATTGTACTAGTGGATGCTTAGCGTGGTGCAAAAGTCTGCATGTTGGAAAGAATGTGCCTAAGTGTGGAATGTTGTATCATGTTAGTTTTGTAAGCCAACTCTTTTTAGCTGTATGTTGTAATCATTTTGTGAGAATAGACACATGTTGAGGTGGAATGTATAATAGTAGATTAGGTAAGTAATGTGATAGGGGAATTAAAAATATCATTGAACACTCTGTCCATGGATTGTACATAGTAAGTATGAGGAGAGGGAGACCTTCGCGAATGTATTCGAGTGGTATGGAGAGAATGTGTGATGTGACAGATGTGTGGAAGACGATTATGGTATGATTTGTCTGGCTGGACTTATATCAGGATTGTAATTTAAATAATGCAGATGCTATAAAAAATTTTCTTATACAAGCTTGAAGTTTAAAACACTGACTAGATTGGGTAAATCTGAAGGATATGTCAGTTATCGATTCTGCAAATTTCGATGCCTTAAAATAGTTAATTAGATCGAAATAAACAAGTTTTCTTCTATGCACTTTCCGTCTCAAATGAGTATATTATTAGTTATAGCGGTAAATGACTTGCCGCAACTCCAGTGTTTGAAGCGGCAAGTAATTCAAGGAGAACGTCGGACAGCAACACTGCAATGCGCACTCGCTTCTAGTGCGATTGTCATCAAAGACGAAACCAAACCTACCGCTATACCTCGTTAAATACTCATTTGACGAAAAAAGTGTATAGAAGAAAAGTTGTTTATTTTGATGTTATTACCATGATTCAAGCAACAAAACTTCGAAAATCGATGTGTAGCTGTTAATTCGAGCGCATTCGTCATCATAGACAAAACTAAACTTTCCGCTATAAATCGTAAAATACTCATTTGAGACAAAAAGTGCATAGAAGAAAACTTGTTTATTTTGATTCAATTAATTAGGTTCAGACATTATAAAGTGAAAAATCGATAACTGACATATCCTTCAGATTTACCCTAGATTGAGATAGTCATGTAGGGTGGTTTGTATAGTGGCCTGCCATACCTGAGGGTTGCATATCCCCAAATCATACATCTCCATTGTCAGAAATTTTTTACTCTGAATAAAATGCAGTCTGTCTAGTAACCACAGGTAATTTGAGACACCATGTCGGGACAGTTGGGAGCACCTTATGAAATGAGTCTAATGTAAATTTGAGTTAAAAACAGGGTCTTAATGACTTTTATTTGTGGGGATTAATATTGAATGGTACTTAGCTCTTTGAGTATATTACTCATTCCCTCTCACTTGCTCTGCAAAACAAAGTTATGGTGGAGGAGCCGTACACAGACTTATTTTCAACTGAAGTATTACTAGTCAATGCCATGATGTAGAAGTTCAACAAAAATTAAGGTTGTGTGAAGTATCACTCTTTGTGTAGTGTGCATCAATTTTATTCAAGATGCTGTAGCACTATTCCCAATTTATGTCCTTATTTCTCCATCAGCTGCTGGTACTGTATCTCCTGCTCGTGGTGCTCCAAGCCCAGGTACTCCTGAGGCATCAAGGCCTGCCACACCTTGTGTTGCAATGCCTGGTGCTGCATTGCCTGCCACTCCTAACAAAAGTAAGTTTACAATTTAAATGATGATTTCCCAATTCAATTGAGGAATACTGAAATGAAAGAAAAGAATGTTCAAATTAAGTTTTATGTAGTGAAATTTTGAAAAAGTCAAGGCCACTTGAAGAAATATTCATCCCACATGATAATTGAAGCAAATAAGCTCAATTTACACCAATTTAGAAAGTGAATGGCTGTCACTTATGAAGCCTTAGTGTACACAAAGAAAGGGTAGTACATTCTAAATGCTTTTGTGAATGGTATTCACACATGTTTAAAAGTGTGTAGCATTTATCCAGGAAATGAATGCTACACAATTCATTATAACACTCAAAGAAACATAGCAAAGCGAATTTTTTGTAGGGAAACAAACTTCAACATTGAATTGGAAATGATTCCATACATAATACAAGGGTTAAAATGTTACTGGGAATCTTTTTCCATTTTCAATTCAGTGTTAAATTAAGGAAAATAATTGAAATGTTCAAACATGTAGTTACCAACACCAAAGTTACTTGATATGACTGGAATTGCAACCCTGAGTTAACTGAGGAGATTCATGAATTAGAAATAACTAGTGCAGTGTTTGTACTGACATGTTAGTTATGTTTGGCAAAAATTGGTTTTGTTGTCAACACATTTCGTGTGAAGTGACCCACCGGTGGTCACTTGAGTGATTTTCATAGAGCTGCTGACCCACCTGGAGTCACTATCTCAATTTGTATTAATACTTGTCAGCTAAATAAAGGCTCAATCCAGGTAATGTTTGCTATTTGCAAAGTTGATTATCACAATTGACTTTGAATTTGAATTAAACATTGAACTTCAGTTTAACCCATTGCAGTTAGCGTGTTAATTAGATGAGCTCCTCCAGTTTTTAATGGGCCTCCTCTGTACCTCAGTGTTTAATTCTTTATGTACCCCTACAGTGCAGCAGAACTTTGATTTAAGCATAAGCCTTGCCTGTTTCACATTATGAAGGATCCCTTACACTGGATGATTTGCCAATGAGTGGGATAAAGCTTTAGTATCCATTGGAAGTAGTATTTCATGAGAGAGGATGTCAGGGGCTGAGCTGGTAGTGAGGTAGGGTTTTTTTCTTGTTTGTACTGAGATGCTTTCTTGTATGCTAGACGCTTCGTTCCACTTGTTCTGTGATATTATGTTATGGGGTGGAGCCTTCAACCGCCTTCTCTGCTAATGAATAAGAATTTAATGACATGAAGTAGAGGTTCTGGAAGAATTAAATTTGTTGAAAATACCACTCATTGTGTAGTATGTGTCAATTTCTTCTAAGATGCCATATCACTGTTCCCAATTTATTCCCTTATTTCTCCATCAGCCGCTGGTACTGTACCTCCTGCTCTTGGTTCTCTGTGCCTTGTCACTCTTGGTGCTTCAAGGGCTGCCACTACTAGCATTTCAAGGGCTGCCACTCTTGGCACTTCAAGAGCTACCACACCTGGCAACTCAAGGCCTGCCACTCCTGGCACCTCAACCTCAAGGCCTGCCACTCCTGGCACCTCAAGATCTGCCACTTCTGGCAAATCAAGACCTGCCACTCCTGGCACCTCAAGATCTCCCACTTCTGGCACCTCAAGGCCTGCCACTCCTGGCACCTCAAGGCCTGTCACCAGTGATTCCAGCAAACAATGCTGCTCATCTTCGTCGAGGGTAACAACACAGGTTAGTCGCGTTGAAATAAACTGATTTCTTACTTCATTGAACTGTCTTTCAATTTTAGCGAAATAGATTTTTCAAGTTACAAGCCAGAATTGGACAGCGTTGGATGAGTGCTATCAGCAAAAGCTCGAAAGATTGCTGAAACGTCATCACATACACATTATTCTAAGACACAGTAGCATTTGTAGACTTATTGTGAGAGCTACTTTCTCTCATTTCCATCAGTGTCAATACCATATTCACTTGCATTCATTTACCTCTATGTTCATACCAATCCTAGATTTAATGCATCTATCAAGAAATTGTCATTTTTTTGGGTATAATATAATTAACACTTTGACTGCGACGTGAGCCTCCGGTGGTACACGGAGGTAATTTTTATAATGCTACTGACCGACCAGTGGTCGCAAATTCAATTTTTATAAATACTTACTCAAAGCTAAATGAAGACACGATCCAGTTCATGTTTGGTATCTTCCGAATATTTTACTACAATTAACTTTCAATTTGAGTTTGGCATTGAACTTAATATTTAGTTGTCGCAGTCAAAGTGTTAACTTGATATTCTCGTAGTATATTTCCGAACTATACCTATTCCTTTAGTGTCCTTGGAATTGAATTTATGCATACATTTAGGTATTGCTTCTTTGCACATTGCATCCACTTACAATGCTTGATTCATTAGAAGGGTGTGCTCGTGGTACTCGGTGACTTTCTTGGGTATTGAATAGGGCTATCCTATCTCTCAGTGTTATCCACTTTATACCGTCAGGGATGTTTGAACTCATTCACAGTTTAATATTATAAACCTTGGAAAAAGAATATAGACCAGAACTGTTATTCCCATCCATGTATGTTAAATGTGGCATACTTTTTACTTAGATGTGTTGTGTTCAAAACCTTAACTTTCAATTACTTTCAAGTTTGGTTTGTGTGTACAATAAATACTTTCTCCAAGTTCGGGAAGTAAATATAATAAACAATCTAATTTTCGTCAACTCATTGCAGAATTCGTGTGGCAAAAGAAGCAGTTCCGTGTTGGAAGACACTGGTCCTCCAGTGTTACCTTGCAAGCGCCGGTTGTTCGCCTCTCCTTCTGGAACGGCGATTGCCATTGAAAACAGCAGACCAGCTCCTCAAAGAAAACTTAGAAACAGGCTCAGGAGGAAATCGAAGGTTCTCTACAGGAGGTTAAACACAGATAATTTCCTGAGAAGTGTAAGGGGCAGACTCGGTCCTTATCTCAGTGCATTTGTCAAGCACAAATTAAGGGGTAAGAGATCATACACCATATATCACAAGTGGCTCGCTGTGAACGTTCTTGTAAGCTCATCAGAGACCCACTATCAACTGATGAGGACCTTGATACCATTACCCTCGCTTTCTACTCTGCGTGAATTGATCAAACAATTCCAAGTACGTCCTGGTACAAGTGTTAAAAGTGTGTCCATGTTGAAAATGAAGGTAAAACCCGTCAGCGCTAGAGACAAACTTTGTTTCCTTCTAGTGGATGAGATGTCGCTCCGGAGAGGATTATCGTACAACCGAGAAAACGATGCCATAATTGGATTTGAGACAAATTATTCACGGTGGCGAACGCAAGAAAATGGCCACATCCGTATTTTGTGTTATGGCCTCTGGAATTGCGAAGAAGTGGAAACACCCAATTGGCTTCTATTTTACAGCTTCGGCAATGCCATCTTCCTGCATAAACGACATCTTACAGGAGTCAATTGCTGCGATGGAATGTCAAGACTTCACTGTTCTGGGCATAACAAGCGACCAAGGCAGCAATTTGCAAAAAGCATTCAAAGACATGGGCTGCACACCAACTAATCCTGTTGTTAAGTTTGCCGACAGGAAATATTTCGTTTTCAAAGATCCCCCCCATTTGATCAAAAATGCTCGCAACTTTCTCTACAATGGTGATTTGAGAATTCCTTCCCTAGATTGTTCATCTTCTTGGACGCATATTCAGAAGCTCTTTGAAATTGAGCAAAACAGAAGTATCAAATGTGTTCCCCGTGTGAAGCATCATCATGTCTACAATTTGAAGTTCTCACAAAAAATGAAAGTAAAACTTGCAACTCAAGTATTGTCTAATACAACATCTGCTGCTTTAGACTTTTATGTTGCAACTAATTCCATTCCATCATCATCAGCAGCAACCAGCATGTTCTGCAAGAAATTCAACGACTTGTTTGATATGTTAAATTCTCAATCTCCTGCTGACCGAGTCCCTCTCAGAAAACCCATGACTTCATGTTCTCCTTCGATAAAAACCTTGCGGGATTACATCCCTTGGTTGAAAGAGTTGCAAGCGCTAAATCCAAATCGAAAATGCTCTTTCATTGACGGGTGGATTCAGTCCATAAATGTTGTGCTTATGTTGAGAGAAGAAATTCACAGAGATGTTCTGCCATACATCTGTGTCCGCAATCTTTGTCAAGATGAGTTAGAAAAATTCTTTGGAAAAATGCGCCAAAAGCAGAAGTTCCCTATTCCTCAAGGTTTCATCAATTCTTACTGCAAAGTGTCAACGGCATCTCTCTTTACAGCGCCGATGAAGAGCAACGTTGAAGTGGGTGAAGACGACGTACACCTGGATACGTGGAACATTGTTGAAGAGGTATGCAAGCAGCTTATTTATTGCTAACCTGTGTACAGCTAGAGAGATTGCTGTTGATCACTTATGCAGATATTTCAAAGCCGCATACTTTTATACTGGAAATTAATATATTTGAAACTGTAAAGAGTTCATGAAACTCTTATCTAACAGGGTTGTATTCTCATTTCTTTTAGATTCCTGAGGTGGAGCCAGAGGACGCTGTCATTTCCTTTGAAGAAATTGAAGCAGCCGCAACTTTTTCGGAGCCTACGATTGCTGGAGGAATGTTCCAGTCCATGGAGGTGGATGGAGCTGTCACCTACTTCAGCGGTTACATAGCTCATAAGGTTAATCAGTTCCACATCAACTTGAAAGGTTCCTCTGTATCCTCTTGTGACGCTTGTTCTCATATCCTACCAAAGCAAGATCCGAACTTGCACATGTTCACTATACCTTTAAACAATATGTAGAATCGTGCGACCAGTCTCTCACCTACTGCAGCAAGGAGTTTATTGACCTGATTATTTTGTACGAGAGAGTATTTTTGTATTGCTTTCACAACTATCGGCACGTATCAGGATTTCGTAAAATAGTCTGTAAGTTCTTAGATATGTGTCAGCATCACTGTAATTTCTGCTGTGTTCAGATCACCGTCAAGTTGCAACAATTTTTTGCCGTTTGTAGAACGCTTCAATGCACAAGACATGTTAACAGACTTATGTCTTCCAAAAGTTGTAGTGAAAAACTTAAAAAAATGGTCCATGAATAATATTTCCATTTGAAAGCAAGTTAGGTACCTTTTTCTGATTGAACTAAGTATATCTTATCGTTAATGTATTCATTTTGTTCATAAGCCTATATCGCTACAATATTTCTGAAGTGCGTCATGGTAGGAAGCTCTTTTATTGTTACTGGCTCGTAATTTATACAAATAATGGCTCTTCTTGCACTGCAGTGTCAACTGTGAGAGTGAAAGCATTCAACAGTCACAGAGATTGGATTTAATGTCTCATATCTATATTTTTGTTTCTTAGCACACGCTTGTGCACATACCGAAAGCTTTATTTGCACTAAATCTGCATGCGTCGTTCATTGCTTTGTATACATAAGCATTTTTACACCGCTATTATTTAGCGTATACACTCAGGGAAAAATGTGAGGGCCCGAGCTGAGAGTTAGGTAGGCTTTCTTTTTGTTGAAATGAAATGTTTTTTATGTTAAGGACCACCTTTTTTCGGTTCACTGCTGTCCTGTTTTTCAGCTCCTCTGACTTTCTTCTCCAACTTTTATCTTGTTTCATGAACTTCTTTCTGATCTTACTGTTTCTATGCCCCTTCAGCATAGATTCCTCATTTTATTATCTCCATACTTAATGGTGCCTTCCTCCTTCCTCTCTTCGATACGTTCTATTTTTGTAGCGGTTAGGGAGGCTTAAACTAACTTATAATCTAATAATCTAAGTGTATACCCTCACTACTGGTATGTTGTAACTGGAAAATGTAATGAAAAGCCATGCCGACGGCTCTGCCCAGGCTTCGGTTATTAGCTCACCTAGCCACCTTAGTACTGTAGTTCACTTCTGATACTAGTTGATGCTGCGTGTTGAGCTTCGTGCAGAAACTGAATGCTTGTAAACCCTAATCCGAAGTGTGTGTGTGTGTGTGTGTGGCGGTCTTGTGGACTCTTCTTCCTCTATAATCTCCACTATTTTTACGAAGCAACGTTCGCGCCCCTCAGGTGGATACAGCTATTATATCTAAGGGAATTAGCGCTCCCAAGGGGAAAATGTAAGGTACTGTGCTGATAGGTAAGCCTTTTTTTTGTTGAAATAAAATGTTCTTCGTTTTGCCAAGGACTATCTTTTTTCGTTTCACTATTGTCCTGTTTTTCTGTAACTCTAACTTTCTTCGTCAACTTTTATCTTGTTTCATAACCTTCCTTCTTAACTGACTTTCCATGCGCGTGGGATCCTGCGCGGAAACTCACCTTGTACATATTTTCCGCGTTCCCTTAACTCCATTCTATATGGTGCCTTCATCCTTCCTCACTTTCAACTTTGAACATCTTTGCTGTGGTAGAGGGAGGCTAAAACAAAGCTTTAATCAACCAAGCAAAGTGCACACGAATCATTTATCAATGAGTGTAACAAAGAACAACATTACGTTAACGTAAACGTCTGATTTCTCGTATGTAACTATTTGGGTTATCTGTACGTTGATATATATTAATAACATTGCTACATATTATTAGCAGGTTTTTCTTATCGCTCAAATAACTTAATTTCTTCATTATCGTATTGTTTCGACTAGTCTGAGAATCTGATATAGAATGGTTTCAAATGACGATGAACCCTTACCGAAAAAATTAATAAAAGGCACCAACGTTTTTATCACATTCAGCACCTTAGTCTAATCTAAATGCACCTTAGTCTCCAAATATAAATTGTAAATACGTTCATGAATGCACATTCACGTTTATGTATAGTGAAGGACAGGATAAAAAGGTGTTTTCAATATAATCGCAATGTACTACTACGGTTTTCACTATCCTTTTTACGCCAAGAAACGTTTCCTAACGAGTATCATAGTAAAGCCTGGATACGCAGCCAATTGAAAGCCTTGGCACCAATGACGTCAGCTGCGAGTCATGGCTGCTAGAAGCTGATTGGTTGGCGTGCGTGCGTACGTTTGTCTAGAGCGGGCTTGCGGTCCACTGTAGTCTTGCAGTTCTTCTTATGCAAGTGTTCTGTGGAGCTACCCAAGTCTTGTCAGTGTCACCACAGTCGCCGAACGAGGAGGGTGCATAGTGTCTGCTCATTCCCTACGAGTTCTCTTGGAAAATTTTCCTGTAGCTGCCTAAAAAGGATATTTTTTGAAACCAGCGCTTTGCCCACATTCTCCTCTTTCGGTTTTGTTTGTCCTTTATAGCCGCGACAACTGTTATAGAGAGTGCAAGCGCCATGGCTTTTCGCCGAGCCTTTATCGTACATCCTATCTCTACCGCTTCAAGAAGCAGACTGAGGTTTTAAATGGAGCATTGCTGCGTCACTACTAAAAGCGCAGTATGACCGTATAGACCATGGTAGACTAAAGGAGGTACCGTCACTTCTACGGGGACAGCCGCGCACGTTCGCCAATTCGACTAGCCAATAGAAGGCTTCATTTCAAACAAGCCGTGTGACGTCCCCTACACACCATGACGTCAGCGGCGGCGGCAGCGTACTACTACTACGCAGCGTACTCTCTCCTACCAGACGTACGATCAACAACAGGACCGACTGCCGGTGTGCCGTCGAGGTACGGATTCAGATTTTCGAAAATTTCAATTCTGTTCGGCTACGTGCAAATCTGCCAGTACTAAAAGGTTATCGATCTTTAATTTAATCATACCAGCAGCTTCATTAATTGAAAGCTCTATCCAAACTGTAGTACAATTTACTTTAGTCAATCATACAAAACGTTTTAATACCTTTTCAAAGCAGATGAAGCTAACGATTGCGCGCCGTGTTTAATCGTAAAAAGGATAATATAAGATCCAGTATTCAGATATTTATTTGAAATAAAACCTGTCATATATTCCGCTTGTAAGTTCATGAACTGAATGGGCAGGAGTATTGATTTGCAGTTGTATATTCATTTTCAGCATCTAAACTTTCAAGCTAAAAAAAACCCTCCGAAGAGAGGAAGGTACCATTTAGTATGAAGTTAAGAGAACGCGGAACCTACCCAGATTATTATTATTAATATTATTATTATTATTATATAAGAAAGTTTTAGCCTCCCCTAAACCACGACAAAGATGTTCTAAGAGAGGAAAGAGGAAGGCACCATTTAGTATGGAGTTGAGGGAACGCGGGATCTATGCACAAGGTGTACAGAAACAGTAAGCTAGGAAAGAAGTTCATGAAACAAAAAAACGTTGAAGAAAAAAGTGGTATATGCTGAAAAACAGGACAGCAGTGAACCGAAAAAAAATAGTTAAAAAAATAAAAAAATTACTTCATTTCAACGAAAGGCTTACCTAACCTTTAGCTCAAGACCTCGTACATTCCCCATGGGAGCGCTAAGAACAGAGAGCATTGATTATTGTTATCGTTTTGGGAGAAAGTTATAATTACTAGCGTTCACATTATTGCAATGATTATATGAATAAATTATAAAATACAGAAAATCTAGATGAATATGACACCATTTCAGCACTTCTCCCCACAAAAAGGTGTTTCATGAACAGGAAGAAAGAAGGCACCAATCGGTATGGACATAAGAAATCAGGAAATCTATGCACGAGGTGTGTTCCCATATATGTTTTGGATGGATGCATCGAGGAACGAAGTTTTTAATAAAAATTCTGCCATGAAAATGTAAGGTTCCAGAGAACAGGACAGCAATGGACCGAAAAAAGACGGTACAACCTAAACAAAAAATTGTAAGGTTAGATTATTGGTAGTACAAGCTCCTTACCACAACAAATTTCAATCAAAGGAAGTTAGAAATCATTCAATATGAACTTGACACAACGGGGAATGTAAGCACAAGATTTGTTCCCACACAAGACTCCATCATACACGTAATTAGATTCGATTATTAGTTGGTTTAAGCCTTCCTATCCGCAACAAAGGCGATCCAAAGAGAGGAAGGAGGAAGGCACCATTTAGTATGGAGTTAGGAAACGCGGAATCTACGCAGAAAGGGCATAGAAACAGTAAGTTGTGAAAAAAGAGTTAAAACAAGACCAAAATTGAGGAAGAAAGTAGTAGGTGCTGAAGAACAGGACAGCAGTGAACCGAAAAAAGCTGGTTCTTCACATATCAAAAACATTTCATTTCAACAAAAAGAAGGCCTATCTAACTCTCAACTGGGACCCTCACATTGCATAAGCCTAAGAATGCAAAAATTTGAAAGGTGAGCATAATTCTAGTTACGTGAGTATTTTCACAGCCAGTCTAATGTTTTTCAAATAATTCATTTTGAAATCAAAATTATGAATATGCATAGGAATGCAAAGGTTTTAATGAGTAAATACAATTGATTTTTTTTCTTCATAGTTCCAATTACGAGAAGAAAAACAGGATAACAAATATGTGTAGCGCGTAGATAGTAATGCTCATTTATAACGCTTCACCCTAACAATGCATATTAGCCAAATCAACAAATAAACCTTGCACTACCAGCCGTTAGTGACTAGACAACTTTGAACGACATTATAGTTCCCAGCCTTAAATTATAAACAGAAAAAGAAAAAAGTTTTATCACAAGCTTGCTACAACATAACACATTACAGCCTTAAATTCATCTCACGCTAACAAAATAAGGCTGCACAAGTGGAAGACTAATAGGTTGTTCATTAGCTGTCATTGGGAGTTTAATCAACACCACTTACAGAGCTGGGAGCGAGTAGTGCGCAGGTATGTTAGTACAGATTTAGGTCATAGTTTTAATTTGGCATACATCTGAGTAGTCGAGTGAGTAACATAACGACTAAAATTAGGCTTTTTTATATTTAAATCGGAATTTATGAAGTTCTGCTGTACATACAACAACGTGAAAGTTATTTACAGGAGGAAACAGTAACTCCCTCATAATTGTTTTACCGGAACTATAGGCATAAATTTATTATGCACAGAAAAGTGCATTCAAACAGCTGCTCTTCAACATATCTGCCCAATGTGTCAGTAACACCTATGTAATTATATTCCAGAAACCATATAAAATAAAATAAATAATTTACACAACAAAATTTATCATATTTCACTCTAGAACAACACGAGAACACGGACTCAGGAGCAAAGTGCATCACTTTCTCATGTTGATCCTGGACAGAGTGAATATTGAGTGCGGATGTTGTGGCGCTAGGACGTGGTGGCTTATCACGCGGAACTTCCTGAAAAATTTACCTACTATTGACAAGTAATTCAGTTAAAAATCTGCTTATAAGTCAAAAATCGATTCAAATCAAATTATTTTTACTTATTTCTTGGTAAACTGCAGCTGGGGCCTTGGGCCCGCCGGATAATCCAAAGTTACTATTTTTGTTTTGCCGGATCTTGGATAACACTGATACATAAAAGGATATTGTTCTACAAATACCACAGAACAACAAAAATCTGATTATTTCTTTTGATAATGGTAGTACAGAAGAATAAATCCATATCAAGCAATAGATACTATCAAGGATAAACTCTTGAAAATTATCAAGAGACTTGATAATACAATGCTTCCCAAAATCAAACTTCCATATGATCCCGGAGGAGGTAAAAGCAGTGTCAAGGGACAAGTTACCCGCGCCTACACTCGACCTATCTCAGAGTCAGAGAAATCGGAATTAAAAATGCTAGGAAACCTAAGAAAAATAACCTCGTGACAACCTCTACTCCTAAGAGTAAATCACAGCCAGCTCCAAGACGCGAAGCCCCAAGGGCAAGCCCTAACAATGGGAGCCCAAAGCAAAAGAATAAAGGACCTTATAACAATACTTCTAAGAGAACATTAGAGAGTAGTCAAGAATTTTTGGAATTACAGTGTGAAAAGAAGAGGGAAACGCAATGTCTCTAATGTCTCAGCACAATGTGTCATTGCTCAGTGGGTCACATCCCTCAGGAGTTCTTTCTAGCAATGATTCTCTTTTTGAATCAACTATGGTAATTCCAAACAATCACAAAGAGCTAAAACAAAACTTTCAATGCCCTGCAGGGATAAAATCTTGCTAAAATAGACCTCAACTTGTCAGAAAATGCAGATAAAATCCCAAATACAGTTAGGAATGTACCAATAAATGCACAAGATGATGACCAAAATTTGACAAAACTGAATCCTTTCAAAGTACAAGCTACAATAAACCAAAATTGTGAAGTTGAGAGAAAGTGTAGTACAAAAGATCACGCAATCTCATCATTAAAGTTAAAACAAAAAACCAAGTAAAAACCTTGATGCCTTAAAAACTTTACAGCTGCCTCAAAAGAGTGACCCATTTATATTCAAGAACATAATGTCAGTAAACTCCAAGCAAGACAAAATATCTCATTCGCAGATGCAAGGAAAATAATTCAAAACCAAGCCCAAGTCCACCAGCAGCAAGACACCCTTCCAGAATTAGAATCAAGACGCTCCTTTCCCCCACTTGTACTATCAAGAACCCAAACAGAATCTCAAAATTTGATACAAAAAACATACGCTAATGCAATCAATTCAGAGAGCTTACATCATAGCCGTGGCATACCAACACAGAATCTTGGCAACCCTATGCATGCTCATAAAAGGCTAGAACTGCAGAAGCAACCTACTCAAAACAAAGCAATGGAAAATAAAACTATGGAACACAGTCAACGTATGAACCATAATACACCAACCTTACTGAACTCAGAAGTAAATTATAACTTAATGATTACTAATTACAACACAGCAAATACTCAGTTGGAAGAAAGGAACCCTTCTACCTCTAAAAAACAGCAAAGCAATAAAAATATATCAGAAAAGGAAATTAAAATATCACTCAAGACCATCATATTTAAACTTCTCCCAACAATTGTCAAAATGCTAATCTCCAATTCAATCACTGAGCGTATTAAACTACTAACAGAACTTGGTAACATCCTGAATGCAGAAGATCCTATAACAGAAGTGCTAACTAAACTAAATGTTACCTCTTTAATAAGCCCATAATGAACCTATCAATATTGCAATGAAATATGAGAGGATATTTCTCTAAGCTCCTCTTCCCTCAACTGCTCATTTATCAATATGAACCAAAAATTCTTTGCGTACAAGAAACCCACTTACAAAATCACAATCTAATTAAGCTAAATAACTATATATGTTTCATGCTACAGAAAAGATAGAGATAATAGAAGAGGTGGGGTAATGACTTATGTCCATAATACAATACCTTGTATACCTATTGAAATCAACACTCCTGTTGAAGTAGCTTGTAGAGTATTCATTAACAAGAAACCTATCAATATGTATCTGCCACCAACACTTTATAATGATCTAGTACGTCACAACCTACTAGAGATTAGCAATTTGAAGCGGGGATCCAGCATTAGGGTGACCAGTACTCATAAGGTAGATTTTTTTTCACAGAATTTTTTTTTGACGGGACCCCCTAAAAAGGTGAGGTTGATAGAAAAAAAGATACTGGTAAAGTTTCAGACCATTTGAACATCATTACCCCCGTGCCCCAACTGCCTCAAATTTCTGAAAAATCGCAAAAAATGTCATTTTTCAGAAGTTTGAGGCCGTTGGGGCACGGGTTAACGATGTTCAAATGGTCTGAAACTTTACCAGTATCATTTTTTTCTATGAACCTCATCTTTTTAGGGGGTCAAGTCAAGAAAATTCTGTGAACAAAATCTACCCTATGAGTACTGGCCACCCTAATCCAGCATCATTGTGATGGATTCAAATGCCCACAGCTATTCATGGGGCTCAGACTTTATAGATAGAAGAGGCAGAATTATAGAGAAATGATTAACAACAGACAACAATCTTATCCTGTTAAACAACACAGCCCCTACTTTTTTATCATCAAATGGAAACTATACTCATATTGACCTGGCACTAGTGACAGAAGCTTTGCACTCTCCTAACATGGAACACCCACCCAGACACCATGATATCAGACCAATTCCCAGTGTACATGGACTCACACATAGAAATATTGCAGGTTAATTTTCCGGATAGGTGGCTTCTTGAATCAGCTAACTGGCCCAAGAAAATTCTGTGAACAAAATCTACCCTATGAGTACTGGCCACCCTAATCCAGCATCATTGTGATGGATTCAAATGCCCACAGCTATTCATGGGGCTCAGACTTTATAGATAGAAGAGGCAGAATTATAGAGAAATGATTAACAACAAACAACAATCTTATCCTGTTAAACAACACAGCCCCTACTTTTTTATCATCAAATGGAAACTATACTCATATTGACCTGGCACTAGTGACAGAAGCTTTGCACTCTCTCCTAACATGGAACACCCACCCAGACACCATGATATCAGACCAATTCCCAGTGTACATGGACTCACACATAGAAATATTGCAGGTTAATTTTCTGGAAAGGTGGCTTCTTGAATCAGCTAACTGGCCCAAGTTTAGAGAAACCATGATCTCCCGCATTCTTAGTAACCTAACATGTGATGAAGCTTGCTGAGCAGTGACACAGACAATTATTAGTGCAACTGAAGGCAGTGTTAAAAAGAGTAGCATGGGCCCAGCTAGACGAAAAGTGAATTGTTGTGGGTATGAAAAATGTAAGGAAAGTCACAGGGAATATCATAGGTCATACAATCGATATAAAAATCACCGTGGAAACATGCAAATATGGATTGCGTTTAAAAGGGCTCGAGCTATTTTCAGAAGTCAAATAACGTTGAAAATCCATAATGAGGTGGTCACATGTCCTAAAGATGTGGCTGACATTCTAGTAGGACAATATAACTCCTATAGCACTGGTGACACTGAGATCCATTATTTTTTGAACACAAGGTTACCAGTAAACATTCACCAATACATTTCACTCTTGCTTCTCAGCATCAGTATAACCGTCCAATTACCTATGCTGAACTTGAAAGAGCACTGAAAAGCTCCAAGTCCACAACACCAGGCCCTGATACAATCCTAATAGATTTCATAAAACAAATGGATGAGAGCCAAAAAAAAATAGTTTTACAGCTATTCAATATAGCCTGGAACTCAAGAATCCCATGCCTTGGAAAGAAGCAGAGGTGAGAAGTTTAGGGCAGTTATTATGAAATAATTCACAAACATTTTTCCTTGAGTGACTAATTTGATTCAACAGATAGTGCAAGACCCTGTCATAAATAATATTACAAAAGATTTACCGCAAAATTCAAGTCCCTTGGGCAGATCATCAGACTGAATACACTTTAAAACGTCACAAATAGAAATCTTGCACACTAAAAATGGAACAACTTATAGTGCAGTGAGTCAAAGAAGTTTTTCAGCTGCGGGTGATACATGTCTGTTTTCATGGCGAGGTAACCGGAGATAGCAGCATCTTCCACTGCCACAAAGGCAAAAATTCCTCCAATGTTGGTGGTTCAGTTGGATACCACAGCAGCCTTTAGCTCCTCTTCATCCACCTTGATGTTGATGTGAAATTATTTCACTGTCATCTGGTACCTGAAAGGCCAAAAAAATTAGTGAAATTCTCAAGCTTACAGTTTTTAAAATAGTTATTGGCTCAACAAGCACACATTTCAGTTGTGATAGCGAGGGTACAGATTGAAATCTGCTGGTGCAAATATGATAAATTGAGATGCAGGTGAGAGTTTTTAATAGAAGGGGTCAGTTGTAAAAAGAGATGATGCTGAATATGAAGCAGTATTGAGATATAAGGAGTCCTAAGGGAGAAAGAGATAGGGGAAAAAACAAAAAGAAGCTATGAAAAATATTGGAGAAAAAAATAAAAATGAAATTAAAAATAATAGGCAGAAAAGTACTGTACGCAGCTTTAAGTGCAACCAAATAAGGCAGAGAAGTATTGTACGTAGCTTCAAGTACAACCAAGTAAGGCAGAGAAGTATTGTACTCAGCTTTAAGTACAACCAAATAAGGCAGAGAAGTATTGTACTCAGCTTTAAGTACAACTAAATAAGGCAGAGAAGTACTGTACCCAGCTTTAAGTACAACCATATAAGGCAGAGAAGTATTGTACTCAGCTTTAAGTACAACTAAATAAGGCAGAGAAGTACTGTACCCAGCTTTAAGTACAACCAAATAAGGCAGAGAAGTACTGTACGTAGCTTCAAGTACAACCAAATAAGGCAGAGAAGTACTGTACCCAGCTTTAAGTACAACCAAATAAAGCAGAGAAGTACTGTACGTAGCTTCAAGTACAACCAAATAAGTTACCACACTCAAGCTGGTTCTCACAATTTTTCTTCAATAGTTGCTGGGTGATATAAGTCAATTTCTCCGTGGTATTTAACAATAAGCCTTATTTAACCTAATCTAAACAACTATGATAGAACAAGTCTCAAAAATAGAAATACCAATAGAGCAAGACTCATAAAATTTAACAAGTGAAGAAAATCAGCCCTTAACCTGGAGAATGTTCTAAATTTCATTTTTGCTTGAATATATTCCTTAGTGGATAACCAGACTCATTTTACTTCTATTTATTAAGAAACATAAAAGGAAAGCAAAATAAAAATACAATCATTGACATGAACATTAGATATGTTTTTTTTTTCAAACATGGCTTTGTTGCTTCAGATAAGATTTTTGAAGCACTGACAATAAATTCATGATGAGCAACATAAATTTGCACCTTATATCTAAAAGATATTGATAACAGCAAATAGAACACCATAAATGGTAAATATAGGAAAGTTCAGTATCTTCAAAAATGCATTTCCAAGAATGCTTGGAACTGTACCATTTGCAAAAAAAAATAACCACCATAAGAAGTAGCACTTTCTTATAGAAAACCATAAACAAGATTTTGCATCTCTTCTGTAAACAGAAGGATGCTTTATTCCAATCAATCAAGCAAGCCAGATACATATCGTCTAGTACAATAGTTTGGTTAATGTAATCGATTTTCGAAATTTTGTTGCCTGTATCATTGTAATTACATCGAAATAAACAACTTTTCTTCCATGCACTTTTTGGGGCAAATGAGTTATAGCGGTAAATCACCTACCGCAACTCTGGTATTTGAAGCGGGAAGAAATTGTTCTGAAAGGAAGACTACAATGGACTCTCCCTTCCGACGCGCTCGAATGACCCAGCGCATTCCAGCCATCAAAGACAAAAATTAACATACCGGTATAACTCATAAAATACTCATTTGTCCCAAAAAGTGCACAGAAGAAAATTTGTTTATTTTGATGTAATTACCATGATACAGGCAACAAAATTTTGAAAATCGATTAGTTGCATCTCCTTAACATTTACCAATAGTTTTTCAAATGCCTTATAGCTAAAATCAGTACACCATGAAAATTTGAATTTTAGGTTTGATGGTTTGAAGCACTTGAATTCTAGCTACAAGGGAAGAAGTTATTAGGAATTAATCTAGTAACTTCAGATGAGATAGGCTCCTTAACAAAAATGAGAGCTATTGTGAAGATGCATCTAAAATATTGAACACAAGTTTTACAGTCTGGCAGTCCAAACTAGCTTTCATGCTGATAACTGTAGATTCTAAGCTTACTAGGCCTACTTGCTAATTTCAACATTATGCACAGATCAAATTTTTTCAACAATGCCAGTGAAGTTTTTTTATTGTAAACGGGGTAAAATTTGATATCACATCCTACTTCCAGATTAATTTACACACATAAATTTAGATAAAAATTGAAGCTGATAGCACCCTACCACAACATTTAGGATACCTTTTTCGAATGAAAAGCTCCAAGTTATTCAAAAAAATGTCAAAACAAGCAGTATGTCACTAATCAACATTTAATTGTAGCACATGATATTCCTATTTTGTGTATTTCCTCCGTATTTTAAATTTCAGGCGAGTCAACAGCATTCTCCGTGGAACTAGCACATCAAATTTGAACTGCTCTAACTGTATCAACTGTATTTGAAATGTTCTAACGTGTTTCAAAGCTTTGATAGAGAGATGCAACTTCATCAAGTGAAAAAATCAGTTATGAGTCATCCTTCTAGAATTAAATTCAAATAATATTCAAAGTTCAATTTCTTACCTTCCAGGTCCAAACTCATTTGATCATAAAAAAACAGCAAAACACCACTTTTCATTGAAATGTGCGTCTTAAATGCCGATAGGATCCTTCGGTAGTCGGTCTTTTTGAAATGGCTGCTGTTAACATAAATGAGACTTATTAAAACTATTTGACTTGACATTTCAGCTTGGCGCAATCCATTCTTTCAAATTAAAACTAAGAAATTGAAATATCTTGGGCCGATTTATAAAATTGTTCTGACATTAAATTCAGGAACACTTATCTAATTTAACGTGAGGCGGCGACATTGCACTTCACTCGACTCCTCAACACTTCGTTTGAACGGCACGGCTAGATTCAAGATTGTCGTACCAGTAACGCTAACAGTGGTGCCAGATTTCGGGCTAGCAATGCTGCCAAATTTTAAAGCTGCTATTGGTCCGTTTCCATGACGTCACATGCACACCACTCGATTTCCCAAAAGACTGGTTTGCTGCTACCTCCTTTACGTATACCGTGGTATAGACACTCTGACTTGACTAAGTACGTTAAGGGGCTTTCACACAATCAGTTTTTCCGTCAGTGACTCTCACACTCACAGAGTGTGGTGAAAACACTTGCGTTCACACGTACGTTCTCTTGACCGGAAGTGGCGGCTGTGGCTATAGACCGACCGGGGCCCCGGCCCCGGCCAACCCCGGCCATTTTGGCTGAACCCGGCCCCGGCCCCGGAAAGCCCCGAAAATTTTTTGCAGACTCCGGCCCCGGCCCCGGCCCCGGCAAAATAGTGCCCTAAACCGGGGTTTTGGCCGGGGTTTTTAGTTTTTTACTCCACTTTTTCACATCAAATTAATCCAAGTCAAGGTCAAATTAATCCGAGTCAGATTCAATTTAATCCGAGTCAAGTTCAAATTAATTCGAGTCAAGTTCAAATTAATCCGAGTCAAGTTCAAATTAATGCAAGTTAAATTCAAATTAAATGTTCTAAGTATCCAGCATCAGGAGGCAGAGTGTGATTCAGATCTTTGAGCAGCGTAACATATAGAAATCAATTATAAAAACTTCGTATTAACTATACATTAAACTCGTTTTTCAATTCTACTTTAATGGCAGTGTGCATCCATTCAAATATTTATGTTCATAGAAAATGTTATATTACACATGCACATACACATAGTAGTATCAATGATTTAATTACTCATATAGAGATTCATATGCTTGAAATTTCGTTTTATCACATATAGAAAGTCATATATGCATGCAACTACAAAAGATTACCATTGGATGATATGTAGATTTAACCTTTAATCGAAATATAGCAACGATTTCTGTTTTTGCTTGTTCAAACGATTTTTGTACAAACAAGTTTCAATTTTTTCATCGATCTAGATGATATATTTGCCTAGGCCTATTCATTTGAAGGGATGGCACAATTTTTATTGCTATTGCAAGATTGTATCTATGTAGTAATGTACTCATATAAATTGTAATCAAATGGTATCGTAGATAAGTACTCAGTGAATCGCATTTTCTCATTTTTTTTAAGGTTAAATCTACACATCGTCCAGTGGCAATCATTTGTAATTGCATGCACATATGATTTCATAAATGTGATGAAGTGGAATTTCAGGCATGTAAATATTTCAATGAGTGTAAATAAATCTTCGATACTATGTGTATCTGTAACATAAAAGTACCTTTGAACATAATGATTTGAATGGATGCATACTGCCATTAATTTAGAATTATAAAACAATGAATGTGTAGTTTAATACAAAGTTTCTAAAATTGACTTCTAACTGTTACTCTGCTCAAAGATCTGAATCACACTCTGCCTCCTGTTGCTGGATACTTAGCACATTTACGACAGCTTGTTTTAATACTGCAGAAATTTCATGCATTCTTTTCTGAAAGGAGAAACGTTTTTCTTGCTCATCACATCCAATAGATACATTTTTATTACAAAAAAACGCTCAAATTAACGAGGGATTCATAACGATTCTTAACTCAACTTGGGGGTGGATTAATTTAAACTTGACTTGGATTAATTTGAACTTGACTTGGATTAATTTGAACTTGACTTGGATTGATATTAATTTGATTTGGATAGTTTTGAACTTGACTTAAAGTAAATTGAAGTTGATTTGGATTAATTTGAACTTGACTTGGATTAATTTGAACTTGAATTGGGTTAATAATTTGAAGTGAATGAAGAGTAGTGTGCACGGCTACCCGCACGTAAAAAATTCACGTGTCTTTTAAATAAATTTAAAACTATTTCTCAAGAGATTTGCGATTTTATTGCAATCCTGAAGAACATGCAGTCACTGAAAAGAAAAAGCAGTATCTATGCTACCATCCAGTGTAATTATTAATCCAGTGCGCAGTTATTGTCTAAAAGAATCTCGACTAGGAGAGGTCCTAATATCAGCAGTTATTGAGAAGACGCTATTTTTGTTAACTTGCTTTTATATGTATTTCCTCTGAAATAGCAAAATGAATTTGGATACAGAGGTGCGGAATTAGTTTTGTTTTAATTACCTTCTCTGATGAAACTTGAAACTTCTTATTCAAAAACCCTACAAAATTAAAAAAGTTTCCTTTTCCACAGGGTCGTAAGGATTGAACGCATCACAAAGCCAGTAAATTAACAATTTCTCTCTATGTATTTGGTCAGTATCATTTGGCTCCCAGTTTTTAGATTGAGTAAAGTTTTTTTTTAAAGTCAGCTGTTTGCCGGTAGACGAAGACGACTTGCTAGTTGCTACAATGATGTACAATCGGCAGTTTTGTCACTGCTGCAGCCTAAACTGTCTTTGTTTGTTTTCAATACATAGACATTTAGTTTTTCTTCTTGTTCGTTTTGTTTCTATTTTTCAATTCTTTTTCGTTTTTCGGTATTTCTTCAGCTTCCAGGAATTGATTATTTTCTGTTGATTTTAGATGGCCCCATAAATATTTAGTTGAGAAAGTTTTCTAAGATGCACCAGCCGCTCCTCGTCGTAAATTTACTTCACAAATGGTGCACACTTCAATTTTTACACTCTTCACTGATATGCAAAAGTAAACTCATACTGCTGACGCACTAATTTTAGTCATTATACCGGGTGTTCCAAAAAAATGTCACTGAGTTTTAATTGATTATATTTCCGCTTTAAAGTAACAGATTTTAATTTTCCCTTTTTCATTTTATTTTTGAATGATTTATGTTTTTAAAAATCGTTTAATAACAACTTTCCATTGATCGATTAACTGAAACGGATAGAAAAACTAATTTTTCGAAGGAAAACATTTTAAAACAATATTGATATTCTTCCTTATTTTGCACTTTCCGAAAATCGAACAAACATAAACTTAAAAGAGTAACAAATCAATACATTAAAGTTTATATAAAAAAGTAATTTAGCAGCCTTCTACATACCCTCCATTTCTCTCAAGGCAAGCCATACTTCTAGCCACTATTAAACGAAGAGTTTTGCGGATCATTTCACCGTTTTCATTTAGTTCTTGAAACACTTCAACTCGTTGTAGAAGAATTATTAATGATGGAGTTGATGTATTGAAGACGCTTTCCTTCACGGCAGGTATTGAGAAATGAAGAAGATCACCAGTGTTGTTTTTAATACTTTTCCTTTGAACAAATAGTTTTTCTGCCTCTTTCAGTAAATCGATCACTGTAAAGTGGTTATTAAATGACTTTCAAAAACAAAGTAATCGTAAAACGAAAAGAAGAACCAACATAAAATAGATGATTCTTTTAATGGCAAACGTTTCGAAATCTCTGATCCCATCATCAGTGCTGTAAAACAAGGAATAAAATATCTACTGTGAAATACTTTGTGAAATACCTACTGTGAAATACCTTATGAAATACCTACTGTGAAATACCAACTGTGAAATACCGTGTGAAATACCTACTGTAAAATACCTTGTGAAATACCTACTGTGAAATACCTATTATGAAATACCTACTGTGAATGTATCGTTTGCAGGAAGAGGCCCTAAAATTCTTTGACTACATAAATGGATATCACGCTAAGATAAATTTGACTATGGAAACTGAGCAGAATGATAAATTGCCATTTTTAGACGTTCTCGGAAAGAAAACTCATTCAACGTTCACCACCTATGTTCATAGAAAACCTACATTTACGATATTATGTACCAATTTCTTCAGTTGCATTTACAAGGATTATAGTAAAACAAGTGTCACTGCATTATTGCATAGGGCATACCGTATTTCAAATTCATATAAAATATTTCATGATGAAGTGAAATATATCACAAAGTTACTTGGACAAAATAAATACCCTGTATTTTTAATTACCAATCTGGTTAAAAAGTTTTTAGACAAAAACTTTCCCCTCCGTGTACAATTCTGACCTCACCAAAGCAGAAAGTTTTCGTTGAGCTCTCTTTCTTGGGCTATCTTTTCAAGGAGATGAGAGAGGATCTTTTATCCCTGATACACTCTCATTTTACTTACATTGACGTTTTACCATTTTATAGAAATATTTTTAAAATAAGTTAATTTTTCAGTGGGAAATAGCGTTTGGAAGAGTGCCTGAGAAATGGTTTTGTCTGCTTGTATAAATGTGATTGTTGCCTGCAGTCCTATGTTGGAAGTACCACACTCCAGCAATTTATTCGTCACAGCCAACACTCTGGTATCTCCCATAGAATCGGCCGTCCATACTCATCTCCCTCCCAGTCAGCCATCTGAGATCATTGCCATAGTTCAAACCACCCTTTTAAAAGTTCCAATTTCTCCATACTTTGTACAACTGCAGAGGAATTTCACCTTAGAATTTTGGAACCATTGTTCATTTTTACCCACAGACCTCCACTAAATAATGATCAAAGTGCGATCAAATTAAATATTGCTCCAACTGTGTAAATATGAGTGTGTTGGAATGTGTGTGTGTGTCCGTGTGTGTGTTTTGTTTGTGTGGGTTTTGTGTGTGTGTGTGTGTGCAGTTCAGTTACTTTATGTAAATGTTATTGTGTGTTGGTTTGATTGCTAGAATTTAGGTGTATGGGTATGGGTATGGGTATGGGCGGCCCTTTACTGCCAGGATTGAAGGTGCTCGTCGACTGGATTATTGGAGTCGACTTGAGCATTATCGGATGTACTCCCTCCAACGGCGCAGCGAGAGGTATATAGTAATATAAACACGGAAGATGCTGACGGGGCTTGTTCCGAACTTCACGGACGGCAGAATTGGGCTTCGGACGAAACAGCACATTCGGTTCGGTATATTGTGTGTGGTCCCGACCCTGAATAACAGAGCCCCAGCAAGTGTGAGGAGCAGGCATGAGCAGTCGTTTTCGGTCATGGGCCCAAAACTTTTTAACTGTCTTCCCCGCACCCTGAGAGAGCATGTCGGGTCGCTGGAGGCATTTAAGAGGCAACTGGATGAGTTTTTGGGGACGGTTCCGGACAAGCCACCGCTGCCTCACTACTATCAACCTGCAGCAGGCAACAGTTTTCTGCAGCAGCTCGCCCACCGAAGGGCGCAACAATTGTAGCGGCGCGACAGCGCTGTGAGGCGGCGCCTGCGGCGTGACCTGGACCAGAGCGTCCGAACATCACCAAAGGACCAAAGGAAGGGTACGTATGGCTTCCAATATTTAAGAGAAATCGTGTTTTTATTTTTAATGGTTAGGCATAGCTATTTTTCGATGTAGGTATAGTGATATTATTATATTATAGCTTTTTCGCAATTTTTTCATTATCGTTTTTTTATTCCTTGTTTTACAGCACTGATGATGGAATCAGAGATTCCGAAACGTTTGTCATTAAAATAATGTTCCCTTTTATATTGGTTCTTTTTTTCATTATACGTATTAGATTTCTCAAAAATCGCTCTTTTAATTTTATTAAATTATTCGAAAAGGAAACAAGATTTACCACGTTGTGAAAACAGACAATTCAAATATGTTAATTTAAAGCGGAGATAGAATCAATTAAAAAGTCAGGGACATTTATTTGGAACACCCGGTATATTTAATTACTATAATTGTTTCTGTATTAATTAATTCAACAAGCACAGCAACTGCAAGTCTACAAAACTTTATTGACTTGACATAAAGACGCACCCAACCGCAACCGTAATTCGACATGTATTGAGCCACTAACCGGCGTTATGCATTACGTCGTCGTGACATGTCCTGACACGGTCTGAACCCCGACCTCGGCCCCGGCCGTGGTAAATTTGATAACCCCGACCCCGGCCCCGGCCCCGGCCGTGGTAAATTTGATAACCCCGGCCCCGGCCCGGCCCCGGCCATGACAAATTTGTTGACCCCGGCCCCGGCCAAATTTTCTACCCCGGTCGGTCTATAGCTGTGGCGCATCGCTAGCAAGCTTGGCAGTGCTTCATTATGCGTTGCCGTGAGAGGTTAGTCGTGGCCAAAGCAAGTCTACTCATCGCTTTAGCGGTCAAAAAGAAGAAGAAACTCCGCAAAAGATTATGGGTTAAAGAATGGCTTGCTAAGCGATAAATCATGACCCAAGTTATCTACAGACCGAAGCTTTCTCCCGTTACTTCAAAAGGAATAGCCACACAAAGAGCTCAAATTCACAAGAAAATAGGCTGGTTATTTTATAATCTAGTACTTTTCCTATGCTTTTCAGTATAATTTATTTGACTATGAATGCCGTATTACAATTTCCAGGAGCTCGGCTTGAGTTGACTCTGTGCTTTTTAGCAACTGGAGACAGCTATTCTTCGTTGCAGTAATGTTCACGAGTGTCGATGTCTACCTTAATTCCAGCATGTCTACCATAATTCCAGAGACTTGCCGGGCAATCTACGAGGCATTGAGATCTACGTACTTGAAGGTAATTATAATATAAAATGAGAGACCTTCGATGCAATGTAAACGAAGTGTCGGATGCGTTAGTAAATATACTACTACAACTATTATGAATCCAATAATCTAGTTCATAATAATTTCATGTAGAGGTTAGATTTTTTACCCGTTCCATACAGTTTTGCATGTACGAGCATGTAATGGGGCTGCTCGTAAATGGAATTTTTGTCTTATAAAACTATATTTGTTCATCTCCTACCATCACAGTGATATGGATTATACAAATAACAACTTTAATCTTACACACATTTATTAGAACTGTATAATAGAATGCACGCGTAAACCTGGCATCCGTACACAAAAAATAAAATACAATAAACCTCTCAAATAACTGCGTGGTAATATCTAATATTGTATGTGAATGTGATAGGGGTACGGGTAAACTAATAAACCTTTACATTTATTTCACGAAATATTTTCACTTGAATATTAAGAAGAATTTTTAAATAAGGTATTTAACATTATGAAAATACCGGGTAAATAATTGGTATCGTACTTATGGCTGAATAATAAACTGTTTGCATCCTAAAAAACAAAAAATAACGTGTCTCGGACGGATTTCTTTTGAGAACATTATTTATCAATGAAAATCTTTTGTAAGTGGCACCGACACTACAACAGGACGAATGCATCATGTTTTGCTTGCGTCATAATAAATTATATTTTCCACATCATCATGAATAATGAAAAAATGCGCACCTTTAAATCAAGTTAATTCAAGGTCCAGATACATGATTTATAGGATATTATGAACAAAATATTACAGAGTAGACTACATGGAATCTCAATTATTATGAACTCCAATCTCAAATTACAATGTGACTAAAATGGAATGAATAAAAATCCAGTTCAAATGAATAAAACTTATTGAGATGAAAATTGTTCACATTGTGAATGAGAAATTTACATAATAATAATTAAAAAAATTTCATTTGGATCAGTACAACAGTTTACAAGATACAGGGGCTAGAAGCTGGGTAATGGGTTGATTTACTTTAATAATAGTTCTCAATTCATATGATTAATTTGCAGCTGAAGGGGTAAAAAGAACCTATTTCTGTCATTTTGTCATTTCTGGCTGTGTTCTGAAAATGGTATGGGTACTCGAGGAACCAACATGCCCTGAGCCATACAAGGTGTATGCATTCATTGAATAAGCTACAGGTATTGCAAGATTATTTTTTGTAATTTTCCAATAGCCCTTCTCTCTGTTTGTAAGTTATTGATATTAAGATCTTCAAAGGCTCTGTCACTCTCTGTAGAAACTTTATTCTACTCTCAGTTGATGCAGAAATGATTTGTCTATAAAATAGAAAGCATAATTCAAGTTCTAGTCTAAACTTGATTTCTGCCCAAAATGTGTGTTCTTCCAAAAGTGCTGAAAATTGTGAACATATACCTTTTTTCAAATTAAATATTCAAAATTCTATTCCTGTTTATTAAAAGTTTAAGGAGACCAGAATCCTTTTTACATAGGAAAGTGATGGAGCTTTTGTTGCTTGAAAAAGTACAAAAAATTTTGCATTTATCGGTTGAAATTATGTCTTGTTGCAAAAAATCTACAATTTTGCAGCATGAAAGTATGTATGGAATTTAACTTCACACTTGTAAACCATATTTTGTTCCCCTTGGAACAAAATCAGTATGATATAGCATCAGTATGATGAACAAAATCAGTATGATATAGCACATCCAGTATGATATAGCAAGACAAAATATTGAAAAAATGAGATGCAGAAGAAGTACAGTGGATGCCAGGTAGTTTACAAGTGACATAAAGAAAGAGCAAATGAGAAGGAAGACTGTAAACGAGAAACCATATAAAATACCAAAAATGTTTAGATGACATGCGAGTTACAGAGGATTAATGACACAGTCCATGGAATGAGTATAGGGACCAGAAAAAAAGATGAAGGCACACTAAAGTGTTTGGATTGTACTAGTGGATGCTTAGCGTGGTGCAAAAGTCTGCATGTTGGAAAGAATGTGCCTAAGTGTGGAATGTTGTATCATGTTAGTTTTGTAAGCCAACTCTTTTTAGCTGTATGTTGTAAGCATTTAGTGAGAATAGACACATGTTGAGGTGGAATGTATAATAGTAGATTAGGTAAGTAATGTGATAGGGGAGTTAAAAATACCATTGAACACTCTGTCCATGGATTGTACATAGTAAGTATGAGGAGAGGGAGACCTTCGCGAATATATTCGAGTGGTATGGAGAGAATGTGTGATGGGACAGATGTGTGGAACATGATTATGGTATGATTTGTCTGGCTGGACTTATATCAGGATTGTAATTTAAATAATGCAGATGCTATAAAAAATTTTCTTATACAAGCCTGAAGTTTAAAACACTGACTAGATTGAGATAGTCATGTAGGGTGGTTTGTATAGTGGTCTGCCATACCTGAGGGTTGCATATCCCCAAATTTCACATCTCCATTGTCAGACATTTTTTACTCTGAATAAAATGCAGTCTGTCTAGTAACCACAGGTAATTTGAGACACCATGTCGGGACAGTTGGGAGCACCTTATGAAATGAGTCTAATGTAAATTTGAGTTGAGAACAGGGTCTTAATGACTTTGATTTGTGGTGATTAATATTGAATGGTACTTAGCTCTTTGAGTATATTACTCATTCCCTCTCACTTGCTCTGCAAAACAAAGTTATGGTGGCGGAGCCATACACAGACTTATTTTCAACTGAAGTATCACTAGTCAATGCTATGATGTAGAAGTTCAAGAAAAATTAAGGTTGTGGGAAGTATCACTCTTTGTGTTGTGTGCATCAATTTTATTCAAGATGCTGTAGCACTATTCCCAATTTATGTCCTTATTTCTCCATCAGCTGCTGGTACTGTATCTCCTGCTCGTGGTGCTCCAAGCCCAGGTACTCCTGAGGCATCAAGGCCTGCCACACCTTGTGTTGCAATGCCTGGTGCTGCATTGCCTGCCACTCGTAACAAAAGTAAGTTTACAATTTGAATGATGATTGCCCAATTCAATTGAGGAATACTGAAATGAAAGAAAAGAATGTTCAAATTGAGTTTTATGTAGTGAAATTTTGAAAAAGTCAAGGCCACTTGAAGAAATATTCATCCCATATGATAATTGAAGCAAATAAGCTCAATTTACACCAATTTAGAAAGGGAATGGCTGTCACTTATGAAGCCTTAGTGTACACAGAGAAAGGGTAGTACATTCTAAATGCTTTTGTGAATGGTATTCACACATGTTTAAAAGTGTGTAGCATTTATCCAGGAAATGAATGCTACACAATTCATTATAACACTCAAAGAAACATAGCAAAGCAATTTTTTTGTAGGGAAACAAATTTCAACATTGAATTGGAAATGATTTCATACATAATACAAGGGTTAAAATGTTACTGGCAATCTTTTCCCATTATCAATTTAGTGTTAAATTAAGGAAAATAATTGAAATGTTCAAAAATGTAGTTACTACATTTTTGTAGTAGTTACATAAACTACATAAAGAATTAAACACTGAGGTACAGAGGAGGCCCATTAAAAACTGGAGGAGCTCATCTAATTAACACGCTAACTGCAATGGGTTAAACTGAAGTTCAATGTTTAATTCAAATTTAAAGTCAATTGTGATAATCAACTTTGCAAATAGCAAACATTACCTGGATTGAGCCTTTATTTAGCTGACAAGTATTAATACAAAATGAGATAGTGACTCCAGGTGGGTCAGCAGCTCTATGAAAATCACTCAAGTGGCCACCGGTGGGTCACTTCACACGAAATGTGTTGACAAAACCAATTTTTGCCAAACAAAACTAACATGTCAGTACAAACGCTGCACTAGTTATTTCTAATTCATGAATCTCCTCAGTTAACTCAGGATTGCAATTCAGGTCATATCAAGTAACTTTGGTGTTGGTAACTACATTTTTGAACATTTCAATTATTTTCCTTTATTTAACACTAAATTGATAATGGGAAAAGATTGCCAGTAACATTTTAACCCTTGTATTATGTATGAAATCATTTCCAATTCAATGTTGAAGTTTGTTTCCCTACAAAAAAATTGCTTTGCTATGTTTCTTTGAGTGTTATAATGAATTGTGTAGCATTCATTTCCTGGATAAATGCTACACACTTTTAAACATGTGTGAATACCATTCACAAAAGCATTTAGAATGTACTACCCTTTCTCTGTGTACACTAAGGCTTCATAAGTGACAGCCATTCCCTTTCTAAATTGGTGTAAATTGAGCTTATTTGCTTCAATTATCATGTGGGATGAATATTTCTTCAAGTGGCCTTGACTTTTTCAAAATTTCACTACATAAAACTCAATTTGAACATTCTTTTCTTTCATTTCAGTATTCCTCAATTGAATTGGGCAATCATCATTCAAATTGTAAACTTACTTTTGTTAGGAGTGGCAGGCAATGCAGCACCAGGCATTGCAACACAAGGTGTGGCAGGCCTTGATGCCTCAGGAGTACCTGGGCTTGGAGCACCACGAGCAGGAGATACAGTACCAGCAGCTGATGGAGAAATAAGGACATAAATTGGGAATAGTGCTACAGCATCTTGAATAAAATTGATGCACACAACACAAAGAGTGATACTTCCCACAACCTTAATTTTTCTTGAACTTCTACATCATAGCATTGACTAGTGATACTTCAGTTGAAAATAAGTCTGTGTATGGCTCCGCCACCATAACTTTGTTTTGCAGAGCAAGTGAGAGGGAATGAGTAATATACTCAAAGAGCTAAGTACCATTCAATATTAATCACCACAAATCAAAGTCATTAAGACCCTGTTCTCAACTCAAATTTACATTAGACTCATTTCATAAGGTGCTCCCAACTGTCCCGACATGGTGTCTCAAATTACCTGTGGTTACTAGACAGACTGCATTTTATTCAGAGTAAAAAAGTCTGACAATGGAGATGTGAAATTTGGGGATATGCAACCCTCAGGTATGGCAGACCACTATACAAACCACCCTACATGACTATCTCAATCTAGTCAGTGTTTTAAACTTCAGGCTTGTATAAGAAAATTTTTTATAGCATCTGCATTATTTAAATTACAATCCTGATATAAGTCCAGCCAGACAAATCATACCATAGTCATGTTCCACACATCTGTCCCATCACACATTCTCTCCATACCACTCGAATATATTCGCGAAGGTCTCCCTCTCCTCATACTTACTATGTACAATCCATGGACGGAGTGTTCAATGGTATTTTTAACTCGCCTATCACATTACTTACCTAATCTACTATTATACATTCCACCTCAACATGTGTCTATTCTCACTAAATGCTTACAACATACAGCTAAAAAGAGTTGGCTTACAAAACTAACATGATACAACATTCCACACTTAGGCACATTCTTTCCAACATGCAGACTTTTGCACCACGCTAAGCATCCACTAGTACAATCCAAACACTTTAGTGTGCCTTCATCTTTTTTTCTGGTCCCTATACTCATTCCATGGACTGTGTCATTAATCCTCTGTAACTCGCATGTCATCTAAACATTTTTGGTATTTTATATGGTTTCTCGTTTACAGTCTTCCTTCTCATTTGCTCTTTCTTTATGTCACTTGTAAACTACCTGGCATCCACTGTACTTCTTCTGCATCTCATTTTTTCAATATTTTGTCTTGCTATATCATACTGGATGTGCTATATCATACTGATTTTGTTCATCATACTGATGCTATATCATACTGATTTTGTTCCAAGGGGAACAAAATATGGTTTACAAGTGTGAAGTTAAATTCCATACATACTTTCATGCTGCAAAATTGTAGATTTTTTGCAACAAGACAAAATTTCAACCGATAAATGCAAAATTTTTTGTACTTTTTCAAGCAACAAAAGCTCCATCACTTTCCTATGTAAAAAGGATTCTGGTCTCCTTAAACTTTTAATAAACAGGAATAGAATTTTGAATATTTAATTTGAAAAAAGGTATATGTTCACAATTTTCAGCACTTTTGGAAGAACACACATTTTGGGCAGAAATCAAGTTTAGACTAGAACTTGAATTATGCTTTCTATTTTATAGACAAATCATTTCTGCATCAACTGAGAGTAGAATAAAGTTTCTACAGAGAGTGACAGAGCCTTTGAAGATCTTAATATCAATAACTTACAAACAGAGAGAAGGGCTATTGGAAAATTACAAAAAATAATCTTGCAATACCTGTAGCTTATTCAATGAATGCATACACCTTGTATGGCTCAGGGCATGTTGGTTCCTCGAGTACCCATACCATTTTCAGAACACAGCCAGAAATGACAAAATGCCAGAAATAGGTTCTTTTTACCCCTTCAGCTGCAAATTAATCATATGAATTGAGAACTATTATTAAAGTAAATCAACCCATTACCCAGCTTCTAGCCCCTGTATCTTGTAAACTGTTGTACTGATCCAAATGAAATTTTTTTAATTATTATTATGTAAATTTCTCATTCACAATGTGAACAATTTTCATCTCAATAAGTTTTATTCATTTGAACTGGATTTTTATTCATTCCATTTTAGTCACATTGTAATTTGAGATTGGAGTTCATAATAATTGAGATTCCATGTAGTCTACTCTGTAATATTTTGTTCATAATATCCTATAAATCATGTATCTGGACCTTGAATTAACCAAGAAGAAACCTATATAAACTATGTAAACTTTGTATGGTCACCTTTGGTGGTCAACTCTGCATGGCCACTTTTGTGAACAACTCTGTCTGATCACTGTTCATAGTATTAAAGGACATCTTTGAAAGTGACTAGCTGTAGGATGGAAAGCTGACTTATTCAAAACCTAATCATTTATTTGAATGCTGTGTTAGGTCAGAGTAGGCATGCTACTATTTACCTACTAAACTACAGAAGCCTGTGTGATGTTCTTTTAATTATAATGAGGCAATGAGCAGTAGGAGTAAATTTTAAAGACAAACAAATTATTTGAAAAACATTATTCATGCTCATGGAGTGCAATCAAGATATCTCATTGACTACTTCACACAATATCAATATGTAAATTATTTTCAAACATCATATAAGTTCCAAGCAAATTGAAAGAACTTACACAAAAAATACATAGAATTATTCAAAGTTTTGAACCATCACTTATTCAAAAAAACTACTCATGATAGATTTTGATTGTGTTAGTTAAATGTCAATAAGAAACAAGCAGTTTCTCGCAATACAAAATTACAGCCAATTTGAGACAATTTAAATCAGCAGTTATTTATCTATTGAAACATTTATAAATGAGCATTTGCAACCAAATCTTGTATAAAAAGCATACTATTTATTTTTCTTAACGTAAATTAAATTTTTGTGTTTTCTACTGCTTTCTTCATTTCAGCTAAAGCCACAAACAATATTTATTACTAGGCCCTTATGTTTTTGATAAAAAATTGAAGCACATACAACTTCTACTCTTCATTAACACAGTGCTATTACAGGTCAATCAAACAGCCATTCATTTTTTGAAATCAAGGGTTTTAGGAGACTCATCAATTAGTGAAACTTTGATTTACTGTGTTAACTTGGAGTAAACGATAAAACAAAAGTTTTACATTACCTTGGTCTTGCACAGCTCTTTTTGGAACTGCTGAAGATTTCAATAACTCTCTCGCATTTCTGAATGGAGACAACATGAATTTATAATCTGAACGACAGAAATACTCAGAACACACAAAAGCCCTCTGAGGTATTTTGGATTTCTCATCCATCTTCAACGTTGCATCTCCACATGCTGCAATCCACTTGTCGTAATTTCCTTTTGGAAAGTGGAAAAACGACAAATCAGGACATTGACGGTTATCATTACCACAATTTTTCATTAAGCACTTTTTCAAGCGTATGTAAGGAGCCATTTCTGCTGCAACCTTCCTTACACCTCTGTCACAGGCTCACAGCCGACTTCACGTTCAAACAGTCACGTGACAATTTCTTGGCTCCGTCATTGGCCAATTGGTACCTACGTCATTGTCTACAGATTACAAACTCACTAAGTCATTGCGTCTGAAGCAAGAGAAAAGGGGCGGAGTTTGAGCCTGTGTTCACTGCTCACGCGTTCACTCATCAGTGATCGTGTCAACAGCCCTTAAGAAAATAAGAGATGCAAAAGTTCGCTCAAAATGGGCTAAGGAATGGTTCCTAAAAAGTGGTGAATACACAAATGTGAAATTGTTTAATGAAGTGCAGAAGGTGGGAGAGATGCAGAGTACAGTCGCACACCACCCACGAATGCTGGCTTGACAAGTTGACAGTTGACACTGACGTGGTGTCAAGCTTTGAAGCCTGTTGCTCCAAAATTATCAAGCATAGCTCATCTGCCTCATACAGTCTGTGCCAACATGAAATGAGCGTACAAACTCACGAATTCAGCACCAGTTCAGATATATCTGCGGATGTATTTGCGCGTGTGAGGGGGCCTTTAGAGATCTGACGGTATCGAGGCGCTGGACAGACCGAGTAGTATCGCTGACTGTACACGATTTTGTCGAAACATCTGACGGCGGCCTTTCAAGTTGTGTGGGGCACAACCCGAGTCTGTACTAGTGAATAGTGATTGTTTATGGGTTTAATGTCAGATAATTAATTGTCTCTCATGAGAAATGCTTCCGATAAGCTCAAAGATAAGCTTACAATAAAATGACTATGAGAATGCTGAGGTTTTCCTACTACTTTTTTAAATTTTCAACCATTAAAAATATCAAATTGAAAGGCTGTGCTACATAGTCAACTTTGCACAAAGCTTCTCTAAGAAACAATGTGAAATGAGCGAGGCATGAATGAATTTGAAAATTGAATATGTAGAAACGTCTTAGTAATTGTATCTTTCATTTCTTGTGAGTTAAACAATTTATATACCACAGGAGATACAGATGTAGATTGTTTCTTAAGTCTGTAAGGCCATGATGTTCTGGCTGCTCCGCCTATTGAGTTCTGTTTGAGGCAAGTGATGCAGCGGCCTTACTTATATACTCCTTGGCGGTTGGGATCGGTATACGTATCGGTATCGGTGATACGCAGTGGAGTCGGAATTTTAAGTTGAATAAATTTACATTGAGACATATTAATATTACTGAACATAAAAAGAGTAGAATCGAGGTTTGAGGGGTAACTAAGGTAGAGCACTACAAGTACCCTCCCCCTAGAGAGAAAGGAGTTCGAACGATACAATTTCGTAAATTAAAATAATGATGCTGCAGAACGTTGGTGCCGAGCGATGAGGTACGATGCTGTAGAGCGTTGAAACCGAGCGTTGAGCCGTGCGTAGAGCTGTAGGCGTTTTGGCGTCTCGGTTGTGCATTTTCGCGCTTGGTTATACGTTCTTGGAAGGTAGAAACACCTAGCGGAAATTGCGATTGGATGCTGCGTAGGTTGAAGTTGGAGAGCAGCGATGGGTGCTGCCGGGGTCACCAGTTGTTAGGGGGCCGGCACTAAAGAAGCATCAGCCCGATAGTGAAACCGCTGGAGTGCTGCTGGGTATAGACCGACCGGGGTTGAAAATTTGGCCGGTGCCGGGGTCAACAAATTTGTCATGGCCGGGGCCGGGCCGAGGCCGGGCTTATCAAATTTACCACGGCCGGGGCCGGGGTTCAGACCGTGTCAGGACGTATCACGACGACGTAATGCATAACGCCGGTTAGTGGCTCAATGCATGTTGAATTACGGTTGCGGTTGGGTGTGTATTTATGTCAAGTCAATAAAGTTTGTAGACTTGCAGTTGCAGTGCTTTTTGAAATAATTAATACAGAAAAAATTATTGTAATTAAATGTACCGAGTATTCCTCACAAATGTCTCCGACTTTTTAATTGATTCTATCTCCACTTTAAATTAACATTTTTGAATTGTCTTTTTTTCACAATGTGGTAAATCTTGTTTCCTTTTCGAATAATTTATTAGAAATAAAAAAGTGATTTTTGGAAATTCTAATACGTAAAATGAAAAGAAGAACCAATATAAAAGGGAACAGTCTTATAATGGCAAACGTTTCGGAATCTCTGATCTCATCATCAGTACTGTAAAACAAGTAATAAAAAATGATAATGAACAAATTGCGAAAAAGCTATAAAAAATTAATATCACTACACCTCATCGAAAAATAGCTATGCCTAACCATTGAAAATAAAAACACAATTTCTCTTACACATTCGAAGCCATACGTACACATACATCTAAATTCTAGCAATCAAACCAACACACAATAACATTTACACAAAGTAACATTACTGCATACACACACACAAAACACACACACACATTCCAACACACTCCTATTTACACAGTTGGGGCAATATTTAATATCATCGCACTCTGATCATTATTTAGCTGAGGTCTATGGGTAAAAATGAACAACGATTCCAAAATTCTAAGGTCAAATTCCTCTGCAGTTCTACAAAGTATGGAGAAATTAGAACTTTTGAAAGGGTGGTTTGAACTATGGCAATGATTTCTGATGGCTGACTGGGAGGGAAATGAGTTTGGACGGCCGATTCTATGAGAGATACCAGAGTGTTGGCTGTGACGAATAAATTGTTGGAGTGTGGTACTTCCATCATAGGACTGCAGGCAGCGATCACATTTATACAAGTAGACCAACCATTTCTCAGGCACTCTTCCAAACGCTATTTCCTATGGAAAAATTAACTTATTTTAAAACTATTTCTATAAAATGGTAACACGTCAATGAAAGGAAAATGAGAGTGTATCAGAGATAAAAGATCCTTTCTCACCTCCTTGGAAAGATAGCCCAAGAAAGAGAGCTCGACGACAACTTTGTGCTTTGGTGCGGTCAGAATTGTACACGGAGGGGAAAGTTTTTTGTCTAAAAACTTTTTAACCAGATTGGTAAATAAAGATACAGGGTATTTATTTTGTACAAGCAACTTTGTGATATATTTCACTTCGTCATGAAATATTTTATATGAACTTGAAATACGGTATGCTCTATGCAGTAATGTAGTGGCACTTGTTTTAATATATCCCTTCTAAATGCAACTGAAGAAATTGGTACAAAATCTCGTAAATGTAGGTTTTCTATAAACAAAGGTGGTGAACGTCGAATTAGTTTTCTTTACGAGAACGTCTAAAAATGACAATTTATCATTCTGCTCAGTTTCTACTGTGAAATTCATCTTGGCGTGATATCCATTTATGTAGTCGAAAAATTTTAGGGCCTCTTCCTGTGAACGATACATCATTCACTGTAGGTATTTCACAGTAGGTATTTTATTCCTTGTTTTACAGCACTGATGATGGAATCAGAGATTCCGAAAGGTTTGCCTTTAAAAGAAGGTTTCATTTTATTTGGTTCTTTTCATTTTACGAATAATTTAGGTTTTTGAAAATCGTTTAATAACCATTTTACAGTGATCGATTTCCTGAAAGAGGCAGAAAAACTATTTGTTCAAAGGAAAAGTTTTAAAAACAACACTGGCGATCTTCTTCATTTCTCATTGCTTACTGTGAAGGAACGCGTTTTCAAAACATCACCTCCATCATTAATAATTTTTCGACGAGTTGAAGTGTTTCAAGAACTAAAAGACAACGGTGAAATGATCCGCAAAACTCTTCGTTTGATAGTGGCTAGAAGTAATGCTTGCCTTGAGAGAAATGGTGGGAATGTCGAAGAATACTAATTACTTTTTTAGTTAAACTTTATTTAATGTATTGATTTGTTACTTTTTTAAGTTTTTGTTTGTTCGGTTTTTTGGAAAGTGCAAAACAAGGAAGAATATCAATATTGTTTTAAAATGTTTCCCGTCGAAAAATTAGTTTTCCTATCCGTTTCAGATAATCGATCAATGTAAAGTGGTTATTAAACGATTTTAAAAAACATAAATTATTCGAAAATAAAATAAAATTTACTACATTGTGAAAAAAAGAAAAATTAAAAAATGTAAATTTAAAACGAAAATATAATCAATTAAAACTCAGTGACATTTTTGTGGGACACCCGGTATAATGACTAAAAGTAGTGCGTCAGCAGTATGAGATTACTTTTACATATTGGTGAAGAGAGCAGAAATTAAAGTGTGCACCATTTGGGATGCAAATATACGACGAGGAGCGGCTGGTGCATCTTAGAAAACTTTCTCAAGTAAACATTTATGGGGACATCTAAAATCAACACAAAATGATCAATTCCTGGAAGCTGAAGAAAAACAAAACAACGAAAAAGAATTGAAAAATAGAAACAAAACGAACAAGAAGAAAAACTAAATGTCTATGTATTGAAAATAAACAAAGACAGTTTAGGCTGCATCAGTGACAAAACTGCCGATTGTAGCAAGTCGTCTTCGTCTACTGGCAAACAGCTGACTTTAAAAGAAACATTTACCCAATCTAAAAACTGGGAGCCAAATAATACTGACCAAATACATAGAAAGAAACTGTTAATTTACTGGCTTTGTGACGCGCTTAATCCTTACGACCCTATGGAAAAGGAAACTTTTTTAATTTTGTAGGGTTTTTGAATAAGAAGTTTCAACTTTCATCAGAGAAGGTAATTACAACAAGACTAATTCCGGACCTCAGTATCCAAATTCAGTTTGCTATTTCAAAGGAAATATAAAAGCAAGTTAACAAAAATAGCGTCTTCTCAGTAAGTGCTGATATTAGGACCTCTCCAAGTCGAAACTCTTTCATGTCAATAACTGCGCACTGGATTATAATTACACTGGATGGTTGCATAGATACTGCTTTTTCTTCTCAGTGACTGCATGTTCTTCAGGGTTGCAATGAAATCGCAAATCTTTTGAAAAATCGTTTTAAATTTGTTTAAAAGACACCTGAATTTTTCACATGCAGGTAGCCAGGCACACTACGCTTTATTCACTTCAAACTATCAGTCCAAGTTAAGTTCAAATTAATCCAAGTCAAGTTCAAATTAGTCCAAATCAACTTCAATTTAATCCGAGTCAAGTTCAAATTAATCCAAATCAGATTCATATCAATCCAAGTCAAGTTCAGATTATTCCAAGTCAAGTTCAAATTAATCCAGCCCCAAGTTGAGTTTAGAATCGATATAAATCCCTCGTTAATTTGAGCGTTTTTTGTATTAAAAATGTATCTGTTGGATGTGATGAGCCAGAAAAACGTTTTTCCTTTCAGCAAGGAATACATAAAATTCCTGCAGTATTAAAACAAGCTGTCGTAAAATGTGCTAAGTATCCAGCATCAGGAGGCAGAGTGTGATTCAGATCTTTGAGCAGAGTAACAGTTAGAAGTCAATTATAAAAACTTCGTATCATACTACACATTAAAGTTGTTTTATAATTCTAAATTAATGGCAGTATGCATCAATTCAAATAATTATGTTCGAATGTACTTATATGTTACAGATACACATAGTATCGAGGATTCATTCATTTAAAGATTTAAGATTTTTAAAGATTACACTCATTTAAAGATTTACATGCCTGAAAGTCCACTTTATCACAGTTATGAAATCATATGTGCATGCAATTACGAATAATTGCCACTGGACGATGTGTAGATTTAACCTTTTAAAGAAATGAGCAAACGCGATTCACTGAGTACTTATGTACGATACCATTTGATTACAATTTATATGAGTACTTTACTACACAGATACAATCCTGCAATAGCAATAAAATTGTGCCATCCCTTCAAATGAATAGGCCTATGCAAATATATCATCTCTATCGATGAAAAAATTGAAACTTGTTTCTACAAAAATCGTTTGAACAAGCAAAAACATACTTCGTTGCTACATTTCTTTTAAAGGTTAAATCTACATATCGTCCAATGGTAATATTTCGTAGTTGCATGCATGTATGACTTTATATATGTGATAAAACGAAATTTCACGCATATAAATCTCTATATGAGTAGTTAAATCCTCGATACTACCATGTGTACGTGCATGTGTAACATAAAATTGTCTTCGAACATGAATATTTGAATGGATGCACACCGCCATTAATGTAGAATTGAAAAACAACTTTAATGTATAGTTAATATGAAGTTTTTATAATTGATTTCTATTTGTTACTCCTTTCAAAGATCTGCATCACACTCTGCCTCCTGATGCTGGATACTTAGCACGTTTAATTTGAATTTGACTTGCAATAATTTGAACTTGACTCGAATTAATTTGAATTTGACTCAGTGTCGATACCGTCGTGCGGTCGACGTGAGGGTTCGTGGAAAAGGGGGGCTGTCTTCTGTGCAGCTACCTTTTTCCGGGGCGCTAGCTTTTTCTTTGCAGCTGCCCTTCCTGAGGTTCGTGTGGGTACCGCCTACGCCGTAATCAGTCCGCTAGGGCAACAGAAGTAAATTCTGTTAGTGCCGAACTACGGCGGTACCGTTGTGTGTGTGTGGGGTGAGGTTTGCGTGGGTACCACCTGCGCCGTATTCAGTCCGCTAGGGCAACAGAAGTAAATTCTGTTTTGTGCCGAACTACGGTGGTACCGCTAGAGTGAGGTGTGTGTGGGTACCGCCTACGCCGTATTCAGTCCGCTAGGGCAACAGAAGTAAATACCGTTTTGTGCCAAACTACGGCGGTGCCGTTAGGAAGACGAGCAACTGCCTGCGCCGTATGAGACCGTTAGGGCAACAGAAGTGAACTCGGTTAGTGCCGAACTGCGACAGCGTCTTCCTAATCGACAAAACTATGCGTATTAGTTCGTCCTTCCGACGTGGCTCCTTTAACCCCTTATTAGGCGAGGTATCGTACGAGCCTAAGGCCTTTTTCAATAAGGAGGAAGAAAACTCATTTGACTTCAGGGTGTGACTTGCTCACCGCTGAATTTCTTTGCAGTCCCTATTACATACACTGATATATTTTAACAAAGACAGTGCTTTATTTTCTATTGCAACAATAGTGCGTACAGACATGAGCTACTGCATAACAGGGTATAACACTCAAAATTGCATTTAAAATATTAGTCTTATTTAGCTAGGTAATCAAAGAAACGTTGGAATATCGACATGTAATACAAATGATATTTAAGGGCTAACTGAAGTAAATGCGCAGACGCAACATCAGCGCAAAGAAACAGACAAGTCGGGGTTCAGGGAGCTGGACACATAAAGAAAATACTTGGGATTATGGGTAACTAACACAAAAGGCATGACAACCCTTGTGCGGCCTGACACTCGGATTAATTTGAATCTGACTTGGATTAAATTGAACTTATATTAGATTAAATTGACCTTGACTTGGATTAATTTGAAGCGAAAAAGGTGTAGTAAAAAACTATAAACCCCGGCCAAAACCCCGGTTTAGGGCACTATTTTACCGGGGCCGGGGCCGGGGGCTGCAAAAATTTTCGGGGCTTGCCGGGGCCGGGGCCGGGGTCAGCCAAAATGGCCGGGGTTGGCCGGGGCCGGGGCCCCGGTCGTTCTATACTGCTGGGTCACCAGTTGTCAGGGGCAGGCAATGTTGAAGCCTAGGCCCGTTGGTGGACCCGCTGAATAGCTGCTGCGGCCACCAGTTGTAAGGGGCAAGAGATGTAGAAGCCTCGGTCTATTGGTGAACCCACTGTAGACTGCTGGCATCGCTTGAAAAGGGCTGGCATTTCGTCTGGGGTCACCAGTGTAAGGCCTGCTGTTGCTGCTTCAGCCACTGGGGTCACCAGTTTAAGGCCATGATGTTATGGCTGCTTCGCCTGTTGAGTTCCGTTTGAGGCAAATGAAGCAGCGGCCTTACTTATACACTCCTCGGCGGTTGGTGTCGGTGATACGCAGTGGAGGACTCGGAACTTTTTTTTTAATAAATTTACATTGAGACATATTAGTATTACTGAACATAGAAAGACTAGAATCGAGGTTTGAAGGGTAAATAAGGTAGAGCACTTTAAGTCTAGTACAATGGTCAAATTTGATCATAGCTACCTGTGGGCCCGAATAAGTTCAGCGACTTCTGGGGCTTCCTACCATCAACGTTATTCTAAGGTTGCACAATAATGTTTAACCTGAATCACTTAACCCTAATTCCGCATTAGACTGATCAGTGAGTTAATTTACTCGATATCAGATATTTCATTTTACAATATAGGTTATGTGTAATAAATTTAACGGTATATTCGATAAAAGATTTAACAGCAGACTGAAGATCGGCGGTATTATCCATGGCAAATTACATTATTGGAAACAGTCATGTAGGATACAAGATTTGACTTGGTGATCTTACACGACTAGTATTCCGATAGGAAGTGAGACTCAAGATTTCTTTTGAATACCTTGTAAGAATTACTATCACGGATCTCCGCAGGTATTGAGTTCCAAGTTTTAGTTCCAACGAAGAGGATACTACTGTGTTGCGACCGGGCCTTTGAATAATAAGGAAGCATGAATTTACTTCTATTTCGGGTTAAATGGTCGTGATGACCAGTTTTTGCAGATAATATTTTTTTTAGGCTACTGTCGCCATCATTTGTTAATGTTTTGTAAATGAAATTGCAAATGGAGATTTTTTAGAGATCCGAAAGTTTAAGTATTTGTAAATTTTTGAATGAATCATTTGTGTGAGCATTATATTCTAGATTTTTTACCGCTCTGATGGCATTTTTTTGCAGACTTTAAATTATAAAGGCTTTATTTTTATCAGTTCCGTGCCATACTTCTATTCCGTATTGCAAGTATGGTAAAATGAGCGTTCGGTAGAGCATTCGTAAAGCTGTTTCAGGCAGGTAATTTTTAACTTTATTCAGGAATCCGATGGATTTTGATAATTCAGAACTAATATGAGCAATGTGCTCTTTAAAGGTCAGATGTTTATCTTTTATGATGCCCAGAAACTTGCATGAGTTGGTTTCTTCGAATTCACCTTCGCCAATTTTTATGCGTGGGAGAGATATAATTTCTTGTGTGAGAATGTAATATATTTTGTTTTATCGATGTTGAGGCTTATTTTATTAGCTTTAAACCGTAATGAAACCTTATGGAGTTCATTATTTATACTCTCCGCAATCATAGCGGGATTTTGGCTCGGAAGGACCGCAGAATACGTGCTGTCATCGGTAAAAAGTATGAATTTGAAAAATGAGGTAGATTTGATATCATTTATAAATATTAGATCCTTGCGGAACTCCATGGCTAATTGCCTGTGGGTCTGATTTTGCGTCGTCAACGACAACGTATTGCTTCCGATTCGTTAGGTATGATTTGAACCAATCATGGGCAATTCCTCGAATGCCATGACTGTGTAGTTTCGAGAGTAATATGTTATGGTCCAGACAATCGAAAGCTTTTCGAAAGTCAAGAAATACGGAGAAAACAAGCTGTCCTTCATCTATATTAGAGCAAAGGTACTGTAAATGAATTATTACAGCTTGTGTCGTTGATTTTTTAGAACGAAAACCGTATTGTCTGTCGTAGAGAATAGATATTTGTTCAAAATACGAATACACTTTTTTACACACAATTTTTTCAAATATTTTGCTCATAATTGTCAAAACAGAGATAGGTCTATAATTATTAATGCAATTTTTATCACCATTTTTTAAAAATAAGGGTCACTCTGGCAGTTTTGAGAGAGTTGGGGAAGATACCTTGAGAAAGTGAATGCTTGATTATATTAGATATGAACGATGCTATTATGTCAGCTATAGCCTTAATAACTTCAGCTGAGAATGTATTCAATCCAATTGATTTATTTTTCAAATTGTTTATGCACGTAATTACATCGGAGTGATTAGTTGGCGTGAAAAAGAAAGAGTTGTGTTCACGAACATGGTCCATGTATTGCAAGTGGTCTGTAGGTTCACCAACGACACTATCGGCTATATTTATCCCTATATTTATAAAAAATTGTTGAACACTGTTGCAATATCTTGTTTATCGTGATATTTTACATTTCGTGAACGATGGGCTCAATTGTTTTTGCAGCATTATTATTCGGTCTATAGCATGAATTAAGCAGGAGCAAAGTTTTTTTAATATCAGTTTTGTATTCAGTAAATTTGCGCGTAAAGTAGTTTTGTTTCGATGTTCGTATTTGATTTGTCACATGATTCATGAATCTGTTATACGTTACTCTAGATATTCGCCCTTCGTATAGTAAGGCTAAGTACGCTTGACGTTTCTTTATATTGATCACGATATCTTTAGTAATCCAATTCTTTTGTCTATTTTTCGGCATAATTGTGCGGGTGATTATTGCACAACAATTGTTGTATGCGGTCTTTATAGTTTCAATTAGATTTAGTATTGCTTGATCAATGTTAATCGCATTGTTGTCCAGTTCATAGATGTTCAATGATGGCATTAATTCTTTTACAACAGTTCTCATTGTTCCCAAGTTATATTCGTTTACACAACGATAAGAAAAAGTTTCCTCCTGTGGGGCTGTTACAGGGACTATAGACAATTTTCTTGATGAGAAACACGGGAAAATGGTCAGATAAGTCAGAAATTATTATTCCTGTAAGAAAATCAGTCGGATCTAGCATAAAAATATTATCGAGCAGCGTGGCAGATTCAGATGTAATACGGGTAGGTTTCGTGATGATTGGAAGGGAGGAGTCAGACTGAAAAACATTTATTAAGTTTGAGATTTGCTCACAACTTTCAGGTTGTAGAAGATCGTAGTTGAAATCCCCGCAAATTATTATGTCATTGTATAAAGATTTGTTAAACTTAGATATTATGCTTTGAAGTTCGTTGAAGAAAGAAATGTTACAAGCGGTTGGGGGCATATATACAGTCCCAAGTATAATCCGTTCACCATTTTTCGTTAGTTCTATAAATAGAGTCTCAATATGTTCACGATTCATAGTTGCACTTATAATGATTTTCGATCATATGTGTTTAGATATGTACGTACTGACGCCACCGCCACGTTTTTTATTACGGAGTAAGTGATGGCCATTATAATTCTGAATTTGAATTAGGTCTTTGGTTGAGTCATCCAGCCAACTTCGGTGAAACTGAGAACATCAAAATTGCTGTTTACCTCAGTGATAGTACAAGATATTTCATCCATTTTCGGATAAATGGACCTACAGTTCCAACATAATACTGAGAAATCGTTACAGGTTTTTCTCATCAATTCGTTGAATTCTTTAATATTTAGGTATTTAAAATTCCCAGTTTCATTTAGGTTTGGATTCAGTCTATTCAAATGATTAAGATCTGGATCAATATTATCGAATATATCAACATGGTCAATCATAAAAATTAAGAAACAGTTATTAAAATGTAATGTAAAAAACAAGGAAGATGATACAGACTACAGGGTCAAGTTAAAAATAAAGACATTCCTACTTATAATAAAATTTAAGAAATAATGAGAAACTAAAATACAGAGAGATTATTAGTCTAAATTGTCTAAAAGTTAAGTTCAACTATTTCTTTGTAGACTGTTACGTAGGATAAAGTTCAGTCACTCGACAACACCTAATATCAAAATTGCGAAAACATTTACTACTTATCTAACTGGCTAAATAAGAAGTATGTTACTGCTGTTTGTATAGTATGGAACATGATTTTTTACTTGTGTTGGTGGAATCTGTTAGATTTTTCTATACTTGATGTTAGGGAAATTTTATCTGAATTACCTGACAAAAGAAAGAAAAGTTGTCTTTTTTTCCTCAATTAATGTATATTACATTTACTCAATGTAATGTACTGAAGTTTGCGTGAGAAAGATTATTCTTCAGCACTATGTAGTGAGGGCTAGTTGCTTAGTGAAGTTTATAAAAAAAAATTATAAGAAAAGTTTGAAAGCAGTACAATTAATTTGGCTACTTTTTCAATTCTTTGATCAATTTAAATTTAGACTTTTCATCTCAGTTGCGTTGGTTCTAGATAATTTCCACCTTTTTCTTCTACTTTTGTAGTGGCACCAGAAGGAGTGAGTTATTGAATGCCAATATATTTTGCAGAAGTTCATGTTTTCTCAGTACTGGGAGCATAAACTTTGAAATATTCAGCATAAAGTTTAATTCAACTTGGTATTTATTTAGTATTTAACACTATGATATATGTAAAAATTTCTTACTTTCAAGTTCAGTTCCGAAAGGGAAGTGATTCATCATATCGAATGTAAGCTCTCAAGAATATTGTTAACTTGCCAAGTTGAAGTTGCTTTAGCTGCCTATAACAAATTTTGTTTGTGAGTAAAGTGGTGAATAGATATTATTTTCAGATACATTCCGCACATGTTTAGTTATTCATCTAACATGATACCAGAAACATGGTGGAGGCCAAAGAAAATGGACAGGCCAGTATCAAATGCAGTTAATCAGAGATTTTTGTATTTTCATTATCTTCAGGCAGGCCCCGAAATGTTTTTAATTTGGGTAAATATTTATTTCAATGTTTTTGACTGAAACGAAGAGAATGTTCACTGGTGAAGCAAAAATGCTTGAAAAATTGTGCAAGCTTTCTAGGTCATATAATGATATATAATTTTCTTACGCTTCAAAAAAATTCCCGGCATGTGGTATTTTAAATATTTATTAATCATCCTGAAACTTGGGGAAAAGACAAACTACTCACAGAAAAGGGATTTCATTATTTAATAATTAGCTCCATCTTACTTTAAAAATTTAAGAACTATCGAGAATGGTAATACCCTGAAGTACAGCAGTAGATTCACCTCATATGTAATACTACTCACTGTATGAATAATTTTGTCTTATCGTGTTTCTGATGTTCAGCTTGTTGAATCTTTCAAAAATAATATTTTGTTCTAGAAATTTCGTATTATTGTCACTAATATGTGCTTCAAATCCTGTTAAAATCTTATGCCTGTAGGAAGAATAGTTATTGAGTAACATTTGATTTTTGTATCTTCCATTTAAATTATTTAACTCGAATAAGAATGCATTGACATCATCCTGTGATACACAACTCGTCATTTCAATAAACTTTTACCATGACTTTCGTATTTTATTGCCTTAAGCCCATATGAGACGGTGGCAACGAGTGTGAACATTAACCCGCGGCATCGCTAGCTCCACCCATTTTCTCTCTTTCTGTCGCAACTCTGCTCTCTGTGGCGATGTTCGACGTTACACCAGTGTCGAAATTTGTGATCGCTCCCTGCACGATAGAGATGGCATGCACGCAGCGCTGTTCTCAGTAGCCCGCGTGGAGGGAGTATATATGGAGGGAGCATAGCCGTCTGTGAAGAGAACCAGTTTTTGAGATTTCTCCCATGTTTGTGGTAACCAATAGCCGTCTCGCAAGTTTGACGTCAGCACGGAAGTCAGTTACCTACTAACTACGATAGGGTGCGCACACGCTCGCTGATTTCTCTTCCAGCTGTTGAGTTTATCGTAATCATTAATTTGGGGTTCTAAGACTCCGAAAGATAATAAATTGTGTTTCCTCACTCGAGGACACTTAATAATTTCAAAATTACTACCAAAAATACATTAAGAGTTGAAAACTGTAAAGGTTGCAGGCCCTTGAATATAACAAATTAGAGAGCGACTTGCACGCGCACCTCATCCTTCGATTTGTGGAGCGGTACTAATCTTGCTTTGGCAAATGGGAGGCCAGGGAGGGCGAGTTGTAGAGGAGGTGAGGAGGCGAGGAGGAGCCAACTTCAGCCAAGCGTCTGTGGTTGGCTCACGTGTGGGGCCTTGCCAATGTCCCAGTCTCCCAACTTTTGCAGCTAATTTGAACCCGATTGGAATCGGCTATGCTCCCTCCAGTATATCCTAGCTCCATGGTAGCCCGCCAGGCTTCGCATATGAAGCATGTTTGTGATACACCTCCGCCCGCTGGTTGACTAGTGCAAGCGGTCGACTGCATTGTTTAAAGAAATTCTAAAAACGCACCCACGTTTATGTAGAGAGACCTTTAGTAGCGAGTATAGAGATAGATCCCTACGAAAAATAGCACTAAACAACATCTTTAAAGAAATGAAGCCATAGATTGAATTAACTCCAGAGTAAACAAATAATAAATGAATACACTTCAGTCGCAGATCAGGCAGGAATCAAAACTAAAAAGATTCCAGAAATCAGGTACAGGAACTGACGAAATGGTTTTCCCAAATGTGATTCCCATTTCCAATAGTATTCCCATTCTTAGACGAAGGTGACATACATCGCGCCTCTTCTTCGTCATTGTATGAAATACTTCATTCTCAGCCCAATGTAGGTAACAAATTAATTCTTCCACATGTATTATTACTTCTCTTGTTTCCTGCATAAAAATTAGTATTATGATTTTTTTCGGAAGTTCGAAATCACAGTTACATTATGCAGAAGTAAAATATGACGGAAACTAGCATGGTTTACGCTATTTGTCCTTTTTCAGGAGAGTAAGTGTTCTAGTGTAAATTTGTACTATACCGCTATGTACAAATTTTCAACTCGTTTCTCTAATACTCATATTTATTATTGTTCAAAATACAACCAGTACAGTGTTAAAGTTTGTATGTCAGCCTGATGACTAAACCAAGCATTAAATAATCGAACTAAGTATATAAAATGGGGTGATAGTCATTTCTTCACTTATATCAGAGCTATTTTAATGTACGATGAAGTATTATTTAAGATGGTACCTGCTCTTAAAATTAGAGTTATTTGTACCAATGCACATGCTGCAATTGTGTGTACAAGTGCCTCAGTATTACCAGTATTGGATGTTTTTCATATTTACGAAAATCAATCTGCATTCCATCATGCAAAAAAAACTTTAATTGCAATCAAGCGTGGTTGCATTCACGGGCGCAACGCATTCCACATGAGTTGTTAATCATATATATGACGTAGATATTAATCCATATTAATTTCATAATTCTTTTCTAGATGGTATACACATTTTGCTGGTATCAGAACCCCTAAAATAATATCAATGCATATATTTAACCATGTTTTAATTTTGAATTTCTCTGAATTAACCGTATAAAATGAACATGACTTTGAACGACATGCTTTGGTGAATACATGAATGAAAACAAATCCGGCTTCCGATTTCCGTGCGCTCCTGCGCGCCGTGTCTGTGGCCGGCCAACACCGTCTCGTGTAATAACATTGCAGTGTGTTGGTGACGGCGGCCGCCATGACTTCGGTGAAGAGAGCGCATCTCTCGCACCCATAAGTGCCACTTTTTGCCACCGTCTCATACGGGCTTTACACATGACACGAGTTCGTGAAACTCTGGCCTCTGATTTTCTCCTTGTGAATTCGGATGTCTCGACGCGCCATAGTGCTCTGTTTACTCTGTATGTTCACTGAAGGTTGAAATATTCAAACTTTGCTGATAATTTCAAGCTTGATTTATTATTTTAATACACATTCTAGACCTATATGTCGTACATGCGCCAAATTTTCTGCACGTTCTTAAAGTTTATAAGCAAGAAATATATTACGTTGAAATTCGAATGTTGCGATTTCGAAATTATCTCTTTTCTGTTTTGTTGGATAGAATTGGTCGTGAATGCTTTTATTTTCATTTGGTTATAGAATCAAAAGGATTTTTTAACAACTATTTCCTCGAAGCGTGAAGATCTTAGCAGGAGAGCAGTTCTGAAATTTAGATTATGGTAGCCAATTAAAATGTTTAATCGACACTGTTTTTCAAACAGTAAATTCATCGTTGACTTATGTTAGCTTATGGATGCAACGGGTATCGAAGCAACATTGAAGTAACAAACGTTCATCAAGGATTTCTCTTATTTTCAGGTAGTTTTGTTGACACTCTTTCCTTGGCTGCAGCGCACGACCAAAGCTGCCACGGTGGCCGTAGGGCGCTGTGGCATGGTAGACTAAAGAAGGTGGCGGCAAACCAGTCTTTTGGAAAATCGAGTGGTGTGCATGTGACGTCATGGAAACGGACCAATAGCAACGCTTAGATTTTATCTGGCAACACTGCTAACCCGAAATCTTGCATCACTGTTCGCGGAACGGGTATGACAATCAGCAGTGATGTTCGAACGATCTGTTCACGCCTTAAGGATCGCAATGTCGTCGCCTCGAGTTAAATTTAAAAAGTGTTTCTCTATTTGGTGTCAGAAAAATTTTATTAGTCGACCAAGATATTTCAATATCCTGGTTTTCATTAGGTCGAATTTATGTGTGCTTCAGTAATTTCGAAAAAACCGACTATCGAAGACGCACGTTTCATTGACAAGTGGTGATGTGCCGTTGATTTAAAATCACGGGGGTTTGAACCTGGATGGTAAGGAAATTAAATTTAAATTTTATATGAGGGTTATTTTAAAAATGTGGCTTCTAACTGATTTTGCCATTGATGAAGTTGCATTTCTTTATAAAATCTTTAAAATCAGATCCAGTAAAATAGTTCAAACTTGAAATAGTGGTTCCATTGGCAAACGTTATTGACTTGCCTGCAATTTTAAATATACAGTAAAGTAAAATGAATATGAGAATAGGGTGTACTATAATTCATGCTGATTGATGACATAGGCTCTCTGCTTATTTTCATTTTTTTTTTGTAATAATGATAACTGTCTGTTAAGTAATGTGGAACTAGGATGTCACAGCAAATTTGACCAGTTTTATAATAACAAAACTTTATTGGCATTATAAGAATTTTCAACTCACTATTATGTTGAAATTGGCAAGAAGTAAGTTTAAAACCTACAGTGCTCAGCGTGAAAACTAGTTTGGATTGCCATACTGTAAAACTCGTTTCCAGTATTTTAGATGTATCTTCACAATACCTCTTGATTTTGTTGTGGGGGCCTGTCTTATCTGAAGTTATTAGATTATTTCATTATAACTTCCTCCCTTGTAGCTAAAATTTAAGTGTTTGAAAAATCGTCAAACCTAAAATTCAAAACTTTATGGCATCCTGATTTTAGATATAAGGCATTTGAAAAACTATTGTACTAGATGATTTGTATCCGGCTGGACCGATTGATTGGAATAAAGCATCCTCCTGTTCACAGAAGAGATGCAAAATCTTGTCTATGGTTATCTATAAGAAAGTGTTACTTTTTATGGTGATTATTTTTTTTGCAAATGTTACTGTTCCAAGCATTCTTAAAAATGCATTTTTGAAGATACCAAACTGTCCTATGCTTACCATTTATGGTGTTCTAATTGCTGTTATCAATATTTTTTTAGATATAATGTGCAAATATATGTTGCTCATAATTAATTTATTGTCAGTGCTTAAAAAATTCATCGAAAGCAACAAAGCCGTGTTTGGAAAAAAACATATCTAAGTTTTATGTCAATGATTGTATTTTTATTTTGCTCACCTATTATGTTTCTTAATAGAAGTAAAATGAGTCTGGTAATCCACTAAGGAATATATTCCAAGCAAAAATGAAATTTAGAACATTCTCCAGATTAAGGGCTGATTTTCTTTACTTGTCAATTTTATGAGGTTTGTTATATTGTTTTTTCCATTTTTAGACTTGCTCTTTCACATTTAAGTTTAGGTGACATAAGGCTTATTGTAAAATACCATGGATCAACTGACTTATATTACCCAACAACTGTTGAAGAATAATTTGTTAGAACCAACTTGAGTGCGCTAACTTATTTAGTTGTTCTTGAAGCAATGTACAGTACTTCTTTTCCTTATTCGGTTGTACTTGAAGCTATGTACAGTACTTCTCTGATTTATTCATTGTACTTAAAGCTACGTACAGTACTTCTCTGCCTATCATTTTTAATTTCATTTTTCCTTTTTTCTCAATATTTTTCACAGCTCCTTTTGTTTTTTTCTCCTATCTCTTTTTCCCTTATTACTCCTTACATTTTTACATTCTATGTTACACTGTACTTTGTCATTGTCTCCATTTCCTTGTGTAGGCATCACTATACTGCTTCATAGTCAGCATCATCTCTCTTTCCAGCTGACCCCTTTTATTGAATACTCTAACCTGCATCTCAATACATCATATTTGCGCCAACAGATTTCAATCTGTACCCTCACCATCACGACTGAAATGTGTGCTTATTGAGCCAAAAACTAATTCAAAAACTGTTAGCCTGAGAAATTCACTAATTTTTATTTTTTAGTTTTAAGGTACCAGATGACAGTGAAATAATTTCAACACATGGAGCTAGGATATATGGAGGGAGCATAGCGCACTCCGATCGGGCTCAATTTGGCTGCAAAAGCTGAAAGACTCGGGCACTGTCAAGGCCTGACACGTCACAATTCTGAGCCAACCACAGACGCTTGGCTGAATGAAGTTGGCTCCACCCACCTTCCCTACAACCCCTCCTCTCATTTTCCAAAGCAAGATTAGTACCACACCACATGTCAACGGGTGAGGTGTGCGTGCAAGTCGCACTAATTTGTTATAATCAAGGGCCTGTAATCTCTATAGTTTTCATCTCTTAATGTATCTTTGCTTGTAATTTTGATATTATTAAGTGTCCCCAAGTGAGGAAACACAATTTATTATCTTTCGGAGTCTTAGAATCCCAAATGAATGATTAAATATGATTCGATTAACTCAAGAGCTGGAAGAGCATTCAGCGCGCGTGTGCGCTCTCTAACGTAGTCAGTAGGTAACTGGCTTCCGTGCTGACGTCACACTTGCGAGACGGCTATTGGTTACCCCAGAAATAGGAGAAATCTCAAAAACTGGTTTTCTTCACAGACGGCTATGCTCCTTCCATATATACTCCCTCCACGTTTCAACATCAAGGTGGATGAAGAGGAGCTGAAGGCTGCTTTGGTATTCAACTGAACCACCAATATTGGAGGAATTTTTGCCTCTGTGGCAGTGGAAGATGCTGCTATTATATCTCCGGTTACCTCGCCATGAAAACAGACATGTATCACCAGCACCTGAAAAAAACTTCTTTGACTCACTTAACTATAAGTTATTCCATTTTTCGTCAGCAAGATTTCTGTTTCCATCTGTTTGTGTCATTTCTAAGTATATTCAGTCTGATGATCCGCACAAGAGACTTGAATTGTGCAGTTAATCTTTTGTACTATTATTTGTTATGACTGGGTCTTGCAGTATCTGTTGAATCAAATTAGTCACCTGGCTTCAGGAAAAATGTTTGTGAATTATTTCATAATAACTGCCCTAAGCTTCTCACCTCTTGTTTTCAAATTATAATGTACTTGATGAAATTTTTCTTCAGATGTAAAACAGGAGTGAATCAGAGCTTACAATAGACCTCTGCAGGGTGCCTGTTTTGAAAATAAACATGAGAAATACTCACTTGTGTGAATTCAGGCACATCACCAATTACGGGCAGGCGTGCCTGATAAATAAGCTTTCAGAACGTGGGACATTTTATATTTGATTGACATAGCTTGAGTTTGTCCAAAAAATTCATTATCAGTTCATGATTAAAGGAGCCACTCAGAACATTTTCCTAGTTGAATTGAAATTTATTTGCATATTCATAGTTCTTCATATATATTCTTTCCGCAGCATATGCAGAGCAGTCAATCATTATGTGTCCAACACTGAGCACACATTGGCATTGACGACAATTGGGCTGTGGATCTCTTGTATAAAGATAATTATGAGTGAGTTTAGTTGTAAGTAGTCTGTATCATGTCAAAACTACTTGCTCTTTGCGAGATACAGAGGAATATACCGTTGGTTCCAATTTTGATTTGATTGCTTGATAGTGGCTAATGCTCGAGTCCCATGCAGCTTGCCATTTTTGTCTGAAATGTTGCCTGACATGTGGTGTGAGATCAAGGTGTTTAAGATGGGGTGAACAGATTGTTTCCAAGTTACATGCTGCTTTTGCGAGTTGATCAGCTTTTTCATTTCCTGTGATACCCATGTGGCGGGGAACCCACTCAATGGTTACTTTCATTGGAGGGAGGACTTTCATAACTCCTCTTGATTTTAGGTATCAAGTAGTGGGGTGAGGAAAGTAATTGGTTGAGTGCCTGAATGCCACTGTACGAGTCAGTAAACTAGACAAAATTTCCTGGTATCTTCTCAATGTATTTTATGGCCTATAGAACAGCAATGAGTTCTGCTGTGGAAATGGAGGCCCTATCTGGAAGTCTTGCCATGATATTCGATTCACTCGACCAAATGCCAATTCCAACTCTGTGTTCGTGTTTAGAGCCATCTGTATGTATTTCCTGTCATGTGGTTTATTGTGCTTGAATATGTTAAAAGAAATTTCCACTGATTTTCGCCCAGTGCATCCTTTGGGTATGTTTTTAAATGGGCAAAGAATTTCATGTCAAAAGTTTCGTATTTATCAGAGGCCTGAATAGGTCCAACACAGTTTGATTTATTGCCCAATTCTTGCAGCAAGTAGAATATACGGCCTGACACTGGAAGAGGACTTGGATTATGTTCAAAGACGTAGAACGGGTAATAATCTTGAATTAGCAGCCTAACTGGGTGACCAGGGACACTAAGTGCTCTGAGAGCATACTGACACAACTGTTTTTTCCGTAAGTAAATCAGCGGCATCAAGTTTGCTTCTATTTCTAGATAGGTAACCTTGATACATCGCATTACACCAAGAATAAAGCGCAATGCTACATATTGGATTCTGTCGAGCAACAGCAAATGAGATTTGCAAGCAGTGTCAAAGAGGATACCTGCATAAGATAACTTTGGCAAAATTAAGGAAAGGTAAATTTTCAGTAACATATCAAAATTAGCTGACCACTTCATATTTGAGAGGATACAAAGCAGTCTTAGGTCTTTATGAAAGTTCTGAGTTATTTCTTTTATATGTGGGCCCCAACGAAGTTGTGCATCAAGAAGTAGTCCAAGATATTTATACTTAGTGACAAATTCTAAGTTCACATTTTGATAGTTTTAATGGAAAGGAGGCTTAGTTTTTTATAAGTGAAAGTTATACACTTGGTTTTCTCTGGAGAGATTTGAAACCCCCAGGTCTGGGACCAAACAAGAATTGTATCTAAAGCATCCTGCACAATGCAAAGCGTCTCAGTCAAGTCAGAGCAAGTAACCCAAACGGCACCGTCGTCAGCATAAAGGGATGTCTGCAGAAGGGGGTTACAGTCTTGGAAAATATCATTCATCATAATGTTAAACAATGTTGGACTGATCACTGATCCCTGTTGAACGCCCGACCTCAGAGAACTTTGCTTGAATAGGGCGTAAGTTTCATGTCTTATTACCATAAGCTACTTTTTCTACAGGTTCAGGGCTTTGGTCCAAAGTTCTTCTTTTTGTGGTTTAGTGGGCTTTTTAGTTTCATTTGTAGCTGCAAATATTTCATTGCTGTCAAGACTTTTATGCATTTCTGATACAGGTGGTTGAGTTAGGGCAGTACTTTTGGGGGGTTGAACTCCTGCCTTTTGTATAACCTTTTTTGGAAGATTTTATACTTCCATTTTTTCCTGGAACAGGTTGCGAGTAAGAATGCATTCCTTTTTTCCCTTGGTGTTGCTAGACCCAGGGCCTCGAGGGATTTTTTCTTTAAGGGCCATTGGGTAGGTCAATCCTTCAAAGACTTTCAGCAGTTTATTTTTGATTGGATTCAAAGTTACCTACTTGAATATGCAAAAAAAGGAATTTCAAGTTTTAGAGTTTTTAGACTCTCTTGAGAAAATTATCTAAGGGCTGAATCTAAATCAGTGTTAGGTAGTTAAATACCGAGGGCCCAAGCCCCAGCGGTTTCTGAACCGGTAATATTACCTTTTAAAGAGTAAGGTGAAAGTTATTTTAGCCGTATTTAAGGTACAAAGTTATTGATACTGGCCAAAATGTTAGAGTTTACTTAGCCACCACGTCCTAGCCGTGTACGTGCGTCATCCATCGATGGTCTGATCACAACATGTGAAAGTGATGCACTTTCATCCTGAGTCCTTGTTCTCATGTTGTTCTAGAGTGAAATATGATAAATTTTGTTTTATAAATTATTTATTTTATTTTATATGGTTTCTGGAATGTAAGTACATAGGTGTACGCTGCTGGCAATGGTGTTACGGACACATTGGGCATACATGTTGAAGAGCAGCTGTTTGAATGCACTTTTGTGTGCATAATAAATTTATGCCTAAAGTTCCGGTACTTCATCAAAAACAATTATGAGCGAGTTACTGTTTCCTCCTGTAAATCCCATAACTCTCAGGTTGTTGAATGTACAGCAGCACTTCATACATTCCGATTTAAATATAACGAAGCCTAATTTTAGTCTTTGTGTTACTCACTCGATTACTCAGATGTATGCCGAATTAAAACCTACAACCTACATTTGTACTAATATAGCTTCGCACTACTCGCTCTCTGCTCTGTAAGTGGTGTTGATTGAACTCCCAATGACAGCTAATGAACAACCTATTAGTCTTCGACTTGTGCTAGCCTCCATTTTGTTAGCGTGTGATGAATTTAAGGTTGTAATGTGTTATGTTGTAGCGAGCTTGTGATAAACCTCTTTTCTCTTTTCTGTTTACAATTAAAGGCTAGGAACTATTATGTCGTTCAATATTGTCTAGTCATTAACGACTGCCCAGTCAGAAATTTATCGTCTGACCGACGAAAATATACGTCCGAATTTACCAGTAATTATCATCTTCTTCTTCCTATAAACCGACGATATATCGTCAGAATTAGTGTCGCGAATGTCCCCTATTATCGTCCGATTTACGTTAAATTACCGGTTTTTATCGTGAATTTTGGACGAAGACCGACGATATTAACCAGTCAATTACCGGCAGTTAAACGATTATTATAGTCGGTCTTCGTTCAAAACTCACGATAATTACCGTTGATTTAACGTTATAAATCGCTACTCTAACCACTATATTCCAGGAGATTCATAAGCAGTGCAACGATTTGTCCCAAAAATAGCGAATTGCTCCCAAAAAAATGGGCCACACCTCGTGAAATGCGTCTGTCCAATTACCGCAAATTTGAACACTGCACAAAAATTCTGAAATAACTTAATTTAATTCAACAAATATGTTAAACACTGTCCATATATTTCCGCAAGTTTCTTGCAAATTGCGATAATTGAACAGATTAGTATTACGGGGTGAAGCCTATTGCAACAAGTAACAATGCATTATTAGAAAAAATAGTTGCAATGCTGATGAATGCTACAGTAAGAAGGCTTAAATTGTCATCTTCATCGAAGAACACGAGACAATTACGATAAGTCTCACAGTACAATATTTTTATTTCAAAAACGCCACTGATTTATAAATAGGTTAAAACATTACAGAAATGAGATTTTTCAACACGTATATTTATTTCATTTTCAACAGCCGTCATTTGACTATTAAAATAAGTTCTTACAAAATTATCTTCGGCACGCAAAGAATTTCATCACACGTTTTTGTATGATTCACCACTACAAACAATACGTATATAACCTTCATTTAAAATTAACCGCCACCACAAAAGGATTCGTCAAGCAACCGATTACTAAGAAAATTTTACCAATTTTTAATTCAATTTGCACCCTTCCATTCTTAGACATCAAATATCTACTATGACCAGCCCTCTCAACCACTACACATCTTAGTCCTTTAAACGGGATGAGACGACAGGGCCCGCACTAATGCTATCGAGTCGCAAGTAGCAGAGAGCGGAATTATCCTCCACAGCCATATCTTTTCAGAAGAAGTTACCCTCCACCTCCCGCTGCAATGCGGCTCCACGTTTGTTCCTCTATAGGATTCTTAATTTACTAGATATTCACATCATAAACAAATGAACAACTGAAATTTTTCAAATGAAACTTTCCCATAAAACTGGTGCTATTAGGCACAGAAATGTAATGGCGATACATCCTGTTCGATTAAACGAAAATAAAATCCGTAGAAAAAATACAACATACTTTGGGTTCTTTTTGGTACTAAAAATAGATGAACAGATGCCACATCAAATCAGAACGATCAGTGAGTGCTAGTATCGAATGAACTCGTTAATTCGTGAATGAAAATATTATTTTCACATCCGTTTTTTGACATTCCTGCCCCAGAAATTTTCGTAATGCCGATCCCTTATGTTCAATAAAACACAAAAGAAATCCGAAGACAAAAGCGAAAAACAGTGGGGCCCTTTTTGGTACCAGAAATGGATGAACAGATCCGACATCAAGTTAGTACGATCAGTAAAGACTAGTTCAAGACCAGATTTGATAATAGTTTAGTTTTAGCCTCCCTAACCGCAACAAAAAAAGGGTATCGAAGAGAGGAAAGAGGAAGGCACCATTTAGTATGGATAATAGGGATTGCGGAATCTATATAGAAGGGGCATAGAAACAGTAAGTTTAGAAAGAAGTTCATGAAACAAGACAAAAGTTGAAGAAAGTAGTATGTGCTGAAAAACAGGATAGCAGTGGACCGAAAGAGGTCGGCCTTAACATAGCAAAAAAAACCTTTTATGTCAACAAAAAGAAGGCCCACCTAACTCTTAGCTCGGGCCCTCACATCTTCCCCCTAGGAGCGCTAATTCCCATACATACAACGATTGTATCCTCCGTAGGGAACAACTAGTTCCAAATGAACTCAATTCGTTGATGCATATGTTATTTCGGCATCCGTTTTTTGACATTCCAGCCACAGAAATTTTTGTAATGCCGATAATACCTCATGTTATTAACCTGCAAAGTATTCCACGGAGGCCGGCACAAGAACGTCAACGCATTCGTGAAGAATTCAAGAATTACAGAAATTAGTTACACAAATAATATCCAAGTCCTTTCACGAGTCATTCTGTGTTAATAATAGCATAACAGCTAAAATTTTGTGTTACGATTGTTAACAGGTACGTACTTTTGAATTAAATGAACAACTGACAGATACACCCTACTATTAAGACTGCCAAGTCAGTCACAGTGTTGCCAACTCTATAGCGCAGCAAGGAGCTAGATTTCCAACAGAAATCCGCTAGATAATTGTTGAATGATATATTTTGTTTAGACAGTAAATTACAAAAAATAATAAGTTAGCATAGCACGTTAATCATATTAAAAGTTACTTGCAAGTATGGACTAAATTGATTAAATTATTATTATTATATAAGAAAGTTTTAGCCTCCCCTAACTGCACGACAAAGATGTTCTAAGAGAGGAAGGAGGAAGGCACCGTTTAGTATGAAGTTGAGGGAACGCGGAATCTATGTACAAGGTGCACAGAAACAGGAAGCTAAGAAAGCAGGTCGTGAAAAAAGAAAAAGTTGAAGGAGAAAGTAATAGGTGCTGAAAAACAGGACAGCAGTGAACCGAAAAAAAAGGTCCGTAACAAAACAAAAACCTATTCTATTTCAACAAAAAGGAAGCCTACCTAACCTTTAGCTCAGGTCCTCACATAGTCACCCGGGAAGCGCTAATTCCCATAGATACAATATTTGTATCCCCCTGAGGGGAATTGATTAAATAATCACGTGTTTCTTCATCGTCGACTGAGCGTGGCAATGCTAATAAATTCATTGCTATGGGAGAAACGTGATTGAATGGATTGTTGCCTGCAGCATTGTTAGATTCAGTTACTTCTACCTAAAGTTCTGTCGGGGATTCAATATTCTTCGACTGTAACAATCTCAGTTTGTTTCATGCTACTTCATTGCTTTTTATTTTTCGTATTGTAGTTATGGCAGAACAAGTCGCTTGCCTTTTAGCTGATTGAGGGAACCAATTATAGGTTTATTCAATAATAAAATCTACATTTCTTAGCGGAGCTTCTGCTCAAGCATTAGATACTGACCATTGAATCGAGTGGCACAAGCATCACACCGAGTTGCGTCGAAACATCCTTTCTCAATGGTTTGCTAAAATACCTCACCAGGTAATTTATTATCTGATGTATCAGTGCAATCAGCAATTAGTGTGTTCAACTTTTCACATATATATCAGCACACAGTTTACTGACAAAATGAAGTGCAAGAACATTCACAAAAAATTCCCTGTACTTGCTGAAATGAAGTTTGATACCCGGTTCTGCTTTACAATCAGTATGCTGAGATATCAGCACACAGTTTACTTACAAAATGAAGTGCAAGAACATTCACAAAAAATTCCCTGTACTTGCTGAAATGAAGTTTGATACCCGGTTCTGCTTTACAATCAGTATGCTGAGATATCAGCACACAGTTTACTTACAAAATGAAGTGCAAGAACATTCACAAAAAATTCCCTGTACTTGCTGAAATGAAGTTTGATACCCTGTGCCGTTTTACAGTCAGTAAATGAACTGCAGCACACTCACGACAGATGGTCAGCAATCGCAGAGGAACTATATTCTGCGATATGCAAACATAATTTACCCTCTGTTGCATTCTGTAGCGTCTTCCTCAAAAGCTGAGATTTTCGAATGACGAACACTCCAGGCAACATGCGAAAAATTAATCGTGTTTTTGGCTCATCAAATTTTTCAGGGCGCACAATTTTGCGTTTATGGTACATTTACAATAGTCCCAAAATGCATTTGCATTGTAGGCAGCCTCTACATTCAGGAAAAGATTTCCAACTTTTCCGGAAGTATCATGCTTAAGCACAAGTGATTACGCCGCACTCTCTACCCCACACGCTACTCACCACAACCAACACATGAATGGCTGCCGCTGGCATGGAATGATGTCGCCGAAAAAACGTTACATGTACTGAACTTGACCGCTAGAAATTGTTACATCATTAGTTGAATACATTTTTCTATAGGTATAAATAATTGCGCCTATAATAGGAAAGTAGGTAAATTAGAGCCAAACCGTACTTCAAATACTCTGGTTTTTCCGCCAGGAGCTAGATAGTGATTTTTAGGAGCTAGATGACATCTCAATACTCGAGAACTAGCTGCAAATCCGCTAAATTGGCAACACTGTCAGTTGCCTTTCAGTTTTTCCAGTATGAAGGTTGGCAGCGACAGCACGCATGGGGAACGGGTGGGAGACATTAGATGGTGGGTTAGGGTTTTTTTGAAGAGGCGGGGAGGGAGAAGGGGCGTTGCCCCGAGAAAAGCACCCTCCATCTAAACCCAGCTTGAGGATGGAGCATCATGACCTGATGTCGACGGAGCTAGGCAAATAAGGGACTGAGAGGCGGTCAAAGTAAGCGATGAAGAAGCAAGTAGCCTTTGAGGAAGTGCACTGGTTTTGTCCGGCCACTTTTCTGATTCAATCCGTCGTCTCTGAGCCAGCTCAATCGTTTTAACGAAGCAGGACCCCTTGGATGCCTGACGCCTTCAGGTTCTTATCTTCATCATACCCGACTCCAGCTAATGCATCTGATGAATAGAATTTATTAGTAAATATTACCTGTGCAAGTGAAAACAAAATAAAATAAAAAAACTTACCACTTGCTGAATGACTGTGTTTGGAGCAAGCCAAGCTAGCTTTAATTGTGATCTCAACATTTGGCCCATCAGGCTTTGGCTGCCATCGGAGAATAAGTCGATTACCTTAACCCTGAATACAAAACTTGGTATCGGTAACCTATTGGACAGCTGAGCGTTAAGTTATTGTTAATTTATTTCTATAGGAAACTTTGAACCAATTTGGCTTGTTAAATTTGAAGAAAATGATGTGTGAATAAAACAAACTGATATTAAAACGTAACATTGAGGACTGACGTCCATGCAATGCTTAAATATACTGAAGAATAACCAATTGTTGAACGAAAAAACAGATTATTCATATTAGCATTTAATTATCGATTCTGCCCACTGCAATGCTAATACGTTTTCAAATGTTGCAACCAATCTGCCAGTCGTTGTTACAACAAATAAGTATCAATAAATCCCTTTATTTGCATTACCATGACGAAAGATTATTAGTTTGTTTAAGCCTTCCTATCCGCAGCCATATTTATGCGATGCAAAGAGAGGAAGGAAGAAGGCACCATTTAGTATGGAGTCAAGGGAACGCGGAATCTATGCCGAAGGGGCATAGAAACAATAAGTTGAGTATGAAGTTCATGAAAAAAGATCGAAGTTCAAGAAGAGAGTAGTAGGAGCTGAAAAACAGAACAGCAGTGAACCGAAAAAAGAAGGTCCTTAATATAACAAAAGCATTTTAGTTCAACAAACTGAAGGCCTAACTAGCTTTTAGCTCGGGCCCTCACTTTTTCCCCCTGGAAGAGCTAATTCCCATAGATACAATAGTCGTCTCCCCCGGCGGGGTATTACTATAATGGAATGCCATTTAAGATATCAGTTAGATAACATGTTAGTTTAAGCCTCCCCCGCCGCTAAAAAGATCGTTTCGAAGAGAGGGAGGGAGGCACCATTTAGTATTGAGATAAGGGAACCCGGAATCTATGCAGAAGGGGCATGGAAACAGTAAGTTGAAAAAAAAAGTTCATGAAACAAGATATAAGTTGAAGATGCCAGTAGTAGGTGCAGAAAAACAGGGCAGCAGTGAACCAAAAACTGGTGGTCCATAACATAACAAAAAATATATTCCAATAAAAAAAAGGCCTACATAACTCTCAGTTGTGCCCTCACACCTTTTCCCCATGGGGGTGCTAATTCTCATAGATACAATAGTTGCATCCCCCTGAGGGGAAAGATATTAGTTAATGAACGAAAAGAACTGTGTAAGCTTACACGAACCTTACACTAACTCACAGGTGGAATGCTCCTTGAAAGAGATTTTCATCTGTAGACGAGCTTGTCCTAACCCAGAGTAGGATATTTCCTAGGCCACACCACCGTCATGACGTCATGGTGAGCTGGTGACGTGCTGACTGACACCCACACATCGCTGAAATTAAATAGAAATTAAATAGAGCATGTAATTGTGTGTGATAAATCAAAATCAAACGCGCTCCCCATTTTGGAAACTGCCTAATTGCAAGAAGAATGCAGCTTTGTTTGTAAAAACCTTTTTACTACACCATACCATATCATACTAAATAAAGAATGACCAGGACATTTAGACATCTTAATAGGATCGAGATTCATGCCGCTTTTACCTTCACAGGAAAGTTTTCATGGATTATTAAATTCTAAATAAACGGCGGATAGGCCAGTCAGTCCAGCCTTTGTGCAATAATTCCTAGCCTCTGAGGGTAGGTACTGCAAAGAGAGCCATCACAGCGTAATATGTTATTCACTCTGGTAATGAAAAGTTTTACGTGTGCAATCACTGACCAGCATCACATTTTCACAGTACTTTTCAACAACTTTATGCTTTTTGCCTACTGAATGCAGTTGGAAATTGGCATCTTTGATATCATTTCCATGATAAGTTTTAATGTTTATCCTCATTCATAAGCAAAATTAAAATTTTCAAATTGATTCCACACACAATAAACCTGGAAAGTAATTTCTGGTTATAAATATAGTGTTATATGTACCTCATTGGAAAAAAATTCATTTCTAAATTTTACATTTGCCCGGAATCATCAAAACAATTCAAACAAACATTATGCTGGGTGTCTTCTTATATTTCCGTTCCAAATTTTACCACTTTTTACAACCTTTAACAGCAAAAAATGAATTCCGAATTTTTACAAAATGAATGTTGTCCAAATGTGCAGGATGTAAGAAATCATCCTATAATGAGTAGTTTGAGTCAATAATACATGCCATAGCATGTGTTCAAAAAAATTTCAAGTTGATTAATACATAAAATACTAAATTAGAAACTTATTACTAAATGAAGCGTCCAATGCATAATTGCAAAAAATACCCAATTTTTTATGTGCCCCTTCCCAAACAGACCTTAACAAATCTTTGGCCAAGACCCTGTCTCATTTTTCAACAATGAGAACAGATCATATGCAAAAAATAAACTGACTGGAAATTAGTAGACACCGGGGAATTGTCCAATCCTCTTACAGGAACATTTCCCACAAACTGCAGCAAATATCTGATTCTGAGAGAAAAGAATTTTTGAAAATCAATCTTCAAACTCTATGTGCATATTTACTTTACGTTCCATTTTCAGTGAATTATCCCGCTTCACAATTTTTTACAACCCTGACAGGTAAAATAAACCCTCAAGGCAAATTTCATTACTACTTTCTTTTTTGCTGCTTTTCAAATTTTTTTACTTTTTACTACCTAGTAGACACCTTGTTATGGGAATGAAAGAAATGTCCGATGATCAACCCAAAGCAATAGTATTGAATCATAAGAATTAAATACTTCACATTTCAACATGACAGGTCTTAATTTACTTGAGGTATCAGCAAAGGCTTCATTGGGTGAATTGCATGAAAAGAAACTATTGTCTCTAGCATCAGACTCAAGCAAATCTAGATGGATTTCACTTACTGAGTTTCCAAAGTTTTATTGACTCTGGGCTGTTTTTGATGGGAGTATCACATTGAATTTTGACAGTTAAATGAAACAGATTTACTGAACAAGTCTAAGCGTTTATCAGGATGTGAATAAGAATTAGAGGGAATTAAGAGCTGTTCACTTCATTTCCATTATTGGATGATTCTGAAATTAATCAATCATTAACACAAGGTTGGGAGACATTACCAAATACATCTGGGCAAGTGTGAGAAACTAGATCATTTATTATTTAACTTTTCAACATTAAAAACCTTTCAAGAACATCATTGGAAGAACAATGGTAAGAAATTCACTTTGCATATTTTTATTGATTTATTGTCAATAGTTGAAAAATTCACTAACTCTGTAGTCTATAAAAAAGCAATATTTTGATTTACAAACATCTTCAGGCTGAAAATACATATAAAAACACATACAGTCACAATGATAAAGTGCAAATATAATACCCAAAGCTACATCCGACAGAGTGATAATTTTGAAAATGACAGCACTGGAAAATGCTTAGAAGCAAAACTTGCACCACATTAATAAGTGCTGGTGAGACTATATCTTTTTACTTTATAATTAAAAAACTCAGGCTTTATTTTGACAAGCTCGGGTTATATTTCGAAAAGCTCGGGTTACATTTCGAAAAGCTCGGGTTACATTTCGAAAAGCTCGGGTTACATTTCGAAAAGCTCGAGTTACATTTCGAAAAGCTCGGGTTACATTTCGAAAAGCTCGGGTTACATTTCGAAAAGCTCGGGTTACATTTCGAAAAGCTCGGGTTACATTTCGAAAAGCTCGGGTTACATTTCGAAAAGCTCGGGTTACATTTCGAAAAGCTCGGGTTACATTTCGAAAAGCTCGGGTTACATTTCAAAAAGCTCCGGTTACATTTCAAAAAGCTCGGGTTACATTTCAAAAAGCTCGGGTTACATTTCAAAAAGCTCGGGTTACATTTCAAAAAGCTCGGGTTACATTTCAAAAAGCTCGGGTTACATTTCAAAAAGCTCTGGTTACATTTTGTAAAGATCGGGTTACATTTCGTAAAGATCGGGTTACATTCCAAAAAGCTCGGGTTACATTCCAAAAAGCTCGGGTTTTATTTCAAAAAGCTCGAGTTTTATTTAAAAAAGCTCGGGTTTTATTTAAAAAAGCTCGGGTTTTAATTAAAAAAGCTCGGGTTTATTTAAAAACGCGGGTTCTATTTCCAAAAGCTCAGGTTTTATTTCAAAAAGCGCGGGTTTTATTTCAAAAAGCTCGAGTTTTATTTCAAAAAGCTCGGGTTCTATTTCAAAAAGCTTGGGTTTTATTTCAAAAAGCTCGGGTTTTATTTTAAAAAGCTCGGGTTTATTTCAAAACGCTCGGGTTTTATTTCAATAAGCTCAGGTTTTATTTCAATAAGCTCAAATTTTTTTTCGAAAAGCAGATTTCATTTCAAAAAGCTGATTTTGTTTCAAAAAGCTCTGATTTTGTTTCAAAAAGCTCTGATTTTGTTTCAAAAAGCTCTGATTTTGTTTCAAAAAGCTCTGATTTTGTTTCAAAAAGCTCTGATTTTGTTTCAAAAAGCTCTGATTTTATTTCAAAAAGCTCTGATTTTGTTTCAAAAAGCTCTGATTTTGTTTCAAAAAGCTCTGATTTTGTTTCAAAAAGCTCAGGTTTTATATTTATAACTAGGTCACATATTTTGAAAAATCTCAAGTTCAATTTAAAAAAACCTCAAGTTCAATTTAAAAAACCTCAAGTTCAATTTAAAAAACCTCAAGTTCAATTTAAAAAAACCTCAAGTTCAATTTAAAAAACCTCAAGTTCAATTTAAAAAAACCTCAAGTTCAATTTAAAAAAACCTCAGGTTCAATTTAAAAAACCTCAAGTTCATATTAAAAAAACCTAAAGTTAAATGTAAAAAACCTCAAGTTCAATTGAAAAAACCTCAAGTTCAATTTAAAAAAAACCTCAAGTTCAATTTAAAAAAACCTCAAGTTCAATTTAAAAAAACCTCAAGTTCAATTTAAAAAAATCTCAAGTTCAATTTAAAAAAACCTCAGGTTCAATTTAAAAAACCTCAAGTTCAATTTAAAAAACCTCAAGTTCATATTAAAAAAACCTAAAGTTAAATGTAAAAAGCCTTAAGTTCAATTGAAAAAATCCTCAAGTTCAATTTTAAAAAACCTCAAGTTCAATTTAAAAAACCTCAGGTTTACTGTTAAAAACTTTAGGTTCAATGTAAGAAATCTCAGGTTCAATGTAAGAAATCTCAGGTTCAATGTAAGAAACCTCAGGTTCAATATAAAAAACCTGAGGCTCAATGTAAAAAACCTCAGGTTCAATGTGAAAAACCTCAGGTTCAATGTGAAAAACCTCAGGTTCAATGTGAAAAACCTCAGGTTCAATGTGAAAAACCTCAGGTTCACTGTGAAAAACCTCAGGTTCAATGTAAAAACCTCAGGTTCAACGTAAAAAACCTCAGGTTCAATGTAAAAAACATCAGGTTCAATGTAAAAACCTCATGTTCAATGTAAAAAACCTCAGGTTCATTGTAAAAAAGGTCAAGTTCAATATAAAAAAGTTCAAGTTCAATGTAAAAAAGTCCAAGTTCAATGTAAAAAAGTTCAAGTTCAACGTAAAAAAGTTCAAGTTCAATCTAAAAAAGTTCAAGTTCAACATAAAAAAGTTCAAGTTCAACATATAAAAGTTCAAGTTCAACATAAAAAAGTTCAAGTTTAATTTAAAAATGCTCAAGTTTAATTTAATAATGCTCAAGTTTAATTTTAAATGCTCAAGTTTAATTTTATATGCTCAAGTTTAATTTTAAATGCTCAAGTTGATATAAAAAATCTGAAATTGATTTTAAAAAGCTCAAGTTCAATTTAAAGCACCCAATTTTAATATGAAAGAGGTCAGGTGCTATTTATAAAAGGTCAAGTACATAGGTATGGGTAAACAATTTTAGAAACATTAGATTTTCAAAATAATTCTGTTACAAAATATACTTGACATATTTTAAATTATAACCTGTATTGAATTAAACTTGTGCTTTTTAAAATAGAACTTGAGCTTTTTATAAGCGTAAATAAAAAAGTGTAGGTAACAGTATTGCTCTAGGTGTGATACTAAAAAATATGTTAATACTGTTACCTAACCTTACTAAAGTAGTACATATTGCTGTGGTACAAATTTGGTTTCTAGTTATTTTCTTGTGTTGTCATTTCTAAAATTATTACTTTGTCTGATGTAGCTTTGAGTATTAGATTTGCATTTTATCAATGACTGAAAATATTTTTCTGTATCATTTTAGCCTGAATATGATGTTCCTATTTTAAAACGTCACTTTTTATAGACTACAGAGTTAGAGAATTTATCAACAATTGACATTGTTTCAATAATAATATGTTGAGCGAATTTATTACTGCTTTAACACTCAATGATATGGAATGATTTGATAAAGTTGGAGATTTTGCCCAACTAATTCCGATTTGTCATTAGATTGAGAACAATTTCCGAATTAATAATGCTCATGACAATCCTCAAATGTTTCTACTGCCCAAGAAATCAAGAACATAATTTCAGCTTCTGCAAAGACATTGTAGATAAGTAGTGGGATGTCAGCATAGCATATCAGAAAGAAACTATCAGTAGAAATAAGTTGGAGTGGGTGTGAGAAAATATTAAACTCAATTTTTCCCCAAAAAATATTGCTGGTGTCCATTAAAAGTGTGATTCAGAAATACACCACACCTCGTCTCTAAAAACACAACTAAGGTGAGTCAGAATATAATTTGTAATGTCAACACATGTTAAAATAAGATCTTACCAACTTCATCATTTTTGACAATTTTATGCAGTTGGAAAATGCTCTCAATGATGCCTTATCTGTAATAACTTTTTGTGTATAAAAATAGAATACTAATACGCATATACAAATAATTCTCACAAACAAATATATTACTAGAATTTAATTTGGCAAACGGTCTGGAAAGAACTATTACCAATTTTCCACTTTTTGGAGCCTAAGCATGGCTAATTAGATCAAAATAAACAACTTTTCTTCTATGCACTTTCTGTAGCAAATTAGTATTCAACGAGTTAAAGCGGTAGGTTTAGTTTGGGTCCTATGTAATTCATTATTTGCCAGCCCCACAGAGCCTCAGCCCACCTCTAGGATCTTTAATTCCTAACAACACAATAGAAATTATCACCCATAAATAATAAGTTATAACAGTATGTTAACTTTTGTCTTACATGGTGGGAATGCGCTCAATCATTCGAGCGCATCGGAAGGGAGAGTCCATTATTGTCTTGCCATCCAACGCGCTCGGTGAATTAATTTCCGTTTCAAACACTAGAGTTGCGGTCAGTAATTTACCACTATAACTCGTCAAATACTCATTTGCGACGAAAAGTGCATGGAAGAAAAATTGTTCATTTACATCTAATTAGCTATGTTTGGGCACCAAAAAGTAGAAAATTGATCATTGTAATCTCCTGAACATTAACCACTAATTTTCTGTAATGATTACACAAGGTTACTCTCCACCAGTCACCAGAAGGAAAGTCACTTTGAAAATTTACATTTATACTGAAACTAATCTAAATAATGATTTTGATCCAATGAGACACATTACCTTAATATTCAACAAGTGAGCATTGAATGCTTCACATTTCATCATAATAGGCATACCAGAGCAGGACTCAGTGATAATATTTTTAGGCTATTATGCACCAATATCAATAAATTTTTAGTCTCTCAGAAAACAATTTGCACCGTCACAAATACAAACAAAATTGGCATAAGCAAGTTACCAAAAATTTCTAGAAGGTAACTATCAGCACAAATAAATCTAAGGGTAGAAATTATTTACAATTGAAATTTTGCTCAAACCATGATTTTCCTGGCATGAATCAGCAGCTCGATTCAGTTACACACCCATTTTCATCCACACTATTTTAAGAAAGGCAGCTGAAATGAATAATTAATGACACCAAACAACTTAGGTATCTTCTTTATACATTAATCCTTGTTTATTGCAGTAGAGTAACTTGAATGGTAACTTTGATGTGTGTACACATATAAAAAGCAATTTTTTCTTGAGAATACACAGAATAATTTTGAAGTCTCCCACGTTACCAGTTAAACACATCAAAATAACTTAAAACGCCAACATTAAGGCAATTAGATCTTGGTTCCAATATTATAAGCTGTGAAATTTCAATGTTTAGACATTGATACTTTGAAGCATTCCAAACAGTAAACAGTATGAACGCTCAAACTTGTAGCACCACAATGACTCCACGCAATGAACAACAGCTCAAATGCAAGTCCAACAATCACGAAGGTTTCAATAATTTTTGCATGTGGATTCACTCATTTAAAAATATTTCATTATTAAAACCTGGGAATTTACAAAGGTAGGCTTGTATTTTTTTTATATGTTCGTTTTCGATCACCTCACATAAAATTATTTCATTAGAAAATAGGTCAATAAGGTTTAAAATTGTTACAAACACGAACGTGATAAACAATTGTACTCTCGTACTCTAACTCTTTTAAAAACTGACAAGCCGCATCCGGGACGGTACAGAAAGTTTTGTGGAAACTACAGAAATTTCTTGAGCACGCAGTCAAAAGACTTAAGTTTACCACTCGTAACTTTTGAAAGAATGCACCGATTGACTTTAATTAAATTACTCTCAAACGAAAGAGCAAAGCATTACGCTGAAAGAAAATGCTTTGACCGACAGGCCGCAGCCGAGACGGTTCAGAAACGGTTTTGTTGAAACTACAGAAATTTCTTTAGCGCGCAGTCAAAAAACTTCACCATTTCACTTGTAATATAATGTATCAAGTGTTAAAATTAAAACGCTTGAAATTAAATTCAAAGCATTTGAAGCCTTAGTTGAAGAATTTCACCTTCATATTACAATGTATAAAATTAAAATGTATGAATATTGAAAAGTTGCATACGAAAATCCAATTGAAAGCTTCGGTTTTTTAGATCTAAGCTTCGAATTAAAGTTTTCAATTTCCCAATAAAAGAACTAAAGCTCAAATTACATCATGTGAAGATTACGTAAACTAATTTCATTTGACCACGGGTAATACATAACATAATTTTATCTGACTTGTCCTTGATTAAACTTATTCATGGACAAACATTGACGATAGATTCAAATAATGAAGTATAGTCTGAAAAACAACAGTAGTTTTACCGTGGTATTTCTACGGTAAAAATGACAGTCAGAAATCGACGGTAAATCACGGTCATCATCGTCGGCGTGCCGTTTTAGCGTCTAAAATTACCGTTGATCACTGGTAATATTATTTACCGTCGGAATACTTCGATAAAAGATGAAAACCGATCATAATTACCGTTACGCCGGCGATGAAATTCTGACTGGGTGGTATTGCAAGGTTTATTTGTTGATTTGGCTCAGTGCATTGCTAGGGTGAAGCGTTATACATAAGCATTACTATCTACGCGCTACACATATTTGTTATCCTTGTTTTCTTCTCGTAATTGGAACTCTGCAGAAAAAAATATCAACTTTATTTACTCATTGAAACCTTTGCATTCCTATGCATATTCATAATTTTGATTTCAAAATGAATTATTTGAAAAAGCTTTAGACTGGCTGTGAAAATACTCACGTAATTAGAATTATTCTGAGGCTTATGTTGGAACATGTCACTTTCTGGCAGTCTCGACAAAGTTAACGTACTCTTTAAAAAGTTACCTGGAGTGATGTCATGTTATTTCACAACTCAATTTGCTTCTGAACGTCCCGCTGAATTTGCTTCTGATTGTTGATAATACAATTGTATGTAAAAACTATTTTACCGTTATGAATGATTGATTTGGAGCATGCATCCAATAGTTGATGAAAGATGCGTCGTAGGCTTCCCATGCACTCGCAGTCTCGCACTGAGCTTGAAGAATCGGTACCCAAATAGTATGTTTGACGTGAACTGGTCTTTCTAATGTTTATCTTTATAGTCTGTAATGCGACATTTTTTCCTTTTTGATTTCAACTGTTCATTTTCTTTTTATTTATTACTTCCTTACTTCCTGGTATGCTCCTCAGGGGGATACAACTATTGTATCTATGGAAATTAGCGCTCCTAGGGGGACTATGTGAGGGCCCGAGCTAAACGTTAGGTAGGCTTCCTTTTTGGTTGATATAGAAAAGGTTTTGTTTCGTTACGGACTATCTTTTTTAGATTCATTGCGGTCATGTTTTTCAGCACCTACTACTTTCTTCTTCAACTTTTTCTTGTTTCATGAACTTCTTTCTTAGCTTACTGTTTCTCTGCGCCTTGTGCATGGATTCCGCGTTCCCTCAACTTCATACTAAATGGTGCCTTCCTCCTTCCTCTCTTGGAACATCTTTGTTGTGGTTAGGGGAGGTGTAGGGGCGACGCTTCCGACCTTCCGCACTTCTTCCCAGTGACGTCGGAAGACAAACTGTAGATTAAGCTTCTATTTAGCCTGCGATGCTTCGCAGATTGTTACATTTTTCTAGGATCATGGAAGGAGCCTACTGTAGTCTCCTTCCAACGTATTATTACTACCAGTTTCTTTTATCTCACGCCCTGTGTCTAATTTGTTTTTTTTCCATTCTAGACTCGAACCTTATAGAACTCTGGTGAACTTATTTGTTGTAAGCACTGGATAAGTGTCACCATTTCTAGCGAGTAAGTTGTTTACATCTGCGTTTTTTTGTGATGTTAGGGCCCGAGCTGAGAGTTAGGTAGGTGTTCCTTGTTGAAATTAAGTGTTTTGTGATGTCAAATACCATGTTTTTTCCTGTTCATTGCTGTACCGTTTCAGCACTTGCTTTCTACGCCAATTCGATCGTATGTCATAATCTTCCTTTCTCAGTTAATCGTACCCGTGTCCTTTCTACATAGGTTCCGAGTTACCTCAACTCTATGCTAGGTAGTGCCTTTTCCCTTCCTCTCTTTGGATCACCCTTGTACAGATGGGTAGGCTTAGCCTGGCTGGTAAGTCAGTCTTTGCTAATCATTTTTCTACTGCGTTTGCCATTTATATCTGCGCTGTTGCCGTTCCTGGCTACTGACTGTGTCGTGTGTTTGAGCCAGCTCCCGTTAGGCCTGCTCGTGAGACTTTTCCCTCGCCTGAAATTAGAGGTTGACCCTAGCTAGCCGCTAGCAGTGCTATAGTGGTGTGTTTGTCCACAGGCTGGACTTACCTTATTGCCCCGGGGAGCCACGCTCGCGTCGGTTCTTGCTCGTCTCATCTAGTCTAACTAGCAGCTCACTCGCTGGCTTGTTCCTGCACGGGTCCTGCGTGCCACTGTCCCGCACGGGTCCTGCGTGCCACTGTCCTGCACGAGTCCTGCGTGCCACTGTCCTGCACGGGTCCTGCGTGCCACTGTCCTGCACGGGTCCTGCGTGCCACTGTCCTGCACGGGTCCTGCGTGTCACTGTCCTGCACGGGTCCCGCGTGCCACTGTCCTGCACGGGTCCCGCGTGCCACTGTCCTGCACGGGTCCCGCGTGCCACTGTTGTACTCGGCCGCCACCATCACGGTTCTCCACCTTCATCCTTTGCTATAAGTTAAGATATATTTATCCAATTTATGTTATTAAATGTATTTATTGTTATCGTGGTTTCAATTCCCGAGGCGGTCGGAGTGCCGAGAGTGTTATAGCCCGACATCCCCACAATTAGAACCGTACGGAATTCTTCCGTCGCTTGGCCTTTACAGGAGGCCAAAACTTATCTAATAATAATAATAACTTACTGGTATGCAGAGCCCTAGTCCTGATGTTTGAAGATAGCGCTTATGCATTAGGAGGGCTGCCGTTTGCGCTCTGTGATGTTTAGTAAGTCATTATGTATGACTAGTCCTTACCTAGATTTGTATGCTCAGTTTTATGTTGTCTTGGGTGTACATTTCGGAATTTATTAGCCGGAAAACGTTGAACGTTCCTTGAGTGGGGTCGGTGGTGTGCCAATCATTGTTTTTGATAAAAAATAGTTTACTTAATTCACTATCGTAAAAAGTTTATGTGACATCGTGATATTAGAAACGAAATGTATTTTTAAGTAATGAGAATATTTATTCAGGGACGAGTTGTTGGCTTATATTTTGTTCCCCATCCTAATAGAACAAGTGATGTAAAGTCCAGAGCTGAGAGTTTGGTAGGCCTTCTTTTTGTTGAAATTTAAATGCTTAGTTTTCTTTAGGTAAGGATTATATTTTTTTGATTCATTGCTGTCCTGTTTCTCATCACCTATGACTTTCTTCTTCAGCTTTAATTTTGTTTCACAACCTTACTCCTCAACTTATTGTTTCTATGCTCAGGTTCTCTTGTGTGGAAACACACCCTGTGTATTAATTATGCGTTCCCTTTTAACACCGGTGTTTGGCGTTTCCTTCCCCTCTTTGAACAGTTATATTGTAGTAATGGAAGGGAGGCTGAAACCCAGTCGGAATATAATCTATAGAACTTAGTCAGTATTTATAATGAAAACTTGGTGTTCTATGTGAGAATATGTAAAGCCCCTCGCGATAGTGCTCGTTTTAAGCAGTTTTGTTGTCGTAAGAAAGTCTGAATCCATGTCGCAATCTAATCTGTAGAACTGTCAATATTTATAATAAAAACTTGGTGTTTTATGTGAGAAGATTCAAAGTCCCACGACTATTATAAACCATCAATTTGTTGAAATTAGAAAACGCTTTCGATTCCGTTGCAGATCATCTCTCGATTCACTACTATCCGTATTTGTTTTTAATTAGCGATTGAACTATTCATAATTTTTCAACATGAAAATATTGTGGCGTAACTCGTGAGCGATATTGAATGCGATAGCCCTTTTAAGGAAACAGTATGGAATGAACAAAATTAACGGATTTTTATTCACTTCTTCTCTTTCATGGGGCACAACTATTGTCTCTAAGGGAATTAGCACTCCCTTGGGGAAAATGTGTGGGCCCGAGCCGAGTGTTGGGCAGGCTTTCCTTCCGTTGAAATGAAATGTCTTTGTTATATCAAGGAACATTTTTTTCGATTTACAGCTGTCCTGTTTTTCAGTACCTTCTACTTTCTTCTTCAACTTTGATCTTGTTCCATGATCTTTTTTGTCATCTTAGTGTTTCTATGCCCTTTCCGCATAGATTCTGTGTTCCCTCAACTCCATACTAAATGGTGCCTTCCTCCTTCCTCTCTTTGGATCGCCTTTGTTGCAGAGAGGGAGGCGAAAACCAACTAGTAATGTAATCTATTTACGTGTGTGATGGATTTTTGTGTGGGAACAAATCTTGTGCATACATTTCCCGTGGTGTCATGTTCATATTGAATGATTTTTAACGTCCTATGATTGAACTTTGTTGTGGAAGGGAGGCTTGTACTACCAATAACATAACCTTAAAATATTTTGTTTAGGTTGTACCGACTTTTTTTCGGTCCACTGCTACCCTGTTCTCCAGAACCTTTAATATTCATGGTAGATTTTTTATTACAAACTCCGTACCTTGATGCTTCCATCTAAAACATATATGGGAACGCACCTCGTGCATAGATTTACTGATTTCTTATTTCCATAGCGATTGATGTCTTCTTCCTTCCTGTTCATGAAACACCTTTTTTTTTGTGGGGGAAGTGCTGAAATGATGTCATATTCATCTAGATTTTTTGCCTTTTATCATTTATTCATATAATCATTGCAACAATGTGAACGCGAGGAATTATAACTTTCCCTCTCAACGATAACAATAATCAATGCTCTCTGTTTTTAGCACTCTAATTGGGAATGTACGAGGTCTTGAACTAAAGGTTAGGTAAGCCTTTCGTTGAAATAAAATAGTTTTTTTTTATTTTTTGACCAATTTTTTTGGTTCACTGCTCTCCTGTTTTTCAGCACCTAGTATTTTCTTCGTTAACGTTTATCTATTTTCATTAACTTCTTTCTCAACTTACTGTTTCTATGCCCCCTTCTGGGAAGGTTCCGCGTTCCCTTAACTCCATACTAAATGATGACTTCCTATCTGCGGAAGTCTTTTCTTTTAGCTTGAAAGTTTAGAAGCTGAAAATGGATATACAACTGCAAATCAATACTCTTTCACATTCAGTTCATGAACTTACAAGCGGAATATATCGCAGGTTTTATTTCAAATAAATATCTGAATACTGAATCTTATATTATCCTTTTCTACGATTAAACACGGCGGGCAATCGTCAGCTTCATCTGCATGGAAAAGGTATTAAAACGTTTTGTGTGATTGAAAAATGTAAATTTTCTAACAGTTTGGATAGAGCTTCCAATTGATGAAGCTGCCGGTATGATTAAATTGAAGATCGATACCTTTTAGTTTTGGTAGATTTGCACGTAGCCGGACGGAATTCAACTTTTCAAAAATCCAAATCCGTACACCGGCAGTCGGTTCTGTTATTGATCGTACGCCTGGAAGGTCAGAGTACGCTGCGTGGTAGTACGCTGCAGCCGCCGCTGACGTCATGGTGTGTAGGTGATGTCATCCGGATTGATATTGAAATGAAGCCTTCTATTGCTTAGTCGAATTAGAGAAAGTGCGCTACTGTACCCATAGAAGTGACTTTACCTCCTTGAGTCTACCAAGCGTTGTGGTGACCACCACCCACCCAAATTATGGCCAGTGGTGACGAATTGCAAGGGAGGCTAGGCGAAAAGAGAGCGATTCTCAAATGATACTGAATTTGAATATTCAACATAAAGGAACACTATCGCTTTACATCGCTTCTCCTTGAACGTTTTCCCACTGATTGAGTTTGCAATTATTTTTCTCAAAAATAAAACACGAAAAGTCATAGGTCACTCCAGTTTACAGGATGTTGCTGTGCTAGACAGCCTATTTATTCACCAAATTAAAGAAACGTTGAATGAAACAGACCCACTTGTTCTCAATATTCCTTAAGTTATTAATTTCCCCTTGCTCCTAAAGTTCTTGATTTCTGATTTTGAAAGTGTACAAATTTGTTATTCAGTCGAAATGCTGGAATTGGGTAGAGGTGAACTCGAAAGCTTCACTTTCAATGCAAGTAACTTCATGGAAAATGGTCTTACGTTGCATGGCGATAGTTGTATAGCGAATACGTCTCCATAAAAGAAAGGCAAGAGGACAGCAATTTTTCAATATTTAACTTGGTGAAAAATTATTCTACTAAGCATTATCAGAGTTCTCATTAGTGTATGAGTCCCATAGCAAATTAAAAACGTCGACATTAAGGAATTTTTTACTAATATTCAAACGAATGTTATAACGAAGAAAAATTAATATGGCCTTTTTTCCATACCATCTGTTGCATCAGTTGTAGTCTCATCGGTGCATTCAACTAAGTACATCCTGGACAGTCTAAAAAAATTGATGACATACGAAACAAAAGATAACCGCATTGTCAGATGAAACTTCTTTTCATTGACCACTTGTGTCATTGCCATAAAACTTCATGTGTTCAGTACTGATATCAAAAGTATGAGATCCAAAAACCCGTCGTTTTGACGTTTCCCCAGATAAATTGTTTGAATTTGTATGATTAAAAGACGAGACACGGAGGGGAATCTAACTCTAGTTTGGGTCTAAAAAACAGGTGTTTTCATCTCCTCCCAGACCTGCACATGCCATGGTACTGCGTACTGAACATAATTTTAATTTGAGTCCATGTGCGCTTAGTAGCAATTGTGGCGTTGTTCAGTCACGTAGTGTCCTCAAAAACCTCTTCCAGCGGCAAGCCGTCTTTTCTCCTGTGGACGCATAGAAAAAGGTGAAGTAGATTTTCAGAAAAAATATCTCTGACGGTTGATCACCTCGTTGAATCGTTTAGTGTAAAATGCTCCCCTAGCGTTAGTTTTTACTTGTTTATTCTGTTTAGGCAGCGCTTGTGTGTCAGTTTGACACTTCATTATAACTTCTCACTCATTCTTGCCTCCACCAAATGGAACCATTTTGTATTCCTGTAACCATGTCTTCGGAATGCTCAATACCAAGCTGTGCTTTTTAGCTCTTACTTTCTAAAAATTTTGAAGTACAAATAAGCTTCAAGTTCTTAGTTTCCTTGTAATTGACTGCTTTCGCGTTTCGACCACGACTTGAAACCAAGTTATAAGACAAGATCATGCGCTCAAAACTTCATTTTACAAAGGAAAATCGATTTTCCGAAGCAAATTCACAATGAAAGAAATAGAGAAGAAGTCCTTTAAAAACATTTACTCTGAACGTTTCGAGCCTAAGCTCATTCTCAACAAAAAGTCTGCTAATAATATGATAAACAAGTTAGTACACCCAAAAATTACAGAAGAGCAGAATTAATTACCCAAAAATTACAGAAGAGCGACCTGTTTTCATCGAACAGGTCGCTTGCTTACCTCTCCTAGTCATTCTAGCATCAGACAACATTGTAGTAATAATTCCTGTGAACAGATTATTGACATTAGCAAATTTAAAATATTAGATACTTGTACCGCCAGCTTAGATCTACGTATTTTAGAGTCATTATTCATTCATAAACTTAAACCTTCCCTCAACGAAATGCAGAGTGCATACCCTCTGAAAATAATCAACCGATAAATTATTATTATTTTTGTTTGTTTGTTTGTTTTTATCGTGCTTATATTCTGCTCTTCTGTAATTTTTGGGTGTACTGACTTGTTTATCATATTATTTGCAGACTTTTTGTTGAGAATGAGCTTAGGCTGGAAACGTTCAGAGTAAATGTTTTTAAAGGACTTCTTCTCTATTTCTTTCATTGTAAACTTCATTTTTTATTGCTTACAACGTACTGTGGAAACCGGAAAGCAAATAGGTTTTGCATGGAACTACAGTCAGGATCCATGTACTGTAAATTAACTATCAACTGTGAACGCCTACAACTCAGGAATTCGAATGTTGGAAGGATTCGTTTTTTTTTAACCAACAGTTTCATGAATCTCCCTTTTATTACCAATAATTTTTAGTCTCGTTCTATAGGATGGAAATTCACATGAGATTTGGATTATTAATTTGGTTCGCCATAATCATCCAGAAAAAGTTTTACATTCCTAAATTTTTTTAGAAGCCTGTAACATTATTAGGTCAGAAATTCATCACTAGTCATCCTAAATTTACAAAATAATTGCAATTATCAGTTGTTTTGCCGCGTGAACGAAATAAATATGAAAACTCACCCAGAATACCAATTTTAACTGCAAATTTGAATCAAGTTATCAACAATTACCATGGGCTCTGAATTGACTTAATAATCTAGGAAGTTGTCTGAAACTCATTTGTGTCAAAAATTTTAAAAAACTTTGAAATGCAAAACCCCACTGAAATAAATGCTATGCTTGTTACACCCGCAGTTCATTGGTTTCACTAAGACCTCAACGGGCTCCGTCCGGTTGCGTGAAAGTTGAATTTTAAAAGCGTTACATTTTCAAGATTGAGAGAAAATTTCAAAAGTGAGCCTTTAACACCAGGTTAGCGGTTCTTTTACGAATTAACTTTAACGTTAAGATACTACGAAGACGATCAAGACGCCTAAGAAGAGACAAATTACCAGTGATGTGATGTGTAACGTTGTAGAATATTATTTCTTATGAAAATCTTTCCCATCATAAAGGAGCATCTTCTAGTGGTCGATAATTTTCATTTACTGAGTCTATGTATTTCAATCTTGAACGCTTATTTGATTTATTTGACTCAAATTGGATACTTTTATTGAAACGTCATATGAAAATTATTTTAATAGTACCATAATATCATGACACCTTTCTCAAAAGTTCGTAAAACATATTCGGTAAATGTTCTGAGGATTTCCACGTGAAGGGATAGTTCTTAACATGTCATTCCATAGCAGGGATAGCTGGGTTTACTTATCTTATCTTAGTCCAAAATGCCTCAAAAAAGATAAAAAATCTCATATAGCACCTAAAAGATTTTGCTTCATGAGAAAATATTTTAGGTCAACTATGTCTGCATAATGCGGAACAAACTCTTATTATTAACTTTCAACTGAAGGCATATTTTAGCTGTAATGACCACCATTCTGTCACTCTGCGTTTAGCACGATTTCCACACATGCAACAGCTTCTACTCAGTCATTCTACCTTTGGCACACTTGCCACAAACGCAACAACCGCCACTCAGTCACTCTACCCTTGCCACGTTGTGTCCGCCCGCAGATCTCCTGCAGCGATGACAGTCGCGCTAATGTGCGTTCTGCTCACAGCGGCTGCCGTCTGCGCTGCTCCCTCCTCGCAACAGGTGATGGCCACTCAAAGTTGCAGCCATTTTATTGTATCTGCTATGTGTTCAGTCGCTGTACGTTTCAATAGAAGCATTTTAGCCTGAAGAAAACAGATTCTAGTTGGTAATCTATGTTAGTTTTACCTTTTTTTACATGTTCAAGCTACTAATGAGTCATCATTTCAAATAGCAATTTCGTACTATTTAGATATGCTGTATGCCTTTAGTCTTACCTTAGGTCCTGCGCTGACTTGAATTTAAATCCTTTATTTTCTGTAAGTTAGCAGGTTTTTTTTGTTCCAGTGGCTTTCGTAGTGAACAACCCATCGTACTCATTAAAAGTTATCGTTTTTTGCCGCCACACATTCGTGAGAAAATGAATACTTAATCATGGAATGAGCTAGGATTTGCTTGAATGACGTCATCTCAATCGTTTTGAGTTAATTAAGATTTTGTTTTAGTTGTTTCTCGTCGAAATATCGTCAGAATTATCCCCATTCTTAAGTCGAATTCAATGTTGTAAACATGAGATATTAATAAATCCCGTTAATTGTGCTGCATCCCTTTAAAATGAAATAAATGTTCGGTGTCTCTTTTGCAGGTCGAAGACATTGAAGTTATCCAGAACTCAGTGGGTGAGTTCTCAATTGCACTTCCCAAGCTAGTTTCCAATTCTAGTCGTGGGAATATTGATGCCTATCATTTTCTTGGCATACTGTTCATCAAACCATTTTTTTTTTGTTTCAAAAGATCATATAATTCGAAGTAACTCAAGAATTTCAACTCAATTATCGAAATCAATTGCAAAGATGCATTTTTTTCCGGGAAGTCGAGACGTAGAAAATTTTCCGCCTGAATGCTGCACGTTGGTTTTTTTCCCAATATATCACACAAACAACAGAAACATTTGATAATCCGGGTTTAAATTCTCCATTTACCGCAAACAACTTGGGTGTCTTGTTATATGAAATTTTACGTTCATGCTGCTACGAACTTCAACTTGAGCAACATACGGCCATGATTATCTAACCAACTAGTCAGAGATTCATAATCTGTCTGTATGTGGGTTACCGTTTCATTGATTTGGAAATTAATTAGCTGCTCTACTTGCGCCTCAGCAACGATTTTTTTCCTCTCGTTGCGAGAGAAAAATGCAAATTTTTCTGATTGAAGACACAGGCAATTTTTTGAAGAAACTGACGAAAAAATCAGCGTCCGTCGACTAGTTAATGACTAGTGAATTTTGTGACTGTCAATAATGATTTACGCGAAGGCTCGGTACCGCGTGCTGAAGAAAATGAATTGATGCTCTTGCAGATCCACTAGGTGGCAGGATCTCCCCGGTGGATTTGCAAATATATATATATATATATATATATACATATATATATATATATATATGTATATATCATATCATATCATAAGATAAATATGTATTGTATATATTATGTTTATTAGCTTTTGGGCTAACGCCTGTTATTTCAAAATGAGCATAAAATTAAAAACCTCATCTATCACTCACTTCCTTCAATTAATTTTATAGGAAAGTCAGTAAGGTATAATTAACACTATAATTAACAAGGCAATCCTCCAGAAAAAATTAATAAATTCTGATGCGTATAACGTGTACGACGAACGCTGTTGTAAATTATAATACTTCAGATAGAGGCTATGATAGTAATTTAGCGCTATTAACCTAGAGAAGATTTGAGTGGTTCTTCCGAAATCAGGGTGAAGCTGAGAAGTACGATCGTACTAAGTAAATCAAAAAGGTGCATCAATGATTTAACGTCCCTTAAGGATTTCCTTATTCTCTTTACTAAAAGTGGTACCGTAATTGTAATCCATAAAAATTTTTGCTGCATTGAACTTTTTCCCTTCCAGATGTGCTCATGCGACATGCTCAGCCAGCTGTCCCGCCAGAGCAAAGGTTATTGGGGCCAGAGGAGCCATGTTTGGATGGACTATGCTCTCCAACCACACTTCTCCCCCCAACAACCACTACATCAACCACAATTCCACTAATAACAATTCCATCATTAACTATTCCTCCATTACCTAATCCTCCAATAACTATTGATCCAAATTTTAACGCATGCGTAAACTTTTTAACATGCATTTCTGGGATCTGTGATGCGCTCTCTGGATGCGATAATTCACATGCGGTGTGCAGCGGCTTGTTGCAGTGCTTTGCGCAGGATTTTGGCAACTGCCGTTACCCGATTGATGAATTTGCCGAACTTCTCTTCAGACCATTTTGCCCTAACTTGCTGTCAATTCTTATTGGATAAATTGTCAGGAACATTACACGAGTAAATACTACCCCATATTAACCTGGCTACCAACAATGAGGGTCTGATTAACGTGTTTTACAAGTAATTCGACCGTATTTACCTTTTCAGTGGTTTTATCAGAAATAAACAAACTATTGACAATTATTGCCGACAAAATCTTTGCGTGTGTATTGGGCAGAATAGTATATAAATGAATTATAATTTGTCTTCGATTTTTCACACCTACCCAAATCTAAGTTAATTTTGAAGACAATTTGATCTCTTTTGTCTTCCATAACCGGTAAAAGAATATAAGACAGTGACAAGAAAAAATTAAAAAAGAACGTCGAATTCTCCACGTGACCTTATGATTTTTTACACTTCAATCGATATTATTTAACTGAATTCAAAATGAATTGGCTATCACAACTCGTTATTTCAATAAAACTTTTACCATTACTTTTGTGTTTTATGGCCTCATACACGACACGAGTTCTTGAAACTCTGGCCTCTAATTTTCTCCCTGTTAATTCGAATGACTTATGCGAGATAGCGCTCTAATTGCTTTGCGTGTTCACGGAAAGCAGAAATGTTCAAACTTAACTGATAAATACGTCAATGAAAATAAACCATTTACGCATGAATATTCTATAAACTGTGACACATTCCTGTTTAACAATTTTCCATACGGAAAATTTCCCGTACTTTCTGAAAATTTCTGCGCAAGAAATATTTTACGCTGACATTCGCAAGTTTCGTTTACGAAATCATCACAAGTTTTCATTGAGTTTGACTTGAATAAAATTACTTTTGCTGGATAAATTAGATGATGAATATAATTTTTTATTTTGGTCAATGAATTTAAAGTAATTTTCACCCACTAAGGCACTCCTCAAAGTATGACACGATCGTTGCGAGAGAGCAGTTCAAGAATGTAGATTGTGACCACCATTTGGTCTGTACTGGTCCATAAAAGTCGATAAATTCATCGATGACTTCCATTAACTTCTACATAGATGCAGAGTGGGTCGATTAACAAAAAACAAAGGTTCATCAAGAATTTTCTTGTTTTCAGCTAGTTTTGTCGACACTTAAAATTCCTTGACTGCAACGCACGACCAAAGCTGCCCCGGTGGCCGCAGGGCGCTTTGGTGACTCCCACCCATCCAACTTGTGGTCAGTGGTGACGCGTTGCAAGGGAGGTTAGAAAAATGAGAGCTTGTCTTGAACGAAACAGAGTTTGAACATTCAACAAGATGGAACACAATTGCTTTAACATTGCTTGTGCTTTCTTCCATTGACTGAGTTTGCAATTATTTTTCTCTAATATATAACAGGCAAAAGAGGTCTTATTCATCCAAATATATACATCAATTTTCAGTAAGAGGTAGTTTTCAGAGAACGAGGGGCAATTGATTTTACTGGACTGTACGTTAGATAATTTTCTGTCAAGAAAAATTGACAAAATAGCCCGTGATTGGTTTTCACCTTCAAGTTTCTCATTTTCAAACCTGACACTTAATTTTAAACAATTTAAACAATTTATTTTCCACAGGCGATACAGAGGTAGAATGTTTCTTAAGTCTAGTACAATGGTCAAATTTGAGTACAGCTACCTGTGGGTCCGAATACGTTCAGCGTCTTCTAGGGCATCCTACCATCAAGGTTTTTCTAAAGTGTACAATAATGTTTAACCTAATTCACTTAACCTAGTTTCACATTAGACTGAACAATGAGATAGTTAACTCTATATTAGATGCTTCATTTTACAATATAGTTCATATGGACTGCATCTAACAGTATATTCGATAAACGATTCAAGAGCAGACTGAAGATCGGCGATATTAACCATAGCAAATTACAATATTAGGACCAGTCGTGTAGGAGACAAGATTTGACTTGGTAATCTCACACGACTAGCATTCTGATAGGAAGTGAGACAAGATTTCTTTTGAATACCTTGTAAGAATTACTTTCATGGATTTCCGAAGGGATTGAGTTCCAAGTTTTAGTTCCAACGAAGAGGATACTGTGGTCTGTGTTGCGACCGGGCCTTTGTATAATAAGGAAGCATGAATTCACCTCTATTTCGGGTTAAAAGGTCGTGATGACCAGTTTGTGCAGTTAATAATTGTTTTAGGCTATTGTCAACATCATTTGCGAATGTTTTGTAAATGAAATTGCAAATGGAGATTTTGTAGAGATCCGAAAGTTTAGGTATTTGCAAATTTTTAAATGAACCATTTGGGTAAGCATCATATTCTAGATTATTTACCGCTGTGAAGAATCTTTTTTGCAGAGTAAACAGTATTTTGGTCATATTTTTTATCAGTTCCGTGCCATGCTTCGGTTCCGTATTGCAGGTATGGTGAAATTCAAGTTTGATAGCGCATTTTTGAAGCTGTTTCAGGCAGAAATTTTCTAACTTTATTTAGAATTCAGATGGATTTTGATAATTTAGAACTAATATGAGCGATGTGCTCTTTGAAGGTCAGATGTTTATCCATTATGATGCCCAGGAACTTACATGAGTTGGTTTCTTCGATTTCACCTTCGCTGATTTTAATGCGTGGGAGAGATATATTTTTCTTGTATGGGAATGTAACGTATTTTGTTTTATCGATATTAAGGCTTATTTTGTTAGCTTAAAGCCACAATGAAACCTTATGGAGTTCATTATTCATACTCTCTGCAATCAGAGCGGGATTTTGGTTAGGAAGAACCGCAGAAACCGTGCTGTCATCGGCAAAAAGTTTGAATTTGAAAAATGATTTAAATTTAGTAATATCATTGATAAAAATCAGAAATAGGAGAGGCCCAAGGACAGATCCTTGTGGAACTCCATGGCTAATTGTCTGTGGGTCCGATTTTGCATCGTCAATGACAACGTATTGCTTCCGATTTGTTAGGTATAATCTAAACCAACCATAGGCAACCTCTCGAATGCCATAACAGTGTAGTTTCGAGAGTCCACAAAATGTCCACACAATCGAATGCTTTTCGAAAGTCAAGAAATACAGCGAAGACAGGCTTTCCTTAATCTATATTAGAATAAAGAAATTGTAAATGATTTAATATGGCCTGTGATGTTGATTTTTTAGAGCGAAAGCCGTATTATTTATCATAGAGAAATGATTTTTATTCAAAATAACAGTACACTTTTTTATACACAATTTTCTCGAATACCTTGCTAATAATTGGTAGCACAGAAATAGGTCCATAATTGTTTACTCGGGTTTTTTCACAATTTTTAAAGATTGAAGTTACTCTAGCAACTCTGAGGAAGTGCGGGAAAGTGCCTAGGAAGAGAGACTGGTTAATCATATTGAACATGAGCATGGCTATAATATCAGCAATAACTTTAAGTACTTTAGTCGACAACGTTTGTAACTCACTCGATCTATTTTTCATGTATGCACGCAATTACATCGGAAGAGTTGGTAGGCGTATAGAAAAAAGAGTTGTGTTCTCGAATATGATCCATTTATTCCAGGTGATCAGTAGGTTCACTTGGAATACCATCAGCTATAGTGTTCTTTGCGTTTACGAAGAAATTGTTAAAGAGATTTGCAATTTCTTTCTTCTCATGGTATTTTACATTATCATGAACAACATATTCAATTTTTTTTATCGGCGTTATTCGGTTTATAGCAGGAGTAAAAGAGGCTTTTGCGTTTTTAGTTTTGTTTTATTTCAATAACCAAAATAAATCTTACGTGCAGTTTCTACTCAAAATCCTGAGTTAAATAATGTTTGAATACACAATTTGCATCACTTCAAATAAAATATTTTGGGCGCTTCTCGGTCAAAAAATGTCCTCAAGATATCACATATGGAGAATTTTGTCAATAGTTCCCAGTAAATGAAAATAACGAGTGTTAATGCGCATCTTCCAATTTGATGGGCTTCTGAACATGAACCTTTTACTTGTATGAAATTTTCTATTATTTACACGATTGAAGTGCTGTTATTTCCTACGAAATGAGATAAGTAACATAATTTTCAAAGTGTTTGAATTGTACCAGTGATGGACAGTATATCACTTCAGACGAACGTACAAGTGCACAATATTAGATCGGCTGCTGCACACTCCGTACCTGCAATGCAGCCACACACCATTGATGATGTTGCTTGATGATAAATTTTAGAAAAAATATATAAGTACGATAAGATTCTTTGAAATCAAAATATCAATTGAATGAAAGAAATCATTTATTGTTTTTTCTCATACTTCAATGACCACATCGCGTGATACAAATCACGGCTGATTGAAACAGAGGCCAACTTATGATTGTTAAATTACAATGAAGAATTAAGAATACCTACTTTGGGCAATTTTTTCGAATATTCGAATAGGCTGTCATCGTACCCGCATTAATTTTAAATATTTTAAGAAGAATTCAATCATTGTCAAGTACGCGATTAAATTAATTGGAAAACTGGCTTCAGGAACAGTCAAATTAATGAGATCTTCTCGAAAAGATTTATGGATACTCAAAAGTTATCATGAATAAAGCCTGGGTAAGTATTTTTATTTTATAAGAAATCCTTAAGGTCAGTATTGAAAACTTCACTTCGACACGTCAAGACACCGGAAAGCACACCGAAGAACGAGTCCGGAATCATAAAATCAATTTAATGAAATTGCGACTCCAGTTTGTTTCATTATAAATTTTAGTCTCCTACAAACTTAATTGGCCGTAAAAATTTTCCTCCCTGTGTTCATAAATTTTACCTTTACTGGAAAATGAATTTATAACCGAGCCTTTGTTCATGTAATCATCCGCATCATACTGAGCGATAGTAGTTGTTTATGCTTTAGCCGTTGGAATATACAAAGTACACGGCAGATCACACACCGGCACCGTACATACCGCCTCCACCAGGCAGAGCTGTGCAGTAAACATGCACGTGGCATTGACGTGAAGCCCGGAATGTTTAGGAAATTTAAAATTATGTCTTTTCGAAGTCAGACAATGAAAATTTACCACTACCACTCATGAAAATTGAAGAAAAATTCCATCCAGTGTGGAGGGACATATCACAGTGGCATTCAAATTTGGAATAATTTTTGAGTGCAGCTGTTGCTGTCTTTTTCCTGAAGTGCACCTAGTCCAACAGCAAGTACGTACATTACAATGAGTTGAATTCTTCATACATAGTTAGTTCTTCATGCAGTCGTGATATTTTGTAGTGTTCACACAAAGTAAAATTATCCCAAATTTTACACATGTGATTTCTTTTCATCTGCTCAAGCAGAGAAAATGTAGAAGTTTTCTGTAAATTTTTAAATTTCATGGATTCAATACATTCATAATTGGGAACACGATAGACAGTAGGAGAAAAATCAGAACTTTAGTACACGAAATTACTTTAAAAATTGTGATTTTATTTGACTGGTAAAGTCGCTGAGAGAAACAAAATAAAATAATTCATTGAGTTCATCAAATTAAGCTATAACATTTCTTCTTTCCGATAGAAAGCTATGAATTTGCATTTCATTTCCACTTTTAATTTTGTGTCATCTTAGATTCAGGCACGCACAGAACATCGACGACCAGTCTGGAGACCATGTTGATGACTGCGGTTGGCAGTTGTTTGTGACTGCAATTTCCAGGTGAAAATAAACGCGCGCTGTGAAACTGTTATACAAATGCAGCAGAAGCACAACAATCTATTTGGAAATTCCCCTGCGGTATTTACGCAGATTAGCGCGTTGATAGCGATGTGAGCCGCCGGTGTACGCGGAGGGAATTTTGGCAATGCTGCTGACCGGCCATACTTAAACTATATTTAAACTCATTCAAATCCTAATGGAAGTGCGATCCATTAAACGTTTGTCATTTTCAGAATTGCATAGGACAGTTGACTTCAATTTTGGTATTTTCACAATTGCATTCATCATTATTGGCTTAAAATTTGAGTTGAGCAGTAAATATCAGTTCAACCCACTGCGGTCAAGGTGTCAAGTTTGCTCAGCGCAATGATAATGTAAGGTCGCCTTAGCATCTTGATTCACGGGCTAGGCTGCGGCGCGTCTGCGCTAAATTGAGCAGCGGTGGACATTTTTGCAAAGTCGCCACGTAGCGCCTGCTCTGCTGTGGCCACGGGAGTGTTGCGGTAAGTGGCGGTGTACCCCAATCTCGTCAGCAGCTTTGGCGGTGGAGTGAACTTAGATTGAGGAAAAGAGCATGTAATTCGTTCAGATATTTAATGAAATGAACAATCAAACGGAACAATCCTCGAAACTTTAATTAAGATAAAACTATAAAAAATACTGAACCTGGTAATGGAAAGATCGCTGTATTGCGTGAGGCGCTTAAATTGTATCGTTGACCCAAAACTTCGTATGATCATGTGATATTAAAACAAAAGCTTCCGAGGTCCGATGTTTTGCCGTTCAACCCAAGTAACTCTTCAAAAAAGTTAGAGGGACCATATCAGGATTTCATTCGCTGTTCAGTTTTTATGAACGTCCCTTAAAGTTGATGTATGTGAATTATCCAGTCAACATTCCGATGAACTGACGTTAAGGATACTCCACGTTACCGGTACACTTATTCTGACAACAGCTGTGACATCGGAGCACAGTTTCCATGACATCGGAACACAATTCTATGCTTACTTTCCTTTCGGTTAAAAAGAGGGACAGATAGATTCACGATCAGTTGTTCAAAAATTAAAACTCTTAAGAATTAATAATTCAAACATGAAATTGCATTTTCCCCAAATGCGATCCGTATGCTTACGAGCATGATATATCAAAGATGAAAATGTTTCGGTACAATAAAAAATAATTGAAAAAATTAAAAGGTATCCAGCATTATGAGCGAGAAATACGTACAATGGAGTAATTTTGAGTAATATTTGACGCACAAGTTTTTCAAATGGACCTCCAATGGGTTTTAGTAATGAATTTTACGCAATAATGAATGACAAACTAATAATACAAATTCATTCACCAAGAGAAACGAGCAAGTCTAGTTCACAGTTGTCATACAAGCTCATGAATATAACTGCAAAAATTTCAAATAATTGTGAAATTGAACTAAAAATTGTATAAATTATAAACCGTAGAAAAATGAAGCATGCAAGATCTATATTACTACGCCTTTTCAGTCAATATAAACACAATTTAATGTAATTTAAAAAGTAAAATGTGAGAACATCAAAACATACTCTCGTGTATAGGCCTCTAGACCCCAAAGCAACAAAAATAAAAGACTTGAACTAATTTCACTTGTACAGATGAAGGGGTTCTCATCGAACTATGGAGCGCAGGCACAATAATTCAACAGGAGCAATATTATAGTTACATCAACATTTGTTAAAGAAATAGAAGTGACTCTATCACAAATTAAGTTTTCAGAAACAATTTTTAAATTAAATAGTCACCTAAAAATATTTTTGAGTAGTGCATCAAATGTAGGAATGTAAGAAATTTCTTCAAACATTTAAATCTGGTTAAATAAGGAATTTAGAGTCGAACCCTGCTCCCACGCGATCAACCACGTCGTGTGTAATGGAAGCCGCCTCGTCGGTGCGTCCAATTTCAGTTGTTCTCATAGCAATGAAATCAATGCACGATATGAAACAAAAGAGAGCGACATTGTCATGGGGAGCTTCTGAGAAAAACTAACTGAGGTATAGACGTAAAACTTCAGATTTTCAAAATAGTTATCAAAATAATTAGTTCCAAAGGTCAGTTGTTTCTATCGTCCAACCAGAAGAATATAAGAAAAAGCACGTACTGATGAGCTGGGAGATACTGATAGGATTTCATTCAAGGTTTTATCTTCAAATGCAGCAGCACCCGTCATTTTCCTGGTTCGCTTGTTGTATTGCGTACTCATCTGTGTTTAACGGAAATTTGTGTTCGTTTAGTTGCAGTTGAAACATTGCTTAGGCACGTTGTACGGTGACAAACCTACTCCACTCACTACTTTTTTCTCTCCTGAGTGTTAGAAAAAGGTACAGAAAATTTCTTGTTGAACTCCTCATGATATAATTTTTTTTAAATATACTTTATAAAATTATTATTCACTATTAATATTATTCATTATTATTCATCATGTTCAGAGAATTATTCAACCCTGAATAATTCTGTGAAACATGTTGTACTGGCTTTCATTTTTCTCTTCTGTGCGTGTAAAAAAAAGAATGAAAATTCGCTGTTGAATATTCGTGATATTCTTGCAAAAATTCGTTTGCGCTTTTCCTCAGTACATTGAATAATTCGATTTAATACGTTTTTATGGTCTTCATTTTTCACTCGTGTGTTTCGGTTTTACTGTATTTTTGCTGCAGTTTGACAGCTCATTGTAACATCTGACTGATATGGGCATCTTTCAAACTCCACCATATTGTTTTTCTGCTGCCAGCTCACAGGAGCAATCACCAACATGTGGAGCATGCCAGGCACTATCTCAGTGAAAGCTAAGTTTCAACCTATTAATTTTTCTTGTAAATTTAGAAAAATGCGACTAGTAGTTTTTGTTACGGATACCATTAGAGATTACCTTTGCTTTTCACTATATCAAAAGAATTAAAATTCTATGATTGAAAACTTTGCTGAGCGAAAAACCATCTAATTTTATGAATACTGAATCCTAAAAATAAGTTTAATGAATAAGTCTGCATGAAAAAATGACTATATAAAGCATATTTATTAAGCAGACAGATGTTGACATTATATTAGTTCAATAATAATCTGAAAGAATTTTCGAAATTAACAATAAACTAAAACGAACTCTTCAGCAACTATCGATGGATATAGTTTTCCAGTGGGAATACAAAAGTGATGCTCGTTTTTACATGTTGCTAATAATATATTTTACATTCATTATAATTCATTAAATTGTAACAAACAAATTCAGTGTGATATTACGTTTGATCTCATTAAATGAAAATTAGTGACTGGATTCGTTTTATTTTAATAGTTTAAGACTTCATTGAGAAGCATTTATTGATAAAATCTATTTTAAAAAGAATGCAGCATTTCTAGTTCAAAAAGCGTTACAACTGTTTTGCTAAATATTGTGTTGAAAATTACATTATTCCTCGAACTTGCCTACACCAAGCGAAAAATTCGTAAGCTGACCGCAAATACCAACATCCATATTACAAATCATCGAATTAAGAACATAAGTGTTGATTTGGAAATGACTGAGAAGAACCAAAAGGAAATATTTTTACAAACGAAGTGAACTCTCAAACTCACAGAACAGCCTGAAAATACTGGTCTTGCCAACTTGAACCAACTAATGGTATACCTATTGATTCGGAGTCAGAATATATGAAATCCTCACGTGACAAATTGACTATTGTTCCACTGCATGCTTCAAATTCTATTCTAAAAACTCAGCATTGACAAATTTAGGGAGTTATACATATTAATGAAAACCTTGCTATTTATTATACACATTAATGAAAACCTTGATAGATTATCCTCTGCATCACTGAGATATGAATTACATTTTCAGCTTTACATGATTCTCATTATCTTATACTGTATGTAGAAGCAATGCTTACAGGAAACTATTTTGTTTGTTCGGGATAACCTGATGGGCTTAGGACTATTAATTATTTGAATTACGCACACGCAAAGATATAAACTGAACTTTGAAGTCATCAATATATCAGCAACAATGGAGAACAGCTTGGAGGAACACACGAGATAGCTACATGAGTAGCGGAAGTTTTGCAACCCGCGGTGTAGCACGCCAATATGATTTAAATGACAGATGACAGCTGGCATTAAGAATACCGTCAAGTGTTCTACTGGCGTGTCACAACCGTGTGAGGGTGCGTCAGGAGACGCAGAGCTGAGGTTGTTTCCTAACAGAAACCGTACAGCAGAGTTGACAAAAATTTAGACTTCATAGCATTTAACAGCCACTAGTTATAGTTGCCACATTCCTGCCACCCAGTATTTTCAAATAGAAACCATGATGTGGGAATGTTTTCACATGTGCCGCCGTCATGATATCTGGAAACAAAACCGTCATGTTGTGTGGAAAAATCCAATTTTCACGATGATGAACACTACCTTGAGAAGGGTATGACTCGTAAAAAGATTTGCTATTCTTGACATGGAGATGACTAGGTTCTTCATACTTCACGCGAAGATTATGGATTCTCTGTTTTGAATATGAATTAACTACGTGGTTTGAGTATTTTATAGGTATTTAAAAAGTGTGCTAACAGCCAACGAAACTACCAGCTATCTTCTGAGTAATATTTTATGGAAATTTTAAGAAGGAAATTAAAAGCGAACAACCAACAACAGATGTATTGGAGCTTCAAGACGACATCGTTGTGCAATGACGTAAGTTACCATTTGGAGATCATTTAAGTTAACTTGTTCAGTGAAAAGAACGACTCCTCCTGGAATGAAAAGATGAGAACTAAGTACAAATCAACCAAGCTATCAGAAAGTTACTATGTTTCAGTTATAGGCACGTTGCTTTGTTCATGAACAGGAATCTCCCTTTGCTCACCCAAAAGATAACGAAGGCTTATACATAGTATAACCAGTCGACACGCCGACGCTGGGCCTCCATTACCTCAAGGAAAGTTATACCGAGCGCCACCGAAGAAGTAGAGATGCACCGCGTATTCTTATCTGAACAATGTTCAGGTTTAATGTTATGTTTTACTAGGACACTTTAGTATTAAGTATCCGATTAATTCAAGAAAGGTATAACAATATGAACAATACAATAGTTTCATTACAACAGCCTAGTTTACTTACCTATTGGTGCCTTCAAAAGGTACCATAAACAAGAGCCTTTGTGATGCTTTTTAGAAAGAGGAAAATAGAGTAAGAAGTAGTTCCACTCTATTATACCAAGTAGAAAGTTAATTTGATAGGAATCATGCAAAATAAGCATGGCTTAATTTTAACTAGTTAATTTAAGGAAATCGCCTCGATTAAGTTTAAGTTAACTCTGTTTTCAAGCAGCCAATACAGGACGTTTAATTCTAAGGTTTAATTGTGAGTATCGCAGCCGATAAGGTAATCAGCCACACGGGCAGCCAGAGGGTCACGGTGAACTCCTCTACTTATAGTTTAGTTTTATTAATTCGAGTTTATTGCGAAAGATTAAAACCGGCATTAAGCCAAACTCACGAACAAACTAAAGAGTGGAACAAAAGAGGCGCAAACATGCAAAATTTTAACTCAATAGAACGAAACCACACTCACACAAACTAAATATTAAAGTAGAAAAGAAGAAACTTAACGAAAAGGAACTTGATATGCGAACAAAAGGGCTCTCAAAACGAATCTGCCTCAGATTGCGCAAGAACCGCCTATCACACCTCCAATTGCAGGTCTAAAACAATTGACTGCATTCAAGCGCACGCTAAATTTTCTTAATCAATTCTGAAGGTCACGGTTTAGGAGTGAAATTTTCAATAATTTCAATAAAATACTTGCAAAATTCTGTGGAAAGCAGACTTATCTTACTACTCTACTTTATGCTCAATTTCCGAAACTCAACAAGCGCCACTGAGTAACTCTGCTCTTAGCACAATTCCTACACACGCAACAACCGCCACTCAGTCACTCTACCCTTGCCACGTTGTGTCCGCCCGCAGCTCTCGTGCAGCGATGACAGCCGCGCTGGTATGCGTCCTGCTCACGGTGGCTGCCGTCTGCGCCGCTCCCTCCTCGCAACAGGTGATGGCCACTCAATGTTGCAGCGCTGTTATTAACTCTGATACGTGTGCAGTCACTGTTGGCTTTAATGGACTTATGTGAAACTGAAAAAAACACAATTTTGTTCGTAGCTTTTGGGAGTGCTCTTAACACTTACTTCATTTTGGTTGTTTAAATGACTTGTAAAAATGGCAACAGTTACTAAATAGAGATACCTTATTCTCGTAGTCTTACCTGAGCTCCTGCATGAATTTAAGTTTATCGTGTGTGATGCGCTGGATAAGTTTGTAAGTTGGTTTTTTGTTCAGAAGCTTTTGTAATCGTCAAGCTATCAAACTCGCTAAAAGTAGGTATTTTTATCCCTCTGAAATTCATAAGCAAATGAATAATTATCCGAGTAATCAACTAAGTTTGCTTGAATGAAGTGATTGCGGTCGTTTTGAGCTTTGAATGGATTTTATCGAAATTTTTATTTTTTCTCGTTGAAAAATTCTGCGTTTCATTGACAGAAAAATCGTCTACGACGAAGATATGCGTCAGGTGAAGAGTGATGAAGCAAATAAATTAGAATGACCCCCATTTTAGAGTGGAATTCAATGTTATGAACATGAGGTACCAATGAAATCCATTTGTTATACTGCATGTCTTTATATGAAATTGATGTTCCGTGTCTTTTTTGCAGGACAGAGACACTGAAGAAATACAGAATTTTGTGGGTGAGTTCTCAATTGAATTTTCCAATATAGTTTCAAATTTTGATTTTGTGGATCTAGGTATACCTAATTTTCTTGACATACTGCTCATTGAACCCTTTTCTCACAGTGGAACAGCTTATGCGATACCCATGAGAGCATGAAATAAATCAAGAAAATGCGCTAATAACCTGGCTTTTTCAACCGCTCTCCTATTTCCCATCTTTAGAAGTGGTACATTGTCATCCATAAAAATTCTCGCTACGTAAAACATTTTCTCTTCCAGATGTGCTCATAAGAGATTCTCAGCCTGCGGTCCCGCTAGATCAAGAGAGAGTGGAGACAGAGCCACCATGTGCATCCGGGATAAGCTGTCCAACTACAATGCCACCAACAACTACAAATCCAATTATAATTCCGACAATAACTGTTCCTCCAATTTTACGTGGGTGTGGAGACTTTTTCACTTGTGTTACTGAGAAATGCGGTACAATTTTCGGTTGCAGTGATTCATTTCCGGAATCTATGTACGCTGCGCCGTGTTTTACTCAGCCGTATGACGGCTGCAATTTCTCAGTTGACAGATTTGCGGAAGCTTTTTTGACTCCTAATTGCGCTTACGTGGTGTCAATCTTTGCGCGCTCAAGATTATAACCTACATAAGTAAATGATACCATATTAATGAGGATATCAAAATTAACAGTTTGATTAGCGCCTCTTACTGACAGCTCGACCGTATTTGCTATCTAAGTTGATTTATCACAGTTGAGCAAATAGTTGAATACGATTATTTTGTAGAGATAAAATCCTGGAAAGTTTTGAAGAATCACTGCAAATCAAGTGTAAATGAATTATCAGTTTATTTTTTACATATCATATGAATTAAGCCTATTTTGATCGTTTCCATCACCTACAGCTGGAAAAACAAGAATGGTGCAGAGAAAAATTTAAAAAGAACACTGAATTCTCGATAGGACCTTTTGATTATTGCCCATTCGATTAAAATTATGCTACTGATACATGAATGATTAGATATCGGACTGTGTCGATACAATATTCTCAATTCCACTAAACCTCTTACATGATTTTTGTGTTTTAATGCCTTACACACGACACGAGTTCGAGGGCTCTGTCCTATGATTTTTCCTTTATTAAGGAGATCGTCCCAGGCCCCTGCCAGGCCCTTGTCGCTCCGCTGGTCATTTTTCATGTTTTTGTTGGAAAAGGACCCTTAGGTGGTGGACTATTCGGTCCTAAAATTTTATGGTGCTACGGACAATAGATCCCCCACCCCCAAGAGGGGTGAGGGGACCAAAATATTTAATTTTCGACCCACTTCGACCCCATATAAAAAGACAACAAAACGGGAAATGGAAAATTTGCTTCATTTTCTTGTTAGGAATATTCCATGGATTCTAAAACTGTCTTTTTTTTGTTCTAGCATCAAAACTGAATGAGGATATACGTCTTGAAATATCATTATCAGTGAAATATCAATACCTAAAAACCAATATGTAAATTTTTTTCAAAAACTAAGGTCTAAATCGAAAAAAAGAATGGATGAAATTGTGTTTCTTTTCATAAGTTACACATCATAGTCAAATTTTATAAGAATCAGACTGAAAATGAAAAGTTTCACATTTTTGAAAAAGTAGAATTTTTTTCCGAGTTTGCAAATCAAAATTCACAGTGTGAATATGAAGTTATGTATGGAAATTATCGAGATAAAAATTAAAACTGCATTCAATTACATACATTTTCCATTATAATACACATCAACAAAAAATTTTGTTATGGCTTTTACCCCCAAAAAAAATAATTTTCAAAATTCAAACCGTATCTCCTCATTGAGTTTTTATGCTTGAACAAAACCAAAGACAGTTTTAGAATCCTTGGAACATTTCTAACAAACTCAAATGTTTTTTTTTCAAATTCAAATTTTTCGAAAAAATAAATAGCTCTAAACCCAAAAAATTACTGTAGTTTTTAGAAATTTTAAAAAATTTGAAAAAAATAGAAAAAATTTGAATTTGAAAAAAAGCCCATTTGAGTTTTTTAGAAATGTTCCAAGGATTCTAAAACTGTCTTTGGTTTTGTTCTAGCATCAAAACTGAATGAGGAGATGCAACTTGAAATATATATAAAAATATACCAAAAAAACTAATTTTTCGTAAAAAAAACTAAGGCCTAAATCGAAAAAGTGACACGAGTAATAAAGGTTTACTTTCACAAAATACATATATTGGCCAATTTTCATACGAATCGGACGAAAAAAGCTGAAAAAGTGGGACGATCTCCTAATTCGGATGACTTGAGGGAGAGACCGCTCTGATTACTCTGGGGTTCAAGGAGAGCAGAAATGTTGAAAATTTACTGATTTAAACAGCAAAAACCCTATCCATTTGTGCATGAATTTTGAATAATTTACACCTTTTTACCCTATTTAACTCATGAGCTAATTTTCCTGGTATTTCTTAGTACTTCCATGCAAGATATGTTTCGTTGAATTTCTGAAATTTCGTTTTAGAAATCAACATCTGAAGTTTTCTGTTGTATGAAACGGTTAGAAAAAATTTGGTTGAATAAAATTGTAAGGTCGTAATTTTCATTTGAATTGGGTATAAGAAAAAGTTGTAATTTTGCAAACTAAGTCTAGGTAGGCATTCTACAAAGTATGACACGAATGGTTCAGGAATGTAGATTGTGGCGAACCTTGTTTTTTACATTTTCTCTTTGAATACCATCTTTACATTAACTAACATGAACTAGTAAACTAAAATTGAGGTTTTGGAGCTTTAGTAGTCTAAAAGACACAGTAAAAAAGAATTATGTAGAGATAAAACAATAGACGCCAGCATTCACAGATAGAGTTTTTCTTTGTAAGCCAATTTTGTTAACGACATCAACATCAATATATACAAAGAAATTTCAAAATTATGTCGCTTAATGGTTCGTTATACGTGACATTCAGCCAGAGCAACTTTTCAAATAGTCGTACTTTGGCAAGCTATATGGGATGTCGGTATCAGATTGGGTCCTAGGTTCATCTCTACGTCCGAATTTTTTTTACTTGATTTAGTACATGATAGTGTTTCATTTTTCTCATGATAATCATTTACGTATAGGAGCAGTCGTGATGACTCTTGGATTTTTCTTATGATGCTCATTTACGTATAGGAGCAGTCGTGATGACTCTTGGATTTTTCTTATGATGCTCATTTACGTATAGGAGCAGTCGTGATGACATCTAAAAGTTTGCCCTTCTAGATTCGAAGCCTGCAATAGTTTTTATAACACAATCAAAAAATGATTTTAAATGTTTTTGCTTGTTCGATTACGACTTGAAAAATCATGAATTCAACACAAATTATTGTACTAAGGATATCATTTCAGTTTGTTTAATTTAAGCTCTTATCTTAATTAAATGATGATGAATAGTTCTTTTCAATAAAAAATACTTTTTCCTGCACATGAAAGAAACTAAAGCTACAAAAAAATCAGACCAAGCCAATAATATGCGGGAGTGAATTTCCAAAGATCAAGGCGCAATTTATTCCAGAAACGTCAAGGTCAACGTAAAAAATTAAATGTTGACGAAGGGTAACCATTTTTGGTGATAACAAAAATAAAAAATTCATGTTTTAGCGATTGTCAAACATTAACTGGTAAGAACCAGTAACGGTGAGAATTTGCAATGAATTTTACCTATTCAGCTCATTTGAGAGTTTCTTTAGAAATCTGCTTTTTCTGGTGCGTAACTTTATAAGTTAACGAGCTTCGTAATTTTCTCTACAGAAATTCATCTATATTCACCCGTTTTCAATAGAACAAACAAGATAAAATTAGAGTTTCTTTAGGAACACCAACATCATTTCAACTATATACTAACCTTGACTTATCAACCAATACTGTGGTTTTTCCTAACAACAAAATCTAAAGACGAACAAAATATTTGTTTTCATAACTCAAGCCGAAGAAAATGCATTTAAAATCTTTCTGTAAGTTAATGCAGTTGCAAACGATCCTAAATTATTGCTCATAGATTTCTTTTTCTATTCTATTAGTCTTTCACATAGTTTTCCACTGTTGATTGGTAAAAATTTTTAAAGAAAATTAGTATGTTCCAATTTAATGAGCATTACTTGTTAGATAAGATATTTTAGTAGAGCATAGTAAACGTTTGTCTCCGCGGGATGGTTAAGATGGGAGGACGTCTTCCTGCTAGAATGCAACCCTAGGAAATATTCGAAGTGTAGGAACCATACAAAATTGAAGCATTCTGAATTTCGAGTGTTGATTATCTTCGCTTTAACGATAGGGGTTTAAATGCCTGTAGTTAGAGAATAACATTTCAGACCGTAATAGTAATGCTCTGAAGCTCCTTGATAATCCTCTCTTCACTGATGGCTCTACGGGTGTCATTAATGACGTACACGAAAATAATGAAGAGCGTGAAAGTGGTGCGGACGATGTTTTTCAAACTCTGAAGCTGCTCATCTCCGAAGTAAAAAAAAGCATAATCTATTGTCGATGGGTAACTACAAATTAAGTTCAAAGACATTGGCATCTTATTTTTGCCGGGCTTCACGGTGAGCGGATTTCATGATGAGCCAATAGAGCCAAGGTTTTGATATTTATTGAGTCAGATGGTTCCGGTAGTTATGAACCTTTGGAACAAATTCAACAGTCGTACATTATTTCCACAAGTTTTTAGTACTTTCCTCAAAATTTTATGCGGGAAGTTTTTCACTTCGAAGCTTTTGTAGTTTCGTTGACGAAAGCATCATAATAACATTTGGGGAGGTTGATCAATGCGAGAAAGTTTAATATGTTTTCTTATTTTATTTTTGTTCTTAGAACTTTTGATTTGAAAATTTAACATTAAACGTAAATAAAAGCGATTTTTAGCTTATGATATGATATGATGATGTTTGAAGAGCAGTTCATTGATGCAGGTTGCGACGACCATGGAGCTAGGATATACTGGAGGGAGCATAGCCGATTTCAATCGGGTTCAAATTAGCTGCAAAAGTTGGGAGACTGGGACATTGGCAAGGCCCCACACGCGAGCCAACCACAGACGCTTGGCGGAAGTTGGCTCCTCCTCGCCTCCTCACCTCTTCTACAACTCGCCTTCCCATTTTCGAAAGCAAGATTAGTACATGGAGCTAGGATATATATCCTAGCTCCATGGATTAGTACCGCTCCACTAATCGAAGGATGAGGTGCGCGTGCAAGTCGCTCTCTAATTTTTTATATTCAAGGGCCTGTAATCTTTATAGTTTTCAACTGTAAATGTATCTTTGCTAGTAATTTTGATATTATTAAGTATCCTCACGTGAGGAAACACAATTTATTATCTATCGGAGTCTTAGAATCCCAAATTAATGATTGACAATTAACTCAACAGCTGGAAGAGCATTCAGCGAGCGTGTGCGCACCCCAGCGTAGTCAGTATGTAACTGGCTTCCGTGCTGACGTCACACTTGCGAGACGGCTATTGGTTACCACAGGCATAGGAGAAATATCAAAAACTGGTTCTCTTCACAGACGGCTATGCTCCCTCCATATATACTCCCTCCACGGCGACGACCATGCTGCCGTGTGTTGGTGCATTTGCTACTGTTTATTCCGTTCTCGTTCGTAGGAGTTAGACGTAGAAATGTATAATTTATCGGGAGTCCATAGTTTTTGCATAATGATATTGATACAGAGTGAGAGGAATGTACAAAGAAATAGAAATCAACGTCAAGACATTCACCCCATGAGTTTAGTCATTCCTAAGAAGTTGTTTAATTCCGCAGCTGTCGATTTTCATCAAGATACCATGATGGTTAACCAATGAAGTTACACCAGACAGTCAATATTGCCGCCATCGCTGGTACGTCTGATGCAGAGCTGAGCGGTAGACAAGGTAGAGGAAACGAGGTAGTCATTTCTATGGGGGAAAATACACCTCCTCTTGTTCCGCTAGTCTACAGAAAGGCTTCATTTCAAACAACCTTCATGACGTCACTATAGCGACATGTACGTCCGTAGGCCAATAGTGGTGCCTGTTTTTGGACTCGCAGTGTTGCCAGATGCAATATGAGCGCTGCTATTAGGTCGTTGCCATGACGCCAGCGTTGCCACACGGTCAACAAAAACAAGACTGGTTTGACCGTACCTTGTTTCTTCTACCGTGGCGGTAGATAATTTCCCACATTAACAAACATCACCACCAATTCAAACCCCGCCACCCAGCACCAATATAGACAACATTACTACAATACAGACAGCACCGCTGCAAGACAGACACCAACAGCACAGACAGCTCTACCCAGTACTACCAACATAGACAACACCACACAGTACCACCAACATAGACAACACCACCCTGCACCACCAACACAGACAACACCACCCAGCACCATCAACACAGACAGCACCACACAGCACCACCAACATAGACATCACAACCCAACATTTGGTGTCCTGAAAACGGCCGCTGAACTTGTGGCGGAAACAAGGTTCACTTGTGCCTGAGTGCACACTTGTTTTATATAATCTATCATGGACATGTCAATTTCTGAGCGGTCGAATTATGACTTTTCATTCAACTTCTGTCCGCAATGCAGGTACATGTGTTGTGAGCCACATATTTTCCTGCCTTTGAATAAAACATAAGTGAAAGAATTTTTTCTATTTGAACATGATCCCAGCCTGTATTCAGTGTATAGATCAAGGCTCTCAATACAGACGACTTCAAAGCCATGAAATGCGTCGTTGTTACTGTTCAAAAGCAAAGGATGATCCGATAGTTACGAAACACTACTGACCAGGTGCTCTGAAATAGCTGAAAACTGGTTTTGGTGTTTGTGTCGCTGTTGTACTGACCGATTACTTCATCAAGTACATACCATTTAGTTGCCACAGTTAAGCAGTCTCTGACTAATGAAACATCAAATATCCTAAGATATTTACCCCACACCACAGGTCAATAGTTAACGCACAACACGATTAGAATAGGTTTGAGTAGAAATCTTCTGCACACCGAACCTTCTCTTCACTCGCCTTTTTTATCGTGTGGTTAAAGGAGCTGAAAAAAACAGTTGTACAATTTGTTTACAATAGGGGCAAAATCAATGAAAATTATTCACTCCATTAGTGACGCACACCACCACAATTAATAGCTGGTTACTCATTTAATTAGTAGTGGAGATCCCCACCATCTCTCTGTATTACTTCCACATCCAGTAGTGGTAGTTGCACATCACCGCAGTGTCCAACTACTTGCACTTCAAGTAGTACGTAGAGTTTGCCTCCGTTCCTTGTCAAGCTGTAGAAATTTCAAAATATTATATTATTTTTTCTTGGGATTATTCAATCGTGTACTAACACTATAAGAAGAATCGCTTGTGTGTGTCTTCATGATCAATCATGTCGTTATTATTTTGCTGACTGTCGCAAAGTATCATTATGATGCTGCCATCATTGTCCTTCAATCTTGCCAGCAGTACTAACGTCACATCAATGAAAATTAGTTGTTATTAGTACCGATAAAGAATTCAATACGTAAGCTTAGACTTCGAAAGCGAACTTCTTCCACAGGTTAAATTTCTAATTTGTTTAAAATTTCCTTCGATTAAATTTCCTCCGTTTTGTTACGTCGAGTTCCATATTGAAGCCTACAGTTTAATGTCGCTGCTTGTCATTTCACTCACAGGTGTGCCCTGTACAGAGCTCCAGGATATCTTTCTGTCTATAGTATTTAACTCGGGCCCTCTGCAGCAGCTTTAGGCAGCGGCCAGACAAACAGCAGTTGAGCAGGGCAGAGCAGAGCAAACCCGGCGCGGTGTTTTCTGTTAGTAGTATTCCTATTAAGGTGGCTTTAGACGGAGGGTGCCTTCTCCGGGGCAACGCCCTCTCTCCCTCCCCGCCTCTTTAAAAACCCCTAAGCCCCCGATCTAATGCCTCCCACTCGTTCCCCAGGGGTGTTCTGGCTGCTGCCCTACATGCTGGGACTGCCTCGGACAGGGCTGCCACACCTTGGGAATTTCCCATAGATATTGGGAATTCGGACATTGTCTAGGGATTTGGGGAATTCGATACAAAAAGGCTAAGAATCTAGGGAATTTGGGGTGTTTTTACGATATTCTGCATGCAAAAACTAAAATTACCTAAATAATATTTGCGTTTAACACAAAGGTACAGTAACAATTAAACAATTAGTATAAATTAGTACAATTCGATCTAGAAATTTATCAAATTATCAGCACAAGGAGCCTAAGTCAGCTTCGCGAATGCATCATGGTAGAATAATACATGTTTGTATAGGATCCGAATGCAGCGCGCAGTGGCGCCTTATTGAGGGCCTAGCTCAATCACTCATTTAGTATTGCTGAGGTGCTGTCTCTTAAAGTGTGCGCCTAAATTAATAGCGCTACACATAGCGGTTTTGCTTTGTCCTTATTGCATTATCAGCTTGTAGTTAAACACAATAGAAACACCTAAAAAGTGGAACGATTAAAAATTTTTGGAATTCAAAGACTGGCTACAGAAAGATAAAGATGGAAACCGTCTCGGTTGTAAATGTTGCATAATCATGATCGAAAGTGCGAACAAGTCTACCCTACAGAAACACAAGGAATCCGAGAAGCATAAGAAAACTTGTGAACTTGCCAAATCGAAAGTTGAAAAAAAATTCAAATAGAAAGCGCCTAACGCTGATAATTAATATAATCAAGTAGCACATCCCCTCGCTTGTTGATGAAGTACAGTTGAAATAAGATAGACGACGATCGAGTGGAAAAGTTTTCATCTAATTGCAGCTGACCTATCGGTAAGGAATGCACAATTCCCCGGTATTGGAAATCATTAGGGGAAATTAAAGATGACTTGGGCGACCCTAAATTTGTTATCTTTCATATTTTATGACTTGCCTCACTTGGTACGCTTTCGTCTGTATCTGTTGAAAAAATATTTCTCAACTTTATTTACTGTATAAAAAAATTAACAAATCCTTAAAACCATAAACTGCAGCTTCCTTGCCAAGCAAAGATCAGCAAGAAATAAGTGCTACTTGGGATCCATTAAAAAGTTTAAAACTGACCAAGAATTAAGTGGAGCTGCCTTTCAACGATTCAAAAACAGAGAGAAGATTGGTTATGGTACACAGGCAAGTTACATTATGACATTATCATTAGTTACATGTAGGAGGCAAGATTTCGACACGGTGATCTTACACAACTAGTATTCTGATAGGAAGTGAGACTCAAGATGTCTTTTCAATACTTTGTACGAATTACATTCACGGATCTCTGCAGGTATAGAGTTCCAAGTTTTGGTTCCAACGAAGAGAATACTGTGTTGCGACCTGGCCTTTGAATAATAAGGAAGCATGAATTTACTTCTATTTCGGGTTAAATGGTCGTGATGACCAGTTTGCGCAGTCAATAATTGTCTTAGGCTATTGTCGCCATCATTTCTTAATGTTTTGTAAATGAAATTACAGATGGAGATTTTGTAGAGATCCGAAAGTTTAAGTATTTGTAAATTTTTGAAAGAATCATTTGTGTGAGCATTATATTCTAGGTTCTTTACCGCTCTGACAGCCCTTTTCTGCAGAGTAAAAATTTTGTTGGTTTTATTTTTATCAGTTCCGTGCCATGCTTCTATTCCGTATTGCAAGTATGGAGAAATGAGCGTTTGGTAGAGCATTTGTAAAGCTGTTTTAGGGAGAAAATTTTTAACTTTATTTAGGATTCCGATGGATTTTGATAATTTAGAACAAATATGAGTGATGTGCTCTTTGAAGGTCAGATGTTTATCTATTATGATGCCCAGAAACTTACATGAGTTGGTTTCTTCGATTTCACCTTCGCCAATTTGAATGCATGGGAGAGATACATCTTTCTTGTATGAGAATGTAATATAATTTGTTTTATCGATATTTAGGCTTATTTTATTAGCTTTGAGCCACGATGAAACCTTGTGAAGTTCAGTATTTATACTCTCCACAATCATAGCAGGATTTTGGTTCGGAAGGACCGCAGAAAGCGTACTGCCATCGGCAAAAAGTATGAATTTGAAGAATGATGTAGATTTTACAATATCATTGATAAAAATCAGAAACATGAAAGGCCCAAGAACAGATCCTTGTGGAACTCCATGGCTAATTGTCTGTGGGTCTGATTTTGCGTCGTCAATGACAACGTATTGCTTCCGATTTGTTAGGTATGATCTGAACCAATCATGGGCAATCCCTCGAATGCCATAACAGTGTAGTTTCGATAATAGTATTTTATGGTCCACACAATCAAATGCTTTTCGGAAGTCAAGAAATACAGAGAAGACAGGCTTTCCTTCATCTATATTAGAATAGAGGAATTGTAAATGATTTAATATAGCCTGTGTTGTTGATTTTTTAGAGCGAAAACCGTATTGTTTATCGTGAAGAAATGATTTTTGTTCAAAATAAGAGTACACTTTTTTATATACAATCTTTTCGAATACTTTGCTAATAATTGGTAGAATGGAGATAGGTCGATAATTGTTTACACAGGTTTTTACACCACTTTTAAAGATAGGGGTTACTCTAGCAACTTTGAGGGAGTTCGGGAAAGTGCCTAGGAAGAGAGAGTGGTTAATAATATTTGATATCAGTGGGGCTACAATGTCAGCAATAACTTTAAGTACTTCAGTCGGAAACGTTTGTAACCCACTCGATTTATTTTTCATGTTGTTTATGCACGTAATTACATCGGAGGAGTTTGTAGGCGTAAAGAAAAAGGAGTTGGGTTCTCGAATATGATCCATAAATTCCAGGTGATCAGTAGGTTCACTTGGAATACCATCAGCTATGGTTTTCCCTACGTTTACGAAGAAGTTGTTAAAGAGATTAGCAATTTCTTTTTTCTCATGATATTTTACATTATCTTGAATACCATATTCAATTTTCTTTTTATCAGCATTATTCGGTTTACAGCAAGAGTTAAGGAGATGCCAAGTCTTTTTAACGTCAGTTTTGAATTGAGTAAACTTGAGCGTAAAGTAGTTCTTTTTTGATGTTCTTATCTGGTTTGTTACATAGTTTCTGAATCGGTTATATGTTTCTCTAGATATTCGTCCTTCGCAAAGGAGGGCTAGGTACGCTTGACATTTCTTTATATTTATCACGATGTCTCTAGTAATCCAGGGCTTTTGTTTATTTTTCGGGGTAACTGTACGAGTTGCAATTGGGCAACACTGATTGTATGCGGTCATTATAGTTTCAGTCAACTTTACTACTGCTTCATCAATGCTCGTAGTATTATTGAGAGATGTGCAATGTAGGCATTGATTCTTCTAGAACGGGATGCTTGGGATGCTTGGGATTAAATTTTTGAAGGAAAGAATGGGTATCAAATTTGCTTTTGAAAAGAACGAAAGAATAGTCAACTAAATGCCAATTGGGTTTGAATGAAGTCGGACACTGATCTAACCATTTCTGATCATTGTTGCACACGAAAAAGATGGAGAAAGACGGTCCTTATGGGATACCCATCTTTAGCCCTCCAATCAGAGCATATATCCGTCCAATGAAAATAAAATAAGAATTCTTGCGCACACAGATTAAGCCCATGATTGAAGAGGACGGATCGGAAAATAAAATTAATGCAAATATAAAGGGTTTCGAAAACAGAGAATTTCATCTTCTAAAATTAATCGGTCATCATTTATGCTTCAACAGGGTCATTGGTAAAAAGATTTTTGTTTTGTAAACTGTAGATTAGTACTACGTGTTCCTAGAACTTAATTTTTTTAATTAGTAGTATAGCTTCCTGGAGATTATTAATAATTTTAATTAAGTTAGTTTTTTATAAATTGATCTAAGGCTATGCTTAACGAAAGGGGACCTCCTAAAATAACATTTACCCTTAAACTTCACTTTTTGCATTTCTATTGCAACTAGGGGAACGAAAATGCATATGGATATGTAAAAATGAATTTCAAAGTCATTTGCCTCGATAAAAAATTTCGATTTTAAAAGAAAAAAGTTATTGCGTGAAAATAACAAATATTTAGGGTTGCGCAAAAACCCTACTCCTTCTCCAATTTTCCACGTAAAAGTGTGATTTTATTCTCATTCTACGTGCAAAGACTGTTGGAACAGCGTAACGAATATTTTTGAATTTTGAATTCAGAAAAAAATTATTGTTACGGTCGTCCAAACAAATGGTCTTCCCAAGAAAAATCCTAAATTATTTTAGTTTCTGTTTTTGCATTTATATTGCCACTAGGTAAACGAAAATGCATATAAACATATGAAATTGAATTCTTATTATATGTGCTTCGATAAATTTTTCGATTTTTGCAATAGAAAAAATGTACTGTGCGAACATATGGATCTCTATAAATTTGCGCAAAACCCTACGCCTTCTACAATTTTATACGCAAAAGGGGGATTTTGGTCTATTTGGTGCGATACAACGGTGGAAACAACGCAGCAAAGCGGAATTCTATTGAAATCATAATTAGATTTTTATTGTAAAAAACTAGGATTTTTTGTGGAAGAAAAACTTTCTGAACAAAACATAAATGTTTTATTCGAAATTCAAAAATATCCTTCGTAACGCTGTTTCAATAGTTTTTCCGCGTCGAATGAGACCAACATCACGATTCTGCGTTGAAAATTGTAGGAGTAGGGTTTTGCGCAACCCTATATTTTTTTCGTGTTTGAGCGATAACTTTTTTTATAGCTAAAATTAAAAAAATTTATAGAAGCAAATAAGTTCAGAACTAAATTTTACATATATGAATGCATTTTCGCTCATTTTTTTGTATGCAAAACTGAAATTCAAAAATTTATTCGATTACACGGTAAGGTGATGTCCGCAAACAATGTTAAGTTCATTCATTTTTTTTTTTTCGATCGATCAAAAGACTCAATGCAAGGAGAGAGGTAAAATATTACATAGGTCTGTATTTTTCATCCAAAATTTGTTTGATTTCTATAATAAATATTATTTATGTATTCTGAACACTATATTGTTATGTACTGTGAACGTGGACTTCAATTTTGTGGAGCACGGTGCTTCGTGTATTGTTCGAGTTGTTTATCGGTCCACATTTGGTAATATCTTTTGTAATTTTGACGGAAAGATGTAATTTTTTGCGCATTTCCATAATCAGGATCTTCAGATCATTCATTTATTAATTAACTAATTCCCCGAAACTTGAAAAAGCTGTCAATGTGACCTAATTAGGGGCAAAGCGAATTACATTAATAAAGTCCAAACGGTAATTATTATAGTGCCTGCATTTATGAATTCTAGGGTAATCAAGGAACATTCTAGGGTAAAATACAAGCCAGCCTAGGGTACAAAGATTGATGAGCGTGGAAGGCCTACCTGGGGACCTCGGATCAGGGCTGCCACTGATGGGGGATTTCCCCTAGATCTGGGGGAAACACTCGTAGTCTAGGGGAATGGGGGAAACTTTCGCAAAAACCATAAATTTTGGGGGAATTCGGCCAGCAATTATTTCCTATGTAAAAAATGTATACCATCGACAATTTTGAATTACAAGTGGACGTATGCTCATTCGGATGAAGAAATTACGATGCAGAACAGGAAATACCCCCTTGTAAATATGAATAAAAGGCGATAAAAGGAAGTTTGAACGAGGATCGAACTCATTAGACTAGCAACGAGATTCACATCGGAACAATGAACAGTATTACTCTCATTCTCGCAGCTCACAGAGCTAAGTCTCGAGAGTTCACTCTATTAAATAAATAAAAAGCCAAAGAGTGACCGTGCCGGTTGCTAGCTTCCTTCCTCTGAGCGAATACTTTTTGATCGACATTCTTTCCATTAACTTAAATTATGTGGTAATTATTCCTATATGTTAATTTGGGAATTCAGATATTTTTATTGTATTTTCTTCGGCAAAAGAGGCGTAAGCAGGAGTTCTTGTAGATTGAATACTTGTGTGGTTCAAAATTAAGAGATGTTGAAAATGTGCGGCACGCCTTGGTTTCAATCAGTAACTTTCAATATTAACGTTTTATTTTTATGTCTTTTCATAACTTATATACGTTACAGAGACTACCTCTGTTACATGCTTTTCAGCAATTAGTTCTTCTACTTTGAATATTAACTTAACGTTTCAATGAGCAAAACTTTACAGAGATGACAAATAGGTTCATTTTAGTGATTAATGCTATTTATATGATGATTTCATTATTTTATAATTATCATTCGTGCTTTAGAATGCTGATTATTTTTTCCAATGGCTTACCGAACCGAATCATGTTCTACGAAACGAAAGTTCTGTACGCAGTCATTTAGAAATGATTGGCTCGGTGCCACCGAATTAAAACTCGTCTGAAATGAAATCGTAATCCCATGCAACTGTAGGTAATGTAAGTGCTGCTGTTATGTCCCTAGTACGAACCGTTAAATTCTACCATAAAAAGGAGAAAGGACGGTTGAGTGTGAGAGCGACATCTGGCCTGCTATCAGAAGAAAATCGCGGGTTCAGCATAACACGGAACGCCAGAGGGTGGCGCATACACCATACGAGGCGACGCTTACGTAGCAACGGCTCGGCGGTTACAAAAAGGAAGGCGATGCCTGCGCTCTCAGAGGCGGCGTGGCAACGGGCGTGGCAACGGGCGGATGGCAACGAGCGGCGCGATCTCGATGGCTGGCGCTACCCCGAGAGTGCAGCAGGGTCTGGGACATAGCAATAACAACAGCGTTCAGCTGCGGCATTGCTGCACGCTCCAGATGTAACGGTCACAGCGCTAGGGTACTTAAAGGGTACGACGAGGGTTAGGGTATCATCATTAGACCGCGAAACCCCGTCACAGAAAGGTCTCTTGGTGCCACTTCATTCAACTTGTTTGCATACGGCTGGCACACCGTGTTAGACTCCGATATTGTGTTAACTTCACGTAAATTCAACGTAAAATCCGAGACCTTATTGTAGAACCTCGTCATCGCTACATACTCAGAGTTACGTAAGACATTATTGTAACAATTGTTATTCCTGAATTTGCTAGTTTCATCAATCTCCTGTCATATTTTGTGTACATCCTTCTTAATAACAAGTAAAACGATGTGGCCGCATTGAAAGAAACGTCTTTTCTTTCGGAAAATAACTCCTTTGATTTGAAGATTAGACTTGAAAAGACGGAAAATTTGAAAATGATAAACCCGGATCCTGAAGGAAAGAAGTAGGATATAACATTGGTTGGCAGCGGCGCAGGATTGAATATTGAATTTGATATAATTTAATTTGATCTTGCCGGTTCCACGCCTCTGTGAGAGACCGTTTCTCGCCACGCTACCTATTTCAAATAAAAACTTAACGTATAACGTAAATGGCCATTGTTCATTAGGAAATTTATTTCACTCATCATTGAACCCATTCTGTTTTGTAATTTATGTCATTCTATTGATTTATTTTGTGTATTTTCTGTGTGAATTAGTGTCATTATTTGGATTTTGTGTTAGTTTATTGATTTATTTCTAAAAATTTCGTGTGAATTTGTACCATATTTACCATTTTGATGCTTTACCCATTTATTGTCTCATTTGCATTGCGCAATTTAACCCATTTACCTTTCTAATATGATTATTATGCCTATTCAAACCCTATTTTATCCCTATTGTGACCCTATTTTTTCATTACTGTTGTTGATGTTATTGACGACTCATTTATTTCTGTGCATTTGGAAACTTATTGTGCGAAAAATTCGATTATATCTGTGTATTTGGAAACGTGTTGTACGAAATATTGCATTTAAATTCCTAATTTGAAACTCAAATTGCTATCAGTGTTCGTTGTAAAACCATTTTTTTTGCTTTGCTAAATTTGATCTAATTATCTATCGAAATCATGGCAGAGAACGATACGGAAAATAACCAAAATGATCACAATGAGAATAATCAAAACAACTTTGTCACCTTGAATCATGCGATTGATCTGCCAAAATTTAACGGTGAAGGCTGTGTAACTTCATTTTTAAAGCACTTCCAGACTCGAGTTGACATTTACACTAACGATGAAGACTTGCAATGTCGTTATTTGAAGAATGCACTTACTGGTAAGGCTTGGGATTCATATGTTCTCAAGTCGGATCAACTTGTCACGCTGGACGACGTCAAAACTTGGCTTATTTCTGTATACAAGGGGGCCGTGAATTATAGAAAAACCGTTCATAAGATCCTATTTAGTCTGCGTCAAGAGAATGATGAGACTGTCAATGCATTTGCAACTCGCGTCTTAGCTAGCTGGAAGGACGCATTCGGACCAGAATGGCACTATGAGGATAGCAAAGCACAAAAAATTCTCATACCTACTATCATTAAAAATATGAATCCCAAGATCAGTGAAAAATTATCACATGATTTTGACCCTGAGCGTGTGACCAAACTCCTAGACAAAGCGAGATCAATTGAGGAATCTCTGATCGAAGAAAGATCTTTGTTGAGCCGGAAAAGACGAGCCCTCGAGAGTGATGTAGTGGTGGAGAAGTACCAATACAATTCACCACAAAAGCGAGCGTGCCAGCCTAAAAACCCATTTAAGTGGCAAAGTGCATCACACAAAAACGCTCGCCCCTTCAATAATTACCAACGTAAATTCAATGGCCATCCGAATCAGAATGGTGACATCGCCGCAGTAAAGTCAAAAAACTTCCACAGCAACCGAAAAGCTTTTCCCCCGTGATTTTATTAAATGTTGAACAGAGAAAATGCCCCACTTTCGTTGATTCAGGCTCTTCCGTGACTCCTGTGAAATCTTGTGTAATTAACAAATTATTCCAAGACCCTCCCCGAATTAAACGATGCACTAAAGTTCTTTGTTCTGTAAATGGAGATAATCTCCACACTCGAGGTACGATTGACGTGAAATTTAAACTAGGTGATGTTGAGTATTGCCATTCCACTATCATTGTGGAAGATTCTTACTTCCCTGGAGCTGTCTTGATAGGCCGAGATTTCCTTAAGAGAGTCGGTGTTGAAATAAAATACAGCCAGCACGAGAAAGGTCATGTGAGAATTAATGATAGAATTTACCCATTTCAATCAGTTGCTGCTTCTAATTCAGTAAATTTTGTAAAACAATCAGAGCATGCATCATTCAGTGTCGCAAGAATGTCACATGATCTGACTGTTGAGGGCGGAACTTTGTGTCACTCATATCTTAGAGTACCAAAACACATGAACAATAAAGTGGTTGTATTTCAACAGAGTTCTGCTTGCAAAGGAGTAGCTATTCCGCGTACTCTTGCTACTGTCCGTGATGGCACTGTGCCAATAGTCTTTGTAAATTATAATGATAAGAATGTTCTTGTACCTAGGAATAAGATTTGTGCTAGTTTGGATGTCGCTGTTGAGGACCCAGAGCCTGACTCAGACGAAAGCGAAAGTGACGCTAGAGCACAGCCACAACACGAGGCCTACGATGCCGTGGCGACAGTGCATGATGCCAGACGAGCGCCCGCTCTGACCGAATGCCCCTTGAGTCAGTGCAACCCTGAGCTACTGCCTAACAGTGAACTGTTGCCAGTCGCAGAGAAACGCAATGAACCTGAATTCAACCAAATGATTGACAATGTCGACTTATCTCATTTAGGGCATGATCAGAATGAGACCCTTGTAAATTTGATTAACAAACATAGGAATGCGTTCGCGGTTGGAGACGAGATTGGTCATGCGCGGAATGCTGTGCATAGGTTAGATATTCAGGGACATGAGCCAATAAATTCCCCCCAATATCGTGTTCCTCATGCAACAAAGCGATTGGTTGAAGAGCACGTCCAAGAGATGCTGAAACAGAAAGTTATAGAGCCAGCTTACTCCCCATGGTCGTCACCTATTTTGACAGTCAGAAAAAACGATGGAACTCATAGGATAGTTGTTGATTTTCGTCTCATCAATAAAATATGTAAGAAGGATACTTTCCCAATCCCGAATATGACTGATACTCTCGAAAGTCTAAAGGACTCAAACTTGTCCACCACTCTAGACATGAGAAGTTCATACCATCAGATTGAACTGTCTCCCGAGAGCAGAGACATCACCGCTTTCAGAACGTCGACAGGTAGTTATAGATATTTACGTTCACCTCAGGGCCTCATCACTTCTGCGGCTGCACTTCAAAGAGCAGTTAATATGGCTTTTTCCCCATATTCATTTCAAAGTTTCTGTTCTGTTACGTTGGTGACATCATCATTTAATCTAAAAATTTCGAGACTCATGTCGAACATTTGGATAAGGCGTTGCTTCAAACAGCTGCTTCCGGCTTCAAACTTAGTTTGAAAAAATGTCAATTTGCAGCAGGCAGCGTGACTTTTCTTGGTATCAAAGTCAGTTCAGAGGGACTAACTCCTAGACCTGACAAGGTGCGAGCTTTAGCAGATGCTTTGAGACCCAGAAGTGTTAAGGAAGTAAAAAGATTCTTAGGCTCTACCGGGTTCTTTAGAAAATTCATTTAAAATTATGCACATATTGCTGCACCTCTAACCGAGTTGACCAAGAAGACGAACGCATTCAAATGGACTGACGTTCATCAGCGAGCTTTCGATGACTTGAAAGATAAACTTGTGTCCGCGCCTATACTTAAATTTCCTGACTTTCAGAGAGAGTTTATTTTGCACACTGATGCCTCGGGCATTGCAATCGGTGGAGCATTACTTCAGATGCATGACGGTGTCGAGTTGCCAGTGGCGTACTATAGTCGAAAATTAAAAGGAAACGAACTTAAATACTCCGCAACAGAACTCGAAGCTCTTGCCATTCATGATTCGATCAAACATTATGATGCGTACCTGTACTTAAATGAGTTCGTCGTGGTGACGGATCACCGCCCCTTAACGTTTATCTTTGCTAATAAAACAGGTAACCACCGCATTTCGAGATGGGCTTTGCTTCTACAAGAATATAACTTCTCTGTCAGATATAAGCCGGGAGCGCTACATCACTTGCCCGACTACCTGTCTAGATCTGAGAGAACCGTCAATGCTGTTGTTGGCACTGCTGAATCAAACTGTGGTAATAAGAGTGATCCTAAAAATAATACTAATGTTCCTTCTAGAATTAAGCCTTGTTCTAATAATGATGCGACAGATGTTCCTGTCGACGACGTGTGCCCTCCACCTGTGTCCAGTGAACGTGATAAAAGTGTTGCCATCGAGGCAAAACAATTGAGCTTAGATGATATTATTTCAGAGCAAGAAAAGGACTCACTTTGGTCTGGTGTAAGAAACTTGTTAACTGGAAATGATTTGGGTGATACTAAGATTTCAAACATTGACGAATATTTTATTGATGATAATAATGTCCTGTGTAGGTTGTCAAGAAAGAAACGCAGAAACGGTAGAAGTAATGTACAGATAGTCATTCCTAAGTCTCTAGTTAAGGTTGCTTTAAAATCAAGCCATGATAATGATTTGTCTGCTCACATGGGTTTCTTGAGAACTCTTGAACGTGCCAGAGATAAATTCTTCTGGATTATTCAAATTCGTGACGTCAAAGACCATGTGAAGAAATGTTTGCAGTGCCAACGAAGGAAATGGCAGGGCCAATTTAAAGTCCCCTTAGGCAAATTTCCTGAGGCCTCTTACCCCCTTGAAAGAGTTGCTGTTGACCTCGTTGAATTGCCTGTTAGTTACGAAGGCAACAAATACCTCCTAACCATAGTAGATCATCTCACGAGATATGTTGATGCTTACCCCCTTACAGATAAGTCTGCTGATACTGTCACCAGAGCTTTTGTCCAATACGTCGGAAAATTCTCAGCCCCAAATACGATTGTCAGCGACAGAGGCAGTGAATTCACTAATAAGTTATTTCAGGATGTCTGCGAAAATCTCAAGGCGAAATCACAGACTACGACTGCTTATCACGCTATGGCGAACGGTTGTTGCGAGAGAATGAACGGTACCCTGAAAACCGCGATCTCTCACTTGGCTGCTGAAGATAGGTTCTCTTGGGACGAGAGCGTGGCCTTCGTTACCCTAGCTGTAAACACCTCCTACCAGACTGCGATTAAAGACACGCCGTTCTTCTTGTTCTACGGCAGAGATGCAAACTTCCCCTACCATGACATATTCAAAGAACAGCCAATTAATTACGCCTGTGACCAACAGTATTCAGTCGAGGTTTCACTCCGGCTGTCTAAAGCATTTGCTGCAGTTCGGAAGAATTCGGAAGCTGCGAGGCAAGCTGCCGCGAACATTTACAATCGAACGGCCAAAGAGTGTGATGTCCAAGCAGGGCACCTTATCATGCTTCGGAATGAACCAGGACGTGTGGACGACAGGGCCTTTCCGACCAGATTCAGGGGGCCTTACCGGATACTATCTCGATGTGGGAACAACATTGTTATTAAAGGTCTCTACTCAGACCGAAAGGAGCAGAACGTACACTTGAACCGTGTGAAGCGTGCTTATCTTGACGACGCCATGGCCTTCCCTTTCAACAACGGTGACGAAGAAGACGAACTTCAAGGGGCAGAGACGAGCGACATTCCTACAATGCCGAGCGCGAGCCAGAGAAATGAAGAAATGATCCCTAGTTATTCTCTGAGGAATCGCACCGGGCGTCCAAAATATGTATAGTTGCTTGTGTCTTGCAAGGACGTCCCAAAACTTCGATAATGATTACCTCATTTCATTCTCAAATGTACTATTTTTAATATTAAGAATGTTTCCTAATCATTTCCCTCGTGTTTAACATTTCTTTCATTTTACAAATTTAGGATAAGGGCTTCCACTAAGAATTAACTGATTTCTCCAGCGAAATGCGAGTAGGACGCTTTTACCCTTTTGTATTACGTGTTTAATGTCGATTTCATAAATCAATTTATGTATTTGCCTTGATGATGCTCATTAATTAAATAGGAGTTTTATTTGATGTCAAATTTGTAACTCGTTCGTATGTCTTTCATAACTCCTCTACAGGAATGCGTGCTAATACATGAAAGAATTTTCCTTTGTAGCACACTAGCTATATGAAACATTGTAGGATATATTGTGTGTTTCTAATCCGTTTCCTTTGCTTTGCATTTATTTCATTTCGTGTTAGTAATAATGTTCTCTAAAGGATTTCTTTGAGCTTATTGCGCGTTAGATTACTTTGATCTAGTTAAATACTGTTGAAGGATGATACACCGGGTTGTAAGTGACAGGGGAGTGATGGAATGAGTAGATGGACACAATTGATTACGATAAGTCAAAGAAATCCGAGAGAAAAATTTTGCCAAGCCCTGAAATTACCGTCGAACGATTGTTACAGCAGCTCGGTGCCAACTGAGGCACGCAGACGAGCAACCGACTACGGCACGCTGGCAAGCGACTGACCGAGGCCTGAGCAGCAGCAGCAGCAGCACACACACACCACTCATCAGCGCAGCGGCCTGGAGGCAGAGTGTGCGTGCGCACAGTGCTCTGTTGTCGCGTGGGCAACACCGCTGTCAGCCAGCCACCCCTGACACGCTTCTGCTACGCGCCGTCCACAACGACCTTGCGATTAAAGGTCCCACTTCAGCTGTCCTGGCGTGCCGCGGCCCCAGCTGTGCGTGACGCAATCGGCGGACCCAACTTCCATCAGCGGGACGATGCACTCACTCGTACGAGGACTGGACTTTCTCCTGGACATCTATATTTTCGCCGGACACGGATTCAACAACGACGAAGAAAAAATAAAGAAGATACCGATGGACATCAATACGTCCATAATAGCTACACGCAGGTGGTTGAGTATGGACTGATCGAGTAAATACTCGACATTTATATTAATAGGGTGTTTTTACCCCTAGACGTCTTCAGAAGGGCTCTGGTAGTACGTCGATAGTCACGAGAGAAGGTCTTCGGTAGTAAACTGGAAAAGGGCGTCCCGACGACTACAGTAAGCTATCGCTTGTTTAAGATCTTCGTTTCAGAAGTGCGTCAGAAGCACAAATCTCAAGGCTTGTCTAAATTTTACCCCTGCAATGAAGTACGAATCTCAGATGCGTGACTTCAGTAGACGGAAACTTCCATTTAACATCCAGGAGGATGCTGAGAAATAAAGGATGGGGGGATTTTGTTATGTCCCTAGTACGAACCGTTAAATTCTACCATAAAAAGGAGTAAGGATGGTTGAGTGTGAGAGCGACATCTGGCCTGCTATCAGAAGAAAATCGCGGGTTCAGCATAACACGGAACGCCAGAGGGTGGCGCATACACCATACGAGGCGACGCTTACGTAGCAACGGCTCGGCGGTTACAAAAAGGAAGGCGATGCCTGCGCTCTCAGAGGCGGCGTGGCAACGGGCGTGGCAACGGGCATGGCAACGGGCATGGCAACGGGCGGATGGCAACGAGCGGCGCGATCTCGATGGCTGGCGCTACCCCGAGAGTGCAGCAGGGTCTGGGACATAGCAATAACAACAGCGTTCAGCTGCGGCATTGCTGCACGCTCCAGATGTAACGGTCACAGCGCGAGGGTACTTAAAGGGTACGACGAGGGTTAGGGTATCATCATTAGACCGCGAAACCCCGTCACAGAAAGGTCTCTTGGTGCCACTTCATTTAACTCGTTTGCATACGGCTGGCACACCGTGTTAGACTCCGATATTGTGTTAACTTCACGTAAATTCAACGTAAAATCTGAGACCTTATTGTAGTACCTCGTCATCGCTACATACTCAGAGTTACGTAAGACATTATTGTAACAATTGTTATTCCTGAATTTGCTAGTTTCATCAATCTCTTGTCATATTTTGTGTACATCCTTCTTAATAACAAGTAAAACGATGTGGCCGCATTGAAAGAAACGTCTTTTCTTTCGGAAAATAACTCCTTTGATTTGAAGATTAGACTTGAAAAGACGGAAAATTTGAAAATGATAAACCCGGATCCTGAAGGAAAGAAGTAGGATATAACACTGCAATATTTCTTTGAAAAATTAAAACAAAACAACGTTCAGTGCAACATAAGAGAAACATAAATGTTGCAAGTACCAACGCTGATATCGTAGAATAGCTATCCAAGAAATCCAGTGGAATTACCATAAGTGAGCTTACTCATGTAGAAAACTTTTACCAACACGACCTTTCCTCAAGTGTGTATAATTTCTTACCTGTGGGTAAAACAATTTACCCCCACAGCAAAATAGCTCACAAGCTGTCAATGAAAAGGACGAAATTACACTTTGATTGAATATACATTAAGTAATGTTAGTTTTTATTTAATATATACCATAATACGTTTTTTCCCTAATTTTGGGGGATTTTTGACGAAAATGGGGGAATTTCTACCGCAAATCTGGGGGAAAAGGAAAAACCTCAGTGGCAACCTGCCTCGGAGTCGGAGTGCTAGAGCAGGGTTGCCATATTGGCCTTTTTAAGGCCAAATATCACAAATCTGGCTTTTTTTGCAAGCGTTTGGCTTTGTGATTATGAGTTTGGCCTTTTTCTTAACTTTGGCTTTTTTCTGGCTTTTTTAATCATTTTCCGGTTTTTGTGCAGTACAAGGCGTAAAACTGAAACGTGACAGTTGAACGCAGAGCAACAGGATCAGCTAGTCTCCAACAGGATCAGCTAGATCTTGCTTAATATTATAAAATCCTTTGCGAATATCAAATCAAGTAATTGAAGGAGAATTTGCAGATTTGCACAGGCTGTATTTAGCTCAGGATTGTATCAACATTAGTGAGCCGCAGTACCGAAAAATACCGGAAGCAGGAGGGCATTTTGACGGTGTTGAGATTCCTAAAGACACCATGCAGTTTTGACTTGGTTAAAGAACTCTCAGGTTATGCGCTCATTGCCTGGTGACTCCCGCTAGCAATGCTATTGTTGGAAGAATGGTTTCTATGGTTATAGCAGTCAAAACAAAGCCCAACATTAGATTACGAACTTGAAAGCTAGATGAGAAAGTTCAAATCCGAGCACATCTCAACAATATTTCTTATGTTGTAAGGACTTCAAAGTGGCCTCAAGAATGCAACCTTATATCAAATCAAGCATCTTTTATCAAACAGAAATCAAGAAACTAGCTCTCTGGCTGCTTCTACCTCTCAAACTTCTGCTGAGGATGAAAAGTCAAAGTAATTTATGTTATTCCTTGAAGAATAGTGCAAGTTAGGTCTATTTTTTCTTTGTATGTTGATTTTTTAATGGCTAGTAGAATTATGATACTCTGAGGCACGGGTCTCCAAACTATGGCCCGCGGGCCAAATCTGGCCCGCCAGTGTGATCAATCCGGCCCGCGACACTTAAGCCGACCGCGTACTCGGCGAGTACTCTAGAAATTATAGATAATGGCAGGAAAATCAAAACTTTTTTGGCCCTTGGAACTTACTGGAGCAATCAATATGGCCCTAAGTCTGGCAAATTTGGAGACCCCTGTGCCTATGGGCATCTACCTGCTATATTAGTTTACATATAAATAAATTTGGCCTTTTTTGGCCTTTTTCTGGGTAAAATTTGGCCTAAAATTCATGTAGCCATCTGGCAACCCTGTGCCAGAGCGACAGTGCGCTCCATGCAGTCTTGACGAAAGGATGTATGTCTTAGCTGCTCTGTCGTCATGTTCTCATGCGTAATCTGAATGCAAAAAGTCTCTCCTGATCTGGAAAAGTGGCTGAAGGCTAAATTTTTCACATTGATAGATTCACTGAAAGCAAAGCGTCAGTCTGATTGTATTTATTGCGGCTGTAAATATATTTTTTAATTAAGTACTATCACTGAAATGATTTTCGATCTAATTCAAAAGTAATTACCTCTAACAATAGTAACACAAATTGTTCGCTTCCATGCTATTATTAACACAAGATGGCTCGTGATAGGACTTAGACTGATATAATTTTTGTTACTTATTTCTATATCCTGTAAACAGACTCTGTCGCGCATATTTCATTTATTTTGTCTCTATATACATCTGCTGGGCAAGCTATATTTTATTATTCCTTAGTTTGGGCATTAAGTTCATACAAGAAGCTATATCCGCGCGAAGTTTTATTGATTCGCCTCCATTCCTCATTAATCTAATTGTCACATTCGTTTCTGCCAAGGCACTTGGTCTTCGCTTAAGAAGTAATTCTTGAATTCTTCACGAATACGTTGATCTTATGCCGGCCTCCGTGAAATAGTTTACAGGTTAAAAATAGCATCTTCTTTTCTGCACGTACCTTGAATTACATTTCGACATCCTCACTCAGTCACTGTTATCTCCAGGGTTGCCGATTTTTGTTCTGATGATCGTACAAAACCTCCATGTAAGCGTATCAAAAAATTGTTAAATCGTACCAAATCTATTTAACCAGAAATCAAACGATAATTTTAAGGTTTTACCTACTTTTCCTGCTAGAATCAAACTTGTTCCTCCTCTTCTTCCTTCATCTGCCAATGTTTTTTGATTAACTTGTTGACTAAGCTACCGTGGTGGTTCCAATTTTTGAAGTCTGTGTTCTCTAACGTAGATTTTGATCGCATTCATGCATTTAGTCCTGCTCTTTTTAACGAAATCCTGTTTTTTGCTTTTATGTAGTTAGGGTCGAAAAAATTCTCTAGCTGCAGCAAAATAATGCGGTATTGACAAAAGTTGCATCATGAACTCGGGAAGCAGCGGGTAACAAAGCTGCGTACCAGAATTTTTCAGACACAATTTTTGTCTTGAAAGGAGCATCTTGAACAAACAGTTCTCACCACTTCATATTTATCTTTTCATGCTGCTCTTCTCCCACGAAATTGGAGAAATGCATTGAATATGGTATTATTGAATTACATTTAGTAAGACCTTTCCATCCAAACTCTTCTAGTTTTTTAGGACATATTTCGTTGAAATTTCTCAGGAGAATGCTTTCTGCAGCTGCACCAAAATAAATCTCATTCATATTGACATAGTTTGAGGGGTTGCCTACATTTATTTTGCAATTATTGTCATTCGAAATCAACAGATCCCTTTTTATGAAGTTGCCCATAATAAAATTCTCACTCCAGCCAGCGATATCTAAATACATTTTTGTTAAGGAAACTTGTATATTTTCTGAACGCCCCAATTTCGGCTGCCCGGGGCATCTCACCCTTCGTCTAAATGCAAGTGGGGAAGCTTGAGCGGGTGAGAGGGGTAGGGTAGGGGCGTCACCCTGGGGAAGAAACCCTCCGTCTAAAGCCACCTTTAGGGTCGCCAGACGAGTAAAACAGAGCAGGGCAGGGCAACGCTGCCCAGCTCAAGGGCCAGCGGCGTTATATCTTGGATGAAGAAACACTGCTCGAGAGTCGAGCTCCGACGCAGTGCTTCCACTCCTAGGGTAATTACCCTACTTTAGGGTAATCAGACCCCTCCTAGGGTACAGTCTAGGGTATGGGGAAAAAATGCAAAATCTAGGGTAAAATCTTCATTTTAAATCTGGTTTGTGAAAATCATGAGAAAACATGAAGGTTGCCAATAACTACAGTTGAATACCCCAAATAAGAATTAAATGAGCAGAAGATATTAATTCAAAGATGGATCGTCTGGACAGTTGATTCGTAAATATAGCACAAGTCAACGTGTTCCACCGAACAAGTAGCGGTTCTTTTCACAATGTGCGGAGTGCAGCTTCTTAACAAGCTTGTGTACGATGATTGCTGGAGCAATGAGATGCGCTCACAATTTTTTGAGTTATCGTTTTGTGATCTAACTCAGATAAATGATATGATAGCCGATGCTTTCAACAACAAGCTAACCCTCGATTATTCGAAGCTCTTAGATTATGATTTGGGGAAATGAAACGCATTTAATACCTGTGTCAGTCTGACTATCCGAATATCTTCAATCTGGGATCAAAAATTTGTGGCCTTAAGAGCTTTAGTTCGGATTTTATGCGTGTTGCTTTTGTGAAGAATGCGACCATTTCTTTGCTGAATCCATCCCCTCCAACATTCAGTAGTGCTTTAGTGCCAGTAGGGGAAAAAGGTATACACATCATTGGGATGACAGCAACTGAAACGATGTCAGAGATGACTGACATTATGTACTTTACAAGAGAAAGTACTTTTTCCTAATTGTAGACGCTTCTTTGTTGAAGCAGTTTTACAAATTTAAAAATGATTTTCCGTCGAGGATCCTGAACATAGCCTAGTACGCTGTCTAAATGCGCCTAATGCTCAACACCGATGCAAAATCTTTGTCTTATATGTTGGAAAAAATTTCCCCATTGGTAAACTTTGTCGATAAGAAATTTCTTGATGAATAGTGGCGAGAACATTACTTGGACGAACAATCGACACCAGTCATGTCAGCCGTTGATTACTGGGAAACAGTGTTTAGCCGTAAAAATGCCTGTGGGCTACCATGGTATACAAATTTTACAACTGTGATTTTAACGTTGTTGTCCCTCTCATTTCCATTCGTTGATTAAGGGGGTCATCTGAGCGATTTTTGTGTTAATGATCAATTTTTTCTCTGCTGAAAAAGGATCCTTAGGTAGTGGGCTATTGGGTTCTAAAATTTCATGGGACTACCGGCATTAAAACTCCCCCCTAAAAAGGTCTAAAGGGGGTGTGATGGGGGTCAAATATCATGAATTTTTAACCCCAGGATCGAAAGAAAACAGAAAAGAAAATAGAAAATCTGGCTTCGCTAGTTTGTTAGAAATGTTTCAAGCATTCCAAAACTGTCTTGGGTCTGTTTTACCATGAAAATTTCTTGACCTAAAATTTTTTGAAATTTCCGAACAAAATAACATGAAAAACGAGTAGTTCCCATTTTCTAAAAACTATGGCTAAAATCGAAAAATTTACACAGGTGTAATATGTTTCCTTTTAAAAATTACACATTCTGGCCAAATTTCAGATCAATCGGTTCATAAACGAAAAATCGCTCAGATGACCCCTTAATTTGACTAAAACTTTTCAAAGAACCAGTTTGAAGAATTAAACCGTGTGTGGTTTGATGCACGCAGTGTATTCACTGCATCTAATGCCCCAATTAATACTAATTTCTGTAGGGCTATTGATGAAGTGAAAAATGCCATGTGCACAGAAGCTTCAGCAATGCCAATACAAAAAATGTTTGAAACAAAAAATGACAAAAACGTGATAGCGTTTTTCTTATGTTATAGATTGTAGTTTGTACTATGTATTTCCAGAATTTTACTTTTTATGTGAGCAATATATTTTTTTATATTAAAAATTATTTGCATTAAGATCTAAGGCTACACATAATAACGTACGCAGAGTTCGTCCATTTTTTATTTGGTTTGGATCGGTTAAAAGGCTCCATACAAGAAGCGGGAAAAAATATTACATAGGTCTGCATTTTTCATCCCGAATTTTCTCACTTGGTTTTTAACATATTATTATTTATGAATTGTGAACATTAGTTATGTAAACCTGGACTTTAATTTTGTCGGTCACAGCGCTTTGTGGGTTTGTTTGAGTTGTTCATCGATCCACATTTGAAATGTATTTTGTAATTTCAATGTGAATAAAAACAATGAAAAATATAAAAAAAGACAAATGAAAAAAGTGCTCGTGAAAAATTATCATCTCTGTGCGTATGCTTATATCTATATAACAAATAATTATACAACAAATAATTCAGGAATTCCGAAGAATTCTCTAGTAGTATTTTGAATTATTTATAAGTTGTCAGCCATCTCTTGGGATATAAAATCTCAAAGAAATGATATTTTTGATTTAACTAGCCATTGACAGGGTTAATCTATTTGCAGGCCACGTTTGGTTTGTCTATAAGTACGCGTCGTTTGGTTCATATATTTGTACACCACGGATAGTTTGTCTATTAACGCCTCATATAATTTGCCTATTAGTAAACCTCGAATGGTTTGTCTATTAGTAGACCACGTATAGTTTGTCTATTAGTACTCCTCATACGGTACGTTTGTCTTAGGACGTCTTATATTGATAATTTTTTTTAAAAGCCAAGATGTTGCCATGTATCTCATATGCCAACCTTTTTTGAAATAAACGGTTTTCTTTTCTTTCTTTCTCACAGATGACCTAACCTGTGTTTCCTCAGTGTTACTTAGGAGAAAAATGATTAATGTTTATAACTAAAAAACAAATAATTCATACGTAAAAGGTATATGTTTCAAGTCAAGTTTAGTGCCATGTTCCAAAAATAGACCTGATGTGAAATATTCGGCATTGGTACGCTCTAAAGTTTAGGTATTGACAAAGAAAATGCTTGATATAGTTATAGTTTTTCGATTTATGAGGTAGAAAATACATATATACGTATAAATAACTGTACAATCCCACCTATCACTAACTTCCATAGCGTCTGCTATAAATGACCATTGTTCATTAACATAGTTATGATCGAAATATAATGAGATGCACCCCCAATCGCAGGAATAGCTTGTACCGAGGAGATCAGAAGTTCGACATCCTCCCCGTACGAACTCTAGGGTGCAGCTGACTATTGGAGGGAGTATATATGGAGGGAGCATAGCCGTCTGTGAAGAGAACCAGTTTTTGAGATTTCTCCCATGTTTGTGGTAACCAATAGCCGTCTCGCAAGTGTGACGTCAGCACGGAAGCCAGTTACCTACTAACTACGCTAGGGTGCGCACATGCTCGCTGATTGCTCTTCCAGCTGTTGAGTTTATCGTAATCATTAATTTGGGATTCTAAGACTCCGAAAGATAATAAATTGTGTTTCCTCACTTGAGGACACTTAATAATATCAAAATTACTAGCAAAGATACATTAAGAGTTAAAAACTGTAAAGATTACAGGCCCTTGAATATAACAAATTAGAGAGCGACTTGCACGCGCACCTCATCCTTCGATTTGTGGAGCGGTACTAATCTTGCTTTGGCAAATGAACGAGTTGTAGAGGAGGCGAGGAGGAGCCAACTTCAGCCAAGCGTCTGTGGTTGGCTCACGTGTGGGGCCTTGCCAATGCCCCAGTCTCCCAACTTTTGCAGCTAATTTGAACCCGATTGGAATCGGCTATGCTCCCTCCATATATCCTAGCTCCATGAACTGACTGCTAGCTCCCGAGCAGTGTTTCATCACCCGAGATAAAACGCCGCTAGCGCTTGCTTCAGACAGCGCCGCCCTGCACTGCTTTGTGCTACTTGTCTGGCCACCCTAATAGGAATACCACTAACATAAAACTCTGCGCGATGTCTGCTCTGCTCTGCCCCGCTCCACTGCTGTTTGTCTGGCCGCGGCCTTAAGGCCCTATTACACGGGGCAACATTTTGCCTCGCTACGGTAACTGAAATGACGCGACTTGTGGGTGCGCTATCAGACGATGCAACCAGTGTGGCGTTGCCAATAGCAGAGGGAGGTTGTAGCTCGCAGTGACTGCGGCTTGTGATTTCGTATTTCATCATCAAGAAAAGCATCACGAACGTATACAAAACTTAGATCCTGTTTTACGCTTTTAAATGTCCTTACATTGTTTATTAACTTTATTCTCTAGAAACGGATGAGATTGAAGGGTCATACGACTATTGATTCAATATAATTCTTTTGATGTATTATTGACTTCCAGTAAAATAATATTTAATTTGTGAGAATCAATATTAAATGTACTATTAAAAACATCATACTGTAATAAATTTTTAACAGTTTTTTTACAGCTCAGATTCGCATATACTGTAAGAAATTCTCGCACACTACAACTTTAAAGGATAGAAAAACAGTTGATAAATAGATTTAGATTTAACGAAATATATCGGCGTTAGATTTCAATCTAATTCAGATTGAACGGAGAACAAACCTCCGTAAAATGACGGTAATAAGGTTTACGTCTAATTTAGAATTCTAAGAATTCTCAGATCTTGTTAGTTTTGATATTAAGTTCATTATGGTGCGACGCCCCGAATAGGAGGTGCTCGGTTGTTCAAAGTTGCGTCACTGATAGGCTTCACACGGTTAGGCTGCACCACGGTGCACGTCTCTTTTGGGTCCACGGTTAATCGGTAAAGAAGCCAGCACGGGAACCGGAGGGAGCTATCTAGCCCGCTACCGAACCATGAACACCTGCAACGAGCAACAACACGATAATTGCCAAGCCTAATCTTGCGAAACTTATAACGATCAGTAAGAGCTTATATTTCGACACTATACCACAGAGAATTCAGGTCAGAAGCACCCTAGCATAACGAACCCAGAAAGCAACGAAGAATCTGATCGAAGGCACCAGGCACTGCAGATTCGGCGAAAAATCAGACAATGAACGGCCAGCTGACGGACGCCCAGACGGAAGCGAAGCTGATTCTAGATTCGTATACTAAGGAAACAAAAGAAAAACGGTAAGCTGAGGAACGAACAACCCGATGTACCAAAATTTCAATATGAATAACAATTTTAACCACGAAACTCACCCAAGTATATTGCCATACTCGGTGGGCCGCAAAACCACTTTAAGAGGTAGTTTAGAAATTTAGTAGAAAATAGTACAAGGCAGATGTTCGGTCAAAGGACAGAAAGGATAGTAGGGAGATGTTTTAACTTGTGAAAAGCATAGCCCAGAAGAAAATTACCGCTGGGAGGTTCGCAGAGCAGGCGGTAGCCCACCACCTTAAGTTTGGAAACCACACCAGCTTAATCAAAGAATAATTGAAATAATGATCATATAGATCTTTAATGGCAGCGCCTATATTCAGGTCGCAACCCATAAATTTAAGGAAGTTTAGTTCAAGATTCAGCGCAGTAGGCCGTAGCCTTACTACAGTTTAATACAACAGGCCGTAGCCTAATTAATTTTAAGTAGACCGAACACCTTTAAGAGTAAAATTTAATACCCGAACAAAAGATTTTAATGAAAGAAAATCGCATTCACACAAAATTCAAAACAGTTAAAAGATAAAAGTAGCAGCAAGAGCATAGGACGTCGAGGGTCAGTTACAGATCACGGCAGAGTTACGCTATTAGCAATCATCACAAAAGCCCGTCCACAAAGCCAACCGGCCACACAACCATCTCACGTGGGAGCAGGAGAAGGAGCTGAGCAGCACACTGAATTTAAAAAATTAGGACCATCCGAACACACCGCCCGAACCCCGATGAAATCGGTAAAAAAAACAATCCCACCGGTTCATCGTACAGGCTCAAAAGTAAAAAGCCACGGGAGGCGTATGTGGGAAGAATTTCCCACAATACATATAATAATTTGTGTTTTTATACCGCACAGAAATAAACAAAAGGAACAGTAATTTAATTAATTAACACTTTGACTGCGGCAACTAAATATAAATTTCAACACCAAACTCAAATTTCAAGGCAATTGTAGTAAACTATTTCGAAAATACCAAACATGAACTGGATCGTGCCCTCATTTAGCGTTGATTAAATGTTTATGGAAATTGAGTTTGCGTCGGTGAGCAGCATTATGAAAATTACCTCCGTGTACCACCGGTGGCGCACGTCGCAGTCAAAGTGTTAAGCACATTCATTTGGTATATTAATATAGTTAGGTTCAAGCCTAAAAAACATATTAAATTGTTTGATCATTAGAAGCTGAATAAGTTACTGCCTATTTTTCTACCCGCTACTTATGATAGAAAATTAAAAATCAATGCACATTCAGTTACCTAACTTCATAGAGTCAATCTTCTTTTTCCTGACACTTGTGTGGCAGTTAATAACGTTTTTCTATTTTTTATGGCTTCGATAGTTACATCATATTCAGCTAAACTGTTTGAACTTATAAACCTATGGATTATTCTTTTTCAACTTTCTGACCACTTTATCTATCATAAAATACTACCTGATAAACATTCCAATATATGGAAAAGTTACAGCATTTGAAAATGAAACGTCCCGAATGTATAGTAAATGGTAATATTCCGCTTTAATTGTACAGAAATTACGACTAATTACATGCCTAAAATGATACTTAATTGCTTATTCAAGACTTATTAGCATTCCATATTATAGGACACCGCGCCATTTATTAACACTTTGACTGCGACGTGCGCCACCGGTGGTACACGGAGAAAATTTTCATAATGCTGCTGACCGACCAATAGTCGCAAACTCAATTTTCATAAATATTCAATCACAACTAAATACAGGCATGATCCAGTTTATGTATGATATTTCCAAAATAGTTTACTACAATTGACTTGAAAATTTGAGTTTGGTGGTGAACTTAATACCTAGTTGCCGCAGTCAAAGTGTTATCCTTCGACTTTCTATTGAATGGTGGACCAAGTTTATGTTGGCTCAGTGGGAGGCGGTGTTTCATAGCAAAGGACATTGATGAAAGGCTTCTAATAGCAATTGTATGGAGGATCGAGACCTTAGTGAACCAGACGGAGACGGTGTAGCAGACATCCTCGCTCTACGACGCTCAGTCGAACACTGCTCCATCGCTCCACGGTACACATAAGAAGGTAGGAGCATTCAAGTAATTTCTCGAAAGGGCCCTGGGTGTGGTGACGTCATGGGCCTAGAACAAATAGCAACCCAGGAATACGCCACCTGGCGACAATATGTGACATTATCGAGTCAGCTGTACGACAAGTTGGACAACAACAATACCACATTGGCGGCCATTGAATCGGGCGCAATGGCGACTAGATTTTAAAACAAAATCTACGTATATCTAGAAACTGGTGTAAGGTAATTGCCTCATAATTATTCACTGTAGCTCGAAAGTGTAAGGTGTGAAATTGAAAATTTTTCATAACTAGTTCGTTATCTGGGAATTTATTGGAAATTTCTGGAGGGCATTTCATATGGTTTGTGTATTTATGGTAGTATAATTTAGTTGAAAGTTTTTCTGAATACGTTGCTACGCCGCTACAATGGAAGAAATAATGCCAGGCAAATTTTTATTAGAAGTGCTTAATTTAATTATGTTTTAAAACATTTCTTCATAAATTGTAATTATCCGTGCCAAGTGAAAGGGTGGTTGAAGATGATATTTTATTCAGCTGGTATGCCAATTTGCTTGAATTTAACGATTATAAATGTCTGTCTATTTATTTTTTGTGAGGTTTTTAAAATTTCACTTTATTGAGTGACTTATTAATGATAGTAACCAGAATTGTTTAATAGTTCAATTATGATTATTGATCATAATCTGGATACTTGGCAAAGATGGAAAGACTATGAAAAATTGATCAATAATAATTCCACCTATGCATTACAAGACTGAACTATCACATTACTTCAAATTGTAGTTCTAAATGAAGTGCTAAATTTGTAGATTTGTAGCAGTTAAAATACTAAAATCAGATTTCATTTAAACAGAAAGACATGTATCACACCACAAATTGCAGTCTAGAAAATAATTTTGCAACAAGTAATACAAAGATAGATTATACTAAATTCAAAGGTTAATCTGAAGGATATGACAGTAATCGATTTTACACTTTTCGTTGCCTAAACCTAATTAATTGAATCAAAATAAACAAGTTTTCTTCTATGCACTTTCCGTCTGAAATGAGTATTTTCCGAGTTATAGCGGAAGATTTAGTTTCGTCTTTGATGACAAATGCGCTTGAATAAACAGCTACTCATTTATTTTTGAATTTTTGTTGTTTGAATCATGGTAATAACATCAAAATAAACTACTTTTCTTCTGTACATTTTGTTCGTCAAATTAGTATTTAACGTGGTAGAGCGGTAGGTTTGGCTTTGTCTCTGACGATGAGAGCGCGGTCAGCAAAACTCCATTGCAGTGTTGCTATTCCGTGGGATTGATAAATTATTTACCGCTTCTAACACTAGAGTTGTATTAGTAATTTACTGCTATAACTAATGAAATACTCGTTTCAGACGGACAGTGCATATAAGAAAACTCGTTTAATTTCATTAAATTACCTATGTTTAGACATTGAAATTTACAAAATTGATTACTGTCATATGCGTCAGATTTACCAATTTAAATGCAGATTTAGTCAATATTGATTTTAGGTGCCTCACAGAAATTAATAATGCGTTCCAAACAATCACTAAAGGAATACATTTAAAAGCGTTTTACACAAATGTCATTCTGCTCGCTGATGCATTATTTTCAAATTATTCAACTTTAAAGTTGGCCTTTGCGCGCCAAAGAAAGAGAGCGCAACGGAAGCTAACCCCCTATTACAAACGTAAACAGGTTGGGTCGTGAGGGGGAGCCACAGTTCTTCTAATGGAAATCATAAATAAAGGTTACCTAAAGGCGTTTTACATGAATGTCATTCTGCTCACTGATGCTATATTTTACAGTTATTCAACTGTAATACTGTTCACGTTGTACAGAGAAACAATAAACAATTTAAACAATTTTAAACAATTTATTTACCACAGGAGATACAGAGGTAGAATGTTTCTTAAGTCTAGTACAATGGACAAGTTTGAATATAGCTACCTGTGGGCCCGAATAAGTTCAGCGACTTCTAGGGCATCCTACCATCACGCTATTCTAGGGTGTACAAAAGTTTAACCTAGTTCACTTAACCTAGTTTCGCATTAGACTGATCATTGAGATAATTAACTCGATATTTTACAAGTCGGCTATATTTAACAGTATGTTCGATAAAACGATTCAAGAGCAGAGAGAAGATTGGTTATGGTACACAAGGCAAGTTACATTATGACATTATCATTAGTTACATGTAGGAGGCAAGATTTCGACACGGTGATCTTACACTACTAGTATTCTGATAGGAAGTGAGACTCAAGATGTCTTTTGAATACTTTGTACGAATTACATTCACGGGTCTCTGCAGGTATAGAGTTCCAAGTTTTGGTTCCAACGAAGAGAATACTGTGTTGCGACCTGGCCTTTGAATAATAAGGAAGCATGAATTTACTTCTATTTCGGGTTAAATGGTCGTGATGACCAGTTTGCGCAGTCAATAATTGTCTTAGGCTATTGTCGCCATCATTTCTTAATGTTTTGTAAATGAAATTACAGATGGAGATTTTGTAGAGATCCGAAAGTTTAAGTATTTGTAAATTTTTGAAAGAATCATTTGTGTGAGCATTATATTCTAGGTTCTTTACCGCTCTGACAGCCCTTTTCTGCAGAGTAAAAATTTTGTTGGTTTTATTTTTATCAGTTCCGTGCCATGCTTCTATTCCGTATTGCAAGTATGGGGAAATGAGCGTACGGTAGAGCATTTGTAAAGCTGTTTCAGGCAGAAAATTTTTAACTTTATTTAGGATTCCGATGGATTTTGATAATTTAGAACTAATATGAGTGATGTGCTCTTTGAAGGTCAGATGTTTATCTATTATGATGCCCAGAAACTTACATGAGTTGGTTTCTTCGATTTCACCTTCGCCAATTTTAATGCATGGGAGAGATACATCTTTCTTGTATGAGAAAGTAATATAATTTGTTTTATCGATATTTAGGCTTATTTTATTAGCTTTGAGCCACGATGAAACCTTGTGAAGTTCAGTATTTATACTCTCCACAATCATAGCAGGATTTTGGTTCGGAAGGACCGCAGAAAGCGTACTGTCATCGGCAAAAAGTATGAATTTGAAGAATGATGTAGATTTTACAATATCATTGATAAAAATCAGAAACAAGAGAGGCCCGAGAACAGATCCTTGTGGAACTCCATGGCTAATTGTCTGTGGGTCTGATTTTGCGTCGTCAATGACAACGTATTGCTTCCGATTTGTTAGGTATGATCTGAACCAATCATGGGCAATCCCTCGAATGCCATAACAGTGTAGTTTCGATAATAGTATTTTATGGTCCACACAATCAAATGCTTTTCGGAAGTCAAGAAATACAGAGAAGACAGGCTTTCCTTCATCTATATTAGAATAGAGGAATTGTAAATGATTTAATATAGCCTGTGTTGTTGATTTTTTAGAGCGAAAACCGTATTGTTTATCGTAAAGAAATGATTTTTGTTCAAAATAAGAGTACACTTTTTTATACACAATTTTTTCGAATACTTTGCTAATAATTGGTAGAATGGAGATAGGTCGATAATTGTTTACACAGGTTTTTTCACCACTTTTAAAGATAGGGGTTACTCTAGCAATTTTGAGGGAGTTCGGGAAAGTGCCTAGTAAGAGAGACTGGTTAATAATATTTGATATCAGTGGGGCTACAATGTCAGCAATAACTTTAAGTACTTTAGTCGGAAACGTTTGTAACCCACTCGATTTATTTTTCATGTTGTTTATGCACGTAATTACATCGGAGGAGTTTGTAGGCGTAAAGAAAAAGGAGTTGGGTTCTCGAATATGATCCATAAATTCCAGGTGATCAGTAGGTTCACTTGGAATACCATCAGCTATTGTTTTCCCTACGTTTACGAAGAAGTTGTTAAAGAGATTAGCAATTTCTTTCTTCTCATGATATTTTACATTATCTTGAACAACATATTCAATTTTCTTTTTATCGGCATTATTCGGTTTACAGCAGGAGTTAAGGAGATGCCAAATCTTTTTAACGTCAGTTTTGAATTGAGTAAACTTGAGCGTAAAGTAGTTCTTTTTTGATGTTCTTATCTGGTTTGTTACATAGTTTCTAAATCGGTTATATGTTTCTCTAGATATCCGTCCTTCGCAAAGGAGGGCAATCAGTTGAAAGATGGCTGCTATCGTAGAAAGATGGCTGCCATCTAAAATGACTGCCACCCGGTATGGTCCCCCGGTACGGTGTAAACGTAATTGCAGACGTCACCCTAATGGGTGGGTTAGAACCTTTATTTATAATTTTTACCAGAAGAACTGTAGCTCCCCCTCACGACCCAACCTGTTTACATTTGTGCTAGGGGGTTAGCTTCCATTATTAATATTCCGCTTGGCAGGCTCGCTTCCTTTGGAGTGCGAATGCCAACTTCAAAGTTGAATAATTAGAAAATAACGCATCAGCGAGCAGAATGACATCCGTATAAAACGATTTTAAATGTGTTCCTTTAGTGATTGTTTGAAATAAAATTATTCATTCCCGTGAGGCACCTAAAATCAATATTGACCACAAATTTTGACAAAAACCTGGGTAAATGTATAGCGTTGGGTAGTAATTGATTTTTCACTTTTGGGTGCCTAAATATAGTTAATTAGATAGAAATAAGCAAGGTTTCTTCTATGCACTCTCCATTGTAAATGAGTATTTTACGAGTTATAGCAGCAAATTAGTTACGGCAACTCAAGTGTTTGAAGCGGCAAGTAATTCATCGACCGCGTCGGATGGCAACACTGCAATGAAGTCTCGCTTCCAACACGCTAGTCATCAAAGACAAAACTGAACCTACCGCTCTAAATCGTAAAATAATCATTTGTCACAGAAAGTGTATAGAAGAAAAGTAGTTGATATATATGTTATTACCGTGATTCAAGCAAAAATAATTAAAAAAATCAATGAGTAGCTGTTTATGCGAGCTCGTTTGTCATCAAAGGCGAAACTAAACCTACCGCTATAACTCATTAAATGCTCATTTGCTGCGGAAAGTGCATAGAAGAAAACTTCTTTATTTTAACCTAATTAACTTTTTATAGGCACCAAAAACTGGAAAATTGATTACTGCCAAGCGCTACACATTTACCAAAACCAGAAGTGTTGATAAGAAACTAATTATTCAAATAAATGACAATTCTACGCAGATAGCATGTGTCATAGATTTTTAATTTCAAGTTTCATTTTAAAGGTAACTTTGCAACTACAATTTTTGATGAACAAGGGCCAAATGTTTAGTTAGTTGTATTGATTTAAATTATCAATTGCAGGAGATTTGTAGAAAGAATAAAGAACCAGGTTGTGGGGATGTTTTCTAATAATAAGAAAATATTGAAATGTGTTAGCCCATAAATTTATATTTGTTGTTATTAGTATCAAAACTACACAGCCTTTGAAGAGCATTTTGAATGCAAGTTTATGTTTGAATGTAAGTTTATGTTTGAATGCAATAATATTGCTGGCTTGTAGAGATGTCTAAGGGTATGAATTTTAATGTGGCTATGCTTGAAGGAAAGATGTATATGGTGATTGATATCAGTGGGACATTTTTTAAAATCACAAATTTTTATTGTCTATATTTAGCTGATATAAAAGAAAGAGGGGTTGAAAAGAGCAATTGACTATGTTATATGGATGATTGAAACTAGAGAGAGTAAATGTGAAGGAGAGGACCATAATCTATTTTCCACTTTTTGATGCCTAAACATATCTAATTAGATCTGAATAAACAATTATTCTTCTATGCACTTTCCGTCAATAATGAGTATTTATCAAGTTATCGGTGTAAATTACTTACCGCAACTCTAATGTTTGAAGCGGAAGGAAATTGATCAGAGGGGAAGACTACAATGGACTTTCCCTATCGATGCGTTTGAATGATCAAGCCCATTTCAGCCATCAAAAACGAAAATTAACTTACCGCCATAACTTGTTGTTTATGGGTGATAACCTTTATTGTGTTGTTAGCTAAAAGATCCTAGAAGTGGGTTCAGGCTTCGCGGGGTTTGCTATTGATAAATTTCAAAGTACCCAAACGTACTTGAACAGCTCAAGCGTGCAACGGTTTCTGCTGTATGGAACACAAAACTAAACCTACCGCCATAACTCTTAAAATACTCATTCGCCGCAAAAAGTGTGTAGTAAAAAGGAGTTTATTTTGATGTTATTACCATGATTTAAGGACCAAAAATTTAAAAATTGATTAGTAGCTGTTTATTCGAGCACATTCCAGTCATCAAAGACAAAAATTAACATACCGCTATAACTCGTTGAATACTCATTTACGACAGAAAGTGCTTAGAAGAAATAATTTTTGTTTCATCATATCAACTACGTTTAGGCAGCAAAAATTGGAAAATCGATTATGGTCCTCTCCTACTCAAATACCCAAAAGAGAGAGTAATGACACTGAATATATGGGTGAAAATGAGTTTTACATTTACATTGACTGCCTGATGTATGTTCTAAAATATAATTAGGGTAAGGGAAAGTAGGAGAATATAAGTAGTTTATTAAAAATCTCTCAAGATGAAATGACAAGCTGGAATGGAAAGAATTTAGTAATGGGTTGAGTGATTGAGGGAGGAACACTGGAAACCAATCTTATGGGTCATGAGGTTACATCCTACTATATATTTGAATGAAAAAAATTTGTAAGGCTTTTGCAGTCTTCAACTAATCTCAGCCCTCTTTGCTTCCAATTTCCAATAGGGAAAAATAAATTTCCCAGCTGAAACAGAAATGCTTCAATCAAGAGGCATGTACAGATCAGTTATTACACATTGTTGTTGTAGTATGTTTATTGTTATAGTCCAATTAATTTTATTCTTGTACTAAGTTCTGGTATCAGTAGTATCAAGATTTTGTTATTACGGCCGTAGGAGCAAATAATATTAGCCATGATTGATGATTCTACCAACTTCCTGTACCTTGTCTAATTCTTTCTCATTGTGCAACAGGAAGAGTGTGGTCAAGTAATTGGATGCTACTTGCCAGTCACTGCCCTGGGAATGTTTCACCTTTAATAAATGCTGCATCATGCCATATACCCACTTCAGTTGGACATGAGTTTACATTGCCTGTTCAAATAATTGTCAACTAAGTTAGGTAATTCACAAAGTGTCAAAATATTCTACTTCTTAGACAGTAACTAAGTAAGCATGCTCAACTCCACAAGCAGCTTAAAAGAGAGCCTCTCAATCTCCTAAATTGGCAAGCATTGAAGCTTGCCAGACTGTTTATGATGTTACTATGACATCCTCACTACTGTAACTCCTGAAAGTGTAACTAGAAGAAGTTCAATTTTTTAAAGCATCTCTACAACTTCCCCATCTAGAACTTATAGAAGCTGTCAAGAACCCTGGGCCAACCAGATCTTAATTTTGATGAATGTCTAGTGGCAGAAAATATCAAAGCATTTTATGACCCATCATGTTGAGGGAATTTATTTTCATGCCCCATGAGAGTCAAAAGGACATCAAACAACAAGGAATGGCAGAAAAAATGCTGTTAGAAAGAAAAGGACTCCTGTTCTGTATAAAAATTTCAACATTATATCACAAATACATTCAAAGGTGGGACCCTTTTTGACAATATTTATTCTTCTAATTCATGATTGGAAGTAATGGATACTGGCATTGCAAAGTGCATTATGGAAGCTTTAACATTTACCACAAGGCTCGTCTACTGCAGAAACTCCAAAATGTTCGTCTTCATCTTGAGATATATGAAGACCCCCGTGGAGTTTCTCATCCGTACCCCTTTTGCCTGCAATTGCAAGACTCTCTGATCAGCAGCTGAGAGAGACACCTTGGGCTTCTTTCTGAAGGTAAGATGATTGAACTCTAGTCAGAATGGAAAAATAAATGGCACAATGATAGTCAGCATGGTTCAGGTGATGGTTTGTGTATATACGTTTAGTATTTCAGGCGAATTACGTTGAGTTAACATGTGAGATGTTACATTAATTATTTTGTAAAATTTAGGCTTGCTTTGAGAGAAGTGTTTTATTATTCATGATGTTATGTTAATTTTTTGGTAATGAAAAGCTTCATATAACATAACTCCTGTCAACTTGCTACAGTGTTTGTTAGAAAGATGTATGTCCTTTTCCTTTCCATTTCCTTTCTTTCTATCTTCTTTCCATGTCTCTCTCCTCTTATTCCCCTTCAGGGGGAGACAACTTTTGTATCCATGGGAATTAGCGCTCCCATGGGGACAATGTGAGGGCCCGAGCTTAGATTTAATTAGGCCTTCTTTTTGTTGAAATTGAATGTTTGGTTATGTTAACTGACAATCTTTTTTCGGTTCACTGTTGTCCTGTTTTTCAGCACCTACTACTTTCTACTTCAACTTTGATCTTGTTTCATTAACTTCTTTCTCAATTTAGTGTTTCTATGCCCTTTCTGCACAGATTCAGCGTTCCTTTAACTCCTTACTAATTGGTTTCTTCTTCCTTCCTCTCTTTGGATCTCATTTGTTGAGGATAGTAAGGTTCAAACTAACCAATAATCTAACCTAATTCTTCTCATTCCCATCCTTTCTCCTGCTTGTTTTCAGGGAATTTCGGATTCATTTGCATTTCCTGGTGTACATTTTTGGTCCTGCTCACCATTTCACGGTTTGCAATTTATAGTCATCCTCTTCATCCTGTTCTTACTACAAGTCTCCTTTCATCACACAGACATCTCTTCCAAGTTCCAACTTCTCTCACTGTGATGATGAATTGCACCTACATCACAGAAATGCTGTTTTGTTGTGAGTTTGCTAATTTTTTTTGCCTCTCAAGTTCCGAAACAGAAGAAAAAGGACCCTCAACCCATTAGCAAGAAAAATAGGGATAAGAAGAGGAAATGTCTCCAGTTATGTGCAAGGGAAGTATGGAAAAACGGAAATTTTTTGAAACAGAAAAAGTGAAAGGCCGTACGTGTGTGGAAATGAAAATATATTTGTTGCTGAAGGAAGAATTCTTCAACGCTAAATTGTTATCACAATAACTTCAACTTAAAAGCACCCCTGGGGGGAGACAAGTATTTTATCTGTGTGAATTAGTGCTCCAATAAGGAGCGCATGAGATCTCGAGCTGACGGTTAAGTAGCCCTTTTTTATAATGAATAGGTTTTTGCTTTTTACGGACTCATTCAGTTCTTGGTCTTGTTAAGCAGAAATCAGTCATTTGCCTGGCTTTGGTAAGACAATTTGTGAAGTAATCGATTCAAACTGTCCCAAACCTAACACTTGTTGCTCGCAGATTACATTCTCCCTCATCAAGTTTTATATGAAGTGTAGAAATGTACAATCAATCAGAGTAGATCATTACGAAAGACATGTGTGAAAGAAAAAGGGACAAAATAACGAACAATTAAGTTTTTTCCCTCGATGAAACTTGGTCTCTAAAGTGTCCCATTTTGGTAAGACTGGTATGACCCGTGCATCATGCACAGTCCTGCAGCGCTACAGGAGCGTTGAACAAAACATAAATTATTGCGTTTATTTTATTTAGTTGAATTTAATTTGCATGTCCTCAAAGTATTCTGAGGTACAGCAGTGCATTGCCAATTTTTACAAATGTGTATCTAACTATAACTTTCAATTTTTAATGATGGAAAACACGGAGCACTTCTGTTGAAATGAAGAGGGGCAAATTTTTCTTAGAATTCTATTATGCGATTATTAAGCTACCAGAAGACTTGAAGTAGTTCACATTACTAATTGGTGTCAAGGGGTTTAGGACCCAATATGTAATTAATCATCAGGTAGACACAACTACTGTGTCAAGGGAAATTAGCTATCCCAGGGGGATACGAGGGGTAGGCCTAGTCAAAAAGTTCTCAGACAATGCCATAATTTCTTTATTTAACAACTCATTACTTTTATTTTTCTTAAGTATCGAGAGTTCAAAGTCAAGTCACCCTCCAGAAACAGTTACGAATCTGGTACGGAAAGCTACTGCTTCCACAAGGTTTTTCAAACAAATAAATGTACGAGGAGCTCACGAGATTCGAACTCAGGACTCCTGAGTTCGAATCTCGTGAGCTCCTCGTACTTTTATTTTTCTACATAAGCTCCATTGTGGTCTATACACTTTTGTAATTTATGTTTCCACCTGTAAATGCCTTCCTGATAAAATTTAGGGGAAGGGGAGCTTGTTCCAGTAGGTTCTTTACGAGAGAGATGTTTTCATTTGTTGCTGTTGTGAGCCTTCCTCCTCATGGGTCGTCATCAAGTTGGACTCTTCCCTCTTTAGAGCGTTCAATCCAACCATAAACGACTGCTCTACGTGGTGCAGAGTCTCCATAAACCTGCTGTTAGCAAAGCTTCTATGATTTCAACAGGTTTCTAATTTAGTTTAGTTAAAAATTTGATGTTAGCTCTGATCTCAAAATTTTCCATTTGAAAGGTTGAAAATTACTATTTTGAGATGCAACCTCTCTCGATGCTGACCTGACACAGACTGATGAGACAGCTGCAAGTTATCAAGGAAGCTCTAAGGACAGGTTTCAACTTGTTAATCTCTGTTCAGTTCAAAATTATGGTAATTGCACGGGAAATCCTTTTGCACGGGAAACCCATTTCATGAGCGCAGTTCCTATAACTTCAAAGTTAAATTACTCAAAAACTAAGCATTTGCGAGCACAATGTCATTCGTTTAAAACTTCCTAAAATCTACCATATTACCTATCTATGGCAACGAAATTATGAAAATTGTTCACAACATTAAGCTCAATATTGACTAAATGGATAGTTAGTTAGAAAAAAATCTGCAATGCTAAACCAATTAAAAGCTATTAAAAGAACTTTCAGAATCATTCCATGTAATTGCAGTTCCTGCTTTCATTTTCAAACAAAATTAAATGTAGTACTTTAGGGGCTGCTGGTAGTATGACTTGACCTAAGAATTATAGCTGAAAGACACTCTGAGGATAAACTTTTTAGAATTTGTTCATAATGCAGTTCATGTTATATGATTGAAGGGTTTTATTGCATCATATGTTGAATTATACTTGTCTGCCAAATTATAATGATTTCATCTTGTGGGGTACCTTCTATTCTATCCATCATTGACTGAACAACAGTACACTTGGGTTATTGAATGTTTGGAGACTATTGGGGTAAAGTTTTTTTACTTGAATTGTTTGCAATCTTGATGACATATCATTCTTCAACAATAGTTCCGATCAATATGGAGTTTAATGCGCTCACAGAAATTAAAAATTATGTTCCCAAGAAACACTACAGGACTACATTTAAAAATGTTTTACAATAATGACATTCTGTGCTGATCCTTTATTTTTGAGACATAGCAATCATTACGTTCTAATAAGAATAACATTATATAGTCGGTTGATTAGCCGCAGCATTGTTGGGTCACGCTTATTTTTTTGGGGGGACACGCCCACTTTTTTGTGTGAAATTAACAGCCTCCTCAGTTTGGGTAAGCTATTTTAGGTTGCTTTGTTATTTTAGGTTAGTTTACTTAACTAACCTAACATTACCTAACTTAACCTTACCCATCGTAACGTCAATACCGTATTAGAGCATATTTACGTCTCCATTCCTTCACTTTTAAGTACAACATTCCTATAACTTCAGAGATGAATAATTCAAAAATTACGCATCAGCGAGCAGAATGTCATTCATGTAAAACGTTTTTAAATGTGTCAGTGATTCTTGGGAACAGAATTTTTAATTCCTGTGAGCGCATTAAACTCCATATCGACCATAGTTCCCTCAGAAAAAAAATTATTTTGTGCCCTAAGGCTCATTTTGTATTGAAACCTTCAAATGAATTAAAATCTTATTCGTAGAATAAAAAGAAGAACCAGAGTAAAAACGAACATTACATTTATTGCAAACGTTTCGGAATTAAAATTCCATCATCAGTGCTGGAACAGGAGAGAAAAAAAAGAATAAATTATCTATTCTAAACACAAAAATCATATTATTCCACATAATTCTCTAAATGACTAAAAACCTAATTTGTTCGTTCATACTCAAACAATAGCATACTCCTAATTCACACAAAAACACATGTACACGCTAATTCAGAAAACAACAACGAAACACACTATGCATTCACACACACACACACACACACACACACATGCACATGCAGAATTACGTCAGTAGGTAAGGGCAATTGATAATTTTACGGCACTAATGTCTTTGTTGAGGTTAGGTTTATGAGTGAATATGAAAAGGGACTCTAGAATTCTTAGGTCATGCTCACTATTAGCTCGGCATAAAGTTGAAAAATTAATAGTTTTGAATGAATGGTTCGTATTTTCACAGTGATCCCTAATTGCTGATTGGGGTGGAGTGGTTAGTGCACGACCGGTTCTATGAGATATTCCTGCATGTTGGCTATGTCTGATGAATTGTTGGAGTTTGGTACTACCAACGTAAGACTGCATGCAGCAGTCACACTTATAAAAATAGACACAGCCACTCCACAGGCACTCATCCAGTCGTTCCTTCCTGCTAAAAAAGGATGCAATCTTAAAACTATTTCTATAAAACACTCTGACGTCGACCGTTGTAAAAAACCTACTAACCAACGATACTACCTCCTTCTTCAGCTCTGCGTTCAAATAACCCATGAATGGTAACTCGACGTACAAGGTCTGCTTAGGTACGCTCAAGGTTGCAGGAGAGGGGCAAATTTTACGATCTAAAAATTTTTTTACACAATTCTGAATTAGTGATTTCGGATATTTGTTGTTGACCAATAAATTTACAATGTACTCAACTTCAAGATGGAATATTTCATACGTACTGGATATGCGGTATGCACGATGAAGTAAACAGTCAATACATGATTTTATATACCCTTTATATACACAACTAAAATAGTTCATAGTAAGCCCAGTGAATGTTGGCTTCCTATAGACAGAAGTAATGAGTTTTGAATTTGACTTTTTTATGAGAACGTCTAGGAATGGGATCTGATCATTTTGTTCTACCTCCATCGTAAATTTAATATTAGGATGAGATGTGTTAATATACTGAAAGAAACTATTGGCTGCAATTTCAGAGCGAAACAAAACAAATGTATCGTCCAGATACCTTCGGTAAAATAAAGGCTTAAACTCCGGAGGACATTGGTTCAAAAAATGTTTTTCCAAATGGGCTAGAAAGGAGTTCGCTATTAAAGGAGAGAGGTTAGATCCCATTGCAAGTCCGTCAATTTGCTTGTACGTTTTACCATTAAATACAAAATACGAATCTTTCAGCGCTACTTCAAGTAAACGTTTGAATTGGGGTCTGTCGTAACTCAGGATGGTTCGGTTATCTTGAAAAATGCGGTCCAACAAAACCATCCTGAGTTACGACAGACCCCAATTCAAACGTTTACTTGAAGTAGCGCTGAAAGATTCGTATTTTGTATTTAATGGTAAAACGTACAAGCAAATTGACGGACTTGCAATGGGATCTAACCTCTCTCCTTTAATAGCGAACTCCTTTCTAGCCCATTTGGAAAAACATTTTTTGAACCAATGTCCTCCGGAGTTTAAGCCTTTATTTTACCGAAGGTATCTGGACGATACATTTGTTTTGTTTCGCTCTGAAATTGCAGCCAATAGTTTCTTTCAGTATATTAACACATCTCATCCTAATATTAAATTTACGATGGAGGTAGAACAAAATGATCAGATCCCATTCCTAGACGTTCTCATAAAAAAGTCAAATTCAAAACTCATTACTTCTGTCTATAGGAAGCCAACATTCACTGGGCTTACTATGAACTATTTTAGTTGTGTATATAAAGGGTATATAAAATCATGTATTGACTGTTTACTTCATCGTGCATACCGCATATCCAGTACGTATGAAATATTCCATCTTGAAGTTGAGTACATTGTAAATTTATTGGTCAACAACAAATATCCGAAATCACTAATTCAGAATTGTGTAAAAAAATTTTTAGATCGTAAAATTTGCCCCTCTCCTGCAACCTTGAGCGTACCTAAGCAGACCTTGTACGTCGAGTTACCATTCATGGGTTATTTGAACGCAGAGCTGAAGAAGGAGGTAGTATCGTTGGTTAGTAGGTTTTTTACAACGGTCGACGTCAGAGTGTTTTATAGAAATAGTTTTTAAGATTGCATCCTTTTTTAGCAGGAAGGAACGACTGGATGAGTGCCTGTGGAGTGGCTGTGTCTATTTTTATAAGTGTGACTGCTGCATGCAGTCTTACGTTGGTAGTACCAAACTCCAACAATTCATCAGACATAGCCAACATGCAGGAATATCTCATAGAACCGGTCGTGCACTAACCACTCCACCCCAATCAGCAATTAGGGATCACTGTGAAAATACGAACCATTCATTCAAAACTATTAATTTTTCAACTTTATGCCGAGCTAATAGTGAGCATGACCTAAGAATTCTAGAGTCCCTTTTCATATTCACTCATAAACCTAACCTCAACAAAGACATTAGTGCCGTAAAATTATCAATTGCCCTTACCTACTGACGTAATTCTGCATGTGCATGTGTGTGTGTGTGTGTGTGTGTGTGTGTGAATGCATAGTGTGTTTCGTTGTTGTTTTCTGAATTAGCGTGTACATGTGTTTTTGTGTGAATTAGGAGTATGCTATTGTTTGAGTATGAACGAACAAATTAGGTTTTTAATCATTTAGAGAATTATGTGGAATAATATGATTTTTGTGTTTAGAATAGACAATTTATTTTTTTTTTCTCTCCTGTTCCAGCACTGATGATGGAATTTTAATTCCGAAACGTTTGCAATAAATGTAATGTTCGTTTTTACTCTGGTTCTTCTTTTTATTCTACGAATAAGATTCTCGAAGAATCGCCCTATTGGAAATAGAATTAAAATCTGTTATATTATCCTGAATTACTTAGTCAATAATTTGAAAATAAATTATCTTTGTGGATGTGAATGTAGAGCTACAAGTAGCTCATGTCAACTGAAGTAAGCGTTGTTACCGGGAGACCTCCTAAGGTTTTCATCACGTACTATCGGCTGTGGATTTTGTGTGCTCTGTGATAACATTGCTTGGCATACTTAATTTGTGTGTTTCTTTTTGTTTGTTTCAGCCTAGATTCTTGCTCTGCTATAAACTATTATTGTGCTTAAATTAATCTTAAGCCTGGAAGACCTGGCTTGCTTGAGTCCTACCATCTTGGGAGGTGAGTTGAGTGGTTTTTCTAGTTAATTAGCATGTGCCTGGTTGGAATTTTCAGTCCATCAGTTTTGGTTTCTGATTTGGTTTGCTTTTATTTCTTTCCCGAGTTTTCCACGAGTTTTTCAATACTCGTGTGTGTGTATCATCTAAGTGTATTAATTTTAAGATATTTTAAAAACCAATGATGGTACTTTTGTACCATCTCTATTGGAAATAAACCGTTTTCTTTCTATTGGAAATAAACCGTTTCCCATTGTGTCTTGAGATATTGATTTTGATTGATTTCCTTTATTTTGGATTGAAGTTCTGTTCTTTATGTTCATTGTACTTGTATAATTTGCATTTTTGATTTATTTTGATTTACTTTGCATTATGAGATTTATTTGCTTCTGATTTCTGTTTAATTTGTTTGTTTGTTTTATTCTTTTTGTAAAGCCTGGTCATGGGAGTTGCTTGTGGTTGTGCGCCCGCCAGGCATATAAATAGGATCTGCGAGAGACATCGTGGTTCATTTGGCGGTGGTCTGCCGTAGAGGTCGAGTTTACAAACAAAAGCGTCGCTGTCAGTAGCGGAGCTCGGCTGTCGAGAAAGAATCTGTAGAGATCACAGATACGCTATAGATTACCTTCCGATCTAAAGATTCTCTACCAATTACGAAGCCTGTGTCAAGTCTGAAGTAACAATAATAAAGGATAACACCACGTTACTGCATCTGATTTCACTCCCGAACCTCATTCGCGTTTAGTTACGACCTGATACTGAAAGGGCCGGAACATTTCTGGTGCCCGAGTATGGGGAGCCACATTCAAGATATCCACATTGCCACATTGCCCCATTGAAGAAGAAAGATATCAAGAATTGATCTTCAGTTCTGCTGATCCGTGATTTTAAATGTGAGGAGTGTCACCCTGTTTGGAGTAACGTCGCATAGTTATCACATTACTTCAGTGCATCGAGAAAAGGAAGAAAGACGTCAGCGCAGAAAATCAAAGTGCTTTCCAAGAAACTCTTCGAGAAAGAAACACTTCGAGGGAGAAAAAAATCGAAAATCTACAAAATGGGCTACTCAAAGGAGAAGATGATGTGAGGGGTCCAGACCAACAAACTGGTCTGTCGACGAGATCTACGCATCTACGCACCGTCATCTGCAACGAGAAGATCTACGAGAGCTACGCGTCGCCAAAATATTAAGTTAAGTGTACGCCGATAATGTTGCTTGCAAATTAAATAAGCATGCGCTCAAATTAATGACTATACATCATCATTATAAAATTAATGAGTAGGAAGTTAAGCAGTAGGCATTACAAGAGCAAGCTGGTTCCTGGTAGCTGGAGAGCGAGCAGCATGGGCATTGCGAAAGCGCAGTAAGCAAGCTGATTTCCCGGGAGTGAGAGAGCGAGCGTATACGCGGAAACGTTGTGTGGAGAGGTAGTCCATTGTTCTCCAGAACAATTGAAGGAAGTTGTTGCTATTGTCTCGGGCTATTGTTCTCCGGCATATAAGAGTAAGCTGGGGCAGCTTGCCTCTGTTCAGAGTGGTGCCAGCCTCACGAGCAATTAGCAAATAGCCTGTTTTAAGTCCACTGAAAATGTGAGTTAAAATTTTATTGTATGTAAAATATTATCATTTGCATGTAGAAAATTTTATTGTGTGTAGAACATTTTTCTTTTAATGGAAATTGGAGGTTTATGAATATAGGATTATTTTTGTGCTTATGTCGAACAGTGACTCTGACGAATACGAGTACATAAGAACAACCCCGTACTTGACTAGCTTTGGTAGGGTATCCGTCCCTGTTTTCAGATTTTCAATTCCTCAAATACCTAGCACGATGGCGACCACTGTTACCCCTGTTATCAGTGCAGCCGTTACAACAGTTAGCGCTGTAACTAGTACGGTTACCGCTGTGACAACTTCTATTGTAGGTCCAATACCTAGTGTTGTGATTGCTGGGCAGGATCTACCGCAGTACCGAGGTAGAAGACGTAGAAATGACCCGGACTTCATAGAAAACAAATCACTAGAAACGCATATAAAAAATGTGAGAGCGTATTTCAACATGCTCTCAGACAATTCTGAAGAAGCAAAACTAAACTTATTGTTGCGAACTGCAGACAAGCGGGTAGGCGATTTCAATACGGTCGTAGCCTCCATAATTAGCGAAGGTTACGAGTTAAGTTTCGAAGAAGTCGTGCACCTGTTAGAAAATATCTACGTATCAAAAGGTGAAAGATCTTTGCACGCGGTCGCCTGTGATCTAAATAACGTACGCCTGAAAAGAAACGATGCATTAGCTAGCCAATTCGTGGCGATATTATCCAAAATCCGTAAGCTAACCCACAGAATAATGACCAGCCCGGAGTGTTCGAACAGAGCCCACCCCTATGTAGTAAATTGTCCCGATCCTGTTGCCCTCGATAAGTATGTCGAGAATACTTTAATTGTTGCATTAGCTATGGTTATCATCAACCCCCTAGTCACCGAAGATTTCTCAAAAAAACTATTTAACAAACCCTTTAACTCGTCGGAAGAGCTCCTTCAGAGACTAGTGACTGTAATTCGCAATTTTCCCGAGGATAAACAAATATTAGCGACTCGATCTGAGAGATCTATGGAAATCTATTGTGCTGAGGATGATCATTCGTCCGAATCAAACTTTGATGCAGCCTGTGATGAGGCCGAAGTGCATACAACAGAAAGAGGCGGATTTCGAGGTAGAGGTAGGACGCGTAGGCCCTACTGGAGACCAAATTTCCCGAGACCAACTTTCCGTGCTAGACCTCACGTAAAATCTTATGTTGGAGATAGAGAATTAGGAACTCTAGAAGTTCAGGCAGTGGAGACAGCTGAAACAAAGCGTTGCTCGAATTGTTACAACCATGTGTGTGTCTGTCAAGGACAAAGTGTGTCGGGAACCGTTGTGGCTAGGAAACCGACTGATTGGTACAAACCAGGTTCATCTCAGACAGCCACCGAGCATTCACTGCGTGATGTAGCTTGTTTTCGTTGTAATAAGTTAGGACACTACGCAAGAGATTGTAGGTCCAGAAGAGACTATTTAAACAGACCCGGCAGACCGGCTCGTGTCCGTGCGCGAGGACAGTATAAAACTAGTATGTCAGAAAAAGGCCAGGTAGAAACTTACCAAACTAACAGTGCCAATGATTTTTTAGCGTAAACAGCAGAGACGATTTCATTTCCGATAGAAATAACGTAGATGGTAAAAATGAAACTACAATAACTAAGTATGACTCTACGGCGACGAATCCCTGTGAACCCGAGGAGAATTCTGGTGCTGAAGATTCCCTCGCTAAAAATGTTGAGAGAGTTGATGTGTTAAACATGTCTGAAGATTCCCTCGTTAAAAATGTTGAGATAATTGACACACTAATTAAGTGTCAAAATAGATATGAATCTCTGGGAGAGGTGGAATTAAGTGATGATCTGAACGATCATGGCATTAATTATGAAAGCCATTTTACGGCGAACGTTTGTAAATACGAAGAAGATGAAGAAGTTGAAGTTACAGGACAAAATGAATTATTTGTAATACGAAAAAGTCATAAGCCCATGATTGTGCTTAGAAAAGATGCAGACCTGTGGAATGCATTGATTGATTCAGGATCAGAGAAGTGCCTAATCAGCTACCACAGAATAAGTGAGATAAGTAATGACGTGAAGCCAAGTTCTCTGACTATAAAAGGCGTTAACGCTAAGAGTAATGTTGAGGGCGAGGTGGAGCTTGTCCTAAAGTTAAAAAACGGTGTAAGTTTAAAGACAAATGCTTTAATAATTAAAGATGGTATTTACAATTATGACGTCATTATTGGGCGTGATTTATTGGACAAGAACGCCGTGGTAGACTTAAAACAAAGATGTTTAATTATCAAAGACGAGAAAATCCCCTTTGCAGAGGTAAAACGACGAAAAAAGAAAAAGACAGAGTGTCTCGAGTATTTAATAGAGAATACTGAGTGTCTCATGGCAGACACGATTACGTCCAGAGCTAAGAAAAAAGTCCTAAATAAGCTAAGAGAGAAGAGGACGTGCATTGCTGAGAAAGCAAGTGAGGAAGTAAAAAGGGATGGTAAGAGAGAAAATCAGCCTGTTCGAGGCGTAGTTGCAGTTACCAATTCCCAAACAAGGCCAAGGCCGTTAAGAGTGCATACTCAAAGAATTGAAATTGCTCCTAATGTAATTTTGAAACATGTTGGACATGTTGAAAAGTGTAAAAATGGAGAATACATAATAAAGAAAGCAACTTTAAAAGAAGGCATTTGTGTCGCCGAAGCAATTGTGAGAGTTAACAATAGGAGAAAGATTCCGTTGTTGTTAATTAATAGCTCCGACAGAGCGATTGTTTTACCAGAAAATGCAATTATAAGTACCTTAGAAAAAGTGGAAAAGGATCACATTGAATCCGAAGTTTACTTGTCGGATGTACAAGGAGAATTAAAGGAAGGATTGAGTACTTCTGTACAGGCAACGAGTGTTGTTCAGGACAGTCATTTAGATGTCGAGAAGAAAGACACTAATAGTAAATCTGTCGGGATCACAGGAGTTGTCGACGAAGGGTACGTTTATGATTCCAAAGAAGTAGCCCGTGGTCGGCGGAAATTAAATAATGATGATATCAAGTGTAACGATGACGAAATGAAGCCTGAATTGCTGAGTTTGTTGAATGAATTCAGAGACGTTATTACTATAGACAATGAATCGATCTCAGCTGCTGCAATTAAACCATACAAAATACGTTTGAAACCTAACGTGGATGTCGTAAATGTCCCTCCCTATCGTATTGCCCACCGTTACATGGAAGACTTGAAAGTCGTTAACGAAAAAATGTTAGACGACGGAATTATTAGACCATCGATTTCAGCTTATAATTCACCGATAATTGTAGTTCATAAGAAAGATGGAACTATACGTCCGGTAGTTGACTTTCGCAAAGTAAATGAGGTAATTCATGAAGAATCATTTCCGCTGCCGCGAGTGGACGAGCTTCTCTATAGTTTAAATGGTCAAAAATATTTTTCAAAACTAGATCTTAGGTCAGGATATCATAATATTACACTGACCGATGAGAGTAAAGAAATAACCGCATTTACAGTTGGTAGTAGAAAATATGAATTTAATCGTTTACCCTTTGGTTTAAAAACCTCACCTGCATATTTCCAGTCTGTCATGACGCAAACGCTATCTCCTGTTCTAGGAAAACTATCTTTCGTCTTTATGGACGACGTGCTCATATTTTCTGACGAGAAGGCACAGCATCTTGCCGATATCAAAGTTGTACTTGAACTGTTAAGAAATGCTAGATTGTCAATAAAAACGGAAAAATGTGAGTTTTTCCGTGACGAAATTGAATATTTAGGACATTCCATTAGTGGAATGGGAACCAGAAGCACCGGTACTGACAAAGTAAAGAATTTAGAAATTCCAAAGAATGTTAAACAACTACAGTCATTTCTAGGACTAGTAAATTTCTTTCGTAGGTACATAAAAAATTTTGCGAGTATCGCAAGCCCACTCTATAATCTCCTAAAGAAAAATGTCGAATTCAATTGGTCAAAAGATTGTCAAAACGCTTTTGAAAAATTAAAGGGTGAACTGTGTGAAAGCACGGTCTTGAGTCACCCAAACTTCGATCAAAAATTTCATCTGTTTTGTGATGCATCGAATGTAGGCATAGGAGCTGTTTTACTCCAGTCATCTACTGATAAAGTTCGAAACATGAGACCTGTCGCATTTTTCTCTAAAACGTTGAATTCCACTCAACGACGATACTCAACTACGAAAAAGGAAATGTTCGCTATAGTTGAAGCGTTAAAGTACTTTAAATATCTTGTTTTAGGCTATGATCTGGTCATTTACACCGATCATAAGCCTTTAGTTCCTTTATTTTCAAAGAAATTGCCTGAAGACAACACGCTCGCTAGGTGGAGTATTTATGTCCAAGCCTTTGATGCCAAATTAAAGTATTTTTCTGGGAAAGCGAATAGTGCCGCCGATGCATTAAGTAGATTAAATCATGACAAAAATCCTTTAACAGAAAAAGAACTGTCAGAGTGTTCTGATTTAACCCCAGATGTAGAGACTTTTCCCGTTGTAACCAGGCTGCAAGCCGCTGCTGCGGGTAACAAATGTAACAAGCCCGTGACTGAGGAAGAGTTCGAGGAGACAATGCCAGGAAATGATGACGGAAGAAACAACAACAGTACTGCTGAAAGCCCCAGACGTGAACCCAGTGACTTTAATAGCAGACAGAAAACGAGCTTAAGCAGACTGGATAAAGTTAACAAGACTACAGACCATTCAAGTATTAACGACAACTGGTCGTTAGACGAATTCAAACGTGAACAAGATAGTGATGCCTTTTGTTCTGAAATGAAGGATGCCCTAGAGAATGCAACAAAAGTTTCTAATACTGACATGAATGAATTTCTGATCATGAATGACATTTTATATAAAAGACGAAGAATTGACAACAGACCCAGCACCATCCTGACTATTGTGGTGCCATATACTCTGTTGCATAAGACAATTCTATTCATACACAATTTGTCCCATACAGATTTGAATCATACCTTGTTTAAGTTTAAATTAAAATATTTTCATCCGTACGAACGGACAATTACACGCAAAATTGTTGAATCTTGTGACATCTGTAAGATTCTAAAATCACGAATACCGATGCCGATTAAAATTCTAAATGCTCCAATTGGAACACGATGTTTTCAAACGGTCAGCATGGACTTCTACGGTCCATTACCAATGACGGACAATGGTAACAAATATATTCTTGTATTTATCGACCTATTTTCACGCTTTGTTAAATTATATTCGACTAGTGACCGATGTACAGAGACTGTTACAGATTGTCTATGGAATTTTTGCTGTTTGTTTGGTACCCCGGACGTGCTACTGTCCGACAATGCCCTGGAATTTAAATCATCTAATGTGAAGAATTTCACAAAAGGACTTTCTATCTTAAAAAAGGAAGTTCTAGCTTATTCCCCTTTTTCAAACGGCATTGTTGAGCGATGTAATGGTAAAATTCGACACCTGCTCAAGTTATATCTAAATTTTCTTACTCATAATGAGTGGGATAGATTGCTGGATATTGTAGAGAATTCGATTAATAATAGCTATAATGAAACTTTAGGAGATACACCCGCATACACGGTTTTCGGTAGAGATACGTGTGTTTATATCAGTTCTACTAATTTAGAAGACTTCAATGTTGCGACTACATATGAAGATGTTCACAAACAAAAATTTACCGAGTCATCTATTGTAGTGAACAATATTAGAAATGCGATCATTAACGCCACAATTGAAAGAACTGCCTATAGAAATATGAAACGTCGCGATAAAAATTTAAAAGTGATGGACCGTGTACTAGTAAAAAATCATGCCAAAAAACACAAATTACAGCTAAATTTCTTAGGACCAGGTATCATTGAAAAGCTAGGTAAAAATTACGCAGATATTAAGATCGGTAACAAGATTATCCGATCGAACCTAAACTATGTGCTGCCTTTAGATAAGTTAAGAAGGTAAAATTGTCAACCTAGTTGGAGCTGTTCATTCCTTATATTCTGAAAATGCCATTCCATATATGTATTTCAATGGTATTTAGTTTGTAAGTTCGTTCAATGAGTTTCTAGCTTGTAAGAGTGTTCTACGAGTTTCTTTCTTAAGACTTTATGTATGTCTTGCGTTAGGAATTATTGTTGCGCAAACACCTTGTGCCGAGAGGTTGAGCTTAGGATGTTGTCATACTGTTATTGCGACAACAAATGTGCTCATCAAGCCGTCGGCTAGAGTTGACAAACTGAGCTGTAATCGTGGAGATGTCGACACGAGAGTGCGAGTGTGCAACCGCGAGAACTGCCTCGATTCTGCCGCAAATTGTTTGGCAACAATGCTAGGCAGTGTAGTTGGAATGAAAGTGTCTTAATGAGAATGTGTCTTAATGAGAATGTGTCTTAATGAGAATGAAGCGTTGCCTTATTATGAAACGACAATTGCTTACTTAAACTTGTGGCCATGCTAATATCCTGTATCGTATCCTTTCAGAATCCTTGGGCGACTCCTGAACAATTCCAGAACAGTGCACACTCCGATTTACAAGATACACACATACACTTTGAACCTTCAATTAGTACTTGGTAGCGTACTTATCTAACATCAATCAATCAATCAATCAATCAATCAATCAATCAATCAATCAATCAATCAATCAATCAATCAATCAATCAATTAATCAATCCATCAATCAACGTTTAATGCCACTGTAATAAGCAAATACTTGCTGTTCCACCTAAGGTTAGCGTTTAATACTACAACGCTAGACTTCCACTTTTTATTCTGAACACGTTTAAATCCCGATGTGCACCGGGGTAAATCAACTGTGGCAGCCGCAGGAAACAAAAATAGTCTTCGGTATCAAGATACGAAAGGAAGTATTACAAGAAGCCTACTGCAACTTTCAAGTGTTCCTGAACCTCGAATCCCCGTTGCGTACTCGAATTCAAGTATTTGAATCTGGAGAACACGTCGAACTCGTGTTCATAATCAGAATTGCTGCATTCCCAACAAATATCCAGTGAAGAATTCCAGTGAAGTACATCCACATTTATAAAGTCATAATTCATTTATCACATTTAGGTGATTAAAATAAATCACAATTTTAATTCCCGCGTCGTTAGTAGCTTTTTGGCCTGCTAAGATGGGCAACAAGGTTGCTAACTTTAATGTAGACACCATTCTAACGGCGATTAAAGCCAACAACGGTCAAATATCGGATGAACTCATCCGACACACCGAGGAAACGAGAGTAGATCTCATACCTGACCAGTTGAGCGACATTATGTTGCTTCTTTACACGATAATCACTATCATAATTACGGTAATGATTATTTACATAAAACGCGACCTTAACAAGGTAATAGGTCGTCTAAGTGGCGAGGACGTCGCTTTGCGTCGAACCGCCTTAAAAGAAATCTGTAATAGTCCTAAACAAGTAATTGCAGTTTCACCTTAAGCTCTGATTAAGATGGATCTGATTATCATATTCTTGGTTTTAATATCTCCCGAGGAGTAGAATCCTCCCATGTCTTAGATTACTACTATTTTATACGGAGAGTTTTTCTATTATATACGGAATATGTTTTTATTGTCGTTAATTATAAACATTGATGTCGCGTTACTCGCCCTTTGCTAAGTTCATTTATTGTTTTAGATTGGTGGAATTGAATTAGCTATTGATTTTTCTTTTATTTCCTTGCAATCTTTAATTTAGTTGAATTGAGATATGTTATTTTAAATCGTATTTGATTCCTATTCTACTTTTACCTTGCCAATTGTGGTAATGTAATGTACTGTTTAGCGCATTTAAACCTCTTTTTGATATTTTATGTAACTTAGTCTTATGATGGAGTTTTCCTTTTTATTTCCCATAGCATTGAAAATTCTGTTCTCGAAATATGTTCATATGTTAATCCTAAATAAAAATTTTGTTCTCGATCTGACGGTAGGTGTCCATTTTGTTCAAAAAAGTATACCTTATGGAAAGGATTTATTAAGTACGCGTTTTGATGTTTGATTTTGATATTTTGATATGTTAATAAAATTGTGTGGTGTATCCATTTATATCCGAAATATCTGGAGTATCCAAGAATTCTAAGAATCAATTGATAAATAACTTGATATGAATGAACAAATTGTTTGAGCTAAGTGCGAAGAGTGATTATTTGGTTGATTTTGGGTAATAAATCTAGTATTGAATTGACACTAAAAATAATGTTTGACAAGATGTAGGATTACCGTTGAAATTTGTTTATGATGACGGCATAGGCCATACCTGCCTACCTCCGTTCATAATTCGGAAGCAATTTTTCTGATCTGTGTAATTAACTCGACGAGTTGTAAGAGTTATTGATCGTCAAAGGATAATCAATGTGATTGATTGACGTTTTAAAAATATTTTTATTGTAATAAAAAATTTTTGTGCGTGGGGGGTCCTAGATGTGCGCCCGCCAGGCATATAAATAGGATCTGCGAGAGACATCGTGGTTCATTTGGCGGTGGTCTGCCGTAGAGGTCGAGTTTACAAACAAAAGCGTCGCTGTCAGTAGCGGAGCTCGGCTGTCGAGAAAGAATCTGTAGAGATCACAGATACGCTATAGATTACCTTCCGATCTAAAGATTCTCTACCAATTACGAAGCCTGTGTCAAGTCTGAAGTAACAATAATAAAGGATAACACCACGTTACTGCATCTGATTTCACTCCCGAACCTCATTCGCGTTTAGTTACGACCTGATACTGAAAGGGCCGGAACATGGTTCTTGTACTTATAAGTTGCACTCATTCTTTTAAAATTCAGCCAGCAAGTCAACACCTCATGTCCATGCTCCCTATGCTCCCTACTCTTGGCTCATTTTGTCATACCTGTTTCTACAATTTCTTCTAGTTGCTGGGCCTCTGGATTAGTTAATTCTCATATTCTGGTTCTGAGTAAACTATGACAAACACTAAAGTTTCATTTCACTAATAGTTAAAGACTTATTATGCAAGATCAATGATGTATTATAGGAAATTCTGACTCCGCAACAGCGTGCTACGTTAATCAATTTTGCTGCAGTTGAATAACTATACTCTATTTTTATTTTACAACACCTAGAAAAAATATAGGAAATACAACTTTATATATTTTACTTTATAATTATAATAATTTTAAGCTATTTTTGAATTACTCTGTTTTCTGAAGGATGTTCAAGTTATATCTCATTGCAATATTAATTGACTTTAGCCCCTCTCAGGGGGATACAACTAGTGTATCTATGGGAATGAATTAGTGTTCCCAGGGGGACTATGTGTGTGCACGAGCTAAAGGTTAGGTAGGCTTTCTTTTTGTTAAAATAATATAGGTTTTTGTTTTGTTATGGACCACCTTTTTTGGTTTACTGTTGTCCTGTTTTTTCAGCACCTACCACTTCTTCTTCAACTTTGATCTTGTTTCATGAACTTTTTTCTCATCTTACCGTTTCTATGAGTTTTCTGCATAGATTCTGCGTTCCCTTCCCAATTGAAAATCAAGGACGTTTCGCCGGTGGGAACGCGCCGGTTCCTATGCGTTTTTTAGTTGTATTACGCGCGGTTTAAGGGTCAGATGTCCACTTTTTCGGACAAAAACTGCACGCGAATCGCCGTTGTTCCGCCCTACCTAACGGCCGTTTACCGCCTCAGGACCAGATTCGAATCGCGGCTGGCCGTCCATGGATTATAGGTTAGAAAATCGCTCCCGGTTGCACGTGCCTCGCCTCACGGGGTGTACAATATTGCACTGGAAGCTTTGGATCTTACAATACATTCACACTTAATGCATTGTGAATGTATTGACTCATTAAGCTAGCTCAGAACAATATTGTACATCCAATGAGATCGAGGCACGTGCAACTGGGAGCTCAGGTACATAAGACAATACATTAGAAAGCACATAGAATCCCGCTCTTTCTTGAACTTTTATTACAAAAATGAAACATTCTCTACATTAAAATTGACATGAATATCTTACTTCCATTAATCACAGCCTTCTCACCAATGAAACACCAAAATAATATAGGAATTGAAAATGAAATCACAATCCATTTAAAATGCTGCATGTAACAAACAAATATCAACACGTGCACTACATTTTGGGACATATCATATGTGTACCATTAGGTACATTAAATACCGGCATAAATGAATAGCATTTCCATAATTTCACTACCTTTTTTAGAATTGATTTGAACCTACCTGGTAAAAATTTTAGTACACTTTTATTTCTCACACCTTTTGTAAAGGACAAGAATGGACTTGAGCAGTTCAGTGAGTTTCTAAATTCTGCTACTCACAACTTAACCGAACCAACCGTAGCAATCGCACAAACGTAGTCAACGTTTTAAGGGAACGCGGAATCTGTGCAGAAAGGGTATAAAAACAGTAAGTTGAGAAAAAAGTTCATGAAACCAAATCAAAGTTGAAGAAGAAAGTAGTAGGTGCTAAAAAACAGGACAGCAGTGAACCGAAAATATGTGGTCTTTTAACATAAAAAATTTTATTTCAGCAAAAAGAAGGCCTACCTAACTCATAGCTCGGGCCTTCACATTTTCCTCCCTGGGAGCGCTAGCTCCCATAGATACAATAGTTGTATCCCTCTGAGGAGTGTCTACATTATATCGCGTGTCCCACAAAAATGTCTCGGAGTTTTTAAATGATTATATCTCCGCTTTAAATTAACATCTTTAAAATGTATTTTTTCACAATGAATTAAATTTTGTTTCAGTTTCGAATAGTCTAATTTTTTTGAAAATCGTTTAATAACCACTTTACAGAGTTCGATATACTGAAAGAGGTAGAAAATATAATTGTTCTAAGGAAATATTTTAAAAACAACAACACTGGTGTTCTTCATTTCTTAATACTTACTATTTATAATAATTACACACTGATGTATCCTACATACCACCAAGTATTTAAACGCTCTGAGAAGTTTTTTACTCGCTTATTTATTGCAATATCTATCGCTTATCTATTGCAATATGAGGCAACGAAAAACTGTGAAAAAGTTCGAAGAGCAATTAATGAAAAATTTCCGGAAAGATACACGTCCGATAAGAAAACTGTGTATCGTCCTGTTAGAAAATTAGAAAGAAAATTAAATGCTCCTCTTACTTGTTCACAGTTTACCGTTGCTTCATATTCTCATACGAGGAAAATTCTTTGATCGTGAGTGAGCTGCATTTTAGGTGTCTTCAAATGATGAAATAAGGAATTAAGTAATGTATTGAGAAATGAAGAACACCAGTGTTGTTTTGAAAACTTTTCTTATGAGCAATTAGTTGTTCTACCTGTTTCAGCAAATCAATCACTGTAAAGTGGTTAGTAAACGATTTTCAAAAACTTAAATTATCCGAAAAGGGAACAAAATTCATTGCATTGTGAAAAAAGACCTTTCAAATATGTTAATTTAAAGCGGATATACAATCAATGAAAAAGTCGGGGATATTTTTGTGGGACACCAGGTATTTACAGGGTGTTGTGTGATGCGATGCGGATTTTAACCATAGGCAGAAAAACGCAAAATAAAACGATTTTCAGGAGTGACAAAACCTCACAACTTCTTTGTTTTCGAGAAATGATGACCTGAAATAATTATAGATTCCTGTAAGAATAGCCTGAAGCGCGTGCCAAAGAAGTTTCGTTTTTACTCGTTGGCTGCATGTCAAGCCCATTCTTACGGGAATTTGAAATTATTTCAGGTCATTTCTCGAAAACAAAGCAGTTTCGAGGTTTTGTCACTCATGAAAATCGTTTTATTTTGCGTTTTTCTGCATTTGGTTAAAATCTGTGCATTGAATTACATAACACTCTTTATATATATATATATATATGTTTCATTAAAAATAATGCCACATTGATTATTAATAATGGTTTTGTTCAATTTTTCTAGTTTTCGGAAGAGTTTACTTTGATCGGTATTTATTGAATTTAAAAGCTCCCCTAATGTTATGTGATTAAAATTTTGCGAAGCGTTTCGTCCTGTGTCCACGGACATCATCAGGCTGAAAATAGTTTGAGTTGTGCAGCTAATAGAATGGAGAATGTACCTTCCACTACGGAACCTAGGTCGCCTTGCCCTCCTCACTTCGCAGACCAACTGTACACCTTCTAACTTGCATCAAATGCACATTTCTACATTCGGGTAACCGCAGCGACTCTGCCCAGTTCTTCATTCTATCAGCTGCACAACTCAACCTATGTTTAGCCTGATGATGTCCGTGGAGTGGACACAGGACGAAACGCGTCGCAAAATTTTAATCACAAAACGTTAGGGGAGCGTTTAAATTCAATAAATTTCGATCAAAGTAAACTCTTCCGAAAACTAAAAAAATTGAACAAAACTATTATTAAGAATCAATATGGCATTATTTTTATTGAAACCTGTATCAAGGAAGGGTTACTACCAAAATATATTGAATATATATAAATATATATATATATATATATTCTTGATAATCAATACATCAAGAAATAAACCAATAAAATATATCATATTTTATTTATTTCCTAATATAAAGATATATCAACTCAAGTGTACAGAGAGCCATTTCAACGCTCATGTACATTATATATGCATATTATTCTCAATAGATCTCTCACATTTTTGTTCATTATGGAAATGATTTGCCTGGAGGGAACATTTTGAAGATTAGATTAGATTATAAGTTAGTTTAGGCCTCCTCATCCGCTACGAAAATAGAACGTATCAAAGAGAGGAAGGCACCATTTAGTATGGAGATAAAAAAATGAGGAATCTATGCTGAAGGGTCATAGAAACAGTAAGATGGGAAAGAAGTTCATGAAACAAGATCAAAGTTGAAGAAGAAAGTAGTAGGTGCTGAAAAACAGAACAGCAGTGAACCGAAAAAATATGGTCCGTAACAAAGCAAAAACCTGTGCTATTTTAACAAAAAGGCTTACCTAACCTTTAGCTCGGGCCCTCACATTGTCCCCCTGGGAGCGCTACTTCCCATAGATACATTAGTTGTATCCCCCTGAGGGAGGGGAACATTTTGAATATCATTAAAGAACATAACGGATGAAATTAGAGTTACAACGTAAATTTTCAATACCCTGCATCAGCTGAGTGACCAATGAACCAGCAAAAAAAAAATTTTGCAAAAGAAATGCATCATTCATAAATTACCTACGTAGGCACTTAAAGTTAACTGAATGTGCTTGTTTATTGGCTGGATGCTGAACAGCATTTCAAATAACAAGTTCAAAGACTGGAAAATATTTCATTAGAGCACCAAATGGCAAGCAAAGGCAAAGAATAGCACAAAAGAATTTCCTTGCGTTACTAATGCGGTTTTAGAGAAAAAATTAGAGCACAATTAGCTAGCGCAATTATCTACCAAAAAAGTATTTGCAATAAACCATAACCACAAATGATAGATAGGATGCACTGTTGCGCAGGACTCAATGCACAGAATTACAAATCTTGAAAAACAAATTAAACAAGAGAATAGTTGAAGACGACATAGCATGGACAGTAAGAAAATGAAAAAAGAATGTCTATCATGAAAAGGCAAAACGATAATTACAATATAAAATGACCCAAATTCACATCTCTCGGACCCTGTAGGAGTGCTAAGTCCCAAAAGTGCAAGAGTCACACAACGTTGTGCTATTTTTTGGCCATGATACATATTTAGAGCAATCGATTTTTCATTATAAACTCACAGTTTTGGTTTATCACCAGCGTTTTCCTCTATTCTTGTGGGCACTGATACAAAGCACTGTGAAAAGCATATTGGTTTAATTTATTGTTCAATGTCAGCATTTGCACTTATTAATATCGTGAAAATAAGTAACTTATTGTGACATCAATACACATTTGAAAAAAAGTCTTTATAGCCACTCTGTGAAAAACTTGCAAATGAATCAAGTGAATGTGAACTGTTCTGTAAACTTGCTCAGTAAACTATCCAGAGTACTTTGATATGAATACCACTGTTCTAGTTTCATAACAGTTGGACGAACAACACTTCACATAACTATGTTTAAAAAATTGAACTCAGCTTGAGCTCGAAAAGTGACAAGAAAAATCTGAGGATGAGCATAACGGTTGATCGCCACAACGTCCCAGAAAACAATATAATATCAATAAACATGTTTTGGGCATCTGATGCAATACTACGTCACAATTTGCCTAACGCAATGATTGTGAAGAACACAGTCGAAACACCAAACGCAACCTTTGCAGAGGCAGTAACCGCCTGTACGCTCACGATGACACGCTGTCATTAACTGACAGATCGAGTCATGCCGCTTTCAAATGTTACGGCCGTTAATCAACTGAAAATTTTGCGCCTTCGATTCATCCAAGGCCAACTATGAATTTCACGTCCGAGCTTGACCGCGCATGGTTTGGGGCGCGTAGAGGCAGTGTTAAAGCAGAGCAGGCCGACTAGCCTATAAATCGTGCATAATCGACCCTCACGTCCTTAATACACCGGCGATACGTCCTTTATTTTCAATTGGGTTAACTCCATACTACATGGTGCCTTCTTCCTTCCTCTCTTTGGATCTCATTTGTTGAGGATATGGAGGCTTAAACTAACTAATAACCTAATTGACTTTAGCCTAAAAGAGCTATCCTGAAATTTTCATTGTTTTGTGGGAAATGAAAGATTAAAATGTCTAATATATTTGATGCAGTGTAACAATTTTTCAGTTTAATTTAACTGCATTTGGTGATAAAATATCTTATATATATAGATTCATGCATTGGGTGTATCGGTGAGTGAGCCGTGCTAAAATACTTTTCATGTTTTTATAACTTATTTTCATTTCACAGGAAGATGTTGAAGAGTTCATGAGCAAAAAATCTGGTGGTGCAGAAGAAGTGATCAGGCGCCTTGATGAGCAGCCCAGCAACTATCGCTGCATGGAGTCGCACCTCACTGCCACTCGCTTGAAGTGGGTCTATTATTTTATCATAAAGATTTAAAAGAAGCACATTTGTGTAAAGTATATTTATTTTATGTTAACTATGTCAGTATTAGTTGAAGTAGTATCCTCTTATTTGACTAAATCAAAAAAGCGCTCTTTTGCCCAACGTAAAATTTTCTCTTGCTTATTGGTGAAGACACAAGGGTTTTGTATCAAAGTTCACCATTAGTATTTATTGCTCATTAGGCAAGACAAAGGATGGGTTTTTGTAAAAAGTGCTACTCTAATACTCTAATTTTTTTAATGCTATGCATCTAATTTCATTAGTGTAATTAAGATGTCTTAATGTTTTTGATGTAAGCCAACTTGCCAAAGTAATATTTTTCCCTTCTCCAGCATGCATTGAATGTAGGTGGGATATATTGTTAATTGCCATTCAGAAAGTTGAAAACTTTCCTCTTTGGTTATAATCTTTTATTCTTCATAGACTAAAATCATTTGTGCATTATTTTAATTTTTCAAACACTATTTTTCAAAAAATGTTTAGAATTTATGTTCCATGAAGTGAATAATTTCGACATATCTGCAGAAATATTCACTCATCCATTATTTATTGGTGTAGGCTGAAGCACCAGGTTCCAGACATCAAAAGCTGCCTGCAGATCATAGAAGATATGAAGGCTCGACAAGACAGCACGGAGGATCTGGAAACTTGATTACTGCTTTCTCACCAAGTCTATGTTGAAGCTACCATTCAACAGTCTGCTTATGGCTTGGGGTTAGTGAAACTGGACTAAGTTCAACTGCTGTAAGGAATTATGAGAAGTTAAGAAAACGTGAAAGATTTTAATCACATTGTTTCTTGTACTAACATGTTTGGGTAGGAAGAATTTTTTTTTTCATTTTTATTTGAGTTTGAAATTAGAGCAAAGCAGAAAATTCTGATCATGTTTTTGTATTTTTCTTTTTAATTTGAGATCATTTCTAAGTTTATTTTCTAAAGGTGGGTGTAATATGTCATTTTTACGCAGAAGCTTTGTACTTCGTAGTATCCTGCTCATGTGTTTGCTTCATCGCTACTGCTTTTACCTTGAATTTCATAAAGCAGCATATGCCTTGATTTTAGGTGTATCTGTGCCATAGTTAGATCAATATAACCAGTGCGCCCTCTCATGGAAGTACAACTTTTGCATCTATAGGAATTAGTACTGCCAGGGGTGAGATGTGAGGATCCAAGCTGAAGATTAGGTAGGTATTCCTTTGGTTGATGTAGAAAAGTTTTTGTTTTGTCGTAGGCAATTTTTTTTGTTCACTGGTGTCTAATTTTTCATGTTATCTAATCAAACCAGTGTACATAATTATTGTGTATATTTTACTGGCGGTTTTACCCCTTTTTGTGAAAGCTTAAAATATCTATTCATAATGACTGAAAACTCTTCAGTAGTATGAGCAATTTCTAAGCTCTTCTAAAGGTACATATGCATAAGTGCCTCTTCTTATCAATGTATGAAACCTCTTGAATTACTATGTCTATCCCTTTTTCTGAAAAGAAACTGCAATTTCAGCTGCAATAATTACATCTATGAGTGTGTTTTGCAGATAACTAGTGTTACTGCAATACTGTAAGATCTTTGCATCAGTGCTTATTTGTTTGTATTCTCTTTTCTGGTCTTTTGGAGAACCCAGTGTACTAACCAAGTAATTCGTTATGTGTGATTGCTTACTTCATTTCATAAGTTCAGTTATTGAAAGTAAATTTTTGCATCTCTTTCAATTCCATTGATAGGCCGAAGTCTACCAACATAGACATTGATTTTCTGCATTTTTTTAATGCTTTAGTTCAAACTGCTACAGCAAAATTCCTCTGCTTTGATGCTTTGTTACTGATCTATGTATCTCTTGGTTAATCGTAGAAAACTTATTAATTGAACTTAAACCATGGTTTTAACCTAAATAATACAGTGATGACTCGTGTGTGCAGGCGAATGTGATGCTAGAGTTAGTAGAGTAAGACCTGGAGCATCGGTGCTGCTCAACAAGAACCTCAGCAACGCGAACACCAAGCTCACCCAGATCGTTTCGGACCTTGATTTTCTTAGGTGAGGTTTAGTAGATTTTCATGTGGCTACATAACTGCATTTTCTAAGTTCTATAGAATGTTTAAAAAAGTGTATGTATATACGTTATGTTTTAAAATACTCTTCTGTCATGGTATTTCAGTCAAAAAAATAATACTGTAAAAATTTGGTGAAATCACCAGTTACTGGCACAATTAGGAATACGACTGTTTTCTTGCGTTTTCACGACGTGCTTATCTCGACATGTGTTTGTGGCCATACCTAATCTTGTATTTCATCATTAGAGAGCTGCAGACTCCATTCAGCAGCTACCGAGAATTCACATTCGAGTAGGAGTTTTGGTACGGCCCAAAACATGTTTTTGGCCGTACGTAATCATCTACTCGAATGTCACTTTTCAGTAGCCACTGAATGTAGTCTGCAGCTCTCTGATGATGAAATAAAATTAGTGATTGGAGGTCAATTATTTCAGATACCGTAACCGTAGTAAGATGTATCTCCCCCAACAAATAACTAAGATCTCAATCAAGACAAAGGTCATCTGGAAAGTTGAGAATATTTACCCCTCTTCAGAAAATCATTTCAAGAAAGTTTTGTACTGAGATTTTTTTGCTCGTGTCTTTACGAGTGTTGAATTGATCGTTTTCTTCATTCAAACTTAGTTCTGGGTGCAGCTTCTGTTTTCAAGCTTGTAGAAAAATTTCAATTGTGGGACTGAACTGTCTTTCCCCGCCTCAGAAATGTGAGGTCCCAAGATGAGAGGTAGGCTTTCTTTGTATCGAAATAAAACTATATTTTTTTTGTTGTAATAGATCATCGTTTTCTGTTTACTGCTGTCCTGTTTTGAGTTATGTATTCATTCTTAGCTCACAGTTTCTAAGCCTTAGAGACCTTGTGTGGGAACGTACGCTAGTTTCCGTGCAACTTCATACTACATGGTTCCTGCATCCTTCCTCTCTTTGAAACATTTTGTTGTGGCTAAAGAGGCTCAAACGGTTCTACTATAGCGTGAGGTCTATTGCCATATATCGCCTACCCTGGTACAGTTTGAGATGTACTAATTGTTTTTAGCCAAATCAAATGTATGACAATTGGTAATATCCATTAGTAACCTAACCTCACGCTATAGTATTAGCTATAGGTAGACTTCACGTTATAGTATTAGCTATAGGTAGACCTCACGCTATAACACTAGCTATAGGTAGACCTCACGCTATAACACTAGCTAGAGTTAGATCTCATGCTTGTAGTGTTGTAGGCCTCACGCTATAGCAACGCCCGCTTAAACTAACTTAAAACCGATCAATCTTGCCCACCTCAGGACGCAGTGCACCACCACCAAGGTCACCATAGCCCGCGTGTACAACTGGGACGTGAGGCGCCGCAGAGCCAAGGCTGGCAAGACAGCACAGCAACGGAAAAACTAACCCCATAGTAGCCTTAAATATTTAGCTTCTACTTCACTGCCTCCTGCCTAGGGCTATGTTGTTGGCATATGCGAGAATGTAACCCTGGTCGAGCTTCAGTTGCGTTTCTTGTTGGCCGTCATTGGACGACTACCCCTCAGGGGGATACAACTATTGTATCTATGGGAATTTGCGCTCCCAGGGGGACTATGTAAGGGCCTGAGCTAAAGGTTAGGTAGGCTTTCTTTTTGTCAAAATATAATAGATTTTTGTTTTGTTACGGACCATCTTTTTTCGGTTCACTGCTGTCCTGTTTTTCAGCACCTACTACTTTCTTCTTCAACTTTTTCTTGTTTCGTGATCTTCTTTCTTAGCTGTTTGTTTCTGTGCCTTTTATGCATAGATTCCGCGTTTCCTTAACTCCATACTAAATGGTGCCTTCTTCCTTCCTCTCTTAGATAGCCTTTGTTGCGGATAGGGAGGCTTAAACTAACTAATAATCTAATCTAATTATTGGACGACTAATTTGCTGCGGCGGTTGCAAAGCGTGAGTCTTTTCTTTTGTAGTACCACGTGTTAGACACAAATGTGTCAAGATGGGTAGATTGCAAGTTTGATTTAAAGTCTTAGGTTAGCTATACTTGACTTCAAGAATTATAGAACTGAGAAATTGCGTTGAGATTTCCTCCTTTAGTATCGGTTGTGCGCAGCGTTGGTTTTCCTCCATCACAGTTGAATGGAACGACATCATTGCTAGCTTACCGTAGTACATATTTGACAGAGATGTTTCACGGCATTTCTCGTTCCTCGTGACGAATGTTTAGGCAAGGCTTCATTAAATTGTGCAAGAAGATTGGGTGAGGATGTTGAATTTTACATCCTAACTAATAGTCATGCCCGAGATCCACATGCTCCCTGTTGAGTTCATTCTCACTTCAGATATTTGAGCATTAAGATCATCATTGTCACAGGACATTAGGGCAGTAAAACAGGTACGTTTTATCTTCGTCTAATGTCCTGTAACAGGATGGAGCTTCATTCTTTCACATTTAAAACTGATTTATTTGCTCATAAGAAACCAAAACACGCTCTTGGCTTAAATTCTCAAGTTTCTGACGTGCAAATTATTGAATTGTTAATACTCATGTGAATTTACTGAAAGAGAGGGGCGTTGCATGAAATTCTTTTATATATAGTGATCATAATGTGTATTTTACATTTCAAGCGTCTGGTTATAGCTGAAGTCTTATAATTTGTTATGTCCAACAGGGAAGGAAATGAGATTTGAAATTTCTAAGCGGTCACAGGAGGAAACATAAGTGTGGCCAACCTGTTATCTGATGGGGGACTTATTCATAAAGTAATGGAATTTGTTAAAGAAGTGAATGAATTTGGGAATATATGATGTTAAATCTGATTGGACCCACCCAGTTCAAGAGAGGCGAGGTTGTGTTTTAATGTTTGTATTATGGTTTGTCTAAGTCCTAGTGGCTTGTAGCAGTTGTTATGTTCTGCGGCACAGTTTAGAACCAAAATTGCCGAGCGTACTGCGCTCCTTTACTCAACGCTGAGTTCAGAAAGGGTTTCAGCGCGGGTAAGACGCTCGGCCAAAGTGAGGGTGGGAGCTGGAACCCCAACTTTGGGGTTTTAGCTTCAATCCTTCCACATTTATTGTTCCCTTGCATCTATGTACCCTGGTTCTTCAGGTAGAAATTACTCGTTTCATCTTATTGGCCTCAATTTTTGTTCATATGGTGATTGAATCCTTACGATGACGGATAAAAAGAAGCAAATGTTGTGATAAGTGTTAGAATGTCCATGACGGCTCCTTTTATGGTTGCTCTTGGTAAACGGTAGTTATCGACATTTATGTAATGCTATATCGCTGTGTAACGAATGGGGGTGAAGTTCTGGAGAATTGTTGTGGCCCGACGAAAGGAGGGCATACTTTATGTTTTATGCCAGCTATTGCTGAAGTCGGACATGAGTTTTGTTGTTTTGGGGAAAAGTGTATTGTATTAAGTGGTTTTGCACTTGACTGAGTAAGATGGAAAATGCGAGCAATAACGTAATTGAAGTAATCTGTATAGATAGCGGAGAGAAAGATGGAAGGCACTGATGACCTCAGCGTACCACCTTACAACAGCAGAGCAAATTTGGTAGAAATGCCCAAAGCGACGACTTGAGATCTATGACCGAAGTTGTCGGTAACTGAATTCATTGTTATTATTATTATTATTATTATTATTCATTAATATTATAATTAACCGGAGCAAGTTGCATATTATAGGATGTGTGCCGTATATGTCTATACAGGTGAAGCTCCTATAACGGGAGGAATTCGTTCTAGAAAAACTCCCGTTGTAGGCGACAAGTCCCGTTATGCAAGCGGCACGTTTACTTTAGTTTACAACACAAACATCTTTTATAATAGCCTTTAATAGAAAATAATTTATTGAACTATGACAACAGTCTGAACGTTGTTCAATGACGGTATTAATTTAAAGACATTTTTCATTGATAATTTTACTACGACTATCTTGCTAAAAAAATTTATTGTGGTTACTCATCACAGAGCAATTAAAGAACTTGCTTATCGAAGAAAATGGTTAATGATAAATGAAATGAAATACAAATCAATAATTTAAATAGCATATAAATAATTTTAAACATTAATAGTTCATATTGGGTTGATATTAATAGTATCTTTATCGTAACAAATAGTCATTCAGTATACTATAAGAACAGTAAAACAAAGTAATAAATATCAAATTAAAATAGACGTTGTAGGAGCAAAACATACCCGTTATAACTACCAATAAACTGCATCCTACCCGTTGTAGGAGAGTCCCGTTCTAAGATCGACCGTTATAAGAGCTTTACCTGTATATATGTATATGTATATTCAATAATTAAAGTGCGTTGTGTTCAATATTTAATTGCTACAAAATGTATTCAGCGAATAAATTTGGATGTGAGGCTACTTTTGCCATGTAGTAAAACTAGGCCAAATGCATGTTTTACTGTATTGAAGGATTTTCACTGGGAAAAGTGTAGCTGCTGGAATAATTACAGCAAAACTGCCAATATTCCTGTGGTTATTCAAAGCAGGTACACTTTTAGTTCAACGATGCTCGTTATTCAAATTTTCAACTATTAACGCGTCGATCATGGATACAGAGCAATTCGAAAATTAACTAATCTTGATTACACATTCTTTATAACGCAATTTGATGTAGCGGTGATTATTGAAAAAGCGTCTGAACAAATCGGTAGGTAAGAGTAAAAGAGCACAGCAGAATATGGAAAAGGTGCAAGAGGAAGATTTGTACGGAAGATTTGTACTTCGGGAGCCTATTCTTATAATTTGAGTTTATGCGAGGCCTCTAATATATATATAGTCTAAAATAAATGTCCATTAAAGATGATGGACATTGTAAAATAACTAATCCTGCTTCCTATGTATATCGTTCAACAAGTATTCTAAAAGAATAGAAGACTTTCTTGAAACGGAAAGCATTGTTAGTAAGAGTAATTTTATTCTGTGGTTTATTTACGTTGAAAAGCGATGAACTCAGTGTTTCGTTCTGAAATATAAAGTAACATTATGGGGACTTTCATTTGATTTATCCTTTTAACACTCGAGAAGAAAAATTAGAATTTGAGAATTACAACGGGTATGCAAGTCGCAAACGGAGCTTGGTATTGATAAATATGAAGCTTTTGCTCAGTGTGCACACAAATTTTAATTATTACGTGGCTATTAAGCATTGCATACGAGATTATCCAAGTTTTTCAGTATCATGGTTTCCAGACAATTTACATTTTTTTCAATACGTATGTGCGGAAACCCGGCAGTTCCTGCCATAGTGCAGTCATACGTACGGCAGCCAGTGCATCGCTGCCGCGAGTGTGGTGTGGGTCACGTGGTATGGGTGTGGCAACGTCATCAGGTCAAACGTCTCCTATTGGCTGGCTTGTCTAACGGTTGCGAGCAGCTGTCCCCTTTGAAGTGGACCTACCTGTCTAGTGTATATCGTGATCGCTCTGAGGTGCACGACCAGGCCTTATTCGCTCAATCTTTGTACCCTAGGCTGGCTTGTATTTTACCCTAGAATGCTCCTTGATTACCCTAGCATTCATAAATGCAGGCACTATAATAATTACCGTTTGGACTTTATTAATGTAATTCGCTTTGCCCCTAATTAGGTCACATTGACAGCTTTTTCAAGTTTCGGGGAATTAGTTAATTAATAAATGAATGATCTGAAGATCCTGATTATGGAAATGCGCAAAAAATTACATCTTTCCGTCAAAATTACAAAAGATATTACCAAATGTGGACCGATAAACAACTCGAACAATACACGAAGCACCGTGCTCCACAAAATTGAAGTCCACGTTCACAGTACATAACAATATAGTGTTCAGAATACATAAATAATATTTATTATAGAATTCAAACAAATTTTGGATGAAAAATACAGACCTATGTAATATTTTACCTCTCTGTGTCTTTACCTCTCTGTGTCTTTACCTCTCTGTGCATTGAGTCTTTTGATCGATCGAAAACAAAAAAAATGAATGAACTTAACATAGTTTGCGGACATCACCTTACCGTGTAATCGAATAAATTTTTGAATTTCAGTTTTGCATCCAAAAAAATGAGCGAAAATGCATTCATATATGAAAAGTTTAGTTCTGAACTTATTTGCTTCTATAAATTTTATTAATTTTAGCCATAAAAAAAGTTATCGCTCAAACACGAAAAAAATATAGGGTTGCGCAAAACCCTACTCCTACAATTTTCAACGTAGAATCGTGATGTTGGTCTCATTCGACGCGGAAAAACTGTTGAAACAGCGTTACGAAGGATATTTTTGAATTACGAATAAAAAAACTTTGTTATGTTCAATAAGGTTTTCTTCCACAAAAAATCCTGGTTTTTTACAATAAAAATCTAATTATGATTTCAATAGAATTCCGCTTTGCTACGTTGTTTCCACCGTGGTATCGCACCAAATGAGACCAAAATCACCCTTTCGCGTATAAAATTGTAGAAGGCGTAGGGTTTTGCGCAAATTTATAGCGATCCATATGTTCGCACAATACCTTTTTTCTATTGCAAAAATCGAAAAATTTATCGAAGCATATATAATCAGAATTCAATTTCATATGTTTATATGCATTTTCGTTTACCTAGTTGCAATATTAATGCAAAAACAGAAACTAAAATAATTTAGGATTTTTCTTGGGAAGACCATTTGTTTGGACGACCGTAACAATAATTTTTTTATGAATTCAAAATTAAAAAATATTCGTTACGCTGTTCCAACAGTCTTTGCACGTAGAATGAGAATAAAATCACACTTTTACGTGGAAAATTGGAGAGGGAGTAGGGTTTTTACGTAAAAATAAATATTTTTTATTTTCACGCAATAACTTTTTTCTTTTAAAATCGAAATTTTTTAAAGAGGCAAATGACTTTGAAATTCAATTTTGCATATCCATATGCATTTTCTTTCCCCTAGTTGCAATAGAAATGCAAAAAGTGAAGTTTAAGGGTAAATGTTATTGTAGGAGGTCCCCTTACGTTAAGCATAGCCTTAGATCAATTTATAAAAGAACTAACTTAATTCAAATTATTATTAATCTCTAGGAAGCTATACTACTAATTAAAAAAATTAAGTTCTAGGAACATGTAGTACTAATCTACAATTTACAAAGCAATAATCTTTTTACCAATGACCCTGTTGAAGCATAAATGATGACCGATTAATTTTAGAAGATGAAATTCTCTGTTGTCGAAACCCTTTATATTTGCATTAATTTTATTTTCCGATCCGTCCTCTTCAATCATGGGCTTAATCTGTGTGCCCAAGATTTTTTATTTTATTTTCATTGGACGGATATATGCTCTGATTGGAGGGCTAAAGATGGGTCTCCCATAAGGACCTTCTTTCTCCATCTTTTTCATGTGCAACAATGATCAGAAATGGTTAGATCAGTGTCCGACTTCATTCAAACCCAATTGTCATTAAGTTGACTATTCTTTTGTTCTTTTCAAAAACAAATTTGATACCCATTCTTTCCTTCAATATTTTAATCCCAAACATCCTAACATAAAATTCACTCTAAAACTATATAAAAATAATCAGTTGAATTAGCTTGATATCAATGTTCAGCGATCTGATAATAAATTCATAAAATCAGTCTACAGGAAACCAGCATTCCCGGGTTAGGTTTAAGTTATTTTAGCTTTTGTTAAAAGCGATTTAAATAGCTTTTAAAAAATTATAACTCGCACCGATAGCATTTGTTCAAACTACACTGATATTTGCAGATAATTTTTTCTTTTCCAGTCATATTTTACAACCAATGGGTATCCGCAGACGAATATTTTTAGTGCAGCGAACCTCCTGAATGGTAAATTAATTCTAAAATATCATGTTTAAGCTCTGAACTATAATTATTACGTTTATGAAAATTTGAATATCAGTCGAAAAAGTTGAAAAAAAACTTTTAAAGCTTTCAACTAATTTTGTTTTCCGGATATTTCCTTTCGTATAATTTTAGTTAACAAACGCACTTTTGAATCATTTTTTAGATTTGCTCCAGACCGGCATGCGATCATCCCTCGTCTATAATTTCAGCTGTGCGCATTGCACATCGCAGTACGTGGGTTCCACCCACAGAGTACTTTACGTCAGGGTTGCTGAACATGCAGGTCGAAGTCATCGCACAGTTCTCTTGCTTGCTTCTCCTACTTATTCTAGTATAAGACAACATTGTAATAATGGCTCCTGTAAAAAAATTATTGACATTAGTAAATTTAAAATAATAAATACTTGTACCGTCAACTTAAAGTTTTGCATTTTAGAGTCATTATTTATTTATAAACTCAAACTTTCTCTAAACGAAATGAAGAATGCATACCCTCTGAAAATAGTTAATCTGTTATTTTTTTGTATTCTGCGATTCTGTAATCTTGACTGTACTGACATGTCTATATTTTATTTGCAGTTTTTTTTTCTAAAACAAGCCAGGCTCGAAACGTTCAACGTAAAGGTTTTTAAGGTACTTCTCCATTTCTTTTATTATAAATTTGCTTTACAGAAAAAATGTCCATATTAATTAAAAACGCTATCACGCTTTCCGCATTTTATATTTCTAAGGTATTGGCATTGCTGAAGATTTAGCACACGTGTTATTACTTTTCACTTCATTAATAGAGTTCATTAGGTTGAACATTAATTAATTAAATGAAAAATTACATCCAGTGAAGCCATATTCTTGAAGGCGCATGCATCAAACCAAGCACGGTTTCATTTATCCGACTGGTTCTTTGTGAAGTTTTGGTCAAATTTAATTGGCAGAAGTAACGTTCACCGAAAGCACTTGGAAGAAGAGGGACAAGGTTGAAATTATAATTTCAAAATTTGGATAAAGTGGTAGCCGACTGGTATTTACTAAACACTGTTTCCCACTAATTAACGGCTTACATGTCTGGTGTCAATTGTTCATCCAAGTAATGTTTTCGCCACTCTTCCTCAAGACATTTCTCATCGACAAATTTTTTCATATTCATAATTTGGTCTAAAATATATTTTTTTCATGCTGTTTATATACTAGACTCGATATATCGATTTTACCCTAGATTTTGTATATTTTTTCATTACCCTAGACTGTACCCTAGGAGGGGTCTGATTACCCTAGACTAGGGTAATTACCCTAGGAGTGGAAGCACTGGTCCTAATCCAGACATGGTCGGATCGCTGAAAGCTCGGTGGCCTCTCTGCCAACTGGCTGGTGTGCAGGGATGGGAGGCACATTGAGAGGCGTGCTGGCGGTTATCACCGCGATTTTTGCCCAGTGTATCGGGGCCTTTAAGGCTCTGATACACTCAGCAAATATCATGGTGATAACCGCCTGCACGCCTCTCAATGTGCCTCCCATCCCTGCACACCAGCCAGTTGGCAAAGTGGCCACCGAGCTTTGCAGCGATGCGTGCATGTCTGGAACAGACAGTGCTTCCACTCCTAGGATAATTACCCTAGTCTAGGGTAGTCAGACCCACCCTAGGGTACTGTCTAGGGTAAGGGGAAAATAAGCAAAATCTAGGGTAAAATCTGCATTTCAAATCTAGCTTATAAAAATCATGAAAAATAAAGGAGATTATCAACACCTGTAGTTGAGTAACCCAAATATGAATTAATTGAGCAGTAGCCATTAATTCAAGGAAGGGACGCATCAACATTTGCTTCGTAAATATAGCACAAGTTTGCGTGCTACATACCGGTACTGAATAAGTTGCGGTTCTTTTCGCGATGTGCGGAGTGCAGTTTCTTTACAAGGTTTTTGTATGACGATTGCTGGAGCAGTGGGACGCGCTTACACTTTACTTTGAGTTGTCGTTTAGCGATCTAACTCAGGTAAATGATTTGATTGACAATGCTTTAAACAACCAGCTAACCCGTGATTATTTGGAGTTCTTAGATTAATACCCTTTTTCAGTATGACTTTCCGAATATATTCAATCTAAGATCAGAAATCTATAGCCTAATTACGAACTTTGCTCATATTTTATACGTGTTGCTTTTGCGGAGATTACGACCATTTCTTTGTTGAATCCGTCCCATCCAAGATTCTCTTGTGCTTTTGCGCCAGTAGGTGATACATACGTTGGGATGACAGCAACTGAAATGATGTCAGAGGTAACTACTGGCATTACTACACAAGAGAAAGAAAATTTTTTACTAACTGTAGATCCTTCTTGGTAATACTGACTCCAAAATCTTTGTCATATACAGGGGCTTTCAGAACAATCGTAAAAAATTGCACACCAAGTATAAAAGGGTCGAATAACCACTATTTCTTCATTGAAATATTTAGAAAAAAATCGAGGTTTTGAGATATTAGCTGTTTATTCTTTTAAAGGAGGAAATGTAATTATACAATTACTCAAAATATTTATTTTCAATTTACGTTACAAACACTTCTATTCTATGAGAGCTTACAGTAATAAAATCCAATTGATTAATATTTGGTAAAAAAGTTTTTGCAGAAAGGCCACATGCAGAGCCTTGTTTATACTACCCATTGAATCTGAGGAAGATCGAGAGCCAGAATTGCAGTGGCTGCTACGGAGATTTTAGAAATGCCAGACGGGTTTTCTTAATATCCGGCAGTCGTCAAGGCTAATATTTGAAAAGTGCATTGATGTAGGTGGAACACATTTTGAACAATTTTTGTAAAGTAAAATCAAAATAAATATTGCGAAAAAATGCGTCATTAAATTTTATTCTTTAAAACAATAAACATTTAATATCTCAAAAGCCCAATTTTTTTTCTCGGAAAGTTTCATTGAAGGAAAAGTGTTTATTTGGCCATTGTCTACTTGGTGTGCAATTTTGTACCTTTTGTTCTGAAACTCCCTGTATATTAGACGAAATTCCTAAAATGGAATAGTTTGTCGTTAAGAACTGTCCTGCGGAAGAGTGGCATAAACATTACTTGGATAAACAATTAATACCAGACATGTCAGCCGTTAATTACTGGGAAACAGTGTTTAGCCGTGAAAATACCACTAGGCTACCATGTTCCCCAAATCTTATAGTTATAATTCCAACGTTGTTCTCCCACCAATTTTCGAATACTTTCGTTGAACGTTTCTTTAGCCAATTAAACGTGACCAAAATTTTACAAAAAAAAAAAATATGAAGAATGAAACCGTGCGTGGTTTGATGCATACAATGTATCAATCACCTTAAACTGTAAAGAATCTGGCTTTACTGCTTCTAATATTCCAATTAATACTACTCTAATTAAGGCTTTCAAAGAAACAAAAGTAATGCTACGTATGCAGAACCTTCAACTATGCCAATACATTAGAAATATAAGATGCGGAAAGCTTGATAACATTTTTATTAGGTTGTAGGCTGTAGTTATGTACTATGTATTCCCAGAACTTCATTTTCTAATGTGAGTAGTATAGCTTCCAGGAGATGAAAAATTACTTGTATTAATTTAGGCTTTCTCTTCTTTTGAACAAAGTGATCTAATGCTCTACCTAACGACGCGCGAAAGTTCATCTTTTTTTATTTATTTTGGATCGGTCAAAAGACTCACAACAACGAGCGGGAAAAAGTATTACATAAGTCTGCATTTGCAATCAAAATATGTTGTTGGCTTCTGTTATGGTTGTTATTTATGTGTTGTGAGCACTAGTTTTGAAACCTGGACTTCAGTTTTGTCGATCACAGGGTTTTGTGTGTTTGTTTGAATTATTTATCAATCTTCATTTTGAAATATCTTTTGCGATTTTAATGGAGGGATGTAATTTTATTCCGATTTCCATGATAAAGGTGTTCAGATAATTCATTCATTAGTTATCGAATCCCCAGAAACCTTAAAAAATCTATCAATATAACGGAATAATGGGTTAAGCCGACAACATTATTAAAGACTATACGGTATTTATTATATTGCCCTCATTTATATTTTCTAGGGTAATCAAGGAGCATTCTAGAGTAAAACACCTACCAGCCTAGGGTACAAAGATAGACGAGTGTGGAAGGCCTGGGAAGAGACGAGCGTCGCAGCGACGAGCAGTCGTGGAGGGAGTATATAATGGAGGGAGCACCGTCGACTGTAAAGAGAACCAGATTTTGAGACTTCTCTCATACAGGGTGGGACAGAAAAACCTATCCGATTTCAAAACGTTATAAAATTAAAAGCACTCAACTTGTCAAAAATTTTTTTTTATTAGCATATTGCAATTTTTATGCCATTTTTAAATTTAAGTTTTGAAAAGCACATCACTCAAATGTCGTCCTTGGGAGCGGATACACTGATTTAGGCGCTCGCGGTAGCTTTCCATGACTTTCACCGTCATTTCCACAGGAATTTATTCAATTGCCCGAGCAATTTCCCTTCGTAAAGCAAGAAGGGTCCTTGGTCAATGCTGGTAAACCTTCGATTTGAGGTAACCCCAAAGGAAGAAGTCACATGGAGTGAGATCCGGTGAGCGCGGCGGCCAGCCAAGATCACCTCTCAGGGAAATGAGGCGACCGGGAAACAGTTCTCTGAGAATGTCCATTGATCGTCGCGATATGTGGGCGGTTGCACCATCCTGTTGAAACCACACATTTTCCACGCCATTTTCTTCCATTTTGGGTCTAAGAAAATTTTCCAGCATGAAACAATAGCGCTCGCTGTTGACCGTTACGGTTTGCCCATTTTCTTCAAAAAAGTAAGGCCCCCAGACGCCTAGGCGGGAAAGAGCACACCACACAGTCACTTTTGGGCTATGGAGGGGTTCCTGATGGATTTCTCGAGGATTTTCGTCACTCCAATATCGAAAATTCTGCCTGTTAACGGCACCACAAAGGTGAAAATGGGCTTCGTCCGTGAAGAGCACAACATCGTCGTTTGGGAGTTCTCGGAGATCGCGACACAGGTTCGTACGGGTTTCAAAATCCCTTTCACTTAATTCCTGTGCAACAACCATTTGGTAGGGATGCATTTTGAGGTCCCGGTGCAAAATGCGCCGAATACTGCGGTTGGAAATCGCCAAAGCGAGCGAATGTTTTCGCGCCGAACGACGCGGGGAACGTTCAATCGCGGCTCTCACATTGGCAACGTTTTCAGGTCCTGTTGCTGTCCTGGGACGTCCAGGCGACTTCTTTTTCAATGCTGAACTCGTCTGTCTAAAATTTGACACCCACACTTTAATCGTAGCGTGATGTGGAACAGGATCATGACGCCCGAGTCCGAAATGAATTCGAAAAGCACGTTGTGTAGCAATTATCGAACCGCCGCATTCGATAAACCGCTCAATAACAACTGCACGATGTTCACCAGACCAAGGCATGTTGACTACTGACAAATGGCATAAAACCGGCTTTCTAACGGTTTTTACCCCACTACTCTACCTGCTCCCTCTTCTGAGAAAAGGGGATTTGAAATTGGATAGGTTTTTCTGCCCCACCCTTCATCTGTGGTAACCAATTACGTTTTCGCTGTTATGACGTCAGTTACCAACTAACTACGGCGGAGTGTACACGCTCGCTAAAGGCCCCGATACACTGGCGTTCATGACTCGAGAAATTGCGGCAGTGGATCCGCCCGCCAGTTGAAGTGAGAACTGGCGACATGATACACTCAGCACGCAAGATGAAGCACCGCGGAATGCAATGCAAGGCGTCAGTCTGCCTCAGCGTGTCGTACGGGTAGGTGCGCGATTGCGACCAGCCGTATGGAGCGCAGGATTAAACCAAAGCGCACGTTGCGCTGTGCTTTAGCCTTCAGTAAGCGCTGCTGATCACATTCTGCAAGCAGTCGAATTTTTTAAATGCGTATATAGAATTCAGCGTTCGAGTTTTGTCTACTCAAATGCGGAGCAAGACACGGCTGTGCACCTCTCCCGTCAACGTTCAAAACGGTACTGCTCGTCGCAGTGACGACCGTCCTAATCCAGACATGCTCGGATCGCTGAAAGCTCGGTGGCCACTCTGCCAACTGGCTGGTGTGCAGGGTTGGGAGGCACATTGAGAGGCGTGCTGGCGGTTATCACCGCGATTTTTGCCTAGTGTATCGGGGCCTTAAGGTCTTCCCGCGGCCAAGTTAGTAGCACCTGAGCATTCTAACCCAGATCTTAGTCCTTTCAAGATATATCTGGGTTTTGATTTGACGTCAAGCAGGGTTTCCAAATTAGGCATTTTTTCGGGACACAATCCCTAAGCTTATATCTTGAGAAACAAAATTCGACTGTTAAAATTGAAAGCATTTCACAGTCCCAGTAAAGTTCAAAATCTATAAAAAAAATTTTAGTGTCAAATTTCAGATCGAAAAAAGTTAACCCCAGAATTCTGGGGATTAACCCCATAAAAAGTTAACCCCAAGAAATATACTCACGATAATAAATTTATGTTTCGAACGATAAATTTTGAATGAATCATTTTATAATAGTTTAGGACATAGACTGGTGATGGAATGTATTTCTGCATATTCCTTAAATTTGGTACGAAATATTTCCTTGACGTCCCAGTTCTGACAAGGATTAATTTTGGATTCTTCGATTCCGAAAGACAATAAATTGTGTTTCCTCACTTGAGGACACTTAATAATATAATTACTAGCAAAGATACATTAAGAGTTGAAAACTATAAAGATTACAGGCCCTTGAATATAACAACAAATTACAGAGTGACTTGCACGCACAACTCACCCTTTGAGTTGTGGTGGGGTACTAATCTTGCTTGGGAATGGGAGGCGGAGTTGTAAAGGAGGTGAGGAGGAGTCAACTTCAGCCAAGTGTCTGTGGTTGGCTCAGAGGTAGTCACGTGTGAGGCCTTGGGTATGCCCCAGTCTCTCAATTTCTGCAACCAATTTGAATCCGATCGAAATCGGCTATGCTTCCTCCAGTATATTCTAGCTCCATGCGAGCAGTACCGTGTTGTGCGTTGTCGGGAGAAGTGTGCAACTACGTCTTGCTCCGTAATTGAGTAGCCAAAAAAGATTAGATTATTAGATTATTAGTCAGTTTAAGCCTCCCTATCCGCAACAAAGGCTATCCAAAGAGAGGAAGGAAGAAGGCACCATTTAGTATGGAGTTAAGGAAACGCGGAATCTATGCAGAAAGGGCACAGAAAGAGAAAGTTAAGAAAGAAGATCATGAAACAAGAAAAAGTTGAAGAAGAAAGTAGTAGGTGCTGAAAAACAGGACAGCAGTGAACCGAAAAAAGATGGGCCGTAAGAAAACAAAAACCTTTTCTATTTCAATAAAAAGAGAGCCTACCTAAACTTTAGCTCGGGCCCTCACATAGTCCCCCTGGGAGCGCTAATTCTCATAGACACAATAGTTGTGTCCCCCTGAGGGGAGTAGACAAAAAATCAAACGCTGAATTTTATTAATACATTTCACAAATACGACTGCTTGTGGAATGTGAAAAGCAGCTCTTGCAGAAAAATAAAGTTCAGCGTAATGGGTGCTGTATTCATGACGGCCGGATCCACTGCCGCAATTTCTCGAGTCATGAACGTTAGTGTATCAGGGCCTATAGGGTACGGCCAGACTCAACGCGATGACACTGACGCGTGCGTACGCTTCAGGTCAAGGAGGTTGAATGGGTGGAGGCGGCATCGCCATCTTTTGCCAGTCAAGTGAGTGAAGCCAAATCAGCCGTCCCAAGCCCCCCACCCGCTATTGAGTATACGCTGTGGAGGTGGTGAAGCAGTGGAGGGGACTCAAGCTCACCACCTCCACATCATGGACAGGACACCGCGCTGTGAAATGGCAGAATTTCGCTACTATGTGTCATGGGTGGTTTTCTTCTTACGCTTATATTTCAACTGTGTCTTCGCAGAATGATAAAGAACAGCAACATTTACATAGATACTTATATCCACTTATAGAAATAAATCAATCATTACGTACGCTTTATTTACATTATTTTTTTCTATGTGTTCCAAGTTAACAAACAGAGTTTCTTACAACCACAAAGTAATTTAACCTTGTTGTACAGACCAAGTTTTATAGAATATGGGCATTATATTTACATACTTAAAAAATAAAGTTAATTTATATGAAATCAGACAGCCCAATTTTTTTTATGAATGGTTTCGTAAAAAGTTTAGTAGAGTGATGACAAATTAAAGTACAACATATTTTTTCAATAAATAAACATGATTCTGTAGAGGAATAGCTTCAAAGAGTGGTTGTAAAGTGCAGTGAACCGTTCTTTTCAAACAAATAAAGAGTGAGGAATTAAGCATTTTTTCAAGTCGTAAGTATTAAAACGTTGCAAGATCTTGCTTATTAAAAACGTTGCAAGATCTTGCTGACATTCCTTTCCAGCAATTAAACCTATGTCTATGACATGTTTTGATAGGTAGGTCAACTGCACTTTCTCTTCAAGATCAATGAACTTTAGGGAATTTTTATTGCCAGTATTTTGACAGAAAGCAATTACACGTGATTCTTAACGAAGAATCCTTTTAATTTTCTTACTATGTATCCTCCAATATAAGGAAAGATATTTGTGGTGTTGAAGTGTTTGCCGCCGCAAGAGGGCGCTGCAACGATGTGCGCGCCGCCGTCTTACTTTGGGATCTTGCCGCCGCTGCCTGACGGCTGCGGCTGGCCGGGGGCAGTGTTGTGACGGACGTGGTAGGGTACAGACGCCGCGTGTTTTCGTTCCTGAGATTTGCAGTCATCCGTGTGTTTGTATCGTAAGACCGGCAGCGCCTTGCTTCCGATTCTGTGGAGAACCGGAAGGTGCAACAGCAGTGAAGCTGTTTGCGGTTGCTGGTTGGTGAAGGCATCCAGCAACGCGGAAGGTAAGCCAACAATATTATAAAAATACACTGACAGAAAAAAATTGGAACCATTTTATACATATTTGGTACATGCATCACCTTAGCATGCATCTCTACATTGAACATCGTCAGACATCATTCTGAAATCGTCAGACATCATCGTCAGACATCATTATTTCTGAAATTTAATACGTCAAAAACTCTATTAAATGTTCTAATAAATTTCATAGCTGCCTCACTACCGCTAAAACCTTCGATATGATTATTTAGATTAAATTATAATCCATCTGCAACAGAATACTTAAAGTTGAGCAGCAAGTTTGACATTCGTCTTTTTTCAAGTTATTCATGTGCTTTAATTTTAACTTATTAGCTAAATGTATTCATGTTCAAGTTTGTAATTCATGTAATTTCTGTATGTGCATGTGAAAACTTATGTTGAATATTTTTTGAAAGTACTACTGTACTTTTGCACAACGCATGGGCGCGGCATATTGAAAAGTAGTCCTTGTTTGCAGTATGTAAAAGCAGCACCCTCCCTCTCTTAAGGCCCCGATACACTTGGCAAAAATCGCGGTAATAACCGCCAGCACGTCTCTCAATGTGCCTCCCATCCCTGCACACCAGCCAGTTGGCAGAGTGGCCACCGAGCTTTCAGCGATCCGAGCATGTCTGGATTAGGACGGTCGTCACCGCGACGAGCAGTACAGTTTTGAACGTTGACGGGAGAGGTGCACAGCCATGTCTTGCTTCGCAATTGAGTTGACAAAACTCGAACGCTGAATCCTATAGACGCATTTAAAAAATTCGACTGTTTGCAGAATGTGATGAGCAGCGCTTACAGAAGGCTAAAGCACAGCGCAACGTGCGCTTTGGTTTAATCCTGCGCTCCATACGGCTGGTCGCAATCGCGCACCTACCCGTACGACACGCTGAGGCAGACTGACGCCTTGCATTGCATTCCGCTGTGCTTTATCTTGCGTGCTGAGTGTCTCATCTCGCCAGTTCTCACTTCAACTGGCGGACGGATCCACTGCCGCAATTTCTCGAGTCATGAACGCCAGTGTATCGGGGCCTTTAAGTGCTGGCACGCCAGCAAGCCTCTTATCTCTGAAGGGAAAAAACTGGTCAAAACAGAAGCGATTTTGAACAATTCTTAGAGGGTCCGCAATATCGTGTTTTCAGGTGAAAAACTTCAACTAGTGGAACAAAGTTTTGCTGTCAAAATAAGATTGTGCTCGGAAACTCTCTCGCAGACAAGCTTGACTATTAAAGCACAGTTTTCACACTAAAACACTTCATTGGTCTCTATGAGAACAGCTTTTTCAACAAGATAGCGATTTCATTTCATAGATGTTCAATACGTTGCTAAACAGAACACAATTTTGTATACAAAACAAATTTTAGCTTTTCTTCTTAAAAGAAGCTGAATTATGGAATATGTCAAGAGGAATTCGTTATTTTTCTAACAGAACAGTGCACTATCTGACACATCAGACAGGGCACAATATTTCAACTCAAATTTTTCAATATTTTGGAGGAAGTGCTTGCCGTGGCACAGTGGTTAAGGTATCGGCCTTGTATGTTGGAGACGAGGGTTCGTATCTCGGCGCTGGCGCGGCGATTTTCCCCGTTGGGTATAAAGGAAAGCTCAAGCACAATACCCCACTCAACTCAGGTGTCGGAAATGGGTACCGGCTTCACGGGGGAACCGTCATGGTGTCCTATATATAATGTTAGTTATAAGACATTTGAAAAACCAATGCTCAAGATCATACGTATCAGGCTTGATTGGAAATAAAGCATCCCAAAGATGCCGTTGTTTGTTTGTTTGTTAAAAAAAGAAAATGTGGCCCTAAACGCCTGATTGCAATCTTATTATTATACACTTAGCAGCCAAAAAAAAAAGAGTTGCGTGGTTTAGAAGTTAATCAGTAAAGGATTGGACCACCCTCAGTTTGAATTGCAGCTTTGATTCTACCTGGTATTGATTGTAAAAGATAATGGATTCTCTGCAGCTCTATTTTTCGCCATTATTGCATTAACCTCTCTTCCAAAGCAGAAGATGTCAAAAGAAGGGGGCATGAATCCCGCAAGTTTCTCTCCAGTCTCAATCTTCAATCGGTTCAAATCGGAGGATTGTGGTACCTAGTCCGCTAGTCCGCGAACTCGCACGTTTTCTCATTTGCTATAAGTCAATCTTGAATACTTTTATCCCAGGTGATGAGACCATTGTCGTCCAGAGAGATTCCGTTGCAATCAGGAAAATGACAATCATTGAATTAAGTAACGTGGTCAAAAATTACTAACGAATAGTCATGGTAGTTTGTTCGGTTATTGCTAACAATGGTAGATCCATGTTCATCTCAGCAATGGAAAGTACTACTTTGCCTCTACATTCCTGAACAGTTGTGACGAAATAAGATGGCTCCACATCTTCATGTCGCTTTCGCCATACCATTCATTACACATTCATCGATGAGCGTTCTGAAAGAGCTTGAATATGGACTCACTAGACTAACTGCATTACATGCTCCTAATCTTCGATTGTCTATTCTTGGTGCTTTCAAGTGAATGATAAACTTTTTTCACCTGATATTGACAACAATAGTAGTAAAATGTTTCCCCGTGAATTTTCATTCGCCTAAATTCATTTTCTTTCTTTTTTCGGTGCACTGTCATTAGTAAATTAATTTTGTCCCTTACAAAATGTGCAAGTCATCATTTGCGTTGGTGAACGCCGATTCATCTTCATCAATCTCTTCAAAGAGCGTCTGTCTCTGTCATCCACAATAATTATTGGTTTTCCATAATTTCCAAGAGAGGAACAGAGTTGGCTATATTTTTTTCCAATGTGCTATTTTCTTGATATTCAGACCCGTTGCTGTACTGATGTGCGATGTTGATTTTCTACTTTTTTGAAACCAGTGATGCTTCCTTTATTCAATGCTGACAGTTCTTTTCCACGGGTTTTCATTTCTCCGAAGTAAATAAAGCTTTTCACATGGTGAACGATACATTATTGAAGAAACTTCAACATAAAGGTGGGACCGTCGCAAAAAACAGTTTAGCTCAATAATCTTGGGGCCGAAAATAATCAATTAAAGAGTTCCAAGAACTTAAAATTAGAAATGTATTGAAGAAAAACTTGTACGTTGAGAATGACAGGGCAATGAAATTTAGGAGTTAAGAATTGATTTTTATTATGAAGACAAGAAACCGAATAACAACCTTAATAATTATGACTGCAAGAAACAGATTTTTAAATTAGGTTAGATAGTTACGGTAGATGTTTAACATGACGCCCATCTGTTGCGAACTAGGTTACGCCGGTTCAATGATTGCCGGATGCGATCGAAGGCACCAGGAGAATCACGAATCCTTGCAGACGCTTCAACACTTCTACCCATGTGATTTTATTCAGAATGTGGTCATTTTTTATGAACACCTTACCTTATTAAAAAATTTATTTCTTGTGGTCATAATACATAAGGCTTGTATTTTGTTTCCAGTGTTTCAAATAAATATGCTCTACTAACTTCTACATTTCATTTTCCGGCGACTCTAAAAGTACGGATTTTTCTCTCACACGTTTCAAATTTCAAGTCCTTGTAACTCTTTAACGAAGTATTTTCGACCACGTAGTTATAGAGTATAACGTGTTCACTTCAACGGTCTCAACCTTTTGTTGAAGTTTGTACAGCAAAGTGCTCGTCACCATCTAGAATGTTGTCAACTGCACTTATTTTGAAACAAATGACCTGTGGAATTATATAATGGACTATATTTAGCGTAGGTGAAAATGCAGTGCAGAACTTTTTTCTTATAGCCTAGTGTATCCATTTGGGGGGTGGGGGGGTGGTGTGTGCTCTGTAGCCATTTCTCTTCCCACAAATATGAAACTTTGAGGTGTTTCTGCAAACGAAAGAGAGGAAATTTCTCATATGCCGCGTAAACGACATAAGAATATTAGAGGTAGATTTGAGTATTTGATTTATGTTGAATGGGCTCTCACTGAATAAAAATTAGTCGTAATGTGGATGAAGGTCCCAAATAAATGTAATTCTTTATGTTTACAGAAATTAGCAATGCATTCATTAACTTTTTCATCCATTCATGTTATTTCCATGCTCCTCTGTAAGGTCTATCTTCATTTATTGGGACCGTCTGGCCAGAAATCTGCATAAATCAATGAAATGGCCGTAACGTTTTTTCTATGGGGTCCAGATGTATGAAATTCGGCCTACCCATGTATTTTTTTAAATAAATAGGGGTCGTGTCATACGTCTTTTCCATTTTCATCATAATTGCGGAGATAATGCGGGAAAAATTTATCATTTTTCAAAATATCTACCTCCTCCAAAAGTTTTTGTTGTAAAGGAATGATTCATGAATCATTGGATACGCAAAAAAGTTGCTGCATATACTGACGAGAGATTGTTATGAAAATTCAATGATTTCTGAGTTACATTTAAAACCTACCGAAAAATATAGCTTTTTCAATATTTTTTAAAATTCCATAAAACTAAACACTTGCAAATTGCAAAACAATATCTCGTCACTACATGCAGCTACTCTTTGCGCATCCAATGATACCTGAATCATTGCTCTAAGATAAAAACTCTCGGCGAAAGTAGATTTTAAAAAATGACAAATTTTTCCCTAATTTTCCCCCTTTTCCCTCCATTATCTCCGTTATTAAGGCAAAATAGGAAAAATTGTAGGATACGACCCCTATTTATTTCAGAAAATACATGCGAAAGTAAAATTTTACCGATCTAGATCCCATAGAAAAACCGTTTCGGCCATTTCGTTAATTCATGCTGATTTCTGGCAAGACGGTCCCTTCATTATCTATAAATAATCTTTCATCCTAATACATGAAACTGAAGCCGCGTAGTAACTATGCCAATAATAAATAGTGCTAAAAACTATAACAATAACTTTAATAGCTGATGTGTTTTATAATTAAGTCATCACCTACAAAAAATAAGTTGCATCTATTTAATCTCGTAATTTTACGTTTCATGCATCAAGTTATTTTGCATGGGAAGTTGCGTTTCCCATTAAACAACGATGTATGAAATACATCACAATGGATGCGACTCTCTTATAAAATGAAATGAAATTGTTCTAGCTCCACAATTTGCCTCCAACCTAATTAGAAGTCGCGCATTCCATTTATTTTCTGGAAACTCACCCCTTACTGTGATTAATTGTTCAATGCTTTGGTCATCTGTTAACTCTTTTTGTCAAGATATGTTAACTATATTTATGGAAATGAGGCAAACGTATCACACTGTGAAAGACTCAAAACTTTTTCCTGGGCTATTTCGCAACGCCAAAGCAGGAATTGTCGTGGAGCAGACAGGCGTTACTCAGAGTGACTATGCAAAAATAAGAAAAAAGTTACACGTTATTAACTAAAAAAGAATTAACCCAAGATTTTACGATTTCGCTTGCGTTCTCACTGAAAGGTATTAGAGGATTGTCTCAGTTCACTTTTTCCCAACGCATTATGCTTCGGCAAGCTCAGTGAGAGGAGATTTATTGTACGCTGCCTTTAAATGATGCCCATCTTTTGCACTTTCTCGCTAAATCTGTTGTTTTATAACTTTCTCGCTGGTGTTCAAAATGAGTCTGATCAAACTTGCAGTAAAAGAAATGGCCCTAGATATCAGAATGTGAGTAAATCGGAATGTGGTTACGCCTGGGAATGTGAGTAACAGGCGTGACCACAAATTTGGATGAGTCATAAATAACCACTTGCAACGTGAAAAACGCAACTGTCGTGCTCAGTTTTATGCCAAGCAGCCAAGGAAGCAGTTCTGTAGGTCTCCAATGCACTCTTTGTTCGCCCTGACAGGATCCTGGAATGAGAAACGATATCAGGAAGGACATAACAACCACACTCAGTCTTATTTTTTCGCCCCCTGCCTGGATGTTTTTAGCCATTCAAGTAAATAAATCGCTTGGGCGGCGAAAAACATGCATGCTCCGGCGAAAAAGTTAGACTGGGCACTGGGCAGGTTATGAGGAAAATCGCATTATTCTTTTTAAAAGCAAGATTGTGAGAACAATCATGAGAAATGCCTCCTGCTGGGGATGGCAACCAAAAAGTGATGTTCAGTATCTATAACACGTTTTATGTTCGTTAGAGGCTGTTCATAAATTTGTAAACGACCCATTGATTGGTGCTCATTCAACCTGTGGCGCGAGGTTAAAATAGTGAAACTCGCTGCAGTGTGAAGGTGATGATTGGTGTGCATCAGTAGTAGAAAAGTACGGGTTGAAAGCTCATTTGAGGCAAATGAAATCAACGAGTTAGAGTGCTCAATTGCTGTACCTTTGTTTCAAAAAAGGAATTTAAATATAAGCAGGGCTCAAACCAATTTGGGATCATTGATTTATGACATAGTGCGGTACTTAGAATATTTTACTACTTTTAACGAATGACATGATCTAACAAATTTTAAAAAAATCCTCGCATGGGTAAACAAATATTTTTTAAAAATTATTTATACAACCTCAAACTCATCGTCTTAGCGCCGTTTTCTCATAGACGCACTTTCAGAGTATATAGAATGAGATAATCCGCGTTATGATTACAATACCGAAATTATCGCAAAACATGAGTCGGAAAGCTTACTGTTGTTCTGAAAGATTTTGCCCTTTCTGTTCTGCTATTCTTGATTCTTCCTTTTTTTAAATAAAATTTTTGATTCAAAGAGTTCGATTGCTTGACGATTGCAAAAATCTCAAGCGGGGCATAATATTTTGGAATAGCAGCAATTTTTTTGTAAACTGAGCGTTATTACTAAATATTAATTTAAAAATTTTTAACACTTCAAAACAAATATTTCCGTGCAATTCGATAAATAAATTATTTAATAACCCATCAATAACTGTTATCATTTCCATACATAAAGGAGCGACAATATTCAAAGGCAATATGCGTGAGGGAATAAAATCAAGATAATTACACGCTGATAGTAATGAACTAATTCAATGCAAGTAAGTTAACTTTCTGCAAAGCTCACATGACTTTATTCAAGTCAACGTAATCCCTCAGTTAACTAATATAGAAGATATCACGTTTGGAGCAGGTGCACTCTCGCTAATGTCGAGCGCGCTGTAAGCAGCTTATGGCTCATTTCATTGGGCTTCTGCTTCATGATGGAGGTACCAAACACAAGGTTTGCACGTCGAATAGCGCTCGCGTGTGGGCGGTCTAGAAATGCGAAACGCGATTCTGCAGACGCAATCAGCTTCGAGTTTTCTTTTGGCAAAATTTAACTTTTCGTCGAGAGACTTTTTCACTGTCTCTCACGCTCTCAAAGCAACGACTAAAAACAAATGACGGAATGAGAAAGGAGTTTCTTCGGCTAAAATAATTTCACACGACCCACAGCAACCGAGCGCTAAAAGATTGAAGCTTGCTTGCACTGTCACGCAAGACTTGTTCACAAGAGCTTTTTTTATCGGGAATTAAATCTTGAACAATTTTCTAAATTTTGTTTTTTTCTTGAAGGTTACGCCATTTTGTACAATCGTGTATGTAAGTAATGTAGATGTTTCAGTGTTCTTTGACCATTCTAAAAGCTTTATTTGGAAGATAATTATTTTTTACCTCAATGGATAAATTAATTGTATACATTTTTCTTTACGGATAAGAGTTGATGATTCAGTCACCAATAAAATACTTTTTTAAATACTTTCTTTCTTGAGATTCTATTTTTGCAAGCATTTTCAACGCCAATCACTTCAATTAAGTTTCTACGTCAACTATACGCAGATCCAGGTTTTCAACTCAATAATACTGGCGTAAAACACTTTTTCATCAAACTACCTCCCACAAATAAAATTAGCAACAGAACTTTTCATCGTTTGGTAAAAATATTAATCAAGTTTGGTAAAAATTATAATAGTAATACCCTCATAGTAAAAGTATATTATATCATAGTTAAATTGATTCTAATTCGTTCAGATAGAGCTTTCATTTGTTCCTTTTTTGCATTCTTCAATCACGATCGTTCTTTCCTTCTGTAGTTGCTACAAAACACAATTTGCACAGGTTCTTGCATCAAGGCATCAATCAAATTCACTTTATCATCTCATAAAAATTTAAATGTAAATGAACAGTTGAATAAATAAAAAGATAGCGACGTAATTCTGACAAACCACTCCTTATCGTGATATATGAAAATTGGGGAGGGCTTTTGTCTAAGGTAAAAAAAGACAAATCGTAAATCAAGGTAGAGTAAGTTTCTTTCTTTACTGTAGATATCGAAGTCTTCCTTTTTCTTCAATGAATACTGCGTTAGAATAAATATTACCTAGCCCCAAATGGTCCTACTCATCTCTTTGCGTTTCTTCGCTTTTTGTTCATATTATTTTGAAATTCAATCCCCTATGCAGAAGTTGATTTTGAATCACTCTACGAGTGTTCATCCCGACGCAACAACCTGTTTTAGGTAGGATTACCATATAATGTTTTTATATATAGGAAGTTTCCCATTGTTCAAAGATAAAGAATGTTTGCTTTGTTTTATTCTTTTATTTTTGTGTTTGTTTGAGGCTTTTGTTTTAGTTCTTTCCATTGTTTCATAGATAAAATTATTTTTGCATTTTCTTATCGTATGATGATTAAACTCTCGAAGCATCGTTTTTTCAGGTAAATATTTTACACTATACTCCTCGATCTCTCATTTACATTTAAACTTACCCTGAAATGGAGTTATACTTCTCTGATATTAGAGGAATGCTCTAGATAGACAGTGCTCCCATTACAAGGCTAAAATTATTATTGCTTTAGATTAGTTTAAAAATTGACGAATCAATTCAGCACTTTATGTAGCCACCATAATTTACAGTTCTCATCTTCTGTGAACATTCACGGGATAAATTTTAGGTGTAGTCATAATTAAAATTACCAAGAAGCAGATATTTGTACCTCAAATAAATTGGCAAGCACAGCGTTGCCTGAATTTTATCCTAAAAATACACTGAAATTTAATCAACAAAATTTCAAACAACGTGCCGTTTTTAGCCGCGCACTGCAATGAGCAGACAGATTGGTAACGCCTGTATCATGGGAAACTTCTGACTACTGTTTTAAGTTTGATGAGATTCATAACGCAGATGTAGAAACATTATTGGTAAATTGTTGATGCTTAGGCCCATTCGCAACCCATAATCAGGAGGCAGCAGCGAATGATAGTTAATGATATTAAAGCTGAAGCTAGTGATATCTTTAAACCTCTTGAAAATAACTGCATAGATAAGCTCATCACCAGCAGAAAATTCTACCTATTCTTTTTGTTTACTCTTCGTCTCATTGGGAAAAGTTGCCTCACTAGTGTTTAGATTAGGGTTTGCATCACTAGATGCCGGTCAGTTTCAGCCAGAAAATTCCTGCGAGGAAAATTTTATCAGTCCTGGGAATACCTGGGATACATGTGACTATTTGAAATTTGGAGTTTGGTAGATTCGATAAAGACCTGTTTAATTAAACAATTATGTTTCTAGGAAGGTATTTTCACTATTGACTCTGATCATAAGCTCTTGAATCAGCATACATCATCGATTTGGTTTCTCCCTAAATGTTGTTCACTCCTTGCCTGGAATTTTAAGACGATTTTCTCTCTTCACACTATTTTTCGACACATATTTCTCCCGCTGTTGAAAAATTTGAAGAAAACAATGGTGTACTGAAAAACGTGGGAGGCTCTCACTCAAAGAACGACGGAAATAGCACGACACAAGCATCTGTTCAGAGGGAACTTCGCATCTTCGACTCTGCTGGAGTAGAGACATCAAATGTGTCATATATCGTGCCATCATATCGTGGAGCATATCGTGAAATACCAGCCCCAGCAACCTCAGCTGAGGCAGAGAGAGTGTTCTCATCTACCGCCCCCTTCGTCCCTAACCCACGGAACCGACTCGGCAACCTAAGAGATAATGCATTGTCAGATCCTATTATTCTGATGAAACTGAGGAATAAAGGAGAACCATGTGTAATACTATTTTAATGTATTATTTTACAGAACTCTTGCTGAAAATTTTCTCTAGAAAAGATGTTAATTTCCTATTATTCTGAGCTCCTGAAACGAATTTGATTATTTTTATTCCTTGCTCTAACAAGAAAACAATTATAAACGTTCAGTTCTTTAGCCTGCACTGGTTTATGTCATTCTATTTTAATAAATGTGGAAAGGTTCAATTTTTACATGTAACTTAAGGGTTCATCCCATTAGGATTCTCCTCTCAAATTCTAAAGCTCTGTTTAACTTATGCGTCAGTTTAAATACAGTAAATTTGATCAAATCCTGGGAATTCTGTGGACATTTAAAAACACATTTTGAGTTTCCAGAATTTTAATTTGAACCGCGATTGAAAACCTAGTATGGGCCCAGTCTATAGAACATACTGGACGAAATTTACTGAACTTGGACCTAAAACGAAATTTTCCATTGGTGATGCACTGATCTGAGGGTGTATAAAGATTAGTTTTATCTGTAGTTGAAATTCATAATTAAATCTAGTTTGCTGACTGTAAGAAACTTAGCAACTTCGATTACCTAATATGAATCTTATCAACGTTAACTTAAAATGTTTGGTAAGTGAGGAGCAAGTACTGCGATGCTCTATGTGGGCTACAAAGGAAGATATAATATACTGCTATCTGTAGAGATATGTTAGCGAAACGTATTTTTTGCTGCAATTATTCCCGAATAAGATTGAAAAACGGTGAATATGAACAATAGCTATTCATCGTTACATTTGAGGTTCTGATTGAAATATTAATTGAAGTATAGTTAGCAATAAAACTAATAATTCTAATGTTCATTTGTATTTCAAGGAAATTTTCGACAGCGCTCAGTTAGAACGGCAAATTCAAGATTGAAATAATTTTTCCATAAATTTCCAACCATAAATCTCTCTTGCAGCCGAAAATGCATGAGCACATTATGATTTCAAGTCTGAAGAAACCATTCATATTTTACTTAAAAAACTATTTCTATCGGTAGCGTACATGAAGCGCGAAAAATGCAATACTTTCGACAAATATCTAAGGACTCCATTTTTTCAAATTTATTCACCCCGAGATTTTACGCACTTACTAGTTCGGTCGCAGAGGATCAATAAATATGGGGACACTGAACGTATTCAGAAAAGTTGAAACGACGCGATATTTTGCGTTGATGACTCTGGCAATTGATTCTGAGTAGCGAAAGTTTTTGTGATTTGAATTATATCAGATGCTTTCACAATTAAATAGAATTTAACCCAGTATTCATTTAATATTAATGTGAAAAGTCGGATATCGTGAGGAATTCAGTGAAAGCATGGGCAGAATTGGAACAGTTTCACACGACGGTGGTAATCTCCCGTGCACCAAACAGGGCGGGCATCCGGACTCGAGAGGCACTTTCGATATTTCGGCTGAGGCGTAGGAATACACTTTCTATATTTCTGTTAAATTTGAAGTTTTTTTTGTTAGTATAATTAGTTTTAGTGATTGTATTTGAAGGTAAGCGGATCTTAAACCGGCAAAGCTATTAGACTGCATCAGTAAAAATAGCAGAAATCTTTGTGTCACACAGGATTCAAATAAATAAATTAAATCGTTGTGTGTACACAAATTGGCGCTTTTAGTGATTTAACTTGAAAAATAACCACATGGAAGTGTGATTCAAGAAAAGTTAAAGAGATTGATGTCATAGGCTAAAGAATTTATCTGAGGAATATCAGACAGGCTCGAGCACTGGCAATGCCTGCGTTATCAGTAAAGCCTAACTCAGAAACAGAGACTTAGGGATTTCTAGTTGATCAACCGAGAGGGGTAGATGATTTGATGGGATAAGCATTACGTACATACTATTTTATAGTAAGCATCTGATAATCAACAAACCCCATACCCTACAATCTTCACTTATCGGAACGGTTGAATCAGAATATCGGAACGGTTGAATCTCCTCCTAACTTACAGTACGTGAGGCGTCTCTGTCCTTCCCAAGTTCATATGGTGAACACATGCGCGCGCATACATGAGACATGGCCGTGCTTAATTTTCAAATCATTATTAAGAGACTGCACTTTCTATATGATATTCTGCTTGTTTCTTCCTTAGTTAGTTAGTCCGTCCGTCACGCTATCGTCCGAGTTTGCGGTATAATGTATACCGAATTCCTGGTTGTTACATTCAAAGATCGCCTGTACATGCATTGTTTTTTTCACAATTAATATCGATTTCTTTTAATTGTTAAGAAATATATTTAATCAGAAAACCGTATTTTACATACAAATCTGTCATAAGTCTTGTTAGGGTCAGCGTCTTTTCTTCATGTTTAAGTGATAATTGCGCCTGAGAACCACACAATGGAGCGAAAATTGGAAACTGCTCGCGATAGAATGAGACTTTACAGGCAGAGAATAAGGAATGAACGACGGCAAAAAACCCTTGAAAGGGACAGGCAACGTCAGCAAGTGAGGCGAGTTGCAATGAACGATATGCAACATGAAAAGTACCTTCAACATGACAGTCGAAGAAAACACATCATGCGTGGAAATATAGACGGGGAGCAGCAATCTTGGTACTTTGAGCGGCAGAAAAATTTATTTCAGTAAAGAAGGCGGTAAATGTTGAGGATTATTCGGGAATCGATTATCCACTTTCCCAATGCAAAACAGTAAATTAGTTCGGAATAAACAAGTTTTCTTCTATGCGCTTTCCGTCGTAAATGATTATTTTACGAATTATAGCGGTAGGTTTAGTTTCGTCTTTGATGACGAATGCGCTCAAATAAACAGCTACTCATTGATTTTCGAATTTTTGTTGCTTGAATCATGGTAATAACATCGAAACAAACTACATTTCTTCCATACACTTTTTTCGTCAAATGAATATTTTAAGAGTTAGTGCGGTAGGTTTAGTTTCGTCTTTGATAACGAGAAAACCGGAAGCGAGACACCATTGCAGCGTCGCCATTCGCCGGGCCAAATGAATTACTTCCCGCTTCAAACACTTGAGTTGCGGTAACTAATTCACCGCTATAACTCGTAAAATACTTAGTTACGACGGAAAGTGCGTAGAAGAAAACTTGCTTATTTCGATCTAATTAACTATGTTAAGGGGATCATCCAAGTTTGAGACTTTTTTTCGTCCGATTCGTTTGAAAATTGGCCAGTATATGTCTTATGTGAAAGTAAACCGTTTTTGCTCGTGTCATTTTTTCGATTTAGGTTCAATTTTTTTTTGACGAAAAATGAGTTTTTTGGTAAATTTTATGTATATTTCAAAATGTATCTCCTCATTGAGTTTTGATACCAGAACAAAAACAAAGACAGTTTTAGAATCCTTGAAACATTTCTAACAAACTCAGTAGGGCTTTTTTTCAAATTCGAATTTTTTCGATTTTTTCAAAATTTTTGTAAATTTCTGAAATGAACAACAATTTTTTGGGTTTAGAGCTATATATTTTTTCGAAAAATTCGAATTTCAAAAAAAGCCCTACTGAGTTTGTTAGAAATGTTTCAAGGATTCTAAAACTGTCTTTGGTTTTGTTCTAGCATCAAAACTCAATGAGGAGATACATTTTGAATGTTGAAATTTGTTTTTTTTTGGGTATAAGCCATTACAAAATTTTTTGTTGAAGTGTAATAAAATGATCAATAATTTATGTTATTGAATGCAGTTTTAATTTTCATTTTGATAATTTCCATACATAACTACATATTCACTCTGTAAATTGTGATTTCCAAAATAAAATAGAAACTAAAAAAATTAAATTACTTTTTTTTTAAATGAAATATTTTTTTTCAGTCTGATTCTTATGAAATTTGACAATGATATGTAACTTTGGAAAAGAAACACAATTTATTCATTTCGTTTTTTTTGGTTTAGGCCTTAGTTTTTGCAAAAATTTGACAGATTTATTTTTACGTATTGATATTTCACTGATATTATTTCAAGACGTATCTCCTCCTTCAGTTTTGATGCTAGAACAAAAACAAAGACAGTTTTAGAATATTTAGAACGTTTCTAACAAACTCAGTAGGGCTTTTTTCCATTTCTCATTTGTTCACTTTTGATATGGGGTCAAAATCGGCCGAAAATGAATATTTTGGTCATCTCACCACCCCCGGGGGGGGGGAAATTATTGTCCGTAGCGCCATAAAATTTTGGGACCGAATAGTTCACCAACTAAGGGTCCTTTTCCAACAAAAACATGAGAAATTACCCCCGGACCGACAGGGGCCTGGGATGATCTCCTTAAAGGAATGGCCCAAAACACGCATTTTAGCTCTGTCGACCGTGGAATCGGCTAAATATGCACTTTCCGCCTATGTCGCCACGGGAAACAGCAAACTACGTGATTTAAGGCACCTAAAAATCGAATATCGATTCCTGAATAATCCTCAACATTACCAAGAAGGCAAAATATGGACGAGGAGCAACAATCGCAGTATTGCGAGCTGCAAGGGAATTCATATCAGCAAAGAAGGCAAAATATGGATGAGGAACAGCGGTCACAGTACCTAGAGCATCAGAGAAATTTGCTTCGGCAAAGAAGGAAGAATATGAACGATGAGCAGCAAAGGGTTAGGTTTTCATAGGTTAGATAATGTTCATGAAATTTTTTCGCGTGTCCACGGTTTTTTATGTTAGACATATTATCAGGATAGCTTCGGTTAGGATACGATAAGTTACTATATGTAAGGTTAGGAGAAGTTAGATCAAAATATATTATATTAGAATTTGTTAGGTAATTTAGACCGAATTTTTTCATGAGTCCACCTAGCTTAGCAATAACATTGGTTAAGTTAGGTTAGGATAAGTTAAAATAGGTTAGGTTAGGATAGGTTAAAGATATGTTAGACTACGATAGGTTAGGTGATGTTGACAGATTTTTTTTTCACGGAACAACGGTTTATATTTGACATATTATCGGGATAGGTTTGGTTAGGATATGTTAGGTTGGGATATATGATATATGATATATGATATATGGTTAGCATAGGTTATGTAAAGTTGATGGAATTTTTTCACGGCTCCACGGTTTTTTTATATGTGGCATATTCTCAGGATCGGTTTGGTTACTATAGGTTAGAGTTGGATTAATTAGAATATGTTAGGTAAAGGCAGGTTAGGTTAGAATATGTTATATTAGAATTGGTAAGGTAATGTTGACGGATTTTTTCAAACGTCCACCTAACTGAATGACGACATTGCTCAAGATAGGTCAGGTTAGAATAAGATAGATTAAGATATGTTAGGTTAGGATAGATAAGGTAATGTATACGAAATTTGATCATGGGTCCACGATTTTTTTTATGTTTGACATTTTATCAGGAACAGTTCAGTTAGGATAGGATAGGTTAGAATATGTTACCCCGAGATTTTACGCACTTACTTATTTGGTCGCAGAGGATCAATAAATATGGGTACACTGAACGTATTCATAAAAGTTGAAACGACGCGATATTTTGAGTTGATGACTCTGGCAATTGATTCTGTACAAATTTGACTCGGTTAGGTTAATAAAGGTTTTGTTGGAATTGTTAAGGCATAGATGGCCGCCCAATTGAAAATTAAGGACGTGTCGCCGGCGAATTTAGGACGAGACAGTCGATCATGGACGTTTAAAGGCGCGGCGGCCACTTCGACCGTAAAACGCCTATGCGACACTGATTTTGATCTCATCCGTGCGCGAATCCACCTCGCGTAACAACGGTACTGTCCGTGGTATTTCCACGGGTCCTGCTAGTCGTAATTAATCTGATTTTAATCCCAATCCAGCTTGACAACGATACGTTTCTACACCCGACCAATACACCATCGAAGGGAGACAAGCAATGAAACTTTGAACTTTAATACGAGCTCTGGCGAATGTCAGAAAATAAATTAGTGTCAATAAATATGGATAGTAAAAATCACGTTTGCTAAACGATTTTACACTCGTCTTTCCTCGAACCCAGAACCGATTTCTTGCCATCTTCCCACCGTCAAATATTGAACAGATTTGAAGTAAATAGGTTTCAGTATTCTAATTTCTCAAAACGGCAGCCATTTCTCCCAATCGTCTGGAGATTTCTGAAATTTTTCTTCAATAGGAATTGATCCCAACAAAAGCTTAGACTCAATTTTACCAAGATGATAAATTCAATTTAAGATTCTTCTTTCGTAGCAACGATTTGCAGTCCTTTCTAAAGCCCTTGGTTTCTCGGTTGTGGATGAGCCTACACATAAGCAAATTGAACGTTGAAAGACTTCTGTCGAGACTAGCGTTATTATTCTCTTCAAATGCTCAAACTTGTGCAATAGTTTTGAAGGTCCTCAATCTGTGTGCATATTTTATTGGCTAGAGAACTGCTTTCTTCACGAATTTATAAATACTTGATTCGTTAACCCTTTCGGAAAGTTATAAATAAAAAATCAATACATGATTGTATTCTCCCTGCTATGGCTTCTACAAACGCTTAGTGTACGCATAATTTGTCTTATAAATTAACCTTCCGTTGTTTTATTTCGAGTAGAGCAAGCATCTATTCTATTCTAGCAAGCATTTATTCTAAAAATCATGGTGAACGTAAAGTATCCATTGCTAATTTTCGATACGTGGGAGAGGGTCCTTATTCTACATCAAAATATTTCTGTTTCAATAATTTCAATATAATTGATAAAATTGTAAGTGATATTAGTCTTTTTGTTTTCATTAATACAAGTATTTTACGCATGGTTTTCAAGGCAAGCCTCAGTTGCTGACCATTTCAGAACTATTAAAAGTGAGGCTTAAAACAACTTCAATTCGATGACGTGAAAAGTAATTAAGTCATCAGATCCTCCACGTACGTAGCGTTGCTTTGTTGCGCTAACACATAAGCACTGACGCCCGAACGGGAACGTTGGTGGCAATATGTGAGCGTATTTTACTCTCCTCCTTCAACCAAAGCATATTTTCCAGCACAGATGCAGTTAATTAGCGACAGTGATAGTGACGTACAGAATATTGTTCTTTCAGGCTAAATATAAATCAAGCATATTAGTATCCTCGAACTAATTTGTGATCACGTGACATGAGACGTGTAACTTTCTTGATAGCGACCCAAAAGAGCGACGCCCCGTTCCAATCGCAACTATCTGCCTGTATTCATGTAAAAGAAATGACGAGAACGTACGAAAATACCATCTCTCAAGGTAATTTTTATCGTACACTCTAGAAACACAAATAAGAGCAAATAGTTCAAGAATTTTCCCGAATATACTGCGGCAACCGGCCAAACAGTCAGTATTCAGCACCTTGACCACAGCGTGGTGGAAAAATGCAATTTTACGGGTCCTTTCATTTCCCAGGAATAGAATTCGTTTGCGGACGAGTGCGGAATCTTCGGAGAATACTTGAATAAAGCCTTTCTAACATTCGAAAATTCGTTTGATGAGCAGAGCTTGATGGGAAGAATACGTCTTAAAACGAAAAAGAACAACGCACACACGGTGATGTAGAGAAAAATATAACGTGCTTTTGAAGATCTAAAATCTAATCCAATTAGATGTTCCGACATATGCTACCAAAATTTAAACTCAATTTTCAGTCTCGAACCATAAATTAAACAATAAACATGTTAGAATCTTTCACGAACCAAGTTGAAATTTGACTTTGACCTCAAACAAATAACACCTCCGGAAATCATGTGATAAAGTTCTTGCCAAAAATCTTCTGCGTGACTCCAACTAATTTGAATTTTTTGTAACTGCTCAGCATTTATTTGTTTTTGATGCTGTGTTAGCCAGTCTAACAACATTGTCATAAATATATCCTTGTAATTTTGTATACCTTTCTATAGTGCGCATTAGTATACCGGAGATTTGGTTTATTTGACGTAAATGTTAAAGCGTATCTGCACATCTGAAGTGGTATACAGAGTCTTCTCAACCCGAGTAACATCCTTGCATCGGTCGAGAGCGAATTCTATCATACTGTATTTCTACTCGTTGCGGGAGGTCGCCGTCTTTGACTCCAATAACATGAGCGAAAAGTATGTTCATGGTTTACTCTAAGCCATTCATGTTAACATTGAAATTGTCCCATCCTTATTCCGGCGAAATTAAACAGCTACAAAACGGAGCTACATATACTCGTAACATGGTAGGATTTTGAGCCGGGATCGTGCTCTATTTTCATCAGGCGAAGGCTATGCCAAGACTCTTCCTTGTCTCGCTTTTAATTAGAAAAGAAGACTTTCGGAAGTGCCACCGTCAGGCTGCTGGTGTTCACAAGAAGACTGTCCTTGCTGTACACCCTGAGACACGAGCAGCGCTTTAAAAAAAAGGAATAAAATATGAACATGCCGGCTAATTTGTGCAAATCTTTTGCGTGAGTTTTTTAGTTCACTCATATTTTAATAGATCTGTATTGACTAATATGTTTAGGTAATAGTGGCATTTATATTACATTTTGATGTTTAATTTGTGTGAAAATGTTAATTATGAACTATTATTCGTGGTGAAACGAAAGAAAATTTACTGAGCCTTGCTTCGATAAAGCCATTTTTTCACCAAATAAGAACGGTGGAAGATATTCAGCCTCCTTCCAAATTCATTATTCGTCATGACTATAGAATCATGAAAAAGTGTTTTTCAGTTTTAGCTCGTGAAAGAAATCATATCTACGATTACGCTAAAACTAACGTGAAGATTCAAAGATGAAGAAATGTGGGGTTAAAAGATTCACATTTTAATCAAAAGCATTTAAGTTTTCAAAACTAATCTCCTGTTACAGAGATATAGTTTAGATTGCACAACAACATCGACTTAAGGTCATGGACAAACCCAAAAATCTTGGTTTTTCTAATGAGACCTAGAACTTTGAAACATGATACACGCATGTGTATTTCCAAATAAAGTGAGTTCCTCGAGGCTCTTTTGCCGTTTTCACCGTGAGCAAAGAGAAAATGGTGGGTAACGAAAAATTATTGCAGTATGTTTATCTGCCATCTCTCCTGGAGCTTTTGACTTACACAAAAACGGGTTTTACAGTTAGATGCAGCATAATGAGTTGTATGAAAATATGAGAAAATAACGTGAAAACTAGCACAAGAAAAGATTCGAGTTTTTTTAGAGGGTAGGGCTATGAACTTTTGGTACAAAGTGGTGTATATTAGTGGCAATCAAAAGGTACGTTAAAAATCAAAACAAGCTTGATTTTCTGTAAGGTGGTCGGTGGTCACAGGGAAATGATGAACGATAAAGGACTAGGATATAATTGGCATACAGTTAGAATTGACATGACGAATCAGATGCACCAATTACTTTGAGTGGGTACCGAGCATTAATTAACACTTTGATCCCGAAACGTTGTTACAGTTGCGTAAAATAAATTGTGGAAATGTTATCTCTAATCGGAAATAAATTTCAAGTTTTCTGAAGATGAATTATTAATTTCATCCTCGTCAACATTTTAGTTGTTCGTTTTATTCCTATGAAATCAAGAAATCTAACTTAGTTTTTTGGGTCGGAAAATATTTCCTATTATCTAAAAAATATTTTTGAAGTCTATTTTGTCAACAAAGTTTGAAGCAAACTAATATTTTTTTTTGAAAAATACTGTTTAAGTTGAATAAAAAATGAAAATTACACTGCATTGAATTTCATGTTAAAAAAGTCATGTTACGTGAGACCTGTTCCGGGGTTAAAAAAAATTTGATTCTGATTTTTATTCCTTCAGATTGGACACCATTATATGTTATGAACTATACCATGAACTATATGTTATTATTATTGGCTATGAATGAAAACACACTCTTGTCAGCTTAAACACCATTTGTCCTTCACAGCCTCTTGTGTGGAGAGTGATCTTTGTTCATGTTCCAGCAGTAGTCTGCCAACATGCCAGAGTCCATTTTACTTTGAATCGTTGCTCCATCACTGAAATATTCTGATGGAATATCTTGCCATGTTCATCACTCACATCACCATGATTCTCCGCAGCAACATTCAAATGAGAATTGATCAAATGCTTTTAGAGACATGTTACATCCCATATCTTGATAATTACTCAGCAGATCATTCACTTCAGGCACGTAGTCTCCTGAACTATGTTTACCCAGAAAGTTATCGCGAAATTTGCTGAATGAGTCAAAAGAAAGCTAATCCTCCCTCTTTAGATGTTTGATGAAAGCTTCATAAAGTACAATTTTTCGAATTTGGAACTTCATAGATCTTTTGAGTTATCACACTATATATGCTTGTTGCAATTGTTTTCAGGTTTTCAACTGATTCTATCTTGTCTGTGCTATGAGCTATGGTAACAGATGACACTGTTACTGCTTTGTAGCAGAACAGCGTTGATGCTGTCCGTGGATGCATGTATGAAAAATCGCCAGTAGGTGCCCTCATATGGTATTTCCAGTTGCTCACAAAGTTCAGTGATATCATCACAAAAGCATTAATCGTTCTTCAATTGGAGAACAATACAAGCAGCTCTGTACGTTTTCTGTACAGTGTTAACTTTACTCCTTTCTCAAGAAGATTAAATTCTTGAAGGCTTGATACCAGAAGCTCAATTTGTCTTCAGATAATTAGAGATCCTTGCACAAGTCATTTGGAGCATCTTGAGAAACTAGTATTGGTTTACTCTCACTCTTTGGATCATTGGGCTCCACATATACTCAACTGGAATGTTCATCTTTACTACAGGACCTTCACATTTTTTGATATGGAGGTTTGGGCACATGTAGATGTTTTGAGTGCTCTACTGGGCGCTTTGTTGATTGTAAATTCGGGTATACAAAGTATTTTTTTTCTCTGTTGTGGTACAGCGTGTTAAATCTTGCTGAAATGGCTGTCATTAGAGGGATCTTTCTCCTCACATCAAATCATTGGCACTCTAAACTTCATGTGAACCTTTTTTTCTGCATATCATGCGCCCAATGATGTCACACATGAAAGGCCGCACTCTTGCATGAGGAACTCATGACTTGTCTTGGTCTCCTATGTCATAAACGAAGTACGCCTTGCACAATTTCTTGATGTGGCGGGTAATGCTGCACTTTTCTTTAGTAAATATTACTTCTGTGATTATGTAGTAGCATCTGTTTGGATCCTTTTTGCACTGTCATGAACTTTTTGTTTAAACGATTAAAATCTAAATGAAAAATACTATTAAAGGAATGTTTTAAAATACGAATATTAAGTGAGAAATTCAGTTCAATATAATCACGCAACACGAAATCTGCAACACTCAAAAAGGAATGATAGATCTGTAACTATTTTTCTACGCAAAATGATATAAGAAATCCATTTCTGCCTTTCTTTGCTGAAATTCTTTACAGTGACTATTCTGCAAAAACCAAGCCTAATTCAAAAAAGTACGCCAGAATTAGATTTCTCATGTCATTGAGCATTTAAAATGGCCACAGACTCATGTACTTTTTGAATGTTGCAAAGTGTTATTTTCTTCGACTAGGCCCACTGGTGCTACACTAGATGTAAATTGGTGAAATGTTGTTGTTAAATGGTTTTTTAGTAAAAAAATCTTTGTGTGTGTGTGTGCTTATGATTACCTCAACGTTCTTAATTATCTCAATATTTTTCCTTAATAGCTAAGCTAATTTCAAAATAACACTAAATCACCTGAATTAGTATTACTGACCTTCTTGGCGCTAGAATAACTGTTAGTAGACAAGGATCAACAAGGTTTCAGATTTTAGATATAATTTTTCAGCAGCAAACGGTTAAATTAGAGAAATCGGAATAGAAAGTAACGTATTTGCGTTAGTATAAGTGTTTATGAAGTAAAACGATCGGTAAGCGAAGAATTTGAGAGCATGAAAAAATATCTTCTATGGGATTAAAGAAATGAAAGAGGAGTAAAGTATCAGAGATGTTTAAAGTGTTAATGACGTAAAGTACAGAATAAAATACTGATGCAATGATGAGAAATACTGGATTAAAACAGCGATAAGTCGCGATTTGCTTCCAGAATTTCATTGTGAACACTACTGTGCTCCAACCTGCTGACATGCTTTTTCAAAACAGCAGAATAACGATTAACAATCCCCTCTGTTATGTGTCAGAAGTAAAGCAGCGAGGCATTTCAACCAACGCTCAATGAACTCAGAGGACGAACGATGTATACTAGACTGGAGCCACACACTCTCCTATTTTTCGTATTACAACGGACACTACTAATTTACGTTAGTATAACTCCTTTCACACGAAAGAAATAGTAATCAGAACCACTATCATCAGTTATGACCATTATCACACATCATTCATTATCTGGGAAACATAAGACGCAGTCGCAGACGCACCAGAGAGAAAATTTGACAATTTAACAGTCTTTTAGTTCAAGAAAAATCGAGCGTCTCGGATTCAAAACGCTGTAAGCTGGCGCTTTGTCAGCTATAGCCTGATTCAAAGAAACGGAGGACGAAAGCGTGTCAAGTGAACGTGCATAAAGTTGCATCTAAAACTACTAGGACAAAGTCTAAACCATGATAAATTCAGAATTATTAGCGGTGAAAACATGCGATTTTGTCATTATTCCTTTAGTAAGGCGGGGTGTTGCAAAATTGATGGTAGAAATTTCGCTTACTAATAGAAAATATTGATACAAGCATTATTTCATCAATGGATACGCTGAAAAAACGCTTCGTTTTTGAGATAACCTGGTATGTAAAATACGAACCCGTAGTATTAGATACACTCTGTTTATTAACACACAAGAGAAATGTTCAAAAAATCAATTAAAAACAGGTAATTAATTTATTACCAGCGAGGACCTCATTACAGAAATTATTCGAAATGCCTACCATGAGCAATATTGAGCATCGATAGAAGTGCGACACCTTCGTCTGAGGGAGTAGCGTACGTTGCCAAACACTCCAGGCATCTGAGCAAATCTCCATCAGCGACTGCAATTCTGGCAACAAAGCTTTTTTTGACTCGACAGGTGTTTCCTTAACAAGACTTTTCATATACACGTACAAAAAATCTAACGGAGTCAGATCAGGAGATCTTGGCGGCAAAGACACAGAACCATTACGACCAATCTATCGATTTGGAAATTGAAGGTCAAGAAAGGATCACATTCAGAGCAAATGTGTCAAAATTTCATCCTACTGAAACTATGTTCTCCTTCGAATATCCAATGGAACATCGGCCAATAAAAACGGAAGGACTTCTTCAAGAAAGATTCTGTTAACATTTGCAGTGAGACACTCTGGCAGAATGTATGGGTCAATGATTTGATTATGAACGATACCTGCCCAAACATTGATAGTGTAGCGATGTTGATATCCATGTTCATGGTGACATGAGGGTAGTTCGTTGGCCATTTGTTAGAATTATGGAAATTGAACATTCCATTACGGCTGAATGTACCTAGTTTCATCCGTGAACAACACGTGTTCTGCGAAATAAGCATCTTTCAACTCTTGATTCAAAAACCACGGCGGGATTCGTTCGCGAGAAGCATGGTCTGCTGGAAGTAGTCCCTGGACTCTCTGAAAGTGATAGGGATGGTGATTATTCCGATTCAATATCCGGCACACTGCAGTGTGATCTTGAATTTCCATAGTTGCTGTTGCGGCACGAGTGCTCGTGCGTTGGGTTTTACGGAAAAGTTCCAACACACCTTTCTCATGATCCATATCAAGCTGTCTTGGGCGACCAGCATTCACTCTGTTTGCACTGAAACTTCCGTTCTCACACAATCTTCGGTGTAGAGCAGAGAATAATCGAGGAAGAAGCACCTGTCTATTAGGGTAACGTTCTTGGTACATTCTTGCGGCACGTCCATCAGCAGAACCACAGACGAAATGCATATCAGCAATTTCTGCATTTGTTAGGTGGTTCATCTTACCAGTACAGTATCAAGATGCTAACTGACAAATGAGTGCGGTCCAAAATAGAGGTTATTTACGTTGACTGGAAAGTTCTGGAAATTTCTCTAATGTGAATATTTTTTTACAGTATGTGAATAGTAATTTTTTATACATTGTTCAAATGAGAGTAAATAGGTATGGCGTCAATCCTGCCTAAATTTGTCAATTCTTATTCTCCTTATTGCTCTGTTCCTGTCCTTTGCGAATTCGCCGTCGTACTGCGTAAAATGAGTTTTACAAATTTATAGGCATAATATCTTATCAACGAAGAGTTGTTTAAACTTTATTGATTGAGAATATAATGCTGATATCTATATTTTTTATTAGTAGCCGAAGTTGTACCAACAATTTTGCAACACCCTGTATGTCAGTACTTTAATATTTTCTGAAGGTTAGAAAAAATTGCCATGAACGTTTTTATTTAATAGTAAGCAGCAAAAATAAATACAAAGAGGTGAATTTCTCGTTGTAAATTTGAGATAGGTATAATTAACCCAACATAAAGAGTGAAAAATGAGACTTATTTAAGTGAAGAGACTTATTTTTATTAACCGTAGCATTTCTTCGAATACATAAGTGAATCATCTTTTCTCTATTTTCAGCACTAATTGTATCCTATTTACATCAAAATTCAATAAGTAAATCTTTCTCGGAGATAAAGTTTGAAAACATTTGAAATACCGTTGCACTACTACATCCAAGCTTGAATTTTTGAGTTAATTTTGCACTAGCTCTTTCAACCATTTCTTTACTTAGTTTTTACCACCATTTTCAAGTACGTTAAATGTACTTTCGTTACTAAAATCTACTCATGACAAAATTTTTTCGCTACTTCAAGATTTATTTTTAGGCTTCGTGATGGCAACCCGTTGTTTTGCGATTCTCCTTGACACCAAAACACTAGTTCGGGCTTTCATTCTCCTGAAAATATGTACTAAAGTCTCAAAACAGTCGTTCCAGGTCACACGCATGATTCTATTTTTCTTAGCTTCAGTTTTCCAGGGTCGTTCGAACTTCATGGCCTCACTTTGTGGTCACAATCGAAGTAAAGTGCAATAATTCAACCAACCACACTCTTTGAGAGTGAAACACACTCTCAAATGTAAGTGAAATAAGTCCAATGTTTGGATGTAAACATTGGCTTATATAGTTGATACACACTTTTTAATGTCTCCATTCTTCTCAAGAATACAAACAGTCTCAGGCTCTGAATATTCAAAAATATTACAAATAGTACAATTTCAAAAAGAAGGTTGTAACGCATTCCAGCCTTCGTCCGCTATTTCTAAAATCTCAATTGCAGCTGTGGTTCTTCAGATGTTTCCTTTTCGGCTGCTTGCTGCTGCAAACTGTATACGAAATAGAGGTACCTAGGTTCATTTCAAAGAGGACATACGCACACGTCCGTTAGGCCGCGACCAGCCAAACAGCAGGGGAGCAGGGCAGAGCAGAGCAGACCCCGCGCAGTGTTTTATGTTAGTAGTATTCCTATTAGGGTGGCCAGACAAGTAGCACAGAGCAGAGCAGGGCAACGCTGTCCAGCTCAAGCGCCAGCGGTGTTTTATCTTGGATCAGGGTTGCCAGATTGGGCATTTGATGGCCACTTTACACAATATTGGCCATTTTTTGAACACCGTGGCCATGAGAAATTCACTAAGCCAAATTTAAAAACATCGCACAATTCAAGAAACGAAGGACCTGCCACATTTCGAGGAGGTGCTTTCGTCGTAATATTGTGAAAGTGAACAGAAAAGACATTAATATTGTGATTTTCAAATGAAAAAATTTCAATATATTATGTACTGGTCATTTTGGCCATCGTTTTACGTAAAACGTGACCAAGAGCTGACGGATTCAACTGGCAACCCTGTCTTGGATGATAAAACACCGCTCCGAAGGCCGAAGCAGCAAAGCTAGCAGGCAGTAGCAGCCAGTTCGTGGAGGGAGTATGCTAACCACGAGCCAGTTGCACCTCAGAGGCTCAGAGCTCGTACGGGGAGAATGAACGGGAGAAGAGATGCTCGTACGGGGGGAGAAGCTATTCCTGCGATCAGGGGTGCATCTCATAATATTTCGATCATAACTATGTTAATGAAAAAATGGTCATTTATAGCAGACGCTATGGAAGTTAGTGGTAGGTAGGCTTGTATAGTTATTTATAGGTATTTTCCACCTCATAAATCGAAAAACAATATTATATAAAGCATTTTCTTTGTCAATACCTACACTTGAGAGCGAACCAATGCCAAATATTTTATATAAGGTATTTTTTTTGGAGCGTGGCACTAAACTTGACTTCAAACATGCCTCTTTTATGTGTAAACCAATAATTTTTAGCTTTAAACATTAATTTTTTTTCTCGTAGGTAATACTGAGGAAACACAGATAAGGTCATCTGTGAGAAAGAAAGAAAAGAAAAGCCGTTTATTTCCAAAAAGGTTGGCACATGACAACATATTGGCTTTTAAAATTTCTTAATATAAGACGTCTTTAGGCCAACGTACCATACGAGGAGTACTAATAGACAAACTATACGTGGTCTGCTAATAGACAAACTAAACGTGGTTTACTAATAGACAAATTATACGTGGTGTACTAATAGAAAAACTATCCAAGGTGTACAAATAAATAAACCAAACGAGGCGTACTAATAGACAAACCATACGGGGCGTGCAAATAGATTAACCCTGTCAAACGCTAGTTGAATCAAAAAAATCATTTCTTGGAGATTTTATATCCCAAGAGATGGCTGACAACTTATAAATAATTGAAAAAACTTAGAGAGAATTCTTCGGAATACCTAAATTATTTGATGAATCGAAGTAAGAAAAGACAAAAAACGCTGTACCGAAGCCGCTTGAAACACCGCCGTAAATGACTATCAAGTATTGAGAAAAAATTAGGCACAAAGTAATTTATAAAAAACATCTCGCAACACAACATGCACATCTAGAAAAGAAACGCGTAAACCAACTTACACGCAAAAGGAAATTCATGGCTTGTTCAGCATACGCACAGAGAGATTATAATTTTTCATGAGCGCTTTTTTCATTTGTCTGTTAATATTTTGCATTGTTTTTATTGACAGATGCGCCCTCTGGGTAGTGATATATCTATTTTTGAATCATTAAGCAAGTGCAATAAAAATATTTATTTCCTAAACATGGTTCAGTGTTAACTGGTCGCAGAGCTTTAGTTAAAATGTAATGTGTCTTCAGGTTTCGTTTTTACTCAAAAAAAGGAATAGAAACAAACATATGCATATGTGTGTAAAACTGTGTATATATATGAACACGAATATGTGCGCACACAGATAGAGTTGTTAAATGTGAGTCAAAGTGGAGAGGAAGGATCGTTTACTTTTTCTGGACCAGCTTAAGTGCTGGGCAAGGCCGATACAGAAATATTTAGGTTAGCGTTTATCAGTATTACATCGGTAAAAATAACTTTGAAAGCATGCAACTAAAAGACTGATAGTTTCTTCTAAAAACGGTTGTGAGGTTTGAGTTTTACGTGGAGTGAAAATTGCCATTAAATTGAAAATTTGTGCTGCACGTCAAATACAAAAGATCCTTTTATACTTAGATAGTGTGTATTAATTTAACAACTCCAAATTCGGATTGTTATATCATGGTTGTGTATATTAATACGCCTGAACGAATATGTTCCTTGCTCTGTAATGTACTCTTATCTACACGTCCAGCAATGCAAAATAATCCACATTCAAGTATTTATAAAGTTTCAGTTCATTCTTCAGTGAATTATTTGCATGATTATTCTATCAGCAACCATTACTAGCACATTATCATGCAATTAATTTTTTGAGGAATTTCCTGGAGCAATTATAAAACAGTATCAAAGCCATTTCAAACATTGCGGTTAGAAATATTGCAGGGAAATGATAAGTACTATACGACAGTGTACGGATGTACTTGTAATGCTAACACGATAATGCATAACATAGTAATATATATAGATATAAATAAACCAAATTGGACGAAATATTGCCAGTTCTACATTTATTTAATGAACAAAATTTGAGGAAACCTGTCACAAAACACCGCCCTTCGTGGCGCAAAGATTACAGCTGCTGCGGACTCAAGACTGCCACTGCGGTTTGTTTGGCCACCTAACTTACTAGCATAAGCTAACAGCTATCAGAGCGTCGAACCTGCTCTGCCCTGCTCCACTGCTGTTTGTCTGGCCGCGGCCTTATACTAGCTAGCCAATAGGAGTATTCCCTATTACCCACCCAACTTCTGACGTCATCACACGGGAGTGATGCACTGGCTACTGTACGTATGATTGAAACATTGTTGAACTGCCGGGAGTGCTTCAGCAGCTTCGGTCTAATTCTGTGGAATACGAGACCGTCCGGAAACTTTAAACAAAACCGATATTAACAAACCGTGTAAATCTTCATTTAAATGCTATGGAGTCACCAAATGTGTAAAATTTACAGGTAGACCATACAAAATTATCGCATTCAATGCTGCAAAGCCCTCTTTTCGATCCCATCCTAATTAGAATTTCCTGACTCATAAGTTTGGTGTTGAGTGATTGAAAGGATAACGTAAATGAAAGTCCACACAGTGTTGCAGTATAGCCATCATTAACACATTGTAATTTATGATTCAGAATAAACAAGCCGTTGGGTGGAAAGAATCACGTTGACAAACGATGCTATCCGCTCAATGACAGCTCTTCAAACCTATAATAATACTGGTAAAAGACCTGGGAAGGTTCAAGTCACCTTTATTGAGTGATTCAGAATAGGTGATTATCATAAAACTACCGTAGATGATTTGCTCAATGTTGGCTGTCTAAGCCACAGAAATACAAATTAATGAAGTGTTCCAATTACGATAGCTTAATAATCGCATAACAGAATAATTAAGCGAATCAATTTAAACATTTTATCTCGGTGGAAGTGCTCCGTGTTTTCCTTCATTCAAAACTGAAAGCAATCTAGAGTTCAAAACAATAAACATTTATAAAAACTGTAATGCATTCTTATACTACAGAATACTTACCGAATATGCTAATGGAATTTTGCAGTTAACTTATTACTATCTGTTCCAATCGTACCTAATCAAGACCAGAAATATGGGAAAACTTAACTATTGCTCAATTTACGCTTCTAGAGTAACAAACCAGAACTAATATTTTTTCTGAATACAATAGTGTGCAGTCATTGTAACTCAACGATTGCACAGCACATTGCACTGAAACACGATTGGTTTTCTTAGTATTTTTTCCGGATAGGGTGAAAAAGCATCAATAAACGAAAATTACAGCCTACTATAGTAGGGAAAAAACTTGAAAAAACAAGGTTTTCTGAGATCTAATGTGTATCAGGTATATGACAGTTAGTGATTATGCATCTCGGACTGTACAATAGAAGCTAGCTATACGACCGATTCCACTAAATAAGTAAAGGAACTTATTACAATTCTAACAAAAAGACTCACTCTAATACTTCAGCTCTCGGTAGGAATCATCTAATTGAGCAGACTATTTAAAGAACACAAACAGATGGGAGTTTAAATCTCTCACAGTGAAAATTGACCTGCATTCATTGTTATTACTTAGATTTGTGTTTCACTCTCTTATGATGGTCGTTGGTTTTTATGGCTTGAAAACCTGAGAAGAAAGTGGCATCACCTTCAAATTCTTCCAATTTGAAAATTTTTCGGATTTTAGTACTTTTTTTGACATAATTGCGTCCGTTAGCTGTTTTCACTAGTTGAAATATGTTATGACCTGCATATCCCAAAAGACGCACTTGATATGAGCTTTTCTTGAAGCCAAAGTACTCATTTTATTCCGTGGAGCTTGCCTTCTGAAGAGCATGATCAAAGCTCGCACACTGAATTGACGTTGACGAAATTCTGAGATGATTTTTAGAGCTAGTTTTTCTTTTTTTTCTCGCGACACAATACTTTTTAGAGGTCTTTTCAACGTATATTGATTCACGGATGAGTGGTCTCAGCCATCACTCTGTCATGAGGCTTGCCTTTCCGACTGTCAAGATGTTGGTGAACACTCTGGAACCCAAAATGAATTTCTTGTAGCAGTGGGATGCAACGCCTTAGTTGCTTTGATTCGGGTTCGTTGATCTTCAGTACGGTTAGAAAGGTAGGGAGGAAGTGGCTTTAAAATTCTTGAGCCTCGTCTTCTTCGAGGTAATCTATTGCAATTGTGAAGCACAAAAATACTGATTTAATCTATGAAGTCTAACTCCGTGCTTTTCGGGGACGGCAGCCTCTGCGCCTAAAACGGTTCACAGTGCATTACTTTCTGTTTTAAAAGCTAAAAAATCACATCGCGTCGAACATGGGATTCGCAGACGTACAGTGGACTTGTTTTATTTTGGCTGGAGTTGAAAGACCACTTTTAAGTCTTACGGCTGAATATCTTACCAATGTTATAATTTTCGTTAAAGATTAATATTTTACGTGCGTTTTTGTCGCTTTCGGTTGTGGTCACGATTATAGTGAAGAAAGCACAGCGCTCATGCATTGAGTACATTGAATTTCAATATCAGAACTGCCCATCCATATTGGAACTTTCGATCTCTCCTTTTGGGACGTCTTGTTACCATGTATTGTAATCTGTCTCTGACTGCTCATCATCGGTATCATTATCGTCTCTGTTCAAGTCTGTTGATCAGTTAGGAAAGTTCAGACACCAAAGTCTTTGAAAAGCTTATAAAAAATTGAGCCAATACCCGTCACAATGCTGACTACTTTATGGAAGAACGAATTGAAGTAGCTGTGAATATCTGGGCGTTTGTTCGTCAGTTTTAATGTGGGAGTGATTACCATAGAAGCGACAATGAGCTAAAATGTATCACTTGTGAGGTTGAGAGATTTGTCCTGAATCTGCTTGATAACAACTATAATTATTAATTCATAGTTATCCAATTCGCTGTAAAACACAAATTTGGAACAAATTTGTTCTTCTGTGTTTTTTAAAGTACCCGTACGAATAATCTCTATTTTTTCCTCAGATATTCTACTATGTTCATCGAGACTTGTCATAATTTCGCTGAGTTTTTCTTAAAAAACTGTAGTATTCTCATCTATAGATGCTTGGATAGAATCACTTCTGAACTGATAATTTTCATTGATAAAAATTTCTCTTACCTCTATGTATTTCCTGAAATGATGCCTCAAATTTTTCAAAACTTCGTCAACATATTTTTCATTCGTAGCGTCAAATTCTTCGATTGGAAAAGAAATATTTGCAAGCATTCTATTATTTAAATCAAAATTTTGATCTTCGTCAAGGTATTTAAAACCTATTCCAGGAAGCCCTGGTTGTGAAGTTAAAAATGATTATTTTCTATGTTGTCCAAAAATATTTACGCCTATCATTTTTAATTAATATAACTTTCCATTCTCTAAATTTTCTCTAGCTCTCATTGATATCAAATTGTTTACTCGTTCACTCAAACTTTCTACTTCCTGGTTTAATTTTATATTTTTATCAGTTTCATTCTGAAGCATTAATTTCAACTGACTTATTTCATCCTGATTTGAAATAATGTTTCGGTGAAAACTCCTGGAAAAGACTTTCTATATCACTCAAGTTCTTAGCTAGTTCTTATTTTTTCTTAATGTGACTAACTCTGCTCGTAATTCCATCGTAATTTTGTTAAGATCATTGAATTTTTCTTCGCTGGATAAGATTATGGTTGACTCTAAATTTCTTAGCTTATTGTCAACTTCTACAAACGAGGGTACTAAGGCTACTGTTCTTTCCATTACAATCAGGTTTCTATCACTTAATTCAGTTAGTCGTGCTTCTAAGCTTTTACTTTTTTCTTCAACAGTACTGTTCAGTGTTGATTCTAAATTCTTCAGCTTTTTTCAATTTGACCATTTAGTGATGTCTGCAAGCTCATTTCTTTTTCGTTCACAAAATTAATTATACAAATTTATTTTTCTTCAACTTTACTACGTATTAATTTGTTCTTTGAATCAATTTGATCAATAATTTTAGTTTCTAAAGTCAACAGTTTTTCATCCATTTGATTTTCTATAACTGAATCTTGATTTTTGAAATTCTCTTGAATCTCAGGAATTTTTACGTCTGCTAGGTTGATTATGTTTGAATCAATGTTGTCAAATTTAGCATCAATTTCATCGATTTTCTTCATCAATTTTGAGTCTATGCTTGATAGTCGTTCGTCATTTGAAACGATTTTTGGTTCATGAGCACCGAACTTTTCTGATAATTCGTAAATTAATGACTCATAGAATTTAACGATTGATTCTACATCAGAAATTTTAAGTCGTAAATCTGTTTTCAGAGTCACATATTTCTCATCATACTCGTTTATAATTGATTCCAATCCAGTTCTTTCATTTATGAGAGCTTCAATATTATTGTATCTTTTAATGACTCCATATTACAATCTTCAAGTAAACTTTTTATTTGCTATATATTTTGTAAAAGTCCTTCAGAATTATTTTCATTGTTTCCAAGTTCATGATTTTCTTTATAGGTAGGTAAAAAGATCAACTTTGCTGCATAAATATTTCCACACGACATTTTTTAAAGAAAAAAATGTATGGTTTATTTTCTAAAAATTTATCGAACTTTCATAAAGATCTTAAAGAATTGTAGGAGAGATTTTATTTTCTAAGCGCTTCAACATTTCTAGACATAAATGTCCATAAATTACATCACTCATTTTCTGGATTTTGTAAGTAGAGAGAATAATATTAACACAATCTGTGAAATAGTCTTTTAATTCAATTGAATAAATTAAACCATAACTGTCAAAGTAATAGCATATATTGTCTTTCTTATACCAAAATACTTAAAATACTGAGGATTATCAGTATAAGTTTTCTTCTCACATTTTACACAATACATTTTTTAAACATTATTATATGAATATGTTTTAATTTATAGTAGTTTAAACTCATTTTATCACCGTCAGATTGCAATCGAATTTCTCTGTCAAATAGAATCAGTGCATATGCATGTGTACCATCAGGAATATTAGTTTTAAATTCTGCTCTAATTTTAATATTAATTGTAGTTTCTTTGATACGTTAATTTTGTCTGCTGATATCAAACACATAGATGGGATACAAATATTTAAAGTGTCTGTATTCGGTAGCAAAATTTTCCTTAGTTACATAATCTATTAACATCTTATAAGCTGTAGCATAATTGTTAGAATCGAAATCAATCTGTAAATTGCGATCAGGGTATCGTTCAATATTCAGCTGAACGTATGCATTCGTCAAGTTAAAAAGATCGAAAATAGCATTGTTTACAACTTGGGAATTAGCTTTCTTAGTTTGGAATAATGAAATTATATATCGAGGTCTTTGAGATCCTGAAACTGGAGTTAAAGTCCAATATGAGAATTTCTGTTGCGAGCTTACAATTGTTTGTTCCAATTGTCTATTCAAATAAGGAATAGGTAATGTTATTCTATCCTTAATTTGATGATATAGCTTGATTTTATTCTCATCAGACAGTTTTAAGCTGGCATTTTCCAAATTAATTTTGTAATAGTAATATTACAATCAACTACTTTATCCTGCTGGTTTGCATCTTTCTCATCTGATTTGAATATAGCATTAGAATTATCACCTCTTTTCAAAGTCAGAGCATGTTTCACTCCCTAAATTACCTTCTTATAATTTTCACAAAATCCAAACACATGTTCAAGTGGGATAGCAGCGCTGAATTTCCCGTTAGCTGAACTTAAGTAGTCATTTCGATCGCTAAATCCTTCGTTTGATTTTTCATTCTTCTTAGTATCAACGCTCCAGAAAAATATCATGTTTTCTTTAACATTTCGGGGATAGCTAACTAATCCTTTTAGAGTTGTTGTAATTCCAGGGTAACTATAACCTTCAATTTCTTCATCTCCAATTCTGTAAGAAACTCTATCAAACAAATGCATTAATCCATTGTTGATTATGGTTATTTTTTCATCTTTAAAATTATAATCACTTCCATCTTCTTTATTCAAAGCTCCTTGTATATAAATAAAACTTTTACTAGGTAATACAAACTGATCTTGGTTCTGGATAATGATCTTGATATCGTTATGTTAACGATTCAGATCATTACCTATTTGTGGTTCATAGTTATGCGTTTCAATTTTTTCAATTGATTCATCAACTTTAATGTTTTCATTCCATCTTAAAGAATCCATTTTTTAAAGATAATTTTATCAAATTATTTTAATTTCTAGATGTTAGGTGTAATCGAACAGTTACTTCTTCACCTCTAGTATTCAGAGCATGTCCATTTTGATCAGTAAGCCAAATTCTCGAACCATAGAGTAAAGGCTGATATATCGGTAGATAAATTGGTTCATTTGGATTTTCTACAATTTTATATCCCGGTGGGACGTTTGGGAAAAAGGAATATAAAATATTATGCAAAGAACCGTTAAGGTATGAGCCGTTAATTGCACTATAATGAACGAGTATTGCGTTAACAGACATTATGTTCACTATATTTATACTTTCACGTTCTCCAACACCTTCTAAGATAATTTCTCCAAATCCTAACATTGTATTTAAAGATTTTTCTTTATTGAAAAATACTTTTAACGTAGATGAATGGAGAACTATGGCGCATTTCAAAGTATTAGTATTTGCTTTGATTTCAATAAAACCTGCTAAGGTTTTTTGAATGAATTCGTTTATACTTTCTATTTCATAACCACCTGTTCGAAGTGTAATTACATTTTCAACACCATTTAATTCATAATAAAATTTATTATTATTTTCATCAATGTTAGGAATAGAATGATACATGTCTAACCCAACCAGTGCCATTTCGTGAAATTTATTTTTGTTCAATTCTATTGCTGGACTAAAGTTTATACTTATGTCACTTTTTCTTTCCCTAATTACAATGCTTTGAGATTCCATTTTTTAAACAATAAATCATCAAACACCTTTACTTCAGCAGTATTTAATAGACCTTGCTTTAAAAGTTCATGCGTAAGTATTTGCAGTTCATTAAAAACTCCTGTATTTCCAGCGTTAAACAAACCGAACAATAACTGGTGTCTTTTTACAAGATCATTGATGTTAGATGGTAATACAATAATACCTGATCCTGAAACGTCTGAATCCTCTCTGGGAGGATGACGAAGAGGTATAGGAGAAGATGTAGGAGAAGGTATAGGAGTAGGAGTTGGTCTAAAAGTAGACCTTCGTGAAGGGTCGAAATATGGTCTCTGACTTGTTGAAGGAATTTTGTGTCGACTCAAAATTGAGGATTCTACTATGTTTGGGTTTCTTAAAGGACTTGGTTCAGGGCTTGATTCACGACTTGATTCACGACTTGATTCACGACTTGATGGACTTGCTGATCTAATTGTTTCAACTGCAGCTTGAGCTTTTTTTCGTTGAACTATTCGATAGAAGGGTTTGATAAATTTAGAATATTTCTCACCCCTATTTGCTTTTATAGTACCGTCTTCCTTCAAATAAGCATCAGTTGAATCCAACATATCATTATAATTATTTTTATCTTCGTCCCTAAAATCAATAGGATTTTGCTTTGTTAATAATTCCCATAATCCAGTAGTGCCTTCGTATACTTTATCTCCAATTTTCAAATCATTACATAGAATATCTACCTTTTTATTTCCTAGCATAAATTTACTTCCATCCCAACGAATGCCATAAGCTTTATCATACTCATTTCCAGGTTTCCATGCAAAACGCAAGAAATTCAATGCGATAGGTCCAACTACAGTGTTGGATTCAGAAGAGGGCAAAGCTAGTTTCTCAACAGGTTTTCCTTCGATAGATTCAAGTTTTTCATGAGGTATATCTTTTATTGCCAACCTAGTTTGTTTAGTTTCGTCAACAATTTTAGATAAAGATTCAATCAATGGCTTGTAAACTTTTTTAACATCATGGTAAAAATCTTGTTCGAGTATTTTATCATTTGTGAATTGCTTTTTCAAACTCTTTGCAAAGTTTAGTAAATCTGATTTAGTTTTGATATCAATCAACGCCATTTTTTAAAGAGAAAAAATCAAAAAGACTTTAACTTAATATAAGTTCACTCTGAACTGACATTAAGTTCAGTTGCTGAGATCCATGAAGGTTCATCATAACCTTTCCACTTGACCAGAAGTTTTCCTTTACTCTTCTTGAGAATTTTCTCAATTTCATAAACATCACTAGCATATTTTGATAGTTCTTGTTCATAAAAGCTTCCTTTTATTTCTTCACCATCCATATCTTTTAATCTATAAGTAGTTGGTTAAGAGGTCAGTATTTCGGATACAATGAATAACTCATTAGTGAAATTTGGTAAATAACCCTTCCGAAAGTCTTTCCGTTTCTTGCTTAATCTTGCTCTATCCCCAATTTTGAGTTTCGGTGATGTGAAAGTTGGTTCGGTTGGAGGGAATAAGTTATCATAACCCTTTTTACTGTTCTTTTCCAATGATGCTTGGTTAGGTGTCATTTTTATTGATCTATGATAGTTATTATTGTAATTTTGCATTAAATCTTGTAAAACATTCACGTATTTTTTTAGTTTTCATATGTGTAAAATATTTCCACATTTTAGTTTTTAACGTCCGGTTGAAGCGTTCCACAACTTGAGCTTTGGTTTCATTTTCTGAACTAAACCACTGAATGTTATGTTTCTTGAATAGTTCTTGAGTGGATTTATTTGTAAACTCTAATCCTTTATCTGTCTGAACTTTAGAAGGAATTCGTATTTAAATAGTTTTTGAAAAGAAGTTTTGATATCTTCACCTGTCTTCTTACTTATTGGAATCGCCCATGCATATTTACTGAAAACGTCAATTACTGTTAAAATGTAGTTTTTTCCTTGATCTTTATAGTTTTGCATGTCAACCAAATCAGCTTGCCATTGATCATCAATTTTTGATACTTTCACCCTTCTCGTTTTGAACTTATGTTTTATTCGTTTATGTAGAATGTGAGTTTCTTGAGTTTCTAACCAATTTCGTACATGAGTTGAAGATAAGTCGGATTTTTTAACAAGTTGATTCATTCCAGTATAACCGGTCTTTGGATTATAATATAAGTCATTCAAGATTTTATCGCTCACATCAGTGAGCGTGTTAATCCATTTTTTGAAAGGCCGAATCCTGCCCAGCTCTCACCTGTCATGATTGCGTTAACTAATTTAGCATCTTGTAGAACGTATTCTGATTCATTTGGATCAGTTGCAATTTCAGCGGCTCTTTTTGCTAGAATATCATCAGTATAATTTCTGTCTTTCGTTGTTGGATGTTGTGAATAAAATATGTCATGATTCTTACAAGCCTGATCGAGTGAGTTAACTCCTCGATAACCTTCTTGAATTCGCTTCTGCACCTTAGTTCCTGAACCGCAAAATGAGTAGGTATGTTTATTGTTGAATGAACCGTTCGGGACTTGTTCAGATTGAATATTAGATGGTAATTTCAAATGCATTTCAGGTAATGGAAGTTTTCTAAGCAATGTATTTACAATACCCTTTCCAGTTTTTTCTTCATTAACTATTGATTTTAAATCACTCAAATACTGTTCAATTTCAACAGATAATAAATCTTGGTTATAGAAGTCATTATTGTTGTAGATAATCATTTTTTATACTTTATTTATTGAACATATTTTATAGTGATGTAATGCTAGTGTGTTGATACCATCGGGTAATATATGTCGCTTGTCATCATTACCATTCAATGCAATCTTATTTATTTCTTTAGTATATAATTCGTGGTTAACACTTTGGATATTGTACATCGTTTTGTATATTGTTTCATTATTCAATGCTCTCTTATATTCATCCATTGTGATGTTGTTCTCAGTTATGTTCTTACTTACACCTTTTGCTTTCTTACTCACGGAATTTTTCGTTTTGTAACAATATAGTTTTGCTCTAAGACCGACGAATTCTTCAATTGGTATTCCACACGTTTCGCCTTTCATTTTCCCAATTACTTTCATATTTTTAGTTTAATGTAGAAAGTGTTCTTTAGCATAGTTTGATGTATCATACAAGTCTTTATTTCTTTCCATATCTTTGTACAAATCTTTTGTTTCGATATCATAACATAATGAATCTGTATCTGTAAACAACAACTTTGCCCTATTACCATATTTCTTTTTAATATGATTATAATGAAAATCATACTTAATGTTTTACTTATATCCAATACAGATAACCCTACGTAGTTTGGTTTATCAAATTTCAGTCTTTGTTTTTGCATATGACATGCTATCAAATTTTCTGAGAATATTTTTAAACTGGTAAAGTTTGGTTTGTTTGCTAATTTAATTAATTCTTTCTCTGACTTTACTAAACACACATCTACTCTATTTATAATATTTTCTATTGTTTCACCAAACACTGAATTGTTCATCAGCTTGTAGAAGTCTTTTTCAAATTCAGATTTAGCTTGCTGACGCATTTGTGTGTTGATATCAATATATGATTTCATCCATGGACTTTCATCAAACTCTAATATTCTGTGAATTTTCTCCAACTTCAATCCTAGATCTAGATATTGTGTTAGAGATTTAAGATGTACAACATATTTTTCTCGTTTTCCAAGATGTGGAACTAATTTATTTTCATCGTTTACTTTGATATTTTCTGGAGCTAATGGTAAATCATTATGTAGAGCATGTAAGTCTTTCGGATAACTTAAATCCACTTCTAATATATAACCTTTATCTGCTTTGAGTTTTGACTTTGGATCTTTCCATTAAAAAGTTACCAGTAGGTAATGATCGACACATAGCCCAGCCGTAAAGATTATTTGCATCTATGTATGTGATAAAACTATTTGGTTTTCCTTTATCGAATGTTTCTGGAATATATGGATTGTTTGCTTTTGCATATCGTGTTGATATTGTAGAAATCCCACCTCTTATTCCTTTTTCAATGAATAGGAGCATATCAGGATCTTCAAACAAGTCCAATTCTATTTTTGTATGTTTCAGTAGAGCATCGAAAGACAATCCTGACCCGGAAAATAATGTGCTGGATCTAGAGAATAGGTTTTCATGCATGTTAGTCTAAATTGTTCAAATACTTCTGCAAATAATAATGTATCGACTTTTAGGTATAAATTATGGTAATCTTTGAATGTTCTACAATTAAAAGCTCTCCACACTTTGAGTGCATGCTGATATTCATCTTCTGAAATATTTTTATTATATAATCCACTGTAGAATTCACTTTTAGCTGGTAAACTATTACAGTTCATTTTTTCATAACTATTTACATATTCATAAGGATAAATACCTTTTTTGTTGATCAACTCTAATTGTTGTTCATTGAGAAAGAACTTCGATAATTCTTTGTGCTCACATAAATTCTTCGAAAGTTTATCTAGAGACGAAGGTAAAAACCTGTAGCTGTCTAAGAACCGTAAGTCTCTGGTGATATCTTTAATTTTCCCTGTATGTTTACATACATAAGAATCTACTTCTATGGTTTGTGTAAAACTAATATATTCTTCATCTGTTTGTGGAATAACGTTCAATTTTCCGGATATATTTCCCAAGTCTTTCACGAACAAATGAGCATCGTAATTAGACAGATTATGTAAAAACACCGGTATAAAATTTGGATTTCTAATTTTTAAATTGCATTTTAAATGAGCTGGACCTCTGTAACGACCTGTCAAATGATTGTGGTCTCTAACTTTATAGTTATCTTCCGTAAATTCTCCGCCACATACATAACATCTTGTGGCTTCTTTATATTTTTCGAAATTATCTGATGGTAAATACATTTTCGTATGTATTTTCAACAGACTATAAATTCTCTTGGTTTCTTTTTCTAAATATTCTACAAACTTTTGGGAAGCATCTTTCCCATTATATATTTCTAAACGGGAATATTCATCTGCTTCAGATTTTGTATAGCAACAAAATGAATTAGGATTGTGCTTCTGAACGTTCATGGTGTAACTTGAGTTTTGATTTGGTTGACACGTATCTATTTTTGCCAACGTTGATTCGAAATCAGCATAAATTGCAAAAGGATGCATAATTGTTTTTTGGTAATGTTTAAATTTCAATTTACCTCCTTCAAGAACATACTTTGTTGGAGTGTGAACTGAACAATCATTAATGTGGTTTGTTAATAAACATTCTTTTGTGAATGGCCATAAACAATATGGACAGACGTGTTTTTTATGCCCATCGTTAGTTTGCATAAATGGACTTAATGACTTCATTAATACATAATGACTTTTATTTTCATCTGTTAACAATAAGAGTGATATAACATCGTCATTTTTTACCTTTGTTATTCTCAGAGGACATAATTCTTTCAAGTAATTGAGGTTGTAAACATTTACTGACACATTATTGTTTCTCTCAAATTTATCGATATCTTTAAGTTTCACTGGAAATGTTATGTCTCTGAAATTTAACTTCTCAGCTTCAGTTTTTAATCTTTTAGATATTCTATTGCCGTGTTTCTCATCTCGGCAATAATATCTCGCTCCACTAAACATAAAGCATTTATTAACGGTGTTTTTAATATTAATAAGTTTATAAGTCAACTTTTGAAAATTTTCAGGTAATTCTATATAACTAGAACCTTTGATAGGTTTGTATTCAATGATTTTTACATTGAAGTCTAATAATTTATCTGTCATCCAGCCAGAGGAGTTTTTTGTATATTCTTCAATCTTTCTAATAGCATCCTTATACAGATCATCAATGTTTGTGAAGTTTTTCGATATGCCTACAGACTTACCTGTATTCATCCATGCTGTTGAATATACCTTTTCATTTTTTCTTTGTTTTTATAAAATTGAACTAAAATTGTCAATTGTATCTTCATATTATCAAACTTTTGCTCTCCCAAAATTGGTCTCACAACCGGTGTCATATTCCTCATGAAAACTGTCGGATCAATAACTGATATATCAGAGAACATATATTCCAGGCATTTTTCATTTATAGCACATTTTTTTCCTTTGAAATTACAACCATAAACGTTTCTAAAATGCTTCTTTGATTTCTTATGCTGTTGTAGATTTTTACTTCTACTTTACATATCTTACATACCTTTTCCTCAAAATATGAATCGGAAATTAATTCTTGATTTATGTTTTTAATATGCCTAGTAGATTTTAGATGTTTTTTAGATTAGAGACATTTATATCACATATATTACAGAAATTTTTGGTTTTATCAAAATACAGATCCGAGATTAATAGTTTACTCACGTTTTTATTGTGTTTCATGCTTTTTTCATGTCTTCTCAAGTTTATGATGTAAATATTACATATATTACGAAAATTGTTACCTGAAGTCATCTTTACTGAAATTTTCTTCAAATTATTATGCCTTTTTGTATTCTTAGTATTAGATATATGTGATACATCAAATGATTCCATTTTTAATAAATTAATTTCTCAGTATATTTTAAAAATTTCAATGTATTTTTCCAATGTAAATTTTAAAGTATTCTGAAAATTTATATTAATCAAAATGAAAAGCAATATTCCATATGAAGTAATAGATGCTCTAAAATTTGCAAACTCGATGTATTTACTTTATTTACAGCCAAAGGTAGCTCCTTCTCTCGTTATTGACTAACGAGACAACCATAAAAAGAAAAACACATTGAAGAATTAAACTTAATAAAATGGAAGATATTATTACAGATATTCAAAGAGAAGTTGTTCTCAATACTGCAAAAAGAAATCAATTGCAATTAGATGTAAATCAAATTCAAAATGATGTCGAATTAAATAGGGAAGTTATAACTCAATTAGAGTCAGATATCATTCATCTTGAAACATTAATCAGTAACGTTTCTTATGACACCAGAGGTAGCTTTTTCTCTCGTTATTGCCCCACGAGACAACCAATAAGAAAGGAAAATACATTGAAGAATTGAACTTAATGAAGTAGCAAATTCAAAAAAACAATTTTTACAATTGCTACAAACAGAAAATAAATTTTGGAAAATGAGTTGTAGTATATTAGTTATATAAAATGATATATATGTGGGAAGGCAGTAAAAGAAATAATCAAAAGAATCACTTCATTTTTCCTTCTCCTGGCTTGAGATGTCTCATCGTAGGGAGATCAAACTGTGGTAAAACTTCTTTATTAATAAAACTTCTGATAGAAAAATTTGTCGATTTTAATCATCTTTTTCTGTACAGTAAATCAATACATCAACCAGAATATAAACAGTTGAAGAATGCTTTTGATAAAGGCTATAACCAATCTGAAATAATTGAATTATTTGAAAAGGGCAATGGTAATATTGACGATTTCCTTGAGAATTTACCTATTAAAAGAGACTCAAAATCTAAAATTGAATATTTTCAAGATATGACAACTATTCCTGACCCAAGTGACGTAGATTCAAAAAAGAAAAATCTTTTTATTTTCGACGATATAGCAAGTGAAAGAGATCAAAGTCCAGCAGATAGCTTTTACACTAGAGGTAGACACAACAACTGCTGTTCAATTTACTTATCACAAAATTATTATTTATTACCGAGACAAACAGTTAGAACAAATGCTAGCGTTCTAATTATTTTTGGTCAGAATCGCTAGCCAATTAGATTTCGAGAAGTCAGGACGACGAAGAGATGCACCAATCAGGAGTGAAACACTTGCGCTGTAACTACGAAAATTTGAGAACTTTCGTGAAGAATCCAAGCAAAACACATATAAAAAGTTCACAAGAAGAATCGAGAGGTCTTTTGTTCTAAGTACGCAGGAAGAGGTACGATACAGTGGGGCAAAAACGTAGCAGGCCGGCGTGCTAAGCCGGTGTGCGCTGCACAAGAGTGGCCAAAATCTAACATCTAAGTGATGTTAAGGGAAGAATACTCCCATAAAATCGAATTTTTTTTGAGATATTGGGTTTTAACTGCCATAGGAAGGGTAAGATGTCAGGTACATCCTGTGAAAAAAGGAGTTCGTACGTTCATTGGTTCGCCCGCTACGGGGGTTTGAAGTATGGGGGGAGGGGAAAGGGAAGTGATATTTTTTCATTATACACCTCCCCCTTGGCATTTTCTTCACGGCTTGACGTTGCTATGTCATCTTCTAAGTCTCTTCATTACTGTATAATGATTTCAAGGGTCCTAGCTGACCAACCCAAAAATAATATAAGAAAATTGAGATTGTTTATGTTTCTTTGTTTACCTTATTTTGGACGATCGGAATGTGGGAATTCAAAATACAGCTCCTTCTACAGTTTCTGAGCTACAGTAATGATTTTGATATCAAAAGAACCGAAATTTAATCCTTTACATGATGACGTCGGGTTTTATTCATTTTCGGAATAGAAAATTAGCTACATTTTTTTGTGTGGGGAAAAGTGTGAAAATGGGTTAAATTTTTGTATTTTTCATTTTATCCAAAAATTATTTCGAAAATTAAAAAAAAATTTACGCTACGTTGTAGAGAATACAATTCTGCTTCTTTCAATACCAATATTATCTCTTTATCTCAAAATCTGATTGAGTCATGGGATTTTCCGCAGACCCCCAATTTTTCCGTTTTCTTTGAATAACTTGTATTCTGAGGGGAAAATAGAAAAATCACAGAAGTCTAATCTTAATCCTTGTTCAATTTTACATACCTATACCAAGTTTCATGAAGATCGGTTGAATTGTATAGGACTTTTAAAAATTGGAGTATTCTCCCCTTAAAAACATCGAAGCTCAAGAGGATGACGTCTTGTATACCAGCAATCATCGAAGTGCTAACTTGCACCAAAAATCACTCGAAGCACAACAACTTTGCTGTGGTGATCGTCAAGTGTCAACGTCTCAACAGGAAGCTCATGAAGTAATACCTACGTCTATCATAAGCTAAAAATCAATTTCAGCATGAAAATTGGAGCCGCGCAATCACCAACGATGCGTAAGTCGACAGGCAAGATCTACAGTAACCAAACCCCTCAACGCTTCAAAGAATCATGGGCTGTGCAAAACGTCGAAATTTTCCCGGTTATGAAGCGATTGTGCGGAGCACGGAAGGCAGCAGCGCCTGCCCCATGAAGCATGAGCATCATAGCCGCCGCGACAGAACTCTGAGAACTCTGTCGAGAACCCCGAAATCAGAAGTCGGCACCGAACATCCAGCGACCACGCATCACAGAAGAGTTTTAATTTTGTGTCATTGAGAACTCAGAAACACTGCTCTAAAGTGTAGTATTGAAAATCAAAGTAGCACATAGAACAGTGCTTTCAAATTGGTGCTCCATCTAAAATGTGATTTTTGTCATGTGTTTCTCTAGATAATATGCTGAGTTATCGCTGGGCACCGTGCGGAGCGTTCTATAATTCTTTTGATACCCTGTGGTGAGCAAGGTTGTACTCTGTCGTGTATTGTCCAACATTATTTCTTGTTTTCGCTAGCCCATCCATTTATTGTGTTCTTCAAATGTCAATTCATTGTGCGTAAATCTTCCGTTGACAGTGGTCATAAACTCTTGTGTAACGTTAAATCATGCAATCGCTTGCTAGCGCTTGATGATTGATAATTTTAACCCTCGGTGAGCATCACACTTTTCTTTGAATACTTTGTCGTATTGAATTTTTATGTCGGTAATGTCATGCGTACTTTCATTATGGCATTCGTGCTCATTTTTTCATTTCGATTCAGGTATCTTTGTACACTTTATCCACGTGTTCGACATTAAAATAAAATATGTTTGAATTTTCCAAATTTTGTAATTTTTCCCATGCAGGTTGACTAAGTGCACGCGGAGCGCACACTATGCTAATACTCTTATTTCTTTTTTCTATCTGTTCTATCCATTCTCTCCCTGTGTTTTTCATCACTGTAAATTTTCCATTCATTCTCCACCTATCGGGGTTTATATTCCCCAATCGTAACGTCCGCCAAGGACGTATCGTGACATATCAGAGAACATATATTCCAGGCATTTTTCATTTATAATACATTTTTTCCTTTGAATTTAGAGCCATAAACGTTTCTAAAATGCTTCTTTGATTTATTATGTTTTTGTAGATTTTTTACCTCTACTTTACATATCTTACATATCTTTTTCTAGAAATATGAATCGGAAATTAATTCTTCATTTATGTTTTTAATATGCCTAGTGGATTCTTGATATGTTTTTAGATTAGAGACATTTATATTACATACCTTACAGAAATCTTTATTTATATCAAAAAATAGATCCAAGATTAATAGTTTACTTACGTTTTTATTGTGTTTCATACTTTTTTGGAGTTTTTTTAAGTTTATGATGTAAATATTACAAATACTACAAAAATTGTTTCATGAAGTCATCTCTACTAAAATTTTCTTAAAGTTATTATGCCTTTTTCTATTCTTAGTATTAGGTAGAAGAGACACATCAAATGGTTCCATTTTTAATAAATTATGCTCTCAATATATTTTAAAAATTTATATGTGATTTTTTGAATTATTTTTTATAACCGATACAAACAATTAGAACGAATGCTAACGTTCTGATTCTTTTTGGTTTAGACTCAACTGATATGAAGAACATTTTCACAGATATCATATCTCAGGACATGCCATTTGATGAGTTTAAAGAGTTTTGTTCTGAAACGTATAAAGAACCATATAATATTATCTTTATTAATAAAGACAGACATCCACTTCATGGTATGTATTTTCAAAACTTTGATAAATTATATATTCCCAAAAATACTTCATAGAATGGAATTATTTCTAAACATAACACTGTTAATCACTTTTTGTTTATTAGACAAATGAATTTATATCTAAAATTGAGTTGGTCGTTTGTGTAAGTCATTTCTGTTTATTAAAAAATCAAAAATTCGTCAACGAATAACTATCCTGTCAAATTTTTTGTTAATTTATTTTCATTATAAGGTAATTGTGGTGAATTGTGCCCTTACCGGTAGTTTGATTACTACTGTAAATGTTGAAGACAATTCGAGATCATGGCACTGTAATAATCTTAACATACTGAGCAATCGTTTCACTTCATGAGCCTATTCGATTTTCTGTGTTGTAGAAGAAGTTATTTAATTTTACAACCAGAAATAGTTGCTAAGTACCTACATCCCTAACTTTTAGTAACAGTATGAAACTTGAAGCCAAAAGAACTGTAACATAAATAACAGAACATGAAAAGATGTCATTGATGTGCATAGGTTTTCAACAGTTGTACAATATAGAATATTGTAATAAAATATCTTCTTTATCTTAGTATCAATGCACGGATACGTTGTGCTACTTGTGGAGGCTAAGGTCCTCTGACCACTTGAATTAAATATTTTATTGCTAATCTATTTGAATATATTTTTCAACAAAAAGAGGGTGCGCAGGTATCCTCCCTTCGTTGCCCTAACTTGAAGAGGATGAGTAACAAGAAACGGCGTCTGTAGATGCCATCTTTATGAAATAGGGATTGTGTAAAGCGTCCATAAGAAGCACCACTACGGAACATTCATCTAGATTTCAAAACATTTTGCCCAGACTGCAATTACGGTGACAGTTTACGGGATGAGCTGCGGCAGAGGAGCCTTGTTTATAACATACGCGTCGAAATACGTTTTACACACCGTCCAAGAATAATTTAGTGTACGTGTGTCGAACTCTCAATGAATAAAAATGTGAAAATTTCATTTAAACATTTGAAATGATTTTATGGTTCACATGGGGTGTGGCACCCCAATAAGTGCAATCATGAGGTGCTAGACTGATTTCTAATGTGCGGACGTGTATGCCTTTGGGTATTTACGGTTCGGAAGAGCAGTATTTGATGCATTTATTATAGAGCAAAAATTTATTCAGAAAGAAAAGGTTAGACTCTGTGAAGTTGCTGAGCAAATCAATCTTGCTCGTTACCATTGTAGTTGAGGCTGGAGGGGTTACTCACGCGTTTTCTACGTCAGATATGTTCGATTAGAACGTCATAATTGCAATGAATGGAATGTAACTGCTATCCGGCAGAACTGCGTGCACTGGGCTAAAAGATAATCCCCACAATACTGTTGAAAAGGCTGTGAATTTGCCACGTGTAAATGTGTGTTGTATATTGTATAGTAGGGAATAGAGCTTTGCTTTTTTGAAGGTTCTTTAAAAGGAAAAATTACCAGAGAATGCTTGATAATTTCATTTAACTCCACAATTCGTGCAGCGTACAGTGTTTTTGAGTTCTATTGCCAACAAGATGGCGCTCCGCCGCACTGTCACCAGTATGTTTTAGCGCCCCTGGATCAGAATGTAGCCTACAAGAACAGAGGTTGGGATGCAGGGACATCATCTAGTTTCTTGTACGCTCTTCAAACCTTTTGCCGATAGACTTTTTTAGGGCTACAACAAAAGATTAGAAGTTATGTTTTAGAGTACGTAGCTTGAACGCACTTAGTAATGCGAATCAATCGGTGAACGCAAAAATTTGTGTGGACAAGTAAGTACGAAGTACAGAATGAGCTGTGACTCGCCCCAAGAAATGTTTTGAATCTGAAGGCCACCAGTATGAGCTTTTAATCTAACCTCTAATATATTTAGTCAGATCAAAAGTACATTAATTTGAAAAATTGTAATTAGACTCTACTTTTCTCGAAAATCTAATCATGTAAACTGAAAAAAATATACAGATATCTGAACGGGTCAGTTGATAGCTTTCATCGCAACTTTATTAGAAATTCAAAAACGAGAAAATTCTTAAGAACTTAATCATATTTCATTGGAAAACGTTTCGGAGTCCAGCTCCATCATCAGTTCAAAAATACAAATAATTATGTCTGCAATAAAAGAAAAACAAAATGTTGTAGGCAAATATCAAAAGAGATTATGAAAACAGAATAAAAACATTTCACAAAATAGAATCGACAAAATGGCTACCAAGTTACTTTTTGCAAACGATATGAGCTATCAGTATTGTTGAGAACCGGTTTTCGTTTGAAAATATGTAACGACTTTAAAATCCTAAGGTCATGCGAATTTGAAGTTTAATTTAAGATTTTTAAGTCTGTGGAGGATATCGGTACGTTGCATTTTTCTGCATGCTTGCGTCTTGCGGAATGAGAGGGGTGTGCTAATTCATTCCCAGTGCGGAAGCTTCTCCCTTGATGTTCAGCCATTCTGATATAAAAATTCCGTGACATCATGCCGACGTACGATGATGTGCACTGCTCACAACTGTAAGAATATATCAGAGGCCCGCATCTATATCGGAAGCGTATCCTTGTACCGAAAAAAAGAAGCCGCTTTAAAATTATTAACTAGAGCCACGCATAACTGAAGGTTTTCAAAGTATTTTTCACACAATAATTTTAACTCTAGAGACAATTTCTCAGAAGGCGTTCCAAAATAAGGGAACGAGCTGTATAGATATTCTTTATTGCTTTCTCTAATAGTTTGCGACGCTTATTGCTTAGAGAGAAATTTCTTAATTTACGCATTGATGGCACCCTAAGGAAAACCGTTAGTTGTAAAATATTTGCGCAAAAATTCAAATTCACGATGGATATTTTTGAAGGTTGAACGTATTTTGTAGCCCCTATTGATTAGAGTTTGAACACAATTAATTTTGAAACTGGTTGAACTAAAACTAAAGAAACTGACGCTTAGTCTTGGGAAAGTTGGTTTATGGTGTACTGATGTCTGAAAGTGATTTCCGTCTCTCGTCACTAGACAGTCAAGAAAGGCCAGGGAGTTATTCTTTTCAACTTCTACCGTAAACTTAATCGATTGATGCTTATGATTTAGATAGTTCAAGAACTGCTCAATATGAGATAGATGGCTGAATAGGAAAAAGGTATCGTCTACGTATCGATTGTAAAAACTTGTTTAAAATCCGAGGGACATTCGTCTAGCCACTTTGTTTCGTAAAAACACATAAAAATGTTGGCAAGGGTCGGGGCCAACGGGAGCCCCATTGCTAGACCGTCTTTTTCTCTATAAAGTTTGCCTGCGAATGTGAAGAAAGATTGCATTACAGATAGTTCCAGCAGTGTACTGAACATTTTGCGGGTTAAGCCTATGAATTTTGAGTTACCTTCCGAAAATAAATGGTTTAGACAAATGTCAATAGATTCCTGAAGAGGAATGTAAAGAGTTTCAACATCAAATGAAGACATGATTAAATTTTTTTAAATTCGGAATACTTCTAATATTTTCGCTAAATTTGAAGGCATTATCGCCTGTACACTCATTTGAAGTTAGATGATTGAGGACTGGTACAAGGAGTTTACTTAATTTATAACTCGGACTATGTAACGCTGCTACAATCGGAATAAATTGAAATTTTACCGAAAAATCAAGTTTGTGAATTTTTGGTATACCACACAGTGCCATCGGAGAAGAGTGCACGTGCAAATTCTTTAAATTTTATAATGGCGCGTTAGTTACTTGTTTCAAGCAACGTAAAAAATTATTAATCCTGTTTTCAACCCTCAGTATTATTTTATTCATTGGTTCTGTTCTCGGAACAAAATTGGAGGTGTGAGATATTAAATAAAGCATACTTTCTTCATATTTTTGGCGATCAATTAACACAACTCCTTCCATTTGTCAGGTTTGCAGATTATTAAGTTCTTGTTGGCGGCTATTGATTTCAAGAGGGGTATTCACTTCTAAGAAAAACAGACGAGAATATTTTATGTGGCTTAAAGCTGCATTATTGCTTATGAGCTAATGTTTTCAAATTGTCTATGAATTCCGGATAGTTAGTGCACGCTTTGTTTTTAAGTGCAAGAGCTAATATCTCATAAGCTAGAAAATATTTAAAGAAATTTAGTTTATAAACAGGCATGACAAGAACCGGTCGTCCTCATAAATTCATAGGCTTAACCCGCAAAATGTTCAGTACACTGCTGGAACTACCTGTAATGCAATCTTTCTACACATTCGCAGGAAAAATTTATAGAGAAATAGACGATCTAGCAATGGGGCTCCCGTTGGCCCCGACCCTTGCCAACATTTTTATGTGTTTTTACGAAACAAAGTGGCAAGGTGAATGTCCCTCTGATTTAAAACCAGTTTTTTACAATCAATACGTAGACGATACCTTTTTCCTATTCAGCCATCCATCTCATATTGAGCAGTTCTTGAACTATCTAAATCATAAGCATCAATCGATTAAGTTTACGGTAGAAGTTGAAAAGAATAACTCCCTGGCCTTTCTTGACTGTCTAGTGACGAGAGACGGAAATCACTTTCAGACGTCAGTACACCGTAAACCAACTTTCACAGGACTTAGCGCCAGTTTCTTAAGTTTTTGTTCAGCCAGTTTCAAAATTAATTGTGTTCAAACTCTAATCAATAGGGGCTACAAAATATGTTCAACCTTCAAAAATGTCCATCGTGAATTTGAATTTTTGCGCAAATATTTTACAACTAACGGTTTTCCTTTGGGTGTCATCAATTCGCAAATTAAGAAATTTCTCTCTAAGCAATCAGCGTCGCAAACTATTAGAGAAAGCAATTAAGACTATCTATACAGCTCGTTCCCGTATTTTGGAACGCCTCCTGAGAAATTGCCACTAGAGTTAAATTTATTGTATGAAAAATACTTTGAAAAGTTTCAGTTATGATACGCTTCCGATGGAGATGCGGGCCTCTCTGATTTATTTTTACAGTTGTGTGCAATGCACATCATCGTACGTCGGCAAGACGTCACGTAATTTTTATATCAGAATGGCTGAACATCAAGGGAGAAGCATCCGCACTGGGAATCAATTAGCACACCCCTCTCATTCCGCAGGACGCAATCATGCAGAAAAATGCAAGGTACCGATATCCTTCAAAGACTTAAAAATCTTAGATTCAACTTCAAATTCGCATGACCGTAGGATTTGAGAGTCGTAACATATTTTCAAACGAAAACCGGTTCTCAAAAATACCGATAGCTCATATCCTTTGCAAACAGTGACTAGGTAGCCATTTGGTCGGTTTAATTTTGTGATATGTTTTCATTCTGTTTTCGTGATCTCTTTTAATGATTGTGTACAACATTTTTTTTTATTGCAGACATAATGATTTGTATTTTTGAACTGATGATGGAGATGGATTCCAAAACGTTTTTCAATGAAATATGATTAAGTTCTTTGGAATTTTCCTCGTTTTTAAATTTCTGAGAAAATAAACTTGCTCTGAACTCTGTATTGCGACAATCGTTCTTAAAAAACCTAGGAACCTAGCAAACTCATTTTTTAGTCGTGACGAAAAATTCTCAATCATAAAAATCATGAAAATAACCTGCTTAATTATTTGTAGAAACCTAAACTTAAAATTTAATTGCGTTGAAGTGAGATCAAGTTTTCTATCAAATAGCAGGAGGTTGACAAACAGACAAAGAACTTAAATTTATCATTAATTTATTATAATCTGAAAACTATTCTGAACAACTAGATAGACCCGAAGCAATTATTTTACGCGCTGATACAAAACGCGCTATTCTGTTTTCAGGCCTTATGAGGGAATTGAAGGTCTTTACTCAACAAAACGAGTTCTTTCTATTCTCAAGTACAAAACGCACTGATTTTCATATTTGAAAGTTGTGCCCTGAAATAAAAATTCCAATCGTTTGATTTAACCACCAATGCATTTTGTGACGTAGTTTTATGAACAAATATATTCAAACGGAAAAGCTCATGTGATTTTTTAATCAGATTTCCCTTATACCTCAGAAACAGATAATTGTAGACCATAAGTGAGCAGCCATGCCCCATTAGAGTATGGGCAAAAGAACCCTCGCGAGAATTCAAATCAAAAGCCCGAAACTGGAAGAATGGTGAGTAATTGATCCCAGAAACCAACAGCTCAAATATGGTGCGCTCAGGACCGATTTGCATGACGGAGACCTCGGAACTTAGAGAGTTTAGTGGAGAAGTGGGAATAGCTGCAATTCGGTGAAGACTGCTGTCTTCTACCTTTGATGCCTCGGCAGGGCTGGTTATTCACAATGGCCTGAGTGTTGTGTGCAAAATGATGCTTAGGGATAGTATAAAGAATCTAACCGAGTGGTAGGTCGATTTGAACCCTGGCAGTTCAGAAATAGACAGCGAAATGAATCTCTTGCTTTAACAGAGCCAGGTGCGCCTTGTCCTAACATCTTCTGATAGGAATTTACAATATTTTCGAACTCTAAAATATTGATTTTCACTTTAAAAATATTTTTGATGAGAAATTAAAGTTTAATTTGTTGAGTATAAATTTCAGTCAGGTTTTAAGTGAAGATAATTTGATGAAATATAAATGAACAATATTTTGAAATTCAATCTTCGCAAATCAAAAAGGGAATGATCCGGTTACTTGAAAAAGTTTTTTCTAGTTTGCCATATTGGGTTTAGTGGAATACTCGATTCTTCTCCATCCTTTTCTAGGTGTGGTTTTAAGCGTATGCTAGTCGAACGCTCTGAATTATAGCTCGTGTTTTAGATGAGATTAGCTTTTGCTAATGTTGGTAAAATATCATCGTTCTCAGGTGCAGAAAAATGGCTCACTGATAAGCAATTCTCACCAGCTTGAAGAACATACTTTGCAGAAAAACATTTTAAAGTTTACAAGCTAATTTCTATTACGGTTTTATTCAACAAGTTTCGAATATGAGCATTTGATGTGAACGTGTGAGAGTTCGGCGGAGTAGGTGAGCAATTGCATCAGCTCTTCCGTCTCAGCAATGAGACGCAGCTGGTAACTTGACCGCAGAAGGCGGTCTCATTAACCAACGTTGATGCGGCCACAAAATATCGCCTGCTGGAGCACCAGATAAAGGACGTTAGCTGCACCTTGACAGAATATAATATTTTATATGTTCGGGGTACGCTGGTGCATTTGCAACAGTCGAGACACTTCTCTCGACATCAATTGATAAAAAACTTATATTTTCCCTTCAGCCCTTCTTGATCTCTCAATTTTATTTCCTTTCAAGCAATTTTAGTTCATTTTTGAATCACCGTCGTGACAACATTGCCTAATCATTCCGGAACCACCAAAACTACCGCATTCGTCAACTTGGGTGTTCATTCTCGAAGCTGAGAATTTGCCTGATTTCTTTACGTGAGCTCAACTTAATACTTATTTATTAGAAGAGGATGTTTTCTGGTCACTCAAAGTATAATCATCTTGAAATGATGAGTTCAATGCGTCCATCGGAGTGAAGATGTACGCAATTCTTTTGTTTCTTAATCATGTTAAATGGTATTTCGTGTTTTTCTCGAATGCGTTTCGAAGGGCAGAGCTTTAACTTCATGCACGGAGTTAATTTTAATCTAAATTAATAAACAGAACTTTCGCAAAAAATAACTGAAGGACTGTTATTTACATTTTTTAAACACATTCAGCACTTCTCCCAGTAATAGTTTTTTGACGAGATCCATAGGCACTCACAGTTAAGTTATGCCTATACTGAATGTATGACGTTCTCGCAGGAACGCTGATGGGCATCCAAACTATATTTTCCAGCTCTTATCTAAATCACATTTTATCTTGAAAATTATCTTTAGCTGACTATCGTGAACTTTCTTTTCATTACTAACGAATTAACGGAATAAGAGTTGATGGAATAAATTTTTGAATTAACGGTTAACGATACCCACCACTGGTCGTGAAATCGTCCATGGAGTACAAACAGCTTGACGCAGCCATCCCTGCCTGGGCAGCAACACTGACGCCACGTCAGCTGACATGCGAAATTTCTTGCAACGGGTCAGCCGCTGCACCTTTTTTTCTAGCTGTGTACCCACTGAACGGCACCGAGCATCACTTAAGTACTAATGGCCATTAGATACCAAGGCAACTTGAGACAGTACGCACTGCAGTAGCGTCTCCTTTGACTGCATTGTAAGCTAATGACCATGTGTCGATGATTTGTTGGAGCCAAATCTAAGCTTGCAGCGTACTTCACTAAACCTGATGATATAATGTGACCACGAAAACAGCGGCCATATATGCAACTACCATGCTTAATATGGGTTGTGATTGCCAGTTGAAAAGGGAGCGTTCTCATATCAGAGGTTTTTTTTGCTTACGGAAGCATTTCTCCCAGACACCTCTTTGGTAAAATTTTCGGTGAAACGTTTCGCAATATTCGCCAACTTTAATGAACTACAAGTTATGTTCACTCGTATTTACGAAGAATATTATTAATCATGAGTATAATTACACTGATTTCGATGGTGTTGCTTCACTTCATCGATCTACAGTGACATGAAGCACTTCGGACGATTCTTTTGAAAAAAATTTTCTACATTGAACATTACTGACAGTGTTATAGATCTTCAATTCGTTTAACTTTCTACCCTTCAAATATTAATTAATGTCGTTCGCCTTGCATCATGTGTTTTAGAGAAGTTAGACGGGTAACGCACTAGGCAGAGTAAGAGTTACTAAATTAATACTTACTATTTCGTAGGAGCCTTTAACTCAGTGAAATAAAACGAAAAACTGGCAACAATAAAGTATTTTACTTTAAAGTATTACAGTATTTGATTTTAAAGTGAACTAATCCTAAGCTCGCGACAATAAAGTATTTTAGGCACCTGTTCGAAAGATTTTAGAATGGATTAGGAAAATGAATGCCGATATAGCCGGGAGCACTTTGATTTACTGAGAAAGTGGTGACATGGCAAATACCGTTGCGGATGAATTTAAACGTTAACAAATTACTCCGAGAACTTCCGGAATTTCGAAGGACGACAAGGCGCTCATCCTCTGCCAATCCCTTCATCTCCCGTTGCCTGGTTGGAACAGAGGAAAAGGCAAGTTTAGTTTTAGTTATTAGGAGTAAGTAATTAAGATTGACAGTTGTTATAAGGGTGCGCTTAGGCACGATTAGTTATAAGGGTGCGCTTAGCTTAGCTATAAGGGTGCGCTTAGGCACGATTAGTTATAAGTATCAAGTTATAAGTTATAAGTTATAAATTATAAATTTTTGGTTATATACCAGGCAATTAGGTTCGGTAGTTGTGCTCAGTTGACGTCAGAATCACCCATAAGCTAGCGCCAACGCCAAGCTTCCCAGCAACTAACCTCTGAATGCCAATTGGTAAGGCGTGCTATTGCTGCAGACGCTGAATATTCCCACGATGCACTTGCGCAGGGTAGGCGCGTGGGCGGAAGATGACCCTGCTCCCAAGCGTCTAGAAGGCGTGCCAGAGAGGCAGACGCGACGAGCTGGACGGAGGCTGGCACTTGATTAGGATTTAACCCATCATCCCTATACCACTGATGACGAAGTGACAAGAACGATGCAAGTGGTGATCTTAGAGTGCGGCGAAGAAGCGAGAGTCCAGTTGTTTAATCCGTCAGTGCTCATAGGTATCTGCTGAAACTGTTGAAAACTCTCCAGAGGAGAAGTATAAGTTGCGTTCAGAGGGCATTAGCTAATGGTTGTATTCAAGGAAGTTGCAAGAAAGAATGGCAAAAGCTATGGGAGACATTGAGCACACATACCCCTATATATGATATCTTCGACAGCGTTGAAATCTTGCGGCTTGTAGAGTGGCACCCTGGTGCTCGAGCGTTTAGCTACGCAATGAGAGTTAGATGAAGCTTCTCAATTTCAGATTAAACTTAATGGACTTTGACTTGTAATATAGCCGGTTATGGGTCATTCATGTAGAAAACCGTCCTAATCACCTTGTTAGCGCATATATTGTTGTTCAGTTTGATTCAACAGGTCCTAAATGTTGGGCCAACTTTTCAGAAAGAGAAGTCTTCCTTCCCTCGTGTTCTCAAAAACGTGTCCCTTCGCCTAGTAAGTTTTTAGTTGAGTACATTTTCACTCTGTGAACATTTGGCTTATGTAAACATGATTTCCATATGTGCTCCGCTTTCATATCAATCTCATTGCAGCTTAGCCCTTAGCATATAGTGATATCACTCTCAATTTTTAACCTAAAAAATTCAATGCAAACCGTGTATACGTGCAGATAAAAATTGCTTTCTATGTATGTTTCTGTAGTCATGTATATTTATTTTAATTTTTGTTTCTTATAATTTGTATTTGCGTGCATTGTGAAACTTGAAGCCTAGCATAGGAATAATATATAACCTAGGATAACCTAGCATTGGAAACATATTTTTTAATGTTTGTTTCTCGACCTTCTGTTTCGACAATTAACTTGGGTATTACGATAACCAAAAGTGTTAATCAACGAAGGATCTTTGTGTTAAGACAATTAAAAAACTAATGATGGTTTTTGTATCGTCATTATTGGAAATAAACTATTCTCTTCATTTCGTTTCTTTTTTGTCTTTCCCAATGTTTTTGCGTGTTGGTCAAGCAGAGATATCGTAAACACGTTTGTACACCTCAGGCTCAGACGTGTGCCCTCCAAGCCCCGTATTGAGTGCCTTCTAAGCCCTGAGATCATCCCTGTTCGTCAATGGATATAATTTACCTCTGAATTGAGTGCCTTTCAAGCCCTGAGATCATCCCTTTTCGTCAATGGATATAATTTACCTCTGAATTGAGTGCCTTCCAAGCCCCGAGATCATCCCTGTTCGTCAATGGATATAATTTACCTCTGAATTGAGTGCCCTCAAAGCCCTGAGATCACCCCTGTTCGTCAATGGATATAATTTACCGTTCTTGTTGCCATTTATAATCACTACAATTTAAGAGCTTGTTCCTTGTAAAATATGTACCTCGCACATCAAACCAAGATCTTAATGATAGATTTCAATCAATCAATATCCTCTCCGGCTAGTAGAATTAATTTTATATTAAGAAACTGTACTATGTCATGCCTCTACTAGAAACCTTTCCGCATTTTCTACGTCGTATTTAGTCGAGTGTGATTACCTGTGAATTTTTGTGTTGGCTTAGCGTAACTAACTATTTAAGAAGACCAGAATCGAAGACCTTCAAGTCAGTAAGTTGAGAGTGTAGAAGTAAGAATCGATCTACATTCAGCAAAAAAACGTACATGCTCTCGAAGCTTTCATAGAATTTCTATTAATTTTTACCAAGTTTACCTTTCGTTTTTGAGTGTGCATTGATGAATCACTTCTAGGATCTCAGAATGAATAGACGCCATTTTGTTCAAATTTGACCATCTAGTTATGAATCATGGTCTTCTTACTGCTCGCAGCACTCAACCCTGTTGATTTGATTACTTTTCATGATGTTATGGGTGAAGTTCGTTCTCTCAACAGCATTTCTTGAACTTTGGGTTACTCGAGTTCTAACACACTGTTATAAAAATTTACAAATCTTGGGCTTGCATCCACCTGGTGATTAACGGGACATATTTTTCCTACTTTAAAATTTTTTTTACGGATGATGAACGGATTTGAATGTTCGGTGTTCTTGTAGGAAGTAATTTATTATGTAAATCAGTAATAAATTAAACCTGCCATAAGTAACCGCTTTATTCATCTAACCGTGCTTTTGAATACGAAAGAGAAGGCCGTCGGCAGTCTGGGCCTTTGTTCCGGCCTAGGGTTCTCTCAGTGAAACTTAATAAAGAAAACAGCAGATATGAATGTCAGTGTTTTATCAGGAGTCCCGGAACCAGCTCTTCAGGTAGAATCTGTTATCACCGGGCCGTCATACAAAGTTAAGTGGTATAGCACCGTCATTCACTATAGCCTCTCAATATACAACATCATGACCACTATCGCATCTTGTTATTCGACCATCGGGTTCGTTAGTTAATTAAGTTTATCTCAAAATCAATCAGATTTTGGGGATGTTTACAGAAATCGAATTTGCGTACGAGGATGCTGGTATCCGTTTCTTCCAAGATGGCAGTCCTTGTGAAACAAAAATGACATTGCATAAAATCTATCTTTCAAGAAATTCTCATTAGGGCTTCAAGTATTAATCACCGTCAAAATTTCAGCGATGAATATGCTCTGTTGAAAACTCGAATGTCTCTTACGCTGTGTCAATTATGTTACAAATATGAACTCATTTGAAAAATTTAGGCTGTTAAACCAATTCTGTATTTTTCAACGAGTTTTTCTAATTTTTCGAGTTAGCAGTAACGATGGAGACCAAAACCAACGAGTGTTTTCAGTATTCATCGTAAGCAAAAGCATGCATTTTTAAATATATATTTAGTTTCGTAAAGCTTTTGCTTACACACTTCACTGGTTATCAGGAAAGTTCTCAAATGGTCTTACTTGATAGACTTTAAGAGCAAAAATCTAAAAAGAGTAAGTTTGCGAGACATGTTGTTGGAATGACATCGCTTATACTCCTAACACTAAAGGAAGAGAGAGACCATTGCGAAAACGAGTGATATGTTACTGAAAATTGAAACTGACTGCCCTTCACATCAACCGAAGTAGATTGAAGCTCTCATTGTACTTCAAGTTTATTAGAGGTTCTATAATGAGTCTGTTCGTGTGTGTCGGGCAGTGAGGACTTTTCTAGTTCTGCCCTAATTGCTCATTAACAATGCTTTTCTGACTTGAGTGGATGGCCACTCAAACCATTAACATACAAGAGTAAATTCATCATACCATGATCAAAAATCATCCAGCGGAAAGTGTAATATCTGCTCAAACAATACTCAACCCACACTTACTCAAAATAACAGCAAGTGTTTTCCCTCAATCCAGGATAACGTCCAGAAACGAAAGCCATGGGAGCAATGATGAGACTCCGTCAGAGTTTGGCCCATATCCTGACGTAGAAAATTGCAAAAACAGAGTAAGCAAGTGATCTCTATTCTAATTGAACTCTTCAACTCAGTAATGACGAATTTTCAGAAAGAAATAACTGACTCAAATGCACTCGAAACAATTACGAGAAAATAATCTGAGCAGAAGAAAATCATAGACGACCGAAAAAAGAAAATAAACCGCCTAGTCTCCCGTCTAGACCTTGTGAAAAGAAAGGAAGAACGTGAAGACTTAATGAATTTAAAATAATTGAAATTTAGCATTATTGAAATTTACCATAATTGAAATTTAACATGATTGAAATTTAACATAATTGCAATTTAACATGATTGAAATTTAACATAATTGAATACATCATACTCGTACTATTGCGGGCAACCAATATGTACAGTCTTAGGACAGCCAAAAAAAATTCCCGCAGAAAATAAGAATCGCAATAAGTCTAGACTGAGAAATCAACGTTTTCTCTCCTAAAATTCCATAACAAACTAATTCAAGATTTCTAGCAATCAACACGCCTGAAGAGCTCGATCACTATAGGCTGCATCAAGTGAGTAAGACCTCGCAAAAAAATATTTGTCATTAGTATTTCACTAACCGTCTTGCCAGATTTCATTTCATTCAACTTCTACCCACATGATTTTTTTTCTACTAGAACCGCTTTTCTGCATTATTTATGTACATTTTAAATATTTCAAAATTTGATACAACTTCTATTGAAAATATAACTATAAAACATAAACTACAATTATGTGAGAAATGACATTTTTATTTTCTTCTACTAAATCTTCATTATTTTACTTTTTTCAAATTTCTGTGCTATTTAAGTGTGTTTACATTTTCATTATTCCAGCTTTTACTGATGGTAGAGGCATCCGAGGCATGTGTGTCGCCTTCGTAACTAAACCCAAAGATGATTTAGGCATTCATGGTCTTTATGGAAGATATCATGTCACCGTCACTTCAATTTCTATCCTTTTAAACATTTGTTACACTTTTTTGTGTTATATGCAGATACCATTTTGTGTATGCCAGCTCTTGTAACCATACTAAGACGAAGTTGTGCTCAAAGTATTCACTCATGCACATTATCCGCGTTTTCTTTATGAAATTGAACTAGATTGAAGGCTGACCATCTCAATGTGATGATTTTAATTTAGTCAATTTAATGGTATAAATTTTGACTTTACATCTGTTATGTCTTGGAATTTCAGCAAGATATAAGGTTTTCTGGCCAGCACTTGTAGATCGGTTAGCCTAGCCGTAAACCAAGCAAGAGGATAGCAAAACGAACAGCAAGACTACTAGTATTGTACTGATCTCAAGTTCACACAGCTTGCTTTTAAGTCTAGTTCGAACAATGAACTTCCGCCCGGCAGTGGGCGTGCTTCCGACCTATCCGGCGCTTGTAAATACCAAGCGCGCATAGGCGGTCCCGCCGGAAACTCCGAGCGAGCGAGGCTCATAAATCTCCGCAGCCGGAACCTCCATAAATATCCCGAGAGCGTCACTATACAACAACTTCCCTCCCTTTAGATGAATATGTGACAAAGGGAAGGAGGAACTCAACAACCTATTCGTATTACAGGTTTGGTTATTCTGCCTGATCTACGAGGTTCATTTTGCTCAGGAGAGCTGTTAACAGGCTGAAAAGCAGGAGTCTCTGCTGCTCCACTCCCGGTAGATTCCAAACTACTGTGCAACAGCTGATTTGAATGTCTCTTCCAGATTACATTTAATGCTAATATTTGAACATGAAAGATATTAACGGCAACTTTACTAACAATAACTCCCTTCAACCACTTGGGACCATTTCTTAAATTCAGAGCGAGAACCTGATCCCCGACATCAAATTGAGTTACATACATAGGCTTAGACCTGGACACAGAAAATTTAGGATGAACTCTATCTTTGGAAGTAACAAATTTACGATTGTTCAGCGCAACAGAGGGAACAATTTTTGTAACACTATGCGGAATACAATGCGATTGAAATAATGCTTTCGCTAGCCTGGATTTGAACGATTCGGAAGAAGATAGTTTTTTCAACAAGTCTTTAATGACTCTTACCCCTCTCTCAGCTTGACCATTGCTTGCTGGAGAGTAGGGCGGAGGTGTGAGGTGCTCAATGCCGTTGGAAATAAGAAAATCTTTGAAGTCTTGAGACGAAAAGTTAGAAGCATTGTCACTTACGAGCACATCACACAACCCGTTTCTGCTGAAAATCATTCTTAACGCATCGACAGTATCTGACACACTCGTGGATGGTACCACTTCACATTCAATATATTTAGATAATGCATCTACAGCAATGAAAACAATTTTGTTCTCGTAGAAAAAGTGATCGACATGAATGCGTTCAAAAGGACGAGAAGGAGTAGGCCATTCTACATTTCTAGACTTAGGTTTTGCTCGATTTAATTGACATTGGGGACAACATTTTACGATGTCTTCAATAGTTTTGTCCATTCCGGGAAACCAAATAACAGATCTGGCCAACGATTTCATGCCACAAATGCCAGGATGTCCATCATGAAATGTTTCAAGGACTAGACTACGCAGTGACTTGGGAATAAAAACCCGTTCTTTATAAAGTATGCAACCCTTCATGATGGTCATCTGAGGTAGCAGGTTCTTAAATTTTGAAAAATTGGGATCAGGTTTAGGAGGCATGCCAAACTTTATGTATTGTTTAAGTTGGCATAGTTCGCTATCCATATCAGTATGAGTTTTTATATTTTCACACGTGACAGGAGTTTTATCAAGAGTGTTCACAGCAAAAATCATTTCGTACGGTTCTAGCTCCCTTACAGTCGTAGGTAGTGGCAGCCTACTGAGACAATCGCTATTTACGTTACATTTGCCTTTCGAATATCTGAAAACATAGTCAAACTGGGAGAGTCTAAGAGCCCATCTCTGAATTCGAGCGGAACAGTTGAGAGGTACACCCTTGTCATGTGCAAAAAGTTTACAAAGAGGTTTCTGATCATTATGGATAATGAACTTAGCACCAAGTAGAAATTTCTTGAATTTCTCCACGCCAAAAACCACACTAAGGCTCTCCCTTTCAATGTTAGAGTAGTTTTGTTCCGCACCATTCAGAGATCTCGAAGCAAATTGAACCGGACACCAATCATGAGAAGGACTAACGCGTTGCATGAGTATGGCAGCAACTCCATAACCCGAACTATCAGTTTCCAGAAGAGTTTCATGGTTGGGATCAAACAACTTTAGAGGTTTATGCGAACGAAAGATGTTCTTAATTTTCTGGACACTCTCGTCCTGTTCTGGAGTCCACCGGAACTGTACATTTTTCTTAAGCAGCGAATACAGAGGATGCATGACATTAGAAAAGTTGGGTACAAAACGACTGTAGAAGTTACACAATCCGATGAAAGCTTGCAACTGTTTGAGGTTTTTAGGAACAGGAGCATTGAGAATAGCTTCTACTTTATCAGAGTTAGGATGAACACCCTTGTTATCGAAAACGTACCCTAGATAAGACACACGATCAGTTAGAAAGGCACATTTAGACAGATTTAAGCGAATTCCAGCGTTTTTTAGGACAGACAGGACCTTGTCAAGAACTTCCAAATGAGCATCATATGAAGAGGTCAAAATGAGGAGGTCATCCTGGTACACAATGATGTTATCGATGCCCGAAAGAGTCCTATTCATGAATGCTTGAAAAATGCCGGGGCTTGCCCGTAGACCATAGGGTAAGTAATTGTACATAAATAGACCTTCAGAGGTGTTAATGGTCGTAACTTTCTTTGATTCTTCATCCAACGGAATTTGCAGAAACGCGTTAGACAAATCAATTTTTGAGAAAAACTTAGCGTCTCCGACTTGAGAGATGACATCATCAATAACAGGTAGTACAGATTGAACTGGATTCAGAAAATTATTAATGGAAGCTGAAAAATCTCCGCAGATTCTCACACTGCCGTCAGACTTTAGAACATTAACGGTAGGAGATGCCCATTGGCTATCATACACTTTGGTGATTTTGCCCATACTCTGCAAGCGTTCCAGTTCGGTTTTGACAGAGTCTTTTAGTCTTACAGGAACCGGGCGTGCTTTACAAAATACAGGAACTGCATTAGGCAACACATCAAGATGGACTGTTTCTCTAACGTTAGACTGTGAGTCAGATGATAAGTATTCGTCATATTTTAACGACAAATTTTTTGGCAGACTGTGACAATCCGTTTTATTAATGGAGTCGTATTTATCAGGAATGACAATGTTTACGTTTAGTTTAGAACAAATATCTCGGCCAAGTAAGTTGATTCTATCATCCTCCACAATGAGAAACTTATGATTAAAACTTACATTTTGGTACATAACCGCTACAGAAGCTTGACCAAGCAGGTTTACCGAGACACCACTGTACCCGAGAATTTTGCTGCATGTAGGATTTACCACCGCACCAACTCTGATTGCATCTCTTTTACGTATAGTTGACACGGCACTGCCGTTATCCAACAGGAATTCAACAGGTTTACTATTTAGGTTGCATGCAATCATAGTGGGCTCTTTAGTGACGGGAATTACAGTGGTGTTTACTCTAAAAAATTAGAATCATTTGGGGAATAATCAGAACACTCATGTAGATGATTACCGTCACCACCTTCGTTCCCTGGTTTTTGCAACACAGCTTCGTTCTTCTGTAGAGGCATCCGTGAATTCTTCCTTAACACGTCTTCTCTCCCGACGTTGCCACAGCAACCGCTTCTTCCCGACTGCACTGTGTAAGTGCGAGCTGCGTCAATTTCTCCTCGTGCAGGTCCCCTTCGTGTAGGCATAGCAGGAGGAGGCCGAGCTGCAGTTGTAGATTTGCAAACCTTAGAGATGTGGCCTAATTTTCCACATGTGTGACATTTCAATTTCAAAGCATAGCAATTCTTTGCAAGATGCTTTTGCTTGGTTCCGCAGCGAATGCATATGTAGTTCGGCGGAAGTTTTTCTGTAGTGAAATACGATGAAGATGAATCCTCACGAATGATATCTTGAGCGTCGGAGCTTAATTGTTCGATAAGTTTTGCGTGTTCAACGCATTCGTTGAATGACTTGCTATCGCACTTCTGTAGAACCGCGCTGAGAATTTGCGCTGAGTGTAGTCCAGCCACGAAGGCATCTCTTAATAAACGATCACGACAGCAATTACCATAATTGCATGCAGATGCTAAGTCATTTAACGTTTTAGCATAACTTTCTATGGATTCATTAGCACCTTGTTTTCTATTTAGAAATGTAACCGATGCACCGACGATGGATTTTTTAATTTCAAATTGCTGTGTTAATTTTTCTTCAAGTTCCTCATATGTAGCCTCAGTGAGTAACGTAGGTTTAATTCTTCGTTGTAGATCAGTAATTATGTTTACAGGCAAAGCTTTGATTAAAATACTAGCTTTTTTTACCGCCATTATTTCCTGCTTTCTGAAGAGCGTCTGCACTTTGTACTTTCCAGCGCTCCAAGAATTCACTCACTGTTTCCACTCCCACGTCGAACGGAGGGCAGCTGACTGTAGAATACGCCATCTTAATTTCAGAGCACTTTTGAAGTTCAAATTCACTTTGCAAGTTCGAAGCCTCGTCGTCAATTGTTATGTCTTGGAATTCCGGCAAGATATAAGGTTTTCTGGCCAGCACTTGTAGATCGGTTAGCCTAGCCGTAAACCAAGCAAGAGGATAGCAAAACGAACAGCAAGACTACTAGTATTGTACTGATCTCAAGTTCACACAGCTTGCTTTTAAGTCTAGTTCGAACAATGAACTTCCGCCCGGCAGTGGGCGTGCTTCCGACCTATCCGGCGCTTGTAAATACCAAGCGCGCATAGGCGGTCCCGCCGGAAACTCCGAGCGAGCGAGGCTCATAAATCTCCGCAGCCGGAACCTCCATAAATATCCCGAGAGCGTCACTATACAACAACATCTTTACTCGGTAATATTTTTTTTATTTTTGCATTGGTGAATCTTTCCTGGTAGGTCACTTTAATGACTGATCATATTGATATGTATGTTGATATTGACTCAGATCTCAGTCATAAAGTAAGTCATAAACCTAAATAAAACTAAAAAGTAGGAGTATATTAATATGCAAAATTCAATAAATCGTTGGGAGCAAATTGCAATGATTTTGATGAAATAAATAATACTAGCACTGAGCAAAATTGCAAATTTTACGTTTTTAGCTTTGCCGAAAGTTGACTGCATGACTCGTGTAAAGAACTAATTCAAATGTAAAAATATTGTTGCCACCAATCACTACATAATAATAAAAGTTGTGGAGGTGTGAGTACATACATAACTAAACATATGGTTTTAAGAATCGTTCCAAATGCAACAATGAATCGTGACCATATGGAAACGTTACAGAGCTGATGATAAACGGTAAACATATATGATTAGAACTGTCCATAGGCCTCCAACTGCCTATCCGCTATTTTTCCTGAATGAGCTCCATAGTATAATGTCGCAGTTTAACAAGTCTTTATACGATGACATAATAATTAATGACTTTAACTACGATCTTCTTAAACATGAACAGCGTACAAATCTCAAATGTCATAAACACTTTTCACTCTAAATTCTTCCTTCCAATCATCACGAAACCTACGCGTGTCTCATCAAAATCTGCTACGCTGTTCGATGATATTTTCATGGAAGATCTAACTGATTTTCTACTAGGAATAAGTTCAAACGAATCTGATCATTTCGCAGTGTTTCGTAATAAGAAAATAGTCGCTATTACTTGTACCAAGCCGCAGACTGAAACTCATTCATTGCGTTCCTTAAATTTGTAGTGGCTAGTCTATAGTTGAGTCACCCCTCGATGGCAAAGCCTGCGTGGCCCTCATAACTTGAATAACAAGCAAGATGGATAATAAATAGTCATTGTTTGTTTATAACTCTTTTATATGTATTTATAACTCATTTATGTATGTCAAGCTTCGTTGTTACTCCAGTGTTTGCCTTAAATATTTGAATATTGAGTAACAGCAAAACAGGATTTTTTTACTTAAGTTACTCCTGAAAGCTCTATTTTTGTTGCGCATATGTTCAGTAACTTTGAAATACACTATGTTACTTATGCAAAGTAAATAAAAGTTCCGGCTTAAACTTAGAAATTCGCCTTCTTGAACCTCCGATAAAAATAATGTAAGATGCTAATTGATAATCGAAAAGAGACTTACATCTGGTGACCCCAGCTGAAACGAACGCTTTTCCTGAGCTGTTACATTGAAGAGATCAGCTACTCCCCTGTCTCCTCCGACGCCAGAAAGCAGAGAACTACAGCATGGGAGATCAAGCTCATCAAGCAGACGAAATCGCCTCTCCTACGGTATCCGCTGTCGCAATGAAACTTCCGCAATTCTGGACGTACAACCCATCAGCATGGTTCGCATACGCGGAATCAATGTTCAATCTTCGCCAGATTTCAGCAAGCCGCACCAAGTTCGACTACGTTATTACGTCGCTCCCTTGCGAACTAATCACAAAAACCAGCGATATCATCACTTCTCCCTCCGGCGACGACCCTTACAAATGTCTGAAAGACGCCCTGATCACCCGAACTTCTATTTATGAACATGAGCGTCTCCGCCAACTACTATCAAAAGAAGATCTAGGCGACAGAAAACCGAGCCAACTCCTGAGACACATGAAAAATTTACTTGACGGGAGAATTCACTTCGAAGATAAGCTGTTACGTGAACTATTCACACAGCGTTTACCGTCTAACGTCCAAGCAGTTATTGCCGCCACTCCAACGGAAACATCTATAGACGCACTGGCAGTAATAGCAGACAGAGTTATGGAAGTAGATACGCGCGAAAGCATCTACGCAGCGAGTTTCAAGAACAGGACCGATAACAGTTCGGCGTCCTCAGAGAAGATTCAAGATATTGAAATGCAAGTGACTGATCTCTCCAAACAAGTCGCCCACTTGACTAAGCTCGTTGAACAACTTACTCGTAATCGTTCGCGATCTCGCACGCCTTCCCGCAATCATCAGTTCAATCACAACCAGGAAAACGGCGATATGTGTTTCTATCACCGCAAGTACGGTTGCAGGGCGCGTAACTGCAAATCTCCTTGCAAATATTCGGAAAACGAGACTCGCGAGCGTTGACGACGACCACCACTCGCTGCGCGAAAGTACTTAAGTTGAAAGATCGTTATTCGAAACTCTCTTTCCTCATCGACACCGGAGCAGAAGTCAGCATCATCCCTGCTACAAGTACTGACCGCCGCAGACAGATACAAAGATATCTACAAGCTGCTAACGGCACAAACATCCCTGTCTACGGTGAAAAGTCGATTACGATCGATTTCGACCTTCGACGAAACTTTCGCTGGGTGTTTCTCGTCGCACTTGTTCAACAACCAATAATCGGTGCCGATTTTCTCTCACATTTCAATTTATTGGTTGACCTCGACAAGCGATACCTCATCGATAAAGTGACTAACCTCAACGCTCCAGGCTTTTTCGCGGCAGCTAAAGTCGACACGTCAATCTCCCTCGTCGATTCCAAAACGAAGTACGACAAGCTCTTTAAACAGTATCCCGCCTTACTGAAACCTCTCAACACCGACCTACCACTGAAACACTCAGTTACTCATCATATTGAAACAACAGGTCCACCAGTATTCACGAAACCGCGACGCCTTGCTCCGCAACGTTTCCTAGCAGCTAAACAAGAGTTCGAACACATGTGTGAAATGGGAATTGTCCGTCGCTCACTAAGCAACTGGTCATCTGCCTTACACATGGTCCCCAAGAAAAATGGCGACTGGCGCCCCTGTGGTGACTACCGAGCACTCAACGCTCACACAGTCCCTGATAGGTACCCGTTACCGTTCATACACGACATCGTCTCGTCACTATCGGGCTGCACCATCTTCAGTAAGATCGACCTCGTACGTGCATACAACCAAATACCAATCAACGAAGCCGATATACCAAAAACTGCCATCGCCACGCCATTTGGTATGTTTGAGTTCATACGCATGCCTTTCGGTTTGCGGAACGCGGCTCAGACCTTTCAACGGTTTATCGACGAAGTCCTTAGAGATCTTCCTTTCGCTCACCCATACCTCGACGATGTTCTCGTCGCAAGCACAAGCGAAGAAGAGCACCTTCACCACCTGCGACAGGTATTTCAGCGCTTCACAGACTACGGCCTAACCATCAATAAAGACAAATGCGTCTTTGGCTGTTCCTCAATCGAATTCCTAGGACACAACATTAGTGCAGAAGGTATCTCGGCCTACAAAGAGAAATGTGACGTCATACTTACCTATCCTCTCCCAGGCGATCAAAAAGAGCTCAGAAGATTTTTAGGTATGATCAACTATTACCGCCGTTTTATTCCAAACTGCGCCAAGATACTCGCGCCACTCCACGCAATGCTCACTCCATCTAAAAGAGGCGTTTCAGCTAAGCTATCTTGGACAGCGACACAACTGCAAGCATTTGAAACTTCGAAAGAAGCACTCAAGAACTCCCGAACTCTAGCGCATCCTCACCCATCAGCGGAGCTAAATCTCGCCGTCGACGCATCAGACACAGCAATAGGTGGAGTTCTCCAGCAACGCGTTAATAACAACTGGCAACCAATCTCCTTTTTCAGCCACAAATTAACTCCGTCGGAGACTAAATATAGCGCGTTCGGCCGAGAACTACTAGCCATTTATAAAGCCATCCAGCATTTTCAGTTTTTCCTCGAGGGCAGAACATTCCACGTGCTAACGGATCACAAACCAATTACTTTTGTTTTTAAATCCAACAAAGCGACTCACAATCCTAGAGTCATTCGCCAGCTCGAGTACATATCCCAGTTTACTACTGATGTCAGGCACATCAAAAGAGTCGATAACACTCCTGCCGACGCTCTCTTACGGATAAATTCAGTAGCAACTCCAAAGCTGCTTGAAGAAATAGCAGCAGCTCAAGAAGATTGCCCAGATTTTGAAACAGAGAGTGACAACGCATCCCTCCAACTCCGCAAAATCCATCTCCCCGGCTTACCGACAAAAATATGGTGCGATACCGCCACTACGAAAGTACGACCATATGTTCCTCGAAGCCTACGAAAAAAAGTATTTGAAGCCAAGCTTTCTCTTTCGCACCCGGGTATCAGAGCATTACAAAAACTGATTGTAGACCGATTTTTCTGGCCAGCAATAAATCGCGATGTACGCACCTGGTCTCGCTCCTGCCAAGAATGTCAAAAGTCGAAGATACAGCGACACACGAAATCCCCAATACAAGCCTTCGAACTCCCATCCGCTCGCTTCGACCAAATTCACATCGATATCGTCGGTCCCCTACCTGTGTGTCAAGGTTACCGTTACCTCCTTACTTGTATCGACCGCTTTACCAAGTGGGTGGAAGCCATTCCAATGACGGATATCACTTCACAGACTGTTGCAACCGCTTTCCTCCATGGCTGGATCGGTCGATTTGGAGTACCGTCATCCATCACAACAGACCGCGGACGACAATTCGAGTCTTCGTTATGGAAAGAACTACAACGCTTCCTCGGATCACAACACATTCACACCACTGCATATCATCCTCAATCTAATGGAATCATTGAAAGATTCCACAGGCAGTTAAAGGCTTCAATCATGGCCAGTGCAGATTCTTCAAATTGGATCGATGCACTACCACTCATTTTACTCGGTTGCCGCTCTGCATTCAAGACTGATCTCCAATCCACTTCTGCAGAAATGGTCTACGGCACAACATTACGTCTACCAGGCGAGCTCTTCGTGCCTGCCAAGACGCCAATAGACCCGCATGAATTCGTCGGTAAACTTCGCAGCACTATGACTCAACTTCGTCCATCAAACACCCGAGTGCAACGCAATCAACACAGCTTTGTCTCAGATGATCTTGCAACCTGCACTCACATATTTCTGAGACGCGATTGCGTTCGCCCTCCGCTAGTACAACCTTACGACGGTCCCTTCCTCGTGCTTAAACGATCGAGAAAGTACTATACGATTCAACAACACCATAGCATAGTCACAGTGTCAATCGACCGTCTGAAACCTGCATATTTTGAAGAAGAAAAAGCATCATCTCCAACTACCGGATGCAGAACTAAATCAGGACGTTTAGTACGCAAGAAAGTTTCGTTCGAAAATTCTTTCTCTCTAGGGGGAGGGTAATTGTAGTGGCTAGTCTATAGTTGAGTCACCCCTCGATGGCAAAGCCTGCGTGGCCCTTATAACTTGAATAACAAGCAAGATGGATAATAAATAGTCATTGTTTGTTTATAAATCCTTTACATGTATTTATAACTCATTTATGTATGTCAAGCTTCGTCGTTACTCCAGTGTTTGCCTTAAATATTTGAATATTGAGTAACAGCAAAACAGGATTTTTTTACTCAACTTACCCCTCAAAGCTCTATTTTTGTTGCGCATATGCTCAGTAACTTTGAAATTCACTATGTTACTTATGCAAACAAAAGTTCCGGCTTAAACTTGGAAATTCGCCTTCTTGAACCTCCGATGAAAATAATGTAAGACTCGTAATTGATAATCGAAAAGAGACTTACAAATTAATCAAATTGGGGAAAATGCGCACTCGGTATAGATTAAGGGAAGTTTGTTTACTCCGTGTTTCTTGACTGTCGAAAAGCATTCAGTTGTGGTGACCATATGATATTACTCTAGAAATCTACTGTTATGGTATGAAAGGAGTTAAGGAGGTGCACAGGATTGGTTCAAATTGCACCTAACCAATCGAAAGCAATTCATTGCCATTGACGATGCACAATCGGAACTACTGAGAATTATCCCTAGAGTTCCATATGAATCTGTCCTTGGATCTCTCTTTTTTTCCCTTTGTCTACAATATCCACATTATTTTCCAAATTGAAATGTTTTGCTCACCACAATATGTTTTCTACGACTCTTCCTAACGAAAATCCCAGTTTAACTTAAATGCAGTTTGAATAAATAACGAGCGGCAAAAAGTTTTAGTGGGGCTCAAAGCTGATATAATAAATCTCAATATCGATAAGACAATATAAATTATACTCTCATACAAGCGGAATGCATCTCACCCACGCATTGAGATTGTTGATGGTGAAGTTGAAGAAACCAACTTCTGCAAGTGCCTCGGCATTAAAATAGATTAACATTTAGCCTTTAAAGAGCATATTCCACGTATCAGTACTAAATTATCAAAATCCGTGAAAGTCCTCGACAAAGTAAAAATTGTATTACATGATGAAGCTTTGAAAAGCTTTATCGAACGCTAATTTTACAATCTTTAGCTTACGAAATAAAAGCACGACGCGAAACTAGTACAAATAAAACCAATTTTCCCTTGGTACTGCAATAGAAGCCATTAGAGCGATAAAATAAATAGAACATAACGCTCACACGAATGATTCATTCAAAAGTTTAAAATACTTAAGGTTCTGGATCTCGATAAGCTCTCCAAACGCACTGTCATGTTTAAAACATTGACTAATGAGGGCTACAACGGCTTTGAACAATTATTAACTGCACAAACTGATCAAGATGATCCTATAACCAGAAATAATATTAACTTCATATCTCATTATTCAAAATTTCGGTCCCAACACAGTAACCTATTCATTGGGCTCAAATAATCCCTGCTGAGATTCTTGAAAAAAGTTCAAACAAAGCTTTGAAAATGAAACGTTTCTCTCTATTTCTATGGAATTATTAATCACATAGGTAATCATGCCAAATCTTTCCTGCTATGTGATTCATCTCTATAGGGTAATTTACCATGTTTGATGACATAGATTATAAGTCTGATCATAAGTCTTTTCTAGAATATACTGACATCATCTAGCCAATATTATCTATCGTTGACAAATTAAGCATCAAATCTTGGACGAACCTATTCACTGATCAGTCTAGAGTGAGAAGAAGTTAAGTGAATTATACGTTTAACTTAAAATTGCACCTCCAAACAGCGTCGATGATATATGACGCCCAAGAAGTCGCTGAGCTTATTCGGGCCCGCACGTATAATAGCTATACACATATATGTCCATTGTAATAGCCATGAGAAACAATGTACTTATGTATCGTTTGAGGTAAATAAATTGTTTGCTTAAATTGTTTAAATTGCAATTAGATCTCTACTTCCTCGGCATTATGCAGGTTGATAGCACTGTTGAGGGAATTAAGAACCGAATATTTATCCTATTAAACGTTTCAAACATTTGAGCATTGATGCAATGATCCTTGCTGTAATGTAGATGACTGCAGCTTAATCTATTAAACGTGTCAAACATTTGAGCATTGATGCAATGATCCTTGCTGTAATGTAGATGACTGCAGCTTAAAAGTAAATCTTGGCTGTTAACAACTTGTTTCAATTTTTTTATTACTCAATCCGCAACGTATCTCAATAGCTGAATATGCCACGGTCAACAGTGCACGATATTTGAACTAAATTCGAAAATTATTTTAGCACAATCAATCATTTTCGAATTAGCCCACCGGCCAAAGTTCATGCGCCGAGCAGAAAGGACGTAAAAAATATAGCTTCTTAACCATAGATTTACTCGAAAGAATAATGAAGATCAGTAATTGCACGAATGAGATGTGAATGTCAGGCTCTCCATTAGGGTGCCCCAAGAAATCGAAGTGAATCGGACACACTCAATCACTTGTTGCCCTTGTTTCCTGTCGTGAGAAATTTAACCAGGAAAATTTTCAGCTTCCTATCTCGTTTTTTACTGGTCGCGCATTTCATTCGGTTTTCTGCTGGGCGTCAGGTTGTACAGCGGTCACTGGTATAGCGTGCAGCGGTCAATGTTGTAAGGGCATTAGGTGAACTCTATTTTACAATAACAAATATTTTTATTGTTTCATGAACTTATTTCTTAGCTTACTGTTTTTATGCACCTTGTGCAATGTGCATAGATTCCGCGTTCCCTCAACTCCATACTAAATGGTGTCTTCATCCTTCCCCTTTTTGAACAACTTTGTCGTGGTAAAGGGAGGCTAAAATTTTCTTATGTTATAATAATGCTTCCATAGGATAACCTGAGCTCGCGTTTCGTAAGATACTTGCGAATCAGACTTCTGTCACGATTTTCAAATTTTCGTTAGCTTGTTTGCTATTTGCTTTTTCACCAGACTTATATTGCGTAAATTTAGCTTTCACTCATCTTATGGGGCCTTATGGGGTGAGTAGAGGTGTGAGTGGTGCCTTATGGTGCCACTCACCCCTCTGCAGCAAGGCACCACTCACCCCTCTACAGCGAAGCACCACTCACCCCTCTACAGCAAGGCACCACTCACCCCTCTGCAGCAAGGCACCACTCACCCCTCTACAGCGAAGCACCACTCAACCCTCTACAGCGAAGCACCACTCACCCCTCTACAGCGAAGCACCACTCACCTCTCTACAGTGAGGCACCACTCAACCCAAATTCCTCTCACCCCTGTTCCGGCCCTTTCCGTGTACAGGTCGAAACTAACGCGAATGAGGTTCGGGAGTGACTCAAATGCAGTAACGTGGTTATCCTTTATTGGTACTTCGGAATTGGCACAGAATCTGTTAGATCGGACGGTAGGGGCTGATACGAAGTGGTGTTACTTCTATAACGCATCTGTGATCTGTACAGGTGCTTCCTCGACAGTCACGCTTCCGCTACTGAACAGCGACGACTCTTTTTAGATGCTACCTCTACGGCAGGCCACCGCTAATGAACGGCGATGTCTCTTGCCGGTTCTATTTATGTACTCGGTGGGCGCACATAATTGTTCCCCCCATACGTAAAAATTCTTTATTACAATAAAAAATTTTTTTTTTAAACGTTATTCAATTAACTTTGATTTTCCTTTGACTATCAATTAATCTTACAATCCGTCAAGTTAATTCGAACAGATCAGAACGTATGACACAAAATGCTTCCGAATTATGAACGGAGGTAGGCAGGTATGGTTTTTGCTGTCTTTAGCAAAGCATAAATTCAACAAAATTTAACGGCAATCCTACATCTCGTTAAACATTATTAATTTTAGTTTCAATTCAATACTTGATTTATCAACTAATTAATCACTCTTCCCACTTAGCTTCAAACAATTTATTTATCAATTTATTCTTATTAATTCAATTCAAATTCAATTCAATTAATTCAAAATTGGATACACCACACAATTTTATTAACTTATCAAAATCAAAAATCAAATCGCGTACGTAATAAATCATCTCCATAAGGTACACTTTTTTTAACAAACTGGACACATACCGTCAAATCGAGAAACAAAAATTTTAATGAAAATGAAAAATTTAGAAGGAAAAATCCATCATAAATCTATATTATATAAAGATATAGAATATAAGTTTATATACGGAAAACAATACATTACATTACTACAAATGGCAAGGTAAAAGTTAATATGCTTTTCCGTAGGATTCAAATCGTCCTACGATTCAAATTAACTTATTTCAATTCAACTAAATTAAATATTGAAAGTAAATTATATAGAATAATCAATAAATGAACTAATTCAATTCAACCAATCTACAAGCGTGCAATTTGGTTTTTATTTGCAATATAAATAATTCGTCTCCTTATCTCGCGTGAAACATGAACAAAACATTTCCATAGGGCGAGTAAAACGACATCAAGGGTTATAATTAACGACACCAAGAACACGTAATAATCCGTATAAAATAGAAATATTCTAAGACATGGAAGGTGTCTACTCCTCGGGAGATTTGAAAAACGTATATCACTCGTAATATGATATTCAGTCGTCTCCATCTTGTATGTGTAAAGATCCATCTTGTATGGACGTGCACGTGGACTCTGTACGTGAGTGTGTTCCCATTGTTCGAAGTTTCAAGGGACACCATCGGGGAATGAGAGCACAGCGTTGAGGCACGTGTGTTTTGTCATGTTAATGTGATTGTAGAAGTCTAGCGTTGTAATGTTATGCGCTTGAGGTGGAACTGCAAGTATTTGCCTAGGACTATTACAGATTTCCTTCCAAGCGGTTCGACGCAAAGCTACGTCATCACCACTTAGTCGTCCAATAACCTTGTTGAGATCTCTTTCAATATAAATAATCATTACAGTAGTTATAATCGTGATTAACGTGTAAAGGAGCAACAGTATGTCGCTCAATTGATCAGGAATGAGGTCGACTCTCGTTTCCTCTGTATGGCGGATGAGTTCATCCGATATCTGACCATTATTGGCTTTAATTGCAGTTAAAATGGCGTCTACGTTAACATTGGATACTTTGTTACCCATGTTAGCGGGCCACAAGGCGACTAACAGAGCAGGAAGTAAAATGATTGAAGTCTTTGAGCTGCTTATTGAAATTAAGTAAGTAGTTATTATTGATTATTAATTATTATTGAAATTAGATAAGTGCGCAAACCAAGTAGTAAGTGAAGGTGTGAAGTGTATGTGTATATTGTAAATCGGAATGTGTAATGTTCTGGAATTGTTCAGGAGTCGCCCAAGGAATCTGAAAGGAAACGACACAGCTGATTAGCATGGCCACAAGTTTAAAGTAAACAATTGTCGTTTCATACTAAGGCAACGCTTCCTTCTCATTAAGACACATTCATTCCAACTACAATGCCTGGCATTGTTTTCAAACAAGTTGCGGCAGATGCGATGCAGTTCTCGCGGGTTTCGCACTCGCACTCTCGTGTCGACATTTTCACGATTGCACCTAAGTTTATCAACTCTAGCTTACGACTTGATGAACACAACTTTGATGTCGCAATAACAGTATGACAACATCCTAAGTTCAACATCTCGTCACAAGGTGTTTTCGCAACAGAATGTTTCCTAACGCAAGACATACATAAAGTCCTAAGAAAAAAACTCATAGAACGCACTTACAAGCTAAAAACTCATAGAACACACTTACAAGCTAAATACCATTCAAATACATATATGGAATGGCAATTTCGGAATATATGAAAATGAACAGTTCCAAACTAGGTTGACAATTTTACCCTTTTAACTTATCTAAAGGCAGTACATGGTTTAAGTTCGATCGGATAATCTTGTTACCGATCTTAATATCTGCATAATTTTTACCTAGCCTATCAATGATACCGGGACCTAAGAAATTTAGCTGTTGCTTGTGTTTTTTGGCATGGTTTTTCACTAGTACACGGTCCGTCACTTTTAAATTTTTATCGCGACGTTTCACGTTTTTATAGGTAGTTCTTTCGATTGTAGCGTTAATGATTGCATTTCTAATATTGTTCACTACAATAGATGACTCTTTAAATTTTTGTTTTTGAACATCTTCATATGTAGTCGCAACATTGAAGTCTTCTAAATTAGTAGAACTAATATACACACACGTATCTCTACCGAAAACCGTGTATGCGGGGGTATCGCCTAATGTTTCATTAAAGCTATTGTTAATCGAATTCTCCACAATATCCAATAATCTATCCCACTCATTATGAGTAAGAAAATTTAGATATAACTTGAGCAGGTGTCGAATTTTTCCATTACATCGCTCAACAATGCCATTAGAAAAAAGGGAAAAAGCCAGAACTTCCCTTTTCAAGATAGAAAGTCCTTTTGTGAAATTTCTCACATTAGATGATTTAAACTCTAAAGCATTGTCAGACAATAACACGTCCGGGGTACCGAACAAACAGCAAAAATTCCATAGACAATCTGTAACAGTCTCTGTACGTCGGTCACTAGTCGAATATAATTTAACAAAACGAGAGAACAAGTCGATGATGACAAGAATAAATTTGTTCCCATTGTCTGTCATTGTTAATGGACCGTAGAAGTCTATGCTGACCGTTTGAAAGCATCGTGTTCCAATTGGAGCATTTAGAATTTTAATCGGCGTCGATATTCGTGATTTTAGAATCTTACAGATGTCACAAGATTCAACAATTTTGCGTGTAATTGTCCGTTCGTACGGATGAAAATATTTTAATTTAAACTTAAACAAGGTATGATTCAAATCTGTATGGGACAAATTATGAATAAATAAAATTGTCTTGTGTAACAGAGTATATGTCACCACAATAGTCAGAATGGTGCTGGGTCTGTTGTCAATTCTTCGTCTTTTATACAAAATGTCATTCATAATCAGAAATTCATTCATGTCAGTATTAGTAACTTTTGTTGCATTCTCTAGGGCATCCTTTATTTCAGAACAAAAAGGATCACTATCTTGTTCACGTTTAAATTCGTCTAACGACCAGTTGTCGTTAATACTTGAATGGTCTGTAGTCTTGTTAACGTTATCCAGTCTGCATAAGCACGTTTTCTGTCTGCTATTAAGGTCACTGGGTTCACGTCTGGAGGCTGTCTGCTGTTCAGCAGTACTGTTGTTGTTTCTTCCATCCTCACATCCTGGCATTGTCTCCTCGAACTCTCCCTCAGTCACCGGCTTGTCACATATGTTACCCGCAGCAGCGGCTTGCAGCCTGGTTACAACGGGAAAAGTCTCTATATCCGGGGTTAATTCAGAACACTCTAATAGTTCTCTTTCTGTTAAAGGATTTTTGTCATGATTTAATCTACTTAATGCATCGGCGGCACTATTCGCTTTCCCAGAAAAATACTTTAATTTGGCATCAAAAGCTTGCACATAAATACTCCATCTAGCGAGCGTGTTGTCTTCAGGCAATTTCTTTGAAAATAAAGGAACCAAAGGCTTATGATCGGTGTAAATGACCAGATCATATCCTAAAACAAGATATTTAAAGTACTTCAACGCTTCAACTATAGCAAACATTTCCTTTTTTGTTGTTGAGTATAGTCGTTGGGTGGAATTCAACGTTTTAGAAAAAATGCGACAGGTCTCATGTTTCGAACTTTATCAGTAGATGACTGGAGTAAAACAGCTCCTATGCCGACGTTTGATGCATCACAAAACAGATGAAAATTTTGATCGAAGTTTGGGTGACTCAAGATTGTATTTTCACACAGTTCATCCTTTTATTTTTCAAAAGCGTTTTGACAATCTCTAGACCAATTGAATTCAACATTTTTCTCCAGAAGATTATAGAGCGGGCTTGCGATACTCGCAAAATTTTTTATGTACCTACGAAAGAAATTTACTAGTCCTAGAAATGACTGTAACTGTTTCACATTCTTAGGAATTTCTAAATTCTTCACTTTGTCAGTACCGGTGCTTCTGGTTCCCATTCCGCTAATGGAATGTCCGAGATATTCAATCTCATCACTAAAAAATTGGCACTTTTCCGTCTTTATTGACAATCTAGCGTTTCTTAATAGTTCAAGTACAACTTTTATATCGGCAAGATGCTGATCTTTTTCCTTTGAAAACATGAGTACGTCGTCCATAAAGACGAAAGATAGTTTTCCTAGAACAGGAGATAGCGTTTGCGTCATTACTGACTGGAAATATGCAGGTGAGGTTTTTAAACCAAAAGGTAAACGATTGAACTCGTATTTTCTGCTACCAACGGTAAATGCTGTTATTTCCTTACTCTCATCGGTCAGTGTAATATTATGATATCCCGACCTAAGATCTAATTTCGAAAAGTATTTTTGACCATTTAGACTATAGAGTATCTCATCCATCCGCGGTAGAGGGAATGATTCTTCATAAATTACCTCATTTACTTTGCGAAAGTCAACTACCGGACGTATGGTTCCATCTTTCTTATGAACTACAATTATCGGTGAATTATAAGCTGAAATCGATGGTCTAATAATTCCGTCGTCTAACATTTTTTCGTTAACGACTTTCAAGTCTTCCATGTAACGGTGGGCAATACGATAGGGAGGGACATTTAAGACATCCACGTTAGGTTTCAAACGTATTTTGTATGGTTTAATCGCAGCAGCGGAGATCGATTCATTGTCTATAGTAATAACGTCTCTGAATTCATTCAACAAACTCAGCAATTCAGGCTTCATTTCGTCATCGTTACACTTGATATCATCATTATTTAATTTCCGCCGACCACGGGCTATTTCTTTGGAATCAGAAATGTACCCTTTGTCGACAACTCCTGTGATCCCGACAGATTCACTATTAGTGTCTTTCTTCTCGACATCTAAATGACTGTCCTGAACAACACTAGCTGCCTGCACAAAGGTACTCAATCCTCCTTTTAATTCTCCTTGTACATCTGACAAGTAAACTTCGGATTCAACGTGATCCTTCTCCACTTTTTCTAAAGTACTTATAATTGCATTCTCAGGTAAAACAATCGCTCTGTCGGAGCTATTAATTAACAACAACGGAATCTTTCTCCTATTATTAACTCTCACAATTCCTTCTGCGACACAAATGCCTTCTTTTAAAGTTGCTTTCTTTATTATGTATTCTCCATTTTTACACTTTCCAACATGACCAACATGTTTCAAAATTACATTGGGAGCAATCTCCACTCTTTGTGTATGAACTCTTAACGGCCTTGGCCCTGTGTGGGAACTGGTAACTGCAACTACGCCTCGAACAGGCTGATTTTCTCTCTTACCATCCCTTTTTACTTCCTCGCCTACTCTCGCAGCATTACACGTCCTGAGAATTTCTCTCTTCTCTCTTAGCTTATTTAGGACTTTTTTCTTAGCTCTGGACGTAATCGTGTCCGCCATGAGACACTCAGTATTCTCTATTAAATACTCGAGACACTCTGTCTTTCTCTTTTTTCGTCGTTTTACCTCTGCAAAGGGAATTTTCTCCTCTTTGATAATTAAACATCTTTGTTTTAAGTCTACAACGGCGTTCTTGTCTAATAAATCACGCCCAATAATGACGTCATAATTGTAAATACCATCTTTTATTATTAAAGCATTTGTCTTTAAACTTACACCGTTTTTTAACTTTAGGACAAGCTCCACCTCGCCTTCAACATTACTCTTAGCGTTAACGCCTTTTATAGTCAGAGAACTTGGCTTCACGTCATTACTTATCTCACTAATTCTGTGGTAGCTGATTAGACATTTTTCTGATCCTGAATCAATCAATGCATTCCACAGGTCTGCATCTTTTCTAAGCACAATCATGGGCTTATGGCTTTTTCGTATTACAAATAATTCATTTTGTCCTGTAACTTCAACTTCTTCATCTTCTTCGTATTTAAAAACGTTCGCCGTCAAATGGCTTTCACATTCAGTGCCATGAGCATTTAAATCCTTTAAATCGCTTAAATCCACCTCTCCCAGCGATTCATATCTATTTTGACACTTAATTAATGGATCGATTATCTCAATATTTTTAACGAGGGAATCTTCAGACATGTTTAACACATCAATTCTCTCGACATTTTTAACGAGGGAATCTTCAGAACCAGAATTCTCCTCGGGTTCACAGGGAGCTACTGACGTAGAGTCACACTTAGTTATTTCAATTTCATTTTTACCTTTGACGTTATTTCTATCGGAAATGAAATCGTCTCTGCAGTTTACGCTAAAAAATTATCGCCACTGTTAGTTTGGTAAGTTTCTACCTGGCCTTTTTCCGATACACGAGTTTTATGCTGTCCTCGCGCACGGACACGATCAGGTCTACCTGGTCTGTTGAAATAGTCTCGTCTGGACCTACAGTCTCTTGCGTAGTGTCCTAACTTATTACAACGAAAACAAGCTACGTCACGCAGTGAATGCTCGGTGGCTGTCTGACACGAACCTGGTTTGTACCAATCAGTCGGTTTCCTAGCCACAGTGGTTACCGACGCACCTTGTCCTTGGCAGACGCACACATTACTGTTACAATTCGAGCAACGCCTTGCTTCAGTAGCTGTCTCTAATGCCTGGACTTCTAGAGTTCCTAATTCACGATCTCCAACAAAAGATTTTACGTGAGGTCTAGCACGGAAAGTTGGTCTTGGGAAACTTGGTCTCGAGTAGGGCCTACGCGTCCTACCTCTACCTTGAAATCCGCCTCTTGTCATTGTATGCACTTCGGCCTCATCATAGGCTGCATCAAAGTTTGATTCGGACGAATGGTCATCCTCTGCACAATAGATTTCCACAGATCTCTCAGATCGAGTCGCTAACACTTGCTTATCCTCGGGAAAATTCCGAATGACAGTCACAAGTCTTTGAAGGAGCTCTTCCGACGAGTTAAAGGGTTTGTTAAATAGTTTTTTGGAAAAATCTTCTGTTACTAGGGGGTTGATGATGGCCATAGCTAACGCAACAATTAAAGTATTCTCGACATACTTATCGAGAGCAACAGGATCGGGACAATTTACTACATAGGGGTGGGCTCTGTTTGAACACTCCGGGCTGGTCATTATTCTGTGGGTTAGCTTACGGATTTTGGACAGGATAGCAACAAACTGACTTGCTAAAGCATCATTACGTTTTAGGCGTACGTTATTTAGATCACAGGCGACCGCGTGCAGAGATCTTTCACCTTTTGAGACGTAGATATTCTCTAACAGGTGTACGACTTCTTCGAAACTTAAATCATAACCTTCACTAATTATGGAAGCGACAACAGTATTGAAGTCTCCTACCCGCTTGTCTGCAGTTCGCAACAATAAATTTAATTTTGCCTCTTCCGAATTATCTGACAGCATATTAAACTATGCTCGCACATTCTTTATATGCGTTTCTAGTGACTTATTTTCTATGAAGTCCGGATCATGCCTACGTCGTCTACCCCGAAACTGCGGCAGATCCTGCCCAGCAATTACAACACTAGGTATCGGACCGACAATAGAAGTCGTCACAGTGGTAACTGCACTAGTGACAGGGATAACTGTGGTAGTGACTGCACTGGTAACAGGGGTGACTGTGGTGGTGGTCGTCATGGTGACAGGTATTGAAGTCGACTTCGCGGAAAAAATAGGAATTGATAATCTTCCAAAGCCAGTCACATACGGAATAGTTCTTATGTACTCGTATCCGTCAGAGTCACTGTCCGACATAAACACAAAATACTCTTATATTCTTAGACCTCTAATTACCATTAAGAGAAAAATGTTCTACACACATTTAATGAAAATATTCTACATACAATAAAATGGTAACTCACATTTTCAGTGGACTTTAAAACAGGCTATTTCAGCACCACAAAGGACCCAGTCAAGCCGCGTGACTGTTACTCTTTCAACACCTATGCTCGTGAAGTCTGGCACCACACTGGACAGAGGCAGTCTGCTTCAGCTTACTCTTATGTGCTAGAGAACAATGGCTACAACTTCCTTCAATTGTTCATTCACAATGGACTACCGCCTCACAAATGCTTCCGCGTTCAGGCTCTCCCACTCACCAAGAGTCAGCGTGCTCACTGCGCTTGCAATGCCTATGCTGCTCAAAAAGTTTTACATAGAGAACTTCTTATTTATTAATTTTATAATGATTATGTATAATCATTAAATTGAGCGCATGCTTATTTAATTCGCAAGCAAACATTACCGGCGTATACTCAACTTGCTATGCGAAGCTAGTTGGTGACGTTGAACAATATTTTGGCGAATCGTAGATCCCGTCGATCTTCTCGTTGCAGATGACGGTGCGTAAATGCGTAGATCTCGTCGACAGATCAGGTTGTTGATCTGGACCCTTTCACTTCTTCTTCTCCTTTGAGTAGCGATGATCCAGACTGGTGAAGACTGAGTAGCGTGTAAATTTTCGATTTTTTCTCCCTCGAAGTTCTTTCCAAGAACTTCGATTTTCTGCGCTGACGTCCTTCTTCCTTTTCTCGATTCTCTGAAGTAATGTGATAACTATGCGACGTTACTCCAAACAGGGTGACACTCCTCACACTTAAGATCACGGATCAGCAGAACCGAAGATCAATTCTTGATATCTTTCTTCTTCAATGGCAATGTGGCAATGCGGCAATGTGGATATCTTTAATGTGGCATCCCCATACGGGCCACCAGAAATGTTCCGGCCCTTTCCGTGTACAGGTCGAAACTAACGCGAATGAGGTTCGGGAGTGACTCAAATGCAGTAACGTGGTTATCCTTTATTGGTACTTCGGAATTGGCACAGAATCTGTTAGATCGGACGGTAGGGGCTGATACGAAGTGGTGTTACTTCTATAACGCATCTGTGATCTGTACAGGTGCTTCCTCGACAGTCACGCTTCCGCTACTGAACAGCGACGACTCTTTTTAGATGCTACCTCTACGGCAGGCCACCGCTAATGAACGGCGATGTCTCTTGCCGGTTCTATTTATGTACTCGGTGGGCGCACACCCCTCTACAGGAAATACACTTAGCTTTCCGCAGGAAATCAGAAGACGATGCATCAGTTACATTACTCTTAAAAATTTAGTTGTCTTAAGACGTAATTGTTGATAAGGTAAAATATCTTACCTAATGATGATTATGTTATCAATATTTTAAAAAGGGAAATTTGACGGAGCTTATATTTATTTCCTTTCAATGGTATTTTAGTATACTTTCAATATATATCAAATTTCTACAGCCATTAGTCGTCGGTCTATACGTAATAGAAGAGAAAGCCAGAATTTTATTATTTGATGGAAATTCAGATCGAATCTCACAGGAGCTATAAAAAGCGTTCGTTTTGCGCGACCACTAAATATTGCCCAATGTTCATGAAAATTTGATGGAATCATTTTCATATGACGAGGAGCCAGAGCAGCATGTGCTGGATTTGATATCACTACTTTGAATTGCTGCCTCTATACGTCTGGGACACCCTACCTGAGTCTCCATAGTGCTCAATGTAGGACGTCGTCAACGTAATGCACCATCATCGAAATATTGCCACCTAAAAAAACCGTGTGAAGTTTGCTAAGAAAAAGGTAGAGAAGTCTTCTTTTTGCCAATGCAGCATATTATGGAAAACGATAAAAAAGACATACTTTGTCTCCACGTGAACCAGAGTTTTTCGCAAAACTGGTGAAAGAAATAACCCTTAGAACACCGTACCAACTGTTGAGCAAAAATGAGGTTCTTTAATGCAATGGGGCTCATTATTATAGCAGCTCGGGTTGGTAGTGTTCATAGAATTGATTGAATAATGAACAAAGAAGATTATTTTAAGATTCTAAGGATTAATTTGCAGAAAGATCTTAGGAAACTGGGCTCAGGACGCTATAGGAACTTTTAACACGATCGATCTCTCATTGGTACTGCAATGATTGTGACCAGCTATCTTCCAAACGCTAATATTAATGTGTTGAACTGCCTACCTCAGTAAATGGATTTTAATTCCATGGAGAATTTGCGAAGTTGCTTGGAAACTTTTATTCAGCAGAGAAAACCGAAGAACTTAGTGGCATTGAAATTTGTCTGCCTTGAAAAAATGGCTGAAATTACTGCTGAATGCTGCTTGAACGGAAGTCCAAGAGTGCCTGCGTAGGTATTTCGTTGCCTGCAGGATCGACCCGAACGAGGTCGGACATCGAGCACCTCAAAATGTATGATGTGGAGGTTCAACGTTGGTGTCCCAGAAATATTATAAATATTATGAAAAAATTACCTGACAGTAACTGTCCAGTAGAGGCTAAGGGAACTACTGCCCAATAAAATAACTTGGTCAAATGAAGTTATAAAACTCAGATTGGACTCTTTTATTAATTGAATCATTGTAAGTAACAGTGAAAAACAACGGTATTATGAGATGCAGGAATGAATGGTTACAACGCTTTATAACAAGGCTGGGTGGAATCTGCCTACTACTAAATGCTTTACAAATTCGTTAACAAAAAACCGCAGAGAATGAAATTTCGAGTTAGAGAAGCAAGGCACGAGAATGTAAACTAAATTAGAAGTCGGTGTTCTGACATATACGATGGATGGGATACCGAATGGACAAATGCTGATACTAAAACTTCTTATTTATTTCAAGAGAAAGGCAACTTCCTCATCAGTTACATACAGTAGACGTTTTCAGATATTTGGGTGCGGTAGGTGATGCAGAAAACAATCAATGAGGTCCAATTTTACGAGGACGGATGCTTAAGCGTTGGCATGTGCTGGAGCCCAGTGATTATGCATCAAGACTGCGAAATGTTTTCCAGAAAAAAATTCATATAATACATTCATGGAACATTTTCGGAAGGGGGTAACCTTGAATTTTACGAGTGAGATAGGCTCAAGATATAAATGATTCAAAGCGCATAAATGACTCCCTATTTATGTCATATCGATTTTGGCGCGATTACTTTTTACGCATCGTTACACGCAAACTCACGCACATACTGTACAGTGATGGCAAAATAATACAACACGCTGATTAAATCGATAGATTCCACATTTCTAGACCACGTACAGTCGCGAAATTGGACTATATATAAACAATCGCATAAAAAGGTTGAAAATATATCTAAAGCCCATAAATATTCGGTAGAAAAATATAAAGAAACATGTATAATAAATACGTGAACAAAAGCGTACAACACATTCCAAGCTATACATTCATTAATACTCCGTAGCATAGTCGTTTTAATTAATTATGGCTTCGAGACGTTTAGAGTAGTTTACAACCAGCCTTTTACGAGTTTCGGGTATAATCTCATGCCATCTTTCATCGCAAATTTCCTTGAGTTGAATGATGTTATTAGGACCTTTCTTTTAAATCTTCAATTTCAATTCCCTCCACAAGTTATCGATCGGTTTCATGTCCGGGGATTGACATGGTCATTCTAAAATGTTTGTGTGCTTCATCCTCAACCATTCCTTGGTTTCGTTTGCAGTATGCTTTGGATTGTTGTCTTGTTGGAAAATTCATCCCCGTTTCAATTTCAGCAAAAGTGTTGAGGGTAAGAGTTGCTCTTCCAATATTTTACGATATTTCCTGTCATTCATGGTTCCTTCACTGATGTGAAGTTTATCTACCCCTGATGAGCTGAAACACCCCCACACCATGATTGAGCCACCTCCAACCTTAACAGTGGGTTTGGTGCACTTTGGCGGTATACACATCGTTTTGTTGCTTCCAAATATGATTTGCGTTGTTTCTCCAAATAGTTGTATTTTGTTTTAATATGACCTCAGTACTGAGTTCCAAAACGCGGCTGGCTTATTCAAATGGGCGTTGACATACTTCAACCTTTCCTTGACTCGACGTTTCTGGAAAAGAGGTGCCCTGCGAGGGGTGGAAGAGCGAAGACCTTCACGACGTAGTGCCCTGCTAATTTTCTGTTTGCTGGCTTCGATCCCAGATACTTTGAGATCATCCTTCAATTCTTCATGAGTTGTTTGAGGCCTCTGCACTACTGTTCGGAACAATTTTCGAATAGCACGGTCGTTAATCTTCTGTAGACGGCCAGTTCGAGGCTTGCTGAGAGTCGTATTCAGGTATTTTCACTTACGTATTATGGTTCCAACCTAGGCTATAGGAGCACACAGTTGTGCGCATATCTTCAAATATCTCAGACGTTCATTATGGAGCTCCACAATACGTTTGCGAAGGTCTTGGCTGATGTCTTTATTCTTACCCATGCTTACGACCTTTCAGAACGAGAGCTGCTGTACCAATGACACGTTATTGGAGATGAATTCAGGCGAAAGTTCGGTCGCCAAATTGTAGAATGTATTTGAAAATCTTAAATTAATTTTATCATAATTTTAATGTATCATATATAGTAAGAAGTCAGGTGTTGTAAACTTTTGTTCAAGTATTTATTACACATGTTCCTATATATTTTTCCTCAAAGGTTTGTGAGTTGTTAGATATATTATTAACCTTTTTATACAATTGTTTCTAAATCGACCAATTTTCGTAAATTTACGTGGTTTTGAAATGTGGCATCTGACGATTTAATCACACTGTCGTATCATTTTGCCCACCACTTGCAAATGCACGCATACACACAAACATACGAGAGCATGTATACGCCAATACAAATGCATGCCTCCATCCGAACATAGAAACTATCCTCATGTACGTGAATACATTCGTACATTCAAACGCGTAGACGAACATTTGTATAAATGCATGCGTACATGCGTGCTGCCCGAATTCGTCCTTACTCACTGACGTACATCAACGCTGACTTCAACGCCAACTCACTGTCATACACATTTGCTCACTCTAATACACTAGGCGTGCAGTACAGTGGCACGTACCCCTTCATGTTCATTTGTTCGACACGCTCATTCAAAAGACTACTCATCAAAGAGAAGATGAAAAGAGTTTTTAGCCTAACGTCAAGGAGTGCAGTAAGCGCCGTGACCATTATTCCCTGTTTTATTATCGCTAAAACTACTGGTGTGTATCTGAAAGGTTTAGGAGAACAACCAGAGTCTAAATTTAGCCACACCACGGAATCAAACGTATTCAAAACAACAGCACTTCCTTGGCCTACAATCGTTGAGATAAGACAGGGAACTGACAGATGTGCCCCTTGTATGAATCATTCGTTCGAACTCCAAAATATGCACCAAGGTAGATGATATGCACTCAGACAATCATGTCTCTTCACAGCATTTCTCAGCTGTGAACCACCAGAGGCTGAACTTGTTGCAGAACTATGCGGCGGCTGCTTCGCGTCAGCGCTGCCACTGATGGAGGATTTCCCCAAGATCTGGGGGAAACGCTTGTAGTCTAGGGGAATGGGGGAAACTTTCGTTAAAACTACTAAAATTGAGGGAATTCGGCTATGAATTATTTCCCAAGTAAGAAATTCATAACTTGAATAATTTTGAATTACACGTAGGCGTATGCTCATTCGGATGAAGATATTATGATGCAGAACAGAAAATGACTCCTTTTAACGAGGAATAAACTGCGATATAACGAAGTTTGAACGAGGTCGAACTCGTTAGACTTGCAACGAGATTCACATTGGAATAGTGAACAGTCTCATTCTCAAAGCTCACTGAGCTAAGTCTCGAGAGTTCGCTCTATAAAAGGAATAGAAAAAGAAAGGCAGATAGTGACCGTGACGGTTGCTAGCTGCCTTCCTCTGAGCGAATACTTTTTGATCAACATTCCCCTCATTAACTTAAATTATGTGGTAAATAATATTATATATTAATTTGTGAACTCAGATATTTTCATCGTATTTTCTTTGGCAAAGGGGGCGAAACGCAGAAGTTTTTGAAGATTAAATACTTGTGTGGTTCAAAATTTAAGAGATGTTAAAAATGTGGGTCAAGCCTAGTTTATAATCAGTAATTTTCAATATTACTATTTTTATTTATCTGCCTTGTCACAACTTATATGCGTTACAGAGGTTAACTCTGTTACATGCTCTTCAGTAATTAGTTATTCATTTTGAATTTAACTTAACGTTTTAACAAGCAAAACTTGACACTGATGACAAATAGGTTCATTTTAATGATAAATGCTATTTACATAGAGATTTTATTATTTTATAATTATAATTTTTGCTTTCGAATGCTCATTATTTTTTCTCAATGGCTTACCGAACCGAATCATCTTCTAAGAAACGAAAGTTCTTTACGCAGACATTTAGAAATAATTAGCTCGGTGCACCCGAATTAAAACTTGCCTGAAATGCAACAGTTATCCCAACTGTTGGTATTGTAAGTGCTGCAATATTTATTTGAAAAATTAAAATAAAACTAAGATCAGTGCAACATAAGAGAAACATAAATGGTGCAAGTGCCCTGATATCGCAATTAAGAGAGCCGTCCAAGAAATCCAGTGGAATTACCATAAATGAGCTTACTCATGTAGCAAACATCAACCAACACGACCTTTCATCAAGTGTATGTCATTTCTTACCAGTGGGTGAAACAATTTACTCTCACAGCAAAATAGCTCACAAGCTGTCAATGAAACGGACGAAATTACATTTGGATTTAAAATACATTAAGTTAAGTCAGTTTCTTGTTAATATATACCATAATGCGTTTTTTCCTTAATTTTGGGGGATTTTTGCCGAATATGGGTGAATTTCTACCGCAAATCTGGGGGAAATAGAAAAACCTCAGTGGCGGCCCTGCTTCGCGTAGTGGCTGCGTTCGGCTAACGGCGTCAATTTCCGCCTTAACGCAGAAAATTCGGCCAAGACCTAAAAACAGCGAAAATTGCTCTGTCGTAAACGCTCTCATTGCAGCCGTTGTCGTTGTGATTTTTGATCGCAAAGGAGATTACCGAGTATTATGCCACTGGAATTAACGCAACCAATCAACACACAAATTTGATTACAATTTTGATTGCTCAAAGTGAAAATGCAAGATGTTAACCAACTTGGAAGGAATTTAATAACAATATATATCCATAATGAATATAAATATCTCACAGTAATACCTAGCAATGCTTACAGAATAAACCAACATTGTGTAAGCAACATGAAAATATTGTTCAAACAGAAACCTGAATATAATCTACTGGAAACATGAAAACGTTAAGTATAAATTGGAAACATGAGAACTAAAAAATATTTCATAAGACTTTGAATTTTTTCCAGTTCATCACGCGTTAAAAGACGAAGAAAATTACTTATTATCTTTACTAAAACCCTCCCTACAAAATTCAACATCACTCTATTTATGAAAAGCACAGTTTCGATGTTCGTACATCATCATCAGGCTGAAAAATACAGAGTAAATTTTACAGTCACAATACCAAGAAACGTAAATCAAAAGCAAAATCAGTCAGACGATATAAAAAACCAACACAGGTCATATTGCAAGATGACTAGAGGCAAATAACTTGTACAATGGGAAGACTGATCTCTAGATGACTAGCTAATATATTGAGCAACAGCTACGTGTTCACAGCACCAGAGGCAACTTGAAAGGCCTAAGTGAACGATCAAGCGGGTGTTTCAAACTTCTAACCTAATTAAATAGTTTTAGAGCAAAAAATCTGTAGTATTTTCATTGAGGGACGGTTTAAATTTATGAATCTGTAAGGCTTCTATTATTTTAATATGTTATTTTTTAACAACATGATATAAAATTTTGGTATTTGAATAAAGATCTTCGTTCAAGGGATTGGAACTATGTTCAAGATGAAAGTGATTAATAACAGAACTTGGTATTTGTGCGCAGTCAATCTTTGTTTCAAGTTCATTCTAGTCATGCCAAAAAAACTTCTATTAAGAGACTTACATTCTCTTCTGTCGCATTTGAACTGATAAATCACATTGGCTTGCTCTAGGTCAGTGACCCTGGATCTAGAAATATTATTCTTTACTAGGAGATCACTGATTTCACGATTTTTGTAATATACACACATTTTAGTAACAGTTCCAGGATCAAGAGGTTTTACAAAATTTTTAACTATATTTCTGAAAATTTGTTCGTCAATTCTGTAGTTCTTGTGCATTTGATTTTCATAAAATACATTTACATGACGTGTACAAGATCCAGGACTATCATCATTGCTCAAAATTCGGTTAAGAAAGTTGTTGATTATTGGAACTGCTGGAACTGCTATTAAAATGTGTGTATATTACAGAAATCTTAAAATCAGTGATCTCCTAGAAAAGAATAATAATTCCAAATCCAGGGTCAGTGACCTAGAGAAAGCCAAGGTGATTTATCAGTTCAAATGCGACAGAAGAAGATGTAAGTCTCTTAATAAAAGTTACATTGCCATAATTAGAATGACCATTGAAGCAAAGATGACTGCGCACAAGTACCAAGGTTCTATTTTTAATCACTTTGGTCTTGAACATAGTTCCAAACCCTCGAACGAAGATCTTTATTCAAATTCCAAAATTTTATATCATGTTGTTAAAAAATAACATATTCAAATAATAGAAGCCTTACATATTCATACATTTAAACTTTCCCCCCAATGAAAAAACAATATTTTTTTTTGCTCTAATACAATTCAATAGAACTGTAGGTGAGAAGTTTGAAACACCCGCTTGATCGTTCATTTTTGCCATGCTTCTGGTGCTGTGAACACGTAGCTGTTGCTCAATATTAGCTAGACATGTAGAGATCAGTCTTCCTGTTGTGCAAGTTATTTGTCTCTAGTAATCTTACAATATGATCTGTGTTAGTTTTTGTATATCGTCTGATTCTTTTTTTGCTTGTGATTTACATTTCTTAGTATTGTGACTAAAATTTACTCTGTATTCCTACGGCTGATGATGATGTACGAACATCGAAACGTTGCTTTTTATGAATAGAGTGATATTGAATTTTGTAGGGAGTGTTTTGGTAAAGATTATAAGTAAATTTCTTCATCTTTTAACGCGTGACGACCTGGAAAAATTTCGTAAGGTCGAGAATTTGGAAATGTCTGTAAAACTTTGAATTTATTTTAAATGATGCAGGATTATTATTCATTTTCCATGTATTTAAAATTTCCGAATAAAATCTTTGAGAGCTTAGTTTATTATTCAAAAGAGTAAACCATATCAAAATTCAAATCAAAGATTCAAGGCAAAATTTAATGCGGGGAAGAATCAATACATCACGGCAGCTGCTTGCATAAATTACGTAAGAAGTAACGACCAAGGCATTCGGTTACAATGAAAAGTAGCACCGAGTGTCTGAAGTAGTTTTTTAATTATTCCTAACATATCAAACCACTGAAAGTTACATTATGCGTAAGGCATATTCTTCTCAAATATTCGCGGAAACCAAGAGGAGAAGAAAACTTTTTAGAAGTCCGCACCTGTGTGCGCTGGGCAGGGCCTCGCAGCGAAGTGTACTCTCTACGAGGGGATTTTTTGAGAACAGTTTAATTAAATATAGTTTTCAACATTGAACATTTCAAGTCAGTCTGTGTACGAGTATGCAAATTTATATGGTTAATATTTATATTATACGCACATGATGTACCACACCATTTCAGCCAATTAGGCCGTTAAGCAACACCTCAGGCAAACAGGCAAGAAAAATACAAAACAACAACAAGGGGTATTGCATCCTGCAAGCGAGGTGAAAATGGTATTCCTACCTACCAGTCTCGCGGACCATCTCCTAGAGAGCTCATGCGAACTTACTAGATGCTGCTTTGCTAACTCAGTGTGAAATGGGCCTAAGGCTGTGACAGTAGCTGGGGCACCGCGGAATGAAACCAGCAACCGGCAACAGTTCCCTTGAGTAGCTCGAGCCAAATTGCACTCAATATCAAGGACACTCGAAAAACAAATTATTCCGTAGAATTGTTTTAATAAATATTTAATAAATTCTAAAATATGCTATTTTGTGAGCTTTTTATTCTTAGCTAATACCCTAGGAAATTTATCCTCGAATTATCATGAACACAGCTACTCTCAATTAAAAGAAAAGCAGTTCGAATATATCGATTTTTACCGTCAATGCTAGGGATTATAATCCTTTTTTTAGATTCATTATTTTCGTTATTCTTAGCATAAAAATCCAAGTTCCGCATGCGGAACGAAATAACCTGGACAGATTTCGCGAGAGCCAGAGCTAAGTTCATGTTCTGCATCCACGTAACATGCAAACAGAGTTCAAACGCACGGCTTTACAAGTTCCTTGCACTGTCGAAATATATAAGACAAACGAGCAAGTTCTCTTTCAGCCAACAAGATCAAAGAGTTAGAATGGGGAAAGCAAAAGAGCTGCAAGCTCCAATAAAATATTGGGAGCAATTCTTTTTCCATTCACATGCACTCGCTCTCTGACAACGCTGTTCTTCCTTCAGCTTGCACATAGTCGTCCAAGCTGTTATATTTTGTAACATTTAAACCATTTTCCATCAATGGCCCCAAATCCGTGGAAGGGTTATTTCCGCATGACATTGTTTGTCACCGAGCTAAGCGATTTGTTAAGAAAAATGGTTGAACAACTCCCTAGCTAACTGTTTCACGATTGGCTGATCGAGTAAGAGAAACCAATTTATGGAAAGCAATTGTCTTGATTAAATAAAGCCATTTCCCTTCGCTTCTTCGTAATTAAACGATCGTAATTTCCATTTGGTTTTCAATTCTGGTCCTCATTTGAATAAGCTTCTCTGATGGGCTCTGTCAGTGAATCGATCCCCCTGAGTGGCAAGTAAAATAATTCCTCCAATCAAAAACGAAGTTTATCTATTACATAAAAAATTCCATATCATTAACGTACTACGAGATCTGCCGATATTTGTAACTGAAAGAAGGACTTTCAGTAATCGATCTGAAGTTCCTAAGTTAAAATACCTTTGTAATTTTATTGTTCAACTATCTTCTCCATGGTCACCTAGGGTACAAATTATTGACAGTTGAGCTCACCATTGTATCGCTTATTATATTAGGGTCTGCAAAATGAGCCCATTACAGATTGAGGAGCAGGTTAGTCGGCTATCATTGATTAAACGTCAATAGTTTTGGGATATATTTCACGATTTTCACACCCCAAATAACAAAAAAACATATTATCTGATAAATTAATGGATTTTGAAAACTTAACAACTTCTGATAAGTGCTAAACCTGCAGAATTACATGGAATGCGAAATAGAATCTTTTACTCTACTCTCGTAGCGAGTTATAGGACGTCTTTAACCCTTGCGTGTTTTGTTCCCAAATCTCGTGTAAAAATTGGCCGAACTCGGTCTGAGATCGTATTCACAAAACATTCGTAACTACTTCCTATTTTACTTACTTTGTAATTTATGTTATATGAAAATCTTCTTTCCATTAACACTTAAATCGTATTCCGTATTCACCGACGTAACTCGCCGCCAACATGAGATACGACAGCAATCACACCGTCGATACAGTTGAGCCCAGCAGAGCGCGGCAATTTTCTTTATAAAATTAAAAGGCTCTGCCTCCATTTTCCAAGAGATAAAGATAAAATTTTGAACTAAAGTTACCACCTTCAATAAAATGTAATCTTAGTGAATTTTTAATAAAATTCAAGCAACTTAATAGGAGTTTTTACGGTGAGCGATAGCTGGTATTTTTATCGTGAGAGTTACAAGACAAGAATGTCGCATGGTATTCATTATTTGCTAGTGAATAGTGAATTTCTAATAGTGAATTTATATTAAATATAGTGAATTTCTATTAAAATTCTAGCAACTCAAAGGGAGTTTTTAGGGTGAGCGATAGCTGGCATTTCTATGATGAGAGTTACAAGACAAGAATATCGCATGGTATTCATTATTTGCTTCTAGGGTAAACAAATTCTCCCAAAAAATTGTAGAGTAAACCGTAGTAGTAGGTGACAAAATACCTCATCGTTTCATCCCACGTGATTTAGGCAAGAAAAATCGTACGAGTTAAATCTTGGAGCATTTTTTCCCGCCTATCAATTTGTGCACATTTATTTTGTTTTCATTTCCACCTGATCGAACTAACTTAAGGATGTCATCCAGGCCCCTGTCGGTCCGATAAGCATTTTTTGTTGTTGTTGAAAAAGGACCTTTAGGTGGTGGACTATTCGGTCCTAAAATTTTATGGCGCTGCGGACACTAAAACCCCCCCCCCCCCCCTCCCCGGGGGGTGTAAGGGGACCAAAAATCCTGAATTTTCGACCCCATATGAAAAGAAAACCAAAAGGGAAATAAAAAATTTGAAAGCGTTACTTTGTTTACAATGCTTCAAGGATTCTAAAACTGTCTTTGGTTTTGTTCTAGCATAAACTCAATGAGTTCTATTCCTTTGATGTTTCAAGTTTAGGCTTGTTGGTACACAAGCCCAGCACAGGTGTTAACTCTTTCCATAGTGCGTTTAAATTTTTTCTAGTGAAATGAAATTGGCTTGAATTAGAGTCACTAAAATTACACTTATAATTTTCCTTCGGCTCGTTTTATTCTACTCAGACACATTCTTGAATAAACTTTAACATAAGTTTGGGAATGTTGAAAAAACACATTTCACTTGATAACCGTGTGGTCGAAAATTCTTCTACATCAAAGAGTAACAACGACTGAAAATTTGAAATGCACACGGGAAAAATTCGCACCTAAAGAATAGCATGGAAATGAATTATAGACGTTAGGAATGCATTTTATTATGAACGCAAGAAGCAGAATAACACCCTTAATTGTTATGATCACAATAAAACAGATTGTTTCATTAGTGTAAATGTTTAAAAAAGATGTTCAACATGACATTCATCTGTTGTGATGCAGGCGTTCAAACGCCGGTGCAATGGTTGCCGGAGGCGATGGAAGACAGAAGGAGTTTCACGAATCCATGTGAATCTTCATAATAGTTAAGGCTTCTATTCTGTTTCTTAATTGTGTTCGTAATGAAAATGCTTTTCTAAATTCTTTATTTTATTTCCTTGCCATTCTCTAGGTACGAATTTTTCCCCTATACGTTCCATATTTCAAATCCTTGTAACTCTTTAACGAAGCTTTTACGACTTCATGGTTATGTAATAAAATGTGTTGCTTTCAACGGTCCCAACCATATGTTCAAATTTGTTGAAGAAAGTACATTGATAAAAATCTTATTGATCCACGATTTCATGAAATTCGACGTTACGGATTCCTTAAAATTTCACTTTATTTTTTTATAGAGTATGAAAAAATCATTAAAATATTAAACATGATTGCGATGCTAACCCGCAAGTACAACAGATATACTACGACACCTTCGTACTAAGGTATTTTGAGGAAATTAGTTGCCGACATCTGCTGTTCTTGATCACCGCTCTTCTTCTTGAGTCACTTGCAGATTAAGAACGCAAATGAGCTCTACCAAAAATTACCAGATTTAGGAGGCTTCAGCACTCGGTCCTTAGGAAAGGAGGCTTCATCAGCATTCCTGGGTTATCGGGACATCAGCATCGTCATTACCATGGGACCTTAATTTAAGACATTTCTTTCAAGAATTCTACTTATGTTTATTATTTTTCGAAAAAATGGGATGTCAACGATTTTGAAGAGATGAAGTTATTTATAAATATGTAAGCTCTTCGTGGAGCTCCAAGCCGAAGATTGGAGCCGGGGCAGCTCTGCGCTCTCTTGGCCTGACGCGGCGTGGGGAAGTTTAGGCAGCGACTCCGCGCCTTTCAGTCTTCGCGTCACGCGTTGCGGCGCTGCGGCAGGCCTGCACTCCTCGGGCGGCGCGCGTCTCTTCAGCTCTACAGCACGGGGGAACGGCCTTCTAAGCACGTCCTTTATGGTGAGTTGGGAAGCAATTTCAGTCTGGGGTTCTCTTTCCATTTCAGTGCTTCGATTATTTTTGATAATTGCCAGTGCGAACGGATATTACAACTTATTTCCAATCTGAGCCATATATAACTATGAACTTTAGGCTCAAATAAACTTACGGTCTTTTGTAGCCTCGCTGCCAGTCTAGCTGGTTGGCTAAATGCCTTTGTTTGGGCTAATTTTGTTCAGCTGCTGCAGGCTCGTAAAAATATAGTACTTTAAAATCTTTTCTAAAGTTTTGTGAGCCGCTTCAGTACGACGTCTAGTTTCCCTGCAAGGTACTTAAATTCAATACCAAAATTATCTTCTCTCTTAAAGGTACGAGTACTGGCTCAGACTTCTTGAAGCGAGCTGGAGGAGTGCGGAGGGTAACCTCGCTGGTCCGTCGCTAAACTCCGGGCTCCCATCGCTACGCCATGGGGGCGAACCGTGCCGGCCAAGCTCTAGTATACACCTAATGAATGTTTTCTATAAATTTTTACTGTTTGCGCCTATGCTCAGTAAAAGTATAGCTGCCGCATGAAGTTTTTGCTCCTTTGGTGACCCTTCTCCAAAATTCCTTTTCAAGAGCCTGTCATCTTCCACATTTATTGAAAAATTTATATCTTGGTGAAACAACGCCGAACGCTCAAATGAATTTATAGAAATGTTGTTGAGATATACTTGAAGTGGATCGTGAAAATTATTCAAGGGATTTACTAAAGTTCAAATATTAATATAATATAAAGTTCAAGTTTACCCTGATGATTTAGAAATTGCTAAATCATTGAAAATGATGAGAAAGTTAACGTTGTAAGTTTGGGAAGTCTTTCGAGAGTTTACAAAAAATAGTAGCCTTATTTTGCGTGCTGAAATTTAATGTATGTAAAGGAAAGGTTAAAAACAAAGGGATTCATAAACGTTTCAAGGGCTATTTGATTGGTATAGGTTTACAAATACTAAGCAAGTGTTAAATTGAGTTATTGTGTACTTAGTGTGTAAAGAAATGCTAATACTGTAGATTGAAATTTTTCTTTATTCGATGGTTATTGTTTAATATGAAGACCAAAGTTGGATATAAATATCACAAATATTTCGTGTATACAGTAACTTACAATAAATGATGGTGGCCACAAATCAAGAGCTGTTACAAAAAAAATTTTCATAAATCATAATTTCTTGAACGCTTTTTATTGAAAACATGCAATTCAAATAATATTTTCCCAAACTTTTTAATTAATTCGAATGTGAAAAATGTACTGGAATAAGGGATGTTGTTTTATCAGTCATTAATTCCTAGCATGAGATGGGAAGCTACTGAGCTTAAATGTTAACAAGAGCGTGAACTACATAGAGATCGCTCCCTTTTGTTAACGAGTCGATCGATCCTTGAATTTGGCGTAAATGCAAGTGGTCAGCTTGATTTTTTTCGCACCCTAAATGATGGAACACAGTCTGTAAAAACAATTTTAGTTTTAACATTGCGCCATCCGCTCATTTCGCACATTGAACAAAATCGGAGGATTCCTTTATGATTCAGCAAGGACTACATTAGAAAAATAAAATAGGTGAGCTGTCGTCAGGTGTGAAAGTATCGATGATTAGATGACGAACGTATGGCTGCCTAACGAGAACACATTAAACTAGAGTTCGAAATAATCGTAATACCCTTATTTCAATTTTAAATCCGTGAAAGAGCAAATCTCTTAGTTAACTACAAGAACTTAGGCGAAGACGTGGCTCTGCCTTCGCCTTTAACGTACGGACCCAGGTGCAAGATTGACGATCTTCTCTTATTTTTTTTTCACCGTTTTCATGTTAACGCTAAAATCATATCCATTTTTCATTAATATTGAAACTGTCATTAGAGTAGGAGTGTAATTAGATTGATATTCGTAAGTATGAATTCGTTTGAAGCGTTCTACGTTCACTTTTAGGCCTGATATGTCAGCTGCATAGGCTGTAAACATTTTCATTGGTGTGTGGGTTTGAGATATTTTTCAGATTGTTTCTGAAAAACACAGTGCAAGGTGAAGCCTGGTTGAGCATTCTAACCCTTGCTCTCATTCGAGTAGGAAACGGTTAAATTTCCCTCGTGAATGTCGTCACTCTGGCACATGGATTTGACGCTTAATTTTTCTGCGGCAGTTATACATTCAAACTCGGAAGAACAATCAGTCAAAGTCATCTTGCAGTTATCTCATCAGTCATCTCATCTGGTCTGGACAGGGCAACATGTGGGTGCGCGTCAATACTGGTGAACTTAATTATATCAGTTTTCCTCCTGGCAAGTGCACTTATTCCGATTATATTTTTTTGTTACGCATTACATCATCTGAAAGGTCTTGAAATAAGCTTTCACCGTAAGTTTCTCGTTTTTTACGACTGTGACTATTAACCTGTTTAGCTTAATTTAAATTTAAACACCATTTTCCAAGCAATTTTACACATTGTCACCAATTTCATCGAAATCGGTTGAAAAATGGATTTTACAGCAAAATTGTTTTTTGGGTTGAAAATTAAAAACGCTGTAACTTTTAAAAACTGAATTTTGACAAAAAAATAATCACAGTGTACGGCTATAATGACTTTACTTGCGGTTCAAATATTTTCACTGAATTTTTCAACACCCTGCATATGTATATATCCACGCATACAAAAAATAAATAGTTTAAGTCGCCTAAGGGAGTAAAAGATGCTAGATTTTCATACATTATTAACAAAAATATTTTAATTAAAGTTATTTCTAATCATAATATAAGTGAGACCACACAAAAAAGTTAACAACTAAAAAGTGTATTTATTGAGCATTTCAGCAAAAATAAGCTTAAAAAATCAACTTTAAAGTGCGTTGAGGAGGTAAAAGATATCGACTAATTCCATTCAAAATTTTCACAATTGTTTCTTCGGTCAAAACACATTTTTAGCGGTAGCCCGGTTTCAATCTAAAATGAAGTTCAAAAACGCTCCATCCTAATTATTAGATGTACTATAATCGCTATTTATTACATTTTCAAATTAGGTTTCATTTTTTATCATGTTAATATCGTAAAATATAATTTTTTTATGGCTTTTCTTTAAAAAAGTTCCTAAAATGTTAATAAAAGGAAATTTTGATTTTTATTCAATAGTGATTGTAGAATTTATTTTCTGAGTGCGATGACGCGAAAAGTAGTTTTTAAAATCAGTTGGTTTGGCTTCCAAATCGTCTTGAAAAGTGCCCCTAAAAGCTTTATTTTCAGAATAGATCTTTTTCCACGCAAAAAGTCGAAAAATGTTGAGGAATAAAAACGTTTCACAATCTTTATTTACATTTGTGGTAAAATTTTAAGATAAATCTGTCCAATAACAAAAACACCCCCAATATTTCACTTTCATTGGAGCACCAATAAGTAATAAATTGTAATTTTCAATTTAGCATATCTTCGTCGTTAATTGATGTAGCGACTTAATTCAAAGCGCACTCTATTGGTAATAGACTAGTCTATCAAATGCTGCATCAACATTTCCTACTTATGCCTTCGAAAAACGTAGGAATATGCTATAGGTTGATATTTTCATTCAATTGGCTTCCACGAAAATTTGAGTTTTCATATATTCTGGAACTATTTCGCTTATGACTGTTGACGTAGCGACTGGGTTTAGGGCTCATTTTATTCATAATTAGATACACTACAATCTCTATTGATTACATTTTTAATTCAGGAATTGATTTCCATTTTTTATATTTTAAAAATTTGATTCTTTTTAGAAAATGTAAAAATGTCACTAGGAACAAATTTGAATCTCGACTCAATCGAGACTGTAGAATATATCTTTCTGAGTGTGACGACACTAAAAGAAACTTATACAACCAATTGGTTTGGCTTTAATTGCGCCTTGAAAGTGCCCCTTAAAACCTTTCTTTTCAGAATAAATCAATTTTTATGCAAAAGTTAAAGAAATGTGAATGAGTAAAAACATTTTTCGATCCAAATTTACATAAGTGATGCAAACTTCAGATAAATCTGTCGAATAGGGAAAAAGTTCCTCCAAAAGTGATCCAGTCCTTTTAATTAATTAAAACTCACATCGTGTAAAGCATTTGAAGTGAACAGTCCCAATTATGATACTGCAATCCTTTATGCATTACTTCAACCTTTCAATAAATTTACAGCTATGATTTAATTTTTGAATGGTACCATTTAGTAATATTATTTTCTATTTTATTCTGACTCGAAAGTTATTGTATAAAATATCCAGGAACTAACCAGTTATGGTTTAAATGAAAATATCAATTCAAAGACGGAAAATGTGTCTGTCTTCGCTAGCAATCCTAGAAAGTCAGCTGTGAGAATTCTTGCTAGGTTTTGGTCATAACGTAAGACCATATTCGTAATCACTGGGGGTTTTAATTACTTTCAGGGTTTCAAGTGTTTTTTCGGCCAACTCCCCGCTATATTTCCCCTAATGTAATTATTTTCTGGAGGCCCTCTTAAATCTCTATTTTATAACACTCATACACTGGAATACACGCAGATTAACATGTGAGCAAAAATTCCTAAATCCAGTCGATATACTTGAGTGAGAAAACTTAAACTTCCCAATTAGATTCAATGAATGTGTTTAAAACTGGAAGTGACACTCACGGGATTTTATTAAACATGTAATATCAGACTTCCATTTTGTTTAACATAGTATGAAATATTATTGTAGCGGTATGAAATATGAAAATTAGGTTCATTTCAAAAGAGGAAGTCCCATACGGTTTGAGCAGCCTTATAGCGGCTCAAAAATAGAACCGTGCATTGGTTTGCTTGTTTGGTAACACCATCCACTCTCTGTACTCAGTAAAATGGTCAAGTAAAATTAACGACCCTGCTTTTAGAAAATTAAAGAACGTGCTTTTAACAAGGCATTCGTTGAAATTATTATTTATATTCCAGATAATATACGCCTTTCGCTACCAAGAAGAGAGAAATTCACATTCGTCCAATTTGTAAAAAAAAAATTAAATGCTCTGTATTGTGGCTATTTCAAAGAATTGAATAGGACATGCTTGATGGTATAAAGATCAAGAGATCTTCTCTTGAAGGAAGAGCTCAATACTTAGATCGTATCACGGTCTTTTGGAAACATTCATTTTTATACAGGTATTTTTTACTGACTTTTAGTAAATACTTTTCATAAAATTTCACTGGTATAATAGTTTCTACATTGTAAAAAGCATGATTATTAGAATATTAACGAATGACAAGATTTAGAAATTTTCTCTTTAAACAGCATGTTATAATGACTCACTGGTGGTGTATTGTTCAACAGACCTTCTGATCATTCAATCGTTGATATCCAAATACAACGTTTGCAACGTTAGTTGCAAATACATGTAAGCATATCCAAACCGTCAATTTCTATGAACGTTCACCAGGGTATTTCATTATAAATATTTTGTTGGTTTTAATTCCACATTGAACACATGCAATTAGACATGTCTTCTACACCTCTTACTTTCTTAACAGTAAAACCTTTGCTACTAAAACAAGATTAATTTTTTTCATGAAAGCAAAAAGCTCCATGAAAGTGTTCTGAATTTGAACCAAAAACCGACCACGAAAACAGTGTGTTCAAGCAAGTTTACATATCTACTGGAAACGAAAATTCTGCTGATGATTTTGACGCTTGTAATTCAACTAACACTGCGTCGTGGTATTTTAACATGCCAGTGAAATTCTCCAGAGACGATTCATCGTCAATCTTTGCCGAGGCCTCAGTGCAGCCCGCCCTTTTCCGAGAAAATAACAGCAATTTCTTTAGTAATTGAAGCGTAAATGAATAGAAATAGTATAGGAGAAGAAGCGTGCCGAAGAAAAAATGCATGCAACCACGATGAAAATTACTAGTCCAAGGCTTTACACTAAAATTCATTAAAAAAGACAATTATTTCACTTCTTGAGTCTGATACTTCTACCATTCTATCCGTAAACATTCACGTTTGGAAACCAGAATACAGACAGGGCGCGTAAGGTATCTGAAAACACTTATATTGTTGTAATTTACACTAAACCAATATTAATTGATGTATTTTTTATTTCTTAAGATTCCATGACAGATACTACTATAACTAATGAAATGAAAAGACGCGCTATGATAGTTTCTATAAAAGCGAAACACAGCAATTTAGAAATTTCAAAATTTCTAAAGGTCGCCAGGTCTTTCGTTTGCGCAGTTATGAAGGAGCTCAATGTAAACAATGGATATGAATTGGCCACGAGCAAGAGAAAACAGCATTGCCAAAGCTCTGATTCACTCAGAGAACGAATTTTCCAGCAACAGTGACGGTTTTAGATTTTGTTAGCAGTGAAGGGCACATCATGACTCTTCATTTTTTCCTCAGGACCTCAGAGTAAATGTAGATGCCTATGTCGAGGTTCTTTAAGCCATAGTTAAGCCTTGCATAAACCGCGTAACCAATAGAAAGGCCCATGTCTTCCAACAAGATGCGGCTGCATCCCATATAGCTCTCAAAAGCCAGGATTGGATGTTCGAGAATTTTCATGATCAAGTCGCACCAAACTTATGACCTCCTGACTCATCAGACCTTTAATCCTTCGGATTATTACGTGTGGGGCGTCGTTGAAAATGAAGTTGATTAGCATCCCCATTACACCAACTCCTCTCTAATGAAAGCAATAGCCCCCATAAATAAATACTTCCTGATCAAAGCTTGCAGCCGCTTTCGGACTCGAATTGAGTAGGCGATAGAAGCCAAAGGAGGACATATAGAATAAAACGTACGTTAGTATTACGTTTATTTATTTTGATACAAGGAGTTGAACCTTTCAAAGATTAACAGTTTCATTTTCTGTTTTTCTAAAAGTGCGTAAGGCGTCCTCAGATGCCTTACGTACCCTGTTTTATAATTTTACCCTTTGTTGAATAAATGTACGAAGCTCTAACACCTTTTCACTTCAAATTAATCCAGGTCAAGTTGAAATTAATCCAAGTCAAGTTTCAATTAATCCAAGTCAAGTTCAAATTAATCTAAGTCAATTTCAAAACAATCCAAGTCAAGTTTCAATTAATCCAAGTCAAATTCAAATTAATCCAACCCACAGTTGAGTTGAAAAATGTCATAATCATTTATTAATTTGAGTTTTTTTGTGTTAAATATGTATCAATTGGATGTGATGAGCAAGACAGGTCTCGAGGATTTATTTACTATCATAGATATTTATATACGTGAAATTCCACTTTATCACATATATGAAATCATATGCATGCAAATAAAAGAGCTTATCATTGGACGATATGTGGATTTAATCTTTAAAAGATATATACAAATGCGATTCACTGAGTACTAATGTACGATTCCATTTGATTACCATTCACATTTGTATATTACTACACAGATACATTCCTGCATTAGCTCTAAAAATGTTGCCATCCATTTTAATTCCGTGTTAGTCAATGTGAAGAAATGTAGGATCCACTTACAATACACTATATTAATACAAGAAACAATGTGTCTAACTTAATACTGATTTTATTTGTTTGTGTTTACAATTCAATGTATAATACTTATAAGACTTAAGTAACTTTTATAATAATCATTTAATGAATATTTAAGTCTTGAAATTATTATGTATTGAATTGTGAACACACACAAATAAAATCAGTATGAAGCTAGAAACATTGTTTCTTGTATTAATATTGTGTATTGTAGGTGGATCCTACATTTCTTCACTTCGACTATCACGGAATTAGAATGGATGGCAACATTTTTATACCTAATGCAGGAATGTACCTGGGTAGTAATGTACAAATATAAATTGTAATCAAACAGAATCGTATATTAGTATGATCAGTGAATCGCATTTGCATATTTCTTTTAAAGATTAAATCTACATTTCGTCCGTAGATAATCTTTTTTATTTGCATGTATATGATTTCATATACGTGATAAAGTGGAATTTCGCGTGTATAATTAATATCTATGAGTGTAAATAAATCCTCGAAACTACTATGTGTATGTGTAACATAAAGTTACCATTTGACCATAAATATTTGAATGTATGCACACTGCCATCATTGTAGAATTTTAAAACAACTCTAATTAGCAGCATAATACTAAGTTTTTGCAATTGACTTGCATATTTTACACCGCGGTTTAAGATCTGAATCACACTCTGCCTCCTGATGCTGGATACTTAGCACATTTTACGACAGCTTGTCTTTAGATTGCAACACCGGCGGAAATTGTATGTCTTCCTTGCAGAAAGGAAAAACGACTGTCTTTCTCATCACATCCAATAAATACATATATAACGTAAAAAAGCTCAAATTAACAAGTGATCATGTCAATTTTTAACTCAACTTAGGGTTGGATTAAATTGAACCTGACTTAGATGAATTTGAAATTGACTTGGATAAATTTGAATTTGACTTGGATTAATTTGAACTTGACTCGAATGAATTTGAAGTTAACTTGGATTAAATTGAACTTGACTTGGATTAAATCGAAATGAAAAAGGAGAAGTCAAATACCAAATCACTTTCGTATTCTGAATGGAACTTTTTCTTATTAGAGAGTTAAGGCCAAACTTTAATCTTCAAGGCTGTCTTTGGGTTCATTAATCAGAATAAATTAGTTTTCTAGGTGATATTCCTCTTCATTACAATTGATCATTAGTAACACATTGCCCATGCAATTCAAGCCGCAGTCTGCAATAAAACAATGCATGCGATTGAAAAATATCAAGACGGAGCTTAAAATAGATGAAGTATCAGTTGGAGTCCCATGGCGTAGAATGGGATGGAAACGGCCGGAAGCAAAATTCATTAGGTGATTCCAAACATAACTGGAAATGATGAATGGTGACTTTGATCACAAGCTTGGTTGTTAGTGGGTTCTTTTTAAGGCTTTTAAAAATTGGCAGAACTCAGTTTCTTGGAAGCAAAGCTGAATAGTTTCTACGATATTCAACTCATCAGCTGAGGAAAGACCAAATCTTGTGGTAGCGCTGCATTTGAAAAAGAAGCTTTACCGTTTTATGTCGAATATTTAGTATAAATTTTGACTAAGGCTTAAGCGAAGACTTTTTAACAAACTTATTCGTGGAACACGTGCTATGTAGAAGTCAAAGAATATTTTTCTCCGTAACCGAGACCTATTTTGTGAAGAGCGAAGGAGGCAAGGTTCTAAAGAAAATATTATATACAGGCACTACGAAACCGAGAGTTAGCCAGTATCCATTTGAGGCACTCTTACGGAAATTGCGATGAGAGGAATCGCAATTCTTAATCCTGTTAAATTTTTACACAGGAAAAATGATCGCTGAATGTGAAATCCGTTGATTTACTTGTGTCACTTACAGGATACATTTTTGCTCGTGAAAGCGCTGCGTCATCTGAGTGACAGCTCTCGAATTAGCGCGATTTGTCACTGTCGGCAATCCATAAAATTGGAAGCTCAGGGAATTTTCATTCATTCCCACTCTTCATGGTCTGGAGCTAAATTTTAAATGCAATTTTGCCTGTCATTCGATCTTTATGAAGTTGCAATCAACTTTTGGGAGTCATGTCCATCTTCTCAAATTAAACGAGCAGATGTCAAGTTCTCGGCATGCCGTACGGCAGCAGTTTTCAAATGAAATTGATTACATTAGCAAATCCATTTCATTGTAGAACCTGAACCTGTATGGGCTGGCTATCCACTTTGAGGAATATTTTTCCTACAGCTGGTTAAAATAATTAAAACGAGGCCTGTTTCAAAGCATGAAAATTTGAGTGCTCAAAAATTTCGACATGAAATTACGCAGAAACAAGCGTTATGGCGGGAACGCGTAGAGTAGGCTAAAAAATTCAAAGTTAAAAGGATATTATTTTTTGTAATCTTTGGTACGTATCTAATTACGAATTTAAACTGTAATTAGGTATACGACATCGCCTTTGAACGCATATGTTATACTGGATTACGTAAGATTCTTTTTATATGTCTTCATCGTGTACGTAAAAATTTTAAACGGAAAAATTGAAGAAAGAAAGTTTTCATGTCTGAGCTGATAAGAAAGATCCAGCTATTATGAATCCTTGTTAAGATTTTCATAATTTAAAGAGATTTGTTGATTAAAATGATCATTCCATTGTGCCCTATTCCTGAATGATCTACCGGTTTGCGGGTATTTTCTTCCGCTCTCGATATTTATGAGTTCTCTTAGTTCATTATTACTGTATATTCTAGCGGGTATTTTCTTCCGCACTCTATATTTATGAGTTTTTATTTCATCATTACTGTTTATTTTCTGCTTATTACTCGCTCGATAGAGCGTTACGTTAAGCGTTAAGAAGGGTAGCGCGGAGGGCTGCCACCACGAGGTTTATATAGCCTCGACTAAAATTAGAGATTGATTCTGTTATGTGATGGAGAACAAACGTGAACTATTCTTTATAGGTAGCGATGGCTGAGGGCCGGCACGTGTTTCATGTGCCAGTGGCGAGAGAGAGAAGGAATGATACGAGGCCACAATTTATTACGTGTACTATGGGAAAGCAAGTCAGGAGGGCGAGAGCACTCGCGATCACAGCAACATTTACAATTTCGGAAACAACAGGACTCATCAATTCTAACTTTCCCTCCGAGGGACTCTTCCGATACCACCACAACCACGGTGTAACAATATTTTAAATCCAGAACATTTGTCGAGCCAAAGAATGTACAAGCCACCGAAAGGGTCGAGCCAATTAAGCGTATAGCAGACGCTTGAAATCATGCGCCCTCAAAACAACTCGAGTGCTGTTGACCTTGCCAACGTATAAACAGCCACCGTTTCTAAATTCATGTATAAATTGAAAACACTGCCTCGCGAGTAACTGCACTATTCTAAGTGCGTAAAAACCGGCGTGACTGTCTCACGCCTCAAGCCCGACAACCCGATGTCCGTTCTCAACTACGGCCCGCCGTCCAGTGATCTCTACTCGTCCGACATAACTCGCCTGGGCAGCGCTCCCCCCTCCCGAAGGGGAGGGTGGTCGCCGCATGAGCGGGGTAACGAGGGGCGGGCAAGGTCCTGAGCCTCCCCCTTCCCCCACACAACGGGGGGTACGGCTGGTGGGGAGGGGTTGGTCCCAGGGTCCTTCACCGCCTCCCGCCATGGCCAATTAAATAAAGGTTCGTCGCCGGGCTTCGGGCCCGAGTGCGTGGTGCAGCCAGCCACGGTATTCTCTCACTTTTACGACAATGTGGTTGCCTAGGCCTGAGCGTCGAATTATCAGATTTAATATGGTGAGGATTTCTCTTCTGGGAATGTCCCGTTTATATCTTTCCCAAGACCATAGCACGAAAGCCGGCATTAAATTTACGACCCGTGTCATATAAGATCCAGTCTTAACATCAATTATATTATTTTCGATCGGCGACGCTAACAGCTAACTCCAGGCTCTACATCCTCCCCTATGTTACGCAAGAAAATTTGTGACTATAAATTTTCTTTTTATTTATGTTCTGGCAACGATTCTATTTCCGACCCGACTCACGACCTTGTACAACAGGACATCAAATTACAATACAGCAACACAAAAGAAAAACGAACGGCGACCACAACTCGCTCGCACGTGCATCAGCAATTTAATATAATATTGGCCTCCCTCGGGACTGTGGAGGCGAGCTCTTCAGCCTCCGGAATTGTCGTCGTCTGCTTCCAGTGAGATCCTTTTTAGACTTCTATTATGAGGATAAATTCTTTCCCTCGCAGTGTCTCCTTCCATAGATAGTAGGGAAAGACCGAAGCCGAGGAGATTCGCGTGTACGCGGTCCTGGCCTCGATCTCTCCGCCGTCCCGGGGCACAACTAGGTGCTGCAGCAAGCCGCTGAGGGTCGCCTCGGTCAGGCGTTTGTCCGGCTTCGGGACGAAGTGGACGACGAGTGCGCGCCCCTCCAGGGTCGCGGCCGTCCGCGCCCAGTCCGTCTCGGACGAGACGCTCGCCAGACTTCCGTCGGGTAGCCACAATGCCACCTCGCAGTGGCGCGCTGCGACGTAGGTTCCGAGCTGGCGCACCACCTCGCTCGGCCTCCGTCTCCGCCCTCGATGCATGTACGTCACCGTTGCCTACGGCACACGGTCGGGCATTAATTCCTTGTTACATGGGTTAGACATCAATATAGAGCCTATTCTTTCAAATTTTCCTCTCTTCGCCTCATAATGAGAGCGCGTATTACATGAATAATGATATATGATTTTTATGAGTCTAAACAGTCCTAAACGGACTTGAATGGCTAAGAGTACCACTCCTGCCACATGATACCGCACATACTCCTGCACACGATACAGCACACGAAACCGCACACACTCTGACAACACACACATATTCTTCCATTCGTCTTTCGCTCGTGGTGCAGGTCCTTATGATTAAATGATGACAAATGTGATTTTCCAACATTAGTACTATTTCCGAATCAGCTGACCGTTTTTTTCTTTCTTTTTACTGAATAGCATTTGCTAATCTCTCGTGAGAAGCAAGCCTAAATTTCGTATGGGTGCAATACGTAAGGCGTCCCTTCGTATGCATGTATGTTTTATCTACAAGTCGCACCTGACTTATCTTTTAACCTCAAAAATCTCATGGTATCGGGTAACAGCTGCGATGCCTCAAGCATTGCGCACATGCCTCTGGACAGGCTTAAAAATCCCTCTGTCATGCTTCCCGTAATCTCTCTTATCACGCTCGTCAGCAGACCAGATATTATAACACTCTCCACAGTTCACGCACGTGTTTCCTACGCGCAGGAGTGTTCCCGATCTTACCATTGATGAATGCCTCTCCATCTCTCTTACGTCGACTGCTACTTCCGTTCCGCTCCGATGGATGCCGCTGTGGTGCTGGTTTTAGCACGCGCACACGCCAGCACCTCGCTCGCTGTCGCCTTCCTGAAAATCTTCAAAATTCACCTTAGTACATTTATCATTAAATATTTCAGCTCTAGCGTCGGTTCGATGCTGTTCACGCTCCGATTTCTCAGCACAGGAGCTATCCATCTCTGTTATATATATTTTGTCTTATTTTCTTGGCCTTTATTGCCCTTGCTATTTCCTTATCGTCCTAAATCAAACTCTCGTATTTAGCATCTCAAATGCCTCGCTGTGAGCTTCTCTCTGTTCAGCCTGTCTTCTCTATCTTGAAGTCGGCTCTCTCTCAGGTTACATGCGTCTCCGCAATGCAGCGCCTTTAAATTTTTATGACCTATTGTAGCTCCATTGTCCCGAAGGTTCACGCCTCGAGTCTCTACTTCGCAAGTGCTCGTCCCGCCTGCCCTTCCACACTAGGCTACGTTATTATTAAAGAACCGTATTTGCTAAAATTTTATACTATGTCCTTAATGGGACTTAATTATTAGATGTCTCGGTAGAAGTTCTGCTCAACTCTCAGGAGTTCTGCTATACGAGATAGAAGCAAAAATTTTATTCCTTAAATTTTTCTCCCCCTCCGACGATCACAGAAAATTCCTTAAAAGGGAATTTTTCGCGCTAAACAAACAACTACACGCAGGATATATCTACTTCCCAGCCAAGTTGCCGACTCTTATGACTACCCTGAAAGGCAATTTTTAATAGTAAGATTGTACTTACAAATACTCTCAAAAAAATTAAAATTTCGTCCCCTCATTGGTTATTTTAACCTACTAGTTATGAGAGGACTAAAGAGCCGTACTCACTACTGGCCGTATTATGTGAAGGAAAAAACATCTGCTGCGGCCGTGCTATACTGAGATTTTACTACTGTCTAATTGTATCTCTGCCTAGACGGCTAGTTTCCTTCGAAATCTCTCTTCATTCCTTCCACATCTCCATCAATTGACCAGCAATCAAATCCCTATTTCGACATGACGGACATTATCTCTCTGCAGTTGTTTGAAAATGTCCAACCTTACAATGTAATTTTTACCTCTGGGTTTATTCCAGTCATTCTAAAATGCGCAGCCAACAACGATATAATTTGCCCAGTACGCTATTATAATTTGTATGCCAAGTCTCTACTCGTATCCCAAGCCCCTTTCTGCGCAACGCACTTGCTTCCTGCGGTTGAGCTCATCTTTTCCAGGCTCGGATTGAGTTCCTTTATGCCTCTGTCGATTTTATGACCTTCATCCGTCGCCGGTCTACAAGCTCTGAGCACAGTCGCTCGTGGTGGCTGATAGCATTCCTAAGAGTTACTTGCCTAGCAGTCAACTACTCAGAAAATTCTCTGCCAACCTAGTTGTTGCTAAGCTATTCTGTAAAGGAATTAGATTAGTGAGCTTATCTACTACTTATTCGCTAGATTATTCTGAAAAAGAAGATTAGATTAGTAAGCTTATCTACTATTTATTCGCTAGGTTATTCTGAGAAAGAACATGAAATTAGTAGGCTTATGTATTATTTACTTGCTAGTTTATTCTGTAAGGAAGATTAGATTAGCAAGCTTATCTACTCTATACTTGTTACATAGTAGTTTTGCTTATGTAATCTTCTCCTCTACTCCTCTACTGGACCGGCCGATCTTAGAGCGTAAGGACGCCTAGCTGCCGGGGTGGGTAGGGGTGAGGGTGCTTCAGGCCTTGTTACGTAGATTTCGTCATCGCTGCTTTCCGAGTCGCTATCTTCGTGAGGTACTCCGGTGACGTGCTCGACGCTCCTCCCATTGCTTCGGGAACGCTCGTCTTGTATTATTAATGCCTATTCTGGTTGAAATGACGCGGGCTTAAGTCTGTTTCTGTTGACCGTTATCTCATGCCGGCGGCCGTGGACTTGTCGTATTACGACGTTCATCGGTGTTGGAAGGGCCTGAATCCTGTACGGGCCTATCCAGTTCGGTCGGAATTTTCCCATCGCTTTGTTTCTTCCTGCTGTATTCCGTAGGAATACGCAATCGCCGACTCTAAGTTCCTTATCTCTCACGCGCTGATATCTCACATTCTTGTCATGTGCATTTCGGCTTGCTGACATCGCGTTTTCGAACGCAATTTGCAATCTGGCAAAGGCGGCGTGAGGAAAATTCTCCTCCAAAGCATAGTTTAGTATCCTGGGCTGCAGAATATCAGACAGTGGCAAGGGAGCGTCGCGTCCATGGAATAAAAAGTACGGCGTGTTGTCGACCGAGGCATGATACGAGCAGTTTAGGGCAAGCGTGGCGAAAGGTAGCTGCTCGTCCCATGATGTGAGATCCTTCTCTACTGTTGCTGCCAACGTTGTCTTGATTAATTTGTTGAAGGCTTCCGTCATTCCGTTACTGGCTGGATGGAAGGCCGTGGTGAAATGCAACTTGGACTTTAAAATGCGGCACATTTCTTGGAAATTTTGGGCCGTAAACTCCGTACCTCGATCTGACACGATGTGTTCCGGACAGCCATACCGGCATACGTAGTCCATGAACGCTCGCGCTACGGTCTCGCTCTTTTTATTGCGCAGTGGGTACGTCTGCACGTATCTAGAGAAGTGGCACACGATCGTCAGAATATATCGATGTCCTGCCTGTGATTGTGTCAGCTCTCCAATGAGATCAATCCCCACCCTTTCTAATGGTCGTGAGACTGGCGGTAATTCGCCTATTTTTGCTTTGAGGCCCCCGTGTGGACTTCGCTTCTGGCACGTCGTGCAGTTTTTCACGTGTTCTTGCACGTGTCGTGCCATATTTGGCCAAAATAATAATTCTCTAGCACGGTGGAGGGTTTTTCTTGCTCCAAAATGTCCGGAAATTCGCGTATCGTGCGACATTATTAACGCGGGCTTTACTAGGGATTCAGGAATCACTGCACGTTTGCAAATGTCTCCATTGTCCTTAACTTCTAGGTAGAATAAACAGTCTTTGTCCAGCACGAAATCCTTATACTGGCTCGGATCTGTCACCAATTCACCCTTTCCTTCCAATGCGTTGATGACCTTGGCCCAGTGCTGTGCTTTGCGCTGCTCCATACCTACCTTTTCCGCACAGAAAACTTTGTACGGGTCCAGCGCTTCCGTCACGGTCGGGCGGACGGCTGCCACTCCCCGGGAGAGCGTATCTGGAATCACATTCTCCTTGCCGGGTCTATACGAAATTTCATATTCGAACTGCGACAGTAGCACTGCCCAGCGGGCGATACGTGGAACTGTCGCTTTATATTGAAACAAATATCGCAGTGGTTGGTGATCCGTAAGGACCTGAAATTTCCGACCGTAGAGATATCTAGCAAAATGGCGGACGTTTTCCACAATAGCTAAAGCTTCTCTCTTTGTGGTTGTATACCGGGTCTCCGCCGGTGTAAATTTCCTTGAGTAGTAAGCGATCGGGTGATCCGTACCGTCAATTTCTTGTGTCAGTACTCCTCCCAGAGCGACATCACTGGCGTCGGTATGCAGCCTGAACGGTCGCTCGAAATTTGGGTAACCCAACACCGGCGCTTCAGCTAGAGCCGATTTAGTGCGTCGAATGCGGCCTGATGTTCGTCCGTCCACACAAACTTGGCACACTTCTTAGTCAAAGCCGTCAAAAGTGCGACGCGCTCTGAGAAATTTGGTATGTGTCTTCGATAGTAGCCTGCCATTCCCAAAATTCTTCGTACATCTTTCGGTTTCTTCGGTGGTAACAACTCGCGAATGGCCGTGATTTTCCTTTGGTCAACTTGAATTCCGTCCTTCGAGACAACGTGACCCAAATATTCGATGGAGGGCTTGGCAAAGCTGCACTTTTTTAGTGAAATTTTCAGTCCTGACTTCTGAAGGAGAGCGAGAACTTCTTCCAAATGGGCGATGTGATCCTCAAACGTCTTCGAAAATACCACTACGTCGTCTATGAAAACGTAGCTCGTCTTTCCAATCACTGGCTCTAACACTCGATTGACTAAACGCTGGAATGTGGCCGGAGCTGTAGTCAATCCGAAAGGCATTCGCTTGAAGCGATATTGAGCCGACTCAGTAGCAAATGCTGTCTTGTCTCGGTCTGCTTCCGCGACAGGAATCTGCCATTAGCCTGATTTCAAGTCTATGGCTGAGAAGTAGCATGCGCCTCCAAGGGACTCCAAAATTTGTTCGATCCGTGGCATTGGGTATTTGTCTGCGAGCGTGACTTCATTAATTCGTCGAAAATCAACGCAAAACCTATGCGTGCCGTCCTTCTTTTTGATGAGGAGCACCGGAGATGTCCACGCGCTTGCTGATGGCTCAATTACGTCCATTTTTAGCATATTTTGTACTTGTTCTTCGATTGCTGCGCGTGTTGCTTGGGGCAGAGGCCATTGTTTCGTAGCAATTGGCGCTGCGTTCCTGGTATCAATTCGATGTGGGAGCAAGTCACATCGTCCTAAATCTTGCTCATGCTGAGAAATGGCTGGCGCATACTTACCGATGAGCGCTAAAAAACTCTCACGCTGCTGCGTGTGCAGATGCTCTAGGCTTGGTACTTCCGCCTCGGGTAGCTCGTCGGTTATACCATACTCACCATCGTCACTGCTCATTGTTGGTAGCACCGCCGCGACCTCAGACTTTCGTATACTTACCCTTTTCCTTTGTCTGATCAAATTGATCGACTCTCCGGCATACTTACCGTCCTTAAATGCATACGAATGACCGTTCACGATCACTCTACTACCATATCTACTGGTCATGTCCAGCGTCACCTTACCTATGCGCTGGAGTAAATCGAGCCCTACTAGTATGTCTCCTGGATAATTTCCGACTTGCGCTACTATTACATCATGTACATACGTGTGACCTCCTATCTTAATGTTCAGCGCAATTCTGCCCCGCACATCTATTTCTGCGCCACTTACTGTACTTAGCTTTAGTTTGGCCGTCTTTATTCTTACTGTACCTGATCCTGCCGACACGATTTTTTCTGCCATTTCAGGCCTTATTAGACAACAAACCGATCCGGTGTCCAGGAATGCTTCGCAGTCTTGTTCGTTGATTTTTATCTGTATGATCGGTTTGGCCTCGTGTGTGTCGACAGGCGTCGTTAGTTTTTTCTACTAGGCGGGCCTTGTGCGTATCGCCACGGTGTGTTGTTATCCACGTTGAAACTCCGATGGGCTGCGGGGCTCGAGCCTTGTGGCTCGCCTAACTGTCGGCTCTGCTGGGCTTGATTTTGTGCCGGCCACTGTGCCCTACATTGTCTCGCTATATGGCCGGCTTGGCCACAATTGAAGCAGTTCATGGTTCTTCGCTGTACGTTCTGGGCAAATGTATTTTGCCTCGGAATCACCGCTGGGTTGCGACACTCTCGAGAAAAATGGCCTACTTGGTTGCACGACCAGCATCTAGGTGGTGGCCGGGTTGGGGCTGCTTCTATTTCTTCTATAGCGCAGATGTGCCTGCGCTGCTTTTCATCTTCCAGCATTCGTTCGCATTTCTGTGCCATTTTGACACAATCTGCGAGCTTTTTTGGTTCGTATGTTGCCATTGTCCTTTTCAATGCCGGGTCGAGACCATTGACAAACACATTCGCCAAGAGCTTGTCGCGAGATGCTGTGTCTTGCAGCTCCTTGATAACATGCGCCAAGGCAGCCGAAGAGGTCTCCAGTCGCGAAGCGAAATCCTCGATTGTGCCCCGGTTCATTTTGATTGCAGCCAGTTCCGCATGCGCATCTGTCAGCGAAATGCTTTTGAGGAAACGATCCTCAGGCGTTCGGTCAGCTCCGTCAGATCGCATGCTTCGAGCTCGGGGTTTGAGTCCAGGAAACTCTGCGGTGTCAGTGCAGAGATATCGGATGACATCAGCGCTTCGGTCATCTGACCAGTTTTATAGGTGTGCACGTTTTTTCACCGTGTTGAGGAACTTCACCACATTGCTTTTACCGTCGAACTTAGGCAGCTTGCCGAGCCCTTGCCCGCTTGCAGCTGTCTGAGCGGCTCCTGCGTCCTGCTTATTGGCAGCCGAACTTCCTGCGTTCCCAGACTTTTCTTCGTCCTTGCCCATTTTGCAGCTTGAACTCAGCGATGATCAGCACAAAAATTTTTTTTTTTTTCAATCTATCTATTGGCAGTTGCAACTCACGACGCACAATGAACATCCACTTTTACGATAAGTACTGGTTACCAAGCATAAACACAAAAAAATTTTTGGGTGTATCCAAGAGAGGAAAGAGGAGGGCCCCACTGGAAAAATTACCGAAATGCGGACTCTCATGCGTAGGGCATCAAAATCATAAGTCAGGAGGGAATCTCCTTAGACGAAAATTCAGTTAACACGAGTCATATAACAGCGCAAATTTATGTAAATATTCACGTTGATCGTTCCCTGTACTTGCAATGTCACTCATACCTATTCATCTCACTGATCCTAGTTCAGCCCACGACACACAAAATATTATATATTTCCTTTGAACGACAGAACAAATTTTTATTTGGAGCGTTGATCTCCTCCCCAAACACAGATAAAGAGCGACCAACAAAATGCGGAATCGGTTCGTATTATTTCTGTCCTAGGGAATACACGACATTGAAATGGATGGTTCTACTCACGATTTGCTGATTTATCTACAATAACAGAGTAGATGTTCGGTTGGTTTAAGAAACCGCTCTAGTCGCTAATAAAACTTAAAGGTGTCTCCAAGGGAGAAAGGAGGAAGGCACCAGCTGAATGCAGTCTCTCGGCAAAGGTACATAGAACAGCAAGTTGGGCCTCTAATAGCAAGAACAGTTTAGGTCGGGATAAGTTGTCAGACTAGTTCGATGCGGTTCATTAACCAAGATCAAGTGAAGAACAGTTAAGAACTGAAACAAGACGTTTGTGAACCGAAATGTGGTCGTTAAATAATCCTGTATTTCCTTCCATCACCAAAGCCTAATTACTCACAGTTGGCCCTCACTATGACACAATAATATCTATTTGCAATCTAGATTTGCACGAACAATCCCTAAATTTGCAATCCTGCTCACAACACGATATTTACCCAATATGTACCTAATTTACAACCAGGCACACAACTCAACGATTTATCCCCGCGGAACGAACAAACTTAAATAAATCACTATAATTCCGAGTTACTTTTCGATGATTATCCACATTGAAAGCCACAGCCGCGCAGCAAACTAATACCGAACCGAATAGAAAAGGAATTTTTCCCCACACTTCTAATTACGGTACCCGTAACACACACAAAATGAAATGAAATGGTGTCTACTTACAGTTTTCGTTGATTTTGGACGCCGTTGCTGCTCGCTGCCTCTCGACTGGTTGCTTCTTCTTTCTTGTGTTCTTTCTCTATTGTTTTACCTCTCTCTCGCCTCTAGTTTCCACCACCGCAAATGCCTCCACTGAATGAAATTGGTTTGCGGGTATTTTCTTCCGCTCTCGACATTTATGAGTTCTCTTAGTTCATTATTACTGTATATTCTAGCGGGTATTTTCTTCCGCACTCTATATTTATGAGTTTTTATTTCATCATTACTGTTTATTTTCTGCTTATTACTCGCTCGGAAGAGCGTTACGTTAAGCGTTAAGAAGGGTAGCGCGGAGGGCTGCCACCACGAGGTTTATATAGCCTCGACTAAAATTAGAGATTGATTCTGTTATGTGATGGAGAACAAACGTGAACTATTCTTTATAGGTAGCGATGGCTGAGGGCCGGCACGTGTTTCATGTGCCAGTGACGAGAGAGAGAAGGAATGATACGAGGCCACAATTTATTACGTGTACTATGGGAAAGCAAGTCAGGAGGGCGAGAGCACTCGCGATCACAGCAACATTTACAATTTCGGAAACAACAGGACTCATCAATTCTAACTTTCCCTCCGAGGGACTCTTCCGATACCACCACAACCACGGTGTAACAATATTTTAAATCCAGAACATTTGTCGAGCCAAAGAATGTACAAGCCACCGAAAGGGTCGAGCCAATTAAGCGTATAGCAGACGCTTGAAATCATGCGCCCTCAAAACAACTCGAGTGCTGTTGACCTTGCTAACGTATAAACAGCCACCGTTTCTAAATTCAAGTCTAAATTGAAAACACTGCCTCGCGAGTAACTGCACTATTCTAAGTGCGTAAAAACCGGCGTGACTGTCTCACGCCTCAAGCCCGACAACCAACCCGATGTCCGTTCTCAACTACGGCCCGCCGTCCAGTGATCTCTACTCGTCCGACATAACTCGCCTGGGCAGCGCTCCCCCCTTCCGAAGGGGAGGGTGGTCGCCGCACGAGCGGGGTAACGAGGGGCGGGCAAGGTCCTGAGCCTCCCTCTTCCCCCACACAACCGGGGGTACGGCTGGTGGGGAGGGGTTGGTCCCAGGGTCCTTCACCGCCTCCCGCCATGGCCAATTAAATAAATAAAGGCCCGCCGGGCTTCGGGCCCGAGTGCGTGGTGCAGCCAGCCACGGTATTCTCTCACTTTTACGACAATGTGGTTGCCTAGGCCTGAGCGTCGAATTATCAGATTTAATATGGTGAGGATTTCACTTCTGGGAATGTCCCGTTTATATCTTTCCCAAGACCATAGCACGAAAGCCGGCATTAAATTTACGACCCGTGTCATATAAGATCCAGTCTTAACATCAATTATATTATTTTCGCTCGGCGACGCTAACGGCTAACTCCAGGCTCTACATTCCATTGTTTCACAGCGTTTACATGGACAGAATGGTTAAGATAGGAACTTCTATGCCAGTATAGTTCTGTTCGCAGTCTGTTAAAATTGCATAATTTTTCATTACTTCTAAAATATGCGGACACGGCGTGGTATCGAAATCTTTACGCAAATTAAATACTCTGTTTTGTAGCTACAATCGAGTACTTATAATTTTATCTCTTATTTTAACATTCAGTTCAAAACACAACTATTATAAGTTTCAATTTTAACTTACTCTGATTAATATCTTCCAAAGAAATAAAACGTGCTTTTATTTGAACGTCTCTACATCCATTTTGTGAACTTTCACGTTATTGTGAGGAGACGCGGAGTTCTTCATTACACATGAAAGTGATGCACCTATCTTTCTGTCGTTATGAAGGCTGCAATGTCTTCAGAGAGACAGTCAATGAATACCGTTTCCTGGTTTTGTAGTCGCGTCCTCATATTGTCTCGCATATTATTCACAAAGTTCCTTTCAATGTTTCCGCTTCGTCAGTAATTTACTCATTAGTTCTTCGAATAGGACCTGGATTGTTTTTTACGACGATGGGGATATTTTGCGTGTTTAGCTATCAGGAGTGGGCCGGTCATGTTTGGCCTGAAAAAATTAATCCTTTCCTAAAATCAATAATTTAATTCTTTGGTACTCTTTCCTATTGAACTCAAATAGTTTTCTTATCGAGAAAGGGATCAGTTTGTGTCAGACCATATCCACTTCATTCCCATAAGTTTTCCCATCGATTGCAGAAAGAAACAAAACAGAAGAAACCAACTGCCCTCAAAGACACTGTGTTTTGGTCTCTTTCTCCGCCTGCATTTTGTTTTAAATCTAAACTGAGATTTAATATAATTTTAAATCCACACTGTTTCTTAAAGTACGCATGATACCTAAAATCTATGAAACGCTTTACAGTAGTCTTCATACCTAAACCCCGCCACTAACGGGAGGAGGCAATGCATCACTTCAGAAGAGGATGGCAGAAAATCCCAACAATGAGGGGACAGGGAAGCTAGGGGTACCGCCGGCTAAATTTACCTCAGGTATTAGATTGAATACGTTAGTTTAAGGCTCCATAACATCAACGAAGGTGATCATAAGAAATGAAGATAAAGGAAGTAAGTTACCATTTTGATGAAAATAAAGGGAACGGAAACCCATGCACAAGGTTTGTCCTCAAGCCCTGCACAGAGGAACAGCATGTTCGAAAGAATTTTATGAACTTATATGAGATGTGTTGAAGATGGAAGATATGAGTTGAAGATGGAAGTAATAGATGCTGAAAAAACGACAGCAATAAACCGAAAAAAGATGATCCGTTACCCAACAAAAAAACACTATTTCAACACAAGAGAGTTTCAACTCAAAAACCCTATTTCACTCACATCAATTGGGGTCGAAAACAGAACAGGCACTGAAATGTGCGATTGTCTTCTGCAGCTTGGTGGTAATGCTGCATTTGGGCGTTCCCCGGAATCATTTGCAACCGTTTTTTTTAGGCCCCAATACGGTAATGTTTTCGAAGGTAAGCTATTGAAAATTCGAGAGCCATTGAAGCAAAAGAGCTCTCAAGTTATGATCTGTCTCTAGTTAGATCTCTATATATTGTTAAAAGACGGCGAGACGTGTATTTTTCCAATGAGCATCTGCCATCTGGAGTTCAATCGTTTTTCCGGGTGCGTAAAATTTGTGACCATGCTTGCGAAAATTTTCCCGGTATAAATAATGAGATACCTTTCTCCACGTCGCTGAAACGCGAACAGCGAGAGGCATTCAAGTCTTTCCCAATAATCGATGCGTTGTGGCCCAGGATGGATCCTTGTAGCCGTGGACGTTCTCTGAAGCCTTCTAACTTCCTAATGGCTCTCAATGTGAATTGAGACCAGAGCTGCAAATGGTAGGAGGAGGACAAGCGCTTCGAATAAGGTAATCATGGGAGGATTATTCGCAGTTCTGGAAGTCTTTCAAGCCTTTGCCATTAGACACCCACACCTAATCACCACCCATTTAATTCAATACACTAGAACATATTAAGAATGCTGACGAAATCGTTGTCTTATGTTGTAAAACCCCGAGCGGAGTAATCGGCCCAGTTGTTCTTGAATATTTCTTCACAAATGTATCCTTTTCTGGTCACTTTGGATTGCGTACATAACAATGGAGATATTTTGAAGCTTAATCTACTGTAATTTGAAGTACCTCCTCACAGTTTGCGCAACGGAAGCTCCTTTTCATCTAATTGATGGTATCTCGTTCCGCCACGTAGATGAAAAAGCTTTTGGTTCCTCTTTAAGGAGATCGTCCCAGGCCCCTGTCGCTCAGGTGGTCATTTTTCATGTTTTTGTTGGAAAAGAACCCTTAGGTGGTGGACAATTCGGTCCTAAAATTTTATGGCGCTACGGACAATAGATCCCCCCCTCAGTGGGGGTAAGAGGACCAAAATCTTTAACTTTGAGCCCATTTCAACCCCATATAAAAAGAGAACAAATGGGAAATGGAAAAAAGCCAATTTGAGTTTGTTAGGGATGTTTCAATGATTCTAAAACTGTCTTTGTTTTTGTTCTAGCATCAAAACTCGATGACGAGTAACATTTTGAAACATCAATATCAGTTAAATGTCAATACCTAAAAACCAAGTGTCAATTTTTTTCAAAAACTAAGGCCTAAAACAAAAAAATTAATAAATAAATTGTGTTTCTTTTCAGAAGTTACATATCATAGTCAAATTTCATAAGAATCAGACTGAAAATTAAAAAATTCATATTTTATAAATAAATATAAATTTTTTTGGGGGGTTGGGGGGGTTTGGAAATCACAATTCACAGTGTGAATATGAAGTTATGTATGGAAATTATCGAAATAAAATTAAAACTGCATTCAATAACATAAATTGTTCATTATATTACACTTCAACAAAAAAATCGTTTTATGCTTATACCCAACACTTCCAACCTTCAACATTCAAAATGCTACTCGTCTGCGAGTTTTGATGCTAGAACAAAACCAAAGACAGTTTTAGAATCCTTGAAACATTCCTAACAAACTCAAATGGGCGTTTTTTCAAACACAAGTTTTTCGAAAAAATATATAGCTCTAAAGCCTAAAAATTACTGTTGTTTTTCTTAGAAATTTTAAAAAAATTGAAAAAAATAGAAAAAGTTTGAATTTGAAAAAAAACATATGAGTTTGTTAGGAATGTTCCAAGGATTCTAAAACTGTCTTTGGTTTTGTTCTAGCATCAAAACTCGAAGACGAGTACCATTTTGAAATATCCATAAAATATCCCAAAAAACTAATTTTTCGAAGAAAACTAAGCCCTAATTCGAAAAAGTGACATGAGTAAAAAAGGTTTACTCTCACATAATACATATAGTGGCCAATTTTCAAACGAATCGGACGAAAAAAGTTCAAAAAGGGGGACGATATCCTTAAGGCATACGATGGCCTACTTTTACGTGTCCTACGCGGAAAACCTGGAGTTAAGCACTACACCTGCTAAGTCGATTTTGTACTGTAGATCCCACGGCGATATTTTCGTATAATCATGGAGCAGTTGGAAATGTTAAATCGTTGGAGAACAGAAAATTTGGCGTTGGGTTATAGGTATGAATTGGATGTTAATTGGAAGCTGTCATTTCTGGATGTCATAGTTGAAGCTTCACAAAGTTTTTTCTCAGATACGTGTAAGTTTTTCTTGCTGGAGAAGCCATGAATTAAAATGAAAATTAATTTTGAATCAGCTATCTTTACTGTCATTCTTATTTTAAACCTAGCAATAGTGCTACAACCTAATTCAACCATAAATTATGATTAAGAAGCGCCGTAAGTGTATGAAGAGAGCGTTATTAATACTTTATTAAAGAGAATTCATAACGTGTGCAGCAACTAGACTTGTTTTCATTCAGAAATTATGAGAGTTTAAGTGGTTGCTAGTTCATAACAATTTCTCAGATGCTCAGATTGCTAAACCTATTAGTAACTTTCTGAACCGAATCTTGAGCAGTGACAATAATCCTTGACTTAACACCAGTCGTTTCAAAATATTTTATGAAAACTGAATGCATATAAATTACAAAATTGATGAACAAGCTTTCAGAATACTATCAAAACTTTTGTTAAACTGATGGGTCCAAAGAGGGCAATTGAAGTAAGAGTGTATAATAAAAATTATACAATTAGTCACCTCGCACTCAGAAATAATTCAAAATAAAGGGAAACTGGTTTATACAAAACCAGTCCGAAACGCAAGTTCAAGTGTAAATGTAAGTCCCTAACTGTTACGTTGGCATGACTAGAATCGCCCTAAAACAAATGTTAACTGCGCATAAATATCTGGGTTCTATTTTTAAACCTTTCCCCTGTTGACGACAGGCAAGCACTTGAAAGGAGATCAGTATCCTAATGCAAAAAAACTCTGATAATTTGTTAAAAAAGAGCAAATGGAAATATTAGAACGATTACGTATCCATAAACTTAAACTTACCCTCCACGAAACTAAAAATGATGTTTTTGCGCCCAAAAATAAGGTAAACATGGGATAATATAGGTAATCAATAGGACTGCAGTTGAATCATGATCTCGATCGTCTATTTCGAACTTATCTCTTGTACCAAGGACAGGTACCCGGTGAACAATGCTGTTACCGAGTTCTGTGATTTCACATTCCTGTTGGACAAATTTTCTTCATTTAGTCTCTTGAACAGTCATTTTCAACACTTTTATGGTGCCTCATGAAGCTTAAGTGTTGGGTTTACATTTTCATAAATGTGACTCAAATATTTTGCGTATACATTCAGCATGAGGATGCTGTTGGTTACATCCAAACGTCACTTATCATCGACTGACAGTGACATAGAATTTTGAAAATCGACAGTGTTTCAATAAAAGGGGAAAAAAAATTCTCGTATGTTGAAACGTGAAGAACTGAAATAATTTTGCCGGTTGAAAAGTAGGAACATAATACTGTAGTAATTCACCGGAAAACACGGTATCTTCCATCCTTCGCCAAGTTACTGCAGAACAGAAATTGCCGTACCTGTGGTACCTATTAGAACATTTGAAAGCATTTAATAATGATGGCTTAGGAGTAATTATTGGATGTTACTCTCAACTACGATGACGAAAACATTTTTATTGTTGGAGTTATGGCCAGTGTTCAAGGCTAAATATATTGGCTTGGATATTTGAATGGTACACATTACCTACATTAAACTCCTGGATAGCTTTCCGAGCACATTTATTCTTCGTATAATAATTGAAAATTAGGCCGTGAATTGCTTACAATATTTTTAATCACGCTAAAGTATTCCAAAAGTCATTAATGTTTAATCAAGTTTTTATGGGGAAAATCCAAATAGTAGTGAAAATCTTACTTCGAATTCAACAAAAGTGAACGCTGGTACAAAATTCTGAAGAAATCTTTCTTTGCGTGAAAAAACCTACAAAATATTTTTTTTAACAAGTAAAATTTCCTACCTAGCTTTTATGCTAAAAGCATCTCATCTCGAATGATAGATCAAGAAGGGAATTGTAAAGAAATTGAGCTGCTATCCTACGATTTTTTTTGTATTGTTTCAGACATTTCGTAGAGCTGAAACTCGTAAACGCACTTGTGGTGATCCCAGCGGCAAGCCGCGGACCCCCACAAGACCTGAGAAAAGCTGCCTCCAGACTACAACCGCATCCGTTCCAGAGCACCTCCGGACCCGAAGCGCCTAGTCAACCAAACACGGGACCTGAAAGAAGCCGCCTCGCGACTATGAGAAAAGGTGCCCGTAAGCTACAACGGCTTCCTGCCTCCAGCACCACAGGCCCACAAACTCGCGACCAATCAGGACTCACGCCCGGACTCAGGGCTTGCACTCGAGGCCTACATAAGGCGACCCCAACAAGGCTCGCACTCACTCAAGCCCTCGTCCTCGTTCAAGTCACATCTCCAGCACCAGCCTCGTGTTCCTGCATCTAGCTTCCGAGATCGACTTTGTCTCTCGCGTACCTGCACCAAGCTCCGGAGACCGGCCCTGCCTATCGACGCCCCAAGGTGTTGCAAGGTCTTAAACCTAGTAGCGTCTTGACGCTTCAAGGTGTTTCAAAGCCTTAAAAAGGTCAAGTTGCAACGCCCCGCGCCGGCGTCGTCAGCCAAGCCGCTGTACGACATCTCTCGCCCGCTCCGGCCGGCTAGCCTCGCCGTAGCTACTTATCAGCTACAACGGTGAACCGCGTGGCGGCCGGGCCCGACCCAGCTGACTAGCCTCGTCTCGGCGCCCCGCTAGCACCAGCTGACCTGTTCGTAACAGTCGCACGACGTAGCACCAATCATCACGTCTCGCCGCTGCGTTCGTAAGTAGCGTCCTCGCGGACGTTACCCGCTCTTGGTGCTTGTTTCATTCATTACGTAAAGTCTCGCATAGTATTGTATTTCAATCATCGCGTATTAGTGCTATTCTCGCATAGGATTGTGTTTCAATCATTACGTAATTTATGTCATTTTCGAATAGGATGGTATTTCAATCATCACGTATTAGTACTATTCTCGCATAGGATTGTGTTTCAATCATTACGTCATTCCCGAATAGGATTGCGCTTCAATCATCACTTATTTGTGCTATTCTCGCATAGGATTGTGTTTCAATCATTACGTCATTCCCGAATAGGATTGTGCTTCAATCATCACGTATTTGTGCTATTCTCGCGTAGGATTGTGTTTCAATCATTACGTCATTCCCGAATAGGATTGTGCTTCAATCATCACGTATTTGTGCTATTCTCGCATAGGATTGTGTTTCAATCATTACGTCATTCCCGAATAGGATTGTGCTTCAATCATCACGTATTTGTGCTATTCTCGCATAGGATCGTGTTTCAATTTATGTCATTCTCGAATAGGATTGTACTCCAAACACCGCATATTTGTGCTATTCTCACATAGGATTGTGTTTCAATCATTACGTACTTCTCGAATAGTATTGTATTTCAACCATCACGTATTAGTGCTGTGTTCCAATCATTACGTGATTTACGAGTAACGAACAGTGCTCATAGTAGTCACCGAGGGCCCAGTGTAATGGTCCGTGTTCCGTGTACCTGACAGTCACCAATATAATTACCGTGTTACCCCCGTGTTGTCCATATCCTGCCGAATACGGTTGTACCTCAGGCACTCGCTTCGGGCTATCCTATCACGAAAAAGATAGCTCAAAGTCTGCCCGAAGCGTGTTGCAGCCTGGGGGAGAACACCACACACTCTTTAACGAGTTGGCCCCCACTCTAAGAGAATATACGTACGATGCATACACATTCTTGTAACATATAATGAACATTAATAGAACTTTTCTCGCATTTAACGCATAATGAATGCCAGCCTCAACTAGCTCTACCGCACTCCAGTACAGGTTTCACATATTTCAATGCATTCATACGATTTACTTTTATTTTAGGTACGCAAATCTTAAAAAAATTGCATTTTCTGTAAATTTCATGAAAAACGTTAAAACAAATTAGGCACACTTAGAAAAACACTATAAACAGAAGGGTGATACAAAATAGGATGTTACAAACATGAAAACACTTCGATACCATCTCAAATCGACCTATTTGATAAGAAAACGATCCACGACACTTTTCAGTCCCAGACTTTAATATTTATAGGCGGCGCCCGCCAGTTGATTTCCAGGACATCCAGGATTTCCGAGACATCCAGGAAGTACAGCAATTGTCTCGTTACTGTATTGTAAGTGGAAGTTCCCAAGTAGGCCCATCATACCATTGTTTTTAGGAATTATTTATAATATGTTTTCAAATTTATTCATATTGTAATAGAATTTCAGTGTTAAATTAGAGATATGCGGGTTTTCTTCGTTATGTCTGAAAATTTGTTTCGATAATTTGATAAATGAGTGGAGTTTGAACTAAATAAGATGTTCGCAATTTTTTATCAAATTTACTTATAAATGCTGTTTTTGGAGTTCATCATTGGTAAATGTTTTGTTGTAATATTTTATCAATTTGACGTCTCATTCAGCAATATCTTTGACCAGTTTCATGTAATTGACAACATTCTTTGCAACCCAGAAACTCTCTTAAAAATGGCCTATCTTTCACAGCTTTGCTCATAAATGACGACGATGATACCAAAATTTTGAAGATAGATAAATTGTTAGCAGGAACCAGATCTTCAAGCTGCTTCTGGTTTATGCTCTCAATATCTATTCGTATCTTAGTTTGCTGATCTGTATCTGCTGGTATTTTGAGAACTTTTTTCATTTTCTGTTTATTATCATTTCTAATTGTATTATCAAAGAAAGTCAGAGAGATCAATTTTTCTGAGAGGTACTAGAGAAATTTTTGAATTTTTGTAAGCCCGTTTTTGTTTGTTGTTCTTTCTTGATTTTGTTATTATTGAGTTTATTGAGCAGAAAAGATCATTATGAGAATAGCAGCACTGGAAGTTGAGACCCTATATTTGAAGTAAGTTGAAGCAGAAAGTAGCAAATATTTGTAAAATTCTTCTATTCTTTTGCGGTAATTTTAAATTGTTTTTTTCAACATAAATATTTCCATTAAAAAAACTTTCCCCATCCAATTTGCCCTACGATATGCACCATGTTTCTTTAATTTTACCCACTTTAATAGAGTACTTCCTAACACGATTATTGTTTGTTCCAGCAACTTTCAATAATCGTTACGAAGCTATTGTTGTTTATTTATGATGCTGCAGAGGCAGTTATTTATAATTTCTCATGTTTCGACTGATTTTGTATATGATGTAATGTAATTAAATCAAGCTCATTCCGGTCTGTATAGAAGTTTTTGAATTACGGTATGTCTAGACTTGAAGATAGGTGCAAAGTAGAGACACCGCTGCTTCTCAGAGGTTTTTAGAAACATGCATAGTGTCTCTATGGAAACCATAACAAACCTTCTTTTCTCAACTCAGTAATGACACAGGCTTTTGACCTTTTGCCACCTGTGTACGATGTATTTGTATCAAAGCACATTCCTTTTACCTGATCTATTAAATTCTAATTTAGATACAGCTAAATGCACGCCATGTTCTTGGTATAGGCCTGTTTCATAGTATATTTTATGGTACTCCAAGCAGTTGTTTTTCTCCATTTCCAGATGGTGTGATTGGTAAACGGTTAGCTACTTCGCTTACATTTAATTTCTCCATAAGTTTAACATCCCAGTGAACGATTAAGGGTTTACCAGCTTCAAAATTTGTAGGAAGACTTTTACCTGTAATTTCCTTTTCGTTCTATTTTGCTTTTCAAATCGTTGAGCAGCTTATGCTGTAATCTCAGAGTGTTTTCCTACGTTTAATTTTGTAGGTACAGAAATTAGAGTAACGACCGATCACTGATTTTCGCCCCATTTAATGAATACTCTAGATGTTCATTCAGAACTTTCTTTTTTGACCCTAGTTTTGATGTTGCAAGTTGTGCGAGATTCCCCTTTTCTATATATATAATATATATCAGATGCTGCATCAGTCGGTAACTGCTATGGCACAGCTGCTAGAGCTTACTTGCTAGAACTGCTGTTTCATTAAACGAACTCGATTGACGAATTTATCAATTTATTAAAGCTTGCTGCTTCTTTACAGCTTTTTCTTCGAGCTTCGCAACTTATTTATCTAATTTGGTCATTTTTCCTATTTTAACCTTCTCTCTATAGACGAAGAAACTCTCATTTTGCATTTGATCTTCTGCAATAGTTATTGTTTTGTTTGAATTAACATGTGCAATGTCAAAAAGTTCATGCAATTTTTTTAATGTATTTTCCTTTGCTAATGAACTTTACTTTTTTTCTGTATTCGCTTGCAACATTTGCCACTCATCATGCAGTTTTATTTTTATTTTTTGTAATTATTACAGTTCTGGGTTGCTGGTATTGCTGCGTTTTGCTACACTTCTTCCACCCCATTAACAGTGGAACCTAATGTATCCCTTACTTTTTCCCTCTTGTAACGTCCGTAATTCATAAATACAGTAAATATTTCTTTCTTTGAATGCACCATACTTTGATTTCATGTTTTTATTTGATGGTCAATCAGCCAGACTTTAGTTGTGCTTCTTGTTCTCATGTTTATCTCATAAGATGCAGATTAATTGAACGATATTTAGACAAGCAAGACGCATTATACAATGACTCCTTCGGCTCCTGCTCCATGCATACACCCACTGAGTTCATTTGTAATTCAATATCACCGACCAACATGACGTTTGTGGCAGTTTCAAAGCCCAGCTAACTGTTATTGTTTCCGAATGTCCTTGACATCAGCTATAGATCTATGTTTGATTATAATGAAATTATAAACAGAAATTAAAAGAAATAATTAACTTCGATGAGTTCATAGGATATTTAATTATTTTTGAAATTTCCAAAGTCCAGGAACTACCTTTATACTATTTGTTTTTGTCAAAAATTTCGCAAATAAAATTTTTTTGAAAAGTACAGCATATTAAGAGATATCTTAATCAAGCCGTGATAGCCGAGTTTTTATATCATCCTAATAAGTAAATATATTCTCATTATCGAGTTTTTTGGTTTTTGCAGTCAAATTTCAATTATGAAGTTGTTAATCAGTTTAGGTTTTGTTAAGTTTAGATAGGATACGCTAGCATTAAGTTAAATTATTTGGTGAACAGTTAATTTATTTCCTTGATGTCCTCGTGAACGGGAATACACTCTTTAATTGTCTAACTGATATCGATGAGAAATTGCTCATGAATGCACATACACATACTCATGTACATTTATATACATAATTATTTGAATACACCACTATATAAACACATAGAATACGCGTTCCGCCAAGTTTACTCTAAACTTAAAATTTCTTTAAAAAGAGTAAGTTTACTCGCACTTTGTTTTTAGCTACTGTTTCATACAACTGTTCAGCAATAACTGAACTACATAAGCTGGCGATTTGCATCGGATGTGTTGAAGCCTTTTGATTGAGTTGGAAAATAAGCGAATGATCATTTTTTTGAGTCATCTATCGATTTAGGAAGACTGGAGATATGAAAGATCATTTAAGAATTGAAGAATTAGACATCCCTGACCCGTTCCTACTTAAATACTCAAAAAACGGTTATGTAGGAGCCGGGCCATATATGAATCTTAGTCGTTTGATGAGAAAAATGACTGCAAAACTAAGTGTTTCAAATAAATTTGTAGCCCGGGTCGTGAAAAGGAACTCAAGACTCTTTTCTTTGAAATCCAAAAAACTTAAAACTCAACAATTGCTTTGAAAACGAATAAAATTTATATAAATCGCAATCTTCTTATTTGGCTCAAAACTCACGGTTAATGCGATTTGCTCTCACAGACGAGAAATTTTACACTGAAAAAGTCCCACTGAAGCTAAAATAGCAAGGTTCTTTCAAATGAGACATCAGTTATGTCCAGAGGATGTTAGAAATACCAACTGAGCTTAAAAACCTGGATTGATTTCTGGAAGAGTGTAATAGATAAGAAAGATCCTTTTGTGCTTGTTTCGGAGAAAGTGCAAATCAGCGCTAAAATAGCTTATCCGTGGGCTTGTGGTGAAGCACCTGCATGATCCGTTGCTATAGTTCTATGTTAGTCAATTTATTACCGTCCAAGACTGTCCCCACCACAAACTGGGCTGAGGTGACTTCCTGAAATGTTCCAATTTTTTTCTCTAAGGAAGAATAGGGCCTACATGGAACGTACGGATACTTCAGAGTGTGCGGCAAAGAAATTTTTATTCTAATTATTTGTTTTCTCCAGCTACCATGAACAGGGGCGGTTTTTAAGTAGCTTAGTTTTTAACACATACGTCGGAAGTATGTATATGAAAAATTTATTCAATGTCATATACATATTTGATCTATTTAATGTTGACTATTTAAGTACATTTGAAGGAGCTATTTAGTAGTCAGATACGTTGAATGCAGGAGTTAAGTGTAGAGTAACCTCGTTTCAGTACAAATAAGACTTAGTCGGTAAGACGTAGCCTCTGTAAGGACTAGTGAAAGTCCTGATTTCTTCGAATTTTTCATCGAAGTTAGAATTCAGAACAATGTTTATAAATATCCATTATTTTATTTCTGTTTCTCGTGTTTAAATGCATGATGCTGTCCTGTCTTCCTTCTCTCTCTTCGAGTAAAAGGTCGAATTGAAATCAAGATTAGAACAAAACATAGGCTACACTCATTGGGGAAACTATGCAAAATTTCTTAAATTTTAACAAAACCGAGATTTATTGCTGCAGTGTTAATCAATATAGTTATCTGCTAATTTGGTTCACCAACGTTTCGACTTCTAATGCTGCTATTCGACTTCTCCACACTGAAAAGTTTTAATATAGTGTTAAAGCGTCATTTAATTTCTAGTTACTATCATTATTTTAAATGAAAAAAAAAGACAATAATACCAAGGCAGTTCTATGACCATCTACCAATACTGTCTTCCACTGCTATCATAACAATGGGAAACAATTTAAAAACAATTTTCTGTTGAGTTAGATTTTTGAGCTTACTCAGAATAAAATTGGCATGATTTCAAATCTGTCATTAGCTATTTCTAGCAGGTCTAGTTCTTTCTTTTCAGCTTACCTACCGGATAAGTAAAATTCTACTGGTTAGTTATATAATTATAATATATATACTAGGTATGGAGTACAGCTTGCCGGCTGAACAACCTTGACTTTTTTGTTACACATATATGTGGGAGTTCCACCATTTTAAGTCAGAAGACAGACATCAACATATTTGTGAACAAAGCATGTTTTTCATATTTTATAGTGAAACTCGGTGACCAGGATAAGCCGTAGTCCTCTCTCAAAAGTATGCAAGCTGTGTGCCGAGAGTGAGTTTACGGAAGTGGACCAAAGGAATATGCGAAAAGATGTCATTCGGGTCCCCATGGTTTGGCGTGAGTAAAAAGATCATTCCGCAGACTGTTACTTTGTTCACTGAAAACATACGGATTTGACAAGAAAAATAAAATTAAAATAAAATATCCTAGTATACCGTTAGTTAGAAGACAATGTCTCATTCAACTGAAATTCCTGTGCCAGTTTTTGAACAACTAACTCTTCTATAAAATATGAGTGATGTCGAAGAAAGTAGTGGCAGCAATGATACAGTTTGATCAGCACGAGTTGATTGATTTAGCGCGTGCTTTGGGTCTATAAAAAAAAGAGTCAGAAATACTAGCATCAAGACTGAAAGGCAAAAACATACTCGAAAAAGAAATGGAGGTATCATACTTTCGAGTGAGAGAAAGTACACTCATGCAGTACTTTCGAAATGAGAGCGGTTTTCTGTTTTCTCATAACATTCCTGGTCTACTCAAGGAATTAGGGCTTTCAATCTACAATCCAAATGAATGATCAGATGACTCAAAGTGGAGCTTTGAGTGCTTCCATCTACACAATGGCAATCTGTTTGATGCAGTCCCTATTGGGCATTCGACGTGTCTTCAGGAAAAATATAGAAAATATAAGGAGATTTATTGCAATATGACAAGTACAATTGGATAATTTGTGTTAAACTGAAGCTATGGTCTCCTGCCTCTTCGTCAGCATCAGGGATACATACAGTATCCCTACTTGCTCTGTGTGCAGAGCAGAGCTAGTAAGAAGCATTAGGGCAAATTGGCCCCGAGATCTGATCTTAAACCTGGAAATCCTAACATTGTGTATGAGCCCCTAGACAAGAAGAATATAATATTCCTAACTCTACTCTGCATATAAAACTAGGTTTTCTGAAACAATTTGTGAAGGCATTGGCAACTGATGGCGATTGTTTGAAGTACATAATACTTAGACAGTAAACCGAAGACAGTACATAGACAGTAAACCGAAAAAATCAAGGCCGGTGTGTTTGATGGTCCACAAATTAGACAGCTCTTCAAAAATCAACAGACCTCGGAAAGAATGCTTGGCTACCATTCAAAGACGTCGTCAAGAACTTTCTTGGAAATACACGCGCGATTAATTACCCAGAAATTATTGGAGAACTATAAAGCGTTTTTTTCAACATGGTATTAAGTTACATATTTTGCACTGTCAGCTTCCCGTAAAATCTTGGTGCTGCTTGTGACGAGCAGAGTGAACGTTTCACTAAGATTTGAAGGTTATGAAAGAACGTTACCAGGGTAGATGCTAAACGGGTTACTCATACGAGTATGATGGTTGATCATTGTTGGAGTATCAAACGCAACAGTCCTCATAATGAACACTCCAGTAAAAAACTACAAGCGCAAATTTATACCTTAACCTGTGCAAACCTGTATAAAATTATAGTTTTATCCTTTTTAAATACATGATAATGCTAAAAGCCATTCCATTCATGCCTATTTCTTTCATTTGTCATTCTATGTTATTATTTGTAACTGTATAAAAAAAGACTGAAACGCTCATGTACAGTTTTTGCATATTTTTCAACAAATGAAAACCCTGTAGTTCGAAAACTTCGCGTCATAGAGTAAAACTGAGATCGGTTTTGCATTCAGGAACCTAAAGGATACTAAATAACAATTGTCAGACTTAACTCAATAAAAATTATGTTCCTCACAGTTGAAGCAATTATCTCATTATTTCCCGGTTGGCGCATAAATGGCCGCTGAATTTTACCCCTTTTCAACTTTATTTTATTCAAGTTATATTTTCAATTCAGTTTGATTTTCCAGCATCGACTTTTATATTACGCTTCGGCCCACCCCCTGGGGCCCTTCCGCAGATTTTCAAATTTTGCACGTCCAGGCATTGATTTTACCCGCACCAATTTCTTACTTTGTGTTAGCACGTTTACTAACGCTGAAATTTTTTGCGTTTTTCGTCCTTACTGCCCGAGCTGCGGAATGAGTCTGCAACCCCTAACCCGAGTCTTCGAGCGTTGAAGAAACTATAGAATCTTAACAATAACGGACTTATGGATTCAGGCCTTTACGTGGGATTACGAGACCGTCACTTTTACGTCTAAAATTGTCAATTTAAGCTTTCTGCTGCCTACCTCTCAGCACGATGCATAAAATCCACACCGTGATGCGACACGGGCCTGTGGGCGCATAGAGAGGAGCCTCAGCTGCGCCCTGACGGCCCTCAAGGTGGGCTGGTCGTAGGTTCGGTGACGTAGTTGCGGTCCCATGTCAATAGAAGCCTTCTGTTTCAGAGACCGCCTCAAAATTCTTACGTTTAACTTGAACTTTAAGAAATAATAATTCCCTATTTCTTGAGGATTGCACCTGCCAATTTTACCTGTGTGACTGGATGTCTTATTTCTATTCATATACCATTTTCTTGTTTCTCATTGTGTCACTTTCGAGAAACTTTTGTGAAACCAATTATGATCCAGGAGGCAAAAAGTGTTAAAGCTGGAACTTTTTTTGTTGTGTATTCACTGCGTTAATTAATTTTTTAACCTTTTGTAATCCACACTTAACCTTTCGAATCGTTCAGTCTAGTGAAGCAGAAGTGTTATTAGTTTGAAGTTCAAATTAAAAACACAATTTCAGGTTGAACGAGGCATCACCAGTGGTATCACAAGTATATTGAATGAACCAACACGGTTCATGAAAATCTTAACCATTGTGCGTTGTAAATTTTTCATGTCTCTATCAATGAGGTAAACCCATATACTTAAAGATACTGCAGTAACTGATAACTTTCACTCCGTTAATATCACCAGATTATCCAGGTGACTACTCTACGATGTCTAGAGAATGTCTACGATATCTATAACGCCAGTCATCTCATGAGACCAAAACTTCAGTGAGATACCACTTTTTAGCTAAAACAATTCAGTACACCATGCAATTCACCGGAATTCACCATACTCTTTCTACTAACGCTTGCTCTTCTCAGCGATAACGCCTTCTTCAAATCCCTCGCGAAAAAGCTCAGTAGAGCTTTCTTCTTAAAGAGTACGGAATCATGATACCAAATACATTATTGGCGCGTTCATATTTAGTTCACGTGCAACAAAAGCCTCAAAAGAAAAAATGAGGGCACATGTACTAACAAATAAGAACTTACAAATCAGTGATGAACTATGTAGAGTTAAATTGTGAATGCCTTTTGCCTATCCTATTTTGAAAGGATCACTATTAGATAAATTAAGCCCCATGTCTCAAATTCGATAAAGTTAGCTATTATTGCTAAAACATTGACCAATTTAACGTTAACCAAAATAAACAAGTATTGAAAATGAATGTTTAAAAGGGATTTCCGTAAAATTCTCATTTTAATGCATAGCAAAGTTTTGAAATTGTCCTCTTCTCCACAACAGGTATCACATAACGAGAAATAATGGCTTCTTTTTTATTGAACAATTTGCTGTACAGCTTACACTCAGTGGAAAGCACAACGAACATGAATGGCTAATGTACCAATGTTTTATCCCACATCAATTGGGAAAATTAGTCTTGTATGAATGCATAATTTATAAGCCAGTCAAATTTATGACGTAGTAATATCATTCATTACACCTCAAAAACACGACTTGAAAAGCCTTTGCACACGTAAGTTATCGCAAATAAATACTTGTATAATAACTTTCCGCAACTGATTGTTAGTGAAAATGACCTAGTGCATTAAATTTTTTGGGCATTATTCTTTAAAATAAAATTTACGAAGATAAATTCTAAAAAATGGCATTGCTCGTACAGTACTCATGTGTTCATTCCGACTGATCAAGTTTACCTGTTAATCTTGTCACAAAAAATTTCAGAATTTGTTTTGAGACACCTCACATTTCCGACGTATTGCTTTTGTATATTGCCAAATAAGCCCAATTTGCCAAACAAATCTTCCATTTGAGCGAACTTCGACTTAAATTGACAAGAACTCATTATAATTTGCGGAGTTATTGAGGAAACATGATCATTTAGGGGACAAAAAATCTCAAATAATAGGGATGAAAATGAGATATTTTGTTATTTAAAGTCAACAATGATTGCCAACAGTATACGCCATTTATATTTTGAAGTTTTGCACTGTTTAAGTTCAGAACAGCATTATACGTGAACTGAGAGGCATTAGTGAATTATCACTGCTTCATTCAGCTAACTGATAGCCAAAAATATCTCTATGTTTAGATATTTTCTAACATACCAAGCCTCAAAACAGAGCCATTGCCTAAAATTACAGTCGTTGACTCAAAAATATTAATATCGTTAGTTTTCAAGGTTGACAATACTCCTTGATCACAAACTGTTCCTAAGCTGTAAAATGGCGGAAAAAGGATTCTGTGTTAGCTCATTTAAACTGTCAGAGGACAAGCCTGCTTGCAATTTAACTTCTTGTTAATTTCCTTTCACATATGTCTTAAGAAGAATTAATTGCTTCATAGTATGCTTTATGTATAAAAGTTAACACAGACAGAGTTGCCAAGGTGACCTCAGAAAATTTCAAATCCATGAAATTTTTATAACACACTTTTTACTGCCTAAAACTATTCAAAACCTACCCTCAATTGTGAAGTTGTTTATTCAAGTTGAGAACTACACAAGCTAAGGCAAAACTTCAAACGCCTTTTATGATGCAAATCACTCATGACATGTCAACAGCACTCTAACACCTCCACGGCATCTATTACATGCCCCTCCTTGAACTTGGTCCCCTCAGAATCAAACATTTTTTGGTTAAGGGCATCTGTAAAGTACTCTTATGATAGAATCATGCCTTCAGGGTTATTTTACTGCTTATACTTCCTCTACTAAAATGTTAAAAAAATAACTTTCCTTTTTTGTCATTCATTTTTCCACCTACACTCGGGTTCACTTTATTATGCAATCCTGTGTGCATAGCATGACAACGGCTCGGTCATCATGGTGTACCTCGGACAGAAACACACTAGATTTGTCATGTGAAACTTTTTATAGCGTAAGCTTTAAAAAGTTTTAAAAAAGTTGGAACCACCAAAAATATTTTCTTCAGACACTGAAGTCCAAAGTCATCTTCTGACAGTGAAAATTCCCATTGCAGCTAGACATTGTAATATCTCCTAGCGTGATGGTAGGTTGGAGTGTGAGCCATGTTTTTTGTCCGTTCAAGGCTGTATTGTCTCTTCAGTGAGGGAAAATACATTAACCTGAAAAAAATAAAATATGGCGGAAGAAAGGTAACATAATTTGACTCAAAAATATCAAGACTCACAGATGCGAATATCTAATCCTAGCAGAATGACTCTGAACTTTTCACTGTCATCCGGGTCATCACACAATGCGTATTATTAATATTGTTATTAAAAGAATTTTTTCACACAACAACAATTATAGGTGAGATTTTCAACGTATTTTAATTAAAACTATTTATCCCTTGGTGAGAATGCCATTCCCAAAATTTATCTCTGCAACTGGCAGCAAATTTCCAACAACACAGTTGATCTCCGCTCGTTAAAATTTTGAATCGACGCATCACACACCCATCGATCACAGGATTTTATAGTAGGTTTTCTTACTTCACTTCGCTTAAGGTTTCTGTCAGTCAGCTTGCGATTTCTGTAGAGAAGCGTTGGGTTTACAACGGAAAGCTTCGAATTTTTTTGACAATCCTTTTATAAAAGCAAGTTATTTATGGTTCTGCGGGTGTCCGCGTAATGTAAAATTTAGAATTGAGCCCTGCGATGGTCTATATGACCAGAGCAACGACAGCCAGGGTTTACAACTTAACATGGTTGAGATCTGCGATGTCGAGCATGAGAGCTTCATTCAAACTGCTTTCAAAAACATAGTCTCAAATTCTTTTTAGATGAAGTTACTTCTCTCCGAGGAAAAACATACGTGTTCATTCTGAATGTGCTTTCTGTTATCCAGTGTGAATTAAGTACCGAAACTGAGTGATGTATTACGTGTTGAACTATTACAAAGCAACTGATGATGTAAATATTGTACGCCTTTGGAAAAATGCTTCCTGATTTTACATACATTAAGTAAAAATCGCATCGGATCAGACGAATGAATATTGCGTGCAATTTGTGCTATCATACATTCTATTGCAGTTTAGTTCGAGTTTTCAAATTTAATTTGAGGTCATGGATCAAAACTTTTTTTAAATCGGAAGTTGTTTCAACTAATTTTTCAAATATACAAACACAAATTTTCCTGGGAAAAAACAACGCCCTTAAATTAAGGATGACTGACGGTGTTATTTTATTTTAAATATTACATATGTACGAATTACGCTTAAACCAATATCCAAACTCTCAATTATTAATTATTCATTGTTTCTCATACAGTTCATTTTTTACAGATATTTTTGGTAAAATTTTATTTCAAACAGACTGTACGTGAGGATTTTGGCAATAAAATATCAGGCAACCCTATAGGCTACATTGCCCATGAAATTATTAAAGCGTCAAGCATACATATGATTTAAGGCTGCGCTGGTGATATGAAAATAATGAGCCTGTCAGCCATTTCTCTAATGTTAGAAATTTAATCAACATTGGCGTTGCGCTATGGACAGAAATTTTGCAATGTCGTAAGTTGTCAAAAGAGTGGATCGTATGCAAATGAATTCCCAGTTGTTTTGCACCCTTCACGAAAATCACGAGGGCTAAAATTTTCAGCATCACACGGGCCTCGTAGAAAGAAGCATAAGTTGATTCCTTTCCCACCTCGGCCGTATGATAACTTGTCGTTCTCATTCCCTCTCGGTTTTATTTTTGATTCAACCTCATTTCCCTTGTTTTACCGCGTTCATCTAGCCAATTTGGAGAGCCGCGCCGGAGGCCGGCGGGAGGTAGAAGATTAACTCCCCTCAAGGTGCTTTGTCGTCACAAAGCTAATTAAAGCCTTGACCGTAAACTTTCAACACGCCTGTGTCCTCGTGGAAGTAAAATAAGTTACATCTGTATGACAAAATGTTAACCTCTCCTTATCACTGCCGATTTTTGACGCCTGTTTTTTCTCCTTCTGCTTTTCTCTATCATGCCGTTTCTATGCCAAAATGTTGGACACAAACCTTGTGCGTAGATTCCACGTTCCTTTCACACTTCGTCTACAAGTACACGGTTGCTGTAGTTGTTAGGTTAGGCCGAAAGGAACAGAACTGGAGAACCTACATGACTATTGGTTCTTGTACGCTAAAATCTATGCTAAGAAAAGTTTCCTCTCTTGGGAATACTTTTGTTTTTGTTGAAGAGGTTCAATCAAAGTAATCGAGTTCACTGATATCCATAATTATACTGCAGATCCGCTGACCGTGATCTGCTCAGTATGGTTTGTTCGAACGATTATTTCCTAACCTACGAAGCATTTTTACAAACATTTGTTGGAAGTCAAGATGAAATATCTTCCGTAAGTTGAATGATAACAGGCTAAGTAATGTGTGAGATTAAAATTAGTTAGACCGAGAATGACGTTAACTTCTTCCAGTGCATCAATGAAAAACTGTAATTGCCTAAACATGAAAGAATAAATTGTATTCCTCTTTCGTTATTACTGGAAGCATGCCCTTCATTTCTTCATATATTATTACTGAGAACACAGAGCTGAGTATTGAATTTGGGTATAACAGAAAGCACTACGTAAGCAGAATGTCAAAGTGCGCAATCGAACTCATAAGCAAGCCACCCAACATGATTATCTGAGTTTGATGAGAGCATAGATCGAGGAATGCTTCAAAGAGTCTTTCATCTGCTAAACAAACGGATGTCTTCATGCGTGGGTGCCTGCAAATTACACTTTGGAAGTAATCCTGCTGAAAACCTTTTGTTTTCACGACAAGCTCCACTATTGGAACCAATAAGTTACTGTCAAAACAAATGTGATGGCTGCAAATATAAACTAATTAATCTATTCATCTGCGTTCGAAAACTGGAAAAAAATTAATGGTCACAACATGCTGCCGTTAAAAGGATTGTTTTCGCAATATCTGAACACGAACAAAGAGTGTCGAAGCTCGTATTCAAAGTTTTACTCCTATTAAATATTCATTGTTATTGTAACTACAATGTCGTCCAAGTAAACACAATTTAAAAAACACATCATTTTTATATCATCAATCGTTGATTAAATAATGACATACGGTAATTTTTAAAACAAAGCAGTTCCTTCGTTGTGATTAAAATTCGTCTCGTTGTTTTGATGCTTCAGATCTCTGAACCACTCGTATTTGATATTTTTAAACAAGAAACAATAAATTATGTACCAAGTAATGAGCTGGTATTTGTTCAGTAATTTCTCAATTACATGTTAAAATCTACTTCAAGATCAAATATTTTCTCATAACCTAAAACTTGACAAATACGTTCATGGAATACTTCTGCAAAATAATTGTGCAGTTAGGAACATAAATATGTCAAATTTTTCCGGTATTCGAATTCCAAATATTTGTCAGTCTATATATGTACTCAATATGTTACACTGAACTCACCACCAAAATCGAAAGAATAACGGAAGTTGGAAATAATTCCAGATTTTTTCCAAGAAATGGGATTGGGAAAGCGGAGCTGACTTTACTAAACGCAAAAGTTACACGTAAACGGTGGAGTTATCTTCTAGTTCGTCTGTCTGATTTTTGAATAGGTTAGCAAATAATTGCGTTTTCTGGTCACTGAAAATGAGTGGTCAAATCCGATGACTTTGATGCACATTTAACTGTTGAGAAGAACGTTTGTTAAACAATCTCCGTATTATAACAATTGGTCCAGAAATTTTGCTTCTCGAGGAGAAGGGGACTTTCGTTAATCTGAAGCGATTATTAGATCCGCATGTGGAACGCGTCTCTAGCTCTTAGAAAGCGCTGCTGGAAAAAAAAATTCTGAGTGTCTAGAATTGGGAGCTCAAATGATAATCCATCGATGAATAGAGCACCTCGCACAATAAATGAAAAATTGGATTATCGAAATAATTGCACTGTCCTTTCTGATTCCGATTTACATTAGAAGGTTTAGGCAAACCTAACGTGTCAACTATGGATGATATTTGATTTCTCAGCTCATTAATTGTTGGTATTCATGAGTCAACTTCTCCCACTTAATCCTTAGTACCCACTAAGTGGAGAACAACAATAATCATTTTGTATCAACAGGTAAATAACCTCGGTCCTCTTGAATTTTCAATTGAGCGCAGTGAACAAACATGATAAGTTGATAACAGTCACGACCCGAGGGCGATTGGGCGCAAACATAGATCTAAAGATTTCAAATTAGGATTAAGCGATATCAAAGAGTTTTTCCAATAACTGCGAAAAAATATCCATGAACACGGGTTCTTTGTGTTTTATCGCGTAAGAATTTGTTCTTTTACTCTGAAAACACAAAAATTTATATATATGAGTATAATTCAAAGTTTAGAATGAATTCTCTTGAATGCTGGTGTCACCAATAAGCATATGGAATTGGAACGCTCAAATGTTGCCTCATAAAGAGGGGGTTTACCTCTTCTCCTTAAAGGGAACATTATATTAATATGATGTTCGTGTGTTTGCGATGATTCCTAGGCCCATATTTCATAATTCTTTCTTCTTCGCGTAGATCGAATTTTGCATTGTTATCGCACAAAATTCCGATCAATAAACTACATACAAACGTTATAGGGTTTCGATTTTAGGCTTATCATCATTGCTATTCATCAAACATGTTTTGGAAAGAAACTTATTTGTTAAGCACAACTTGATAACTCTTAACGTTGGGCTTACCTTCCTTTTGCTGTCGTATCACGTAAACCAAAATTAGCAATATGATTAAAAAATTAATAAATTCTTTAGCTAATTTACCTATCACGAGGCTATACAATTGTACCAAACTCGTTTTAAATCACGGGTCTTATCTAATAGTTCTCTCCTCCTGAGTGTGTTACTGTTGGTACTCCTCATCTACCAATATTTCTAAAACAGCAATCAGTTGGAAATATAAGCTATGTAGACTGTACTTTAGGAAATATTCAGTCCACTATCGACCTGATAAAGCTCCATGCATAAAGTTGAGCGTACTTAAAGGAGACTTCGAGTTTCGAATGGTCCCATTAACGGAGACTCTCCACTGTAATACGAGCATCGGATATTGTCCTGTTCTGTGTGAACCACACACCCTCCGAAGTTCAGCACTGGAAGTCTAGCCTGGGTCGTTCAATTTCATGGCAGCAAGTCGGAAGAATGGCTGATCAGATTACCTCCAATGCGAACAGCTCAACATGGTCCGACGAGACAAAGTCCTGGCAAGGTCGGCGGGCCGTTGCTGATGACTTTCATGAGTACAGACGCTGCTATACAATGCCGTGTCTATTCGCACGTTGTTCTTCCAGTGAATTCAGGCTGGGATGCGGCTGGCAGAAAATGAAATTCTGTTTATTTCTTCTCAAATGAAAATTATTCTATAGGATTTAACTTTAAAACATTCGTTTATGAAAAATTAGATTCTAATGTTAGCGAAGGTTTTTCATTGTCTCACGAAGCGATGAAAAAGAAACGCGACGACCCTTATAATTTTTTTGGGAAGGCAAAGAAGCTCTGAAAATCTTCTCCGACAACTCAAAAATGCAAGTTCAAACACATACACAAAGTTAACTATTTTGTTAACTTTGTTTAAGTTCGAAATTTATTATTGTCTCAAAATTTCCATTTTAATTGTAGTCTACCCTCATCTCGATTACCAAAAATAGCTCAAGGCCGACGATAACCAACCGCTTTCTTCAGGAGAGACGTGGCGACTAGGAACTCCCGTAATGAAAGTTGAGAAGGGAGCTAACGCGATACTGTGGAAGGGAAGTTATTTTATTTAAAATCTTTAAAAGTTTTAAAAAGGCAATATAGATCTATCGTATTAAAACTAAGTCAAATGAGGTTTTGAAAATTTCGCACCTTCCAATTTTATTACTAACGCTCAAATGTTGTTTCATAAGAAGTGGCTAAGAAACGAACCTTCTTGCCGGAAACAAATTTTGAGGTTAAGTTAAGATAATAAATGTCTAGCTAATTACAATTATGGTCACTATAAACTATTTCAAGACTTAAATTCTTTCAAAATCTAAACAAAATTCCTCTATTCGGATGTCTTCCGCCAACATTTGAAAAGATGAGAGGAGAATTAAGCCCCTCTACTGCTAAAATACATCTTAGGATCATCAAGGGTTTTCATTCCGTACAGCTTATGTTGATTAAGCAGGAAATCTAACATTAGGCTTTTAATTTAATGCCTGAATATTGGACGCGGCCAAACCCTTAGGAATGACAAAATTACATACATTTTTATTTAATACAGTGAAAATCATTGAATAACACTGGACCCCAGGAACGAAAATAAGAAAAGCAGCAAAGTGAAGAGAAGAAATAGGAAAACTTGATCCCTGCAACTCGTAACCTCCCAAGCTGTCTCAAAATCGTAACTGCTTTTCTTCAGACTACGCATCATTATACACCTGCAAAAATGAAATGGTGCGTTCTGCGAGATGAGTTTAAAATATCACAACACGAATGTTACAATTTTTACAGGTTTTCTTGCTATGAGGTTTTCAAGAAAGTTTCTTTTGATCACACTTAACTGAAAAACGTATACGAGGAACCACTGCGAGTTTAAATTATTATTTTGATGAAGTAAAATTTGATTACGTTTACTATAACCAGCTTTCTCAACTGGACAGAAAAAGAGTCGTTTTGCTAGAGCTTCGGACTTCGTGATAGCCATCTTTCGGTAACATTGATTCCATCAGTGCGACCACCAGTTGGCGAGATGCTCTATTTCATGCTGCAGTGATCCCACTGCCGCTACATATGTTTTAGTACCTTTCTAATTTGAGTTATATTGTTATTTGAAAGTCAAAGTTGTGGACAATTCTTTTCCCGTGTCCGTCATAAATTTCATTTTTCCATGACCTGACTTGCGTTTTTCTTACGAATTATTTCAATAAAATATTCAGAATGAGCTGTCACCATTCTTAACATTAAATTAATTTACGCTAATATAATGATATGATTACTCATTCAATAGGGGATATGTCCGAATAATTCCTTTTGGTTTGCTCGCTGGCGATAACAATATTGTAATTTTAAGGCAATCAATGATTCTCACAAGTTCAATTTTGTTCATATATGTTACTTGTTCATGTCTTTCTTTTTTTTTCCTCTTAACGTACGAGAAGAAATTAATGGCACAAAAGAGTGTTTGTATCACAAATGAAAATGAGAGCAACAATTTTTAAGTCGAAGTCGTAGAAATTCACTCGCAATTGGTTGAACTTGAGGAACACTTTTTTGAGGCCAGACACCGCTGTCTGGAAGTTTATCACTGAATAAAAGGAGGAAATTCACAGTCCAATCAATTGAGATAAGATTTATTAGGAAAGTTACGACTGCGATGAATCATGAATTAAAAATATGTTTGTTGTTAAGTGTAGGTGTGTGTGCGCTAATCCGTTCAATTTTCACCAACACTAATTATTGATAGGAGTGATTTAAATGATCATGAAGCTTAACCATTTAGGAAAACAGCTATAACCACGCTTGGCAGGTTAGCTAAGGACTAAAGTTGAAACTGGGGACTCGTATCAACAATGCGTGAGGAGGGATAAATACGATTCTTTATGTGTTTAGATGAAATAGGCCGAATGTGTTTATTGCTACATCAGTGAAGAGAGACGGTGTTAGCATTGCTTTCAATGAGCATCACTGCAAACTACCAATAAAAAATCAACTCAACTGTCGTAACCCAACGATTAAACGTTATTTGCTAATATGCATTATTTAAATCAACGTTCAGTTAATTTATCTCATATGCTTGTCTCATTGTGAAAAACTATCACTCTATTTACCAAACCAGTACACCATTCTAGAGAGTTCGCTTCAGATACATGCATATGCTGCTGTAATCAGAACGTTTCGAAACTTAGTGTTTTAGGAAGTATACGCGTAATTCATTATTTGCTTAATTTCTACAACATAAAAATGCTTCTGGAAGTTCTTTAAGAACGCTACTTCACTGCAGGGCCTGATCGAGTATTCGGGGGACGAATGTTCCACTATTTTTCAAACCTATGGTGTGGTACAAGAATGTTCATTCCAGCTTATATATTTCATTTTCGTTCCTATGTTTCTTTAAAGATTAAAGCCATGTAAATGAAACCTAGCGATACCGAAAATTGCGTATTCGATGTAAGAGAATTTCATGTTATTTCATGTTATTTCTCGTAAAAATTATTTCCAATGAATTGAACTGGTTATCTATTTCAAAATATCAACACGGAAGAGAATTTTTTAATCATTCTTGAGGAACAAGGCACAAATCAACTTCACCATCAGAACAAAGTGGTTTTCGGACAAAATACACAATCGATTTTTCCGAGTTAATCTCCGTTCACTCTGTAAGCAAGAAATTGGACTACTCTGATCAAAGCTAAATGGTTTTGAGCAAAATGTGGCTTCACCTGCTAAGAACGCTTCTCATCAGATGAGTAACTTTTCCAGTAAAGGAGCTTTTTTACCAGTATCGGAAATCTTTTACCCGAAGACGGAAACGTGCTTCCCTAAAACAGCTCCTCACAAAAAGAGGCAGCGAAGGTCATCCAGGGGCGTCCATGATCAGCAGACCACCATCAGTTCCAGAGAAGCTAAATTATCGAGCCGTGATAAAATTTGGCTTTGCCATTCAATAGTTCAATTAATCAGTTGTTCTAAGTAAAAAATTAGAAAAAGAAGAATTCAGTCTGTCGGAGTATCGGATGTACTCTACGAACCAAAAATGTCATTCACGGCAAATGTAGTTCACTATTTCAAGGTAATTAACACTACAAAAATAAAATGAAAAGCATACATACACGTATATCAGGCCATCAAAAAAACTTGTGAAAAGTCGCAGAATATCCATTTGTTCTGGACCTACTGATATATTTAAATATCACTCAATGCACCGTTAGCTCTTCTTCGCAAAATGATAGTGAATATTTCAATGAAAATTTCGAACATTACCAGTCCAGCAAAACTAAGCAGTCACATCGACCAGCTTCCAAGGCTGAAGACTCATCTGCAGCTGTGCAGATTTTATTCGATCCGTGTAGATTTCTGAACGATAGCAACTTCATTAATTACGATGAACTTAAATTTACTTAAGAAAATTATTTGTTAATTTTCATTTTTCCCATACCAAAGGCTATCAACCAATTAAGAGTTTCATATATAAAAATGTTGCATTGAAAGATCGCCGATGATGCAGGCTTTAAATTTCGGACTTGAAAACAGTGTCTTAGGAAAAATTGTACATAAGTTTCAATTATGGTTTGCAAAAAACTTTTCTGCGGCACTCGAATTCTTTAAATTCTACAGAATATTGTACCTTCATCCTAAGTCGCATTTCCTCAAAAGAAACTGCTCCACTGTTTCTCTTGCTAAATTCGCAAGAGAAATGTATGTTCTGTTCCCCTGTGGTATTTTCCTTAAGCTCAATTCAATATGACCATAATAGTTCCGATATGGAAATTTCCCTCCATGATCCCTGAGCAAAAGACTCGTGAAACACTTGCTTCACTTGTGTTACGCTTGAGAACGTTTTGGAATTTGAGCCATCGGTGTGTGCCACGTATTAGATTTTGGGTAATTAAGAATACGAAATTCATTCACGGTAAATTGTTTGCGTTTTTTTTTCATAGGCTTTATGTAAAACTTGGTGGAAGTGTGCGTTGAAACTTACCCGACAATGGAAGTCTGAAGCGCTCATTTTTTTTGATCGTCTGTGACAGAAGCCTTGAGTCCTCCCGTTGGCTAAACTACTGCGAAAATAGTCTTTTTTTCGTGTAAGATTTTAATTTTCTTTCATTTCGTTTAGCAAAAATTAAAAATATTGTGCATTTAGCCCGTACGTCTTCATGTATTTTGATCGACCCGTCTGTGCTGCTGCGATTACGGCTGCGACACCTGTGATAAGAAAAAAGGCTAGCCTCTCTGCAGGTGCGCTGATGAGCCTGTTGGGATGTCATGAGCAGCCGTCGGTCAGAGCTTCACTCTATTATCGATTGAGTTACCGGCGACCTTACATATAGACACTGTTGCTGCTGAGTACTGCGACGCGGCCGTTGTGTCGCGTTAAGCGGTTTGTTAGAACGGAAGATTGTCCCCTTACCAAGACGTTAAAATTCAATCTATTCATTTGTTTTTATAGATAGTACAAAGATCATGTTTTTGTGGTTACTTTATTTTATACCTACACTTACGAGTAAGATTTGTCATGAAAGTTTACGCAGTAAACTCTTGTAAAAAACTCCAAACTTACTGTGTTTGACATTGCTTACTGTACTTACTTGAGGCTCTTGTTTCGTAGGACTGAGTTAGACGCTACCTTCCCTTTTTATTAACTAGTGTAAGCATTTACATTTGTATAGAACGATCCGGAATTCCAAAATATAAAAATGAACAACAAAGACCTACCGTAGCAACTGAAATTCTCGACTCGAAAATCGTTCTACGTCAACAAAATTTTTTACCTGAAGTAGAATACAACTTTTTTCTTCTGGAAATAGTTACATGATTTCTGTGCTCCCCTTCGTGTCACGATCATAGAATTCAAGAGTCATAACAAAGTTCAACGATGTAAGCAACTCACGCTAAAAGTACATCAGCTCCTCACTCACGGTGGAAACAGATATTCACTTTCCTCACATCACCGATTCACTACAAAGTTTAAGAACAAAGAAAATGATAACGCATTAATCAATTTATTTAAAAAATCTATAATACATCGGAAACCAGATTTAGCATCAGTTCTGTAAAATAAAAAGTATGACCATATACTATGCAGGAGTAAAATCATGATCGATAATAATTTCCAGACTATACATCAGCTGAAAAAAAACGAAAACTAAGACAACCATGCATTAACTATCTGAAGGAGATATGAACTAAACATGTTATTTAAGATTGTTTTTCCCCTAAAAATGTGCGCCGATTTTTTAATCCTAAGGTTAAAATTACGGAAAGAACTGCCAATCACTTTTAACCACAAACTCCCAAATTCAAAAATTTTTGCCAGAGAAATATTGCGAGTCTAACACTGCTATTAAATGTAAAAATCACCTGTATTACAATTTACCCTATTTCGGTTTTCCATCTGAAAAGCTAGCCCGCAAACTAAAGTCATTGTTTTGTAAGCATTTTCTTAGGGGAATGGTCACGCATTATCATGGTTAGTAAAGTCAAAATTTCCTTTTTTATGGGGCAGAACTGTATTCCCGGGCTGATGCACTCTTCTGTTGTGTATACGCATAGTTGTGCGCAGTGCGCATAGGCGTACGTCGGAATGATGTCACGCAATATTTACGCAAAAGAGGCAGACCACCGCGGAAGTTTTCGTGCCGGTAACTTGTTGGCTCATCCTCTTCATTCGAGAATACGCTGCCATGCTGAGAAGTGCAATGCAATTATTTGTGACGATTTCAGAGTGATTAACTGTTCTTCCAGTAATTTTGACCTTAGGATTTGAGAATTTTAATAAAATTTCTTATAATTTTCTGGAATAAGTTAAGAAATTTAAAAAAATTAACTATCCAATGAACTCCGAACGCCTCTCGTGCGAATTAAGAACAATGAAGATAATGTTGACAAAAAATATATCGTCAGTCAGACGTAAAAAAATCCACAACAGGCTGAATGCACACTAGAACAGGAATCACTGCAGCAATCAATGACTGAGTTATAGGTGTTTAACAGGTTCGAAAAACTCTCTAAATCTTTATGGGGCTGCAAGGGATAAAAACTGGGTTTACTCTTGCCGCCTTTGCGCCTTTATCGACCTGACGCATAGTATGTGAGTATGCTGTTATTAGATCCAAATATACGTTTGATCGAATGATTTATATAGAAAGTGGCCTCATTTTTAACATCGTTACTAATATGAGGAAATTTTATGAGCCTATTAAACTTCAAACTTTTTTGTAAAGTCTGATTACTTCATTTTTTAGACAATAACGCATATCTACAGTAAAACGGCCACCAAACACGACACTAAGTCTTGGTGGCGATGGGAATAATTTATTTTCAGTAGCTAACATAACTGGAATTCCATCGCATTTTTGGATGGTAAAATGACCTAAATTCAGAATTTGTTCTAATATGCGCGTAGCTACTTCTATAAAAAGTTGCCAACGCTCTTAAACTCAGAATCAATCGAGATATAGTTGAAATAAAGCAATTAGCCCGTTTTAAAGACTTTTTCATAGTGTTAGACCAAATCCTAATAATCGAAAGCGAATCAGCGTTTACTCAACCCAAAAATTGCGCATTTTTCAGAACAGATGCTAGCACTAGGTTATTTATTCTTCAAATGAAAAACTTTAAAAATTATTGTGATTTACTTGCATCTAGTGGTCAATTCTGTAGAATAGTGCAGAGGTTGTGTATAAACTATAAATTGGCAATGTATGTGATTGTTCATCAAAAACAAAAGTGTATCAACAACGCACTGTGTGTTGAGAGTGTATTTGACTTGAGCTGAACATTTCATACAATGACGTTCTCTCCTGATAGTACATAAGGATTTTTACAAAGGTTGATGCCAACGGCTAACCCTTTCCGTACAGTTCATCATAATATAAGGACCACATGAACAAGCTTATTTTACCGATCTCCTTCATTTGCCCCTAATTTGACTAACACTCGTCATACCTGTCCTAAACTAACTCAACCAAACCAATTCTAATCTTTGCAACTTAACATATTTAAATTAATTGTCCTAAGGTAAACAAGCATATCCTAATCTATCCTTTCCAAATCAAACCTTATCTTTCTTGACCTAACTCAACGTAGCCAAAAACAACGTTGTTGGATCATGTATCAGTGATACGAACCATCTTACATTTCCAAGTGAGCATTTACATTGAAACATGCCGGAAATAATTTGTACCTCTGCATTCCTCTAGGATACACTTGAATAAAACCTTCTAATAATACTTCTCACTGCATGCTTGCACCGAGTATTTTGATGGTCTTAGCGAAAGACGCACAAATTCGTAGTTTTTGAAAGAATTATATTTTTGACGAGAAAATTATGAACAAAATAACATGTGCTCAATATTTATAGTTTTTGCCCTCATCTCATATAGTGAAATAAACGAATTTAATATTTCCAATGCAGTAACGTGTAAATTTAAAATAAGAACGCTGATATTTCAATCTATTTTGATGCATTCTACTACACAGACGAATCAATAGTTTTCGTTGAATTAATGATTTCAGATTAACTGGCAGTCAAGAGAACATTGTAATAATTTAAAGAGTTCACCATTGGGTTATGAGGGATATTTATTGTAAATGAAAGAAGGATGGGAGTGGCAATAAATCAATTTCAACGCAATTTGACGTTCCTGTATCAGCAGTTCAAAGTATTATAGAGAAGCATAAAAGTTTAGCAACTTTCAGAATGAAAATTAAAGGAGAAGCTTTTATCCTGATAAGAAAGAAAAGAATTACGAACAGTTGAGAGAGGCACGAGAATCACTGCTCAAATGATGTTGCGAAATTTAAGTTTGAGAGAAATAGGAATATCAAGCTTAACACTGCGAATAACACTGAAGAAAGGAGGACTGAAAGGAGACAAACCAGGACCTCTTCTTACAGCTAGACATGTCTAAGTCTGATTTCCAATTGCCAGAAAATTTACTGATGAAGAAACTCGCTTCTGGTTATCGGTTCATGGGTCAGATGAGATGAAAATTTGATTGTTCGATCGCACAGACGTTAGTTTTGTCTGGCAAAAAAAAGTGACGCTTCCAAGCAAAAAAAAGTTTCCGACTGTTAAACATGTTAGCTGAAGTTCTGTATTTTGGCATTGTTTCTTCGACAATAGAACTGGAAGCCTTGTGAGCTTTGGAAGAATAATGTAACCTCAATATTTCAAGGTTCACTCTGAAAATTTCAAACAGTCTGGCGAAGTTTTCGTTCTTACACCCGCAATAGTTTTTCGAAATGGTGAAAAACCCCAAGCTTAGGACAAAATGTATTGAAAATAATTGTAGTACAGTTTAGTAAATGTTTTGCCGCCGCCAAGCTGAAGCCCAGAAATGAATCCTATTGAAAATACGTGAGAGATTAATGAGAAAAACTTCAATGCGACGAGATCCAAAACTCCCAAAATTATGAAAAAACAATGGTCCAACATTTCTGTTGGTTTCCATTTTTCAAAATTTTTGGGATCAGCAAAGATTTCTGTTGGTGGTTGAAAGAATATCTTAGTGAACTGTAGAAAGCGTCAGGTGGCGGTTTTAATAAATAAAGGCTTTTCAATTTGTTACTGAAATAATCATGAATTAATATGAACTTCGTGTGCATGTTTTTTTCATAATTTTTTAATATAATTTTCCCGAAACTTTAAATTTGTGCTTCCTTCCTGAACACCTTCAAAACTTTTAGTGTAAGCATGACGATGTAAAGTAGCCTATTAAAGCTGGGTGTCATTCAAATATTTAAAATATGTTCAGGGAAACACTAAGGTACAAATAATATCTGGACATTCGGCTCTGAAGATAGTAAAATAAACAGGGTGGCACGTTAGTAACTCAACCCTTATGAAAATCGATTCCAAAAAACTGTGGCCCCTAAAAAAGTTCAGGATGATTTAAGACTAGAGATAAAATTTAAGATCAAGTGAAGTGTTGTATCCATTCTACCTACAAACATAAAATATTGCTTTCACACATCGCAAATTTTATCCCTCACAAAAAACAATTGAGCTTACTCCCAGTGGAACGAAGCAATTATTACCGTGCACAAAAATTACAGGAGCATTTTTGGCGATCGAAGAATTTCGAATAAAACTAGAATATACGTTACTGTCTCTAAATTCAAATAAAAAGGCTCCACAAGAAGCTAGTAACGCTATGACAAACAGCGAACCTTTCGAAATAAAGCCACAATTCAGCTTGTTTCAATGAGTGCTGTTTCTCAGCCTTTTGACTTCGATTAGGGAAGGTTCGATTTAGCTAGAAGTGTCTCGTTTTGTGTTACATTTTTACGAAAACGATTCAAAATATTATCTGTATGAAATTTCGCAGACATAAGAGCTCCAGCTAGCAGAGTTTCAATTGCGGATAAAGGTTGTACGTACATTTCTACAAGTTCCAAAAATGTAGACATCGTATCGAACTCAATTATGTCTGATGAAACTCATTCCTACTTGAAGGGTGAAGTTAATGAGCTAAATGTTCGTGTCTGGGCATCTGAAATTACGTGAAAATTTTTCAGCTTCTACTTAAAGGGACAGTTCAGGTTGAAGTGCGAAAAGTTATCGATTTTTTATTTTTTAGCTCATGTTGTGGAAAATTGTCTTCTGAATTGATCGATGTATTTGGCTCGCATGTACGTGCATAGGTTCGTCTCCTAGACGGAATAGAAGACGCGCATTAGCGTGACCTCAGCGCATGCTCATGACAAAGTGACAGCGCACCCTCACCTCTTTTTTTCACGACTAAATTATGAGTGTTACTCTGCGGGAATAGCAAGAGAGTTCATTCTTGGACTATGTTCCAGATGCTTTCGTACTCGACGAAACATTCTATCACTCAGTGAACGGATTATGTCGATTTCACTGAGTGTTTGTTTTGGATCCGGCTGATCTGAGTCACAGCTAATTCACACATTGTTGAGAAAACATCTACTGGACGTTGTTCGAGATGTATCACCACCCACAGTTTTGAAGGTACAAAGATGGCAAGCATATCGATCGATAGGGCTTGAAAAGAGCTACCAAGCAATGGAATTGATTTAAAAAAAATATAATAGTGCAAAAATTAATAAAAAATGAGAGGAAATTCGGTTGTCCTGAAAACTTCCAGTTTCGATCTTTTGAAGTGGATCTCCCCCAGTTTTAAAGATACAGGAATGGCAAATGCATCAATCGATGGGACTTGAAAAAAGTTCAAAAAATATCGAAAACGGTTTTGAAATTTAATTTATGTGAAAAATTATGCAAGACAATTAAAGAGGAAAAAAAGAAAAAAGTCAAATTTTTAGGACACAAAATCTACAATTCAACTAACCAAATTATCGAAAATCCTTTCAGGTATTTCTCTGAATAACACATTTAGCTATCTAGAAAACATAAAGCCGGTCGGTAACTTCAAAATTGTTGGAGGAAACCTGCTTTCAAAATTACCTATTTTTTCAGTTTTTCAAATCCATTTTTTACTAAAATTGCGAAAAAACCCATGAGTCCAAAAAAAATTTGCATCATTTTACACCTTTTATGAAAATTTCGCAGAAATTCGTCAAAAAATGACTGACTTTTTTTGGCGAGACAGTCCCCTTAACGCATCACATCTTGAAGAACTGTTGGCACATGTTTTTTCGCAGATGCTGATCGTAATGCATTGACTGTTGGTGGAAATCGGTGAAAGCAAATGATTTGAGCACATTCCTGTTTTCAATAACATGTAACGCAATCTTTAAAGATTCCTGGTTTCAATAAGATGCCGCTATACTTTGTACAGGAAAAGAGTCGATGGCAATGCTAAAAGTAATTTTGCATACCGTTTAAATTCACATTACGGTGGTGGGCCGTAACCACCTAGATCTCAAGTTTTGAATGCCTGTGAATTCTGTCTCTGAGGATATAGAGAGGAAGGACTTTTCATCAGCACACCTAATACTTTACATGAATCTAAGGCAACACCATTCTTAAGGGTAACAGTATAACTACTGATATTATGGGTAACGTAACAAACAGAACCATCAAAAGAGCACATACTTATTGAAATAATAATCGTGTTCACTTAAAAAGATACTAAATTATGTACATACTTGAGCGCATACATTAAACACTACGCTTTCCAAGGTCGTTTTAAATTAACCTGAACTTCTTAGTTTTCATAATTTCAGTTTTAAATTGCAAAACGAGCGAAATATCAATAGGCTCCTCTGTACACAAGACTGAGTCCGCGGCCGTCAAAAATGGCGGCATTCGGTACAGTGGGGTTCGATGAAACACGTAAATTATCTACAGTTATTCAATGCCTCATGGAAAGGCATCTCTCATCACGTTGAATAGAGGCCAATAGCTGGGTAGATAGAATTTGAAACGTACATCTGTTTGGCAGGCCTAATTAAAAAATATTTCCAAAGTGTGACTGACAGACAAACGCTGTACTTCAGCGTCAATATTAAAAAGGGTACTTGAAAGTATGTACGCGCTTTGAACTTTCAAAAATTTTTGCATTTCAACTTACAGGGTAAGATTTTTTTGGAGAAATAACGTTAACATAACGAGAAAAAACGTGTATTTCCAAGAAAGTTGATCATGAAATTGTATTATAACATTCTGGTTTTTATTTATTTTAATATAATGGTCCTTAAATGATAGAAAAACCATGCGAAGTGATACAGGCGTTATTTATGCTATTGAGAGAAACAATCAAACTGTTTTTTCGAGGAAATTTTGTCAAAGGTAAAATGACTGAAAGCTTATAAATACTTGAAATAGAGAACATTTATTGTATAGCAAACGTTTCGGAATACAAGTTATTCCATCATCAGTGCTGGAAGAAATAAAAAGTAATTTTCAGTCATGCATAAGACGGATAAGGTCTGAATAGACATACCAAGCAAAAACGCAAAAAATAAAATAAATCCTTTTATAACGACTAGAATACCACACTTAAGCGTTTAGGCAATATACACAGTACATACAGGCATACATAACCATACACACCCAACACACTCATACACCTACACATTTATATATATATATATACACACATACACATACGCACACTACATGCACACACACTAGGCACACCTCAGCATACCGCAAGTTAGGAAGTAGGGGCTACAAATAATTTTGTCGAGCTGAAATCTTTATTAAGTGAAGGTTTATTTGTGAATATACAGAGAGATTCTAGAATACGGCGGTCTTGTTCATTAAATGCTTTGTATAGAATAGAAAAATAGACATTTAGAAAGGGTTATTGGAACTATTGCAATGGTTTCTAGTGACGGACTGAGGGGAACAAGCAAATGGGCGGCCAGTAAAATGAGAAAAACCTGAATGTTGGCTGTGTCGAATAAATAGTTGGAGGGTAGTGCTTCCAACGTAGTGCGTCCAACGATTGCTGCCAGCAATCGTACGTACGAAACAGTGAACCAGTGAACTAATTTCATTTACTGAAAAATTCATTACTAACTGGTAGCAAAGGGTTAAGCGAATGCAATCGTCTTTCCGTTTTTTACTAAAAAAATCGAATACTTCATCCTGCTACAGCAAAACTGACTACTAGTGCTCAGTGTAGTCAAAAGAAATAACCAAAAAAATAAAAAAAAATATGAAAAACAAAAAATTAGCTAGTTCCAAATTTGACAGAGGTTTCAGAAAAATCAACCTACAGTCTGAGAACAACAAATAACTTTTCAGGTTTCTCATTCTCTTGGAATTCCCTATAATAAGGATAAAAGTAAAACTAACGTAGCTACGAATATCATGACGAAAACAAACGTTTCGGATCATAAAAATCCATCCCCAGAGCAATGGAAAACAATAAATCATAGTGTTAACAAATATTTCTAAACTCTAGCTAGTCTGTAATAGAACATTGTTTTAATAACGACCATTTTTTTAAAAAAAAACACCAATTTCAAAATTTTAGAGTCACCCAAATTTGTCTAATCTCCGTATTTTAGAATTGATGTACGTTTTAAAAACCTTCCGTCAATAAATGAATGTGACACGGCGGTCTAACTTTTCATTGTTTGCTGAAATTTTACATTGTTTTTGCTTTATTATTATCTTTTCAATGACTTTGTTTTATTTCCGGGTTATTCTAAAAAATTAGTGTTCAAAAATATTTTTCAACACTTTGATTTATTGTTGTTAAGAGCACTGAGGATGGATATTTTATGATCCGAAACGTTTGTTTTTATTGTGATATTTTTAGCTACGTTGGTTTTTCTTTTTATCATAAAATGAAATTTCCTATAAATCGCCTATTTAATCCCTCTTATAACACACAGACATGGGTGCATTAGATGAAATGGAGACACGGGGATATGATGGTATCACTTAAAAGTAACAAATGGCACAAAATTTCTACACATAGATTACAAATGAACCTAATTGTGGTTTTATAATCGATTGCGCTTTACAGGCTAAGTGTGAGGTCTTCGCAGAAGGGATGATAAGAAATGAACACCAATGGCTAGAACAAATATAGGCATTTTAGCTTCACCGAGTTTACACAGCTGACCTCACAGCAGCCGTGAGTTAAGGGAAACCCTCTATCGTTCAGTTTGAATGTACGACGAAATGTTACGGTATGTTATTCTCTGTGAAATACATACAAAATGGTGCGAGACGTTTGCCTTGAATTCTTTAAAAGTTTGAGAGCTTCTATGTTCTGGGGAAAACTCATTCCACAAACTCCAGAAACTGAGAGAGTTTTCTGCCCCAGGTCAGATGAACGGTATAACTAAGATATCATTCCTCCGATTTGGTTTTGGTTCGTAATACTGTATGGAAAAAAATTTACAAAGTCTGCTATACTCTGAGGGAGGTAGAAAGATGAGAACACATGTTGGGCTTTATGAATGAGAAATCTTTCTGGTATTGGGGTCGAGCCATTTTTTTAAGAGAGACGGGTTGCATGATCGCAATCCCTGAAATTAGCTTTGCACTCAATTTTGGCTGCGAAATTCAAAGAGTTTGCAATACGTGTAGAACATAATGAGGTATGTCTCCCCTTACTAGACTTCAATAGTCCGAACGCGATAATACTGACGACTGAATCACAAACTAATCTAGATTTTTCGTCAAGTGTCTTCTTAATGTATTGTTTCTACGTATAGTTTGGAAGCCATATTTTTGTCAAACCAAATTAACACCAAGGTTTTTCACGTTGTCGACTGGCTCGATTTTATCGTCTCCAAAAATTAGCATAAATTTTAAGAATTTGCAAATCCCATTCTTACATCTAAAAATAATGCATCGTGTTTTCCTTGCGTTAAGTTTAAGGCCATTTTGATCATACCACAATTTCAGGTTCTTCAGTAGACTTTCAGCGTTTTCATGGACTTCTTTCAAATCTGCTATCGAACTTGGGACATCGTCAGAATACATTGAGATTTTTGTGTTTGCTAGCATGGTGAGAAAATCATTGATGAAAATATAGAATAGAAGTGGGCCAAGGAATGAACCTTGGAGAACGCCAAAGTTATTTGGCATGAATGCTGATCAACTAACTAACTTATATGTATCACCTAAAGATCCTTACTTTAAGATGTTTTAAAAACCAATGACGTGCTTTTTGCATCATCTTCCTTTTGAAATAAACTGTTGTTCTTTCTTTGTTTTCTTTTTCTTTTTATTCACGCACAGTGCATGAAAGAGGTTCTGTAGGTAGCTTTCAAACCCCTGTATATCTCCTCTGAGGTTCGATATTTTTGCAGGAGTTTTTATGCTCGACACTGTCAAACGCTTTGGAGAGACCAAGCAGTAGTAAGAGTTAATTTTTTCGGTCTATATCATTGTGTATTTTTTCTGCGATGTTGAGCAAAGCATCTTGAGTACTGGTGTTCTTCATATAAGCATATTGATGGCAGCGAAGTAGCGGTGATTCCTCCATGTGAGACGAAGGCTGGTTTGTTATTACATTTCCTAATATTCTCGACATAACAGTTAGGAGACTGATTGGTGTGTAATTTGATAATTTACTGAAATCAAATTTTTACATTGGTTTTAATGATGAATAGTTTGCACAGATCAGGAAATTTGTTTGTGACTATAGATATATTTCTAATAAAAATGGGGTTCTTAACTCGGAAGCTGTCGTTTATATAATAAAGGATAATGCCATCATGTCCAACTACTTCAGTATTTTTAGTGAGTATAATTTTTCGCATCTCGATAATACTAATCGGCCTTGGTCTCCATTCGTTTCTCATATTAGGGGATGAAACATCGTTTACATTTGCACGTGTGGGTGTGTTTGGAACGAGTCTAGACGCTTCATTGAAATTTCTTCATTAACTTTTGAAAAGAAAGTATTGAAATCATTCGCCGTTTTTGAGGGGTTGTCAAATTTACTTTTGCAGCCTGAGTTTTTATACTGTGCAACTTCTCTAATGATTTCCCACGCGCTTTTTGGAATTCGTTTCGCTGCCTGCAGTTCTTTGTGAAACTAGTTTTGTTTAACTTCATCAACTTTTTCCGTAGGATTTTCTTATGATGTTTGTGTAGTTTTTTGGAGAGTACTGTCAGATTTGTTCAGTTTATACTCTCGCTGGTAATTTCTTTTTACTTTGCTCAACTCTTTCATCTCATCTGAACTCTTTCATCTCTTTCCATTTACATGTCTTGGCTTAACTTTCTTTGTGGTGAATGGTGTACTTTCATTAAGGGCTGAAATGAAACTCTTAAGCTGGAATCAAAAGTGTTTAACACGTTTAGAAATTCGCTCAAACTTTCTAATACCTTTTCTTGAAATATTCTAAGAGAGTAGTAGTAAGTAGTTTTTGACGCGATAGGTTACGTAACGGAGTCTCTGTTTCCCTTTTGCAATATTAATCATAAAAGGATGGTAAAATCTTTGCGCTGAGTACTGCTTGAAAATTGGTTATCATCGCTAGGTCGAGAAGTTTGGAAGTGTTACTAGTGTGCGTTGGTTCTGGAACCATTTGCGATAGATTAAGCCAGTGAAATATTTGGCTTAGCTGATTGTTTTTATTTGTTAGATCTACCTTAAAATCCACGAAAGCATAAAAAGTTTTTTTGGGGGGTGTAGAGATCAATTTAAGCGTATTTTCAATGAATTCTAAATGAACTCGGCTAGACTCCTATTCAAGTAAGATTCCCCACTCGTTAAGCCCATCCCTATTTTCCTCTCCATATCTCCCTCAGAACAATGTTGGTTTTGTCCAATTCCATCCCCTCACTGTCACCAACCTAAAGCCCAATTGGAGAAATAATGTCGTGGTCAACTAGCGTTCCTTTGACAGTGAGCAGAAATTTCTGTCAATATCAGGCGCCTTAACGTGGAACAAAATTCGACAGAGCATAAAAATCGTTCAAACACTGAAAGAATTTAACACGCCAAAATAGCACGCTATTTTGCGTCTCAACAGTAATTGCATTATATTATGCATTACTGAAAAAGCAGTTACGAATTTCTTTCGCTCATTACCCCTCATTTAAATACATTTTACTTCATTACACTACATTTTTGTAGTGCATGCAATGTGATTCCTACGCTCAGCAGGTATGGTAAAACTGCTAATCTAGCGACTTGTATTTGCACTAGAAATGCTTTTTTTATTATTATTATTACCTATCACCTTGTCATGTCATTTCACTTTCTTCTATAATTCACAAGCATTCATATAAGAAATATCATAAATTTGTTGTGTAATTTAAAGCGTGTTCTTTGAGGTATTTAAGGAGACGGTTCGGGTTCAAAGAAAGTCTGTAAGTTCTCGATGGATTTTTCTGAGGCCTTCATCTAATGTTTAAAATGATGCGGCTATTGTTTATGAACTCGTGTTTCTTTCGTAAATTTATCAGATATTTGATTTTTTTGACAAAACATGAAAAAATGGGTGTTGCGGAAAATGATTCTTCTCCTACAATTTTGAAGTTGCTGAACTGGCAAAACATGTTTTAGAAAGCTAATTGTCTTGAGAGATCCGGTGGTACAGTTTTTCGAAAATTTGATTCTATGAATTTTACGAATTTTTCTTCCCAAAAACCCACAACTATTTTCTCTTTTTCGAATTATTTTGCCTATAATTTTCAACGTAAATTGAAATTGAAAAATCGCATGCAATGGATCTATAGATTGTTTTAACCGCTATCGGTTAGTATGTTTGTCATTCCTGTAGCTCCAAAACTGCGGGAAGCGGTTATATGTTTACACAGCAAGCTAATTAGCTGATGACGCCGAGCAGCTGGACTCAAAACAGACAATCACACCATCATAATTTATGACCGAGTGTTAGAATGCTTCGTTTGAGTACGAAAGCATTAAGAGCAAGGCCAGGAATGAACTATCTTGACATTCCCGCAGAGGAATGCTCAAAACTGACTCGCAACAAGGGGGAAAGGGGGAGGTCACCGATTCATTGGCGAGTGTCAGGGTCACGCTAGTACGCGTCTTCTACCCTGTCTAGGAGACGAACCAATGCACGTATTTGAGAGCCAATTATATCGTTGGATGCACCAGAAAAATTCTTTATAAGATGAGCTTATAGACCGAAACTTTACCATTTTCCGGAATTTGATCCTAACCGTCCCCTTAACCTTATAGGAAATTAGTGTTTTCTTTTCTTTTTCCCGTCCTTGTGGAGATTTTCTTCACACAACTCTTGCTGGAGGGTCAAACAAAAAGGAATAATACCAATAAATTTATAAGATCAAGCATGGAGCAAGGCGCAAAGCGAGGCGCAAGGCTCCAACAGGAGCCCAAACTCAACGAAGTAACAATAGCAGGCGTAAAGCCCTACAGTTTGGTTGACAAGTTATTGTTTGTTAAATTAAGGCTGTTAAGAGTACCTCCAGGCACAGCAAAGAACAGGTTTCCCAATTATTAAATGAAAAATAAGCGTTCTAAAAAGCATTTCCGTTAACTTCAGCGAAGAACTGATGCAGGAACAAGGTTAAAGGTTGAGAATTCGATTGGCGAACGTCGGGGCAAAGAATAACGCAGCGGCATGCGCGCCCCGCTAAGGCCGATAACCGCCAATCTAGATAAGCAAATGAAATTAGAGGCAATAAAGGAAAACTTGTGACTATTCAGCATAGTTTTAATATCACTCAAGTTTTATTAAAGGAATTCAGTAAGGAAGGGTTTACCTCAGAGTTAAGGACTGAGTGAAAGCTAAAGAAGTAGCATGAACTGGTCCAAGGTAGCCATTGCAGCGAGAATTATACTGTAAAGAAAGACAAGGGCATTGGTTAGCATACAGCCAGAAAATAAAGAAATATAAAGAAAGAATTTATCAGGTTATACTCAGAATAGATCACAGAGAAGCATCCCCGTACCTGAACTTAATTTGGTCCATTGGGCGGCGACTTTCAGACGTAGACTCAGAATGAGAAAAGAGTTGAGGCTTCAGAAAGCAGAAACAAGAAAAAAGGAAGAATTGCTCGAGAAAGAGTGTACACTCTCTTGCTTGATGAGCAAATCTCAGGTAAGGAAAATTAAGGCAACAGCCAAGGTAAGGTAAATTAAGGCAACAGCCAAGGTAAGGTAAATTAAAGCAACAGCCAAGGTAAGGTAAATTAAGGCAACAACCAAGGTAAGATAATTTAAGGTAACAGCCAAGGTAAAGTAATTTAGGCAACAGCCAAGGGTTTAGAAATATAGGCACGCACACAATTATACACACACAAGCACACACAGTCACATTAAGCATTAAAGAAAAGTGCAGAGTAAGGTAAGATGAGAAGAGTTACTTACGGTGAGGAGACTGCGAGAAGATGGACTCGTAGTTGCAGATCTTCAGCACAGTTAGAGTTAAGCTGATCTTGGCAGAAAACGGCAAGCATGTTGGACGCGAATTGCTGCGCACACTTCTAACTTAAGAAACGTAAATGAGTTCGACACTGTGACTGAAGAAAATCAAAAGGTGGACGAGGTTGGTCCAAATTAAAGGCTGGCCTGGAGATGACTGCTCTCCATCCTTCGGCTAAACCCTACCTAAACATACAAAAAAAGCACAGACACAACAAAGGGTTGCCCCGCAATGTTACTGGCGGGTCGCCACTAGAAACTGTGAGGAAATTCCTCACATCCTAAAATGTTCTTGTTAGCTTTTTGTTTTGATTTGCCGTTTCTTATGCTCGCGAGAATATTATGACAACACTATTTAGGTAATTAGTTTCACGTATTGCTCCAATCATGTTGTAAATGTTTTGGTTAGCTTTGTACAAAGATTCTTATCATATTTCTGACTCCGGTGAACTCTGTTTTGCCAGTATTATTAGCGTACAAAATATCCTAAATTTGTGCTGAGATAAAATATTTTATTCTCTCTGAACTCGTTTATTGGTTGACTGGTTAATAGGCAGGATTGAAAAAATAGTTTCGTATATCGATCTCATAGTCTTAGACGCAAAATTGTTTAAATGCACAAGTTTTACTTTTCTGATATCAAAATTCCTGATATCGCAAGTCCCTACGCTCGTATTTCAACGTAAGTGCGCGCTAATGAGAGTGTTTTCAACAATGCATCGTCGCTGGTAGTATGTTTCTTTTTCAACTGGAATTTACGTGCATAATCAAACCTAGACTACGCAACAAAGGGAACTAAGGGAGACCATTTTTCCATGCTCTTTTCTCAATCATTTGTTTCGCCTACTGACAAGAGTATTACGATACCCATGTGCTTATACAAACTAAAGATCTTTATGGCCAATGATGGTTTTTGTATCATCTTTATTGGAAATAAACTATTTTTCTTTTCTTTCTTGAATTTAAGACATAGCGCTGCTGATGGATGTCTCTGACGACAGCCAATAAATGAACGACTTGTGTTTGTTCACTTAAACATGGGCCAAGCTATTTCTATGTCTTCACACTCATCTCTTATTGGAAATGGGGATGTCGTATAGACATCTCAAATGAACATGCATGAACTGATATCTCTTTTATTCTTGATTCCGTCATAACGATACAATGTAGCCTACAATGTCTTCCCGGTGATATTGAAACATGAACTTTCGACTCGTGAGTCGAACTATGTTTCAGACACTCATAAAATGCCGATGCGGCTGGTAATCATCATTACCCTTACATCATCCATTTTATCATTGAGATTTCATGCATATACATGTTGTATTTTGATATTATTTATGTGTTTAGGTAAATGTTTACATGAGGTATTGCATTTGCGTGGTCTAGCGGAGAATTTGGTATTAATCTCTCGTGTAATGTTGCTTAGTTCATTGGTTGTAATATCGGTGTGAGGTGAAAATTCAATTTGATCATTGTTATTCAGTCACAAAGTGGAGGTGAAAGAGTCATGATTTTAATTAAGAATTTTTATGAGGGCACCGCTGCATATTTAAATAGCGATACGATGTTTTGCTGCTACAGCGCTTCCGCTACATTTGAAGTATAGTCATTTAGGTTGTGAAATTAAACTTTACGAAAGATTTGGGTCCAATACTGTTAACTTGTTCCCAATGTATAATCGTATAGTTTGTTCAGCGTTCCATCCACTTTATAAATTTATGAATGTAATCCGAGAGACGTCAGACCACAAATGATCTCTATCGCCAATGCAAAACTTGCAAACAGCCTCACACAAATTACCAGCAGCAGCTGCGAGGAAGAGGACACGACTAACTAATTCTGAATGTAATCCGAGAGACGTCAGACCACAAATGATCTCTATCGCCAATGCAAAACTTGCAAACAGCCTCACACAAATTACCAGCAGCAGCTGCGAGGAAGAGGACACGACTAACTAATTCTTCAATGAACTACACAAAATACCGAAACACCGTCACATCAATGAAGGAGAACGATTAGTAAACATTTGGAAGGTCCGTTGAGCACCGCTTATCTTGCTCCTGAATCCTTTCCTTGTAAACCGTTCCTTGAGTTTTTTGCACTCTACAACACGCCAATCCCTTCCAGTGCTGCTGTGGAGATGATGTTTTCCTTGGAGAAGGAAGTCCTGAAATCAAAGCGCACAGGCGTGTCAGCCGACCAGTTTGAAATGCTGGTATTTCTCAAAGGAAAAGTTTATTAATTGAATGGAAATACTATTCCGTATAGTTTAAATGCTACCACAATGATATCTCACATGCCGTCTAACTTGAAGTTGAAATGAAACTAGTTAAGTCACCGATTTTGTATTTCTATATGTTGATAAATTTTCCGATTAATTGAAGTAGACATCCATGTAGGGATGATGAAATATAAAGCTAATAAAACCAACTGTAACACATATTTAACCCGTACTAGTTAAGATTGGTTAATTACAATAAATTTGCATTGATATGTTTCCAAAATACCTCAATATCAAGAATTGTTTATGAGTTAATGGTATTAGCAGAACAATGAATAATTAGAGTTTTCAATAATTTTTGCCGTAGTATCGCCGCTCTACATTTTGCTGTAGGGGGTAGTGCCGCTACACTTAGAGCGTTTAGCGGTAGCGGTAGCGCCCTCCACAATAAGAGCGTGTAGCGGTAGCGGTTACACCCGCTACATTTCAAAGTAACGCCGCCCAGCGCCGTGTATTGGTTATGTTTCCGATGAATGTTCGCAGGACAATATATCAAAACATTTGATGTTGAGGAAATTCTTGTTTTCCAAAAACCATTTTCTCCTTCATCGAATATGTGAATTGGTATTTTCATCATGTTAGTCATTATTTGAGATATGAGGTCCCCAACAGCATGACAGAAGTTTTTCTCGTTGTGTTTTTTTTATTAGTAGTACGATTGGTAGTAGTCAACGAATTTTGCAAGTGGGTCTTTGCATCTAATGCTCTCCGTCTTGATGGTTTTTTTCAAGATAGATAGTTCCATTGTGATATTTATTGTAATGTGAGCTCTGTTGTTACTGCGTGAAGTAGACAGTGTCCGTCAGCTAAGGTGAGGAATGAGGATGGACTGTATATTAATAAAATGGTCGTTTTTTCAAGTCACCCAGTGTGCCTGCAACGCCTGTGCAAATTGGGTTCAAAGCTTTTTTGTTTTGAGTTTGGTCGTATAACTGTGACTTTGCGTAAGCTAGCCATTTGTTCGGGAATCGTTTTCCATTGCATAACTGATCACGTGATTGTGCAAGTGATCACAAGCAGGACATTTTTTCTAATTATTTGTTTTTGGGTTGGAATAATTTTGAATACCGTTATCTGGTTGGTTTTTACAATATAATGATTGAGCCTGAGAGGCAAAACTAGGTTTTCTGTGAATTTCCCGGTCCCTGCGTAAGTATCGGAATGTCTATGATTGATTGAGAAGGAAGGCATATCACAATCATTATTTGTGTCCGTTGAAAGCAGCGAAAATTTATTGCTCGAACTTACATTATAACGGTCCAAAATCGACATTGAGCTGTGTGTGGGTGAGTTGTTGAAAGCTCTGCTTGATGACGCTCTCGATTTAAAAGGGTTTGGGCTGACATGTGCATTAAAGTGCGTTAACAGATTGCCCTTTAAGGTTACGTTCCGTGGACTTTTCATTTCACTGGAGTGATTCATAATTCTACTTGTTTTATGGCATTGGTTGAAATGAGGTTCATCTGGTACGGTAATACGCAGTACAGATTTCATTGCGACTTGTTCAAGAAAGGAAAATTTTTGCCGTGGGTGCGAAACCATCTGAAGTTATTGAGTGCGTCACTAATATTAGTTTCAGCGTAAGTTTGAAGTTGAATCAGGTTCAAACCCAAGTTTTTACATATATTCAACGTTTTGTAGAATTACTGGGCGCTGCAAGCATAATCAATGCAGATACTAGAAAGTGCACACTTCCTTGCAATAAGTTCTTCGATTTGACTTAGGCCTGAGTATGAGAAGCAGAGACCTTGAAAACAGGTGATGTAATTTTTAAATTTACGCGTTCAATTAATACTTTTAAGAAGGTAATCACGACGCCCAAAGGAAACCGTTTGAATGCAACTCGAGCTATCGATGTCCTTTCTTTTTTGGATAATACCACCTAGCAGTTGAGTATCGTAAGGTTTTTGACAATTTGAGTCGTTGTTAGGGGAAATACAGCCTCGAACCCCAGGCGTAAGGGCGTGAGAACTTATATGAGAATTTAAAGCAAAAATTTGTTCGGTTATGATTGCAATGTTTGTGCCAGTAGAAAGAATCGACGACGGGCTCGGAAGCACTCGTTGCCTCAATGTTTTATTGAAAAGGCTGACGTTAGAGAAAGATCGTTAATGTCGTGAATTGTTTAGGAGCTTGTAATTTACAGCGGGTGCAAGCACCCATTAAAAGAAGTAGCAGTTTGGTTTGTATTTCTTTGCACTCAAAATTTTGCTTTATTTTTGCAACTTACGCCCTGATGTGTTTTACTGCCAGTGTCAGTTAAAGAACGGTTATTAGTCAAGGTAACTTATTGACTATAAGAATCATTTACAGCATGTGAAATGCCTAAAGAGGATTGTTTATTATTACTATCAGGAAAAAATGAATTTTCAGGTTACATCTGATGGCTTAATTACATTCACAATTTGATCGCGCACTAATGATGAGGTCGGTGTTGGAGTCCTTGTCGATGATGAACCGTTCTGAGCTTTTGAGGAGGTGTCGCGCTATTGCTCTCGTTGAGATGAGACGCAGGTAGTAGTGATGGAGCTGCACGTCGCAAGCGATAAAATTTTGCTTGATATTGTTGACTCTGTCGATGTAGTATGTAGCATAATTTGGTCTCTTTTGTCTCACTAGAATGACTAGATGTTCCAAAGGTTAGATTAAATATTTAAATTGGTAGTCTTTAGCGTCGCGACATATATGAGTACGAATCACAAATGATTCCAAACTTTATAACAAGGCGTCCAATAATATTTTTGAGTGCATCACTTGACGCATATACACTTCCTCATTATACATGAGCTGCAGCAATATTTTCAAACTTCCAGAACCACTGAATAATCCGTTTCCACTCTTCAAAGCTCAAACGTACGTTCGCTATTTTGCGAAGCTCTATCTACAATTTAGCTACCTGTTGAGGTATTGCCTAATTAAAATCGTCTAGAAAGTTAATGGTATGAAAGAGAGAGTGATTTTGCTATGCCGGTTCGAAGTTTTGGAACGTTTTCTTGGAGTAACCAAAAACTTCTTTGGACACCTTGGTGAAGTTCTCACGAAAATGTTCTTAAGCTAATTTTTGCCCGTAAATCGAAATACTGCTCGGATCACCGTAGCCCTTGGACAAAATTTTGACATAAATGAGTACCATTAGGTGACATACTCATTTACGTACCCGTATGAATGCAAGCAGTTCAATTATTTCACTCCGGTGAAATGTATTTCACCGAATGATGTAAAATATTATCTAGTAATAATATTTATCACACTTTTTGGAAAGAATGGACCTGTATTCGAGCAATAAAGTGCGTTTTACATTTCTGTTATTTGAAACCTAAGCCTACCATGATTATTCAACGTAATAATTTCGAGCGAAATTCACAAATATTGAAAAGACTAGTGTTTAATAGTTTGAGTTTTTCATGCGAGTTGTAATATTCTATGTTCAGTTTGTGTGACAAATTTGGACTTTCTGCTTGAATGTACCGCGAAGGTAAAAAGTATTCAAAGATTGTGAAATTACAAAGGTCATCAAAATTTAAATTTATTGCACTTTGCATAGATTTGATGAACTTGGAAGTAACGTAGATCGTTTTCGAAGTGTTCGTTCTCGATCTTCTCGTACCCGATGATCATCACAGCCGCCAAAACAAGAGTCAAACGAAACCCGGAAAAGTCAAAGCGGAAGTTAACCGGAATAATAAATATGAGTAAAACATATCAGAGAAAAACTATTCAAAATGCCTGAACATGTCACCATCCAGCACGGAAAAGCGTCAGCATCTAAAAAACGTACAAAAAAAACTTTTCGAACAGTTTTATGAGAGTACTCTTACACAAGACATCATGTTTTCAGATAAAATCATTCACTCAGTGTTAGTGTAGGTCTTGTGACGGGATGACGGGATGTTCAGAAAATACCTGGCGGACATTTTGAATTTCTAAAGGACATTTTTTATATGTTAAAAAACCGACTCGGTCATCTTTCTGTGTTTCTCTTTTCGAAACACGGAAATCTAAATGTAATTTTGCTTAAGGTGCAGAAGTGAGCAGAAATCTAATCATTGAAAAAATTCTTCAGCCCGTAAAAAAGGAAGAAAAAAAACATTTTTACGACAATCCGTGTACCTTCTGACAAGACACCGCACCATTTCACGAGTCAAATGGGACTCAACAAAGGCGTCAAGACCTTTAAAACGTTTGAACCGTTGCCTTTAGAGATTTACAGATTTAGTATTTTAACAATTGAGTGTTCTTGTAGTAAAGATGATAAGTGATTATTTTCGTATTTTAACACGAATTGAACTGGAACGCTTTCAAGACCATTTATATACAACAAAATTTAAGAGCAATCAAAAGTGGACACCCTAATTTTCTGATCCGGTCTCGGGAGATTGTCCTGTTTGGGATTCTATTCCGCGGCTTACCACCTAACCGCTGAAGTGCTCTCTTGAAATGGCATGGACGAAAACTTTTCGAGTGCGAGACACTTTCCAGCTTGTGATTCTGCCTAGCATAGGGGATGCTAAAAAATAATAACTCATAAAGTTTTAAGATAAATGTTTTATACTGAAATAGTATGTACTTTAAAAATCTTTTAACATAAAAACTTCGTTCACAGCCTGTTTATCAGGAAAGGTAAAATTATGAAAGGGATTTTGACTAATTAAATAATTTTGAAAAATGTTTTTCATTTGATTTCGTTGAGCTCCTCTGAGCTGAGTAGGCGTGATATCTTTACTTCAGCCTCCGGGTGAAAATAATGAGATTCACTATTCAGAAAAAATAAATAGAACACATTGTGAAGACTTAACGAGCAAAAACCGTAGCCCCGAGAGCGCACAAAATATTCATAATTTTTTTTGGAGTCTCCCACCAAGTCGGGAACGAGGAAAATCGAGTTTCTGATGTACTTCGCGATGTGCCTCGACGCTTGTGCGTAAAAACGTTGCGAACAAACTATAAAATTTTGCTCAGGTTTTGTTCCGCACAGCAAGTTGCTGTTCTTCACTCACTTTCAAACTTATCTCAGATACGGTCCAGTATCACGATAGAGGAGACACGTGTCATCAAATTGAATAACAAGAAAGCATATTTTATCCATGAAAGTAAATTAATAATTTTTTTCGACTATGAAATTCGTGTTAGATTCTGATTTAGAGCAATGCGTAAAAGCATCGCAGATTCACCATGGCCATCAGCGAGTGATCATTTGTACGAACAGAAACCACAGCATAAGTAGATTCTTTTAATTTGTCCATGACGTGTAGCTAAAACTTTCAAAGGTTATGAGATTTCAAATGTTCTGGGAAGTTCGCTATCATCATAACTTGCTTTAAAGTACGTGACGTCTTTTGAAGTAAGGCGTAAATTTGTCTAAAAATGATTCTGTACTTGCTAAATGTTTCGCTTCTTTTTAAAAGTTTCTCTACTCTCCCTTCAAACACTACGTGATCATAGTAGTACGATAATACTGTCGCAGACGATCAATTATCATTTGAGTGGTGCTGTACTAAATACTCGCATATTTACCTCAAGCTTGGCTTTCCGTACAACTGTCCCACTTTAGAGTTTCCAGTACTTTTTGATCAGCATCCCAACTAAGATGGGAATTTGCATTTAGGGTTGCCCTGAAAAATTAAAAGTTAATTTGCGTGGCCTCTAAGAGAGGTGAAACATCGATCAATTTCTATCATAGTGTGACGTTATATCCGGCGAAAATTTCGCACAAATCAGAGTGATATATCAAAACTCTTTGATGGAGTCATAATAGTCGGAGTAGTTTACTGATAATGAGTTTTTTACTGAGACAGTCCCGTCAGTCGAAAGAATTAAATCCGATTGAAAATTGGTTGAAAAGTCAAAATTAGTACACTGAAATAAACTTTGTGTATCATTAGTCATGTGAGGAGAGGGTGTTCATTTTCATTTTTAATTGATTTGCTTTTCTTGATTTTTTCAATAAAAATTTACTATGTTAATTCCTTATCTATCAAGAATTAAGTAAGATTTGAAACGTTTCTATCAATTACTTGTCGATGAAGATCTAAACTTCATGCTTCATTCATCCCGACTAAATCGAATCAAACTGATAATCACGAACCATACTGTCACCATGCGTTTTGAACAAATGTTCTATAAGTCAATTCTTCGGCAAAATATTTTCCGGCCAAAATATTTTGCTCATAGCTCTTTAGTCGCTTGAAAATATTCTGAAATTAAGCCAATGAAATCGAATCTCAGAATTTTCTAACTCACTCAATCTTTCAAGACTTTTCATATGAATTAATTCAATTCCTAAAATATTCTTATTCTAAAAAATTTGCGTAAATGTTGCAAAACTCCTATTGAATAAACAATGGAGAACTGTTCATAAAGATTGAGAAAAGGCATGTCTGAGTTCAAATTTGAGACTTATTTTGCCAATAAAAGAGCTGGCAATAGCGTGAAAATAGGAGGACGTACATTAATTGATGCATGTCAGTTTAACACGGATAATCTTTAACAAAATATTTTAGACTTTTATCAAATTATCATTGACAGACTATAAATACATTACTCTAGCACCTGGTACATCAGCGTGAAAAAGTGTAAGTTTGTTAACTAAGCAGTCCTTTTTGGATAAGCCGAAGTAGATTCGTAAAAGAAATTTTTGGCGTAGCGAGAGCAGCAGCTGAATATCGCAATATTGGACTTGTAATCAACATCACCAGAAGACACAAACGAGGCTGTGGGTAAAAGATGTCAGGGGAAGACATCAGGATATCCTGGTCATCATTAACATGTTTCACGCTACTCTACAAGTTCCTTTCTGGAGGCCCCGAAAGTTTCGTTGTGGAAAGCTTGCCAAGAAACATCAAGATTTTTATGCGGCCGCATGAGAAGAAGCTCTGCTACTTTGCGTTGGTATGCCACGGTGTACGTGTTACGCACTCATACACATACATATTCAGGTATATATTCATATATATATAACTAACACAGACGATAGTGTTGACGTGATCAAGATTTCGCTCTGCTCTAAAGTTCGGCAGTGGAAGATAAGCCGAAGGGTGAATAAAATTGCATGGATTTTCCCGTAAACAAAGGAGGAATTTAGCCCTAACCTTAACAACTTTTCGTTCATGTTGCGGAATGTAAACTGGAAAAATTCATTATAGTAAGGTATATGATAAGGTACCTTTAATAGTAAAGGCTTTAATGGTAGACCGCCTTTCTCACAGCAAAAATCGTCTCGAAGTCGATCAAAGCAACGTGAATAATGTTAGCTTTCAAAACACAGAGGTTGCAAAAAATGAGCTGAACCACTAAAATAGGAAAGGAGTTGAGTCCTCCAATGCCTTTGTAACCCCTCAACTCACCTCATATCATCAGTTGTCATATCTTTGTTTTAACTGTGTACCAGAGGACGAGGGATGCACGGGGTAATACACAGCTGACGGTGAACTTGTATGTTCGACTTGCAAAGGATGGTACGTGCCTTCCCATGAAGCCAAGATATTATTATAGGGCGAGGAATAGTATTGTAATAAAATATCGGTAATAAATAGTGTTTTAGGAGCCTTAGTATTCATAGTGGTATCAAGACATGATTGCGCCATCGCCAATCGAAAAAAATGTCAACATTCAGTTCATTTTCAAAACACGTTCCCCCATCATACTGCAGGGAATACATATTTTGTAAAATCAGTAAAATCATGCATTGGTCTTAAATACATGGTAGTTGTAATGATTTGATAACTTTTGTTCGTAACAACATAATGGCTATTCATCAATGCAATATTTAGGCATGAATTTGTCTTGCATGTATAAACAATACCATAAGTACCATATTTTTATATATTTTTCACACTGCACAGCTAGCTCTCAGTTGAAAATATAAGATGTTTTCAAGTAGTTCCTGTGCCGCGGTAGGCAAAACCTCCACCGGATTTTATTCGGAAAGGCAAGGCCGATATGATGACGCAGGAGAGCGGTATAAGCTAGGGCAAGAGCGGTACGATGCCGCGCGAGGCCGGTATAAGGTCGGGTTAAGGCCGGTATAAGGTCGGGTAAGGTCGGCAGAGAGCCGATACAGAGCATGGAAAAGCCGTAGAAGCTCGAATTGGGGCCGTGGAAAGTCGATACGTAGCCGATAAAGGTGAGAATCTACGAATAGCTGCAAAGGAAATTCAATCGTTTTGTAGCGGTTTTTTACTGACATATAAAATGGTCAAATACCAAAAAACGGCTGTTTTTCCGAATAAACCACGGCTAGAAGTTTTGCCTACCGCTGCACAGAAACTACTTGGAAACGTCTTATTTTTTAACTGGGAGTGTGTATTCAATTTCTTCATTTACCGTGAAGTATGCGTTAGCAGCTATCAATTTTTTGCTCAAAGCCTCCGTAGAGCAGCAGAAATTTCATTTCATAGTATCAGACTTTTCATCAATTGATGTACTTATATCTTCCATGTAGAACATATAGATAACAGTGAAAGATATTTACATTTTCAAAGGGATCCAGAGCCCAGCGTACTGATAAACCCATTTTCAGTGAGCAATAGACAGAGCAACACACGTCAGGGGGAACATTTAATTTAACCGTCTCAAAGAAAGCCAATATAGGTGACAATTTTTCTTTTACACCCTCATTTTTCCCATGGGTTTTGAAGATAATATCGTTCAAAGGCACGCCTCCCGAGCGGTGTACTCGTGTAGCAGGGACAAGAAGTTCTGCAATGCTGAGCGAATCATTGCTGGTGGTATTGCTGCAATGACATTAAGAATGACGTCAGATCTTCAATCATGATCAATCATGATTCAAGATCTTCAATCATGTGGATGACTTTGTTCGTCGCGTGTCCCAAAATAAAGAAATCGTAGAAAGACAGGTCTCCTGAACAAACTCGCTAAGGAATACTACCCTGTAATGAGACGGTGCGGCTGAAAAACCACTGTCTCAGAACTTCTATAGAAACTCTTGCTGTATGAACAGAAGGTTCATCTAGTTGAAGCCACAGAGATCCATTATCATAATCATTATCTGGGCTGTAAAAAGTTCTGTAAGATACCGGTCCGAATCAAGAGTCACTGCGCGTAATTCTTTCTAAAAGAAAAACTACGCCTTTTAGGGCTTAATTCGACAATAATCGAATTCAACGTATGAACGTAAATACGCTGAGTTGAGAGAGATCGTTCACTTAACTTCCAAAGAATTTCTTCTACCCAGCATAGCAAGTTCTGCTTATTTACGACAGCTACTAACCGGGAATGGGCTTCGTCACAACAGAGTAGACGATCAGGTAGAACATTTGCTAAAATGCTCTAGCAAGCACCCTATCCTGCATGCCAATCAAGTTCTTCAAGTCACTATAGCATCATTATTTTCCAGGGCTAAAATTTTTATTCACTTCTAAAGTTCTCCCTAAACTACGGTCAAATTTATCCGAAGCGAATGCATGCTTTGACGCTAAACGATGCGAAGATGTGGTAACTTGTCTCGCTATTGCTGCCGTCTCTGCTGCTCAAATGTTGGGCGGTCAACCTAGATATTTTCATTTTAACGACGAAGTCTGCTGGAATTTCTGCACCCATTTCGAAATGGCTTTTCTATTTTGAACTTGCATGTCGGCTTCCAGAAAAATGAGCGCGATGAAATGAGCATCTGAAATACATGCGCACAGTAGTACGCGCTGTGAGTCGAAATACGTGGACTTGACATACCTCTGGAATACTTACTCGTGTGGTAGAATATTCCAGTGAGAGATTAGGCCAGATGTTTGTTTAAGCCTCCCTAACAGGAACAAGGCGTTCCAAAGAGAAAGGAGGAAGGTACCATTTATTACGGAGCTAAGGAAATGTGAATTCTACGCGCAAGGCGCATAGAAACAAAAAGTTAAAAAAGAAGTTATGAAACAAAAGTAAAAGTTGACGTACGAAATGGTAGGTGCAGCAAAACAGTACAGCAGTGAACCGAAAAAGATGGCCCGTAACAGAACCAAAAAAGCTTATTCTATTTCAACGAAAGGAAGGCCTCTGGATTTTTAGTTCGTGATTTCTCAGATTTCTCCTGAGAGAGCGGATTCCCATAGATACATTACTTGTATCCCCCTAAGATATGCTAGTGGGAGATTCCACAACGACGGTTCCCTATAGCTAATTTTTCTCGCTCAGTTGTGCTCATTCATGCTGAAAATAGCAACATGTCAGAAAAGTAAATAATTTTGAGAGACTCGTTCTACAGGATACTATGGCTATGTGAGGAAATGAGTCTAGTAAATCACACAATGTAACAATTCATAATATTCTTTTTTATTTCGGATAATCCTGTACGAGCGCGTTGCCGTACGTGTCTTTGATGTCTGTATCTGGCTGGTGTATTCTTGACACCGCACCCTATAAAGGCCATGCGCGTTTAGCTTACGGTGCTCTTCGGTTCGCTCATCCTCCTGTGCCAGTGGCTCAATAAAATACCACCAAGCTTACCCCTGTTTATCATTAACCACCGCAAATTGGTGGCTCAGTTTGGTTTGAACTCACGTGCAGGCGTGAAATTAAAATACGAGAATTAATTACTTGAGTAATTATAGAGTGATTGGAACATTATAGACTCTCAGATGTGTCACGACGAACATAACCAATTGTGGCAACCACAACCGACGATATTTGTTTTCGGCTTTGTGATACCGGCAGAAGATTTGGTCGAGGTTTATAGCCAATTTACAGTTTATTTGAATATTGGTTCTCCATTCCACACCCGAATCCTGGTGTATGAATCTGGAGAAAACATCAAGATTGTATTCGAGTGCACTATAAGTGCATTCCGAGCGGCAAGTGATCAGTGAGAAACAATTTGGTTTAAATAATAACTTCAAAGTGCATAAAATACTACGTAAAATAACTGTCGGTGATATTCAACGAACTGCAGCAGTGTTTGAATAGTGACGAACAGTGATTCACTATTTTAAGCCATCGTAATTAACAACTACGTCCTTCAGTATCGTTCCCTGTCATCGAGTAACTACAGCATCGTTGTATTCAGCACGTATCATCGGCAGCCTGTCCTTCAGCCCTCCAGCAAGCGAGGTGCGCAGCAGCCCACATTCTTGTTGCAGTTAAGTTTTATTGAAATTTTTTTTTTCTCAATCCCAGTGCGCATGTACCCGCGACAGCTCAGATTCTGTTGCTGGGCAGGCTGTGTTTTTTTTTGTTTTTTGCACTTAATGCAGCCGGACTTTGTTCCGCGATCAGGCGGTAGCGCACTGCACTGTGACTGCATTAGACAGCAGTTGCTTCTTGAATGTTGTGGAAGACGCACTGCGTCAGTCGATTCTGGATTTAGCAGAGTAATCTCCTCAATATCTTCAATAAATAGAGTAAGTGGAATTATTTTAATGTTTCAGAGTAGAAGGTTTAATAGAAGCAGTGAGGCAGTAATTTTGCTTCATTGGTTCATATAAGACCGGGGTTTTTTTGATTGTTTAACGTAAAAGTCCTACCATAAAAGTGCTAGAGCGTTCCTAGATTGTTACCAAGCGCGCCTAGAGAGTAAAGAATTTCTCTATAGATTGTGTTCTTGTAATTTTAATTTTTGGAGAGCAGTATTATTATTGCTATTATTGCTATTATTGAGTTATTATGGCGTGTACTGTTATTCTAATTTTTGTGTAATTGATTGAAATTAGGTGTGTTTTTTTTTTTGTGTTGCGGAAGGCGTTATAAATTTTTTTTGCATATCTCTGATTGTGTCGAGGAAAATTCCTTGCTAGTTCTGGGTTGGGATTCATGTCATATTCATCGGATAGCGATTCGGAATTCATTCGCACAGAACCCACAGTAACAAAAAGTGGTCGGGTCAGTAAGCCAAGGGTTACTAGTGTCACACAATCTACCAAAATGACGACCCCGACGACAAGCGGAGGCGCAGGTGTTAGCGGGAATAATGATAGGGCGCAACTCGCGCGTGACATCGCAGCAAATATTAATGTACCTAACGTTGGAACGATAATGACTAATGCTGAGTTGCCAACGTTTCGAGGGAGAAGGAGACAGAATGATGGAGAGTTCCTAGAAAACAAGTCCTTCGCAACTCATATAGAAAATTTAAAGGCGTATATGTCCTTACTCCCAGACGCGACCAGTGATGAACGGAAAAAAGAATTCCTTGTCCGTTCCGCTAATAAAAACGTAGGAGACTTTAACGCAGTAGTTACCAAACTCGTGAACGCAGATGTGAACTATACGTTTGATCAGGTAGTTAAAATCCTCGATGATATATACGGATGTCGTGGAGAAAAAAGCATCCACGCCTTGGCCTGTGACTTAAATGAATTGCAATTGATTAGGAATAACGCATTAGCCGCGCAGTTGGTTACGGCGTTTTCAAAGATACGTAAACTCACTGAAAACATTTTGACGTCAAATACATTGGGTTGGCAAAGGCACCCGTATTACCAAGCGTGTACAACGCAAGCAGAGTTGAAACGATTCGTAGGTGACAGCATGTCATACAGTCTAGCCTTAACAGTTCTTGGTCCATTATTAGATGAGTCGTTCGCTAGGAAAATTTTTGAACACCAATTCAATATGGCTGAGGAATTATTAGCAAGGTTAATTTCAACCGTCAGAGGTCAGGCGGAGACAAAAAAGATACTTGTGTCACAATTTCCAGTTAGAGACGAAAGTGAGAGCTATGTAGGTGATATAGCCAGTGAGTTTGACGAAGGCATTGATGCCCAAGATCATTTCCCGGAAAATGAGGTGTTCTACGGCAGTGTTGGAAATTACCGTAGGAACTACCGTGCAGGAGTACGTAGGATCACTCCTAGACCTTGGTTAAGGAACCCTCGTGGTAGGCCAAGAGAGTTTAACAGTTACGTGGGTGACCGAGCAAATGGATCTTTGGAGTGTAATATGATGAGAACAGACAACAGTAGCACTAATGTTTCTGGTCAGGCTTCAGGTCATCTTCCCAAGTATGAAGCAACAAAAAAACGCGGTTTCCCGTTTTGTAATAGTTGTTCAATGGTGGGGCATTTCGAGTGCAGGCCCAAGAGAGATCAGTTTCCTAGAGGGTGCTTTGCATGTGGTGGAACCCACGTGGTAAAAAATTGTCGAGCAACAGGAAGTGAAATACGTCACTATAAATCTTATTTACGCGGTGGAAATGTGAATAGGGGTGGCCAAAAGCACGGTAAGTCAGTTGCTTTGCTTTTGCTGGTTTCCTTGCTTCGCTTTTTTGGCTTTTAATTATTAAGGCCATTAATTACGGTTTTTCCTTGCTATATTCCGTATAATCCTATAATCCTATCGTATAATCCTATGAGTGTTAAAAGTTTGCTCTACTCTTTCTGATTCGTGTTGCGGTAATAAGATGTTAACTAATTAACGTATTTTTTTTCTTTAAAAAAAAGGGGTGTAAAATAAAATGTTCATGGCGGCGTATTCTCCTTAGTATTTTTGACGTGTTGCGTTGCGTAAATTTCTAGAATATTGACTTTATCGTATTCATTTCATTTGCGTTTTGATAAATAGTAAATCATTAATGTCCTGATGATAATGCCGAATGTTTTTATTTTTTTTTTTAGAAATGTTTTGGCGACTTGAATTCACTTTTGATCTCTAGCATGATTACCTTTTTTAGCTGCGGTTCTTGTTTTCTTTTAATTTAATCTTTAATTATTGGTAAAGTAGATGGTTCTTCGTTAATCCTTTTTTTAACTGTGCGTTCTTTAGTTGAGATTTATTAACCATAATATATCGAGTTTTTAACAAACAGGGTTACATATCAATGTGTTCTTGCTTTAGCTACCCTGTTTATTGCTTGTTTTTGCCGTTAGCTAATTAAATGCTTGGTTGGTATTGATAAGAATGTTTGAATACTTTCAACTTTTTATGGAATAATTTGCGATGCGGTTAACGTAATTGAATATTAAAAAATGGGTTAAGAGCGACACGAATGCGATAATTTAATAAACATTATCTTTCATTTAGAATTATAATTTAGATGTTTCGTTGATTACCACTAAAATTTTATTAATTATTGAAGAGATCGTTCACTAATTGATTGCGTGGTACTATGTTTCCACGGGGTTCGTTAATTTGGCGAATTCTTGAGTTTAGTTTAAACATTTTAATTTTGGGTTCATTACTCACTCCAGCATTACGGGGGGGTGCTATGTACGAGCGCGTTGCCGTACATGTCTTTGATGTCTGTATCTGGCTGGTGTATTCTTGACACCGCACCCTATAAAGGCCATGCGCGTTTAGCTTACGGTGCTCTTCGGTTCGCTCATCCTCCTGTGCCAGTGGCTCAATAAAATACCACCAAGCTTACCCCTGTTTATCATTAACCACCGCATAATCCATTCAGTATGTTAACTCAAGAGGATAACAGATATGTCGTCATATATTTCCTTTAACTGCAAAACATAGCGATTTAGAAACTAGTAACTTTCAACATTTTACCAGATCATTTATTCATCAAGTCCGGTTAGAGCTAAAGCGATATCATCGCAATGTTTCCCATGAAAGAAAAAAACATTCTCAACGCTCTGATACCATACGAACACCAGAATTTATGCGAAATGATTAAAACATTATTAATGAGTTGCCCAGAAGATCGAAGAGGACCATTGCCCAAAAACTCCAGGCATTACATAGAGTGAATTGTCACAGCTGTGGTACATCAGAACATTTTATACAAGTCACCTGTAGTGACTTGTATCGAAGGTTATCAGGCAAGGCCAATTATCAGGTCATCCTATAAGTTCGGTCCAAATTTTTCCTTTTTTTTAATTGAACGAAATTTAAAGAGAATGTGACTCTCCTTTAAACGAGATTTATTTTTTTATTAACCGGTACTTCATAAATGAAGCCTTTCATCCCGCCTTCTATGGCGTAAACCATACCAGCTTAGACGTGATCTAAATAGACTTGTATCGCGTCAATTGAATTTACAAAAGCAGCGAAGCTTGGTGTGCTCAGAGCGATAGTAGTTAGTTTGTTCAGTACTTAGTATTACTAATATTTAAATGTCTGAACGTTGCTTCACCTCTATGATTAGTAAAAAAATTAAATGAATTTTAACTGATATTATTGCACTTGTTTCTGTTTCCGACTCACTAAAAGTTAGCAAGAAAATTCCGGTACATTCTAGAATTTTCGTTTCGTATTACGTTATAACCAGTCAGAACACTTGCTTAACACTTTGACCGCAATTGGGAAAACTGAAGTTCAATATTCAACACATATTTAAAGTCAATCTTAATAAGCAACGTGGAAATAGCTAATATTCACTGGATCATGCCCTTATTTAGCTTCAATCAAGTATTTCTGCAAATTGAGCTTGTGACTATTGGTACGTCAGCAACATTAGGAAAATCCCCTACGTGTCCACCGGTGGCGCACGTTGCGGTCTAAGTGTTAAGGGTGAGTTTAATTAATGATCATTTCAATTCATCGAAATGACTGAATATTATTTCAAGTTCAGTATTTAATCATCTAGTGTTATTTCATCGATTTATAGCATAGTCCAGAGGCATAGTCGAGACAACTTTTGATATATTCGTGGTGGGAAAACTAGAGTAACTAGATATATTCCGAGTAACTAGCAGAAAAATTTAACTAATGCAGCAAAAACATACAATTATTATTTTAGTCGTAAAGTCTTTAATCAAATGGATGCATGTAAAGTTGGTAAATGTATGTTGTACGAGGCTCGTACATAATAAAAATAAATTTAGGGATGAGTTTCCACCAGGGTCACCAGCAATTTGCAACTATGGACCCCCCTAGTTTACACTAGGTAATCATGGATTGAGCTAGCTGAACCCCCCAAGTGGGGGTTCCAGCAGCCCTCCCTCTCTTTGGCCGAGCGTCTTACCCGTGCTGGAACCCCCTCATAAGATGAGAGTGGTAGCACAGAACACCCGGCCGCTTACTTGGAATACTCTCTGTTGTTGTGGAGCTGGTCTTTCATGAACACACGTCGGTTATAGGGCTTCCAGGGTGCTTTTTCATAGTATACTGTTTGTGGTGAGCGTAACAGTTGATTACGGCAGATGGTTCAGGGCATAGATGCTTTCCACGGGATTGGTTGGACGATTTATATGAGATCATATGCGTTGATTTTCCGGAGATATTCTAGGAGTTCAGCAATAGGTGCTTCATACCCCAACACGTCCTTGATAGAAGGAGGTGGGCTGCTGTTATCCGCGAATAGGCTGATGTAACGACGTCTTGCGTGATGTAAGGCTGGGCAGTCTAAAATTACATGGTGCACGGTAAGGCGGGAACGTAGGCAGAGAGGACAGCCGGGTGGAGGCTCTTGTAGTGCGCTGTTCATCAGGTATCCATGGGTAAGGTGTGTATGGCCACATCTGAGACGGTTAAGAATGACTTCATTTTTTCGGGATAGTTCGTTCTTTTTGTGGGGATACGGGTCAGGTTGGATGTTCAGTAAAAAATTTCCCTCTTGTTGCCAGTTTTCTTTCCACCGGGTATTGATTTTGCAAGCGATAATTGGGTACCAGTCTCGATAAAAGAGCATTACACTTTCCGCAGGGCGAAGTGCGGCACTTTTTGCAAGCTTGTCGACTGCCTCGTTGCCGTCTATACCCACATGACTCGGAATCCAGCACAATTTAACAGTTTTGCGGTATTTGAATATGTCATCAATTTGGTGTTTGAGGATTCGTACAAGAGGATGGGACGTGCGTGCGTTTCGCAGTGATGTCAGAGCGCTTAGAGAGTCTGAATAGATAAAGAACTTATCCCCACTGTGGTCGCGAATGATTTTCAATGCCAGTTCAAGTGCGTGTAGTTCCGCAGTGAATATTGATGCAGCGCTGGGGAGAGATATTGTTCTTTTTGTTCCGCTACACTCCGCCGCAGCACCGACTCGATCGTCGTATTTAGAGCCGTCCGTAAATATCGGTATGTATCCTCGGTATTCCTCCCGTCGCAGCCTCTGGTATTCCTGGACGTATAAGGCTGGGTGGGTGAATTCTTTCTTGTAGAAGGTTAGGTCCTGGTTCACGTCTGCTGGGATAGTATTCCATGTAGGTACATCGACGTTTTGCAATCGGTACGAGAACGAGGGCTTTATCCGCAGTTGGTGAAGCTGAAGGTTTTCAATTAGTTCGTGAGTGCGAACAGCGAAAGACGGCGTGAGCTGCTTGTTTACAAACAGTCTCCAGTTGGTAGGTGGTATAGCCAAATTGCGGGCTGGGTTGGACAAGTGGCTTCTTATTTTCAAGTAGTATTTCAGCGAAAGTTGCTCTCTTCGTAGCTGGAGGGGCATTTCGCCGGAGATGACTTGTAGACTGGGAATAGGTGTTGATTTGAATGCTCCCGTTGCAAATCGTAGGCAGTCGTTTACAATGGGGTCCAGAAGTTTGAGTGTTGATGTTGCAGCGGAGCTGTACACGATGCAGCCATAGTCCAGTTTAGATCGGACGAATACTCTGTACAAGTGGAGTAGAGTGTTCTGGTCTCCACCCCAGTCGTGGGAAGAGATTGATTTGATTATGTTGAAGTTCTTCTTGCAGCTTGATTTGATGTTGTTGATATGGGTTTTCCAGGTCAATTTTCGGTCCCACGTGAGCCCAAGAAACTTAACTTCGTCCACAAATTCGATGGTTTTGTTGCTGATTTTCAGGGTAGGTGGTACTTGAAGGCCTGGAAGGGAGGTAAAATGGACAGCCTTAGATTTATCCATCGAGAAGGAAAATCCATTGTTTTGCGTCCACAGTGCCACTCTGTTGATGCATTCTTGAAGTTTGGCTTCAATGATGCTGATGTCACTGTGTCGGTAGCCAAGTTGGAAATCGTCTACATATAGTGATGCATGGAAACGTGGGTCTTTAGGGATCTGTGAAGCTATTTCGTTGATTTTGATAATGAAGAGGGTGACGGAAAGAACTGAACCCTGTGGGACCCCTTCTTCCTGAGGGCATGGATTGGATAGGTGGTTATTTACTCGTACCCTGAAAGTACGGTCCCGTAAAAACTCTTGGATATATAGAGGCAGTCTTCCCCGGAGATGTAGATGATGGAGGTCTTGCATAATGCCGTAGTTCCAGGTGGTATCATATGCCTTTTTGAGGTCGAAGAAGACACTAACGAAGTGTTCATTGTGGACAAAGGAGTTTCTGATAATGGTTTCGAGACGGATTAGGTGGTCAACGGTGGACCTGTCCCGGCGACCCCCGCACTGGATATTGCTGAGGTGGCCGTGCATATCGCAATAGTCGATGAGTCTATTGTTGATGAGGCGTTCCAGAACCTTCCCGATGCAGCTCGTGAGCGCAATTGGCCTGTAGTTGTGAGGCGAATGTGGGGTCTTTCCAGGTTTTTGAAAAGGGATTATTACTGCTTCTCTCCAGGTAGCCGGGTAATACGAATGAAGCCATAATTTGTTGTAGAGAAACAGTAAGTTTTGTTTACCAATTTCTGGAAGGTGCTTGAGCATTTGGTATGAAATTCCATCTGCACCAGGTGATGTATTTTTCGTAGTCTCCAAGGCAGAATCCAGTTCGGCGAGGGAGAATGCGATGTTGTATGTTTCGTTGTTGTCCGATGAGAAGTCCAATTGGTTAGTTTCTGCACGTTGTTTTCTTCGTAAAAATTCCTGAGGGTAATTCGTCGCACTGCTAACTGAGCTAAATGTTTCTGCTAATTTGTTTGCTATTTCTGGAACGGTAGAGTAGCTTATATTATTTTCTTGTAATATTGACAACTGTCTTTGAGGTCTGCCTTTAATTTTTCTGATGTTTTCATAAATACGGGTCATTGGCGTGTTCTTCGTAAATGTGCTGGTGAATGCTGTCCATGCCTTCCGCTTCTCCTCTCGCAGAAGGTTTCTGTGGATGGCCCTGGCTCTTTTCCAGCGTAGGGCATTTTGTGCAGATTTTGTTTGCCTAAATTTTTGATAGAGGCGTTCGCGGTTGGTGCGTGTTTGTGTCAGCTGCGCGCTCCAGTAGGGCTTCGGAAAGAATTTTGTGAGTTCTATGGTTGGAATACAATCGTTTGCAACTGCTGTTAAAGTGTCGATAAAGGTGCTGAGAGCTTCAGAGCATGTATGCTCGTCAGAGATTTTAAGTTTTTCCCAGTTTTGGTGCGCCTCGTAAGACGTCCAGTCTGCCTTTTTGTTGTTCCACATTGAGCGTTTCTGATCGTTACGTTGTGCATTAATTAGTCGTACTATGATGGGAATATGGTCACTGTCTTCCGGAGATCTACAAGTCTCCCATTCCAAGTCCACACTCAGACGAGGAGATGCCAGGGTTAGGTCAATGGCGGACTCAGAGTTGTAAAGGTGCGGTTCCACCGGTGTGCTGTACTGTGCCGCACACTGTACTGAACAAATGTATGCGCCGGTGGAACCGTATAAGCGAACGACAACAATTTGTACGCGAACATTTGAGAAAAGTGCGCGCACATCTGCGAACATGTGTGCGCGTACTCAACTTCTTTGTGTACTCGCTCTGACGAACAGGATTAATTTGTGCGCGCACTCAGTTGTGTTTCCGCTGCTAAAGGGGAAACATCTGTGTGTTCGCGAACAATGGAGTGGACGAACGATAAAGTTATTAAGTTTATTCAGGCAGTTGAGGCGCGTCCAGTGCTCTGGGACACTTCTGCATCGAGTATAAAAACAAGAATATAAAGCATGATGCAACAACGGATTTGGGCAAAGAATTTTGTTGCGATTCAACTGAGGTAATGAGAAAATGGAAGATTATTCTTGCTCAGTACCGCAGAGAGCGCAAGAAAGTTGCTGAATCTAAAAGTTCAGGTTCTGGCGTAGGTGACATTTATAAGCCAAAGTGGTTCGCATTTGATTATCTCTTTTATTCAAGGAAGACACTGTCCCAACGTCACTGTCAATACAGAATGGCAAATGAATCAGCAGGTAAGACAATGTGCATGTATTATTTGCAATTTAATTATACAGTTATAAAATACTTATCAATATTTAGGATCACCTTTCCGTGCTGACTACAGGGTGATATTTTACGTGACCAAAATTTGACCATATGTAAAAAATTGACAACTGGCGGCACATGACACGAGTCGCTCAACTCTCAAGTATACAGGACTTTAACGATTTTTGCCATTCATGTAAATCGTTTTACTTTGCGATTTTCTACCTATGGTTAAATTTTGGTCACAGAAAGAAACACCCTGTATAGTCACATTGCGAACACTTAAATGGTTTATTCAAATTATGCACGATATCAATATGTATCTTAATATATACAAGCATTCGTGAGGCTTCTTGAAGATAGTATTACACCCTGTACTGTAATAACTAGGGCTCGGATAGTTATGCAGTAAAACGATAGATGCCACTAAAAATTCTTCGTACCAAAAATTTAAAATGAAAAATTTGACTGTACTAATCTATATTTTCTATAACACCTCGTGCGTTTAACTTAAATACCCGAGGTGTTATCCGAGCCCTAGCAAACTGCATATTACAACACTGGCTGCAGCACACAGCACAACCTCTTCTTGTCCGTCCATTTTACTAACTAGATCACTGAAGGCAAACTGTGCGGTCTGTGCCTAACTTTTTGTACGCGCACAGGTCAGCACGTGTTGCACTGTTCGCGTACGAAAAGCTGCGCACATTATCCGGTGGACCTGGGGTGTTCTTTTTGTGCGCGCGCTGACGAAGTTCTGCACAAAAAGTGCGCAACAAATTGTGCAGCACACGGTTTTGGTGGAACCGCACCTTTAGAAACTCGTGTGTGTGCTCCTGTGTTGAGGAGAGTTAGGTTATGTTGGTCTATAAATTCTTCTATTATCCGGCCACGGGCATCTGTCGTTTCACAACCCCAAGTTGTACTATAGCTGTTGAAGTCCCCCATCAAAATGATTGGCGGAGGTAGTTGATTTATTAGTTCGTTCATTATTTCCTGGGTTATGGGGTGGCTTCTTGAGGTGTACAGCGACGCAAATGTTATCCGTCGAGTGATGTGGGCAGTGGCTGCGATGACCTGGATGGCAGAAGTTATGGTGACTTCTTGGAATGGAATTGACTCATGAATAAGCAGTCCGACTCCTCCATGAGGCGTGACGTTAAAGTGGCCATGTTTGGTTAGTAGATTGTAATGGGGTATGGAAAAATTTGAGTTGTGCCAGAGTTTAGTTTCTTGGAGAGCAACAATATATGGGTTATGCAAGTTAATTAGTTCTAAAAGTTCGCTCTTTTTGGCTCGAACACCCTGGCAGTTCCACTGTAGGATGCAGATTCCGTTATTCATTTTGGTTTCCTTTGACTTCTTTTTGGTACTGGTTATAAATTCTTCTGGTTTCGCTTCTAACGGTCGGGTTGTTCTCACTTGTAATTTCGCTGTCGCTCATTGCCGAGTCGTAATCTGGTGTAATTTGTACTGGGGTAGAAAATATTTCTCCTGTGCTTGGATCAGCGTAGACTGCTTCCGCTACCTGCTTCTTTCCTGATGGTTTTTCGTTGCTTTCAGAGCTTTTTCTTTTCCTTTGCGTACCGTCTGAGAGCTGAGAGGGCCCTAGTGGAAGAGCTGGAGGAGCTGTCCCCACTTGTTTAATCGGTGTTGGAGGTTGTTGGCTGGGTGTTTGTGCAGCGGTAGATGTTACGGCAGAAGCGTAGTTCCTGTGATATTGGTGTTGTTCACTCTCCAGCTTTTGTCTTGCTTGCACTCTGCTCAGTTTGTATTTGTGCTGGATTGCAAGGATTTCCTGTTGGTACTTGAATTCAATGCATTTATAGGAGCCTGCGAAGTGGTCTTTGCCGCAGTTGTGGCATTCTATCTTGATGCTCGTGCATTCGCCGGAATCTTGGTTTACATTGTTGCATCTCGCGCATATCGTTTAAGGCCTGGTGCATCGTTTCTGGGTGTGGTTATACTCCAGACATTTCTTGCAGAACATGGGGCGCGGCACGTATGGAAATACCTTGGTTAGTGATTGTTCTCCGGGTATGGTTATGTAGTTAGGGAGGTTTTGCCTGAATGTAAGTAAGATTGCTTGGGAGACAGGGTTTTTCGGTTTGATCCAGGTAGCTCTCACTGCATCACTCAGTCCGTAGTCTTCCATGAGTCCGTCCCGGAAGCACTCGAAATTGGAGAGGTCGTACTCATATAGATATATGAGGCCTTTCACTGAGTTGAAGTAAGGGTGTTCAGCTATGGAGACAGGGATGTTGTTTAAGGTTTTTACATTACGGATTAGGGTACTTTGTTCTTTGGTGGCAATTTCAATGATATATGAGTCTTTATCCTGTGATGTAATTCTCTTTGGCTTTTCACCCAACTCAAGTTGAAGGCTTCGCTCGAGCACCCAGGGTGAAATTTTGCGCTTTTCATTAGAGTCCAAAGTACATTTGAAGTGAGTGGCGTAGGGAGGGGCGTGTTTTTCATTTGACTCAGTTGGGCTGTTCAGCATCTGTCTAGCACGGCGCTTCCCGACCTTGTGGTTGTTCTGGATTGTAAGTACTTGTTCCTCTTCGATTTGCTTTGGGCAGGTTTTGTCTTTAACTTGGTGAGGGCCGTGACAGTGGATGCATTCGGCTTCAGAGGCAAGGCACTGACTGCTGCCGTGCCCCACTGCCCCGCACCTTCCACAGGTTGTGGCTCGGCTGCAACGCTTTTTGGTATGTCCGTACATCTGGCAGTTGGCGCAGTGCATTGGTTTGTCGATATATGGGTATACTCGGGTGTCTGATCGTTCGCCGGGAATGTATATGAAATCGGGGGGAGACTCTGATTTGAATTCTAGAATTATCGCGCTTGTTTGTTCGTATCTTGTCTTGATGAAGGTGGCGTCAATTACTTCGCTGATGTTATAGTTTTCTTTGAGCCCAGTTTCGAATTCGCTGAAGTTCTCCATGTTGTATTCGTTGATATAAATGAGTCCCTTGGATTTATTGAGTTTTGGGTGGGCGAAGACTTCACATGGCACTCCGTTTATATTAGTGATGGTCAACAGTGCCTGGCCTTGCCTGTTGTCTCTGGCCTCGAGTGTGAAGCTCTCCCTTCCACTGGTGGTGATGGATTTGGGCGGAGATCCGGTGGCTGAGCGAATTACGTTTTTCACCAGGTAGGGGTCTATCTTACGTTTTGTTTCGGGTGTAAACTTCATGGTAAAGAAGCGTGTGAAGCTCCGCTGTGGTGGCTGTTCGGTAACATTGAGAGGGACAAATTTGTTCTTCTTCCTATGTCTCGCACTCTGGGTCACCTTCCCTTGTTCCTCCGGAGGTGACAAATGGGCTGATAGAGCTTGGGTTACTTCCTCGACGGTGTTTTCCAGGTTTTTAATTCTTTCCTCGATGCAGGTTGGGGGTATGTCAGAGTTACTGTCTTCGGTATTCAGTTTCGAGATGTCACGATCCGGTAACACCCTGCTCATCGATCTAACCAACTGGTTAAGGTTCCTCTCTATGTTGGTGATGCGGTCGGTGATATTTTTTTGGTGCTCTCCATTATGAGCTGTATGGTTCGTTGCCATCAGTGAAGATCCACACGTAGTTGTACAGACACTTGCTGGCTCGCCTGTCATTGCGGCGATTGGTGTCCTGATAGATTTTACTTCATTTGGCTGGGTCGTCACTTTTGTTGGCTCCTTCGCTCGCTGCTTCTGGTCCTTCCCGGTGCGTCCCCGGTTAGGCCGCGGGCCTCCACCGCCCCTCCTCATATCGCCTGGTCCTCGGGGCACAAGGCCACCGGGACCAGGGGTGTATGTTTCCTTTTTACTCGCGATATGCGAGTTTTATTCAATGCTCAAAACACAGGTTCAAGATAAACATACAAAACTAAAGATAAAAGACCCAGATGTTAGTGGGCGCCCCCCACGTTGGTTCTACCCACGGACAACACTCGTATAAATTAGCTTATGATCACTATGTTGCCAATTTACATAAACGATATGTAATGAGTTGCAACTCCTAGTGGGTATATTAACGGTACCACCACGGGAAGGTGTGGGTGGGCTGGAATACTTGTTATGGACAAGTAATCCTTATCAAATATCCTTGTCTATAGACTGCTCCCTTTACGATACAAATGATGATAACACAGTTCGGCACCAGTAAAATTGGTAAAGGGAACAGTGAAATTTCCGCTCGTACAGTGGTTAAATGGCAAACGGAAAGGCATGCCTTTCTTGTATCTATAATGTGGCGCGAGCCAGTAAATCAAATTCCTGATTTTTACTGCTTTGCATGGAAAATATTAGGAGATTCTCAAACATAAACAAGTCAAAGATTGTGAATCAGATATAAAACCTGTCATTTATGTGGAAATACAAATTCCAGTTCCTCTATTAACTAGTGACATTACAGAAGATGATTCACCGCCTGAAGTGGAAGACAACAATGATGCAATATACGTATGGGAATGAGTCTGAGTAAAATAGATTCGAGTTCATAAATCAAACGAGATTGAATGATTTAATGAGAGACTTGTCACTGTCAAAAAACAATACATAACTGTTGAGCTCCAGACTACAACTGTGGAACATTCTTTTGAACCGCAAAAAATAGCAATATTCCGTCAATGTCATATCATAGCTATTTTTCACACAAACGAAGATTGTGCTTGTTTTTTACTGATTCAAATTAATTTGTATGTTACGAGACGAAATCGTTTTCGTTGTGAGAGATCTAAACCTCATATTTTAATTAGAGTGGATACGGAAAATACAGAGATGAAAGGGTGCACACGAAAAGGAAAGAAAAGACAGAGCAAAATAGAAAAAAGAAGTGCTCTACGTTTTTTACCATCGTGCATTCAATTAAGACCAGAAAATGACAACATCAGATGAGATAATTTTCATAGAATTTATTTGAATTTACGACTGAACTCATGAGTTGTATTACAGCAAAATTCAGTATGACACTGGACGCAAATTCACGCTGAAAGGCCACCATACAAAATCACACAAATAGAGAATAATCAAAAATGCACAGCATTTGTGACTCACCACAAAAAATAACGATGGAGACAGTGAATCTCAAACAATGGTCTATAATGAATTTAATGTTGTCAACGATTTCAATAATTTTGTTGTCACATATTGGTAATATGGTACAATTGGAGATGTTTTACACAAATGACATTGTTCTCGCAAATGCTTAGTTTTCGAGATATTTAACTTTGAAGTTATAGGAACGTCGTTTATAAAATTGAAAAAACGGACACGTAAATAAGCAGAAATACGGTTTTGAAGTAACAAAAGGTGAGGCTAGGTTAGTTAAAGTTAGGTTACTTAAATAAACTAAGCTAAAATAACCTAAAATAACTCAATTTAACTTAACCTCACCGAGGCCGATGACTGCCGCCAAAAAACTTGCCGTGGTCCGCGTCCGCAAAGCGCCGGAAGAGCCATATCGAAACTGCCGCTAATGCTATTCTTTCTTGAACGTTATTTATGCTATATCTCAAATACCAAGCATTTGCAAGCACAATGTCATTCGTGTAAATCGTCATAAAATATCTCCAATTCCCTACATTTCGTAATGAAATAATGAAAGTTGTTGATAACATTATATTCAATATTGACCCAAATAATACCTGAAGGTTGCACTCGCGACAATAATTTGTCACAGAAATGGGACAACGCAATTGTTGTGGTGAACTCGATACAATTTGTTAAAGAATAAAAACACGCATGTTGAATGCTAGCTATGCTGGATGACATTGCGTTGTACTTTTCCACTAGCTATTGTTTGAATAAATAATTGTTAAACACTAACACTAAACAATTCTTGGATATACTGTTCCCATATAGCTCATACTAACTAATTTTTGTAAAAATTAAGCATCAAAACACGGTCAGTCTTGTGTGTCCCTAGGTTATGTAAATTAGGTTAAACATAATTGTAGACTTTAAAAATACCTTTGATGATAGGATGCCCTAAAAGTCGCCGAACTTATTCGGGCCCACAAGTAGCCATACTCAAATATGTTCATTGTACTAGACGTAAGGGTAAATGAGTAGCGTTGATCAGTAATCGATTTTCCACTTTTCGTTGCCTATACATAGGCAATTAGATCGAAATAAACAAGTTTTCTTCTCTGCGCTCTCCATCGGAAATGAGTATTTTACGATTTATAGCTGTAAATAACTTACCGCAACTCTAGTGTTTGAAGCGGTCCAGCAAAATTATCCAGAAAAATATAAGGCCCCAGTTTCAAACATTGTACATAAACGTATTCATTAGTTTTAGACTCGTAATAAACATAGTTTACATACACAGTGGTACCTCGGTACTCGACCATAATCCGTTCTGAGGTGGTGGTCGAGAACCGATTTGTTCGAGAGCCGAAACCTATTTCCCCATGAGAAATAATGGAAAGTAATGTAATCCGTTCTTACCCTTAAGAAAAATACATAAAATATTAAAAGAACGTGTATCTAAACAACAATGAAGACGTAAATGTGCACAAGCAGTACATGATAACGATTCGTAAATTTGAAGACTTTTTCGCAGATGAGAGCTTCACTAATGCTGTCCCCTGCCAACATCTTTTCCTTAATGAAGAAAAGAAGCAACTTCTCCATTTCTTCCATTATTTGAGGCCTTTGCGCACTAATTCCTGTCACTCCCATTGCAACATAAGCTTTCTTTAACACTTCCTTATGCTTCAAGATAGTGGAAATGGTTGATTTCGCCATTTCGTACTGCGACGCGAGGTCGGACACTCGTACACCACTTTCATATTTTGCAATAATTTCCTTCTTCAGTTCTATGTGGTCCTCACTATTTTCCTCTTTGTCTTCCCCTTATCACTGTCTTTCTTTGGACCCATAATTAAGGGCTAGAGCAACACGAAAAAGTTTAAATCTAGAAAGAAATACAGTACTCGAACAAACTGCGTACGTCTTACTCCGCTCACGGTCAGAATCGAACTGACGCTTACCCGCTGGCCGAGGAGCGCGTTCGGGTCGACTCGGCTAGTCGAGTACCGAAAATCTGTTCGAGATCCGAAGCATTTTCTACTCTAATTTTTGGTCGAGAACCGATTTGGTCGAGTATAGAGGCGGTCGAGAACCGAGGTACCACTGTATAAGAATATAACTCGCGAACATCACATATCTGAGCACAGATTTGAAATCTGCACGTCATTACGATTACTGAAGTAGCAAATTTAAAATATAAATCACACACCGTAGAATGTGTCAAATTTGTTGACCAGTGTTTTTAAGGAATGTGGCAAAACTACCTCGGCAAATTACCGTGGTCAAACGCACCACGGCAAATCAGTGTTCGCCGGCGTCGAAACATATAGTGAGAAAGGTTCAAAAATAAGCTGATGATTTCTCAGAAAGATTTCGAAATTAATAATGAAGCTTACAGTACATAAATAAGTATTAGAACCATCATTAGAGAACAACATAGGAATGACCTCATAGATTATAGCCCTTAAAATGCCTTTCGTTTAACGAGAAAGCGTACATCAAGTTGTTCACTATTTGCACAAAATCATTTAGACAATGGATGTTAGATTTAGCAAACTGTCCTTCAGTTCAATGAAACCAAAATTGTTTTCGGTTATGATGTCGAGAGTCATGTTTGAAAGACGGAGGGATCAGCTTTAGAACCTAAAAATACCATACCAACTGTGGAGCTGGGAGGTGCTGACATTTACAGTTGCTTCACCTCGCACTGCAGTGGGGCACTCCACTTTACCTCGCACAGCACTGGGGCACTACACTTCACCTCACAGCACTGGGGCACTACACTTCACCTCGTATAGCACTGGGGGCATTCCACTTCACCTCGCACAGCACTGGGGCACTCCACTTCCCCTGGCACAGCACTGGGGCACTCCACTTCCCCTGGCACAGCACTGGGGCACTCCACTTCACCTCGCATAGCACTGGGGCACTCCACTTCCCCTGGCACAGCACTGGGGCACTCCACTTCCCCTGCACAGCACTGGGGCACTCCACTTCCCCTGGCACAGCACTGGGGCACTCCACTTCCCCAGGCACAGAACTGGGGCACTCCACTTCACCTCGCACAGCACTGGGCACTCCACTTCCCCTGGCACAGCAGTAATCCACACCACATCAGCGAATGAAAAATGGATGGTACCCCCCTGCATCGCCACATTTTGGGGAATAATCTCATCCCGAGAACAAAGCGTTTATTCCAAAATCGCGAGTAGGTGTTCGAACTGGACAATGACTCAGTACGCACGGCAAATCTAGCATACGAAGGGTTAGATAATCACATAATTGATGCTCTCCAGGGTCCAAGCCAATCGCCTAAACTCAGTTCAATGGAAAATCTTTAATGGAACACTGAAGAACCAGCTCTCACCAAAACACCCCGGTTCTCTTGCTGAGTTTAACAACTAAACAGTGAAGAATCGTCGTTGACACCATTTCAAATTACCGAACCCCTAATTCCATTATGCGGAATCCATCTCCAAGCAGTAGTGAAGGGTAAAGACATCGCAATGAAATAATTAATACAAAATTGAATTTAAAAACATGTACCATACATGTTTTTTGTGTATAAATTCGTAAACCTAAAAAATATTACTCTATATTATGCATTTTATAGTAAACATTTAAGAACTATAAACTATCATAGATTCAAATATGTTTTCCGACTAATTATTTTAAGCTCGATGAACGTAAAATCTCGCGTGTTCGAATACATTTTGTTCTATCTCTGTCGGAGAGTTGGCATGGCTTATCGTATAAACACCTACTCATATCCATGTACACCTTTACATAAAATATTTAACTCTATCCCACATATTATGGACAAATTTCGACACTTACAGTACAGTTAAATTTAGAATTGAGCTTCAATTTGCTTTCATTTCTATTTGAATTTTCTTCCCCAATGTTGGGATAATGCATGTATTTCCAGGGAAACTGTAGGTCATGAGCGACCAAGTTAACCCAGAACTTCAAGAAGAGCCTCATTTCTACTGCAAAATGTAGTTCGTAAAATGGAAACAATACTAATTTGTCGTCCTTGATAAAATATGTTGAATGAAAGGTCACGTTGTTAAATAATATGTGTGTATGTTGAGTGAAAAATCTTGAAAATAATTCAGGATGGGCCAGCAATGACAGCTCACGAGAACAGAGTTTATTAAAGTAAGTTAAACTTGGCTGGTTCCCGGGCCGTCACCCCAGCCGGTCGGAGGGTTCCGCTCTCCATAGGTAGAGAACGGAGGGCGACCCCCTTCCCAGCACCCCGAAGTTTCCCAAGAAACGGCAACCTGTTAGAGAGAGTCACGCATTATAGCCCGAGACTAGCGGAGCATTACCTACGCAATAGAGAGATGTGCAGTAAGTTACATTTAAAAGAAAGGACATTCCCAAAAATACTTTAGGTTTACGCACTTACGCATTTACGCATTTCAATGAAAATCACGTTATACTGAAGAGATCTCATCTAAAATAGTCAAATTTGACAGGAGAACGTAACGAGATCACTTCGATGAAATACAAGTTGCCGTATGAATTTTTTATGGGTTCTCACCTAATTTGTAGGACAATTACAATTGCTCGTAAGGCCTCCCAACGAATGGTCGAAGCTAGTAGCGCCCACTACCTCTCCACCCAACCTCCGTCGAGAGTCGTCCCACGAGGAGTCCCGAAGTGGTTCCCGCGAGCCGAGATGACCCTCTCCCAGCGCAGACCGAATGGATTTAGCTCATCGCGTTGGCTGACTGGCTCCACGAAAATCTACGTTTGGTAAACGTATAGCGTAGGAGCGGCAGGTGTAACAGTTCCACCATAGCAGCAGCAGATGTAGCCGTGACCTCAACAGTAGCCGCAGCAGAAGATGTAGCCGTGACCTCAACTGTAGCCGCAGCAGAAGATGTAGCCGTGACCTCAACAGTAGCCGCAGCAGAAGATGTAGCCGTGACCTCAACAGTAGCCGCAGCAGAAGATGTAGCCGTGACCTCAACAGTAGCCGCAGCAGAAGATGTAGCCGTGACCTCAACAGTAGCCGCAGCAGAAGATGTAGCCGTGACCTCAACAGTAGCCGCAGCAGAAGATGCAGCCGTGACCTCAACAGTAGCCGCAGCAGAAGATGTAGCCGTGACCTCAACAGTAGCCGCGGCAGAAGATGTAGCCGTGACCTCAACAGTAGCCGCAGCAGAAGATGTAGCCGTGATCTCAGCAGGGACCGTAGAGGCACCACCAACACTGTACCTTATCACAGCACACAACACGGCACATACTTATAACAGCTGCCACACGGTAAATTGGACAGCCAGAGACACGGCCTTTTCACTGTGCTCGCTGCATCTTAGGCCCCTTTCACACGAGTCACTTAGTGACCGTCACCGGTGACAGTCACCGGTTACCCGCCATTATTTCGAATGTAGCCTTTCATACGATGTCACTTCGGTTGCCCAGTTGCGCAACAGCATTTTGCTGTTACCCGTGAGGTAGCTGGTGACCATTGGAAGTATTTGCCGTCACCGATTGTTGGGTATAATACTAGCAATAGCTTTCATACTGAGTCACTCGGTGACGCAACACTTACATAACTGCGCGCGCTACCCGCAGTACTCAACGCGCTTTCCTCGTGTAAGCATGTGTGACATTGCTGTGTACATGGACAATATTAACACCCAAGAATTCATCCATGAAGTGGAGAAGTACCCTGCATTGTGGAATTCATCTTCTGATGATTATAGCAACAAGAATGAAAAGAGGAAGGCATGGAATGCCATTATTCTACACTTCATTGCGGACTTCGAAAGAAAACTCCCGCAGAAAAGAATGATTTAGGTAAGTAAAAGCAAGAATTTGTACATGTAATTTATTCATAAGTAGGAACTTTGGATCTGTTCCGTTTTATGGCATGCACAAAATTACTCTGAAGGCAAATGACTCAAAATATATTACCTAATTTATTTGAAAAATGAATATTATAATCGTAATCAGTACTAAAACTGTGTTACTACTAACAGATATTTCGTAAAAAATTGTGCATAAGACGGAAAAAAACGAAACTTTATTACACCTTTTTAGATATAATCTTTCTGCCAGGGAACAGCACCTTTATCACTTATAAAGTAGTCGGCAAATTCATCTCTCAGATTGCTGGCAAGTCTTGAGGTCGGCCCTGTTGCACATTCCCGTTCAAATACTCCTTCAACTGAGAAACTTTCATCAGTTTGAACACCATCTCTGGCTCGGAAAAAGTTATGCAGAACACAGCACACTTTGACAATGTCTTCTGCCAATTCTAGGTTTACATTAAGTGGGCGATGAAAAATTCGCCATTTGTTTGCCAGTATCCCAAATATGCATTCAATATATCTGCGAGCCGTGAAAGCCTATAGTTAAATATGCGTTTTTTTCACTCAAGAACTTTCCAGCATATGGCTGCATAATTTCTTGAGTAAGGCCAAAGGCTTCATCGGCCACAAACACGAAAGGCATAGGTGTCTCGAACCCAGAGGCGGATTTGTGTGCAGGAGGAATGTTTAGAGTTCCGTTTTTAAGTTTCTCGAAAAATACACTTTCTTTGAATACAGTTGCATCTGAGGACTTTCCATACGCACCCACGTCAATAAAGAGGAAATTATATGATGCATCACATACAGCAACGAGCAAAATGGAAAAATAATTTTTGTAATTGTTGAAGAATAAGGAACCACTATTCTCTGGCTTGATTAATCTGCTGTGTTTCCATCTAAGGCACCTACGCAATGAGGGAAATTTGTCTTTTCACAAAACTGAGTCGCGGTTTCCATCCAGAAATGTTTCGTCAGTTCAAGAAAAGAAATTAGCTTCACTCTTTCCCAAATGGCCTAGCAGACTTGGCGCATGATAGTAGAAATTGTAGATATGCCAAGTCTGTACTGGTAATGTAGATCACTCATAGTAGCTCCGGAGCCAAGGTATCTGTAACAACAAGAGATTTTATTCGTTATTATTCTCGTTTTCAAATTAATTTTAAACTATTTTAATTTATTTTTTTAACAATCTTTTATTTTCTTTTTTTTCAGCTACCCATGCCCAGAAGAAGTGGAAGGGAAATCGTGCCAGTTACACCAGAGAGTTGTTGAAGAAAAAAAACGAAAAAAGTGGATCAGGCGCAAATGGACGAAAGCAGTACGTGTATTTCGAAATCCTCAGATTCCTTGAAACGGTTACGAAACCTACCACAAGCAGCATGGACGAAAACAAGGATGAGGATGTTGATAATGACATAAACGTAGGGACTCCAAGGGAAAAAGAACTAGAAAATCCTTTAAAATGTGCGAGTATTGCGAGTATTGCCGTCTATGTCTGTATTCATTCCGTATTCAATCTTGACATCTGGATGCCTCGCACCCTATATAAGCCTTGCTTGCTCAGTTTGAGGCGCTCATTCATATCTTCTGTCCTCCTGTGCCAACGACATCTGGTTACCTAAATAAACTTACCACCAAGCTAACCTCTGTGATCATTTAACCACCGTACATTTGTGGACCAGTCTGGATTGAACTCACGTGCATGTGTGTAATTGCTTAAGAGGATATCAAGTATCCCGAACATTATATAGTTATTGGAACATTATACAGTCTCTGATGTGTAACGAAGAACATAACCAACTGTGGCAGCCGCGCCCCTCTGTTTTCGTGTTTGGGTTCTCAATACCGGCGGAAGACTTGGTAGAGGTTTACGGCCAATTCACAGTTTATTTGAATATAGGCTCACCATTTCGCACCAGAATCCTTGTGTATGAATCTGGAGAAGACATAGAAATAGTATTCGAGGTGACGATAAGTGCATTCCCAGCGACAAGTGATCACTAAAGAAACAATTTGTTTTGAATAATAAATTCAAGGTGCATACAATACTACGTACAATAACTGTCGGTGAATTTAAATGAACTGAAGCAGTGGTCTCATAGTGACAAAAGAACAGTGATTCGCTATTTTAAGCCATTTTAATAGACAACTACGTCCTTCAGCATCGTTCCCAGTCATCTCTCGAATAGGCGTAAATTACTGCTCAAAGTTCTCGAATAGGCGTAAAGTACTGCTCAAAGTTCTCAAATAGGCGTAAAGTACTGCTCAAAGTTCTCGAATAGGCGTAAATTACTGCTCAAAGTTCTCGAATAGGTGTAAATTACTGCTCAAAGTTCTCGAATAGGCTAAGGAAATTTTATGGTCTAGATCTTTCAGATCAGTTTGAAGACTTCTAAGTCTCGAGAGCGAATTGTGCTTTTCTTCAAAAGAAAGATCATTAATGTCAGCTACTAAGGAATTATGAGTTTTGGTCGCTTCAGACCGCATTATTTGCGGCTGTTAATTAAGAACTTAACATCCATTATGGGAAGCTACACACTACCGAAACAAAAAGGTTAGGTCACAGGTAAATATCAAGAAAAGAGAAGAAGTCTGCGCTAAAAGAGAAAGGTCATCCGCGACAACACGAGAACCAGCCAGGAAACCAGTGAGCCCCACGTTGGGCGCCACCTTGAAAATAATTCAGGATGGGCCAGTAATGACAGCTCACGAGAACAGAGTTTATTAAAGTAAGTTAAACTTGGCTAGTTCCCGGGCCGTCACCCCAGCCGGTCGGAGGGTTCCGCTCTCCATAGGTAGAGAACGGAGGGCGACCCCCTTCCCAGCACCCCGAAGTTTCCCAAGAAACGGCAACCTGTTAGAGAGAGTCACGCATTATAGCCCGTGACTAGCGGAGCATTACCTACGCAATAGAGAGATGTGCAGTAAGTTACATTTAAAAAAAGGACATTCCCAAAAATACTTTAGGTTTACGCACTTACGCATTTACGCATTTCAATGAAAATCACGTTATACTGAAGAGATCTCATCTAAAATAGTCAAATTTGACAGGAGAACGTAACGAGATCACTTCGATGAAATACAAGTTGCCGTATGAATTTTTTATGGGTTTTCACCTAATTTGTAGGACAATTACAATTGCTCGTAAGGCCCCCCAACGAATGGTCAAAGCTAGTAGCGCCCACTACCTCTCCAACCAACCTCCGTCGAGAGTCGTCCCACGAGGAGTCCCGAAGTGGTTCCCGCGTGCCGAGATGAACCTCTCCCAGCGCAGACCGAATGGATTTAGCTCATCGCGTTGGCTGACTGGCTCCACGAAAATCTACGTTAGGTAAACGTATAGCGTAGGAGCGGCAGGTGTAACAGTTCCACCATAGCAGCAGAAGATGTAGCCGTGACCTCAACAGTAGCCGCGGCAGAAGATGTAGCCGTGACCTCAACAGTAGCCGCAGCAGAAGATGTAGCCGTGATCTCAGCAGGGACCGTAGAGGCACCACCAACACTGTACCTTATCACAGCACACAACACGGCACATACTTATAACAGCTGCCACACGTTGGACAGCCAGAGACACGGCCTTTTCATTGTGCTTGCTGCATCTTATCCAGCACTCTCCCGAACTGGACCTGAACTCATGCGCAGTCGTACGCGCGGAAGGAGCTCTGCTGCGCTGTGAACATAGAAGGCTCAACGCAGACGAGCATATCATGAGCCCCCTGAAAACTAAGTTGAAGTGGCATTGAGTCTACTGCAATGCCAACGTCTGGAATAAATACGAGCAATTGTAATTTATAAGAGGGGAAAATTCCCCGTTTTCTACAAAAAATCACATAGTAATATAATGTATAAATTGAATTTATCATTATGTGCAGTTGACCAGTTGCTAAATCTTTACGTTATTTACTTTACGTTAAATCTTTACAGAATCTGCTACAAAAAATGCTGAACGCTGGCGTTGTTGTGCTCGTATCACAGCACAGCTTTAGTTCGCCTCTCCCAGACTCTGCTCCAAAAATAAAACAATCAAAAGGAAACCACGAAACCATCACTGAAATTTACACACTCATGGTATATTAATTTTAAGACTCGATTTTACTTGAATCGTCTCCAAGTAAATCTAAAACAAAATTTTCTGCTTTCGTATGACATCATTCACGACGTCACGAGTCGATCGATTCGTTCAATTTTTTTCCAGACACTGGAACTTTTGTTCTTCGGTACTTTTACTACCTAACATCGACTGATAAAATAAGATAATTAAACATTTTTATTTATTTAAGCAATTTTTAGTCGGTCAGCACTATGACCTTACTAATACTACATTCTGTTTTCGTGGGGGCATGTAATAAGTGATGCCAACTCTCCGACAGAGATAGAACAAAATGTATTCGAACACACGAGATTTTACGTTCATCGAGCTTTTAGTCGGAAAACATATTTGAATCTATGACAGCTTATAGTTCTAAATAGTTTACCATAAAATGCATAATATAGACCAACGGAGTTCATTAGTAATTCTATAATGACAGGCCACACTATGTTTTTTCGGTCGTCAAAACGGACCACGGACGCTCGCCGTGCCAAACAGCAGTTAAGCACGTCAGGTCACGTTGTGACTGTGTGTGGCTCTCTCTCAGGTCAGTGATGAGCGTCCGATGTTCATCGAACGTAAACAAACAGAAGTCAATGTACATGAGCTATACTAATTAATTGAAGAAAAAAACATTTTTTTCATTGAATACGTAATCATTCATGTAAACTGTATTAACATTGTCGGAAAAAATTGTTTTGTTTGTATGTTTGTTTGTTTGTTTGTTTGATGACAGGCTACTTGCTTTTTCACTGAACTGCAGGACCTAGCACTAAATTTCATTGGTTTACATTAGGACACCACCATGGAAACAGCTCACAACCATACCATAAATATATTCCATGCCAAACATGGCCCCAAACATCAGATAAAGTCAACATAACCGCCGCGAATATTGCCAACACTGTCCGCCATTTTCGTTCTTCGTAACTCATTTGGTGCCTGAAAACCTCCGACGACCTTTCACGAGATGACGAGCATCCATTCATCAAATGACGAGCAAACGTGCCTTCCAGAGTTCATCTGACGAACGGAGTTCATCTGACGAACGAACGTAAGGCTAGAGTGGCGGCCCCAGCGCAACAAAACGAACATGAAGAACGAATCCTAAAATCCTAAATGAAAATATCAAAACATTCAGAAGTTACACGTTTCAGGAAAATTATTTATTGGAGAAAGTATATCGACCCTTCGAAAAATTGTGTTATTTTCATTTTTTATACCATTTGTTCAAATCGACAGCCATGTTCACTAGACTAATGTTCTCGCACCATGTTTGACATACAATGTCTCTTCAAGGCCACAGTTTTGTTCTGATTTTAGGTATTATGGAAGAATTATATTTACATTACTGCTTTCTGATCCGAAAGCTCAAAAATGTGTTCGTTTTATAGAACGGTGAAAGTTAATTAAATCTAGAATACTTTTGTTACAGATACGATTGGGAGTAAATGTCATATTAGGCAGTGCAATTTACTAAACCATACGATGTGTGATGTGTAGTGTTTAGATAGCGCTTAACAAATAGTGTTTACGTTTTTAGTTTGCAAATTTAAATTTTAGAAAGCGATAACACACTGACATAATCACTATTGCTTAAAAGCAAGTTTTAACCTCTGTTTTTGCTCAGTGAAGCAAATATCACAGAGGAACTATGTTAGGTTAAAGTTTCTGTGGCACTGCGACGGCGCAAAATGTAGGTGTCACGGTTGGCACAGCCCGCTACTCTGGTAGTGAACGCGCGAGTATCTCGTTTAGATGAGGAAATAAAATAACAATAAATAAATGGAAAACGATGATATCTTGTAGTAGATCGATTGCATGTGTATGGAGGCCGATCGATCGGTTTCTATCACAAGAGACAAAGAGAAGTGAATATGAAAAATGGGCCTGAATAACTACTAATCTAAATCCAAAGCAGAGTCTTGCAACAAGTGTTACTGATTCTGTGGAGATGAGCCAGGTTATTAATTACGAGTGCAATTTCTAGAAGGTACACTGACAAGGAAGGACAGTGAAGCGTGCACCCTTGAATTTTGCTCAGGTTGTCTGCGTGTTCCCGATAAATGCCATGTCCCCAAAAATCGTTTAAAGACAGCCCTCTTCAGCGAACCCCAATTGAGAGATAGTTTTTTGAAAAATCAATCAAAATTCGATGAGAGCACTGGCGACCGACCGTGGTGTCAATCGCTTATCTGGTGTTCTTAGAAGATGCTAAAATTGGGATAATAATGTTTTGATTACAGGAATAACTGAACAAATCGCTCGTATCTTTAATCTGCATTATCCATTGAGTTCTTTATAAAAAATTGAAAAATCATAGAGCCTGACAATTTTTACTTCTATTCCGAACTTGTATTACTTGTATTTTTACTTGTATTACTTGTATTTTGTCGCTCAAAATCTGATAGCTCGTATCTATAGTCCCATGAATGAAGTTCCTTCAATCTAAATAATCCCGTTGGCATACAAGAAAGCGTGACTAATCAGTGGTCGAAGGCTTAGCGTCTGACTTTTGCAAGCACCACAACCGTGGCTCACGTCTTCTAATGCAGAAGATGAATGAAGACTATTATGCGCCCACTCTTTTGGCACGTTTCAGACTCGCATTTATATAACTTTAGTTCCAGAGCCAAGAACATTGTCAGGCAGAAACTCATAAACAAGACAAATTGCTGCCCGGGCAATGTTTCCATTTAGGGTGGATAAAACGTCAACTTTTATATGAAGAGGGAAAATTACTCAAATTGCAAGGGAAGATTAAAAAATAGTGCAATACATATTTTTTCAATTATTAGGTAACAAAATCGCATGAGGAACTTTCCAACCGGTGAAAAATGTACCCAAAGACGAGTCAGTCACTTTTATTTTGTCTCTCTCGCTCACTCCCGAACAACTTTGCCGTTCTGGAAAAAGTTACAATTGTTGAGCTGCGGCCACACAGCTTTATTTCTCGCTTTGGGTCTGTCGCCAGCACTGCCGCCCTCTCTCAGCCATAGCTGTCGTAAAAAAAATAAAAATACCCGCCAAATGTGGGGAAAGAAACACTGGAGTGACAGTAATAATAATAATAACAAACGATGAAATGGCAATTCAGCTTATCTTTTTACTAATTCTAATAGAGATTTATTTAGAAAAAAGGTGGAAAATTGAGAAATGGCAGCTGCAGCTGAGAAATTAGCAAAGGAATTAAGGTGTTCTTTTTGCTAATCTTTTTTGGAAGGTGTTCTTGATCAACCTTTATGTTGATCTACACGCGGTGAAAGAGGTTGCTGGTGATTGAAAAGTTTCGATTCAGACTATTACCTACGAATTTTTATTTGGATTATTATGAGTAAAATTTTGATGGCGGGACTTGCAAACAAAATAAGAGCTAACTAAACCTTTATTGATATTAGGAATGAGGAAATTGTACTTAACAATGTAAATGACACTTGCATCCAGTGTAATATATTGTAACGAGTCTGTTAATGCATAAATGTGAGTGAATTTTCGATCGCCCAGCTTCTTTGACGAAGAGTTTTATTTAGATCAATGAGAAAACGTTTTCCCGCAATTAAAGTTACACTTTCAAACATTTATCAAACAGCTGAAAACATCAGAATTTTGCAAAGAGTCCGGAATTCCATTGATTGAAAGCTTTTTGGAAAATTATCCCATTCTCTCAATCTAAGTTTTTTTCAGCTCCCTCCGAGAAAAATTTTGTTTAAATGTACCCTCGAACTGGTATTGTATGCTTCTAAATTTTCTCAAACTACTCTGAACATTAAGAGTAACTTTTTTGTTCTTTTCTCGCAGTGTATCACATATGATGTTACGATCAAAATCGTTCCACGTTTTATCAAATGGCTTCTGTGTTTTCGGTGAACTTCGGAGGATTTGAGCTCTCCAAAATGTACTCCATTCAAAATACGTTGTAAGTACTGACCGGTGTACATTAAGCCTCGCCTACTGTACACCATCAGTTTCGCCCACTGCAGGATGCAAGATTTATTCAGCAAGCCTTATTCGAGGGATACTTAGCATGTTTATTACACTCATCGAACTTTTTTATTCTAGCTCTGAGTCAGATTCACTGAATTCATTCATTCATTTACCACAACCCAGGTAACTTAGATGCAGAAACGAGTGGAGAAACGAGTTAACCACCCTAACGTCTGACATCAAGAGCAGCACATCATGAAGGCTTTCTTTAAAACTTGCGTGCGATCAGCTATCACTTACTGATGACGAGTAGCAGTAAAATCCAGTTCATTATATGTACTTTAGAGACCAGCTCGAAATTTGCACAAAAAGCTTGAAATGGAATATGAGCTGGTACTTCAACGCTTTTCTGAATAGCTCGACTCTTTTTAAACGTCAGATTACATCAAAGTACACACTTACGTAGCTTTAAAATATTCATTATTTCAGAGAAATACACTAATGTTTGTCTCGGGGTACATAAAACTGCCGAGTGCCCAAAACACATTATTTTAGTGTTGTAACATACCAAAACAACGTAACTTCAACTCACGAGGGTGACCGTTGCGGGGTTTTTGGTTTTAAAAAGGAAAGTTGGTAATGAAAAGCCTCCAAAGGATTTATCATTTCTGGAATCGTGCCAAAACGTTTACAAAACAATAGTTTGAATAATTAATTTAGAACTTTTTAGCATATTACCGACCAAGTTGTGCATAATTGATGTAATTAGAACTTAAATTGTCTCCACAGGAAAATTAAACGTAAAATCCCAGTCAGTAAGGCTCTACATCAACTGGGATGCTTTGTTCATGTCGTTATTTAGACTATGATAACGACGTGATAATACATTCTAGTTGACGTACAGCGGCACATTTACAAGGATTTTACCACATTGAACATTGTTAGTAAATTCTATTTATCTTAATAAATGAGTGCTGTAGAAAACACATCTCGTTTAACGTGCAGCCGGATATTAACTAGAATGATTACTCTCACACATGCATTTCAACGGAGTGTCTTACTTACGAGCATTGACATAAAAAGGATGACTCTAACTCTATGAAAACTGCTCCTTCAGAAATTCAGGAAGCCGTTGTATAACGTACAATGATGGCCCCTGAAGTTTGGGAAAGTATTATCATGAAACATTACGGCTGAAGCGACGGCTGAAAATTTCTACAAGAAATTTGCTGGCTTCAAAGCTCTAACAGTTGGCCATTAGAAAATTGTTATCGACCCACAAACTGGAGCACGGGCTTACAACATCGATCGGAAATGGAAAGACACGTTTTCAAAGTTTATGAAATTAAGAATAAATATGTTTATTACGGTGCTAAAATTTTGCAGTAATGTTTCTGCAGGGATTCAAGCTGAGAAAAGAGAGTAATCAAGTTAATGAATCATGCTGGAAACTTCAAAGAAGTTTAGAAATAATAAAAAATAGGTTTAAAAGAATTACTTATTATATGATTATATATCTCCTAACTGTTGAATTAGTATTTCATAATTTTTAATTAAACATTATCACACATTTTTACGCAGGGATAAATTAATTTAATTGTGATATTAATATGTTTACTTGTATATCAACATCATAGTATTAACAGTTTGACCGTAATTAGTTGAACTGAAGTTTAATTATTCCAGGTAGTTAGCAATTTTGAAAGTAGCAAACATTAACTGGATTGTGCTTTTATTTAGCTTTAATTAAGTATTTATGAAAATTGAGTTTGCGACTACTGGTCGGTCAGCAGCATTATGAAAATCCCATCCATGGCCACCCACGTGGCCCATTGCGGCCACAGTGTTGAACAGCAAAATAGCAACTCCAGTTAAGACATGGAAAAACATCCAAGTTGACGTATATCCGTTCACTATCAAGGATTTTTTACAATATTGAGCAATGATGGTGACGAATTTCAACATCTTTTTTTTTCAATGAACATCCTGAAAAAAAATTTGTCGAGATGTACTTAGCGCATCGTCAACATTTTTGAAGTTTAATTATAATGTTTTCAAGAGCGTTTCGACAAAATACCATTTTATCTAGATGTACTATCTGAGAAGTTGAGAAGTAATGATTCAAGGAAGCCCAGTTACAGAATAATCACCTTCATATGCAGAAGAAGGCTGAACACATCCCAACCTTACAGTTTATCACAGCAAAAGCCGCAACTCACAGCGCTGGGTGCATTCAAAACAATGGTTGAGAAAGGTTCACCAAAATGGAAGCGTGGAGTTCCCTCCCTTGACTGCCATGAAGCAAGTGCGAATCGAACTAGCTAATCGCACATGTTTGTCGTCCTATGTCGTCTAGTTCGACTTGGCCAGAATATTTTGTTCAGCTTTGGGTCTGTCGTCAGCACTGAACTAAGAAAACTATCGATTGAAACAGTATTAATTAAGGAACACTATCAGCATGAAAAATATCAATTAAATCGATTACAAAAGCTCGTAATTAGGTTAAATTTTCAATGTGGAAAAATAATCAATGGGGTATTTGATTAAAAAAGTTACATTACATTTTTTTATCACAGTTAAAAAAATGTTTAGCTCTACGTAATTATACTTAAGGTTTTGAGAAACAAGCCTAGTTTAGCGTCCTCCGATGCTCGCCTTTATCCTTCCCTCGTGTGAGGTACTCACAGGTCCCGTCAAAAATTCAATGACCGCTAGTCAGAAACATACTGAAAGTGATAAGATCATGAATTTGGTTACTCAGGAGTACGTCTCTAAATAATCTCAGCCCTGCATCACTCAAATTGGGTACTTTAAGGAATAATGCGAAGTACTACATGGCCAACAGTCAATTGATGCAAAGAACAGCTGCACACCAATGGATCATAATTGCTTTCTGCCATAACTGCAGTTGAAACGAGAATACCGGCGCGGTGCAACAGACCTCCGACTTTGCCTTCTTTGGGCGCATTCGGTAACTGCCGACATGAAATAAGACAGCTGAGGCAATGCCTTCCAAATCCCCTTCCGCTGCTCATCCGGATAATGACGTCAAACTATGTAGTGATCGTAGGTTCTCGTTCGATTTGTGAAGAATCGAAGGGGCGAATTCAAGTTAGTTTCAATACATTGTTTCTTTCCCGTAGAAAGGAGCAAACCATGCTTTTGAAAATACTTGGGTGTACGCAGTGATACTTTTTGTCATATGAAAGCATAAAAACATTAAGTTGAATTAAATATTTCTGATACGAGGGAAAATAAAAGTGTAGTCGAACTTGCTTGGGTCGGGTGTTGGCCAATGCCAGTTTACTTTCAAGCGGCCATGTGGCGTTAAGATGAGACGTTAACAACATTATTTTCTAATTTAGAGCATAGTGAGAGCGAGCGTATGTTGAAATGTATTATTAAACTGTGATGAAGTATAGAAGTTGGGATTTTATGTAATGTCTTTTTTTAATTCTTCCTGAAAATCCAGCTTTTTTAGTAAAACTATAAGTTAGTTAAAATTGTTCATATCATTATCATTATGTTAATTACTCCCTGTAAATATTAGCATCTAAATGCATACATACAATCGGATATTCGTTTTAACATTTAGTGCAATCAATTAAAGATTTCATTGGTAGTGTAATATTCATTGCCAAATGAAAATCTATCGGTATTGTGTCGAAAGTGCTGCATTTATCAAATAAGTACATTGAGTGCAGTGTGGTTAAATAGTAAATGTTTGAGTGTCCAAAATACTTTAGGTTTTGAATTTGATTCAATAACAGTGAGAAGTTTCAGAGGACTGTTGAACTAGCGAGAACAATATCGGTAACTATTGAATGTGATGAGTTCAAATAAGTATAAATTGAGCAGGTAAGCTTTATTGCCCGTAAAACTATTTAGAATAATTCGATATCTTACTCTACTGAAAAATTATTTTGTCTTTTGCAATTGTAATAATGTGTTCTACTTCACTGTAGATATACCAGGAGCCTCATCTAGGTGCTCATGCCATAATATCTATTTGCGCTAAGAACTTCAGGGGATAGCTCCTACGATGAACGTTCTCAAAAGTTTGCAAAAAAATTGCCCGTAAGATATTGAGTCAAACACTTATAGGCTAAGAGAACTCCTTTTAAAGTCACTTATAAAAAAATCCATTGGCCTTTAGTGTTAATTGAAAAACAGAGTTTCGTATTTGAATGTTAACAAATTGGTTACTTCTCTGAACATTGGTGTTTGAAACAGAAGAGACGTATTTTTGAATTAAATTAAGTACACGACATTTTGCTTATGAATTTCATTGCGCATTAGAAAAACTTTTCCGTGATAAGCCTTTTTGGTAACATCTTGGGTTCACAAAGTATAGTCAGAAAATATTAAAAAATAGAAATAAAGTTTAGTCATGTGACTTAATATTACCATAGATTATGTGAAACAGTACAGAGACAGACATAACCGCCTCTAGGTTTACCAGTATCATCATCTATATATCCAGTCTTTTATATTCTCAGCATTGCTTTTAATCATCATCTGCAGTAGACCTCAGCCTTCATCATCACTCATGCCTTAGTCATGCATTTCCTCATCTTGAAGATTGAGGGACTGATAGCTATCATTTTTCCACACCTCAATTTTTCTTGTGAATTGAATTTTTTCAGTGTATTCAAATCATTAAGAATTTACAAAAGTTAGGATGTATAGTTAATGAAACACCGAAACAAATTTTCATTTTTATGAATATGATGCTAATAAATTTGCTAATGACTGAAATAGTCAGTGCAATTCAGTTAATAATCTTGTCGTCGTTCCATGACATGTATAAAACTCAAAGTATCAATAGAATTGAATACCTTAATGATTACTATCAAGCAATAATAACTACAATTATAATATTTTTAAGCCTTCAGCATTCTTGTGCATGGGCGGAATCATGTACTGTCATCGAGTCCAATTCCAGATATATATTTTTTTTTACGTTGTTATAGGCATTTAATGTGCTTGTACAAATTAAGCATGGCTGCAATATTATTATCTACTCACATAATGCAGATTTCCAACTATTACGATCAATTTAAAGCATAATTTCAATGCGTTTACAACTTTTCACGTGTATTTTTTCACTTCCATAAATTATGTTTCCTATATTGACATAAATTGATATTCCCTGCGTTAACTGATTTCAATCAGATATGTGGTCTAAAATGTAAAGCCAAAAATTCGTTCCCATGCAGGTCTTGGTATTAAAGTTGCCTTCGTGATAAAAGAATGTCCCGCGTGACGCTAATGGGTTTATCACTTTGTCTGAGGTATTCCTGGCAAATTTGGAAAAAATAATACTTACTTCCTTTAGAAATAGGAACATAATTTGATAATAATCTGGTACGCCCAGTATTCGGAATTCTTTTAGCCTTCTTATTTATTCGTGCGTGATTTACCATGCGACCTACTCTGCCCAGGAGTATGTGTTTTCTTCTGAGTTCATTTTTCGAATTGTTCACCTTTTTTGAGCTTACTTCTGGTGTTGCAAAATTCTAAGGCAAGCTTTCCCTCTACAGCATTGACATTTGCCACCTCAGTGGAAGGAAAGATATTCGATAGTTATAAACACATTTATTTCTTTGATTTTTAGTGTGAGTAGTTTGTGCTATTGAAATAAGTGTCATTCAGAGAAACATTAAATTAAAAATGACCTGTATAAGGCAAGCGCTTCCAAGAGCTTACGAAAAAATAACAGCAATTTTGAAAACTTTATCATGCTGATTGAGTGTTTTATGTTTGCATGAGTTCACAAATTGCACTGAAAAGTATTTTTTGTTCAATATATGTTTTTAGGTAGTAAGTTTCACTTATCGCAAGCACTAATTACTGATTGCTCCTTTCTGACGGATAAACAACGGTCCAGGCCATAGCCATAAGGGGCAAGTCAATTATCACTGTGGAAGCTGGAAGTAGCTACCGATACTTCCAACTTAAGGGATCAGCAAATTACCTCCAACAAAAATAATCAATCGCATATCTGAAATGTTGCCTGTAACGTTTGGTGGTGACACTGAACACAACAGCATGTTTATATAGGTACAAAATATCCCCTTGCCGGTTTTCCGAAAAAAATAAGATTCTGCTGTATGATAGCAAAGAAGTTTGATTGCAATAATTTTACAGATGCACGACCATGGACGTATCAAATTGAAATTTTTTTCGTATAAAATAGCTGTGAGGCATAAATGTTGGACACACTGACGCAAGGCCATTGGCAATCGATTCAATGAATTCGTATAGTATACTTATTACTAATTGGTGTATTTGTTGCATACACTTTTATTTATCTAATACTGCAATTGCTTTTTGAAGATTACATAACTGTACAGCAGGTTACCTACATCTATGTCGATAGGTGTTGAGCGAATTAAAAAATTTGTATCTGATAGAAATGATGCTTCATGATTCCTGTCGCAACAGAGAGGATGTGAGTGGTTCCAAATTTTTATATTCATTAGAAGGAGGCTCTTCTGTTTTTGAATTTTGTTCTACAAATTAATGTCATTTATCATTAGCCTATTCAGTCACATTATAAATGGGGGATATGTAATTACTCACAAAATACATAAAAATACTTAAGAAATTTAAATTCCAACGTGAAAACCTAAAAGCGCATCTGGTAGTTTTGAGTTCCGGATGTAGAACTGTTGTCAATGATTTCCAAAATGATTTTGTTATGTTTCCTATCCCTCTCCACATGTATTAATTCAATTTATATTGTAGAATTGCTTGTTCAGAAATGAAAATTATTTTGTTATAATACATAGATGATAAAAATTGCCGATTTTTTTACTGTCATAAGCAGCCTAAACGTAAAGAGAAAATTGAACATACATACATTTCGTTCGAAGAAGAATCGCATTTTGCTGATTCTCTAGGAAGCATTTGGAGTGCAAGGTGTAGAAAATACATGATCTACGAGCACATAAGTTGGATTACTTGAGAAGGCAAGATCACCCTTATGCTCTGATGTAGCGAAATCCTTCAGGAGAGAAAATAATTTAGACAATGTTTGAGAGCTCTCGTATGACTTGTGGTCAGTGACTTTAACAAGTCTTAATGAGATTTTATTTTGGATTTCATTTGGGCCATCAGTTAATTCATCTTATCAGTGGTTATTCTTTCTAAATAAAATATGCCTATAAAACAACCATAAGTACCTTTCTATCACTGAAGACTATTTTAACAAGATTTATGATAAATTTATGAATTTTTTATGATTTACAGATGCATACCCTAGTAGCTTAAATCACTTGTAAATTCTCTGTAACAGAATTATCCTTACTCGCTGAAAAATGTCCGTTTCTTGTCGCTTCAGCAAGCGGAAACTGTGCAACTGGTAGAAAGAAGCTGCGCTGTAACTCCTGAGGCTCGGATTTTCACTTTCAGAATAACAAATCATTTCACCGCTAATATATTTGCACAACATTTAAGTAATAGTGAAAATTCATGTATGCGTTCCTCAACAATTCCCACTCTTCTCTAATTGTCCTATCATTCAGTTATCTATTCTTGAAGTCAAGTTCTTCATCTCTAAACTTGACGTTGTCAGTGTTAGTGCTGTGATTTAGCGGTGCTTCATCAGCTGAAGAAAAATGAAGTGGTCAAGTACATGGCAAACGATATTTTCATCCACCATACTAACTCGCTTAAGGAAATTGCGATGAAAGTTCTCATTAAGACTAGGAGCATTTTCCTTATGTTTACATCCTATTTAGAAATGCCATTCTCTCTCATAAATCTAAACGAAGCGTGCATCAATTGTAGGCATTTCGGTGTGAGGTACAACTCAACAACTCACTCATCGCTATTTAGAAAATGTAATTCTTCCTGGCAATGCAAAATCATTTTCACTTCTCGTTACAGAGTCATGTTTGTTTAACTAAAATTATAGCTACTCTCTATGTATACAGGTATGATCTCAAACGCAAATCTGCACGAGAAGGGCAAATATATACTATGGATTTATCACTGATAAGCATTATTATATGTTTTGATGTTGATCGAATTTCGGGATCCTCGAAGCATAATCGCAGATTTGCAGTACGAAGTAAGTAGCATGGCTAGTTTCTTTTCACCTGATATTTGAACTGGCGTTGAAGGTGATATATGATGAGTTCAATCAGTTTTCATTTTTAATTGTGGACATCTTCGCTTCTCTTTTGCAGCAATGATTACGGATGAAAACGGCAGTATATTAAATTAAAAGTACGGAACAAAGTTTGCTTGAAAAAAGCAATTGCTATCACTTGAACGCTACCAAAACAATTTGAAAAAATGAAAGATTTCCCGATGATAAAGCTCCTTTTCCAGTAAGCCTTGGCCTGGCGAGTAGGAACATTACCCTTTTATATGAAATATCGTCCGTTCGATTTGAGCAATGACAGCCCATGTTTCTCTCCATTAGGAAGATACAGAACTTTGATATGATTCCCTTTTACTCCTCTCGTAACTAGGGTTGATGGGAGCCATGTGGGCCCCGCATGAGCCATTGCGATTTTTTTCCGGGGAGCATCGAGCTACAGGAGCCAAAAGTTAGTCAAGAGAAGTTGGTTGGCTCATGTCATGGGTTAGCCAGATGCATACAGATAGACTTTAGCTGGGTAATCAACCAGTAAGTTTTCCATGTTTTTCTATGTAGTTAGCTGATGAAAACCCATCCTTTCTCGACACGTTAAAACAAAAAACCATATTATAGATTTCGCGTTAATGTCATACTGCACTTTTCCTGTTAGTGATTTGTGTCGTCTGAATACTTTAATTAATGAAAGCAGAACAAATTTTTCTGAAATATTTGTTTCAGGCTTTACATAGAATAAATATTGAACATTCAAATTCTAATCATTTCTCTAATCGTCGAAGCATCAAAACTACTGTTATTGATGATCGATAAAATTAATAACACAAAATATTCAAGGCTTTCGACTAGCCTTGCGAAAATGCCCACTTGCCTACTAAATGTGATGACAACACTGATTCAACTATTTCAAATGGGAAACGTTTACACTTAAGTAATCCTATCTATCCAGTACTGAGCTTCACAAATTTTTGTCTATAGAGTACACGTATTTTAAAAATGTGTCTTGGGCCAGCTAGAGTTGCCTCTGTAGAGTGAGTTTAAGTTATTGCATTGCCTCCGAAGCGTTCACTGCAATCCAGTCGACGGAAGACCGTGTCTTCCGCCGTCACGGTCCCAAACTATAATTGAAGCAATTGAAATAGACGTTCCTATTGAATTCGTGTGTCATAACTCTTAAAATACTTTGCATTTACTTCTAACCATACATCTGTTGTACCTTTTCTTTCGTTGCAGACAATTCCCACAATAATTTTAAACTAGTAACATGTAGTGGTACTGAAAATTATTATGCCATTATTTGTCTCAGTGAAATACCCTGTGAACCTTGAACTTGTAACTTTGCGTGTTTGATTCGTCATTCGCTACTAGACTTCGTATAGAAAGAAAAGGTGGCTCAGAGACTCTAGCATCAAATAAATTGACCTATAACCGATGAAGGTTAAACTCAAATTTTGAGCTTCAGTGTTGTTAATTTAGAAATACACCGTCGCTGGTCCCCTGAATATCATCGAAATATATTTTTTTGTGAAACACTTTATGAATATTCCAATCAAAGTAAGTGTATAAGATTGAAGTTAATTTGCTTACAGTGTTACTAGCGTCAGCTAGATGCGAGACGGCAAATTAAGGGCAGGCCACGAAATTTTGAATAGAGGTTTGGGCAGTTTTGTACCACACCATGTTCCGGAGAGACAAAGTGTTTATCGAACATGCTTCGAACTGCTTGTGCAGTGCTGCAGCTTTGCCTTAAAAAAAACGACATTAAAAAACTAAACGGCAAACTAGCGGCATAAATAATAGTCGTAATTCTCCTCAAACATGTGCTGTGCGCGCGCGCGCGAAGAAACCACTGAAAGCTAGCACCCCACCCATCTCAGATTGTAGCTCAGAACTAAGTGGAAACATCTCTGATTCCTGTACTAGTCTCAACGCGTATAACGTCCATCCAACTCCTTCTTATCCAGTAAACCTAATGTAGCCACCGACACTTCCGAGGCCAAATACAGGACAACATTTAACCTACAAGTGTGGTCAAAGATTTCGGGAGAATGAGTTTTTCTATTTTCTAGTTAAACTAAGGTGTAGTCTTGCGTTGTTTTCAATTGGTTGCTTCCGGAAAACATTAGAATGGGTAAATAAAACAAAAATTGCCCACAAACAATTTTTACTAACTTGAAAAACAAAAAAGTAATTTTTAATATCTGCATTGTTGACCACGATTCTTCGAAACTGTTCTGATGCGTTTTTGCATGTTTTTTACTAATTTTTCAATTATGTTATGACCAAACAACTTCTAATCTTCTTCAATTTAGGCTCCTAGTTGCGCTAAATAAGTCAAGGTCCCTCGACTTTTGATGATCGGCCATAAATTTTTGATCGGGTTCAGATCACCCAAATTTCCAGGCCAAGTACCTAAAATCTCCACTCCATTGTCGTCCAGGAACTTTTCAACCATTCTTGCATTATGACAGTGAGTTTCATCATGTTGGCAAACCACCTTTTCGTTGGGAAACTAACCAGCTATCGTTGGAAGGAGATGATCTTTTAAGACTTTCAGGTACCAGGCCGAATTCATTGTTGATTTTTTGGGTAAAACCGCCAGTGCTCCAGTTCCCTTACCTGAAAAGCAACCCCAGACGTGAAGAGGAGCAGGATGCTCGACCGATGGAACGACACGCTCTTTGTTTAATCTCTCGCCTTTTCTTTGTCGCACGAGGCTTTTCCCGATGGTGGCAAAAAGGGAGAACGGAGACTCATCGGAGAAAATGACTTTGCCCAATTGTTCAGCAATTAAATGCTGGTACTTCCTACAAAAATTGAGCCGGTCTTTATTGTTCTTCACCGTCAAAAGAGGATTCTTCGCAGCTCTCCTTGAAGCAAGTCCGTTGTCGAAAAGTCAACATCAAATAGTTCACGCTGAGGCATGGACTCCATCTTTCTCCCATTCTGGCGCAAGGTTTAAATTGCTGGTAGTCCTTTTCCGTAACAAGTAGCGCACTAAAGCCCAATCTCGACGAACCGACGACAATCTTTTCCTGATAGGGGTTGTCCTTGCCACTATGGATTTCGTCTCTTGGAATTGTTTCATCAATCTGTAGACAAGTGACGATGATGCAAGCTGTTTGGCAACGATTTCCTAATTTGATAGACCACCCTGATGAAGAAGAATGATGGTTTTCCTAATTTCTGTCTAAATAACCATGATTTTGAATCTGGTAGAGATAACATTGTTTAAAAATCTGTACAATAATTCCACCAAACATGTGTAAATAAACATGACACTCACCTTCCAAACGATTTTTTCATCAGTTTTAATGTCCGTACCAGTTTTTAAACTAGTACAAATAAGTTTTTCGTAATCAAGGACAAGTAAAATTAGTCAATTTTTAAGAAAATCAACGTAATTTTATTTTTTAAACATCGCTTCAAGTAATTTTGTAACATTGTAGGACCGTTAACGATTAGGAATAAGTATATTCTGAGATCAAGCTCTGAAATGAAAAAAAAATCTCAAAATCATTAGCCACACCTGTACATTATCACATCCCACCAAGTCTAGTCCAAGAATCAGCTTGAACTCTGATGAAAACTTCAACACTTCCCCGAAACTAGAAGACTACTAGTTACGAGTAGAACAGATCCTAAAACCTGACTATCCAAAAAGAATTCATTCTGCAACACTGGCCCCCATAGCCTAATTATGCGATGCTGTTGAAACAATAGAACACCACCGTTCTGTTACACTGCTGATCAGTACAAAAACTTGGATCACGTTCAAAAATAACTTACAGTTAAAACTAAAAAGCTTGACAATGTTTCAGTTCTACTCAATACCTCTGATGCATAGAGCATACAATTCAACTGTGGTACAATTTTTGCCCCTGAACTCTATGTTAGCTTTTTGAATTTTTCTGGAAGACTTTAAACCCATCGAGGAAATTGGAATTCGAAAAATCCTTTCCACCACTGCAAAGCTCGTATTCCACAATATGTTTTCACCATCCTTGCCCTATTCTTCTCCCTAAAATCCGCATAAAATATATATTCTATGCACCTCCTAAACATGTATCATCTCAGTACTCTACGCTGTGTTCAGTGTTACCGATAGGGCTACACTCACAAAAGGTGCAGCCGTAAATCTCCGGTGGGCAGCCCTTGTGCTCAAAGCAATCAATCAGAAATCTGCCCAACCTCTAGAACTCCAGCAGTCAGGAAGGGGCCTCACCCTGCAACTTCAAGACTGCGATGCCTACATACCTGAGAAACAAGTACGTCACCGTTCGGCTTTATCTCAACAGAAGCCTGAGGGACAGCCAGAGATGCACTCACTGTAATGCCTCTTTCAAATCAACCTGTAATATCTACTAGTCAGCAGCATCCCCATCCCAGCAGCATCCTTTTGCAGAATGAGCTCTATCCTAACCCCCCTTTTGAAGAAAAAACTCAAAATAAATTTTCTTCTAATATCCCTTCAGCCACTACTTTCCCATCTTTTACTCGCCTCATGATGGAGGAAGTTGAGAGGTCCCACACCCTGTCATCTCAGCCGTCAACTGCACGCTCCTTTTCATTTCTGTAAACTCCAGTTCAACAAAAGCACTCATCACAGGATATTTCCAACAACCAATCACCTTCCTTCGAGGTAAGTCTTCGTAAGTCGGACATTCATCCATCTCATTTATGTATCACCACTTGCTGTAGAAATGGCTGCAATCTTAATAACCCTTTAAATCATGTTAGCCATCATTTTCAATCTTTTCTCAATTCACCTCCAAACTCATTCTGTTTTGAATTAGCTCAATTAATACTAAAAGTACAACCTATCATCATAAAACTTTGTATTGCCACCTATATGTCAGAAAAATCCAAAGTATTACCGGACTTGGGTACCAAAGTATTACAGAACTCACGTAAATTCTCAAAGCTGATGCTATGGTTGTTAATAAATCACCGATCAGTCTAGGTCTGTCATCTACTTCAAATTCATGTTAAACTTTAGTTTTATACTATGGAATGACAGTTTTTTTCCACGTCGGTCATACGTGCGGTAACGTATGACAGAGGTCTAGCACAGTGTACTTAGTTTACAGAAAATATTGTTAAAACCTAATAGAATCAGCATGAAAGCCTATAACCAGCCTACTACAAGTCACGAGGGCACAGTAGTTTTAGTGCAAAATTTTATTCCCCATACTATCATACCCATAGCGTGTTCTCTTGAAGCCTGTACGAAAAGTACAACTATTTTTTAACGCACAATATCTATCTGTTCCGAGTTCATTCATCCTAACCTTCCTAATTCTGTACTAATCTCTGAACTTCCACTTCTTTATTTTCAGCATCCTCTTCCATTATCAGCATGGACTCAAATGCCCATCACTTTGCCTGAAATTACCCTACAAAAGATTCCTGCGGGACCTTTATTCAGCAATGGGTATAGCAAATTCATCTCTTTATGTTGAATAATTCCGATCCAACCTCTTTGTCTTCAAGAGGCTTATGTAGTCACTTCGATCTGATGTAACTTCTTCTCATATTGCCGCTTTATTTACCGGCAACTATTCTCAAGCCCTTGTACTAGTGACCAGTTCCCTCTCATAATTCCTTGGGAACACACTTTTGGTTGCATGCGTTCTGTATAAAATATTAATACCCTGTTTGTTTAAAATATAAACATCCTGTTATAAAATATTAATATCCTACAAAACAAAGTAGACTTGACTGTCTGACTGCGTCTTATCGGCGGCATACTCATTGCAAACTATTATTTCGATGCCAACGTGCAATCAGCTCGTGCTGTTGATGGGTCGACAGACACCTCTCTAACCCAACCACACACACATGTCTCAGCTCTGTTCAGCCTGTCATCGCCACCATTACGTTCAGCCTCAGCCGTGGAACAATTGAGTGCCACCTAGGCATGTGCTGGTTCCCGGGTCCCCGAGTGCCTCGCCAGCCGGAAGCGCGCACGCTGGAGGGCGCTGGAGCCGGTCGTCGGTCACTCGCCACGCCTTAGCGCCGTTGATTCTGGAGGCCTTAGTCTGGCACCTTGGGAGGTCGACTCCACTGCTCTAATTGCGAGCCCATGGGATGTGTCGTACGCGGTGAGTGTGCTGGCGGTATGGGCGCTTTTGTCACACACCCTTGTCCGTAGGTCCAAGAAATTCTTCCTTGGCAAACGTCCCGTTTCTCGGTGTTATTATCATAAATTACCGCAGCCTAACTGAATTACTTAAACTTGTACTTGAACTTTAAACCTACAACTTAAACTTTGTACTTGAACTTTAAACCTTAAACTTAAACTTAAACCAATTCGAGACATACTAGAATTGGTGGCTTCACGGTTAGAAGATAAAAACTGGCTGGGAATTGATGCTAAGCTAATATTTTCTCGTATCATAGAAAATAACTTCTTACAGTTCATAGATTCTAAATTCAACTTCGCCCACTAGCTGTTGTGATATTCCTGGTTTAAAAACCACGATAAGAGCTACTGGATATGACCCGAAAGAGTGTCGCCTCCTCATAGATCGCTCTAAACGGAGTCTGGAACGCTTTCTATTACAAATAGGCAACGTCTTGGGCGAAGTGCCCATAGGACACTCAGAACACCTCAAAGAAAACTATGAAGACATCTAAACTGTGAGGAAATACTACTCTCATCAAACGTTTTTGGGAATTTTTGAGAAATACTCTCGTAAAATATTTTTTGGGGAAACAGGCTCGTAAAATGTTTTTTTTTGGGAAAATACTTCACTTAGGAAAAGTCAAAAAACCGTTATCACTGGTATTCTTGAGCGTGTGAATATAGCAACGAAAGTGTACCCGGGTGTAAGGTCAATTCTTCACTGTTCTGTCGAAAACAAGCAGCGATTGTTTTAGCGATATCTCAAGTGCGAGCTCGACACAAGAAAAGCTGAGCTGGAGAAACGTGTGTATAATATTTCACGGCCTCAAGAGCCCAACATTGATAAATGCCAACCTTGCGACCAGCACTTCACCAGACTGAGAGCGCAGGCATCGTGAACGACTCAAACACACAACACACATCGAAGCACACACACACAACACAAGCGCACACATGGCACACAGGGCGAGACTTCGGAGGGCAAGAGGCGGACGTGACGTAGGGACAGAGTCCCACACGACCTGAGCCAATCACCGCTCGCCAAAGGAATGACGCGAGAAGGTGTGTCTGAGACACACCAATGGGAGGCCCAGACGTCAGAACAAACAAGGATCCCGCCAATCAGGATGCAGATACGGCCTCTGTAGAATGGAATGTTCGAGATCAATCTCGAAGGAAGAAAGGGAAATACTTATAAGGGGTTGGGATGAAGCCTCGAGAGGGATTTTCCACTCGGTGACGCTACGAGAGAGACGCATAATCAAGGAGGGGTTTTGCAGCCGGAATACCGGCAGACGCCGGTATTACCCGGCATTATACCAAGTCCGGTGTTGACTCCAAGTGAAGAGCGCCGCCGGCACACTTTCGACATGAGCAGCCAAAATCCAACATCTAAAGTGAAAGTTAACCATCGAAGTTTCGAGAGGAGGCGTCCAGTGTATCAACAAACTTCAAAGTACTGACGTGCGTCAGGAGCCATTCGTAGCACAGCAGCGAGGCAGCGGTAATCGGCAAGCGTAAATGTCGTCAGCGACGGAGCATTCAGACATCTCTGCATCGGGACCGCTCTCACGGGCAACTTCAGCGTCAAGATTTGGAGCCATGCAATTACTAACGTTGCGAATATCAACAGTTAAGTTCGTCCACCAACAGCGCGTCAGCGAGAGATCAGTCCAGAACAGCAGATATTCTCAGCAATGACGAAGAAAATCAGCAGTGAGCGACAGCACATCGGCAGTGAATGTCTATCAGTGAACCACTTATTATCAAAGGGGCGAGTATTTCATGGTTGTGAGAGCTCTGTTAGGTGGTGATAAAAGTTCAATTTCAGTTGTAGATCAGCACCCAGAAAACTGCTTTTCAAAGTGTTGCGCAAAATCATATAAATTATAGGCAATCGGTTTCCTGTGTTTATTTAGTCGAGGATCGAATTCACGTTGTGAATGGTGCGACGCTTCATATGATTCAATACCTTGTCACAATTACAGGTTAAATCGTGATGTGTCATTCTCGTAAATATTATGCTTGTGTTGCTGTGGAGCCCGCGATTTTGTGGATGCGTAATTTGTTGTCAACGAAGGAGTATTGGTAACTTGAATCATCGGCAAGCATCGCATTTATACCATGTCGTGTTTAAAGTTTTATGGCGGTAGAAATGTGCATACTTTCATTAACGCAGTTGTACCCTTTCAAATCATTTCGTTCCAATGCCTTGTGTATTTAGCCACGTGTTTTCCCAAAAATAAATTCATGTAAATCTTCAATCCTTTTATTCTCCATGTCTGGTATGCAGGTATACGCAAGCATGAAGGATAATACTATAAAATGTGTACGGGGGTTGAGAGTCCCTCAGCGTGTGGGAGAGGGGTCCTAAACCCACCCCTTTTCTCATGTATCGCAACAAAACAGTATTGGAGCCACTCAAATATGAAGAACACAAATCATTTGTGTTGATTTAAAAATTGTAAATTTTTGTTGGGATAGCAAACTGGCGAAGCCAAATCTCATTGATTACGACCCTCAGGAGTAGCAGAGTCAAAGACAGATACCGGATTCAGAAGTAATGGCCAGTTAGGGAAAGCTACAATGTCGGGGAAAAGAACATCATTCATGAACCCCTAATAAAACGTGAAAAAATTGTTTTACCGCCCCTTCATATCAAGCTAGGCCTTATGAAACAGTTCGTCAAGGAGCTCAATACTGACAGTGACTGTTTCAAATATTTGTGTGACCAGTTCCTCTGTGTGACGACAGAAAAATTCAAGGCAGGTATTTTCGATGGCCCCTAAATTAAGAAGCTGACTAAAGATCAAGCTTTCACTCAATCTACGACTGATGTTGAGGAAATGTATGGGAGCATTCCTTGTTTCTGACGTAAGGAACTTTTTTGAAACAGGAAATCAAAATACAAAGGCTAGTTACATCTTTAAAGGAAAGTTTCCTGGTTATAAGTTGAAAAATGATTATTTAGATGCATTTCTTGAACAGTCATATTGAATCATTTCCGGCAAACATGTGAGTGATGAGCGAAATGAAAACTTTCACCAGGATATCAAAATCATGGAAGATCGATATCAAGGTCGCTGGGACGTTCACATGATGACCGACTGTTGCTGGAGCATTAAGGAGACCATCCCAGACCCTTGCCAGATCCTGTCGATGTCATGGTCATTTTGCATGTTTTTGTTGTAGAAGGACCCTTAGGTGGTAGACTATTTGTTCCTAAAATTTTATGGCGCTAGGACAATAATTCCCCCCCACCCGGGGGGGGGGGGGTGAAGGGACCAAAATATTTCAATTTTCCCGATTTTGACCCCATATAAAAAGAGAACAAATGAGAAATGGAAAAAAGCCGAACGAGCGTTTGTTAGAAATGTTCCAAGGATTCTAAAACTGCATTTGTTTTTGTTCTAGCATCAAAACTGAAGGAAGAGTCCCATTTTGAAATATTGATATCAATAAAAAGCACTCAAATTTTTTCAACTTTTTCCTGATTTTGACCCCATATATAAAGAGAACAAATAGGAAATGGAAAAAAAACCGAACGTGAGTGTGTTAGAAATGTTCCAGGGATTCTAAAACTGCATTTTTTTTTGTTCTAGCATCAAAACTGAAGGAGGAGTCCCATTTTGAAATATCAATATTAGTGAAATATCAATACCTAAAAACCAATATGTCAAATTTTTGCAAAATCTAAGGCCTGAATCAAAAAAATGAATAGAATCAATTGTGTTTCTTTTCAAAGGTTACATATCATAGTCAAATTTCATAAGAATCAGACTGAAAAAAGAAAAAATTATTTTTTTGATAAAAGTACAAATTTTTATAATTTTTTTTTTTATGAAATCACAATTCACAGTTTGAATATGAAGTTATGTATGGAAAGTATCGAAATAAAAATTAAAACTGCATTCAATTACATCAATTGTTCATTATATTACACTTCAACACAAAATTTTATTTTTTGCTTATACCCAACACTTTGAATTTTCAACATTCATCCTGGGACTAGTTCTCGAGTTTTGATGCTAGAACAAATCCAAAGACAGTTTTAGAATCCTTGAAACATTTCTAACAAACGCTCGTTCGGCTTTTTTCAAATTCGAATTCTTTGAAAAAATATATACCTCTAAACCCAAAAAATTGTTGCTGATTTTTGAAATTTTAAAAATTTTTGAAAAAATATAAAAATTTGAATTTGAAAAAAACTGAACGCACGTTTGTTAGAAATGTTCCAAGTGTTCTAAAACTGTCTTTGTTTTTGTTCTAGCATCAAAACTGAAGGAGGAGTTCCAATCTGAAATTTCAATAAAAATATACCAAAAACACATTTTTCGTCAAAAAAAAAAGTAAGGCCTAAACTGAAAAAATTACAGGAGTAAAAAAGGTTTACTTTCACAAAATACATATACTGGCCAACTTTCAAACGAATCGGACTAAAAAAGTTGAAAAAGTGGGATGTTCTCTTAACCCGTCGCCACGTCCTGGACTCTTAGAAGGTCGGCAAAGCTAGCACATGTTTCACATCAGCAAACCTAGGGTTGCCATATATGGTCTTAAGCGTCTCGTTGAGCGCTATTCATTGGTGTAAGGTAAAATTAGGTGGAAGGAACAGGGAAGGAGAGGTATCAAGCTCAAATCTGTATGAATTCTTCTGCTCAGTATGGAGTGTAGCTACCGGCGCTGCACAACCTCTTAGAAGGCCAGCAGCGTAGCTGAGGCATACCAGCACACACTCTGCCTCTAAGAAGGTCGCCATCATTTTTATTTTCTTATGTTTTTTGTTCCAAAAATGGGAGTCCAAATCCACAGATTTACTCCTACGCAAAAAATAATACCACCATTGTATTCGGGAGGAAAAGCTCTATGCATATCAAACTCTTTACAAACAATAAAACTGCTTGATAACAGCCTATACACAAAATGAACTAACAAATAAAAACTGTGTTTTACATATAGTGCACATAACTCCAGAACTATTGGACCTGAAAAAAAATTCATATACCACAAGATTCAGCAACTCCGAATCAATGAAAATGCATCATAAAAAAACATAAAAATGCAATAAATAAAAAATGGCCAGTGATTTTCTGATTTCTGTTTTTTGTATTTTACCGAAATAAAAACTCGAATTTCGTAGATTTTCATTAGGGTAGCAGTATTTTTTTCCCCACTGACAGAAGGAGCAACTCTCTCTCTTTACAATGAACCCCCAATGAAACTTCTAACATGATTAATTAATGTACAGTAAGTTGCACAGTTGACCCATTTTCTTCAAACCTCTTGGTAGGTCGACCATGTGGAGACGGGTTAAGAGACCGCACAGCTAGGGAAGCGACATTCTAGACGGTCCATTAAGCGCAAGTTTCTCCCTGAATAAATCAGTCATTCTTTGCGAAGCAACTGAAAAACCTGCCATGTGTTTGCCAAGATAGGTAAAAATAATCATAAATTTATTCTGCATGTGAGTAATGGGTTATGATTTACATTAATTTGTACTGGTTTAGAATTTTTTCAGTAGCATCTGGGGGTCTACATATATATTGCCAGCAGTAAATAGGAGGTAACTCATTACAAAAAACCTGAACCGGTAGAAAATAACTCATGCCGTATTTGAAATCAGTGACCTCAATATACCCAGGAAAAGGTTTTAAAGTGTGCGCAACTGACAAAAGTAGAATTTTGTGTACCACCTCTCAACCACTAGACACTCACTCCTTTCAGCGATGGCACAGAGAGACTGTAGACTAATCTGCTTTCCAAGCGAGTTTGAACCAACCATCCACACATTTTTCCCCAACAAAAGCATGCGGAGTAATCCTACCACATGCAACACAAGCATGTGGTAAGTTTAAAATTGGGCGAAAACTCACTGGAAGAGTAACAAAACACTATCCCACTACGAAAACCACAGAGGACATTTAGAGCTATTGATCTCATGCAAAAATCCATGCCAAATTCAAACACGCAGTTAATGAAGCACCCACATCAAGTTGGGAATTATTTCTTTCTCGAATGAACACCGTGATAAATGACTCAACCGAATAAAAAAGGTGAGAACCGTCTCCTCTCATCACATACAGAAAACCTAAGTAAAGAAAAAACATAATTATTTCAGATCAACTCTAAGTTGCCAATGAACTGCAACTTCACTTTACACAGCTGTGTAATTTTCCTTTTAACGGCTCTTTATTGGTAAACTGTCAGAATACAGTTGCCTCAAGCCCTCTTCGATTTTGTCACACCACCCCATGATACAACCAGCAACCAAGCATACATACTTTACGTTCCCCAAAAGCTGACACAAAACAATTCTTCTTCCCGGAGCACTTTACAGACAAACGACTGGAACACTCTTAAGCTTCAACTGCTTTCTTACTCTCGTGGATTTTCTCACTTATGGAAGGAATCCCTTATTAACCCAAGCATCATCTCAAAAAACGCTCAAATCAATTGAAGTTTAAAAAGCTGAAACGGTGAAAAAATTCGTACGGCCCAATATCACTTTTGATCTAATTATTTAAAATGATTGAAAAAACGTCTAATTTTTACGAAAATCTAGGCGAAGTGGGAAAAATAAACTTGGATGGCCGTGAGAATTTATTCGCGACAATTTAAAGTTCAGAGGCGAATAATTAAGTGAACAACTTAGAAATTGTCAGAAGCTTGTTAAATTTGGACGACGCTGCATACGGCCACCAAGTAGAAAAGATCAATGGGCGCCATCTTCTCTGGCCACTTCCGTTAATCGTGCACTGGTGAAAAATAGAAGGAAAAATACACAAACTTGATATCACCGGAATTATTCCGTTCAGGCGATCGCTGTAGGCAGGCGGTTATAAATGTAAGTTCTAGTTCTGGTTATAGTTCAAGGTAAGTTATAGTTCTGGTTATAGTTCAAGGTAAGTTATAGTTATGGTTATAGTTCAAGGTAAGTTATAGTTCTGGTTATAGTTCAAGGTAAGCTCTAGTTCTGGTTATAGTTAAAGGTAAGTTCTAGTTCTCGTTATAGTTCAAGGTAAGCTCTAGTTATAGTTATGGTTATAGTGCAGTGCGGTGAGGAGTAGTTTAGCCGTCATGGTTTCCCCAACGAAGTTAGGTCGCATTCTGACGAACAAAGCTCACGCTCATCGCAGCCAAGAGAGAGCGGTCAGAAGGCCCCGGGGAAACTCCTCGGGTTGAGACACGAGGCAGCTGCTCGGTGAAAGGTGTTCTGCTGGTAAGACTTGCGAGGGATTTACAAGATAGATTGTTCTACCAGCGCTCAATCGTAACAGAAGTAAACCGTAAAATTCACATGACTAGAGCAGCCTACCTGTGAATGAGCTTCTTTTTATTGAAATTCTTTTTGTTTTCTTTAAGTGTAGACCGCAAGTAATGCTAGAACGCTTCAGTTTTTCCAACCAAGCGCAGGGTAGTTTCAAAAATTGAAAGCACACTCTAAGTGAACTCAGATTTGAGAACACCATCCTTGAGTAAATTTTTAGCAATGGATACCACCTAGCTGTTGTTAAGCTATAAATAGAGCTTATGACACAGTCTACCGAAAACTAATAAAAATACATTCCCCAAACTACTAAATCTACTTCCGACCACCTGGGTCATTATCAACCTGAAAATGATTGAGAAACAACTAGTCAAATGTAAATCAAAATAGCCAATCATGTGACAAGAAAATCAAAGACACATATAAGAAATAAATCACTGACAAAAAATGTTTTGTATCGAAATTACATCAAAAACCAAGGCCTCATACAAAACTCTTACACAAATGGAAAATTGGAATCACAAAAGGGGGCTGCAAATCTCCGCAAACAAAAGCTCTTGTGTTATTTTTACCTGGCATAGACGAAGAAGCGTAGCACTTCAATACACACCCATCAACTTCGTTCGCTCAGTCCGTTTCCTAAGACTGATCTGTGATCAACACTCAACATGGCGTCTTCACAGCCTCAACTTAGTAGCTTGTTGTCAATCAGACCGTCGTCTAATGACCGGTGTTCGCTGCCCGCGAATGGGGTGCCAACTACTCGACTCCTCGTCTTCCCTAAATCCGATTCAAACTTGACTATACCTATTTCCCTTTCTCCACTGTTGCTCCTTCACGTTAAGACTATAAACAGTTTACAGGTGCTCACATAATGTCAGGTGCTCTCCGACGCACGCTCACTGCAAAACTCCAAATTTGAAGTCGAAGCTGACTTGTGTCTTCATTAATCCGTCGTAAGCTTTTGCTCGTTTCTTCTTGATCAAAAGTACTCACCATTCTAAGACATCCTGTTGGCTATCTTCTTTTGAACATCTTCTTTATTGCCATGTAAAATATGTTGCCTTTTCCACTCCCTCTCGCAAAACGAGCATTTCGTGAATTAAATGTTCTTCGCAAAAAATTTTTGTCATCGCTACTATTCCATGACAGCCCACTCCAAATTACTGTAGGTTTTTTTCTATCCGTCTTTCCTAAATAATCCTAGAATTATATTTACTAGCAACCGTCTTCCAAATGCTCAACTACAAGCTTATAGCCACATGCAATTCAAGTATTCGCAGATGGCTCCTCAAATGGGAATGCACTGCTTGTCTATTCCCTTAACTTCATTTTTGAAGCAAACCCTTCATTTAACCACATATACTGCAGACCTGTACCCAAAAAATATTTCCTGTATATATACAGCAGTACTGCCAAGCTCCTTTGTAATCACGGATTCTCTCGGCTGCATCTCCGTGCTGAACTTTGCGAACCCTACAAACCACCACTTGATTACCTGGATAGTTAATACTGTACCTTCCATCAGATAAAATAAAATCATTACACAATGGCTTCCGACCTATGTTGACATTACTGAAAATGGAGCAGCAGATCGACCTCCACATAAATCCATTAGTCTGGCAAAGACGATGGATCTCATTCCCAGAAAGCATGAGCTCAAAATAAATTCATAAAGTGCTTACATCTGGTCAGAAAGAGAAGCTGGTCAATTCAGCCTCATATTATCACCAATTTTAAACCACACATAAGGCCTGTTGACACGATCACTGAGTGAGCGCTTGAGCATTGAAGAGAGGCTCAAACCCCGCCCATTTTCTTCCGTTTTAGACTGAATGGCGCACTATACGACAGTGCGGAGTAGATTGATCTTCATCGAGCTATGCTGCATTGCAGCTGCAATGCAAGGCTGGCCAAGTTGCCATTGTCTTTTTAGATACTGGACGTGGAGGGTGTGTCGTCTCTGCTCCCTGCCTACACGTTCTCTAGGAAAAGTGGCGTTTAGCTGCCCAAAAAGAACTTTTTTAAGCCAACGCTTCGCCCACATTTTCCTCATTCGTTTTTGCTTCTTCTTTATAGCCGCGACAACTGACATTGAGATTGAAAGCGCCATTGCCTGTCGCAGAGCCACCTTCGAACGTTTTCTCTCTACCGCTGCTAGGAGCAGACTGAGGATTTTACTAGGAGCAGTGCTGCCAGGCCTTCCACTCTCGTCAATCTTTGTACCCTAGGCTGGCATGTATTTTACCCTAGAATGCTCCTTGATTACCCTATAAAATATAAATGAGGGCAGTATAGTAATTACCGTAGAGTCTTTAATAATGCTATTAGGTTTACCCTTAATTACGTCACATTGACAGCTTTTTAAAAGTTTCTTGGGATTCATTAATTAATAAATAAATGATTTGAACACCTTTATTATGAAAATGTATATAAAATAACGTCTTTCCATTAATATTCCATAAGATATATCCAAATGCAGATCGATAAACAACTCAAACACACAAGCACTGTGTTCGACAAAATTGAAACCCAGGCTTATGTAACTAGTTTTCATTACAGATAAATAATAATTACTGCAGAAACCTAACAGAAAATATTGGATTAAAAATGCAGACCTGTATAATATTTTTCCCACTAGTTGTTCGAGTCATTTGACCAATCCATGATGAATGAAAATGAATGAAATGTACGTGCGTTGTTGGGTAGATCCTTAGATCAATCAGTTTAAATTAAGAAGAAGCTTATATACAAATATTTTATAATCTCCTGGAATCTAGACTTCTCACATAAATAATATGATATTCTCTAAATAATTAGCACAAAACTACAATTTACATCCTAATAATATTTTTTACCCATGTACCTATTTACGAAACCATTGATATTTGCATTAATTCTCTGTTTTCTGATCCGTCCTCTTCAATCATGGGCTTATGAAATTATTTTAGATCTCTTTTAGAACTATGCGTGCAAAATTCCTTTGTTATTTCCAATGGACGTATAAATAAACAGATTGAGGGGCTAGGCATGGGTGTCCCATTAGGACCTACCTTTGCCAACATTTTCATGTGCCACAATGAACAGAAATGGTTAGATCGGCGTCCGACTTCATTCAAACCGGCTTCTATAGGCGCTACATTGATGATGCTTTCGTCATTTTTAAAAAAAAATTTGGTACCCACTCTTTCCTTCTTTATTTCAATTCTAGACATTCCAATATAAAATTCACTTTGGATCTAGAGAAAAAACCATTAATTGAATTATCTTGATATCAATGTCCCCCGATCTGGTAATAAATTCATAACCTCTGTCTACAGGAAACTAACATTCTCCGTAGTAGGTTTAGGTTAAGCTTTTGTTGCAAGCGATTTAAACACAATAACATTTCAACCCTAATAACTCGCGTCTATAGTATTTTTTTCAAACTACACTGTCATTCATAAAAAAATTTTGTAGCCTTATTTACAAACAATGGTTATCTAAATTCTTTCCGATATCTTATCTTCAAGCTCTGAACTATAGTTACTGCGTTTCACCATATTTTGGATTTCAATCGGTAAAGTTCAAAAAAGATCTTTTAAAGCTTTTAACTGAATTTTTCCAGGATGCTTTCTTTTGTATTACTTCAGTTAACAAAAGTACTTTTGGATCATTTTTTAGAATTAATTCCAACCATCCTCGTCTATAATATTAGTTGTGCGCATTGTGTATCGTAGTATGTGAAATCCAAGCACCGAGCACTTTACGTCAGGGTTGCTGAACAGCAAGTCGAAGTCATCGCACTGGTCGCTTGCTTACTTCTCCTACTCATTCTAGTATAAGACTACATTGTAATATTGGTTCCTGTGGACAAATTAGACAATACTAACAGATTAGTACTGGTTCCTGTGAACAAATTAGCCTTCACTAGATAGTATTATTGGGGAAATTAGATGCAGTGAAGCCAGATTCTTTAAGGTAATACAATGGATGCATCAAACCAAGCGCGGTTTCATTCATTCAACTGGTTCTTTGTGAAGTTTTGTTCAACTTAATTTGGCGAAAGAAACGTTCAACGAAAGCATTTGAAAGTGCCACAAAAGCACAGTGAATGTTGAATGAGATGGATTCAGGCAAGAAATGGTCGCATTCTTCGCAAGAGCTACACGCATAAAATCTGAACAAAAGCTCATAATTAGGCTATAGATTTCTGATCTAAGATTGACAATATTTGGAGTCAGAAAAAGAAACAACATTAATTTCCCAAACTTAAAATCTAAGAACTCCGAATAATCACAGGTTAGCTTGTTGTTACAGCATTGGCTATCTTTTTACCTTAGTTCGATTGCCAAGCAACTCAACAAAATAAGTACAAGTGCATCCCACTGCTCAAACGATCGTCGCACACAGCTTGCAAAGAAACTGCACGTCGCACATTGCGAAACGAACATCAACTTGTTTAGTACTGGTGTGGAGCGAGTTAACTTGTGCTAAATTGACTATTCAAATGTTTAAACGTTTCATTTTGCGTTCATGTCTTCTGCTCAATTAATTCTTATTTGGGTAACTCATCTGTAGTTATTGACAAACTTCTGTTTTTTCATGATTTTTATAATATAGATTTGAAATATAGATTTTACCCTAGATTTCGTATTTTTTATCCTTACCCTAGACTGTACCCTAGGAGAGGTCTGATTACCCTAAACTAGGGTAATTACCCTAGGAGTGGAAGCACTGAGTGCTGCACCATGACCACTGCCATATTCCGTGTCGACACACTGACTCGACCAGGTACGTTAAGGCCCTATTACACGGGGCAACACTTTGCCTCGGTTACGGCAACTGAAATGACGCAACTTGTGGGTGCGCTATCACACAAGGCAACCAGTGTGGCGTTGCCAATTGCAGAGGGAGGTTGTAGCTCGCAGTGACTGCGGCATTTGACATCTTCTTTTCATCATTAAATGAAATGCATTAAGAACGTATACAAAACTTGGATCCTGTTTTGCGCTTTTAAATGTCCTTGCATAATTTATTGTCTTTATTTTCTAACAATGGGTGAGATTGAAGGGTCGTACGACTGTTGATTTAAAATAATTCTTTTGATGTATTATTGACTTCTAGGAAAGTATCTAATTTATGAGAATCAATATAAAATGCAGCAATATAAACATCGTAATATTGTAATAAATTTTTAACATCTTTTTTACAGCTCATATTCACATATAAATATAATAATTTGTGTTTTTATATCGCACAGAAATAAACAAAAGGAAGAGTAATTTAATTAATTAACACTTTGACTGCGGCAACTAAATATAATGTTCAACACCAAACTCAAATTTTAAGTCAATTGTAGTAAACTATTTTGAAAATACCAAACATGAACTGGATCGTGCCTTCATTTAGCTTTGATTAAATATTTATGGAAATTGAGTTTGCGTCGGTGAGCAGCATTATGAAAATTACCTCCGTGTACCACCGGTGGCGCACGTCGCAGTCAAAGTGTTAACCCCATTCATTTGGTATATTGATATAGTTAGGTTCAAGCCTAAAAAACATTAAATGGTTTGATCATTAGAAGCTGAATAAATTATTGCCTATTTTTCTACCCGCTACTTATGATAGAAAATTAAAAATGAATGCACATTCAGTTACCTGACTTCATAGAGGCAATCTTCTTAATGTTTTTTCTATTTTTTGTGGCTTCGAAAGTTACATCATATCCAGCTAAACTGTTTAAACTTATAAACCTATGGATTATTCTTTTTCAAATTTCTGACCACTTTATTTATCATAAAATTCTACCTGATAAACATTCCGATATATGGAAAAGTTACAGCATTTGAAAATGAAACGTCACGAATGATACGTCACGGTAAAAGGTAATATTCCGCTTTATTTTATACAGAAATTACGACTAATTATATGAATAAAATGACACTTAATTGCTTATATAAGACTTATTAGCTTCCATATTATAGAACACTGCGCGACTTATTAACACTTTGACTGCGACGTGCGCCACCGGTGGTACACAGAGGAAATTTTCATAATGCTGCTGACCGACCAATAGTCGCAAACTCAATTTTCATGAATATTTAATCACAACTAAGTACATGCACGATCCAGTTTATGTTTGATATTTCCAAAATAGTTTTCTATAATTGACTTAAAAATTTGAGTTTGGTGGTGAACTTCATTAATACCTAGTTGCCGCAGTCAAAGTGTTAAATCCTTCGACTTTCTATTGAATGGCGGACCAAGTTTATGTTGGCTCAGTGGGAGGCGGTGTTTCATAGCATAGGACATTGATGAAAGGCTTCTTTTATCAATTGTATGGCGGATCGAGACCATAGTGAACCAGACGGAGACGGTGTTGCAGACATCCTCACTTTACGACGCTCAGTCAAGCACTGGCTGCACTGCTCCGTCGCTCTGAGGTGCACGACTCAGCACGAGATTTTTGAACAAACGCGATAACCAAAACTCGCCCAGCAAATGCAGTCCGTTGCTCTCAGAAGCATCCGTCGCTGCTTTTTGGAGCAATTGTTGCCCCGTGTAATAGGGCCTTAATTACTGAGCTCGTGAGGAAGTTGCTCATCAGTGATCGTGTCAACAGGCCTTTAGGTTCATCAATTCCCTGAAACACCATTTGTTTCAACCAAGTGATTTTCACCAGCCTCCGATTACTAACATGTTACCAAACCTGCGGCCATTTCTTCAGTAATTCCTCTCACCCGCTATGCTCCATCAGCCAAACCAACATTACGTTGGAAAACATCTTCATATTCTGTCCAGCTCATGAACCATTTAGTAAGTCACTTTAAGAGCATCCCACTTGGAGCCCCGACCAGTCAGCCTTGCCTCTCTCCTCTCTCCATCCTTTGCATCCGACTTACGAGTAGTTATAAAATTCCTCCAGGACACTTCGCTGCTGAACTAAATCTGATTAGCGACTGGCAGAGCGGGGGCTCTAATCCCCATCGCTGAAGATGCGCCGAATCGTAACAATTAAAGTACCAAGTAAGTCAGATTTATGCACCTATGAGTTCACGTCAAGCGATGTGGGTTGTTCTGTTGAGTTATGTCAAAGTGTTTTGCCAAGTCGGGATTCGAAATTTCATACGTGTTGTTCAGTTGTTTACTTTGCATTATTTTTCGGAAAACAGTTGATGCGGATAACGGCAAATGGCCTGATGCTGAAATTAGTTCAGTTAAACATGCTATTTGCACTACGTGCTCGAACGTTGGGTGCATTTTGTACAATATTGTGCGTGAACTGTAAATCATTATTAATGCAATCTACGGTTTAAAGCACAGCAATATCATTAACACCTTAGTCAATAGTTTTCCTTTTTATGGTAATTGGGCCATTTTGTTCATTTAATTTTTATTTTTGTGGTATACCCTCTTGGGCACATATGCTGAAATGGCATCGTAAACTTGATCAAACTTAGAAATTGGCCTGAAATGAATGCTCTTTCACGAAAAAGTATCATCAGCATATTTGAATTGAGCCTTATTGTATTTATTTAGCTATTAATTCATGATTATTTATTTCTATCTAAATACTTAATTCAGTAACTCCAAATTTGTCCGAGTCCGTTTAGAAAATTGGCTGAGTCTATATGGTCAAGTGAGGTATTAAATTAAAGCCACTGGTGTCTATATTTGCAGAAAACTATTTATTTTATTTTTTTTATTTTTTTTCTATTTTTTTTATTTTCTTTTTTTTTGTTTGTTTCTATTTTTTATTTTTTTTTTTAATTTTTTATTTTTTTTTTTATTTTTTTTTTATTTTTAGGCAAGTCGGACAACCCGATACTCGGGTTGAACCGGTAATACTAGTGTATTATTTATTTTCTTAATTAATAACTCATCAAAATTTGACAGTGTCTATGAACTATTGCTATTTACATGTGGGGGTCCTCGGCTTACGACAGAGATCCGTTCTTATGCGTTGTTTTTCGAATTTTAGTGTAAGTCGGAGCATGCCTAAAGACTATATTAGCACGTAAGCACTAAAGTCACTCACCTACAGTACAGTATGTATATAAAAGTTATGATCTAGGACATAGCAAGACATTTCTATTACATGCAACGTTGAAATTCCGATGCAACCGATGTAGGTAGAACAAAATTTTTTACTACTTTATGAGAGATTGCGTCGGATCCACGAAAGGTCGTAGGTCGGGACTGTCGTCAACAGAGGACCCTCTGCACAGAATTTTTCTTATTCATAAGTTGATGTTTGCACAGTGTTACTTCGCTGTTATATTGATGGAACATTTGTGTTTTTAATCATCTTCAAGAAAAGAACTAGAATTTCATTGACTTATGAATAATTACGAATTACATAAAATTATGTAATTGATAGTGATATGCATCAATGCCGAATCAAGCATTTGGAACTAATTTCCAATACTGTTTGGTGTGAAAGTGCGGTGAAATAGTGCAATACCTCTCAGGACACTCCTCAGTGCTTTTGCACTGATGGAAATGAATCACCGCCCAGTTATTATCCTTTGGCTGTTCTAAGATCAGAAAATTATGCTTCTGCTGATGTGACTGAATGTCCTAGTTTAATATATTTACCTGATAAAATATCAGATAAGATCCTAATAGTTGACAACGTGGACTTGGACCCTATCAAAGATGTAGCTGTTGCAGCTCCGGCCGGCAGTGTGAGTCACTCATGTTTATCAGATTTGCTGCAGTTGAAGGGCTAACTTCTAGCAGCCAGCTGATGGTGTTCCTATGAGCGCCAAAACTTGATTTAAGACAAAAGAGGAGTATGATGTAATAAATATTTGGAAATTATAATTTTTTCTCATTCAATTTGAGAATAGCTTGTCTATATTCTATCACAATTTAATTGAGAAAATGTGAAGTTGTCAAAATGTGAAGTTGTCCATCATCATTTATGGAATGCCAGTTTTCAAAAGCAACATGCACTCCATTTTGGTCGGTATTATGCTCAAGTGGCTCGTCTATAATAATTTTTGCTTCTGAAATCCCTCAGCGTGAAATAAAGAGTGTTTTTTGGGAAATTCACTCTGATTTTGCATCACAGTTAAATTGTCTTTCAAGTGAATGCAGTAAATCAACTGACAGTATTGCCTTGATTGAACTGTGGAGTATAGTCTGTGAGGCTCCTACACGAGCATTTGAAGAGCAGATTTAATCTTCACGTTTATATTATGCTAACAAAAGGTACAAGGGTGCATTTCTGCACTGAGCTGTTTCCTGCCCAGATTTTGGTTTCGCTCTAAGAACAAATGAAAAATTGAATTAAATAGAACAACTTGAATATCCCATTGGTATATCTCCTTTAGAGAAAGTAATTAGTGAAAAAATGATTATCGTTCGTCTCTTGACTACATGAAAGTGAGATTATGGGGGTTGGAAAAAGCTTCTACATTTATGGTGTGTTATAGTTCCTACTATCATCTTAATTACTGCATAAAATGGTGAAAACAAAAAAGGTTTATTAGATCAGAAATCCAATGCTGGAAAAATTTACAATAAAACTGAAAATATTGGAAATAAATATTGGAAAATATTGAGGTATTAAATTGAAGCCAACGATGTCTATATTTGCAGAAAACTATTCATTTATTCTTATTTTTTTTCTTCTTCATTTTTTTTATTTTTTTTTTTTATTTTTTTTATTTTTTTTTTTCTATTTTTTTTTTCTTTAATCTTCTTTTTTTTATTTTTTTATTTTTTTTTAATTTTTTATTTTTTTTATCTATTTATTTTTTTATTTTTAGGCAAGTCGGACAACCCGATACTCGGGTTAACCGGTACTAGTTTATATATTAATACGCTTAAAACTAAGTTCGTGGGTAACGCTCTCATCCGAGTAGGTGGTATCATGGGTACCGAATTCCTGAGCGTTACAATAAACGATCGCTTTACATGCATTGATACGTTTAACATTTTATCAGGAAAGGATATGTTAAATTAGGTTAGATTAGGATATATATTGTTTTTATCATGTTTTTTACCTTTTTAATTTTTTACATATTTATGGTCTTTTTTCATTTTTTTCAATTTTGTATTATTTTGACTTAGTTTTTTTATTATTTTTCTTTTTTTCATTTTTTGTTTTTTATTCATCTCAATATTTAAATTTTTTACACTTCTTTATTTTTTTATTATGTATTTTTTCAATTTTTTTTATTTTTTCATTTTTTCAATTTAATTTTTTATTTTTGTATTTTTTATATTTTTCCTATTTTTTAATTTTTTTTAATTTTTAATTTTTCATTTGTTTCATCTTCAATTTTTTACAATTTATTTTATTTTTTTTATCAATTTTTTTTTTCATTTTTTATCATTTCCAAATTTTTCTTTTTGCTTCTATTTTTTATTCATTTTAACGCAGGTCAGGTAATAATGATGAAATTTTCTCACGGGTCCATGGTTTTTTCATGTTTGACAAATCAGAATAGCTTTGGTTAGAATTGGATAGTAGGATATGCTAGGCTAGGATAGTTTAGGTGAGAATGTTATGTTGGAATTTCTTAAGAAATGTAAACCCATTTTTTTTCATGGGTCCACCTAGCTTAACGATGACATTGGTTAAGTTAGATTAGGATAGGTAGGGTTAGGATAGGGTAAGGTAGGTTAGGATAGGTTAGCATAGGTTAGCAAAGGTTACGTAAGGTTGACAACATTTTTTCATGGGTCAACGTTTTTTATTGTTTGACATATTATCAGAGAAGCATCGGTTAGCATAGGATAAGTTAGTATATACTATGTTGGGATTGGCTATGTTAATATGTTATGTTAGAATTTTTTGGGTAATGTTGACCGAACTTTATCACGGGTCCGCCTAGCCTAACGATGAAATTGGTTAAGTTGGGTGCGGATAGGATAGGTTAGGATGGGATTGGAGAGTTTAGGATAGGTTAGGTTAGCATAGGTTGGGTAATGATGACGGAATTTTTTCACGGGTCCACGTTCTCTCTGTTTGACATACTGTATTATCATGATAGGTAGGGTTAGCATAGGTCAAGAAGAGATAGGTTAGAATATGTTACGTTAGGATTGCATAGGTTAAAATATGTTATGATAGAATTTGTTAGGTAATGTTGATAAAATTTTTTCTCGGGTCCATGTTTTTTACGTTTGACATATTATCAGGATCGGTTTGGTGAGGGTAGGTCAGTATATGTTATTGTAGGTTAGGTTACGATATGTTAGGTTAGGTAATACTGACAAAAATTTTCCATGATTCCACGTTTTTTTTACATATCACATATTATCATTCAAGATCGGTTCGATCAGAATAAGATAGGATAGGATAGGATAGGATAGAATATGATAGAATATGATAGGATAGGTTAGGATAGGATAGGTTAGGATAGGTTTGGTTAGGCTTGGTTAGGATAGGATAGAATAGAATAGAATAGAATCGGTTAGGATAGGATAGAATGGGTTAGGTTAGGATAGGTTAAGATAGGTTACTTAATGTTGACGACATTTTTCCACGGTTCAACGGTTTTTCATGCTTAACATAGCTTCGGTTGTCATAGGATTGGTTAGTATATAACCATGTTAGGATGGCTTACATTAGAATATGGTATGTTAGAATTTGTTGGTTAATGTTGACCGAATTTTCTTACGGGTCTACCTAGCCTAACGATGACATTGGTTAAGTTAGGTTAGGATAGGTTAGGATAGGTAAGGATAGGTTAGGATAGGTTAGGATAGGATAGGTTAGGATAGGTTAGGATAGGTTAGGATAGGTTAGGATAGGTTAGGAAAGGTTAGGATAGGTTAGGATAGGTTAGGATAGGTTAGGATAGGTTAGGATAGGTTAGGATAGGTTAGGATAGGTTAGGATAGGTTAGGATAGGTTAGGATAGGTTAGGATAGGTTTTGATAGGTTAGGATAGGTTAGGATAGGTTAGGATAGGTTAGGATAGGTTAGGATAGGTTAGGATAGGTTAGGATAGGTTAGGATAGGTTAGGATAGGTTAGGATAGGTTAGGATAGGTTAGGATAGGTTAGGATAGGTTAGGATAGGTTAGGATAGGTTAGGATAGGTTAAGATAGGTTAGGATAGGTTTGGATAGATTAGAATAGGCTAGGATAGGTTAGAATAGGTTAGGATAGGTTAGGATAGGATAGGTTAAGATATTTTAGTTTAGAATAGGTTAGATTAGAATATGTCGTTAGAATTTGTTAAGTAATTTCGATAAAAAAATTCACGGGTCAACGGTTTTCTTTATGTTTGACATATTATCAGGATAGGTTCGGTTAGGGTAAGTTAGGATATGTTAGGTTAGGTTAGGTTAGGTTAGGTTAGTAAAGGTTTGGTTAGTAAGGGTTAGGGTAGTATGGGTTAGGTTAGTATAGGTTCGGTAATGTTGATGAAATTTTTCAACGAGTCCACGGTTTTTATGTTTGACATATTATCAGGATAGATTCGGTTAGGATAGGATAGTTTACGTCGGCTTAGAATATGTTATGTTGGAATTAGTAAGGCAATGTTGACCGATTATTTTTCACGGGTCGACCTAGCGTAATTGTCCGTGGAATTTCCACGGGTCCTGCTAGTTTATATTGTTCCTATTTCGCAATAGACCAATCGTTCGGGTTTCTTGCCAAGCAAATTAAATTACCATTAATTGATTCGTCACTCACTGAGATTATTCTACTCAAGGGAAAACATCCATTTTGAAGAAACTTCGAATTATGCTGAAGAACTTCGTAAATTATTCACCAAAATGCAAAGCAAGTCCGCTCAAGTTTAAATGTTGTTCACATCGTTCATTTTCCTCAGCACATTCAAGAAGATGTTAGAGGTTTTTTGAGTTTTGACAACATAATTTCTCTCAAATTTGAAAAGCATTTGGCTATAATATAATGCCGATAAGGCATCGCCATTTTCCCCTGCACAAGATACATGCTCAAAAAATGAGGTTAAGGCCCATAACGTAGATGAAATACTGCAAGGTAAAAATACTGCTGAAACAAAAATAGCTGAAGACATAATAATCCCTTCTAAAATTAAAGGGTCAGCTCATTTGCCGTTCGATAGCAATTTTGGTTTGGTGACCATAGTCTGTGCATTTTACTGTGTAGAATGCCGAGAAGATGGATCCTGCATTTAAATGTTCTACAGAATCTTCTATCAATGATACATACATTTGTTAATCATCAAAGCTGAATTGAGAATAAATGTGAGCTAATCCACAGTGATAGGCTTCGATATTACATCAAGCATATTACATCGATAGGGCTTCGATATTATATTGTATCCCTCAAGAGGTACAATTATTATTTCTATGGGAATTACTACTCCACGGAGTATGATGTAAGATCCCATGCTGAAAGTCAGGCAGGCTCTTTTTGTTCTAATAAAATAGGCTTTTGTTTAGTTACGGACCCACTTTTTCAGTCCACTGTTATCTTTTTCTAACACTTATTACTTCATTCTTAAAATTTCATCTTGGTTCATAAACTTCTTTCAATCTTGCTGTTTGTAACGGCAGGGTGTAAAACACACTTTGTACAGAATACCCGTGCCCATTTCCATACTGAACGGTGCCTTCAAGCTTCCTTTCTTGGAAATAATTTTATTGTGGGTACGAAGGCTTAATTTAACGTTTAATTTGAGTCTGACATCATTCACTCTTACAATGTGTTGGGAGCTGGAGCTACTAATATGTAATGTCGGAGTTTTGTAGGATTCACCAACATGTATAAGACAGGGAATTGTAATGATCATCTTTGTGTTCCTAGTGTTTCTCACTTTAGACCATTTCCAGTTGCCAAGTGGAGAAGCACAACCAAATGAATCAAGCTACTGTTTCATAACCACATTATTGCTCTAGCTCAAGTTTTTCACTGCCAAAACCTCCAGCTTGTATTCTGTCTAATGGTAAGAATTTGAGTGGAGGATTTAACTCAGAATCTTTTCCGCTCCTATCCATTCCTGTTTCCCATCTGTTTAAAAGCCATAGCTTGAATTTCTTCTCCACCACCATCGCCTCCTGCTTATATCCTGTAGAAAGGTAGGAACTGGAACGACTACCAATATTTGGAGAAGCAGCGCAAATAACCTACTCACTGTGACGAATAGTTTTCCATAAAGTTTTGCGATATATTTTCCTATGTAAAAACTGAAATGAACATTGATATGACATGGTGAAAATAACCTCCATACTGTTCCATGGTCTTTCAAAACATTAGTCATTTTTCATCTTAGTTATGAAATACAATGGACATTGATGCAACTCAGTGCAAAAGAGATTCTATGTCAAATAGTTACGTACATAATGTACACTGTTACTATTAAAGGTAAGTCTCAGATATAGAGAATATTGTCATACACATTTCCTAACGCAAAAGCTGTATTTCTGAGTCAATGCAGGCAATCGAGTACAATCCATGAGATTGACTACAGCATTCCCATGAGCCTCGTCAACGCCTGAGTCATGCAAAGGTCGCAGTGCGAAGTGGCTGGCATCCGTGTAGCGAAATCCAGAAGAATCTACACGTTGAGCTGCTGAAGATGCAGATCTTGCGGAATCTTCTGTGACGAAGTCTTGCTGAAGCTATACGAAAACGCCAACACCTAAGCGCCTAGCAAATTGCTGAACATTTTAATCGCCTATTTCTACTTTTTATTTCATTTTCGTTATTGCAGCCATATAGACGTGGTTGTCAATTATTTTAGATATTCTGAACTAGAGTGTCGAGGCTCCTTTTAAACAAACTACGGATTCGTTGACACGAGAAAGTGTCAGTGAGATATCTTATGTGAGATGCATATTTTTACTGACACGTTAGTATTGTAGGCAATCTCTATCAACATTCTGAACCTTTTTCGCTCCTTGGCAACCTAGAGTTAATTCATTTTGGGTTCAGATTTCACCTCATTTTATTACGACAACTTTCATAACTCTGCACACGTGTAGAAAGACAAGGTAAATATCTTAAAATGCATGCCATGCTAACACCATGCGAATAACTACAATTTTTTTCCCTGACAAACTAAACGTATAGTGCACATTTAAAAAATTGTTCTAAATATATAAATAAACTCAAAATTAAATTGCACGAACTTTTCAACGAGAAACATAGCTATGAACATTAAAAATCTTCATGATACTTCACTGCTTTTCCATTTGTAATGTGCTCAAAGATTTGCCAGGTTGTTTAAGAAGTAATCATAGAGGCGATGGAAAAAATTCTGAGACTGAGTGAATCGGTAATATATATACTGTAGGAAGGTTTAATGAGAATAAAATCGTCTCCATATTAATTTTCTAAATACCATGGTTAGGAATGTACTCTCCTTTTGCGGTAGTTTGTCTCGTGCCTTCTTTAGAGCCGACGTCAAATCGTCGAATGTGGCGTAGGATGATATGCAGACTTTAGTTTTCAACATTACCCAAACATTGATGTCCAGGGGGATCAAATCAGGCAAAGGTAGAGGCCACATCGGTGCTTACTTATTTTCATAATACTGCAGAAAGTTTTATCTACAAATTCTGTTTGAAACGTGAACGTTGACAATTAATTAGGTGTAACTTTTTTTGACGAAGACCAAATCAGTAGCTTTTATTTTCAATTGAAAAAGAGTCTGGGGACTTTTTCCCAACCCTGTTCGTTAGTATGATAGTATGTTTAGCCACATCTGTATATCATACTTATTTCAATTTTGTAGGCATGCAGTAACCAATTACAAATTTAGTCTCGAAACTAGAATTTGCATGCGAATTTCCAATACATGGCCTGAATCAGTTGGATATCCAGGAGGGGCCACGGGAGCCATGCCCACCTCCCCCCTTCCTTCCATCCCGAAGTGTTGAGCTGGGGGCCAGTTTCAGTCGCCGTTTTAAGTAAAAGAATAATAAGATTGCTGATAATTCATGTCTGATGTCTGCCCCCCCAGAAACTTTCGGCTGGCTGCGCCCCTGGCCTAAATGTACATCAATTAATCATTTCAAACAAAATAATCCCATTTATCAAGATGCCCATAGGTAGACAGTCACTGGCACCATATCTAATGAGCGGGTTACAATAGGCTACCCATTAGGATATAAAAAAAAATGTTTTACTGGTACACATGATGCCCAAATAAATGTGTTTTCAAGAAACACTGAACGAAACGTCAGTACAGCCTGATTTACCGTGGCCCAACCATTTTCTAACAATTTGAGCATCACCTGTAAAACCCATTAGTTTCCCCGTACCAAGCCTACACAAGCACCCAGTAATTTAGCCATCTGGGATTGATATGTGTATCAAGTTTGTATCTTATTGCATGCTTCATGTCAAGTCCACATGGACACCAAGAAGTATAGCCATCTGGGAACCGAATCAGCAATCGTATGGGAAACCAAGGGATTCGCCCACTTCAAGCCCAGATGGATGCATATTAAAAAAACAGATGATCTAGCCATATGGGTTACGATGGGTACCACATGGGCTCCATGTGTTGCCCATATCTGTGTCTCCTCAAGTAGACTCAGGTGTCTGAATTAGGTAAAGGCTCGCCGTGAGTTACCACCATTTTGACGTCAGTTATGAGACATTTAAAAAGTCATTGTACAAAACAATGCGCACCAACCTGATTAACTAAAACATTTTAAAAACATTCATTCATGTTATTAATAGTTCGACATCCCAGGCCTCAATGACTCATGAAATACTATTTTTTAATCAAGTTGACGAAATTAGTAGTAGGTATAAAAATTTATTTGGTGAGGAATTACTCTAAAATTTTCGAACACTAACCAGAAAACATGCAAGCTGTTGTGAACATATACGTAGGTGCATAGTCATTACGTGCACTGCACTGAGCCCTCTCGATGTAAAGATTAACAAAAATGTTTACCATAAAATTCTTGACAAATAAAGTACTCTGTGAAATTTCAACACATAAATTTTTACTGTAAAAGTGGAATATTCAAAGGGTTTCACTCACGAATAAACCAGTGATATAAGGCCAAATCTCAGTGTGTGATTTTTTTTGTCCACTTTGTACTTCGTCCTGAAATTATCATTAACTGCTTTTAAAATGACTGAAAAAGAAATGGAAACGTACAATATTAGCTCCAGAAGAAAATTACATTAAAAACAATTACATTAAAAAAATCGCTTTTATTAAATCCGGAACCGGTATAACTGGTGTGCACATGCCTGAGAAACACAGAAATGTTTCGATTAATTGTACTGGGGAATAAATTTCTACTTTTGTCATTTGCATACATTTTGAAAAATGTTATTGGGTAAATTGAAGTCACTGGTTTCAAATATGGCATGAGTTATTTTCTATCGAATCAGGTTTTCTTCCAATTAGCTACCTCCCATTTACTACAAGCAATACATAGGGAGATCACTAGATACTGATGATAAAATTCTAAGCCAGTACAAATGAATGTAATTCAAAAACATTACAATCATGTAGAAATAATTTATAATTACTTTTACTTACCTTGGCAAACACATCGTAGATTCATCTGTTGCGTTTGCGAAGAATGACAGATAAATTGAAGTAGAAACTTGAGCTTAATGGACCATCTAGAATCTCGCTTCTCTGTGCAGTCTTGCTGAATGCTCCAGCTACAGTCAGCCATCATGTGAACGTCTCAGCGACCTTGAAATCGATCTTCCATGATTTTGATATCGTGGTGAAAGCGTTCACCCTGCTCATCACTCACTTCCCCCAATTTTCAGGAAATTATTCAATATGATTGTTCAATAAATGCATCCTAACGATCATATTGCAACCAAACACCTGGATATTTTCCATTAAAGATTCAGTTAAATCTTTAAATTCCTTTGATTTCCTATTTCCAAGAAAGTTCCTTACAACAAAAACGAATGAGTCCCATGCATTTTTCTCAACATCAGTCATAGATTATTTTAAAGCCTGATCTTTAACTGGTTTCCTAATTTGATTTGAGCGCCGTCTAAAATGCTTGCATTGAGTTTTTCGGTCATTACGCTTAGAAACGCATCACACAAATACTGTCACTGTCAGTATTTGACACCTGGACGAACTGTTTCATAAGGCCTGGCTTGATTAGAAGGGGTGGTAAAATAATTTTTTCACGTTCTACTAGGGGTTCATTCATGAATGATGTTCTTTTTCCCAACATTATGACCTTCCCTAACAGGTCATTTCTTTTGAATCCAGTGTCTGTCTTTGGCTCTGCTGTCCCAGAGGTGCATAAAACAAGGGAATTTTGTGTTGTCACTTTGCTATTCTAACAAAAAGTTGAACATTTTAGATCAACACAAATGATCCATTATGTGTTTTTCACATTTAAGTAGCTCCAATACCGTTTTGATGTGTTCATATTTTTCATTCAAGTGCACTGAGCGTCCATTTGGTTTACGCCAGTTAAAAATGTTGCCTTTCGTCATTGTCGAGTGGCATTAGGACCTGCCTCCGTGCTGGCAAACGAGGGTTCGAGTCCCGGCGCTGGGGCAGATTTTCTCTGTTGGGTATAGGTGAAACATTCCAAGCACAATTCCCCACTCTACCCAGGTGTCTGAAATGGGTACCGGTCTTATAACCGGGGGAAAGCGTCATGGCGTCCTGGTGTTAGTTATAAGGCATTTGAAAATCCAATGTACAAGGTGGTATGTATCAGGCTTGAAATTGGAAATGAAGCATCCATAGATGCCGTTGTTGTTTTTTTATGTTCGAAAACACATTACAGCCTCTATTTAGAGCTACCTTTGCAGAGGCGCCACTCTTTCGGATCTAATCCAAGAATATCACAACAGTACTCAAAGTTAAATTTAGAATCAAAGAACTGCCAGATGTTGGTTATCTTCTTTGTTGCCATCAAATATTACTTTTCCGTCCATACCCTGCAAGTTTTTATCGTTTAATCGTGAAGCCAACAATTCTGACAGCTTTTTAGACAAACCCAAATCTCGAACTAAATCATAGAGTTCTGCATGTCTAAATTGATGTTTGTGGTTTTATTAATATGCCTCTATAATCTGAGCGACTTTTTCTGTTAGTTGACTCCTCTGCCAACAGCCCAGTGAGAAACAAGTTGAGTGAAGATAGGTTTAGAATATCATCTTAACGGAGCACAGGTCTGAACACTGAATGTAAGCTGCTGTGGTTAGCTGACGAGATTTACGAGTAAAACCAACAACATCGCAAGGCAGAAGTAACAGTCTGTGACATGGTCTTGTGGCTCACGCCATATCATCGGAATGCCAAATTTGATTTCATTTCTTCCTTTAGTCCATTGAGGCATGTTTTCTACGCAGGAATGACTTAACTAATGTGATGTCAGAGGTTTATCCTGATCTCCAAGTTTTACTTGAAAGCTAGAAAAGTGAGCTCGGTTCAGAAATTCACTCACATTCCTTCTATCCTTTGGAGCCATGAATGTACCACAAATTTTGAGGGGAATATGGGGTTTTAAAAAACGGCTGTTCAAAATAAAACCAACCCACTCAGGTTTGATCGTATTTTTCTGGCGGATAGGAGATGAGACTGTAATTGGGTTTCTGACTTTTAATAAGGAATTGTTTCTATTACTTAATTCCATGAATGATCCACGCTGCATACCTGAGTAACAGCTAACTTCTGATAGAAAATAGAATGTATTTGAATATTGCGTGTTCAAAAAGTATTCCGTGTTATGAGAGCTGTGTTTTTCTGTCTTGCTAGCTAAGTAATTCAGTCCCACTATCCTGAATGCAAGAAATTAATTTATTCATCCAAAGCAGAGATAGCAGATATAAATACCTGATTTTTAAAGTTAGAGCAGCAAATGTTATTTTTCTTATATAGTGGGATCAGCCAAAAAATTGTGAAATCTGATTCAATGGAATCAAGGGACGAAGCCACAAAAACAGTTACCGGTGTCGAGATATTTCTGCATACTAATTGAGCAGCTTCATGGGTGTCCAGTAAATTTCGAGTGTCTTGAACAGGTATTTTTCCCCTATGCTGTATGCTTGAGACGTACTTAACTGACCAAACCCTATGCCTTATCGCATGCTTATTGTGTGGAAAAAATATGCTAAGATTTAATTTTCATATTCATCATTCTATAAACTGTCTACATAAATCCTTGCCTTGAGCAGCTTATGATTGATTCCACTGTCTTTCGAGTTATATTGAGTTGATGCCTATGGCGGATGAAGACCACTTTGTAATTTCTCAAACACATAATTGGATGAAAAATTATGTAAGATAAGTTGTTCTAGAAAGAAACCCCGTAGTCACAGGGGGAATTTTGATAATGCTGCTGACCGACCTGCAGTAACTCAATTTCATGAGTACTTAATGGAAGCTACTGTGAGGGAAGGAGCGATCCAGTAAATTTTGACTATTTTCAAAATGACTAACTACAATTGTCTATGAATTTGAATTGAATGTTGAACTTCAATTTAATCCATCGCAGGAAACGTGTTAAATTATAGGACAAACGGTGAACGATTTTCGCTGGCCTGCTCAATGAATGCCAGAAACGAGGCAACGGTAAAGTCAATAAATCTGTTAATTTAGCTGACCTGATGCTTTGAAAAATTAATGATCAGTTATCCCGGCCAAAAAATTCTAATGTTGTTTCTCCTACTGAAGGAAATCTAGGTACAATTAACAATTTTGGTGACTTTATTTCAAATCTAGGCTCAGATTTGTCCCACCAGTTAAGGTTTCTGAGATACATCATACAGCTAAATATACAGGGTGTTTCAGAACAGGAGGTAGAAAATTGCACACCAAATAGAAATGGCAAAATAAACACTTTTGATTATATGAAATTTTCCGAAAAAAATCGAATTTATGAGATATAAGCTGTTTATTGTTTTAAAGGACGAAATTTAATGACACAATTACTCGCAATGTTTCTTTTGAATTTATTTTACAAATATTCTTCAAAATTTGTTCCACCTACACCAATGCACTTATCGAATCTTAGCCTTAAACGACTGCCGGATATTAAGAAACATGTCTGGAATTTCAGAAATCTCACCAGCAGCCACTGCAATTCTGGCCACGAGGTCTTCCTCAGATTCAATGCGTTTTTGCATAAACTAGGCTCTTCATTCTAAAACGTTTTAAATAAATATCACATAACCTAAATTTTATTATTGTAAACTCTCATAGAAAAGAAGTATTTGCAACGTAAACTCAAAATACAGTAAATATTGGGAGTAATTGAGTTATTAAATTTCATCTCTCAAATAATAAAGAGCCAAAATCTCAAAACCTCAGTTGTTTTCAGAAAAATTCACAGACGAAAAAGTGTTCATTTGGCCATTTTCTACCCGATGTGCAGTTTCATACCTCTTGTTCTGTAACATCTTGTATATTTGTACAATATTTATTATAAGTAAAGAAATAATTGACAGATTTCTGGATTAATGTTTGAAATCCAGGATCCCTTTTTGTCTGGGTTCTTTGGGGGACCCTGCCAAGATAATTATCCCTACACTATGTGGGGATGTAGTACTCGTCAAATTATTTCTTCCAAATCAAACCTTGAAACTCTTGAGCTTGTGAGGGAATAAAGAGTCCTACCGTTGTAGGAGTCAGCAGTTGTCAACCATCATGTTTTCATCGAAGCGTCCTGGATACTTGATTTCCGTCCTTGCAATATCTTGGAGGTAACTTTCACCATGTTCGTCACTAATGTCACTCAAATTGGACAGGAAGGAATCTAGGTGAAAAAGGAAGAAATGCATCTTATGAGATATCCAACACCCCACAGGGGGCAGACCTTTTACATGTAGTCTACTAGTTCTTCATAGTTGGTACCCTTGTAAGTTCCAAGAAAATTCTGCGCAACGTGAGAAAATGAGTCCCATGCTGCACCAGCTCGGGTAGAGCCAGTTTATGTAAAGCTGAACCCTTGTCAGAAATGAAGTCATTGATCTCCGGTACTTCAAAAATTTCATCTTCAAGTTTATCATTAGTTTTTGTTGCATCAAATTTTTCTTTGAGATGGTGGAATCCAGGAGAATCATGGGTCATTGCTCTAACAAAACTTGAAATGTGGCCAAATTATATTAGATGAAGTAAGACAGATCTTCCGTGGATCTAATCGAGTCTAATCTAATCGAATCAAATAAATCGAGTGGGTTACAAACGTTTCCAACTAAAATACTTAAAATTATAGCTGATATTGTGGCCGCGCTGATATCCAATATTATTAACCAGTCTCTGTTACTAGGCACTTTCCCGAACTCCCTCAAAGTTGCTAGAGTATCCCCTATCTTTAAAAATGGTGAAAAAACCTGTGTAAACAATTATCGACCCATCTCCGTGTTACCAATTATTAGCAAGGTATTCGAGAAAATTGTGTATAAAAATTTGTACTCTTATTTTGAACAAAAATCATTTCTCTATGAAAAACCAAACGGCTTTCGCTGCAAAAAATCAACAACACAGGCAATATTAAATCATTTACAATTCCTTTATTCGAATATAGATAACGGAAAGACTGTCTTCTCCGTATTTCTTGACTTTCGGAAAGCATTCGATTGTGTGGACCATAACATATTACTCTCAAAACAACATTGTTATGGCATTCGTGGGGTTGCCCATGATTGGTTCAGATCATACCTAACAAATCGGAAGCAATACGTTGTCATTGACGACGCAAAATCGGACCCACAGAAAATTAGCCATGGAGTTCCACAAGGATCTGTTCTTGGGCCTCTCCTTTTTCTGATTTTTATCAATGATATTATTAAATCTACATCATTTTTTAAATTCATAACTTTTGCCGATGACAGTACGCTTTCTGCGGTCCTTTCGAACCAAAATCCCACTACGATTGCGGAGAGTATAAATAATGAACTCCATTAGGGTTTCACTATGGCTTAAAGCTAATAAAATAGGCCTTAATATCGATAAAACAAATTATATTACATTCTCATACAAGAAAAATATATCTCTACCATTGCATTAAAATTGGCGAAGGTGAAATCGAAGAAACCAACTCATGTACATTTCTGGGCATCCTAATAGATAAACATCTGACCTTCAAAGAGCACATCGCTCATATTAGTTATAAATTATCAAAATCCATCGGAATCCTGAATAATATTAAAAGTTTCCTGCCTGAAACTGCCTTACTAATGCTTTATCGAACGCTCATTTCACCATACTTGCAATACGGAATAGAAGCATGGCATGGAATTGATAAAAATAAAACCAATATAATTTTTACTCTGCAAAAAGAGCCATCAGAGCGGTAAAGAACCCAGAATATAATGCTCACACGAATGATTCATTCAAAAATTTACAAATACTTGAACTCTCAGATCTCTAAAAAATCTCCATCTGCACTTTAATTTACAAAACATTAACTAATGATGGCGACAATAGCTTAAAACAATAATTAACTGCGCAAACTGGTCATCACGACCATTTCACGCGAAATAGAAGTAAATTCGTGCTTCCGTATTATTCAAAGGCCCGCTCGCAACACAGTATACTATTCGTTGGAACTAAAACTTGTAACTCAATACCTGCGGAGATCCGTGAAAGTAATTCTTACAAGGTATTCAAAAGAAATCTTGAGTCTCACTTCTTATCAGAATACTGCATACATACATACATATACCGGGCTTATCCTCCCTATGGGAGGGTAGCCGACAGCAGGCCACAATCACCACACTTAGTCACTAGGAGGCGAGAGAGGCAGCACTGGCCGCACCTGAACTGCCAGGATCAGCAGCAGCCCAACACAACCACCTTCCACAGTCAGGCCCGACAGGCATAGCTGGTTTACCCCGACTGCTTCATTGAGTGCAGCCCCTCTCCCCGCACATGACAGGTCAACCCCATCACACGCGGGCATCTTCCAGTAACGCGTCAAAAATAAAATTACCTCCTTATACACTGCCCCCACTCACTTCTGTCCGCAGCCATCCCTCTCGCCACGTCCACAGTCAGACCCCTCTCATACAAAGCACGTCGCACCCCATCCATCCAACTCATCCGTGGTCTACCTCGAGCTCGAAGACCACTCACTTCCGACATATATATCTTTTTCACCAGCCGCTCAACATTCATTCTTTCAACATGCCCAAACCATCCAAGCACTCTTTCATCCACTCGCCTGCTCAACTTTTTGATAACACCCGTCTGCCCCCTAACCAACTCATTCCTGATCCTATCTCTTCTAGTTACTCCATACATGCTCCTCAAACACTTCATCTCAAACACATCCAACTTCCTCCTCTCAGCTGCTCTCAACCCCCAGGACTCTGCTCCATACAACAAAACTGGCACAATCAAACTTTCATACAGTCCCCTCTTAGCATTCATACTCAAACTCCTGCATTCAAAAACTTTCCTCGTTGCACCCAATGTCTTACAACCTTCACTCACTCGATGCTTCACTTCTACTCCCATACTATCCTTAACAGTCACATCCGACCCGAGGTACCTAAAATGTTCTACCTCCTCTAAAACTTCCCCATTCAACCTCACATCCAAAGTTCCCAACACTCCACCTCTTGAACATCTCATCACCTTACTTTTATTCACATTTACCCTCAATTTCCGCCTTTCGCACACTCTACCAAACTCTGCAACCAGTCTCCTCAGTTTTTCCTCTGAATCAGCCACAAGCGCTGTATCATCTGCAAACAACAGCTGACACACTTCCCAATACATACCATTTCGTCCCACCAACTGCGCACCTTTTCCCAACACTCTGGCATTCACTTCTCTCACCACACCATCCATAAACAAATTAAACAACCACGGCGACATCACACATCCCTGTCTCACACCTGTCACAACTGGGAACCAATCACTCACCTCATTCCCTACTCTCACACATGCTCTGCTATCAATGCAGAAACTCTTGATCGCATTCAACAGTCTCCCACCCACTCCATACAAACTTACCACTTGCCATAGAGCCTCGCGATCCACTCTGTCATACGCCTTCTCTAGATCCATAAATGCCCAATATACATCCTTTCCCTTTAATATACATCCTTTCCCTTATCAGAATACTAGTCGTGTAAAATCACCAAGTCAAATCCTGCCTCCTACATGCCTGGTCCTAATAATGTAATTTGCCATGAGTAATATCGCTGATTTTCAGTCTGCTCTTAAATCGTTATCGAATATACTGTTAAATATAGTGTGTATGACCTATATTGTAAAATTAAATATCAATATCGAGTTCATTATCCTGTTGATCAGTCTAATGCGAAACTAGGCTAAGTGAATTAGGTTAAACATTATTGTACACCCTAGAATAATGTTATGGTACGATGCCCTAGAAGTCACTGAACTTATTCGGGCTCACAGGTAGTTATACTCAAATTTGACCATTGTTTCAAACTTAAGAAACATTCTACCTCTGTATCACCTGTGGTAAATAAATTGTTTAAATTGTTTGCATTGTTTTAAATTGTTTAAGATCTACCAAAAGCATATTCAGCACATTGTATCCACTAACTGTGTGCTTTTGTCTTTTGGTCAACTTTTTTGACAAAATAATGATTCCTGTCGTTACGGTTGGTCTATAAATATTAAAAACACATATTCTTTGTATATTCTGGTCGGAGTCTAAAAAAAAAACAGGCAAAAAGAAAAACAATTCATTTTAAATTAAGATGTTGCAAAAACATCACTGATTTTCAAAATATTTTTACATAAAGATCCTTATAGTTAAAATGCACACATGGGTGTCGTAATACTCGGAGCAAATGATTGAGAGAAATGCATGAATGTGACTGAGTAGATGCATTCCCTTCGTTGCGTTCTCTAGGTTTGCTAATGCATGTAAATACAAGTTGAAAAAATATATATAGTAACAGTAACGATGCATTGTTGAAAATGCTCTTATTAGTGTGTACTTACATTGAAATACAAACTTATAGGAAGGTGAGACGTTAGGAATTCATGTTAAAAGTGAAATGATGAATTTAAATAATTTTGCGTCTAATCAATGAGGTTTATATTCGGGGATATCATTTTGCTCTTACTTATGCCAACACTGAGATAGTGTTGGCATACTTTACATTACTTACACTAGTATGCCAATTAACGAGCTTGGAGAAAATTGAATATTTTACCAAGACAAAAATTTACGATATTTCCTACGTTAATGACACTGACACAAAAGAGTTCACCGGAGCCAGAGACATGAAAAGAATTTTTGTACAATGCTAACCAAAATATTTGCAACATAACCGGAGCAATACAAGAAGTTAACTACCTAAATAATGCAGTCATAATATACTTAACGAGCGTAAGAAACGACAAATTGCAACACAGGCTAACAACAACGTTTTAGGACATGAATGAGAAGTGAAAACACAAATGTCCTGTAATGTTAATACATTACATTACTTTTTTACAGCTTTTCATAATCTCTCAATGTAATATTCCTTAGTTGATATACATATCTGAGTGCCATGACAGCCCTTGTCAATGCAGGCACAAAAGACTGAAAGAAAACATAAAAATGCATTCCGTAGTGATTTGTTTTAAGATTAATAATGTTTATTAATGAATGCAATAAAAGAAATATAAAAATGAGTTCATGGGGGTGAAAACAATTTTAGCAGTCTCCACGTACATTGACATATGAGCTATGGCTTTCTTGACATCAGGGCATAATATTGAAAGTGTGTAGATAATTTATATCCAGAACTAGAAGCTATATTCAACATTATTTTTTTTTGTGTGACCGTAACAAAATAGAACTCAGTTAACTCCCTCAAAAATCATTTATTGAATCACATAACAAACTTAGGGTATTTCTTACATAAAACTTAACAATAATTTAAGGAAATAATATGTTAGGTAACGTGAAAAGTCGATAGTTAATAGAATAGTGAAAAAATTACTTATAGTGCAAATGTAAGTCGCTAGATAGCAGTTTTACAGTAACTGCAGAGTATATATTTATGTACCGAAATACTAGTTTGCAAGCAATCACATCGCATACGCACGCTACAAAAATGTAGTGCTATGCATTAAAATTTCCTGAAATGTAAAGTAAAGAACAAAAGAAATTCGTAACTACGTTTTCAGTGTGTACCGCAGCATACAGTTATTGTTGCGACGCAAAATTACGTGTTATTATAGTCTTAAATTCACTCATTGTTTGAGGGATTTCGACGCTCTGTGGAAGTTTGTTCCACAGTAACGCGCCTGATATTGACAGAACTTTCTGCCCAATGTCATATAAACGCTAGTTGACTAAGATGTTATTTCTCCTATTCTCCTTTTGGTTGGTGACAGTGAGGGGATGGAAATGAATAATATCTATAAAATAGGTATTGAGATTTTGAGAGAGGTATTGAGAGAGGAAAATAGGTATTGAGATTTTGAGAGAGGTATTGAGAGGTATTGAGAGAGGAAAATAGGTATTGAGATTTTGAGAGAGGTATTGAGAGGTATTGAGAGAGGAAAATAGGTATTGAGATTTTGAGAGAGGTATTGAGAGGTATTGAGAGAGGAAAATAGGTATTGAGATTGTGGGAGAGGCATTGAGAGGTATTGAGAGAGGAAAATGGGTATTGAGATTTTGAGGGAGGTATTGAGAGGTATTGAGAGAGGAAAATAGGTATTGAGATTTTGAGAGAGGTATTGAGATTTTGAGAGAGGTATTGAGAGGTATTGAGAGAGGAAAATAGGTATTGAGATTGTGGGAGAGGCATTGAGAGGTATTGAGAGAGGAAAATGGGTATTGAGATTTTGAGGGAGGTATTGAGAGGTATTGAGAGAGGAAAATAGGTATTGAGATTTTGAGAGAGGTATTGAGAGGTATTGAGAGAGGAAAATAGGTATTGAGATTGTGGGAGAGGCATTGAGAGGTATTGAGAGAGGAAAATGGGTATTGAGATTGTGGGAGAGGTATTGAGAGGTATTGAGAGAGGAAAATGGGTATTGAGATTTTGAGGGAGGTATTGAGAGGTATTGAGAGAGGAAAATGGGTATTGAGATTTTGAGGGAGGCATTGAGAGGTATTGAGAGAGGAAAATAGGTATTGAGATTTATGAGTGAGGAGTCTTTCTTGAATAGGAGTCCAGCCGAGTTTATTTAAGAGAGGGGCTGCTTGATAACAATTCTTGAATTTACCTTTGTATAGCTCCAAACTATCGAGGGTCTACTACTAAGTTCAATAATTTTTTCATAACTTTCTGAGAAGAAATTGAGATACGTCACTCCATACTATATATGCTGCAATAATCAAAACGCAAAAGAAATAAAGATGAAATGGCTCGTTACCTAAATTTTTCGCCGAGCAAACTTTTTATACGTTGAAAAACCTTTAATTTCCCTAAATTTTGTTGCAGTTTTTGTCAACGTGAGATTTGAAGGACATGATTTGATCGAACCCAGTGCCTATATTTTTAACTTTTTCAAATAGCTTAATTTCATCATTCCCTACCGTAAGAAAAGTCACTCATGTTCGACGCTATCGAACGCTTTGGAGAGATTGAGTAGCAGCAAGAGTGTTACCTCTTTTGATCTATTTCATTCAATATTTTTTCAGTGATATTAAGCAGAGCGTCTTGAGTGCTAGTGTTCCTCCTATAGGCATGTTGATTTTGATGAAGTTAATTTGATTCATTCAATTGAGATGACAGTTGATTTGTTATCACTATTTCTAATATTTTGGACCAGACAGACAAAAGATTTATAGGCGTGTAGTTCGATGCTGTATAATATCAACAGTTTTACGCAACGGTCTAATTATGTAGTGCTTCCATTGTTCGGATAAATTATTAGTTGTTATTGATGTATAAATCATTAAAAGAATCAATGATGCCGTGACGGGAAACCTGTCTTTGATATATTGAAGGCTGAAACCGTCATGTCCAACTGCCTTAAGGTTTTTCAATGAGCATAAGATATTTCGTAACTCTAGTTAATCGACACGACGTGGTGTCCACCTGACACCAGTCCTTGCAAGTGCAGTAGAGCCCGGATTTCAAACTAAAGGCTGATTTGGATTGGTTTGATATACTTCATTTAAAATTACAACACCAAATTTTGAAAAGAATGTGTTGAAATCCGTAGCTGTTCCCAAGAGATTTTCAAAATTACTTATGCGACCTAAATATTCAGTTGTGCTACATCTCTTTATTTGCGCCTAAATCAGCAAATGCTAAGAAAATTCACCCCCCCCACACCAAAACAAACTTACATTTTGCCTTTACATATGTTTATACGTATTGTATCTGATTTTCACGCAAGCACGCACTCGCAGCGCGCACAACAAAAGTTCTGAAGGACGAAATTCAGAGACGCCGCTTTACTTGCATTGAATTCTTTTTAAAATGGTGTGCTTATTATAACCAGTAGAGTGATGTCATGGCTGTGTTGCCACATTTCGAACAGGCGCCGAGACGTAGGACGCCTTGGTTTTTGCGTTGCCTCAGCCAATGCCTCCTATTTGTCCAGGCCCGGCAACTTGAGCAGTGACCTCATATTACAAGTCGTAACGAACCCGACATCAGTGAAAAAAATGATTGTAAAGCTATTCGGCTGCTCCGAATGTTTTTCGTGGGAATTTTTGTTATGTTCTGTGTATGCGCTCGAGACTTTTACATGTTGTGGGAAGAGGTATGTAAACTAGTAAATTAAGGTTTTTGAGCGTATTTATTCTGTGCATGCTGACTTATGTGCAAATAAAGAGAGAGATTTGGATCGGTGAAGTGCGTTGAAGAACGTTATCGCAGTTATGCTTCATATGTTTGCCGTATGAAACTCCTGCACTTCATCGACATTATTGTTGCAATAGAGCTGAATTTTCCAGCCTATCTCTGGAAGCTGCCTGCGATGCACACAGCGATAAGAACTTTAATTTTGCCTTCGTTCCTATAATTCATCATTCATTCATTTCGTACTGTTCCTTATATGTATTATTGTTTGTCATATTTTCTACGAAATATTAATTTTAGTTGCTCTTCGTGTGTCTGTTTTTGCGAACAGAGGAGCCTCCTCTGCGGTTACGTACGGAGGCCTGCCACCGCACCCTATTCGTTTGTTGTGTGTTGTATCTGTGTGAGGGTGTGCGGGGGGCTCTCGGGCGGTCGCTTGGGACCGCTGTGACTTTTTGATAACGGGTGTGGGAATTGAGAAAAGTGTTATTGTAAGGGTAATTGTTATTGATTTTTCATATTATCGATAGTGTTCGTTAGCCCAGTAATTATTAAAGACTTGCCAATCCGAACACTTGAAGAGACTTCAGATTATCCAGTGTATAAGTTTTTGTTTTTCTAAATTGCAGTCTATTGTTTCAATAATAAATATTTGTCGCGCTCTATGGATTCACGGTAGCTTTGGGGAAAGTGAAATGTTTCTTCATGCCTAGCTTTTATTTTTGTGCTACCGATGCTACAGAGCAGTGTCACCCAAGGGTGACTCAATGGACAGAGTTCTATTGTGTATAACTAAAGTTTTTGTGTGTAAATATGATCATAAATTCCTCTGCATATTTCGGAGACTTGATTTTGATCGTGTGTAACTTTTTATTTGATTTGTGTTTTTCAGGCTCACTTATCGGACTTGTTTACTAAGTTTTTCGATTTTATTCTAATCTGCCAATAGAGCCTGCACCCCATCGCCTCTTCCTAATTTCCACTGAGTAACATAGTGATAACTACGCTCAGTGGCTGGACCTATAACTTTGTTTCTCGTTATATCTAATTATAAGTTCGTAAAGAACATCTCGCTGTCAGTTGTTTTATATTAACAATGTTTTAATATTTTGAGCGAAAATGAATGGTGTTATTATGAAACAAATGTCTGAAATGCGTAAATTTTGATTTACTTTTAGTGAATCGAAAAGAGGACTAGCTGATCTTTCGTTTCGATTCTTTCTGCACCTCTTGAATTATATTTGGTGTGAGTCGTCGTGTGAGTCAACTAACACTGAAATGCCTAAATAACTCACCTAAGGATGTTCGAGGCTTTGAGCTTAAAATCCTGAAGTTGCTTGTGAACCAACTGATGAAGTGAACTGTTGGTGTGCTTACATGCAGTAGTTTAAATTTTAGACATTTTTTAATAAATATACTATTATTGGTGAAAATTTTAGCTAGCAATGTTGACCTATTGTTCGAAGTCCTGCAGACCTGTATGGTTAGTGTTTCAAATTATTAGAATAGAATATTCAGTTATTCGACACTCAAAAATAACAATGATGCCAGAAAAGTCATGTGACACATCCAAAAACAGTGTAATTGCATTCTAAATTTTATTCTTTTGCATAATTTTTGAAGAAAAAGTTATGAACAAAAACAAAACCTCCCATTTATTTATTTGGTAACTTCATTAAAATGCAAGAAAACGCCAGAGCATATTATTTCTTCATTTTCCGCAGTTTCTTTTTATAATTCAGGAGCAGAAATTTCTGAAATCATGTTAATCGGTATCAATATTGGCATAATATTTATAAGCTATTTGATATGTGGAGTGGAATCAAATCATCAGGTAGCGCGTATGTTTTTTCTAGTAACTATATAATGTCTCTAATCATTATGTTGAAGGAATGAATGTTGAGCGGCTGGTGAAAAAGATATATATGTCGGAAGTGAGTGGTCTTCGAGCGCGAGGTAGACCACGGATGAGTTGGATGGATGGGGTGCGACGTGCTTTGTATGAGAGGGGTCTGACTGTGGACGTGGCGAGAGGGATGGCTGCGGATAGAAGTGAGTGGGGGCAGTGTATAAGGAGGTAATTTTATTTTTTAACGCGTTACTGGAAGCTGCCCGCGTGTGATGGGGTTGACCTGTCATGTGCGGGGGGAGGGGCTGCACTCAATGAAGCGGTCGGGGTAAACCAGCTGTGGCTGTCGGGCCTGACTGTGGAAGGTGGTTGTGCTGGGCTGCTGCTGATCCTGGCAGTTCAGGTGCGGCCAGTGCTGCCTCTCTCGCCTCCTAGTGACTAAGTGTGGTGATTGTGGCCTGCTGTCGGCTACCCTCCCATAGGGAGGATAAGCCCGGTATATGTATGTATGTATATAATACGTAGAGCTTTGAGATTGTGCCACATGTCAAGGCATGGAAATTTGTTTTTTAATTCATTATATAAAATCAGCTCTAGACTGGATAACTGCCTTGCGTAGTTTAAGTTAATTGTTATAATTTTCCCCACAATTTCCCATTGAAGTACGAATAGTGACAAATTTTAAGCTACCCAATAGTTATACATGCCAATTATTTCGTTTTCAGTGAGCGAATGCAAATTTTTTCAATTATTTTTAGCTCAAATTGTACCTCCTGTTCGCATATTTTTTCTGCAAATATAAAACTAGATTTAAACTTCAAAAGTAATAGGAAATGAGAGAGAAGCTGTTTGACAAAAATGAAACGCGACGCAATATCAGGGAATCAAAACAATAGACAGAAATATTAGTTCATTCATTAAACGGACGCTGAATTTCGCAAGTACACCAAAGGAAAGGAGAGCAGCGACGCCCAGGACCGTAAGTGTTACTCACGAAAGAAACTTAAATTAAAATCCAGAGCAAATTATTTGGCAACAAACCTGCTTATAAATTTTTTTATGCAAATCTTGGCCAAAACTGCGCAATCAGCATAGACCCACTGCCGGAAAATTAGAGAGTCAGAACGACCACATACTTAGGACACTGTGAGCTTAGAAATCGCGTCGTGGGATAGTTTGAATTGGTGGTGAACACGTGCCCCTGTGGGAAATTATGCACAGGCTTTGGGGTCAGCCGAGGCAATTGAAACCAGAATAAACAGTAGGACTAGCTGAATAAGACTAATTAAATAATACTTAATATAAGTTTACGCATCTATATGATACCAATTTTGCTAATTTTAAATTAAGATATTAATAAATTGAAGAACCATTCTTAAATGCTACTAAGTTGTAGGACATAAAACTATGATGTCAATTCGTGATAGAAATTAAATTGGTAATTGTAGCGAAATTTGACAGTTGTTTTAATTGAAAATCCATTTTTCACATAGAAGAACACCTGGAGTAAATAAATAACCTAATTTTAAATTTTATTTCTTGTGGTTAAAATAATCAAACCTGTAATTCTATTTCTTATGGTCATAATAAATATGCAATCTTAACTCTTAAATTTAATTTCGAAGCCACTCCTAAAGTACGAGTTTTTCTCCAATGCGTTCCAAATTTCAAGTCCTTGCAATTCGCTAACAAAGTACTTTCGACCTAATTGTCATTGATTGAAAGGTGTTTATTTCAACGGTTTCAACCATTAGTTAAAGTTTGTTCAACAAAGTGCTGGTCACCGTGTATAGCGGTAAGTGTTTTCTTCTATATAAAATAACCTATAACAACATGAGAAATTATTTGGCTTAATTTACTCTGCTTCTTGGATGGTTAATTCATTCTTAGCATTACTTTTGGAGATTTTGAGCCCTAACAATTAAGACTTTTCAAAGTTTTTTATAGGCTCCCATGTTCTGTCTGTATGTCATGTTCTGTCTGTATGTTCATATGGTCTGATATGAACCGGCACAGTCTTGTTGCTGATAACACTCAAGTTCCCTTACGAATCGTTTTGCATCATGACATTTTATGTGGTATATTTTGTTTTTCATTAATGTTATTGTTGTAGATCCACAGTGATCTTCAATATGGTAGGCAATTAGTCATCTATAATCAATCTCAGGAACGATGATTTTGTTCAATGAAATATTTTAGTTTCTTGTTATGCTTGGCTCATTCTGTCCCAGACATAACCCTAGTTTTGCTACTCGGGTAATAGAGTATTATTTATAAAAATCGAGTATGATAATTTCGAATCAGGAATCATAATGGTTTCATCATTTCAAGTACCTCACTTAGGAGCCTACTCTTTAGATGCCTGTGTGCGTAAAGTTGGTTGTCGAGAGAGGCCCCAGGCACTTCACAGATTATGTACTGTGTGTTAAACGGGGCTCACACAGCAGCAGACCGAAGAGTGTGACAAACCAAAGTGCGTATCTTCTGCCGTACCAACTGTGGGGCGTATAGGCCAACAAATTATGTTTCTCATTGGCAATTTTAAGTGACAAATTATGGGATTTTCAAGCCAAATTTTGGGGATTGTCAAAAACTGTCCATCAATTGTGAGTTAGCTATAAAACAAGTCCCGTGTAATATGGAGATACCAAACCCAGTTCTTTCACCAACTATTACAGTTACAGAAGATAATTCATGTTGTGAAGAGAAATGTAACTATGATAATAAAATGCATGTGAACAAGCCTGAAGAAAAAAGAATCCAGTTGATAAATCATGAGAGTCTGAATGATTTGGTGTGGGATTCATCATGGCCAAACCAGACTACAAATAACAATGGAATCTTCTACAGAACGGCATAAAAATATCAACTTTCCATGAGTGCCATGAGGGCTTGGCCGCTTTCCTTGTAGAGAATGGTGCTTGTGTCTGTGCTGTTTTAAATGGCCTCATGAATCAGCTAGAAAACCAACATTTGCATAATAAATGGATACTGTTCATCAATGCAAGCACTCCTATAGCCTCTAAGTTGTGATGCTACACAGTTGCAACAAAAAACTTCAGATTGCTGCTGTACATATTGTTGGGTTGATAGGGACGTATGACTCAATAAAACCTATTTTGGAATTTTCATTGCATTACTTGCATTATAAGTGTAATATCTGTGGTGATCTCAAAGTAACTACTTTACTTCTTAAACTAATTTCGCTCTGAACAAATGCTGCAATTAAAGATTGCATTGATGTCTGCACTTGGCCTAGTATACTAGAAAAAATGAACCATTTCCTTCTAGAAATTTCTCTTTTACGCTTAACAATTTAGCTCCTGTATCAAAGACTTTCACGACCTGAATGATAAAATTGAACACTCTAACGATAAAGCAAAACCGCAAAATAAATTGAATAATTTTACTAGATCTACCGCTTTTTCAAGTAAAGTCTCTAGCAACATGAATCATTGCTCGGCAACTGATGCTCAACACTCACCTCCCTCTACCTATGACTATCGCACGGTACCCACAAAAATCGATTTTCATTGCTATCTGATGCTACAAATACAGAGAGTCACCTGCCCTTGTCGTGTACGAGTATAAATCATCAACATCCAGCCACGTACTCTAGAGCGTACCTCAAATCATATCAAACGTGGCAGGCAAAACATTTTCATCTTCGATGAAAAAGAACGTGGTGTTTGGGAGACAGCGGTCGGTCCCTCATCAGAGTTATCAACCAATGACCCTCCACTTCTGCTCCATCGTAAAAACGACCACTATAGTGCTCCTGTTGCACAAGGTATAAATCAGACTGGAGTCACATTATCTTTATGGCGAAATACTGTTGCTCAGTTAAATAGAAGTCTCAGATATACCCGACGCAAGATTAAACACCCTGGGCAACACTGATAAGATCGGTGAATCCACGAAACAATCCCGACGAAAGAGTAACTTCGCTGCCCCTAATAAGCGTCCAAATAAAACATATCAATGCTCGTGGCTTAAATGATAAATCGGATGACATCAGAGTAATGTTGGTCACCAAAGAAATTGACATTTATGCCGTTCCGAAACATTCTTTGATTCAGGAACCCAATGTTCGTATTTCAATTTTCCCGATTACGTATTGTACCGCTATGATGGCGTTAAAAGTAGCAGAGGTTTAGGGGATCTTACATTTTTGTGAAAGAAGTTCATTCATCATCTTTACTTTTAACAAAAAAAGTTTGCAAAGGTATAGAAATGGTTTGGTTAAAAGTACAGAAAAGTAAACATAAATCCATCATCGGCAGCCTTTACAGGCACCCATCGGTCCCCTACGTCCAACACTAGATAGAGTTCATTGAGAAGACTTACAAAGAAATTCTAGAGAATAAAAAGTCATACTTTGCTTACGGAAATTTTTACGTTGAATTGGCGAATAAAAACAACTAGCTAAGCAAACTATTACAACTAAAGTACAACTAAACTTATCCCAAAAGTTCAAAGAACCAACTCGTACTACTAGAGTGCATAAAATTCTCCTCGATCTGGCAATTCCATATAATCTTACGGCAATATTCAGTATAGCAATATCACCATCCGATCACCACTCCATAGAATGTCAAATTAATATTGCAAAGGAAAGAAGAAATTATAGTAATACGACTTATCTACTGAAAAGTCCCTACTCAGCGGACTTATTTCTCGAAAAGCTACTAAAGGTCCACTGAATTTCAAGACATGATGCAATCTGATGATGTTGACATACATGTTTCAATCTTCACTGAAAATTTTACAGCTGCTCTCAATTAATGTGCACCTTACATCACCGAAAAAACTGAACCAAAATGTGCTGTTTGGATCACAGAGAAAATTAAAGAGCTGAACATAATGAAAAATACTTACTTGTGTGAGTACAAAGAAATGGATCAAACAGTACTTTAAATATGATATATGAGGGGCGTGAAAAGAAAATTCGGAAGAAAATTACAGAAGCAAAACAATTTCATTTTCACCAGGAATATTAACGGCAAAAAATAACCCGATAGGAACGTGGAAAATCACTAGTGAGATAGCACTACATGAAAATTCAGGTCGCATAAGTAATTTTGAAAATCTTTTGGAAACAGCCAAGAATTTCAACTCATTCTTTTCAAAGGTTGGCGCTGAAGTTATCAATGAAGTGTAAAAAAACAATCCAAATCAACCTTCAGTTGAAAACCCGTGCTCTACTGCCTCTCCGAAGGCTGGTGTCAGGTGGAGACCACGTCGTGTCGATTAACTAGAATTTTCCTGTCAGCATAAATAATTTTCATCCGAAGTGTTTTTCTGTTTAGGAAACAAATTGACCTTGGCTGTAATTTGAGCCCTCATTTCAGTTTGAAATGAAATTCTGAAAGCATAAGTGAAACGCTACTGGGCTTAGTGAGAACATTCATCACAATTTCGTTAAGAAAGTTTGTGGGCCTGAAGAGAATTCATCGACTGTCATGTGTCTGAACACTTCATTTTCTTGTAGTTGATGACACAGCAGTAATTATTGCGCTAACACTGGTAAAGTTCTGGTAAAATGTGAAAAAATAAAATTCAAGCCTATAAAGCATATTTTGCAGTTAGAAGGATGTCGTTGAGCAACGCATGCACGCCGTCTTACAGTTGCATTAATGGAATGCCGGCGTTGTAGTGATTTGCACTTGTGAAAATAAAAAATGTGATGGGACTCAAAGGGGCACACTGTTGAGAACAGTCGCTCGCTGAGAGGTGACTTGAGGGTGCGAGGACAGTGACTCTAAAAAGAGAATCTGTTATTGAAAATTAAACAGTGTTAAATATTCAATTATGTTATATGAAAATCATAATTGACATATTTATCATGTGCCTAGTTAGAAAGGTCTTCAGCGATAAAATTGTCTTAACGTGTTTCATTTAAAATTCAGTGACGGTACAAATGAAGTCTAAGCATAAAATCACATTAAGACTTGTATATTGTACAATACAATGACCACAAGTCACACCAAAGCTCTCAAACTACTGTATGTCATAGTTGTTGTTTCTTCCAAACGATTATACTTTAAATTAATCCCTGGATCTCATCTTAGAGTACATGGGTGATCTAGCAGCCTCTCATCGTTCAACTCTACTGCATGTGAATTCTACACTTTCAACACCGTACACGCCAAGTGATTCATCAATAATTCACAAAACATAATCCCCCTTCATTCGAACAAAGTAAAATGTACTATTTCTATTTGCGCATTACAGTTGAGACTCTAATGGCAGTCCAACAATATACCGTTTTTACTTTGTTTAGGAACAAACTATTTTTAACTGTAAATTAAATCAATAAATGTGAAGAAGTACTCGGAGACAGAAACAAATCGCTTTGAAAATTATTGAGAGTAATTCTAAAACTTGAACCATAAGTTCATACATTTTTTCAAATGATTTGAAAGCTCTACACTTTTGTGTTTCCATCATTCACAGAATTATAATCAAATGAATTGAGTTTTTAGTACTGATGCACCGCGGGTGTACCAAGTGAGTGAAAATGTTAATGAGAAATGGCATTAATTTGTGGAACGAAATATGAGAACTTGAGCCTGCCTTTGAAAATCATAAAGAGTTTCCATCCGCACACATCTTTTCTAGTGTCTGAGGACTGATTATGCATCATTTTTCCCGCATTATGCATCCTTCACCTCAAAACTTTTTTCATGTAACGGCATTCTCAACATATAGGGATGACGTCTTATTGTACCTATTTAATACCGAAGAAAGTAACGACTTTTTACATCAAATTTAAATGAATGGGATAAATTAACACAACGGGTGCATATAAATTCATTGAATTTATCACAACAATTCCAACTTTGGAGCCTAAGGCAATTATATTTCAGTGGCTTTAATTTAATATGACAACGGTTATGCATCTACAAAATCATTGGAATAAAACTTGCTTTGCTACCTTAGCGTACTTTCTACCTGAACACTGGTGAAGGGAAAATTTGGCAATTATACTGTGATGTTTACTATAAACACAAAAGGAAGTGTTGCACCCTGGTTACATTGTATGAGGTTCTACACCTTTTTCACTTCAAATTAATGTAAGTCAAGTTCAAACTAATCCAACCCTTAGTTGAGTTAAAAATGACGTAATATTTTGTTAATTTGAGTTTTTGCGTTAAATATGTATCTATTGGATGTGATGAGCAAAACTGGTTTCGAGGATTTACTTACACTCGTAGATATTTAACAATATTAAATCAATAACATGCAAGTACAAAATATTATCATTGGACGATTTGTAGATTTAATCTTTAAAAGAACTATTTATGTGCGATTCACTGAGTACTAATGTACGATTCCGTTTGATTACAATTTATACTTGTACATTGATACCCAGATACATTCCTGCATTAGCAATATAAATGTTGCCATCCATTCTAATTCCGTGTTAGTCAATATGAAGAAATGTAGGATCTACTAACAATAAACAATGATAATACAAGAAACAATGTTTCTAACTTAATACTGATTGTATTTGTGTGTGTTCACAATTCAATATATAATACTATGAGACTTCAATAACTTTTATAAAAATCGTTTTATGAATATTTTAGTCTCGAAAGTAGTACTCAGTGAATCGCACTTGTACACTTCTTTTAAAGATGAAATCTACATATCGTCCAATGATAATATTTTATACTTGCATGAATTTGATTTCATATATGTGATTAAGTGGAATTTCACGTGTATAAATATCTATGAGTGGAAATAAATCAACGAAACCAGTTTTGCTCATCACATCCATTAGATACATATTTAACAAAAAACTCAAATAAACAAATTATTACGTCATTTTTAACTCAACTAAGGGTTGGATTAATTTGAACTTGACTTGGATTAATTTGAACTTGACTTGGATTAATTTGAACTTGACTTGGATTAATTTGAACTTGACTTGGATTAATTTGAACTTGACTCGGATTAATTTGAACTTGACTTAGATTAATTTGAACTTGACTCGGATTAATTTGAACTTGACTTAGATTAATTTGAACTTGACTCGGATTAATTTGAACTTGACTTAGATTAATTTGAAGTGAAAAAGGTGTAGTTAGAACCTGCTCAGACGAGCATGTTCCTATGTTAAAATTTCTTTGCTGATGCCTAACTTAGAATAGCTCTGGCAGTTGATGAGCTGAAATTCAGATGATGGTACTGACGAGAAACGTTGTTGATTTATAAGGAAAAACAATAGGTATTTAATTCTTGAAATTAATTATAAGTCTGAGTTACGAACATTATTCAGATCTCCAAACATTCTTTAGTTCAATGAACGAAACCAATGCATGGGCAAATCACTCAATTAGTGTTACAAATGAATTTTAATTAATGTTCTAAATAATTTCCGGAAATTTCGTCTAATTCCGTAACTTACAAGTCGTTATCAATTTCTTTTTCACCTAATTTTGTTCAGTTGGACAGCTTAAGCCCCTAAAAATAGAAATCAAAGAAGTGAACTTAAATTTGCAAATTATAGTAAAATTCCTTTCATTGAGGTCAAATGTCTGTGCATTCGAGAGAAATCATGCAATAGAATTTGGCTGATGACTTCAAAATAATTCAACAGGAAAAGTGAGTTCACAACAACAAATAAGTTGAAAAACGAACTTTGAAGAAACCAAACACTATTGCTTTAGCAGTGCAAGGGCATGTCACCTGGTTTTGTTTTAAGTTATTAGTCACATTGATTTCATGGCTTTTTTTCATTAATGCCTCATTTTACTTTCTAACTATATTTTTTAACATGAAATTTAAAAAAAATTTCATGTAACATTTCTCTTATACAATATCGAATACATTTGAAGAATATCAACGATTCTATTTAATTTACATTTGCAATAAAAAGGGTACAGTATTTCCGACTATTGTTCAAACAACAAACATCTTAATAATTAACTGATTTCTTTAGAAAATTGTTTTAATTTACTCTCAAACAGCAAAATTATGGCAGTCTGTAATTTTGTGCATTAAAATATTCCACCGTAAGCACTAAAAGCCATAAGATGGTTTTAAATAAGGTGCTTCATGAGACTTCATAAGAAAATATTTTTAGGCCATCTAGGTCTCGATGCTCTGAGTACCAATAGATATTTGATTTCAATCACCTACATAAAGCTCCCAATGTCTCTACCGTGAAGTGAAACACACTGTGACAATTTTGAATAAAAATGATAATTTTACTGGAGCAGGAGATTGCATTAATTGAAGAGTTTTGCGCAGAGCAAAAATTACCAGAGCGAGTGGTACTTATGTCACCTCGTTACATTAATTTTGATTCGTATAAAAAACTTTGTAAAATCTAAACAACACAAAAGGTTTACGAAACAGATGAGCTATATCGATCGAGAGCACAGTTTCTCCTGGTATCTTTGTGTTTTTGGATATTGTTGAATCATATATTTATTCTGTGATTCAAATTTGTTCAAACAACTTATTACTTTATCAAAATGAGGTTTTGTGATTTTTCTCCGGTACGTTCTGTAAAAGAACTCATGTTTCCTTTTGCATGAGTGACTCTGTAACGAAGATTTTGTGTGTCTGAACTTCTGCAGAAAAAAATCAAAGTATCAAGCGTGTTTTATGTCCACTCAAAGTCTGCTTTGATGAAAAGTTTACGATAAACATTTTTTAACTAACTTTATTAGAGACCTCGCTATATCCACATTACCATTCAGTAAATTGGATTTCAATCATACTAAAATTAAGTGAGAGACAGAAAGATTCGGTAATTTACTTAAATTCTTACTACTGAGTTGTAAAAACCGTTACCTTCTCACAATCGTCATAAGAATTTGTACGAGAAGGGAAGTTTTGGGTGATGAAAATAATGAGTAAATGCATACTCGTTATCATAGTGTGTGAAGCATGTGTTCTATCTTTTAAAACTTGAAAACATGAAAAACAAGAGCTTGAAACTAGTCTAATACTAACTAGTGGAATTTTTAAATAAATTTTCCAGTCTTTCACAGCTGCTAGCGAGCTTTTGCTACTGTCAGATGGCTGAGGTCGAAGCTCACGTACATCGTTGCTATAGTCTTGCAAAGAGTGCTCTATATTTCTCAGTTCATCTGTCTTTCAAACATCCAATGCATGCTTACCAGGGAAACATTTACAGAAGACAACTGCAGTCATTTCGGCGTGGCGCCCGTAGCAACACCTCCAGCCAGGCACGGGGGCTGGCCCGAGATGCGGGGTTGGGTGTCGCGAACTCGGTCCTACAATTTCCAAGTTGTCCCGACAAGTTTCCTAGAGTTAAATCCAGTTGCAACTTTCGAACTTCGCCCACGAACGCTATTATTGAGAAACTTTGTCCTGTCTTATCTGAGGTTATTTGTCTTAAGCAAACATTAGAGTTGAGAAAGAATATACTCGTTTAGCAGGACGGAGCAGCAAGGGATCCGAGTAAGCGGGAAATTACTGCAGTTCTAGCGGATGTAATTACAACTAAAATACAACGAAAACGAAAGATTACAGAAGTTGCAGTGATTTGAAATATTTATTTCCCACAAATACGTGTACTGTTGCGCGTAAAACAAAATATATTTATAATCTAACAGAAGTCCATTTGTGAGCTTAGTAAGCTACGAGGCTTGTAAAGCGCCCCATCCGGAGATGAACAAAGTTTGAAATAAGCCTCAGCTTATCGCTCAATTTACCTGTTGCTAAATTAAAATTATTTGAGTCTCTACAACATATATGATAATATCGAGTTCAGAGAAAGTACAGTTAGATATTCAGATCAACTTTTTTTAATCAGGTATTTTTTAGCAAAATGCTAGCTTTATAAAACGTTTCATGGTCCCTGTTATTTATGACGACAAATAGAGTTTAGGAACGACATTTGATGTGATTTTCTTGATTAGCTTCCTTTGCTTATTTTTCAATCGTTTCTATTCATTTTTCAAGTCATTAGCAAGCATTTGAGATTCGAACTTCGCATGAAACTGAGTAGGTGGAACATCACAAATGTAGTCAAACATAGAATTTCAGAACTTAGACCTACTAAAACGGGAACTATTTCGGGTTCTGTTTTTGAATAATGAGACTATGAGCTTTTTTCTACTCATCGTCAAGTAATCATGGTAGTCAATTTCAGTGAAAAATTGTTGTCGAAGGTCAAAATTTTCGTGAACTTTAAATATTTCATGCACAAAACTTCTACGAGAAAATCGATCATAGAAGTTTTTAAATTTATAGTTTCTTGAACGAACCATTAGTGCGGGCGTCGTATTCTAATTTGGAATTCGTCCTAACAGTGTTATTCTGTAATGTGAATATTGTGACAGCTTTGTTTTTGTTTGTGACGTGCAAAGCTCCTATGACGTATTGAATATGCGGATGTATTGGTGTGCTGCAATTTCAATGACTAGAAATGAAAAAAAATTTTAAATTTTTCTCTTGGATTGTTGGAAGCGATTTGAAGCAGTTAGTCCTTCGATTTCGCCACTTGTCATATAAATACGTAGCGGTGTTTTATCTTGTACGAGAAAAATATGTATAAATTCAGTCTTCCTGGCATCTACACAATTTAACTTTTTTCAAGATGGAGCAAACAAGCTATTCAAAACCTAATTTATTTGCCTCGCGTTGTTTACGTTATTTTCGAAGGTGAAACTTGACGGTAACGCGCGGTGAACAGCAAAAAATATAAATATATAGAAAGATAGAGATTTCACAATATCCATTATAAAATAAGTACTAGAAGTGGTCCAGAAGCAGACCCTTGAGGAACTTCATGTGTAATGTTTTTCGGCTTGCAATTTTGTACACACAACTCAACGATTACAACGAATGCGTCAGGATTTGACGCATTCGTGGGGAAGGCCTCGTGTGGCACATTGATGTAGTTTAGAGCAGAGTGGGTTCTGATCTACGCCATCAAATATTCTTTCAAAGTCAACATATATATAGAGTGCCGAATTTCTCTCATCAATATTTAAGTTGCCCTGCAGTCTTGTATATTATTAAGAATTACCTTAGTTATTTATTTTTGGGACCAGAAACAAGCATGCTTGTCACGAAGGAATGACTCACGGCAAAATAAGAGTATACTCTATTAAAAGTAAGCTGCCCGTTCCCCCATCCCGAAAAAAGGTCCGCACTGTACATTTACCTACTCTACATACTTTATTCTATTTTATTTAAGTAAAACATTAAATGGCGCCAGTTTAAAAATGCATTTCAAATTTTCAAGACCTGTTTTGTGAGCATATAAAATTTTATTTACATCGGAGAAATGAAGACCCAATGAAAAAAATTGTTTAGCACTTGATAGAGGACGCATCGTTTAGTTTCATCAAAGTGGAAAATCTAGCCGGGACATCTGTACAGCAACTAATATAAATAACAGACTGATACAGAGACCAAGAGCACGCTGGAAACAAGAGGGCAAACCCAGTCCAACTCGCAGAAATTGTGAAAAGCCTAACATTCTGGAGGACAGACATATGCTCTTTAAAGAGATCCCCTCAGGGGGATTACAACTATTGTATCTATCGGAATTAGCGCTCCCAGGGGGAATATGTGAGGGCCCGAGCTGAGAGTTAGGTAGGCCTTCTTTTTGTTGAAATAAATATTTTTTTTTTGTTATGTTAAGGACCACCTTTATTCGGTTCACTACTGTCCTGTTTTTCAGCACCTCTGACTTTCTTCTTCAACTTTTATTTTATTTCATAAACTTCTTTCTTGACCTGCTGTTTCTATGCCCTTTCTGCATGGATTCCTCATTCTCTTATCTTCATACTAAATAGTGCCTTCCCCTTCCTCTCTTCGATACGCTCTTTTTTGTAGCGGTTAGGGAGGCTTAAACAAACTTATAATCTTATAATCTTAATCTAATCTTTAAAGAGATTGGTGAAAAGAAATCGGCGTTCGCCAATGCATAAGAAGCTCATTTTGAGAAGGTCCAAAAATAATTCCCCAAATGACTGTCTTTGAAAGTGGCAGGCAGAAAATGAATTGAGGTAAATGCAAATCCTCCTGGAAGCCATTTATGGTTGCAGCAAATAGCAAAAAAGCGTTTTCATTTGCTCCAGAATAATGAAATTAAGTTTTTGTGGACTAAAATTATGTAATGAGGTTCGACAAGTCCAGATTCGCCCTCTTCCAGAACGATGGCGTGTCAGAGTATGGTGAGAGCCACATGAATTATGGATCCATCTCTGATCGTCCGTGATGTACTGGCATCTGAAAGCTGTGTTATGCTTTCAGGCTGTTGTTACTAGAATGTACATGGATCTGTCACGCCTTGCAATAACAAAAGGACTGACAGGGCTATATTCAACTAGTTTGAGACGACTTTCATCTTTTCGAACCGTTTTATTTTCCTGATGGCAACGGGATCTTTCAGAAATACAGCGCTGGCCTCCATAGGGTTTGAAAATGTTTTTGAAATGTTTATTGTAAATGTGATAACATTTTAGCACACGTACTAAAATCATCACAACCTCCTGATACGAATCTCATTGAAAACCTATGGGAGGAACTTGAGAGGAACCTGCGTTACTAATCGCCCTTCCCTTTAACACCACACATTGATCGTGATTTTAGGAATTCTACAGCTTTTTAACTTTAATTTAAAAAAGATCAAGTTTAATTTAAAAAGCTCAAGTTTAATTTAAAAAAGGTCAAGTTCAATTCAGAAAAGCTCAAGTTTAATTTAAAAATTGTCAAGTTCAATTTAAAAAAGCTGAAGTTTAATTTAAAAAAGTTCAAGGTCAATTTAAGAAAGTTCAAGGTCAATTTAAAAAAGTTCAAGGTCAATTTAAAAAAGTTCAAGGTCAATTTAAAATAGCTCAAGTTTAATTTGAAAAAGATCAAGTTTAATTTAAAAAGTTGACTTTTAGATGAATCCATTACTGCCATAACACCCAGGCTATGTCTACGCTCCTACAATCATATATAGAAGCATTTTGCTAGAATGCTTGCGTTAGAAGATTTTATGATCGGAAATAACGTATAAATGCACTTAGGTATGGTATAAAGGGGTAAAAATTAAATTATTAGTTGAGAGATTGGCCTTTAATTTGGTATACATTTTATGTGTAATACTATGATATATAACATGATATATAAGCCATTGTTGTAGAGCATTATGGTTTAAATATAATTTTGAAGCTATATAATGTTCAACTTTTCAGTCAGTGCAGTTTGCTAATTATCACACAGTTACTTATTACATAAAATATATTTGGCTCATTTGTTCCAATAGATATACGTACCGATGATCTGTTTAGCAAATGATTTACCAAATGATTCATAGATCATTTATAATGTCAAATTAAGTACAAAATCACAGCAGCTTTGTTGACTGATATTCGATTTACTCTATTTTCAGTGCCAGTACTTTTAAATAAATATGCATTCTCACTAATAAACTTTACTCACATTATTATTACATGAGTATGAAATTTTAGAAACATAAGCTTTTCAAAATTGAAACTCATCTTTTTTTTAAATATATATAGCCTGCTTGAGACTTTATAAATTAAACTTGATCTTTTTTAAATTAAACTTGAGCTTTTTTAAATTGACCTTGAACTTTTTTAAATTAAACTTGAGCTTTTTTAAATTGAACTTGACCTTTTTTAAATTAAACTTGAGTTTTTTTAAATTGAACTTGACCTTTTTTAAATTAAACTTGGGCTTTTTTAAATTGAACTTGAACTTTTTTAAATTAAAGTTAAAAAGCTGTAGTGTTTCAGTTCCCTGTAACTGGAGAGGTATTAGTAAGGATCCCTCGAAGACTTTCTTTACAATTAAGAAGATCCTTGTTCAGGTTGAAATCGAATTACTCCAAAGTCTCTCTATTTAACGCCAGCTATTATTTTTTCAGCAATTACTTGAAGTTTCAATTCTTACTCACTGTATCTAGACCGAGAAAATTTGACGGCGATCATTTTGCAGAGCTATTCATGGATTTAAAGACTGGCCAGCCAATGGCACGAAAAGCAATGTGGGAAAAATTGTGTTGAAACCAAGAAAGTGCATTAATTTCCAGACGACAAGTGAAGATAAGATCTTCACACAGTAACCAAGTTTTTGCAATTTTTCATTCGAATACATTGTTTTTTATCATTGTTGCAAGCATAACTAAAGGTTTCTAAGGTATACGCTCAACTTGGGCTAACCCAGTTCGTCCTTTTTTTGCATTGTAAGCATCATAGAGTTTTCAATCATTCATATGACTTGTAATTTGTATTCCATTACATTTTCGATTTAGATTTATGCTTCTAAAGACATCAAAGAACTATTTTTCTTATAACAAATAAATTAATGTGAGGGAGGCAAAATTAACCGACCTAGCGTAATGCGGGTTATAGAAAGTTTGAAGTCAGATACCCACAAAAACACAATCAAACCCGTAATATTGAACAATCAATACCAGCTAGAATATAAGTTGTTGTTCGAAAGTGCGGTTCAATCGGTTACTGATAAAATTTTGAACCACACCACTTTTTTTAGCCTACTTGGTGGACAAGGCGACTCAAAAATAGGGAACATTATGTCTTCTTGCACATAGCTGCACGATAAGTCATCGAAAATACATTTGTATCACGAAGTATGTTTTTAGATTTACACAGATTTCATTTAGAAAAATCATTCAATAAATTACCTTTCCTTTTCCCAACATCCGTCACTCTGTTAGGTTCCAAAGACCTTTTTAAAATATTTGAGTTGAATAAGGTTCTACAAACATTTCTTCCCAAAATAGATCATACACAGAAGTCCATGGGATCCAGATCAGCTATTGAAGTAGGCCATTTACTCTCAGTTAGGAGTCAGGACCATTTCTCGTGCAATCTTCGTCTTGATTTTCCTCGTCGTTGCACTGCCTTTACACTTCCAGCGTCCGTGGTCCGTGCATGCGATGTATAGCAAAAAAAATTGAAGAAAAATTGACGAAATTGTGCCTGTATCTCGGAATTTGAAGTATCTTTGAGGTTTCCCTTTGGAAACTGCCCAGCCAGATGGAAATCCACCGATTACGCTCCACTGATTTTCAATGGTTATTTCACGGGAAACATACGAGAGTGCTAAGTTTTTATTCGCAACAAAAGATGTGTTATACCAACCAAGAAAATTATAAGTATCATTTAAGAAATAATATTGATTGAATTCACGTAATGATTGGAAACTTTTTAAAAATATTTGTGCCATCCTGTTCACAATTTTGCCGAAAAACGTGCGAAAAATACAAATATCGTTAATGTAGAAATCGATCAATAGTTAATGAAGAAATTTTTGTCATCGTTCTCGAAGATGAGAATTCTCTCGTAACTTTTGCTGTTAAAAAGACAGCAATGAAATTGCCGGTATCATGAAAATTTAGACTACCGCATGGGTTTGAAAATTTTAAATGAAAATGTATTTTTCGCCTAATTTGAGTTTGAGTTATGTAACGCAATTGAAATCTTCTGAAACATTTACTGCAGTGATTTAAAAAAAGGTTTGAGTTCAAGTCTGCAAAGCGCGAGCAAGTGACTAATAAGATGTTTTCTTCATTTTTTCAACTATAATTTTCGTATGGCAATATTAGTGAATGTAACTGCAATGTCTTTCGCATCGTAATGATTTACAGCATCATGTAAAATATTTTTTATTGTGTTTTGGGAATGATTTTTTCGGTTTGTAAGCCGAATTTAAAAAAATCCCGTACATGTTTTCATTATCATTGAATTTATTACATTTTTCAGGATTTTCTTATTTTGATGCTCTAATTTAACTGGTAACAAAATTTAATATTTTTTAATCCTCGACACCTTTCAAAAAGAATTTTCCCTTTGCGATCCAAAACTTGCGTCTGCGTGTTTTTTCCATATCGCATGTTTTTTTTCTGCTAATGCATGGCTTTTGATGTCACGGATTATGATTTGACAGCATCTATTGCGTGCTTTTAAAAGATTGGCCAGACAAAGATGGCGTTTTCAACGTCTGCTTCAGTTGAAATGTTATTCAATTCTCTTTGTGATAGCGCTTCATACGTGTCATAAAGGGCTAGTGAATTTCTGAAGCTACCAAAAACTTTCGATTGAGTTAGAATTTTGTTCAGGAATGATCATCTTTATCATGGATGTATAAAAATAATCTGACACATCGGCATGTCGAAATTCGAGTAAAAATATTTATTTTATGTATTGTGAATATATTATCTAACATTGAGGTAACGTCAGCGAGTCTAGCAAAAGTAAAAAGCTAACAGATGATGTGTAATATTCAATATTTAACAAATTTCGATTACAGTCGCCTCACATTATCACATCGTCATAAAAAGTTGTGCTTAGAGACACGGTTAATGTTTCTTGGTTTGTTAACCCGCGCACTGTAACTGGTCGCCTCATTTACCAGGCTCACTGGTTGCCAGACGTAAGGCATAACCCCAAGTTGTTATACACCAAAATGATCGTCTCAGCGAGTGCTACACAGCTAGAGCCAGAAACCCCCACATTGTGGGGGTTAAGGCAGAGCTCCAACCACTTGGAAGTTGGGAGGGGTAAGCACAGTCAGTGTGGTAAATGAGGCGACCGTGAGAGGGTGTGCGTGCGAACAGTCAGTGGCAGCCTCAGTTACCAGCGAAACTACTCAGGGCCTTATTTCGCCTTATTTCGTAAAAATGGCAAATAAGACAAATCTGAAGTCAGTAGCGTGTAGAGCAGTATTTTATTCATATTGTGTGAAAATTACAAGTTTCGAAACACTATACTTACAGTAATATAACCAGACATGCAAACATGCATTTATGTAGGAACTAAAACGAAGAATGGATAACACCTAGTAGACATAAATGGTCATAACTTTTTTTCTAATTGTTGTAGAGGAAAAATAAAAACATCAGCAGGTTTGGAAGGATTTTCTGCATAAAATAGCAGTGAAAAACATTACATTGTTCCCAAAACACAAAAATGGCCATTGATCTCTTTGAAGCAATGTTGTGCAAAAATCTACGGAGTTTGACTCCATATTACAAAGAAACGGTTCAAGTTATCAAAAATCTGACAACATCAAAGTGTAAAGCAACATTTTTTACTCATTACTTCATATTTTTACATCTCTGCCTATTACGGTAAGTGAACAGGGAACGGCAGAGTAACGCGGGTAAATTGACTACTTTTCTGAGGGATGCGCGACCGTGCGCGGGTTAAAGGAGGCTTCCATGTTTAAAGAAACTTGTATGGACATTTTCCCTACACGGACGTTTTAATATTTTGTTGATTTTTTTTTTTTTGCTTCAATGAACAGTATTTTAGCGCAGTAGAGGTCAACTGTGATTCCAGGAATGTTTTTTAACAAGATAATGGTTTGAAATGAATGAACTGATAACGCGGCCGTCCACTGACAATACAGGGATTCCTGAACTTCTTCAGAACCCTCCCCTCTCAAAAGTACCAAAAAATCCGCGCCCCACTTAAAATCTTCTGTCAAATAACATGAAGAAGATAAACTAATTATCATCTATTACTTACATCAACGAGGAAAGTTAGAGCTGTTCCAGGGAGACGGAGACTAAAATTTCAATGCAGGGGATAGAAGCCGGTAACGCACATTTCAGATTACCCTCGCAGTGTAGTCTGTTTCTGCGTTCTACTTTTAAATCTAGAAATATTGCGAAGCCACTTCCACACTCGTATATTGGGGAAAACTTCAGCACTACACGACCTCCTCAACTTTAACCTTAGCACGCGGAACCATTTTTATGTTTCCGTTTTAAGTAAGAAAATCAAAATACTGTTCTTTACTGCCAGTTAGATTTTCTGGTTACCCCAAATTATATGAAAAACGACGCCATAAAAGAAAATGGTAGCTATAATTTATTTTATAAAAAATCTTGTGAATCTTACATGCCAAGCAAAGGAGTGTGCATTAAGAGCCACGGTAGAAGAATTATAATTTAGCCAACTTTCAGGAACGCCTAGAGAGTTGAAATTACAAATTATTTCAGTGACTGAACAATTTAAATTCTCGAATTTAGGACAAAGTAATCAAGCATTCCAAAAAAAGACTTAGTTGTTTTCTTCCTTACGGGCAGGCGCGACAGCGCTCAAAGTTGTTCTAGTCAGGATAGAGTGAGTTGAAAGGGCTGAAGTCAGAGTCAAAACCTGATAATGCATCGTTTTAGTCAAACAATAACTTAGTAAATGTAATGTCGAAACGAAGCGTAAGGTATAATGATGCTAAAAATAGTCATTACGCAAAACTCAGAACCGAAATATGAGCGCGATGAGTTAAAAGGCCATTGTAGGACAACGATATTTTTCGCACAAGTTCACTACATTGTTTAAGTTTGATTTTTTGTTTATAAGGCTGCCAGAAAAGGCTTACCCTCCCGAGTTTGAGCCTGAGTTCTGGCTTAAGAACCTCGCTTATTTGATAAAACTTTGCGATGCCCCTGAATGCAGTGACATCTGGTATACATTTTACCAGTCGAAGAGACACGGAGAGATATTTTTCATCATTTTTGACCAATTTGTCCATACTTCCAGCACCCAAATTTCTTAAACAAACAAAGATGATTCCGTCCTTGTTCGGGGCTAAATTGCTCTCGTTCCCGTGAATAATTTTCGTCTGGAGAGTTTTCTTTCTTCTGTTTACGAGAGCAATTTCGCCTTAGCTGTCACTTGAGTTATTAATTGCTCTCATCCGTCGGTATCTCCCAATTGATTAGCTGGCGGTTCATGGTTTGAGGTCTGGCGTTGTGCTGAGGGATTTGAACTTCTCAAAAGGTATGAAATTAGTACTTTTAGTCGGAAATTGAGAGGCTTTCCAATTAGAGAACGACAAAGAATGATTTTGAGCAGTGTTTTTTATTTTTCTTTATTGCAATGGGTTTGAGTGTGGATTTCAGTTAAATGGGGTGAAAATTTGTTTAGAAATAATTGGCTGGGGTGAATGTTTGTTGGGAAGTATATGCCTGCCTGTATTTCTCGCTGCTTGCTAAATGTCAGCTGCTCAGTGCTTCTTAAAATGCAGATATTCTTTCTGCAGAGGCAAATTTTGATAGTCTCTGCCCTCTTCTGATTTCATCTACCTACATTGACTTGTTCATGTGATTTATTAAAACATTCATTTTCAAATTTTGACTATTTTGTGCCCTCAAAAACATTCATTACGTCGCAGAGTTTTGTATTCAATAATTTTAAAACATGCGTACCTCATCTCCATCATTTACAGGGTTCGATCAATCATTTCGTTATAACATGAATGCAATTCAAACCTTATCACCAAACCGTCGTCTATTTTTCATATTGGTAAGCACATTGTTCGTCTTCGTTTCTGAAGTAAATATAACTACAGTAAGAAACTCATCGTCCCTGTATGCGGAGGTGAGAAATTTTTCTTTTCTCAAGAAATCTAAAAAAAATTATGTTGACAAGGATAGGTAACAATTCGCATATTGAAATAATTCTTTTTCTCAAACCGTCATTGCAGATATCGACAACACCATCTCTTAATTTCAAAATAAATCTGAGTCACCTTCGTGACCTTCTCGCAGATATCGTTTAAAAGTTTATAACAATACCTGTAACACACAAAGACAGTCAATGCTGTCTTAACAACACAACATTAGCGTCTCTACCAAGTTTTTTAAAGTCACTTAGCACTTATTAAGACCAAAAATAATAAGGGGAGAAGCCTGATCTGGAATGTTAAGCGATATGCGGAAGTCATTTTATTGATATGGATATACCAGTTGAGCCTTGCAACTTAAAAATAAATTTAACATAAAGTTCGAGAACAGATGAAAGCATGAACTTGATCTGAACAATCAATTCAGATATTTGCGAAATGACCGGAGTATTTCATCTACTGACTAGATCTTCGGGAGATGTTACCTCAATTCCTTCAAACGAGGTAACTTACCAGCCTTCACATTCAGTAGGGCCATCAGATTTAGCATTGAGTAAAATTTCATTATTATAAAATGCGTTATTTTTATTTTGTTTGATTGAGTGTCAACATTTTGGTTGTTGATGATTTGCTTGCGGTAGACGGTACTTCAGGAGTGTCGACTTTAAGTATAGTGCCGTTAGTAACCCTAGGCACTGAACAGCGTTAGACTTTTTCTATTGCTAGTTTTTACACTATAATTTCGATTTTTCACTCATTTTATACTTGACACTGACATGCGCATTCAAAAAATAGGATGGGTCATTATAGTATAGAAAATGTAACAGGAATTTCCCCCAAAGAAATTTTGGTAGATAATTCCTTTTAATTATTAAATATTTAAAAGCTTGTTAATTAAATCAATATAGTAGAGGAGCTAATTTTTTATTGCATGTGTGCAAAAAATATTTTTATAAAAAGAGATTTCAATTCAATAGTTAATTTAAATAAAAATGATGGCAGACATGTAAACGATAGCGCAGTTCATCATTCTCCGTAGCAATAATTATTGATTCCCATGGTTTTACAATTCTACGAATATTTTCTCGGCTACAATCGACTGTCTGAGATTTTTGAAAAACTATCACACTAAAAGAACGCAATCATTGTGTAGACTATCAAATAATATTCATATCCTTAACTCATGATCAAATGATTAACCCTCACAAACTATTCCAAAGAATTAAATGTTCGTGACCTTAACTTGAAAAGCACATCCGGTATAAATATTTGCTATTCGATATATTCGACACCGACCCTGTTCAGTTCAAGCAAATGTAATTAAAATTAGCTAATTAACGTCGTCCAAGATATCAAGGAGCACGCTTGAGAATAAGATCATTGTCCTCGTTATTTGAGGATCTTTAAAATACTATTGAATATACATCAATGTCCCGTCTACCCACAATTAAAAATTTTGTTAGGAGAACTCGTTGGAGAATTAAAACGTGATCCATTACGTGTTCATTTTATACATCATCTCACTTCAGAAAGAGTGCAGTTGTCATCCTTAGATAGAGCCTAATTATATGTCAACCTAAATTTATTCTAGCTCCTCTCCTTCGCTCCGCGGATGGCAGCCGAGTAAAGACGAACTTATCTTTCTCGATGTTGAACTAGCGCTAACCCCTGAGCTATCAACTTGCCACCGTTCTAGTATATGAGTATAGAACGAAAAATCTGAACCCACCGTAGACGCAGCCTAAATTTAAACACACATCTCTTGCCAAGTAATTGCTATAGAATATAGGATTGCACGAAACTAAAAAATGGAGCCAATAAAGCAATCCGTGAAGGAGGAACTTTCTCATTTGCAATGATATTCGCAACGCGCTGGCTTAAATCCGATTTCGTTGTAGCTCACTCTTGACAAGCCTCTTCTTAATTGCGATTTCAGGCGTAAGCAGCTTTTTCTGAACTTTAGACGCGGATGTCTTCACAACAACAACTCGATAAATCGTTCAAACTCGTTTTTTTTCACAGACTTTTATGGATTACATTTCAAATTTAGCCCTACTCTTGCACGAGCTTTGACGTTCGGAAAAATAATCTCAGCGGACAGCGCTCCGTATCCCTCTAAATTATGCTGATCAAAAACGTTTACACGTATTTTATATTTCCAAGGTGTTTCTATTCGTTTTAAAAATCTCAGGCTGAGACAGATATTCAAGGTGCTCAGTAATTAATTTTCGTTTCACCTTTGCTGACATTGCGAAATGTTAAAGCAAATGTTCTCCAAAAGATCGAGCTCAATGCGAAATTATGGCTAAGTGCTAAAATGTCAGGTAGGGAGGAAAAACTATAGTGAACTTTCATTGTACATTACCATTACCATTAAACAACAGCTTGAGATATGCTCACATGTGTAGTTGGAACCTGGAACCTAGATCTGTGGTGCTGCAGTGGAGACCTAAATAGTCCTCTAAATGAGGGCTGGAACGTGTCTCCCATACCTCCAGACCTGTTCCTAGGCGTGGTGACTTAGCCATGACGTCACACTTGTGGTCAAAGTTGGCAGCAATTTTAAATAGAGCCCAAAGACGGTAAATAAGTTTCTCCGTGTATTTTCTTTCATAATTTCGACTATGCGTGTGACTGGACAAAAATTAGAGACAAAGTGTGTAAATATGTGTTTATTCCTAATATATACTTTTTGAGCTCACATACCGAGAGTTTTCCAATTTATGCATGAATGAATGAAGGAATTGCAGCCGCCGTGATAAACTGGGCAGCGTTTGAGAGAAATTGCGACAAACTCAGTTTCCCAATTCATTATGTCCAATTTTGAGCATTTTTCTTGTGTTTGTCAAATTGTGCCTGGTTCTTATTGTAACTGACGATTTTCGACGGTCTCATATTGTGTGAGTACAATATGAGATACGGACATTGTGAGGATAAGCCTAACCTCATGTAACTCTTGTATTCCTGTGATAAAATCCGCCGCCCTGATATTACAAAAAAAAATGAGTGAGAACAGTATTTCCTTCGTTTAAATCATTTAATCAGATGGCGGAAGACAACGTGAGGGTTCAATAAGTCCACTAAAGCTTTAATTTTCTGGCGTATTAAGATTGATTTTTAGAAACTGAATTTTTTGCACAATCATTTGACAAAAGTACTACTGCATCTCTTGAGATTTTCAACGATACATTTCAGCTAACTAAATTTCTCTCCGATTCTTCACCAATGAATGATCATTAGCGTGACTTCACGATTTTTATGAGCAAGCCTGGAAATATAGTAAGCACTGACTTGTGAGGAGAGGTCTGTGTTTCCTCAGCACCTCCTCGCCCCGTTTTTAATAGGTTCACTATACGTATTGGTACAGATGTGCTCCACGCGATAAATAATTCATGTACATATCAGTAACAGTGGCTGCCATTTCACTGATTTCACTACCGTTCCTTAAATGGCACGCAAGTCAAAGTGTTATCGTATAGCTTTGTTTTTCCCGCTCGCTAGAAAGGATAAGAATGCAATCAAGCAGTAAAGTTTTTTTTAATTCTGCTTCTTCCAACCTAACCAAACCGACCGTAGCAACCGCGGAAACGTAGTGAACCATGTTAGGAGGCCTATATAGACCGGGCCCGCTAAGTTTATACAAAATGATTTTTAAATCATAGAACGCTCACTTGTACGGGCTGACACCAATAAAATTAATATCAGCAGCTTCGCAACAAGTGAAATGTTGAGGAGTATTTCCCGCTAGAGCTGCGCTTGCTCCAATTATAATACAAAATTTTCAGAAAATAAAAGATAATAAACGACCCACTTATATCATTAATTCAAAGCCGTCTCGACGAGATAATTCGATCGTTAACTTCAATTGTGGAATGCAAAAACATACGATAAATACCATCAAACATCGTTCTAACGCAGGTGTTTTGTTGCTTTTCGCTCACAGTTGCGTGATGTTGCAGCAGGCCTTCACTGGAGTCCAGACGGAGCCAAAACCCTGGGCTGTGAGTTGAAATTTTTTTTTAATAATAATAATGAAGGCATCTACGGATGCTTTATTTCCAATCAAGCCTGATACATATCACCTTGTACATTGGATTTTCAAATGCCTTTTAACTAACGCCAGGACGCCATTACGCTTTCCCCCGGTCATGACCGGTACCCATTTCAGACACCTGGGTAGAGTGGGGTATTGTGCTTGGAATTTTTCTCCTATACCCAACAGAGAAAATCGCCACCAGCACCGGGACTCGAACCAGGGTCTGCCTGGACGGAGGCAAGTTCGCTAGTCTCAAATTCCACTTCATCCGACAGAGGCAGTTACAAATCTCCGTGCTGGAGGGTGCTCGAAGTAAGCCGGCTATGGACGGCAAGCTCAGTTTCAAGTGCCCACGGACGAACCAAGCCAATGCAGTTCATTAGTTTCACCTCAGGTCGAATGACTTTCTGAGACTTACTACTCTAAGTGAATACGATGGAGATGCTCTTTAAGCCATGGAATGTCAGCGTTTGGTACGGTTGTACAAAATATTAAGTAGATGCCGCCGACAGTACAGAAAAACAAACTTTATGTGTCGATGCCGTTCTTTGGTTTTCAGTCCGAAAAGCTGAAGAAGGAACTACGCTCTTTCACGATGAAAAATGTTACGTGTTTCTTTAGATTATATTAGTGAACAATTTTAGAATCGGTGCTCTGTTTTCATTCAAGGATAAACCATCTGTGTCTATGCTCTCCTCTATTGTGTATAAATATTGTTGCCCATTGTGTGGGTCTGTGTATGTTGGTTCCACCACACGTGCACTAAGCTGTAGGGTATTTGAGCACATTGGCAGGAGTTTCAGAACCAGTAATCCATTAAGCAAGCCCCCTCACTCAGCAATGCGTATTCATTCAGATCAGTGTAAATCTTCTGTTCTGCAGCAAGACTTTTCCATCGTAAGTTCTGCTAACTCAGTCACTGATTTACTTATTATCGAATCCCTCTTCATTAGCCGCTTAAAACCCGATCTAAACGATATGTAGTCGTCACGCCCCTTAAAAATAGCTTCTATTTAGCATTTTACATTTTTTTGTGTAGTTTTTCTTCAATTTATGAATATATATTTGTCCGTGAATTTTTTCAGACATCCGCTGATGATGACCTTGGGGGTCGAAACGTTCGTTTTTAACAAAAATGTCTTTTAAATCGATGGTGTTTGCTATTACCTTCATATTAAGTAGAGTGCATGAATAATATTGAAGTTGACTAACAAAATTTAGCAGTACGAAAACACACGACGATAAATAAATTGGTTGATATTAAATAACGAAGAGGTAATTTCTGAATTGAATGCGCAGTTTCTATTCTTATTAAAATCCTAAATCTTTGTGTTTTATTATTTGGGTGCAATAACTTCAAGTTAATCAATTTCAAAACTGATAACAAAATGTCAACAAATTTCAACTAAAAGCATGTGGAAACTTTTTAAAAGTCAAGATTACACCCCACTGAAAGCGTTCACTAGACTTGATCTCAAATTTATTCTTTCAACTGCCATGAATGATTTGACGGCGGCCTCCTGCCAGAACCACAGCCGAAGTTCATCAGTGACAGCCGAAGTATATTAATGAGGCAAAATGCTCTCACTTGATCACAGTATGTATGTGCAACAAAAACCCTGCTACAGTTACCTCTACCAAATGTATAATAAAATGGTTGACAAGTTGGGTACAGGTGATTGACTTAGAACAAACTCCTTCACTAGCCAGTGACAAACTGCGAAGAGAATCACAGAGAAGTTTACAAATTATTAGCCTTTAAAAGAAAAAAGTTTTAATCGAATCCCAAGTTTTAATTGGATCTGATCATTTGAGCAAACACTTGTCGCTCAGTAAAACACCTCTCACAATCGAGGCCAGTACTACATTATGTCGTCCATTTTTTGGTAACCGACGTAAAGTTAAGCCGAACATTTTAACCTCCCCTCCCTCCAAAATCGGAGCTGCTGTGATTACTGCGAATCGAAGTACGCGTACGCGTGTTTGCTATCATTTGACACAACTGCGTCAAGTCCAGAGGTTTGCGTCTTGTAACTATCACCTTATACATCAGTATAATGTTGCTCCGCTCAGAATCACTGATGAAGTATGCTCCAAAAAGCAGAATTTGAAAAACTGATACAAAGCGCTTATGCAAACAAGTAGTCGATTTTCTTCTCTGCGAAACACGAATATTCATAATCTTCTTCGAAAATCATCCATTCAAAATGAAGATTTTAAATAGTAAAGTGGACTCGATTCCTAACAGGAATTAATGAAATTAACAATGCATTCCAACCACCATACATGTATATGAAGAAAATTAAAATTGAGGTTAGGGAGACACAAACTTTCCTGACAAGTAAACAAATTACCGTAAGAAAGCCCTAACACTCTAACGGCGATTCGTAACGTAAAGATATCCCAACATATCAACTTGAAGCAAGCATTTGTGCACAGAAAATTCTTGAAAAAGATTAGCAATCTATTGCACTACATCAGAAGTCAGGCTATTGCACTAATTCATTTTTCCGGACGTGTGCTCCTTAATTAGGGAAATATTTTGTTCATTCGTTATTTCCAAGGCACTTTATTGCTGGCGATATGATCAATAAAAATATCTAAATGAAAGAGGAAAAACATCTTATTTAATTAACTTCAATGTCTCAAACCTTTATTTAAAGCAGGAACTTTACTGGGTATTTGTTTCAATATCTGCCTGTCTCGTTTGGATTTTATCGGTACTCCGCACAATTTTACGATATTTATTATAGTTTTTCCTCTATAAAAACCCTATCTTTCGCCCATGATGACCAACAACTGTCGCGTAAAACAACTGTAATGCCACAAGTCTTAATTGAATTTCCGCTCACAATATTTATTTCCCAGCAGGCACAACTCGTATGCAATGTTCTCGAGATTTTCGCCTTGTGGCTCATTTTTTTGAAGCACAGATTCATTTTGTCGATAAATTTTATGTTTCGTTTTTCTGAAGTATGCAGGAGTATCGCTTCGTTAAGCACATGCAGTTAGATTGGCTTTATCAACCTTAACACATGTAAAGGAAAATTGATTGAGTCCCTATAACATTTTTCTGGGATGTTTTCTTCCGATTGAAATTTTTTCTACAATTGTTAGAATGAAATTCTGCTTTGTTATATCATGAACAGGTGAGGCCGATGATTTTGACAAAAATCTTTTTTATATCAGGGCTTTATTTCAGAATATACCTATGCTTAATCGTTAACAGTCCTATAATGTAGCAAAATTACTTAGAAGCGATGTTTAAATAAATATTACGTGGATTTTTTAAAAAATTGAGCAATTTTGTTTATCGTAAATTACGGAAAACTTATTTGTGCTGGCTTAAAAACTCATGCGGGTATTTGAACTGATGAAAAAATCGTTTGTAAGGTGAGTGGCGTGTTTATTTTCAAATATTTTGTAGAATTAGTTTTTTAGATTGAAAAAAAATATGTATTTTCTTTACCGGATTCAAAATCATGGTAATTTCGGAAGAAATTAGGAAAAAAACATCATTCTTCTTCATCAAAGTGGTCTATACAAGATAACAAGAAGGAGCCAACTAATTTAGCTATGCGATCGCAACACTCGCAAGTGCTGCGATTGCATAGCAGAAGATGATTTTAAAATTTTATGTAAAGCTCCAAATGAATTAGACTTACGCATTTTAGAGTCCCTATACATAGCCACAGAAAAGCCTGTCCTTAATAGCACTTATAGTTAATTTCCCCTGCAAATTTATACGGAGATTTTTAATGAAAAAGCTAGTGTTCTTTAGGTTTAACTGAATTTATTTTTTTCAATTTTATGTTTTTTTACAGAATGACTCACTGAGAATGGAGCTGGTCTCCGAAACGTTTTATAGAGTGAATGGATTCTTTGTAGATATTTTATTCTAAGACCTTGTACAGTTCTAATAAATATGATTTCAATATTAACAGCGTTCTTCGTCTTTAAGTTTTTAAAGATAATTCGATTGAAGAAAAATGATTTTCCTGAATTCATAAAAAGTTTTAATAGTTATATAGAATGCGTCGTCGGTGGTTTTCGGAAAAAAACTTTGGAAAAATCTGTAATACTCGGAAAGCAAAGAAGCATTTGAGATTTTTGTTATGCTCTTTGATTCAAAACGTTGAATTAAATCGCTATGGCAGCAGAGGAAGCCATCAAGGATAGAAATCTTTGACGTCAATTAATTACTCACTAGCCGTCGTCTCCCTTACTCGTTCATGGAAATTTACAGACCCTGTATGAGTCTAGTCCTGTTCATTAAGAAGCATAACCGCCTTCAATTGCTTGTCCACGAAGGAGAAAGCTGCCTCTTAAAATATAGAAGGTATCCATTTAATATAAAAAATTAAACGTTCCTTCGCAGAAAAATAATATTTCAACTGAAATAAATGACTTATACACACGCAACCTAAGACTAAAATTGTTTATAACTATTCCTTACTTTGCGTTCATTTGCGGTTTTCTGTTCATTTTATTGGCAATTACGAATATTCACTTTACTATGGAAAGTTAACTCTTTCATTGAAAGGCGGGTTTCTTTAAATTCATGTTAGAGTTGACAGGAATGTGTAGTAATTATTAAAACACTTATTAATGACAGCAAAGCTAGGGCGATACAGAGGCGATGTAACAGTGAGTGTGTACACTATTAACTGTTGAAGATAGCGTACGATTACTGCAGAAAAAAACCCACGATTAACTACTGAAGAATACACACGATTAACTACTGAAGAATGCGCTCGATTACCTACTGAAGAATGCGCACGATTAAATGCTGAAGAATAAACACACGATTAACTGTAGAAGAAAACAAGATTAAGTACTGAAGAATTTGCAAGATTAACTACTGAAGAATTCACACGATTAACTACTGAAGAATGCACACGATTAACTGCTGAAGAATTCACACGATTAACTACTGAAGAATTCACACGATTAACTACTGAAGAATGCGCACGATTACCTACTGAAGAATTCACACGATTAACTACTGAAGAATGCACACGATTAACTACTGAAGAATGCGCACAATTAACTGCTGAAGAATACACACGATTAACTGCTGAAGAATACACACGATTAACTGCTGATGAATGCGCAAAATTAGCTATTGAAGAATACACAGGATTAACTCTAGAAGAATACACACGATTAACTGTAGAAGAATGCGCACAATTAACTGCTGAAGAATGCGCAAAATTAACTATTGAAGAATACACACGATTAACTGTAGAAGAATAGACACGATTAACTACTGAAGAATGCGCACGATTAATTGCTGAAGAATACACACGATTAACTGCTGATGAATGCGCAAAATTAGCTATTGAAGAATACACAGGATTAACTCTAGAAGAATACACACGATTAACTGTAGAAGAATACACACGATTAACTACTGAAGAATGCGCACGATTAACTGCTGAAGAATACACACGATTAACTACTGAAGAATGCGCAAAATTAGCTATTGAAGAATACACACGATTAACTCTAGAAGAATACACACGATTAACTGTAGAAGAATACACACGATTAACTACTGAAGAATGCGCACGATTAACTGTAGAAGAATACATACGATTAACTGTAGAAGAATACACACGGTTAACTCTAGAAGAATACACACGATTAACTGTAGAAGAATACACACGATTAACTCTAGAAGAATACACACGATTAACTGTAGAAGAATACACACGATTAACTGTAGAAGAATACACACGATTAACTACTGAAGAATGCGCACGATTAACTGTAGAAGAATACATACGATTAACTGTAGAAGAATACACACGGTTAACTCTAGAAGAATACACACGATTAACTGTAGAAGAATACACACGATTAACTCTAGAAGAATACACACGATTAACTGTAGAAGAATACATACGATTAACTGTAGATGAATACACACGATTAACTGTAGAAGAATACACACGATTAACTCAAGAAGAATACACACGATTAACTGTAGAAGAATACATACGATTAACTGTAGAAGAATACACACGATTAACTGTAGAATAATACATACGATTAACTGTAGAAGAATACACACGATTAACTGTAGAAGAATACACACGATTAACTCTAGAAGAATACACACGATTAACTGTAGAAGAATACATACGATTAACTTTAGAAGAATACACACGATTAACTGTAGAAGAATACACACGATTAACTGTGGAAGAATACACACGATTAACTGTAAAAGAATACACACGATTAACTGTGGAAGAATACACACGATTAACTGTAGAAGAATACACACGAATAACTGTAGAAGAATACACACGATTAACTGTGGAAGAATACACACGATTAACTGTAGAAGAATACACACGATTAACTGTGGAAGAATACACACGGTTAACTGTAGAAGAATACACACGATTAACTATAGAAGAATACACACGATTAACTGTAGAAGAATACACACGATTAACTGTAGAAGAATACACACGATTAACTGTAGAAGAATACACACGATTAACTGTAGAAGAATACACACGATTAACTTCAGATGAAAGCGCACTAGATCTGGACCCCATTCGCAAACGCTGAATTTTTTACCTTCAAAATATTTATGGGATAAATTATGTCTCATCGAAAAATATTTAGAATAATATGATCTTAAGAACTGAAAAAATGTTTTTGAAATAACTTCACAGAGCTCAAGCTCTTTTGCAATAAACGTTTAGAGTTAATAAGCATCTACAAAAACAGAAGTGGAAAAGTCACACCAAGGTAACAAATAAGAAATGTTGGCATGCCTGCAAGGGCACGTCGAAGAGTTATCAAAAGAAATTCATGCGGTACATGGCTGACGGCTGCCATAACTTTTTCTTCCGCTGTGTTAGACCTCCACTACAGCATCACCCCACCCGGTGTCAGCATTTGCCCTCTCAGCGCACCCTTCCGTCCATCAGCTCTTGAGGCGCTCTTGCTCCCATGTTCCGCTCAGCAGCGATCCCCGAGCGCGACGCACCCACGCTGGCAAGCCAGGCCAGACCTAATGAACTCAAATTCGCATGCGAGGGACCTCAGTCTTCTCGTGCCCGTCCACAACAGGTCCATGCAATCAACCTTACTTACGGATCAGCTTGGTATCAATCAAGTGGTGATGTTAATGTCGAATGAGTTTTATACCGATTCACATTTACTAGGTAGGTAAAATTTACGTGCCTAAGTGCACGTTTAAAACTCGTCAGCTACGTACACAATGCTAATGTTCAAAACTTATTACCAGCCTAACGTAATATTTAGAATTATAACTGGCCTAAGGGCATATTGAGAACTTACAACTTGCCTGAGGGCTTATTTAGAACACATAAATTACTTGGGGGAATATTCAACACCATACCCTTAACTAGTTTGAACTAGCAATTTATTTTATTACTAGCGCACACGGTCCGTCAAAAATGGCGGGGTTTAACGTTTTCCTTGAAAAAATTTTACGAGGTATGGATGGTAAATTTATCCATCCTATTAGTACCTGCGAAAAAATATATTCCTGTACTTGCTCACTGGTGAAACTCGTATCACAGATACAGTCATTGAGCATCCTTAAAGCTCATTTTACACTAGCGGTGTGGAGCGACGGTGTGGAGCGACGGTGAACCTGCTACAGCTCCTCCCATTAGAGGATTGAGCGTCAGTGCACACCGACTTGCTTTTATATTGCCGCTCAATACGAAGCTCCTTTCCTAGAGACAGCAATCGTCAGTATTGCTCATGCAATACTGACAGAATAATTTGCAGAAGTAAAACGCTACTATTCTAAAAAAACTTTAATATTACCCAATTACCTTCAAAAAACACTGAAAAGGGAGAGCAACAATAAATACCAATTACTAATTTGTAGGTGTACTTTTTTTACTTTTCTTTTAATTTGAATAATCTTCTAATGACACCTGTCGAACGTTTTCCGTCTTTTTGAAGTGCTTCTCGTGAGAGCAATGTACATTGTGCAATTTTAAATATACTGTTAGTAATTTTAAGTTTACATACGCAGTGTATGTTACTTCGATTTTTTGAGAAGTGAGAGCTGTTTCCTATCTTCGCCTCTCAGTGTTTGAATTTTCATTTTACCAATTGCAATGTCATAATTTGGGAAGTGAGATGCTATACTTTTATAATCATCTTCTCTGGACACTCTATTTCCATACTCTGCTCAACGAGCTTAATGTTCCATAGACATGGAAATTCTTCATACTTTTCAATATAGGTTTTGATTTCTTCATTGCTCCAAAATATGTAAGCCATGACTACACATACTCTCTATAGTCTCAAGTGCAACTGAACGCTGCTGACTGGCAGTGCTCACCACCAATATTTAGCATGCTGAATGTTGCCGCTCCTTACCGTGAGCGTGGCAAAAAGGGTCGTTTTGCATTGCTGTGGGCGGAGCTTATTTGACTGGCGGGATGGAGCGACGGTGTGGAGCGCGAAACCGTCAATATAAAATGGCCTTAAAAGGTCCTTCAGCAAGTACAAGATTATTTTTATCCCAGGAACTATTAGGATAGATACAAAGGGTGGGTCAGAAGTAACTGACCCTTTTAATTTGATAGCTGAGTAAACAGGGTATCGAAATAAACCAAAAAAATATTATTCTTTTATATACACAAAGTTTTCCGTATAATAGCAAATAAAAAGGGTCAGAGACTACTGGCCCACCGTGTAGATATTTATTTGTCATCCACATCTGGAAAATTTATTCAAAGAAAATATTGAATCTCGTCATTTTTTAACGGGCCGTGTACACTAGTAAATAAAAAAACACACTAAGGGTAATATTAGGTAAGATATGGTACCCTTCACCTTTGAATATATGACCAAGCAGCAGGAGATGAAAAAATGATCGCAGGTGTAGGGCTTCACTCGTTCTCGAGTAAATAGGTGAATTTACGACAGCTCCTACTTTTCAGAAGTCAGTGAGTCGAAAAAGCAAATAATTTTCTATAAATTAAACTACTCCCGGCTGGTACTTTTTTGAATTGATCTTTCCTTTCGTTAAATCTTTCGTATAGTCACCTTGGAGTCCAGACTTTAACGCCGCGTGATTTCTGCTGCAGACCTTCTCGCAGGACCGTGAGTTCAAAACACCTCCGACGGACTTCCAAGCAGTGTTGCGGAGTCGGAGGAATAATTTTGCAAGTCTGACTCCACCTTTCCAGAATTTGGCAACTCCAACTCCGACTCCGACTCCACCTTTCCAGAATTTTGCGACTCCGACTCCACCTTTTTCAAAATTTTGCGACTCCGACTCCACACCTCCAGAATTTTGTGACTCCAACACGGACTCCACCTATTCACAATATATAAGCTGAATATTTTATTTCCTAATGGTTGCAGGTGTTGCATTCTGTACATACGAGTATGTTTATTATATTCTTTATTTAGGAATAACTTTTAAATTGGCAACAAAATGTTAAACATTAAGTTTTACTATTATATATATCTACTAGTGTACATGATCCGTCAAAAATAAGGATTTGACAGTTTTATTTAAACAAGTCTTTCGTTTAAACAAGATATAGATGACAAACTAATAGATCCATCCAATTAGTACCCCCAATTAAAATATTCTTGTACACGTGCACTGGTGAAACTCGTATCACAGATACGGTCATTGAGCATCCATCCATACGTACCTCGCAGACACACACACCAACCAAGCAAGCAACAATTTTTTGTCATAATTAAACTATGTAGTGTGCACGGCCCACCAAAAATAACGGAATTCAATACCTTTCTTGAACTTACTTCCAGATGTGGATGACAAACAAATATATCCATCCTAACAGCACCCGAGATAAAAAATATCATCGAACTTGCGCAATGGTGAAACTCGCATCACGGAAACGGTTATTATCGATATCTTCATGAGTGTGATAGATAAATAGAAGAAGCGGACTCCAAACAAATAAACAAAATGTATTATTAGGCAGTGGCAGAACCCGTGAAAATTCCACAGACAATGTCATCGTTAAGCTAGGTGGACCAGTGATAAAAATTTTTGTCAATATTACTTAACCTATCCTATCCTAATCTAACCAAACCTATCCTAAACGAACCTATCCTGATAAAATGTCAAACATGTCACGGCCATCTTTTAATGTTATACTGAGGAATTCGGTATCCATGATACCGCAAACTCAGACATCCTATGTTTCTTAAGAAGCGGACACCAAACAAATATATAAATAAATATATAAATAAACACACAACGGGTATTATTAGGTTAGATTATTATCAGCCAGGAAGTTTTTGCCTTTTCTGCATTTTCTTAGCAATAGATTCAATTTTCACGCAATATTTTTTACTTACAAGCAAAAGTGAGCATATGCCAGGTTTTTCGTGTTATTCGAATGGTACAAGGTGGGCCAAAAGAAGTCACCCCATTCTAATATGCCTTTTTTTATGCAGATTGCGGCCAGTGTGAAATCTGTTTTGACATTTGTGAAGTTGGCAGATGTAAATATCGGTTGTGTGCGCGAGCCACAACCGATATTCTGAAGGCGGCGTTCCCGGGTTGCCTGATTTCTCGTTTTGGCGATTTGGACTGGCCCGCAAGATCGCCCGATTTGACCGCTCCAGACTTTTTTCTGTGTGGTTTTTTTTTGAAGTCCCGTGTGTATGTGAACAATCCCGATACCCTGGAAGCACTTAAGGACAACATTCGACACGAGTGTGAGAATCTGTCGCCCGAAGTTCTCGCCGAAGTGATGAAAAATGCCATACAAAGAACCCGTATATCAATCAATTGTGGCGGCGCCCATGCATTTGGCCGATATCATCTTCTCGACTTGAACAATATAATTGTATAGATTCAAATAAACATATGAAAAAAACAGAATCGAGATTTTTTATTTCTAAAAAAATTAGAGCCAAACAACATGAGATGACTTCATTTGGCCCACCCTGTAGTTACGACACCATCCAAGTAAGCAAATTTCCAGTGTAATAACATAGGAGAAACTAGGCACAAAAACACACTTATTTAACTGGAGTTTTTATTATAGTATTGATTATTCTTATACAATAAAATGCCAAGTGTCCCCTTAAACAAGTGAATAAACCAATACATATACGTATTTCCTGTGCATAATTTCTCCTACGTTGTTACAATGTTCAATTCAGTATTGAAGAAATAAAATTATTTGGTTTGTCTCCCTTTCAAGGTCATAAGGGGGACGACCCATTTTTATTATTTTTTTATCCGACTGTTCTGAAATATGGCCAGTATATGTACTTTTTGAGAAAAAACGAATTGTACTCGTGTAACTTTTTCGATTTAGGCCTTAGTTTTTGAAAAAAATTAAATACTAGTTTTTTTGGTTCATTTATAGTGATATTTTAAAAAGTAGAAGTCAATGAGTTTTTATGCTAGAACAAATTCAAAGACAGTTTTGAAATCCTTGAAACATTGTTAACAAACTAAATGAGGCATATTTCTCATTTTCCTTTTTGTTTTATTTTGAAATGCGCTTTTCGATCACTAACGAAAATATACAGTTTTTTTAAAATCGTTAGTTTGCTAGATATGTTCCAAGGATTTCAAAACTCTTTGTTTTTTTCCTAGCATGAGAATCACTGACTTCTATTCCTTAGAGTGTTGAAAATGAGGATTTTTCGTTGGAGGCGAAAAATTTTTTTACCTAGAATGTTGTAATAACATCTGGAGCGTACATTATCATGTTGTATTATCGTCTACTAATAATATTTAAGCATAATTGCATATTTATACTGTGAATTGTAAATTGCATGTATAAATTATAAATAAATAAAACTTATTTTTCATTTCTTGAGGAAAGGGAAATTTTTTATTTTTAGACTGACTCTTGTGAAATAAGATTTATGATTTATGCGCAAACATGCATCTGAGAGCGAGCCTTCAGCATAGTAATTACTGGGTAATTATTGTAGAAAATATTTTATTAAAACATAAAGCATTTGTTAACAGGCATTCAATGAAGATAAGATTCTCTGTGGTATCAATTATTAGCAAAATATTCAAGAAATTTATATATAAAAAAGTATATTCCTATTTTGAATAAAAATGATAGTTCTGCGATAAACAGTTTCGTTTTCGCTCTAAAAAATCAACAACAAAGGCTGTATTAAATCATTTACAATACCTATATTTCAATATAGAGGAATAAAAGCTTATTTTTCCATATTTCTTGACTTTAGCAGAGCATGCGATTTTGTGGACAGTAACATATTACTCTCGAAACTCCACTGTAATGACATTAGAGGAGTTGCGCATGACTGGTTCAGATCATACCAAACAAATCGCAAACAATTCGTTGTTATTGACGATGCACTCTCGGAACTACTGACAATTAGCCAAGGAGTTCCACAAGTCTGTGTTTGGGCCACTCCTATTTTTTATCTTTTTCAACGATATCATTACATCTACAGTGGTACCTCGAGATACGAGCAGCTTAACATACGAGTTTTTTGAGATAGGTGCCGGAGCTCGGACCATATTTTCGTTCAAGATACGAGCCCAAATCCGAGATACGAGCCGTGTTTCCGGAGCGTCCCGCTATATTGGCGTGCTTTAATAACACTTGTTTGTCCTATTTTCGAAACATTTTGAAAGGCAGGCAGAAGCAAAGTTCTGCAGATACATTTTTCTTGAAAAGAGCTGCGAGTGAAAGCGCAAAAAGTGCAACCAAGAAGGCAAAAACAAATGATACATAATTGAATTTACGTAAATATTAAGCTTAGTTTAAGTTTAAAGTTAAGTGTATTGATTTACGTTTTTTGTTTCATTTAAAAAAAGGAAAGTGTAGTTTTAGTTTTAAAGTCACGAAAATTGTTTTAATTTCTAAAACGCCATTTACGTACCTGTCTGGAGTGCCTGCATCCCTTACCCCTCCTTCCTCCTTGCCGTTCACCTTCGTTAGGCTATGATTACAGTGGATCCGAATTCGGACGAAAAATTGTTAGTCCGAATTCGTCCGAACAATCAAAAAAATGGAATACATAGGAAGTGGTTACACTGGCAGCATCTTATCGGACGAGTTCGTACGAATTCGGACGAACAATTTTTCGTCCGAATTCGGATCCACTATAACCATAGCCTTAGCCGCACTGGTCTGTCTCCAAGGTAAGATTATTATCGTAAATAACTCTTTATTTTTTATTTCACATTTTGTTATGTATTTGTTAATTATGCATATATATTTGTTATTTAAAAGCATATCTTTATTCATAATTTACAATGGTTTGGGGATTTTTTATAGGTCCGGAACGGATAAAATCGAATTCAGTTATTTTAAATGGGAGAAATTCGTTTGAGACACGAGCTGGTTGACTTACGAGCTCGGTTCTGGAACGAATTAAACTCGTATCTTGAGGTACCACTGTACATCATTTTTTAAATTTATACTTTTTGCAGATGATAACATGCTTTCTGCGGTCTTTCCTAATCAAAATCCCTCTCTAATTGCGGAGAGTAATAATAACGGTCTCCGAAAGGTTTCAATGTGGCACAAAGCTGATAAAATAAGACTTAATATCGATAAGACAAAATATTTTTTTTCTCATACAAGAGGCGTATATCTCTTCCACGCATCAAAATTGGCGAAGGTGAAACCGAAGAAACCAACTCATGTAATTTGAGCATTATATTCGATAAACATCTTCAGAGAGCATATTGCTCATATTAGTACTAAGTCATTAAAATTCATTGGAATCCTCCATAAAATGAATAACGTATTACCTGAAGAAGCTTTGCTAATACTTTATATCGAACATTCATCTCACCACACATACAGTATGAAACAAAAGCATAGCACGGAACTGATAAAAATAAAACTAACGTACTCGTTACTCTGCAAAAAAGATCAATTAGAGCGGTAAGTAAACTCGAATATAATGCTCATACAAATGATTCATTCAAAAGTTCAAAAATACTGAAGCTTTCGAATCTCTATAAGCTCTCAGTATGTAATTTGATGTGTAAAACAATGACCGATGATGGTGATTAAGACCTAAAACAATTACTAACTGCACGAACTGGTCATCACGACCATTTAACCCAAAATAGAAGTAACTTCTTGCTTCCTTATTATTCGAAAGCTCGGTCACACCACAGTAAGATTTGCATGGAACTAAGACTTGGAACTTAATACCTGCAGAGATTCGTGGAAGAAATTTTTACAAAACTTTCAAAATTAATCTTGAATCCCTTTTCCTATCGAAATGTTAAGCCCGTAAGATAACCAAGTGAAATCTCTTCTCCTAAATGACTTATTCTGAAAGGGCAGTTTAGCCATTGGTAATCTCAATGATCTTCATTCTGTTCTCAAGTCGTTTCTAGAATATACTGTAAACATCTAGCCCATATAGACTACTTTGTAGAACCAAGCATCGTATTTCGAGTAAACTAATTCATTGATCAGTCTAGTGCGTAACTAGGAATTAGATTAAACATAACTGTACACCTTAGAATAGAGTTACATAGTTGTTGGATGCCCTAGCTGCCACTGAATTTATACGAAAATTGGATGCTCAAGCGGACTAATTACGGCGTAGGCGTTACCCACACAAAACTTACCCTAACGGTACCATCGTAGTTCCGCACATACATAAACTCTTTTTGTTGCCATAGCGGACTAATTACGGCGTAACTACATGCTTTAACTTGCTAGGGTGATGTATCATGTTTAATTTAATGGGTAATCTTTCTGTTCTAGGATAGACTGTTCTCATTTCGCTCATTTTAACTAGTGTTGATAACTTGAGCATCGAATTCTAAGCGAACTAGTCTAGTGTGCGCCTGGGTCAAGTGTTCTAACTTAAGCATAATTGTACAGAGCGTTGATGGTGGGATTCCCTAAAAGTCGCTGAACCAAAAACCAAATACTCAAATTTGACCATTGTACTAGGCTTAAGAAACAATCCACTCCTGTATCGCGTGTGGTAAAAAAAATTGTTTAAATAATTGTCGAAGCAGAATGAAAAGTTATCAAGTAATTTTGAGTTATACGGAATTGCGCATTAGTCACTTTATCGTTATGAAAATAAATGTCATTTTTTCAAAAAATTGATTCTAATTTTTCTTTTCGGAATTATGAAGTTGCTTCGCTAAAAATTTAAATATAAATAAATTCTCAACTGAAGAGAGAGTGAAGATAATTTTCTATCATTTTGAAAATGAACGCTCAATTATAAGAACACAGTGTAGAGATATGCTGGTAAATTTGGTAGATACGTAAACCTCTATATCGTACAATGCAATTACGTACAATATATAGGAGGAAATTCATATCATATACCCTCTGATGCTAAGAACTGTCATAGAAAATGCCTTACTAAGAGCTCGTCTTTGCGAAGCTGAAAATGGAGGCCATTTACGTAACATTATTTTCCATCCATAAATCAAAATAAAATTTCAATCTTTAAACTATATAATAAAAAAGAGTTAATAAAGGACAATCATCTGTAGAAAAATTTTGATTTTAAAATGGTGAAGTGGCTTGTGCGCTACCCTGTATTATTTTCATTTTGTGTTCCATTTTTCTAAGAACACCCTTGTCAGGCAACGCAAGTGGTTTCGACTCTATTTTGTTATAGTTACCCATAATCTTAAGTATTTTCTTCGAGTGATCAGTTCCTTGTACGGGGTTTAGGTCTGTTTCCCTACACCGATGGCACGTCTGTGTATTTACTTCAGTTAGCCCTTAAGTTTCATTTTGTTGTATTTCAATATTCTCATGTTATTTTGATTACCTAACTGAATAGGATTGATTTTTCAAATGTAATTTTGCGTGTTGTTCCATATTATGCAGTAACTCATGTCTATGTACGCTATTTTCGCAAAAAGTAAATAAATCATGTTCTTTGCTGAAACGTATCTGTGTATTTAGGAGGCACTGCAAAGAGATTCTGCAATAAAGAATTCACATCCTGAGGTCGAAAGAGTTTTCCTTTCTCCTTTTTGATACAGTCTTTAATCTAATACGACACCTCGGATAACAAGGGGTTAAGGAACCAGATCGGTAGGACAAACTATTCCGCATGGTTTGTCGTAGAGTAAGACGCTTTCACAGTTCGGCGAATCAGGGAATTTCCTGAAGAGCCCTAACGGACTGAAAACGGCGCAGAGTTGCTCATCTTCCTAACGGTACCACCGTAGTTCGGCACAAACAGAATTTACTTCTGTTGCTCAAGCGGACTAATTACGGCGTAGGCGTTACCCACACAAAACTTACCCTAACGGTACCATCGTAGTTCCGCACATACATAAACTCTTTCTGTTGCCCTAGCGGACTAATTACGGCGTAAGCGGTACCCACAAAAACCTCAGGAAGGGCAGCTGCGCGGAAAAGCTAGCGCCCCCAGATAAAGGTAACTGCACAGAAGACAGCCCCTTTTTCACGAACCCTTACGTCGACCGCAAGACGGTATCGACAACCCTGTATATACGGCCTGAGCGGCTATACTATGTATACAATTTGATGGGCGTATATAAAACCCTTTCCTACACTCCATAGGCCATCATATAAAGGAAGTACTGTCCTCAGGTGTGTGTGGTGCTATTGTATTGATTTGGCCAAAAAGTTCGTTAGTTATTTAAATGTCATCTTTCCCACCTCTTAAGTATTGTTCATATATTTTTATTCTTTAAATCCTGTATTTAGTACAGCGAGCATGCTTACGTCAGTGAGCCTCCAAGTAGAGAAAAAGTTCCAACATTTTTGCTTACATTCGAGCCCTTGAAATGGTGGGCTAAGCATGCAGAGCACTATTGACGTATAATGCTTGCTATAATGCACTACTGAAAGCAACAGAAACGACCGATAAACATGGCACATGTTTTTGTGAGTACTTGTTGTTTTCTTTCTTTTTTGAAGTAAAAAGCATTTGATATTGGTGGTGCAATGCTCGCGATTGCCATGTGCTAGAGGTTCTGCCGCCGTGCGGCAGAGACCCGGGTTCGAAACTCGGCGCTGGAGGTGGCGATTTTCTCTGTTGGGTATAGGAGAAAAATTCCAAGCATAATACCCCACTCTACCCAGGTGTCTGAAATGGGTACCGGTCTTGACCGGGGGAAAGCGTCATGGCGTCCTGGCGTTAGTTATAAGGCATTTGAAAATCCAATGTACAAGGTGATATGTATCAGGCTTGATTGGAAATAAAGCATCCGTAGATGCCTTCATTATTATTATTATTTACTTGGTCCACCATTTCATGGGCTCGAATGCAAGCAAAAATATCACAACTTCTCAACTTCGAGGCTTATTGTACACTGAAGTAAACATGCTCGCTGTACCGAATACAGGGTTAGGAGAGTAATCATATAAAACGACATTTAGAAGGTCGGAAAGATGGTGCTCAAAAAACGAAAAACTTTTTGGCCGACCCAATATATGCTAAAGTTTTGGGAAAATTAAAAAATTATTCAAAATTATTTTAAATGGGAGAAATTCGTTTGAGACACGAGCTGGTTGACAAAACTTTAATAATATTAAAGTTTTGGGAAAATACGATTAATACTCGTAATTTTGTAGACATTCCTCACTTGCTCCTAACTATCTTTATAAATCAGATCATAAATCATACCGTTCTTCATTAATCAGATTGATCTGGAAACAGTAGAATTTAGTTTCTTTCAGGAAAAGTGACTCAGAAGATAGCAAATAGTAAGCCTTTTGAGGTACTCATCTGATCGTATACAAATTGGAACATAACCATTGTTTGAGCATGAATATCACGCAATGAATCCGCATATCATTAAATCATGTATGTTATTGCACATCACTTACACTGTATCACGCTGGTTTTCAGAAAAATTATAAAGAGGAACTTATTTACCGCAATTATATTTATTTCAAAACTGTCGCCCTATTCGGACATTAAATGTGACGTATTTTCCATGCTGCCGCACTTAAAAGCAGAGCTGGAAATATAGAATGGGAGAATCACTACTGCCAAATCATCTCTTTACCTACTGTTGAACTTACTGTGGTTTTATGCAGGGGATCTTATTCCAGGCCCGCACCTACATTTGAGAGATAGCGAGGCGCAAGCAGTTCTAAAATTATCCCGTGAAAAAGTATGTGTTGCTCCGTATCGTGTCCATCAGAAATTGCGAGGAGATATATCAAAAATGCAAAACCTGATGGATGAAAAATACTTGATGGATTTCTGCAAAGTGTGGATTCTGTTTGAGGTACGATTTCTAACTCAATAGAGTTAAAAATAAGAGTATATCACCGAGAGATATTCTAAAAATACCTTACTGAACGCTCAGTTTTCCATAGTTATAATTGGGAATAGAAGCATGACATAGAACTGAAAGAAATAAAACCAGTTTGTTTTCACTCCAAAAAAAAGTAGCATTAAAGCAGAGAGAAAATTATAGCACAATGAAAGTTAAAATGCGAATGATTCATTCAAAAGTTTTAAAATACTTGAGCTTTAAGATCTCTATAAGCTTCCCATATGTAATTTTATGAATAAAACTTCGACTAATGAGGACGAAAAAGATCTAAATCAATTATTATCTGCTAAAACATATCATCATAATCGTATAATCTGATATATCAGTAAATTCATGCTTCCCTAGTTTTCATTAGCGCAGTGTCTCGCAGGATCCGCTTTAATGGAACAAAGACTTGAAATTTGATCTATACAGCAATCCGGGAGAAAAATTATACCAAGCTTTTGAGACGAATCTTGAATATTTCTACCAAAATATTGGTGTCACTAATGATTCAAATCCAATCTTTTTTACTACATGCTTTAACTTGTTAGGGTGATGTATCATGTTTAATTTAATGGGTAATCTTTCTGTTCTAGGATAGACTGTTCTCATTTCGCTCATTTTAACTAGTGTTGATAACTTGAGCATCGAATTCTATGCGAACTAGTCTAGTGTGCGCCTGGGTCAAGTGTTCTAACTTAAGCATAATTGTACAGAGCGTTGATGGTGGGATTCCCTAAAAGTCGCTGAACTTATTCTGGTCCACAAGCAGCTGCATTCAAATGTGACCATTGTGATAGCCTTCTGAAACAACCGACTCGTACTAATTGAATAGTTTTTATTAAATGAGGAAATCACGAAATCGGTGGATAGCTTGGGGAACAATGTTTTAGCTTGGGTAGATTTCAAAGTCATGGTGTCCAATTTTGAATTTTTTTCTGTTCGGTAAACTCACAATCTTGTGTAGTAACAGCCGACTCATGACGACAATGTGTTACACTTTATCACTTCATGTAAAATTTTTTTCTTTTCATTAAGTGAAATTGTGAGATTTAGTGTTACCTTATGTAACGAAAATGCTGCAGTGACAAAATGAAGATCCGACAGTTATTGGAGAAAAACGAGAGCGGACTTCGGTAGTTGGTATAATTATATTATCCAATGGTACGGACTAAAGCCGGGCGCACACAAATTTGACTGCGCTTTCGCTTTCGGTCGTATCAGAAATAGTGGTGAATTAAAATTTTGTCATCTATATCTAGTAATTGATATCCTCTATTGAAAATTAATCACTGAATAATTCTTTGTATGTCCCACAGCCTAGTCAGCTCCATTCCATGAGAAATCACATACATATACCAGGCTTCTCCTCCCTAGGGGAGGGTAGCCGACAGCAGGCCACAATCACCACCCTTAGTCACTAGGAGGCGAGAGAGGCAGCACTGGCTGCACCAGAACTGCACGGATCAGCCGCAGCCAAGCACAACCATCTTCCACTGTCAGGCCCGACAGCCATAACTGGTTTACCTCGACCGCTTCATTGAGTGCAGCACCTCCCCCCCACACAGGACAGATCAACCTCATCACACGCGTGCCGGCTTCCAGTACTGCGTCAAAAAAATAAAATTACCTCCTAATGCACTGCTTCCACTCACTTCTGTCCGCAGTCATCCCTCTCGCCACGTACACAGTCAGACACCTCTCATACAAAGCACGTTTCACCCCATCCATCCAACTCATCCGTGGCCTACCTCGTGCTCCAATACCACTCACTTCCTACGTATAAATCTTCTTTACCAGCCGCTCAACATTCATTCTTTCAACATGCCCAAGCCATCCAAGCACTCTTTCATCCACCCGCCTGCTTAATTTCTTGACAACACCCGTCTGCCACCTAACCAACTCATTCATGATCCTATCTCTTCTTGTTACTCCATACATGCTCCTCAAACACTTCATCTCAAACACATCCAGCTTCCTCCTCTCAGCTGCTCTCAAACCCCAAGACTCTGCTCCATACAGCAAAACTAGCACGATTAAGCTTTCAAACAGTCCCCTCTTAGCACCCATACCCAAACTCCTGCATTCGAAAACTTTCAAATCAACGATAACGAATCAACGAAATCAACGATAACATAATATCAAACCTTTGATTTTTTAGAATTGTTACGAATTCTTTGACCACTCTTACGACATTACGATTTCCATGAACCTGAAAGAAAACGTAAAAAGCATCGTTATAACCCGCCTAATTATTCTATTCCAGCTTCTTTACTTCAGCTGTGTAATTTACGCACCTGCATCTTTTGTTTTCTTTATTTTAATTTTTGGGTTCAAGTTTTACAATCTTATACGTGTAAAGGTTTTTTATTTGATTGGATTTAGATAAGCGTACAGGGTAATTGCCTTTTCAAATTTTTACCAGAGAGCTTTAGCTTTCCACTACATAGTTCCTTTCGCTCCCAACAGAATCCACAAGTACCAAACCGGTCGGTGCTTCCCGTTCAGGTAAAGAAATGGCATTTAAATAAATACGACTTAAAGTAAGACACAGGAAGGAAAAGTAAAATTCAGGGTAATCCACAACATTCAAGAAACTTTGTTTATATTGCGGAAATTTATTAATTGGAAATTCCTCAATTCCCACCAACTTCATGCCATGTCACGCTTTCCGTGACAGTTTGAATTTTGACATTAGATAGAAAACGTCAAATTACATAATTGAAAACGCTTTAATACGTATATACTTTAATAGAACATTGTCCCCGTTAGGACAATATTTAATGAGATTCTGTGTACTGATTACTTCATGCCTTGATTTATTCTCCTAAAAATTACCAAATTTCTTGTTAACACCGAAAATAATTTTATCATACGCCTAACCTAACTTCTTTAGTAGAATCCTTTGCACGTTCACTTGTACGTCTTTTATGATGCTTACTCATATGATACGTTCAAAGAGATATATCAATTATATCTATCGGAGTAACCGCTCCCACGGTAAAATGCGAGGACCCGAGTAGAAGGTTAAGTTAGGCTTCCTTTGGTGAAATAGAACAAGTTATTTGTTAAGTTGCAGACATCTTTTTTTAGGTTTATTGCTCTCTAGTTTTTCAATGCGTACTATTTCATTCAAGTTTAATCTCGTTTCGAAATCTTTTCTCCTAACTTACCGTTTCTATTCGCGTGGGATCTTCCTTGGGAACACATCTTATGCATTTTCCCTATTCCTTTCGCACCATGTTAAATTGTTCCATCCTCTTTCCCCTCTTCGGAACAATTTTGCTGTGGTTAAGGAGGCTAAAACTTACACCGACATTTTAATAACAGTGAGTATAAATAAAAAACTACAAAAGGTTTCAATGTGGTCGAAAGCTAATAAAATAAGTGTCAATATTGACAAGACAAATACATTATATGTATTCTCTTACAAGCGAAATGCGTCTTTTCCATGCATTGAGATTGATGATGGTGAAATTGAAGAAACGAACTCCTGTAAGTTCTTGGGCAATATGATAGATACAAATAAGACCTTCAGCTAGCATCACTACTAAATTATCAAAATACTTAGGAATCCTCAACAAAGTAAAACATGTAAAACCTGCAGAAGCTTCAAAAATACTTGATCAAACGCTCATTTCAGCTTATTTACTATACGGAAAAGGAGCATGGCATGGAACTGATAAAAATAGCGCTAACTTGCTCATTACACTGCAATAAAAGCTATTTGGGCGGTAAAAAATGTAATAAAGTGTCCTACGAATGATTCGTTCAAAATTTAAAAATACTAATGATCTTGAACAAGCTCTCCATATAGAATTTTTCGTATAAAACATTGACTAATGAGGGCAAAAAAACATTAAACAATTATTAACTGCTCAAACTAGCCATTATGATCATATAATCCGAAATAGAACTTCATAGTTTCTTAGCATTCAAAAGCACGGTCCCAGCGGCCCAGCTTATCTTGAATAATGATCAAAATAATTACAAATGAATGTGTATTTGTTCGAGATGATTTCAGTAGCGAATTATCTGGGAAGTGATTACTGCATAGCCAACATCTAGCTGAATTTGAACATGCGTTCTATTTTACTGTTGCTGTTATCTTAAGAGTTATAAGAGTGTAATGGATCTGAGTTGCAAACTTGTATTCTATTTTAATATATATCCAGTATATTGTAATATACAGGGTGTTTCAGAACTAGAGGTATAAATGAAACTATATATAAAAAATCACAAAATAAAGCAATTTTCAGGAGCAACAAAATTTCAAAACTCTACCGTTTTCGGATAGTTCCACGTACGTTGAAAAGTTTCAAGTCTTAAATATCACGCACCAGCTGCCAACGAATTTAGGTTTTAGGTGATCTAGGTACGAAGTAAAATTACGGATTCACTAAGGTTTGCGTCATTGATTACCCAATCATACTAATTTAGACCATTGAAGGAATAATTTTTTTTAAATTGTTTGCAGGAAAAAATAACCAATCATAAATGATAAATTTTATTGTTACTACAAGAGGCGTTCAAAGTGCCTACCGTGAACTTCAATGCACTTTTCATACCTGTCATGAACCAACTGTCGAACAGATGTGAAAACATTAGGTTTCTCAGCTATTTGTGCTGCAGCATCCACTATGCAGGCAACCAGATCTTGCTCTGTATCCACAGGGGGGGGGGGGGCACACACCAGCTCCTTCATCGCCCCCCACAGGAAGAAATCAAGTGGTGTCATGTCTGGTGAGCGATGAGGCCATGCCACTGTGCCGCCTCTACCAATCCACCTATTGGGACACTGCTCATCTAAAACCTCTCGTGATCCAAGGAAATAATGTGTTGGTGCTCCATCATGTTGAAACCACATTCTTCTACGTATGATATGGTCAGAGGGACATCTTCTAATAATGCAGGCGAAACCACTTGTTAAAATCCTGTACGCACGGCCAGTGGGAGGTGAAGGCATCAAAAATGGACCGATTAAATTTGTCGTTCACAATAATCTGCCCACAATTTGGCGCTGAAGCGATGTTGATGTTGATGAACACGAATTATGTAAGGATTATTGACAGCCTAATGGTGAGAATTGTGCGTATTCAATACACCATAGTGAGTGAAAGAACGGTGCACAGGATTCTCTTCGGAAAACCGACATCATTTGTTTCTTTTTGCAAAAATTACTGAGCATATTGCATGCAACGCTCATGATCTGTAGGAAGCAAACTTTTCACTTTTTGAAAATGATAAGGGTGTAAGTTTTGACCGAGCATACAGTAACATGACTTGAAATGCCTAAATATTGAGCAGCATAGCGTATACTACCACTAAGATTTTGTTCAAAATGTTGATTGATGCGTCCTAGGTGATCGTTGCGTATACGCCCTGTTTCCTGTCTGTTTATCCTGAACCATCTATTTTCACGCAATCTTGTGTGTAAGTTGGTGAAGAACCTGTGTTCAGGAACCTCAAGATTAGGGTAGCGTTCTTTGTACAACTGTGAAGCAAGTAAAGCATTTCCTGCTGCAGTTCCGTACATGATGCATGTCAGAAATTCTGCATTCATGGAGCGCCCCATGCTTACGTTCGACGTGCCGTTGACAAATAACCAATCAAACAGCGGTCTTACCCTCCTAGCTCAATACTATCAATTTAATTTTCAGATTCGATACAAAGATGCAACATGCTACATAAACATTTCCCTTTCTACGATTATCCGTACAGAAACATTAATCACCTAAAGCCTAACGTCGTTGGCAGCCGGTGCGTGAGCTCTTAATATTTAAGATTTAAGAACTTTTCGACATGGAATTATTCGAAAGCGGGGGATTTTTAATAGTTTTGTTACGCATGAAAATCGCATTATTTTGCAATTTTCTATGTATAGTTTCAATTTTTACCTCTAGTTCTGAAACACCTTGTATATACACATGAATTACACAGTACCGTTCAGATGCTTCACTTCAGTAGAAGTTCAATGTAGCATACTAACTCATCGAGCTGACTTTTAACGAGAACCAAGTGTAAATCCCTAACAATCATCGTGCAGACGCGAGGACGCCTGTATCACTTGTGACACAATGAATCTGTACGTTGCACTGTTAGCCATAAGCGAGCTTTTCAAATTTTCCGTTTCCACTACCAATGAATGAAAACATTCAAGAAATTGGAAAAAGTGGGAATGAAAAGATATCAATGGTAATTACGGTAAATTTTCAACGAAATTTATGTCCTGAATCATTTGAAAACTACGGGCCGCCTTCAAGACATATTTCTTCAGTCTTGAGAACATTGTTGTCGAATGAGTCAGCACTCATTTAAAATTTGAGTTTGCCAAGTTTCGGAATGCTATCCCAAGGGTAATAAATTTGCGTTGTTCTCTAGGCAGCGTTGTTTGTTCACTCGCGAAATGGCGAGTCCTCATCAAAAAGCGTCCTTCACAGACTCTCCGAAAACCAATTCGCTTTTTGCTGAGCAGCACGTCTTTCAAAGGCGGGGCTTTACGAAGATGAGGGGCAACTATTCTACATCTTCTGACAAAATTTGACATCGGTTTGTATAATTTTACGAGGATGGGATTTACATAAAAGAAAAAATCGACATACTGAACTAACAACATTTTATTCTGTCGCTTGTGCAAACAAGGGAAAGCGGAGGGAAATTCGCATTTTCATACTGAAGATGATGAAAGACAATACCTCACTTCACATTCAAGTTTTTAGGGATGAAGTGACTTCACCTGAGCAGCAGTCAATCGCTTCTGTGGAAGTATTTGGAGAACGCAGAACCTACCTGAAAGAAATGAGCATGAAATATCTTACTCTGGTGAATTTCGTCTGCGCAGTGCCACTATATGGTTGGTTACTGTTTCAAATCAATACTCTTATTAGGCCGGTGACACACTTGGCGTTTTCTTTCCGATCGGATTTTTTACCGTCGCCGTCGTACCAGTAGTGGCGCGTAGGATTACATTGTTTCGGACACACTGAGCGGAAAAATGGACGAGCGGATTGTTTGACGCCGACGGCAGCAATGCAGCCGCCCACTGCCACTACAATCGACGGTTTTTTAACCGCTTCGACAGAAGTGGTGGCATACGTGACTCAATGAGCGGTTACACACTTGTCGTCCTGTCTGCCGCCAACCGCTCGAATGTGTGTATTGAGCGCTCTGCAATGGTGTGCTTTACCTTGGCCGAAGAGGTTGAAATTGACAATGAATTACTAATTCACCTTGTACGAGAAAGGCCTCAGCTCTGAGACAAAACTTTGGACACTTTTAAAGATAGGAACGCAACGAGAAATGCATGGCATGAAGTTTGTCTACAACTTAAGAATGATTTTGATAAACTAGAAGACAGCAAAAAGAATGATTTCGGTATGAATAAATAATGAATCCTCGTGTTTGGTGACCCGTGAAAAAATTCATTTTAAATTACTTTTTCTAATGTATTTTTATCTATAAAATCCGAAAATAATAATCTTTTTTGTTGATTAGTTAATTGAAATTCATTTCAAATTTAATAATTTAAACTCTATTAAATAAATTTTGTAAATAAACTTTAAAAGATAGTTATTTAAAATACATTATTTCACGGGTCACCCAACACGGAAGATGCCAAATAATATCATATATTTATTTTATGTTATAGAATTGACCTTAGCAGCCTTTTATATTTTCTTATATATTTATGAACTTATATATTTTCTTTTTGCTATTGAAAATTTACCACCACATACAAAGAATTAAATTTAAAAAACACAGACAACACCGTACAAACAGATTTATACTATATTATATATAATAAAGATATTTAAGATCATTTAAATAGCATTCCAAGTAATAATTAATAGGCTTTCAGAATGAATTTTCGATATAATTTATTTATTTATTTGACATTTTTAAATTTGGAATGAAGATAATACCTGTTATATGCATAATTATACTAGTCAGTGAGACGAAAGTTATTTTTCATGCTAAACAGTATCATATTTATTCACAGTTTATGTAGTTATGCTTATATTTTCTGCTTTCTCCTACATGGGCCATCAAATCTTTGACATTTGCCAGAGAAGGCTACCAACACTTGACACGAAGTACTTGCAGAGAATGTTTCTCACGTTGTTGGCTTTCAAACCTCCTCTTGCATTGCACGGTACTTGGATGTCTTCAAGTCCCGACATTGACAATGCATCCTCAGCTACGTCCCCATCTCTATCTCAAACATAATTATGAAGCACAATACAGGCCTTGGCAATATCAATACAGGACTGTATTCAACCGGACAATAATACAGGTTTCCACCGGTTGAATACAATTCCTCAGTTTAGCATTTTTCTGTCGTATATGATTTTCAGCAGGTTGTGAAATTCGTCGAATTATGGAAATTGACATTCTGAAACAATTGAAAAGCTTTTCTTCATCGTTTCTTAACTCAGGAAACTTGGAGCCTTTCCTTAACTCAGGAAACTTAACTCTTAACTCAGGAAAGTGTAGAAGGCTCCAACTTCCTTTCTCCTCTGATTAATCGGATGAACCCAAATAAGTCTAATTTTTCGCTTTCTCTGTAATCGACGACGATATAGCAATAATGCAAGAAGTTGTTCTCGATTCATGTTGCACAGCACTTGTTTGTTGCACGGAGGTGAGTGATCAAACGAGTGCCGTCGGTGCGCGACGGACATTTTACCGCCCTGTGTGTAAGCACTACATTATGTTCGAGCGGCGACGGTAAAAATTCCGATCGGAAACAAAACGCCAAGTGTGTCACCGGCCTAAGTTACAGTAGGACAAACTCTTCTCGACATACTCAAAACTAGCTCATCACTGCAAGAAGGTTTCCATGTCTATTATCTAACATGCTGAACTATTTGAGGGTTCAACTTTCTTAAAATAAAAGTGCCACAGCAATTGATTGTATATTTGGCCTGCAAAATCTGCAGACTTTACCGCGAGGGATTTTTTTCTCTCGTAAGGGAGAACGTGCAAGATCGTGTTTTCAATCTACCATTGCCAACACTAACTTCGAGACTTTCAGCATTAAATAACAGCAGCAAACTTGGCAGTAGATTGTGATATGACAACGTAGTGACTTGGTCATTCGTACCTACAAGAAATAAGTAAAAGTGTACTTATTAAAGAAGTTAAGCCAAAATTTCAACGTCTAGGCATTTGAGAATTAGAGGCATTTATGCACTTAGCGGACAAAAATGTGGCGTGGTTCATGAGTTCATTACTAATCAATCAAACAGCCTTTTGCTGTAATTACAGCTTTCATTCTATCAAGCTTAGATTCTTCTGGATTTAGTTCCTCTGCAGCTCTATTGAGGCAACCAATTCCCCAAAGCTATGTTGAAGAAAAGAGATGAGTCACGCAGGCTATGCAGTCATCTATCTGGGTATTAGGACTAAACAGAGGTGATATAAGCCGATCATGTCGAGGCATAGCTGCTCACTCCTGTTTTGCTTCCCTTGCCGGTAACATCTAGCGGATCACTCTTGTACTGCCGTCCACACCAATAACATCTACCAATAAATCGTCCCAGCCTCCACTCCGAGTTTACTTCTACCTGCGTAGTGCGCACATTTGGTGGCACAGCATGTGGTGAACTCAACCCACATTCGTGAACTCATAAGTGTTACATTGGATTTCAAGTGTTCTGTGTTAAACATCCTTCGAACAGTATAAAATCCTGATGTGTACCGGGAATAACAATCAACTGTGGCAACCGCAAGAAACAACAATTGTTTTCGGAATAGGTGTACCGAAAAGAGTGTTACAGGAAGCGTACGCCCAAATTAGCATTTTGCTACACCACGATTCACCGCTACGAACAAGAGTTTTAATATATGAAGCAGGCGACGACATCGAATTGGTCTTCGAAGTAAGGATTGCAGCGTTCCCAGCGTCAACCATGGAGTGAATTCTACATCTACAATTCTACAAGAAGTGAATTCTAAATCTACAAGTGCTAAAAACAATTTAATTGTGTTGAGATAAATTACTACGATTGCATCAATAACTGTACGAGTGAAGTGACACATACTTTAATTTAGAATTAAAAATTCTTAAACGTGGTGCACTGTATCTTCGTGTAAAAAGAAGTATCATCTTGCTGTCGACATCATTGCTGTACCTGCATTGACTGTTCCCCCACCCATCTTGCCTGCCACGACGAAGTGAGCTGCTGTTGTCTTCTTGTCTCAGATAAGTCTTTAGAAAAAAGCATTTTCTGTAACTAGATGCAAGCGGTCTCGTTCTCTGAGCAGCGCATTCTTTTTGTTGCAAATATCGCTGCGGACGTCTTGTGCCGTATCCACTTCCTGTGTAGCTTTGCAGACAGTCAGTTTGAGTCGGTGCTTGGTGGACGACGGATCTACGTCAGTCAAGATCGGTTTAGCAGTTAACCCCAGTTTTTCCTTCAAATTAACATTGTAAGTTTCACATTTCGCATAAATTAAGTAATAGTGTTAGTGAAAGTGTAATGAACACTTTGAATTAAACTTTTGAAGCCTTAAATTGATAGAAATTCACGTTTTTGCTGTGGAGCAGCAATATTTTTTTTTAACGCCTTATCGCGAGAGTTTTATCGGGAGCTGAAGCGGTCACGTGGGCACTGTGTGATATTGTTGACCAGTCACAAGTATTATTGAGGTGCTAAAAATTTAAAATTTCAAGATAAGAGATGCTACTCCTTGTTTTTCAATTAGAGTATTGATGATAAAGTAATTGATATTATTGATGACATTATTTATGTGTGCTAGTAGTTAATTATTGTGTGTATTCATTGCATTTCTGTGTTTATTATCATTCTCGGAGTAAGATATTAATTTTTAAGTGAATTCTGGTATTGAATTGTTGATTTTTAGTGGAATAGGGAATGTTTAAATGACCTAAATACGACACATGTCGGATTTTTCTGATTCTTTGGATAGTGATGAGGAAGTAGTTCGAACAGAGGCTACGGTAACTAAATTCGGACGTACTTCAAAACCTAGAGTAACTAGTGTAACTCAAGTACCGACGATGTCGACCCCAACAACAGCTGGGCCTAGTTCTAGTGTTCCTAGTAACGTAAACACAACACAACTAGCACGTGATATTGCTGCAAATATAGTTGTACCTCCTGTCGGAACGATAATGACGAACGCAGAGCTTCCCATATTCCGGGGAAGAAGACGCGTCCATGATTCTGAGTTTCTCGAAAATAAGAGTTTTCACACTCACATACAAAATCTCAAGGCATACATGTCCTTGTTGCCTGATGCCACTAGCGATGAACGTCGTAAGGAGTTCCTAGTACGCTCCGCTAATAAGAACGTAGGCGACTTCAACTCCGTAGTTACGAAGTTGGTGAACGCAGACCTCCATTATTCTTTTGATCAGGTAGTTCAGATTCTTGAGGACATTTACGTTTCGCGCGGTGAAAAGAGTATTCATGCCTTGGCTTGCGACCTAAACGAGTTGCAACTAGTTAAAAATAATGCACTATCTGCACAAATGGTCAATGCATTTTCGAAAATAAGAAAGCTGACTGAGAGTATCCTTAATTCAAATTCCTTAGGTTGGCAGAGAACCGCATACTTTCAAGCCTGCACAACACAAGCAGAGTTAAAAAAATTCGTAGGCGATAGTATTTCATACAGTCTCGCGTTGTCAATCTTAGGCCCGCTTCTTGATGAGAGTTTTGCTAGGAAAATCTTTGAGACGCAATTCAGCTCAGCGGAGGAGTTGTTAGCCAGGTTAATTTCAGTTGTGCGCAGCCAATCCGAGACAAAAAAGATACTTGCGCAAAAAGTTCAGTTCAGATACGAACAGGAGAGTTACCTAGGCGAAGTAAACAGTGACTTTGATGAAGGCCTTGAGGCCGCAGAGCAGTTCCCAGAGAGTGAGGTGTGCTACGGCACAGTTGGAAATTATCGTAGGAATTTTCGATCAGGTGTACGTAGGATTGTACCTAGACCCTGGCTCGCACGAAATACTCGTACTAGAGGTAGAGAGTTAAACAGTTATGTAGGTGATCGAGGATTTGGTGCCTTAGAGTGTAATATGATGAAGTCTGAGAGTAGTAGTTCTAGTGGTCAGGTTACAGGAAATTCAGAAGGAACCCCAGGAACGAAAAAAGCGGGATTCCCATACTGTAACTCATGTTCCATGGTAGGGCACTTTGAGTGTAGACAGCACAGAGGTCAGTTTCCGAGAGGATGCTTTGCCTGCGGTGGAACTCATGTAGTAAAGAATTGTAGAGCGAGCGGTACGGAAGTCCGTAACTATAGGGCGTATTTACGCGGTAGAGGTAACTCAAATCGAGGTAAAAATGAAGTCCATTGGGCGGAACCCGAGTCAAGTAGTTTTTTAAGCTAGATGGAGGAAGTAAGGGAGAGTTAAAGCAGATTGAGCCCGAGTTAATTAGCGGTACCAAACTCGTTAAACTGGAGACCGTGGTAATCCCAGATACCACCGAAATAACCAAATCGTATGTTGACCCTGTGTTTAAATGTAAAAATAGATATAGTTTATTACAAGAAGAAGAGCTTGAAAATGACCATTGTCAAGGCAAAACGGTGGAATCATATTTTTCTGTGTCCGTTGTAAAGAATGTTGATAAAAATTCTGGATTAGTGTCATTCAAGGAGTGCAACAAGCCGACAATCATTATTCGAAATAACGATAAGTATCTGAATGCCTTACTTGACAGTGGATCGGAGAAGTGCCTTATTAGTTACAGACAGATTAAAAATTTGAGTGATGAAGTCAAGCCGAGTAAATTAAGAGTCAAGGGGATAAGCGGAAAAAGCGACGTGACCGGTGAGGTAGAGTTATCCATTAAAATCCCGGGCACCAGTAAAGTAATTAAAACCAGTGCACTTATTGTCCGTGAAGCTAAATTTAACTATGATTTAATTCTAGGTCGTGACGTCTTAAAAGACGCCGTCATTAACTTCAGAGAGAAGGAACTTCTTTGGAATAATGTTGCAATTCCTTTTCAAGATTTAAATGTGGAACCTTTGTTAAGCAGAGAGGTTGTAATGCGAAATATAGTGAATAGTGATTGTCTATTATCAGAGATTGCGGTCGCCAGAAAGACCAAGAGGCAATTAAAAAATGATGACTGCAGCAGGAAAAATGATGACTGCAGCAGAAACAATGCTGACTGCAGGAGAAAAATGCTGACTGCAGGACAATGAGAGCTGCGGTTGCTCCGAGACAGACCATGAGAGCTGCGGTAGCTCAGGCACAGACAATGAGAACAAAACAATTAATTGTTCATTGTAATCAGGCTGAAGTACCTGGTAATTCGCTTAACGTTGTTTATGGGTTCATTAGGAAACCAATTGTAGGAGAATATATGGTGCTCAAAAGATGTTTTGACAATGGTGCCTTCATAGCTGACTCAATTGTGCATGTAAATGAAGACGGTGTGGTACCGATCATGGTTCTAAATGCTAATGAGGAAACGTTGTACTTCTCTGAGAACACGATGCTATGCAACGTGGAATTGATAAAATCTGATGATATTGAGAGCGAAGTATATCTGACGAGCGTGGAAACAGCGCTCAGAGATGCAGTTGACGTTGAAGTAAATTTTGTTGCGGGGTCAGATACGATGGAAGTTAAATCGACATGTGGTGGAAAGGATACCATGGTTGATAGGAAACTTTGTTCGGAAGCTGATACTCGTGACAGAGGTGTAAATTCTGTTGATATTGTTGATAATAAGAAGTTAGAATCGAATGGAGAAGTGGGAGTTATTAATGCAGAAGTAAATTTAGGTTTAATGCAAGGAGGTTTGATAAGTGGAGAAAGTGGAGAAAAGGAGTTAAGACGTGACCTGACAGTCAAAGACGTTTCATGCAATGAGAAAGACGTGCAATTACCTTTAATTGAATTGTTGAATAAGTACCGCGATGTGGTAACACTCGAAGGAGAAAAAATAGGAGTTACCAATATTTTAAAGCATCAAATTCAGTTGAAGCCAGATGCTCCAGTATTAAATTTAGTTCCCTATCGCATACCTCACAAGTATCAAGAGGAGGTAATGCGGATAACTAATGATATGCTAGATCAGGGTATTATTGAAGAGTCAAACTCTGACTTCAATTTCCCTGTGATAGTAGTTAAAAAAAAATCGGGAGAATTGCGTCCCGTAATCGATTTCCGAGCTTTAAATACGGTACTTATTAAACAATCATACCCCCTCCCACGTATTGACGACATTTTAGCTACTTTAGGAAATAACGCGTGGTTCTCTAACATTGACCTTCGCAGTGCTTTCCATCAGATTGAGTTAGAAAAAGAAAGTAGGAAGTATACTGCTTTTAGTGTCAATTACCGTAAGTACCAGTTCTGTAGGGTACCGTTCGGACTCTCAACGAGTCCGGGAATATTTCAAAAACTCATGATATCAGCGCTTTCACCCATTTTGGGGAAAGTCGCGTTTGTATTTCTTGATGATATATTGGTATTTTCTAAAAATAAAATTCAACATTTAATGGATTTAGAAAGCGTTCTTAAAATGCTTAGATCCGGAAATTTATCCTTGAAGCTTGAGAAATGTAATTTCTACAAGCAAGAAATAGAATATCTTGGCCATATCATAGCCGCGGATGGAATTAAATGTAAGTATTCGAAAAAATTACAAGATTGCCGAGCGCCAGTCAATGTTAAAGAATTACAACAGTTTTTAGGGTTGGCTAACTATTTTCGGAATTTCCTACCTAATTTTGCTGAAATAGCAAGTTCTTTGTATAATCTTTTGAGGAAAAATGTTACTTATACTTGGACAGACGAGTGCCAAAGAAGTTTTGAGTACTTGAAATCTTTATTGACGTCAGACAGAGTTTTAAGACATCCTGACTATAGTAAAGACTTCCATGTGTTCACTGATGCTTCCAATTCAGGAATAGGTGCTGTATTAATGCAAGCGGATGATTCTAGCGACAAAATTTTGAGACCTGTTGCTTATTACAGTAAAAATTTGAATTCTAGTCAGCGTAGATACTCCACTACGAAGAAAGAGTTCTTCGCTATTAATTGTGCTTTAAAATACTTTAAGTATCTAATAACGGGATATACGGTGCGTGTCTATACAGACCACCGTCCCTTGGCACCCTTGTTTAACAAGAAATTACCAGAGGACACCAACATGGCCCGCTGGTGCTTAAATGTTCACTCCTTCAATCCTATTGTAAAATACCTTCCTGGGAGAGAAAACGTTGTGGCTGACTATCTAAGCCGTTTACCAGCTGATAATGATAAATTAAATCTTAAAGAATTAAATGATTGTGAGGATTTGCAAGTCGCTAATGAATCGGAAGTATGCATTGCAGAGACACGTGCGCGCAAGCGACAGACGCATGCCCGCATGCCGACAGACGAGGTGAATGAACCGCCGGTTAGAGACAGCGACGATGCAGACGTACCCAAGCTGATAGACTACGTACCGACAGAGTCTGAGATATCTTGGACGATTAAGGAATTTATCGACGAACAAAACAACGACGCTTTCTGTATAGAGATTAAGAATGCTTTATTGCATGACAGTGTTTCGAACATTCCTGACTTAGAGAAGTTTCTGGTTTTAAATAATATTCTTTATAGACGTAGAGAAATCGATAATCGACCGAGTACAATTTTGACAGCAGTTGTACCAAATTCTTTAATGAGTAAGGCCATTATGGCCATACACACTCTATACCACACGGACTACAAGCACACTTTGTTTAAATTTAAGTTAAAATATTGGAATCAATTAGAGAAAACTATTGTACGGAAATTTGTTAAGGATTGCGAGGTTTGTAAAATTCTTAAAGCAAGACCTTCAGTTCCAATCAAAATTTTGACAGCTCCAATAGCTACAAAACCTTTTGAGGTTGTGTCTATGGACCTGTTAGGCCCGCTTAAAGTTACTGATAAAGGGAATAAGTACATACTCGTAGTGATTGACCTTTTTTCACGTTTCTGCAGGTTGTATGCGATCTCCAATCGCAGTACTGAAACAATTATTGAGTGTCTCAGTAACTGTTTTGCACTACTAGGTTACCCCAAAACACTCATCTCAGATAACGCGTTAGAATTCACGTCAGTGGCGTTAAAGCAGTATGCAAAAATTCATGATATTGCTAAGAGAGAAGTTTTAGCTTATAGCCCACATTCTAATGCGATCGTTGAACGCAACAATAGAAAAATAAGTAATCTTTTACGGTTATATGTAAACACTCTTACACATACCGAGTGGGATCAATTACTTGAAGTAGTTGAGAATGCGTTAAATAATGCATTAAACTCTACGTTAGGCGACACGCCGAGTTTCGTGGTATTCAACCGCGATACGTGCCCCTTCTATCAGGCGGAAAATTTCGATTCAGTAACATATAATTTTGATAATGAATTAGATTTAGTTAATATTAGAGCCAGAGAAGCCGTTCGAACAGTAGAAAATATCAGAAATTTAATTATCAATAACACGACGGAGCGAAATCTCTATAGGAACCTTAAGCGGCGCAACAAAGATATTAACGTAGGTGACAGAGTGCTTTTAAAGAATCATAATAAATCCCATAAGCTGCAATTAAATTGGATTGGACCTGCGATCGTCCAGAAAGTGAAACGTAATTATGCTGATATCAAAATTGGATCTAAAATAGTTAGGAGTAATATTAATCATCTGTTAACCCTTACAAAGGTAAAAAATGTGAGTTAGAATAACATTTGCATTATATTTTTGACGTTGAAACACGACGATTTACGTGTAACCTTTTACCTTCGTTTTAACAGTTATCAATAATGCTAAGGATGTAATCATAATTTTAAGAGTTTTTTTGCTATTTGCAAATATGTTTTGCGTTCATTTAATCTCAGTAATCCGTTGTATTTTATAGGTTGTTCTTATTCTTACGATGTAATCAAGTCAAATGAGGTTATGTTAGGTATTTTACCCCTGAGGAATTTGTACCGTCTAGCTTTCAGTGTCGCTAGGACGTTTTATTAATTTTTTTTCTCAAATTCACTCAGACATTGGTATTGCTAAATTGACGGTTTTTAATTGTGAACGTTTGATCAGGCTGTGAATTGAGTCCGCTGAGCCAGGAATTTATGCAGCGAGACGCGTACTTGCGGTCTTGCCGAGCTATTTTTATCTGACCGGAATGTCACTGATCTAGATGTCAATGATTCCGATCGTTCGACGATCAGCGGAAATTTAAATTAAATTCATAAGGCAGGTGTCTTGTCACCTGACACATTTTTTTTTTCTCAGCGATCAGCGATTATATTTTGTATGCGAGAGTTATCGTGGTTCAATGACTCTTGAGAGTCAACCAAGATTGATACCAAATTGTAGGTTGTATTTATTTTAAATTTATGTAACGGCCATGCTAATAGTTTCTGTATCTGTTCCTTTCAGAGGAATGTTCGGGACGTACCATCGATGGGCGAGGCGAATGACTTCGATGCGGTCGCGTGGGTGTCGACGATTTGTTCTTCTACCCATGATGATTATATTAGCATCTGCACAGCAGTGGCTGCCGACCAGGCGTCTAAGCACCTGGCGATCACAATGATGCTGCTAGTCATGATGCTGCTGGGCACCATAGGACTAGCAACGGTCCTATACAATCTACGTAGTCGAGCGACGATCTTATATAGTCTTCGAGATCAAGAATAATGAACTTTAGCCATGCAGGTGCGCGACGAGTTTAAGTTGAAAATAATAGGTTGGAAAAATTTCATTGAAACGAAATTAGAAATAATCGGAAAATAATCGGGAAGTGATTAGGTATTAGTTGAAAAATGAAGCGTTCTGAAATTATGTGTAGTGAAGTAGGAATTGCGTGTCGCGAGAAATATGCGATGCAATGCGCGCAGTGTTTTTTCTATCCATGCTTTCAATATTATGTTTAGGTTAATTTGTTAAGCATGCGTTTAGTTTAAGTATGCTATTTTTAATATTGACGCAAAATTTTAATTAGCATTTTCTTCATTTGTCTTGGTTTTAGAAGTTTGACTTTTCTAATTTGAAAATGTTGTGTTTTGATTGCAATTTCTTTAATCGTGTGACAATTCGAAATTCGACACATTGCGATTTTTTATTTTTGTTTTGTTTGAGTAGGAGTTGTTGCGAAAATAGGAAATTATTTGGAATCATGTAGGGTGTTTGGTTTTTCGATATTCCGTGGATTATTTTTACTAATATGAATGGCGTTTGACTTTTTAACCTTTACGACGTTCTGCTGGCTGTCAACGTGCTGATTATATTTGAGCACGGTAAGTCAGCAGCTTCGCTTTTTTGCGTGTTTCCTTTGCTTTGCTTTTCTGCTTTTTAATTATTGAGTTTTTCTTAATTTTTTCAAATGCATTGTCATTTATTCTGTTTGGAGCGTTTCAAAAATTTATTTTTAAATGCTATGTTTTTGGTTGTGGTAAACAAAAGTGTTTTTCGGTGCATAAAATTTCTTTCTTGAATTTCTAAAAAATTTAATTATCCGTATTTTTCGTTTTGGCGTTTTCTATCTGGTTAAATATATACTACACCAGGTTGTATTAGCAGAGAGGATAAAGTATTAAAGTATTAATAGTGAATATTTTTTTTTTCTTTCTTTCTTTAGTTAAGATGTTTCTGCGACATGTTGAATCAGTAAGTTAATTAATTTATTTTTTCTTGAAGTGCTAACATGTTTTTTGCTAATGCATTCTAGTTTAATGCGGTTTAACTATAATCTTTTGCTTGCGTTAACCAATAACATACTTAGTGGTGTTAACGGTTCTTTTTTACCAGTTTTAAACTGCGTGTTTTACTCGCTTTTGCTTATTTTGCTTTTTATTAGTTAAGTTTCTATGACATTATGCAATAATTTTCTGTGTTGCGATCATGCTAAACTTGGTTTATGGTTAATCCTGGTTGTGGTTTGATTGCGGTGATGAACTAAGTTTTAGAAAAGGTGTTTGAAAAAAAAAAGGAGTTACATTTTTTTTTTAATGTGGGGTTCTACATTTATTAATGTTTCGGTTTATTAATTTGATTTTCAATGATCCTAAACATGTGTTTAAATTTATAGTGTTTTGCGTTTTAAATTTACTGTGTGGATAACTAACCTGATTGGCAGGGGGTAAGTTAGTCAAGCATTTTCCCTTTAGCACGTGGTTTTATTATGCTTAGTTTAGAACTTTAGTTGGTTCTAGCTTAGTTTTTGTGGTTAATTAGTCAAGTGTTAACGTGTTAGTTTTCTAGTTGCGTTTTTGGTAATGTGACAAGCTTGCGTTTTTTATTTTTTAAAGCAAGTATGTGCAATATTGTTCGCGGAGGCATACTTTGTTTTGCTTGTTCTTTTCTATATTATAATAACGCTTGGCTGGTGCGATTAAACATTTGATTAATAATTTTTTTTTTGCTATTATGGGTGTTGTAAGAGTAAACGTAATTTGATCTTTGATATTTACGAAGAACGATTCGAAAAGATGACTGCATATCATATGGTTCTTTAAAGCTTAATATTTGTTTTATTTTGCAGTAAATTAATTGATATTTTATTAAGCTTTGAGAAAAACTTGTGAGTTAATTGGTTTGAGTATGTTAACTGGTGCAATTAGTTCAATTAATTTTGCGTTTAATTGAGTCCTTTTTGAAGTGTAGCTTCCACTCGTTTTTTGGGGGGGGAGTTATATGCAGTCATCTATCTGGGTATTAGTACTAAACAGAGGTGATATAAGCCGATCATGTCGAGGCATAGCTGCTCACTCCTGTTTTGCTTCCCTTGCCGGTAACATCTAGCGGATCACTCTTGTACTGCCGTCCACACCAATAACATCTACCAATAAATCGTCCCAGCCTCCACTCCGAGTTTACTTCTACCTGCGTAGTGCGCACAAGGCAGCTCTCAAGCTCATTCCATAACTTTTCTATGGTGTTCAATTTGGAGATTAAAAGGGTCCAGTCCATGAGGTCAAATGTTCCCTCATTCACCATAAACCAATTTTGAACATTCATAGCCCTCTGGATGCGAGCGTTGTCGTACTGAAAGAAAAATTAAACTTCATTGATGGATGAACGTGGTCAGATAGTACTGGCAAATAGTTTTCGGAGTTTATTTTGTTATTTCAAAGAGTGGCAGACCTGTGTCCATCTCAGCAAAGCAGACCAAAAGCACTTCAATGCCTCGAGATGCCTGAAGAGTTGGGAAGATGCAAGATGGATCTATGGTTTTATGTGGCTTCCATGCCCTAATATGCCCATTGTTCTAAAAGAGAATGAATATAGACTGGAACCACGTTACAAGCTTCCAATCCTCAATAGGCCAATTTCTGTTTTCTCTGGCAAATAACAAACGGTTCTTTCGGATTTTCAGCTGACACTTATACTGGCTAAGGGGGGATTTTCATTTGCTTATATTCATTTTCTTTAACTCTCGACGTACAGTCATGCGAGAAATAGTCTTTGGACCCTTTCCAAAAACACTCAACGCAAAAACACATTTGCGTTTATGAACGCCGATTTGTAATTCATCGATCTTTCCGAGGATCGATCGGCTGTCCTGCTATGCACAATATTAGGCCTTCCTCAATTTCTGCAGGATGAACCAGGTTCGTCATCTTGTGTACAGCATGCCTTTGTTCACAGGATTTTTTCAATATTTATTCCGGTTACTGAATAGGTCACCCGCGTGCATTTTCTACTCTGATGAAGCTCAATGTTGACTGGTCCTATTTCAATGTTTCGATGTAATCGAAAATTTACAATTATACATGCACTAAAAAGAAGTGGTTACAACTGTATAAAACTTTTAAAATGTTGTCGTTCACAGTTTTCCTGAAACAAATAAACTCTGAAACAAAATTATGCAAAACATATACATATCGTTAGTAAAAGTTATTACGTGATTTTTTTTTTTGCCGCTTTGTGTATCTGATTGGTGTACGTACAAGAGTAAACATTGTAATACATATGACAGGATTGAATCAACTGAGAGCAAAACAATAATATTGTGCTCTATTTGCTCACTAAGAGTTAGAATAAAACATGGAGAAGCATACCCACAGTTCCAACAGAAGAAAAGAAAAACATCGAGAATTGCAGAAACTCTGAATGATATAGTCTTCATATTAATATTTATACGAGCATGCACGATTGCACTATAATGATCATTGTTGTTGAGGGTAGGATGAAAGAAAATAAATTATGGTTCTTAAAAATAGATCGTTTTCTGTACAGAATTTGCTCCTATGTAGAATAATAGAGTGCACTAATCGAAACGAAATGGTCGGCGCTTGACTAAAAAATTATGCCAGCTCAGAAGATTTTTTAAGACAATGAAAAAGTGTTGGCCAACATGACGCACAAAATTCATTGATCAATTCTTCCGTCTGAAAGAAATGAACAAAAGTTCACAGTGAAATAAATTCTTATGCTTGCTCTTAATACGGTGTAAGAAAAAATAAAAAAGGTAATCTGTTCATGAATCCCAAATTCAAAATTACATTACTTTTGATTTACTTATTTATATCTTGATTTGCTGATAGAAATGACGCACATGAGAATAACAATAAATCTCTTCTTGAAACGATGAAATCAACGTACTTACTTTATTCACTGACTACCTGTGTTCATTTTTATTTATAGTTTGATGTTCGCTGGTCGCAGAGTATTCAATGAGTGTGATCGTCAGAGTTTTCAGTCATATCGTAATGAAATTAGAGGCTCCATTCTACATCATAAAATTTACGACTATATCGTTCGTGAACTTTAGAATGAGTAAGCTTAAATTTGAATCGCAAAAATGACCTAGTTTCTAAATTTCTGAAGAAAATATGAAAAAATCTAAATTTAAGGGGGTCATCCAGGCCCCTGCCAGGCCCCTGTCGGTCCGATGAGCATCCGAAATTTAAAGGGACCAAAAATCCTGAGTTTTTGACACCATTTAAAAAAAACGAGAAATGGAAAATTTGCTCCTGTGACTTTGTTAACAATGCTTTAAGGATTCTAAAACTGTCTTTGGTTTTGTTCTAGCATGAAAAATCAACGAGTTTTATTCTTTTGAAATATCAATAAAAATGAAACAAAAAACAATATGTCTAATTTTTTTCAAAAAACCTTGAATCGAAAAAATCGAAAAAATAAATGGAAGCAATTGTGTTTCTTTTTAAAAATTACATATCATAATCAAATTTCATAAGACTCGGACTACATATATAAAAACTGAAAATTTTATGAAAAAATAGTTTGTTTTATTAATTACAATTCACAGTGTGAATATGAAGTTATGCATGAAGATTATCGAAATAGAAATGAAAACAGCATTCAATTACATAAATTGTCCATTATATTACAGTTCAGATAGATATTTATTTATGCCTTATTACCAACACTTTTTATTTTCAACATTCAAAAGAACAGAAGTCATTGAGTTTTCATGCTAGAAAAAAACCAAAGACAGTTTTAGAATCCTTGAAGCATTGGGAACAAAGTTATGGGAACAAATTTTCTATTTGAAACTTTTTATGTATGCAAAAATAAGTTAAAATATGTATTTGTTATTAGTGATCAAATATCGCATATAAAAAAGCAAAAAAAGTCAAAATAATGGAAATTTTTTTCCCGTAACTTTGTTCGCAATGCCTCTAAGACTCTAAAACTGTTTTTGGTTTTGTTCTAGCATGTAAACTCAAGGACTTTTTTTTAAATATCCATATAAATGTAACAAAAAATAAATTTTTCGTATATAACAACAAATAAGGCCTAAATCAAAAAGTTACATGAGTAAAAATGTTTACTTTCAACAAAATACGTATACTGGCCAAATTTCAAACGAATCGGATCAAAAAAGTTGAAAAATTTGGAAGACCTCCTAAGTCAATATACATACGAGTATAACGTTTTAGGTTTTCTATTCATTCGTTATCCCAAACATACATAGAATGTTACATGATGTTATTTGAAAAAATTGTTACGTTTTACGTTTAAAATTAACAAACAGCCACACAAACGTCACATACGAATGGAAAAAAATGCATGCATGAAAATTTCACATTTAGGTTGCGACTGAACGAAATATGCAAAGCAACTTTGCGACTATCCAGATAACGACAACATTAGTATTTTTAACACTACTTAGTGTTTCAGTATGTGATCACTATATCTGAGATGCGAAGTGGCGTGACACGTTCGCACTAAATTCTTTCACTTTTGAATTATTTATACTCTGATTTTAACTGGCAAAACTAATGTTCCCATATTTGGTATCGATTTCTAAATTTAACTTTCAGCTTCAATTCCGAATGACCTCAAAATTTCAAGGCCTTGACATATTTTTCAGCGTAAACCTAACCTGAATAATATTGACAGCTTTAGCTTTTTTTTAGCTTTTATTCAGCAGCGCACTTCAAACTGACGAATCTTTTTGCCCAAGGTCAGAAGAACGGTAGCTAAATACATCATTCCTCCGGTTGTGTTTTTGTTCAGAATATTAGATCGGAAATTTTGAAACATTGGCATTGCTTCAACGGAGGTGGAGAGGTGAGAACATGAGTCGGGTTTTGTCGATAAGGAATCTTTCTTGCCTAAAAGGTTCAGCCTAATTTCTTCAGGGGCCGCAAAATATTTTTGGTAGACTAGCCTCTGCACACAACCTTTAGTAATGCACGTCGGTTCGTGAACCATTTTTGATAAGTTTTGTTTGAACAATATTTTGCTTAATTGATTGTTTATATTGGCCAAATCTACATGAAAGTCACCAAAAATATTAAATGGCAATTTGACTACTGAGACCAATTTAAAGGTATTTTCCATTAACTTTGAAGATGAACGTAGAGGTGCTGATGGCGCCTGTAATGACTGCCGGGATCAAAGGCTTTCCGTTTGTTTGCCTCTACATTGAGCCAATCCATTTGGACGCTTTCAATCTGTTCTGTTAATGGAACTAGGAATGCTGAGTAAATTTCTTTAATGATAACACTCGAACTGCTACCTCTTTTACTCCTACCGCCATCAAACCGAGTCAGAAGTGTTTAATTACAAGCTTTGGGTCCGTGAATTAAGCAATGTTTCACATAGACGTTGAATATCGATGTTATCGGTGAGCAAAATTAATCTGATGTCATCCATTTTAGCATCAAGGCTAACCCATGTCTTGTATTCAAGGTATCTATGTCAATAGGAAAGCGCTTACTTGAGGCAGCACATGTGTGATGCCCTTAGGGAGGATAATGGGTTAGTCTTAGTTTCAATGCTGCCGCGTTTCCTGTTTGTGATGGTTACAAGGGAATTTTTTCCCTGATCACAAATTCGATGTGGAATTGGGAAAGTATTATAGTGATTTTATGTGTTTCATTTTTAAAAGAAAACTTTAGCGGCAATATTTTCTATTAATTTCACCGCTGGATTATTTATTAAGGCACGCAGTGTAGAATACGTTGTCTGCCAAATTCTGTTTTCTCTTCCGTCGAATCTTTGAATTTGCACTCGTGCAACACTGAAAATTATCAAGGGGATGAGGTTTCCAGCAGCGTAATTGAACTTCTTTTCATTGATACATTCATTGAGAAGTTTTTCGAGGTTGCCATGGTCCTTGTCGATGAATTTTAAATGCATTGGTCTTATTCTGTGCATTCTATTCGGAGCTATCGCTGCAAGTCGTCCATGTCATTTACCACAAAAAGGGAAATGGAGTTCGAGACTATTTTTCTGATATGAGTTTGATATTCAGGCGAAGACTCTGCATAGGCCGGAAAATGTTTACGTGCCTATTTTACAGCAGCGGTTTTGCATGTAATTTGATTTTCTGATACCTCGATATGGAATGTTATTTTTCTTCTCACGACGATGATTTTAAATGTGGATATTTACTAGTTTTTTCTCTAAATTGTTCTCTAGTTTGTTCTCTAAATGAGGGAAGCAAGGCACAGTTACAATATCTGTCATTAGACAGAAAAATGCAAACTTGCTATTTGTACTTAGAGTATAAAAGTTTCCAATTGAACTGAAAAAAAGTTTATCCTCCGTCTTTTAGCACGTTTTGCTACTGCTGGGATTACTGGAGTCTGTTTAAAACTGATTTCGATTCGATAGAATTGGGGCCGACTGGTACAGTTCTGTGTGTAGACTGATATTCATTTTTTGGAATGTGAGTTAAGCTCATTTTCTTCATTATGTAGATTTCATGTTTCACACCTGGGCTTATTTCTTGACCCCAGTAAAATTACGAACAATGTTGCAGAGTAATTCGTCGTATTGATTTCATTGTGAGTTATTCAACATAAGCACTCTTTTTATTGTTCGCTGGAGAGCCATGTTTTAATATTATCTAGTGCATTACGAAGAATTTCAGCACGAGCTTCAAGTTGAACCAGGTTTAAATTTGTTTTTTTGAATGAGTTCAACGCTTTGTAAAATTTTTGTGCACCATAGCATTTGCAATATAGATACGAGAAAGCTCGTACTCGGCCATAATAATTGTTCCTTTATTTGAGTTAGGCTCAAGAGCGAGAGGCATATATCATGGAAACACATGGTGTTGTCTTTAATTTTTAGTATTCGGTTGGTGGTGTGCAAACTAGGGATAAGACGCCTTTAGGCTACAGTTTGAGTACATGTTCGTTTGGTATCCTTGTTTCCAACTGTGGTTAGAATTCTGACAAAATAGATGGTCACTGTGATTGTATGGCAGATTCGTTCCAAATTTCAAACCGAAAAAATACTCAAAGAATTAGTCATTTTACTTGAAGAAAAACAAAGTCAAAAACCTTACGGAGACTAGCTCTATCATTAGTTGCGTAACATACAAAGTATGATCAATTCTACCAAAGAAGACTGTAACGAACGATGACAATTTTCAGATTTTCTATATCAAAAAGAAGATAAAGAATGATTGAAAGCATATAAAGACAAAATTATGTATCGACTTATGAAGGGGATAAAAACTGGGAGTGCTGTTCAATTTATTTACCTAAATATGCAACGATTTTAAAATCCTAACGTTGTAATTACAGAAAGAATTGTCATTTACCCTCAAATCATCCAGAGTATCATTTCAGAAATCAACATCTATTTGTATTTTCCTAGAGTGATTGGACGCGTCTTGCTGGTGAGCAGTTTAAAAGTCTCTTTATTTTAGGTACGAGGCATTTATTTATCTATCATTTATCGAGGCTCATGCGCTATCTAGTTGTGCATAAGTACAGATGTGGAACGCCTGAATGTTTGTGGTATAGTGGGTGATCAAAAGGAGTTTTCGTGCCGGCAACGTACTTGCTCATTTAGCATTACGCAGCAGCCATGCCAATCAGTGCAAAGCCATGATTTTTGATCCAAACTGTGAGCGCCAGTGATTTTGTACAGTTGCGTTTGTATTTGGTGAGTAGATAATTTAATTCTTAAGGAAGTTCTCGCATGGACAAATGCTGGAAGACGGTAGTTTTCCAGATAAAGCCACTTTCCGAGTAGTGGAGCTAGTTACATAAGAATGCGTTGTGTGTTTATGCCGCTTGGTTTTTTAATAAAGAGATGGATAATTCAATGACTTTATTGACAGCACTTGGAGCCTTCAACGCTCTACCTGGCTGGAGGAAAAGCCTATGAAATGTGAGAATATGGAGACGCTTTGCAGTTTTTTTGAGATTGGACGGCAGAGGCTTACTGAGCCGGGGCGGGAAGGCTGCAGACAAAAAGGCAGGGCGATAGAGAAAGCAGCTGAGTTCCGACCGTCTGCGCTCATAGAGTTGGTTGCCAGTAGAATGCTCATTTTTTTGTGTGAATTTTTTCCACTGGAGCAGTGCAGGTTGATATGATTTACATTGATTCTCACTCTTCAAATGAAACCGCAAATTTTGGGAAGCAATTTTTGAAGAAAAGTGACAACGTTAAAATACATAATTTTTCAATGGAAGGACTTAGGTCAGAGAAAATCGGCTACAGAAATGAGGGACCTGGGAAAGGACCGCAAGGAAACAGGAGTCAGTGGAGACGTCGCTGGACGGTTGTGGTCACACACTCGGGCGGTTGTGCTCAGCTCGTGTCTCATTTTCACTTTGTCTGATGATGCTTTCTCTCGATAGGAATAAACAAAGAAACGAATAGTGAATCAACTTTTCTTATCGAATGAAAAATTAAAATGAAATGGTGTACAGTTAAAAATTGCGTGGCTCGGAATGATAAAAACAAATTAATTTCCATGTAGTGGACAAATTGCATCGAGACGCGTGATTGACTGGTAGAAAATGCTCTCGCAATGTTTGGTGAATTTATCAAAACAACGTCTTCCGAACATCTTACTGAAATTACCAACAAATCGATCGGAAAGCTTGAAACGTTGCTCTATCGAGTGAAGCAAGAAAAGGCGTGAATATATGACACGACAGCCCAGCCTGCGTGACAATTAATTAACGTTCTTTGACACCTCAGTGCCTCTCGGTTTCCCTTAGTCATGTTCAACCCCACACCTTTTTATACGGGCCTACCTTTTCAAAACGAGAAATATATATATTACTTTTTTCTACCTCATGCACCTCCATTAATGAAATATTCATTCTTACTTTCTCAAATGTTCTTAAAATATTTACGATACCAGTTCATGGATTACACTGGCTGTGAATAACGTCAATTTGCTATGCGTCAGAAAAAAATAACAGCCCAAATATTATGTGCCGCAAAGACGAACAACTCATTCTACGAAAATCGTCGTTGACCAGTAGCCCATTAACTCTCCTGTTCTCCTGCTCTCTCGTTGCAGCCTTCTTCTTCAAGCTTGAAAAAGATTTTACCGTTCTATGTCTCATATTGGTTCTTTTGATCTCCCGCTGCCGATTCCGGTGAATTCTGTTCCAAAATTTGAACAACTAGGGGTCAGCACTTCCTCTGTCCCGCACTCACATTCCAATGGTTATCTTTTCAGCCACGTTGAAAATTGAAAGCTTCATGAGCCATCAATAAACGTCATTATATTTTCTTTTTCCGTTTTTAAAAACTATGCTTTATAAACACGCGATACATCCTTATGCAACTCGCTCGACTACTTCGAGAGCGGCGTTATAGGTAAAAATGTCGTTTTCTAGCACATTTCTACGTCAGAACATCTGTTAAACCTATAAAACCTATACACACATTACAAACCGTCAATCAAAAGCCGTCAGTAAAGTGACTCTTTCAAGATCCTCAAACGCTTATAATGGCTGAGGTATCTCATATCATCGGTAATTCTATGAACAGCAGCGAAACACCTGGGAAAACGCCATCAATGCAGGCCACAATACCTGAATTGTCCATCCATGGTACAGAATTCTTGAGAAGCACCTCAAGCAAGCGAGGTCTTCGTAGCAGCGTCCTCCGAATCAGATCTCAGCGCTAGACCATCAACTCCTCGCTTCAAACATCGCTCAGGGTGGCCCAACGTCAACGGGGTTACAAACGTCAGGAAAAGTTCCCTAGCTTGAGTATGGTGGAAGTGTGAATATTTTACTAGGATTTAATGAGAAAAATAGAGTATTTATTAAGCCTAAAACTAAGAAACTGGTTTTTGTTTGCAAAAATTCTAACCCTAAAACTGTTCTCGATTGCAGTAATCTCGATTTCCACACCAGCAATAACGTGTAAAGCTACTTGAGTAATAATTTCCTTCTGAAAAAGAGCCAAATAGGCAGCCTTAATTTCTTAGAGCAGTAACGGCAAGAACGCAAATTTCAACGTGTAGTTAAACCTACTACAAATTACAAGCTCGCAAACCAGTTTTGAAGTAAAAAATTGCTTTCTCGCTTTTGCCCATTTAATTAGGAGATTGAAACAACCAGTACCTCCCAGCCTATCTGCAATACTTATCTGCAATATCTTCTGCCATTTCAAATATTGAGCTCATAACAGAGAACTTTGAGAACGGAATTCTCATATTGGTTCTTTTGATCTCCCGCTGCCGATCCCGGTGAATTCTGTTCCAAAATTTGAGGCTAATGATCAAGAACTTTGTGACACTTTTCTCGTAGGAGATATTCTCACTATAGAGAAAGAAAGGATATCGACCGCTCGTGTCAGATTCAAACTAAAACTTCAAGTTTGAGCTTCACGTGTTCGTGTTCAAGCTTCACGTCACAAACCAGAACACCACAAGCCAAGTGTCACAATTCAAGAATTATGTTATCTGCTGTTGGAATTAATGCCTCTTTGTACATTGTCCTCACTGAGATCAATTGACTTGATGAAGATTAAGCTTTTCTCTTCTAGTTTTCAGAGGGTGAGTCTGTGATTTCTTTTCTAGTTTTCAGAGGGTGAGTCAGTGAAATGAAAAATTTTTAAGGTTCTTAAAACAATGAAAAATAAGGCATACAGAAAAATATTTGGTATATAAATGGTTAACATGAATAACCATTTGGTGTACAATAACCGAGATGAATTATTTTTTGAAATTAATGTTTTCTACGTAGCCTCCATTCCGATGCACACATTCATCAAGAGGGCCGTGGAAATTGTTCATGACATCAGCATATTCGAACAAGTGATTCACAATGCCCATTGAAATTGCACTCCTGACCACGTCTCTATGTCTATTAAGCTGTTAGATTTAAGAAGGTGAACGCCAGCCTCCTAACTCACCTATCCCAACCACCCAACCCCAACACCTCCCCTACTTTTTCACCGACGCACCCGATATATAGTTAAAGACTGCTGTCACTGAATACAGTTAAAAGAATTGTATTGGGTGTCACATTCGAGTAAAAAAATAGTTTGAAATCGAATATGATTCAAATTTATGCTGTACATAGTGATAAAAATTTGATCACACATGGTCATGTACTCGAAAAGAAAGACGTCCTTTTCTTACACAAACTGTAATAAAATCTACGCTAGGAATCAATATACTACATAGCCTCTGTTGAAAAAATTCCTAAAACCTGAATAATATAGTAAAATACACTGATAATGAATAAAAAACAAATGAATTGAATTCTGTTTTTAAAATAGAACTAGATTTAAACACAGTTTCTGACGACGTGGTCGACCATCGCGCGACTGTTGAACATTCTCACCCCTTGAACTACTATGCAGTGCGTGCAAAAAATAAGTTATTTTTATCTAATTTTTCAAACACACATTGTAACATGACACTCGTTTGAAAATCATTAACATCCAATAAACAACGCGAGAAAAGTAATCGCGAATTTTTTTCAAATAGTCCGACATTAACTGGAAAATGAACTACGCAACCACATGCGTAATTACCATCAAGAGAACCGGAATATCAAAAGCGTGTCTTATTTCTTCCTAACAATTACAGCAGACGCATTCGTCGCAGTGAACATCGAAATCCTACGAAATATTTTTTCCTACCTTAAGCCTCAAAAATGCTCAAACTCTCAGATAAAATAAGGTCCCAAGTCTCCTTTGTGACCGCGTTTAACAGTACTATGAATAATATAAAACTATCAGAAAAATAGAGCTGATTAACACTAAAGCAGATGGACACTGTTTTCTTTATGCAGTAGCCCTGCACCTTAACTCATAATCAACTTTAAAATTGAATTATTTTCTTAAAAGTCACCGTCGAAACAGCGAACGAAAACAAATACACAAAATTTATAAAGAAAAAGACTTTTTGGTGACTTTTGAATGCTCAAAAATACAAGGTTCGGGTGCTGTTTGAGGACCTTTGAACTCAATAACATATATATACTCGTATACTCAGGATGTTTATTTTTTGTGCGGACAAATTTCAACCACAGGTAGAAAAACTCGTAATAAATGAAATTTCGCGAATGATGAAATGCCTAAAACTCCTTAGTTTTCGAGTTATAAGGACTTAAAATACTTTAAACTAAAGTAGGGTACAACGCGCGCGCCAATGTTAGCGCTAGTCTTGATAATTCCAACCCCGCTGAAGCAGGTTTTGTTTATTTTTACAGTAAAAACTGCAAGCATTTTACAATTACGAAAAATATCTGCAATTTGAACGTTGGTTAGGAAATTAACACAAAGCCATCAATGATAAACTTTAGTAGTTATTTCATTACATTAATAAAAGCCTCATTTTTACAATTTGTGAGAACTTTTTCGTCAGAGGAATTGTAAGATATTAATAACAAACCATAAATAAATTTTCAACTTTTATTTAACAAACTAGTCTTACTGCGGTGTTGAAAACGGCCTCCATTAACCTCGACGCACTCAGAACATCTATCATCAAGTGAGCGCCGTACATTTTCACAGACGTCAGGCATTTCTGCAATAATGCCAGCAGAGTCTACACTGCGAACAACGAGATCCTCTTCTGATTCAACTGGTGTGGCGTTCACTAGGTCCTTCATGGTGCCCCACAAGAAAAAGTCCAACGGCTACATGTCAGATGACCGCGCTGGCCATCGCCTATCCATCGATTTGGAAATTGTCGCTTTAAGAACTCGCGAGCTTCACCGAAGTAATGTGCAGGCACCCCGTCATGCTGGAACCACATTCGCATGCGTGTCACTAGTGGAGTGCCCTCCAATAATCCAGGCAAAACATCGCGTAGAAAAATGGTGTAAACAGGTCCTTTGAGAGGAGAAGGCAATAGGTGCGGTCCAATTAAGTTCTTGCCCACGATTCCTGCCCACACGTTTACACTGAATCGATGTTGATGACTATTTGGGTGAATAACATGATTATTCTCAACCCAATAATGATTAATGTGAGTGTTGAAAACACCATCGAGAGCAAAATACGCTTTATCAGTGAACAGAAAGAGCTTGGAGAAGTTGGGATCCATTGCTTGCTGCTGCATGGACCGCTCTGAAAATTATTGTAGGCGAGGCCCAAAATCTTGTGGCAGCAGTCCTTGCACTCTTTGGAAATGATACGGATGTATCCTCTGACGACGTAGTGCCCGCCATACAGCAGCATGATCGCGCATGCCTAGAAGCTAAGCAGCCGAACGAGTGCTATCACGAGGATTTTGCTGAAAATGTTTCACTATTTTCTCTTCCACTGGGTGACGACGGCGCCCTTCATTCATTCTATTCACAGTGAAAGAACCAGTGTCACGCTCTCTCATATGTAAATTTATAAAGAACTGTGATCGAGGCACATCACGACCAGGAAGTCGTTCACTGTACATGCGTGACGCCTCCCTAGCATTTCTGTTTGCAGCTCCGTAGATCATGTGTAAATCGGCCATCTCAGCATTCGTAAAGCGCTGCATGTTCACAGTGAAACGTTTTGTCGACTAACCAAATCAAACTTAGACATCCAATTCGTTTGTTCCAATTACGTAAAAACATTATTAAATGCTTAAAGCTTGAAACTGCAGATAGTTTTCCTAACAATAAAATATTTGCAGTTTTTATTGTAGAGTAACAAAAACCTACTTTTGTGGGGTCGGAACTATCAAGACTAGCGCTAACATCGGCGCGCACGTAGTGTCCTACTTTAAGTTTAAAGGTTTCTTCAAGTCATTATAGCTCGAAAACTGAGGAGTTTAGGGCCTTATATCGTTACTGAAAATCGATATATTTTAAGGTTTTCTACCTACGGTTGAAATTTGCCACCACAGAAATATACTCAGTAAATATTTCCATGTCTATATTTTGAGTAAAAACAAAACTTCAAGATCCATTACATTTCACTTAAATGCTGTACGACCAGTTAACACTGAACCAATTTTCCACAAATAACTCGATAGTCTAGTAAATTAACTTATTTTACTTGCTAAATGATTGAAAAATAGATATACCACTACCCCATGGGGTGTTTTTGTGAATAGAAAAATGAAAAAAATAAACAGATAAATGAAATAAAGCACAATTTGAGCACATGACTCATGAAAAAATTATCTTTCTGTCTGTATGTTAAACAAGCAATGAGTTTTATTTTGCGTGTATGCTTTTTACGTGTTTCTAGATGTGCTTGTCGTGTTGCGCGATTTTTTTTATGAATTACTTTTCCACTAACCTTTTCTCACTACTTGATAACCATTTGCGACGGTGTTTCAGTCTGCCTCGGTTAAGCGTTTTTTTGTCTTTTCTTATTCCGTTTCAACTAATAATTAAGGAATTCTGAAGAATTCTCTAGTAGTATTTAAATTTCTTGTATGTTTTAAGTCATCACTTGGGGTATAAAACATCCAAGATGAGATAAACAAAATTGGTCAGTTCATAGTGGCTTCTCCTGATATGTCTTCATTTAATCCAAGCCCTGCCACTTGTTTTTGCATCCTTAACCACCTGTTCTACGATTAACCTCCATTTTCCAGAAAAAGTTTTATTACTCCCTCGCTGTGCGGCCAGAAATAGCTACGTGTAATGACGGCCAAATGCAAGTGCCCCGCCCCGCCCTCTCACAACATCAGTACAGGAACGAGTAGTATCTTATTCTTCATAGAAAGCAGGGAAGGCCACATGGCGCTCTCGGGAACTTTATATTTTTGTGTCGTCCTCTAGAAAGTTCCATTGCTGTTTTCTGGACCCCTACAGTCCTGCATTTTCTATTCACAATGAAATATCTTTGAACTGGATCCTCATTTCCTCAGAGAACTAAAATAAATGATTCACCGTGATTCTCACCACGCGGATATCAACATCATAATTATCTTCCTCTTCAGGCGTGGAATTATCTTCTGCAACCACACTATCTAATGAAGGAGCTGGGAGGAGACGTACTCTGTAAATTAGGTGATGAAGCAACTGGGAAATAACCGGGAAATTTCACGGTAAAATGTCTTAATATCGCTGCCAACACAAATTCGTGGGAGAAATTTTTAAACCTAAGAATACAAACTGAGAAACCATGATCACTTTAAATGACCGAGAAAGAACGACACAATTAACTGGAGAACTTGAAACTCTGATGCACCGTGACTCGAACCACATACACTCCATCATCGTTATTATCTTCTCCTTCAGGCGATATATCATCTTCTGTAACTGCACGAGCTCACGGAGGAACTAGAATTGGAATCTCCGAGCAATGGGAGACTGGCTTTCTCGCTGAATCATGATCTGTGCACACAATTTCGACTTCTTATTTGAAAGTGTCCTTATATTGGTTTTACAAAAGAAAAAGTCAGAAGAATTATTGGTAGGCTTGCACCCCACAGTTGGAACATAGAAAAACGTCTACCCGGCCGCTTACCATTTGATCACCGTTCGCGCTCCTTATAACACACAATACACGATTTGTGAGGCGCCGAAGCATTTCTTGATCGCCAACTTTACAACCAAAATAAAAAATTTATGAATTTTCCACTGTTTAAAGTAAGTTTTTCCTCTGATTACTAAGAGTATAACTTTCACACGTATAAAGAAAGTGGTCTTGACCATACAAACATCCTCGCTCATTCATGTTTTCGATTTAACTTTCATGTATCCTGTTATTTACTTTCAGTTACAAATTAATGGTAAGATGAATATGAAAAACAATCCATCACTGTACGCTATACAGTTTTCACACCACAACTCAAAAATCTGACGTTGTAGGACAAATCTGATTACGGATTTGGAATCAGTGTTCTCGGTTTAGTAGAAATCTCTCTCCGTTACCAGAGTAGCAAAATTTTTACTAGAGAATCATCATCAGCAGCGTTTAGCAGCATCCACCGATCTCCTTACGCTACACATTCGAGTTAGAAAAACCTAAAATTTTAGTATATAAAAACTGAAAAGGTTTCGTTCCGTTAATCGTATAAAAAAATATGGTGGACGAAAAATCTAGGTTATAAGCCATTTAATCTTTAGTATAACCGCGTCTTGACTATTACAGCCATGTCTAGGGAGAGATGCAGCATAGTTGCCTTCAGAAAGAATTACAAAAATGTATGAATTTTGCAGCCAGGGTTATGTACATTATAAGCGAAGGTAAATTCAAGTAGAGCGATCAATCACATAATTGGACGCTAATTCGAAACAGGTTCCTCACTCAGAAAGCCTAATCTGTATACTCTTCTTTACACTCCCCCAGAGCTATACTGATATTGTAATGTTCCCACAATCCGCTCTAACTAGCCGAAAGCCAACTTGGTGAAGTAATGTCTTGCTGAGCTTCTGTTTACCTGACATCCAGTTTTAAGCGTTGCTATATACTGTATACCTTCTTCGAGACCCCCACAAAAATTTTACTCAATGTTGAAATTATTTCTGCCTCACACTGAACTCATGAAACCGAACTGTCAGTAAAACTCAATCGTTGTAATTGAAACATTTGATTGAAGCGCATACCATTGGAATACAATTGTCCGTCATAAATTCATACCTCGAGTATTTTTGCTAAATGTAGAATACTATCAATAACAGAGTCAAATCTAGGTGAAATTCAATCCTTCAAAAATAGTCGACTGAAACGATAGTTCCTTTCAAATGATCATTTAGAAAGCTGCTGGTCACTAAAGGTTTCATTGAGTTAGGCTTAACTTCTCAATGAAGCTCGAATTTCGAAACTGCTCAGGAGTCTGGTGAGCCCCAAAATTGTGTGGCCCAAAGTTAACTGTTCTCTGTGAAGCTAATTTACTCTCAGATATACTCCTGACACACTAAAGGGTGTTCGGAAATTTCTTTTGAATAGTTATCTAAAAATAGTTTCATTTTCTGTGCTATCTATATGAAACGATTATTTAGTTGGACTCAGAAAAGAACCTGCACAGAAAGCCACGAGTGAGCAGCAATCATGAACTAAACTTGAGAGTTAAAGCTAAAGTAAAAGTGAAGTTTGTCGAGCAATTTTTCTTGGATTGATATTCTGCTACCATTTATTTCTATATTGATAGAGGCGCTTGGCTCTGCATCCACAGCAGAGACAAACACCTACTTGAAAAAAATTAGCTATATATTTATATCCTAAATACAACGCAAAAGATTTAGTGCCCCTCTGGAAATCAGTTCATTCGTTATTACCATCAATTCATAATTTGAAGATAGCTTCTTCATGATAAGAAGAGTCTCATGATTAAAATTCTTCCCAAAAATGTAGTTTCATTTGATCTATAAGTGTAATTCTTGTATTGAAGCCTCTTTGTTGGTCATAATCTGCAATACCTTTCTACCAGAAACGTCTGTCGACAAATTTCATCTTATGCAGAAATTTCCAGATACTCGAGCATTTACCCACAACTTAGCCAAAATGGCGGCTTTATGGCATAGATGAATGCCATCTACATATATATGTATGTATACTTAAGTTCAAAAGACAAACTTCTCTAAGTTGGAGGCTAGGAATTTCTACTCATTATTACCCTAAAGTGGCATTGAACTGATTAGTGTATTGATAACTTCCCTTTTTAATTGTTTTAATTTCTGTTGACATTAAAATTGTTCGTAACCCCAGACAGATTTACAATTATCACGTGTCACTATTAGGTTATTGAGGAATGGTACAATTTAAGGATTTAACGTGGCCATTGTTAACTTACAGGCGTTAATTGGAGCAATATACAGTAGTCGTTCCAAGCGGGAGTAATGGAGTGAAGGCGCTTGCTAGTTCTCTCTTGCGGACTGTTCACAATGAGAACATCCACAGGTGCGATGAAGCCTCTTAACGAAATGAGTGCACACCCGAGCTATGGACATTTTAGACCGAAATCTGAAAGCATAAGTGAATAAAACCAAGAAAAATAAGTCACTTTTAATTCGTAAATTCAACCTGATAAATGGAGCCCCGCAACACCGTTTCTATCAAAGAGTCAAGCGCTTGAAGAATTCGATAATGACACATAATCGTTGAGGGAAATTTAATGACTTAAATTTAGCTTGGTGAAAAGTTAACGTACGTTATTACACCCATAAGTTTCCGAGGCACTTAATGTTTAAACTAATGAACTATTGGACGTAAAAACTTCAACTAATTCAGGCATTACGCACACGAAAATAATGAACAATGAACCAGAAAAACACTCGACGCACCCCAAATTAAGGCCACACGCGATTAAATATAATTGTGGAGTTCATTTAGTTTTCTTTGTATTTTGATTTCAAGTTTAGGAGAGGAATAATTGCTCCTTCCCAAGTCTCCTGACGAGAATACAAGTAGGATAAGTAGGATTAAACGTTTAAAATTATCAGAGCATAGTGTCTCTGCTGAGAAGTTCAACTCTCAGCCTACAAAGTAAGCGTCCGAGTCTGCTAATTGAGCCCCACCTCACCCTCGCACAGATGATGAAATTAGTGTAATCCCAATTGCGTAATGGTTGGATTAAAGAAGAGCAGAGTGAGAAATGAAAAATCCTCTCGACCGACTAAATGGAACGCAGTTTAATTAGAGAGGGGAGCAGGAAAGCCAGAAAGATTTTCTAAGCAACGAAATCGCCTCCGGGCGCAGAGAAGCAGCCAGCACCCATTCCAGAACTGGAGAGAAATGCAAAACAAAAAAATCTTCTTGGGTGGAAGATTTACACGAAAATTGTAGAGTGAATTATACACCAAATTAACGGCACCTCCCTAATCTTCCCACCCATGCAGACAGCAAAACTACCCGGCTCACTAAAACTCTGCAAAATTACTAAACTCGTAACGCGCACTTTCACTATAAATATCATATTTTATTACCTACCAACTTGTCACTTCCTTGAAGCATTAATGCAGGAAATGTCAAAAATTGTAGTGTGGCTTAAAGCATGACCTTTGAGGCAGTTAACTTAGTTCTATTATTTTATGTTCGAACGAAAAGATATTTTAGAATTTCTGCCATTTCTACTTTTTAGTTCTGAGTATGAATTATCTGCATCAAACCACAATACTTCTAACATTATTCCCAAATGCTGCAAGAGCCAAAGCTTAAATGTCAATGTACGTGGAGAATATCAAAAGCGTTTCACCCCACTGTGTTTACCTTTATATTTATTTAATTCATCTATAAACCTTAACAAACTTAGAATAACTCGCTGTGGGAATGCATTTTTATCTTTCTCTCTCAGTCTCTTGTCCAAGCATTGACATGAGCTGTAATGACATTAATATACTGTTAGGTATCAATTAACCTCCTTTATATTAAGCCGTTTTAAAAGGCAATATAATCATCATATGTATTAATTTTATGGGACATTGTTTTCTTTTCTCAGTCATGTCGAATAGTGTTATTGTTAGCCTCGCGTGGCAGCTCCTCGTTACTGACGCTCGTGAGTGTATTATGACAGCATTATTAAGGTAATTAATATCCCGAATTGTTCTAATTATGCTGTAAATATTTTGGTTCACGTTGCTCAACAATTCCTTTCCATATTTTTGACTCAGATGATTTTTTTTGAGCCATCATTATATGTCTTGGAAATATTGTCTCCTAATTTGTGTTGTGGTAAAATGTTTTATTTTCGCCAAGCTCGTTATTTGGCGTGCTAGTTGTTACGTAAGAGAGTAAAGATAGCTGCGAATGTCAAAGTCTTAGACGTAGAATTATTTAATTACACCCATTTTACATTCAATATTAAGCTCTGATATCGCAAGTTCCTAAGCTGCTCGTATTTCAATGTAGGTACGCACTCATAAGGGTGTTTTTAACAGTGTCTCTGGTATTATGTTCTTTTATTGCTTGTATTTGTATGCATTATCAATCTTAGATTTACGCAACAAAAAAATCATTTATTCATACTTTCCTCTCATTCGTTTCAACTATTGTCTTGGTAATTACGATACCCACGAGTATATATCAACTAAGAATCCTATTATATTAAGATATTTGAAAACAAGTGATGGTTTTCGTGTAATTTTTATTCAGAAATAAACTGTTTTCTTTCTTTCTTTTTTCACTTAGCGTCCGGTCAGCAGCGTCCCCTGTAGCCAACTCAACGCCAGCATGCCAGGCCGCCACGGAAATGCGACTGTAAAGAAGTAAGAAACTCCATGTAAAGCGAGATAAAATTCAAGGTGAAATTCGACAACCTGGAAATTATTAATAAAATATACTCAACTGCCAGCAGACCTAAACGTAACTTGATGAATTATTTCTAATTAGAACAAGAAAGCGACTGAAAATAGTCGGATTCGCATTCGAAACATCTATGAGCAAGCTATATATGTATATGTAGTTAAGAAAGCAAAGGCGTTTCTAAGTAATGGTTCAAATTTAGTCGCTCTCAACTCAAGGAGAACTAATGCTATAGTTACGCAATTCCATGCAAGGCAGAGCTCTTGCAAGCTTAAGAGAAGTACAATTTGCGAAGGGAAACCTAAGCAGATTCAATTCCAATTAATTGAGACACCTTGCCTAGAGAATTATCGAAACTCAGTTCTAAATCAGGGAAATCCTGTCATAAATCAAAAGATAGGAGTAATAGAAACGAATTGAAAAATAACAGATAAAAATAACAGAAAGAAGTAACCAAGCGACCAAATCTCCAAACGTCTCTAAATCCAGACGCTGTGATCATGCATACATATCTTAGAGGAAGGCTGTCTCCTGAGGCGTACAGGTAAATGTTAAGTTGATCGCGCGGCACAGTACATCGGGATGGAATAACGTTCAAGACGGAAGCGGCACCCACTATACCCCGTAGAACAGTTTTAGGAGTCCGGTGTTATGAACAAGATTCCGACGTAAGAGGTGAATCCTAGCTACCTCGTTGCGCGTCTGCTACGAGACGAGCTTCTCTGACAATGCCCTACAGCGGCAAAAAGCGAATATTACAATATTATTAAGCAAATAATGTTTTCACTAGCGAACCGAGTATCAGTCAGTATGTTTCTCATAAGTTCGCATATTTTACCTACAATTAGATAATGGTTAAGTCGCTCGCAAATCGTTAACACGAAAAACCGTGTCAGCTTAAGTCCTCCTTAATCTCGATAAGTTGTAAAGGTTTTTGGAAGCAAATTGAAGCAATCATTGATCAAGGTATAACAGATAAACAACCAGCTCCATTATTTGAAAAACACTTGTAATATTGATTTTTCATCAAACAAAGAATAGTTCGTACCGTAAGTTATACTGTCCTCATGGCGATTGTTTTTATTTAATAAGAAATAGGTGCAAAAAACGAAAATTAAGTGACAATTACACCAAATTATATCAGGCGAGAGAATGAAATTGATCTCACGTAAAAAGACATTGTTAACACTTTTGGAGTTGAACTATATCCTATCACTGGAATGAGCCTCTAGATATTGGTTGGCGTAACAATCTTTCAAGCTAATTTAAAGCTCCTTTCACATAGGTCACTTAGTGACCGTCACCGGTGACAGTCTCTAGTTACTCGTCATTATTTCGTAACCTTTCATACGATGTCACTTCGGTTGCCCAGTTGCGCAACATCGTTTTCCACTTACCCACGAGGTAGCTAGCGACCATTGCAAGCAGTTACCTTTACCGACTGTTGGTTGTAATATTAATAATAGCTTTCATACTGTGTCACTCGGTGACGCAACACTTTCGTCACAGCGCGCGATACCCGCACTAGTTTCTTTAAAAAATCATGTATTTTTAAAATATGAATATCTTACCTTGAAGTTACTGCAAGTTTTTTATCTGGTCTTAAACATCTTCTCATGTTTGTGTCAGTCCGTCTGCATGATGTCATTCTCGGTGAGGTTGTGCAACTCCTCAAATGAAGGCTTGCTCATACGACATTAATTAAAAAATTAATTCTCATCAGCGCATAAATTATCGTAAAGTGTATGATGTACACCTTTTTCTATTCTTGATGTTAATATCTCATGAGTTTGAACCATTCTTTATCGAGAGCGTTTATTTTTCTTGAGCATTGAAGCCAATAGAAGTAATTCATCACTTGATGAAGGTATTCTTGCGATTGAGGGTTTCCTAGCATGTTTTTTTGCTATGATGGTTTCTAGTTGCCTCGTGTGAAAGAGACCTAAGTATAAATCCAGTTAACGATTCAAGGTCATCTTGCAAAATGAAGCGCTGGTAATTTAGCAAATTAAATTGAGGATATCATTCAAATTGAATCACTAACATCGAAGTATTCAAGAAAACTTCACAAAATGAATTAGCTGCAGGTGTTGCAACAGCAGGAATCCATTTCTTTTAAGCCGTCTTGAGACCGTGGTGACGCCTAAGATTGAGGAATTATAAGCCGAATATTTTGGTTTGCTCAGTCCAACACATTAGACATCGAGTTAAACATTGCATCCAGCGTTACGGTGTTACACTGGCACATCACTGCTGTATGGCGTTCAGTGGAAGCAAAAGTGGCTCTCGTGACGTGTGGCGCCGAAATTTGTGGGATTCCTGGTGAACGGCATTTTAGGAACATAACATTCTTGTGGTTCTAAAATGACTCATAAAGTATGATTTTGCCTCAAACGTGACCCATCGTTAGATCTCGGATTTCTAATCATTAATGGAATAAAAGTTGTATCGTAAATAAATTTGCATTTGCATATTGTATAGTCTACACTAGCCACCCAACTCCAAATTATTACATTCGTAATCAAAATGTGAAATTTTAGCGTTTTTTATCGGTAATTCCAAACTTTCTGTGAGAGGCCTCCGCTTACCGCATGTGTGTTTAACGAGTGATGAACATACTTTGGAATATTTCATTCATTCTGTTTTATATTCGCAAAAGTGTTTCACTGGCAGTACATTCTCATTAGTAGTGTAAAATGAATATTAAGAAAATTAATTTATGTGCAGAGGAGTTGAATTCAAGAAAGGGAAAACGCATACAACGTTATCGAAAACAATCGGAGATGGAGCTGACGTGGTCCCGTGAGCATTTTCCATGAAAAAAAATTAAAAAAGGGAGGACTGCAATGAGCGGAATTCATAGTGTTGAGCGTCTCTCAAAGCGTAAGGAGGGTCATCTCACTCATCTGTACGTAATTATGCATAATACCCATAGTGAGCAAAAACATGGGGACAGAAGAACACCAAATGGGCAATGATTGAATAAATTTCCACACATATTTATCCCGCATGCAGTAGTGTTCCAAGAGAAAATTGCATTCCTCTTTCGCGAAGAAACCCCGATCTAGGGCTAGGAAATAATCTTCCGCTATTTTCGGCTTCATGGATGCGGAAATATGCAGAGTCAAGGAAAACTGACGTACATATTTCTGTTTCAGTGAAGATTCGTTAAGATTATTTGTATACCATGCTTTAAAGGAATGTTACCCTAATTTAATTAACATGCATTTGCAGACGTCATTATACTTATAAAAACGATAAATTTGCCCCTAGACATCAATGCAGTTGCACTCTCGGGTAAATTCTCGCGTTCGCAAACTTCCCGCTGATGCTCACTTCGATACCAGACCATTTTTCTCAGTCTTTCTTAAATTACTCTCGTACTTCAGTTACAACTGAATTACACTTCAAAATTAGAGATCTTTATGGGTCCCAATATGAATAATTTCCAAGTGCGACGATGAGTCAGGTTTCCTCTCAGGGAGTGTGTTGAATTATATGAACTTTAAATACATTCCGAACTTTCGAATACTTGCTCGATTTTAAAAGATTTCTGACTTGCTCGAGGGGCTTTTCATGAATAAACTAATCAATTTCTGAATTGAATTTTGCATATCTTCAAAACTTTCGTCTTTTAAGCGAGGTTCTTTTTTATTTCAAAGGAGTCTGTTCAGCTTCGACTTGGAAAATCAGTAGTGTATAAGTGTACATAGCGCTGGAGCGACAGCCAGCGAGCAGAAACAGTTAGCTCTCGTCAGCAATATTAGAGGGATATCAACAAAAACTGATTGGTTTCCACTAATAAAATACATAGTCGTGTGATGATGAAAATAACGAAGCCTACATAAAAAAAATCGATTTAATAATATCTACAGCTTATTTCTCGGCATCCTAGACTGAATACAGGATTATGTGAAATCGGTGAATCATCTGCAGGACAAAACGGGGAAACTATTGGTCTGCTAGCGCAAGAGACGGTAAAATTCGTTAATGACCTCACACCCGCTAGATAAATTTTTAAACAAACTGTCATGACATACAAATGCGATAACGTTAGAACTTGCCAGAAAGTTATGAAGTCAATCTTACCTTCAAAATTATAAATAATACATATTCAGCAAAATACATTCGAAAATTCATGGAGACGATCAATGAAGTACCATGCCCTTCTCAATTTTCTGCCTATATTCCGGATAATAAAATTAACGAGTGTTGATTTTTTACGAGACTGACGAAGTTAAAGTATGTTTGTTCACACTTCCCAATGGCGACCCATAGATGCGTTGTATATAAGGTATGTTCGTAAAAATTATTTAAGAAAAATACGGTTCCGCATGAAAATTAAGATATATAGCTTAAGTTTTACAAATACTCGACCAATTAAGTCTGAGTTTGACTGAAAATTAAGTACAGATTCTTTCAAATTAGCATTTTATGCTAAAACTGAAAATAATTAAACAGCTTCAGCGAGATGGCCTCGCGTTTAGAAAAACATGAGTTCTTTGTCCAAATTGTCTTGTGAAGAATTAAAACGTGAAGAATCTTCATATTTTACTTCATACTTCACTACTTCAACTAATTTATCGCGGTTAGCAACGCGTCGGACCTATACGTTAGTAATTGGTCTTTGTCTTCCTACCCAATGACTCCAATCCTATTTTTCGAACCGCAAACAATTAAGAGTAACTCGTAGTTCGAATTCAGAGCAACACCACACAAGCCATGTAGTCTTTTAAGAATATAGTTCCAGGACTTGTGTTTTTCTCATTTATTCCGCGATATTTTAAAATCAACATCTCTCCTCGAGTTCATCTATTTTGCTGATCACAGCAGATCGCCATCGAGCTACTACCTCCAATAGAACGTAAACATTACCGCACAAAAAAATGGGAATCGAAATATTCCACTCCGCCTTGTAATAAATAAAGTTTGTTAGAATTATAAATAGACAAAAGAGAACAACATTATTCCGTGGCATTGAGATAGGCAACGAAAAATTCAAGGGACTGACTCCTGCAAATTTTTCAGAATAATACTTGATTAAAATTTGACCTACGAATATAATTTCCATTACACACAAATAAATCCTTCAAATTAGACGAAATTGTGCAAAAAGTCATGCACATTCCTCCATCCATTTGTGTGAAGTCTTTCTAGGCAGAAATAAATAGAAGACTTATTGAGTATTTAATGAAAGAAGCTCCTTGTGCTGCCTCCAAGTTGCAAGACACACTAACAGATTGCAATACGCGCTCACGTCTCTGAAGGAATAAACGCACTACAGAATGATTTTACTTTTCTCTATGTTGTTGTTTAATTAGCCACGATTTATAACGCTGATCACCAACTATAAACCTTATACCTCAAAGAGGGTATATTTACATAATTGTTAGGTTCCAGTGATAGTAGGCAGTAAATTAATAAATACGTGCAAATATCGTGAACCAAGTTTCAAATTTGCGTCACCGTCGAAAGAAAACAAAACGATTTCTGCTAGTATAGGAAAAACAATTGTGGGTGACTATATAGCAACGTAATTGAATATCTAATCATAGTCGTGTGTAATTTCTTTAGAGTAATTTTAAATTATTTTCCAAATTTTTTATTCAAGCGCCAGTAAGAACTAGAGGGTGCTAACCTCACACTTCACAATTCACCTCAGAAGGCAGTATTCCCTTCCATTCCACGAACAGAACAACGTCATTTCACAGGCTTTTGATCTGCCGTCTTGCATATTTATGACCCGTCTTGCAGCGCTCCGGAGATTACCTGCACCCCTTCACCTTAATTTCTGCCCTTTAGCTCTGAGTGCTAACGCTAAACGCCCGTTTTAACTAGGTAATTCTTTCGAAAATTTGCTTAATTTTACTGGATGAGTGAGAACCTTGTCTGTAGAGAGAAATTATATATTCAAATTTGAGATTTTATGCGTGACACTCAGAATATACTTTTACACTACGGTTATGTAGGAGTTTGAATTAAAGGGAAAATAGGGTACATTTGGTTTCAGCAACTTCTGAAGAGAAAGTCTTTCCACAAACAGATCTGCATTTGATACTTCAGCGGTATATTTTTTAACGCTCAATTGATTTTGCCAGGGTTTTTATTTCTGTTTTAATCAACTTGCAGTTTTCAGTTCGCATTCTTCTCGCAGTAACGACCTTTTTCTTTCATAGCTGCAATTCGAATTAGCGTGTGCACTCTAGTTCTGAGGGCAAGAACTTTTCTTTGAAGTTTTTATTCTCGTGCCCTCATGCAATAGAAATAACAAGGAAGTTTCCACTTCAGTTTTATTTCTAGTCTTTCAGAATTTGCAAAGCAGCGGCCTTCATCACTCGCAGGTGTAGAAATTTTTTGTCGTTACGCAGAGATTTCATCTCCTATGAACCCTTGATTATAGGTCTTATAGGTGAAGTGGAAACTGATTACTTTGTATTCATTGCGGATTCATTGGCTGTGGCTTCGATTCCCAAACCAGCATTAATACAATATATTGAGAAATAAACCCAGACTGAAAATCACTCTCATTTTCATCAGTATGTTCGTTATTTTAGGGAACAGCTTCCCCACAATTCAAGAGTTAACTCCCATATTCAGAACATTTCTGAAAAATTTGAAAGTTGATCACGTCGCACAAAATGAGTGAGAAAGAGCAATAATGCTCAGTAAACTGTGGAAAAACTAGCAATATGAGTTAGTGATGGAAATGATGTGTTAAAAATGTGACCACCAGTTTCACAAGCAATCGTATCAACCTGGTGCCGTATATCGGAGCGCTTGAAGTCGTCGTAGCGAACAACGACCAGCGTAAATTTTTCTAACTCGAACTACTCGTACACAGCGTGCTGCACCGAAACGATTAGCGCACGATGCATTATGAAATGATAACTTAACTTCAGCACACTTGACAGCTAAAAATTGGCCTCGATTCTCACAAAATAGAATAAGCATAGATAAAATGAGTAGATGAAGTCAGTTGTACTTGCAACAGCAAGCTATCGATACTTGAAAATGTTTAATCGTTATAAATAGCTATCAATACTTTTACTTTTGTTATTGTTGTTTTCTTTATTGGAATGACTTCAGTTGAATTAATTTGTTTTCGCAAGAGTAAACTACGTTGCTTCATTCAAAGTTGCATTGAATTCATCAGCAAATAGTATTTATGTACAAGATGTAATTGATCTCCTCTGAAATTTCACTATACTTAAAAGTGCTCTTTAGCGATAAATTTCAAACAAGCCTCTTAGAATAAACTTTTAAGATTATGGGTCAGCCTCGTCTTACATTTTTACGTGAACATTAAAATTCAAAATTAATGACGCCTTCATGAGAGGATGAAGTCGATGACTGGTGCTCGTAGAGAGATAAACGCAGGTAGAGAGGAATTAGTTACACGCCTAAAATTAGGATCCGCTTTCAAATCAATAAAAGCTAAATAACCTCTTTGTGTACATGTTTCATGGTGTGAACTAAACTTATGTGAATCCTTATGCCACACATTTGAATCAACTAAGTATTCATTAAATTTAAATTTGGAGCTTTCATCCTTCATTAGTTTTCTATATTTTCACTCCATGGTCATCAATTTCCTTAGTTTTAGCTTAGAACGATACCTTCTAAAAGTTTCGAAGCTTTCATGAACCAAGGGCTGTTACAAGGAAGTGAAACCTAAGGGAGTGGGACACGGTAGCGAAACTTTCCATTGTTGGTTGAAATTTTCTATTTTTTTTATTATGTATTTTAAATCTTAATGTCTTGTATCCGGTTTTTTCAGAGGATTTAGAGTTACAATTTTTTTAACACTTTTATTTACTTTATTTCAGAGTACTGAAGATGGATTTTTTGTAATCCGAAACGTTTGTTTTTTTTATCATAATATTCTTAGCCACGTTGGTTTTCTTCTTTATCTTAAAAGTGGGATTTCCGAGAAATCAGTCTATTTCAGTTATTTCATGGACCAAGTTTCGTGAATTCTCATGTGAACGTTAATTCGTTGGGTCATTCACAAATGTTAACTTTACCATTTCATTGTTCCCATTCAACCGTTTCCCTTTAACGTAACCTCTGTACGGCCGTACAAGCCTGGAGAGCTTTATGGGGCTCCAAAAGCCACTGCAATCAACGGTTTTCTAATTTTCTGAAGTAACCTTCGATGCCGTGAGTGTTTTCTGTTGCTCGAGGTTCTCGACTGGAGTCTTTAGGAATGCTCGAGACTCGGATTACAGTGGTGATTCTGGGCCTGGTAAGCACCCCAGCGGATGAGATATATGTGTTCATCATTAATTTATATGAACATCATTGATATACTCTCTAAAATTCATATATGAAAGGAAGCGTAAATCTGAGTAAATATTTATCAGTTATCGATCTCCTTCACCACCATTTATTCATTGAAAAATTCGAGAAAACGTTCTAATATGTTAAATAATATTATGACATTAAAATTTCATAGGTTTTGAGTAGTGATTTCATGCATTGAATGCAAGCCGATTGCATTCAGGAACATGCAAAATTTGAATACTTATTGAATTGAAAGTAATAAATATTATGCAGGTGTAATATCGTGGTTTTCAGCACGATATAAGGTTTACTGAACAGAACTAGTAGATCGGTTAGCCTAGCTGTAAACCAGGCAGCAGGATAGCAAAACGAACAGCAGGACTACTAATATTGTACTGACTCTGTAGTTCACACAGCTTGCTCTTAAGTCTAGTTCGCAAAAATGGATATTTCCGGCGCTGGGCAATAGGGTCGCTTCCGACCTGTCCGGCGCTCCTAAACGCCAGGGGCTCATCGGCTGTTTCCGGCGGATGCCCTATCTATACATGTGACCGTGCCGAGCGAGACTCATAAATCTCCGCAGCCGGAACCCCCCATAAATACCACCAGTACGTCACTATACAACAGCAGGAATTCTTACATTTTCGTCAGCGTTCATTAAAGAACTCAACCGAAAGACTCTCATAAATGCGGTCAAATGAAGAAATTCTCTTCGGTATCATGTGACCGAATGCTCAAGTTCATCTTGAGCCGTCAGAGAAAAGATATGAACTGCGATTTTGTCCTAACTTCTACTTTCTTCATTTCCGGAAGGGATGGTCATCTAATTATTCATACTTTAGATAAACCTCCATTCATTAAGCGTTCATTTACATTATAACTTCGGAAACCCACTCCGAGGTTGACCAAAAGAACAGAGATTTTGTTGAGAAAAATACGAGCTGTGTTGAATTTACTCACACTTTTTCTTCCTGACAATGACAGTATATTTGTCCAGGCCTGACGTCAGTACCTAAAAGCTGTATTTTTCCTGATGAGGGTTTTAGTTACTTGACTGTAGTATTGAGCTTAATTTTTAATTTTTCTTGTAGCAATCATTCGTCTAGCTGAGCGTGATGTATTGACATTTGTCTAATCCAGCTGGTAAAAATTTCAAATCCAATTACTTAAAAATCTGTGAAAGATGTTGAGCACCGCTATGTATACTTCTGCACTCAGTGAAATTTTCACGCTCAAGTGTGAATCAAATAGCTATTCAATTAATTCATGGCATATCTGAGTGCACTATCTTAGACCACAGGTTCTAGTGATTGGGAAAGTTGAATCACAAATTCAAGTTTTTCATTAAATAATGAGCAGTCTACAAAATTTGGGAAAAAATGTAATTCTCTGGTGAAATATTAAGGAATTTGCTATTTGCTATTTGCTATTTGTGTATTGATGACACACTTTTGTGACAGTTTTTCTTCCAGTGATAGAGACGCAATAGCGTGTCAGCGTGTCAACATCTCAAAAAATCATTCCTATCATAATAGCTCCAGACACTTGCTCAAGTCGGGCTTAGTTTTTCGTGAAGAGGGCTTCTCTTTTTGATAACTTCCAAGTGGCCTGAATTACGTGAGTACCTTCACCACGCTAGTACATTTAGAATAAATGCATGCTAACACGAAAAAGTAGCACTGTCATTTTTAATGTTCAAGGTGTTTATGTTTGACACATCACTGTGATTGTCGTTTGATCTTGAAATACTAGCGGTCTAAAAGTTTAACGAACTTCATTTTCGTCCCTCGCCTCTCTATTTGGCACGACACTTTTTGTGTCCTGCATTGCCCAAAAATCAGCATTAAAATTAGAAGTAATGAACAACGTTTGTAAGGAAGATTTAATTCAAAGAAAACATTGTTAAAAACTAAAAGTTCAAACGTGAAAACTTGAACTTTAAAGAAGAGCTCTCTTTACCTTCGTTTTAAAATTGAATGTCCTTTCAAAAAGTCTCAAATCACTGACCACCGTTTTCTGCTAACACTTGCCGATAGTGAAATTGCAACGCATCAGCCATATTTTCATGAAAAATATTAACCTATCTTTGATTCGCCAGAATTTTTATTGATGTTGCAGGTCTTGAAAAATGAATCTTTAAAATTTATGCCGTGAGAAGACAGCTCTAAACACTTGTAAACGAAAATTCAATAAAATAAAACCATATGCAGTGACTAGCTTCAGAATCAGAGTCGAGGTATAATTAGCTCAAGAGTTGAAACATTCGTGGAACGAAATTTTCCCTTTTACAAAACGTTGGTCCCTGCAGGTCTGAAACTAGTATGAGTACTTCACGGACTCGTTAAACACGTAATTGCAAGTACTTGCAGGTTATAGGGCATGATTATCATAAATATGATGTATGGTCGTCATGAATATTCCAAGCATGAAATTTTGATTGACCATTCAGACAATTTATTGGTATCATTCACCTGAAAAAGGGGTTAAACATTTTTTTAATATTCATTAATGAGTCTTTTAATAAGTGAGAAATTGCTGCCTCAATCACAGTTTTTCAAAGTCAATTGACAACAGCAGGGCTGCCTTCCATTGTTCGTTTGATATCTCTCGCTATTAAATGAAAACGAACATGAAAAACATTTTCGTTTTTGTTCGCAAGACATGTAACCTTCATTCACAAATTTTATGAGGTAATATTTTTTCAGTTAAATCCCAAATCTTATCAATTAAAGATGAACACAGTTGTATGCCACAATTCATTTTCCTGCTACTGAACTTTTAATTTCTGATTGAAACACCAGTATCAAGTTTATTTGCTTTCATCAGAATGAATTCAATCGCCTTCAGAAGGATCAAGTTTTTGATTGACAACTTTCTCGTCAACTTACTACTTTCTTAAAGTGAAACCTCATCAAAAAACGTTTATTGGGAACTACTCAGCGATTTTTAAATATTGATTTCATTTGTCTGAAATTTGGCTAGTGTTTGTATTTTTTAAAGGGAAACAGATTTTACTCGTGTAATTTTTTCGATATAGAGCACAGTTGTTGGAAAAATTGAAATTTGAGTTTTTTAGTTCAGTTTTAGGTATTTTTCAAAAGAATAGAAGTCAATGCGTTTTTATGTTAGAACAAATTCAAGGACAGATTTTAAATCCTTGTAAAATTTCAAACAAACTGATTCGAATCGTCTATTTTTCTTTTCGTTTTCTTTTGAGTACGATTGTCGGTCACTAACTCAAATATTTCGATTTTTTTTTAACTGTGATAAAAAAATAAGCGTACTAATTGAGAACTCGGGATCTGTTAGTTTGTTAGAAATGTTCCAAGGATTCCACAACTGTCTTTTTTTCTGGCATGAAAACTCATTGACTTTTATTATTTTTATGTTGAAAATGAGGTTTTTACCTAAAAGGCAAAAAATACATTTTGTGATAAAGTGCAATGTAATGGAAATTTTTTTACTTGAATGTTTTATTCATGTTGTTTTATCATCTACAAATAATATGCATGCATAATTTCATATCAACACTGTGAATTGCATGTTATACATAAGTAAATTATACAAAAAAAATCATTTATTTCTCATTTCTTGAAGAAGGGTAAATTTTTATTTGTAGACTGATTCTGAAATAAGCCATTAAATATAAATTTTAAAAAGAATTCATTTTTTCGATTTTGGCCTTAGTTTTTCAGAAAATGAGAAACATTTGTTTTTTTTTGTCATTTTATCTGATATTTCAAATGAATACAATTCAATGAGTTTTTATGCTACAACAAAATCAAAGACAGTTTTGGGTCCCTGAAACATTGTTAACAAACTAAAATGTCATATTTTTCATTTTCCTCCTTGTTTTCTTTTTATGTGGGGTCAAAAATTCATGATTTTTGGTCCCCTTACTGCTCTTGTATCTCCTGGGGGATCTAGTGCCCGTAACCCCATAAAACTTTAGGGCACAATTGCCCACCACCTAAGGATCCTTTTTCAACATAGAAACAAAAATGGCCAATTGGGCCCAAAAATCCCTGGGTTGTCCTCCTTGAGTTTTTACGTCATTTGTATAATATGAACTCACATGATATTTTATTTCAACTTAGTCGATAACAAAATTCTGCACCATAAAGCTATCAAATATTTGGGCTATTGATCCAGCACATGAATAGTTGATTGATTCTATTTTGTATTCTTTCGTCAAGGCTCGTTCGTCGACATTCTCTTTCCATCCACTTTCGTCAACTTTTGTTTGCCTAACACTATTATATTCAGTGAATTCCGAGATCGAGTCGTCACAGAACGTTCATGTGCAAACAAAACTAAACTTAGAAAATACCTGAAATACGAAATTATCTGCAAATTATTTCCGATCATTGCAGTCCATGGGAAATTCTTATATAAGCAAACCGCTTAGGCGTAAGTTTTTACGCAGGCGTCACGATTGATACACTCGTGTTTGCGGAGCTCCTAATCGCTACAATTTCATCAAAATTTTCCGATGGTCAGTCTGGATTGAATTCTCTTATGATCGCTCATAGCTTATAAAGAAATATTATTTTCGTCTTAAAATACGAAACATTTATATTCAAGCTGCATTCGAATCTCCTGAAGACTCTCGACATCTCATCCAATTGATGTCGATGTCAGGAACCTGGTTACAGAGGCATAGAATTTTCTTCATAAATGCCCACTCATCGCTCTGTCTTACTGCATCTCCCTTCGTTGTTAACATCGTCATAACCCTGAATTCCATACTTCACTACTGAAAGAGCAACGCTACATTGAAGCTAACTGAATTTGGCCATTTGGTTTCATGACGATTGAAGCTACTTAAGGAGGTCACTTCAGGCCACAGTTGGCCCGCGCGCCCAATTGGGGTCCAATTTTTGCTTGTTGTTGAAAAAGGACCCTAACGTGGTGGACTATTCGGCCCTAAAATTTTATGGCGCTGCGGACGCTAGAACGCCCCCCCCCCACCTCCCCAGAGGGGTGTAAGGGGACCAAAAAACAGGAATTTTCGATTTCATGGAAATGGAAAATTTTCTATCGTACTTTTGTTAGAAATGTTCCAAGGATTCTGAAACTGTTTTGTTTTTATTCTAGCATAAAAACTCAATGAGTTTTATTCCTTTGCAATATCAATAAAAAAACAAAAAGTCTAATTTTTTTTGAAACTAAGGCCTGAATCGAAAAAATGAGTGGGTGAAATTGTGTTTCTTTTTAAAAATTGCATATAATAGTCAAATTTCATAAGAATCAGACCACAAAAAAAGTTCATAATTTTAATAAATATTTTTTCTTAATTTTTCTTTTTATTTGGAAATTACAATTCACAGTGAGAATATGAGGTAAAGCATGGAGATTATTGAAATAAAATTAAAACAGCATTAAATTACATAAATTGTCCATGATATTACAATTCAAGAAATTTATTTGTGTTTTTTGGCTCTCCTGAAAAATCACTTATATGAACATTCAAATGAGTAGAAGTCATTTAGTTTTCATGCTAGAACAAAACCAAAGGCAGTCTTAGAATTCTTGGAACATTTCTAACAATAGTACGGTCTCAAACTTCCAAATTTTACCAAAATTTTTGTAATCAAGCTGAAATTATTTCAACCCAAAATTATTTCATATGCTAAATATTCATAAATATCACATATCAAAAAAAATTACACTTTTGAACAGTACTATTATTAGAAATGCTCTGAGGATTCTAAAACTGTCTTTGGTTTTGTTCCAGCATGAAAACTCAATGACTCAATATCCATAAAAAAGTACCAAAAAACTAATATTTCGTATTTTCAAAAAAATACGGCCTAAATCGAAAAAATTACCGGATTAAAAAATGTGCACGCTTAACAAATACATATCCTGGCCAAATTTCAAACGTATCGGATGAAAATAACTAAAACCGTGAAGTGACCCCCTTTATTTTCGACCACTGCATAGACATCATGATTGCTACGAGCTTGCGAAGAATTGCTCCAATTAACACCTTCAGGCCTACTCAAAGAGTTGGAAACATTGCATCAAATCGCACACATTGCCAGGAGATGGTGGTAGTGTTGCAATAAGTCAATGACTGTAAATGCGTTTCTCAGTATAATTTCAATCAGAAAGTTTAACAGATTCTGGGCAAATATTCAAAAATAATGTATAATAAGATTTTAAAGACATGAGGATGCCTACTGTATACCTTCCGAGTATAATTTTGTGTCTTTTTATTTTTAAGAATATTCAACGAGCTTCGTGACATGGAGAGGTGCGGCTCTCGGTGGAACGAAGTTGTATATCGAGCTGATTTCGAAGTGCTAATGTCTAATTTTGAGCATTTTCCAGTTTCTTTGAAGATTTGCACCAGGCTTTTCAGTTACTGGTGATTCTTGAAATCTTATTTTATGTAATTTGTTTTGGAACAAACTGTCTTTGCAGTGTAGAAATGAGGGCCCAGCTGAAATAACAAATAATACAGAAGTGTAATGTATCCTTAATTTAAATTATCTAATCAAATAGCGTGAACTAATGAGTTGCACACACAAATTCGAATATACTTCTGTTTACAGTTGTATCTAAAACAATAACGGTAAATTAAACTTTTCGATACATTGAACCAGCAAAAATGAAACACTACATAACTACTCAAATTTTCCGAAGCCTGTGCGGCTCAGTTCTTAGAGAAGTAGGCAACTTATTAGAACCAACTAAATTTCACCCGTTTGAATGTCCAGTACAGGAGCGAAATCTGTGACCACTTCTTTGACGTCACAATTTCTATGAGTAGATATGGAGCTATGGGAGGAATTTATTAAAGGCAACGCCAATTATTGCTGGGATATCATAAGCCGAATACAAAGCGGCAACACTGTTATACCGAAGTCCTCTACAAGACCGATGGAGGACGTCAACAGCCGCATCCGTGCGAACACTCTTGAAATCAAATGTGGATAATATGTATTCAAATGTCGCGGTGGAAACTTTCAATCAGAGCCCATGTAAACGAAGTATATGGATTTGTGCGTACTGGATCATTTCATAAAAGTATATTTCACCAATATGCTAGAGGCTAACTATAAAACAAATAAGGTGCGTCAAGAAACTGTCCCACAGTTAAAAAATATTGAAAATTGAAATAGTCTTTTCAAATAAGTCTTGTACGTTCATCAATTGATTACTACTAAAGTAAGAAGGTCGAATTATAACGAGAGAGCGAGAAGGTCGTCCACGTGCTGTGACCGTACTAAAAGACTAGATGATACAAGAGTAGTTTGAATATTATATTAGGATACATTAAAATCCAATACCTGGTAAATGCCGCTATGGAGATCTTGCGGAGAACTTGCAGCAAACAGTAGCAGGTGACAATGTTTTACCCGGGGAGCCTAGTGACAATCTGAAACTCGCAACAAGCTCATCGTCACCGAAAAGAACAGTGGCGCAGCTGTGAAAACTAACGAGCATTCTTCGAAAATGAATGATGCTGTTGATGCAAGCAAATTTTAAAAATGTTATTCCGGTAGTCCTATACGTGTTTGTTCCGATATCAGGACTTCACTCTATTTGATATTTCAAGAACCTTCAAAATTACCAATGCTGAAGTTTTTTAGAATTCGATTGATTAAAAATTTTATTAAAAATGAAGTTTTAGACGTACTAAAGAGGCTTTTCAATGAAGTCTTTGCACCACCAATATCGGCTGGGGCAACAATATTTACTTGCGAACGAAGAAGAGAATTAATTATTTTTTCTCTCCCACCACATTTCCTGTTATAGCTAGAGCAATATCAGTTTCAATAGTAATAACTCATAATTATTTGCTAAATTGTGTTCATTTCTGTGTATTGGGGTAACAACGGTAACTAGTTACTTCCAACAGGCATGATTTTATGTAATCCATCGATTAGAATATAATTGATGTTCACGCCATTTACGCGGTTATATTGAATTAAATTTGCACGAATAGTGTGCTTCTTTCATTTCTTAGGTGGTCACAACGAATCCCAATATTGTGGAAAAATTACCAGGGTGATAGCACATGAAAAGAGACGCTCAAAATAAGAAATACACACCATGCGTTTATTAATCAAGTTCCTGAAGTGGCCAAAACGAATGAAGAGTTTGGAAACACTCACTAAATTGGAAAAAAATCAATATGCATCTCAAAATTTTTCAACTGCTGCTAAATCTTCAGAAATTGTACAAGTCTTCTTGAGGTGCGCTGAGTACGAAAGTTGCTATAGCGATGTCATTAAATCAAAAGCGCGGTGATTCTGAGAATTCTCTAAGGAACATTGAGTTCATGCACAGGATTTCTGAGAAATAATTCAGGTTATTTAGCCTTTGAGATTGCTCCAGCGTAAGAAGGCGAGGTAAAATTTTAGCTGTTTAAGGTACAATAATTTATTGAACATCTGCCTAACCTGATGGTATTTTTCTATATTTCTGTCATGTCAAATGTACAAAACTTGTTTGCGCATTAATCGTCTCAAGTTGAAGTACCAGCATAGACCAAACGATGTAAAATGCAGTTTGTATGTTTTGCGGAAAAAATTGTCGTTCGTAAGCTTGCTGGTTCGCAATCGATGGAAAACTTCGCCCAAGCTTCGGACAGCGGATGACTCTCGCCAAGTTATTAAAGGTACAGCTTCATGAAAGTTTTAGATGCTGCTCTAAAATTACGTATAAGACGATAAAATGACGAGTAAAAAATTTATTCATTAGTTTAAATAAAAAATAGAAAAAAGAGTTCATTCTCGCTGAAAGCCTGAATTGTAGTTTGAGCTTGTTCAGAGCGCAACAATTTTTTTTGTTGTTGCTTATTTTGTTGAGATATTTTTAACTCCCTGGGCTGAGTTGCTTCTTTTCTCAATATATTTATTACCTCCACTTTGAGTGAACACTGTAAATACTTGTCGCGAGTAGACTCAAGTGAGTCAATTGGAAGAAAATTATATAAATAATAGGAAACTGAATCTATGCACGTGAGAGTAGGGTCCGTTAGGTATACTATCCTTCAAGCTCGATGTCTATACTTATTTCCATAAGTGGATATTCTGCAAATTTTGAGCGCAAATCGTAAATTCATAAATTTACCCACCAACGAAGAGTTTGCGCACTTGAAAATTTGCTGTCTTGCATTTGTGAAAAACTTTCGCAAGATGTTCTCAAATTCGTAATAATTCTTAAATTCGTAATGGCAGACGACAAAATTTTTTTATTTCTGTAGGATGACAAAAACCAAAAAGTCTCCAAATGCAAATAAGCTGTTCGCAATTTAAAAAACGTACAAGATTTCCATTGTGCAGTTCAGCATAGAGGGCATGATCTCCATTTTTACTCGATCAAATCTTTTCATTGCATGTTGAAACATCGTGTGCTCATTGTTGATCTCCTGCTGTGCAAAAAAGTACGCCGTTTGAATAGAAAGTAACGTAGCATGAGAAAAGTAATTGAAAGGCTCATGAGTACAGAAACTGAACTGCAAAATCTACGATACGAATATAGGTGTCGACGAAAGAAGTTTAAGGGGCAAGCGAGGAAGATAAGAAATAGATGGAAAATTAATTAGATTTGTGCAAGTGTCTATATACAAGGCAGAAAAAGTACAAATGAAGTAACTGTGAATGAAATTGTAGTCAAGAGTCGTGGGGTGGATCTTAGAATACAAATAGTGAAAGCAGTCGAAAACTTTTTAGAAAATACAGGGGGAATGAATGAACAACCAAATTCAAAAAAGTTGTAAGCCTTCAGCGTGATGAAAATTGTGACGTATAGTTTATATGAGCTGAGGTTAAAAGTTCTTGAAGAAGTTGAAGAAAAGAAAACCATGTGGACCTGATAGAATTACGTATGAGTTTTATAAACGAAAATAAGTGAGCGTTAAATGATTGATAATATACAGACGAGTGAAAGCGTTTCAAATGCATGGAACAAATGCAATATGGTGCAAGAGCGCAAAGGGACGTCAAAAGAGCATGAGAGATGTGATGAACTATAGACACATTGCTTTGGCTGATACCCGGGGTTAGATTTCTCGGGGCATTCTAAATTAAAGGATGAAACTGATTGTGGAAGAACAGGGAGTGATATGCAAACAACTTCAGTTTTAGGAGGGAAAGCGTTGATGAAAATAACTATTTTGTGATGGAAAAATATGCTAAAAAATTGAAAAAAACAATAAAAAGGCGTTACTACCTTGCTTAGTTGTTAAAAAACGTGTGTACCGGGTGTTCCACAAAAATGTCCCCGGCTTTTTAATTGATTATATCTCCGATTTAAATTAACATATTTGAATTGTCTTTTTTCACATCGTAGTAAATTTTGTTTCCTTTTCGGATAATTCAAGTTTTTAAAAATCATTTAATAACCACTTTACAGTGATCGATTTACTGAAAGAGGTAGAAAAACTAATTGTCCAGTGGAAAAGTTTTTAAAACAATATTAATATTCTTCCGTATTTTGTACTTTCCAAAAAACTGAACAAACAAAAATTTAAAAGAGTAACAAATCTTTACCTTAAATAACATTTAAATAAATAAAGTAAATGAGTATCCTTCGACATGCCCTCCATTTCTCTCAAGGCAAGTATTACTTCTAGCCACCATTGAACGACGAGTCTTGCAGATTATTGCACCGTTTTCTTTCAGTTCATGAAACACTTCTTTAGTTCGTTGTCGAAGAACTATTAATGATGGAGGTGATACATACTTGGTGGTATGTAGGATACATTATTTCAAAATTATTTTTTACAGCAGGTATTGAGAAATGAAGAACACCAGTGTTGTTTTAAAAACTTTTCCTTTGAAAAATTAGTTTTTCTACCTGTTTCAGTAAATCGATCACTGTAAAGTGGTTATTCAACCGATTTTAAGAAACTTAAATTATTCGGAAAGGAAACAAAATTTACTACATTTTGAAAATAGACAATTTAAAAAAGTTAATTCAAAGCGGAGAAATAATAAATTAAAAAGTCGGGGACTTTTTTGTGGAAATCCGGTATAATAGAAAAAGCCGCTCGAGGCCGTTTGAGAATCTGAAAAAATATATTCTAGGGGAAAAATAGCGAACATTGTAAGTAAAGTTCATGGAAATACAATTGCGGTATCCCGGCAGTTTAGCGCATAAGCTGAATTAACTCAAATTTAATAACAATTTAATATCCTCCGAGCGCCTTTCACAACCGAAATTCAGCGTATTTGATTCCAAGCAGAAGTTTTTCCTTCTGTTCGGACAAATTATTTACGAAAGACCGGCTGGTGAAAAATACTTATAAAATTAATTTTCATTTTCATCAATCAATAAGGAATTATGGTTAAAATCCGACAAAAAAAATTTCACAATTATAAATATAAACACTAATTCAGTTTACTTACAAGATGCCTTAAGTTACGTTTAGCCGACATGTTTGATGTTTTGGATCTTATTATTCCTGCTTTATGCTTTACAATTCTTGTCAACTTTTTTCATTGTGGTTTACTTCTTCATTTTGACATTATGTTCTCACAAACATCGATTTAAATTTTTCTTAAACTAGACCTGCTGAAAAAGTAAAATCGTACAATTTTTTCAACAAGATCTTCAATTAATATCCCACAATTATTTCGATGTGGAATATTTTCATGTCTATCACAGTATTAACATCTCACTCACATTTCTCTCACTTTGATGAGTTAAAGAATCATGCCATTGCTCAGATTTTAGCCTGAATTGGTGTAATTTTTTTCTTGGTCTATTTTCGGATAAAGTATTCCTAATTATTGCGTGCAATTCTTTGATAAATTAGCCTAAGTAATTGTCAATTTCCTACAAGTCATTGAATCTTTAAATATGAACATAAACTGACAGAACTTATATTAATTTGATAAATATTCCTGTTTATTTACAAATTTATTCTTGTGCCAAATCCAAAGGACATAACTTCGAACGAGTGCATTTATTTTTCTAATGCTCTGACGAAGTTTTGAGTGCAGATAGTAATTAAACTGCCAAGTTAATGCAATTAGAGCCCGTGATAGATAGTGCTAATACAGCTTATTTACTGCAGTCATGATGAGGTTTGGGAGAAAGTGAGGTTTGGGAGAAAGTGAGGTGTGGGAGAAAGAAGGAAAGTGGGGAGAAAAGGCGGAGTAGGGCGAAAGCAATGAGAGAGAATGGTGGAAAAAGCAAAGATGAGCTTACCGCTATAATTAACTCGGATTTTCTGGCATCTATAGATAGGATGAGGGCATTGATTGGCAAGCAACATAAGAGTAAATTAATATCGCGGAAAATGGAAATAGAATAAAAAGAAAAGCTATGATGAGGAGAACGCCGTAGGGAATAGAAAAACATAAGAAAGAAATAATGTGCGTTTGATGGAGAGAGTGATTTTTACTCAAGAAAATAAGGTAGTTCAATTTGTGAGTAAATTTGTCATTTTAAATCAATTTATGGTCATGAAATCAAACTTAGAGCGGATTTAGTTGCATAATACTGATAATCTCCTTTCTCCTTCACTAGAGAATTTCTTCGCACATGCGCTCCCAGAGGTTTTTCAATGTTTTGATAAACATCAATTTACACGATTCCAAACGCATGAACTAATTTAATCTTGAACTAACATGTCTAACTCGTCAAACGCCTTCTGCACTGCATGAGATGAAATCGCTGTAGAGTAGCACGGCACATAGCAAGGACACCATGAAAAGGGGTATTTTTTGGAGACTGCAAGCTATATAACCGATCCTGTTATTCACCAAACAATTCCAACCAGCGATTGAAATTTGCGTCCTCGCGTTATTATTTAGTGATGTTTGACATAAATTATTGGTTTTTATGTATACATCAATCAGCGTTCTCCCCTAAGTGTAGTGTGGCATTCTCCTCAATCGTTTTCATGGGACGAATATCGCTTCCTTGTGAAAATAATAAAGAATCAAAAAGGGATTAGTATGTTTTACCAACATTAAAATGTGTCCGTGATGATAGTTACTCAATTTTTAAGAAGCTTTAAGATTCACAGATATAATAAGCTATAACTATTTGAAATGTTTCTCTGAAATCATATACGACTTTATTATTTTAGAAAAAAACGGGTGGTAAAACTGTAGACGGAACTTAATTTATATTTCTTCTATGAACTAAAAATATAATTACCTGCTTAAAAGTTCTAGAAGCACCTGCCTTTTTTATGAATGCTATCAATGGAAGCGAGGGTGTTACCTCTAGCTGACATGATTGGATTCTGAAGATATTTGATTAACGTCCTTAAGATGTATCTTGATTGTTAGCTACATTTTTCTTCTGCACTTGAATTTTTGATCCTAAATATATTTTATAATAGAAGTTTTAAAACTACAAATTTCATTAACTTGTATTATACATAGTCAGCCATGAGATAAATCGATGATAATCGACAAAAAATGTGGTAAGATTTACCTAAAACTTTGTTTCAGCTTTAAAAACATCAATACACTCCTTCGAAGTAACGACCATTGAATCAGGCACAGCAATAAACTTTAGGCTAAATAACCAGAAATACTTTTTACATTAATGTAAGTTCCATTAGTAGATGTTCATATTTAAAGATTTAATGGCACGTTAACAATTACTTAGGCCTATCCAGGTATGAGGTATATCGTGCTAGTCTCAAAATAATCGAACTTACTTTGTCTGACACTGAAGTAAATTCTGACAGCGAGAACAAATTACATTTCTTCATGCCACAATTTATTACAAAATTCTTTCGGGAAAATCCACGGAGGGCTAACGCCAATTCCTTGATATCCAGGCAAATTAGGGCGCACCGAGAGATTTGAAACCAAAATTAGACCGTGGAAAATGGACCACGATAAACTTTATCACACCTGAACCGAATCTTCACGCCTTCGTATGAACTGAAGAAAAAGTTGTACGAGTAATTGCACAGAGTTGTATCCCACATCACTCTTTAACCATGAAAGAAGTTAACTATCTTCTAAGGAAATATCTCCCAACAATGTCCTCACACTACAATATTTTAGAGTAAGACCATACATTTCTAGTTCAAAATATTGACCATAAAACAAGTGGATAAATTTGTAGAATTTCTTTCAACTAAATGGCAGTTGCGTTAAAACAAATAGCAAACTTGCCCTATTCAAGAATAATCAAAATACTGTTTAATTCAAAGAATTTTTAAACGCACATGTTCAATTACCGAGTCTTTGCCCTCAAAATAATGAATATCTTCAACGTGTCTGAGAAACGTGTGGCAACTATCAAGTTCTTTGGTATTACAAGCGATGTTCCTCACAATAAAGTTTTTCGTGCAGGCTTAAAAATGTATCAATGTTCTTTTACTACTTATTTTATCGATTGCATTGGTTCCGTTGAAGACTTAAATCGTTAAAAGATGTGCAAGATTTGTTGGGTATTTTTCGTAAAAGTTTTCCAATAAAGGATTAAATTTCATTTTCGAATGTTATTCCATGCATTCATTAATTGCATGAAACTCTTCAACCGCTATAGCGACATTGTCATGACAAATCATGATGCTTTAATTTTCAAGTATCTAACCCACACTTCGAAGGAGTTATTGGAAAGTCATTGTATCTGAGCTGAGTTAACCTTTTCACTATAGGAGATTTGATGCTATAGATCAAAAAAATTCAAGTTATGAATTTACAAGGGCTCTTAAATGTATTGGAAATTGTACTGGATCTTTATTAATAATAAACGGTTTTCGTTGTCTTCTAAAGAAGGCCATTATCAGCAATAGGGAGATGCTTGACCGTTTTCAATAAATAAAAAATTGACGCCATTGAAAGAAGTTTAGTGAACGAGAACATAAATATATGGGCCAAATTTTAACTTTGAGTAATCAGTACACGAATGGAATAAAAGTACGAAAGCCTCAGTGGCGTTTGGCGAAAATAAATCGCCTGTCTCGAATTATGTAACATGAATTTGATATTTATCAGAGAAAAATTAGAGTCAGATGCTTGTCGTTGCATGAAATCAGGTTTACGTAGTACTACTGATAATTTTATATTTTTCTATTTATCCCAGTCTTCTACCCTAATGTGAATCAAATTACACTATAAAACGTATTTCTCCCCTAAAGTAGAAACACTGACCAACTTCGCACTGAAGATACTGTCAGGAGCAAGTTAGTTAAAACATGTGAGATGTGCCGAACGAAAATATGAAATCTAACTTTACGGTTAAAGAATATCATATCATGAACAAATAAAAGGTTACCATCTGACGTGGAGTTAAGATACTACAGACACGCTTCCACTTATCAAGCGAATGGTGTGATCGGCTGATTTCTTCAAAATAAAAAACACTATGGCATTGGATTTTATAAAATAATGAACATCGTCAATAACGAGCTCGTCAGATAAATGTCGTTTTCCACTGCCACATGTTACTTTTTTTCATTTGGAGCCAACCATTCAATTAGTATGGAACAGGTACTTCAAAATATCTACCAAACATTCAGCCCATTGTGATTTCTTCCCATGTCGTATTCTGTAAAAATTTGCTGATGACATGTTGAAAAAATGATTATTTACTGTTGAAACAAAACAAACAGAATGTTCATCAAGAATTAATCGCATAAGCTTTTCAGCTGATTCGAGGAGTAGGAATTTATATAAGATTATAATTTTTAGATTATCCAGAAAGTCTATAATCAATTCTTTGTATATTTGCAGGAAAAAAATTTTCATTCAAAGCCTGTCTATTTGTTATTTCTATTGCTTAAAATCCATGAACTCTAATTTAGAACTTTACACAGCCTCTGTGGAGACTTTAAACTGTGTTGAAAAACAGAAGACAAATAAACTGAAAACTAAACAGACTGATTTGGAGGGTTTTTACACCATTCGTTCTCGAAGTGAAGAGTCACGAATAGGGCGAAAGAAATTAGTTGGCAGTCAGCGAACCTCGCGTTGCGACTCAAGTCGACGAGCCTGCAGCGCCTTTTAAGTAGAGCTAGGCCTCCATTTCCAAAGGATGTTGGGGAAGATGTAACGCAGCCAAAAGGGGCTTGATCCAAAATTACAAAACTGAGGCTCTGAGCAAGACTGAGTGAGGCAACAGCATGTTGTGGGCAACAGAGACGGAGCCGATACTCTGCAGCTTTCTGTAGTATAGACTCGAACTACGCTGGTGCAAATTATTGATGTCGGACGGGACTTTACTCGTTTCCACCTGCGAAGAATTTTCGATATTTCAGAGGCAGCATTACTGGGAGGGTTGATGGCAAAAAGGTGAGGTAAACAGTAATACACAAACTTTCCCGGTGTTTTTTACACTTCTTTTACGCTTGGTGAACTTGTGTTGTTAAGTAATTTTGAGGTATATGGGGCTGAGAGAATACCATTGCAAAATTTAAAAAACATTAAACTCAAGGTCTGAAAACCGCGCAAGTAAAACCCAAGGATCGAATAAAACCGTCCAAGGATCGAATAAAAGTTAGCTAAAATTTACTTTCACTTGCGATTAATAGAGCAGAAAATAACATTCATAATCAAGCAGCATTATACACCAGATAAATGTCATTATTTTGGCATCAATATACCGTTCAAAAAGGTTGCAGATTTGAAAATGTTGTAATTTTTAAAATATTAGCGCTACGTGGCTGAGTTAAATTTAATTGAAAATAACTTGAATTAAAGTTTTAGTTAATTTCAGTAATTTTGCCACACCAGAAGGGCAAAAACAAGAATTAACATGAGGAGGATTTTAATTAGCGATGATGATAGGAAATCAGTGAAAAAATTGTCTGCTGAGACTCAGGTAAATAATACTACTGTTGATTTTATTCTTTATGAATAACTTTATTTAAAACCACATAAAATGTAAAGTCATGAAGAAAACTCAGTGCAGGATAAAGATCGGAGGTTTGTACTTCAATGGAGAACAAAAAAATGAGCATTTCTGATCAAATATTGTTGAATAATAATTTTTAATGATGAATATCACATTTATTTGGAAGGTATGCCACATAGAACAAATTATTATCGACATGAAATAAAAAATTTTATCCTGTTATTTTCAATTAAACCAATTTCAGCCTTCTAGCACTTATATTTTACAAACAACAGCATTTTTAAGTCGGCTACTTTTTTAGAGGGCTAAACAATACAATTAAACCTAAGATGCTTGAAATTAAAAACAGCTAGTGACTGGTCACTGTGAAAACAATACCTAATTAAAACAAAGAAATTTATTCAACAAAAATAGAACAGACCTACGTACTTATGAAACATCTGATTACCTGAAACGCTTTGTTCGAGTCAGGAGGGATTTGTGTTGAACTGAATTAAACCGGCTTTAGAATTTTGGGATATTACATGAATGCGCGAGATTCATATCTACAATTTGTATCGATATCTTATATTTCCATTACTCATTTGTTCAAATTTAAATTTTTAGCAATTACACGAGAAAACCCATATTTTTTAGATATGGATATTGTTCTGATGGCCGTAATTACGCACGTCATTCAATTTTTTAGGAAAAATAAGGAGCCAGCGATTTAAGCAGCACGATCAGTTGGTAGTTCAAGATCGGAATCTGATTTCAAGAAGTTCTATTATAGCTCGTATTGATGTACTTTATCGTTGAAATCTCCTGCATTTCAAATACTCCACACATACTGTATTATTCAAATTAAGGCTTTCCCAACTTTAAATTTGTAAGTCTAAGCAAATGTAGGAAATCGGTTTATACACTTCACACACTCTTGAATAGCATGAAAATCTGAAGTAAATTCGATCAAAATTTCCCCTGAGCACGCGCTACACTACTTTTTTACACCTCTCTCGCCAATTTAATCTCACACTCTCAAGTCGCAATACCAGCACCGCTTTTTCGTTGTTTGCAAGACCATTTTCTCGCAGGATGCGCCCTGACACCCTCGCTAGCGCGGTGGGAGTGCGCCTGACAGCCACGAGATGTGAGGCGCACCGACTTCAAAAGTCAGTGTTGAGGTATCGGAGCACCGATACCTCAGAGATTATTTTCTGGATACATCCTAATGGCAATAAATCATGCTCTCGCAGAGCACGGGATATATTGGAGCGATGCTAAAACGTCCACAAGAAATATATTTAGCAACTAAATCACTCTTGCAACCCCCAATGTTCACAACTTTTATCCATGCATTTCTGTTTTCTGTTTTCAGCTCTCCTGTCTTTAAACTTTGAAGCCCGTACTTTTCAAAACTCTTCTCAAGATGTTAAATGCACAAAAATAAAAATCAGATTTTTGAATAACAATTTTAATCATAGAAATTAATAAGCATGAAGCGAAAAGTTAATCAAAATTAATCAATATAACTTAAGACTCCTACTTTGATGGATCGATTCATGTAGTTAATCAGAAGAACACTTTTATTTTTATGTGCTAAGCCTAATGAAGAAATATTCACCAGAATATTCTTGAAATTTAAACACTGAAGATGCAATGCTACAAAAGCGGTGCTAATGTCATTCTCACTTGGACGGCGTAATGTTTAAGACAAGAGTGGGACACTGAATTGAGGCGAAGATTATCGAGTACAACTTTCATAAGTCAGCTAATACTTGCTGGAGTATTTCAAGTGCTTTGCCATCCTTAACACGTTGAGGGCTGCGGGGTAAACTGAGGTTCAAATTAAGTTAAAATTATAGTTTGTTTAGGTCGCACCCTATTATGAAAATTACTTCAGTGACCACCGGTGGGTCACGTTACAGTCAACGTGTTCAATCTTATTTACATTACGCGGTCAAGAAATTTAAAAAGTAACAGCATGAAAGCGAACTATGTCCAGAGATTAAACAGAGTGCAAGAGGAATATAGAAAGACATCGCCAAAGTCTCTTGAAGGGAATTCAAGTAACAGAGTAAGCGCTCTTAAAATTTAACGTTATTTAAACAGAACTTTTCATCATCCAATCTTGTCTATTATCCTGTTTCAGCAGCTTGAATGAAAATAATTTCAGAACCCCTTCAACTCCTACACGAACTACGTCTTCAACTGAATAAACTTAATTCCGTTGAACTAAAAAGATTACGGGGTTAATTAATAGAGGCCTACAAGTACATTAATGACTTTACTGATGTTAGCTCAGAAAAACATTTCGGCACTGAGAACTATGTCCGAATCAAGAATAACTGCCAGAAATTAGTAAGAAGAAATTCTAAAACAGCTCAGACTTTGAACTCTATTTCAGTAAAAATTGTCTGAATGCGGAATAGGCAGAAAATTTTGTCTCGGTTGGCCCAATAAATGCGTTTGAAAATCGCCGTAGCCATCACTGGGTGGCAGTATCCTAGTATTCTGAAGCACGAGGATTAGCCAGAGGTGCAGATAGATTTGAAAAACACCACTTGCGTAATTTACTTTGCATGGGCAAATGCCCCGTTTCCCAATGCGATCTATTTCTAATTCCGTTGGTGATGCTTCATCCGATAGTGGCGTCATTAAGGCGTAAAAATCTTGTAACGACTCTAATATATAACAATAATAATAAGGAATTTGTTATGTAATGGGACAACATTTTGTGAAATGGCTGAAGATGGAGATATTGTGTAAATATGAATGTATCATACTGTCGCTTAGTTTGAAAATAAAGAACTGCAAATGTGGCTTTCTTCTCTCAGTTAATGTCAGATAGTGTTAGTGTCAGTTAGTTAGACTTGGGAGGAGTCCGAGAATCGGCCACTATATAGGCTAATTTCTGCTGTCACATTCTATTATAAATTTCTGTTGCCACTTTATATTAAAAGGTTACATTTGGAAACAAGTTATATGTAGTGCCAAATGAAAATGAATGGAAAAATTATTTAGGCACGAATTTGAGGGTGAAATGTGAGATTTCTCTTCTAAAAAAAAATACGGCGCTAGACAGTGAAGCACAATGGTTGCATGATTGATTTTTTCAGCTCCACTGAGATGCTAATTGAGTCAAATCTGTGGTGAGATATGATTACTACATACATTAAGCCCTCAATATTGAGTAAAAACTTGTAGGCTTTTCTTCTACATTAATACCAGCACAACCATAACGACCTATACACAAGTGAGTAGAAATCTGTGCACCAGCATGGCTTAAAAAAATAATATTGCAGTCTTACCACTGTTTGCGAATAGTGTTGATTTGAATACGTTTAAAAATTTATATCTAAAAATGAAAGTTAGAATACGTTGACTGGCTCCAAAAAAGTTTCAATAAATGGAATATGTAGCTATTGAATGAACACATTAAATGACAAACATGCTCGAATTAATTTTAAAGTATACGAACTGTTCGATAGACGCTATCAGAACGAAAAGTCACGCTATCTACTGCTATTATAATTATAATTGTCCCTTATTATGTTCATACGAACTTTGTGTGATGAAGTTTCGAATGATATTGTCAACTCAGTTAACACGTTGACTGAGATGGGTTAAACTGAAGTTCAATATTCAACTCAAATTTAAAGTCAAAAGTTGTTAGAAGTTTAGAAATAACAAACATTAACTGGGTCCATTGAATAGCATGAATTTTAAAAGATTGCCAAAAATTTTAAGCGACCCTTCGATAGGTCATATTGCAGCAGGAAGAACTTAAGCATCACTTATCGATTAGTCGTATCGCAAGCACGTGTTAAATACAGTAAACACTGAGTATAAAAAATAATAATTTACAAATGATTTTTGGTGTTCTTGTAAAATTATGCGCTTAGGATAACACAAATTAATTGCTAAAGAATTTTTTCGATCGTAAAACATTGGAGTAAATGAATAATTTTGTCATTATCTAGCATCCCATAAGATAATAGACAGCAGATTAGGTGTTGATGAGCTCATGTTTGTCAAAACAAATTATTATTATTCCCACGTGACCTCACCTCCGTGTCATATTCAACCAAAAAACCACGCACGTCTCTGCAGTTCTCACTTTGGGCCCTGTATAATAATACACTTCTAGCGCCAGAATTCCCTACTCAATTAAGTGAGAGCAAGAGCAAGGTAAACAGAAATTATGAAAGCGTCCAGTAAGGGATTGCAGAAAACTCTAATGGCCTCGGGCAAATTATCCCTCAAGAGGTCTAATCGACTTCAAAGCCTCAATTTGAGACTCGCAGCTCACTGAGGTAGCCATTTTTCAGAGTTAAAACAGTAATGCAAACTAATTAAATTTCTTTCACGATCGAGGGAAGTTAATGTGGTACGAGAAAAACTAGGAAATGCAAAGCTTGGGTACGTCGTTAACGCATTTAATCCCATTCCAGGCGTCACTGGACTTTAGTATCTCTTAAAGAGAACAGAGAAACAAAAATTACAACGGAAAAATTTAATCCCACAGAAAGAATTTAAACGGAGTATTATAAAGCTGAAAGGAAGTATTTCACAGGAAGAGGTTGTAAGACAGTTTCAGAATTTTTGGACATGACCGATATGGAAAATGGAAAAACATCAACAATTATTAGAGATTATTTCAATTTTTATTCTTTGCGATATATGTTCAAATTCAAGACACGAAGCTAACTAAAAAAGTTTGGAAGCCGAATAACAAATGCAAACAATAATGAAGTACAAGCGTGATACGTCATGCACTTCGTTTCTGAAGCTATTTACTACACACATATTTTGCAGAATGAATAAATCATTATAATTAATTGACGCTATTACACCCAATTTCTATAATTAATTGACATTGATTGAAATTTAGTGCTCAATTTACATTTATAATTTAATTGACAATATTGAACCCGAGTGTAACATGCGGCTTTCAACTTAGCGTGGCAAATGATCGCTGTCTAACGTAATAGCATTAACATGAATACCGTCAAAAATAGAAGCCTAACTCGACGCAATAATTAGTCTGCTCACAAATAAATACACAATTCAACGAATGATTTGATGACTTGAAGTTCAAGTATAGATTGTTAAATAAAGCTTATAGTTCAAATATAGATTATTAAATAAAGCTTATATATTAAATGAAAAAAACTGTAGCAAACAATCTAAAGATTTTTTCAAACTTTGAGAACTTGCGAATGGGTAGGAACACGAAAGAATATTATCAAACTAACAATCTTAATATAATATACTAATATAATATGCTAACATAATATACTAACAATCTTAATATTTTTCACAAAAACTGTGGAGACCTGATACCGCGAAGGAGATTGAGCGCTGGTTTGTTTTCTCGTACGAGGGGAATCTACTGCATAGCGAGCATGCACCTGCCCTTGCGAAGGAACGTAGCTCACAAACGATTTTGAACTGTGTCTTTTTTACCTCAAGCTTTCAGTTTACCTCAAGTTATTGAAATATCTCATTAACTGAGGAAGAAAAATAAAAATGAAATTGGTAGTTCTAATATATGTCGCGAAAGGTGAGGGAAACTTAACTATGTAGAGGAGGGCCATTAAAAACCCCTTGCATATTGGACTTCATCATTGGACAGAGAAATCGTAAGCACGAAGATCAACAATGAGCCTGAGAATATTTGAAGAGAAAGGGAAGTTTTAGCGAGACCATCAGAAGGGACCGTTTGCAAAATGCCATATGTGCGCATATAAGAAAAAAAAACGATCTTAACAACAGTTCGCTCAGAATTTGTGTTATTAGAATATAAGTAAATAAAAGCTATGACCTACCGGTAACGCTACGTCATGGTTACATCAAAATGCTACAATTTCAAATGATATAAATTGATTAAAATAAACAAATAACTCTGGCATGAGTCAGAGTGAGTTCAGTCGAAATTCTTTAAATAAATATCATCTCTGTTAGAATGACTTGCTTACAAATTTTTGTGTCAAGATGATATGTTTCAAAAATTGGTTTATTTTTTAAAGGAAAAGGGAAAGCTTAAAGCTATATGTTGATCAATACTCAAAAACCGATACGTAAGTAATAAAAAAAATACGATTCTTACTTGCAGGCGGAGAGTGTTTGTTAGTGGTCATAAGAGTGAACATCTATATCGTAATGGGAGGCCTCCAGCCATTGTGAAAAAAAAAACAGAATTTGCCGAATTCTATTCCGAATTTTCGTCCGAACTGTGTGGTTTTAGTTCCTCCGTCTATTCGGACGAATCTCGTCAATAGGTGAGAAGTCAAGTGAGTGATAGGATGGATGATCTGAGCCTCTGGAAAGTTCTCTGTTAAAAATCTTACTGTTTGGAAGAACTGAAAATGTGAATCCATTATTCACTAGAAGAAACACGTACGGTGAGCACCATAAACTTTTTTCCAGAACTTCTAAGTCAACCGAATGAGTTTCATGAGTATCATATAATTACACCACTTACATTTGTTTACATTCTTAATGCAATCGAAGATAGCATAACAAAGGAATTGAATTTCCATACTTTCATTTCTCAGTGAGAAGGACTTGCCCTAACACAAAGGTAAGATTTTAGAATTAAATAACATTATAAATTAGTTAAGTGAAATAAAAATAAAAAATAAATTCCATATTTCATGCTAATGACATAAGTACTACTCAAATTCTATATTTAATGAGAAAATCCTTATTTATTAGTCATATCAGCGTAAAACAAAATTAAATGAATAATAAAAGCAAAGAAACATTTAAGCAAATATGAGTTGGAGGAAAGGTAACCAATCATTATTAATAAAAGTGTAACGAATATGTAGTACACATTGCTGTGCGTAACCGGAGAAGTTAGCGGATGAAAGGTAGTTCGTGACTGTTCGGACGAAAAAACAAAATTTTTTGAAACGACAAATTGTTCGTCCGAATTAGTCCGAACTCGTCCGAAGAGATGCGGCCACTGAAACCACTTCCCATGTATTCCATTATTTTGATTGTTCGGACGAATTCGGAAGAACAATTTTTCGGAGGAATTCGGATCCAGCGTAACCACAGCCTAAACCTACTCCATCATGGCATCCAGGAACTTCTCTATTACTAACTCGATACTCATTTGTCCGTTTGTATTTGGTGTCATTAAATTACTCCCGGCTGCAAATCTTATATTTATTAAACTCCTTCCCCAATATCTGTCGTATTCTGGAAAAGAAATTTCTCTGCGAGAGAGAGGCTTCCATCTCACTCCAGTGTTTGTGACAAGTTCCTCTGTATGTCTGAGCCAGCCTGGCAAGCTGAAGCTGAAGGTGCACAACCAGCCCCAGTAATTGGTGAAGTCTGACGGCCTGCCCGCATTGCATGTCGAAAGGCCAGCGCACCCTCTGGGGAACACGGGTTGACTTGTAGATTCCTGGTCCCGCATAAGTTACTTTGACATTTTCTGATGTGAGGAGCAAGCAGTACAAATACGCAGAAGGTTTTATAACTGCAGAGAAAAACACATAGACGCACAAGTGTATTTTATTAAAACCTTATGGTGCACGATTCCATTTCATAGGCGAGTTGCCTCAAAACACTCCTAGCTAAATCTACGGTATGTGATCCAAAAGTTTTACTTATTCACACTAACTTAATATTTACATTAGCGCTCATACCATAAGGACAGAACACATCCCCCGACATAAATCAGTATATTACTTAAAAACTAATGAATGAATCGTATTGAAATTTTAACCCAATAAAAAGTAGGTCGTAATGCATAAATCATACACAAAGTTACAAGATTTTACATAATAGCTTTTAATGAAACTGAAAAATTTATTTATCACAAGTGATACAGAGGTAGATTGTTTCTTAAGTCTAGTACAGTAGTCAAATTTGAGTATAGCTATCACATGCAACGGTAATTTCAAAAGAAGTGATCACGTAACCACTCTCCTCAATAAACTCGGCTGGATTCCTATCCAAGAAAGGCTCCTCATGCAGAAGGCCCAATACGTATTCTCCTCGTTATATCTTCCTCAGAGCAATGCTGAGATAGTGTGTTTCCATCCACCCACTGTAACCAATCAAAAACCGAATAGAAACAATAATGTCTTAGTCAACTATCGTTCATCTCACTTAGGGCAGAAGGCTCTGTCCATATCAGGCGCCTTACTGTGGAACAAACTTCCCCTGAGTATTAAAGTCCCTCAAAGACCGAGAGAATTTAAAGCCGAAATAACTCGTCATCTTGTGTCTCAAGAATAATTCTTAGTTACAGAACACACAAAATAAGTACTGTCGAATCTCATTTGCCTGGTATCTCCATTGCTCAAAAATTTCCCTCGCTTATTGTTTTATAATACAAGATATCACACAACAGTTTTAAAGTATGCGTAGGTATTGTGATTTGATCGCCTATACGCTGCCATTTGCAAACATGCTTACTTGAATATGTGTGTACGTATATAGGTGTATGTGGGCATATGGGTGTGCATATGTCCACGTACACCTGTGTGCACTAGAGTAGATAAACCGGTCGAAGGTTGCATTTTATGTCATTCCTCTCCATTTCTGTGCAAGCATCAAACTAGACCGTCATGGTACCTACACTGAGAAAAAATATAGGGTAGTTTTGACACACTTAGGCGTGTCATACGTTTGTCACAAAACCGGCACACAATTGTGTGTCATGGAGGCGACATGACACACTTTAGTGTGTTACATGACACACTTAGGGCCGTCATGACACACCTAGGGGAAATCTACGGAACCTAAAACATAGATTTAACTTACTCCCACCATACCCCTCTGACTCGCCCGTGGATCAAGAAAAATGGCTATACAGGATTATTGAACAACGAGTATTTGAGGCTTATTGTGTATCAACTCTTGACTTTCAAATTTAAAATTATCACTATATTTCCACAGGACAAAATCAGTTCTTAATAAAGTCAGCGTATTAAGCAATTTTACAGACAGCATTAAAACATTACATACCGTAGTGTAGAGAAACTTCAACTCGGAATAAATGTTTGAACAGATTAATTGAAATCAGCAAGTAAATTGAGAACATCTTCAATAATTTCTTCACAACAATGTTAAATGTATATTAACACGATATATGAGTTTGAATCTTGTGACGGTTACAATACTTATACATTCATTGAATAAAGAAAGCCCTGTATTCTTAACGAATTGTATTCTAAATAACTAAGAACTTTCACGCGCTAAAAATAGGTTTCAACATGACCATATCCTACATTCATTCATTCAAATAAAAACAGCATCAGTTCAGTTCGCCCATTTTATTCAACACTGAAATACACATTTTCTCGGTAGTTATTTCTCAGAAAATTAATAATTGAAGTCTAAACAGTAAAAAAGGTGAAACAAATTCAGCACTAAATGTTTATCTGCTTAGAACTGGAAGTCATAAAAATTATTCAACATTTAGGATAAATTCTGTGTACATCTGTGAGAACTTTTCCGCATACGTAATCAAGAAATGTTATGACAACTAAAAACATATATTTTCACTTTTAATTTCATGTTTAACATGAAACGTAAAGGTCTCATGCTACATAGTACATGAATTCTCTATTTTGAAACAAAAAGTTCCCAAAACAAAAGTTACACAAGTAACGTTCTACTTTCTCGCCACACCTTTAGAAATGTTGAATCGCATTTTACACAAGAAAGAAATTAAATATTTTTCTATCAATAATAAATCAAGTTAATGAATAGTATTATTATATTATAGGACTCTAAGTGAAATAAAAAAATCTTCTCTATACTCATTTCCAGGTGAACCTTGATATATTCATACGAAAGGAAATAATTTAGGTCTCATTTTAGTTTCACTATTAAATTAAGTTCTTGTAAAATAACGCATGTCTTACGCAATGGTTAAAAGATTTTATTGTGGAAATTGAAATAAATTTCCAAACACTTATCTCGCATAAATGAAATCATGATTCATCTCCACACAGAATGATTATATTTTCATTCAAGAAATACTTTGACAATTATTTATACCGGTCAAGTTATCAACTTTTACACAAGTAACGAAATGAAAGTGAAGAATCAAATATTAAAACGTCTGTTTGAACGTTCCCAAATAAATCCAGGAACTTTCGAAAGAACGGAAATATTTTATTTTTCACTTTGGGTTCCATAAAAAACAGCAATTGTTGAAAATTTGGACAAAGTCTTACACTGCTGTAGAGAAAATATTCTTCAAGTTGTAACAGCCAAAATAATTCTACCCGATTTTATCACTTATAGGAATTCTTATTAATAACTGTGGCAAAACAGCTTAATAATAGTATTTTCTAACACGACTAATAGAACATTACATATTACTAATAGCAGTTAGAGGAATTGGACGCAATAAATCAGATAATTTTACTCCATTTTCACTTAAAATTAATCTAAGTCAAGTTCAATTTAATCCAAGTCAAGTTCAATTTAATCCAAGTCAAGTTCAATTTAATCCATGTCAAATTCAAATTAATCCAAGTCAAATTCAAATTAATCCAAGTCAAATTCAAATTAATCCAAGTCAAGTTCAATTTAATCCAAGTCAAGTTCAATTTAATCCAAGTCAAGTTCAATTTAATCCTAGTCAAGTTCAATTTAATCCTAGTCAAGTTCAATTTAATCCAAGTCAAGTTCAATTTAATCCATGTCAAATTCAAATTAATCCAAGTCAAATTCAAATTAATCCAAGTCAAATTCAAATTAATCCAAGTCAAGTTCAATTTAATCCAAGTCAAGTTCAATTTAATCCAAGTCAAGTTCAATTTAATCCTAGTCAAGTTCAATTTAATCCAATTCAAGTTCAAATTAATATAAGTAAAGTTCAAATTAATTCAAGTCAAGTTTAAATTAATCTAAATCAAGTTTAAATTAATCCAAGTCAAGCTCGAATAAATCTAAGTCAAGTTCGAATTAATTCATGTCAAGTTCGAATTAATCCAAGTCAACTTCGAATTAATCCAAGTCAAGTTCGAATTAGTCCAAGTCAAGTTCAATTTAATCCAAGTGAAGTTCAATTTAATCCAAGTCAAGTTCAATTTAATCCAAGTCAAATTCAAATTAATCAAGTAAAGTTCAAGTTAATCCAAGTCATGTTCAAATTGATCTAAGTAAAGTTCAAATTAATCCAAGTAAAGTTCATATTAATCCAAGTCAAATTCAAATTGATCCAAGTCTAGTTCGAATTAATCCAAGTCAAGTTCAAATGAATCCAAGTCAAGTGCATATTAATCCAAGTCAAGTTCAATTTAATCCAAGTCAAGTTCAAATTAATCCAAGTCAAGTTCAAATTAATATAAGTAAAGTTCAAATTAATTCAAGTCAAGTTTAAATTAATCCAAATCAAGTTTAAATTAATCCAAGTCAAGCTCGAATAAATCTAAGTCAAGTTCGAATTAATTCATGTCAAGTTCGAATTAATCCAAGTCGAGTTCTAATTAGTCCAAGTCAAGTTCAAATTAATCCAAGTCAAGTTCAAATTAATCCAAGTCAAGTTCAAATTAATCCAAGTCAAGTTCAAATAAATCCAAGTAAAAATCGAATTCATCCAACCCTCAGTTGAGTTAAAAAATGATACAATCACTTGGTAATTTGAGCTTTTTTGTATTAAATGTGGATCTATTGGGTGTGATGAGCAAGACAGGTTTCGAGGATTTATTTACACTCGAATATATATATATATATATATATAAATAATATGCGAAATTTCACTTTATCACATGTATGAAATCATACAAAAGATTATCATCAGATACATAAGATTATCGTTGGACGATATGTAGATTTAATCTTTAAAAGGAATATAGAAATGCGATTCACTGAGTACTAATGTACGATTCTGTTTGAGTACAATTACATTACTGCCCAGATACATTCCTTCACTAGCAATGAAAATATTGCCATCCATTTTAATTCCGTGTTAGTCAATGTGAAGAAATGTAGGATCCACTTACAATACACAATAATAATATAAGAAACAAAGTTTCTAACATAATGCTGATCTTATTTGTGTGAGTTTGCAATTCAATATATAATATTATCAAGACTTGAATATTCATTAAATGATTATCATAAAAGTTATTTAAGTCTTGAAAGCATCATATATTGATGGGTTCAAGTACTTATTTCTCTAGAAATTCATGTCTCTAATTTCGTCCATATGAAGACTGACTTAATGGATAATTACTTGTTAGGATTTAACATTAGGTAAATTTCTATTAGAAAAAATTCATCTCCATGACAGCAGCGAAATCCAGAATTCCTTTCATTAGTGTAAGTAATTTAATCTCTACTCTGCACGCCAACTCTACAATGAAGGAATAATTATCAAATTACAACAAATGATTTTCTCTTTTTCCATATGAAATTTTTGCCTTCACTCATGCGTTCGCTTGGACTTTACCAACTGCCTTCAGAAGACAAATGTTTCATTTTCATTTCTTATTAATAATAGAGAGACAAAAACTGCCAAAGTAACAATACAATGAAGTTCTTACCTTTTTACTTGTCTTCACAGGGCGAGGTATGGACCCCTCACAAGATACTTGTAGTATTCCAGCTGCATAAATCCATGAGATTACCTCGCAATGTATCGATGATATTCATCTCAGTGATTCCCACGAATTCAACGCATATCTGAAAAAATTAAGGTTATATGTTATTATACATGTACATGACAAATAAAAAAAATACTCTAGCATGATTTTTTCCTTACCTAGAGAGGTGTCGTCTTACAATTATTGATTTTATTTTCAACATCACAATGTGGAACATTCGATAGCCAAAATTTTCATTTTGTGGACGAACTTCAACGCTCGACTGCCTTCGCTTTGTGCGGAATTCCCGTAGCATAAGTACTGAAACCCAATGTTAAAATTCACAAATTTTTACCATTACTTCATTCCAGTTACTCTGGAACATAAAAATGCTGACAGTAACTTTATACTGTCAGACACAATTATTGGTTATAAATTAATACTAAAGTACTTCTTACAACATACCTATTCAAGCTAATATACTCTGCACTATGGTTATTATTCATTTATCTGTATAGAAAACTGAAAAATACAATCCACATCTTCTTGTCCAGATCAACTTTTGATTGGATAGATTTTCTCAAAGTTTCAAGAATTTCTAATCATGAATTATTAATTGCTTAAGCAAACTGGAAACTCCATGTTCAGCATAATTGTTGCTTTGATTATCTATATATAAACAGCATGAACTCGGCTGTCACATATCTTGTAGTAAATCAAAACATTTATTTTGAAGATAACAAAGAAGTTAATTCTACTTTTCTTCATTTTGCATGAAAAAATCCTCTGTAGCCTGAACACATTTAAGGAAATTGTAGACTAACAAAGATTCAATTGCCATTGATCATCAAGAACTCTTGAGTTGAAGTTGTGCACAATTATTTCATTTCAACAAACTTTTCTAAGGACAGTCTTTTCATATCCTATTCTGTAGGTATATATCCTGGAGAGGGCTGCTATAAAGTCATTATTTTTAAATATTTACAATAATAATCACCTTTACAAAAACATCCAACTATAGAAAATTAATAGAAATACTTTCACGTGCAAACAAAATACTTGATTCTGTTTAGGTCCTATATTACGCTTAAGTAAAAGTCTTTCTTTCCCATACTTACTAATCAGGAAATGGTACTGAACTTGAATTAGAAGAAAAACAATTTTAAATAATTTATATACCGTTTACAAAAGTTAATAACCTAAAAATTAATATGGGCTAATCCATTCATCAATTATAATAAAAATTTCATGAAGAGAAAATTGAAGCACTAATAATGAACAGTAGTACTTACATGAGTTTTTGTCCTTGATTGAGTGAACTCAAAACCTCTGGTTGATGGAGATGGCGCATTCCAAAAAAAGTTGAAGGAATGAGAAGCCGAAGAATACTTATATAAAGCCATTAATGGGCTATCAATGCTCTGTTTAGTTGAATAATATTCAAGTGAAGCTATATATCTGGACTTGCACGAATAGAGGGAACACTGTTTGTAATTCATTTTCAAATGCTGGAAAAAATATCAAAAACTGTTAAATTAAATTAGGATATATTTCAAGAACACACCAAAATGAGTATAAAGTAGGGTCTTAGTAAAAAGCAAGCAAAAAGAAAAAGTTAGGCTATCCAACATTATAGCTATAAAGAAAATAATAATTGTAAAAAAATTAAAACCATGATTTCACCAGGTTCTTTTAGTGCAAATGACTTTAGCCTAGTCCAAAAAGACAGCTAATAGTTTTATACTTGCTTGTTTGGTTTTCTTCAAAGCTATTTTTTCAAAATCAAATACCCATTGTTAAATAAATTAATGAACATGAACTATCATAAGCATGGTTGGATAAATGAATTTCCCAAAGTAAGATACATATACCGTGGCTGCGTTTAAATGAATTTTCGAATCAATGATAGCTTAGTTTCCTGTGAAATGACATCTTATTTGATTTTACCTAATCATAATACTGTTGCTGATTATTCATTCATTACTTTCAACGTAATAAATTGATTTCAACTGCAGATGTTAATCCATGTACACATGAAACTGTAAAAAAAATGGTTTTGAATTTCTTCCCTGTTCCATTTCATTCTAATTAATTACTTCTTCACACATTTGCATCATTGAAAATTAATAACAGGGAATTCAAATCCATTTATTCATATGCAAACATAAATTATTGCACTTTTTCTTCTGTAAACGATCAAGAAAATCGAACTGTCAAGAACGCGACCTTGAACTTGAACGCCAAGGTCGCATAACGACGTTTAAGATGAGTCGCCAGTAATCTAACAACTTATGAGCCCGTACTTCGGCAAATGTATAAAACAATCACATCTCACGCTCAAATCTAAATCCTCTAGAAACGGAATGAAATCAAAACATTAATCAGGCTTCGGAACGAATGATTTTCAGGTTATCATCATGAAGCGAATGAACTAACCCAGGTACAAAAATAATGGCGGGCAGATATGAAGCCGCCACACTGCTGCGTAATTGAATGCAATATGTTATAAAAAGTACAGAAGTACATATGGCTTTTATTATACACCAAACAAATCCCTCGGAACTTGAATAAGACCACTAAGAAAGTGGACTCCACTTTCTTACGAAACTACGCTTGATATGGGAGGTTAGCGGATTACACTTGCACGCGTGACCACTCGCAATGACACCCTGACAAATACTAATTAATCATGCATGCAGCATGGTCCATGGATGATGAAGGCGAGGCCACGGGATATCTCCGTGAGCTGCATGCGGTTGCTTCTCACGAAGTTGAAAAGAGCACAAATGAGCTATTTACTTCAGTACTTGATTAATAGATCAGTGATCGACGAACTGAAGATAATTTCACTCATCATGCGCTATTTCTTAATAGTTTTCATTCCAGCAAGCACTTCATTTTCTTCGTAGGAAAGGCCATGTCTAATTTAACAGCATAATTCTGCTGAATGTATTAGTTAATTTATTACACCGACAAGCTTGGGTTGCAAACAAAAGTGTTGCAGTATATATATTTCATAGTGAGTTCCTTCTAGTATATCGGCATTAATATTCTGCATTTTAGTTATTAACACGTTCACCGCGTTTTTTGCGGTTGTTAAAGATTGGTTTGGTTACGTTGCAAGTGGCAGAATTGGGAAATAGATTACACTGCTTGAATACATTTTATACTTCCTGAGATAAGTGAGATATACAAATGCATGATAACATTTTTCACCTTGTAAAATAACAATTTTTATTTTGAAAAGATCTTGATACAGGTAAACTGTCAATAATTTATACGGGTATGCGAATAAGTAATTTACTTAGTGGTACACATAGTACTAAAACGCAAGAAACGTGTCACTTGAAATGAAAATCTTATATCATGGAATGAACTGAATAAATGCGTTCATGCATGCAACAAACGTACACAATAACTCAATATTTTTCTAAATGACTCTTATTTGCCGCATTAAGTACGAAAAGTGAAAGAAACTGGACATATATTTGCCCACATTTGGTTGTTACGACTTATTAATTGAACGTTTTCTTGAAAATATGAAATTTGAATCAACAAAACCCCCGAACAGGCAACTGATACTTTATTTTCTTCCTGGCCGTGACTTTACATTCTCGCCCGACCTGTGAGTGCGTCAAGGTTGACACACCTGGGTGTGTCAAGATTTCTCTGAGTGTATGTGTGTGTGTGTGTGTTTATCAATTGCAGACATTCTGCACCATATTACAAAGATAATGTGATTTTCTTTCTAATATGAAATTGTAAAGCATCCATGTAAAAAAAGCAATAAATTCGTTGTGTGATCATCCATTTATACTGCAGTCTTGCGCTTATAGTTATATGCTTATAATAATGTTATCCCTATGTTTGTTTATCAATTGCCGACAATTTGCGCCATATTTCAAAGATAATATGATTTTTTTTTCTAATATGAAACCTTTAGAGGACATTAATGTTTTCTTTCTTATTCACGTCCCACAATCGTTTTCATGTTTCAGACTTAGGTAGACTGTTTTGTGCCACTATTTTTAGTACGAAATTTTATAAAATTCATGCCATAATAAAAGATATTTTCTCCGTTTCCCTCGATCGGAATTTCTGGTTTATACTGACTGGTTTACGCTGATATTCGCGCACAGGCTTACTTGTATATATGTGTACGTGTGCACGCTATGCGTATGACACTAAATAGAATGCTATGTATTGCCTCGATGCATAGAAATGCATTTGTGTATCCTTACGAGTTTGGTGTAAGTATGTGCGTGCATGTGTATGTGTATATATTTGCGTGTATATGTGCACTCATGTGTGTACTAGACTGACAACTAGCATTTTACTAGAGATAATGGTCTTTTTTCTGTTCACTCTCTACTTGTAACATTACCTAACTCGTCATCTCTTTATTATTGTAAAGCATTCATGTAAAAACTATACTTTTGTTGTGCGATCATCCCCTTTTTGTTTAAACAAAATGCTTATTAACTAATGACCGCTATGGTAAAATTGTTGGATTACAAATACAAAACTTATAATCTTCTTGGTCCTCATGCTTATGTGTACGTGTATACATGTATATGTATGTGTGTATATGTACATGTATATATATGTATGTATATATATATGTATATATATATATACGGATGTATATTTATATATATATATATATATATATATATATATTTTTCATGCTTCCTTAAAATGACACTTTTGAACATTGGCCGAAACAAGCGAATCATGTATTATTTCCTGGCGTCAAGAATTGCGAAGTTTTATGTCATGTACATGTAAACTGTCAAAAGTGTTTTCACCTCACAATGAAAATGCATCGTCCATGAAATTGTGTTGTCTCTTATAATTATCATTACATGTATTATCAAATGTAGATTAAGCAAGATTAGGAGTACATTGCCCTCAATTATTTCTTTTCGACTAGTGACACGAGTTTTACAATACTCGTGTGTGTGTATCATCTAAGTGTAGTAATTGTAAGAGATTTTAAAAACCAATGATTGTACTTTTGTACCATCTATATTGGAAATATACTGTTTTTCTTTCTTTCTTTTTCTTTCTATCTGAGGGCCCGAATAAGTTCAGCGACTTCTGTGGCATTCTACATTAACGTTGCCCTAGGGTGTATCATCACTGTACAATAATGCTTAACCTAATTCACTAAACCTAGTTACGCATAAGACTGATCAATGAAATAGTTAACTCGATATTCGATGCTTCATTTTACAAAATGTTTACATGTACTAGATGTTAACAGTATATTCTATAAACAATTTAAGAGCAGACTGAAGATCAACGAAATTAACCATGACAAATTACCCTATCAGGACCAGTCATGTAGGAGACAAAATTTTACTTAGTTATCTTACACTAGTATTCTGATAGGAAATGAGAGTGAATATTTATTTTGAAAACTTTGTAAGAAATACTTTCACGGATCTCCGCAGGAATTGAGTTCCAAGTTTTAATTCCAACGAAGAGGATACTGTGCATACATGTTATGACCGAGCTTTTGAATTATAAAGAAGCATGAATTTACTTCTATTTCGGGTTAAATGGTCGTGACGACCAGTTTGTGCAGTTTGAGGTTATTATCGCCATCGTTGGTCAATGTTTCATAAACGAAATTACATAATGAGAGTTTGTGGAGATCCGTAAGTTCAAGTATCCGTAAACTTTTGAATGAATCATTTTTGTGAGCATTATATTCTAGATTCTTCACAGTTCTGATGGCTCTTTGCAGAGTAAAATGTATATTAGTTTTATTTTTATCCGTTCTGAGCAATGTTTCTATTCAGTATTGCAAGTGTGGTGAAATGAGCGCTTGGTAAAATATTTGCAAAGCTTCTTCAGGCAGGAAATTGTAAACTTTCTGGAGGATTCCGATGGATTTTGATAACTTCTAATTTGGGCGATGTGTTCTTTGAAGGTCAGATGTTTATGTATTATGATGCCCAGGAACTTACATGAGTTGCTTTCTTCGATTTTACCTTTGCCAATTTTAATGCATGGGAGAGATATATTTAAACAGAGATGAAAGGAAATGAGAGAATTCAGACCTCTACAAAAGTTGACGTACGATGCTATAAACTTGCTAAGAATTTACTTGCTTCATTTTAAAACACTCTACAGAGCATTTCGAAATGAAGAAAAGCACTCTTGCATCGTTGGAACTAGAGTTAGCAATATGGCAACTTCAACATCCAAAACACTTTCTCTTACGGAAAAAGGATTCATTATTGCCAACTATAGAGAAAAAAACTTAATTTCAAAAATTGTTGTGGTACTTGTGGGTTATCGGTCACCATTTGTTTAGGGAAAAAAGTGAAAAATGTAATTGTTTGTAAATATTGAATTGATGTTCTGGACAGTATAAATAGATTTTTCACGTGAGACGGAATCCTTGTTGATTTGTATCTATTCCTAATGCAATTTATCTACTTTCCATATATATAATGAATCTCTAGGACCTTGCTCTTCAGTTCTTGGAAGGTCCCAGAGATTCATTTGCCCTGAAACAAAACAAAATTATAAATAATAAAAATTAATTATAATTTAATTCAGCTATCTAAACATCAAAAGGAAACCATAAATTATAATAAATGGTGACAGATTACCCACAAGTACCATTTCTGTTATTGTCTGTAAGTTTAAAAGTATCGTTCACCGTGTCATAAGCAGGTATAACACAAATAAACCGTTAGATGCAAGATGGTACATCTCCAAAAATATCTCAGAGAAAAGATCGCATAATTGTTAGAATGTCTGCAAAGGACCGTTTTGAAACTGCTTCATCAATTTCCCGTAAATTTAGTGAAGTGACAAGTAATAACATCTCAAGGAAAATAGTTTCTTGTAGTTTAAAAAATGCAGGATTGCATGCCCGCGGGTTCCAGCTACTCGTTTCAACGCGAAGCCACAAGGCACGTCTGGAGATTGCTAGAGAACATGTTGTTTGGACTGACGCACAATGGGATGTGATTCATTTCAGTCATGAATTCAAGTTTAACCAGATCGGTTTTGACGGCAACATTTAAGTACGCCGCAAAACCGGTAAAAGACTGTCTCCTCAATGTGTTAAGAAAACAGTCAAGTTTGGTCGTGGCAGTGCGATGGTGTGGGGGAAGATTTCCTCTGCAAGAGCTGGCCCCATCATCCAAACGTATGGCCAAATCAATGCTGAGATTTACAAACTGCTTCTTCAGCAGCATGTTATACCAAACTTAAGCCTTAGCCCTTGTGAATACTTATTTCCATGCAGGACAATGCACTTTGCTGCAAGACGAGGAAGATTATGGCTTTTTTGAACTGCCCTGACGAACTGGCCAGCTCAGATCCCCGACCTCAACCCAATAGAAAATGTACGGAAGATTATTGGAGAGAGGGCTCAGGATACGAACCCTCAAAATCAAGATCATTTAAGGAATTTACTGACAAAGTAATGGGAGGAGATCACTGTCGGTTTATGCAAGACATTAATTCGGTCAAGTGGTTGACGATGTGGGGAAGTCATTTTAACACGTTCCCTGCGTTTCCCAGGCTGTTACGGTTAGTTTGGTTAGGTTGAAAGTAGCTGAATAGGGAAATAGATTTTTCAGCTTGAATAAATTTTAATTCTTCCTAATGAACATGAAAAATACTATTGCACGATATTTCGCCTCATATGATAATTATTTTTGAAAGTTTTGTGAAACGGATCAAATATAGTGCATTTATACCTGCACGTAATTGGGCAATTCACTTGTTGGTACACATGTGGCCCAATACGCAGGGAACGTGTTTAACACCGTTCCTTAGCACGTTTCCTGCGATGGGTTAAACTGAAGTTCAATATTCCATTCAATTTTAAAGTCAATTGTATTAGGTAATTGTGAAAACAGCGAACATTAACTGGGTCGTGCCTTCATTTAGCTTTCATTAACTATTTATAAAAATAGAGTTTGTGACGTCAGGCCGGTCAGCAGCATTATGAAAATCCCCTCAGTGACCACCGTTGGGTCCCTTCGTAGGAAGTGTAGAATAAAACGAGCCATGGGCAAATTGTAAGTTTAATTTTTGTGACACCAATGTAAACAAATCTAATTTCAATAGTAAAACTTTAAACGCACTATGGAAAGAGTTAACGCTTGTGCTGGGCTTGTCTACCAACAAGCCTAACCCTGACACATTTGCTGTTCTTGATTACCGCTCTTCTTAATGAGTCACCTGCAGATTAAGAACGCAAACGAGCTCTACCGAAAATTATCAGATTCTGAAGGCGCTTCAACACTTGAGAGCTGGAAGCACTTCAGCGCTTCACGCTTCAGCACTCGGTCACCAGGAAAGGAAGCTCCAATAGCTCTCCTTGGTTTCGGGACATCATCGTCGTTTACCTGGGACCTAGATGTAAGACATTTTCATTCAAGATTCTATTTTTGTTTATTATTCTATGAATAAAAATTGGATGTCAACTATCGTGAAAATACGAACTTCTTCATAACCATGTAAGCTCTTCGTGAAGCTCCAAACCGAAGATTGGAGCCGGGGCAGCTCTGCGCTCTCGTGGCCCGGCGCGGCAAGGAGAAGTTCCTGCAGCGACTTCGCGCCATTCTGTCTTCGCCTCACGCAGTGGAGGCGCTGCAGCGGCACTCCTCGGCCGGCGCACGTCTCTTGAGCCCTACTGCACGGAGGAACGGCCTTCCAAGCACGTCCTTTATGGTGAGTTGGGAAGCAATTCCAGTGCGGTGTTCTCTTTCCATCTCAGTGCGTCGATTATTTTGATAATTGCCACTGCGAACGGATATTATACATTAAATTTTGTCTGAGCCGTACATAACTTTAAACCTTAGGCTCAAATAAGCTTAAACTCTTTTGTAACCTAGCAACCAGTCTAGCTGGTTAGCTAAATGCCATTGTTTGGGCTAATATTGTTCAGCTATTGCAGGCTCGTAAAATAGAGTAATCTTAAATCTTTCCTAAAGTTTTGTGAGCCGTGTCAGCATGACCATTTAGTTTCCCTGCAAGGTATAAAAATTAAATATTACAATTATATTTTCTCTTGAAGGTACGAGTACTGGCTCAGACTTCTTGAAGCGAGCTGGAGGAGTGCGGAGGGTAACCGCGCTGGCCCGTTGCTTAAACTCCGGGCTCCCACCGCTACGTCATCGGGGCGAACCGTGCCGGCCAAGCCATACATTTAATGTTCTATCCATTTTTTACTGTTCGTACCTATGCTCAGTAAAATCATGGTTACCGCAAATAGTTTTACTCCTTTGGTGACCCTTCTCCAGATTTCATTTTCAAGAGTGTGTTAACTGTTGTCCAGGCTTTAATTCTCCCATTTCTGTTCATCTTAAACTCTTTTAAATATTATGTCAAATCTTCTAACTTCGTATATGATTTTTATATTATGACCTAATCTTTATTTGATGAAGATTTTATTATGATTCATTCATAACATTCTAAGCAATAGACTGGTTTATGTCGGTGTTGTTTGCGTTCCGTATATTATGGCGCTACAGTACAAACTATATATATATAATATATATGTTTTATATATATGTTTTATATATATATAATATAATATATACATATAATATATATATATATATATATATATATATATATATATATATATATATATATATACATATCCTGTACACGTACACAAACTTGAAAAATTACACAGAAACCACAAAAAAATTATCTTCTGGAAAGAGGATTATTAGTTTCATTGACTCACTCTACAGACTGTTTTGGCGATGTGAAACGAGAATATTCAATTTTACATCCCCGGTCGCATGAACATGAGGTTATGAAAGACAAACCCAGATGTGTTAACATATTTTTGAGTTAGAGCTAGACAGACTAAAACTGTCAGTGCATGATTAATTGAAAATCTGTGAAAAATAAATCCCAACATTTTAGCGTTGACATTACATTGAGCCTGTGCCCAGATAAAATTACAGCCGCGCTTCCAATTTGAAAGAATACAAAATTCTGTTTGTTGCCTCAACGGCAAGCTGAAAATTCAGTGTTCGAAACTGAAAAACTCTGACTGAAAAAAACAGGATGAGAACTGGGCTTCGGCAAATGAGTGACGAAGATCATGACTGACTCTTTGTTAACAATAACGCATTTCTAGCCTGCATTGCTAGAATGGCTGCAAAGATAGTCAGTTGAATCAATCATTCGTTTTTTTCTTTAAAGCACGACATTAAAATTTGATACTCGATCTACTCAAACTGCACAACTATCTTCTATTTCTGTTATTTAAACGTCCGTTTCTTGAAATGTGTGTACTGTATTTTTAATGGTCTTCATTGAGTGTTTCTTCTTTTTCTGCTGAAGTGAGTGACATGAATTCTTCCATGTTGGATAGTGATGTAGTTTTTAGGATTTTGCTGACACCGCCACAAACTATTTTGACGACAAAAGTTGTTTAGACTTATGAATCGAGTTAGTTACTCATAAGTTCCGAAACATTGCGCTATTTAAAATAATCATCCATACCTACGAGACACCAATAACAATTGGGTAGTGATACACCAAGAACAATCGCTGAGCTTAGATCCTATAGTAAATAAAGAGATCTTTGGCGCCAACTCCAAACGAAGAAGAAAATTACTTTACGCCAAGAAATAATCACCAACTCCAATTCCTCATTTCAGCCACCATCAAAGGTGACTCTTATTAAGTTTAAAATTAGGGATATTGTAAAGCAAGAAATACACAAGGGAGTAACATTAATTTTAAAGAAAAGCTTTGAAAATTGTCAGCACGATTTGCCCTTTGAGACAAGGAACTAATTATACACGTGTACAATGGACACGAATAGCTGGAGCTAGAAAATGGCTAGCGTCTCATGAGAAAAGGTCAGCGGTAACACGCGGGTGTCCGGAGTCATTCTGAGGAGACAAAAACTAGTTAGCAAGAATGGCAATTAGAACCAATTGATAAGGGACGTCCAACGATTTTGAGACAAGAATTAAAATAGAGGTCACTGGCAGTGTAAATATAAATTCATATTATAGCAGATGTCAGCTTGTAGATGATGTTTCAATATCGAAGCGTTGCTTCTTATAAAGTAAATAGATATTGATTTTTTAACGACTGACAGGGTTTCGATAAAAAAATATTGAATCAATTTCTTCTTACTTTAGCACGTGATGAACTTGAACTGTTTCGTTTAGTTGAAAAGTTGGAAAAGGCTCAAATAATCATTAAAAAAGAAAATTCCTATCACGAGCGACTACCATCTCTCTTCTTGTATGCGACGACTTCCTTCGTGTACTGTTACAATTCAGACCACTCACTTAAGATTAATGATTAATTTTGTACTCGATGTGTCATAAGTCACTCCAAATAATTGAATAAAAAAGGAAATAAGTTCTCAGGCGCAGGATAGTATGTATTGCAAGAGAATTTGCGTTTAGAAATTTCCAAGTCAGAAAAATTGCGTGCAAGTTAAATCATTGCTAGGGGAGCGGGTACGAATTCACTTTCAGTTGTGAGAAGTGGCGATATTTTCAGCCCCATTACTCCGGGTGTTTTATTAATAGAGTCTTTGTTAGAGACCATATATACATGCCAGTTCAGCGAAGAAGTTAATTAATGAAATTCCCGTCTAAAGACTTGTAGAATTCGCTTCAACCGTATTCCACAGAAAGACAGTTCTACGGTAATGTATTTAATGCACAGTAATTTCATTAACGCCCTGCACGCATCCAATGGACATGGGAGGAAGGCGGGAGGAATTTCCCTCAAGAAGTGCACCCTGAAGTGGTTAATTGCGCTCCGTAATTTCATAATAAAGAGCATCGCCAGAGAGTCCCAGAGCGTGCTGGTCATCGCCTTAAAAAGATTGTTTTCTTCGCTTCAGCACTCTCGTATAATATTACTGCACGAGTGTTACTTGCTCTCGAACTGAAGCCATAAATAGCATAAATTTAAAATTCAGATTCCAAGGCGTTACTGCCTTGGTGTCAGAAAATAATTGCGATACATCGCGTTGCAGCCATCGCCTCAAGAATGTTTTAATTTTCATCAGAGAAGCATAAATTTTTCGTTTTCGCATCAAAGAATCGCCATTGATACGGAAAAAAATCGAAGGCAATAGCAATAACGAACCTTTTCTCTTTTTGTAATGCACTGTAATCTCCTGTGTACGTTCCCTTGAAAGTCTGATCAGTGTACATCCTGAATAACTTTACTCTAGAATTAACAATTATTTCATCAAACAAACCTAAATCAATATCATAGTCTAAATACTCGAGCCTACGTAAAAAATGCACAAGAAACGATAAACTTGGGGTACTACTGTTCCATAAATAATGCATTTTTTAAATACGGAGATGCATAGTAACTATTGGATGAAATAAATGGTGTCTGGAAGGAAGGGAATGTAAATGCAACACCACTCTTAGGGATACTTCTTCAGAGCCGGTCAAAAGCAGAGTTGGACACAATGAAGCTCTGAGAAGTACAAGTATGTACAATACATTGCAACGTTTAAGGAAAAACAGTTAAGTACTTTTGAAGCAGAGGGTGTCTTTTAAAAATTCGAATCCTCTGTTCGAAAGCGTGTAGTTCGCCAATGCATGTGTACACCGGTAAAAATATTTTCGACTGGAGGCAGAAATTTTAATTCGTTAAGAGGTTGTAGATGTTCTTATTTGTTCCATTACTACGAAAGTGAATTTAAGGAAAGATGTCAAATAAGTTTTTACGAAATGAAGCAATCGTTGACTTTATGAGATTTAGCTTACGACTTTTTTTTGGTCTTGCAGTGGCCGAGTGTAAAGGGCGCTGGCGTTCTGTGCTTCCTGCGCGGGTTCGAGCCCTGTACGCAGCATTTGGCGTGAAAAACGCTGACGCGGCAAATCAGAGTCGTTGCCTGTAGTGTGGTCACTGTCCTCAAGGAAAGTTACCTGGGCCCTAAACGAGAGGAAAATAAGGCCTTAAAGCTCGGGCGTGACTAGGGGCCAGAGGAACCCCTATCATGTACGTCCTCTGTAAAGTATCATGTCAATGATACTCAGCCACTCACTTCTAAAAAGAGAAAAAAGCTTGGTAAATAAAAAATAAATAACAATTGCTTACGTTTTTAACAAAATATAGATAAAAATGTATAACAAGTTTTTATTAAAACTTTAATCGAAGACAAATTTATGCATTCCGGTAAAAAATTAAGCTAAAATTGGTCAATTTTCTTATATAATTTGCCTTGAAAAAGTGGGTTGACTCCTTTCTTTGCATTTTGAATTTTTGAAAATAAACATTCATCTCCACAAGCCACGCATACATCAATGAAATGATCACGTAGAAATAGTGCGATGGAACTACTATTCGGCTTCACCAAGTTCAATGGCCTCTAGGATAGCGTAGAAAAACTGCCTTCATAATTTCAGTAAATCTAAATACTTGACTTGAACGTACACTGGACTAATCGAATAGTTTATAGCGTAAGAGAACGCTGCTTTACCATTTCAAATTCTGGGACAAGCTAAAATTGCAAAAACAAGAATTCACTTATGGTTAAACTCAGTTCAGAAACATCGACCTGTCATTTTGAGCCATTTAACAAAGAAGAGAAAATTATTTCTCAAGAGTTAACTTCATCTACATCTAGATGAAAAATCATTGCTTGCCAAGACTTTTTTGAATGCTCTTCAATATTTTTTAAGAGGTCTTAGAAGATATCGAATCCCATGCCTCAATTCCTATGCAGTGAAAATCAAATTGAGATCGAATTCAGAAAGAGAATGGGAATTTACTTCAGTTTCTAGTTAGATTGGTTAGATGATCGTAATGGCAAGCTTGACAGAATGCGAATTATTTAAGATCTTTCCTACTCTCAGTATTCAAAGTTTTATCCATAAAATTACCATTGGAAAATTAATGGAGACCCCAAACATTTCAGGAGATTTGAATGAATGCGAACAATGCGCTCAAAGTTCCTTGTTGCACCGAAGACACCCTTTTGTAGAGCATTGAAGAGCCATCATTTTTTATCAGTCCCATACCTAAATTATATTCCATACCGAATATATAGACTGATTATAGTGTTGTACAATATTTTCAGAGTTTTTCAGAAAAGATATTTTTTCTCTGATGAAAATTCCGGTACATTTAAATATTTTAGTACCAACTAGATATCCTCCATTAAAGTGTGATTTTTATTACTGAAAATCCTTTGAATTCAAATGATTTAGCTTCCTCGATTTGTTCATCAATGATATTAATGAGCAGAGTAGATGCGTTTCACTTGAGGGCGAATAGGATGCATTTAATTCAATCAAGTTTACCAATTTAATTTGCTTTGAGCACAACTAGACTGTTTAGCCCATAATCTCCCTGTTTTCCATTTTATTACTGTTTTCACTATCATTACTATTACTATGTACTATCATCAACAAAAATTATGATTTAAAATAATTTAGCACATTTTATAATAGCGTTGATGAATATCAGACACGGAAACCTATTCCTGTAAACGCCACCCATGGCCAGTATAAAGTTGTTCCGACTGAGAGCTACCAGCTATGACAATTTTTTTACGGTTCGTCAAGTAGAATTTAAGCCCTCTACATACAACTCCTCTGATGCTGAAGAATTAAAATTTTGAGATGCTCTACAGCTGACATTTACATCGGCAGTTCCTTTACTCAAGTCGCAAATAGAGAAACACGGAGACAGTAATATTCCCTGCTTCCTTCCCTTCAGTATAACTTTCGCCTTCGATTTTTAGATTGGAAGCCAAACTTTTATGACAGAAAAAGAGTTTCTGTTTGAAGAGAGAGAACTCTCTGTTGTCGATGATTTTTTCATGTTTTACAGAAATATTGAGAGGGAGGGAAAGATTAATTGAATCTATGAGCGTCGGAGATATTGAACCTACAATGTATTTTAGCTGTTATATTGAGAATATCATAATCCATTTGAGATATTTTGAATATTGTTTATGCAGTCAAAAATGCAAAAGGTATTAGCTAATGACAAAAATAAATATTTTTTTAAATTGGTACTTGTAGAAAAAGTGATGAGTTTGATCAGTTGTGATATTGCCAACAATATGTATCTACTGGTTAACTAAGAGGTTTTTGAAAAAATTAATAGTATTATTTTCATCGCGGTATGCTGTTTTTTCCTTGGGTTCCTGGGTTGATGTTAGAATCCTCCAGATGCGGGCCACGTTGAGACGCCGCCCGGCTGCTGACGCGAAGTTACACCGTACTCGCCCTCATGTCAGCGAGCTGCCGCAGTATGCTGTCCCCTGCTGCAAACGGGTAGTAATGGGGAAACAGAGGTTTGTCACGGATCGTTCTCATAAATCCATTCAGTTTCTTTTTCAACGTCTCCGAAGATCTTTCGAACTCTTTTAAGTTCCTCGATGTGCTCTTGAGCAGCTTTGGTCCCATCACTGCAAAGGATTGCTCTTGTCTACACTGAATACTAACAGCTGCCCTCTTAATGAACATTGACGGTAAGTAAGCTCTCCCGAAGCGTTCGTGCTGTCGAACTCGCAGCTTAAAGCTTTCACGTGCATGTGAAACTATGCGTCAGTCCGCACACCAACATCCATGTTGTCACGAGAGAAGGTCCCGCCTCCTTATTAATTTGCATTAATAAGGAAACCAGGTTCTCGGAATAGAGAGATTGGCGTACCTCCAAATAAATAACACAATACACAAGAACTGCAAGGATATATATAAGAACACAGTCACTAAAGAAAAAGACATACAATTACTTATATATATACTAAAATTAGGGCACCGATGAGTGGAGTTACCACTTACAAAACGTGTTTTACAGTGCGCATCTGCAACATCTAGAGAGGTCGCCTCCAATTCTTAGGTTCATCAATACACTGGATGAATCTCGTGCTATTTTATGATTACGGCAGCAGATCATACAATACAAGAACGGAGACTTACATACAATGAATATGTTACTAGAAAACAGTGCAATTTACGAACTGCCTCAAAGCCCTGACCTAATAACTTTCAAAACAATTTTTTATCCTGGTAAATTCGGCTGGCCAGCCCATCAATTTACAATGACTACATATCCTACAAACATACAATAAGACGCAATCATTAGGGCTCTTCCACCGTGCTAGGCTCGGTCATTCTTCACATCACAGGCACCCATCGCACCATCACTGTTTCAGTTCAGATCCCTTAGTTATGCACCGATTAGGAAATGGCTATTGACGTAGGTGTTCACAGCTTCGCGTACTTCATGTAGAAGTGTAACAAGACGTCGTGAGCCTCCCACCTGTTAAATGTTTACAACCGATTACTTTTAAGAGGAGAATACTCCCATTTTTTAAAGTCCTATACTATTCGACCGATCTTCATGAAACTTTGCATAGGTATGTAAATTTGAACAAGATTTATGATTGGACTTATGTGTTTTTCCCATTTTCCCCATAGAAAACGAGTTATTCAAAGAAAACGGAAAAATGGGGGGTCTTGGGAAAATCCGTGGACTCAATCAAATTTTGAGATACAGAGATAATATAGGTATCAAAAGAAGCAGAATTGTATTCTCTAAAATACAATGGAGAGTTCTTTCAGAATTTTCGAAATACTTTTTGAAAAAAATGAAAAATAGAAAAATTGAACCCATTTTCACACTTTTCTCACAAAAAAATGTAGCTAATTTTCTGTTCTAAAAATGAATAAAAGCCAACGTCATCTATTAGAGGATTAAATTTCGGTTCTTTTGATACCAAAATGATTACTGTAGCTCAAAAACACAAAACTACCTTAGGTGTAGAAATCGTAAATTGCAATTGTTCAGGCGCACGTGCTGAAGAGCGCTCAAGTGCTGAACGGGGCGCGCTCTTCGGCATGACAAATCTACACCCACCAATTCAGGCAGGCGACTGACCATACTCCTCAACTATAAACTCATTTAACTCAAGCACACACTCATGGACAGATTGCCAAACATCTCCAGATAAAAAGATTTCATAGAGAAAAAAGCTTAAATGGTGTATGGCAACCACCGAGCCCCGCATCCCACCGCTCTCGCCCCTCCCCCCTTTTGACCCACTTCCCGTCCCCCTCTGAGTGTAGAACTTCACCAATGTGTCCGCTAAATATATACGTATATTTTAATGAATAAAAACGAATTCAGAACAGTTTCAATTTTTTGAGGAGGATTCTCCCCTTAACTGTACTGATTATGTTCCCTCAAATATTCTAATTTTTTTCTACAGCAAATGACATTAAATTTATTATCATATCAAATACTTCAAGTTTTAACTTCAATAATTGACATTAAATTTCTTAATATATTTATTTCAAAAAGATGTATTTCCTTCAAGGAAAACTGCTTCTCCTACGATTCACACTGATGCTCACCCGCCCGGTAAAGTTGACATTTAATGCTCCATCAATGACTACCACAATTTGGTTGGGTTTTTAATTAACCCTTCTGTAAAAAAAGGAGAAAATTTACTGTATTGTTAAAAATAGAATTTTGATAGGTTCAACAATATATATATCTTTCGACGCACACTACATTCAAGTATCTCAACGTGATATTTTCAGTATAACACTTGGTTCTACGCACTTCTTTGCCCGTCGAAGTTTCGCCCGAGACAGCCCTCGAGTTGTCAGCTTTGCGTAATTGTTAGAGAAGGTTATTCTTTCTTTTCACCCATAACCAATCAGGCTCTTCAGAGATTTCATAAGCGCTCTTTCGAGACCTCCTTCTTAGTTGAGATCGCTGTTCATTTGTTGGTTCTACCCTTCGACTCTCCCTCCTGTGATCTTCTTGTTTCCCATTGGGCAGCCAATTCCCTTGACGTTAGCTTGAATAACTCCTCCCTCTCTCAAGGCCTATCGATACCCCTTCGAGCAACAAGTGTTAGTTGCCCGCTTGTTCTCAGGGTCCTCAAGTACAAATTTCGCGCCCTATATATATTACTGACCATTCTAGCGAGTCTTAAAAAATGCTTCCCACGTATCCAGCCCTTGGCCGTTAGTTTGCCCATAAATTTTTCTGCCGTCTGAGGTCTGTGGTCACACCCTTTGCCCTCAGCTTTCAAGCTATTGATTGCACAATCTTAGCTAAGCAAAACTTTAGCCCAAACTCAAGTGTACAACTCCACACACACACACACATTGTTCGCACAACATTGAAAGTTTTATCACGCGACACATTTTTTTACAAAAGGGTCTCAATACATGCTACGACGACGAAAATTTGCTATTAATTTCCAGAACATTTTAGCGCGTTACTTCTTTCTTGACACTGTGTAAATTATGATTTACCTTCTCTTCGTTTTTGAAGGGATTACAGGGAGGTGATCCAGTCTTTGCCGATAACTCAGGTGCTGAACCCCAGAAATTCTGGCTGTGACGTCCTCTGGACCCCTTTTAATTTCACGATGAGGCCCTTAGCTCCTGGATTCCACAGTTGGGAGCAATATTCAACTAGGGCAGTACTAATGCCTTGTAAAGCACCAGCATTTTCCAACTATATCTCGTCCTAAAGACCATCCTAACCCAACCCCTCTATCATCGGCAACTGCTAACTACGTGATCGATATGCTCCTGAAAACCTACGTTATCTTGAACAATCACCCCGAGGTCTCTCAGAGAAAAAAATCTATTCAATTCTCAAACCCCCTGCTATGGTATACAAATAATCTTCAGCCGGATGCTTTCCATTCTGGATCAGCTTGAACTTGCACTCATTGAATTTCATGCTATTATCTTGCACCCAAACATATATCTTCCCTAGATTCTCTTGCAATCCAACTCAGTCGTCCGCTCGAGTCACCTCACTGGTTAATCTCGTATCGTCCGCAAACAACGATACAAGGAAGGGCTACAGCTTACGGTTTATGTCGGATACGTGGACCAAGAAAAGCAGGGGGCCCAGTACCGACCCCTGCGGGACTCGGCTCACCACATCCAATTCAGTGGAGTGGTCAGTTCACCGCATCCGACTCAGTTGAGTGGAATCCGTCTACAGCAATCACTTACTTGTAGCCCGATTGAAAGGAACAAGTGAGCAGTTTGCCTCCGATGAATTTTTTCCTCAGCTTCGTCAGAGGCACGCCATGATCGACCTTATCAAAAGCCTTTGCAAAATCTAAGTAGACCACATCAACCACTCTCCCTCTACCCAGAGCTTCCGTCACTAACCCATGGTGCTCCAGCAATTGTGCGAGGCACGATCTACCCTTTCAGAAGCCGTGCTGATGTTCATTGAAGAAACCTACGCTCTCCAAAAACTTTGCCATTTTTCTCACAATTAACTTCTGAAATACCTTAATTATTAGAAAGGTCAGAGCTCCCGGCCTGTTTTTTTAGCACGCTCTTCTCCCTACCTTTATGGATTGGAGTGATAATTCCCAGTTTCAATAAGTGTAAATTTTTCCAGAGTCCATCAAAAGTCGTCACAAAATATGCAAAGGCTTCTTTAGGTGATGGTGACATGTCTTCAATTGGATGTTTGGGATCCGATCGTTACCAGGAGCCGATGTCGAGGATAGGTCCCTAAAAAAATCGCCCTCGCAAGTCGTCCGTAAATTTGAGGACAGCCTTTCCTACAAAAGTTCTCTCAGCAAAGTGCTCACGTTTTGGCGAGGTCACAGGTGACACAAAAAGGGCAAACGGAAGATTTTGCAATGGATTTTTGGTGTGCAAAACTTGAAAATATTTGGGGTTCTTCTCGATTGCCTCCACCGCCTTAGTCTCAACTAGTTTGGCCTCCGCCGCGTCGTGGGGCTTCAACGGCTGCCGCTCCAGTACTGCAATCTCACTCGCTATAGTTTGTACTGAGCTTGGTGTCTGGACGCGTCACGTTTTTTAAGCGTTTAGAGAGGTGTCCCCGTTTCCTCGTTGTCATCGTTCGATCCCTAAGCACTGAAATCAACTTTCATGCTGTCCTCGGAGGTACGGGCTTTCTTTCTAGAACAATGTATTCAATTTTTTTTCATGTCTATTTTTTGGCTCTTTGTTATAAATTCGGCGAATTTGAGCGTAAATTAATTTTTTCTTGCTTCTCTTCTCTGATTTGTGATATTATTTCTGTTTCAAGTATGAGTTACTTTTGATTGCTTCCTTCAGTAGACTGGTGTATGATAGGCTTGACTTTTCTCAATTTTTTAATAACGTCTTGAGTAATCCATTGCTCTTGTTTACTGTTTAGTATAATTGTGCGTGTAATAATCAGGCAGTATTGATAATTGACATAATTCAATAAATTTCCTAAACTTAACATGTAGTTGTCAAGGTTTGTTGTATGACAATCTTGTCGAAAAATGCCCATAATTGAATCCCCTTCGGAAATCAAAGATATTCTTAATATTAAATTAATTCATGCATCGGCTTTGGTAAGTTTCAGCCCGCTGTGAGAACTCGTGTTAAAAGTATCGGTGAAATTAAAAATACTGGATTATGATCAGATTAATCACATGTCTGTAAGAAAGTCAGAGTCTCTCAAGAATTTATCATAAAGCGAAGTAAACGCTGGCGAAATACATGTACGTTAACAGAAAATGGGAAGAAAGGATAAAGAGTCTTATACATTTAAACAGGAAGATGTTTTTTCGTAGGCTTCATGTTCGAGAAAATAGGAACTGAAATAGCCATCAATTACTCGTCCTGGTAAAGGGACCTGCTGGATAGCTCTGTAATATTCATAAGTACATTCTAGAAGAACAAGTGACAGGCGGTTGCGGGCGAAAAAACGGTTCCTAGAACAATACGTTTAAACTTTCTTCATGATGCGACAGAGAGGGTTTATATATGATCATGAACGGATACATTTCAATACAGTACATATATTTAAATACTCCCCCCTCCATCACGTTCATTTTTTCGTAGTGAATGGCAGTCAGCATAGTTTTCAATTTCAATCAGAAGCTCAAAATTTCATTTTGTCTCGGTTATTACAAAATTTGTTGTAATTGCTATCTGATGGATTAATTCACAGTTCTAGAAGAAAATTGAAAATCTTTGCTGTATGCTGACATTGCTTAGAGAAAGTTTGAGATTTTTATACCTCTACAATTTCTAGAGTCATTTAGATTAAAAAATAAAGTTTTTAAATGATTGATTTCTTGATCAATAATTGAAAATATATACTCCTAATCAGTCCTTAAAGTAAAGAAAAATGAATATCGTTATGACATTTAATAAACAATTTTAAAAATCTCGAAAATTGAATAAAAACTTATTTAGATTTAGTTCCCAATTCATTTTAAACGGAGCAAGAGAAAAAAAACGTAAGCTTAAACGAAATTCTAAGAACAGAATAAATTCTACGAACGCCGAGTCCATAAGTGAAGGCATCACAGTTGTAATCTAAGTAAAGCAAATCCCCATGTAAAGAGATGAATGGATGAGTAGCTACACAGGTACAAGATTATAACGCATCAAAAGTGGAAAAATAATAAAATGACTTATGTTATAACATTTGGAATGCATGAAACTTTGTAAAATAAAAATCAGAAAAAGAGACTTAACATTTGTATAAGCCTGTCAGGCGCAAACTAATTACCCATAACTTTTTTCGAGGACATACTTCCTTGTGTTAGTAGATATTGAATAGTAAAAAGCAAACTAAAATCATTTTCCCCACTCTTTCGGTACATTACCGATAACAAATTTCAACATCAAACAAAAAATAAAATCGAATCATACGTTTGCGTATAATAGACTTTAACAAGATGGTTCCTTTTTGTGGGAGACCCTGTTGTGTGCTTTAAAATAGTGTCATGTTTAGGAAAGGGTTCTCGTTAATTCAAAGAATATTTGAGATTTCTACCGGCGCGAGTTGAAACCCGATTTCTTGGCCCCTGCGATACGCTTAGGACTCATAAGTGTCCGATTGAAACAGCCCGTAGCGATGTTACTTATTTTTTTATAATTTCTAATGCCCTGATTTGCTGTTCCGTAGAAAATGAGATGAAGAAAACGTTTAGGTTCGCGGTGAGTAGGAGAGCACAGCCGTGGAAGCTGATTTGGTCAAGATTTAGCACCGGCCGCTGGAAGCGATATTTCCTCGAGACAAAGCCAGTAGAGGAATAGCTTTCTGGGAGTCGGCACCTCGGCGTTCGTGTTGTGGGGCTTTTCTTTCTTCACATTTGCTTTTGCTTTAATTTATGTCAGCAGAAAGGCTGAAAGTCCGCTAAATTTTTCCACGCACGATTCAATGCATCTCTACTCTCAAAGATTAACGCTCAACATAATTCCAAGCTAAAAATAAATTGTATTTTCAATTGTTCGGACAAAAACGCACGCACGAAATGCGATTCAAAATGTTTTTTTATTTCGAACGAATTAAATAGATTTCTTTCGAGCCTCAAACCGAGTTTACCTGCGTACAACGCAAATAATTTCATATGTAGGCAAGAGTTTTTCATTGAAGAATTCTTTGTCCGTACATTCAACTTTTCTCCTCCACAATCTTAATGGCAATTATTTTCCATAAAAAAAAGCAAGTAATAGCAATCCTGAAGTAATAAAATCACGAAGCATACAAAGAACGTTCTAAAGCTTAAAATTTGCATTCCATGTATCTAAACTGTTATCTTTGCGATAGAGGACTTATATGCTATAATTACAGCCATCCTCTAACAAACCTTTTCAATATCTACGTCAAAATTTAGGGACACTTCCAGTCCTAATTCAGTGAAGCATATATCAAGGAAAACCCTCAGTAGTTTCAAGGCTTCTATAATATCAGATACAGTAACAATGATGGAATAAAAGCATGAATCGTCAAGAGTTGCTAGTACAAAACGGAAATAGTTATGGTTATTTGGTGATAGAAATAAACTTTATAGTTCCGATTTTTTGTGCCGTGTGGGGATTTCTTTTTCCAGCGAATATGACTATTTATTTGAAAAATAAATTTTTGAAACATCCTTCTTCCACATGTTTCGAGAATTGAATTAAATTCCTCGAATTCTTGAAAAACTCGATGAGGAAAAACTTATCACTGCTCACACTTGAATTCATTATCTTTTCTCCAGTATATATAGGGAGAACAAACCGATGCCTCCCAGCCAACATTTTTTCTATTGTGTTATTGTAATGGAATACAAAAACGTACAATATTTTTTAATACATGCATAGTTTTTCAAGTTCAAAAGTTTGTTTCTCAGCAGTACCTCGAGCCTCAGATAATCCTCGTTTACTGGGCATCCGCTAAATGAACTCTAAATACGTGATCATACGAACTAGAATTTTACCTTTTCGATAAAATAATTAATGAAGCGCCTGATATTTAGACTTTGATGAATATTACACGCCAACTATAGGTACGTAGTAAGGTAAAGAATATTGCTATTGTAGAGGTTCTGATGTTTTATCATCCCAATACCCTTCAGCGAACTACTCACGATCTGAATTGGATAACGAAGAATAACTTTTCTGAGTTTAGAAAATATACAACGTGTCTGTTATGAACCTGTGAAACATACATTGAATGAATGTTTAGATCATTTCATTATCTGTGCTAACAAAGATTTTTTCATCTTACAGAAGTTCTATATGGGTTGTTTTATTGAAAAATTTGTTTTCTAACTAGTAGAAGATGAGAGAAGTGAGAAGTGTAAAATATTCTACTCAACCGCCAGAAAAATGTTGAGAAGATTCTTATGACATTACAGACCGTTACTCAAACTGAAGTTTACACTCTTCCATTCTTCCAGGCCCTGAATTCCTTGATTTGCATGTCTATTCATGACTAACGCCACCCGTATATGTGTGCGCACAGTGTGTAGGCCGATTCTTGTACATTGGCAGCCATTGTCTCAAGTAGTTGCAATTTAGATTTCTTCCACACATCGGTCCTATCGCAGTCCTTTCAGCCCTATCGCAGTGAAAGGTATCATTTGATAATTTCACAAGTGAAAAAATTAACTATTATGAATTTCGACACCAATGTTCCTTTTTCATTAAATTTAAATATTGCAGTCGTGCATTCATAAATGCCTTTTTTGATTCAAGACAAAATTTACCACTATTTTCTTAACTTGGATAACCTATGCTAACTTATATTAATCTATTCTTACCTAACCTAAATCATTTCTTAACCCGTCAATGCGTAATTTAAGCAAAGCTATTTTATATTACAGCCTCAAAAATGGAAGCAATATTCACCGACCCAGATGGCACCCGTACTTCAGTAACGTACCACTGTGGAAAATTTGTGGTCATATATTAAATATACAAACGGAGACACCGAAAATTTGCATTATGATGAGGAAGTTCCAAACTCCAAACTAATGTTTGATGACATTGTGAAAAAATAAAAGTGTGTCCTTTAGAGTAAGTCGCTATAAATTTTGCGCGCAAGGACAATACGTATATAAGGTTACCAGGAAGCTTTATCAAATCGCTAACACAATTTTCTTAGTCGTGATATGGTTTTAAAACGTTTACAATGACCGATTTGATTAAGCGTAAAGTTGGGTCGTTACAACCAAATGAGTATTTCAAAACTACAACCATGAACATTCAAAACTTCACTCTTTATTTCCAATAGGTGAGCTGCAAATTAAGATTATTTATAAAATTATTCTTTTCTTGCCAGAAGGCTGATCGGCGATTTTTAAAGTGGACTCTTGTACGTCAGGTTCGCTTCAATACAGCATGATTAAAACCTGATCGACGGGTTATTTTACCGTAGTCTCAGATCGCCTACCATTAACGGTTTAAATTAAAAAGAGCTAGCGAGTGCTCCATAGTTCTCTCTGCACCGCGTTCGTACAGCGGACGGTTAGCTTCCAACTGACAACAATGCCGGCGCTCCCCGCGCTCATCCGCAGGAGAAGAACGGCACTGGGCGGCCCAAAGCTCCTTCAACAGTTGCCGTCCGAGCGCAGGAACAACATGACTAACCAATAATAATAATAATATAACAAGGTCAAGAACAAAACGCATTAATGAGAATTGTCATCAGTAAGATAATTAAATAAATCTCGCCGTTTAATACCTCCCAAAAGCAACATGCTTTTGCGGTCATCAGGTGTAGGCAGACCCTATAGGTTGATACCAAAGGAAGGGGAGATGGAAAGGAAGTACGAATAACTAAGTTTGACTGGCTAGTAATCGTAGAAGTTGTATTTCAGAAAGCTCCAGGATATACTCAATTTTCCATAAGGTAATAGACAGGCTAATAAATACACCGACCTAAGGAAATGGTGCCGTCAGTGAGCGCAAACAACTTACAGTCCCTGAGAGAGGGGGTATGGCAATTGGAGTTAACGATTTGAAGTAGAACAAGTGGATTCAACCATAAGTTGCTCCCGAAAGAATAAGTGCAAGTGTGGCAAAATAAAAGACAATCAAGTCACCGCCTAGCGATGTAAGAGTGACCAACACTTGTCAACTTGCTGGCTGGGAGAGCGAAACCAAAGGCAAACCCTGAGAGCAATATCAAATCACTCGTAAACAATAACGAATAAATGATAAATAACTAAATCATCGACTTGAACTGTGAGATGATTATTAATATCAACTCCAACATAAGCAGGATAAAAAACATCTTAGCCACATTTTTCTGCAGCTTCAGAGGTCCAGCAATTTCACAATCAAGCCCCGGTAAAACGCCATGCAGTGAAGTGCTAAACGCCACCGCCACCAACCAGCAATACGGCATTACTGTTTTTAGATGAACAGAGGAAACGTGTGTCGCATTAGACATCTTAGCGTCCTACGCATGAAAAAAAAAGTTGAATCCCGAATCGGTGGCGTGAACCTAATATTGAAATTGCTTTCAAAGTGTGGCGGATGTATGAAACGACGCAGTTCTTATTTTAATATTAATTCATAAGCCCTAAATATCATACTAGTTTAGGAAAGATCTCGTGTTTTTTGATCATTCATTAGGTGACTGAGACTCTACAAACATGACATTGCTATGTATATATGTATATATAACAGTTTTTTAATAGGTGAAAAATTTACATTGAAAAATAGAATAAAAATAGCTAACAAAGTTGTGCCTCACTTGAGCCACTGTTGTACATCGCTTTTCGCCCCTCTTATAAATCGCCTTAGTGATGCCCTGTTCGTATTTTGAAATATAATGAATCATATTCTTTTCAATGCCAATCAGATATGCTTTAAAGTTGCTCTCTTCCTGGATGTTGGAACTAGATTCATATATGAACAGCAAGAGCTGGTTATTGCTGCCAATGGCTCTTTGCCCTCTACTTCTTTTGAAGTAATCAGTCTTTACAATCATATCCAACTTGTTCTATAATTTCGTGTTCGTACAAAAGTTAAACTATCTTTTTTTAATCGAATTAGAAATCTTTCTAGATCCCTCGAGGTGTTCCAAATCTGTACAAATTACAAATTGTAATCTTACATACCACAGTTTTAGCCTGAGGCTAAACCAAATAAAAAAAATTACAGGACACATTAAAGTGTGCTCAAAAACTGTTTTTATGTAAAACATTTTGATTTATATTTCAAACTCAGGCGCAAGACACCGAAAGATTCTACCTCCTCTCTGAATTCCATTCGTTATGAGCATAATTTGTTCTAAAAAGTTACGGAAATTTTCATTCCAGCTTCATATCAACTGCTCAGTTACCTGTTTTGTCAAGCTCGACCTTAAATTTCGTAGTGGAATTTCCGCATTAAAGAATTTTGAGTATTTGAGCACTAAGTGCACGTAAGCTCGCGTGAGCGAGGGTGTGCGCGAATCCTTATGTTCATGAACATACGAACATGCAGTGAACTTAGTGCCGTGCAGTTATTGAACATTCAGAATAACACTGCGAACAAACATCAAGCGAGCGCAGAGAACGCATATATGGTTCGAACTATTCTAGTTTCCCGTAGTGTTCATTCCGCAACTTATCATAATTTCCTCACGGTTGAAAAAGAGTTCCATTAATTCACGTTTTCTTCGCTCAAACTCATTTTTCTTTCATAATGACTCGGCTCAGTTTCAAGAATTGGAAAAAATTGCTGGCCCTCGCAGTCGCGGTCTGCAAAAAGAGTGTCTCGTGCGAGAGCGAGAGCCCTTGTGCTCGAGCATCAATAGCTTTTTGATGGAATATTTCGGCACTGATTGATGTTTGAAACAGCCGTTTGTACGGACGATCCAATCGCTTGATAACATTCTGATTTTATTACAAACTGAAGTAAACTTAGAATACGTATGTTCGAGTAGTGTTTCTATTGTCTGTATCTGATAACCAGTATAAAATTCTAAATTTTAATTAATTCACATTGATCAAGAGCACAAGCTTCAGCTATAATTCACGTTCATGATAAAGAGATAATTGAAAGATTTCATCGCTTACGAACAAAAAACGACAGAGAAATTCATAGTAATTTTAGAGTCCTTTATCACAAACGATAAAGCCGACAGCTACTATAGTAATTTCATAAGTTACTTCCTGCCTTCAACTAACTTATCAGGTTGATTTGTGTTCTCATGCTGGCGTAAACGTAGACCTAAGCGAGCTTCTACTCAACCAGTACAATGCAGCGTGAGTTTTCTTAACTGCGGCTTAGATGGTGCACTTTAGGCCCATGATTTTTAATGTTATGGATATAGCTGTCATGCTGTTCTCCTCTGGGGATGCGGTGCCGTTCTTCCGTTTGAATGTGTTCCAACGTCCATTAACTACTGCAAGTGGTCACTGGAAAGACATCGTCGCATAAGTTTTTTTCCACAAAGAACACAACAAATAGATAAAAACTTCTATTCACTGGTGAATTTATAGTTATAGTAATTGATATATTCAGTACGTGTAAAAAAATTCAGAATTTCAGTTGTTAATACGACTTTTTGATATTAAAGCAGTAACAAAAAGGAAACACACACAAATACACAATCTGTTTTAACAGATGTGACAAAAATTATCTCCGATTCTCTACAACCATAATTCTCTACAAACTTCCTTTGGTTGGGTGAGTACTCGTATTAGAAGCAAAATCACTGTTACCCAATACACTTTGAACAACATTTCCTTATGTTGCACACGCATAGGCTCAAATGACCTTTTAAGTGAACACTATCCTCCAAAGTGTTCTTTATCAAGTCGTCATTGTCTACAGTCTTACTTATATTTATAAGCCTTATAAAACTCAGAATAAATTCACACACGGGATACTTTTCCACGTTTTTCTTTCAAACTTATGTCCAACAGCTGACATAAGTATTATAACACCCATGTGTGTGTAAGTTTACTAACTAATACCTTTTTCGTAAAGAAATTTCAAAATCAAATGTTGAACGTATGACGTTAAACTTTTTACTGGAAATAAACAGTTTTTATTTTATTTTCTTCAAAGAACTGACGTAAGATATTTATTCGAACACGTATTGAAATGCATGTAAGGGCGTTGTAATTAACCAACAGTTTATATGTTCGTCGAACTTGCACATACACATATCTCGAAGGTATTGTGTGGACGACCAGGGCCCCAGCCTTAATTGAACAAATAAAGCAACCAAAAAACTTTCACATCCTAGTGGAATTTTCCTTAATTAATTTATTTTTTAATATTTTCAGTTCGCACAATTCAATTTGCTGGTAATTAGGCTGCCAGGATGTGGCTTCGGTCCGACCCGCCACATCTTCTTTCAGATGCGTGTTCACTCGCAGTCAAATCGGTCTTTGAGCAAGCACTCATTCGTGCAGTTCTCATGTTTTTATTCTTTTGAATTTAAAGGACTTAAGCGATTTATTTTCGTTTTGTTCATTGATCATGCATGAGTCTCTGAACAGACGTCCACTCTGCTTAAATCGCAGATTCTCTAATAATTTAAAAGCGAATGTAATGTGAGTAAAATTAGTCATTTTGTCGTGAAAAAGGCAAAAACTGACAACCATCATAAGTTCTGTAAAACACAAAGCATGATCAATACTACGCAAGCATGAAATTACGATGGATAATAAATTCCAGATTGTACATCGAAGTGAAAAAAACGTGTAAAAAAACAGAAAACAAAGACAACCGTGCTTTAACTATCTGAAATGGATTCAAGTTAAGCATGTTATTTAAAAACTGGTTTTCCCGTAAAAATGTGCAATGCTTCAGAATCGTGAGGTCAAAATCCCAAAAATAACTGTGAATCATTATCACAAATAATCTTAATCATTATCGCAAATAATTGCATTGAACTTCTCAGCAGGGCTGCCTGCGTATTGCTGAATGAGGACGGTGAGCCATCAAGTTATCGGCATTCGTTTCTTTACCAACATTCAACAACAGACACTTGTAGAACTTTCATTTTAAAGCAATAGCATTGACTTTTTCCTTTTTGCACATTTTTAAGCGTAGGCTTGAGTCAAGATATTTGACTGACCTCTATCAAGTGTAATAAAACTTCATTGACTTCTCTATCAGATGGAGAATCTTTCATGTGTGAAAGCTAACAAAAGAATACCATTACTTAATTAACTCTATACCTTTTTTACTTCAAATCAATCCAAGTCAAGTTCAAATTAATCCAACCCTAAGTTTAGTTAAGATTTGACATAATCTCTCGTTAACTTGAGCGTTTTTTGTGTTAAATATGTATCTATTAGATGTGTTGAGCTAGACAATCGTTTTTCCTTTCAGCGAGGAATACATCTAAAGCCATGCAATTTAAAAACAAGCTGTCGTAATATGTGCTAGGTATCCAGCATCAGGAGGCAGAGTGTGATTCGGATCTTTGACCGGCGTAAAAGATACAAGTCAATTATAAAAACTTTGTATCATAGTACTCATTAAGATAGTTCTGAAATTCTACATTAATGGCAGTATGCATCCATCCAAATATTTATTTTCAAATGGTAATTCTATATAACCCATTGTAGTATTCTCGAGGATTTATTTACACGCATATAGAGATTTATATACGTGAAATTCCCCTTCATCACGTTTATGAAATCATATGTACATGCAACTACATAAGATTACCATTGGACGATTAGTAGATTTAATCTAAAAGAAAAAATAGCAACGAAGTCCTTTTTTCACATGTGCAAACGATTTTCGAAAATAATTATTTTAATGGATGCATACTGCCAATAATGAAGAATTTTAAACCAACTATAAACAGTAGCATGATACGAAGTTTTCATAATTGACTTGTATCTTTTACGCCGGTCAAAAATTTGAATCACACTCGATCAGCCTCCTGATGCTAGAAAAATAGCAAATTTTACGACAGCTTGTCTTTAGATTGTAGCACCGGCGGAAATTTTATGTATTCCTCGCTGAAAGGAAAAACGATTGTCTCGCTCATCACATCCAATATACACATATTTAACACAAAAAACGCTCAAATTAACGAGTGATTGTGTCAATTCTGAAGTTAACTTAAGGTTGGATTAATTTGAACTTGACTTGGATGAATTTGAATTTGACTTGGATTAAATTGAACATGATTTGGATTAATTTGAGCTTGACTTGGATTGAATTGAAGTGAAAAAGGAGTAGACCCAGTCCGTCAGCTGTTTTCTTTTGCGTCATTGCTTCAGAGAGTCCCTCCGTCACGCTACGCGGCACATGACCTTAAAATGTTCTTGTAGATTTGCACGAGTGCATTGGTCAAACTCGTATCACAGATACGGTCATTATTCATCCTTATAATAGCTTGACAGAGAGGCGGAAGCAGACACCAAACAAATATGCATGTTGATAAACATACCAAGGGTACTATTAGGTAAGATTTTTACGTATAAAAAGGGCGTTCCTCTAGCACAATGTTCATGATATCGTTGAAAAAAGCTAAAATGAGGAAAAGAATAAAAACACACAGCATCTTACAAGATCTGTAGCTCAAAGCTGTTGTGAGGGTTTATTATAAAACAATAAATATACAAAAAGACTGATGGTGGAGTTAAATAAAGTCCGGATTGAGAATTTTAATTGAATTCAACGAAAGATTAGTAACACCAGTAAACAACAGAGTCAAACGAATCAATAGGCGAGGAGTAGCACTGATCGGGCCCGAGTGTACAACACACAGCTCTTGCCGCACGCCAGCGCCCACCGTTTGACCCGAAAGACCTAGACCCAACGGCCTGTAGGGAAAAACAAAGACTTGAGCCTATAAGGACATGAAATAATCCCGAACAACTTCAACCCCTACCGAGGCAGCTGATATATCGGCGGCGGAATTGCGTTCCAATTCTAGTTATATGTTATCCGTTATAAAGTTTCAGTTATACGTTATACGTTATAAGGTTTCAGTTATAAGTTATACGTTATAAGGTTCCAGTTATACGTTATAAGGTTCCAGTTATAAGTCATACGTTATAAGGTTTCAGTTATAAGTTATACGTTATAAAGTTTCAGTTATAAGTTGTATTCGAATGCGTGTGTGGCGTTGCACCCTAATTGACCAGAGCACGAAATTGATGAGTTGACAGCAAATCACAATGGCCAACCAACCCACGTACCCCTCGGTGCTATCCAGTGCTGAGACGTAAGACGGAGAGGAGTAACACGGCCGTCGGTGAGTTGGGCTTCCATGGTCAGGTCACACGTCAGCGGGCGAAGAGGCGAAGAGGCGAACTCTGCTCCCTGACGGAGCGACCAATTCGCTCCACACTCCCCCACGGTCTTCCGGCGCCAAACTTCAGCAGTACCTACAGGCACTCTTTCGGTCAACCCAAAAGCTCTGCACCATACGCAGCCCTCGACGACAGCCACACTGACCAGGATTGCAGGACAGTTGATACAATGACACTGTGTGAGGCGAAAACTGGGGCGAGACTGCAGAGGGTTGCATGGCGGGTGATTTAAGTAGACATGTTTATGTCGTAGTCACCCGACCAGAACAATCCACTGTAAACGCACAAATCGGGACTGGTCAACTCAACGAATAAAATTCCTTTGAGAGGTCGCTTTATTAATGAGGTGACCTATATGGATTTCCGCACAATAAATTACGGAACGTTTTGTGAAGGAATAGGCCACAATGTTGCGATTTGTTCTCTGTAGCCCTCGCACCTTTAACGACCGCTTACCCTACCATTTGCGATAAAGCCTCTTCTCGTCTGTACATCTTTTTTACTGCCAGTCCCATGTTTTCTCCCACGCTCAAACTCTGAAAAAATCTAACTGATACCTTTACCTGTTGACAAAAACTGCCACAACAAAGAGAAAACGAGAGGAATTCGTCGTTAGTGACACATGCAATGCAGCATGCCTCCGACGTCGGAAGTAGGACTTTCCTTTCTTTCTCCTTCATCTCAATCTTTTTAGCGCATTTACATTGACCCTACACCCTTCCATTCTCATCTTCAATCAGACATGACTTGTTCGGAATTGCAACCTGTGTAGCATTGTGAAATCAATTACTTGAAGAGCTCTCTGAGCCTACATTGATAGAAAAATTCTTTTAGAGAAGAAAAGTACATAACGTAAAATTAGTTGGAGCTACGCTTGTGATTAGTTCAATATTCAACCTTAGCATTGCGTTGACCATCTTAAATTCAAAGAAATTTTAGCAAGATATTGATGGATCCTGCTGGTGTAAATCTTTCTGCGATTTATCGCAATTGCTTTTCAAATTTGCTCTCTTTATTTTGTCTTTTCAATGAGCTGAAGCAAATAGAACTTAACTAAATTATAAAAATAACCTTTTTGACTTGACGAATAGATAATGAATGAGACCAAAAATACACTATAAAATCAGTTCATTGGAAATTTTGCCTCCATTGGGTTACTGTCTGGACTCGACGCAGAGCAATCAAAATTTTTTATTAGCAGGAGATGCATTTAGCCTCTTGTGCTGTCTTAAAAATGTTCTCTCAAAGCAGACATTTAAACTCTGAGCACATATTGGCGCTTGATGAAACCCTGAATATTGAACGAATTGTTTCAATACCTGCCCGAGCTTATGATGCATGCTGGTAATTCTCCGAGGATTGAAGCATTCACGTCAAATATTTCCATGTAATAAAGACCATATAATTATTTTTCTTTGCCGTTATCTTAAGACTTTCCGCTCAACTTTATTAGTGACAACTTAGTGAATAATAACCAAGGCATATATTTTTAAGAAATGCTTGTAGTCGATTCTTAATGGGAAACCAGTTTCTCTTTCAAGTTTTCTAAAATGATCTGATGTCGGTTTTAAATCAATAGAAAACTCAATACCGTAAATACTTTAGTAAATTCAGATCTCTTGCGTTTCCTTCTATAACATAGAAGCTTAATCTAAAAAATCTTACAAAAATTCCTCCTCCTTCGTTGCAATAATGCAGAATTGAAATTGGTTAATCCGCCGTTAATCATAAAATGACTGCGACCATGCGGTGCTGAGAAAACTTGTGCTTCTGATCCTCAATATGTGTTCTTTTTTTTGCCCCGTGCGAGAATTCATTTTCTTGAGCTGTGAGAATAACTACTTTTTCTCCTACAGGAGATGTTCTTCACTTAGAACCTGTATGAGAATGTGTTCATCGGACATTGTCTGATGATCAGACACTGTACGGTAATTCTCTGCCTCACCAACTCCTGGCGAAAGTTAGCTGTTTGAAGGAAGCCTAGCAACTTTGAACCCACTAATAGATTTTGGATATCTGGTAGTTATCGCTTGCGTTATTTAATTAACTCGGGAAAATACTTCTGAAAAAAATTCGACGGGAAACGTTCTCTATTTTTTATAGCCTCCCAATTGAAGAATGTGATATATGACTCATTCATTGTCTTTAAAGAGTAAATGAGTCTAGTTACTCATGCATCAATAAAAATTTACTAAACATTCTTAATTTTCATCTTCAGGAACGTTTAGATAAAATTTTCCCTTCTCCTATTACTAACAGTTTCAATCATTCCTACTTTACTTCAATTTCTCTAAATATTTTTTCACATTCTTGATTCATCTGTAAAGTATTTTTCTCAAGTTCGTAATCTCTAACCCGCTGAAGTTTTTCCCCAGCATTTACATACATCTTTTTGTTAAGAAATCTCCATTGTGCCTCAGGATCATTCATTGCCAAGTGATAATTCGATTACATATGTTTGATTCATGTTATTTAGTACAAGTGTGTAACACACCAAGTCTTCCTCCAAAATGTTCATTTTGACTTGTGTCACTTTTAAAAATAAAAAGCAGAGATATTTTGATTATTGATCATAAAATATTGCAAAATATTCAATTAAAACACAGTTAACCTATCTCTGAATTACTTGAATAGAAAGTTTGGTTCGTACATTACTATGCAAAAGGTAATTAATAATGAAGCGCTAACTTACGGAATATCCTTGGACTGCCTGGGGTCTTTCCCACTGTTCACGACCTTGTAAAGGCTTCCTGCCATCTCCTTTATAACGACTTAATGCACTCTTCAAACTTCAGCAAAATTTTTGCTTCAAGACTGGGCTCATATTGTTGAATGCACTGCCCACATTTACGAAATGCAAAATAGCAATCTGATTAGACTATGAATTGTTTTTCATCGATCTGTAAAAACTTAATGAAGCAAAATGGAAGCAGTAAGTATACGGTAAATGGTCATAGTTTATTAACCATAGGTACAATTAATACCGCAATAGAGTAATCGAAAATTTAACATTTATTTAACTCAAGCAAAAATTCTTTATCAGAATACACGTGTGCTAAAATCTTCAAACGATTAGGTCAAAAATCTATAAACACTGTTTCAAAAAGAATCGAATCTGTGAACCCCAGTTAGTATTTAGTGAAATGGCTTTTCGACATGAGTACTGCTAAAATCTGTTTGGGATGTTTACTCATAAGGTTCTCGCATATATTTGTAAGTATCTTGGCCCTTTTGTCTTGGCCCATTCTTCCTATATATGTTAAATCCCTTTTGTAAATCCTGTTTTTAACACTGCCCACAAGTTGTCGACAGAATTAAGGTCCGGCGACCGATTTGACCGCCCCATAAATTTTATTTTCGTCTGCTAAAACCAGGATGCAGTGTCTTGCGTGCGTTTTGGATTGTAATCTTACTGCTATGTCCTTTCCCTTGGCGACTCCAAGTCGTTTTCCTACTGTGAAAGGTCATCATCTAAACTCTCGTGATTCATCTGGTCATTCATTTTTCCGACAATAATATGAAATTTACCCGGACTTGCAAGAGAGAAGCAGTCCTTCACCGTTGTAAAGACGCCATTAAATTTCACTGTTAAGATTTTCTTGTTATGATTATTTTCCGAGTTTTCTGCCTACAAATTTTACTAACATTGTCTTAATCTTCGTCTCCTCAGGTTATAATACAGCGTTCCAAAAACTTGTAGGCTTTTTACAATGTTCCTTATCCAAATTCAGTCGATTTCTGACATCAATAATTTTTTTAATAGTGTCTTTCTTGGGATGAGAATAACATAGTCCAACGTTTTTGAAAACTGTTCTATTTGTGTTTATGGTTACTTCTGTCCTAGCTGTTTCAAATCATAATGATGCTCACGTCAATTGACTAGAGTCGAATAATTTTCTTAATTTTACGAATTCTATATTCAGCTGTACACCTTAAAATTTTAGATGGATGCCTAGAAACTAGTATACATTGATTTTTTATTATTTCATCTTATTTTCATTTTTTTCTGAAGCCCAAACCCTTTCTAATGTAGTTGAACTATTAGTTCTTTGATCCTTTCTTACAATTTTCTACTCTTGTCAATTGCATAATTTGAATGTTAAAGGATGGCCTATTTTATGAAGTTCTCAGACATTGTTTAAGGTCCACGTAGTACTGATGTACTAGGACGAAGAAAATTATTTAAAAATGAAAGTTCTACAATATTCCTACCGTGTAAATCCCTTTGAGATGTTCGAGGTCTCTTTGCCATCGCTTTCAAACTAATTTTGCGGGTGAGTTGAAGAATTTTAAAACGATAATCTGAAACTCTCACCGATATTGTATACATGCTTCGCTATTTGAGTTTGGTTGCACAGAATTCCTTTTTGGCTCACACAAATACTTGAGTTATTCAATTTTCAATAACTCTGCTGACGTGTAATTCTGGTAAATATGCTTTTTATTATGTGTTAATAATATTTATTACACTATTATAACCACTTGCAAATACTATATAAAACAGTAATGTATTATTAGCAGCAACGGTAAGAGTATTATATAACACATGACCTTTAATGAGGTACATCAAACTCCGTATAACTGTATGATCATACATTTCAATCCTCTTCAGAAAGGATCCAGCGCCAATGCATTAGGACGGCGGCCTGTTCAGTGAATGATTGAAATATTCTCATAGAGAGGATATTAGATATCATTATCTTCTCAATCAAAAACCAGTGAAAAATCTCAGTAGAATATTGTTTATGTAGTGAAAGCATTCATTAACATTAAGTAATCTTTTTAGTCAGACATTCGAACCAAATTTATTGCAGTTTTTCTCTAAGATAGAGAAGAGTCTTTTTCATAAGCGATTTGACTACGTTTTCCTTATCTTTCATATCATAAAGCTAGAAATTTATAGCCCCAAGCCGTTCAGGGATGTAAAAGAGTTTTTAAGCGTAAGCAAATTCATCTGTCAACTTTCGTCGTTGCTTTTTAGAAAAAAAACAGACGTATGGCCTGCCCAGATCACTATCTGACAGGAATGACAGTTACTGCTTGTTTCTGGGAGATTAATACGCTTGATAAGATTCGAAGACAAGATTATATACAAACGGATACAAATAGCCTAGCATGGTAAGAAGTGCTCGCATCGAGACAAATTTATGGCGACAGGGATTTTGCGATTCATAGCTTTCAGGAGTTCGTTTTTACAGACGAAAATAGCAGCTCCAAGTACGAAAATTTCCACGATGCCACACGTTCAGAACATATACTGTGCACTGAAATACAACTCAGAAGTTCAAACTTCATATAATATTGAACTCGAAGCCCTAACAAAGAAAGTACACAATATTAATCAAGCGTGTTCTAGTCAAGCAGAACACCGTCACCAGTGCGTGATGTGAAAGACTCTTATAAAAACGCTCACGCAAATAAAACGAAATTAAAAGGCTCTGATGAGAAAAAGCAGTTGATTACATAAATTTATAAACGGTATACAGTACAACGAATGAGCAATATTTTGGTTATTCTTCCTAACGATTTTCATCCTTCGATAAAAACGAATTCTAACACGGAATGAAAATTTGATTGGTTTATTAAGTATGAAATTTATGCTACGAGTTTATTTAGTTTCATAACAGAATCCAGCCGTTATAGGTGCGGTGAACATTTTCTACCTTCCTAACACCGGTATAAGCTCTGGAACACAGAGCTTCCTCTGTGAAGAAGATCCTCCAAGATTATTTGAAAAATTCTGAGTGCTTACAGACCATTTGAAAATATTGGGAATGAACTCTATTTAAAGTGATTTTAATATGTTTCATACAAGTAGGCTACGTTAAACTTTATTAATATTGTCAGTAGGGAACAGTTATTACTATACCGATCTTCATCCTGTTAGCTTAAGTAAACCGCAAAAACACTATGGTGCACAGCATTCTGTTGGTCAATCACTGTCAAAAACAAGTTTTCCTTACCGTAAAATACTTCCAACTTCAGGTAGAAGCAATTCTAGGCACAACGCATATAAAAGGAAAAAAATAAAAAAAATTACAAAACTTCCAAAATTGAGAGCCATTAAAAGTTGCTTTATTAAATAAATAAATTTTAAAAGTCGCTGTACATGAACAAGGTCAAATAATCACTATATGTACAGTTACGAACAAAACTAGGCGTACCCTTGTATTACTCTGCAATACATACGATTGCCTCAACATACGTATTTTTCAATATGCGACGTGAAATTCGATCTAATTATTGACTCCCCACCCGATGGAAAATCCAACATGCGACGTCGACGTTTCGTGGGTCGCCCGCTGTGCGGCAACACTCACGACGGGATGATAAGTTCAGTTCACAGTTGCGCTCGTTCTGTAAACATCTCCAGTGATGGGCTTTTACCTCTTAGAAGTAATCATTATCATTTTTTCAGTTTTTTCATTACTCTATTATCATGGGTCCCAAGAAGGCTAGTGCGAGTGGTGGTAGTAGTAGTGAAAAAATTTAATGCTTTCATCGGAATTAGAGCAAGAAATCAGAAAACCATGAATGTGGTGTTCGTGTGAGGAAACTGGCGAAACAATATGGCCGCAAAATGTCTACAATCTCAACGATTAGAAAGCAGAAGGAAGGTACACTTTTAGGCTGCGGCACGAATTAAAAGGTTTGCATGTATTCCTAAGGGAATAATTGGTCCAACATACGAATAATTTGACAATGACGTCGGTCCCGGAACGAAATTTTCGTAATCAAATACCTATTACTGTATATGAACAAAACCTGAAGGCTTCTTTTCTCGGAACTGTTTTTTTCTCAAAGTTTCGAAAGTATTTTAGAATGAAATGCAACTGAACAGTTTGAACCAATGTTAAACGACAATAGCATATACACCGCGGTCGTATTTATTCGTACCCATCGCTTATAGTAAAGCAAACTAAATTATTAATGTTGCCGTAGTAACCTGTGAACTCTTAAAAAATGATCTTTCAGTTTAGTCTAAAGCATTCTATTACTCTTACGTTACCTAATTTTTTGAGAAATATTTTATTTCAACTGAAGCAAAAGCGAAGACCATATTGCGAAGAGGAGCTCAGAATCCAGTAAAGAGAGAAAATTGTAGATGCTCATAAAAATGGGAGGGGCAACAATTCAATTCAGAAATAACTCGATGCCCCTGTTTAAACAATTTTAAACAATTTAAACAATTTATTTACCACAGGAGATACAGAGGTAGAATGTTTCTTAAGTCTAGTACAATGGACAAGTTTGAATATAGCTACCTGTGGGCCCGAATAAGTTCAGCGACTTCTGGGGCATCCTACCATCAACATTATTCTAAGGTGTACAATAATGTTTAACCTAAATCACTTAACCTAGTTTCACATTAGACTGATCAGTGAGATAATTCAATCGATATCAGATATTTCATTTTACAATATAGGTTATGTGGACTATATTTAACAGTACATTCGATAAAAGATTTAACAGCAGACTGAAGGCGAATTACATATTACCCATGGCAAATTTCATTATTGGAAACAGTCATGTTGGAGACAAGATTTGACTTGGTGATCTTACATGACTAATATTCCGATAGGAAGTGAGTCTCGAGATTTCTTTTGAATAACTTGTAAGAATTACTATCACGGATCTCCGCAGGTATTGAGTTCCAAGTTTTAGTTCCAACGAAGAGGATACTGTGTTGCGACCGGGCCTTTGAATAATAAGGAAGCATGCATTTACTTCTATTTCGGGTTAAATGGTCGTGATGACCAGTTTGCGCACTTAATAATAGTTTCAGGCTATTGTCGCCATCATTTCTTAATGTTTTGTAAATGAAATTACAAATGGAGATTTTATAGAGATCTGGAAGTTTAAGTATTTGTAAATTTTTGAATGAATCATTTGTGTGAGCATTATATTCTAGATTCTTTACCGCTCTGATTGCTCTTTTTTTGCAGAGTAAAAATTATATTGGTTTTATTTTTATCAGTTCCGTGCCATGCTTCTATTCCGTACTGCAAGTATGGTGAAATGAGCGTTCGGTAGAGCATTCGTAAAGCTGTTTCAGGCAGGTAATTTTTAACTTTATTCAGGATTCCGATGGATTTCGATAATTTAGAACTAATATTAGCGATGTGCTCTTTAAAGGTCAGATGTTTATCTATTATGATGCCCAGAAACTTGCATGAGTTGGTTTCTTCGATTTCACCTTCGCCAATTTTTATGTGTGGGAGAGATATGCTTTTCTTGTATGAGAATGTAATATAATTTGTTTTTTCGATGTTGAGGCTTATTTTATTAGCTTTAAGCCATAATGAAACCTTATGGAGTTCATTATTTATGCTCTCCGCAATCATAGCGGGATTTTGGCTCGGAAGGACCGTAGAAAGCGTGCTGTCATCGGCAAAAAGTATGAATTTGAAAAATGTTGTTGATTTGATAATATCATTTATAAATATCAGAAATAGGAGAGGCCCTAGGACAGACCCTTGTGGAACTCCATGGCTAATTGTCTGTGGGTCCGATTTTGCGTCGTCAACGACAACGTATTGCTTCCGATTTGTTAGGTATGATTTGAACCAATCATGGGCAATTCCTCGAATGCCATAACAGTGTAGTTTCGAGAGTAATATCTTATGGTCCACACAGTCGAATGCTTTTCGAAAGTCAAGAAAAACGGAGAAAACAAGCTTTCCTTCATCTATATTAGAGTAAAGGTACTGTAAATGATTTAATACAGCTTGTGTCGTTGATTTCTTAGAACGAAAACCGAATTGTCCGTCATAGAGAAAAGATTTTTGTTCAAAATACGAATACACTTTTTTATACACAATTTTTTCAAATATTTTGCTCATAATTGGTAAAACAGAGATAGGTCTATAATTATTAACGCAGTTTTTATCACCATTTTTAAAAATAGGGGTGACTCTGGCAGTTTTGAGAGAGTTGGGGAAGATACCTTGAGAAAGCGAATGGTTGATAATATCAGATATGCACGGTGCTATTATATCAGCAATAGCCTTAAGAACTTTAGCTGAAAATGTATTTAATCCATTTGATTTATTTTTCAAGTTGTTTATGCATGTAATTACATCGGAGGGGTTAGTTGGCGGGAAAAAGAAAGAGTTTTGTTCACGGACATGGTCCATGTATTGCAAGTGGTCTGTAGGTTCACTAACGACACTATCGGCTATATTTTTTCCTATATTTATAAAAAAGTTGTTGAACACTGTTGCAATATCTTGTTTATCATGATATTTTACATTTTCGTGAACGATGGATTCAATCGTTTTTTTAGCGTTATTATTCGGTCTATAGCATGAATTAAGCAGGCGCCAAGTTTTTTTAATATCAGTTTTGTAGTCAGTGAATTTGCGCGTAAAGTAGTTTTGTTTCGATGTTCGTATTTGATTTGTCACATGATTCCTGAATCTGTTATACGTTAATCTAGAGATTCGTCCTTCGTATAGTAAGGCTAAGTATGCTTGACGTTTCTTTATATTGATCACGATATCTTCAGTAATCCAAGGTTTTTGTCTATTTTTCGGCGTAATTGTGCGGGTGATTATTGGACAACATTGGTTATATGCGGTCGTTATAGTTTCAGTTAGTTTTAGTATTGCTTGGTCAATGTTAATCGCATTATTGTCTAGTTCATAGATGTCCAATGATGGCATTAATTCTTCTAGAACAGTTCGCATTGTCCCCAATTTATATTCGTTTATACAACGATATGAAAAAGTCTCAGCATGTGGGCTGTTGCAGGGACTATAGACATTCTTCTTGATGAGAAACACCGGAAAATGGTCAGATAAGTCAGAAATTATTATTCCTGTAAGAAAATCAGTCGGATCTAACATAAAAATATTATCGAGCAACGTGGCAGATTCGGATGTAATACGCGTAGGTTTCGTGATGATTGGAAGGAAGGAGTTGGACTGAAAAACATTTATGAAGTTTGAGATTTGTTCACAGCTTTCATATTGAAGAAGATCGTAGTTGAAATCCCCGCAAATTATAATGTCATTGTATAGAGATTTGTTAAACTGAGATATTATGCTTTGAAGCTCGTTCAGGAAAGAAATGTTGCAAGCTGTTGGGGGCCTATATACAGTCCCAAGTACAATCCGTTTACCATTTTTCGTTAGTTCTATAAATAGAGTCTCAATATGTTCACGATTCATAGTCGCACTTATAATGTTTTTCGATGATATGTGTTTAGATATGTACGTACTGATGCCACCACCACGTTTGTTGCTACGGAGTGAATGATGGCTATTATAGTTCTGAATTTGAATTAGGTCTTTAGTTGAGTCATCTAGCCAACTTTCGGTGAAACTGAGAACATCAAAATTGCTGTTTAGCTCAGTGATAGTACAAGATATTTCATATATTTTCGGATAAATGGACCTACAGTTCCAACATAATACTGAGAGATCGTTACAGGTTTTTCTCATCGATTCATTGAATTCTTTAATATTTAGGTATTTACAATTCCCAGTTTCATTTAGGTTTGGATGCAGTCTATTCAAATGATTGAGATCTGGATCAATATCATCGAAAATATCAACATGGTCAGTCATAAAGATTAAGAAACAGTAAGTAAAATGTGACGTAAAAAATAAAGAAGATGATACAGACTACAAGGTCAAGTTAAAAGTAAAGACATTCCTACTTATAGTAAAATTTAAGAAATAGAGAGAAACTAAAACACACAGAGATTATTAGTCTAAAATTATTTAAAATCTAGAATGATTTCATAAGGAGATGGCTAACTCAGTCCATGAGTGGGAGCATTAGAGATCATAAATTGCGAATAGTGTAGTTACAAGGCTGTCATACCAGTGGTATCTGCATATAACACATACGATATAGCAAAGAACGAAGTGGATTAGAATCGAAGTGACTGCGAAGTTATTTAATTAATATAAAGATCTTGAGTATCTAGATTATTTTCAGATTTTGAGACAGGTGGTAACATAATATTTAAATCAGAGTAGAAAATCCGGCATGAGCCTTCTATGAATAATGAGAAAAAGTAGATAAAAAAACAATTTAGTGAGCAGTAAAACAAAGCTGCAAATTCTGCGTGGTTGCTTTGAAGAGCCAAAGGCGATTCTATCAGAAAACAAAAGAAATCATGTGGACAGAGATCAAAATGCTATTAAATTCAGTACATAAGTCTCTAATTACGAATAATTTCTTCTGAGGACTTGCCGACACGTTGTAGTAAGTACTGGTCAAGTGATTCAGGTGTATTGATGGTGTGAGGTCTAGGAGTTTCTTGTCCAGGTATCCGAGGAGAGTAGACGTTGATATTACCATCCAGAGTTCTTGCGAGACCTATTTTGTCGGGAAATTTTCGTTTGGCCAATCTCAGAGTGTACATAATATTAGCTCGCGAAGGGATGAGGTATTCGTTTACGTAGAATTTCGGCTTGGTCACTCGGCAGGCTGACAAAACTTCTTGTTTCTTTTCGTATTGTCGTAGCTCAAAGGTAATGTTTCTCCTATCGACGTTTCCAGGGGCAGGTTTTTTACCCAGTCTAGTCGCTGTAGTGATGTCAGAGTTACTAAGGCTGACGTTGATTTGGTCCTTCAGGAGCTCCCGCACAGTCTGTCTACAGTCTTCATCAGAATGTGATTGCGGTAGTTCCCCTGTGATAACCAGAATGCATTTTCTGTTTTCCAACTCTTCCCGTTCTTCTTTCCTTTCGAATTGCTCTAGACGGGAGACTAGCCTGTCTATCTTTTTATTTTGCTCTTCAATCACTGCCTTTTGATTTGATTCTTTTTTCGTTAGTGTTTCAATCATCGTTTTCAAGTCACTAATTTCACTTTGAAATTTCTCCATTACTGAGTTAAAGTGATCAATTATGATGGAGGCCATTTGCTTATTTGGTTTTGACAGGTTTTGTATGTCTGGACAGTCAAGCTCCAGCGTACCCTCATTGTTCTTCTTGTTTGCCTTTCTGTCCGCCATCTTGTGAGAAAGGAGATACTTGCGAAAAAGAAGCAAGGGTTGAGTGCTATTTTGAGGGAATATCACACTTTTTGTTCGATTGTTTGGATTTTGGTTAGATGAAATTTACTTTCAGATTCTCATGGTCTGAGTGAGCACTCTTTTTGGTTAGAAATGCATGTTCATTAACCAATTGTGCACTTTGATTCCGAGCAAAGACAAAGTACGTCCTCACTTCACGGAGACACTGTTGACACTGACACCATCCAGAACTTCACGAGACTGAGAAGAAAGAAGAAGTTTTCTTCCCGATTGGCAAGGTAGTAGTTTGAATAATTATTACAGGCCCGAGAATCAAAGGGGAAGTTTTGATGCAGAATCAAAGTCTAGAGAGAATTTAAATTTCAAGACAAACGCTGCAAAGAACCATTAGAAAATGACTAAAAGGGTGCAAACGAAGGAAAACCCCCATTCTTATAGCAAGAAATGTAAAAGTCTGATTATCTTTTGTCAGAGAATATATTAATAACGATACTAATTTCTAGTCATCGGTTCAGAGATTAGATTAGAAATGGATTGAAATTTTTGGCCACATAGAGGTTTATTTTGCCTGGTAATAAAAGTTGAAGCTTTAAAATTGAAAAACTACTCCGAGTGTAAAACTATGGAAGAAATTGTATGCTGTGGGGTTGTTTCCCGACGAGAGAAAATAAAAGCCTCGTGAAGGTTAAAGGAACCATGAAAAAAAAGGTGAATGAATCAAAATTTCAGTGAAAATTTGAATCAGTTGGGTTAAAGTCTCGATCTTGAACCCGAAATGGTTTTTCAACATGATAACTACCCAAAGCATATCGCAAAATTTGCGGAGGAATCTTGAAAGACAATAAGGTGAAATTTTTGCGGTGGGCAACCCAAAATCTAGAGCTGAAAGCTCTAGAATCGAAGATCCGCGGAGGATGAACAGTTGAGAAAAATTTCAATGCAAGGAAATCCAAGAATATTGATGAATTGGATGTAATTTTAAAGGAGGAGTAGTCAAATATTTCTGCTGATGTTTACAAGAACCTAGAAGAGAACTACAGAAAATATCTGGAAGCACTAATTGAAAATAAAGGCTACGCAACGAATTATTGAAATGGGTCCAAATAAATATGATCATAGAGCACGTTCCATTTTTGTTCATAATTTATTCTAAATCTTTTTTTTCAAAAACTGTGAACACTCGGAGAAAAGTGACATATTAAAGGTTTTATTCGGATGTATTCACGAATAATACATGGCTGCGAATAATTTTGGGCATAAGTATGAATGCTGGAACCATATCTTCCAAAGATGGCAAATCAATATATTTTTCCAGCATCAGTTCACTTAAGTCCTCGTGGAATTTGCCTTACTTAACTGAATCAATTTAACTATTCGGCCTTGATGTGCACGAAATCATTTCCTTAGTGCTAACTCAACATGAGATGAGTTTTAGATTTTCCATCTAGATCTTCGAAGCCTATTGTTAGTACGTTAGATATGATTTTGAAAATCCACGAAGGGCGATAGAGATAGGGAAATTACTTTTTAGAAACACAGTGTTGATCAGCATATAAATACAGTTGTGTTCAACTATGCATTCAAATAAATTTGCATTGTTAAAAATTTATTTTCAAACACTTTTCAAACAGTGTTTTTAAACATTTCACTTAATTGCAACATTGTTCACGTAAGATAAAACGCCACTATGCTCCTGCTTATATTCATTATTTTCGGAACTTTTAAAGTGAGTGACTGAAGAATTCAGGGAAATATCTTACAACAAATCTTGGATTTGGGACCTCTTTTGTTTTTATATCCATCAACGATATTGCTACCTACATTTCATTCTTCAAATTCATATTTTTTGCCAGTGGTGGACACCACAACGAAAAGCTGTATTACTATAATCAATAAATCGAACGATATCTTGATTGGGAATAGCCAACAATGCATCAGCTGGCTATGCAGTTATCGTCCGATAAATGGTAACCAATAAATCGATAAACACAGACATACAATGCTAGCGAAAATGATGTAGATTTTTTAAATGAAGAAATGGATAACTTCAAACGTTTATTTTTCATCTTAAACAAAGAAAACTTGAAAAACTTGAGAAAAAGTAGCAAAATCAAGGAAAAGCTTCAAATTCACTGTTTAGTGTTTATCCCAGTCTTTTCACTAATATACTCTACTGTTTTATGGCAAAAAACAAAATTTGCACAAAAACAGTTGTATATTAAAATATGCGTCGTTATAATGTGGCACTGGTTTTGTGAGAAAGAGCTCCGAAAGCTGTTGTTACTCTCGTCTTTGTGAGCTCCGGAAGGTACTGTTACGCGCTTCTTGCCTGATTTCCGGGCACGGCTGGTTTGGAGAGGAAGTCAGTAACCGACAGCCGCCCAGTACACTGATACGTGCTTTCCAGAGTGTTTCCTTACTTCTGCCTTAGTAGTCTAAAGCTACTGAAACTCTAGTTTGCAGCTACAGCTAAAGAAACCTCATTTTGTGTTGAAACGAAACTACACAACAACAGTCAAGACCAGGTTTTTCAATCTGGTGTAGACTAATTTCAAGACCATGTTTATGACTATGATGAAGTTTTCATCAAACAGGTAGCACTTGCTAAACCAGATGATATTCTTGCCAAAGGAAAACAAGCTTTCTACCTCGGCGCTGCTCGGCTTCGGCGAGTTGTACCTCAACGAGAGCTCAATGAGGACTCTCTCTCTCTCTCTCTGTTGAAGACTGAGTTTGCCAGACTCTCGTTCCCTTTTGCCTATAGCCTGAGGGGGGCAGTAGGGCGCTAAATTTCAAATAACGTAGCTGAAGCGCCCGCTACGTATTTATATAGCGATACGAGATTTTGTCACTACAACGCTACCGCTACATTTACAATATAGTCATACAGAATATAGAATAAAACTGCACACAAGATTTTAGTGCAGTGCTATTAACTTGTTACCAGTGTATAATCGTATAGGCTGCTGCCTGCTTTCTCGCAGTCTAATCGAAACTCTCGGATCTCCCCGCCAGACTGCAACAGATCTTTTACTCGAGAAGATATCCAACTTTACACTGTATGGTTTTCATCTGGGAGAATACTGACATCAATTAGAACTTTTTATAAACCAAAACACGCCAATCCCATCTAATGCTGCTATGGAGGGGATGTTTTCCTTAGGAAAGGAAGTCCTGAAACCAAAGCATGCAAGCTTGTCAGATAACCATTTTGAAATGTTGGTACTTTTAAAAGGAAAAGTTCAGTAACTAAATGGGAATATTATTCCGTGTAGTTTGCATGCGACCACTATGATATCTCATACGCCGTCTAAGTTGAAGTTGGAATAGAATTGGTTGAGTCTCTGATTTTTTATTTGTTTTTGTTGAAAAATTTTCGATTGGTTTATTGAAGTTTACCCAAGTGTCTCGAGACGTAAACGTCTTCGCATGAGGAGTTTAAACATCAGATATTGGTCAGAGAGGAAACGGAAATACAGAGACGAAAGGTACATAGGGGAAGGAAAGGAAGAACAGAGGAAAATATAAACAGAAAGTGTTCTACATCTTTCTACCATTGTGCACCGGAATTGACACGAGGTATGACAAACACTATAAGATCATTTCCCTCAATTTTTATTTCCATTCAAGTGCAAGCACGTGAGTAGATTACAGCAAATTATTAGGCTCACAAAATGAACGAGCATAAATAAAGTAACCACAACACATCCAATGCCTTTGAATTCCAATGAATTCAAAGGCAGCACAATCAAAAAAGTACACTCATATTTATGATTAACAGAAAAACAAAAAATAACACCCGCAAGAAAGCAAGTTAAACACAACACGATTATAAGAGTAAATGCCAGAATAAATGGCACCAAAAACATTTAAAACAAATGCGCAATAACTGGCGCCACTGATAGCACTTTTGCACTGTCGGCCGTATTTTTCTTGCTAGCCTCACTTTTTGCATCGCATTGTGTTATTCATCAGCTGTCACCAATTCCGTTACGAATGCTGGCCTGGATTGCTAATCAAAGGCCTAATTTTCACCATTTATCTGGCTGTACTCTGTACTGTAGCTGGAGGTTCGACATCTTCCCTCGATTTTGCAGGCTCGTTCCAACATTCCGTCACCTTCGCGCCCTTAATCATGGTGAACCCTCGTCAGGTATCGTCCTCTGGCTTCTCTCTGCACTTAACCTCCTAAGTTGGTCATAACGCCAGACCTCGGTTGGTGCCTTCCGTCGAGAGACGGCGATCGTGTAAGCGCCCAAGCGCAGAAAGAAAGACCCTCCAGAAAACAACCAACAGCTTTTAATACATATTCCCCTTAAGCTCTTATCCCTTGTAATTTAACGGTTGATTAACAATGCTAAACAAATTAAAATGATTCACTCCCCTTTTAATAAACAGTTAGTTGACATGAGCATCACCATTAATTTGGCCCCGACTGAAAAATTGTAACTCGCTTAAAGTCTTTTCCGCTTGTACAACAAAATAAAAAAAATACTAATGGTTACTAGATGCTTAAACGTTTGAATGAAATCCCTGACGTAGCAAACTGATTCAAGATTGCGTCTCCAAAATCTAACCAGCTTTGCCTCTGAAAGTGATAATTGCATTTTCACACACTTTTTAAAAGGTACCAAATATTCCGATACGCGAACTCCCTGAATTAACTTCTCACAACTCATCAGTTGATTACGTACGTCCTCTTTTGATGATTTCTGGCCTATATCTCGTGTACCAGCGTAACGTCCTACACTGACTACGTCTTACGCAAGGAGTGAGTCTCCCCTCACTTACACTGCATTTATATATGCAGTAGACTTTTCCCATTCTAACCGTGCGCGATCCATCTCCCGTAAAATGCGTGTCCCATTGGCCAGTTTGTGCGCGTTGCCGCGTGGGCTGCTGCGTGTCACACGGCTTACTGACCGGTATCCTCGAGTGGGCTACGTATCCTTCCGTGTACGTATAAATACCCTTAGCACTCCTTAATTCCCCCTGTTTCCTAGCATTGTTCATTGACCATAACTTATATCCGTCTTTAATATGTTTCATTATTTAATAGACCCCTCAACATTTGTGCACAGTTCTTACCATAAATCAATCCCCATCTATCCCCAGATCACCCCCGACTCTTGAGGAGACGCTTCCCCTACAAAAATTATTCACCCTTTCTGACACCCCCCAAAGCCTAGCACTCGGTAGAAACCCCCGCTTCCGCGCTTCGTAGTTTCGCGTGCTTTTTCAAATTATTTCTGTTCACAGTATGTTTCTCTACACATGTAGGGATGGTGAAATATAAAACTAATAAAAATAGCAGTAATACTTACTTATCTAACCCGTACTAGTAAAGTTAGGTTAATTGTAATAAAGTTGCATTCATATAATTTCAAAATGTCTTACCATGAAATGTTTATGAGTTAAGAGCAACAGTAAAACAAGACACATTTATAGTTTTTCAATCATTTTTTGTGATATATTTGAAGTTCATTATGTGTTAAAATTCTCAGCAAATTGCTTATCATTTTACCAAATCACACTATAGTCAATACGTAAAATGCAACGTTTCAATGCCACTGGCATCATCCTCAGGCTGAAAAGACGAAAAGAAAAGAAAACTGGTCACTCTATAGAAATGATACAATCATACATGCAAAAATAAAGACCTTTAAAATTAATACAAAACACACATGGATGTAAATTACCAAGACTCTAACGATTCTCAACACATGTTCACTTGGCCGAAGAATAACAAAGCCAAACGGTTTTGTTATTCTCGTCATCCACGTCATCTCTTGAAGCAACTTCTAACCATTTGCACAACTGAAGCTGCGTTTCGCCACATTGAAGGCAACTTGTTCCGCCAGGTGGATGGCGTGGCTATGGGATCAACTTTGGGACCAACGTTTGCGAACTTTTATATGTGCTTTGTGGAAAACATGGTCTTAAGCGCCTTGCCTACGAAACCACTTGTGTATGGTAGATATGTTGACGATATTTTTGTGGCGGTGGATAGTATTAATCAGTTGGAAACGCTAAGAGATTTGATGATGGGTAACTCTGTTTTGACGTTCACATACGAAATCGGCGTAAAGGGGAAGCTGCCATTTTTGGACGTTCTTGTTGAGGCAGCAGAAGGTTCTTATCAGAGCTCAGTTTACACTAAGACTTCACATGTAGGGGAAACTATTAATTATGATTGTGAAGCTCCACAGACCTACAAGGAAGGTGTATTTTCTACATTATTGAATAGAGCTTACAAAGTGTGCAGTAGTTGGGCAAATTTTCACATAGAAGTATTTAGAATAAAACGGTTACTGGTAAACAATAATTTCCCTAACACCCTTGTTGACTGTAAAATTAATAATTTTTTGAATAGAATTGTAAACGGTGAAAACCACGTTAGTGTATGTTCCAGTTACGTCAAGATTTTTTACGAAAACCAAATGCACCCTAACTACAAAATGATTGAAAGAGTCTTTAAGAATATAATACGCACTTTCGTCAAGCCTGTTGAGAATAAGGCCAGACTAAAAATTTTTATTTTTTACAGAAATCGCAAAATCAGTAACCTTGTTGTAAAAAACATTTCAGTGCCTGCGGTCGGGGATCTAGATAGGGCCAATGTAATTTATCAATTTAAATGTATGAGGAGAGAATGTATGTCTCTTAACAACTGTTACATTGGCTTGACTAGAATGACCCTAAAGCAGCGGTTAAATGCACATAAGTATCAAGGCTCCATTTTTAACCATTTCCGTATTCATCACAGCTCTGAGGCCTCTAATGAAGATCTCTATCCAGCAACTAAAGTATTGTATATTGTCCGTAAAAACAACATATTTAAATTATTGAAGCCTTACATATTCATGACCTTAAACCTTCCCTCAATGAAAATATGAACGATTTTTTTGCTATGAAATTGTTTAAAAGAACCGCGCCGTAAATTGTTAGAACAATAGTTGCAGTCCACCATTTCGCTTCATTCTTCGGCCAAGTGAACATGTGTTGAAAACAGTTAGAGTCTTGGTATTTTACATCCGTGTGTGTTTTGTATTAATTTTAATGGTCTTTATTTTTGTATGTATGATTGTATCATTTCTATAGAGTGACCAGTTTTCTTTTCTTTTCGTCTTTTCAGCCTGAGGATGATGCCAGTGGCATTGAAACGTTGCATTTTACGTATTGACTATAGTGTGTTTTAGTAAAATGATAAGCAATTTGCTGAGAATTTTAACACGTAATGAACTTCAAATATATCGTGATGCTGAGAAATTACTAAAGAAATTTTTTGTGATCATACCGCCCCATCCCAATTGAAATTCTGAGCCTTTTACAGAGCGTTTTCAGGCAGTTATAAGCCAAGAGATTGCATCTCTCTTTGTCCAATTGCATCTCTTGCAATCACTTACAATTCTCTCATTCTTTGTTCAGCTATTGAAAGTCCATTATTTGCTGTTACATTCACTAAATAATCCATTCGCTCTCTGAGATTGCGTTTCACGTGGCTCTTGAAGGTACTCCAGACGAGTTCTATTGGGTTCAGTAGATAAGAATATGGTGCTAGTCTGAGAAACTGAACAGAGGGATATTCATTTGAAAGGCTTTCAGTCCTGCAGTCGGCTGGGGCATTATCAACGATAAATGTTGGTCTTTCTATCCCCTGGTCTATGCAAGCCTGGATGAGCTCTCGGAACCATTGGAGGCAATCATCAGCTTTGAAAGCGCCACGTCGAGTGGTAAAGAGTACCATTCTACTTGATGTCATTGCCCCAATGCAATGGAGATTTGACCCCTTGCTCACTGGTGTCACAACCGATGCTCTTGTCCCAATTTTTGACCGGCCTTCCTTTCGCTTGCAAAAAAAGATTGAAATTGGTTTCATCAACCCATATTGTAGTACGGCCTTCTGATTTCGCTTGGAAAAAGTTGTCCATGTATGTAGCTCCTTTATCCTTGTTTTCTGGGGTGTTCATATTGCACGTTTGGGAACGCACAAGTTTTACTGTGAAGAGTTCACAGTCTAACCAGTTCTTCACGGTATTAATGCTAACATTAATATTGAAACGGGTGCTGATAATGGTCTTCAGTTCAGCCAAGGTAGTTGAGGCGTTGTTTTTAATGGTAGAAGTAAGCAATTCAACAATTCATTTGTTTTCTTAGATATGCCGCCACTTTTCTTCTTTGGAGTTTCTTGTTTTCCTTTAACCATTCGTATGCTGTTTTCAAATTAACCCCCATAGCGTTTGCAACTGTTCTCCAGTCCTCCTCGTTTATGTAAGCAAAATAAATTCTTTTCCTTTCATTATCACCGATCTTCTTGTACCTCATCTCGGAGGGGGCAATTTTTCGTCATAATAATAAAAGCGGATGAAATCATGTATTATATCACTAATGGTATCATAGTTACAAGCAGAGTACGTGCAGTTATATTTCTAAGTAAACTGATTGTAAAAGGGCTATATCAACTTCTTTCGTAATGGGAAATTCAATTTCACTAGGAGGAAATTTATATAGTTTCAATAAGAGGAAATTCAATTTCACTATGAGGAAATTCAATTTCACTATGAGGAAATTCAATTTCACTATGAGGAAATTCAATTTCACTAGGAGGAAATTCAGTTTCACTAGGAGGAAATTCAATTTCACTAGGAGGAAATTCAGTTTCACTAGGAGGAAATTCAAATTCAGTTTCACTGGGAGGAAATTCAGTTCCACTGGGAGGAAATTCAATTTCACTATGAGGAAATTCAATCTAACTAGGAGGAATTCAGTTTCACTAGGAGGAAATTGGATTGGAAATGGTATAGTTATGCTTCTCAAAGTCTCTTAATCTCAACCTATATACCATTGTAATAGTTCTACGTGATATATCTGTGGCAAACTTTGTATTTTTACTCTCACGATATATTTTTAGTACCTACAATTCATTGTACTCTGATCTTTTATTTCAGACGTATTAATTTTTTTAACTGATGATGGAGCTGGACTCCGAAACGTTTTCTTAGTAAAGATGATAAATTTTCTCGGTTTTTTCTTCATTTACATATATACTTTTACAGATGTATTGCTTGCGACAGTAAATTGTTTTAATGGTTCGAATACACCTTGATTATATTTGTATACATATATTTGGTTGTATACATCAGTGCCTCATCATGTATTGGATAATTTTGAAAGTTACGCAGACCAGCATGAATAGTTTGTTATGGAGTTGCCTTGGTTTTTATTGTCTCACGTGAATAAATATTATTAATTGGTAAGAAAATGTTCATCACGCGTTTTTCATTGCTTTTTTCGTTGTGTTCTTGTGCTAAAGCTGAATTAAATTTATGGAAAACTATAACAGTAATTATCACTGCACAAAATCTTATTCTTTTTTCAATTATTGCGAAGTTAACTTACCGCGGTGATGAAACAACGCATAGTTGCTCCTGAGTGTGTGGTGCTGAGATTATTATTCTAAACATATTCTATCTTACAACCTTTCATCATTCTGGAATTCCAAGTATTTTGGTGTTTTGAATATTTATGCCCTAAATTTCTGAGAAATATGTTTTATGTACTATTCAATGCATATGAAAAAATATTTCTGTAATTAATATTTAAGTACATTTGAACGACGTTGTCAGTTTTTAAATAAAGTTATTGTTATTGTGTCTATCACTAGTGATGTACTGGTTTTGAAAAATAGCTGTCCAGATAAAATACTGCCGCATATGCTCTGATGGATGTTCTGTGCAATTCACAATTCTCATTCTCGACGTCATGTAGTCGCAGATGTATCAGCAGGCGCACGAAGTATTGAAAATACTCTCTCCAATTTGAAGCCAGTGCTTGCATTCTAGAGATATTCAAATATTTGATAGGAAGAAAAAATATTTGAAACTCACGCTCTTCTTTCTACTCGAATTTGATCAAAGTTGAATGATGCAATGAGAGTTTACTCATCAACGTAGATTTCAATCAAAATCCTATTTCCTGAAGTTCATGATCGAGAAATATCAACGAATAATTGTTCATTATTTCGGAAGTAAGACGCTAATCTAGCGAAAACAAAAACGAATGGAATTTTTCCTTCTGATTGTTGAGTGCAGATCTGGGAACGAATCCAAGTCGCTTAAATTTTCCCAATGTAATCCTAATAAAGCAGAATATCTCATTTGTCCTGAAAAAGTTCTACTGCGTGCTACCAGAGATACGTAACAATGTATTTTTTCCTTGTTTGACTCCATTCTTTTACCGGTTTTGAAAGATGTAGTTGCGTTGTAAATGCTGATACTTTGAAAGTCACCTTGTGAAATTCTCCCTGAGAATCGCAATCAAAAAATGAACAGCCGCTAACGATCGCGCCAAAAAATTTTTACCCAGAAAATGGTGCAGCATTTGCAACCAAATGTTTTCAAACCCCATCATTCGCATCTGCGGCGAATCCGGATACCAGTACGCGTTACGTGGTCTACCTCGTAGCTTAATGTTAGCCACGTCTTCTGCGTTGCTTCAAATAAAGATTCGCATGAACCCATCAGTGCAAACAAAGAAATTCTTTTATGAAAAAAAACAGAATTTCGCAAGAGACGAACGCCTTAGTTTTCAGTCAGGTATGCGATGTAAAAAACTTGTAATATAAGCTTACTTACAGTGAAGCGTCAAAATCAGTTGCAAAAATTAAATTTTACGCTGATAAAAACTGTTTGGATACTATAGAGGTTAAACCAAAAATAGTTGTTTTCAATATTTTAAGCATACGACTTCAAATACATCACAAGCATGCATGGAGCTAAATAGAAGTATTCAACCAAACATTTTATTTGATTATTGCTTTCAAACTTTTGCTCATTGTTACATACTTACTTCCCAAAGATGATTTCCACACGACGAACCAAGGTGCTCGCCAGTTTGACGTGATATATTTCCCCATTCCACGATGCGCATTTTTTCAAATGTTCTAGATTCTTCAGATTTCTTAGCTTGTAATTTTTCAGTGTTTCTCAAAGATTCTCTATCGAATTGAGGTCCGGTAATTAGATTGGACAATGATACAAATTGACTTTGTGTTTATTTAACCACTTGCAGGTTAAATTTATAGAGGGCTCGAAGTCGTTGTAACTGTTGGTCACCGAATTTTGAGTAGGCGAATTCTTAGCATGAGCAATGTTCAATCTTTCTGGTATCAGTAGATTCCTGACGTATTCGATTTATTTCCTTCGGGAAAATATTGCTTGAATTGGCTTTCATTCTCAGGAAAATCAATTGAAAATCAGAAATGAGGTATGTTTCTGAAAAAAATATATTTTTCTTCATCTCATAATGTTGAATAACTGTGATTGTTTTATACCTAATTTCAGTAGATATTTTTCGACTTCCCACGAAATTCTTCGAGTTGACAATTGAAGCGAAGATCACGTGTTCCCAGAACTTCAAAGTACGAAAACTTCCATCGCAGGGAGCAAAATCCTCCTTCCTTCCTCAGCTACAGATGAGACCCAAATGATAAATTCAGATAATTTTCATGTATCCGAGCTTCAAGGCGCTCAGTCACGCAAAATTCTTACTACATAAGAATTAAAATGAAAGAGAAAACGATTTTGACAGAGGAGGCACATAATTATGTCGAAAGTGTCATGGATCAAAGGAGCCTCTCGTCTTTGAAGGGAGAATATATGTCGTTTTTAAACTCTTGCCTGAAAGAAGCAACAAATTTTTGGCAAGAAAATGAACATTGATTCAGTACAAAACCGGTGCGCTCTGAAATGCCGCCTGGGTAACGACTTTCTGTCAAGACAATAAATGAAGCTGTGTACTGTAATTCTGTGTCACCGAATGTGCTGCAACAAATTTTTCCTCGCGCAACACTAAAAGATTTGACTAGAAATGCTGCATCAAGATAGGACGTAAGGGAGTTTTTTAACTAAAATCATCGAATAAGTTGAGTTCATGTCGAGTTCGTTATAGTTCCGCAAATGATGAAATAAAACACCTACATATTGTAGGTGACAATGACGAAATATGAAAATTTATTTCTAAAAATGTTAATCATGGTATGTAATATATAATTTTTAAACTCCCTATTATGAATATCCTTGTGTTAAATATTGACTTTTTCGTAGAAAATCGAACCCTTGGTATAAAGAGGGAGACAAGTGATGCAAAAAAAATCGTTTACTAGACATTCATACCAACCTGATTTCGAATAAAATTATCATCAATGGTATGATCTGCCAGAATAAATACATATAACAACAAATGGTATAAAATATTACAAGAGAAATCTATATGTATCAGGAAGACACAAAAAATAAAAAACACTTGCACATTATCATCTTATTAGCAGGACTCGTGGAAATTTCACGGATAATGCTCGTATTGTTAAGCTAGGCTGACCCGGTCATCATTGCCTTACTAATTCCATCATAACCAATTCCAACCTAACCCATACCAACATATTCTAACCTATCCTATCTTATCCTATCCTAACCGAACAGTTCCTGATAATATGTCGAACATAAAAACCGTGGACCAATGATAACATTCCGTCGACATTACCTAACCTAACATATCTAAACCTATCCTATCCTTACCTATACTATCCTTACCTATCATATCCTTACCTAACCAATCCTTACGTAAGCTATCGTACCCTAACCTACCCTAACCAAACCAATCCAAATAATACACATGTCTTACATAAAAAAACGTGGACCCATGAAAAAATTCTGTCAACATTAAGTAACCTATGCTAACCTATCATATCCTAACCTAACATATCCTTACCGAACCTATCCCAATAAAATGTCATATATAAAAAACCGTGGTCCCGTTAAAAAATTCGATAAACATGACCTTACCAATTCTAACATAACATATATTCTAATTTAACCTACCCTTACCTATCATATTCTAACCAATCCTACCCTCACCTTCAGTAACAGAACCTATCCTGATAATATGTCAAACATAAAAAAAACCGTGGACCCGTGAAAAAATTTCATCATTACTTACCTATGCTAACCTATCTTATCATAGCCTAACCTATCATACCCTAACCAAACTGAACCAGATAATATGGCATACATAAAAAACGTGGACCCATGAAAATTTTCCGTCAACATTACATAACCTATGCCAATTTATCCTAACCTATAACCTAACATATCTTTACCGAACCTATCCCGATAATATGTCAAACATAAAAAAACGTAGTCCCGTGAAAAAAATCTGTCAACATAACCTAACCTATCGTAACCTAACATATCTTTAACCTATTCTTACCTAACTTAACCAATGTCATTGCTAAGCTAGGTGGACTCGTGAAAAAAAATCGGCCAAAATTACGTAACAAATTCTAGCACAACATATTCTAACCTAACTTATCATAACCTAACATATACTACTGATAATAATGTCAAACATAAAAAAAACGTGGACCCGTGAAAAACTTCATCAACATTATTATTTACATCACTTCATCAACCTAACCCTTTGCTGCTCCTCGTCCATATTTTGCCCTCTTGACAAAAATAAATTTCTCTGACGCTTTAGGTATTGTGTCCGCTGTTCCTCGTCAAAATTTTGCTTTCTTTGCTGGAAGCAATTCCTTTGCTGCTCGTAATACTGCGATTGCTGCTACTTGTTCATATTTTACCTTCATCACTGAAATAAATTTCTTTGCCGCTCAAGGTATACCAAGATTACTGTTGCTCTTCCATATTTCCAAGCATGATTTGCCGTCTTCGACTGTCTCGCTGAAAGTCTCTTCATGTTGTACATCATTCATTGCAGCTCGTCTTACTTGCTGACGTTGCCTGTCCCTTTCAAGGATTTCCTGCCGTTGTTCATTCCTTATTCTCTGGCAGTAGAGTCTCATTCTATCGCGAGCAGCTTTCAATTTTTGCTTCATTGTGGGGTTCAAAGGCGCAATTATTACTTAAACATGAAAAAACGCTGATCTATTCCATACCTATGACTTATGAAGTTTATGCATGTTAAGGCGAACTTTTAATGTAACACTAAGGAATTCGGTATCCATGATACCGCCAACTCGGATGAGAGCGTAACGGACGGACTAATTAACTAAGGGAGGAATAAGCAGAACGTTATATACATTATTATATTACTATAGCCGTATTATCGAACTCGCATTTTCTCCTCGAGAGTCAAGCCAGATACTGTGGAGACGAGGTTAATTCTGAGTTCAAAGTTTTTTAGGATACATAACATTTGAAAATTCAATGATCTAGGGGGTTGATGGCTGAGTCCATGATTGAGAAACGATATAATTCGATAAAATTTTGAACGATGATGTATTTTTCACACCGTTTTTTTAGGATTTGAATGAGGAGACTTTTTTGACGGTCTATTGGTTGTGAAGCTAATGCCTAAATGTTAGAAAAGTGGGCCTTTGCCTGTCTAGATGTGTTGCTAAAGAAAGAGAATAAAAGGTGACACAAATGAATTTGTATTTCACTTTTGGAGTGGGCATCAGAAGGCAGAAAGTCCTCCTAGGAGATTCAAAAAAAATTGTAATTCCAAGCGAGTTTTCATATTTCACTTTTGGAGTGGGCATCAGAAGGCAGAGAGTCCTCCTATTAAAAAAAATTGAAATTCCAAGCGAGTTTTCAACATTAAATTTAAATTATATTTGGGATGAATGATGTGAGAGACACCTTCTGAGAATTGACTTATAGTCGGTACTATTTCCATCATGGTATGAAACTGATACAAAAAACTTTTCTTTTGCAACCGTATGAACTTGAGCGTGTTTTGCATAAGATTGATTTTAGAATAATTAAAGAAACGTATCCAATAAGTGCATAGGACACCCACTATTTCCAATGATTTTCCATATTGTATACCAAGTACATAGAATACATATGTAGAGCATGAACAAACTTCATTTAGATTTTTTCAATACTGACCCTGCATTACCAGTTTGACAATGAAATACGGAAATGAAAGATTACGTCCCGTTTTTTTCCTTTGGGGTCGAATCATCGAAAATTAGATTTTTGCGTGAAAATGTTCCTAAACCCTTCCTACATCACTTGATGAAAACGGGACCCAACCCTGTCTGATGCTTCTAGCCCCTCAAAATACCCCCAAAAGGGGGTATTTTGGAGGAATACCCAAAGGCTTTCCATAAAACCCAAAGGGGTAAAAAATGGAAAACCAAGTGAAATATTTCATAAAATTAGTTGTGTTATATTTGGGTTGTAGGAATAACAAAAAGCTAAGTATCGTGTGTGGTAAAGTGCCCTGAACAAAACCCCCATTTTCTCCGAACCAACTTTTCAAGACTTTGACACGAAATTCCAACCACAGTTTTTCTCTGATTGAGGGCATCTTTTTAGCATCACCGAGAGCAAGATGAGTGCAATAATTTGTAGAAGTACGTTTTTTGATAATCGTCGAAAATATTGTTTTATTATGCAAATAATCTTGAAAATTTGTTTAAAAATTTTTCAACATTTCATTCTTAACACGTTAGTTGCGATGGGTTAAAATGAAATTCAATATTCAACTTAAATTTAAAGTCAAAAGTGATAAGCAAATTTGTAAATATCAAACATTCACTGGGCCTGTTAAATACCATTGATTTAGAAAGGTTGTAAGAACTTTTCAAAACGCGCCATCGATGGGTCGTTTCGCAGCAGGAAAAACCTAACTACGACCCACCGGTGGGTCACACCGCAATGAATGTGTTAAGCTAAAACGAAAAACTCTCCGCTACGTTTTGACACCTGTTTATTGTGAATCCAACAGAAAAAACATTCGTCTCTTTCTGAATTATTGGCTGAGAAATTGAGAAATTTTCTTTTGAATAAATTTCTTTTGAACGGGGGGGGGGGGGGGTTTGAGCTAATTCCGAAAATTTTATGGGCTATACCTGTCTATTCGAATGCTACAAACATGCTCTGAATACCTGAAAGCTTATTTCAATCTGGAAGTATTTTTTTTCAATTATGTGTGACAAAACCGGAATTCTACGCGAATGAATACTTAGTACCTTCGCGAGCAAGTATAATGTACACTCTGAGATTGGCCAAACGAAAATTTCCGGAACAAATAGGACCCGCAAGAAGTTTGGATGGCAATATCAACGTCTTCTCTCCAAAGATACCTGGACAAGTAACTCAGAGACCTCTAACCATCAATACACCTGAAGAACTAGACAAGTACTTGTTGCAACATGTCGGCAAGTCCTCAGAGGAAATTATTCGTGATTAGTATTTTTTGGACTGACGTATTGAGTTTAATATTATTTTGATATCTGTCCACATGTTTTCTTCTTGATTTTTGATTGAATTACCTTTACCTCTTCAAGGCATCCACGTCGACCTTGCAGCTTTGTTTTGCTGCTTACTGAATTGTTTTTCAATTTCTTTCTTTTCTCCTTTTTATCAAATGCTCATACCGAACTTGCTGCTCAGACTTAACTCGTGTATATGTTTCTAAATCTGGAAACAATTTAGATAGTCAAGATTTTTAAATTCCATAAATAACTTCACTGTCACTTCGTTTTTAAATCCATTTCGTCCTTGCTACATCTTATAAGTGTTATATGCGGATACCACTGGTACGACAGCCTTGTAACTACATTATTTGTCGTTTATGATCCCTAATGTTCCTGCTCATGGACTGAGTTTGCGCTCTCCTTATGAAATCATACTAGGTTTTAGACAATTTAGACTAATAATCTCTGTGTGTTTTTAGTTTCTCTTTTTTTAATTTAATTATAAGTAGGAATGTCCTTATTTTTACCTTGATCCTGTAGTTTGTATAATTTTTATTTATAAGTTACATTTTACTTACTGTCTCTTAATTCTAATGACCGACCATATTGATATATTCGACAATATTGATCCAGATCACAATCATTTGAATAGACTGCACCCAAACCGAAATGAAACTGGAAACTGTAAATACCTAAATATTAAAAAATTCAATGAATCGATGAGGAAGACCTGTAACGATGTTTCTCTACTATGTTGGAACTGTAGATCCATTTATCCGAAAATAGATGAAATATCTTCTACTATCAGTGAGCTGAACAGCAATTTTGATGTTCTCAGTTTCACCGAAATTTGGCTAGATGACTCATCTAAAGACCTGATTCAAATTCAAAACTATTATAGCCATCATTCACTCCATAGTAACAAACGTGGTGGTGGCATCAAAACGTACATATCTAAACATATATCTTCGAAAGTCATTTCAAGTGCAACTATGAATCGTGAACATATTGAGACTTTATTTATAGAACTAACGAAAAATGATAAACCAATTATGCTTGGGACAGTATATAGGCCAACAGCTTGTAACGTCTCTTTCCTGAACGTGCTTCAAAGCATAATATCTCAGTTCAACAAGTCTCTATATAATGACATGATAATCTAAGGGGATTTCAACTACGATCTTCTACAATATGATAGCTATGAGCAAATCTCAAACTTCATAAATTTTTATCAGTCTAGCTCCTTCCTTCCAATCATCACGAAACCTACACGTGTTGCTTCTGAATCGGCTACGTTACTCGATAATATTTTTATGTCAGATCCGACTGATTTTCTTACCGGAATGATAATTTCTGACTCATCTGACCATTTCCCGGTGTTTCTCATCAAGAAAAATGTCTATAGTCCTTGTACCAGCCCACAGGCTGATACTTATTCATTTCGTTGTGTAAACGAATACAACTTGGGAACAATGCGAACTGTTCTAGAAGAATTAATGCCATCATTAGACATCTATGAACGAAACAATAATGCGATTAACATTGATGAAGCAATACTAAATTCAACTGAAATTATAACGACCGCATATAACCAGTGTTGTCCAATAATCACCCACACAATTACGCCGAAAAATAGACAAAAGCCCTGGATTACTGAAGATATCGTGATCAAAATAAAGAAACGTCAAGCGTACCTAGCCTTACTATACGAATTGCGAATATCTAAAGTAACGTATAACAGATTCAGGAATCATGTGACAAATCATATACGAACCTCAAAACGAGACTACTTCACGCGCAAATTTACTGAATACAAAACTGATATTGAAAAAACTTGGCGCCTGCTTAATTTATGCTATAAACCGAATAATAATACTACGAAAACAATTCAGTCCGTCGTTCTAGAAAATGTAAAACACCACGAGAAAAAAGATATTGCAACTGTGTTTAACAACTTTTTTGTAAACATAGGAAAAAATATAGCCGATAGTGCCTTCATTGAACCCACAGACCACTTACAATACATGGAACATGTCCGTGAACCTAACTCTTTCTTTTTCACGCCAACTAATCCCTCCGACGTAATTACGTGCATAAACAACTTGAAAAATAAATCAAGTGGCAAGAAAAAATTTTCGGCTAAAGTTCTTAAGGCTATAGCTGATATAATAGCACCGTGCATATCTTATATTATCAACCAATCCCTTTCTCGAGGTATCTTCCCAACTCTTTCAAAATTGCGAGAGTGACCCCTATTTTTAAAAATGGTGATAAAAACTGCATCAACAATTATAGACCTATCTCTGTACTACCAATTATTAGCAAAATATTCGAGAAAATTGTGTATAAATAAGTGTATTCGTATTTTGAACAAAAATCTTTCCTCTACGACAAACAATGCGGTTCTCGTTCTAAGGAATCTACGACACAAGCTGTATTAAATCATTTGCAATACCTTTATTCTAATATAGATGAAGGAAAGCTTGTTTTCTCCGTATTTCTTGACTTTCGAAAAGCATTCGATTGTGTGGACCATAACTTATTACTCTCGAAACTACATTGTTATTGCATTCGAGGGGCTGCCCATGATTGGTTCAGATCATACTTAGCAAATCGGAAACAATACGTTGTCATTGACGACGCAAAATCAGACCCACAGACAATTAGCCGTGGAGTTCCACAAGGATCAGTCCTTGGGCCTCTCCTATTTCTAATTTTTATCAATGATATCATTAAATCTACATCATTATTCAAATTCATACTTTTTGCCGATGACAGTACCCTTTCTGCGGTCCTTCCAAACCAAAATCCCGCTAGGATGGCGGAACGTATAAATAATGAACTTCATAAGGTTTCATTGTGGCATAAAGCTAATAAAATAAGCCTTAATATCGATAAAACAAAATATATTACATTCTCATACAAGAAAAATAAATCTCTCCCACGCATTCAAATTGGCGAAGGTGAAATCGAAGAAACCAACTCAAGTAAATTCCCGGGCATCATAATAGGCAAACATCTAACCTATAAAGAGCACATCGCTCATATTAGTTCTAAATTATCAAAATCTATCGGAATCCTAAATCAAGTTAAAAATTTCCTGCCTGAAACAGCCTTACAAATGCTCTACCGAACGCTCATTTCACCATACTTGCAATACGGAATAGAAGCATGGAACGGAACTGATAAAGATAAAACCAACAAAATTTTTACCCTGCAAAAAAGAGCCATAAGAGCGGTAAAGAATCTAGAATATAATGCTCACACAAATGACTCATTCAAAAATTTACGAATACTTAAGCTTTCGGATCTCTACATAATCTCCATTTGCAATTTTATTTACAAAACATTAACAAATGATGGTGACAATAGCCTAAAACAATTATTAACTGCGCAAACTGGTCATCACGACCATTTAACCCGAAATAGAAGTAAATTCATGCTTCCTTATTACTCAAAGGCTCGGTCACAACACAGCATCCTCTTCGTTGGAACTAAAACTTGGAACTCAATACCTGCGGAGATCCGTGAAAGTAATTCTTATAAGGTATTCAAAAAAAACCTTGAGTCTCACTTCCTATCAGTTTACTAGTCGTGTAAGATCACAGAATCAAACCTTGTCCCCCACATAATTGGTCCTAATAATGTAATTTGCCTTGTTTAATTTCGCAGATCTTCAGTCTGTTCTTGAATCGTTTGTCGAATATACTGTTAAATCTAGTCCATATGAACTATATTGTAAAATGAAGTATCTAATTTCGAGTTAATTATCTCATTGATCAGTCTAATGCGTCTCTAGTTCAAGTGAATTAGGTTAAACATTATTGTACTCCTTAGACTAACCTTGATGGTAGGATGCCCTAGAAGTCACTGAACTTATTCGGGCCCACAGGTAGCTATACTCAAATTTGACCATTGTACTAGACTTAAGAAACATTCTATCTCTGTATCACCTGTGGTAAATAAATTGTTTTAAATTGTTTAAATTATAGAAAACGAGCATTTGGTGACCTTATCATTCGTGCTCCATTTACAGCCCTTTCGACGTCGAGATCAATTTCCGTGTGGTACGGACGTGTGTTGCGCTCGCTCCGAAACAAAGTGCCTAACGCTAGAAAGAATGTACTCCTAACCTGAATGGGTACACACTCTCGCCATGAGGATTCAAATGTGACTTAAACAAACAACAAATAAAAAATCATCAAACTAAGTGTAAAAATATTCCCTCAAAAAGTGTGAAAGTGCTCATCCCTCGCGTACACGAGGAAACGAACTCTCTCAATCTCCAAGATGGTACCCAAGAAGCAACGCAATAACAACAGCTGCGGCAACAATAACAGCGACGAGTATCAGCCGAAGTTTGGTCAATATCCTGATGTGTCTAACCTAACGAAAGATGGCAAAGAAGTGGTTTCTGTCCTTATAAAATACTTCGACTCAGTGATGACAAATTTTAAGAGTGACATTGATAATATGAAAATTGAAATAAGTCACCTTAAAACACTAGTTGAAACAGTAGCGGGAAAAGAAGCAGAGCACAAGAAAACTCTCGAAGAACAGAATGAGAAAATGGATAGCTTAGCCCTCCGTCTCGACCAGTTGGAAAAAAGTGATCAGCGCCGAGCCATTGAAGACAAAAAATGTACTCTCGTCATTTCTGGTGAGGATCTACCACAATCACACTCGAACGAAATCTGCTAGGAAACCGTCTGCCATCTCCTGAAGGACAAGATCAATACTGACCTCTCCGACACTGACATCACGTCAGCTACAAGAATGGGGAAAAACGGTAACTGGGAACGTAGATCAAGGAAACATTGCATTTGAACTAAAACATTATAACAAAAAACGTGAAATTCTCAACGCCTGCCGAGAAAAGAAACCAAAGTTCTTCTTCATAAATGAATACCTCATACCTTCACGAGCTAACGCCATGTACATTCTGAGGATGGCCAAAAGGAAATTCCCGGATAAAGTTGGAATCCCAAGAACACAGGATGGAAACATCTTCATATTTAACCCCGGAAACCCAAATTCAAGACGCCGCGAGATCAACACGCCAGATGACCTCGAGCAATACCTGGTGCAACAACTCAATATGTCATCGAAGCAGATCATGGGTGACTAGACTAGGTGAACCCCTAAATTAGATATGTCAATTCCGTGTTAGTTCAACCTCAATTAGGTATCATGTCAATTTAACCTCAACTTGATGTTAGTTTAACCTGAATCTACACAAATGTATAACAGATGTGTTTGTAAACATTTATGACAGCTGTGTGAGAACTTTTGAAACAACGCAATCAGCAATTTTTTACATCTCAATGTTACTGTGAATTTTTTTTCTTTTTTACCACTAAAGTTATTATTGCGTGTAAACCATATTAGCTGATTATATCATTGTCGTTATAATCTTTAAAACTTATTACCTGCTGTATGTGAACTTGTGAAAGCGCCCTCATGCAGCAATCTGTTTACACCAATGTTGTGATACTGAACTCCAATATTTTTCGCTCATGGACTGAGTTTATATGTACTCACGTAATCGCACTAGATTTTTTTATATATACTCTATTCTCTCTTACTTCATAAGCTAGCTTTTTAGACAGGAATATCCCTTAAAGATTGACTCTGTATTTCGTTTTTAACCTCTATAGTACCTACTTCTTACTGTTTACTAATTTTAAATGACTGATCACCCTGAGATATTCGAGGAAATCGACCCAGATCTCAATCATTTGAACAGAATATATCTAAACTTAAACGACTCTCAAGAGTGTAGGTATACTAATATATCAAAATTCAACGAAACTATACGAATAACTGACCGAGATTTCTCACTCCTGTGTTAGAACTGTAGGTCACTCTATCCAAAATTGGAAGAGATACAATGTACAATTACTGAACTTAAATATAACCTAGACGTGATTAGCTTCACCGAAAGCTGGCTAGATGACTCGACTAAAGGCATGATTCGATTTGAAAATTATCATAGTTACCATTCGCTAAGAAAAAACCAGCGGGGCGGAGGCATCAGCACATATATATCTAACCACATAAACTCGAAAACCATAGCAAGTGCAACAATGAATCAGGATCATATAGAATCACTCTTCGTAGAACTGACTAGAGATGGTAAACGCATTGTGCTTGGAACGGTGTATAGGACTCGTACAGCCTGTCCTATATCCTTCCTGAATGAGCTGAATCGTATTATTTCTCAATTCAACAGGCCCTTATACAATGACATAATAATATGCGGTGATTTCAATTATGATCTACTGAAACATGAAAGCTATGAACCAATCTCTAATTTCCTAACAACCTTTCAGTCTCAATCCTTCCTTCCGACATTACAAAGCCTACACAAATAACCTCAGAGTGTGCTACGCTGCGTGACAATATCTTTATGACAGACCCAAGTGATTTTCTTGCTGAAATAATTGCTTCTGACTTATCAGATCACTTCCCAGTTTTTCTTATTAAGAAAAATGTCTGTATTGCTTGCACCAAGGCACGGGCTGAAACTTACTCATATCGTAAAATAAACGAATCAAATCTTGAAGAAATGCGCACCGTTCTAGAAGAATCAATGAATACATTACACATCTCTCAACAAAACAATAATGCTTCGAGCATTGATGAAGCAGTAGTAAAGTTGACTGAAACTATAATGACCGCATACAATCAGTGTTGCCCAATTGTAACTCGTACAGTTACCCCGAAAAAAAAAACAAAAGCCCTGGATTACTAGAGACATCGTGATAAATATAAAGAAACGTCAAGCGTACCTAGCCCTCCTTTACGAAGGGCGAATATCTAGAGAAACATATAACCGATTCAGAAACTATGTAACCAACCAGATAAGAACATCAAAAAAGAACTACTTTACGCTCAAGTTTACTCAATTCAAAACTGACGTTAAAAAGACTTGGCATCTCCTTAACTCTTGCTGTAAACCGAATAATGCTGATAAAAAGAAAATTGAATGTGTTATTCAAGAAAATGTAAAATACCATGAGAAGAAAGAAATTGCTAATCTCTTAACAACTTCTTCGTAAACGTAGGGAAAACTATAGCTGATGGTATTAGAAGTGAACCTACTGATCACCTGGAATTTATGGATCATATTCGAGAACCCAGCTCCTTTTTCTTTACGCCTACAAACTCCTCCGATGTAATTACGTGCATAAACAACATGAAAAATAAATCGAGTGGGTTACAAACGTTTCCGACTAAAGTACTTAAAGTTATTGCTGACATTGTAGCCCCGCTGATATCAAATATTATTAACCAGTCTCTCTTGCTAGGCACTTTCCCGAACTCCCTCAAAGTTGCTAGAGTAACCCGTACCTTTAAGAGTGGTGAAAAAACCTGTGTAAACAATTATCGACCTATCTCCGTACTACCAATTATTAGCAAAGTATTCGAAAAGATTGTGTATAAAAAATGTACTCTTATTTTGAACAAAAATCATTTCTTTACGATAAACAATACGGCTTCCGCTCTAAAAAATCAACAACACAGGCTATATTAAATCATTTACAATTCCTCTATTCTAATATAGATGAAGGAAAGCCTGTCTTTTCTGCATTTCTTGACTTTCGAAAAGCATTTGATTTTGTGGACCATAAAATACTACTCTCGAAACTACACCGTTATGGCATTCGAGGGATTGCCCATGATTGGTTCAGGTCATACCTAACAAATCGCAAGCAATATGTTGTCATTGACGACGCAAAATCAGACCCACAGACAATTAGCCATGGAGTTCCACAAGGATCTGTTCTTGGGCCTCTCATGTTTCTGATTTTTATCAATGATATTGTAAAATCTACATCATTCTTCAAATTCATACTTTTTGCCGATGACAGTACGCTTTCTGCGGTCCTTCCGAAATAAAATCCTGCTATGATTGTGGAGAGTGTAAATACTGAACTTCACAAGGTTTCATCGTGGCTCAAAGCTAATAAAATAAGCCTTAATATTGATAAAACAAATTATATTACATTCTCATACAAGAAAGATGTATCTCTCCCATACATTAAAATTGGCGAAGGTGAAATCGAAGAAACCAACTCATGTAAGTTTCTGAGCATCATAATAGATAAACATCTGACCTTCAAAGAGCACATCACTCATATTAGTTCTAAATTGTCAAAATCCATCGGAATCCTAAATAAAGTTAAAAATGTTCTGCCTGAAACAGTTTTACAAATGCTCCACCGAACGCTCATTTTTCCATACTTGCAATACGGAATAGAAGCATGGCACAGAATTGATAAAAATAAAACCAACAAAGTTTTTACTCTACAGAAAAGAGCTGGCAGAGCGGTAAAGAACCTAGAATATAATGCTCACACAAATGATTCTTTCAAAAATTTAAAAATTACTTAAACTTTCGGACCTCTACAAAATCTCCATCTGTAATTTCATTTACAAAACATTAACAAATGTTGGTGACAATAGCCTAAGACAATTATTGACTGCGCAAACAGGTCATCGCGACCATTAACCCGAAATAGAAGTAAATTCTATTCAAAGGCCCGGTCGCAACACAGCATCCTCTTCGTTGGAACCAAAACTTGGAACTCAATACCTGCAGAGATCCGTGAATGTAATTCGTAAAAAGTATTCAAAAGACATCTTGAGTCTCACTTCCTATCAGAATACTAGTCGTGTTAGATCACCGTGTCAAAATCTTGCCTCCTACATGTAACTAATGATAATGTCATAATGTAACTTGCCTTGGGTACCATAACCAATATTCTGTCTGCTCGTGAATCGTTTTATCAAACATACTATTAAATATAGCCGATTTGACCTATATTGTAAAATACAGCATAAAATATCGAGGTAATTATCTCAATGATCAGTCTAATGCGAAACTAGGTTAAGTGAACTAGGTTAAACATTTTGTACACCCTAGAATAACGTGATGGTAGGATGCCCTAGAAGTCGCTGAACTTGTTCGGGCCCACAGGTAGCTAAACTCAAATTTGACCATTGTACTAGACTTAAGAAAAATTCTACCTCTGTATCACCTGTGGTAAATAAATTGTTTGTTTAAATTGTTTGTAAATTGTCTTTCCCAAACTATGGGTAACCTACTTACTTATTAGATAAATTGCGTAGTGTATTTCTGAACCGAATTTATGCAAGCCGAGCTCTAGTTCATACGGTTGCGGTAGAAAAAACATTTTGTTTTGCTGTCATGTCTAGATGGGAATAGTACAGACTAAGCATCAATTCTCACAAGCTTTCTCCCTCATTATTTCTCCCAAATTGGTTTTAAGTCTAGTCTCAAAAGCTCTCTTAAAAATAAAATAAAATCCAGATACAATGACTCTTAACCGTTTGATGCACCCTCCAACATTTTACTTGTGTAACCTATAAATGTTTATGTACTCTTCTCCTGATTATTGGTATTAGCTGCGTTTCTCAAAGCAATGAGCCATAGGATGAGCCACTACCAACTCTTTTAACTTTGCACCAAATTTCCCAATCAAAAAATGCGCTGTACGTCACTCTCTCAACGATTAAACACCTTTTCAAAGTAATGAAAACAAAGCAGCCCATGGAAAACATATATCCCCAACTCTCAAACCTCCTTGTCCAATAACGATTCTTCTTTCAATCGTAAGCTCAATCACTGAGCTATAAAGTAGCTAGCCTCATTGAAAATGAATCTATACTCTCAGTTGAATCTGTAATCACTTTTCTCCTCTAAGAGTTGCATTACTCCTCCGTCACCTCTTCAACGAAAACTCACACCTGATTCAGTGGAATACACGTAGCTTCCTCAAATGCATCCTCATCACTATATATTTACAGCAATGGATCTCTTAAAACCACAGATCTTTTGTCCTCATGGAATAAGAATTCAACCATGCACCTTTATGAAATTCAACTGCACATCTGACAGGACTCAGTAGGATGAGGCAAATGACTCGAAGACTGTCGCCTCAATCAGTTCATTTGTATCTATCCTCTAACAAACCATTAACCTATCACCCAATTTGAACTATGCGCAACAACTTTTCATCTTATGTTAGTTATAACAGTTTGCTCTTTTTTCATCCCTCCCCGTACAAAAAAACTCCCTTCCTCTCTCGCTCAACGTATCTCCCAGCAATATTCTCCCACGTGCACGTACTGTTGTAAATCCCTACCACGCACTCTGAGGATCAATCTGTTCCTATCTCTGTAGACGACTTCTAGCCCGGGGCTGCTAAACACTTGTCTTCCTACCTTCTCGTCCCCTACTGTTAAATCTGCTTGTATTGCCCTCAGAATTACCTCTCCATGTATAGCAACTTCATCATGGACTGTCTATCCAGATGCATTACACACTGATCACTTCCCTATTGCAATAAAATCTGGTCTCATTAAAACCTACTCCCCGTCCCCAACGCTCGTTGAAACTAACAAAACAAACATCGGCATCGTTGGGATGCTTTATTTCCAATCAAGCCTGATACATATGATCTTAAGCATTGGTTTTTCAAATGTCTTATAATCAACCCTATATATAGGACACCATGACGGTTCCCCCGTAAAGCCGGTACCCATTTCCGACACCTGGGTTGAGTGGGGTATTGTGCTTGAGCTTTCCCTTATACCCAACGGGGAAAATCTCCGCGCCAGCGCCGGGATACGAACCCTCGTCTCTAACATACAAGGCTGATCCCTTAACCACTGTGCCACGGAGAGCACAAGAAAATTAGGCAATTTTCTAAATCGTCTGTCTGTCTCCCTACTTCCTTTATCCCTCTGAAGCTTGCAGTAAAGGTTAAGGAGTAATTCTGCCTGCTATCCTAACCCTTGCCCACATTTCAAGATCGATTGTAACTCACCGGAATACGCATTTCTGGGGATCTCAGATTGTTATACTATACTAAACACCGTGACCATAACCAATATAGCTGACTTCAGCCACCACTAATTAAGTGGGAGAAAAAAATTTTCCTGGACTACCTGATCCCCACCCTCATTGTGACCCAGGAGAAACTGGTCAATTTGATGACCAGCGGCAACATCTGGTTCTGGAGACTCGTGGTCAACTCTTTTCTTGCTATCATGGAGAGAAAGTTCGCTGTTTTAGGATGAGTGTTTTGGCTAATGTCTTCCACCGCAAGTTTCGCCTCGAGCAAGTTTCGCTTTTGAGCAAAGAATAATCAAGAGGTCAAAAGTGAAGTACTTGAAGTAGTGAATGAAATTTTGTGTCGAGTTGTCCTAGAGACATTCAGTAGCTCCAACCGCTGCGAGGACTTGAAAACGGAAGACAACTACGGCAACATTTGCGATGAGTAGGATGACACTAGAATCATCACACGTCAACCGAGTCCAAGGCTACTCAAATTATGAGTGTATGGCTGGAGACCATAAAGCCACTCTCTGGCAAACCTAGTTTTCAACGGTGAAAGAGTCCCCATTGACTTCTTCTTGGAGTATAACACGGCGATGCCGAACAGTGCCGCGGCGGAGCACTCGATTGCCCTTGGCAAGGACATCATCGGGGTTAAGAGGGGACTGATGAGTCTGATGAAAATTTCGACAAGCTCATGTTAACTAAGAGAAAAATACTGCAGAACATGGTCTTAACTGTGGTTGCATGAATTTAGTTAATTTGCACTAGACGGTACGTTGTATTAAGGAAAAGACAAGATAAACATTAATTTTTTTTCTAAAATTTTTCTCGGAATTTTCAAGATTTTTCACAAGTTTCTACGGTAAAGAAGAAATAAAAATTTCGATCCAATAATTTTTTATGCAAAATACCAATATTGTTATCGCTAAAAACGGATTTTTGGATTTATCGACTTATCGGTTATACCCCTTACCGGGCAATAAATTTATCGCCAGTTATCGATTATTGGTTACCACCGATGAGATTATCGTTGTCGATTTATCAGTTATCGGGAGATGTATTTTTATTAATGGATCTACCATTGTTTATGTGCGGAAGAAAAACCTACAGTGCAATTTCAACGCTCCTACACTTCTGGTCGCTGTCAAGTTTGAAACTGAAAAAGCTAGTGATTAATATCAGCTGAAGGATGATGCTAATTTTAAATCGCATTTGACGCTAGCGCATTTCTTTTCGTGATATTATATGACGAACGTAAAACTGAATATTCTCTTGGATTGAGAAAAAAATATAGTACACAAGCTATAGGTTTGTTTTACGTTACCTTGAAATGCTTTCCTTCTTACATGAACAGTAAACTCTAAAATTTTTACTTGTATAAAACAAGATTTAGAAGTGAAGTATATCCCAAATATCCTAAAAAAGAGCTGTACAGAAACTCAGACTAATACATAAATACTAAGTCTTTTGATTGAAGGAGTTCGAGTCCAGTTGAATTAACTCGATTTGTCTTTGCAGGATTCATCGGAGATAACTTGGGGTTCCGTTAAATCTTAGGTTGCGCGGAAAGTTACCGAGCTAATTTTTTTTATTCTTTTGCAAAATTGCCAGAAAATTCATTTCTCATGTGATCTGTGCGGATGTGCAATTGCTAAGAACTGAACGTAACTATTATTTTGTTGTAAAATGAGTAAAACTAGCACAAAGAACCATTCAACCTTGAATAGCATAAATGGATTGTTAATATTGATTTCATTGATTTCATGATGTGAGAAAGTGTGTACCTTTAGCGTAATTTTAAAGTTATCACATATTATGTTAAAAATATTGCAGCGCTCGAGTACTTGAATGATAGATTGAACTCGACATTTTCAACATTGGTGCCATCGACTACTTTCCGAGAAAAATATATACTGATGGAAGATTTTGGACACTAAATTTCCTAGATGCTGAATTTCATGGCATTTATAGCTGTATTAGTTGTAGATTTAATACCTAATGGGTGAACTGCTAACATTTTAAAAACTGCACGCATTTTACGTTAATAAGGAAAAATATCTGCAGTGTCAAGCTATAAAACATTTAATAATGTTTGTAATAAGGGCGCTCACTCGATGATAGATGTTTTAAGTGCGTCGAGCCATTTTCAACACCTTCTGTAAAAATTCTAGTTTGTTAAATAAAAGTTGAGAATTAATTTATGGTCGGTTTTCATATCCTACAATATCTTTGACAAAAAGATTCTTTTAAATTGTAAAAATGAGGCTTTTATTACCTCAATGAAATAACTACTAAAGTTCATCATTGATGGCTTCGTGTTAATTTCCTAAGGAACATTCAAATTGCAGATATATTTCGTAACTGTAAAATGCTTGCAGGTTGTATTGTAAAAATAATAAAAACCTGCTTTAGTGGGGTTAGAGCTATCATTGCAAGACCAGCGTTAACATTGGCGCGCACTTTATGTTTATGTTTCTCCCCTACTTTATGTTTTAAAATTTATTCAAGTCCTAATCACTGAAAAACTAAGGAGTTTTGGCATTTTATCATTCGTGAAAATTAATTTATTTTGAGTTTTTCTACCTATGGTTGGAATTTTCCGCACAAAAAAACAACACCCTGTAGATGATGTTCAAATTGCGATAAGCGCTGTCGTAAAATTGCCGCAGACATTAATAAAAGCTGAATGCTTATTAAATAATGTGAAATCAGGGCAAGACCAAAATGGTCCTAAACTAAATACGAACCAAACACAGTGCATTGTATTGGGATCCAAAGAAGGGATTAAAAATAATCTTAAGCCTGCCTCTAACGGTAAAAAATGGTAAATTTATGTCATTAGAAAAAGAGAAAATTTAGGCATTTTGTTCGATCAAGTTATGTACTTTAAATTTAGCGTTGAGAAATTTTGCAACAGACTTTGCGGAATTGTAATGTTTCTTGACGTTTAAAAAGCATTTTCGAAGAAAAACTACTTTATCGGTCATCCAATATTCACTGTCAAAATGTTTTCAATATTACGGCTTATCGTGAAGAGATATACCTCAATGTATTCAAAGAGAGTTATAAAAATGTATGAGTTTGGCTGTCATGGTTGTACAGAAAGGAAATTTCCAGAAGAGCAGCAATGCAATCCCTCTCCTAAATAAACTCGAATAGACCAGAGAGATTTATCACTCAAGAACCCCAAAAGGTATTTTCTTCTTTATATCTCTCTGAGAGTAGTGTTGATATTGCACAATTCCTTGCACTCACAGTAACCATCCAAAAGCTGAATTGAACAAATAATCTCTTAGTCTACTCCCGTTCATCTGACAATGGCAAGAAAGTTCTTTCAACATCAGGTGTAGGACTGTGGAACAAACTTCCACTGAATATCAAAATCCCTCATCCGAAATAAGAATTAAATACATAAATAGCTCTTCATTTGGCTTCTCATCAGTAATTATATGCTGCTGTACATACTGAAAAGTAGTTAACAAATTCTTTCGCTCCATAAATAATAATAATAATATAGGAGAACACGTATATGTAAGGGAATAAAGTGTGATTATTAATCATTTTCTGATATTGCCATTGACGAGTATTTATGTAAAAAATATAGTAAATTAGTTGTGTCATTTAAAGCATGTTATTTGAGGCAGTTAACTCAGTACTATTTGATAGGTTTGCACAAAAGATATTTCCGAATTTTTGCTCTTTTAACCTTTTAGTTTTGAAAACAGAATTATCCATATTGAAGCAATACATTTACAATCTTACTTCCTGATATCCCAGAAGTCAAGGCTCATGTGTCAATGTACACGGAGACTGCCATAAGCATTTCACCGTCCCTGTCTCCCTGTCTATAATTTATTTTACTTCCCACGCTAATAAGCAATATCAAACAGACTAACTGGATCATGGTAATACATTTTCATATTTTTCTCTCAATCTCTTGTACAAATATTGACATGGGCTGTTATGACACGTTTACCAACCAAGGACCTTGATGAATAAAATAGATTGATTTCTGGGAAATCTCACTTTTTTAAAAGGAAAATCAACGCGGCTAAGAATATCATGATAAAAAACAAACATTTCGGATTATAAAAAATCCATCTTCAGTGTTCTGATACACAATAAATTAAAGTATTAAACATTGTAACCATAAACCTTCTGAATAAATCTGATGTAAGATAATGAAATTTAAAAGACGTGATAAAACAAAAAAGATGGGGTCACTCTTTTGATGGGGTCAGGGAGACTTAAAATAACTTATCCAATCCAATCTTCCATGAACTTTTTTCAATCCTAATGTTTAAATACGCAGGATATGGTAACACGCTTTGTGCATAGATTTCCTTCTCCTATAATTCCACACTAAATGGTGCCTTTGTGCCCATCGCCCCATCGCCTGGCTCTCTTGGGTAGGCTCTCTGGTTGGCTCTCTTGTGGTTTAGTAGGGTTAAAATGATCCATGAAATCGGGACAACAAGTATCAAGCAGTGGTGGGCATCGATCCTCAAAATATTACTCCGATTCCGAATTTTCGATCCCGGTCAATGGGTAATGTCGAATACGACCATCCGATTCCGTCGCCAATAAATTAAAGCGATCTCGAACTTCTGATCTTCCGATCCTAAGATTTTAACAGCGATCTTCGGCTTTTAAAGTGTTTGTAAAGCAATTAAAATTCCATATGAGTATACGACGTCCCATTTATACCATAATACTGATAGAATGGAACCGATGAATTTTAAACTTAACTTTTATTATTTATATTTCAAATTTTCAAAACAGCGAAACAGAAATGTAAAACAGCAAAATATCACTTCCCAAGTGAACCTATATAATATAAAAGTGATTCATAATTGTTTAGACGTTCGATCAATATTAATTTATTTCTGTACATTATTTGCATAGGAAACAATATTGCCACAAATTGCGTTCAATATATGATCAATTTTTCCGTTTTAAGGCTTCAAACGTCCAATAACATTAAATCACTGAAAACAGTAAGAAAATTGAGGAAACACTGAAACAGAAGTAGTACTGGAGTTTTAAAACTCGGGAGGTCGCACACGCGCATCAACACATCCAGAGCGGTAGACCGACTGGCACGCAGTTTCAAAAACAGTTACTGTTTTTGAAACTGCGTACAAGAAGAAACATTTACGCGAGACGGATTGGTCGTCTTCGTTTTGCTTTTATTTTTTCCGTTACGGCCGGGATCGGGATCGGACCCACATATTGCAAGAGCGATCCTCGCATTTCCGATCTTTTCCACCGGGAGGTTACGATTGTCAAGTCCGATCCCGATGTGAAAGATCGATCGTGATCGGAAGATAGGAAGTTCGGACTTGGATCCAAACGCCCACCACTGGTATCGGGTTATGAGTTATCTACAAATGAGTAACTTGTAGATGTGTCATCTGATTCGTGGGATTCCCAAAATAACAGTATTCCGCATTACTGCAACTAGAATTCTACGAGTACTTCTAGTCAAGCATGCAATGTGACCTCCTTGTACCTGCTTCTGTGTCATTATTTTCTCGTTGGTGTTCTCTGACTCAGGCAAATAGACGTTTCTAATGCGCTTCTAATTTTTTTAAAGACTGTGATACACCGTTAAGTTTCCGTTTAGTTTCCGTGAATCATTAGTCTGTTCTTTGTAGGTGGCACTGTGGTTGACACCTGAAGGAGCTTGTTCTGAAGGCGCTTTGGGGAGCTTTGGTATCGCAACCCGGTGGAGTGTATTATGTTCAAATACTATATTTACTGGGGGCGGGTTCTAAATTAATATTATGTGGATGTTACATATGATATTTGCGGAGGCTAATAAGTAAAGCCAATTCTTTATGAGACCTGGTTTCCAGAACCTGATTTTCGTTGAATTTGTATTTGAAACAGTAAATTCTCGAAAACAGTAATGTACGTTGAAACAGTGATGAAGTGCAAACAGGAAGGTTGAAACTTGTAACTTAGACACGTCGGGCAGCAGCGCATTAAGTGCAGCCTTGGCGTACTGGAAAATCGACTAAAACCTGGACATATGTGTTATAACCGTAACAAATCAACATTTGTCGTAGTTGCTACAACACATGTTGCTACTCAGTGGCATATTTAACACTGTTCACACCCTACTCCTTACACCACGTTCTGTTGGTTTGGATTACCCAACGACGTATTTACCACTTTTTATGCCGTGGCACTATCAAGTTGAAATTACTACGCCACGTGGTTTAGCTACTCGTTCATAAAAGACGGTGTCAATATATCGTTCTAAATTTTAACACGCTGTGTCCTGAGCATAGTAGCCAAAGTACAAGATTACGAAAACGCAGTTCATAACGCCGCAATACAGACGAATGTTTATATGGTTTCTCAGATTTGGCGAACTAGAGTGCACAGTGACAGCAACACACTCTCTACTTGGGCTCTGCCTCAATGCAGAAAAATGGCTCGACAATTCTCATTTTAGGTAGTTTTTACATATTCATTTCTATCTGTACGTATAATCTTAAACGCAAAAATAAAAATCTAGCTTCATTTTGATCATGCACAAAGGAAATTCAATACTTTAATGCTTTTTGAGGGTAAATTAACTAATTTTCCGGAATTTCTTGTCACTTCGGTTTTAATTCAGCTTTATTAAACTGGGATCATGTAAACGCAAGAAAGTCATTGGATATTATGATCATAGCCTCTTATATGCTGAGTTGAGGAGTCGGAGTCGTTCATTCGAATGTGCTGGAGTCGAAGTCGGAGTCGCTATTTTTTAGAGTCTTCGACTCCATTTTTTTTATAAAAATCAATTGTAATATGTTTAAAATCCGAATGTAAATACAACATGGTTGAAATACTTAAGCATGAAATTATGCAATGCGTTTGTTTATTATTTTGTTCAAAGTATGAAACAGCGTATCTCTACCAATTACCTAATACTGTCATTGATAGGGTAAAGGGGGGCACATGCACATCTAGTCATTATGGGACTGGGTTCATATTCAGAAAAGAGTCACAAAAAAATGTATTTACACTTCAGAAGACAAAGAAAACATTATTTATGAATATAGAGTGAAATATAAGAGCTTCAAATGCTGAGGACAAATATAATTGATGAATCATGTTTGCATATATTCAAATTGATGACAATTTTTGTCCAGACAACGCTGATAACGCGCACCAAGGGATTTTCAAAAGTCACGAAACAAGACATCAGGAATATCGTGACATTTCCTTTCAATTTTTTATTTCAATGCAATGGTCTTCCAATAACATTTCAAGAAAAACTTCCTCTTTTCCTATTTAAATTGATTTCCTGCCATGCTGTGATGAATTAAATACATCTGAAATTTGAAAAGGAAGCATGTTAGCGACAGTTATGGTGTGAGTATATTTATTCGAGACACTCCGTATATAAGAAACACACGTGTAAGACGTATAATTTTCATACATGAATGATATGGCACATTTTACAGTTCAAAAGTAGGACATCGTCATTGAATGCATTGCAAGCCCGTTCTTTTTACTTTTGTCCCGTTTATTTTTCATCAATAAATATACAGGAAGTACAATCAAGTAAAAAATACGTTGTAAGTTACTTGCAGGGCAGCTCAGCTGATGCGATGCATTTTACTCACACACAGACTAGCAACTCTGTACGCTCTTCAAATGTGGCCTAACCTTATTACCTGTGGTTCCCTATAACGATATTTTTTGTCTTTAGCTTATGCTGTGATGTTTTGATTGATACTCGTCCTTGTAGAAGCCTGAAGTAATGTTATGATCATAAAAATTTCTAGTCGTTAGGTTATGATACATTGATAATGACTAATGTTTGTCAAAACCTAATACTATGTTCTGATACATAAAAACTTCTTGGCTTCCGGTTGTGTTATTACTGTTGATAATGAAAATTTAATTAGCTTATTCTAATGTTAACATCTGGAACACTAGTTGATTTTTCCAGCAATACGTAGTATTTATGTACTGCGTATTGATCTCATTGTTTTGTTTAATTCCTGGTCTTTAGGTGAAGTTATCATGTAATAATAATAGAAATTTCTGCATCTATCTTGTGTTATACCTTGAATGTTGTTTGGTTCATTCAGAGTTATATTGCCTTTCACTATGTTATTATCATGTTTTATTTTTATCTTCTGATCACTCCTTAGGTTTTAAGCAAGCATTTGAAGATTTTTATAATTATGTTTTTATAATTCCAAATACTGCAATAGCACCTGCTTTTCAGCATTGTATAATCAATTACTTCTTCATTAAGAAGATATAAAACCCTTTTAAGATAATCAATATCGACATTGAGATACATGAAATAATGAAAATACAATGTAAAATTACAACATTAATAAAAATACGAGCTGCAGGGAGAGAAATAACACAACACTGGCAAAAACTTGACTTAGTCACACATGTTGTAACTGAGCAATGCACTGCCTCAGATGCAAAATTTGGACTATCGTTCACGCGATAGTCCAAAATTTCTTGATGAAAACGCTCCAAATTGTACCAAAAATATAAAATAAATAGAAAATGGGCGTTTATTAAAATAAAAAAATTAAATACATGATACAAAGATAGAATCGAAAAAAATGGTACCATATTACGTACCAAGAAGCCTAAATGGGCTTTTATTCGTATATGAAACGTACCCGAAACGTCAGGCCCGCAGAAATAGACGCAGAACAACTTTTGCCTATTTTAGCTGTAATATAAAACGGTGTTCAGCAATAATATGGCACCTGTTCTCCATTGTTACCCTGCATAGTGTAGAGACAGAGAAGATAAAGCCGTGCAAATTGTGCCTACTTTAGCAACACATATTTGAAAATTTTTTTGTATTTCGAGTATAGTAATTAAATCAACTATTATAATTTCGTTGGTTTCGATACATAATTTCATGCTTTGTCATAAGAAGAAATTGTTGATGCTGGTCTATACTTCTCAGAGTAAGCACTGCCTACCTACCTTGCTTACTCAAGGGCGCCTGTCTGTAGTATTTGTATGTATAATAAACCTTTATTTTTAACATTCTGTAACCATGGTAAATGATATTTGTAAGGATAGAATATAAAAAACATACATGCAGGCCGCAACACCTGTAACCATTAAGAAATGAAATATTCATCTTGAACAGCGTGAATAAGTGGAGTTAGAGTTGCTAAATTCTGAAAAGGTGGAGTCGGAGTCGGAGTCGCAAATTTATTCCTCCGACTCTGCAACCCTAGTTATATGTGTTTATTATAGCAGCATGCAAAGGCACGTTGTTCGTTCGTGGATTTTTAATCCAACGATGATTCCAATTCATATACCAGATAACCGAATGTAGTTCTACTTCTTTTCATTGCGTTCAAGATAAACATGTACCACAATCGTGTGAAGAAGTCATGCCATTAACAGAACTGTAACTTACCGCTTGGTCAGCGTGCTTTTCGTTCATAAACGATTTACTTTTCGTGCCTAATTTTCTGTGCTAAGTGATGTTAAATCAAAGCATTGGTATCTCCAGGCCTGCGTGCAAGCAAAACAAAACGTCTCAATCATTTCAAATGAAAAGTGTTAAGTCAACAATATTTGAAACAATTGAAATAAAGGGACACGAAAACTAAAGAATGTATAATCAACTGACAGCTGGCCAACTTTGCATCGAGTAAAATGTTTGAGTTCGGTTGTTTGTTGACGCCTCGCTGGCCTGAAGTCCATCACACCGATTAAAAAAATGTTCCTGTAAAGAGACCCTAATCAAAAATGAATGTTCGTAATAAAACATTAAACTTCTGGTGGATGGAGCTGAAAATAAGAGGAACTTCTAACGAGGCCTTCTCAAAGAAATGGGAGCTGCTCGAAGTTAGTTATCTCCAGAAAGTCCGGGATAAAATTATGTCTAAACGATTTCTTCCCGTTGCCGATCTGTATCGCAGAATCTATAAGGCCGAATATGAACTAGTGAGTGCGTACGCCATCTAGTTCAGCCCCCGTTTAAAGATATTTTGACAGAGGTTTGAGGTCTGAAATATGAGGTAAATTTTTTTCAGTTAAAAGTATTAATAGAAATATTATTCCTAATGAATTTGAGAATACAAACGTTTCTAACCATAGTATAACGAAGAATGATAAAAACGAACGGGCTCAACGAATATCGGATTGAAATTATACTGTTTACAATTTCAAAGAATACATCCTCAAGTTCATTTATTCAATTGGTTAGAATTATACTGCAGTGTATATTTAAAATAGTGTTTTTCAGTGATTTAATGAAAGGAAAATATGCTTGAAATTCCTAAAGGAAATGAGGTATAATACTAAACGAGCCGATCAGAAGTGAACTGCTTAACCTGCGGGCCGTAGGCCAAAATTATCGACTACGAATAAGTGGAGAGCAGATGGAGCGCAGACAGATTCTTTCAAACAAACTTCTCTAGAGACATATTCGCCAACACCATCGGCGTGAAGAAAATAATTCCATTGCATCGTAATAATTATAAAGATAATTGCATAATAATGAAGATAATAATTCCATTGTGTTTTTCAGGCTTTGAAAAACGTGGGAGTTAAGGAGAGAAGCGCAATCAAGCATGAAGTTACAAGCCTTGCAGTGCATTACTTAAAATTTTCATTCAGCCAAAAAAGGGAAATGGATGTGGCGTTAGTTGTATAAGATTATTCAACATAACATTTACAGGAGTGCGTACATTCCTTTTATACTTAAAATTTCCTGTTATTCGACAGCTCGGTGCTTTAAGGCCCTATTACACGGGGCAACAATTGCTCCAAAAAGCATCAACAGATGCTTCTGAGAGCAACGGACTGCAGTTGCTGGGCGAGTTTTCGTTTTCGCGCTTGTTCAAAAATCTCGTGCTGAATCGTGCACCTCAGAGGCAGTCAGAGCGACGGAGCAGTGCTCGACTGAGCGTCGTAGTGTGAGGATTTTTGCGACACCGTCTCAGTCTGGTTCACTATGGTCTCGATCCGCCATACAATTGATAATAGAAGCCTTTCATCAATGTCCTATGCTATGGGACACCGCCTCCCACTGAGCCAACATAAACTCGGTCCGCCATTCAATAGAAAGTCGAAGGGTTTAACACTTTGCCTGCGGCAACTAAGTATTAAGTTCACCACCAAACTCAAATTTCAAGTCAATTATAGTAAACTATTTTGAAAATACCAAACATAAAATGGATCGTGCCTGTATTTAGTTTTGATTAAATATTTATGAAAATTGAGTTTGCGACTATTGGTCGGTCAGCAGCATTGTAAAAATTTCCTCCGTGTACCACCGGTGGCGCACGTCGCAGTCAAAGTGTTAATAAATGGCGCAGTGTCCTGTAATATGGAATGCTAATGTCTTATATAAGCAATTAAGTATCATTTTAGGCATATAGTTAGTCGTAATTTCTGTACAAAATAAAGCGGAATATTACCATTTACCGTACATTCGTGACGTTTTATTTTCAAATGCTGTAACTTTTCCATACATTGGAATGTCTATTAGGTAGTATTTTATGATAGATAAAGTGGTCAGAACGTTGAAAATGAATAATCTATAGGTTTATAAGTTTAAACAGTTTAGCTGAATATGATGTAACTATCGAAGCCATCAAAAAAATAGAATAACATTACTAACTGCTACAAAAGTGTCAGGAAAAAGAAGATTGACTCTATGAAGTCAGGTAACTGAATGTGCATTCATTTTTAATTTTCTATCATAAGTAGCGGGTAGAAAAATAGGCAATAATTTATTCAGCTTCTAATGATCAAACCATTTATTATGTTTTTTAGGCTTAAACCTAACTATATCAATATACCAAATGAATGTGCTTAACACCTTGACTGCGACGTGCGCCACCGGTGGTACACGGAGGTAATTTTCATAATGCTGCTCACCGACGCAAACTCAATTTCTATAAATATTTAATCAAAGCTAAATGAAGGCACGATCCAGTTCATGTTTGGTATTTTCAAAATAGTTTACTACAATTGACTCAACATTTGAGTTCGGTGTTGAACTTTATATTCAGTTGCCGCAGTCAAAGTGTTATTTAATTAAATTACTGTTCCTTTTGTTCATTTCTGTGCGGTATAAAAACACAAATTATTATATTTATATGCGAATATGAGCTGTAAAAAAGATGTTAAAAATTTATTACAGTATGATGGTTTTAATAGTGCATTTTATATTGATTCTCACAAATTAAACATTATTTTCCTGGAAGTCAATAATACATCAAAAGAATTATATTGAATCAATAGTCGTATGACCATTCAATCTCATCCAATGTTAAAGAATAAAGACAATAAATAATGCAAGGACATTTAAAAACGCAAAACAGGATCTAAGTTTTGTATACGTTCATAATGCTTTTCATTTAATGATGAAATGAAGATGTCAAATGCCGCAGTCACTGCGAGCTACAACCTCCCTATGCAATTGGCAACGCCACACAGGTTGCCTAGTGTGATAGCGCGCTGCGCACCCACAAGTTGCGTCATTTCAGTTGCCGTAACCGACGCAAAGTGTTGCCCCGTGTAATAGGGCCTTTAGGGTGCATACACACTACGAGCGGAGCGGCGCGGAGCGGAGCAGAGCGGAGCAGAGCGGAGTGGGCGTTCACAGGTAAGCTGAGCAGAGCGACCTCCACAAGAATCAGTCGCTGCGGAGGATTTCCTGAGTATAGTCCTATCGCTCGACGGCATGAAACAGACACGAAAATACTGGGTCCATCCTATCAATATGAGGAGAGATCGCTATGGAGATTACCACTATCTCTTCGAAACACCGAGGAGAGATGAATCGCAATTCTTCGAGTATTTACGGATGAAACCGTCAACTTTTGATGTACTACTATCCCTTACAGAAAGAAAAATCTCCAACAAGATAAGATAAATTTGCCATTGAGTAATAATTCACTAACTTTTATTGAGGATACATGTAGAGCAAAGTAATTTAAGCAAAATTAAAGTCTTTGCATAAAGGTAGTTTCACTTTATAGGACTACAGGTTTTCATATACGTCAGTCGTGGGTGACTTTAAGGTGAGTTCAAGTAAAATAATTACCTTCAGAAATTCATGGTTGTGTTGTGCCAGAGAAATATAAGTAAAAAATACGGACAAATACTGACTTGTCCTGGTCGAAAAGTTCTAAAAATACTGACATGTTCTCCGTTATTATTGTAAAAAATCACCCAAGCTCATAATGTTTTGCAGCGTATTTTATATTAGACATTCATTGAGGCCTCCTCACCGTACGGCCACCTTTTCCTCCCATTTTACGAAAAAAATGAAAACTTTATTAAAAATCGTACATAATTATTCCTTTTACAAGATTATGAAATAAAATACACAAGATAACCAGAAGAATAAAACTACATAATAAAGAAAATAAAAGAAGATTCCTTAAATTGAAGCAATAATAAAATGATAAATTAGAGAAAGCAGAAGAAAAAATAAATAAATGCTCAATGAACCCAAATGGGCAGAATTATTCCAAAATATTACATGCTACACTATCAGTCATAGCTGTTATATGATTAATTGTACAAATTATTAGTTATATATCATACTTTTTTAAATCTAACGAAAATTCTACCCCTGTAAGATATGGGCGCTCGCTGCGAGAAACGCTCGCCGCGAGTGTCAAAAATCCCAACGAATTTCCCGAGCGTGCCGCTCCGCTCCGCTTACAGTGTGAACAGCCAAGCGTTTCTGCATTCAAACATACAAGCATTATTGCCGCTCCGCTCCGCGCCGCTCCGCTCGGAGTGTGAATGCACCCTAACTGGTAACCGTTCGCTAAGTGTGACATTCTACGAAATGGGGCATTGTGAGCGAAGCGGCTTCACGATGCGGCCCTAAACCACTGTAGTGGAGTACCCAGCCAACGACTGCTGTGTAGCCCTCTACGTCGTCCTTAATCTCGTCTCTCTATATTCTAAGTCCAAAATAGATTTTTCTCTTTTTTGTGCTCTAGACCTCGGTGTCTCTGCGCATAGCCTCAATTTCTTCACGCAAGCTCTATTTGGAACAAACTGAATACATCCACAATAAAGCGATAATTTAATGTTATCAACTACGTACAAAACTTCAATTTACCAAACATTTACTTTCAATAACAGATTCTTCGAAAATTAAGATTGCTATGCTTAGTGTTTACACGATAATTCCTCATCATACTGTCAAATATACTGGACTAAATATTTTCAACAGCTATTACTTCACTTTTTATTTTTCTATGAAGTGCTCCACGTTATAAGTGCCACGAAGATAAAACATGTCACCTACTACTAATATGGTGTAGAACCTCCACGAGCACGAATAATGGAGGTAAATCTGCGAAGCATTGAGTCTACAAGTGTCCTAATTCGCACCTAGACAACTTTAAAACCCTCTTTCATCAACGGATCTTGCAGTGCACGAGATTTTTAACATTTAACTTGTCGTTCTAGGTGGTCTCTCAAATTCTCCATTGGGTTCATGTCTGGGGAATTAGATGGCCAATCTAAGGGCCTGATATATTCTGACTGACTTACATGTCAATTAACGATAGTTCTAGCCCGAGGCATTCGGCAGTTGTCATCCTGAAAGATAATTAGGATTTTGGGCAAATAGCAAAACATGGTTATCTGGTAGCATGATGTAGCTCTGCTGGCTTAGTTTGGCGAATATTTCGCCTGAAAGACTCACTTCTGTATAGTTGGAACCGCCCAAAACATGACACGTGCAGATCCCTTTCTTCCAGGCCTCGCACCTTCTATTCAGGCTTCGCTGAAGGCTTCGTGAGATCTTCAATGAACACGACGAAGAACATCATTGCTATGGTGACATAACTGTGATTTCTCTGGCCACATGCCCCTTCGCTCCTCTATACAATCCATTGTGGGTGAGCTTTGACCCTGTTTAAACCAGTGTTGTTGCGGGCAACAGTTAACATTGGCTTTTTATAGGCTACTCTGCTTCACACTGGTATATCCATTGTATGAAGTTCCTTACGAAGTGTGAAGAACTACGGAGTTCTTTGGGTTTAAAGGATAGCTCGAAAACTTGTAGGCTTATCCAAATGGTTTTTGTAACAATATAGTACAAATACTTAAACACTAGCACTAGAAACCAATTTTAATTATGAACTAATATCACAAGTTATGCTGCTTAATAAACTAAAAAAAACTATTAAACGAAGAATATGGAAATCTATATGTATCAAATGCATATTTTCACTTAAAGAATTAGTGCACGCTAAAAAGGAATAACAGAAAACATTAAAACCTTACCGAATTATTAGCCCCTTTCGTGCATACTTTTGCGTGGAATGACATCAAATGAAATTACCAAAGCACAAACCTACCTCAATACTCCTCGACCAAAAATGTGCTTTCACACGCGCATGGGAATCGCTACTCAAAGATCTTATTCAGAAACAACAGAAAGAAGGCTATCACTGACGTTTCGCAGTAGTACAAGTAGTACCATCTCTGGTGTATAGCGATTCTAGTCAATAATTCTGGACACTCAGTGGCAGTCCCTATCGGTTGAAAATATTTAGGACCACAAATTGGCCTGAGTTGTCGAAAGTTCCTGATTGTCCTCAGTGTTGGTAGACCCGCATAACAGTTCTGTATTAAACACCAACGAATTTGGTTACCTCCACAATTGAGTATTTATTAGCCCGCATGTTCTGTCTTTTCATCATTCCGACAACTTTTGCTTTCGTCCCATCGTCGTGGAGCGACTAAGAAACAAGTTTATATTTAACCTGCTCAAGTTTATATTCAACCAACGAAACAAGCGCTGTTTATTCATCGCGAATCGTGTTTATTTCTTCCAAACTTGCCCACCTGCTGACTGTTACGCTGCGGCTGGTATATTGTGGCCTATTTTCCCGCACCGGATCTTTCAATGACGTGCAAATTCGGCTTATTTTTCCGTGTTTGTTTTCTGAAGCTTCGTTTTCCTTCAGCCTGCTGACCAGTAACTTGTTTTTCAGCTGTTGTTCGGGTTGGCATGTTTCCACGCAGCGTGGTGGTTATGGGGGCTGGTTCTCAGTTGCTATAGGGATCCCTGTAATTTCTTTTCCACTTATTTTTAATTCTGCCTAACAATTTGACTTAGCTTCCTTCTAGCTGTTTTCTGCAGGAATTCGCTTAAATCATTTATTCAGTTAAATTATTCTATTTTATCTCTGGACCGATGTTTAAAACCCTAATATATGTATACTGTATATAGGTATTCTCTATGTAAAAGATTTGAAATTACAAAAACAAATAAGTTCCATCACCCTTACCATGCTGTCTTTTCTAGATTCTCAGCACTGATCTAATTCATTGCTATTGTTTCAAAGCGGACTCATAGCTCTTGTGCCATTAGACCGAGAAACGGGACCGGAAATGACATCAAAATGGATGACCTAAAGTAGATATAAGATTTTTAATCCAGACATGTTTTCGAAGCTTCCCAATATTGTTTAATTTTGCGCGCTCAACTTCGATTAGAGGAAACCTGTTCTTCTCCATTCCATAAATTGTTCTAATATAACATCTACTGCATTCCAAGAAATATCGGAGTGCAATTTTGTTTCGTTTAATGATATGGAAGTGAAATGTTTACTGATATTGACTCAGATGTTAGTCATTTCAATACTTAACTCCAGAATAGAATTTATTTTAGAAATTATAAATCTATCACCACACATTTTAATGATTTAATAGCGAACGACAAGGATAGAAAACAATACTATGGATTTCTCTATCCAAAAATTGAGGATATCGATGGCCGTACTACGGCTCACTCAAACTTCCTTTGACGTCAGAAGTTGCAGTTGCACTGATGGTTGGCGAGATGAAACTTCAAAAAATATTATTCGAATACAAAACAAAAACGTTAACATTTTCTACGAGTTCCTGATAAACTGAGGGGAAGCTCAAGCACTTATTTATCTAAAAATATAAATTAAGCAAAACATTCCTTGTAAATACAAGATGTTTCACGCTGACGTTTCGCGCTGCGAACCATTCTTTCATGCGTATTTTCCTTTCATTACATCACTGAAAAACACTATTTTAAATATACACTGCAGTATAATTCTAACCAATTGAATAAATGAACTTGAGGATGTATTCTTTGAAATTTCAAACAGTATAATTTCAATCCGATATTCGTTGAGCCCGTTCGTTTTTATCATTCTTCGTTATCATTCTTCGAGGAATAGCTCTATTCATTGAACTATTACAACTCTGAAACTGCTATAGTCCCATAGGAACTGTTTATAGATATATATAGTCCTCCCTACAGCATGTCCACATATTTACTAGAATGGAATCAATAATATTCAAAGAGCGGTTCAGTAAGTCTCTCCACAATGACGTAACAAATTGCAATTACTTTCATTATGATATTTTCAATCACGAAAACTACGAATGAAGATCGATTTTTTATTCATCGCACCCTAATACCTTGCTGCCTGTATGCTCTACACCTACACTTACTCGCCAGGCTCTACTCCGCTACTTTACAATACATGCTAGACAGGCCCAACAAACTTGCTCATAAGATTGCTAAATTTTTATTTATCGGATCATTATCCGGTGTCTCTAGGTAAAGGATTCGTGAAACATCTGGTGTCTTAGATCTCGTCCGTCAATCTGTGCACCGGCGTTTGAACGTCTGTTTCGCAACAGATGGGCGTCATGTGGAACAAAGTTTGTAAAACCTAACCTGATGTAAAAATCTGTTTTTTTGTGGTCATAATAATCAGGGCCGGTGTTCTGTTTCTTGTGTTCATGATGCTTTTCTTTCTTTCACTTTACTGCCTCTCTCAAAGTACGAATTTTTCTCCAATGCGTTTCAAATTTCAAGTCCTCGCAACTCTAATGAAGAATGTTCGACCACATTGTTTTTGAGTAAATAGGGTTTATTTAAACGGTCCCAACTTTTTGTTGAAGTTTTTTCAACGAAGCGCCTTACCCCTATGTGTGCACACTTTCTGCCTTTATTAATATACATTATCACTCTTAAAATAACTTAAGAACGAGAATACATTCTCTTGTTCATCTCTCAAACGTTGTACAATAGTTTACATGGCTATTATGATACCCATTAATGTTCATCAACTAACCTTTATGCTGAGATATTTCAAAACTAGTGATATATTTAATTCTGTATCAGAAAAAAATTTTTATTTTCATTCACGTTATTCGTACGTATTCATAGCCACAGGCTTCCTGAATCTTCTGAATACTTTACAGATGCGTTTCGGCTATCGTCTGGCAGACCTTGATGAAGTATAGACATGTCGCGTAAAAACGATCATCCGACGTGAGTGCACTGCATCGCATCACTCCAGCCTGTTCAAGCGTTTTGGCGCATCCTCTCCAGATGTCCAGCTTTCCCCGCGTGGTGGGAACGCTCTGTTAACTACCATGTGATGAAATTGCGACGTCAAAATTTTATTTTAAAGGTCATTAATGCTGTTTGAATGTCCCTCGCATCCGCACATACACTCGTATGGTGTATACAAATGTACATATAAACGTATATATTTATTAGTAACCTCAGAGTCGGAATACTTTTTTGTCTCGTACTTAAAATAAGGAATGACTTGGCAAGCGATATTTTGTGTGACTTTTGTTTCGTTTTCGTCATTATTTTAACCATTTATGCATCATTCGTCATTGATTCGAGAGCATGCAATATTCATGCTTACTTTTGAACGTTGAATAGGTGGAGCAACACAAGCATCTTCAGAAAAAGAACTCCTGAAGGTCATCCTTGCTAAGAAAACCTACTTTTGTGATTTTGCCTATGAGTATTTGGACACAACGAGTTTATTTTTATTTCTACTCGAATAGCCATGGGAGTCATTTGAATGTAAATTCGTCACTGGAATGTAGGAGTTTTCATTAGCTTCAAATATTTTTGTACATTAGACTACCAGAACAGAATCAGTAGTGGTTAGACAATTTTAATGAATTTAGGTTCTTAAAAGAATAATCGTCTTGAACGTTGTATTCTAAGTTTGAAATATATGTATTTTCATGTTGAAGTTTTACTTTTGTCTGTCATATCAAACGGACGAATGAATGAGTTGTTAAAGTTTTAGGGCTTTTTTTGGAGGATGCGTTTTACTTTGTTCATAATTCCAGTGAAGTTGGGCTACTTCGTACATATATAATTGATATGATAATTTAGCGTCATATTTTCATTCAGTATTGCACCCAAATGCATACAGCTGTGAGTCACTTGAACTTCCTCTTTGCCTTCCATAATGTCACCAAGTGTTGCGTCCATTCATATTGGAGATTAGTTTGTACTAAGCCATACCCTTATTGACAATAACCATTGCATGCTTGAATATCTATAATAATGATACATATCGCTCATTGTTATTTCATGAATAGAGAATGTTCGCAATTTATCCGCTATTGGGTTCCACGAATATTTGAGTAGTCCGACGGCTTGTCATAGCGCATGACATAAAATTCTTTAGTCAGCCAAATGAAAGTCATTCTCTTCATGTAATAGTTCTTAGAAAATATTTTATGGGGTAACTACATTCTTTTTTTGAAACGTTGATAGAGGGAGCCAAGGTTATAGGAGTAGTTCAAAGAGAGTAATTTAAATTCTACGTGAAAAAATTGCCCATTTACGTTTACGATGAATAATCAAAAATTGCATTTTGTGGCATTGCTAATTTTTTAACTATTGCACTTACATGAGAAATTATTATAATTAAGTGTTTTTTCTGTGCGTTCAGTGCACTGTAGCACTGAACTTTCAAATCAGAAATAACTCTTAATTTCAGTAATTAAAATTACTAGGCTGGACCCCTATTTAATCTAAGCTTCCGTGCCTAGATTTTGTAAACATTTGCTACTCAGAGGTGATATCCAACAACAACAGTATCCGATTTTATCCTGTGTACCCGTATCCGTATAATGTCGAAGAGAATACCGATAGCATGTCAAACCCGTTTTTTCAATATATTGTTATTTCTCTTATTGTAACTTCATTTCTCTTAAAATTCAGTCAGAAAATAAGAAACTAATTCACGTATGCGTTTTTTGAAGTTTATTTCCTTCTAGTTATTTTTTTTTTGTTTTATTTTTTCAAATAATTTCTTACATTACAGTCATTTTCGATGTGATGGGAGGAAAGTTGTTTGATATATTTATTCTTTCATATATTCATTTTCAATATGTATACATATTAATATGCGTGCATGTGTGTGTGTACATATAAATGTACACACGCACATGCATGAACATATCAATGTGTATATGTGTGGGTATATGTATATCTGCATAAATATATATACATTCGCACATTTGCACACAACAGTTCCTGCAAAATTTTCTACTCATGTGACTTGCATTTGTATTATAAATTCCTTATTTTTTCAATTTCTCGCCACATTTTTGTCAAGCATTTAAATAAGAAATCCCATAAATTTGTTGCGTGAGCTAAAGCATGCTCGTTTATGCAGTTAACTAACTTTTATTTTTTCATGCTCGCTCGAACATATATTTTTGAATATCTGCCGCAACAATACTTTGACATTATTCTCTGATGTCAAGAAAGCTAAAACTTATGTCAATGTACGTGTAAACTGTCATTAGTGCTGTCCCCCACGAAGTTCATTATCTTTATCGTTATTGCTTCCATGAACTAGCAAACACTATTCAACTTTAATTAGCTAGCTAAGGGATACATTTTTATGTTTTTTCTCTCAGTCTTTGTACAAGCATTGAAATGGACAGTCATAGTACCTTGTGTGTTTATCAATTAAAACATTTTAAGCATTTATTTATCATTTAATCATTTATCATTATATCATTTTAACCATTTGTTACGCTCTTGGGTATATTATGACAGCCTTATGTAGGTGGTTAATATCACGTATTACTCCAATTTTGTCCTGCATGTCTTGGTTCCTGACGCAGCACAATTCTTTTCATGTTTCTAACTCAGATCGACTCTTATGTGCCACTATTATTAGCATGGAAATATTATAAATTCGTGGCGTGATAAAACAACATTCTCTCCTAGCTCCTTGACTGGCATAGGGTTTATAGGTAGGAGTGATAATATATTTCTGAATGTCAACCTCGTTGCCTTAGATGCACAAGTATTGTAATCCCCCCGCTTTACTTTAAAAAAAAATTCCTTACGCCGCAAATCAATGAGCTTGTATTTCGATGTGTGTTTTCAACAATCCATCGTCGCTGAAATTATGTCTTCTCATATAATTTTAGCCACATATATTATCAAACCTAGATTAAGCAACAATAGGAATACATAGCCCTCAATCATTTGTATCTACCAGTGACATGGGTATTACGATGCTTATATGTCTGTATGTATCAACTAAAGATCCTTACTAAGATATTTTAAAAGCCAATGATGCTCTTTATATCATTTTTATTTAGAAATAAACAGTTTTTTTCTCTCTATGTCTCTAATATCATCGGCGTATTGCTGAGGTTTAATAGAACATCTACCTGAGAGCAGTTGGCGCTACCATTTAAGAACCCGACCAAGATGCCGCCTTGAAATACCAAGACGAAGGAAAATTTTGACTCGTTCTCTTACGTGCACTTATTATTGACCTATTGCTCGTAAATGTTCCAACACAACTCTTAAATGAAATGTCAAACGCATCTGTACGGTATCAATATTTAATTTTTACCACCCATGGGGAGAAAGATCGAGGTCCACCTTACCAACCTGTACTGAAAACTTTTCGAGAGACCCTCATATTTGACAACGCCGCAATTTCTCATTTATTATATGCAGACACTTGTATCAAATTGTATGGTTAAGGTTCTTTAGGTTTTACTTGATCAAGAAAATATGCAGCATTTTTGTCATAGAATATAAATAATTCAAAGTGTTTATTATGAGTAAATAATTTTGGGGATACAGATGAAGATTTGAAACCAGTACAAATTTTATTAGGGTAGTATGAATACACTCGTAACTTTCTCCACCTACCAGAGAACTGTCTTGAGCTACCGCGCAAGCAGCTGGTCAAGCTACCGCCTCAAAATCCGTGAAATTATACTTTTTGTTATTTTAACCAGGGTGTTATTTCATATACCTAGAACCAAGGAACTTGGGAATAGTTTCAAGTTAAAGCTTGGACAATTCTTAATCAGAAAATCTTTAAGTTTTTTCATCTTTGGGGGAGGAGAGGGGGTCATGAGCGATTCCCTCTCTTCCACTCCGAAGTCAAATTTTCGATAGACTATCAATTTGACGAGGGTCAACAGTAAGAAAGTGTGTGAGCCCAGAATCATTATACTCAGATCGCTTTAAAATATATGAACAAAACATCTAGCAATGTTTAGCCCAATATCCGACCAAAAGCAAGAAAACTCATGCCGAGGAAACTGAGCCAAGTCTCATTTGTGCTTGAGTGGTTTCAAGTTTGTTATGTATACTTTTAGTTTGAAGTAGGCGATATAAAACTCATTCTGAGAACCAATCTTCTGTTAATTGCGTCCTGCGTCCTTCATGCAGCAGCTCTTAAACCGGAATGCAAAACAAGTTTATTAGTTTCTTAAAGATAAATTATCATCAAAACTGAATGAAATAAGTTCAGTTAATTTTAACAGCAATAATTCGAAACCGCATAGCGCACCGATTCGCACGGAAGTTTTAGCTTCTAAATTTATTAATCGGAGTGGCACTATATTATTTTATCACGATTGTGAGAACAAACTGGTCTGAGATGCACGACTTCAGACTCGGCGCACTGACATTCCAGCACTCCGGCTCTAGCCAAATCGGAATATACACCACAAGGCTCAACTACTTTTTGCTGCAGCAGTTTGGCGAAGGTTGCATTCCGTGCACGATGCAGGTTGTGATGCACTTCAACTGCTGAGCTCCTCTTCCGCCTCTAGGAAGCTCCTCTGCCTCCCCCCTGAATTGCTCTGAAGGTCTGTTGCTAAGGACGAAAGTCATTGCCATCCATACACTTGTCTGTCGAGCAGCCTTTGATAGTCTCGTCACTGTTAAATGTACAGGAAGGATACCCTCACTCAATCAACATTCTTCTATTAATTCTTTCACTTAACTACTTAGCGGAGCCATTAGTGAATTGTTATTTGAATAGTTTTGTTTATTTGTATAGTTCCTTTGTATAGTTGTTAACTTATTTGCAAATTACTTTGCTCATCTACCCAGAGATACGTAAACCTAATACTTTTGTACCAATTTCTCATTCTCTAATGTTATGATCTCTGTGCAACATATACTCCCATTCTTCAATTACAAAATTGACCGCTATTCCGTCATGTGCCACTCTCCTCAAACTGCTATTCTTATTCACTGCTTGATCATTCAATGCTTAATCATCACACTCGCAGTGAAAAACGTCAGAGACATCATTTTTGCACTTGGCTAGAAACTTCGGAAAACCATTTGTTTGCCTCGGCGTCTCATGCGCAACACATACGCAGAATTCGAACAATGGTTTGCTGAATGGATCTTGCCAAAATAAGATTGATTCACCCGGGAGGACGTCCACAGTTTGAAAGGCGGGTGTGTAAAATTAATAGCCAGCGACGGCATGTTCTATCAGATAATAACTCTGTTACAGTAAACACTCTAAAATAAAGCATTTATTATAATTTTCGCACGGTATAAATATTTTCTAAATGAAAGAATTAAAATTAGTGAACGGTACACGTGGACTCACGTAGCAGATACAAATTACAAAAAAATAAATCATGTCCCTTATTCCATTGGAGATGTATGCAAATATTGCCAATATTACATTTTATGAAAAAATAAATTCATGAACACCAAATTGATTCAATAATTTTCAGTATCGCTGGAGTTGTAACGCAACAAAGGCATCAAAAGTGGTATACAAATCGAACATGGTATCTTCAGTACACAATCGATGTTTACTCAACATCCTAAAATCGGAGAAATGATTTGTGTGATGTGTTGAAACATTATGTCCTATGGCTCTGTATGTAAATTTAAATCTCTTTGGAACTAAAACCCTAACGCGGATACCCATTGTTCGATGCCATCTAACCTTGAAGCTAATTTAGGCAACTCGTTTCTGACGGTGGCAACAACTAAGAAATCTCTCCCAGAAAAAAAACAGAAGCCCAATTTTATCACCTGTCGTATGAAACCCCCTTAACTCCAGAATTTATGCTAGATACATTTTAAAACTGGGCAAAAAATTGTGCCCATAGAGAAGTAATGACGTCGGTGTACGTCTGAAATTTGATAGAGCTGTTTTGAAAAAATGCGTGAAGTGGTGAACCAAGAATATTATATTGTAAGATAACTAAGTATTATAATATTATATTACACTTCAAATAGTAGGAAAAAATGAAAGAAAAGAAAAATGAAAATGAAATGTGAAACCAAAATCCCTAAGTTTGTCAATTCATTTGCGATTTTAACACGCTTACAGTTTTTTTGTCTGTAATTAGATAGCAGTCTTCTCAGTGTGTCGATGTAGATTTTCATTGAAACATGGTTTTCAGCGTTCAAATTTTACCTTTTGAATTACATTTTGAAATAGCTCTCGTATCTACAGCTAAGACATTCAGTTAGTTTAAAATCCTAGGATATTTTTCTATTAAAGAAAAACGTTTGAAAATTAAACTGCGTTTGAATTTTCATGCACTTGTCTATGCAGCATTGTTTAAATTAGCTGACCTTTCAACCTCCTATTTCCATGATTGATTTTTCGATCTTCATTTGAAAAGTATTTCGTGGGGAACAAAAATGGGGAACAAAGCTGACGTAAGTAAATTTTTCAAAGAATTGAGTTCAGCCCACGAGTTTTCAATATACTGTGACTTCATTTCAAATTTTGCTGATATCTTTACCTTACTTGTTTTCTTTACATTTTAGATGAGCCTCCTGTTCTAATTTCGCAATAACTCGTTTACAATTCCATGTAAGAAATCGCTGGAGAATAGAACAATAACGACGTTATATTAATTCAATGTTGTTTGTTGAACCTGAAAATGGTTTTCGACGCGTAATCCCAAACAACAATCAAATTTAAGCTTACATCACATACCACCAAAATAAACGTATGTATAGTCCATTTCAAATGCACTTCTCTATGATTAAAACAATAAGTATTAAGAAATATCGATCGAGATATTTTTGTTGAGCAGGAATGACTGACTAATATTTTCTTGTTTTTATTTCAATGTTAAAACGTAGTGACGTCGAGCTTTATGCCGTCATCAATTTACCATAGTTACTCATTGCAAAGAAATTGTACCTCGTTTTCTAATATCGTATTCCCAATTTCCCATACGCAAGTTCTGGCACCTAATTTTCTATTTCGAAGGAAGTAAATGCTATTTTGTGAGTTTATTAGTTAGTTTAAGCCAGATTTAGCCTTAGACCCAGCCCCTCATCTCCCTGTCCCCCCCCCTTGATCTGCATCTCTGCAATCTGTAGCTCAGAATTACCAGTCTGCGCACAACACAGTGCCAGGATTTACACCAGCCAGCAGGACTAGTTTTTCATGCATGTTTTACAGAGCAGCTAACCCAATAACAGCGAACGGCAAGTTGTGGGCTGCAATACAAACTCAACTGGGCGGGGTTGTCTCAACGCTTGTGCTGAATTGAGAGACTCGGAAATTTTGATGCGTGTGTTTTCAAAACCGACTGTTTGTTAGCTTCTTGCCGTCGGCTTACTGATGTACATACATTTTCACGTATTTGATTCATGGTCTATCAAATGATGATAACACAGAGTGAATGATTGGTGAAAAACGGATCTGTTAAGAGGCCTAATGTGGTGTTAATAGGCCTAGAATTAATCTTCTGATACTATTTAAAAAATCTAGAATATCCCATGGTGCCCTGTGCAGTTGAAGCATTTTGAAATCACTTTTTGTAGCGCCGGTGAATATTTTTCGATGTTATTAATTGCAGTCTGATGTTGGCTTAAGTGACGTTGAATTATCATTGCATTCACATGAAGTTTAGAGCTCAATTGCCTTAAGGAAAATGCAAAATTGCCTTCAAAGGTTGTCCCCAATAAAGCTGCATCAAACTCAACAGAATGACCTTCTCGAGGGGGCTAGCTTCAAGGCTGTAATCACTATTGCGAAACTTTTTGAACCATCTTTTGCATGTCCGTTCAGTAACTGCTTCTGGACCATACACTTCTTGAATATTTTTGGCAGCTGTTGGCACATTACATCCTTTGTAAAACTGAAAAATCATCGTGTCTTATTCGTTCTTGTGACGGCTCCATGTTAATTGAAGGGTTGAAGATAAAAATGGCTAAACATCTAAATGAATTTCACTGCAACGTGTATGAAAGACCGCAGTAGAATGATTGTTTCGCAGAATAGGTCACAACTTTATATCTTCCTCTATAATATAAGTTCAAACTTGGAACAACATGGCAACGGACAGGACTTATGATACGACCTGATATCAAGCTCCTTAGTTTATAAACATACATAGGTGTCATAACAGTCCATGTCAATGTTTGTTCAAGAGATTGAGAGAAAAACATAAAAATGTATCACCATGGCGAGTTATTGTAAGCGTGATATTGCTAATGAATGAATGTTATAAATGAAATATAATGATGAACACAGCGAGGTGAAATGCATTGACATTGACGCAGTCTCCATATGTATTGACATATAAGCTTCGGTTCTTGAGACATCCGTGGATATTGCTGAAAGTGTAATGGTTTGAAGTAGATAATTTATAGTCCGAAACTCAAAGAACGAAATTTATGAAATTTATGAAATTCGGAGATGTCCTTTCTTGCAAACATGGCAAAATTGTTCTGAACTAAGTTACCTGCCAAAAGGACATGTTTTGAACTAAGCAAATAATTTAGGATATTTCCTATATAAAGGTTTGACAATAATACAAGGAAGCAATGAGTAAGGTAACATGACAAGTTGATAGTTATTAGATGAAAATTTGGTATTTATAGCAAAAATGCAGGTCACTGATTTAGCTATTTTGCAATATATGCTGTGCGCATGTACATAAATACTAGCATACAAGTAATCATATCGCATTCGCAAGCTACACAAGCTTTGAATCGAAAACTTAGAAATGTAGGGTAATGGGGAATGAGTGAAAGAAATTCGTTACTACACCATCGGTATGTACTACGGCATACAATTATCGTTGAGACTCTGAGCATATGGTATTCGTCACACGCGATCGAGGAAAGGCTTCATAATTATTGCTACGAAGATAGCTAAATGCTCAAAGAAGTGATTGGTCCCTTTTGAGAAAGAACAGAAATAAGCAAAAATAACTCATTTTATCATGCTCCTTCTGTTTCGTGGGAAGAATTTGGAAAAGATACACGCGTTTAAGAAAACTTACCGAGTGGTCTGATTTGTTTGAACTTGATCAATGGTTGTATTCGATCAAATTCTCCCTAGATATCTTAACTTTGTAAAAGTGCGCATATTTCTCTCTGAAACGGAAGAGTTCAGCTCACAGTTCCTTCAAAAAAATGTATATATCGTCAAAATTGTTAAAGAGATTTTATCCAAATAAGTAACACGTTAACAATAGTATGAAGTAACTAATGCATATATGCAATAGTGTAGTATCGTGGTTTTTCATCACGATACGAGGTTTAGTAACTGTAGCTGCAAACTACAGTATCGGTAGCTGTAACTACCGTATCTGAAGCCTTAACTTCAGGAGTAGGAAAAGGAAACTCTCAGCAAAGTTCCTATTCTTGTACTGGCTCATCGATACACCGACTCTGCTTATAAGCTATAGCGCTCGGAAGTTAAACAATGCTCTTCCGGTGCATACCAATGCGATGCCCCCCCAAGGCACAGCTTCCGGTGGAGATCCCATAAAGACATCTGACCTGAACGCGATAAGGCATCCGGCAAGACGCGCAAACCTCCGCTCCGGAACTCGTACTCACAAAACCAGCATCACATTATACGTTGCATATTTTAATATAAAACAAATAGCAAATTACCCTGAGTTACAAATAGCATTTGTATCCTCAACACCCCTCGAAAATTAATTTTTAACGTCAGATCTACAGCAAGTCATCGAGGTTTGTGGGTAATATGATCTCATTAAGAAAGATTTTGTGAACGAATTACTAGAAGCATCAGAAACGATTGACCACAAAAATTATTTTGGTTGACTTATTCCATTCCAGACGATTGAACGATTCCGAAGCAAAGGTATGTACGTACATGCGTGTGAGCCATTCAACATCTTTAGGATACTTATAAAGACTCATTCTCACGGTAGGAAGCTGTTGCATGAGTTCTAGCACTTTAATGAGTTTGAAAATTAGAAATTAATGTTATATTACCCGGAAGTTGAAGTTTTCTCTGTTCGGATTCAGAGAAAAACATCTCGTTCTCAATTTCCACAGAGAATTTATAGATCCCAGTAAAATATCTGTATTTCTGAGAAGCATGCATTGTTATTTTTCCCCGCATCTTCGACTGAAGCATTTTCGTATTTCATTTCATTCATATTTCATTTGATTTGTGTTGATTACAATACATCTTCCACTTATTGGTGTTGACAACACCAATCAGTTTTCAGCTAATTAGTTATCCTGCTTGTTGTATGTTGTGATCAAGCCATTGAATAGTTCTTTTAAATTTCAAATTGCAATAACAAATTATGTATCAAAAATACCAAAGACGCGAATTAAAGCCGAAACCATACTGATTTGCCTGAAATCATGGTACGATCAAAATTGTCTCAAATTAAATGCTAGTAAAATGCAATGCATTATTTTCAGATCCAAAGATGCAATCAAAAAACTTCAAATCTTACTCTTGCAGTATCAACTGATAAAATTAGGACATCAGAAAAAGTTAAAAATCTGGGTTTCTGGTTCGATAGAAACATGTCCTTCAAATCTTACGTTGATAATACTTGCAACAAAATTTACGAACCTTCGATGGTTTTTCATCGTACGAAGAGCATGCTCGACGAAAACCCAGATTATTGGCCATTCAATCCTTAGTGTTATCGCGCATTGACTACTTCAGCCTAGTATGGGGACACTAGCCTCAATACCTTTGAAGGAATTTACAAAAGTGCATGAATTGCAGTCAAGGTGGTATACAACGGTAATTTCAAAAGAAGTGACCACGTAACCCCTTTCCTCAATAAACTCGGCTGGACACCTTTTCACGAAAGGCTCCTCATACAGAGGGCTGAATACGGATTCTCTTCGTTATATCTTCCTCAGAGCAATGCTGAGATAGTGCGTTTCCATCCTCCACCGTCACCAACCTAAAGCCGAACAGAAACAATAATGTCTTAGTCGACTATCGTTCATCTCACATAGGGTAAAAAGCTCTGTCAGTATCAGGCACTTAACTGTGGAACAAACTTCCCACGAGTATTAAAATCCCTCAAAGGCCGAGAGAATTTAAAGCTAAAATAACTCGTCATCTTGCGTTTCAAAAATAATTCTTAGTTACTCAACATGCTGAATAAGTATTGACGAATCTCATTTGCCTGGTATCTCCATTGCTGAACAATCTCCCTTGCTCATTGTTTTATGATTCAAGACATTACACAACAGCTTTTAGGTATGCGTAGGTATTATGATTTGATCGCCTATACGCTGTCATTTGCAAGCATGCTTACTTGTATATGTGTGTACGTATATGGGTATATGTGGGCACATGGGTGTGTATATGTGCACACCCACATGCTTACCTGTGTGCACTGGACTAGCTATACCAGCTGAAGGATGCATTTTATGTCTTTCCTCTCCGTTTTTGTGCAAGCATCAAACCAGACCGCAATTGTACCTATGTGCGTGTGTGTATAATACTTGCAACAAATGAAATGGGAATTATGATATATGAAATCATTCTAGATTTTAAATAATTTTAGACTAATAATCTCTTTGTGTTTTAGTTTCTCTCTATTTCTTAAATTTTACTATAAGTAGGAATGTCTTTACTTTTAACTTGACCTTGTAGTCTGTATCATCTTCTTTATTTTTTACGTCACATTTTACTTACTGTTTCTTAATCTTTATGACTGACCATGTTGATATTTTCGATGATATTGATCCAGATCTCAATCATTTGAATAGACTGCATCCAAACCTAAATGAAACTGGGAATTGTAAATACCTAAATATTAAAGAATTCAATGAATCGATGAGAAAAACCTGTAACGATCTCTCAGTATTATGTTGGAACTGTAGGTCCATTTATCCGAAAATAGATGAAATATCTTGTACTATCACTGAGCTAAACAGCAATTTTGATGTTCTCAGTTTCACCGAAAGTTGGCTAGATGACTCAACTAAAGACCTAATTCAAATTCAGAACTATAATAGCCATCATTCACTCCGTAGCAACAAACGTGGTGGTGGCATCAGTACGTACATATCTAAACACATATCATCGAAAAACATTATAAGTGCGACTATGAATCGTGAACATATTGAGACTCTATTTATAGAACTAACGAAAAATGGTAAACGGATTGTACTTGGGACTGTATATAGGCCCCCAACAGCTTGCAACATTTCTTTCCTGAACGAGCTTCAAAGCATAATATCTCAGTTTAACAAATCTCTATACAATGACATAATAATTTGCGGGGATTTCAACTACGATCTTCTTCAATATGAAAGCTGTGAACAAATCTCAAACTTCATAAATGTTTTTCAGTCTAACTCCTTCCTTCCAATCATCACGAAACCTACGCGTATTACATCCGAATCTGCCACGTTGCTCGATAATATTTTTATGTTAGATCCGACTGATTTTCTTACAGGAATAATAATTTCTGACTTATCTGACCATTTTCCGGTGTTTCTCATCAAGAAGAATGTCTATAGTCTCTGCAACAGCCCACATGCTGAGACTTTTTCATATCGTTGTATAAACGAATATAACTTGGGGACAATGCGAACTGTTCTAGAAGAATTAATGCCATCATTGGACATCTATGAACTAGACAATAATGCGATTAACATTGACCAAGCAATACTAAAACTAACTGAAACTATAACGACCGCATATAACCAATGTTGTCCAATAATCACCCGCACAATTACGCCGAAAAATAGACAAAAACCTTGGATTACTGAAGATATCGTGATCAATATAAAGAAACGTCAAGCATACTTAGCCTTACTATACGAAGGACGAATCTCTAGATTAACGTATAACAGATTCAGGAATCATGTGACAAATCAAATACGAACATCGAAACAAAACTACTTTACGCGCAAATTCACTGACTACAAAACTGATATTAAAAAAACTTGGCGCCTGTTTAATTCATGCTATAGACCGAATAATAACGCTAAAAAAACAATTGAATCCATCGTTCACGAAAATGTAAAATATCATGATAAACAAGATATTGCAACAGTGTTCAACAACTTTTTTATAAATATAGGAAAAAATATAGCCGATAGTGTCGTTAGTGAACCTACAGACCACTTGCAATACATGGACCATGTCCGTGAACACAACTCTTTCTTTTTCCCGCCAACTAACCCCTCCGATGTAATTACATGCATAAACAACTTGAAAAATAAATCAAATGGATTAAATACATTTTCAGCTAAAGTTCTTAAAGCTATTGCTGATATAATAGCACCGTGCATATCTGATATTATCAACCATTCGCTTTCTCAAGGTATCTTCCCCAACTCTCTCAAAACTGCCAGAGTCACCCCTATTTTTAAAAATGGTGATAAGAACTGCGTTAATAATTATAGACCTATCTCTGTTTTACCAATTATGAGCAAAATATTTGAAAAAATTGTGTATAAAAAAGTGTATTCGTATTTTGAACAAAAATCTTTTCTCTATGACGGACAATTCGGTTTTCGTTCTAAGAAATCAACGACACAAGCTGTATTAAATCATTTACAGTACCTTTACTCTAATATAGATGAAGGAAAGTTTGTTTTCTCCGTTTTTCTTGACTTTCGAAACGCATTCGACTGTGTGGACCATAAGATATTACTCTCGAAACTACACTGTTATGGCATTCGAGGAATTGCCCATGATTGGTTCAAATCATACCTAACAAATCGGAAGCAATACGTTGTCGTTGACGACGCAAAATCGGACCCACAGACAATTAGCCATGGAGTTCCACAAGGGTCTGTCCTAGGGCCTCTCCTATTTCTGATATTTATAAATGATATTATCAAATCAACAACATTTTTCAAATTCATACTTTTTGCCGATGACAGCACGCTTTCTACGGTCCTTCCGAGCCAAAATCCCGCTATGATTGCGGAGAGCAATGAACTCCAAATGAACTCCAATGAACTCCATAAGGTTTCATTATGGCTTAAAGCTAATAAAATAAGCCTCAACATCGAAAAAACAAAGTATATTACATTCTCATACAAGAAAAGCATATCTCTCCCACACATAAAAATTGGCGAAGGTGAAATCGAAGAAACCAACTCATGCAAGTTTCTGGGCATCATAATAGATAAACATCTGACCTTTAAAGAGCACATCACTCATATTAGTTCTAAATTATCGAAATCCATCGGAATCCTGAATGAAGTTAAAAATTACCTGCCTGAAACAGCTTTACGAATGCTCTACCGAAAGCTCATTTCACCATACTTGCAGTACGGAATAGAAGCATGGCACGGAACTGATAAAAATAAAACCAATATAATTTTTACTCTGCAAAAAAGAGCAATCAGAGCGGTAAAGAATCTAGAATTTAATGCTCACACAAATGATTCATTCAAAAATTTACAAATACTTAAACTTCCAGATCTCTATAAAATCTCCATTTGTAATTTCATTTACAAAACATTAAGAAATGATGGCGACAATAGCCTGAAACTATTATTAAGTGCGCAAACTGGTCATCACGACCATTTAACCCGAAATAGAAGTAAATTCATGCTTCCTTATTATTCAAAGGCCCGGTCGCAACACAGTATCCTCTTCGTTGGAACTAAAACTTGGAACTCAATACCTGCGGAGATCCGTGATAGTAATTCTTACAAGGTATTCAAAAGAAATCTCGAGACTCACTTCCTATCGGAATATTAGTCATGTAAGATCACCAAGTCAAATCTTGTCTCCAACATGACTGTATCCAATAATGAAATTTGCCATGGGTAATTTAAATAATATGTAATTCGCCTTCAGTCTGCTGTTAAATCTTTTATCGAATGTACTGTTAAATATAGTCCACATAACCTATATTGTAAAATGAAATATCTGATATCGATTGAATTATCTCACTGATCAGTCTAATGTGAAACTAGGTTAAGTGATTTAGGTTAAACATTAATGTACACCTTAGAATAATGTTGCTGGTAGGGTGCCCCAGAAGTCGCTGAACTTATTCGGGCCCACAGGTAGCTATATTCAAACTTGTCCATTGTACTAGACTTAAGAAACATTCTACCTCTGTATCTCCTGTGGTAAATAAATTGTTTAAATTGTTTAAATTGTTTTATATCAATTGCAGATATTCTGCACCATATTACAAAGATATTTTGATATTTTTTCAAATATGAAACCCTTATAGGGCATTCATGTTTTCTTTCTTATTTCACGTCCAAAAATGCTCTTGTTAAGCTAGTATAGTGCATATTATCATACCATCTCTTACGCTCTAGAGTATATTACAACAACCTCACCTAGGATTTTCTGTACTTGGGAACCGTTGTAGAACAATCGTTTTCATGTTTCTGACTCAGGTAGACTGTTTTGTGCCACCCTTTTAGTAGAGGAAATTTCATAAAATTCATGCCGTGACAAAAAATATTTTCTCCGAGTCCCTCGATTGGAATGCGAGTTAATATTGACTAGTTTACGCTGATATTTGCGCACATGTTTACTTGTGTATATGAGTGCGTAGATGGGTGAATGTGTCACTACGTAATACTTCATTTCACTTCATTATTGTAAAGCATTTACAAAAAAAATTATGTACATGTAAATTTGTAGCGTGATCATCCACATATGATAAATAAGACGCTTATCAACCAATGATCTTTTCGTTGCAATATTTAATTAAGCATCGCTTCGATATTCCCTTAGAAATTGTAAGCAGACACACCTACTGAAAAAGTTGTCACGAACTTCCTTTGCTCATTATCCTATATTTCAGTACATCGCACAGCATTTTTGTAGAACGCAAATGTATTGTGGTTGCCTAGATGCATAGGTATGTATTTGTGTATGCTTACGAATTAGGTGTAAGTATGTGCGGAGGTATGTATGTGAATGTGTATGTGTATATATTTACATGTATATATGCACATATGTCTCTACTAGACCGACAAATAGCATTTCAACTAGAGGTAATGGTCTTTTTTCTGTTCACTTTCAACTTGTAACATTACCTAACTCGCCATCTTATATTATTGTAAAGCATTCATGTAAAAAACTATACATTTGTTGTGCGATCATCCATTTATATTTAAATAAAATGCTTATCAACTAATGACCGTTATGTTAAAATTGTTTAATTAGAAATACAAATCGTATAATTTTCGTGGTCTTCATGCTTATGTATATATATATATATATATTTTTATGCTTCCTTGAAATGACATTTTTGAGCATCGGCCGAAACAAGCGATTCATATATTATTTCCTGGCGTCAAGAATTACGAAGTTTTATGTCATGTATATGTAAACTGTCAAAAGTGTTTTCACCCCACAATGAAAACGCATCGTCCATGAAATTGTGTTATCTCGTATAATTATCATTACTTGTATTATCAAATGTAGATTACGCAAGATTAGGAGTACATTGCCCTCAATCATTTCTTTTCGACTAGTGACATGAGTATTATAATACTCGAATGTGTGTATCATCTAAGTGTATTAACTTTGAGATATTTTAAAAACCAATGATGGTACTTTTGTACCATCTCTATTGGAAATAAAGTGTTTTTCTGTTTTTTCGTCACTTGCCGACCCTTTTGGATACTATGGTATACCGACAAGGGCCAGGGCGACAGCTAAGAGATGCCCCACCCCTTACCCGCCCAAACCCCGCCTTGGTAGTGACCCCGGTCATGCTCTGGGTCTATTAGGAGAACATTGAAGAATCACTCAGGGTTGAGCGGCGAGAGGATGCGGTCAGACGCGAGTGGACGAAAAGGTCACTTAGGTCTTAGTCACGAGCTAGGTTGAAAGGAAACAGAGGGTAGTTCTGTTTCGAGAACTAAGTCCGCATCCTTCATTTTCGAGGGCTGTGTTTTCCATTGCTCATTATCTGAGGGATCCAGGGGTCAGATTTCCACCGTTAGAGGTTGTCAAGCGCGAGTCAGCTCGAGGACGTTACTAATTTCGTAAAGCGCTGCTACAGTCGAAGTCCTTGTTGAATTAGTAACGGGGTTGAGTGAGTGTCCATCCAGCGCGTGCTCTTTTTCCATTTTGAACTTGCCTCCCCCACCATTAAATTAATTAGTATATTTTATGTCATTTTTATTACCCTCTCACTCGCACGAACCGCATGAAACACTCACCTAGGCACTTGGTCAGCGCAACCAATCGTTGATAAGTATTACGAAAGTGAGGCCGGACGTAGACTAAAGCAGAGGCGAATATGATACAGTGTCAGGCAGCGCAGGTGGTGTCGAGTCCAGTTTGTGTTAGTCACCCATAATCCTAAGCATTTTCTTCAAGTGGTCAGCTCCCTGTACCCGGCTTGCTTTGTTTCCCTACGCTGATAATGGGTCTGTATATATACTTTAGTTAGCCCTAAAACGTCATTTGCATTGAATTTCACAAATTCTAGCATAAGTCTGATTATCTAGCTGAATAGCATAAATATTTTACATGTAATTTTGCGTGTTGTATCGTGTTATAAAGTAACTCATGTTTATGGGCGTTGTTTTTTCAAAAAGAAAATAAATCATTGTGTTTGCTAAAATGTATATGTGCATTTAAGAACACTGCAAAGAGATTCTGCAGTTCAAGATTCAGATCCTGCGGTATAAAAAGTTTCCTTAATCCCTTTTGATACAGTCTTTAGCCTGTTACCACACCTCGCCTGAAAAGGAGCGTTAAGAAGCACCCTGGGAGGACAAACTATTCCGCATAGTTTGTCGTAAAGGAAGACGCTGTCGTAGTTCGGCGAATCAGGGAATTTACTGAGGAGCCCTAACGGACTTATTACGGCGCAGACAGTTGCTCGTCTTCCTAACGGTACTGCCGTAGTTCGGCACAAACATAATTTACTTCTGTTGCCCTAGCGGACTAATTACGGCGTAGGTGGTAGTCACACAAATCTCACCCTAAAGCTACCCCCGTAGTTCGGCACATACAGAAACTCCATCTGTTGCCCTAGCGGACTAATTACAGCGCAGGCGGTACCCACACGAACCTCAGGAAGGGCAGCTGCGTGGAAAAGCTTGCGCCTTGAGAAAAAGGTAGCTGAACAGAAGACAGCCCCTTTTCCACGAACCCTCACGTCGACTGCACGGCGGTATCGGCATACGGTTATACATACATCACATATCATATCCTTAAATATTGAGACGAGAGCTTCTGGTGGCAGCTACCATCTTTTCATTAAAACTAATTCACTGCTTGAAAGCTGTTCTCAGTGTACCGAAAATCAAAACATACAATAAATTGCCCTCAATCATTTGTTTTCGATTAGTGACATGGGTATTATAATACTCATTTGTGTAAATTATCTAAGTGTATTTACTTTGAGAAATTTTAAAAACCATTGATGAATCATCTTATTGTACCATCTTTATTGGAAATGAATGTTTTTCTTCTTTTTTTTCTTTTTATTGTAAATATGTTTCCCTATATGTTATGTGTACGTATATGGGTATAAAAATTTTTTTATACACTCAAAATTACAAAGTATTAAAAAAAAACACTTGTAACACTTCATAGGAAATTTACATGGGTCCTTGTTAAAAAATATATATAAAAAAAACGAAAACTAAACTAAATCATTGGGTGTACAGGGGCACGGCAATTTGATCGGTGTTGAGCTGCGGTCTATGTTTGGTTATATAAAGGGATTCTAAAATTCTAATATCTGACTCCTGAGCTGATCCTATGATTTCAAAATTATCTATAGAGAACGAATGATTGGTCTGTTCACAATGATGTCTGGGAGGAGAATGCGGCAAGGATGCTAGAGGCCGGTTTGTTCTGAAGGAACGGCCTATGTGTTGAAAAAATCTGATCTTCGACTGTTTCTGAGTGCTTCCGATTTTTTTTGTCCATTGAGAAATTCATCAGAGTGCTGAAATCGTGTGCTATTGTAGAAAACGGAAATTTTGACTTAGTTGCAAATTTGGTCAAACAGAAGGCATCCGCTGCATTTTATGGTTTTAGAGCGAATAGAGTTTTTTCTCCAATTTTTAGTAGGGCTGATATTGCCACGCTAAAAAACTTAGGTTCGGATGAATCCATTGTCGTATGTTCGCCGGATAAAGGTAGAGGCGTAGTACTATTGAATAAAATGGATTATGTGCAAAAAATGATGAATATATTGTCCGATGGAACTAAATTTCAACTTATGCCTAACTTAGATCCGTTAAATACAGTGGTGAGACTTGAAGATAAAATTAATAGATTCTTGAACAAAATTAAACGCTTGGGCACAATCTCCGAGACTACTTATAAACAATTGTATGCCTCTGGCTCATCTCCTGGAATTCTGTACGGTCTGGCCAAAGTTCATAAAAATAATGTTCCTTTACGTCCAATTCTTGCAGCTTTCAATACCTCTATGTTCAAATTAGCAAAATATCTCATTCCTTTCATTGACTCGTATTCTACCAATCAATATACAGTAAAGAATTCATATACGTTCTTCAATGATATTGTGAAATTTCCTTGCAAATCTAACCATTTCATGGCGAGCTTCGACGTTGAATCTTTGTATACAAACATCCCAGTCGTAGAAACTCTGCAATTGTTGTGCAATAAGTGTTTTTCATCTAGTCAATTATTTTACGGGTTTGATAATGTGAGTTTTATGCATTTCTTGAAACTAGCAGTTACTGAGACGTATTTCTTTTTTAATCAAAAACTGTATAAACAAATAGATGGCTTATCGATGGGCAACCCGATCGCGCCTACTCTTGCTAACATTTTTTTATGCAATATGGAACAAAAGTACCTTGAGGAATGCCCTGATTTTTTTAAACCTGTGTTTTACAAAAGATACTTGGATGACACATTTGTAATCTTTGAAGATGAATCCCATGCTCCGTTATTTCTAAATCATATCAATAAGTATCATTCGAATATCAATTTTACTATGGAACCTGAACAAAACAATAGATTACCTTTTTTAGATCTCAATATCAGTAGAACAGAGCAGGGTTTCGTTTCCAGTGTATACCGCAAACCAACTTTTACTGGGTTAGGCTGCAGTTTCTTCAGTTTCTGTCACTTCCGCTATAAACTTAATTCAATACGGACCCTTCTCCATCGTGCATATAACCTATCCTCCTCATACTCCAACTTTTCTTCCGAATTAGATTTTTTAAAATCTTTTTTTTCTGACAACGGCTATCCACACGGTTTATTTGACAGGCTTGTCCGTGATTTTTTATGTAATATATTTTCTCGTCCGAAACAAACCTTGTGCACAGTAAGTAAATGTAAGGTGTACATATCTCTTCCTTACATAGGCCCCTCATCTGAAGAAATGATTAGGTATTTCAGGAAATTACTATCTAAATTTTACCCCCAGATTGACTTTATTTTTGCTTTAAAGAATGACTTCCAGATTAAAAAATTCTTTAGGTATAAAGACAGGCTGCCCTCTGAATTGCTTTCGAATATTGTCTATAAATTTACGTGCGGAACTTGCCAGAGTTCTTATATCGGAAGCACTCAGAAACAGTCGAAGATCAGATTTTTTCAACACATAGGCCGTTCCTTCAGAACAAACCGGCCTCTAGCATCCTTGCCGCATTCTCCTCCCAGACATCATTGTGAACAGACCAATCATTCGTTCTCTATAGATAATTTTGAAATCATAGGATCAGCTCAGGAGTCAGATATTAGAATTTTAGAATCCCTTTATATAACCAAACATAGACCGCAGCTCAACACCGATCAAATTGCCGTGCCCCTGTACACCCAATGATTTAGTTTAGTTTTCGTTTTTTTTATATATATTTTTTAACAAGGACCCATGTAAATTTCCTATATGGGTATATGTGTGCATATGTGCACATATATGCGTGGGCACTGGACTAGCAACTACAGCTTTTAAACTTTAATTTAAAAAAGCTCAAGTTCAATTTAAAAAAGCTCAAGTTTAATTTAAAAAAGCTCAAGTTTAATTTAAAAAAGGTTAAGTTCAATTTAAAAAAGGTCAAGTTTAATTTAAAAAAGATCAAGTTTAATTGAAAAAGTCTTGAGTAGGCTATATAAAAAAAAAGATCAACTTCAATTTCGAAAAGCTTATGTTTTTAAAATTGCATACCTATTTAATAATATTAATAAAGTTTATTTGTGAAAATGCATATTTATTTAAAAGTACTGGCACTGAAAATAGAGTAAATCGAATATCAGACAAAGCAAGCTGCTGTGATTTTGGACTCAATTTGACATTCAAGTATAACCTATCGTTACTTTTAAATAAATATGCATTCTCACAAATAAACTTTAATTATATTATTATTACATAAGTATGAAATTTTAGAAACATAAGCTTTTCAAATTTGAAATTCATCTTTTTTTAAAAATAGCCTGCTTGAGACTTTTTAAATTAAACTTTATCTTTTTCAAATTAAATTTGAGCTTTTTTAAATTAAATTTGAGCTTTTTCAAATTGACCTTGAACTTTTTTAAATTAAACTTGAGCCTTTTAAAATTAAACTTGACCTTCTTTAAATTAAACTTGAGCTTGCTTAAATTGAACTTGAGCTTTTTTAAATTGAACTTGAGCTTCTTTAAATTAAAGTTAAAAAGCTGTTGCATATGAACTATAAATACCGCCCTTTTTTCGCTCGCAACTTGTCACACTATCCTTTATTATAGTAAAACATTCACAAAGAAAACTAAATTTGTTGTGTGATCACCTATAAATGTTCAGAACAGATGCTTATCAACTAATGCCCGTTATGTTAAACAAATTTAACTATAAAAACAAAACTTGCAATTATTAAAATTTTCATGCTTGTATCCTGGTATATGTGTGCATGTGTGTGTGTGTGTATATGTATGTATACATTCGTATACGTATGTACATTCATACATTTACCCGCAACAGTTCTTGCAAAATCTCTAATCGATCGACTTGCATTTGTCTTGTATGCTTGGTGTGTGGGTTAAAGCGTGCTCATTTAGGCCGTCAGATTAGTATATTTTTTCATGAGTGTATTTTTTTTGTCCGTGCTTGCTCGAAATGATATTTTTGAATATCTGCCACAACAAGCAATTATAATATCATTCCCTGATGTCATGAAATCCAAAACTGATATGTCAATGTACGTGTAAACTGCCATAAGTGTTTTCACCCCATAAAGTCCTTATCTTTATTGCTTCCATGAATTAATAAACAATATTCAATTTAATTAGACAGCTAAAGGACACATTTTTATGCCTTTTCTCTCCGTTTTTATACAAGCATCATCTTTCGAAAATAACGTAATTTCTTCTAATTTGGTAATTTTATAGAAAATTAATGTGTTCTTCTATTCTTCACATCCTAAAAAGTTCTTGTTAGTCTTGTGTGATGCAAATTATCATACGCTCTTGAGTATGTTTTGACAACCCTATCTAGGTGGTCACTTTCACGTAGTACTCCAATTTTTTATGTTGTACATGTCTTGGTAGCCGTTGTAAAATTATCATTTTCATGTTTCTGACTCAGACTGTCTTGTGTCAATATTATTAGCATGGAAATATCATAATTTCGCGCCGTGATAAAAGACTTTTTCTCCGAGTTCCTTGATTGCAATATCTATAGGTAGGAAAAACATATAGTTCTGGATTAATGTCAACCTCGCTGCCTTAGACGCAGGATTATTTTAACCCACCCGTTTTACTTTCAACAAATTACTCATATCGCAAGTCGATGAGCTCGTATTTCACTGTAAGTGTGCACCTAAAAGAGTATTTTCAACTATACGTTGTCACGGGAATCGTATTTTATTTTGTAATTATAGTTACATATATCATCAAATCTAGATTAAGCAACTCTAGGGATACAATGCCCTCAATCATTTTTTCGACTAGTGACATGGGTATAACAATACTCATGTGTGTGTATCCTTTTTGTTTTTTTTTTATTTACTTTAAGGAATTCAAAAACCAATGTTTTGTACCATCTCTATAGAAAATAAACTGTTTTTCTTTATACTTTTTCATGAGAAAGGAACAAGCACGCATATATAGCAAATTTTAACTTTTCCGTCCTACGACAGAAAATTTGTTCATATTATGAGCAGCATTGCAGTAGCGAAACTCCTCAAAAACAATAATTTAAATTGCTGAGCTTCGTAAGAATAATGAAGCCAAGAGAGAAGCGCAGGTTGAATTTCAAAACCGTTGAAAACTTTCCCACAACTGATTCATTTTGGTGAACGATTGCTGTTGGATTTGAAAATTAATTCTCCTGGAACCCTGACTCTTCATTAAATAGAAAGTGCGTCAAGCTCAAGTTTTGATTAAAATCAATTGTTAATTTGAATGTGTACGCAACAGCTGAGTGCTTGATTACTCACTCATAAATCGGGGCCCTTAGGCCCTCCGCACACGGGGCTACTCTTAGGAAACTAAACTGGTTAGTGATTGAAGTCACTAACCAGTCACTAACTCATTATAGTGATGCGGTTCCGCACGCGAGGCTACTTTAAGGAAACTAAACTGGTTAGTGATTGAAGCCACTAACCAGTCACTAACTCATTAATGATGCGGTTCCGCACACGAGGCTACTCTAAGGAAACTAAACTGGTTAGTGATTGAAGCCACTAACCAGTCCCTAACTCATTAGTGATGCGGTTCCGCACGCGAGGCTACTCAAATTCCGTAATCTCCTCTGGGTGTTCGTGTTTCAGCGGCGTAATGTAATCATTCAGCAACATTGTGGACAGCGATTCAAGTGGCGAAGACATGACACTATATAATCATTATCGTCAGAGAAGAAATAGAAAACGAAGACAATTTTTGATTCATCCCTTCACAGAGAAAAATTTTAACCGCCGACTATTCGTTGCTGCAAAAGAATTACAACTTCAGGACACTCTATTAATAAATATACATAAAAAATAGCTTTTTATTGTATACTCATGCAAAATTAAATGATACATACCACCTACATAGTATATCAAATACAGATATTATTTTATTCAGGGTGTTGTGTAATTCGATACACACATTTTAACCATATGCAGAAAAATGCAAAATAAAACGATTCTCATGAGTGACAAATACCTCAGAACACCTTCGTTTTCGAGAAATGTTTATCCAGAAGGTTTCCCGTAAGAATTTGCTTACAATGCAACCATTGAGTAAAATCTAACTGCTGCTGGCACGCGCTGAAGCATACCAAAAAGAAGAACCTAAAATTATTTTAGATCGTTATTTATCAAAAAAGATGAAATATTCAGGTTTAAGTCACTCATGAAAATCGTTTTTTCAGCGTTTTCCTGTACATGGTTAAAATACGTACATCGAATTACACGACACCCTGTATATTATTTAATGAAATTAGAAGGAAATTAAATAAGTTATAATAAGTATTGTACGATATAAAAATGATTACCCTTCATATTTAGAGCTTTTCCAACTTCACTCCATGGAATTTCTGTTTCATCTATCCTGGAGTAAACAGATAGTTAAAAAGCGGTTATTTTTCCACTTCCTTGACCAATTTTGTGTTCAGTTTTTGTTCGTTCATTCTTTAGAACGTTCATACAATAGAAGAGTTACCAAGAAACTGAAAGTCTCTACTCAGAAGTGACTGGACACCCGAGTCACCCAGCAACTGGTGGCTAACACATAACTAACGAGTTAGTAAGCAGTAGCTCCGTGTGCAGCGTCCTTATCAATTACACAAGAAGTGACTCAATACGAACTGGTTAGTGATTTGCGTTTGTGATCAGTTTCTTTTGAGCAACCCCGTGTGCGGAGGGCCTCAGTGTTATACGTACACCAGGTATTGTTTCATGTAGTGCAACAGACGTTGACAAAATGAAACTTTACCAAACGAACGACTTCACTTTGAACATGTAGAGTCTGGGTTCGAAAAAACATGAAACATCTGTTACGTACTTTTTAAAATAAAAATATGAATATAACCAGACGAGATACCAAGGCCAAATACAAGCTAACCGAAATTATTCGCATGAACTCAGCTGGTGTTTGCATAGCCTTGGAGATACGGGAACCAAAGCAACTGGTAGTACTCGTACCACATCTCAGAGTATAAAGCGAAGGGTTCGCAAGAAACGTGATTTGCTTACTTGAGTCAGTCGCAGGGATCAGATCTCGTAAGTAGCGCCTGCGTGCATTCGATGTTTGTTTGCTCAAGTTAGTACCTTCATCTCTCACTCATGCTACAGGTTATAGTTTTCTAGCGATACGTGGAATAGAACTCATCAAATACAGTGTGAAAAAATCTACGATCGAATCATGGCAATGCCTTTTACATTTCCAGGCCTACTCACAGAAATCGTGAAGTCACACTGCTGATTGGAGATTTCGTATCATTTGTCGTGAATTGCAGGAAAAATTAGATTAGCATTAATCTATCGTTGATTTCCTTGGAAGGGTGGGTTTGGAAAATCTCAGAATATAACCATTTTTGAGAAAATATTCTGTGGCATGAGCGTGCTAATATTTCTGAGACAAAAGAAATAAGAGCGAAGCCAAGCTGATTTCAGCCGTCCGTCAGCCCGCGCAATCTGATTAAAATATTACACCCACACATTTTCTTGCAATGGTTGTTTTCCTGGAGTAAGAGTTACATAAGCTTACGCGGTGTCACAGAATTTTGCGGTATCTTGGTATCTCTCAGCGGTATCTTATACAAGAAGAAATCGTAAGAAATCGTCCGATACAGTAAAAGTCTGGCACAATTCAGTAGACGAAACGAAAGACACTCAAAATTGGACATTTTTACTTTCAAAGCTTGCTCATGCAGTTTGATCTACATGAAAATTTTATCTCATCATTATATCGTAAATAAGTCAGAAAACACAAACTAATAGGATAGACAGCATATATTGGGAACCGACTCATCTTCACACACAATGAAATTTTTCATCAGTCCCTCAATGCATCACAGACCCAGTCTAAGTTTTTTACCGCCTGCATGCATGTTTTGCGCCGTCAAAGCGATTAAAGCACTTAAATCGCTTAGGCGGCGAAGGACATGCATGCGGCGAAAGAATTAGACTTGGGACTATCTAAGGCAAATTTAAAGGAGAAACGTGTTCACCGCCAATAAATTTTGCTCAAAAACTGGAGCAATTATCTACTAGTGTGACATCATTGTCATAAGCCACGGTTGAGAGTAGACCTGGAGACATGAGAGTCATTGGGTATGGGTTCCAGGCGGTGTTTGAAAATACGTACGACTCCTGCAACGTTCTTTGCTTTAATATTTCGAGTGCAGTAAGCGGTAGCAACAATCAAGGTGTCCAAGCCAAATATCTTCCAGAATGTATTCAGTGTCCTGAGTATACTAAACTACAATCCTCTAAGGCACACAAACGATTTTTTCAAGTCCCATGCTTGCAAAATTCTAGCTAAGTAGTAAATAAAGAAAAAAAATAAAATTCAATCTTAGCCTTTACAACAGTGAATGCGATTTTTTATGACTGCAACCATTTGGCATTCATGTCCGCAAAGTTCGGGCTTCTGAAATCAGACCACAATTTTTTAATTCAAGTATTTACCGTAGGTATGCTCCGAATCAAATAATTATTGTTGCAAATCGTCGGAACTGGAACTTATTGGGCTGCTGGCGAAAAAATGTAGCATTTCATATTTCCTGGTAATCGGATTTGATTTTCAATGTCGGAGTTAAAATGTATTGTACCATGCGTTGTAATTCAAAGCACTGATATCATAGTTGAGAATCCTTGTAACTGTTGGACAATGTTTATTTGCTCGCAAATTTGTCTGTGCGGTAGAAATATACATATTCGTACGTGAGCAAATAAACGATGAGCCACGAGATATATTGTAACTCAGTTACTCAGCTTCAATAGTAGAAATAAAATTATTCAATAAAATAATTTTGTTTGTATGTAATTTTTATTTTATTCAATAAAACAAAATTTCCGGTACTAGTTGAGCGTTTTGAGTGGCCGACGAGTATGTTGAGCGATAAAATGCTCGTTTAGCAGAGTAAGAAGAGAATCATGTTTTCTTCGAACTCTAAGACAGTATCTGGAGACATTTTGTTGAGGTTTTTTGGCTCTTCCACTCCATTTACTGTATAATGTACTGTACTGTACGATTACATACTGTAAGTAGATTTTTTCAATCAGCTTATCGTTTTTGATATATTGAAAGCACTAGAGAAGAAACTTTAGGCCCCACTTTGCTATGGTGCTCACCGCCAAGAAGTCATTACTGTGCTTGATGGTATTGCCAGTCTGAGTGTGACATGCTGCAGGTAACGTGTATTTGTCTGCTTGCTTGACACAATTGCCGTTGGTTTTCGAGTACATCATCTGTCGAAAGCTATGCCGAAAATATGGTATTTAATTTTTCCCTATTTTTCACATCATTGTAAGGGAACGATTGATTTTTACGATTTTCCCGTACATGTAACTTTTGTTCACGTAGTTATAACACATGTTCTTATACAATTTTCTGTTAAATACTTGTGGGTCTTAGATGTGTTATTAACCTTTTTATACTATTGTTTATATATATTCCAATTTTCGTAATTTTACGAGTGGCTTCAAAAAGTAGAATCAGGCGATTTAATAAACGTGCTTAATTTTACACGCCATTCTATGATGGACGGGTGGAATCTGGGGTGCGTTCTCTGTCTTACGGATTCGTGGTGCGGACGATAATTTGAGGATCTTAGAGAACTGCGCTGATGCATAATCGTTTTGATGGGAACGTTTCTCTAACGAGTGGGTAATGCCGGTTCAATTCGAGGCAATAAAATAATTACTTTAGCCAGATGCAGTCTTCCCTCGTAGAGTTGCAATTATACGTAAATGAGGTATAAATGGTTGTAAGAAACACATTCCAACGTCTGGCTACAACAAATTAACATGCTTAGCTGCTGAGTGTGAGAAATTGTATGCATATCCAATTTTTTAGGCAGTATTTTAGAAACTCCTATAATTGCAGTTCTACGTGTGAGATGAACTGAACTGTGAGCTAAAGAGAAATGTCAAATTTGATTTACCGAGTGGCTTTCCTTTTGGATGAGAGCGAGAGGGGGGCGTCTGTTGGTTGATTTTGTCTTCGTCGGAGTCCGTTTAGTGTCCCAGCCTCAAATGACAGCAACACAATGTCGAGTCTAGAGTCAGGAAGTTCTTGCAAATTTCAATAAGTTTGTTCATATTTTACTATGCGTATCCCTAAATTCACGAGCTCAGCATTACAAAAAGCATATGTACATTATTTTTCATCCTCTTTTTTTTTATCACAAATTCACTTAGTTTTGCCAGGCGTACTTAACAGCAACCAATTTCAAGTTCTATTCCGAAACGCGTGCATTTACCTTTTTAGCTAAATACAGTAAAGCTAAATTGTGTGCCCGTAAATGATGGCTTATCGAAGTTGAGGACACCAACTTTTGATGTGTACGTTGCATCTATTGTACATACATATGTAACCTACAAATTATTGTGAACTACACCTTTTTCACTTCAAATTAATCTAAGTCAAGTTCAATTTAATCCAAGTCAAGTTCAATTTAATCCAAGTCAAGTTCAAATTAATCCAAGTAGGGTTCAAATTAATCCAACCCCCAGTTGAGTTAAAAAAGGACATAATAATTTGTTAATTTGAGTTATTTGTATTAAACCTGTATCTATTGGATGTGATCAGAAAGACTGGTTTCGAGGATTTATTCACACTCATAGGTATTTATATATGTGAAATTCCACTTTACCACATATATGAAATCAAATACATGCAAATACAAAATATTATCATTGGACGATATGTAGATTTATTCAATTCAATATTTATTTACAATTCAATATATAATACTTTTAAGACTTCAATAACTTTTATAATAATAATTTTATGAATATTCAAGTCTTGAAAGTATTATATATTGTATTGTGAACACACACAAATAAAATCAGTATTAACATAGAAACATTGTTGCTTGTATTATTATTGCGTATTGTAAGTGAATCCTACATTTCTTCACATTGACTAACACGGAATTAGAATGGATGGAAACATTTTTATTGCTAATGCAAGAATATATCTGGGTAGTAATGTACATGTATAAATTGTAATCAAACGGAATCGTACATTAGTACTCAGTGAATCGCATTTGTATATTTCTTTTAAAGAATAAATCTACATATCGTTCATTGATAACCTTTTGTATTTACATGTATATGATTTCATAGATGTGATAAAGTGGAATTTCACGAATATAAATATCTACGAGTGTAAATAAATCCTCGAAACCAGCCTTGCTTATAACATTCAATAGATACATGTTTTTAAAAGACTCAAATTAAGAAAATATTATGTAATTTTATACCTAACCTGAGGGTTGGATTAATTTGAACTTGACTATGATTAATTTGAACTTGACTTGTATTAATTTGAACTTGACTTGGATTAATTTGAACTTGACTTGGATTAAATTGAACTTGACTCGGATTAATTTGAACTTGACTTGTATTAATTTGAACTTGACGGATTAATTTGAACTTGACTTGGATTAATTTGAACTTGACTCGGATTAATTTGAACTGGACTTGTATTAATTTGAACTTGACTTGGTTTAATTTGAACTTGACTTGGATTAAATTGAACTTGACTTGGATTATTTTGAACTTGACTTGGATTAATTTGAACTTGACGGATTAATTTGAACTTTACTTGGATTAAATTGAACTTGATTTGGATTAAGTTGAACTTGACTTAGATTAATTTGAAGTGAAAAAGGTGTAGTCCACCCCCCTTTATTTGTAATTAGAAAGAAAAAGAAATGAAAGAAATGCCGTAAGAAATAAAAAATTAATCTATCGAGAGTTAATCACGCCGAGTGCACACAGCCTGTCAAAAATATTTAATGATGTCGACAAATCACATGACACACGTTCCTATTTCCTAAGAATTCACGTGATATTCATTCCTACTCGAATCTGTTGGATTAATACGCTGAAAATTGTGGAGTTGATGAAACTTGTATCACAGATACGCTCATCACCCACTGCAGGCTGGGTTCGGACAGACAGACGGACGGACTTATTAGTATAGATTTATAGACGGACCCTTATTATTGTATAGATTTTACGGATACATATGTACACTATCAAAAATTTAAAGCGGCAGGAAAGCCTGATGTATTTACTCCAAAGTAATGGGTGATATTTATGAGTTTATCGAACACAAATTAGAAATTGTTGACATCAGAACATAGTTGTTAATATCGTCCGGCATGAGGCGTAAAGCGGGTCGAGAAAAGGTATCGGAGAGTTCAATCCTCTGAACGTACTTTTTACAATTATCTTGTTCTCAAATAAAGCAATAAACCCAAGAAAAATGAAAGTTGATGCTAAATTTGGAAAAAGATGTACTTAATAGCAATTAAAACACTAATGTTGATATCAAATGTTTGCACTACAAGATAAGAGCGCATTAATTTGAAACGATTTATTTAAAAAGAAATGAAAGCGAGACGCATTTATGAAGCAGCTTAGACCCAGTGAGATGGTGTGTGACATTCGCTCTTTCATTTATCCTCCCAACCATTTGGTTGATTTTTTCTGAACATAACAGGAATGGGCGCTACTTTTTAAGACGGTTGGGTATTTTAAGTGCCCTACTTGTAATGGAAAGTAAATACTTGCGGTATAAAAATCCTAATTTCTTAATGAAAATTAGTGAATGGTAACCTTGAACTGTAGTGACAGTTGACCCGATTCTGTATTCGTTCTTTTTTGGGTCTTTTATTTTGTTTGAGTTGATTTGTTTAGGAAAACGGCCGTTTAGCCTTCGAAAGCTCTTTGACTAATATAAATTTATCGTCGGTATGGCAAGTTTTCAAATCTCCTATGAAGAAGTGTGATACTGCATTTTATGATCCTCATTGAAGTTTGTCTTTAAAATCAACGCAATAACACTCAAGGAATTAATCAGCGAGCACCCTCGGTTTAAATTTTTCATAATACTATTACAAGTATTACTTCGAATAAGAATCCAAGTTCATCATTCTAAAGTATGGGGAACTTTGATTCTTCGGTAGAGAAAGAAGAATCTTTCCTGGAGCTGAACTTCTGGTGTGCAGGGGCAACCATTTTCTATGTCGAGTTGTATTGAATGACACAAAGATAGCAACATATTCCATGCATCCAGTATCATATCCACGGAATAATAAAACCTCCTCATGTGGACAGCTAAAAAAACGTTGATGTTAGTTTTTTTGTGGTGTTCACCAGATTTTGTACTATTCAAAATTGTCACTCATGTTTAACCATCCTGTAAGTTTATCTTTCTCTCGTATTTAAAATAATTAAGAAAACTCATAATTTTTTAGGCATTTTATGACGGAGAATGTATAACAGCATATCTCGTATGGTTATTCAGAGCATAACTAGTCCAGTTCATGAGCAATCAACAGTATATTGGAGTAAAGTTGAGTTTATCCCTGCGATTCTTCACAAATCACTCAAAATTAACGACCATTAATGATAAGTGACGATTTTTATGAGCAAGCCTGGCGATGTGGGAGGCATTGCGTGCACACTCTGCCAAACGTGTACCCATCACTACTTTTTTATGAGAAACCCGAATGACGACTAATTTCACTTGTCTCCATAGTGCTTTCAATGAAGAAATCATTAGTCGTCTCGATCTCATGACTTACTGAAAGCGTGGCAATAAAATGATAACACACGGGGTTATCCATTCTCCATCCAGCGGATATGGGAAGCGGCTGGGATGTATTTGTTTTATAATGATTGCCTCCAACACAGTTTTATTGTACTGTCTCAATTCATGTAGCTCTGGCTCACGTCTGAGCTCGTGGTCAAGGGTTTCTCAACCGTCTACTCTAAATATGAACCTAAAAAACTACTTCCCGAAATTACTCTAAGCCGGTTCTCTTCTGAAATACACACCGAGATAACGTCCTTTATAGAAGGCTTTTAGAAATAAAACTTGAAAGAGAAATTCTCTATTTATGTACAATACTTACACGATATGCACATCTTTCTAGCTGCAGATCCTAGTTGATAATATTGACCATATACGAAAGTTGGTTAAAAGATTCAACTTACTAAACTATTGATGTGCATCACGAACGGACATTAGCGATCATGGTCATTATTTATCCTGTTTTTAATATGATTCTTTATGCCCCAGGTTAACAATGAACGTCCTGTCAATCGACTTCACTGGCAAGAGGGCCCTTGTGACGGGTGCGGGATCCAACATCGGTAGGGCCTTGGCTCTGAGACTGGCAGAACTCGGGGCCCAAGTGTTCGCTCTGAGTCGAACTCAGGCTCACTTGGACAGCCTCAAAGCTGAAAATCCGTCCATCGAAATTATTTGCGCGGACATTTCGGACTGGTCGGCCACTCGCAAAGCTGTTGAAAGAGTGAACCCGATACATTTGCTTGTGAACAACGCAATGGTGTTTACCTACACCCCTGTTTTGGAGACTGTTCCGGATCAAATAAATGAGAGTTTCAGTGTGAACGTCCTAGGCCCGTGGAATATCTCTCAGGTCGTGGCTTCAGGTCTCATTTCCCAGGGTCAGGAAGGAAAAATCGTTAATTTATCTTCAGTCTTGGGAAAACGCCAGTCCATGGGTCAGTCATATATAGTGCTACAAAAGCCGCCTTGGAATCTTTGACAAGGTCTCTTGCACTTGAATTGTCCCCAAACGGGATTCGAGTGAACTGCGTGAGCCCTACGCTAGTTGCGGACACGTTTTGGGGCACAAGAGGGATTGGTCTCGAAGATGAAAAAGGAGGAGGTCCTGCCGAGGAAGGAACTAAAATTTTCAGAGCTAGACATCCCCAAGGCAAACTTCCCAGCAAAAATGATGTCGTTAACGCTGTGGTGTACCTTTTGAGTGACCAAAGTAACTTCATCAACAGCCACTGTCTTGCAGTTGATAATGGTTTTTTGAGCTTGTAAACTTCTTCGGCACGAGTCACGATGGATGTATACGTCGTTGTTCAGGATTATTTTCAACTGTTTGGGAAGGTAATTAACATGGTTATATTATTAGTGGGTTTTATAACTGAGGCACTCTCAGAAAAAGTCGCGATGGAAACTCTAGGAGTAGATAAAAATTTTATTTTTATGCTTCTAGAATAATAAAGAAACCATCTGAAGACAACGTTGACATGGTTTCGTCACGACTAATTTTTTCACATTGGTGCATATCATACTCTCTTTTAGAAAACTATCCTACAAACAATCACGATTAAGGCAGGGATAATTTTTGGAAAGATGCTATTATTATGTAAATTGTTTGTAAAGGATGGACTAAAGTGTCGGTGAAGTTATAAATTTATCGCTGAATTATCGATTAATCTGAGATTATAATGCGTTTATTGAGAAACATAGCATCGTTCAATTGGAGCACGTTATGAATCATGCATGGAAAAGCCTTCACCCAGAGCCAAGTCTACGACGAATAAAGTTGTGTGAATTACATGGAGTTTTGATATTTTATCCCTGTTTCTCCTTCCATCTACCAATCTACGTCTCAAACATGAGGTGTCAGCTGTCATTAGCAGTTTACTTTTTCCACTGCGAGATCACTAAATTTTGAGTAGCGATACGTAGCGAAAATGAAATACGAATTTCGTAGCGAAAAAGGATGCAATGGTTTCAAAACAGTATTCCGGTGTGTGTAGCTCTCTTTCATTTGACGTTTGTAACGAGCTGCATTAGTCCTTTTGCCCTAAATATGTGTCTTAAAGAAAGTCTGGAGACTATTTAATCACATTAGTTGTTTATTTGCGAAGTAAACCGTCGATCCAGTAATTAGGAACTGTACTGTTATCGTATTGAGGGATTTAAACCTCAGCTTTGAAAAAGAGGAAAAAAGAAAGTAACAGAGCTAAAGAACAAAGGAAATGCAATAGACGACAGAGGAAAGTAGAAAAAGTGAGTTTCTGTTCCATACGCACCAACACAAGTACACATCTATCGAACACGGAATAATGATAACTACAAGCTGCACATTTTCGACAAATTTTTATTCAAGTTTACGAATTGAACACATGAGTTATCGATTGACGACATCAATGGCACAATGGCTAATGTCAGGTACAACATGAAGTTAGACGCAATTATAACACCGCCCTTAACTCATCACAAGAGAATTCTAACAGAGATAGAGCGTCTCACATGAGACCTGACGTTTGCACCCGTGATTACAACTGACGCAACCAATGAACAAACAATGTAGACACCCTGATATCCTTGGCGATATAACGAAAACTCATTAAGCCCACTCGTTATACTGGACACCATTATGTTTTACTTTTCAATGCACAATCATTTTACTAATTAACATCAATCCACAACAAAGCTCGTGGTGAACCATATTATGAGTTCACAGTTTTCCGCTCGAATTCCACCCGGAAGTGAAGTGTTGCCTCTATCTTCTGCGTCGTGTTGCTGGTACTGGATCAATGCTGGCTCCATTTAGAGCTCTCACGTCTTTAAGGCTGTTTCCGCTGATGCTTCACGTTCTTTTCTTGCTGCTTGGATTCATGTCAGCTGGAGTAATATCAATGCGCGCCCTTTGCTGCTTTACTGGCCCGTTTCCGAGCTTTGAAGACTCGTCGCTGAGTGTTTTGCCTCTACGCTAAAGGGCCTGGCACTCGGTACTTTGTGCGGCGCGTTCAAGTGTTGCTGCAGACATCACGATGGCGTGGTTCACATCGGCATACTGAAGCTTCGTGAGAACTTTAAGATTCAATTGATAAACTCACGAGGGCCAACAAATTGCTTCCATCCTGTACTTCTTGCCCCTCTGCTTATTACTTTTTTAGCGGTCACTGGTGCGTAATTGGTGCGCTTGGTGCTATGAATCTGGTTCCTAGTGCCGTTAGTACGCACTGATTCTGATGTGATGGCGTTTAGAATCCTGGTGCGTCCCCCGTACCACCCACACTCATTCGATGCTAGTATTACGCTGTGTTCGGGGTACGATACAACGGCACCCAGCGTGCCGCCGGGTGCCTCGCCACGCAATTCACTTCTTCCTCTTGATTCTTCCGCGGGCCAAAGACCTCGTTCTGCTCTTGGGCTCAGCTTATATCCTCTTCTCTTGCCATGTTCTAGAAGCTAAGCGAATTTCCTTCGTTGTCCTGATGTATCGGTTGCTGATTGGTCAAGCCCTTGCCTGCCTCCGAATCTCTTTCTTCGCAGCAAATAACCGTGTGCTGATAAGCTGTTGCTTGACGGTTCTCCCCTTTGTCTACGTCATCGCTCTGCGCACTGGGCGATACCCTCACGTTGGGTGCGTATTCTTGTGCGTATATTGAAATACCGATAGCACACCTTGAATACCCCTGCCTTCCTAGCATCTTACTCGTTTAACATTACTTATCCCTCTCTATGTTTCAATATTTAATTAATCCCTAAAAAATCTGCGCATAGTTCGTACTGGATCTCTATTCTTCTTCAATCCCTCACATCACCCCACTCTTGAGGAAACATTGCCTTTCCTCCAATTCACCCTCACAGAGACCCCCCAAAGCCTCGCCCCCCCCCCCCCCCCTCCCCCAACTGTAGCCCCATGCTTTCCCGGCTGTCGAGGCTTCGGCTGCGTTGCTGTTTTCCTGCGCTTTTATGGCTAACTACGAATTACAGTCAGCGACGAAATTATTCGTACACCCCTCATCTTTCAAAAATTTTCTAGAATTACTCAAAAACTATTGTTGCCACAGACATAAGATTTTCAGAGGGTGTGAAGCAGATATTAGTGACAATAATACGAAGTTTCTAGAGAAAAATTTTATTTTTGAAAGATTTAACAAGCTGAACTTCAGAAACACGAAAACACAAAATTATTCATACAATTGAGAACATTACACTTCATTGAGAAGTGTTTACCGTTATACTTGTTCCATTGAAAAAAATTGTGTCTGTCACGAGAAATGGTCCCGCCTCCTTACTAATTTACATTAGTAAGAAGATCAGGTTCTCGGAATTGAGGGGTTGGCTTCACCTCCATGAAATGCATAGACAACACAAAAAAAAACAACACTAAAAAAACTCATGGACAACCATCAACATTACAGCACATATACTAAAACAAAGCGTTACTCACCGATGATGGTTGACTCGACTTACATTAGCGCGTTTCTGTGCGCTATTTTGCCTCGGTGAGCTGTGATGCTAGCGTTAACGGGGTTTTTAAACGCCATTAAATGCTTAAGAAACTTTATAAGGAACACCCTGGTACAAAGCATTAACCGTAAATTACTGGAACTGTAAGTGACACATATTGACAAATACTACTCTGCCAAATTGACCGGTCAATTTCTTCAAGTAAATTACACACCAAACATATATAATGAAATAATGCCTAACTGTCGGGTTGGCGCATTCCAACGGCACAATGGATGGCTATTTGGCCTCGGCTCACTACTTCTTTCGCCCAAGAGCAGCTTCAGTTCAATCCTGTTTCATACACAGTGCATATACTGTCTTTGGACGTTTTCATGAAGAGGTCGTACTTGCAATCAATAGGAAAAACCGCCCTCCCGCCCTGACGACGCTACTAAAAATTTTCTTTCAAACGACCTCCTCGGTACGGGACCTTCTCCCCCTCTTATCGAGAGGCTCGCAAAAACTCACTGACTCTTGTTTTTCGTGCTAGCCAATGTGTTCTTTTGGGGCTACCCTCTTTCTAATCATGACCAATGGTACCTCTCGTGCACTTCTAAACACTCGCCTACTCTGTCCCATTGGTTGTTCTCGAGGTTGCACGCAGCCTATTCGCTGCGAGGTAATCTTGAAGTCAAAACCCGTTGGCGAGCAGGCTTCCCACGACTCTAACCCTACTCTTGACTGGGCCTATGGTCAATAAATTTTGCCCTTGTGGTAACACAACATTGCCCCTCTTGTTCGAGCTCTCGAGGTCTGATTACAAAGCAAAACATTAGCCCCAACTCGAGTTCACGCTTCGCTCACCCGATACATAAATCTATGTTGAATGTAAACATTCAAGCCTACACACATGTTAGAGCGACCCACTCGTTCCGTTGGAATGCGCCTGAACACAGTTTATAAACTCACAATTTTAGTTCAAGCAAAAAAATAAATGCGCACAAAATTCGTTACACACAAATTAAAAGATTTATTACACATGATTAATTTTTTCCTAAATTTTCATTTTCAATTCGCAAAAATTGATTATTCTTAACAGATTCTTGACAGACCGCCTTCCTGTAGTTAAAAAATTGGCATGACAATCTTTTTTTTTTTTAATTAGCTTTCAGCTATTTATTGAATAATAATTACAGCCGTATTCGAAGGCAACATAAGCCACACATGGTAACTTCTACTTAAGCACATTTTATCCTAAAATTAATTCCGCAGCAAACAGGGTGTATTACAATTAAGAATTTTATTCATTACTATCAGCAACATTGTTATGTATTGTATCGTCTTCATGTAACCGATGTATCTGCATTCCGCCGAAGTGAAATACATCCTAAATGCTTGAGTCCTCACCCCTACTCACATTCACAAAAATTTACGGGCACATTTCCTACACTCTCAAACATCCTACAGTATTGATGATTTTGTATCTCGTAGATTTCAACTCACGCTTGCATGTTCTGTTGCACAACTTCTTGACGCTGCAATTCATTATTCGATGTTGACTCCTTTGGTATCGCTGACGGAATTTGCTTTCCTTCATGCTTTTCTCTTGGCATTTTAATAGCATCACACACGCGTTGATGTTAGGTAACTCATTTTCAGGAGGAAGTATTGCGAGTCCAATATCCAGACTCATTTATAATTCCAATGCACCACATTAACTGCACGATTCCGTTCTGTAAGATGGATCATTCTGACGACTCAAATTACTACTGAACCATCTCAAATGCAATGTTTCACTTACATTTTATGACGTTTATTCAAACTAAATTTTTTTTTTAATCAGCAGATTACTCATGAACGCTGACCCGTTGATCAGGCGAGTCGGCAAGTCATGAACTCATGTTGATCCGTTGATAAATACGAGTTGAAGCGTAGATAAATTTCATTTAATACAGGTTCCATTCGCGATAGGGTTCCGAATCCTACGAGGTAATCCTGAAGAATCCGAGAGGTATTCCTGAGCCATGCACGGTGGTACACTGTAGAATGCGTGTCCGTAGTCCTTGATGTTGACGTAGAATTTTCTGGTAGACACGCGATGGTGTTCCATCCATTTTTCCGAGTCAATACTCTTATTTCTGCGAGAACTTCGTGGCTTAATATTATTCGAAGAGCGTACGTCTCATTCGAAATCTATCCGACGTACTCTCTTTGAATTTTCTATTCACGTTTAAATAAAGATGCCTAAAAATTCGGCTTCAATATTCCAATGTGATAATTTGCCTAATAAAAAAAATTCACAGGAAACTTGCATTCGAGTTACAGGAATGCTTTGGTAAGCATTCATGTCACAACGCAATTTCCAAATTACTCAAGTTAGTTTCAACGCTCAATAATATAAAAGCATTGTTACTGTTTATTTGAGTGCTCATTGTATAAAAGCATTTTTGAACGCTAGTACATCACGGCACCCTAAAATATTATCTGCATTATTTTCGTTCCTTCTTCCATCCTTATGTTGATGCTTCGTTCCTCTGTGGTTCTATCCACTTCGAAGTATTGAGTACCAGTTACTTGAGCAGCCCTTCCGGTTCGAGCTTGTTGGCGAACGATAGGTCTAGACGATGTGTTCGGCCACAGCTCAACCGTGAGCGGCTCTGAGGCAATTACTGATGCCATCCGCATTCTTCTCAAGCATTATGCAAAATTTCCAGCTATACATTCGTCTTCATCGTTTCCCAATGTAACGCTTGAATTTGTGCACTCCTTTAAATACTTCCAATACAAGTGCGATGTATCCCCTATGTCGTGTCGTTGCTCTCTGTTCTTCGTTCTTGTAAATAATTACTTGTGTTCCACGTGATTCTTCCTTAATTGCCCGTGCTTTCGTTTGTTTTTCGTACGAGACGTTTTACTTGTTATTCAATTTTCTGGGCTAATTTTTCGTGCTGAAGTACTTCCTACACTAATTTACCAAGATATTAATTCCTTAAGTCTGAAATTGAAACGTACTACTATCAACAGAATAAGACAAGATTTGTTCCTTCCAGTATACCGCGTTTTACGATATTCTTTCGGAGCTAGATAAAGACACAAAGTCAGAAAAATTCAACACTACAGCACGAAAGAACACGCTACTTTTAATCTAACGCTAAACATATTTTCCCCGTTACGAAAAATGAACAGTCTAAAGGTATTGATAAAATTATCAAGAATGACATTACACCAGCCTAAGAACTTCTGATGAAACTTAATTCATTCGCTAGAGTTATTTCGTATCAAGCGCGTACGCTTTACGAGATGCTGGCGAGGAAATATGAGCATACTACAAAGGAAACAAAGTACTCCTCTTGAGAAACACACGAAGTTAACCTAATGAAACGCTCAATTTCCCTTTACTTAGCAAGAAAGAAAAATGAGAATTCAGCATAGTATAAGGTTGGATCACTCGAACAAGAGTCTCGTTCTGGACGAGATTTCTTGCGGGCAAAAGAAGTTGGAGTTACACAAACTAGAAAATATTCCTACTGGAGGAAGCATCTCACTCTAGTGAGTGAGATTAACTTTAATTCACAGCTAGGATAACATAATCCAACTTAAGAACACATTTAGATTAAAGCAATACAACGCTAAACTCACCCCTACTAAAGAGCTCTCCTAAATTAAACACACAAGAACACATCCCGCAAAGTTAAGGCGACGCATGATCTCAGTCCACTGCAGTTCGCTTCTAAGTGGCGATTCCCCTACACCGAGAACGCAAATTGTATTTTCGCTGCTCCTTGGACGCAGCTTGACGTACGTTTCTCGCGCCTCTTGTCCTCATGTCTTGATCTCCGCTATCGCCTGTGTTGCCAGCCCCTACTGGCACAGCAGCGTCATCCTCATGGCAAGGGTAAACCTTCCCTCTGAGAAACGCCACCTTCAGCCTATCTAGATGCACTCTCTCTACACGTTCATTATAAAGTGCTTTAATTGTTGCATTGAACTCGCTCTTTTCAGTTATTCGATAAGGGCCATACCAATCCGTCGGCCATGCGCCGTTAGCTTCAGGCCTTCCGGTCGGATTATGGAGCAGAACAATGTCGCCCACATGGACTTTGTTGTTCTTGACTCCTCGCTCTTTTAATTGCACCGACTTGTCGTGCGACGCTTTTGATTTTGTTTTAACAACCTTGAAGGCATTATGGAGTCGTGCAGTTACTTCTGCCGCGTAGTTTTCCCCCAGAGAGTAATCTATTCGCGGGGTTTTTAGCCATTCAATGATTGGAATGTCAGCGTCTCTACCAAAGAACAATTAGAATGGAATTTCTTCAATGACGCTCTGGTAGCTGGTGTTTAGTGCCAGTCACGTCCAAGGAACAGAAAGGTGCCACGAGGATTGATCATCTGCTGCTAAGTGGAATAACACAGTTTTGATGTTTTAATTTTGCCTTTCCGTCATTCCATTCGATTGTGGATGATAGGCTGACGTGTTGGTATATTTTATCTTCAATTTTTCGCATATACTTCTGAACAAGCTAGACGTGAATTCCGCGCCTCTGTCAGAGACGAGCGATTTTGCAGGGCCGTACGTTGTTACAAATTTAGTTAACGCTCGAGTCACTTCCTCTGTGGTTTTTCTTCTGAGCGGAAATGCGGCAACATATCTACTGAAATGGTCGACCACAGTTAAGATGTATTTGCGGCCTTCGTTCGAAACTGGCATTTCAATTAAATCAACTCCTACTCTGTCCAGTGGCTTATCAATTTCTGGGAATGAACCCATGCCAACACAAATGCGATTATTGATCTTCCGCTTCTGACACTGCATGCACGAATCGATGTATTTGTTAACGTCGCGCACCATGTTAATCCAGTACCCGAATTCCATGAGCTTTTTCCACGTTTTAGCACGACCTTGTTGGGCACCGATTGTGCTGTCATGTGCCAATGTTATCGCTGCTTTTTTCAGAGCGTCTGGCCCAACGGTCAAGTGCCTCGTTCTATTAGGCTTTCGTTGCATTTTTCTGTAATACAGTATTCCATCATCGGCAAAAATTTCGGGACTCATGGCTAGACTTGGCACATTTCCCGTTTTGTCGCTCTCTAGGTAGCTGAGCACAGGCCCCCACACCGGATCCCTCAATTGTTCTGCTCGCACATTTTCCTTCTGCAAGTTGCTTTCCGCTTCTTGTACACTGGGGGCTTCATCTAACATCGACGTGACGAATACTGTTTTAGGGGCTTCGTCGTCTTGATTTTCTTCTTCGTTGCTGTCCGCGATGTTTCTCGACAATGCGTCAGGCACAACGTTCTGAGCTCCTGGCCGATAAATTACCTCAATATCATATTGAGAGAGTGTTAGGGCCCACCTCATAATTCTGTTGTTCTTGGTGTTTTTACCTTTGAACAAATATTTGAGGGCCGTGTGATCCGTTATCACCACAAATTTATTGCCGTACAGATAAGGTGAAAAGTGATTTACCGCAGCCACTACTGCTAATCCTTCGCGTTCAGTAATTGAATAACGTTTTTCAGCATCATTAAATCTTTTGCTGAAGTATCCAATCGGTTGTTCCTTGCCATTACATCTTTGTGCCAGGACCGCGCCAGAGCCCTCATTTGAGGCATCACAGCTCAAATAATACGTCTCATTTAGAGAAGGCTTCTTCAGAACTGAAGCTTCTATCATGAGCTGCTTAAGTTTACAGAAGGCTTGCTCGTGTTCTTCATTCCACTTGAATATTTGTCCCTTCTTAGTCAGCGCATTAAGGGGTGCAGCTGTTGTGGCGAAATGCGGAATGAACCGCCGATAGAAGTTAAGTGCAGCGACGAATGAGCGGACTTTACGTGCGGTAGTAGGCCTAGGGTAATTCTGCATGGCCTCAACATTCTTGGGATCTGGGATTAGCCCTTAACGACTGATGTAACATCCTAGGTATTTTACTTGCTTTTGCGAAAATTTGCACTTGTCTAAGCCTTTTTTTACTCCGGCACATTGAAATTCGTGCAACACTTCCCTTAAATTTTCTAGGTGACTCTCAAAAGTCACAGAGCTGATGCACACATCGTCCAAATAAATGGCAGCGAATTTTCCAAGCTGTCTTTTGAGAACATGGCAAATTCCTTTCTGGTACACTGATGTTGAACACTTGAGTCCCATAGGGAGCCTAGAGAATTCGAAGTTTCCTTGTCGAGTTTGAAACGGGGTGTACTGCTTGCTTTCTTCATCTAGCTCAATTTGATGGAAGGCTGATTTTGCATCGACAATCGAGTAATACTCTTTGCCAGCCACCTCTTCCAGTGTCCCTACAATGTTGGGAATAGGATAATGTTCGTTCACTACCCGCATGTTTACAGCTCGCAAATCAAGGCAAACTCTGTGGCATCCCCCAGGCTTCTTCACGAGTACGAGGGGGTTTTTCCAAGCACTTGTACTCTCTTGCACAACTCCACTTTCAATCATCTCCGAGACCTTTTTATCAATGATTTCTTGACTGGTGTACGGAATACGCCATCCTTTTGTTTGAATGGGCCTGTAGTCACTCAACAAAATTTTGTATTTTACTCCTTTAACGTGGCCAATATCCATCTCGTCTGCACTAATTGTCTTGTGATATTCCTTCAGCAGTTTTCTGACTTGTTCTTGTTTTTCAGCAGCCAAGTGACTGAGGTCAAGCTCATCAATTTGCTGAAAGCGCTTCTCTCTGCGGAGATTTCCTGCTTCGCTGTTTTCATCATTATTTTCTTCTGCAGTTGCATTTTCATTCGAGATTTCGTGGCATGTTGCAATCACTGCTCCCTCAGTTAAAGCGATTTCTTCAGCAAAAGGGGTTAAGTACAGGCATCAAAACATACCCATTTTGTACCTTTGCTGCGGTGGCTCCCACGTAAGGCGCCCACTTAATTCTAGGCTCTAAAATTACCTCTTTTCCATCAAACTTGACATCTGCTCGGCACTTCACCATAGTTTGCGCGCGAGGCTGCACTGTAATGTCCTCAGCGAGAGTGACCGATGCTTCCTCCCGCGTTACCCACAGAATTTTCGGAGAAGCGGGTCCCGGTGCTGAAAACATGTTCACGTAAGTACCAAACAGTGATGCCCTACGTTTTCCGAAGTCTAGCTTTGCGTTGACTTTGTTCATTACTTATACTCCTGTTAGCAAGTCTCCCGGGAATGCATTTTCCCGCACAACAAAGCATCTCTGTACAATTTTGTGACCGTTAACTTTAATTGGCACATTAATCTTCCCAAGCACCGGTACGGGTTCCTCTCCAATCGTTTTTATTGCAGTAGACGTTCCCTTTACATTGATATTTTTGATCCCCGCAACCACACGCTCTTTTACCAAGCATATATTTGCTCCGGTGTCAAGAAGTGTGGTTACAGGTGTACCATTCACTTGGAGTATGACGCTTGGATTTATTAGTGGAGCTAACGGTCTCCTGTTCCGTTTTTTGGTGGTCCTGGAAAATGTTGCACCCTGCAATTAGCTTTTAGGTGCCCAAATTTTCCGCAGTTGAAGCACGGCGGTGGCACTGTTCTATACTGCGCTAAGTTCACCTCAGGTGCAGGTGGCACTTCCCGATGCGGCTGTGGTTCTTTTACGTGGTAAATTTGGTGCTGATGGCTCCTTAGTCTGCCTCTTTCACTCCAGTGTGGCGCTTCATAATTCCCTCTTCGGTGATAAGGAGAGTGTCGTATCTGTCTGCCCCTTACACTCCAGTGTGGCGCTTCATTGTGGTGGCCTCTTTGCCGCTGTGGTGAATGCCGCATTGTGTGGCCAACACGCGCAATCTCAGGCTGCGGCCTCCTGTCGCTTCGCTGCGGCCTCTCCCTCTCAGATTCCCTCCTTTCTGTCGTTTCCCTTGGTACTGGCACTATCCGTCGATTTTCCACTTCAACTGCCATGACCCTCAATTCTTGGACGGTGGTAGGTCGCGCATCACTTAGGAAGGGTCTCGTGATGTCTGCCCTTAATTCGAGCCACATCAAATCTATAATGACTCGTTCCGGATGTTCTAGATAATTCTCGTTGTACAGCTTTTTCAGGCGCGTCAGGTACTCAGAAACTCCCTCTCGGCTAGTCTGCTTCTTGGTGACAATTTCAAACATCGCTTGAGTAGGATGTTCTACTTGATCGGCATATGCACGCAGCCATGTTTCTGCTTCTCGTAGATTTGTTAGTGTACCAATTATTTGATTGCACTCCTTTGCCTCTCGTGGATCTAGGCATAGGAAGAAGGCTCGCACCTGCTCGCTGTTATTCAGGTTACCGGTCAGAAACTTCAACCTTGCCATATGTTCTCCCACGTTATCGCCCCTCCGGAATTTGGCCCCCATGGCTCCCACACAACTGGTTACCACTGGCATGTTGACTTCCTCTTCAGGCTGTGGTGGCGCCGCTGGTTCGTTTCCACGGGCGTTGTTCCTTCGTCCTCTCCCAGGCATGATGCTAATCTTCTTCGAATACGAGCTTTACGACTTCACAAATAAACACTCGCGCTCACGCAGTTTTGTGAAAATTAATTTAAATTTTGTGAATTTAATTGATTAATCACTCACTGTGAATTTTCAACAACACGTTACCTTCATTATTCAAGCACCTGGGAAATTTATTAAGATCAATTTCATCACCCTTCGACCTCTTTAAAATTTTCAGCTGTATATCGTTACACACTTGTTAGCTTCTCGTTCTGTAATAATGACAATTTATTGCTTTCGAAATAGTGCATTCTCCAATCGTTGTAGCACTTCATAAGCTTGGGTAAGCACTAAATTTCACTTCAATACACATATGAAATACACGACAAACAAAATAGACAAGCAATACGACTGTTAGCTCACAAATATAAATAAATTGTGATCAATTTTGATCTTGCCAAATTAAGATGTCACGAGAAATGGTCCCGCCTCATTACTAATTTACATTAGTAAGAAGATCAGGTTCTCGGAATTGAGGGGTTGGCTTCACCTTCATGAAATGCATAGACAACACAAAAAAAAACACAAAAAAAACTCATGGACAATCATCAGCATTACGGCACAAATACTAAAACAAAGCGTTACTCACCGATGGTGGTTGGCTTGACTTACATTAGCGCGTTTCTGTGCGCTATTTTGCCTCGGTGAGCTGTAATGCTAGCGTTAACGGGGTTTTTAAACGCCATTAAATGCTAAAGAAACTTTATAATGGAACACCCTGGTACAAAGCATTAACCGTAAATTACTGGAACTGTAAGTGACACATATTGACAAATACTACTCTGCCTAATTGACCGGTCAATTTCTTCAAGTAAATTACACACCAAACATATATAATGAAATAATGCCTAACTGTCGGGTTGGCGCATTCCAACGGCACAATGGATGGCTATTTGGCCTCGGCTCACTACTTCTTTCGCCCAAGAGCAGCTTCAGTTCAATCCTGTTTCATACACAGTGCATATACTGTCTTTGGACGTTTCCATGAAGAGGTCGTACTTGCAATCAATAGGAAAAACCGCCCTCCCGCCCTGACGACGCTACTAAAAATTTTCTTTCAAACTACCTCCTCGGTACGGGACCTTCTCCCCTCTCATCGAGAGGCTCGCAAAAACTCACTGACTCTTGTTTTTCGTGCTAGCCAATGTGTTTTTTTGGGGCTACCCTCTTTCCATTCATGACCAATGGTACCTCTCGTGCACTTCTAAACACTCGCCTACTCTGTGCCATTGGCTGTTCTCGAGTTTGCACGCATCCTATTCGCTGCGAGGTAACCTTGAAGTCAAAACCCGTTGGCGAGCAGGCTTCCCACGACTCTAACCCTACTCTTGACTGGGCCTATGGTCAATAAATTTTGCCCTTGTGGTAACACAACACTGCCCCTCTTGTTCGAGGTCTTGAGGTCTGATTACAAAGCAAAACATTAGCCCCAACTCGAGTTCACACTTCGCTCACCCGATACATAAATCTATGTTGAATGTAAACATTCAAGCCTACACACATGTTAGAGCGACCCACTCGTTCCGTTGGAATGCGCCTGAACACAGTTTATAAACTCACAATTTTAGTTCAAGCAAAAAAAATAAATGCGCACAAAATTCGTTACACACAAATTAAAAGATTTATTACACATGAATAATTTTTTCCTAAATTTGCATTTTCAATTTGCAAAAATTGAATAATCTTAACAGATTCTTGACATGTCTAAAATGTTCTGAACATCCTAGATGTGAGATCATTCAAGAAAATTGTGCCAGAGCTAACGGGGAGCCAGAGGAGTAGAGCTTTGTCATTCGTACACTAGTGCCTCGATGTGAAAAACTAAAGGGGTGTTTACACTAGGGGACATTTCGGCCTTGAGGCGGGACTCGTGTAGACGAGGCTCACCACAGAGGTTCATATTTGTGTGTGTGTCCGAAATTCCCTATTCGCTTTGATCGAATCCGTGAAGCGCGTCGCACGTGTGAGCGGCGCAGCTCTAGATCAGTCAGTGTGCAGTTGATAGTGAAGTGGCGCCTCTCGCTCATCCGTTATGGCTGACTCAACACTGCCTCGAGAAACTACACTGCTTATATTTGAAATGTACTAAGCCCATCAATGCCTTTGGCAGACTAAAAGCTGCGAATATAAGGAGGCTGCTTTCTATTATATTTTAATGAAAATAAACGAATATAGTAACATTTCATTCATGCAAATAAAAAAGAGATTACGTAGCTTACGATGCAGCAACAATATTCACACAAGTTCGTCTACAGCAATCCATATTTCACAGCAGCAGGCCACACTGACTGGTTTGTGCTGCATGGCTGCCACTTTTGTTTGACCAAAAAATCTATTGTGACCTCAAAAAATATCGAGAAACATCTAGATTTAAAAATTAAACATCTAAAAATATATCCAGAAATAAATTAATTATCTACTATAATAAATTAGTTGAACAATAGCAAATAAGGATATTTATATGAGAAATTGCTTTATATAGGCAATTTATCTTTATATAAATTATCTAGTATCCTGATATTTACCCTAATAAAGCTTTATATCCAAATATTCTTTAATTTCACACGTGTTGTGAGTAGAAAGGTCAGTCTCTATTGCATTGCAAATTATCAATGCTCAGATTCCTACTTATCAACAATTGTTTGAAGGATTTCACACCGTTATCTTCATCACTTTAAATAATTTTGCAATTACTAAGTAAGTTGATTCTACTTTATTAGATGCATTACTTTAGTATATAACTGATACATCAAGTAGTTTCATGATAGAAATATCATTGCTTCCATCCAACAATAAACTGAACTCATTGTTACCAATATCATTGGTCAGTCTTTCGTCAAAATGAAGCCACAATACATTCTTGATAGTGTATGTGCATTTTATTCCATGATTTTTTGATATCATCACTAGTTTTGCAATTTGAGATAGTGTGCTTTAGCTTATGAACCGTGAAATAGTCGTCTTGGTGTCGTTCATAATCTGAACATAACATGATCAGAATATGGTTGCTTCACTATTCAGACAATTTGCTTAAGTAAATTAACAAATATAATAAGAATGAAGTAGTAACCAACCATTATGGTAAATTCCTAATTCGAATTTACAGTAATCTATCATATACATAGCTTAATTGTAATTCTAGCTAGAAAATTTCTAGCACGCTGAAAAAACTATATAGATTTTATAGCTAATATCTAGGTTCGAAATTTTACATCTAGGCTTCAGCAAAAACATCTAGATCTAGCTATATAATATCCAGAGTGGCAGCCCTGTTGAGCAGCGCGCGCTCCATGGCTCGCTCCAATGGTGTCTAGTCTAAACGCACATGGCTCTTGTGAAGCTCCACACGAGGCGTCTACACGTGAGCCTGCAGCAAAATGTAGACCAGTGTAAACGGCCCTTAAGGAACTCAGTGTGGACCTCAGACAGAATATTATTGACTGCCACAAAGCTGGAAATAGTTATGGTGACATACCTAAGCGTAAGAGCATCCCAAGATCTACAGTACAATCTGTTATAAAAAGTTTGCTAAGTTTGGAACTATGGAAACGTTGCCTAGTCGTGGTCGCAAACAAAACTATCGGTAAGAACTGTTCGAAAATTGTGTCGTGAGGTCAACGCTAATCCACGAGTGAAGCTAGACGACATTGCCGAGAGATTGAACGCTCAGGGAACTAGCGTGAGCAATCGCACAATCCAGTACTGTCTGAAGAAGGAAGGCCTACACGGATGCTGATCTCCACTCCATAAACCATGTCATGTTGCTGCTCGCTTGAACTTTTCAAAGTCACACTTGGAGATGGACAGAGGCTTTTGGGAGAGTATTAGGGAGTGATGAATCATAAATCGATCTCATCTTCTGAGATAACTTGATGAAATCAAGAAATTAAGTCGTAGTCTTCACCGAGCAACCCATTTTTTCTTTCTTCTCTGTCGCTTATGAAAACAAACCACTTAATCAATTCGAAAGAAAATGCACCTTAAATTAAAGCCCTATTTTTAATGTGTTGTGACTCAGAATATCATCCGCCATAAATCAGTTTTGCGATATTTAGTTTCAAAAAAATATGAAGTGAAGAATAGATCACTTGAAAATCTGATCAGCAAGAAAAAGCATTTTAAAATTTGATGCTGGTACATTCATAGTTCGTTTTGAAAAATTCTGTTTTCTATTGGTAGGCCACGGAGAGTGAAATCGCCCTGCAAACTTCATGAACAGAAATTAATTGTTTTTAAACGAGCTATTATCGTGTTTAAAAAAATTCAGAACAATGATAAAATAGCGTTTTTGTAATAATAATGTTACTATTAAAACTTTGAATCATTTCCTTGCTCAAGAATAATTATTATTTCATTTACTAGCAACTATGTCATGGAACTGCCTCTTTTGTTCCTGTAAGCTCAGTTCATTTTTATAGATGTTTGCAAGAGCATCAATTTCTTCATTTCCCGAGAAACGACGTGCACTCTGCGTCTTCCTGCCCAATTGCTTCATTGGGAACTTTGTTTCCACTCACGACACAAAATGCAATCTCCTACCAGTATTTCTAAGCTTCAGCAAACACAGGGTCAAACAAGCTCGACTACTTTTCCGTTCTCTGTCGAAATCAAAATAATTAGGAAAACTAATTTTTCAGACACTTTTTTCTTTATTCTCTTCATTCTTTTATCCTCTTCATTGGAACTAAGAATTGGAATGCGATCCCTGCTGAAATCCGTTAAGAAAGTTCTCACAAAGCTTTTAAAACGAATCTTGAATCCCTTTTCCTTTCAAAATATAAATCACATAAGGTAATCAAGTCAATTTTTTCTGGAATGTGACCTATCTTGATAAGGTAATTGGCCCTGAATAATAACATATATCTTGAATCTGGTCCAGATTAAGATATATTAGGACCAGATTATGACCTGCGTCACGTTCATGACTGATTTATGATTTACGTTGAACAGTAGATCGAATTCTTGAGGAGTCGCTTCCAGCACCGAATTGAGGACAACAACGGCAGCGTTATTGACGAGAAGATGAATGGGAATAACCTTCTTGGCTGCTTCTACGGTGCCTGTCCAATCACCGCCATAAACACATATCATTTTGATTACCAGATATTCTGCTTTGAGGGAATTCAAGTTGGCTTCAGTTTTGCTCAGAGCGAATACTTGGGCCCCGAGTTCTGCCAGTGTCAGGGCTAAAGCCCTGCCGATATTGGCACTGGCTCCCGTTACTAGAGCCCTCTTCCCCGTGAAATCCTACGTCTCCGCACTCATGACGCATGCAAATAAAATATCTGAAATAAAAAATATAAAGCAAATAATGTAATACTTGAAGTATCAACATTTCCGCGTGCATTCCCAACTTCTGATGCAGTTTCAAAACACTCATCTGTGTTTTTTTACTGGGTTAGCATAGAAAACCCTCCGTGAAACGCATCTTGCATTAATTTACTCTTTATTCATTTACGTTCTAGTTCATTTCACTGCTTAACAACGATTGCAAAAATAGCATTTTCGAAATACCTTTTGGTTCTGAACTGAGCAGTCGAGTGAAGGATGACGTAACTGACAAACAACCACAGATCTCGAATAATCTCATCCCAAGTAAGGTTGTATCAAGGAAACCACATCACTAATTTTCGAACCTTACCTAAAGAGTATGGACTATCTGATTCGCATCTCCCTATGCAGTGTGGAGAATCAAGTAATTGAGCAGTTCAAGATGTTCATTTGAAGTAGCTTCTGGAAACATGAAATCTTGAAACTTATATAATATGCAAAAGTTCGCCCTGATTCATGCAAATGATCATCGAAAATATAATATTTCTTTGAATAACCAAATTATTGAGTATTTCAGACAATGAATGTTGAAATATGCTGTCGAATAAGTTCTAAAACAATTTTAAAAAACGTGATTGCCTCATATTTCGTCAGCTCAATATGTCAGAAACGTAGGATAAAACTTAAGTGGTATGTGATATACGGTTATTATCAGCTTTTAGGGAAAGTTTTTACATTGGAAAGCATTTTAAATGTAATACAAGATACTGAAACAAAGCGAGTTAACAATAGATTTGAAGGATGGTATTCTTTCAGCGCTCACTGCAAAAATGAGCTGTCGGAGTATATCTAATAATTTGAATGTCCTTACGAGAACTGTTATATTGTGAAATAAAGAAAGACGACTGAAACCATGAAAAATTTCCCAAAATTTAGTGCAATCCGAAATATTTCAAAAAGAAACTCACAAAATACGTTGCTTATGATTTTTACTATATCGATTTTGACAAGAGATGAATTTCAGAATGATCCGTACAGTTGCTAGAACGAACAAATGAACGAGAACCTCAGAATAACAAATGGTAAACAAATGGTAAAGAATCTCAGCGAAATGAGCTCGAGCCGCGATCGGCCCTTGCAAAAATTCATTACTGTTGAAACGCAATTTACTATCAAGATTGCAGTCCGCAAAAGAAAATTTTGAACTAGTCGATGATTCATTTAAAAAAATTAATATTTGATTGAACTTTATTGGGATCCGCAACAGAGAGCTTCATGGCCGAAATAATGTTGCTCATGTTAGGAGAATGATGAAACAACCTAAACCCAGAAGAACATCAACCAGACCGTGAAACATGGTGGAGGGTGCACAATAGAACATATAGCTGCTTTGCATTTAATAACCAAGTACGATTGAAAATATTTATAATTAAAATGGAGAAAGCTATCTATAGTAGTATTTTAGAAAGTAATTTGGGAAAATGTGCTAACTGGATAGCGACGAACTGGATGTTTCAACAGCACGTTGATTCTGAGTATACTGTTCCGACTCAATTGTGTATTTACGATCTTCACTGCAGTAGTCGGATGAACCAGCAACAGGTACCAAAAACTTGGTGTACTCTTCAGTTTTATTCAGAATCCGTGGCGCCGCAAACTGCACAATAAGGACATTTTTAGGTTCGAGAACAAAAATGAGCTATAACTACACAGTGAGGACATTTTTTAGGTTCAAGAATGAAAATGAGAAGCGACTGACTAAGGTGCAAAGGACAATTAACTATCACTAGAACTAAGTAAGATATCCCAATGACAATGATCTATCACGCCAGTTTTAAGAGTCTGGATAGCTCATGTGTCGAAACGTGTTAGCAATTCGTTAGCAATTAGTCAATACAATTCCAGTTCCAGAAAACAACAATGTATATGGTAGTTCCACATTCAGAACAACTCATGGCAATTCATGAGCAGCTCAATACATGGAGATGGATCAATAATGTATGTTCTATGCGTCAATAGTGGATTAATCTCCATACTTGGAACAGCTCAAAACTCAATACAATGAGAACAACTCTTGGCAAGCCTATATGTACAGGTGAGCTAGAAGACAGCATTACACGGATTAATATTGGATTAATATGTAATATATTGGATTAATAATGACACGAATTAATATTGGCAAGGGCCAAACAGGACCGGAGATATTGAATACATGTAAGTGCAAATGTATGTATAAGTGTAAAAAAGTCCAGGTGCTGCATGACAGGAACTGGGCTAGAAACCCAGCGGTTTGCAGAAATTAAGTGCTGCTGTGGGCACAAGTTTACAACTTTCAGGGAGATAATCTGACAACACCTTACTGTAGATACTTGCATGAGATGGGAGACGGTATTCTCACGCTTCCATATAAGTCTCCTATTTCAACCTACAATATGAATAATGGCTATATTGGTTTTACTCTACCTGTGAAAGAGAAATAAAACTGATTAGGTCTCCGATGTAGGGAAAACGCTACAACAGGAACGGCAAACTATCATCCTAACCAATTTCACAGGCAAGCACGGCTTAGGAAAAATAATATGCATGAATACCGCAAATTGAACATAGGCATCCGATGTCGAAATAACTATCTCAAATATCAGCTCATTGAACTAGGTTCAATGAGCCAGCTTAAAGTTCCTACACATTTTTAGAATAACGTTGAGGGAATGCCCTAGGAGTTGCTGAACTCATTTGGGCTTGCAGGTATTTATACTCTAATTTTACCATTGTCTTAAACTTGAGAAACATCCTGACTTCCATATCACCAGTGTCAGTAAACTGCTCAAATTGCTTGATTTAAATTACGGGCGAACCGTCCCCAGTGCAACGAGTACATAGGTGCTGGTATCAGCCTGGGCATTCAACGGTCACAACCAAATTGCTGCGGACATTCCTAATCTTCCTTAAATTTCCTTTAGCTCTTGGCTTCCACACTCACTGGCTAGCGCAACTTGCCCAGCCCAACTCATGGGTGAGAGGCCGACGCAATATAGACATTCAAAAATTTGCTTTATTTTTTGATAAAAATAAAGGTGAACTTATCACAATCTGAGCTATACACAATCAATATGTGTAAGGTATTAGTGCTAACTAGCTGTTTATATCTTATAAGGCGTCAATTTAGCAATTTATGCTCACTCCCAGCAAAATGTTGGCCGCATCAATTTTTATAATTACAGGCTACAACTTCTCACAGGCACCTTCATTTTGAACTGCTGACTACCTTAATTTACATAACCTAGGTTATCGCTCAAGTGTCTAGTATCACAATGCAGCATATTAGCTGGGAGGAGCACCAGGAATTTATTAACACTAGCCTGACTCGATATAGGTGATTCGCCGATTGCCAGCAGCATCCGGCTGCTGGCAATCTAGGATCCGGCTATTCACCACCATCAAACACACAAAGACACAGACATATAGCTAATCGAGAACACAAATAGTCCAAAATCAAAATTTCTTGCACACACAATTACACTGAGACACCATAGCTTAAGGTAATTGTGGGAGAACGTTTCAACTCAAGCACTGCAGCCAAAAAATGCGCTACGCCAGTCTTGCGGACCAGCGCGGAAGGTTCGCTGCAATGTTGCCACAAGAAATTCAGAAATTCGCGTCTCGTAAGACGCGACACTCCCCCCCCCCCCCCCCCCCCTTAGGTGGTGGTGGAACCAATTAATTACTGCCGCCGGGAGGGGGAACGCTGGAGAAGGACTAATTCGGTGGCGGGATGCACCACTCGGCGGGGCTCAAAACGGTCGCCTCGCCGTGCAAGGCGCGTTGCTGCTGTCTTCAGCGACGGGAAGGTGGCCTTCCACCTGCTGCGCGGTTGTAGCACGTAGGCGAAGCTCTATCGCCGCCCCGACCAACGTCGCGCTCTCTCCCATCGCGGGCGGGTGGTAAATATCTGAAGGGGTTCTGGTATTACCCTCTGGCCATCTTTGACGCTGCTCCCAGTTCCTCGAATGTCGGCAAGCATGTCGTGCTTGCCCCGGTGATTTGGGTTCCGATAGCAGCGTGTCACGACAACGGTACCGAGAGGTTGGCTGAGGGAGGACGGAGAAGGATGCTTGGCGTTCTCTGGAGGGTCGGAAATTGCGAGGCTGCCTCCCCCTTTGCTTGGCCCGACCTGTCGGCCTTTCTCGTCGGCTGAGATCTGCCCGACGTGGCGCACGTCGGAATTTTTCTTCAGGGCGCGGTTGCGCCTGCTTCTGTTTTTTCTTAGATCTTGGCGATGTGTTCTCTTGACCGTGCAGAGCGGCCACTCCATCGTCAGTTACCAATTCGTCGATGAGTCTCTTCGTCGGTGGGGCTTCCGCTTGATTCTCATCTTTCGCCTTTATGTATTCCATCTTTTCAGGGTCTCTGCGGTCGTCGCGAGGCCACGACTTAAAATTTTTATTGCCGGGCTGCTGGATAATCGCGTTCTTTTCTGAAAACGATTCAAAGTACGTCTCGGGGTCAGGGGTTTCAGGAGTGGCTTCGGCTGCGATTTTTGCGACGGTGTATATGTGCTCTACTGCTGGGCCGACGTCGTCGTTCACCTTGCCAACCACTGCCCAACCTAAGGCAGTGTGGTGGACAAACGGGGCCTCATGGCGGTGTTTGTCGGAGCGGCTGTAAAGTAAGTCTCCACAGTCCGTTCCTAGAAGCACCGCGACTTCCACGTGTTCGTCCAGGTGCAAGAAATGGTGGGCGAAGTGAGATATCTCCGGGGTTCTTGCGACGAGAGGCCGAAGCCTAATCGCGTCAGAGCGTAAAGCAAACTCCACAGATCCTCAGAAACGTGGATCTGCATGTATGCAGACTTAAGGTCGACGACCTTAAGCTCGCCCCGCAGCTGCTGCCATTTCCAAATCCTGTCGCCACACACAGCTACCATGTCATCACCAGTATGACACTCGACAAAGCCGTTCAACTCACGATAATCCATAATCCGACGGACTTTGTCCTTCGTTGGTTGCACGCCGGCCAGCAACGGAATGACGCCCTGGATGGGGCCATGCCACCGCCTCAACCAAGTCTTCGAGATCCAACTCTGAATCTCCGCGTCATAACGCTCACGCACACTAGACACCCGAGTACATCCGTACTCCGCGATCCGAGTCTGCAACCCTTCGGGCGGCTTCTCGGACCACCGCCAAATGACGGTCCACCGACCGTCAGCGAACCTAGCAACAAAGTCAGGGTCGACAATCTCGATCGGCGCTGGCGCACATCTCGAATACACCGACCTCACCCCTGCCACCAGGCCGGCTCCCAGCTTGGCACAGGCGAATCCATAGCTGAACCCCTACAGCATCCAGCTGCCCAGGATCTCCCCCAGTCAACTGCATACTTCGAGTCAGGGCCTCTCCTGACGGTGACGCTCCTCATGTGATCAACAACATCACTCCCTAGGAGACAGTCAAAGCCAAGATTACCCAACTCCGGCAAGACGAGCGCAGTGACACCAAAACAATGCCCCTGCAACCCGACTACCACACGACAGTGCTTCCCCTCACAGGAAGTTCTGCCGTCCGCCGTTAGCAACGGCCGCCCCGTCGGAGGCGTTGACCCACCACCACTCGCGGACAAACCGCCTTCCGCTCGCTCCCAGAGTCTACCAGACACCGAGAACAATGCCTATTCGAAAGGGCACGAACGACTGGCAAACGACTCCTAGTCGTAACACCAGTCGCTCCGAGCGATCCCAGATCGCCCCGCCTCAGCGACACACTTGTGCTGCTCAAGGTCCCTCTCTCCGAAGGGGCGCCGTCACCTCCCTCGGAGAGAGAGGAGACCCCCGGTAAGCCTGGCTTACGCGGTTTCCATTGAGGAGGACGCGTCGCCCCGACTGGCGTCCTCCGCAGAAAAACCCGACCCACCAACCGTGGGCCCAGCTATTATCCTAGACGGAGCTGCCGTGGGACAGTCACGGGCATAATGCCCGGTCGCACAGGGTCCAATCTCGCAGGATTTTTACACCACCCACTCCTCTCCCTCCACCTCCGAGTAGCTACATAAAGTTGTCATTCGCGCCAATTATTTAAATATGTAACACTACTGAGGTTTATTAACCTGTATGTTCGTTATGCAGTTATTATTAATCACTGCAATATAACCACTACAAGTATTTAGTAAGTGGATACTACAGCGGAATACCAAAGTTAACCTGCATTAAATCATTATAATAAGTTATGACAACGACCGCTGGTGTTTGGTCATTCGACCCTTCATCTTGGCACTCAAAAACAGGGATTCTCAAACTTTTTTAAATTAACCTTAAACTAACTAAACTTTGTCTAACCTAACCCAACCTAACCTAACTTAACCTAACCTACTTAACTAACTTAATTTAACTTTACCTAACCTATATTACCCTAACCTAACATTGCTGTAGCTGCTCGGAGGTGGAGGAAGAGGGGTGGGCGGTGTAGAAATCCTGCGAGATTGGACCCTGTGCTGCCCGGTCTCTCCGCACGCAAAGCATGCGGACTTCCTTCTGGCGGGAGCCCCCCTGCCAGCAGGCGCCGCAGTGCCTTGCTTCTGTGGGCACACCCTCACGTGGTGCGCACCACCACAGCGGTAGCAAGCACCCCTGCCATCACTGCCCTGCTTCCCAGAAGCAGCAAGGTCTGCCCCGAGCTTGGCCTCCTGGCCTCGCCCGGCCACAGCCCATTGTGCGGCCATTCTCTCCTGCACTTTCGACACTACAGCGTCGAACGGCGCAGTATACGCGTCCTCACGCGCAATTGCCAAAGTGTACAGAGTAGTGGTGACACCTTCGTAAAATTTGAGCCTAAAGACCAAATCTCCCTTGGTCAACGCCACTTTCCCACCCAGACGCGTCAAGTCATCCAGGTATACGTCCACAGACTCGCCAGCTCCAAGCCGAGGTTCGGTGTACTGCCTATAAGCCTCCTGCAAACGAAACGCGAATTGTGCGGCTAGCGTAGACCTAACTACCTGCCACTGAGCAGCATCACCGACAGTCATGCAGCGAAACGCCCGAGCGACATTGCCGTCAAGCATAAACCCAATGACGTCGGTCGGCGCCACGCGCTCCACCTGTTAGAGCCTCTCTAAGTTCTCCAGCCACTCTAGCGCATCGATCGATCCATCGCCTTGCAACTTAGGCAGCTGCCTAGCCAACCGATCTAGGATCGGACCACGCGAATGAGTTAGGATGTTGGCCAACATGCTAACATCCACGAACAAGCCCGGCGTGCTCCCCGCCGGCGGCACTGGCGATCCCAGATTGCCAGCCCCGGCCGCTGCAGCCTTCCCAGCCGCCGCCATCTTGCTAGCACAGGCCAACGCTGAAGGCCTAGATAGCTTGTGGTCTTTAGCAGGAAAATGAAGTCGCGAGTGAGACGGTAGCGCACCTACCAGCACTCGGACTAACCTCCCTCACAGTCGTCCTCGCTCCTGGCAGGCCGTGCCACCAGGTACAACTGTTCAGAGAATGTAGCCGTCACCTCCCTCGGAGCAAGAAGATCACTCCTAACCGTTGCTGGGCACTCTCACCTCGGACAACTTCGCAGCTTTCCCACTGTACTAACTCTAGTTTCTCCTCAAACTAGACAGCTCAATCACAGCCTCACGACAATAAGGAGAGGCGCAACTCGAAACCAGGAATGAAAATCTACGTCTGCACTATACCGCTCTCCAAAACACACTGCCATCCGCTCGCAACCGGCTGGCGGTGGCGGCAAGATCATCGTCTCGAGGTGGCGGAGCGCACACCGTTGCAGCGCCCTCTTGCGGTGGCAAACACCACAACCGACTGTAGCGCCGGGACCTACGTCACCTCTTGATCCAATTCTTTCCGAATCCTCAGAAAAAAATGATGTCATGAACTACCAGTAATATTTATTTTTTATCTCATTTTTTATTCCTTTTCAAGGATTTCGGTGAATATAAATAGTGTAAAATTGTCTTATACGCTTTATTCTTCAAGGAAATAGATATTTGTGAACATATGCATTGCCGCAATTGGATTGCATTTCTATTTGCAAGTAAATAAGTGTTGGTTGAGTAACATTTTTGGCATATTGTTATTACATATTTTCTTGTCCATGTAAATGGATATTGTCAAATATAAGATTCGTCGCATTTTCTGTAATGTAGGTAAATGAATATTAGAAAACTCATGCATTGCCATACTTTGATTAGATTTTATTTTCAAGTAAATGGATAATGATCAACACATTCTTTGTTTTCTTACCCTAAAGTTATTCCCAGTCTTTTAGTAGGTTTTATTGCTTGTCTCATATTGGTGTCCTCTTTTTCCAACGATGTTTGTAGGTGATTCAGTAGTTCATCATAAGAATCTTTGGACATTCGGAAATAGTTGAAAAACTTTTCTTCATCATTTCTAAGTTCAGTAAATAAATTAGAGAAATGTCTATTATTAACAGCTATGGGTGTATCCACATTCTCTTCTTTCTCTTGTAGAGTGTTCTGTACGCTGAGTATGCAATCAAAGCACCTGTAATTTCCTCACGTATTTCCATTCCAACAAATAATACACACGTTTTTCTTCCACAACTGCTGTTGCTGCACTGTCAACCGAACCGGAAAACAACGCCCCATGTGTAGGCAGCGGCGTCTTAAATAACGCGCGCCGTAAAAGGCGCGCGGCGAAAAAACGCTTCTTGTGTAGGCAGCCTTTTAGCCTACGCCTTGAACGCAGTGTTGCCAATTTTCCGCTAGATCTAGACTACTGAGAATTCATCTAGCTCTTAAAAATCACGATCTAGTTCCTGGTGGAAATTCTAGAGTATTTGAGGTACTGTTTGGCTATAATTTAGCGACTTTTCTTATCTTAGGTGCAGTTATAATAATTATAGAAAAAGTATTAAAAAATTATATAATAATTTCTAGCGGTCAAGTTCAGCGCTTGCCACGTTTTGTTCGGCGTCACGTTGTATCATTTCAAGCCAGCGGCAGCCAGTCATGGGTTGTTTACGGTAAGTAGGATGTGATAGAATTAATTAAGCAGTACACGCAATACTTCCGTTTAAGTAGGGAGTCTTTTCCTGAATGCAAAGGCTTGCTACTGTCTTATCATGCTGACAATAAAAGGCATATTGGGACTATTGTACATGTACCATAAACGCAAAATTTTGTGACCTAAAAAAGCATGTTGTGAGCCAAAAACACAAACAATTTTTCGCATGTTGTCGGGGGGTTTCGCCAGCCAAAAGTCCCAGCTTTTGCTGAAGACTCTACACGGAGTGCAGCCGAGGGTAAATTATGTTTGCATATTGCAGAACATAATTCATTTGCAACTGCTGACCATCTTTCGTCAGTGTGTTGCAGTTCATTTACTGATTGCAAAACGGCACAGGATATCAAACTTCATTTCATCAAGTGCAGGTAAATTGCTGTGTATGTTCTTGCATTTCATTTTAAAAGTAAACTGTGTGGTGATAAATTAGAAAATTCTAGAATACTAATTGCTGAAAGCACTGATACATCAGATAATAAGTTACTTGGCGAGATATTTTAGCAAATCATGGCGGAAGGTTGTTTCGACACAACTCGGTCCTACGCATATGCCACTCAATTCAATGGGTAATGTCTCACGCTTGTGCAGAAACCAGCTCAGAAATGTAGATTTTACTGCTAAGGAAACCTATAAGTGATTCTCTCAATCAGCCGAAAGGCAAGCGCTTTATTCTACCATAACAAAGAAGGAGAAAAAATATAAAGCATTGAAGTAGCATGAAACAATCTGATCTTGTTACAGGGAAGAGCATTACATCGGGGACAGAACTTTAGATAGAAGTTACTGAATATAAAGATGCTGAAGGCAACAGTTCATTCAATCACGTTTCTTCCTTGGCAAGGAATTTATTAGCATTGCCACGCTTAAATGCCGACGTAGAAACCCTTTTGAGTTAAATCAATTTTATCCATATGTTCAGGTTACGGATATTCGACTGGGTGAACCGGTGTAAAAATAAGAATAAGGTTTTAAAGTTTACTCAAGTTGAACATATGAAATGAATTGATATTTAGAGCGGGACACTTAAATGCACGAAATTAAGAATAGATTACAAATAGAACTAAATAATAAATACGGACGCCAAGGCAGCTATAAGTAATGACATTAAACAATATTAATTTCGAGCAATTCTGAGTAAAGTAAACAGAGAAACTATGCAAGTAGGCGAACAAGTAAAGGCCAAGAGAATGGACTGCTTCGAGCTGGCCAGATGGCAGCTTCTAAGGTAGGCCGTAAAGTTGTAGATCGACGCGAAGTCAAATCCACCTAAGGTCGCAAGCATAGGAGCTAGGAAGTTAACTGGCTCCCGGAAACAGCCACCCGCAGTCTCTGGCACTCTTCGGCTGTCAACTCGGAGTTGCGTAGAACGAGTGAACGACTTTACTTCTTAACATATAGGAACCCGGTCAGATTGTGGCTGGAACTTGCCTGAGTATCTCAGTGTGGGGGACGACTGGAGACCTCACTGATGAACAATCAAAACCAAGCTGTTACACACTAGAACATGAAAATGAAAATATTGGAAATATTGTCAGGGCTATACCGGATAAATAAAGCACAAAAGTTTCCTAAAAGAAAACGCACCTCCGCCTCGAGCGGTGACTGCTGAAGCTATGAATGAATTATTCCTAGATCACCCTGATTAAATAAGAAAAGATGTTGCGTTCAGCACGCGTTTTCTTGCGACGCAAAATTACAGTAAGAAAGACCGATGAAAAGCAAGCTGGGCGACATAAAATAAGAAAAAGTATAACCCGAAAACATTAATTCCCACAGCTTTCCATTCCTTGACACCATACTTGTAAGTCACTCTTTAACATATTTAACGTGTTATGACTTGCTTATTATTTGTTGTAATTTACTGTCTGAACTAAATATATTATTCAACAATTATCTAGCGGATTTTAGCGGATTCCTAGCTCCTTGATGCGTTATAGAATTGGCAACACTGCAAGTTGAACGTCGTCGCAGTCCAATTGTTGCCAATTTAGCGGACTTTCCGCTAGATCTAGAGTATTGAGCTTTCATTTAGTTCCTAATAATCGCTATTTAGCTCCTGGGGAAAATCTACAGTATTTGAAATACGATTAAGCTATAATTTAGCTACTTATCATATTTTGGGCGTGATTTTTAATAACTACAGGAAAAGGATCAAAAAAATTATTTTATAACTGCTAACAGTCAAGTTCAGTACATGTTACGTTTTGTTCCGCGTCACGTTGCTTCATCCCAAGCATGCGGCAGCCAGTCATTGGCTGGTAGCTGGGAGTAGTGTGCAGTGGTTGCCGCGTGCGATAAAATGAGCGATAAACGATGAATGATAATTATCGCTGAGGTCAAACCTTTTATCGTTTATCGTTTATCGCAAAGTTTTCTAAAATAATCGCTCATTCACTTACCGCTAGTCCCAAAAAATGAGGAACTATAAACGATAAATTCAAAGACGACTTTTGTGAAAATTACAAAAATTTGCGCGGCGTCAATAGTCACAACAGCCCGCCTGACGTTTTCAGACCTGAAAAACTCCTGGATGCTGTCTGGAGGAGGGAGAGGAGGGAGGGAAAGTCTGACTTAGGGAGAGATACTTATGTGGAATAGAACTTGTAGGCCATAAACTGGTTCCAGTGACAGTTTTTCTCTAGTTTAATTAATTTTCACTGTGGAAAAATAGTTTGTATGCTTTTTTTAATATTTCAATTAAATAAAGGTAATTATCATTTATCGCTTTTGTTATCGCAAGTAAAAAAATTTTTCGCTAACGTTTTACCGTTTATCGCTTACCGCAGGTTGGATTTTGAAATTTTTTATCGTTTATTGTTTATCGTAGGTTGGGGAAAAAGTTATCGTTCTATCGTTATCGCAAGTTGAAAAAAAGTTATCGCGGCAACCACTGGGAGTGTGTGGTCAACAGTGAGGCGTAATCACTTCTCATGCCTAACACAATGTTTCTATAGAAGTTTCGAGTCTTTTCCTGATTTTAAAGGCTGGATACTGTTTTACCATGCTGACTAAGCATTGGCATATTGGGACTATTATATTGGGACTGTAGAACCGCGCTGAGAATTTGCGCTGAATGTAGCCCAGCCACGAAGGCATCTCTCAATAAACGATCTCGACGGCAATTACCATAATTGCATGCAGATGCTAAGTCATTTAACGTTTTAGCATAACTTTCTATGGATTCATTAGCACCTTGTTTTCTATTTAGAAATGTAACCGATGCACCGACGATGGATTTTTTGATTTCAAATTGATGTGTTAATTTTTCTTCAAGTTCCTCATATGTAGCCTCAGTGAGTAACGTAGGTTTAATTCTTCGTTGTAGATCAGTAATTATGTTTACAGGCAATGCTTTAATTAAAATACTAGCTTTTTTACCACCATTATTTCCCGCTTTCTGAGGAGCGTCTGCACACTGCATTTGAAACCTTTGCAGGAATTCACTCACTGTTTCCACTTCAACATCGAATGGAGGACAGCTAACTGTAGAACACGCCGTCCTAATTTTAGAGCACTTGTAAAGTTCAAATTCACTTAGGAGGTTCGAAGTCTCGTCGCCAATTGTAATGTCGCTATTTTCAGTACGACATTAGGTTTATTTAATAGGAAGCTTCAACTTCAATTCGCCTAGCTGCATACCAGGCAGAAGGATAGCCAAACGCACAGTAAGACTTCTAGTATTGCCCTGACTCAAAAAGGAACACACATACCTTAAGACTAGAGCGGCCCCGGAAGTTAAACAAAACCCTTCCGGTAAGTGCACCACACGGCGGCATCCATCGGCTGCGTTTATGACACTTCCGCCGGTGACCGCGATATCCCAAACCAAGCACGATAAGGACATCCTGTGAGTTTGCCATGCGAGGCCCACAACAATGATCTTCCGGGACTCGTAAACCTAGGCCTCCTGAACTCTCACTTACAAACCAGTGTCATACTATAACGATGCATATTTGAATTATAACAATTTCTCTCCCTTTTAGATGAATATATGACACAAGGAAGGAAGAACTCAGCAACCTATTCGCATACCAGGTTTAGTTAATCTACCTGATCTACGAGGTTCATTTTGCACAGGTGAGCTGCTAACAGGCTGAAAAGCAGGAGTCTCTGCTGCCCCACTCCCGGTAGATTCCAAACTACTGTGCAACAACAGCTGATTTGAATGTCTCTTCCAGATTACATTTAATGCTAGTATTTGAACATGAAAGATATTAACAGCAACTTTACTAACAATAATTCCCTTCAACCACTTGGGACCATTTCTTGAATTCAGAGCAAGAACATGATCACTGACATCAAATTGAGTTACATACATAGGCTTAGACCTGGACACAGAAAATTTAGGATGAACTCTATCTTTGGAAGTAACAAGTTTACGATTGTTCAGCGCAACAGAGGGAGCAATTTTTGTAACACTATGCGGAATACAATACGATTGAAATAATGCTTTTGCCAGACGGGATTTGAACGATTCGGAAGAAGAGAGTTTTTTCAACAAGTCTTTAATAACTCTTACCCCCCTCTCAGCTTGACCATTGCTTGCTGGAGAGTAGGGCGGAGGTGTGAGTTGCTCAATGCCGTTGAAAATAAGAAAATCTTAAAAGTCTTGAGATGAAAAGTTAGCAGCATTGTCACTTACGAGCACATCACACAACCCGTTTCTGCTGAAAATCATTCTCAACGCATCGACAGTATCTGCCACCCTCGTGGATGGTACTACTTCGCATTCAATATATTTAGATAATGCATCTACAGCAATGAAAACAATTTTATTCTCGTAGAAAAAGTGATCGACATGAATGCGTTCAAAAGGACGAGAAGGAGTGGGCCATTCTACATATCTAGACTTAGGTTTTGCTCAATTTAATTGACATTGGGGACAATATTTTACGATGTCTTCAATAGTTTTGTCCATTCCGGCAAACCAAATAACAGATCTGGCCAACGATTTCATGCCACAAATGCCAGGATGTCCATCATGAAATGTTTCAAGGACTAAACTACGCAATGACTTGGGAATAAAAACCCGTTCTTTATAAAGTATAAAACCTTTCATGATGGTCATCTGAGGTAGCAGGTTCTTAAATTTAGACAAATTAGGATTAGGTTTAAGAGGCATGCCAAACTTTATGTATTGTTTCAGTTGGCATAGTTCGCTATCCATATCAGTATGAGTTTTATATTTTCACACGTGACAGGAGTTTTATCAAGAGAGTTAACAGCAAAAATCATTTCGTACGGTTCTAGCTCTTTTACAGTCGTGGGTAGTGGCAGCCTACTGAGACAATCGCTATTTGCGTTACATTTACCTTTCGAATAGTTGAAAACATAGTCAAACTGGGAAAGTCTGAGAGCCCATCTTTGAATTCGAGCGGAACATTTGAGAGGTACACCCTTGTTATGTGCAAAAAGTTTACAAAGAGGTTTTTGATCATTATGGATAATGAACTTAGCACCAAGTAGAAATTTTTTTAATTTCTCCACGCCAAAAACAACACTAAGGCTCTCTCTTTCAATGTTAGAGTAGTTTTGTTCTGCATTATTTAGAGATCTCGAAGCAAATTGAACCGGACACCAATCATGAGAAGGACTAACGCATTGCATGAGTATGGCAGCAACTCCATAACCCGAACTATCAGTTTCAAGAAGAGTTTCATGGTTGGGATCAAACAACTTTAGAGGTTTATGCGAACGAAAGATGGCTTTGATTTCCTGGACACTTTTATCCTGTTCTGCAGTCCACCGGGCCTGTACATTTTTCTTAAGCAGCGAATACAGAGGATGCATGACATTAGAAAAGTTGGGTACAAAACGATTATAGAAATTACACAATCCGATGAAAGCTTGCAACTATTTGAGGTTTTTAGGAACAGGAGCATTGAAAATGGCTTCTACTTTCTCAGAGTTAGGGTGAACACCCTTGTTATCGAAAACGTACCCTAGATAAGACACACGATCAGTTAGAAAGGCACATTTAGACAGATTTAGGCGAATTCCAGCGTTTTTGAGGACAGACAGGACCTTGTCAAGAACTTCCAAATGAGCATCATATGAAGAGGTCAAAATGAGGAGGTCATGCTGGTACACAATGATGTTATCGATGCCAGAAAGAGTCCTATTCATAATTGCTTGAAAAATGCCGGGGCTTGCACGTAAACCAAAGGGTAAGTTATTGTACATAAATAGACCTTCAGATGTGTTAATGGTCGTAACTTTCTTTGATTCTTCGTCCAACGGAATTTGCAAAAACGCGTTAGACAAATTAATTTTTGAGAAAAACTTAGCGTGTCCGACTTGAGAAATGACATCATCATTAACAGGGAGTACAGGTTGAACTGGATTCAGAAAATTATTAATGGAGGCTGAAAAATCTCCACAGATTCTCATACTGCCGTCAGGCTTTAGAACATTAACGGTAGGAGATGCCCATTGGCTATCATACACTTTGGAAATTTTGCCCATACTCTGCACGCGCTCCAGTTCGGTTTTGACAGTCTCTTAGTCTTACAGGAACTGGGCGTGCTTTACAGAATACAGGAACTGCATTAGGCCACATATCAAGATGAACTGTTTCTCTAACGTTAGACTGTGAATCAGATGATATATATGAATCGTGTTTAAGCAAAAGACTTCTCGACAAATTAAGACAATCCGTTTTATTTATGAAGTCGTATTCATCAGGAATGACAACGTTTACGTTGAGTTTAGAACAAATATCTCGGCCAAGTAAATTGACTCTATCATCTTCCACAATGAGAAACTAATGATCAAAACTGACATCTTTATAAGCGACAGTTACTGCAGATTGACCAAGCAGGTTTACCGAGACACCACTGTACCCGAGAATTTTGCTGCCTGTAGGATTTATAACAGCACCAACTATGAGTGCATCTCTTTTACGTATAGTTGACACGGCACTGCCGTTATCCAACAGGAATTCAACAGGTTTACCATTTAAGTTGCATGTACTCATAGTAGGCTCTTTAGTAATGGGAATTACAGTGGTGTTTACTCTAAAAAATTAGAATCATTCAAGGAATAATCAGAATATTTATGTACATGATTACCGTCACCACTTTCGTTCCTAGGTTTTTGTAGAACAGCTTCGTTCTTCTTCTGTAGAGGCACCCGTGAGCTCTTCATTAACACGTCTTCTCTTCCGACGTTGCCACGACAACCGCTTCTTTCCGGCTGCATAGTGTCTTGCCATTTCGCGTTGTTTATCCGATCGTCTTCGGTGTTTTTCTTACTGTCGAAGTCTTGCTACTTCTCTCTTGCGGTTGGACACATTTCTATCCATGGTGGCCTCTTTTGCCGGGATTTTATTCGGAAATGTCGTCTATTATCTCTCAGGAGCTTTTCAAGAAAATCACAATTTCGAAAACAATAACTTAAGTTCCAGACTCTTGGGCCTTATACCATGTGGTAGCCAGGTTACTGGTCAAACGAATTTAAAACTTTTTTTTCGCATTATCAATTACAAATATCAAAGCAACATGAGGAATTTCAACAGAGAAAGCTCCATAGAAAATTCTATTTGTAAAAATAAGCCGATTGCGTATTCTGGATACCATAATCAAGAGAGGGTCACACGGACGGACGGAGGGACGGAGGGACGCGGCTCCTTTTATAATAGTGATTTTTTTCTAATTAACGGTTTAAACTAACACTCAACAAAAATCTAGCGGATTCTAGCTGCTTTCTGTTAAAAATCTAGCTCCTTGATGCGCTATAGAGTTGGCACCACTGGTCGCAGGGAAAAAGGTGCACGGATACTGAGCGGACAGGACGTGGTGGCTGATCACTATATCTTTGACTTAAAACTGGCAAGTAACCTTATTACGGAAGTCTTTTTATTTCGTTTTTGATAACCAATTACTGTGGCAAGTTAAGGTGCTATCACTTATTCTGCTGGGGCCTTTTGGCCCATAGCCCGAGTAGGTTCCGAGCAGCACCATCTACCATTGAACCGCACCTAACCACACCTAACCCTGTTGAAAAGCAATCTAAATAACAATTACATTTTTTATCGAGTAAAAACAACACATAGAAGTGTCACAACTAGCTAACATAACGACAAAATTACAAAAAGTGCTCTCCAGACTGGAAATTGCAATGCCAACTAATAGAAAAAAGTCCAAAGGAGCTGGAGGTTCTCCAAAAAAAGGAAGAGAGAAACCTCACCCACACTCACAGCCAGTCAGAGGAAAACATGGAAGCAATGTCTCTAATAAAAAGAATTCTGGTAGTGTTAGGAGCTCAACCCCAGTAACTGGATCACAGCCCATCCAGCAGAACCAAAAGACTCGGGCTTTCAAAGAAAATTGCAGGACAATCCGAGTCAAACAGCAGGTTCACATGCAGCCAAAAGAACGCTTGAAAAAAGTCCAGATGCTTCCATTGAAGCCGATAAAAATAAAAAAATAAATAATCATGAAGTTTCACATACTTAAATTGATGAACTACCTCTTTCAATGATATCAAATCCTTCAGGAGTTCTGTCAAATGAAAATTTTTTTATAACTAGCCAAGACAATTTTCCTAACAATCAAGAAGAGCTGCAACTACTCAAAAAAAGCTCTGTGGTAGAAAAAAGATCTGCCAAAATTAATCTGAATCTGGCAGAAAATGCTAGTATGATGCCTCAATCTACTAGGCACATCATTCTCTCTTCAACTGATGATCGAGCATATCACCCTCGCAAAACTCAACCCATTCAAGGTGCAAGAATTGTTAAACAAAATTTGTGGACCAGCAGAGAATGTGGACTACAAAAGAACAGGAAGTTTAATTATCAAAACAATAACCCTGAAACAGATGAAAACTCTTCTAAGCATCAAAAACTTAGGCTATATACCTGTTAAAACCCAGATAGCCTGGGGAGCTTCCATATCATACGGAAAAATTTACGCTCCTGAATTTTTGTTTGACTCACTAGATGACCTGCTTGCACAGCTCGCACCTTCGGGAGTGGTTGGAATGAGGAAAATGTACATGGATCCTAAACGAGCACACTCTCCAATCTTTGTTCTCACATTTCTAGGACCAACCTGCCCAGCAGAAATACAGGCAGGATATTGTAACTATAAGGTAGACCCTTATTATCTTAGTCCAATACGCTGCATAAAATGCTGGAGATGGGGACACACTGCTTCTGTTTGCCACAGTAAGAAAATTTGCAGAAAATGCTCCTCTCCAGATCATGAAGAAGAAAATTGTGCTTCAAACAACTTTTACTGCACGAATTGTAAAGGAAAACACACAGCCAGCTCAAAAGAATGCCCATTCTATATCAAAGAGCATGAAGTATGCAAGCTTCAAGCGAGCGATCGGATTTCATTCAGCGAAGCCCGAATAATTGTGTATTCTCAAGTACAAGAAAGTCTTGAGGAAACCATTCCAGATTTGCAATCAGAATGTACCTTCCCATCATTACCAAAAACTGTGCCTATGGTCAACAACAGAGATACACCAATGGTCTCATATGCTGCTGCCATGAACTTTCAAAAGAAAAATAAGCACCCTACAAATAAAGGAAATCTGCAGCAAAAAAAAGGAAAGTACAGGCCACGTGCAACACATAGAACATTTAAATGAAAATGAAGCAAATGAACAAACACAATACTCAGATCCTCAAGGGGACAGCCACAGGGTCCTAAAAATGACACAAATGCCCCCAAAAATCCAGGCACACAAGAAGCTACTCAAATACAAAAAACAGCACCAACACTGAAAAGCCAAATGCAGCTTTTGAGATCCTCTAGAGAAAACTATCCTGCAGCTACTACCAGTCATTATCAAATTACTTGTTGCAAATTCTATTACAGAGAAAATTGAGTGCCTGACTGAGCTTGGAAATGTATAAAACGCTGAAGAAATAATCATGGAAACACTTAAATAAAATATAAATTTATTAATTAGTTCATGATGAACCTCACTATATTACAATGCAACTTGCGAGGTTTTTTCCCAGACTTCCGTTCTCACAGGTAATGACAGCAACATCAGCCCACGATTATATGTATCCAAGAGTCCCACTTGAAGCAAAACAGCCAAGCTAAATTGAGGGGTTACAATGTTCTCTATAGAAAAAAACGCTCTGAAGGTCAAGGAGGAGATGTACTTACTTTTGTTCATTACAGCATTCCATCCATACCCTTGCATTCAAGCAGTTTATTAGAGCTGGTTGCATGCCGAGTTTTTGTAAATGAGAAACCCATTACTATTATAAATGCATATTTTCCTCCAACTCTTGAGCTAAACTTCCTAAAACATAACCTTGAAGAGCTTAACAGTCTAATCACAGGTTCCTGCATCATTCTTGTGAATTGAAATGCTCATAGCTGTTCGTGGGGTTCTGACTACACTGATAGAAGAGGACAACTAATTGAAACCTGGATCACAGAAAGTCATCTTCTATTACTCAACAATACCTCCCCAACTTTCCTATCTTCAGCAGGAACGCACACACACATAGACTTAACTATTGTTTCAGAGGATCTATACCCAATGCTAACATGGAAAACACACCCAGATACTGCCACAAGTGATCATTTCCCAGTGTGGGTTGAAGCAAACATTGAAGTCCCTAGAATAGAGGTTCCCATGAGATGGTTACTGAAATCTGCAAATTGGCCAAAGTTTCAAGCAGCACTAAAATTTCCAGACTGGTCCTATAAAACAGTTGAAGATACTTGCAGCACCATTACAAAAGCTATAATAAGTGCAACAAAAATTACAGTGAATATGAGCTCCAGCATTATTACCCAAAGGAAAAGAAACTGCTGGTGGAACGAGAAATGTAAAGCATCCCACAAAAATTATCACAATGCCTACAACAGATACAAAAATCATAGAGGAAATCTAGATAGATGGATAGACTTTAAAAAGGCCAGGGCAGTTTTTAGAAAAACGGTGCTAAAGGAGAAAACAAACTGTTGGCGAGAGTTTGTGCAGAGCCTAAATGACAAAAGTCCCTCCAATGTGGTATGGCAAAAGATAAGGTTTATGAAAGGGGGCAGAAACAAGAGTCGAATGGTTTCAAAAATTCTCAAGATCAAAACATTACATGTACCATAGACATAGCAGACATCCTAATTCAAAAATATCGCAAAGAATAGTAAAAATGAATGTAAGGACCAAATATTTAATAGTCACAGGCTAATTTGTGATGCATCCAACATTATGTTCAAAAGCACAACTATCCAGTATTATAATCGTCCTCTCACCTTTTCTGAGTTCAACAGAGCTGTGGATAGTTCAAAGACTAAAACTCCAGGTCCAGACATGGTCTCACTAGATTTCATGAAAAATATGAATAATATTCAGAAGACAAGCGTACTGAATTTTTATTATAAAATCAGGACATCCACAATACCAGACCAATGGAAAGAAGCCATTATATGCCCCATACTAAAACCTGGAAAAATTCCTACGGAACCAAAATCATATAGGTCGGCGGCTCTGACAAACGTGCTGTGTAAAGTTTTTGAAAAAATAGTCAACTGGAGACTTCTTGCCTACTTGGAGAACAAAAACTCTTAAGTGAAACACAAAGTGGATTTAGAGCAGGACACTCAACCTTGTATGCACTCTCCCGGATAGAAAACTCCATCCGAAAAACGCTTATTACTCGAAATTTCTGTATCGCCATTTTTATAGACATTAAGCAAGCTTTTGACACAGTATGGCATCATGGACTCTTAAAAAAACTTGAATTACTTGAACTTGAAGGAAATCTCCCTAATATATCAAAGTCTTTTATCAGCAATCGCAATGTTAAAGTCAGAGTTAACTCCACATTATCTGAGCCATGCAAATTAGATGCAGGAGTACCTCAGGGATCTGTGATTAGCCCTACCCCGTTAAATATTATGATCACCGACATATTTCAGGGTCTGGATCCACTACTACATACATCCCTCTATGCAGATGATGGGGCACTTTGGCTTGAGCACACTGATGTACACCAGGCATTTGGCATCATGCAAGATGCATTAGATATTATTCTAGGTTGGTCACAACGCTGGGGATTCCAAATATCAGCAGATAGAACTAAATACATGATCTTTACCAGAAAACGCTTGAAACCCCCTTACCCCTTAAGATATATGGGTGCAAACGTAGAGCAAGTCAAGAAACTCAAATTCCTGGGAGTCACTCTGGATGTGCAACTAAAGTGGGGCCCACACATTAAAGAAAGTGCAAACAAATGTCAAAAAGACATCAGCCTTCTTAGTATGCTCTCAAATACTAAATGGTCTGCTAACTTCATAATTCTAAGAAAACATATACCTCACTGATTATGCCTAAGCTGGAGTATGCCAGCTTTTTATGGGACACAGCATGTGCAACTCATCTCAAGCTGCTTGATAAGGTGCAGTACGCAGCTGCCAGATTGATGCTAGGGGCCCTCAGATGCGCCAGAGTTAACAATCTTGAAGCAGAGGCAAACCTAATGCCTCTCAAGTACTGCCGAAGAAGCCAACTGTGCCAATATGCCATAAGAATATTAAGCATCCCAGAACACCCTGTGAGAACCCTGATACAAGATTACTATCCTTCTTTATTATAGAAAATAGCCAAGACCCTCTTCCTGTCTCTGGACGTATTTATCATCACCTAAAAGAACTCAACATAGAAACAGAGAACAAACCATGCATAGAAACAAAAGACAAATATGATATACCTGAGATTTGCTGCCAGCACAGCCTTCAACTGCAACAAAAGGACACTGTCACATAGCCATTGGATACTCTTGTTTCGGCTCCTGCAGGAGTCCCACGCCAAACAAAGGGAAATTTACACAGACGGCTCCATTCAAGATAACAGAGTAGGGATTGGCATATCTTTCCAAAATACCAGCATCATGGCAAGGTTATCAAATAGAACTTCAATTTTCACAGCTGAACTACTGCAATTTTTATGCCATCAAATATATAGAAAACAAACCTGGGGAATTTATTCTGTTTACAGACTCCTTCAGTTCTATTCAGGCCTTAAACCAGCTATTGCCCTCTAAGCACTTCTTAACAGTTAAAATCAAGAAGCTTATGCATAAACTAGCACCAAACAAGTTAGTAATTGAATGGGTACCGAGCCATGTAGGTATACCAGGAAACGAAAAAGCAGATAAGCTCTCCAAAGCAGCATGGAAGCTAAACACTGTTAGTTCCAAATTCCTAGCACATCCAGACCTCAAACCTTTTATCAAGAAGCATTTCATCCATGAATGGCAACAAGAATGGGATCTGAACCCATCGGACTATCATGACATTAAACCCATAATAGAACCAACAGTAAGTACCACAATCCCCCTCGTGCCATCACGCCCTTGTTGTGGGGAAGGGGGCTTGCGTGTCTCGAGGAAGGCGGGGGCTGGGCCTTCGGGAAGAATTGGTCTCCCCGGCAGATTCAATCATGTTGGAGTGGCTCTGCTGGAGAGATCAGACTAACTGGGGTGGCAAAACCTCAAGCTCAAGGTATAACTGTGCTGATGAGCTGAATGGTCGCCGGGGTTAAAAGGCGGCAATAAGCAGTATTTTCAGCTCTGTCCGTCTTTGGATTGGCAGAGCCCTCTCCCTCGGGCGGGCAACTGGGAGTTGGATTCTCTTTACAGACTCGCCGTTTTTGAACAAGCCTCTCCATGGGCGATAATGAAAATCCTAAAAACTCCTCTCAGGGGATGGGTCCCTTTCTCAACCCCGTCTTCACGATCTCTCGGTAATGACTCGGCGCCTCCTTCGGACGTGGATACCCGGATTTCCCTTTCAGGGCCGCGGGCCGCAGATGCGACCATCGTCACAGCACCAACCTGTGAGTGAGGGAGCAACTCGTGGACATGAAGACAGAGAACTGACTTATGAACCTTATCGACCAGATCATCTTTCAAATTGTGCGGATCCCACCTCTAGTGGCCGACCGCTGAGTTTGCCCCCCGAAAGAAAAATCGACGTTGGCGCCGCCTGCAACCTGTGACGGAAGATGTAAACCAGCGAATTGCACCGGAGACTGAATTCAAAAAATTTAATATAATAAAAGCCAACGATGACTCTCCCTTGGCCGAGGTGGATGTCGCAAAGGCCTATAGAGAGATCTGCAACAGGCTCGCAGGCGAACTTGCCAAAATCACAGAAGCTCGTAATGGCAGTCTGTTGGTGGAGGTTAGAAATCACCACCAAAGCCGCTCTATCACTACCATTAAATCCCTTGCGGGAGTAGGGGTGACAGCTAGCCCCAATGAACGTCTTAACCAAACAAAGGGTACAATATGGATGTAAATCGCCCCAGATATACTGACGCTCGTATATTGGAGGAGCTGGAGCGCTTTGGGGCCATAGAAATTTATTGTATTAAGAAGAGAGAGAGTGGTGTGCTGGTCCCAACTCCGTATATTGTCACGTTCGACTGCTGCCAGCTACCCGCTGCTGTTGCGATTGGATGGACCCGGTGTCAGGTGCGCGAGTATGTGCCTAAGCCGCGGGTGCTGTTTTAAATGTCAGGCCTTTGGACATAGCGCTAAGACGTGTCGCGCCCAGCGGGGTGTCTGCGCTCACTGTGCATTGGAGCAGCATGAACTGCCTTGCAGCCAACCAGCCCGGTGTGTCAACTGTAAAGACCCACATCCGGCTAGCTCAACATCTTGTATGTTCAATGAAATGGAAGCTGATATTCTTGCGACCCAGGTGAAGGAAAACCTTAGTTATGGAAAGGCCAAAAGAATTGTAGCTTCACGGTATGTGTTTCCTCGCATGTCCTATGCTGAGGCTACCCAGCGATCCGGGAAGGATCACAGCCTGCCGCCCGCCGTGTGACACTTGGCCAGTAAGCTCAGCGGCATGCACGGGATGAGGCAGAACGTTCCTTCGAGCGAAGACCTCTGCCAGCAACCTTTTCAGAGAAGACCTCTGGCCCAAGAGAGCAATCCAGTTTACGGGGGCCTCAACCTTCAGCTCTGCCTATGCCCTCCGATCCTGGAAATACAGAGACCAGTGATTATGATTTGCCACGCGCTGCCGGTACCGTTTCAGACCCTTCACCATCCTGTGCGGCTTTGGGTGATATCTGTAAGGGTGCCCGGAGCAATTTTGAAGCTGTGTTGATCAGCTTGACTGCGATCAATCAATGAAGGTTTCATCTATTAGGGAGGAAAGAAAAAATGAACAAGGCTCTCAGAGCCCGGGGGCGCTCGTGTCAAAAGCTTGCCTCTGCCCCCCTTCTATCATGATCACCTGTACTGAATGCCAGATACCGCCAGATCTTGCATACACCTGCGATGCATGCCAGATACCGCTATTTTCTACAGATCATTCTGTATCGAACCTACATGTTTATTTGGATAAAAAGACAAAAATATTATGAACTTTACAATTATACATTGCTGTCGTAATTTTCGTCATAAGTTTTGAGAATTTCATTAGTATTTCATTCTTTTGAAGGAATATAAATACTAGATATCAACTGAACACGCACGTTTAAAGACTGTTCGTTTTGTCTCACAATAGTTCGTCGTCAAGCAAAGTGAACAATATTTATATTCAAAAAGCTGTCGTTACTGAGTTATATAATTAAGTTAATAATGCAATGTTTCTATATCTCCTGCTGATTTCAAAATTTTAGACTCGGCTTCAACCCCCCCATGACCTCAGAATTTTAGAGTCCTTGCATGTCTGCAAGCGAAACCCTCATATGAACAATATGGACAGTTCATACCTTTTGCAAATAGTTAATATGTAGATTCCTCGTCAGAACCAGCCTAATTTCATTTCATACTTATGTATCACATGTATTCTTTTTGTGCTTCTGTATTTTATTCTTTATTTTTGTCCGCCTCATACTTTGTAATTTTACTTACATGATATTTTTGTAGTACCTACAATCCATTTTACTTTGATCTTATATTTCAGACGTAATTCTTTCGTTTTCCAATGCTCAATATCATATGTATCAGGCTTGATTGGAAATAAAGCATCTTAAAGATGCCGATGTTCGTTTTTTTTTTCGTTTGAACTGATGATGGAACTGGACTCCGAAACGTTTTCATAGTGGAGATGATGAATTTCATCGGAATTTCCTTCGTTTTTAAGTTTCTGATAAGGTTGCAATTAAAGCAAACCACTGACGTGTTCACATATATCAAGTTAATATAATTACGACCTGCTGGCTAACTGTTCGGAGATAATGCTAGTTTGTGCAAGATGTTTTACGACAAGAGGTACACAATTCCACCAGCAGAATATGGCCAGATGAACAATTTTTTTCTATGAAATTTTCAGAACCCTTTTGGGTTTTCGAGATATTAGCAGTTAATTGTTTCAAAGTATGAAATTTTACGATACAATTACTCTCAATATTTAGTTTTAATTTACGTTATAAACACTTCTAATGTACGAGGGTGTACTACGATGAAATTTCCTTATAGCGATGTTCGATTAAAAGGTTTCAGCAAAAACGTTTTGAATGGAAATGTAAGGAAGATCTCGTGGCCAAAATTTTAGAGGCTGCTGGTGAGATTTCTGAAATGCTAGACGTGTTTCAAAATATCCGACTATCCTTAACACTTTATTTAGAATATACAGTATAAGGGAAATAAGATAACACAATATGGTAGTTATTGTCGGTATCTGGCATGCATCGCAGGTGTATGCAAAATATAGCGGTATCTGGCATGCAGCACAGGTGATTATGATCGAAGGGGGGCAGAGGCAAGCTTTTGACACGAGCGCGATCCGGTTGCACGTAGCTTATTGTAATCGTCAGGTGATATGGATCCCTTATTCTTCAACCGTAACAAAAAATTATTTATCTTATCCTCAACAGGCATGGACAATTTATGAATGGGCTCTACAATTTCCTGAAACTTATTATCACCGGATAGGATATTGCTCATACTTTCTATGTACTTTGCTCTGTCTATTAGCACAACACCCCGACCCTTATCTGGTTTGGTCACTACAATATCCTTATTTGCGGCAAGATTTTTTTTAAAAACATACCGTCAGATTCGGTAAAAATTGCTGAAAATATTTTGAATTGTTTAAAATGTAATAATACCTATGGACAACATTACGAAATTGACTAGAGAATTGCACAAAGTCATTGCATTGAACGGTTTTCAATTGAATTAAAAGCTTTTCAAAACTAAAGTAACAGCTGAAAAAGTTCAATTTGTGAACTGGTAAACAGAAATCTAACCCAAAAGCTAGTAGACGGCAGCGGCAGAGTCTGTCAGATAGATGTACAGAGCTATAGTTGAAAATTACATCTTTAGGGTCGACCGGTTCCAAATGATTCAAAAGACCCAATGACTGAAGCTTTCTACTGTGTGTAGCTTCAACAGTTTTTTCAAAGTTTGAATTGATGGTAGAGATGCAACGATTCCCCAAAACACGGTTCAACGGTGAAAGGGATGAAATGGACATCTTGCACTCTTTGAGCTTCGAAGAGAGTTCGGAGACCGTCTTCTTCTTCGACCGAATCTCACGGAGCAGTAGTTTGGACTGAAAGGAACGGTAACACTCCGAGGTCTGAATTGACTTCTTGTACAGTCTGAAGCGTAGACATTTTGGAAACATGTTGTACAGCTTACACAACGTCAAAAATTTTAAAATCAAGTTTAGCTTTAGTAAGCTTTTTCTGGGTGTTTTGATACATGCAAAATTTACGATATCCATCTTCACCATACCGCTCTCTGATATAATCTAAAATAACTCCATCATTGATGCTTCTCAGCTTTAGACTAAAAAGCAAGGCGAAAATCGCTACACGTAAAGTCGTTTTTATTAAAAATGATCAAATAAAACTGAACGAACGTTTCGGACTAACTGTCCACCTTCAGCAAGAAAAATTTCTGTAAAACGAAACCAAATAAGAGAAATTAAAGCACTAAAGTAGTATATATACAAAATCTAAACTTTGAAAAACACAAACAACGGTAAAAAAATGTAAAAGATAAAGGAAAAACTGAATTACGTATTGGCAACACAAAGCGGGAAAGCACTTTGGGTGTCATTGGGAGCAGGTTTCATTTTGTAAATATACAAAGATTCGAGAAGGCGCAGATCTGTTATGTAAGAGGTGCCGGCTAAGATTTTAAAATCATTTAGGGAGACCGGAACATTGCACTCTTCCGCATGAGATCTAACAGAGGACAGTGGGGGGAGACCCTGAGGGAGCCAGTGGGGGGGACCAATTATTTTTTCCAATTCTGAAACCTTTTACAGCCAATTGTTTTACTGTAGACAACTCTAAAGCATTTGTAGATAGTTTGAGTAGTTTTAATAGTGCTGATGGGCTATTCATGGCGTTCTTTGGTGTGGAAAATTTGTTCACCAAGGTACCTTTACTTGAAACTATAGAAATTTGTTAATCTAAATTATTCGCAAATTGTCACACTTTCATAGGGCTCTCTCACAGTATTGTTGAAAAATTATTAAAATTGACAGTGTGTAATTCGTTTTTCGTTTTCAATGGTAAATATTATAGGCAAGTTGATGGGTTGGGCATGGGTTTACCTTTAGGCCCAACGTTTGCTAATATATTTCTGTGCCACCATGAACAAAACTGGTTAAAAGAATGTCCTCCTGTTTTTAGGCCGGTATTTTACAAGCGGTATGTTGATGATACCTTTGTTTTGTTCAGAGATAAGGCACATGCTGACCTCTTCCTCCATTATTTAAATTCTCGTCATGGCAATGTTAGATTTACTAGGGAAGACGAAGAAAATGGTAGGTTGCCGTTTCTTGATGCGTGTGTAGAGAGAGTTGGCAATACTTTTCAGTGCTCTGTTTTCCGAAAGAAAACTTTTTCTGGGCTCGGGACCAGCTTTTTTAGCTTTTGTTCATGCAATTTTAAGGTTTGCGGCATTCGTACTCTCATCCATAGAGCGTTTAATGTGTGTTCTAACTTTCAATACTTACACAAAGAGTTCGATTTTTTGCGACGATATTTTGCCAAAAATGGCTTTCCTTCTTCTGTAGTTGACCGGCATATCAATAGATTTCTGTCAAAAATTTATGATTACTCTCAACCTGTTCAATCTTGTGCACAACAAGCTTTCAATGATAAGTTGCCGTATTGTGGAGATCAGTCATTAAAACTAAGCGAGGATGTTAAATCCCTTATTAACAAGTTTTTCCCGCAACTCGAAGTTCAAATGATCCTCGTGAATAATTTTACATTTGGTTCTCTATTTCGTTTCAAAGACAAACTGCCACCCTCACTGTGCTCGTCTCTGGTGTACCAATACAGTTGTTCACGTTGTGAATCGCGGTACGTTGGTTCTACCTGCCGTACCCTGAAGACTAGAGTTTTCGAGCATGCTGGGCGTTGTTGCAGAACTGGTCTCCCTCTTGGGTCCCCCCCACTGTCCTCGGTTAGATCTCATGCGGAAGAGTGCAATGTTCCGGTCTCTCTAAATGATTTTAAAATCTTGGCCGGTACCTCTTACAAAACAGATCTGCGCCTTCTCGAATCTTTGTATATTTACAAAATGAAACCTGCTCTCAATAACACCCAAAGTGCTTTACCGCTTCGTGTTGCCAATACGTAATTCAGTTTTTTCTTCATCTTTTACATTTTTTTACCGTTGTTTGTGTTTTTTCAAAGTTTAGATTTTGTATATATACTACTTTAGTGCTTTAATTTCTCTTATTTGGCTTCGTTTTACAGAAATTTTTCTTGCTGAAAATGGACAGTTAGTCCGAAACGTTCGTTCAGTTTTATTCGATCATTTTTAATAAAAATGACTTTACGTGTTGTGATTTTCGCCTTGCTTTTTAACTAAATTTCAATATTGTAAACTTTTCATGAAATAGCAGTGTCTGTAACAGAAATTCAGAATAAATATTATAAGTAATTGTGTAATCAATTTTCAATCTTTTAAATAATAAACAGCCAATATATCAAAAGCCCAAATTTTGGGGGGAAAGTTTCATCCAAGAAAAATTGTTTCTTTGGCCATTTTCTACTTGGTATGCAATTTTGTGCTTGTTCTGAAGTACCCTGTATAGATTTTATATATAAGTATATATGCATAAATATACGCCCACAGCAGTTTCTGTAAAATTGCTAATCAAAAGCATGCATTTGTCCTATGAATACCAGATTTTTAAAATTTGTACTTGTAAAAACCTCTTTAATACCAATAACCTCGTCATCTTCTTATATTATTATGAAGCATTTAATAATTGACTATATTTATTTTCCTTGCATAGTTGCAAACTATGGGTGAATGTAAAGTGTTTGCTAGTAATTGATTATTGAATTTTCGGTGCGTAAACATAGTTTATTAGATCTAAATAAACCAGTTTTTTTATGCACTTTCCTTCAGAAATGAGTATTTTGCAAGTTATAGCGGTAAATGACTTACCGCAACTCTAGTGTTTGAAGCGGGAAGTAATTCATTAAGTGCGTCGTATGGCAACACTGCAATGGACGCTCCCTTCCGACGCGCTCGAATGCTCGAGCGCATTCCCGCCATCTAAGACAAAAGTTAACATACTGCTATAATTCGTTATTTCTGGGTGATAACCTTGTAGTGCCCTACCTTAGTTACCCCTCAAAATCTCAATTCTAGTCATTTATGTTCAGTAATCGTAATATGTCTCAATGTAAATTTATCCAACAAAAATTCACACTTCTCCGTCGCGTATCACCGATGCCTACAGCCGGAAAAGTATAAAAGTAAGGCCGCTGCTTCACTCGCCTAAAAAGCGGAACTTAATGGCCGAAGCAACAACACCTGGCCTTACAAGCGGTGACCCCAGAGTGTCTCTAAAATGGAATTCAACGGCTGCAGCAGCAACACCTGCCCTTTACAAGTGGTGACCTCAAATATGGAACTCAACGGCTGAAGCAGAAATATCATGGCCTTACAATTGGTGATCCCCCAGACGAATCGCCAGCCTCTTACAACTGGTGACCTCAGAACTAGTGATTTACCGATACCATTTTTTTGGCAGATACCGATACTCCGATACTTAAAAATACCGATACTTTGACCGATACTACTACCGATACCGATACTTTGTCGAGATTCCGGCCATTGCTCGAACGCTGAGGTCCTTTGCGGACTTTATAAGGCACAAAAAGGCCTTCCGCAATAAAGGACACAGGCTGTGCTCCTTCTAATCAGCCTAAAATTAAGAACGCTGATAATTTTACGACTAAGTGGAGCAATGGCGGGGGTTCCTCACGTCTTCGGCGACAAATGTAAATCTAAATACTAAAACGTTCGTCTGATCTTCTTGTTCGAGTCCTAAGCCATCGCGGCGGATTCGAGCAAGCTAAGGAGCGTGGCGACAGAAGGCGGCCACCTCAGATTGAAACCGGCCTTGAACGCGAGTGCACCTTCTTCTTGTGTGCTCCGCGGGACTCGGAATTCTGCCCTCGCTACCGGGGAATTTTGGGTCCTTGACAGCTGGCTACAGTGAAGAGTGTTTGCCTGAACATTGTTTTCGAAGATCTTCAGGTGAGACTCCCGCTAATGACGCTCCGCTTGTCCTTAACTATCTTAAATTTCAGCGTTACCGGCCCCAGATGGGTTACCGGTAAATTTGTGTGTCGTTAATGCGGGGAGTTGAGTCCACTTGTATAATTCTTAGTTACAGAACACAAAAAATAAGTACTGTCGAATCTCATTTGCCTGGTATCTCCATTGCTCAAAAATCTCCCTCGCTTATTGTTTTATAATACAAGATATCACACTACAGTTTTAAAGTATGCGTAGGTATTGTGATTTGATCGCCTATACGCTGCCATTTGCAAACATGCTTACTTGAATATGTGTGTACGTATATAGGTGTATGTGGGCATATGGGTGTGCATATGTCCACGTACACCTGTGTGCACTAGAGTAGATAAACCAGTCGAAGGTTGCATTTTATGTCATTCCTCTCCATTTCTGTGCAAGCATCAAACTAGACCGTCATGGTACCTATGTGTGTGTGTGTGTGTGTTTATAAATTTCAGACATTCTGCACCATATTACAAAGAAAATGTGACTTTCTTTCTAATATGAAATTGTAAAGCATCAATGTAAAAAAAGCAATAAATTCGTTGTGTGATCATCCATTTATACTGCAGTATTACGCTTATAGTGATATGCTTATAATAATGTGATCCCTATGTTTGTTTGTCAATTGCCAACAATTTGCGCCATATTTCAAAGATAATGTGATTTTTTTCTCATATGAAACCTTTATAGGACATTAATGTTTTCTTTCTTATTCACGTCCCACAATCGTTTTCATGTCTCAGACTTAGGTAGACTGTTTTGTGCCACTATTTTTAGTACGAAATTTTATAAAATTCATGCCATAATAAAAGATATTTTCTCCGTTTCCCTCGATTGGAATTTCTGGTTTATACTGACTGGTTTACGCTGATATTCGCGCACATGCTTACTTGTATATTTGTGTACGTGTGCACGCTATGCGTATGACACTAACTAGAATGCGTATGTATTGCCTCGATGCATAGAAATGCATTTGTGTATCCTTACGAGTTTGGTGTAGGTATGTGCGTGCATCTGTATGTGTATATATTTGCGTGTATATGTGCACACATGTGTGTACTAGACTGACAACTAGCATTTTACTAGGAGATAATGGTCTTTTTTCTGTTCACTCTCAACTTGTAACATTACCTAACTCGTCATCTCTTTATTATTGTAAAGCATTCATGTAAAAACTATACATTTGTTGTGCGATCATCCACTTTTCGTTTAAACAAAATGGTTATTAACTAATGACCGCTATGTTAAAATTGTTGGATTAGAAGTACAAAACTTATACTCTTCTTGGTCCTCATGCTTATGTGTACGTGTATACATGTATATGTATGTGTGTATATGTACATGTATATATGTATGAATATATATATATATGTATATATATACGGATGTATATTTATATGTATATGTTTTTTTTATGCTTCCTTAAAATGACACTTTTGAACATTGGCCGAAACAAGCGATTCATGTATTATTTCCTGGCGTCAAGAATTGCGAAGTCTTATGTCATGTACATGTAAACTGTCAAAAGTGTTTTCACCTCACAATGAAAATGCATCGTCCATGAAATTGTGTTGTCTCTTATAATTATCATTACATGTATTATCAAATGTAGATTAAGCAAGATTAGGAGTGCATTGCCCTCAATCATTTCTTTTCGACTAGTGACACGAGTTTTACAATACTCGTGTGTGTGTGTATCATCTAAGTGTATTAATTTTCAGAGATTTTAAAAACCAATGATGGTACTTTTGTACCATCTATATTGGAAATATGCTGTTTTTTCTTGTTAGGGTGGCTGCACACAAATTTTTTATTCGAAAACAATGTTGTTTTTATAATCTTGAATCTCAACTCTCATTTTCGAAATTTCTATTCGAAAGATAATGTCTTACAATTTTTCTTCATAAAGAGACACCTCTTAAAGAACTAAAATGTTCTAAGCGGTGCTGCTTTTGTGCAGTTTTGCCTAAACGGCAATTAAGCCGGCTTGATCTCAGCGCCATCTAGTTAATGGTAGAGCTTGGCTGGAATTCGGCAGGTGAAATCCCGGTATCTATCTATTCTCATCTTGAATTCTTTTTCTTTTCTTTTCAAAAAATAAAAGAAGAGGGAAATTTATCGTGTCAATTTTTAATTGTGTCTTAGCGCCGCTGTCCGGTGTAGCGAGGGCCGATTTTCAGTCTCCTTAGGTGTAAGTCGAGTGCAACCTGTGTTGTATTTTAGGCGAGGTTCCTTGTTGTGTTGCTTAAGAACCTTACGTTTTTACAGGTTCTGGCCTTTTTGAGCCTCGTCTACCTTTTATTAGGTTCTCTCATTAATATATGAAACTATTCTTTAACTCAATTTGAGTGTGTAAACTTTAATTAAAAGTAGAAATGTTGTGAAAGTGAAAGTAAGTGGTGGGGAAAATGTACCTTTTTGTGTCTTTCTTCTTCATTATTAATTTTCCATGTCATTTGTTGCGATGTAACTTGTCCACTTTAAAGTGTAGACGTGACTCTGGTTAGCTGAACTTTTTTCTAATAAGCCTTGAAATAGAAATTTGATTATTTAATTATGGAAACATGTACTGCCTTAGCCTTAAGCATTAAATTGTGGGGCATAAAGTGTAGCATTACATCTCTTAGAAAAAAAACTCTTTCTCCTAACGGTGATCCGGCCTTTCTTATTGAAGCTGTTCATCAATTAAATAGGCTGTTTCAGTCCTTTCGAATTCTGTCCGCTACTATTCCTTCAGATGTTAGTGAGGTTTCTGAGGAGGAGCTGGTTAGGAGGTCGGAGTATGAGGTTCAGGTCATAGAACTTATGGTAGAACTTAAAAAACTCATTTCCACTTCCCAGGTGCTAAACTCTAGTGCTACCGGTGAACCTTCTGTGTCTAAGGTTTCTACTTCTGATGTTCCTTTGAATATCTTTAGAGCACCTCAGTTGACACTTGAAAAATTCAGTGACAATGAGGGATGCTCTTTCAACTTCCTTCACTTTCAAGAGTCCTTTTCTAATGCCCTTCAGGCTTATCCTAACATGAGTGAGAAACAAAAGTTTATCTTCCTCAAAAATCAGCTTCAAGGAAGAGCTCTCAGTCTTATAGGGGAACTTCCTAACGAAGAAACTAGTTTTCCATTCTGCTTGGGCATTGCTTAAGCAAGATTTTCTTAACGCTGATAAATTAATCGCATAAGCTCTTGATGAGATCCTGAGCTGTCCCAGTGTACAGAGTCTATCTGAAATAAATTCTTTCCTCTCTAAGGTTAAATTTCGCCTTCTTGAGCTTTCCAAGTTGGTCTTGGATTTCTCTAATGGGAAGTCGGGTAACCTACTGTTTTCTGCTGTAATTAAAACTAAACTACCTGAATTTTTCCTGTTGGAACTCCTTCGCTATTTTAAAGCGAGTTTCTTTTCCTTGGAGATGTTTGAGAATGCTCATAAAGTGCTTTCTCTTCTCGAAACCAAAAGTAAATCAAAACCGTCTCATGTATTCCGTAGGAAGGAAACAGAACTGGTGACCCGGACTGCGGTGAGGGACAAAACGCCACATTTACCTAGGCCTAATAAGTCGCCCGATGTTAAAGGTATGTCGATTCTGTAACCAGGCTAACCATGCTTCGTTTGCATGCAAGCGCTTTAATTCGCACGAAAAGCGTGTGAAACGGGCTGGTCAATTGAAATTATGTACTACCTGTTTGAGCAGTAAGCATTTGTCAAGTGCGTGTCCCTCCAAAGTTAAGGGTCTCCCGTTCCTGCGCTCTTTGTGTAAAGCTAACAATCATATTAGCCCTTTGTGTCCTAAATTTGTTGGATCCAGTGCCTTCGTTGCAACCTCCTCATGACGGTTAAAGGCACGTCTAAGGATGTGCCCTCTTGTTGCTCTTACCACCAAGTATGGTGGGGTAACTAAGCGTGTTAATTTTCTAATTGATAGCGGCAGTCAGTCGTTGCTTATTGATTTGGAGACCGTAAGTTCCGACTATTCTGATGTAGACTTGCAGGAGCTAACTATTAACACTGTAGGTGCTTCTGTTCCTTTAATTGGTAAGCAAATTAGCATTGAACTCATGCTTCCGGACAGTGAGAAGCATGAGGTTGATGTTTTCGCTATGAGAAATTTGAACCTCCAGATGGGTATGAGAGATTTGAAGGCTAAACTCGAAATTTTAAAAACAAACTTCCTTTGTTGACTTCCTATCCTGAAGTTATGAATGATAGCATCCAAATTCGTGGAATTTTGGGTGTAGATGCTCTTCAAGCTTTTAAAGTATTTGAGTTACAGCACGTAAATGGCTATAAGACCATGCGCATTTTTAACGGGTTTCTACCCTTTGGGGAGTTGAAATGTTACAACTCCTCTTTATCTTCTCTTGTTGCTTCTAAAATTAAGAAGCTAACTAATGATCTTAAAACTTCCGTTGAAAGAAATATTAATGTTAAATAATGAACACCTTCTCTGTCTTCTGACAATGAAACTAAAAGGAAAACTAAAAGGAAAGTTGCCAAATGTAAGTTGAACGAAAATCGTTTCCGTAATGTTCTTGCTAACTTTTTTGAAACTCCAAAAGTATGTACATCATTATTAGACGTTTCTGAGCGGTGTGTAGTGCAGACTGGACTTGATCAGCTGCTTGACCTTGAGCTTATGGGTATACCCTCTAAGGAGGAAGAAAATTATAGGGAATTGGAAGATTTTAAATATAGTGTTACTCTTGAAGAAGGTAGATATTCTGTCCAGTTGCCCTGGAATCGCCAACTTTTGGCTAGAGTGCCTAACAATTTCGTATTAGCAAGATATCTTGCTCGTAAAGTAGCGAATGACAATGCCCAAAAGGGGATAGAGAGTGCCAATAACGACGTCTTCCGTAAGCAGCTTGAATTAGGGATCATAGAGCCGATTGCATCTATCAAAGGGATAGATGTGCGGGCGCATAAATGGATTCCGCATAGGCCCGTTATTAGAACGCATGTTGAAACTTCCAAAATCCGACCGGTTTTTAATTGCTCTTTGAAAGTCGGTGGTTTGCCCAGTCTGAACGAAGCCTCGTATGTAGGCCCTAATCTGCTGAATAATCTGTTGGGACTGTTGGTTTATTTCCGTTCAAATACCGTTGTGGTTCTTTCTGACATTTTTAAGGCATTCTTGCAGGTAAAACTTGCTTGTGATTTTGACCGCAATCAGTTTAGCTTCATCCTTTTCAAGGATGGCATATTTTTGTATTATCGTTACACTACTCTGTTGTTCGGGTTTTTTGCATCACCTTATATTCTTAACTATCTGCTTAAATTGCACGCCCAAACTATAACCGATTTGTCAGTTAGAGACGTTATGGCGAATAGGCTGAACGTCGATAATTTAGTGTTCAATACCGAGAGTCCTGAAGTGGCGCTGTGCACTTTTCGCAGAGCCAACAGTGCATTTGAGGAGAGTGGGTTTCCGTTACGCAAATGGAAGTCCAATAATTCTGAACTTCTTTCCCAAATTGACCCTGCTCTATGAAGTGCCGAAGTGCACTCCAGAGTGCTAGGGTACGACTATAACTCTTCTACTGATCTTCTTTCTCTGTCTGCAAAAATGTTGGACTCTTCGTGTAAAACTCGAAGAAAAATTCTTTCTGAAGTAGCGTCTATTTACGACCCCTTGGGAATTTTGTTGCCCTTTTCTGTGCGAGGTAAGCTCATTTTGAGAAAATTGACGCCCTTGAGGCTAGGTTGGGATCAGGATGTTCCGGAAGACTTATGTAATGAATGGCAGAAATATTGTCTGGAATTTTCGGAATTGAGGGATTACAAGTTTCCTAGGATGACTTTGGCTGAGACTAAAACTACCCAACTTGTTGTATTTTGTGATGCTAGTGCTAGCGCCTTTGGTACATGTATTTAGGGCGTCCAAGAGGATCGCAGCGCATTACATTCCTCTAAAGTTAAAGTTTCGCCTTCTCGCCAGCGAACTCTTCCTTCCCTCGAACTCTTGGCAGTGTTTCTTGCCTATCAGTGTCTTGTATCTCTTCTGTGTGATGTTAATTTTCCTTATAAAGTGGCTAATGTAACTATTCTTACTGATTCACAGGTCACCCTAGCTTGGCTCTTGAGCGGTAAACCTCCTGGGAAAAATGTATTTGTAAGCAACAGGAAAAAAGACATAGAAGCCATGCGTAAGCAGCTTGAGTGTAAGGCCTTGGCTACCTTTAGTTACAAGTACGTGCCCACGATGTTTAACGTTGCAGACATGCTGACGCGAGGTGTTAAGGTATCTAAGTTTCTAGAGTATAAATTTTTGTGGTTAGAAGGTCCTTCTTGGATCAGAGAAAGTAGAGATAAGTGGCCTAAGGGTCACTTATGATGCATTCCGCAGCAATTTGTTTCAGACACGTGTATCGCAGTTAATGTTGCTCACCCAGGTGAAGCTTCTATTGTAACGCTTGAGCGCTTCTCCTCCTACCCAAAGCTGTTGGGTGCGGTGGAGAAGGTATTTAGGGCCGTAGCAACCTGGAAGCGCGCAGATCCGGGGAAGTCTAAACTGCGAGCGTTTCTTTACCTCATTTCCTCTATGCAAAGAGAGCATTTTGCCAGCGAGATAGAGGTCTTGGAAACCAAGAATCCTCGTCCGCCGTTGCTTGTTAGATCTTTCAACTTGTTTCTTGACTCTCATCATTTAATTAGATCTAGTAGCGGCATTGTCTTGGCAGAGGAATTAGATTACAACACTAGGAATCCTATTCTGTTGTCTAGTTCTTCTCATCTAACCTGTCTTCTGATCTTGCATACTCATAAAACTCTTAATCATCAGGGTGTTGAATCTACCGTGCAAAAGTTTAAACTGGACGGTTATATGATACCTCGCTGTAAGCGTACTGTGCGGGGCGTTCTATCCAAATGCATAGTATGCAAGCGTGTGAACGCTAGGCATTCTCTTATCCTGACCCGCCTGCTTTGCCAGACAGTCGGACTAATTTTGTGAGGCCTTTCGCTACCACGGGAATGGACTTTTCAGCTCATTTCTGGGTGTTAGATCAGTTTGGCCATAAACAAAAAGTGTATCTTTTACTGTTTACGTGTTTCCAAACTAGAGCAATTCATTTAGAACTTCTTCCTTCCATGACGCTGGAGGAATTCTGTTTCGCCTTTATTCGCTTCACGAACGAAAAGGGTGTGCCTAACACCGTTTACTCAGATAATGCTAAAACTTTCGTAGCTGCTTCTGACCTTTTGGCAGAAGTTTTAACTTCTTCCTTGTATGAAGAACGTTTCCGCACTTTTAACATTTAATTCAAAACTATCCCAATCTATAGTCCACAATTTGGTGCGATCTGGGAACGCTTGTTTAAATCCATCAAGGAAAGTTTGTACAAACTCTTTGGCCGTAGCACATACCCTTACTCTACCTTTTGTACTGCCGTTTCTGATATCACTCTAAATCTTAAATCGACGTCCTCTTTCCTACACAGAGACGAGGGACACTATTTTGCCTATCATGCCTGTTCAATTCCTTCAACTTTACCCTACTTCTAACTCTTTAATCCTTTCCGATGAGGTCCCTGACTTGGAAACCGAGGACGATGAACGTCGAGAGCATCTGCTCTCCGCGCTTGAGAGGCGCGACGTCATGGTGGCCAAGTTTAGGGAGCTCTGTTACTCACAGTACTTAGTCACCCTAAGAGGTCCATATCCTCTTAAAACTTTACCTCTTAATAATAAATTCCTGTCTGTAGGTCAGTTTGTCTTATTAAGGCATCCCATAAAACCTAGACCGTTTTGCACCTTAGTCCGTATCATCGCGCTGCTTCCTGGACGCGATGGCAAGGTCCGGGTTGTTGAAATTATCAAGGCTGATAACTCAGAGTCTGCCGTTAAAATTTCCTTACTTTACCCCCTGGCTTCTGATACTGCTTCAGAGGTGGGGTGGGAAAGCGCAGAGAGAAGCTCGAGTGAGGAGTTGCATCCTTCTTTCGAGCCTCCCGGGAGTTCCTTTTCTCGTGAGGGTAGTTCCTTTTCTATTGAACGTCCTAGAGATCAGCATTATTCTTCTGAATCAGACTCCTCTGAAACTTCCAAAGAACCTGAAATTGAGGCAGCTGCACGGCCTAGGCGACAGGCAGCTCGCCAGCAACGCAGCAAGCTTGCCGACTTAATTAGGAGAGGTCACCTCTAATGTCCTTCCCTACTTTGTTGCTGTTAAAAATTATATGCGCATAAATATAATTGGTGTTCTTTCTATGCTTCCTCTGGAAAGCAACATTAATGTATTAAAATGTTTGAACGTTAAATCTATGTAACGGAAATTTCTGATGAAAACTCCGTTTTTTCTCTTGCCGGGATTGTGTCGAGATTCCGGCCATTGCTCGAACGCTGAGGTCCTTTGCGGACTTTATAAGGCACAAAAAGGCCAGGCCTTCCGCAATAAAGGACACAGGCTGTGCTCCTTCTAATCAGCCTAAAATTAATAACGCTGATAATTTTACGACTAAGCGGAGCAATGGCGGGGGTTCCTCACGTCTTCGGCGACAAATGTAAATCCAAATACTCAAACGTTCGTCTGATCTTCTTGTTCGAGTCCTAAGCCATCGCGACGGATTCGAGCAAGCTAAGGAGCGTGGCGACAGAAGGCGGCCACCTCAGATTGAAACCAGCCGTTAACGCGAGTGCACCTTCTTCTTGTGTGCTCCGCGGGACTCGGCATTCTGCCCTCGCTACCGGGGACTTTTAGGTCCTTGACAGCCGGCTACAGTGAAGAGTGTTCGCCTGAACATTGTTTTCGAAGATCTTCAGGTGAGACTCCCGCTAATGACGCTCCGCTTGTCCTTAATTATCTTAAATTTCAGCGTTACCGGCCCCAGATGGGTTACCGGTAAATTTGTGTGTCGTAGGGCCCGTTAATGCGGGGAGTTGAGTCCACTTGTTAGGGTGGCTGCACAACTTTTACAATCATCTAACCTAATAATACCCGCTGTGTGTTTATGTATTTGTTCGGTGTCCGCTTCTTAAGAAACATAGGATGTCTGAGTTTGTGGTATCATGGATACCGAATTCCTCAGTATAACGTTGAAAGATCGTCTCTACATGCATTGATATGTTTGAAATTTTATCAGGATAGGTTAGCAGTATTGGATAGGTTGTTGTGATCGCCGTAATTTGCACATTTTTCCTAACCGTGTCGCTTTTGTGCAGCTTTCAGGCCATATTGAATAATTAAAAGACATCAAATTAAATATAGTAATTTTGAGAATAGCTGTGCCCGAAGTAATCGTTTTTGAGTAATGGTGATTTGTCACCGGAAGGGAACTCCGAGTCAAGAGAGCTTTGTGTGTTCTTGTGCATATGTGCTCGGCATAAACATTTTAAACCTACCCGACTTTCCGTTCCACGTATTGGCAACAGTGGACAACGCATTAGTGGTGTAGGGCCTACAAGAACCGCAGTTGCTACCATGTAATGACGATCGCTAGGCCTTCGCGTCGTGAACGTGCTTTGCGGCGGTGAGACTCACGACATAGAATTAGGATAGCATAGGTTAGGTAATGTTGACGGAATTTTTCCATGGGTTCATCTAGCTTAACGATGACATTGTCCTTGGCATTTCCATGGGTCATGCTGCTACTTAATAACACCCTTGCCCTTGCTTTATTTGTTTGGTGTCTGTTTCTTCCATTTCTCTGTCACGCTGATAAGGATAGTTATAATGACCGTATCTGTGATACGAGTTTCACCAGTGCGCAAGTACAAGAATAATTTTCATCACGGGTGCTGTTTGGATGGATATACTGTATTTGTTTGTCATCTACATCTAGAAAATTCGTTCATGAAAGGTATTGAATCCCATTTTTGGCAGGCCGTGCACACTTGTATTAAAATAAAACCATTATAAGCCCTCTATGGGTGTTATAATAAAATTATTTGCTAATATCTCTAATAATATAATAATATTGACAATAAAGTTTCCGATTATGAAAAAAAATGTTCTTGCTATGTTAACTATATTGTTGAGAAAAATAACAAAATGAAATACATTAAATAGATATGTGTTTCTAATTGTATTGCAACGTAATGTATGTAGACTAGTTATAATAGCAACTGGCTCCAAAAGTGGACCAAAACAATAATTTATCCAAAAAAGGGTTGTCATTTTCGTATTATTCACACCAAATACGAGTACATACTTTGGCGAAAAGAAAATAGTAAAATTCGATAAACCTCGAAACCGTAAATATCCGCAAACACGCAACCATCTATAAGATGAGGAATTTAAAAACTAAAATTTCAAGGAACTTGATCATATTTATAAGGAATACATTTCGGAGTCCAGAGCCATCGTCAGTTCATAAATTTACTAATCATTATGTCTGCAATAAAAAAATGAACAAAATGTTGGATCCAGTCATTAAAGGAAATCAAGAAAATAGAAATTAAAACATGTCCCAGAAAAACTAAAATCGACAAGATTATTATTTAGTCACAATTTGTAATGGGTAGGAACTGTGGTGGTTCCATCTAGCTGTGCGCGCTCACCACCACACAAGCTCAAAAGCGCTACCCCACAGCCTCAAAGCGCTCTTACTGGCCGACCAACCAGCGCTCAAGTTCGGCGCTGGGGTGCCGGACAAGCTGCGCGCTCCGAGCAGCCAGGCAACATCTGAATACACCCACGTACGTTTAGCACAGCACAGACGCCGACAACCTGGCACCGCGAGTCCACTAACCAGAAGGCTAGATCTCGTCAGCGAGGCCGTCGCCAGCCCTATATAAAGAGCTGCGCGGTAAGCGCAGTTCAGTTCGCACAGTTCGCACAGTGCACTCGCAGGAACCCTGTATATTCACACAAGTCTTCTTCCTGCGAGCCTCCTCACTGCAACGGCTCACACAATTCTTCCAACGAGCCTCCTCACAGCAGCGGCTCACACAAGACTTCTCCCTGCGACTCTCCGCGCAGTGACTCCGGCATTCACTAGTCTCGGCTGCTCAGCAAGCAGTAGCCTCACGGCCTCCATCGCCACCTCGACGGCGCACCGCTACGCCACGGTACGCACGACGCGACTTACCGACAACCGTCGGTCCTCCAAGTCGTCCCTGTGTACTATACTACCTGCCTGTAATCATTTACCTAATGTGCCACACTGTCGGCGATCTTCTCAATAATACGGCCTTTATTCCAGTTGTGTTTTCCTTATCCTGTCGGGTTCGTTTGCACCTCAGGCACTCGCTCCGGGCATAGATGTACAAAGTCTATAGATATTCACAAGTCTGCCCGGAGTGTAAAGCAGCCTGAGGGAGAACACACCACAGAACTATCAGGATTGTTGAGGGCCAGTTTTCGTTTAAAAATATGTAACGATTCTAAAATTCTGAGGTCACATGTAGTTTTTTTTTTATAATGAAGGCCTCTACGGGTGCTTTATTTCCAATCAAGCCTGATACAGATCACCTTGTACATTGGATTTTCAAATGCCGTATAACTAACGCCAGGACGCCATGACGCTTTCCCCCGGTCGAGACCGGTACCCATTTCAGATACCTGGGTAGAGTGGGGTATTGTGCTTGGAATTTTTCTCCTATACCTAACAGAGAAAATCGCCACTGCCAGCGCCGAGATTCGATCCCGGGTCTCCCGCACGGCGGCAGAACCCTCTAGCCACATGGCTATGGCGACACTTTTCCAGATGCGGTGCCCAACGCATGTATCCATCCTAACAGCACTCGTGATGAAAAATATTCTTGTACTTGCGCACTGGTGAAACTAGTATCACAGATACGGTCAGTTGAAGCCGAATCTAAGATTTTGAAGTCCGCAGAGGATATTAGTGCGTTGCATTTTACTGCGTGATTACGCACTGCGGAGTGTGAGGAGTAAGCTAATTAGTTCCCCGCGCGGAAGCTTCGACTCCGATGTTCGGCCATTCTGTTATAAAAATTTCGTGACGTCATGCCAACGTACGATGATGTGCACTGCACACCACTGTACAACTGTTAAGGCCCTGATACACTCAGCAAATATCTCGGTGATAACCGCCAGCACGCCTCTCAATGTGCCTCCCATCCCTGCACACCAGCCAGTTGGCAGAGTGGCCACCGAGCTTTCAGCGATCCGTGCATGTCTGGATAAGATGGTCGTCACTGCGATGAGCAGTACAGTTTTGGACGTTGACGGGAGAGGTGCGCAGCAATGTCTTGCTCCGCAATTGAGTGGACAAAACTCGAACGCTGAACTCTATTGACGCATTTAAAAAATACGACTGCTTGCATGGGTGCTCGCAGTGCCACAGTGGTTAAGGGATCGGCCTTGTATGTTGGAGACGAGGGTTCGTATCCCGGCGCTGGCGCTGCGATTTTCCCCGTTGGGTATAAGGGAAAGCTCAAGCACAATACCCCACTCAACCCAGGTGTCGGAAATGGGTACCGGCTTTACGGGGGAACCATCATGGCGTCCTATATATAGTGTTAGTTATAAGACATTTGAAAAACCAATGCTCAAGATCATATGTATCAGGCTTGATTGGAAATAAAGCATCCCAAAGATGCCGATGTTTATGTTTGCAGAATGTGATAAGCAGCGCTTACAGAAGGCTAAAGCACAGGGCAATGTGCGCTTTGTTTTAATCCTGCGCTCCAAACGGCTGGTCGCAACCACGCACCTACCCGTACGACACGCTGAGGCAGACTGACGCCTTGCAGTGCATTCCGCGGTGCTTCATCTTGCGTGCTGAGTGTATCATGTCGCCAGTTCTCACTTCAACTGGCGGACAGATCCACTGCCGCAATTTCTCGAGTCATGAACGCCAGTGTATCGGGGACTTTAAGAATAAATCAGAGAGGCTCGCATCTCCATCGGAAGCGTATCCTTGTACCAAAAAAAAGAAGCAACCTTAAAATTATACAATTTCGGTACAAATATACGCTTTTGATGGAGAAGAGAGCCTTTCTGATTTATTCTTACAGTTGTACAGTTGTGTGCAGTGCACATCATCGTACGTCGGCACGACAGCACAAAATTTTTATATCAGAATGGCCGATCATCGGGGTTGAAGCTTCCGCACGGGGAACCATTCGCGCAATTCGTACGTAATCGCGCAGTAAAATGCAACGTACCGATATCCTCTGCGGACTTCAAAATCTTAGATTCGGCTTCAACTACATGTGACCTCGGAATTTTAGAGTCGCTACATATTTTTAAACGAAAACCGGCCCTCAACAATTCTGACAGTTCCTACCCATTGCAAATTGTAAGTAGGTCTTGTCGATTTTATTTTCTCTGGGACATGTTTTGATTTTTTTTTTGTTTTCGTGATTTCCTTTAACGACTGTCTCCAATATTTTCTTTTTGCTTTTATTGTAGTCATAATGAATTTTACTTTTACGAACTGATGATGGAGCTGGACTCCGAAACGTATTCCTACTAAATATGATTAAGTTCCTTGGAATATTCCTAGTTTTTAAATTCCTCATCAAGTTGCGATTAAAGCAATCAACTGAACCGTTCAGATGTATTCAACTAAAAGATTGCTCGTGAATTTTTCAAACATTTTAACACAGAAGAAAAATACAAGATTCGTTATGAACGGCGATATACTTGCTAAATTAAAATAAATTCTTAGCTTCTGAATATTTGACGATTAACAAGTCGAATTAAAATAGAATTTTCAGCTACTTCTATATTAAATTCACAAAAACTTTCATATGCACCTTCAACTTTATCAAATTGGTTTGGTTTTTGTTAGTCTGTCCCATACTTTAAGAAATGGATATTAGGTCAAACTATAAAGGTTTTAGTCGTAAAAGTATAATAATTTTATGTCGCTACAGGGTTTAACTATTCATGCCACATACATAGCTTTCAGTTATGATCGTACGTGACTCATCGGGAATTCAAAGAAGTGAATTCAGTTAGCGGGCCTGATTAAATGCTATAATTCAGCAGTTAGCTAACTAATTTACTAGTTATGAATAGGCTCTTTATTTGATTACATGTACGCACAGCTCGTCAAAAATGACGGGATTCACTAACTTTCTTGAACAAATTTTCCAGATGTGGTGCCCAACGAATGTATCCATCCTAACAGCACTCGTGATGAAAAATATTCTTGTACTTGCTCACTGGTGAAACTCATATCACAGATACGGTCACTAAAACTCTCCTTATGAGCGTGACAAAAAAAATGGAAGAAGCGGACTCCAAATAAACCATGAGTATTATTAGATAGTAGCAGGACGGCCAGGACCAGTGGAAATTCCATGGACAATGTCATCGTTAAGCTAGGTGGACCCGAGAAAAAATTCTGTCAGTGTAACCTAACCTGTGCTAACCTAGCCTATCCAAATCTAAGCTAATCTATCCTATCCTAACAAAACCTATCCTGATAAAATGTCAAATATTTAAATGCATGGAAACACAATCTTTTAATGTTACACTGAGGAATTTGGTATCCATGATACCGCAAACTCACACAACCAATGTTTCTTAAGAAGCGGACACCAAATAAATATGTAAATAAACACACAACGGGTATTATTAGGTAACATACTTTTACTCTCATGAGTCATGAACTTCATTTTAATGATAAAATACGTATTATTGGAAAGTATCGGTAAAGTATCGGCTGGATTTTGCCGATACCGATACCACTAAAAACGGCCGATACTGCCGATACCGATACCGGCAGTATCACTACTCAGAACCATCACGGAGTCAAGACTCTGAGGACTCCAGCGGGCTCACCGACGGGCCGAGGCCTCTACATTGCCGGCCTCTTACAACTGGTGACCCCAGCAGCTCCAAAATCTGGAGACCCAGCACTGGCTGCAGTTCTCCAGCGGGTTCACCATCGGGCCGAGGCTTCTACACCGCTTGCCCCTAACTACTCGTAGCCGCAGCAGCTCTTCACAGCGGGTTCGCCATCGGGCCTAGGCTTCCACATTGCCTGCCCCTGACAACTGGTGACCCAGCAGCTCTCCAGCGGTTTCACCGTCGGGCCGATGCTTCTACAGTGCCTGCCCCTAACAACTGGTGACCAAGTAGCACCATCGCTGCTCTCCAATTTCAACCAACGAAGCAACCTTCATCGCAATTTCCGCTAGGGGTTCCTATTACTTCAAGAACGTATAATCAAGCGCAAAAATGCACAACCGAGCCGCCAAAACGCCTACAGCTCGGCCTCATCGTTCTGCCTCATCGCATGGCCTCATCGCTCCGCTTATCGCACGGCCTCATCGCTCAGCCTCATCGCTCGGCTTCATCGCGCTCGGCTTCATCGCTCGGCTCTATCGCACAGCTTCATCGCTCGGCTTCATCGCTCCGTCTCATCGCTCGGCACCAACACTTGGCAGGATCATCATTTTTATTCACTAAATTATATTGTTCAAACTTCTTTCTCTCTAGGGGGAGGGTACTTGTAGTGCCCTACCTTAGTTACCCCTCAAAATCTCAATTCTAGTCATTTATGTTCAGTAATCGTTATATGTCTCAATGTAAATTTATCCAACATAAGTTCCCACTTCTCCGCCGCGTATAACCGGTACCTACAGCCGGAGAAGTATAAAAGTAAGGCCGCTGTTTCACTCGCCTCAAAAACGGAACTCCTCGGCCGAAGCAACAACACCTGGCCTTACAACCTTTATTGTGTTATTAGCTGAAAGATCCTGAAAGTAGGTTCAGGCCCCGCGAGCTCCGCGGGGTGAGCTAATAATAAATTACGAAGTGTTCAAACGTACTCTAACAGCTCAACCGCGCCAAAAATAAAACCTACCGCTCTAACGCGTAAAATACTCATTTGCCGCCAAAAGTTTATAGAAGAGAAGTAGTTTATTTTGATGTTATTACCATGATTCAAGCAACAAAAATTTGAAAATCCATTAGTAGCAAGTTTATTCGATCGCATTCGTCATCAAAGACATAAATTAACGTACCGCTATAACTCGTAAAATACTCATTTCCAACGGAAAGTGCATAGAAGAAAACTTGCTTATTTCAATCTAATTGACTATGTTTAGGCATCAAAAACTTGAAAATCGATTACTAGCAAACACTTTACATATACCAAACTTTTTTACCCGTAAAAAAATATAAGGCAACATAAATAATTAGAAAATACAAAAAAATCACGGAGGGGCAATCAGTCCACCCTGGGCGCTTTCCCACGTAGTGGGGCTCATTGCCCCCACTAGGTATTTTAATTTACCTCGTGTGAAAATTTCATTTAAAAAGCTAATAGTCTCAACTTAATCTCAAAATTATTCTAATAAACAATACTCTCAAAATATACTTCACAGTATTTCAAAAGCAGCAAGTACAAGGGTTAAAAGTAGTTTCATTTAGCAGTAAAAAACGCCTAGTTGGGCTTAAACAGTTACCGCTATTTAACTCACCAGAACTTCCTCTCAGTTCATCCGACTTCATCGTCAATCAGAATTATAAAGCTCATTTTACACTAGCGGTGTGGAGCGGCGGTGTGGAGCGACAGGGAACTTGCAATAGCTCCGCCCACGAGAGGATTGAGCGTCACTGCGCACCAACTTGCTTTTACATTGCCGCTCAATACAACGCTCCTTCCCGAGAGACAGCAATCGTCACGCAGGGCTCCCCCTCTGTTTTTTTCCACCCAGATCTTTTTTTCGATTCCTCCTGGGTTGCTAGGTGAATTTTTTATGTACGAGGCCTGTCGAAAAAGTATCCGACCTTTGGCCAGAAAAAATACTTCAACAACCTGACGGGGTTGGGACCCTAATCCCCTTCAAAGTAGGCTCCTTGTGCTTCCACACACTTAGCCCACCGATCCTTCCACTGCCGGAAACACCTCTGGAAGTCTTCTTTTGGAATGGTGTTCAGCTCTGTCGTCGCGTTCCGCATTATCTCTTCTCTACTCTCAAAACGGGATCCTTTCAGTGGTGTCTTCAATTTTGGAAACAACCAGAAGTCGCAAGGAGCCAGGTCTGGAGAGTAGGGAGGTTGGCGAACGGTCGTAATTCCATGTTTGGCCAAGAAATTGCGGATCAAATGGGATGAATGTGCGGGCGCGTTGTCGTGATGCAAGTGCCAGTTGTTCGCAGTCCACATGTCTGGTCTTTTGCGCCGAACTGCATCACGAAGTCGCCGGAGAACATCCTGATAGTACTCCTTTGTCACTGTTTGTCCTTCCGGTGCGTATTCGTGATGCACAATTCCACGGACATCAAAGAAAACAGTCAGCATCGAAGGAGTCAAACAGGCAATGCGACGATGGAGCTGAACACCATTCTAAAAAAAAACTACCAGAGGTGTTTCCAGCAGTGGAAGGATCGGTGGGCTAAGTGTGTGCAAGCACAAGGGGCATACTTTGAAGGGGATTAGGGTCCCAACTCCGACAGGTATTCGAAATATTTTTTCTGGCCAAAGGTCGGATACTTTTTAGACAGGCCTCGTATTGCTAAATATATGTGTTTTTTTTTCAAGTCAGATAGTGAATTCATTATTCCCTGAAGTTAATTTAATAGCGCAGTTAAGAATTATTGTTTCAACACCGTGTGCTAATGAATATCTGATTCAAAACCACGCCAATCGAATGGGGTAGAACGTGTTCAATATGTTTCTCGACCTCCTTGAAAACGCGTAACGAACGAGTATCTACGAACTTGCAAGCCCGGCCAAGCCATGGATAGCCGGCGCTCCATGTATTGTCGTGCGCTAGCGGAATTTCTATCTTCGCTTCGGCACGCAATTGAACGGAACTCGGTAGGACGCCCAAAGGGAAACGAGGTCTCTTCAAGTTTTTTGTTTCTTATCCCGTGGTTCCGTAAATCTGCACAGACAGGTATAGTCAGACTCGGACTAGCGATTGCATGACAGGAGAATTCCTAATCTAGGATCATAGTCGACTGACCAGTTGACGTATACAGCACTACATAACAAGAAAGGAAATTCATGCCTCGAAAGTATATGAGAAGTAGCTGAGTGAGACATGGGAGGCAACTGAATAATTCTAGCACTAGACATGATATTCTAATGACGGAAGGGCGATAAGAGTGGTCACGAGGCATAGTCCTCGGAACAACATAGCACAATGATATTCCATAACTCAATTATTATCATTATATAGGAAAGTTTTAGCCTCCCTTAACCACGACAAAGATGTTCCAAGAGAGGAAAGAAGAAGGCACCATTTAGTATGAGGTTGAGGGAACGCGGAATCTATGCACAAGGCGCACAGGAGTAGTGAGCTAGGAAAGAAGTTCCTGAAACAAGAAAAGGTTTCTGTTGCATTGACAGGGAAGAAAACAAGTCTCTAGTCGAGGAACACATTGTCAAGAACGCCCTGCCAAAGACACACTGCTAGGAAACACATTAGAAAGAACACGTTTATGATACACGCACACGAGTATTGTAAGACTCGTGTCACTGGTCGAAGGAAATGATTGAGGGCGATGGACTCCTAATCTTGCTCAATCTACACTTGATAATACATGCAATGATAATTATAAGAGACAACACAATTTCATGGACGATGCATTGTCATTGTGAGGTGAAAACACTCTCGACAGCTTACATGTACATGACATAAACTTCGCAATTCCCGACGCCAGGAAATAATACATGAATCGCTTGTTTCGGCCAATGTTCGAACTGTCATTTTAAAGAAGCATAAAAAAAATATATTTATGAATATACATCCGTATATATATACACACGCATATGCATTCACACACATACACACATGTATACATACACACATACATGTACACACGTACACACAAGCATGAGGGCCAAGAAGACTATAAGTTCTGTATCTCTAACCCAACAATTTTAACATAGCGGTCATTAGTTAATAAGCACTTTATCCAAACAAAGGTGGATGATCGCACAACAAATGTATAGTCTTCACATGAACGCTTCACAATGATAAAGAGATGACGAGTTAGGTAATGTTACAAGTTGAGAGAGGATACTCTAAAATACTTACAGACGATGGGGAAAGGTCCCTCACTTTAGACCTGGAACAGCCATGAACTAAGTGACTACTCTGTCTCTTTCTTTAACCTATCTGTGGAAGAGGGACAGCAAAATTAGGTCTCTAAAGCAGGGGCAAGTTACCTAAGTAACTTGCCCCTGCTTTAGAGACCTAATTTTGCTGTCCCTCTTTAAAATAAAAACTATGTGGTGGTTCTTCCATGGATTGGACATCAGTACTTGATATTGAAAAATTCATGACACATCGCGCCAAACTTGTACCAACTTGGAAACATGATTTTCTTGTCTTTGTGTTGCACTCTTTATAACATTCATTAATAGAAAGATGTGAAACAAAGTAAAATAATTTTAGTCGATTGGCTTCTCACCTATGAGCTGTGCTGGGCAAGTTGCGCCAGTCAGTAAGGTGGAAGCCTAAAGTTACGGCCTCCTCAGTAGACTGAGAATAGGCGCAGAAATTTGAGACCACTAGCCCATGTGATTTGTGTTTTCAAAGCGACGTTGATAAACGTGTACTTGCCGCTTTCATTTTTTGATAATAGGATTTGTTGACAATGGCTGATCTGAAAACACAAATCACATGGGCTAGTGGTCTCAAATTTCTGCGCCTATTCTCAGTCTACTGAGGAGGCCGTAACTTTAGGCTTCCACCTTACTGACTGGCGCAACTTGCCCAGCACAGCTCATAGGTGAGAAGCCAATCGACTAAAATCATTTTACTTTGTTTCACATCTTTCTATTAATGAATGTTATAAAGAGTGCAACACAAAGACAAGAAAATCATGTTTCCAAGTTGGTACAAGTTTGGCGCGATGTGTCATGAATTTTTCAATATCAATAACTGATGTCCAATCCATGGAAGAACCACCACATAGTTTTTATTTTTAGTACACAAATCTTTCAATAGTGAAGCAGTGGTTGATTTGTATTCTTAATTAAATATGAAATTGTATTATCTCTGTGTTCATCCATGAAATGTAACAAACTTAAGATAGATCTTCTGTGTCAATTCAAATGCATTAAAATGTCAGTCTCTACATATTACATTTACTGCCTATGACACTGTTTACAACGCTATATTTACTTTCTATGACAACATAGCTGACATGGCTTGACTATTATGCAAATGTTGCTGAGCAAAAAGAAAGAAAAAACATTTGAACGTTAATACAGAATCACTCGGAGCAGTGAAAGGAAAAACAGGAATCAGTTTATCAGTCAAATCACACATTCTCTTCTAAAGTACTGCCAAAATGGAACCTGACATTTCCAAACATTACACTGCAGCGCACTCGCTATGAAACGTTACGACGGCTAGTCTGGCTTAATGTGGGTGGTTCACCGGCCACCGGAAGCATCCTCGAATGCTCTAGAAGCCGGCTGTTCACCGCTATCTAAACACAAATATGTTAAGGCGATCGACAAATGTAGCTAACAATGGAACACGTTCAAGTTAAATAAATATCTAACACGAATTCACTTTTAAAAGACACAGAAACTTAAGATTATCCGGGAACACACTGTTGTACTTGAACTTGAACTTGAACTTGAGGGCCGACAGTGTCGGGGCCTTTGTAACGGCCTACAATTCCCTCCACAATTTTCACACAAAGAGTTCAGCGCCTGGTACCAGACTTGTCCACTAAACTACTCAGGATCTACGATCCTCGTCACAAGCCTCCATTGGAAGGCATCACCGGGACAGCCAGTGTGTCAAAACACCATCCCTCGGCACATTGGGTCATTACAGCCCATTCTACCAGACTGGCTCATTCCAGTCACTGTCTCTTACTCCAGGCACGCACAAGAAACACTTTCATAGCCTCAGTGATACTCGCATTACACTCCTGATCCAATCCAGCAAGACAGCTCATACCGCAATCATCTTCAGCACATCTGGCATTCCACTCATTTTCTCCATAATGCTCAGACACCACATTCATAAAACTCTCTCTCTCTTGCTCATACTTACTACATTCCAGCACAAAATGCTCAATTGTTTCCTCTACTCCACTATTACACTGCTGACATAATCTGTTATTATTCTCATTCCATCTCCATGTACGTCTGTTCACACTCAATGACTTACTTCTCACAGCAAACAAGAGTTGACTTCCAAAACTACCATCATAGAACAGCTCAAACTTAGGTGCTTTCTTTTTCATATACCAGTTAAGTGTAGGCTTCCGCATCATGCTAAGCTTCCACTTATTCAATCCATACTCTTTTGTTTGTCTCTCAACCTCTTTCTTCCACCTCTTGCAGTCGCACTCAGGCCCTACACCTCCAACATTTATTAAACTCCAGTCATCCACAGGTCTCCCAATTCTAACATGAATAATCTTTTGCATACTGTGTTTCCTTGCATGCCCCAACATACTTTCTCCCAATAGCTTACACTCAGATTCCATTCAAAGATTCGCCTTACCCACCTGCTATTCTGCATTCGTTCAATTCTCACCTTATAATTCAGCACAGCTTTCATCATTCTTTCTGAAAATAGGCTCCACCCTAGGTCACCTCTAAAGGCTTCTATAGCTGTCCATTTCGGAGCACCCAATGCTACACGTCCTACCTTATTTTGTATCACATCCAGCTTTTCAAGATCACTTCCATTCCAAGCAAGAGCACTCATACCATACATGACACTAGGTACAGCAACATACTTCCACATTCCTCTCACACATTCGTACTTGTTTGCTCTGTATCTGGCCACACTACCTAACCGTCCACTCCACTGCATTGCTTTAGCCACTTTCTCACCTTTAGTTCTAGTACATCCATCTTCACTTATCATACAACCTAGATATTTGTATTCTTTTGTTCTACCTATTCTGATTTCTCCAATATTCCACAGTCTGTCTCGATCAGTCTCATCACTATTTATAACCATGACCTTACTTTTATCGGCACCAAAGTTCATCTTGAAATCTGTACTATATCCATTCACAATGTCAAGCATCCTTTGTAGTTCATGACCACATTCACTAACCACAACCACATCATCAGCATACAACAAACAGCTCAGTCTCTCATTACCAACTTTCAGTCCTAAACCACTCCCTCTCAGTCGGACTGCTAATTCTTCTGTGTACAATCCAAACAACAGGGGGGACAGAGTACAGCCCTGTCTCACTCCTCTAACGCTCCTCACTTGCCCTGTTTCCAAATTTCCTAACCTGTAGATAGCACTTGTGTTCTCATACAGACTCTGTACAATGTTCACTATTTTTCTGCTAAAACCAACTTTTCTCAAAATTTCAAACAGCCTAACCCGATCCACTCTGTCATACGCCTTTTCAATATCCAGGAATGCTAAATATACCTTCTTGTTATCCTTCTTCATTCGCTCAATTATTTCACTCACTACAAACAGATTATCCTCCCCCCGTCTATCTTGCCTAAAACCATTCTGTTCTTCTCCCAGGACTCCTAATTCCTCAACTAAATTTTTCATTCTCTCATTCAAAATACCACAAAAGATTTTACATACAGTGTCACCCAGTGCAATTGGTCTGTAATTTTTAAGTTCTTTCATACTCTTATGTCCACCCTTATGCAACAGAACTACATTACACTGGTTCCAGTCATCCGGTACTCTTTCACTCTTCCATATCTCATCAAATAAACATTTCAACATACTGACTACACTCTCTCCTCCACATTTAAAGAACTCATATGGTATCTTATCAGGGCCACATGCCTTTCCATTTTTCACTTTCTTCAAAAAACTTACAATCTCTTCACAAGTGATTTCGTCTTCCATTTGCAGTTCACGTTCATCTATCAGAAAATTTATTGGTTCATCATCTGTAACCTGCTCATTCATTCCACCAATGTCCTCCCAGTATTCTTCAACTGCTTTCACCATTTGCATCCTATCTTGCACACTGCAACCATTGACTACTAATTCATCAACTTGAACTTCACTACCTCTATCATTACCTTGTATAAACCTATACCAATCTTTTATTCCATCTGGATCTTTCTTTCTTAGATTTTCAACTTGGTGTCTCTCTTCTTTAACCCTAGCCTCATTGATCATTCTCTTTACTTTCTTCTGCTGGTCCTTGTACTCATTCCATACACTCTGCCATTCATCCTCAGTAATTCTGCGTCTTTCATACATTTTCCTCATACTGCGTTGTTTTTTATTTAAAGTCTTCCTTCTCGTTCGTTCTTCCTTTATCTCACTCGTAAACCACCTAGCATTCCCTGTACCTTTCTTGCATTTCATTCTACCGATCTTTTGCTCTGCCACATCATACAAGGTTCTTGCAATCTCCTTATTTATGTCATTTACATTTCCACACCTGTTCCAGTTACATCTACTCAATTCATTTCTAAATTCTTCCCAGTTTGCCATTTTAATACGCCAATTTTCTCTTACTCTGCTGGCCTTCTGCATTGACTCCTTTCCACCCCAATTGTATTCTAGTACAAGCATTTTATGGTCACTGTCAATATCAAACTCATCTTCATCTACAAACATTTATTTGACACATATTCTTGCTCTACTATTCACTATCATATAATCAATTGGAGTTTTACATTCCCTGCTTTGCCATGTATGCAAGCCATTTCCTATTGTTACATTCAGGTTCTCAAGTTCATTCTCATCACAGAAATCAATCAATTTTTGTCCATTTGCATTCACAGGCTCACCAAGTATACCAACATGGCCATTCATGTCACCCATCACAATCAGAGGGCATCTGCAATGCTCTTGCACAATTCTTGTTAATATTTCATACTTTTTTACATTCTCTTGATGAGCTAAAATACCATCAGTTGTCATATAGCATACAGCCACAATAACACATTCTCTGGCATGCATTCTTTCACACTTTATTACTAAGAGATCTTCACTCTCAGGTTCATTTCCAGCAGGAATTTCTTCTAATTTCCAATTTAGAACATTTTTTACAATGAGACAAACTCCACCACCTCTTTTTTGCCAACTTACACGCCCTTTTCCAATCATGTAGTACTTACTCTCCTTACATTTTAAACTGACTCTATCACGCATTTGGGTCTCTACTACACCAACACAATCCAAATCTCCATTCTCAAATTCTGCTACAAGGTCATTTAACTTTCCTGCATTCCATCCACGCACATTTATACATCCAAACCTTACAACACTATTGGACAATTCACGACATTTTTCATTTTTGCTCTGACAGCTTTCCATTCATCCAGTTCCACCTTCCATTACAATATGATAATGAAGGCATCTACGGATGCTTTATTTCCAATCAAGCCTGATACATATCACCTTGTACATTGGATTTTCAAATGCCTTAGAACTAACGCCAGGACGCCATGACGCTTTCCCCCGGTCAAGACCGGTACCCATTTCAGACACATGGGTAGAGTGGGGTATTGTGCTTGGAATTTTTCTCCTATACCCAACAGAGAAAATCGCCACTGCCAGCGCCGAGTTTCGAACCCGGGTCCCGGCCGCACGGCGGCGGAACCTATAGCACACGGCTATCTTGAGCACATGAGTATGAGTACACCCAATCCACTGGATGTATCTCCTGGAGAGTTTCATCTCACCTTCTTGAGTAAGGTGGACTCCATCTCCACGAAAACATCCACTCTGGATCAGGTTATCCATATCAAGGAAGCTGGAACCCATTTCACGCTTTCTCATACTCTCAGCTTTCATACTCATAATCCTTTCATGCACTTCCCTATTCACCTCCTTTCGCACCCTTTCATACTCCTCACCACATGCAGGCCTTCTCAGTAGGCTGGTCACAGCCACTCTTACATTCTTCTTTCGCGCCCTTTCAACAACATTCATAATTGCATTCACCGTATGCTCTCTCCCACATTCAAGCAATCCATTGCCACCTCCTTGCAGTACAACCATCCCTTCATCCAATCCATCTATCACTTCCGCAGCATGCCTACAAATCTCTTTCACTCCCTTTCCTCTCATGTTCGTACATCCACTACGGTCAGTCATTCTCACAAACCTATCCGCATTCTTCACCATGCTGTCACCACATATTCTAATCGTAGGTCTCACTCTCCCTTTCATACTACTCTTTCGTTCAACTCTTCCACTCACATCACTCTTTCCATCCATCTTCCTTTCATTCACTTCCACTACAGGCGCCTGCACCTCATGTGGCATATCAACAGGCTGCTCCTTCACTCTCTTCCCATTCGTACTTCTTTCATCATGCTCATTCATCCTTCTACTCTCATCTGGCACATTTGCACCACCATTCACTTCATTTATTGCATTCACACTCCTTGCACCATCATCTACTTCATTTGCACTCCTTGCACCATCATCCACTTCATTTGCACTCCTAGCACCACCACCATTTACCTCTTCATTCACTGCATTTGCACCATTCTCATTCTTTCCTTCATTCAACTTCCTTTCATCCTTCAAGTCAGCCTCTAAAGCAACCATCAGAATTGTCAATCTCTCAACCTCCTCTTCCAACTTCTTTCTCTCGTCATTCAAACATTTCCAGCACGTAAACACAAGATCATTCAACTTCCTCCGACTCATCTCTCTCAAACCTTTGCATGCATCTATATCTACCCACTCTTTACAAGCCATGCACTCAATCTCCTCATCCATTCCACTTGCACCTCCCTTCCTACGACCAGTCCTATTTCTTGCCATCCTCAAACACAGACTACTATCTCAGTACAAATTTCACAGGCAGAAGAAGTCTTCACTCACCAAATCTACTGAAAATCAAGTTATCAAACAAAAAGAAACAAAAACGTTTCCTACTACTCACAGTCACTCTCTACAATGTCACACACTATACTCTTTATATGCAAAGAAAGCTTAACTAGCAGTCAAAACGAGCACTTCAATTCAAATAACACGCCGCGTCACTCCTGCGAACCAGCGCGGATCCGCAAAATGTTGCCGAAATAAATCGTCAAAATTCTTTGAATTTTTCGTGTCTTGTAAGACGCGACACTCCACTTGTGTTGCTTTGATTAGCTTGGCACGTTGCAGTGAGGTGACGCGCATTTTGATCGTAAAACTGGTCGTGCATTCCTTTAAATGAATATCTAAAAATTAATTATTTTAAATTTCCAAATTTTCATATTTTTGCCGCACAAGTATTCAAAATGGCTAGCCATCCATAAACGATCTCTAAAAAGAGGTTTACGCAGTCTTTCAAAGAAGAATGGTTAATGGAAAGAATGAAAAAACTGTCACAGTTGGAAACCTAAGCCGAAATTGGTAAGAGATATCGTCATCATCATCAACAGAGTATGTCACGAGCGTAATCTTGCACAACAGAAAAGACGTCTTAGGGAGTGCGCACACTGCAAGCAAGCTAGCGAGCGAGTGAGAAAGATTGAAGATTGGCTGAAGCAAGAAAACGACTCGAAGATGGTTTCACGCTTGAAAGCTGCAGCGGGAAACTTCTGGCAGTGCGTTGTGAGATGTCGACGAGAAAGGTGCGCTGCTCAATTCTTTCAGCATAGACTAAACTCCTTATATCCAAAGTTTATGCTTTACTGTGCCTTTGGAAGTCAAAAGATCCAAAGCACAGGGACAGATTACATGTTTCAAAGCAATGGGACAAAGTAGGAATGATACTCAACGTTACAAACACATGCTTGTTCCGCTTATTTTTGTCATAGACCTCTCTCCATGACATTCAGGAGCAAACTGGCTATCTTTTGGTATGTGATAGATCTTGCCTAACATCTTTCTCTCTTGCTTGCTTTGTCGCTTGCCGTCTTTTGGTGTGCAGCTTCCCTTAATGTTGAAATTTGAGCTGCAGAAGAGAATTAGGAGAGACAGGAATAAAATCGGCATTAAAATCATTGTTTCTACTCACGTATGTTAACTTTTACTTTTTTCTTGCTAAAACTACACTACTACGTTTCTTTATTAACGAATCTCGATTTTTTCATGTTCAATCTACGTTTATCTGAATCGTATATAAAAACTGTGGTCAATATTGAATATAATGTTGTCAACGAATTTCCTAATTTCGTTGGTATAGATGGGTAATATAGTCGATTATAAGACGTTTTACATGAATGACATTCTGCCCGGTGATGCGTTATTTTCGAATTATTCAACTTTGAAGCTGGCTTGTGCGCGCCATGGAAGCGCGCGCGGCTAGCGTATTTTAATCAATAATGGAAGCTAACCCCCCTATTACAAACGTAAAGAGGTTGGGTCGTGAGGGGTAGCCACAGTTCTTTTAATGAAAAGTATAAATAAAGCTTCTAGCCCACCCGTTAGGATGACGATCGCAATCTTGTTTTCATCGGCACAAAGATGGCGGCGCCCATGGCGGCAGCCATTTTCCTGTCGATGTCAACAAACGTCACTAGAAACCTTTATTTATAATTTTCACTATAAGAACTGTGGCTATCCCTCACGACCCAACCTCTTTACGTTTGTAATAGAGGTTAGCTTCCGTTTTCATTGCAAAAACAATGACTGTTTTTGCGCAAACAAGGCCATTCAGGAGCGCCATTCGTATAACTTTAAACTTAAATAACTCGAAAACTAAGCATTTCCGGGTACGTTGTCATTCGCGTAAAACGTCTTAAAATCAATTATATTACCCATCTATACCAACGAAATTATGAAATTCGTTGACAACATTATATTCAATATTGACCAAAACTGTTTATCGTTATCTTCTGCATGTTAAAACGTTAAGTTAATATTCAAAGTTGAAAGCTAATTACTGGAAGATGTGTTAGAAATATTAATGTTGTAAGTAACTGATTGAAAACTAGGCCTGCCGCACATTTTTAACATCGCTTAATTTTGAACAACATGTATTTATTCTTCAAGGACTTCTGCGTTTCGCCTCCTTTGCCGAAGAAAATTGGAAAAAATATCTGAATTCACAAATGAATATATAAGAATAATTATCTAATAATTAAAGTGAATAAGGGGAGACTGTTCATTGTTCATATTATTATCACTGGCAGCCCTGGTTTACTGGCAGTGCACACCGCAAATATTTAGCATGCAGAATGTTGCCGCTCCTTACCGTGAGCGTGGCAATAAGGGTCATTTTGCTCTGCTGTGGGCATAGCTTATTCGGCTGGCGGGTTGGAGCGACGGTGTGGAGCGCGAAGACACCGTCATTGTAAAAGGGCCTTAAGTCACAGACCAAATACAAGAAGATACGGGATTCATCAGTATTTTGCTCCGAGCTGGAGACGTAAAAAACGTCATCACCAATGACCACTCAGGGCGCAGAGATTTCATGACATCATTTGTTTTGAAATTGGTGCGCATTGATTGGTTGACATTATTAGAAGAAAGTTCTGCATCATGGCACAGTGATCATGGCGCCTTGTATTCGTGTGAAGCGTTGTTGTATGACTAATTGCGAAAATAATAGCGTCAATCGCCCTGATTTAGTTTATTTCAATTTTAGAAAGAAAACTTGTTCTGCGTGGCTTGAAGCGTGCGGTAATGAGGCTCTTCACTTGTTGAAACTGCGAAATTTAATTAAGAATTACTATGTGTGTGCCCAACACTTCTGCAAATGGGATTATTCATATGTGTTATCTCCATTCAAAAATAAGTTCTTGTTAAAACCTGATGCTATTCCACAACAAACTGTGGTGGACAAACCAGGTAATGTGTAATTGTTAAAAATATCTAGTTGCAAATTGCAATTGTCTTTGTTTTCAGTATTTCGTAATGCAGTCTCATTCATGAGAGTGACACCTTTGAATTGTTTTCAATTTTGTTATGAGATCTAATGATGACAATGTAATGCTTTATTATTGGATGCTTTATTATTGCAAGGCTTTATTGGAGTTGAATGGTAATGGTTAGATATTAAATTATTGTGTTATTTCTGATTGAAATGCATTACTGTAGCCTATGCTTTAAAACTGATTTGCATTATTCTTTTGTAACATCATGAATAATGCAAATATTTTGATTAATTTGATTGTTTGAGAATGACCAAAACTCTGATGCAAATGCACTGCGTGTAAAAATATATGGGCATCATTCTGCTGAAGCGCTCCTAAATTAGTAAGTCAATTGATCAAAGAAGTTACTAGAAATTAGTACACGTAACTCAGAGGAATTCTATTTTAAATCATATTGTTCTAAAACTAGTGACAGAAACCTTCAATTGTAGGTTACTATGTGAACTTCAATAAACCTAGAAACATAAATATTGTTACTTATTGAGATTGCTTCTAAAATGCAAACTTATTGTGCTTAAAAGTGATTTTTACTAATTATTATTTGGAGCATATGTAAATAAAAAAAGTCATGACACATAACTTCCCCATGAGTGACCACTCTTGCCTGCTTCAAGTTGTGTAGGAGTGAACATTTGTTTAAATGTAGCAATGAAAGGTCCATTCATTATTGTGATGACTGGCAAGTGACTGAATACTACCTAATTTTTCCATGTTTGATAATTATTTTCATTTCACAATTTACCCTATGGTATGTCTATAGTGTCAACTTGAGACCACTCTAGAGCCTTTCAACTTTAATTTAAAAATGCTCAAGTTCAATTTAATGAAGCTCAAGTTGAATTTAAAAATTCTAAAGTAGGCTATATTTTAAATTAGGTATTAGGCTATATTAGAATTATTAGTTAAGAGATTGGCCTCTAATTTGGTATTACATTGTATGTATAATACTATTTTATATAACATGATATAATAAACCACTATTGTAGCAGCCTGATTGTTTAAATATAAGTTTGAAGCTATGTAATGCTGAACTTTTCAGTCAGTGCAGTTTGCTAATTGTCACAGTTACTTATTACATAAAGTTCATTTGGACCATTTTTTGTAAATAGCTATAAATACCTATGATCTGTTTAGCAAATGATTCATAGGTAAAACTTGAAGAATGTCAAATTAAGTACAAAATCACAGCACTTTTGTTTGTCTGATATTATATTTACTCTATTTTCAGTGCCAGTAATTTTAAACAATTATGCATTGTCACAAATAAGCTTCAATTATATTATTATTGCATAGGTGTGCAATTTTAGAAACATAACCTTTTCAACATTGAACTTGATGTTTTTTAAATTGAACTTGAGCTTTTTTAAATTAAACTTGACCTTTTTAAAATTAAACTTGACCTTTTTTAACTTAAAATTGATATATTTTTTAAATTAAACTTGGCCTTTTTGTAAATTAAAGTTGAAATTTTTTAAATTAAACTTTTTTTTTTCAAATTAAACTTGATCTTTGTTAACTTGAATTTTACCTTTGTTAAATTGAACTTCAGCTTTCTTATACTAAACGTAAAAAGCTGTAGTAGCATTACAACCGTTATCTTTTCACAAGCGGTGCATTTGTGTCTGAATGTTTACTCCAAACATATTACATACCATAACATTCAAATTTACTTTTCTCTTACTTTTCGGAAAGATTGAACATGTTTTCTATGGGTATGTACAGAACATGCTTATGTTGTTCTTAAACAATCAAAAATTACAAAGTAATTGCATGATAGTTGATGTTAGGAAAGAACAATGCAGGTAATTTTATACCATAATCTACAGTGCTGCATCATAGTCATTAATAATATGAAATATCTAGTATTTGCAATATTGCTAGTGTTAGGATAAAATCTTGCAAATTAGTTGTTCAATTTAAGCTACAATACTTCATATTAATTATCAAACAATAATGCCATACAATTTCTATCCATACCCTTTAAACCCTCCAAAAAAACTTTGCATTGCAAATGGGCAAATGAGTATCAACTTTTGTGGTCCGGTTTCCAGTGACTCCTCTTGCAAAAATCAAGCAGTTCATATTAACCGGGTGTTTCATTCAACGAATGAGAATATCTGCAATAGGCACAATAGAAGTGAACCTTGAGAAGCATTTGTAAATCATTTGTTGGTGTTGGAAAGATGACTTACAAAAATTGTAATTACCTCACAAAAGCAAAACTTAATATAGGATCTGTTTGGTGTCAACAAACTGAGGCATAAATGCACTGCTTGTGAGAAGGTAATGGTTGTAATGCTCATGGTGCTGCCCAACGCTCAATCCCAGGTGCTGGCAAGCCGTCAACCCCAGGTGCTGGCAAGCCGTCAACCCCAGGTGCTGGCAAGCCGTCAACCCCAGGTGCTGCCAAGACGTCAACCCCAGGTGCTGGCAAGCCGTCAACCCCAGGTGCTGCCAAGCCGTCAATCCCAGGTGCTGCCAAGCCGTCAACCCCAGGTGCTGCCAAGACGTCAACCCCAGGTGCTGCCAAGACGTCAACCCCAGGTGCTGCCAAGACGTCAACCCCAGGTGCTGCCAAGCCGTCAACCTCAGGTGCTGCCAAGCCGTCAACCCCAGGTGCTGCCAAGACGTCAACCCCAGGTGCTGCCAAGACGTCAACCCCAGGTGCTGCCAAGACGTCAACCCCAGGTGCTGGCAAGCCGTCAACCCCAGGTGCTGCCAAGCCGTCAATCCCAGGTGCTGCCAAGCCGTCAATCCCAGGTGCTGCCAAGCCGTCAACCCCAGGTGCTGCCAAGACGTCAACCCCAGGTGCTGCCAAGCCGTCAACCTCAGGTGCTGCAAAACCTTTCATTACTTGCGCTAAAAGGCTTTCAGCACAAAATGCACCCAAGTTTGTCACTTCTGATGTTGCGCAACAGGACACAAAAGTGAACATTGTAATAGCTTCATCAGTACAGGTCAGTCATGTTGAAAGTACAGCTTACTGCATTTTCAGTTACAGATTGGGAAATCCATTAGGGGGCATAGGGTAAGCAATTTTAGTTTAGTTACCTTTGTCAATCCTATGCTATGGGCATTGTTGACCCCAGGGGATTTTGTTTCGTGACCTAAGCTATAAAAAGGCCTTCGGCAATCCTAATTATGTGTGCTCACTTTGAGTCGTCCAATTTTCGTACCTTTTTTGCTATCATTTCTTTTCCTGTTTTTCCTCTTCTTTCTTAACTCGCTGTTTCTGTCTGTAGGATTTTATTGATTGCAAGTAAATTAACGAGTGTAATTGATGTTTTGTACATTATTCCAGAGCTCTTCCAAGAGTGCCAATCCTCCAATCCATTGTAAACGGCGCTTGTTTGCAACGTCTGAGGAATGTAGGGTTGCCCAAGAAGGTCCAGCTATTGCGTCTGGCACTCCTGATCCTGTAGAACCTGCCATCAGTGCTAACTCCAAGGAGGTGTGTGGAAGGGGCATTAGAGGTAGACCAAAGTTAGGGTGGGTGAATGGGATGGGAGTGGCCATTGCGTGGTTGTGGTGTGTTATTTGAGGAAGCCAGATGACTCGGAGAAGGTAAATGTTAATGGACGGTGCTTGTGAATGCCTGATTTTGACGCAGCCCCGAGGGGGTGTGGCGGACGTCTTGGACACGTATGGGCGCAGGTCTGGGGTGCACGTGACTTTCATGATACAGCAAGGGTAAACCAGTGAAAAGTGCCTGCTGCCGAATTCGATAACCTAAAACCCAAAGTTTTGTGTGTGAGTGGTTAGGACTTGGCGCTTTTGGCTATACCTTTCCTTCTTGAAGCGAGGGAACAACCTTAGATCTATAGTTATGTCGAAAAATGGTGTAAACAATATGCCATGAGTATACTATTTCTGTGAACACCGATTGTGGGATGATTTGATTCCATTTAGGCAATGTAGAAATTTTTCTCAATATTATTATTAGGACATTTAATAAAATTAACTAACTTCATCTGTACTTCAATCATTTATAAATTGTTTCAGAGCTCTCTAGGTAAAAGGAAATGGTCCGAGTTGCAAAGCTCTCACCATCCAAGGTTGCCTTGCAAAAGACGCCTAATAGAGTCTCCTTCCGGAACTCGGATTGCCCTTGAATGCTCCTCTACATCAACTACAAAGAGAGCTAAGAAAGAAAGAAGGCATTGTAAGAAATCACGGGTTTTGTACAGGAGATTGAACACCGATGCATTTCTGAGGAGCGTTTCTGGCAGACTTGGACCGTACCTCAGTGAATTTGTCAAACATAAGTTGAGGGGTAAACAACGGTACAGCATGTATCATAAATGGCTGGCTCTAAATATCCTTGTCAGTTCATCTGTCAGCCATTATCAGCTAATGAGGAACATCATACCCTTGCCTTCATATACTACTGTGGTGAGTGTGCTGCGAAATTTCAAGTTATCACCAGGCATTAGTAGTAAAAGTGTTTCCATCTTGAAGATGAAAGTGAAACCCACAAACCCGAAAGATAAACTATGCTTTATTTTCGCTGATGAAATGTCCCTCCGTAGAGGGTTATCATATAATCAAGAAAAAGATACCGTAATAGGATATGAAAATATAAAAACCGGAAATTGCAAAAAACTGGCTACTTCTGCATTTTGTGTTATGGCTTCTGGGGTAGCCAAAAAGTGGAAACATCCAATTGGCTTCTACTTTACATCATCCGCTATGCCCTCTGCGTACATCAAAGACATCTTGCGGGAGTCTGTTGCTGCAATGGAAAAGCAAGGCTTCGTTGTTTTAGGCATAACGAGCGACCAAGGCAGCAATTTCCAAAAAGCGTTCAAGGAAATGGGCTGCTCATCAACCAATCCTGTTGTAGAATTTGGAAATAAAAAGTATATTGTGTTAAAAGACCCTCCTCATTTAATTAAAAATGCTCGAAACTTTCTTCTGAAAGGTGATTTAATCATGCCCACTCTAAATTCCACAGCTTCTTGGCATCACATCAAACAACTTTTTGAATTGGAACAGAAAAGTAGCATAAAATGTGTTCCTCGTCTGTCGCATGAGCATGTGTACAATTTGAAATTTGCCCAAAGGATGAAAGTCAAACTAGCCACTCAAGTGTTGTCGAACTCAACAAGTGCGGCTTTAGACTACTACGTCTCAAAACAATCCCTCTCAGCTTCTGCGTCAGCAACCAGCTTGTACTGTAAAAAATTTAATGATCTATTCGATATTTTTAACTCTCAGTCTCCTGCAGAGAAAGTGCCTCTCAGGAAACCACTCTCACAAAGTTCTCCGTATATTGAAATCTTGAAGGACTACATCTCTTGGCTACAAGAATTGCGCTCATTGAACCCCCAACGAAGATGTTTCTTTATTGACGGGTGGATTCAATCCATCAATGCACTTTTATTGTTGAGAACAGAAATCAAGGAAGATGTCCTACCTTACATGTGCGTCAGGAATCTGTGTCAAGACGAGCTGGAAAAATTCTTTGGTAAAATCAGAAACGTACAGAAGTTTCCAACGCCTCAAAATTTCATTGACGCTTACTGCAAAGTGTCGACAGCTTCTCTCATGAGGGCACCAATGAAGAGCAATGTTGAGGTGGCCGAAGAAGACCTGAATGTGGAAATGTGGAACATCGTTGAAGAGGTAATGAATAAATAATTTTCTTGATGTTGTTCTAACGTCATAGATTCTTCATTCTGATTGAAGCTACTTGTATGAAGCGTATATACTTGACGTTTAGGCTCGTATCAGTTCTAATTACACTCTAAAATGACGGTACTGCCATTGTAAATTTACACGAGCTGTTCTACAAATTAAGCCATTGTTGTTGGGCTCTAGTGATGTATGTTTCACTTCTATAATGTTTAGTTGTATATCATTCCATGTGTATTTATTACAGTGATATTAAGTTAAGTATGGACGATTCTTATTGATAATTTTGTCACGATTTCTTATGGCTGTGTTACGGTTTGATTTCCAGGTTCCTGAAGAGGCCCCTGAGGCGGTTGTTCTCTCCTACCAAGAAATAGAGGCAGCCAAAACTTTCTCCGCATCTACGATTGTTGGAGGGATGTTCGAGTCAATAGAGGTAGATGGTGCCGTTACCTACTTCGCTGGGTATATAGCCCATAAAATCAACCAGTTTCACCTCAAGTTGAAAGGATCAACCTTACCTTCATGTGAAACTTGTTCTCGTATTCTCACGAATCAAGATTTATCTATGCACCTCTTCACAAGCTTTAAAGAGTATGTTGAAACTTCCCCGCCTTCTCTCAATTACTGCAGCGAAGAGTTCATTGGGGAAATAATTAATTTTGAAAGAGTATTTTTATTTTGTTTCGACAATTATCGTCATGTTATAGGGTTTCGCAAACTAGTGAATAATCTCTTCACAATTATCTCCGCATTTAACATTTGCTGCGTTCGGGTCAACGCATATTTTCAGAATTACTTTGTAAAATGTAGAACACTTCAATGCATTAGGCATCTACAAAAAGGGGTATCTTCAACAAGTGTGAATGAAAAAGTGAAGAAAATTACACATCAGTAACTGCACCTAAACAGTTCAATAGAAAATTTAATTAACGCTTGTAACGTTTTAGCTAATTGGGTATGTGGTTCCCAAATGCTTTTGGGGTCACCACTCCTATTCAGGAGACTAAATGTATTCTATTGATTTTCTTTCACTTTTTCGTTCGTATTGCTGTCTGGGAATACCGTATCGTGCCAATCGCGTTGAGAGGAAATGAATTGAAACCACGGTTGTACTCAGCTTTGACTTTTAATGAGTCTGGCAGAAGCAGGACACGAGATCAGCAAAGGCCACGTCCAGGGGGGGGGGGGGGGTAAGCCAGACAAAGGCCAGGATAGTTTCTTCCAAGTCCAAGATCTTCGTAGGATTTGTTCAGGCGAGAATTTTCTTGTGGCAGAGATGCTGCTGATGACGATGACGCAAGGGTGAAGGCGTGTCATTGGAATGTAAACCGACAGAGATGTCGACTGTCAGAGGTGTCGACTGTCAGAGATGACGGAAATATTGACTGTCAGTGATGTTGACAGAGATGTTATTGACTGTCAGTGATGTTGACAGAGATGTTATTGACTGTCAGTGATGTTGACAGAGATGTTATTGACTGTCAGTGATGTTGACAGAGATTTTATTGACTGTCAGTGATGTTGACAGAGATTATTGACTGTCAGAGACGATGACAGAGGTGTTGACTAAGCGAGTGTAAAGAGGAGTGATATTGTGGTAAAAAGAATGCGTCGTAAAGAGGAGTGTGGTAAAGATTGTACACTGAGAATGTTGAGAGAAGGGATGTTCCAGACGCCGATTGTATCTAAGGTCTTAACACTGGCCCTTGTAGATTTGTATGGTTCATATTTGGCTGTTGCGCCCTACTTTATATACTGAAATGGCCCGGAAGTCTACCCTTGTTTTGAAAACCGTGCGGCGGAAGGATGCTCTTTATTGTAGACTCGTAAGGTCTTTAATAAAATAATTGTTTTTCTAATCTAAGTTTTTGGGTGAATTTATTCACTTTCGTAGTGCTAAATTATTTACGATTTTCATAGTTATTTTACGGCTGAATTTATGTTTGAGTTCAAATTATTGAAATGCAAGGTTACTGTGAATTCTCGTGAGTAAAAGCTTAGACTTATATTTAATTATTACGACTTAAACTTATATTTGGAAATTAGGAATTTAGGCTCATATCTTAATATTAAAATTTAAACCTATATCTTGAATATGTACATGGTGCTAGCGCACATTGATTTTGCTACACTCTTACCTCGGTAAAGTTCCATTGTTGATGGATTCACTAGTATTGAAAGTGTTATTGGGTCAGGCTTTCTTGTATTATTGAATGAGCTGAGTAATGGTGATTCTTTTCTATCATTTGGGTTCCTTTTGGGTCACTAAGGGTAGTTTTTCAGTGTATTGTATTTTATTTACAAGCTTGAGAGCTGTTTTGTAAAGCATTCAAATTTGTATTGGGAAACGTATTTTAAATATTAACTTCATTGGAAATTATTGAGATTTATTTTCTGATTCTCTTGTCACAATCCTGTTCGTAACTCCCCTACTTGATATCATTGGTTTAGTGTAGTATTCATTTGCCGTAAAGTAACTACATTCTTCCTTATTGATTTGCGCGAGTTTAAATATGGACAAGTTTTCTCGGTAAACAACCATTCCTGAAATATATGCTAATCCCATTTTAATAACATGTGCCTGCCGTTCATTGTCCTTAGTTAGAACGCGTTTGTACTAAAAAATGTCCAGCAATTCGGTCCTTGTAAATCACAACTTTATAACAGCGCCATTAGGTGCTACATGACATTTTATTGGTCTCAGCTCTAGGACCCACCGAGAGTCTGCCGGTCTTGCAGCCTTAAGCTGGGGATACATTGACACTCGCATTGGAAGCTCACAACCATCGGGCGCGGGCAAGCGCGCGCAGCGAAAGGGCAGCGATCGTTCACATTGGCACAGCGCTAGCAGGCAGAGAAGCGTCAAAGTCGGCGAGCAGAGTGTGTTGCTCACACTGCTCAGTTGCAATCCAGACGCTGCGTTGGGAGGTACTGCGCTCCGCGCTCTAGTACTTCTCGCCAGGAGCTGCTGATGCTTAGTAGAATAGCGCTAATAATTTATTTCGTATGTCATTGATTGCACGTTCTTCAATGTTCTTGTTTTTGCTGATTTTTGTTGCGCATATGCAGCATAAAATATGAAGGCTTCGGCAAGAATTATGCTAGAAAAACCATATGTAGAAACACTCGATGCATATATGCTACACTCTATGCATAATTGTGGAAGCGCATATTACATGCTAAGCAGAAATATGCATCCATATAAATGCTTCACTTGAATAGCTCCAAATTTATATTTTTTGTGAGGAAAATTGTACAGAAACAATGATACAGGATACAGTGTACTTCTTCATACACGGAAAAAATAATTTCTTTCATAATTTTCTATTAATAATTGAGTGTATACAATTCTCAACTAATTTTTATAACTTATCTAAACATAAATATTTTGAAACAAAAATAATTCTAATCTGAACGAGTCAAGGACGATGATAACGAACGAAAAAAAAGTAATCTAATCCAAGGCTGGTTCTGAACTATATATTTTTTCATGAATGCAAGGAACATTTCTTAATCCTTCTTTTATACGAGGAATATATTTTAGCATCAAATTCGAGGGTTGCTCTTGATAATTGCGTGGTAGTTGAGATTTTTAAAAACAAATCTTCTACGATTATCTGCCAGCCAAGTTTTACACTGCGAAAACTTCCACTCGACATCGCAAGAAACAAGTGGAGCAAAAGTGAAGCAAGTTAGTTCGAATATTCCTTTATGGATTCATGTTATGGAGCCTTTCTCTCGATGACATTCTTTCTTTCTATTCATCTTTTTAGCTCTCTTTTGACGGGCGTGATTGATGACCACATTATTTTATTTTAGGTTAACGTAGATAAACTGGGACTTTTCAACGTCCACAAATTTAATTAATGAATGAGCGGCAAATTAAATGAGCGGCAAATTGGTAGCGTGGAATTAGTATAAATTGGTAGCATGGAATATTTCTCTCCACAGATAATGATAACTCATCTTCCTAACCAGCAGGAAATTATACACCATGGCACATCGACATTTATTCCCTAATCTCGTCACAAAAGGTTATCATTCTAAAGTAAAGAAAGTCTAACGCACTAAATTACACTTCGATTGTTATTGAAGACAAAACATAAGATATGCTGAAGGCATGACGATATAAATGAATGCTTAAGGCATAATACCGATAATCCTACGCCCAGAAGGGAGGCAATGAGGATGTTTCCTAAGGGACATATGACATGGTGGACTTATCTTTGTTTCGAAATCCGGAAGATAGCTATATCGTGTGTACGCCGAGACATTTATCAATTACTTTAATTTAACAGGTATGAGGAATCACTAGTAGTACACATTTCAAAGGAGAAACAATGCCTAGCCCGAAGGCAGGCGTTCAAGATGTGTTAAGGCGTTCTTTCTCTGAGGGAAGTCTCGGACGTACTGACTCTTGCGCTGGGAGCTTACCCTCTCGGTCGTTCGGCGTCACGCCCCTTCTCAGAGCGGTAACTTACATTGTAATCTCAATACAGATTATTCCTCAATCAAGCGATTATGTACGACTCTAGCGTATCGAATTATATAAGCAAAGGGAAACATTAATTCTCGCTAACCGCACAAATGATCTAATTAACATGGGCTAGTGAATAATGACAGAAATAACAGTGAAGAATCTCTCTTGTGTCGGTATTTGGCAGCTCCTTCAGTCAGTTGACGTCCTTTGCTTCCCCCGCGATCTCGGAGTCGACGTAGAGCAGAAACAGAAGGAGGGAAGAATAACTACTTAGCACGACTAGCAGAATCCGATAACCGTTCTTCGAAGCACACGACGTCTCTCTTCGGCTGCTTTGGATCATTCCGAACATATAGAGGCGTCCCTCGTTCTGAAGATCCTTACGTTGTGATAAGATCACAACATTCATCCATTGCGTCAGAGATCTCACGAGTCAAAATTGAGTTGATTGTTTTTATCTTTTCAAAACCTTTGTTTATCACCAAAATGCAATTTAACTCTTCATAATACCTTGTATCATATCTGTTCTTCAATGTTTCTTCTACGATATCCATTAATTTTATTGCTCTCGAAGTAAGAAGTCCCTGTATTGTTATGCAAGAGCAATAATAATTATTTATATCCTTCGATAACAATAATTTGATAAAGTGTGCACTAAGCCCAACAAAGTTCTGCGTGATAATATTTAGAAACTAAAACCTTGTACCACGCAAAACTTCTCTAACGTGTTCTGAGTGAAAAAAAGTTTTATATATCACCTGTTTCTCGCAATAAATGCGATAGAGAAATTCTTCCTGGGCTTGAAAATCTTCAAATTCCTTGAAGTATTCTAAATATGATGCTCCTTGTTCACCTTCGGCATGATTGTAGATCACTTTTAAGTTTTAGCCGCACTAATCTCAAATACACTTCATAAGGAACTATATCTAAAAAAACTTGAGCTAATTCCCGCAAAATTGAAGTAAACTTCTGAAGTAGCTGTAGCAACTTACAATTATTATTGATTTACGAAAAATTTCAATTTACAAAATGGATCCAGTTAAACCAAAAAATTAAATAAAACTGGATGAAAAAAAGAATATAATTTAAAAGTAATGGGAAGGTTTTACTAGGTTTCAGTTTACTGCCACTTACAGTTAATCATGCATGTTCGTCATATTTTATGCTGTTCCGAGTAAAATATGCGATATGCTCACACTGCATATATACTTGCGGGCATATTTTATGCTACCTAAAATATACTCAAAACTTCATATATATGCAATATGTTCAATGTCACATCCCTACTGATGACATGCTACAGGCTACGGCTCATCTGTAGATGGAGTGATTGACGGGCAGGCGGCGGCAAAGAATGGCTAGGGAGAATGTCCAAGTGAACCTCACTTTGCCCGCCTGCTAGCCCGGCAACAGTGTATGTGCCCGTCGAAGTGACACTCAGAGTGTTGAAAAGAGTGTCAATGTATCCCCAGCTTTACAATAAAATATCAAAGGAATTTCTCCAATTCGTCGTCGTTCCGTCATAGAGAAAATACCATTGCGTGTAGAAGAATATCCCCTCAATTGCAGGAAAATAACCTAAGTGCATGATATTACCCTATATAACGATTAGACATAGTTACGAAATGCAGCAATGCTCACGTTAAAGTCGCCATTTAGTTTTTGAAATTACCCTAATTTGGGATAATTACCCTAAACGAGATGATACCTGAGAGCCAATGAGGTTTCGCACGGAAGAAACGTCACTCCTATTTGAGTAGCTCATTGGTTAGAGTCACTCATTCGACTAGCCAATTGAGAGCTAGTATTCGGATTGCGAGGCAAGGATGTCCCCTTAGAAGTTGTTCCTCTTCTTATGTATTTTCTCTGTGCCTTAAGTCCCGGTGAAGCGGGTAATCAACCGTGTGAACGACGCTAGAGCGCATGAGCCAAATTGCCAATCTCTACCATATTTGACGAGAAACCCTCCATAGGCCCAATACCTGCTGTGGGCTTCTTGTCCCATGTTATCCCACCCAGCCACCATAGTTTTCTATTTTGTTCCATGTACCCACGTCCCTAAAATACTGAAGAGAGAACCAATAGGATGTGAAACCTGAGCTGTTTTTCTGTTGTTCCTTTACTGTAGCTTGAGTATTCTTAATATTTCTGTTAGAAAATCAAAAACGAGTTTGTTTTTATGTTTTTTGAAGTCTTTTTTCCTTTTGTTATATTTTTTCAAATAATTTCTTACAATTATATTGAGCACGACTGTCATTTTTGATGTAACTAGTAGGAGGAAGGTTGTATTTGTTCATTATTTTTTCTTATGTTCATTTTCAATGCATATATATATAATGCTTTTTTTCCTCTTTTCAGACGATAGACTGCTTGGCTAACTATTTAAAAATTAGGTTAGAGTAGATAGAATTAAATTTATTTAAAATGGAAAGTCTTGTAAATCAATTATCAAATCTGCTGAATACTGGAAGCAAAGCCAAAAGCAAAGTAAGTAAATTTGGTAAATCTGAAGGACATGTCAGTTATGGATTTTGTAAATTTCGATGCCTTAGCATAGTTAATTAGATCGAAATAAACAAGTTTTCTTCTATGCACTTTCCGTCTCAAATGAGTATTTTATTAGTTATAGCGGTAAAAGACTCACCGCAACTCCAGTGTTTGAAGCGGCAAGTTATTCAAGGAGCACGTCGGACAGCAACACTGCAATGCGCATTCGCTTCCAGCGCGATTGTCGTTTAAGACAAAACCAAACTTACCGCTATACCTCGTTAAATACTCATTTGGCAAAATAAGTGTATAGAAGAAAAGTTGTTTATTTCGATGTTATTACCATGATTCAAGCAACTAAAATTTGAAAATCGATGAGTAGCTGTTTATTCGAGAGCATTCTTCATCTAAGACAAAACTAAACTTACTGCTATAAATCGTAAAATACTCATTTGAGACGGAAAGTGCATAGAAGAAAACTTGTTTATTTTGATTCAATTAATTAGGTTCAGGCACCAAAAAGTGGAAAATTGACCACTGACATATCCTTCAGATTTACCGTAAATTCTTGGATCAATATAACCTTTAATAAAATAAACTATGTCATTGGGTTATCAATTTAGTTCTATGGAAATGTGTATGAGGTTAATAAGGCTATAAGCATTCTAAGCAAGATATTTTGTGTAGTTCTTTCAAAAATTTTGCTTTAGATCTTATGACAAAAGCAGGAGATCTGATGCATTTGTATGTGTTAAATCAGCTCTTCATTAATTCAAGTATGTATTGCTAGCTGATATTGAATGCTTGCTATTGAATTTGAAATCTATTTATATGAAGACATTCTGTGCTAGGTTTTTATGATTCTGGAATTTTAAATTCTAATGAAAGGGTTTCAGTGGATGTGGTTTGAAAATATAACATAATTGATCTCTTTATATAACTTTATTGAAAAAGCATTATATTGGATTCTCATTATGTTTCAATTTTGGGTTCCTATTTTGTGGTACAGCATTTGTTCTGTGTGATAATTGTTTATTTGCACTTTTTTATGAAATAAAAATTGCTGACCATTAAAGAAAACAGTAGTGCCCCAACTTTCACGCCTTATTGGTGCCAAAAAATTGGCGCAAAAGTTGAAACCTCCAAAGTGGGAGCATTGACCCTATGGAAAAAAAAATAATCGGTTCTGGACCTATCCATAAAAGACCTTAACCTCCATAAAAACAAATATAAAAACAAACAACAAACAGAAACAAATAGGCCTACATTCTATTATGAAAAACAATTGTACATCAAATAAAAACATCTTACCTACACTATGTATGATGGACTTGATGCATAGTTAAAGTGGCCACCGTACTGGGCCTCACTGCCGCTGCGGTTGCAGCGGCAGTAAATTTAAAAAAATTATTTGCTATTACTTATTTTGATATGATATATATTTATTTTGATAATTTTAAAAAATCAAAGTTAAATATGAATATAAAAGTTTAAATATCAGCCGACACGCAATTTTTTGCCGCAAAAAGTGCAAAATATGGAATATATAGGGCATAGCGCAAAACAGAGAACCGCAAAAGTAGATGTCGTGAAAGTTGGGTCACTACTGTACTTTAGTTGGTTTAGTTTTGTAAAGCATAGCTACTTTGATTTGTATTTTGCAACTTGACATTTATTTAGTTATGTAGTTGATTTGCCAATGTTTGTGATGCAGTTTCTGTTCATTCTCAGCCTGAGACAAATGAATTAGAAAATTTCACCGGGAAGCTTAATTGGGCTTTCTTCAGTATTTCAAATATGAGAGGTTTAGTTGATGCAATACATTATTAGAGCTTGTCTTCAACTGTGTACTGGCAAATTAATGTTCATTGTAAATATCATGGCTTTCCAGCACAAAATGGGCAACACTTTTAAAAGAAAATTGTTATGGGTGCAGATTTGTAGTTATGAAGGCCAAATGTTACTGTTCTTCAGCAGAGTGGTTTTCAGTATACCTCGGTATTACAGACCCTGTTTTAGCAAATTTCAGATTCTACGGACAAATTCTTGAGCTACCTATTTTATTTGAAAGTCGCGTGTACTACGGTCATAGTCTGTTAGTTCCAAAACTGATCGCTAGATGACAGTGTATTGGTATTTTTCAGTGTCAGATGGGACTGTATGCTTGATTAAAAGCAGAGTTCTTTCTCTTTTGTAATGTTGTTGTTGATATTAGCCACTCGTAGCATACAGTATACGTATCTGTTGGATGCTTCAGACAATCAAGACTATTGGACTGGGGATCCTCCTGTTTTTGTCTGTAAAACTGAGGTATGAGTGTACTTCACTTTCCTCCTGGGTAATTATTATTTTTTTATTAATTTTCCTTATGTTGGGCTTACTTACCTTGTGCTATTGTTGTAACATGTTATGAAAGTATCATGGTTTTAAATTGAAAGATAGTTATGAGATGCATAGTTTTGTAGATTATCGGTAGAAAATATATTCTTGATTATCATGCTGTGATAGTGAATTTGCTGCCTCCTACACATTATAATCTACAATATAACTACTTTTTAGGAAAGAAAATAATGGTATGTTGAATGCTTTCATACTGTTCAGATAGGGAAACGAAGTACTGAAGGCAGCCTGGTGCTTGCATGTCTGCAAGCAGTTCCTGAAGATCAGTGTGCACTGAAGGGCACCAGTGCGCTGCAGCAGAGCTTGGTTCACCACTGGCTCACCTACTGCCAGCTCCACCTCCTGCATGCCACCTCAATGCAGGTGAGTTGCCTGGGCTTCATTGCAAACTTGCATTATCTCTGTTTTATATATTCATGTTTGTGTTAATTTAGCCCTGAAAATTATTATGATGGATAAGTTTGGATTGAGACAAATTTCTGCTGTATCATTGTAGTCATTTGATGTATTCTTTGATGTAGTTTATGTTTGTATTGAAAATATTAGACTTGTAACCATCAGTACAAGAACCACAAGTTCTCTTTGTACACCTAAATCATTTTATTTTAACACCATTTTTATTGGATGGTTCAATATTTAGTCTTTGACTCCTCTAACTTAATATGCCCACAGATTTTTACAGATTTTCTAACAGGCATTCAATGGTTAACTGTGTGATGTGTAGCACTGCTCACCTAGAGCCAGCTTCTTCCACTCGTTCAATCTCTTGGAAAATATAATGCAACTATTACTAGCTCAAATTCTTAAGATCATTTTCATTTAACTTGGGGTTTGCCATTCATATACATATAATCTTAGATGTTCATAAGTAGTAGGTCATTTTGTCCCCTTATAAAAATTATTCAAAATTATTATTTCAGTTGCAAAACTTTTTGATATTTTTATGGTAATGGTTTTGGTAAAGTGGCATAAATTTAATAAAAGGTTATGCATCTTTACATCGTTTACAGTTTGTGAAAAAGGAAATGTTTACTAAGCCTGGGGTGATAGGTAGATTCTTCAAAATAAGTACAATGAATTTGGATGAGATTTTGATAGTACTTCCTAGTGTGGATGATGTGACAATATGGAAGCTGATAGAAGATTGTACATGCTACCAAGATCAATGTTTGTGTAAGGATTCACTATTGTAATCACTGTCTGCAGGAGTTCCTGTCGAAGTTGCAGTACGTGAACGGAGAACTGGCCAATCGTGACTACTTGTGCGGCTTCTCGGTCTCCATTGCTGACCTGGTCCTGTTCCTGCTCCTGCAGCCTTTCCTGGCCACCTGGACCTACCAACAGAAGGTAGCTAAAGAACTGACCAATTTCTGCGAGAATGTGATGCCTTCCAGAAATTCACTCCTATTTTTGAATGAAGTAATAATGAATGAAAAATGTTCATTTTCTTATGAAAGATCGCAGCTTAAAGATTGCACCAGCTTATGTTTGTTTTCTCAAGTGCATTTCAGGAGGGGACAACTAATGTGTCTAGGGGAATGAGTGCTTCCAGGAGGAAGATGTGTGGTCCTGAACTGAAGGTTAGGGAGGCCAATCTTTTGTTTGAATAAAAGCTTTTTTTATATGTTATAGACCATTTAATTTCGGTTCACTGTTGTCCCCTTCCTTTTTTCTTAACTTACTTTTTCTTTGTGGAGGTCTCATGTGGGAGACCATGCCTTGTGCATAGATTCCCCATTCTCTGAACTTCATTCTTAGTGCCTTCCTCTCTTTTGAATACGTTTGATGTGGTTAGGAGGCTTGAAGTAGCTTGTCCAATCTAGTCAATTTGAGCATTATTTAGTTGGCAATCTATCTGACTTGTTTTTCAAGAGACTTGAAATTTTTAAGTATATTATTCCTTATTTTGCTCCTTCAGCAGCATTGTGTTTGCTCGACTGCTTTTTACGTTGAATGTTGAAAATTTAGTGTAGGTATGTTGGCATATTTTCTTGTCTGGGGTTGGCAGCATTAAAACGTGAAATACAACTGGCTTCACGTGCAAATTGTTTGTTAAGAGCTTTTCTTGATGTAAAAGAAAGTCTCTTGTGACGTTTGCAAATTTTAATTGCCAAGTTAGGAATATTGAAGTATGTAGTTATCGTTTTCTTAGCTCATGTATCCGAGTAACTTAATTTCTCATAAAACTTATAATGTAACTCTGAATGGGGACCCCATGTTACTTCATTTTGACTTCACTCATAGTAGCCCAGGTTAGTTGCAGCTCAATGTAATGTTGACTGGTGCTAGCTCACCAACTGAGGGAAATGACAGGGCTGGCATTCCGTTTGTTTGAAGCTGAAAATTTGCACCTGGTAAGAAAAAGTCTTGGTTCAACACTGTATGTCTTGAATGGCTATAGAATTTCTTTAAAACTTAACTAGTACATTAATTTGGTGCAAGAATTTATTGAAATGTTGTATTGTTCAACCTAAATCAGTACAAAAAGATATTGTACTATCTAAAAGCCGCATTTCTCTAATTGGATTAGGTGTTAGTTTAAGCCTTCCTATCCACAACCAAGGCATCCATAAGAGAGGAAGGAGGAGGGATGCGGAGTGCAGAATCTATGCACTTGGTGCATAGAAACAGTAAGTTGATTAAGAAGTTCATGAAACAAGGTAAATGTGAATAAAAAGAGATGGTCCGTAACAAAACCAAAACCCTATCCTATTAGAACAATAGGAAGGCCTACCTAACTCTTAGCTCGTTTTCCCCTTGGGAGCGCTAAAATAGTAGTATCCCAGCGCTAATAGTAGTAGTATAAAATAGAAGTAGTAGTAGTAGTAGTAAAATAGTAGTAATATCATAGGTTAAATGGTAGTATCCCCTTGAGAGGTTCATCTAATTAAATATGGATATTTTATGGGTATGGAAAGGTATTTGATTTTTTGCCTTGAATAGTTTATGAATTACAGCATTTTCAAAAGAGCTTCATTTATGGCTGTGAAATTAATTTTTTAATTTCTAATATCTACTTAAACCCTTTAACATCTGCATTTTAAATTCATGTTTCCATTATCACAATCACTAGCATTAAACTGGCATCGGCATCATGAAGTCACCTACATCACAATGAGGAAGTAACTGCCACTCGACAATAACTTGAAAGAACACATTAGGTCACAAATTGTATGAAAAATAAAATATATTTAAGCTGTGAAAGTGGATTTTGAAATCCACTTTGAGGGTAAATAGTCGAAGATATTCAATTTTTAGAGAAACTGAATTAATCTAACAAGTTTTACATGAATATAGTTGAAAATAATTTATTTTAAAATTATTGTTTTCCTATTGCAAAGGAACATTTTGCAAATATTAATGGTCGGTGGAATGAATTTTTCTTTGAACAACTTCCTTTTAGCTCCTTTCATGCTTTCCAATTAAGCTAGTCTATGTTTGTGCTGTAATGTTCCTTTCTTCTATGGGTGCATGTTCTAATGTTGATAGTTATATGGAGCACAACTATTTATTCTTATTTTAAATTTTGTCCATGAATTTCGACTGGATTCAAATTATGAGTTGACAAATTCAATGCTCATTTTATGGAGTCATTCAGTGACGAAGAAAGGCATGTTGGATTGATTTTCGTTCTGGGATCAAAGCTCCTGGCCGGACTCAAGAATTTACATCAAAACTCAGGTTTCATTCAGCATTATAATGTAGTCTTCAGCTTTTATTACTTCACATAGTACTATTGCATTGCCCAACGTAGTTGAGGTGAAACAATTTTTTTAATTTGGTGCTACTTTCTCTATGTTTAACTGTTAAAATTGCTTTCTTTAGCTGGATAGCCTCGCTTTTCTGACGCCAAATCTTGTTCGCATTAATTTACAAATAACCCAATTTTTTTGGCATCATACCATTGTATCTGTTTTTAAAGTAATTTAATTACTTACTAATTTTGCTTGTTCAAAGAAGTCATGATAAAATTGATGCGGGCTCAAAGGTGCTGAGGCGCCGATCCATCAAAGCAAGTCACTCCAAACTGAATAATGCTAATTTGTCGTAGTGCTTGACATGATAACATTTGCTGGTGTCTCAGAACATGACTGGAAGTTCTTTTATCCTCGCGACATAAGTTTCTGTGCAACGCTTACAACAATTTTGACCGTTTCCCATGCGCAGGCAAAGTCGCGGTCTTAGCAAGATGGTCAAAGTTTTGACGTCACAATGTGCAGTATGAGCATTGATATTGAACGTTTTGAGTACTCTCTTTGACATCATTGAAGTTTTAGTATCCGTAATCTATTGCCTCAATTGAATGCTGACTTCTATTGTTTTGACCATCCCCCTAAGTGGATACAACTATTATATCTATGGGAATTAGCGCTCCCAGGGGAAGTATGGGAAGAGCTAAGGGTTAGGTAGGTCTTCTTTTCGTTCAAATAGAATAGGGTTTTGTTTTGTTACGGACCATCATTTTTCGGTTCACTGCTGTCCTGTTTTTCAGCACCTACTACTTTCTTCTTCAACTTTTTCTTGTTTCATGAACTTCTTTCATAGCTTACTGTTTCTGTGCACCTTGTGCATAAATTCCGCGTTCCCTCAACTCCATACTAAATGGTGCCTTCCTCCTTCCTCTCTTGAAACATCTTTGTCGTGGTTAAGGAGGCTACAACTTTCTTATATAATAATAATTGTTTTGACCACCCTGCTGTGAAGGCGAGAAGGGAAGTGATGATGCACATTGCACCACGTTATGCACCACGTGCTATTCTTCACTTCGTCATTAACCGAAGTTCTCACCTCTGACTACATTAGAACGCACGTGCTGCTGTTAATTTACGTTGAAAAAACAAAAACAAGGGAGATGTTATTGCAGGTTTTTGTTTTCCTATGGAGACTCGACGACCCAAAGTCATTGAGCTTTGCTGATGCCCTACTAGCAATTCGTTGTTAGTATACGTTGTAATACAGCATTGCTTTTTGTATCGTTGTTCTGTTGGGCACTCACTACCATAAATAATTACGACACGCCGCCAAGCTACACGGTCAGGCAAACCAATACCATGCCTGAATTTAGGTCACCTGCTTCTGGCTTGAGTTTTTTTGAGCGACGCTGGTAGCCCAGCCACTCGTTCATCAACGCTCCAGTATCAAGATCTCTCCCTCGTCTCAGTGGGATCACAGCCCACTTTGGAGGTCTAAACCACGGAGGCCTAAACCACGAGTCAAGAGTGCCCTAGTTAGCATACCAACAGCTTCTCACAGTGATTTACCGGGCTCACAGACGCTCCTGACATCAGCTCTTTGTGCGCTGACTTGAACGCGAAGAACTACTCGCTAGAAAGCTGCTCTATCTATGAAAATACTGTGTTCACGATATTCTGGTATCATATTTATCTTGTTGGATTCTCATTAACATTCTTATTTTCTTACATACTGTTAAGCCTGGTTGCACAAAAGTATTCACTCACACTGGAGACAGGTGTTCACAAGCCTGGTGCTAAATGAGAGACCGCGAGCTAAATACTTGAACACGAAGACCGTATGTAATCCATGCTGTAGTTTTTCCTGAACTCATTCCGTTATTTTGAGCTTCCCATGACACAACTTTGTTCAACATCTTTCTTATGTATGTTGACCGTATATTTTTATTTCAGGAGCGACTTGGCAACTTGAGCCGATGGTATCAATGCTTGGACACCACCAGCAGTCTGCTACAGAACTACAAGAAACGTCAACCAGTCACCTTTTCCAGGAGTTTATTGTACGTTGACAGTGCTAAAGAACTGTACTAATTTTTGTGTGTTTTCCTTTCCTTATATCGTAGAACTAGTGGACAGCTAAGCACATTTGTGAATGAATTGGTCTCCTAGTCGTCAGCAACATTTGAAGGTCGTTTTGCTTCACTGTGAGAATTTAACCTGCGTGACTTCCAGTGTGTCGATGAGTACCAAGGTAGCCAAATGATCTTGTTTACTCTCTAGTCCTTTCCTTGAGATTCTGTATTGTTACTCAGTACGAAATCGTTATACCATGTTTTTTCAATTTTTTGAAAAAAACAATCTAGTCAAAATATCTTTTGTAACTTGCATCATTCAGCGTGGTACTATAGTCTCCTTCATTTTCACTTCTCTGGCTGTGTGATTTATCTTAAGTGGACATTTCACCTTGAGACTAGTCAACCTTAAGTCTGGTGAAGGTTGCATTGGGGCGAGGTACTACTTTTTCTATGATCCTACACTACGGAACAGTTGCTCGTGAGATCTGCACTGGGAGGTGGGATACGTCTGTCAACTCAGAATTTCTGCTTTGTACCTAATTGGTCCTATAATTGTTCTTTTACTTGTATCTATAAGCTTTTTCTCTGAAATAGTATTTCATTTCTGGCATTCTTATCGTCTGTTTTAGAAATTGAAGTTCTTTTATTATGGATTAATCATTTCAAATACGTTGATGTCCGAATATAGCCTGTGTAAGTCAATTGCCTTAGGTCTTCGAGGCCAAAGTGCAATGAAATCAGAAGTAGTAGTAGTAACATAGGTTTGCTAGCGCTTCAATTATTCGAACGATATTGCTCTGAAGGTCACATAATTTAATCGTTATCAAGCTTTCCGATTTACCACGTAAAATGAGCTTCATCATTATATGAACATCATAAATGATATGATCATCATTACAATTACAACTTAATAATAATAATAAATTTAGGGATGAGTTTCCACCAGGGTCACCAGCAATTTGCAACTATGGACCCCCCTAGTTTACACTGGGTAATCATGGATTGAGCTAGCTGAACCCCCCAAGTGGGGGTTCCAGCAGCCCTCCCTCTCTTTGGCCGAGCGTCTTACCCGTGCTGGAACCCCCTCATAAGATGAGAGTGGTAGCACAGAACGCCCGGCCGCTTACTTGGAATACTCTCTGTTGTTGTGGAGCTGGAGCTGGTCTTTCATGAACACACGTCGGTTATAGGGCTTCCAGGGTGCTTTTTCATAGTATACTGTTTGTGGTGAGCGTAACAGTTGATTACGGCAGATGGTTCAGGGCATAGATGCTTTCCACGGGATTGGTTGGACGATTTATATGAGATCATATGCGTTGATTTTCCGGAGATATTCTAGGAGTTCAGCAGTAGGTGCTTCATACCCCAACACGTCCCTGATAGAAGGAGGTGGGCTGCTGTTATCCGCGAATAGGCTGATGTAACGACGTCTTGCGTGATGTAAGGCTGGGCAGTCTAAAATTACATGGTGCACGGTAAGGCGGGAACGTAGGCAGAGAGGACAGCCGGGTGGAGGCTCTTGTAGTGCGCTGTTCATCAGGTATCCATGGGTAAGGTGTGTATGGCCACATCTGAGACGGTTAAGAATGACTTCATTTTTTCGGGATAGTTCGTTCTTTTTGTGGGGATACGGGTCAGGTTGGATGTTCAGTAAAAAATTTCCCTCTTGTTGCCAGTTTTCTTTCCACCGGGTATTGATTTTGCAAGCTATAATTGGGTACCAGTCTCGATAAAAGAGCATTACACTTTCCGCAGGGCGAAGTGCGGCACTTTTTGCAAGCTTGTCGACTGCCTCGTTGCCGTCTATACCCACATGACTCGGAATCCAGCACAATTTAACAGTTTTGCGGTATTTGAATATGTCATCAATTTGGTGTTTGAGGATTCGTACAAGAGGATGGGACGTGCGTGCGTTTCGCAGTGATGTCAGAGCGCTTAGAGAGTCTGAATAGATAACGAACTTATCCCCACTGTGGTCGCGAATGATTTTCAATGCCAGTTCAAGTGCGTGTAGTTCCGCAGTGAATATTGATGCAGCGCTGGGGAGAGATATTGTCCTTTTTGTTCCGCTACACTCCGCCGCAGCACCGACTCGATCGTCGTATTTAGAGCCGTCCGTAAATATCGGTATGTATCCTCGGTATTCCTCCCGTCGCAGCCTCTGGTATTCCTGGACGTATAAGGCTGGGTGGGTGAATTCTTTCTTGTAGAAGGTTAGGTCCTGGTTCACGTCTGCTGGGATAGTATTCCATGTGGGTACATCGACGTTTTGCAATCGGTACGAGAACGAGGGCTTTATCCGCAGTTGGTGAAGCTGAAGGTTTTCAATTAGTTCGTGGGTGCGAACAGCGAAAGACGGCGTGAGCTGCTTGTTTACAAACAGTCTCCAGTTGGTAGGTGGTATAGCCAAATTGCGGGCTGGGTTGGACAAGTGGCTTCTTATTTTCAAGTAGTATTTCAGCGAAAGTTGCTCTCTTCGTAGCTGGAGGGGCATTTCGCCGGAGATGACTTGTAGACTGGGAATAGGTGTTGATTTGAATGCTCCCGTTGCAAATCGTAGGCAGTCGTTTACAATGGGGTCCAGAAGTTTGAGTGTTGATGTTGCAGCGGAGCTGTACACGATGCAGCCATAGTCCAGTTTAGATCGGACGAATACTCTGTACAAGTGGAGTAGAGTGTTCTGGTCTCCACCCCAGTCGTGGGAAGAGATTGATTTGATTATGTTGAAGTTCTTCTTGCAGCTTGATTTGATGTTGTTGATATGGGTTTTCCAGGTCAATTTTCGGTCCCACGTGAGCCCAAGAAACTTAACTTCGTCCACAAATTCGATGGTTTTGTTGCTGATTTTCAGGGTAGGTGGTACTTGAAGGCCTGGAAGGGAGGTAAAATGGACAGCCTTAGATTTATCCATCGAGAAGGAAAATCCATTGTTTTGCGTCCACAGTGCCACTCTGTTGATGCATTCTTGAAGTTTGGCTTCAATGATGCTGATGTCACTGTGTCGGTAGCCAAGTTGGAAATCGTCTACATATAGTGATGCATGGAAACGTGGGTCTTTAGGGATCTGTGAAGCTATTTCATTGATTTTGATAATGAAGAGGGTGACGGAAAGAACTGAACCCTGTGGGACCCCTTCTTCCTGAGGGCATGGATTGGATAGGTGGTTATTTACTCGTACCCTGAAGGTACGGTCCCGTAAAAACTCTTGGATATATAGAGGCAGTCTTCCCCGGAGATGTAGATGATGGAGGTCTTGCATAATGCCGTAGTTCCAGGTGGTATCATATGCCTTTTTGAGGTCGAAGAAGACACTAACGAAGTGTTCATTGTGGACAAAGGAGTTTCTGATAATGGTTTCGAGACGGATTAGGTGGTCAACGGTGGACCTGTCCCGGCGACCCCCGCACTGGATATTGCTGAGGTGGCCGTGCATATCGCAATAGTCGATGAGTCTATTGTTGATGAGGCGTTCCAGAACCTTCCCGATGCAGCTCGTGAGCGCAATTGGCCTGTAGTTGTGAGGCGAATGTGGGGTCTTTCCAGGATTTTGAAAAGGGATTATTACTGCTTCTCTCCAGGTAGCCGGGTAATACGAATGAAGCCATAATTTGTTGTAGAGAAACAGTAAGTTTTGTTTACCAATTTCTGGAAGGTGCTTGAGCATTTGGTATGAAATTCCATCTGCACCAGGTGATGTATTTTTCGTAGTCTCCAAGGCAGAATCCAGTTCGGCGAGGGAGAATGCGATGTTGTATGTTTCGTTGTTGTCCGATGAGAAGTCCAATTGGTTAGTTTCTGCACGTTGTTTTCTTCGTAAAAATTCCTGAGGGTAATTCGTCGCACTGCTAACTGAGCTAAATGTTTCTGCTAATTTGTTTGCTATTTCTGGAACGGTAGAGTAGCTTATATTATTTTCTTGTAATATTGACAACTGTCTTTGAGGTCTGCCTTTAATTTTTCTGATGTTTTCATAAATACGGGTCATTGGCGTGTTCTTCGTAAATGTGCTGGTGAATGCTGTCCATGCCTTCCGCTTCTCCTCTCGCAGAAGGTTTCTGTGGATGGCCCTGGCTCTTTTCCAGCGTAGGGCATTTTGTGCAGATTTTGTTTGCCTAAATTTTTGATAGAGGCGTTCGCGGTTGGTGCGTGTTTGTGTCAGCTGCGCGCTCCAGTAGGGCTTCGGAAAGAATTTTGTGAGTTCTATGGTTGGAATACAATCGTTTGCAACTGCTGTTAAAGTGTCGATAAAGGTGCTGAGGGCTTCAGAGCATGTATGCTCGTCAGAGATTTTAAGTTTTTCCCAGTTTTGGTGCGCCTCGTAAGACGTCCAGTCTGCCTTTTTGTTGTTCCACATTGAGCGTTTCTGATCGTTACGTTGTGCATTAATTAGTCGTACTATGATGGGAATATGGTCACTGTCTTCCGGAGATCTACAAGTCTCCCATACCAAGTCCACACTCAGACGAGGAGATGCCAGGGTTAGGTCAATGGCGGACTCAGAGTTGTAAGAAACTCGTGTGTGTGCTCCTGTGTTGAGGAGAGTTAGGTTATGTTGGTCTATAAATTCTTCTATTATCCGGCCACGGGCATCTGTCGTTTCACAACCCCAAGTTGTACTATAGCTGTTGAAGTCCCCCATCAAAATGATTGGCGGAGGTAGTTGATTTATTAGTTCGTTCATTATTTCCTGGGTTATGGGGTGGCTTCTTGAGGTGTACAGCGACGCAAATGTTATCCGTCGAGTGATGTGGGCAGTGGCTGCGATGACCTGGATGGCAGAAGTTATGGTGACTTCTTGGAATGGAATTGACTCATGAATAAGCAGTCCGACTCCTCCATGAGGCGTGACGTTAAAGTGGCCATGTTTGGTTAGTAGATTGTAATGGGGTATGGAAAAATTTGAGTTGTGCCAGAGTTTAGTTTCTTGGAGAGCAACACTATATGGGTTATGCAAGTTAATTAGTTCTAAAAGTTCGCTCTTTTTGGCTCGAACACCCTGGCAGTTCCACTGTAGGATGCAGATTCCGTTATTCATTTTGGTTTCCTTTGACTTCTTTTTGGTACTGGTTATAAATTCTTCTGGTTTCGCTTCTAACGGTCGGGTTGTTCTCACTTGTAATTTCGCTGTCGCTCATTGCCGAGTCGTAATCTGGTGTAATTTGTACTGGGGTAGAAAATATTTCTCCTGTGCTTGGATCAGCGTAGACTGCTTCCGCTACCTGCTTCTTTCCTGATGGTTTTTCGTTGCTTTCAGAGTTTTTTCTTTTCCTTTGCGTACCGTCTGAGAGCTGAGAGGGCCCTAGTGGAAGAGCTGGAGGAGCTGTCCCCACTTGTTTAATCGGTGTTGGAGGTTGTCGGCTGGGTGTTTGTGCAGCGGTAGATGTTACGGCAGAAGCGTAGTTCCTGTGATATTGGTGTTGTTCACTCTCCAGCTTTTGTCTTGCTTGCACTCTGCTCAGTTTGTATTTGTGCTGGATTGCAAGGATTTCCTGTTGGTACTTGAATTCAATGCATTTATAGGAGCCTGCGAAGTGGTCTTTGCCGCATTTGTGGCATTCTATCTTGATGCTCGTGCATTCGCCGGAATCGTGGTTTACATTGTTGCATCTCGCGCATATCGTTTCAGGCCTGGTGCATCGTTTCTGGGTGTGGTTATACTCCAGACATTTCTTGCAGAACATGGGGCGCGGCACGTATGGAAATACCTTGGTTAGTGATTGTTCTCCGGGTATGGTTATGTAGTTAGGGAGGTTTTGCCTGAATGTAAGTAAGATTGCTTGGGAGACAGGGTTTTTCGGTTTGATCCAGGTAGCTCTCACTGCATCACTCAGTCTGTAGTCTTCCATGAGTCCGTCCCGGAAGCACTCGAAATTGGAGAGGTCGTACTCATATAGACATATGAGGCCTTTCACTGAGTTGAAGTAAGGGTGTTCAGCTATGGAGACAGGGATGTTGTTTAAGGTTTTTACATTACGGATTAGGGTACTTTGTTCTTTGGTGGCAATTTCAATGATATACGAGTCTTTATCCTGTGATGTAATTCTCTTTGGCTTTTCACCCAACTCAAGTTGAAGGCTTCGCTCGAGCGCCCAGGGTGAAATTTTGCGCTTTTCATTAGAGTCCAAAGTACATTTGAAGTGAGTGGCGTAGGGAGGGGCGTGTTTTCCATTTGACTCAGTTGGGCTGTTCAGCATCTGTCTAGCACGGCGCTTCCCGACCTTGTGGTTGTTCTGGATTGTAAGTACTTGTTCCTCTTCGATTTGCTTTGGGCAGGTTTTGTCTTTAACTTGGTGAGGGCCGTGACAGTGGATGCATTCGGCTTCAGAGGCAAGGCACTGACTGCTGCCGTGCCCCACCGCCCCGCACCTTCCACAGGTTGTGGCTCGGCTGCAACGCTTTTTGGTATGTCCGTACATCTGGCAGTTGGCGCAGTGCATTGGTTTGTCGATGTATGGGTATACTCGGGTGTCTGATCGTTCGCCGGGAATGTATATGAAATCGGGGGGAGACTCTGATTTGAATTCTAGAATTATCGCGCTTGTTTTTTCGTATCTTGTCTTGATGAAGGTGGCGTCAATTACTTCGCTGATGTTATAGTTTTCTTTGAGTCCAGTTTCGAATTCGCTGAAGTTCTCCATGTTGTATTCGTTGATATAAATGAGTCCCTTGGATTTATTGAGTTTTGGGTGGGCGAAGACTTCACACGGCACTCCGTTTATATTAGTGATGGTCAACAGTGCCTGGCCTTGCCTGTTGTCTCTGGCCTCGAGTGTGAAGCTCTCCCTTCCACTGGTGGTGATAGATTTGGGCGGAGATCCGGTGGCTGAGCGAATTACGTTTTTCACCAGGTAGGGGTCTATCTTACGTTTTGTTTCGGGTGTAAACTTCATGGTAAAGAAGCGTGTGAAGCTCCGCTGTGGTGGCTGTTCGGTAACATTGAGAGGGACAAATTTGTTCTTCTTCCTATGTCTCGCACTCTGGGTCACCTTCCCTTGTTCCTCCGGAGGTGACAAATGGGCTGATAGAGCTTGGGTTACTTCCTCGACGGTGTTTTCCAGGTTTTTAATTCTTTCCTCGATGCAGGTTGGGGGTATGTCAGAGTTACTGTCTTCGGTATTCAGTTTCGAGATGTCACGATCCGGTAACACCCTGCTCATCGATCTAACCAACTGGTTAAGGTTCCTCTCTATGTTGGTGATGCGGTCGGTGATATTTTTTTGGTGCTCTCCATTATGAGCTGTATGGTTCGTTGCCATCAGTGAAGATCCACACGTAGTTGTACAGACACTTGCTGGCTCGCCTGTCATTGCGGCGATTGGTGTCCTGATAGATTTTACTTCATTTGGCTGGGTCGTCACTTTTGTTGGCTCCTTCGCTCGCTGCTTCTGGTCCTTCCCGGTGCGTCCCCGGTTAGGCCGCGGGCCTCCACCGCCCCTCCTCATATCGCCTGGTCCTCGGGGCACAAGGCCACCGGGACCAGGGGTGTATGTTTCCTTTTTACTGGCGATATGCGAGTTTTATTCAATGCTCAAAACACAGGTTCAAGATAAACATACAAAACTAAAGATAAAAGACCCAGATGTTAGTGGGCGCCCCCCACGTTGGTTCTACCCACGGACAACACTCGTATAAATAAGCTTATGATCACTATGTTGCCAATTTACATAAACGATATGTAATGAGTTGCAACTCCTAGTGGGTATATTAACGGTACCACCACGGGAAGGTGTGGGTGGGCTGGAATACTTGTTATGGACAAGTAATCCTTATCAAATATCCTTGTCTATAGACTGCTCCCTTTACGATACAAATGATGATAACACAGTTCGGCACCAGTAAAATTGGTAAAGGGAACAGTGAAAATTCCTTACAACTCAAGATTATAATTCTCTCCCCATTGAAATTTTGCACATCCTACAGTACATTCGATCACACTGGGCAGCCAAACCCCGTAGGGGGTTTCAGCTGCTCATTTATGGCTGGACGCCTTACCCACGCTGAAACCTCCGAGGTACCAACGTAGCGAGCCTAGCCATGTTGCAGTTTATTCACCTGTAATCTTCCAGGAAATTTCACTGTTCCCTTTACCAAGTTTTACTGGTATCGAATTGAACTGATTATATTTATGATAAAGGGAACATTAGAAACAGAGAAGCATATTGATTGTATGGTACCTTCATTAATTTGTCTGTACCTAGCCGAACTGCACCTTCCCGAGGTGATACCGTTATTGTAGCCAGCTGCGTTAGTGTGCAATTTATATTGTAACTGATTGTATTACTTATAAATTTTTCCATTTATCTAGTTCTACTGGCTAGAACCAACGCGGGGGTGCCCTCTACCATCAGGGTCTTTCCTTATTTTTGTGTTAGTATTAAGAAATATATAATAATACAGGGTGTTTTTCCTTAAATTTCGTGTGTGGGCCCTTGCCCAGCAAGGACACCCCCACCCCCTCCTTTTGGAAAACTAAATAATGATAATGAAGGCGTCTACGGATGCTTTATTTCCAATCAAGCCTGATACATATCACCTTGTACATCGGATTTTCAAATGCCTTATAACTAACGCCAGGACGCCATGATGCTTTCCCCCGGTCAAGACCGGTACCCATTTCAGACACCTGGTAGTAGTAGTAATAACATCAATTTGCTAGCGCTTCAGTGCCTGCACCATGTCACGCCGAAGGTCTCGCAATTCAGGTTGTCTCCACATCTCAAATTTCAAGGTCTTACTGCCACAAACATCGCAACGCAAGTCACAGCAACCATTAAACAAACAAAGACGCGATAGCCACGACAGTGATCTGAACAACACTTGATTTCATTGGTGACAGTTGTAGTAGTAGTAGCAGCAGCAGCAGCAGCAGCAGCAGCAGCAGTAGTAATAAAAGAGCTGCTAGTTCAATCCCATACTCCTCATGCGTAGGGTTCATATAATCATCTTAAGGTACATGCACAGTTTGCACATTGAGCAGCAGCCTAACCCCCTATTGGGGGGTCTCCGCTGCCCTCCCAATTATGGCCGGGCGCCTAACCCGCGCTGAAACCCCCAGGGGCATTGCGCAGCGCGCCCGGCCATTTTACGGTTCAGTGTTTACATCGCATTACCATGCGTAGAATCTTCAGGCTAGATTTTTGAAGACAGATTACACGCTCCAATAAACGACTGCAGCGCTGTCACATTATAAGTTGACCGCTCAGCCTCCCCAGGTATTCCGGTCAAAACATCCTGTGCACAACCGCGAAGGTACGGAAAATGCAGATTCCTGGCAACAGCATTCAGGGGACACTCCGCGAGGAAGTGCTTTACAGTCAAAGGCACACGACACCGTTCGCACTGCGGCTGTGGTAGCCGCTCCATCAGGTGGCCGTGTGTTAGCCGCGTATGGCCAATACGGAGGCGACAAAGCATCACCTCTAACCGGCGACCACGACAACTGGACGATATCCACTCACGTATAGTGGGTTTAATGCTCCTTAATTTATTGCTATCGTTAGCAGCGTTGTCCCATTCCTGCTGCCATCGTTCTCTCACTGCCGCTTTGATCCGAGGGTAATAATCTCGGAAAGGAACCATCAGATTTAGAGTCTCTTCGTTTGCCTCTGCAGCCTGTTTAGCCTCCTGGTCAGCTCTTTCATAGCCAGACACTCCTACGTGGCCGGGCACCCAGCACAACGTCACAGATTTACGCTCACGTGTTAAATTTATTAAGTCCATGACGATTTCACCAACGAGCGGATGGGTACTATTATGCTCTCGAGTGGCCTCCACCACACTTTTTGAATCCACAAAAATAGCAAAAGTATCATACACACAATGTTTAATTAGTCGGAGGGCCTCCAGCACACCGTAGAGTTCCGCAGTGAAAATGGACGACTCTGGGAGCAATCTCTTGGCGCTCACCAACTCCCCCGACACAGCGTCTCCCACCTTTGAGCCGCCGGTATAGAACTTCATCGCACGGGCATGTTTTTCGGCAATATGGTCCAAAAAGATCCCCTTTAGTATGTGTGTAGGCATAGAATCCTTCTTAGGCATTTGACATCCCGGACAAAAACTCCCGATTGGGACACGCCACGTGGGAAAATTTTCCAAGAACACTGGTTGTATTCTCATTGGCCTCAGCTGCATTGCAGCCACGACTGCCGAATAATCTTCCGATGAGGGCAGAAAGTGAGGGAAAGGCAGATGTCGGCCTAGTGGCGCATGCACGCTGGTCCATGCAGGAGACAAGGGGACTTGTTCCAACCGCGCCAAGTACTGAAGGGTCAGCTGCACACGGCGGTGCCGTAAAGGAGGTTCACCGCTCTCCACACACAAGCTGCTGGAAGGGGATGACCTAAACGCGCCAGTGCAGATTCTGATAGCAGCATGATGCACAGGGTCCAGCTTCGAAAGTGAAGTCGCCTTAGCATATTGATACACAATGCAGCCGTAGTCTATTTTGCTTCTAATAAGAGTACGATATAGTCTCAGTAGGGTCATCCTGTCAGCCCCCCACGTCAGGCCGGCCAGGCTTTTTAGCAAGTTCAGCCTTCTGACGCAGTCAGCCTTGAGAGTGGCTAGGTAGGGCTTCCAAGAGAGCCTGTCATCAAGCGTCACCCCCAGAAACTTGGCGCTGTGTGGAAAACTCGCTTGTCTTCCCTGCAGTGTGAGCTGTGGGGGATCACTACGGCCACGGCCCTGGAAGTAAAGTCCAACGGTTTTTTCCGGTGAAAAGTTGAAGCCATGTTCCTGAGCCCACTTATTAGCGTTATTGATGGCTAATTGCATTCTTCGCGTCAGAGCCGGAAAATGTGTTGATGAAGAGTATACCATAAAGTCGTCCACATATAAGGAGGCCACCGTTCCGGGAGGCAAGGTGGAGGTGATACCATTTAAGGCGACACTAAACAGGGTGCAGCTCATAACACTGCCCTGCGGTAAACCTTCACACTGCAACTGCGAGGAAGAGAGGGTGCCGCCGACCTTAACGCGGAAAGTTCTTTCACCAAGAAATTCTCGAATATACAGGGCCATGTTACCACGGAGTCCATACTCGTGTAGTGTCTTAAGTATTCCATATCTCCACACGGTGTCATAGGCTTTATGCATATCGAAGAAAAGACACATGGTTCGGCGACGCTCGGCAAGGTTGGCTACCAGGTGGTTCTGTAAGCGGAGCAGAGCGTCTGTGGTCCCTCGAAGCTGCCGACTGCCAGATTGGACGGGGACGGGGTCTGAGGTGAGAACACCATTAACTTCTAGGCACGGCTGTCTATAACTGCATTTTCCCCTCATTTTATTGACTAGCTGCCATACCTTGGCCATAGGAGTATCGCTGTTGAGAGTGGAGACGTATTTCTGAGACGATACCTTACGGGCGACGTCTTTTATAATCTGAGCTCGCGCTCTAGCCCGATTGTATGCGATCTTGTCAGCTAGTTCTTTTGTTCTTTGGTATCGTCGCAATGCGCGTTTCCTCTCGATATTAGCGGCCTGGCAGTCATTGTTCCACCACGGGACGCGGTGCACTGGGCAACCGCCTTTAGACTTTGGAATAGCACTGTTGGCGGCTTCGTGCATTGTACTCACAAAGCTGTCAACCAATTCATCTACGCCATGAGCTTCATTTGGGTCCTCCATTGTCGTCAGCGCTCCAAAGTTTCTCCAGTTGGCCTTTTTGAAGTTAAACCTTGGTTCTATCAGCATCTGCTGGTTTTGGACCGAGTGCATTAAGACGGGGTAATGATCACTACCATGTGCATCGCCACTCACGGACCACCGGAATTCGGAAAGGATGTCGGGAGTGCAAAGACTCAGGTCGATGGCGGAGGAAGTCGCAGTCTGCACGTGAAAATGCATGGGGGCTCCGGTGTTCAGAAGACAAAAATCAGAAGCGACGATGAAGTCCTCCACAATTTCACCTCGACGATCGCTCTGGACGTTTCCCCAAAGTATGTGCTTGGCATTGACGTCTCCCAGGATCAAGGCCGGCCTCGCGAGTTGATTGCTCAAGAGGCTGAGATCTTGCAGGGCTAAGGGTTCGCCTGGTGGTATGTAGATGTTACATACTGTTATCATACGTTTCCCAATGTAGACACGGAAAGCGATAGCCTGCAGCCTGGTGTTTACCGCAAATCTACTGTAGCCAACGTCTCTCCGCACAAGCACCGCCAGTCCCGTTCCTGGTACCGGGTTGGGCACTGGGGAGAACAACTCTATATTGTAGTTGCTTGGAGGCCTTGGGGTAACGTTCCCCAGCAGTGTTTCCTGCAGACAAACACAACAGGGCTGGTGCCTCTCCAGAAGTGCTCTCAAGTCTCCGTAATTCCGTCTGTAGCCACGTATATTCCATTGTAAGAAGGTGTTCATTTCTTGTCAGTTTTAGATGTTATATACGTAGGATCCTTTTCAATTCCCTCACCTGCAGCACACGCCAGTCCGGGTGACGTAGAGACAGGAGGTCGGTCAATCCACGGGTGGACAGGTACTGCCGGAGGAGGCACGGTGGGGAGGTTTTTTGGAGGTGGGAAGATTTTTAACAGGTGTGATGCTACTTCTTTTGGGACGGTCGTGACCCGCTCTAAAGAACGAATGCGTTGGGTAACAATATTACGCTGCTTTTCACTGTCAATGTGGGAGCTATTCTTTTCTTTGGTCGGTAGCGACAAGTCACGCCCGGATCCCCTTTCCTGCTTGTCTCCACGGCTGGGCCCTCGCACGGCAGACCGAGACTCCCTCACAGTGCTGCGTTCGTGCTCTGCCCTTCCACCGGTTGTAGCCACTGAATCCCTGACAGGATCCTTCTCTTGACTCGGGATAGCTTGGCCTTGATTGTCTGCTGGGGTGTCTTCCATAAATCTCAGTGTTTTCGGAGTTTTTGTTCGTTTTCCATCTTGTGGGGGCGATATGTCGCTTTTAGTTCTTTTGCGGGAGGTAATAATTGAGGGGATTGATTGAAACTGTTCGTTAGATGAATCTTCCTGGTGAGTGGTGGAAGCTGGATCTTTTGAAATTTCCTTATTAGAGGGTCCTGATTGAGCCAAAGGTTGGGTCACGCGCACTGGAGGCCTCTGGGCCAGACTCTGGCTTCTCAGAGCAGAGGCATCCACAGGGCTCAAAGGCTCTGGCTCCTGCTCATCTCGCCGTGCTGCCACACTCCGCGAGTGCGGTTCCTCAGGTTGCCGAAAAATTGGCTGAGAGTTCAGTCTACGGTGTTAGGCGGCGTCAGCGTAAGAAGTGCGGGGAGAAACATACCTGGATGTCACCGTCCTCTTGGCTTCTCCATAGCTAATGCTCTCTCTCACCTGAGTTGCGAGGATTTCTGCTTCAATCTCATAGTGGGAACATGATGTGGAGCTGGCTGGATGCGCACCCTCACAGTTGGCGCCTCTCGCAGGTCGGACACAAGGCGACTCATGTTGCTCCATTGAGCAATTTGCGCATGTGCCTTGCTGGGCGCGGCAGGTTTTGGCGCCGTGTCCGAAGGCCTGGCATTTAAAACAGCGCCTCGGTCTCGGCACGTACTGGCGCACCTGGCATCGCGTCCACCCGATTGACACAGTATCGGGCAGCCTACAACGATCAAAAGTTATGAGGTATACTCGACCTGGAGTTAGCACACCTCTCTCTCTCCTTTTGAAGCAATATACCTCTTTGGCGCCGAATCGCTCCAGCTCCTCCAAGATACGAGCGTCTGTGTACCTTGGGCTGTTCTTATACCAGATTGTTCCTTTCGTTTGATTAAGGCGTTCATTCGGAGATACTGTTACCTCCACTCCAGCAAGAGACTTAATGGTGGTGATGCAGGGGCTCTGGTGAAGATTCTTGACTTCGCTGCCGTTACGGACTTCATTAATTTTAGTGGGTTCACCCCCGAGTCGGTGACATATTTCTCTGTAGGCTTTCGCGACGTCCACTTCAGCCATAGGGGAGTTATCGTTGGCTTTTATTACAAAGAACTTTTTGTATTCCACGGCAGGCAATTCATCTTCTACCGCCGAGGGCAGACGTTGCCAACGACGGTTTTTCCTTCTGCCTGCTCCCGGCGCTCGGCCATCAGATGAGGCCTCGGCAGGTCTCGAAGGTCTGGGTGGTTCATATGGCTGCATTGTCCACTCTGCACTTCCGTCACGCCAGCCTGTCCCCTCGCCACCTACAGGAAATTGAGATGACGGTACGACTCGTTTACCGGGTTCAGGAGAGGGAATTCCAGTGAGTGTGTCCATTTGTGAGGGCCGTGTCGTCAACATTGAAGTAGGTAAAGTATTAGAAGAAAAAGCAAGCTCAAGTGTTTAGGAGACTCCTGTCAGTGAGGGTTCCCCCCACCTATCCAGGCCGGAAGAGAACCCCCCCTACTGACGCGTCTCCGCGTTTAAGGCGGGCACACACTGACCAATAGGAATGAAAATCCCTCCCACCGTCGACCCCGGCCCGTGGCAGCCCCTATGTACGCCCGGGGTAACAGGGGCTTTATCACCCGTAACTGCCGGGGTCCGGTTTTATTTACATGGGGGCCTTCCCATGGCCCCCCACTTTGTCTGGCTGCTCCAGGTGAGCCTGTCTGCCACGGTTGAACCCACCAGGACATAAAGTCCTGACAGCATAGCCTCACCCTTCCTCACAGCACGCAAACCCTCCCACCACAATAAGGTAGGGGGAGGTTGGGAGGGTCAGACACCTGGGTAGAGTGGGGTATTGTGCTTGGAATTTTTCTCCTATACCCAACGGAGAAAATCGCCAGCGCCGAGTTTCGAACCCGGGTCTCTGCCGCACGGCAGCAGAACCTCTAGCACATGGCTATCGCGAGCACTAAATCCTGGAACCTATGGAGACATCGGGAGAGGGACCTCCGAAAACACCCGCAATCGGAGGAGCCCAACCAAAAAGGAAACAAAAGTACATTCCTCTACAACTGACCAAAGATAAATACTTCCCGAAGTATTTCTCCGTCGCTTTTTGAAGAAGAAAAGAAGATTATTATTATTATTATTTTCTCTTCCATTATTCTTCAAAGTAATGGGAGAGATTGTGGCACTGACTGGACAGAAACCGAAGAGACTATTTAGCATGAACAGGGAAATGATGGTGGTGGAGATGAAGAGTGAGCGACAGGCGGCAAAAATGGTGAGTCTAACGCAGATTGAAGATGTGCCTTGCTGGACGGAGGAATATGACCGCTTCAACCACTCACTTGGACTGACCTGCATAAACGACTTTGACATAGATGAATTCAAGGCTGGACTCCAGGAGGAATATAATGCAGAAAATTTTACCAGAGCAAACTTCATCCAACCACGATACCCCGAAACGCAAGCTTTTCTCGTGATATTTAGACAGCAATACGTACCATACAATATATACATCCCCGGAGGAAGACAAGATACGAGAGTGCACCCGTTCAACAATAACCGATGATGTGTCATAACTGTCTGACATACGGACACACCGCAAAGAAATGTCGCAGCAATTTCTAAAGAATATGAACTATTAGCATTATTTAAAAGCGGCTTCTCTTCTCTTTTGCAATGTGAAGGGATTCTAAAACGCGTAATTTTATGATCTACACCTGACGAGTTAGATTTGCGCATTTTAGAGTCCCTTCATATTGCAAAACAGAAGCCGCTTTTAAATTGCTAATAGTCCATCCCCTTTGGAAATTTTTGTATAGACGTTTTTTTTACTGATCTAATTTGTCAAGAACTAAAAAAAAAAACTTTTTTTTAGACTTACCAAAGATGCACTGGTCTCCGAATCGTTTAAAATTGACCAATTCAGTTATTTTAAATTTAGCTTCGTTAAATTCTATTGAATATACCTATCGGTGCTGTATTCTTCGACTTCGAATTCTCAATTTATTGTTAGTTGTGTCTATCCAGTTTCGCTGCCACAAATCCTTCACGAGGATAATAATCACTGGAAGGGACCATCATATTCAGTGCTCTCTCACTTGACCCAGCAGCTGGCTTAGCTTCCCGGTCTGCTCTCTCATTGCCGGATATCCCCACATGCGCGGGCATAATAATGAGGGGTGTTGATACAAACAACATTAAAGCACGGACACGGGTCCTTTACTGCGATGCGCGGGCACCCAGCATATCTCTACACGCTTCTGTTCATTTGCAAGCTGTGCCAGCTTTAAGACGATCTCCGCAATAATGAGGTGGGTACTGTTGTACATTTGAGCAGAATCTATTACACTTTTTGAGTCTACGAAGACGGTGAAAAATTATGTGTGCTCCTCGATTTCATCCTCAAAGAATGATGTGTGCAATGAAATCAGTGAGAGAAATGTGAAGCTCGAGTTGAGTTACCATCGCAAGGAGAGGAAGTTACGGGCGGTTTCTTCAATACATCAGTAGTAAGCATAGTGAAGGAATCCAGCGGCGAAAAGTTGACTTAACCCTTTAACGTCCGAATTTTTGTACTCATATTACCGTTAACACAACCACCGTCACTAAACTGGCGCTGGCATCTGGCAGTCACCGATATCAGGATGGGATAAGAACTGCCACTCGGCAGAGAACTTCAAAGAACACATTAGGGAACTAATTGAATAAGAAATAAAATATATTGAAGGGGAATTTTGAAAGAGGACACTGGTGTCCTCTGGGGCGTTAAAGGGTTAATATCTTAAAAGCACACCCAGCTAGCATCGCAGTAGCACCAGCGATGAAATTATTTTTGTACTTACGCACTGGTTAACCTCGTACCACAAATACGGTCATTTGAGATTCCTGAAGAGGGTGACGGAGACTACCTAACTAGGCAAGCAATTATATTCAACTTTTTTGGAAAAAAAATTCTCACCAAGTTTTACTTTCTTTGACTCAACTCAATTTCCATTGCCGCAATATTTTTTTGGCTTCTAAACGGTAGTGAAGAGATTCCAGTTTTTTTTTGTCCTTAGAATCGTCTCCATGAAATCAAACGGATATGAACTATTACGAATGTTACAGACAGATTCATGAATATACCTATATGAATTAAGCAAATTACAGTAGTAGGGACTTCCAAGTATTGTATAACCAAACGTAAGCTAAATATGCATGTACGCATGAACAATTCTAATTCTCATATTATTTACTTTTCAGTATAATTCACAGACGGTCTTAGCGATGAAGCGTTTCATGCTCAAGATCTTAAATTGATCACGAAAAGGAAATTAAATGAGAAACATTCTCGCTGGGCAGATTTATCAAACCGCTTAGACCCTGAGAGTCTTGCCCGACACCTTGCCCTTTTCGATCCTTGCAAGCCATTGCTTCTTGGCGGTGGCGACCTTCTTGTCGCGCTGCTTGCGGGTGAGCCTCTTCGGGTTGAAGCGCCTTGGTTTGGCATACTGAAACAAAATATCAAAATTATATCCGAGCCACCAAGATAATCAACACACTTTTACGGTTTTCTTTATAATGATAGATTGGCGTGGTTTCAACACGAATTAAAAAATTTATTCAAGCAATAAATTACCGATTGGCATTGAAAGAAAAAGTTCATTGATACCAATAAATATACGCTCAACCATTCGTTGATCGGCACTGACGCCTTACCAGAAGAGTAACTTGGAGCAGTCTCCTTCCAAATCTGATGACCCTTTGATGTTAGTATACCAAAATTCCGCTCGAACCAAAATGATTGAGCAACTAAAAATTTACCGTCAGTCAATGAGCCGATAAAAGTAACTAAAATTTATGTAAGAATTTTGATTAAAAATCTCAACTTTATATTTTCACAAAGAAACAACATACCACGCTCTATTAACGTAGCACTACTCGAGTGCAAGCTACAAACTCTAATGTATTTTTTGGTTAAGGATTTCTGCATTGAAACAGCTCAATAAAACTTTTTGTTGATAGTTTTACAACTAGCGTAAATTTAAAAAAAAATCATTCCGGCCTTCTACGCCAGATTTTTCCAGAAGAATCAGCTAAACGAAACTAAACGCGTTTCTGATGCATTATTTCAACCAGAAATAAAATAAATAGACAGAACAATAAAAAGACAGAACACTAAATTTTACGTACATAATTGTTATTGCTGTTTTAGGCGGTTTATGGCTCTACAATATTACAAGAAAGATCTCAAATGAACGAAGAGAAGGAACCATTCAATCCACGAATCTATTAAAAAAAAGTCTTCCCACACAGGAAATATTGCGCGTAGAACTTACTGAAGAAAGAAGAGGAAGGAAAGACAAAAAATGAGATGGTTGAACAGGTATTTAAGTTGAAAAAAGTTAAGCGGGCATGAACCCGAAGGCCTATCTATAGCTGAGGTATCCAAACAATATCACGCCTGGGAGCACCAGTTACAGTATGTAACGGACTAACTCGACTATACCAACTAATTGTCCCTTTTGTGACTTAGTGACGGAAAATGTTCATACACGCGAGTACAGCATTTACTCCAAGTAGCATTAGCCAGCACTTCTTGCTTGTCTGACCCTTAATGAATTCAAATTAAACCATCACCTGTTAAAAAAAGCATCTGGCGGCCCGTGTTACTAATATTCAAGTGCACACCACTCGCCTTTAGGGAAAGTAACATCACTTGAATAAATTTAAAAATTGATCCTCTTTTTGTCACTCGAATTCCTCTGAACCTGCCACTACACGTTGTCAGGCATGAACTTCACGTGCTATAAAAAACCGACACGCCTTATCGAACAAGATAAAGTTCTCATGCAACGAACATTAACAATAAAATGAAGGGAGATGATGATGTGCCACCCACTCCAATAAATCTCTTGCTTAGATTAGATTACCCAGTTAAAGCCTCCCTAAGCGCAACAAAGATATTTTACGAGAGGAAGGACCATTTAACGCAAAATTTAGGATAAGCGGAATTCAAGTACGAGGTGTGCCTTCGTTCTTTCTGCATAGAAACGTTTATGGACCCAGACTGAGTGGAAAAAAGTAGTCAGTGCTGAAAAATACAGTAGTGTACCAGAAAATAACATAATAAATAAATAGAAGTACTTTTCTATTTCAATTTCCAGTTCATTGTTTCGCATCTTTCCATGAAAATCACCATGATTTTCAGAGCAATACCATAATAAGTAATCTGTTCCAAGACAACACACCGATTGAGTTCCTTAAAAGCAACGAAGGAGCTGAAGACTCCCGGATTTATGCAAAGAGACAAAAATTAGAGATTAATCACCTTATAATGAAGTTCAGCATCAACGCTACCCAAGCATCCAACGCTGAGCTATTAGCATCTCAGCCAAAGACACCCTCACTACTCCACCCAACACACACTTGACACAACCGTATGGAGTATGATGAAAACCGCACCTTCAGTGTTTTCGTACATAATGAACTATCTTACGTATGTACCAAACGACGTAGACTTACTGTTTTGGGTGTCTTCTTCACTCTGACAGGGTCTTCACGGATCTTTTGATGAGCGGTCTTGTATATTTCTTCAAGCTGAAAATGAAATGAAATAAAAATAAGTTTCTACCTTGATTGAAATCAAGGAAGTAAATGTCAAATGGTCACTAAGATCTTTGGAAATTTTCACTAAAATAGCTCTCTGTAAAAAAAAACAACGGGTCAATTACAAAAATGTCTTCATAGGCCTTCACTTTGGATACAGCATTTTCATAAGTTCTTGATTCGACGAATAAAGTTTGTCTGTAGGTGACAGAATTTTCAATTATTATAGAAAACCTAATGGAGGGGAAAAATATACGAGTGACTTGAAAGTATTTCAAGCAAAAAGAATAAGTCAGTCTCGTCTTAAAACATGTTAATTTTTTAGTTCCTTTTTATCAGAACGCAAAAAGAACGAGTCAACTAATGAATAACACTAAGAAAGCAACAAAAAATGTTGCTTAACCCGTCTCCACATGGTCGACCTAACAAGAGGTTTGAAGAAAATGGGTCAACTGTGCAACTTACTGTACATTCATTAATCATGTTAGAAGTTTCATTGGGGGTTCATTGTAATGAGAGTTGCTCTTTCTGTCAGTGGGGAAAAAAATACTGCTACCCCAATGAAAATCTACGAAATTTGAGTTTTTATTTCGGTAAAATACAAAAAACAGAAGTCAGAAAATCACTGGCCATTTTTTATTTATTGCACTTTTATGTTTTTTTATGATGCATTTTCATAGATTGAGTTGCTGAATCTTGTGGTATGTGAATTTTTTTTCAGGTCCAATAGTTCTGGAGTTATGTGCACTAAATGTAAAACACAGTTTTTATTTTTTAGTTCATTTTGTGTATAGGCTGTTATCAAGCAGTTTCATTGTTTGTAAAGTGTTTGATATGCATAGAGCTTTTCCTCCCGAATACAATGGAGGTATTATTTTTTGCGTAGGAGTAAATCTGTGGATTTGGACTCCCTTTTTTGGAAAAAACATAAGAAAATAAAAATGATGGCGACCTTCTTAGAGGCAGAGTGTGTGCTGGTATGCCTCAGCTACACTGCTGGCCTTTTAAGAGGTTGTGCAGCGCCGGTAGCTACACTCCAGACTGAGCAGAAGAATTCATACAGATTTGAGCTTGATACCTCTCCTTCCCTGTTCCTCCCACCTAATTTTACCTTACACCAATGAATAGCGCTCAACGAGACGCTCAAGACCATACATGACAACCCTAGGATTGCTGATGTGAAACATGTGCTAGCTTTGCCGACCTTCTAAGAGTCCAGGACGTGGCGACGGGTTAATTTCGATATTGTAGTAGTTGAAATTATTCACACATTTAGTTCCTTACCGATATGATAAATAATGTTATAAGAGAGTTCAGATAGCTTTGAACAGGTGCAGTTATCACCAGAAAAAGCTGTGGAAGTCAATTCTACAAAAACAAGAAGCAATAACAGAATTATCCGGTAAGATGCTTCCTTAGTAAGTTCAAGCACATTAATTGCTGCGGAGTAAGCTGCGACTCTAACAAATATACATCACATTTAACTCAGCATGCAGCTGTATGCTGAGTATAGTACTAGATAAGCGGGTTAAACTCAGCCACTCAGATAATGAGTGACCATTTCCTCACATTGCTTCTCCCACAGTAAGTAGTAGTATTTGGACATTCGATTTCGGAAAAATTGCAGAAATGTATGAAAAAGGTTTGCATTTCATAAGCAAGTATTAAATTAATTCACAAAACAAATAGGATTTGTAAATTAAAAATTGAACCGAACACTCTACCCTTAATCACGTATTTTTTATTTCAACTGCTGTTTTAAGGCCAACCTTGAAATGCTCACTTCAGGTCATCACAAATTAAGGGTACTTGAAGTTCTTCATTGTATTCTCAATAACAGACTGCTTGAGCTAATTATCAATGCAATATTATCAAAATAACTACAACTCTAAGTTCAATACTTGCGACAATACAGACGTTCAAACTTCTTTCAAAAATTCTAAAGTAATGCGATGTTGATGTACATTTTCTCGCGGTTACATACATTTCAAATGCGATTTTTATTGAAGAAGCTGTCTGACTTCTCATGCACGCATTCCAGTTATACTTCCACATTCTTCATGTAAAAAAGGAACAGACGATTTGGTACACTTCAATGAATTTAATAGCAGCAGGTCAATCGCAGTTGAAAAATTACTAAAAACCAACACTAAAGTTTACTTCCAAGTGATAATGCTCCCCCATAAATTGATAACTCACCGCCATAGGCCTTGAGATTCGGATGAGAAGGTTTACATGCATTACAGAAGTGAACTAGAAGTCTAAAGACGCACAGATATTAGATGCTTCACTACTCACATCATCAGCCGTGATGCCAAGCTTGTTGTAGCGCGAGAACTGACGCTTGTAAGCATCCTCGTCGTCATCCATGAGCTGGCGCATGTAGTTGGCCACATGGGTGCCCATGATGTGGTCGCGCAGCACGCTCGCGTTGAATTCCTTCGTCTCGGCATCGAAGCCAGGGAAGCGCTTCTCGCTGTTTGGAATTAAAGAGCTCAATGAGAAAAATTGCTCAAGTTGATGAATCGAACACTATTTCCTAACCAGGCTGTTTGGAACCTCAACGCGTACAAACAAATTATAATTCAGCTCATGAAGTACACACGGCAATTCATTTGCAAAGAATTCACATAACCCTCATTGTAATATACATAATGTTCACCTCCTCTAAACCGTTCTTTCACACCGACTTAACTGATGAACTTATCGTAATTTCAAATGACATGAAACACACGCAATGGCAAACAATAAGGTGTTGGCAGAACGTATTTTGTCCCATTTGAAATTTAAAACTACAATTAAAGAAATAAGCTTAGCATCTACGAATATATCCTACAACCGAAATTTCCTACGAAGATGGTCTAGTCGACGAGCTCCAAAAATTCAAACTAGCCATTGGATACATATAGATTGAGATGTATGCATTCAACTAGTGAAATGAATCAAGATTTATAAGCTCCGAGAGTAGACTTTATCGGAAGTCTGCGAAGACAGTAGTTAACTTATCTTTCCAATTTCTCTTCACAGCAAATAATGTTCAAACTGATTTCAAACTCAACTAACTCATAGAGAATGAAGAATATTTAAAACTGAACTTCGAGCACTAACAACGCGATTCAAATTTAATATTTTGATGACCACTTGCTAAATAATGTTACTTCCTTACGTTAACTTCATATTTACACAAGATATATGCATATTAGCTTTTCAACTAGGCCGATAGCCATTTGTGACAATAGGTGGCAAACGTCTGAACGATCTACTAAGTGATGCAATTCTCATTTCCCTTTTTTCGCATCAATTGAAGTAAAAACTATTTCATAACGAAGCTGATAGAATCCTTTCAAAATACAAACATGATAAACCGATCACGAGCTAATTTATCAGTACATGGAAGGAATTCATAGCATCAAGGGACCACAGCGAAAATGTAATAGATATACTTGATACGCAAATAAGCCTCAAACTTGGTAAGATTTGCCTTCCCAGAAACTCGAGTTTTTTATAGTTAATCACATTTACATCAGTATTTCTACCCTTCCCTTTATGACGTAGAAGACACGAGTAACTTAGATTATTATCGATTTATGAATCTTACACATCTAATTTTCGAACCTCCATTTCAAGCATGATGTTGATTACTTTGTATTCATAACTGGATTTAAAAGCATTCTTCAGTTGAGCAACTTCATTCAAGAAAAAGAGCAAATAATGACGATGGTCTAACCTGTGAGGCACATCGATGCCACCATCGACGGCACCCTTCATGACGGCGAAGACCTTAGCGCCGGTGGTGGTGCGAGCGAGGCCCACGTCCAGGTGAGCCCTGAAGGCGCCCGGCCCCTTCTCCAAGTCCTCTACGCAATACATCTCGCCGTCAACCTCGGTTTGGCCAGCATACTTGTCCGCCAAGTGGAACTTCGTCAGGATCTGAAAGCAAAATGTACTTTTAGAATTTCACTATGAGATTAGGTTCAACTGTTGCAAGCCAGAAGCTTCAAACAGTAGCCGCTTGAAAGTTATACAAGCTAATTAAGACTACATCAAACATTAGTCATGTCTGCTTTCCTGCGTAAAAAAGTTGAATGAAAACTAATTACGAATATAAACAGGGTATCACTAAGCAGTGCACCTGAAATCCAACCAGTTGACATTCGTTTTCCATTAAGTTTTTAGTAATTTAACTATTTCCATAATTTTCAAATATCTCTACATCAGGCACAAGTTAAATTTTGAATTAATGAACGCTTCAATCTACCACTAAAGAAAACAATTGATTTAAAGTTTAAATGAAGCAAAGCTTGTCCCTCAGTCTGGTGGCCGAAAAGCAAGAGCAGGTCGGTACTATGACTGCTGAGGAAATCACTCTGGGCCAGCAGTGCGAGCTTCAGACCAGCAGCAGCAACAGAACGTTGCATGCGTGTCAGTCTGCACTGGAAGGAGGAAGCTGATGCAGCACTGGCCCACAAATTCATGCCTGAGAACACAACCCAACTATGGCCTACACACACAACAAAAGCATAAGTTGACACGTACTATGAATGAATGCAGTTTCCTACCTAGTTTAGCCTATCAATTGTATAATATACAAATATACTGCGCAACGCAATTTATTCTCTGAATTTTCACTTTAAACCACAACTATCCCATGAACACTTTAAAACCTACTCTTCATACTCCTTTAAAGAACGCTTTCAAAATTCTTCACCATTCCAAGTTAAAATTTAAAGAATGGAGAAACGTCCAGAAAGCAGGACCAACCTAGCCCAAGCATGTGGTAGCTAAGCTACACATTAGTTAAGTCCACAATACTGACCCTCCTGGCGAGCAGCAGCCCAGTGCAGTAGCAGGCGGCGTAGTTGGTGAGGCCGACCTTCACTCCATACTTGGGCAGCTCGTGGCTGTAGGCTGACATGATCACAATGTCGCCCTCAATGCGAGCGTACGCAATCTGGGCAGTCACGTCCCTGTTGCTGATGCGAGCAATGATCCTGACCAGGCAAGCAAAATGTTAAACAATGCACATAAATTCCTCTGAATACAAATTATAAAAAATTCCATCAAAAAACTACCACACCCTGAAGTCAAGGTCAAAATAACTGCTCAATGAGAACATGAGAGAGCATTAGCATGGTTGGTTATGACATTTGTATAGTTCCACAAATTAGTTATGATAGAGAAAACACATGAAGTGCTCCAGATGACAACTGATATATTGACGTTGTAAAATTAAGTTGACCTCATACAGAGAAGTCGACATAAATGAGGTGCTGCCATTACAATTTTTTGTACAACCATTATAACCTCGACTCATAAATAGTAACTCAGAATATACCTCAAGAACTGAAGTTAAGAGACAATGAAGTCATAATTGAAGTGCTTGCTGGAAAGCATTTTAGATACTCATCAAATCCTTCAACCATTATGACAGATCCTAAAATGTCTGACAAACAAGCTAGTCTCGACGCTATTGAATTTCACTCAAATATTTCAACTAAGTAGAATTGCACCAAAACCCAGAGTTAATGGAAATAAGTCGGGTAATGGGTAAGAAACATTCTCAACCATGCAGACCTAATTTCATAACAGAATGAGAAACTTGACACATTAACCACCATGGGTTAAATTAAAGTTCAGTTTTCAACTCAAATTTGAAGAAAATTTTTGTGGGAAATTTTGAAAATAGATAACATTAACAGGATTGTGCCTTCATTTAACTTTGATTATGTATTTATAAAAATTGAGTTTGTGATTATTGGTCAGTTAGCAGCAATAAGAAAATTCCTTCCAAGTATCACCAGTGGCAGTTAACATGTTAATAGTGGACAGTGATAGGCCATTACAAGAGCTCAAGAAAGGGCAAGGCCAAAAATCATTGTAACGGCATCGTTGAAAAAAGCCTATAATTGATAGGATCAAACTATTCTACAAACCTACATTAAAAATTGACATTAAACGTGAAAGCTAATTTTCGCTGAAATAAAATCTCTGCGGCAGACAGACTACATGCTTCACGCTAAAAGATATAATCAGCTAATCACACTGATACAATCACTTCCAAGCCCTTCATTTGTTTCTACCTCTCAATTGTAAATGAACAAAAACTTTCCTATTTAAACTAGAATTTAGCATAAAATATTCTTCATTACACAACATATTTTCAACTATTTAAAAGGAAAGCTACCAACAGAATCATAATATCCAAATGCTGGACATTTGAATCTTTACTGCACAAAGAATTATGTACCTACTGGAACAACAAGAACACAAGTGCTCCAATCCAGTTCCCGCAGATGATGCTCTAGGTTGAATATGGAGCCTGGAGAACATTTGCTGTACTCCAGGTAATGAGTTCAACCAATCACTTGGGTGATGGCCTATCTCACTTCAATTCATCAAACCAGAAACTGAGCCAAAATTTTTGTCTCTCCATGTGCTTTCTACAATTAAATGACAAGGCAATCCAACAATATCGTTATTCAACACAAAAATTTCCTTTGACTATTTCTCAAGATATACCCAAATTAGATCATACCAGTTCTCTCACCTGTATTTGGGAGCATTATATTTATTCTTGGGCTGAATAACCAGCTTCTTACGGGCATGGTAATCAGTCTTGCCCTCTCTGCGCCTGCGGAATTTAACCTGGAAGCGCTTGAAGTAGGCTTTGCTCTTCACGACCTTAACAAAGCCCTGAGCAAAAGAAAGGGAGGTCAATTAAACAAATACTTTCAGCAGTTATTTGTTTTTTTTACAAAAAATGTGCCTGCTGTAAATCTTGGGCAATTAGAAAAAAAATCAAACATTTCATAACAGCCAAAAGCTGATTGCTCATTATCAATCCAATAACTGAAAGATAAATGTTTATAGTTTAACCTTGATTGCAAACAATGAAAGACTTTGCAATAGACTGAGCTTTAAATTTTTAACACATTAAATTCTAACTTTATGGTCAGTTTCAGTAGGCAACAATTAATCCAATACAATCAAACAATGTTCACCCATGAATCTGCCATGCTCTTTCACAATCGTATAAGAAGATGAGCATTTATGACCAATGGGTACAACTTGAAAAATCAGAACATTCTTCCTCATTATCAAGCATATTTTTAAAAACATAATGGAAACAACATTATGGAATTAGCTAGTGTGAAGAATTAGTTATGCGTTATATTAAAATAGTAAGCCAAAGTAGCATTAAAACCAGGTTTCTAGCGCTTCAGTTACGAAGACTATAAAGCACTTCAGTGAGCCAAAATAACATCTTACCCAGAGGAGCACTTATTCCTATAATTACATTTGCCTACCTCTGGAGCACAAGTACCAGCACCAATGCTTGGTAATAAAGAAACAATTTAAGAATAACTTGAATTATCAAATCAGTATCAGACTTTAGCAGCAACTAATAGATATTTGTTTACCACAATGCACTAATCGATCTTCTAATTTCCGTTGCTTATACAATGCAAAGGAGGTCAAAATAAACAACTTTTCTACCTATGCACTTGCTGTCGTAAATCCGTATTCGACGAGATACAGCAGCATTTTAATTTTTGTTCTTCATTGCTGGAATGAATGTTCCAATGTATAGGTTAGCTTATTTAAATGATGGTACCAACCTGGAAATTCAATCGACTTATTTTATTCTGTAAATTTACCCATTGCACTGAAATAATTTCATTACGCAAATGAATACCTACACGTCAGGGCAGCCCTGACAATCACTCGTAGCATTTGAAACATTTGCAATTTTATATTATTAAAATTCATCAACTAAATACTCACTTGCAATGGAAAGTGCATAGAAGGGAAGTTGTTTATTATGATCTAATTGCAATTACACTAATTTCTATTGGGTTTTCAACTAAAAGATCCTAGAAGTGGGTTCAGGCTCTGCAGGCTCCGCGGGGCCAGCAAATAATAAATTACAAAGTACTTTACCGTACGCGCAAAAAATCAAACTAATTTGGAAATAAAGCATCAGCCGCCAGAATGTCATTCTTATAAAACCTTTTTAAATGGGCTCCTATAGTGATTTCTGGAAACCGAATGCTTAATTTCTACACATCACCTTAACTCAATATTGTCCAAAACAAATTTATGAAAATCAAATAGGCCTAGTGTGCTGTCAAACATTTACCACAAATAATAATATAAGCACTTGACAGGTAAGACTAGTATCAACTGTAGTACTTAAGAGTTGGTGCAAAAAAAAACATTCTACTCTATACATAGGAACACCTGGTGAAAACACAAAGATATTTGTAAACCATTATTACATTGAATAATGGTGCCCATTGTTGATCACATCTATATCATAGCGTACTAAAATAAACTAATACATAACTAGGGCCTATAAGAAATTTTTGAAAGTGGATGACAATACATGATCTTTTCATAGATAGGGCTTACTACTTCTAAAAAGGGTAAATGTTGAGGACTTGACCATAATCAATTTTCCACTTTTTGATCAACAAAGATTGTTGATCAGACCAAAATAAACAAGTTTTCTTCAATGCACTTTCCGGCGGAAATGAGTATTTTAAAAGTTATGGCGTTAAATGAGTTCCTGGAACTCCAGTATGCATCACCCTATTACAAACGTAAAGAGGTTGGGTCGTGAGGGGTAGCCACAGTTCTTTTAGTTGTATAGTTTTCACTAAAAGAACTGTTGCAACCCCTCACGACCCAACCTCTTTACGTTTGTAATAGGGGGTTTGCTCTTTGTCGGCTTGGTTGGCGCGCGGGAACGCCAGTTTACTTTTGCGTCGGACCGCGCGGTGTATTTTTCCCCGCCTCAAACACTGGAGTTACGGTAACTCATTTAATGCCAGAACTTTTAAAATACTTATTTCCGCCGGAAAGTGCATAGAAGAAAACTTGTTTATTTTGGTCTCATCAACAACCTTTATTGATCAAAGAGTGGAAAATCGATTATGGTCACGTCCTCAACATTTACCCTAAAAAGCAATAGATTCAACAATGAATCTACAAAACAATCTAAATCCTGTCATGGCAACTTAAGCAAAATGAAACCTGATTTTAACAAGATATTTTCAGTATAATACACCAGATAGAGAATAAGGCTGGTCACTCTACCCTGAGGTCTAAAATATTTAAACACGAGGTATTTGAATAATTTTAAAATTTACCTATAGCCTACAAATGACCGATCAACATGGTGTCAACAGTTTCATAAAACCTGAAAAAAATTCAGGCATCTTGATTTTGGACCTCATTAGAACTATCAAGCTGCAGCAAGAATAACGCATTCACAATAAAAAAAAAACAGTACAAATAGCTTACCGTACCTAGATTCGCAACTAGGTATCAGACCTGCCTTTGTACAATAGCATGTTGAATTACCTAATCAATAATTCATGGGTCGGTATCGTAAGCGTTATACACCATGCACACAAATAATTGAAATTGAATGAGAATTTAATATCAATCTTTCAACACCAAAACTTATTTCAACAGAATAGCGGAATTTATGCACACATCTTCAACGCAACAGAAACCACTATCACACACGTGTTTCACCATCAATATAAACCGTATCAAAAATCCTATTTGATGAAAAACAAGTTGGTCAGAAAATTTTTACGGTTATATAAAGCACATTTGGGTAATTCTTACCATTTTGGGTGTCTCTAACTAAACACAGAATTTTCACGAGTAGCGCCGGGTATAACAACACCACAGCATTTACACAGAATAAGAAAGACTGAGCGTAGTAAATGGTTCTTGCTGAAAACTTCCCGCTCAGATGCCTAAACGGCGTTCATCATATTCATCGAACGTTAATAAACATGAACATTTTTTAATTACACTGATATATATATTGTATGAGTTATGAATGATGAACACACATTTATAATGAGAGATAAACAACTAGTGTGTTTCGATGTAATTCCCTACCTCAAAGTTTTAATATGGCTTCCATTATATTTTAATATCTACATTGTTGAATCTCCACATTTCTGGCATTATAATGAAAATTGAAAGATTGATGAAACTAAATACCTTATTTACATTTATTCTATACAAAAATTGGCCAATGAGCTATATGCGATTTCCATATGTGCTATTTCATTAGTTACATTCTCGAATGCAATTTGTGGTCATTTTTCGAACTTGACAGAAAATAGAGACAGGAGAAAACACACTCCCTATTAGAATTGTGATGCGGGACATCGTAAAAGTATACGGAGTATAATGTTAGCCGTTGAATATTTAATTTAAAAAGATAGATAAAAAAGAAAGAAAAAAGAAAGAAAAACCGTCTATATCCAAAAACGTTGCCACATGAGATACATACCAACATACTGGCTTATGAAAATTTCCTAATATAAAATAAAAAATACGTGCATCTCAGTTCTGATAAAACAGCATTAAAATTGAACAAAATTACAATCTAAATACTATGCTTGAGCTACATTATTGTTTAGTATGTATTTGTAAGAATATGGGGATATGAGTAATCTCTTACGTGCATTCATAATGTGTAGGAAAAACCTTCAACGTATTCCACTGTAGAAAGTAAACACTATTGTTATTTTAAATAAGCTGTCGAGATTTCAGTCATTGCTCGAACGCTGAGGTCCTTTGCGGACTTTATAAGGCACAAAAAGGCCTTCCGCAATGAAGAGGAAAGGCTGTGCTCCTTCTATTCAGCCTAAAATTAATAACGATGATAATTTTATGACTAAGCGGAGCAATGGCGGGAGTTCCTCACGTCTACGGCGACATATGTAAATTTAAATCCTAAAACGTTCGTCTGATCTTTTGTTCGAGTCCTAAGCCATTGCGACGGATTCGAGCAAGCTAAGGAGCGTGGCACCAGAAGGCTGCCACGTCAGATTGGAACCAGCCGTGAACGCGAACGCACCTTCTTCTCGTGTGCTCCGCGGGACTCGGCATTCTGCCCTCGCTACCAGGGACTTCTTGGGTCCTTGACAGCCGGCTACAGTGAAGAGTTGTAGTGATCGCCCTCAGCCGCACTTCAGTCTAAATTTCATAAATTATTAAAACCATCTTCTAAAAATTAAATAAAGTTAACGTAATCATTCTTAAAATTTTAGATCACTATTTTCATTCAACATTACCCTTAAATCTATTAAAATTTGACCAAAGAAATCCTTCGACAAGAAAGAACGGCGTTTTTACCTGGAACCATATCGCAAGTTCATCCGTTTCCGGAAAATTCCGGAAACGCTCGTCCGCTCAAAGCGCATATAAGGCCGGCTTCCCAGGCAGAGTCGTCATTCTCGTATAAATCCTCCTGACTAGCGCTTGGGCCCCAGAGCGGGCAATTGATCGACTGGACCACACATCCATGCACTCACAAACACGTATGAAACCAAACCCTAACTTCTTAATTTAAGGAGCTTACCTCCTCCAAGTTCTCACCCTCCAAGTTTTCGCCTTCAAGTCTCCTCCGGGTTCATCCTCCGGGTTTTGCCTCTGAGTTGATTCTCCGAGTTTCCCCTCTTATTTAACTTGTGAAACTGGAAGGCCTGCATCCCTGCAGCTAAGCCGCTTGAACCTTTAGTTGTGACTACCTTTAGGCCGAGAGTCCCTTCCTACCGAGTTTTCCCAACCGGTAGCTATCCCCATACTCATCACTAAATTCACCACCCACTTAGTGTCGGAACCTCCCACACTTACACCATCATCGACTTCACACTCCAGCACGCGCTTCACAAGCCTGAGCTGAACGAATCGTCTGAAGTCCCGCAACCTCCTCGGACTCTCCCCAAGATCGTCTCTCGAACAAGAATCAAGCCTCGCTCTTTGGAGTGCAACCTTCTCCTCAATAAATCCCCATACCGGCGAGTGAAACTATTCTCTCAATTTCCCCCGGTGTTGGCTTGTGGTAATTTTTGTTGTTGATTATAGACGCTTGAAATATTGCGTCCGAATACCGCCTAACTCCTTCTGAGTCAGAGGCCGTAATTCATTCATTTAGCTATTAAGTGTGCTCTACCAGGAGCACTGGTGACCCGCCTTAATAAGAAGAACATCTTCCTTGTCACTTGATAAATTCCTCAATATTCAATCTCTAAAAGTCAAATTCAATTAGTTCCCCATTTGGGATAACTTTATAGAGTGTTCGCCTGAACATTGTTTTCGAAGATCTTCAGGTGAGACTCCCGCTAAGAACGCTCCGCTTGTCCTTAATTATCTTAAATTTCAGCGTTACCGGCCCAGATGGGTTCCCGGTAAATTTGTATGCCGTAGGGCCCGTTAATTCGGGGAGTTGAGTCCACTTATTAAGATGGCTGCGCACAAATTTTTATTCGAAAACAATTTTCTTTAAATCTCAACTCTCATTTTCGAAATTTCTATTTGTAAGATAATTTCTTACTATTTTCCTTCATAAAGAGATACCTCTTGAAGAACTAAAAAGTTCTAAGCCGTGCTGCTTTTGCGCAGTTTTGCCTAAACGGCAATTAAGCCGGCTGGATCTCAGCGCCATCTAGTTAATGGTAGAGCTTGGCTGGAATTCGGCAGGTTAAATCCTGGTATCTATCTATTCTCATATTGAATTCTTTTTCTTTTCTTTTCAAAAAAATATATAAGAGGAAAATTTATTAAGTCAATTTTTAATTGCGTCTTAGCGCCGCTGTCCGGTGTAACGAGGGCCGATTTTCAGTCTCCTTAGGTGTAAGTCGAGTGCAACCTGTGTAGTATTTTAGGCGAGGTTCCTTGTTGTGTTGCTCAAGAACCTTACGTTTTTTCAGGTTCTGGCCTTTTTGAGCCTCGCCTAACTTTCATTAGGTTCTCTCATTTATATATGAAAATATTCCTTAACTCAATTTGAGTGTAAACTTTAAAAATAGAAATGTTGTGAAAGTGAAAGTTAGTGGTGGGGAAAATGTACTTCTTTTGTGTCTTCCTTCTTCATTGTTAATTTTCCATGTCTTTTGTTGGGATATAACTTGTCCGCTTTAAAGTGTAGACGTGACTCTGATAAGCTGAACTTTTTTCTAATAAGCCTTGAAATAGAAATTTGATTATTTAATTATGGAAACAGAAAAGTGTACTGCCTTAGCCTTAAGCATTAAATTGCGGGGCATGAAGTGTAGCATTACATCTCTGAAAAAAAGCTCTTGCTCCTAACTGTGATCCGGCCTTTATTATTGAAGCTGTTCCTCAATTAAGTGGGCTGTTCCATTCCTTTCGAATTCTGTCCTCTACTATTCCTTCAGATGTTAGTGAGGTTTCTGAGGAGGAGCTGGTTAGGAGGTCGGAGTATGAGGTTCAGGTCATAGAACTTATTGTAGAACTTAAAAAACTCCTTTCCACTTCCCCGGTGCTAAACTCTAGTGCTACCGGTGCACCTTCTATGTCTAAGGTTTCTACTTCTGATGTTCCATTGAATATCTTTAAAGCTCCTCAGTTGACACTGAAAAAATTCAGTGACAATGAGGGGTGCCCTTTCAACTTCCTTCACTTTCAAGAGTCCTTTTCTAATGCCCTTCAGGCTTATCCTAACATGAGTGAGAAATAAAAATTTATCTTCCCCAAAAATCAGCTTCAAGGAAGAGCTCTCAGTCTTATAGAGGGACTTCCTAACGAAGAAACTAGTTTTCTATCTGCTTGGGCATTGCTTAAGCAAGATTTTTTTAACGCTGATATATTAATCTCATTAGCTCTTGATGAGATCCTGAGCTGTCCCAGTGTACAGAGTCTATTTGAAATAAATTCTTTCCTTTCTAGGGTTAATTTTCGCCTTCTTGAGCTTTCCAAGTTGGGCTTGGATTTCTCTAATGAGAAATCGGGTAACCTTCTGTTTTCTGCTGTAATTAAAACTAAACTTCCTGAATTTTTCCTGTTGGAACTCCTTCGCTATTTTAAAGCGAGTTTCTTTTCCTTGGAGATGTTTGAGAATGCTCATAAAGTGCTTTCTCTTCTCAAAACCAAAAGTAAATCCAAACCGTCTCATGTATTCCGTAGTAAGGAAACAGAACTGGTGACCCGGACTGAGGTGAGGGACAAAACGCCACATTTACCTAAACCTAATAAGTCTCCCGATGTTAAGGTATGTCGCTTCTGTAACGAAGCTAACCACGCTTCGTTTGCATGCAAGCGATTTAATTCACACGAAAAGCGTGTGAAACGGGCTGGTGAATTGAAATTATGTTCTACCTGTTTAAGTAGTAAGCATTTGTCAAGTGCGTGTCCCTCCAAAGTTAAGGGTCTCCCGTTCTTGTGCTCTTTGTGTAAAGCAAACAATCATGTTAGCCCTTTGTGTCCTAAATTTATTGAATCCAGTGCCTTTGTTGCAACCTCCTCATGACGGTTAAAGGCACGTCTAAGGATGTGCCCTCTTGTTGCTCTTACCACCAAGTATGGTGGGGTAACTAAGCGTGTTGATTTTCTAATTGATAGCGGCAGTCAGTCGTCGCTTATTGATTTGGAGACTGTGGGTTCCGACTATTCTGATGTAGACTTGCAGGAGCTAACTATTAACACAGTGGGTGCTTCTGTTCCTGTAATTGGTAAGCAAATTAGCATTGAACTCGTGCCTCCGGACAGTGAGAAGCATGAGCTTGATGTTTTCGCTATGAGAAATTCAAACCTCCAAATGAGTATGAGAAATTTGAATGATAAACTCAAAATTTTAAAAACTAAACTTCCTTTGTCGACTTCCTATCCGGAAGTTATAAGTGATAGCATCCAAATTCGCGGAATTTTGGGTGTAGATGCTCTTCAAGCTTTTAACGTCTAGACTTATAGCACGTTAATGGCTATAAGACCATGCGCATTTCTAACGGGTCTCTACCCTTTGGGGAGTTAAAATGTTACAACTCCTCTTTATCTTCTTTTGTTGCTTCTAAAACGAAGAAGCTAACTAATGATCTTAAAACTTCCGTTGAAAGAAATATCAATGTTAAATTATGTAAACCTTCTCTGTATTCTGACAATGAAACTAAAGTGAAAACTAAAAGGAAAGTTGCGAAATGTAAGTTGAACGAAAATCGTTACCGTAATATTTTAAATAGTTTCTTTGAAACTCCTAAAGTATGTACATCATTATTGGACATTTCTGAGCAGTGCGTAGCTCAGACTGGACTTGATCAGCTGCTTGATCTTGAGCTTATTGGTATACCCTCTAAGGAGGAAGAGAATGATAAGGAATTGGAAGATTTTAAAGGTAGTGTTAAACTTGAAGAAGGTAAATATTCTGTCCAGTTGCCCTGGAATCGCCAACTTTTGGCTAGAGTGCCTAACAATTTCGTATTAGCAAAATATCTTGCTCGTAAAGTAGCGACTGATAATGCCCTAAAGGGGATTGAACAGGCCTATAATGACGTATTCGCTGAGCAGCTTGAGTTGGGCATCATTGAACCCATATCCGTCAAAAAGAGAGATGTGCGAGCTCACAAATGGATCCCGCATAGGCCTGTAATACGTACCCATGTAGAAACTTCTAAAATTCGTCCTGTGTTTAGTTGCTCTTTAAAGGTCGATGGTTTACCCAGTCTGAACGAAGCCTCTTATGTGGGTCCTAATCTCATGAATAATTTGTTAGGACTTTTGGTCTATTTCCGTGCAAATACCGAAGTGGTTCTTTCTGACATTTTTAAAGTTTTCTTGCAGGCTTGTGATTTTGACCGCAATCAGTTTAGCTTCATCCTTTTCAAGGATGGCAAATTTTTGTATTACCGTTACACAACTCTTTTGTTCGGGTTTGTTGCATCGCCTTATATTCTTAACTATCTGCTCAAATTGCACGCTCAAACTATTACTGATTTGACAGTTAGAGACGTTATGGCGAATAAGCTATACGTCGATAATTTAGTGTTCACTACTGAGAGTCCTGAACAGGCGCTGTGCACTTTTCGCAGAGCCAACAGTGTATTTGAGGAAAGTGGGTTTCCGTTACGCAAATGGAAGTCCAATAATTCTGAACTTCTTTCCCAAATTGACCCTGCTCTGTGTAGTGCCGAGGTGCACTCCAGAGTGCTAGGGTACGACTATAACTCTTCTACTGATCTTCTTTCTCAGTCTGTTAAAAGGTTGGACTCTTCTTGTGAAACACGTAGAAAAATTCTTTCTGAAGTAGCGTCCATTTACGACCCCTTGGGAATTTTGTTGCACTTTTCTGTGCCAGGTAAGATTATTTTGGGAAAATTGACGCCCTTGAGGCTAAGTTGGGATCAGAATGTTCCGGAAGACTTATGTAATGAATGGCAGAAATATTGTCTGGAGTTTTCGGAATTGAGGGATTACGAGTTTCCTAGGATGACTTTGGCTGAGACTAAAACTACCCAACTTGTTGTATTCTGTGATGCTAGTGCTAGCGTCTTTGGTACCTGTATCTATGGCGTCCAAGAGGATCGCAGCGCATTACTTTTCTCTAAAGTTAAAGTTTCGCCTTCTCGCCAGCGAACTCTTCCTTCCCTCGAGCTCTTGGCAGTGTTTCTTGCCTATCAATGTCTTGTATCTCTTCTGTGTGATGTTAATTTTCCTTATAAAGGGGCTAATGTAACTATTCTTACTGATTCACATGTCACCCTAGCTTGGCTATTCAGCGGTAAACCTCCTCGAAAAAATGTATTTGTAAACAACAGGATAAAAGACATAGAAGCCATGCGTAAGCAGCTTGAGTGTAAGGCCTTGGATGCCTTTAGTTACGAGTACGTGCCCACGATGTTTAATGTTGCAGACATGCTGACGCAGGGTGTTAAGGTATCTAAATTTCTAGTGAATAAATTGTTATGGTTAGAAGGTCCTTCTTGGTTCAGAGAAAGTAGAGATAAGTGGCCTAAGGGTCGCTTAGGATGCATTCCGCAGCAATTTGTTTCTGACACATGTATCGCAGCTAATGTTGCTCACCCAGGTCAAGCTTCTATTGTAACGCTTGAGTGCTTCTCCTCCTACCCAAAGCTGTTGGGTGCGGTGGAGAAGGTATTTAGGGCCGTAGCAACCTGGAAGCGCACAGATCCGGGGGAGTCTAAACTGCGAGCGTTTCTTTACCTCATTTCCTCTATGCAAAGAGAGCATTTTGCCAGCGAGATAGAGGCCTTGGAAACCAAGAATCCTCGTCCGCCTTTGCTTGTTAGATCTTTCAACTTGTTTCTTGACTCTCATAATTTAATTAGATCTAGCAGCCGCATTGTCCTAGCGGAGGAATTGGATTACAACACTAGGAACCCTATTCTGTTGTCTAGTTCTTCTCATCTAACCTATCTTCTGATCTTGCATACCCATAAAACTCTTAATCATCAGGGTGTTGAATCGACCGTGCAAAAACTTAAAATGGACGGTTATTTGATACCTCACTGTAAGCGTACTGTGCGTGCCGTTCTATCCAAATGCATAGTATGCAAGCGGGTGAACGCTAAGGCTTTCTCTTATCCTGGCCCGCCTGCTTTGCCAGATAGTCGGACTAATTTTGTGAGACCTTTCGCCACAACATGAATGGACTTTTCAGCTCATTTCTGGGTGTTAGATCCATTTGGCCATAAACAAAAAGTGTGTCTTTTACTTTTTACGTGTTTTCAAACTAGATCTATTCATATAGAGCTTCTTCCATCCATGACGTTGGAAGAATTTTGTTTCGCCTTCATTGGCTTCACGAACGAAAAGGGTGTCCCTACCACCGTGTATTCCGATAATGCTAAAACTTTCGTAGCTGCTTCTGACCTTTTGGCAGAAGTTTTAACTTCTTCCTTGTATGAAGAACGTTTCCGCACTTTTACCATTAAATTTAAAATTACCCCGATCTATAGTGCACAATTTGGTGCGATCAGGGAACGCTTGTTTAAATCTATTAAGGAAAGTTTGTACAAGCTCTTTGGTCGTAGCACTTATCCTTACTCTACCTTTCTTACTGCAGTTTCTGACATCTCTCTTAATCTTAATCGACGTCCTCTTTCTTACGCAGAGACGGGGGACACTATTTTGCCTATCATGCCTATTCAGTTCCTTCAACTTTACCCTACTTCTAACGCTTTAATCCTTTCCGATGAGGTCCCTGACTTGGAAACCGAGGACGATGAACGTCGAGAGCATCTGCTCTCCGCGCTTTAGAGGCGTGACGTCATGGTGGCCAAGTTTAGGGAGCTATGGTACTCACAGTACTTAATCACCCTAAGAGGTCTATATCCTCTTAAATCTTTACCTCTTAATAATAAATTCTTGTCTGTAGGTCAGGTTGTCCTATTAAGGCATCCCATGAAACCTAGACCGTTTTGGACCTTAGTCCGTATCATCGCGCTGCTTCCTGGACGCGATGGCAAGGTCCGGGTTGTTAAAATTATCAAAGCTGACTGTCGATACCGTTGTGCGGTCGACGTGAGGGTTCGTGGAAAAAGGGGCTGTCTTCTGTGCAGCTACCTTTTTCCGAGGCGCTAGCTTTTCTTCGCAGCTGCCCTTCCTGAGGTTCGTGTGGGTACCACCTACGCCGTAATCAGTCCGCTAGGGTAACAGAAGTAAATTCTGTTAGTGCCGAACTACGGCGGTACCGTTGTGTGTGTGGGTGAGGTTAGTGTGGGTACCACCTGCGCCGTATTCAGTCCGCTAGGGCAAAAGAAGTAAATTTTGTTAAATGCCGAACTACGGTGGTACCGCTAGGGTGAGGGGTGTGTGTGGGTACCGCCTACGCCGTATTCAGTCCGCTAGGGCAACAGAAGTAAATTCCGTTTTGTGCCGAACCACGGCGGTACCGTTAGGGTGAAGGGTGTGTGTGGGTACCGCCTACGCCGTATTCAGTCCGCTAGGGCAACAGAAGTAAATTTCGTTTTGTGCTGAACTACGGCGGTACCGTTAGGAAGACGAGCAACTGTCTGCGCCGTATGAGACGGCTAGGGCAACGGAAGAGAATTCTGTTGGTGCCGAACTGCGACAGCGTCTTCCTAATCGACCTACAATGCGAAATAGTTTGTCCTTCCGAGGTTGCTCCTTAAACCCCTTTTTAGGCGAGGTGTCGTATGAGACTAAAACCTGTGACATTAAGGAGAAAGGAAACTCTTTTGACTTCAGGGTCTGACTTGTTTAATGCTGAATATCTTTGAAGTCCCTATTACATACACTGATATATTTTAACAAAGACAGTGATTTATTTTCTATCACAAAAATAGTGCGTACAGACGTGAGCTACTGCATAACAGGGTACAACACTCAAAATTGCATTTAAAATATTAGTCGTATTTAGCTAGATAACACAAGAAACATTGGAATATCGACATGTAGTACAAATGATATTTAAGGGGTAACTAAAGTAAATGCACAAACGCAACATCAGCGCGGAGAAATAGGCAAGTCGGCGTTCAGAGAGCTGGACACATGAAGAAAATACTTAAGATTATGGGTAACTAACACAAAAGGCTCGAAAACCCCTGTGCGGCCTGACACGCCCGGGGGAGGGTGTCTCTGCTATGGTAGCCGAGACAGGAAATCTGCAAGGTGGTTGTCGCTCCCGGAAGGTGTTCTGATCGGAACCTGAAAAGGCTGAAATACGAAGCCTAGCGTTTCAATCGGTGGTTCAACTTGTCTGCCTGTTGCAAATAAAGGAGAGGTCGATGGTCGGTTTGTAACACAAATTCTCGTCCATACAGGTAGACCTCAAACTTCTGTAGAGCCCAGTAGATGCCTAACGCTTCTTTTTCAATGGTAGAATAGTTTATTTCTGCTCCTCTCAGTTGACGTGAAGCATATGCTACCGGCGCGTAGTGACGGAAGTGTCGTTTGCTTGGCTGGAGAAGAGCTGCTCCAAGTCCAGTTTGGGAGGCATCTGTCCTCAAAATGAAAGGACATCTGGAGTCTGGTAACTGTAAGACCGGTCTCTTGACTAACGCTGTCTTCAAACTTTCAAACAGGTCTTTTGTTGTATCGGTTCAAGGTATTTGTTCCGGAGAATTCTTCTTTAGGAAATCATGGAGCTTAGAAGTCAGTTGAGAGTAGTTAGGAATGTACTGTTGGTAGTACCCACCTGTACCGAGAAAACTTCGGAGCTCCCGTTTGGTTTTTGGGAGTGGAGCCGATTTCAAGGCTTCGACTCGGTTCTCCAGAGGCTGGATCTGATTACTGCTCAGTTGATGACCCAAATACCGGAGGCTGTCAAATCCGAATTCGCATTTGGACGGCTTCGCTTTAAGGCCATGTTGAGAGAGAGCTTCGAACAGTTTAGCTAATGCTGTGCAATGATCTTCCCAGGTTGTCGAGGCGATTAAGATGTCGTCCATGTAGACCTCGGTATCTTGCAGTCCTGCAGTGACTTGACGTGTAAGGCGGGAAAAAGTGGCTGGAGCATTTGCTAGGCCGAAAGGCAGTACGTTGAATTCATAGAGGCCAGACCTAGTTTTGAAGGCGGTGTATTGGCGGGACTCAGGGTGTAGAGGTTCTTGCCAATATCCACTGGTCAGATCCATTTTGCTGAATATTGTTTTGCCAGCTAAATTGGCGAAAATAGCAGTGGTGTCTGCTATCGGCTCGGCATCAAATACTGTCTGGCTGTTGAGGTGCCTGCAGTCCAGGCAAAATCGGTGGGTTCCGTCTTTCTTCCGAACGGCAAGGAGCGGTGAATAGTAAGGTGATGTGGATAGCGTCACGATTCCAATCATCATCCACTTCTCTAAACTTGACCGCAGTTCAGGCTCCAGCGCTAAGGGAAGTGGATACGAATGTTGAAGTCGAAAACTGGAAGGATCCTTCAATTTTATTTCATGAACTGCCGTGCTGGTTATTCCGGGAGTATCTGTGAAAAGATCGCGATATTCTTCAAGTAGTTCCTGGAGTTCTGAGCGTTGTGTTGTAGTCAACGTAGAGGAGATGAGACAGTCTTCAATGGTTTCTCCGACGGGTGATGGTATCTCTGGTTCTTTCCGGTCGAGTTCTTCTTCTTCGCAGGTTGGTTCTAGGGCGAGGCCAACCGCTGCAAATGCTTCCTCTACTCTCTCGTCGTCCTCATCGCGATCTGTCTCGCTTGGTGAGGCGGAACTTTGCTGCTCCCGGTCGTGGCACTGGCGAAGGAGGTTGATGTGATAAACTTTGTTGTTTCCATCCACGTCCAATGTATAGGTATAGGTTCCCAGGCGTGATTTCACTGTATAGGGACCTTTCCAAGTCATAAGCAACTTCTTTCGAGAATCGGGCAGAAATACGAGGACTTTATCTCATTGCTTTAAAGTTCGCATCTTGGTACGTCTGTTGAATAACTTGGCGCTTTTCTCTTGGCTCCTGTTTAGATTCTCGCGAGCGATTTTACATGTTTCTTTCAATCGGTGCTTCATTTCCATTAGATACTGAGCAGTGCTCGTGTCGTCTTGCAAGCTTTCCTCTGTCCAGCATTCTTTGAGCACGGTTAAAGGTCCACGGACGCGATGGCCGTAGATGAGTTCGAAAGGAGAATACCCGGTTGAGGCCTAAGGAGCGTCTCGATAAGCAAAAAGGAGGGAAGGCAGATAGAGGTCCCAGTCTCGTGGTTGTTCTACGGCTAATTTCCGCAACATGACTTTGAGCGTGCCATTGAAGCGTTCGACTATGCCGTTCGATTGGGCATGGTATAATGGCGTCAATCGGTGCTGGATACCGACGAGTTTCAGGAAAGCGTCGAAGGTTGCAGCTGTGAACTGAGTGCCGTTGTCGCTTGTTAGCGTGTGAGGGAAACCAACTCTGCTGCATATTTCGAGTAGCTCCTGGGCGACTGTTTCTGCATCTACATGTCTGAGCGGGGCTGCGTCTGCGTACCGAGTTGCTTGGTCCACCACGGTGAGAATGTATCGGTGGCCACGTGCCGAAACTGGTTGTAATGGGCCTACCAAATCAACACTTAGCGCGGAGAATGGAGTGGTGATCGGTGGGGTTGAGATAGGTGCCTTTCTTGGTCGAGATGGAGCGTGCGTCTGGCAGGTATGACAGGAGTGACAGTATTGGGCCACATCTTTTGCTAGGGACGGTCAATAAAAATCTCGTTCTAGTCGAGCCTGAGTCTTCTTTTGGGAATAATGGCCAGTTAGTGGAATGTCGTGAGCCATTTCCAAGATTTGTGGGCGCACGCTTGCAGGGGCTACAAGTTGATGGGTTTCCTGACCGTCTCGTAACGTTTTCCGATGGAGAACGCCGTCATGGAGTTCAAAGGTAATGACTCTGCCATCCTTGTGCGTTTCTTCTTTGCCGGTGTCAACTTTCTTGAATAAAAGCTGCAATGTTTTGCACTCCCGCTGTAATTTCTTGATGTCTTCTTTGTTGTGTTGCAATATATCGACAGTGCTTGGTGCGGCAGGGGGATCTTCGATCGCTTTTGCTGCTGCCCTTGTGACAACGTGAGAGACTTCTGCAGCAACTGGTTGCTCTTCATAGTCGGTCATATGTTCTTCGAAGGAGGTGGTTCCGGGGACTCGGCCGAGGATGACATCATGGGAGAGCTCTTCCATGGCTACGGCTGTCACCTCTCCGTGGTAATAGGGGCAAACGAGAGAGACCCGGGCAAGAGGCGCCTCGAAGGAATGATTGTTGGCCAGCCGAACGGTAATTTCTTTCTTCAAAATGGCGTCAGCTGGGACGAGAGCCTTCTTGACGAAGACCGCTGTTGCTCCTCCATCGAGTAGTACTTGAACGGGTTGTTGGTTCACGGTGCCGGAGCATGTTTTCAGCTGTCCCAATTCGATCAGCTTGTTCGAGGCGATGTGATTGCATGCTACTGGAGGGATATCGTCGTATTCCTCTGCTTCTTCATGCGTTGCTAGATTGTTTACTCGAGCGGTAGTACTGGAGATAGGTGGGCTTGCATGGGCTGCTCCATTACTGTGACCATCACCTTGCCTCCTCTGCAATTGGCGGCACTCATCACTGGAATACGATCGGTTGGGGCCATGAAAAGTACAGTAAAATCCATTGTAAGGTCCTCGTTGTTCGCGCTGCGGAGTTTTGACCGATCCTGAGCTGGTGGGACCACCACGTGTGCTAGACGTTCTTGGCGGCGTTCCTCGAGAGTTGTTGCTGGAGTTGGGTGATCTTGCTGGAGTGCTCGGGGCTCGGACAGGAAATGTCGAGCGTCGCTCTGGTGCTACTGATGCTTTGAGTGCTGGAGGGCCCGCATCCGTCGTTGATGTCAGTGTGCGGCCCTTACAAAGCTGATGGAGCGATGTATGAGGTCTTGCTTGTAAGAAGCTATCACCTTGCTCTCCGAGGCTTGCGACTGTGTTACCACCCCTGTCACGCAATTGAGTAGCGAGGAAGGGCGGCAAGCTTGAATAAGCTCGGTCAACAATAAGGAAGTCACGAAGAGTCTTGTAGTTGGCTTCGATGTTGCATCCTTTTAACCAAGCGTCGAAGGCTTGTTCGAGTCGCCGTAGGTAACGTGATATATTGTCGCCTTCTTCTGGCTTCAATTCGTGATAGTTGGCACGTAGTTTTGCCGGAGTAACTTTATGAGGATCTAGTAAGAGCAATTTAATTTCAGGAAGCTTGAAGCGATCTGCTGCGGGCAGGGTATCGATGAGTCGACGTTCCTTCGGTGTGATCAAATTATGGAGCATAACAACAGCATCGACTTCAGTAAATCCCATCGCTGTGGTGTAAGTACAGAAGCGTTGCAAAAATTTGTCCATCCTTTCTTTCGTGGGATCGAATGGAGCCGGTGGAGGTATCTTCACTCTAGCATTTTGAGGAGCGATTTGAGCATCGAGTTGTCGGAGTCTGAGCTCGTGGTCTCGTTGTGCTGCTTCTCGTTCCGCTGCTCGTTCTGCGGCCTCTCGTTCCGCTGCTCGTTCTGCGGCTTCTCGTTCTGCTGCTCTTTCTGCGGCTTCTTCCAAATGCCTCAGGCGGCTGGTAAATTCTTCCCGGTACTCCGCATCGGTGGGAGTGAGGCCGAGGGCTTCGACGTATTCTCGAGCTTGAGCGACGAGGTTCATCTTGTTTTAGTGATGTGGTGTCCGCGTAGTTGATTAGAACCCAGAAATCCAAGGCAACGTTGGTAGTCGCGCAAAGCTTCTGGGTCCCTGTTCGGGCGCCAGAATATGTCGATACCGTTGTGCGGTCGACGTGAGGGTTCGTGGAAAAGGGGGCTGTCTTCTGTGCAGCTACCTTTTTCCGGGGCGCTAGCTTTTCTTTGCAGCTGCCCTTCCTGAGGTTCGTGTGGGTACCACCTACGCCGTAATCAGTCCGCTAGGGCAACAGAAGTAAATTCTGTTAGTGCCGAACTACGGCGGTACCGTTGTGTGTGTGGGTGAGGTTAGTGTGGGTACCACCTGCTCCGTATTCAGTCCGCTAGGGCAACAGAAGTAAATTCTGTTATGTGCCGAACTACGGTGGTACCGCTAGGGTGAGGGGTGTGTGTGGGTACCGCCTACGCCGTATTCAGTCCGCTAGGGCAACAGAAGTAAATTCCGTTTTGTGCCGAACTACGGCGGTACCGTTAGGGTGAGGGGTGTGTGTGGGTACCGCCTACGCCGTATTCAGTCCGCTAGGGCAACAGAAGTAAATTCCGTTATGTGCCGAACTACGGCGGTACCGTTAGGAAGACGAGCAACTGTCTGCGCCGTATGAGACCGCTAGGGCATCAGAAGAGAATTCTGTTGGTGTCGAACTGCGACAGCGACTTTCTAATCGACCAACTTTGCGAAATAGTTCGTCCTTCCAAGGTTGCTCCTCAAACCCCTTATTAGGCGAGGAGTCGTATGAGACTAAAGCCTGTGACAATAAGGAGATAAGAAATTCATCGGACCTCAGGGTGTGACTTGCTTAATGTTGAATGTCTTTGAAGTCCCTATTACATACACTGATATATTTTAACAAAGACAGTGATTTATTTTCTATTACAAAAATAGTGCGTACAGACGTGAGCTACTGCATAACAGGGTACAACACTCAAAATTGCATTTAAAATATTAGTCGTATTTAGCTAGATAACACAAGAAACATTGGAATATCGACATTTAGTACAAATGATATTTAAGGGGTAACTAAAGTAAATGCACAAACGCAACATCAGCGCGGAGAAATAGACAAGTCGGCGTTCAGAGAGCTGGACACATGAAGAAAATACTTAAGATTATGGGTAACTAACACAAAAGGCTCGACAACCCCTGTGCGGCCTGACACTGATAACTCAGAGTCTGCCGTCAAAATTTCCTTACTTTACCCCCTGGAGTTAGCTGCTACTGATACTGCTTCAGAGGAGGGGTGGGAAAGTGCAGAGGGAGGCTCGAGTGAGGAGTTGCATCCTTCTTTCGAGCCGCCCGGGAGTTCCTCATCTCGTGAGGGTAGTTCCTTTTCTAATGAACGTTCTAGAGATCATCATCATTCTTCTAAATCAGACTCCTCGGAAACTTCCAAAGAACCTGAAATTGAGGCAGCTGCACAGCCTAGGCGACAGGCAGCTCGCCAGCAACGCAGCAAGCTTGCCGATTTAATTAGGAGAGGTCACCTCTAATGTCGTTCCCTACTTAATTGTTCTTAAAAATTATATGCGCATAAATGTAATTGGTGTTCTCTCTATGCTTCCTCTGGAAAGTAACATTAATATATTAAAATGTTTGAATGTTAAATCAATGTAACGGAAATTTCTGATGAAAACTCGGTTTTTTCTCTTGCCGGGATTGTGTCGAGATTCCAGTCATTGCTCGAACGCTGAGGTCCTTTGCGGACTTTATAAGGCACAAAAAGGTCTTTCGCAATAAAGGGCAAAGGCTGTGCTCCTTCTAATCAGCCTAAAATTAATAACGCTGATAATTTTACGACTAAGCGGAGCAATGGCGGGAGTTCCTCACGTCTACTGCGACAAATGTAAATTTAAATCCTAAAACGTTTATACGGGCAGAGGATAGAGATAACGCTGGAGAACTGCGACGTTTACTGGTAACGATGTTGTACAGGTGGGGACGCGGACCAAATGCGCGGGCCTTAATGAGCTCACCGCTTATAAGACCTCTGAGGTGCACAGGGGTAGGGGGGCGTGCTCGCTCGCACATTACCTCCCCCCTTTAACCGGATAGGTATTCAATTATAAATAAATAAAATAATATTCGGGCGGATATAAACAAAAATTTTAATTTCAAACACCAAATCCGCCTCACATGCGTGTAATACTCAAAGGTAATTCTATTAACTCGGAAATACACTGGTACATAATTGAATCGTTTTTCTTCACCCTTAAAAGATCAATACGAATAAATTTGGTCAAATTTAGTAACAGTAATTAGCTCAAGAAGTATCAACACAAGCCGCAACACCAGCTGGGAGTATAAAGGCGCTGAAGCGATATAACATAAAGCCCTTATCCTCAACATGAAAAGAAATAAAACACTAGCTGCTACAAAAGGTCAGCATTAGCATTAAACTTACCAAATTACCACAACGTCAGTAAAACACGATAAAGGGAAGTAAATGAAACGCTAAATATTCTCATCAATACATGATGAAGGGAAGTAAATGAAACGCCAAATATTCTCATCAATAAACATCAATGGTCAAAAGGAATAATTTCGACGAATAATTTCGCTTCTCTCGCAATTAAAAGTGTAATGTCGCAACAAATTTTCAATGTCGCAACAATTTTGTAAATGACAAACAATTTAGACCTCAGGTAATCACATAGATAATTTCAGAAAAGTGACCACCGTAAGCACCTCTACAGAAAACATTACCAAATTGTTTGAACATCGTTGCTTGACTTTTGCAAAATCACGCATAAACATAAGTATTATAACTAAACAAAGCAAACAAAATAAACCTAGGGATTATAAGATAATAGTAACTCCGAGCAAAACACGAGTTCTTCGGCAAGGCAATTTCGGAAAATTTTATAATGAACAACGCTATTACCTCGTGGGCAACGAAAAATAATTCAGGAAAGATAATGAAATTAGGTGGACATCAAATTAAAGAATCATTAAAGTTTTCTCCAAAAAGAAAATATTGACGTTAGATAATGATTACAAATTGTCGTATGCGTTTCCGTAGACTTCAGAATAGAAGTTAGATAATGTTATAGCCAAACATCGCACAAATTAGAACGGAACTTTTCCTCTATTAGTAAAACAACCAATCAGAATAAACAGAGTGCCGTAGACTCGTAAAACTTAATTCTACCGGTAAAATAATCATATAGAACGATATAGAAATAGAGTAGGCTATAAAAACACATGTAGTAAAATCAAACACACGCTAGTTTAGAACATCAAGTATGAATATGGAAATCGGGCTTCGCATCCTGCAAAAATAAAAGAATAATCACTAAACCGTTTCAAATTATCGTAATCCATTAGTAATAAAATGTAAACAAAGTCCATAATTTTGAACGACTCAGAATTTATAATTACCTACTTTCAAGTTTCTAAATATACTTAAACCCCGTTGGCAACACTACGAACATGGTAAAGTAACATCGTAGAAAATAAACACTCTTTTTCATTAATCATGCTTTTCATCTTTTCAAGTTGAGTTATTTTTGTATGTACCGTCAATGGTTCACCGTATCAATGGTTCACCGTTCAAAGTCAATGGTTCACCGTATCAATGGTTCACCGATGTTCTCCTTCCCTTTCACGAAGGTGAATTATCCCTAGTAGTATGGGTAAACTGCGCGCGGAGCTTAAGTTGTTGACTGCGCGCGGAACTTAAGTTGTCGTCAAGGCCGCCTCATTTGTTGACAGGCGCTCTGCCGCCAGGCCTTGCACACCTATCGTACATTGCGTGAAGGTGTCGCGTGTTTAATACGTGACTCGTTCGTGCTCCCTGAGCTCGTACACCCACGCGAAGCTGAAATTGAAATGAATACAAGAACGATTAGCATGACCAATTAGAAATAGAAATAAACACAATTTTACCAAGACTGACAGTCTCGTGAGATGGACTGCAATATCAGCGTTTGCTTTTAGCAACCGAGGAATTCGCTCACCATTTAAATTGTCAATTCAGCGACAACGTCCAAGAGATTTCAAGCCTAGATTTGCATGTGCACAAAAAGATTTAAATATGTGCAAAGTCGTCAATTATTGCATCAGATCCCAACAATCACGTGCGGCTTTAACACAACAACATAAGAAAATTGTTATTCTGTGATTGTTAAACTTTCATACTGTAAACGGTTACTTTACATTTCACATATCGCGTTACGTTAATGCCTTAATCCAAAAAGTTTAAGGGAAGAGTCCCCCTTTTAAAAATTTTTTTATTATTGAACCTATAGTAATGAAATTTGGTATACAGATAGGAAATGCAATTTAGAATCATTTTCCATTTGTGAAAAAATGCTATTTTCCCCATAGAAAACGAGATATTCATAGAAAACGAGATTTTGAGGGGGGTTTTCAAAATGTATCTCCTCCTACAGTTTTTGAGCTACAGTAATGGTTTTAGTGTCATTGCATGCGGAAATACTTGTAGATTTCAAAAACTAACATAACATTCTCCAAACTTTAGTTTGAAGTTGGAAAAATTGAAAAATTCAAAAAAAGATATTTTTTCTAAAAATTTCATACTTTATAACGTCACAACTTTCGATCAAAAATAAATTTCCGAAGGGCTTTTTAGGTTTTGGAATGCCCACATATTTCCGCATCCAATGACACCAAAATCATCACTGTAGCTCAAAAACTGTAGGAGGAGATACATTTTGACCCTCCAAAACCTATTGTTTACAGGATAAGCAAAACAAAGAAACATAAGCAATTGAAATTAATTTTTTTTTAATTTTTGGTTCAGATTAGACCCATGAAATCTTTATAGAGTAATCCAGAGACATAGGAGATGACATAGCAACGTCAAGCCGTGAAAAAAGTGCCAAGGGGGAGGTGTAACATGATAAAATATCACTTCCCCCTCCCCTCCCTCCCATACTTCAAACCCCCGTAGCGGGCGAACCAATGAACGTACGAACTTCATTTTTTCACAGGATGTACCTGACATCTTATCCTTCCTATGGCAGCTAAAACCCAATATCTCCAGAAAATTCGATATTTTGGGGTACTCTTCCCTAAAATACTATAGCATATACGAGGTTAACATGAAGCGTAAGCAAATACAACAAAAAGACACAATTGAATACATAAGAACATACTTTTTACGGTAAATACACGAAAAGTTGTCAAGTTAAAAATCAATATTGACGTTAAACACTTCTAAATTTTAATCGTTCAATCAGTTGTTAATTATCCCGTAGAAACTTTGGGAGACTTGACGATAAATTTTGCATTCTTTTACGTCTGATTAATTTCAAATTACATAGCATAAAACTTTACTGATTATGAAATTCGAGTAGGCTTGCAAAATGACTGTATGTCGCATTAGATCGTAAACGTACTCAAAAAACATTAAAAACAGCCACTCTCGGTTAACAAATAACCAATGCCAATGCTCTATTACTCGTTACTCTTAATTAATTACCAGACCACCACGTGTGGTTAATTAATGGGCGCCTATCGCCTCTCATTATTACTCTCGTATGGTACTTCTGTTCGCCAGCACAATGACAACCGCAATCTGCAATGCTAAACTCTGACCGTCATGGTATCAATGCTATTATTTCCACCACATGAAATTATGAACTGAAATCAGAGTCCCATCGAAAATCAACGGTAACAGCTTCTCCTAAAGCTTATTCATTTGTCTGCGCGCAATAATTCAATACTGTTCCTCAACAGTATCACTCGACCTCGCTGGTAAATTTACCTGGTAACCTTAAACCATTTTACCAGATATATCCACAGCCTTGTCGGTATCTTTTACCAAGCGCTGCAACGCTTTATTTATTCTCTCACTGACATTCACTCTGCCGCGGTATCTTCTCTTTTTGCTCGCTATTTTTCTCACATATTTCTCAAATATTTCTTCTTTCGTACTCAGAGCAATAACATCAGGTATGTATCATCAGAACATCCACTATTATTCACTTCACTTGGGAAAAGAACCTTCACTCCTTCCCACTTTAAAATGTATTTAATTCTCGAAATCACATTGCATTTCTCCGTACATATTTCATCATTATTACATCATTTCACTGTATTGTACTGCTTGTACATCATCTTTTAATCAATTCCTGTTCTCTTAATACAGCGAATTGTTCTTTCAATAATTGATCCTTTGATCAGTAGTACTTCCTCGAAATAATAATGCAATGATTCTCTTGCAAACAATTTTCCTCTTATTCTCTAAAGCTCGAACGTTGAGTTTTACAAAGGTCTTCAGCACTACCTTTGGGCAAATTGGAACGCACTTCCCCCTGCAACATCCTATATACCAGACGCATTCAGCGAAAAAACTCAAATATGATTTTTAAAAATGACATAATAAATGTCCAAAATATAGTTACCCCAACAATGTCCTTCCTGCCCACAAACAAGCAGGGATTTCTTGTAAAAAGCATGGTTTGCAACTGACCGCCTCGCTCAAATTACAGGTAGCATTACATGACCTACATGTTGCACAGGCTACAGAAGGCATTTAAGGGTACCTACGTCTCTTTCGCCAATATATCCACATCAGGAAAATAACCGTGGTAGTCATTGTACTCGTTTCAAACGCGCTGGTTACTGAATTTTCAGGCATAGTTACGTAACTAGTTTGGTGTCTAGGTATTACACAAATAACATCACTGCTCAACTGAGTTGAACGGTAGCTCAAGCGTAAATATACACAACAGTTACTAAATCAATACAAAACTACCCAAATCACTTATAGCAACACTCCAAGAAAATAGCGCCACTCACTTTTTAAGAAAAACTCTCTTAAGCCCTTAAAAAAACTCATGTCTAGGGGTTTTTGAAAACACTGCTTGCACTCTGCAAATGCAGCTTTTGTTTGGCCTTGAAAAAATTCTAACTCTGCTGCTGCACGCTGTCTGCCGTCTGCCTCGCGCAATGAATAACTAGGCTGCAGCGGGACTGTAACAATTATAACAATTAATTGCTGCTTTACTTATCTTAAATTGTAGTTTTAGTTGTCGCATGATGTCGTGATCTCTGCAATCGTTGTAGGCGATGCACCGTTACTGCTTCGCCCGCAGCACGAAGATAACGTAGCTGAACCACCTCGTAGATGTAGTTTTAGGTCTGTAGCCGCCCTTTCCGTTTATCTCTGAAGATCTCTGTAGACGCCGTCCTTATAATCGATTTCTCGTTGCTCTGACTGTCTCTGCAGATCCTCTTCATAGAAGTTACAATAATTCTCGTCACCAGACGATCTTCACGGTAGTCCTCTTGACTTCTCTGTAGTTATCTCCGCCGTGTTGATTTGCTGAAGTCACTGGATCTTCTTCTCAAACTTCTGTAGGCTTCTCGTCGAATACTATATCTTCTTCACTTCTCAATTGTATCTTCTTAAATTCGTGGGTCCGTCAACTCTCTGGCCACCAATATACGGGCAGAGGGTAGAGATAACGCTTGTTAACTGCGACGTTTATTGGTGGCGATGTAGTACAGGTAGGGATGCGGACCAAATGCGCGGACCCTAATGAGCTCACCGCTTATAAGACCTTTGAGGTGCACAGGGGAAGGGGGGGCGTGCTCGCTCGCACATTCGTCTGATCTTTTGTACGAGTCCTAAGCCATTGCGACGGATTCGAGCAAGCTAAGGAGCGTGGCGCCAGAAGGCTGCCACGTCAGATTGAAATCGGCCGTGAACGCGAACGCACCTTCTTCTCGTGTGCTCCGCGGGACTCGGCATTCTGCCTTCGCTACCAGGGACTTCTTGGGTCCTTGACAGCCGGCTACAGTGAAGAGTGTTCGCCTGAACATTGTTTTCGAAGATCTTCAGGTGAGACTCCCGCTAATGACGCTCCGCTTGTCCTTAATTATCTTAAACTTCAGCGTTACCGGCCCCAGATGGGTTCCCGGTAAATTTGTGTGCCGTAGGGCCCGTTAATTCGGGGAGTTGAGTCCACTTGTTAAGGTGGCTGCGCACAAAGCTGAGCAAGGTTAGTGCACTCTAAAACAGGATAAAATAAATGTCATTGAAAAATGGATAACCCAATCAAACAGAATCGGCTAGTTGAAAAAGTATCAGTGTCATCAATACGTTAATCAATGTCACTTATCATGAGTAATGTTGTTGATTTTAATTTTTTATCATAAATTTCTGGAGAGATCGAGTTTGAACTCTTTTTTTTTCTAATGAAGTGGAAGCAATAAAGATTGCGTTCTTGAAAAGCTTGAGAATATAAATCTGTTATCGTGACTGCCAGCTAAATGGCCTATTTAAGCAGATAAACCACAATGGTGCTTAATCTGTATGATATAGGTGTAAAAGGAAAATAAATCCAAAGAAGAAAATGCAATTGAAAAACCAGAGTAGCGACGACCGTTTGTAGAGATGCACAAATCAGTATCTTTTCGGTTAACTCGAGTTGAGTTTCATTCTATTTTAAGAGAATTATAACATAAATATTTCAGTACGAAATGGTGGATGAATTCGCTAGCTTAATCATTAAAGTAAATAACGAAGCACATGGGTTGTTTGGAAGTGTTCTATGCAATAACTTACTCAGAAAACTTGTGATATTGAAACAAAATTTAGCACCTTCAGGAAAAAAAAGCATCCCGGAAAGACAAAATATTAGTTTTTATTTAGGCAAACTTCCAAGCATCTCAAAATAATGGAGTTCAAACGCAATACAGAAAAGCTTGGTAGGATTGTGCGTACAATCTTTTTATGCGACAGTGACACGACGGAAAATCGGAACTTTTAAGATGTTCCTTGAGGGTCGTTTTATTGCCTGAACTCACCTCATCATCGTTACTAGGGCTGATCATAGATGTCAAAGATGATAGATTTACTAGCTTATTCTTTGCACATGGAAAGTTGACTCAATGAGACTGCTGGGTGCTCATTTACTTCTTTCTTAATACGCGATTTTTTGATATGGCGCTTCAGTGCTGGTTTTCCCGGACTATTTGAAAGTTTGAGGTGAACTTACGAATTTGCACGGTAGAGTCCTGCAGGCCACGAAACGTTAAACCCCAAAATAATACGTACACTATTACAGGTAACTGAAGCGTAAAAACTTTTCCCTGCATTAAACAAACATAGGCACAGTGGCAGCAAAGTATTTAGAGTCTCGGAGCTCAAACCCCAATAACACGGCCAAATGGAATCTGCCCCACTTCGCTTTGCAATGTCGGCATAACGGAGTGAAAAGAAACAGAGCAAGCTCGATAGCAAAAACAAAGTGATCATCAAGAGAAAATGCGAGTGAGAAAAGCAGGGTATGAGAATGAAAACTGAAATGGAAGGCCGTCTTCGGACAAATGTTCAATGTCTTTTTTTTTCGTGAGTAGTTTTCATTTCATATGTAACGATCACTTTCTCTTCTTTTGATCGAATAAGTTGATTTTATATTTTCAGGACAATTCTTCTAATTGAATAAATTTCTTTTCTCAATCTCTGTATAATTTTCGAGAACGGCATTCAAATTAAAGCACATCTATAGCAGGTATTGAAACACTCGTCATGCGTGGCCACACAAATTTACTGTTTTAGGTTGATATTACCAAGATGACGGGGAATTTATTGAAGCCTGCAAACACAATGATAATGACAAGGAATATGCAACTCTTACGTGACCTTGGAGGAAGCGCAGGTGCGGATATCGTTGTATTCGAAGTAGCCTCGTTTACGTTACTTATTTAATTAGTCGTTCTAAGTATGAAACCACAAATGAAAGTTATACAGTAACAACACTCAGTACGCCGGGCTGAGTTCTATCTCAAAGATTCAAGCAATGGCGGCGTATACGAGGTCCTTCAACTATGATGACACGCTCGGGAATGAATACCCCTGACCAGGGTTGCCAGATGATGTGCACCACTTTTAGCCAAATGTTCCCAGAAAATTAGCCACAATTAGCCACTTTTATTTTTATTGTAAATAAATTAAAAAACAGTGATACAGATAAATGTTTTACCTTGTTGAGTTCATTAAATTGATTCCATGGCAATGTCTTCAAATTCTTGTGAAAATTTTTCTTCTGAAATTTGTTTGCTGCATCCTGGTTGGTCAACTTCAATGATATCTTGTGCTTCGGGTGTTAAATACATGTCGCTTTTGAAGAGGCTGAGCATTCTTTTTGTTACATGAAAGTCTTTGCAACAAGTTTCATTAGCTAGCAAATAAGATTTAATTCTCAAGACGGAGTCTATCGTTTTAGTTGCTAACTTGTTTCTTTGTTTGCTCTTCACATTTGTTACAAATGAAAAAATGCGTTCCACAAATGCATTACTAATGGGTGCTGAGAAAAGGTTGAGCATCACTTGACCAATGTCAGTAAAATATTTTTCTCCGAGAGCATTTTCAAACTTGATAACCATTGCCCAAAATGCGATTGGATCGGATGGTATGCTTCCTGTTTCGATCTCTTCTTTCCAGTTAATATGAAGTAAATTCACGCACTGATTTTCAATTTTGCTGACGTCATAATTGCTTATGAAGGCGTGAAAAGATTTGGGTAAATCCTTAAAATCTGGTCTCATTTGGCTTAGTGCTCTTTCAGGTTTGAAAAGGTGGAGACTCTTCACCACGTTATCGTCATCTAATAAGCGACATTCTAATTGTCTGCTTGCCTCGATAACAGCATTAAGACATTTTTCTTTAATGATATCCTTCTCTTTTTCTGGCATTGTAGATTCTCTGAGAAGCAGCTCAAATTTGGCTCCAAGAAATCTTGAATCAATCTTTTGTTTGAGTGACTGATGAAGCATTTCAACATCTCTATTTAACTTGCTCACATCTGCATGTGTGGCCTGAAATGCAGCATTCAGGTGCTCAAAATCTTGAATTATTGGTTGTAGAAATGTAAGATATAGCAAATTTGCTTGATCATTCAGCATGGCATCAATAATATTTGCATGGTAGTTGCGTTCTTTGTATTTGAGTAGCTTAAAATACAATTTTAGCTCCTCCCATTTCGTCACAATGGCATAAATGCACTTTCCTTTCACTAGCCATCTAGTGTTAGCTGGAGTTATGAACTTTGTTGAATCTATGCATCCATCATTGAGCAACGTAAATACTTCTTTGAATTCAGTTTGTCGGATGGAGCTACATTTAAACCATCGAGCTATTTCTGCTATCAAGAAATCAAGGTTTGATGGTAATTTCTTGTTTGCATATTCACAACAGAGAGCCAAACTGTGGCAAGTGCATTTAACAAACACAAGATTTTCATTTTTTTCTTTTAGTCTTGAGAGGACAGAATTGTGTTTGCCACAGACATTACTTGCCCCATCTGATGAAAATCCAATGCAGTAACTCAAATCAATATTGTTGGTACTAAAAAAATTTTCAATTGCAGCAAACAGATTTTCTCCAGTAGTAGAAACAACCTCAATCATACCCAAAAACTCCGTTTTCAAGCTGTTGAATTTTTGAGAATAAAACCTCACACACAAGCATAAGTGCTTCACTGATGAAATATCTGTTGATTCATTAATAAATAAATAATATTTTACGTCTCTCAGTTACCGCACTAATTCTTCAAAAAGTGACAAACATTTGACATTATTAATAAGACATGCACATTTGGTTCGGTGGAGTTTCAAATGCTCCAAAGTGCCGCCTTTGCAATATTCTTTAACAATATCTCCAAGATGATCAACTGACCGAATACTGCAATGGCAAGCAATTGCCACGCTGAATATAATGTCAAATTCTTTCAGTGATTTACTTACGGTTTTTGGTTTCACGAACTTTGCGAGCGATTGACAACTTTTCAAATTTTTTTCTTTGTTCCTATGCTTGTCTGATTTTTCATGCATCACTAAATTATGCTTCTTGAACTGCGATATTGTGCATAAGCATAGCTTACAAAAACATACATCATCTTTAAGCATCAACCAAGAGTGCTCTTTCTCCCACTCTTTATTGTATTTTCTACCAACAGATTTCTTCGCGCTTGCAGCACTCATTATGGGCAAGAATTGCTTCGTTTCCTGGAGAACAGTGGTTTTTCGTTTTGAAACACTTCAATCAAATATAGGAACACGAATGGAACACTTTTATCGATGTCATTGACAGAAAGAGTTCTGATTCCCGGTAACGCTAATTAAGTTTACAGGGGCACTGCCTTAGCTGGACTGAAGCAGTTCCCGCCGCCGGAATACCGCTAGAAGTTCTGAACTCGTTTCGATGTCGTTCAAACCGGAACAAACGCGTTGCGTTTAGGATGCAATATAATTTTTTCGTAATTAGTAAACAAATATTATCAATAATCAGTAAATTAGCCACAATTAGCCAAAATTAAGGTGGCTAATTCTCAAAAATTTTCCTTAGCCACAGTTCATGAAAATTAGCCACTTTGGCTAAAATTAGCCACATCTGGCAACCCTGCCCCTGACTCTAAGCCACGGTACACATAAGAAGGTAGTAGCATTCAAGTCTTTTCTTAAAAGAGCCCTGGGGACGGTGACGTCATGGGTCCAGAACGAATAGCAACGCAGATCAACAGAGTAGCGCTATCTGGCGACAATATGTGACAATATCGAGTCTGCTGTACGACAACTTGTACAACAACAACGCGACCAGTAACAAGACAACTAGTCGGCGTTGGTGTCTGCAAGAATGGCGTCTTCAAATAGAATGAAAAAATGTTCTTTCATCGAATGTGAAAATAATTCTAGAGATCAACCTGATATCAAGTACTTCCAATATCATCATGCATATTTTAAAGAGTGGCCAAGAGCAAGTGGAAGTGAAATTTTAGGTTCAATTAAGGAACCTAATTTGTGCGAACATATTGTGTGTAGCCGCCATTTTCGAAAACAGATAACAGAAGAATCGTTTCGCCGTTCAAAACAAAAGTACTTCTTGATAACATTGTGGTGCAATTGCCTTATAATGACATGAATTTGAGTATTGGAGGTAAGATATACAATTGTCATCATGTGTAAATTTTGTACAAATTTATCAGTACGTTTCCAATCCGTGAATTTTATGATGGTGCTACAATTTTGTTGAAAGCTTTCGTGACACGTTGAGATCCCGTAGAAGAATAATTAAACAGGTAAATTAATTTTGAGAAGAGTAATTCAAGGTAATACTTTCAAATATTTTTGGTAAATTTATATGAATGGTGCAAATTGGAATGAATGTTTTTGTTCCTAATATGACAATTTTTACTAGCTGGTTGGCTAATTAGGGATTATTATACAATTTGTAAGTAGGGGTATGGATAATTTCTACAGATGGTAGAACTTATTTTGAGAACTCGAAAACTAAGCATTTGCAAGCACAATGTCATTCTTTTAAAACATCTTGAAATCTACCACATTACCTATCTATGACAACAAAATTATTCAAATAGTTGACAAAATTAAACGGTCAAATTTTACTTGAATGTTGTCAACGATTTTCACAATTTTGTTGCCAATAATCAATAAAGGAACACATTTAAAAATGTTTTACATGAATGACATTCTGCTCGCTGATGCAATATTTTTTAATTATTCAACTTTGAAGTTGGCTTGTGCGCGCCAGGGAAGCGAGAGTGCCAAGCGTAATTTAATTAATAACGGAAGCTAACCCCCTATTACAAACGTAAAGAGGTTGGGTCATGAGGGGTAGCCACAGTTCTTCTAGTGATAATTATAAATAGAGGTTTCTAGTGACTTCCGTTTACATCATCTCCAATGACCGCCACCCGGTACCCAGGATGGCGTCCGCCATCATGAAGCCGATGTACACGGACGTCACTACAAACGTTTATTTATAATTTACAGTAGAAGAACTGTGGCTACCCCTCACGACCTAACCTCTTTACGTTCGTAATAGAGGGTTAGCTGACGTTTCAACTCTGAAATTGCGTAAAAAAGGCCATTCAGGAGCGCCGCTCGTATAACTTCAAACTTAAATAACTCAAAAACTAAGCCTTTGCGAGCACATTGTCATTCATGTAAAGCGTCTTAAAATCGACTATATTACCTATCTATAGCAACGAAATTATGAAAATCGTTGACAACATTAAAGTAAAATTTGACACTGACTGCTTGAAAATCCTGTTCCCAAGAATCACTGCAGGACTACGTTTAAAAATGTTTTGCAAGAATGACATCTGTGCTGATCCTTTATTTATGAGACATAGCAATCATTACGTTCTAATAAGAATAACATCATATAGTCGGTTGCTTAGCCGCCGCATTGTTAGGTCACACTTATTTTTTTGGATGGACACGTTCATTTTTTTGTGGGAAAATAACAGCCTCAGTTTGGGTAAGTTAAGGTAAGCTATTTTAGGTTGCTTTGTTATTTTAGGTTAGTTTACTTAACTAACCTAACATTACCTAACTTAACCTTACCCATCGTAACGTCAATACCGCTTATTAGAGCATATTTACGTCTCCATTCCTTCACTTTTAAGTACAACATTCATATAACTTCAGAGTTGAATAATTAAAAAATTGCGCATCAGCGAGCATAATGTCATTCATGTAAAACATTTTTAAATGTGTTCCTTTAGTGATTCTTGGGAACAGAATTTTTAATTTCTGTGAGTGCATTAAACTCCATATTTACCATAGTTCCCTCAGACAAGAAATTATTTTGTGCCCTAAGGCTCATTTTGTATTGAAACATTCAAATGAATTAAAAATCTGTTATATTATCCTCAATTACTTAGTCAATAATTTGAAAAGAATATTTTTTTGTGGATGTGAAGGTAAAGCTACGAGTAGCTCATATCAACTGAAGTAAGCGTGCTACGTTAATCAATTTTGCTGCAGTTGAATAACTGTACTCAATTTTTATTTTACAACACTTTGAAAAAATATATGAAATACAATTTTATATATTGTATTTTATAATTATTATTATTTTTAGCTATTTTTGAATTACTCTGTTTTGCTGAAGGATGTTCAAGTTATATCTCATAGCAATATTAATTGACTTTAGCCCCTCTCAGGGGGATACAACTAGTGTATCGATGGGAATGAATTAGTGTTCCGAGGGGGACTATGTGTGGGCACGAGCTAAAGGTTAGGTAGGCTTTCTTTTTGTTAAAATAATATAGGTTTTTGTTTTGTTACGGACCATCTTTTTTTGGTTTACTGCTGTCCTGTTTTTTCAGCACCTACTACTTCTTCTTCAACTTTGATCTTGTTTCATGAACTTTTTTCTCATCTTACCGTTTCTATGCGTTTTCTGCATAGATTCTGCGTTCCCTTAACTCCATACTATATGGCGCCTTCTTCCTTCTTTTCTTTGGATCTCATTTGTTGAAGATAGGGAGGCCTAAACAAACTAATAATCTAGTTGACTTTAGCCTAAAAGAACTATCCTGAAATTTTCATTGTTTTGTGGGAAATGAAACATTAAAATGTCTAAAATATTTGATGCAGTGTAACAATTTTTCAGTTTAATTTAACTGCATTTGGTGATAAAATATCTTATATATAGATTCATGCATTGGGTGTATCGGTGAGTGAGTTGTGTTGAAATACTATTCATGTTTTTATAACTTATTTTCATTTCACAGGAAGATGTTGAAGAGTTAATGAGCAAAAAATCTGGTGGTGCAGAAGAAGTGATCAGGTGCCTTGATGAGCAGCTCAGCAACTATCGCAGCATGGAGTCGCACCTCACTGCCACTCGCTTGAAGTGGGTCTATTATTTCATAATAAAGATTCAAAAGAAGCACATTTCTGTAGAGCATTTTTATTTTATGTTAACTATGTCAGTATTAGTTGAAGTAGTATCCTATTTTTTGACTAAATAAAAAAAGCGCTCATATGCCCAATGTAAAATTTTCTCTTGCTTATTGGTGAGGACACAAGTGTTTTGTATCAAAGTTCATCATTAGTATTTGTTGCTCATTAGGCAAGACAAAGGATGGGTTTTTGTAAAAAGTGCTACTCTAATATTTGTAATGCTATGCATCTAATTTCATTAGTGTAATTAAGATGTCTTAATGTTTTTGATGTAAGCCAACTTGCCAAAGTAATATTTTTCCCTTCTCCAGCATGCATTGAATGTAGGTGGGATATATTGTTAATTGTCATTCAGAAAGTTCAAAACTTTCCTCTTTGGTTATAATCTCTTATTCTTCATACTAAAATCATATGTGCATTATTTAATTTTTCCAACACTATTTGTCAAGAAATGTTTAGAATTTATGTTCCATGAAGTGAATATTTTTGACATCTGCAGAAATATTCACTCATCCATTATTTATTGGTGCAGGCTGAAGCACCAGGTGCCAGACATCAAAAGCTGCCTGCAGATCATAGAAGAAATGAAGGCTCGACAAGACAGCACGGAGGATCTGGAAACTCAATTCCTGCTTTCTGACCAACTCTATGTTGAAGGTACCATTCCTCCTTCCAACAAAGTCTGCTTATGGCTTGGGGTTAGTGAAACTGGACTAAGTTCAACTGCTGTAAGAAATTATGAGAAGTTAAAATGTGAAAGATTTTAATCATATTGTTTCTTTTAATGACATTACGTTTGGGTAGGGAGGAATTTATTTTCATTTTTATTTCAGTTTGAAATAAGAGCAAAGCAGAAAATTTTGATTATGTATTTGTATTTTTCTTTTTCATTTTAGATGATTTTTGTTAAACCTATTTTCTTAGGTGGGTTGTAATATCTGTCATTTTTATGTAGAAGCTTTGTACTTCGTAGTATGCTGCTCATATGTTTGCTTCATTGCTACTGCCTTTACATTTAATTACTTGAAGCAGCATGTGCCTTAATTTTGGGTGAATCTGTGCCATAGTTAGATCAATATAACCAGTGCGCCCTCTCATGGAAGAACAACTTTTGCATCTATAGGAATTAGTACTGCCAGGGGTGAGATGTGAGGATCCAAGCTGAAGATTAGGTAGGTATTCCTTTGGTTGACGTAGAAAAATTTTTGTTTTGTCGTAGGCAATTTTTTTTTTGTTCACTGGTGTCTAATTTTTCATGTTATCTAATCAAACCAGTGTACATAATTATTGTGTATATTTTACTGGCGGTTTTACCCCTTTTTGTGAAAGCTTAAAATATTTAGTCAGAATGACTGAAAACTCTCCAGTAGTATGAGCAATTTTTAACCTCTTCTAAAGGTACATATGCATAAGTGCCTCTTCTTATCAATGTATGAAACCTCTTGAATTACTATGTCTATCCCTTTTTCTGAAAGGAAACTGCAATTTCAGCTGCAATAATTACATCTATGAGTGTGTTTTGCAGATATCGAGTGTTACTGCAATACTGTAATATCTTTGCATCAGTGCTTATTTGGTTGTATTCTCTTTTCTGGTCTTTTGGAGAACCCAGTGTACTAACCAAGTAATTCGTTATGTGTGATTGCTTACTTCATTTCATCAGTTCAGTTATTGAAAGTAAATTTTTGCATCTCTTCCAATTCCATTGATAGATCGAAGTCTACCAACATAGACATTGATTTTCTGCATTTTTTTAATGCTTTAGTTCAAACTGCTACAGCAAAATTCCTCTGCTTTGATGCTTTGTTACTGATCTATGTATCTCTTGGTTAATTGTAGAAAACTTATTAATTGATCTTAAACCCATGGTTTTAACCTAAATAATACAGTGATGACTCGTGTGTGCAGGCGAATGTGATGCTAGAGTATGACCTGGACGCAGCAGAGGTACTGCTCAACAAGAACCTCAGCAACGCGAACACCAAGCTCACCCAGGTCGTTTCGGACCTTGATTTTCTTAGGTGAGGTTTAGTAGATTTTCATGTGGCTACATAACTACACTTTCTAAGTTCTATAAAATGTTTAAAAAAATGTATGTATATACGTTATGTTCTAAAATACTCTTCTGTCGTGGTTTTTCTGTCAAAATAAGAATACTGTAAAAATTTGGTGAAATTGCCCGTTACTGGCACAATCAGGAATATGACGGTTTTCTTGCGTTTCCACGACGTGCTTATCTCGACATGTGTTTGTGGCCATACCTAATCTTTTATTTCATCATTAGAGAGCTGCAGACTCCATTCAGCAGCTACCGAGAATTCACATTCGAGTAGGAGTTTTGGTACGGCCCAAAACATATGATGTTTTTGGCCGTAGGTAATCATCTACTCGAATGTCACTTCTCAGTAGCCACTGAATGGAGTCTGCAGCTCTCTAATGATGAAATAAAATTAGTGATTGGGGATCAATTATTTCAGATACCGTAACCCTAGTAAGATGTATGCTCCCCCAACAAATAACTAAGATCTCAATCAAGACAAAGATCATCTGGAAAGGTTAGAATATTTATCCCTCTTCAGAAAACCATTTCAATAAAGTTTCGTTACTGAGATTTTTTGCTCGTGTCTTTACGAGTGTTGAATTGATCGTTTTCTTCATTCAAACTTAGCTCTGGGTGTAGCTTCTGTTTTCAAGCTTGTAGAAAAATTTCAATTGTGGGACTGAACTGTCTTTCCCCGCCTCAGATATGTGAGGTCCCGAGATAAGAGGTAGGCTTTCTTTGTATTGAAATAAAACTATTTTTTGTTGTTGTAATATATCATCGTTTTCTGTTTACTGCTGTCGTGTTTTGAGTTATGTAGTCATTCTTAGCTCACAGTTTCTAAGCTTTAGAGACCTTGTGTGGGAACGTACGCTAGTTTCCGTGCAACTTCATACTACATGGTTCTTTCCGCTCTTTGAAACATTTTGTTGTGGTTAGAGAGGTTCAAACGGTGCTACTATAGCGTGAGGTCTATTGCCATATATCGCCTACCCATACAGTTTGAGATGTACTAATTGTTTTTAGCCAAATCAAATGTATGACAATTGGTAATATCCATTAGTAACCTAACCTCACGCTATAGTATTAGCTAGAGGTAGACCTCACGCTATAGCACTAGCTAGAGTTAGATCTCATGCTGTAGTGTTGTAGGCCTCACGCTATAGCCACGCCTGCTTAAACTAACTTGAAACCGATTAATCTTGCCCACCTCAGGACGCAGTGCACCACCACCAAGGTCACCATAGCCCGCGTGTACAACTGGGACGTGAGGCGCCGCAGAGCCGAGGCTGGCAAGACGGCTTAGCAAAGGAAAAACTAACCCCATAGTAGCCTTAAATATTTAGCTTCTACTTCACTGCCTCCTGCCTAGGGCTATGTTGTTGGCATATCCGAGAATGTAACCCTGATCGAGCTTCAGTTGGCAGTCGGCAGCTTCGAGGGACCACAGACGCTCTGCTCCGCTTACAGAACCACCTGGTAGCCAACCTCGCCGAGCGTCGCCGAACCATGTGTCTTTTCTTTGATATGCATAAAGCCTATGATACCGTGTGGAGATATGGAATACTTAAGACACTACATGAGTATGGACTCCGTGGTAACATGGCCCTGTATATTCAAGAATTTCTTGGTGAAAGAACTTTCCGCGTTAAGGTCGGCAGCACCCTCTCTTCCTCGCAGTTGCAGTGTGAAGGTTTACCGCAGGGCAGTGTTATGAGCTGCACCCTGTTTAGTGTCGCCTTAAATTGTATCACCTCCACCTTGCCTCCCGGAACGGTGGCCTCCTTATATGTGGACGACTTTATGGTATACTCTTCATCAACACATCTTCCAGCTCTGACGCGAAGAATGCAATTAGCCATCAATAACGCTAATAAGTGGGCTCAGGAACATGGCTTCAACTTTTCACCGGAAAAAACAGTTGGGACTTTATTTCCGGGGCCGTGGCCGTAGTGATCCCCCACAGCTCACACTGCAGGGAAGACAAGTGAATTTTTCACACAGCGCCAAGTTTCTGCTGGTGACGCTTGATGACAGGCTCTCTTGGAAGCCCTACCTAGCCACCCTCAAGGCTGACTGCGTCAGAGGGCTGAACTTGCTAAAAAGCCTGGCCGGCCTGACGTGGGGGGCTGACAGAATGACCCTACTGAGACTATATCGTACTCTTATTAGGAGCAAGATAGACTACGGCTGCATAGTGTATCAATATGCCAAGGCGACTTCACTTTCGAAGCTGGACCCTGTGCATCATGCTGCTATCAGAATCTGCACTGGCGTGTTTAGGTCGTCCCCTTCCAGCAGCTTGTGCGTGGAGAGCGGTGAACCTCCTTTACGGCACCGCCGTGTGCAGCTGACCCTTCAGTACTTGGCGCGATTGGAACAAGTCCCCTTGTCTCCTGCATGGACTAGCGTGCATGCGCCACTAGGCCAATATCTGCCTTTCCCTTACTTTCTGCCCTCATCGGAAGATTACTCGGCAGTCGTGGTTGCAATGCAGCCGAGGCCAATGAGAATACAACCAGTGTTATTGGAAAGTTTTCCTACGTGGCGTGTCTCAATCGGGAGTTTTTGTCCGGGATGTCGAATGCCTAAGAAGGATTCTATGCCTACCCACATTCTAAAGGGGATCTTTTTGGACCATATTGCCGAAAAACATGCCCGTGCGATGAAGTTCTATACCGACGGCTCAAAATTGGGAGACGCTGTAGGGTGTGCTGCTGTGTCGGGGGAGATGGTGAGCGCCAAGAGATTGCTCCCAGAGTCGTCCATTTTCACTGCGGAACTTTACGATGTGTTGGAGGCCCTTCGACATATTAAACATTGTGTGCATGATACTTTTGTTATTTTTGTGGATTCAAAAAGTGTGGTGGAGGCCACTCGAGAGCATAATAGTACCCATCCGCTCGTTGATGAGATCGTCATGAACTTAATAGATTTAACATGTGAGCGTAAATCTGTGACGTTGTGCTGGGTGCCCGGCCATGTAGGAGTGTCTGGCAATGAGAGAGCTGACCAGGAGGCTAAACGGGCTGCAGAGGCAAACGAAGAGACTCTAAATCTGATGGTTCCTTTCCGGGATTATTACCCCCTGATCAAAACGGCAGTGAGAGAATGATGGCAGCAGGAATGGGACAACGCTGCTGACGATAGCAATAAATTAAGGAGCATAAAACCCACTATACGTGAGTGGATATCGTCCAGTTGTCTTGGTCGCCGATTAGAGGTGATGCTTTGTCGCCTCCGTATTGGCCATACGCGGCTAACACACGGCCACCTGATGGAGCGGCTACCACAGCCTCGGTGCAAACGGTGTCGTGTGCCTTTGACTGTAAAGCACTTCCTCGCGTCCCCTGTATGCTGTTGCCAGGAATCTGCATTTTCCGCAACTTCGCGGTCGTGCACAGGATGTTTTGACCGGAATACTCGGGGAGGCTGAGCGGTCAACTTACAATGTGACAGCGCTGCAGTCGTTTTTTGAGCGTGTAATCTGTCTTCAAAAATCTCGCCTGAAGATTCTACGCATGGTAATGCGATGTAAACACTGAACCGTAAAATGGCCGGGCGCGCTGCGCAATGCCCCTGGGGGTTTCAGCGAGGGTAAGGCGCCCGGCCATAATTGGGTGGGCAGCTGAGACCCCCATTAGGGGGTTAGGCTGCTGCTCAATGTGCAAACTGTGCATGTACCTTAAGATGATTATATGAACCGATTGAACCCTACGCATGAGGAGTATGGTTTTGAACTAGCAGCTCTTTCATTACTGCTGATGCTGCTGCTGCTGCTACTAATACTACTGCTGCCACCAATGAAATCAAGTGTTGCTCAGATCACGCTCGTGGCTATCGCGTCTTTGTTTGTTTAATAGTTGCTGTGACTTGGGTTACGATGTTTGTGGCAGTGAGACTTCGAAATTTGAGACGTGGAGACAACCTGAATTGTGAGACCTTCGGCGCGACATAGTGCAGGCACTGAAGCGCTAGCAAATTGATGTTATTACTAAAAATAAACTACTCGAGCTTCAGTTGTGTTTCTTGTTGGCCGTCATTGGACGACTACCCCTCAGGGGGATACAACTATTGTATCTATGGGAATTAGCGCTCCCAGGGGGACTATATAAGCGCCTGAGCTAAAGGTTAGGTAGGCTTTCTTTTTGTTAAAATAGAATAGGTTTTTGTTTTGTTACGGACCATCTTTCTTCGGTTCACTGCTGTCCTGTTGTTCAGCACCTACTACTTTCTTCTTCAACTATTTCTTGTTTCATGATCTTTTTTCTTAGCTTTCTGTTTCTGTGCCTTTTCTGCATAGATTCCGCGTTTCCTTAACTCCAAACTAAATGGTGCCTTCTTCCTTCCTCTCTTAGCCTTTGTTGCGGATAGGGAGGCCTAAACTAACTAATAATCTAATCTAATCATTGGACGACTAATTTGCTGTGGCGGTTGCAATGCGTGAGTCTTTTCTTTTGTAGTACCACGTGTTAGACACAAATGTGTCAAGATGGGTAGATTGCAAGTTTAATGTAAAGTCTTAGGTTAGCTATACTTGACCTTAAGAATTATAGAACTGTGAGAAATTGCGTTGAGATTTCCTCCTTTAGTATCGGTTGTGCGCAGCGTTCGTTTTCCTCCATCACAGTTGAATGGAACGACCTCATTGCTAGCCTACCGTAGTACATATTTGACGGAGATGTTTCACGGCATTTCTCGTTCCTCGTGTGACGAATGTTTAGGCCAGGCTTCATTAAATTGTGCAAGAAGATTGGGTGAGGATGTTAAATTTTACATCCTAACTAATAGTCATGCCCGAGAACCACATGCTCCCTGTTGAGTTCATTCTCACTTCAGATATATGAGCATTAAGATCATCATTGTCACAGGACATTAGGGCAGTAAAACAGGTACGTTTTATCTTCGTCTAATGTCCTGTATCAGGATGGAGCTTCATTCTTTCACATTTGAAACTTATTTATTTGCTTTGACCGAAGTTGTCGTTAACTGAGTTTATTATTATTATTATTATTATTATTATTATTTATTTGCTCATAAGAAACCAAAACACGCTCTTGGCTTAAATTCTCAGGTTTCTGACGTGCAAATTATTGAATTGTGAATACTGATGTGAATTTACTGAAAAAGAGTGGCGTAGCATGAAATTCTTTTATATATAGTGATCATAATTTGTATTTTACATTTCAAGCGTCTGGTTATAGCTGAAGTCTTATAATTTGTTATGTCCAACAGGGAAGGAAATGAGATTTGAAATTTCTAAGCGGTCACAGGAGGAAACATAAGTGTGGCCAACCTGTTATCTGATGGGGGACTTATTCATAAAGTATGACTAAAGTATTGTATCTATGGGAATTAGCGCTCCCAGGGGAAAAATGTGAGGGCCCGAGCTGTGAGTTAGGAAGGCCTTCTTTTTGTTGAAATAAAATGTTTTTTTAAGGACCACCTTTTTTCGGTTCACTACTGTCCTGTTTTTCAGCACCTCTGACTTCCTTCTTCCACTTTTATCTTGTTTCATGAACTTCTTTCTCATCTTACTGTTTCTATGTCCTTTCTGCATAGATTCCTCATTCTCTTATCTCCATACTAAATGGTGCCTTCCTCCTTCCTCTCTTCGATACGCTCTATTTATGTAGCGGTTAGGGAGGCTTAAACTAACTTATAATCTAATCTAATCTAATCTGTGTAACGAATGGGGGTGAAGTTCTGGAGAATTGTTGTAGCCCGACGAAAAGAGGGCATACTTTATGTGTTGAAGTCGGACATGAGTTTTGTTGTTTTTGGGAAAAGTGTATTGTATTGAGTGGTTTTGCACTTGACTGAGTAAGATGGAATATGCGAGCAATAACATAATTGAAGTAATTGGAATAGATAGCGGAGAGAAAGATGGAAGGCACTGATGACTTCAGCGTACCACCTTACAACAGCAGAGCAACTTTGGTAGAAATGCCCAAAGCGACGAGTAAAGATCTATGACCGAAGTTGTCGGTAACTGAGTTTATTTTTGTTATTATTATTATTATAATTAATCGGAGCAAGTTTCATATTATAGGATGTGTGCCGTATATGTATATGTATATTAAATAATTCAAGTGCGTAGTGTTCAATATTTAATTACTACAATAATGTATTCATCGAATAAATATGGATGTAAGGCTACTTTTGCCATGTAGTAAAACTAGGCCAAATGCATGTTTTACTGTATTGAGGGATTTTCACGGGGAAAAGTGTAGCTGCTGGAATGACTACAGCAATACTGCCAATATTCCTGTGGTTACTCAGAGCAGCTACACTTTTAGTTCAACGATGCTCGTTATTCAAATTTTCAACTATTAACACGTACATCGTGGATACAGAGCAATTCGACTATTAACTAATCTTGAAAACACATTTTTTATAACGCAATTTGATGTAGCTGTGATAATTGAAAAATCATCTGAACAAATCGATAGGCAAGAGTAAAAGAGCACAGCAGAATATGGAAAAGGTGCAGAGAAAGATTTGTACTTCGGGAGCCTATTCTTATAATTTGAGTTTATACGAGGCCTCTAATATATGTATATATATAGTCTAAAATAAATGTCCATTAAAGATGATGGACATTGTAAAATAACTAATCCTGCTTCCTATGTATATCGTTCAACAAGTATTCTAAAAGAATAGAAGACTTTCTTGAAGCGGAAAGCATTGTTTGCAAGAGTTATTTTATCCTGTGTTATATTTACGTTGAAAAACGATGAAATCAGTGTTTCTGAAATATAAAGTAACATTATGAGGACTTACATTTGATTTATCCTTTTAACACTCTAGAAGAAAAATTAGAATTTGAGAATTACAATGAGTATGCAAGTCGCAAACGGAGCTTTGTATTGATAAATATGAAACTTTTTCCCAGTGTGCACACTAATTTCAATTATTACGTGGCTATTAAGCATTGGATACGAGATTATCAAAGTTTTTCATTAACATAGTTTCCATATTATTCAAAAATTTTTCAATACGTATGTGCGGAAATCCGGCAGTTCCTGCCATGGTGCAATCATACGTACGGCAGCCAGTGCATCGCTGCCGCGAATGACGTGTGAATCACGTGGTATGGGGTTGGTGACGTATCAGCTCAAACGTCTCCTATTGGCTGGCTTGTCTAACGGTTTCGAGCAGCTGTCCCCTTTGAAGTGGACTTACCTGTCTTTTGTATACCGTGCTCTAAGCACACTCTTAAATAGAAGCAGTTACCGCAGCTTATGCAAGAACGTTAGGCAGCGATCAACGGTCACGAAGGTAGCCGTTGAAGAAGCGCCGTCCCCTCTTTGCTGACCTGGCTTTCTAGTGCTTTTTATGCTGAGTTGCAACGGTCTTTAGGGGACGGAGTTCATGGCTCTTGCTCGATGATGCAACCGTCGTCCACGGTGTGCCGTTATGTAGAAAGGTATATAACAGAGAGTATGTAAAATTACCAAGGAAAAACTTTTCATGTTTTTCCCCTTCATATTTTATTCAACGATTGGTATAGCTATTGAAATACCAATATTAATTTCAATACCAATTTAAATCCTCTGTGTTGAAAATTATAGAAAAACAGTGTTGTAGCTAATTTTTCATCTAAACTTTATTTCAAAATAAACAGTTTTCATTGTTTTTCTTTCTTCCTCCACGTAAATAGCATTGAGATATCAATTACTTTGAGGAAATATTCATTTAATTCCCTTTATTCTGAAACGTAGAATTATTTGCTTTCACCCATTATACTCTCTACACTATTCCCTGATGCTGCAAACGCTTAAGCATATATTTGAACGCAAGTGAAGGCTATCAAACGCGGTTTTCACCAATATGGCACTGCCTTCATATTTGTATCTCTTCTATTTATACGCATTATTAAACTTGTAATAACTGAATTAAGGGAATATATTTTCATGTTTTTCTCTCAAGCATTTATTCTAAAATTGACATGGGTATTATGTTACCCATGTGTGCTTACCAAGCAAGAATTGCCGTGTTGAGACATTTTGAAAGTGAAGTATTGATGCATTGATTTTATGGGAAAAAAATTCGTTTTTACTTCATTCTTTCTCTTTCTTTTCTTATTTCGCCTGAAAATTAAATATGGTTTCACAAACATTGGCAGCTAAAATGTTTACTATACGCGCTCGTTCTTTTCTTCTTATAATGCAGAACAATAATTGAAGTACCACAGCTGTGCACTGTAAGTTGTAACTTGTCTGATATTGTAATTTGTAACTGATATTGTAATTTGTCATTATTAAGTTGTAGCCTAGGGTCTGATGTACGTGTAGCAATAATTTAATTTTTCGCCGCCTGCAAAGATATTTCTGTCACACTTTTTCTCAATTAGAATGTGTTATTTATTAGATTAGATAGTAAGTAATTGAACGAGGATTTTAAAATACAATTTTTATTTATGTCGCCTTGTATAAGAGAAGAAAGCTGAATTAACAGCACCAGGAAATAGTTTTCAGTAGATTTAAAAGTGAATAATTCATGAGGGACTATTTTAAGTTAGTCCATTCATAAAAAATGTTTAAGATTTTAAACAGCGTTCGACTCATTAGGCTTTCGATCTCAACTTCTGCGAAAAGTTTTCGAAGTTCTATTTTCAATTCCTTATTTTTCCTCAGGTTATTTCTTGCGATTCATCAGAGCTTTGGCTGTCATTTTAAATATAGAAAGAGCAAGATTATTTTTCATGTTTATTAGCATTTCTCTTATATTCATTTTCAATACGTATATGTATGAATATGTGTGTTAGTATGTGCATGGGTGTGTATGTGTGAGCACGCAAACATGAATGTCTATGTACCAGCGTACACATGCACACGTTTCGCACATATATATAACCACATGTACATATATATGTTTCTATTTCTACTTTTTGCGTAAAAAGCAAAACCTCATGACACATTACATTTTACCTAAATCTCTGCGATCAGTTAACACTGAACCAAATTCCAGAAATAAACAAATTGATTGCACTTGCTTAATAATTTATAAATCGATCTATCACGGCCCCGAAGGGCATTTCTGTGAATGGAAGAAATTAAAAGTATAAACAGATTAATGAAATAAAGCGCTCGTGCAAAAATTATCTCTATATTTGTATGCTGAACAAGCCATGCATTTCATTTTTGAGTGTAAGTTTGTTTACGCATTTGCAGATGTGCGTGCTGTGTTGCGCGATATTCTTTATAAATTACTTCATGACTTATCTTTTCTCAATACCTGATTGTCATTTACGATGGTGTTTCAATCTCCTCCGGTATAGCGTTTTTTGTCTTTTTCCTATTTCGATGTTCTTTATAAATTACTTCGTGTCTAACCTTTTCTCAATACTTGATTGTCATTTACGATGGGGTTTCAATCTGCTCCCGTATAGTGTATTTTTCTTTTTCCTACTTCGATAATTTCAACTAAGAACTTGGGAGTTTCGAATAATTCCTTAGCAGTATACGAATTATTTATAAGTTGTTAGCCATCTCTTGGAATATAAAATATCCAAGAGATGATATTTTTCATTTCTCATTCAACTACCCTTGACAGAATTAGACCATTAGCACACCATGTATGGTTTGTCTATTCGTGCGCCTCGTATATTTTGTCCATTAATATGCCTCGTATGGTCTATCTATTTGTACACCTCTGATAGTTTGTCTATTAGTACACCTCGTATAGTTTGTCTATTATTATGCCTCGTATGGCTTATCTATTTGTACACCTCTGATGGTTTGTCAATTAGTACTCCTCGTATGGAACTTTTGTTTTAGGACGTCCTATATTAAGAAACTTTTTAAAACCCAATATGTTGGCATGTATCTCATGTGGCAACTTGGAAAATAAACGTTTTTTCTTTCTTTCTTTTCTTTCTTCTGCGCGAAGTTCGTGGACGCAGAGTTCAGTGGCAACAAAACTAAACTTCAACAGCGTCACAGGGAAGAGATGTATTTTTTCTAGCAGAAAAAGCGTCAGGATGAGAAGCTTAGAACGAATCCATGAAGTGTAACAACGCTTGGGTGAGTCGACTTCTCTACGGGACGCGCAAAAATACAAGACCAGAAACCGGTTCACTCGATGGGTGGTAAACAAAGCGGAGCAGCGTGTGGAGAACTGTTGCCACTGCTGCCGTGAAAACCCCCGAAGTATTCAAGAGCTTATCAAATAGAGAAAATATGATTTCGGTAGATTCACAAGTAGCTTCAGATGTGGGATTGAGTATCGGTTAAGGCCAAATTAGATCTGTAAATAACCGTCTTCCAGGGAGAAATTTATCTAGCGTGATTTAATTCAGCTGAGGCTTTGACGCTGAAATGCTCACTACTTGAGCGCAGCCGTTACGAACGCGGCTACGTGCAATGTCGGAGCGAAATCAGGGCTATTAATTCAATATTTATAAAACGCTTGTATAATTAACATTATGTGGAGGTAAAAATTAATATTAAGGTTGATAAAGGCACTTGAATATTCTATCCTCCACCTAGTTAAAATTCCTCAAAGGCTGAGAGAATTTAAAGACAAAATAACTCGTCATCTTGCGTCTCAACAATAAATCTTAGTTACAGAACATACTGAATAAGTATTGGCAAATCTCGTTTGTTCGGTATCTCCATTGCTGAATACTCTCCCTTGCTCATTGTTTTATAATTCAACACATTACACAACAGTTTTGAAGTGTGCGTATAGGTATTATGATTTGATCGCTTATACGCTGGGATTTGCAAACATGTTTACTTGTATATGTGTGTACGTATATGGGTGTATGTGCGTATATGGATATGCATATGTGCACATATACCTGTGTGCACAGGACTAGCAACTAACATATGAACTATAAATACCGCCCTTTTTTTCTCTCCCAACTTCTAACACTACCGGACACGTCATTTCATTTCATTATTGTAAAGCAATCCAAAGCTTATATGTCTTGTACATGTAAAATGTCATGTTTTCAACCCAGAAAGTTCAGTATCTTTATTGCATACATGAATTAAAAAGCTCTATTCAACCTAAATAAACAAGCCACAGGATGCATTTTTATGTCTTTCCTCTCCGTTTTTGTGCAAGCATCAAACTAGACAGTCATGGTAACTATGTATGTTTATAGATTGCAGACATTCTGCACCACATTTCAAAGATAATGTGTTTTTTTCAAATTTGAAACCCTTATAAGACATTCATGTTTTCTTTCTTATTCACGTCCAAAAATGTTCTTGTTAGGCTAGTGTAGAGCAAATTATTATATCTTTTACGCTCTAGAGTATATTATAACAACCGCACCTATACAGGCGGTTGATCTCACGTATTTCTGCAATTATTCTGTACTTGGGAACCGTTGTAAAACAAGCGTTTTCATGTTTCTGACTCAGGTAGACTGTTTTGTGTCACTATTATTAGTACGGAAATATCAGAAAATTCATGTCGTGATAAAAGATATTTTCTCCGAGTCCCTCTGTTGGAATGCTAGTTTACATTGACTAGTTTACTCTACTATTTGCGCTCATGCTTACTTGTGTACATGTGTACGTGTGCACGCTATGTGTGCGTATATGGGTGTATGTGTCACTACATAATACATCATTTCACTTCATTATGTAAAGCATTTATAAAATATATATATATATATATAAATATTGCTGCGCGATCACCCACATATGATAAATAAGACGCTTATCAACCAATGATCTTTTCGTTACATTATTTAATTAAGCATCGTTACAATATTTCATTAGAAACTGTAAGCAGCAACACATACTGGAAAAGTTGTTACGAACCTCCTTTGCTCATTATCCTATATTTCAGTACATCGCACAGCATTTTTGTAGGACGCATATGTATTATGATTGCCTCGATGCATATATTTGTATTTGTGTATGTGTGCGTGTTAGGTGTATGTGTGTGTGTGTGGGTATGTATGTGTTTATATATGTGTATAAATGTACATGTATATATGCACATATGTGTGTACTAAACTAACAACTAGCATTTTATATTTCCAATAGGTCGATTCTTAGGGAATCTCACGCGTAAGATAAAAAGGAGAACCAACGTACAAATATACATTTTTATTTATTTTTAATGGCAAACGTTTTGGAATGTTTCCATTCCAACTTCAGGGCTGAAAACACACAAAAAGGTCAAAAATATCAAAAATCTAAAATACAGAAAGTTCATAGAAGTTAAAACTTTTTTATAAAACAAACATTTATAAAACTTTAATCGTACTGATAATTCAACTACAGTAAAAACGATCATTCTCATTGGCTCATTCACCCACCATTTTACCAGTACATACATTCATACATTTACACATGGGAACCAAACAAACAGACGCGCGCAAACACACTCCTATACATACATACATATATACATACATACATACATACAGAAATATGTCAGTAGGTTGACGCAATGTTCAGTTTCATGGTACTCAAGTCTTTATTTAAGTCAGGTTTATGAGTAGATATGAACAAAGATTCTAAAATGTGAAGATCTTGTTCGTTGTTGGTGGTACACAGAGTGGAGAAATTTTTTGTTCTGAAAGGATGATTAAATTGTTGACAATGATCTCGGATTGCTGAATGAGAAGGAGAGGAAAGTATGCGGCCGGTTCTATGGGAAATTCCTGAATGTTGGCTGTGTCTAATAAATGGTTGAAGTTTAGTACTACCAACATTCCCATTTAACTTGCAAGATACAACTGAATAAGATTTGCAATCTTACATCAATTGTGTTGCACTGTATCATTAAAAAAATTTAATCGCATTTAAAAGGCGACTCTGTGTTTACAAAATATATATTCATCAAGATCCCGTAATTATTTTAACTATTTCAGGACTCAGATTCACCATGGGTCATCCATCACCATAATTAGACGACACTTTAGGTTATTGAAGTTTAGCGAGTCAACCAATCACCAGAGTCTACACGATTCAAAACCAGGGCTCGTGCAATCTTCAGTTGCCGGTGGGTGCCCTTGTGCGCAGTGCGCATCAGCGTACTCTGGAATGACGACGAGCGATATTTATCCACGAGTAGCTGAGCAAAGCGAAAGATTTCGTGCCTCCAACGTGCTAGCTCATCTTCATCATTCAGCAGTACGCGGCCATGCAGAGGAATGCAGTTCCATTACAAGTGATGGTGATTTTAGGGTGCTAGACAATTCGTTCAGTGATTGTGACATTAGGGTTTGGGAATCGGTAAACATTTCAGGGGAAAAACATTATCCAACAACATTGTAAGTTCCTATCCCATCTGATGGTACATGCATTATAGCGTCTTCGTTGTCTGTTTAATTTTATTTTTTTTTCGATGTGAGGAGAGTTAGGAATTAGTTTTCGTTCATTGCTTCATCCTTGCGTAGTATGTATCTTATTTTGTTGTTTTTGCAGAACTGACAATGGAGCTTGTCTCCGAAAGGTTTCGATTTTTAGTTTTCCTGGATTAGAAAAATCAATTTAATTGGCATTTAATTTCTTCTCTTTCAATTTTTTGCGAATCTCTTCGAAGTAGGCAAAGTGACCATCAATCGGGAACTTGAGAAGTACAGCGGTAGGCCTGCGTGATTATTAGAGTCCGGATTTAGGTCGATATTGACTTTAATGCGCTCGCGGAATTTATAAATTTGATTTCAAAGAATCGGTAGAAGAACTCATTTGAAGACGTTTCGCATGAATGACATTTTTCTCGCTAATACGTAATTTTCGAGATACAACAATAATTACGTTCAGGTAGGAATAACATTATATAATCGGTTGCTTCGTTGCCGCATTGTTGGAACGCGCCCACCTTTTTTGGCGGAACGCGCCCACTTTTTTGGCGGAAGAAAAAAACGTCGGCTTGGGTGAGTTGATAAGCTATTTTAGGTTGATTTATGTTGTTTTAGGTTAGTTTATTTAACTAACCTAACATTACCTAACCTAACCTCACCCATCGTTACGTCAATACCGTTTTACAACACAGTTACGTGTCTGTTCCTTCACTCTTACATACGACGTTCCTATAACTTCAAAGTTGAATAACTCGAAAATTACGCAAATTAAGCTTTCATTTTTGTTCTCCAAGACTTTCGGTGTAGAAATCACAGTTTAGACTTTCTGCGTTGAATGCGTGAATTGATGAGATTACTTTGAACTCGAATGCATGTCTTTGTAAGGAGTATATCTGTGAATGTGTGGTTGTGCCACAGCTTGGAGCTGCCAAGAAGAGGAAGTTTCATGCATACACGAAGGAGGCTGTATTCATAAGCCTCCAATCTTGCTGGGCGCGGGACTGGGCGACTGCGGCCATACGTAGGATTTTTCAACATTCTGTGTTGTCGCAGCGGTAAAGCCGGCGGCAAAACCTCAACTGTCAGCGTGGCTACCCTACGGTTTTTTTTCTGGTCCTAATCCTCTAGTTTCCGTTTTTTCATGCAAAATTTGCGCACACATTTGCCCATAACCACACAAGGCTGTCAGATGCTCTACACTTAAATTTTATTGTAAAAAATAGAAAGTAAACTTGAGAATTTTGGCCAGAAAGACAACACGTAGGGAATCCAAAATGACAGATGACTATGAACTGGTGGCTGCACTGCCACAACAATGCTAGATGTTTTAAGATCGGACCCCAGGACGTCATATATATATATATAGTCACCACCGTCACTGCAGGAGATGGTGGCACTTATGAGTCCAGTCCAGTTCAGTGCTTTTGCAATTAACTCCCATTCAAAACTATCGGTCAATTTAATATTTTGCTTGAAAGAGAGGAGTCGGGGAACTTCCGGGAATAAACTCAAGGATTAATTTTCAGTTCAACAGGACTACGGTTGGTTGATTCATCAAGAAACTAGCAGAAATAAAGCAAAGTGTTTGATAAATTTCACATTTAACTAAACATTATTTATTAAAGAATTAACTAACTAACAAATTTGATTAAATAAGTTGGTTTACGCCACCTTATTCACAGCAAAGGCATTCTTAATTAAGCTCGGAAGGAGGAATTCAGGGATATGGAATTCAGGGAAGAAGGAATCTATGCACAAGTTGTATTCACACACAAGATCTCCTGTGCATAGAAACAGTAAGTTAGGAAGTAAATTCATGAAACGAGATACAAGTTGAAGAAAACAATGGGTGCTCAAAAACAAGACAACAGTAAACCGGAAAAAGATGTTCCGTAACAAACAAAAAAGAAAAAAAAAAGTAACGCTTACTCAATTTTCAGCTCGAGACCTTACATTTTTCCCCTATGAACACTAATTTCCACTTATAGGCACAATAGTTGTATACCCTAATGATCAACTAGATAACATTAGGTAACTCAATAGCATTCACATTGTTTATAAATTGAAAATAATAAAAATTAATTCTGATATATTTGATGATTTTCTAAGGAAAACTTCATCATGAAACTGAAAGTAGAAAAACTGTAACACTTACATAGCATTTATCCCTTGCGGCCATTATTTGCAGTGAAACAAATGTGAGTTGCTGATGGTGCCGAGCACGTGAATTGGAGTTCGACGTGGCTACGGTAAAGCTTGAATTATATTGTGATGCCAATGACTTATTTGGATTACATTTAGATTGAACACTGGCACTGGAACACGTCAAAGTTATTTACAACACAACCAAAGGATGAGTTTTAAGAAAGGAGGATTTATTCCATTGAAGCTGGTACATATCAAGTTGCTTTTTTCCAACCGTATACAATATTTATGGTACACGAATGTACATATAAAGCAATTTTCAACTGTTTGCACTGTTTCCACTCTAAAATGATATTACTGTAGATAAAATTGAGCGATAGGTATGCAAATTTGACTGACTACTAGCCGAGAAATATTACACCGTACGAGAGGTATACCTGCGGGTTTGCAACACCGACAAACCTGCGTCAATCGACCACGTTAGGGCATCACTTCTAGCCGACTGTTTGCGTAGCTTCATTGTTACTTTAGAAATGAATTCCTTATGGTATAAAAACGGCAGAAAATCACTTACATGGTTCTAAAAAATGCAGAGTAGCAAAACATAGGCAAACATTCTTATTGGACGCACGGGTGAAGTGACAATTTGAACGAATTGAGAGTTTGAGATTGTAAATTCATCTAAAGTAAATTCTGTAGGTATCAGAGTTCATTATTTTATCAGTTACAAACATTTTCGTATGGAATTTATTTTCCAGCATCTATAGCCAGGCATTCGGGAGGTTTTTATCGAGAAGGATGTTTCAGTCAACGAAGTGAAGTGATGCGAGGTAGCTGCCACGAATGTTTTCATAAATTTTATTTTTAAGTTGGCACGGTATGAAAAGACATTCTCATAATTAGATGAAATTGTCCAAGGGAACATGTGCGCCCAAGGCTACGGCTTTAATTTGCCATGAAAAGTTTTGATTATTCTCGAATGAATTTGATGTCCGCAAAGTCTCAAGACAAGGATTCTTCCGAAGTTTAAATCGCCGTGGCTGATTAGCACAGCAAACAAGACACATATAACTCGAAAATTAGATCTGTCCCGTAAAAATCAACAAATTCTTAGCCAAGGCTGATATCGGTTGAAGAAAGAGTCGATTTGCAATTGACTGGACGATAAAATCGAGCTAGGTAAGTGTATTTTCTCATACTTATCTTTCGTGAGGCCAATTACCAACAATTGTTAACTGAAGACTTTGTTAGAAAATTAAGTACGCCTCATGAAGACGTCTCTATCTTTTTTACTTCGGATGTGGTTTTCACCTTCAATATGTACGAGACAAACATGACCAAAATGGTGTAAGACTACTAAGAAACTTCGATAATCTCTCTCGAAAACTTGCAAAAGCAAAAATGGATATAGAATTTCTGAAAAAATGCTTAACCTTCAATGTAATTCCTAAATTTCCACGATTCAAACTCTACAAACGTGCGCTACAGTGTTCAAGTTCTTACAAACAATGGCAAAGAAAACTTCCGTTTTACGAAATAAAATGCAAGCAAACTTCAATCAACCGCTTTACTGAACAACTCCAGGATGCTCAAGAAATGCTTCAACATTTCTCAATTTTCGATCGTTTTCTTGTGCGGCGTCTTGTTGAGCGCAACGTGACGATCCTCAACTCTGAAACGGCCCGAACGCACCGAAAAAAACAGTGTGTTATGTACTGATAACGATTTGAAGCCTGACGATCCAGATAGAGTTATTTTTAATTTTAGCTCAGTTGAAATTTCTCCTCGGTTAAAAATCTTTTAGCTTTCGGGCTGGATTTCTGCCTTGCTGTTTTTCATTTGAACTTTTATAGATATTTTTTACCCTGGGAACGAATGTTTGACCGAATGAAAACTTTCAATCTCACTGCCACTTCTAAGCCAGATTTTTTAAAGAAAGTCCAATTAATTGCTCATATGTATTTTCATGGCTTCAAGTCCTACAAAGTATTTTCCCCCATTTTTAGAAAATTAAATTTTAAGATCCCCAAGAATCTATCTGCCAACAAATTTATTATCATCTGTAAGCCTGGCGAAGGAAATGGAATTGTGATTCTTGACAAGTGTGTTTATACTGATGTAATGGAGAGTATCATTTCCGATACGACTAAATTCTCTGTCATTTCTGAACCTATTGAAAAGTTCTAACACTTTAAATTGAAGATGAAATTAAAAATTTTTCGCTGCTACTCATAAATAAAAAACTTATAGCTGATGGTCTTTATAAAAAACTTCATAAATCTGGATCAGGACCAGGAATTCTTTACGGACTCCCTAAAACTCATAAAGCAAATTTTTTGACTAATTTTCTTTTCCGTCCAATATTTGCAGCTTATAATACTGCTAGTTATCAACTGGCAAAGTTCTTTGTACCAATTTTATCACCTTTTACTGTAAATGATTACTCAGTGGATAATTCTTATACTTTTGTCAACAGGCTTAAATTATTCACACATGCTGAAAAATAACACATGGCGTCTTTTGATGTAGAGAATCTTTTCACTTATGTTCCTATTATTGAAACAATTGATATATATTTGAACCTTTTATTTACCAACCCGTCTTCCACTGCATGTGATTGGCCTAACTCGTTCCCTTTTAAAACCTTGTTGCAGCATTCTGTTTTAAATTCATTCTTTTGTTTCAATGAGATATTTTACGAACAGGTCGATGGCCTGGGTATGGGCTTACCATTCGGTCCTACCTTTGCAAATATTTTTATGTGACACCATGAGACCAAATGGCTGGCTGAGTGCCCCCCTCAATTTCGTCCATGGAACGATATATAGAGATTGGGGGCACTCAGAGATATATCGATGACACTTTTATGCTCTTCCACGACCCGTACCATTCTGCCCAATTTCTTGATTATTTGAATTCAAAGCATAGCAATATCAAGTTCACTGTTGAACCAGAGGTCGGTAGTAAGATTTAATTTCTAGATGTCTTAATTACTAAACGCGACAGAATTTTCTTAACTTCTCTTTACCGAAAACCTACTTTTACGGTACTAGTTTTTTTAGTTCCACGCCTAATCTCTTTATAAAATTAATAGCATAAAAACCCTGTTACATAGAACCTTTAATATATGTGTTCAAATTACAATTTTCATTCACAATGAATTCTCTTTTTTGTGTAATTTTTTCGAGAATAATGGTTTTCGTGTTGGTTTAGTTCAATCTTTGATAAAAGGTTTTTTAAATTCCAAATATAGCTCACCCGCCAATCTCGTCGATAGTATAAGAAAGAGATTATACTTACCTTTTTTATAAATTGTTCCTAAATCTAAACAGATGAGAACAGAGCTTGTCAAAATTCTTCACTCATATATACCTGATGTTGGTTTCAGAATTATTCTTACAAACAAATTTACGATAGGTCCGTTTTTCAACTGCAAAGATAAATTACCTTCCAGCATGCGCCGCTCTCTTGTATGTAAATTTCGTTGTGCACATTGTGCATCTAGTTATGTAGGCTCGACGTGCAGAACTTTGGGCGTCAGAGTAGCGGAACATGCTGGACTTAGTAGCCAGACTGGAGGGATTCTTGCCCATCCCCCTCACTCTTCGGTGCGCCTCCATAGTGAACAGTGTGGTTCCAGTATGCAGTGCAGTAATTTTAGCATTTTAGATTCAGCCAGCCATCAGAATGATTTAAGAACTTTAGAGTCCATGTACATTTTTAAACTTTAGCCGCTTCTTAAAGAAACTAATAGTGCCCACCCTATGTACATAGTTTCCTCTTAATTTTAGTAATAGTATTTTTTTAATTCTGTGTTTATTTTTCGTATATTTTTATCTATTCATCTCGGTTTTGTTCTTTTCAGACCACTTATACTGATGATGAACCTGGTGCTCGAAACGTTTACCATTTAAAGCAATAAATAAGTTTAACAATGCTGACTTTCAGAGTAGCAACCTTGGTGTATTTTATTTACGATACGTCTAGCAATAAAATGCAGGCAAACAGATAACTAGTGAAAACCAAGCCAATGAGCAGCCCGACGCGAGCACACCTGAAATATCGGACGAGCGCTCGACAGTTTGTACCTTGGCCATGATGAACTCAACGCGACTCTGCCCACCAGATGCCGGTCTCCGATGTCTCGTTATTACAGTGAGACGCTCGTGGCCTCTCTGAGACCCACTGCAGCGCTGTGGGACTGCAGCAAGATTTGTGGCTTTAATTAATAACCGCAATTCTTTTACTGCATTGTATGTATTGTGTGATAACGTATGTTCGAGAGCAGGAAAATAAATGGTCAACATGAAAAGAGGTGTGGCCAAAGTGCAGTTGTTTTGATTCTCGATTTTGAGAGGTTTAGCACAGATATTAATTCATATGATATTCATATGAAAAATATTCAGGAGACGATTTCAACTTGATCAAGAAATCTAGAATCTATCGTTTGTAGAACATGGTTCATGAAAAATTGAAAGAGATTTGTCAAATTTGCCAAAATCCTAAAATATACTACATGTTGTGAGAACATCAATTGATTTGTACAGCAAAGTGAAAATTAGGGATTAAAAAAGTGCTGAAATTCATGCATTATGATAGTGTTATCAGGATCTCTAGAAAAATCGGACATCTATTTCGAAAGAAGCCAATGAAAATTTTGTGTTTACACATAAGGTTTAAATCTCTATCGTTAATTCTTTCCTTTGAAAATGAGAGAATGAACTATATTGGTTAACTAATCGATATGAGTGTATTGAGTTGGCAGAAATGTCGGTGATGAGAAATTAATAGAAAATCATGAAAAACTAATAGGAGCGGTGTGAAAGTCTCGTCTCTGTTCTGGTTTAAGCTTGGTGTTAATTTGGGGTACCAAATGTATTAATTTTACCCAAGTAATGATTCAGACCTGTGCTGCGGTATTTTTTCGTTATTTTTGTGCATTCTCCTCTGTACTGTATATCCATTTCAACATTATGAATATCATGCAGGTTGCTCAGAGAGATTTTTTCTTCTGCGTGTGCTACACGTTGTCAGCATATCTAAAACTTGGTTAGTGATTAGGTTATTCTAAAAGATATGCATTTATCAATTAAAATGTTTTATTAAAAATGTTTTACGAGTAGTTCCTACGTTTTGCTTCAGCTCATTGTATTATCTCTGTCTTGGCCCAAATTTTCCTTCAAATGATAGGGCAACACCCGTGCTGATTGAAAACTTCGGAATGTTTTCCACTATGCCGAAATTAGTGGAACACTTTATAGTGGAGATGATTTGCTCACCATAGTAACTCTTAAAACCTTAGTCAAACACTGGCAAAGAGGTCATGGCAGGGTTATTAAGCCAAGCCTTTTCTCTGCAGTCGGAACGAACTGAGTTGCACCGCAAACAATCCTCTTCCTTTTACCTGTTCAGATTGGATTAATTTTATTTTTTTACTCTACCGCAGATGTTTAATTTCGAAGTTTGATGTTTAAATGACTCATTAACCGATTAACTCAAGAACTGATCAGACTTTTGCCTTCAAAGTCATAGGTTAATTTTTTCCCATTGTCGGTAAAGAATTCATTGGCAGTATAGTCTATGATGTATCTCAAGTTTGGTACATCAGTGCAATTCATTTGCTTCATACTACGGAAATAAGATTAAAAATTTTCACTTTAGGAAGGAGACCGTACTATGAGTGTCTTACAAAGTGTTGATGGTCTTTTCTGTACCAATCTATTCGACGCTTATGAGTAGATGAACTTTTTCGATCATTTATGTCTGTAGCAGGGTTCATTTTCACATCGCACTGGCAGTACGCTCGTGGTGGAATTTGGTATATTAAGTGCAGTTGACGTATTAAGAGCAAATGAAGCAGTGGTTAAAGAATATGTTGGCATATATTTGAGGGAATGGATATTTAAGTAAGGAGTGGTACTTAATTGTCCTCCCTCATTCCTGGCATATATTTGAGGGAATGAATATTTAAGTAAGGAGTGGTACTTTGTCTTCCCTCATTCCTGGCATTTATTTGAGCGAATGAATATTTAAGTAAGGAGTGGTACTTTGTCCTCCCTCATTCCTGGCATATATTTGAGGGAATGAATATTTAAGTTAGGAGTGGTATTTGTCCTCCCTCATTCTAACAATCTGATGCGATTTCAATTGCATGATGCCGTCGGAATGTACGCATACAATTTTAAAATGTGAATCAAAATAGGCTCTAACTTTTCAGTAAGGATGGCATGTTGCACATTTGAAAATGGAATCGTTAGCCATTATAACACCTCATGGAACCCTGTTCTAATGAACCCGAATCTAATTCTAACGAATCAGCTTCATTACAGTTATTGTGCTTTCTAATTTCGAATAGTGACTTCATTGTACAGTTATGTGAAATATATTTCTAGGTGAAAAGCTTCTTGAAAATCGAATGTTAGATCTTCGCTTAAATTCGGCATCATGAGCAGTACGTTCAAGATAGAAATGAATAAGGTAATCTGCCACAGACAGTGCCAGCTATTTGCGCTGCACAGGGCAGCACTTGAGGCCGATATGTTACGTCTAGGGCTTACGAAAACTCCCTTTGCATTCTGTTCAAAATTTTTAATACATTGTTGTTCATCAGTGAAATTACCGTAGCACGTTTTTACCAATTAACTTTTATTATGTCATTGTTGGGAGCTGAATAAGGAAAATAATTAAAAAAATAGAAATAGTTTAGGTAATTGTAGAAATAAGGTGACTCTGAATATTTTGAATTGAAAATTTTTGTCATCACTCAGTAAATGAAGTAAATAAAAAATAATTCAATGCAAGCAATATCCTCACTTTAATTTACGGAACCTTCGAGCAAAGCCAATGTCTTTACGTCAGAAATTGAACTCGAGCAAATTAGGTAGAATTATAGTAATGAGAATATTGCGTCTAGAAATATCAACTTCACATTGAATCCTTCAATACTCATCTTAAATCGAAAACAAAACTTTGACGCAGGCAGCTCCCACCTCTGGACGCGAGAGGGCTTTCGATGAAGTCCAGAGCTGCTGAATTCCATGGCTGCAGCCGCGCTCCAGCAACACTCAAGCAGATGAGGAAACTCCTCAGCGAGGGGACCTTTTCATTTCCGATTTAAATTGAGGCAGAAACGTCTGGTCAGTTCGAACTGTACGTTCTCCGGTTCACACGTTCGAATTTTACCTAAATTAATTCATGAATATGGAGGTTAATATTTCCAACTCCAGAACATAAAACAAGAATTGTTCACCAGCAAATTGGGTACCTCACTCCAACTTTGAGCTGCAAGCAAGTAAGGATTTTACGACAAATAACGCTAACTCAAAAGAAGTTCATGTCCGCCGCACCGCTAAGGCGGCGGAGCTGGGCTGAAAATGCGGATCCAGGCTACGGCGGCAGCCTGAGGGCGTGCGAAATGCACAACCCTCGCATGCCGCCTGGTGACAGGATTATGACAAAGCCCACCACAACAGCTTTATGTAAAAATTTAAAATTACCAGAATGATTAAATGAGGAAAATTATGATCACAACATCGAAGTTTCTTATTTAATATCGTCTAGATTCACTATTAGTGCACATGAAGAAAAAATATTACCATTAAAAATTGTGTGTGCTTACCATAATCGTCATCAATTACTACATTACTCAGGAAAATATTTTATTAAAGAATAAGCCAATGTGCCTCTTTTCTTTAAGATGAGAATCGGTTTACAGAAAGTCATCCAGATCTATGACAAAGAACTCCAGGTATCAGAGAGGACTATAACAACTGGGGTTTATCAGGATATTCGATACATATCATGAGGAAACGCCAATTCGTATCAGCCAAGACACAGGAAAACCGTCGCATGCTTTCCAAGCGTTTACTTAACAAAGTCAAAAAACACGGCATGCCTTGGTTTTCTCAGCCGGAAAACCATCGATCAGGATTAGAAAATTAACGCTTGGAATGACAACTGGGTGTGTGCAGGTCCTTTTGAAGTGCCCAGGGTGATGTAGGCCAAATTTCCGACTGCTGTGATGGTCTTAGGAGTTGTGAGTAGTGAAGGTCATGCCATACCGCTTGATATTTTCCCACAGCGTTTTAGGTTTAATGCTGCTGAATGAATTGATATTCTGAAAACCGTTTTAGGCCTGGAAAGATAGAACATCCAATGGATGACCATACATCTTTCTGCAAGACTCAGCCCCTTCTCATAAAGCCATTCTAGCCCAAGAATGGTTGTCAGAGAATTTTTACGATCATGCGACCCCTAACATATGCCCTCCAAACTCGCCAGATTTAAATCCTATGGTTTATTACGTGCGTAGCGTCGTTAAAAGAGACACAAATGTACATACTCACAGTACCAATGCTTTACTTAATGCAGCCATTGTCCAGGTGGTGTCTGGAATAAATAGGGATCTAATTTCAGCTGGTCAACGGTTTGAGAACCAAATAGGAGCTATAATTAATTGAAGCTAAGCGCGGGTTGATCGACGAATTTCAACGTGGGTTATCATCAAAAATACTTTATGAGTTTGATTTAAATCTATATATTTCCACATATAATATTGTTCTTTATTTAAATTTCTAAAAATGTCCTAAACTAACCCTAAAATACTCCATAATGGTTAATTTAAAATACAAAAGCTAAAGTAAATTAAATTAGGAGTTAGGACCAATGTATCTGCACCCTACTACCTCTAGCTACTAGAGGCAACGACCTTTGTCTTTTGAATTTTTTTTTCTTCTTTCCAACAGATTTCAATTATCTTTGCGAGTACAAAGGAAAATTTCACTTGCGCGAACGTCATTGCAATGACCAGCTAATTTCGATGCCTCTTTTGAGTCTACGGATATGGGGACACACATTTCATTCACTGCATTTATCTATTTTGGTTTCTAGCCTTCTCCAACGTAAGCTCTAATCGCGTTGCTTTAACCCCCCCAGAGCAGCTCTGCTTATGGTTCTCGTTTTGGGAACTTTTGCTTATTCTGAGAATGTTGGAAAAATTTCTCAAATCACAGTATTTCTAGGTTTTCCGTTATGTTCTTTTCCTAAAAAATCTTACACAAAACAGTGCATTCAACTATTTAAAGCATAGCATTTACAGTAGATTTCCCTACATCTTACGGTTACTTTATCAGTTTAAGACTTTTATGTTAGGAAATATTCAAAATCCAATTCGTAATAATGCAGTTCATTATTACAAATCGTTACAGTTCGTATTTTTTTGGAAAAAATCTTTTTCTTTTGACTTCCAATCATTCATATATTGTGTTCAGAACAAAAAGGAAGCTCTTCTCTCCCTTTTTTCAGGCATTTGTATGAACGCAATTTGGTTTTGCTGTGGCGGCGTAACAATTTTCCATGTCAACTTTGGGATGTAGTTCAATTGACGCTTTGATCATGAACTAACTGCTTAAAAATTATTAGTTATTAACGACATTAAAGTATCCAATTCACAATTTCTCTAAATCTAACGTATTATTCAAATACAAGTATTCAAGTATCCTAAATACAGTGAAATCTTCACGTTACATTACAATCTGTACGACTGTTGCGACAAATTCCGAAGCGATAATCATTTTACGTGGAAAAACATACGAAAAAGAGTGGGAGCAGTGTGATATCAGTGTGACACGTTAGGCGATTGAAAGTTATTCCCTCAAATTTTAAACATTGTTCTTTATCAATGAAAAGAGGGAAAGTCTTGCCTAATTCATTCAAATTATTACCGTGTCTCGTAGGACACTGTCTATTTAGACGGTCACCAGACACCAGAACTTTCTCCCGCTACAGAGGATGGGTAGCCACTCATACTCGTAAGTCACATATCCGCCAGCAAGTATAGCGGATGAATCGACTAACACATCTTCGCCCTAAGGGTGCGTTCACACTACGAGCGGAGCGAGCGGAGCGGAGCGGCGCGGAGCGGAGCGGCAATAATGTTTGTACATGTTTGAATGCAGAAACGCTTGGCTGTTCACACGACAAGCGGAGCGGAGCGGCGCGGCGCGGAGCGGAGCGGAGCGGCACGCTCGGGAAATTCGTTGGGATTTTTTGACGCTCGCGTCGAGCGTTTCTCCTTGGCTCCGCCTTTGGATCGTCATATCTTACAGGGGTAGAATTGTCGTTTGAGTTAAATAAAACTGGTATATAACTAGTTATTTGTACAACTAATCAAATTACAATTATAACTGATGGTGTAACATGTAATATTTTAGTGTAATTTCACTCATTTGGGTTCATTAATCATTTATTTCTATTTTCTTCTGCTTTCTCTGATAAATTACTTTATTATTGCTTCAGTTTAAGGAATTTATTATGCTTTTCTCGTGATGTTGTTTCATCTTTCTTGTGATGCTGTGCATTTTATTTTACGATCTTGATTAAAGTATAATTATGTACGATTTTTTAATAAAGTTTTCATTTTTTCCGTAAAATGGGAGAAAAAGGAGGCCGTATGATGATGAAGAGGACTCAATGAGTGTCAAATACACAATAAGTTACAAAATTTCAAGAGCTTGGGTGATTTTTTCCAATACTAACGGAAAGCATATCAGTATTTCGAGAACTATTTGGTCAGGAAAAGTCAATATTTGTCAGTATTTTTCACTTAGGTTTCTCTGGCACAACCCTGAATTTCTGAAGGGAATTACTTTACGTTCACTCACGTTTAAGTCACCACAAGACTTTTTTTGATCGTACTGGCCTACGAAAACCTGTAGTAATATATGTGATACAGCCTATTTGGAAAGACTAATTTTGCTTAAACTACTTTGCTTTACATGTATCCTCAATAAAAATTTGTGTATTGCTAAACAGCAAATTTATCTAATCTCGTTGGAAATTTTTCTTTCTATAAGGGATTGTAGTACATCAAAAGTTGCCGGCTTCATCCGTAAATACTCGTAGAATTGTGATTCATCTCTCCTCAGTGCTTCGAAGAGATAGTGGTATTCTCCATAGCGATCTCTCCTCATGTTGATGGGATGGATCTAGTGTTTCCGTTTTGCCGTCGAGCAACAGAAGCGCATTCACGGAACGCTCCATAGCGACTGATGCTTGTGTAGGTCGCTCTGCTCAGCTCACATGTGAACACACGCGCCGCGCCGCTCCGCTCCGTGCCGCGACGCTCCGCGCCGCTCCGCTCGCTCCGCTCGTAGTGTGAACGCACCCTTATAAGGGCTAGACCTCCCTCAGAGGCGTTAATAGCTGGGCCTTAGTGGAATTCTTCTGGTTTATCCCTCCCTGTCATATGTTGAGCTGAGATCCCTTCTGCCCCCGAACTATCTGGTGCATTCAAGTAGAAAATCCAGAGGCAGGTCGAGGCTTCCTTCCTACTGCGTCAAAACGGTCAAATAACTGACGCTCAGAAACATTCATCACTCTTCCCTCCCGAAAGCAAGCAAGCACTCTCGCTTCTCCAACGTATACCTCCTTTCTGAGCAAAATAAAATATTTGTAATCCTAGGTTTTCTCCTCAATTTACTTCACCCAATTTACTTTTTTTAATCTCTTCGCACATATCTCATACGCAAAATAAAACATTTCACTAACGCATCATACTAATAAGTTTTGAACATTCAATGAGCGAAGGAAGAAACTATCACGAGACATCGAGGAGACGGTTGCTTTTGACAAGGTTCAATACTTTTCCTTATTTTTGAATTCCTAAACTATGCTTAAGACTATTACAATTTTGTTAAATTGCTTGCTAGGCTGTCACGGTCCTCGCTCTGTTTTTAGTAATTACATGGCGCAAATTCAGCATTCTGTGTCAGGGCCAAGGGCGAGAAGTAGGGAGAGGTTGGCGTCTCATAACCGCGCTAGGAACAGATCAGGAGTAGAAGAGCGAGCACTGAGGTTAAACACTTAATGAAAAAGGAAACTCAAGCTTGAGAAAACTAACACTGTACACACCTTCATTTTATTCATCATAAGCTAAACAGTAGTTCGAAAATTTAGCAAATGAAAGCGAAGGCAAGCACAGGTAAATCCACCGTAAGCAAAGAAGCCGTAGTGCCACGCCGGTCAGCGGACACTCCAGGCGAGACGCACTAGGCTGGAGCTCGTCAAGACGCACCTGAGGCTGGAGCTCGTCAAGACGCACCCTAGGCTGGAGCTCGTCAAGACGCACCCTAGGCTGGAGCTCGTCAAGACGCACCCGAAGCTGGTGCTCGTCAAGACACACCCGAGGCTGGAGCTCGTCAAGACGCACCCTAGGCTGGAGCTCGTCAAGACGCACCCGAAGCTGGTGCTCGTCAAGACGCACCCGAGGCTGGAGCTCGTCAAGACGCACCCAAGGCTGGATGCGCTGGACCCACGAGTAACTTTTGACTGGATGTAACTTGTGAAGCGTTTTTTTAGATTGGCTCGCGTAAGCTCCACGCGATAGGTTCCAGAGAAAATTCACTGGTCCTTAACAACGGCCGAAGCAAATTTAGGGCAGCTTAAACTCAAAATACGTTGTTTTCCTGTATAGCACGAGAAAATAATAATAAATAAATAAATTTGATAATAACGAAACAAGTATAGATTATTTCAGTAAGATGAACTTACTCTGCTGCGCGGTGAAATATATAACTTACGGAAGATATAATTTGTCAGTTAAAGAATGTTTTATGACAACACTTGTCATAAAACAATATAAATTACAATAATCGATAACCAGAAGCTGAAAGTTTCCCTAATGTAGTTGTGGGCATCTTTTTCCTGAAACAAGGTAAGTTTTGAGTGCTTCACCGAGGATATCTGGGCACTAGTGCTGACGCGGTCTTCGTTGGTAGCTGTGTGCTTCACTGACTTTTCAAGAAAGTCTTTTCGTTATACTTATTGCTTTTCAGATGAATGATCAGATTACTTGTTGATGAATCTCTCTACATTGCATTCATTTGAAACAGTTTTGACACGTTGCTATTTATTCAGTCTTTTCACCAAACGTGAAAAAGCTTCTGACAAAAAAATATAACTCAAAATCGTTCGGGATCCCGACGCAGAAACCCTATTATCTTCAGTGAATGAAAACCCATAATTTACTAGGGTAAATTTTCCGGCATTCATAATGACGTGCGATGAAATTTTCATTACCTTCACTGAAGGAGGAGCTACAAATCATTTTTTCATATTGCGTGGAGTTGCTGTTTCTTGAATTAATTCAAAAGTTCCAAATTTGTGACGGTAAATTTCAATTAGGCCGAGTACTGAGACTAGGAATGACGTGTTTACACGTGCCACAGACGCGTCAGCAATTTGCGCAAATGTAAAGTGTTCTAATTCAATAAATATTTTTTACATTCCATGTGTTATGAAATGGAAATCGCACCAGTTATACAGACGCTTCATTTTCAATTCTATGTAGAATCCATTATGCACATAAAATTTATTCTATATCGTCTATTAACTTCCATTTCAAGCATAAAGTTCAAATTGGAAAATTGCTGTCCGTGTATCATACATTACGTTTATTTTTCCCGGCAGAATGCGCACCATTCTGCATTAATTTTAACGTCTCATTATATGCCGCAGGTCGACTCGTCACTTCATTGCAGCGCAATAATTTGCTAATATCGATGAAGAATTTTTTTCAATTTGTCATCTCGAGCTTGTTGTGGCTTACATGGAACTGAGGAGACTATTCTGGGACATGAATACTGTGTTCAATTTATTGCACGGGTGTGATTGATAACTGCGACGACTAGTCCCTAGAGTATGCTTACAAATAGCGCGTAATTGAGTGCTGAAAGTATAACATACTGAACATAAATTCTGCTATGATAGACTAACACCAACATTACTTGAAAATGTCTTCTCTCCATCTAACTCAATGTCTACGACTTTCGACAAGCGCAACATCATTGAGTTTTTAAAAAATTTCCGACACAATTCCTTTTTAAAGCCTTGTTCATAAATCATGCGATCAGCTTGGGCGACACATTTATAACATTTTTACTACAAGATAGATTTTTTTTGTGGAGAAAAACACTTGGTTTTGTCACAAATTATTTTAATGAAAAATATTTATTCATGATTAATTAAACTTACTACATTAACCATTAATGTGATTCATCTGTTGCTATTCATCAGTTAATATATTCGAATTCTCATTGATGACATTCACTTCTAAGAGAATTTTGAGCACTACCAAAAATGCAGAAATCTTTCGGTGCAAGGTGTAATGAATCTGGTGAGTGATGTAGAACAGATTAGGCTGCATTCGACATTTTGCGATGGCATTTTCGATTAACACAATATCAAATTATAGTGAAGAAGCACAATGTACCTTTCGTAGATAGGATTGAACGCCTTATCAGAAGATTTTATAGCAGTGGCTGCATCTGTTGAATAAATAATTCGAAAACAAAAAATGGTGTTTTATTCCAATCAAGTTGAAACATGTCATATCACACAGTAGTTTTTCAAATGCCTCTTTAACTAACGCCATATAGACCCCAATGATGGTTATCGCCCATCGAGAGGGCACCCATTCGAAATATCTATATCAGGTAGGAAATCAAGGATAACATTCTTCATTTCCAGAAGTGGAGGAGCATCGGGCTCCTGTTGTTAAGCTCGAACACTCAACCCTCCAAGTTGTGGTGTGTGGGCACGAGCAACTAGACTAAAGTCATGAAAGCCCGGATTCATAGCCAGACTGTGATTTGAGGACTCGAAGTAGATGATATTGCGACGATCCCATCGTTCCCGAGGTGTAAATTTAGAATTCCAATTTTTATTTACGTCGCACTCATTACAATACGACTCTTCTTCATTGCTAATGGGAACATCACTTGCTAAATGGGTAATTTTCAGCTGAGTTTAATGCAATTAAGGTTTAAAATCCGTCGCCATACAGAGTGTCTCAAATGAATGAATTCACACTTTCAATTACATTAAGAACTTTATTTATCAACACAGAGTGAAATGGAATGTTTTCAAATCCAGAATACAACTGTTATTAATTAATTAAGTTTGCAAATGCTCAAATTGATGACCATGTTTATCCAGACAGCGCTGATAACGAGCACCAAGGGATTCGCAAACGTCACGAAACAGGCCATTTGGAACATCGCGACATTCTTTTGTGAATTCAGATCTGAATCGTCTTTGCACTTCAATTGTGTTTTCAGTCTTCCAATAACATTTCATCACAAACTTTCTTTTTTCCAAGCTAAGTCGATTTTCTGCCATGCTGTGATGAATTAAATACATCTGCAATTAAAAAACTGCATGTTAACGACAGCCAAAGTATGAGGACATTTCTTTGAGGCATCCTGTAAATGCCTCATTACACACGCGTCCTTAAATGTTCTCAACAAAAGGAAAGTGCTTCCGACTCAGCCAGAACCCTGATGCATCTGCACACCTCTTCATAAAATACTCTATCGTTGCGTCGAAAGTTGGCGATGGATTTTGAGAACTTGTGAACGGTCTATCCGATGAAACGAAGGTGAAACCTCAAACTGCTTTACTGAAATTTTGTGCCAGTCATCAAGCATTGAGTAGAAGCAAAGCGATGCCACCCATTTCAATGCCAAAGAAACGATAACTATGTCCGGGTAACCTGAGCACGATGAAACAAATGCAAAGAGCGATTAATCGTTGGCGTCTTGCCGTCTTGCTTTCGATTGTTCAAACGGAATAGACCCGTAGGAAGGCGGAACATTGCGCTTAGAAGCAGCACTGCAAGGTGGCCTCCTTGCGACGCTGTGTGCCTAGAACTTCAGTTGTCCGATGTAAGCGCCAACGTATCACTAGACATTTAGGAGATGACAGAAGAAGAGATAACTGATATTTCAGTCCTGAAATATATTTTATCCTAAGTTTATTCAAAGTCTCAGGTCACTTCTTAAGAACAGTTTCCCCTCCATTTTGCTCAACGTGTGTTGTAAGTGGCAGTCATTTGTACTTAGCATAATTAAGCTCACACCGTCTTAAAATTACCGGCAAAACAAAAATGTTTGTAATTCCGACACCTTTACCCAGAGCACGGGGAGTTCAAGGTAACGCAGCAATTTTTTGAGATGAAATAGGTTATCTCTTGACAGCAAAGACGGGACTGTTTTCTTAACCTTGCAGTGGCAAACTTAGGAACGATTGTAACTACTCTATACCCTCATCAAATTTGAAATGCATGAAGATTTTTTCAGGGACTACTTTTTGCCAAGAGTTTCTCTGTCCTTCGACTGAAACGCGCGCAGAGTTGGAAACCAGAAGAGTGCGGGGCTGCACAACGTGTCCATTGAGGGTCTATTTTTGGGGCGATGAGAAGGAAGCCTCACAGCAGCCGAGTTCTGCGCACGCTGCCGGGGCGCTTGAGGTCGTGCTGGTCTCAAAACCGAGCATGCGAATAAGTAATGAAAATCGCTATACACTGGAGCTGTAGTCTCCAGCCAACTGTAAGAAAGCATGAGGAGTAAATGTCAATAAGATGAGCCAATATGCACAGTTACTGCGAAGGTTATACCATGAGCTGCACTCCTCAAGGACGTGCATGGATGTGTTGGGAAGCCTTGCAGTGACGCGGCATTTGCCAGAGGAGCAACACGCATTGAACACAATAGATTTGATGATCAGAAAAGCAGAGCGCACTGCTTTCATAATACTCATTGATCAGTGGAGCGAACGAGAGGTTTCCATTATATTCACAGAGAAAGGAAAACATTTTATTTCAAAGAAGATAACATAAAAATTCAACGAGTTGGATTTTGAAAACTCCTCAGTAGAAAGGTCTATTTGTCTAATTGGAGAAAATACTAAGATAAGAATTTTAAAATCTACTGTATGACAGTGGTTCAATCGACGGACAGCAAAGCTAGAAATGTGCTCTCTTTGTTAGAATGAGTTAGAATATAACAGGAAAAATTTGAATCACTCAAGGGATCAGAAAAATAAGAAAACATTGAGACGTTGATACATGAACGTTTTGAACGTCATAATCTTCATATTGATGTGATGTATGAGCCTGCAAGATTATGTAATGAGGACCAATGTTTTTGACAGTACGATGAGTGAAAATAATTGTTTGAGGTTGTAAAACAGGAGGTTTTTAGTTCAAATACTTATTTCTAGGAATTATGCGCGCACTACATAGCTGCAGTGAACATAGTCAACGCGCTTGTATTCAAATAAATTATGGCCAAATCATACATACTAGCATAAATAATTTCTTTGAGACATAGAAAATAGTTGGCCAATTTAATTCCCAAAAAAACATTGTACAACACACATTTAAAACAGATAAAGAAACATCCCCGCTGAAAGTATTTTTTATGCTCGCTCTTAATACAATTTATGAGAATAAGTGAAGGGAATAATTTATAAACAATAGGTTCTAGATTACTAACAATTTTAATTTACTTACTTATATTTTGGGTACACGATGCACATAGGGATTAATTACGATAAATCTTTTTTCGGAGTAACGAAGACAAAATCCTAACTTTATTTACCAAAAACCTACGTTATTTCAGATTTACAATTAAATATCCACTATCTCTGAGCGTTCAAAGGGTGTGGTCGTCAAAATTTTCCATTATTTTACAGTTATAAAAAAATTTCACTCTGCTTCATAAAACAGACTCCTACAGTATATTGTTCGTGTGCTTGAAAGAGAAGTCTTGATTTTGAAAAGTAAAATGAATTATTTTCTAAATTCCGAATGGAAACATCAGAAAACCTAAGTTCAGACTAAGTGCAATGAACGTTTTAAGCTTCTTTTGCTTGTCATGAGCGCTTCATCATGAACATTGTCATCTACAGTTTCTCCTTATGTTGGAAAATCTTATAACTGAAGAAAAAATGCACTGTTAGCCAAAATTGTGGGACACATTTTAAATTTTTATTAAATATTTGAATTTTGTTTATGGTAAAACTTTGAAACTTTTCTAAACGGTTCTTAATGCCACTCCTAACATACAACCTTAATTTCAGATGTCAGAATAGGATAGAAAATGATACATTAAGAAATGAACTTTAATAACGAAAACAAGCTGGCTAAAATTATAGAACGAAATTCAAAATAATTGTTTAAATACTTTATGATGGTTATATATTTAATATTTTACAACAAAACGAATTAATATGTAATGAATAGACCCTTATTAGCCATCACAGCTGCACATCTCCTGCTGCACTATTTAATAAGGCAAAGACATTCTGCTGGAGTAATTTTCGACCATTCCTGTTCAAGGCTTAACCTCTAATCTTATGTATTTGCTGGACTTTTAACCATTGCGCGAGTCCCTATGGCCTATAGCGTGGCAAAGGTTCTCAGCCAGATTCATGTCTCGACTCTGGGGTGGCCAATCCATGACTTCCTATTTTTTTTTAAATTCCACTATCGTCCGCTACCACTTTGTTTTAAGGAATGGGGCTTTATACAGCATAAAAATGTTATTTTTACACGTTGAGTGATGGATTATTCGAATAAGTGGATCTTAGAACATATTTTTATGCATTGCAGCACTTACTCTTGTATTTAATCGGACAAGAGGAGTCGTTCCTTGTCTGAAAAATGTTCTAAAACACTACCACCCACCAAACGTAAAGTTTTTTTTTTTGATGCACTTACTAGATAATTTTTCACCATTATATCTTATAAATATTTTAACATCACAGCCGAATAAGACAACCTTACTTTCATTACTTAATTAAGGAGACATTTGACCACTTATCAAGATTCCACGAGGCATGCTTATATAGGCCAATGCCAATTTCAATTTTTTATTTTTCTTGCTGAAGAGTGGTTTCTTCGTCGGTGATCGTACGAATAAACCTACTTTATTTAAACGTTTATTTACAGTATTCCTAGACATGTCATGAAAAAAAGTTGGTAATCTAACCTAAAAATACCCGTTGTGTGTTTACTTATATATTTATTTATACATTTGTTTGGTGTCCGCTTCTTAAGAAACATGGGATGTCTGAGTTTGCGGTATCATGGATACCGAATTCCTCAGTATAACATGAAAAGATGGCCTTTACATTATTGATATGTTTGAATTGCATCAGGATGTGTTCGTTTAGGATAAATTTAGTTAGATTAGGATATGATAAGTTAGCATAGGTTAGGTAATATTGACATAATTTTCACACGGGTCCATCTAAGAATTTCCACTGGTCCTGCTACTACCTAACAATATCCATGATTTATTTGTTTTGAGTCGGCTTCTTCCATTTCTCTGTCATGCTCATAAAGATAGCCATGACGACCGTATCTGTGATACGTGTTTTACCAGTGCGCAAGTATAATAATATTTTTTTACCACGGGTACTCTAAGGATAGATGTTTTTGTTAGTCATCGACATCTGAAAAGTTTGTTCAAGAAAGGTATTGAATCCTTTCATTTTTGGCGGGCCGTGCACACTATATAGCGTCGTAATAAAGCCCCATGCCATAAAACAAAGTTGGTAATGGATTATTTAAAAAAACAAATTTGAAGTCATGGATTGGTCACCCCAGAGTCCGGACACGAGTCTGACGGAGAACCTTTGACACACTCCATACCATTTACAAGTTGATTTGATCCAAATGAATTTTGATTTGATCCTCGCGGAATTAAAATTGCTCAAAGTGAATTTCAATTTGTTTTTCGTGAAAATAGAATTGATCCAAGTTAAATTGGATTTGATCCTAGTGAAAATAAAATTGCTCCAAGCGAAATTTGATTTGCTATTTTTCAATTTGAAAACATTCTCTATGAATTTTATCGGCTTTATAATTTTATTCGAAAGAATCTTAGTGAAATATATTTTTTCTTTGTGAAGTAATTTTATTTCAACAATGTCTACAAAGATACAGAGTTTTTACAGAGTATAATTTACAAAAAATACAGAATATAATTTTCGTTGAATGAACTGCTACTCATTATCAAACCCTTACAAAAAGGAGTCGTATCTCAGACACTTTGATCAAAGAAACATCGCAGAGATACCGCCACGTTGCACATTGCTGCACATCACGTTGTACCTTGTGTAGACATGCTAACGTCATCAGCAATAAGTGTACACCTCAACTCCAAACATCTTCATCGGTCAGAAACCAAAACCTCCAAAATAAAGAAAAATGAAACGAGTGCACGAGACAGACAGAATAATAGAAGCTTTCAATAATGAAGAGGACTGGAAGAAAGTTGCAAACGCACTTGGAGTAAATGCTAAGACTGCATACAGGTGGATAAAAAATTAGCAAGTCTTACCTAAGAAGAAAGGAGGAAATAATGAGAAGAAATGTCCCAAAATTTCAAGGACACTGACAAACAGCCATAGAAGAAAATGCTTCGATTACTGTCTCACAACTTCACAGAAAAGTACTACAAGATCATGACATTGACGTGTGTGTTAATACGATCAAAAATTGGCTCGATGGTGAAATGTTTTCCGTCAAATTAGTGAGGCCAAGCATTGATAGAATAAATAATGACGAGAATAAAGGATACCGTGCTAGATACATGGAGGAATTTTTCAATGTGAGATCAGAAGGGCGGACCCCAGTATGGGTTGATGAGACAAATTTCAACCTTTACTGTAAAAGAAACCAAGAAAGATAAAAAATTGGTGCGAGAGCTTCAGTGATTCTTCCGTCCAACAAAGGTCCAAATCTACACATCATTGGAGCAATGGCAAGTACCCAATTGCGTCTAAAGGCCCGTTTACACCGGGGCAACGACAGGGGCGAGCAAGCGCTTGACGCGCGCTTGCTGCAGCGCTTGACGCCCACAACTGTTCACACTCATTTTTTGATACACGCGCGTGACGCGCGCCACCTAGACAGCTGTGAGGATGGATGCGAGTGAAGAAGAGCTGTGGGCAATTATTGTAGTGTGTGCTGCTGTGAAGAGAAACAAGGTAGGCATCTCAGCATTTGGGTTTAAAAATGGTTGCAGAGAAGAGACGAGAGGGGTTCATACACTCACATCTTCAGAGAACTTTCAACTGAAAATAAATTGGATTTTCAAAATGATACAAGACTGTATTCAAAATTTGCATTGAGTTCAATTGTTATATATTGAAGGATGACTACTTGAAGGTTGGTGAAACAATCATTTTTCCATTTTGTTAATTAAATCCTTTCAAAACAATTCTATTGTTAAATCAATATGTGGTTTAAAAAATATCAGTCACATTTCCAGTTCATTTCAATGTGGCAAAACAAAAAAAATTATAATGAATAAGAGAAAAATAGTATAAATTTTTGACACAAAGTTTCCATGAAAAAGCGAAGATACACGTAATTCCCAGTAATTGTATTGCAAAATGTACCTGACACACATAAGCTAAGGTAAAAAGATTATTTTAAATACATAAATAGCAAGAACTCTGTGTAGTTGAATTAAGGTTTCTACTAGAGAGTGAGACCTAACAAATATGGTGTTGCTATCCATAGTTCAAGCTGAAGCGTTAGCACATAAACCTCCGCACAGTACCACGGCCAGCAGCCGACTGAGTGCAGCGCCTATGTTGCATGAGGCAGGGCGGCGGCGAATCGCTAGCTGGGCAATCGCTCGGATGCCCGCCTGAAGCGCACGTAGCTGCTGCACAGAGGGGCGGTGAGGCGCTTGACGCCCGTGTGACGCCCCTAGTGTAAACGGGCCTTAACCTCGACACGTCGCGGCTCGTTCAAACGAGAGGATTGTCTGCAGTGGTTCCGGGAGCTCATAAATGTATGTCGTCAGAACGGGACTGACCATTCTTCTTTCATAAATTGACAATGCTCCAGCTTATTCTAATCTTGAAGGGCTGGAGACAAAATATCCCAGTATTCAGATACTTAGTTTAACTCCTCATTCTTATTTGCAAAGTCCAATAGTTAGTTTGGAGCCTAGTGAAGAGTCACGTGAAGAGACACTTGCATGAACGGATGCATGCAATTCTTGAGATAGCACCAGGCGGAGCATTGCCAGTTACTGAGCAAAGGATGCGAGAGAAGGAGAACATCGCAGTTGAAGCCCTTGGACTTGTCAACCCCGGCATGTTGCTCAACTTTACAAACAGGATGGAGAAGTACTATGCTGCCGCAACTCGTCAAGAAGACCTTATAGAAATATGTGAATGGGACAATAATATTGTCTAAACTTGTGCAAACGTTATAATATATGCTTTCTTTTCTTTTTGTCATGCTCAGTTATGACATTTCAGTAGCATTATTCTTTTGGTCATATTACTGTACTTTTCATCAAAATGCATTTGTACACGAGTTATCAGTAAAATACATATATTTACTATTTTTTTTTAATTTTAAAACGCTTTCTATCAATATATTGTCCAATCCCACCGGGGATTGCGACCTAAACTGTATAATGATGATAACAATAATGGTTTATTCGATAGGGTGTCATCTACCGGATGATCGTCGGTAGGAAATAACCCTTGGGTAAAACAGCTACTGGATGATCGTCAGTAGGTTACCGGTTGAACATGTGATCCCAATACCCTGCACACTGTTGAATGTACCTTTGCTTATATGCCTTTTACTGACAGAATAATTAATTAAAGAACTAATTAATTAATTAGTCTATCGACAAAATTATTCAAGAGGTAATTAATTATTAATTAACATTAATTAAAACATAATTAATTCCTAATTAATATTGTTAAACCATGTGAGTACTGACTTGGTAATCCAGAGGGTTCAAACCAAGGTACAATCCTGTGGTTAGGACAGTATATAGTTTTTTAAATATTTTAAGTACACAAGCTGAAAAAATTGCGTAATTTTGATATTATGACTATAGCAAACAAAAAATCATTTGAATCGATTGCAAATCAAAAAAGAGCAAATAAAATTTCACTTGGAGCAATTCTATTTTCATGAGGATCAAATCAAAATTTACTTGGATCGATTTTATTTTCACGAGGAGCAAATTAAAATTCACTTTCAGAAATTTTAATTTCGCGAGGATCAAATCAAAATTCATATGGATCAAATCAAGTTGTAAATGCTATAGTCTAGGAACACGCGTAATGGTTAAAAATCCAACAAATACAAAAGATTTGTGGTTAACCTTCGACAGGAATGGTCGAAAATTATTCTAGCAGAATGTCTTTATCTTATTAAATCTTGCAGCAGAAGATGTTCAGCCGTGATGTAGAAAGGGGGTCTCTTCACTGAGTATTGACTGGTTTTGTAATAAAATGTTTTATTAAATAACTTTTCATGTAACTATTATAAAATCTATAAACACTTATTTGATTTTCATCTCATAATTTTGTCAAGCTTTTTTTTTTGTGAAAATGAATTTGCTAAAGTGTATTTTTCTATCTTTTTCTGGCATCTGAAATTTAACCAGTATATTAGGAATGGTACTAAGAATGATTATAAACATTTCATTAAAAATCGATCGCAACTATTTGAGAAATTAAAAAATTTAAAAGGCATCTCACAATTTTGGCCCGAAGTGTACATTACAAGATCCGGGGATGATTGCAGTAAATTTCTGGAACATGTGTGATTTTAAGATACGCTGTGCTTTACTGTCTTAATGTTCGGTTTTCACGGAAGATTAATTTAAGAGGCCAAATTGAATATATTAATGAAGGAAACGCTTTCTTTTGAGCAGCATATTAGCTAACTTAAATAAATAATGTTCATCTCTACAAGACTTGAAATACTGTTCCTTAAATTACATTAAAAGGAAAATCGAGCTCACGAGCAATCGCTTAACATAACAGTTAGGCAGCCTGAAACAAAAAAAGGTATTTTCAAAATTACTTCTCATAACAGTATGCAATTCCCTATGGCAGAGACTCATTCCCCTTGAATTTTTTAACTGTTTTTCATACACTGGGAGAGGTTGTTCCACAACAGCGCAGCTGAAATTGAGAGAACATTTTGTACGGGCAGATGAACGGAGACTAACTCAGGCATCATTCCTCCGTTTAGACTTTTTGTTCGCAATGGTAGGTCGACGAAAATTGACAATATCGACATTGCATTGAGGGGGATAGATATACAGGTGATGGGCTTTTTGTATAAGGAATCTTTCTGGTATAGAGGTCCATCCTAGTATTCTTGGGAGAGGGGCTGCATGATTACTTTTTTCATATTTGCCTTTGCACACAACCTTGGCTGCAAAGTTTACTCATTTTTGCGATTCCTTTTGAAGTTCTTAGGCTTTGTATCTCCAAATTAAACTGCAGTAGTCGAAGCTTGGTAATTCTAAATATCGATTGATCAATAATTCCGTTGTTTCAGGTGCGTTTTTTAACAGATCAGAGAAGGAGGAAGACACAAAGATTTATTTAAGTTTATTGCTGATCAGAAAGCAGGATGCTTTACTTCCATTATGTTTGCTGATAATAAAAATAGGACACAAATCTTTCATGATATATGTTGATTAGAGCAGTAAGAGACAATTTTTTCATTGTCTCAGCTGATAAGAATAGCAATACACTTTGCTTCCATCATAACTTTAAATAATCCCATGATTTATCAATGAACACCCATATAAATTCTAAGGAATTGTTATCAGGAAAATTCACATAAAATGTGATAATTTTTTTTTGTTTCTATACAGTAGGTGAAGGCGATAAATTATGCAATTATTTGAAGCATGATTTAACTGTAATTTCTCTTATATAGTGGTATCAGAATCGTAAAACTAGGCAGCATTTAAAATAATGAATCGGAATTACGCATCTTATCTTAAGAACGAGGTATTCTTAAAAACAACTCCGACAGAACTGCTTCAAAACTTGTGACTGATAATTGAGAGCGTTGAAAAATATAAGGAAGTGATGCTTAAGAGTTATATGTTCATGATTTTCTTGTTCTTGATCCCACGTATTTTTTGCTTTTTAAATCAGAGTAAATATTTTACTCAGCTCTCAACGGTTTTCTCCCAAAATAGTACAATTCACATATAACATTGTATTACTAGACAGTAGCCCACGAATTAAGAAATCTGAATTTATATTGGTGATTTTATTACCATTGCACTCATTTTTATTTTTATTTTGAGAACTTCAACAACTGAAACTTTTCAACAATTGCACTGCATCAAGCATACATTTGCTCTATTACAACAACAGTCTTTGAGTAAGATAATATTTCATTCTCAAGTAGCTTTTTCGAAAGGACGAATTTTCAAATGAGGGGATAGTTCGATCGAATACTAGTGACGCACTTACGCTTCGATCTCGACTTACAAGGCAAGTCTTTGGCAAATGTTTTGAAACTAGGTATGGGCACACGTGCTATACTTAGTTTAGCTCTGATCATTATTTAACGCTCTGATCATCCGTGTCGTTAGGCTCAGCTTGGTTTGCAGAGGTGAAAATGTCTTTCCTCGACTGATAATTGGATCATTGACGATATTTGACGCACCAACTTTCCGAGTCTCACGCAAGAGCCACTTTTTCTTGCTCCAATGCTTGATTTTTGCTCGGCTATTCTGCATGCAAAGCACGAAGTATCCACAAATAGAGCAGAAAGCATCAGAATTGTTCTTTGATTAATGTGTACTTGAAGCCATGATAAAATTTGAAAGGAAAACAACCAAAATTAGATTTCCATATTGATACAAAAAACGTATGATCTAGTTAACTGCCCAAAGACAAAATGTATTTATTTTTTTAAATTAGTAGATTTATAGTGATAACAAACGTAAAAATAACTCACGCAAATGAGATCCTTAAAAAATGTCCTCTTGTGTTATTAACTATCATTAACTAGCTCCAGACGTCAATTGTGTCGCGTCAGTTATGCTTTTAAATCCTCCATAATGTTTTCAAATGAGTCTAAAACAAGGAATGAAGTATCCTGCCAAAAATTGAATGACTTTATCAATGGCTGAAAGCATCATCGAACTTTTAGGAAATAATACAAATTTGTTGAATTAAAATTCTTATAAATTTAAAAATATTTTTAAATTATGGCCTTAAATTGTAATTGAAACTGTTTAGCCGCTTAAAATTTCGACGGAAAAATTTACATAGAATAGATCATAAAAATTTTCATTTGTGGCTGTTTTTCAGTATTGACTTTTTGCCTCGGTATTTCTTGTGAGATATACTATGACGCGCTGACAAGCAATTTGAAATTTGATATCCTAGTCAAAAGACAAATGGTATTTTCAAAAAGATTATTTATTTCGTTAATATATCTTTGGGAATTAAAATTAGCTGATAAAGTTTTATTTTTATCTCTAATTAACGTGCGTTATTTAACTGAATTTTATTCACGTTGAAAATTTTGTGTCATTGAACTTTCGGGTATAAATTTACGCTTCATTTTCAAAAAAATATCCGCCCCGTTTGGGTCTCAAATCGAAAATTTTATCTTTTGACAGAGTTAGACTATTAGAACGCCATGTATGGTTTGTCTATTAGTACGCTTCGTATATTTTGTCTATTAATATGCCTCGTATGGTCTATCTATTTGTAAACCTCTGATATTTTGTCTATTAGTATACCTCGTATAGTTTGTCTATTATAATGCCTCGTATGGCTTATCTATTTGTACACCTCTGATGGTTTGTCAATTAGTACTCCTCGTATGGAACTTTCGTTTTAGGACGTCCTATATTAAGAAACTTTTTAAAACCCAATATGTTGGCATGTATCTCATGTGGCAACTTGGAAAATAAACGTTTTTTCTTTTTTCTTTTTCTTTTCTATTTGCGTTCTCAGAGAGAGCAGACTGCAGAGTTTTGCGAGGCAGACGTACGGCCGCAGCAGATGTGAGCAGCGCTCGCGTCGCTGTGAGGCGTGCGGCTGGATCGTGTGCCGGCAGGTCCCTCAGCCAGAAATACACGAGTCTGACCTATGTAGAGCTGAGTCCCGTGCTGAAATATCGAACTTTTTTGAGGACGTACATGTGTTCAGTTGGATATATGTATAAATATTAAATATTTATTCAAGTATTAAAAAAAGTACACCGTTTAATTAGTGTGTTCAAAATGATGGCCTATGCTTAGCTTCTCTTGACGTAATGCCTGTTAAAAATTTTAAAATTTCATTATGATCTAGTTTCATCTACAAAAAATCATCAAACCGAGCAAACATTTGAAGTTGTTCGCAGTACATGGTTTTACTAAAAAATACACAGAGGCAGAAAAGTCGAAAATACAGTTTGAAGGTCGCAGACGAAAAATATGCAGATTCGATTACATCCTTTATTCAGTTACGCCGCGTTGACGTGAATACAAGCTCAGCCTCCACAATATCGCCCAGAACACCACCGGCCGCACTTAGTGGCCTGCGCGGTACAGCCTGCGCATAAGCTTTACTATTAGTCTATAATACTTTATATTAACACCGCCTTAAATTTTTCAGTCCCAGTATTGGTATTGCTCATTCATAGTTTTCGCTCAAATACCGGCTGATCATTTCATTTCAAAACCTGTTTCCATTTTCATTCAATCACACTCATTTTGTTACAACGGTAATCTGTTTCCCACTTTTACTAGTTTCCACCATTTCACATACCTCAGCTATAGAGAGCTCTAGAAGTATTCACATGAAGACTACGGTGGGGCAATTCCCCGAGTGTGTAGTAGGCGATAGAAAATTATTTGATTACATTAACTTTATTGCGGATGATTTCTACGGTAACATTTGATGTCACGTTAACCATTCCTTGTTCAAGTTTAGTTGTGTTGACGTCTTCAACATGAGATCAACGTTTTTATAATGGGGGTATAGAGTTGCTATTTGGGGTTATTAAATACAAATATATTTGTCGTTATTCACAGGCTTGCTTAACTTGGAGTTTTTCATGACTTAAATTGAGGTCACAATTTTAGAAAATGTTAATTCCAAAAATAAGAGATCGAAAGTTGACATGGAGCAAAGCTCTATTTATGTACTTTCTGCACTTGAAAATGTCTGATTGCCTCGTTTCTGAAACAAGAAAAATAATATGAAATTTCATATTATAAGGTCATTGGTATTAAATGACAAAATTAATAAAAAAAATTAAATAAATTTAATGTTTTTTGTTTTCTTTTGTTTTTGGGAAAGCACTAGTACCCGTTAGCGTCATAAGCTGATCCTAACTTTAAAGTTTAAAGGAGTGCATTATTTTTTTCCTGATTTCATGTTAACTTCAAGTACGTTGAAATAGAAATATTCAAAATTTCAAAAATGCAATTGGCAACGGTGCAGATCAAATCAGAGGTCAACCCAGTTGATTCACCGAAAGTTGGCTAGATGACTCAACTAAAGACCTAATTCAAATTCAGAACGATAATAGCCATCATTCACTCCGTAGCAACAAACGTGGTGGTGGCATCAGTACGTACATATCTAAACACATATCATCGAAAAACATTATAAGTGTAACTATGAATCGTGAACATATTGAGACTCTATTTATAGAACTAACGAAAAATGGTAAACGGATTGTACTTGGGACTGTATATAGGCCCCCAACAGCTTGCAACATTTCTTTCCTGAACGAGCTTCAAAGCATAATATCTCAGTTTAACAAATCTCTATACAATGACATAATAATTTGCGGTGATTTCAACTACGATCTTCTTCAATATGAAAGCTGTGAACAAATCTCAAACTTCATAAATGTTTTTCAGTCTAACTCCTTCCTTCCAATCATCACGAAACCTACGCGTATTACATCCGAATCTGCCACGCTGCTCGATAATATTTTTATGTTAGATCCGACTGATTTTCTTACAGGAATAATAATTTCTGACTTATCTGACCATTTTCCGGTGTTTCTCATCAAGAAGAATGTCTATAGTCCCTGCAACAGCCCACATGCTGAGACTTTTTCATATCGTTGTATAAACGAATATAACTTGGGGACAATGCGAACTGTTCTAGAAGAATTAATGCCATCATTGGACATCTATGAACTAGACAATAATGCGATTAACATTGACCAAGCAATACTAAAACTGACTGAAACTATAACGACCGCATATAACCAATGTTGTCCAATAATCACCCGCACAATTACGCCGAAAAATAGACAAAAACCTTGGATTACTGAAGATATCGTGATCAATATAAAGAAACGTCAAGCATACTTAGCCTTACTATACGAAGGACGAATCTCTAGATTAACGTATAACAGATTCAGGAATCATGTGACAAATCAAATACGAACATCGAAACAAAACTACTTTACGCGCAAATTCCCTGACTACAAAACTGATATTAAAAAAACTTGGCGCCTGCTTAATTCATGCTATAGACCGAATAATAACGCTAAAAAAACAATTGAATCCATCGTTCACGAAAATGTAAAATATCATGATAAACAAGATATTACAACAGTGTTCAACAACTTTTTTTATAAATATAGGAAAAAATATAGCCGATAGTGTCGTTAGTGAACCTACAGACCACTTGCAATACATGGACCATGTCCGTGAACACAACTCTTTCTTTTTCCCGCCAACTAACCCCTCCGATGTAATTACATGCATAAACAACTTGAAAAATAAATCAAATGGATTAAATACATTTTCAGCTAAAATTATTAAGTGTATTGCTGATATAATAGCACCGTGCATATCTGATATTATCAACCATTCGCTTTCTCAAGGTATCTTCCCCAACTCTCTCAAAACTGCCAGAGTCACCCCTATTTTTAAAAATGGTGATAAAAACTGCGTTAATAATTATAGACCTATCTCTGTTTTACCAATTATGAGCAAAATATTTGAAAAAATTGTGTATAAAAAAGTGTATTCGTATTTTGAACAAAAATCTTTTCTCTATGACGGACAATTCGGTTTTCGTTCTAAGAAATCAACGACACAAGCTGTATTAAATCATTTACAGTACCTTTACTCTAATATAGATGAAGGAAAGCTTGTTTTCTCCGTTTTTCTTGACTTTCGAAAAGCATTCGATTGTGTGGACCATAAGATATTACTCTCGAAACTACACTGTTATGGCATTCGAGGAATTGCGCATGATTGGTTCAAATCATACCTAACAAATCGGAAGCAATACGTTGTCGTTGACGACGCAAAATCGGACCCACAGACAATTAGCCATGGAGTTCCACAAGGGTCTGTCCTAGGGCCTCTCCTATTTCTGATATTTATAAATGATATTATCAAATCAACATCATTTTTCAAATTCATACTTTTTGCCGATGACAGCACGCTCTCTACGGTCCTTCCGAGCCAAAATCCCGCTATGATTGCGGAAAGCATAAATAATGAACTCCATAAGGTTTCATTATGGCTTAAAGCTAATAAAATAAGCCTCAACATCGAAAAAACAAAGTATATTACATTCTCATACAAGAAAAGCATATCTCTCCCACACATGAAAATTGGCGAAGGTGAAATCGAAGAAACCAACTCGTGCAAGTTTCTGGGCATCATAATAGATAAACATCTGACCTTTAAAGAGCACATCGCTCATATTAGTTCTAAATTATCGAAATCCATCGGAATCCTGAATAAAGTTAAAAATTACCTGCCTGAAACAGCTTTACGAATGCTCTACCGAACGCTCATTTCACCATACTTGCAGTACGGAATAGAAGCATGGCACGGAACTGATAAAAATAAAACCAATATAATTTTTACTCTGCAAAAAAGAGCAATCAGAGCGGTAAATAATCTAGAATATAATGCTCACACAAATGATTCATTCAAAAATTTACAAATACTTAAACTTCCAGATCTCTATAAAATATCCATTTGTAATTTCATTTACAAAACATTAAGAAATGATGGCAACAATAGCCTGAAACTATAATTAAGTGCGCAAACTGGTCATCACGACCATTTAACCCGAAATAGAAGTAAATTCATGCTTCCTTATTATTCAAAGGCCCGGTCGCAACACAGTATCCTCTTCGTTGGAACTAAAACTTGGAACTCAATACCTGCGGAGATCCGTGATAGTAATTCTTACAAGGTATTCAAAAGAAATCTCGAGACTCACTTCCTATCGGAATATTAGTCATGTAAGATCACCAAGTCAAATCTTGTCTCCAACATGACTGTTTCCAATAATGAAATTTGCCATGGGTAATATGTAATTCGCCTTCAGTCTGCTGTTAAATCTTTTATCGAATGTACTGTTAAATATAGTCCATATAACCTATATTGTAAAATGAAATATCTGATATCGATTGAATTATCTCACTGATCAGTCTAATGTGAAACTAGGTTAAGTGATTTAGGTTAAACATTATTGTACACCTTAGAATAATGTTGATGGTAGGATGCCCCAGAAGTCGCTGAACTTATTCGGGCCCACAGGTAGCTATATTCAAACTTGTCCATTGTACTAGACTTAAGAAACATTCTACCTCTGTATCTCCTGTGGTAAATAAATTGTTTAAAATTGTTTAAATATTAACAAGAGAAAATAGAAAACGGCGAAACTGTGTTCTAGCGAAGGAGCATATCTTCAAATTAACGGAATACCGTTGAAAGCTAGCAATATTTTTATTTTTATGAAGCAATATGGAATGAGTTGTACCCAAAATTGCTTCATGAACGTCTGGTTCATCAATCAACGGGAGATATTGGTAAAACATTCGTTGAAATCCTATATGAACTACCTGCAGCAGTGGGACACAATGCTTTTACGGCTTTGATTTGACTTCTCAGAATTTGCATCTCAAGTGTAGAAAAAATTTATTGAGCTTTTCTTAGTATTTCAGTGCGGAGTCAAGGCCTCATGAATTGAATTCTATCGCAGAGTGCGTGAGAGCTGCAGACTACAGCACAGAACTTCTTTTATAATTTCGACTGACTTTAGAAGGCATGAAATTGAACATATCGTCATTGTGGCAAGATAAATCGTAGAAGATTTTTGATCATTCCAGACATACATGGTATTGGGACGACCTACAAGACTTAGGGTATGGTGAGCACAGCGAACATGCTCTGATATCGTGTTTTCATTTCACAATCAGAACTGGCCACTTCAGAAGTATCGGTGTTTTCTTGTGGATCGTTCTAGCTGCAACTCATTCCATAAAATCTGCCTCCGTCTCACCTTTGGGGATGCCGGCATGTCTGATTTGATCAGCTTAGGAAGTACTACCATCAAAAACTTTAAATACGTTTCGAAAAATTTGAGCTATTATTTCTTGCATAGTTCACTGCTTTGATGACGAAAAAGTATATATATTTGAGAATAGCTCCTGACTATTTGACGACTTCAATGCACGGGCTTACACTCTTGAAGAGATGGCAAGTTAACGCTTCCCTCATGTGGTTCACAGATTTTTCATCTCTCTGTACTTCAGTAACTTAAATCAGTGATATATAATTATCTAATGTTCTGAAATATCTAAAGCCTAAGAAAAAGCTATAATTAATATTTCCTCATTTCTATTGATGTTCTAATAGAAGAGAAAATACAAATAAAAATGTCGCTAGTTTTTCTATTTTTAATTAAATAAAAGTATAAATTTATTTTTAAGATGCGCAATGGATTGTTTAAATATGCCATAATGTCAGATAAGTATAGTTAAATCAAACGTTGACTGTAAATATAAAAACGAAGAAGAATGAATTTTTCACGAAGGAGCAATAACATCGACTTTCAAAGTTGAATAGGGCCTGTCTGACTACGATGGGGCAATTCCCAAAGTGTGTAGTAGGAGATGGAAAATCATTTGATTACATTAACTTTATTACGGGACTGAGATTGCAGTATGCGCTCCAATGTCCACGATGCCCTCACTGCATTCATTCAGGTCTGGTACTTTCACAAAAGCGATTCCCGGATGCCAGATTCCCGTAGGTAATGAGTTCTGCATCGTCAATCATATTTTCCGCAAAATCTATTTCTGTCTCTACAGGGTTTTTTCTGAATTTACTTAGTTCACTGATGGCAGTCTACCATTAGAGGAAACAAATATTGTTGTAGTTTGAGGATTTCAAATAATGCGCAGAATATATAGGAAACTTTCCCGGAGGATATTAACCATTACCGTTCGATATCTTGAAAATTATTGTGTGTAAATTTTTGTTTATAGATGAGATAAACTGTCCGTTTGATTTCCAAATCGTGTGTTAGGCTTGTAATAATTAGTTTTCAAGTAGCCTTTGTAACTATCAGAAGCAGAGATTGATTTTTATTTATGCAAAACTAAGGTACAAGAGTAATTGTACATACATATTAAGCCGAAAGTTAAAATCAGTAAAATGATGTTCGACTAGTCTTACGCATACCATATAAAGTATCATACGTAGTCATTACTGTTCAAAAATTATTGCAATAATTAAGGCTATTTATCTCCCAGCATGTTATAGCAATCGGAAACAAATTCCATCTAATCTAGATTTCGAGCTCTATTGAAATTCATTTCATTCAAGTTTGGGTTACACACTATTTGATCGTGACACACTGACACGCGTCTCGAGGAAAAAATTAAATTTGAAATTTTTGCAAGGTCTTCGCAATGAATGGTCACTCCAAGACAGCTGCGATGTTGTGTTGAGCAGGTTTCGGTTGTAAGGCAATGGTAATGCAGCTCCTCCAATATAATCTTCAGCGTCGTCTTCAGCAGTGCTTCATTATTTTTTCTTATGATCGACTCAGCTTCCGACGAGCCATTACCGATAGAGAAGAATTCAGGCCTGGAAATTAAAACATAAGTATCTTTGGGAGTATTGACTGACAAGCTAGGACTTCTACAGGCAGAGTGCATAAATGAACCTTGAGATGGAAATTCATCACGAAACATGGAATTACCATTAAAAATCGATAGCGTCTTAGTAATTCATAAAATAACAATTAGACCGAAGATTTAACGAGTAATATAACTATCACTTTATGCATCAATGTATGCATTGTAGATATGAGACATACATTTAATCTAGTGGCACACATCTTATCATTAAAGATTGACAAATATGCTGGAGAAACATACCCTTTTTTTACTAACTGAAGCTCAATATTACGTGAACTTGTGAACGTCTAGTTTAATTAAAAAAGGCTTACTTGACGGAAGCGAAACCAGCGAAAACTCCTCTGTTGCTATAGAGTGTAGATTTCCTCCTCAATGAAATTACCATTGAGATACGGACTCAATTACGCAAATGTTTGTTTCGATATTTCATTCATTTCGGATGTAAAATTTCTTGTTTGCGACACTCGGGAGTACGTTGTGACCGCATTATTTAGGCAGCCAATTTCACGTATTAATCCCGATTCCAGTTATTTTTTGTTCTTGTTTTTTGCCGGTGTATAAGAAGTGTATTTATTTCGCCACGTCACTACATGCATTTTAAAATATATTTTTAAGTGCTTAAATGCATTGAAACACTTCCTAACACTGATCAGAGTTTATGTTTTGCACTTTGAATTACTTTGCCGTAAAAAGTTAAGGCATCATTTTCAAGTTAGAACTGTCTTAGAACTGTGTTTGAATGGAAGGCTTAAATCACGTTCCTTTCATATTTCGAGTCTTTGACTTTGAGTCTCAATTACTAATTTATATCCATAAAAAGTTACGAGCCTAGCAAAAAATTATTCGCCCATTATACAATCTTCAGAAAATGAATTGTGACCCACCAAGCAGTGACGGACAGACCAACAAAATGAGTAAATAAGCAGCAAACTATGTATAATTATGAAAAAAAATAATGACCACCAGCCGCGATATTGTTTGATATGTGTATATATGAAGGTTTACATGTATTTTTATTTTGACCACACTGTAAATATTGAATAAAGGAATTATATTATGACTACAAGCTTTTCCTTAACGTTTGTAGACTTCTCTATAACAATGACTGGCGGAAGCCAACCATCAAAAATGGCGTAAAAATAAATTACATAAATCATTTTTCTCACTTTACTAATTTTATAAAGCGTGTCAACAATGTAAGTTCTTAACCACCTCAAAGGGTGTGACGAACGTGTCTTTGAGAGAGACTACAATATTTCTAGAATTTTTTTAAATTTTAAAGTGTCGTAAATGAAGGCCAAATATCTACATTCTGACACCAGTCGTGATTCAAATATTATTTTACGCACTTGCGGTGGTGATATCCGCGTTACACGTACGCTAATCAAGCGGAACCAGCTCTTTTAGAAAAAGGTTCGAAGGGTACATATAAAAGGTTATCTATCCAAATACAAAGCAGTTCAATTAAATGATTATTACTACTAGGGTAAACCTCCCGATAAAAATAACAGCAATCAAGCATGTTAAAAAACGCAAATTATACAATTTAGTTGGTAAAATAAAACGGTATTGCTCTATGATTACTTGAAATACTGAAAGAGTGTGGCAAGCTTCTGTTTGACTGGTTCTTCACCGGCTCTCGAATTTTCCGAACATTAATTCTTCAGCGTAGTAAATAGAAACATACATTAACTCTGGAAACACTCGTGATTGTATCGTGTGAAATCAGCTGGGAAGAAAAACCTGTGCAATATGTACACTCATCTATATAGTACTTCCAGCGATTCCAGTCGAAATTTTCAATATTTTCTGCCAAAAAAATATGTTCGAATATGTATAAACACACGAAAGCTATCATTATATATTACGGTCCAGTGTATGCGTCCCGTCAAAATTGACGTCTTTCAATATGAACCGATAATAAAGCGCGTAAATTAATGAAATTGGTAATATTAAACAACATTGTACTTTGTTTACTCGCACGACACAAGATGTGTGATAAGCGTATCTTTCATACACAGTCGTCATTTTTTATAGATTTTTTGTTATTCTCACAAATGAACGCCAAACATATTTATCTGTCTTGATAAAACCCGTCACTTCAAATTATTCTTTAAGTAAATGAGGCAGTGGAACGCGTAGCAAATGTGCAGAGAAAAACAGTATAGGCAGGGACATGCAAAAATCATTTTTTCACGAATTCCAAATAGTTTAAAATTCCGTAGCTTTCAAGAAACGGAAGCTCAAAGTTTAATCTTGATTTAATAGTAGTTCTGAGTCTCTCGAATGGATTGCTGGACACGATATAAAAGCGCGATTTTTCGGTAGTGATTCTTACTGCGACCGCTGTCCTCGCAACAAAATTCATCTCAGACTGTCTTGGAGTGCATATCACATGCCCATTACGCCTTAACTGCATTCGGAAACACGGCGTTCTGATATTGGCAAGCATTTTTGGCGGAATGGGTCGAAGCTGTGTCGTGCTATAACCACATTTGACGGGAATACAAAAAGCGCAGCCTCAAGCAGTTCAGGCAACACTTTCCTCAAAACCGTGACATTAACTTGTTCACTTGCACGCGAGGGCATCCGATTTGGACTAATGAAATAGTCACCGACAATACCAGCCTACGGATTGACACTAAACAGACGTCGGTAATTTAACCGAAGCACTTCATGATGGCTATCTCCTTGCAGGTAGTGCAAGTTACTGTATGTGTGTTGAACGTTTCGGTGAAGAGAACATTGCTTCATGAAATGTTCAATGTCCTGTTCTTTGCTTAGGCATCTACGTGCAAACTGGACGCAAGGAATATGTAATCGGTCGAGAGCTGATCCTGAACTTTCTATAAATGATGAGAATGTATGTAGTCGTTACTGAGTACATGCCATACGTCGACGTGGCTTGGTATTCCTGCGTAAAGTGCTGCAGCTCAGGTGCTTGCATGATGCTTGTCTCGGAAGTGCTGCAACATCCCTGACTGCATCATGTACCTCTCCCGTTCACGTTAAAGCTTCCATGTTTGCGAAGAGGACGATATACATGTGTTTGAAAACATGCTATGGCCGGCCAAATATTGATGGGGAAAACGCTCCTGATACAATTTAGCAGCGCCTTTAGCAGGGTCATTGGCCGCACTGTGAGCCGTATGCAAAATTATTTCTTCATTTGGCAGACGTGCCATGGTGTCTAAATTATGTTTCAGCATGAACTGATTCCTAAACACCGAAAACTCGGTTTTGCCCGTTTTAAAAGTAACGTAAAAATTGGAACTTACATTTTTTAGACACGAAAATGTAACAAAATGGGCCGAAAGTTAACTCTTAAGCCCTCAGTATCTTGAAAACCAACCATGGAGTTTTGAAATATGTGGTGTTGTGAAGAAGTGTTTATTTCGCGAGTCATTGAATTTATTTCGCATTATGTCAAAATTTGTTCATCTTTAATTTTAACTCCCAGTATATACAAAAACTGCATCCACTGATTTGAAATATATCTATGGCGTAATATTATAGTCTGTCTTGTCTATTTAGCTGCATTTTGAATGCATGAAAGCTAAAAAATATACTGGAATTAAATAACTAAACTGTATCATAGATATATAATGTAATTACTATTTAAAATCAGTGAAAACATTTTTGTCGACCCCTGGATAGGTACAGGACAGTTATTATGATTGTGGATATACGTGAGTTAATGTAATACTTATCACAGACTTGTTACTTATCGTTTTTACAAACGAAAGATCGGTGGTTATAAACAAGAAATATACCTTATATTCGGTGCAGTCATGATTCGCTCACTTTGCTTAAAAAAGCCAATTTACTCCTATTCACTGATTATCGACGGGAACACTAACTGACTTCAGAAGGACTCAAAGAATGAGAGGATCAGACTTAGTCAGACCGTGCTACTATAATATAATTAGCAAATTAAGGAAAATAATTTACGAGCCTGATTGTATATTAGTTTTCAAACAATTCTACGATTGCTGAGCGAATTTTTGGGTTGGCATCTGAATAAGTGAGATGCGATAAAATATTTTCAATACGCTTATATTAATTAAAAACTAATGTTGTCGGGGAAAGTGATTTATAGAAAGATATCTAACGATAATATTAATAATGAAATAATGATGAATCATAAATACGAGGCCTGTCTAAAAAGTATCCGACCTTTGGCCAGAAAAAATATTTCGAATACCTGTCGGAGTTGGGACCCTAATCCCCTTCAAAGTATGCCCCTTGTGCTTGCACACACTTAGCCCACCGATCCTTCCACTGCTGGAAACACCTCTGGTAGTTTTTTTTTAGAATGGTGTTCAGCTCCATCGTCGCATTGCCTGTTTGACTCCTTCGATGCTGACTGTTTTCTTTGATGTCCGTGGAATTGTGCATCACGAATACGCACCGGAAGGACAAACAGTGACAAAGGAGTACTATCAGGATGTTCTCCGGCGACTTCGTGATGCAGTTCGGCGCAAAAGACCAGACATGTGGACTGCGAACAACTGGCACTTGCATCACGACAACGCGCCCGCACATTCATCCCATTTGATCCGCAATTTCTTGGCCAAACATGGAATTACGACCGTTCGCCAACCTCCCTACTCTCCAGACCTGGCTCCTTGCGACTTCTGGTTGTTTCCAAAATTGAAGACACCACTGAAAGGATCCCGTTTTGAGAGTAGAGAAGAGATAATGCGGAACGCGACGACAGAGCTGAACACCATTCCAAAAGAAGACTTCCAGAGGTGTTTCCGGCAGTGGAAGGATCGGTGGGCTAAGTGTGTGGAAGCACAAGGAGCCTACTTTGAAGGGGATTAGGGTCCCAACCCCGTCAGGTTGTTGAAGTATTTTTTCTGGCCAAAGGTCGGATACTTTTTCGACAGGCCTCGTATATTTCGGGAAGTACACCAAACAGGAAATATTTTTGCACAACTTTGTTCTGCACCGTTCATGAGCGAGACATTTACTTTTCTTATCACTCTGAAAACCCAAGATTTTCGAGCACTCAGTGCCAAACCTTGCCACGAAACAGAAGACTTAAATGGGCCCCTTGAACTTAGGAAGCCCCCAACTGTTTTATTGAAGCTGCTTCAAGCGCTGATAAAAACACTAGACGTCTTTTTCGCGTCATTAAGGGTCCTTATACAAGGCCGGGCGCCGGGCATTAGTGCCGGCAGGACCCCCGGGCCGGCCGGCAGGGGGCCGATGGGCCTCCCTTGTCCCGGCGATGGGAGCGCCACTGACCCTGCCTCGTGACCGCACCCACCGCAGCCCCACGCAACCTTCGCTAACCTTTCTCTTGGTTTTATCACGAATTTTCGGTTTAGCAAGTGGGACAAGTGGACGTCATCGCAGCGGAATGTGCTGTATGTAGTCCTAATAAGTAGTATGTTTTTAAGTATAAGTTTGCTATAAGCGGGTGCGTTAATCCAGGACTATAAAAGCAGCCGTATTTGATTCGCAAAAGTTTAAAGCTACGTATAGTTTTAGGTACAACGCTTTTTTTAAAGTCATATTTTTTGTAAGCAGAAATTGCTGCCGTTAGTAATTACCTCCTATAGTTATCATTGGTGTTTATAAAAGAACAGTTCTCTCACGTAATATCACAGCAAACGGTCATTAATATTGAAACCACCGTAGTTTATTTCATTCCTGCTAACATTAGCAAATTGAAGAAAATGTAAGCCTCAGATAGCTATTGAATTCGCTACTTTTGATAGTCATTCTGCTGCAATAGAAGAACTTTTGCGAGTGTTGGGACCAAAAATTAAAGCGTAATATGCCAGAGTATAAATTCAGTGATTCCGTGTAACTACCTTTCTCTACTGGGTATTGGATTCGCTGTAGGCGTTATTATTGACCAAGTTTAAAAAATTTAATCAGTGTTATTAACTATGCTTACGTTAATATCGGTCTATATTTTACTCGTACTGGCTAACCAAGAATGGAACAATAACTTGACGAAATTATGAAATTTCTTACGTTGTTAAAGAAATTTCCCCTATTCACTTTATACTTCGCGAAGTTCTTATATCTGTGGGTATATGCTGGAAATTGATCTATTACGCTACTTGCTAGTCATTTCACTTTTAAAAAAACAGATCTTGAACTTCTTCTATTCACAAATGAGGTGAGAGGTGAGCGATATATAAAAATAGTATTTCTAGATCTGAACAAAGATAAAATTCACAGCTGAAAAGGTGCACATGCTGGCGTGAGCAATTCAAATTTCCCAGCGTGCCTGCTCCCTGGTGTCCGTTTTCTCAATATTCCAGTGTTTCCACGAGCAGGGTAATTACCCCAGTTTAGGGTAATCGGGGATACCTTAGGGTAATGTTTAGGGTAATGAAAAATTTGGGCAAATCTAGGGTAATCAGAGCTCTGTGAAGGAAATGCCCGCCTCATCTACGAAAAATAGAAAATTAAAAGCCAAAATGCAAGCATCATACTGGTCACCACATGAACGAAATGCAATGAGAGTCAAAGTTTAGCGTTCACAAAACTGCACTGCTGCTGTGGTAAATGTCGCACATTTGAATGTCATCAGCAATCGCTCGCGAAAGACGGTGTCAAGATATGGAACCATAATATCTCTTGTCCATTTCGTTTTGACGAATGATTCTGAGTTGCATTTCGCTAATAAAAAACTCGATCGATGTCAGCAACAGCCAATCGACGAAAGTCACTGTCCTGTTCTGACTGCGCGCGTGCTTTTAAGCTTCAACAGAATATTGACAGCTATGTTTGTTGTATTTTTAAAAATTACAGCTAATATGTTTCATCGTAAAAATAATTAATAGGTTCATTCTTGTGATAGTCATTGAATTATCTGCAGTTACCTCACAGCGCCGGTATTTTGCCAGTTAATTAGATGGAAGGCGTCCTATTTCTTAGCCACATAGCGCGCCAACGAAGCATGTTATTGTAGCGATGCATACAAAAAAATTAGACATGGTTATTTGACACTTCGAGTTACAAAAGGTGCTAAAGGCAAGAGAAAGAAGCCATAAAATTGGTTGCAAAACCTCATATAAACATGAGTACAGTTATTGACTTAAAATTTGCAATATATGTTTATACTCTCACTGTCGTTCTTAGGCGCTGTAACACGGACGTAGAATTTGATACAGCTGTGATCATGCCTAGAATTCCGACAACCGAAATTGAAGCACTAGGGCTTCTATCAACTGAGTGTTGAAGAAAGTTTATACATATTAATAAAGGCAAGGTAGTTTTTGTCAAAAACCTCTGAATTCCCTCACCCGCCCTTTAAGAAATGAATAAATTTTATTACTTTACGATCAACTTTATGAGTTGATGAGTAAATGCGATTGCAACGAAGTCTCTGAGAAGCATATGTGATGTAACAAGATTGGATAAAATCCGTAATGAAAAGATATGACGAAGGTCATGTGGGAGGAAAGCCAGAAAGTCATCAGGGAGAGTGAATCAAAGTGTTAGGTTAGATTGAGCATGTCGAAAGAATGGCTGAAGCGCGTGAATGAATGAAAAATTAAATGAAAAATAGATAATGATACTAGGGATAGGTACACATATTATTGCATTTCTTGCAGCGCGGCAGATGATCGCGCACCGAGTGAGGAAGAGCCAATGACACCACCTCGAAAAAAGGAAAGCTCCACGTAAAAGCTAAAACCTGCCAGCAGAAATTTAAAGATTCGTTGACATCGGAACCTGAGTTTGAGGGATGGTTAGCCAAGTCCTCAAAATCAACAGAGCAAAAGGATTTTGCACAGTGTAAGGTTTGTCGAACCGATATTACTTGTGGGAAATCGGAGATCAAGCGTCACATGCTCTCAGAGACACAAACAACGATCCATGGTGGCAAAGAAAATCCCATTAATTGCCAGCTACGTGCTATCCAATGATCCTCTCGAAAAACGTGCTCGTAAAGTGGAACTGCAGGTTTGCGCATTTTTAGCTAAGCACCATTTACCTATCTCATTGTGTTAGCCTCTTTTAGTTTGACGAAAACAATGTTCCCAGATCAGGAATCACTGAAAAAGGTGCGCCTTGGAAAACAGCGGGCATCAAACATAATCGACAGGTATTAGGCAAACATCTTGTGCGTGATTTCGTCTGGGATATCAGACCAGCATTCTAACGTCGTTCAACTGGCCTTCCCTCCTGAAGCTCATGCAGTATGTAAGACTGTGCTAATTCATAGTGACGGAGCTCTGGAAACCAGTCCATTTACCTTATAGTTAATTTATAGATCATAGGTCAGGATTAGCTGTTTTAGGGTAATCTGGGGTAATCAACACCCCTGAACTAGGGTAATTAGAGTCGCCTCGCGTGGAAACCCTGCTGAATATTCTTTCGCAGTGGCCACAGTCGAGCGCCATTTATCAAGGAGGCAACGCCATGACTAAATTGAACAAGGCAATGCCAAAAATTTGCAAGTACGAGTTGAGCTATTTTGCCTTCCCAAGAGTTTCTCGAATGTCGAAGGGTCCGTTTGAAATGTTATCAGTCTGAGTTCCACGCAGATGAACAGAAAAAAGAAAAATTGGGCACCATTGTTCTGGACTGCGATTCGGAACCTTCACTTGCATAGCATCCAAAAATATTTGTGTAAATTTAGGTATCCACTCTAAACGATTGTACGATGTCAATAAAGTCGAACAAAGAGATCAACGAAGAGAAGGGGTTTATAATTTTGCAATTAACGACTGAAGAAATCTGCTAACAGACTGCGGGACGGCAAGGTTGCGCATAAAGTCGGAAATCATGCTCATGAACAGACCCTAAAATTGAGAAATTGGAATCTGAAATTCCAACGTCGTACTGTTCCTCTGCATGAGATCTTATGGCAAAGTGTGGAGGGTGACAAAGACGAGCTCCAGCTCAGGAACTTTGTCACCCTCCACATTCTGCCATAAAATCTTATGCAGAAGAAGAGTGAGACGTTAGAATTTCAGATTCCGATTTCTCAATTTTATGATCGGTTTGTGATGTAAATAAACTTAGAATTATTGAATGTCTTTACATCCATAAGGACAAACCCAATTTTAATGAAATGCTAAGTGCGCATCCCCTACTTTTGGTTGGGCGGCTGTAGCTTGAGGGTGCTCTCTGGTTCGTCCTATTTCGCAGTGCATTCGTTTTCTCCTTCTCTTGTATGCAGCTTATAGGGTATGCAGTTTGTTCGTGATCACCAGTATTTAAAAATCTCTAGTAATGTACAATATATGCAATTACCTAGTTTGAATGTTAATTCTCTATGTTTATAATTGCAAATTTTTGATGATGATGGGTCAAGGTACGTAACGTTCTTTTTTTAGAATTGGCCATATAAATGTTTTTTAAACAATGTGTACTTCTTTGGTTTTTGCCCTCTTCCTTACTTAGTAAAATTTACCGTCTATTAATAAATATGTTGATTTCTTTGGTACTCCTTTTCACACATCTTATGAAACAATTTTATGTGACTATTATTGACCTATTTATTCATATGATTACAAAAAATTTCTCTTCTATATGCTATTTCAGACGATATGTAATGAAATTCTGATGTCCAAACATTTCTTGAATTCAACGTTACTATAAAAATGAATGTTTATAATACTTATTATTTCTTTTCTCGACAGCCTATTTAGTATGACAAGAAAAATCCACAGTAACCATTATTTCGTTACTTTTGTGGATTTCTTCCTGCTTCGGGTGTTCGACGATATTGAGCAGTGATAACTCCATCCTGGAAAAAATCAATTTCGGCTGAATTTCAAGCTGAAAAAAACTATTATTGCGAAAACTTTGTTTTAGTGACCATGAATCACCGAACTTTCAGCTCGTGGTAAAACAATCACTATCGTAGAGAGGGACTTGAAAAAGAAAGAAAGAAAGAAAAACGTTTATTTCCAAGTTGCCACATGAGATACATGCCAACATATTGGCTTTTAAAAATTTCTTAATATAAGACGTCCTAAAACAAAAGTTCCATACGAGGAGTACTAATTGACAAACCATCCGAGGTGTTCAAATAGATAAGCCATACGAGGCATAATAATAGACAAACTATACGAGGTGTACTAATAGACAAACTATCAGAGGTGTACAAGTAGATAGACCATACGAGGCATATTAATAGACAAAATATACGAGGCGTACTAATAGACAAACCATACGAGGCGTGCTAATAGTCTAACTCTGTCAAGGGGTAGTTGAATAAGAAATGAAAGATATCATCTCTTGGAAATTTTATGTTCCAAGAGATGGCTAACAACTTATAAAGGAGGCAAGAACCATCAAGAAGGCAATTAAAAATATGAATTTCAGGGTAAGCTCTGATATCGATTAAGTAAATCAGTATTTATTCAATGTGACATAATAGAAATTGCAATGGCTACGGCAAAAATTTCTCTTCATAGCAGAAAAGCCATCTTCCAAAAGGCAAGGGTAACCGATGTGTCGCGTGCCCCGCATTGCAGAATTTTTACAAAGTCGCAAACGTAAAGGAATGGAAAGCTAAAACATCGTTGAGAAAAAACATAAATGTAATAAAATTTCGTAAGCCAAAAAATGCATGAAAATTGATTTTTTGGATGTTATATTCACAGATGCTGGCAGGGCTCCTCTATGGACGGTCCCTAATAGTAGGTACTGAGAATTTGTTATAAATGCCCAAAATATTTCTTAAAGGCTCATAAGACAACAGCCCCCTTTTATTGCATTATTTATTCAATTAATGATTTTTGTGTGTAGTTTAACAGTGTTATTTTCACATCTAAGAGTACAAATGATAAACTGAGATAACAATTGTGTTGTACCTGATAATTACGCACGAGCAGCATGAGTTACATGGCAATAGTTGAGTTGTCAGAAAATCTGTAACATACGTTTGAAATATATTAAAAGTTCTTAGTCACGCGCAACTGTAAAGAAAAATTCTGAAGAAGTTCTGAAAATATATTGTTGGAGACACTATCCACTTATATTCACGTTCCTGAGAAGCCGTCATCAGGCAAAAACCATACAAGCAAAGTATTCGCTTCGCTATTAAAATTTTATTGGGATAACACGACCCATATAATTGTAAAATTACTCGAAATTAAGAAATTCTTTACTCACTAAATTCTCTTCAATTTATCTCATAATTTTTTGTGATCCATATAATGAAAGAAACGTTTACTATGAATTGTGATTTTCGTCTCCAGTCAATAGTTTGTAGGAAAATTATTCGACTCATATTTCTTCGATATTTTAGTGCAAATACTGTATCTTACCTTATCAACGTCAAATTTTAAAGTATTTTATTTTCTTTCTAAAAAATAGCATAACCTCAGAGGATACATAGCATTTCCTTCGAAAATAGCGAAATTTTTATTATTCGAGGTTCACCACTATAGTGCTTCAATAGTAACCTAAACTCATCAATACTTTAAAACCAAATCACAGCATAAAGAGTTTCAATTGGTATTCACGTTAGGGGATGTTCGGGAACTCGATGCAATTTTTCATTACTTTTTTCATCTTCAATACGCGTACAGCTCTAATAGAATTAAAACTAGAGTTTTCCTCTTTGTACTCATCTGAACTCATGATAGAATTCCTGTCTTCATCCTTACATGCGCGGTTTTCCGTTGACTTAGGACGGGGATCGAGAATATCGGTGAGGATGGTGGCAGGGAACAATTCATCAGTGAGATCCAATTATCACAAAGAGATTTGGTCTCCCTGCAGCGGAAAATTTCAGAATATGTCAAATTATATGTATACACATAAATGTTTATATACATATAAACTCATTGTACTACATTACTAAGACTAGCATATTAAAAACTCGGCATGCTCAATGTGTCAGACTTCCTCATTAGCATGCATTTTAATTTTATTACATTTATTGTGGCTAGCCCAAAACGCTGTAGCTCCATGCTGCAGTAGACGTAAGCTATTGTATTGGAATTCAAGCATATTTTTTACATATAAATTTCAGAGGCCCAATAAACAACTTCTTGAATATGCGAAAAGTTTTCATATTTGTATAACAAATGAATTCTCGTTTTGTGGAATTAAATATAAATGCTTAAAATTCTTCATCTTGCGCTTGCTGTTCAAAAAGTAACATTAAATAATTTAAATACATGAAATAGCAATGCAATTGAATGAAACCTGTTTGTTGAAAAAAATTCTTTTAATATTGGCCACCCCAAAAATGAAATATCCCTACACTTAAGGCGTTGATCATTTTCAATTGAGCTTGTGATTCTTCTACCGTGGACTTTCCCTCAAATAACTAACATTTAAAAACAGTTGTTGCTCCTTCATAATGTTAAAAATGGCATGTTTTATAATTTTTAAATAAAATCGTCAAGTTTAAGGGTAGTTTAATTCTTAATGCTTTGACAGCGACATGAGCTACCGGTGTACACGGAGGGAATTTTTATAATGCTGCTGACCGACCAGAAGTCACATTCAATTTTCATAAATACTGAATCAAAACTAAATAAAGACACGATCCAGTTGATATTTACTATTCTCAACATTGCTTGCTATAACTGACTTTGAATATGAGTTGAATATTGAACTTCAGTTTTACCTGTCGCGGTCAAAATGTTGATGAAATTCAGCTGAAGTAGCTTCTTTTGTAAAGGCAAAAAGATAAAGTATTCCGGTAGCTAACAGTCATCCTCTGTAAACGCCAATTGTAACCGCGGGTTAGGCTTTTCCAAGTATTTTCTACCTTTACCCATTGATTATATTTTGTAGTTAACGATCTTTGACAACTACTTTCAGACGTTCAAATGACAATTATATATCGTAAACAGAAACTTTAGTTGTGCTGGATAACCGGTTGAATCTGCATCTCATTCGTTAAAAGAACAGTTTTAAGATAGTGAAAAAATGGTTGCATCCTCTTTCGTCATCTTTTGTCTAAATCCTTCAGCAGTTTTGACTTAATGTTCAGCATTCATGCATAGGACTTTTTCACTAGGCGTCAATAAATATCTACTTCAACTTGAGTGACAATGATGAAAGGCTCCAGATGGTTGAAATTCCTGGTCTCTTTTAACACGCTGCTTACGATACGACCCATCGATGGATCATGTTGAAGTTCTTCCTTCTGCAATACAATCAACCTATGGGTCGTCTGAAAAATGCGAAGAATTTTTAAAAATGAATGGTATCCAATGGACTCAACTAAAGTTTGGTATTAAAAAAAATTACCAACAATTTTTTACCTCAAGTATGAGTTGAACATCGAACTTCAGTTTAACCCATCGCAGTCAACGTGTTAACACTTAACACTATACGATGTGCAATGGTGATGATATAAAGCGGGAATTCAGGCTAGTTAATGTTACTCCATTCCTTTTTGCCACCTTCAAATTACTTTTTGTAGGCTACAGGTGTGGGCTTTGCGTATCGGCGCTTTCAAAGATTATAAAAACTACAGTGAGGTTTCAATTCCCACAAAATAGCTTACCAATGTAACTAAACGAGTTGAAATGTTGCGTAATCCTTTTCCTTCCATATTTTGTCGTTAATGCAAAGTACGCCGAAAAAGTTCATCTATCTGTACTACCAGGTAGAAAATTCTCCAGCAAATTTGCCAGACCAGCTTCAGGCATCAAATTAGGCTAATTTAATTCATAGAACTTGAAAGAGGGTAACATCTAACAGTTACAGAATAAGTCACAAATACGGCTGTTCTGCAATTTTTTTTTCTAAATTTAATGTGCATAGGTGAGATGGTTTCGTCGTAAAAATTTCCGCTTGTCCTTGGCCCATAGCAAATCCAACAAGGTGTCCACGAGACCACAGGGTGCAGGTTGCAGAAGCGACCAGCAGATATGGAAAGACTAGTTCCTTGGTGCCAACTGCTCCCGCCAACACGTCCAAACCCTCAACCAGCAAGTTCCACAAGAAGCTTGTTTCAATGTGAGAACTTCATTCAGAGTTTCTTCTCTCCTCCCACATGAAAAGTCAGGGTCTGAGTACAGTGAGGACACTCGTGATACAACTGACCACTTCGGCCGGGTGCAGCAGGTATGAACGTGTAAAAAAAAGATACGTAGATCGTGAATTTTATGAATTTATTTACTTTGGTTAAACCGAATATTGCATGTAGACTTTAGCTCAATAAATTCACTAAGAAAGAGGAACCAACCAAAGTCATGAGCTTAGTTAACTTAACTGATCAGTGGTTCAAAAAAAGGAATGCAAAGCCATGAAGCGATACGAGATCCGCTGCCATTAGCCCGCAGCGTCAAGATAATGTGAAGTTGAACAATAATCAGAAATTAAGTTCTACCTCAGTTAACTCTGTGCTAAAGATATGCTCACTAAGTCAGCGTAAAAGAATTTTTCAAAATGATCAATTACGAAACCCGCGTCCATGAAGTTTGGAAAACTTCAGTGTACGGTGACCTCAGAACGTAAAGCAGTGTTGAGAAAGTGTGCAAGTAAATGAGTTTGAGATAAATACTTCACACAGAAGTAAAGCCCTTTGAGCTTAGCAATATGGTTTGTGTAGTAATAAAAGGACTTAATGGATCAGATTTGTTAATATTTTAACAGGGAAATATTAACAACTGTTAATATTTTAACAGGGCATAAATGAAATAAACTTCATTTATAAATTAAATTTTCATTAGTTAAATAAAATGGACAGTTGGTGAATTAATTTAAATTTAATTGCACTTTCATTTCAATTTAATTTCATTAAATTATATTAATAAATAAATTAAATTGAGTTTTAATTCAAAAATTAAAATCATTCATACAACCAGATAAATAGAAGTGGAGATCATCAAAAACTGATAGAGTGGAGAGCAATGAAGGAAGAGATGATGCTCAATGAACAGGAAGGCAACTGTTATGTAAAAGGAGAAATTGTGAAAGTTCCCCTGATTAAAAATTAGTGGTGAGAGCACCGCCACTTCCCGAAATTAACGGAGATCAGTTACTAAAGGTCACAAAAAAATTCAAAATTTGATAAAATATACAAGTGAATAAAGTAATAAATGAATCAATGTTGAATGAGTTAAAGTGCCGTGGCTTATGCTACGAAGGATGAGAACGCCAATGCACAAGAGAAGGCCTGCATGACGATCACAGGGAGGAACCACCACTACCTCTACCCCGCTCCCTTGCCGCACCAGCCTGATCTCAGCAAACAGCCGCACACCTCTCCTCAAGTGCTACAGTACGAGAAAGCCCTTGCAAAACTTCACAATCCAGCACCACGGAGCAATCTCTGGATTACATGTAGGATAAAATGAATATTGCATAACACGTGGACAATCTTGCTTTATTCTATCGCTCATAGCATCGAGCCGAGTAACACCTTATGCCGTGACCGCATAAACCTTCGCCGAACCTCTGTCGTGAATTACTAGAGGAATGTTGCCATCAGTATCCAACGCTTCTTTTAACTATCTCTAGACATAAGGTAGCATTGTACTAATGTAAATCAGCGAAGACACGCCTCATCGTAGAATATACCTCGCTTCGAATGATCTATCGACTAATTCTTACAGAATTCCTACCTCTGGGAATAATTTTGCAAGAAGAAATAGGAGCCGTAAATTTTTAATAAGCTCCTGCAGGGAAAATTTTCCCTCGACAAGTCTCCCTTTAGAGGGGAAATTTTCGATCCCGTATAAATTCTTTTATTGAGAAAGAGAAACACTAGCTCCTAAAATAATGGAATCTAGTCACGTAAGTTTCTTGAATTCTTTGTAACCAATAAATGGCGTTCGAAGCTTTTTAACTTATAGCCAAATTAGTTCAGTGTTAATAAAAATGAGTTGAATTGACGAAAAATGTTATAGAAAAATATAAAATATCGAAATGAAATAAAGTGCTTCCTTTCACATGTTTAACCTTTATCATTGCGTATGAATTTTCAAGTGTCAAGAGACATCAAATCACAACAAAGCGTAAGACAAGCACTTTGTAACTGCACTCAAGGGATGGTTTCCCTCTTGAATATTTTCGATCACGATTAGCTTTTTCAAATTCTTATCGTATCGGCGGTGAACTGCGGTAGTTATGAGTACGAGGTGGACCGGACAAGCCTCTGTCATCATGAGAATTTCTGAAGTTCCAATGAATTGTCTTATAAGAACATGGATTACTAGAGAAACACTAGCCATGGTTCAAAAATGACTGAGTAGAAAAAACACAAAGCTATAAATTAAAAACAAAAATTTTACCCCGAAACAATCACTAGCCATTTTCAGGTTACCTTTAGACTTACGAATCATTTCTTGCTATCTTGTGTGTGTACAAGCTGTGATTGTGTGGCCTATGAAAGAATTTAAACTCAAGCCACTGAAGGTATATAAAGGCGGGGGGAGAGCCTCTGCCCTCATACGGTCACCAGCCTTCGAACAGAGTGCATCGTACACGCGCCTCCTGACGCTTCCATCAGGTAGGCTCGCAGCTACTGCCAAGCGCTCGAAATTCAGCCATTATATTAAAATGTTCAACTTTCGAATCAACTAACAATCTTATTTGGCTCACCATAGAAGTAAAATAAGTATTTTGTCGCTCAAATTTACTTGCTTTGAAAAATTTAAATGTTTATGCTTACAAAAGGTTACGATATTTAAGTTTAAATTTTTAAAATATATCTGCCGTACATTGAGTGTGACGCCATCTGTTGTGTGCTGTGTTGCGTGGTTGTGCGGAATATCTAGTAAGCCGACCTGTTCTGAAAAATCTCATTCTTATAAGTTTTGATCTCAAATTGATAATATTCAATGTCGAAGATGGTACGAGGCTTTAGATCAATGTAACGCACGAGGCTTTAGATTTTGAAGGGCTTTGGAGTAGACCAATGTTGTGAGGGCGGCTTCCGTTTTGAGGCAGCTCGCTATTTTGAGGCAGGTTGCTATTTTAAGGCAAACTGTTATTGTGAGGTCAACTTCGGATGCAAGCCGCTGTTGTGAGTCAGGCCGCTGTCATGAAGCAGTCTCATAATGTGAGGCAGGCAACTGTTATGAGGCAGGCCGCTCGTGTGATCAAAACTGCAGGTGTAGGCAGGCCTCCGTTTTGATGCAGGTCCCTTAAATGTAGGAGAATCTCAAGAAAGGTTCCAATTCTTCGCTGAATGAGTCAAGAGCAAGCTTTTAACCATTATCGGCCAATAAATTAAAAGCATGACTAATTTTGATGTTTGTTAGGCTGAAACTTATTGTTAAAATATTTAATAAGCAGTACTCTGCGTGCGCTGTTACGGAGAAGCAAAATACTTTAATGAGGAACACGATGACAAGATGTAATAATTCGTTAGCTAACCAATGCGACTTCGTGGAAATCAGAATTTTTCAATGTTATTATTCATTGTGTGTTATTGAGGTATGCAAATTTCAGGCTGGCTGTTTTATGTTTCTGAATCATGAATCATAAAATGCGTATTGAGGCTCATGAACACGAAATCAAGACAATTGCACTAATTCTATCAGTATAGTTCTCATTAAACTGTTCAATTAGGGCAGCTAATTATATACAATTCAAAAACCTCTGCGTACGCAACAGTAAGCAACACAAGCCTTATGGATGTGAGACGTGAAATAAACACTTACATCTCGCAGTACTTTATGTAATACATGCGCAAGAACTGCCACCATTTGTGACAATTTTGCTCAAGCAGCGACAAAATCTGTCTTACCATTTACAATTCTGTTTTTGGAGCCCTCGGAGGCACTCAACTGAAAGTGCTCGTCCACAGCGCTGCTGCGTGGAAATTCATTTCTGAGTAGTGAACCATAACAACGTCCATGTTTCCAGCGCTTCTGTAAGTAGAGATTTGCATTATGAAGAACATAATTACCTCAATATAGCAGTACAGTATTTTTTACTTCACTTAATTAAACATATTTTTAAAAATGAGAGCATTTATTACACTGATGTAAAATGAAAGGTGAAAGCCAACATTTCAACACGAAAGCCCAATCAAAAAGTTTTGATGAAGAGATCGTCTCACTGGAGCACGTCCGAAGTTCCTGTATGTTAAGAAAAGTTTTGATATTGCTGAGTGTGTCGGTTGAATGAAATACGCAATTTGTCGACCTTTCACTTGGGATTAAGATAAAATTGTATTATGTGGTTTTTGGGGTCTAGAGTGCCAATAACTATTGGCTAGGACACGTACAGGGATGCTAAAATTTTCAGTCGAAGAAATTATTAAATAACGACGTAAGTAAGCCTCGTGCGTTACATTCCATCTTCCGCAGTGAAGATTATCAATTTAGGATTAAAATTTGGAAGAATGAGTCGTTGGTAGAAATTACAAGTTGGTGTACGAGGATGCAGATAAGTTTTCTAAGAATCAGAGTTCTGAAAAAAATGAATTTAGACTAAATCAATCGAAAATGTTGCATAGTATATATAATAAGCTGAGGAACTCATAGCAGCATTTTGACGAGTAGAAAACTGTAACAGTGCGGGGCAATTCTTGACACGAAAATTATAACGTCAAGGGCTTGGCTAAGAGCGACAAGGTGTTAAATTATGCATGCAGTTTTGCATGGGAATAAGTTTGGGGGCAAGAAGTAGCAGCTACAAGAAAATCAAAACTATAGGAGATGTAGAAATTGGCCAAAACCCCAGGTTTACGTGAAAAATAAATAAACTGCAAATGAAGTTGGTAATGAGCGTGTAATCGAATAGAAAAAATTTCATGGGATTCCGGTTCTTTGGATAGAAAAGGAATTGTGATTGTTGGGGTTATTTAGTATGAAAACAGTAAGAAGACGTTACAGGAAAAGTAGGTTGCAGGTGAATGAACAGAGTCAGAAGACAGTTAGAAATAAAATACTTGATCCAAAAGGGCATGCTTGACAGCTAATGATTAATACCAGTTAATCAATGAGCATATAACATAAATTCGGTATGGCCTAGCTTCGGAAATTGCACATTTCATACTGTAATGGGTGATCGAGAGAACCACCTCTACTGTGGCGCTGTAAGGCTAAACTCGTAAACGCAATCATGGGCCTGTTGCATGACCGGACAAAGCTTTTCTCTGATCTAGCAGCTACCAAGAAATTCAATGGGAAAGAGCGCAAATGATCTGATTCTTCGTTCATTGTAGGGCATTTTCTCACTTTTATGGCAAAGGTCTATTTTTGTCACTGTTATTTTTCTCATCATGCAGAATTTTGATAAACTTTTACAGACATCGAATGTTGCGAAAGTCATGCATTGATTTATAATGTGTCCACGTTCATGCTTGAAATGTTGATGATAAGCATTGCAAACGTATTTCATCACGTGTAATGCGTATTCAGATAATCAAACCACGAACTGAGTCCAGTGATGAACGGACGGCACATTGTTTCTACGATAGCGTGACTGTGTTAGACACTAGTTCAGTCGTCATAGAAGTAATCTTCCTCCCTTGGCCACTTCCACTGGAGTGTTATCTCACTGCAGTGCTGCGGCCCGATGGCTGCAAGAAACAGTCCTCGCTGCAGCACAGTCTCGTTCGTAATTACTGAGATTTCCAGAAAACACGACGTTCGATCCATGCTATCCTGATTGCCGATGATTGACGAGCGAAACTCGTCTTAATTTTGGTAAGAATGAAATTTCATTACTTTATTATCGACATGATAAAAACAGATTTAAAAAGAAAAGTGATGTGTTTTCCGAATTAAATGCACTTCAATCAATTGTGTTGATCACGAGAGTTCAGCTTTCAGAATGAACCGTAGGGGAGATATAGATGTACTCAACTGCTGGTCTATTTTCGAGCTATTTTTCGTTTTTGGATGCTTGAACTGAAACGCTCAACGGGTAAAGATCAAAATTATATTTTAGGGAAGGGATAGTTCTGTCATAATTAGTAATTTTTTGGCTTGCTACTTAATTTTACCATAACCCAGAGAACAACTCATCATTACCAATATCACTTCACAAATGTGGATAAAGAAAGTTGTACAGTAGGGTGGAGCATTTGTGAACTTTTTATAAAAATTGAAGTTGGGCTACTTCTAAAAATGTGCTACGACAGGAGAAAAAATCTGTGCTGAATTTGAGTGGAATTGGTCGATATCTTTTACCTCCACAACGCACTTGAAAACTGATTTTTATGCTTAATTTTGCTGAAATGCTCAATATTTACACTTTTTTGATTTTTAGCTATTTTAACGTGGTCCCACGTATCTAATGATAGGAAATACCATAAATTATAATACTTTAGTGGAAAATGCATGAAAATATAGCATCTTCTACCTCCTCACGTGACTCAAAACATGCATTTTTTATGCAAATATATGGATGTAGCCTATATGTAAAATTATTCAAAATATCACACCACTAAATTTTGTTATAAGCTAGTTTATAATGACTTTCTATGTATTTATAGAAGTTACTCGAGAAGTTTCGCAAAGCTATGACATCATCTTCTACCTCCTCAACAACACTATATAGTGTGACCATAAAATTGAACCTTTTCGTAATTTGTGATACCAATTTATTTTACGAACCATCCCAATTAGATTATTAATTACAGCGCTCTGCTTGTTTGTTGCATATTTTTTACTTATTATTGATGAAATAAGTAATAAACAGTTACCATGACTCACCGCGGGAGGGTGGTTGTAAACGAGTCCCACCCTAACCGACCCCATCCTCCCTTGTATGGTCGACTACTTATCATTTCTTAACTTTCATAGCATTTAATTAAAGTACTCATTGAAATCCTTCTTAGTCACAAACTTAAAAAGTTTTCTTCTAAATTCCAAAACATTCTTGATGTAGCCATCTTTTTCTTCTTGCCCCCAAACCTTTACTGATGCTTCCATGACAAGTTTAACTGCCCTCTCCACTGCCTGGGTGTGACATGGAAGCTGAGGAATTTCTAGCTCCAAGTCTCCAGATTCCATCAGCTTGGCAATCCTATCTCCTGGAATGCATTGAAGCACAGGAGGTTCAGCAAGCTGGCAGTCTTGCCAATCAATCAAATGCAGGTAGTCGTTCACATTCACATATATAGAGACATGGACGAGAATGTGAGGGCGTTATCTTTACCAAAAATATGTGTGAAATGTGAACGACAACTTGCATTTGATTGATTGGTAAGACTGTCAGCTTACTAAAACTCCTGTGCTTCAATGCATTCCAGGAGATAGGATTGCAAAGCTGATGGAATCTGGAGACTTGGAACTAGACATCAGTAAAGGTTTGGGGGCAAGAAGAAAGAGATGGTTACATCAAGAATGTTTTTGAATCAAGAAGGAAGGCTGTTAAGTTCGAGACTAAGAAGGATTTCATTTAGTACTTAAATTAAGTGCTATGAAAGTTAAGTAATGATAGGTTATCGACCATACAATGGAGGATGGGGTCGGTTAGGGTGGGACTCGTTTACAGCCACCCCCCGCGGTGAGTCCTGATAACTGTTCATTACTTATTTCATCAATGATAAGTAAAAAATATGAAACAAACCAGCAGAGAGCTGTAATTAATAATCTAATTGGCACAGCTCGAAAAATAAATTCTTACGACAAATTACGAAAGAACTAACTTTATGGTCACACTATATAGTGTTGTTGAGGAGGTAGAAAATGATGTCATAGCTTCGCAAAATTTCTTGAGTAACTTCTATTAACACATAGAAAGTCATTACAAACTATCCTTCAGCGAAATTCAGTTGTGTAATATTTTTTATAATTATGTATATATTTGTCATGCATATATTTATCTAAAAAATGTATATTTTAAGTCGCGTGAGGAGGTAGAAGATGCTATATTTTCATACATTTTCCCCTAAAATGTTATAATTTAAGTGATTTGCTCTCACGATATAAATAATATATGAGATCACATAAAAAAGTTGAAAATGAAAAAGAAGGAATATATTGAGTATTTCAGCGAAATTAAGGTTAAAAAATCAATTCTCAAGTGCGTTAAGGAGGTAAAAGATATCGACCAATTCCATTCAAATTTGGCACAAATTTTTTTCTCAAGTCGTAACACATTTTTAGAGGTAGCCTAACTTCTCTCTAAAAAAAAGTTCAAAAGTGCTCCACCCTAGTGTACAGGCCTCAATACGACGTAATGCAGCCTGGTAGAGTGGCGTGCATGAGAGCTGGGGGAAATTGTGCGATATTGGAATTCATTTTTCCTTCAAACAGCCGGTCAACATGTGTGTCACCGCTGCAAAAGAGCTCAATATCGAAGTCGCTGGACGGTGAACGACATACGGTAGTCCAGGGAGGGCTGGTCGCTCTTAATTTTATGGGTATATGGTATTGGCGTTATACCTCTAAGAATTATCGTTCCTTCACCCTCTTTGAGAGCCAAGTTAGTTTCTTGTTTCAATCACACTTCCGTGCGAATGAAATATAATTCAGTTGATTATTTGTGATGCGTTATGCTACCTGAAAATAGTAATATCAATCTGTCAAGGAACACTTGTCTTATTGATACATGTATCTTTTTAAAATGCTAATTTTACAACCGTGCCGAATTACTTTTAAAAAATCTGTACCTTTTTTGGCAGTAGAAGATGCAGACACTCAACTAAACGAGACTAGAAAGCTGCATGGTCTTCTCTCGATGTGTGAGCAGTATATTAATTGGATAGTTAGCTTCCTCGACGCAAACCCTCGCTCTACATAGAGTGAGACTCTCGTCTTGAACAAAGAAAGAAAGCCATCAATAAACTGCTTCAAGCGATCGGACATCGACTGGCGCTAAATGTTATTTCATTCCCTATAACTTGGCTGGAATTAAGTTGATTGAAATGCGTATTTTTAAGAGCAGGTGACAAGTCGATGATCGAAGAACTTCGGAGTGTTTGCTCAAGGCAAGTTCGGTGGGGCCTGGTAGAAATTGATAAATGGGCGTTTATATTTCGCTCCATGAACTGACCTCGTATTGAAAGATGTCTGGATGAAGTGCATCAAGAGTTATGTAGAGTGATGTTCGCTGGGCTCAAGTGATAATGGACTGCTAAATTTGATATCTAAAAAATGTGATTCCCAACATCATTCTGAAATACTTATAAACTGCTATTATATTCAACCAGCTCAGCATTTCAAATCTAAACCATTCTAAGGAGACAACCTAGGGCTGGAAAAGAAATTAGAGCTGTAAAGAAATTAGAATGTAATGCTCATATAAATAATTAATTTAAAAAGTTTAAAAAACTAAACTCAAGCTTTTGGATCTCTACAAGTTCTCCATATGTAATTTCATGTATAAAATACTGAATGATGATGGCGACAAGGAACTCAAACAATTATTAACTAATTCAAACAATTATTAGCAATTATTTACAATAATTTTAAAACGCATTTGAAAATACGATCCTTGGGCGTGAATTTTCCCATTAATTCCTCAAGGCTTACGCCAATACCATCGTTTGTGAAACTTTTATTCGTACCGCAGGCGCCAAAAGCTGTGTGGCATCATGTGTTTGAATAAGCAAACAATTTGATAACATTTGAATGTCACGCACGACAAATTTGAATTCGGGATATTCAATAACCGTCATTTGATATACTGTCTCCTTTAGGAAGAATAATTTTATTAACACTATGACGATGATTATAGCAGGTGAACAAACTCGTTATTCCCCTAAATAGCAAATAATTTCTTTCAAGTTATCCGAAATTTATGTGTTAAACAAAACATTCGGTCAAAAATTGAAGCTCCTACGAAGGCATTTGAGTTTAAATGCACGAGTAATTAGCAAACTCAAGTAATGAATGAACGAAGATAATTATTTCTGACTGCATGTTTTCATACAGAGGCGAATAAAATATGTATTCATTGAGATTTTCAAACAAAGGCTGCTCGTAATGAAGTTTATCCGTTGTTCATTTAACATCATAGTATAATTCTAAAATTTTCATGAATTTCCCCTTTCGTAAAAGTGAAGAAAAAACCTCACACGTGCCATAAATTTTCGTCACCATTAAAAAACCTCGTCTGGCATTTATGTGCGGCTTTAACGCCCCTGATAGGCTACATGAAAGGAGGGTTCGGGTCGTAAACGGGCAATAATTAACACTTAAATCGGGATAAAACTGTCACCAGACCTCAAGTATCAGATTTCATTATAATCGGAAACTCGTATTCGCCATGTTCTAATTTAAAAGTTCACTTGAATTACGCACTTATTATATTTTGCATGCAAGGAAACACAAGGAGCAAATTGCAACCTCGAACAAACTCCAATTCAGCTGCACTATTCACTCGCTCAAACGCGAGCGATGTGTTGTATCAAACACAGTAATGTTAAATATTTGCATCCGTAATTCACAAACCAGGTAAAGAGTATCTTTCAAAAATTAATTTGTAGAAGTGTGTATGATGAATGTGTTAAACAATTATCTAGTTTGACAAACGATGTCCCAAGAAAACTTCGCGAAGTTTCGTGATTTCCAATCATTAATATTTTCAACAATTTATTGTTTCCATCTCGACAGTATTTCTCTTTCAACTTTATGGTTTTTTCGAGCCTCAAACCCTGTTGGCTTTAATCCGCATAGAAAAGGTGATTATAAATGCTTCTTGATAATTGAAAAAATATCTCCTGTCAAATGCTAAGCTAAATTTCACTCGTTCAAAAACTTGATATGATGCCCACGAGTGTGAAACTATTTCTCAGTATTTTCATTTCTTTCTACTCTTTTAGTCAAGTTAAACAAAAATTTTTTTGCTCTGTGGTTCTTTGTAACCTATGGAACATCATGTCTGAGCATTATTTTTTTAAGAAATGTTTAGCTTTCGTTTTAAAAGCATTTTTAAATGGTCCAATATCGTTTCCTTGCTATTTAACAAATAATGCACGTGATGCAAAGAACTTTGAGTTAAAACTTTTTGCATCTGCTCCGAAGTAATTCGTTAATGCAATTTTTACGACAAAACCTTTGTTAAATTAATACATTATATATCCAAGCGTGAATTAAATAATGTAAATGTAAGGTCTGAGCAAAATCAATGCTCTACAACTGGCCAATTGAGTATAACATTTTTCTGTATTTAATGCTTGGTGACTTCCAGTTTCGATTCGTCGAGTGTGAGGGTTTAGAACAACGTTACCTGATTATCTTTCAGATACAAATAGTGTTTAGAAGGCGACGTGTACAACGGAACTCCTGTATGAACTTTAGATGATGCACATCTCAACGAAAAGTCCGTTTCTGGGAATGAGAAATGAGAATTGTATTAGTTAACCTAAAAAAAAAAATATTTTTCAATGTTCACATTTGAATGGTATAAGTTTTGTTACATAGTTTTTAGATATCATTAAGAGGCCTGAATTGTCTTGATTGTAATACATTATTGTTTATTTCTTTAGCTTTGATGCCTTCGCTGAAGCAAATCAGGATGTTTTTCGTTTTTTTAGAGATATATTTCTCTTTTATTTCACTTTCGAATTAACTCATGGTTCCGATCAACTACAGGGTTCATAGGTTAACAGTATCACTGAAATTGAAATGATAATCTCAAAACTAGAAGCAAGGATTAGTATAAGATATAACCACCGAACATGTGTGTGAATTAAAAGGGTATCAAACAAATTCAATTGAATGAACACTTTCATATTTTTCTTTCATTTGGTAGGAATCTTGGCCCTTTAAATTTTACCTTAATACTGATTTCTGTTGTACACAAGTTTTGGACTATGTATCACCAAATGCTGATCTTTCTTATTTGGGGATGATAATAATCGTGAATAATTCCTGGCAAAATGATATCAGGTTAAATTCTGAGCATAGAAATATGATCGGAACAACTGCATTCTTGTGTGATGTTGACTACAGCATTTTGTGCGTATTACGCACCCATTATGTGAAGCAGGGTTATAATTTCAGAAAAGCTGGAATTAACTTAATGGCATGGAAAATTTTGCTGCAGGAAAAATAGTATTATACTGATTAGATAATCATTTTAAACCAGAAAATTTCAAAGCAATTCCAAACTGCAACAATGAGTTACATAAATTTATTCGTCATTGCACTTCGGAATATTTTGAGTAGATGACTCTGAAAATAGCCTGCGGAAATATGGCGTGGGCTGGGAGCAGGCACAGAGAAACTAAGTGTTGCAGGCAACTAACTGCGCAGAGTATGAGCAATTGTGTGCCGGCACTCAGGGCTCAGCGCTGTAGCCTTGCACAGAGGGATGTGGTTACTCTTTTATACCATGTGGCCATAAGGGGAAAAGTTCCACTCAGTTTGTACTGTACATGACAAAAGAATCTATCTAAACTTACTTGCTTGTTCGGAAGAAATTTGCCAAGCGATGAAAAAAAATGGGTCGCACAAGGGAAATTACGCCGAATATTCAATTTTGTTTTAGGTCACAGCATCGTTAGATGCATCATTTTCTTGATGAAATGCATATTGTCACCTCTTTCAGAAGTAGGAAATCGGTTAGCTATGTTTTCTTCAGATTTTCTTTTCCTCTGCTTATCCGGTATTTACTGTTAATTGGATTGTAAAAGAATTTCTTGGTCTGCTGTTATGTCAGATACCTAGTAGGGAATTTGATTTTTTGGAAATAGTAATAAACTCACTAGCGTTACTCGTGATTGCTCAAATTAAGATGATACTGAAGAAGGTTACAGAAAATTTATGCAATTTAAACAGTTTAAAATTACACCATTTTCAAATTTTTTCGAAAGGAAATTAGTTTTCCAAGCTTCATTTATTACTTAAAAGAAAAAACTTGATTGTATATCGTACGTTAAGAATTTCTATATCGAAAGACACATTAAATTTGAGGTTTGATCCTTTGAGAAATAAAGTTCCAAGCCCTCACATAACACAGCGCTGGTGCAGGCGCTCTTCCTGATAAAGTCGCCTGTTCACTTGTATGACTGGTCGATTACGCAAATGATGCAAGGGCTTGAGATGGCGGATATATCTGACACCAACACATAGATAGAAATTCATATTCTAGCCTGCGATGGGATCATGGATTGAGAAAGCGTTATCTGCTCGTCGAAATCGATAGAGAAAAGAATTTTCCTTTTGCTAAAAAATTGCTCACGGGGTGCAGTTCGGCAAATGCTACTCCTTAGATTGAGCGCCGTTCCATATTACGATCCGCTGTAATTCAATTGTGAAGTTCATGCAACAAAAAGATCTGGGTTGAAAGGTTACAGAACTGTAGAATATTCGAGACTGCATGAGAGTGATTTGGCGTTGTTAGATGGCCGGCTTAAGATATTCAATGAAAATGTCTCGAAGCTGATTTGGGACGATACCATAGAGAAAAATTTTAAAGACTGAGGTTAATTGAAGGGATTTTTTTAACGCAAACCATATTGTTAAGCACAGAGAAATGATTTTTGACGAAAATTTTGTCACAATTTTTAAAAATGTGTTTCTCGGGCAATTTTATTCAGGTTTTTAATGCCACCTATGAAAAGGGACTGGTCAATTATGTTTGAGAGAATGGACGCTAATACAGTATATCAGCTAAGCGTTTTCCTACTTTAGCAGAAAAAAATTTCAAGTTGTTCATGTAGTCAAAAACTTTAGTGGAATTATCAAGCGTTAAGTAGAAAAAGTTGTGTTCTTGGGCATGATCCATGCAATCCAAAAGGTCAGTCAGCTTACTAGTAATACCATGAACAATTTTTAAAAATTTCACGGAAATGGTATCAAAACAGTTGCGATACATTTTTTTCTCGCAATATTTTGTATCATCTTACAAAATGGATTTAATTGTTTTTTGTAGTACTACTTTTATGCTTATAATTAGGACTAAGCCGACGCTATATATATTTTAATATCGGTTTAGAATTGTGTGAACTTGAGCGTAAAATAGCTTTTTTTGATGGTGTTACTTAGTTTGTAACATAATTTTTTAATCACTTATACATTGCTTTTGATATTCTTCCTCCGTAGAGTAATACAAGGCACACTTGACGCTTTTTGTATTGATAACGCTGTGTTCAGTAATCCAGGACGTTTGTCTATTTTTCACTGCAATTATAAGAGTGATGATTCGATAACGTTGACTATAATTTTACGAAGCATTTATAATTTCAGCTAGGCTTAATATATTTTCATCGATGCAAGCAGATCAATGTCTTGATGACTTGACCATTGAAGAAATTTGCTCTTTTATTACAGTACGCATTTTTCCAAAGTTGAATTCATTTACGCAACGATAGTTGTAAGTTTCCACCTGTTGCTTTGGTACAAGTATTAAAGACATTTTATTAATTAGAAACAATAAGATATGATCAAATAGATTGAGAGTTACTAAATAAATAAAAGAAATTCAATCGGGTCAATCCAGAAGATATAATTATCAAGCAGCAGAGAAGATTCTGATGCTCAACGTGTAGGCTCGGAGTACGTAATGGAAGGAAAGATTTAGACTAAAATGAATTTGGAATATTTGAGGCTTGCTCGTAGCTCTATTGATTTTGATGGGCATCACTCTATAGGAAAACTGTGGGAAGCATTGAAAAAGAAAAGCATTAGACGAGCATATTGTAAATGAGAATTTTTTTAACAGGGGTAAATAATTTCTCGATAGGAATAGGGTTTTCTATCTAAATACACACTTTCCGGCCAAAAAAGTTGATTGCACCCGGGAGCAATATGTATGTGATGAAAATAATCAGGCTTAATAGTTCATTGAACTTTGTTTCGCATTAATGGCAGCTTTGCATTTTTAATAGAATAACGACTTTGTTGAGGGGAGTATATTTTCTAATACTTTTTATTTTATAGAATAAGAAACAGAATAAATAATTTGTATGATGTATCTCAGCCATAAAAATTTATTCCATTCCAGCCAGAATGTACAGAACTTTGACTACAACAAGCGACAGATGAAAATGTGACAGTAATTCATGGTGTTTAGTTTTCCTACTTGTGAAATGATGGTAAGTTATATCTCACATAACATTTTTTACAGTGTGTATGATAGTAATAGTTGAATAATGTCTTCTGTATGACACAAGTTAACTGATGTAGTTACTGCGCATTCATGGTCATTAAATATACTCTCAGAATTATTTCAACTGGCCTCATACGAAGACGGGTTCGTACGGGTTATGGTTTATGAACGAATAGACTTGTTGAAAATATTTTTTTATTACTTAAGTACGATCGAATGCCTCAGAAGTATTTTGCGAGTTCTTATGTTATATTTTTCATCGTAGTAAATAAGTAAATACAAGAATACTAATTGCTGAAATTATCCATTGTACTCTGCTCGTTAGCGTGATAGCAATTTTTCAAAATGGGTATTCATCCGGTATAATTTTACTCTCCGTTTCCTAAAGAATGGAGTTGTACTATAGCCACGATTTTTATATTCTTAATGATGCTGCAACAATAACAATTGACTGTAGGAAAGGAAGAAAGAAAGAAAGAAAAGCAGTTTAATTCCAATAAAGTTGATATATGAAATCTTTCAACACTAGTTTTTGAAATGTCTTAACATTAAGATCCTTAGTTGATATACACTTATGGGTACCGTGATACATACGTCAGTTGTCGAAATAAATGATTGAAGAAAAACATGAAAATACATTCTTTTTGTTGCGTTAATCTAAGTTTGATAACGCATGTAAATACAAGTAAAAAACACAAACAATAACATAATACTAGCGATGCATTGATGAAAACGCTCTTGTAAGTGTGCGCTTGCACTGAAATAATAACTTAAGAACTAACGATATTAGGGATTAATGTTGAATGTAATATGGGCGCATTTAAATCATTCTGCGTTTAAGACTACGAGGTCGAAATTCACAAAAAAATTCACTCCTACGTATCAACTAGTTGTCAAATAACGAGCTCTGAAAAAATGAAATATTTTACCACAACACATATGTATAATATTTTCTATACAAATAATGCTGGCATGAAAGAGTTAACCAGACTAAGAAATATGAAAATGAGTTTTTGTAACGACGTTAAGGGAATCATATACAACACAGTGGCAGCAATTCGCAAAATTAATTAACTAAATAATACTGTCATAACGCACTCACGAGCGTCAAGAATGAGAAATTGCCCCCCGAAGCTAATAATGGCATTATACAAAATGAATAAGAAAAGAGAACACACAATGTTCTATAAAGTTAGTACATAAAATGAATTACATCGCTTTTTTAAAATATTTTCCATTTAAGGTCCTTAGTTGAAACACGTGTGTGTATCAACTAAGGACCCTTACTTTAAGTTATTTTAAAAACCAATAAAGAGCTTTTTGTATCATCTTTATTGAAAATAAGCTGTTTTTTTATTCTTTCTTTTCTTGAATTCAATTATTCAAATCTCAGTGCGAAATTTACAATGAAAAATCACATCAAAAATATACACGGTAAGATCTATGTGGAATTTTAACAAATGAATTAGATAAAATTTTCTAATTTTCAACATGAAAAAACTTGCAGTTGCGGGGATGTGTTATTTTTTCTTGAAATTCTAATGTATACCCACCCTACCGTAAGAAAGGGAAGACTTGGAACTCATCTGAATATTTACGGAGCCATTTATTGAGAAGGGGGAATGAAAGGAACGAAGATGAAAACACTTTCTTTAAAACTATGTTACGATCAAGTATTTTCAGTCCTGCAGGGCATTTTGAACGCCAAAAAATAAAAAGTTATAATTTATTTTTACACAATCTGAACAAGTTTGCAAGAAAACAGAAATTATAGCGCAAATTACACATTTGCGCCAGACAGCGATAACCGAACGCCATTTCAAACGCAGGAATTGCTTAAATTGAATACACACTATAATGCGGAGGTCAGAGGTTTACTCACTCGAGATAGCTGACGCCACTCCGAAATTCTATAAAATTACTGACAGGCAACATTGCTCTGCATGATAGGGGATGGCTAATTGGAGGCGCTAGCGAGAGGAAGGAAGACTACCGCGGAAACTCCTGCATGTATGCCAAGCCTCGTGAGCGAGAACTCGGGAAGTAGAAGCCACCCACGGATTGAGAAGTTAAAAGTAGGTAAACATGCTCCCATATTCCACTAGAAAGCATGCCAAAGGTAAATTAAAGTTTGGAATTTAGAATTCTTCTCCATAGTTTTCAAATGAAACTGTTTAAAGACAGTGTAAATAAAATTCCTTAATGGTGTATTTTGTATGAGTCAAACTAAGAGCGATCAAGTACTACAACGTGAATTTTTTTGATGGGATTAAGTATTTTGTTGGTGCCTGTGACTTCTTTAAGATCTTCTGATTAGGGTACACTTCATGTGTGTATACATGGATATCTTAATATTGGTTGGGGCTACCTCCGGAGCCATCTTCTACAAATGCTTTTAGAAGTTTAGCGAACAACAGTTAAACTTATGCAAAAAACTTAGAAAATGTTTTTCAAATGAGAAATTCATAGTGCGATTAGACCCAACGCTGTACATTTTTATTGTGTTGATGTCATTGTTACGTATACATCAAAATATTGAATTCTCGGACAATCACACCTTTTTAAACAGGTTCTAAAATTTGACGCGCGTTTACTTTAAAATTGCTCATATAGTAAGGAAAGTTCAGAGAGTTGGATCTATTTGAATTTGCCCTCAGTAACTTTAATAGAGTAAGCTATTTTCGATGACACTCAAACAATGTGCCATACGCTGTGCGCAGCAGTGTGTGTGTAAACGGATTTTGCGCCTCTAAACGTGTATATTTTGCACCAAGAGCTTTCGGCGTTTGCATAGACTTTCTAGAACGTTTCATATCAGTGCATTCATTACATATGTTTCAGCTCCTCAATCAAGAAGTACGATTTTTCTGTACGTTTGAACGATTCTCAAGAAGCTGTAGCCATTTTTCAGATACCAATGGTCACCTTTTAATATTTCTAATCACTCTAAATTATAAGGTAGTATTCATAGCAATCCGCACAAAGAGAATTGCCAAATATTCTCAAGTGTTTACTGGAGAGTGATCTAGCTATTAAAATAGAGTGCAGATGAAATCACTTGTATTTACATCACCTATTTCTGCTAAGACTATGAGAGACGTAAATTTTTTGTACCTCTGGTTTCATGAAATAAAATTTGCTCAGCTTTGGCCGTGCTTAGAAAGACAATGTGATGTACGTGAGTTAAAACGATCATATTGATATCCTAGAGCTCTGCGATAGTTCTCATTTAATTAATATAGCATTTACCATCGTTTAGTAACTACGAACGAATGACATTACCTCATCAAGGGACTACGATGGATAGATTATAACGATCTTTTGTGGATATTTCTCCTAAATTGAACGTCTGAAGCAAAACTTGCGACAGTGCACCGAACACCAGAGGTTTAAAGTCCTTCGCCAAGCAGCTACACATGAGTTTGAAATGTTATAAAATAACTCGAGCTAATACTATTGAACTATTATTATCGTCGTTCAATTTTAGATCGATGTATGACTCGATGCACGATCCCGATGGCCGTAAATAACGCACATTCTGGTCAGCAGAGCGGGCACTCGAGTAGCAGCCCAGCATGGACAGCCGTGGGACGACCAGCGCGAGGCTGCTGCTCCTCATCGCCGTGGCGGCGGTGCTCCAGTCCGGCCCCTCGTATGCCCTTCGTGACAAGGTAGGTGTGGCAGGCGTGTGTGTGGCAGGGTGAGTACAGCACCGTTTACATTGGGGGACATTTTGGCCGTGAGGCGCAACACGTGTATACGAGGCTCACCACTGAGGCTCATATTTGTGGGCGTGTATACGAAGTTCCCTATTCGCTATGATCGAATTCGTCAGGCGCCACCCAAGAGTGCCTTGCAACTCTGTTTAGTCCATGGCACAGTCTCTGTATTCTGTCTGAGACCGGTTAGTGAGCAGTTAGCAGTCATCGGGTGAGGGATTGCCCTTTGCTCATCCATTATGGCTGACGTAACAATGCCGCGAGTCACTCTGGTTTAAACGTTCATGGCTCTTATGAGGCGTATACACATGAGCCTGCGACAAAATGTATTCCAGTGTACAGTAAACAGGGTTTAAATCAAGCAGTGTGCGTAACAGAATGGGTGTATAGGCAGTGCGGGTGACAATGAGAGTAAGAAGCAATGTGTGTGACAGTATGAGTGTATAGTGATGCAACGCTCACTATATTTGCATGTGAAGTCTACCGATTTGGCTATTGCATTGTTCACTTTTCTCCTCTAAAGAAATACATAAATAGATTATGAGAATTAACCCTGCGTCTTAATACTGCTCCCTGCCATACATTAGAGTAGATTTCGCTTTTGTGCCCATGTTAGCTTAGTGACCTGGCTGTTACAACTTAAAACTCACATGGGATGGAATTTATAACTTTTGCTAGCATTCACAGATCAAACACGAACCCTGCTCGTGCTAACTAATGACGATGAGCATTTACTTGTCAGTTACACGACGTATTTACTAGTTCTTCATTGGCCTACTACTCTCACTAGCCACCGAGTGACCTTGTACTCCTACTGATGGCTCAGTGATAGCGTACACGCGTGGTGGCCAAAGATGCTGTACCCTGTGGCCAGAGATTCCAAACGCCCCTCATGCAACAGTTCACCAACTGGTCTCTGGCGATCAGTAGTCGCCCTTAATTGCCTTGGACGTCTCCTATTCTATCAGTAAAGTTGGGTGTACGAAAAGCACAATGACGTATGATCATTTGACAAAAAAAAAATTCTGGCTTTTTACACAAAATTATCTCCCTCCCATCTGCTCTCATAAAGATGAGAGTAACCTGTTATCGCCTTCAAAGTAGTCGTGCAATCTCCGGTAGAACTGATCGCTACACTTAGCTGCAATTCAGGTGCCCACATTGAGCCATAGTCCTATATCGAGTGACATTCAGAGTATCTATGTCGAAAAAAGGTATAGATTGTGTATTATGTGATACTTTTGAAGTGCCTGATGAGGGATGTAGTCTTTCTTCACTTACTGCACAACAATAAGCGGTTGAATGGTAAATTTTGCAACAGTTCACAACCTACTCTTGAAGGTCAGTACAAAAGCGCATAAAAATACTTCACGAGGAAAACTATTCAAAGCTTCAAGTTCCCTGCAACGATAAGGAAGAAGTCGTTTCCGATACGGATGATATAAGAATGAGGAGGAAGTGAAAACAGCTCACCCTAATTTGACCCACAAAACGCTGTTCGAAAACGTCAACATAATCTGAAGAGCAGGCAAACACTCTTGAAAACTCGCATCAAAATGTGCTCTACACAAATACAAGTCACGTAAACTTAAGACCTGTGCATCGATTCTGAGTGAGGAAGCAAAATTACTTATTGGTCTGAGTTGACATGTTGCACTTCAAGGAAAATGAGTGAAACCAGCGTTAGCACTGATTACAGCTTTCGTTCTCGTTGCCCAAGATTTTACAGATATGTACGAATGACCTAATCGTATGCGCGATCACATTTTGAGCAAGCGCTGGCAAAGATCTTCCTTCGAAGACGAAATTTTGATGCAATAAATTTTTACGTCGTTGATCGCATTATTTTCAAACTAAGATATGTTTGCCCCCCACTGTACGATTCTTCATACTCCTTGAACTATTTGAATTATTATTGTTTGAGGTCGCTTTTCCTCCGGGGTCGCCAGCTAATTAACTATTTGAACACTAGACGAGGCCCGCAGAGGAGCTTTGTCGGAATGGGAACATAGTAGAAAACGGAAATTTATCAAAGTGTTTAACGCCCCCTGAAATTTATAAGAAATCACAGGACAGAATTCATACAACGCTATTCCCGAACCCAGAAAACCTAATAGAAGCCACAATTGACGCTACTCTTTCCGAAATGCTTTTTGCATGAAACATATTGTTCGCTGAATATCTCAGGTGTTTGTCAATACCAAGTATGATTGCTGCAAAACTTTGCACACCAAAAGTTCTTCTACCAAGAATCCTAAATGACCACGCTTTTCCTCGACGTAAGCTTTTCACGTGCTCTGGTCGTAGAAACCAAAAATTATTGTGGTTACGTCTCTTGCTAACATCATTACTCAGGATGAAACAATACTTAATGAAATCGATTTTACCTTTCTCATTACTCCAATCTCCTATCCGAATGCTTTTGCGGGAAATATGTACAGCTGTTTCGATTTCATTTAAGGACTACCGCTTTCTTTTCGACTGCAGTCCACCTCTGGCTCATTTTTTCACATTTCATTTATTTTTGTGCCTTTTTCTAATAGAATATAATAGTGAGCTTATCAGTGCACTTTCGCCGGTATCACATCACTGATCTCATAGAACGCAGGTTTCGAATGCAGGAGACCTAATATCAGCTACAATTGATGCTACTGTCACAAACATTTTATATAAGTTGTCAAATTGTTCGTTAAAATTCTCAGGGAAAGTTTAACGCCCCCTAAAAACTCGCAGTCCATCCAGAGTACAGGTTCGAGAGATATATCCACATTAATAACGCCTAGAAAATCCCTTTAATGCTGACTACCGGTTTCACAGAGCATAAATAATATCCCGTTCGTTTTGCCAAAATTCTACCACAGGAAGCCAAATAAATATTATTTAAACGTTAACCACGAGCAAACCAGCGTCGCGGAATTTAAGGGTGAGATTTCGTTGAACTTTATTTCGCGTAAAAAAATTCTGAAAAAAATCGTTGAACTTTATAGGTATAAGTGAGCAGCAAAATTTCCTCTCTCTCTTATAGCTGAAAGCAGTGTGTCGTATTTTGCCCCATGGGGAATAAAGTGTGGACGGTGACGGCGAATTAAGGGTAGAAGCAAGTATAATAGAATAAGTATACAAGTATAACAGAATAACATATCTATACTTAAGTTGTTATACAGCATTGATTATAGAGCTGAGGAAACGACTCACTGAGTGTGCATTATTCAATCGTTCGTAATTCGGCTGATGTTAATGATGCTCACGCTTGCAGAGCCTGGACGAAGGGTTCGTGCTGAAAAGCAAGCGACCGTTCTGCAATGCGTTCACAGGTAAGGAACAAAGCAATCCACGTCTCGTATTTATCTCATTTAATATCCAAATCGTACAAAAATGAAAACAGAATGCCTATCTTAAAATATCTAACACTGAGAAGTGTGAAGGCACAAAAGACAGAAGTTAAAAAGTTGTCTTAACTCTATTTCCTATTGATACTGAAGGGAAGATACACCAATATTTTCAGCCTTCAAAATCGCTTGGGTGCACAAAATCAAAATGTACGTGAAACAATGACTGAACCGACGTAAAATATACATTTTTATAAGGCACAATTCTGCATAAGATTTCAAGTTCATTCCTCTCGCATCGTTATAATGGTAACTCAGCCGTGTTGTTCAACTCAAATATAAGGTTACTTCCTAATAGGTATTTTTTTCGCTTTTATTGTTCAATTAGGCATTTTTTCACAATAAATCAATAAATCAAAAACCAATCTCGTAACCCAGCTTCAGCACTGACAGGAAATCAAGAGTGTTTGGAGAGAGAAAACTCACACGATTTGAGGTAGTTATGACGTATAAGAGCCAATAGGAGAGAACGTCCTCTCTACTCATTTTCCAAACACGCATTTTCCATCAATGCATGAATAATTGAACACACATTTTTGCCCGCCCAACAGGCAAATTGCCTACACGCATAACAGCTTAAATTAAATCTAACTTGCCCTTTCTCAACTCAGAGATTTCCATGCAGCAAATTAGCGCACAACGAAGTAATATAGACCGTACTTGAGTTGTGCAATCCTGAGCAGTACCTCTCTTATCTAAGCGCACGTTCGACACCGTGTAACTTGAGCGAGAAGTTTACGTACATTGGTACTCAGGGTGTGGGCGCAAGCGGTCGAGTGGTGGCGGCGACGTGGAACAGACCAACGGCATGGATTTCAAGGACCAAATCGATGAAATTGCCAGACATATCCTCGGTCAAGACAGAATGCTCGAGCAGCTCCAACAAAAGGTGAGAGTAAACGAGGCTAGCGTCTAAAGAAGGTTATCCGCATCATAAAACCAACAAAATCATTCATCTACATTCAAAATATTTCCTTAGGTGTTCTTGAAAAACAGTACATTCACCCCTAGAAGTGAACATTCCAAGAAACAAGGCTGATATCATAACACACGGTGGCACCTAACATTTTTGGTTAACAGTATCTCACGGTATGTCTTTCTTGGAGAACGAGCGCAATTGAGAACTTTATATCTTGCTCACAAGCATTCACAATAATTTTCATGAATTAACCATAACTCTATCCTTTGCTGAAATGACAAAACTATTGTTTAAATGAGCTCAAATCAACCTAATCAACTAACCTTCTCTAATAGAACACAACATAACCAAATCTCGTCCTCATTGCTTAGTTAATACTTGAAAAATCCAGCAGCAGTTTTACGAATGCTTCCATTGGTTTCTAGTTGCGAAGGAAGCGTGTAAAGAAGGTTGCGGTCGAGCAGGTTGAGCTGATGCGGGCGCTGGCGTGCGGCTACCCAGAGATCCCGGCACAGTCGCTGTACAGGAGGCGTAGGGATGTCCCCGACATGATACCCACCCACACCTCCAACTCGCCAAGCTTCCCAGATTACGTCGCTGCGCCGCACGCGCCCAAACGGCACGACCCAACACAAAGAGCACAAACTTCCTACTATTTCGCTGATGAACAGCTCCAGAAAAAGCAGCACGAGAAGCGGCGTAAAAACGAGTCCAACAGCGAACATGACGACGCCGGGGCGGAAGCTCCACAACCGGATCATGGATCCACTGAAGAGGCTGCTGATTTTGAGGACAGAAATGATGGCATTCATAAGGGAAAAGAAGGTAGGAACAAGAGCGTTGTCTCAGATCAAGAGTAAACGAAATTGCCTAGGTGAACCAAAATCCTGGACGAATTAGCATTTCCTTCAATTTTTGTCCTCCGCATTTACCAAAGAGAGAATAACATACTTCAATTTATGAAATATTAAGCACTTTGATAAAACACTCAAGTTAATTGTGCTGCAAGTTTAATTTGTGCTGGAACATTATACAGTTTACTGTATTGACGAATTAATTGTTCTAAAACTAAGCTCTGCAACCTCGAGGAGACCGCCCAGCTCTCCCATTTAACAAGCTGCCAACGAAGCACTTCGTAAGCTAGAGCTCATGGCTACAGAAGGTACCGACTGGAACAACGAAAATACTTGTCAATAGTGTTCCGATATGTGTTATAAAATTAAGAGCTGTAACCTGCGCAATTATGTGCGAGCATGGAAAGAAAAATACTTATATTTCATGGAATGTAAGGGGCGTTAATTATGCTTCTAAGTATACAAAGGAAATCTAGTTAAGCCAGAAAGTGCTAGACGATGGCTTTTTGGCCGTAACCTTATTTTTTGGGAGCATTACGAAAATAAAATCAAGCTGCTATGGCGCTCAACATCCGGCGGTCAACTTACGCTTATTTTTCACAATATCACATCTTTATTGAGAAGTAAATGCAACATAATTTCTATGGTACATTTATCCATTAGGATTTCTTCGATCGAGAATCCATTACAATTTAAAATTACACTGCTGAAACATTTGAAAGAAATTATTACTACAGAGACCATGACAACGAGTCCCATGAATCTTCAGTGAAGTAATGACGAGAAAGAGTCACGAAGCGTTTGCTTGGCATAGGACCACACAACATTCAAGTCTCACGCCATGGCCGGCTATCATGAAGTTCTGGAATCCGACATTTATTCAAGTCTAACCTAAGAGAATTGTGCTATTGTTGACGACATCGCGTCATTATCGTAAATCCAGGATGTTCGTTAATAAATTTCATGACTAATGTAATCGAAATGAAGGCGAGGCATTACAAGATTTGTCTGCTGCAAAAGCATTTATGTTATCACACACTTTTGAAGTGCACAAACATAAAAATGAAACGAAAATATTATCGTACACACGATGCGGTGAAAACTTTGGTCTGACAGTATTCTACATGGTGAAATCTATCACGCGTTGTGGAACTAGAAAACTTGTCCCGCGATTTGCCGCGCCGCCAAACCGCGAGTGACAAGACACGTTTAAAGCAAGAAGTTATGACAGAAATGTAAAGAAACGTGTTCCTCAAAGCATGAGTTTTCTTCCCCTTTGAAGTAATTTCAAATTATACAATTATATCTGTTAAGGAAGCTTATGATATTAGATTACATTCGATGACTTAGTTCAAGATTTGTCAATCACAACAAAGGTGTTTCAAAAAGAGGAAAGATTAAAACACCATTCAGCATAAGTCCAGGAAACGGAGAATTTAGGCACAAGGTATGTCCATTCACAAGATCTCTGGGTGTAGAAACGGTAAGATATGAAGTAAGCTTATGAAATAACATTGAAGTTGAACAAGAAAGTCGTACGTGATGAAAAACAGAACAGCAGTGAACCGGAAGAGGATGATCATTAACAAAATAAAAAACTAATTCTATTTCAACAAAAGGCCTACTTAATTTGCAGTTCGGGACCTCGCGTTTACCTCCATACAATGGTAGAATTCAAATAAGGGAAAGTACAATGGAGAACAATTTTTGATTTTATGAAGATTAAATCAAAAGACAAAGCATGTTTTAAAAGGTACAATAAAACTTTGCATGGATATAGGATAACATCACGACGCGAACGAGCGACCCATTATCGCATTGCTCCCCAAGTTCCGGAACGCCAGACCAGACACCAACTTTGCTCAGGCACAAGCAACAGTCAGTACATTCGCTCCCACAGACACAAACACTTCCGCATTCGTTATAAATAGGTACGCACCAGCCCCTACTAGTGAAGGGACGAGACCAAGTTCTTTATTATTCCGATTCTACCAAATCTTATGATACTCGATATGATTATGATCTCTAGTGAATTAGCTGTCTAATTCATTAACAGTAATTTTGTTTTCATTTTATATCAACAAAGCATTTTTAATAAGGTTATTGACAGAACCCAACGTCAATAGCAAAAAAATAGTAGCAAGGTTAAAGTATCTAATGAACCTTTAATTGAAAAATTATGTATATTTTAACAAGCAGAGTAGTTGTTCTAAACTGTAATATTCTTGAACATCCAAATCCAAATTCCGTTCAGAGACTCTAATGCTCCAACTAAGGAACAGGACTCTGAACACATTATTGGACTGTAAAGGGATATTGGGCTCAAGTTAAAACAATTTTAACCACTATTTAATTTAATGAAGCAGATTTCGATACAACCTAAAGGTTATGAAAAATATCTCCTTGTTCCTTCAAAACAGCCTGATGTAGCTAATATAAGTCATACGCTTAATGTGCTATGTAGCGAAGCACTGGGGGGCAGCACAAGATACAATTTCTAAAGCTGAATGCCATTAGTCTTACCGACAAGCAAAACAAAACTGACACTGGGGGCTTAAGCAAGAAGTTCAATAACTAAAAGATGCAGTTGGTGGTACGCCGTTTGACGATTTTTTTAACAGATTAAAACAGCTGTGCTTTCAGTGCAAACAGTTTCGTGAAATCTAAATTAAGAAAAAACTTTCGAAGTTCTTTATCCCTCCTACTCACATGTTTTAAATAAACATATCAAATAAGTGCAGCGCCCATAATCTCCAACTCCCTAATTTAAATTCAATAAGAACAATGAATTCATACCGAAAAAAGTACAACATCTGTAATACGTAGAACTTGAAACAGACAACCGTGATAAAAATCTTTTGCTTTCATAAACAAATGATAAACTTCATCAACTTACAAGGAAGCTGCATAAGTTAAGTGAGTTTAAATATCTATCGCAAGGGCAAAACGATACATTCATACATCGAGATTTTTTTTAGTTTATTTCGAGGTCTATCCAGAAATACAGCCGGCAAGTTATGCAGTGCTGCTATCTTTTGTTACTTGGCACATGCCGTTACATGTACGTACGAGTGTTACACAGGAATAATGGATTCAAGTGTCGAGATCAGCCTTAAATTTCCGAGCTCGAACGCCCATTTCGATGCCTCGATAAACGTCAGATATTCCGACACTATTGGGATTAATCGCCCCAGCACCAACCAGTATATTCGTTTAAATACACAAGCATCAACACATTCGTGTTAAGAAAGATGAAGAATGATTTCATAGAACAAAGAATGATGCAAGAATCAGGGCAAGATGGGCCACTAAATAGATGACTTTCATACCAAGTGAATAATATGCACGGAGTATGTCTAGCAGGGCAGCTAATGCACCAACGCAAAGCGTAAAACCCAGCCGCGGCGGTCAGCAGTGCGACACCCTTCTTTGTCCAGTGTCAAATTTCTCACCTATGTTCACCCAAAAACATTAATTCTAAAAGTAAATTTCTTTCTATTTATCAATTCTAGGGTAATTATAGTCGAGTGTATTTTTGTAATATTAACCATCAAAATTAATAAGGTACTATGATTCCCAAAAATTAACAATAATTACTTCTCGACAATATTAATTTTCCACCATCTAAGCAATAACTAATGATAAAAACAGAAATTGATATCAAAGAAATTTCCGAAAACAATACTTACATAATAAAAAATGTTAGGAAATTCATTTAGACAAACAATGCTTATGATGCAATGCTCACGGCTAGTGTGCAATAATAACTTGTCAGCAGTAGTTCCAATCTTGATTCAATGCTGATGATATACTTCGTTCGACACCCTCAAAGTTAACAATAAAAAACTGTGCAGAATGGAACACTGCACGACTGTGGCAGCAGCAAGAGCAGAGCATGGGTTCTCGACTCAATCAGTCACAGTGCGAGTAGGTCTGCCTTCATACACAGCACCCAACTCTTCACTTCCTTTGAGGGTGGTTCAAGTCATTCAAGTTAGTGCTAAACGCAGAAATTTTTGCAATACTTCCCTGACGTATTTCCGTTGAACTACGATGCTTGCAACTCAAATTTCACTCATGACAAAAATGATGGAATTGATCATTAAAACAATAAAGAAAAAGGACAACAACCAAGAGTGGACCATTCGAGCAGGAGAGCGTCACGATAGAGCGACCATATCACCCTCGGGAGAGCATAAGGTAATAGCCAAAATATACACAATAGCCAGATTAAATTAATAAGTTAACGAAAAACACACCCAAAATATGCAAATAAAACGTTAAATGAAGCCCCACAACGCGTGTTCGTGAATTATCACTGGTATAGAGATGTGACTAAAAAAAAACCATGCCGTTTTTTTAAAAAAAAAACACGTTTTTTTTACAAAAAAAACCGTGGCCAAAAAAAACGTGGATATTTTGTTTTTTTTTAATATTTTGTCTGAAAATAACTCAGCAAGAAAAAGAACCACGTTACATTATTTGTTTTCATGTCAGATTACAAAATAAAAGAGCATACTTCTTAATTGATGGTTTTCCATGGTTTTATGAAATTTTTCATTTTCTGCGGTTTCATGCTTTGATATTTCATTTATTTTACAATACATGTGAATGACCATCAACTCCCAAAATGGTGTGTTATAATAACATATCTTTACTTATGTTCATTGATAGAGATGTGACTAAAAAACCATGCTCTTTTTAAAAAAAAAAACATGTTATTTAAAAAAAATTATGAATAAAAAACAGGATAATAATATATTTGTGACCTTAAAAATTCAATGCTGTTTTTTTTAAAACATTGTTTTTTAACAGATAAATCTTGACTAAAAAAACATGGCTATTATATTTTATGGGACCAAAAAATTTTTTTTTTTTAAATATTTTAAAAAATCATGACTAAAAAAACACGGATGTAAATATCAGGAAAGTTATTTTTCTTTAATCGAATTGTCTTTAGCAACTTATAAACAAAGAATGCTGTTAATATTGAAATCATGTTTATTAGAACTGTACTAGGTCTTAGAATAAAATATCTGCAAAGAATCTATTCAGTCCATAAAACCTTTCAGAGACCAGCTCCATCCTCAGTCATTCAGTAAAATTAGGTAAAATGGACAATGAATTTTCACTGTTCCTTTGAAAAACATTTGACTGAATGACTTACTGAGGATGGAGCTAATCTCCGAAAGGTTTTATAGAGTGAATAGATTCTTTGTGGATATTTTATTCTAAGACCTGGTACGGTTCTAATGGATATTAATATATCTTATGTGACCAAAAAATCCATGCTATTTTTTAAATGTTTTTGTTACAAAATAGTCATGACTAAAAAACACGGATATTAATATACTTTATTTTACCATAAACAACCATGCTGTTTTTTTTAAAACATCTTTGGTCACTATTGAGTTGAATGTTGTCAACGAATTTCATAATTTTGTAGGTATAGATAGGTAATATAGTGGATTTTAAGACGTTTTACACGAATGACAATGTGCCCGGAAATGCTTAGTTTTTGAGTTATTTAAGTTTGAAGATATACAAACGGCACTCCTGAATGGCCTTTTTTGCGGAAAAGCAGTCATTGTTTTTGCAATAGAAACGGAAGCTAACCCCCTATTAAACACGTAAAGAGGTTGGGTCGTGAGGGGTAGCCACCGTTCTTTTAGTGAAAATTATAAATAAACGTCACTAGAAACCTTTATTTATAATTTTCACTAAAAGAACTGTGGCTACTCTTCACGACCCAATTTCTTTACGTTTGTAATAGGGGGTTAACTTCCGTTATTAATTAAAATATGCTAGCCGCGCGCGCTTCCCTGGCGCTCACAAGCCAGCTTCAAAGTTGAATAATTCAAAAATAACGCATCACTGGGCAGAATGTCATTCTTGTAAAACGTCTTAAAATAGACTATATTACCAATCTATACCTACGAAATTATGAAATTCATTGACAACATTAAACTCAATATTGACCACATCTTTTTACAGAAAAATCATGATTAAAAAATTTGGATATTAATATATTTTATGTGCCAAAAAAACCATGCTGGTTTTTTTAAACCATGTTTTCTGTACCAAAAAAATCATGATGTAAAAACATGGATATGAATGACTTTTAGTGAAAAAAACATGGTTTTTAACATGTCATGTTTTTTTGGTCAGATAAAATTTAATAACACTCCTGTTTTTTGTAAAAAATATTTTCTTCAAAAAGCATGGTTTTTTGGTCACATAAAATGAATTAATATCCATGTTTTTTTTACAGATTTGATTAGTCATTAGTTTTAGCCTCCCTACCCAGCAACAAATGTGGTCAACAAAAAGGAGGCCTCACTAACTCTCAGCTTGGGAGCGCTAGTTCCCCCCCCATTGTCCCCCTGGGAGCGCTAGTTCCCATAGATACAATAGTTGTATCACCCTGAGGGGGGTGTTTTTTTACAAAGAAGTTGTGACCAAAAAATGAATCATAATAACTTTTTAATAAAAAAAACATGTTTAAAAAAAACCATGATTTTTTTGGTTACATAAAATATGTTAATATCCATGAATTTAAGACACGATTTTTTATGAAAAATACATAAAATAAAACAGCATGGTTTTTTGGTTGCATAAAATATATTCGTATCCAGGTTTTCTTGTACATCATTGTTTGTAAAAAAACATTTTTTTAAAAAAACAGCATGGGGTTTTTTAGGTCTTATAAATATATTCATATTTTTTAGTCATGATTTTATTAGTACGAAAACAATTTTTTGGTCTTATAAATATATTTGTTTTTTCAGTCATGATTTTATAATAAAAACATGTTTTTTTTAAAAAACTGCATGGGGCTTTTTAGGTCACATAAAATATATTGTTTTTTAGTCATAATTCTTTGTAAAAAAACCAGCATGGTTATATTTGGTACCAGAAAATATATTAATATTCATTTTTATTAGTCAGAATTTTTTGTAAAAAACATGTTCTTAAAAAAACAGCATATTTTTTGTTCACCTAAAATATATTAATATCTATGGTTTTTAGTCATTTATATGTAATTAAAACATAAAAAGGAAACCATACAGTAAAAGTGGTGGCAGATAACCCACAATTACCTAGAGGAGTTTAAGAGGTACAGCAGGAGCCACAGAACTTACCACAGAACTTATATTGATGGAGTCAAAATTCAGAGCTTATTATCTCTGCTATTTCTGATTTTTTTGGTCACATAAAAATAAAATCAGACATAGTAGAGATAGTAAGCTCTGAATTTTGACTCCATCAATATAAGTTCTGTGGCTCCTGCTGTTCCTCTTAGACGCCTCTAGGTAATTGTGGGTTATCTGCCACCACTTTTACTGTATGGTTTCTTTTTGATGTTTTTATAACAATAAAATGACTAAAAAACATGGAAATTAATATATTTTAGGTGTCCAATAAAAAAACCCAGACATATACTTAACAAAATTTAGCTGTGCAAAAAAAAACCAAAAAAAAACAAAAAAAACACATAAAAAACACGTTTTTTTTTGCAAAAAAAAACGCAATCAAATAAAACAGTTTTTTTTTGCATCACTACACTGGTACACGGAAAAAGGCATTTAACCTCCAAAAAAAGGCATTAACACTTCTGAATATCAATTACTAGCTTAAAATCGAACTGACTTTAAGGATACTAAAATGAGGTTAATAGTTGTCAGATATCTGATGTAGTCATTATTCAGAAAAGATAGCTAGTTATTAGTTAGTTTAAGCCTCCCTATCCTCAACGAATGAGATCCAAAGAGAGGAAGGAAGAAGGCACCATTTAGTATGGAGTTAAGGGAACACAGAATCTAAGCAGAAAGGGCATAGAAACAGTAAGATGAGAAAGAAGTTCATGAAACAAGATCAAAGTTGAAGAAGGAAGTAGTAGGTGCTGAAAAACAGGACAGCAGTGAACCGAAAAAAGATGGTCCGTAACAAAGCAAAATCCTATTTTATTTCAACAAAAAGATAGCCTACCTAACCTTTAGCTCAGGCCCTCATATAGTTCCCCTGGGAGCGCTAATTCCCATAGATACAATAATTGTATCCCCCTGAGGGGTCATTATTCAGAAAAAAAGATGTTTCAGGAATAATAGTGTATGCAATTTTTGTCCAAGCTGACCTCACACTCGCAAGCTTGCAACTCAAATATTAAAAACACCGAGCGAGTGAAAACAATGTAAATGATCGACTTCCTAAAATAGACGGGCTATCATACAATTTCTTCCATGAATATCGTGGTATTTTTGATATTTGGGTTATGCTGATGATATACTTCACCAAAACTGCGTTTCACTTCTTTTTGCGGTAGAATCCATGAAGAACGTTATACTTCGCGTTTGAAAAAGATTATTCTGACAGGCCCACTAACGGATAAATTTTTCCAAAGGAAAACTATTTCCCCAAATGAACAAAACTAACCGAGATTAAATCAGTGAAATACTGAGTGAGCGAGTTACTGATCCTCAGTGATGCATGTATTTATATCACACACCTGGTAAAATGTCGTTAAATTCACAACCTCACTGAAAAATATTTTTTTGCTTATGAATCTGCATTAAAAACTTAAAACATAAGAAAATCAAAACCATAAGCGTAAACACTGAGTAGAGCAGTAAAACTTGGATTGTTTCCCCCAAGCGTGGACAATGTCCAGCAATAGCCGATTATCCACTGAACCACAGGCAGAAGTTTATTGATATTCAGTCTCAAGTTCAGGGTGAGGGTTTTCAAAACATTTTATGTCATCGTAACGATAAACATGAGAGTGTGAGTTCTCCCAAGTTCACCATAAAAGAATTAACGTTACAAGTTACGTCGCAATGACGACGCTATTTTAGAAAACCAGGTGCAGGAGTCACTGGTGAGGAGAGTGCAGTAGGGCCAGTCTGTGCAGCAGCGGCGCTGTGAGGTGGGGCAGCAGGTGAGGGGCGAACTCCAGCAATATCTGGCGCTCCTCTTCTACTCCTGCTTCTGATCTGCACATCACACGCTCACAACTTGAACACATTGGTCCTGAATTATCTGAGCACCAATAACATATAATTACCCAAGCCTGATTTATATTATTAGAAGTTGAAATTTCTGATTTCTACAGCAGACAGTATTATTAGAACCAGAGCTGCTAAATCTGATGTAAATAACTAAGAGCACTTCCGAGGAGCACATAACCTCCCATGGACTCCAGCAAGAACAGAACAAGACTCCTTTAACTCAGTTGAGATCAGTTCTGAATCCAACTCATCATGCAAGGAATTTCATACCTGAAGCTCCACCTCCATGAACATTAAGATGTAATACGAAGTTGTTAACTAGCGCTACAACTATGATCGAACTGCACACAAATATCAAGGTTCTATTTGTAATCATTTCCATATCGATCATAGTTGTAAGCCCTCAAATGAAGATCTGTACTCAAATACAAAAATTTTGTACAATGTTGTGAAAAAGGGGCATATTTAAATAAAAGAAGCACTGCTCATTCATAGGCTTGAACCTAGCCTCAACGAAAATACAAATGATTTTTTTGCTTTAAAATTGTTCAATAGGACTGTAACTTAGACGCTTGTAACCTCCGTTCGTCCACTTTGCCTCTACCTCTGGTGCCGGTAACATGTGAATATCTAGTGTGCAATAATAACTTGTCAGCTGTAGTTCCAATCTTTGAACAAAATTTGCCCTATCCAGTCTCTCGCAATGTGATTACTTATATTTTTATCCAGTCTGATGTAGTTTAAGTTTTGTATTGACATAGTTTTACCAATGTGACTAAGTGTTCCTTTTGTATTTTGCAGCCTGATGATGATGTTAGTGACATCGAAACGTTGCGTTTAGAGACTGACTGATTTAGAATTTTAACAATTGAGTGTTCTTTTAGTAAAGATGATAAGTGATTATCTTCGTATTTTAACACGTGTTGAACTGGAACAGCTTTGCAAGGTCGAAAAATTGGAAAAGACATGTTTCAAACAATCAAAACGTGACATATTTGAATGTTTTTTGCATATTACTTTGCAATTTGATACAGTTATTTAAAATAACTGTCTCTTAAAATGTTGGCTATGATTTATAAAAATCGCAGACATCTCGGACTTTCAAAGAGGCCAAATTGTTGGTGCTCGTACGGCAGGCACTATTGAAACAGAACCTGACCTAATGCTTCGCGTTTCAAAAGGTACTGTATAAAAAGTAATGACTGCCTTGGAAAGAAAAGGAAAAACGTCCTCTGCAAAGCACAAGTCTGGCCAAAAGTTGAAGTTGTGTGAGAGAGACCGTCGGACTCAAAATCGAATTGTTAGAGAGGGTCGCAAGACCACGGCTCCTAAAATCACTCCAGACCTCAATGAACGCCTACAGAACCAAGTTTCCACAACGCACAAATCTGGATTCCACAGAAGAGTTGCAATTAGAAAACCTCTCAAAAACCAGCTTTATCAAGGTGTTTCCAATATTTTGTCCAGCCCCTGTACATCCAAGACCGATATTCTTTAATTCTGGGAAAGAAGATTGCTGATTACACCAAAGTATTGGATAAGTTGTTGGTTTTCCTCTTAACTTGGAAAAATTAGGCTATTTTATCATCAGAACATTTTTTCTGGACTTTAAATACTTAAGATTGTAAAAAAAGTCAAATGAAACATGATTCAGATTCCCTGTATTTTATTACCTTATTGTTATAAATTTTCTGATAGTTATTCAAAATTTCTTTGAAGGAATTACCATAGCTGGTACACAGTCAAAAAATACGCAGTCTTTCCACAGTACACTGTTGTACGGAGTTATATTCAACTATAGATTTACTGAATCAGTAGTGACACAGTTTTCATTATAATAATTGTCAGTACTGTGAAGTATATTTAAAAAAACTAACCATTATTTTATCAATTGATTATTTTTTGCCATTTTTGTCACTTGATTCTTTCGTTTCTAACTCTTCGAACTCCATAGTAATAACTTCTTTGCAATGAACGCTCCTAAAATTTCGGTAAATCAGGAGCAAAAGCGCTTCTTTAAACGTGCTCTTCATCTCTGCTCAGCGTTGCAACCTTATCAATTCGCGGCAGTTTTTTTATTGTGGGATTGATTGATTATAGATTAGTTTTAGCCTCCGTTTACCACAACAAAGGTGTTCAAAGACAGGAAGGATGAAGGCACCATTTAGAATGGAGTTTAGGAAACGAATCGATGCACAAAAGGTGTTCCTACAAGGGAATTCCGTGTGCATAAAAACAGTAAGATGAGAATGAAGGTTATGAAATACATAAAAACAGTAAGATGAGAATGAAGGTTATGAAATACATCAACAGTTGAAGAAGAAAGTCAGAGGTGCTGAAAAACAGAACAGCAGTGAACCGAAAAAAAGATGGTGCTTAACAAAACAAAAAACCTTTAATTTCAACAAAGAAAAGGTCTTCCTAACTCTCAGCTCAGGACCTCACATTTTCCCCCTGGGAGCACTAATTCCCAAAGATACAATAGTTGTATTCCCATGAGGGGTTTTACTGCGGGATCTCGCGTGAACACGGTTAACTTGAAAAGCATCGCTCCGTTGCCGTGATGTTCTGAATGAGGCTGACTGAGCAAAATCGCGGTACTCAAACAGCTTTGAACCCATCTGCAACCATGAGTGGCCCACAGAAAAGTCAACAGTGAGTGTTGAGTATTTAATCAAGAATTGATAAGTAAACACTTTTCACTGAAGTCTCGTCAAGAGCTGTATGCCTATATGCGAAGAAAACGTTGCAGTTTTAAAGGAATACATCTTCAATCTTCACTTTTCCTCTAAACATGCTAATTATGCTAAAAACCTGTCAGAGCAAGAACGGGCGGCTACCGCTCAGAGGTTGGCAGCCTATTTGTAGGCTCAGCAAAAGTTTTTATCCGACCAACTGCCATCCAAGAATCAAGTTATTTACTGGAGTTTAAATTAGAAAAATAACCAAGCCTCTCTCTGAAAGGGAATTTCTAAAAGAACGTAAGGTTGAAACAACCGGCATCTTAAGTCCTGAGGGCAAGAATAGATTAAAAAAAATCAGCAAATCCCGCAGGACAGTGATTTGCCGCGTTGAACTAATTGACGAAGACGCAGCTAGCAAGCTAAACAAAAAAGCAGAGTCATTTACGCTATATTCGTTGGCAATGGAAGAAAGTAACGCCATACAGGACACCGCTCAGCTTTTAATCTCTATCAAAGAGATTAATGACACTTTTGAGGTAACCGAGGAGTTTTTGGGAATGGAATCTCTGAAGGGGACAAAGTAGGGAGAGGACTTGTATGGCAGCATGTCGGCGATCATCGAGAGGCCCAAGCTTCCTTGGAGTGAGCTCACTAAAGTTCCCACGGATGGATCACCAAATCTGACCAAAAAAAAACATCGGGCTGCCTAAAAAATCCAGGACAAAATTAAAGAGGACAACCCCGAGCGGGAGGTACTTTTTTACTGCGTAATACACCAGGAAAGTGTATTACGCAGTGTAAAAAGTACCTTCTGTGTAAATACGTTTTGCAGCTTGACCGCAGACTGAATTCAGTAGTGAAACTCAATTTTATTCGAGCAAGAGGACTTCAGCATCATCAGTTTATCAAGCTTTTCGAAAGATCTGGCGTCGATCACCAGCATTTGCTTTACCATTCCAATGTGTGCAGGTCTAGTCTGGGGAAGGTATGTCAACGAGTGTGGAAGCTCAAACAGGAAATTATTTCATATTTGGAGCTTCTTGAAAGAACTGACGATTTTCTCCAGCTGGGCAACACAGATTGGCTTTGGGATTTAGCTTTTGCTGCGGACATACTGACCCACACATGAATGAGCTAATCGTGAAGCTTTAAGAGAGAGGCCAGTTGGTGTATGAAATGTACACAAACATCAGAGCCTTCAAAACCAAGCTTGCTTTATTCTCAAAGAAAATGTCAAACAAGTCATTCACTCATTTCCGTACAATGGCTACATTGAAAGAGGCCATTCAACATTTAGAAAAATACATGGAATCACTGGACGACCTGAATAAAGAATTCTACCGTCGGTTCTCTGATTTTGATAAAAATGAGAAGTCACTTCACCTGGTATCATGCCCCATCACTCAAGGTCCTGAAACGGGGCCACCGGGAGCTGCAGTTTGAACCGATTAATCTTCAGTGTGATGCCGTATTGAAAGAGAAGTTCAACTCTCTTCAACTGGACGAGTTTTATACTTCAGTAGGCACAGCTACAATTCCAAACATCCATAAGATGCTGATGTCGTTTGGCTCTACTTATGTATGAGAACAGACTTTAGGTGTGATGAACACCAACAATGCAAAGCACAGATCATATCCATGTTGAGTGATGAACACCTCAGATATGATGTGAGACTTGCCACCACAAAATTAATATCACACTTAGAAAAAAGGGTGATCAACAACACTTCTCCCGTTGAAGGTAAATACAAGCATTAACACTGTAATGTTTTTGCTGTTTATGTTTGAGATGAAGAAGTCGGGTGCTGACCCTGAACAATTTTCTTAAAAATCGCTTTTAATCATGAATCATAGTGGAACAATTATAAATTTCATCCTGTAAATCCCGTGCTCCGAAGGAGTTTGACCTCCAATGTCTTTGACAAATCCACTGGAAAAATGGACCTAAAAGAAAAAGTGCCTTCTAGCCATGCTCATTTATTTTCGCAGGTACACCCGCTCGTCGCGCTGCGCAAACTAGGCGCCTCCTGGCCACCACTGCAGCTTACGAGTAGGTACGCACACACTCACTGCATACACATGTCGCAGCTTATTTCCACCCTTGTAACCTGTCTGCATGAATCGCCGTCCACCAGCACGCAAGACCTGCTTAATTAAGGGGGCTGCCGCTGTGATCGGGCAAACTACAGTCTTTGACAAAGACGTTTTCAATTATCGAACGCTTTAATCTTCCTATTACTGAGTACGAATTTTACATTGAAAAGCCGAGTAAACTTAAAATTGATAATAATAATAATAATTTTACGGAAACGTTTCTACCGGGGTCGCCAGCGTAACGCCAATGTGGACCCCCCCGGCGCTGGCCGGGAAAAACTCAGATATTCTGACAAAGGCAGATAACAGCAAGATACAAGAGACTCACGCATTATGACACGTCGCACTGGACATACAAGAAAAACAATTAGCGAGTAAATTTTGATGATGCACGGTTTGGGTTAGTGAAGGGTCGTACTTTTTAGGAGTTTGAGTAGTAGTAGTAACATGGGTTTGCTAGCGCTTCAGTTACTCAAACTATATTGCACCGAAGGTCACACAATTTAATTCGTATCTGACTCTTCCAGATAAGCACACAAGATAAACATTGCTATGATTTGAAACATCAAAATTATCTGAGCATCATGGTCATAATTACAACTCAAGATTACAAGTGTCTCCCCATTAAAGCCCGCACACAACACATTTCCTTCGAACGCACTGAGCAACCAAACCCCGTTGGGGGTTTCAGCTGCCCACCCATTTATGGCCGGACGCCTTACCCACGCTGAAACCCCCGAGGTATCAACGCAGCGCGCCCGGCCATATTACAGTTTCTTCATCTTTAAACTTCCAAAACGAAATCACGTCTGGCTATAAAGCCCTACAGCGCGGCTTCCCGTTAAATCTCTTCAAGTAGTACTACATGAAGAGATCCAAGTTAGGAGCCTGAACATTTCCCCGTATCAGATCATGTCGTAAGCATTTATTTTTTGAAGAAAGGTAATCAGCTGATCTACGGGCGCATTGTGGCCAAGTATATTGCTTATTGAATGTGGCCGGCTATCGTCGGAGAAGACTTCAAAACACTGTCGTCGTGTATTGCGCAGCGCGGCGCAGTCGATGAGAACGTGCTTCACGGTGAGGCGCGCCCCCAGGCACAAAGGGCAACCAGGCGGAGGCTCTTGTACCTCACTGTTCATGAGGTAGCTGTGGGTGAGGTAGGTGTGGCCGCTTCTGAGTCGATTAAGTACGACCTCCACTCGGCGTGGCAGTCTTCTTTTGGGCCATGATCCCGGTTCCAACTGGGCCTCGTGCATGAGGCTCCTCCGCTGGTGCCAGCCTTCCTTCCATTTGCTGTGGATTTCTTTCTCGAGAACCGTGAACCAGTCCCTATAAAATGTTGGGAATCGCTCTGGCGGGCGAAGTGCGGCCGCTTTTGCTAGACTATCGACGGTCTCGTTACCTCGAATCCCCACATGGCTGGGGATCCAGCAAAACTTGATGGTTTTACGATTCTGGGCAAGGTCGTGAATCTGGTGTTGGAGAAGGCGGGCATGAGGATGGTCCGTGCGTTTGTCGAGGAGAACTCGCAAAACACTCAGGGAATCACTAAAGATAATAAATTGGTCCTTAGGATGATCCCGAATGATCTGTAGTGCTAGATCAATGGCATACAGTTCCGCAGTGATTCTGATAGTGATGTACCGATGTATCGGTATCGGCAGTATCGGCCATTTTTAGTGGTATCGGTATCGGTATCGGCAAAATCTGGCCGATACTTTACCGATACTTTCCAAAAGTACGTATTTTATCATTCAAATGAAGGTCATAAATCATGAAAGTAAAAGTATTTAACCTAATAATACCCGTTGTGTGTTTATTTATATATTTATTTGGTGTCCGCGTTGTGTGAGTTTGCGGTATCATGGATACCGAATTCCTCAGTGTAACATTAAAAGATGGCATTTCCGTGCATTTAAATATTTCACATTTTATCAGGATAGGTTTTTTTAGGATAGGATAGGTTAGCTTAGATTAGGATAGGCTAGGTTAGCACAGGTTAGGTAATACTGTCAGAATTTTTTCTCGGGTCCGCCTAGCTTAACGATGACATTGTCCATGGAATCTCCGCGGGTCCTGCTACTATCTAATAATACCCTTGGTTTATTTGGAGTCCGCTTCTTCCATTTTCTTTGTCACGCTCATGAGGAGAGTTATAGTGACCGTATCTGTGATACGAGTTTCACCAGTGCGTAAGAACAATAATATTTTTCATCACGAGCGCTGTTAGGGTGAATACATTCGTTGGGCATCACATTTGAAAAATTTGGTAAAGAAAATTAGTGAGTCCCGTAATTTTTGACGGGCTGTGCGTACTTGTAATCAAATAAAGAGCCTATTCATACCTAGTAAATTAGATAGCTAACTGTTGAATTATAGCGTTCAATCAGGCCCGCTAACTGAATTCACTACTTTGAATTCCCGATGAGTCACGGTCATAACTGAAAGCTATGTAAAATGAATAGTTAAACCCTGTAGCTACATAAAATTTTTATACTTTTACGACTAAACCTTTATAGTTTGACCTAATATCCATTTCTTAAAGTATGTGACAGACTAACAAAAACCAAACCAATTTAATAAAGTTGATGGTGCATTTGAAAGTTTTTGTGAATTTAATATAGAAATTGACGAAAATTCTATTTTAATTTAGCTTGTAAATCGCCAAATATTACGAAGCTAATTATTTATTTTAACTTAGCATGCATATCACCGTTCATTACGAATCTTGCATTTTTCTTCTATGTTAAGATGTTTGAACAAGTCACGAACAATCTTATAGTTCAATACATCTGAACGGGTCAGTTGATTGCTTTCATCGCAACTTGATGAATTTAAAAACGAGGAAAATTCCAATGAACTTAATCGTATTTACTATTTACTAGGAATACGTTTCGGAGTCCAGCTCCATCATCAGTTCGTAAAATTAAAATTCATTACGACTACAATATAAGAAAAAATAAAATGTTGGATACAGTCATCAAAGAAAATCACGAAAACAAAAAAAAATCAAAACATGTCCCTGAGAAAGTAAAATCGACATGATCTACTTCCAATTTACGATGGGTAGGAACTGTCAGAATTGTTGAGGGCCAGTTTTCGTTTAAAAATATGTAGCGACTCTGAAATTCTGAGGTCACATGTAGTTGAAGCCGAATCTAAGGTTTTGAAGTCCGCAGAGGATATCGGTTCGTTGCATTTTACTGCGTGATTACGTACGAATTGTGCGAATTCATTCCCCGTGCGGAAGCTTCAACCTCGATGTTCGGCCATTGTGATATAAAAATTTTGTGCCGTAATGCCGACGTACGAGGATGTGCACTGCACACAACTGTAAGAATAAATCAGAAAGGCTCTTTTTCCATCAAAAGCGTATCCTTGCACCAGAATTGTATAATTTTATGGTTGCTTCACATTTCCGGTACAAGGATACGCTTCCGATGGAGATGCTAACCTCGATCTCTGATTTATTTTTAACAGTTATACAGTTGTGTGCAGTCCACATCATCGTACGTCGGCATATGACGTCACGAAATTTTTATAACAGAATGGTCAAACATTGGGGTCGAAGCTTCCGCGCGGGGAACTAATTAGCTTACTCCTCACACTCCGCAGTACGTAATCACGCAGTAAAATGCAACTAAATCTTAGATTCGGCTTCAACTGCATGTGACCTCAGAATTTTAGAGTCGCTACATATTCTTAAACGAAAACCGGCCCTCAACAATTCTGATAGTTCCTACCCATAACAAATTGTAACTAAATAGTAATCTTGTCGATTTTAGTTTTTCTGGGACATGTTTTAATTTTATTTTTATTTCCTTGATTTCCTTTAATGACTGTATCCAACATTTTGCTTTATCTTTTATTGAAGACATAATGATTTGTAAATTTACGAAATGATGATGGATCTGGACTCCGAAACGTATTCCTAATAAATATGATCAAGTTCCTTGATATTGTCGTTTTTAAATTCTTCATCTTTTAGATGGTTGCGTGTTTGCGGATATTTTCGGTTTCGGGGCTTACCGAATTTTAATATTTTCTTTCGCCAAAGTATGTACTCGTATTTGGTGTGAATAACACGAAAATGACAATCCTTTTTTGGAGAAACTATTGTTTTGGTCCACTTTTGGAGCCAGTTGCTATTATAGCTAGTCTACATTACGTTGCAATACGATTAGAAACACATATCTATTGAATGGATTTCATTTTGTTGTTTTTCTCAACAATATAGTTAACATAGTAAGAGCATTTTATTTTTCACAATCGGAAACTTTTTGTCAATATTTTTGTATTATTAGATATATAAGGAAATAATTTTATTATAACTCCCATGTATAGGAGTTATAATGGTTTTATTTTAATACAAGTGTGCACGGCCCGCCGAAAATGGGATTCAATACTTTTCATGAACGAATTTTCAAGATGTTGATGATAAACAAATACAGTATAACCATCCAAACAGTACCCATGATGAAAAATATTTTCGCACCGTTGAAACTCGTATCACAGATACGGCCATTATGAGCGTGAGTGACAGAGAAATGGGAGAAACAGACACCAAATAAATAAACCAAGGGCAAGGGTATTATTAGGTAGCAGCATGACCCATGGAAATGCCGAGGACAATGTCATCGTTAAGCTAGATGGACCCATGGAAGAATTCCGTCAACATTATCTAACTTATGCTATCCTAATTCTATGTCGTGACTCGCACCGTCGCAAAGCACGTTCACGACGCGAAGGCCTAGCGATCGTCATTACATGGTAGCAACTGCGGTTCTTGTAGACCCTACACCACTAATGCGTTTTCCACTGTTGCCAATACGTAGAACGGAAAGTCGGGTAGGTTTAAAATGTTTATGCCGAACACATATGCACAAGAACACACAAAGCTCTCTTGACTCGGAGTTCCCCTCCGGTGACAAATCACCATTACTCAAAAATGATTACTTCGGGCACAGCTATTCACCAAATTACTATATTCAATTTAATGTCTTTTAATTATTCAATATGGCCTGAAAGCTGCACAAAAGCGACATGGTTAGGAAAATGCGTAAATTACGGCGATCACAACAACCTATCTAATACTACTAACCTATCCTGATAAAATTTCAAACATATCATTGCATGTACAAACGATCTTTCAATGTTACACTGAGGAATTCGGTCTCCGTGATACCGCAAACTCGGACATCCTTTGTTTCTTAAGAAGCGGACACCGAACTAACACATAAACTAACATACAACGGGTATTATTAGGTTAGATGATTGTAAAAGTATCGGTATCGGTAGTAGTATCGGTCAAAGTATCGGTATTTTCAAGTATCGGAGTATCGGTATCGGTATCGGCCAAAAAATGGGTATCGGTATCGGTATCGGTATCGGCCAAAAAAATGGTATCGGTACATCACTAGCAGTGAATATAGTGGATACTTGGGGAAGTGAAATCTATTTCTGAATGCTGCTACAGAATGCCGCAGCGCCAACGCCGTCGTTGCTCTTGGAGCCATCTGTGAAGACGGCAGTGTGACCTGGGTAATTTTCGCTTGCTAGTCGGTGGTATTCCTGGATGTATGTAGTTGGATGGGTTGTTTCTTTTTTTAGGGCTGTTAGTTCCAAGTTTATGTCGATGGCGACCGTATTCCATGTTGGGACGTCAAGGTTCAGTCGCCGGTACGAGAAAGCGGGTTTGATATAAGGGGGTTCGAGATTTAGGGATCCAATGTTATTGAGTGTGCGAATGGCAAATGAAGGCACAACTTTCTTATTTACGTACAATCTCCTGTCAATAGGAGGGATAGCAGAGTTAAAGGCTGGGTTACCTAAGTGGCTTTTCATTTTGAAATAATATTTTAAGGAAAGTAGTTGCCTTCGCAGGTTCAGCGGCATTTCACCCGTTAGAACTTGGAGGCTTGCGGCAGGTGTGGACTTGAAGGCTCCTGTAGCCAGACGCAAGCAGTCGTTGGCGACGGGATCCAAAAGCTTAAGGGTGGTGTTGGATGCTGATGCGTAGACAATGCATCCGTAGTCCATTATTGACCGAACAAAAAGTTTGTACATGTGGAGAAGAATGTGCTGATCCCCCCCCCCAGTCATGGGAGGAGATAGATTTGAGCATAGCGCATCCTTTCTTGCATTTGGCTCTGATGTCGATGTGTTTTTTCCATGTGAGTTTTGTGTCCCACGTGAGTCCAAGAAACTTGATTTCCTCTACAAACTCAATATCTTGATTTGCGATTTTTAGGGGTGGGGGCATCTGGATACCGGGCAACGTGGTGAAATGTACAGCTTTGGATTTTTCTGATGAGAAAGTGAAACCGTTCTTCAGAGTCCATCGTACGGCACGATCAATACATTCCTGGAGTTTAATTTTTATGACATTTAGATCACTGTGTCGATAGCCGAGCTGGAAGTCGTCCACAAACAGTGAGGCATGAAATCGTGGATCCTGAGGAATCAGAGAGGCAATACTATTGATCTTAATGGCAAAAAGAGTGACCGAGAGCACTGAACCTTGCGGGACGCCTTCTTCTTGCGGGAAGGGGTCGGACAAATAATTGTTGATTCTGACTCTAAAAGTTCGGTCGCGTAAGAATTCTTGGATGAACGAGGGGAGTCGTCCTCGTAGTTGCATTTGGTGGAGATCTCGCATTATTCCAAAATTCCACGTTGTATCGTAAGCTTTCGTTAGGTCGAAGAACACGCTTACGAAGTGTTCGTTGTGTACAAAAGCTCTCCTGATCGTAGTTTCGAGGCGCACTAGGTGGTCGGTTGTGGATCTACTTCGCCTACCGCCGCACTGGATGTTCGTGAGGCAGCCGTGCATGTCGCAGAAGTCCGAGAGTCTATTGCTGACCAGACGTTCCATTGTTTTACAGAGGCAACTGGTTAGTGCGATGGGTCTGTAGTTTTGGGGCGACTGTGGAGATTTATGCGGTTTCGGAAAGGGGATTATAATTGCCTCCCGCCAGCTGGGGGGGAAATATCCGTTCAGCCAAAATTTATTCATCATGGATAGTAGGCATTGCTTGCCGGCTTCGGGTAAGTGCTTCAACATCTGATAGGAGATTTGATCCGCTCCAGGCGAGGTGTCTTTGGTGTTATGAAGAGCCGTTTCTAGTTCTGCTGCTGAGAACGATATGTTGTAAACTTCAGTGTTCGTAGATGAAAAATTTAAGCCTTCGTTTTGGACCTTTTCTCTTTCTCGTTGAAACTCGACGGGGTAGTTCGTAGCGCTGCTTGTATTGCTGAAGGCCATCGCTAGCTTGTTTGCTATTTGGGGCACGGTGGCATACGTAATATTATTTTCTTGCAAGATGGATATTTTTCGTTGGGGTTGGCCTTTTATTTTGCGAATATTTGCATATACGGCTGTTAGAGGTGTATTTCTGGTGAACGTATTAGCGAAACTTATCCACGCCTTCCTCTTTTCTTCACGTAAGAGGTTCCTGTGGATTGCTCGTGCTCTTTTCCAACGAAGAGCATTTTGCATCGATCTGGTCTGGCGGTACTTTTGGTATAGGCGTTCGCGGTTTCGTCGTGTTTCGGTCAATTTTGCGCTCCAATAGGGCTTTGGAAAGAAGGTTTTAATTTCAATGGTGGGTATGCAATCCACAGCTACAGCCAGTATGGCATTAATAAAGGCTTGGAGGTGTTCTTCACAGTTAGTTTCCGGCGAGATTTCCAGCTCTTTCCACTTTGGGTGGTTCTCGTATGAGTGCCAATCTGCTTTTTTTAGGCACCACACAGTTCTGCTAGGCTCGCTTTGTTGTGCGTTCATTAGCTGGATTAGGATCGGGCAGTGATCGCTGTCCTCAGGAGAGAGACAGGTAGACCATTCCCAACTCCGCGTTCAGGCGGGGAGAGGCTAGTGTTAGGTCTATGGCGGATTCTGAGTTATACGAAATTCTGGTTGGGGATCCTGTATTTAATAGAACGAGGTTCGACTGTTCTAGATATTGCTCAAGAATGCGCCCCCGAGTATCCATGGTTCTGCATCCCCAAATTGTGCTGTAACTGTTGAAATCACCCATAATAATGCTTGGAGTAGGAAGTTGATTTTCTAGATCACGTAGTGCTTCTAGGGTAAGGCTATGATTTCTAGACGTTTACATTGAGACGACTGTGATCGGCCGACTAAGTTGGATGGTGGCTGCGATGACTTGAAACTGGGACGTCAAAACGTGTTCTCTGAATGGGACCGAGTTATGGATAAGCAGACCCACTCCTCCATGGGGGGTGACGTTAAAGTGACCGTGTTTGATAAGAAGGGAGTATTGGGGTATAGAGAATGTGCAATTGTGCCATAGCTTGGTTTCCTGTAGCGCTACAACAGCTGGTCGGTGCTGGTGTATCAATTCCAGCAGTTCGTCTTTCTTGGCTCGAACTCCTTGACAGTTCCATTGGATAATTGAGGCTAGGTTGTTCATTGCTCGGATGTGGATGGATTTGTTTTTTATTCGTTGAAAATTTCTTCGGTTTCTCTTCTGACTGCGGGATTGTTCTCGCTGGTTATTTCAGTCGCTGAGAGCGGAATCGTAATTTGGGGTCATTTGTATCGTTGTAGTATAAAGTTCGCCAGTATCAGGATTCATACACACTGCCTCTGTTAGTTGTTTCTTTTCCGTTGGGCGCTCCTGATGTTCGGAGTTTTTCCGCTTTCTTCGCGTGCTACCGTCCACAGGTTTGACAGGGCTGTCAGCAGCGGCAGCGCTCGGAGGTTCCATTTCCCTCGGTGGGGTTTGGCTTGACGCTGTGTTGGCGGCGGTCGTCTGCACTGCACTGACGAAGGAGCGTCGATATTGAGGACATTCTGCATCCAATTTAGCTTTTGCTTGGGCTCTACTAAGTCTAAATTTGTGTTGTATTGTTACAACTTCTTGTTGGTATTTAAATTCGATGCATTTAAGGGTTCCGGTGAAATGATCTTGGCCGCAGTGGTGACATTCTATTTTTGAGCTGGTACATTCTGTGGCACTGTGATTGGCGTTATCACACCGAGCACAAATCGGGGTGTTGCTTGAGCACCACTTTTGGGTATGCCCGTATTCCAGGCATATTTTACAAAGCATCGGGCGTGGTACGTAGGCGTATACTTTGCTCTTTGATTGTTCGCCTGGCACTGTTAGATATTCTGGGAGGTCTCCACGGAAAGTTAGTAGCAATGGTTGGGCGAGTGGGTCCTTGGGTCGGATCCATGTTGCCTTGGTCACATCGTGGAGGTCGTGATCTTCTTTGAGTCCTTTGCGGAAGTTCTCAAAGTCTGTCAGGTCGTACTCGTATATGTAGACAAGTCCTTTGGCGGCATTGGGGTGGCAATATTCGGATATGGTGACAGGTGTGTTATTGATTGACTTTATCTTGCGGACAGAGTCGCTCTGGCGTGAGTTGCAGATTTCGATTATAAAGGAATCGTTCCCCTTAGAAGAAATGCGTTTGGGTTTGGTCCCAAGTTCCCGTTGCAGGCTCTTCTCCAGTATCCACGGTGAGAGTTTGCGTTTTTCGGCAGCATCGATTTTGCAGAGAAAGTGCTCGGTGGAGGTTTTTGATGGTTTTTCAGAGTATTCGTCAGAGTTGTGGTAAAGTTGTCTTGCGCGACGGATGCCTACTTTGTGCTTGGCTTGAATTTCAACTATTTTCTGTTCTTCAATATGCTTAGGACACATTTTGCTTTTCACCGGGTGGGGACCGCGGCAATGGAGACATTTGGCTTGTACTTCCAGGCACTGATCGCTTGAGTGTCCCCCAGTGCCCCACTTTGCGCAGGTTGGTGGCCTGTTGCAGCGTTTTTTGGTGTGGCCATACAGCTGGCAGTTGGAGCAGTGCATCGGTTTGTCGATGTATGGATGAACTGGCGTGTCCGCGCGCTCACCTGGAATATATATATAGCTGGGGGGTGTTTCGGAGTTGAATTCGAGGATAAGGGCGCTAGTTTGTTCGCGTCTGGTCTTTATGAATGTAGCGTCAATGACGTTGCTGATGTTGTAAGCTTCCTTCAGCCCGGCCGCAAACTCGTCGAAGTCGCTCATGTTGTACTCGTTGATGTAGATGAGTCCTTTGGATTTGTTCAGTCTTGGGTGGACTATGACTTCGCAGGGCACGCTATTCACGCTAGTGATGGTCAGCATGGCTTGTCCCTGTTTATTATCCCTTGCTTTGAGTGTGAAACTATCTTTACCGCTGGTGGTAATTGACTTGGGAGGAAGTCCAGTAGCGTTTATGATGCTGGCCTTAATTGCGTAGGGATTTAGGTTGCGTTTAGTTTCTGGTTTAAATTTCATGCAATAAAAGCGCATGAATGTCGGTGTGGTTGGAAGTTCCATGAGGTCCAGGGGCACATATTTTCGCTTCCTGGTTGATCCAGGGGAACAGGTAGGTTTTTGTTTTCCCTCTGAAGGGGGTGTTAATTTATCAATGATGTCCGCCAGTTTGCTCACAGCCAGTTCCACTTTTTTGATTCTCTCCTCCGCAGATGTTTCCATTGTTGCTGGGTCGCCACTCTGAACATCCCGGACGTCTCCGCCACATCCCATCTCACCCAGACTCCGCATCAGCCTGCTCACACTCCTCTCCACCTCGCTCACCCGCTCGGACGTGGTTAGCTCGACCGCTGCACCCACGGCCGTCCCCCCGGCCACAGCCTCACGACGTTCCGCCTGAATTCTTCCACCGTTATTGCTGGTAGGCTCGATTGTTTCCTTATTGATTGGAGTCCTGATTGACTTAATGTGGTTAGGCAAAGTCTCTCGTTTTTCTGTCGTTCCCTGGTCCGGCCTGCGCTCGCTCCCCGCACGCTTACCTCCGGACCGCGAGCCTCTCGCTCCTCTGGGCATGATGCCCGACCCCAGAGGCCGTCGGCCTCCGGGATCAGGGTTGGCGTTTTTACTCTTAATTTTAGGCTTTAGAACAAGATCAAAACTACAAATTTAACACAAAATTGGAACAATACACGATTTAGTAGGTTATGCAACCTAGTTATTCACCTTACACTAACGAACGCGTAGCAAACCAAAAATGAAAAAGAAATTCAAAACCTAGAGCACCGAGGTGCCCTAGGCGCCCCCCGCGTTGGTTCCACCCACAATAATTCTGATTGGCGATAAACTATTACAATAATCAAGTCGCTATCCCAGTACAACAGGTTGTACAGATGACAGTAGTCGTAGTGGGTGTACTAACGGCACCACCACAAGAAGGTGCGGGTGGGCTGGATACCCGCACCTGAGCACGGGTAACCTCTATCAAATCCTTGTCTGTTTTTCTTTTTTGTTCCCTAAACCACAAAAAGAAAGTTGCACATCAAATAACCGTAAGAAAATATTTCGAGTTCGATGCCAGTAAACGTAGTAAAAGGAACACGTAAAATTTCTGAGCTAATTGATTTAGATAAAAAATGAATGACTACATGTTAAGCATGAGCATTTGAGATTGTGACATGTATCTGAACCCATGTGTGACAGCCAAAGTGTATCTGGATAAATTGGTTAACACTAGAACGGCCGCGCATACCCTCATGCCTTCATGGGCCGTCCGGTCATTTTGATCGGAACGATGAAACTAGGATTTACTGTTAAAATGAATGAGATTAAATTCACTGCAGTTTTTTAAGAGAAGAATACCACGGTTGAATATCGTAGAATAATGATATAGTGTTGGAAACACATTTATTTATATATTTTTATAACCTACTTTCATTATTAAAACATTTTAAAATTGTGGCGTTTCACGAATTTCTTAAATATACTTAACATTGTACTCACTAATTGCATGGCAATAAACTAAACGTATTTAAGAAATAAAAAGCATTTAAATAAACTTAAGTGAAAATTTAAATTACTATCGCTTAATGCACTCTTTACAAACCATAACAATGTTCTTATGCGCAGTGCACTTTCCACAAAGATATTTCTTGCACTTATTACAAGTTTTCTTCCTCTTGTTGCGGCAAAGACCATTGGGTTATTTTATTTGACAATCTGTTCTCTTCTTGGAATTCGAACAATCGGGAATGTCAGACTCTTGAATTGCACGATCCTCTATTTCACAACTGGTTTTTACTTCAACATTTGGTTTTTATTCTACAGAATTTCCATTATATGAGTAAAATAAATCTCTGTGGCTAATCTTAACGTCTATATTTGTTTTGTATAATAAGAAGGCATTGATTGCAGCCAAATCTAAAACATTGCACAAGCACTGCACTGGCCAACGGCGAGAAGCAACCTTTTATTGAATACAATCAGACCATTTGATCAATTATGTCAACTCTAAATTTTGTGTCATTGAACAAGGCAATAGATTCAAGGATCTTATTTTCTCCATCTAGAATTGAAACATTTCTGTGCAGAGTACTAGGCTCGAGGACATTTTTCGAAGGTTTTCCTTGGTATAGAGTCAAAGTAGCTTTGTTAGATTGCAGTACTTCAAAAAAAAAACTAGGTTCCTCGCAGCTTTTAATTTATGTTGGAATTTCTCGCCTTACTCGATTTACCGTACTAATTGTCTTCTTTTCTTCCAGTCTGACAGCAAGTTTCATGGATGTAAAAAGTTGTCAGTAGTTACATTTCACCCACAATTCAGAAAAGGCTCCATGAGGGTCATTACCACGTGTTCAGACAAGGATTGAGGGCCTTTTTCTAAATAAGGGAATCCATTCAACAAATACTTAGTTTTGCATCCACAGCAAGCCAAAACTTGACGCCAAATTTGTCAGGCTCACTCGCAATGTACTGGGTGACCGGGTACCTAGCTCAACCCTTTAACGCCCACATTTTTATACTCATATTACCGTTATCACAACCACTATCACTAAACCGACACTGGCATTAGGTAGTCACTGTTTTCTAGATGTAGAAGGAACTGCCACTCGACAGTGAAGTTCAAAGGACACATTAGTGAACAAATTGAAAAAGAAATACAATATATTATTGTTATTTTTGAAAGAGGACCGTACAGTCCACTTGGGCATTAAGGGTTAAGTTGCAAAAAACTGCTCATCTATTGTATATTTTCATTTGGCCAGTACATAACTTTACATTTTTCGAGAAAACGGTTTCATACAGTTGAAAATAGCTCATTTTTGTCTGTTTGCACTTTTTCTGATTGTGATGTTCGTTCCTTTTTTGCACCATCTTTATTGGAAATAACCTGTTTTTCTTTCCTTCTTCAAACCGTAAGTACTTCAAAAGCTCTTTGTACCTATGTATTTAGAGGCCTCAACTCGGCAATAATGGGAGGACCCCATTTCTTTGACCATGCCATATGAACTGGTTGTCCCTTTGCTAGCACTCTACGAGTGTACATGACTGCGAGTAATGCGTATATTTCCTTCTTTGAAACTTTCCAAATTGGATTTGAAAGTTTAGTGTGATCTTCAATTTCAGTACATTGTCTAATATTTTCAATGATGAAATTGTCAATGAGCAAACTATAAATGAGCTGAACTTGTTGTTAGGCGTATTTTTCAGTTTTAGAATGGTAGTTGGACCAGGACATTCTTTCAAAACATTATGCTGAGCGCCGCAACCTCTAGTAGGAGCGACTTTACATCCCGTATGCACTCGCTATCCTGTATACTATTTACATGTCTGGTCATTTTGACCGGACGGCCTTTCTAGGTATGAGCTTGAGTGTGATAAATTATTTGTAGAAGTCTAATATTTAACAGAATTATACATTACACTATATTATTAAAAGTCAAAAAATTTTGACACATAGCATCAAATAATAACCGTGTAATAAATTCGTAAATTCTGAATTCCTGTCAAAATGACCGGACGTCCTTTCTAGAGTTAAAGCTCAATTCTCAATGAAAGAGGAACTAAAAGTGCTACGTGAGGCTAGTCGCTCTGATGATACTCCTGACAAGGACTGAAAGAATAATCATCGACGTTCAAATGGTGTTTAGGAAAACAAGAAAATTACACTTCCCATTTTAAATATGGCTTTGTTCAAAGAATATGACAGAACTTTAGTCTCACCCCATTCTTCAAAACATGTATCATGTATAAAATTTTCGGGAGAGAACAAGTAAAAAAATATATTTATTCCAACTCAGCTTTGCTCAGATGCAGGCATCTGCCCCACAATCACGTCACTTAATAACAGGAATGGTAAGAATTAACGCCGTCACATAAAACATCCCTACAGAAGCGGTACCTCGTGACGAAGCAAAAGTTACTCATTTCTTGCGGCACAACACAGTAGCTGAGTGCAAGTTGCGCTCACCTGAGTGCATGGTACTCGTCGAGTAGCTGATCTTCTTGCAGTAGCTGCAGGTGTTGCCTGTGCCGCAGCAGGCGCCGCACCTGCACGAGCTTTTGTGTCTCGTTTTCACGCTGCGCTACACGTCGCCTGCGGGCTGCAGTTGTCAATTGGTCCAGGCTGCATTCAAGCTCTTGGACCTCGGACAGCTGTAAATTAAAAAGTCATTCACTGCCGAAGCCAGTAAATGAAACTTGCATTCAAGCTTTTGAATATAGAACAACTGCAAAATCAAGCCTGTTTATTGACAAAAGTCGGACAGTTATCAAGCATGAGTTCAGACTCGGACAATTTTGCATACACTCATTAAAATCACAAGTTCAGGTTAAAAATTAATCTGTGCTAGAAAGCTGGCAAAGTATAGTATAGTAGTTGGTTCAAGGCTCTTCTTCCATTGCAAAGAAGTTGTCCTAGAAGTGTGGTCTAAGGACTAAGCTGAGTAAGGACTAGGGAGAATGAGTAGAATGGTTAATTGTTTCAAGGCTAACTATTCAAGATGTTGTCGTGAATCAACGCCGTATCATAACTTAGCCAACACGAAATGATATTTGCTCAACATTTATGATGATAATAATTAACCACTTACGAACATCATACTTCGAAATTCTAAAATGAACGCACCAACAGAACGGGCATCAAGTCACCTTTGGAGAATAGATGAGCAACAGAAGCAGCAAAATAGAGATCAAGAATTTGAAGACATTTTAAATAAACCATAAAATAAACAAAATGATCATTATACACTTAAAAATACAAGACAGAGATAGCAACAAGATGAAATTTAGGCGCACAAGTCAACAAGAGCTACATAACCTGAAGTGACACCTGAAAACACAGCGACTCACAATACTGAGATACTCCGCCTCCCGTGCCGCCTCGCGCTCTGCTGCCTCCGACTTCATTCTGCCCAAATGCACAACACTGAATGAACTCCACAGCACGTGCAAACTTTAGAGCTCAGTTTATTTTAAGGGAGCCTGTCGAATTCGAGTGCACTATTAAGCAATACCTTGACTCTAAAGAGTTCTTAAGATGAAGAACTAAGCCTTTGTAGCACGTACCGCTAACAGGACTCCGAACATAACTCAAAATTAGTGTCTTCTTAGATAAAAAGGTTTAAAAGATGGGCTTCATTTTTCGTTTAAAAATTAATAATGAGCTCTAAGCCGCCAAGATGTGCTCAAACACTACATCCTTCAGTAAGCTGCACAACAAGAAAAACGTTCTAAGCACATTTGTCCTTATACCAGTAAAAAAACATTCAACATACCTTTCACGATAAAACCCGTATAAACGAATGTGAAAATCATAAACAAGGTCCACACAAATTGATTTTGGAATCGAAATATTTCTGTAGACAAAACGACACTGCTCTCAATGCCCAAGTAAAGCCCATTCCACACGGAGCTTGCTAGATGCTGCTTTGCTAGCTCAGTGTGACATGGGCCTTACTTTAACATATACTAAAGCACAAATTTTCATCCTTCCATCCAGAATAGTTGCCTCTATAATTTTCCAAATTACTGTCCTTGAAACTGCATGCCAGTGTACTCAACAATGAATGCCAGCTAAACGGACTAAATCCAACAGCAAGCAACTTCAAGTCAGTCCGCAGCGTCACTTTGTAAACATGATATGAGCCCCAGTAGAAGCGAAGCAGGGCAGCGCACCTCAGTTGTTGCTGTCTGTGTTGTGTGAGCTGCCGCTGCTGGCACATCTCCTCCTGCTGTCGCTCTCGCGCTAGCTGCTCGGCGCGCTCCAGTTGCTCTGCAGCCTCCAGCTCCGCTCTCAGCTCGCGCAACTCCTTCACAGTCAAAGAAAACGCAAATTCTCTAATACTTACGAAATTTTACACACCATAAGGACCATACGATTCGCTTTTAAAAACAGTTTTAATACATAGCATTTCAGGTCAATATATGTTCTGTAAAATTCACGGTTGAGTAGCAAATTGTTCCTGATGCTAGTGTCAACTTAACAACAGCCGCGCTAATGTTAGTAGGATGAGTGAAAATATTCACATTGTATAATGGACTAAATAATTGCAGAATGAAAGCAGTGTCACACTACAGGATGCCCGGATTTGTTTTCTTGACTGTCTTTACAGCAAAGAAAAATTAAGAGCGGATGAGACAAATGAAAATGTACACTGGCTGTTGAAATATACAGGAAAAAATATCGAGGACAAAAATTTTATGCATTAACAAAAGCAAGAATAACAGGCTTGTGTTGAGGAGTAATCACACCATTCCCTCAGTGTGTCCTGCAAATGCAAATAGATCGCATTTAAATGCTCATACGAAGATGCAAACGCATTCATAATCAACCTATTGAGGTTTAATTTTCAGAAGTGAATACAATTTCATCCCATCAAAACCTAAAATTTACAGCCTAGAAAGCTATAAACCCTCTTTAGTGAGTAACGTTACTCTCTCGCACAATGGCAACGAACATTACACAGGAAGAAGTGACGGTGTATTCTTTAGGTAACAAAGCAATGGAAGAGACGAACAAAAATTATGTGCTCTAATATCGATGACCATTGTTGCCGTTTGTCTCCCGCAGATGATATGAACTCGTTTTCTTCTCATTTATAAGTGGCCTAGGGAAGAGGAATAAAACTCTCAGAATTTCTAACTTACTATTGAAAAATTTGTACAAATGAATATGTAACGGGTCACAGATCTTGATGGAAATGGGTAAAGAAGTAAGGGATTCTTTTTCAGCCTAAGGGAACCTTAATAAAGATGTGTAGATTGCAGATGATTAAATTAATAGAATATGGATGGTAATGAACTAAATTAACAGAGCGTAACTAGTAAGAACTAGATTAACAAAGCATAGATGGTACAAATTAGATTAAAATAGCTTAGATGGTAAGAACCAGATTAAAATAGCATAAGTAGTAAGTAAGAACTATTTGGAAGGAGCACAGATAGTAAGAACTAGATCAACGGAGCATGGCTGGTACGAACTAGATTAAGTGAGCATAGATGGTACAAACTAGATCAACGGAGCGGTAAGAACTAGGTGAAAGGAGCATGGACAGGTGGAAAGGAGACACTATAGGAAGTAATTCGAAACCTTATATTAGTCACATACCATATGAAGTCACTATGAGACTAGTGGAGGGAACCTGAGGAACTTACCGAGATACAGAAAAACTGGAGAGCAGTGAACTAAAAAAATACTTAATATCAAAATCAAAACATATTTTATTTCAACAATAAAAAGGCTTACCTAACCACCTGCTCGGGACTCCACATCTTTTTCTTGTGAGCAATAATTCCCAAAGATACAATAGTTGCAACCTGTGAGGAGTACAATATCAGGAAGGAGGGACTTACAGAGTTAAGTCCACCACACAGTATGTAACTCCAGCTGAAACAAAGACGGTGATCAAAAACCAAAGCAGGAAGATGAATACAAATAGGAAGCCTAGTTACACTTGCCTGCTGTAGGCTGCGCCTCTCCTGCACCGGCGCCCCCAGTCTCAGGACAGCCCGGCTGTGCAGCACCTGCTGTAGCTGCTCACGCTCCTGCTGCACGTCTGCTCGCAACTGCTGCACAGCTGCCACAGACTCTGCTGCCCTGCACAACAATGACATGAATAACACCAGCTCAATAACACCAAATCTAACCGGTATATGTTAATAAATCCCGGATAAAGCTGTCCCAAGACAACCACATTCGTACAAATGAGACAAAATCATAAAAATATTTAGTACAAAGACATGAAAAATCAGATGAAGTTGTAGGACTAAAATAAGGTTCTAGAAGCACTGAGAAATGGGAAAATATGAAAGTCCCTAATGATAAAGCGCCATGCAAGATGTAAAATCCAGTAGTAGTTGAGTCCAGAGTTAGATCAAAAATCCATTTCTATTGCACAAATGTTTCACAACAGAAAAAGAAGTAACCATTTGGTAAGGAGAAAGGAAAATGTACTAATCAAAACAAGGGGTGTTTTTCCCCATAGAATACTTGTGCTTAGAAACAACAAATTAGGAAGGTAAAGGAAGAAAAGAGAGCAGAGAAAGTATGAAATAAAAAAAAAAGCCAAGGGTTCACAAAAGACAGAACTCCCTAAGGCCTATCTTTAGTTGAGGTGACCTAAAAGCATAACGGTGAGAGTACCACACAGATTAGCATAGTCTAACTTGACTAACCCAACCTTACTACCTGTCCCAGGCGGCTTGGGGGAGCAAAAATCCAGATGGAGCTTCAATTAAGTCGAACAAGATCACATAATAGAAATAGATAAGAGAAGTTTGCTCAGGGCTCCCTAACCTTCATAAAAGTGTTCCAAAGAGAGGAAGGAGGAAAGCGACATTTAGGAGAGTTAAGGGGATGGGGAATTAATGCACAAAGCCATGTTTACACACAAGATCCCTTGCGCATAAAATGGTAAGATAGAAAGCAAGTTAATGAAACAATAACAAAGTTAAAGAAAGTAGTAGGAGCTGGAAACAACAACAGCAACAAATTGAAAAATTATTTTCCATCTCAAAACAAAATCTATTCTTTTTCAACAAAAAGAAAAGATGCCTAACCTTCAGCTCGCGACCTCACATTTTGCCCCTGGTATTGCTAATGCCCAAACAGGGAGTCCACTGATATTTCACGTCCAAATTTCATTACTTTTTCCCTACTTTTTACTAACTTCAACAGCAAAAATTTACTCCCTATTTTTACCTAATGAATGTCGTCCAAATTTCCAGATGTGAGTAATCGCAATAACAAAGGTTAAAAAGAGTTCCCAAGTTCTTGATACTTAAAATATTTGATATTAAATAAAGCAACCAATGCATAATTGCTATAAAATCCCCCAAATTCCTATTGTACTCCATCTTAAACAAACTCCAACAAATGTTTGGCAAAGACCCTGTCTTAACATCTTTCAACAATGTGAGCAACAGCTCATCATATGCAAAAAATTTAAACTGACTGGAAACTATTAGACACCGGAGAAGCGTCAGATCCCCTTACAGGAATATTTTCCATAAACTGCGGCAAATTTAAAATTCTGAAAGAAATACATTTTATAAGATCTCTATACTCTTTACACATATTTACATTACTTTCAATAATATCAGTGAATTATCTTACTTCACAATTTTTTACTACCTGGATGAGTAAAGTACACCCCGGAGGCAAATGTGTACTAATTTTTACTACTTTGCTACCTAGCAGACACTCTGTCATAGATACAATAGTTGTATCCCTTGAGGGCTCACAAAATAGAATAAAAGACTTGAATTTCTCAAAAAAGGCACAGATGAAATTGATGATATTTCAATGCAAGTGCTTCCTCTCTGCCACATTCACCAGCCCTTTGTTTTCTGAAGAAATTGTTAGATGTCAACATGCTGTTAGGGTAATTTTTTACTTATTTTAATTTTACCCGAGTTTTAAGAAAACGATTTAGACTAGCTCAGGCTTTACAGTTGAAAAAGAACATAAAATAGCATTCAGGATTGTCGAGGTATGGTGAGGTGAGGAGCTGACCTACCCTGCTCGCCGAGACGGCATACTCGCCTCTCAACAAACTACTGCGAAACAAGAGAGAATGAATTGTGGCTTCATCCCCTTGTAGAATCCAAGAAATGGGCGAAACTTGCTGAGCTACAAAACAAGGAAGTTCTCGCTCTCCGAAATAGTACAGTGGAAACCATGACAAAGACTGGTATATCAGCTCTCAAGATTGTTTTGCATCGAGTTTGACTCACAACTTATGGGAAAATGTAATTACATATTCTGACGATTGAGAGCCATTTACTAGGTGACTAGTTTCTATCTCTTTGTAGTGTACCATTCACAAAATTCAGCACAAGCTTACGAGTGCTTCAGATAAATATTTTTCTTACGTGATTCTAGGAAACGCTTCTCTCTCTGTTCTCCGTAGGGTGACATTTTCAGATCTTTGCAACGTAAACACCAATTTAAAGATACAGAAAGATGGATATTTCCCATGTTTCTGTAGAGTTTAACTTATACAACTTCATAAAGTACAAAAAATACCAGATACAACACTCTAAAAAAGTTGACGTAGTTTATTGACCTACTTTAATTTAAATGAATTTTCACTACATAATTTGAACATTGAAGTGAGATTGCTTCAAAAATTATCCCCAGTATTTTTGCCTCACTATGTAATGCCCCAAGCAAGAAGTTCTTTCTAGATGCATCGAGATAGAATACTAGACACTAGCATCTACAGTTTTTTCTAGACAATATTCAAAGAAAAACACGACCACTACACAAAGTAGCAACGGCAAGTGAAGAACAAGGTAACACGGATCTAGCATTCAGATGCATAGGCTTTGCAACAGGATAAACTCTAACCTCTAACCTCTAAGAGTTCAGTAAAAACAACAGCAGGGAAGAAAAAATACATCTTAAGCAAGGCCAAATTTGCTGTTCGTGTGGCAGTCACAGCAAAACCGTGCAACAATATTTTAAAGAGTTGGTAAATGCAAAATACTAATTCAATACTAGAAATAGATTGTTATCATTATTATTTAAGTTCATTATCATTAGTTATCATTATTAGTTAAAGCTCCCGAGCCACAACAAAGGTGATCTCTCGAGAACAAAGAAAGAGACCTCTTAGTATGAACTTTGAAAACAGAGAATCTACGCACACGGTGTGTCCCCATGCTCTGCATATAGAAACAGCTAGGAAGAAGTTTACGAAACAAGATAGAAATTGAAGAAACAAGTAACAATACAGCAGTTAACCAAAAAAAGGATGTACATCACTCAACAATGTAGTGAAACTAGCCTGCTAAGTGTTTCACCACTAGGACGCCGACCTGTCAGGATGCCGACCAGGCAGAGGTTAGCTAGTCAGGCTAAATAGCTAGGCCCAGATACTAGGTTAAGGTGCGGCACTGACAAGTAATAAATATATTTAAAACATGGCAAGTATGATAAGACAGAACACATATAATCTCAGGGCGTGTCTTGCGCAAGCCGTCTCTCTACACGAGATCGTAAACCTCCCGCCGAATACAAACCCACACAACTCGAGAGACACCTAAAGTACAATGGTAAAAGAAGGCGCAGGATTACCCAAGCACGGTAGAGGACTTACAAGCATCAGGCAGAAGAATAGTTTTATTAGCCCAATTGCATCCAAGTGCACTGTATGAAGGTCCTAACGCAAATGACTAGCTCCAGTCCTGCAGCCGCCAACTTTGGCTTCAGAATGGCTCAAGCCAGGCGATCGCCGGATGGAGTTCTATGTACATGACAGCGGCATCCCCAAGGTAAAAAACACGTAGTGAAATAATTTCACTACAGCAAAAACTAATTCCATTTGAACAGCTTGCACTCCATGAAAAATTTGCTTTAACAATAGAAGGAATGAATTCAAAAGACCAGCAAATAGCACACAAACCGTTGCTGCTGCTGGTCCTGCAGCCGCTCCACCGCAGCCACCACGTCGCGCTGCTGCTGACTCCTCTGCAGGCTCTCTTCCTGCTGCTCACGGTCTCTGCGCTTCTTCTCTTCTTGTCTGAAACAGTAAACAAGCACTCACTTCAGGAAATTGAGCTGAGTGAACTATGCATTGATATCATGTGAAAATCTTCAAAAATTACAATCATTGAGAAAATTTCCAATCAACTTGAGTCCACCAAAGCTGCAATTGGATGGTGCCATCCAAGGTTTTCCAATGAAATACAAATTCAGACTAGATTATATATTAGTTCAAGTCTCCCTAACCGCAACAAAGGCATTCCGAACAGAGGATGGAGGTAGGCACCATATAGTGTGGAAATGAGCGAAAGCAGAATCTATGCACAAGGTGCATAGAAACAATAAATTGAGAAAAAAGTTTATGACTCAAGATAAAATTTGAAGAAGAAAGTAGTAGGATGCTGAAAAACTGGACAGCAGTGAACCAAAAAATTATGGACCATAACATAACAAAAAATCTATTCTATTTTAACAAAAAGAAGGCCTACCTAACCTTTAGCTCAAAATTTATTCCCATAGATACAATCGTTTAATGCCCCCGAGGGGGTGGTAGTCCAAAAATTCACTAAAAAAATGTTATTAGAAGAATTGAGGATTTGTAGATTTAACCTCACTTGTAACATATAAAAATATACACACACACAAAAGCGAGATTATCATTCTCGTCAATTTTTTGCATCAGATGAACAACATGACACTTCTCAGACAGCTGCAGAGGACTGCTTGATAACTGATAATGTCCGGAAGCCATGACAGCCTACCAGTTTGAGAAACAACAAGGCCAAAACCACTTCAGGTTCTATTATTCATTAGGCAAAATTCAACAAATTACATGTTAACACTTGACTACAACGTGATCCATATTTGGTCACTGAGGGAGCTGTTATTATACGCTGCTGATCAACCAGTAGTGACATATTGAATTAAAAAAAAATACTTGATCGAAACTAAATGAAAACATGATCCAGTTAATGTTTGATTTTTTCAACATTGCTTACTAAAATAGCCTTTAAATTTGAATGAAATATTAAACTTCAGTTTTACCTGCCACAGTCTAAGTGTCATTATCCAAAAAGTTAGAAGCTTAAAGTAATAAGAAAAAGCTCACAAAATCTTTTCCTTCTGTAGTTCCGAGCGGTGATCTCTGGAGAGAGCCAGGTCCACCATCATCTCCTCGCACTGTTGCTCCGCCTGCCTCATTTGCTGGGCCGCAGCTTGCTCTTTTCTGTACTACGCCAAGCGAATGAGCATGCAATGGACACTATTCACATTAAATTTGATCAAACGCTGTATTAATAACAATTGGTACCCATACAGTTCGATAAGGTTTCTTTTGAAGGAATCTGCCTTTGCTGGTCATGTCTTCTTACCATAGAATTAGCACAACATCAGCAATCCCCAACCATCAAAATAGTATATTTATATTCATATGTATTGAATACTTTTAAAGCAGTACACAACTGCTACGCAAGAGAGCAAGTTCTAAGCATTGAAGCTGAGCACAGACGCTGCTGGAGGAAATAGAAATGAGAGATAACTTTTGAACGAAAAGATCTGTTCCACATCAACGCAATTACCAGTCTTTTGCATTGTCAGTAGTAGTTCAAACTAATTGCCCATATAGAGCAAAACTACATATTTAGTTCAATGAATTACCCCTAAATGTAACTGTAATTCTGAATATTATTAATATAAAGTTTTTTCTTAAATGAAAAATGATGATCACTTTAAATGGTTGAAAATATGGCGATCGCTGACGGATTGCAGTTACCACAGATTGAAACGAGCTTGTAGCGTCCTCCTACCTCCCATAAACCCAAGAAACTGAATGTACAATTGAAAAATAACATATTTTGATAAATGATCATCGAAACAATCAAGAAAGAAGATATCCAAAGTAACAACTAAAGCCCAATTGATTATGATAAATGGTTTTTATGACCCAATTCAGTTCACCAAACTCAGCAAAACAAGTAGAAGTTGAAAGAATCCTACCTTGAACTAAATAAATGAATAGCTTCAAGTAAAGAACTGCCCAACCAAGAGGCAAAGGCTATCCGATGTGAAATAAACGGCCATGAATTTTCTTCCACTTGACTTGGGTAGCCGTACATGAGCTTATCTCAGGAATGCAAGAAGTTCATACAGTGTAAAAAACTCCTGATCATAAGATTTGGACCAGCTGAAATATTGAAAAATCACAATTTTACAAGAAAAAATTTCAACAATTTCTGACTTGAAATTTACTCATTGGTGTTGATAAAGAATGATAAAGATTAACAATTTCCATCTGATTAATTCAATTTGCAAATCACATTTATAATACCTGAGCTAGTTGATCAAAAATTTGAGACAGGTCAGCGGCTACAGTCTGAGAGCATCAATTATACCTCAGTTAGACGTCACTTGTGCTGTAAAGGCATCATCATGCTCATGGTCTGCAAACTTTCCTTCTTTGAACATGGTCATATCGTTGAGCAGCAAAAGCAAGATTTGACACAATGCAAAACAGCGGTTTGTAACTTCCTGAAAGACTAAAATTTCCCAGCTTTAAAATAAGAGAATCTGTAGGATTGTTGTCAAGAAAGGGACGACCTTGGAGATAGATTTGGGCACTCACTGATGCCGAATGCAGTCTAATAATTACCAGGTGACACCCGCCACGAATGGAATTGGAAAATAAACAACATCCACAAGGGCCTCATCCACTTCCACGTTGCACAGTAGACTGCATAGAGTTTGCCAAGGAGCACCTAATATGGGATGTTGACAAGTGTAAGAGTTTCATTCTACTATGAGGAAAATATTCACCCTAGACGGTCCGGGTGGTTTCCAATATTACTGGCTAGACTAAAAATAGTCCCCTGAAACATTTTTTCCGCGGCACACTGACCAAGTTCCAGCGTGGTGTGGGTTGTCTTTTCCTCCAGAGGTACAATGAAACTTCAGGTTATAAAGAGACGTCAAATGACAGCTGATCATGCAGAGAGAATCCGTTACGATGGAGGGACCTTGTTTGTGCAGTAATGGATGGTTCTTCAAACAGGATGAAGCAGCAATATCCAATTCGTGAGACCAAGACTTTCTTACAGGAGAATGATGTAGCGTTATTCAGTTATTCAGCCAGTTATCCAGATTTGAATCGGATAGAGAACACTTACCAATGGATTGTAGGGAATGTATTGGGAATGAATAATGATGAGACAGTAAATGGTGTTTGTGATACCATTAGCACAGCTCAGAGTTACCTTCTTCAACCCATTATGTATTCTGTTATGCGGAAAAGTTAAGCTTCCAAGTTATGCTGCTTCTATATTGATATTTAACTATGTTTTAGTAAGTACAACCCAACACATTGTGCAAATATCTCAATTGAAGCTGGAAAGTCTTTGCTGAAGTTAGTACCTTTCTGCCTGGATTAAGTGCATTGCTCCGCTCTGATTGAGATTAAAATCATCTATAAAAATCAGAAGTTAACCTCAACTACTTTATTTTGTTGAAAAAGGTTCAAAAAATTGAGAAAAAGTCACAATGATTGAAAAATTGCAATAAATAACAGTTTTTATAATTAAATCGTACACAACATCAGAAATTGAAGCAAAGAAAGGAACACAAAAAATCAATGAAACTTGGAATAACACCCGTATCAGCCTCCCGGCAAGAAACGTACATTTTGTGGCACATAGCTAATTCCCAGTGAGAAATACTTATTTGCAAAATACTCGGGGCAATTATGGTTGGCATACCTCTTCCTACCAAGTAGAACTCAAATCTACTCTTCTAGATCAGGATACAACAAAAATAAGTATACAAAACGACTTCCTTCATCTCCTGACTAGGAAAAAAATTGTCAAATGGTACGAGAGAAAAAATTATCCATCATTAACAAATTGTGTACGAGAGACTGATGTCTGCTGAAAACAACAGCGTCAGGGTAAAAAATTGACATGAGAATGAATCTACCGCCTTAGTTGCCTTTCACGTTAAGTCATTGTAGAGTAGCTAACCACTTCGAGTTCTAAGTTCAAAGTAAACGAAACCTTGGTCTAAATTTTTAATGAGAAATAACAGCACAGAATTACCAAAAATAATTTTGAATATGACAAAGTCTAGTTCTTGAAATATTTTCCCACCGAATTGCGCTACACGTAATGACTGAAGACTTTACTCCAAAAGCTGGAAGGAAATCCAATCCTAAGTACAGAACAAGTAGTAAATTATTTGTCGGAAGCCCAACAACACTCACCAGGTCCAAGGCCATCCTTTGCTCCAGCAACATCTGGTTTTCCATTGCTTGATGCTCTTTCTCCAAAGACGCTGCCTCTCCTGCTAACTCCTCAAATTTCTTTTCTGCTTTCTGAAATGAAGGAAAGATTTCCTATGCGACCACACTTAAATGAAAAGTATGTAAATCAAAGCATCTAATTACTGTTAGGACAATATCGGGAAAGGTCGTTTTTTTAAATTATTGGCCAATGTGGTGAACTTCAAATAGGAGAGAAAGACAAAAGAAAACAGCAAGCATTACACTGAAATATTGATTGAAATCAGATACATAAAAGGGACGAGCCAAAAATAATCATTAAAGAATGTTTAGGATTATATTTGCTATAAGATCTGGTCTACTAACATCTCACACTGAATTCTAATGGTTATTCTTGCATAAGGTGCATTTGAGAGACAAAATTTCACCACTTGAGTGGATAAGACTAAGCACAGCATTGAAGAAGTGTTCAAGTGACGTCTAAAACTTTCTGTGAACTCTACATACCATAGCTTCAATTGGTGCCTCCAATATTTTGCTAAAGTTGAGTTGAATCTGCCATACTTGAGCAGAATGCAATAAAGTTTTCTATTGAACTGGGATACAATTACTTTTTGCCAAAGTAAGTTCTCCCAGGAAAATGAAAAACTGAAACCTACCTTAAGGGGACCATATTGGGGGCATCTGCAGTCCAAAGGTCGATTCTCCCGATTTTTGTTTTTATTGCTTTAAATGAGTTAGAGACATGTCCCGGAATGTCTGTAAAAATATCAGGAACCTACCCCAGAGCTAACGTCCCTCCCGGGGGGGGGGAGGGCATCCCTCTTACGGACCTTTTTTTTCATTTTTGAACCTAAAGCAATGAAATTTGGTATACTGATAGGAAATGCAATTTTGAATCATTTATCATCAATGACAAAATGCTATTTTCTTGAAAAGAAAACGGGAAATCATAGAAAACGACATTTTTGGGGGGGTTTTCTAAATGCTTCTCCTCCTACAGTTTTTGAGCTACAGTAATGATTTTGGTATCATTGAATGCAGAATAACGTGGACAAAAAAAAAAAAAAAAAAAAATCTGAAATTTTTAATTTTTTTCCATTTCATTTTTTATATATTTCATCATTCATATTCCTCATCCCCATCCGAATATTTTTTTTATTATTGAATCTAGAGCAATGAAATTTGGTATACTGATAGGAAATACAATTTAGAATCATTTATCATTTATGACAAAATGCGATTTTCTTGAAAAGAAAATGGGAAATCATAGAAAACGACATTTGGGGGGGGGGGGTTTCTAAATGCTTTTTCTCTGATAGTTTTTGAGCTACAGTAATGATTTTGGTATCATTGGATGCAGAATAACGTGGACATTCCAAAAACTTGAATGCTTTTCCTCAAATTTCCAATATAAAAATTTAAAAAATTAAAAAGAAAAAAAATCAAAATATTCTCAAGAAAATTCAAATTTATGACGTCATAACTTTGAAACAAGAATGAATTTTGAAAAACTTCTCAATACATTGTAAAGCCCTTGTTTTTTTGCATCCAATGATACCAAAATCATCACTGTAGCTCAAAAAATGTAGGAGGAGAAGCATTTTGTTTCTTAAAAATAGGTTTTATAAAAAAAGTAACTTATCAAGACGTTTGTCGATATAACTCCGAAGTTTACAAAGCTAGAGCAATGTGGTTTGCTGCATTTGGAAGTGAAATATGTGCTCTAAAGTTGTATCGGCGTTGATTTTCAAAAAAATTTGTGAAAATTTTTCCGTAGACTTTTTACAAAAAAAGTACAAATTTGATACTCCATTTTTTCAAAAAAATTTATAAATTCAGAATGAATTCAAATCAAAAAAATGGCTCGATACGATTTAGGAGCACACATTCTACTTTCAAATGCAACAAACCGCATTGCTCTAGCTTTGTAAACTTTGGCGAATTTAGAACAAATGTCATATATACATATTTTTAATTATCATGAATAAAAATTTTTCTATGGCCTAGGGCAAAAAACTTGTTCAATAAAAGTTGTTAGGAATCTAGAGACCTAGTAGTCTGCAAATTTTCATAGACGTAAGTCCAATAGAAAAAAATCTACGGTTGGAGTGGATAAGGTCCCCTTAAATAAACTGAACATTTTAAGAAAATGAAAACTAAAACAAAACACGAATAGATGAAGAGCCACAAGAATAAAAACTGAATACAATAATTACGATTAACAAGACAATGTGAAACATTTTTAAATGCACTCACCAAAGGGAAAGCAAAACTCCATGGATGAAACACCAGCACAAAAGTAGGCAGCCCATATTGCAGCCAGTGTCCTTACCTGTTTCATTTTGACCTGCTCCTTTCTGTGGCGACATGCTTCACTATTGAGCTTATTGGCATAACTCTGTAAGAGCTGTGACTCAAGCTGCCGCAACTCAGGGTTGTTGGTCTCCAGCACCAGTCTCCTGAAAATGTAAGAACTTCAGGATAAACTCTTGGTCTAAAAATTACAACTGAATTTTAGATATGAAACTGAGAAGTTCATATTAATTTTTTTTCATTCCCAAGACAGCCCACTTTTTTCATTTCAGCTGAATAGCAATGTGCTCCAGAAAGATTTTTTAGAAGGCAGAGTAGGAGTGAGGTAGTGCAAAAGAGAATGGGTAATCGAGATTGATGAGCCAAGTTTGTGGTATTTACAAACAGCGTTAGACAAACATTGAAGAGCGTTTGAAGTGCAAGGTAGCTGTCAGCAGCTTTCGGTACGGAGCCATTTGCGTGGAGAGAAGCACTTCTCGAAAACTAGTTGGGGTGGCAATGAAGGCATTGAATATTCAAGAAAATCAGTTGGGTTGGATGGCTGTAGATGTTAACAAAAGGCAGTGCAGGCACTAGAGAGGTCAAGTTTAGTCACTGCTTATATAGTTGAGGTTACATGGCAATGGTATACTTTATACTTTGGTCAATGTGTATTTGCACTTTTTGTCCCCTGTGAGTAGTTGTCTATCTCAAAATTTTAGCCCCTACTTGTTCCCATTCTTGTCTTGCTGATGTCAATTCCTTGTTATTCATAAAGTTTCTTCCCTTGTTGTGTTTCTATATTTTTTCCACCGATGCCACATTATTCGTTGGCCAATTTCTAAGAGGCAGTTCTTTTCTTTTATTATTCATTGTTATTTTCTCGTTGCTTTCATTTTCTTGGTTGATGGTCGTCGAGACAGAAGGTCTCAATTATTCTATTTTGTTGATAATAAAGATCGAAATAAACTGAGACTTTTCAATGTCTTTTACTTTTACTGTTGATATTACTAGCAAATCAATTAGGGCCTCGTTAGGATAAATAATGAGAGATTATAATGTTATTTAATAATAAAATGGCGACGTCTTTCAATTAGTAAAGGATGACATATTCGGAAAGTACAATGACACACGATGTATATGGCATATTCAAGAATCTAAATGATAAGAATGCCATCAAATCTCAGAAGCTACTCTAATCTGTCAGATGACGCAATTACAAGAATTCACACTATGATATTAAAATAAGCAGTTGAAGCCTTTATACTTGATCAATTGATGAACATAGATTATTAATCCATTGACAATTCCGATGCGCACATATTGTGTGAGGTAATGCCTCGTCACTAATTAATTAGCAGAGAAACAAAGATCGCCTAATACATCGAACAAAATAACCCTACACCTATACGTGAAGCAACCTCAGGGAATTGACGAGAGTATAGATGAAAGTGTCAAACAATACTTAGCTCAGTCCTAAGAAGCACTTAGTCTGCATGACTTTAATCAGCAATTGGAACTTTATGCAAAGAGCCCTCTCCCGCTCGCCCGCAAGGGCAAGCGAGAGAATCACACGTCTTACTCCTGACACTGCTGTGCCCCTAATCCCGCTTGTCTTCACCAGCCGGGAGCGGCTTGCGTCCCCGTCACGGGTGAGAACAAACCTGTTCATCCATAACGAAGTTTTATGTTAATATACCATAGGAAATAGCAAGTGCTTTGAGATAATTAAAATGGATTAAGCTTCATAGTTAATAAGCAAGTACTTTACGTGGAATGAATAAGCTTTTGGGTCTCTAAGGAAGGAGTTGAAATATACGAAGAGAAATGGAAGTGTTCGGAAATTATGCCTGTACACGTGGAAGCCGTAGAGCTGAGGGCACGAAGCACGATGGTGGAGTTCGCAGAGGGGACGAGGTTACTCGCTGGTTGATTTCAAGTGATGCTTCGATGTAACGGTTGGTGACGCCTTGGTGTAGATCGTAGATATCGGAAATGCTGCGCTTATTGACAAGAATATATTACCCAATGACGGATCTTTTAGAAGATGGTTGTTTGGCCGCACAACTCCTCTTTTTAACGTTTATTTGAACACAGCGAAGGTCAGTCAGTCAGTAGAAATATAACACCCTTACAAGTCTGAAAATTTAATTACTTCATATAGATTTCAATAAAAATAAAAGCAACAAATATGATTTTTTTCAATTAGTGCTTCTCTTAAGATGTTATATCATATTACCTTTGAAATCCAAGCATGCCTAAACTTTGATGCGTGGCATTGTGACTCGTGGGTGATGGTGACTGACACGGCAGCCCATTACCGTACACGAAAGCTATGCTATTAGATATTGTTATGGGGGAGTAAGGGAAAATATCCCCCTCCCATAATATAATAAATTCCGGAATCCAGCAGAATTTGTACATTCCTACCGATTTGTGCTTTTTAGTGCAATTACGGATTAATATGCAAGCCATTCACTACAATTATGAATTGGAATTAGTTTCAAATATTTCTGTAATTCGTTTGCCAACATTAAATTTCGTAAATAACCATTAGTTTCTTTTATCTACACTATCGTACAGATCATGATAAAGAATTATCAATATTGTTATCATTCTATTAGTTTGAGATTTCCTAACCACAACAAAGGCAATTAAGAGACATAAGAAGAGAACTTTAGTATAAACAGTGAAAAATGAGGAATCTATGCATAAGGGGTGTTCCCACAAAGGATAACCAGCTCATAGAAACATCAAGTGAGGAGGAAGGAAAGACAAAGAGGAGTCAGCAAAGAAGGCAGGAAAAGTTCAGGACACTAAGCGGTCACAATAGATAAGAGTCCTGATGGTCTATTTATAATAACAAATAATTTAGCAGTATTTTTCTCAAGGATGCCACTCCTCTTTGCACTGATTTAGCACGGAGCCTTCCAGCTGAGCCTCAACACCCTCAACAAGAGCCTCCAATGAGTCAAAGCAAGAAATCTATTGCTACAGCACCACAACTTCAAATAGCATTACTTCCTGTCCACAGCACAAGAAGCCTCAAGCTGCTCTAATAACTACACAACATTGACAGAAAACAACAGTAACTGGAGGATGCGAGTGATCATTTTCATCCAATTTGGCTCCCTACTTGTGAAACAAATGCTATTTTCCATCCAATTCTAAGTAGCAATTAGGTAGAATCATATTGGCAAAGGTATGATAAATGACAAAAAATTAGCAAACCTTTTCACTTTGTCAAAAAGATTAGCAATATACATATAACAATTACATTCTTACCTTAGTTTTGAGTAGGCTGCAGGGAGTGCCATGGCTGTTTTCCAATTCTAAATTTCCATCAGTAATCCAGCTCAGGTGACTGGTTGGAGAACACTCGTAGAGTTACCCGGATAACGTGAATATTATTTTAGGTAGTATTGTGCTACTGATTCACACACAATCATAATTACGTGTACTCATACAACATCGAGCGGTCTATTACAAAATAAATCAGAAATAATAGTTCTTAATGTTTACTGGAAATTCAGTTACACAATGCAATGAAATGAAACCTATCAAAGCTAAAATGGTAACAATTGTGATTAGCAAATTTAAAACATTTTTTGACATCTCATTACATCACTTAAGGAGACCGTCCCAGGCCCTTGACAGATGCTGTCGATTCCATGGTCATTTTGCATGCTTTTGTTGTAAAAGGACCCTTAGGTGGTAGACTATTCGTTCCTAAAATTTTATGGCGCTACGGACAATAATTTCCCCTCCCCCAGGGGGGGGGTGGGGTAAGGCGACCGAATTTTTTCAATTTTTCCGATTTTGACCCCACATAAAAAGAGAACAAATAGGAAATGGAAAAAAAGCTCAATTTGAGTTTGTTAGAAATGTTCCAAGGATTCTAAAACGGTCTTTGCTTTTTTTCTAGCATCAAAACTGAAGGAGTTCCATTTTGAAATATCAATATGAATGAAAAGCACCCAAAATATTCCATTTTTTCCCAATTTTGACCCCACATAAAAAGAGAACAAATAGGAAATGGGAAAAAAAGCTCAATTTGAGTTTGTTAGAAATGTTCCAAGGATTCTAAAACGGTCTTTGCTTTTGCTCTAGCATCAAAACTGAAGGAGGAGTTCCATTATGAAATATCAATATTAGTGAAATATCAATATCTGAAAACCAATATGTCAAATTTTTGCAAAATCTAAGGCCTGAATCAAAAAAATGAATAGAATCAATTGTGTTTATTTTCAAAGGTTACATATCATAGTCAAATTTTATAAGAATCAGACTGAAAATAAAAAATTCATTTTGTTGAAAAAAAAATGTTAATTTTTTTTTTTTTTTTTTGAAATCACAATTCACACTTTTAATATGAAGTTATGTATGGAAATTATCGAAATAAAAATTAAAACTGCATTCAATTACATCAAATGTTCATTATATTACACTTCAACAAAAAATTTTATTTTTTGCTATACCCAACAATTTTAACTTTCAACATTCATCCTGGGACTAGTTCTCGAGTTTTGATGCTAGAACCAATCCAAAGACAGTTTTAGAATCCTTGAAACATTTCTAACAAACTCAAATTCGCCTTTTTTCAAATTCGAATTCTTTGAAAAAATATATAGCTCTAAACCCAAAAAATGTTGCTGATTTTTGAAATATCAAAAAATTTTGAAAAAATAGAAAAAATTTGAATTTCAAAAAAAGCCGAATTTGAGTTTGTTAGAAATGTTCCAAGGGTTCTAAAACTGTCTTTGTTTTTGTTCTAGCATCAAAACTGAAGGAGGAGTTCCAATCTGAAATATCAATAAAAATATACCAAAAACACATTTTTCATCAAAAAAAAAAAACTAAGGCCTAAATCGAAAAAATGACAGGAGTAAAAAAGGTTTACTTTTACAAAATACATATACTGGCCAACTTTTAAACGAATCGGACGAAAAAAGTTCAAAAAGCCGGACGGCCTCCTTAATGTACAATAACTAATCAAATTAAACTACAAAACGTTCAAAGTATTCATATACGAGCATACATTCAAATGAAACAGAATTAAATATAACAGAAATAAGCCAAGTGGCCCAGTCTTGGGTTGTCCCAAATCCCAGGCTTTCAGACACCGTTATGCACAGAAACACATTTATAGTCATTAATTTTCATGCACAACACCAGCACCAGTACATTCATTTAAACACAACATTTCTAAAAGCAATCATTTTGCAGAGTGTGGTCCCATGATTTGACTGTTTGTTTTTGCATCACTAGTTATATTACAGCCACCCCATGCTGACGCTACTTGTCGATCTGGTATTACCACACAGAGATAGTACATATGTCATACAGAAAAACACTGTTTCTAATAATACCTAGGAAATTACGCATTTAGTTCCTCTTCAAACCAACACGGTTAATCTCAATCCCGGAATCCCGGTTAATCACAGTGCTCAACAATACGGGGAGATTGCCAACCCAGTAATGAATAGTCAAGACAATTTTTGATTGTATTTGCCATGCTAGTGGAGACCACATTTTCTGGGAGCTTGCTACAAAGTCTGAACATTTTGAAAGGAAAAAGTTAATGGCCTAGTTTGAAATTTTTTCTGATATTATGCAACTACTCAATTGACATAAATTGTAAAAAGCCCATCATAGTATTTCTAACACTAAGCTATTCAATTTAACATATTGAAAGCATTTTTATTTTTGCAACAAAACAGCACTGAAACAAGAACACAAAGTTTTTGTTCAATTATGATAATACTAGTAGGTTTTAAAAGTATCAACAGAAGCATACTTGCAGAAATATTGATTAAATAAACATATTGCTGCTTCATTCAACAGGCCATTTGCACAATGAACACAATTCAAACTTATTGTCTTGCTGTACCAAACCATGCCAACAAAAAATTTACGATGAACATTTATTATGTAATGAGAACTTAAAAATATAACACTATACTGCAGCCATCTCTCCACGGTCCTAACTATCTTTTAATAAAAATTTTGTCAACATTAAATTTTTTTTTTGATAATTGCATACATTCCATCAAACTACCACATTGATGATATTTAGTCATATTTTGTTGTTCCATTTTTTACATGCATCATAGTAAAACAAACTGCTATTATTGGCAAGAATATGAAGAAAAAATTTTAATTTCTTCTCAATGACCCCTCATTCAAGTGTATACCTGAATGATGAAATTTACGCACAAAAATCATACTGGCTGAGTTATAAAAGTGGCAATGAAACAATTAGAAAACAGTGGTAAATATTGTACGTAAGAATTAGAGCTAAGACTCTTGCTATTTTTACTATCAAAGAAATGAAAAAAAAAGAAATTATTGTCAACAAAATCTTGGTACACATTACAGAAAGAAAAATTTTGATAAAAGTTTTCATTTTCTTTATAATTAAATAAAAGGGTTCCAATTCTTAGACCAGAAGTTCTTCCTCACCTTTCAGCAAGAGAAGTTGGCTCACAGTAACTTGCCAATCATTCGTTTCTGTTTCATGGGGTTGAGCAGCCCAAGGCTTGGCTAGTATTCTATTGTCATCAATTTATTGTGCTTTTACCTTTTTTTATACCTGTTACTCATCACTCATCTAACTTGATACTTCCATTATTTATAACTTTTCATTTAGTTTATCATTTTTAATATTCTCTTTCATTTCTACTGATTTTTTACAGTGTTAACACATTTGCTGCAAAGTGACCCCACCAGTGGTCACTTAAGTGATTTTCATAGTGCTGCTGACCCACCTGCAGTCACTAATTAACTTTTTATTAATACTTAATGACAGCTAAATACAGGCCTGATCCAGTTGATGTTTGCTATTCCCAAAGTTGATTACCACAATTGACTTTAAATTTGAATTGAATATTGAACTTCAGTTTTAACCCATCGCATTTACCGTGTTAATGCACACATAATTAATACATGCTCAACACCTTCCCAGTAGGACACATGATCACCTGCTATAGTACATGTTAATGTATGGACTAAGAAGTCAAAATGATTATTCAAAACGAACCAGGAAGTGCATATGAACTGAATACTTGATAACACATAAATTTAAACACTTAGCACAACAGTTCATACTGTTGAGTTTGCTCCTTCAGCACTAAAACATAACTCATTTCTCTTCAGCCAAAAACATACAAGCTTGCTTGTAGCAATGATAGAAGATATCATTTTTCTTCTTGGATAGAATTGCAGCCGTAAAGGTCCTCACATTCCTAAACTTGAAAGTGAGTCAATTAATGCAGAAGCCAAGGCATTTGTTACAGTCTACAATTTCCTCTCAGATACTAAAAAAAAAAATTATATCTCTGATCCTCTAGTCTGAGTACCAAACCGTGCTCTGCAACACAAATACTGAGAGCTAGAGTACGCAACTATATTTGCAAATTACTCACGAGAGCATACCCTTAGGAGTTGCAGAGCATGCCAGCAGAGGTTTTAGAATCAATCAGTTACTTCTCAGACCTTCCCACTTTTCAGTCCACTATCATGCAGAGAAGCGCAATACTCCTGTTCAATTAGGCAGTTTTAAAGTAATTTATTCTGCATCAAATCGAATAACCCTCAGCATTTTAGAATTTCTTTACATTTTAAAGAAAAACCTAGTTTTAAATGATATGCAATCAGCTTTCCCTTTAGAACTACAGTGGTACCTTGAGATACGAGCAGCCTAACATACGAGCTTCTTGAGAAACGAGCTGGAGCTCAAGCCATATTTTTGTTCAAGATACGAGCCCAAATCCGAGATACGAGCCATGTTTCCAGAGCGTCCCGCTAGTTGACACGCAGGGTAGAGCATTATCTGAGAGTATCTCTTGCTCAGTCGCACCTCGCACGTGTTACCCGCTTGAGTCAAAGTGTATTTTTGCGCGATTACTGAACTTTTTGTCTGTTATCATGGAGTCGAAGAAAGAGTGCTAAGGACAATGGTACAGGAAGCAGAGGATGAGGTCGATAGAACTAAAGCAAGAAATAATAGGAAAACATGACCGTGGCGTACGAGTGATTAAACTCGCCAAGATCTATGACCGTAGTACACCGACAATTTGTACGATATTGAACCAGAAGGATGCCATCAAGAGTGCTACACCAGCAAAAGGAACCACAATTCTTTTCCAATCAAGGACCAATATCCCCAAGGAAATGGAGAAGCTTCTGCTCGTGTGGGTGAAAGAGAAGGAGTTGGTAGGAGTTACAGTGATGGAGACAGTGTAACTGGGGGTTGTGTTGCTACTTTTTATAGCAGAGCCTTCATGCCTCTTTTTACTCACATAATCTGTATTGTTATTTTCATGTTTATTATAGCCTAATTGTACATTTTCATTCTTTTAAGTTGGTTATAAATTTACCTACCGTAAAATATTATTAAAGACCCTAAGATAATTCTAAATGAAAGTGAAGCTCCAGTCGCACTGGTAGGTGAATTAATGAGTTATCCTTCTTAAGGATAAGTGAGTAATTTTGCTATATTTTGTTACATGCTTGTTCTGTTATTACTCATTTTGTTGAACTTCAGTTATTATTATTATTTGCTGTTTAATTTCTATTTGTTTACTTATTATTTTAAGTTCTTATTTTCTTTTGAGTTATAGAATTTTTTTATTTTATGTTTTCATTCATTCGAGTTAAGTAGAGTAATATGTTTCTCTAAGTTCTGCATTTCTTTTTGTAAATACTATATTTTCTTATTATTTCTGTAAATATCTTTAGCATGTATTATAGTATGTTGTTAGTTAAGATGTTAGCACGTTGCATCCCCAATCTCCTCATGTTCCCTCCACTGGTCTCATAGTCTCTTCCATTGACAGGTAATTAATCTAAGGTTTTGGTTTATTTTTTAAGTGTTTCGTTCCCACCTGTCCATGCTCCAGGTAATGCCGGTTAACTTCACTTAACTCCATTTAGTTCAGTTAATTTAATCTCCGTTAACTTACTCCGTCTAAGTCCCGTTAATTTACTTCTATTAATTTAGTTAAGTTCATTTAGTTATTACCATTCATGTTTCTTAGTCCACATATCATTGACCAGAGCATTATCGTCCAATACATTTTCACTCGTATCACTATTTTTCCAATAGCAATTTATCAAGTAGAAGAGTTTTATTTTCCTTATTTAGTTGCCATTTAGTAACAAGCAGATAACGAGTTAATCTCACTTGCGGGAGACAAGCGGCAACAACAGTAATATGCGAGAAGGCATGGAGTATTTATGCAGACTTAGTGAAGAAAGAAGCATCAACTTCAAAAGAGGAAGAGGCAAGCCATGGCTGGTTTAATAATTCTAAGAAGAGAACTGGCATCCATTCAGTGGTGAGGTATGGCAAAGCCACGAAAGCAGACGTGAAGGCAGCCAATACGTACATCCAAGATTTTGCTGCGCTTGTTGTGAGGGAAGGTTACATCCCACAACAGGTGTTCAACTATGATGAAACGGGCTTATTTTGGAAGAAAATGCCACGCAGGACTTACATCACAGCAGAGGAGAAGATGATGCCAGGCCATAAACCCATGAAGGACCGTCTGACCCTTGCATTATGTGCAAATGCTAGCGGTGATTGTAAAGTGAAGCCACTGCTAGTTTATCATTTGGAAAATCTTTGAGCCTTCACGACGCACAAGATACCATCATGCTAAATAACTCTATTTCTTTATTTCATATTTTGTTATGTATTTGTTAATCATGCATGTTTACTTAATATTTAAAAACATCTTTATTAATAATTTACAATGGTTTGGGGATTTTTCATAGGTCGGGCATGGATTAAATCAAATTTCAGTTATTTTAAATAGGAGAAGTTCGTTTGAGATATAAGCTGAGTGACTTACGAGCTCGGTTCTGGAACGATACAAACTCGTATCTTGAGGTACCACTGTAATGCAATATTAACACGTTAAGTGCGGCGGGTTAAACTGAAGTTCAATATCCAGCTTAAATTTAGTCAATTGTAGTATGAAATTTTGAAAATAGCAAACATTGACTGGATCATGCCTTCATTTAACTTTCATTAACTATTTACAAAAATTGAGTCAGTGACTGCTGGTCAGCCAGCAGCATTATGAAAATCTCCTAAATGACCACCGGTGGGTCACGTCGCACTTAACGTGTTAATACTAAAAATTTTTCTTTTTTGTTTCTTTCAAGTCTTTTTGCTGTTCTTCTTCCACAATTGATGTCTTTGATCTAAATTTGACATTTGTAGTTTTTTATTCATTTTCAGGTTGATAATGAATGATAAGAGAAATTTTCAGCCTTAAAAAGAAATCACCTTTTCTGTGAAAAATGATGTAAGCCTTAATTGTTCTTTGTCCAATAGCTATGACAGAATAGACTTCAGATTTTACAAAAGGGAATAAAAGTTTCAAGGAAAACTTCAAGCGACAAAAACTACTCGCTTGGTAGAAATGAACTACAATAAACTTTAGAATGGCACACACCATGCAAAAGGATCATTCTGCTACCTGTGCAGCTATCTAGTGGCTTGTTGCATTCAATACAATTAGTGCTTTTATTGTAAATCCATTTTCTTGTTGAATTACAATATTACTTATCCATATTTTAGGGTTGAATTCAGATACACTGTAGGTAATGCAACTTACTTTGGATAAATATTTTACCCTATCAGCACATTGGAGAAATTAAACACTAAGCATTAGGGACCCCAATGCAATCCATTTGATATTTTATTTATATTTCCAAATCAGCAGAGTCTTCATGAAGTGGTTGAATATGATTTTATACTAAATGCTTCATTAATATTTTTAACAAAAAATGCACTGTATGGCAAGTATTTTATTGACTATTGTATACTTAGAAAATGCAATTGATTATTAAGATACTTTATTTAATAATTGATACAACTTTTCTGCACAAGAGCTTTTACTGGTCATTTATCAGTTAATTAAGAAAGAATAAGATTGCAATTTTTTACATGAAATAACTATGAATCACAATTTCAATCAAATCCAGTATTCTACATAACAAAAATTTGCTAACAGTCAGTTTAAACATTGACTATTACAATATTCATACGCTTTACAGATTGAAAGATTTAGCATTCCAAATTATGAGCTTCTCATTAATATTTTTCTTAAACTTTAGCAATTCAATGTAAGATAATACTTTCTTCAATTTATAAAGTAAAATTTTTGACAAAATAATGTGATAGTTAAACAAATCAATTTTCCAAATAGCGTTATAAAGGAGTAAATCTGTGTTGAGAAATTTCTTGAATCTTGTTGGACCCAGCCAGACCAAATGGGCAGCAATATCTAATAATATAACAATATTTACCATAATGTTTTTGATTAGGAATAATAAAAGTGCCCTTGCTATGTTAACTATATTGTTGAAAAAAATAACAATATGAAATCCATTTGGTAGATAAGTGTTTCTAGTTGTATTGCAACGTAATGTAGACTACCTGTAATAGTAACAGGTTCCAAAAGTGGACCAAAACAATCTCAAATAAATTCAAAACAAGAATAGTTCCAAATTTATCTCTCGAAACAAAAATAATTTCAAAATAAATTCTTAAAACAAATCTTTCTAAACAGGTCAAAACAAAAATGGTTCCAAAACAATCTCTGAAAACAAGCTAGTACTGAAAAGTATTGTTTAAGTACCAGCCAGATTTTACCAATACCAATACCAGTCAAAATAATCAATACTGCTGATCCTGATACATTGGTATATCATTAGCCTAACCTAACATAAATAAACCTAAAATAACTTAACTTAGCTATACCGACACTGATGGTTCCCGCTAAATTACTGCATGTGTTCCACCAATGCAGATACAATACAGGTACAACGCAGCTCACTATATAATGTTATTCTTACCTGAACGTAATTCATGTTATATCTGAAAAATGATGCATCAGCAAGCAAAATGTCATTCATGCAAAACCTTTTTAAATGCGCTCATTTACTGATTCTTGGGAACCAAATTTATAAATTCTGTGAGTGCATTAAACTCAATTTTTGACACAAAATTTTTCATTCATTTTCCAAGATATTAGCAGACATATCAGTCCCAAACCTTGGTGCACAATTGGAGAAATTCTGATATCTTTGGGAGGGTTAATGTAGAATTATCTTTCTGTTCTTGAATTGAAAGAATAGTAGAAGCATTTATAAGCAGTTTTTCTCAAGGAAGGCAACCCAGGCTGCTGTTGGTCAAATGAGCCTTTCTTTTTTGTTGTTGAAAAAGGGCCCTTAGGTGGTGGACTATTCGGGCCTAAAATTTTATGGCACTACAAACACTAGATCCCACCCACCCCCCCCCCCCCCCCACCCCCAGGGGGATGTAAGGGGACCAAAAATCCTGAATATCCAACCCCGTATGGAAAGAAAACAAAACGGGAAATGGAAATTTGAAATTGTAACTTTGTTTACAATGCTTTAAGTATTCTAAAAGTGTCTTTGGTTTTGTTATAGCACAAAAACTCAATGAGTTCTATTCTTTTGAAATATCAATAAAAATGAACTAAATAACTAATAGGTATGTCCAATTTTTTTTAAATAAGGTCTGAATTGAAAAAAATGAATAGGAAAAATTGTGTTTCTTCTTAAAAATTACATATAATAGTCAAATTTAATAAGAATCATACTACAAATATAAAATTTCATAATTTCTATAAAAAAGAAATATTTTTCTTGTAAATTACAATTCACAGTGTGAATTTGAAGTTATGCATGGAAATTGTTGAAATAAAAATGAAAACAGCATTCAATTACATAAATTGTCTATTATATTACAGTTCAGACATAAATTTATTTATGACTTAATACTAACAACCCTTAATATCAACATTCAAAGGAATAGAAGTCAGTGAGTTTTTATGCTAGAAAAAAACAAAGACAGTTTTGGAATCCTTGGAACATTTTTAACAAAGTTACAGCGACTAACAGTATTTATCACAAACAGTTTAGTCAGTGATAAAATATTGCATATAAAAAAATGAAAAGTTTCAAATGGAAAATTTGAGACCGTAACTTTGTTTGCAATGCTTCAAGGATTCTAAACCTGTCTTTGGTTTTGTTCCAGCATAAAAACTCAATGACTTCTATTCTTTTGAAATACAGTCAAACCTTGGTTCTCGAACATAATTTGTTTCAAGAGCCTGTTCCAAAACCAAATTGTTCAAGAACCGAATCATATTTTCCCATTACAATTAATGTAAAAGTTTTTAATTTGTTTTCAAGTATCAGATGAATACCTACTTACCTGCTTACACTATCTGCCTCTGCTTTAAATTCAAAATTATCACCTGTTGGACTAGGGTTTTTCTTCAATAGATCATGATAAATTTCCAAAGCTTTCTCACAAATAAGTGATTCACTGAACTCTCTGTCACGTATATAGATAAGCAATAAGTTTTCAACTTCCTCGATGATTTGTGGTCTTTTTTTGGCAATAACAGTTACTTCCTTTGCAACATCAGCTGCCTTGATTACTTCTTTATTCTTTAAAATTGCTGATATTGTTGACTTTGCCACAATGAACTGTGTTGAAAGATCAGGTAAACGCATGCCACTTTCATATTTTGCAATGATTTCTTTTTTCACTTCTATTGTTCTTTTCACAACTTTCCTTTTCCTTTATCATTATCAACTTTAGCTTTCTTCGGAGCCATGACTGAGGGCAAAACAAGAAAAGATAATGAGAAGAGAAGTGCAGAACAAATTTTTACAGCACAGCAGTCGGTTCGAGACTGTTTGTTTACTAACAACCGGTCTTGCTGACACGCGTCATTGTTGTTCATGAACCAAAATTTTGTTCGAATACGGAGGCAGTTGACTCCCAAAATTTATGCTCGAAAACCAAATTGTTTGAACTCCGAGACGTTCGAGAACCGAGGTTTGACTGTACACATAAAAATGTACCAAAAAATTAATATTTCATATTAAAAAAAAACTAAGCCATAAAGCGAAAAAGTTACGGTAAATGTTGACAGTTAACCGGGAATCGATTATCCACTTTTCGAATCCTAAACATAGTTAACTAGATCAAAATGAACAAGTTTTTTTTATGCAATTTCCGTCATAAACGAGTATTTTACGAATTATAGTGGTAGGTTTAGTTTCGTCTTTGATGACGAATGCGCTCAAATAAACAGCTACTCATTGATTTTTTAATTTTTGTTGCTGCTATCATGGTAATAACAAAATAAACTACTTATCTTCTATACACTTTCTTTGTCAAATGAATATTTTACGAGTTAAAGCGGTAGGTTTTATTTTTTGCGGGATTGAGCTGCTAGAGTACGTTTGAAGTTTTGAATACTTTGTAATTTATTATTAGCTCACCCCGCAGAGCTTGCGGAGCCTGAATCCACTTCTAGGATCTTTTAGTTAATAACACAATAGAAATTATCACCCAAAAATAACAAATTTTGGTGATATGTTAACTTTCGTCTTAGATGGCAGAAACGGGCTCCATCATTTGAGCGCGGCGGAAGCAAGCGTCCATTGCGCAGTGTTGCCAAATACCACTCAATGAATTACTTCCCGTTTCAAACACTTGAGTTGCGGTAACTAATTCACCGCTATAACTCGCAAAATAATTATTTACAACGGAAAGTGCATTGAAGAAAACTTGTTCATTTCAATCTAATTAACTATGTTAAGGCACCTAAAAATCAAATATCAATTCCCGGTTAATCCTCAACATTTACCAAAGTTACAGGATTAAAAAGGGTCAATGTGAAGTTCAACGCAATCACGGAAAATAACAATTCCAATCTCAGGAATCACTAAAGGAACCCATTTAAGAACGTTTTACGGGAATGATATTCTGCTCTTTGATGCGTTAGTTTTTAATTATTCAGCTTTGAGTTATAAGTTATACGTAAAATCTCTTTCCCGCGCAAAATGTGGAACAAAGAGTACGACCAGGTTGGGTCGGGAAAGGCAAAGTTTGGATCATGAGGTGTTAAAGTTTTTGCCAGAACTTCGTAGAAATAAAAGAATGATAGAAATTGTTAATAAAATGATAAGGAATATTGTTATCAGTTATTAACACAAATAAGTTAACGTACTATTTCTCATACTTTGTGCTTTTGACGTTTTTTAGTCATTATTACGTCGTCACCTTTAAGGATACCATCTGGGTAAAAAAAAGTCTGTCATTTATGGATGGATTTCTCTGAAATTTTCACAGTAGGTGTGAAATGATGCATAGATCATTTGTTATTTCGACGAAATTTTTGTAGCTGCACTTTTTTTTCTTCTTTTTTTTTGAGAAATATGATAGAACAAATGACATATGTTACATATGAAATATGTAAAATCTATCTCCTTCTACAATTTTGAAGTTACAGAACCAGTACTTCGTTTTTAGATTGCTTATATGTCCATATAACCATAAGCAATAGGGAATTTTGATAACCTCTTTTTGTGGATTTTAGGAATTGACAAAAGAAGACCTTTTTTGTGGATTTTGGGAATTGGCAAAAAAAAATAACCTTTTTTCATTTTTTTTCATGTGGTGTAATTTTCAGAATAATAAATGAATCAAAAAATGCTATTGCTTATGGATACACTTTGCTAAGCCCTATTGAATGGTATATAAACCATTCTTGTAGCTCTAAAATTGTGGAAGGAGATACATTTGAGAAACAAATTATCAAGTTTCCAGAAAAACGTGTTTTTTCATAAAAAAAATGTTTTTCTTTTTATCTTTTGAGCTACAGGTTTTTCTACAATGAACTCTTGAGCGTTTGTAGTTCTTTTTAAGCCCTTTTGATTGTTATAATTTATATTGCTGTAGCTCAGTAATGCTGGGAAAAAATATACAACAACAGAGAATAGGTGTAGTTCCTGAAAACAACCAATTTTTTTAATTTTTCATTTTTTTTCAACCCAAATACGTTTTTTTGTCAAGTCAACTCCTTTGTTTTGTAGCTCTTTTCAAGCCCTTTGGATGGGTGTGCTTGCCATAGCTGTTCCTATGATACTGCAGCTGTCATTGAGCCATGAATGAAAGCTGCAGTATCATAAATAAAAATCATGTCAAAAATTATAAAAAAATATTGGTAAATGTTGAGGACTTGACCATAATTGATTTTCTAGTTTTGGATGCCATAATATTGTTAATGAGATCAAAATAAATAAGTTTTCTTCAATGCACTTTCCGTCAGAAATGAGTATTTTACAAGTTATAGCAGTAAATGAGTTACCGGAACTCCAGTGTTTGAGGCGGAAAAAAATATACCGCGCGGTCCGACGTGAAAGTAAACAGGCGTTGCCGCGCGCCAACCAAGCCGACTTTGCCATAACTCCACTGTTTGAGGCGGGAAAAAATAAATAAGAGAAGCAAACCCCCTATCACAAACGTAAAGAGGTTGGGTCCTTAGGGATAGCCACAGTTCTTCTAATTAAAATGGTAAATAAAGTAATCAGATTCACACGAAACACATGTAGCCATATGCCCGTGGCTTCGACGTAACTTGCAGCCTTGAGATGACCGCAGGTCCGTAACTTCAACCACGGTATGTTGTGGGTTCGACGTATCTGAGAACGTTAGAATTAAGTCGTTCGGATCGACAATATAACTCGTTGTCAGGCCGCACAGGGGTTGTCGAGCCTTTTTGTGTTAGTTACCCATAATCTTAAGTATTTTCTTCATGTGTCCAGCTCTCTGAACGCCGACTTATCTATTTTCCCGCGCTGATGTTGCGTTTGTGCATTTACTTTAGTTAGCCCTTAAATATCATTTGTATTACATGTCAATATTCCAATGTTTCTTGTGTTATCTAGCTAAATACGACTAATATTTTAAATGCAATTTTGAGTGTTGTACCCTGTTATGCAGTAGCTCACGTCTGTACGCACTATTTTTGCAATAGAAAATAAATCACTGTCTTTGTTAAAATATATCAGTGTATGTGATAGGGACTTCAAAGAGATTCAGCATTAAACAAGTCACACCCTGAGGTCAAAAGAGTTTCCTTTCTCATTGTTGACACAGGCTTTAGTCTTATACGACACTTCGCCTAATAAGGGGTTTAAGGAGCCACCTCGGAAGGACGAACTATTTCGCATAGTTTGTCGTTAGGAAGACGCTGTCGCAGTTCGGCACTAACAGAATTCACTTCTGTTGCCATAGCGGTCTCATACGGCGCAGACAGTTGCTCGTCTTCCTACTGGTACCACCGTAGTTCGGCACTAACAGAATTTACTTCTGTTGCCCTAGCGGACTTATTACGGCGTAAGTGGTACCCACACTCACCTCACCCCCCACACACAACGGTACCGCCGTAGTTCGGCACTAACAGAATTTACTTCTGTTGCCCTAGCGGACTGATTACGGCGTAGGCGGTACCCACACGAACCTCAGGAAGGGCAGCTGCGAAGAAAAGCTAGCGCCCCAGAAAAGGTAGCTGTACAGAAGACAGCCCCTTTTCCACGAACCCTCACGTCGACCGCACGACGGTATCGACATATTCTGGCGCCCGAACAGGGACCCAGAAGCTTTGCGCGACTACCAACGTTGTCTGGGATTTCTGGGTTCTAATCAACTACGCGGACACCGCATCACTTAAACAAGATGAACCTCGTCGCTCAAGCTCGAGAATACGTCGAAGCCCTCGGCCTCACTCCCACCGATGCGGAGTACCGGGAAGAATTTACCAGCCGCCTGAGGCATTTGGAAGAAGCCGCAGAACGAGCAGCGGAACGAGAAGAACCAGCAGCGGAACGAGAAGCCGCAGAATGAGCCGCAGAACGAGCAGCGGAACGAGAAGCAGCACAACGAGACCACGAGCTCAGACTCCGACAACTCGATGCTCAAATCGCTCCCCAAAATGCTAGAGTGAAGATACCTCCACCGGCTCCATTCGATCCTACGAAAGAAAGGATGGACGAATTCTTGCAACGCTTCTGCACTCACACCACAGCGATGGGATTTACTGAAGTCGATGCTGTTGTCATGCTCCATAATTTGATCACACCGAAGGAACGTCGACTCATCGATACCCTGCCCGCAGCAGATCGCTTCAAGCTTCCTGAAATTAAATTGCTTCTACTAGATGCTCATAAAGTTACTCCGGCAAAACTACGTGCCAACTACTACGAATTTCAGCCGGAAGAAGGCGACAATATGTCACGTTACCTACGGCGACTCGAACAATCCCTCGACGCTTGGTTAAAAGGATGCAACATCGAAGCCAACTACAAGGCTCTTCGTGACTTCCTAATTGTTGACCGAGCTTATTCAAGCTTGCCGCCCTTCCTCGCTACTCAGTTGCGTAACAGGGGTGGTAACACAGTCGCAAGCCTAGGAGAGCAAGGTGATAGCTTCTTACAAGCAAGACCTCATACATCGCTCCATCAGCTTTGTAAGGGTCGCACACTGACATCATCGACGGATGCGGGCCCTCCAGCACTCAAAGCATCAGGAGCACCAGAGCGACGCGCGACATTTCCTGTCCGAGCCCCGAGCACTCCATCAAGATCACCCAACTCCAGCAACAACTCTCGAGGAACGCCGCCAAGAACTTCTAACACACGTGGTGGTCCCACCCGCTCAGGATCGGTCAACACTCCGCAGCGCGAACAACGAGGACCTTACAATGGATTTTACTGTACTTTTCATGGCCCTAACCAATCGCATTCCAGTGACGAGTGCCGCCAATTGCAGAGGAGGCAAGGTGATGGTCACAGTAATGGAGCAGCCCATGCAAGCCCACCTATCTCCAGTACTACCGCTCGAGTAAACAATCTAGCAACGCATGAAGAAGCAGATGAATACGACGATATTCCCCCAGTCGCATGCAATCACATCGCCTCGAACAAGCTGATCGAATTGGGACAGCTGAAAACATGCTCTGGCACCGTGAACCAACAACCCGTTCAAGTACTACTCGATGGAGGAGCAACGGCGGTCTTCGTCAAGAAGGCTCTCGTCCCAGCTGACGCCATTTTGAAGAAGGAAATTACCGTACGGCTGGCCAACAATCACTCTTTCGAAGCGCCTCTGGCCCGGGTCTCTCTCGTGTGCCCCTATTACCACGGAGAGGTGACAGCCATAGCCATGGAAGAGCTCTCCCACGATGTCATTCTCGGCCGAGTTCCCGGAACCACCTCCTTCGAAGAACAGATGACCGACTATGAAGAGCAACCAGTTGCTGCAGAAGTCTCTCACGTTGTCACAAGGGCAGCAGCAAAAGCGATCGAAGATCCCACTGCCGCACCAAGCACTGTCGATATATTGCAACACAACAAAGAAGACTTCAAGAAATTACAGCGGGAGTGCAAAACATTGCAGCTTTTATTTAAGAAAGTTGACACTGGCAAAGAAGAAACGCACAAGGATGGCAAAGTCATTACCTTTTAACTCCATGACGGCATTCTCCATCGGAAAACGTTACGAGACGGTCAGGAAACTCATCAACTTGTAGCACCTGCAAGCGTGCGCCCACAAATCTTGGAAATGGCTCATGACAATCCACTTGCTGGCCATTATTCCCAAAAGAAGACTCAGGCTCGACTAGAACGCGATTTTTATTGGCCGTCCCTAGCAAAAGATGTGGTCCAATACTGTCACTCCTGCCATACCTGCCAGACGCACGCTCCATCTCGACCAAGAAAGGCACCTATCTCAACCCCACCGATCACCACTCCATTCTCCGCGCTCAGTGTTGATTTGGTAGGCCCATTACAACCAGCTTCGGCACGTGGCCACCGATACATTCTCACCGTGGTGGACCAAGCAACTCGGTACGCAGACGCAGCCCCGCTCAGACATATAGATGCAGAAACAGTCGCCCAGGAGCTACTCGAAATCTGCAGCAGAGTTGGTTTCCCTCACACGCTAACAGCGACAACGGCACTCAGTTCACAGCTGCAACCTTCGAAGCTTTCCTGAAACTCGTCGGTATCCTGCACCGATTGACGCCATTATACCATGCCCAATCGAACGGCATAGTCGAACGCTTCAATGGTACGCTCAAAGTCATGTTGCGGAAGTTAGCCGTAGAACAGCCGCGAGATTGGGACCTGTATCTGCCTTCACTCCTTTTTGCTTATCGAGACGCTCCTCAGGCCTCAACCGGGTATTCTCCTTTCGAACTCATCTACGGCCATCGCGTCCGTGGACCTTTAACCGTGCTCAAGGAATGCTGGACCGATGGTAGCTTGCAAGACGACACGAGCACTGCTCAGTATTTGATGGAAATGAAGCACCGATTGAAAGAAACATGTAAAATTGCTCGCGAGAATCTAAACAGGAGCCAAGAGAAAAGCGCCAAGTTCTTCAACAGACGTACCAAGATGCGAACTCTAAAGCAAGGAGATAAAGTCCTCGTATTTCTGCCCGATTCTCGAAAGAAGCTACTTATGACTTGGAAAGGTCCCTATACAGTGAAATCACGCCTGGGAACCTATACCTATACATTGGACGTGGAGGGAAACAACAAAGTTTATCACATCAACCTCCTTCGCCAGTACCACGACCGGGAGCAGCAAAGTTCCGCCTCACCAAGCGAGACAGATCGCGAGGAGGACGACGAGAGAGTAGAGGAAGCATTTGCAGCGGTTGGCCTCGCCCTAGAACCTACCTGCGAAGAAGAAGAACTCGAACGGAAAGAACCAGAGATACCGTCACCCGTCGGAGAAACCATTGAAGACTGTCTCATCTCCTCTACTTTGACTACAACACAACGCTCAGAACTCCAGGAACTACTTGAAGAATATCGCGATCTTTTCACAGATACTCCCGGAAGAACCAGCACGGCAGTTCATGAAATAAAATTGAAGGACCCTTCCAGTTTTCGACTTCAACATTCGTATCCACTTCCCATAGCGCTGGAGCCTGAACTGCGGTCAAGTTTAGAGAAGTGGATGAAGATGGGAATCGTGACGCCATCCACATCACCTTACTATTCACCGCTCCTTGCTGTCCGGAAGAAAGACGGAACCCACCGATTTTGTCTGGACTGCAGGCACCTCAACAGCCAGACAGTATTCGATGCCGAGCCGATAGCAGACACCACTGCTATTTTCACCAATTTAGCTGGCAAAACAATATTCAGCAAAATGGATCTGACCAGTGGATATTGGCAAGTACCTCTACACCCTGAGTCCCGCCAATACACCGCCTTCAAAACTAGGTCTGGCCTCTATGAATTCAACGTACTGCCTTTCGGCCTAGCAAATGCTCCAGCCACTTTTTCCCGCCTTATACGTCAAGTCACTGCAGGACAGCAAGACACCGAGGTCTACATGGACGACATCTTAATCGCCTCGACAACCTGGGAAGATCATTGCACAGCATTAGCTAAACTGTTCGAAGCTCTCTCTCGACATGGCCTTAAGGCAAAGCCGTCAAAATGCGAATTCGGATTTGACAGCCTCCAGTATTTGGGTCATCAACTGAGCAGTAATCAGATCCAGCCTCTGGAGAACCGAGTCGAAGCCTTGAAATCGGCTCCACTCCCAAAAACCAAACGGGAGCTCCGAAGTTTTCTCGGTACAGTTGGGTACTACCAACAGTACATTCCTAACTACTCTCAACTGACATCTAAACTCCATGATTTCCTAAAGAAGAACTCCCCAGAACAAATACCTTGGGCCGATACAACAGAAGATCTGTTCGAAAGTTTGAAGACAGCGTTAGTCAAGAGACCGGTCTTACAGTTACCAGACCCCAGATGTCCTTTCATTCTGAGGACAGATGCCTCCCAAACTGGGCTTGGAGCAGCTCTTCTCCAGCCAAGCAAACGAGACTTCCGTCACTACGCGCCGGTACCATATGCTTCACGTCGACTGAGAGGAGCAGAAATAAACTATTCTACCATTGAAAAAGAAGCGTTAAGCATCTACTGGGCTCTACAGAAGTTTGAGGTCTACCTGTATGGACGAGAATTTGTGTTACAAACCGACCATCGACCGCTCCTTTATTTGCAACAGGCAGACAAGTTGAACCCTCGATTGAAACGCTGGGCTTTGTATTTCAGCCTTTTCAGGTTCCGAGCAGAACACCTTCCGGGAGTCGACAACCACCTTGCAGATTTCCTGTCTCGGCAATCGTAGCAGAGACACCCTCCCCCGGGCGTGTCAGGCCGCACAGGGGTTGTCGAGCCTTTTTGTGTTAGTTACCCATAATCTTAAGTATTTTCTTCATGTGTCCAGCTCTCTGAACGCCGACTTATCTATTTCCCCGTGCTGATGTTGCGTTTGTGCATTTACTTTAGTTAGCCCTTAAATATCATTTGTATTACATGGCGATATTCCAATGTTTCTTGTGTTATCTAGCTAAATACGACTAATATTTTAAATGCAATTTTGAGTGTTGTACCCTGTTATGCAGTAGCTCACGTCTGTATGCACTATTTTTGCAATATAAAATAAATCACTGTCTTTGTTAAAATATATCAGTGTATGTGATAGGGACTTCAAAGAGATTCAGCATTAAACAAGTCACACCCTGAGGTCAAAAGAGTTTCCTTTCTCATTGTTGACACAGGCTTTAGTCTTATACGACACTTCGCCTAATAAGGGGTTTAAGGAGCCACCTCAGAAGGACGAACTATTTCGCATAGTTTGTCGATAGGAAGACGCTGTCGCAGTTCGGCACTAACAGAATTCACGTCTGTTGCCCTACCGGTCTCATACGGCGCAGACAGTTGCTCGTCTTCCTACCGGTACCACCGTAGTTCGGCACTAACAGAATTTAATTCTGTTGCCCTAGCGGACTTATTACGGCGTAGGTGGTACCCACACTCACCTCACCCCCCACACACAACGGTACCGCCGTAGTTCGGCACTAACAGAATTTACTTCTGTTGCCCTAGCGGACTGATTACGGCGTAGGCGGTACCCACACAAACCTCAGGAAGGGCAGCTGCGAAGAAAAGCTAGCCCCCGGAAAAGGTAGCTGTACAGAAGACAGCCCCTTTTCCACGAACCCTCACGTCGACCGCACGACGGTATCGACACTCGTCATCTCATTATCTATGTTAATGCATACTAGAATTTCACTTTATTTATAATTTTCACTAAAAGAACTGTGGCTACCCCTCACGACCCAACCTCTTTACATTTGTAATAGAATGATGCTTCCCTTATTTATTTATTCCCGCCTCTAACACTTGAGTTCCAGTAACTCATTTACCGCTATAACTTTTAAAATACTCGTTTCTGACGAAAAGTGCATTGAAGAAAACTTGTTTCTTTTGATATCATTAACAATATTTAGGCATCAAAAATTCAAAAATCAATTATGGTCAAGTCCTCAACATTTGCCAAAATATTTACTCGGCATTAGAATGTTTCGTTTAAATAATGGAAGCACTTTGAGTAGCCCATTAATGAACTATAATGCCATTCCCGCAGAGAAACACGCTCAATTGACCCCCAATAATGAGGGGTGCAGGGTTCAAGGTCACTCCACCCCCATCGCTTTTCCCCCCTCTGGTGGGCGCACTATTCGGAGTAGACGTTAACAGAAAGTACCAATGGAAGCGCAAGAAAATCCTCTATAAGATGCATATAAAAACAGAAAATCAACATACATCCTGATTTCTACCCAGACGGTGTCCTTAAAGTCAGCTCATAGATGGCGTTACTCGGTACCGTCACCTTTACAGTCAGCTCATAGATGGCGCCACCCGGTACGGCAGCCGCCATCATGGAGCAGATGTAAACACAATAATTAACATGACCTTTATGGGTTGCTTTCAACCTTTATTTATAATTTTCACTAGAAGAACTGTGGCTACCCCTCACGACCCAACCTTTTTACGTTTGTAATAGAGGATTAACTTCCGTTATTGATGAAATTCTGGTTTGCCTGCTCGCTTCCTTTGGCGCGCGGAAGCCACTTTCAAAGTTGAATAATTCTAAAATAATGCGTCAGAGAGCAGAATGTCATTCTTGTAAAATGTTCTTAAATGGGTTCCTTTAGTGATTCTTGCATCACGCTTCACTTTGACCAAATAAAATTTAAAATGCTCTGTTATCTGCTGTTCAGTAATTATTTACGTTCTCTAATAATGATATAATACAAAACTTCCCACTTCAGGCATTTCAAAACTGCTTCAAAGTTTTTAAATATTTCAATTGGTAAATTGCTCTAGCAATCTAACAATAAATTTACACTTATTACACGTTTTTGCTGGGTGTAGAGGATCTCAAATAGGGGCCCAAACTTAAATGCAAGGGCCGACAGTTTCGGGGCCCTTTTAACGGCCTACAATTCCCTCATGCACACTTACAATATCACCCATCATCAGTCGAGGTAGAGGAAGAGATGTATTCCTCACAAAGTCACTGGTTTTCTTTAATATAATCCCAATATCGTTGTGATACGGTTGTTTCAAGTCTTGTCTTTTTTTTGGTGGTTATTGGAGCATAGAAGGCTGGTCGTTTTAAGAACTTGAACTTGAAATTGAGGGCCGACAGCGTCGGGGCCTTTGTAACGGCCTACAATTCCCTCCACAATTTTCACACAAAGAGTTCAGCGCCTGGTACCAGACTTGTCCACTAAACTACTCAGGATCTACCAATCCTTGTCATAAGCTGCCATTGGATGGCATCACTGGGATAGCCAGTGTGTCAAAACACCATCCCCAGGTATATTGGGTCATTACTGACTATTCTACCTGACTGGCTCATTCTAATCACTGTCTCTTACTCCAGGCACGCACAAGAAACATTTTCATAGCTTCAATGATACTCAAATTACACTCCTGATCCAATCCAGCAAGACAGCTCATACCGCAATCATTTTCAGCATATCTGGCATACCACTCATTCTCTCCATACTGCTCAAGCACCACATTCATAAAACTTTCTCTTGCTTGCTCATACTTACTACATTCCAGCACAAAATGCTCAATTGTTTCCTCCACTCCACTAATACACTGCCGACATAATCTGTTATTATTCTCATTCCACCTCCATGTACGTCTGTTCACACTCAATGACTTACATCTCACAGCAAACAAGAGTTGACTTCCAAAACTACCATCATAGAACATCTCAAACTTAGGTGCTTCTTTTTTCATATACCAGTCAAGTGTAGGCTTCCGCATCATGCTAAGCCTCCACTTATTCAACCCATACTCTTTTGTTTGCCTCTCAATCTTTTTCTTCCACCTCTTGCAGTCCCACTCAGGCCCTACACCTCCAAGATTTATTAAACTCCAGTCATCCACAGGTCTCCCAATTCTAACATGAATAATCTTTTGCATACTAAGCTTCCTTGCATGCCCCCAACACACTTTCTCCCAATAGCTTACACTCAGATTCCATTCAAAAATTTGCTTTACCCATCTGCTATTCTGCATTCTTTCAATTCTCACCTTATAATTCAGCACCGCTTTCATCATTCTTTCTGAAAATAGGCTCCACCCAAGGTCACCTCTAATGGCTTCTGTAGCAGTCCATTTCGGAGCACCCAATGCTAACCGTCCTACCTTATTTTGTATTACATCCAGCTTTTCAAGATCACTTCCATTCCAGGCAAAAGCACTCATACCATACATGACACTAGGTACAGCAACATACTTCCACATTCCTCTCACACATTCATACTTGTTTGCTCTGTATCTGGCCACGCTACTTAATCGTCCACTCCACTGCATAGCTTTTGCCACTTTCTCACCCTTAGTTCTAGTGCATCCATCTTCACTTATCATACAACCTAGATATTTGTATTCTTTTGTTCTACCTATTCTGATTTCTCCAATATTCCACAGTCTGTCTCTATCAGTCTCATCACTATTTATAACCATAACCTTGCTTTTGTTGGCACCGAATTTCATCTTGAAATCTGTACTATATCCGTTCACAATGTCAAGCATCCTTTGGAGTTCATGTCCACATTCACTAACCACAAGCACATCATCAGCATACAACAAACAGCTCAGTCTCTCATTACCAACTTTCAGTCCTAAGCCACTCCTTCTCAGTCAAACTGCTAATTCTTCTGTGTACAATCCAAACAACAGGAAAGACAGAGTACAGCCCTGACACACTCCTCTAACACTCCTCACTTGCCCCGTTTCCAAATTTCCTAACCTGTATATAGCGCTTGTGTTCTCATACAGACTTTGTACAATTTTTACTATTTTTCTGCTAAGCCCAACTTTTCTCAAAACTTCAAAGAGCCTAACCCGATCCACTCTGTCATACGCTTTTTCGATATCCAGAAATGCTAAATACACCTTCTTATCATCCTTCCTCATTCGCTCAATTATTTCACTCGCTACAAACAGATTATCTTCCCCACGTCTATCTTGCCTAAAACCATTCTGTTTTTCACCTAGGACTCCTAATTCCTCAACTAAATTTTTCATTCTCTCATTCAAAATACCACAAAATATCTTACATACAGTGTCACCCGGTGCAATTGGTCTGTAATTTTTAAGTTCTTTCATACTCTTATGTCCACCCTTATGCAACAGAACTACATTACACGTGTTCCAGTCATCCGGTACTCTTTCACTCTTCCATATCTCATCAAATAAACATTTCAACATACTGACTACACTTTCTCCTCCACATTTATAAAACTCATATGGGATCTTATCAGGGCCACATGCCTTGCCGCGTAAGTCTGATATAATAGGCATAGGCAATAGGCATAAGTCTGATATAATGGTAAGTCTGATAAGTCTGATATAAGTCTTGCCGCGATTCTTCTTGATCGGGGTGAGGCCTTGTTGAGACCTCTTAAAGTCACAGATCTTCTCAGCTGGAAGACCATTGGACCTGAGAACCTTTGGATGAAGCTAGTCCAGTGGTGGTGACCGTCTTGCACGGTTGAAATTTGACACTGGCAGAGAGCAGCAGCAAGTGTCTGACATACACATTTAGGTATATTGGACAGAAAACATTTCAGTTTCAACAATGAAAATTCACAGAATTAATTGCTTTATCAACATCTCATGTTTTTTTTTTTCAAATCATACTTTTAATGTTATCAAACTAAATTTACACATTGTTTTATGATATTCTATGTTCTATAGGGATAGCAATCGACCAGTTGAACATAAAAAGCTTGCTAATGCGTACATGACTCTCCTTTCAACATATACAGGCCTCTCTCCGCATCCCAAAACATTTCCTATGTCAAATGCAATGTTCAGGCCATTACACACGTCCTTAAACTTTTCACGGGGAGATATATATTTCTGGCACTCAAACAAAAAATGAGAAACTGATTCAGGGCAGTCACAAGTGGTGCACATTGGGGTTGGACTCATGTTAAATCTATACAGATGTGCCAGGACTCCAACGTGCCCCATTCTTAGTCGACCAACAACACATTCAAGCTGGCGAGAGGGGAGCATGAACCAAGGTCTGCTAATAGGTTTATTCTGCATATCTGACAGAAATTTCCCTTTGCCGGTTCTCTGCACATTAGACTTCCATTGAATTGTCCAGCATTCCAGGAATCTCTTCTTCAAAATAGACAGCACCTCTTCATAATGGAGATAGGTCCACACTGATTTTTCATTGTTATGCCCCACTTTTGCAGTTTTATCTGCAACCTCATTACCATGGATTCCACAATGTGCTGGAATCCACTGTAGTCTAACCTGGCCTTGTAGGTCTTGTATTAACATTTGTATTTCATGGCAAAAATTCCTATAAGATGGAGTTAAAACATTACTTATTATACTCAGTGCTGAAAGTGAGTCACTTAGAACAACGGTTTTCCCCAACCAATGTTTATTCAGTCTAACATAACGCAGAGCTTGTAGTATAGCAAATAGCTCTGCTCCAACTACAGAATGATTAGGATTCATTAACCAAGCAGTTGACTTGTTCTGAACAGGTAGGTACATAGCTGCTGCAACAGAACCATCTGTTTTGGACCCATCTGTATATATGACATTGAAATCAGGATATTTACACCCAAGAAAATCAGTAAACAGATCATTAACAGTTACAACAGAAGGGTACTTAAAACTAGGACAGCACAATGATTTCACATGGGAAATGTCAACATTTGGACACACAATAGGAATATGTGGGCTCCATGACAAATGCAGATGTTGGAGATTTGAGGCACGCCACAGGTTTGAATACCTGTATGAATATGTTTCTGATGGCCTGTTACTTGCAAGTGCCAAGGTTGAATTCAACTCTTTAGCACCTACCGGACCTCCAACAACGCGCAAGCACCATTTCATATAAAGGAACTGAAGATACAGCCTTAATGGCATCATAAATGCTTCCACCTCCATAGAGCTGACAGGAGTTGTCCTGCATGCTCCCAGCATATACCTCAAAGCAGCGTTTTGTATAACATTAAATGATTTCATATAAGATTCTGGAAACTCTGGGAACACCACATGGCCATATATCAACTTGCTACGAATAAATGACACATATAAATTTCGCAAAACTTTACGAGATGATCCCCAAGAAACACCTGCCAGAGCTTTCATAATTTGCAACCTGCGCATACATTCTGCTTTAACGTACTTTATATGTGGTTGCAGTGTTAATTTGGGTGCATCAAAGATCACCCCTAATACTTTTTGCTGGTTAATATTCTTCAACTGGTGGTTCAGCAATTTCAGGCTAATGTGTGGTATAAGTCTCTTTGAAGTAAAGACTTGGTATGAACATTTACATGGGTTAATTGACAATTTCCATTTTTGGAGCCACACAGATAACACATTTAAATATTTTTGTAAATTTCTCTGTACTTGAGCAAGTGATGATCCACAAGACAATAATGTTATGCCATCTGCATATGAAATAACTCTCACTCCATTAAATTGGGGGATGTCACACAGCATTACATTAAATAAGATAGGGCTCAGTACTGCTCCCTGCGGCAAGCCACACTCTAAAACTTTATCCGACGAATATTCACTGTTAACACAAACTCTTACAGTGCGCCCCATCAAGTATGACCTTATCCAGCTCACAGTGCGTACATCACATCCTAAATGTAACAATTTGAATAGCAATCCTGCATGCCAAACACAATCATAGGCACTTTCTAGATCGAGATACACTGATACACAATACATCCTATTACATAGAGATTAGATGAATAAGAAATAGATTGGTACATAAGAGCATGAGCATCATTGGTTGATCTCCCCTTCCGAAATCCTGTTTGAAAACAGTTAAAGACATTTCCGGACTCCAAGAGATGTTCCAGTCGGTTTTTGACAAGCCTTTCCATCAACTACAGTGTCATGTATGGTACAAAGAAAATGAGCTCGCGATAGCCATGTGCTATAGGTTCCGCCGCCGTGCGGCCGGGACCCGGGTTCGAAACTCGGCGCTGGCAGTGGCGATTTTCTCTGTTGGGTATAGGAGAAAAATTCCAAGCACAATACCCCACTCTACCCAGGTGTCTGAAATGGGTACCGGTCTCGACCGGGGGAAAGCGTCATGGCGTCCTGGCGTTAGTAATAAGGCATTTGAAAATCCAATGTACAAGGTGATATGTATCAGGCTTGATTGGAAATAAAGCATCCGTAGATGCCTTCATTATTATTATTATTATTATTATAACTTACCAACACAGGGTAACAATGTGATAGGTCGATAACCTTCAACAGTGGAATGATCCTTATTAGGCTTTCTTGCCGCGATTGCTCACGCTATAAAATTTCAAATTGTTCACAGAAGTTTTCATCCGTATTTTTAACTTATGCGATAACATACAAACAGATATGTAGAAATTTAAAATGTAATAATAATAATAATATTAATGAAGGCATCTACGGATGCATTATTTCCAATCCTTGTACATTGGATTTTCAAATGCCTTATAACTAACGCCAGGACGCCATGACGCTCTCCCCGGTCAAGACCGGTATGTTAACGTTTGGTGGGTATGGCCAAACGCTAATCGTAAATCGATAAGGTTTTCGAAGTTGCAAGAGAGGTCAATGACGACACATGATTGGGATTAGACTCAGCTGGGAGGTTTCTTTATTGAAGGAAGCCGTGATGAGCGATGGTGTGTTTGGCTGCTGAAGACCTTCTCTTAGATGGGACTTCTTCTTGCAGGCGAGGTCCGGCGAGCGATGACGTTGGTCAGGGGTAAGTGAGTGTGTTTGTGGAGATTCAAGGTCTGTTTAATCTTAGTGACTGACAGAATATCAATTTACTCGTGACGTGATGATGAGTCACTGTTTAAGAGATTTAGACTTTAGAATAAGTCTCCGATGTGAAGAAGCAAGTTGTCGTTTGAGCGGGTAGATTAATTTGCCATTTGTAGCAATATACTAGGCTCTACAAAACTCCGACAAGTGGTTGCAGTTGAGAGATGACAAAAGGTCAGAAACGTCTCACGTCACAATTAGGCAATTTACGTGGTGTGGCGGTGTACTCTACGGTGTAGTGAGAGACAATTTTCCACGTAAGTTTAACTTGTAAAGCTCAAGTGAATGTCCAGGGTAAAGGCCCAAGGAATGGTGTTGTGGCGTTTGGGTGCCGTCGAGGAATAAGAACGGTGTAAACGCAAAGGCTAAGAAGGCACGGGAGAGAGTGACGCCTAAAAACCAAGCGTACCGCGCTCGGTATTGCCAGTTCTAGAGGCTTAAAACTCGAAAATGTCGATCGTTATTTCATCTCTCATGCATTTACACAAAAACTTCAAGGATTACTAATTATAAGTAGAAAATTAATAATAATAATTTAGAGTAGGATTTTTAATGTCAATAATTATGCTATTTAAGTGCGAATGAGGAATTTTATAATTTTACACTTTTGTAGCAAATGCTACAGGTACCCATTTCAGACACCTGGTTAGAGTGGAGTATTGTGCGTGGAATTATTCTCCTATACCCAACAGAGAAAATTGCCACCGCCAGCGCCGAGTTTTGAACCCGGGTCTCTGCCGCACGGCGGCAGAACCTCTAGCACATGGCTATCGCGAGCACATATATATGTGGCGCCTCACAAAGAAAATGAGCTTAATAATCCTTAAAGCCTAAAACATTTTACTATTAATTCTTACTCTAACATGTAAAATGAAACATAGCATAACTATAGATCACTTATTTTGATCACTCTCCGTGGATCACTCTCCGTGGTACAGTGGTTAAGGGATCGGGCTCGTATGTTGGAGTCGTGGGTTCGTATCCCGGCGCTGGCGCGCAGATTTTCCCCGTTGGGTATAAGGGAAAGCTCAAGCACAATACCTCACTCAACCCAGGTGTCGGAAATGGGTACCGGCTTTACGGGGGAACCGTCATGGTGTCCTATATATAGTGTTAGTTATAAGACATTTGAAAAACCAATGCTAAGATCATATGTATCAGGCTTGATTGGAAATAAAGCATCCCAAAGATGCCGATGTTAATGTTTAACCTTTGAAACCTTTTGCACCAACTCAAGTAATTGAGGGTTAAAAGCCTTGGTTATTAGACAACAAAATGTATGACCCTTAGATGTATTTGTTGGGAATTTACATATCTCTTCACAAATTTTTACTTTTTGATCTCTATCACACAAAAGATTTGAAGGTGTTTATGAGGAGAAACTATATAGCTCCATTTTATTCTATTCAAAACTGCTGCCATCTGCATAAACTTGTATGACGAATAATGTGAATGTGTAAAACTATGTATACAAGTATATACCTATAGTCTTTTTAAAGAAACTGAGAATGTCACTGCAAAAAAGGCTATGTGAGGGAGCTTTGTTTCACTAAAGCGGGCAAGTACCTTGGCCTAAGCTTTAGAGCAAGGGTGAGCGCATGTGTTTAAGTCACGACTTTTTTGTTGTCGGTCTAGGCCATTAAAATGAATCATAAATTTTAGAAGAAAAATAAGTTGGAAATAGATTTATCCAGCTACGCATATGAAGAGAACAGAGAAGAGTTGACAAAATAGTGTCGAGATTCCAGTCATTGCTCGAACGCTGAGGTCCTTTGCGGACTTTATAAGGCACAAAAAGGCCCTCCGCAATAAAGGCCAAAGGCTGTGCTTCTTCTAATCAGCCTAAAATTAATAACGCTGATAATTTTACGACTAAGCGGAGCAATGTCGGGGGTTCCTTACGTCTACGGCGACAAAATGTAAATTTAAATACTGAAACGTTCGTCTGATCTTCTTGTTCGAGTCCTGAGCCATCGCGACGGATTCGAGCAAGCCAAGGAGCGTGGCGCCAGAAGGCTGCCACCTCAGATTGAAATCAGCCGTGAACGCGAGCGCACCTTCTTCTCGTGTGCTGCGCGGGACTCGGCATTCTGCCCTCGCTACCTGGGACTTCTTGGGTCCTTGACAGCCGGCTACAGTGAAGAGTGTTCGCCTGAACCTTGTTTTCGAAGATCTTCAGGTGAGACTCCCGCTAATGACGCTCCGCTTGTCCTTAATTATCTTTAAATTTCAGCGTTACCGGCCCCAGATGGGTTCCCGGTAAATTTGTGTGCCGAAGGGCCCGTTAATTCGGAGAGTTGAGTCCACTTGTTAAGGTGGCTGCGCACAATAGGAAGAGTCTATATGGGTGCTCATTCGAATTTTAGAGAGTATCAACTCAGTAGATTTCAGCGCTTCCACAGAAAATCGAAGCCATCTACAACTTCGCACGACCGTCGAAGATAAAAAATTACGGCAGTTTTTGAGGATGGTCGATTACTATCATCGATTCCTTCCAGCTGCGGCAGAAAAAATGCAAACCCTCACTGAGTTAAAAAAAAAGTGATTTACAGATCACAAAAAAAAACATTAATTGGACCCCTGAATAAAACACAGCTTTCGGAATATTGAAAAATTAGATATCCCATCTCATCATGTAAGCGCACCCAGCCCCAGAAGGTAAAACAATCCTAGTTACAGACGCTTTGGCCAACGCGGTGGGGCCGCTGTTTTACGACAGGAAATCGAAGGAGAGCAACTATCACAGGCATTCTTTTCAAAATGTTGAATGACACGCAACGCCACTTTAGCACGTTCGACTGAGAGTTAGTTGCCACCATCCAGCATCGAAGAGTGCCGTGAAGATACGACCTATCGATACCCACATAATCAAAATGCTCTTTGGTGCGACGTGTCCACCGGCCATAAGAGGCCGTACATTCCAAAAAAATCCCGAAACACAATATTCACGCATTTTTATGGAACCAGTCATCCAGGCATTCAAGCAACTGTAGTGAACGCCCTCCGCCGCACTTCATTCTAAATTTCATAAATTATTAAAACCATCTTCTAAAAATTAAATAAAGTTAACGCAATCATTCTTAAAATTTTAGATTACTATTGTCATTCAACATTACCCCTAAATCTATTAATATTTGACCAAAGAAATACTTCGACAAGAAAGAACGGCGTTTTCACGTAGAACCATACCACAAGTTCATTCGTTCCGGAAACGTTCTTCCGGTACACAGCGTATATAAAGCCAGCTTTCCAGGCAGAGTCGTCATTCACGTAAGAGATTCTCCTGAGTGTAGTGCTTGGGCCCCAGAGGGGGCATATGTAAGTAACAAGTGTTTAATGTTAAGTGTTTTATTGTGTCTAGACTACATTATATTAACTTGTCTGTGTAGTGAGAGCTCATTTTTGTGATTAACTTAGGAACATTCACTATATGTTTTCTCTGTGCCGGTGTTAGTTAGGCACAAGCTTCAAGCTCACTGCACCATCTTTGTCATTGTTTTCCCTTTTGTATTTGCTAGTCTCCGATGAATCTTTATTATGCTCTCAATATCATTACGATGTTGGCATTAGCTCCTTAGATATTTTATCAGTGCTGAGCATAAGGTTTTAAGACACTTTGCTGTCCACAAAGATCATTTATGAGTAAGTTCAATATTGTTTCCCTGAATTTAATTGAGCGTTTGCTAGCCTTTGCTAAATCACTGTAACTTTGTTTCCATCTTTAGTTTGGTATTACTGTTGTGTCTTTTTATATGCGACTCCTTTTTATATATAATTTTGCTGTGCCCAGAAGCAATTCTTGCTCATCTGAATTATAGAGAATAGAGGCTTCACCATTTCTCATATTTACTTTTGGTACATTATTGAATTACCTCAGTGCTGTAGCTATTTTACTTCTAGCTGTTAGTTCATTTAGATTACATACTCAGTTGTGTTACTGCTTGTGATATCAAGATAGAGCTAATGACCAGTTGGTCTTGAACACCTGTTCTGGGTGTTAAGATGATTCAGGCTGCAACTCGGGCGCTAGAGCTGCGGACTGACCTTAGCACTAGACTTCTGCCATTGTTCTTCTTGTAAGCAGCAGAATGCAGCAGTCTTGCACATGTGTATGAATAGGCTCGTTATCGTGGAAATTAATCCAGCTCGATGTTCCCTCACAGGATCTACTGGACCACACATTCCATGCACTCACAAACACGTTATGGAGCCAAACCCTAACCTCTTAATTGCAGCCACCCTGCATTAAGATTAGAAGGAGATTGCCTCCTCCGCCTCCTCCTCTCCAAACTTACTAAACTGGAAGGCCTGCATCCCTGCAGCTAAGCCTCTAGAAATCTCCAGTTGAGACTATTGGGTCGAGAGCCCCCCATTCTTACTGAATTTACCCAACCGTTCAGCTTTCCCACTTAGCGTCGGTACCTCCAACACTTTACACCATCCTGAACTTCACATTCCAGTACACGCTTCCACAAGCCTGAGCTGGACGCATTGTTTGAAGTTCTTCAACCGCCTCGGACTCTTCCCAAGAACGTCTCACGAACCAATAATCAAGCCCCCACACGTCAGCCTTCAACCTCCACTTAGTAAAAAGGCGAGACAGTCTATTCTCTCATTTTCCCCAAGTGATCGTTGTATTGTGGTTTTTATTATTGCCTGTTTGATTATTAGACGATTGAAATACTGCGTCCGGACCCACTCCTTCTGAGCAAGCGGCCACATCAATTCATCCCATCCAATATTGATGCCTTCCCAGGCGTCTGGTGACCCTGCCTTATCACGGAACGCCAAACTTTGTTCGATATAAAATCAACCAAATTCTCAACCTTTAACCAGCAAAAACAAGAACTTTAAACTGGTAAACCCCAGAGTTAGATAAATAAACAAACAATTAAATTGCCACAGCCATCATTTGGAGGTATTTGAGCGCATTTCGAGGCTGTTTGCAGCTGTTGCATGTTGAACCTTGGAGGAGGTAGTGTTCCTTCCATTCTTTTCTTTTCTCTAGTTCAGTTCTCAGTAGTCAAACATAGTATTTCCTCTCTAAACTCTTCCTTAATAATAAGTCATTGCTACTGCAGCCTATCCTAACAAATTTTTCATGTGTTTCCATTGCTACTGAAGCCACCTTTTACAAAACTTTTCATGCATTCCATTGTTACTGAAGCAAACCATTGGAGATCTTCTAGGATTACTTCCATTGCTAATGAAGCTCCTTACTAATAACCTTCGCAATTTCCATTGCTACTGCAGCACTATTGCTACTGAAGCACTAAAGCAAAAATGTCCATGTACGAAACACCAATTTTAACCTGCGAAATACATAAGATGGCTCCCGCCAATAACACATCCGTTAGTGCGAATGCGCCTGCATTCCTTAAACTTTCACCTAAAGTTAGGCGTCTTCCCCCTGACCGATTGCAGGAGGTAAAAGCCGAGTTTAAAAAAATAATAATAATGTTAGATGCAGGGACGATTCGCACCTCGAAAGGCCCCTGGGCCAGCCCTTGTCAATCTGAGCAATTTACTTATTTCAAATATGTTCCCCAATCATAAATTTGAACTCTGCGCTCATTTCAAAGGACTGCCGTCTGTGCACCGGTTGTCCTTTATAAGTTCCTCCGTTTCCCATACGGGTTACGAAATGCTCCGCAAACCTTTCAGCATCACTGAAGTCTTTCCCGATCTTCCATTTTTTGTATTGGTGCCTGGTCGATGTGCTTGTAGCCCCGGGGACGCCTGAGGAGCACGCACGTTGCCTAGGGAGGCTGTGCAAACGACTTACGTCGCACACTTGCTGTTGAAATCGGCATATGTGTTTTGGGAAAGAAGGAACTGATTTTTTTCTATGGCATAATATCACAATCCCAGACTGCGATTTCGCCTTAGGTCAACACCTGTCGAGCCAACGAATTCGCACTTGTCTAATTTTGCTTTGAAGTTCCCAAAGGCGTGGGAAGGCGACCAATTCTAGATTCCCCGGTATACCGTTCAAAGAACGCAGTCGGAATCTGGTGATTCGGGCGCATCTATTTCGGCGGATACTTCTGGCTCTGTTGTGTCCAGTGATGTGTTCCTCACAGATACTCTTTAATTGTCCCGGTTGGGAATCCGAACTGAAACTTTCACAGCTCTACAGTTTACCTTTCCTAATGCCCTTGAGCGCCGTGGCAGGTACGGCGGACCTAGTGTTGAAACCTTCATTGTAGCACCTTGAATGTATATGTGTATAATACTGATAATGTTACAGTGCTCTTGTGTTAGAATGTGTTTAAACAGTACTCTACGTTGAGAACTGAGCTCATGGTTCTCATGGAACTGAGCTCATGGTTCTCAGGCTTGGCTGGAGCCCACTCCACCGCTATCGTTCGTGATGTAAACTTACTGTGTCCTGTTGTGTGTTACTGACAATATATAAACTCCAAGTGTCTCGCTTTACTTACCCAAATCTTAATAGGTTATGGGCCCAGACAACCTTCCGAAGAAACAATTTCAAGTGATGTTATCCTAAGTCCCGAAGCGAAAAACAGCCCGGGACAGCGAGAACAGACGTTGGTGATCTGTTAGTACTGTGTGAGACAGAAACAGTGAAAGAGAAAGAAACATGGCAGGCTCCGTAAGTGAAAGTGCTAAGAACTGCCTCACGGTTCTTAATGATAAAAACTATCCTACGTGGAAGCTGCAAATGAAGATGATCTTAATGAAAGAAAAGTTGTGGAACTTGGTTCGAATAACGGAAACCATGCCACTGACTACGGACGAGACTGCTCGAAGGAAATTTGAAGAAAGACGTGACAGTGCAATTGCAACAATTGTGCTTGGTGTCGAAACGAGTCACCTGTATTCATTGGGTGATCCTACTGACCCTGTGCAACTGTGGCACAAAATTGAAGATACATTCCAAAAGAAAACTTGGTCTAACAAGTTCAGACTACGTAAAAGACTCTACAACATGAAACTAAAAGAAGACCAAGACTTACAAACTCATCTCAAAGCATTTGTCGAAATATTTGAGTCCTTGAGTGTGATAGATGACGCTGTTGATGAAGAAAGTCGTGTAATAATCTTGTTGTCGTCACTTCCCGACCACTTCTCCACGCTGGTGACTGCACTGGAAGCTCACGAAAAACTACCGTCATGGGATATTGAGACAGAGCGCCTTCTGAATGAATCAGCAAAACTGAAAAACCAAAGTGCTTCAGACTTCAGTGAAAAATCCCTTGTGACCTCCAAATTGAAAAACTCAAGATGCTTCGAATGCGGAAAAATGGGACACCCACGCGCCAAGTGCTGGATCTATCAAGAAAAATTGAAGAAAGAAGATGGGAACCACGCAGAAAACCAGAAAAATTTTAGAGCTGGTAAAACCAATTATATCAGTGCATTGTCTGTAATAATTATTAATGATTGTTGGGTAATAGATTCCGGAGCAACAGCACACATGTGTATAATAGGAATGATTTTTCCTGTATGAATGAGCTATCTAGTCCAATTAACATTGAAGTTGGTGATGGTAGAAACTTGCAAGGTGTTGGTGTAGGCGATGTTGAAGTTATGGTGTTGTTGCCTAAAGGTCTAGTAGATACCTGTGTTGTTAAGAATGTCTTGTTTGTACCTGGCTTAGCCTACAATTTACTATCTGTGCCTTAGATTACAGAAAGTGGAAACTTAGTTTACTTTGACGAAAGCTCATGTAAGATTGTAAATAAAGACCACAAACTAATTGCCTTAGGCAGTAAAGTAGGAAAATTGTATAAATTTAATTGCACCCTTAATTCAGCTGCTAAATGCATGAACGTTTCCTCTGATGAAATTCTGTGGCATAAACGATTGTGTCATCTAGGATTTAATAATATTAAGAAATTAGCCACTAAGAATCTTGTTAAAGGTTTTAGTTGTTCTGTGAGTGGAGATGACATTTTTTTGTGAAAACTGTTGTGATGGTAAAAATCATAGGCTTCCGTTCCCCAAAACAAATCACAAAAGGGAACGCCGGCCCTTAGAACTAATTCACAGTGATGTGTGTGGCAAGCTTAATCCCATATCACTTGGGAGTGGAAGGTATTTTGTAACCTTCATAGATGACCACTCCAGATATGCTTGGGTGTACATTATCAAACACAAGAGTGATGTTTTTAAAGTGTTTCAGGAGTTCAAATCTCTGGTAGAAAATCACTATGATCACAAAATTAAAATTCTGCGCTCCGATAACGGTGGGGAATACATCTCTAATGACTTTGAACAATTCCTAAAAAGGGAAGGAATTATCCATGAAAAAACTGCGCCTAAGACACCTGAACAAAATGGAGTTGCAGAAAGAATGAATAGAACTCTCCTTGACTCTGTCAGAGCTATGCTGTCTGGTTCAAAGTTACCAAAATTATTCTGGGGTGAAGCTATATCAACTGCCGTGTATGTCAAAAATAGGAGCCGTGCTAGTGCATTGAATGATATGACTCCTTATCAAGCCCTTAATGGACACAAGCCCAATGTACAGCACCTCAGAACTTTTGGCTGCAGTGCGTACGCTCATGTCCCCAAAGATGAGAGGGAAAAACTTGATCCAAAATCTAAACCGTGTGTTCTTGTAGGATATGGAGGTGGATCCAAAGGATATCGTCTGTATGACATAAGCAGCAAAAGGATATTTTTAAGTAGAGACGTTATGTTCAATGAATCTCAGCAGATGCCAATTGAGAAGGAGCCTTCAGAAGTAAATGATGGTACTTCTACTCTTCTTCCTCAAGAACCAGAACCAGAAGACTCTGAGGAAGAGGCGGAGCATGAACAGTCAGAGGCTGGGATGGAGGGAGTGGAGTCTAGACAACCCAGGTAGCAAGAAATTATTAGGCCAATATTGGGTTGATAATTTTTTATTGACCTGATATTGGAATCTTGGATTACAATATCAGGCTAATAACAAGACAATATCGAAAAAATATATATTTATTTATGATTTCAACTTGTTATTGGGACAATGTAGTAAATAGTTTCATTTCTAATATTGAACTAACAGTGTATATATATATGTACGATATTCATATAAGTGGAAACTATCTCATAATAATTAAAAACCTCGCAATTTAATAAAATTTGTTAAAATATAAATTACTATTGCCCAAATATTGGGTTGATATTGTACGCCAATAATACGGAGTAATTTGCTCAAGGAAACACCTCAATATCAAGTCAATAGTGACACAGTAATTAGCTGATACTGGGTTAAAAATGAATTTTTATTGGGACAATATATTCTACCAATATCCACTTGATGTCAGAAAATAAGTATTGGGCCTGTAGTGCCCTACCTTAGTTGCCCCTCAAACTCAGTTCTAGTCCATTTGTATTCAGTAATACTAATACGTGTAAATGTAAAATTTTCAATGAGGAAAGTGGAAAAGTATAAATAATGGTTGCTCATTAGAAAATTCAGGAGAAGAACGAGTTTGTAACTAAAGCCGTTGCTTCTCTCGCCGCAATTGAGACTTGGTTGCTAGAGCAGCAATACCTCCAGGCCTTACATGCCAAGGTTTTTCTAAGGAACACCTCTATATGAAGTCTATAGAGACATAAAACTTAGCATTGGGTTGGTGAAATTATCATTTTCGGGGCCATTTGTTTTACAAATATTAACCTATCAGGAATTGAGTATTAAGCCAACGTTATTGAAGGGAACACTTCATTTTCAAGTCAATATTGACACAATATTTAGTTGATATTGGGTTGATGATAATATTGTTATTGGGCCAATATATTTTTCTAATATCAACCAAATTTTCCAAAATAAGGTATTGCCCCAATGTTTATTTTGAATATCCAGTCAATATTGAGACTGTATATTGGCTCAATATTAGGTCAATAAATTTTGCTACCTGGGAATCAGCCAGGTATCGACGGGCTCCTGATAGGTTTGGTGAATGGGTGTTTTTAATGAAAAATGAGCTTGATATAGCATCTTGTGTTCAAGAAGCACTCAGTAGACCAGAAGCAAAACTATGGGAGACAGCTATGGAGAATGAGATGGAGCCTATAAATCAAAACAAAGTATGGTCTCTTGTAGAGTGTCTTAATGACAAAAAACCTATTAAAACGAAGTTAGGAATGGTCTCATCTGACACACATTCAATGTGAGAAGGAGTGTTGAAACCTTTATTGTAGCACCTTGAATGTATTTGTGTATAATACTGATAATGTTACAGTGCTCTTGTGTTAGAATGTGTTTAAACAGTACTCTACGTTGAGAACTGAGCTCATGGTTCTCATGGAACTGAGCTCATGGTTCTCAGGCTTGGCTGGAGCCCACTCCCCCGCTTTTGTTCGTGATGTAAACTTACTGTGTCCTGCTGTGTGTTACTGACAATATATAAACTCCAAGTTTCTCGCTTTACTTACCGAAATTTCAATAACTAGTCGTCTGCCGGCCCGTTACGCGCAGACTTTGGGTGGTGCACTTCGTTCTATCAGTTTTCCACTATTTTCCTCGGTCAAAGCTTTCTTTTGGGATCTTTCCCTCGTAATTCTTGCTTGCATTTTACAGGTAACAGCTTCACTGTTACCAGACCTTTCGGTCTCCTTAGTGGGGGAGGGGTGGGGGGGGGGGGGGGGGGGAGGGGTAGCTGTAGTGAACGCCCACAGCCGCACTTCATTCTAAATTTCATAAATTATTAAAACCATCTTCTAAAATTAAGTAAAGTTAACGCAATCATTCTTAAAATTTTAGATTACTATTGTCATTCAACATTACCCCTAAATCTATTAAAATTTGACCAAAGAAATACTTCGACAAGAAAGAACAGCGTTTTCACGTAGAACCATACCGCAAGTTCATTCGTTCCGGAAACGTTCTTCCGGTACACAGCGTATATAAAGCCAGCTTTCCAGGCAGAGTCGTCATTCACGTAAGAGATTCTCCTGAGTGTAGTGCTTGGGCCCCAGAGGGGGCATATGTAAGTAACAAGTGTTTAATGTTAAGTGTTTTATTGTGTCTAGACTACATTATATTAACTTGTCTGTGTAGTGAGAGCTCATTTTTTGTGATTAACTTAAGAACATTCGCTATATGTTTTCTCTGTATCGGTGTTAGTTAGGCACAAGCTTCAAGCTCACTGCACCATCTTTGTCATTGTTTTCCCTTTTGTATTTGCTAGTCTCCGATGAATCTTTATTGTGCTCTCAATATTATTAAGATGTTGGCATTAGCTCCTTAGATATTTTATCAGTGCTGAGCATAGTGTTTTAAGACACTCTGCTGTCCACAAAGATCATTTATGAGTAAGTTCAATATGTGTGTGTGTTTCCCTGAATTTAATTGAGCGTTTGCTAGCCTTTGCTAAATCACTGTAACTTTGTTTCCATCTTTAGTTTGTTTTTACTGTTGTGTCTTTTTATATGTTACTCCTTTTTATATGTAATTTTGCTGCGCCTAGAAGCAATTCTTGCTCATCTGAATTATAGAGAATAGAGGCTTCACCATTTCTCATATTTACTTTTGGTACATTATTGAATTACCTCAGTGCTGTAGCTATTTTACTTCTAGCTGTTAGTTCATTTAGATTACATACTCAGTTGTGTTACTGCTTGTGATATCAAGATAGAGCTTATGACCAGTTGGTCTTGAACACCGGTTCTGGGTGTTAAGATGATTCAGGCTGCAACTCGGGCGCTAGAGCTGCGGACTGACCTTAGCACTAGACTTCTGCCATTGTTCTTCTTGTAAGCAGCAGACTGCAGCAGTCTTGCAACTCGGGCGCTAGAGCTGCGGACTGACCTTAGCACTAGACTTCTGCCATTGTTCTTCTTGTAAGCAGCAGACTGCAGCAGTCTTGCACATGTGTATGAATAGGCTCGTTATCGTGGAAATTAATCCAGCTCGATGTTCCCTTATAGGATCTACTGGACCACACATTCCCTTATACTCACAAACACGTTATGGAGCCAAACCCTAACCTCTTAATTGCAGGCACCCTGCATTAAGATTAGAAGGAGATTGCCTCCTCCGCCTCCTCCTCTCCAAACTTACTAAACAGGAAGGCCTGCATCCCTGCAGCTAAGCCTCTAGAAATCTCCAGTTGAGACCATTGGGTCGAGAGCCCCCCATTCTTACTGAATTTATCCAACCGTTCAGCTTTCCCACTTAGCGTCGGTACCTTCCACACTTTACACCATCCTGAACTTCACATTCCAGTACACGCTTCCACAAGCCTGAGCTGAACGCATCGTCTGAAATTCTTCAACCGCCTCGGACTCTTCCCAAGAACGTCTCACGAACCAAGCATCAAGCCCCTACACGTCAGCCTTCAACCTCCACTTAATAAAAAGGCGAGACAGTCTATTCTCTCATTCTCCCCAAGTGATGGTTGTATTGTGGTTTTTATTATTGCCTGTTTGATTATTAGACGCTTGAAATACTGCGTCCGGACCCACTCCTTCTGAGTAAGCGGCCATATCAATTCATCCCATCCAATATTGATGCCTTCCCAGGCGTCTGGTGACCCTGCCTTATCACGGAACGCCAAACTTTGTTCGATACAAAATCAACCAAATTCTCAACCTTTAACCAGCAAAAACAAGAACTTTAAACTGGTAAACCCCAGAGTTAGATAAATAATCAAACAATTAAATTGCCACAGCCATATCATTTGGAGGTTTTTGAGCGCATGTCGAGGCTGTTTGCAGCTGTTGCATGTTGATCCTTGGAGGAGGTAGTGTTCCTTCCATTCTTTTCTTTTCTCTAGTTCAGTTCTCAGTAGTCAAACATAGTATTTCCTCTCTAAACTCTTCCTTAATAATAAGTCATTGCTACTGCAGCCTATCCTAACAAATTTTTCATGTGTTTCCATTGCTACTGAAGCCACCTTTTACAAAACTCTTCATGCATTTCCATTGCTATTGAAGCAAACCATAGGAGATCTTCTAGGATTATTTCCATTGCTAATGAAGCTAATAACCTTCGCAATTTCCATTGCTGCTGCAGCACCATTGCTACTGAAGCACTAAAGCAAAAATGTCCATGTACGAAACACCAATTTAAACCGGCGAAATACCTAAGATGGCTCCCGCCAATAACACATCCGTTAGTGCGAATGCGCCTGCATTCCTTAAACTTTCACCTAAAGTTAGGCGTCTTCCCCCTGACCGATTGCAGGAGGTAAAAGCCGAGTTTAAAATAAAAATAATAATGTTAGATGCACCTACTTACATTGAAAGAAACCACCTACATACTTTGGTGCGACAGAGCGTTGTACATACATTTATTATACAAGTCGGCGTGAAAAAACGATTTGATATTTAAATTGAAAGCAATTTGAATTTTATATGTGTAATAGTTTAGAAATTAGAATCACTGCAAAATGAGACTTGTCGAGAAAATCGCCATGCGATTGAGGTGGTATGGGAACCTTCATTCCTGCCTCCTAAGGAAGCGTACGAGATTTTTATTATACATGTCGACGTGGAGAATGATTTGATGTCTAAATTGAAACCATTTTGAAGTTCGTCCGAGCAGTGGTGGGCACGATAATGAAAAAACGTTATCGCGATAACCAATAAATCGATAACGAAAACCTTATCGGCGATAACCGATAAATCGATAAATCCAAAATTCTGATACATGCGATAACGATATTGGTACACTAGAATTATACGCCAAGTCGCCAACATCAATAATACCACAAAAATGGCCCTAGTGAAGCTAGTCTAGCTCCACTAGGGCCACTGGTTACCTCCCTATCTCTATCACTAAGTTCTTCTATATCACTCATATTATCAATGAATTAATATAATGTAAGTTTGACCTTAAACAAGACGGACTTGAATGTACATCCAACGATCAGAGGAGCTAAATACGGACTGAATACGTGTCGTCACGGTCTCACCCACAGGGTTGCCAGCTAGATGTCCCAGTCCACATGAGGCCACACTTTTGATCAAAAAGGCCACAAAAGAGGCCAACCTTATTACACCATAACACGTACATCCTACACGTATAGTTCCTGTTCCGAACTCGTCCCACCCCGTCATGTCGAATCCCAGCGGGAAAAACTGAAATTATCGATTATCGATAGTTTGGAACCATAAGTATCGGCGATACCGATAAATCGTTAACTCGGGAAAAAAAATTATCGGATAACCGATAATCCGAAATCGTTATCGCGTTAAAATATCGCGATAATTTATCGCGATAACGCCCAGCTTTGCGTCCGAGTAATAGTTTAGAAATTAGAATCGGCACAAAAAATGAGACTTATCGAGAAAATCGGTTGACCATTAAGGGGCCACGGGACCGTACATAAAAATGTTGTGCTCGTCACGAGTTTTAATTTGGTACTAATTTAAAGATTGTACGTATCATAGTATAGAAATTACCCTATTTTTCCGGCTAATTTAGAGGTACCTTCGGAGGGTGCCAGCTAGGCTTTCAAAAACAGTTAGCTGGTTGAAAAACTTTAAAAATGTATGGATTCCTTACGCGAAACCTCTTGGAAAGGAAGTGTATCCGATAGCTTAAGAGTTTCGTTAAAAAGTGTAGGCCAGAATGCTTTCATAAAAAATGTATAACGCTGTGAGCAGATACGTCGCAAGCAGAAGCACCGTCAGCGTAATTTATTGATGTTATTGAAATAAAACATTTCAATTTAAATAATTATCAATAAGGGCATTTGTAGTGTTCATATGTATAGGTAAATACGGTCACCTTCAATGAAATGTGTTAAAGGATATTGAATACAAGAAAACAAAGAAAATATTTAAACCTTGGTTAACTTGTGTGAACATTTTTCATACAAGATACGTCATGACGTGCTTAAATATCACGACGTATCAAATGAATAATTGGCAGAAAATCAAGAATGCTGACATGGATTCGGTGAGTTAGATAAAATTATCTGAACAAATGTCACTTTGAATTATTTGAAAAGTTTCTCTATGATAAAAACATACTGTCTAGAATATTTCATAATAGAAAAAATTTAAAATATACATAAATGAACACTGAAAAGTAATATGGGAATAGAAAATAGAATGTTTTCTTGCTTACAGGTGGAGGGTGTATCTCGTTCCTTCAATTTCCTGCTGTGCTACCGTCGTCGTTGCGAGGGAAATATCAGTCGGAAAATGTGTCTTCTCGTGGTTCAAATCGAAAACTGATAGAATAAAAATGAACAGAATGAGTATCAAAACGTGGGCTTAGAGAGTTAAAAACATTGATTATAGTATGCAATCATTGTGTGCAGGGTTTTCAAAATGTGTTCGTCTTTCGTGTTAACGCGTACTGTAATCAACTTGTTTAAAGTCTGCAGTCCTTAAATTTCATAGTTCAATAGCTAACATTTGTAATCGAGAGAAGTAAATTGGCGGGCCAATTTTAGGACTTGAGAAGATCACAATTCAGGTTTACCAATTTGTAATTCTGTGTTCTTTGCATACCGATCGTGTAACTTGAAATAATTTGTGAGTATATGTTCGTAAGTTTTTCAATCGCGTTATGTTCCAAGCATATTTAGAGAACAAGTCGTTACTCAAGAACAAAGAAAAACTCATAAGAAAAATGTGTCATACAGATGTAAGTCTGTCTATTCCCCGAACTTGGTAAGTACCCATAATAATTTTAACTTATTTTGCAGGCTCTTTGTGGTGCATAGTCATGATAATGCTGTGTTTGAATTTCACTTGTGCAAATTGGATTATCATTTGCATGTTTGCTTGGAGGTGTACCTTTCCTTTAATCTGAGATACCTTTCAATGCAAATTAGAAAGGGGAAAGCGTCTCGTAACAACGTCATAACTATTCCATCGTCTTGGAGCGTGTCTCTGGAGATGTGGGAGTCACTGCCAATACTGCCAGTGTGAGCCAATAGGGTTTCAACTTACTGCCAATGTGAGCCAGTAGGGTTTCAAAACACTCAAATCAGTCAATCAGAGCGAAGTTATTCGTTGACTTTTTTCATAGCGATGTCATGATGATCAAAATGCTTGACATATTATTATTAAAAATCAAGATAGAATATTTAATGGTAAAAGCATGAAAAATATAGTGATTCATTAAAAAACATCCAACTCTCACAATCCGAAACGTTTCCCCTTCCCTGTTCAAGATGGCCGCTGCCGACCCAAGACCATACTGCTGGAACCTTTTTTTCAGATACCATTTTCGCTCTTGCGAGCAACTACATATATTGGACTACGCCTTAAGGCCATTTTACACGTGCGGAGTTTTCACCGACAGTTGACTACACGTGAACTGAACACCGCCCATTTGCTTAACGCCCCGCCCACTTTTTGACTACTCACGATCGGGCAGTAGTCAACCGTGGCGATCAAGCATGTTTTGATCCTGTTGACTGCAGCTGCTAGCTTGCCTGTGATGAGGCGGCGAGTGCATTGCGGGCAATTATTGTCGAGTATACACGATGGTGTTCGCTGGAGATGATGTTGGGATAGCAATCGCGATGAATAAATACTCTCCTTGTATATTGAATTCTAAATTGGAAGACTATAAAAATACAATCTAGAGATTATACGCATTGTGAAATTTTTTAAGTCTTCCAATTTATACAGTGAAAGCAGTAAAATCTAAAATTCAAACTACAGAAATGAAAATATGGTCGTGAAGTAAATAAAAAATTTGGTTCTGGTACTGACGATGTGTTGACGATCTTCTCTTCTCTGTTTTTTGAAAGATGCTTGCGGTAACTTAGCTTCACAATCTAGCTCCTGGTGGGATGGAGTTTCTCATCATTGCCGAATTTTTTCAGTCACTTTTTTGTGGAGAAGGTGCGCGGTAGTGTCATACGTGCAGTTATTGTCGAGTATACACAATGGTGTTCTCAGGAGATGATGTTGTGATATTAATCGTAATGTGCAAATACTCTTCATGATTAAATTATTGAATACTAAATTAGAAAAAAATAAAAATATAAACTTTAGAGGTGATGGCGTATTGGAAAATTTCTGACAGTCTCTGAAATTATAATGTGAAAGCAATAAAATCTAAAATTCAAACTTTAAAACTGAAAATATGGTCTTGAAGAAAATAACAAATTTTGTTCTGGAACTGACGACGTGTTCTTCCAAAACTGTGGTTGACGATCTTCTCAGCTTTTTGACAGATTTTTCCGGTAACGTAGTTTCCCAATCTAGCTCCTGGTGGGACGGAGTTTCTCATCATTTCTAAATTTTTCAGTCACTTTGTGGAGAAGCTGCTGAAACATAGGTTCTTAAAGCCATATATTCTTTCAGAATAATCTCTCATCAGTACTTAGCTCTTGAAAAATAGATCTGTGGCAACCAAGAGTTGGTCTATATTGTAGCTGCTCCCTTCGCTACATTAACAGCGTTGACTACAAGCGGTAACTACGTGTAAAAGCATCGGCTGCAGTTGCGCACGCAATTACTCTGATGTGAACACGAGTAGTCAACTGTCGGTGAAAACTCCGCACGTGTAAAAATGGCCTTTAGGGTATTCAGATTAAGTAGCAAACGTAACGAATCCCCTGCTGAGTTTATGTCAAAGTATGAAGTGACTACTTCTCCTACTTATTCCTCTTGTTTTGTCTGCAAAATCAAAGTGCCGAACGACAGAAAATTTCAATACAATAATTTCGAATTAGATTCAACATTGAGGATTTCGAGAGGTTGACTGCTAGATGCCCGGCATTGTAAGCTTTTATAACAAAAATGACTGAAATAAAAATCGCTATATAGCAATATAATTAGTTACACCGAGCTTACTTTAATATTCGACGTATGTGTAGCACTTATCTACGTGAAACAATTAAGCACTCATAAATAGTGAAGTTCAATTTGCAAAGTTAAATATTCAGATGCAAAAAAGAAGCAAGTAAGCAGCTGAAGCGGAAGTAACCTTTTTGTCTGAATAATTAAAAAATTATGGGCTCTCTGTGATTTCACTCCTAATGATGCAAAAATATTAAAAACACAAATATGAAAAACTATGCGAAATTTAGAGATAACTTTGTTCTCACCCCTGGTTTTCACTAAGTAAAAAAAACGTATTGGTAGGTTCTATTATAATGAGGAAAGGACATGCTTACTCGTGCCAATCATGCGGACGTAGCGCTCCTCGAAACTCTATATTAAAAGACTTCGGCGACAGTACGTGCAGTGCTTCACTCTGTGCTCCCCTAGCTCTGGCAGCCCGTCCAACCTAGGAAGGATATTATTGGCGATATCCTGGCCGTCAGTTGGCGGAACTTAGCCATAGTTAACCCAAACAACCCAGACGTTTGAAATGGGCACCTGATCAACAGAGGTACCTGTCATTTTGTCTTAGCTCTAGTTATAAGGAATTCGCAAAAAACAGTGTACAAGAAAATATGCGTTAGTTGTATTAATATTAGACCGAATTTTTTTTTTTAAAACACTGCACAATTTATAATACTGGTATTTAATGAAGAAATTGAGTAAATATTTTTCAAGCATAATGTAAACATTCAGCTATTGAATGAATGTATGAATGTAATAAGAGAAGTTGAACTCGCTGTTACGTATACATTAGTTTGGAACCTTCACTTTCTCTAAAACAAAAGCCTAAGACATGAATTCAGGAAAATACGCACAACTTTTTGAAATTTACAAATGTTTTACGGCCTAACAACACAAATGAAAGAAGTGATTCGGAAAATATGGTAAGAAATAAAATGCCTTACTCAAAGTGAAGTAAGGTTCCTCAAGTAAATTTTTCCCATGTCTCCCAGTAATTTCTGCAACAGTTAACAAATGGTCGAGTGATGAAAACGACTGTGTTCACTAATGATGGTAAGTGAGGACCCGACAGGACAATGACAACAATAAAGAATGGTTTATATGGGGTTTAAGACTGCAAATTGTGGCGGTACTAAGCCCAATAATTTTGAGTCGCATGAGTTTTCTGAGTCACGAAAAAATGGAGGTGAACATCCACCTTACTGTGTTCCTAGTGTATGGAAACAGTAGTGTAGGCGGTACGACGTAAAGGGGGATGAGAACCTCTGTTGACGACTAATGCGTTGAGTGAACTTTAAGTGGTGACTACGCCGGCTTCGTTGACTGGCTTCGAATGCGTTAAAAAGAAGGGCTGAGAGTAGAGACAGCTGAGTTGGGGTCATCGGTATTACTTAGTGGATGACGTGAGCTCAGAGAAAGTTTGTGACTGTGAAAATGTGAAATAAAGTAGATGAGAGCTTTCCTGCTGCCCAAGAGACTTTCCTTGTGCTCTAACGCAGGGCACGCTGTTGGCGTTGTCGAGGTGTGTTAAAAAAAGAAAAAAACAGTTTATTTCCAATAAAGATGGTACAAAAAAGTTAGTACATAATGGTTTTTAAAATATCTTAGAGTAAATACAATTGAATGATGCACACACATGAGTATTGAAATATCCATGTCACTAGTCGAAACGAAATTACTAAGGGCAATGTACTATTAATGTTGCTTAATCTACATTTGATGATACATGTAATTGTAATTATAAGAGACCTGAAGAAAATTCACTAAAGTTAAAAACAAACTCTGCAATTCACTTTAATTCAATAACTTTAACTTCTTTTATTTTTCAAATTCAATTATCAATTTAAAATTTATGGCGCTGACCTTTTCTAAGACGAAGTATAAGAATCAGCCGCGGCTGCTCACCTTCGAGCATTCTCGGGGTACAGAAGCAGATTCCCCTGATTCACTAGCGGATTCACTTCGAGCCTCTGTTTACGACTCTAACTTGCACCGGCAGCTGAACTTTAACAACTGAAGTGTTCTTTGTGCCCTATAACTATTAATTCTGTGTCGAGTGTTTGCAGCATACACCAGTGAAATGGTGCGTTGTGTCTGTTGGACTGCACGGTTATTAATTTCTTCATCAACCGATTATTCGTGCGCCATTAGGGAGTTACGACCTGACCATCGTAACGGCCTTCACACCTTACTGATGGACCTGCGAGCTACCATGGCCGGCTAAGCTCTCCTCCTCCACCTCCTCTGCGCCACAGAACACTTACATTAGTATATGATCTGTGCCTGCGCTGCGCTACGCAATGTTGTTATAATATACTCTAGAGCGTAAGAGATGATATGATAATTTGCACTACACTAGCCTACCAAGAGCATTTGTGGACGTGACGAAGAAAGAAACATGAATGTCCTATAAGGGTGTCATATTAGGAAAAAAACCACATTATCTTTAAAATATGGCGCAAAATGCCTGCAATTGATAAATATACAGAGGTACCATATTTTACATGTACAAGACATTTAAGCTTTGGATTGCCTTACAATAATAAAATGAAATGATGTGTTGGGTTGTGTTAGAATGAAGAAAGTCTGGTATTTATAGTTTATATACCAGCTGCTACTCCAGTGCACACAGGTGTATTGTGCACACATGCACACCCATATACGTACACACATATACAAGTAAGCATGTTTGCAAATCCCAGCGTATAGGCGATCATAATACCAACGCATACCTAAAAACTGTTGTGTAATGTCTTGAATCATAAAACAATGAGCAAGGGAGATTATTCAGCAATGGAGATACCAGGCAAATGAGATTCGTCAATACTTAGTCAGTATGTTCTGAAACTAAGAATTATTTTTGAGACATAAGATGACGAGTTATTTTGGCTTTAAATTCTCTCGGTCTTTGAGGGATTTTAATACTCAGGGGAAGTTTGTTCTACAGTAGGGCACCTGATATTGACAGAGCCTTGTGCCCTATGTGAGATGAACGATAGTTGACTAAGACAATATTGTTTCTGTAAGGCTTTTGGTTGGTTACAGTGGGTAGATGGAAACGCACTATCTCAGCATTGCTCTGAGGAAGATATAACGAGGAGAATACGTATTGGGCCCTCTGCATGAGGAGCCTTTCTTGAATAAGAATCCAGCCGAGTTTATTAAGGAGAGGGGTTACGTGATCGCTTCTTTTGAAATTACCGTTGCATACCACCTTGGCTGCGCAGTTTACGCATTTTTGTAAATCCCTTTGAAGGTATTGAGGAAAGTCTCCCCATACTAGGCTGCAGTAGTCAATGCGCGATAAAACAAGGGATTGAATAGCTAATAATCTGGATTTTTCGTCTAGCATAATTTTTATACGATGAAAAAACATTAAAGTTTCGTAGATTTTGTTGCAAGTAGTCTCAACGTGAGATTTGAAGGACATGTTGCTATCGAACCAGATACCAAGGTTTTTAACTTTTTCTGATGCATTAATTTTATCATTTCCAACTGTGAAAGTAAGATCTGAAGTTTTTTTAATGGCATCATTCGATCCGAAAATAATGCATTGTGTTTTATTAGGGTTTAATTTGAGACCATTTCGGTCGTACCATGATTTCAGGCTAGTCAGTATAGTTTCCGCTTTAATTTGCGTCTGTGGTATTTCCGATACAGAACTTGTTATTGCAATTTGAACGTCATCTGCATACATTGAGATCCGTGTGTTAGAAGGCATTGGAGGGAAATCATTAACGAAAATAGAACGTACGCATCGGACATCGGATATGCCGACGAGGATCCCCGAAAGAGCATTCAATCCGATGCGTATACGAACGATGCGGATGGCCTCGTACGGCACTTGCCGGCAAATGTGTGACCCCATCGTAGCATCGTCGATATAATATCGTTTAATTCTATATCATTTAGTTCTATAAAAAGGTAGGCGCACCTTACTTACCTTGAAGATGTATGCCGTATCTTGGGGTGGGTAGTAAGTAGACGAGTAGACTTCAACGTGTACTTGACGTAGAGACAGGACACCAAATGCGACTCCACAAGCCGCGCACGCTATTTTATACTATCAATTTGCTGAGTAAGCATCCGCACTACTGCAAGACCGCGCCCAGGCGGAGCATTACCGTACATACGAACATGTGTACAGAGAAAGTGCGCAACCGCGACGGCACACACCTTCCCCCCACGCCTGGTTTATTACCAATCACAAAAGAAAACAATCAAGTTAAGGATCGTAACTTAAAAAATCAACATAGGTAGCTGAAGGCAGCCTAGTTAGTAAACCCAATATGAAAATTACTCTTTTGTGGCAAAACAACTACCAGTAACAGTAAAAGCAAATGCATCAAGGTAAATTCGACAAGGCATCGCAAAGTAAAATCACCAATACCCCCACCACCAAAAGAACATGGTAAGAGCCGCTGCTCAAATACACATACGGAATGCAAAAAAAATGAAACAATATGGGGCACACGAACAGTACAAGATCCAAATACAATAAAAGTTTTTCTGGCAACAGAAACTATTCACTAAAGAACAATAAAACGCGTCGAAGTATAGGTGAGAAAAATCGCAAGGGCAAATATGCCTTCCACAAAACTAGAAACAATCAATCAAGAATAAGAAAAAAAAACTCCACGGTATTAGCAACCAGGATTTAACTTACTTTCCGCTCAAAAACACGTAAGGTATATATGAAAACAAACACGGTAAACGTCAACGTAGAAAATGAACATCACGAACAATACTCGCTGACATTAGGTGAAGTTACATCGTAATAAAAGGTTAGTAAAAAAAATTCACTATTGACCAATTAACTGGAAAACAAATTTTATTTTATTTATCAACCAACCCACAAAATAAAGAAACACCGCACGGATACACCGCGTACAATTATATCGAACCTGCCATGAAACGTAGGTAATACAATAGCTCTTGTAAAAAAATTTTTACATATATACGCGCATGAAAATGTTTGTCGGAACTACCATCAGTTTAAATCATCGTCATTTACGTAGAAATAAGTCTAAGTTAACGAAATTGAAAGAATACATACAGTATACTTGAACATTGTATATTCTTGAACGTCGATCCGAACAAGTGAAAAATCAATATCAAACACATCAAAGAGAAAAAATAACTGAGCATCCAAAAACAAAACACGTTTTCCAAGGATTATCAACAACGCAAGATGACACTATCAGCGTACCACCAAAAGGATAATACTACCGGAAATGTAGGACGTAAGATAAAAAAAAAATATCACGTATTAACGTACAGCCTCATCCGCAAAACATGTAGGCATCATCGGAAACAAAATTAAGGAAATTCGTAAAAAAAAGTATCTGATTCCCGCAAAAATTGAAGACAAGGGTGCACACATTACGCATGAAGATAATGAAAAATATTTTCTTTAGGTAAACAACGCTAGAATACACGTATTTTAGGTTCATCAACAGTCGCCATGAAGTCGCAATTTCCGTAAACATTGTTGCACGTTATACAGGTCAATTACTAAACATGAAGAAAACGAAAATGGAAAATCGCATCGTTGAAACAACAACCAAATTATAATCACTCAAACATAAGTAAGAAATAATGCAATTTAGAACAATGCATTCGTTAAGGATAATAAGAAATACGCATAAGTTAATTACAACGCATTGCCACTGAAAATTTGTTGACAAAATTTATCGCATGAAATTATCTACTGTGATCGGAAACCAATTTATACATTTTCGTGTACGTGAATATGATATCATTTTGAGCATCATCGCTAAAATTCGAAGGGTATAAGAAAACCTTATAACTAATTCCTGAGGTATATGTTAAAAGTAAATAATACTACATCCGTTTACAATGCATGAGAACTAATAGCGCCTAATTGGCGACACGTAAAAAAAATGAACTTCCGCCCATGCTTCACTGACACCTAAACTTCGCTATTTGCTTGCAGGTGACGCAGCGGTTGGTCAGCATTGCTCGACCTTAGCTGCTGGCGTCGGAGTAACGCATCCTCGGCGCGAAGGCGATCCGCCAGTAAATTTATTTCACGACGAAGATAGAAGAAGGAAACCCCTAATCCCAAAGTTAAGGGAAAGAGAAGAAGAATACCTAAATCAGTTACTCGATCGGGTAGGATGTCGACGAGTGCATTCGCCTTGACCCAATCGTTTGACACCCTTCCCTGATGTTGCTCCAGGGCATTTGTGAGTGCCTCCACCGACACATGGGTCATCCTATTTCCCATCGTGGAAGACAGGAACGGTAGCGTTCTCGGTCTGAAATTGAAACAAATACAGTTCAATTAGCATGGCCACATAAAAAAAAATTTGAATCAGTTATTATTACGTCAAATTAATGAAAGAAACCAATGGTGACAGTTGGTGACAGCTGCAATGAAAGGAACAAACAGCATATCTGCACGCAGCAGATCCCACACGGCTTCGACAGCTGCACACCTAATTGCAAAACAAATCTGACGACGGCGCTCCAAAACAACTCGGGAGCCAGGCTTCGCTCCCACAGCAATGAGGGGCCGCGTTTGTAAACACAGGAGGTTATTGAACCGTGCAAGGCTCTCGGGCAGATGTAAACTTTGGTGGTAAAATGAAATGTGTACAGACTCAATCACGCACGTAAAAACTACGGTACACCAAAAACGAAACGCAAATATAAGGTAAATACATAAGGTTATATAAGGAAAGTTCCAAGTAAAAATATACGTAAAATTAACATCGAAACAAGAATCACACAATAGAATTATGTGGACATAGTAACATCGTCAGTCGTAAGTCGCATAGTTTTCATTCAACACTTTTTACGTAAAGGTAGTACATGATTTTTATTACTCCTGAATGTTTTATTGCCAATTTTGATTTCTACGTAATTTCGGTTAATTTTTGTGATAATACCCGGCCCATTCCAGGCAAGATCTAGTTTGTTTTTCCGCATGTGATTGCGCAACAATACACGGTCATTGAGTTCAAAATTTTTATTTTTGCGTCGAAGGTTGTGATACATGGTTCTTTCACTGGTTTTATTTATTATTGTAGCTCTAACGTTTTCAACAATGCGGGCAGCTTCCTGAGCTCGAAACCTTATTATATCCACGTTTGTGTCGTGACTGTAATTAGGTTCGAAAGTTACGGCGCTAAAGCTCGGACACGTATCGCGATTGAAAACAATGAACGAGGGTGTATCCCCCAATGTTGTATTTAAACTATTGTTTATCGCGTTCTCTGTGCTGTTGAGACACTGATCCCATTCAGTATGCGCTAAAGAGTTAATATATAATTTTAATAAATTCGTAATTTTGCGATTATTACGTTCAACAATAGCGTTACTGTGAGGACTCCAAGGGAGGACCTCTTTTTTCGCAATACAATGAATTTGAGAGAATTTTTTAACTGCCGCAGACTTAAATTCAAGAGCTTGGTCACTTAGAAGTGTTTTAGGATAGCCAAAGGTTGAGAAGCAGCTGTCCAGACAAGAGACAACTGTATCTGCTAATCGATCTGCTGTCGCGTAAAGCTTACAGTAACGCGAAAATAAATCAATTAAAATTAGAATATATTTATTCTGCTGATCTGGGACAGGTAGAGGACCAAGAAAGTCCATTGATACCACCTCGAACGGTTCTTTAGCGATGGGAGCGTCTAAAATTTTAATAGGTACAGTACTGCTGGCTTTAAGAATTTTACATACATCACACATTTTGACAAATTTACGTATGATACTCTTCTCTAATAAATGAAAATAACGCAACTTAAATTTAAACAACGTATGCGTGGCATCAGTATGATATAAGGAATGTATACTGAGCACCGCCTTGCTCATTAGCGATGTCGGTGTAACCGAAGTGAGAATAGTACTTTCCCTTGAGTCTATTTGTCGTCGTCTATAAAGTATGTCGTTCAGAATTAAGTATTTTTGTAAGTCAGGGATCGTAGATTGTCTACTAGATAGTAATGCGTCCTTAACCTCAGAACAGAATGGGTCTAGTTGTTGCTCATCTCGAAATTCGTCTAAAGTCCATGATACGTCTTTTAACTGAGGTACGTAGTCAGTCAGTCGGGGTTTTTCAGTCGCCTCTGGCGCCACTAGATTAGACGGCGTCGCGTCTGTATCGTCTACGTCGGCGGTCAGTGCACCACGGCGTGTAGTTACTGCGAAGGCGTCAACCTCATCGAACTCTGAGCATTCTTCAAGATCAGAAATAGTTAAATGCTGGGGTAATCTACTTAGGCAATCTGCAATTAGATTCTGTTTCCCGGGGAAATATTTTACTACGGGTTCGAAGGATTGAACTGTTAGACACCATCGAGACATAGCCGAATCGTCAGGAAGCTTTTTGAAAAACAAGGGCTGTAACGGTTTGTGATCAGTGTAGAGATAGATCGGATATCCAAGAATGAGATATTTAAAAGCTTTCAGCGCGCTTACAATGGCGAAGAACTCTTTTTTCGTCGTTGAATAGCGCTTTTGTGTTGAGTTGAGACTTTTACTGTAGTAAGCAACAGCCTTCATAGATTTATTTGAGTCATTATCGTGTTGCAAAAGTACCGCACCGATACCAAAATTAGATGCATCAGTAAATACATGGAAGGGCTTACTGAAATCAGGATGCCGTAAAACGGTATCTGATGTCAAAACAGATTTAATTTTCTCAAAAGCTTTCTGACATTCAGGCGTCCAGATAAATTCAACGTTTTTTCGTAATAACTGATAAAGTGGATATGAAATTGAACCAAACATTGGGATATGCGACCTAAAGTAGTTTGCTACACCTAAAAAACTTTGCAATTCCTTCACATTTTTTGGAATCGGAAATTTTTGAAGCTTCTCTGATTCTTTGCATCGAATTCCGTCTGCCGATACGATGTGTCCAAGATATTCAATTGAGCTTTTTAGGAAATGGCATTTTTCAAGTTTAAGTGATAAATTTCCACCACGTAGCTTCTCAAAAACACTCTGTAAATCTTTCAGATGTTGGTTCATGGATTTGGAAAATACTAGTATATCATCAAGGAACACAAAACATAATTTACCGATGATATTTGTAAGAACAGAAGAAATGATTCTTTGGAACACTGATGGACTCGAGGATAACCCGAATGGCAACCTCTTGAACTGAAATTTCTCGTAACCCATACTGAACGCGGTGAATTTACGGCATTTTTCTTCCAACTCGACCTGATGAAAGGCAGAGCGGAGGTCGAGACTTGAAAAAATGCTATTACCACCTAGAGAGTAAAGTACTTCGTCGATGCGTGGAATGGGATAACATTCCTTGATAATTATTTTATTGAGTTCGCGGAAATCAATCACGGGACGTATCTCGCCCGACTTTTTTTAACAACAATTAAAGGAAAATTGTATTCAGAGCTCGATGGTTCAATTATTCCTTGATTCAACATTTGTTTATTGGCTTGCAACAATTCGTTTTGATACTTATGTGGAATTCGATATGGAGGGATGTTAAGTACTGGAGCATCAGGTTTTAATTCAATAGCATGTCGCATGACATTCGTGACTGCAATATTTTCGCCTTCGAGAGTAATTACGTCTCTAAAATTGTTTAATAAATTCATCAGTAATGGTTTAGCATCATCATTTTCACAATTTACATCGTCACACGTCAGAGGACGTCTCTCGTTACTACCTCCTTCTGGTACAACATCTTTGTGTGCATTAATTCCCACTTCATCAACACGATTATCGTTACCACAATGCCTCGTTTCTACAGATACTAACCCAACGTCTTTACCAGAGATGGCATTGAAACTTCCACCATTAACACTGTCGACTTCGGGTAGATCCGCATTATCTTGGGCATCGCACAAATTTGCATCTCGCACAGCTTCGTGCACGGTAGACATGTAAATCTCGTGTTCAATTTCCATGTCGTCAATTTCTTCAATCGTACTTAACATCGTATTGTCGCTCATATATACCACGTCCTCCGAGACGTTCAAAAGCATTACAGGGACAAACCCATTTGACTTGATATCCACAACTGATTCGGCGACATAAATACCATTCGCGAGAATTGTCTTATTCATAATATACCTTCCGGGCTTAGCCTTTTTGACATACCCATTAATAACACGTAAACAATTTCTGGGCATTTCCACTGCTCCACAATGAACAACTATTTCTCGTTTTTTACTATATTTTAAACCTCTCGCATGTTCCTTAGTTTCACTTATTTTCTTCGCATGCTGTTTATTTTTTACTTTCCCATTATTTTCTCGCCCTGCCGTTGGGCCTGGGGTACCCCTCTCTTCTGCAGTATTTATCTCTAGACCATTTTTATCGCCACTTTCCTGGCTCGCAATTTTTGATTCTCTCTGCTTCAGCAGATATTTTCTTATTTTCCTCCTATTCGCAAGCATGTCAGCCATTAGACATTCTGGATTACTTACGGTATTCAAAAATATCTCCTTCCTACTTTGCTCGTGCAATTCCTGCACATCATGAAACGGTACTTTTACGCCGTCGAGAACAATGAATCCTTCTTTGAAATTAATCACCGCATCTTGTAGAATATCCCTACCGAGGATTACATCATATTTAAATTCGCCATCTTTCAAAATCAAAGCGCTGGTATTGATTTCCTTACTATTAGGCAGCGTGATACAAAGATCGAGTTCTCCTGATACCTGGCTTTTGGAATTTACGCCCCGGATACTCAAAGCACTAGGCTTAATTCGCTCGTTTATACCTTTTAAATTCCGGTAACTCACTAAACATCTGTCGCTACCGCTGTCGATTAGAGCGCTCATCAATTTGTTATCATTACGTAATATAATTGTAGGCTTCTTAGAACGCCGTAATGAAAATAAACCATCGCTTTCTTTCCTTAAACGACCTTCTTTCATTATCGTCGCTGACAAACAAACTTCTACAGGTAGTTCAGAATTTGCACCTACATCAAGTTCTTGTTCACCTAGTAATTCGAATTTATTTTTACACAGGAAAAGCGGATCCACCACAGCAGTCGACTTTATAATAGTATCTGGTTTCAACACCACATTTTTGGTGACGGGGATAGTAGCTGCAACCCCGGGCACTGGCAACTCCTTCTCTAGTCCAAGACACTTTAAATTTTCCGATCTTGCTCCGTCTACTCTAAAAAATCTTCACCCTCGCAAGATGCAGCGTAGTACGCTTCACCTCGTCCTCTACTACGACCACGCGAAAGACATTCACGTGCAAAATGGCCCGTCTTGCCACAAGTGTAGCAAGCATGACCGCGGAAATTTGATTTGCTTTGGCCTCTTTTACTCGTGCACATACTTTGAACATGACCTGCGGTATTGCACAGTGAACAAAACGATTTAGATTTATCTTTACTACTCTGTTGTGGGTTAACTACCTGAGCCTCGTGGCACTCCAAAGAACCTAAAGGTCGATCTCCAAAATATGAATATTGTCTCCCCCTTTGAATTCGAGCAGGTCTCCAATTGCTTCTGAAAAATGGCCTCCGACCTCGAAAACTTCGGTTGTTGTTCTGAGATGCATAGTAAACTTCGGGAAACGAGTCCTTCTCGTCCCACTCACTCTCTTCAGGTACAACCGCAAGGTAAGTCTCTCTGGTTTGATACGTGGACTGGGTATTGTTTTTGCGCGCAATTATTTCTCTACCCTCAGGATTATTACGCACAGCGGAAACGAGACGAGCTAACAACTCTTCAGAGGTATTGAACGGCCTCGCGAAGATTTTTTTACAAAAGTTCTCTTCTAAAAGAGGACCGAGAATGGCGATAGCAAGACTGAAAACTAATAAGTCACCAGAGAATTTTTTTAATTCGTTTGTGTTCGTGCTAGCAATGACAAATGGATGTCTTTGTAATGCTACTTCTGTACTATTTAGAATGTGGTCACTCAAATTTCTTATTTTCGATATTGCCATAACCAATTGGGCTGCCAGCCCTTCATTACGTAACAACCGTAACTGATTTAAATCGCACGCTAAGGCATGAACTGAACGCTCCCCCTTAGACACGTAGATATCATCTAAAATTTCGATAACCTGATCGAAGGAATAATGAACATCAGGGTTTACTAATTTCGTGACTACTCCATTAAAATCGCCAACACTTTTGTGTGCGCTTCGCACGAGTAACTCTTTTTTGGCGTCATCGGAAGTGACGTCGGGCAACAAGCACATGTATGATTTTAAGTTTGCGACATGCGTCCTAAAACTCTTTGTTTCACAAAAAATCGGGTCACTGACCCTCTGACGGCCCCGAAAAAGAGGTAGCTCTGCACTGGACAGTATAGTACTGCCCCTTTGTAAAGTTGTTGTTACACTACCACCCGTCATCGGTCCACTAGAGGACGTCATTGTAGTAACACTTGGCGTACTGAACGACACAGTCTGCGTACTAACAGTGGTCGTGATTACCGTCGTGGTCTGTGGTCCAGACATAAACACACTTGATGGAGTATGTGCGCACGTACCAGGTAACGTACCACTAAATGCTGGAACAGAAACCCTGCCGCTACTAGTAGTTGTATCCGTAGAACGGATAAATTCAGGTTCTGAATCAGAGTCTCCCATCATTTATCGCAACAAGAAAACAAGTTTGTCGCACAATGCTAAAAAAAATGAATAATGCCACGGTCCAACGCAAGATTCCAACGCCACAAAAAAAAATAACACTGCAGAACCCTAAAAATATTACCTCGCAAAAAAATAATCACATAACAGAACGCTAAAAACTCACGTCACTAAAATTGATAAAGCACACGATTAGAACTTCATTAATAATAACTAAAATAGCAGTACTGAAAACTGTTTTTTTTTCGACCTACAAACGAACCTAATCCAATTACGAAACAGGGAAACTCTTTACACGAATTCAATGGTATCTATCCCAACAATTTTTGAAACAACAAAAAGCAACAAAATAAAAACTGACGAAGTCACGGAAAAATATCTAACAATCCCAAACAATAACAATATAGTTACAGAACACTCAACTGGGAATCAGCAACGCAGCCACTGCAGAGTAGCTCCTGCAGGCAGGGAGTCGCCACAGCTGTCGGCAAGGTCGATCAGGTAGACTGCCCAGGAACAGCAACAGCAGTTGCCGCACAGCCTGTCTCAAGGTCGTCTGCGTAGCACAGGCACAGGCACGGCTGACGAGATTCAAGGTCGTACACGCAGTGCTGACACACAGCGGAGTAGCGATGGGAGCACGAACACTTCTTGGAGTGTTTACGTATGTTCACGGTTCCACACTGCGCGTAAATGCACAGCCCACTGTTTATGTATACGTATTAATTACGTTAACACAGCTCCAGGAGAAATTTGAAACAACACTGTTCGGTATGTAATTTCCTATCACATACACAGTACACAATTGTTCTCGTAGAAACAGACACTGCCACAGTTCGTAGAATTGTTCTGAACTCAGCTACTTATGCATACAACTGTCGAACGATCACGTCACTATTTCCGATGGAAATTTACGCACAATTTCATAACGCAGTGATCTCCTTCCTGTTCCAGTTCGACACGCGCTTTGTAGGGCACACCCACGGGTATATGCAAATCCAAATTATAAGAATTCAGCATAGCTTCTTCAGGGATACGTTTCACTATAAATCTAAAAACGTTATTATATACTTGCGGTGCTTCTTCAATTTCTCTTCCCGTTGCCGCAGTATTCTCCATAGCACAGTCGTCGAGCGTCGAGCGTAGACCGCCACACGTAGAACTTCCACTAACCTCCGTAGACACGCGATCTTCAAATCGTCGTCGATAAACCAGGCGGAAATTCCCGATATCTTCAATCACCGTACTCGCTCCATCCAAATCACAGCACAAGTACCAAGTATAATTTCACGTCGTGGGTACGTACTAACTGCCACCAGTATGCCGTATCTTGGGGTGGGTAGTAAGTAGACGAGTAGACTTCAACGTGTACTTGACGTAGAGACAGGACACCAAATGCGACTCCACAAGCCGCGCACGCTATTTTATACTATCAATTTGCTGAGTAAGCATCCGCACTACTGCAAGACCGCGCCCAGGCGGAGCATTACCGTACATACGAACATGTGTACAGAGAAAGTGCGCAACCGCGACGGCACAGATGTAGAATGATACATTTATTTTCAATTTTGTCCAAGATAACAAAATAAACAAAAATGTCCATAAATTTTCTTGCATCCTAGGCTTAAGCAAACTGCAAGCCTTTTTTAGGGCTGACTGGAATGCGGAATGGAGTATTTTCCTTCGCTATATACATTTCCAAATTGTTGAGAAGTTGACAGAATTTTGAATAAGTCATGCGAAAGTAACAAAAAAATTTTACATCATCTTTCACCAAATCAGGGAATACTAAATGAAATTATCCAAATTCCAGCTTTTTTCTGTTTATGTTGTAAATCCATGTTTTCCTTTTTTTAACTTTCTGTTCCTCTGCTTCTGCCAGCAAACAGCTAACCACTACAATTTCTTCCTCTTCACTATCACTGTTCAACATTTTCACAACTTTATTCACTACAAAGATATGGATTATGTCCTTCCAGAGAGAGCTCATCTTCAGAACTGCGGATGGTGGATGGTCCAATGCCGACATCGTGCGCAGAAAATCCGACGAGTCCGATGCGTGCCGTCCGTACGATGCTGACCAATGTGCGCAGACCCCAAAAACAATCCGATGAGTCCGATGCGTACCGTACATACGGTGCGGACAAGTGTGCGCCTACCATTAGGTTAGGTTAACATAAAAAAAAGAGCTACTTCTTTCAGGGAAGATAGCGCTTTAAGGTCTGGAGCCTCAGAAACAGATTTAAAGCTGCTCCTCAGGTGCGAAAAAGGTGTGACCTTGTTGAAAAGTGCTCCGTCTCAATAATTAAGAATAAATTGTATGAATTAAAGTTGAGCGATTGTACTGCAGACACAAACCGCTGAAATCGGTGAAGAAGAGAAAGCTTATAGGAGAATTTGACGGAAGTCATGAAGACTTAGACGCATCATACTGGCAGAGTGTGCTTTCTAGCGAAGAAAGCAAATTCTATAGGCAAGGCAACGACGGTAGACAATATATTCGATGGATGAGAGGCACGGTGATGAGAGGCGAGAAACTTTATCCAAGGTGTTTAGCTTCGACACTTCATAGAGGTAGAGGTACTGTCAATGCATGGGGAGTAATCAGTGCTCATGGTCCAGGGCCTTTCTTTCGACTGCAAGGTTGAATTAATTTGACCGAATACATTGATATGCTAGCTGAATATTTTGTGTCCTATTTTGAAGATAATTTGAAAGAGAATCCCATTTTTATGCATGATAAACTCCCATATACTGTTTCAGCTTACAATGTCAGGAGATTCTTCTGGGAGCATAGCATTTCATGTTTGGATTGGCCTGCCGTCACAGAACCTGAGGCCAGCCGAGAAGGTGTGGCACTATGTCAAGCTATAGTTGCGCGAAGACACCGTCAATAATCTTGATGTACATACTTCAGGCAGAAATAAAGTGAAGTGGGATGCTCCCTTTAGCTTACTTTCGGGAACTATCGGGGAAATGCAAAAGAGATTGCCGGCTGTTGAATCCTAGAAAGGTTATGCTGTTAAAAATTTAAATGTTTATATTGAACGTAATTTTATATAGAAATTCATTAGAAAACATTTTTGCGATGTGCGGTGTTTCTTTAAGTTTTTGGTATTGTCTTATACAGGATGTTTTTTTTACTTTGAACGAACTTCGAACTTAGGTAAAAAAAACTCAAAATAAATCGATTTTCATGAATAACAAAATGTCCAAAACTCATTAGTTTTCGAGTTATGGCGTCGCAAAGCATGTTTTGAAGTGCATGTTATAACTGGGCCGCACACCAATTGTTATTTAAAGTTGTTAGTTTTCGAGATTGTCGAGTACAATTAAAGCATTTTTTCTCATTTCATTATGGGTTATCCATTCCATGTAATCAACGACAAGATTTCAAGATGCAATGTGAGACTGAAATAATGAAATAAAATTTATTATTAACAATCTACATTACATGAACGCACGTGTTGCAGTATCAGTTCGCCATTTGTTGACACGCCGTTGCACTGTGACCATGGAAAGATTTACCAATGCTGAGAAGGCAGACATGCATTTGATTTATGGAGCTGCAGGCGGAAATGGTAGGCTCGCTCTGAGGATGTACAGAGAAAGGTTTCCTAGGCACGAAGTGCCTCATTTCCGGTATTTTGCTACTCTGCATACGAGATTGCGTGACACCGGCAGCTTCAACGTTAACAGAGGGAATTCTGGGCGCGGCCATCATCCACAGTAGGATAGAATTGTGGAATACTTTGAGCAACATCCACGAACCAGCACTCGTGCAGCTGCTCAACGTCTTGGCTTGCGAAACCATACTACTGTGTGGAGGGCACTACATCGTCAGCAATTACATCCGTACCATTTCCAAAAAGTGCAAGGGCTCATGCCAGGTGATTTTGAACCTCGTATGCTGTTTTGCCAGTGGTTAATGCAACAAGAAAGAATGAATCGCGGGTTCTCAAAACTTATTCTCTTCACAGATGAAGCTTATTTCTGTCGTGATGGGGTTTTCAACCGTCACAATAATCATCACTGGGCTGGAAATAACCCTCATGTTATTCAGCCTAATAGTCACCAGCACAGATTTAGTGTCAACGTGTGGGCAGGCATTATTGGCAATAATTTAATTGGTCCGTACCTATTACCTTCTCCTCTCACGGGACCTACGTACACCACCTTCCTACGCGAAGTTTTGCCTGGACTACTGGAGGACGTGCCCTTGGAGACACGCAGGCGAATGTGGTTCCAGCATGACGGAGCGCCAGCACATTACTTTCGTGAAACACGCCTGTTCCTTAATAACCAATTTCAAAACCGATGGATTGGCAGAGGTGCTCCTGTAGCATGGCCAGCTAGGTCACCTGATTTGACGTCACTGGATTTCTTCTTGTGGGGAACCATGAAGGACCTCGTGTATGCCACTCCTGTTGAATCGGAACAGGATCTGGTTGGACGCATTATGGACTCAGCTGGTTGTATTACGGAAATGCCTGGCGTGTTTCAATCTGTAAGGCGCTCACTGGCTGTTAGATGTCGTAAATGTGTTGAAGATCATGGAGGCCATTTCGAGTAACTGTTGTAATAAAACTGTATTCAAGTTTGTTCTTGCGTTAAAGTTCTTACATTAAAGTTTGTATTGATTATGTTTTTTACCTGTGTCCTGCAATGCTTACTGATTAATGGTTAGCTTACATGATAATAATTGATAATTACTCATTTAGGATAATTTATTCATATTTGTAAAACGTGTACACGCAAATTTCATTGTGAAATTACAAAAATACTACATTAGTGGGGCCCAAAAACCTCTTTAACTATCAAAGGTAGCGCTAAAAATGGTGCGCGCGTGCAATCCCACTTGAAGTTCTAATATTCTTCAAGTAACTATAACTCGACAACTAAAGAGTTTTGGACATTTTGTCATTCATGAAAATCGATTTATTTTGAGTTTTTGTACCTAAGTTCGAAGTTTGTTCAAAGTAAAAAAAAAACACCCTGTATATGGAACCAATGAGAACATCAGCATAATTTAAAGAAATATAAATGATAATGCTAATTATATAAGAAAATGACGCAGAATCAAATCGTACGTAGCTAAGTAAGATCGCGCCAAAGTCCTGAACGCGGAGATTGGTACACGCATAGGATGTCCACTTGCAATTCGGTATTCGTTCGGGTAGCTCGCCCTTTAAGTTGTGGGGTGGATTCTTTTCAATCTTGCTCACTGAGCACTGTGGTTCTTCAATTTCTTTTGTGTTTAAAACCCTGGTCAAAAATTTACTGAATGTACTGTAAGTTATACACTTGCGTGAAATTGTTTTAGATCTACATCCATCACAACGGCTAGTGAAAGAAAAAAAAACGTTTATTTTCCAAGTTGCCACATGAGATACATGCCAACATATTGGCTTTTAAAAATTTCTTAATATAAGACGTCCTAAAACAAAAGTTCCATACGAGGAGTACTAATTGACAAACCATCCGAGGTGTACAAATAGATAAGCCATACGAGGCATAATAATAGACAAACTATACGAGGTGTACTAATAGACAAATAATCAGAGGTGTACGAATAGATAGACCATATGAGGCATATTAATAGACAGAATATACGAGGCATACTAATAGACAAACCATACGTGGCGTGCTAATAGTCTAACTCTGTCAAGGGGTAGTTGAATGAGAAATTAAAAATATCATCTCTTGGATATTTTATATTCCAAGAGATGGCTAACAACTTATAAATAATTCGAAAACTACTAAAGAATTCTTCGAAACTCCCAAGTTATTAGTTGAGATTATCGAAGTAAGAAAAAGACAAAAAACGCTATACCGGAGCAGGTTGAAACACCATCGTAAATGACAATCAAGTATTGAGAAAAGGTTAGTCACGAAGTAATTTATAAAGAACATCGCATATAGAAATGCTTAAACAAGCTTACACTTAAAAATGAAATGCATGTCTTGTTCGGCATACAAATATAGAGATAATTTTTGCACGAGTGCTTTATTTCATTTGTATGTTTATACTTTTAATTTCTTCTATTCACAGAATGCCCTTCGGGGCCGTGATAGATCGATTTATGAATCATTAAGCAAGCGCAATCTATTTGTTTATTTCTGGAATTTGGTTCAGTGTTAACTGATCGCAGAGCTTTAGGTAAAATGTAATGTGTCTTGAGGTTTGGCTTTTTACGCAAAAATAGAAATAGAAACATATATACTGCATGTACATGCTCGTATATGAATGTGCGAACGTGTGCATGTGTACACTGATACATAGACATTCATGTTTGCATACGCACACATACACACTCATGCACACACTAATACACATATTTATATATATACGTATGTCCTATGTTCTCTAGAAAGCGAGTTGTGCGAAAAAAGTTGAGTTACAATAAATAAGTTACATTCCGGAGAAACAGAATTATGGTGCAGTTATCGTACAGGCTCCAAACAAGTTCAAATAAACCAATTCGGAAAAATAATGAAATGAAGAGAGGAAATAATTCTCCTTGAATTTCAGTCATTCCACATAATCGGTTACAATCGACGTAGCACGTCGGTTATATTAACATGCACACCTGTTTGTTGAAGCAACGTCGACAAAGAACGCTGAGTGTGTGGTTAGGGTAAACATAACAAACGAGCGTCAATATTCTGTAGGAAGGACGGCCGAACTAGCCCAAATATTATTTCGTTTCTCAATGACTTTTAGGGCCGATTGTTTACCCCATATAAATTTAGACTGAATCATTCCCTAATCTCAGAAATAATCAACCTATTTTTCATGTCAGGCGTTGTTTGTTAGTTCTGAAACGATCCACAAGTTTGATAGCCGTTCACGAATGAAAGTCTCGAAAAGACAGCACCGAAGATCATATGAAAAATTTACCATTAATTTTGAACACGTGTTGAGAAATAATGATCGTTGTATCAACAGCTGGTTCTTAGGAGCGAATAAATTCATTAATCTCTAAAACTGGGGTTTGCTTCTTTTGCAGGAATGGGGGCAAATGTCTAGGCGTGTAGTTACTATTTTACTTGGTTCAAATTTTGATCATGCTTAGAACGTTACAATAAATGTTAAAAGCCCATCATGTCGTTACCATTTCGGTCAATTGATACATTTTAGGTATTCAATGGAATAAACCAATTGTTTCTACGTTTGCTAAAGCGCTTCACCTTCGCATGCGAATAAAAGAAACGTTCCATGTTGTGTTGGCTGGGTAAATGGAAGTAAAAGGTGGCTTATTTACTCAAACAATTGAATTAAATTTTATATTACCGTTTTCATCAAACAGAATCATTCTTAATGGACTGCATTGCAAATAGAGAATTCAGTATTATAAGTCGCTTTTTCATATAATAAGTCTCGAGCTCAGTTGGAATTACCTTCTCTTTCAGTAGGAAGTGTTCCTCGCAGGAGTCCAGTGTAGTGTGAAGATAGAAACGCGGCATATTATCCCAACGGATGAAACAGCTTTCATGAGACTCTAAGTGAAAAGTAACCTGGTAATTTTATCTCGATTATGAATAGAAATACGCTAGTTGGGAAGTATATGCTTAAATGGTCTGTTAACACCAAGAAGGCTCAACAGATCAGCGTTTTCTCATTGTATAGTGAATTAAAATGTAAATGTTGATGTTTTGTCTTATATTTCTCGAGAGTAATATCACAAAATCTCAGAAAGAGAACCTCACGTTCCTCACCCGTTTGATTGGTACTCTACAGACGTACAGATGATCTTCTCTTATTAATCGATTCAGCTGAACGCATTGGTATAGCACTTAGGCTTAATTAACCGACCGAGTTCTTTGTGATGGTCACAGAACAACAGAACATGTTAGTCGCAGTCATGGTGCAGGCAAATAACCTCGAGTCCCTCTCCCGCTATAGCAAACACCAACTTTGTTGAAGTTTTCTTCGTGGGTGTAAAATGAGGAAAGACTAAATTTTCTATTGCATTTGAGTTAGAATTATCCTGATTTCCACTTGATAAAGAGAAGAAACGTTGTCGAAATGTACATTATTTATTGCATTCGTTTCGAAAACTACAAAATAAATCCACCTATACATTTTAAAAAGGCAAGTATTGAAGGATTTTTGACCGATAAATTCTACAAAATTTGTTTTTCATCAAGATTTCAATTTGGGAGTTTATGTGGTCTATCTGAAATTCATTACTCTGATGAACAGATACGACCTTTTAATCTGTTTATAATACCCTTAGCCATAAACTATGCTCTAATAGAGTGCTTTTACTAACACCTTTCTAAAAGTGGGCATATTTCATAGACAACTCGTAGTAATTTGTCTGCGATTTAGGAACTGTTTGCATATTAATAATATTTTATACATATCTATGACGTAGAATCTATGCACACTAATGTGCTGCTATAGAGAGTAATTAACGTCTTACTCTGCTCAAATTTTCCAGTCGATTTAACCGTCATGAATTACGATTGTTATTCAAATAGTTGCTGAATTTTTTTTTACATGCATTGGTAAAACTTACGAGCAAATAGACAATGGGCTCAAAGCTCTCTCCTCTCATGGTAAACTCGTTACCAGCCCGTTTTTGAAAACATTTTCTCTACTAAGGCCTACCAACATTTAGGCCGTAATTGTGCCGGAGACATTTGGACGATACATATAACATGGGCGTTTCTCTTTTTCCTGTGCGTTGATTCTCCAGAATTAATCTGTTGTTGAATTTAGTGATAAGAATCTCTCTTAATCGATCAAATGAAGCCACTTTGCTCTGTTATGTAGGGTGTAGGCTCTATAAAGATATGTAGTTACTTGATGGAGTCCAACTTCTTTCTTTTCATCTGCAACCTGATTGCGTTGAAATTTGATCGATTGGAAACGTCAAATCAAGGGGTTCTTCTCTATATTTTTTAATGTTAATTTGATATGCAAAAGAGATACACTCAATCTGCTGTTGATCTTGAGAGTGTATTTCCGTTCTGCGTACGTTATTCAGTGACTTTACTATGTAAGTTCTAATTTATTACTTCTTTGCAGATAACTAATTACCCACAATGAAATTTGGCTTAATAACGTTGCCAGTTTGGACTTTGAAAATTTGTGGTGTACTTTACCATGATATTAATAAAAAACAAAAATTTTTACCTTTTTGGTTTTTGTACGGGATCGCAATTCGATCAATAGGCATCTTCTCGTATTGCGGGACAATTTTACCATATGACGCTTATTCGAATTTTAGTCAGCTTGGTCGCCTTGCGGTCACGTGCATGTTAGCGGTAAATTATACTGGAAACGTAATGAGTGGGATTATCCTCTTCTCACACAGCAAAAATATTGCCAAGCTTTTTTACTTTCATATTCAGGCCCACAGCTACTGCATGTCAACAAAAAACGTCCGGAAAGCGTTCCAGCAGCAGTGGCCTTCAATGGTGGTTGCTGCGATAACCATTCTTGGCCTGGTTGTTATTCTCCAGGACAACTTTGAAGAGGAAATCCCACGATGGATTCAGTTCCTGCTCCTTATAGCGCAAATTTTTCTCATGGGAAGCTTCACTTTTGCTCTCACGTTGTTTCGATTTGTTGTCGTGTCGCTAATGAAACTTTTAAATGATGGATTCTGTGAAATGAAGGCCAAGCTTCAGGAGGACAGGAGCAGCACTCAGGTTCTTCCGAAGGAGACTTGCAGGATTTTGGAAGACATGGCAGAATTTCTACACACAGTAAGAGTCTGTAACTGTGTTGCCAGCCCTAATGAATATTTTCCTGTACGATAGTGTAGGATATAGTGAAAAATGGCAGCAAGAACGAGTCGTGTGATTAGTCCAGGGTGAAAACCCGAGTCCAATGCATGCCGTCACGACGCTGATTACGCATGGCACCGGAGTCAAAATAAAGTAGAAATAGCAGTCACGTTCATGGGCTTCAATTTTCATGCGCAAGCACCGGTACGCTCATTGTCTCTCAAGAGAAGTGACAGATTCATAGTTGTGTTGCCATGCCCATGAGTGGACAGGTTATTCACGTTGTCAGATCTTTCATGCTGTGGTAACGTAAGTGTTGAAAAGGCCTTGACTGCATCTCTTTCCACGAATAGGTGTGGAAACAGAGACTTAAATCCGCCATGCTGTAGAGAAGTACTATGGTTTTCATATGGTTTGAATTCTGTTAATGGGTGAGATACATTCCCTTATTTCTGATCCGTCGATTCAGTACGCTTTTTGTAGAGCTACGTGTTTTACTAAAATGTTAAAATTTCACCTAACGGTAAATGAAGGTAACAACGATTCGCTGCATCTGTGATATATTTTCCGATTTTATCTATAATCATAGACCAATTGGTAGTCATTCATTAATAGAAGTATGAATGGAAGTCTAGTTTGAATTTGTCCTCTATTTTTTAAAGAATCAAGATAAATGAATTTTTATACGCCCAAAATCTAATTTTAGTTTTTCATCATGTCTAGGTAATTCGCAACATATTGCGTTTTCCTCACAAGTGTAAAGCATCAATTATCATGAGCCTAGATTTGATAATCAACAGCTGTCTTTCTTAAGTATTTTAGTAGAACTAAACTGTTAAACGACAATGCTATTTCTGTTGTTCCTAAGCAATGGGGTATTAAAATTCATGCAACTCGGCTTTAGATGTTGCAGCCTCTGTGAATTTTACAGAACATGTTTTAAATGCGGAGAAGATGTCTGTGAATTTTTCAGGACCCAGTTACAGGTCGTTTATGTGTACTCTGATTTGAAGGGTCACAAACACTTCATGCATTAGTCAAATATCGTGTCCAAATCGCATCATTAAGAAGACAACAAACTCTCGACTGATAACTTTTTTTAATCAGACTGTTGTGTGGGGCCTTGTGTTAAATTTAGCACAAAGGATTTGGAGTACGAATTTGGTGTATATGAATATCTACTATTCAAGAATATCTTTAGCATATCTGATGACTTAAGAGGAAAAAGTTAGTCTGCGCTTCAGCGTACTTTTTTGGGAATCAGACACAAACCTCTACCATCTGATTTAATTTCTCAACAATGGGTGCGGCCTCAAAGTTGAAAACAGTGCGATAATCAGAAAACTTTTGATGGAAACTCTTTAAATGAAAGTAGCTCATATTATTTAGAGCACCCGTTGTGATGAAATGTTATGCATTCTCTACCAAACACCAAAAAATTTTGTGACTTTTCAAAATTCCGATGTTGGCAGCTAGTAAGGTAGAATTTTTCATTTCAAGATTAATATTTATAACCTTTCTTCTTAGAATTACTCCTCCAAGTATCAGGCACGCCTTGTAATGTCAAACTACGTAAACATAAGACGTACCAATGCATGCACAGTCACAGACTTGTTCCTAAATGCAGAAGCAATGCATGGCACTAGAGTGAACACGCTTGTAAAACTGCCTGCTGCTTTCATGTTAAGTAAGAGCATTTTCGAAGCAGATAACAGTTCTAAGTAACACAAGCTCGCACGATGCAATGTTTTCTTAACTACATGCAATGAGAACTATTTTAACAATGCCTCAAGAATTATCATAATATCTTTGGAAATAACATAAGTCAGAAAAATTCCTACATTCGGAAAGAATACCTAAATGTACGTAGTGAATGTGGAAGAAAATGGAGAAATTGTAGTGCAGGATACCAACGTTCTAATCAACGCTTCATTCATGCAGGTTACCATTTTTGAGTAAAAATCCCAGAATAACGTGGTCGAAATCTGTCAAGCCTCAATAAAGGACCAAAAAACATCTTGAAATTCAATATTAATTTACTGTTTTAGTTTAAATCTAAGGTAAATTTTAAACCTAAATATCAAAGTGATAATTTACACCCTTGCTCGAGAGACTGATTCGTAATTATAGTGCGTGAACTAATAAAACGAATTGATTTGAACATAGCGTTGTTTCACGCACAAACAGAAACTTTTGCAAAGTTATTTCTACAGTGAAGAAAAATAAAATAGACTTGCGTTTTGAAGGTCGACCGTATCATACAAAATCACTTCATAAGTTTACCTATGGATTGACTGATTAATTGAGAGCGCATAACAGGAACTTAGTAGTTCGACTTGCTGGGCTATTTATAGCTAAGCTACGTAGACCAGAACTTGGAGATGCTTAGGGAAATTTCGATCAAAATTTCGAGTCAGTCATGATATTTGAAAGCGTGTTTAATATAAATAAATTCGAACATTTTTTCACGCGAGGTTCAAAAAATAACCGCCATTGTCAGCAGCATTATGGTTTCAGGACCAGGCTGGGCTCAGGACATTGTGTTCACGGATGAGTACAGCCCATGGCATCGAGTCGTGTAGCAAATAGGAAAGACATCCAAATTTTTACAGAGCATCGCAGCTAGGGCTTTCTGTCCCGAGGACCTTTCTTCATTTGCTCATTTTTACCCTAAACTTTCAAGTACAAGTAAATATCAGAAATTTTACATATATGTTTATTTTTCTACGTTTTTAAATTGGATAGAAAGGTGACCAAGTAATTCGTATGAAGGCTACTTATGCTGCTGTTTTAACTCACATTTATTGACAAAATGTTACTTAATTGAAATACGGACAAAAAATATTGACTGTCATATCGAACGTGTGCGCGCTAACGAATCGGTTGTTTTGCTTACCAAGAAACTCGAGACCTCTTACTCGTTCTTGAGCTCTGTCTTAAACCGATCTCGAATTTTATAGTGTCTGATAGATGTGGTTTTAATCAACGAATTTAACGATAGAACTCTTGATACCCGTACTTCACCTTTAATGTTAACCCTCAATTGATACGTTCATAGAGTCAGACTTTAATAAACATCATTTGAATTACGGGACAAAGTCCAATCAAGTTCATCCTTAACTTCTCATCTTGCGTAATTTCTCATGTTCAATTAAAGAGAAGATTGAATCATTCAAAATAACCCTTAACATTTTCTATCTGAGTCTATCTAAGTAATTTGTGACGCTCACAATTCAACCTGTCCTCGACCAGGGATCGGTACCCTGAACTAACTGTATCGTCTTTCTTATCTAAAATATAGCTTGCTTGGCTGGCTAACTCCATCTTGATGCGTCATGTATCAAAGTTAAAGGCGAGATGACGGCGTGCTAAGCTGCAATTGTGCTTAATAACACGTTCCCTGCAATTTAAAGGTGGTCACTGCGGGGATCTTCATAATGCTGCTGACCAATCTGTAATCACTAACTCGATTTATATAAGTACTTAATGAAAGTTAAATAAGGGTACGATCCAATTAATAATGTTTTTTTTTCAAAATGGCTTACTACAATAATTTATTGACTTCATATTTGAATTGAATATTGAACTTCGTTTTAATCCATCGCAGTTAAAGTGTTAAATTAAAGAATAAGCTTGGTAAACCTCAGTTCTATCTTACGCTAAAGATAAAAGTTTTATTTCTTGTATCTTGTTACGAGAGCAGCCGATTCCTATCTGAATCTCGTGGCTGGTCGTCGCAACAACGAAATAGGATTTGAGTTGAAAGTTTTAGACAGTGAACTAGTAATAACGCCGGAGACCGATTTAAGTTTAACAAATTATTATGGCGGAATAATATTGCACATGCTGCGAAACTGAATTTGAAAATTCCGAAATTTTGAATTCCAGAAACTGGCTATTTGAAATTTGTGTTCTGCTCATATGTATGATCGTCAGCTTCAAAAATAAAAGCACATCCTATTCTCGCTTCCCAGAGAGACTAACCTAAAATATAATACTATGGAAGAATATGTATGTTGAAATAAAGCAGAAGAAGAGGTAAGAGAACTCGACTCCCTTCGCAATAGTCCGCCAACACAAACGATTCGTAGAGAGCCTTGAACACCATCACTCCTCGCTTCTAATACTTCAATGCTTCTACATACTGATAAACAAAATTTTTAGGAGAAAACAGTGAAGAGTAAAATTAGGCACGTAGGCCGCAAGTACTGCTGCGGACTCGTGGTAATGTTTTCACACATTTAACGTAAAGATGCCGCTTGTTACGGTGAATGTATTTAGAAAACCGAGACTGTGTCAACAGCTTACTCGACATCATTGTGAACTTTATATTTATTGAGCGTGGCTTTCCTGTGTGCTGCACAGCTCCTCATAGAATGAACACGACTACCCTTACATGACTACTTTTCATCTGAGTTTGCCTGAATTTGTGTATGGATATACTCAGTAGAGCAGCCAGGGTGGGCCACGGGGGCCATGCCCCCTCGCAGTGTTGAGCTATGGGCCATTTTCAGTCGCCGTTTTATGTAAAAGAATAAGATGATTGCTCATAAATAATGTCTGCTTCACCCGAAATCATTTGTCATGGATCCTGGTCCCCCCCGAAATTTTCAACTGGCTGCGCCACTGGATATACTCTACTTCACTGAAAACGTTTAAGAAGAAGTAGCGGTGTGTATAAACTTCACAACGTGACGTGAAACTACTTGGTCTACTGAAATCTTGTTACCGTAGTCAAAACAGCAAATAGTAAAATATATCAATTACATTTAAAATTATTATCTCAACTTCAAATGAATTTTTTATAAAAGGAACATATCTTGCGTTGTGTAATTTTCTTTTACTTTCTTCAGAAGAATAACATTTAATTATTCCTATTCCTAATCATTTTATATTCATTGTATCCTGAATCCCACCAAAACAAAGACCTGAGAGATTCTTTTTAATTCTTCAGTTTATTGAGCAATCCCACTCTGTCTGCTAAGCTCTAACATACCTTACAGATTTATCTTATGTCCGGTTTCTGGACCATGTATAAATATTTTTAGCATTTTGAGAGCTCCTGAGAAAACAGGATTCGAGGCTTCTTTTATTCTGAAATACCGATAGTTGCAATTATCCTCAAAATTAAAAATTCCATGAAATTTCCCTATAACGTAACAGCTGAAAGAGATTTTGATGTATGCGCAATCCCAACCTCCTGCGCGTCGGAGTTTTTATAAGCAGTGGGCATCTTAGCCCTGTCGCTAATCGTTCTCGTCACCTCCTCGAAGTAAACACCTAAGAAAACGTCTCCGACTTTCCCTACCACGTCTAAGCAGCACCTTTAGCGGCATATTTGGTGACGCGCATGGGGGTTGGGATTGCGCATACATTGAAATTTTAATGAAAATGGCACCTAAGAACGCAATTTACATTTGAAAAATTGGGATTTCATCACTTCAACAGATTGATGAAAGGAAAACTGACATGCTAAAGGTATTCAGCGCCAGTATCACACTTCAAACGATCTCTTCCATCCTTCTCGTGGCCATCTATTTCAACATGCTCATCGTTTCTAATGAAATACCTGGGAGTGTCATCTTCATGCTGCCCAGCATTGCCTTCTTGTGGATCTCCTTCAACTCGGGACAAAATTTTATTGACGAGGTTGGTTCTTAGAGAATAAAATGCTCTGAATAAAAGGTACAAAATTTCTGTACAGTTTCTTGAAAAACATTTGAACGCGAGTTTTTGAATCAGTATGCATTATCACGAGGAAGACGTCCAATTTGAAAAATTATTAAAACATTTTTTACCATATAGCAGCTACATCCTTTTTTTAGTTTGCCCATGATAATTCGAGGTATTGCAAAGAAATCACTTCTAATTTTGTATTAATTTTCTGCAGTCGGTGGTGAGCCAAATCTCACAGTGTTGGTAAAGAAGTTATGAGACACACATGTTCTCTTGAGCACGTCACATCAGTGTTTGGTAGCCGCAAATTAAAAAAATGCGGGAACATTCAATGTAATCAGGTCTTCACTCATACCCAGCGAGCTACTTTCAAGTTTCAACCGACGTGTACCATTAAAAAAATAAAAAACTATTGGTGGCTGAAATGAAGAAGACCACAAGAGAATCAAGTGATGTCATGCCACGGCTAAAAAAGTGTTGCTGACCCATATCCCTCTGGAGTGAAGAGTCCCATACACTTCTGCTTTCACATTATGGGCAATTCTGAATGTATCGATGTTTCGTGAAGTTTCCGTCTCCCTAAGATGATGATGCGTCCATAATGCTGAAGGATGGTGAAAATAAAATGTGTTCATTAGGCTTCATAAAACTTTCCCAATCCTTAATAACAAAAACTCAAGGTCCTTGGAATATTGACCTTGTACCTCCTGATTTCGTCGTAATTTCATGTTACATGTTTTTTTCGTTGGCACCCAATTCCTCAGGCCCTTTTCCTTCAAGTTCATCACGCAGTCAGGTTAAATGTTTCTTGTGACATTCGTTAAACTAACTTGCTTTCATCTGAATTTAAACGCTCCTGCTCTTTTTCACCGGATACATCAATGTCCGACTATTGTTAACATTGTGATTTTGGCCCCTGCTGCAACTGTGACGAGATTGACGAGATGATCCGGTACAACAGGAAAAAACATCTTGAAACAACAGTAAAACAGCTCTTTATCGCTTATATTTACCATTTTCAAACATACCTGCAATGCATTCTTAATCAAATAAAAAATTCAAGTGCATTTCGTCATAAAATACTCTAGAACAAGTGGCCACTGTTAAAAAGATTTTGGAAAATGTAGTCAATTTTGCATCTCAGAAGCCCTGAAGAGTCCTGCCGAATGCATTTTCTCTGGAATAAAGACGTTCAAAACATGAATTAAGGATGAAAAGCCGATTAGAAAAATTTGTAAAACAAGTCTTCTAAACATTGGACTATTATTATAAATGCATTATTCCCTATAAATTTTCGAATTGAAATTTTTACCAAAAATGAAAAAATATTATTTATTTTTTATAACTATGTTAGCAGTATAGTGTAGACTTGAGCCTTCGTTTGACATACAGTATAAGAAATAGGTTTGCATTCTACATACTGTACATCTACAGCCACGAAAATAAAAGTTGACGAAGAAGTTCGAGTGAACATCTCTATCTTTATTTTTTGTAACCCTGAAGGAGTTATTCATGCATTTTTTATTTGACTTGTACATTTCGTTCGGTTGTCTCATGTTAAAGACAAAGGATGGCGTGTAAATTTTTCTTTCTTTTGGACTGGAGAATGTATTGGGCTGGAGAATGTAGCTCGAGCATATAATTAGATTTCGTGACAGATTTTTTCAAACTAAACTGCCTCAGACCATGCATGTAACAATATTTTCTAAATGATTTCAGGTGAAGAGCATTCGTGGAGACATCGCAAAAATGAGCGTAAGGTGGAGCACTGACGAGAAAGTATCGGTGAGTGTAAACATTTGTTGTGCTCACCATCTCAAAGTGAAACGCAGTCACAAGCGAAACGAGCTTATATACTGAAATAATTCATACTTGTTGCAGTCACAACGCTTGCTGTCGCAGCTGGACGCAATGGCGGAGTTCAGCATCGGAGAAGCGTACTCTCTGCGGCGGCGGTCCCTGGTAACGGTGAGTCACTTGCCACCGCAACTTTGCACCTTTTCCTAATTCGCTGTTCACCTATATTAGGTGCGAATGTCAGGGTGTAGATTATGCATATGTTGGAAACGTAATTTTCGTTAGAAAAATATGTTCTCGAAGCAATTCATGCCTCCGAAGTATTGAAATAGTTTCAATTGCAGAAGAGGAACGATCGAAGAAAGAAAACTGCAGTGATAACAAAATTAATTAAATATGCTATTTGACCAACCAAAATTAAGAAATACAAACCTCAACCAATAACGACGAACAGTAAAAAACATAAGCGGACATCATTCACGGTATCACAGCTTCGGGAAGGAAAATTAGAAGGACCTTTCTTTCAATCGGGTTTCCTTTAACGACAAGGTGTATAAATGGTTACAATCGAGATGACGTTGAAATAAGATTCGAGCAACAATAATACTGAACAGTTCCCTGTGATGGAAAAAAGACTAAAAAAACATCAAGACTTATACGTTATGCATCCAAAGCTGGTCAGTAATTCATGAAAAATAACTCCACATTTAACACGGTTCTCACGATTTTTTGCGCACTGAGCTTCCATACGAAATCGCTAAATTGTATTTCTGCGTTGCACACCATTCGAGCACCTACGGGCGCTAGAACTACGCTCTTTGCTGCTCTTTAAAAACAAGTGTTTTATTTTACTTTATGGATGAATCCGTTGTATTTGTGTTTCAAAAGGTGAATGATGAGACATACTCGAATAATTCTGACTGACCCGACGCGAGGCTCAAGAATCACTCAATGGACAAGAAAGTTCCTTCTGTTTCAAGTCCGGTCTCTACAACCGCGGTATTTTCTCCTAAGCAAAAGCAGCTCATCATATGATAATAGAATCAGCAGAAGATATTACATAAGAAAACCTTCAACTCATTGAGCTTGCACATCGCTCCCGTAGCCCTGCGAGGAAAACAATCAATAGAGATGTATGTTTCTTTTCATTTTTTATGGTCATCTCGAAAGTATGTCACTAACAAAAGAGAGAATTCTTCTCATATGGTGGAAATCGAATCTTGTGAAGTTCAAATTCTTGGGACCGAAGAGGTAAAATACAAAACATAAAAAATATGAGAATTTCAACAAGTCAAAGGCTAAAAGTAACCCTTTCCTAGCGTTGAATCCATTATTTAATACTCTTTAAAAACAGTCCAACATGTCAGGTCAGAAGAGAGTAAATTTTTCTTCAAACTTAAGCGGAGGGAGAATAAAATGCACACGGGAAGCTATGAAGAAACTTTCTTTATTTATTTTATTTTCGAATACAACGCGGACGGTGTTCCGACAGGCGCTGAACTCGTGCGTGGCGTGGGTGGTGCTGCTGATGCAGTTCAACGCCAGCACCCAGAACAGCTCGTGAGGACTGCTGGACGCCGCATGCTGCCTTCTGATTCCTGGCGCTATTTTTTCCTTGAACGAAATTTTTCCAGTTTTGGAGACATTGAAATCGCACTTGCAAGCGCTTTAAATTTCTTTGTGGAAAGTAAGGCAAATTCAGAACATGATTAAATCAGTCCATTGGAAATTGTGTTGTAAGTATTCTCGTTTCGGTCGATCATGATTTCTATTAATTAGAAGAAAACAATCTAAATGGTTTGCATTCTGAAGGCCTTTTTCTCATGATGTTGCTGAGTTATTCTTTGATGTAGTAGAGTTATTCATACTTATAATGTTCCACTCTCGTACATGATTTTAATCACAGCAATACACCTCCGCAAAGATGCACCATATACGCTAGATGCAAGCAACGCATCTCTTACTTGTTATAGAGCTTCACAGGATTAGCATTGACCAATGATAGCAATCTATCTAGTAGGAACTGTAATGCAGCTTTTCTGAAACCATGTGATCTAAATATTCGGACAACTGAAACATGATACAGACACGAAGCTTGCATTTAATCTCCAGATTTCTGCCAGTATGCGAACTATAGCTAAATAATGAACTTAATATAGTTGTTTTTAACAAATGCGTTTTAAGGTTTAAAATACTTTAGAACAGAAAAACAAAAAAGTTCAAAACGAAACATCTGTAACATGACACACGAGTTCCGAAGGCTTCTTAAATAATTAATAAGCGCATATATGTTGAAGGACTTGACGAGATACTATTGCCCAGAATTTTTGTGAGAAGCACGTTCTGGATCACAGTTCTACGCACATTTTGTGCCGCACCATATCACTGGAGGGCTAAGATGTGCTAATGCAAGTCCTCTTTAGATTTATCCATTTAAGATGTAATTAGTGAAATTAAAAAATATTCTGTTAAACTCTCAAATTATAATCAGAAGTCTGAAAAATGCTAAGGGAGATATTTCACTGCTAAAATATGAAGACAAGTAGTATAGGAACTTCAATCAACAACCCTATACTTGAGGTGGAAAGTTTCATTTTTAAGTCAGAGAGCAGGACTGCTTGTCACTTTCATCGAAGTTGTTGAAATTATGATTCGAAGTGAAAGTTCGTCAATATTGTTCGCTCGGTCACAAAATATATTCGCACATCGTTGTACACCGGAGATTCAGAAGAGTACTCCGCTGAAGCCTGCGTCGTAATCGCGCTGCACAGAAGCGTATGTGAACAAGTCCTGCACAGCCATCAGCTATGTTCGCAAATGTGAAAGAAAAATTTAATGAATCCGACCTTTATTCCCTTGACATCATCAGCAGATCTTGTGGTTCATTTATGCAAAGCTGCTGAGAAGATTCGAGAAAATTTTTCCACCGTGAAAAAATCTATCTTTAGTATTTTCTTATGGAAGTTAAAGATCGACAAACGCGTCGAGTAGGACAGTATGCTAAAAGAAAAAGAATAACTATTATGAATTAAAAATTAATTGCGCTTAATCAACAGTCTGATTAAGCCGGTTACTCCGAACAGAAACTGCAGTACATTTTTACAGATACAGTTTCATAAATTTAAAAAATTCAGGTTTATTATTCAGAAAAAATTCTTATCCTACACTGAGTTATTTATGAAAGGCTGATGCATTTTTTTACTCTGAAACTGAAATCGAATATTTACAGCTCTCAAACCATAGAGAAGAAAACTATTTCAACTTAAGCTTTCAGTTGTTTTTCTCATTTAGCTGTAAATTTAATACAGGGTGTCCGACACTTTTGTTGCCAAACTTTAACATAAGGTAGTGATCTTCGAAATTTACACATTTTATTCTATTAAGGTATGGTCTAAAATGCTTAGTTAAAAAGTTATAAGTACGTGAAGTTACTTTTCATCCGATATTCTGAGTGCTCCTCGACATCAACAACAAAGATTAGTTTGTTTACCGTTAGTACTTCTTCGGCTGCAAATGTATCACCAGCAATGGAGGGAGTATCCAATGCTGAATTAGCGAATATGCACCTAGTGTATGGTGCAGCAAATGGAAATTCTAGGGAGGCTGTTCGAATTTACGCAGAAAGGCATCCTAACAGACATGTTCCATCGCGTCAAACATTCACAGCCATACACCGGAAATTACGTGAATACGGAACATTTCACAGACCACGACCTGAAGGAAGACGCCAAAGGAGAGTAGCAGATCCAGGCAAAGTGGAAGATGTCTTAGAATATTTTCGAAACAATCCTACTTCAAGCACTCGTTCTTGTGCACGTGCTTTACATTTAAGCAAAACTACTGTGTGGCAAGTACTACATAACAGTGGTCAACATCCATTTCACTTTCAGCGTGTGCAGGAATTGCACGGTGGAGGTTTCGAAAGTCGATCGTGTTGAATTTGCGAGGTGGTTTCAACAGAAAACAGATCAACAACCTTGTTTCCCATCACGAGTCTTATTCACAGATGAAGCGTCATTTACTCGAGAAGGAATACTTAGTCTCCATAACCTGCACATGTGGTCTGGCAACAATCCACATGTTACAAGACAATGTCGACATCAGGTTAGATTCGCCGTAAATGTTTGGGCAGGAATTCTGGGCGACCATCTGATTGGGCCATATACATCTTACCAGAGAGACTAAATGGACGTACCTATTACATTTTTCTTAATGAAGTATTGCCAGAACTACTGGAAAATGTACCTTTAGCTGACATTAGAGGAATGTATTTTCAACATGAGGGTGCTCCTGCACACTTTGCGGTTGCTGTTAGGCAATTATTGGATGCCCGATATCCCAATCGCTGGATAGGCCGTGGTGGTCCCTTCGTGTGGCCACCAAGATCTCCTGATATTACACCCCTAGATTACTTTTTCTGGGGGCATATGAAACGTTTAGTGAATGAAACACCGATTCAATCCGAAGAGGACCTGATGGGTAGGATTGTTGAAGCTTCGGAAATGATTCGTGAAACTCCTGGTGTCTTTGCTCGCGTCCGCCAAGCACTCGAGAGGCGTTTGAACGCCTGCATCGAAACAAATGGGCGGCATTTTGAACAATTTTTGTAAACATGTAACCTAGTTTACGTGTTGTGCTCATAATAATTACTGTCGAAAATGCTTTTTCTTATCACAACATTAAAAAGTTAATGTTAATTGATAATAATGAATGTTTCACATACCTGCCTAACTTCTCATTTCGTATCCTTGCCATTAATTGATGTGCTGCAGTTTACCGCCTTGGATTCGTTTCCGCAAGAGAGTGTACGAATTATTTTTAATAACAGTAAACTGTCCAACTTCAAGTCCTTGTAACTCTTTAACTAAACATTTTAGACCATTCCTTAATAGAATAAAAAGTGTTCATTTCGACGATCGCTACCTTATGTTAAAGTTTGGCAACAAAAGTGTCGGACACCCTTTATAGTGTAAAGTAACCAGAGTAATTGGCCCTTTTCTTCTGACATAGCTGTAAAATGGATGCAAATGCATCACACTCAGCCATTTTCCTTGGCAAGCATAGTAACCTTTTCGTTCAACTCAGCAGTAACTTGGAAATGAAGTATAGCGAGCATAATTGACCATTTACCTTCAATTTAGCAGTAAATTAAAGACAAGATATAGTTCGTTACTCTTGTCATTTGCCACAAAAAAGACCAGATCAGTACTAGTAAACGACAAGCATGCTATCAAGGAATGATTTGTGTAATAGAAGTTAACTCGCACTTTGCAGTTCACGAAGAGGGATCACAGAGCGCAAATATTGACGGTTTCGAGCTCAAGAGACAGGGACCCTTCTAATTGTATAAATCCTACCGTAAATTTTGAAAATAAGGATTTTAACTTGAGAATAAATGTAATGGAAGAGCGTGACATTTGAAACAGTTTAAGACATCATTAATGGTTTCCACTTCTATTTATACGTCACTGTAGTTAAAATAGTGTAACTGTCCCAATAAATGTTTCTTGCAATCACATTACTTAATTCTAAATACAAAAGTTAAAGTTTCACGCTCATAGTCTTAATTAAATAATTTGGATCACCGTAATTTCCTTTACATTCATCAGTAGGAGCAGACTCTCAATTACGAACAGGAACGAATTAGAAACTTCATTAGTTTTATAAATATTTCACAACGTTTTTTTGAATTCGATATTATGAGGTCTAAAAGTTATTTTGCGAGAGCTTCTCTATCCTCTGTGACTGCAACCAAAAGAAGTGTTGGAGAACCAAGATAAACCTTTTCAACGTGGGCTTACATCTCCGTTATCTTCAGATAAACCCCTGCCGACATGTAACCTCGATTCTACTAAAATAACTGTTGCTCAGGTGTTTTACTTTCCCTGTTATGACACTATCTCTGTATTTGATCATGTATTTTTTTCCCAGATGTTACAAATATTCGGTAAAGATATTCGTCATAACTGCGCAAAAATTACGATAAATCCGCTTGTTCTGAAGCTTTCAGAACTAGTTAAAAATATATAGATGCGCATTGTGTGCGGTAATTAGTTGGATATCCCAATCGCTAATGTGCTGAGTTCATTGAGTTTACCATCAGCCTCGAAACGATATTTTGAAGATGTTCTTGCTCTTCAAATGTGCTTGAAATGTAATATGCTACTGCGACTCACTGTGCGGATCACTTGTTAGTGGTAACGGTGGTTAAACAATTACAATAATAATAATAATTTTGCTCTTCAAAGGCAGTTGTAGAGTGCTCGAGTTAAAAATTCTTTCGTGTTGACGGGAAAACGGCGGTAAAAAGGCTTACGAAGAAGTGAATTGCTGCTAAATGCGTCGTAAGATATGTCAGTTAATTCAAATTCGTATGCGGTGTGCTCTAGTGCCTAATTTTTATAACTCAAGATTTCGCCGAAAAACGGACGACCGTTTGTTACTTTTAAGAGCATATTACATCGTAATATATGTGAAGTCGTTCAATACCAGTCAAACGTACCCAGAATTTAACGCTCGTTAACTTGCTCAAGAAATATTTCCTAAATTGATAAATCAAAACTTTAGGAAATATTTAAAAGAAAACACTCAATCACACTCATTAATGTTTGTGCAAAAAAACATTCCCACAAAATACTTAGGTAGGAGTTCTGAAAATATAAACAGGTATACCATTCATTTGTTGAAGTTAAAGCGAGTTTTAATCCTTTTAAGAAGCATAAAATGAATTGTTTGTACTATATTATCATACTAACTGAACTCTCTATTTCACCACAGAAATTTATTTTATCTTCGATATAGTGCTTCACGGGAAAAAAATGTTATTACTTCTCGGGTTTCTCACTGTATCTCCATCGCTTTTTCCTTTTGAGCTAAGGAAGTGAAGTACTTGTGATAACTACCTCAGTGTTGTGTATACAAACAGAAGCGATAAGCAAAAAAACAACTCTCACGCACAGCATTACTTGTTATGAACTTGAGAATCAGGCAAGTCTCTTTACAACTAAGTCATATCCTTCAGCTCATGCGGTGATCAAGAAAAGAGTATGAACCTATGTGTTACTACTTTAAAAAGTTGAATTTTGGTAGAATCATTAGTTAATCCCATGACTCAACATAGTTAGTATACATTATTTAACGATTTTTTATAATATCAATGAAGTCTTACGTGACGAAACGAAGAAATGCGTTCAAAATTAATCTTTCTAAAATATTTCACGAGTAATATTTTACGAGCTTGGATAAGGAGTGACATGACGAACCCTAGCGAACGATTCTCTAATGCGTTAGAACACAGATCACATCGTATTTTACTATCAACAGTGAGAACTCATGCAGATGTATTGATAGTGGTGACCAGTTACTCTATAAAGAGACCTTGTTCATCTCTCTGCTACCATTGGTGTACTAAGTCTTGCAAAATGAGATACGTGTTATTTTCTGTAGTGTGCACTTTGGCAGCAATAGGTAACTGTCAACAAGCTGGTCAACTGACCCCAGAATTTCATCCTCCTTTGCCCATCCAGTCATGTGATGAAACCGGGTGTCAAATCGAGAACACTGGCGTTGTGTTGGATGGAGACTACCGTCGATTTTATTCTGTAGCTGACAGTTCCGTATACTGCCAGACATCTGAAGGCTGGGATCCAGTTTTGTGTCCTGACGGCGTAACTTGTGCTCAGAACTGCGCCGTTGATGGTATCACAGAAGATGAGTACAATAACGGTTTTGGAATTTTCACATCAGGCAGCACACTTAGATTGAATTACTATACAGAAACAGATTGGGGATACATTATTGGACCGAGAATATTCCTCATTGGCGATGATGACAAATATAGACTTTTTTTCCTGAAGAACCGTGAATTATCTGTAACTGCCGATGTGTCAACTTTGGCTTGTGGCATGAATGGAGCTCTAACCCTCAACCAGATAGATGAAGATGGCGGTATGGCTCGGTATCCAAGCAGCAATAGTGCTGGAGCGAAGTATGGCACCGGATATTGCGACGGCCAATGCATTCATTATCTAAAGCTCTCCAATGGGCAAGTCAACATGGACGGTACCAGTGACTACGGCATTTGCTGCACTGAAATGGACATTTTCGAAACCAATAGGTACAAATGTTTTATAACGATTGATAATGGGAGCATACGAACATGTAATTGGCACTGATGAGAGATAACGATAAAGTTTTATTTTACCAAAATTATTTGCGGTTATTTTCATACATTATATTTCCTTTTCACAGATGGGCATGCAGCTATACCACTCATGGCTGCACTACTGATGGGTATTATGTCTGCACTGACGTCGAGTGTGGAGACGACGACGACTCCTTCAACGGAGTATGTGATAAAGCTGGCTGTGAGAACAACCCTGCTCGTCAGAATAATCGCCTGTTTTTTGGGTACAACGAAACGTTTACCGTAGACACCAATCTACCGTTCACTGTAGTCACTCAGTTTGTCACCGACGATGGTACTGACACAGGAGCCTTAGTTGAAATCAGACGAATTTGGTATCAAAACGGAGTTGAGATCCCAAACCCGGTTGCTAACTGGGGATACGACGAAGATTACGACTCTACAAGCGACGAGTTCTGTGAAGCATACAAAACCTTGTTTGGAGAATTCAATGATTTTGCGGAACAAGGCGGATTAGCTGCGATGGATGCCGCGCTGCAAAAGGGAATGGTGATGGTTTTTGCCTTATGGGAGGACTCCACTACCTACATGCAGTGGCTGGACAGTTTATTTCCTGCTGACGGAGATCCTAGCGTCCCCGGTGTTTACCGCGGTCCCTGCCCAATCGACGCTGGCAACCCGGAAGATAATCACGTAAATAATCGAGATGCATTTCTGACTTTCTCTGACATTAAAATTGGAACGATTGGATCAACAATATAATATTTTGTTTCTTAGCAGGGATAAATATTTTACTCATGATTTTTTAGTTTCAATGACGTTTCTTAGTGATTCATCAGGTTATAATGAAATTAAGTCACCGTGAACTCTCCGATGGTTCATTTACATTTTTTTGAGGAAACGAATTATATCTATTATACTGTATATTCATAGGCAAATATATGCATGGAATTTTCTTCGTTTTCTTATCGAAAATATTTCTGTTGCATCGTGATCAGGCAAATGTGATGCGCCTGAGATGTGTTTTTTTTAGTTAAGTACTCAAACTTCAGGATTTTGGTCAGTAAAAAACAGGACGTGGGTTAGCTACATCGGTAAAGGGGCTTCCACTTGCGACTGTGTCACAATGATTATGCACAACGTTTATAAATCCTTCCCCTCTGTTCTGGCTTATCGATTGTTTGCGTTAAGAATGATGGCTCGTAGATTATTGGGAATTTTGTGAGTGCTCGCGTGCTCTGCAAAAGGTTTGCGTGAAATAGCATCGGCTGTCGTAAAAAAAAGTTTACGTGAATTGGAAAAACGTGCAAACAAGTGCAGCGTGAATAAGCAGGTTTTTGTGTACTCAGTATTTACTACTCTACCTCTAATGGAAAGTATTCACAAAAAATATCATCTGCTCTTCTGTTGCCTTTTTTTCATTTGATTTAAAAGGTACCCTAACGACAAATTTACATTATGAGTTATTTGACCATACACTTGCATGCTGACAAGCAGTGTTGTTATGAACACATCGGAAAATGTTTAGACGCATATAACAACAGTTATCTGATAAGCTATCTTTCCAGCAAAAATCGATTGAGTTGGCGATTTTGAAAAAGAAAAAAAAACATCTGAAAAGCTCCTCGTGAGATATTTAGATTTTGTGACAGGCAACCATCTGAACTCAAAAACACGCGCAACCAACCGTGTTGGGATAAAGTCGCAGTGTGGGGTATAGAATTTTTTTCCCTGACCAATTATTGCAAAGCGTAGCGTTGAGTCAAGGAATCCGTCAGGAAGGAAGGGATGAAAAAATTGTAATTAAATTTCAAGGAGGGACAGAAAATGGTGTTGATGGAAAGTGCAATTCTGCAGAAATTAGTCAAAATCATGAGTAGGAGGCCAGTTTCTGTATCATTACTCGCGATAGTTTGAACTTAACCCTCTCAACGAGTTTGCTCTCAACTGAGTTTGGAGATTTCTGCTTTATTCCAGAAGAGAGTGTACGAAATCTTAAGCGACCAAAACATTCATTCTGTTCTTCAAAACTTTGTTTTCAAAACTTCAAAACAACTTTATAACAGGACATTCATCTGAAAAATACGAAACTATTATTCAATACTCGCATGTCGCTCTCTCAGCCGAATCACAAACTCGAGTCTGCTTTGAAAATTCTCCACTACATCATGCAGTATTTGTTGAAATATTTCCTCCCAGGTTATTCTGAGGACGGTTTCAATTCCAGAGCTTAAGCAGTTGCTGAAGAGGAGGAAGCATTGGCTCCTGACCATGCTACCACGCTCCTGACTCCGGAATGGACCAAACAGACGTATCATGTGAGTTGAGAACAGGGCTGGAAAACACCTGAGTTATAAAAAACAGCCCTCCTGCTTTTTGGGGGGGCTTTAGTGGGTTTTATTGGTTTTTTTTTTGGTTTTATTGGATTTTATTATGTTTTGTTGGGTATCATTAGATTGCATTGTTTTTTGTTCCTTTTATCGGATAACGGTCTCCTTAATTCTACTCATAAGTAATTTTTTATGCATAAATTAATGATTTGCGTGTGTGCTTGTAAAGCAGCAGTTAAATTTTTGATTTTCAGGCTCTCTCAGTCTTGCTGTTAGTGTCGTCAAGTGTAACATAATACTGCAGACTCGGCATCTGTATTAACTATTCAGGCCCACTAGTTTCCAGTTTACATTATCCTTTTCTTCTGAATCAGCACCAACCACAGTGATGTCAACTGCACCACCACAAGTAAAATGGAGAAGGACTTTTGAGTTCAATTGCACTTCTCAAAAAGCCAAAAAAAATAGATGTTCAACTAGGAAAACTTTTCTTTAGTTCAAATGTGAATTCTAATGTGATGGAAAATAAAGAGTTCCGCAAGTTCTGTACTGTAGAGCGACCTGGATGAACACTGCCAGACCCTACCGGCAGCCGGCATTGTCTAGACAGTGTTTGGTATAGGTTTGGAGCAGGGAAAGTTGCAATGCTCCTTAATACGTTGACTGCGATCAGTTAACCTGAAGTTCAATATTCAACTCAAATTTAAAGCCAAAATTTGTTAGCGATTTTATTAATACCAAACATTAACTGGGTCCAATAAACAACATTAACTACAAAAGGTTGTTTTAAAAATTTTAAACGACCCATCGGTGGGTTGTATCGCAGCAGGAAGAACTGGAGCACGACCCATCGGTGGGCCGTACTGTAAGCACGTGTTAAAATATTCAAATACTTAAGGCCAACTGCTGATCTCCAAGATAATGCAATGAAGACCTACCACTGCCAAGAGAGACTTCCACATGATGGTAAAAATTGTGTGGTACAACCCAAAGGAAGTAATTAAGGTTCAAATTAGATTCAATATGTTTAGTTTGAAAATGGAGTCAATAAAAGAAAAACAATAAAACATGTATTGTGCCTTTCTTACAGATTTGTGCGTTCAAATGTGAGTTAAATTTTGAAAAACCCACTAGACTGATGTTTTTTTGTGTTTTTATTTTGGGTGGGATTTTTAAGGCCAACGCTGATGATATATACTGCCAGAAGTACCATCTCGCCAGTCTGCACTGCCTGTGGCAGTGGTAATGTTTGGTATAGGTTTCGGGACAAGAAAGCTCAAATGCTCCTTAAAATATTCAAACATTTGAGGCCAAACGCTGATCACTAAGGTGATGCAAGTAAGGCCTGACAAGAGAGGACTTCCACACAGCAGCGCAGCACACGGGAGCCACGGGGGCCATGCCCACCCCAAAATGTTAAGCTGGGGGCCAGTTTCAGTTGCCGTTTTAAGTAAAAGAACAAAAAGAATAAAAAGATTGCTGACAATTAATGCATGGCTCCTTCCGAAATTATTTGTGTGGGGATCCTGCTCTTCCGAAATTTTTGACCACTGCTTCCACATGATGGTACAAAATGTGTTGTACTACCCATACGAAGTAATTAAGGTTAAAATTCGATTCAATATATTATGTTTGGAAATGGAGTGAATGAAGGAAAAACAATAAAGCCTACATTGTACTTTTCTTTCAGGTTTGTGCATTCACATGTGCCTGAATTAAAAAACACTAGACTGGTGTTTTTTTCTTTTTTAGTTTTTTTTTGGTGGATTTTTTAACGCCAACCCTTGGTTGAGAACCGGCAAAGATGGGGCAAAGAAAAGTCTGGTTTTGAGAAATAGTAAAGAGATATTGCAAATCCATTTAGTATTTAAAAGTTTTTAAGTTTGGAAAAATTTTAACCGCTCGTACGACGCGATCTAAATTAAAAATTCACAATTATGTAAGTTGAAATTAACGTCCATGTATTTGCAAATTTAAAAAATATTACTGAAGTTTAAAACTAGGTGACACGCCCAAAAAAATATGAGTAGACGACCTTAACTGCGAAGAAATTTACAGAATCACCAATGTTTCACGAACTGTACATGAAAAAAGCTCGTGACAGAACGGAATTAGGATGCTCAAGCATGAGCGTTGGATCTGTTATGTGCTAAAAATTTGGTCAACTCAGAGCACACAGGATTATTTACTCGTCTATAATGGGATGAGCTTTACACTCATTAGGCATTCAGCCCTTAATAAAGAAATGTTTGTTGTTCACGCTCATACGACAATGATTGATAGAACCGCTAAATCTACTCGCTGCTGCAAGCCGCTGCTCGAGTTCAAGTCCTCGTGCCAACATGCATGAGAAATCGATCCCACTCGAATTCTGAGGCAACCGTCCGAACTTCGTACTCTCTTAGTTCAACCTCATTAGAACTTGAAAGCTTCTGGTAACTTTTAACGAAAAAACGCAGATGCAATTTTGTTCATAGAAATATGTGTTCATGTGAACATTTTTAACCGAATAAAGTATGTTTCACTAATGGACAAAACAGAATTTTCAAACTATTTTTTAACCAACGTTCGAATTGTTTAGATTTCGTTACTGGGAATCCGTAATATCATTCATCATTTTATGGATTGGATCCTGATTTTCTTACAGTTGCAAGATTTTGAAAAAATGTTTTCATTTACCTCTTTCATTTTTATGAGGACATTTATCAACAATGTTGTATCTCTAATCACATACAATTCTTCACTCATTTCAATTAAAACATAGCAAAGCTAGTTTGAAAACACTGTGAGGCTTACCTTATCGTTACTAGCAATATTGCTATTTTTCTATTTTTATAAAAATGGACTTATTAGGTTGATACTAAAGCCCAGCACTACATTTTTAAAGCCTTTGAAACACAATAATTTCTAATTTAAAAGATTTTATCGTTGCTCTTGCACTAAATTTGGCGTTGTCTTACGTCATACTTGCACACGCACAAACACTCGAGTCTCTAAACAGAGACGCAATTGACTGTTCATTTAGACTGATTGGATTTCGATTTTCTTTGTGGAGAAAACTTTCCCGACGAATAACTGAAGACGGGAGTCAGTTTACTATAGACTGCGTGCATGCTGTGAAGCTGAACTGGGAGTGTTTTTTTCGGCAGTCTCTGGGGTACCTTGATGTACATAATGTTAACTCTTTGGTTCAATCTTATTGTTTTAAACAAGATGCTGAATTTTACCTCACTGAAAGCAAAAAGTGGACTCCTAGAACCCTGCAAAAATCCGAGCTTACCAGAGGTTTATAAGCTTATACATTTTTCGTAAAATGGGCGTCTGAAGCAGATCGTATCCACAATGCACGGTGCTGGACTTTTGAATTTTGCTTTATGTTTTTGCTGAGGGCTGGATGCTACATTTTTGAAAACAAACCGTGGACATTGATAACCCACCAACCAAACAAATAAATCAACAAATTTATAGAGTTTTTTTAGCCGTCGTGTACTTATCTGTTTTGATGTACTATTTTTTTGGAACTAATGAATTTTTTTTCTATGAACAATTGGAAGATTGAGATTGTTGAGTGTATCAGTGATACGGGTCACCATCGCGCGGGTTAAAATGCACGTATTTAAATTACAACGATTAGCATCTAATGGAATTATATTGAAAAAAATGAAGATTATATTATACAATAATAAGTTAGTTTCAGCATCCCTAACCAGAGCAAAGATATTCAAAGAGAGGAAGAAGAAGGCACCATTTAGCTTGGACTAAAGGGAACGCGGAATTTGTGCACAAAGTGTGTCACCACACATGATACTCAGCGCATAGAAGCTATAAGTTGAGGAGGAAGGTTATGAAGCAAGATAAAAATTGAAGATGAAATTTAGAAGGGCTAAAAAACAGGACAGCAGTGAACGGGAAAAAGATGTTCCCGAACAAAGCAAAATACTTATTCTATTTCAATAAAAAAAAGGCCTACATATCTTTCTGCTCGGAACCTCACATTTTCACTTTGGAATACAAATCCTATAAATTGAATAGTTTTTTCTCCCTGAGGGATAAAAATTAAAAGTGTGTAGGAATTATGATTTATACAAAGAAGTACTGCACGGGTAATAAAATTTTGATATATAGGGTGTCCATAAAGTCGTGGAGCAATTGAAATTTCTGTAGCTTTAAAGCAATACAAGATAAAAACAATTTGTAAAAGGTATTAGAAACAAGAAAAATTAGACTTTAAAATTCATTTATTCCAGATTTCTTAAATTCCTACATATTCGCCATGATTAGCTATGCATAGGGTTGCACGATTTTTAACTTCACTAGCCCACCCCTTTTATTTTAAATAAGAAAGAAGGCAAAATGAAAAAAAGCCGTAAGAAATAAAAAAATCAATCTCTCGGGAGTTGATGAGGCCGAGTGAACACGGCACGTCAAAAATCACTATTATCAAAGTAGCCGCGTCCATCCATCCGTGTGACCCCCTCTTCTAATCGATAGCTTTGATAGCAACAAGGATAAAGCTTAAGAAATACAAGAAATTATTCTACTGCATTATTTTTCTATGGCGATTCAATTCCCTTTCACTTGGATTATGGTATCCAGAATACGCAATCGGCATATTTTTACAAATAGAAATTTTCTTTGGAGCTTTCTCTGCTGAAATTCATCATGTTGCTTTGATATTTTTTATTGATAATGAAAAAAAATGTTTTAAATTCGTTTGACCAGTAACCTGGCTACCACTTAGTATAAAGCCCAAGATTTTGGAACTTGAGTTATCGTTTTCGAAATTTTGATTTTCTTGAAAAGCTTCGAAGAGATAATTGACGACATTTCAGAATAAAATTCTGCCAAAAGAGGCCACCATGGATAGAAATGTGTCCAACCGCAAGAGAGCAATAGCAAGATTTCGACAGCATGAAAAACGCCGAAGACGATCGGATGAACAACACGAAATGGCAAGACGAAGCAATGCTGCTCGCCAACGAGAAGCTAGAGTTAAATTGACCCTTGAACGGCGTCTGGAAATTTTACGAAATGATGTACAGTAACACCGAGTAACTAGAATGAGCTTAACGCATGAAAGAAACGAGGAAAATTCTTCGGCATAACGCTGGACAACATCGAGTGGCATGAGGGGAGAAGGGATGAAATTCTCAAGAACTCAAGAGGGAAGGGATGAAATTCTTAAGACTAATACCGAAAAGCACCGACTTGCACAAGCGAATTTAACTCGATAAAGAAGGGATGAAATTCTTCCGATTAAAGCTGTCCTGCACGTGTGCACTAGTGTATAATAATGTTCGACAAATCACATGATACATTTGCTAGTTGGCGAGCAGTAATGTCTGAGAGTACAGAAGTTATTTTACCTTTCAAGTTTCTCAACGAACGCGGTCTCGTTGCGTACACTCTTGTTTTCACATGACACATTAAAAAATAATCTAAAGGAGTCAAATATGGGGACCGTGGAGGCCATCAAATTGGACCATCTCTTCCTTTGAAGCCTTGGGGACATAAGTTGTTTTGGTAGACAAGATTCAAAGCCTTTAATAAAATACCATTTTTTTTGACAAAATATCAACTAACCACACGTAAGCCAGATACAGTACATTGTTTAATTCAGTTTACAGATTGTGACTATCAAGTATAGTTTCAATGCTACAGTAATTTTAAATTGCACCACCACTTTATGGAGATCCTGTTTTAAAATTAGAGTAATAATTTGGCTGGTAGTATAGCCTGAAAGATAACAGTGCGAAATTGAAAGAAAAAGAATAAACCAATTTTGAGTACTTCTAATTTTAGAACAAAATATTTTAGCAGCTTTATCGGTAAACTTGAGTAGGAATGAAAAGCCTCCTCTGTGAAATATCGTATGGAAAAATTGTGTGAGGGCTGTATTGTGTTTGTTAGGCGCGACAGAGGAGGACTCTGTTATTGGAGGCTGGTAAATTTCCCTTGTTAAGCACTAAGGTAGAAAACGTTTATTTTCAGTGAATTTGGTATATCAAAGTGATTACAACATCGAGTTTTTAAGATTTTTAACATAATGGTCTTTAATTAATACTGACAACGGTTTAGGTATTTTACTAGCCCTCTTAGCGGTGGAATAAAATACTCAGGGTATAACAAATGACGTATTTTCTTGGTTAGTATATGTTTAAAAGCTTGTAAATACCGCTAACAAAGGAAGGCGGAGAAAATTTACATGAACGCCTTGTGGAACATCATTTTTATTTTCTCTAGTTCACACGTGCTGATCGGCATTAATCTGAAGAAATTCATTCCTTCTTTCTTGAGTTAAATTCGCTTATGCAAGTCGATGTTGTCCAGCGTTATGCCGAAAAATTTCCTCGCTTCTTTCATGTGTTAAGCTCTCTCTAGCTACTCGGTGTTGCTCTGCCTTATTCCGTAGAATTTCCACGCGCCGGTCATATGTCAATTTCACTCAAGCTTCTCGTTGGCGAGCAGCATTGCTTCGTCTTGCTATTTCGCGTTGTTCATCCGATCGTCTTCGGCGTTTTTCTTTTTGTCGAAGTCTTGCTAATTTACTCTTGCGGTTGAACACACTCTTCCCTTGGTGGCCTTTTTTGCCGGAATTTTATTTTGTAATGTAGTTTATTATCTCTTCGGAGCTTTTCAAGAAAATCACAATTTCGAAAACAATAACTCAAGTTCCAAAATCTTGGGCTTTATTATTAAGTGGTAACCAGATACTGTTCAAACGAATTTAAAACATTTCTTTTTGCATTATCAATTAAAAATATCAAAGCGACATGATGAATTTCAACAGAGAAAGCTCCAAAGAAAATTTCTATTTGTAAAAATATGCCGATTGCGTATTCTGGATACCATAATCCAGAGGGGGTCACACGGACGGACGGAGGGACGGACGGACGCGGCTCCTTTTATAATAGTGATTGAAGTAAGCTCAGCAATCCTGCAATAGTAACCAATATTGTTGAAAGTATGGTGAACGTACGTTTGGATTTGTACAACGAAATTAATAGCTTGTAATAATACTAATGATTTGTAATCGAATGTCTGATAACTATAAAGTGTCAGTTAATTTTGAGCGTACAATTTACAGAGAAATATTTTTTATTTGAAAGTTGTTAGATTTTAGAGGCAAGAATTGTGAACAGAGCACGAAAAGTTCAGCGAGCTACGGAAACATTTAAACTTAAAAAATTGGCAATGCACACATAAATCGCATTTCCTCCAATATTCGAAGTTTCATAATTATATTTTATTTTAAAAAATTCACATATTTACTTACGTGTTTATTAAAAAAAAAGTACAGCTAGATGATGTTTAAAAGCAGCTATCGGAGTTGAAATTGATGTCACAGGATTAGCTATTTTGCGCTCACTCTAATAAAAAAAGCGCAATACTCACTAGCTAAACGACACACCCAGGTAATCACGTACGCATCTAAACTGACGTTTGATAAACGAGCTAGCAATGTAGAGAAATGAAGGGAGGAAATTTGAAACTAACTTTTCATATCAACGAGCACTTTGAAACAACCGTGTCTAGAGAAGGCATGCTTTCCCCACGCAATTAATTTTTGAACTTTGTCCTCAAATAATGCCGGTACAAAATTTTTCCAGAACGAGAAACGAGAAAAATTATCGTGAAGGTCTACTGAAACGTGGTGCAACACGAAAACTGAACAGATGAATAAATATTTGCGTTGATTCGCCTATATTTCAACGATTTTAATCGTACAATGATAGTATTAATTTATTAACTAACATCTGCTAATTGCTTATCTTTGGGAGAATACAGTCGTTAAAAATCCAAACTTATTCTGCATTCAAACGAAGATTTTTTTCAAAATGGGAGATTACCGGCGCATTTGAGAGACAAAGATTATGAAACAAAGAAACACTAAGTTGAACGAAAAGAAAAAATAAAAGAAAAATAGTTCATTTCCGATGAATTTGATGAATGGATTGTACGACATTGTTTTTTCATTTTATTCAGAGGTGAAAAGTTAGATGAAGATGTTCTGATGTTTTGTTTAATATTGCAAACTCTTGGGAAGACCGTTGAAATCTAAATAAGTACCTCAAAAACACTTGAAGCATGTTTACTCAAATTTTTAAAACCAAGTAGCAGGACAGAAAGTAGAGTTAAGAAGCAGGACAGAAGTAGGAGAGAAGCGTGCAAATTGTTGGCAGTGATTGATGTACAGGGGGTGGGAATCACGAGGGTTGAAGTGAACCACCTTACGTTAGAAGAAGCAATAATTACGATGAAAATTTAAGGAAATCGGTTCAGCAACCCCAGCTGGAAAAGATGAACATCGGCTCGCAAGGGGTTGAAAGTCAGTCGTGTAGGTTAAAACCCTGGCAAACGAAGGGAAAAATCAGCGTTTTTAAGGTATTTGAAGTAAATTAATAGAGTCACAAAAGTGGAAAATTGATTATAACATCAATATGTCGATGAAAAATAATTTTCTGTGAAACAAAAATGTATTTTGAAATTGTTCAAGGAAATTAGAAAATGTGTTATTTCCTTAAGTCATGTGTGAGATGTATGCTGGGATCTAGGAGGAAATTTTAAATTTTGATCATAACATGGAAAAAAAATTTCGTTTCGATTGGTAATGCGGATATTTTTTGGACACTTCAAACAACAGAAATATTGATACTAAGGCAGCATTGCTGAAGAAAATCAGCAACCTCGTGGGTGGAGTAAGTGGTTGACATGAAAAGTAGCCTAAGAATATTTTAATGATAGCTGATTATTTCAAAATTATTTGAAACAAGTCTAAAATATTGAAATGTACAACTGTGGGATTTTATCCATAATGTGAGGTGAGAATTTGGGGCTGCTAAGATTCTAACTTCTAGAGTCTTGCCAAACAATTCATTTGATGTTGCGTAAGGGAGAAAAATTAGAACCCACGATTAGCAACCTAAAAGGGAATCAGCGAGTGGTAAGCATATGAGAGTTTACGATGATTTTTGCACGCGGAAATAAAGTACGGGCTGCGGCAAGTTAACTTCCTGTATTGAAGTGAGTGCTCTGAAACTTACAGGATCCCCAAGTTGGTGGGCGTGGTCTCGTTCGATGGAGGGGATCATTAAGACATGATTAAGTTGCGTGACTCTGTGGTTCAGTTACCATCATGCGTTGGAAGAACGGGCAGCGTGCTTTTGCCGTAAAGGCCTATTTTCCAAATGGCAGTTTGGTGGTTTCAACTTTGCGCGTTTTCCAAAATCGTTTCAATATTGCGCCTTTGGAACCCGTCCCGGACCAAAAATCTACTCTTTCGTGGGTGATAATGTTCTGGCAAACTGGTTCTCTGTAGAAAAAAGACGGGCATCGATGACTGTGTCTCGAAATCGCTTCTCAGGGCGCAACTCACTGAGAGGCGATTTAGAGTGGCCGGCGCGTCCTCCCGATTCCCGATATGTGATTTCTTTTTTGTGGGGATATTTTAAATCTCGTGTCTATAGTGACCGCCCACCAACTCTGAAAGACCTAAAAACAAAAATTCAAGAAGAAATGGTCAACATACCCATCAATAGGATGGAGAGAGGGATGAGAAACAGCAGAATTCGGTTCACCTGGTGTTTCAATAATGGTTGGCGTCATTTAAGCGATTTGATTTTTAAAACTGTGTAAACCACAGCTTCAAATGTGTAACTTTTGCTTGAAAAAATAAATAAAAGAACATTTTTATTATTTTTGATTTTTTTCAGTATGAAGTATAGAAGTTCGCTTTCCACACCCTGTTTTTTGACAAGCGTATTACAGTGTCTCCTCGCTATTTCACGGTTCGACAATCGCGGATTCACAACTTCGCGGGTACCTAAAATATGTACAGGAAAGTATTTCGCGGAGTTTTCGCGTAAAATACAATCCTCGGCTGCGCAGTAAAAGTCATCTTCATCATTTCTGAAATGTTATTGCTTAACAGAAGTCCTCGTTATCAATAGAGTAGTGTACCGTAAAAAGTCGGTTGTATACAGTACTGGGAGGGTTTTAAACATTCAAATACATGTTAAATAAGTACGGTAAAAATGTTGTCCCTACCTCGGGGAAATTCAGTTATTGTGGTCGGTCTCGCAACCGACCAACAGCAACAACGAGGGATCGCTCTATTGCCAGCCTAATGTCGCAGGCAGGACTCGAGTGAATGAGCATTTAGGAATGCGTACTAATGAGCTGTACGAAGTTCGGCTGTATAATGAATAAAAGTTTTGCATATCTACTGTGTTATCCGACTTATAATTGTATTTCTTTTCTCGAGTATTGGCGTGCTGCGAGTCTATGATCATCTTGCGTTTTATTTCAATGATGCCTTTGAGAACTCTGACAGCTAAGATGCGTTTGAGAACTCTGACAGCTAAGATGCGTTTGAGAACTCTGACAGCTAAGATGCGTTTGAGAACTCTGGCAGCTAAGATACGTTTGAGAACTCTGACAGCTAAGATGTGTTTGAGAACTATGACAGCTAAGATGCGCTTGAGAACAATGACAGCTAAGATGCGTTTGAGAACTCTGACAGCTAAGATGCGTTTGAGAACTCTGACAGCTAAGATGCGTTTGAGAACTACGACAGCTAATACAATTGAACGAATATGATGGAAGGAATAACACAGGACTTGTTGTGCGATGTCGCTATTATTTCACGGCTTCTAGTGTGAAGGGCTTTTAACAGGGTAGCCGAATTGAGGCTGTGCGAGAATCAAAAGTAAAGAGGGCACGACTCGACCGAGAACTCTGGATGAGTTAAAACAGAGAAATCATGATAAAATTCACAGTACCCCAGCTGAGATGTGGTAGCGGTCAATGGGGATTCTCAACAGCAGATTTCAAGAATACGAGTACAATCGTACAGGAGGACGCCAACCAGGAGGACGCCAACCAATCGTACAGGAGGACGAGACGTAATTAAAAAAATTCCATCACAGTTTCCGAAATCGCATGTTTTAGAGTTTCAATTACAGAGAATGAAATATTTTTCTTCCATAACTCCTGGTTTTATTGGATTGTTAAAAAGTTCCTGTTTTTTATATCACTCTGTATAATTGAATTCAGGATATCAAGAAATATTTAACAACTTAAAAAGGCTCACCCAAGGAATATCTCCTAAGTGAGTTACTTTCTTTAGACAAATTTCAGGCGGAGAAAAAGGATTCATAGTAAAGGTGGAATCTCGAAGATCTTCATGTCAAACTTAAAATAATTAATTCTACCCAATTCTACCTAATTCTACGTTAAGCAATTAAGGTCTTAGAGGACCCTAAGTAAGTAAATGGCCTCTCGGAGGCCCCTAAGTAAGCAAAAGGAGGACTCTAAGTAAGTAAAAGGCCTCCCTTGTTGGAACAAGATGAGAATAACGAACATAGAACCTGAGTTAGTTTATTAGAAATATTCTTCGGCAATGAGGCGTGTCGCAGTTCTCTAAGAAAATAGGAAATGAGAACAAACAAACTCGAGCTCGAGCGTACCAACACAACTGAAAGAGAAAACTACCACTAGATTAACGAACTTCTAATTAACTTTGTTTTATTTAGTATTGAAATTATAATAACAGAATAAACATTAGATTTCAAAGCGAAACTCTTACCAAAGAGAACGAAATTGAAGGATTAAACTTTATTTTTTCACGGTTCTTGAGAAGACGGTGACATCTAAAAGAGCCAGTAACAGACGCAGATGCAGCAGCTGGGGTATTATTTGACGATTGATTCTTCCCTAGGATGAGTGTACAATTTTAGTTCAAGGAAGTCGGCGATTAGTTCACACTTCATTATTTTCTTTTATGGTGCAACATTCGTCACGTACTCACTCCATTTTGCGCAGAAAAAAACCTTTGGCTTTTAGGGTTTCAAGAGGAAATTATTAAGAGATGCCAGTCCAGTGTAGGCATGCAATTATTAGGGTTCTAAATTGCCCTTATCCACTTAAGCACTTGAATGGCTCTAAGGCACGGTTAAGGTTAAATGGCCCTAAGACCCCTTGGGCATGGTTTAGGTTTTAAGGTTTCAACGCCATTAGGGCAAACCCTGAAGGCCCTCTTTCGGGTGGTACTAGAACTATTAACTGGATTGGGCCGGAACACAAATATGCATAACTATAAATTATCAAAAGGATTAAATAACGGCATCGTTAAAACCAAAATTTAAGAGAAAAGAATGAAAAAAAGGTTTAATTAATGACGGAGGTGCACAACAGCGCTTGCCCGGGCTGCACTCACGTTAAAGTTGCTCCACTCTGTGTGCGTGAGTGAGTCTGAATACGTGCATGGCTAGTAAACGTCACCAAAAACCACGCCCACTTCAACAGCTGCCACGCGTCGCTGCGTGACATAATTGTAGTACAAACATTTATTATGGTGTGCACTTTGCCATTGAAGTATCATTTAATGGTGGATTAAAATACTCTATGTTTTATTGTACACTTAAACGTCTCAAACGTCTTAAACGACACATATTATATGATTTATATCAAATAGGAGCACAGTTACTTCGATTCTACCGTGTCACAATGTATCGTTCGTATGTCACGATGTATTGTTTACAATGCAAATCTCTTTAGTTTATATTATAAATATGTAGTTCATTCGAACAATTAACCCATTCTTTTTAGGTGAATAAAAGTATTTTATTAACTTAAAAAGTGAATAAAAGTACTTTAACTTGTTCATTATAACAAGAATTAAATTAAAGTATTCAAGTGCTGAATCGTTCTGTAAGATGCTTTTTATGCACATTGACGCCAATTCAATTCGATTAATTTAATTTTACAAATTCAGTCGAAAACTTGATGTGCTCATATCAGTAAATTTACTAGCCACTTCCTTCTCGTTTAATACCATACTATTTTGGTCGTAAAGTGCAAAGTAAAGGAACCTCGATACTTTCATCGACGATAAAGAAAACTGGACGCTAACACAAGAAGTAATGAATGTTATAAATTTCATCACAAATGTTTCACCTTTTAGTTTCTCACGGGAAATAGTCCCCCTTCCCCTGTCATATATGACATACAGGTATGATGCTTCGTCAGTACCGATTGTTTTCAGTTGCTCTGGCGATAAGATAATGAATAATGGCTGGAATGTATAAAAATAGAATATTCTATCTTCTTCCAAAAGTAGGAAAAAGCAAATCATTAGTAGAAAATAGAATATTCATTATATGTGGTATGCATAACAATTTGCTATTTGCTTCGTGATAAAAGAGAGCAAAGTAGAATATTCTTCGGGAAAAAGAAAGCGTCAAAAGCCCTAGCTTGTATTCGTAGGAACATAAAGATCTATATCTGAACACACCATTCTTTTTATTAAAGTTCTCTGTATGTTTCAGGTGTCTAAATGCAAGTGACTAACTTCTATGTACGACCAAATTGTCGTTGTACAGCATCTGTTTCTACACGATGTTCTTCAATTTCTTCATTAACAATAGGCTCAGGATTTCTTTCTTCTGGCAGGTTATCATGTAAATACTTTGAAATGTTGTGTAAAACAACACATGTTACAATAATTTTTGGAACTTGTTTTGTTGCAACACGAACAACACCTGCCAGCATAGGAAAAAGTTTCTCAAGTTGCCCAAAACATCGCTCAATAATTACTCGTTCTTTAGTGAAAACTTGGTTGAAATGTTGCTGCGCGGGAGTTTCAGGGCTTCTGAAGGGTACCATAAGCCAAGGTTTTATAGGATATCCACTGTCACCTAATGGCAGAAAGTCACCTCCTGTTGATTGCATGATATGTGCGAAAATCGTAGTATCCTCGAATCATGAACACTGCCAGCCCAACTAGCGCAAACACTTGTAAAACACTCTTTAGATTCACAAGTGGCCTGCACATTAATTGAATGCACTCCCTTTCTGTTGACAAATTCGTCAGGGTGGAAGCGACGCACAGGCCTCTTTATCTTTATATGAGTGCAATCAATCGCCCCGATAGCTTGCGGAAATGAATATTTTGCAGTCCACATCGAGGAAGAGTTTTCTTTCTCTTGCCGTGCTTGAGGAAATTTGATCCAGTTGTCAGCAATTTGTACGAGTCTCTCACAGATATAGTGAACCGAACGGCAAACTGAAGATCGGTCTATTTCTGAGTCTTCACCAACTCCGACATGAAAACCTGGATCGGCCACATACCTAATTAAGCTCATTTTACACCTGCGGAGTGGAGCGACGGTGTGGAGCGTCAGTGAACTTGCAACAGCTCCGCCCAAGAGAAGATTGAGCGTCAGTGCACACCGGCTTGCTTTTACATTGCCGCTCAATACAACGCTCCTTCCCGAGAGACAGCAATAGTCACGCAGGGCTCAAACTCCTGGGTTTTCCCACCCAGATCTTTTTTTTTTCGATCCCTCCTGGGTTGCTAGGTTCAATTTTTGATATATTGCTAAATATGTTTTTTTTTCAAGTCAGACAGTGAATTCATCATTAACGAGAGTGAATTTAGTAATCCAGTTCAGAATTATTGTTTTAACACCGTATGCGAATGAATATCTGATTCAAAACCACGGCTATCGGATGGGATAGAACGTGTTCAATCTGTTTCCCGACCTTAAAAACGCGTAACGAACGAGTATCTTACGAACTTGCAAGCCCGGCCAAGCCAAGGATAGCCGTCGCTCCACTTGTGTTGCTTCGATTTGCTTGGCACGTTGCAGTTTGAAGACACGCATTTTGATCGTAAAACTGGTCGTACATTCCTTTAAAAATGAATGTCTAAAATTTTTTTTTTAAACATTCAAATTTTATAGTATTGCCGCACTAGTATTCAAAATGTCTAGCCCTCCAAAAAGAATGTCTAAAAAGAGGTATACGCAGTCTTTCAAAGAAGAATGGTTAATGGAAAGAATGAAAAACCTGTCACGGTTGGAAACCTAAGCCGAAATTGGTAAGAGATGTCATCAACGGACTATGTCACCAGCGTAATGAAAAGCGCCTTGCACAACAGAAAAGTCGTCTTAATGTTGAAATTTGCGCTGCAGAAGAGAATTAGGAGAGACAGGAATAAAATCAGCATTAAAATTATTTATAGTTTTGCATGTTAAAACGTTCAGTTAATATTCAAAGTTGAAAACTAATTACTGGAAGATATGTAAAATATATTATTGTTGAAAGTTACTGATTGCAAACTAGGCTTGCCGCACATTTTAACATCTCTTAATTTTGAACAACACAAGTATTTATTCTTCAAGAACTTCTGCGTTTCGCCTCCTTTGCCGAAAAAAATCTGATAAAAATACGTGAGTTCACAAATATATACAAATAAGAATAATTATCAAATAATTTAAGTTAATAAGGGGAATGTTGAGCAAAAAGTCAGTGAGCTGTGTGAATGAGACTGTTCACTGGCTAGATTATCATCACTGGCAGCCCTGGTTGACTGGCAGTGCACACCGCCAATATTTAGCATGCAGAATGTTGCCGCTCCTTACCGTGAGCGTGGCAATAAGGGTCATTTTGCTCTGCTGTGGGCGGAGCTTATTCGACTGGCGGGATGGAGCGACGGTGTGGAGCGCGAAGACACCGTCAATGTAAAAGGGCCTTAAGAAATGCTTCAAGCCGCTCAACACCATTATTGTCCAGTAGTACGTTTTGTACAATCCAATGTACGTTATCCTCGTCAAATCGGAAAAGACGTCTGTAGTCATGGACATGACGGCTTGAGCGACGAACGTTATATATTTTAGGTTTTCTAATATTCATGGACGCAGCCATAATGCACGACGACCCCCACAGGCAACTGCTCGAAGACACCTGATGGCCTGCCTTTCAAATGTGAAGCAAATTCTTCAGTTTTTCAGAATATTCTATAATTATGCATACATACGCTTAATTTGCTAATCGTGGGGAGAATTTTCTTCGGAGAATATTCTTCGGACGAATTGTCTACTTTTATGCATACCAATAGAGAATTTTCTTCTCGAAAAGAGTAGACAATAGAATATTCTATTTTTATACATTCCAGCCATTAAAGCTCGTAGCCACACTATTTAATGCTACCAAGTTAGCTATTTTCTTTACGTGACAACTATGATATATTGGACGATATTTAATGTCATTTTCAAAACTTCTTACGTAAGTAATGAAAAAACATTCTAAATGAAAGATATTTGCATGTAGTAATATTTATTTGTATATGTAAACATGCTTTCATTATTTATTATGAATTTAGTTACGATCGCTTTTCAACTTCTCAACTCTACGAAATATTTTCAGTTCTTCACGTGTTTAAATAAAATAGAATTCGCTCAACATTTTTTACTGCAAAAGGCCAATTGTTAAAATTTAATGCCTCTGCCAACCTATAAAATGCAACTTTTCGATGCAACTACAATCTTTGGGCTGAAAAAGCTAGCCTGCTGGTGATCGTTATTTCTACAGTACAAAATATCGCTCCTATATAGTCATATTAAAACAATGAGAAATTTGTGTTTTACTGGGTCTGCTTCTACTAGAACAATTGATTGTCATTTTCTATCAATGTGACCGTATAAAAATATGATTTACTTCATTCTTCATCCCGAAGGTGGTAATAGTTTCATCGAAACGTTGCATTTTTTAGAATGATAAAAGTATAAAATTTTAACGATTGACATTTTACAGTAAAAATATTACGATTGCTTTATTGAGCAAACTTCTATACAAATACATCTAAAAACATATAAAAGACGACTTTTTTGAAAGCATTATTGCTTGGTATGAAACACTACTGAATTTTTGCATTTTGCACATTTATAAATACATATATTAAGTGATAAATTCCTCTATCTTTTTATATATTTCTCAAGTGCATAACGAACTACATTGCGGAATCTGGGCACTCATACTTGAACGATACAACGACTTCTGGCAATGAGACCTCTGAACGAGTGGACATGACGCACCCTACTCGCACACGGCCGCTGCAACACACGCACACAGAGTGGATCAACTTTGACGTGGGTGCTGCTGGGTTGCACAGACGCCAATGTCGCCAGATTTGGACGCCGCCCACCTCTCTCCCTCCACCTCCGGTGCTCAACAGCACCACCTCCAAGCAGCTAAGAAATGTTAGGTTAAAATAATTTAGGTTAAAGTTAACCCTTTAACGCCCACATTTTATACTCATATTGCCGTTATGACAACCACTATCACTAAACCGACACTGGCATTAGGTAGTCACTGTTATCAAGATAGGGAAGGAACTACCACTCGGCAGTGAAGTTTAAAGGACACATTAGTGAACAAATTGAATAAGAAATACAATATATTATTGTTATTTTTGAAAGAGGACCGTACAGTCCACTTGTGCGTTAAAGAGTTAAGTTAAGTTAGGTTAAGAGGTTAGGTTAGGTTAGGTTTTAGATTGGGTTAGGTTAGGCCAAGTTCAGTTAGTTTAAGGTTAAGTTAAAAGAGTTTAAAAATGCCTCTTCTTGAGTGCCGACTTGAAGGGTCGAACGGCCAAACACCAGCGGTCGTTGTCAAAACTTACTATAATGATTTAATGCAGGTTAACTTTGGTATTCTGCTGTACTATCCACTTACTAAGTACTTGTAGTGTTTATAACGCAGTGATTAATAATAACTGTACAACGAACGGATAGGTTAATAAACCTCAATAGTACTACATAGTTAAATAATTAGTGCGAATGGCAACTTAATGTAGCAACACGGAGGTGGAGGGAAAGAGGTGGGCGGCGTCCAAATCTGGCGAGATTGGCCTCTGTGCTGCCGGGTTATGCCTGACTATCCTGTTGATGAAAAAACTCGTCGTAAGTAAAAACCGATACTGTGACGTCTTCATGAGGAATTCTAAATTTTTTACACTCTCGAAGGGCCCTAAGAAAGTAAATGTTGAGTCGGAAGTTTCTCGGATTTAATTATTACTTCCCACTCAAACGAAAAAAAGGCTGCGGAAAAAGGAAGTCCAGCGTCACCGTCCTTAAAGGAAAGCACGATAGAAGGACAGAAAGATTAGAATCTGTGAATATCTTCGGGCAGAACAGCGGGCCTCGCTAGCTGCTCCGACGAAGCTGCTCCAAAACACACTGCATTTGTCACTGCTATGGAGTGTAACATGACAGTAAAGGCAAAACTAGGGAAAATGATCGTCAATCGTACTACCGTCTGCGCTTCAGACCTTAAATATGAGGGAAACAAGGTCTGTACATTTTTGTTGGGAGGCACGTACACAGTATTTACATATAATAGTTACATGTAATAGTTCATGAGTCCAGCATCATCTTTTGGAGGAAATATTTAATTTTTTGTCGAATTTTTCTTCTGCTTTGTTTGCAGTGTTGTCAAAGCTGAATTCTTACACAGCTGAGAAGAGATCAGAATCCACGAGTGAGCTTCTCTGCGACAGCTTTTGATACATTTTATTTTGAATGAGTTTACTCTTTGCACTCGGAGAAACACAACTCACGTGAAGACGCGTTAACTCGTTTCTGTCTGTCAAGGAGTCGAACGCTTTTAGAAATTACAGAAAAAATGGTTTCTACAAGTAAGCCGCATTCAAATGATTTGAGTATTTTAATGATGAAAATAACGGGCTTACTCTATCATGACATCACTTCGGCCGGCTCGAAACGTTCGGTGTTATGGATAATGTACGGCGTTTTGCTGCGAGCCTGCGCTTTCTTTTCGTTGACAACTTTCACAAACCCGTTGAATAGAATATCTGTGAGTCATTTATCTGAATTTGTGACTGGAGTGATCATCATTTTCAACTACTTTGCCGCGATGCTTGGAGCGTTAGTTTTGTTTACAAGAAGCCACCGTTTGGCCAAGCTGCTACAAAACTGTCTCTATGTGTACGAGGAAGGCAATGCAGGCGTCAATTTTATTTCCCGAGATGCGCTCCCGCTCCTGTTGACCCTCCTGCTCACATCAATTGCCTCACTTCATGATTTCAATTCAACAATTCCATTCGCGTTAAGGGTGTTTTTCGTCACGATCCAAGTTCTCCTATTCCTCGGAAATACGTTTGCACTTCTAGCTTTTCAAGATTTGACCTCCTGGATTAAACTCGTCTTACGGAATGGCTTTTTGGTTTTTGAAAAGAAAACTTCCCAGATTCTTATCCACAGAGAAAGAATCAGCGTTATGAGGCGAACAATAAGAGACTTCGCATCGCATCTCACTAAGGTAATCGTATGACTTCGTGCTCGAGATCATGGTTGCATGAATAGACGGAAACATCGTCTTACCCCATTTGTGCTTTATAGTGACAAAGCTTCATTCAAGTAATGTCTGATCAATTCTTTATTAATTTGTATAATTAGAGTGTCACTTGTAATGGCTAGTTAAACTGTTTGCAAGCTAAACGAAAGGAAATGAAAATTTTTAAAATTGAGTAGTCCTTAATGTTACTTTCTCCTTCGAAGTATGATTTGAACGTTGCAATTATTCTATGTGGAATACCATTTACTGACAGCTAAGCTCTAGCCTCAACTTATAATAGTCTGTTTTTGAAGTAACCGAATAAAACATTTTAAATTTTTGAAATGCGTCGCATATGCTTCAGACGTTTCAAACATCAACTTTATGAGGGATCACCACATTGGATTTAGTCACATAAATAAGATGTATCGGTTCTATTGTCAGCAGACTGAATCATTGTCAAACAACGCGTGGTATGAGTGTGTTAGTAACATTTTAATATCCATGTGTAGGATTGAGACACGCTCTCTGCGTAAGGCGATGAAGTGTGACACATGACACTTGTAGTACTTCATCTTATTTTCCTCACAGCATTGATTTATTGTATTTGGCCGTGAGTAGAATTACCTTACTCATTATTGTGGATTTAATTGACTGTGAAACATGTTGAAGTTTTCTTTTGCTGCGCAGCAAACTCATTTTACCTCTTTCAACCACTCTCATCTACACGATCAGTTACTACTACACGCCCCTTCAAGATCCCTGTTTATTTCAACTTATCAAAAACAACTCAGGATTACGGCGTCACCAAAACATAAAAAAATGCGAGAAATTTACATTCACTTAAACTCAATTTCATGTCAGACTAACTAATTTTTACTCCCTTAATATACGAAATGAAATGAGATCTGGTTGATTTAGCGTGAAATCTATCTAGTATGGTTAGGAGGTATGTTAATTTTGTTCATTTATTAATATCATTAATTGATCATGATAAAAACTTTACGCAATAAATATTATTTATTTCATAATATCATTGGTTTATTTTTCGTTTTAATAGGTTCATTGGACAGTGTTATTATTTTGATTATTTGATGTACGTAATTTCATTCAATTTCATTGTAACGCAGGCTTTAATTATGCTAAATAATACAACAGATGAACCAAGAATTTGTCGGTATATTACAGGTAGAAACACAGAAGAGGAAGTTGGCCGGTTTGTTCAGCCCAAATATTTTTCTCCAAGTCATAGCCTCGACCCTAATGATTTCAGTGAATTTGAACTTCACAATCACGCATGGGTTACGAATCCTCATCTTGCCGATGATTGCGCTCTACGCGGCGCAGTTGGTGATGGTCTACAACAGCGGACAGGGCTTCATTGACGAAGTGAGACCATGAGGGTAGTGATATTTATAGAGGTAGTGATATAAATGTACTGTAGTGTGATAGATGCAATGCAGTGCTACTCACTGGGTGGTAGTAATATTATTTTGAGAAACGTTCAGTGAAGTTTTTTTGTGGTTGCGATGTTCATTCCGTCCACATCAGTTGGTTGAGCTTCACTGATGAAGTGACATTGATGGTCTATCTTTGTGTGTGCTTTGTGCTGATCATTATAGTCATTTGAGCCATTACTACTCTAAGTGTGATAACGCGACGCATTATGCTTTAGAAGGTAATATTCTTACAATGGACTGCTGATGGGCAAACGAATGAAAAGCTTTTCGCTCGAAGAAAAAGACAATATTGAGCTACTGTTATTTCTACCTAGGGTACAATGCACGGAGGCTTTCAAAACAGAGTTCTTCAACTGCGGATTAGTATCATCAGTAGTGTGAATTTGCAAGACAAAAAAATGATTAGGGTTGATTAATCAATTGTACAGAATCAATCTGAGATTTTATGAATACTTGTCAGAAAAATTTAAGCCACATAGTGTATTGATTTATAGCAAATTTAAACTCATATCGTTTTATCGTTATATGAGACATGTAATGATACGACACATTTGAGCCTATTGAATACATTGCAATATTTTTTAGTTACTATTTTTCTTGGATGAGTCGATTATTTTATATGCGCACTGGCCTGTACACTGGTCGATTAACTACGTGGCCTGCGGCGCTGGCTGCATTAGAGCAGACAGTTTTTTTCCAGGGGTTGGAGTTTCAGAAAATTTGCGTCATCGTAGCGCGACAGCTGATAGCGTATATTTTCTAAGTTGACTTAGCTCGACTACGTTCTACGATGAAGTTTGGGTTTTTTCAAACATGATCCTACAGACCCCTTAGCATCTGGAAGCCATGCAGTTTACTTGATGCTGAATGCTCTTATGTTCAAATTTCGTTGGAAGGAAGACCTCACTTGACTGTAGCCATGGTAGAGTGATTGTAGCTCATCGTAACCAAATAGATTTAGATGACATCGGCTGGCAGCGCCATCCTTGGTTTGAAAATTCTGCTTCTGGTCCGCTGTGATCGCACTGGCTGGGTTCCCCGGTGCACTCCAACAGTTATCAGATTAATTATTTATGAATCCTTGATGTTTGATGAACAGCCTCACTTCAGCGACGCTGAGATATAGCAATTCATCATGGGCCCTTCGTTTCCATTAGGTATACGTACCATACTTGAGAAAAATTGCGCAAGAATTATTGCTTACAAGCATTTTCTTTGCAATATTTCCTCGCATTATGCAGTATTATTTCACGATAGAGAATTTATCATACGAATCTTCACTTCATATTCATTTTTTGCGTGATTTTGAAAAAAATGAACATTCAATTTCAAAGTAACGAAATATTTTTTCTAATCTTTTACATTTTTTCAGCGGATGAAATATTTCAGTTTCCAATTAAATAATTCAAATGAATTTCTGACCGATTTATAAACCTGATCTGAATAAGTTCGTTGAACATTAACGTATACACCATGTTCATAGTGGTCAGAGTGATGTCTCATAAATTGCATGTATCACCATCACTATTATAAAAGTAGCCACGTCCGTCCGTCCGTCCGTCCGTGTGACCCCCTCTTCTAATTGATATCTTTGATAGCAACAAGGATGAGGCTTAAGAAATACAAGAAATTATTCTATTTCATTATTTTTCTGTGGCGATTCAATTCCCTTTCACTTGGATTATGGTATCCAGAATACGCAATCGGCATATTTTTACAAATAGAAATTTTCTTTGGAGCTTTCTCTGTTGAAATTCATAATGTTGCTGTGATATTTTTACTTGATAATGCGAAAAAAAATGTTTTAAATTCGTTTGACCAGTAACCTGGCTACCACTTAGTATACAGCCTAAGATTTTGGAACTTGAGTTATCGTTTTCGAAATTGTGATTGTCTTGAAAAGCTCCGAAGAGATAATAGACGACATTTCAGAATGAAATTCCGGCAAAAGAGGCCACCATGGATAGAAATGTGTCCAACCGCGAGGGAGAAGTAGCAAGACTTCGACAGCAAGAAAAACGCCGAAGACGATCGGATGAACAACGCGAAATGGCAAGACGAAGCAATATGCTGCTCGCCAACGAGAAGCTAGAGCTAAATTGACTCTTGCACGGCGTTTGAAAATTCTACGGAATAATGCAGAGCAATACCGAGTAGCTATAGAGAGAGCTTAACACATGAAAGAAGCGAGGAAATTCTTCGGCATAACGCTGGACAACATCGAGTGGCACGAGAGAATTTAACTCAAGAAAGAAGGGATGAAATTCTTCAGACTATAATGCCGAATGGCTTCACCCTGCCGAATGGCTTCTCCAACTAGGAGAAGGAAAACTGGTAACTGTTGAAAATGGACCGTTTGCAGATATCATTGAACTGCCTCAACATTTGACTGTGAATTCAAAGCAGGAATTGATTGACTTTGTCAATGGAAATATTGACAGCAATTTTGGAAATAACCAAAGGATTTCTCCAAGAGCATTTCTAACATCTAAAAATGAAGACGTTGACCATTTTAATACCATTCTTATGGATAAACTCCAGGAAGATTTGGTTTTCCTGAGGAGTATTGATTCAGTTTCTGATGATGTTGGTACCAAGCCTCATTGTACCCGCCATAGTTTATGAATTCGCTAAACTTGAGTGGTTAGCCCCCAGATGAACTGAAGCTGAAAATTGGAGCTCCAATAATGCTACTTAGAAACCTGGATCACAGAAATGGGCATTGTAATGGCACCAGGTACAAAGTTGTGCAAATAAATAAATACCTGATAGATGCTGAAAAATAAACTGGAAATGATGCTGGCCAACCCATATTAATTCCTCGAATGTGTCGAATGCCTTCAGACTCTGATTTGCCATTCACACTTCAAAGACGGCAATCTATACTATAACAAGAGGGATGTCCGTCTGTCTGTCCGAAGCCAGCCTAAAGTGTGTGATGAGCGGATCTGTGATATAACTTCAACTCCACAATTTCCAGTGCATTAATCCATCAGAAGTCGAGGAGGAATGAATATCACAGGAATTCTTAGGAAATAGGAACGTGTGTCATGGGATTTGTCGGACATTATTATACATTTTTGACCGACCGTGTGCACTTGGCCTCCACAACTCTCGAGAGATTGATCTTATTTTATTTCTTACGGCATTTCTTTCATTCCGCCTTCTTTCTTATTTCAAGTAAAGGAGGTGTACTAGTACTGTATGTATAATTATGAAACTCTCAAAAATTTGTCAGGCTCCCGATTCGGATTATCTTAACCTAATCCTCAAAATATACGTATATTATTCGCTTAGCAGATCATCTACGCACAAATTACCGGCTTCGAATACTAAATAATTTTTAGGAATGAAAAATTAATTATTTTCCTTCTGAGCAGGTGCAGAGCATCAGAGAAACCCTGGAAAGAGCGAGCCGAGACTGGCCTGAAGAAATTCAAAGTCCGGTGAGGGTGACTACTGCGAACACATGATAATCACGTGTGCACTTTAAATGAATTGAATATATTCCTTCAAGTCTAGCATCGTTTTAAATATTTGCTTTTTGTACATTATATACGCTTATCACAATCAGATAAATAAATCCGGTGATCGGAACAGACAGATCGAGTGTTGGCGCAGCTAGACAGGATGGCGGACTTCAGCATTGCGGGGGCGTTCTCATTGAAGCGCAGCTCGCTGCTCGCGGTGAGTGCCCGCACAAGCTCTATGTTGCACTGCAGCTATAGCTAACATTGGCAGGCTTACTTGCTGGATCGAAAGAAAAACAGTTCAACGTATTGAATATGGGCTACTTGTACCCTTAAAGGCTGATGTAAACATTATGCAGAAAATTTGAATTTGCACGTTTAACAATGCAGATAGATCCAATGCTGAGAAATTATAGGGTTGAAAATTCTCTGACCTCTTTCAAAATATTGCCACGAAGTTATGAATTTGAAAAAAATACAAGATAAATAGATTTTCGAGCATTTGAAATTAAAAGCTTCCTCAGCATTTCACGCAAGTTAATATACTATAATTGAATTGTATCGTTTCTATGTTAATCCGGAGTAAGGAATATGAGGTTAAATTTGGATCTCAAATACAGGATAACATACACCTTCAAGAAAAATCTCAGTCCACATAACCCTGAGTATTTTGGTTTTCTATTCTCTTGTACTCGGATTTTGGATCGAAGAAGAGATTAAGACTTTTTTTCGACATGACCCTTGGAAAGTTCGTGGTTTTACGTTCAGCTCTCAGACCAAAAGAAACGGTAAATTAAAAATATTTTTACATATTCTCATCCTGTCTACATACAGATTTTTTATACAATACTTTCGACAAGAACTGTAGAAGATAGAGCTCTCGATGTACCAATCTAATTAGGCAAAAAGTGAGATTTTTGAAAAATCTTTAAACAGGCACAAACTGTTGAAACCATCCATATTGCCGTAATGACTCTTGGCCACTCGCTCCCACAGCCTAGTTCAACTCATTTGTAGTAATACCGTATATCGTCCCGGCATTCCAAGCGGTCCAACCGCCGTGAGTCTAAATTCCAGTCTCCTTACATCATGTGGTGACTCGGTTATTCGTCACTAGAGTCATGTTCAAGCTACTCCTGCGTGTACAGTATGTCCACTGGCACTCCAGGTGGATCAATCGCAGAGCTACCCTTCAGCTTGGTGTTTCAGAGTAAAAGAGGATTTGATAAGAAGCGCCGTTCCTAGTGACAGTAGCCTTCCTAGCAAAAGTACATTGTCAAGATCTCTCTTCGCACTACGTTTTGCAGCTTTTAGACCAAATCACAAGCAGCATCTCGAACGTGGTTGCTGAATATATTTTGGAGCGCAATAATAACTGTTACAGTGTCCCTCCCTTATCCGTCCAGGTGTCATTCTTTACACCCTAATGTAAGTTCGTTTTTTTTAGTCCAGATGGATATTCAAGGAAGGCCGAGCAAAATATACGTCTGACGACTGATGTCGAATTCCAGCAATTTATACTTTGGATCCCCACAGTATTGCACATTTTTTTAAACAATTCTATTCTCTATAGTAATTTAGAGGATTTCCCTTACCAGCGGCTAATTTCAACACTAACGAAGTCACCAAACATACATCAACCAATGGCTAATAGTAAGCTCTATGCCTACACATGCACCTTATTGTCTACAACAAGTAGGAAGGCACCTTCATGACACGCGTCCTTCGCGTATGCGAACTAATTTTTGTGAAGTAGAATTAGTTTTCTAAAAACAACGCATGCGATTATATGGGCCAAATCGTTAAGATTTTTTCAAAGGAGAGGTATGGATCAATCAGGTTATATTTTATTACAAAATAGTGCTTTTTATATCGATTTCGTATATAAATATTTTCAGTGAGTACTTAAATTGGTTTGGATTAAACAGATCAATCAGTCATGAAATAAATCAAAGACACAGCCGGAAAGAAGGTTTCTTACATGCTTTGAACTCTAATATTATCATGTACAAAAACTCTGGGACCTGTTATAGTAAAAAACACTTATGAATTTGACTTAAATTTTCTAAATGAACAGCTCCATTTCGTACTGTTTTAAAGTTCGAAAATTTGAACTGTACTCGGTGCCATAGGGTTTTTGAGGACTGTGATTTGTTCCACGATTAAAATTTTTGCTGACATACGAGGAAAATTTCGTTCTATACCGCAAGTGTCCCACAAAAATGTCCCTGTCTTTTTAAATCATTATATCTCCTCTTTACATTAACATATTTGAATTGTCTTTTTTTCACAATGTAGTAAATTTTGTTTCCTTTTCGAATAATTTAAGTTTTTGGAAATCGTTTAATAACCACTTTACAATGATCGATTCACTGAAAGGGGTAGAAAACTAATTGATCAAGGGAAAAATATTTTAAACAAAAATGATATTCATCCTTATTTTGTTCTTTCCAAAAAACAAACAAACAAAAATTTAAAAGAGTGATAAATCATTACATTGAATAACGTTTAAATTAATAAAGTAATTTAGTGCCCTTCGACTTGCCCTCCATTTCTCTCAAGGCAAGTATTACTTCTAGTCACCATTGAACGAAGAATTTTGCGGATTATTTCAAAATTTTCTTTCAGTTCCTGAAACACTTCTTCAATTCGTTGTCAAAGAACTATTAATGATGGAGGTGATACATACTTGGTGGTATTGTGAAATTATTTTTAACAGTAGGTATTGAGAAATGAAGAAGAACACCAGTGTTGTTTTTGAAACTTTTGCTTTGAACAATTAGTTTTTCTACCTCTTTCAATAAATCGATCCTTGTAAAGTGATTATTAAACGATTTCCAATAACTTAAATCATTCGAAATGAAAATGAAATTTATTATATTGTAGAAAAAGGCAATTCAAATATGTTAATTTAAAGCGGAGGTATATTCAATTAAAAGTCGGGGACATTTCTGTGGACCCTGGGGGTAAGTGAACACTACTATTCAAGGAAATTCTTCCTGGAAAAAATTTTTGACTCCTTCATTTTTAGTGACAGTAAAATTATCACCAACTGAATTGCGCTACTTTCCATCTGTAACACAGGTTCCCGTCACATTACTGCTCTTTCGAAAGATAATGACTGAATGAAGGTATTTAAATACCGGCTGTTTTCAGCAACACTATTTTAAATGTCTTAAAATTAGGTTAGATTTTTAAATTTATCCGAAAAGTTTTCAGAACATAAGAATTTCATAAGTATTTTTTCTATTTAGAAATAATAAACACGTTTCTGTCCTAGCAGGTGTTGAACATGTGCGTGGGCTACCTTGTGCTCCTCATCCAGTTCAACGACCCCGTCACTGACGCACAAAGCTGTGCATGCAACCCAACGCAGACCGCTGCAGCTTCTGCCACTGACTGAGTGCACGTCTCATCATTCCTGAACTCTCTTCAAGAACTAGAGCTTCTTCCTTCTCTCAATCTTTGATACTCTACGCAGGAATTTGTTTTCTCGCGGCGAACGGACAGCACGGTCTAAAAGCTGTCATGTTGGATGCAATATTTTATATGCAATAATTTATGCTGGGAAGAGTCTTGTCGTAAAATGATATTAATACTTCACATAGAGAAATTATTTATTTAATTCTTGTAATGTTAGACCAACGTTTGCCTTATAAAATATATTTTACGTAAGTAGAATTACACATACAGGGTGTCTGAAAAGTGTACTCACACTTGGAATGAACGAGAAAAACATTATTTATGAACGCAGAGTGAAATAGAATGGCATCGAATAAAGAATATAAGTGTAATTGAAGAATCATGTTCGCAAATTTTTTAATAGAAGACCATATTTGTCTAGACAACGTTGATAACGCTCACCAAGAAATTTCCAAACGTTACAAAACAGGTCATCAGGAATATCGCCACATTGTCTTTCAATTGCCAATTTCAGTGCATCAATTGTTCTCGGTTTGATAGATGAGCGATACGTGGACCATGGATTAATATTGGAATGTAGCATTTCCAGTGCAGACGCTTCATGTTGCGATAGACGCTATCTTTTAGGTATGGGTTTCCCGAGCAGTTTGTCGAAGAGATTTCTGTGGTGATTGAAGGAGTGTTTCCTGCACCTGCTTTTCTTTTACAGGGCTCGTGGATGTCTGTTGTCGTCCAGAACATTTCTTGTTGACGTTCTGGACGGTTCCATTTGCTTCAAATTTGTCTCTGATGCGAGCAATGGTCCGGCGCGTTGGTGGCGGTTTGGCGAATTCAGTTCTGAATCGTCTTTGCACTTCTATTGCGTTTTCGGTCTTCCAATAACATTTCAGAACAAACTCTGATATCTTAAATACACCTGCAATTCAAAAAAAGGCAGCATGTTGGCGACAGTTAAAGTTATGAGTACATTTTTGAGACACCCTGTATTGTGTAGATGAGTGTAAGTAAAAAATCGCTGAGTTAATAATATTGCTCCATGATATAAGTACCATTTAAGCAAATATAGTAGGGATGATCAGGAAGATTTCAAATTGTGTATCTGTTCTATAAAAAGTAGTTGATTTTTCACATAATTTATGAAAATGTCTTGTCTTATGATATGAGAGTGTTTGGCAGCAATACCCTGCGTCAGATGACATTATGCAGATCGGTAATCAAGAAGTAATCAATGAAATCTCTGAATCTTAAACTGTAATTCATAAGGATGTAACCTCAAGCCGTGATGTAACATCGACTTAATTTATTATTATTTATTATATAACAAAAAATGGCGTATCATGATGTCAGATGCTATTATAAAAGTATGCATATGGTTTTATAAATAGCTAAATTTATTTCCTAGCCGATCTAAAATTCAAGGTGACCGACACACTGTTAAACAAACTTTAACATAAGGGTGAGACCGTGTAAATAAACATTTCTTACTCAGTAACCGTTTGGTAGAAAAAATTTTTTTGATGAAAACACGGAGCTGAGACCTGAAAAGTATCGAAGAAAAATTTGTACTGTGAGAGTGGCATGGAGATGAAATGTAGAAGTTAGGAAAGCATTTTTATAATGAACTAAAGAAACAGAACAGATATAATTATTATAAACATAAGAAACAGAATGGCCTAAATTATTATGACCACGAGGAATAAATTTTTGCAAAAGGTTTGAGATTTGCAAAAGAATTTCAACATGACGCCTCTCTGTTGCGATGCAGGCGTTCAAACGCCTGTTGGACGCTATCGAAGATCCCAGGAGTTTTACGAATCCATGCCGAGGCCTCAACAATTCTATTGATGTCTTCTTCACAAGGAATCGGTGTTTCGTACACTAAACTCTTTAAATGTCGCCTGAAATAGAAATCTAGTAGCGTAATTTCAGTAGACCTTGGCGACCACGTGAAAATTTCAAGTCCTTGCAACTCTTTAACTTTGCATTTTCGATCTAACTAAACATGAGTGAAATGTGCTGATTTCAACTGTCCCCACCTAATATTAAAATTTGTACAAAAAAGGTTCCGGTACCCCTGTATGGACAACAGAAAGGAAAACAATAGTTCACGATGAAAATAGTTTCTGCCAATGAACATAAGCTACACCGCCCTTATGAACTCCCACATGACGGTCACCCTTTGATGCTGTCAAATTTGAGATAATCGAGCGAACACTGTTTCTTTAACTTCTCAAAATTTCATTCGAGAGTCACCATTGCTTGTGTTCTATATTTCGCCGCGATGTATCTTAGATTAGATAACAATCTCATGTTAATTATGTATGCAATTGAGGTCCACTGAGCGCAAAGGCAACTCCATTAATCGTTTTTTAATTATAATATTGCTTGAAGCATGACTAAGGACACTATTATGCACAAAAAATACACTTTCTTTTGCTTGAAACTCCTGGTTTAGAATCGGTACCAAGGGAAAAATTATGATTCAGAAAATGCGTACATTTTTGACTGTGAGTTCAGCGTTTCTCTTTCCGGAACCCGAAACGGTCAAACTAACTTGTCTCCGTCATGCAGTGACGGCTCTGAACATCTCACTTCCGCCTCTCTGCTTGCTAGTGAGACTGGAAGGAATATTGGAGTTACCTAAAATCACTTCTTTTTGCCTACCATAGGGACCGTCCAAAGTAGCCTACACTCATTTATAAATAAAATCTTTGAAAAATCATTTTTATTTTTTGGAATTATTGGCGAAATTATTTTATTACACTCATGTTTTTTCCACAAAGGAGTTTAGCTTCTAATTTCTTCTCATTTTCGACCTTCCAAAGAATTCTGCAGTACAAGTCACGCGACATTTTAGTCGCCCTGGTTCCTAGAAAGATGGGCTTACTGTTATGACGAGGCATTTAATCATAGTCTCTTTAATGTTTCTCCCATCATGTTTATTAAATATTAATTTGCTTCTAATACTGTTAATCTTACTACAGAAATTTTTTCGTTGTCACTGTGGCCGAGTGGTTAAGAATGCGCACTTCCGAGAAGGTGTCGGCAGTTCTAATCCCTGCGCTGCGCGGTGATTTCTCCCCGTTGGGTAAAGGGAGAACTCAAGCACAATTCCCCCACTCTACCCAGTGTCGGAAATGGGTACCGGCTTGACCGGGAGTAACTCTCATTGTGTCCTGATGTTAGTTGTAAGGCATTTGTATAACCCATGAACAAGATGATATGTATCAGGCTTGATTGATTGAAATAAAGTATCCTTTCAATTGCTTTCTTGATGGTTCATACGTCCTTTTTCAAGTCTCAATCAACCAGAAATAGTTTTCCTATAGCCTTGAGTTTGTCAGAATCAGAAATTGCTTCCCAATTAGCCTTGAGTTTGGTGATTCTTTGATGGTTCCTAAAAGAAAGTTTTCTTTTCATATTGGTATTTATTTTATCCAGAATTTTAGCTCAGAATAGTTTTTTCGTCCAAAATTTTTACTTGTTTACACTGTCAAGCCCCCAAAATTGAAAATTTTTACAAACAGTAACAAATAATTGTTACTAAGAATTTTTTTCTGTATTAATGCCCTGTGCAGAATACAAATGATTGGTAAATGTCTTTATACCCAACGTTGAATTTATGAAATATTTAAAAAAATGAGTTGTACAAATCATAAGTTCAAATATTAGCATTCAATATCTGATCTTAAAAGATGGGAGCACAAAGTTTGAATTTGAAGTGCCGCCATAGCCATGTGGCTAGAGGGTTCTGCCGCCGTGCGAGAGACCCGGTATCGAATCTCGGCGCTAGGAGTGGCGATTTTCTCTGTTGGGTATATGAGAAAAATTCCAAGCACAATACCCCACTCTACCCAGGTGTCTGAAATGGGTACTGATCTCGACCGGGGGAAAGCGTCATGGCATCCTGGCGTTAGTTATAAGGCATTTGAAAATCCAATGTACAAGGTGATGTGTATCAGGCTTGATTGGAAATAAAGCATTCGTAGATGCCTTCATTATTATTATTTTTTTTTCGGTATTCTTCAAACATTTAGCTAACCTTTCGTAAAAACATAGTAAACGATGACTCACCAGACCTTGTATTACTCTCCTGTTTTAGAGTCTCGCAAGCAATTTCAAGTTTTGTGATTACTAACATTTGCCGCTGGCATGAGCGTTGCTCAGATTTCGCTCGATAAGTCTGATCAGCGCTTTTTTCCCCATCATTTTGTGTGAAGTCATGACATGAAAAGGGGGACCATAATAAGTCAACGATGATCTCTAACTCTGTATTAAGGCCAGATAAGGCAAGAGGAGGGTTTGGTACGTAATGCTTTTGTTCAGATCCCCCTGACGGCTAATGCGCCTTGTCGTGCGTGACGTTCTTAATTACAATCAGGAAAACCATGATTCGTCTCAAGTCTCATAATAGCCTGTAATGGCAGGCAATAGAATATTATCTCCCAGTGCTACCCATTATCATGGCAGATGGAAGTCGACCGAGGCTGCCTGTTAATTCAAGGTGTTTATTCTTGGTCTCGTCTCCATTATACAGTTTGACTCCAAAAAAGGTTTACCCATGTTTAAAATGTCTTAACTTTTCAGCGAATTAAGATATTTTAAATCTGTTTGCTTTATTCGACGTAGAATATAATTGTCTATCAGTCTGTGCACATTTAAAAAAATACGTAGCCACTCCATAACATTTAATAGTTAAGTAATAGGCACCAAAATATAGTCAAGCAAGAACTGCTAATTAAAGTTTATGAACCCCTGTAAATAAAACAACAGCAACTGTACATAGTTTTCACTTAAAGAACCTATATGTTTGAAATAATAGAAAGAAAACCATTCTTTACTGAACACAATTGTCTTCACTATATTTTCTTTCTTCTACTTGATTGCCATTCCAAACTACGCAAACCGAGGGTTTTGTTCTCATACTTTTCAATACTGTTTTCACACGATGTAGATTATCATTTAAAAAGTTAACCTCTGCGGTGATGCGCATCCTGAAGTCTTCTAAATTGATTGGAGGAGTTGCATACACTTCATTTTTCAAATGTCCCCATAAAAAATAATCACATGGCGCAACTTTCACTTCGGTGCCGATTACTTAACTTTTAAATGTTATGGAGTGGCTATCCCAATTGAAAATTATCGCCCTTTTCAGGTAGTAAATTAGTCGTAAAAGGTCGAAAACGGCCCAAAAGGGCCAAAAATCACGACCTCAAACCGACTCCTACCTATACTTGGCCTATTAGGGCTTGAAAAGGGCTCTTCATTCAACTGGCCTTTTATAGGTCTAGTCAATGGCTGTTTGCGGGCTCATTCGGGTCGTTTAAAGTCGTTTTCAAGCCTTTTCGACGACCTCTATTTGGACGCGTAATAGATTGTAAAAAGACTCGTAATCGTAAATGTTGTACAAGTCGTATTACTTCAGTAAATGTAAAGAACTAAATGAATTTCAACTAACCTAACTTAGTTAAGTTAGATTAGGTAAGGTTCGTTAAACATCTTCAACAATACTATAAATAATTAATCCAGTCAACATGAAAACTAGGATAGAAAAGCTAACTGCTGAGCATAACATCAAATTGGCACTTTATTAATGCATTATATAAAATAAATATGAATGATAGCTTAAGTTTATAACTGTTGGAACACTTGGGTTGTCGAACGCTGAGCATTCAACTTGTAGTGCTTTACCCTAGTTACCCCTCAAACCTCGATTCTAGTCCTTCTATGTTCAGTAATCTTAATATATCCCAATGTAAATTTATTTTATTAAAAGTTCCCACTTCTCCGCCGCTTATCATCAATACCTACAGCCGGAGAAGTATAAACGTAAGTCCGCTGCTTCACTCGCCTCAAATCGGAACTCACTAGGCGAAGCAGCCACAAGACCCGGCCTTACAAACTCTTTATATCGTATAAAAAATCTGATGTTGGAGCTCTTCGAGGTCGTTGCAAGGCCCACTATAAGTCGTACGGAAGCCTAATAAGGCCGGTATTAGCCTTGATCAAGCAGTAAGGAAGCCCAAAAGGGCCGGTATTAGCCTTGATCAAGCAGTAAGGAAGCCCAAAAAGGCCAGGACGAGACTCGACCAAGCAATGGAAAAGCCAAAAATGGTCGTGAATAGCCTCGTTCAAGTAGTAGAGAAGCCCAAAATGGCCGTTGCATTAGCCGTTTCGATGCCCAGAAATAGCCGTTTAAATGGGCTAAAAATACTAGACATTTGCTCCGAAAAAGGCTAATTTACTGCTCGAAAACGACTAAACTCTTGGCTTATAACTGCCTGAAAACGATCTGTAAAAGGCTCAGAATTTCAATTGGGATGTATTGTTTAAAATGCTTGCAGGCACTGATAGCAAATTATATTCTACGTCAAATAAAGGAAACAGATCTTCTCAAGTCGTTACAAAGTTTTGACATTTTAAACATAGCTTAACCTTTTTATGGGTTATAGGGTACATTTCTGTCGTAAGATGATACTGCGTTCAACTGCGAGGGCTCAAACTGGTCACACTGTCTCAAATGGCCTCTGCGTCTCGGGAGGTATTATGAGGGCCACGTGTGTCTATTACAGAGTTTACTCGCATAGTACACCGAACCCAATTTTCTCATGACTCAAGAAATTTTCGATGAATAGAAACTGCTGTCTGGACTTGTAAATGAATTGTAATTTATTAATTTCTTTCTGATTTCATATTTCAAACTCTTCTTCAGCGGTGTTCATCGACATTTATAACCAACTGAAAGGTTCCAAATCTCTGCGCGGATGATTAACGACGGGAAATTAGGAATAACAACAAAATTGTTTCCGAGTTACTGAAATTCCTATTGCTCAATCCCCAAAGTTCATTGTGTTGAGCACTAACAACAGTGAAAAAGTATTACCGTCATCTTAGCTTTTGTCTGTTCCATCAATCATAAGCTTCATTATGAGCATTTAATGGTATTTATCTAGACTCATTTGGTACTCTAGCTCGTCAAATAATCGCGGCACAAGTGTGCACTGCTCTTTTAGTCTTCAGAGTTATCTACTGGCATCTTCATAGAAATTTTTTAATGAAATACTTGAAGTACTGCGGAAATTTATCAGGGAAGAATTGAAACTAAGTTTTGGAATTTAAACCGTAATTTTACGAAGAAAAATGCAGAAATTATCAATTGATAATGCATTTAGTCAGAATTTTAAAATGTCGCAAATTTTTAATTATCCTAATACGGATCATTTTCTGTTTACATTTTCTTGCTCCTTTCTAATTAAAATTAAAATATCAAATGGAGAGGTTTGCTGAGCGAAAAAATACCATCCGGTAACAAAAAGACTAGATTATATTTTTTCTCAAATTAATTATTAACCTTGAGTACTTAGCAAAAGATGGAAATGATAATAGGATTGGGTTACTAGACGTAATCGATAAAAAATTGTACAACACCTATCACAAAGCAAGAGCCAAAGGCTTGGTGCAATTTTTGAGAAATTAGAGTTGGATTGATATCGTAATATAAATTGCTCTGTAAAAATCAAAATTATTCATCACTTCAAACTTTTCCATTTTTCGTAGTATGCGGCACTGCCTGACAAATTCCTTCCACATAATAGTTTCCGCCCTGAAGTAGAAGCACGGACCAACTTCGCACTAGAGAGTGGGGACTCCATCAGTACCGAAAGCGTCGTATGAAAGATGACGCTAATTCACTACGACTCTCCCGCTTACGTCCAAGCACAGTAAGAAAAAAACTAATTTTTTACCAGTGTAATTAAGACTATGTATGTTTCAAGTGCAGTTAGCATTTGGCTATCGCCAAGGTAGGATTGAGCTAATTATGAAGGCAATACAACGTGGACTTTTTGTCACTCACGTACGCAAAAAATCGAGATTACTTTGATCCACGCACATCGAATCAAAATCCTCCACTCTTTGTTTTAAAAGGTTCGATAAGTCAGACGTGTTAACCACTTAGGTTTTATCAAGATTAAGTCACCAGTCATCTCTCAAAGTGAACAAGGTGTATGCAAACTATGACAGTCTATCTGTTTTAATTTCACATTTCTATCACTTTGAAAATACGACTCACTAAATCTGGTTGGTATATTCAACGAAAATATTTCATACATTCTTTCGAGTGACATTTTGAGAAAATAAATCCTTCTCATCAGGGAAAACCAACAGACGTGTTAAGAATATTTTTCATTCTAGTTCTAGCAGGCGATTTTTTGGAAAACCAAAAGCTGAGAGTCACAAGGAAACCACAGGAGTATCGTTAACAATGTATTTGAACACAATTATGTTATCTTAGGATCAAAGCACAAGTCCCAGCTAACGATGCTATTTCCACACTCCGACTGGCCAGTGGGGAGGGACTACATACTTCGTAAGAAGCTTCTGTGGATTTTCGGCCAAATGTTGTTCACATAGATTGCAGAACTCTCTTTGAAAAATTACCTTAGACCCATTTCACCTATACACCACAATGATTACATCTACTCATTGTTTATGTTTCAAAATATCACTAATAATAGATTTTGTCTACAGGCTAAAGTAGAGCCAAAAGATCTATTCATTTGACTGTTTTAATTCATGACTAAATATGACATGTATTGATGTCCACCAAATTACCCTTCGTTGAGATGCCAGTGCTTAAGCTGTTAGATGGGCCTTTTCGTAAGCAAAATTCCGAAGTTCGGGTATATATCAAGTAACTTCTACCCATTAATGCTTCAGTTTCTAGTAACCCTGCAGGATTTTCCGATACAGATGAATACGGTTTAATTTAATTTAAATAGACGAACTTGAGGATTTTGGTGAGGAAAAACAAATTCTGGCGTCTCCACCCGGTGTGAGTGGCGACTCACGTCCATCCCAGTCGCATTCGGAGCTTCACGAGTAGTACCGGAGGCCTAGTCTGTCGTGCAGTTACACCTGGCAGTGACCGCCTTCACATCTGCTCTAAACTAAGAACTACTTTTCAATTTAAAGCAAAATTCCCGTTGCTCAGAACACTTTTCGCGCTACAAGTTTATATGAGTACAGAAATGTGGTGCGGGTACACGGAACAGGAGTCGTAAACGAATGAGTAGTATGTTACGTTTATAGTGTTACATGCTAAACTTAATTCAGTTATACTATGTATTTCTTCTCGTAAATGGCAAAGTATTTGAGTAATGCAAACGACGACTGGAGTCACCTAGATATAAAGTTACCGGTTTACGCTTTCCAATACATCACATTTCCAATCGTTCATCGTCCCTGAAATTAAACATTCTGTCAAACTAAAAATTAATCTAGCAGTTTTTCAGCATGTAAATTTCGTAGTACTGCTCTTGAAAGATCAAATGAATATTTATTAGAATTATTTTCATGATAAACTGTTTTTAGTAATTTACAAGTTTATATCAATACTATATTCTTTGTTCAATAACTACTTCCGCTCAAAGGGGCTTTCAAAAGCAAGAATTAGTTTTCGTAGTACGAAAAGGGAGTGAAATTTCAGTATCGCACAACGCACAGCCCGTTACAATGGAAAAATTTTCGTGGCATCATTTGGAAGTGGATACGAACTGAAAATAATTTTCTGTTACAATTTGCTAGGACAGTATGCTTATAAGACACACAAAGATGGAAAAAGCAAATGTGGCCCGGGTCAACTATGAAATAAAACCCTCAACAAAATCGAGAATTTGGAGTTCTCGATTTTCATCAGCAAGCAGCTAGAAATCCACTAACGAGAGTAGATCCCCGAGATGCACTAGCGAAAACAGGCACTGTCAGTATATTTCTTCGTTAGGGCTCGGGAATATAGCGAAATATCCCTCGAAGAGCGCGTAGTACCCCAATTTAATTCCGTTTAGGAAAATCTTCAATGTTTTTCGCCTTCCTCAGGAGAGATAAAAATGATACTAATCTTATAGGTATACCACTTTCATTTGTTTATTTTATTAGTCATTCACAAGAATGCCAACTGAAATAGCCCAAAACACCTAGGTATTTTACCGAATACAATGAAGTGACCGATCTGTAAAAGGGGGCTTCCAACACACGCAGGAAGATCTCGGGGTCTCATTTTGAGTGTTTTTCATAGAAAACTTTGGTAGCCAAGCATTAATTCACTTACCAGAGGTATAAATAATAGAATAGTTGGCGGCTAGTTAGTATACCCGCTCGCTAAACCATAAAGTAAATCAAGTAAAGTCCATAATTCGTAAAATCAAATAATATTCATGACAATATTCAAGTGACATATTTTAGCGGGTATAATAAATGAAAAATTTAAATGATCTCAGAACGTTTTTGACTGTATTATATCCCACCTACACCACGAATAGTATAATAGCGATCATTGAAGTTAGAGGTAATTTCGGGATTTGCTGCAAAGTCATCCGAAATGAAATAGCCCCACTTATGCGAGAGATGTTATCACTGTATGATGCTACGAACGAATACGTACTTGAACAAAATAGGACCATAGCAAGGTTTTACACGATTGTTAAACATTATCCTGATAATAATACGTGGATACATTCGTAACATTACCTTAAGAAGGGATTACAGGGTCATTTATGTCGGGATCAATATTCATACACATGTCATCTGCAGAATAATTCACTTGGTAATATCAACTGTAGCTGAAATAGGAAGGAAATGGGAATAGGAGCACTTTAAAGGACTTTGATTTAAATGCATTTTATGGAATGACACACATGAACGCTATTCCTTTATAATTTCACTATGATCTGAGGAGCTTACATCAAAAGTCGCTCAATAACGCCCAGTAAGGACGCGGGAGACGCAGGCTTTTACAGAGTTTTGCTATCGTACGCTGTGACAAGACAGCCAACCTCTAACGTTGTACCTGAACTTCACATGAATGATATTAGGTAAAAAAGGGTAAGGGCAACGGCACTGAAGTGAACTATGCGGCCTACGAATATTCTAAACGCATAACACGGCAAAGAGAGAGGCTGTGACTCGTCGCATGTGTGCGCATCGTTCACAGTTCCTCTATACTGAGTAGCCGGACCTCGTTCATCTCCATATCCTCCATGTCACTCCGCTTACTTTCGAACAAAAGTATTCATAGTCTACCACGTGAAACAACTATCATGCCATAATTGTCAAACCTATTCGAAATCTAGCGAATAATCGTTCGTTTTAAATGAGTGAGACATTGAGAAAAAAGTCAGCATTGCAGTTGATATTCTATCTATGATTGTGGAGTCTACGGGACTCATCGATCAACACAAAAATCTGCTTAAGTTTTTGAAGTCATATACTTTTATTGTTCAACAAACTCAAAACTAAACAATCTAGCGATCACGGGTACATATCGTACTTGGATTATGCGTGCATGCGAGCACAGGTAAGGGAGAAATCTATTAAGTGTTTATACGTATTTTAATCTTTACTGTTAGAAAAATTACAAGCTAAGTTACTGGTCGCAAGGAATAAATTAGGCAATAAAACTGCGGCTTAACTTCAAAATCAAAGCAATCAAGAACTTCTTAGTGATGATATACTATAAAACTTTCATTAATGGCACATACTAAAATAACAACAGTTACCTCATTTGAATACTCTACAATACTATTACGGACGCAATTTATCAATCTCGAAGTTTTCGTAGCTCTTTCGCGGCGCAAAACCTGATAAACCTGTGAGAGATTCTTAATGAAATTATGTCAGGCTTCAAGTTCGTTCGGCAAGTATTTAGAGTCAGCTAATACAGTATTTTCCATTATTATCTTAGGATGGTAACACCTTGCAGACAGAAAGAGTCAAAGTTTCTAGAAAACTGATCGAAGCTGATACTCCACTAACAAATCGACGATGGTGCATATCTTTCAGTAATGTCTTCGGGAAGTTGAACTCGTGGTCAGCTTCATGCCTTGAGTTGGTCTCCGCAGCAGCATCAGCCTCAGGGCGCACACCACAATTCCAGTCATGCTGAGCTCGAAGACCGAATGATCTTCAGGGTTTCCACTTGACATTCGAATGAGTGTACTAAATCGCGCATCAAGATCCCCAATTTAAGCTTAAAGTGAAGTTTTCTATAGAGCGTCATGCTTAAAAAGATCCTACCAACATAACTGTATCTCTACAAAGGCACTACCAGTTATATGAGAATGTTAAATGTATGAGCACAGCCCCTATCCGAAGTTAAAGCAACAGACTATGCCAAATTTTGCTACCTTCGAAAAAAACGTTACGATTCAACAATAATATTGACACAAACGTTTAACTGCCTGGACAAACACGTTGGGAGGGTTGTTGGGAATAATTGGTGACAAGTATTTTTGTTGAAACGTCTCAAAACAGGACGAGAACGACTACGAGAAATTCCACAATATCTACTTGCTCTGTGAGCTTGATTAGCACATTTTATCTGCAGTTCATTTTAGCGAAGTTCCAAGCGATTCCATGCTGCTTGACGTAACAAATTGAAAGATTTGCGTCCAGGTCATCACACATACAGGACATCATTTGTGTCGCACAATGATTTCTTAGCTATCTGTAACGCTTGATCTGTTATTCTAGTGTCACTCGATGGAAAAGTGTAACATTCTAAGATTTCCCTTGATTCCTTTATATGAAATGTTATGTAGCTAATATGCTTATAATCATATATACGTAAATGCACCTTACATTTTGACACAAAATCTTTAACAATTCAGATTAGTGGGATACAGTGACTTGATATCTGAAGTGTGAACAAAATCGGCTACTCCGCTTACGTACAATCTACAGGCGTGAGGATTTACATGTTGTATGACTGCGAATGCAAAAATTTGTCTTCAACACACAAAAATGAGAAAATTAATGAAGCGTTAACTACCCAAATCAATTGATTTTAATTTGTATGCAACTCGAGAAAAGAACTGTGAACAAAAGTAGAGGCCCTCGGAACATTTCAGCCGTTGGTACAAATTACCTGAACGAACACCACATGGTTAGGTCACTTTCACTTGCTGACAGAACACACTTTGAGAATGTAGAGTATCATAGCCAGAATAATCAATTGAAACTTCATATTCTACAAGTAGTACCTACAAATATATTTTCCTAATGTATTTCCGTTTGAATTTATTAGAAAAGGTCAAATAGAAGAGTCGTCGAGGGGAACTTAGCAAAAATTCATTTCGTGAAAATCATGAAACATGCATCAATCTTGAACGGGAAGAAAAACTGCATGAATGAACATCAGGACAAAAATTACAGACAAAGAAAAGAGAGGTGCGTTCCTTGAATAAAGCTTTTTATTACGTCTATGAACATTTTGTTTCAGGGGCAAATTTACAAAAGTGAATCATATGCGTTCACCTTGCGTTATATTACTTACTGCAAGTTGCGGCTCGTATCTTTTTTCTAAAAAAATATCTTTCATTCAATATTGCATCTAATTTGCGGTTCGCATCCACGTAACGGGGACACACAAAACGGAAACTTATTAACAATCCAATAAACAAAGAGTGATTGAAGAAAAATATTTCATTCATGGTAATTGAAGCCTTAAATGTAAAATGCACTTTCAGAAACAGTGATGAAATTTTCATTTTTTCTGAATGACGTCCCGTATATGGCGTCCTCCTGTACACATGCATTCTTGAAATCTAAATTGAAAATTTCAAGAGAGCATTCGTACAGTAGGACGCCATGTACGGGACGTAGTTTAAAAAACATAAAAAATCCATAACGGTTTCTTAAATTAGATGCTCTAAGATTTTAATTTAAATGCAATAAATAATTTTTCCCCATCACTCTTGGTTTTATTGGATCGTTAAAACGCTTCCGTTTGTTGAATCACTCATTATAAAAATATCAAACAAAGTGAACACGTAATATAACAAGAGCAGGAATACAGCGGCCATTAAACGTCAGAAGATGTTCGGCAAAGAGGCCAAGTCTATAGGCACACCGATCCAAGATCAGTCAAAACCTACACACGACCTCGATTTTAGACAGGAGGCAAATAGTCGTGTTTTATAGCACAGGGCCATTAAAAAAATTTTTTATTTTTATTTCAAGAAAAGTAACGCAGGTTTACAACGGCTTATACCTCAAATTAGGGAATACAGTTACACCTGCTATGCCTGGAGAGTTTTAGTTCGCCCAATTACGTTGAAAAACAATATTTTCGTTGCAAGAAGCTATTATGAATATTTTTTGGGATCTTTATCTGCTATTGTGGAGTAGAATATTTAAAAAAAATTTCGAAGTATTTCGTGCTTCATACAATTGCATGTTACACAATATGCAACACGGCAAATGCACGAGGAAATTATTATAAAACAGACAAAATGCCACGTCATTGTTTCAAAAATGCGATCTTGTTTATAACTTAGAAGTAAAGTACTAAATAAAACATGAAAATAAGACTCAAGTAACTAACATGGAAGAATCAGACACGGTATGTTTTGTAAACTGCTCATTAACAGGATGCCAATTGAGAAGTATATGTGTGTACAGCAAGGTTGAAACCATCAAATCGAGCGCCATGCTGAGCTAGCTGAGCGTTTTGACGAAGTAGACCAGAAGAGCTTAAAAACGGCCCGTTTAAAGAAGAAAGATAGACACAAGTTGTGAGAATGAGAATGCAGCATTCACAAGGGTTAGATAAAGTTTTTGAAACACTATTTCCCTCTTTGTTTCAATATTTTCTGGGGCTTCAGTAGTGAGACAATCAAATTTAACATAAAAACATTTTTGTTGTGAAGAGCAGATGCGAGCAATATTGCATAAATATACAACCTTTCTCACGTTGTGGCAGAATTCTTGTAATGCGAAGGCCATCACAAAGTAGTCCGTTAGAGGGCACATTTATAACATCAACCATCAAACTTTCGCTGCAGACCCAAGCATAATTATTTGAAAAAATAGAAGTGTTCATCAAGAGGAGCTTTTACGTAAAGAACCCAACGTATGTCGAAAGGAGCCATAGAAAACTACCAAACATCGGAAGAGAAACCATGAGAGTACTAGACCTGATGTGCTACTGCCACAAATAAGTGACCTGATAGGAAGAAAATATACACTGTTCGACTATCATCTTTAAAAGAACGGAGCAGCCATCAGTTAACACCAGTCTCGTCAAATGAAGTGCACACTTGTGTCGAGAAGTGAATCCGATTAAAATCCTCGCATCCATCTCCATGCTATGCACATCAAGATGCCAACGGTGTTCAACATTTACACAGGAGTGAAGGATACAAATGAGAGTTAATCTTTGACACTAGTTAAGAGTGAGCCCAAGAGTTTAAGGATCGGCTTTCATTGAATGACCGATGCGTTTGAGTTTTCCTTTTTCTCCAACAGCACGACGTATTTACATCTCGAGGAAGCTAAATAAAACCCTACAAGTTTGCCTGAATTGTTCCTACCATGAAGCTCAAGTTATTCGGAAGCCTTTTCGTTGTCTACTTGGTCAAATCGTTCTTGTGCCTGGTAGAATTAGCAGAAAAATGGTATGGTTACTTATATAAATCACGTCAACACCTCGGTATAACACTGTTTCATGACACTGCTTTTCGAATTCGAAAAGACAATACGCGACGAACAGAGCTCATGTTGAGCAAAACATGTATAAAATGGCATAAATGATGCACACGAGAACAAAAGACAAAAAAATGACACACTAAGCCGCTTCGCACTCGTTGCACAACGAACAGTGTCTATAAATGTGAATCTGAAAGTTAGTAAAGGAGGACACAGTCACTGTTTGAGCACCTGTAGTGAGGTACGAGCAAAAGAAACAAATCTGAAGTCATTACCAATCTTTTCGACCTCCATCTCTTATCCCATCTCATTCGTGTAAGTACCGGAAACTATATTGAATAAAAAAATTGCCGAAATTGTTTACAATTGATGCGCCCATTCCAAGAGAGAATCGAAGTAGCTAATGATGTGGTAATGCGAACCGATAAAACCAATTTTACATAAAACTCGAGTTCCAATTTTAAACTGCTACATCAAACGTCTTTCATACAAAAAATATGATGGCGTTGCGTTACGCGTAAAAATGACTTCATTGCGATAGCATTTAACGCCGATCTCACATGCACATACGAGTATGGTCTTGAATAAAACACTTTCCAACCCACCATTTCCTTCTCAGATCGAGCGCTTTACCGATGCAGAGTAGTAACGAAAGGGCTTAGTGTTGCTCATTTCATGCAGAATAAAAAACAAACTGAGTATTTCTGTTACCACGATGAGTATGAAAGACAGTCTTGTATCATAGAGAAGCACCTTCCTACTTGGCGGCTGCAGCTTGCTCATCTTTTGTAAGCAAGCTCTCACGGATGTCGTCATACCTGAAATAAAATTCTTAACTGAACTGAATCAAGCAGCAAATTAACCTACGTATCAGATACTTTAATGTAGCATACTTGCCATTAAATAAAGTTGGAGTCCCCATTTGTAAAATTAATGTTTACAAATTATTAAAACATTTGTGTTGAAAGTACAAAGAGAAAACTCATTCGAAAATTTGTTAAGGCAAGTTTTCGCATAATTTTATCAGCATAATACTCGTATTACCAATGCCATGCTTGCAGGAACAACATGCAGTCTGGCAGAAGTTAGTGTTACTTACATTCGTATGATTATTAAAAGGGTTGCTATTCTCAATTAGTGACCGTGGTCTTACTTAAGACAATACTGCACACACTTCGCTCATTATAGTTATGTTTTGTTTGAGACACTAGCGAAACCATTCAATTATTTTTATAATTTTTTTGTTTTATACTATCTTTTTTTTTACATTTAGTATCAGTTTTGGTGATGAGTACGTGGATAAAATTCAAGATTGTACCTAACCGATTGTACTCGTATCTTCAGTAGATAAATAAGAACTTTAGCTACTATAGCCGTAGATGCGCCAGTTACGCTTTACTGATAAGTCAATAGAGAAAAAAGAAAGCATGCGGCACCTCATTTGATGGTTATAAACTTTGTTTATTAAAACAATTTGTGCTAATAAGTAATCTTATATTTTTATTTCCGGCATAGAGAAGTACCTTGACTTGAAACACTCCGACTCTTTAGAGTATGATGGAACACCACATGGCCTCTTAGCACTCGTTGCGCAACGAATGGTGTCTATAAATGAATAAAAAAATAGTAATGGAGGACACAGTGAGATATGAAGAAAATTAACCCCGCGTGTAAGCCAGGAGGTCAAGTTCGTCATTATGTTGTCGCCTGGCCTAATTTTCCATATATTTTGTTACTTGAGCCTCTACGTGTTTTATAATCTTAGTCTCGACGCATTTTTTCGTCTAAGTCTACACATCTTTTGTCTCCCGAGTAAGTCTTCATATATTTCGTTGGCTGAGTATTTTTTTCGCATTCTTTGTCGCCTGAGTAAGTCTTCACATACTTTGTCGCCTGAGTAAGTCTTTACATGTTATGTCGCCTGAGTAAGTCTTCACATGTCATGTCGCCTGAGTTAGTCTTCACATGTTACGTCGCCTGAGTAAGTCTTCACATGTTATGTCGCCTGAGTAAGTCTTCACATGTTACGTCGCCTGAGTAAGTCTTCACATGTTATGTCGCCTGAGTAAGTCTTCACATGTTATGTCGCCTGAGTAAGTCTTCACATGTTATGTCGCCTGAGTAAGTCTTCACATGTTATGTCGCCTGAGTAAGTCTTCACATGTTACGTCGCCTGAGTAAGTCTTCACATGTTACGTCGCCTGAGTAAGTCTTCACATGTTATGTCGCCTGAGTAAGTCTTCACATGTTATGTCGCCTGAGTAAGTCTTCACATGTTATGTCGCCTGAGTAAGTCTTCACATGTTATGTCGCCTGAGTAAGTCTTCACATGTTAAGTCGCCTGAGTAAGTCTTCACATGTTATGTCGCCTGAGTAAGTCTTCACATGTTACGTCGCCTGAGTAAGTCTTCACATGTTACGTCGCCTGAGTAAGTTTTCACATGTTATGTCGCCTGAGTAAGTCTTCACATGTTATGTCGCCTGAGTAAGTCTTCACATGTTATGTCGCCTGAGTAAGTCTTCACATGTTATGTCGCCTGAGTAAGTCTTCACATGTTATGTCGCCTGAGTAAGTCTTCACATTTTATGTCGCCTGAGTAAGTCTTCACATGTTACGTCGCCTGAGTAAGTCTTCAGATGTTACGTCGCCTGAGTAAGTCTTCACATGTTACGTCGCCTGAGTAAGTCTTCACATGTTATGTCGCCTGAGTAAGTCTTCACATGTTATGTCGCCTGAGTAAGTCTTCACATGTTATGTCGCCTGAGTAAGTCTTCACATGTTATGTCGCCTGAGTAAGTCTTCCCATGTTATGTCGCCTGAGTAAGTCTTCACATTTTATGTCGCCTGAGTACGTCTTCACATGTTACGTCGCCTGAGTAAGTCTTCACATGTTATGTCGCCTGAGTAAGTCTTCACATGTTATGTCGCCTGAGTAAGTCTTCACATGTTATGTCGCCTGAGTAAGTCTTCACATGTTATGTCGCCTGAGTAAGTCTTCACATGTTATGACGCCTGAGTAAGTCTTCACATGTTATGTCGCCTGAGTAAGTCTTCACATGTTACGTCGCCTGAGTAAGTCTTCACATGTTACGTCGCCTGAGTAAGTTTTCACATGTTATGTCGCCTGAGTAAGTCTTCACATGTTATGTCGCCTGAGTAAGTCTTCACATGTTACGTCGCCTGAGTAAGTCTTCACATGTTACGTCGCCTGAGTAAGTTTTCACATGTTATGTCGCCTGAGTAAGTCTTCACATGTTATGTCGCCTGAGTAAGTCTTCACATGTTATGACGCCTGAGTAAGTCTTCACATGTTATGTCGCCTGAGTAAGTCTTCACATGTTACGTCGCCTGAGTAAGTCTTCACATGTTACGTCGCCTGAGTAAGTCTTCACATGTTATGACGCCTGAGTAAGTCTTCACATGTTATGTCGCCTGAGTAAGTCTTCACATGTTACGTCGCCTGAGTAAGTCTTCACATGTTACGTCGCCTGAGTAAGTTTTCACATGTTATGTCGCCTGAGTAAGTCTTCACATGTTATGTCGCCTGAGTAAGTCTTCACATGTTATGTCGCCTGAGTAAGTCTTCACATGTCACGTCGCCTGAGTAAGTCTTCACATGTTACGTCGCCTGAGTAAGTCTTCACATGTTATGTCGCCTGAGTAAGTCTTCACATGTTATGTCGCCTGAGTAAGTCTTCACATGTTACGTCGCCTGAGTAAGTCTTCACATGTTACGTCGCCTGAGTAAGTCTTCACATGTTACGTCGCCTGAGTAAGTTTTCACATGTTATGTCGCCTGAGTAAGTCTTCACATGTTATGTCGCCTGAGTAAGTCTTCACATGTTATGACGCCTGAGTAAGTCTTCACATGTTATGTCGCCTGAGTAAGTCTTCACATGTTACGTCGCCTGAGTAAGTCTTCACATGTTACGTCGCCTGAGTAAGTCTTCACATGTTATGACGCCTGAGTAAGTCTTCACATGTTATGACGCCTGAGTAAGTCTTCACATGTTATGTCGCCTGAGTAAGTCTTCACATGTTACGTCGCCTGAGTAAGTCTTCACATGTTACGTCGCCTGAGTAAGTTTTCACATGTTATGTCGCCTGAGTAAGTCTTCACATGTTATGTCGCCTGAGTAAGTCTTCACATGTTATGTCGCCTGAGTAAGTCTTCACATGTCACGTCGCCTGAGTAAGTCTTCACATGTTACGTCGCCTGAGTAAGTCTTCACATGTTATGTCGCCTGAGTAAGTCTTCACATGTTATGTCGCCTGAGTAAGTCTTCACATGTTACGTCGCCTGAGTAAGTCTTCACATGTTATGTCGCCTGAGTAAGTCTTCACATGTTATGTCGCCTGAGTAAGTCTTCACATGTTATGTCGCCTGAGTAAGTCTTCACATGTTATGTCGCCTGAGTAAGTCTTCACATGTTATGTCGCCTGAGTAAGTCTTCACATGTTATGTCGCCTGAGTAAGTCTTCACATGTTATGTCGCCTGAGTAAGTCTTCACATTTTATGTCGCCTGAGTAAGTCTTCACATGTTACGTCGCCTGAGTAAGTCTTCACATGTTACGTCGCCTGAGTAAGTCTTCACATGTTATGTCGCCTGAGTAAGTCTTCACATGTTACGTCGCCTGAGTAAGTCTTCACATGTTACGTCGCCTGAGTAAGTCTTCACATGTTACGTCGCCTGAGTAAGTCTTCACATGTTATGTCGCCTGAGTAAGTCTTCACATGTTATGTCGCCTGAGTAAGTCTTCACATGTTACGTCGCCTGAGTAAGTCTTCACATGTTACGTCGCCTGAGTAAGTCTTCACATGTTATGTCGCCTGAGTAAGTCTTCACATGTTATGTCGCCTGAGTAAGTCTTCACATGTTATGTCGCCTGAGTAAGTCTTCACATGTTATGTCGCCTGAGTAAGTCTTCACATGTTACGTCGCCTGAGTAAGTGTTCACATGTTACGTCGCCTGAGTAAGTCTCCACATGTTATGTCGCCTGAGTAAGTCTTCACATGTTATGTCGCCTAAGTAAGTCTCCACATGTTATGTCGCCTGAGTAAGTCTTCACATGTTATTTCGCCTGAGTAGGTCTTCACATGTTATGTCGCCTGAGTAAGTCTTCACATGTTATGTCGCCTAAGTAAGTCTCCACATGTTATGTCGCCTGAGTAAGTCTTCACATGTTATTTCGCCTGAGTAAGTCTTCACATGTTATGTCGCCTAAGTAAGTGTCCACATGTTATGTCGCCTGAGTAAGTCTTCACATGTTATGTCGCCTGAGTAAGTCTTCACATGTTATGTCGCCTGAGTAAGTCTTGACATGTTATGTCGCCTGAGTAAGTCTTCACATGTTATGTCGCCTGAGTAAGTCTTCACATGTTATGTCGCCTGAGTAAGTTTTCACATGTTATGACGCCTGAGTAAGTCTTCACATGTTATGTCGCCTGAGTAAGTCTTCACATGTTATGTCGCCTGAGTAAGTCTTCACATGTTATGTCGCCTGAGTAAGTCTTCACATGTTATGTCGCCTGAGTAAGTCTTCACATGTTATGTCGCCTGAGTAAGTCTTCACATGTTATGTCGCCTGAGTAAGTCTTCACATTTTACGTCGCCTGAGTAAGTCTTCACATGTTATGTCGCCTGAGTAAGTCTTCACATGTTATGTCGCCTGAGTAAGTCTTCACATGTTATGTCGCCTGAGTAAGTCTTCACATTTTACGTCGCCTGAGTAAGTCTTCACATGTTACGTCGCCTGAGTAAGTCTTCACATGTTATGTCGCCTGAGTAAGTCTTCACATGTTATGTCGCCTGAGTAAGTCTTCACATGTTATGTCGCCTGAGTAAGTCTTCACATGTTATGTCGCCTGAGTAAGTCTTCACATGTTATGTCGCATGAGTAAGTCTTCACATGTTACGTCGCCTGAGTAAGTCTTCACATGTTACGTCGCCTGAGTAAGTCTTCACATGTTATGTCGCCTGAGTAAGTCTTCACATGTTATGTCGCCTGAGTAAGTCTTCACATGATATTTCGCCTGAGTAAGTCTTCACATGTTATGTCGCCTGAGTAAGTCTTCACATGTTATGTCGCCTGAGTAAGTCTTCACATGATATGTCGCCTGAGTAGGTCTTCACATGTTATGTCGCCTGAGTAAGTCTTCACATATTTTGTGACCTCAGTAAGCTGCTCCCCATTTTGTTGCTCCAGTCAGTCTCACTGCGCTCAGTTTTCGAGAGGTTGCGCAACACGGAAATATCTCCAGAAATTCATGAAGAAAATTGCCAAGATTTACGGAGGTATAAAAAAGGACATAAATTGTTTGCTCATCACTTCAATGATGCATTACGTTCTGCTAATTCCAATGAATTCAAAATGAATTGAGGAATGTTCCATCTTAGCAACAGCTAGTCAGTTTAAGTTGAACACATGCCAAAATATTTAAACAATGGAAAGCAGAATTATTAATCACAGGAGGAACCTCAGCAAAATTTTTAAGATATTTATTTCGGGCACCGCGTTTCAGATGAGGTCTTTCAGAAGCCTTTTTTTAAAGCCAAGTTGAACATCATTCGCCGTGTTTGATTTCAATTAAAATGCAGATATTAAGCTACAAAGTGTGATAGAATGTTTACTAGTAACTTTTACAACCATACATCATAAGGATACCCAAAGGCCGAATTACTTGAATAAAACAACGTAACGAAGAAAAATAGATTGAAAAGAGTAGGTAAAATGATCAATTTGTATAAAAGAGAAACATCGTGAAAAAACTACGCGTGATTACAGTTTTGAAGTATTTGAGAAATGTTTTTTTTTAAATACTGCCTGAGTAAGATGCATATACACAGGATAAACTCTATCGAAAATTCAATACCGCGGCAAACGGGATTTTTCGAAATTGAATCATGTAAAGACATGCGAACAAACTGACAAAGTGTGAATGAACGGTCCTGTGGTTCCCGATGAAAGCCTCACTGAACAGAGCTGCATCTGTTTTCTAGAGAAATTTTCTAATAAATAATGCCTCTTTTTTCTACTGGTTAGGAAAGACACCTGGCATCAGCAGTGCTTTTACACAAAGAGATGAGTATCCAAAAATGCGGCGTGGTTCAGCGTCACGCCAACTCGGAAGAAGAATCATCGTGCCTCTTACCCTCACAGCAGGACAAAATTGTTCTAGTCATAAGGGCGAACCAAGCATCATTTTAGATTATTGAGCGTTAAAGCTGGAGCTGATCGTAAATGTAAAGTTTTGGGCAGTGATATTCATTTCGGAAGTAGTGATAAAAATTACGTAAATATTTTTTTCTTTAGCTAACCAATGTAAAAATGATAATTTATTCGACGCTGAATATACTGTAGAGTATCAAGTTTCAATTCTTCTGAACATAGAAGATAAATTAAAACTTATTCGTGTCATCAAATATAGGCATTTCAGCTAGGAAAAATGGTTTGCTTAAAAGCGCAAATGCGTTGACAAGGTGAGCGTGACTATGAACCCGTAAATTATCCTTACACGCTAACTAAACAAAAACATTAAAAGTTAGCGTAAAATATAATGATGATCTCAGAGAAAACGTCCTCACACCCTCGGGATCGATGGTACTCTAGCTGCGTGACGTCACATGCCACACCGCCCCTCACAGCTCGAATGCAGGCAACCACTGCCTGACGTGGGTGTGTGTAGCTAGACCGGCCGCACAGCCACCCCTACCAGTAGTTATGCAGGCTGGCATATTAATTCACCATAATCGCGAACTTCGTACCAAGAGGCTTTTGTTGATACTTTATTACAGATGCACATGAAACTTACTGTTTTATCCTACTCGGTATGCACACTTGCTCCATGGGGATGAGAGCGGCAAGGTCCCGTAGGCTTGCGACGAACCTCAATTTCCGGGAGAACTTCGCACTGCAAAATAAGGCACCGATACTCCCAAGCGATTTTTGGTAGCTCTAAAATAACACAAAATTCATGACGACAACGATTTTATATGCAGTGAAGACACGTAAATTCTAATTGAGAAACGCTGTTGGTATGAAAACAACAGTACAATTATGTCTCGCACGTGATGACAGAGTTTTAGTGAACAGTAGAGAAAATTTATAAATCAGGAAGTGTATTCCAAGGAGGTCAGATACCAAAAAAATGTTTTTGTCAGTTGCACGTATTTTAAGTCATAAATCTCAGCTGAGCTTTGTAAGAGTAGCCGCGATATGTATAAGAATGAAGGCGTTCCGCTCCTCATTGAGAGCGAAGAGTACTCGTCATCAGATAACAGGGTCTCTCGTAGATCAAAAAAGTGCCTCACGCTTCACTTGTAGAGTAATTCTTAAAAACAGTTCCGTTAGATAGGCAAAGTAGATTTTCAGGATGGGTTGAACTTTTGTAAACGATTCGGTTTCGAGTTGATAAGATTACTCTGCAATGGCACAGATTTCACAAATATTCCTTTTCAGTTTAATATAATCAATCAACAAACGAGTTGCTCATCGGTAACTTTTTTATACTCAGCCAATGATCACATACTGTATTTCATGAAATTATAATGCAAAATAATACCTTTAACATTAATAAAATATGATTTTAAGGAACATCAGCAAAGACAAGAACGATTCATTAAATTTTTCTAACGTGTACATGCATTACATCTAATATACGAAATTTGAACACCCAATTATCAAATTTTACTGTAAACGAGTAGTAAAATAGAAGCATTCCGTCTTTCCTAGGAGTGTTCTCGTGAAACTCATACTGAAACTCCCAAACCTGACACGGATGAGAAACCTACATGAGCACGACTGTCTCCACCCACAACGTGAACAGAAATAAAAAACGGGAAAGTAATCGTTAGTAAAATATGTCTGCAAGCAGACGATGTCACTACATTAGCTTCTGCCATAATTAAGGAATAAGAATCTTGAATGAATACCTTAAAGCAAAGGATGCTCAAACGGACCTGTCACACACAAACTATTTTTCAAAGTTGCACCGCACGATTCATAGTATGCGACATTAACTAAGCAAGAAATAACGTTAATTATGTAGCAATAAGAAAATTCTGTTACCTACATAAAAGAGAAATCCATCCTACAATGTACAATTAATATGTGTGGTTTAAGATCCCTTTGGAGTCACTTTAGAGAGATTGAATTACAAGTGATATAATTTACATGGAATTTGCAAGCAGATTTCATCGGGGATCCGTACAAGGTGAGAGTGAACAACTGACACAAGCTGTGAGCATGAGCCCAAAGATTAGTAAAATGCAGTTATTGTACTCTGTCCTCAACAAAATTTAAAAAATATTTTATAGGTATAAACATTACAGAGTCATAATTTATCAAACATCTTACTTGAGAATGCAAAAATGTGCATCTACGTATCAAGTTTACGCTTGGAGCAAAATTTCAGTGACAATCCTAAAGATTCAAACGACAAGGGTTAAATCCCAAGCAAAACGCACCTGACGAATGGCCGGATCATGACCACCACGGTCTTCACCCAAAAGGTAGGGTGCACGAGGTATAAAACCTGGAGATTTTTGCGGAGCCGCCGGTCTATCATCTGGTAACACCGCTGAAACAAAGCAAATCAGAGTAAGAGATGTGCGGTTAATTTGAGAATATCAGCAATTTGGCTCAAAAGGCAGAACTTGGAAATTTTGACGTTATGAATTGAGATAAAATTTCTACCTTACATATTTTACTGATGGATCGTGATTCGCATTTTTACTCCTTTAATGAAACACTGTGACTTGGTTGCTCTTAAAAAAACATAAATGTTTGATTAATTTCATTCAAACAATTCATGATATCCTCCTACACATTATACTATACTGTATAGCTTCTTTATTTGCTAAGTTTGTTGGCCCATCCCTAATCTTCCTCAATAAAATGATAACTGGGCTCTACGTAATGACAGCGAATTTACCTTCATTTCAATTTCCCTTCATTGACATTGGTTAACATTCACAGCTAGGTTATCCTACCACAAAAGTACAAGAATGGAAATTAAAGAGGGTAAATATATATAGAGAGTTTGTAAGAAACAATTTTCCCGAATGAATCAAGCGGAAATATTAGTTTAGTATCAATTTAGCGCTAATTAGTGCTTTGTTTGTAATTATCATTTCCTAAAATGGTTTGTTCAAAATAAAAAGCTAAATTTTAAATAACAGTTTGAAAACAAGAAGAGAGGAATTGCAAGGAAAAAGTAAAAGTTTTCTATATTCAATGAGAAGTGCTACAAAATTCAACTACTGGGGTCTTGAGTCACGACTCTAAGTAACGGGAAATTAGTACCCTGAGACTGATGAAAAGAAACTGATTCAAGTGAATGGACTGGCACAATTCTTTATCACACATCATCTGTTTTTGTTACGTTCGAAAAAAGTGATGTCTGAATTTCCCACCCCAAATATTTTGTCTATCGAGAGTAAGTGGTATTTGATAGTCAGGCACGGCAAACTGATTAATAAGTCGATCCAGAACAAGTGCGCAATAGGTCTGCCAGGTGAGAGGCAAAATCATTTGGGTGCTATTTAGCAGACTCTCGTAAACAATTTTTTTATGTGTGAGCAAGAAAATAAGTTCTATGAAAGTATGATTGTAGTGGTAGCATGGCAAGTTAATGTTAAACAGTATTTATGAAGATGGTACATTTAAAAAGTATTGAATGGAGTGATAGAGGAAAGACAATACGCTCCGATGAGCACATTTTTATAGGTTTCAGATTCTTCGGAAATATGGTATCTCAGATACGATTTAATGTATTAAATTCTTTTAAGGCTATTCTTCTTGGCAGATGAACGCTGGAATATGCGCCTGAATCCAGGGTTGAGTATTTTAGAGGCATGAGTACGCAGCAGTCTTGTTGAAGAGTTCAAGGTATAACACCGAAGTGTTCGTGCCTAGGGAGTCACTGATGCTTCCATTATTTGACTCCTGAAGGAACAAAAACAAGAGGAGACCTCACACCGGCAGCGACTGGGGCCCATACCCCCACAGGCAGTCTGACGTCGTTTCACTTTTCTGCATACACTCATCCATCTTTACCCCGAACTCTATCATTCTGGTGGATTACAAATCATCGATGAACGTCAAATTTCATTTCGTCCGTGAAATTTCGTCCGTCAAATTTCATTTCGCCATCTTCCAAGAGTTTGAGAATGTGTCAATTGCAACACCTGCTTCTGTAGCCAGTTCTGCAGCAGAGCGGCAGGAATTTCTTCTTCACTTTTCTCGCGTGCTTTTGATGAGACGTTGTGTTCCGCCCTTACCTGTTCGGTTCGATTACATTTCTTACCAGTTTCTTTAAACATTTTTATGACTCTCCAAAGAATTTCACGACGTATCTGCAGCTTTTTAGCCTCACACTAATGACTCCCACCGTTTTTATAAACGGATACGACTGTGCGTCCATCATCACCAATGAGAAATTAAGTTAAAAAAAAAATTTCGGCTGTAATGTAATATAAGTAATATTAGGTTCAAAATAAAATGAAAACTAATGATACAGTTTGGACATAAACCTCTTTAATATTATCTCAAATTCGTGTTGCTATAATTATGGTGGACCCTATACTATATAGTAACACGTATAGAACTATGCACTCGTTTTCTTGAATAGTTTTATCCCCAGCGCCATCAACTTCGAGAAGAATATTACGACGGCCCAGAAGCAAGTGTTTTAATGTCCTACTGTAGCTGCATTAGAACAGAAATCCATGTTAGGAAGAACTTGGCAGTATCACAGGGCGCAGTATTGAGCGCAAGAGAAGAATGTGTCAAAAGTTACGGTTGTGAGAAGGGTGTGTAGTTCGTCAATCCTCGACATGTGGTTAGCAGTGTCATATAGTGGTGATTGGTAAATAGATAGCGTGAAAAGTTCCGCATTAACATTGATTGGCTGCTCATGGAGTTCTTAGAACAAATGAGCTTTGTCAACTGACAGAAGCTACCTGATCAATACTCCCTTGACAACACATTTGACTCAGATGAAGCCTTCCTTCCATTCATCTATACTAATTTTCATACGTTCTTCGTTTATCAAGTGTTCTTCGGCGATTTATTTAAATCCATCAACACCGCTAAGCTTGCCTCAACAATGCCATCGTAGTATAGCTTCACCACTACGTAGTAGATATGTGAACAAAAACCACGAATAAAGCGCACAGATGCAACAGTGACGGCTCTAGCTAGACGTCTATACCCCGAAAAGTCAGCATCGTCAAAGGAAAGAGCATTGGAAAAAGTATTATTTTAATCAAAGAACATAACTGAAGGATCTGCAACTGTAAAGTGTTGTTAAGTCTGACATGGACTGTTAAAGTGACCCATGCACAACTTTTTTATTCAATAGAAAACGTGTTCTAACGCCCGTACTTTACTACTTATACCCCCAAAAAAAAGAAAAAGAAAAAAATATTTATTTCCAAGTTGTCACATGATATACATGCCAACATATTGGCTTTTAAAAGTTTAAATATAGGGCATCCTAAAACAAATGTTCCATACGAGGAGTACTAATTGACAAACCATCCGAGGTGTACAAGTAGATAAGCCATACGAGGCATAATAATAGACAAACTATACGAGGTGTACTAATAGACAAACTGTCAGAGGTGTACAAGTAGATAGACCATACGAGGCATATTAATTGACAAAATATACGAGGCGTACTAATAGACAAACCATTCGTGGTGTGCTAGTAGTCTAACAAAAGTTCTATACTAGGAGTACTAATTGACAAACCATCCGAGGTGTACAAATAGATAAGCCATACGAGGCATAATAATAATAGGCAAACTGTACGAGGTGTACTAATAGACAAGCTATCAGAGGTGTACAAAATAGATAGACCATACGAGGCATATTAATAGACAAAATATACGAGGCGTACTAATAGACAAACCACACGTGGCTTGCCAATAGTCTATCTCTGTCAAGGGTAGTTGAATGAGAAATGAAAAATATGCCCTAAAAATATGCAAAGCCCTATCACCACCAAAAACATATTTCATATCTTCTCGATATTCACCACATCATGCGGACATGGGTACATGGGATAAAATAGAGATACAGTGTAAGCCGGTTACCACTCATGATTGACAAATATCTACAAAATATTGGTAGAAATGGGTAAACAAATATATATGCAATATCAAAATTCATAGCTTGTACAACATACGGACAGAAAGATAATTTTACTACGATTCATATGCTCAAATTGCACTTTATTTCATTAATTATATATGACATTAATCCGATTCACAGAAACGCCCTCTGGGGAAGTGATAGATCTATTTTTGAATCATTTCGCTATTGCAATAAAATTTATTAACCGAATGGTTTTTTCGTAAAGAAATGAAATATAAACATGTATATCTATTTATGTAGATACATATATATACCTACACACGTACACACACATATTAATATATATACTTATTGAAAATAAAATATTAGAAAAAAATACATATATAAGATAAAAGATAGAAGCAACCTACCATCTACTACACAGAAAATGACAGCTGAGCTCACTGTAATCCTAAGAAATTTTTCGCATAAAAAAAAATAAATAAAAAGAAGAGAAGACTTCGAAAAACCTAAAAAATGAGCTGATGAGCTGGTTTTTAATTTCTTCACAGAAATTTTTAAGAAAAATCAGGTTATAGTCAAGAAGCAACACAACTCTTCAGCATTATACGGACATGTGTACGTGGGATAAAATGGAGTAACATTGTGGCCGGATATCACATCTGAGTGGAGAATATTCACAAAATTGGCACATATAGGAAGATTAGGCCTTGATCCAAAATGATAATTTTAATTACAGAAATTTAGAGTTTTTTCCGATTTGAAAGTTCAGTGCTAGTGTGCGCTGAACGCACGGAAAAAATAAAAAGACTAAATGCAATGCTTAAATTACCCCTTTCCCCCCAGCTCAGCCGAAAATCGATTGAAAACATCTTCGAGAATGATTTTGAAATAGCGAGACAACGTTTGCCAAAAATTTAATTCATTATAAACTTTGCACAATCCTCACATCTATAAACCTGTTTATTGGTGTACACACAAAATGTATTTCATGGTATATTTGTCATACGGACGTTAAATATTAATACAGAAAATAGAAAGAAATAACAAAATAAAGATGAGGAAATACTCCTAGTTATGGAAAGAACGTTCGTTCTGCTGCACTGAACTGTCGGCTGTGGTGCTCATTGTTGTCGACAGAAATAAGTAAGATGAATATACGAATCGCTTAGCAAACGTAAAATGAAATAGTTTCTAAATTTCTAACAGAAATTTCAGGAAAAATTAAAATTTCTGATAGATGGGAAGTTCACACCGAGATGCTGCAGGCCCTATGACAGAGACGCAAAATGACGTGACACATTTACTCTAAATTCTTTTCCAGTTTTAGAGTTTTTGATATGCTGGGGAAGCTTGTTCCACAAAAAAGCTCCAGAAACTGAGAGAGCTTTTTGCCCCACGTTAGATGAACGGTAACTGACTAAAACATCGTTCCTCCGGTTTGGTCTTTCGTTTGGGATATTAGATGGAAAAAATTTTACCACCTCTGCATTACTTTGGGGGAGGTACAGAGAGGAGAATACTCGACGAGCTTTCTGGATCATGAATCTGTTCGGTATTGGGATCCAGTCGAGTTTTCTTAAAAGAGGGGTGACATGATCGTATTTTTTTAAATTTCCTTTGCATACCACTTTGGCGGCGAAGTTTACACATTTTTGCAACTCTTCCTGACGACATTTAGGTAAGTCTCCCCACACAAGACTGCAGTAGTCCAGACGCGATAAAACTAAAGACTGAATCACTAATAATCTAGATTTTTCGTCAAGTGTGTTCTTTATACGATGAAAGAACATTAAGGTTCCGTTAATTTTGTTGCACATTGTTTCGACGTGTGAATTGAAAGTCATATTTTTGTCAAACCAAACACCCAGATTTTTAACCTTATCGACTGGTTTAATTGTATCGTCTCCAAATGTTAGCTTGAATGGTGGTAAATTTTCAGTCGCATTCTGTGATCCAAAAATAATGCATTGCGTTTTACTTGCGTAAGTTTGAGGCCATTATGGTCATACCAAAATTTCAGATTTCTCAGAAGGTTTTCAGCGTTGGCTTGTGTTTCTGTTAAATCCGCTGTTGAGCTTGTCATGGCAATTTGTACGTCATCAGCATACATTGAGATTTTTGTGTTTGCCGGCATGGTGGGGAAATCGTTGATGAAAATTGAAAATAGGAGTGGGCCGATGATTGAACCTTGAGGAACGCCAAAATTATTTGGTATGAATGATGACATTTTGTTATTCAAGCACACTGCATGAGAGCGGTTTCGTAGGTAGCTTTCAAACCACTGAGTGTCTATTCTGAGGTTTGAAATTTTTTGTAGAAGTTTCTTATGCTCAACACTGTCGAAAGCTTTGGAGAGATCAAGCAATAGTAAGAGAGTTAATTTTTTTTGGTCAATATCATTGTAAATTTTTTCTGTTATGTTTAACAGGGCGTCCTGAGTACTGGTATTCCTCCTGTAAGCATATTGATTGCGATGCAGTAGATGTGACTCGTCTATGTAAGACGAGAGCTGGTTTGTTATTACTTTTTCTAATATTTTGGACATAACAGGCAGGAGACTTATTGGTCTGTAGTTTGACGCTATGTCGATATCACCAGATTTATGTAATGGCTTAATTATGGATAGTTTCCATTGATCGGGAAACTTGTTTGTGACTATAGATGTATTTATTATCAAGCGAATAAAGGGTGCTGTGACAGGGAAGCTGTCTTTTATATGTTGGAGGCTTATGCCATCATGTCCAGTCGCTTTAGTATTCTTTAGTGAGTATAAGATTTTTCGTATCTCTATGACGCTAACTGGCTTTGGTCTCCACTTGTTGCTACTATTTGGGGATGAAACATCGCTCAGATTTGCCTCTGTAGATGTGTCTGAAACTGTCCTGGATACTTCATTGAAAACATCTTCGCCAACTTTTGAGAAGAAAGTGTTAAAGTCATTCGCCATTTCTGAGGGGTTGTCAAAAGTGCTTTTGCAGTCTGAATTTTTATACTGAGCAGCTTCTCTAATGATTTCCCAAGTTCTTTTAGGGTTTTGTTTTGCCGCCAAGAGTTCTTTGTGGAAGTAGTCCCGTTTTGCTTCCTTAACTTTTCTTCGTAGGATCTTCTCATGATCTTTATATAATTTTCGACGCGTACTGTCTGATTTATTCAGTTTGTACTCACGCTGCAAATTTCTATTAGCTCTGCTCAAATGTTTTATCTCATCTATCCATTTAGAAATTCTTGGCTTAACTTTCTTCGTAGTGAAAGGTGCGCATTCGTTAAGAGCTGATACGAAATTTTCGTTGAAAAGCGAAACTTGTAGATTGACATCATCGGTGTTTTCCATGCCTTGAAATTCACTCCATCTGTCTAATAGCTTTTCTTGAAATATTTCAGGGGAGTAGTGGTTATTCATGCGATATGTAATGTAACTAGATTTCTGTTTCTCTTTTGCAATATTGATTTGGCATTCTACCGAATGGTGATCAGAAAAGGACGGTAAGATTTCTGTGCTGAGTACTGCTTGGGGATTGTTGGTAATTGCTAGGTCAAGAAGAGTTTTAGAAGTGTTGGTAATTCGCGTTGGTTCTTGGACCATTTGAGAAAGATTAAGTCTGTGCAGCATCTTGCTTAGCTGATTGTTTTTATTTGTCAGATCCACGTTAAAATCTCCGAAAACATAGAAAGACTTTTTGGCTGCAGAGATTGATCTAAGCGTATTTTCAATGAAATCTAATGTTGGACGAAGAGATGCTGACGGATGTCTGTAAAGACTGCCGATAATGAAAGACTTGTGTTTGTTTACTTGAACATTGAGCCAAACCATTTCTATGTCTTCGCATTTTTCTTTTATCGGAACTAAGGATGTAGAGTAGACATCTTTGATGAAAATGCATGAACCGCTACCTCTCTTACTCTTGATTCCGTCATAACGGTACAATTTGTACCCGGTAATGCTGAGATATGAGCTTTCGACTCGTGAATCGAACCATGTTTCAGATACGCATAAAATATCGATATCGTTAGTGATCAACATTACTCGTACGTCATCCATTTTACCATTGAGGCTGCGAGCATTTATGTGCAATATTTTGATATTATTTACCTCAATAGCCAGATCTTTAGTGGAGTTATTGCATTTTTTAGGTCTAGCAGGGCATTTAGTGTTCGTCTCTAGGTCTTTATTGTCGCGTTCATTGTTTGTGATTTCAGCTTCATTTCAATTTGATCACTGTTATTTAGTCACAAAATGGAGGAGGGAGCAACACGATTTTCATCACGCATTTTCAAGAGGGCGCTTTAGTGGTCCTGTTTCCGGTGTATGTTTACGGGAGGACAGTTTATCAGAGCATTTGATGTAGGGGAGATTGTCGTCTTCCAAATCCCATTGTCTCTTTCATCAAATACGTGAATTGGTGTTCTCGTTACATTAGAAAGTATTTGGGGTATGAGGTCTCCAACTGCGTGATCGAAGACTTTTCTATCGATGTATTTATCGATGAGTTGTTCGAAACTGCCACTGTTCTTGTCAACGAATTTTGCATACTGGTCCTTGTTTCTGGAGCTCTCAGTTTTGATGGCTTTTTTCAGAGATATATAATTCCATTTCGATTTTTGTCGTGAAGCAAGCTGGGTCGTTACGGCGTGGAGGAGAGTGTCCGTCACCTACAGCGTAAGCAGGCTCCAATTTGAGCGATCGTTTCAAGTCGTCCAGTGTGTATGCAACGCGTGTGCAAATTTGATTCACTGTTGATTTTTCGGTAGCAGTATTAGTTTGGTCGTTCGACGGAGGCCCGGCAGAGGCATCAGATTTTTTTCGAATAATTTGATTTTCTTTGGAATAGTTTTGAATATCGGTATTCGCTTGACTTTCCTTGGTTCCTGCGTACTCACTGGAAAGTTGAGAATTGGTTGAAAAGGAGGGCATGTCGCAATCACTATTTGTGTCTGTTGCAAGCAACGCAAATTTATTTTTCGTACTGACATTATATTTGTCTGAGATCGAATCAGGGAAAGGCTCAGGGTTATTTACGTTCCTCATGCTCTGGGTGAGTGAGTTACTCAGACCTCTGCTTGATGACGCAATCAATTTTGAAGGATTTGGTGTACCATGTGCAGTGATGTGCATAGGCTTATATTCTTTTTGAAAGTCTAAGGTGAGACTATTTGTCTCATTCCGTGAATTTTTCGATTCATTGGAATGATCTACAATTCCATTTATTGCTTGACATTTGTTGAAACGAGGACAATATGGCACGGTGATTCGCAATGTTGATTTCATTGCAAGTTGTTGAAGAAAACAGAAGTTCTCTTCCTGGGTCCGAGGCCATTGAAAGTTATTGAGTGCGTCACCATTTTCATTATCTGGGTAATTTTGAAATTGAATCAAGTTTAAACCCAGGTTTTTGAAAAATGCCTCGCTTTGTTGAATTCGTTTGCACTGCAAGCATTGGCAATATGAATGCGAGAAAGTGCGTACTTTCTTACAATTTGTTGTTTGATTCGAGCAAGGTCTGAGGGCGAGTGGCAGAGACCATAAAACTTAGTATATAATTTTTAAATCTAGGCATGCAATTTACAGTATGGAGAAGGTCATCGAAGCGCCCTGATGGAACAGTTTTGATCCAGCACGAGCGATCGATGTCCTTTCTTCTGATCGTGCTTAGGATATTATCACCTAGCAGCAAAGTGTCGTAAGGTTCTCGACAATTGGAGTCGATTTCACAAGAGATACTAGCAGGTACCACAGGTGCAAGGTCTTGAGAACTTATATGTGAATTTAAAGCAAAAAGCTGTTCGGTTAGGTTCTGAATGTTTGATACTGTAGAGAAAATCGACGACGGGCTTGGAGGCTCACGTTGTCTTAGGGATTTATTGAAAAACGCTGTTGTTAGAGACAAATTGTGAATAATTTCATGAATTTTTTGAGAGCTTGTTATTTGAAGCGGGTGCAAGTAGCCATTAAAAGAAGCAACAGTGTTGTTTTTATTGCTCTGTACTGGAAATTTTATTTTGTTTTCACAGCTTGCGCTCTGGAGTAATTTACTGCCAGTATCGGTTTGTGCGCGAAAATTATCGAACATATTATCTGGAGAATGAGAAAAGTCTACCACGCTTGAAATGTCCTTATTAGTAAAAACTATTTTTTCTTGTACCACTGATGAGGATGGTGTTTGTGTCCCCGCCGCTGGCGGACAGTTCGGAGCGTTGTTGTTGATGCAGAGCTGGGGAGCTGGCACGCTGTTATGCTTGTTCAGATGAGGAGCAGGTGGTTGTGGTGCTGCGGCTGAGACTTCACTGCTTCGAACCTTCAAATGATTGCTGGAGGTTTGGCAGATATGTTTTCCCTCATCCGGCGATATTGGTTGCATTGTCTTCACTGACGTTGCTTCGGAAGGTGACACACATTCTTTGACGGGGTTACTGGCAGCTGTTAACAAGTCTCCCGTCTTTTGAGCATTAGAATCTTGTGCGTGAGAGGATGTAGGTCCCCTACTTGCAGGCACTTTGCTTGGTAAGGTCGTATTTTTGCCCCTGAGAGAACCATTTTTTCGGGATGTTGTGTAGGGCAACATTTGTGCAGAGAACGGCACTTTCCGGCCTGCGAGGCGAGTCTCGTAGTGATGCATCGTGCGTTGTAATTGTTTAGTTATGATGTTTTAAACTATTCGGTGTCAGTAGGGAAACGGAGGTACGAAACACAATAATTCTTCCGTGCACATTTTTCGTCTTGGCCACGTAGGAAGTGAACAAAAACTTCACTGAGATGTTAGACATTACCAAAAATTTATCAAATCAAACGTAATTTCTCTGGTTGCTTGGAGCGAAAAAGTGTTCATCAGGATTTGCCATGCTCTGAACAGTCAGAGAGACGGGAGGCAGGGGTACGGGAAGAGGGGGGGGGGAGTGAACGGGTTCGGTGAGGGGTGATTGAGGGGACAAGGACACTTCAGACAGACAGGTCTATAGGTCGAGACTGGGCTGAGCACACCATTTCCTTCGTGTTGGTAGCACTGCTTTGTTAGCTTCGTATTTAAATTGCACTGTTTTATGCAGAAATAAGACAAAAGTTATTTTTTTTTCTTTTCGCAGTTCCACAGGTAGCAAACACATTCACTGATAGTAAAATTTTAGTATTACAGTAGTATGACAGAGAGTATGACAGAGCCCTCGTAAAGGTCTATAGTTTCAGACATGTACAGGGTTTCACATTTTACTCGCTCAGTTTTACAATGTTTCACATTTACAATAATTGTTTTCCCTCTTCCCCGTTACACGTCACTATTTCATCAAAGTTTCTCGATAAAACGACAGTTACTTACAGGAAAAGTAATTTGAAACACAATTTTGTGAATTAAATGTCTAAATTAAGCGTCATATACACTCAACATGATGTTTTTTTGCAATAACAGATGAGAGAAACCGAAGATGAAAAAGTTTTTTATCCTTCTCAGGTTTTACGTCACTAGTTAACCAACATTTTCCATAAAAAAAAAACAAGATAATAATGTAAGCCAATTTGGTGAATCAGAAATTGATTGTGTGCGTTAGAGATTGTTCAACATTCATGCTCTATTGTAACATAGAAATAGTTCACGAATGATGGTCACTGTTATTTTCCCAAAAGATGCGAAATTACCAGAGTACACTTTCTATTTTTTTACCATTTTTTTAACATGACAAATTATTTACGAAAGTTGCTGGATCAAGTTTTTTCAATTTTTAAATTTAAAAGTTCCTTCAAAGAAGAAGTTTTTTACCCTTCTCACATTTAACGTCACTAGTTAACCAAAATTGTCCATCAAAAGAACATGATAATAATGTAAGCTAATTTGGTGAATCAATAATTGATTGTGTACATTAGAAATTTTTCAACATCCATGTTCTACTGTAACAAAAAAATAGGTACGAAACACAATAATTCTTTCGTGCACATTTGTCGTCTCGGCCACGTAGGAAGTGAACAAAAACTGAAATTGAGAGGTTTGACATAGCCAAAAATTGATCAAAACAAACGTAATTTCTTTGGTTGCTTGAAGCGGAAAAAGTTCAGGATTTGCCATGCTCTGAAACGGTCAGAAGACGGGAAGCAGGTGTACGGGAAAGGGGGGGGGGAGGTGCGGGCTCGGAAAGGGGGGGGGGGGGGTGCGGGCTCGGCGAGGGGAGACTGAGGGAACAAGGCCACTTCACACTTCACTCAGGCCTATCGTTCGAGACCCGGCTGAGCACACCATTTCACAACCTGCTTTGTTGGCTTTTCATTTAAAGTGCACTGATTTAAGCAGAAATAAGACAAAAGTTATTTTTTCCCTTTCGCAGTTCCACAGGTAGCAAACACATTCACTGATAGTATAATTTTTACGCATGGCTAGGTTATTTCCCCCTTGCATTTTCAACAATTACCGCCCCATTTCCCCGCACGTCCGACCGCGACCGAGTCCGAACGTGAAGTCCAAGCATGAAGCATAGAAAGGTTACGTATGTGCTTGTATTTTTGGAGAGCTTCAAGTCCTCTATGAAAAATGAGGGCAGTGTCCTGCAGAACTTAATTAAAACAGAGAAACTATTCGAATGAAATGTAATTATAATCTATTAAACCAGAACTAACAGTCAATGAAATAAATATGAAGTAGCGATGGTTAAGCCGCAAACATTTTTGTTAAAACTCTAACAATTTCAAGGCACTTCAGAAATATTGGCAAAATTTAATGCTTTGATTTTTAGCTTCTCTGTCCATAATGCAAACGAATGTCGACCTGATCAAGTGTTGCAGTCTTTATTACTACTATTACTACAACTCAAATCTGATGTTACGAGTGACACAATTGAAGAATTTGCTGTGAATAAGAGTGGTCCTCACAGATCCTCGATTTTGGTACCATACTGTTACTTATACATACCATGGAAATGATTGATACTGGTCCACAGTTATTCTTTGACCATCATTAAGATCGATAAGCGAACCGATTGGAGTACATGAGAAGAATTTGAACGTCTCCAAAAACCGTAAATGATAAATAGGCTTAAAATGAAACCTGGATAAATAATTTAACTTCGAAATATTTGTACCTTGAGCCAGTTGAAGGAAGGCATGTTGGCTCTGGTGGTGGCCCCATGTAGGTACACCAGCACGTAGTCCTCGGCGATGAGCTGGTCCAGTGCCGTCAGAACGTACCTGCGGTGTACAGTGAATCTGGTGAACCCTCTGACACAAACTTACTCCACGTATTCCCTTCAAATCGCTCACTCAAATATTGTAAGTTAATGATCAGAAATAATTTAATTTGTTAATCATTTTTTATCTTTTGATAACATATAACATTTTTTTTAGCATTTGAGAAAATAGAGTTTTAGAGGTCCCTTAGGATTACGAAGCGCCAAACGAACAAATGCCGCCCAAATAGCGGAGTCTTTTATTTTTCAGGGAAAATAATTTAAAATTTACCAAAACACACAGACTCGCACGCAAAATAAATATCGACAGAACCTCTTAGCAACATTTACACATTTATAGAAAAAAATAACATCTACTCGTACGTTAGCTTAAAAACAGCTTTGATGCACCCACAAAATAGCTCTGCAAGGTTCAAATATTGAATGATTAACAGTTTTATTATTTTCTGGTACAAAACAATCTCTGCTAACGAGCTCATATTGAGGGGGTTTTAATACTGCTTAAACCAGTACGCGATTAATTTCATGAAAAACACTTTACAATTTTTAACAGAGCGATTAAATTAGATGTGATCGTGAATAGTGAGGGCAAAGCATGCATTCAAAATGCAACAATGACATATTATTGTTAGCATTGCAATAGTTTAAGACTCCCTACCTAAAACACATGCGACTTTAAGAGAGAGAGGACAAGGACCATTTAGTATGTATGAATTGTAGAAAACGGGGAATCCTTGCGCAAGGTGAGTTCCCATCAGGATGTCAATCTCAACAAGTTAAGAAGTAAGGTAGCAACAACTTAGGAAATAAGATCAAGAAAGGAAAAAGTGATAGCGAAGAAAGCATGAAACCTGAAAGAAGCCAAGTGGGCAAAACGAAACAGAGAAGTCCTTAAGGCCTTTCTATAACCGTGGTAACCTAACAGTATCTCCCTCGGGGCGACAGTATTATAGTATGAAATAGAGAAGCTCAGCTAACCTAAACATATTGCCTACCGGATGTCCCTTGATAGGTCGAAGGAACTTGAAGGCGGTGTTAGGCGCAGCTCAAGACGTACAGTAACTACCACTGACAATCGAATTCTATCTAAGGATGGTTTTATTTATTTATTCTTCATGAGCAAGTTTTTATTATTATGAGCGATTTCTTCAAGAATGACTGATGTAAATTTCCCTATGTAAGTATTCCAACATGAGTATTGATTCAGAAATACTGAGTATATGAGCTTGAATTAGTCAGCGAATTGAGATACTTGCTCATTATTTTAGTTAAATCAGAAAGAAGCGTTGAGACATTAAATTAGAAATTTTATTCTTCTGCATTGACTGATTGATTCTTATTCTGCATTGACTGATTGTTTCTTTTTCTGCATTGACTGATTGATTCTTCTTCTGCATTGACTGATTGATTCTTCTTCTGCATTGACTGATTGATTCTTCTTCTGCATTGACTGATTGATTCTTCTTCTGCATTGACTGATTGATTCTTTTTCTGCATTGACTGATTGATTCTTTTTCTGCATTGACTGATTGCACTTGTTGACCAATTTCAACGAAAAAACTTATTCGATAATAAATTATATAACTCTGCGACAAGAAGTGAGAAAGGACTTCTGCCAGAATACATGGAATTAAGTGCTACAAATGAAATAATACAACATCGATCCGAAAATTGGCGAATGAAAAGGCAAAGGAAGTGCACGCATCAAAAAGGAGTGAAAAGTGATAACCAATTAAGTTTATTTATACTGAAATTATATTAAAAAGTTCTTCCTTTTTGGCAAGAGTTTTCTCTTTACATGTAAAAATAGATTCATTTTAAATTTAACAAAGATTTTCACACTTTGACAAGAGATACCAAAAACGACAGAGGTTGAATTTGAAAGCTAGTAGTTTTGCCCCTTCATCTCACTCAGATATAAGCCTCACACTTGTTCCGGAAAGTTGAAATACTCTGAAAGAAAAATATCCTCCTATCTATCAATAACATTAACATTTTTTTTTTCTTTTTTATATTCTCATTAAAATACGGGCAGTGATTCGCATATAGTCAAAGACAATATTTCTTAATAATTATGTTGCTGTAGCGGTATAGCTGATAGGAGTAATTTTTTCTAACACATCGTAGATTTTTTTTTAAAATCCACCCCCTGGCCGTGTTGCAGCCCGTTTGCTGTTACGTTCTATTTGATATTGAGTACGCTGTCGCACACGCTTCGTTAGCTCAACGCAGCAAACGTAGGTGCTTTTGAGCGGTGAGGTAATCATCTTTTCTGCATCATGATAGTTCAAACGATTTAATCTTAGCCATCATTTAATCTTAGCCATAAATTTAATCTTAATCATCCACCAGGCCGTGCGTACCTGCATCATGATAGTTCAAATGATCTAATCTTAACCGCACTAAGACAAACATCAACTCTACTACAATGTGTCCTAGAAGTTTTTCGTCACAGATGAAACAAATCATAATTAAATTACATTTCTTTTATTCCATCCCATTTGACACTTCCTACACATTAATTTCTGCTTGATGCTCGTTGCAGTAGACGCTCGAAGCTCATGACGTGGTTCCTGGTATGGTAGAGTAGTCGAACAACAACAATAACAGCATTAAAATGTGTATAAATAAAGGCTAAAACCTTCAATCCTTCAATTGAATCAAAGTAAACGAGCATAAATGTGTCCTTGAAGATATAATTAAGATTACAGTGCCCAAGTGCTCACATAAAAAGATGGTCCATGACATAGTCGTAGTCGTGCCGCGCTCGGTCAGGTAAGAAGCACGCGGAGAACACGATTATGGCCTCTCCGCTTACAAGATGGCCGCCATGACTCAGCACTTTCTTGTATGGTTCGATTACCTGTTGAAATACTTCTTAAGCAGTGCTCAAAATACATATAAAAGAACAGACTCGTTCACAAATTAGTTATATAACAAAGAAGAATAGTAAAATGGGGAGACGAAAGCATTTATGCTCATGAGATTTTACTTTCATTAAAATACTAGCAGCTGATCATACACGTAACTTAGATTTAATCCTTAGTACTTATAGTAGATACGAGATATAAAACTATATATTTTTCACAGATATGAATTTTTATACGCAAAAAACATGTATGATACATGACTAAAGTATTAAACCGTATAATTTTACATTGAATAATTAATTGCGAAGCCTTCACTCATCATTACTGCTCCAAGACGGATTCCATATGAGGAAATTTAATGTTCGAATGTTCCTACTGATGTATTCTCTCAATATTCTACGCTTGCTTTTTCAATTCCGCAAAATTCTTCGGACTTCTTTGCTTGATCTAAATCGTCTGAATTCCCAAAGATTGTAAATCGGATTGAGGTCCGATGATTGACTAAGCCACAGGAGAGCGTTGAGTTCGTGTTTATTTAACCAACCGCAGGTTATATTTACCGCGCATTTGTTTAAATAAATGCTTCACACTAGGGGTTAGATTCTTGTTTGAAATGAGACGATGTATGACTGCACTATCCATCTGTCCCTCAGTGACGGAGCGTGGTGCACCAGTGCCATGCGAGGTGTAACAGCCCCACCACCATGCTACTACCTCCGCTCCTCAGAGTTGGTATGGTATTTTTATGCCCGCAGGCTCTCTTCTCTGTCCTCCAAACATGATGAGCGGCATCATATCCAAACAATTCAATATAGGTTTCATTAGACCAATGGACAGTCTTCCATAACTCACTAGCACTAAGGTTTCCCGATTAAAATGAGTTTTACGAAGTCTTTAACTTATGATGCTGTTCCTGTGTACAGTAGGTTCAGTCACGTACTTTTGTGCCGGAGACATTAATATTAATTTTCAGCACTTTTCAAGTAATCACCTACACCTACATTTAATCCTTCTCAGCATGTTTCTGCGTACACGAGCACCGACATTCTGGGGTGTAGATAGCTTTTTCGAGTTGGTATCTGTGTCACATTTCGTTCATTAAATTTAGGAAAAATTAAACCTTAGGTAGAAATATGGTACCGGTTATTGAGCAAAAACCGTTGTGTACGAAATTTCATCCGAGCGAAGTTGAATTATTTTCTTCCGGGAAGAAGTCGAAACCTCTTTTATTTTAAGGCCTAATTTATTTTCGGCGGCTTTAGAAAACAGCGGCATAATTGTAACTGACCGAGTAATTTTTCACCTAGCCGCGTAGATTCTTGTTGTCGTGAAATTATCTAGAATATTAGAGGATTTTATTCGCTTAGAATAAACTTTCAAAAATATACTAATTATAATTTTGAAATAATTTACTGAAACGCTTGAATACTTTTTCCATGTGCCAAGTATGTTTTTGCTGTGTACGAATCACGCGTAAACTTGAAAAGCCTAATGGTTCATTTCAAATAATTATTTTACCCTTTAACAACAAAGATTTGTCAAAGCTACGTTAAATCTTGCGTGCAGAAATATAAGTATGTTTGTCCATTGACTCTAAGACACGTCAGTGCAACATACTGCAGCGCCTTGCCCTGTAGTTTAGAGGGCGACTCAGTCCCTCAAAAAAATACGATAGCTTCTGGATCACTTAGCCCCACTCGTCTCAGCACATTGGCGCCAACAAGTGAGCTGAATTAAACGATAGCACCAACTTTAAAATGAAATGTAATGGTCTATAAGAGAAGTCTTTGATATCTTGTGCTACAAACGAGGGCTTTAGAAGAAATATTGATGTTGTAGTACTCATTCAACGATTTTGAGCATATCTAAGTCTAAGTATGAAAATGAGAGAAACGTAACGACGAACATATTAAGTAGCAAATGTTTCGGAACGTAAAAGTTCCATCTCCAGAGCTGAACCGATAAACCAGATGAACAAAATCATTACAGACAAATTGCATAAATTTTGAGAAAACAAGTAAATTCGCAGAACCTAATCTGATTTGGTGATTCAAGTTAAAATTCTGAGGCTGTGCATTAACAAACAGAGCTTTTACTGTTCAGCGGCAGCGTGTTGGAGCAAATAAACAATGACTACAAATAAAATCGCACTCGTTTTGAGCTTTGCCTTGTATTAAAATGTGAAAGTTTAAGTGTGTGTTTAAAATTAATACATTGATCTCTGATTGTAGAGTGAGAAGGGAAAGCACAATGACGACCATTTCTGTGTCAGCAAGCAAAAAGCGACTAATAAACTGATGGAGAGTTGTACTTCCAACATTTTATAGCTGGCAGTAATTATTCATATAAGAAAACTGCAGGCAGCAGCTATCAAGTGTATTTTTTTTCATTTCAAGACTAAGGACAAAGCTTTTGAATCCCGAAATGTTAGTAATTACATGTGTTCATCGTCACGTTGTCTCTCATTTTTTATAAACAATTAATTCGCCTTTTTACTTCGACTTTCGAAAATTGGGTCAAAGCAACGCTCTCTGGTTCCATTTCATCACCTGCATGTCGATGCGCCTTTCGATTCCCTGGATGACGACCGCACGGAAGGAAGACTCATCCTTGCCCCCAGGTTGTGCAGGGATGTTGCCGCCTCGCGAGCTGTGATCTGGAGTCCCAGGTCCAAGTCCTGCAATACAAGCAGCAGTCATTATCTGCGACAACACTAAATATTTTCTTTCGAACGTGCGACGTAGTGATCTGAATACTAAAACACATTTTAATTCCATTGAACGAAAGGTAGCATGTGTAACGCATGAGGTTTATCACAGAAAGTCGCAGGAAAGAATTATGAGCATCAATAGAAGTATTGGCCTAGCAGTCATGTCGATCTGATAAAAAGTGTATGTCAGTGCAGGCTGTTTCTTCCTAAGCGCTGGGTAAAGAGTTTACTGTGCTGTGTGTTCAAGCTATCGAGAAAGTAAGTCGGCGATGGAGTAAGTAGGTTGAAGGTAGAAAGATAATGAACTGAAATTGGCTACTGAAGACACGGGGGGTTAATTTGAGTAAAAAATATGAGCTTAACGACAATATGGGTTGAATTTATAATGCGATGAAAATGGGACGAACGGAATCTAGAATGGAGGGAAGACAGACTATGAGGCAGAGGAATGAGACACAGTACACCATCCACTTGGTAAAATCGGTGGTGACACAGACCGCCACCGATTTCAAATCGGCAGTGACAAGTAGGATGGAACTTGGGCATCTCTCAGAGTGAATTAATCAGCAGGGGAAAACTTCATTTTGTGATGTCGTCTTTTGTCGAAGAAATTTATTCATAGATCTTTACCGCAAAATATGTTCAGAATTTTTTCACGCCATCTATATTAAATTTATAAGAGTTGGCAGCTATTTCGCTACTTAGGCAGCGTCTTATTGAAACTCGAGTAATGAAGGCTTCATTCATATATGAAACTATTTCAAGATTTTGAATAGTAATTACTGTACTGAAAAAGAATTGTGAGATATCAAGGAAATACAAGTCGTATTCTTGGAAGTTACCTTTGGATGTCACAAGCAAATAGTAAGAACTCACCAGGCGCCGAAAAAAACTTTTTTCTTATTTGAAGATGATCTGATTAATAGTGAATATTTTTTAAAGATACAGCTTAGGATATTTTTGAGGGCGCCATTTATTAATTAATGTTTTTAACAAAGTTTATGATACTGAGCGAATAACAAAGCTGTTGATGTGATTTCGAAATACGCAGTTCGTACGCACCGTTGACATTTGTGTTCAAGTGAATTTTACGAGTTCAAATGGTCTAAAATAATTAGTTTTTTTTTCTCAAAGATGCATGTTTCACAGAAATTAATGAAAAATACTGTGTTATGTTAATTTGATATACGCTTCTCGTGGAAACTAAACATGTTTATTGAATTACGCTCACCAACGCAGAGGAAATTTAACGTCGAAACAAATAGACACTAAATTACGCGGTTTCTCAACGTGGGAGTCAGTTCACAAAATGTCAAATTCATATGTGCGTCCAGTTTTAGTGGGTGAAGTAGTTGTATCTAAAAAGGTGTCTAGGGTTTTCAACTTTCAGGCACCTATACATCAGTTTACCACAAGCGAGTGGCAGGCATTCCTCTACGGCAGTGGTATTCATCGCGCAGCTCTCGAAAAACATCTAAATTTATTACTTATTATATAATTTATATAATATACGCAAACTTGCTGTAGCTGCGGCTCTCTTTATCAATTCGTTTAACCGAAGTGGCTCTCATGCAAAAATTAGTGAATAACACTGCTCTATGGTATCCGCTTGGCAAATGATTGTGCTTGCGTTTGCGGGGCCTCATATTGGGTGCTTTTGATGAGGCAGAGCACAATTCTGGGGCTGCTAGCGTCGAGAGGCATCACTACGCACGGTATAATTAGTGAGCCTAAACTGGATAGCTTGTATTTGGCAAATATCAAATGTCGAGAGCGTTCAGCTGGATACGACTGACATGAGTGCAAGGCGAAAATGCAATAGGTTGGCTCAACTGCGTATTATTAAGCATTTTACGTAAGGTATACTCATGCGGATTCATTGTTTTGAGTCCTCAGTAAAGCACAAATCCCATCTTGATTTCATATATGGTAGATAAGTGCAACATTTATATCATCTGTGTTTATATCCTGATATTTATGTTTGCGTACCGCTGATGCGGCAATTATTTTTGATCATATTTGCCGATGTCAGGTTATTTCTCGTGTTCTAGGTCACAATCTCTTACCACTCAATTGTTCAACGGTTATTATTGCTTAAGATAAGCTAATTTTTTAATCGGATGATTCATTTTCTGATAACAAATGACCAAGTGTTTGAACTCTGGTGACACTGGATAAATTATCTTACTAACGTGACTTTTTGAAAGTCAGCCATTTCTGCGTTCTCCTAGGTTAAGAATAAATTAATACACTTTTGCAAGTACCGTTAGTTTTTCTTACGTTTGTCAGACGCAGCTTATTTCCTCCCTATTGGTTCCTTTTATCGGCGAAGAGTATTTTCATTATAGCATGCTATTTCACTCATTCATTCAAGGGTATGGATCACTCTAAAGGTGACCATCTAGCAAGACAGGTAGTATGTTACGAGGAAGAGCTTCATTTTCGAATAACATCATACATGTTCCAAAAGATTTACTAGGTAATTTTACTCAAAAAGTGTAGGAACGCCTTAAAAATCTCATTCGAAAACAGAGCATGATCATGTGGAAGTCATTAGTTTCTAGCGTAACGAGCGTGGTGCCCAGAGTTAAAAATCTCATTCGAAAACAGAGCATGATCATGTGGAAGTCATTAGTTTCTAGCGTAACAAGCGCGGTGCCCAGAGCTCTAGTTGGCACCACCTTTCATGGTGTAAGAATTGGCCAGAACATTCCATCATCGCCATAGTGAGTCTTCCCGCGCTCAAGGGTAAAGAGTTTAGTTTTGGACAAGCAAGATCCAGTTCAATTCTAGTCACGCAGTCCGGTATTTCCATCAACGCAAGTGTAGTTTATTTGGTGATTTTGGAAAACGAATGAAGGAGGTTATGGAAGGAACTTTTTTCATTAAATTCGCATGTCACTGACTTACTACCTTGACGTAAAGAAAGTGAAAAAATCATATATCAGATTGGCGAGAGCATAATGACCGATTTTAAAATCTAGATAAAAGGATGAACAAGACAAAAAATAAGAAATGTTCATTCATACACATAGTATCCATTGTTTTCTATGATTCCATACCATTTTCCGAGAATTTTGCATATGTCACCCTCGTAAAATTGTCAAGTTTTAGAAGCAAAATATGAACACTTGTTTCAATTTCTCTTTTGTACTCAACCGAAGACCGTCCAAATGGTTTTGTAGCCTTCGGAATAAATCATAGTGAGAAGATGCAAAGTTAGAAGAATAAGCAGGATGAGGCAATATTTCCCAACCAAGCTCTTCCAAGAGGCTTTTGGCTTGTCGAGCTGTGATAGAGGCGAGCACCGATGTGATGAAGGATAGAGCCCTTGCTGTTGACCAAAGATGACCGCCTTTGGATCAATGCCGCTTTTAGTTGACGAGGTTGCTGACAGTAAAATAGCATTAACGGTTTAGTTGTAGTTTAACAGTTCATAACGAATTGTTCCTTCAACGACGCACGAAACACTCAACATGATCTACTTTGGGTGAAGTCCTGCTCTCAGTTGTTGATATGGCTGACTCCCTCGACTGATTTAACTTCGACGTCTTTTAAAATTGTGGTAAACGATCCATTTACCATCTTTTATCATTTTTTGTTACAATTCAACCTAAAAATGATCTTGAATGTGTCGTGAAAACAATGATTGGTAACAGGCAACACGCTGTTGGCGGTTCTCTGGAGTCGGCTCATGAGGGACCATTTTCAGTGATTGAAATTTTCAAACGAGCTTATGAGCTATAATTCCCGTAACAGAGTTGTATTAGATTCAACTTCCCTGCTTGCTTTCTAGAGGTGTTGGTAGGTTGTTTTAAAACAAGTTCTACAAAATTTCAGCATTGTTTCTTGGGACGGTGGTTCCTCAGAAAGAGTGAAACCTCCTTTTCGAAAACGTGAAAATCGTCTCCTTATAATTCTTCAGGCCTAATATGATCATTGGTTAGCAAAATGGGTGTCAAAGGGCAAGAAGTATATTAGTGAAACAAGAATATTCTGAAAGAAATAGTTCACTTTAGTCAGGGAAAAAATGTAAAACCTAAGTTGAAATAAAAATAATAAAAACTCAAATTTTGATCAGTACTTTCGAAATATGGTCATTATTTTCGCACCACCCTGATATAATGTGATTGTGACAATGGGGCGGTCAATATAAATGTTTCTCTTTTCTAAGATTGTGAACAGTGAAACAGAAGACAGGACAGTACCAACCTTATTACCTTCAATACAATGATATCTTCAACAGGAAATAAGCAACAGAATTTTCGCACCGCCATAAATAATTCTAGCTTTTTTACTCCTACCCAGAACGATGCCAGTAATATGCAAAAAATCAATATTGTACGGAAAAAAACATCGTCTCTCGCTTACCAAAGAAACTACGAAATACTATTATTCAGAAACCATGTCCATGATTTCACGCACCGCATGAACTTGGAAATTTTAGAGAGTAATGTTGGTCTAAATATATTCTGGGTATTCTGAAAAGGACTTTCGGCTATGCATAATAATGTTAACATGAAATTCGACTGTTAACTCAAGACGTTCTCTCACCATTCCTGAAAAACTGTTGCTAAGTATTTGCTACAATAGAAAATAAATTTGAACTAAAGTACGCTCTCTAGTCAATGACACAATATGTCTCAAGCTTCAGTGTAAAAACGTTAAAATAATATGAAACTAAAAATTGGATGAACAAATTAGTCCATGATTGGTAGAATAAAATTTTACGCCGATATAAACTTTTACGATTGCAAACATAATGCAGGCAAATTTTCATGCGGTATTTTACCCTGTTATATGTGATATGTAAATGTATATGACTTGCATTTTTAAGTTTCATAACTGAATATTACTGTGCTATTTTCTCGTTTTATACAATTGAGATTTGACACAACGTTGCCTGTTACCCGCAGAGTTTACCGTAATTCACACCTCTACTTTTTTACAGCAGAGAAATAAAAAAAATGTGAAGCGTAGAGTCGTAGATTTAAGTCCTTTACATGCTTACTAGTATATCTCTGATCATGAGACACATTCCTCGTTTCAACGCCTTAGCCTTGAAGAAGCGTTCGAACGTTCTTGAATTATTCAATGGGTCTTTTAAACTACCTCAAAGCGTCCAGATAACCTCCAATTTCAAATTATCTCTATGGACAATTTTCTTAAAAACTCAAATTCGGAAGCAGGTTAATAGTTTTTGAATATTTGTGTAACTATACAAACTATGATACAATCAATTAAATTGCCTGAAAATGGCATTTCTCCAGCAACGCACCAAAATTGAAATGCAGGAAGCAACTGAAAAGTGTACAAGATGTATTTATAGGAAGCTGACTCAGACCGAACGTTAAAATAATTTATGAAGCGGGCACAAAATATGTTACAAAATATAAACTGACTTCGCCCTTTTAAACTAAAAACAACACATTGATTTGGCTTCAATTTGAAGAATTCGTACGTTCACCCAGGTCAAGAAACGTTTCTAGAAAGGAGACACTACATGATTTGAACACTTCAATGAGCGATACGTATCAAACCCGCATGAGCGATTGCTTAGAATCATCTTCTGGGTCTCGTGTTATGCTTACTTTCCATAATAGACTCTTCAAGCTCATCTGGAGTGTTGATGTCGTCAGGAGTGAGCATTTCATGCAAGTCCTCGTGGGATAACATCTGGGCGACGTCGTCTCCCTCATCATCCAGCGAAGACAAAGAATGTTGGTCATCGTCGTCTCTCGAAGTGACGGCGTCTCTCGCTGACACTTTCTTGCGTCTGTTCTGCAGAGTGGAAAAGCTTCGGTCTGGCGTGTGCTGCTTCGCTGATTGACCAGTTGACTGCGGCGACCTTCGAACATCTGCCATTCTGCTGCTTCCTGTTCCAAAATGAAACTTCTGTGATGAAGAAATAAAGAGAAGTAACTGGCATTCGTGAAAACGGAGAATATGAACAGGAAAGAGTAAAATCGAAGTATCATTTGTTTTTTACACATCATTTACCTTCTATCCGACATCAGAAAAATGATGAAAAGACATAATCAAGATCTAGCAAGGAAGTTAATGTTAAAATGAAAAGTATACAACTAACCTAATGGCATGAGAAGAGCTACCACTTTTAATAAGGTCGCAAAGTTCCAGAACGCTAACGTGGCATTGGAAAAAATACTTAGAAGGGAAAGAATAAAAGTGATGCTAATATAAAATTATACGTCAGTACTATAAATGTTAGTACAAAATCAGGAGAACGCTAACATGCAAACGAAGCATTAATAATAAAATAAATTCACAAAAATTCTCTCTCATAGAAAATAGTGATATTATTATTGTAAATCATTATGCTGTGCTCGTCGTAGCCGAGTGGTTAAACAACCCACCCTTCCGTGAAGGTGTCGAGAGTTCGAATCCCGGCGCTGTGTGGCGACTTTCTCCGTTGGGTATAGGGGAAAAATTCAGAGCACAATACCCCACTCTACCCAGGTGTCTGAAATGGGTACCGGTCTTGACCGGAGGAAACCGTCACGGCGTCTTGGTGTTAGTTATAAGGCATTTGAAAAACCAATGTACAAGGTGATATGTATCAGCCTTGAATTGGAAATGAAGCATCTATAGATGCCGATGTTTGTTGTAAACTGAGAGCATTATTTCCTAAAAATATAAACGTGAATACATTGAAAATTTAGCTGTCAACTCGAAATGAAACTGGTCTTAGAAACGTTTCCAAGCAAATACGAAACTTTTTCTTCACTATTACATTTCTGCAAAAGACACTCCGGCGCACAGTCGGTGACTTTATAGAACAAGCTGATCCATGGCAGAAGAGCACGCGCTTGAAAACCTTGAGAACGACGAAGTCATTAACTTACGTGCAATTGCACTAGCTAATGTACTGCGCAAATTTAGCAACGTACTCTTTTTTGTAATTTGGGTGTCGGCGCTACACTGGAGTGCTGGAGCTGGTAATTCTGAGCACTGGCCTACCCTCGTTGTGGTCATGTCACAGCGGCGGCGATGACAGCTACCGCCTTTGCTGTCTGTCTCTGAGCCTGCCTGTTGTACTGTCTCGTGCGCAGCCTATAGCCGAGGTCTGTAATGCGGAGCTGTGTAATATTGCCTTTGACTGCTTAATAACCATTTTGATAATTGTGTAATAGAAATAAATTTTGGAGAAGTATTCTGTAGTATGTTTACAACAAATGTTACAAACTTATACATAAAATCTCTGACAGCTAGGAACATGAAAAACTGAGATTTAGATATATCTGAATGGTGGTTGCCATGGCACTGGCTTACAAGACTCAATAACCTGATAACTAAGAATAAGCTAAGTTTCCTGGGACAAACTAATACATTACTATTTTTACTGGCTGAGCATTGAAGATGCAAAATGAGCTTATCTTGCAAACTCTGTTGAGCTGGTCTGATGTGAACTAGAGCGAAGACTCGATTTGTTTTACTTAGAACACACTGAGTCACAAATTTTGAGAAGTTGTGGACATCTTAGTATCTAACACTTGTTTTAAGACAAGTGAAGCATGCTGATTCAGTACATGAAAACCATCTATCTCGATTGCTTACGCTTTATTACACATACGTTTTAACTATTTATAGTTTACTTCTCATTTTAAATTTTCCCAATTTATAGTTTTATGAGTAATAGTGAACATGGCATTGACTAAGAAAATGATAAAATTGAGGTACATGGCACGTACAATACATATTTACACATAGTTCTTGTTATAATACACACATAAAATCCATACACACTGAAAATTCATCCTTAATCTAAGGTGTGTTTGGTTTTAATTTCTTGGCCGTAAACTTGCATTAGAGTCAAGGATATGGTAGGTTACGCTGAAGTGTCCAGCAGCAGTTAGCTAACGTTGCTGCACTCCATCGCGTTTGATACCGTGACTACATCACTGAGATGCCCTGGTAAAAAGGTTCATAGAGTTCGTCTCTTACAAAGGTTGCTTACTTAGATATTCAGGGAAGATATCGAGACGTGAGTCGAGGAGATGAATTTTGAGGGACATGTTAGCATCCAACTGTAGTTATTCACTGACAGTATTCTTTACAACATTACCATGGTGAGCAGAGGTACAATATTCAAGGAAGTTGCCTACAACTGATTTGAATGCCACCCATACATTTCTTTCAGCATCATTCAGTAAGTCATAGAAGGGTGTCAGTAATTATCTTTCTGATTTGTGGACCCATGAACACACCTTTCACTTTCGCATTACTCAAACCTGGAAAGTTGCGGCACAGATATGGAAATGCATCTGAGTTGTTGTCTAGTGCCTTCCCAAAATTCATCATAAGCCCAAATTAATGTGAAGCGGTGCCATGAACACTCTATCTCAATCGATCAACGGCATACGGACATTTTAATTTCCTGGCTGCATTTTGTTTTCTAATTGGCGATCTTTTCTTTATGTGGTGTCGCTTTCTATCTCTTCTGCCCTTACTCGTAGATACAACAGCAATGCGTAGTATATCATGTTTGCATTCCCATGAGAATGGTGACAACTTCTAAATCACTGCAGATACACTATTTTACTCATAATAGCGAATTTTTTGGTAACGACCTAGTTTCATATGTTTCCTCGAGGAAACATAGAATAGAATATCTAACTTAGAATGATGCAGACTTGTTTCTATTGTGTAATAATACTATTTTCAAATATGTTTTAGTTGAGTCGATGAACAATCGTCATGCTTCAATGTTGTGTTCCACCCCAAGGCTTGACATTAGAATATCATCATCCGAAAAGTAGCAAAGGGTATCACTCATTACATAGAATTTCACAAGTTTCTTATGTCTGTGGCAAAAAATGTTAAGTAGTCGTACCCGGTGCAAGCAAATTAAATTCTTTTAGGGATGAACGGAGCAGTTTAGCTTGATTTTTTGTTAGGGCCAGGTTCAGTACGAGGTCACAAAAATCGGCATTATTCATTAAATAATACCATTTCCGGATTGGTAGTCATGGTCGGGGACGTTGCTAGAAGATGAAAGATAACTTTCTTCTTAAGTTTTTTCATTAACTATATATTCTGTATTGAGCTGTATATTCTGTATTAACTGTACGTATTGAACTACTTTCAAGATCATGTGGAATTGGTTTAGAAACTGAGGGAACGTCAGGATACTTTACTAATGAATACGTTTTATAAGCTAGAAAAGCCGGTGACATTTGCCGAGAAAAAATAATAGTCTGTGGTGTGGTTGCTTGACTCACTCCACATCACAGGGACTCCAAATGCCAACAGGTTCTTCTTCTTCGCCTTCCTTATTTTCCTTCTCCAACCGCGTAAGACGCATGCGTATGTCAAATAGATAAACTGTGCTGCCCATGATTTACCAGTATCCACTTTAGAATCATAATATTGTTCATAAGCTTTCTTCAGAAATGGCGTTGAGGATTTCCGATGAGATTTGCGTGTTAGATACCCGCACATAAAACAAAACAGATCTGGTGAATTTATGCTAACTCTGGCTCCATAATTGAAAAATGAATAAAAAAGGAGCAAATGAAAGATAAGTAGGGCTATATCCTTCATGTTTTTCAACACAATACCTCATTTGTCACTATTTTTACAGACGACGATAATATTGTGGGGCGTTTCATTGGAAATTATTCAAAACGTAGGAGTGGAAAATACGTGATGAAAATTACTTAATTTTTGTCAATACATTTAAACGTGACGGGAGAGAGCAAAATGGTTTTCAGATTTGAAACGAGCATAAAAACTACATTGGGAAAAGTCACCATGTATCCCAGATGTCTAGAGCTTGTTTACCAGTGACATCAGCGCACAGACTTGAATTACACCTACATTCTCTCGGTATTAAAGAGAATGGAACGATGCTCACTCAACAGACTTACATTGGTAGAGAAAGGATGTCATCTGAACTCTGAATCACACTCAGTTGAAGCAAACTTGCAGTCGCACTCGATTTACCAACCGGAATTTGCCTTGCACGTACTGTACATGAAACACTATAGTCGCTACGTTAGCAGGGATTTCTGTCTGTCAGGCAACGCAAATCTCACTGAAATCCCTAAAAAATTGTTTAGTCCGGTAGTGACATCCCCAAATTAAGGTTTGTCACCACCTAATTTCCCTAGATTTGGTTTTATTTCAGATTCATATTCCTCTTTCACTTATCGATTTGGGAAATTCATCGTGAAATTCACTACAATAATGAATTACCAGCAATAAATAATTTTTAAGCAGCAATATCATTAAAGGTGGTACTGTTGCGCTATATCGAGACAGTTAACTAAACTCCGTGTTAATGTTAATAACTTTTTAATAAGGTGCAAATTAAGAGCATATAACTTTTTATAATGATATCAAATATTGCATTTCAATGAGATTTTTGCTAAAAAATGATTCGTAATTGATTACAAATTTCTTCCTTGGAAGAAAACATGTCTTATAGCATTTCGTGATTTGTTTAGTTTTAACAACCAATGCAATAATCATTTTGGCAAAAGAGCGAAGCACCAATCCAGCACTGCCAGGCGAAAACTTTAAACGCCCAATTGGAAAAACGCAACATCAAACTGAGTTTTAAGATGAGTATACATTACTGTATACTGTAGTATAATACATTATATTTGTTGATGCTCAATGTTTGCACACTAAGGTTCAATTGCTGTTTCTCGAAAGCTAAGGTGAAGCCCTCGCACAAAATGAAGAGAGAAACCGAAGGTGAACCGATTTAAGGGAAGGGAAGATCCGGAGATGATGAAAATAAATACAACTAAAGTTGGCTATTTTGATTTAGCGTTAAGGTTTCAATCAAGGCCCCTTCTGAACTCAACGAGCTGAGCCTATAAGACGCACCTGGAATCGCAGGAGAAGTTTTCGTCATGGACACCAGCCCGGCAGGGGGCGAGGCGACGGCGGAGTAGAGGCAGCCCGAGTCGTAGTCACCCGTCGGAGAGCCGGTGTCGCCTTCGTTCTCCGTCGACTGCAGTCTGCCCTCAGCCGCCCGTACACCACTCGGCGAGCTCGGAAAATCCACTGTATAAAACGATTAAGAGTTAGTAGTAATCAACAAAGGAAAATAACACCGAATCTTCAGATATTGAATTAACTTGGCTAACAATTATTCACCTCATCACTTACAATTATTCACCAAAAGCTCATAAAACATAAGAATTAACACATAATTAAGGGATTTTCACGCATCTATATTTAATCCATATACGGGAGTTTTTCCCTTGGTACTGACTACTGATTAGTAAAGAGAACAGCTCATTCATAAACGAAGGCTGCGTACACATGAGCAAATACAATGACGATATAGTGTCCAGTGGATTGTTAAATAACCTTCATGCTGAAGATAGTCTACAATTTAAACAATTTAAACAATTTATTTACCACAGGTGATACAGAGATAAAATGTTTCTCAAGTCTAGTAAAATGGTCAAATTTGAGTATAGCTACCTGTGGGCCCGAATAAGTTCAGTGACTTCTAGGGCATCCTACCATCAAGGTTAGTCTTAGGAGTACAATAATGTTTAACCTAATTCACTTAAACTAGAGACGCATTAGACTGATCAATGAGATAATTAACTCGAAATTAGATACTTCATTTCACAATATAGTTCATATGGACTAGATTTAACAGTATATTCGACAAACGATTCAAGAACAGACTGAAGATCGGCGAAATTAACCAAGGCAAATTACATTATTAGGACTACGATAATATCGTCGTTCAAGGCTAAGATGTTTTCACATAAGAAGGTGAAAGGACAACTTTATATAAAAAACGAAAATGTGGAATCTATGCTCAAGGTGTGTTCCCATACAGAGGATCGAGCGAATAAAAGCAGCTAGTTAAGAAGGAAAAAGGATGTAAGGACGATGAAGTAATAGCGAAGAAAGCATGAAAACTGAGAGGAGAATAGTGTTAACGAAAAATAGAAGTCCCGAAGTTTGTCTAAAGCTGAGGTAATCTAAATGAATTGCTCCCCAGGTGAAACCAGTCCCCATAGCATAGGATAGGCAAACCAAGCTAACCTGAACTTATCACTTATCTTTTGCCCTCTGAGGTAGCGCTGAAAATTGGAAAATCCGCTGCGCTAAGGCCTTGAATAGCTCACCTAACGTATAAGAAATGGCCAAGGCATGAACAATATTATTTTATATGAGAATTAAAGCAGAAATACTGGTAAATAAAACATATTTTACATAGGCACCAACTGGATTCAGTTTTTAAAATGCTGCTGTTAAATTTTTTGTAATATCTGTAAATTCACTTTTCCTAATGATTTTTTAGGTGTCACTCCATTTGAGAATATATTATTTGAATTCAAAGTGGAGTATGTACGACAGACAGTAAGCAGATTCATAATCAACAGCATATCACCTGCATGAAAAACATGTGAAAAGCAAATACATGAACAAAAAACTATGGGTAACAAGAATTTCAATTAAACTTTTCATTTTTTGAATACCGGGCTCTGGCTCGTAGACAGCAGACTCTGGCAATGAGAAGTCGAGACTGTGAAGATTGAGAGACATTTTCTGACAGTCAAGAAGCTGAGGTGATTTCTTGATACCGCAGTAGTCGACGGACGGAGCTGGAGTTTTAGGAAGTCTCTTCTGTGTCCTGCCGCTGGTCTCGGCGACGGGGAAACTATTTTCAGCCACATCGTCGCAAGGGCTCGACGTCTTTAATGATAGGTCATTAAAATGAGGCTGCAGGAAGACAGGAGACTCTTCAGAATCGCGTAAATCGACAGTTTCGAGCTCTTTCGTCTCCAACAGAGCATTCGTTAAACTAGACGCGAATTCAGCAATAGAAGTTTGAGGTTTCTTCACAACGGAAGCTTTTGCAGGCACTTGAGTATCATGAAGTTTGGATATAGTAGGTCTATCTCTTCTACTTCGTACACCCTCCTGTTGAGACCGATAGTGAAAACGGTCGCCCTCGGAAGACAGTCTTTTGGAGACACTGCCTCCTTTACCACTACTGGAGTTGATATTCAAAACTGTGACGTTGGACGGGTCCGTTGAGGAGGAGGCATTCTCGCCTAGAGGAGATAAAGTCGTAGAAAACCGACAGGAAGGATTGGGGGAAAGTTGCACAGTTCTCTTAGGGGAAGAAGTATCGGAAGCAGAGGACCTGCTACCCATGATGACCGTGTTTGTTGTGGACTGCTCTTCGCCAATGCTGGACAATCCTCTACTTGCTATTAGAACCTCACCATTCTGAAAAGTTAAAAAAATTAATAAAAATTGAGGAAGCTATACCTACGTGAAATATTTTACACAAAGAATGACGTGCAAGCATCAACTTTCTTATGAATCTAGCTTTTCCAACTATGTAATAAATAAATTTAGTGAAACGGGTTTGGATGCATCATAAAAAACAAAGCGACCTGCAGACAACCTAAAAATACGAGACCATAGATTTTCTCTAAATTATCTTTGGCATTTACCTTTTCAGTTTTCGAAATAAAAATAGAATCCAAAAGAACGCACACCAATGAATCAGAATGGCACACATTTACCAATTTAGAAGTTTCTAAATACTCAAGAAACAAACATACTTGAAAAAGTGGAATGATGCAAAACCCCGGCCGCTGTGGCGCGCTGTCTAATTACATCCCCCTTTAGGCTCAGTACGTCATACACCGCTGGAGCTTTCTTGTCTCTTTTGCAGTGAGTCCTTTCTTATGTTTTTCCAAGCATTTGTTTATTCATCTTTTGAAAAATATAAAATACAATGCAAACACAAAAACGCATACTTCGTACACGTACAACTAAACAATAATTTTGAGCTAATTGTTGTTGACTAAATTTAAATCAGAAAGACTTAGCCCCATTTTCTCATTTACGAGTGATGCTTCGCTGGGCGGCGATGGCTCGGAGTTCCCTTCAGCCCATTTGAATGGCTGAAAGTTTCTCCTCTCATCCCATTCTAATCGGCACAGGTTTTTCTCAGCCCAGATAATGACTTTACTAGCTAGGATCCTACCAGGTGCGCATATCGAGATTGACTTATCAAAGAAAAATATGGTCAGAAAGTTCTCTCGATTCTACTAAAAGCTTTGATCATCACGCCCTCAAAATGCTTCAATGTTTTTCGAAGCAAATTTTTGTGTGTATTTTTTGATGAGATGTCATCGTGTGAGATTTCCAGACTCTTAACTGTGACAAATTCGTCAACAGCCAAATTTTCACTCGAAAAGAACTTTTATTATTGACCAGTGACCAGTCAACCTTTTAGTTGACGTTCAAAAGTGTTCTTGGCTATTTCACAGGGACAGGGATCTACCTCGAAATAAAGAGCAGCCATCTTACTCACTTTCAATTAACCTCCATAATATAATAAATAAACCTCCATAATAAAAAACTGGCCTTATTCCATTTGGAGACGATATCAGAAATAAATTCAGACCGCAGACAAGATCTAAAGGACACAAGGTGACCTGATTTCCAGCGACTTTGAAAAATCAACTTTCAAAAAAAATTATGTGAACAAATACGGGCAAATGTTGCAGCGAACCAGTTGATGAGTTCAATTCCTATGAGTAATTGGTGGAAGATTTCATTAATTCATCATTAACCTGAGTTCAATATTTACAAGCAACACGACTAAAATTAAACCAAATAGACTCGCACACTTGTGTCTTTCTAAACGCAGATACAATTTTTTCAAAATACTGGTTTAATTTTCAATCTTTTTTATACCTCAGATTAACTGATTTGCTCAAATGTGCCAGAAATTGAGCTCAGCTGAAAAGGAAAGTCCGCGGTAAAAAAGTCACTTGACCAATAACACGAGCATAACGGCTCCTCAAACAGGACATTCGAAAGCAACTTCGGTTGAGAACAATGCCTCGTATGTATCTCCAGGCCTGCTCATTGAAACCGTGACTCCACGGCCGTGGTTGGGAAATTTCTCACCATTTGTGATGAATCGAAGGGGCCAAATTAATTTGGCTTTGATCGTTCATTGATTTCCCACAGAACGATCCTGAGCAAGCTTTGAAAAATTATAGTAGACATGCAGTGATACTTTTCTGTCAAAAAAGGGTAAACATTTTCAGTTTACGGTGATAATTTCTGATACGATAGAAAAAAGGAGTGTATTTGAGTTTGCTTGGCCCCAGTAATAGTCAGCACTATTAAATTAGAATATTTTAACTACGGAAATATTGTACTCGCACATTTTCTTGCAGTATCAGTAGATTAGGGTTTTCATTTTATCACTGGAGTATGACAGTTATATAAGATAGGCTCCTCACACCGTATTCATTTCTATACTGATCCTGCAAAACACAAAATTGTAAAAATCGTCAGTAACAACAAAAGTAGAACCCAGTTCAACAGACCAGTAGAAAAATGCTCAAAATTGAACACTATCGCTGAAATCTGCCTGAGCAACAGCATCGATTTTTCAAGCGCTGTATCGCTTTAACTGCGATTAATTCTTTCCTTGAATACTTATATAAATCAGATAGTACGCAATAAATAGGCTCAGTAAGTGTTTAATAGGTATTTACATACCTTTACACACTACATACGTAAATTGTTATCACTTCACACACAATATCATAGAAGGTGTGATGGAAATTAAATAGAGCTATTCAATTACTTTTACTCAAATCCTTTTAAACTGACCATTGTTATGGTTAGTCGAATGACGTCATTGGTACTCGTATATTGCCGAGTGTAGGATCAAGCAAGAGATGTAGGACACGTTGTTTTCAGAACCAAGTGTCCTACATCTCAATATCTCCTATGTTTCGAGGCCAGTTCTTAGTAATGGCAACGTAGAAATGACGTCACACGAATGGTCCGCAGGTGGTTGCATTTTGAATGGAATTCATTGTCGGTGTTTATCGGAAAAATATGATCTCGTTTACCGGCATAATTTATATTAGAGATTTTATTTTGCTGTGTGTGAAAGATTGCATACATGAAGTATAAAGATATGAGGATTCCTTTTACATGATTTTTAGGCTTGTAGCGTACGTTTTTCTGATTTATATACGACTTAATGAGGAAATCCCAGTCGACATGCGGAGCTGTGCTGTGTTTGAAAAGAAATTATTTATAGCAAAGGCAGTTTTAAAATTCATAATGTCCAATGCTGAGCTTTTCTCCGTCTGTTTGTTAAACTTTCCCAGACTCTTGTTGCAACTGACGTTTTTTGATGGCTTCGTGTTATACTCTCCTGATTATTAGTTAAAAACGAGTTGAAAAACCGAAGAAAACACTAATTTTTATGGATGCAATTTAACAGCTTCCAAATTGAAATTTACTCATTGGTAAAGATAAAGAATGAAGAGGAGAAACCTTTTTTGTTCAATTAATGCAATGCGAAAATCACATTTCAAGTAGCTGCGCAGCCAGCTGGCTGATGAAAAAATTCTAACAGTAAATCTAAAAGCAGAGAACTTTTCAAAGCAAAATAGCATTTAACAGAATAAGGATGAAACAATGAGTCATGCTGTCATTTTTGCGTACAACCAAAAATTCTTTGTGGGAAGCTTGAAAACGAAATTTCCTGTAGAATTCGGAAGGTTACTTTAAGCCGTGAAAATCAGCATCACAAATATCATTTAACATCACAAATTGTTATTTGTTTCTGCAGGCATTCCTCACTATCTATCCTCGAACATTTTCTACAGCATACAAAATCTGAAGAACAGGCTGGACGACGAAAAAGAAGAACATCATTCTCCTGAAAGAGTCTTGGTGAAGTTGGTGCAGTGGACAGCTCTATTATCTTTTTGGAAGAACCATCCATCACAACACCAAAGAGAGCCCTCCGCCGTTACGGATGCTCTTTCCGACATGTCAATATAACCAGTTAGCCTGCAACCCATAGTACAATCCGAAGTTCCACTGTGCCTCTGGAGGAAAAGGTATCCCACACCATGACTGAGCCTCTGCCATTGTGCCTCGTAGAAAACGTTTCAGACTGCAACTCTATGTTGTGCCAGTATCATTGGAAGCTATTAGGACCATATGGACTCAATTTTCTTCGCATCAGAAAACAAACCTTTATTCCACTTTTCAACACCAAATGCTTTATATTCCCTGACAAACTCTAAACGGTCTATTTTGTGACATTGATGAGCAGACGAGGCTCTATTAGACGTATTCATTTTTGAAACACATTTGCCTCTGGGTCACCTAAAGATTATTGGACTCCAATCGTCATGATTTTCATGAGCAAGCCTGGAGACGTACGAAGAACTGATTCACAACCGCAATAGCAACTTACGCAATACATCATATTATTTGTAGTGCTCGTATGACATTATTTTATGATATTTATAACGAGAATTTTTCTACTATATTCCGTTAATCACAACTTATAAAAATAAATGGAATGTCATAACTTGCACAACAGTCATATCGTAATTTGGCTGAAAAAATAGTATCAAGAAAAATCACAATACGCTAAATTTCAACAAAATAATGAGGTAAATTGAAAACTAATGTAAAAACAAACAGCTCATTTGCATATTGCGCTATTGCAGTCCTCAAAGCTGCTATCTTGAACAAAATTTACTATCTGCCACGTATTTTTCCATACAACACTTATATCATAACGTAAAATTCAACTTATACAACTTATTTTAACACCCTGGAATCCATGTTATTCATCTCGTGAGTAAAAAACATTCATTACAATAACAGCAGCAGCAGTAGCACAAAAAATTATAACAAGCAGTATTACATGCAATAATTTTCGCTTTAACATATAATTTCGGAACGTGCTCATCCTAGCTATAATTAAGAACGTTGATCCCCCGTGTATTCCTCAACTCATTAACCCTGCATCGTAATTAAAAACAGTTTCGGGTTACGCTTTTTAACACATCTTCTTGGCTCCATAAAACCGATGGAAGCTCTTCTCTTCCGCCAAAATGGAGCCCCAGGTGGTGTGGTGAGATTGTTACGGTTAATAACATAAAATTAGGGCCAAGCGAAGTTCAGAATGGCAAATTTGTTCGTGCTGTTCGATTGCTATGTGAGCAGCAAGTATACACAGTACAAGTATGCTGCTGATGATGAGCCCTAAAATTCTTTTCTTGCGATTCAATTTTTTATCTCTCTTCAAGTTCAAACATCGATTTCGACTGTCAATGTCAATTTTGAAATATAGGGTGACATTAATCTAAATGCCGTATGGAATCTTATTTCCCAACAGGTTTAAACGATTGCCAAAGCCGATCTTGGGATCCGTGAGAAAGAATGACACTGTGCCTAACGTTAAAAAAATCTATTTATTGACATAATCAAATTTCTATCCAAAATCTAACTTAGTCTTCCAAGTTGGTTAAGTTAAGTTCTTATACCACAAAGCTTTCTAGATTTGATGAACGTTGTGAATCCGACTCATTTGAAATCTCTTTCCACATCAATCTAAAGATTGAAATAGTTTGATGGTACTCTGATTACAAATACTTGGAGGGAACAAGCTTATGGCAACATAGAGGGTGAAGAAATTATATAGAAATCTGTACCTAACATGAGGTACGTTAATACTGACACGACGTAGTCCTACTGACAAATGAGGGTTACTTTCGGACCAAACCAACAATTAAAAGGTGAGATTAATTGTCCGACTGATTAACAGCAACTGTTCGAACAGAAAGAAATGAGTTTGTATTTGAAAACATGAGCTCAGAATTGAATACTTCCGTATGGCAGCAGGTCTGCTTCCTCAGCTGGTCCACAAACACCTGCGCTTACTGTTGTGCTAAAACATCTACACAGTGGTCAAGTCTACCCAAAAATTTTGCTTCGACGAGTCGGAACTCATGGTTCGCAAGCAAGAACCATCCATCAGGGACAATTTACGAGGGCCCATATTCAAACTAATATAAGCTCTCCAATCGTACAATATATTAGTGTAAGTTATTAAAATGTGTTCCGTTCAGTTGCTCCACAAGTTCCTAGGTACTAGCAAGAGGGTTTGCGCAGACACAAGCTGCTAACTCCACACAATCGAGATGTTTCTTGAGAACCATCTGTTCTATTGGCTCGCAAGTCAGATACCACTCTTTCTAGAACAGAAAAAACCTGCAGCTTCTCTTATTCGTTACTATGCATCACCACAAGTACTCTACTTATACCTAGCAGCTGTGCCAGGCAACTGCACATTTTTATGCGCATTGTAACATGATTGAAGTAATATTTCTCTGCGACTTGAGTATAAATATATGCAGCTTAAGATCATTAACATACATTGCTTATATGTCGGAAGAATATGTGAAGCATTTCTTAGCGATAAAGGCGGTTCTCGTTTGAAAAATGTTGTCGAAAACATTATTCAAGACAATTAGGTGTCATAATTATATCTACTTGATACATCAAGCCTGATCAACGCTAATCACGGGAATGGGAGCACTTTTTCTAAAAATTATATAAAGGTCACGTTAGATAATGAAAATTTAGGGTGTTGTGAATTATATGTACTAACAACACAAATAAATTTATCAATTTCTACGGAAATAATAAAATAGGTCACGTCAAGACGCACAACTAAAAGGAAGAGGCTCCGTTATGGAGTGGGATGCCTTTTATTTCCCGATAAGGGAAATAGTATTTTGGCGACTTGTTCGAAAAGTTTTCAGTTTAAAATAAGTGCAGTATCTGTAATAGTTTTTGTCAGCCCAGCGCAGCAAATGTGACTTGGAGTAAGTTCAGAGCAGTCCACTGCGCCAATAGTTGCGATAGCACCCAATCAACCGTGCTTTCAGCAGTTCAATGCTGTTTAAAGTATACGCGTGCTATTGCAGTAAACGTCGCCTGAGACGCAGTTGGCAAAAAGCAGCCGCGAGCCAATTACTGCAATTCGGTGCCACTCACTGGATTTCTCAGACGAAATCACCTCAAGGACGGCGCGCAGACATGGTGCAAGAAAATTTTGGAAACACGGACAAGACGTCTGGCGTCCGATACCACAGTAGAACTACGCTAGTTTTTGAAGTTTCAAGTAGGACGGTGAAGAACGTTATAGCTTCAATTTAATTTTGCCATCCGACTGGGAGTTGCAATTAGCTAAAGTTTGAGTCCTTCATGCAAAAATCATTACGGCTTAATTTCATTCAATGTCGAGCGTAGAATGAATCGTTGGAAGAATAATGATAAACATCAACTTTCAATCGCCATGAAAATATCAAATTGTACTCCATTCTAACACATACATGTTTTAAGAAAGACGTCAAAAGAATTTTAAATGTGAGTAATATTAAACAACGAGTATGATCACCAATAACCTACTCTATTGAACTTTGTTCGTACTAGCTTTCAGTCATGATCACATCAGTGGCAGCATAAACACCAGTACAATGACTCATTACATTCATCATCATCGCCTAATGATATTCATCCAACTTCAATAAAATGAAGATCACTGTGAAACCCAATATTGCTTTCAGTTGAAAAGGAAACATGAAGGATCACTATTTCAGTGTCTCTGTTGACACAGCTCATCACGCAGATAGAAACAAGCATAAGCACTTATTAGACGAAAGCTGTAGCAAAGAAAATAAATAACGAAAAATAAAATAAACACAAGCGCAAAAATGAGCAAAGAGGAGGCCTGTCGAACTACACAAGTCTATACAGAAGGTTCAAGCAATCTTTATCGAGTTTTGAAGAGAAATGATCTATTTTGTTAGCATTTTCTTTGCGTCTGGATATGAATTGATCTGCGATTCATGCAAAGTGACCCTGCATTTGGACCAACAAAATATTTTTGTAGCGCACATTGCAGATTGAGGTAGCTACCTGTTAAGGAAGCACGAACACCAATGAAGGGTACAAGTTATTCTGTAAGTACATACGATGAAAAGCACCAAGACATTTCTCTCGCAGCACAGGAGTTCTACATTAACAACAAAGCGTCGCTAAGTTAACAAGGTGAGTAGACAAAATATCATCTTTATAGTGTGCCCGCTGAGAAAGTTGAAGCAATCTCAGTTGAAATATAGAGGCAATAAATAACCATGTTATAATTATTCCATACAATTCATTCCTTGCATATAACTATTTGCTTTTTACTTCAGTAAAACTACATGAAACTAGAGTAAAAATGGTTTTGTTTGGTCAACTCGAGAACGGAAATAACACAAACTAAGGATTGTAAACATAAATTTACCAAGAACAGCTCCCCTGATGATCAAGGAGCATATCTAAGCCATTAATGCACCGTCAACTTAACTTTTCAGTCTGGCGAATATTAATAAGTTGTTTGGAAAAAATGGCTGACTTTAGACAAAATATTTTATAAATCGAATAAGTGACATTTGACGTTCAAATTAGTCTAAGTATAAATCTTGAACAGCCATGCATCTCTGCCATCTATCAAGGCGACCATTTATGTCACGTCCATAAAAATCTTGTGACTTGGATGCTAGGAAATCCATGAAAACAGATTCGACCTCTTCTACGGTTGTAAATGTTTTGTTGCTAAAAAATTGTCCCAATGCTTCAAAAATTGGTAATCTGCGGGAGAACGATCAGGAGAATAAAGTGGATGTTGTAAAGATTCATATCCCACGTTTGTGAGCTTCTGTAGAGTCATTTTTGCAACATGAGAGAGTGCATCGTCAAGTGTTCGGGTGCCTCATCACGATTAATCCATTGACCGGATCGTTTCCGATTATCATAAATATTCCAATTGTCGTCTCGATCAAGAAATGGAACGCTATTGTTTCGATAGAAAAGCATCGAACACAATTCAAAACACTGTGCTCATTGATGTTGCCGATTGGCTTCAGATAGTCTGACACAGCTGTAAAGGGCCGTTTACACTATAGGGGGACATTTCGGCCGTGAGGCGCGACACGTGTCTACGAGGCTCACCACTCAGTTTCATATTTGTGTGTATTCATGCAAAGTTCCCTATTCGCCACGGTAGTTACGAGGCTCTTGAGTGTCGAGGATTACGAATTCGATCAGAGCGAATAGGAAACGTCGTATAAACACACACAAATATTAGCCGGTGTGGTGAGCCTCGTCTACACATGCCGCGCCTCACGGCAGAAATGTCTCCTAGTGTAAACGGCCCTTTATAATGCTGACACTAAGTCGGTGAGAAACTTTCCTGACACTTTGGCGTGGGTTTTGCTCGACAATCGCTCTCAAATCTTCATTCTAAAGAATGGGTGGCCGACTCTACCGTCTTCATCTTTGAGGCTCTTCACCTCCACCACGAAATTTTTGAAACCATCTTCGTACTGTTCCTTAACTTGTTGCGTTTTATTCACAGGCCTTAATAATGTTTGCAGTAGTTTGAACAACAATGTTGCCCAGCTTGAACTCACGCAAGAAAAGTAATCGCAAGTCTTCATTTTCCATGTTCAAAATTATGGGTCTTGGTTGAATTGAAGTGCTTAGCTATTACTCACAAATTTACACATAATCCAATTCAAATTTTTGACGGAATTGCTATTCGATTACCAAGTTAAAAACAAATTTCGAATATACAATTAAAAACCAAGTCCAACATTTTTTATTCATTTTAAGTTAGTAACGACACTCAATACCATAGAAATTACCGGCCGCGAACAATGCCAACCGATTTCAAATACTGCGATCGACGCCGACACCAAAACTTCGACGAGTCCGCAAAGTAATAAATAAATTCACCATTTTTCAGAGCCTGGGCTCGATAGGCGAAGAGAGGCTGTCGGGTCAGGAGTTTTTGATTGATGGCGAGGTGGATCAGAGCGAGTGAGATGTTGAGCGGCAGCCGGCCCACGCAGAGCTGTGAACACCGCGCCAAAAGTGGCCGCCACGCAGAAAAGCACCGCAGGATGTTGTCAGGATCACGTGATGTGAGTAGGTATGCGTTTCACCTGCTATGCGGTCAGCTCTAAGGCTTGTTTGGTGAAGCACGCTCAATGAGAGATTTAAGGAGCCAATTAAAACATTGGGAGTATTCCAAACATAAATGTTCTTTCCTCTTTGGAATAGAATTACTACGGTCAATTGTTTTTTGTTTAACAGCATAATCAAAACGTTTCATTTTATTAGGTGGATTCAAAATTTGAATTCCAGCTGAGTCAAACAATTATATTTTTCAACTCAAATTCTGTTTCTCTACTAATATTATATCTTTAAGCCCTAAAATTTTAGGTTTTTTCTTAACTAATGCACGAATAGATCTGAAGTTAAAGCTCAAAAATTTCTCTGTGCAATCCACAAAAAGAAACATTTTTCCGTCGACGCGGTGGGGTAATAACTAGACTATCCTGACCTTTAATCGACTTTTCGACAACGTATCAACCTGTGCGCGTATTAACTTTTCAAATTTTTTATGTAGACGCTTAAGTTACTCTCAAATTGAGGCCAACAAAATTTCATAGATATCACCATTGAAATAAAAATTACCATTTCTCCCACCAGCGTGAGTAAACAAAGCTTTCCTACTTTGCCATAATATTTTTAGACAATTTGAAAAAGACGAGAATTTTATAAAAAAAATGAGTGATGCGGTGAGTGGTTCGAGCCGTGATCTCAGAACAGCACTCCGGTAGCAAATGGTCGCCAACGAGACAGGCAGAGAATGTTGCTATAACGGCACCGCACAAAGCTACGATATGACACGCACGTACGTAGAAATAATTCCATTTTTCAACTAAATACCTAAATCATAGCGCGTATGTGATTGGAGATGGCTCATAAATTTAGTCATCTGGGGCATTGAAAAATCATCAAAATAGTCAAGAGGTCTAGTAGAAGAGCAGATAGCAGGTTCTCCAAATGATTTGTTTCAAGTCCTATGAGTTAGAAGTAATTCAGTTTCATAGCAAAATTCTGAGCAAAAGTAAAGCCTAGCACATATCTAACGGGAGGAGTTTTCTTTGGGAATCCTTCAATTAAATACCGCACTCGGAGTTAAGTGCTTCAAGGGAGAAGATGTTCCAGGTGCTTTGAGAAATACGGTTAAGTAAGTTTTCTTTTTCTGAAATAGAATAGGTTTTTGCTTTGCTACGAACTACCTTTGCTTCGGCTCACTGCTATCCACTATTCCAGCATCTATTGCTTTCTTTTTCAACTGTAATTTTGTTCTATAAACTTCTTTCAATCATGCTCTTTCTATATGCGCAGAGCGTTGGGACACACTATGTGCATGAATTTCCAGTTCCTTTAATTCCATACTAGATAGCGCCTTCTTCCTTTCTCTCTTGAGAGCACTTTTGTAGGGGTTGGAGAGGTTTAAACAACTTAATACTTAACCTTATCTAATCAAACACGAAGTAATACAGTAGTGTCCCATTTCAAACTTTTGTTTGAAATTCAGTATGAAATTTTCATTGTCAAAGCGTGTTCTTGCATCGCGTAACATTGAAAATTGTTAAACAAGCATCAGTGCACAATGGCTTCACCGAATACCAATATCTTAATTAAAGGGTAAAATTAGGTTCAGGCACTCAGGGCTCAGAGAGCTAAATAAGGATTTTTGCTTTTAAATATTGGCTTATTAATCTAGACGATCCTAATGACTTCCAAAGTTATTGACAAAATGAATAGTTACCCCTGAAACGTTTTCTGAGGGGTACGGTGAGAGAGGTTATGTCATGGTGTGAAGTGCTTTTTCTTCCCGAGGCACAGAGGAACTACAGGTTGTTTAAGGAAGTCAAACAACGGAAGATCGTGTAAACATGTTGCAGAGAGCACATGCACATTGCGACGAGGAGCCCGTCTTTTGAGTGGTGATGGATGGTTCTTCCAACATGATAATACAGCGATCTACAACGCTGTCTGACCAATACTTCCATTCACGAGAAGATGTTCCTCATTTCTGTCATCAAGACCGTCGACAAGATTTGAATCTGTAAATGATCGTTATGCCGGTATTGCCGCTTAGAGTAATCTTTCCCTAACCCTACCGAAAACTCATTTCAAGCACTTCGCGGAGAAATATTGAGAATATGATCAATAATGGCAACATGATACATTTTCCCTCATTTGTCCTATTACTATGTCCTCACTATGTTAAGTATAACTTCTTTATGAAGAACCTTCCTAATTTTGGTATCCAGAACTTGAATTTTTGATCAGCTAGCAAGCCGCTTAGTTTACGAAAATGTAATTTCCTGATAAAATTGATGAGGTAGAAATTGTTTATTTTCCCCATCCTCCATTTAGTAAACTTGATTTAGAAAATTTCAAGGTCTATCCATGCAAAATATTTATTTCCTGTTTTTCAACTATGCTCAAACCGAAGATAAATTTACAGATGTACAAAAATTTCTCACCTTTTGACTCAACGTATCACTAGAAATCAATGTAAAAAATAAAACTACTCCCGCAAGTGTAAGCAAACTCGCCGCAACAATCAGGAAACGAATTTTCCAACATTTTACACCAACGATAAGTTTGACTTTGTTCTAAATAATTTTTGAGCACATACTGCGCTCCGCCTTTTTCAAGTCTGTAGGGTTGATGATAATTAACACATTTTCTTCAATTACAGGTAGAACCGGTTCTCTGTTACACGAATGTAATATCCCTACGTCAAATTCTTTCAGTCACACCATTCTTTTCTCAGGCAGCCGTATTCGAGAGAGAAGTCGAAAATTTTTGAATTTTTTTCGTGTTTGTTGCCTTGAATCTCAGCTCAGGGCAACTGGAATCTTGGTCGGGGGAACGAGTAAATGCACGTACTCTACTTCCGAACATGAAAAATACCTTGTCCATTACCACTCGACGATGAGGACCGCTCATTCATATACCAGGTACGCAAATACAAATAAATAGCTATCATCAGGCGAAATATGTGAATGCGAAAAAATCGTTTTAAAATGTTCCCGCCATACACTCCTTAAAGATTTGAATGAATAAAAAATACCTAACACGATCAAATTATGCGACTACTGATAAGCGATGACAAAAACTCGTGAAGTATTCAGCTGCAACGAGGTAAATCGCACATTTGAAGAAGCCAATTCCACATTTGAAGAAGCCAATTCCACATTACTTACGTGTACAGGGTATCTGAGAGGGTCGATGACAGCTGCGGAGTCAGGAGCCGAGCCTGTGAGGGTGGACGAGTCGTGCTGGGGGAGGTACATCGCGCCAGGCGGGCCTCCTCAGGCGCTCACGGTGATCACCAGGGGCACGGCTGGCACCAATCACCTGAACAGCCACACAGTTTCGTCAGTAGTGCGCGGACATGAAATGATGTGTGATGTGAACAAGTATGGGGTAGAAAATTTACTTGCGGTTTGAAGCATTCAATGGAGACACAATTATGAAATTTACAAAAAATGTACGATTAACACTTACAAACACAACCTGTGAAAAAGACTGAAATATTTGTCTTGTATATGAAATGTATGCTCAATTTAATAGAAAGTGTAGAGAAAAAATGGACACCTGGAAAAAATCTTTACAATTTTTTGGCGCAGCACATATACTTGCAATTGCAGCTCTTGGACGATTTCTGTACATTCTGACTAAATCCTGGAAAGATTTCAGTAGGATTTACGCTCATTCTTCTTGGTAAACACCTTCAACTCATTGAAGTTTGTCGATCGCCCCCCTGTGCTTGACTGTTAAGATTTCTTCATAAATATATTTTACTCGGGTTTAAATCCGGTGATTACCAAAGCCGCGTCAGAGCTGCGATGTTTTAGCTGTGGAATCATTCACGAATTACCGTGGTGGTGTGCAAAAGATAATTGTAATGTCAAAACATCCATCCAAGCCCGTGATTCAGTTTTTAAGCATATTTTTGGAAATTACCTTCTCAAATATCAAGATGTTTGGGCTATCCGCAGTCACTTTAATTATTTTAATAGGCATGTACTTTTGAATGCTATGCAACCCCATACCATTATACTCCCACCATCACGTTTCATTATTGGGATGATTTTCCAGGAGTCCTTCACCTTTCCTCGGCACATAGTGATATCATTATGGCCATAAAGTTTGTCTTGCTTTCAACAGACCGTAAAATTTATTTAAAAAATCATCATTGCGCCCAAAGTTCTCTTATGCAAACTGCAATCTTGATTTTCGGTGGTTTCTCCAGTAATGGGAACTTGGGCGGAGGCGGTAATTTTAGTTTTTGCCGCTGAAGTTCATCCTTAATATTTCTTTAGCAGGCAGGTGTTCCAACATCACTAGCATCTTCTTTGAATATGTCTTTCGTCACAAACGGATTTTTTTAACCTAACGTAACATGTTCCGCAATATTGTAATAAAAATTTTTCGTGGTGTAATAGATCTCTGAAAATTTTCCGAAGTACCAACCATCTTTATTTCTTCACAATTTACATACGGAACTATTCCGACACCTCATTCGTGCAGTGCATGTCCACAGAAATAATACGATCTTTTGATAACTCCTTTTATATCGGCATCTTGTAGTGCACTTGGTCTTCTAATGTAAAAAACGAACCCTAAAATCTCATGATAATCGTATTTAACACACAATTCAAATTTTCCAGCATTTCCTTGAGTAATTTGCTAACGGAACGCGAAAATTGTACTCCGAAAACGTATTTTAGAAAGCGTCCAAAAACTTTGTTCATTAATCATTCATAAATTCTGTTATTGAGCAAACATTCTATTTTCGACTTTTAGTGATGTAGTAATGTGTGCCGATGTATACTTTAGGAAATTATGCAGATTTCGCTATTAAATATTTTCAAAAACTACAATTAAATAAAATTTTCAACACTCCTATTATACATTTGTTTCACCTCACTGTAGTTGCCTCTTGAGCCAGCTGCCCCAGGTGCGCATGCATAGATGCACTTTGAGCTGGTCCATGAATTTTCGGATGTTCTTGCAAGAGCTATCCGTTTGACATCGACCTGCGTCGCACACGATCAAAAAACCACAAAACTTACACGACACTCATGATAAATTTACAGCTACTTTGGTAACTGAGTAAATTGAAACTGAGATGTTTACTTTAGCAACGGAGGCAGGGACAAGATTTTTTTGCCTACCACCCTGTCGTAAGCCGACTCCCACCCAAGGGAAGAAAAAACTCACGTTCACTGAACAGAATTAAACAGACCTGAGCCATGCTGGCTGCAACACAATTGGATTTCAAACTGATCTAATAGCTGTATGGATTTTACTAGAATTGCTCCACCTATTCGATGAATTACCAGTGGTGACGGTTGTAACATATACGCACATTGAAAATCTCACCAGAGAAACAACATGAGCACTAGGTTTAGGTTAGTTGAGCTTGTCTATCCTGTGCTTTAAAGAATGGCGTCCCAGTCGTAGTGAAATATTACAGGTTTCAGTGCGAAGATATCATCAACATTAGCTCCATTATTGGTTGTGCGGCCTTTTTTAAAGTCATTCAGCTTATTAGTATTCCATGTTCATTGTTACCCAGTGCAATAAATGCACGGGGCTTGCAAATGTAACATGAATAAGAAGGTATCAGTATTATAATGTTTCAGGTGTTGCAATGATAGCGCTCGAGAGGGTTTGCGTCGAAAGCATGATTCATAGTTTACGATTCATAATTTAAATACGCTTTACTTCGCGTCGTTCTCCGTTTACAATAAAAATGTGAAATTCAACGACAAATACCCTGGGAGTTAGAGAGCAGAATAACAGTGGTTAATATTGAAGAAGAGTGTGAGCTGAAATAAAGGAAAAAGAAATGTTGTGCGATAGCAGAGCCGAGCCACGCCGCGGCCGCTCCATCAATTTCGAGAAAACAGGTCGGAGTGGACAGTGTGCGTCAGGTCAGGGGAGAGGAAAATAAAAGCTTTTCAGTCTGCAATTAGCTGCTTGCTGACAGAGAATAAACATTTTTTATTCCAAGACGGAAATGGTAACAAAAAAATGACAAATGTACAAAGCAAAAAATGTTTTCTGTTCATTATCCTTCTGTTCACTGTGGTAATCAGTAATCACTAATAAGATAAGTAAGCAATATAATGCTTTGTAGACCCTGGCATCTTTTCACTGGAGGAATGATTTCACCTCTCACCTTCAGTGTAGACCGAAAGCTGGATTTTCACCTAATTCACAACGTTGTTCTAAGTTGACTTGAAAGAATTTACTGGTACAAAATATATTCTTCGAAAATCCAACGTCAGAGCGTGTTTTCCCTTTTTTGAGCTTCGAGAAACTTGACTGCCTATGTAAGAATAAAACTAATTAAACGAACACCAAACTAACATTCTCAGTTCGGTAACAGGGTTAGTAGGTGCAGAAGCTTCCTGAACCGACGAATCATAAATAAATATGGTGAGAAGAATTGGTTACACTGAGAGATATAGCTGTGGTAATTACCATGCAGCGTTACACGCAGCGCAAGACAGCATCCACTCGCTACAGGCTCTGTATTATTTTAGCTCACGCTGATGAGACAGGATAAATTACTGCCGCGAAATTGTCCAAACTTGTATCAACACGTGAATTACAACCGATGACGGTGTACGCGTTCAACTTTAAAGTATTTACCGTGTAACGTTGACAGGATATGTAACGGATGAGTTCATATATAGGTTTCCTTATTTGATTTCATGCGATTGTATTTTAGTTTTCGAAGCGCTAACCCTTGTTAGAGGATTAGAAAACTGTATCGAAGACTTTCCCTCAACCTTTTAGTGGAGAAAAATTTAGGAATTGCAAAAAATAATTATGAAGGGTGCTAGGGTTATTTGAAGGCATGTCGTTATTACCTCGATCATTACACACTTTTAAATAATACATGCTGCCAGATCATTTGTTCTCAATTGGTTCGGTTGGAGCTATACATAGAGGGATGTGTTGGTAATTTTTCCCCGGTAGCAAAGAGAAAAAAAAACATTCGCAACGCTCTGACACCAGAAGAAAACCAGAATTTATACGAAATATTCAAAACATTATCGATGAGGACTCTGGAAGATCGATGAAGACCATTGCCAAAGAACTCCAGGCATCAGAGCGGGCTGCAGAAGTGTCGTGCATCAGGACATTCGATCCAACTCAGCTGTAATACGGAAAGGCCAATTTGTGTCAGAAAAGACACAGGAAAACTGTCTCATGCGCTCAAAACGGTCATTTAACCAAGTCAAAAGCCCTCAAAGAGAAAAACTTCAACCAGGAATGGAAAAGTAACTGACGAAATGATAGGGGTAGCTATGCGTACATAGATCCTTCTGAAGGACCTAGGACGATACACATCAAATTTCCAGCTCCTGATAAAGCTTTAGGACCAACGGCCATTTCATGCCACCTCACATTTTCTCACGGGATCGTATGGTTAGTACTGCTGGACACCTTGATGCTCTAAAAACGGTGGTTAAGCACCGGATAGATAAATCATGAAACGGAAGGTCTTACGACGTTCAGCAAGACAGCATCTTCTCACAAAGCCATAATAACCCAAGACTGGCCGTCAGAGAATTTTTACGATCATGTGATCGCCAACTTGTGGCCCCCAAGCTCGCCAGAATTAAATCCCTTAGAATATTACGCATGAAGCGTCGTGGAAAGGGAGACTTATCGACATCCTCATAATACCATAGCTTTTCTGAAGGCCGCCATTGGCTAGGTGATGTCTGAAATGAATAAAGTCATTAATTTCAGCTATTCAAGGGGTTCGGACCCGAATAGAAACAGTCATTGAAACCAAAGGTAGTTTCATAAAATGATTTGATAAAGAAGTATTAACAAAGATATTAGTGTAATCTGATTTAAACACACACATTTTTGCTAAAATATTTAAGTTCATTTACCACGATGAAAATGTCCTCAAATAGCCCTCGAGCCAAATATGTTAATCAATTAAATTGAAAATTTTCCCTCAAGTTTTAAGCTACGATAAAGAATTATAATTGTGAAAACTGTGTTTCAGCAAAGTACAGCTTTTCTATGTAGAACATGTCGTTCGATCCAGCTCATTCTCGTCAGACATGATCGTCCATCACATGAAATTGCGAGAGCGCTAAGTCCTCATTAGCTTCATTTTACGGTGGTCACCAGGCACACTAGGCGCAGGGCAGTGACTCGAAGGCCTGCCCGACGCGGCTCGATACACAAAACTGTCTGTACACTCGGGAGTGGCGGCGCTGCGAGCTTGAGCGGAAAGACGGCCCGCTGCACACAATTTGAACATTCTGTCGCTTTTTCATTTTATCAGGTTAATGTCAAACTTCTTTTTTTGGCTCCCTTGTGTATTCCAACTAACGGAAGTAAGAAAATTTTCCTCGACAGGTTCTACAATACAGTATATTTTTAGCAGGTACGAGATTCATGACAAATCTTGAAAAGTGGGAAGGAAAAAAAGTCAGACGAGTAACTGAATCGTTCTCGCTACTTCAAACCTCAACATACAGTTGTACTTGAATCACATAAATTTCAGTAGGAGAGATTAAAAGAATCAATTTGTGATTGATCAACGATTTCCAGGATATAAACGATTAAAATTCATGCTACAACTTGTTAATGCTGAAGCACACAGTGTGAAAAGAACAGCAGCACCATGTTACGATACAGTTTGTCGCAGATACTTCGGTCGTGTCGTTGTTTGCACATGAAATAACATTTAGACTCTGAAAATAGAAATCATGAGCAAACGATCCAACGTGGAAAATGTGTCCCATTGTGACGTAGTACGCAAAATTGCCATTACTTGATCGAGAGCAAGAAAAAATTTTACCGAGTTTGTTGAAACAAAGACTTGTCAGTCTGCCTTGTCACAGACTTGTCACACTGCCATTTGTACAAATTTGGAACTTTTGTAGTTACGTAATTCAAGTTTGAACTTCATCACGCGACTTTTCTTTCTGATGTTATTGAGTGCACGATCGTTCCACTGTCAGTCTACACCACGGAGAAGCAGAGGGTAGAGATCCGAGTTTTTACTTGAAAGGAGTATCCGATGCTGAAATTACATAGATGCATATACCTTTAAGGCAGCCAAAGATCACACCAAACGCTATAACCTCTAGCAAAGGACATGCAATTTCTACACCTATACCAGTAACAAAATTGCAATTGTTGTGAAACACACTCCGACAGCCCTGAGCACCCGCCACCAAAATTTCGTCTTTAAACACGGTTCAGAAAGTTCTGCGATGTTGTCCCTCTACTACAGATACTTGATTAAGGGATAGAAACGGCAAAAAAATGGTTCAAGACCAATATATTATTCACTCCATGAAAGACGCAACCAGCTGCACAGACAAAGTATATTGTAGTGTTATATACTTCTTTTCTTTGGTTTTCAATTTTACCGTTTTGAAATTTATTTCAGATTTTCAAGCCTAATCTTCAAATCAAAGGAGTTATTTTCCGAAAGAAAAGACGTTTCTTTCAATGCGGCCACATCGTTTACTTGTTATTAAGAAGGATGAACACAAAATATGACAAGAGATTGATGAAACTAGCAAATATAGGGATGACAATTGTTACAATAGTCTTACGTAACTCTGAGTATGCAGCGATGACGAGGTACTACAATAAGGTCTCGGATTTAACGTTGAATTTACATGAAGTTAACACAATATCAGAGTCTAACACGGGGGGGGGGGGGGGGGGGGTGTGTGCCAGCCGTATGCAAACAAATTAAATGAAGCGGCACCAAGAGACCTTTCAGTGACGGGATTTCGTAGTCTAATGATGATGCCCTAACCCTCGTCGTACCCTTTAAGTACTCTCGCGCTGTGACCGTTACTTCTGGAGCGTGCAGCAAATGCCGCAGCTGAACGCTGTTGTCGTCGCTCAGACCCTGCTGCCAGCTCGCCGAGACCGCGCTGCCGTTGCCACTTCGTTGCCATACTGCTGCCACGCTGTTGCCACGTCGTTGCCACGCTGCCGCCGAGAGCGTAGGCGTCGTCTCTTTTTTTGTAACCGTCGAGCCGCTGCTGTGCAAGCATCGACATCTGGCGTGTTGTATTATGCTGAGCTTCGTGATCTTCTGATAGCAGAGTCCGGTGTAGGCTCTCACGTCCAACCGTCTTTACTCTTTTTTTGTGGTGAAAAACTTAACGGTTCGTACTTGGGACATAACAGTAGAAGAGGAAGAAGAAGGAAACTCGGTAAGGAAATGATTTACTTGTTCAGCTGTTTTTGCATAAATAAAATAACCTAATTCACATGTATTTTTTTAACTCGTTATTCTCGAATTTGAATAAACGTCGAATTTGCAGCTCTTAATGTTTAACAAAAATCCGAGTTTCCTACCGCCCCATGAAGCAGAACTCTCTCAAATGTAGTGACAAAAAAAATTCGCACGCGGTAAGTTCTATAAATACGAACATGAATTAAGCCACGAAGTAAAGTTGCCTTCACACCTTAGTATGATTTTTATTTAAATTGAATATACGATGCACACTATGAAATTTATTCAATTATTAAGCTCAAAAACTTATATTGAAAATTGAAATGTGAATATGAAAAAATGGAGCAATCTGAAGACTTAACACTTTGACAGGTATACTCTTACTGTTTGTACAGGGTGTCCTACGGAAAACAGAACTCGATTGCTTTTCTATAAGCCGACACGTTTCTTGGAAAACATTATAATTGGTGATGCAGCGGTATTCTTCATGAATGGTAGAGTAAATGACCATAACATACAATGGTATGCACTTATTAACATCCCTTCTGCGTTTAACTTTGTGGTACTTATTTATCAGGAGTAAGTGTCCCTTTTTGGTCGGAATTTACCGAAAGGAGCATCTAATTGGACCAGTGTTTTACAACAATAATTTAAATGGTTCTGCGAACTTAGACCTTACCAACGAACATGCAATCTTTGAGATCGAGAATATTGATGCCAGTTGAGTTACAGAATTTGGCTGGGACAGGACGATGCACCGCTCAATTTTCTTTTGCCATGTCTTATGACTTGAGACACGCTGGTAATAAAAACTGCGTATTTTCAATCTCTAAGTACACAGCTTTGAGTAATAATTTTAGTAACTGTCAAATACTATAAAGTAGTTCCTGGCAATAGTATAACTAACGAAAAGAACCGATGTTAGTAGTTCCTGACGATGTAAAAGAAGCAATGTAGTGAAAACAGTCTACTTCTCACGTATAAAAACATTAGTATTAATTTTTCACCCTGTATAGAAAATAACATTTCCCAGGGCACATATTCCCAGCTTTATATCACTAATAAATTCTGTGCCAAGGTTTATGAGAACGAAAAACAAGTATCCATTTTATCGCAAAAAAACACTGGAGAGTACTGAAACATGTGGTCTAAAGCGGCGTTTTACGCCGGCCTTCCTTCGGTGGTGTAATTGTATATCCTTCACAGGAATCCAATTTCCTGCCTCATGAGAAGAACGGTGTTGTTGTTTGTATCTGAGAGAGAGCAGTTTTCTGCTGCATGAGGGCCGAAATCTTCAAAAGAAATCTATACGTCGGTCGCTATCATCACATCATAAGTCGCTCAGTTGCTCACTGAAATGGACAGCGTAACTGTTATTTTCCCCTTTATTTATATTGTTTAAATAAGTTTTAAAAAACTGCAATGCCCAAAAGAGCAAAAAACTACAACAGCAAAATAAATCATGAATAGCTTTATGTAAAGCTCAAAGCTTCTATATTAAACGGTATTCGTAACATCAATGTGAGTGTGCGAAATTGTACTTTATAGTGTCTGTCAGTTGAAATACGAGGCTATTTGTTTGATCAAGAAACATATGTAAAGAATTCTAAAATGAGCTCACTTTTAAAGAACTGGCGGCAAATGAACTCACGTAGAGGTTTAAACTCTCGGACTCCGTTGTGGCGCATCAAAATGTGTCGCTGGTTATAACGTCCCTACCAACACGTGTGGCACTTTACCAGTGCAAGAGCCACTCGTCTTCGCGATATGTGGTTTTAGCTTCAGTGCACTTGAGCCCATTGGAGATGCAAGTACACTGAAAGAAATTTTTACCTCTCATGGCTGTTCACGTGTCTCATAGATAGCCAGAACGTCTCTAAAAGAGAGCAGATGTCTCATCGGAAGTGCGACCCCTCGATGAGCGCCAAGTGTCTCAAAATGCTGCCTATGTTTTATTGGCGATGATGATATAATAGCTTAGTCACCCCTCAAATCTCACTTTAGTTATTTAAGCGTTCAGTAAATTTAACACGTACCAAATTAAATTTTTGCCAGGTACATAACTTCTACTGTTGACTCTAAACCGAGTCTCTCCAGTAGTCACTGCTTGTTCGCTACCTCTCTCAGCTGAAGGGAGAAAAGTGTAGTTGGTGGCATCAAAAGGTCTCTCTGCTGGGGACGAGTGTAGCTTCTGGCTCAGCTCTTCAGCAATTAGAGCCACTATTGATGTCACCATCAGCACCAAACGCTGAGCTGCAGAGAATACATTAGCGTACTCAAAATTTCTACATGGCGCTGGAAGCGTCAACCTTGCTTGGCAGTGTAACGCTACAGCTCAATATCCGTAGAGTTTTGTGTGAGACATCAATTGTACATGCATCAAAATCAAGCCCAAATGTTTCATCGATGAGACACTAAAGCACTTTTGGTGAGGTACGAGGGCGTCTCTAAATCGGGTCTGGAGACACCGGTATGCATCCTAATCTTGGGTGTCTCATTGATGATGCATCTGCGTGTCTCGGTTTTTGGGACAAGCGTCAGATGCACCTGGCTGTTTCAAAATAGGGCTATTATTTCTTTCAGTGTAGAATTCACAGAAGAACGGCGAGACACACCCTTCTGATGGAACATTTCTCACAATATCCGCATTGATTTCGAAACTTGTCATTTGGTTACTATTGTTATCCGCGATAGATATTATGAGTTTGCTGCACTCTGTCAAATTAAGTACACAGTGTATATTTCGTAACTCTTTCCTGCGTTTGAATTTTTTTGTTAGTCATAGATTGATGAACTATCCGATTCCGCAAGACATGTCATTTCGATCATTCGGACAAGACACAACTGAAAAATTGTTTTAAAAGATGTTCTTAATTGAAACCAAACGAAAACTTAACACACTCGATAAAACATGTTCAGGTATAAAAACGCAAGATGCCGAGTGGGACTTATGTTTCAAAAATACTCCTAGATAACCTTGTGGTTGTGAATAAAATGCTATTAATCTCAAATTTAAATATCAAGCATTTATTCTTGGAGCGAGAGCAATGAAGATTACTCCGTTATACTTTGCAATCATTTTAAAAATATTTTTCAACATATAAATGAACGAAGATATATAAAGCGAATTTTTTAAGCATGAAAAGTCGCCGGCAAAGTCTTTCGCATGGTGAAATTATAAAAATGAGAAGCTATACCTCTCTAAGAACTATTGCTTACCATCTACGGATGACAAGCCTGTGATGTCAACAACATGTGCGGGCTAGAATTACCCTAAGCTCCATCCCAGCTAGAAAAGAAAGAATGAAGTAAATTTCTAAAAATACATTGAAAAATGCAACAGCCAGATCTCCTGAGAGGTAAACACGCAAGGTTCATTTGCCATGAAGTTGTCATGGCAGCGGTTAACTGGATGAGCAAAACACAGCAGATCCTGAAGCACGATAATCAAGGTTACCGCAAAATTCCTTTTAAAGCGAATGGATTCTAGAGAAGAAGTATTTTAGAGAAGAAGCAATGGTATTCTACAGAAGAAGCAATAATAATTGACATCCATATACATTAAGGATGTTTTGAATTTTTCAATATAAAATGGTAATTATTGACCCGCACGCAAAAGATTTTTCGAAGATTAGACAAGCTCCAATACGAAAGGATCAGAAAATTTAGCAACAACTACTGGCAGTATAAACCTCGATGTTAGGACCAAATGTTGGTGATGAACTGCACCTACATAATCCGAAGCTTTCAAACCTAAAAACATATTTTCGCTACCTATGAAATATGAGCGTAAATATTTTATTGGATGTTACAATAACACTTTTTTGGGATTTGACAGCGTTCTGTGAATATTTTCGCGATACATGAGTCGAAAATGAAACTGACTGACAGAAACTCGGGTCACCAAGTCTCGAGGAAGCCGGTGCCTGTAAGCTTCGAATACTATTTCTGCCTTAGAGTTCGAGGGAGGCAGTTTTGAACGGAGACCTGTCTAATGTGAGGTTACGGGCAATATCCTAATCATACAACGACATTAATTGGCCTGCCTACGGAGGCTCTTGTGAAGAGAGTCTTTTTCTATGGAGATGCTCGGGCTCGTAGCGGGATGGGCCTCTCTGATAATATTTAAATTGAAACAATGCTGATAAAGATATTCTATGATTGCTTTCTCAGAAGAATACGTATAAACATTCTGGACTAGTTCCGTCAGTAGATCGGTTTAATTCTCCTAAAAGTTATTAACGAGCTAAGATAAATTAAATTTAGTTATCGAATCCAAGAACATCAGTAGATTAAAAATGTTGAAGTAAATTAAAAAATGTGAACGTTAAGATATCAAAGAAAAGAATCAATGCATGAATGAAGCACTTTGAAGGACATGTTGGAGGTGAGACCATCTATGAACGGACACTTTTGAGGGTGTTAGCTTTTTCTTCTTGTAAATCGCTCTCATTTTTTCATTCGGAATTACCCAAGTTGATGTGTGTCTGCCATAAAAATTTAGTAAATTTTAATAGCTTGGAAGCTCACAACTTTCACGTCAAATTCAAACCATAACGAATGTTTATTTTCTTACTTTATGTACTGCTTGTCATTCGTGCTTATAATCTGACAAAGTCTTTCCTCCCCTCCACGAACTTAGGGGGTAATTGATCAAGATATTATTGCGTACATTTAATTTATGGGTATATCAGTATCTTTAATATAATTTTACCAGAGTAAACGAATTGAAATTCAGGAAAGTATATTATTTTCACAATTAGGCAGTAATGAAGTCCTGTGTGTCACTACTTGTCTGCGACGAAACTGTTTTTGAAAAATTATGAGCATACAGCAATCAAAACTTGATCACTCTAAAAAAATCCTGAAAAAACGGTAGCGTCCTATGTAGGTTTTTCATTTAGAATGTTGGCTGATTTTTCAAGGCGAAAACTATACGTACTTTGAATAGAAAATGCAGTATAATTTTCCAGCCGTTTATTCACTTTAGCGCGAAATCATAAAAACACAATGAAATACAAAATTCAGGTAAAAATTTCCAACATAAATGAATAAAATACAACATAATTGCGTAAAGTTATTAACAAACACAAAATGTTAAGCATCTTTATTTCAAACTAGAATTTTATAACCTCGCTTATTACTTTGTACTGAGTTATATTAACTTTCGTAGAGGTAACATGTAAAGAAATCATAACTCATTTTTTGACATCACCACTGTAAATTTTTACAAACCTTATCAGCCCTCTATTTATTTCTTCACACGGTTTTATATTAAACCAAATGGGGAGAATATGCGTTCAATCTACAGAGAACTTGGACACGCGCGAAGAGCGCAATGATTATGTTGATTAAACTCGGCAGCTTCATAAATTTTTCTGGTGTTACGGGGAATAAAAGTGAGTCAGTAAATATGGGAGAAATACTTCTCACGCACAGTTATTATAATAACTACTCTGCTAATAAACCAAATAGGACACAAAATACTTAAGCTTTAAACTAGTCAACCTTATCAGCTGTTGTTCTTTTGCTTGCTAGAATTTGAATTATACTTTAACTTTGAAAGCAGTCAACATTTGCAGCTGTTGTTCTTTTGCTTGCTAGAATTTGAATTATACTTTAACTTTGAAATCAGTCAACATTTGCAGCTGTTGTTCTTTTGCTTGCTAGAATTTGAATTATACTTTAACTTTGAAAGCAGTCAACATTTGCAGCTGTTGTTCTTTTGCTTGCTAGAATTTGAATTATACTTTAACTTTGAAAGCAGTCAACATTTGCAGCTGTTGTTCTTTTACTTGCTAGAATTTGAATTATACTTTAACATTGAAAGCAGTCAACATTTCCAGCTTTTTTTCTTTCGCTTGCTATAATTTGAACTCGATTTTTCTATTTTCCTTGCGTTCAGGGAAACATAACAAAATCACTGAACATGTGAGAATAAAAGAGTGACTGTTCTCTAAGCATAAATTGCGTTGCGTGGAGACTTTGCAGCCACGGCGCTCTTCTGCCGTGTATTTGTGATTTTATTTAAATTTGAGCATGAAAAATGGACAAACACTGATACACTTCATGTTAGTTATACTCAAGAATATTCATTGTTAGCTATATATGCTTAGCAGACCCCGGGTAGTAACGGTTTAATGTTCTGAAGATATTTACGCTAAAATGATGTAGATATTTTTATGCACTTTTTCTATTCAAATCCAGATTCTACACACCTACATAGCTGAGGTCTCTCATGTGACCAAGAAATGAAAACCGCTCTCAGGGGGAAAAATGAAACAAGATATCCCAAGATTGCACAATAAAATCCAATAGTATTCAACCTTACTCGGATCAGTGTGTTCTTGAAAAAATCGCATCTTTGTCAACCCCATAAAAAAACACAATACTTGTTAAACGATGATTTAAAAGGGCGAATATATGTTCAAGTAACACCCAGACACCATCGTTACTATGCACTCATGTTTTTTGCAGGATCGATGAAACAAACCACTCATAGAGTGAGAAAGTGAACATGTCAGCGCGCTGTCCTGGTGTTGAGAAATGGTCCAGACAAGCATTGATGAGTGTGTGAGTGGTTAGCGCTTTAAAATATGGAGTTAAATATGATAGAAAGGCAAGTTTCATTCTTCGTCATCCACGAAATAAAAATTTAAGAAAATACTTGAAGCGTGACATTTATTGAAAACTCTGTACGCGTCTTAAATAAACTTATAATATTCTCGTACATTTTCAACGTTGCCAATTTAATTAGCAGCTTGAAAACATGATTATTGGCTGTGAATTTAAAGATGAGGAATTTATAATTTTTAGTGATTACTCAAGGTCGAACAATAAACGTCCGTAGTTTTAATTCTAGTTTGTATCTACAGTAGCTGTCATAATTCAGGAACGGAATCAACATCAAAACTTAATCTTTTATTACTTAAGCAAAATTAAATGCATTATGGGAAACATTCAAGAAATGTAGATGAACTCAATACCTATGAACTAAAAACAAAGTTGCACTGTTTAATACAATTTAAACACAATATTTAAATTTGAAAATAGATTGCTGAAATCACCCCATCGCCAAAAGATAAGAAACCGCATGAAAACATCGATTTATTACAAAATATCGATAACTCTTGTATAATTTAGCATCGAGTTACACGATCATCGAGTAAACATCACTTCATTGCATCGTCAACCTCACGGCATTAGTTCCGCTTAAAGCCCAGCAATTATCTCCTCCCATTCTTCTTTTCAGTAAATTCAACAAATGATCTTGGTTGAGAGGATTTCTTTTCAGAGCCCTCTCACCACTGCCCTTCCATACATTGTAGAGTAGGTACGCTCAGGTCGGGACCCGGAGCTGGCCCGTCCATCTGAGTAATCTCTTACCCCTCCAGAAGAACCAGTAAAAATTTCTTAGCCTTATGTCAAGGTACATTGACTCGCATGAAAATGGCGGGTTGACAAGGACTAAACTTCTGCATTAATTCTTCAACGCAAACGAATACTGAAGCCGTTTCGCTGGAGAAATCATTCCCCACACCATTAAACTCCAGCCTTCAAACTTAACTGTTTTTTAACGCATCCTAGCGACAATTTTTCACTTTTTCTACGTTTCGCTTTACCACCAGAACCGAACACGTTGAACATCGATTCGTCACTGAAGTAAATTCTGTACCACTGAGATAATGCAATAAACATTCTTTGTTGCAAAATAAAGACAGCACTGTTCTTTCAAATGAGAGGCGAGGTGGCTGAGCACCCGAGCGTGCAATCCTACGTTTTATAACCTGCGAGAAATTGTATTATTTGAGGTAATATTCTTTGTTCCTTCAATGAGCTTTTGAGAAATTGATGTCATTGTCGCAAAACGGTACGATTTATCCATTAAAACAATCTTAGAATTATCAAGAGCAAACGTTTTTTGGAGGCCTTCTGGTTTTAGGTGCATCTAGCGTTCAATGTGCTTTGCTTACCACACGATGAACAACACTTTCAGGTTAAGGTAAGATACTTGCAACTTCTTTTAACCGACTTTTTCCCTCAGAATTTACAAAAACGATTTCCTTCTCACCAAGAGACAAAGATTGACATCGCCATTTTCTTTGCTGATTGTTCCAATAATTTATGAGTGTCGTCTTTCATTCAAAAAAATGTATTTAGCGTTTTATAAAATAATCAGGGCTAAATTAAGTAATTATCAAATTGTTCCTCAACTTTTGGACCTGGGATGATGTAAAAATTCATTTCAAAATTAAAGTACGTATTGAAATTGTAAGCAGTGTAGTGATGCATCTATTTAAAAGATATTTCGTTTTTCTACATTTCTCAAATGTTTCCCCGTAATTAATTCAATAATGTTTGAGTCATATACCATAAAGAGCCGTTGTTGTTTCTGTAACTCATAGTGTGACCTCTACTATGCTCCTATAGTCGAGCTTGACGCTCACATGTAAGCTAAAAAGATTTCCCTTGCTATCATCTGGCAATAATTTGCAAGATTTCTTGTGTCTGATCACTAGAGAACCACATATTTCTCACATTTACTAATGATCAGAAGACTTTAGAGAAAAATACTCCCATGCTTATCATTTAATCAGTGTTCGCAAATATTAAAGTCAAATGTGAGTTTTAAGAGCAATGTTTGAATAACAAAGTATACCTTTTCCTTCTATGAAACCTTTGATGAGGTTTTCCATCAAGTTACCTTTTTTCATCCATTTTTATATCCAAGATAATTCATCAGTACTTAAACCTAAAACGTTTTAGAACTTTCTTTCTTTCTTTTCCCATAAACATTTTATTCCGTATTTTCATCTAATATGGTCATTAGATTCCTAGAAACAACGAAAATCTCCTGTCTCAATATAGCATTGCTCAGAAAGAAAAATGTAGATGTAGTACATGAAAACCTGACCGAATTTAGTCTTAGCTTTACGAAGTTCTTCACGAGCCCGTTTTACAGACAGCGATGGTAGCAATTTCCGAATAAAGCCGAGTGCACTAAAGGGCTTACGAGTCATCAGGACTATTGGAAGGACTATTCGGAGTCGACTAACATGAGACCCTCGAAAGATGAATTCTGAATATGTTAGGTATAAATTCAGAATGAACTAAAATTCACTTTAGGAACACACGTTTTCACTTAATTTTGAAACTTTCCTATCCGTTTTCTTACCCTAAGTACGGAATACAAAATAAACGACAAATTATTTTGATCTAAAAATCATACCAATCAACTTACATCACAGTTTAAATTCCACTAACAGTAGGGAAAAATAGACAACTCGAAGCGTCTCACGATTAACGCAGTCGTGCATTATAGGCAGACTCGACACGTGGAATTCGGTTCGCGTGACGTCAGTTCCGTGCGTTAAGTACTGCACATGTAAACCTCTATATTTAGAATGTTGTCAAGATTAGGGAATAAACTTAGAGCAGGGCTGGCTATTCGTATGCACAAAATGATACCCTTTCTCTTCTGCTCTTATATACTCTTATTAACTTCAATTAAACATGTTTAAGTAAATTCAATCTCATTGGAACATCGATCGATGTTTTATACGCACAACATTTATAAAACGAACTTATGATTGCCATTAATGTGTATTTTTCTATGCCTTAAAATTAATGATTTTCTCCCCAAACAATACCAGAGTTTCGCAAAATTAACGTTAAAAAGGTTAAGTTCGATTTCCTTTTTACGAGACAGGTCAGGTTCGATATTCCAGACTGCATATGATAAAAACATAATATCCAACCAGGTTGTTTGAATTACTTCAAGGGGACGGAGCGCAATCAGTTCAACAGGTAAAGCTAACGTCATGAAATGTCCTCATTATAATTAGGTTAGATATTTTACCTATTTAAATGGGTAACAAGTTTATCATTTAAAACTTCAGTTAACAGTTAAGAACAAATGAGCCCGCTTATACGATATTTCAACATCGTTTTTTAAGAAAGGTTCTGAGCATTTTTCGTTTCGAAGACATCACAAATACTAGATACTCATTTGTCATGATGGTTATTGTAATGACATTTAAAATACATTCAATTTATTCATTTTTTCGTTCGTTGAACGTATTTGGTCTCGCCAAGAATTTGTTATTCTTTATGAGAAAATATTTGAGCTAATAATTTTTGACATGAAGGTAATTGGGTCGCTGTTTTAGATCTGTGACGTTGGGTTCCCTATATACTTACCGAGACCCTCTCGAGTGAATAAGCTCCTAGCTTGGTCAGCTTTCTAAGCTAAGTGTTCACGATTCCGTTCTGACTTACATCAGATTAAGACGTTAACTACGTATTGGTCCATATGTGAATCACCAGGTAAATTGATCATTTACGTATTCGTGCCAGTATCAATGAATAGCATTTCAATTATTTCACTACCTTCATTTAAAATGGACTGTAGCATAGAAGTGAAAATATTATCTTGCAATTATATTTTCAACGCTTTTCAGAAAACATAAAAATGTAATTGAGCGCTAAAGACGGTTTTTCAGTTCTACTACTTGCAACCTAAGCTACCAACCACAGCAACGTTGAACGTAGTCGATGTGTTGATAAATATGTTATTTGAAATTAACATCTTTCATTCTATTTCACGCCCAAATGAATAGTTCATCATATTTTTCAGTCGCAAAGTTTTAAAACGTCAAAACCGAAATTTGTAATGAATGCAAAAGAAAGAAATCTAATACGTTAGATTATAAGTTAATTTAAGCCTCCCTAACAACAACTGAGGTGTTTCAAAGGGAAGAAGGACAAACGTACCATTTAGCATGGCTTTAAAGAACGCGAAATCTATGCACACAATGTGTGTTACCACACAAGATGAAACAGAGCAGCAGTGAACCGAAAAAACGAATCCTTCATATAACAATAAAAATTATATCTCAACAAAAAGGGACCTCTCAGTTCGAGACCTCAATTTCCCCTTGGGAGTGTTAATTCCCATTGATTCAATAGTTGCATCCCCCTGACCCCTGAGGAAAAGTAATGTATTTACAATGGCCACTTATTTTGACTTTAGTTCAATTGAAAAAAATGTTAAAGAACAACTGTGCCGTTCCCACACCAGATATAATCTTCCCCCTGCATTTCGAAAATCCAGCAAATACCAGCCACTTAAAGACAAAATGTTGCACATAAATATTTCACAGCACGTTTCCGTATTTTGACGAGCAGGAATCAAATTTATTGTCTCGGTTAGTGATACCGTAGCAATATGGACCAAATGAATCTCTTCGGGGGACATTCCATAAATATTACGTAGAACATAATACTGTAATTAAGCTTACATGTACCACATGTTGAGTGGTAGATAAAACTCATTAACTTCCTCATCATAAGATGTCCAGTCACAATTCTATTCACTGCGTATAATCAACTCAAAACGGAACACACCAAACTTGAAACCATATTTAAATTGACGCTCAGTTCTTTCCAGCACGAGAAGCGTATAACCGTGATATTTTAGTTTTCCCCTATTACGAACTGAGGAATATTTTTGGTCTCATATTCAACCTGATATGCCTTTTACCTAATCATATCATTAATTGATGTGCTTATTTATTTATAAATTTGTTCGGAGTTCGCATCTTAAGAAACAGATTCTTATTTGATTTAAAAACTGCTTAGTTACCGTATATGTGATACGAGTTTCACCAGTGCACAAGTACAAGAATATTTTAATCGCGAGTACAATTAGGATGGGTATTTTTTGTAAGTCATCCACATCTGGAGGATTTACAATATATAAGGAAAATATCGAATCCCATTATTTTTGACGCGCCGTGTACACTAGTATATAATAATTCCAAATATCAATACAGTAATACCTCGACTTACGAATTTAAGTCGTCCCGTGACCTGCGTTGTATGTTGAATTATTCGTATGTTGGATCAAATATTCTCAAAAGGAACACGTGTAAAACCATTTAATTCGTTCTACAGGCTAGAAAAATACATTCCTTTTGCTTTATAATTGTTGAGATCGTAGACATGTTATGGCCATATTGCTTAGCCAGATCGCTCACACGCACACCACATTCATGATTTCCCATGATTTCTTGCTTTAATTCAAATGAAAGCATTACCTTTTTCTTTTTTCACCACTAGTACTACTCGCACTAGCCTTCTTGGGACCCATGATAATGGAATAATGAAAAATAATGGAAATATAACCCTATTTATTATTGAGAAGTAAGAACAGATCTCCAAAGATATTTTACACGTGGTACAGTGGTTAAGGGATCGGGCTCGTATGTTGGAGTCGCGGGTTCGTATCCCGGCGCTGGCGCGGAGATTTTCCCCGTTGGGTATAAGGGAAAGCTCAAGCACAATACCCCACTCAACCCAGGTGTCGGAAATGGGTACCGGCTTTACGGGGGAACCGTCATGGTGTCCTATATATAGTGTTAGTTATAAGACATTTAAAAAACCAATGCTAAGATCATATGTTTCAGGCTTGATTGGAAATAAAGCATCCCAAAGATGCCGATGTTAACCTTTAACCTTTACAGACCGAAGCGAAACTGTGGACTCGGTCCACAGTTTCGCTTCGCCGTGAGTGTTGCTCGGTCCCGCCGTGAGTGTTGCCGCATAGCGCGGGCTTAGCCACGAAACGTCGACGTAGTAGATTGGATTTTCCATCGGGTTTAGAGCGAAAATTTGATTCAATTTTTTATGGTAAAGCAATCGTATACAGAGGTTGGACTTAAGTAATTTCATTCAGAGGAACTGATTGGTCACGATTCGAGTTATGGTCCCAAACAATAAAGGGTGGGGAAATGTGTGTTGATATAATTTTGAAATTGAGATAGAAGATGCATCGGATTAGATTATATTATTAGATTATGTTAGTTTAAGCCTTTCCAACCGCTACAAAAAGAGCGTATCGAAGAGAGGAAGGAGGAAGGCACCATTTAGTTTAGAGAAAAGGGAATGCGGAATCTATGCAGAAGTGGTCTAAAAACAGTGAGTTGAGGAAGAAGTTCATGAAACAAGATCAAAGTTGAAGAAAAAAGGAGTAGCTCCTGAAAAACAGGACAGCAGTGAACCGAAAAAGGTGGCCCTTAACACAGCAAAAAACATTTTATTTCAACAAAAAGAAGGCCTACCTAATTCTCAGCTCAGACCCTCACACATTTTCCTCCTGGGAGTGCTAATTCCCATAGACACAATAGTTCGATCACCCTGAGGGGATATGCATCGGAAAGTATATTAAAATTTTTAACATATGATATATCCCTATAAGAATAAAGAAAAACCATGAAATATTTCTAGTGAAATACTTCCGCAAACATGGGCGCAAAATGCACTTGTTCACAAACTGTTTTAGTTTTAAATACTGATGGTATAATAGCCTTGAATGTTATTAACTGTTGGCACAGTAGTACACAGCTTCTGTTTCTTTTCTCTGGTAATTTTCTTTAACTTTTTCCTCAACAAATATCTTGAAATAACACAAATTACTGATTTCCTTGAGTTCATAGAGATTTCGGAGGATTTAAAGCTGTCGAATATCTGAACTCTTTTATAACGTTACATACTTTTCGACAGAACTGAAGAATGGTAGCCAAGCATCTTATGGGATCTTCTCCTTCTGGAATGCCAAATTAAATGTGTTTGATTTGATGAGGAATGAAAATATTGCGCGTACCCTTGAATTAGTCAGACCCGAATACCTTCAGCAACCTTCTTGAAATTTCAAGGTAAAGAGACTTGAGAGACATCTGATATTTTGTCCAAACATGAGTTGAGTTTTATTTTTGTCTTATCTGTGCAAATATTGAGCAATTATATTGTAGAATTTTGAAAATGTACAAGATCAGGTTGGTAATTTCTAGCGTGCAAATCAGCTTTCTTCGGCAACACCTGTAGGTGCATTTATTCAAGCAGGAGCTTCAAGTAACGCTAACACAAGTAATCATTGATAATCATATATATCATCACGTACGTGGTTTTAGTTGATATGTTGATTTTCGGAGGCAGTAGATCTAGAAACCATTGCGAGTCGTCTGCTGAGCTGATTTAATTTCAAATTTTTTTTTTCTAAAGTGCTAGAAAAAGAAGACGGATGTCAGGAGCATGCAGAGTGATGACGTAAACATGACATATCAGCGACTGCACCTACCTCAAAATCGCTGAGCCACCAATGCTAAAAAAGTTTGCAGCGACTTAAAGTCTTTTGTTTCGGATTGGTCCGTTGAGCATCAGGATATGCTGCGTATGGACATCTTGTGGAATTAGTGATAACTTATTTAATATATGGGAATTTCAAATGTGCATGATAGCGTACATTTTAAAAAGCTTTTGTAAGCAAAAACAACCAATAATATTTAAGCAAAAAATAATTTTATGTGTACATTTATATAGGATGTTTTTTATTTTTGAATAAATATCGTTAGATATCAAATGAATAGCAAGGTAAGGAACTATTAAATAAAACTTGGGCTTTAGACGCGCTGATTACTTAGATTCACTCGATATTTTATTCCATCAATTTCCTCTTCGACCTCAGTTCTGTCCCCGCGGTATTTTTCTATAGCGCAGCTCTTTGGAAACAGCGAAAAAGTGAGAGTGAGGTTGATTAGAAAAGGAACTCTTCTACACCTGAGCTCGCTCTTCCCTTACTCACTCCCTCCTCACATGTTGAGAAGCTGAAACCCATTTCTGGAACCCGGCTGTATTAATTAAGCGATCAATTTCTGTTTTTCTTCCGCTCCTGAAAACAAATTTTGTTTGACTACACTACGTCACTTAACGACTGTTAAATGACGAGAATAACAGTCTGTTATAGAGTGGTAATATTTGCAGAAACTTTACAAGATTATTGAATTTTGAAAAACTATGAGATCAGAAAAAATGCTATTTGCCTTTTCACATGACCCAAGCTAATTATCGAAACCCTAAACACTGGAGCGAACGAAAATTTTCGAGTATAGTTTTATTTGATATACAATAAATTGCTCCTGGTCACATCCAACACAAATTTACATCGCAGTCAAGCGTCAAACGTTAAGTAGGATTTCGGAAAAATGCTACAACCTTTATTTTTTTAACAGTTGATCGCGAGGAATCTAGAGTTCCATTTAATTCAAACCCTTTTAAAGCCTTCAAAGGAAAGACGACTAAAATATATATTTCAAAATATCACGCCAAGTTAAATGATGAAGATAAGTAAAGCTAGCACAGGCGTTCTTGTTGGAAGCATCCACAGTAATTTGGAACTATAATACCGCAGAAAGTTTAGAGTGCTACACACCTCAACATAGCATAACGACTGAACCATAAGATGGATTTAACAACACCATGACTTATCTTACAGAAAATTTAGTTATGCACAGCAATCGATAGGCCACGATAATTTATCAATAAACCAATACAAACACTCTCCAATCCACCGTTAGTAAACAAGCAGCCAAAATTAGTGACTTTTTTGTTAACTTCAGTCGTTATTTAACACCTTAATGGAAAACTTGATTCGTTACAACGTATTACTCGCTTCCTGTTGTTTATCGATCAATCGCTGCGTGATCTTCGCCAGTCTAACCTATGAATATTTTAAAGCTGAAGAAGGAATTTATTCAAGACTGCTCATGCACGACATTAAACGTCATGTAGAAGCACATAGTAGAAGCTTTTTAGTGTGACTGAACATTTGGAAGGGTTAATTTGATGCTGCGTTCACCTCTCGAGCAGTAATTCACGTACGTTTAAGCCACTATGTGTTTCATCAGATGTCAAGTTCTGGCATCATAGCATGAGGTTCTTCCTACACTTTCTCATCGTAGGAGTACGAAACAAGCTCACGCTTTTTTGATGATTATATCTCTTAGATGGAATGTTACAACACGTCGTGATTCTTGCTTTGGTCTATAGTGTAAACTACTCTACAAAATCAAATAGTTTTTACGTTAGCTCCTACCAGGAAAGCTTCCGTTTTTATCTAAATTAAAAAATCTGTAAGATAGAACATGTTAGATGAATTTTTTGTTACAAGAATATAATTTTTTCCCGTTGAACTTCACTTTCGAGAAGTACTCCATTGTTTTTCATTTCACAAGTCTTAAGCGATTTCATCAATACAATACACTAATGAAAAACTACAAAAAACAGGTGGTAATAGTATTTTGTCTAGCCCAGGAAGGTATTGTGCGATTGTGTATGAATCGAAGATCATTGCTCACAAAAGAAATACTCTTATGGATATTCATTCAAATGTTTTTTTCAGCACGAAGAACGAACTTGATATCGAGTAAACTCAATAATCAATAATAACAATAATATACCACTAATCCACCGTCATACAGAGCTTTATTCGAATAATAGGGGACAAATATTGACTCTTCAGTTGATAAAACAAGGATTATGCAGCTTATGTTGAATCATAGCTGAAAGCGATAGCAACATTGACACGCGTCTATGTTAGATTTGTAGCTGTGTTTCCAAAATTCATCTGTATCTCGTAGCCTAGCACATCATATGATCTCCATCGCAATTTTATGCCTGGCATGAATTTTTTAATACATTACGTTTTCCAGAGCAAATATTACTGTCGAAGTACATGAAATCACATACTCGATTGACTAATCCTAGTAAAACATTTGCGTCAAACGCCAGATTCAAAAAACGCACTATTGTGATATACGATACTGGGCGAAAAAACGGTTCATGTAATATCAACTCAAACTGATGCTAAGCTACCTCAAACTCAGCTGAAGTGGATTTATACTATTGCTTAAAAATCGTATTACATAACACTGCTCTTGCACCACAGTGAATGCTAAAAGACGGTCGAAATGGCTCTCGACGTAGTCCATCAATTAGAAATATGTTAGGACTTACTCATGTGAAGGGTGCCCATCCTATTTTTCCTTCGTGTTGGTGTTGACCCCTTTCCCTCCAGGTCTAAGACCTGTGGGAGCCATGGCTTAAAATTTCATTCTTAATGAACTTCAATTTGCCTTCGTCAACTGAGCAAGAAGAAGATCCAAGCTACGACGCCCAGGCTGGATCTTTGTAATCTGAGTCTTTTTCTGAGATGTTCAAGCGAGGTAAGCGAAGCGCATGCTTCTAATTCAACACGCGTGTGCAGGCGCAGTGCACCAGTAAATCTGCAACCAGTATGAGATTGATGCTTAATTCTGCTAGCAAAAAATTCATGTTCTATACGTACGTTGTTCTTCTTTTTCTCATTTATTATTTAACCTCAACTATAAATATTACCAGGATATCCCTTTTTATTATTAGTATTTGAAGAATGTTGTAGCTAGTTATATTATTTAAAATTTTGATAAGTTTGTTTTCTGGGAATTCGATTGAGTTTTCAGGAATTTTAGAGCCAATTTTTAAAGAAAAGAAAACGGTCAATAAATTTATTCCATTACATTTTTAACCAACTAAATATGAACCATATTGTGGCACAATGTCTCCATTTTTCATTCATCTTGAAAATACCCTTTTCCAAGAACTGTGATGGATTCATAGCAAAGAATTTCTCTGGGTATCTTTTTAAGTCATCAAAGGAATTAAAATTTTGATTAATATAACCATTCTGCAAATCCCTGAAAAAGTGGAAATCCGATGAAGCAATATCTGGTTAATTTGGAGGATGAAGTAACCCATCACAGCAAAGCTACAGCAATTTTTGATTGGTTTCCAGAGAAACTTGCATTATCCTGATAGAAAACGGCACCTTTTCTGTTGGCCAATTGTGAGCCTGTTGGCCAATTGTGTGACAATTAATTGTCTGGTTATTTGTGAGAAGATCATTGTACAGAACGTTTTTCCAATCTCCGCTGACACAAAGCTAAACTTTCTTTGGGTCAAGACCCGCTTTTGTGTCAAGACCCGGCTGACGGAGGCTTACATCGCTTACTCAAGGATCGTTTTCTCGGAACATTTCGGTAAATAATTGATTTATCATCTCCCGTAAAAATTAGATTCAAAAGAAGGTACGTTTTTATTCCGTTTATACAACAAATCACCGATGGAAATACCATCCAAAACTTTTTCTCACTCAAGTCTTGTAGCACCCAAACATCGCGGCAATTTGCGAACACAAGCATTACCAGGTGCTCATGAATGGCGGATTTTGACAGGTTGAGGCTTTCTTCAATTCTCGGGTTGTACAACATATGGGTAGCTCTCAATTAATGACTTGATTTGGTCATCACCTGTAGAGGATGGCCTGCCTGATCGCTCTTAAGCAATAAGGTTCTCCAGTTCAGAAACTCGCGAACAGCTTCCGTGCAGTTTTTTCGCCTAAAGAATCATCACCGTAAACTGTGCATATTTCATTGGGTGCTTGTGAGACATTTTTTTCGTTTATGGATGCAAAAAAGCATTAAGTGGCATAAGATTTTATTACCTTTCATGTTAAAGGATTACAGAATTACGACAGATAATAGTATCTCAAACCTTGTTCCATGAAAAGATAGCTCTAAATGTAGATGTACTCATATCGTATTTTCCGGACTCAAACCTAATATAAAGTGAGTCGCAAGATGAACTACTGTGAAGCTCGGCTCGAACTTTCCGGACAACCTGTTAGATGCACATATTTGAAAACTGGCATATTACACTTTAACTTTTGTTAATAAAAGTTCTCCAAAATTTAGTTAACCAATTTTACTTCATAAAAACTGTAAGGAAACAGCCTGGAAAACTCGTACAGAGAACTGTGCCATGAAGCTGCAGTTACCGCTTTGCCCGGCAAAGACGAGTTAACTCGTCTCCATCTAATTTGTGTTTTTCAGAGTGCAAAAAATAAACTGGTCCGAATTATATGAAATCAAGAACAGCCAAAGATAATTCAATAAGCTAATTCAGAGCCCGTCTCAGCTGCCAGTATATTTGGAATAGAAAATACTATGAATTCACAATGAAAAAATCCTTATATAATAAAACGCTTCTTACAAAAGAAGTCAATGAGAAAGAGGTTACCTCGCAAATAAAAATCATGACGTCTCGTATTAATGCGGTCAGCTTTTATCCTGTGCCCTGACTTTGAACTAACCATTGATCTTAATTAATGTTAGAACATTAAGACTTAACTGAATTTTTTTCTAAATAAACCATAATTCTAGCCTAATGCTCAACGAACGCTTGAAAGTTACGAAAATTCTGACGATGCGGTTGCAATAGCCACACAGATATGTTTCATAAATCGAATTGCCGTCATAACCAAAAGAAAAAGGTCTCAAATAAGATTTTAAAAATGGAATAAATTAGAAATTGTACATATTTTCCTAATAAATCTATGAGCTTGTCCCATTGCGTCTCTGAGATTGCCGAGTCTGTGGGAATGAGATTTCCAATCTGAGATCTTTGTTCCAATTTCTGCGTGAGCAAATACTGTACGTAGTTTTATCATAATCCTGTTGAAAAGTGCACCAAAACCTGAGAAGCATAAATGCCTTTGAGTTAATAACCAACAATTCTCACCGATCACTTAGCAGATTGTGCGTGTCCAAACACACTCGGGTGATTAAAAACTATTGCCCCATTTATAGTTTTGACATTGTGAAACACTAAAGCTTGAGCATCACACCTTCCGATCATTACCTTCTATTTTTGTACACTAGATGCTCGACGAGGTCGTCGTTCGTTAAACTCAAGTTAAACAAAAGCCTAAGAAGGGAGAAGACTTAATTATGCCACCTGGATAACCTCTCGGCGCTTATTTGAAAAAGTAATATCATGCTGAAAAATTCGGCATCGAAGACGGTCGTCTAACATAACTGCAAAGAAAAAGGCACGCTGGGTAAGTTGAAATTGACCTACAAACTGGGATACTTCCGCAGTTTTAAGAGTAATTTTCTCCACAGTTCCAAGAATTAGTTTTGCGCATTATAATACACGCCTATCAGACAAGCTGATTTTGCTCAGACTCTTAGGTGGACAATTTCAAGGTCGTCAAAGCAGGGCTGGCAGGTTTTACGGTTTTGAGTAGGGCCGAACTCGACAGGGCCGCTAAAACAAGCAGTCTCAGGCAGAACTTCTTAATATTTTAAGCAAAAATAGTTATATTAATCTATTCGTCATTAAATAAAACAGCGGACAACTCCTCTAATTCGGACATCTTGTAGGTCCGTATTGGAAGGCAATATTCGGATTAGAGGAGAGGATTGTTTTAATGCAATTTCATCATTAGTGCCAGAAGTAGGGATAAAAAGTTAGTTACGTTGATTCTTTTTATTAATAATTCATTTGAAATTCATAAATATTTTGCTGAATGGCCATGAACCAATTTTCCATAAGTTTTATCATGTGGTAACAATTCCATTTATTCAATTCAATCAAGGTAGGGAAGTAGGGACCATAACTTTCTATTTACTGAATATAGAAAAAAGAATGAACTTGTTAATGTTTCAGCGAATATGTAATTGAATTGGGCTTGAATTTGGGATCAAAAGGGTTAATTTTCGTGGCAATTAAAATTACCTAGTTCAGTACTGACAGAAACTCTGCCATTAATAACAGATAAAATTTAATAGTAACTGCATATATCTAATTATGCATCTCACAAATTGGTTGGTGAAAAAATTGACAGCCAAAAATAAACTAAACTGTCTATAGCCATGTGCTATTTCATACAAAAAACTACTGTGAAACCTTTCTTCGACACTCGAAAAATTTCTCCAATGATTGCCGGTCATTCTTAAATTTCACAAATTTCTTTATTTTGATTCATGACAATTGATATAAGCACTTTGCATGCGATAGTGACACTCTTTTACTTAATTGTTTTGCGTTTTCTTTTCGGAAAATTAATTTGGTAACGCGCGTGTCTACTAGGTATATCAATGACCGCTGAAACAGAGGTTTAGCTGAATGAAATAAAGTTGTGTTTCGACAGACGTCTTTGCTTTTTCTCATGAAACTTTTCTATCAACACCATAATGACCGCCCAATGTAGAGTCGCTGCTTTCGCTTTTATCAACGCTATCACAATCTTAAAAATATTGCCTTGGTTATGTGTATGATCTTCTAATCCTGCTTCTCAACCAATCCATGCCACAACATCGGTTGCATCTAGATATTGAAGATTGAAATACTCAGTAGGATGCTGGTGAATCTCAATTTTCTGCACCTCGGGTTTTCCTTCTAAACACATTGTTTGACTTTTGTTATCATTACTGCTTGAAACACTAAGATTGATTGCCTTGGTACTGGTCATTCCATGCCTTTTCTAAAGGATCAGCCTTTCACTTCAGCCTTCTAAAGTTTCAGCCTTCACAAGCTTGAGCAAGCAAAAACAAACAGAAAGCACCTTTGATGGTGGCATTTTTCTGAAAATTATGTGTTAGAAGTGCAGATCATCAGTTTCATCATCATGAATTCTACAACAACACTTCATTTTCCAAATTACTCCTTGATCCATTGGTTGAATCAACGATGTAAAATTCGTGGAAAAAATTAGAAACCCGAGGACCCAGGACGGAAACATCTTCGCATTCACCCCTGGACAACCGGACTCAAGACGCCATCAGATTAATACGCCAGAAGAGCTGGACAAATACCTGATGCTGCAACTGGATATGTCATTGAAACAGGTCTTGGATGATTAGGCTTAAGCTGGGTGATCACCTCAATTAGTTACTATCATAATATGTAACTGTCACTGATTACATATGTCACTGACGCCTAAAATTTTATAACATTACACTATAAATTTATAACTTTAAGCTGTATAGCTTTAGCTTTAACATGTCGTAAATCACTTCCAGCTTTTTAAAATATTAAAGATATCAGTCTCACCCTAATTTTGACAACTGTTCGCCAGATGTATGTGAACACTTATGACAGCTGTATGTGAACTTTGCAATAACGCCATCAGCAACATGTAACTATCAATGGCATAATGGAATTTAAATTTCCACCTTGTTCTTTCTCCCCCCTTATTTGTATGAAATTTTTACCAGTATAATCATTATTACGTGTAAACTATGTCAGCTGATTAGATATCTCATTCTCACCTTAATTTTTAAAACTTAATACCTGTAGTATGAGAACTTTGTGACAACGCCTCAGCAATTTGTACTCACCAATGTTGTGATATTGAACTCTATTATTATTCGCTCATGGACTGAGTATGTGTGTACTCACGAAATCGCGCTAGATTTTTTTACTCTTTTCTCTCTTACTTCCTATATAAACTAGTTTTAGACAGGAATATCTATTTAATCCCTACTCTGTATTTCGTTAAGTTTTACTAATTTTAAATTTACAAATTTTAAATGACTGATCACGCTGAAGTATTCGATGATATAGACCCAGATCTCAATCATTTGAACAGAATACATCCAAGCCTAAGCGACTCTGATAACTGCGTGTATACTAATATCTCAAAATTCAACGAAACTATACGAATATCTCGCAATGATTTTTCGCTCCTGTGTTGGAATTGTAGGTCACTCTATCCAAAATTGGAAGAGATACAATTTACTATTACTGAACTTAAGTATAACCTAGACGTGATTAGCTTCACCGAAAGCTGGCTAGATGACTCAACCAAAGACATGATTAGATTTGAAAATTATCATGATTACCATTCGCTACGAAAAAACAAGCGAGGCGGTGGAATCAGTACCTACATATCTAAAGACATAGACTCGAAAATCATAGCAAGTGCAACAATGAATCAGGATCATGTAGTCACTATTCGTAGAACTGTCTAGAGATGGTAAACGAATAGTGCTTGGAACGGTGTATAGGCATCCCACAGCCTGTCCTATATCCTTCCTGAATGAGCTCAATCGTATTATTTCTCAGTTCAACAAGTCCTTATACAATGATATAATCATTTGCGGTGACTTCAATTATGATCTACTGAAACATGAAAGCTACGAACCAATCTCTAATTTCCTAAATGCCTTTCAGTCTAAATCTTTCCTTCCGATCATCACAAAGCCTACACGAATAACCTCTGAGTCTGCTACGATGCTTGACAATATCTTTATGACAGACCCAAGTGATTTTCTTTCTGGATGATTTTCTTTCTGGAACAAAACAATAATGCAAGGGGCATTGATGAAGCAGTAGTAAAGTTAACTGAAACTATAATGACCGCATACAATCACTGTTGCCCAATTGTAACTCGTACAGTTACACAGAAAAATAAACAAAAGCCCTGGATTACTAGAGGCATCGTGATAAATATAAAGAAACGTCAAGCGTACCTAGCCCTCCTTTGCGAAGGGAGAATATCTAGAGAAACATATAACAGATTTAGAAACTACGTAACAAACCAGATAAGGACATCAAAAAAGAATTACTTTACGCTCAAGTTTACTCAATTTAAAGCTGACATAAAAAAGACTTGGCGCCTCCTTAACTCCTGCTGTAAACCGAATAACGTAGATAGAAAGAAAATTGATTGTGTTGTTCAAGAAAATGTAAAATACCATGAGAAGAAAGAAATTGCAAATCTCTTTAAATATTTCTTCGTAAACGTAGGGAAAACTATAGCTGATGGTATTCCAAGTGAACCTACTGATCACCTGGAATACATGGATCAAATTCGAGAACACAGCTCCTTTTTCTTTACGCCTACCAACTCTTCCGATGTAATTGCGTGTATAAACAACCTGCAAAATAAATCGAGTGGGTTACAAACGTTTCCGATTAAAGTACTTAAAGTTATTGCCGATATTTTAGCCCCGCTCATATCCAATATTATTCACCAGTCTTTCTTCCTAGGCACTTTCCCGAACTCTCTCAAAGTTGCTAGAGTAACCCCTATCTTTAAAAATAGTGAAAAAACCTGTATAAACAATTATCAACCTATCTCCATGCTACCAATTATTAGCAAGACATTCGAGAAAATTGTGTACAAAAAGTGTACTCTTTTTGAACAAAAATAATTTCTCTATGATAAACAATACGGCTTTCGCTCTAAAAATCTACAACACAGGCTATATTAAATCATTTACAATTCCTTTATTCAAATACGAGGCCTGTCGAAAAAGTATCCGACCTTTGGCCAGAAAAAATACTTCAACAACCTGACGGGGTTGGGACCCTAATCCCCTTCAAAGTAGGCTCCTTGTGCTTCCACACACTTAGCCCACCGATCCTTCCACTGCCGGAAACACCTCTGGAAGTCTTCTTTTGGAATGGTGTTCAGCTCTGTCGTCGCGTTCCGCATTATCTCTTCTCTACTCTCAAAACGGGATCCTTTCAGTGGTGTCTTCAATTTTGGAAACAACCAGAAGTCGCAAGGAGCCAGGTCTGGAGAGTAGGGAGGTTGGCGAACGGTCGTAATTCCATGTTTGGCCAAGAAATTGCGGATCAAATGGGATGAATGTGCGGGCGCGTTGTCGTGATGCAAGTGCCAGTTGTTCGCAGTCCACATGTCTGGTCTTTTGCGCCGAACTGCATCACGAAGTCGCCGGAGAACATCCTGATAGTACTCCTTTGTCACTGTTTGTCCTTCCGGTGCGTATTCGTGATGCACAATTCCACGGACATCAAAGAAAACAGTCAGCATCGAAGGAGTCAAACAGGCAATGCGACGATGGAGCTGAACACCATTCTAAAAAAAAACTACCAGAGGTGTTTCCAGCAGTGGAAGGATCGGTGGGCTAAGTGTGTGCAAGCACAAGGGGCATACTTTGAAGGGGATTAGGGTCCCAACTCCGACAGGTATTCGAAATATTTTTTCTGGCCAAAGGTCGGATACTTTTTAGACAGGCCTCGTATAGATGAAGGAAAGCCTGTCTTCTCTGTTTTTCTTGACTTTCGTAAAGCATTCGATTGTGTGGACCATAACATATTGCTCTCGAAACTACACTGTTATGGCATTCGAGGGATTGCCCATAATTGGTTCAGATCACACCTAACAAATCGGAAGCAATACGTTGTCAGTGACGATGCAAAATCAGACCCACAGACAATTAGCCATGGAGTTCCACAAGAATCTGTCCTTGGGCCTCTCCTATTCCTGATTTTTATCAATGATATTATTAAATCTACATCATTTTTTCAAATTCATACTTTTTGCCGATGACAGCACGCTTTCTGCAGTCCTTCCAGGCAAAAATCCCGCTCTGATTGCGGAGAGTATAAATAATGAACTCCATAAGGTTTCATTTTGGCTTAAAGCTAATAAAATAAGCCTTCACATAGAAAAAACAAAATATATTACATTCTCATCCAAGAAAAATTTATCTCTCCCACGCATTAGAATTGGCGAAGGTGAAATCGGAGAAACTAACTCATGTAAGTTCCTGGGTACCATAATAGATAAACATCTGACCTTCAAAGAGCACATCGCTTATATCAGTACTAAATTATCAAAATCCAACGGAATCCTAAATAAAGTTAAAAATTTGCTGCCTGAAAAAGCTTTACAAATGCTCTACCGAAGGCTCATTTCACCATACTTGCAATACGGAATAGAAGCACGGCACGGAACTGATGAAAATAAAACCGATATAATTTTTACTCTGCAAAAACGAGCCATCAGAGCGGTAAAGAATCTAGAATATAACGCTCACACAAATGATTCATTCAAAAATTTACAAATGCTTAAACTTTCGGGTCTCTATAAAATCGCCATCTGTAATTTCATTTACAAAACATTAACAAATAATGGCAACAATAGCCTAAAACAACTAGAACTGCACAAACTGGTCATCAGGACCATTTAACCCGAAATAGAAGTAAATTCATGCTTCCTTATTATTCAAAGGCTCGGTCGCAACACAGTATCCTCTTCGTTGGAACTAAAACTTGGAACTCAATCCCTGCGGAGATCCGTGAAGTAATTCTTAGAAGGTATTCAAAAGAAATCTTGAGTGTCACTTCTTATCAGAATACTAGTCGTGTAAGATCACCAAGTCAAACCTTGTCTCCTACATGACTGGTTCTAATAATGTAATCTGCGTAATCTACCATGGTTAATATCGCCGATCTTCTGTCTGCTCTTACATCGTTTATCGAATATACTGTTAAACCTAGTCCATATGAACTATATTGTAACATGAAGCATCTAATATAAGTTAAATTATTTCATTGATCAGTCTAATGTGAAACTAGGTTAAGTGAATTAGGTTAAACATTATTGTACACCTTAGAATAACGTTAATGTTAGGAGGCCCTAGAAGTCACTGAACTTATTCGGGCCCACAGGCTGCTATCCTCAAATTTGACCATTGTATTAGATTTAAGAAACATTCTACCTCTGTATCACCTGTGGTAAATAAATTGTTTAAATTGTTTAAAATGTCACGTTTGGCGGTATGTAGCCAGCAAACCGTTCCCACTACTCTAACACTAATTTGTCTTCGTGCGGATGAGCTCCCCAGTTATTTAAACGAAGAAGAAATCTAGAGCTAGGTTTCTTCAATTACACGAGAGCGCACTTAATACAGGTGGGACACCTTTCTGAAAGAACAATTTAGTAAACAAATCTTGGTTAATCGACACATTTTTCGGGGATTTTATATGATTAGCAATTGCTTAATTCATTTCAATGAACGAGAAGACATCGATTTTTAAATAATTAGAAATTTAAGTTTTTGAGTACCTGATGCATTAGCACACGCCGACACAGTCAATCTGTCTTTTTTTCAATTGAAACCCTATTGTTTTCTGTTCGTTCGTTTCGTGCAAGCTTAAATTTTTGTAGGTAAACATTACCAATAGATGCCCCTTTTGTCTACGTTGTACATCTTATCGAGGGTTAGATCATCGCCTTCCATAAATTTTAAACAAATTTCACTGAAAGTGGAAGATGCCTGCTTATTTTAACCTGAGTGCTGTTTACTTGAAATTTTTAACTGCCTTATCCCACGGCGAGGCTTGAACCTACGTAGACTCTTAACTGCTTCACATGTTTTTTATATTCATCTCAATATGAAGAGCGTTTGCTTTGCAATTAACATTAATTGTTTATATTGCCAAACCTTCTGACTGTTTTGAGGAACACTCCTCGTATAAAGGTTTCTGAGGTGGATGCAAAGGTCTCCGAAGTGCTTTTTTTCTTTTATTTTCAGGTGATGAAGCAACTTTCAGAGTTCTATCTTATTGCTTTTTTATAACATAAAGCATGCTTCTTCCAATGTTATATTCATTCATCAGTACAAAGTTACTTATTCCTTCCAGAATTTTCAACAATTTCACGTTTTTGATCAAGATTCAATGAAATTTTCTTTTGTTCAAGAGAATGACAGTTTAAAAGGCTAAAATAATGAAATTACGAATTGAACGCAATCTGTGAAGTCGTAAGTTTGAATAAATATTTATAAATATAAAAAGAAAATTACTCTGATTTTCCTGTGAAATTGTGAAATGAAATAGATTAATCTAAATTGGAGCAACTTTACCGATGCAGTGTCTGGATTGGAAGATGAATCCGGATTGGAGAAATTCGGATTGGAGGAGATCCATATTATCTACCGTCCACATCGGAGAAGTTGTACTGTATTTATTCCAACTTATTTCATTCAGTTTATACGAAGTATCGGTTAATAAATCAGAATTAAATCAGCACCAACTTTGAATTTCAAGGCTTATTTCAAGAGGCACCAAATAAAGGCCTTAAGAGGAAAATAGGGAAAGGTGGAGGATGAGAAGGTTTAGTACTCTATAATCTTTAATAATATTAATGCAATAAGAAAACTAACTTCTCATTATAACGTTGAGTTAAATATAATTGCTTAAACACAAAAATTTAAGTAATTATGACCTCAAGAACAGGAGTATAGCAAGTCGCTCATAACCGGGCAAAAGATGACTTTTTAACGGCTAGTTTGCATGCTATCAAATAGGGTGAAGGTTCATCGCAAAGTCTCTGGCTTATTGAAGACAAGGTCATCGCCTCTTTCTTTACATTGAGCAACCTTGGAGCAGGTAGATTTTATTGATGTCTATCCCCTCATTTATTGAGGTCGACAGTGCTGTGGTCCCCAAGGACTGCTTGTTTGCCACCCGCTGTGAAGACACCAGTGATGCAGGAATGGTCGCTGTGATTTGTTACAAGTTATCTATACACATTCATTTACATTTGTTATTTGATATTTTTTCATGAAATTTACGACAGAATTGTTTATAATCTCTACAGTATAATTAATTCAATCTTCGTCACACCTGTTTTCAATGTTTCATCTATAATTCTTAATTTCAAGTAAATGAAATATTCACCCATTCAAAGAGTTACGTTTTAAACCTGAGCTCTTCAATTGTCAGAACATCAAAGGCAAATATAATTTAAAGCTCAAACCCAAAAACTATGGAAATGAAAACGACATATAAGGAAGGTTCTGCGCGATGACCACTCATGTCGAAAATTACTATTGTCTAAGTTATGAAGTAGGAATTACAAGTTACCGAAGAAGCCTAAGCTGAACAATTAAATAATGTAATATAAACAGAAATGACCATTAGAGATTCTCATACAATCATCGACAATGATGAGAAACAAAAATTTCACACAACAGTGAAGTAACGTCAACTAACAGAGCCATTGTTCACAAGAGACCCAATAATATTTGGAACATGAAATGAACACTGGAGGCCGTGAGAAGAACGGAAGCGACAAGTCTGAGAAACTAAGGCATTTTTTTCAACTGGCTGAAAGATGCAGCTTTTTAAGAAGAGCAATCGGGTAAAATATTTTTAAAGCACACGAAAATGCCGTAATTGTTCCCATTTCTAGCACAGGATTTGTATAAAACCAGGTGCATCAATTTATTTCCCCCTCTATTACAACGCTTCCTGCCCTAAGGGTGAAAAACACATGATTTTATTTGCGATGCAAATACGAAGCTGTCGAAGCGCAGTCGTACAGCGAGCCTGCCACCGCCTGTCCAGCAAATAGGAAATCGATTTCTGAGGAGCGCGAGGGGCTGAAGGAAAGTCAAGCTTCCATTGCGGCGACGTGCATTTGTGAATCTCATTTTATCTTACCATTTTATTTGAACGATGTAATTTGTTGGACTTTGCAACCCTGTCAGCAGACAGAGCCTACATTTTTTTTATTGCACAAAGTGACACGAAAATTATGATCGCAAGGAATTACAATTCAAAACTGATAGATGCTATTTTCTTCACAACATAGACCAGAATATTTGTGTCACTATGTCTACAACTTTTTCTCTGTCAACATTTTCATTAGTAAATCTTCCAAACGTACGCCGCAACCCAAATTCAGCATAGTATGGAATAAGATTTGATGCTAATATTCGGTTTGAAAATATACGTTGAGTAAATACAACACCAATGCACTTCCACGAAGAACATATTTTCTTCAAACGTCAATAACGTATAAGCTAAGTAATTAAGAAAACTAAAACTTAACAAACGACTCAAAAATTCAAAGCATGTCGAATAATCAGAAATCTAAGCAATCTTAGCAATTCTGTAACTCGGAACTAGACAATATCGAAGTAAGAAACCGGGTAATGGCAAACCGTTTTGTTACACCTCAACCATAATATAGATGGCCTAGAGTCAGGGATTTTTTTTTTAACCAGTGTTTTTAAAATCAGTGGCTCAACAAAGGTTAAGAGAAAGCACGTGGTCTCGTGAAGCTAGGCTAGTAAGTATTCCTGGCAGCAATTGACCGCGGTGCAATGAGGGTACCCGGAAATGGCTGTGGAGAAGCAGGGATTCTTTTTCTTTTGAAATTGAACACGAAATCTGCGTTCGACTTCTTGTTTACAAAGACGAAAATTGGTTCCTCTTCCCCAGATCATAATCTCGACCGTATCTTGCAATCGCGTCCACACACATAAAACCTTATCTCACAACAATACTGATCAATAAACGAATGTTCATTAACAATTTATAGGCAAAACAACACCCGAATAACTATGTACATAGGCTGGAATAAAATAAATGCGGTTCGAAACTAACTCACTAACTTCCCCGCTCACGATCACATTAGAGAACGGTTTCTGACAATTTTTTGGGGAAAGAGAAATAATTTCTTGCTGTAACCTTCCAATGAAAGCCACTGTAACCATCGACCACGAAGTTGCTGCTTCCTTGAAGGGCAAATCGCAAAGTAAACAATTCAAGACAGCGGAGTCCTCCATTTAAGAGTTTTAATGAACGAATTTCGTTAACTGTTACGAGAGTCACACTTTACAGAAATGAAGGTTGCAAAGTAAATCACTACTCGGTACGTATGTTACTTTAATATTAGATGATGAACGTATAACCCAAGTAAAACCTATACTTCACACGTGATCATTATAAGTATGATGATAATGACTAAATATTCCAGTCAACTATCTTCGCCTACGATGGAGTAGAGGCACATTGTAGTTATGATCATGACCATGACATTATAAAAAATTCAGCAGGAACATCCTTTCTTTTTAATAAATACCATAGTTGTATCCCTTAGGGGGGAGAAGGCGGGATAATGAAACTCAGGGGCAAAATACACAATGTAATCATGAAATGGTATATAAATTTTGGAAAACACATGTGAAATTAAAAAAACTCTTTTACAAAATCTCCTTAAACAAAAAAAAATCTAACCAGACAGTGAAAACTTCTCACCAATAGTCACAGGTGTACACATTATCGTTTTGAACAATAGTCACATTATCGTTTTGAATGTGTTATTATAATTCTTTGTCCACTCGAAGCAATAATCAGAAGTAATCTGGGCCCATTCCTCATGCCAAACAACTTCCAATGCCACCACGTTCCATGGCATTCTCTGGATCTTTGTTTTAGAGTAACACCTAAAATATTCAATTGAAATGAGATCCGATTGCTGAGATGACCAGTGCAAAACGTTAATATTATCGTTTTAAAGTCAGTTGGTCAGTCTTCAAGTTTGGGACCGCGATTGTGCTGGAAAATCCAACGGCGCGTCCTAGATCGAGTATCCTAGCAGCTTTCCGTCAATGAATTCAGAAAATTTCAGACCACTATTCTTCACTCGAGTTTGCTTAATAATTCTACGAAGACCGCCAACACCAGCTGCACTAAATGAGCCCCATAGCATGAGTGAACCTCCTCCGTACTTGACGAGGAGCGAAGATATTCTTAGGGATATTCCAGTGATTAGGTTTTCAGAAAGCGTGTTTCATTTAATTTCGACCGAAACGTTTAATTTTTGTTACTTCTGACCATACTAGAAAAACGCAGAGAAAAGGACTCCTCTGCGTCTCCTCCAGCGAATTTCAAACGGCATTTTAGCGGACAAAGTTTCAATAATGGCCTCATCCGGGAACGGCATCCTCTCAAGACAGCCCTGTGCTAGATATTGGGCACAGTAAAGACAAAGATTCACACTTGAGTCGTGCAATTGACCTTAATTAATCTTATCAGTAAATCTATGGTTTGCGAGGATCTGAAAACTTTTACAACTTTTCTGTTGTCCTGGCAGCAACCATGGCCAGTCGACCAACCGGTTCGAAAACGATTGATTGTACCACCATCATTTTTGAATATTGAGACCTTGTCATAAAATGTAGCTCGTTACACATTAAATCATTGAGATATGTTTCGGTTTGAGTAATTATATTTGGATTTCATAATCCTTTTGTATTTCACATCACTTGACCACTACTTTTTGTTTGCCATCACGATGGCGAAACACTAAAGAATAATAAATAATAAATCAAAAATGCCGGATGAGGCTAATATTTCGTCTTATGATACGAGATATTACATGCTGAAAGATATTTGTGGCACCTATATTAAGATTTTGATTATCACTGGTTTTGCTATCAATAGCATTGAAGTAACTTTGCACTGATTTACAACACTGGCCGGTTCCTTTTTCGTTCTGTTTTTATGGGAATGTTGCAATAATTTTTGCTATTTTTCACAGGTGTTCTTGAAAATTTATAAATACACATACATGTGGTTATATTTTACATCTGGTCCTAAAATTTCATTATCTTATCTTCTCTAGTCACTAAATTATGAACGAAAAATAACATCTTTCTAGCTGTCATGACATTTTTTTGAGGGCATGTTTAAAGTAATTTTTCCCTTGCCTTCCTGCTATAAGAAAAGTGGAGGAGCTAGAAATGATGTATATACATTAATGCCCGCATCGCTCCAATGTCCTGCGACACGCGAGCTGCCTGAGTTCGGAGAGAGGGGATTTCTTATAAGTTGATCTTCGGTGTTCCTTTGCATGCATTTCACTAACATTGGCGCCTTACAACTCATAGCTTTTATTTAAAATGAGAGAGGGTCGTATCAAACTCAATGGTGGAAAATGTCAAGGTTCTCTCATTGTTTCACTAGGAAATGCCAGTGATCATTCGGTCGCACACCTATAGATGACTAATATGGTCAATAACAACCTTACGAGGCAACTGCTTTTTTCCTGACAACCTCTTATCGTACCTTCAAGAAATTTTCCTTTGGCTTTTTAGAAGAGTTTTCATTACTCCGACAAGATGATAAAACGAGAAATGGTATTAGATACAGCTATATCCACATTATGTCTTGAGAAAATGACATCCTCTTCCGTCAAGAACGTTGCTGTGAGAACAATGCAACAGCTGTCCCACAAGAATTCCGAAATATCAGCTTACTGAGCCTCTGTAACAAGACTCTGCTCACGGAAACCGTTAAGAATTTCCTTTTTTTACCAGGAAACATTGAAGGATAGGGCATAAGAATAGAGGCTGGATGTGAGGTTCAAAAACTAAAGCTCGTTATAAGCTGGTCAGGGGACAGTTCCGAGAACCTTCGTCGCTCCGGTAAGAAGTTCAGACACTGATCGAGGTGCACAGGTAAAACAGTGAAACACCTAAACAGTGTAAACCGTGTGAGGTGCATTTAATGGCCACAAAAGCATGGTAAATATAAAGTAAAACCAGATCTAACAATTCAACGCTAGCCTTGATGGTGAGAGGGTTTTAAATTAAATATGCATGCTATGAACTGTCACAGAAAACTTATTTTCCAGTCAAGTGTGAGAAGTTAGATTTTTGGAAAAATTCTAAATCCGAGTTGACACATGAGCGTACTTCCGCAGCGATACATCGCCTTCAGTAGCGATACAATTCTGCCTACGAACCACTGCTGATTCCGTGCTTCGCACCTAGATGTCAAATGAAATTTTTGTGTACCTAAAATGCATAAAAACTTTGAAATTGACAACGGCTTTCACTTTTTCACGCCGTTCGTCCTCTAATTAGGATATGAGTGACTCAAATCCATTGGACACATGTACCTTGTCTGATACTTGCCGTTTTTCTTCGATTACACTCTACAGTACAGAATTAACATAGTATGTTCTTAGTCGCCCGATGAGTGAGTAAGTTCTGTGTATCATATAATTACGCATTCTTTTTCTTAATTCTAGCACATAACTCCGGCTCGTGTGCTAGATCAGAGTGACTCCTAGTTTTTGTCTTTTAAACGTCAAACAGACTTAGATACGCATTAGAGTTAGCTGCATTTATAAAAAATGTTTTTTTTAAATTACTTTACTTCATTGACGAATATTTTATTGCAGTGTGTAACGAAAAAAAGTTTACTTGCCACGTAAGCAAAATTGCGACCTATGTTTTATGTACTGTTAATAATGGAGGGAGAGCAATGTAATAGGCAAGACCATCCATTACTACCTGCAGACATTATTGTAATGATGCTAGCAGAGACAATAGCTGCTTCTTAGTATCTAGAAAGACATAATTTAATTACACGTATAGGAATGAACAATTAAAGACCGCAGCTTAGTGATACTAGTAAACTACTCATGACCCAAGGTACTCTTCAGAACCTGACAAACGATGACATCTGATGCTTACCAATCGAACACTGAAAATGTTACTTTTGTTTTCATGTTTTCTGCAGTTTGAAGAAGAAATTAGTTAGATAAATTTACGTCATCCCACCAATTTTCTAGTTTTGTTCAACATGCAAGAATTTCATTCGAAAAGGTATGGTTGACATGAGTACCAACATCAACAGTAAGACATGTAGATGTTGTCCAAGTCTTCGAAGATTCTGGCACATCTTCAGTGTAACTTTTCTTTCCACCCGATGTACTGCTAAGTCAAGTTAACGACGAACAGAACTCGAAAAGCGCTTTCTGTGCATCGGTTTCTGAATTCACCGACCAATTTAAAGTAGGAAAGTTATGGCTCTACTTTCGCCTTCTACAGTAATTCCATCAACTAACTACTAGGTTTCAGCTACAAAGTTTGCAGCAGTGTTTTCGATGATGCGCCATCCTTACTTTCCAGATAATGTAACAACTTCCTGACAGCCTCGATAGCGAGAAGCGAGTTTTAAAGTGCATTAAAAACGAGTTTTCTCTTTCAATTAGAGGGAAACTCAACTGATTTGAAATAAAAAATATTACTTTTACAAAAAATTGACCAGCGTTAATAACCATAATAATAATAACTGTTAACAAACTTATTCGAAACATTACCTTAATGCCAAAATATATTAGTGAATGGATAAAATAAATGATTACAGATTTACGAACCTAGTGTCAAGTTAGACCTAACCACGAAATCATGAACATCATCAGATAGTTTTGAAGAAGAAATATCAATTTGATGAACCAGGTGAACCTTCATTACGTTCGTCTTAAGTGTTACAGAAACAAAAAAATTCAAGAACGGCGACAAGTCAGCGAATTGGTGTCGAGTTTCGGCTGTCGTCAGGAAACTACCGGGAAATCGTTCCGCAGAAATAAATGCAAAAATTATAAACAAATCAGCTGTGCTTTTTGCATTCTCATTTAGCTGTGTATCTCTGCGTTCATTCCAGTTGTTGAGACTTTAGCAAGATTACGTGCAGGCGAGTGGAGGGGCCGCTAAGGGATGGATATCAGCGCCCAGCACGACACCAATGCCTCCTTCAGCTCAAGCAATGGTAGCGTCTATGTCATCCCACTCCCTCACAACAGTCAAATCTTATTTTAGTGTTTCCGAAGATACTTGAAGCAAACTTGCATAGTCGCGTTCAGGCAGCAGGATTTCATAGGATAACGCACTGAAGTGAACGGTGGGATCATGAGCTGCTTGTCTGCGCCTGGCACCGTTTCCACGTTCTGACACTGGACGGAAGTGAAATATTTCTGTCTAGATTAAAAGTTATTGAGAAAATACAATAGCGCTTGTCGTGAACATTCTCAGGTTTCTACTCCAGTTCGCCCCTGAAAGGAACAGTAGATTTCATTAAAGATATCACCATTCCAAATCTCCCATTATAAGTCAATCCTGAATCAAACCAGACCATTGCTATATTCCAAACTCCCTGGAGATACCCGAGCTGGCTGGGAGCTTCCTCAACTCTGTCTGCAGCCGCGGCCACTCACCGTGCAGCAGCCGCGATCAGCTGATTCTCTGGTACCGACGGCTGCCCTTTCTTCTCTTCAGTAAACTTCAGTTCTTCGCATGTAAACGAAATATCATGAGTTTAACGATTGATAACATTCCTGGAGTTTCACTACACAAACACAGGTCACACTCTGAATTTTTAAATACTAATAAAATAAAAAAGTGAAAAAGCAGCCTACGCGGCTTCCCCCGGAACCGTTATCCAGAATACAACAACCAAAATATCGGCGGCTTGGCCTTGAAGTTGGCAATCGGAATGCTCGCCAAATTACTGATCCACAGGACAGCAGTAGTTTACAATAGCATGTTATACTAAAGAGTCATTGGTAATTGTTGATGTAAGTTTGAAAGGTCATTTCATAATGCTATTCAAAGCATTCGGTAAGGATTGAGAGCGGAAGTACCAGCGCTATCCCACCACGACCACCATCAGCGATGCACTGACCCTGTTCCTCCCTATGCCTCGTCCCTCCCTCACCGCACACAATCGATGCTAGCAGCACCAGCTACGCACTCCTGTTTTATTGAAGGCACAATCACTGATTGTATCTACTTATGTATTTTTATTTATTAGGGAGTTGGAAACGAAGCATATTATTTCGAGCACCGAGTTTGAAAAAAAAAATGGTAAGACGCTGAAGCTGCCATTCAGTCACATTTCAGTGCCGTGCGATGGTGGCAAGCACCCTGTTCACGATGGCAACTCTACTCTGTCATGCCTCCGCAATTACAGAGCCCTTCTGTTCCCATGGTTATTGAATATTCTTCCCTATTAGTTTTGGTATTCACCGAAAACTTCCTCGTTAGACGCATCTCGCTAATCAAAGGATTTGAGAGAACTGCAAATTCATAACCATGAGCTAAACGAAAGCCATAATTTATTATCTGAAATGACGTGTCTCTGAAAAATTAGGTGTAGGCTAATTACTTTGTTACTGGCCTTCGCCAGATGATAGGGCTGGTACAGTTCCTGGACATATTTCAAGAGGAACTGTCCGGCAATACAGGCGGGGAGTTGAAAACTCGCGCTCTCAAGTCTAGGGATATATTGACGAATATTTGAGTACATATCTGCATGCCTTTTCAAGGAGGAAAGAAAAATGTAGAATCAAAACTTCCCGATGTCGATGTTTTGAATTTTTTGGAGAAAGTTAAATTATTTACATTCAACGGTTCTACATGTGAGTGCATTGAGCCTTAGAGGCCAAGAAAAATGATACGGCTTCCCAGAATGTGGAATTGAGGGAAATATTTCAGTTGTGATGATAAATTTCAACGCATGATCTGCCATCAGGAATGACAGGCCACAACGCATTTTGTTTCTGTACTTAGAAACCGACAACGCAGGGGACGAGAACAATCGCTCCTGAAGAAGACATGAGAAATATCAGTTAATGCGGATGGTCGTACGTCTGACAGCTATACTTAAGCACTGCTGCCACCCAAGGCGCTTTAAATTTAAACCTTCAAGTTCATGTCATTCTACTGAAAAGAAATGTCTCACATAAATGATAACTTACCCAAGAATCGTGGTGGAGGGATAAACAATTCAGAGGAAGGTACAAATACACAGCTAAATGCGAATGCAAAGTGCTTAGCTGGTTTCAGGCACGAGCGTTAGAAACATTCAAATGACGCGCACACTCAGCCATGCTCAACTACATAAAGGGGAGGTAAGTGTTGTATCCTACATACTGCAGAGCACCTTGGTTCTGCGGGTTGTATTCAGGTGACCCAGGCCGGCTGGTTAGTATTTTAAATAAATACTCATAAATTACAAAAGAACTATGTAGAGATAGCGCACAAGTACTTTGAAATTGCTTGCACTGTTTCAACACAAAGTGAAATACATTTCAGTTGAACGAAACGTGAAAAAAATCATCGTAGAATGATTTGGTTATAGAGGGTTCACGAACGCAGGATCTTTGTGTAAAGGTATATCAAAAACCAAGTTTGGTTTCGAATCATCTTCGTTTGAAATAAACTGTTTCTTTTCAAATCTTATTTATAATATATTGCGTAGTGCAGGTGCTAGAAACTATTTTAGCCTGCATTTATTTCAAATATTAAAACATCTAAATCAAATGAGCCGCCATTAGTTTTCTGAGATCTTTAGTGAAAAAAATTCCTTCTTTTTACTGGTTGACTCAATATGAGTTGCAGCTTTTTTATCTTCTAATGTATCAAATTTGGATTACTGGTTCAACCGCCATTATCAATGTCCTTCATTCAACCAAACGTCAAAAAAGAGTTATTTTTTAGATGTTTGACAGCGTTGTTTTTCAAACTTGCAAAGTTTAATATTTTTAGCGAACAATTATATTATTATTGCGTTTTGGTTCTTGGACACCAAATCCGAGGAAGAATAAAATCATAAATTACGTCACTCTCACAGCTTGTGCTAATCCAAGGTAAGGCTGAGGTCTCCAAGTTGTGTGAATGTTCTATGATTTAACGTCGTGAGTATTGAAATATTATTTGTGCGCCAGTGAGATACTCGGCCCAATTTTGAAATTCTTACATGCTGCCGCGGTATTTCTGAACTTATCGCCTCTGAGGATATCGAAGACGTTAAGCGGCCCATAGACGATCAATTTTATTGTCAATATAATTGACAATGATGAATATTGACAATTATATTGATCGTCTGTGGGCTTGATTGACGACCGTCAATTAATTGACTCAATGTATTGGCGCAATAAAATCAGTTTGAGCCCGTAGACGATAGATTTCATTGTCAATATAATTGTCAATGACGAACATTGACAATGATATTGATCGTGTGTGGGCTTGATTGACGACCGTCAATTAATTGACTCAATGTATTGACGAAATCAAATCATTTTGATTTTTTATTGATGGTTCGTCAATATATTGAAACGTCCATTTGGACGCGTCAATATATTGCATCAATATTTCATTCTGAGCTCTGGAAGTCGTAGTGTATTCACCTGAAAATACTTCGAATTTTATTTATGTGTACTCGCAGATCTGTTACTTCTTGCATGCTGGAGTGCGCTGCTTCGAATATATGGTACTTTTTATGTCTTATTATGAAAAATATAATTTGAATTTAGTGAACTAATTTTATTTATAATTATTAGCCTATTTATTAGCATTATGTAGGAAAGTAAAAACTGGGACTTTTTACTTGGAATCGGCGACTTTCGTACGGCTAAATCTGGTACTCTTAACAAAATACGTAGGGTAAGTTATGGCAACCAGGGCTGAGGGTGCTTACAAACCAAAAGACTGAAGCGAAAAAGCAAGCCAGAGAGAAAGATGTCAGCAGGATCTATCACACACAAAAAACACACAGTTTGCTCCTAAATGTCATGGAGAGATTTCTAGAACAGAAACGAGCAGGACAAGCATGTTTTTGTAACGTCGATTTCATTCCTTCTTCATCCCATTGCTTTGAAACATGTAATCTGTCCCTGTGCTTTGGACTTTTTGAGTTCGAAATGCGAGGTACAGCATTAACTTCGAGTATCAGAAGTTCAGTGTATGCTGGTGGAATTGAACAGTACGCCAACCTTATCGACATCTCACCGCGCACTACCAGGTATGCCAGCTTCTATCTGCAACTCTCAAGCGTGAAACAATCTTCGAGTCGGTTTTTTGCTTCAGTCAATCTTCAGTCTTTCTCGCTCGCTCTCTTGCTTGCTTGCAGTGTATGCACTCTCATAGGAATCCATGTTAATCAATTCACGCTCGCTAGCTTTCTCTCATCAAATCGTTTGGTGTGCAGGCATCCTGACACTTTAGATATTTTATAGCTAGATCTATACGAGTATGTTTTCGCTTCAACCTTGCTGTAAAGTTTGGATTGTAGATATTAGCTAAAAAAATCTATATGGTTTTTTAGCTTGCTTGATATTATCTTGCGGGAATTACACTTAAGCGATGCATATGATATATTACTCAAAATTAATATTATGCATTCGCTGTAATGATTACTACTTCATTCTCATGAAATTTGCTGATTTACCTAACCAAATTATTTGAATAGCGAACTTACCACTTTCAGAACACGTTATGTTCAGATTACGTAGCAGACCAAGACGGCTACTGCCATGTTTTTGGGCCACCATAGTGCAACTTTTAATTGTGATCATATGGTTGTTATGTTAAAGCACATGTCCAACTGCAAACCTATTGATGATGTTTAAATGCATCTAACAAAATGCACAAACATTATCAAAAATGTAATGTATTGTATCCTCATTTCGAAAAACTGACCAATGATAATGGCAACAATAAGTTCAGTTTATTATTGGATGAAAGTAATGGTATTTAAATCATGAAACTACTTGGGGTATCAGTTATATGTATACTACAGCGATATATCTGAAAAGGGAAATCAACTTAGGAATTGCATAATTAGTAAAATGTGATGCAGATAGAATTGTGACAGCCTTAAAACAATTGTTGATAAGTATCTGATCATTGGTAATTGCATTGCTAAAGGGACTGACAATCGCCATTCGCCAGATATCTCAGCGTGAGCGACAGCCGTTGGCTAGGTGATATCGGTTCTCGCATGTTTGTTGATTCTTTCTGTATATATGGAGTGAAGAGATGGAAAAGTTAATCAAATGATGTAGTGTCCATTCGAAGATAGTTCTTGAAATCTTCTGGCTCATTTGAACGTAGTTCTTTCAGCAATGCGTCGATTCCGAATATTCTGCCACGTTCCCTGAGCCAGTTTTTGGCCCATGTCTTGCATTTACGCGGAGATTTTCTTGAAGTTAAAATTGCCAACGCGAGCGCTACAATGGTAATTACTTCGTCGTTTATCACGTACGGCATCCGCAGAGCAAATGACAGGTTTTCATCAATTACATTGATGCAAAGGTTGACGCCGCAAGTGGGCAACAAAAAATCTCATCAATATATTGAGTCAATGATATTGACAATTAAATTGATCGTCTATGGGCTCAAACTGATTTTATTGCGTCAATACATTGAGTCAATTAATTGACGGTCGTCAATCAAGCCCACAGACGATCAATATAATTGTCAATATTCATTATTGTCAATTATATTGACAATAAAATTGATCGTCTGTGGGCCGCTTTAGTGGGCAAAAAAAAATCTCGTCAATATATTGAGTCAATGATATTGACAATTAAATTGATCGTCTATGGGCCGCTTTAGGAGTCAATCTGTGAAAATAAACAGGTTTGAAATAATTCTCCGAGTCTTGCTTTGGCTTCAGCAGGTCGAGCAAGATAGCCCCTGCTTCGTTTTAACCGTGTAAAGTTTGGCTTAGAATTGCATAGCAGTAATCATGATTATAACACCATAACTGAATTTTCATATGATTTATTTTCAATTTGCTTCGAATATCACTGGGATCTTCCAAAATTTTAACCCAGCATCATCAATACGGTAAAAACGTTCAGATGGGATCTATCACACTTTGAATACCAGTCAAGTGGAATAGCAAGTCCATCTGGTAAATCTGAAGGAGATGACAGTTGTCGATTTTCCACTTTTTGGTGCCTGAACCTAATTATTTGAATCAAAATAAACAAGTTTTCTTCTATGCACTTTTCGTCTCAAATGAGTATTTTACGATTTATAGCGGTAAGTTTAGTTTCGTCATTGATGACGAATGCGCTCGAATAAACAGCTACTCATCGATTTTCAAATTTTTGTTGCTTGAAACATGGTAATAACATCGAAATAAACAACTTTTCTTCTATACACTTTTTTCGTCAAATGAGTATTTAACGAGGTATAGCGGTAGGTTTGGTCTCGTCTTTCAAGACAGAGCGCTGGAAGCGAGACGCCATTGCAGTATTGCCATACAACTCGATCAAAGAATTTCTTTCCGCTTCAAAGACTGGAGTTGCGGTAAGTCATTTACTGCTATAACTAATAAAATACTCATTTGAGACAAAAAGTGCAAAGAAGACAACTTGTTTATTTCGATCTAATTAACTATGCTAAGGCATCGAAATTTACAAAATCGACAACTGTCATCTCCTTCAGATTTACCGTCTATCTTCACGGGAGACAATTTACGGTAAATATGAAGGATATGTCAGTTATCGATTTTGTAAATTTCGTTGCCTTAGCATAGGTAATTAGATCGAAATAAACAAGTTTTCTTCTATGCACTTTCCGCCTCAAATGAGTATTTTATTAGTTATAGCGATAAATGACTTACCGCAACTCCAGTGTTTGAAGCGGCAAGTAATTCAAGGAGCACTTAGGACAGCAACACTGCAATGCGCACTCGCTTCCAGCGCGATCGTCATCAAAGACGGAACCAAACCTACCGCTATACCTCGTTAAATACTCATTTGACGAAAAAAGTGTATAGAATAAAAGTTGTTCATTTCGATGTTATTACCATGTTTCAAGCAACAAAAATTCGAAAATCGATGAGTAGCTGTTTATTCGAGCGCATTCGTCATCAATGACGAAACTAAACTTGCCGCTATAAATCGTAAAATACTCATTTGAGACGAAAAAAGAATAGAACAAAACTTGTAAATTTTGATTCAATTAATCAGGTTCAGGCACTAAAGTGGAAAATCGACAACTGTCATCTCCTTCAGATTTACCTTATTTTGATTCAATTAATTAGGTTCAGGCACCAAAAAGTGGAAAATCGATAACTGACATATCCTTCAGATTTACCCAATTTACAGTGACCATCTGGTGCTGTAAGAAGGTGATTTCAAACCTGAATTTTTTTGATAAATACGTAGCGTTGGTCAGTAATCGATTTTCCAGTTTTCGGTGTCTATTCGTAGTTAATTAGATCGAAATAAACAAGTTTTCTTCTATGCACTTTCCGTCGGAAATGAACACTTTACGAGTTATAGCGGTAAATAAGTTACCGCAACTCCAATGTTTGAAGCTGAAAGAAATTCATCGATCCCGTGGTAGGGCATCACTGCAATGAAGTCTCGTTTCCAGCCCGATCGTCATCAAAGACGAAACCAAACCTACCGTTATACCTCGTTAAATACTCATTTGAAGAAAAAAGTGTATAGATGAAAAGTTGTTCATTTCGATGTTATTACCATGATTCTAGCAACAAAAATTCGAAAATCGATGAGTAGCTGTTTATTCGAGCGCATTCGTCATCAAAGACGAAACTGAACCTAGCGCCATAACTCGTTAAATACTCATTTCCGACGGAAAGTGCATAGAAGAAAAATTGTTTATTCAGATCTAATTACCTATTTCTAGGGACGGAAAAGTGGAAAACCGATTACTGACCAACGCTACACATTGAACATTTTTTTAATTAAAAATTTCTATTCCACTATTTTTAATGTCTGAACTTCTATTCAACCATTTGGTCAATGTGAAGCGTGATGTGATCAAAGTAAATGGGAATTGTATTCCCAGGAATCACTAAAGGAACCCATTTAAGAACGTATTACAAGGGTCAATATTGAATTTAATGTTGTCAACGATTTCAATTATTTCGTTGCCACATATGGATATTATGGTACAATGGAAGACGTTTGACACGAATGACGTGCTCGCAAATGCTTGGTTTTCGAGATATTTAACTTTGAAGTTAGAGGAACGTCGTTTATATACTTGAACAAACGGACACATGAATAAGCACAAAGTACTGTTTTAACGTAACAGTAGGCGAGGTTAGGTTAGGTATAGTTAGGTTGGTTAAATAAACTCACCTAAACTAACCTAAATAAACCTAAAATAACTTGATTTAACTTAACCATACCGAGGCCAAGGGTTCCCGCCAAAAAACTTGGTGTGGTCCGCGTCCGCAAAACGCCGGAAGAGCCATATCGACACTGCCGTTAATGCTATTCTTACCTGAACGTTATTTATGCTATATCTTGAAAAAGCATATGCGAGCACAATGTCATTCGTGTAAAACGTCTGAAAATGTTTCCAATTACCTAAGTTTCGTAATGAAATTACGAAAGTTGTGGACAACATTAAATTCAATATTGACCTTTTTAAGAATGACATTCTGCTCGCTGATGCGTTATTTTAGAATTATTCAGCTTTAAAGTTGTAGGTGAAATCGCTTTCCCGCGCAAAATGTGGACCCCAAATACGACCAGGTTGGGTCGGGAAATGCTAAGTTCGGATCATGAGGTGTCAAAGTTTTCGCCAGAACTACGTAGAAATGAAAGAATGATAGAAATTAATAAAATCATAAGAAATATTGTTGTCAGTCAATGACACGAAGTTAACGTACTATTACTCGTACTTCGTGCTTATGACGTTTTTTTTAGTTGTCATTATTACGTCGTCACCTTTACAGTCAGCTCATAGATGGCGCCACCCGGTACCATCACCTTTACAGCCACCGCATAGATGGCGCCACCCGGTACGGTCGCCGCCATCATGGAGCAGATGTAAACACGATTGATGACATGGGCTGCTTTCAACCTGCATTTATAATTTTCACTAGAAGAACTGTGGCTTTCCCTCACGACCCAACCTCTTTACGTTTGTAATTGGGGGTTAGCTTCCGTTATTTATTTAATTAGCTTCCGTTATTAATTAAATTCCGCTTGGCGCGCCCGCTTCCTTGGCACGCGAAAGCCAACTTCAAAGTTGAATAATTCTAAAATAACGCATCAGTGAGCAGAATGTCATTTATGTAAAACGTTCTTAAATGGGTTCCTTTCTTGATTCTTGGGAATAAAATTCCCACTTCCTTTGATCTCATCACGCTTTACATTGACCAACCATTTTTGAAGTGTGAAATTCTATTCAATCATTTTTTAAGTGTGAAATTCTATTCAATCATTTTTTAAGTGTGAAATTCTATTAATCATTTTTTAAGTGTGAAATTCTATTCAATCATTTTTTAAGTGTGAAATTCTATTCAATCATTTTTTAAGTGTGAAATTTTATTCAATCATTTTTAAGTGTGAAATTCTATTCAATAATTTTTTAAGTGTGAAATTCTATTCAACCATTTTTTAAGTGCGAAATTCTATTTAATCATTTTTTAAGTGCGAAATTCTATTTAATCATTTTTTAAGGGCGAAATTCTATTCAATCATTTTTAAGTGCGAAATTCTATTCAATCATTTTTAAGTGCGAAATTCTTTTCAATCCTTTTTTAAGTGCGAAATTCTATTCAATCCTTTTTTAAGTGCGAAATTCTATTCAATCCTTTTTTAAGTGTGAAATTCTATTCAATCATTTTTTAAGTGTGAAATTTTATTCAATCATTTTTAAGTGTGAAATTCTATTCAATAATTTTTTAAGTGTGAAATTCTATTCAACCATTTTTTAAGTGCGAAATTCTATTTAATCATTTTTTAAGTGCGAAATTCTATTTAATCATTTTTTAAGGGCGAAATTCTATTCAATCATTTTTAAGTGCGAAATTCTATTCAATCATTTTTAAGTGCGAAATTCTTTTCAATCCTTTTTTAAGTGCGAAATTCTATTCAATCCTTTTTTAAGTGCGAAATTCTATTCAATCCTTTTTTAAGTGCGAAATTCTATTCAATCATTTTTGAAGTGTGAAATTCTATTCAATCATTTTTTAAGTGTGAAATTCTATTCAATCATTTTTTAAGTGTGAAATTCTATTCAATCATTTTTTAAGTGCGAAATTCTATTCAATCATTTTTTAAGAGTGAAATTCTATTCAATCATTTTTTAAGAGTGAAATTCTATTCAATAATTTTTTAAGAGTGAAATTCTATTCAATAATTTTTTAAGAGTGAAATTCTATTCAATCATTTTTTAAGAGTGAAATTCAATTCAGTCATTTTTTAAGAGTGAAATTCTATTCAATCATTTTTTAAGAGTGAAATTCTATTCAATCATTTTTTAAGAGTGAAATTCTATTCAATCTTTTTTTAAGAGTGAAATTCTATTCAATCTTTTTTTAAGTGTGAAATTCTATTCAATCTTTTTTTAAGTGTGAACTTCTATTCAATCATTTTTTAAGTGCGAAATTCTATTCAATAATTTTTTAAGAGTGAACTTCTATTCAACCATTTTTAAAGTGTGAACTTCTATTCAACCATTTTTAAAGTGTGAACTTCTATTCAACCATTTTTAAAGTGTGAACTTCTATTCAACCATTTTTAAAGTGTGAACTTCTATTCAACCATTTTTAAAGTGTGAACTTCTATTCAACCATTTTTAAAGTGTGAACTTCTATTCAACCATTTTTAAAGTTTGAACTTCTATTCAACCATTTTTAAAGTGTGAACTTCTATTCAACCATTTTTAAAGTGTGAACTTCTATTCAACCATTTTTAAAGTGTGAACTTCTATTCAACCATTTTTAAAGTGTGAACTTCTATTCAACCATTTTTAAAGTGTGAACTTCTATTCAACCATTTTTAAAGTGTGAACTTCTATTCAACCATTTTTAAAGTGTGAACTTCTATTCAACCATTTTTAAAGTGTGAACTTCTATTCAACCATTTTTAAAGTGTGAACTTCTATTCAACCATTTTTAAAGTGTGAACTTCTATTCAACCATTTTTAAAGTGTGAACTTCTATTCAACCATTTTTAAAGTGTGAACTTCTATTCAACCATTTTTAAAGTGTGAACTTCTATTCAACCATTTTTAAAGTGTGAACTTCTATTCAACCATTTTTAAAGTGTGAACTTCTATTCAACCATTTTTAAAGTGTGAACTTCTATTCAACCATTTTTAAAGTGTGAACTTCTATTCAACCATTTTTAAAGTGTGAACTTCTATTCAACCATTTTTAAAGTGTGAACTTCTATTCAACCATTTTTAAAGTGTGAACTTCTATTCAACCATTTTTAAAGTGTGAACTTCTATTCAACCATTTTTAAAGTGTGAACTTCTATTCAACCATTTTTAAAGTGTGAACTTCTATTCAACCATTTTTAAAGTGTGAACTTCTATTCAACCATTTTTAAAGTGTGAACTTCTATTCAACCATTTTTAAAGTGTGAACTTCTATTCAACCATTTTTAAAGTGTGAACTTATTAAATATGTGCTAATTTCGACTCACCTTCTTATTAAATATAGGCTAATTTCGACTCGCCTTCTTATTAAATATGTGCTAATTTCGACTCACCTTCTTATTAAAAATGGGCTAATTTCGACTCACCTTCTTATTAAATATGTGCTAATTTCGACTCACCTTCTTATTAAATATGTGCTAATTTCGACTCACCTTCTTATTAAATATGGGCTAATTTCGACTCACCTTCTTATTAAATATGTGCTAATTTCGACTCACCTTATTAAAAATGGGCTAATTTCGACTCACCTTCTTATTAAATATGTGCTAATTTCGACTCACCATCTTATTAAATATGTGCTAATTTCGACTCACCTTCTTATTAAATATGGGCTAATTTCGACTCACCTTCTTATTAAATATGGGCTAATTTCGACTCACCTTCTTATTAAATATGGGCTAATTTCGACTCACCTTCTTATTAAATATGGGCTAATTTCGACTCACCTTCTTATTAAATATGGGCTAATTTCGACTCACCTTCTTATTAAATATGGGCTAATTTCGACTCACCTTCTTATCAAATATGGGCTAATTTCGACTCACCTTCTTATCAAATATGGGCTAATTTCGACTCACCTTCTTATCAAATATGGGCTAATTTCGACTCGCCTTCTTATTAAATATTGGCTAATTTCGACTCGCCTTCTTATTAAATATGTGCTAATTTCGACTCGCCTTCTTATTAAATATGTGCTAATTTCGACTCGCCTTCTTATTAAATATGTGCTAATTTCGACTCGCCTTCTTATTAAATATGTGCTAATTTCGACTCGCCTTCTTATTAAATATGTGCTAATTTCGACTCGCCTTCTTATTAAATATGTGCTAATTTCGACTCGCCTTCTTATTAAATATGTGCTAATTTCGACTCGCCTTCTTATTAAATATGTGCTAATTTCGACTCGCCTTCTTATTAAATATGTGCTAATTTCGACTCGCCTTCTTATTAAATATGTGCTAATTTCAACTCGCCTTCTTTTTAAATGTGCTAATTTCGACTCGCCTTCTTTTTAAATATGTGCTAATTTCGACTCGCCTTCTTTTTAAATATGTGCTAATTTCGACTCGCCTTCTTTTCAAATATTTGCTAATTTCGACTCGCCTTCAACTCAGCAAAGCTAAGGAATAGCCGCCAATTTTCAGTTTCCACTCTATGAATTCTATTAAAATGGAACGTACACAATCGATGGTGAATTTCCTCTTCTTGAAGCAGCAGTGCCGGTGCCATTATCGATTTTAACGCCAGATTGTATGTAGACATGATAAAGATTATGTCCCCTCAGGGGGATACAACTATTGTATCTATGGGAATTAGCGCTCCTATGGGAAAAATGTGAGGGCCCGAGCTGAGAGTTAGGTAGGCCTTCTTTTTGTTGAAATAAAATGTTCTTTGTTATGTTAAGGACCACCTTTTTTCGGTTCACTACTGTCCTGTTTTTTAGCACCTCTGACTTTCTTCTTCAACTTTTATCTTATTTCATGAACTTCTTTCCCATCTTACTGTTTCTCTGCCCTTTCTGCATAGATTCCTCATTTTCTTATCTCCATACTAAATGGTGCCTTCCTCCTTCCTCTCTTCGATACGCTTTTTTTTGCAGCGGTTAGGAAGGCTTAAACTAACTTATAATCTATAATCTGATTAAGATTATGCATACCAAAAGTTTTCTTATGTCATTAAAATTGTTCAGGTGGCTCTTGATTCCATAAAGTTCTTACTAGATTTTGACAGAAACGTAATTACTTTCACTTTCTCGAGTCAAACTGTTACCCGGAGTTGCTTAGTAATTTTAAGTAGACTTATCGAATTGCGAAGTTTAATTCCATTGGAACTCTACTCAAATTTAAAGGCTCAAATTTAATAAATTCTGCTTGGATTTATGAAAATCAAGTATTCTATTCTTCATTGATAAACCCCTGATGCGGAAACAGCTCGTGTATCTGCAGGAATTTGCCCTCTCGGGGGGGGGGGAGATGTGAGATCCATAGATGGATCTTGGGTAAGCTTTCTTTACGTTGAAATAAAATGTTTTTTGTTATGTTACGAATCATCTTTCGTCGGTACACTACTGTTTTTTTCAGTACCTATTGCTTTCTTCTTCAACTTTTATCCCGTTTCATGAACCTCTTTCGATTTTGCTGTTTCTATATGGAGGGTGTGGGGATACACCTTACCTTGTACATGGACTCCTTGTTTCCTTAATTTCATACCACACGGGGCCTTCTTTCTTCATCTCTTGGGAGCATTTTGGTTGTGGTTGGGGAGGCTTAAACGAACTTATAATCTAATTTAATCTTAACCGATTGAATCAAGCTCTTAGAGGTATGGAAATGTTGGAATACCAATTCAAACAGAAGCTGACCAATTGTTTACAGAACTATTTCTTTTTAAGATATTTGAGGGTTTTAATTTCTAGTGGTTACTTTCGAACAATCTTCTATCAGTTCTATGGTGATCTTTTATAACCGGGGCAATTGCAAAAAATTTCGCGTCTCGAAGTGTCCAATAAAGTTCAACATCCTATCACTCGCTGACATGTTTTCTGACAAAAATGAGTAAGACGTATAAACATACATTTCAACTTTAGTGTATGATCGAGGTTTCGAAAGTCGAAGAATTGAGAACCCAGGAGATCTGTGCGGCTTAATAATAATGGAAAGCTCTTCCTTGGTCTATTCGTAAGTATTGTAACTGGCTGTACTTCAGTTTTCAGTTAGAGGCTAGAATTGCTGAATCACATGAACGATAATGAGAAGTGAGCTGGAAAACTTTCATTGTGTGAGGAATATATCGGGTCCAAATTTATCTATGCTAATTATAAAAATTAATAAATTTATCAAGCACTCAAAAGTATAACGCAGAAAAATCTCATCTCCTAAATAAAATTTGAGGTTGGTGTAAACATATGGGCATTTCCCCGAGCTTTTATTCAGTAGCACCCAGTACGACTCCTGTGGTAGCAGACATTGCGGTTTTGATGATCGGTATTCAGTTGTTCTAAATACTAATGGTAGTTACCTTTTCGTCTGGAGGCTGGAATTTTAGGTGTATTACATCTGAAATCATGAAGTGCTACAAACCACTTATTCTTCATCTTCGGTCGACAACGCACGAGAGAATATAAGAATCATAATTGTTAATTAAGTCTTGAAAACATTTTGGTTCAACGTGAAGCTGTTGAGAAAAGTAATTGTCTACCGTCGAACTAAAAATGACGATATACGGGGATCATAGTGAAGTCATTGAGAAAACGGATTTTGAAACATGTGCCTGCGCCATCCAAATTTTAAGTACAATCACACGAGCTTCAAACTACATTCCGCCGGTTAAAACATCACTTTTTGATTACTAAGCTCTGCTCACGTGTTGTGTACTTGGAACACAGATTATTTATAAAGGGTCTGCTCGCAGATTTGATGCTTGATGTGCTGCTCAATTATCCGCCCTTATGATTTTCTACTATACCAGAGTATTCGAAAATATTTCATCTTTTGCATTAAATTTAGAAGAAATTTCATATTTAGACGACAAATGTCAAAAAAATTTTGTGGAATTTTTTATTGCTAATTCATTCCTTAGTGGTAACCCAAGCCGTAAAACCAGCAACAGTAGCTGCTGTAGAAAGCTGTGAGCTTATAGTCGTGCAGGTAAGGTTTGGGCGTTTCATTTCTTTTCACTTCTGTGTAATAATTCTTTCAATTCACTTCTGTGTTTCTCTCGTAGAAGAGATCGGTGTACCATTCAACCTACCTCTTTGCTATTCATTCTAATAATCAATTCTTAGTGTATCGTTCATTTCACAATAACAATAAGGTGAGTTAATTGATATTGTAAAATGACGTCATCCCTCGATATGAGACACGTCTATCGAATGAATGGGAATTAGCTCTTCCAGGAAGATGTGCGGTGCCGAACTGAAAGTTACGCAGAAACTTACTTTTGACGATATAGATTCAGTTTTTGGTTTTGTAACGGACCATGTTTTGCAGTACACTACTGTCCTTCCATAAGCACCTTTTATTTTCTTATCTTACTCACATCTCATTTCGTAACGTTTTTCCAATCTATTTCTATGCGCAAGGAATCTCCTGAATGAACACATTAGTTCATAGAATCTTCGCTTCTTAATTCCGCTCAAAATGGTACCTTCTTCCCTTGGGACACCTATCGTGTGGTTAGGGAAGCCTAAACTGTCTTGAAATCTAATCTCCAATTAATGCTACTAGACCAACAGAGCGGACCGACATTTTGATGGCGTTATGAGTAGGGTTGCGGAGTATTAGGAATAAATTTGCAACTCCCAACTCCCTTATCAGAATTTGGTAACACCTTATCAGAATTTGGTAACACCTTATCAGAATTTGGGGACTCCGACTCCGCCTTGTCGGAATTTGGGGACTCCGACTCCGCCTTGTCGGAATTTGGGGACTCCGACTCCGCCTTGTCGGAATTTGGGGACTCCGACTCCGCCTTGTCGGAATTTGGGGACTCCGACTCCGCCTTGTCGGAATTTGGGGACTCCGACTCCGCCTTGTCGGAATTTGGGGACTCCGACTCCGCCTTGTCGGAATTTGGGGACTCCGACTCCGCCTTGTCGGAATTTGGGGACTCCGACTCCGCCTTGTCGGAATTTGGGGACTCCGACTCCGCCTTGTCGGAATTTGGGGACTCCGACTCCGCCTTGTCGGAATTTGGGGACTCCGACTCCGCCTTGTCGGAATTTGGGGACTCCGACTCCGCCTTGTCGGAATTTGGGGACTCCGACTCCGCCTTGTCGGAATTTGGGGACTCCGACTCCGCCTTGTCGGAATTTGGGGACTCCGACTCCGCCTTGTCGGAATTTGGGGACTCCGACTCCGCCTTGTCGGAATTTGGGGACTCCGACTCCGCCTTGTCGGAATTTGGGGACTCCGACTCCGCCTTGTCGGAATTTGGGGACTCCGACTCCGCCTTGTCGGAATTTGGGGACTCCGACTCCGCCTTGTCGGAATTTGGGGACTCCGACTCCGCCTTGTCGGAATTTGGGGACTCCGACTCCGCCTTGTCGGAATTTGGGGACTCCGACTCCGCCTTGTCGGAATTTGGGGACTCCGACTCCGCCTTGTCGGAATTTGGGGACTCCGACTCCGCCTTGTCGGAATTTGGGGACTCCGACTCCGCCTTGTCGGAATTTGGGGACTCCGACTCCGCCTTGTCGGAATTTGGGGACTCCGACTCCGCCTTGTCGGAATTTGGGGACTCCGACTCCGCCTTGTCGGAATTTGGGGACTCCGACTCCGCCTTGTCGGAATTTGGGGACTCCGACTCCGCCTTGTCGGAATTTGGGGACTCCGACTCCGCCTTGTCGGAATTTGGGGACTCCGACTCCGCCTTGTCGGAATTTGGGGACTCCGACTCCGCCTTGTCGGAATTTGGGGACTCCGACTCCGCCTTGTCGGAATTTGGGGACTCCGACTCCGCCTTGTCGGAATTTGGGGACTCCAATTCTTACTCAACCTATTCATCGTATTTCTGATGAATATTTTCTTTTCCTAATGCTTTCCGGTATTGCAACCTGTATATATAGGTTATTGATTTTTTATTTACAAATATTTGTATTGGTGACTGTGTTAAAAATTAAGGTGTATTATTTTTACATATACCGTATGTCCCACAAAAACCCGAAACGAGTATTTATTTTCCCGTATCAGTAATACATGTAATTTTTTCCCGTATCAGTAGTAATCAGTAATACCGCATAATTTTGCTTGATGTTAAATTTTATATTCTTACGATGGTATTATTGATTCGCGAAAATAAAAACTCGGTTCGGGTTTATGCCGGACATACTGTAGTACAGACCAAGGTAGATTCAACAAGGTGGGGTCATTTCTATGGGGGAAAATACACTTCTTCTTGTTCGGCTGGCCAATAGAGAGGCTGTATTTTAAACAAACTTTTTGACGTCACCAGAACGCAGTGACGTTAGGGCGATAGTGGAGACGTGTTTAGGGAACAACAGTGCTACCAGATGCAATACGAGCGCTGCCATTGGTTCGTTGCCATGACGTCAGCAAGCCTACACAGTCGACGAAAAAAAGACTGGTATGACTGTACCTTGTTTTTTCTACCGTGGTACAGACACGTGCCCTCTGAGTAGGCAAGGTTCGCGAGGGCTGGCCTGAGAAGTTAGATCAGCTTCGACAAATTCTTTCTATGGCAAAGTATCGAAGTATGCACCAAATCTAACGAAATTATAATAGTAGATCCAATTTCTATGCTTGAACCCCTCAGAGGGATACAGCTATTGCATCTATGGGAATTTGCACTCCCAGGAGGAAAATGTGTAAGGGCCAGAGCTGAAAGTTAGGTAGGCCTTCTTTTTGTTGAAATTAAATGTTTGTTATGCTAAGGACCATATTTTTTTCGGTTCACTTCTGTCCTGTTTTTCCATATTTACTACTTTCATCTGCGACTTTAATCTTGTTTTATAATCTTCTTTTTCAACTTACTGTTTCGATGCCCTTTCTACATAAATTCCGCGTTCCCTCAACTCCATATTAAATGGTGCCTTCCTCCTTACTCTCTTTGGATCGCCTTTGTGGCGGATAGGGAGGCTTAAAATAACTAATAATATAATCTTTTATCCTTGGAATACCGAAAATTTTGATATATGTGTAGCTAAGGTAGACACGGTTTGCACTGCCTTCATTCTCTGTATCTACTCTACGCGGGGTAACAGTGCAGTACAGGTGCCATGACATTGCTCTACACCATTTTATATTACGGCTATAATAAATATTACGGCTATAATAAATATTACGGCTATAATCAGCAAATTTCGTTCTGCTTCCGTCCCAGCGCGCCTGACGTTTCTGGTACGTTTTGTTCACAAATGAAAGCCACTTCTATCTTTTTTGTATGTAATATGGTATTATTTTTGATGCGTTTCTTACTTTTTTACGTGTATTTGATCCTTTCTTGTTGTAATAAATGTCAATTTTCAATTAATATTTTATTTCTTGTACAATTTAGAACATTTTCAGCGAGAAATTTCCTACTATCGCATAAAACGCAACAATCGTTGCAGCTGAGGCAGTGCATTGCTCTGTTACAAAATGTGAGACTAGTCAGGTTTTCGCTTCTGGTATTATTTTCACTGCAGCTCGTTTTATATTTAAGATTTTTGTGTATCCTTAGATCTATATTGATTATTTTAAGACGTTTTCAAATCTTCCTTACATAGAATTGAATAATTATTTAAATAATACCGAAAATCAGATGCTATTTCAGTTCTTATGAGCATAAAAACAATTATAAAAATCTTCATATTGGCATAGGCTTACTTAAAAACTAAGCGATCAGATGATAAGAATAGAACATGAAAATACTATAGTGCAAGACAATATAATTCAGACAGAACCAAACAACATTGCGGCATATATAACATTAGAAATGTGCAACAATTTCCATTACTAATACATGTTAACTTGACCTAGAGACTAGGAAGTAAATATAACGAAGAGTTCAGTATGAAGTACATAAGTACTACGTTTTGCCGAAAAAATCAACTAATATTCAAGTTATTAATATTAGAATAAGCCAATTAAACCTCCATTATTCATGGAGATAACATCACTAGAAGCCCAGAAGCCTTTTAAGTATCAGAACATAACTTTAGGTTTTGGCCAAGAATAGTCATTGATAACTTGTCATTGTAGAATACGAACCCACAATGACTTGATATCAATGACCGTATTAGGTATAGGTCCGCTGTTTCGTACTTTGAACGAAATAATTTTGCGTAACAAACCTCAGACACAAGTGGTTCCATATTCAAACCTCCTTTGGGAAATACAACGTACGTAATCTTTGGGAAGTTGCGCCCTCAAGCTAAAGATAAAAGGTCCCTCAAGGAAGTTAGGCCGGCCTTCCTTTTGTTGAAGTAAATCAGGTTTTTCGTTCTGGTACGGACCATCTTTTTACGGTTGATTGCTGTTCTCGTTTCCGCGTCAATTACTTTCTTCCCCGGCTATTAATGTTTCAAGTTCTGTTTCTATTTAATGGAAGTAGGGATCCATTGATAAATGGAAAGAGTTTCTTTCTTGGTACTGACTGCCTTTATCTAATCGCCTTCCACACTCTATCCGTTAGTTCCAACACTTTATAATTCGTTGAAATGCTTTATTCTGCCTCTCATGTGACCACTCTAGTTAGTGCCTTAGTTATACCTATACAAGAGCAACACTATTTATACTCTCATTACTGACGATTTTTATAATTATTTCACATTCAATTATTGTAGCATTTTTTGTAGTTGTGGTGGTTAACACGGTTAACGAGCGGAAAGCTGATACGTAGGGGTGTAGAGAAAAAAAATCGTGAGGGTCAGGAGAGGGGGGACGTGTTTGTGAAGGGCTGAAGAGCAGATCGAGTGTACGTCTGGAGCGGGGGTCGAGTGTGTGTCTGGAGAGGGGGTCGAGTATGTGTCTGGAGAGGGGGTCGAGTGTGTGTCTGGAGAGGGGGTCGAGTGTGTGTCTGGAGAGGAGGTCGAGTGTGTGTCTGGAGAGGAGGTCGAGTGTGTGTCTGGAGAGGAGGTCGAGTGTGTGTCTGGAGAGGAGGTCGAGTGTGTGTCTGGAGAGGAGGTTGAGTGTGTGTCTGGAGAGGAGGTTGAGTGTGTGTCTGGAGAGGAGGTTGAGTGTGTGTCTGGAGAGGAGGTTGAGTCTGTGTCTGGAGAGGAGGTTGAGTGTGTGTCTGGCGAGGAGGTCGAGTGTGTGTCTGGCGAGGAGGTCGAGTGTGTGTCTGGAGAGGAGGTCGAGTGTGCATGTGGCTGGATAGGGGATCGAGTGTGCATGTGGCTGGAGAGGGGCTCGAGTGTGCATGTGGCTGGAGAGGGGCTCGAGTGTGCATGTGGCTGGAGAGGGGCTCGAGTGTGCATGTGGCTGGAGAGGGGCTCGAGTGTGCATGTGGCTGGAGAGGGGCTCGAGTGTGCATGTGGCTGGAGAGGGGCTCGAGTGTGCATGTGGCTGGAGAGGGGCTCGAGTGTGCATGTGGCTGGAGAGGGGCTCGAGTGTGCATGTGGCTGGAGAGGGGATCGAGTGTGCATGTGGCTGGAGAGGGGATCGAGCGCATGTGTGTCTGGAGAGGGGATCGAGCGCATGTGTGTCTGGAGAGGGGATCGAGCGCATGTCTATAGAGAGGGGTTCGAATTACCAGGATATATAACCTGATAATGTTAAATAGCGTTGAAAGTTTTTGTATGATGAAGACATGCAATCTGAAATATTTTTCTTAATTAAGTTTAAATAAAGATTCACGCAAATTTGAAGTGAAAAATATTCTGAGACAGTAAATAGAATGCATTCTTGTTAGCAGGCGCGCGCGCGCGCGCGTGTGCGCGCGCGTGTGCGCGCGCGTGTGCGCGCGCGTGTGCGCGCGCGTGTGCGCGCGCGTGTGCGCGCGCGTGTGCGCGCGCGTGTGCGCGCGCGTGTGCGTGTGCGTGTGCGTGTGCGTGTGCGTGTGCGTGTGCGTGTGCGTGTGCGTGTGCGTGTGTGCGTGTGCGTGTGCGTGTGCGTGTGCGTGTGTGCGTGTGTGCGTGTGTGCGTGTGTGCGTGTGTGCGTGTGTGCGTGTGTGCGTGTGTGCGTGTGTGCGTGTGTGCGTGTGTGCGTGTGTGCGTGTGTGCGTGTGTGCGTGTGTGCGTGTGTGCGTGTGTGCGTGTGTGCGTGTGTGCGTGTGTGCGTGTGTGCGTGTGTGCGTGTGTGCGTGTGTGCGTGTGTGCGTGTGTGCGTGTGTGCGTGTGTGCGTGTGTGCGTGTGTGCGTGTGTGCGTGTGTGCGTGTGTGCGTGTGTGCGTGTGCGCGTGTGCGCGTGTGCGCGTGTGCGCGTGTGCGCGTGTGCGCGTGTGCGCGTGTGCGCGTGTGCGCGTGTGCGCGTGTGCGCGTGTGCGCGTGTGCGCGTGTGCGCGTGTGCGCGTGTGCGCGTGTGCGCGTGTGCGCGTGTGCGCGTGTGCGCGTGTGCGCGTGTGCGCGTGTGCGCGTGTGCGCGTGTGCGCGTGTGCGCGTGTGCGCGTGTGCGCGTGTGCGCGTGTGCGCGTGTGCGCGTGTGCGCGTGTGCGCGTGTGCGCGTGTGCGCGTGTGCGCGTGTGCGCGTGTGCGCGTGTGCGCGTGTGCGCGTGTGTGCGCGTGTGTGCGCGTGTGCGCGTGTGTGCGCGTGTGTGCGCGTGTGCGCGTGTGTGCGCGTGTGTGCGCGTGTGTGCGCGTGTGTGCGCGTGTGTGCGCGTGTGTGCGCGTGTGTGCGCGTGTGTGCGCGTGTGTGCGCGTGTGTGCGCGTGTGTGCGCGTGTGTGCGCGTGTGTGCGCGTGTGTGCGCGTGTGTGCGCGTGTGTGCGCGTGTGTGCGCGTGTGTGCGCGTGTGTGCGCGTGTGTGCGCGTGTGTGCGCGTGTGTGCGCGTGTGTGCGCGTGTGTGCGCGTGTGTGCGCGTGTGTGCGCGTGCGCGTGTGTGCGCGTGTGCGCGTGTGCGCGTGTGCGCGTGTGTGCGCGTGCGCGTGTGTGCGCGTGTGCGCGTGTGCGCGTGTGCGCGTGTGCGCGTGTGCGCGTGTGCGCGTGTGCGCGTGTGCGCGTGTGCGCGTGTGCGCGTGTGCGCGTGTGCGCGTGTGCGCGTGTGCGCGTGTGCGCGTGTGCGCGTGTGCGCGTGTGCGCGTGTGCGCGTGTGCGCGTGTGCGCGTGTGCGCGTGTGCGCGTGTGCGCGTGTGCGCGTGTGCGCGTGTGCGCGTGTGCGCGTGTGCGCGTGTGCGCGTGTGCGCGTGTGCGCGTGTGCGCGTGTGCGCGTGTGCGCGTGTGCGCGTGTGCGCGTGTGCGCGTGTGCGCGTGTGCGCGTGTGCGCGTGTGCGCGTGTGCGCGTGTGCGCGTGTGCGCGTGTGCGCGTGTGCGCGTGTGCGCGTGTGCGCGTGTGCGCGTGTGCGCGTGTGCGCGTGTGCGCGTGTGCGCGTGTGCGCGTGTGCGCGTGTGCGCGTGTGCGCGTGTGCGCGTGTGCGCGTGTGCGCGTGTGCGCGTGTGCGCGTGTGCGCGTGTGCGCGTGTGCGCGTGTGCGCGTGTGCGCGTGTGCGCGTGTGCGCGTGTGCGCGTGTGCGCGTGTGCGCGTGTGCGCGTGTGCGCGTGTGCGCGTGTGCGCGTGTGCGCGTGTGCGCGTGTGCGCGTGTGCGCGTGTGCGCGTGTGCGCGTGTGCGCGTGTGCGCGTGTGCGCGTGTGCGCGTGTGCGCGTGTGCGCGTGTGCGTGTGTGCGTGTGTGCGTGTGCGCGTGCGTGCGTGTGCGCGTGCGTGCGCGTGCGTGTGCGCGTGTGCGCGTGCGTGTGCGCGTGTGCGCGTGCGCGTGTGCGCGTGCGTGCGCGTGTGCGCGTGCGTGCGCGTGTGCGCGTGCGTGCGCGTGTGCGCGTGTGTGCGCGTGTGCGCGTGTGTGCGCGTGTGCGCGTGCGTGCGCGTGCGTGCGCGTGTGCGCGTGTGCGGAGAGTTTAGCCCTGGAGCAATACGTCCGCCTCCCGACCCGACTAGATAATGTCCTGGACCTGTTTCTAACAAACGACGATGAGTTTGTCAGACGGGTTGAGGTTGAGGAGACTATTATGTCCGACCACAGATGTATCCTCATATATGGTGACCTTGGCCTGGAGCGGCAGACAGCCTGGGACCGAGGAGCATCGGGTGGGTCGCTTGACTCTCTCAATTTTATGAGTGATCGCGTAGACTGGACTGGCCTGTCGGGAGCGCTGGGTGACATTGACTGGGATACACGTTTGGCTGGACGTACCCCCAACGAGATGTACGACGAGATCCTCGCTGTCTTGTCCGAGGTCTGTCCAAGATATGCCCCAACACGGAAGATTGGGGGGATAAACCCAATACCTAGGGACCGGAAGGTACTAATGAGAAAGCGCTCAAAGCTGCTTAAAAGAGTTGGGACGTTGGCGCGCTCAGGGACCGCCAGTGATGGCATCCTTGAGAGAGTGGCTGAGATCGAGAGGCAGCTCGAGGCGTCACATGAGGAAGAGGCAAGATCCTGTGAAGATAGAGCTATTGCCGCTATAAAAAATAACCCTAAATACTTCTACTCGTACGCCAGGAGGAAACTTTGCACAAAGTCGGTTGTGGGACCGTTTCGAGTCGACGGACGGAATGTGTGCACCCCTGAAGAGAAATGCGCTGTGATGCGCGCACAGTATGAGGCGTTATTTAGTCGGCCCAAGTTTGGGGAAGACGATGGCGGCTGGGGCCCGAATGAATGGCCGAGTACCACACCGATAAACCTCGTGGACTTTGAATTCAGTGAGCGAGACGTTGAGGAAAGCATTGGCGAGCTCTCACCCTCATCGGCGCCGGGTCCAGACAGTGTTCCGGCTGTCCTCCTATGCAACTGTAGAGTTGCCATCAGCAGGCCTTTGTTCCTGCTCTGGAGGGCATCACTGAGTGCGGGGTCCATACCTACCAAACTCAAGCTGGGAATTATTACCCCCATATATAAAGGTGGCGAGAAACACCTACCCCGGAATTATAGGCCGATCACGCTGACCTCCCACATTATAAAGATCTTTGAGAAAATAGTAGTGAAAAGGCTGGTGGGATATATGGAGGATGCTGAGTTGTTCAACCCGAGTCAGCACGGGTTTAGAAGAGGGAGGTCCTGCCTCTCACAGTTGCTCGAGCACCAACGGCACATCACGGAGGCCCTCGGTCGTGGTCATGCAGTGGACGCTGTATACCTAGATTTTGCTAAGGCATTCGATAAGGTAGACCATGGGATCTTGCTTAGAAAGTTGAGGGCTGCTGGCGTTGGTGGCGACCTGTGGAATTGGATCAGGTGCTTCCTTACTGGCAGAAAACAAGTAGTGGCCGTTGACGGATGCCGGTCAGCCGAGTCGCGAGTGACAAGTGGAGTGCCCCAGGGCTCGGTGCTTGGACCACTTTTGTTCCTGGTCCATGTCAGTGATATTGACGCCGGATTACTTCACTCCTGCGCCTCATCATTTGCGGACGATACAAGAGTTTTTAAGGAAGTGGCCAGCAAGCAGGACTGCGAGGCCATGCAGCAGGACTTAATCAAAATCTACGAATGGGCCGAAGTGAACAACATGTGCTTCAATGAGAGCAAATTTGAGCTCCTTCGTTGCGGTCACCATCCGGATGAAACCTTCGCCTACACAACTGCTGGTGGGGTGGTTGTGGAGAGGAGGTCATCAATCAGGGATTTGGGCGTGATCGTGGAGGACGGGGGAAGTTTCACAAAGCACATAGACTCGGTCTCAAAAAGTGTCGAAGTCAACTCGGATGGATCCTCCGGACGTTTCGTGCCCGGGAAGCAGCGGCCATGATGACCTTGTATAGAGCGCTGATTTTGCCCCTGGCCGAATACTGCTGCCAGCTGTGGAGTCCAATTGCGACGGGGGAGATCCAGAAAGTGGAGGCAATTCAGAGAACGTTCACGTCGAAAATCGTCGGAATGGAGCGGTTCAACTACTGGGAGAGGCTCCAGAGGTTATCACTGTTCTCCCTGCAGCGACGACGAGAGCGGTACCTGATAATTTACACCTGGAAGATGCTGGAGGGATTAGTACCAAACTTTGTTGACCCGAGTCTGGCGTTGAGAATTAGACAACATCCCCGATTAGGGAGGTTATGTGTCGTTCCGCCATTCAACAACAGGGCTCTAGCCAGCGTGAGGACGCGCCATGAAAGATCTTTTTCGGTCATTGGCCCAAGACTCTTCAACTGCCTCCCAATCTAACTGAGGGAGTCCCGTGGGAAACTGGCTGCCTTCAAATCAAGGTTGGATAAGTTCTTGGCGTCGGTCCCGGATCGACCTCCGATACCGCATTACTACCAGCCTGCGGCGGGCAACAGCCTCCTGCAGCAGGTGGCGCAGCTGCGAGTGGGGGAAATGTAGCGGCGAGTCGTCGTTGAGGGCGGTGCATCAGCATGGCCCGGGCCTGTCAGGCCCGAACTACATCCCAGGAATCCCAGGAATCCCAGGTGTGCGTGTGTGCGTGTGCGTGTGCGTGTGCGTGTGTGTGTGCGTGTGTGTGTGCGTGCGTGTGTGCGTGCGTGTGTGCGTGCGTGCGTGCGTGCGTGCGTGTGTGCGTGCGTGCGTGTGTGCGTGCGTGCGTGTGTGCGTGCGTGTGTGCGTGCGTGTGTGCGTGCGTGTGTGCGTGCGTGTGTGCGTGCGTGCGTGTGTGCGTGTGTGCGTGCGTGCGTGCGTGTGTGCGTGTGTGCGTGTGTGCGTGCGTGTGTGCGTGCGTGTGTGCGTGCGTGTGTGCGTGCGTGTGTGCGTGCGTGTGTGCGTGCGTGTGTGCGTGCGTGTGTGCGGGTTGGGGGAGGGCGCGGGCGCGGGCGCGGACATGCCGTTATGCTTCTTTTACTCGCCTTTGCTTCTACTGCAAACGTTGTAAAAGAACATCGTCCGGAAAAAGACTTGTCTTCATAGGATCAAATTCGAGAACGGATGTCAGAATAATGAAAATGAACAGAATGAGCATTCAAACTTGGCATTAGAAGGTTGAAGACGAGAATAGGATGCAATCATTATGCGCCTGGTTTTCCAGATGTTTATTTTTCGTGTTGACGTATGTTGCGATCGATGTGCTCTCGACACGACCCATCGATGTGTCGCTTGTAAAATTTTAACAATTATTAAAAGTGTCACATTTAACATTAATATTTGACATTCAACGTTATTTTATATTTGACCCATAAATGTTTGGTATTTTTGAAATGGCTAACAATTTTTAGTTTAAATTTGAGTTGAATATTGAACTTCAGTTCAACCCATAGCAGTCAACGTGTTAGAATCAGCGATCCTTAAATATCACATTTCATTAGCTACCATTTGTAATCGGGAGAAGTAAATCCGCCTGCAAATGTTAGGATTTCGAAAGTGTAGTAATTGCGGTATACTGATGCATAATTGCGGTATACTAATGCATAATTGCGGTATACTAATGCATAATTGCGGTATACTAATGCATAATTGCGGTATACTAATGCATAATTGCGGTATACTAATGCATAATTGCGGTATACTAATGCATAATTGCGGTAAGCTTATGCATAATTGCGGTAAGCTTATGCATAATTGCGGTAAGCTTATGCATAATTGCGGTATACTAATGCATAATTGCGGTATACTAATGCATAATTGCGGTATACTAATGCATAATTGCGGTATACTAATGCATAATTGCGGTATACTAATGCATAATTGCGGTATACTAATGCATAATTGCGGTAAGCTAAAGCATAATTGCGGTATACTAATGCATAATTGCGGTATACTAACGCATAATTGCGGTAAGCTTATGCATAATTGCGGTATACTAATGCATAATTGCGGTATACTAATGCATAATTGCGGTATACTAATGCATAATTGCGGTATACTAATGCATAATTGCGGTATACTAATGCATAATTGCGGTATACTAATTCATAATTGCGGTAAGCTTATGCATAATTGCGGTAAGCTTATGCATAATTGCGGTATACTAATGCATAATTGCGGTAAGCTTAAGCATAATTGCGGTATGCTAATGCATAATTGCGGTAAGCTTAGGCAAAATTGCGGTATACTAATGCATAATTGCGGTAAGCTTATGCATAATTGCGGTAAGCTTATGCATAATTGCGGTATACTAATGCATAATTGCGGTAAGCTTATGCATAATTGCGGTATACTAATGCATAATTGCGGTAAGCTTATGCATAATTGCGGTATACTAATGCATAATTGCGGTATACTAATGCATAATTGCGGTATACTAATGCATAATTGCGGCATACTAATGCATAATTGCGGCATACTAATGCATAATTGCGGTATACTAATGCATAATTGCGGTATACTAATGCATAATTGCGGTATACTAATGCATAATATCGGCATACTAATGCATAATTGCGGCATACTAATGCATAATTGCGGCATACTAATGCATTATTGCGGCATACTAATGCATTATTGCGGCATACTAATGCATTATTGCGGCATACTAATGCATTATTGCGGCATACTAATGCATTATTGCGGCATACTAATGCATTATTGCGGCATACTAATGCATTATTGCGGCATACTAATGCATTATTGCGGCATACTAATGCATTATTGCGGCATACTAATGCATAATTGCGGCATACTAATGCATAATTGCGGCATACTAATGCATAATTGCGGCATACCAATGCATAATTGCGGCATACCAATGCATAATTGCGGCATACCAATGCATTATTGCGGCATACCAATGCATAATTGCGGCATACCAATGCATAATTGCGGCATACCAATGCATAATTGCGGCATACCAATGCATAATTGCGGCATACCAATGCATAATTGCGGCATACCAATGCATAATTGCGGCATACCAATGCATAATTGCGGCATACTGATGCATAATTGCGGCATACTGATGCATAATTGCGGCATACTGATGCATAATTGCGGCATACTGATGCATAATTGCGGCATACTGATGCATAATTGCGGCATACTGATGCATAATTGCGGCATACTGATGCATAATTGCGGCATACTGATGCATAATTGCGGCATACTGATGCATAATTGCGGCATACTGATGCATAATTGCGGCATACTTATGCATAATTGCGGCATACTAATGCATAATTGCGGCATACTAATGCATAATTGCGGCATACTAATGCATAATTGCGGCATACTAATGCATAATTGCGGCATACTAATGCATAATTGCGGCATACTAATGCATAATTGCGGCATACTAATGCATAATTGCGGCATACTAATGCATAATTGCGGCATACTAATGCATAATTGCGGCATACTAATGCATAATTGCGGCATACTAATGCATAATTGCGGCATACTAATGCATAATTGCGGCATACTAATGCATAATTGCGGCATACTAATGCATAATTGCGGCATACTAATGCATAATTGCGGCATACTAATGCATAATTGCGGCATACTAATGCATAATTGCGGCATACTAATGCATAATTGCGGCATACTAATGCATAATTGCGGCATACTAATGCATAATTGCGGCATACTAATGCATAATTGCGGCATACTAATGCATAATTGCGGCATACTAATGCATAATTGCGGCATACTAATGCATAATTGCGGCATACTAATGCATAATTGCGGCATACTAATGCATAATTGCGGCATACTAATGCATAACTGCGGTATACTAAAGCATAACTGCGGTATACTAAAGCATAACTGCGGTATACTAAAGCATAACTGCGGTATACTAAAGCATAACTGCGGTATACTAAAGCATAACTGCGGTATACTAATGCATAACTGCGGCATACTAATGCATAACTGCGGCATACTAATGCATAACTGCGGCATACTAATGCATAACTGCGGCATACTAATGCATAACTGCGGTATACTAATGCATAACTGCGGTATACTAAAGCATAACTGCGGTATACTAATGCATAACTGCGGTATACTAATGCATAACTGCGGTATACTAATGCATAACTGCGGTATACTAATGCATAACTGCGGTATACTAATGCATAACTGCGGTATACTAATGCATAACTGCGGTATACTAATGCATAACTGCGGTATACTAATGCATAACTGCGGTATACTAATGCATAACTGCGGTATACTAAAGCATAACTGCGGTATACTAAAGCATAACTGCGGTATACTAAAGCATAACTGCGGTATACTAATGCATAACTGCGGTATACTAATGCATAACTGCGGTATACTAAAGCATAACTGCGGTATACTAAAGCATAACTGCGGTATACTAAAGCATAACTGCGGTATACTAAAGCATAACTGCGGTATACTAAAGCATAACTGCGGTATACTAATGCATAACTGCGGTATACTAATGCATAACTGCGGTATACTAATGCATAACTGCGGTATACTAATGCATAACTGCGGTATACTAATGCATAACTGCGGTATACTAAAGCATAACTGCGGTATACTAAAGCATAACTGCGGTATACTAAAGCATAACTGCGGTATACTAAAGCATAACTGCGGTATACTAAAGCATAACTGCGGTATACTAAAGCATAACTGCGGTATACTAATGCATAACTGCGGCATACTAATGCATAACTGCGGCATACTAATGCATAACTGCGGCATACTAATGCATAACTGCGGCATACTAATGCATAACTGCGGCATACTAATGCATAACTGCGGTATACTAATGCATAACTGCGGTATACTAAAGCATAACTGCGGTATACTAAAGCATAACTGCGGTATACTAAAGCATAACTGCGGTATACTAAAGCATAACTGCGGTATACTAAAGCATAACTGCGGTATACTAAAGCATAACTGCGGTATACTAAAGCATAACTGCGGTATACTAATGCATAACTGCGGTATACTAATGCATAACTGCGGTATACTAATGCATAACTGCGGTATACTAATGCATAACTGCGGTATACTAATGCATAACTGCGGTATACTAATGCATAACTGCGGTATACTAAAGCATAACTGCGGTATACTAAAGCATAACTGCGGTATACTAAAGCATAACTGCGGCATACTAATGCATAACTGCGGTATACTAATGCATAACTGCGGTATACTAATGCATAACTGCGGTATACTAATGCATAACTGCGGTATACTAATGCATAACTGCGGTATACTAATGCATAACTGCGGTATACTAAAGCATAACTGCGGTATACTAAAGCATAACTGCGGTATACTAAAGCATAACTGCGGTATACTAAAGCATAACTGCGGTATACTAAAGCATAACTGCGGTATACTAAAGCATAACTGCGGTATACTAATGCATAACTGCGGCATACTAATGCATAACTGCGGCATACTAATGCATAACTGCGGCATACTAATGCATAACTGCGGTATACTAATGCATAACTGCGGTATACTAAAGCATAACTGCGGTATACTAATGCATAACTGCGGTATACTAAAGCATAACTGCGGTATACTAAAGCATAACTGCGGTATACTAAAGCATAACTGCGGTATACTAAAGCATAACTGCGGTATACTAAAGCATAACTGCGGTATACTAATGCATAACTGCGGTATACTAATGCATAACTGCGGTATACTAATGCATAACTGCGGTATACTAATGCATAATTGCGGTAAGCTTATGCACAATTGCGGTATACTAATGCACAATTGCGGTATACTAATGCATAATTGCGGTAAGCTTATGCATAATTGCGGCATACTAATGCATAATTGCGGCATACTAATGCATAATTGCGGCATACTAATGCATAATTGCGGCATACTAATGCATAATTGCGGCATACTAATGCATAATTGCGGCATACTAATGCATAATTGCGGCATACTAATGCATAATTGCGGCATACTAATGCATAATTGCGGCATACTAATGCATAACTGCGGTAGACTAATGCATAACTGCGGTAGACTAATGCATAACTGCGGTAGACTAATGCATAACTGCGGTATACTAATGCATAACTGCGGTATACTAATGCATAACTGCGGTATACTAAAGCACAACTGCGGTATACTAAAGCACAACTGCGGTATACTAACGCATAACTGCGGTATACTAAAGCATAACTGCGGTATACTAAAGCATAACTGCGGTATACTAATGCATAACTGCGGTATACTTATGCATAATTGCGGTGAGCTTATGCATATTTGCGGTAAGCTTATGCATAATTGCGGTAAGCTTATGCATAATTGCGGTATACTAATGCATAATTGCGGTAAGCTTATGCATAATTGCGGTAAGCTTATGCATAATTGCGGTAAGCTTATGCATAATTGCGGCATACTAATGCATAATTGCGGCATACTAATGCATAATTGCGGCATACTAATGCATAATTGCGGCATACTAATGCATAGATGCGGCATACTAATGCATAGTTGCGGCATACTAATGCATAATTGCGGCATACTAATGCATAATTGCGGCATACTAATGCATAATTGCGGCATACTAATGCATAATTGCGGCATACTAATGCATAGTTGCGGCATACTAATGCATAGTTGCGGCATACTAATGCATAGTTGCGGCATACTAATGCATAATTGCGGCATACTAATGCATAATTGCGGCATACTAATGCATTATTGCGGCATACTAATGCATAATTGCGGCATACTAATGCATAACTGCGGCATACTAATGCATAACTGCGGTATACTAAAGCATAACTGCGGTATACTAATGCATAACTGCGGTATACTAAAGCATAACTGCGGTATACTAATGCATAACTGCGGTATACTTATGCATAACTGCGGTATACTTATGCATAATTGCGGTAAGCTTATGCATAATTGCGGTAAGCTTATGCATAATTGCGGTATACTAATGCATAATTGCGGTATACTAATGCATAATTGCGGTATACTAATGCATAACTGCGGTATACTTATGCATAACTGCGGTAAGCTTATGCATAATTGCGGTAAGCTTGTGCATAATTGCGGTAAGCTTGTGCATAATTGCGGTAAGCTTGTGCATAATTGCGGTAAGCTTATGCATAATTGCGGCATACTAATGCATAATTGCGGCATACTAATGCATAATTGCGGCATACTAATGCATAATTGCGGCATACTAATGCATAATTGCGGCATACTAATGCATAGTTGCGGCATACTAATGCATAGTTGCGGCATACTAATGCATAGTTGCGGCATACTAATGCATAGTTGCGGCATACTAATGCATAGTTGCGGCATACTAATGCATAGTTGCGGCATACTAATGCATAGTTGCGGCATACTAATGCATAGTTGCGGCATACTAATGCATAGTTGCGGCATACTAATGCATAGTTGCGGCATACTAATGCATAGTTGCGGTACACTAATGCATAACTGCGGTACACTAATGCATAACTGCGGTACACTAATGCATAACTGCGGTACACTAATGCATAACTGCGGTACACTAATGCATAACTGCGGTACACTAATGCATAACTGCGGTACACTAATGCATAACTGCGGTACACTAATGCATAACTGCGGTACACTAATGCATAACTGCGGTACACTAATGCATAACTGCGGTACACTAATGCATAACTGCGGTACACTAATGCATAACTGCGGTACACTAATGCATAACTGCGGTACACTAATGCATAACTGCGGTACACTAATGCATAACTGCGGTACACTAATGCATAACTGCGGTACACTAATGCATAACTGCGGTACACTAATGCATAACTGCGGTACACTAATGCATAACTGCGGTACACTAATGCATAACTGCGGTACACTAATGCATAACTGCGGTACACTAATGCATAACTGCGGTACACTAATGCATAACTGCGGTACACTAATGCATAACTGCGGTACACTAATGCATAACTGCGGTACACTAATGCATAACTGCGGTACACTAATGCATAACTGCGGTACACTAATGCATAACTGCGGTACACTAATGCATAACTGCGGTACACTAATGCATAACTGCGGTACACTAATGCATAACTGCGGTACACTAATGCATAACTGCGGTACACTAATGCATAACTGCGGTACACTAATGCATAACTGCGGTACACTAATGCATAACTGCGGTACACTAATGCATAACTGCGGTACACTAATGCATAACTGCGGTACACTAATGCATAACTGCGGTACACTAATGCATAACTGCGGTATACCAAAGCATAACTGCGGTATACCAAAGCATAACTGCGGTATACCAAAGCATAACTGCGGTATACCAAAGCATAACTGCGGTATACCAAAGCATAACTGCGGTACACTAATGCATAACTGCGGTACACTAATGCATAACTGCGGTACACTAATGCATAACTGCGGTACACTAATGCATAACTGCGGTACACTAATGCATAACTGCGGTACACTAATGCATAATTGCGGCATACTAATGCATAATTGCGGCATACTAATGCATAATTGCGGCATACTAATGCATAATTGCGGCATACTAATGCATAGTTGCGGCATACTAATGCATAGTTGCGGCATACTAATGCATAATTGCGGCATACTAATGCATAATTGCGGCATACTAATGCATAACTGCGGCATACTAATGCATAACTGCGGCATACTAATGCATAACTGCGGCATACTAATGCATAATTGCGAGTTTTTTGCATACCAATTGTGTAATAGGACTTTATTGAGCGCGAGTCTATGTCGTAAGTTCTTGATCGTATTATGTCCCAAGCGTATACAGCTTTAGCAAACAGGTCCTGCCTAAATGACACAGAAAAACCCGTAAGGAAAATGGAGATGTAAGTCTATCTGCCCCGAACGTGGTCAGTACCCGTAATAACTTTTATTTTTGCAGGCTTATTGGTGCTATGTTCATATTTTACTCGCACCAATTCTATTGCATTTGTATGTTAGCGTCGAGGTGCACCATACCTCCAATTCGAGGTTCTCTTGTTAAATCCAAATTAACGAGGGCCTTATGCCTCGTGACGGAGGGGCAGTGTGTTTGGAAGAGGGGGGAGTGTGTCTGGAGGAGAGGGAGAGGGAGGGGAGGTAGAATGTGTGTCTGAAGGAGAATGGAAGAGTCAAGAGAGCGAAAATTTCTATTAGTTGGTGGATGGATATCTTGCGGTCACGGCATCTACATATTAATACGCTAACCTGTGCGTCACGCCCTTCAACATCATTGCGGTATCTATGATACGGGTTGGCTCACGTCGGGTAGCGTTACATTAGGAGACAGGGAGAGAGAGTGAGGGTGGGAAGGAGGGGAGAGAGAGGGAGAGGGGGAAGGGGAGATGAAAGGGAGTGTTAAGTAATGTTGCCCCAATTTTTACATGGGTCCACCTAGCTTTTTGATGACATTGTCCGTGGAATTTCTACAGGACCTGCTAGTAAATATAATAACTTTTGTATTTTTGAATTAGTAAAAAATACACTTTCCTTAAATTTCAACTCGAATTTTGTAGCCGCCATTCTTTATTGTTAAACATTTTTCATCGACTGCAAGCCGCCAAGAGGACCCAAGTTTGGATCCAAATAAATTAGCGCTCCCAGAGGAAACGTATGATCCCGAGCCGTAGGCTAGGTGAGCTCTACCTTTTATAAGCACTTGGGAGATCCGAGCAAGTTCAAACTAAATTATAGAGACCATGTCAGCTAATGGAGCTGTGAAGCAAAATCTATATCTGTCTGCACAGTATAGACGTCGAGTGTAAAACGCCGTAGAATCAGCGTTATTAATGTAGGTCACGTTTGACGATCGTGGTAGTACATGAATGTCGACAAGAAATGTATACCACTCCTCAGGAGACGCACGCTAGTCTATACGTAGAGGTTTTATGTCGAGTGTCAAGGAACTGACACCTCTGAGGGGATACTGTGACGTAACCTTAGCTTTAGATGTGCCTCCAGGATATCTGCATTTCGTGCCCACCCAGCTTCTTTCAACGCTCCCACTCAGGGGGATACAACTGTTGCATCTATGGGAATTAGCGCTCCCATGGGAAAATGTGCGAGGGCCCGAGCTGAGAGTTAGGTAGGCCGTCTTTCTGTTGGAATAAAGTTTTTTGTTATGTTAAGGGCCATCTTTTTTCGGTTCACTGCTGTCCGGTTTTTCAGCGCCTGCTACGTGCTTCAACTTCAATCTTGTTTCATGAACTTCTTTCTCAACCAACTATTTCTATGCCCCGTCTGCAAAGATTTCGCGTTCTCTTTTTTCTCCATACCAAATGATGCCTCCCCCTTTCTCTCTTCGGAACCCTTATTTTGCTGTTAGGAAGGCTTGAATTAACATCTGATATAATCATTCAACGCTCATACCTTATTTCTCTCTCGCCTTGGTCTTTTCTTCTACTTCTTCATTCCTAACTTTTCGTCTTTACACGTGGGGTTTTCTTGTGTGTAATTAAACACCCCTTGTGTATAATTTCTCCGTGTTTTACACTTCATACCAAATGGTTCATGCTCTTTGCATCTTTAGATCACCTTTATTGTGGCTAAAGAGTCTTAAAATAAACAGTAGAATAATAATGGTAATAATTCTCTAAAGGTCTTAAAGTTCCCGCCTCCCCCCGAACATTGTAGCTTCTTCCGACGTCCTTCACTGGTTCTCCAACTTAGTAGAGGACTTAGATTATGATAGCTAAATTTATTGCCAAAACTATCGGAATTAAATCGTAGCTACATTTCATTACTGGTGAAACCTAAGCCACAAAAAAAGGATTGAATTTCAGGCCCAACTGTCATTCAGTCTTAAAACAATTATTATTCTAATTAGTGAAATCGCTTAAACAATTTTAAACCTAAACTCTAGTAAAAAATCAGCGTTTATTTACCACCAAAGTGTATTTTTAACCTGTAGGGAAATTAGAGTACGTATGCAGTTAAATTTATTGTGTACTGATATGTTTCATGTACAATCATATAGTATTTATCCCACAGAGCTGACACTGATCTGCACCAACCTGCAGCAAAAAGATACACTTGGACAGAACTGATAATGACGTGTGACGCAATGTGCTCCATTCATTGCGGGCGCTGTGGCGCTGGTGATGGCCCTCAACTATGTAAATGCGACGCAATTGATGTGGAACAAAGCCTCTGATAACTCCTCTAGGAACAAAAGAAGCCCTCGATAAGGTATCAGAAAGCGCGGTCAAAATGGATATGGCTGCACACAAATGGAACAAGTGTCATTGGAAGAGGCTAAGATTAGAGTACCGCACCAGATGTTGTAGTTCATTTTATTCGTCATTAACACTACAGCATGGTGCTTCAGGAAAAATAGTCCATAAATTATAATTCTTCATCATAGGTTGAGATGTCAAATTTGAACCTCTCAGGAGAAACAAATATTTTATCGACTGGGGTTAACACCCTGAGCTGAGAAAAGCCCCTCAAGGTTACACAGACTTATACCTCTGATGAAATACCCCTCAGGGGGATACAAATTTTGTATCTATGGGAATTAGCGCTCCCAGGGGGACAATGTGAGGGCCTGAGCTGAGAGTTAGGTAGGCCTTCTTTTCGTTAAAATAAAATTCTTTTATTTTAAGAACCATATTTTTTCGGTCCACTGCTGTCCTGTTTTTTCAGCACCTACTACTTTCTTCTCCAACTTTGATCTTGTTTCATGAACTTCATTCTTATCTTACTGTTTCTATGCCCTTTCTGCATAGATTCCACGTTCTCTTAACTCCATACTAAACTAGTTACCGGTTCAACCCGAGTATCGGGTTGTCCGACTTGCCTAAAAATAAAAAATAATGCATAAAAAAGTAATAAAAAAAATTGAATAAAAATGAAAAAAAATAAAGGAAAAAAATGAAAAATAAAAAAAAAATAAAAAAAATGAAAAAAAATAAAATAAATAGTTTTCTGCAAATATAGACACCAGTGGCTTCAATTTAATACCTCACTTGACCATATACACTCAGCCAATTTTCTAAACGGACTCGGACAAATTTCGAGTTACTGAATTAAGTATATAGATTATCTAAAAATCTAATAACCTAATAATCTAATTTTCTAATTTTCTGATGAAATAAATGTTTTTCATTTTTTGTTATCGATCGGCTGTCATTTTTGCACACTATTGTCCTTTCATGAACAACTGTTAATTTTTCATGTTCTATCTTGTGTCATAAACTTTTTCAATTTTGTTATTTCTATGCGCAGGGGACGCTGTGAGTGAACGTACGTTTATGTAGGTTTGTTGATCCCTGATGTCTGCATTAATTGGTGCTGTCCTCTTTTCTCCCTCAGAATCACATTTTGGACGTTTAGGTAGACTTGAATTAATTCAAGATCTAAACAAGTTCGTTAACATTTTATCGTCTCACGTGCTGCATGCAGACCTCACGGGCCAGACGGATCTCCGTTGTTGCACAGACCTCCAGTATCAGACGACGGTCCGTACTTCCAATATTACACATATTTCCTACACTAAAGAATACCATACAAGCCTCCTGCTGACTGCACCTCACCCTGACCTCGTGCTGACTGCACCTCACCCTGACCTCCTGCTGACTGCACCTCACCCTGACCTCCTGCTGACTGCACCTCACCCTGACCTCCTGCTGACTGCACCTCACCCTGACCTCCTGCTGACTGCACCTCACCCTGACCTCCTGCTGACTGCACCTCACCCTGACCTCCTGCTGACTGCACCTCACCCTGACCTCCTGCTGACTGCACCTCATCCTGACCTCCTGCTGACTGCACCTCACCCTGACCTCCTGCTGACTGCACCTCATCCTGACCTCCTGCTGACTGCACCTCACCCTGACCTCCTGCTGACTGCCCTTCACCCTGACCTCCTGCTGGCTGAACCACCAATACTACGTAAGCAAATCTTACATTACCTACTGACCTCCAGCACTGTTTGGGCACACAGCAATTTAGTGCGTTCAGAAGTGGTAGCCAGTGATAATGAGTCCTGGATATTAGTGATAGGGTTGAAGGAGGCCAAGTACTACCCCATAGTGTTTTCAAACAAATTATACGTCCTTCAACGGAATTATGGGGTTTCTGAATAGAACCTGACCCTCTGGATGAAGTTGCCACACTTGTTGGAGAATGCTGATCCATGTTATGCTGTAGTAATTGGTGTGCTATGATACGTATAGATTAACAGCATTTTAACTGTGAAACGCATGCTCGTTCCTTTAAGCTATCAATTACAATTGTTTAAAACTGTAATGCAGCCGGTGTTGAATTGAAACTGAATGGACGTTTAGGTCGACTATAAACCGTTGTCCCATATGGTGGAATCTTGAACGTGAGTTTCCAAAAAACGAGAAATGTATCCAATGGTTTAAGGGATGGAGTTCGCATTGTTCTCCACTGCAATCGTAATGCTGAAGAACGTGAATCATTTTGATTCGTTTTAGTCATCCTGTTCAGCGAGGGGGGAATTTAAGCTGTTTTCATCACAGAAAACTAATATTAGAAATGAAAGTAAAAATTACTTCCGGGCTTAAATTGTTCCTTTTGTGCAGCCAAAATACTTAATTTTCCAAATGCATTATTCATTCTAAAATGTGCTGTTTAGGGAGAAAACGCTGATGTACCCATTACCATTGTTAAGGTTTTAATAAAAAATCTTTTGAGGCTGCCCTAGAGGTGGAAGATAGCATCTGGAATAATAATCTTATTTTCACTCACTGATTATAACAGTTAAGTAAAGACAGTGTTTTCGGGAATCCTTTCCATCAGTTGTCGAATTGCGAAGCACACTGCGAGGGGTTGTGCGTCTGATTTGGTTGTAGGCCGGTTTACCTAGTCTCGTGCTTTCACACCTCCATGCATAGTAAGGCCACCAATGTTCCACGTAGCCTAGCTTTCACACGAATGTTCGATTTTTTATCTTTTGACTTCACTTTTTATTTATAATCATTGTAATGTTCCTTCTGCTTTTGTTGACACTTTTCGCACGGATATGAGGATTACACCTCATTTCTTCTATATTGTGCGAAAAACTTTCTCATGTTAACTATGGTATCACATGTTTATTTTCTCTTACAGCACTACAGATTTTGAACTGACGTGGTCTATTTTCATTCCCTGACCAGTTATTTTGCTTTATTTTTTCGACCTCTGACCGGATAAAATGCACGGTAATGTTCAACCTCTTGGAAACGGCTTGTGCGCCTATGGACCTCAGCCCGATGGAGCAAGGCAGCGTTTACCAAGCGTGTCCGAATGCAACATTCGCTCTGATTCATCTGATTTTGTATCGTTAGAAATTTGTGATTGTAGAAACTGTGGCTACTTTACTCCCGGAATTTCAACGCAATGCTGCCTGAACGAAACAAATATTCCGCGTACGGGTGAAAACGCGCAGCAATCAAATACGGTGAGTATTCCATTGAATGATATTCTACCTGTCGATTACTGTGAGCGAGTCTGTGTGACGACCGGACAGTTTCCAAAGCGAGGTGATCTTATAAACGATCTGAGAACTGAGCCATCCTCTTGTGATATGCTTTTCATCGACAACAAAAGCTATTACCTTGTGCCAGAAAGGAATGAAGAGCAGACTATTTCAGACTGTTCTTCTCTAAATCGCGCCAATTACTCGCACCTGAATGGGAATTATTCGTACGTGAGACCTCCTTGTCCGTATTGGCGCAGCGACGAACATCTCAGCCAAACCAGACGAGGTCGCCATCACGAAATGGATGCCTCGCCCTACAAGAGATACCTCAACATGACCCCGGCCTACCACAGGTCGCACGGCCTCGTAAGTACCCGTTTCTTTGATATGCGTCATTTACTCTTCGGCTCTTTCTGGCCATTTAGCACTACCCTATCGAAACGTTAGATTCTTCATTCAAGGGCTTGCTGAAAGTGTCTATGCTCGCCATGCTCCCGTTTGTAATTTATTCTTGAATTTTAACTATTTTCTGTTCGCTCATTTCAGAATTAGCACTCACTATCAGAGACTTCTACAGCTAATGGGTGTAGTTTTACTGTCTTTTCCTTATCCAGCAACCTCAATGATTTTTTTATGTTGGTCGATGTTGTGTCCAGCCGACCTGAACACGAATGCCTTCGGATTTTGATCTTTCTTGTTCTTTCGGGTCTCTCAAGCTAAAGATGTTTACAAGCTTCTATTGATACAGCTGTCTGAGGATAGAGTTCATTGGGACATCAACTTGATGCACTTTATTCCTCACGCGGTTTTGTGCTTTCTGGTGGTACATTTTTTTGAGACATTTGTGATGTCACGCGGATGTTACTCTAAATATAATTTTCAAGTGAAAGAACCGATTATCTACTTTCAGTGATAGCTCATTCAGCTCTAAGATATCCTTCCAGTCCACTTTGTGTACCACTCGCTGAAGTATTCCTTAGGATAATGAAGTACATAGATGCAACAGGCTAGTCCCCTCTACTCCACATCAGGGGACTCGAGCACCAGCACCACAGTCGCCCCTGCGTCGCGTGTCCACCTCGGTTTTGAGGCGGGCAACGGCGGGCCAGGTCTCGCTGGGGCCGCGTCTGCCACGGAGGCACTGCTCCAATCTCACGCTTCATGCCGCCTCCCGCTGTTGGTGAGGACAAGGAGTTACACGAGGTTTTTCACGAGTGCGTCATTGTTGATTTTTTTTCCCGAGTGCATGATTTGTACATTGGAAATAGTCATCTAGAATGCGGGCTAAACACGATTAATATATTTTGAAACTTGTTCACCACAAGGATTACATCAGTAGAGTCATTACCCAGATCTATCACAAGTAGTTTCAAATACAACCATTTGTTAGCATGAATAAATTCCTTAACTTCAACGGCATCCATATTCTGACGTAGACCTTAAGCACTAATGATGAACATACGTTATTACAAACTAATCAAACAGTTTTAACTTCAACGAGTGGGAAGTCTTTGATTTTACGGTGTTATGTCTGCGATTTAAGCGAGTACTGTATATCCTAAAAGAAGCTTAAAATTAGTTTCATTTTGAGTTGCCTAGTATAAAGGAGAAAGTTATATTTCAACAGCTTGTTACTTTCAAACCAGGGGGATCGAATAGACAATAGGTGTAACTCTTTAGAGTGTGAGATATTTGCAAACAGAAAACGGATTTTGTACTCGCGGTAAGCTGCCAAAATTTCACGATTTTTCTCGCGCATTTTCAGTTCGATAGCTCTTCGTCTCTCGTAATGGCCTATGGTTTCATTGTCTTTTCTAGTTGATTTGTCATCATGCCCTATAACATTGATGATTAGGTCTTTCAACAGCTTTTGAACTAAAATTGAGCTCTCTTTCATGAGCGAATGAGGCAGTTTTCTGACGTAAGTAATATATGTTATAAACTCGCCAAACTATCTCGTTTCCTTTATCTCTAGATTCAGCATGTGAGAAGCTAAGCTGTTTATTATTTTTTGCTACTGGTTGACAACCGCTCAGGGATAGAGGACTATTCCATTGACCAGAATTAAAGCTCAATTGAAAGTTTCCGAGCATAAGACGAAGTTGGCCTTCGTGTGGTTGAAATAAAATAGTTCTTTGTCACGGTTCGCTACTGTAATTTTTCAGCTCGTATTACATTCTTCTTCAACTTTTATCTTGCGCCATAGACTTCCTACAGTCTTATCTTTATGCGCTGGATGAGAGGACACTCATTGTGCATAGAATCCCCTTTCCCTTAATTCTATACTATGTATTGATTATTTTATCTCTTTCTTGCGAATGCCTCTGCTTTTGGTTAGGGAAGCTAAAAATAAAATCTAATTAAATTTAATCTAACCTAAATCCGCAACGGTGAAGTGCACGCTTGTATTTTCGATACGGGATGAGATGCTACGTCATTTACGCAGTAAGCGAGAACGATCTATTTTTATTCAATTTCCCCTCAGGGGGATACAACTATTGTATCTATGGGAATTAGCATTCCCAGGGGGATAATGTGTGAAGCTCGAGCTGAGAGTTAGGTAGGCCTTCTTTTGTTGGAATAAAATGTTTTTTTATTAAGTCAAGTACCATCTTTTTTCGGTTCACTGCTCTCCTGTTTTTCAGCACCTGCTACTTTCTTCTCCATCTTTTATCCAGTTTCTTGAACTTCTTTCTCAACTTACTGTTTCTATGTCCCTTCTGCATAAATCCCGCGTTCCCCTATCTCCATACTGAATGGTGCCTTCCTCCTTCCTCTCTTCCAAACGCTCTTATTTTTTAGCGGTTAGAGAGGCTTAACTAACCTATAATCTAATCTAATATTGCCTTCAATTTTTCAGTAAAACGTTGCGTGACATACGTTTTCGTTAAGCCATTTATGTATTTTCTGATAACCGGGTGCAGCTCTGTTTTTGCGATCGTTCCAAAGAGATGGTTCACTCAGTTTTCGCGGTTTTAAGTGAAGGTTAGAGAATAAAAAAATAAATAAAGCTGGAACAACGAAAAGTGCAAGGGCTACTCAAATGAAACTAGCATTGTTATAGCGATCGAGAGATACTCCCTCTAGGAAACTTTTTCTCGTAAATGTTGACGTTTGATTTTTATTTATAGCAACACAACTTGCTCCTGCGGATCTCAACGCGCAAAAGAATGCGCACTCGTTATTGAGGAAGAAAGTGAAGAAAATTTCCACCAAGCAGAAAACTCCTGTGTTTCTTACGTTCAAATGGGAGGATCAACGGATGAGAAATTTTGCGAGACAGGTTTGTCGCACACAACTTACGTTGATCTTAACATGGCACCAACTGATATTACTTCGAAGCTGAACTTGCATTCGGAAATGAAACTAAGCCAAAACCCAGACGTTTTCTCGACAAACAATAGAGCCTTAGATAAAATCAAACGTTGCCAGAATTTTTCCCAAATTGGGTTTTATGATACAACTCTACCAACTAAGAGATTATCAACGAGAACTTCATCGTTGAAGCTTTCGAAGATTTCTCAACCAGGAACACCATCAGGGAATACAAATTCACTGACCCGCAGTTCACACCTCAGTTGTCAAAGGGTGATACAATTAACTAACTGTGATAATTCTTCGAAATTAATTGAGCATCCTTTACCATTGCTGCGCAAAAAACCGAATGAGAGTTTTTATGAAGCAAGTAAGAACATTTTAGACATCAGTAGCACAGCAGGTATCACAGAGGCTAAAACACAACGTGGTGCATCTCGTTCACCGCCAAGGAAATGGCGGAAGCCTGTCAAATTTTCCATGTTAAGTAAGAAGCGTCAACTCGGCTCAAATGACCGAGGTGCTTCAGCTATGTCCCTTCTGGAGAACGAAACTGCTGAACGTAAGCGTTCCCTTCTTTCGTTTTTTACACGAAAAATGAAATTGATCGCATCAGAATCCTCGTCCTCTGGATATGAAAGTGGTAACTGTTCAGTTGACTCATCGTTGGGGTCGAATTCAACAGAAAATATTACCAGCCAACAATGTGATCGTGAAACTTGCTTCAACCAATTTCCGATTAAGACCACAAATGATCGGAGTAGTGTCTCATTTAAACAAACATCCGGTTACGATACTGATGCGTCGTCTCCCTCTTGTACTACGCTTGGGCTGAGCACCAAAACCGACTTTGAGTCCTCAAGGAGTGAAGTAAAAATGCAACAAAAGGACATTAGCCTGAAACGAAAGTTTAGTGAAGCCTCCTCCAATCATGAAAAAAATTCATTTAGTTGCCATCAGAATGTAGTTCCAAGACAACGTAAGTGTTCACCTGCGAACAATTTGAGAAGATGTGCCTCAGAATTGGACTCAGACTATCAAATGTTGAACTTGGCCTTTGTGAACTCTTCTGAAACGAATTTGTCAGCGAATCATCTGGAGCAGGAGTCCTGTCAAATGAGAAAAGTGCTTACCTCGAGAGGCCCCGAAGACAAACAAATCGTTTCTGGAAGGAAACGCCCAGTATCTGTCGCAGCTCTTTCTACCCTCCAAACGGTAATGCCTCGTTTAAATACGCAATAACGCAATCGTTAATTGTGTCCACATGCTGGTTGTTTTCGAAATAATTCACTTAAAAGATATGCATGTATGTGAAGGAGAACAAATTGTTAACTTACTAATCAATTATAAAATAAATGAAGCGTATATTTTTTATTTTAGTAAATTTTTCAGAAAAGTTTTTCATGAGAAAGTTCTACTAAATATCGTACACAAGCATTTATTTTGTTGTTTGCTGTAAATTTCCATCACACTCGTATATGAGGAATGGTGTCTCGTGCGCACTATATACCCCTAACATGTTGAGAAAGAAATAGGTTTAAGGGAACTCCATCATGAAACGTTTTTGCTACATAGAAATTGAACCCACCGTTTTATTTTGAGCCATTGTTGTTCAAATTAGTCATGACCCGTGACAGTGAAAAAGCATGGCAAATTTGGTCTAAAACGACAGAACTCAACAGAAAGTGGCACTAGGGGCTGTAGAGAGATATCCTTATAAAAACATTTTGTATTTACAAAACTAATATCAGCTTCTATTTCAGGTTTCTAGTCTGTGAGGTACACTTTTTTGTTAAAAATTCCTTGTAAAACGTCAGTTTGCGATCAACATTTCCAAGTACTATCTTCTCTCCATAAAAATTTTTGTTTGAGTTATTGAATTTTTAATCTGAATTCATATCTAGTATCAAAAAATAATCAATATTGTAAAGCGCACATTTAATAATAATCTGTGCTACTAATAGTTCTGTCCCATTCTGCCGTACTTTTTGCAGTCGATCGTCTTACAATTCAAAGAGCGTAAGTTTAATATGATACAAGGAAATTCTTCATAGAAAGAAATCCAAGCTCACTCGAAGTTAGTAAGTGCTGAAACATTAGGAGAACTGTTCTCTAAAATCAATGTACAACTGAATGCAGGGCTTAACCCAAAGCGATTTGAACCAAAGTTTGAGAAAACTTCTCACCGAATAAAACTTGTTCTTGGATATCACAAAGAACGACACTAGTTAGACTGGTCTAGAATTCTCTTAAATTTTATGTTGTTTCATTGGAAACAAATAACCATCGATGATGGCTGTATCTTTTAAATTGTTCCCTCCCCAGAGCGTGTATGCGGTTGGAGATTCCCATTCGATGCCATCGATCAACTATACCTGTCTCATACTATCTCACGATAACTTACTGAATTAGGCACCCTGTATCGGATTCAGAGCATCATACAAGAAATTTCTTTTCCATCATGCTGACTGAAAAATTTCAAATTTTTAATGTGTGCTTTTGAAAGTTGCAGCCAGAACATCTCATTTTAGAATGAATCATATTGTTAAGGTACAAGGAAGTATGCGGTTCTCCTGGTTCACTGACGCCTTTAACTGAACTGACGCCTTTAATTTTGAACTCGCCTGTTTTCCAGGTAATGTCTTTCAAAAAGTTATCATTCGTAATGATTATGCAGATATGAGTGATAACATTAAAGTCACGTGCAAAACAGATTGACGTTCGAATGTCTGCCTAGAATTTTCATTGGGCTAAGCTAGAATGATTATTAAATAAGTTTTAAACGTATGAAATGAATGTTATATATTTAAAATTTTTGACCCTATGAATATCTCTGATGGAATTGCTTTACAACCTAATTGTCCGAAGCACAAAAGTTGGTTGAGCTCGATTGTGGCGTTAGGTACTTTTGTTTGGCGGTGAAAAAGTTGGTGAAAATAATTCTTGTCTCCGAAACGCTGATGCCCTAGCCACGCATAGCTTCCTTTTTTCTAAAAAGTCATCTTTACATTTTCGTGTACCCTAATAAAAAGAGGAAAGACTCTCACTTAAATTTACATTTTTTGCTACCTTGTGCCGGGAACTACGCGTGCATTAAACAAATACTTCAAATTAATCTTGATAATGTTAAAAAATACCGCACCACTTGACGTTTGTAAAAACCACTGTGTGTTCTCGGCTCTTCAAGAGATGAAATTGTCCTCTAATGAAAGAAGTACATTTTGCAGCCGACAAAGCCTCCGAGAAGGAGTCGCTGGAGAAGCTGTGCACTGCCAAAGGACGCGAGCAACCGACAGTTGCCCTCAACTGCACGCGGTGGGAAGGAAGACGCGAATGCTGGAAAAAAGACTGCACCTGAAATTGAGCCACTGGCAGCAACAGCGCACTCGCAACCATCCAAGTACGTTGAAACTTTGTGTTTCGTTTCTCTCTCGCAGTGCTTTGTTGGAATTTTACTTTGTCGGGAGTGATAAATATTAGCGATCTTTCTTCGCATTCGCTAGCGCAGTCATCAAACCCGCCATTCTTGTGGGAGGTTTTCGCCAATTAATTGTGCTTTTGTGCTGTCAAGGTTAAAATAAGTATTTGAGGTCCAAAATTTAATAACCAATTGAAATTTTCAGCGTGGGCAAGGAAATGTTTTTAACATTAAGCAAATTCATTTCGACGTAGAAGATATTAAACAGTTAATATTTAATACGGAATCTTGACAAGCTATTTCAAATCCTTATTAGTAGGAGCAGTAATTGTTATGCCGTCAACCAAAAATTCGAAATCTCACAGCACAAACAGCACGAGGGTCTGCCCTAGTACAGTAGTCAAAAAACGCAAATCTTGAAATGTCACGTGCGACGATTCCGTGTTTGAATTTACTGGACGAGTAAACTCATGAAGGACGAGTAAACTTACGTGGTTTAGCACCAAATGAGATAGTCGCCACACAAAGAGTGCGAGCGGCCTTCGTTTACGCGACATCAGCAATCGGTAATGGAGCATCAAGCCTTAGTGCTGTCAGGCAGGTTCAGTGGAAATTTGGAGCGCTAACACAATTCTCGGGCAACATAAAGTACAGAGACTCATAAGCAATTTGAAGAACACCGAGTCTTTTCCAATCTTACTACGTTAGAAAAGATTCCCAGGCGTCGAAATCATAACTTTGATAATTTCGTCTCAACATTTCTAATTACTATTCGATCTCATTTGCAACGGTCATTCAAGATTCACGAACTAGAGATTTTGTGCATTTAAGGTGCATTCTTCTTCGGAGTAAATAACTTGAAGCTTATAAGAAATTAGATCAAGAAATGTACTTTGGATTAGGGTGGACAGAAGGAACCCTTGAAGTTCACAAATTTTATGAATGAGTCATAAAAAGTTATTAATTTCAAAACGTGTTGAGAAACTTACTATTTCATCGATGAATTAGCTGTTCATAAATTAGGGTTTATGCGGAATCCTGAAAAACGCTAACACCGCTATTTAAATTTGGCTTTCACTCCGTCTTGTTGAAGTTAAATGCTATTCATTTAACTTACGGGATTTAGGCTTCTCATAACCGCACAATTTACGCTCAAGTACGAAGTTTGTCTCCCTTTGAATGGGAGGTTTCAATTTTACGTTTTAATTTGAGGTTTGACATTGACGTTTGAATTTGAAGCTCGACTTTGACGTTTGAATTTGAGGCTCGACTTCGACGTTTGAATTTGAGGCTCGACTTTGACTCTTGCGTTTGAATTTGAGGCTCGACTTTGACTCTTGCGTTTGAATTTGAGGCTCAACTTTGACTTTCGCGTTTGAATTTGAGGCTCAACTTTGACTCTTGCGTTTGAATTTGAGGCTCAACTTTGACTCTTGCGTTTGAATTTGAGGCTCAACTTTGACTCTTGCGTTTGAATTTGAGGCTCGACTTTGACTCTTGCGTTTGAATTTGAGGCTCGACTTTGACTCTTGCGTTTGAATTTGAGGCTCGACTTTGACTCTTGCGTTTGAATTTGAGGCTCGACTTTGACGTTTGAATTTGAGGCTCGACTTTGACGTTTGAATTTGAGGCTCGACTTTGACGTTTGAATTTGAGGCTCGACTTTGACGTTTGAATTTGAGGCTCGACTTTGACGTTTGAATTTGAGGCTCGACTTTGACGTTTGAATTTGAGGCTCGACTTTGACGTTTGAATTTGAGGCTCGACTTTGACGTTTGAATTTGAGGCTCGACTTTGACGTTTGAATTTGAGGCTCGACTTTGACGTTGGAATTTGAGGCTCGACTTTGACTCTTGCGTTTGATTTTGAGGCTCGACTTTGACTCTTGCGTTTGATTTTGAGGCTCGACTTTGACTCTTGCGTTTGATTTTGAGGCTCGACTTTGACTCTTGCGTTTGATTTTGAGGCTCGACTTTGACTCTTGCGTTAGAGTTGTGAGCTTGACGTTTGAGATAGCGTTGAGCGTTTTTCAGTATTGTCCATTTTTCATGAACATTCCTCTCACCGGTTAGCCTGAAGTTCCATAGTCGTTAAATAAACAGTTGACATAGAGTAACATCCCTTAGGGAGATGAAACTATATTTATGGGAATTAGCACTCCCAGGAGGAAAATGTGTAACGGCCGGAGCTTAGAGTTTGGTAGGCCTTCTTTTTGTTGAAATTAAAAGTTTTTGTTATGTTAAGGAACAACTTTTTTCGGTTCACCGCTGTTCTGTTTTTCAGCATCAACTACTCACTTCAACTTCTATGTTGTTTTTTTTAACTTCATCCTCAACTTATTGTTTCTGTGCTCCTTTTGCATAGATTCCTCGTTCTCTTATCTCCGTACTAAATGGTGCCTTCTTCCTTGCTCTTTTTAGAACATTGCTTTTAGCGGTAAGGGAGGCTTAAACTAACATCTAATCTAATCTGACTTAGAGGAATAAAAATTAACGAATGTAAACATGCCTGAAACAAACAACAACAAAAAATCTAAACATTTTTGAACTTGGTCTTAAAGTTATCAGATGTTCCCGATCAATTCTGTCTGTCGGTCGGCCAATACAGTTCTTATCAAAAATTAAAAGCCTCCGCACTCTTAATCAATCTTATACCTCTTAATCGTAGCTCCCATAATACATAAAATATAGATACCCCCAAATTCACCACGTCCATAACCGGAAAACATAATTTCTGTCGATCAGGCAAAAAATGCGCCTAATCCATTTCATTAGATTTTTCAGGATAGCTCTTTTTACGTTTATGCGAATTCAGCAAGTAATTTAGGTCATTTTAGAATGTTTTTTTATTGGAAACGATGCATCTTGCCATGAGTCATTATTTTGATTGATGGTAAGGTAAAAATGTTTTTCATTTTAGGATAATAAACGCAAGTTGGCCGTTTTTCCATGAGATAAAATGCTTCAATTTAATATAAAGAGTATAAAAAACGACAGCTTCTTAGATGAGTGATTTTATTTCGAAAACGGATAGCTTTAAGTACAAGTTAGCGCTTTTACATACCCGCATTTCAATCAAGGCTTGTAGTGTAATATTTAGCGCCAGAGCGAAGGGACAATGTGAGGGCCCGACCTAAAGGTTAGGTAGGCTTTCTTTTGTTAAAATAGAATAGGTTTTGTTGTGTTACGGACCATCTTTTTTTCGGTTCACTGCTGTCCTGTTTTTCACCGCCTACCACTTTCTTCTTCAACTTTTTCTTGTTTCATGAACTTCTTTCTTAGCTTTCTGTTTCTGTGCCCTTTCTGCATAGATTCCACGTTCCCTTAACTCCATACTAAATGGTGCCTTCTTCCTTCCTCTCTTTACATCTCATTGTTGAGGATAGGGAGGCTTAAACTAACTGATAAACTAAAGCGCCAGAGCGAATGTGGGTATGATAAAACACCAACTCGAACTTCGAGTTATCTATATCGAATAATGTTGATATTAAGAAAGAACCATGTCCAGTTAGCGGTTTTTATTACGCATTGAAAGGACATGGTTCTTTTCTATTACAGAAATTACACTTGAATCTTTTCATTACGAATGAAATCCATCCACAACAAATTGGAGTTTTTTATTACGTGAATCGCACCTCCTACCACCACAACAAAACGGCAACTGAAAGTTTAGAGGGTGTCTTTCATCTAAGAGAACCCAAATCTGTTGAATAAAAATGAAAATTTCTAGAGATGGCCCTTTTTATGTCAGTTTGGCAGATTTGTCAGTCTGTGGGCCAATTTTTTCCTACAATTTTCCTTGACGTACGTCCAGCAATATTCGCCGGTCTGTTTACCGCATCCTTACCGCGTGCTTAGGCTGAGATTTTGCTCTGATGCTATAGTAACAATAGATTTTCTAACTTCCTCCGTATTCATTGGCGCCGTCATCCAACCCACTATTTCCAAATAACTTTGACTAAACTATAGATTGCTTCCCGGGTCGAAAATCACACAGATTCTCCCTTTAAGGTTTTTCCGTTATCGACGAGTACGTTGGGTGAAAGCTTAACCATCAAAAATCAGTTAATGATTTATTTGCTCGTCGATTATGAGCTGTACTAAGCCATTTTACTCGCGAAGGGAGTTTTACATACGTCGGGCAAACGTCTATCTGGCAAAGGCTAAAAGTTTCATCTGATAATGGAGCGTTTTTTCTTCAATAATAATATAGTTGTTGAATGAGCTGGGATAAGACGTTTCAGAAATACAAAGCACACTCGTGCTTTACCGAGTTCATTTGCAGATGACCGCTAGATTGTACAAACAGTGACAAAGGGTTGGAGCCGTTAAAATACACTTTTTAATCAATAACCGCGTGGACGAACAAGCTTCGTTAAAGAGTTGCAAGAACGTGAAATGTCAAACCTATTCATGAAAAAAAATCTTACATTGAGAGTCGTAGGGAAATGAAATGAAGTTAGGAAAGCACTTTTATTATCATTACAAGATATGGAATAATAGTCGGCATTATTGTGACCAAGAATTTTGCGAATCAACGCGGAGGCTTCATCAACTTAAACGATTTCTTCTTTGGAAGCAATCGGTGTTTCAGGTACTAAACTCTACATACATCCCAACAAATAGAAATCTAGAGGCGAATTTTAGAGACGGTGGTGTCAAGTGAAAATTTCAAGTACATGTATCTCTTTCAATAAGTAGTTTTGACAAAACAGTTATTTAGTGAACAGTATTTTTTCAACTGTCCCAACCTTGCGTAAAGTCACTTCAACAAAGTTCCGATTCCCCTAGCTATAGCAAGTAAATCTAGGAAGTGAAAACCATTGGGATTTCGTTCTATCACTATTGCGGAACTTCTACATTATTTTTCAAATTGATTCGCACATCTCTTTCGACAAAATGCAAATACTATATCGCTGTTCTGTAAAAAAAGGGGTAGGTATTTTTTCTGGAAAGAATTGCGGTTATAATTTCATGTAGAGCTGATGAAATATAGTTCTCAGGCGAACGCTGTTATCATTTCGGTTATGTCTTTCCATAGCAATATCTGTACTTCTGCTGATTTCATATACTCGGTGTTTTGCGGCGCGATGTTCTGTCAACATTTTTCTTTTACGTTAGTACTTTTTCATCGTAATACTTCATTATCTTTCGCATCTCCAGAGCTGCAGGCACCCTGGAGGATGGAGTAACTTCGAGTTTTGGGAAAACGGTATGCTTGGCGTCTGTTCTATTACGCAAGTTAGAGCCAGTCTTTCTATTACGTAGGTTGAAGTTTGTTCTTCTCTTGTTAGAGCAGGAGCCGCCCGTATTTTTTATATATGTGAACAAATCAGAAATGTGAAATGGAGTTCAAATGATAGATTGCGTGTTATTTTGGAAGAACTCACGAACGTTATGGAATAGATTTCAATCTAACCTCATGCAAGAAGACTCAATGTTATGACGATGCTAACGTTTGGACAATCCCGTTTGGGGCAATGCAAAAGTTATCTTAACCGCCATTAACTGAGGCATTACAACATGAAATTATAAATCAATTGAACAATCGTCAGATTGTCCAGAGCACGCAGAGTTTTCTTTCACGAGTCTACATCAGTAATTGAATTTCTCCACGACGGTTACAAAGCTTGTTACTGTGCTCACGAAACCGTCTCAAACAGCATAATTTGATCGAATTCCAAGCTCCACGTTACCGAGTTAGCAGCATAGGTCGTGAGAACCCGTTGTTTTCTAATGGTTGGTACTTGGAGGCTCCTTATTTTACTATGGTCTACTTGTCATTTTGCGTAGGGTAACCAAAACATTGTTGGGTGGATCTTCGACAAAAGCGCGTAGTTAACGTTGTTGCAATTTCTTTCATTTTGTTTTAAAAACGAAGCTGTGAGAGCTGTAATTCAAGCTTTTGCGTGTTTCATCTCTGGGTATTAAGAATAATAATGGATGATCCACCAGTTGAGTATTTTCGTTCGCGAAAAAACATTTGTTCGATGCTATGTTGACGGTTTTCATGCTAGATACGTGACCTACAAATCCTGCATTAGCTGTGCAAATAGATTTTTCTTGTCACCGCTTGAAACACGCAAAAAAAGTCTTTCACAATGAGCGCATGCTCGGCACTGGTTTGCACAGCTGCAAATACTGACGCTCGGTCAACGACTTAGATTGCGCGAGTTCATACTAGCTGTGTATAATCCAGTGCGTACCATACTGTGTATAATTCAGTGCGTACATCGAGTTCATCTTTTATTTATTTTATTATTTTCTGCGTTCACTATCGCGTGCCATGAAGAAAGTAGCCTTTCCTTTACTGCTCACTGAATTACAGTGTCATTGATCAAATCATTAATATCACCTCTCTAGTGTGGCATTCATGTGGAGCTTCTTTTGAGGGGACCGTACACCTTTCACACTTTTTTATTTGCATACCAATGTATATGAACTTCGAAATACAAGTAAAACACATAAAAATTGGGGTCATCCGGGGGTTCCGGTGGTAAATTTTCGATTTGCTTCATAGGAAATGAGTTACAGCAAAGAAAACGGAATATAGGGAGAGGAAGCGGCAAACCTTACTACAAATTTCGTTATATAGACATGAAACAAGGGTCATTTGAAAGACAAAAAGTTGGGCAACAACGCTGAGGTAGGAATGTTTGAAAATCGTCTTAGTTTTGAAGATATTTTGAATTAAAAAACAAATATAAATAATTGCTGGAAAAACTCGAATTTATTTACTCATATGGCCTTGCGTTTTTTACCTAATTTGACAATTTCACATTGCTACCTCAGCAGTGTTGCCCTATTATTCTTTCAATAAACATTATCTCGACTCTCTACACCCAAAATTGTGGGAGGAGTAGCATTTTGAGTGAGGAAAATTAAAGGTTTTCAAATGCAAAAAAAATGACATTTTTAGAAACAAACATTTGTAACATTTTTGTGTGGTTTGTTGATTGAAAATGTTTTAAAAGTTTTGTTATTCAAAAAGAATAAGCGCTTTGTTCACCAGTCTACCCTCCGTAATGAGCGTTCTATTGCGTGCATGCGGGTAAAATTGATTGTGGATGTTCACATGTAAAACTTCGATTCAAAGCAAAACAATTTTTTTAACATTCGACCGAAGAAAAGTATACGGTCTCCTTAATCGTGTTTGGCTATTGTTTCTTGCTCCGTTTACGCTCAGCAATTTTTTAAGCATACTTAACATGACTTACCAAATTTAGCTGCAACATTCTTGACTCTTATTTACCAGATATATGAATGACTTAAATTAATCCAAAACTGCCTGCACTCAAATTAACACAGAATATCTTAATTCAAATTAACAGGGAACTGTAGGGACTCAAATTAAAACGGAATTGTGATTCGAGTCGACCCGCAACTGTCTTGACTCGAATCGACCCGCAACTGTCTTGACTCGAATCGACCCGCAACTGTCTTGACTCGAATCGACCCGCAACTGTCTTGACTCGAATCGACCCGCAACTGTCTTGACTCGAATCGACCCGCAACTGTCTTGACTCGAATCGACCCGCAACTGTCTTGACTCGAATCGACCCGCAACTGTCTTGACTCGAATCGACCCGCAACTGTCTTGACTCGAATCGACCCGCAACTGTCTTGACTCGAATCGACCCGCAACTGTCTTGACTCGAATCGACCCGCAACTGTCTTGACTCGAATCGACCCGCAACTGTCTTGACTCGAATCGACCCGCAACTGTCTTGACTCGAATCGACCCGCAACTGTCTTGACTCGAATCGACCCGCAACTGTCTTGACTCGAATCGACCCGCAACTGTCTTGACTCGAATCGACCCGCAACTGTCTTGACTCGAATCGACCCGCAACTGTCTTGACTCGAATCGACCCGCAACTGTCTTGACTCGAATCGACCCGCAACTGTCTTGACTCGAATCGACCCGCAACTGTCTTGACTCGAATCGACCCGCAACTGTCTTGACTCGAATCGACCCGCAACTGTCTTGACTCGAATCGACCCGCAACTGTCTTGACTCGAATCGACCCGCAACTGTCTTGACTCGAATCGACCCGCAACTGTCTTGACTCGAATCGACCCGCAACTGTCTTGACTCGAATCGACCCGCAACTGTCTTGACTCGAATCGACCCGCAACTGTCTTGACTCGAATCGACCCGCAACTGTCTTGACTCGAATCGACCCGCAACTGTCTTGACTCGAATCGACCCGCAACTGTCTTGACTCGAATCGACCCGCAACTGTCTTGACTCGAATCGACCCGCAACTGTCTTGACTCGAATCGACCCGCAACTGTCTTGACTCGAATCGACCCGCAACTGTCTTGACTCGAATCGACCCGCAACTGTCTTGACTCGAATCGACCCGCAACTGTCTTGACTCGAATCGACCCGCAACTGTCTTGACTCGAATCGACCCGCAACTGTCTTGACTCGAATCGACCCGCAACTGTCTTGACTCGAATCGACCCGCAACTGTCTTGACTCGAATCGACCCGCAACTGTCTTGACTCGAATCGACCCGCAACTGTCTTGACTCGAATCGACCCGCAACTGTCTTGACTCGAATCGACCCGCAACTGTCTTGACTCCAATTGATCCGGAACTGTCTTGATTCGGATTTCCCCCGCACAGCCATGACCCATACTTAACTGACGAAACCTATGCCAAAATTCTCTTGGCACATGCTTGACCCGAGCTTCACGTGATGCTGTCAGCAGCCCGGAGCACGAGAAGAGCTGCTGGAACTGATCCTTCGCAGCGACAGCCGTGCGTATGCCAGCCACCCTCTGCTGCCGCTGCTGCGCCACCTCACCAGCGTCGACCGCTCTCTTGCTGAACTATCCAGGAGTGAGCTTGGTAAGTTTGGTCTAAGTTGTGGGTACCTTTGGAAATTTTCTAAAACGGTATCTGATAAAAACTGGGAGATGTGCATAAACAATCTGACTCGTTCGTTTCGCTGCACTGGAAACAGTAATTTAATGCTGTTTAATTTTTCCCGTTGATTAATGGAGTACGTCAATTCAATATTGATGGTCATCTCAGAGTGGCACTGAGGCGGTGATTACCTCCAGTTTCTTTGTAGGTCTTTTTCACAGTTCTCTTTTTTATATCAGACTTTCTTATTGTAACCAGTAGTAAAAACCCTTCAAGGTAGAAGTAGACTTGAGAGGCAAGCCATTAAGCTTCCTCGAAGTAAAAGGTATCGAGTACGCTACGGCGATGCAGATGCTCGAATTATAACTTATGTGTATCATTGAAATTATTGAACGTGTTCAAAATTTTTATCTGGGTTGCGCTGAATATGTTGATTTACTAATATTCCTACAAATTGGAATAAAAACGTTTTCCTCGCCCGCCGCAAGGGTAAACTACAAATTTCATTTTTAAATTTTAAGAATTAAACACGAAAGTTAACCGAGCTTCATACCATTGTACCAATCTCCTGTGCCTAAATATCTTCTCCTTACAACCGTTAAAAGGAAAACATCGATGTTGGTCGCATGGAAAACTACAATTATTTGAATTTTAGGGACATTTGATAGGTATACCGAGTACTGCATAAAGGAATTTTTGATCTGTGTGGTAATTGGAATTTTAGGTAATATATGAATCTTTTGTAAGCCCATTCGAATGCAGTTTAAATTCAGTTGTTTTCGTTTAATTAGTCTCATTCTAACACACATAGAATTTTTATTATGAATTCTAAAAGAGACGGTTATGTAATAACCAAAAAGTGATACTGATTATTAATATTTCTTCTGTAAAATAAGCTGTGAAATATTTAAAGGTAGTCTTCATCAAAACGTATTCATGCAATAGAGTCGTTTAAAAATGCTGCGTTAAAGTAAAGTTTCAGTCAAAATTTAATAAAACTGTTCCACATATTTTCTTTAATGATCATCGTTAATACTAACTAAATACTCGTACTTCATTTAAATATCCCTATAAAAAGTGTACACGCAGTTTTACTAAACTTGGGTTCAAACGTGTACATGTTCAGATTACCAGACGATGGCTCCGCACATTGAAGTCGTATAGGGTGTATTTGCTCATCATATTTCGTGGCTCCTGATAGTACCGTACTTCGTGTTGAGCAGCCACAGCCGCTCACCCTCGCAGCTTCCTAGAGCTGCTGTGGCGCTACTGCAGCGCTCACCCAGCTCACGCAGACCGAGTTTCCAAGATGCTGGTCGCTTACGTCGCTGACGTTCAAGGTTTTTTCGAAATACTTTGAATTAATTCCTATAAGGATACCTGTGTGACTATAAGTTCTCCTTAAAATTCAGCTCAGTGTCTTCAAGCTGGCTCTGCCTACAATCTTTGTTCCTACTTCTAGCGATGTTAGCCTTTCATCATCAACATTCATTTCGTTCCATAAACTCCCTTCCTAACTTGTTTTTATCCATATAGGTGGTCGTACGAGGGAGCATCCCTGATGCATGGATTTCTCGCTCCCTCAAATCCATCCCAAATAGTGCCTTAATCCGTTTTTCTTTTTTGGAACAGCATTTTCGTGGTTAGGGAGGCTTAAATTATTTTATAACCCAATCAGTAACCTAATATGCTCGTGCATGTATCACTTGGAAGCTTAAAATATCTGGTTTATCTCTCTCCTCTTTGGAACGCCTTTGTTGCGGTAAAAGAGGATTAAACACACATGTAATTTTATAATTCAAAACATCTGTTTATGGTAAAAGTGAAATGTCCTAATAAAAAAGTTCAACTCGCCTGCAAAATGAACCAAAAGAAAAATATACTGATTTGGTCTTGAATCACTACACCTGATTCACTTTGAATTATACCACGGGGCTCTCATGCGTCGAATCAACCTTTTCCGATCGTTTGCCCACCTCCGAATGCTACTCTAACTGGCTCGACTGAAACGCCAGATTTGAAATATCAAACCTCGAGGAAAACACAGACGTGTAATTACAGTGAGGCTAAATAACACAACACGTCGATTAAATTGCCAGATTCCACATTTCTTAACCCCGTACAATTACGAACATTACACTATATGTATGCAATGGTATAAAAAGGTAATGATATGTCTAAAACCCGCATATACTTGATAGAAAAAATATATACGTCCATGTAAAATAAATACGGGAACAAAAGTTTACAATACCCGACTTTCTTCTCGATATTATACCCTAAAATTATTGTAGAATTATTTTAAAATGTTCGAATACATTTTACTATTTGGCAACTGAACTTTCGCCAGCATTCATCTCCAATAAATTGTCTTTGGTACAGCAGCTCTCGTTCTGAAAGGCCGTAAGCATGTGGAAGAATGACATCATCCAAGACCTTCGCTAAAGCATTGTGGAGCTCCATAATGAAGGTTTGGAATATCGGAAGATGCGTGCACAATCGTGTGTTCCTAGATCTTTGGTTAGAAGCATAATACGTAAGTTGAAATGACGGAATATGACTCTCAGCAAGCCTCGAACTGGCCGTCCTCGGAAGATTAACGACCTTACTATTTGAAAATTGGTCCGAACAATAGTGCAGAGGCCCCAAACTACTCATGAAGAATTGAAGGATGGTCTTAAGGCATTCAGAATCGAAGCCAGAACACCCACAGTTGGCAGGGCACTACGCCGTGAAGGTTTTCGCTCTCGTACCCCTCGTAGCACACCTCTTCTTCAGAAATATCACGTCAAGGCCAGGCTGAAGTGTGCCAACGACCATTTGAATAAGCTAGCGGCATTTTGGAAATCAGTACTGTGGTCAGATGAAACCAAAATTGAACTATTTGGGAGAAACGGCACAAACCATGTTTGGAGGCAAAAGGGGAAAAAATTCTGCTTTTTTCTTTCGCGTTCAATTTTTCCTTTCAGTTTCTCTGCCATCTTGGTTTTTCCTTATTCTAATTCCCTTCTCTGCCTTTTCTTCCTAGTCTACTCGTATTCTTCCTTGGTCGCCTATTCTTCGTTGGTTGTCTTTTCTTCGTTGGTTGTCTTTTCTTCGTTGGTTGTCTTTTCTTCGTTGGTTGTCTTTTCTTCGTTGGTTGTCTTTTCTTCGTTGGTTGTCTTTTCTTCGTTGGTTGTCTTTTCTTCGTTGGTTGTCTTTTCTTCGTTGGTTGTCTTTTCTTCGTTGGTCGTCTTTTCTTCGTTGGTTGTCTTTTCTTCGTTGGTTGTCTTTTCTTCGTTGGTTGTCTTTTCTTCGTTGGTCGTCAATTCTTTCTTCGTTGGTCGTCAATTCTTTCTTCGTTGGTCGTCTATTCTTTCTTCGTTGGTCGTGTATTCTTTCTTCGTTGGTCGTCTATTCTTTCTTCGTTGGTCGTCTATTCTTTCTTTTTGGTCGTCTATTCTTTCTTTTTGGTCGTCTATTCTTTCTTTTTGGTCGTCTATTCTTTCTTTTTGGTCGTCTATTCTTTCTTTTTGGTCGTCTATTCTTTCTTTTTGGTCGTCTATTCTTTCTTCGTTGGTCGTCTATTCTTTCTTCGTTGGTCGTCTATTCTTTCTTTTTGGTCGTTTATTCTTTCTTTTTGGTCGTCTATCCTTTCTTTTTGGTCGTTTATTCTTTCTTTTTGGTCGTCTATTCTTTCTTATTGGTCGTCTATCCTTTCTTTTTGGTCGTCTATTCTTTCTTTTTGGTCGTCTATTCTTTCTTTTTGGTCGTCTATCCTTTCTTTTTGGTCGTTTATTCTTTCTTTTTGGTCGTTTATTCTTTCTTTTTGGTCGTCTATTCTTTCTTATTGGTCGTCTATCCTTTCTTTTTGGTCGTCTATTCTTTCTTTTTGGTCGTCTATTCTTTCTTTTTGGTCGTCTATTCTTTCTTTTTGGTCGTTTATTCTTTCTTTTTGGTCGTCTATCCTTTCTTTTTGGTCGTTTATTCTTTCTTTTTGGTCGTCTATTCTTTCTTATTGGTCGTCTATCCTTTCTTTTTGGTCGTCTATTCTTTCTTTTTGGTCGTCTATTCTTTCTTTTTGGTCGTCTATTCTTTCTTTTTGGTCGTTTATTCTTTCTTTTTGGTCGTCTATCCTTTCTTTTTGGTCGTTTATTCTTTCTTTTTGGTCGTCTATTCTTTCTTATTGGTCGTCTATCCTTTCTTTTTGGTCGTCTATTCTTTCTTTTTGGTCGTCTATTCTTTCTTTTTGGTCGTCTATCCTTTCTTTTTGGTCGTCTATTCTTTCTTTTTGGTCGTTTATTCTTTCTTTTTGGTCGTCTATTCTTTCTTTTTGGTCGTCTATTCTTTCTTTTTGGTCGTCTATTCTTTCTTTTTGGTCGTCTATTCCTTCTTTTTGGTCGTCTATTCTTTCTTTTTGGTCGTCTATTCTTTCTTTTTGGTCGTCTATTCTTTCTTTTTGGTCGTCTATTCTTTCTTCGTTGGTCGTCTATTCTTTCTTCGTTGGTCGTCTATTCTTTCTTTTTGGTCGTTTATTCTTTCTTTTTGGTCGTCTATCCTTTCTTTTTGGTCGTTTATTCTTTCTTTTTGGTCGTCTATTCTTTCTTTTTGGTCGTCTATTCTTTCTTTTTGGTCGTCTATTCTTTCTTTTTGGTCGTCTATTCTTTCTTTTTGGTCGTCTATTCTTTCTTTTTGGTCGTCTATTCTTTCTTTTTGGTCGTCTATTCTTTCTTTTTGGTCGTCTATTCTTTCTTTTTTGGTCGTCTATTCTTTCTTTTTGGTCGTCTATTCATTCTTTTTGGTCGTCTATTTTTTCTTTTTTGTCGTCTATTCTTTCTTTTTTGTCGTCTATTCTTTCTTTTTTGTCGTCTATTCTTTCTTTTTTGTCGTCTATTCTTTCTTTTTGGTCGTCTATTCTTTCTTTTTGGCCGGCTATTCTTTCTTTTTGGTCGTCTATTCTTTCTTTTTGGTCGTCTATTCTTTCTTTTTGGTCGTCTATTCTTTCTTTTTGGTCGTCTATTCTTTCTTTTTGGTCGTCTATTCTTTCTTATTGGTCGTCTATTCTTTCTTATTGGTCGTCTATCCTTTCTTATTGGTCGTCTATCCTTTCGTTTTGGTCGTCTATTCTTTCTTCTTTTTCGTCTATTCTATCTTATTTTCGTCTATTCTATCTTATTTTCGTCTATTCTATCTTATTTTCGTCTATTCTATCTTATTTTCGTCTATTCTATCTTATTTTCGTCTATTCTATCTTATTTTCGTCTATTCTATCTTATTTTCGTCTATTCTATCTTATTTTCGTCTATTCTATCTTTTTTTCGTCTATTCTATCTTTTTTTCGTCTATTCTATCTTTTTTTCCGTCTATTGTTTCTTTTTTTACGTCTATTTATCTGCTGTCGCCTCTTTTTCCCCCTTTTGTCGCCTCTTTTTCCCCTTTTTGTCGCCTCTTTTTCCCCTTTTTGTCGCCTCTTTTTCCCCCTTTTGTCGCCTCTTTTTCCCCCTTTTGTCGCCTCTTTTTCCCCCTTTTGTCGCCTCTTTTCCCCCCTTTTGCCGACTCTTTTTTCCCCCCTAGTGCCGACTCTTTTTTCCCCCCTAGTGCCGACTCTTTTTTCCCCCCTAGTGCCGACTCTTTTTTCCCCCCTAGTGCCGACTCTTTTTTCCCCCCTAGTGCCGACTCTTTTTCCCCCCTAGTGCCGACTCTTTTTTCCCCCCTAGTGCCGACTCTTTTTTCCCCCCTAGTGCCGACTCTTTTTTCCCCCCTAGTGCCGACTCTTTTTTCCCCCCTAGTGCCGACTCTTTTTTCCCCCCTAGTGCCGACTCTTTTTTCCCCCCTAGTGCCGACTCTTTTTTCCCCCCTAGTGCCGACTCTTTTTTCCCCCCTAGTGCCGACTCTTTTTTCCCCCCTAGTGCCGACTCTTTTTTCCCCCCTAGTGCCGACTCTTTTTTCCCCCCTAGTGCCGACTCTTTTTTCCCCCCTAGTGCCGACTCTTTTTTTCCCCCCTAGTGCCGACTCTTTTTTCCCCCCTAGTGCCGACTCTTTTTTTCCCCCCTAGTGCCGACTCTTTTTTCCCCCCTAGTGCCGACTCTTTTTTCCCCCCTAGTGCCGACTCTTTTTTCCCCCCTAGTGCCGACTCTTTTTTCCCCCCTAGTGCCGACTCTTTTTTCCCCCCTAGTGCCGACTCTTTTTTCCCCCCTAGTGCCGACTCTTTTTTCCCCCTAGTGCCGACTCTTTTTTCCCCCTAGTGCCGACTCTTTTTTCCCCCTAGTGCCGACTCTTTTTTCCCCCCTAGTGCCGACTCTTTTTTCCCCCCTAGTGCCGACTCTTTTTTCCCCCCTAGTGCCGACTCTTTTTTCCCCCCTAGTGCCGACTCTTTTTTCCCCCCTAGTGCCGACTCTTTTTTCCCCCCTAGTGCCGACTCTTTTTTCCCCCCTAGTGCCGACTCTTTTTTCCCCCTTTTTGTCGACTCTTTTTTCCCCCTTTTTGTCGACTCTTTTTTCCCCCTTTTTGTCGACTCTTTTTTCCCCCTTTTTGTCGACTCTTTTTTCCCCCTTTTTTGTCGACTCTTTTTTCCCCCCTTTTGTCGACTCTTTTTTCCCCCCCCTTTTGTCGACTCTTTTTTTCCCCCCCCTTTTGTCGACTCTTTTTTCCCCCCCCTTTTGTCGACTCTTTTTCCCCCCCCCTTGTGTCGACTCTTTTTTCCCCCCCCTTTTGTCGACTCTTTTTTCCCCCCCCTTGTGTCGACTCTTTTTTCCCCCCCCTTTTGTCGACTCTTTTTTCCCCCCCCCTTTTGTCGACTCTTTTTTCCCCCCCCTTTTGTCGACTCTTTTTTCCCCCCCCCTTTTGTCGACTCTTTTTTCCCCCCCCTTTTGTCGACTCTTTTTCCCCCCCCCTTTTGTCGACTCTTTTTTCCCCCCCCCTTTTGTCGACTCTTTTTTCCCCCCCCCTTTTGTCGACTCTTTTTTCCCCCCCCCTTTTGTCGACTCTTTTTTCCCCCCCCCTTTTGTCGACTCTTTTTTCCCCCCCCCTTTTGTCGACTCTTTTTTCCCCCCCCCTTTTGTCGACTCTTTTTTCCCCCCCCCTTTTGTCGACTCTTTTTTCCCCCCCCCTTTTGTCGACTCTTTTTTCCCCCCCCCCTTTTGTCGACTCTTTTTTCCCCCCCCCTTTTGTCGACTCTTTTTCCCCCCCCCTTTTGTCGACTCTTTTTTCCCCCCCCTTTTGTCGACTCTTTTTTCCCCCCCCTTTTGTCGACTCTTTTTTCCCCCCCCTTTTGTCGACTCTTTTTCCCCCCCCCTTTGTCGACTCTTTTTTCCCCCCCTTTTGTCGACTCTTTTTTCCCCCCCTTTTGTCGACTCTTTTTTCCCCCCCTTTTGTCGACTCTTTTTTCCCCCCCTTTTGTCGACTCTTTTTTCCCCCCCTTTTGTCGACTCTTTTTTCCCCCCCTTTTGTCGACTCTTTTTTCCCCCCCTTTTGTCGACTCTTTTTTCCCCCCCTTTTGTCGACTCTTTTTTCCCCCCCTTTTGTCGACTCTTTTTTCCCCCCCTTTTGTCGACTCTTTTTTCCCCCCCTTTTGTCGACTCTTTTTTCCCCCCCTTTTGTCGACTCTTTTTTCCCCCCCTTTTGTCGACTCTTTTTTCCCCCCCTTTTGTCGACTCTTTTTTCCCCCCCTTTTGTCGACTCTTTTTTTCCCCCCCTTTTGTCGACTCTTTTTTCCCCCCCTTTTGTCGACTCTTTTTTCCCCCCCTTTTGTCGACTCTTTTTTCCCCCCCTTTTGTCGACTCTTTTTTCCCCCCCTTTTGTCGACTCTTTTTTCCCCCCCTTTTGTCGACTCTTTTTTCCCCCCCTTTTGTCGACTCTTTTTTCCCCCCCTTTTGTCGACTCTTTTTTCCCCCCCTTTTGTCGACTCTTTTTTCCCCCCCTTTTGTCGACTCTTTTTTCCCCCCCTTTTGTCGACTCTTTTTTCCCCCCCTTTTGTCGACTCTTTTTTCCCCCCCTTTTGTCGACTCTTTTTTCCCCCCCTTTTGTCGACTCTTTTTTCCCCCCCCTTTTGTCGACTCTTTTTTCCCCCCTTTTGTCGACTCTTTTTTCCCCCCCTTTTGTCGACTCTTTTTTCCCCCCTTTTGTCGACTCTTTTTTTCCCCCCCTTTTGTCGACTCTTTTTTCCCCCCCTTTTGTCGACTCTTTTTTCCCCCCCTTTTGTCGACTCTTTTTTCCCCCCCTTTTGTCGACTCTTTTTTCCTCCCCTTTTGTCGACTCTTTTTTCCTCCCCTTTTGTCGACTCTTTTTTCCTCCCCTTTTGTCGACTCTTTTTTCCCCCCCTTTTGTCGACTCTTTTTTCCCCCCCTTTTGTCGACTCTTTTTTCCCCCCCTTTTGTCGACTCTTTTTCCCCCCCTTTTGTCGACTCTTTTTCCCCCCCTTTTGTCGACTCTTTTTCCCCCCCTTTTGTCGACTCTTTTTCCCCCCCTTTTGTCGACTCTTTTTTTCCCCCCTTTTGTCGACTCTTTTTTTCCCCCCTTTTGTCGACTCTTTTTTTCCCCCCTTTTGTCGACTCTTTTTTTCCCCCCTTGTGTCGACTCTTTTTTTCCCCCCTTTTGTCGACTCTTTTTTTCCCACTTTTGTCGACTCTTTTTTTCCTATATTTTGTTCATTTTTTTTTCTTCCTATATTTTGCTCATTTTTTTTTTCTTCCTATATTTTGCTCATTTTTTTTTTCTTCCTATATTTTGTTCATTTTTTTTTCTTCCTATATTTTGTTCATTTTTTTTTTCTTCCTATATTTTGTTCATTTTTTTTTCTTCCTATATTTTGCTCATTTTTTTTTTCTTCCTATATTTTGCTCATTTTTTTTTTCTTCCTATATTTTGCTCATTTTTTTTTTCTTCCTATATTTTGCTCATTTTTTTTTTCTTCCTATATTTTGCTCATTTTTTTTTTCTTCCTATATTTTGCTCATTTTTTTTTTCTTCCTATATTTTGCTCATTTTTTTTTTCTTCCTATATTTTGCTCATTTTTTTTTTCTTCCTATATTTTGCTCATTTTTTTTTTTCTTCCTATATTTTGCTCATTTTTTTTTTCTTCCTATATTTTGCTCATTTTTTTTTTTCTTCCTATATTTTGCTCATTTTTTTTTTCTTCCTATATTTTGCTCATTTTTTTTTCTTCCTATATTTTGCTCATTTTTTTTTTCTTCCTATATTTTGCTCATTTTTTTTTTCTTCCTATATTTTGCTCATTTTTTTTTTCTTCCTATATTTTGCTCATTTTTTTTTCTTCCTATATTTTGCTCATTTTTTTTTCTTCCTATATTTTGCTCATTTTTTTTTTCTTCCTATATTTTGCTCATTTTTTTTTTCTTCCTATATTTTGCTCATTTTTTTTTTCTTCCTATATTTTGCTTATTTTTTTCTTCCTATATTTTGCTTATTTTTTTTTCCTATATTTTGCTCATTTTTTTTTTCCTATATTTTGCTCATTTTTTTTTTCCTATATTTTGCTCATTTTTTTTTTCCTATATTTTGCTCATTTTTTTTTTCCTATATTTTGCTCATTTTTTTTTTTCCTATATTTTGTTCATTTTTTTTTTCCTATATTTTGTTCATTTTTTTTTTCCTATATTTTGTTCATTTTTTTTTTCCTATATTTTGTTCATTTTTTTTTTCCTATATTTTGTTCATGTTTTTTTCTCGAGAGCTCCCAATTCAAATGAAATTTCAGGGAAAGAAGGTCACGCCTTTCTGGGTCCTTCCGAAGCTTTTTGATCGAGTTATGCCATATTTATGAATGAACTCATTCTAAATGAATTCAAACCAGTTTTTATTTATAAGCGAATCGGTCAACAATCACTGCACATCAATCAAAAATGCTTTCAAAGCTTCTATATTTCACTTCTCTGCTATTCTAAAATTTGCTAATGTTTCATCGCCGTGTTTCGAATTTCAAATCTTTGGAACCCTTTTTCGAAGCATTTTCGACCACAAGATTATCGAATAAAAAGTGTTTATTTCTACGGTCTCAGCCTTATGTTAAAGTTCGTTCAACTAAGTGCCAGTCACCTTGTATATCTGTATGTTATTTTAATGCACGTTGTGTTCTGAGTTACTTGGAAATTGGTCGTATGGAAGGATTTATTAAAGGGGCACACCAAGATAATAGTGAACAGAGGCGGCCTGATTTTGTTACGCACAATTCCGTCCTCAAGACTAATTTCTTCGATACAATACAAAATTTACGATGCCAATGTGACGAGATTTTTATTATCATCCATATTCCATTGTTCTCTTTCTACTCAAGTATTTTTAAACTTTTGCGCGCATAATGAAATTGCACCTTGTAAAGAGATGACTGAAGCATTTGGACAGTTGTCGCAGAAAGAGCTGAAAAATTATTCGATACATAATATACTACTTTGGAAATAGTTGTTATAGCAAGAAATAGGTACAGGTACTTTTTCTATTACAAATTTTTTTTCAGTGTCAAGCCTTTGAATAATTTTCTGTCAGCCTTTCAGATAGAACATTGTAAGTGTAACAAGTTGATATTCCATTTATCTTTGTAAGTGCAATACACAAAACTCCCTTGATGATAATCCTGACAAGCCTGCATCTTCTGCTAGAACATTTGCGCGCTTGCACTTCACACAAGCTGATGAGGGCACTCACCCGCAGGCGCAGGTGCGGAGGAGCGCGTAATGCTGGAGCTACTCGCCTCCGCCCACTACTCCATCTCTGGTGAGGCTTACAAACATTGATTCTTGTAATAACTTGACTGCTCGCCTCCGCCCACTACTCCATCTCTGGTGAGGCTTACAAACATTGATTCTTGTAATAACTTGACTGCTCGCCTCCGCCCACTACTCCATCTCTGGTGAGGCTTACAAACATTGAATCTTGTAATAACTTGACTGCTCGCCTCCGCCCACTACTCCATCTCTGGTGAGGCTTACAAACATTGAATCTTGTAATAACTTGACTGCTCGCCTCCGCCCACTACTCCATCTCAGGTGAGGCTTACAAACTTTGATTCTTGTAATAACTTGACTGCTCGCCTCCGCCCACTACTCCATCTCTGGTGAGGCTTACAAACATTGATTCTTGTAATAACTTGTGTTGCGATACGGAGACGAGGGGTGGGTTTAGGACCCCCCTTCCATACGCTGAGGGAATTGCAACCCCCACACATGTTATAGTATTATCCTTCATGCTTGCGTACACCTGCATACCAGACATGGAGAATAAAAGGATTGAAGATTTACATGAATTTATTTTTGGGAAACACGTGGGATAAATCACACAAGGCATTGAAACGAAATGATTTGAAAGGGCACAACTGCATTAATGAAAGGCACACACATTTCTACCGTTATAAGACTAAACATGACACGATATAATGTGATGCTTACCGAGAATTCAAGTTACCAATACTCCATCGTAGACAACAAATTACGCATCCACAAAACAGCCGGCTCCACAGTAACACAAATCATGATATTTGCGAGAGTAACACATCACGATTTAACCTGGAATTGTGACACGGTGTCGAATCATACAACGGGAAGTCGATTCTCAACTCAATAAACACAGGAAATCGATTGCCTATAAATTAGATGATTCTTCGCGATACTTTGAAAAGCACTTTTCTGGGTGCTGATCTACATCTGAAATTGAACTTCAATCACCACCTAAAAGAGCTCTCACAACTATAAAACACTCGCCCTTTTGATAATAAATGATTCACTGATGGATATTCACTGCCGATGCTATTGCTCACTGCTGATGTTCCACGTCGTAGCTTAGAATGGCTGCTGTCCTGTGGATGTCTTGTTAACGTGCTGCAGTGGTACCTTCCACCGCTCCATCTTGGGATGCCGGTATTACAACTCGTATTCACTGCTGCCATGATGCCTGGAATCGCTTAAGAGTTTCGTTCAGCCCAGGATTCCTTGAGGCGTTGGTGAGCCAATTCACTGTAGTTTTGTGCGCTGATTTTCGCATCGTTGGTGAACGAACTTGACTGTTGATACTCGCAATGTTGGCGCTTGCGTGGCTCCAAATCTTGATGCTGCAGTTGCCTGTGAGCTCGGTCCCCGATGCAAAGGTATTTGAATCACCGCTGCGAGGCCGGTTTACTTCGATCAGGTTTCTTTTGGGAGACGGTGTTCACCGGTTGCCGACGTCCAACTTTGTTTCTTGCACTTCGAATTATTAACTTTCAAATTGCAGCTTGATAGAAGGCAAGTCGGCTATGCCGACCTGCTGTGTAGTGCACCCTCAGACGTCGTGCGCAGTGCTCTCTCGTGCGTTCAAAAATCCCTCCCGAGTCTTCATCTACCCTCCTTATATATGCGCGGCTCGGATCCTTCTCGAATGTTCACGAATATTCGCAGTTACAATGACAGCATTTTACAGCTGATTGGAGGAATTCTTCCTTGTCCTGACGTCTCGAAATTTCATTGGCTAGGTGCCCGCTTTCTTGTGCCACACCTTCTCGTGTGATCGCTTGGCAAGCGTTCATTGGTGTAGATGTTGCGGCTTTTGTTTAAGGCCAACCCTCGTATCGCGCCTTCGTGCGAGGCCTGTTCCCATGCCCAAGCGACGGCCGGCTTAACGGCTTATACATTCCAACGTCTATCGCAGTTTTTCGCGCTTTTACCTATAACTGGCCTCGCAACACATCGTATTATATAAGATATAAAATATTTCACTACTAGTATATAAGATATTTCACTGCAGGTTTTTGACTTTTCCTAAAGTGAAGCATTTTCCCAAAATCTTAATAATTCCCAAAAATCTTAATATGAGAGTAGTATCTCTGGACAATACAGTTAGAGTCGTGTGTACAATATAGAAAGTGAAATGTTTCATTCTTTCATTTGAGAGTAATTTGAAGTCGTTGGGTGCATTCTTTCAAAAGTTAAAACCGGGTCAACTTAAGTTTTTACTGAGCGGAGTCGGAAAGGCTTTTTGATGAATTTCTGTAGTTCCCAAAAACAGTTAGAGTAGTATTTCTGGACACTTGACTGCTCGCCTCCGCCCACTACTCCATCTCTGGTGAGGCTTACAAACATTGATTCTTGTAATAACTTGACTGCTCGCCTCCGCCCACTACTCCATCTCTGGTGAGGCTTACAAACATTGATTCTTGTAATAACTTGACTGCTCGCCTCCGCCCACTACTCCATCTCTGGTGAGGCTTACAAACATTGATTCTTATAATAACTTGACTGCTCGCCTCCGCCCACTACTCCATCTCTGGTGAGGCTTACAAACATTGATTCTTGTAATAACTTGACTGCTCGCCTCCGCCCACTACTCCATCTCTGGTGAGGCTTACAAACGTTTATTCTTGTAATAACTTGACTGCTCGCCTCCGCCCACTACTCCATCTCTGGTGAGGCTTACAAACATTGATTCTTGCAATAACTTGACTGCTCGCCTCCGCCCACTACTCCATCTCTGGTGAGGTTTAGAAACGTTTATTCTTGTAATAACTTGACTGCTCGCCTCCGCCCACAACTCCATCTCTGGTGAGGCTTACAAACGTTTATTCTTGTAATAACTTGACTGCTCGCCTCCGCCCACTACTCCATCTCTGGTGAGGCTTACAAACATTGATTCTTGTAATAACTTAACTGCTCGCCTCCGCCCGCTACTCCATCTCTGGTGAGGCTTACAAACATTGATTTTTGTAATAACTTAACTGCTCGCCTCTGCTGGTGAGGCTTTGAAACGTTTATTCTTGTAATAACTCAACTGTTCTCACTCAGGAGATGCTGGACTTCGTCCATTTCTCTACCTTAACACGTCAACGTCAGTGTTTCTTTTACGCATTTTAACGTTCTCACAACTGTCATTCGGCTGGCACTGGCATTAGGTTGTCACCGACATCAAAGTAAGGAAGGAGAGGTAATGAACTTCAAGGGAGAAATTGAGCATGATATTTAACAAATATATTTTATCAAGGCTTTTTTCAAAACAGGATCGTTTGGTCTTCTAGATCGTTAAAGGGTTGAGTGAGAGGCGAACAGATGGAGTGACTGTAGATTTTCATATTCACAAAAGTGAGCAGTGGGCCTGGGTCACAGCTTTCATATTAATCATGGGGGTCCATTGATGAATATGAAAAGCTGAAATTTGAAAATTCAGGCGCGGGACTACAATTCAAATTTTTAAAAATTTCATTGCAACCGACGGCTTCTTCGCCAGTCGATGATGGCGAACTGGGTGGCGGCAATGCCTCCTGCGTAGGAGGTATTATTGTTCGCGGCTGCCGTACAATGCGTCATTGTCTCATAGGATCGAATTTATCAGTCCATTATACCCCTGACATCATGCATTCACATACTTTGTACTAGTTTTTAGTCCTGAACACCTTAAATGAAAAATTTACATTACTTCGAGTCTACTATTGCACAAGTTCCACTGTTTAATTCATAGGATGTGGGGAAAAAATAGTAGGAACCGCCATCATAGCACGTACCCGGATATTTGTTCCACTTGGTGGTGCACACGAAAGGGTTTACGATTCGACTATCGTGAAGTAGACCACTCCACGGATGTGTGAAGTACCAATCTTTTGACAAGTCCATTATCGCGAAATTTTGTGGAGACGATTGCTCTACCTTCTGCTTTTAACCTAAACAAGACGTACGTATAAATAGTAACGAAAAGGTTTGTTATAAATTTGATGTCCGGATTGATTACGCATGATGATCGCATGAGTCGTCTCCTCTTGTTAATAAGCGTTCGAAAGTAGGATGTTATTATTGTTTATCAATTTTCATATTTCTTCTTCATAGTTAGGCAGAAATGCTGTAATATTTTTTTTTTTAGTTTGAATGTCGTGTAAATACTTATAAAAACAGGATTTAAGTATCATATATTGATTTACGCAATTATGGGTCCAACACGGCGTCAATTTTCCTCGTTCTGTGACTAGAAATTGGACAAAATAATAATGCTTACCCTTCGTCTCAGTAGTTACCGTGAGTTCGAACAACATTCAGGATGTAACCTCAAGCGTAGTTTCGCGACTCCTCGCCACGTGTCAACCTATTCTGGTAAAGAATTTAGACAGGTTCTGAAGCCCTGAATTTGTAGAAGTAGAAGTAATTTGTCAGAAATAGATAGTGAAAGATATGAAAAGTTCTTCTACTCTATAAGTTTGAAATTCAAGCATCATAGAAAAGCTATTAAAATTTTGCGCCTTCTATGTAGAGGTAAAAATATCCGGTTAATAATTTTTGCACGAAAACTCTGCGTTTCAATTTCAACCCTCAACCATACTGCTTAGTTTCACTGGACGGGAACCCCATTTAAAATGAGATTTACTGCTCAATGACCTTGTTTGGTATTCGTAGTAAATTTTGTCCAACATTCACCAAAATAAATTTGATTGATATAAGTACTACTGCACGTATTTTGTTAGAAATAAGTGAAATGTTGAAGTTTCAATGCTATCCTGCCATATTCGGATGATTGTGTTTCTTTGTGTTCTATAGATAGACTCGCGCAACGTGAGAGAAACCGAGCTACGTCGCTGAGAACAGAACTGGGCCAAAGTGTCAGAGCTTCTTCATCACTCTAGGGTAAGCGAATTCTGGATGTTGCATTTAAGACGAGTTCCAGGTTTGTATTCTAGCAGCCTTTTATGAATTATCCATAGAGCTAGCTTTAAAGGTAAGAATTGATTGGGTTCAAGAGAAGTTTATTTGCTTTTCATCGAAATGTAGCCCTTGACTTTCGCTTCATAGCATTACAAGACGTTAGTAACTTTGACTGAACTTGAAAATAGCAATTACTTGAAAAGTTCCCACTAGATTGCGAAGCATTCACAGCAAAATTTATTCTGTATTGATAATTCGAAGCAGTTTACCGACTTCTATGAATTTAGATAGCAATAATTCCGACTTTTTAGACCTCATAGAATGATCGACTGGACTATTTCATACGCTTTGAAAGCTTGGTTATATATACCCTTAATTTGGTAAGCACACGACGCACTTAAAAAAATAGACAGCCTTTTGGCACGGGAGGCTCTCGTCACTCTACTTGTTTAGCAAATTTCCCATTTCTGCATGGTTCCAATTTTTAACTTTGTTGACGCGTTGAAAAATTACTTTATGCAATGCGATATTTTGCCTAAAGTTAGTGGAAATGCGATTAAACATTTTTCCATGTATTCCTCTCTTGGCCAAATTTTCATAATAAAGATGATTAAGACAAATAGTACTCAAAGTTTTAACAAGCTCTGATACATGAGCAGCAGAAACAAATATTCTTCAGGGTTCTATTCAATAAATGGTTTCTTGAATGTCAAGTGAATTACTCTGATTTTATCAAGATTTTAATGGAAAAGCTTGAACTTTACCAGTGACCAGCAGCAGTTAGTTCGTGTATCACTGACAGTCACAATTAACGGTCCTTGAAATCCTTGTAAACGTCATGTTAGTCGATTGTAACTCACAGCTAAAGTGATCATTAAAAAAAATTATTAATCTGTTTCTACTTATTCATGCGTAATTTTTTATTAGTAGAAATTCCAATTTAAATGTTTCAAATGAAAGGAAGAGCATACAAGATAATTTAAACCTGTGCTCGTACGGGGCAGGTACATTTTTGACGTTTTTTCAGATAGAATTAATTCGCAATATTTTTGCACTTCACAATTCTTACATTTTGTGTTTACAGCGATTTCTTCTCAGTTGATTATAAATTAAAAACAAAATCAAAACTCAAATCCGCTTGAAAAAAACATGCCTTGAGAAATATTAATTTGTTTTGTGCTCGTCCACAGCGAGAAGTAAAGGAAATATACGCAAGAGATGAAACTCAAATGTACAACCAATTTGTAATAATTGCCTATAATGGGAAATGCACTTAAAAATAGTTTTTTATTGCGTCTAACGAACGCGTACAGCATGTTCAACTTTTTTCACAGATGAGTAGATGATTACATCGGCGAACGACGCCAATCAAAAACCAAGACGTTGAACCAGACTTGATCTTTTCTGCAGACTTCGGTCGGAGCAAGCGGATGGGACGGGGATACGATGTTGCATTCGTGCTCGAACTCAACTCGTTCGAAAATTATCGACCAGATATTAACTTCAATGGTTGAACCTCGAACTGCGGTGGTGTTTCAGATGGCTTGCTGAAAATCAACCCTAGACCTTGAAAAACAAGAAGTGTTGTAATAACGGCCTTCCTTACGACATGTGCCGTCGCGGTCGGGCGATGTCGTTGCGCTGCGATGTTGTTAATGGCAAAAACAACAGTTCAGGATTAAGAAGATGAAAGGACTTCACTTAATGCGTGGCAGCTGTGAGAGGAAGTTGGAGCTGATCGTAAATTAGAGCGATTATTTTTCCGTAGCGAATAACTCAAATATTTTTCTTATAAACCCGACCTGGAAGAGTAATTTACAGATGAGCTACAAATAAAATCTTGTGGGGAAAAATTATATTAATTAAAAAAGTTGTCGGAAAAATATAATCTATTGAATAACAACAGGCATCTGAACAATTTTTCTTCAGAATCCTGTGCCAAACTTCACGTTGACGAGGAATGTGGAGGATGACTCTTGATCATTTCATGCTAGGGTCACGGAAAATTTTCTCGTTTAATTCCCTCCTAGGAAATCCCGTACCAATACTGTATAAAATGAGATAATTTTTTAGAGTATTGCCGAACATTTTAATATTATGACGTAAATAAAGCGGTAGTTCTCATGTACTTAGTTTGTCTAGTTTTGATTTTCAAGATATCATAAACATGTAAGTCTTGCGTCGTTCCTATGTACAAAAATAATAATAATTAAGCTTAAAAACTCGGTAAAGTGGATATCCTAAAAGAAGGGAAGAATGTAATGGTATTTACTCAATCTTACTCTATCTGCTTTGTTTAATTTCAGTACAGCAGTTATTCCAACATCGAATGTAGAAGTTAATAATTATAATAATAATGATGTATTATCAAAGCGCACTGTTCAAATTAAAATAACTAATGATCGAACAAACGAATGCTTGGCATGAAGTTTTATAGGGAGAATGAACGAAGAAATTAAAGCGAAATGCACGTGAGGCTCGAGTAAATCGGATTAGAGCGCTGCATTGCTTGTAAAATGAACATAATTTAATTATGAGTGCCCAAGACTGTTGAGCAATGTAGATTTCGAGAGAGGAAATCCTTAAAATGTGTCCAGGGATAGCACGCAGAATATCAAGTTACCTCGTGAGTGACGGAAGCTTTGCCGTCTTGTATCACTGGTCGAAATAATCGAGGCCGGACCGCAGTGGAGCTCGGCGTTAACGTAGTCTATAAGTTTTCTCGGGATACGACGTGTAATTGATTTTCAAGGGATTTCACGGACATCAGACATCTCTCAGGAAGTGTAGCCGAGTTTCCTAGTACAAATAATTTTCCTTGAATTCACCGCTTTCTGTAGCCAATTTGAAAAAAAGGATTCATGTTTTTGGAGGTGTATTGCAAAATATTTTAGAAAATTGCTATATCATTTGTTCCCTATTCACATTTAATATATTTCACCACAAGGAGGGAGATTTTTCTCATTATCAAATTAAATAAATATAATTATATGGTTCCCATCGTTTGATTGAAAGCACCCTCTGGGTAAAGAAAATGTCTGGTCTTTTCTGATGGATTTTCCTGAAACTTGCACCATATGTGTATAATGATGCAATTATTTTGTTAAGACTCGTGTGTTTTTCGTAATTTTATTAGAAAATTGATTTTTAGGAAAAACGAAAAAAATGAGTTTTCGGAAAATGCTACTCCTCCCACAATGCTGATATTACAGAAATTAAAAATATACCATTCGATAGGGGTTAAAAATAACTACACAAATGTTGAGAAGTTTTTCATATTTGGATTTGCGAGATTTTTTCAAAAAATCTGAATTTTCATACTGTAACCTCTTGTATCTCTAATAACCTTTTAATTAAATCCATTTTAGAACAATTTTTTACAAATGTGCAGCTCTACCAATTTTTAATCGATTGATATCTTTGCCATTTCTGTATTTTCAAACTGTGGAGGAGTAGCATTTCATGCGACATAAATTGAGGTTTTCAGGAGAGCCTAACCTACTCGTTTCACTTAGTTTACTTAACCTAAATCAGAATGTCTTCACTGTGTGCGTTAGAATGCTTTTTTCGCACCAAAGCATCACAACCGTGAGCTGCATGGCTAACTCTCGCCTGTTGAACGCTCAAACCTGATTCGTTGTTAGGGGGTGCTTGACGACTGTCGGGGGTGCTTGACGACTGTCGGGGGTGCTTGACGACTGTCGGGGACCGTCTGGGTTAAAACCCAAGCCAACCATTTTGAAGAGATTTATATGAAATTTTTACCATAGGTTTTAAAATGATGCAACAATTTTGTTCGAACTCGGGTGTTTTATTCGTAATGTTTTTGCAAAATTATTTTTTTTTTCGAAAAAACTGAATATAGGAGTACCAATCAACCTCCAGAGCTATGCACACCCTGTTTCTCGGAGTTTCTTGAACAGGTAGCATAAGATGCATCGTAGGTGAGTTTCCCTGTTTTATCCCCCTCAGGGGGATACAATTATTGTATCTATGGGAACTAGCGCTCCCAGGGGGACAATGTGAGGGCCCGAGCTAAAGGTTAGGTAGGCTTTCTTTTGTTAAAATAGAATAGGTTTTTGTTGTGTTACGGACCATCTTTTTTCGGTTCACTGCTGTCCTGTTTTTCACCGCCTACTACTTTCTTCTTCAACTTTTTCTTGTTTCATGAACTTCTTTCTTAGCTTTCTGTTTCTGTGCCCTTTCTGCATAGATTCCACGTTCCCTTAACTCCATACTAAATGGTGCCTTCTTCCTTCCTCTCTTTATATCTCATTGTTGAGGATAGGGAGGTGAATGTAGTTTGACTCTTGCGGGTATTTTCTTCCGCTCTCGATATGATTTATGTTATTTGAGTTCTCCGATTGTTTTGAATAAATCATGAATCATTTAAAGAGAATTAATGACGATAGCTAGCTGCCACCACCGGGCGAACCCGGAACTAAATTGGGGATTAATTACGTTAGTTTCCGATGGTCAATTGAGTACTTAGCTGGATGGCGTTAGCGCGTATACGGGAGCTTTTACGACCACCCCTATTCAGATATATAAACTTTTGGTAACGTGGGCTGACGGCCCCGGCACGTGTTTCAAATGCCCGTGACGAGAGAGAGAGGTAAGAGACGACTCCTGACGATTTTTTATTTATTTTGCAAGGCTGGAAGGACGGCACGAGTGCGGCGATTATGCAAGTCCCGCGTAAAGACCCGAGGGTTAACCACACATACTGACCTCCTCAGGAGACAAATATTGACCACTGCTAACAAGAAATCGACAACTCGAGCTCGGAGAATATTTTGCAAATATTCACTCACTATATCACTGGGTGTTTAGCAGACACCCTACTCCAACCCACTGAGCGTGTACAGACACTCAACCAACGATCCAAGGGACCTGATCCAAAAATGAACGTCCAGCAAACGTTCCGACACGAACCACCAGAACTGAAACACCTCTACTGGAACCGTCGATCTCAAGTTCTGAACTGCAATAAGGGAAGCCTTCACTATCAGAACACCGCGCGACGCGTTTTATTTAACTTAACTTTACTAGTCTCTGATCTTTCCCGTCTGGAGCCCTTCACTGCTCACTCAAACGACCGGCCACCGAATATATCAATCAACCCGACAACCCGGTTTACGTCCGTTCCCGACTGCTGCTACGCACCAAGTCCCGTCTCTACTCCGATTTAACTCTCACTCGGACTGCGCTCCCCCCCTCCCAAAGGGGAGGGTGGTTGCCACACGAGCAGGGTAACAAGGGGTGGCTAGGGTCCTGAGTCGCCTTACTCCCCACACAACCGGGGGTACGGCTGGGGGGGGGAGCGGGGTCGGGTCTCATGGCCCCAGCTTTCTCGTTAGCCATGGCTAATTCAACGACTGATCCCACGCTCGGCTCCCCAGCTATACGATCGGGACCGGCACATTGTTTTTATATTAATGTCTGGATATTTTACCATCCTTGACCAATTCATCCGACCGGCGCTAAACAGCACCAGCGTCTCTCAGCTCTGTGTAACCGCTGCAGCCCGAGCGCATCAAATTTATCGAATTTAATATGACAAGTGTTTCGTATGAGATCGTCCAGATCGTGCATTTCCCAAACCAAAGCATGAAAGCCGGCTATAAATTTACGACCCGTATCAATTCAGAGATGCTGTCTTCCCGGGCAGGCTATTCTGCTCGCTCGGCAATATGTGAGACAGGGGCGGAATCTGACTTCATACACCCTCCCCCATGTTACGCAAGAAAATTTATGAATATAAATTTTCTTTTTATTTATATTCTGGCCACGATTCTATTTCCGACCCGACTCACGACCTTGTACAACATGACATCAAATTACAATACAACAACACAAGAGAAAACGAACGGCGACCACAACTCGCTCGCCCGTGCTTCAGCGATTTTAATAATATTGGCCCCCTTCGGGAGAACTTTCTTCACCTAGCTTGCGGAAACATTGCTACAGCTGTGGGTGACGCCCAGCGACTCGCAACTACTACAGCCATGAATCTTGCATTACAGTGTTTCCGCGCTATGACCGTTGCTAGCGACTGATCATCAGTCGGAATTCCTGATGTCGCAGTGGTTCCCTCCAAGCGTAGTATGGGAACACCGACGCTGATGAGATCCGCGTGCCCGATGTCCTTGCTTCGATTACTCCTCTATCCCGAGGCACGACCAGGTGTCGGAGCATTTCGTTGAGGGTCGCCCCGGCCAGGTGGAATCCCGGCCTCGGGACGAAGTGGACGATGAGCGCGCGCCCCCCCAGGGTCGCCGCCGCCCGCGCCCAGTCCGTATCCTCTGACACGGTCGCCAGACTTCCGTCGGGTAGCCACAACGCCACCTCATAGTGGTGCGCTGCGACGTATGTTCCGAGTTGGCGCACCACCTCGCTCGGCCTCCGTCTCCGCCCTCGATGCATGTACGTCACCGTTTCCTACGGCACACGGTCGGGCATTAATTCCTTGTTACATGGGTTAGACATCAATATAGAGCCTATTCTTTCAAATTTTCCTCTCTTCGCCTCATAATGAGAGCGCGTATTACATGAATGATATATGATTTTTATGAGTCTAAACAGTCCTACCGGACTTGAATGGCTAAGAGTACAACTCCTGCAACACGATACCGCACATACTCCTGTACGCGAAACAGCACACACTCTGACAACACACACAATTCTTTCATTCGTCGTGCACTTCGTATTGCAGGTCCTAATGATCAGAATGATGGATGAGAAATGGAATTTTCCTACCTTAGAACTACATCTTTTTTTTTCTTTACTGAATGGCATTTGCTAATCTCTCGTGAGAGCAAGCATAAATTTCGTATGGGTGCAATACGTAGGCGTCCCTGCGTATGCATGTATGTTGTTCTATAAGTCGCACATGACTTATCTTTTAACCTCCAAAATCTCATGGTATCGGTAACAGTTGCGATGCCTCAAGCATTGCGCACATGCCTCTGGACAGGCTTAAAAATCCCTCGGTCATGCTTCCCGTAATCTCCCCTATCACGCTCGTCAGCAGACCAGACGTTTACAACACTCTCCACAGTTCACACACGTGTTTCCTACGCGCAGGAGTGTTCCCGATCTTACCATTGATGAATGCCTCTCCCTCTCTCTTACGTCGACCGCAGTTCCGGTCCGTCTCCGTTGGAGGCCGCTGTGGTGCTCTTTCGGCACCGCGTACATGCCAACATCTCGCTCGCTCATCGCCTTCCTGAAAATCTTCAAAATCCGCCTTAGCACAATTTATCATCAAATATTTCAGCTCCGGCGACTGCTCAATGTCGTTCACACTCTGAATTTCCCAGCACAGGAGCCTTCAATCTTTATTACTGCTCGGCCTTTATTGCCCTTGCTATTTCCTTATCGTCCTAAATCAAACTCTCGTATTTAGCATCTCAGACGCATCGCTGTGCGTTTCTCTTTGTTCAGCCTGCCTTCTCTATCTTGAGTCGGCTCTCTCTCGTGTTACATGCGTCGCTGCAATGCAGCGCCTGTAGATTTTTTTATGACCTATTGTAGCTCCCATTGTCCCGTGGGCTCATGTCTCGAGTCTCCACCACGTGAGTGCGCGTCCAGCTTGCCTTTCCACACTAAGCTACGTTATTATTAAACCGTAATGTTAAAGATTATGCTAGGTCCGTAATGGACATCTTTAATTTAATCTGATGTCTCGATAAGCATTCTATCCAACTCTCAGGGTTCTGCTATACGAGATCTTATTATCGGCTCCAATCAGCTCATGACAGGCTCAGGTTTCTCTTTTTAAAACGTCATTTAGAAGCAAAAAAAAATAAAACAAAATTTAATTTCTTAAATTTTCTCCCCCCCCCCGACGATCAAGGAAAAATTCCTTGACAGGGAATTTTTCACCTTCAACAAAACAATTACGAGAAGGATATATCTATTTCCCATCCAATTTGCTGACTCTTCAAACTTACACCTGAAAGGCAATGGTTTATTAGTGCTTATAACTAGCTATTTCTCAGGCTACTCAAAAAAAATTTCGTCCTCTCATTGGTTGTTGTAACCTACTAGTTATGAGAGGACTAAAGAGCCGTACCCACTACTGGTCGTATTATGTGAAGGAAAACATCTGCTGCGGCTGTGCTCTACTTAGATTTTAATACTGTCTAATTATATCTCTGCCTAGACGGCTAGTTTCCTTCGAAATCTCTCTTCATTCCTTACACATCTCAAACAATTGACCGGCAATCAAATTCCTATTTCGATGTGAAGTCATTATATCTAAGTTTTATTCTCGTCATTCAAAAAAAAAATGCGCAGCCAACAACGATATAATTTGCCTAGTACGCTCTTACAATTATTCGTCTGCCGAAACTCTACTCGTACCCCAAGCCTCCTTTCTGAGCGTCGCACTTGCTTCCTGCGGTTGAGCTCATCTTTATGCCTCTGTCGATTTTATGACTTTCGTCCTGTGTCGCGCTCTCAAGCTCTGAGCACAGTCGTTCATGTTGGCTGATCGCATTGCCAATAAATTTCCTACATAGCAGTTAACTAACTCAGAAAATTCTCTGCCAACCTAGTTGTTGCTAAGCTATTCTGTAAAGGAATTAGATTAGTGAGCTTCTCTACTACTTATTCGCTAGATTATTCAGAAAAAGAAGATTAGATTAGTAAGCTTATCTACTATTTATTCGCTAGGTTATTCTGAAAAGAACATTAAATTAGTAGGCTTATCTATTATTTACTTGCTAGTTTATTCTGTAAGGAAATTTAGATTAGTAGGCTTATCTACTCTCTACTTGTTACATAGGCTTTTGCCTATGTAGTCTTCTCCTCTACTCCTCAACTGGACCGGCCGATCTTAGAGCGTAAGGACGCCTAGCTGCCGGGGTGGGTAGGGGTGGGGGTGCTTCAGGCCTTGTTGCGTAGATTTCGTCATCGCTGCTTTCCGAGTCGCTATCTTCGGGAGGTACTTCGGTGACGTGCTCGACGCTCCTCCCATTGCTTCGGGAACGCTCGTCTTGTATTATTAATGCCTCCTGCGGCTGAAATGACGCGGGCTTAAGTCTATTTCTGTGGACCGTTATCTCCTGCCGGCGGCCGTGGACTTGTCGTATTACGACGTTCATCGGTGTTGGGAGGGCCTGAATCCTGTACGGGCCTAACCAATTAGGTCGGAATTTACCCATCGCCTTGTTTCTTCCTGCTGTATTCCGTAGGAATACGCAATCGCCGACTCTAAGTTCCTTATCTCTCACGCGCTGATATCTCACATTCTTGTCATGTGCATTTCGGCTTGCTGACATCGCGTTTTCGAACGCAATTTGCAATCTGGCAAAGGCGGCGTGAGGAAAATCTTCCTCCAAAGCATAGTTTAATATCCTGGGCTGCAGAATATCAGACAGTGGCAAAGGAGCGTCGCGTCCATGGAATAAAAAGTACGGCGTGTTGTCGACCGAGGCATGATACGAGCAGTTTAGGGCGAGCGTGGCGAAAGGTAGCTGCTCGTCCCATGATGTGAGATCCTTCTCTACTGTTGCTGCCAACGTTGTCTTGATAAATTTGTTGAAGGCTTCCGTCATTCCGTTACTGGCTGGATGGAAGGCCGTGGTGAAATGCAACTTGGACTTCAAAATGCGGCACAATTCTTGGAAATTTTGGGCAGTAAACTCAGTACCTCGATCCAACACGATGTGTTCCGGACAGCCATGCCGGCAGACATAATCCATGAAAGCTCGCGCTACGGTCTCGCTCTTTTTATTGCGCAGTGGGTACGTCTGCACGTATCTAGAGAAGTGGCACACGATCGTCAGAATATATCGATGTCCTGCCTGAGATTGTGTCAGCTCTCCAATGAGATCAATACCCACCCTTTCTAATGGTCGTGAGACTGGCGGTAATTCGCCTATTTTTGCTTTGAGGCCCCCGTGTGGACTTCGCTTCTGACACGTCGTGCAATTTTTCACGTGATCTTGCACGTGTCGTGCCATATTTGGCCAAAAGAATAATTCTCTGGCACGGTGGAGGGTTTTTCTTGCTCCAAAATGTCCGGAAATTCGCGTATCGTGCGACATTATTAACGCGGGCTTTATTAGGGATTCGGGGATCACTGCACGTTTGCGAACGTCTCCATTGTCTTTAACTTCCAGGTAGAAAAGACAGTTTTTGTCCAGCACGAAATCCTTATACTGGCTCGGATCTGTCACCATTTCGCCTTTTCCTTCCAATGCGTTGATGACCTTGGCCCAGTGCTGTGCTTTGCGCTGCTCCATACTTACCTTTTCCGCGCAGAAAACTTCGTACGGGTCCAGCGCTTCCGTCACGGTCGGGCGGACGGCTGCCACTCCACGGGAGAGCGTGTCTGGAATCACATTCTCCTTGCCGGGTCTATACGAAATTTCATATTCGAACTGCGACAACAGCACTGCCCAGCGGGCGATACGTGGAACGGTAGCTTTGTATTGGAACAAATATCGCAGCTGCTGATGGTCTGTTAGTATCTGAAACTTCCGACCGTAGAGGTATCGAGCAAAATGGCGGACGTTTTCCACAATAGCTAAAGCTTCTCTTTCGGTGGTAGAGTACCGGGTCTCTGCCGGTGTAAATTTCCGTGAATAGTATGCAATCGGGTGATCCAGGCCGTCCTTTTCTTGCGTCAGTACTCCTCCCAGAGCGACATCACTGGCGTCGGTATGCAGCCTGAACGGTCGCTCGAAATCTGGGTAACCCAACACCGGTGCTTCAGCTAGAGCCGATTTGAGCGCGTCGAATGCGGCCTGGTGTTCGTCCGTCCACACAAACTTGGCACACTTCTTAGTCAAAGCCGTCAAAAGTGCGACTCGCTCTGAGAAATTTGGTATGTGTCTTCGATAGTAGCCTGCCATTCCCAAAATTCTTCGTACATCTTTCGGTTTCTTCGGTGGTAACAACTCGCGAATGGCCGTGATTTTCCTCTGGTCAACTTGAATTCCGTCCTTCGAGACAACGTGACCCAAATATTCGATGGAGGGTTTGGCAAAGCTGCACTTTTTCAGTGAAATTTTCAATCCTGACTTCCGAAGGAGAGCGAGGACTTCCTCCAAATGAGTGATGTGATCCTCAAACGTCTTCGAAAATACTACTACGTCGTCTATGAAAACGTAGCTCGTCTTTCCAATCACTGGCTCTAACACTCGATTGACTAAACGCTGGAATGTGGCCGGAGCTGTAGTCAATCCGAAAGGCATCCGCTTGAAGCGGTACTGAGCTGACTCAGTAGCAAACGCCGTCTTGTCGCGGTCTGCTTCCGCGACAGGAATCTGCCAGTAGCCTGATTTCAAATCAATTGCTGAGAAGTAGCATGCGCCTCCGAGGGACTCCAAAATTTGCTCGATCCGTGGCATCGGGTATTTATCTGCGAGCGTGACTTCATTGATTCGTCGAAAATCAACGCAAAACCTATGCGTGCCGTCCTTCTTTTTGATGAGGAGCACTGGAGATGCCCACGCGCTTGCTGATGGCTCAATTACATCCATTTTTAACATATTCTGCACTTGTTCTTCGATTGCTGCGCGTGTTGCTTGGGGCAGCGGCCATTGTTTCGTAGCGATCGGCGCCGCGTTCCTGGTATCAATTCGATGCGGGAGCACGTCACATTGGCCTAAATCTTGCTCATGCTGAGAAATGGCTGCCGCATACTTACCGAGGAGCGCTAACAAACTCTCGCGCTGCTGCGTGTGCAGATGTTCTAGACTCGGTACTTCCGCCTCGGGTAGCTCGTCGGTGATACCATACTCACCATCGTCACTGCTCATCGTTGGTAGCACCGCCGCGATCTCAGACTGTCGCATACTTACCCTTTTTCTTTGTCTGATCAAATTGATCGACTCTCCGGCATACTTACCGTCCTCCAATGCATACGAATGACCGTTCACGATCACTCTACTACCATTTCTACTGGTCATGTCCAGCGTCACCTTACCTATGCGCTGGAGTAAATCGAGCCCTACGAGTATGTCTCCTGGATAATTTCCGACTTGAGCTACTATTACATCATGCACATAATTTTTACCTCCTATCTTAATGTTCAGCGCCATTCTGCCCCGCACATCTATTTCTGCGCCACTTACTGTACTTAGCTTTAGTTTGGCCGTCTTTATTCTTACTGTACCTGATCCTGCCGACACGATTTTTTCTGCCATTTCAGGTCTTATTAGACAACAAACCGATCCGGTGTCCAGGAATGCTTCGCAGTCTTGTTCGTTGATTTTTATCTGTATGATCGGTTTGGCCTCGTGTGTGTCGACAGGCGTCGTTAGTTTTTTTCTACTAGGCGGGCTTTGTGCGTATCGCCACGGTGCGTTGTTATCCACGTTGAAACTCCGATGGGCTGCGGGGCTCGAGCCTTGTGGCTCGCCTAACTGTCGGCTCTGCTGGGCTTGATTTTGTGACCGCCACTGTGCCCTACATTGTCTCGCTATATGGCCGGCTTGGCCACAATTGAAGCAGTTCATGGTTCTTCGCTGTACGTTCTGAGCAAATGTATTTTGTCTCGGAATCACCGCTGGGTTGCGACATTCTCTAGAGAGATGGTCTACTTGGTTGCACGACCAACATCTAGGTGGTGGCCGGGTTGGGGCTGCTTCTACTTCTTCTATAGCGCAGATGTGTCTGCGCTGCTTTTCATCTTCCAGCATTCGTTCGCATTTCTGTGCCATTTTGACACAATCTGCGAGCTTTTTTGGTTCGTATGTTGCCATTGTCCTTTTCAATGCCGGGTCGAGACCATTGACAAACACATTCGCCAAGAGCTAGTCGCGAGATGCTGTGTCTTGCAACTCCTTGATCACATGCGCCAAGGCAGCCGAAGAGGTCTCCAGTCGCGAAGCAAAATCCTCGATTGTGCCCCGGTTCATTTTGATTGCAGCCAGTTCCGCATGTGCATCCGTCAGCGAAATGCTTTTGAGGAAACGATCCTCGAGGCGTTCGGTCAGCTCCTTCAGATCGCATTCTTCGAGCTCGGGGTTTGAGTCGAGGAAGCTCTCTGCGGTGTCAGTGCAGAGATATCGGATGACATCAGCGCTTCGGTCGTCTGACCAGTTTTCTAGGTGTGCCCTTTTTTTCACCGTGTTTAGGAACTTCACCACATTGCTTTTACCGTCGAACTTAGGCAGCTTGCCGAGCCCTTGCCCGCTTGCAGCTATCTGAGCGGCTCCTGCGTCCTGCTTAGTGGCAGCCGAACTTCCTGTCCCAGACTTTTCTTCGTCCTTGCCCATTTTGCAGCCTGAACTCAGCGATGATCAGCACAAAAAAAAGTGTTTTTTTTTTCTTTTCAATCTATCTATTGCAGTTGCAACTCACGACGCACAATGACATCCACTTTTACGATCAGTACTGGTTACCACGCATAAACACAAAAAAAATTTTTTGGGTGTATCCAAGAGAGGATAGGGGAGGGCACCACTGAAAAATACTGAAATGCGGACTCGCATGCGTAGTGCATCAAAATCAGACGTCAGGAGGGAATCTCCTTACACGAAAATTCGGTTAACACGAGTCATATAACAGCGCAAATTTATGTAAATATTCACGTTGATCGTTCCCTGTACTTGCAATGTTATTCTTGCATAATCATTTCAACTGACCCTAGTGCAGCCCCAGACACACGAAAATATTATATATTTTCTTTGAACGACAGCAAAATTTTTATTTGGAGCGTTGATCTCCTCCCCAAACACCGATAAAGAGCGACCGTCAAAATGCGGAATTGGTACGTATTATTTCTGTCCTAGGGAACACACAAACCTTGAAATAGGTATTTATACACACGATTTCGTTGATTTACCTACAATAATAGAGTAGATGATCGGTTGGTTTAAGAGACAGCTCTCGTCGCTAGTAAAACTTAAAGGTGTCTCCAAGAGAGAAAGGAGGAAGGCACCAGCTGAAATGCATTCTCTCCGCAGAGGTACCTAGACAGCAAGTAGGGCCTCTAGTAGCAACCAATTTAAATTAAAGATAAGTTGTCAGACTAGCTTAATGCGGTTCATTAACCAATACAAGGTGACGGAAGAGTTAAGAGCTGAAACAAGACGTTTTTTAACCGAAATGTGGTCATTAAATAATCCTGTATTTCCTTCCAACACCAAAACCTAACTACTCACAGTCGGCCCTCAAACTTGCACCACCACATATATTCTCCGCTAGTGCGTGCACGTAATCGTTCCCTAAGTTTGCAATCCTGCTCCCAAAAAAAATTTCAATCGGTACCTAATTTACGACAAGGCACGCGAATCACAATTTTCCCACGGAGCAAAAAAATAAATCACTATAATTCCGAGTTACTTTTCGGTGATTATCCACATTGAAAGCCACAGCCGCGCAGCAAACTAATACCGAACCGAATAGAAAATAAATTTTCTCCCACACTTCTATTTACGGTATACGTACACACACAAAATGAAATGAAATGGTGTCTACTCACAGTTTTTGTTGATCGTGGACGCCGTTGCTGCTCGCTGCTCTGGATGGGTTGTTACTTCTTTCCTGTGCTCTTTTTTTATTGTTTTCCGTGTCACCGCCTAGTATCTCTAACAATTTACTCTCTCTCTCGCCACTAGTTTCCACCACCGCAAATTGCCTCCACTGAATGTAGTTTGACTCTTGCGGGTATTTTCTTCCGCTCTCGATATGATTTATGTTATTTGAGTTCTCCGATTGTTTTGAATAAATCATGAATCATTTAAAGAGAATTAATGACGATAGCTAGCTGCCACCACCGGGCGAACCCGGAACTAAATTGGGGATTAATTACGTTAGTTTCCGATGGTCAATTGAGTACTTAGCTGGGTGGCGTTAGCGCGTATACGGGAGCTTTTACGACCACCCCTATTCAGATATATAAACTTTTGGTAACGTGGGCTGACGGCCCCGGCACGTGTTTCATATGCCCGTGACGAGAGAGAGAGGTAAGAGACGACTCTTGACGATTTTTTATTTATTTTGCAAGGCTGGAAGGACGACACGAGTGCGGCGATTATGCAAGTCCCGCGTAAAGACCCGAGGGTTAACCACACATACTGACCTACTCAGGAGACAAATATTGACCACTGCTAACAAGAAATCGACAACTCGAGCTCGGAGAATATTTTGCATATATTCACTCACTATATCACCGGGTGTTTAGCAGACACCCTACTCCAACCCACTGAGCGTGTACAGACACTCAACCAACGATCCAAGGGACCCGATCCAAAAATGAACGTCCAGCAAACGTTCCGACACGAACCACCAGAACTGAAACACCTCTACTGGAACCGTCGATCTCAAGTTCTGAACTGCAATAAGGGAAGCCTTCACTATCAGAACACCGCGCGACGCGTTTTATTTAACTTAACTTTACTAGTCTCTGATCTTTCCCGTCTGGAGCCCTTCACTGCTCACTCAAACGACCGGCCACCGAATATATCAATCAACCCGACAACCCGGTTTACGTCCGTTCCCGACTGCTGCTACGCACCAAGTCCCGTCTCTACTCCGATTTAACTCTCACTCGGACTGCGCTCCCCCCTCCCAAAGGGGAGGGTGGTTGCCACACGAGCAGGGTAACAAGGGGTGGCTAGGGTCCTGAGTCGCCTTACTCCCCACACAACCGGGGGTACGGCTGGGGGGGGGGGAGCGGGGTCGGGTCTCATGGCTCCAGCTTTCTCGTTAGCCATGGCTAATTCAACGACTGATCCCACGCTCGGCTCCCCAGCTACACGATCGGGACCGGCACATTGTTTTTATATTAATGTCTGGATATTTTACCATCCTTGACCAATTCATCCGACCGGCGCTAAACAGCACCAGCGTCTCTCAGCTCTGTGTAACCGCTGCAGCCCGAGCGCATCAAATTTATCGAATTTAATATGACAAGTGTTTCGTATGAGATCGTCCAGATCGTGCATTTCCCAAACCAAAGCATGAAAGCCGGCTATAAATTTACGACCCGTATCAATTCAGAGATGCTGTCTTCCCGGGCAGGCTATTCTGCTCGCTCGGCAATATGTGAGACAGGGGCGGAATCTGACATCATACAGAGGCTTAAACTAACTAATAAACTAATAAACTTCCCTGTTTTATTCTGGCTTGTGCTAGAGCATGAAGAAAAAAAAACAATTTTTTCCTATAGAAGTGAGAAAAATGATTTTTTGCAGAATTATACAAAACTCGGAAAGTGATCTTACGAACCGAACTGGTGATCTGTGAGTTACATTCTCAGTTAAGCACCCATCGAAACATGGCATGTTTTCATTGAAATCTGGCAAGCACACATCGTAACCTGGCGAGCACTCGCCGTAACCTGACAAGCACTCGCCGTAACCTGACGAGATCTCGTCAAAAGTGTAATCGTGAATAAATATTTATGGCAGTGATCGGCTTAAGTTACTAAACTCGCAGTAAATTTATTTAGGACCAACCATTCCAGAGTGGATGTTATTGGAAAGAGAAAACAAATGTCACTCGGCAACACTGTGTTTCACGTAGTCAACGACAAATGATGAATTCTTACTGAGAGGGTTATTATCGTTTCACTGCGACCGACTCGATCACTCCGAGCCTAGGTAAGTGTTATCATGCTTATACAGCTTTGATTTTCGCTTCATAGTCCATAAATTTCGCAAAGATTTGTCTAATAACTGATCACGGGAAAGCTTAAGAGTGTATTCGAGTAAGTGTGCTCGTAATTTTAATCCGTTTTTGGAATGTATTTCACAGTCCCTCGTTCTTAAAATCCTTTTACTGTCCAGCATTTGCTTAAACCACATACACATTTTTGTATGATTTTCAGCACTTGTTGAGCTAAATGGCATGCATACATCTGTGTACTTATAATTTATTGGTAGTTATTTTTCTTCGTTTATGTGTCTGAAGCAGTGAGAGCTTTGCTTCTATTTTCTGAGTGTATTAGAACTGAAGTTAAAGACAGACTGACACCATGATCCCAATCCTATCGCATTATTTTCCAATTTTCTCACTGCTCTGATGGTCTTGAAAACGAATGTGACGCATTTTATAGTTCAACTTAACGGGAAATAAACGGATTTTTATCTTTTTCGAAGGGTAAAAAGCGTGTAAGTTTTATTTTTATCAATTCCATGACATTCCCCTATTCCGTATTATAAATTTGGAAGGAAAAGCGATCGATTAAGAATTTTTACAGCCTATTACGGGATGAATTCTAAACTACATTGAGGTGTCTGACGCGATTTGCGAGTTACGTGTTGAAAAACGCAAAACACTATTTTAAGGTAAGATTACTATCTATAATAATATCCAGGAATTAATAAATAAAGAACCAATGTCAAGGGGAACATTTTTTTAATTGCAAATGTTTCGGAATCGCTGATTCCATCCTCGGTGCTGTAAAACAAAGAACACAAATGATAATGAACAAATTGCAAAAACTAGGAGAGACTAATGAGAATATACAATATACATATATCAAAAAATATCTACGCCCAACAATTAAAAACTGTATTTTTAAACACTCGAAGCCCTACGTACACACGCACCTGAATTCTAGCAATTAAACACACAATAACATCTACTGTAGACAAAGAAACAGAACTATACACATACACATCCGAACATACTTTAATTTACACAGTTGAGGCAACGTTTAATTTCATTGCTCTTTGATCATGATTTAACCGAGGTCTACGTGTAAAAATGAACAAGTATTCCAAAATTCTAAGGTCAAATTCATCTGAAGCTCTGCAAAAGCATAGAAAAATTAGAACTTTTTAAAAGGTGATATGAACTATGACAACGATCTCTGATAGTTGACTGCATGGGAGGGAGATGAGTATGGGCGGCCGGTTCTGTGGGAGATACCAGAGTGTAGGTTGTGACACACAAAATGCCAGAGTGTTGTACTTCCAACATAGGACTGCAGGCAGCAATCACATTTATACAAGTAGACACAACCATTTCTCAGACACTCTTCCAAACGCTCTTCCCTTTTGAAAAAAGAACCTATGTTAATACAATTCCTATAAAACGGCAGCACGTCAAAGAAAGTAAAATAAGTATGTATCTGGGATAAAAGCTCCTTTCTCATCTTGTTCATATAACCCAAGAAAGGGAGCTCAACGATCACTTTCTGCTGTGGTACGGTCAGAATTATAGGAGAAGAAAGTTTTTTATGTAAAAACTTTTTACCCAGATTGTTGACAAAAGATACAGGGTATTTATTTTGTACAAGAAACTTTGTGATGTATTCAACTTCGTCATGAACTTGTGATACGATATGTTCTATGCAATAACGTAGTGACGCTGGTTTTAATATAACCCTTGTAAATGCAACTGAAGACATTAGTTCATAATTAGGTGGAATTTAACAACTGCCCCGTTTTTCTGAAATCGGTACCATACCCAGTGTGAAATGGTTATCCGTCGTTGTTCTTATTTGACTTGTCGTATAATTTTCAAAGTCATTACTTATATTTTTTTTGTAGAGTAATGCATGGTTTGTGTGAAGTTTCTTGATATTGAAAATAATATCTTCATTAATATGCCTTGGATACTGGTGTGCACTGACTGTTGGTAACGCTTTCACCCTGCCGATTTAACCCTGTAACGCCCAACTAGACTATTCGGTCCTCTGTCAAAAATAATAACCTATTGTATTTCTTATTCAATTTGTTCACTAATGTGTCCTTTGAACTTCACTGCCGAGTGGCAGTGCCTTCCCCATCTTGATAACAGTGACTACCTAATGCCAGTGTCGGTTTAATGATAGTGGTTGTGATAACGATAATGAGTATAAAAATGTGGGCGTTAAAGGGTTAACTGAATTGCGTGAAACTGAGTTGAAAAGTGATTGATTTTGAAATGTCTCAGTCTCACTTTAGCCCAATATTGAATTTGTCCTAATATGAAACTTCGCTCAAGTTGAAACTTTATACTTGTTCGCGAGTGTATAGTTTTTAGTTGCGGATTGTGTTCTTGGTTAATCAACTTTAGCACTAAGTTCTAACAAAATTCCTCTATAAAAGTACAGGTTAAAGTCAATCACGATAATTAGGTTCCGGAAATTTTTTCTACAGCAGTGCAAGGTTCCTGGTCTGCTTCTTTCCCAACAATGAAAGAAATGTACTTAATCGATTGTTCTGGGACAAGTGATGCTTATTTTCCAACGGGTTATCGTTTGTTATCTAGATATTCCGCACAAGTGTTCCACGCGCCCGACAGCCTACCTACGCTGCGACCTGGCATCAGAAGAACCCAGTGCCTCACTAGCATTGCTGTTCTGTGTCGGGTGTCGCTCCGTCACCTCTGACAACGTCCGAACGTTTCGCGTGATCTTGTCTTGGTCAATCCTAACGCAAGTGGGAGCTGTGCCCACATTTCTCATGAGGCAGGGATGTCGGATTGAAGGATTAGGTCTTAAAGTTCATGCAAAATCGTTAGTACTGACAGTGCATGCACAAGGTGATTGTGTTTTTCAAAACCGATAAAAAAGGAATTTATGCAAGTGGAATGCGATATTAATTTTCCTGATCGTCTCACTGAATATGTTGATTACCTTATGTAACTAATATGCCCACTGGAGCGTGATCTCAGTGGCATGCGATTGATATAACCAGTGAATCTTACCATGATAGAAACATAGAACGTATTGTCGGTGAAGCATAGATTGCTGCGACCTTTGAGTATGGTGCAAGTAACGAACTCTCAATGACAGATCATCACATCGTCCAAATTAGTTTACTGCGAGGAAACTCTTGCTTTTATTGCACAAGGGATACAATTGTTATCTATTTGCTTCATACATAAACTATTTAGCCAGTTAAACGTGCCACTGAGTTAAAAAAAACGCTGGGATTTATCTATTGTTTTTTATATATACTAACTTGAATTGAGAACACTGTTTTATAGTTTTTGTGACCAAGTCCGACTGTTTTATACACTCAGTACCCCAAAAACTCTGCGTGCATCAGAAATTTATTGGTAAGTAATGGGACCGCCTTCACCTTGAATTACAGCTTTCTTTCTACCCGACATTGATTAAACAAGATTCTTTAACTTCGTCAGTTATATTTTTATCCTTAAATTGAAGTCGCCTGTCTCACAAAAAAGTCAATGTTGAGGGAAGGGGCGTTTAGTATCGTACGTTTATTTCAAGTTAAACCCATAAATTTGTAATGGAATTCAAATCAGGAGTTAGTGGTGGCCAGTTTATGTGCTCAAATTTTCCCTCATTCGTAATAAATCAATTATGAACATTTCTCGAGCTGTAGATGTGAGCATTGTCGTCGACGAAAATCCGGTTGACATTAAGAAAATACAATTCCACTCAAGAATGAACGGGGTCAGAAAATAATTGCGAATAGTCCTTGAAGTTCATTTTGGTATTGAAATGAGATGCGGATCCTAGCAAAAAAAAACAAGTGTTATATACTGACTCTAGATGCTTGAACCTTTGGGAGGATGCAAGATGGGTCCGTAGTTTCATGTGGTGTAGCCATACCCTAACACACCTACCGTAGTGAAAGGTGGCAAATCGGGACTTACCAGATTTTATTATACGCCTCTAGTTTTCAACATACTAAACTCTGTATTCTCAAACAAATTACGAACGGTTTTGTAATTCGCTTAAAATAAACGTTTTTTGTTGTACTAGAAGCTTTCTGCTGGATTGCACGTGCTGAAATTTATTTTCTTTAACCCTCGACTCGCAGTCCACTAAGAAATTGTTATTGGGCCATCACAAAAATTAATAGATATCATTTTCGTCGATGAACTCTACAAATGAACTCTAAAAAATAAACTCTAACATGAAAAAAAGAAATAATGAAAATAAAAACAATTTATTTCTAACATAAATGGTACATAAAAGATAGTACATCATAGGTTTTTAAAATACCTTAAAGTAAATGCACTTAGATGATACACACACATGACTATTCAAATGCCCATGTCACTAGTCGAGAAGTAATTATTGAGGGCAATGTACTCCTAATGATGCTTACTTTACATTTGATGATACATGTAATTGTAATTATAAGAGACAACACACAATTTCCTTGACGATGCATTTTCATTGTGGAGTGAAAACACTTTTGACAGTATTATAATACAAAAAATCTAGAGTAGACATAAATGTAGTGCGCCGCTATTTTTGTCCTCTTAGTGTGCGCACATGAAAACGTAAGTAACCCTGAATTTAAGTTCATCACAGATCAGCTAATTTAAGTCTCTATTAAAAAAGTTAGCACGTCTCCTCAGGGCCATAGAATAGGCAATGGATTTTGGTTAGTTAGGTTTATTCATCATATGCTTGAAAACCGGCGTCTCAAGGGGATATTTTTAGGTACCCTCCGCCATAGATGGGGCTTCGGGACTTTAGTCGTTCATACTAACTTTGTTTCTTTCACTTTTATTTCTTTTTCCCTATCTCCTTATTGCCTTTTCATTCTCTAATTTCTTTACTGTTTCTATGCACAGGGAATCATGAACGGGAACGACCCTATGCATATATTATACGCGTTCTAGAGTCTATATTAAATAATCTAATCTCTTCGCCCTCTTGAGATAGTTTTCGTAACAGATATGGGAGCCTTGAACTAATCTGTTGATATTATTAATAATAATAAATATTACATATTATATATCTGTAGATAATTTGTACTGGGTGTTAAGGACATGAGGTACAAACTTTGACATTAAGTAGAGACATGGAAAAAACACACTTTAAGGAAACTAAATGTACCAGAACCCCTTAGTTTTAAAGATTCCGAGGTTAAAAGTTTTTACTTTCGAGCGAAATTTGCCACTTTTTCGTGTGTCTATCATGGAAATTTCAAGTTGAATGCTACCTGTGGATTTGGTCCCCCTTGAGTGTTCAGCGTTTACAAAACAGTTAACACTGCGACTCAGCGTTGACATCTTGACATGCTTATCGAAAGAAGAGATGGCAGATATGCACATGGCTTGCGGTGCGGCAAACGCCACTGCTAGAGGCACTGTTAGGTTGTATCAGAACGCGTTCACTCCGAACGGCATGTGCCAGGACATCGCATGGTAACCGTTCTACGTCATCGTCAGTGCGAACACCGGTGGACTCCGAGATTAATCTTGTCGCAAAAAAGCGTTCGCTGTAGGTAACGTAAAAGAACCAAGACTTTATTAACGTGTCCAGAAATCCATTCGGAAGAGATGCTAGGCCTTCAGGAACCCAGAGGAAGATATTTTTAAATGCTATTGTAAAGTTTTCTTGAAAAACATTTGTTTCCCTGATATGCGTTTCGCTTTCCATTTTGACGCTTCTGGGAAGCGGAAGTATCATTTACTGGCGGACTGGCGGTCAAGGTCGAATTTTAAACTTCAGTGTCCTGCTAACTGAGGGACATTGAAACAATCGGTATTCATGCGAGAGTGTTCGTTTTCCGTGTCCATGTCTACTGTCAAAGTTTATATGTCTTGATTTTTAACGCCCTGTATGCAACTTGGCTTTTTTTAGAACAAGTGAATTGAAAGTACTTATGCATCAAGTTGAGGTCCTACATCTTCTCAAGGTTTGCGGTTGTGATTATTGCCAACGACAGGTCTCCCCTCACTCACCCCACCCACACCATATGCACTACCCTCACCCCACCCACACCACATGCACTACCCTCACCCAACCCACACCATATGCACTACCCTCACCCCACCCACCACATGCACTACCTTCACCCCACCCACACCACATGCACTACCCTCACCCCACCCACACCACATGCACTACCCTCACCCCACCTACACCACATGCACTACCCTCAACCCACCCACACCTCTGCACTACCTTCACCCCACCCACACCTCTGCACTACCCTCACCCCACCCACCACATGCAATACCCTCACCCCACCCACATCACATGCACTACCCTAACCCCACCCACACCACATCCACTAACCTCACCCCACCCACACCTCTGCACTACCCTCACCTCACCCACACCACATGCACTACCCTCACCCCACCCACACCTCTGCACTACCCTCACCCCACCCACACCATATGCACTACCCTCACCCCACTCACACCACATGCACTACCCTCACCCCACCCACACCATATGCACTACCCTCACCCCACCCACCACATGCACTACCCTCACCCCACTCACACCACATGCACAACCCTAACCCTACCCACACCACATGCACTACCCTCACCCCACTCACACCTCTGCACTACCCTCACCCCACCCACACCACATGCACTACCCTCGCCCCACCCACACCTCTGCACTACCCTCACCCCACCCACACCATATGCACTACCCTCACCCCACCCACACCACATGCACTACCCTCACCCCACCCACACCACATGCACTACCCTCACCCCACACACACTTCTGCACTACCCTCACCCCACCCACACCATATGCACTACCCTCACCCCACCCACACCACATACACTACCCTCATCCCACCCACACCTCTGCACTACCCTCACCCCACCCACACCCCATGCACTACCCTCACCCCACCCACACCACATGCACTACCCTCGCCCCACCCACACCTCTGCACTACTCTCACCTCACCCACTCCATATGCACTACCCTCACCCCACCCACACCACATGCACTACCCTCACCCCACCCACACCTCTGCACTACCCTCACCCCACCCACACCTCAAGCACTACCCACACCTCATAAGTTACAGCACTTGTACTAAAAAATGACTCTGAGCCCCTTGCAGAAACTCAACTCATTTCCTACGTGAGTTCCTCATTTGCTCTAAAATGTAAAAAAAATAATTTACGAACATTGTTTCTTACTCGGTGCCATCTAGTGTCCTAACCAGTGATTGTCATTGCTGCTTAATTTAAAAATGGCCTCAATAAATTCGAGAGATTGTGATTAATTCAAGCTCTACTGAGATCATAATTAATGCTTCAGCCCAAGCAGTATCGAAATCTGCAGTTTTCACGATTCGGATTCATATGAAAGGACTAAGAATTTTTGAGGATTGTTATGTTACGGCATATAACTATCAGTAAATGTTCTTAGTGGACTACTATCGTAGCAGAAAATGCAATTTTACAAGAATACGCTTGCACGACTTGCAATAAGCGTATTCAAATAAATAACATTCAGTTCAATGATTAAGCCAAAAGTAACAGACTCAGTTTGCACAGTATTACCTGACATTCACTTTCCTTGTATCATCCAGGTAAGCCTTCAGTAATCGGGGCAAGGCCAGAATTCCATCAACCTCAAAGCATCAAAAATCAATTTTCCAAGTCATTCACTGCATGCACACTGCTTCTAATCGCACAGAAACGAAATACAGTGCAACCTTGACAGACCATACATCAGCTTTATCATGCTAGCTCCCAAGTGCACGCACAATTACATTTTGTATATACTTCCTTAGATCATGTTATGCTCACTCTTTGCTTCATCTGAAGTGGCGCAGCTTTTCCGCTCTCACACTCTAACCAACTCGTCAGATACTTCGCCGATAAAACTTTATGAGGGATTTTCCAATCTATGTCTTAATAAATCATTTTATTTTTGTGCCTTCTACTTTCAACACTGCTTGAAATAATTAGGCAAGCTCATCAGAAACCTTTACAAAAAATAAGCAGGCGTTGAGCAGTCGTCCCAGTGACCACTTAATTTTCATGCATTGTATTATTAACGGTTATTTGAGAAAATGCCAAGACGGTATGAGAACCCCTCAAGGGGATACAACTATTTTATTTATGGGAATTAGCGCTCCCAGGGGGAAAATGTGTGAGGGCCCGAGCGGAAAGTTAGGTAGGTCTTCTTTTTGTTTAAATAAAATGCTCTTTGTTATGTTAAGGACCACCTTTTTCTCGGTTCACTGCTGTCCTGTTGTTCAACACTTACTATTTCCTTCAATTTTTATCTTGTTTCATGAACTTTTTTCTCAACTTACTGTTTCTATGCCCTTTCTGCATAGATTCCGCGTTCCGTTATCTCCATACTAAATGGTGCCTTCCTCCTTCCTCTCTTCGATACGCACTTTTTTGTAGCGGTTTGGGAGGCTTAAACTAACATATGATCTAATCGACGGTATCAGAAATTATGTTATCATAACATACGTCATTTACCGGAATATCTGCTGACACAATTCTTTTGAGCTGTGGAAAGAACTACAGTGATAGTGACGGGGTTCCATAAATAGTAAGATGGCTTAGCTGAGTGCTAGATTTCGAATTTTACTTTGCTACTAGATTGAAATTCACGTTCGTAGTCGAGCTTAGAACGATGAAACACTTCCGATCATCAGCAGAATAAAGCATGTGTGGCTACCTTCCGTGGAATAGAAACTATGATTAAGTGAAAAAATTATGATCAAAGTAAATGCCCTAAAAAGCTTCAATAGAACGAGAACATCGAATAAAAACTATTATTATCCAACACCCAGCCCCAGAACAATGCTTTGAAGAAAGCGAGATTGAATGCGCAACTTCGTTCCATGTTCACCGTTCTTTTCATAACTACTTTACCCTGATACGGTTGTAGAGGCTATTTTTATTATTCAGAGAGGAGCATATATATGTTGCTTAACCATATTACAACAAAATATAGTTGTTTGTAAATGAGTTTATTTCATCAATTCTTTTTCTTACACAGTTTAAATATTGTAATTTTATTGTGTAGTTTAAATATTGGAATTTTATTTTGAATTATAAATGAAAAATAGCGTCCTCCATTTCCAGCTTCGAAAATGCGAGCACACATAACGACAAAACGAGTGGCAGCTCTCCCTTTATAGAGGGTAATTACTGATGAATATTTTTGTTATTCTATGGTCGATCTTCGTGTTATACTACATGATTATCGAATGCGAATCTAGACTTACCCAGATGAAGTTTTGTATGCATTGTTGCACTTCATAACTTGAATCAAGTATCTTATTGATTAAACGGGGTCTAATTTTCAGACACACTGGTTTAATTTCGCATAATGTGTTGTATCAACCGTACGTAGCTGCATGTTACCTCTCATCTAGACCTCATGTCTAACGAACTGAAATCCAAAGCCAGATTTCAAATTTTACCTAGCCAGAATCTTCAAAATTATGGAGAGCTAATAACTCCGCTTTTACGCGACCATGAGCATAACTTTCGAACATAAATGTAAAATCCTGTTAGTTTAGTATGTAAAAGAAAGCTGACAACAATTCACTTATTCTGTGCAGAGTACCATTTATTTCTTAAGTTCATGAGATGTACTACGTTAATTAAGCGACTTCGCGAACCTTTCTTCAATAATTTATTTTCGAGCTTTCAAACCGTTCAAAATCTTTTACGAAGTGCTTGGTGATGACGCTGAGTTCTCAAGCAAAGTTGTAATATACTTAATTCATTGCTCTGCTAGAGCATGTAAATTATCATTAGAGCGGGATTCGGCTCCACATGCTAACGTGATAGAACAATCTAGAGCACAGCTGAAAATGGCATTAATTTTTCATGCACATGTGCACATGATAATCAGACACTTGTCTCTCTCCCAAATTATGTCAGATTAAGGATTATTCGGCTTTTCACCTCACGGTACAGTGAGAGCATAACCAGAAAATTATCGAGACATAAACTTAGTGTTCAAAAATACATATGAAAATCAATTAAATAATATAAACAATGAAAAACGATTATTTTAATATTCAAAAGTTTATTTTTGAAAAAATTTCAAATCACTGAAAGACAACTACATTCATTTTATCACACATAAATAAAATATTATTCAAACAGGCATCGTTCATTAAAAATTTCCATGAGATAGAGCGATAATATTCGAACACTAATGTGCGGAAAAAAAAAACGTTTGGGGCATGAAAGTGACTGTTGTACCAGCGCGTTCCTGCTTCAAGGCTGAGGATGTGAAAGTTTCATGTTTTCCTTGAAGCTGTTGCAGCAACAAGGACCGGGGTTTTCTGGCATCTTGCGTCGTCATAGCGGTACACCCAGCGAGGAAAGGTCTTTTTGCGACTTGTCTACATTTTATGAATAACCGTGAAATTTCACGGGAAAATGTCTGACAGCTTCTCTACCAACAAAAAACCTGTGAAAAACCATCAAACATGAGTCACAAAAAGGGTGAATAACCGTGTCTTCTCTTGAATCACCATTAAAAAACGGTAACTCCAGAACGCAAAACGGTGATGAACTTGGATTTGTATCACATACAGAGCAAAAAACTGTCGAATCGGAAAAAACTAAGCTGATTTTAAGCTGTAAATTTTCGTGACACAACGGTCAAACCTGAGACAGGATTACGGTCTTCATGCATGTATACTGCAGACTTGGTCCATGCCAGTTTCAAGTTGTTTTTTGCAGGTTCAATAGAACCAAAAATCATACGTGTGGCGCATTACAAACAATTGGATGCAGCATTAAGCTTCATAACTGTCTCCAAGAGTTGATGATAAACTGCAAAATTATTTTTCTGCATCGCTGAACTCGCGGTAAAGCTAAAAAAAGAATGAATCATATCAGCAGTGCACACACACACACACACATGCCTTCCTTTCTGGTCAGAGCTCGTCCCTTATCCTACTGCGGAGATTGCGCAGCTGAAATAATGAAATAAAACCAGTCATTCAGAGAAATATCTTACCGACCATACTAACTCAGCCGAACAAAGAAACGCTCACCAACACAATAAAAATGGCAAGAACTCGAAAAAATTTCCGTGTTATATTTATTATCGGTTTTCTAGCGAAGCAAGCTTATAAAGCGAAGATTTTTACCTGTAAATAAAAATAATATTCTGCGTTGTATGTAAATTGGTTTTCCATTTAGATATGAAATATTATTGTGAAAGTCATACGACAGTAAATGTACAAATAACTCATCATTTTAGTATTGTCTCACCACTATATTTTGTAACAGAAAACGTGTAACGATTAAACTGTGACTTCTACTAATAAGTACAAGAAACAATTTCCTAAATTGAGTAAAACACCATAAAGACTAACACTAAAACTAGAAACTTTCTAGCTTGAAATATACATTTTTTGGAAACCTGAGTTAAACAATGGTGTTATCTACTTCTATAATTAACTACGATTCTGCGACTAGGTAAATGTTGAAGACAATTTACTGCTTTTAGCCATATTTTGATCATTTATGCACATTTCGTTTAATTCGTTAGCACTGAACAAACAACATTGAAATTAACTTTAAAATAAGCGCCTATCAAGGGAAGATTTATATTATTTCAAACGTTTAAAAAATTGTACTGATATTAGAATAAAAATTGCGATGGTTTGGATATTAATTTTAAACCTCCTTAACGGAAACAAAGGCGTTCCGAAGAAAGGAAGGAAGAACACAACATTTAGGATGGCGTTAAGGGGGCCCTCCAAGACCCCTTTTCTCTCCGATGGTCATTTTTCATGTTTTTGTTAGAAAAGGATCCTTAGGTGGTGGACTATTCGGTCCTAAAATTTGATGGCGCCAAGGACAATAGATCCCCCCAGGGGGGGTTAAGGGGACCAAAAGCTTAAATTGTCGACCCCATTTCGACCCCATATAAAAAGAAAACAAAAGAAGAAATGGAAAATTTGCGAATATACTTTTGTTAGATATGTTCCAAGGATTCTAAAACTGTCTTTTTTTGTTCTAGCATAAAAACTCAATTTCTATTCATTTGAAATAACAATACCAGTGGACTAAAAACTAATATGTCAATTTTTTTCAAAAACTAAGGCCTGAATCAAAAAAATGTGTAGACGAAATTAGACCATGAACAAAAAATTTTGTTTTTGGCCTATACTTTTACAGTATAGGCCAAAAAACTCGTTTTTTGGTTCATTTTTGGGATGTTTTCAAAAGAATAGAAGTCAATGAATTTTTATGCTAGAACAAATACAAAGACAGTTTTGAAATCCTCGTAACATTGCAAACAAACTGACATTCCTGGATTTTCTTTTTGAATTTTTTTATATATGCGATATTTGATCAATACCTAAAATATTCCGAATTTTGAGGTTTTGAACTAGCAGAAAAAAAGACAACGTACAAATGGGAAATCTAGAAATGTCAGTTTGTTAGAATTGTTCCAAGGATTCTAAAACTGTCTTTGTTTTCTTCCTAGCATAAAAACTCAATGACTTCTATTCTTTTGAATTTTGAAAATAAGTGACGTAGAGTCACTTATTTTAATGCTGAAGAGTTGTTATAGAGTTGTTATTTCACGGTTATTTCATAAGAATCAGACTGAAAACAAAAAATTTCATAATTTTATGAAATGAGTAAAAATTTTTATTTTTTTGTAAATTACAATTCACAATGTGAATATGATGTTATGCGTGGAGATTATCGAAATAAAAATGAAAACAGCATTCAATTACATAAAATTTCCATTATAATACACTTCAACAAAAAATTTTGTTTTTGGCTTATACTTTTACAGTATAGGCCAAAAACAAAATTTTTTGTTGAAGTGTAATGTTGAAGTGAAGTCATTGAGTTTTTATGCTAGGAAGAAAACAAAGACAGTTTTAGAATCCTTGGAACAATTCTAACAAACTGACATTTCTTGATTTCCCAATTTGTACGTTGTCTTTTTTTTCTGCTAGTTCAAAACCTAAAAATTCGGTATATTTTGGTATTGATCAAATATCGTATATATAAAAAAATTCAAATAGAAAATTCAGGAATGTCAGTTTGTTTGCAATGTTACGAGGATTTCAAAACTGTCTTTGTATTTGTTCTAGCATAAAAATTCATTGACTTCTATTCTTTTGAAAACATCCCAAAAATGAACCAAAATACGAGTTTTTAAAAAAAAAACTAGGGCCTAAATCAGAAAAATTCTCGAATAAAATGTTTCTCTTGCAAAAATACACATAGTAGCCAAATTTTAGACCAATCGGATCAAAACTCAATTTTGACGGGAGGGCCCCCTTAAGGGAATGTGGAATCTATAACAAGGTGAGCTATTTTTATATATACAATAGCTGTATCCCTCTCAGGGGAAAAATCGAGGTAATAATGGTAAATAAATTATTTTGACGTAAGGCACTAATTCACGGGAGAGGATTCTCATCTCTTCTCTCGCACCCTTATTAGTAGAGCTTTTACTACGTGCAAGAGAGACAGCACAGCGGTTACGTTGAGACATGAAAGCAAAGGGTATAAGGCGCCGCCCTTATGACCTAACACAAGGAAGGCAACACACAATCGCAAGCACGGATTCAAGAGGACGAACAATGTAACTTACTCACCATCAACGAGGAGACATCTGGGCACATAAGGCTTGTGGAGATAAAACAAGGCGGTGAGTGCAGTGACGAGGCGAGTGTAGCAGCTGGAAAAATAAAGAATGTTCCCCAGCAGTGATTGTAGACCGGGGAAATACTTATGACATTAGCAAAAATAAGTCTGGAGGCGAATTGCGTCAGATGATGGACTAACTACGAGGCGTGTCCGTAAAATAAGTTCCACGGGTTGCCGCTGGCGCTAGGATCGTTTCTATGCGCGGCCAGGCAACAGAGGCAGGTTGTTCGGTTCCTCCACTCCACTCTTTATCAAGCCAGCGTCGCTGCGAAATTTAGTCTTGGCTCCGTAGAGGGAGTATATATGGAGGGAGCATAGCTGTCTGTGAAGAGAACCAGATTTTGAGATTTCTCCTATGTCTGTGGTAACCAATAGCCGTCTCGCAAGTGTGGCGTCAGCATGGAAGTCAGTTCCCTACTGACTATTATAGAGTGCGCACACGCTCGCTGAATGCTTTTCTTGCTGTTGAGTTAATCGCATAATCGTTAAGCGTTAATTTGGGATTCTAAGACTCGGAAAGATAATAAATTGTGTTTCCTCACTTGAGGACACTTAATAATATCAAAATTACTAGCAAAGATACTTTCAGGGTTGAAAACTATAAAGATTACAGGCCCATGATTATAACAAATTAGAGCGACTTTCACGCACACCTTACCCTTTGACTTGTAGTGGGGTACTAATCTTGCTTTGGAAAATGAGAGGCGGAGCTGTAGAGAAGGTGGGTTGCACCAACTTTAGCCAAGCGTCTGTGGTTGGCTCAGAATTGTGACGTGTCGGGCCTTGACAGTGCCCGAGTCTTTCAACTTTTGCAGTCAAATTGAGCCCGATCGGAATCAGCTACGCTCCCTCCATTTATCCTAGCTCCATGCTTGGCTCAGCAGCCGTCAGCGATGGAGCTTCCTCTTGCGTCTCCCGCCAGCTGCGAGTTGCGATCTGTTATTCGTTTCCTGGCCGCTAAGAAGAAATCGGCGAAGGAAATTCACGAAGAACTTTGTCAAGTGTATGGAGAAGAATGTATGAGCTCCGGGATGCTGCGCAGATGGGTCAGGGACTTTGAAAATGGCCGAACAGACGTCCACGACGAAGCCCGTGCAGGGCGGCCATCAGTTTCCAACGAAACAGTTGCCAAAGTCGAAGCGGCAATGCTTGAAGATCGACGGATTACAGTTCGGGAGCTGTGCGAAAAGATTCCGGAGGTCAGCACAACCACAATTGACAAGATTTTGACTGAACATTTAGGCTATTCAAAGGTCTGCGTAAGATGGGTACCAAAATTGCTCACTGCAGACCACCATCCGCAGCGGGTGGAAGCGGCCCAAGAATTTCTCGCTTTTCACGGAACAACCGAAGAGGAATTTCTGGACTCCATTGTTACTGATGACGTGACCTGGGTGCACTACACGACACCGGAAACAAAGGAGCAACCGAAGCAGTGGAAGAACCCTTCTTCCCCATGAGCAAAGAAAGAAAAGAAAGAAAGAAAGAAAAAACGTTTTTTATTATTATTATTATTATTATTATTAGTATTATTATTATATAAGAAAGTTTTAGCCTCCCTTAATTGCACGACAAAGATGTTCTAAGAGAGGAAGGAGGAAGGCACCATTTAGTATGGAGTTGAGGGAACGCGGAATCTATGCACAAGGTGCACAGAAACAGGAAGCTAAGAAAAAAGTTCATGAAACAAGAAAAAGTTGAAAGTAGTAGGTGCTGAAAAACAGGACAGCAGTGAACCGAAAAAAGATGGTCCGTAACAAAACAAAAACCTATTCTATTTCAACAAAAGGAAGCCTACCTAACCTTTAGCTCAGGCCCTCACATAGTCCCTCTGGGAGCGCTAATTCCCATAGATACAATATACCTGCATCCCCCTGAGGGGTAAAAACGTTTATTTTCCAAGTTGCCACATGAGATACATGCCAACATATTGGGTTTTAAAACTTTTCTTAATATAGGACGTCCTAAAACAAAAGTTCCATACGAGGAATACTAATTGAAAAACCATCAGAGGTGTACAAATAGATATGCCATACGAGGCATAATAATCGACTAACTATACGAGGCGTACTAATAGACGAACCATTCATGGCGTGCTAATAGTCTAACTCTGTCAAGGGTAGTTGAATGAGAAATGAAAAATATCATCTCTTGGATATTTTATATTCCAAGAGATGGCTAATAACTTATAAATAATTCGAATACTGCTAAGGAATTATTCGGAACTCCTGAGTTCTTAGTTGAAATTATCGAAGTAGGAAAAAGACAAAAAACGCTATACGGGAGCAGATTGAAACACCATCGTAAATGACAATCAGGTATTGAGAAAAGGTTAGTCACGAAGTAATTTATAAAGAACATCGCGCAACACAGCACGCACATCTGGAAATGCGTAAACAAACTTACACTCAAAAATGAAATGCATGGGTTGTTCAGCATACAAATACAGAGATAATTTACAAATACAAATAAGAGATTGCCCTTCGGGGCCGTGATAGATCGATTTATAAATCATTAAGAATGCTCAATCAATTTGTTTATATCTGGAATTTGGTTCAGTGTTAACTGATCGCAGAGCTTTAGGTAAAATGTAATGTGTCATGAGGTTTTGCTTTATACGCAAAAAGTAGAAATAGAAATATATATATATATATATGAACATGTGCTTAAATATATATGCGAAACGTGTGCATGTGTACACTGATACATAGACATTCATGTTTGCGTGCTCACACATACACACCCATGCACATACTAACACACATATTCATTCATATACGTATTGAAAATGAATATAAGAGAAATGCTAATAAACATGAAAAATAACCTTGCTCTTTCTATATTTAAAATGACAGCCAAAGCTCTGATGAATCGTAAGAAATAACCCGAGGAAAAATAAGGAATTGAAAAGGACTTTGAAAACGTAAACTGGAATCGTTTTTAAATTCCTAAAAGAAATTTTAAGAAAACTCAAGTTACCGCCGAGGAACAACAACAACAAAATAAAACATATTTCATATCTTCACGATATTCTCTGCGACATCATGCGGACATGGGTACATGGGATAAAATGGAGGTACAGTGTAAGCCTGTTACCACTCATGATTGACAAATATCTACAAAATTTTGGCAGAAATGCCTAAACAAACATATACTCAACATCAAAATTCATAGCTTGTACAACATACGGACAGAAAGATAATTTTACCACTATTTATATGTTCAAATTGCGCTTTATTTCATTAAATGTATTTGTCATCAATCCGATTCACAGAAACGCCCTCTTGGGAAGTGATAGATCTATTTTTGAAATCATTTCGTTAGTGCAATAAATGTATTAACCGGATGGATTTTGCGTAAAGAAACGAAATAGAAACATGTATATCTATTTACGTAGATATATATATACCTACATACGTACACACACATATTAATATATATTACTTATTGAAAATGAAACATAAGAAAAAAATACATATATAAAATAAAAAGATACAAACAACCTACCATCTACTACACCGAAAATGACAGTTGAGCTCACTGTAACCCTAAGAAATTATTCGGAAAAAAATAACTAAGGAAAAGAAGACTTCAAAAAACGTAAAAATGAACTGTTTTTTAATTTATTCATAGAAACTTTTAAGAAAACTCAGGTTACAGTCAAGAAACAACACAACTTTTCAGCATTATACGGACATGTGTACATGGGATAAAATGGAGTAACATTGTGGCCGGATATCACATCTGAGTGGCGAATATTTACAAAATTTGGCACATATAGGTAGTATAAGCAATGGTCCAAAGTGATAATTTTAATTACAGAAATTTAGAGTTTTTTGCGAATTGAAAGTTCAGTGCTAGTGTGCGCTGAACGCACGGAAAAATATAAAAAGACTAAATGAAATGCTTAAATTACCCCCTCCCCCCTGCTCAGCCGAAATCGATTGAAAACATCTTCGAGAATGATTTTGAAATAGTGAGACAACGTTAGCCAAAATTTAGTTCATTAAAAACTTTGCACAACCCTCACATCTATAAACCTGTATATTGGTGTACACACAAAATGTATTTCAGGCTATGTTTGTCATACGGACGTTAAATATTATACAGAAAAGAAAAAAAAATAGCAAAATGAAGATGAGGAAATACTCCTCATTATGGAAAAAACGTTCGTTCTGCTGCATTGAACTGACGGCTGTGGTGCTCATTATTGTCGACAGAAATAAGTAAGATGAATATACGAATGACTTAGCAAACGTAAAAAGAAATAGTTTCTGATTTTCTAACAGAAATTTCTGGAAAATTAAAATTTCTGGTAGATGGGAAATTCACACCGAAATGCTGCAGGCCCTATGACAGAGATGCAAAATGACGTGACACATTTACTCTGAATTCTTTTACAGTTTTAGAGTTTTTGATATGCTGGAGAAGCTTGTTCCACAAAAAAGCTCCAGAAACTGAGAGAGCTTTTTGTCCCACGTTAGACGAACGGTAACTGACTAAAACGTCATTCCTCCGAATTGGTTTTTGTTTGGGATATTAGATTGTCACGAGAAATGGTCCCTTCACCTCTTTGTTAACATTTCATTAACAGGAAGATTCGGCTCTCGGAATTGAGGAATGGCACACCTCCAAAGTATACATATGCAACACAAATTAATTAATAATAATCGGCAATTACAGTACATAAACTAAAAAGAAAGGTACTCACCGGGGATCGCTGACCCACTTACGCAGCGCATTTTCTGGGCGCCCTCCGTGGTATTACGATGGATCGCTTCTAATATTGTGGGGCATGATACACAGGATGAAATATGCTTAACATTTATAATTCCCAGCTATACGTAATACAAACATTAATGAGCGCACACACAATGAATGGTGTTAGGAATAATGCTAATTAAGTAATGAAAGCAAATAGCATACGTCAAATGACTTACTTCACATAATTACACAGAAAATTGGCTGGCCAGCCTTTAACCGCAGATTGCTTATGCATCCAAACATAACACAAATAATGCCTACAATATTTCAGCGCTCCCAGCAGCACAGTAGGCGAAGGTCACTTCAACCACAAAATTCATCCGCGACTCGCTTCAGTTCAAAGGCCTATCTTATGCACTGTTCAGAAAATGTCTAGTGATGACGTCATCTTGCTCATCCCGTTTCAGCATGTTCACACGTCGATTCCCTTCATTCGAGCTGATCAATCCTCAGACATATGACTGAATAACCGTCCCGCCTGTCAAAGATAAAAATTTAACTTGTTACTAAAAATTTAACTTGTTACTTTTTAAGCGCATCAATGACTGAATGACCATGAATTATCGCAATATTTATCTCAACACTATCTTTACTCTTTCTTTTTTTTTTTTTAAGAAATGCATGTCTTACCCTCCCTTCTAGTGTGGCATCTCCATGATCCATCAAATGACTCCCACGGTTTGTTATGTTTGATAAATTTCCCCTTAGTGAACGTGGTACCGGGAACACGTAAAATTTCCTCTCTGCAAGTGAAACGAGAATGCATTAATTTCTGGCTTACATTGTAGCGTCAACTTTAGTGTAATTTTCAATATATCCAATAATCACTTTTCATTATATCTTTGAGCATGTTTGTTACCGCGAACACACCCGGGTTTTATCTTTATACTTCGCGTCGCGGCGTCGACTGTCGAACTGCCCTCCTGTTCATCACGATGTCTATCGTATATTTTGAGGGTTGTGCCCTTCCTCCTGTCCGACCAATCTGGTCCTTCTACTCGTGGTTAGTGCCCGCCTACTGCTTCCCTGGTTATATGTTGGTTTCACTCTTTCCCACGCCCAGGCTCCTTCGAAACCGTTACTCCGTTCACCCTCGCAGCTCAAGGGTCGCGATTTTTGTGCGTTGAGAAAGCGACTTTGTTTGCGAATGGGTAGGCATTTTTCGATCGTCTCAAGTTTCCCAAGGGCTCGACCGACAACACCCAATGTCAACAGCCGTCGTTCGAGCCATTAACTCTTATCGCTCCCCCTTAAAAACACATGCATAAAAGAAAACATACATGTTTAAGCGACATAAAAACATTCATGTTGAAGCGACCCCTCTGTGCTGCTGGGGTTTACTGAGATCTTTCCACACACAACTTTTTACGCAATTACAAGAATTTTCATTGTGTGTATGTTAGCTGTGTTTTCCTCCGAGCCCTAGGATATTTCTTTTCGATGTGATTTTTGGACGCGATGTGTGTTTGATTAACGTCATACGTCTATGTTTATCAATGTCAGCGTGCGTCAACAACATAATAGTTATGTTCATTTCTGCGGATATGCAAAGTACGGATGGAAGTTTACGACCTTATAGAAATTTGATATTATCATGAGAAAATTTGAACCGTTGGCTCAAATTTTGCGAAGGGCGCGGGGATGTTAGGATACAATTTATATTAGGCATATGAAAACCGAAGCTACGCAGCAAGGCAACCGGCTCTGCAGCAGAGCGCGATCGTGAGGGGATGAGGGGTGCACCACATCAGCAGATGGGAGGAGTACGTAGAGGGTAGCGACTGGACTGAAAAGCTAGTGCGCCAAATTGAATACATAATAAGACGAGTGCAACGTGAATACATAACACGGAAAGGAAGGGGTTAAAAACTTAATTGCCCACGGGTTAAGAAATCAAGGAGTTATGGGTTTATTTTGAGAAATATGCGTAGCAATATTGCGAAGTAAGGGACACGTCAGTCTAGTGAGGTGACGCTCGAGGGTTAGCCAATCACGAAGGGATACGTCACGTTCAGCTTGGCGCGGGTATAGCGCACTGCCGCACGGGACGCGTCCTTTGTGGGGGTGAGATATATAAGCTGAGGCTTGAAAGCAGCCGGTCTATTTCTGCGTAATCCTGACTAAGTGAAGATGTAGGCCTGCGTGTGCCAAGATGGGAGGTGAGATTATATTCTTTGTTCTGTGCTAGGATCAGTCTTTGGATCTATGCAAATGTTTAATTTTTCAATCCGGGGCGTGTGGGATTTATTATCTCAAACAGGATGCCTTGAGTTTGACTTTTTGTATGACGGTAAAATGATCATTTTTCATAGGGTTCTTTTTTTTTTGAGACGGCATAGAATGGGGAATTAGAATATTCGTGTTTTATTATTAAAGTGCAGGCTTGATGTTTAATGTAACAAAGCGCTTGTGATTTGTTCTAGTAAAAAGGGGAGAAAGTCAATTAATCATGTCGGGAATAGCCACATTGTCAGTTGAAGCTTCATGTCAACTCTCGGAGGGGATATAACGTTTATGTCTCGGGGAATAGATGACTCAACCCCGCTTATTATTTGCACAGGCGGGTTGGGAAGCTGGCCTGCGCGTCAGCTGAGACCGAGGGCAGTAGCTGCAGCCGGGCAGTATCAGAGTCGTGAAGTGGTCAGCAGCCTGGTGCTCGCTGCTGACAGGAGTGCCCGGGGTACAGTGCTTACATGTCTCAACCGGTCAACGATCGAGGAGTATTCAGCTTCAGTAAGGCAAAAGGAACCAACAGTAAATTAATGTCAACGAAGCGTTAACAAAATGCGAGTGCTGTATTGCAGCGTGAACTCCAGAGGATGGCCGTGGTGCTAGTTCAGATACGCAGCAGCACGCTGAACAGTGCAAATCCATTTGGCGCGCAGTGTGTAATATGAATTAGGCAGCACGTGGTGTTTAATAGTCGAGGGGTCTAACCCATGTTTGACGTAACCATGCATTCATGTGTGCACTAACTAGAAGATTCATTTCATGTGTCCGATTTTGTGAAGTGGGTTCTAACCTATGTTATACGTAACCATTCATTCATGTGTGCATTAACTAGAATATTCATTTCGTGTGTCTAAATTTTTAAAGTGCCATGTCGCAAATCATTAGCATCTTGCCTGAGGGCTCTGGTGCGAATATGAGTGTTGCGATAACATAATTTCCTTGTGTCAGCTCCATGTGTTCACTCAAAATAAATGTGTTTAATCTTGAGGCCCATTATTCTCCATGACTAATTATGTGGGTAGCTGGCGAGCAGAAAGGTGTACATTTTATTTATTTTGCGGAGGTTGCAAGTCCTCCTACGTTACGTGCTTGATCAGCATTGTATCGTGACATAGATGGAAAAAATTTTACCACCTCTGCATTACTTTGGGGGAGGTACAGAGATGCGAACACTCGTCGAGCATTTTGGATCATGAATCTGTTCGGTATTGGGATCCAGTTGAGTTTTCTTAAAAGAGGGGTGACATGATCGTATTTATAGAAATTTCCTTTGCATACCACTTTGGCGGCAAAGTTTACACATTATTACAACTCTTCCTGACGATATTGAGGTAAATCTCCCCACACAAGACTGCAGTAGTCCAGACGAGAAAAGAAGTTCAAACAAACCCTGTCTGCTCGGAAAATCATGGCTAGCGTTTTTTGGGATCGAAAGGGCGTATTGTTGTGCGAGTTTATGCCTTGCGGGACAACAATCAATGTTGAACGATACTGTGAGACCTTGAAAAGTCTTAGACGTGCAATTCAGAACAAGAGAAGAGGAATGCTGACAAAAGGAGTGCGTTTTCACCATGACAACGCCCGACCGCACACCGCCAATCGAACCACAGCCCTCATCGAAAGATTTGGATGGGAAATGGTGTCTCATCCACCCTACAGCCCAGATTAGCACCAAGTAACTTCCATCTCTTCCCCGAGTTGAAGAAAAACCTTGGCGGAAACCAATTCCAGACAGATGAAGAGGCACAAAACGCGGTTGTTAGTTTTCTACACGGACAGGCGGCAGAGTTCTATGACTCTGGTTTGACAAAGTGGGTGCCTCGAATGCAGAAGTGCATAGAACGCAACGGCGATTATGTAGAAAAATAAAATAATTACTGAACTTTCCAAAAATGTACTTTTCTTTGCAATTGAATCAGTTTTTTGATGTGAAAAAAATCCGTGGAACTTATTTTACGGACACGCCTCGTATATGTATAAGATAGGGAACGAACAAAATTCTGATACGTGAGTTTAGAAAGAAGGTGACATAGGAGGGAAAGGGAGATCAAGTTTTAGAGAAGTTCTATGTTAATACAAACTACTTTAGCACTTTGGTGCACTTGCGAATCGCAATATTCTTGATGATGTTCATGGGCGCCTCTTCTCGTTTCTGCAGGACGACTTTTTTTCCTTCCACGAAATCAATCCATTGTAAAGATCTGCAATAGAAAAATTTTGATAAATGAAATGTTTTCTTGTATCATTAGGCCCTTTTTCATTTCTAGAGTGGAAAAATATTTCACATAAGCAGTATTTCAACTATATCGGATGTCCCACAAAAATGTTCCCTATTTATGTATAAATTATACTTCCAGTTCAAAATGAGATATTTTAAGTCTACTTGTTCCATGTTATTGAAAACTATACTTTTATATAAATAAAATAAAATTATTAATATCTACAGAATATTTACTGCACAATAGGAAGTTGAATGAACAGGGGTAAAACACGCGTTGTGAAAAGGAATAATTGAAATAACATTATTTATATCCTTCTTTATTTCCAGCTTTCAAAACAACAAAACTAAATTCTAACAATAATGCAGTAAATGAACTTCAATAAATAAAATACGACCAACATTAAGTATCTGTCAACATGACCGCCGTCCCTCTGAAGGCAAGTAGTACCTCTATTCATTATAGCGCGAACTGCTCACCGAATCGTTGCTCCAAAATCCTTCAATTCCTGAAATACATCCTTTATCCATTCTCGTAGATTTCCCAATGCTGGAAGCGGTGTTTTAAATACCCGATCCTTAACTAATCCAAAAGAAAAATATCGCATGGGGTTAAGTCTCGGCTTCTTGGTGGCCACTCAACTTCAAATCCTTGTGTTAGAACACGCTGCCCAAATATTTCTCTTAACCTGGCTTTGACTATGGTGCACCGAAGAGCTGGTGCTCAATCTAGCTGAAACAAAATCTGCCAGAATTGATTGAGGTTATAAACCAGCTTCAATGATGGAATTATTTATTCATTTAGCATTAGTAAATAAAGTTCTTTTATCACATTTACTTTTGAAAGAAAGAAAGAAAGAAAAAACTTTATTTCCAATAGAGATTGTACAATATTATAATCATTGGTTTTTAAATATCTTAAAATTAATACACTTAGATGATACACACACACGAGTATTGAAAAAACTCGTGTCACTAGTCGAAAAGATATGATTGAGGGCAATGTACTCCTAATCTTGCTTAATCTACATTTGACAATACATGTAATGATTATTATAAGAGATAACGCAAATTCATGGACGATGCATTTTCATTGTGGGGTGAAAACACTTTTGACAGTTTACATGTACATGACATAAAACTGCGCAATTATTGATGCCAGGAAATAATATATGAATCGTTTGTTTCGGCAAATGTTCAAAAGTGTCATTTTAAGGAAGCATGAAAAAAATATATAAATACAAATCCATATACATATATATACGCACATATATATATATACTTACATACACACACACATACAGATATATATATATATATATATATATATGTACGCATAAGCATGAGGACCAAGAAGATTATAAGTTTTGAATTTCTAATTCAACAATTTTAACATAACGGTCGTTAGTTAATAAGTATTTTATTCAAATATAAATGGATGATCGCACAACAAATGTATAAGTTGTACATGAATGCTTTACAATAATAAAGAGATGACGAGTTAGGTAATGTTACAAGTTGAGAGTGAACAGAAAATGACCATTATCTCTAGTAAAATGCTAGTTGTCAGTCTAGTACACACATATGTGCACACATACATGTGAATATAAACACATATATGTACACATAAGCATGAGGACCAAGAAGATTATAAGTTTTGTATTTCTGATTCAACAATTTTAACATACTGGTCATTAGTTAATAAGCATTTTATTTAAATATAATGGATGATCGCAGAACAAATGTATAGTTTGTACATGAATGCTTTACAATAATAAAGAGATGACGAGTTAGGTAATGTTACAAGTTGAGAGTGAACAGAAAATGACCATTATCTCTAGTAAAATGCTAGTTGTCAGTCTAGTACACACATATGTGCACACATACATGTGAATATATACACATATATGTACACATAAGCATGAGGACCAAGAAGATTATAAGTTTTGTATTTCTGATTCAACAATTTTAACATACCGGTCATTAGTTAATAAGCATTTTATTTAAATATAATGGATGATCGCAGAACAAATGTATAGTTTGTACATGAATGCTTTACAATAATAAAGAGATGACGAGTTAGGTAATGTCACAAGTTGAGAGTGCACAGAAAAAAGACCATTTTCTCTAGTAAAATGCTAGTTGTCAGTTTAGTACACACATATGTGCACGTATACATGTAGATATATATACATACGCATGCACAGACATACCCACGCACATACTTACACCAAACTCGTAAGCATACACAAATGCATTTCTATGCATCGAGGCAATACATACGCATTCTACAGAGTGTCATACGCATAGCGTGCACACGTACACATATATACAAGTAAGCATGTGCGCAAATATCAGCATAAACTAGCCATTATAAACCAGAATTCCAATCGAGGGGAACAGAAAAAATATCTTTTATTATAGCATGAATTTTATAAAATTTAGTACTAAAAATAGTGGCACAAGACAGTCTACTTAAGTCAGAAACATGAAATCGATTGTGGGACGTGGATAAGAAAGAAAACATTCATGTCCTATAAAGGTTTCATATTAGAAAACAAATCACATTATCTTTGAAATATGGCGCAAATTGTCGGCAATTCATGAACAAACATAGGTATCACATTATTATAAGCATATAACTATAAGCAGAATCAGCATATTACTGCAGTATAAATGGATGATCACACAACGAATTTATTTTTAATTTTTTTTACGTGGATGCTTTACAATTTCAAATTAGAAAAAAAAACACATTATCTTTGTAATATGGTGCAGAATGTCTGCAATTGATAAACACACACACACATAGGTACCATGTTTGCAAATGACAACGCATAGGCGGTCAAATCATAATACCTACGCATACTTCCAAACTGTTGTGTGATGTCTTGAATTATAAAACAATGAGCGAGGGAGATTGTTCAGCAATGGAGATACCAGGCAAATGAGATTCGTCAGTACTCATTCAGTATGTTCTGTAACTAAAAATTATTATTGAGACACAAGATGACGAGTTATTTTGGCTTTAAATTCTCTAGGTCTTTGAGGGACTTTAATATTCAGGGGAAGTTTGTTCCACAGTAAGGCGCCTGATATGGACAGAGCCTTCTGCCCTAAGTGAGATGAACGATAGTTGACTAAGACATTATTGTTTCTGTTCGGTTTTTGATTGGTTACAGTGGGTGGATGGAAACGCACTATCTCAGCATTGCTCTGAGGAAGATATAACGAGGAGAATACGTATTGGGCTTTCTGCAAGAGGAGCCTTTCTTGGATAGGAATCCAGCCGAGTTTATTGAGGAGAGGGGTTACGTGATCACTTCTTTTGAAATTACCGTTGCATACCACCTTGGCTGCAAAATTCAAGCATTTTTGTAAGTCCCTTTGAAGGTATTGAGGTAAGTCTCCCCATACTAGGCTGCAGTAGTCAATGCGCGATAACACAAGGGATTGAATAGCTAATAATCTGGATTTTTCGTCTAGCATACTTTTTATACGATGAAAAAACATTAAAGTTCCGTAGATTTTGTTGCAAGTAGTCTCAACGTGAGATTTGAAGGACATATTTCTATCGAACCAGATACCTAGATTTTTAACTTTTTCTGATGCATTAATTTTATCATTTCCAACTGCAAGAGTAAGATCTGAAGTTTTTTTAATTGCATCTTTGGATCCAAAAACAATGCATTGTGTTTTATTAGCATTTAATTTGAGACCATTTCGGTCGTACCATGATTTCAGGCTAGTCAGTAAAGTTTCGGCTTTAATTTGAGTCTGTGGTATTTCCGATACTGAACTTGTTATTGCAATTTGAACATCATCTGCATACATTGAGATCCGTGTGTTAGAAGGCATTGGAGGGAAATCATTAATGAAAATAGAAAAGAGTAGCGGACCAAGAATGGATCCTTGGGGAACACCAAAATTGTTTTGAATGAATGGGGACAATTTGTTTTCTATGCGGACTGCATGAGATCGATTTGACAAGTAACTACTTCATATAAGAAGAGCCCTATAACAGTTCCATTACTACAAAACCCGCCTACGCAGACAGCTTCTACCAGGCACTATAGCAGGCGACGGAAACGAATCAGGCTTACAAGAATTTATTATGAAATGATAACAGAGACGAATCCTAATCTTGGGTAACAGAGAATAAGGGGAGTGTTGTACACCCCATCAGCGCGCTCGGAAACCCCAGTGCCTGACACACAACTGTCGGGAGAGAAAACTAACACTATTATATAGAAATTTAGTAGTACTTATGGGGCGATTCTTAGGAAATCTTATTCTCAAAATAAAAAGAAGAACCAACGTTATAGAGAACATTTATCGAAGCAAACGTTTCGGAATACAAGTTATTCCATCATCAGTGCTGGAAGAGATAAAAAGTAATTTTCAGTCATGCATAAGACGGATAAGGTCTGAATAGAAATACCAAGCAAAAATGCAAAAAATTAATAAAATAAAAATAAATAAATAAAATCAATTATAAAAATAAAACCTTTCCTAACGATTAGAAGACCACACTTAAGCGTTTAGGCAATATACCCAGTACATACAGGCGTACATAACCAAACACACCCAACACACTCATACACCAACACATTTACATATATATATATGTATATATATATATATATATAAAATATATATATATATATATATATATATATATATAGATATATATATATATATATATATATATATAATATAAATATATATATATACACACACACAAACACACATACACACACTCACCACATGCACAAACACCAAGCACACCACAGCATACCGCAAGTTAGGAAGTAGGGGCTACAAATAATTTTGTCGCGCTAAAATCGTTATTAAGTGAAGGTTTATTTGTGAATATATAAAGAGATTCTAGAATACGGAGGTCTTGTTCATTAAATGCTTTGCATAGAGTAGAAAAATTAGACATTTTGAAAAGGTAATTGGAACAATTGCAGTGGTTTCTTTATGGCGGACTGAGGGGGACAAGCAAATGGGCGGCCAGTAATATGAGAAAAAACCAGAATGTTGGCTGCGACGGATAAATAGTTGGAGGGTAGTGCTTCCAACGTACGATTGCTGGCAGCAATCACAAACATACACATATACACAGCAACTTTCCAGGCACTCATCCTGTCGCTCTTTCCTGATAAAAAAAGACGATATCTTAAAAGTATTCTTAAAATAAACACGAACGTCAACCGCTGTAAAGAAATTTAAAGAGGAGATGTAATCAAATAGAAAGTCTGAGACATTTATGTGGGACACTCGCTATAATCAATTTTGAGCGAAAAGAACTACAATGGCATTGGTTATCTAAGAAACAAAGAAGGTGAAATTTTCCAAATAATTACCGTAGAGGAAGAGACGGCAGATTTGAACAGACGGCAGAAAAAAGAGGCACCTGGGCAATGGTCCGGGTCATCGTTAAGGGGCAGTCAAGATAGTGGAATAGAAAAATGAAACGCTAAATATAATACATGCGACCTAACGAGGTAATCTGCTCAAAAATAGAACATTGCTAATAAAGAATATTTGACACTGACCCGTACCTGAACTTTAATTGGTCTGTCCAGCGTGCGAAGACTTTTAGATGACATTAGGTTGGAGAGTTCCAAGTGGGCAGTTTAATGCGAAGCAGCAGCTCATTTAAGAGTTTACACTCTTTCAGAAGATGAGCCCCACTTCTTGAGTGTAATTCGAGTTCCACATGAAACTCGGGAAAAGTTCAATTTAAGAGTTAAAAATAGTAACGATAAAAGCGGTAGTAAAGGCTTTACAGAATGAAGAAATCATTCGCACTCATGCATACCAAGAAAATGTACGAAGAATTGTGATGGAAAATATGAAGAAAAATAATCAGGCGGAAAAATTTCTTTGTTGGACCCTCGGCGTCCAGCACGATGAAGTATTGCCGAAGAACTGCCCTACCTTGCGGAGTGATCACATAAGTTAGTATCAAACGGCTCAAAAAACCAAGTGGACGCGGCACGCAGTAGTCTCCCCACACCTGCTGAAAATCTCTCCCTGCCCAGCTCGGAGGTACCTGACGACACCTGCCGCGCGCTGCCCCGGGCGACTATAGGTCGCACCGCGATGTCACTTACGGTCGCACGCGGGAAACTGTGAGGAAAAGTCCTCACAAAATAACCTCTATTCTTTGTCATTATTCTGCCAGTATTATTTTATGTAGGAAGCATCAGAAACTTTTTGTTTACTAAAGCATGTTCTTCGAGCTAGTTAATAGGAACTATTCTGATATGCAAGCACGGAAAGTTAGTTACAAATTTTAGCCATGTCGACCATTTATTTTTGAACGCAGAATGATTTTTTTCTCTCGTTATACTTCCAAAATTATTCCCTCATATCGCAAAAGGTAAAACCGATATGTCAATTGGAGTGGAAAATGTCAACAGTGTGCGTGAAAATGTCAACATCAATGTGCCATAGTCTGCGTTTTTGTATTTAATGAATTTACTACCATTATCACCTTGAAAATACGCTGGCCATGGGAATTAATTTAATTTTTTTCTCTAAATCTTGCGTGCAAACGTTGACATGGGCTGTTATGACACCCATGTATCTTCACCAACTGAGGATCTTTATGTTACTACACTTTAAAAACCAATGTTAATTTACTCTTTAATTTTATTAGAAAAACAGTTTTTTCTTTTTTCTCCTCCTTTTTCAGCAAATGCACCCGTCCAATACAGTCAGCTGTCTCACCTCTGAGTGCAGTATGCTGAATTAGAAATTTAGAACTGTTTGTGAGTAGAATCCATTTCAAAATATTACTTTGAAAATATTCTTGAATTTAGCAAACTGCTGTTAAGAAGTTAACTACTATTATTTCGATCATTTCATTTAATACCCTCTAGAGCTCAGGAACCAATGGTATTTAAACTCAGGCATCGTTGTAGGAAATAGAGAGTGTGAAAAGGCAAAGTTGTGCTGTTTGAGTAGAAAAAAAGAACTCTTTTAGGCTTTCCAACTCAAGCTCCATCCAAACTGATGTTTAGATGCTTCTGTATGATTTTCAAGAATAACCCAAAATACTAGCAGTTACCGACAACCGGAAAAATCTCCAGCCTTTCGTTGATTCTAAAAGGGGTTTGGAAGTCAAATTGTAAAAAACTAGCAGTTACCGACAACCGGAAAAATCTCCTGCCTTTTGTTGATTCTAAAAGGGATTTGGAAGTCAAATTGTTAAATGTATTCGTAGCAAACTAACCGAACGAGTGTCGCAATTTCAGCTTTTCCAGTGATGTCATTGACTCGTTTGACTGAGAAGTAAGATACGTCTTTTCACCAGCTTTCACTTGTGACTCCGTAACACGTAATATGACGTTCTCATAGGGAAATTGTGTTATCTGATAGGGAGATACATAGCCTCTTATCATTGTCGCTGTACTCGAATCTCTTATAAATTTACAGCGTGGTGACAGTTTACATCAGTCATTCTGCTACATGCGGTTTCATGTTTTAAGGAACCCTTTTTGCAACTGCGTACCCTGCTTTTTGAAGTGGTCAAGTACTTTTAAAATGCGATTAATTATTGAGAGTGATATGTTTGAAAACTCTAAGTTTTTTGAATGTTCAAAGGGTTTCAGGTATTAGAGCGAATGTGCAAGTGTGAAGGTGTCATTTCAAATAACTAGAAACCAAGGCTCCAATAATTGGAAGTCGTAAATTCGAGTCTTTAGCAGTACACATTATTTCTGGTAAGACTTTCTCCGATATTGACGAAGGAAAAATACCGTCTATTTTCAACTTTGAGACGCTGCTTCTCTATATTTTTGCGGTGTACACTCCGTTTTGATTTTGCTCATGTTTTGATCTTGATAATAACTTGTCTTGCTATAATATTCTAGGGCTTCTCCATAAATTTTCTCATACGTTTTTACCGAGTTTCGACATTCTGGAGGTGAAAGTGTGTTGCGACATGTCTTTGAACTTTAATTTGATTAGCCGCAAATTCTGCAGTAGAATTCATTTTAATTTTGTAATATAACTCACTGCACAAGGTGTGACAACGGTGAACTTTTATCAGGATTTGCGAAGACAATTGTAGTGCTTCTGGGCCAAAACCCATTTAAGATTAACGAATAATTTAAATAAAAATAGTTTCTTGAAAGCTAGTAACTAACGTCGGTGAGAATCAGATGTTGACGACGGAACTGAAATTGAGTTTACGAGCAACATGAAGTATTTGACCCACATCGGAACAACAGAAATTGTCGCTCTTCTACTCAGTTGTGTTTGCTTAAAATAAGCTCACTCTTGCTGAGAGACGATCAACAGATTCAACTGACGAAGGAGCTTTGTTATGTATACATAGCTGTCTAATTAAATTTCATGAAAAGTACCGGTATACAATTAGAGGAGAAGCCATTTCTTTCGAAAAATATTTTTAATATGTAGCTATATTCAAAAACTAAGAATCGATGTAATATGCTCAATTAGCGATTGAAAATAAGCTAATAAAAACACGAGTTTACTGGCCATAACGATTTAAAGCCCGCCAAAAATTTTAAATAATAACATTTTCAAAACATCATCACAACTTTTATTTTGTCATCATATATTTACGCTTACCTACTCTGTTACTTTATTTTACTGTCCTTGTCATCATACTCTCCTCCGTAGCACGTTTTTTTAATTATGTTGTTAAGCATTGGCGCAACACAACGTGCGGCTTCAGTAACATAACTTTGATCAATGAGAATATTATTCAACGGGGACATGCCAACCTGACTGCGTGTGAGGCAGCTAGTCTTGAACGTTAAATGTATCTCTTTATATATCTGACCATGCCACTCTGGTATGCGATCTCAGGAGTTATTTATTCTGAAATAAAAATTTTATTCATATTTATATTTTGTCATATTATACCTTGGGTATAATGATTGCATTGAAACGTTTTATTGTTACTTCTGTACAAACAGATAATTAAACACAAAATACGTTATGATTTTACCTTTAAATTAAATAGAGCGGAAAAAAGTCATCAAAATCGGAGAAAAGGTCATGATTCTTCCTCTCATGTTGTCCCACCATAAAATATCGAGATCTGATAAGAATGTCTATTTGTATTTACTTCCAATTTTTTCCTCTCAGGGAAAACAATTGTTGTATCTATGTAATTAGCACTCCTATGAAGGAAGGTGTGGGATCCAAAACAGATGACATTGTAACCTCACGTTCTTTGCAAATGGATTTTTGTTTTTGATTTGGTACAGACGATCTTTTTTTGGTGTACTGTTTGCGTTTTTTCAGCACCTATTACTTTCTTAACGAAATTCCCAGTTCGTTCATAAATTCCCTGTTCCCTCTATTTCATACTAAATTACGCATCCATCTTCCTCTCTTAGGTTCATCATAAAACAACTTATTTATAGCTAACTTAAAATCTTTAACTATTTTTCAATCTCTAGCTAACTTATAATCAATCACGTATGTCATTCTTTAAGCGGCCCATAGACGATAAATTTAATAGTCAATATAATTGTCAATAATGAATATTGACAGCAGCAATATTAAGCATTCGATCGAAGGTCAATAATGAATATTGACAATTTCATTGATCGTCTGTGGGCTTGATTAACGACCATTAATTAATTGACCCAATGTGTTGACGCAGCCATATCAGTTTGATTTTTCATTGATGGTTCATCATTATATTGAAACGTCTATTTTTACGCGTCAATATTCCATTCTTAGCCCTGAAAGTCGTAGTGTATAAACTACGAATACTTGGAATTTCATTTTTGTGTACACGCAGATCTACTTTGGTGTACACGTGTTGCTTCTGAACCGGCTACTTTACTCGATAATATTTTTATGTTAGATCCGACTGATTTTCTTACCGGAATAATAATTTCTGACGGATCTGACCATTTCCCGGTGTTTCTCATCAAGAAAAATGTCTATAGTCCTTGTACCAGCCCACAGGCTGATACTTATTCATTTCGTTGTGTAAACGAATAGAACTTGAGAACAATGCGAACTGTTCTAGAAGAGTTAATGCCATCATTAGACATCTATGAACGGGACAATAATGCGATTAGCATTGATGAAGATACTAAATTTAACTGAAATTATAACGACCGCATATAACCAGTGTTGTCCAATAATCACCCGCACAATTACGCCGAAAAATAGACAAAAACCCTGGATTATTGAAGATATCGTGATCAATATAAAGAAACATCAAGCGTACCTAGCCTTACTATACGAAGGGCGAATATCTAAAGTAACGTATAACAGATTCAGGAATCATGAGACAAATCAAATACGAACCTCAAAACGAGACTACTTCACGCGCAAATTTACTGAATACAAAACTAATATTAAAAAAACTTGGCGCCTGCTTAATTCATGCTATAAACCGAATAATAATACTACGAAAACAATTGAGTCCGTCGTTCACGAAAATGTAAAATACCACGAGAAAATAGATATTGCAACTGTGTTTAACAACTTTTTTTGTAAACATAGGAAAAAATATCGCCGATAGTGTCTTCAGTGAACCCAAGTGAACCCACAGACCGCTTGCCTTACATGGACCATGCCCGTGAACCTAACTCTTTCTTTTTCACGCCAACTAATCCCTCCGATGTAATTACGTGCATAAACAACTTGAAAAATAAATCAAGTGGATTGAAAAATTTTTCGGCTAAAGTTCTTAAGGCTATAGCTGATATAATAGCACCGTGCATATCTTATATTATCAACCAATCCCTTTCTCAAGGTATCTTCCCCAACTCTATCAAAATTGCGAGAGTGACCTCTATTTTTAAAAATGGTGATAAAAGCTGCATTAATATTTATAGACCCATCTCTGTACTACCAATTATTAGCAAAATATTCGAGAAAATTGTGTATAAAATAGTGTATTCGTATTTTGATCAAAAATCTTTCCTTTACGACAAACAATACGGTTTTCGTTCTGAGAAATCTACGACACAAGCTGTATTAAATCATTTGCAATGCCTTTATTCTAATATAGATGAAGGAAAGCTTGTTTTCTCCGTATTTCTTGACTTTCGAAAAGCATTCGGTTGTGTGGACCATAACGTATTACTCTCGAAACTACACTGTTATGGCATTCGAGGGGCTGCCCATGATTGGTTCATATCATACTTAGCAAATCGGAAACAATACGTTGTCATTGACGACGCAAAATCAAACCCACAGACAATTAGCCATGGAGTTCCACAGGGATCTGTCCTTGGGCCTCTCCTATTTCGAATTTTTATCAATAATATCATTGAATATACATCATTCTTCAAATTCATACTTTTTGCCGATGGCAGTACCCTTTCTGCGGTCCTTCCAAACCAAAATCCCGCTGGGATGGCGGAGCGTATAAATAATGAACTTCGTAAGGTTTCATTGTGGCTTAAAGCTAATAAAATAAGCCTTAATATCGATAAAACAAAATATTTAACATTCTCATACAAGAAAAACATATCTCTCCCACGCATTAAAATTGGCGAAGGTGAAATCGAAGAAACCAACTCAAGTAAATTCCTGGGCATCATAATAGACAAACATCTAACCTTCAAAGAGCACATCGCTCATATTAGTTCTAAATTATCAAAATCTACCGGAATCTTAAATAAAGTTAAAAATTTCCTGCTTGAAACAGCCTTACAAATGCTCTACCGAACGCTCATTTCACCATACTTGCAATACGGAATAGAAGCATGGCACGGAACTGATAAAAATAAAACCAACAAAATTTTTACCCTGCAAAAAAAAACCATCAGAGCGGTAAAGAATCTAGAATATAATGCTCACACAAATGATTCATTCAAAAATTTACGAATACTTAAGCTTTCGGATCTCTACAAAACTCCATTTACAATTTCATTTACAAAACATTAACAAATGATGGCGACAATAGCCTAAAACAATTATTAACTGCGCAAACTGGTCATCACGACCATTTAACCCGAGATAAAAGTAAATTCATGCTTCTTTATTACTCAAAGACTCTGTCACAACACAGTATCCTCTTCGTTGGAACTAAAACTTGGAACTCAATACCTGCGGAGATCCGTGAAAGTAATTCTTATAAGGTATTCAAAAGAAATCTGGAGTCTCACTTCCTATCAGATTACTAGTCGTGTAAGATCACAAAGTCACACCATGTCCCCTACATAACTGGTCCTAATAATGTAATTTGCCATGGTTTAATTTCGCCGATCTTCAGTCTGTTCTTGAATCGTTTGTCGAATATACTGTTAAATCTAGTCCATATGAACTATATTGTAAAGCGAAGCATCTAATTTCGAGTTAATTATCTCATTGATCAGTCTAATGCGTCTCTAGTTTAAGTGAATTAGGTTAAACATTATTGTACTCCTTAGACTAACGTTGATGGTAGGATGCCCTAGAAGCCACTGAACTTATTCGGGCCCACAGGTAGCTACACTCAAATTTGACCATCGTACTAGACTTAAGAAACATTCTATCTCTGTATCACCTGTGGTAAATAAATTGTTTAAATTGTTTAAATCGTTGACTTTTTGCATACTGGAGGACGCTGCTACAAATATCTAGTACTTTTAATGTCTTATTATTATATTATATTATATTATATTATTTGAATGTAGTTAAGTAATTTTATTTATAATTGTTAACCTACTTTTTAAAATCCTCGTGAAAAGTAAAAACTTGGTACTTTTATGGAGTGACCAGATGCAACAGTTCATCAAGTGATGAATTTATTGAGTCAATGATAATGAGAATTAAATTGATCGTCTATGGGCCGCTTTAGATCTAAGATTTTCAGAATCTAGCAATGATCTTTCATTGGCTCAAATATGAACGCCTGCAGCTGAAACAAGACTCGGTTGATGTTTAACTGTGAATACAATAAAAATATTAATTTTAAAAAATTAAAAACCATTACAGTATAAAATATTTATGTTCTCAATTTTTTGTAAGGAATGTTGCACTAAAATTTGAGTGTTTTATTTCTCACGATAAAGTGTAGAGTATTAAAGGGGCCCATTCACGACACATGCCACCAACTCCAACTCGGTGCGCAAACCCCCAAGTCATGCCAATTTGCGTCGTGAGTGGATACGCTCATGCTCCAACTCAAGCCAATTTCTAGGCATGAGTTGGAGTTGGAGCTGATTTGGTTTTCTTGATATTTTGTGTGTGGAGCTTACGGCTCGTACTGCCAACTGACCCGTGAGTGGGCTCGGAATGCCCAACTTGTCATTTCGCTCTTGTTTTGCGCTTTCATTCTGCTTGAATAATACTGCTTAAATAGAACGAGCTGCAATACCTTTTTGTCACATATGATACATTTTAGATTTTTAAAGGAAAAGTATTAACCAGTATACTGTTGGGAAAAATGGCAATTACTATAATTTGCGTGATATATCTACTGGTGAGGTAACGGTCTCTTCTTTGCCAACATTAATCAGTGAAATGGATTCTAAAGCGTTCCTCAAAGGATTAAAGTGGTTTATCAAAGCTACCCTTGCCTCTGGTGTGTTAAAAGCGTGCAATATCTAAATAAACAATTAAAAAAAGCTGCATATGAAGTGTTGGTGAATAAATACAAATAGGTGAAGCGCGATGCTATGAGGGAGGACGTAGTGAAAAGAGCGTTCTTGGGGTGACCTAATGACGCACCGCAAAAATTAAATAGTAGTGTACTACCAAAACTGTATTTGAAGGAAATCAACCTCCCAAAAAAATGACATTTTAGTTTTCAATGATACAAGGAGTTGTTCACTTGCATACCACAAAGTTTTGCTCTGTACGTGTTAATGAAAAATTTGGACAAGTAAATTAACCTGTCGCGTCAGTCCATTTAAATAGCAATCGTAGGCTCCTATAAAGTTGTAGGTGCCTCAATTTCTTCATATGAAATAACAACGTCCTCGGGCTCCACCCCAAGAATCTAAAAAAATAAAAATGCAATCCTTTTAGATAAGAGTTTCATGCATTCTTTACTGTTTCAAATATATTCATTTCCCTATCACACTGGTGACCAAACTACTACTATTTTTATTCTCATTCCACCTCCACATGCGTCTATTCCCATGCACTCAACGCTTTAGACCTCACAGCAAACAAGAATTGGCTAACAAAACTAGCATCATAGAACATCTCACACTTAGGCTCATTCTTTTCAACATACTAGGTTAATATAAACTTTTGCGTTATGCTAGGCATCCACTTGTACAATCCAAACTCTTTTGAAACTTTCAGTTTCTTTTTCTGGTCCCTGTACTCTCCATGGGCTCTACTATTCATCCTCTGTAACGCTGTGTCCCTCAAATTTTTTGTATTTTACGTTGTTTCTTGGTTAGAGTCTTCTTTCTCATTCGTTCTTCTTTTATCTCACATGTAAACCACCTGGCATTCAATGTACTTCTGCGTTTCATTTTTTCCAATCTTTTGCCTTGTTACATCATACTATGGTACCTAGTTTAATAGAACATGGTTCACATTTGTAAAATCAAATTCTAAATACATTTTCATCGTCTAAAAGTTTTGATTTTGGCAATTGGAAAAATTTCAACAAATGAATGTACAATTTTTTGCACTTTTTCAAGCAACAGAACCGCAATCACTTTTCAACGTAGAAACTTTATTCTTGTCTCCTAAAACATACAGGTATAAATAAACAGTATATAATTAACGGGAACAGAATTTTGAATGTTGCATTATGAAAAAGTTAAATATTCAAAAATTTTCGAAAGAATACGCTTTTTTGTCAGAACTCAAGTCTAGAGTAGAACTTCATATTCTGCTCCCTATTTTTGTAGACAAATCTTATCTGCATCAAATGAAAGTAGAATCAAATTTCTACAAAGAGTGATAGAGTTTCTGTTGATCGTAATGTTAATAACTTTCAATAGGAGAAAAGGGGTGTAGGAAAATTTCAAAAATAATCTTGCAATAGCTGCAGTTTTTTTAATGAATACTTGCACAATTAATGAATGGCTCAGAATGTGCTGGCCCCTCATGAGTACCCACACCATTTTCAAAACACAGCCCTTTGAGGTACCAGAAATGTTTTTTTTACCCCTTCAAGTGCAAATAAATCATTTAAATTTTCACCTAATAATTAAAGTAAATCACCCCATTATCCAGCTTCTAACTCCTGTATCTTGTAAACCGTTACACTGATCATTATGAAATTTTCACAGCTGACGCTTGAAAACATGAAAAATCTAATTATGCAAAAATCAAAAATTAAAAAACCTGACGTTTTTGATGAGCATGCCCCCTTAAAACTGTACTGTTAACGTGTGTATAAAAACAAAATATTTACTGTGTTTCCCTTAGGCAATGATGGTGTGTGTAGGATTTCCTCCAAAAATGCTGTACAGTTTCAAATACAGAAAACAAAAATATTTTTTAACATAAATTAATTCATTGCCTATATAACATTTTTTTAAAGTGACATTCCTTAACTAAGTAGAGTGTTGTACATTAAATTATTGTTATTTTCAATTTTAGCATAAACTGATTTTGTAATTAACTTCAATGTTTCAATATGCAAATTTCTCAATCTCAATGTGAACATTCTTTATCTTAATAAGCTTTATTCATTTGAACTGGATTTTTATTCATTCAGTTTTAGTCAAATTTCAACTTGAGATGGAGTTCATAATAATTGAGATTCCATTTAGTCTACCCTGAACAAAATTTTTCAGAAAGACCAATTTATCGTGTTTCTAGACCATGAATTAACAAGAGGAACCCTATGTAAACTATGTAAACTTCGTATGGTCACCTTTGGAGGCCAATTCTGCATGGCCACCTCTGTGAACACCTGTATGATCACTTTTCATGGCATTAAGGTCTCCTTTGAAAGTGACCAGATGTAGGATGGAAAGCTGACTTATTCAAAATCTAGTGATTTATCTTACTGCTATGTAAAGTCAGAGTAGGTACACTATCATTTCCCTACGAAAGTGAAGAAGCCTGCATGACGTTTTATTAATTATAATACAAGCAATGAGCAGTAGAAAAATAAGTGTAAAATTTAAAAGCAAAGAAAAATTTGGAATGGATCACACATGCTCATTGAGTGAAATCATGATACCATAATGACTACTTCATATCATAATAGCCATACACAAATTATTTAAAAATATCTTATAACTAGTCACATTATTTCTACTTAGCTATACTTTTTATGGCATAGAAATTTGAAATTTGTTTGTATGCTAGCAAACTAAAATAACTTGGGTAAAAGACAATGAATGCACATTCGAAGTGTGCAACCATCATTTATTCAAATACTTACTAATGAGAGGTTTTGATTGTGTTAAATTTTGATATGAAACAAGCAGTTACTACCAATGTAAAATTATACCCAATTTGAGACAATTTCAATTATCATTCATTTATTTTAAAAAATCATTACTCTTAGAACAAAAATCTTGCATAAAACGCACACGATTTTTTCTTAATGTAAATTAATTATTGGATTGTTTGCTGTATTCTTTATTTTAGTTTAAGTTGCAAATATATTTTAATATATTATTGATAACAAACATTGAAGCGCATATAAGTTCTACTCTTAATTATCACTGTGCTATTGTGGGACAATTAAAGAGTCATTCATTTCACAAAATTCTGGGTATTAGGAAACTTGTTATCAATTAGTGAAGCTTTGATTTACTGCGTTAACTTGGAATAAACGATTCGACCAAAAGTTTTAAATTTTGTTGGTCTTTCACAGCTCTTTTCGAAACTGCTGAAGATTTCAAAAACTTTCTGGTATTTCTGAATAGAGAAAACGTGATTTAATTTTATTACCACAATTAGCCATCGAGCACTTTTTAAGCGTACGTAAGGAGCCATTTCTACTGTAATCTACGTAACACCTCTGTCACTGCCTTCACATGAGTAAAACAGAGTCACGCGACGATATTTTGTAACGTGACGATTTCTGGGGTCCTTCATTGGCCAATTGCCATTTACGTCATCGGTGCCAAGCTGAAAATCACTTAGTGATAACTTATCACTGATAAGTTGACGATTTTCTAGATATGGACTGTGGTATCACACCAATTGACTGCAAATAATTTAATAACTGATAAAACTGTGTGTAAATGTGAGCAAATGTAAAGTTTTCATGTGAGATTGGTATAATGATGATGATGAATGATGAAGGCATCTACGGATGCTTTAATTTAAGCGGTATAAAGCGGCGATCAATTATATTGCGCAATATCATTGTCAATACCCTTAATTGTCAATTAAATTGACCGTGTATGGGTGTTAAATAGTTGGTGAGGCGTATCCACATTGGGCGCCAAAAGTTAGATAGTTTCCCTATTTTAGGGTTCTGAGGGCCGTAAGTTCCAAGGCTTTTATTCCGGAGAATCTTCCTGATTTTTCAGGGATATGAGAGAAGTCAGTTGCTGAGTATTTATTTTATTAAGGCGAGGGCTTTTCAACAGTTTCCAAGTTGCGAATATTATTCAGTAATTTTCGGAGTCCGATCTGGTTACAAGGTTTGAAGATTTGAGCTGGTTTTTCAAGCTTTCGAAATTTGAGTCGAGACGAATCAAGCTAAGTTTTTTGCGCTGGTAATACAGGCTTAGAAAGTTAGAGCCGAAATGAAATTCGAGCTGTTGAAATTTAAGCCGATATAAAAATCAAGCTTTGAAGTTTTAGAGCCGAAGAATTTTCTGGCTGTTGAAATTTTGAAATCTGAGACGGATATATGGTTCGCAAGTATCTGTGATACGCCAGTTCGATTATTTGCGAGAGAATTATTTTTCCTCCCGCGAAATTACAAGGCACTAGTCGGCATCTCTGACAATAGCCTGACACGCCCTTACCGAGAAGACATCACTGCAAGTAATGTCGCGAACATGCTATGAAGCCCGATGTCGATGGTGCTTTTTGGCCTATCAATTAATATAATGGTTCATATGTACATCAGATAGCTTATAAAGAAGGCTTAAGACTACTTCTTAACAATTAGAAGCACTTATTCTAATACAGCTCAGAAACATTCTTGTCCTTTCTCTTCTGAAGAGGCCGAATCCAGTTCTGGTTGGTTGGGAGAGCGGGATAAGAAGTCGGCGAGATGGTTCTCCACTCCAGGAATATGTTCCGCTTTAATTTGAAAGAGGCTGAAGTATAAAGCCCTCGTCGGTTTAGTTTATCAGCTTGTTGCAGATATATTATAAGAGGTCGATGGTCGCCATTGTGCATCGTTGATCTTGGTCGCCAATTTTGGTCGCTGATATGGTCGCCAATTTTCGATTGCTGATCTGGTCGCCAGTTTTGTTCGTTGATCTTTTTGAGATGACGAGCTCGGAACGCATTCGTCGTTTTCTGGCAGCAGCTGCTGTTTGGAGGCCAGGGTGTCCTGCGGTCTACTGTAGATGCCGGTGGCCATGGACGCCAAGGTCTTGTTAGGACTAGGCCTTTATCGCGCATGCCAGACAGTGTATTACGATCATTACTTTCTAATTTCTCTATTTCTTCTTTGGTTGGCTCAAGCATCTTCCCATACAGCGGACACTTCCCGTCAGGGTTGATGTGGCCATTATGGAGAGTCTTTTGATAAGGAATTTCTTTATGAGGCTGGTATGATCTGCCATTGTTCTGAATTTCTTCATTTTTATTATCGGCTCTTTTGAAGAGCTGCTTTGAAGGAGCACAGTTGTGCTGTAGTTTAATGAACTCTTCCTTGTTGATCTGCAGCTGTTTTGGTTCTTTAGATTTTTCAATTTCTTCTCTCTTTGCACTCGCTCTTATAGTGACATTAGAGGTTTTAGTTATGATAGGAGGCGTATGCTCTTCTTCAAAGGATGTAGTTCCTGGCACACGTCCTAGGATTATGTCGGTTGCAGGGTTATCCATCACTACGACTGTGATGTTGCCTCGATAATAGGGGCAGTCAAGTTTTACGTTTGCTAACGGCGCTACGAAAGTTTGGCTGTCAGCTAGCTTCACAGTGATTTTGTTTTTAGACATATTTTGTTCGGGCACAAGGGCTTTATTTACAAATACGGCTGTGGCTCCTCCATCCAGCAAGATTTCTACTGGTTTGTTATTGAGTTTGCCCTGACACTTTTTCAACTGTCCTAGTAATAGTTCGGTTGTGTCCGAAGTTACCGCAGCATGATTACATTCAACGGGTGGCAGGGTATATCCTGGGGACTCCTCTTCGATATAATTTATGTGGGCAGTAGGTTGTGCCGCACCTCTTTCATTTCGGGAAGAGGTATTTTGCTGAGATTGCGGGTTAAGTACTTGGCACTCCGCGCTAGAATGAGTTGAATTTTCTCCATGGTAATTACAGAAGAATGTTCTCCAGGTCATCGGCGGACGGTTAAAGTAGTTGGCTCTGCCTTCTACGTGAGCTGGTCCAGTTGTCCTTGGCCTATACTGGAAATTCTGATTCTGAGGCGGTGCAGGTTGATACTGGGGATTTCGGTTCTGAGGAGGTCGATAGTTGAAATTTTGGGTCTGAGAAGGTGAAGGTCGATAATTTCCGGTTGTGGTGTTAGAAAATCGATTCACTTGAGAACTTCTGGAAGGTTTTCCCATTGAAGATTCTTGACCTTCGTTTTTGTTATTCGACAGACGGTTCTCACACAGTTTCTGGAGAGTTGTATTGGGTCGGGCTTGTAGAAATTTGTCCCCTTGTTCAGCTAGAGTCGCTAAGGTGTTACCGCTTCTGTCCTTGAGTTGAGTAGCAAGGTGAGACGGTAGACTGGAGTAGACCCTATCCATAAGCATGAAATTTTTCAATTGGTCGTAATTTTCTTCTACTTGGCTTCCGGTGAGCCATGCGTTAAGCGCTTGTTCCAATCTCCGGATGTATCGACTCATATTGTCTCCTTCCTCAGGCTTCAGTTCATAGTAGTTACTGCGCAGTTTAGCAGGGGTTATCTTGTGGGACTCCAGCAGTAAATTTTTGATTTCCCTAAATTGGTAGCGGTCGACAGCGGCCAATGTCTGGATGAGTCTTCTTTCCTTAGCCATTACTAGATTTTCTAGTGCGAGAACAGCCTCAAATTCCGTGTATTCGAGTGCGTTGCTGTGACTCTCGAAACGCTGCATGAATTCTTGGATCCCCTCTTGTTCAGGGTTAAAAGCAGCGATATCGAGTATTTTGACCCGTCTGGCTTCTGGTGCCCATTGCTGGTTGAGTTGTTGGAGCTGGATTTCATGCTCTCGCTCTCTTTCTCTCTCTCGTTCTTCTCTTTCTCTTTCTCTTTCTCGTTCTCGTTCTTCAGTTTCCTCCAGAATTCGTATTCTTTGAAGGAAGGTTTCACGGTAGTCTGGTTGCTCCGGAGTGAGGCCAATAGGGCAGTCATGTACTCTCGGGCACGTTGGACGCAATCCATTTTGAGATTTTTCTTTGCTTCAGGAAGTCGAGGTTCCTTTTTATTTTTCTTGGTGTGCAGGATTCAAAGTCCTTCTTTATTTTCTTCTGCTTCAGGGAGTCAAGTCCTCCTGTTTTATTTTATTTTTTTCTTAGCTTTCAGGATTCGTAGTCCCTGTTCGGGCGCCAAATTGTTAAATAGTTGGTGAGGCGTATCCACATTGGGCGCCAAAAGTTAGATAGTTTCCCTATTTTAGGGTTCTGAGGGCCGTAAGTTCCAAGGCTTTTATTCCGGAGAATCTTCCTGATTTTTCAGGGATATGAGAAAAGTCAGTTGCTGAGTATTTATTTTATTAAGGCGAGGGCTTTTCAACAGTTTCCAAGTTGCGAATATTATTCAGTAATTTTCGGAGTCCGATCTGGTTACAAGGTTTGAAGATTTGAGCTGGTTTTTCAAGCTTTCGAAATTTGAGTCGAGACGAATCAAGCTAAGTTTTTTGCGCTGGTAATACAGGCTTAGAAAGTTAGAGCCGAAATGAAATTCGTGCTGTTGAAATTTAAGCCGATATAAAAATCAAGCTTTGAAGTTTAAGAGCCGAAGAATTTTCTGGCTGTTGAAATTTTGAAATCTGAGACGGATATATGGTTCGCAAGTATCTGTGATACGCCAGTTCGATTATTTGCGAGAGAATTATTTTTCCTCCCGCGAAATTACAAGGCACTAGTCGGCATCTCTGACAATAGCCTGACAATGGGCGATATTGAGGATTTGCACAATTGTATTGAGTAAATCAAGTTCTGCTTGATATTTTTGTGCAAGTCTCTAGCATTGCGCAATCAATTGACCGTGTACGGTGACCATCAATGTTAATGTGCAAGCTAAACTATATTCTTTTTCAGATTGAGTAAATCGCCTACTCATTAAAGTGTGCGGAAAAGAAGACAGGGAATTTGTATTGGAATGTTTACAAGTTTATTAAACTTCACCAGCGCTATGGAAAGTAAAAAGTGATGAATACTTCCAAAAGGTCGAAGAAAGATGCAACTTATGCTGTCTTGGTGGAAAAATTACAGGAAAAATATTTACATTTCACTAAAATAATTTAAAATAATTCCAAGAGTTATCGCACAGAACTAGGAAACGTTTTGGACTCAGAAAAATCCTGTGCTGGAGCGGACTAGGTATATCGGCCGACTTAGTGGTTTTTGAAGCCCTTGCCTTCCTAAAAGACCAAGAAATCCCGGCAAAATCGCGGAATACTATAGCAAACGAATCGTGTCCACCAATAACTCTCGCAAATATACTGACCGTGTGTGGCCAACTGAAAATTGTCAATTTTTTGTGCAAGCCAGGCTTGCGCAATATAATTAATCGTGTATGGGCCGCTTAGGGTGCTTACACACTACGAGCGGAGCGGAGCGGCGCGGAGCGGAGCGGAGAGGAGTATAGCGGAGCGAAGCGGCGAGGTGTTCACATACAAGCGGAGCGGCGCGATTGATCAGTCGCTATGGAGGACTTTGTGAGTGCATTCCTGCTGCTGCACGGAGTAAAAAATAAAAGAAAGCACTGGGTCCATCCCGTTAATTCTGCGAGAGAAACCCATGGTGAATTTCATCATCTGTACAAGGATCTGAAAAGAGATGAATCTCGATTTTTCTCATACTTAAGGATGAAACCAGCTTCTTTCGAGAGTTTCGCTATCATATAACATATTTTAATTGTATGAACATGTTCAAAAAACATAACCAAACCCTTATAAAACCTTTCTTTAATGCCATATTGTATGATTAGAGAAAATTAGTTACCCACTTACCAGTGTATATCAGTTTTCTATGAAACCTCAATGAAAACATTGAAGGGAAACTCACCAAATTCAGTCCGCCGCTAGCGGCAATAAATATCCCTCAATTTCCCGAGCGTGCCGCTCCGCTCCGCTCTTCGCCGCTCGCTCCGCTCCGCTTGTAGTGTGTAAGGTAAAGCGTCTATACATAGGAATAGCCAAAGACATTATTGACGCCCGTCGCCGCTCCGCTCCGCGCCGCTCCGCTCCGCTCCGCTCCGCTCGTAGTGTGTAAGCACCCACACTACGAGCGGAGCGTGCGGAGCGGCGCGGAGCGTCGCGGCACGGAGCGGAGCGGCGCGGCGCGTGTGTTCACATGTGAGCTGAGCAGAGCGACCTACACAAGCATCAGTCGCTATGGAGCGTTCGATAGTCGAGGAGGGATTTGTGAGTGGTGTCGACGTGGTGACGTGCGTCTTAAAGTGCAAAAACGTGGTAGACAGAAAAACTATTCAAACTTTTTGCTCATATATTTCTATAATAAAGGGAAATAGTTGATCGAGATCAATGAACAAAGGTGGAAAAAAGCCGGGAGGCTCGTCAGCCTCTCGGCCAGCAAAAACAAATAGCCAACCGGCTCCTGGTAGTCTCCACAAAAAAGAGGGTGGCAAAGCTCAACCTCACTTGGAGATACCTAACTCGGCCCCAGCTTCATCGAAGTTCCAACAGAAGCGAAAACGTACTTCTCCTCCTCCGAGTTCCTCTTCAAAAAGAGGATTAACAAATGATGCAACAATTCAACCCAGCAATAGACAAGGTAGCAACGATAGCCTAATCTCAATTGACTCCTCTCCACCTGGTATACTATCAGAGACAGAAGAACCTGGTATAAACCAGGTGGAAAATCAGGAGGGTGCACCAAGGGGCTCAACACAGGATCAGACGGAACAAAGCAAAAGGAATACCCAAGAACCTTACTCTGCCCAAATGAACTTGTCTGACCCGGCCTTCCTGGAAAATATCCCAAACACCACCAAGACTGCACACATAAAATGCAGAGATCCAAACAGGAAACTTTCTCAAATAAACCCTTTCAAGCTAGCCAAGGCTATTGATCTGATGTGGGGTGAGGTGGAGGGGGTGCAGCACCTAAAATCAGGGGCTCTATTTATTACTTGCAAGACTCAAACTCAGCTGCTCTCTTTACTCTCTGCAAAAACAATTCAAGTTGATTCATCAAATGAAATTCCCATTCTAGTATCCATTGCTCTAAATTCTCAATCAGTACAAGGAAAACTCTATGCTCCGGAGCTAAATGGGGAACCCATGGGGGAACTGCTGGAATGCCTAAAGGAGCAGGGAGTGATAGCAATTAGGAAACTCTACAAAGATCCTGAACGTTCCCATGTCCCTCTCTTTGTAGTTACCTTTTTCGGATTAGCCAGACCTCATTTTTTGAAAATTGGATACAGTCGATATAAAATAGACCCATACATTCCCAACCCACTCCGCTGTTATAGATGCTGCCGCTGGGGGCACGGTTCAGCTTTTTGCCACAGCGCACAACGCTGTAGCCGATGTGGCCAAAACGGACACAGTGGTCTGGTCTGCAAAGAACAAGAAAGATGTATCAACTGCAGTGGTCAGCATGATGCATTATCCAAAAACTGCCCAGTATACATCAAGGAAGTGCAGATCTGCCAAATTTCAGTGGAACAAAACATATCATTTATAAAAATGAAAGAGCAAGACAAGCTACTTGAATCATTTAAGGTATATATTCGAATAAAACCTAATTTCAAACGTTTCGGCCACAGGCCATCATCAGTGATTAGAAATCTGAAAAGTACAAAGTAAAGAGTAAGAATAGACGTTACATAGATGATACGTGTTGTGTTTTATAGACGTTACATAGATGATACGTTCCTGCTCTTTCGTGAATCATCTCACGCCCAATTTTTCTTGAATTATTTGAATAAAAAACATGAAAACATAAAATTTACCATGGAAATAGAACAAGATCAAAAACTTTCATTTTTAGACTGCCTAATTCATAAATCAAATAAATTTGAGTGCACCGTTTATAGAAAAAAGAGTTTTTCAGGACTAGGCTTAAGTTTTTACAGCTTTTGTCCGTGGTCTTTTAAAATCAATAGTGTCAGAACGTTGATATCCCGCGCTTTTAATATATGCACTAATTTCGCTTTCTTACATCAAGAATTTGATTTTTTGAGATCTTTTTTCAAAAACAATGGCTACTCCGTAAGTTGTATAGATTCAAAAATACGTTTATTCCTCGATAGATTCTATGACAACGGATCTGAAGTTGGCAACATCGACCCCGCCCATCGGACTGCATATGTATCGCTTCCTTACTTTGGTGCGCAGTCAGAGAAGTTAAAGAAAGAATTGGCTGGTGTGTTTTCGAAATATTTTTCTGATGTGAATCTTAAAATAATACTGGTAAACAATTTTAGAATATCGTCGTTTTTTAATTATAAAGATAAGCTTCCTGCCGGAATGCAAGCTACTCTTGTTTATAAGTTTAGTTGTGCACGCTGTGCATCAGAGTACGTTGGATGCACTTCCCGTAGTCTTCGCACTCGAGTCAGCGAGCATTCTGGTAGGAGCTTTAGAACAGGCTCAATTTTGGCAAAACCCCCTTTTTCCGCCGTTCGAGAGCATTCGGACGAGTGCGATAGTGCAATTTCCATTAATCAATTTTCAATTTTAGCAAAACCCCAGTTATATACAGATATGCGCATTTTAGAGTCCTTGTACATTTTTAAACTTAGGCCGGCTTTAAATAACACTCTGAGTTCTTTTCCTTTAGCCATTGTAAATAGATAATCACAATTAACGCAATTTTATAGCTTGTTTTTAGAATGGTCATTCTTAGATTTGATTTGTCTTTTTGTCTATTCTTACTCTTTACTTTGTACTTTTCAGATTTCTAATCACTGATGATGGCCTGTGGCCGAAACGTTTGAAATTAGGTTTTATTCGAATATATACCTTAAATGATTCAAGTAGCTTGTCTTGCTCTTTCATTTTTACTACGATTGCTACGGCTCCCTGATAACTTTTATGATATCATTTATAGCAGCAAGAAAGCAAATAGAAAAGTCTCACTCAGATTCCTTGCAATCACAACCAACAAGAAATTCTGGAGCAAATTTAACTTCTTCCTATCAACTTAGTCAAACTACCTATGACTTTCCCCCACTCCCAAAGCCACAACCCCAAGTTCATAAGAGGAAACCAGCTGCAAACAGTGAGGTGGAAGGTAGTGTAAACGCCCCTCGTTCCCAACAGGAAATGACAGGAAGCTCTTATTCATCCATGTGTATCACTCCAGGGCAAATATCATCAACGCACCATAAAGACAACACTGCTTTCTCTCAAACCACCATGAATGAAGATTTTGACCATACTCTGCCTCCTCTCCCCTCACTGACCCCTTGCCCAATCCCAAATTCTCCAACACAGGAACAAACTGAAACACCCCTATATAAAAAACAAACAACAAAACAACATTCTCTCCTCTCCTCTCCATCTGAAATCCCTACATGGATTTTATCTCTCATTCCGCTGATCATCAAACTACTCCTCTCCACAACTCTAAGTGAAAAAATAGAGTCCATTGTAGAAATAGGTTCTCTCCTGCAAGTGGATTCCACGGTTTCAACTCTCCTCTCCCAGTTGGGCTACACCTCTCTCTCCTCACAATGAACTGCAAAATTATTCAATGGAATATCCGAAGTTTTAACAAAAACCGTCCTTTTCTCCAGTTAGCAATAGAAGAACTCTCCCCATCTATTATGTGCCTCCAGGAAACAAGGGTGCCTCCTTCTTCCCCTCTTGCCTTAGGCAGACGGACAGCATCAGCTAGATCTGATAGACCTTGTGGCAGCGGAGGAGGTACAGCAATTTTTTCCTTTGAGCAGGTCCCAAGGATTATCATAGATTTGCAGACATCTCTGGAAGCATGCGCAGTCAAATATGCATTCAGAGACAGCCACCTAACAGTGTGCTGTATCTATTTACCACCGACTCTAGATGTAGGAAATCTAGCTCAAAAACTGGAGGATATCATCCACAATTTGCAAAATCCCTATATATTGTGCATGGATGCAAATGCTCACCATTAGTCCTGGGGATCTACCTACTCAGACCGAAGGGGACACATCATTGCTGAGTGGCTGGAGAGAAATCAGCTGGCAGTCCTAAATACAGGAGACCCAACATACTTAAGCTCAAGTGGCACCTACACACACATTGACCTCTCCATCACATCTAGTAAATTTGCCCCAAAGCTAAAGTGGAAGGTACATGCAGATCACTACCACAGTGACCACTTCCCAATAGCAATAGAAGTGGAACAGCAAGCAAATCCCACCCCCAAGCATAAAAGATGGATTCCTAAGAAAGCAAATTGGGACCAATACAGCTCAATAGTTTCACTGCCATCTCAATTTTTGTCCCCAACAGAGGCCTGTAGTGCCATTGAAGGCAGACTGAAGGCAGCTGCTGCAGAGACTGTGCCAATTTCAGGGGGTGGCAAGCAAAGAAAAGAGACCCATTGGTGGTGGAGCAGAGAATGCTCAAGTGCTCTTAAAAACAAAAGAATTGCTCTCTCCAAATATAGAAGGAACAGGGGAGATTTAAAATTATGGATCGAATACAAGCAAAAATCAGCCTTTCTGAGGTATACCATCCTGAAGGCCCGTCAAACAGGCTGGAGAGGATTTGCCTCTTCCATTTCTGTGGGTTCCGACTCTTCAACAGTGTGGAGGAAGGTGAGGAGTCTGGAGTCCTCCCCCAGACCGGTGCCCATCTCACTGCTGGAAAAAGGCGTTCTTCTGACTTCTGAGATTCAAGTAGCAAACGCTCTAGCATACGAATTTGCAAACAGGGGTATTTCAAATTTACCTGTAGGGCTCTCTAGTGATATCTCTCCAGAAGACAGAAATAACAAGATTTGGTATAATGAAAATATAACTATCTCCGAGCTAAAGAGTGCACTGAAAAAAATGCGAGCCTCTTCCCCAGGTCCTGATGATATAATTTTGCCATTCTTAACCAACTTACCTGACCCACAGCAATTAAAATTACTGAAATTCTTCAACTTTGTCTACACCCACGGCCTTCCTCGACAATGGGGACACGCTCACATCCTCCCAATCTCTAAACACGGCAAGCCAGCATCATTAGCATCATCATATAGACCCATAGCTCTCACCAGCATCCTATGCAAAACAATGGAAAGAATTTTAGTACATAGACTATTACAATTTCTAGAAGACTCCCATTTTCTAAATAGAAACCAAAGTGGATTTCGCCCCAAGTTCTCAACATCGGACTGTCTCTTCAGATTGGAATCTCACATACGCTCAGCTCTCATGCAGGATGACAGTGTAGTCTCAGTCTTCTTAGATATTTCCCAAGCCTTCGATTCAGTTAATCATACCCTTCTTCTGAATAAACTGATATCCATGGGAATAGGGGGAAATTTGTTCCTCTTTGTCAAGGGCTTCCTATCTTATAGACGAATACAAGTCAAAAATGGTGGCTCCCTTTCTTCACCCTTTCCCATAACAAGAGGAGTACCACAGGGGTCAGTCCTAAGCCCAACCCTTTTCCTCATTTTTATAAATGATATCTTTGAAAGCTGCTCAGAACAGGTTCAATATTCAATATATGCAGATGACTGTGCACTGTGGGTTGCACACCATAACATTGATGAGGCTATCAAAGTGCTTCAAAAAGCCTTAAACTCCATAACAGCATGGGCCAACAAATGGGGGCTTACCTTATCACCTGCAAAATCAAAAAGCATGATTTTTACCACAAAAAGAAAACTCTCCCCTCAAAAATTGAAAATAAATGAAGACCCAATAGAAAATGTCTCAGTGTTCCGGCCTTTTCAGTATACAGGTCGAAACTAAACGCGAATGAGGTTCGGGAGTGACGATGCAGTAACGTAGTTATCCTTTATTGGTACTTCAGAATTGGCACAGGCTTGGGGATTGGCAAGGAATCTATTAGATCGGATGATAGGGGCTAATACGAGTGATGTTACTTCTATAATGCATCTGTGATCTGTACAGGTGCTTCCTCGACAGTCGCGCTTCCGCTAATGAACAGCGACGTCTCTTTTAATGTGCTACCTCTACGGCAGGCCACCGCTAGTGAACGGCGATGTCTCTTGCCGATTCTATTTATATACTCGGCGGGCGCACATAATGCTCCCCCCACCTTTAAAAATTCTTTATTACAATAAAAATTTTTAAAACGGTATTCAATTAACTTCGATTTTCCTTTGACTATCAATTAATCTTACAATCCGTCAAATTAATTCGAACAGATCAGAACGTATGACACAAAATGCTTCCGATGTTCACTATTGGATACACCACACAAATTTATTAACTTATCGAAATCAAAAATCAAATCACGTACGTAATAAATCACCTCTATAAGGTACACTTTTTGAACAAACTGGACACATACCGTCAAATCGAGAATAATACATTACATTACTACAATTGGCAAGTTAAACGTCGATTTGCTTTTCCGTACGATTTAAATCAAATACATAATCATTATAAAATTAATAAATGTCCTACGATTCGAATTAACTTATTTCAACTCAACTAAATTAAATATTGAAAGTAAATTAAATAGAATAATCAATAAATGAACTAATTCAATTCAATCAATCTACAAGCGTGCAATTCGGTTTTTATTCGCAATACAAATAATTCGTCTCCCTATCTTGAAACTAAACATTTCCATAGGGCGAGTAAAACAACATCAAAGGATATAATTAACGACACCAAGAACACGTAATTTTCCGTATAAAAAGAAATATTCTAAGACAATATATTCTAAAAGAAATATTCTGAAAATATTCAGATCCATCTTGTATGTACGTGCACGTGGACTCTGTGCGTGAGCGTGTTCCCATTTTTCGAAGTTTCGAGGGACACCCTCGGAGATGAAAGCTCAGCGTTGAGGTACGTGTGTTTTGTTATGTTAATATGAATGTAGAAGTTAGCGTTGTAGTGTTATGCGCTAACTTGAGGTGGAACTGCGAATAGTTGTTCAGGAGTCGCCCAAGGAATCTGAAAGGACACGAGACAGGAAATTAGCATGGCCACAAGTTTAAAGTAAACAATTCTCGTTTTATACTAAGGCAACGCTTCCTTCTCATTAAGACACATTCATTCCAACTACAATGCCTGACATTGTTTTCGAACAAGCTGTGGCAGGTGCGATGCAGTTCTCGCGGGTTTCGCACTCGCACTCTCGTGTTGACATTTCCAAGATTGCACCTAAGTTTATCAACTCTAGCTTACGGCTTGACGAACACAGCTTTTGATGTCGCAACAACAGTATGACAACATCCGAAGCTCAACATCTCGTCACAAGGTGTTTGCGCAACACAATATTTCCTAACGCAAGACATACATAAAGTCTTAAGAAAGAAACTCATAGAACGCACTTACAAGCTAAAAACTCATAGAACGCACTTACAAGCTAAATACTATTTAAATACATATATGGAATGGCAATTTCGGAATATTAGTAATGAACAGTTCCAAACTTGGTTGACAATTTTACCTTCTTAACTTATCTAAAGGCAGTACATGGTTTAAGTTCGTTCGGATAATCTTGTTACCGATCTTAATATCTGCGTAATTTTTACCTAGCCTTTCAATGATACCTGGTCCTAAGAAATTTAGCTGTAGTTTGTGTTTTTTGGCATGGTTTTTCACTAGTACACGGTCCGTCACTTTTAAATTTTTATCGCGACGTTTCACGTTTCTATAGGTAGTTCTTTCGATTGTAGCGTTAATGATTGCATTTCTAATATTGTTCACTACAATAGATGACTCTTTAAATTTTTGTTTTTGAACATCTTTATATGTAGTCGCAACATTGAAGTCTTCTAAATTAGTAGAACTAATATACACACACGTATCTCTACCGAAAACCGTGTATGCGGGGGTATCGCCTATAGTTTCATTAAAACTATTGTTAATCGAATTCTCCACAATATCCAATAGTCTATCCCACTCATTATGAGTAAGAAAATTTAGATATAACTTGAGCAGGTGTCGAATTTTTCCATTACATCGCTCAACAATGCCATTAGAAAAAGGGGAATAAGCCAGAACTTCCCTTTTTAAGATAGAAAGTCCTTTTGTGAAATTTCTCACATTAGATGATTTAAATTCTAGAGCGTTGTCGGACAACAATACGTCCGGGGTACCGAACAAACAGCAAAAATTCCATAGACAATCTGTAACAGTCTCTGTACATCGGTCACTAGTCGAATATAATTTAACAAAACGGGAAAATAGGTCGATAATGACAAGAATAAATTTGTTACCATTGTCTGTCATTGTTAATGGACCGTAGAAGTCCATGCTGACCGTTTGAAAACATCGTGTTCCAATTGGAGCATTTAGAATTTTAATCGGCGTCGGTATTCGTGATTTTAGAATCTTACAGATGTCACAAGATTCAACAATTTTGCGTGTAATTGTCCGTTCGTACGGATAAAAATATTTTAATTTAAACTTAAACAAGGTATGATTCAAATCTGTATGGGACAAATTATGGATGAATAGAATTGTCTTGTGTAACAGAGTATATGGCACCACAATAGTCAGAATGGTGCTGGGTCTGTTGTCAATTCTTCGTCTTTTATACAAAATGTCATTCATAATCAGAAATTCATTCATGTCAGCATTAGTAACTTTTGTTGCATTCTCTAGGGCATCCTTTCTTTCAGAACAAAAGGGATCACTATCTTGTTCACGTTTAAATTCGTCTAACGACCAGTTGTCGTTAATACTTGAATGGTCTGTAGTCGTGTTAACTTTATCCAGTCTGCATAAGCTCGTTTTCTGTCTGCTATTAAAGTCACTGGGTTCACGTCTGGGGTCTGTCTGTTGTTCAGCAGTACTGTTGTTGTTTCTTCCGTCCTTACTTCCTGGCATTGTCTCCTCGAACTCTTCCTCAGTCACCGGCTTGTTACATTTGTTACCCGCAGCAGCGGCTTGCAGCCTGGTTACAACGGGAAAAGTCTCTACATCCGGGGTTATTTCAGAACACTCTAATAGTTCTCTTTCTGTTAAAGGATTTTTGTCATGATTTAATCTACTTAATGCATCGGCGGCACTATTCGCCTTCCCAGAAAAATACTTTAATTTGGCATCAAAAGCTTGCACATAAATACTCCATCTAGCGAGCGTGTTGTCTTCAGGCAATTTCTTTGAAAATAAAGGAACTAAAGGCTTATGATCGGTGTAAATGACCAGATCATAGCCTAAAACAAGATATTTAAAGTACTTCAACGCTTCAACTATAGCAAACATCTCCTTTTTAGTTGTTGAGTATCTTCGTTGGGTGGAATTCAACGTTTTAGAAAAAAATGCGACAGGTCTCATGTTTCGAACTTTATCAGTAGATGATTGGAGTAAAACAGCTCCTATGCCGACGTTTGATGCATCACAAAACAGATGAAAATTTTGATCGAAGTTTGGGTGACTCAAGATTGTATTGTCACACAGTTCATCCTTTAATTTTTCAAAAGCGTTCTGACAATCCTTAGACCAATTGAATTCAACATTTTTCTTCAGAAGATTATAGAGCGGGCTTGCGATACTCGCAAAATTTTTTATGTACCTACGAAAGAAATTTACTAGACCTAGGAATGATTGTAACTGTTTCACATTCTTAGGAATTTCTAAATTCTTTACTTTGTCAGTACCGGTGCTTCTGGTTCCCATTCCGCTAATGGAATGTCCTAGATATTCAATCTCGTCCCTAAAGAATTCACATTTTTCCGTTTTTATTGACAATCTAGCGTTTCTTAATAGTTCAAGTACAACTTTTATATCGGCAAGATGCTGATTTTTTTCTTTTGAATAGATGAGTACGTCGTCCATAAAGACAAAAGATAGTTTTCCTAGAACAGGAGATAGCGTTTGCGTCATTACTGACTGGAAATATGCAGGTGAGGTTTTTAAACCAAAGGGTAAACGATTGAACTCGTATTTTCTGCTACCAACTGTAAACGCTGTTATTTCCTTACTCTCATCGGTCAGTGTAATATTATGATATCCTGACCTAAGATCTAATTTCGAAAAGTATTTCTGACCATTTAAACTATAGAGAATCTCGTCCATGCGCGGCAGAGGGAATGATTCTTCATAAATTACCTCATTTACTTTGCGAAAGTCAACCACCGGACGTATGGTTCCATCTTTCAAGTATTCAAGTATATGAGAGTATTCAACCCTCGTTTACACAACGACCGCACTCCCTCAATCTTCAAAATGGCTAACAAACGACGCAGTACCAGCAACAGCACCAACAACAGCACCAACAACAGCAGCAACAACAGCACCGAATTTCAACCGAAGTTTGGTCAATACCCTGATGTGTCTAGCCTAACGAAAGGCGGTAAAGAAGTGGTCTCTGTCTTAATAAAATACTTCGATTCAGTGATGACAAAATTTAATAGCGATATTGAAAAAATGCAAAATGAAATAAGCCACCTTAAAACGCTATTTGGAACAAAAGAAGCGGAACACAAAAAAATTCTCGATGAACAGAACAAGAAAATGGATAGCTTAACCTCCCGCCTCGACCAGTTGGAAAAAAATAATCAACGCCGAGACATTGAAGACAAAAAATGTACTCTCGTCATTTCTGGAAGGGAAATACCGCAATCTCACGCAAACGAAATCTGTAAGGATACAGTCTGCAAACTCCTGAAGGACAAGATCAACATTGACCTCTCCGACACTGATATGACGTCAGCTACAAGAATGGGGAAAAACCAGTAACTGGGAACGTAGATCAAAGAAACATTGCATTTGAACTAAAAGATTACAACAAAAAACGTGAAATTCTCAACGCCTGCCGAGAAAAGAAACCAAAGTTCTTCTTCATAAATGAATACCTCATACCTTCACGAGCTAACGCCATGTACATTCTGAGGATGGCCAAAAGAAAATTCCCGGATAAAGTTGGAACCCCAAAAACACAGGATGGAAACATTTTCATATTTAACCCCGGAAACCCAGATTCAAGACGCCGCGACATCAACACGCCAGATGACCTCGAGCAATACCTGATGCAACAACTCAATATGACATCAAAACAAGTCATGGGTGACTAGACTAGGTGATCTCCTCAATTTGATTGTCAGTTTTCGTGCTAGTTTAACCTCAATTAGATATCATATCAGCTTATCCTCAACTTGATGTTAGCTTAACCTGAATCTATACAAATGTTTAACAGATGTGTTTGTAAACATTTATGATAGGTGTATGTGAACTTTTGCAACAACGCAATCAGCAATTTTTACCTCCCAATATTACTGTGATTTTTTTCATTTTTTACCACTAAAGTTTTTTTTGTTACGCGTAAACCATATTAGCTGATTATATCATTGTCATTAGGTGATCCCCTAAATTCCCTAGACTAGGTGATCCCCTAAATTAGTCAATTTCATTTTCATCCCCTAAATATGTCAATTTCGTATTAATTTAACCTCAATTAGGTATCATGTCAGTAAACCTCAACTTGATGCTCGTTCAACCTGAATCTATACAAGTGTATAACAGATGTGCTTGTAAACATTTATGACAGCTGTGTGTGAACTTTTGAAACAACGCAATCAGCAATTTTTTACCTCCCATTGTTACTGTGAATTTTTTCTCTTCTTAACCACTTAAGTATTATTACGCGTAAACCATATTAGCTGATTATATCATTGTCGTTGTAATCTTCTTATAATCTGATAATCGCTTCTGCCCTCCACTGCCATCGTACAACCATATTAGCTGATTATATCATTGTCGTTGTAATCTTCTTATAATCTGATTATATCATTGTCATTATAATCTATCAGCAATTTTTCACTTACCAATACTACTGTGAATTCTTCCTTATTTACCACTACAGTTATTATTACGCGTAAACCATATTAGCTGATTGTATCATTGTCATCATAATCTTTAAAACTTATTTCCTCTTGTATGTGAACTTATGAAAACGCCCTCAGCAATCTGTTTGCACCAATGTAGTGATATCGAACTCCAATATTATAACAAATAAATAATAGATGTGTGTGTAAACATCTATGACAACTGTGTGTCACATTTTGTAACATCGCAATTAGTAATTTTTCACCAACCAATGTTACTGTGAATTCTTCTCTATTTACCACTACAGTTATTATTACGCGTAAACCATATTAGCTGATTGTATCATTGTCGTCATAATCTTTAGAAATTTATTACCTGTTGTATGTGAACTTGCGAAAACGCCCTTAGCAATCTGTTTGCACCAATGTTGTGATATTGAACTCCATTATCACTCGCTCATGGACTGAGTTTGTGTGTACTCACGAAATCGCGCTAGATTTTTCTTTTTTACTCTATTCTCTCTTACTTAATAAGCTACATTTTAGACTGAAATATCCCTTTAAGCTTGACTCTGTATTTCGTCTTAAGCTCTATAGTACCTAATTCTTACTTTTACTTATTTTAAATGACTGATCACCCTGTAATATTTGAGGAAATCGATCCAGATTTCAATCATTTGAACAGAATATATCCAAACCTAAACGACTCTCAAGAGTGTAGGTATATTAATATATCAGAATTCAACGAAACTATACGAATAACTGACCGAGATTTCTCACTCCTGTGTTGGAACTGTAGGTCACTCTATCCAAAATTGGAAAAGATACAATGTACTATTACTGAACTTAAATATAACCTAGACGTGATTAGCTTCACCGAAAGCTGGCTAGATGACTCGACTAAAGACATGATTCGATTTGAAAATTATCATAGTTACCATTCGCTAAGAAAAAACCAGCGGGGCGGAGGCATCAGCACATATATATCTAACCCCATAGACTCGAGAACCATAGCAAGTGCAACCATGAATCAGGATCATATAGAATCACTCTTCGTAGAACTTTTTAGAGATGGTAAACGCATTGTGCTTGGAACGGTGTATAGGCCTCCTACAGCCTGTCCTATATCCTTCCTGAATGAATTGAATCGTATTATTTCTCAGTTCAACAGGCCCTTATACAATGACATAATAATATGCGGTGACTTCAATTATTATCTACTGAAACATGAAAGCCATGAACCAATCTCTAATTTCCTAACTACCTTTCAGTCTCAATCCTTCCTTCCGATCATTACAAAGCCTACACGAATAACCTCAGAATGTGCTACGCTGCTTGACAATATCTTTATGACAGACCCTAGTGATTTTCTTGCTGGAATAATTACTTCTGACTTATCAGATCACTTCCCAGTTTTTCTTATTAAGAAAAATGTCTATATTGCTTGCACCAAGGCACGGGCTGAAACTTACTCATATCGTAAAATAAACGAATCAAATCTTGAATAAATGCGCACCGTTCTAGAAGAATCAATGCCTACATTGCACATCTCTCAACAAAACAATAATACTACGAGCATTGATGAAGCAGTAGTAAAGTTGACTGAAATTATAATGACCGCATACAATCAGTGTTGCCCAATTGTAACTCGTACAGTTACCCCGAAAAATAAACATAAGCCCTGGATTACCAGAGACATCGTGATAAATATAAAGAAACGTCAAGCGTACCTAGCCCTCCTTTGCGAAGGACGAATATGTAGAGAAACATATATCCGATTTAGAAACTATGTAACAAACCAGATAAGAACATCAAAAAAGAACTACTTTACGCTCAAGTTTACTCAATTCAAAACTGACGTTAAAAAGATTTGGCATCTCCTTAACTCCTGCTGTAAACCGAATAATGCCGATAAAAAGAAAATTGAATATGTTGTTCAAGATAATGTAAAATATCATGAGAAGAAAGAAATTGCTAATCTCTTTAACAACTTCTTCGTAAACGTAGGGAAAACAATAGCTGATGGTATTCCAAGTGAACCTACTGATCACCTGGAATTTATGGATCATATTCGAGAACCCAACTCCTTTTTCTTTACGCCTACAAACTCCTCCGATGTAATTACGTGCATAAACAACATGAAAAATAAATCGAGTGGGTTACAAACGTTTCCGACTAAAGTACTTAAAGTTATTGCTGACATTGTAGCCCCACTGATATCAAATATTATTAACCAGTCTCTCTTACTAGGCACTTTCCCGAACTCCCTCAAAGTTGCTAGAGTAACCCCTATCTTTAAAAGTGGTGAAAAAACCTGTGTAAACAATTATCGACCTATCTCCATTCTACCAATTATTAGCAAAGTATTCGAAAAGATTGTGTATAAAAAAGTGTACTCTTATTTTGAACAAAAATCATTTCTTTACGATAAACAATACGGTTTTCGCTCTAAAAAATCAACAACACAGGCTATATTAAATCATTTACAATTCCTCTATTCTAATATAGATGAAGGAAAGCCTGTCTTCTCTGTATTTCTTGACTTCCGAAAAGCATTTGATTGTGTGGACCATAAAATACTATTATCGAAACTACACTGTTATGGCATTCGAGGGATTGCCCATGATTGGTTCAGATCATACCTAACAAATCGGAAGCAATACGTTGTCATTGACGACGCAAAATCAGACCCACAGACAATTAGCCATGGAGTTCCACAAGGATCTGTTCTCGGGCCTCTCTTGTTTCTGATTTTTATCAATGATATTGTAAAATCTACATCATTCTTCAAATTCATACTTTTTGCCGATGACAGTACGCTTTCTGCGGTCCTTCCGAACCAAAATCCTGCTATGATTGTGGAGAGTATAAATACTGAACTTCACAAGGTTTCATCGTGGCTCAAAGCTAATAAAATAAGCCTAAATATCGATAAAACAAATTATATTACTTTCTCATACAAGAAAGATGTATCTCTCCCATGCATTAAAATTGGCGAAGGTGAAATCGAAGAAACCAACTCATGTAAGTTTCTGGGCATCATAATAGATAAACATCTGACCTTCAAAGAGCACATCACTCATATTAGTTCTAAATTATCAAAATCCATCGGAATCCTAAATAAAGGTAAAAATTTTCTGCCTGAAACAGCTTTACAAATGCTCTACCGTACGCTCATTTCCCCATACTTGCAATACGGAATAGAAGCATGGCACGGAACTGATAAAAATAAAACCAACAAAATTTTTACTCTGCAGAAAAGGGCTGTCAGAGCGGTAAAGAACCTAGAATATAATGCTCACACAAATGATTCTTTCAAAAATTTACAAATACTTAAACTTTCGGATCTCTACAAAATCTCCATCTGTAATTTCATTTACAAAACATTAAGAAATGATGGCGACAATAGCCTAAGACAATTATTGACTGCGCAAACTGGTCATCACGACCATTTAACCCGAAATAGAAGTAAATTCATGCTTCCTTATTATTCAAAGGCCAGGTCGCAACACAGTATTCTCTTCGTTGGAACCAAAACTTGGAACTCTATACCTGCAGAGATCCGTGAATGTAATTCGTACAAAGTATTCAAAAGACATCTTGAGTCTCACTTCCTATCAGAATACTAGTAGTGTAAGATCACCGTGTCGAAATCTTGCCTCCTACATGTAACTAATGATAATGTCATAATGTAACTTGCCTTGTGTACCATAACCAATCTTCTCTCTGCTCTTGAATCGTTTTATCGAACATACTGTTAAATATAGCCGACTTGTAAAATATCGAGTTAATTATCTCAATGATCAGTCTAATGCGAAACTAGGTTAAGTGAACTAGGTTAAACTTTTGTACACCCTAGAATAGCGTGATGGTAGGATGCCCTAGAAGTCGCTGAACTTATTCGGGCCCACAGGTAGCTATATTCAAACTTGTCCATTGTACTAGACTTAAGAAACATTCTACCTCTGTATCTCCTGTGGTAAATAAATTGTTTAAATTGTTTAAATTGTTTTCTTATGAACTACAATTATCGGTGAATTAAAAGCTGAAATCGATGGTCTAATAATTCCGTCGTCTAACATTTTTTCGTTAACGACTTTCAAGTCTTCCATGTAACGGTGGGCAATACGATAGGGAGGGACATTTACGACATCCACGTTAGGTTTCAAACGTATTTTGTATGGTTTAATCGCAGCAGCGGAGATCGATTCGTTGTCTATAGTAATAACGTCTCTGAATTCATTCAACAAACTCAGCAATTCAGGCTTCATTTCGTCATCGTTACACTTGATATCATCATTATTTAATTTCCGCCGACCACGGGCTATTTCTTTGGAATCAGAAACGTACCCTTTGTCGACAACTCCTGTGATCCCGACAGATTTACTATTAGTGTCTTTCTTCTCGACATCTAAATGACTGTCCTGAACAACACTCGCTGCCTGCACAAAGGTACTCAATCCTCCTTTTAATTCTCCTTGTACATCTGACAAGTAAACTTCGGATTCAACGTGATCCTTTTCCACTTTTTCTAAAGTACTTATAATTGCATTCTCTGGTAAAACAATCGCTCTGTCGGAGCTATTAATTAACAACAACGGAATCTTTCTCCTATTGTTAACTCTCACAATCGCTTCTGCGACACAAATGCCTTCTTTTAAAGTTGCTTTCTTTATTATGTATTCTCCATTTTTACACTTTCCAACATGTCCAACATGTTTCAAAATTACATTGGGAGCAATCTCCACTCGTCGAGTATGCACTCTTAACGGCCTTGGCCCTGTGTGGGAATTGGTAACTGCAACTACGCCTCGAACAGGCTGATTTTCTCTCTTACCATCCCTTTTTACTTCCTCGCCTGCTCTCTCAGCATTGCACGTCCTGAGGTTTTCTCTCTTCTCTCTTAGCTTATTTAGGACTTTTTTCTTAGCTCTGGACGTAATCGTGTCCGCCATGAGACACTCAGTATTCTCTATTAAATACTCGAGACACTCTGTCTTTCTCTTTTTTCGTCGTTTTACCTCTGCAAAGGGGATTTTCTCGTCTTTGATAATTAAACATCCTTGTTTTAAGTCTACAACGGCGTTCTTGTCTAATAAATCACGCCCAATAATGACGTCATAATTGTAAATACCATCTTTAATTATTAAAGCATTTGTCTTGTAACTTACACCGTTTTTTAACTTTAGGACAAGCTCCACCTCGCCTTCAACATTACTCTTAGCGTTAACGCCTTTTATAGTCAGAGAACTTGGCTTCACGTCATTACTTATCTCACTTATTCTGTGGTAGCTGATTAGGCATTTCTCTGATCCTGAATCAATCAATGCATTCCACAGGTCTGCATCTTTTCTAAGCACAATCATGGGCTTATGACTTTTTCGTATTACAAATAATTCATTTTGTCCTGTAACTTCAACTTCTTCATCTTCTTCGTATTTACAAACGTTCGCCGTCACATGGCTTTCAATTTCAGTGCCATGAGCATTCAAATCATCGCTTAAATCCGCCTCTCCAAGCGATTCATATCTATTTTGACACTTAATTAGTGGGTCAATAATCTCAACATTTTTAACGAGGGAACCTCCAGACATGTTTAACACATCAACTCTCTCGACATTTTTAACGAGGGAATCTCCAGACATGTTTAACACATCAACTCTCTCGACATTTTTAACGAGGGAATCTTCAGCACCAGAATTCTCCTCGGGTTCACAGGGAGCTACTGACGTAGAGTCACACTTAGTTATTTCGATTTCATTTTTATCATTGACGTTATTTCTATCGGAAATGAAATCGTCTCCGCAGCTTACGCTAAAAAATTATCGCCACTGTTAGTTTGGTAAGTTTCTACCTGGCCTTTTTCTGGTACACGAGTTTTATGCTGTCCTCGCGCACGGACATGATCAGGTCTACCTGGTCTGTTGAAATAGTCTCGTCTGGACCTACAGTCTCTTGCGTAGTGTCCTAACTTATTACAACGAAAACAAGCTACATCACGCAGTGAATGCTCGGTGGCTGTCTGATATGAACCTGGTTTGTACCAATCAGTCGGTTTCCTAGCCATAGTGGTTACCGACACACCTTGTCCTTGACAGATACACATATTACTATTACAATTCGAGCAACGCTTCGCTTCAGCTGTCTCTAATGCTTGGACTTCGAGAGTTCCTAATTCACGATCTCCAACAAAAGATTTTACGTGAGGTCTAGCACGGAAAGTTGGTCTCGGGAAATTTGGTCTCGAGTAGGGCCTACGCGTCCTACCTCTACTTTGAAATCCGCCTCTTGTCATTGTATACACTTCGGCCTCATCATAGGCTGCATCAAAGTTTGATTCGGGAGAATGGTCATCTTCTGCACAATAGATTTCCACAGATCTCTCAGATCGAGTCGCTAATATTTGCTTATCCTCGGGAAAATTCCTAATGACAGTCACGAGCCTCTGAAGGAGCTCTTCCGACGAGTTAAAGGGTTTGTTAAATAGTTTTTTGGAAAAATCTTCTGTTACTAGGGGGTTGATGATAGCCATAGCTAACGCGACAATTAAAGTATTCTCGACATAAACACACAATACTCTTATATTCTTAGACCTCTAATTACCATTAAGAGAAAAATGTTCTACACACATTTAATGAAAATATTCTACATACGATAAAATGATAACTTACTTTTTCAGCGGACTTAAAACAGGCTATTTCAGCACTACAAAGTCAAAGCTCGTGAAGGTCGGCAGCAAACTGAACAGAGACAGGCCGCTCCAGCCTACTCTTATGTGCTAGAGAACAATGGGCCCGAGAACAATAGCTACAACTTCCTTCAATTGTTCTAGAGAACAATGGACTACCGCTTCCGCGTACACGCTCTCTCCCACTTACCAGGAATCTGCGCTTGCAATGCCTATGCTGCTCGCCGCTCAACTTCCACTCCCAGGAATCAGCGCTTGCAATGCTTACTGCTTACTGCTTACTGCTCGCTGCTCAACTTCCTACTCATTAATTTTATAATGATGATGTATAATCATTAATTTGAGCGCATGCTTATTTTTAATTTGCAAGCAACATTATCGGCGTACACTTAACTTAATATTTTGGCGATGCGTAGCTCTCGTCGATCTTCTCGCTGCAGATGACGGTGCGTAAATGCGTAGATCTCGTCGACAGACCAGGTTGTTGGTCTGGACCCCTTCACTTCATCTTCTCCTTTGAGTAGCGATGATCCAGACTGGTGAAGACTGCGTAGCGTGTAAATTTTCGATTTTTTTCTCCCTCGAAGTGTTTCTTTCTCGAAGAGTTTCTTTCTCGAAGAGTTTCTTGGAAAGAACTTCGATTTTCTGCGCTGACGTCTTTCTTCCTTTTCTCGATGCTCTGAAGTAATGTGATAACTATGCGACGTTACTCCAAACAGGGTGACACTCCTCACATTTAAAATCACGGATCAGCAGAACCGAAGATCAATTCTTGATATCTTTCTTCTTCAATGGGGCAATGTGGCAATGTGGATATCTTTAATGTGGCATCCCCATACACGGGCCACCAAATATGTTCCGGCCTTTTCAGTATACAGGTCGAAACTAAACGCGAATGAGGTTCGGGAGTGACGATGCAGTAACGTAGTTATCCTTTATTGGTACTTCAGAATTGGCACAGGCTTGGGGATTGGCAAGGAATCTATTAGATCGGATGATAGGGGCTAATACGAGTGATGTTACTTCTATAATGCATCTGTGATCTGTACAGGTGCTTCCTCGACAGTCGCGCTTCCGCTAATGAACAGCGACGTCTCTTTTAATGTGCTACCTCTACGGCAGGCCACCGCTAGTGAACGGCGATGTCTCTTGCCGATTCTATTTATATACTCGGCGGGCGCACATCAGCATACAAATTCCTTGGCATGACACTGGACAGCAAACTCTCCTTCAGAAACCACATCAAGGACTTGCAAAACCGCTGCAAGAAGGACTTACGCCTCCTCCAAATAGTAGCAGCAAACAAATGGGGCGCAGACTTTCTCACTCTCAGATCCTTGTACTCTTCTCTCATACTCAGCAAGTTAGATTATGGCTCGTTTCTCTTTCATTCGGTGGCTGACTCTACCCTTAAAGTCCTGGATCGCATCCAATACGCCGGAGCCAGAATAATGCTGGGGGCTTTGAGATGCACCCCTGTTCTTCTGCTGGAAGCAGAAGCAGACCTGCTCCCCCTTAGGTTCCGTAGGCAGTTGCTGCTAGCAAAATATGGCACCCGGGTCCTTTCCAACAACAACCATCCAGTCCGAGAGGAAATCTGTGCTTACTACCCCTTTAACTTTAACTCTGTTCAGTCCCGGCCTCTTCCAGTAACAGCAATCTTGCACAAGCAATTCCAAGAAATTGGAATTAAGATCTCAGATATACCGGTCATAAACAGAAACAATCTCTTCTGCTTCCCTCCAGCGGAAGTTCATGACTCCCTTCACAAACACTCGAAGCTCTCCATACCAGACGACTCGTGGAGACAGCTGTATTCAGAACTTCGCGCAAGGCACAAATCGCGCACAGCAGTCTTCTGTGATGGGTCCAGAGCGGGAGGCCAGAGTGGTGCAGCAGCCTGGTGTGACCCTGACAGTCTTCTAGCCCACCTTCCAAACCATTCTTCTGTGTTAACAACAGAACTTTATGCAATATATGCTGCAATCTCTTTCTTCTCCAAACACAAAGGACAATATATTATCTTCACAGACTCTCTAAGCTCCATCCATGCTCTGCAAAATCTACACAGCTCCTCCCACTTTCTTGCTCTGCTCATATCGAACTCTCTCTTAAAGCACCCCAACAAATTCATCATAGAATGGGTCCCCTCACATGTGGGCATAAGAGGAAATGAAAAGGCCGATGAGTTGGCCAAAGCAGCTATCAAAATTACTTATATCACCCCAGTAGGTATGTCCTCCAAAGAAATTGGAAGCTTTCTTCTCAATTACTACCAAACCAAATGGCAGTCTGAATGGACTGCTTCTACAGTAAGCAGTTGGTCACTCAAACCAAAATTAGGGACTGCACCCTACCTATGCCTGCCACGGCGGGAACAAGTGACCCTCTCGCGTCTCCATCTGGGTGTATGCCGACTGACACATCAACACCTATTCAACCGAACCATGCCGGCGATGTGCTCCACATGCTCAGAGAAGTGGACAATAAGCCACTTGCTGCTGAAGTGTCCAAGACTCGCCACTGCCCGCAGATTTTTGCTTCAGGAGTGTGCAGATCTAGATACAGTGCCTACTCTACAGTCCCTGCTAGCAGATAACTACAATCCAAAGTTGTTGATTAAATTCTTGCAAGACATTGGTGCTACCGAATTGATTTAAACATTCCTCAAAATCTGCTGTGATCAAGGCCCCTATGCCCCTGTAGGCTGGGTGCCAAAACTCAAGACTCAAGACTCAAGATGGAGCGCTCCGTGAATGCGCTTCTGTTGCGATGCGCTTCACTGGATCCATCCCATCAACATGAGGAGAGATCGCTATGGAGAATACCACTATCTCTTCGAAGCACTGAGGAGAGATGAATCACAATTCTACGAGTATTTACGGATGAAGCCGGCAACTTTTGATTTACTACAATCCCTTTTAGAAAGAAAAATTTCCAACGAAATTAGATAAATTTGCTGTTTAGCAATACGCAAATTTTTATTGAGGATACATGTAAAGCAAAGTAGTTTAAGCAAAATTAAAGTCTTTCCATATAGGCTGTATCACATATATTACTACAGGTTTTCGTAGGCCAGTACGAACAAAAAAGTCTTGTGGTGACTTGAACGTGAGTGAACGTAAAGTTATTCCCTTCAGAAATTCAGGGTTGTGCCAGAGAAACCTAAGTGAAAAATACTGACAAATATTGACTTGTCCTGACCAAATAGTTCTCGAAATACTGATATGCTTTCCGTGAGTATTGGAAAAAATCACCCAAGCTCATAAAATTTTGCAACTTATTGTGTATTTGACACTCATTGAGTCCTCATCATCATCATACGGCCTCCTTTTTCTCCCATTTTACGGAAAAAATGAAAACTAAATTAAAAAATCGTACATAATTATACTTTAATCAAGATCATAAAATAAAATACACAGCATCACAAGAAAGATGAAACTACATCACGAGAAAAACAAAATAAATTCCTTAAACTGAAGCATTAATAAAGTAACTTATCAGAGAAAGCAGAAGAAAATAGAAATAAATGATTACTAAACCCAAATGGGTGAAATTACACTAAAATATTACATGTTACACTATCAGTTATAACTGTTATATGATTAGTTGTACAAATAACTAGTTATACACTAGATTTTTTAAACTCAAACGACAATTCTACCCCTGTAAGATATGACGATCCAAAGGCGGAGCCGAGGAGAAACGCTCGCCGCGAGCGACAAAAAATCCCGACGAATTTCCCGAGCGTGCCGCTCCGCTCCGCTCCGCGCCTCGCCGCTCCGCTTCGCTTGTCGTGTGAACAGCCAAGCGTTTCTGCATTCAAACCTGTACAGACATTATTGCCGCTCCGCTCCGCGCCGCTCGTAGTGTGAACGCACCCTAAGCCTGCCCTACCTAACACTGTAACACACCGCAGACGATAGCGCTCGTGTCAATAACTGGCCTCTATCACTGCCACCATCACATACACCACCACCACCACCACCACCCCTGCACCTGTGATGGCTGCCAGATACCGCCATTCTACAGATCATTCGAGACTACATGTTTATTTGAATAAGAAGACAAAAATAATACGAATTGTACAATTATATATTGCTGTCGTAATTTTTGTCATGATAAGTTGTGAGCATTTCATTCTTTTGCGTGAATGCAAATAATAGACATCAACTGAACACGCACATTTAAAGACTGTTGTTCGTTTTGTCTCACAATAGTTCATCTTCAGGCAAATTGAACAATATTTATATTCAAAAAGCTGTCGTTACTTAGATATTACATAATCAAGTTAATAATGTAATGTTCCTATATCTCCTGCCGATTTCAAAATTTTAGACTCAGCTTCCTCAGAATGACCTCAGAATTTTAGAGTCCTTGCATATCTTCAAGCGAAACCTCATTTGAACAATATGGACAGTTCGTACCCATTGCAAATAGTGAATAGGTTGATTCCTCGTCAGAACCAGCCTAATTTCATTTCATACTTATGTGTCACCCGTTTTCATTTTGTGCTTCTGTATTTTATTTTTTGTTCTTTTCCGTCTCATACTTTGTATTTCTATTTTCATGATATATTTATAGTACCTACAATTCATTTTACTTTGAACTTATATTTCAGACGTATTTCTTTTGTTTTTCATGTGAACTGATGATGGAGCTGGACTCCGAAACGTTTTCTTAGTTAAAATGATAAATTGTATCGAAATTTCCTTCGTTTTTAAGTTTCTGATTAGGTTGCGATTAAAGCAAACCACTGATGTGTTCAGATATATAAAGTTGATATAATTACAACCTGTTCGCTGATGACTGTACGGAGATAATGCTAGTTTGTGCAGGATGTATTACGACAAGAGGTACACAATTTCACAAGCAGAATATGGCCAGATGAACAGTTTTTTCTTTGAAATTTTCAGAACACTTTTGGGTTTTTGCGATATTAGCAGTTTATAGTTTTAAAGTATGAAATTTGATGATACAATTACTCGCAATATTTAGTTTGAATTTACGTTACAAACACTTCTAATGTACGAAAGTGTACAATGATGAAATTTCCTTTTAGTGATATTCGATTAAAAGGTTTAAGCAAAAACGTTATGAATGATTGTGAGGAAGATCTCGTGGCCAAACTTTCAGAGGCTGCTGGTGAGATTTCTGAAATGCCAGACGTGTTTCTTAATATCCGGCTGTCGTTAACACTTTGTATATAGAATATATAAGGGAAATAAGAGAACACAATACGATTATTATTGTACAATTCCTAATATTTTTGTCTTCTTATCCAAATCAACATGTAGTTTTGAGAGAGAACGATCTGTAGAATAGCGGTATCTGGCAGCCATCACAGGTGAAGGGGTGGTGGTGGTAGTGTGTGTGAGATGGTGGCGGTGATGCGGCTAGATTTTGAAACATCCTGCACAAACTAGCATTATCTACGTATAGTTATCAGACAGCAGGTAGCAATTATATGTATAAATATTGTTCATTTTGCTTGACGACGAACTATTGTGAGACAAAACGAACAAGAGTCTTTTAATGTGCGTGTTCAGTTGATATATATTATTTGCATTCACGCAAAAGAATGAAATACTAATGAAATGCTCACAAAAAATCATGATGAAAATTACGACAGCAATATATAATTGTACAATTCATAATATTTTTGTTTTCTTATTTAAATAAACATGTAGTTTCGATAGAGGACGATCTGTAGAATGGCGGTATCTGGCAGCCATCACAGGTGCAGGCGTGGTGGTGGTGGGGTGTGTGATCTTGGTGGTGATAGAGTGCGGGCAGAGGCCAGCTATTGACACGAGCGCGGCCGGGAGATCCGAGATGGATCAATCAATCAATCAGACTGTGAGAAAGGAAGCAACAGCCTGTACGATGACACACGGTAGCGAGTTAACAGTACTACACCGAAATCCTTCGTATAGTTATATTCAATAATCAATAAAACTATATTGTAAATGTAGCGGTAGCGGCAAAACCTCGTATCGCCACTTGACTAAGTAACGGGCGTTACTGCAACGGTGCAACCGCTACGTTGTTTAAAATATAGCGCCGCTACCTCTACATGAAGCGCGCTACTGCCCACCGCTGCCTAAAATATCTGGTGACCAGTTTACCAGCAGGTATCCTATACTTAGCATGCTTACCTAGGAGTACGTTTAGGAAGCTTTTTAAACACACACATTAGACTGATAACAATGTTCCCCATGTCTGATGAAAGAGACCCTGGCTAAAGGGCCGTTTATATACACTGGTCTACATTTTGCTGCAGGCTCACGTGTAGACGCCTCGTGTGGAGCTTCACATGAGCCAAGTGCGTTTAGACTAGACATGGAGCGTGCCACGCAGCGCGCGCTGCTCAAAACAGGGTTGCCAGATGTGGCTAATTTTAACCAAAGTGGCTAATTTTCATGAACTGTGGCTAAGGAAAATTTTTGAGAATTAGCCACCTTAATTTTGGCTAATTTACTGATTGTTAATAATATTTATTTCATAAATACGACAGAATTACACTTATTCCTAAATTTAACGTGTTTGTTCCCGGAATGAACGGTAATGAAACGAGTTCAGAGTTTACATCTGCACACATGCAGATATGTGCAAGTTATAAAGGTCTTAAAATGCTTCATCGCTCGAATAAAAAATTGGTTCAAGATTTCTTGGAGCCAAATTTGAGCTGCTTCTCAGAGAATGTACAATGCATCGGAAAGAGAAGGATGTCATTAAAGAAAAATGTATTAATGCTGTTATCGAGGCAAGCAGACAATTAGAATGTCGCTTTTTGGATGGCCGTAACGTGAAGAGTCTTCACCTTTTCAAACCTGAAAGAGTGTAAGTCAAATGAGATAAAATTTTAGGGATATACTCAAATCTTTTCATGCCCTCAAAGTATTATGACGTCTGCAAATTGAAAACCAGTACGTAAATTTTCTTCATATTTACTGAAAAGAAGAGATCGAAACAAAAACCATACCATATGACCCAATCGAATTTTGGGCAATGGTTTTCAAGCCTGAAAATGAACTTTGAGAAAAATATTTTACTGACATTGGTCAAGCGATGCCCAAACTTTTCAATGCATTTGTGGAACGCATTTTTCATTTGTGGCTAATGTAAGGAGTAAACAAAGAAACGAATTAGCGAATAAAACGATAGACTCCGTCTTTAGAATTAATTTCATTTGTTAGCGAATAAAACTTGTTGCAAAGACTTTCATTTAATAGAAAGAATGCTCAGCCTCTTCACAAGCGACATGTATTTAGCACTCCAAGCACAAGATATCAATGAAGTTGACCAACCAGGATGCAGCGAACATAATTCAGAAAAACAATTTTTACAAGAATTTGAAAACACTGCTATGGAATCAATTTAATAAACTCAACAAGATAAGATATTTGTCAATATCTTTGATTTATAATTATGTTTGAAATAAAAATACAAGTGGTTACTTGTGGCTAATTTTCTCAGAACATTTGGCTAAAAGTGGTGCAAATCATCTGGCAACCCTGGGAGAAAATCAGTCAATGTGTGTCCAGCTGCTATGAAAGATGGGTTGCAGTCGACGAGGTTGTCTGAATATTGCTGCTGCATCATAAACTACGTAATCTCTTTTTTATTTGCATGAGTGAAATACTATATTCGTTTATTTTCATTCAAATATAATGGAAGCAGCCTCCTTATTTTCGCAGCTTTTGGTCTGTCAAATGCATTTATAGGATTAGTAAATTTCAATTAAAAGGAATGTAGTTTCTCGTGGCAGCGTTATGTCAGCCATAATCGATGAGCAAAGGGCTACATCTAACCTGATAACTGCTAAATACACACTGACCGGGGACTGAGCTGCGAGGCTCACGTGCGGCGCGCCTCACGAATTCGATCTGAGTGATTAGGGAACTTCGGGCTCACACACACAAATATGAGCCTCAGTGCTGAGCCTCGTCTACACGAGTCGCGCCTCACGGCCGAAATGTCCCCTAGTGTAAACACCCCTTTACTCTCAACATAGCTTGGTAGACAAAACCAATCTTGCCTTGAATTTGCTTGCGCTGGCGAGCAAATTTGTTTTATTCAACCAGTGACAGTGAAAATTCAACGTTTCATTTTATCGAATGTTTTTTTAACTGTAGTATCAAAATGCAAAGTTCATCGGCTTTAGGCTCATTAAAATATGTTAATCTACATTATGTCAGAAGACAAACGTTAACGAGAAACTTATTCTTAAATGTATGTCAATGAGAAAATTTTGAGTATTGCATTTACCTTACATGTTAATTTTGATTCAAAATTATTACACAATGATTTGAACATACCAAGCCCGACAAAATGTGACTAATGGATCGTTAAAGTTAAAGATCTTTTGGTGAAAAAGAAAAAATGAAGAGCCAATATGCCAAACAAAAAAACTGAAGTAATTTCTTGTAAATGAAAAACACTGAACAGGCTATTGTCAACAGCATTTAGGTTTCACTCTCGTTTTTGATGAGCAACGGAAAGCAATCTTATAGAGCACCTGAAATTGGAGATGGTGTAATTGAACCAGACCGAAATATGCGCTCAAATTGGGGTCTTAGAATAACGTTGATTTAAATGAGATGAGATTTTTTCAGTTAATAGGTATGATAATATTTGTAGTAGGGCTTAACACCGTTGAGTATAAATCATTCCTGTTTCTTTAATGAGACACACCCCGAGGCACTACGTTTTCCAGATTTTCGGGTGTTAGACCTGCGCCCTCCTGAGTTCATGAAGTTTCAGCGTGTCTGACTTGTAGACATTATTCGGTGATTTTTCAACGCCTATAGATCTTTGATGAGTTAATATCTGCTCTGGTAAGGAGGAAGTCACATTAACTGGTGCAGTGAGTAACAAACCACAGTACATTGGTGTCACGACACGCAGCAGTCTAGAACTCAAAAATGAATTTGATAGCGCTGATGCAATTCCCTTGAAAAGTTTCTTACGGATTATTTACATTTAAGACTATTCTTCACTACAGGTAAAGATGCACGCGAAGCAGCGTGTGCTCTTCGCAGCCGTGGTGCTAAGCATCGTCTTCGTAACCTACTTCAGCTCCGTGCACATGAGGTGAGAACAGGACCTGGTGTACGCGGCCTACTTTGCCGCCTTTGACATAAAGCCTACAATTTTAACAGATTGCCTGAGCAAATTTTGGGAACAAATTTTTGAAGCATTTCTGCTGAACATAGAAAACCTTTTATAAAGTTTTGCTGCAAATCTATATTTTACACGTGAAGCAAGGTCTCTTCTATTGGAACAAAACTTAAAAGGGCTCCATAGCTATGTTGAAAATGGTGAAACGTTACAACTATTTGCAGTTTGTGATTGAAGACGCAGCTTAGAAAATGGACTCATGAGATTTCTTTTTCTGTTTTTGGCTTTATCTAAAAGGAAATGACAAAACCGACTGATATTCTCAGTCGTAGTTAAGAGGAGACCTTGAAATTCAAAATTCGATTGGGTCATATGGTATGGTTCTTGTTTCGATCTCTTCTTTCCAGTAAATATGAAGAAAATTTACGTGCAGGCAGGAACCATGCCTGCACCGTGGATCTAGTAGCCACGAAAGAGAGAAATATCTCGTTAGCTATGTATTCTGTGAGTATTCAGCTTATTTCTTTTAAACGTAGAATTAAGTACTACAGATCAGATAATCGCAAAAAGTTATATAGTTTTTTTAAATCTCGTTCTCACAAACCCTTCGTTAGTACATGATTTCCTATATGCTTTTGAAAGTAAACAAGATAAAAAACTATGTTCAAGTTTACGTCCTTGACGAATACATTACAAAGTTTTCATTCAAATATTACATTGATTTAAAAATGAGCAATAAAAAATCAGAAAAGAACTGTTACGAGACGTCTTCGGGCTTACGACTTGAACGTCTTCGCAGGAGGAGTCTAAACCCCCAGATAGTCAGAAAGGAAATCGAAAATACAAAGATGAAAGGTACACAGCAAGAGTAAATAAAAGGCAGAGGAAAATAGAAGCAGGAAATTTTTTACCTATTTCCACCACCATATACCAGAATCAACACGGGACAACTACAAGTATATCTTTTAATGGATTTTTTTAAGTTTAAGCCTAAACACATGAAAACACATGAATAGACATCAAAAAAAGTTGTTGCACTCACAAAGTAAAAACGGCAAATGGTAGAGTAAACAAGACACACACATGGGAAGCTAAAATGCATTTAACGGCAGCACAACCATAAAAAAACACGCATGGTGAATACTAGCAATATCATTTGATGTTACATTCATTTTTTTTGCGCACGCATATTTTGATAGTTAACATAAAACAAAATAAATCAGGCAGAATAAGGAAGTTAAACACAACACGATCACAGGCGAAATGCATAAATTAATCGCACCAGTATGACGTTTAACAAATACTGTATAACAGACTGCACTTCAGATGAGACGATGTTCTTTGAGATGTTCTGGCTACCTATGAGACACCTGAACAGCCATGAGACACTTAGAGAGGCAAAAATTTCTTTAAGTGTGGAAAACCCTCGTCAGGTATCGTCCTCTGGTTTCTCACTGCACTCAGCCGCCAAAGTCGGACATGGCCTCGGTTGGTGCCTTCCGTCAAGGGACGGCGATCGTGTTATCGCCCAAGCGCAGAAGAAGAACGCACGCCCGCCCTCCTGAGGACTACGAACTGCTTTTAATGTATATTTCATTTAAGCTCTTATCCCCTGTAATTCAACGATTGATTAAAAACAACCCTATCATAATTAACATAATTTGAGTTATTTGAATTACCTTTTACTTTGAATCACGATTGCATTTGAAAACTCATTTTCGTACGTATAACAAATAGAAAGGAAACACTAATTGTTACTCAAAACTTGAACATTTGAATGAATTCCTAGCGTTGAACTGGTCCAAGATGGCTTACTTACATCTGACCGGCTTTGTGGCACAAAATGATAGTTACATTATCCCCCACAGTTCAAAATGTACAAAAATTCCCTATCTACTCACTCTCTGAATTAACTTTTCATAACACATCCGTTGATTACACACCGCCTTACGCAATTAAGAAGTGTGCCTCCCCTCACTTACGCTGTGTTTAAATATGCCGCTGACCTTTCCCCATCTAAACTGTGCGCGATCCTTCTCCCGCGAATTTACCCACCTCTGATAGGCTGGCTTAAGCGCGTTCCCTCAATGTGCCACGTGTCCCGCTTGCACAGGGTCCAATCTCGCGAATTTCTACCCCGCCCAACCCTCTTCCTCCGCCTCCAAGCAGCTACAGTGCCCACCTCCAAACAGCTACAGAAATGTCAGGTTAAATTAATTTAGGTTAGGTTAAGTTAAGTTAAGTTAGGTTAAGAGGGTAGGTTAAGTTAGGTTAGGTTGGGTTAGGTTAGGCCAAGTTCAGTTAGTTTAAGGTTAACTTCAAAAAGTTTAACAATGCAAGTTTTTGCGTGCCGAGATGGAGGGTTGAATAGCGAAACACCAGCGGTCGTTCTCAAAACTTATTATAATGATTTAATACAGGTTAACTTTAACATTCCGCTCAAGTATCCACTTACTAAGTACTTGTAGTGGTTATAATGCAGTGATTAATAATATATGTATAACGAACAGACACGTTAATAAATTTCAGTAGGACTACATAGTTCAATAATTGGCGCGAATGGCAACTTCATGTAGCTGCTTGTAGGTGGAGGGAGAGGGTTGGGCGGTGTAGAAATTCGCGAGACTGGACCCTGTGCGTCCCGCTTACCAGTAGGTACTCTCGAGTGAGAAACGTATTCTTCCGTGTCCAAATACCCTTATTACACCTTAACTCCTATTTTTATTAACATATTGTTCTCTTCACATTGCTTATTATACCTTTTTATTACATTTCAGTTTTTACTTAAATGCTTCAAAGACTGTGCAAAGTTCGTACCAGGGAAAAACCCTAACTGACGCCCCATCAAAGCCTAGCTTCCCGAATGTAACCCACGCTTCAGCGCCGCCGTAGTTTCGAGCGATTTTCGCATCATTATTTCTGTACCATTAACATGAGTCCCTATAGAACGAAAAAATGAAAACAAACGTAATTAACTGTTCATTATTTTTAACGCAAAATTGGTTCATGATTGGGTCAGGAAAACAATTTTCGAAGCCAAATAAGAATTGAAAATGCGATCAAAATCCTTTGAACAGAACAAAAAAATATCAATTTGACTTGAAAGTTGAAACAGTAATTTCCACGTAAAAATATGTATTGATAGTGTACACGGCCTTTCAAAGACACTGGATTCGATGTTTTCCATAAATCAATTTTCCAGATGTGGATGAGAAAAAAATATATCCAATTCCAATGGTACCCGCGATTAAAATATTCTTGCACTGGTGAAACTCGAATCACAGATACTGTGATTACGCATCCTTATGAGCGTCATAGAGAGACGCAAGAAGCAGACACCAAACATATGTATAAATAAATAAACGCCAAAGGTATTACAACGTGAGAAAATACTTTAGTATCGATTTTCGAAAAAAAAACAAGCTACGACTAGTAAACTCTGAAACATTCATTTGAAGACATCTGTGAGTTGAACCAAGGCCACCAATATCTCCAGGCATGTTTATAGATTTCATAACGTCACCAAAATTATCCACGAATTGACGTTATCTGTGGTGTATCGACGGGGAGGAAACGAAGTTAGCTTCAATTTATCGACGATTTGCTGTAGAACGTAGCTAACCAGGCTTTAGAAAGGTTAGAAAACAATGCACTGATGAAGTGCGTCAGTATAGTAACATCAGCAAGGTTGGGATCTTTATTTTGTCTTTGGACCGTAAAAGTGACGTAAGGTGAAGTTTTTTCACCCAGCTTTCATTTTCATATTCTACACAACACGATATCGTCATAATTCCTTTGTGAGAAGAGTCTGGCACAATTCAACAAACAAATTAATAAATGATGAAAATTGGACATTACGACTGTGAATACTGTCTCAGCTGTAATTTCTTTCTTCCTGCCGTTGCACAGCTTCATGTGACGGTTGCGATTCATTCATATAGTCGTAAATGTACCATAAAGAACTTAATGTGTGAAACTAAATAGAAAATGGTAGAAATCTTCAAATCTTTACTCACCATATTCGTAATCTGTTATCACTCACACACAGCATTGCTGAAGTTCTGACGGAAATTATACCAAGAAACGCATTTAAAATCATTGAATTTTCTTCAAGCTCCCAAATTTTCGGACCACTAGTGTGACGTCATCTCAATGTTATCGCGTCTAAGAGCAGGAGCAAAAAAGCAATAGTTCAGCCTCTGCCTCCTTCGACCCAGGCCAATTTTAATTACATAGCACTGTCGTCGGACTACTGGTCCTATAATACTGGCGCCAGCTTTAAAGAAATCAAATGCATATATGTGATTATTTCCTTACAATTTCTGTCAGAACTTTTCGATATTGAGTGTAACTTATTAAAATTTACTTATGTATAGGGTGAGTAAATAAATGTTGATACCTAAAGGTGTGGTTCCACCGGTGTGCTGCACTGTGCCACACACTGTACTGAACAAATGTATGCGCCGGTGGAACCGTATAAGCGAACGACAACAAATTGTACGCGAACATTTGAGAAAGTGCGCGCACATCTGCGAACATGTGTGCGCGTACTCAACTTCTTTGTGTACTCGCTCTGACGAACAGGATTGATTTGTGCGCGCACTCAGTTGTGCTTCCGCTGCTAAAGGGAAACATCTGTGTGTTCGCGAAAAATGGAGTGGACGAACGATAAAGTTATTAAGTTTATTCAGGCAGTTGAGGCGCGTCCAGTGCTCTGGGACACTTCATGCAACGAGTATAAAAACAAGAATATAAAGCATGATGCAACAACGGATTTGGGCAAAGAATTTTGTTGCAATTCAACTGAGGTAATGAGAAAATGGAAGATTATTCTTACTCAGTACCGCAGAGAGCGCAAGAAAGTTGCTGAATCTAAAAGTTCAGGTTCTGGCGTAAGTGACATTTATAAGCCAAAGTGGTTCGCATTTGATTATCTCTCTTTCATTCAAGGAAGACACTGTCCCAACGTCACTGTCAATACAGAATGACGAATGAATCAGCAGGTAAGACAATGTGCATGTATTATTTGCAATTTAATTATACAGTTATGAAATACTTATTAATATTTCGGATCACCTTTCCGTGCTGACTACAGGGTGATTTTTTACGTGACCAAAATTTGACCATATGTAAAAAATTGACAACTGGCGGCACATGACATGAGTCGCTCAACTCTCAAGAATACAGGACTTTTACGGTTTTTGCCATTCATGTAAATCGTTTTACTTTGCGATTTTCTACCATGGTTAAATTTTGGTCACAGAAAGAAACACCCTGTATAGTCACATTGCGAACACTTAAATGGCTTATTCAAATTATGCACGATATCAATATGTATCTTAATATATACAAGCATTCGTGAGGCTTCTTGAAGATAGTATTACACCCTGTACTGTACTAACTAGGGCTCGGATAGTTATGCAGTAAAACGATAGATGCCACTAAAAATTCTTCGTACCAAAAATTTAAAATGAAAAATTTGATTATACTAATCTATATTTTCTAAAACACCTCGTGCGTTTAACTTAGATGCCCGAGGTGATATCCGAGCCCTAGTAATCACAGTTATAATGTGCATATTTGAGTACATACGCATTCAAGCGCAACAATGTATATAGGAACGGATGAAGCGTTCTACAAGGGTAATCATAATATACTAGCTGGGCCCATGGAAATTCCACGGACAATGTCATCAATAAGCTAGGTGGACCCGTGAAAAAATTCCGTCAACATTACCTAAAAAATTTTAACATAACATATTCTACCCTAACCCATCCTAACATAACATATACTAACCTATCCAATCCTAACCTCTCCTATACTAACAAATAAAAAAATTCAAAAATTCAAAAAATTCAAAAATAGAAAAAAAATTATAAATGAAAAAATGACGCTATTTTCTTCTCCCCTTACCCCTCTCCTCTCTCTCTCTTCCTCCCTTCTCAACCTCACTCTCTCCCCCTGTCTCTCTCTCCCTCTAATGTAACGCGACCCGACGCGAGCCAACCCGTATCATGGATACCGCAATGATGTTGAAGGGCCTGACGCACAGGTTAGCGTATTAATACATAGATATTTACCTTTTTTAAATAATATACATGATAAGTGAAATTTAATTAACATAATTTAATATTCTTTATATTTCACATTAAGCCAGGTTTACAGAGTCATCACTTGGAAGAATACAAAGGTTGCCAAGGATAGTTTACGAGCCATGTATTGATCACAATCATGTTAACCGTGGACAGCTTGTAGGTACCACTTAATTAGAATTAGATTGGTGAACAGCTGAACACGCGATATTACACTCTCAATATATAAATCAAAATACATTATGACCCCAATATGGGATAGTGAATCATCTGTCATAACTGTTTAATTGTTAAAGTATAGTCATTTAGTGCCAGGGTTGGCACAACCTAAATAAACCCATCCAAAAAAGAACATTTTATCCAATAAACATGATTTTACCCAATGAAACCTGAGTATTTTTCCACCCCGGTTGATTGCTAACAATTTATTAAGCTATTTCTTCTTGCCAAGGAACCATTCCTATGTCTGTTACAAAATACTCTGCAAACTCTTCTCTAACTGCAACTGCACTTCCTGATGCTTTTCTTCCGACATGTTGTAAGGGTAAGAAATTTTCATTGGGTTCATCCCGGCGCCAAGCTCCGGGTACAATGCAATGAGTTTCTGGATTTTCAGTATCTAAAAAACCATTCGGAGAATACAGTTGTGAAGATGCCTGTTTTTCATTAAAAAATTATGCAAGTAACAACACGTCAGTGTTATCTGCTGCGCTTTTTCAGGAGCTAAGAGAATAGGTTTCCTAAGTACACGAAACACTGCAGATAAAATGCCAAATACATTTTCAGATATTCGCCTCGCTCTGCTTAAACGATAATTGAATATCCTTTCTTTTGATCTTTTGTCATGTTGACCTGGGTAAGGTTTAAGTACATTGACATCCAATGCGAACGCATCATCTGCAACTATCACGTGTTGAACAGCTTCATTTCTTCCTGGTAAGGCATGGGGGTTTGGTAAACTCAAGTTCCCCTGTTGAAGATTCGCGTATAAAAGAGTATTTTTAAATACACCCCCATCCGATATCCTTCCTTTACATCCAATCAATATCCACGTGTCTAAACAAGTATTTAGCATCAACTACTGCTAGCAGCACGATGCTAAATTGTCCTTTGTAATTGAAGAAATCACTCCCAGTGTTAGCCGGAGCTTGAAGCACGACGTGTTTTCCATCCATTGCTCCCAAGCAATGAGGGAAATTCCACAAACGATGAAAGTCACTTGCCACCATGTTCCATTCTTCCGGGGTACTGGGGATCTGAAATAAATTTAATATATTAATGTTATTACTGTTGTGATGCATACAATATTGTATAAATTACATGTTTGAAGCTAGATAATGAAAGAAAGTAATTTTTTAAACTAACATTTTGGTCAATATATTTAAGGTTATTGAGAAAATACTTAAAGTATGGATGTTATCGGCAATATTAGGTCTTGTGTGTTATTCCTCAAGCAAATTATATGGTTAGAAATTTATAATTTTTTTCAACAGATGTGTGAAGACTTGCTTGAAGAAGGGGAAAGTGAAACTGAAGAAGCACCTCAAGAAACACTTGAAGCACCTCAAGAAAGTTCAAGTGGCAAATTAAAGCCTCATAAGAAAGTGAGAAAACGTGCTCATGATGAGGACCCAAGAATTGCTCATGCTTTATCCATTATGGAAAACGTGAATAAGACGGTGCAAGCAAAGACAAAAGATGATGACGATATTTTTGGTATTGCTGTAGCAACAAAATTACGCAAAATCAAAGACGAGCGGACAAAGATTTCAATGCAACGGGATATAGACATGCTATAGTATGACGCGATCATTGGCACTGGAAAGTACTCTACAACTCCTATACCGTCGCCATATTCAGACCATTCGTAAACTATGCAAAATTATGGGCATTCTACTGCTGCCGCAGCTGTAAACACTTTCAACTATTATGGTGGAAATAGTAGCGGTAGTTACTAACATTCTACAGTTTAATGGAATATGAATGAATTGTAATTGATAGGAATAATTTCCAATAACTTTTCTAATGTAAAACCATTGCGTATATCGTATACTAAATTTCAATAATAAATGGAAATATGTTAAGCACAATGTGTTTCACTCACCTTAATGTTTTCTTTCAATGTGGTTATCAATGCAGCTCACACTTCTGGAACAATACGGCGTATGAGCTCCTTTGAAACTTTGCTAAGCGTTATTGCCAGCCTTATTGAGACAGGAACACTTTTTCTATAGTTAGTGTCTTATTTGGCTATCAAAGGACCAATGCTAATTATCTAAGCGTTATTGCCAGCCTTATTGAGACAGGAACACTTTTTCTATAGTTAGTGTCTTATTTGGCTATCAAAGGACCAATGTTAATTATGAGGGCCTCAAAATCTTCACATGATATTCGTGAAAAATTCTTAAATCCACTCAGAGGATCAATTTTTAATTGTTCTAAAAAATTTTCCGTTTCTTCCTCTCGTCGTGTCAGAAATGGTCGAACCCAACACTTAGGTTTTGCTCTTCTTTTCTTTTTTAGCAAACTGCATATTACAACACTGGCTGCAGCACACAGCACAACCTCTTCTTATCCGTCCATTTTGCTAACTAGATCACTGAAGGCAAACTGTGCGGTCTGTGCCTAACTTTTTGTACGCGCACAGGTCAGCACGTGTTGCACTGTTCGCGTACAAAAAGCTGCGCACATTATCCGGTGGACCTGGGGTCACGGGGTGTTCTTTTTGTGCGCGCGCTGACGAAGTTCTGCATAAAAAGTGCGCAACAAATTGTGCAGCACACGGTTTATGTGGAACCGCACCTTAATATAAAATTTTTTGACCATTTATTGCATCATTTTCTATGTGTGTTAAAAGAATGAATTGCAGTCAGAACAATAAAGCGGTTTTAACATCCAGCGCTGTTGCCCAAGCAGATTTAATGATGATGTCATGTTTTGAGCGTTTTTTCTTTGGTTTATTGAACTGCTGTTAAGCGTTCTTGCATCTAACGATTGTAGACGATTTAGTATGATATGATATCAACATGTAATGGAAAAATAGTGTGACTACGTTGTGACTACGTTGTTTAGCCCATAAGTTCCTGTGATATGACGACTCTAGTTTACTGTTAAAGCTAGAAAATATTTAAGTAGTCGAATCTGATGTCGCAGGGTAATGCAGGGCCCAGAACGCACAACTTGAACAGTCGAACAACAAGGGCATAAGAGATCGCTAGTAATTTAACACATTGATTACGTATCGGGACATATGTTTACCACGAAGTAAATTAATCATTTTGGTATCGCTATAAATGTCTAGAATTGCAATCACTTCATACCTTTTTTCAATAGATTCCAGTGTCAGAAGTTATATATTATCGTTCAATTGTATTCACACTTCTTAGAAAGAGTAGAAATGTATTCGAACGCTAAAGTCGAATTCACAACTGCGCTGCTTACAACTTAACCAACCGTAACAACCGCGCAAACGTAGTCAACGTGCTGAGGAGAGGAACAATTTTTTGACAAGAAAACAGTATCTTACCGTGCTCACATTGGCAAATTACCCTGAAAGTGCAGACTTGAAACGAATTAGATTTAAATGTGAGGACTTTTTACGACCTGAAAAAAACATATTTTAGCATTTGAAATTCACTCGTATCGTTAGGAGGATTAATGTTTGGAAATGTTTTCACAAAATGGCGTATTGATTTTTGAACCAAACAATTATGGAAAATGTTCCGTGTAAAAAATGTTTAAACAAAGAAATACTATTGGGCCAATCAATGTGATTGAAAAAGTTAAAAAAATATTCGAATAAGCAGACTTTCGTACATAATACTGGCATTTTATATGGCCGAGAGTTCGCGACTCTGCATGGCGAGCAAAGTTCTCATTTCTCATCTTGTCAACCTATTGGGAAAAACTCGCTGTGATTTCCATCTTGCCCCCGGTGTCTGAAATAGATTCCGGCCGACCTCTGGTAACCGTCATTAATCTCCGGCCTTAATTCACATCTTTCAAACATTAATGTGTGATATCACATTGATAAACTTGATGATAATGAAATATCTTTCGACCGCAGCTTGCCTGAAGACATGTCGACGGACGCGTCGAGCCAGCCTCCCGCGCCGCAGCAGCACGTCATGTTCCTCAAGACACACAAGTGCGCTTCCTCGGCTCTCCAGGTGAGCAAACCGTTCTTTTGCTGCCTCTCTGATAAGTCGTGTGTCATTACAAACGTCTCAATGTAAAACTTCTGAGATTTAGTGATGATGTCCTGGTTTGAGCGTTTTTCCTTTGGCTTGTTGAACTGCTGTAAAGTGTTCTTGCATCTAACGAATGTAGATGACCTAGTATGATTTGATATCAACATGAAATGGGAAAATGGTGTGAAGAGGCCCTACGTTGTAAAGCCTTCACTGGCCTAGAAGTTGTGTTTCGATTATTGATTGTGCGTCGTTGCCGAATTGTACCTAATTTCATGCTCTGCTCCTCTGATCAGTTGTGCAGCAGTCACACCCTCCCCATGTCCTTACCCCGTCGTGGTGGGAGGGCTTGCGTTCTGCAATGAGGGTTGAGGCTATCCTGTCGGGGCGCCGGTTCTGGTAGGTTCAACCATGGTAGGCTGGCTCAACTGGAGCAGCCTGACAAAAGAGGGACCATGGGTGAGGTTTCCCATGTAAATATAAACCGGGCCCCGGCAGTTACGGGTTATAAAGTCTCTGTTACCTCGGGCGTACTTGGGGACTGCCACGGGCCGGGGTCGACGGTGGGAGGAGGTTTTTACTTCCTAGTGGTCAGCGTGTGCCCTCCTTAAGTGCAGAGATGCACCAGAATGCTGCTGATCGCCCGAGGGGTTCTTTTCCGGCTTGAGCCGGCCTGGATAGGTGGGGAGAAATCCTTACCGATAAGAGAATCCTAAACCTGTGCTTGCTTCTACTACTGAAAATCCGACACGATCTCTTGGAAATGACCCAGCGCTCTTCTTGGTTCCTGCGGAGAGATCTCCAAAGAAAACTTTTCCTGCTCACCGCACTGTTCTGAAATCGGGGCTCGCCCCCTTGCAGCCGGCGGCTGCAGATGGAGCTGGGACCATAGGAACCACAACGGAAACTTCACATGACCGTCCCCCTTCTCCACCGTTGCGACCTGTATCATCGCAGCTTGCTGCAGTGAGTGACGCTGGACCCTACGTTAAATCTGAAGAGACAAATTTAGTACTTCGGCCATATATACCACCTCGTAATCAAAGGCGACTCAGTTTTCGTATTGAAAACTCATCTGGACATCGCCGCCAACGTACCAATCAAAGATATCGCACAGATGTGCCCCTCTATGAGAATACACATCCAGATTATAAGAAATTTTACACCATCAACGCGAGTGATGGTTCTAACCTCGCAGAGATGGACGTGATTGTGGCAAATAGAGAACTTGAACGAAAAATTGGTGGTAGACCTTTGAAGATAACAGAGACGCGAACGGGCTCGCTCCTTGTGGAGGTCCGAAATGAACATTAGGCAAAAACTATCTCAAGAATCCAAAGCCCTTGCTGGGATGAGCATCACTGTTGCTCCTCATGGAAGGTTGAATGAAACAAAGGGGACTATTTGGTATACAAATAAACCAAATTACGGAGATGAAACTCTACTTGAAGACCTTGCCAGAAACGGAGTAAAATCTATCTACCGGACCAAAATAAGACAGAACGGAGCTGAAATACCCACCTCAGTGTACATACTGACCTTCGATTCTACGCGCCTACCTGAGTCCGTGAGTATAGGCTGGACGCGGTGCCAGGTAAGGCAATACATACCCAGGCCGCGTAGATGTTTTAAGTGCCAAAGTTTTGGTCACGGTGCAAATAGCTGCCGTAAACAAGAAGCTGTATGCTTTCACTGCTCCCGGACAGCACATGAACTCCCCTGCACTCTGCCACCTAAGTGCTCCAACTGTGAAGGGTCCCACCCCGCCAGTGACCAGTCCTGCCCTATCTATAAATTGGAACAGGAAATAGTTTCTACACAAACTACTGAACGTGTAAGCTATGGTGAGGCAAAGCGGAAGGCTTGCGGTCGCTACGTGCGCCCAACGCATAGTTATTCATCGGCTGTGCGCCAGCCGCAATTACAGACAGCTGAGTCCGGTGGAACACGCATCAGCGAGGAGATACCGATGAGAGTCGGAGGCGAATTTGCTCATGCCGTAACACAGACTAGTATAGCAACCCAGACTGACGCTCCTAATGAGGAACATAGAAAACCCCGAAGTTCTTACTCTAGAACCGAAAGACCAGAAAAGTCTTCCGACGAACGTCTTTTGGAGAAGCCTGCATCCTCGGACCGTGGAAAATCGGACCGACCGATATCACAAACTTCAACAACAAATACTGGTCTCAAACGTCCACAACAAGAATCGCCATCTTCGCCATCTCTCTCCGAAGCGCACTCGCGTGAAGCCCCTGCCTCCAAGAGAGCCTTGACATCCTGGGGCAGGCCGGCGGTCGAGGATGAGAGCTCTGTCCAGCGTGCTGTGAGAAGCAAAGAAAGACGATTGGAGCATAGCACAAGTCACAGATCGGCCTCTGTAGAGGGCATACTGCGATGCACTTCGAGACCTCAAACGGAGCTGTTAAAGAATTTTCCAATACCGAAACACTGTCCGAAAGTTCCTCCACCTAATGTCGGCCGTCACAGTCGCGATGGTGGCCCTGAGAGGAAAGACGCAGAGTCGTCGTGTGGTCCAGGTGAACAGAAGACAGTAATGAAGAACCCTGTGATATCTTGGAGTGCCATCCTAGCAATAAATAATATCGTCCAATGGAACTGCCGAGGTTACCGTCGAAAGTATGGTGACCTAGCAGGTTTAATATCACAATACCAACCCATATGTATTTGCTTACAAGAAACTATGTTAGGAAATAGTACCCCGCATCCACCAAACAACTACGATATTGAAACTTTCTCGCCCTCTGATAATCCCGTTCCTGGGACTGGACTGGCGATCCTGGTGCGAAGAGATGCTGCCTACCATCCCCTTCGAGTAGCCACTGAGCTTCAAGCATTTGCTGTGAGAATGAACATCGCTGGCCCTTTCATCACGGTGAGCAGCATATATCTGTCCCCTGGAGAAGAACTCACGTCTGCAGCAATGCTGCACCTTTTAAATCAGCTACCCCTACCGTTTTTGGTAATGCCAAACAATACAATGTGGGGAAATACTTTGTGCAACCAAAGAGGCATGGCAGTGGAGCAACTTCTCACTACTGGCGATGTCTGCATCCTAAACACCGGAGAAGCGACGCATTTTCATATCCAGACTCGTTCGTCGTCTGCCATTGATCTGAGTTTGAGCTCGCCTGATATCTTGCCAGACTTAAGGGCCGTTTACACTGGTCTACATTTTGCTGCAGGCTCACGTGTAGACGCCTCGTGTGGAGCTTCACAAGAGCCGTGCGCGTTTAAACTAGACACCATTGGAGCGAGCCATGGAGCGCGCGCTGCTCAACAGGGCTACCACTCGAGATATTATATAGCTAGATCTAGATGTTTTTGCTGAAGCCTAGATGTAAAATTTCGAACCTAGATATTAGCTATAAAACCTATATAGTTTTTTCAGCATGCTAGAAATTTTCTAGCTAGAATTACAATTAAGCTATGTATATGATAGCTTACTGTAAATTCGAATTTAGAATTCACTATAATGGTTGGTTACTACTTCATTTTTATTATATTTGTTAATTTACTTAAGTAAATTGTCTGAATAGTGAAGCAACCATATTCTGATCATGTTATGTTCAGATTATGAACGACACCAAGACGGCTATTTTACGGTTCATAAGCTAAAGCACACTATCTCCAATTGCAAAACTAGTGATGATATCAAAAAATCATGGAATAAAATGCACATACATTATCAAGAATGTATTGTGGCCTCATTTTGACGAAAGACTGTCCAATTGATATTAGTAACACTGAGTTCAGTTTATTGTTGGATGGAAGCAATGATATTTCTATCATGAAACTACTTGGTGTATCAGTTAAATTCTAAAGTAATGCATCTAATAAAGTAGAATCAACTTACTTAGCAATTGAAAAATTATTAAAAGTGATGAAGATAGCGGTGTGAAAGCCTTAAAACAATTGTTGATAAGTAGGAATCTGAGCATTGATAATTTGCAATGCAATAGAGACTGACCTTTCTACTCGCAACACATGTGGAGTTGAAGAATATTTGGATACCAAGCTTTATTAGGGTAAATATCAGGACACTAGATAATTTATATAAAGATAAATTGCCTAATATAAAGCAATAATTATAATATAATTTATGATAATTTATGATATAAATATCCTTATATGCTATTGTTCAACTAATTTATTATAGTAGATAATTAATTTATTTCTAGATATATTTTTGGATGTTTTATTTTTAAATCTAGATGTTTCTCGATATTTTTTGAGGTCACACTAGATTTTTTTGGTCAAACAAAAGTGGCAACCATGCAGCACAAAACCAGTCAATGTGGCCTGCTGCTATGAAATATGGATTGCTGTAGACGAGCTTGTGTGAATATTGTTACTGCATCGTAAAGCTACGTAATCTCTTTTTTATTTGCATGAGTGAAATGTTACTAAATTCGTTCATTTTCATTAAAATAAAATGGAAAGCAGTCTCCTTATATTCGCAGCTTTTAGTCTGCCAAAGGCATTGATGGGCTTAGTACATTTCAATTAAAAGCAATGTAGTTTCTCGCGGCAGTGTTGAGTCAGCCATAACGGGTGAGCGAGAGGCGCTACCTCACTTGATGACTACCAACTGCACACTGACCCATGGAGCTAGGATATACTGGAGGGAGCATAGCCGATTCCAATCGGGTTCAAATTAGCTGCAAAAGTTGGGAGACTGGGACATTGGCAAGGCCCCACACGTGAGCCAACCACAGACGCTTGGCTGAAGTTGGCTCCTCCTCGCCTCCTCACCCCCTCTACAACTCGCCCTCCCTGGCCTCCCATTTGCCAAAGCAAGATTAGTACCACTCCACAAATCGAAGGATGAGGTGCGCGTGCAAGTCGCTCTCTAATTTGTTATATTCAAGGGCCTGTAATCTTTACAGTTTTCAACTCTTAATGTATCTTTGCTATTAATTTTGATATTATTAAGTGTCCTCGAGTGAGGAAGCACAATTTATTATCTTTCGGAGTCTTAGAATCCCAAATTAATGATTACGATAAACTCAACAGCTGGAAGCGCAATCAGCGAGCGTGTGCGCACCCTATCGTAGTTAGTAGGTAACTGACTTCCGTGCTGACGTCACACTTGCGAGACGGCTATTGGCACGGTATACTAAAGGAGGTAAAGTCACTTCTACGGGTACAGCCGCGCACATTCGCTAATTCGACTGGCCAATATAAAGCTTCGTATCAAACAAGCCGGATGACATCACTCGCACGCAGCATGACGTCAGCGGCGGCAGCGTGCGTACTACCACGCAGCGTACTCTGCCTTCCAAACGTACGATCAACAACAGGACCGACGGCCGGTATGCCTGCACGTATCCGGATTTGGATTTTTGGAAAATTCAATTCCGTCCGGCTACGTGCAAATTTACAAGAACTAAAAGGTCGTCCATCTTCAATTTAATTATAACAGTAGCTTCGTAAATTGAAAGCCCTTTCCGAAAAAAATAGAAAATTTACTTTAATCAATCATAGAAGACGTTTTATTATCTTTTCATGCGGATGAGGCTGACGATTGCGCACCGGATCGTAAGGATAATATAAACTTCTGTACTTATATGTTTATTTGAAATAAAACATGCTATATATTTCGCTTCACTGGAAACGATTATACGCAATTTTAAGCCTCCGTGACCGCTACATGAAAGGGCGTATTGAAGAAAGAAAGGAGGAAGGCACCATTTGGTATGGATTTGAGAAAATGCGGAATCTATGCACGTCGTGCATAGAAATAGTAAGCTATGAAAGAAGTTCATGAAACAAGACGAAGTTGAAGAAGAAAGTCGTAGGCGGTGAAAAATAGGACACCAGTGAACTGAAAAAGATGGTCCATAACAAACCCAAAATCTTTTCTATTTCAACAAAAAGAAAGCCTACACAACCTTCAGCTCGTACCCTCACATAATCCCCCTGGGAGCACTCATTCCCATAGATACAATAGTTGCATCCCCCTGAAGGGAAGATACCCTGTACATAAAAATATTAAATTGAGGAGCAAGATGACAAAATTAACGCTGAAGAAGAAAATCGTAGGTGATGAGAAACGGAACAGCAGTGAATAAAAAGAAAAGAGGGTTTTTGAGAAAAGAAAACAAAGCTTTTAAATTGTAACAAAAAGAAGCCCTACGAAACTCAAACCTTGGGACTTAACATAACTAGTTCTTCAAGAATGGGGAGCAAAATCAAAGAGACAATAGTTATTAGTCCCTGGAAAAATATTCTCCACACTTAAAAATACACTAAATTTATATCACGTATATTTTTGGCGATAATGAATGAAATAAACTATTTTCCTCTCAAAACATTTGGTACACCTCTCTATGCGCGTTTCGACATTTTCCAGTTATAAATTCCAAAATCCACACAAAAGAAACAACATAAAACTAATTGCTTGAATCTAGGAAAGGACTTGAGTAATCACATACGACGAGTGACTAATTAATAATAAGCTGCAGCACTCCCAATGCATTAGCGCTATATTCAAACATCAGGACACTCTCCGTGCCAGTAAGTAAAGAACTATAAAATAAAAATAACCTGAATACTTAAAATTCACAAATGAATAAATTTAGTTTAATGGATTATAAAGATAAAGTTTAGAATGACCAGTTAGTCAAAATCACAATTTGAGTACCAATTCTTTTAACTTTGCAATACTGCCTGAAACAATATATATCATAGTTTTGCAGAGGTTTCCATAAGTTAGTTATAAACAACCTTTCCAAAAAAGTTGCAGTGTAGAGGGTTATTATTATTAATATTATTATTATATAAGAAAGTTTTAGCCTCCCTTAATTGCACGACAAATATGTTCTAAGAAAGAAAGAAAGAAAAAACTTTATTTCCAATAAAGATTGTACAATATTACAATCATTGGTTTTTAAATATCTTAAAATTAATACACTTAGATGATACACACACACACGAGTATTGAAAAACTCGTGTCACTAGTCGAAAATAAATGATTGAGGGCAATGTGCTCCTAATCTTGCTTAATCTACATTTGAAAATACATGTAATGATAATTATAAGAGATAACGCAAATTCATGGACGATGCATTTTCATTGTGGGGTGAAAACACTTTTGACAGTTTACATGTACATGACATAAAACTTCGCAATTATTGATGCCAGGAAATAATATATGAATCGCTTGTTTCGGCAAATGTTCATAAGAGTCATTTTAAGGAAGCATGAATAAAAAATATAAATACAAATCCATATACATATATATACGTACATATATATATACATACATACACACACACATACAGATATATATATATATATATATATATATATATATATGTACGCATAAGCATGAGGACCAAGAAGATTATAAGCTTTGTATTTCTAATTCAACAATTATTTTAACATAACGGTCGTTAGTTAATAAGCATTTTATTTAAATATAAATGGATGATCGTACAACAAATGTATAGTTTGTACATGAATGCTTTACAATAATAAAGAGATGACGAGTTAGGTAATGTTACAAGTTGAGAGTGAACAGAAAATGACCATTTTCTCTAGTAAAATGCTAGTTGTCAGTTTAGTACACACATATGTGCACACATACATGTAAATATATACACATATATGTACACATAAGCATGAGGACCAAGAAGATTATAAGTTTTGTATTTCTGATTCAACAATTTTAACATACCGGTCATTAGTTAATAAGCATTTTATTTAAATATAAATGGATGATCGCAGAACAAATGTATAGTTTGTACATGAATGCTTTACAATAATAAAGAGATGACGAGTTAGGTAATGTTACAAGTTGAGAGTGCACAGAAAAAATACCATTTTCTCTAGTAAAATGCTAGTTGTCAGTTTAGTACACACATATGTGCACGTATACATGTAGATATATACACATACGCATGCACAAACATACCCACGCACATACTTACACCAAACTCGTAAGCATACACAAATGCATTTCTATGCATTGAGGCAATACATACGCATTCTACAGAGTGTCATACGCGTAGCGTGCACACGTACACATATATACAAGTAAGCATGTGCGCAAATATCAGCATAAACTAGCCATTATAAACCAGAATTCCAATCGAGGGAAACAGAGGAAATATTTTTTATTATAGCATGAATTTTATAAAATTTCGTACTAAAAATAGTGGCACAAGACAGTCTACTTAAGTCAGAAACATGAAAACGATTGTGGGACGTGAATAAGAAAGAAAACATTAATGTCCTATAAAGGTTTCATATTAGAAAACAAATCACATTATCTTTGAAATATGGCGCAAATTGTCGGCAATTCATGAACAAACATAGGTATCACATTATTATAAGCAGAATAAGCATATTACTGCAGTATAAATGGATGATCACACAACGAATTTATTTTTATTTTTTTTTTTTTACATGGATGCTTTACAATTTCATATTAGAAAAAAAACACATTATCTTTGTAATATGGTGCAGAATGTCTGCAATTGATAAACACACACACACATATAGGTACCATGACGGTCTAGTTTGATGCTTGCACAGAAACGGAGAGGAATGACATAAAATGCAACCTTCGACTGGTTTATCTACTCTAGTGCACACAGGTGTACGTGCACATATACACACCCATATGTGCACATACACCTATATACGTACACACATATACAAGTAAGCATGTTTGCAAATGACAACGTATAGGCGGTCAAATCATAATACCTACGCATACTTCCAAACTGTTGTGTGATGTCTTGAATTATAAAACAATGAGCGAGGGAGAATGTTCAGCAATGGAGATACCAGGCAAATGAGATTCGTTAGTACTCATTCAGTATGTTCTGTAACTAAAAATTATTATTGAGACACAAGATGACGAGTTATTTTGGCTTTAAATTCTCTCGGTCTTTGAGGGACTTTAATATTCAGGGGAAGTTTGTTCCACAGTAAGGCGCCTGATATGGACAGAGCCTTCTGCCCTAAGTGAGATGAACGATAGTTGACTAAGACATTATTATTTCTGTTCGGTTTTTGATTGGTTACAGTGGGTGGATGGAAACGCACTATCTCCGCATTGCTCTGAGGAAGATATAACGAGGAGAATACGTATTGGGCCTTCTGCAAGAGGAGCCTTTCTTGGATAGGAATCCAGCCGAGTTTATTGAGGAGAGGGGTTACGTGATCATTTCTTTTGAAATTACCGTTGCATACCACCTTGGCTGCAAAATTCATGCATTTTTGTAAGTCCCTTTGAAGGTATTGAGGTAAGTCTCCCCATACTAGGCTGCAGTAGTCAATGCGCGATAACACAAGGGATTGAATTGCTAATAATCTGGATTTTTCGTCTAGCATACTTTTTATACGATGAAAAAACATTAAAGTTCCGTAGATTTTATTGCAAGTAGTCTCAACGTGAGATTTGAAGGACATATTTCTATCGAACCAGATACCTAGATTTTCAACTTTTTCTGATGCATTAATTTTATCATTTCCAACTGCAAGAGTAAGATCTGAAGTTTTTTTAATTGCATCTTTGGATCCAAAAATAATGCATTGTGTTTTATTAGCATTTAATTTGAGACCATTTCGGTCGTACCATGATTTCAGGCTAGTCAGTAAAGTTTCGGCTTTAATTTGCGTCTGTGGTATTTCCGATACTGAACTTGTTATTGCAATTTGAACATCATCTGCATACATTGAGATCCGTGTGTTAGAAGGCATTGGAGGGAAATCATTAATGAAAATAGAAAAGAGTAGCGGACCAAGAATGGATCCTTGGGGAACACCAAAATTGTTTTGAATAAATGGGGACAATTTGTTTTCTATGCGGACTGCATGAGATCGATTTGACAAGTAACTTTCAAACCATTGCGTGTCTATTCCCAAGTTCAGTATTTTACGTAGAAGTCTTTCATGTTCGACGCTATCGAACGCCTTAGAGAGATCAAGTAGCAGCAGGAGTGTTACATTCTTTTGATCGATGTCACTGTATATTTTTTCAGATATATTGAGCAGAGCGTCTTGGGTGCTAGTATTTCTTCTATAGGCATATTGATTTTGTAGGAGTAGATTTGACTCGTCCAGGTGAAATGACAGTTGATTTGTCACCACTTTCTCCAATAGTTTGGACATGACAGGCAAAAGACTGATGGGCCTGTAGTTTGATGCTGTATTTAGGTCACCACTTTTGTGCAACGGTCTAATAATGGAGTGTTTCCATTGGTTTGGAAACGTGTTGGTTACTATTGATGTATTAATTAACAGACGAATCCATGGTGCTGTAACAGGGAAACTGTCTTTGATATATTGAAGACTGATACCATCATGTCCAACCGCCTTTGTGTTTTTTAGCGAGTATAAGATGTTTTGTAACTCCGGTAAATCGACAGGGCGTGGTCTCCACTTGACATCAGTCCTCGAGGGTGCAGTGGGGCATGAATTTTCAATTGTCGTTTCATCTGGATTGGTACACACCTCACTGAAAACTTGAGCCCCTACTTTTGAAAAGAATGTGTTGAAATCCGTGGCTGTTGCCAAGGGATTTTCAAAATTACTTATGCGATCTAAATTTTTATATGGTGCTACCTCACTAATGATTTCCCAAGTTCGCTTCGGGTTATTTTTAGCCGTTATCAGTGCCTGGTGGAAGTGAGTTTGTTTCGCTTCAGTGATTTTCTTTCGAAGAATTTTTTCATGTTCTTTATATCTCTTGTATAAGGTACTGTTTGAGAGGAAGGAGAAAGGAAGGAGAGAGGAAGGAGAGAGGAAGGAGAAAGGCACCATTTAGTATGGAGTTGAGGGAACGCGGAATCTATGCACAAGGTGCTCAGAAACAGGAAGCTAAGAAAGAAGTTCATTAAACAAGAAAAAGTTGAAGAAGAAAGTAGTAGGTACTGAAAAACAGGACAGCAGTGAACCGAAAAAAGATGGCCCGTAACAAAACAAAAACCTATTCTATTTCAACAAAAGGAAGCCTACCTAACCTTTAGCTCAGGCCCTCACATAATTCCCCTGGGAGCGCTAATTCCCATAGATACAATACCTGTATCCCCCTAAGGGTGCAGTGTAGAGGGAGAATGAACGGAATAACAAGTACATATAGCTCATACATATTAATTTTTTTTTGATAAAAGTTTTACTTAACTGTGCACTGATCCCAATAAAGAAATTAACCATGCACAGCATCCACTATGTTTAATGAATAGGCAACATCCTACTAAATATTAATTCACAGCCTCAAATTCTACGCAAACTAGTACACAAGGTTTATCCCCCCTTGATTCAAGAGAACGCTTCACAGCCTTAAATTCGTTTTACATTAACAAAATAAGGCTACCACAAATTGAACACTAATGGTTGTTTATTAGCAGAAGTAAATCACTGCGAAGTTAATCAAAGCAAAGTGAAGTGAATCATTTATGCATCATTTTATTGAGGTTACAAGTTCATGGACGGATGGTCTAATTAAAGGCTAATAGGACGTGGTGGCTAAGAAAATTTAATGTTTTGGCAAGTACCATTAATTTTTTAACTTAAAATGCTGAAAGTACTTGAAAGATTGACCTACCCAATGGCCAATAAAGAAAAACCCCTGGAGGCCCTGGGTCTAGCAACACCAAGGGAAAAAAAGGAATGCATCATTACTCGCAACCTGTTCCAAAAGAAAATGGAAATATAAAAACTTCCAAAAAAGGTTATCCAAAAGTCAGCAGTTTAACCCCCCAAAAGTACTACCCTAAATCAACCATCTCTATCAGAAATGCAAATGCCAGAAATTCTTGACAACAATGTAATATTAGCAGCTACAAATGAAACTGAAAAGCCCACTAATCCACAAAAACAAACTTTGGATGAAAGCCTTGAACCTGCAGAAAAAGAAGCTCATGGAAAAAAGAAAAGGAACTTAAGCAACAACTTGGAGTTTTGTACAACTGACTTGTCCTTTGAGAGTAATCCATCTGCAGTGATACCTAGGGGTAGGTCTCTAAATACAACTATAGATACCATTCCTAACAACCAAGAGCAATATACAAACAATCAAGCAACTTTCTCAAAAGCCAGATCTGCTAAAATTGATTTGAACCTGCCAGAAAACATTGATAAAATACCTGATTCTTCCAGGCATGTCATAATCTCTGCTACAGATGAACAGATCAAACTAACAAAACTGAGACCATTCAGAGTGCAGAGCAAAATCAATCAAATTTGTGGCCCAGTGGAACAAGTGGAATACAAAAAATAAAAAATAAACAGGAAGCTTAATAATAAAAGTAAAAATCTCTGAACAAAAAATATTACTTGCAGCCAAATCCTTGGATAAAATCTCTATTAATATTAAATATCAGGAAAATGTACATGGACCCAAAGCGAGCTGACTCTCCTGTGTTCGTTTAGACTTTTCTAGGAACAGAATGCCCTAAGGAGATTAAGGCAGGATATTTTAATTACGAAGTCCATCCTTTCTATCCAAACCCAATCTATTGCACAAAATGTTGGAGGTGGGGCATACCGCTTCCATCTGCCGGAACAAAAAAATTCGCAGACACTGTTCATCAGAAGAACATGACTAAGCAAGCTGCAAATCAGACAACTGCCATTGCCCTAACTGCAAAGGGAATCGTTCTGCTAACTCCAAAAACTGTTCCAACATATGTCTAAGAACACGAAATTTGCAAAATCAAGGACAGCAAAAATATTTCTTTTAATGAATCACGTGCCATCTACTCTCAACAACAAAAAAACAACTAGAGATGAACACTGAAGAATATATTACCCTCGAATCACAGCACATATTCCCGGCTCTCACTCAGTCACAAAAGCAAAATTTTTCTCGGAATACATATGCAGCTGTAACCCGATCATATAGTACACGCCCACTCCACAACAGAACCACCTCTCAGAAGAGGTGGTTCTGCTTTTTTGCTGACAAAAAACATAAGCAGATGATAACCAGCCAAAGCTGCAGGAATCAATCTACACCAATACAAACCACTAGAAGAAGCCAACACGCTTCCCTGGGCTCAAATACATTGCCTGAGACTGATGTAGCTTCTGGTTATCCTCCGGATCACAGGAACATGCTAGAAATACAATCTCAATTAAGAGATGCAGACAACTCAAATGCAACACCACATCTGCCGAAAACCTCCCAGGAGAAACAAACGGTGGACTGCTTTAAAAATCTAATCATCCAACTTCTCCCTGCAATTATCAAAATCTTAATGGCAAACACTATAACTGAAATAGACAGCCTAAAACAAATAGAAAATATATTAGAAGCTAGTGAACTAATTTCCGAGTTACTCACATAATAAAATATTACCTCTCTCATCAGTCAAGCATGAACTTAACAATCCTACAATGGATTTTAAAAGGATACTTTGCAAAACTACCTAACCTTCACTGGCTTATTGATCAACATCAGCCAGGAATTATTTGTATTCAAGAATCATTGTCACAACAGCGCCATAACATATAATTGAAGAATTACTTCAGCCCTTTCCGATATGAAAGAAGGGAAGGTAGAGGAGGTGGGGTGATTACTTTTATTCACTCCAGCATACCAAACATAACGACACAATTGACTACTCCATTAGAGATTGTGCTCTGCAAAATATTTATCAACAAAAAGCGTATCGATATAATAAATATGTATTTGCCACCCCATTTGGAAAGTTATGGTTTAATGCAGAAGTTACAGGACATCAGTTATCAGATTACGGGATCTAGCATTATTTTGATGGACTCAAATGCTCACAGCTATGGCTGGGGCTCTGACGTCAGTGACACAGAGGGTAAAATAATGCAGAACTGGATGACTGAAAACACCTAATATTACTGAATAATTCAGCCCCAACTTTCTTGTCCTCCAGAGGTACTTATACACACATAGATCTAACAATAGTCACCGAGGATCTGCACTCCAAGTTTACATGGAACACGTGTAGTGACACATTTTCAAGTGATCACTTTCCACTGATTATTGATTCACCTTTATCAATTCCCAAGGCCCATCTACCAAGATGGCACTTGCGCAATGCAGATTGTCAATATTTGAAACTGCTCTAGTGTTCCCAAACTGCTCAAAATAGACAATATCTGATGCTTATCAATCCATAACCAAAGCAATATTGGCAACATCAAGGCTAGTCAAAGCTTTACACAAAAAAGGACAAGCAGCTAATGGACTGATGAGTGCAAGATGCCCCATAGGAAATACCATAAGGCCTACAACCATTACAAAAATCACCTTGAGAACATTGATACATGGATTGCATTTAAGAAAGCAAGAGCGATTTTCCGAAAAACAAGTACTAGAGGCTAAAGCCGTCAGTTGGAGGGAATTTGTGACAGGCCTTAGTACCTCTTCTCAAGCGGAGGTCTGGCACAAAATTAAAGCCATAATGGGAATACAAAGCCAGAGACAAATACTGCTCAAAAATTCAGGCTAAGAAATAATTACATGCCCAAATGAAATTTCTGATATATTGTTGGACCAATATGCCTCACATAACAACTTAGATTCTCATGATCCAATATTTGATGAACGTAGGAGCATCTGTGAACAGATCTCATTTTCAAAGGATACAGACCATGATTACAACCGCGCTCGCACTGCGTTAAAACTCAAAAGAGCAATACACAGCTCTAACTCTAAAGCACCCGGACCAGATACAATATCTCTTGAATTCATTAAACACATGAATGAAAAACAAACAAAATTCATATTAAATTACTTCAATAGAGTTTGGGTCTCAGAAATTATAGAGCACTGTAGGGAGGCTATAATATGCCCGATCCTTAAACCGGGATAAGTGCCAACAGACCCAAGATCAAATCGCCCAGTAGCACTTACTAATGTACTTAGCAAACTTTGTGAGAATATAATAAACTGGAGAGTCCTGAAATATATAGAACAAAACAAATGCTTGAATGAGAATCAGAGCAGTTTCAGAGCAGGCCGTTGCACTCTGGATGGACTCGAACGCATTGGAAACTCCATTCGGAAAGCAATAATCCTACAAGATTTTTATGTTGCAGTATTCATTGATATAAAACAGGCTTTTGACACTGTCTGGCATTATGGGATATTGCAAAAGCTACAGATTTTAGGATTTGCAGGTAACCTACCTCAAACCATAATGTCTTTCATCAAAGAATTCAAAATAAGTCAGAATCAATGACACCTTCTCCAAGCAATGTTTCCTGAGGTCGGGTGTTCCACAGGGATCAGTGATCAGCCCAACATTGTTTAATATCATGACGAATTATACTTTCCAAGACTGTAACCCCCTACTGCAGACATCCCTTCATGCTGACAACGGAGCTGTTTGGGTTACTTGCTCTGACTTGACTGAGGCACTTTGCATGGTGTAGAATGCCTCAGATGCAATTCTTGTTTGGTCCTTCAAATCTCTTTAAATCTTATCTGGGGCTTCAAATCTCTTCCACTTCGACAAAAGGAAAACTTCCTCCAATCTCGGTGGCTCCGTTGAACACCACGGCAGCATTTTGTTCGCCTTCAGACACCTCAATGATAAGTGTAATCATTTCACTTTCTTCTGGCACCTGAAAGGCAAGAAAAAATGTGAGCTCAAGTTAACAACTTTTTTAATGAAGTCTTTGGCTTTATAAACAAGCCTTTCAGTTGCAGTTAAGGGTACAGATTTAAATCTGTTACAGAAAATGGAGCTAATATGATAAGTTGAGATGCAGGCGAGAGCAATTAGAAAAGGGGTCAGTTGTGAAGAATGACGCTCAACAGGAAGCACCATTGAAAAGTATATGAAAAAATGGATATGATATTCTTAGTTAGTTTAAGCCTCCCTATCCGCAACAAAGGCGATCCAAAGAGAGGAAGGAGGAAGGCACCATTTAGTATGGAGCCAAGGGAACGCGGAATCTATGCAGAAAAGGCATTGAAACAGTAACATAAGATAGAAGTTCATAAAACAAGATCAAAGTTGAAGAAGAAAGTAGTAGTTGCTGAAAAACTGGACAGCAGTTGACCGAAAAAAGATGGCTCTTAACATAACAAAAGCTTTTTATTTCAACAAAAAAGGCCTACCTAACTCTCAGATCGGGCCCTCACTTTGTCCCCCTAGGAGTGCTAATTCGTATAGATACAATAGTTGTATCCCCCTGAGGGGAAATGGAGATGATAAACTATATCATAATATTACATGTAAAACTAAAAAGAAGTCTCAATGGAGAAAGAGAAGAAAAGAGACAGAAAGTAGGATTAGATTATATATTAGTTCAAGCCTCCTTAACCGCTAAAAAAAGCAAGTTTCTAGGAGAGGCAGGAGGAAGGCACCATATAGTGAGAAAATAAAAGAATGCAATGTGGGATATCATGGGGGAAATAAGATATGAGGGGGAAAAAGGAAACAAAAGATTGGTAGTAATAGGCAGAGAAGTGTGGAATAAATGGGTTAAAAACAAAGCCTAAGTTTATGCACTATATCTATTTTCCACAATTCCTCTCTAACATTTACTGTTGTCTAATATATTTAGATTTTTGAGATATATTAAATAATAATCATAACCTAAACTTTTAAAAACCTTTAAGGAATAAGTGTAATAAGAAAAAATCTATTCAATAAGACTCCTAACAATTGAGTCAAGAAAATCTGTCTAGAATATGGACAACATTTAAATTTTTTTTCTGACACGTATGTATTCTTTAGCGGGTTACCAGACTCATCTCACCTCTGCTAAGAAGCCCAAGGTCTCTCTTGATTGCTTGTCAGGAGCTTTGGTTGAGATGCAGGGATAGGAACCAGTGTATGAAGGTGGAACATTATCCAATAGCAGTGAGTGATCAGTAGCTTGATAGGGTCGCATGCCCATTCCATGTCCTGAAAGATAAAAAAATTCATATGAAACAGTACGTAGCAACACTTAATGTAAAAATTAAGTCTCTCTCTGTAATGAAATCTTGAATGAACATATGAAAACATAAAAAATATTGACCCTAAATGACACCACTTAATTTTAAAGAATTTTCTAAAATACTAAAAAGAGCTCAATACAATCTAACAAAGCTAATGAAGAATTTAAATTTTGAAAAATAATTATCTTGGAAGAGAAAAACTAGACCAATAAGAACCTAGAAGAATCTCTAAACGCTCTTGATAACAAAATTTCAATGGATTTATCTTTAGCTTATGAACATAACATACCTTGTAATGGATTAATGTATCAGATATTTTTATACTACACTTAGAGATGTTGCAATTCTCTATGAAGAAAAAGTTCATCAGAATAAATTAGATAACTAAAAACTTACAACATTTACGGTAAAAATGGGCTCGTAAAATGAAGGCCCAGTAAGTCATTGACAGATTGAAATTTAATTAATTAACACAACATTTCTCAAAATTCCAAACAGCGTACCACAATCCACTCCGTCATATGCTTTCTCAATATCTAGGAATGCTAAATATACCTTCATATCATCCTTACTCATTTGCTCAATTATTTCACTCACTACAAACAGATTATCTTCCCCACGTCTATCTTGCGTAAAACCATTCTGTTCTTCTCCAAGGACTCCTAATTTCTCAACTAAATGTTTCAATCTCTCATTCAAAATACCACAAAAAATCTTACATACAGTGTCAGCCAGTGCAATAATTTGGTCTGTAATTTTCAGGTAAAGTAATGTAAGCAAGTAATTTTGGTATATGTGAAGCGTTTGGTAAGAATCGACGTTTGAATTTTTGGTGCCATAACATGGTTTTTTAGATCAAAATGAACAAGTTTTCTTTTATGCACTTTACGCCACAAATGAGTATTTTACGAGTTATAGCGGTAAATTAGTTACGGCAACCAATTCATCTACCGCACGTCTGGCATCACTGTCATGGACGCTCTGATCCGACGCGCTCGAATGCTCAAGCGGTTCCTACCATCAACGACGAAAGTAAACATACCGCTATAATTCGTTATTTTTGGGTGATAATTTCTATTGTGTTATTAAATGAAAGATACTAGAAGTGAGTTCAGGCTCCACAAGTTCTGCGGGGTGAGCTAATAAAAAATTACAAAGTATTCAAACGTACTCTAACAGCTCAATCACACAAAAAATAAAACCTACAACTCTAAACTCGTAGAATACTAATTTGCCGCAAAAAGAGTATTGAAGAAAAGTAGTTTATTTCGATGTCATTACCATGATTCAAGCAACGAAAATTTTTAAATCGATTAGTAATTCTTTATTCGAGCAGATTCGTCATCAAAGACAAAACTAAATAAGTTTGAGGTCGGACTCGGTCGCGGTCGGACGTGCGGGGAAATGGTGCGGTAATTGTTGAAATTGCAAGGGGGAAATAACCTAGCCATGCATAAAAATTATACTATCAGTGAATGTGTTTGCTACCTGTGGAACAACGAAAAGGAAAAAATAACTTTTGTCTTATTTCTGCTTAAATCAGTGCACTTTAACTGAAAAGCCAACGAAGCAGTGCTGGCAAGGGGTGTGAAATGGTGTGCTCAGCTTGGTCTCGAACGATAGGCCTGAGTGAAGTGTGAAGTATCCTTGTTCCCTCAGTCTCCCCTCACCGCGCCCGCACCCTCCCCCCCCCCCCCCCCTTTCCCGTACACCTGCCTCCCGTCCTCTAACCGCTTCAGAGCATAGCAAAACCTGGACTTTTCCGCTTCAAGCAACCAAAGAAATTACGTTTGTTTTTGATCAATTTTTGGTAATGTCAAACCTCTCAGTTAAGTTTTTGTTCACTTCCTACGTGGCCGAGACGGTAAATGTGCACGAAAGAATTATTGTGTTTCGTACCTCCGTTTCACTACTGACACCGAATAGTTTGAATACACAGAAAGTTTGAAGTGAGCTACCAGTAAGAACAACGGGTGAACGAGAAGTTGAAAAACATTTACAATCACCAGGGAAAATACTATAAAATGTGCACCTAACCTTGAATTTGTAATTCAAATATGTTCTCACTAAAAGCGTTAGTCATCCTACTGACGATGTGTTTCTTGATCCTGCAAAATTTCCTGCAAAATTACCGCAGCGAAAGGAAGCCCATCCGAACGAAGGAAAAGACTGAAGATGAGGCTGAATACTAAGATACGCTTTCTTTATAATCAATGAAACTAAAATTTAAAAATTGTGCTGCCCCTCAATATCGTCATATCACATGTTGTACCAGATCTCATTCTGTTGAATAATTAAAACGTCCCTCAAATAGGAAGAAACTCTCGGCCAAAAAAAGAAAAAAAATCACGACTCGTGTCAGAGACTGTGACCTAGTCGTACAAAATGCAAAATGCAAAATTGCATGTCATTGTTCGCGGCCAACCCCAAGCCTCCCAGTTCCTCGCCTCTATCCTCCAGCATTAAAGGGCAACCCCTCTTCTCTCAGCTGTGAGCTTCAATACCTCGATAAACGGCTTGGATTTACCTCACTTTTCATAAAATACTTGCTGAGCGAGGTAAAATTTAGCAAATCAGTATCAGCGATACATATACAAAAATTACATCGTTCTCATAATTCAGTCATAGCTATGCAAATATAACGCACAATGCATCACTACGAGACTCGCTACGCAGGCCGGAAAGTGCCGTTCTCTGCACAGATGTTGCCCTACACAACATCCCGGAAAAATGGTTCTTTCAGGGGCAAAAATACGACCTTACCAAGCAAAGTGCCTGCAAGTAGGAAACCTACATCCTCTCACTCACAAGATTCTAATGCTCAAAACGCAGGAGACTTGCTAACCGCTGCCAGTAACTCCGTCAGAGAATGTGTGTCACTTTCCGAAGCAACGTCAGTGAAGACTATGCAACCAATATCGCAGGACGAGGGAAAACATATCTGCCAAACCTCCAGCAACCATTTGAAGGTTCGAAGCAGTGAAGTCTCAGCCGCAGCACCACAACCAACTGCTGCTCCTCATCTGAACAAGCATAACAGCGTGCCAGCTCCCCAGCTCTGCGTCAACAACAACGCTCCAAACTGTCCGCCAGCGACGGGGACACAAACGCCATCCTCATCAGTGGTACAAGACAGAATAGTTGTTATTAATAAGGACATTTCAAGCGTGGTAGACTCTCCTCATTCTCCAGATCATATGTTCGATAATATTCGCGCACAAACCGATACTGGCAGTAAATTACCCCAGAGCGCAAGCTGTGAGAACAAAATGAAATTTCCAGTACAGAGCAATAGAAAAAACACTGTTACTTCTTTAAATGGCTACTTGCACCCGCTTCAAATCACAAGCTCTCAAAAAATTCATGAAATTATTCACAATTTGTCTCTAACAGCAACGTTTTTCAATAAATCCCTAAGACAACGTGAGCCTCCTAGCCCGTCGTCGATTTTCTCTACAGTATCAAACATTCAGAACTTAACCGAGCAACTTTTTGCTTTAAATTCACATATAAGTTCTCATGACCTTGCAACTGCGGTACCTGCTAGTATCTCTTGTGAAGTCGACTCCAATTGTCGAGAACCTTACGATACTCTGCTGCTAGGTGACAACATCCTAAGCACGATCAGAAGGAAGGACATCGATCGCTCTTGCTGGATCAAAACTGTTCCATCTGGGCGCTTCGACGACCTTCTCCATGCTATAAATTGCATGCCTAGATTTAAAAATTATATACTAAGTTTTGATGGTCTCTGCCACTCTCCCTCAGACCTTGCTCGAATCAAACAACAAATTGTAAGGAAGTACGCACTTTCTACTATTTATATCGCAAATGCTTGCAGTGCGAAAGAATTCAACAAAGCGATGAATTTCTGCAAAAACTTGGGTTTAAACTTAATTCAATTTCAAACTTACCCAGATAATGAAAATGGTGACGCACTCAATAACATTCGATGGCCTCGCACCCAGGCAGAAAACTTCTGTTTTCTTGGACAACTTGCAATGAAATCAACATTGCGAATCACCGTGCCATATTGTCCTCATTTTAACAAATGTCAAGCAAAAATTGGAATTGTAGGTCATTCCAATGAATCGAAAACTTCACGGAAAGAGACAAATAGTCTCACTTTAAACTTTGGAAAAGAATATAAGCCTATGCACATCGCTGCACATGGTACACCAAATCCTTCAAAATTGATTGCGTCATCAAGCAGAGCTCTGAGTAACTCACCCACCCACATGAGGAACATGAATAAGCCTGAGCCTTTCCCTGACTCGATCTCAGACAAATATAATGTCAGTACGAAAAATAAATTTGCGTTACTTGCAACAGACACAAATAGTGATTGCGACATGCCATTCTTTTCAACCAATTCTCAACTTTCCAGTGAGTACGCAGGAACCGAGGAAAGTCAAGCTAATAACGATATTCAAAACTATTCACAAAAAAATCAAATCATTCAAAAAAAATCTGTTGCCTCTGCCAGGCCTCCGTTGAACGATCAAACCGATACTGCTACCGCAAAACCAACAGTGAATCAAATTTGCACTCGCGTTGCAAACACACTGGACGACTTGAAACGATCGCTCAAAATGGAGCCTGCTTACACTGTAGGTGACGGACACTGTCTCCTCCACGCCGTAACGACGCAGCTTGCTTCACAACAAAGATCGAAATGGGATTATACATCTCTGAAAATAGCCATCAAAACTGAGAGCTCCAGAAACAAGGACCAGTATGCAAAATTCGTTGACAAGAACAGTGGCAGTTTCGAACAACTCATCGATAAATACATCAATAGAAAAGTCTTCGATCACGCAGTTGGAGACCTCATACCCCAAATACTTTCTAATGTGACGAGAACACCAATTCACGTATTTGATGAAAGAGAAAATGGGATTTGGAAGACGACAATCTCCCCTACATCAAATGCTCTGATAAACTGTCCTCCGGTAAACATACACCGGAAACAGGACCACTATAGCGCCCCCTTGAAAATGCGTGATGAAAATCGTGTTGCTCCCTCCCCCATCTTGTGACTAAATAACAGTGATCAAATTGAATTTGAAGCTGAAATCACAAACAATGAACGCGGCCATAAAGACCTAGAGACGAATACCAAATGCCCTGCTAGACCTAAAAAATGCAATAACTCCACTAAAGATCTGCCTATTGAGATAAATAACATCAAAATATTACACATAAATGCTCGCAGTCTCAATGGTAAAATGGATGACGTACGAGTAATGTTGATCACTAACGATATCGATATTTTATGCGTATCTGAAACATGGTTCGATTCACGAGTCGAAAGCTCATATCTCAGCATTGCCGGGTACACATTGTACCGTTATGACGGAGTCAAGAGTAATAGAGGTAGCGGTTCATGCATTTTCATCAAAGATGTCTACTCTACATCCTTATTTCCGATAAAAGAAAAATGCGAAGACATAGAAATGGTTTGGCTCAATGTTCAGGTAAACAAACACAAGTCTTTCATTATCGGCAGTCTTTACAGACATCCGTCAGCATCTCTACGTCCAACATTAGATTTCATTGAAAATACGTTTAAATTAATCTCTGCAGCCAAAAAATCTTTCTATGTTTTCGGAGATTTTAACGTAGATCTGACAAATAAAAACAACAAGCTAAGCAAGATGCTGCACAGACTTAATCTTTCTCAAATGGTCCAAGAACCAACGCGAATTACCAACGCTTCCAAAACTCTTCTTGACCTAGCAATTACAAACAATCCCCAAGCAGTACTCAGCACAGAAATCTTACCGTCCTTTTCTGATCACCATTCGGTAGAATGCCAAATAAATATTGCAAAAGAGAAACAGAAATCTAGTTACATTTCATATCGCATGAAAAACCACTACTCCCCTGAAATATTTCAAGAAAAGCTATTAGACAGATGGAGTGAATTTCAAGGCATGGAAAACACCGATGATGTCAATTTACAAGTTTCGCTTTTCAACGAAAATTTCGTATCGGCTCTTAACGAATGCGCACCTTTCACTACGAAGAAAGTTAAGCCAAGAATTTCTAAATGGATAACAGATGAGATAAAACGGTTGAGCAGAGCTAAAAGAAATTTGCAGCGTGAGTACAAACTGAATAAATCAGACAGTACGCGTCGAAAATTATATAAAGATCATGAGAAGATCCTACGAAGAAAAGTTAAGGAAGCAAAACGGGACTACTTCCACAAAGAACTCTTGGCAGCAAAACAAAACCCAAAAAGAACTTGGGAAATCATTAGAGAAGTTGCTCAGTATAAAAACTCGGAGTGCAAAAGCACTTTCGACAACCCCTCAAAAATGGCTAATGACTTTAATACTTTCTTCTCAAAAGTTGGCGAAGATGTTTTCAATGAAGTATCCAGGACAGTTTCAGACACATCTACAGGAGCAAATCTGAGCGATGTATCATCCCCAAATAGTAGAAACAAATGGAGACCAAAGCCGGTTAGCGTCATAGAGTTACGAAAAATCTTATACTCACTAAAGAATACCAAAGCGACTGGACATGATGGCATAAGCCTCCAACATATAAAAGACAGCTTCCCTGTCACAGCACCCCTCATTCGTTTGATAATAAATACATCTATAGCCACAAACAAGTTTCCCGACCAATGGAAATTATCCATTATTAAGCCATTACATAAATCTAGTGATATCGACATAGCGTCAAACTACAGACCAATCAGTCTCCTGCCTGTTATGTCCAAAATATTAGAAAAAGTAATAACAAACCAGCTCTCGTCTTACATAGACGAGTCACATCTACTGCATCGCAATCAATATGCTTACAGAAGGAATACCAGTACTCAGGACGCCCTGTTAAACATAACAGAAAAAATTTACAATGATATTGACCAAAAAAAATTAACTCTCTTACTATTGCTTGATCTCTCCAAAGCTTTCGACAGTGTTGAGCATAAGAAACTTCTACAAAAAATTTCAAACCTCAGAATTGACACTCAATGGTTTGAAAGCTACCTACTAAACCGCTCTCATGCAGTGTGCTTGAATAACAAAATGTCATCATTCATACCAAACAATTTTGGCGTTCCTCAAGGTTCAATCATCGGCCCGCTCTTATTTTCAATTTTCATCAATGATTTCCCCACCATGCCGGCAAACACAAAAATCTCAATGTATGCTGATGACGTACAAATTGCCATGACAAGCTCAACAGCAGATTTAAAAGAAACACAAGCCAACGCTGAAAACCTTCTGAGAAACCTTAAATTGTGGTATGACCATAATGGCCTCAAACTTAACGCATGTAAAACGCAATGCATTATTTTTGGATCACAGAATGCGACTAAAAATTTACCACCATTCAAGCTAACATTTGGAGACGATACAATTGAACCAGTAGAGACGGTAAAAAATCTGGGTGTTTGGTTTGACAAAAATATGACTTTCAATTCACACGTCGAAACAATGTGCAACAAAATAAACGGAACCTTAATGTTCTTTCATCGCATTAAGAACACACTTGACGAAAAATCTAGGTTGTTAGTGATTCAGTCTTTAGTTTTATCGCGCCTGGACTACTGCAGTCTTGTATGGGGAAATTTACCTCAATATCGTCAGGAAGAGTTGCAAAAATGTCTAAACTTCGCCGCCAAAGTGGTGTGCAAAGGAAATTTCAATAAATACGATCATGTCACCCCTCTTTTAAGAAAACTCGACTGGATCCCAATACCGAATAGATTCATGATCCAAAAAGCTCGACGAGTGTTCTCCTCTCTGTACCTCCCCCAAAGTAATGCAGAGGTGGTAAAATTTTTTCCATCTAATATCCCAAACAAAAAACCAAATCGGAGGAATGATGTTTTAGTCAGTTACCGTTCATCTAGCGTGGGACAAAAAGCTCTCTCAGTTTCTGGAGCTTTTTTGTGGAACAAGCTTCCCCAGCATATCAAAAACTCTAAAACTGTAAAAGAATTTAGAGTAAATGTGTCACGTCATTTTGCATCTCTATAGACCTGCAGCATTTCGGTGTGAATTTCCCATTTACCAGAAATTTTAATTTTCCTGAAATTTCTGTTAGAAAATTAGAAACTATTTCATTTTACGTTTGCTAAGCCATTCGTGCATTCATCTTAACTATTTCTGTCGACAATAATGAGCACCCCAGCCGTGAGTTCAAGACAGCAGAATGAACGTTTTTTTCCATAATTAGGAGTATTTCCTCATTTTTATTTTGTTATTTTTTCTTCTCTGTGTTAATATTTAACATCCGTATGGAAAAAATACTCTGAAATACATTTTGTGTGTACACCAATATGCAGGTTTATAAATGTGAGGATTGTGCAAAGTTTATAATGAATTAAATTTTGGCTAACGTTGTCTCGTTATTTCAAAATCATTCTCGAAGATGTTTTCAATCGATTTCGGCTGAGCTGGGGGGAGAGGTTAATTTAAGCATTTTCATTTAGTCTTTTAATATTTTTCCTTGCGTTCAGTGCACACCAGCACTAAACTTTAAAATCGAAAAAAACTGTTAATTTCTGTTATCAAAATTATCACTTTGGACCATTGCTTAATCTACCTATATGTGCCAAATTTTGTAAATATTCTCCACTCAAATGTGATATCCGGCCACAATGTTACTCCATTTTATCCCATGTACACATGTCTGTATAATGCTGAAGAGTTGTGTTGTTTCTTGACTGTAACCTGAGTTTTCTTAAAAATTTCTATGAAGAAACTAAAAATCAGTTCATTTTACGTTTTCCGAAGTCTTCTTTTCCTTTTAGTTATTTTTTTTTCGAATAATTTCTTAGGATTACAATGAGCTCAACTGTCATTATCGGTGTAATAGATGGTAGGTTGTTTCTATCCTCTTATTTTATATTTGTATTTTTTTCTTATATTTCATTCTCAATAAGTTCATATATTAATATGTGTGTGTACGTATATAGGTATATATATATCTACATAAATAGATATTCATGTTTCTATTTCATTTCTTTACACAAAAACCATCCGGTTAATAAATTTTATTGCACTAGCGAAATGATTCAAAAATAGATCTCCCACTTACACCAGAGGACGTCTCTGTGAATCGGATAAATGACAAATACAATTAATGAAATTAATCGTAATTTGAGCGTATGAATCGTGGTAAAATTATCTTTCTGTCCGTATGTTGTACAAGCAAATTTTGATGTTGAGTATATGTTTGTTTGCGCATTTCTGCCAAAATTTTGTAGATATTTGTCAATCATGAGTGGTAACTGGCCTACACTGTATCTCCATTTTATCCCATGTACCCATGTCCGCATGATGTTGCAGAGAATATCGAGAAGATATGATATATGATATATGTTGAAGATATATGTTTTTTTTTTTTGTTGTTCCTCAGCGGTAACTTGAGTTTTCTTAAAATTTCCTTTAGGAAATTAAAAAACCATTCCATTTATACGTTTTTCGAAGTCCTTTTCTATTCCTTATCTTTCCTCAGGTTATTTCTTACGATTCATCAGAGCTTGGGCTGTCATTTTAAATATTGAAAGAGTAAGATTATTTTTCATGTCTATTAGCATTTTTCTTATATTCGTTTTCAATACGTATATATATGAATATGTGTGTTGGTGTGTGCGTGAGTATGTACGTGTGCGCACGCAAACATAAATGTTTATGTATCAGTGTAAAGATGCACACGTTTCGCACACATATATGCGCACATGTACATATATCGGTTTCTATTTCTACTTTTTGCATAAAAAGCAAAACCTCAAGACACATTACATTTTACCTAAAGCTCTGCGATCAGTTAACACTGCACCAAATTTCAGAAATAAACAAATTGATTGCGCTTGCTTTATGATTTATAAATCGATCTATCACGACCCCGAAGGGCATTTCTGTGAACAGAAGAAATTAAAAAGTATAAACAGACAAAGGAAATAAAGCAATCGTGCAAAAAATTATCTCTATATTTGTATGCCGAACAAGCCATGCATTTCAATTTTGAGTGTAAGTTTGTTTACGCATTCCTAGATGTGCGTGCTGTGTTCGCGATGTTCTTTACAAATTATTTCGAGACTATCTTTTTCTCAATACTTGATTGTCATTTACGGTGTTGTTTCAATCTAGTACGGTGTAGCGTTTTTTTGTATTTTTCCTACTTCGATGATCTTATAAATAATTCGAAAAATACTAAAGAATTCTTCGAAACTGCCAAGTTCTTAGTTGAAATTATCGAAGTAGGAAAAAGGCAAGAAGCGCTGTACCGGAATCTCTTGGAATATAAAATATCCAAGAGATAATATTTCTCATTTCTCATTCAACTACCCTTGACAGAGTTAAACTATTAGCACGACCCGTATGGTTTGTCTATTAGTACGCCTCGTATATTTTTTCTATTAATATGCCTCGTATGGTCTATCTATCTGTACACCTATGATAGTATTGTCTAATATTACATCTCGTATAGTTTGTCTATTATTATGCCTCGTACGGCTTATCTATTTGTACACCTCGTATGGTTTGTCAATTAGTATTCCTCGTATGGAACTTTGTTAGACTATTAGCACACCACGTGTGGTTTGTCTATTATAGTACGCCTCGTATATTATGTCTATTAATATGCCTCGTATGGTCTATCTATTTGTACACCTCTGATAGTTTATCTATTAGCACACCTCATATAGTTTGTCGATTATTATGCCTCGTATGGCTTATCTATTTTTACACCTCGGATGGTTTGTCAATTAATACTCCTCGTATGGATCTTTTGTTTTAGGACGTCTTATATTAAGGAACTTTTAAAAGCCAATATGTTGGCATATGTATCTCATGTGACAACTTGGAAATAAACGGTTTTGTTTAAATCTAAAGCTATAACTCATTAAACACTCATATGCGACAGAAAAAGCATAGCAGAAAACTTGTTCATTTAAACCTAATTAACTATGTTTAGGCTCCAAAAACTGGAAAAATTTATTCTTGCCAAATGCTACACATTTACCGTAATTTTCCAGTCAAGTAATATTTAAGGTAATGTTGAGTAAATACTCATTTGCACAAGAAAAGGAATAGAAGAAAAGTTGTTTATTTTAATGTGATTACCATGATTCAAGCAAAAAAAATTGAAAATCGATTAGAGTGTTGTTCTGAAAATTTACTCAAATTTTGGTCAATGTGAAGTTTAATGCAATCACAGAAAATAAGAATTCCGATCTTAGGAATCACTAAAGGACCCATTTAAGAACGTTTTACATGAATGGTTTTCTGCTCGCTGATGCGTTAATTTCGAATAATTGAACTTTGAAGTTGGCCTTTGCGCCAAAGGAAGCGAGCGCGTGAAACGGAATTTAATTAATACCGGAAGCTATCACAAACGTAAAGAGGTTGGGCTGTGAGGGGGAGGCACAGTTCTTCTAGTGAAAATTATAAATAAAGCTTCTAACCCACCCATTAGGGTGACGACCGCAATCTTGTTGACATCGGGTCCAAGATGGCGGCGCCCATGGTGGTCGCCATCTTAGACCCGATGTAAACAAGATTGCGGTCGTCACCCTAATGGGTGGGTTAGAAGCTTTATTTATAATTTTCACTAGAAGAACTGTGCCTCCCCCTCACGACCCAACCTCTTTACGTTTGTAATAGGGGTTAGCTTCCGTTTTTAATTAAATTACGCGCGCTTCCTTTGGCGCGGGAAAGCCAACTTCAAAGTTCAATAGTTCGAAAATAAAGCATCAGCGAGCAGAATGTCGTTCATGTAAAACGTTCTTAAATGGGTTCCTTTAGTGATTGTTTGGAATATAATTATTAATTTCCGTGATTGCATTAAACTTCACATTGACCCAAATTTTGAACAACACCAGTGAAATTTGGGTCAAATTTTACTTTATTGTTTTCAACGATTTTCATAATTTTATTGTCAAAAATCAATACAGGAACACGTTCAAAAACGTTTTACATGAATGACGTTGTGCGCGCCGATGCCTTATTTTTGAATTATTCAACTTTGAAGTTGGCTTGTGCGCGCCAGGGGAGCAAGCGTGCCAAGCGTAATTTAATAAATAACCAAAGCTAACTCCCTATTACAAACGTAAAGAGGTTGGATCGTGAGAATTAGCCCCAGTTCTTTTAGTGAAAATTTTAAAAAAAGGTTTCTAGTGATGTCCGTTTACATCATCTCCAATGACTGCCACCCGGTACCCAAGATGGCATCCGCCATCTTGGAGCCGATGTAAACAGACGTCACTACAATTGTTTATTTATAATTTTCAGTAGAAGAACTGTGGCTACCCCTCTTAACCCAACCTCTTTACGTTTGTAATAGGGAGTTAGCTTCCGTTTCAACTCTGAAATTGCGCAAAAAGGGCAATTCAGGAGCGCCGCTTGTATAACTTCAAACTTACATAGGCCTAACTCGAAAACTTAGCATTTACGAGCACATTGTCATTCGTGTAAAATGCCATAAAATCAACTATATTACCTATCCATGGCAACGAAATTATGAAAATTATTGATAACATTAAAGTAAAATTTGACCAAAGTTTTTTTTTATTGTAAACCTAGTAAAATTTGACATCACATCCTAGGCTACTTCCAAATTAATTTACACACAGAAATTTAGATACAACTGGAGCTGATAGCACCCTACCACAAGATTTAGGTCACCTTTTTGGAATGAAAAGCTTCAAGGTATTAATAAAATTGAAAATGAGCAGTAAGTCATTTTTTGGCATTCAATTGTAGCACATCATATTCCTATTTTTTATTTTTTTTATATTTTAAAATGCAGGCGAGTCGACAGCATTTTTCCATGGAACTAGCATATCAAATTTGAACTGTTCCAATTGTATCCGGGTTCAAAGCTTTGATAAAGAGATGTAACTTCATCCAGTGAAAAAATCAGTTGAGCCATCCTTTTTAAATTATATTAAAATAATATTAAAAGTTTAATTTCTTACCTTCCCGTTTCAAACTCCAGTGAACATATAACAATAGCACAACATCACTTTTCATTGGAATGTGCGTCTTAAATGCTGATAGGATTTTTCCGTAGTCGGTCTTTTTGAAATGGCTGCTGCTAACATAAATAAGAGTTATTAATTGAAATTAAACTGGACATTTCAACTCGGCAAAATCCATTCTTTAGAATTGAAACCAAAACATTGAAATATCTTGGGTAAATTTTTAGAATTACTCCGACATTAAATTAAGGAACACTTATTTAATTTCACTTGAGGCCGCGACATTTCACTTCACTTGATTCGCTCACACTTCGTTTGAACGGCATGCCAGATTGTCGTACCAGTAACGCTTCGCTTGCAGTAATGTCAGATTTCGGGTTAGCAGTGTCGCCAGATGCAATGTAACTTTATGTAAGCGGCGCTGTTAATGGTGCGATGCCATGACGTCCCTCGCACGCAGCACGATTCGATAAAAGACTGGTTTGCTGCTACCTGTTCTTTCGTCTACTAAGGCTATTGGTTACCACAAACATAGGAGAAATCTCAAAAACTGGTTCTCTTGACAGACGGCTATACTCCCTCCATATATACTACCTCCACGCACTGACCGGTCTAGAGCTGCGCCGCAGCCGCCGCTCACACGTGCGGCGCTGCACGGATTCGAGCAAAGCGAATCGGGAATTTCGAACACACACACACAAATATGAACCTCTGTGGTGAGCCTCGTCTACACGAGTCGCGCCTCAAGGCCGAAATGTCCCCTAGTGTAAACACCCCTTTAGTCTGGGCTGTGTGAGAGGACTTGTGTGGCAGTGACCACTACCCCATTTTTTTCACATTGCCCACAAGCGAACCTACTGTGCAGCAACCGCTATATATTATTAAGCGGGCTGATTGGGAAACGTTTAGTAGTTTGACACAGATGGGGGAGTTCCCAGAAGATTTGCCTGCTGAAGAAATGGTGGATCGGTTTGTTGCGACCCTCCGAGTAGCTGCCAGCATCGCGATTCCGCGGACGCGAGGGGGAGCTGTAAAACATAGAGTACCCTGGTGGAATGAAGAGTGCACAAAAGCCAAAATTTAAAGGAAACGAGCCCTGCGCTGCTATCAGAGAAGCGGCAGAGTAGCTGATAAGATCTCCTACAACCGCGCCAGAGCACGTGCCCAAATGGTCAAAGATGTCGCACGGAAGGAATCTGGGAAGAAATACGTTTCCTCCCTGAATGGAGATTCGCCAATCTCTAGAGTTTGGAACAGAGTGGGAAAGATGCTGAAGAGAAACAAAACCACAACACCCTGTTTGATGACTGGAAATGGGCTTGAGGCAGACCCCCGTGAAGTTGCTAATACACTAGCCCGGAGGCTTGCGGACGTCAGCAGCGGACGCCACTACCCACCAAACTTTCTTGCTAGGAAACAGCGATTAGAGGCGCATCCTTTAGATTTCTCTGACGATCATCATCATTTGTATAATGACCCAATTACTATACTAGAACTCTATAATGCTCTGAAAGAGTGCAAGAATACCGCACCAGGACCAGATGAGATACACTATAAATGCTGAAACGACTACACCCAACCGCTATCACAGCCCTCCTTACGATATTTAATGAAGTTTGGACCACAAACCAGTATCCTCCGCAGTGGCGGATAGCCATTGTATTGGCCTTCCCAAAACCTGGCAAACCTCCAACAGATCCAGCAAGCTATCGACCAATCGCTTTAACTATTTGTATTGGGAAACTCCTTTAGAAGATCATCAGCATTCGTCTCATGAGACATTTAGAATCGAGAAATTTGATCTTCCAGCACCAATATGGTTTTAGAAAACTCCGAGGCACTACGGATGCTCTGGTTCAAATTCAGAACTATTTGGTGGAGAATCGCGCATCTAATCGACACTCGGTTTGTATCTTTCTTGATCTAAATAAAGGATATATGACACCACCTGGAGACACGGCATACTCTGTGAAACGCACCGACTGGGAATTAGGGGAAACATGGCTGAGTACATCAGACAATTCTTGAATGGACGTACATTCAGAGTAAGAATGGATCCTCTTTCTCAGACTGGATGATGCAAGCCGAGGGAGTCCCTCAGGGCAGTGTTCTGAGCAGCTGCCTGTTTCTGCTCTCCATTAATGGAATGTTGTCTGACCTGCCACCAGGTGTCATTGGTTCTTTGTATGTGGATGACGTGATGTTGTGTGCATCTTCGGCTTATTTGCCAGCTCTGGAGCGACGAATGCAGATGGCAATCAATAGAGTTGCCGTTTGGGCCACCGATCACGGCTTTTGTTTCTCTATCAATAAAACCTGTGCTCTTCATATAAAGCCGAAACTTTCTCGTGAACCTAATCCAGACATCACTCCTTTTGGCGAACAAATTACATTCGCACCAACAGCAAGATTCCTTGGGATTCTTTTGGATGATAGAATGACCTGGAGGCCCCATATAGAGCAGCTGAAAACTGAGTGCATAAAGAAACTTAACCTACTGAAATGTTTATCTTGGCGTAGTTGGGGGGCTGATCGCCTGACGCTTTTACTCTTATACAGAGCCTTAATTCGATCCAAGATGGACTATGGATGTGTGGTTTACCAAGCGGCAAAGCAAGGCTTGCTAAGGATGCTCGATCCAGTTCATAACGCTGCCATCAGAATCTTCACTGGTGCCTTTCGCACCGTTCTGATAGCCAGTCTACTTGCTGAGAGCGGGGAACCCTCACTGCTGGTGCGACGAGCTCAGCTGACTTTTCAAAATCTGGCACGCCTCAGCCAACTTCCAACGTCTTCTACCTACCTTGCAGTACGAGTTGCTACTCTGGAACTGGCTGAATTTCCGTACACCTTGCCAGCATCTGTGGACTACCGTGAAATGGCAAACACTTTACGCTTACCTCCACTGAGGGTTCTATCGGTGGAACAGAGAGATGTCCCCACATGGCGCATATCCATTCGAACCTTCTATCCACAGTGTAAATATCCTAAAAAAGATGAATTGCACCATCTAGCCTTGAGAGCTCTTTTTGAAGAACATAGAGCCACTGAACACTCAAACTCTGTTCACATTTCCACCGATGGCTCAAAAAGCGGAGGAGCTGTTGGTTGTGCTGCAGTCTCACCGACTACAACAGCTGCCCATAGGCTCATGGGTGTAACGTCTATTTTTACCGCTGAGCTGTATGCGGTGCGAGAAGCTCTGCGTATCGTCGAAGAGCTTCCGGAGGCCAATCACACAATTTTTTGTGACTCAAGAAGCGTTATAGAGGTTCTGCGATGCTATAATAGCAACAACCCACTTGCGTACGAGATTCTGTGCCAGTTGTTACATCTGCAGAATGTGGCAAAGACAATAACAATATGTTGGGTTCCAGCTCACATTGATGAAGTAGGAAATGATGCAACCGACCGTGAAGCAAAAGATGCGTCTGTTTCCGACGCATAGCCGTTGAATGATGGAGTGCCATGCAGAGATTGCTACCCAGAGATTAAAATCTCATTAATGCGATGGTGGCAACACCAGTGGACAGAGATGGATGGTAATAAATTGAGACTACTTAAAGATACTACAAGACCGTGGTCATCTTCCTCTTGTAGCTCTCGCCTGTCGGAGGTTTTGTTGTGTCGACTCCGTACTGGGCACACTAAACTTACTCATGAACATCTTTTGGAACGCCGACCGCCGACTATGTGCGAGGCTGGCCATACGCTGATATCAGTCCTACATGTGCTTGCCGAGTGCCCTCGGTATGCTGCTGTGCGTCGACGACTCTATCCCTATACTCGAAATATGGACCAGACTGCTACTCTGCGGGAAATTCTAACGGAGTTTCCCAAGCGCCGCTTTGATGTGACTACGCTGCTGACATTCCTACAACTCTGTGGACTAACAGGGAAGATATAAGAACACGAACAGTGATGAGGACTAATATGAACTTTGATTACACGTGATGTCGTCCTGGGGGACTGTAGATGGGAACTGCAAAATGGCCGGGCGCGCTGCGTTGATACCTCGGAGGGTTTCAGAGTGGGTAAGGCGCCCGGCCATAAATGGGTGGGCAGCTGAAACCCCCTAAGGGGTTTAGCTGCCCAGTGCGTTTGAATGTATTGTAACTCGGTAAATGACCACGATAACAGCTGAGTCCTGCTTGCACCGTGGTGGTGATGATGTGGGTGATGACTGGAGTTATTTTTGTTGCGGCTGGGATTGAAGCTGTCGCTAAATGGGCCTATTTACTTACTTGACTCCGTTAGATTTGACCTTCTGAAACCGATGAATTAAAATATATTTAAGCTTTGGCTACCTTATAATCTGAACTGCGGATAAAACCCCCTTCGGTGCGACATAGAGGTTCCCTCTGAAGCGCTAGCAAGCTCCCTACTACTACTACTACTACTACTACTACTACTACTACTACTACTACTACTACTTGTGCAGCAGTCACACGGTGCATATCATTTCTAAAATGCCCTTACATCACGGAATGGGCTGCAATTGAACGCTGCAATAATTAAAAGCCTCGTTCAAGAGTTGCTTCTATGTTAAACGCATTTCACTCCTCAAAAATGTTTTCGTCTAAAAATCTGAAATTCTCATTCCGGACATGTTACAACTCTAAAGTTGTGGCATATTTATAAATTCGTAATGTGTGCATATAAGTTACGTCATATTCTTTTTCTGCTTCCTTAATCTGAAATAATATTTTTAATTAACACGCACCTCATTCAGAAATTATGCATCATGTCTGAAAATAGATTTTCCTCCACTTACGTCATTATTAGAATGAGTTCCTCAAAAATGAATACCCCATCCACCTAATTTTTATTCTACTTATGAAATGTATTCGTTCAGGTGTTACATTTCATCTTAAATGGCAAGTTTTTTAACGTGATGTCTTTAACTCAAGTTACGTTACACCAGAACTCTAGTAGTACAAGTAATGTCAAATGTTTGACTGCTGAGAATCAGTATTTTCTTACTTTTTTGTGACGTATAGTCCTTTGGAGCACCAAAATATTCTTTTCCTTGATAAAATATGTTCAATTCTTTTGCTTAGTTTCATCACTATACATACCCTAATAAGGACATTAGAAATCAGCTCGATGTGCCCATTTTTAAATATGCTTCGCTCCTAAGGTGTGCTTTATTCCAACTCAACCCAAATATGGCCTCTTCTCTACGGTGCCTCCTACAGTTCTTCTGTCATATTTCTGTGTCATATCTCAACTCTAGAACACATTTAATTTATTTTACAGTCACCAAGTACAAATTTTGGCTTTAAAGTGCCACTCTCTCACCGTAGGATTTCAGAAATTTAATTCTCCCAGTTGTCTAAAAACATTTCTTATTCAAGTCCGGACTTGGATAAGAAAAGTTTTTTTTCCGAAATATAGGGAAGACTGATTGATTATATAGTCAGTCTTCATTACATTGCGTTTTACAAATTGGGGAAATCACACGTCAAATTAAGAGGCAGCTGATTTCAGTTTCATATCTTAATTTTTCCGTTTGGGGCTCATTCTTATAGCCGGTATATATGTACAATGAATTGTACATCTAGTCACATTGTTTCTTGATTTGTCAATGTTCATCTTGCCATGTTTACATTCGACCGTCAGTACATATTTTCCTCAAACTTTACTTTTCCAAACATATTGTGTATGGTCAATCCATGAAAATTCAGCTACTGGGTTTATTTCTCACCTTGTCGAAATACGATGGTTAAAAAAAGTGATGCAGTTCATTACAGCGTTGCCTATGTTCATACATCCTGATAATAATATGTGCAGTTTGACTCTGAATCGAACTAATGCTCACTGCACTCCTGCCTACACACTGCATTCGTTTGGGCCTTAAAACCATATTCACCGTTATGCAAAAACAAAATATTATAAATGCATGGGTGTAAAAAACCAAAATGCATCTCGTTCAAGTTATTCCCAATATTTAAAAACTCATCTTTTTCTAACAATATCACAAAGATTCATTTTACGACATGATAGGTTTCTTTTGAATGAATGAGTGAATGTTTCTACTTAAAATGCCTGAAATGTTATCAATTACACTGAGATTCGTACATTTGGTGAGATTTAGATTAATTTTGAACGGTATCATTTGTTACAGAACATGTTCCTGCGGTACGCCTACAACCACAACCTCTCTGTCGCTGTACCGGCCGCAGCCAATTATTTCGGCCACCCGGCGCCGTTTGAAGTGAGTTTCTGCAGAAGTGAATTAATATCTCGTGTACTGTGGGGTGGGTTATAATTTGAGAGCTTGGTAGCAAACCTTATCTGTTGTGCCCTGTCCACTAAAAGTGGCGGTTGATCGGCTGTTTTGTAATTTTGCACGCTTATGCTTCGAGGATCTTTCTCCTCTACATGTAAACTGATTTCCTCTTTGGTAAATTATCACAACTTTATAATGAGGTGCCTTCTAATTCGTTCGAGTATCAAAATTTCAATCAAGTTCAGTGTCTAAATAAATTACTCTTCAACAACCAATTGAGATTTGAAATTAAAGCTATTTGTATAATCTTAAAGGAAATAATAGAACCGCGACCCCATGAACTCTCCTTTAAAATATTGCCGAGTTATTTTTCTTATATTTTAGCTTTTTATTCCGTTGTTGATCAGGCCTATAGCTGAATGCTTTATATAAATTATCCTCATACTTTCACTATAGATGATGAATTTTGTTAATCTCTTTCCTATACACGTTAAATTTTGATAGACTAACTCAAAGTTTTTCCGATTATACCCTCACCATCACAACACAGATATTTGGTTTCGTTGTGCAAATTGATTATGCCAGCTTATCTGCCTACTGCAGATGAATTACCTGACCTGCAACTCAGTTTCGTCCCAAACATCTACCGTAAATCTCAGAAATTAGTGACGCAGTCGTGTATTATTTGTGGTTGTATTTCAATATCGTGAGTGCAGTGAGTCAATTTTTTAGTGTGTAAACTTACTTTCGTCCGACTTAGTTGTCCCAGCTGTTGCGAGTTGCAAACTGGTATTCCAGAAAACTTGTAAATTTTTGTCGTTATTTTAATTACAGAGAAGAAAATTCTGTCCTTCAATGGCATGGCTGAACAGCAATATGAACACACACATCTTCAAATTTGAAACCATTATGTTTCATGAAAAAGTCTCTTGCATCCTTGAAAAAAAGAGTTGCTTATCTACAGTGCTCGGCCTAAATCGACTCTTAATAATGTTTTAGGATTTAAAACTTGAGGGCAATAGTTCAAACGTTTATTATGGTTTTTGGAACGAAACCACAACGAGTTGCTTCTCCAAAAGAGGAAATACAGAGTTGCAACAACAACGAGTTGCTTCTCCAAAAGAGGAAATATAGTAACCGCACTCAAGTTAGGGGCATCCTGAGGACTCCAGCGGATTCCGAAATTCTTAGTTTCCTCTGTAGCAGTTTGATTTAAGGCTCCTTAAAAACGGCCAGAAACGCGAAGCTCCCCAACGCGAGGTCTACGAAACGTGACTCTCCAGAGTTCAAGACGACAAATAGAAAGACGGCAGCTCGTCCAATAAGACCACCACTGGCCAGCAATACGGTACTCCAAGGGAAGCACAGAGTCGTTCTGAACAAGGAGACAGGACTTTAAGAAGTCTGGCTATACATCACTAATTATAGTAACAGAATAATATTTCGCTGCTTTATAGTTTCAAAGTTTCACGTACATATATCTCAGGTAGATTTTAAGAAAACATTAATTACCTTGAATATTAAATCCCTATTCAAGAGGCTGCAAGAGCCGGGTCGAGGAAGTTAATGGGCGAAAACCCCGCTTAATTAATAAAGAGAAAATAGTTTAAGGAACCAGACCCACTTTTAAAAGGGCGACATGCTGCCCAAGCAGTAAGTTAAGTTTAAGTTAGTTTAATGGGTACACGCAAAGGCGTCCCGTTTTAGGTTTAATTAATTAATGCGTTTTAATGTTAGAGTGGGTCCAGAAGAGGTTCGAACATGCTTAATTCTAGAGATACAAATTTGAACACAATAAAACGAAAAGAAAAGTTGCAGCTGCAAAACAAAAAACGAAGAACAGAAAGAACTAAATTCAAACGGCTTCAAATCCTTTTTTTTCTGGCCACTAAGCCAGGCGATCGGAAGAGAGCTTCTTCTTCCACAGGGCCAGGCCACGATCAGTAATGCGGAAGATTTTCAACAAATGACAATAATAATGCATACGAAAATCAATTGCAATAACTCCTAATCCCTGCAAAGAAATAGACTCTTGTTTTACATGGACCTTTACCAAATCACTCGAACAGACTGTACGTCTGATTCATCGTTCGTACTCCTTGGCCGTCCCCGTGGTTCATGAAGACGGCCAAGACGCTCTCATATACATATACAGTACATTGCATGTAACAATGCTAATTTAAATTACGCTCTTTGAATTTTAACTCAATTCAGTTTCTTAGATGTCCTGTTTTAGAACGTGGCACAAACATATTGAACTGGTTGTTGCGCGAACATGTGTGACAAAGCCTGTCCATAAATGCGCTAACTTCAATGGCATTCTTCCATTAGATGTACACCAGAGACACATTTGCTCATAACTTCCGAATTCAATGCCCTTTACAGAGCCGCTTCATGCCAGCCAACCTGCTGCCAAAAAGTGGCAAAGTGGACGTGTTCGCCGTGCACTCGCGCCTCAATCCTGCCCAGCATCTGCAGGTGCTCCATCCAGACACCGCCTTCGTCACTGCTGTCCGGGACCCTGTGTCGCTCTTCGAGAGCCTTTATAATTATTTCCACCTCAATTATTTCTACGGCTTCTCGCTCAAAGAATTCATGGACTTACCTTATGAGGTTAGTGACTTTTAGACTTTAAAATAAAGTTGGTACTTTTGCCCTAATGTATATCATTCAATTTCGCAATTTGTATTGATACGCAAGTAATGCTAACCGTACGATAAATTGTGTACTTTAACAAGTGTGAAGTTTCTATCAAATCTGTTATGAAAATTATTTATTATCAAACGTTGATATCATGGGTTTAGAGCATTGAAATAATTTGAACATAGTTAGCACTTTTGTCTTACAAGTGTATACAGTGATAGTACTCGTATACCGATACCTTGGTCAATTCAGCTGCCTGATGGTAACAGTCAAAAAAATTTAGCTTTGTATTGCCTGCAATTGATCGCTTTTCTAACTTCATAAATTGACTGAATGCAGTTGTATTTATATACTGCCGATTTCTGTGCGTCTGTAAACATTCGTTCTGGCACCTAGCTTACACTATTCATTAAGGTTTCTGATATTTCTGATTACATTTTAAGACGAGTTTGCGAGTAGTAGTTTGGAAATGAAAGGAATAGGAATTATTGATAGTAATTTATTTTCAGCAAGAAAAGGAATTATTGATAGTAATTTATTTTCAGCAAGAAAAGGAATTATTGATAGTAATTTATTTTCAGCAAGAAAAGGAATTTTTGATAGTAATTTATTTTCAGCAAGAAATATATTCAAATTGTTTCTTTCAACGCAGTTCACTTATTTCACTTAAAAAAGGACAAAGTTCGATCATAGCAATCAGTCGGGAGTTCAAAAGTCGTTGTGTTTCTTTCTTGACATCTGTTTGCGCTAAACTGACAGAAAACATCCTTGAACTGTCGTCATCTTATTGTGTTCTTTGCCCATTTATACACTTCGCCATGTACTTTTCCAGCCTCCCATTGTGTTGGAAGGAAAAATGTCAGCGATAACTCACGTTTGACATCGCTACCCCTCCTTGGGGAATTATAAAGGTCTAGGTATTTGAACAGATAAAAATTTTGAAGAATTCTTCTTACGAAAGTAAGATTCCGGGAGAACAAATACATCATTTAACCTGCATGAACTGCAGATACAAATAATGAGCCACCCAACCGAGTTCAGACCAAATTGAGTTTGAAAACATAGCCCGAGAAATTGTAACGACTCATGACTTTCTTTCTATATTGTCGTCACTGCACTCTTGAAAAATCTTATTTTACAAATAAATGATTTACACATCATTCTTTGTCCCATCATTGAGATTTATTATCAACATTGCTCATATTTACCACCGTACACTCCGAAAATTTTAATATATGTGTCCCGACTAGACTGCGGATATATGATCTTCGAGAGGTCTAGTCTGAATTACGGGTATCGAAGGCATCGAGGAAATACGCGGTCTCTTCGAATTGGTTTCTTTATTCAATGGCCGTTGACACCGTAAAAACTGCACAATAAGGGCATGTTTTAGATTCAAGAAATAAAAACTATAGTTAACAGCACGAAATGTACATTTCTGGGTTCAAAAATGAATTTTAAGGACAACGCAGAATGACATCCTTAGGTTGAGAATTATAGTTGAAATTATGGCTAATCGCACACAAGGACATTTTCTAAGTTTAAGAATGAACTCACAATGAATACATCTTGGGTTCAAATGAGAGAATCTGCAATTGACTGCACAACCAAGAAATATATAGGTTCAAAAACTTCCACAAATGACCACAATGACATTTCTTGACTTCATGAACAAACAAGAGAAACAACCGACTAATGCTCGAGGGGCAACTAGCTATCACTAGAACCAAACAAGATATTCTAATGATAATGATCTACCACGCCAGTCTCAAGAGTCTGTGGCAGAAAATAAAATTTGACTTCTCAATCATGAGATGCATCTTTGCACACGGCAATGTAGAATCGCATCTTATTCACATAAGACTAAAGGCACGACAAATGAAACAAGCACTGTTATATTTGAGGTGGAAACTAGAAATTTGACCCTTCAAACTTGAAATACATTTGCACACGGCAATGTAAAATCACACGTTATAATATGCACATGGAAGTCGCTCTACTTGCCTCCCATAATTTCTGCACTGTGCACATACTGTGCGCTGTGGTCAAAAGAGGACAGTCTACTCTCGCATACTCACGTTTTGTGGGGGGATGGTATTCTCACGCCATATAAGTCTTCAATTTCAACCTACATATAGATAGAAAGGCTATCCTAGTTTTGCTTTACTCTACCTGGGGGAATACGCAAATAATTAGGTTTTTGATACTGAAGGAACGTTACAGCAGGAATTTATACTATGATTATATCTTTGTCCTAAGCTTGAGAAACAGTCCTACCATCACTCGTGTGAAAAGCCGTGTAAATCATACGTATGCTAGTATCAACTTAGGCACATAAAGTCACACGGGCATGGGCACATTAAGAATTCCTGCGGACATATTCTCAGTCTACCTCAAATTCACTTCAGCTCCAGGCTTCCACCTTGCTGACTGGCGCAACTTGCTCAGCCCAGCTCATGGGTAATGAGCCAATTTAATATAAACATAAAAAAAATTTTTTTATGACAAATAAAGGTGAACTAATCTCAGTCCGAGCTACGCAATTTCTAGAAGCACGGGTTATCAGTTCTATCTAGCTGCTTATATTTGAAAGTGTCAATTTAACTAATTATGCTCACTCTCAGCAAGCATTGGCTGCTGCCATCCTCCAATAATTCCAGACAAATTCATATTGCAGCATAAATCAATTCACACTGCACATCCATGATGCAGCATAAATCAACCCACACTGCAAGTTCACAATACAGCACAGATCAACTCACACTGCACAAACAGGAAAAATTCTCAATGGCAAATTCCTGTTGCTGGGAGCAACAGGAGTTCTGTTTCCAATAATTCCAGACAAATTCACATTGCAGCATAAATCAACTCACACTGCAAGTTCACAATGCAGCGCGGATCAATTCATACTGCAAATTCACAATGCAGCATAAATCAATTCATACTGCAAATTCACAATGCAGCATAAATCAATCCACACTGCGAGTTCACCATGCAGCACAGATCAACTCACACTGCAAAAACAGGAAAAGTTCTCAATGGCAAATTCCTGTTGCTGGGAGCAACAGGAGTTCTGTTTACAATGGTCTGACTCGATATAGGTGTTTCGCCGGTTGCCAGCAGCATCGTTGAACGCTCTAGGAACCGGCTGTTCACCATCAAACACACAATACATGGACATATATCTAGATCAGCGCACGAAATATTTAAAGATTAAATAATTTCTAACACGTTTACACTTAGAAGTTACAATCTTGAGCTCTATCTTAGGAGAACGTCTGCACTCGGTCAAATTAGACAATGGAAGACGCTGTGTTGGGCTTGCGGACCAGTGCGCGGATCCGCGGCCGATGTTGCCACAGAGTTTCTTAAAAATTCGCGTCTCGTAAGACGCGACAATATGCGAAGTATTCTTCGCTATAATACCCACCCATCTTTCAGCACTGCGCATCTATCCATTGCAGATTGCGGTAACATGACTCTCTCATCCTGCCTGCCGTCTAAACCAATCACTCCTCTCTTTAGATTCAGCTTTGGGAAAATGTTCTACTATTGACGTAACATTTCCTCCAATGAATACTAGCTCTAACAGCTTCCTTTAAATACCTTCAACGTCAAACATAGGAACAATCCATCCACTCCTCATTGACCTCACTCACTCCTCGTTGACATTGACCAAGAATACAATTTTTCTTGTATTGAATGAACAAATAAGGATTTTCATTTTTTGGTGCATTGATTCGTCTTCCGAACAGTTGCTTAAGAATTAGATATTTTTAAAATTTCATTCTCTACGTAGTTGTTATTTTTAGTTGATTTTATTTTTCAGTAAATAATTAGGGTTCCATTAATTAATACTTGTATTGCTTTGAGAAACAGCAAAAGGTGCGCAGCACATGAATTAAGTATCATTAATATTAATTTTGCTGCGTCGTATAAGAACATTGCCAGAATAATTTTACTAAAACAACTAATATTTTTATTCTTAAAGTACCGGTTGCAAACCAATAACAGCGCTGAGCAAGCCTATATACAGTAATTAAAGGAATTAAAGAATTAAAAGCGAGCTTAATAATTCATAATAACTTAAAACAAACACTGTTGCGCGTCTTCATATTGTATAATACAATATTACCTCTGCATAAAAACTTTCAGACAGGTTGCAAGAATTAATGAATTTGTTGATAAAATTTGTATTACACTAGTATACTTGACCCGAATTCCCCACAAACTTTTGCAATGAAATAAAAGATAAAAATTTTAAGTTTAAGTTCTAGCCCTCAATATTTATCAGTGAATTCCCCCTTTTTACTGAGAATGAGCATTTTCTGATAGAATGACGCTACGAAAAACTGGTCCTTAATTCCTCGATGTTGTGACACGTACTGTCATTACCTGCATGAAAAGCACGATCGACTGTTGGCCAACCTCCCGATTATGACCTCATACGTCCAGCGTGCTGAGAGTTCGTTTCCAGCAATAATCGCCCGAATGACCCCAAACGAAGTTTTCATGGTTGTGTTGAGGTTCATAGTACGAAGAATCTCTTTTGAATTACAATAGTTCTTGCTCGTGCGGAGTTCAGTACATGAACCTGACAACACTGATTCCTTATGAGTAGCATCACGATCGAAGAGTGTAGGTATGACGAAGCTGAATACTAGACTTGCCACACCCTATACTGTTTCATAACGAGAGTTCTTTTTACGGTTTCCAGAAACAAGCAAAAATGGAAAGACCACTCGGCAAATTTGGTCCCAACATGATGCTTTTCGACTTGGGCTACGACGTGCAGTGGAACACATCTGACTCCGAAATTAAAAGGATGATATCCGAAATAGCTCGCCTTTTCAGCATAGTTATGATCTCCGAAAGGTTGGACGAAAGCCTAATTTTATTAAAAGATTTGCTCCACTGGGACTATTCTGACGTTATCCTATATGAGAAGAACGCTCGCCGGGAAAAATTTAAGCAGCAGCTTTCCACCAAGCACCAAATGCAGATCCGCATGCTCAGCAAAGGTGATCAAATGTTGTACGATTATTTCCTGCAACGCCATGAAAAAGCAGTCGAAGCGTTTGGTGCAAAGAATATGGCCTCAGAAGTCGCTCTTCTCCAGTCAATGAGAGATGAAATGTTTGAATCGTGTGGGATGAAAAGAAAGAAATTCGTTGCTCCTGAAGAAATAATATTTGAAGAATATTCTTTTTTTGTAGATAGTTTAGTCATAGACGACTTAACTGATGAGGATTGCTTGATTCTTTCCCTTCCTGAGCTCAGACTCCTGGACAAGATGCGAGAATATCAAAAAGAACTACTCACGAGAACGAGTTAACAGGAACCCACACCACCAGGCTGCGTGCTGGTGTGGAACAGGAGACGTCAGAGACGATTCACATTTAATTTGTGGATTTTTGCATGTGGGTTAAGAACAGTTAAGTCGACGTTGTTGGTCTCTATGATGTACGAGTACAATAATTCAGAATGCAGATTGTTCGTCGTTGCTTGTTTTTATTATTTCTTCATTGTTTCTCTAGAAGATATTTGAAAACATTTTTCACTTTTATTGAAACATTTGAAAATGCGACATAATTCATTCTATGTAATAATTTAATTAAACATCATTTTTTTTATTTTCTTATTCCTCTCATACAATGTACTTGTTAGTCTTGTCGTGTGTGGCAATATTTCGTTTCTTACGCCCGTCACACTTTTCATACTGTTTCAGCTATGCTGCAAATGTTATGGTTACTATTATACAAAAATCCTTATGTCTTTGACTCCGGTGAACTCTTTCGTACCAGTATTATAAATTATTTTCCGTACCATTATTATAAATTATCTTTCGTGCCAGTATTATAAATTTGTGTTATGGTAAAATATTTTATTCCCTGCGAGCTCATTATTTTTTGCATACTAGTTGATACGATAAAATGAAAAATTGTTCCAACTCCCGAATGTCGCCCTCTTAGTCTTAGACGCAAAATATATCAAATCTGCTCCTTTTACTTTTAACATCAATCCCTCATTTCACTAGTTCCTCCTCGTATGTTCGTACGCTCATATTTCAATATAAGTGTGCACTGATGACAGGGTTTTCAACAATGCGTCACTAAGATTATGTTTTCTCAGTTACTTGCGTTTATATGCATTCTCAAAATCAGATTAACTCATAAAAGGAAAGACATTTTTTGTGTTTTTCTCTCAATCATTTTTGTTTCGACTTGTGACATTGGTATTACGATACCCATGTGTAAGAAATAAAGGTAATGTTAAGATATATTAAAAACCAATGTTGTAAACATTTCATGTTTAAACTTTATTGGAAATAAACTGTTTTTCTTTTTTTTTCTCTTCCTTTCTTTTTTTGAACATGGTTTTGATATTTTCTAGCGAAGAGGCTCAGTCTCCAATGCTTTAATTGAGGTGAACCCTAATATAACGTGAAATTCTATTCTCTTTCGCATTGCTTGTAAGAATTACTCTGGATTAAATTAACCTAATGGGTTCTTTTCCCGATAGGTTTTGCAGTTGCTAATCGGCTGCAGAGCTATAACGGTTGCCTGTTGTTTCGCGCTTTTGTTCGTAATTTCTATCAAATTTAGCTCTATCGAGTTGCCTTTCAATTTTCGCGAAAAACAAGAATAACTTACAGTGAAATTCAAATTACTCAATACCATCGCCTTAAATTAACCCAACGTATGTACAGCTAATTGTATAATATTGTAAAAAGTGGTTCAAATGTAGTTGACTCCTTGAATGTGTAAATAAAACCAAAACTAGGCTATTGAACTTGTTTGAATCAGATAAAAAAAAAACCGTTATAAGGTTCCAAATTTGCCGTACGAGAAATATAAGAAAGACCACTGCACTCTCATCATGTGGTCATTTGGTGCGGTAAACTACTTCGACTGTACTTGGTTCGTTTTGCTGCAGCAAAGGACCCGTATCCGTGTTTTAATGTTGATTGTATCAACACCTCCCATTATTATTATTGGTTCGTTTTTTTTTCAATCTGGCCACAATTGAAAGTTACTGATGAGAGATACAGAACTATGAAGATAGAGTTTCTTATTCCCGAACTTGGAAAACAAGAATTGTACAACACGTGATTTCATCAGGATAACGCCACATCCCACACATCAAGACAAACAATGACCTTGGTAACGGGAGGCTAGCTAAAACATTCGATTTCGCGATTTGAGAATACATTTTGACCCCCTAGTCCTTTAGATTAGTCCTATGTGATTTTTTTGAGGGACAACCTCAATTCACTAGTTAAGGTAACAGACCTAACAAATTTACCATAAATGAAAGCATTGTTAGAAACTACGTATTTCTTAAATGTGCCCGTAAAGAAAAAGATTGAGTAGCTTAGGGAATTTACGTGTATGTGGTGCGGAGCAGTAGCAGGGGTGCTTCTGGGCAGACCATTTACTCATCATGGCCGATTCTTCATCATTCCTTTTTTATTTTTGAGTGATCACTCTTTTGATTTTCCTTAAGTTTAATTTACGTTCCCGTTGCATGTTTGAGCTCCTTAAAAATTTACCGAGAGGCCTAGTATGCTTTAAGCCCTACATTGGGAATATACTCACTCTCCTATTTAGGAGTCCTTTAAACTTTAATTTTACACCTTAAAATGGGCCTATAGCGCCTAACTTAATATTTCTACTTACCTCTTAATGAGAAGTTATCTTCTTATTACCTTATTACCTTAAACCTTAAAAGTACTAGGTCTTCTCTTACTTAATCTGTCTATTTTTCCTCTTATGGCCGTTTATATATGTGCCTCTTGAAATGTGCTCATTAAAGTTTCAAGGTTGGTACAGCCGAGTAGCTCATCATTGAGCAATTGAGATACTTTGAACGATATGAAATAAATGCCTATAAAAAGGTAGCTGGGGCTAAATTTTGTAAACTAAAGTAGTTCTTCTTCTTTTAGAATAACTCGAAGTCGTCTGCCCGAGACTGCGTGCTTTTAACCCTGCCCTATTGTCTCCGCCTTCGTTTCTCCGCCGCACCTGTACGATTGTCTTGTCGCCAGAGCTGAGCTCAGCTGTTTAATTAACTCACCGTTGTTGTTGTTCGAGGTCAAGCCAGCCGCTTCGTAGGTGTGTTGCGTGTAGAGACGTGAATTGTTATTGGAATTTTCAAATATCTGAATAAATTCTCGTATAACCTTCTAAACCATTTAATAACTATTCGCTTTAACATCGGTGTATTCTATTTCAGTTGTGTTGGACTACCAATTGAGGGTCCTGCGGATGTTGGTGGGATTTTAACCTTATACCGGCACATCAAGAGGTGGCCGAAGTTCAATAAAAAATCGGTTCCTCGCTGTAAAAGCTTTATTTTCCTTTATAAGTATAACAGCATCTTTGATTATGAAATAGTTCAAATCACGTCTGATACTTTAAAGAGCGTTTTAAAAATGGAAAAGAAGAAAGCCTTCAATTTTAAAAACATCCATGCTTATCATTTAAGGCCACCATCCGAGGCCCCTGTCGCTCCGTTGGGCATTTTTCATGTTTTTGTTGGAAAAGGACCCTTAGCTGGTGGACTATTCGGTCCTAAAATTTTATGGCGCTACGGACACTAGATGTTTTTTGTGTAGTTTTACGTTGTAGTACGAGGGGGGGGGGGCTAGAACAAAATGCTAGAACAAAACCAAAGAGAGTTTTAGAATCCTTGAAGCATTTCTAACAGAAGTATGTTAAGAAATTATCCATTTCCCGTTTGATTTTTATATGGGGTCGAAAATGAAAGATTTTTGTCACCTTAAAAATCAGCCAAATAAATGTTAATACTGATTTGATATAAGGAGTTCGTGAAACTGGACTGACGCTCCTGTTTCTGAAACTGGACTGATGCTCTTGTTTCTGAAACTAGACTGACGCTCTTCTTTCTGAAACTGGGCTGATGCTCTTGTTTCTGAAACTAGACTGACGCTCTTCTTTCTGAAACTGGGCTGATGCTATTGTTTCTGAAACTAGACTGACGCTCTTCTTTCTGAAACTAGAAACTTACCCCCCCCCCCCGGGGGGGGGGGGGGGTAAGGTGACAAAAATCTTTCATTTTCGACCCCATTTCGACCCCATATAAAAAATCAAACGGGAAATGGATAATTTCTTAACATACTTCTGTTAGAAATGCTTCAAGGATTCTAAAACTCTCTTTGGTTTTGTTCTAGCATGAAAACTCAATGAGTTGATACGTCTTGAAATATCAATACAAATTAACTAAAAAATCAACATGTGCAATTTTCTTCAAAAACCAAGGCCTGAATCAAAAAAATGAATTGAAGAAATTGTGTTTATTTTTAAAAGTTACGTATAACAGTCAAATATCATAAGAATCAGACTGAAAATAAAAAAAATTATAATATGTACAAAATTATTTTATATATTCATTTTTTTAAATCACAATTCACAGTGTGAATATGAAGTTATGCATGTAAATTATCGAAATAAAACTTGAACCTGCACTCAATTAAATAAATTGTCCACTATATTACACTTCGACAAACAATTTTGTTTTGGCTTATACCCAAAACATTTAACTTTCAACATTCAAACCGTATCAAATCATTGGGTTTTGATGCTAGAACAAAACCAAAGACATTTTTAGAATCCTTGAAACATATCTAACAAAAGTATGTTGGCTTTCTTCCAAATTTGAGGGGAAAAAAGTATATAGCTCATGACCCATAAATAATGTATCTTTGATGTAATGATAAAATATCGCTTATCACAATTTTTTTTAAATGGTAAAATTTAACAACATACTTTTGTTAGAAATGCTTCAAGGATTCTAAAACTGGCTTTGGTTTTGTTCTAGCATCAAAACTCAATGAGTTGATACGTCTTGATATATATATAAAAATGTACCAAAAAACAATTTTTCGTAAAAAAATAAGGCCTAAACCAAAAAATTGACAGAGTGAAAAATGTTTACTTTCAAAAAATACATATACCGGCCAATTTTCAAACGAATCGGACGAAAAAGGTTAAAAAATCCGGATGGTGCCCTTAAAGGACGTTGTATTGCAACCTAATATATATGAACCACCACATAAATATTTTATTTTGAATAAAATCAGTATTAACATTTATTTGGCTGATTTTCAATTTCCTATGGGATATCCATAGCTTTGTTTCTTTAGAAAATTAAATGAGTTAGGGTAGCTGCACACCAAAAGACGGCAAGAGACAAAGCAAGCGAGAGAGAAAGATGTTTGGCGAGATCTATCACACACCAAAAGATAGCCAGATTGCTCCTAAATGTCATGGAGAGAGGATTATAACAAAAATAAGCGGAACTAGCATGTGTTTGTAACGTTGAGTATCATTCATACTTTGTCCCATTGCTTTGAAACATGTTATCTGTCATTGTGCTTTGGATTTTTTGACTTCCAAAGGCACAGTACAGCATAAACTTTGGATATAAGGAGTTCAGTCTTTGCTGGAGAAATTGTGTAGCACACCTCTCCCTTCGACATCTCGCCGCGCACTGCCAGACGCAGCGCTGCCACTGCCAGAGGCTTCTCACTGGAGCTTTCAAGCGTGAAACCATCTTCAAGTCGCTTTCTCGCTGCAGCCAATCTTCAATCTTTCTCACTCGCTCGCTAGCTTGCTTGTGGTGTGCGCACTCCCATAGGAATACATGTATATCGATTCAAGCTTGCTCGCTTTCTCGCCTCAAATCTTTTGGTGTGCAGCTACCCTTAGGGTGCCTGCACACCAAAAGATTTGAGGCGAGAAAGCGAGCAAGCTGGAATCGATATACATGTATTCCTATGGGAGTGCGCACACCGCAAGCAAGCTAGCGAGCGAGTGAGAAAGATTGAAGATTGGCTGAAGCGAGAAAGCGACTCGAAGATGGTTTCACGCTTGAAAGCTGCAGCGGGAAACGTCTGGCAGTGCGTGGTGAGATGTCGACAAGGAAGGTGTGCTGCTCAATTCTTCCAGCATAGACTGAACTCCTTATATCCAAAGTTTATGCTGTACTGTGCCTTTGGAAGTCAAAAAATCGAAAGCACAGTGACAGATTACATGTTTTAAAGCAATGGGACGAAGTAGGAATAAAACTCAACGCTTCAAACAAATGCTTCTACCGCTTGTTTTTGTTATAGACTTCTTCTCTCCGTGACATTCAGGAGCTAACTGACAATCTTTTGGAGTGTGAAAGATCTCGCCTGACATCTTTCTCTCTCGTTTGCTTTCTCGCTGTCAATCTTTTGGTGTGCAGGCACCCTTAGTATGTTCTGGGCCACCCGTATACGCACCATTCATTATCAATATATTTTGGGGGGGTACTTTGGAATTGGCGCACTGGGCGGTTTTTGCGATAATCTCACGAGTTTCGCTTAGCTTCAAGCGCATTCAAGTGGCTTCAAGGGGTTAGCAAAATCAGCTTTCATCAATTAGCGATTCCTAAGCATCATTTTTTTTAATTTTGGAATACGTGCGCTTCAATTCATTTTTTGCTAAAATTTTTCAATCACTTTTAGTTTTTTCGACCAAGTTTTGAATGTAGAGCCTAGAATGCTTTATCACGTGTGCAAAAAATGCATGAACATATATTGTTGTGAATACGCGTTTAACATAACGCAGGCATTTTTCTGCTTCCATGATGATAAGTATTTAAAAGCAACAAGTTAAAGAAATATATGATGAAATCCTAAGTAAAATTGGAGTTGGGAGTTAGAAATGATCAATTTAAAGCAAATGACTATGGCTATTGTCTCCTGAGCCAGCGTTCATATCAGTGGCCAAAGGTTCGCGTACCCACATTCGCTGTCTCGGAAACGCTTGTTTTGGAAAAATGAATAAGTAATTATATTTACACCCTCATAAAAACTTCAGGTAAATTACAATTTCTTTTTATACAGTTTTAATTCGGTATTCACAGTTGAGAGGAATGATTTTTATATCCTAGATTTCTAACAGTTTTAGCTCTGAAACAAGAGGCCGCGAAAAATACGGGGAAAATTCCCAGAGAAATTTTGCACAATTCTCTTTCTACTTATTTTTTCAATGATTTAAAATTTTATTTCAACTCGTGTGTTTAATTATTAATATCATTAATTACATTATTAACTAAATTAATGCATTATTCATTGAAGTATATCTCTGTCGCAACGATAGAGTTGTCTAGGTGTTATGCAAGGACCGACCCCTCAACCAGGTATCGACTGCGAGGAAGCTTGATGGTACAATCGAAAGAGTAGTGCAACTACTACAAAATCAAACAACCTTGAGAACAAAAATTAAGCACCTTTTTTGATGCTCATGAACGAAACCCGCTTCTTAAAAAGGGAGATAATGCTTGGCTATTGGGATGGAGCGGTAAAGAGGGGACCTTTAATTAGAGATAAGTTCTTTTTGAAAACAAAACTGGAAAGCACAGAAACTCTTCATAAATAAAATCTACGATTAGCACCATTTACTGAGCTCCGGCATACTGAGTATGCAAACACAATGCCCAATGTTCTTCACTCATAATATGATCTAAATTGAACGAATGAATCTAAACGAAAATAATTGGGTGTGAAAATGAACAAAGTATGCACTGTATACTCAAAATATTAATTTTTACGATTTCTTGTTATGTTGAAACATCACGCTTATTAAGAGTGACAATTAGTCTCTATTTTCTTCATTGTATTCATGCTGAAAGTATCTAATGGAATTAGTCATGTTAATTTTATGTGAGTGACATTCCTATCAATTTCAAAATCTAGATAATTGAACATTTTTGATAATTTGAGGGAAAATTATGGCAGGGTTAAAGAAAATGTTTCTTATACAAAGACAGACAATTAGACTTCAAAGCTAAAACTCTGTGCAGAAGATAAAACTTTCTTCGTAGCAGATCAAGTTTTTAAAGATCAAATATTCATTACTTGTTTACAATTACAGATGAATGGAGCAGGCTCAGAATCTTTATAAAAATGGACAGTTCGACCGCAAGGGTCATCTTCAACATCTGAAACATTATAAAGTCATACGTGGCAACTTGATAAAAAATGGCAGTTCAATAAAATACTGACTAGCCTAAATACACCGAGAAGCAGATTGAGACATTTAAAATAGGTTTTTCTTTGAAAATGAAAAGGAATTCTGAAATACGGGTATGTGTATGACTAAAATCATCTGTAGCAACGGATCATTTTATTCAAACAGATAATTATCAATTAGTTATTAGGAATACGTCTAAATAACAAGGAAGGTCGTAATACTCTGTATGAGAGCGCGCAGCAGATTTCGAAGCAGAAGCACGACGAAGATTTGTACAGAAGCTCTTCACAGCGTGGGCTGCCGCACGAATACGTAGATCTTTCTTTGAGAGCCCAATGAACTTCAACGCACAACGCGCGTAACGATATTTGTATACGATTGGTGAGAACAGAGCCTTTGGGAGGTCAGCTCATAACAACAACAAAATTCATTCCTCGTTCAACCAGAGAGAAAATGGATATTGTTAATGGTCACAAGGGTGAAACGAGAATAATCAATGAGCGCAAAAAGTCTGGGTGGATGTAAAAGTTTCTGCCACCGATATTAGAGTAATTATAACGTATAACAAATAGATGAACTGTGAATTAAACTTGAAATAAATTCACCGAAAAATTAAAATTAACAATTATTGCCGATGAACACCTAGTTGCTTTTCCTAGTAGTTTGATCATAACCGAGTCAATCACGTGAAATGCCTTAAAATATACGTGAATAGGAACTTGAGGAAAATTCCATTATAGGATCGACATTCTTGCTGGTGGTCCTTTATCCTCAGGTGTGCGAAATTTCTAGTTGCACAATTTTTAAAAAAGGTTATTTTGGCATTTATGAAAGCATTGTTAATTTAATTACAATTCGTTTCACTCATATCTGCTAATTTATTCTACGAAATTTGAGTGCATATCCATTTATTAAAACTGATCAGTCATCGTATGCATTTTTTAAAATCGGTAAGTGATTTCACTGCTTGGAGATCGTCAAAATACCAGCGTACTCTACTCGTCAAAAATGACAGAATTTGGTCACATTTGATGAAGAAACAAATGCTATATCAACTTATTACAGCATAAAATCATATTCACTACCTCATGACATTTTGTATGTGGACTTGAAACAAACACATCGATTCTCATGCCAACCATGCTTAAAATATTGTTTTCATTCCATTGCCTACATCACTGACACATTCATCACGCACTTCTTATACTACACAAAAGGTCTTATGTGTGCACATGAAAAGAAGTTATACCCACACGATGGATATTATTGTAAGAGATTATACCTGACGTTGGCTGCAGGATCCATCTAAATTAAAATTTGTTTTAAAATATTGGTACAATGTACCTGCTGCTGAACTTTACATATTCTGTGTAAATTGCTCTTCTTTGTCAAGAATTTGAATTTTGGGACACTTCTCATGTGTCCCTTCTCTTAGCTTTCAGAACAACAGTGAAATTATAGTCATGAAGAAGCAAGATTTGTATTCATGACCATGATCCATGTAGTCCAAGTGGTAAGTTGATTCACTGAGCCATTTTCAGACCACACATAGAGTTCCGTGTGCGACCAATAAATTTTTCTTACAATTGTAGGATAAATCTTGAAGTATGGCGAGTAGAAATTTTAAATTAGTCACAATTTTAAGTTCAAAACATCAACTATTTTTACATACGTCACATAAGTTTTCCTTTTATTTAGTGGAAGAGAACAAAACTTCTCTCTCAGGTTGAGAACAAGTGTTCTCTCTCAAAACTTCTTGAAGAACATTTGCTTTAGCCTAGCTCTTATTCCCAATCAGCATAAAAACACTAAAAATAAATGCTTCCTTTCTTCTTTCAAAACTTATTGTGAGCGCGTATAACATTCGTTCATCTACGAATTGAGGGAGTGAGGCACCCCTCACACTCGTGAAATACGTTCGACTCTCCCGGGAACACTCATCTTAATCCAGCTACTATTTCTAACATAACGGTAATTTTTATTCTCGCATTATGCTAGCAAGGTAAAACCTCTTGGTAAAAAAAAATTCATTATAAAAATGACTTATCCATTCACTCACGTGTTAAACACACATTCAAGACGTTAAAGCAAAAGGACATGAAAGGTGGCCAAATATTCAATACTTTTCTATATCACCTATTAGAATAACGGCGGCGTTCTAAAATGATCATGGAATCATACTCGTGAAGTGCATTTGTCTTCACCTAGCGCAGTATTAGCCTTTACTTGATCAGAATCGCGGTCATTGACAATGACTACCTCGACATTAACAGTGTGAAGGGTCAATGAATCTACCGATAAAGTAACTTGTCACAAGCAGCCTCTATTGTTAGTTGATAAAAAGTACCAGAAAGACAATGGTCTAGTTAGAAAATCGCTTATTTTCCAAGTTGCCACATGAGATACATGTCAACATATTGGGTTTTAAAAAGTTTCTTAATATAGGACGTCCAAAAAAAAAAGTTCTATACGAGGAGTACTAATTGACAAACCATCAGAGGTGTACAAATAGAAAAGCCATACGAGGCATAATGATTGACAAACTATACGAGGTGTACTAATAAACAAACTATCAGAGGTGTACAAATAAATAGACCATACGAGGCATATTAATGGACAAAACATACGAGGCGTACTAATTGACAAACCATACGTGGCGTGCTAATAGTCTAACAAAAGTTCCATACGAGGAGAACTATAATTGACAAACCATCCGAGGTGTACAAATAGATAAGCCATACGAGGCATAATAATAGGCAAACTATACGAGGTGTACTATAAGAGACAAAATATCAGAGGTGTACAAATAGATAGACCATACGAGGCATATTAATAGACAAAATATACGAGGCGTACTAATAGACAAACCATACATGGCGCGCTAATAGTCTAACTCTGTCAAGGGTAGTTGAATGAGAAATGAAAAATATCATCTCTTGGATATTTTATATTCCAAGAGATGGCTAACAACTTGTAAATAATTCGAATACTGCTAAGGAATTATTCGAAACTCCCAAGTTCTTAGTTGAAGTTATCAAAGTAGGAAAAGGACAAAAAACGCTATACGGGAGCAGATTGAAGCCCCATCGTAAATGACAATCAAGTATTGAGAAAAGGTTAGTCATGAAGTAATTTATAAAGAACATCGAAGTAGGAAAAAGACAAAAAACGCTATACTGGAGCAGATTGAAACACCATCGTAGATGACAATCAAGTATTGGTTAGTCACGAAGTAATTTATAAAGAACATCGCGCAACACAGCACGCACATATAGAAATGCGTAAACAATCTTACACCCAAAAATGAAATGCATGGCTTGTTCAGCACACAAATATAGATATAATTTTTGCACGAGCGCTTTATTTCATTTATCTGTTTATACTTTTAATTTCTTCTATCCACAGAAATGCCCTCACAATAATACGGCAAAAATATACAGTTCTTAGAGGTTGACAGATTCAAAGGTAGTTCAGTACTAAGAACAAAATCATGATATTGCGATAATACCTTATCTGTGCTGAACTGAAACAAAGTCACAAACAATACCCTAGCTCAAGAGACCACGGTATCATACAGCAGGTCAATCAACTCACATCATGGACTCATTGTGAGTGGTTATCATATCAATTCCTAATGAGCATCCTAATAACCCTACTTAGAAATAATCAGTTCAATACAATAGCCCACGCATTGAGGCACCGCTCGAGAAGATTTCTTGAGTATTCTACTTGGCTATCACTACATAAGAAATGCTCATCCACTCGAGTTACTCTTGTCTCAATATTGTCAGGTTACGAGCTCTGATAGAATCAAGAAATGCAACTAAAACCAAAAAATACAACACAATACCCCCCCACAATATGCTGCCACAGCATATGGCCGTGAGAGCAACAACAAGAACACATCACTACATTTAAATCAAAAGCAAAAAGTGGAGTAACATTTCTCCTTGAACACATATAATCTGGTATCAGGAGGTTGAATCACATTCATGTAGTTAATTTGATGGCCATTCATGGATTAAAATATTCTCACAGCACACATATCATCTGCTATCAGGAGCCCAAAAACCAATAGACACAGTTTTACAGTTAAATTGTTAATCAGAATTCCGAGAGAAAAACGAGGTTACCACATCATACTCTTCTGACTGGGATGTAGTTCCAAAATAATCTCACATCTCAGGATTAGTAATGAGTTATACAGCACTTCAATTATAAAACTAAGAACTAAAGTTCAACCCGATCTAAAAATGAAAACTATTAAAACACATGTGGACGACAGCGAGGAGTAATACAACACTGCAGGTGTTAAGGGGACCTCCTGCACAAAAATCCACCTAATTGAACTAATTGTTCGAATTTCGTTTTTCACATTTCTATCGCAACTAGGGAAACGAAAATGCATTCAAATATGTCAAATCAAATTCCAAACACTTTTGCTCCCATAAAAATTCGCGATTTTTGCAATAAAAAAAAGTTATTGCGTGAGCATATACAATTATTTCTATATTTTCGCATAACCTTACTCCTTCTACAATTTTCAACGTATAAACTTATTTTTTGTCTCATTCGATGTGGAAAGACTGTGGAAACTGGAAAATAAAGTATTATTTTGAATTTCGAAGTAAAAAAAATTTATTGATAAATTTGATCTTTCAAAAAAATTTATTTTTCAAAATGGTCCTAGATTTTTCACGATACAAATCTAATTTTGAATTCAAATGAAATTCTGCTTCTCTACGCTGTTTCTACTGTTTTATCGCATCGAACGAGACCAAAATCACGTTTCTACGTTGGAAATTGTAGAAGGAGTGATGTTTATGCAAGTGTATGTATTAATTTAAATGTATGGATGTTCGCACAATAATTTTTTTCAATTACAAAAACCAAAAAGTTGTATAGAAGCAAATGTGTTCAGAGTTCAATTTTATATATTTCTGCGCATTTTCGTTCCCCTAGTTGCAACAGAAATGCAGATACTGAAATTTGAAAAATTAAGTAAAATTAGGAAAATTTAGAAGAAATTTTTGATAAATGTGTCAATAAAATATTTTTAATCTGAGATTCAAAAAAATCCTTTATTTTCGAGTTGCCACAGTCTTTTCGCATCAAATGAGACCAAATTCAAGCTTCTACGTTGAAAATTGTAAGAGTAAGGCTTAGCACAAATATTTAAATAATTTTTTAAGTGCACGCAATAACTTTTTATCTATTGTGAAAATCGAAAATTTTAAATAGAAGTAAATGTGTTTGGAATTCAATTTCACATATCTGTATGCATTTTCGTTTCCTTAGTTGCAATAGGAATGCAGATAGGGAAATTTGAATAATAAGGTAATGTCCAGGGGAGGAGGTCCCCTTAAGCATAACTAAAGTTAAACCAGATTTAAGAATGAATGAAGTGGCGAGATGTGTTGAATTACGCTTGTCCATGTGAAGCTGTGTTGCTCCCCTCGCGCTGAGGAGAACAGCAAGCAAACTCACCCCCGCTCTTCCCTCCAAATCACCTCCACTCCTAACGTGGAACAGTGAGTGTCGTTGTTACCAGCGCTGCAACGAAAAAAAATTGTACTCTGGCAAACTCGCATCTCCGGGAAAATAAAATACAACGATAATGTTTTGTGAACTATTTTTCTGCTACAGTAAAACATGAACAGTGAAAGTTTCTAACGTACACAATCAATTTCTGATACACCAAATTGGCTTACCTCATTCTCTCGATGGACTAATTTGGTCTATTAGTGACTTAAACTGTGAGAAGGGTAAAAAAAATTCTCCTTCTTTTTGTCGTGAAGGACCTTTTACATTCATCAAAAGAACTTGAATAATATTGATCTAGCAGCTTTGGAAAAATTGCCACGTTATACGTAGGGGCAAACATAAGCCTGTGTTCACAGACAGAACATAATTTCACAATGTGAGGAAAACTTTAATGATACAATGTTTCTTGAACAGTTCACTATAGTAATCTTCCGATGGAAAAGTTCAAGAATTATTTTTCCCAAACAAGACGGCAAGGGACGCCAGCCTAGCCGATTGCATGCATTCTGCCCCGACTATAACCCCATTGTTCCATCTATCTCCTGTCTCCTCTGCTCGTGTACACCCCCTCCCCCCCACACACACACACCAAATCACAACCTACCCCATGGTGTTACCCTATGTACACCCCCCCCCCCCCCCCCCTCTTTCCAATAGGCTGTTTCTTTTCATCTAGCTTTAAAGGCGGTGTTTTTTTTTTCGAATATAAACGAGCATAAAGCCCTCACTCATCTTTCAATGACTATCCATCTCGTTGAAAGGAAACCACTCAACTTCAAGTTAGTGAACAAAACTAAATTTTTCTTTCTATCAATTTTTCGCAATGTATTCATAAAGAGCTCGCTCAACTACTAGGAAGGTTGTTCCATCTGATAGAACAACATCCTCCAGTGCAGCTTCGTACGAAAACTTCTGTAAAAAGCGTAACGCACCAGCCATAAAACGGAAAGGTGGATAACAAAATACCGCACTCGTAAAACCATCAGTTCAAGGATCTCAAACGCTCAAAATGACATAGGCTACTCAAACGTTTCATGAAGTCTGATTTCAACAAGTGCTCAACCCCTAAAGTAGCACCAGTGATGACCCCAAAATCATAGTCATCCGACACGGGTGAAAATCTCCCAAGCTCCGCTTGCAACGATTCAAAGTACGTCTCAACTTCTCAAGTTTCGACACCAGCCACGTGCACACCCGAAGCGAGTTCAAGTAATTGCACAAAAGCAGCACTCGACTGTTAACCCCACTTTTTACACTGTGCCCGAGAAGACCCATCATCCACAAAGTCAACTATATTAAGCAAAAAAGATACCTCATCGCTCGCGGGAGCGGCCGCACCGCCACCAGCTCCTGTGTCTCGTCTCAACGATTGCGTCATGGCGACATCTCTCCAGTCATGCGTCACTGAGAAAGCTCAAATTATTCACCACCGACCAAGACACTAACACCACTCTCATTATGATAACGCGATAGAATTTTCAATGTGAGCGACCTGATAGAACTTGAACCTTCAAGTGTTAATTTCAATGATAAATTGTGTGCAGGCATTTCAGACGGTGAAATTATGTTTGATGATACAAGCGTAGCATCTGATACTTACAGAAAAATACCTCAGAGTGTAACTGCGAGGATAACGTAAGATTTTCAGCGGAGAGCAATACAAACAAATCTGTAACCGCTTGTGGTAGATAATTACACCCTCTAAAAATTTCTAGTTCCCTGACTATTCACGAAATAATTAATACGCTGTCTCTTACAGTAGCTCTTTTCAATAAAGCTTTGAGACAAAATTCTCCTCCAAGCCCAGCGTCGATTTTCTGCACTGTATCAAATATTCAAATGATTACAGAAAAGCTCTTTGCTTTGAATTCACGTATTGGCGTTCATGACTTTTCGCCTGTAGTACCTTCCAGTATCCATCCTAATGCAGAATCTCCTCTGAACATTTCAATATCTCTATGATGAGATAAAGCGGGTGCCTCTATTCAGAAATTACATAATTTCCATCAGAGGTTTGAGCCTTTCATCCCACGGCCTGACTAAGATCAAAGAACTAATTTCGACGAAACATGTTTCTTCTCAAAATTACGTGGTGAGTGTCTGCAGTGGTCAGCAATTGTACATGGCATCGAGTTTGTGCAAAAAATTGGTCATAAACTAATTCCGCTGCGAACTAATACCACAACTGTTACTGTTAATGAAGCTTGCAACAGTGTCCGCACTTGGCCTAGTACGGGAGAAGAAACACATTAGTTTCTTCAATAAATTGCTCTTAAACACCTTTAAGACTCACTACAAATTTCAGCTCCAGTGTTAGAAACTCCCATGACCTGAATAATAAAATTGAATACTCTAACGATGAAGCAAAAATGCAAAATGAATTGAAGAATTGTTCTAAGTTGGCAACCTTTCCAAGTGAAACCTCCTGCAGCATGAACCAATGTTTACCTTCAAATGATCAACCCTCTCCTCCCTCTACCCGTAACAACTGCAGAGTAACTACAAAAAATAGATTTTCATTGTTATCCGATGTTAATACAGAGAATAACATGCCCTATTCAGATACGAGTAAAATTCAACACCCGACCACGTACTCGGAAACAGTGCAATCAACAGGGAAAGAGAGATCGCTGCAAAATTGCAGTCGAATATCGATGGAAAATCCACCACCCAACTGCATGCGTAATCATCGCCAGGAAAATAGAAATGACATGAGCATTCCTCATTTCTCTGTTGATCTCCGTACAAGAAATCACCACAGTATTTGTTTTCAAAGCCTGGAAAACAAAAATTCTGAAAAATCACTGTACCCGTCCGGACCTTACAATCATGTGAAAAGTCAAATAAAATATGTCTCAAGTCTCATTTGTGGAAGCATGAATTCTACAATGGAAAAACTGAAACGATCGTGGAAAATAGAACTGTTTCCCACCAAAGGCGATGAACACAGCCTCCTTGGTGCAGTACCTCACCTCCTTACGGAACAACCAGCACCAAAATGGACTCACGATTCTTTAAAGACTTCAATCAGAACGGAGACCAGAGCAAACAAAAACACATATGCTAAGTTTGTCGATAAAAACAGCGAAGACATGCAAAATCTCATACAAAATTAAATTTAAGACAAACACTTTGGTCATGCAGTGGGAGACCTTATACCACAAATCATATCAAATGTGACAGGCCAAAAACTTCCCAGCCTTGAAGAAAAAGATCACTGTGTTTGGAAACAGCAGTCGATCCCTCATCAAAGTTATCAAATAATAACCCTTCACTACTGCTTCATCGTAAAACGATCACTACCGTGCCCATGTCACACAAGGTAAAAATCAGACTGGAGTCACATCATCTTGACAAACTGCTGTTGCCCAGCTAAATAGTAGACTTTCTTACGTAGCAGACGCTGGACCTAACGCCCTGAGTAACGTGGACAAGATCGATAAATCCTCGGAACGATCCATACGAGACAGTAACCTTGCTACCTCTAAAAAGAGCCTTAATAATAATAAAATATCAAAATAAAACATATCAATGCTCGATGCCTTAATGATAAATTGGATGACATCAGAGTAATGTTGGTCACTGAAGAAATTGACATCATATTTGTTTCAGAAACATGGTTTGACTCACGAACCCAAAGTTCATTTTTCAATATTCCTGATTACGTGCTATACCGTTACGATGGTGTTAAAAACCGCTGAGGTATAGCGGATCTTATATTTTTGTGAAAGAAAGATACTCAACATCTTTACTTCTAGCGAATACAGTTTGGGAAGGCATTGAAATGGTTTTGTTAAAACTGTAAATAAATAAGCATGAATCTATTATTAAATATAAATATTGAAGTTTTGAGTTTGCTCAAAGTGTAAATATTGAATAAACATATTATTGGCAGCCTTTACCGGCACCCATCGGCTCCCCTGCGTCAATCGCTGGAGTTCATCGAGAAAACTTTCAAATAAATTCTAGCGACAAAAAAGTCATTCCTTGCTTCCGGCGATTTTAATGTCGACTTAACTGATAAAAAATCTAAGCAACTGTTTTATAAACTAAACCTATCACAAATGGTCACAGAATTAACTCGTATAAGTAGTCTCTACAACTCTCCTCGATCTGGCAATCACAAATTATCCTAAGGCAATGCTTAGTACAGTAATTTCACCTTCTGTTTCCGATCATCTCTCGATAGAATTTAAAATTAATATTGCAAAGGAAAGACCAAACTATCATTCTATAACTTACAACTTGAAAAGTCACTATTCAGCGGAACTATTTCATGAAAAACTACTAACCAGATCCACTGAATTTCAGAACATGACGCAATCTAACGATGTCAACATTCAAGTTTCAATCTTCAACGAAAACTTTATCGCAACTCTTGATGAATGTTCACCTTACATCACCAAAAAAACTAATCCAAAACGCGTTGTCTGAATTACTGACAAAATTAAAGAGCTGGGCAAAATAAAGAAAACCGACTGGCGAGAGCACAAAAACAATAGATCAAACAGAACTTTATACAAGAGATTTTATCAACATAAAAAGATTCCTCGAACGAAGATCACAGAAGCAAAACAAACTCACGTCCACCAGGAACTAGTACGGCTATAAATAACCCGAAACGAACATGGAAAACCATTTGTGAGGTAGCCAAATATAAATATTATAGCGCAAGAGTAATTTTGAGAATCCCTTGGCAACAGCCACGGATGTTAACACATTATTTTCAGAAGTAGGTACTCGAGTTTTCAATGAGGTGTGTAAAACCAATCCAAATCAACTGTCAGTTGAAAATTCGCGCCTTACTGCACCTTCAAGGGCTGGTGTCAGGTGAAGACCACGTCCTGTCGACTTACCAGAGTCATGAAATATCTTATACTCATTTAAAAACGCAAAGGCAGTTAGACATGATGGTATCAGCCTTCAATATATCAAAGACAGTTTCCCAGTTACTGCACCATAGATTCGTTTGATAATTAATAGATCAATAGTAACTTACACATTCCAAAACCAATGGAATCAATTCATTGGGTGACCTCGATACAGCATCAGACTACAGGCCCATCAGTGTTTTACCTGTCCTGTTCAAAATATTGGAAAAAGTGGTAACAAATCAACCGCCATCTCACCTGGACGATTCAGATCTACTTCATCGAAATCAATACGCCTATAGGGAGAACACTAGCACTCAAGACGCTCTGCTCAAAATCTCTGAAAAAAGTGTACAGTGATATCGATCAAACGAATGTAACACTCTTGCTGCTACTCGATCTCTCTAAAGCGTTCGATAGCGTCGAACATGATCGAATTCTACAAAAAATATTGAACTTAGGAGCAAAAACGTGATGGTTTGAAAGTTACTTATCGAATCAATCTCATTCAGTCAGCGTAAAAAATAAATTGTCCCCATTCATTCAAAACAATTTTGGTGCTCCCCAAGAATTCATTCTTGGTCCGCTGCTGTTTTATATTTTCTTTAATGATTTCCCTCCAATGCCTTCTAACACACGAATCTTCATGTGTGTAGATGATGTTCTAATTGCAATAACAACTTCTGTATCAGATATACCGCGGACGCAAATTAAAGCTGAAACCCTATTGATTAGCCTGAAATCACGGTACGCCCAAAATGGTGTAAAACTAAATGGAAGCAAAATGCAGTGCAATATTTTTGGATCCAAGGATGCAATCGAAAACTCCAAATCTTACTCATACAGTAGGAAGTAATGAAATTAAGCCATCAGAAAAAGTTAGCAATCTAGGTATCTGGTTCGATAGAAATATGTCCTTCAAATCTCACGTTTAGAAAATTTGCGACAAAATTTATTGATCTCTAATGTTTTTTCATCGTATTCATCGCAGTTGGTCACGAAAAATCCCGGTTATTGGCCATTCAGTCTTTGATGTTATCGCACATTGACTATTGCCGCCTAGTATGAGTAGATTTACCTCAATATCGTCAAAGAGAGTTACAAAAATGCATGAATTTCATAGCCAAGGAGGTATGCCACAGAAAATTCAAAAGAAGCAATAATCACGTTTCCCCTCTTTTTAATAAACTCGGCTGGACTCATTTTCAAGAAAAGTACCTTATTCACAAAGCCCAATCCGTATTCTCCTCATCATTTTTTCCTCAGAGCAATGCTGAGGTAGTGCACTTGTGCATTTCCTCCATTCCCCCCCGTCACCACCAACCTAAAGCCGAACAGAAACAATAGTCGGCTATCGTTCATCTGACATTGGACAGAAGGCTCTGGCAATATCAGGCGCCTTAATGTGGAACAAACATCATCAGAGTATCGAAATCCCTCAAACATTGAACGAATTTAAAACTAAAATATCTCGTCATCTTGCATCTCATCAATAATTATAAGCTACAGAACATATTGAAGAAGTATTTACGAATCTCCTGTGCTTATTATCATATATTTCACCACATTGTACAACAGTTTTGTAGTATGCGTATGTATAATGATTTGATTACCTATAGGCTAATATTTGCACACATGCTTACGTGTGTATGCGCGTTGTGTGTATATATGTAGGTGTGTATGTGCATATATATATACATATGTATACACGTACTTATATTTGTGTATTAAACTAGCATTTGAACCAGATATACCGCTCTTTTTTTCTCTTCACTCTTAACTTGTAACGTTACCTAACTCGTCAATTCTCCATATGATTCTCTATATCTATACTCGTCAATTCTCAACTATGTCTGACAAATAAAGTAGTAGGCACTATAACAGGTTACGGAAACGAATTAGGTTTACAACAATTTATTATTTAATGAAAAACAGAGACGAGTCCTAACCTTGGGTTTGAGAGGATAAGGGGAGTGTTGTGCACCCCATCAGCACCCTCAGAAACCCCAGGGCCTGACACAATTGTCGGGAGAGAAAAACAACACTATTAGAATTGAAAAACTAAGAAATTTAGAGATTAAGCAGTGTTTATATGATGACCGACCAGCGGTTAATCGCAGTTGGCGTAATTGACAAATTAGTAATTAAGTCCGGTGGCCGACAAGCGGTCCACACAAAAATTCAGCAGTTTAGTAATAAGTAATTTAATACGGTGGCCGACTAGCGGTCCACGCAATTAAAGTAATTGAGTAATTATTGTTGAACAAATTATCAGGCTGGATTCTCTCCTATTTATAATTTAGGTTGACGAGACTAACAGAAACTGCTCGACAGACAAATATGAAATGGCGCTGACCATAACTTTGTCTCACCATTGAATAGGCAGTAGTGTTTCTCAGCCGTCCAGAGGCGAGGAGACGGGATGAGCATCGTAGCGCAGCGCAGGGGAGGTGGAGGAAGAGAACCTAGCCGCCAATGGTAGCTCGCAGGTCCATCAGTGAGGTGTGAAGGCCGTTACGATGGTCAGGTCTTAAGTCGGTAATGGCGCTCGGATGATCGGTTGATGAAGAAATTAACAACCGTGCAGTCCAACAGATGTTAACCACCTTTTGTACTGGCGTATGCTGCAAACACTCTGCACAGAATAAATAATCGTAGGTCACATGGAACTCTGTTAAGTGGTTAGAGTTCTGCTGCCGGTGCAGGTTGGAGTTAATCACAGTATGAAGGGAGGCTCAGAGTGAATCTGCTTTGTGGCGCCGAGAGAATCTGTGGTGAGCAGCCGCAGCCATCAGATTCTTATACTTCGCCGTAATGATTAGAGAAACATAGAAAGGGTCAGCGCCATAAATTTTAAATTGATAATTAAATTTGGAAAATAGATGAAGTTGAGTTACTGAATTGAAGTGCATTCAAGCGATTTTTATGAACCTTAAAATTAACTTTAGTGAATTTTCTTCAATGTCCAATATGTTAAAATTTTTAATTAGAAAAACAAAACTTGTAATTTTCATGCTGGAATCCTAATATCTGTGTACATGCGTATGTGCTTATGTCTGCATACATTACATATATGTACATTCAAACATTTACACACAACAGTTTTTGCAAAATATCTAATCAAGCGACTTGCATATCAAGCAACTTGCAAGCCAATCAAGTGACTTTTCAAGAAATCCATTGCTTATATGTCATGTACGTGTAAAGAGTAATAAGGGTTTTTACCCCACAAAGTTCGTTATTTTTATAGTTTCCATGAATTAACAAACACTATTCATCTTCAATTAACCAGCTATAGGATGCATTTTTATGTTTTTTCTCTCCGTTTTCGTACAACCATTAAACTGGACCGTCATAGCACCTATGTATGTTTCTCAATTAAAGACATTTGCATCATATTTCGAAAATAATGTAACTTTTTTGTATGTATTAATCTTATAGAACATTAATGTTTTCTTCTATTATTCACGTCCTAAAATGTTCTTGTTAGTCGTGTGTGGTACAAATTATCATAGCATTTCTTACGCTCTTGAATATGTTATGACAACCCTATCTAGGTGGTTACTTTCACATTACACCAATCATGTAGAACATGTCTTGTTATCCATTGTAGACCAATCGTTTTGATGTTTCGGACTGAGGTAGACTGTTTTGTGCCACTATTATTAGGGAATGAGGTGAGTGGTTGGTTCCCAGTTGTGACAGGTGTGAGACAGGGATGTGTGATATCGCCGTGATTGTTTAATTTGTTTATGGATGGTGTAGTGAGAAAGAAAATGCCAGAGTATTTGGAAAAGGTGCGCAGTTGATGGGACAAAAATCCGATCTCATCCGATTTTTCTTGAACGGAATACAGCTCCTTTCCTACCTCAATTCGTTGTTGAACCTCAAAGTTTTGTCATCTGTATCGTTGGAATATTAAACTTTGAAAACGCTGAAGTGTGTGGTTTTCTTACAGTTAAGCGATATAAAACTCGTATTCATCAATAATTATTTACTGGTCTGGCTTCTCAATGGCAGTCAAAAATTTCGTTGGAGATTGGCGTTTACCGCTTCTAACAATGAAAAGCTGCTTAATATGAGCACCAACACCAGAAAAATCGGCACAATCTAAGGTCATCTTTATGAGAGCACAAAATATCAAGGCAATAACGTTTAAAGTAAAAGAATTTCGAGGGCAAGCCAAATCACCCAGCCTACATAAAAAGTTAAAAGTCAGACGCAGAGACAAAGGTACTGACACAAGAGCTGGAACCTCGAGCGACCAGGTTGATTTAAATAAGGCTCTCGAACGGCATATGTGCAAGGGAGATGAACTTCGTTGCGGTAGCAACACATCAATGGGTGTCATTCGCAAAAATTTATAGCAGGAACAAAATCCAGTTTTGTGGTAAATGGGCACATTTAAAATTCTATGAGCTTCATAGTGAGAGAAAATTAAAATTCCCATGAGCAATAGTTTAAATGTGACCCTAAAATTTTAGGAAAAAATTTTTGATTTATTGAATGTATTCAACAGCGGTCTCAAAACGGCACTCGAATCTGCTCAACTCAACCAACCCACGGTATATCGTGAATCGACCCAAGTGTCAGAAATAAATACTGGATTGATCTCCGATCTTCAATGCATTCCGTGGTATTAATTATGGAGGAGGAAGGTAAAAAGTTCCAGATGATATGTATAGATTTGATTGGAATGAAAAATACTTTCATTTAATTCGATGATGCTTTAGTTAGTTACCATTCATCTGACGTGGGACAAAAAGCTATCCTATATCTGGAGCTATTTTGTTGAAAATTAAGAAAAAATACGTTCCGTCATTTTGAATCTCAGTCAGAATAATGCACTGTAACACCTAGGTGTGAATTAAAACTAAGCGATTGACCGATTGCCTCATATATACTCACTGCGACGTTTGGAGTAAGCATTTCGAACTCTGCGAAGTTGAAACGCCTATACTTATTTTAGCTGGCTTTGTAAATTTACTACTGCGCCCACTGTGAAAACCTAGTACTAAGCCTGTAAAGTGCAATTGATTATGAAACCATAATTAGGTTCATATGTGGTGAGTGTGTAAAAACTTTGTAGCTACTTTTTGCTCATAAATAATATCAAACTATAATCGTGTCTCTACTTTATCGCATGTACTAATATCCATTTGTTGTTAAAGAGAAAACCGAAAAGATGATAAATCTGTGTTCTTTTCTTTTGCTGTCAAAGTTTAATTTGATTTTCCCAAAAATTCTGTAAAAAATTTAAAAATTAGCTCATCGTTGCTGGTGGCAGTTACACTGGAAAATGATGAAGTATGTAACTGAAACTAAAATCTCGAGTGTCTGCATATACAACTTTCGTTTATTCCCAATTTCTTTTTTTGTAATGTATTGGATTTATCAACAACACTGTATATATGTGCGTGTGTATATGCATGTATGTATACACACACATGCATGTATATATATATACGTTTCCTTTTTTTGCGTAAAAAGAAGAAAACCTCAAGGCCCGTTATATCCACTTAATTAATGTTCTACGACCAGAAAATACAGGTGAACACTGAACGATTTTTCAGAAATAACTCGATAATCTAGCAAATAAATATTCTGCCCTTGCAAAATTTTTCAGAACTAGATTTATCGCTACCCCATGGGTAGTTCTGTGAAAAGAGAAAATGAAAAATGTATACAGACAAATGAAATAAAGCACAACATATCACCTTTCTGTCATCGTGAACCAGTGATATTAGGAATTAAGGGGGCAGCCAGGGGATTTTTGGGCCCAAATGTCCGTTTTTTTTGTTAAAAAAGGATCTTTAGGTGGTGGGCTATTGTGTCCCAAAATTGTATGGGGCTCCGGGCACTAGAACCTCATACAGTCACTAAAAAAATGCATATAATCGCCAAATTTCCGGTCAATCGGATCAAAATTGGAATATCGCTGGGATGTCCCCCTTAATGTTAGAAGTAAAATGAGCAGATTTAAATTATTTTGTGTACCAACCACTTTCGTGGAGAACTATCCAAGCAATTATGAACATTTATGGTTCATTTGCCTTGACTTCAGATTGGTCAAGTTCAGTGAATTGAGCAAGTTTTACCAAAAAATACAAACAGAGCAGGCATTTATAAAAGGATCTTACCTTGGGCTTTTAAAACAAGTTCTTTGAAGAGGCAAAGGTGTTCCAGTTTGTCGGGCCTTGGTGGCGCGAAAAATTTTTAGTCCGGTAGGGCGAAGCATCGTGAAGAGGAGTGTGGGTGTTGTATATTAAAATACGCGTCGTTATAATGTGGCACTGGTTTTGTGGGTAAGAGCTCCGGAAGCTGTTATTACGCTCCTCTTGCGAGCTCCGGAAGGTATTTGTAATATAGCGAGTAATGTATGTGAGTTCTAGTTATAGAGACCAAAAGTTGGCAGCGTTAGTGACGGCAACAACCGCAGTTCAGTTCCCTATTGGCCGTAGTCAGCTAAACAGTAAATGTTGACTGCAAGTGTGTATATAGATTACCCCATGTGGCTAAGTACCTATCCTTAAGCATTTCTAACTACCTATTACTAATTCTATTCTACTCTATTCTGTAATTCCAAAGCTATCTCCGCTCTTCTCTCACTGGCCACATGTCTATTTAATTGAGTCTATTTATTGCGTCGAGATACCCAAGTGCCTATTTGCTCATATATTATTATTGATGTATCGATATTGCTATTGATGTACTATCGTGTCTATGTGGTGTCTAACCTATACTGTGTCAGTGTTGGATACATTTTGGTGAAGTCTAGTGTAGGATTGTTATGTGTATTGGCATAGGCTAGCATACTATTATCTAATTGAATACACCACATTTCTGGCGACGAGGATTTTGGTAGAACTACTGGGAGAGACTAGACTAGTGAAGGAACTCAGGATTAATTTAGTGATTCTAATATTGGTACTGTAGATTTTTTGTTTTCACAAGGTGTGTTAAACTGACTAAAATTCAAAAATGCCGTTGATAGGTTCAGTGGGAGAGTTTAATCCTTTAGAGGAAGAATTTGGAGACTACGATACTAGATTGCACTGCTATTTTTTAATAAATAAAATAGGAGACAGTGAAAAAGACCCTACACTAATTTCAATTGGGGTCCAAAAATTGCTAGGCCGATAAAACACCTAGTAACACCCAAAAGAACCTTAGATGCTACTTATGGCGAGATTGTGAAAGCGTTGAGGCGGAGCAACTATTGTAGTTGTAGACATGGGAGGACCAGCCTTGCTTGGTAGGGACCTGATTGACTCCCAAGGACTAACTATAGTAGACAATAATGTGCATAAACTGGTTACCCAACCAGAAAGGCTAGTAGCAAAATTTCCCAACCTGTTTCAACCTGGTCTAGGTTGCTTTAAGGGAAGGAAGTTCAAAATTGAAATTGACCCCACAGTGGCCCCAAAGTTTTGTAAAGCCAGGAATGTGCCTTACTCACTTAGACCTAAGGTGGAGGCAGAACTAGATAGACTGGTACAGGAAGGTATCCTCACCCCTGTACAGTACTCTAGATGGGCAGCGGCTATTGCTCCTGGGCTCAAGGCTGATCAAAGCATCCGAATCTGCCGACACGCAACCAGATCTTTGAGAGATTTAGGTTCCATAAGTGGAACCAGAAACAAGGGGAAAGCATTGCTGATTTTGAGGCTAGCTTGAAGGCCCTTTCACATACCTGTAATTTCAAACAGGAGGTGCTAGAAGAAACGTTATTGGTCCGGTTCGTTTTAGGTGTGGCCAGTAGTGACATTCAAAATTGTTTGCTGAATGAAGCTGGCTTGACATGGCAAAAAGCCGTGGATCTAGCCACTGCCAAAGAAACCCAACTGAGAGAAACAGTTGTGTTGAGACAACCTAACTCTATTTTAAATGTTGGTCAGACTAGAGTACAACAAACTGCTAGCAAACCTCAGGGCAAAACTCAGGCTCAAGCTAGCCTCAAATCAGCATGCAGTGGCTGTGGTAATCTGCACTGGCGTAGAGATTGCCCCTGTAAAGACAGTGTTTGTCATGGTTGTGGCCAGAAAGGCCATCTTAAGAAATGTTGCTTCAAATTAAAGAACCAAAAATCGGCTAAAGGTAACAAAAATAATTTTGCGCATGCTATGCATGAAAAATGGGGGAGGGAATACCACCCTGATCCTAATAGAACTAACAATGCATCCAGTGCAGACTCCCCAGTTGCCAAAAAAAAAACAACATCGGCATCTTTGGGATGCTTTATTTCCAATCAAGCCTGATACATATGATCTTAAGCATTGGTTTTTCAAATGTCTTATAACTAACCCTATATATAAGACACCATGACAGTTCCCCCGTAAAGCCGGTACCCATTTCCGACAGCTGGGTTGAGTGGGGTATTGTGCTTGAGCTTTCCCTTATACCCAACGGGGAAAATCTCCGCGCCAGCGCCGGGACACGAACCCTCGTCTCCAACATACAAGGTTGATCCCTTAACCACTGTGCCACGGAGAGCACAGAGCACAAGGGTTGTTATGGAGAGGTATTCTCTATAGCCGAGGATATGAAACCCCCCATTAAAATGAAATTGTTGCTAAGCAACACCCCATTGGAAATGGAGGTAGATACTGGTGCTGCCAGGTCTATCCTATCAAAAGCTGCCTATTTTAAGTTACCCACCAAGACAAGACCCGAGTTGAGACCTTCTGATGTCAAGCTTCGGACTTATGGTGGAGCTGAACTAGTGGTTTGTGTGGAGATTAGGGCTAACATCCAGCGTGAAGCTAGTGGTAGGGCTCCTCAGATAGCAACTATTGTAGTTGTAGACATGGGAGGACCAGCCTTGCTTGGTAGGGACCTGATTGACTCCCAAGGACTAACTATAGTAGATAATAATGTGCATAAACTGGATACCCAACCAGAAGGGCTAGTAGAAAAATTCCCAACCTGTTTCAACCTGGTCTAGGTTGATTTAAGGGAAGGAAGTTCAAAATTTAAATTGACCCCACAATGGCCCCAAAGTTTTGTAAAGCCAGGAATGTGCCTTACTCACTTAGACCTAAGGTGGAGGCAGAACTAGATAGACTGGTACAGGAAGGTATCCTCATCCCAGTACAGTACTCTAGATGGGCAGCGGCTATTGTTCCTGTGCTCAAGGCTGATCAAAGCATCCAAATCTGTAGCGACTACAAATTGACAGTCAATCGGGAAACTAGACTTGATACCTACCCTATACCCAGGGTGGAAGATTTATTTAGCAGGTTAGCCGGAGGAATTATATACTCCAAGCTAGACATGTCTCAGGCATACGCCCAACTGCCGTTAGATGAAGAGTCTAAAGAACTTACCGTGATCAACACCCATAGAGGTTTGTTTGCTTATAATAGGCTGAACTTTGGCATAGCATCAGCCCCCGGAATCTTTCAGCGTGCCATGGAAGGACTATTACAGGGCTTCCCACGAGTGTTCTGTTACCTCGATGATGTACTCATAGGTGCTACTATTGAACAAGAGCACTCCAAGCGTCTCCATCAAGTCTTATCTAAGCTACAGGAGGCAGGGCTGAACCTGAAAATGGATAAGTGCCAAATAGGATTATCACAGGTATCCTACCTTGGATATCAAATTGACAATGATGGGTTGCAACCCACGGCAGCTAGAGAAGGTAGCGGCTATCCGGAATACCCCAGCTCCTACTAACGTGACTCAGCTGAGAGCTTTCCTGGGGTTACTAAATTTCTACAGAAAATTTCTAAGATCTTCTGTAACTATGTTGGAGCCCCTAAATGACATACTGCGGGATAAAACTCCTTGGAAATGGGATGCAAGTCAGGAGAGGGCATTCCAGAAGTCTAAACAAGCTCTTCTAGACTCCCAGATTTTTATTCATTTTGACCCTAACCGACCCATAGTAGTAGTGGCTGACAGTAGTGCGTATGGTGTGGGAGCGGTGCTGTGTCACCTTATTGATGGAATTGAACGCCCCTCCTATTTTGCCTCTCGAACTCATACAGCAACAGAGCGCAACTACTCCCAGACTGAGAAAGAAACTCTGGCTATGGTGTTCGCACTCCGAAAATTTCATTGCTACCTGTGGGGACAGGACTTTACAGTAATCACCGACCATAAACCTTTACTAGGACTATTTGACTCGGATAGAGGCATCCCTCCGATGGCGTCCGGGCGCATTCAAAGGTGGGCTCTACTGCTGCAGTCCTACAAGTTCACCTTGCGTCACCGGTCTGGCGTGCTGTTGGGCACGGCTGATGCTCTCAGTCGTCTACCCTTGACAACTCCCGAGGAAGCCACGCCCATTCCTGAGGAATGGACTTCCTTAGTAAACTTCCTTGAGTCAGCTACGGTCACCAGCACCCACATTCGCGACGGTACCCTAAGGGACCCAATACTTTCAAAGGTATACAAATACTGACAGGTAGGCTGGCCTTCGACGGTAATTGGAGACCCTGATCTCGTTCCGTACACTAGGGGGAGAGACAAATTGTCCCCACAAAATGGCTGTGTGCTCTGGGGAGCAAGAGTAATTGTGCACTAAGCCCTCAGACAAGCTATTGTGGATGAACTTCACTCTGGCCATGCAGGATCATCCAGGATGAAGGAGCTAGCTCGCAGCTATGTGTGGTGGCGCCTGCTGGACAAAGATCTACAAGAAACGACTAAGTCATGCAGCGAGTGCCTGAGCACTGGAGCTACACCGACGAAAGCTGAACGTCATTCGAGGGAATGGCCGGCGAAGCCTTGGCACCGCATACACATCGACTACGCGGGCCCAATGGATGGAAAATACTATCTTGTGATCGTGGACGCACATTCTAAGTGGGTTGAAATTTTTCCCACAACTACTACAACCTCTAGCGAAACGATCTCGTGCCTGAAACACACTTTTACAACGTTTGGATTACCGGTAACAATTTTTTCGGAGAACACAACGTGTTTCACATTGGCTGAATTCCAAGAATTTGTGAAGGCATGTGGTATGCGGCATATTACGAGTGCACCATACCATCCTTCAATTAATGGACTGGCAGAGAGCATGGTACAAACGTTCAAGAAGAATATACGAAAGTCAACGGAACCCCTTTGCCTAGCACTAGACAGGTTCCTGTTCAACTATCGGCTAACACCCCACACGACAACAGGTGTTACGCCCGCCGAGCTAATGTTAGGCATGAAAGTTCACTCTCGTCTCGATCTACTTTGGCCGTCAGAAGCAATCGCGTCCAAAGTCACTCAACGCCAGGACGCTCAGAAAAGATACCACCCAGGGTCTCGCGCGGTTGACATACCACCGGAGTCATCTGTGATGGTCCGTCAATATACACCGGGTTCCCCAAAATGGACCCCTGCTACCACCGTTGAGAAAACGGGCCCAGTGTCCTACAAGTGCCAACTACAGGGGGGAGAGGTCGTTCGTCGACACCAGGACCAAGTTATTACCTGCTCGAACGCCATCCCAGAACCCATGGAACTGAGGAAACCGTGTTGATTTCATAACCTGCTCGAAATTCATACCCACCACCTCCGGCTAATGAACCTGACCCAGAAGCACCTGGCTGCGCGATTCCCACCCAGGAGGCAATGATGCACGAGCCTCCAAGTGCTAGCATCTCACGCAGGTCTAACCGAGGTCGGAAGCCTGTGGTGAGAATGGACCTTTAGGATTGACTAGATAAAATAAGAGGGGTAAGGTTACAGGGGGGGGGGGGGTTCTAATTAAGGAGGGAGGGGTGTAATATAGCGAGTTCTAGTTAGAGAGATCAAAAGTTGGCAACGCTCGTGACGGCAACAATCGCAGTTCAGTTCCCTATTGGCCGTAGTCAGCTGATCAGTAAATGTTGACTGCAAGTGTGTATATGGATTACCCCATGTGGCTAAGTACCTATCCTTAAGCATTTATAACTACCTACTACTAACTCTATTCTACTCTTTTCTGTAGCTATCTCCGCTCTTCTCTCACTGGCCACATGTCTATTTAATTGTCTATTCATATCATAGAGATACCCAAGAGGTGAGTGCTGCTATTAATATACTATCGTGTCTATGTAGTGTCTAGCCTATACTGTGTCTGTGTTGGATACATTGCGGTGAAGTCTAGTGTAGGATTGCTATGTGTATTGGCACAGGCTAGCATACTATTATCTAATTGAATACACCACAGTATTGTTACGCGCTTCTTGCCTGACTAACGGGCACAGCTAGTTTTGAGCGGAAGTCTGTTACCGACAGCCTCCCAGTACACTGATACGTGCTTTCCAGTGTTTCCTTACTCCTACTTTGGTAGTCTAAAGCTACTAAAACTATAGTTTGCAGTTATAGCTTAATAAACCTCATGTTGTGTTGAAGAGAAAGAAATAAAAGAAAGAAAGAAAAGCCATTTATTTCCAAAAAAATTGGCACATGAGATACATGACAAACATGATGGCTTGTAAAAAATTTCTAAATATAAGACGTCCCTAGACAAACGTATTATACGAGAAGTAGTAATAGACACACTATACGCGGTCTACTAATAGACAACCATACGAGGTGTACTAATAAACAAATTAGACGAGGTGTACTAATAGACAAACTATCCGAGTTATACAAATAGGTAAACCATACGAGGCGTACTAATAGACAAACCATATACGGGGTGTGCAAATAGATTAACCCTGTCAAGGGCTAGATAAATCAAAAATATTATTCCCTGGAAATTTTATATCCCAAGAGATGGCTGACAACTTATAAATAATTTAAAATACTACTAGAGAATTCTTCGGAATTCCTAAATTATTTGTTGAATCGAAGTAAGAAAAGACAAAAAACGCTATACCGAAACCGCTTGAAACACCGTGGTAAATGACTATCACGTATTGAGAAAAGTTAGTCATAAAGTAATATATAAAGAACATCACGCAACACAACACGCTCATCTAAAAAAGAAGCGCGTAAACAAACATACGCGTAAAAAGAAATTCATGGCTTGTTCAGCATACGCATAATAGAAATGATAATTTTTCACGTGCGCTATTATTTCATTTATCTGTTTATATTTTTCATTTTTTCTATTCACAGATGCACCCCCTAGAGTAGTGATAGATCTACTTTTGAATCATGAAGCAAGTTCAATAATTATATTTATTTCTGAAATAAGGTTCAGTGTTTACTGGTCGCAGAGCTTTAGGTGAAATGTAATGTGTCTTAAAGTTTCGTTTTTACTCAAAAAATAGAAATAGAAACATATATATATATATGTGTGTGTATATATTTGAACATTTATATGTGCGAACACACATAGACATACATGTATGCGTGCGCACACACATACATACACACACACACCTACACACTCATATTCATATATATATATACGTATTGGAAATGAAAATAAGAAAAATATTAACAAACATAAAAAACAATCTTGCTCATGCTACATCCAAAATGACAGTCAAGCTCAATGTAATCGTAAGATATAACCTGAAGAAAAAATAAGTATGTATGAGGAAAAAACTTTGAAAAACGTAACAACAGAAATGTTTTTTTAAATTTTATGAAAAAAATTTTAAGAAAATAACAAGAAAACTAAAATTACGGTCGATGAACAACAAAAACAAAAAAATCTCGGGTTTCATATCCTCTCAGTATTCTCTGCAACATCATACGGACATGGGTACCTGGGATAAAATGGAGATACAGTGTAAGCCAGATTTCACTTATCAGTAGCAAATGTCTATACAATTTTGACAGAAACGCGAAAACAAACATATACTCAAGATAAAAATAGTTTGTTCAACATAAGGACAGAAAGCTAATTTTTCCACGATTCATATGCTCAAATTGCGCTTTTTTCATTTGTCTAATTGTATTTTTCATTTTTCCTATTCACAGAAACTTACGCTCTCTGGGGAAGTGATAGATCTATTTATGAATAATTTTGCATGAGCAATAAAATTAATTAACTGGATTATTTTCAAGTTGAAAATAGAGATCGAAACATCCTTATATTTTTATGTAGACATACATATACCTACATCCGTGTGCACAGATATATCCAAACCTCGGGTTTCACATCCTATCGGTACTCTCTTCAGATTATACGGACATGGGTATATGGGATAAAATGGAATACTATTTTGGCTGGATATCACTTCTGAGTGGCAAATATTTACAAAATTTGGCACGTAAAGGTAGATTAAATTGTGTTCGTGAGTAATAATTTTAATTTCTGACATTTAGAATTATTTCTGATTTGAAATTTCAGGGCTAGTGTGCGCTGAACGCACCGAAAAATTAAGAGAAATTAAAAAAGCTAAAATGCTGAATTCCCTCCTCCCCTCAGCTTAGCCGAAATCGATTGCAACACCTTTGTGAATGATTTCAAAATAGTGAGACAACGTTAGCCAAAAAGTAATTTATTATTATTAACATAGCACAACACTCACATCTGTGAACCTGTATACTGATGTACACCCAAAAATGTATTTCAAAGTTTGTTTATCACACGGATGTTAAATATAAAATACAGAAAATAAGAAACTACACAACCTATTTGGCGACGAAGACTTCGAATCTCCAACGTGAATTTGAACTTTGAAAGTGCTCTGAAACCAAGATGGCGTATTCTACAGTTAGCTGTTCTCCATTCGACATTTGAAGTGGAAACGCTGTGGGAATTCTTACAACGATTCAAAGTGCAGTGTGCAGACTCTCTTCAGAAGGCGGGGAACAAGGGCGGTAAGAAAGCTAGTATTTTAATTAAAGCTTTGCATGTAAACATCATTACTGATCTACAACGAAGAATTAAAACTTACTCGCTGATGCTACGTATGATGAACTAGAAGAAAAATTAATACAGCAATTTGAAATCAAGAAATCGATTGTCGGCGCGTCTGTTACATTTCTAAACAGAAAGCAAGGTGTTAATAAAGCCATAGAAAGTTATGCTAAAACATTAAATGACTTAGCATCTGCGTGCAACTACGATAATTGCTGTCGTGATCGTCTCTAGAGAGATGCTTTCGTTGCTGGTCTACGTTCACCGCAAACTCTCAGTGCAGTTCTACAGAAGTGTGATCAAAAATCGTTCAACGAGTGTGTCGAACATGCAAAACTCATCGAACAGTTAAGTTCCGATACTCATGATATATTATTCGTGAGGATTCATCTTCATCGTTTTTCACAACAGAAAAATTACAGCCGAACTACATATGCATACGTTGCGGCGCTAAGCAGAAGCATCTTGCAAAACATTGCTATGCTTTAAAATTGAAATGTAACACATGTGTAAAAATAGGCCACATTTCTAAAGTTTTCAAATCTACGACTGCAGCACGGGCTCTTCCGGCTGAGCCTACACGTGGAGGACCTACACGTGGAGGACCTACACGTGGAGGACCTACAGGTAGAGAATTTCGTATAGCCCGCACTTACATGGTGAAGCCTGAACGGTGCGGTTGTCATGGCAACGTCGGAAGAGAAGATTTGGCAACGCGCTGCTCGCTGAGTTAACGCGAGTCTCTGCAGCAAGAAAGCGAATTCACTCTACAGCATCTTGGAGACGATACTTGTGATGGTAACTCTGTTCATAATTTCTTTGATGCACATAAAAATGACTTGAATGACCCTTATTTTTACAATAAACACCACTGTAATTCCCGTGGCTAAAGAGCCTACGGTATTGAAATGTCATTTAAATGGTAAACCTATTGAATTTCTTCTTGACAATGGCATTGCGGTCTCGACTATACGTAAAAGTGATGCACTTGCTGTTGGTGTTGTCATAAATACTACGTGTAATAAATTGCTCGGATACAGTGGTGGCTCTGTAAATTTGCTAGATCAATCTTCAGTAATCATTAGTTATGAAGACGTCAGTTTTAATCATAAGTTTCTCATTGTGGAAGTTGATAGAATCAACTTACTTGGCCGAGATATTTGTTCTAAACTTAACGTAAATGTTGTCATCCCTGATCATTGCGACACTATAAACAAAACTGGTTCTCATAGTTTGCCGAGAAGCTTGTCTTCGAAATATGATTCGTACGTGTCATCTGATTCACAGTCTAACGTTAAAGAGACCGTTCATCTTGATGTGTTGCCTAATTCAGTTCCTGTAAAGACTGAAAGCCTTTGTAAAGCATGCCCCGTTCCTGTAAGACTAAAGACTGTCAAAACCGAACTAGAGCGCTTACAGAGTTTGGGTAAAATTTTTAAAGTGTATGATAGCCAATGGGTATCTCCTACTGTTAATGTTCTAAAGTCTGATTGCAGTGTAAGAATCTGTGATGATTTTTCAGCCTCGATTAACCATTGGTTAAATCCCGTTCAATCTGTCTTACCTGTTATTGATGATGTAATTTATCAAGTCGGCGACGCAAAGTTTTTCTCCAAAATTGACTTGTCAAATGCGTTTCTGCAAATTCCTTTGAACGAAGAATCAAAAAAGTTACGACCATTAACACCTCGGAAGGTCTATTTATGTACAATTACTTACCTAATGGTTTGCGTGTCCCGGTGTTGAATAAAACTCTTTTTGGCATCGATAATATGATTGTGTACCAGGATGATCAGCTCATTTTGACCTCTTCTTATGATTCTCATTTGTAAGTTCATGACAAAGTCTTGTCTGTCCTCAAAAATGCTGGAATTCACTTAAATCTCTCTAAATATGCCTTTCTGACTGATCAGGTGTCTTATCTAGAGTACGTTTTCGATAACAAACGTGTTCACCCTAATCCTGAGAAAGTAGCTGCAATTCTCAATGCTCATGTTCCTAAAAGCCTCAAACAGTTGCAAACATTCATTGGATTGTGCAATTTCTAAAGTCGTCTTGTACCAAACTTCTCTCATGTCATGCACCCTCTGTATATGCTATACTAAAGAAAGACGTACCTTTCCTGTGGACTCCAGAACAGGATAAAAGTGTCCATATAATCGTGGATATCATTCGTTCGCATAAACCTCTGAAATTGTATAATCCCAACCACGAAAATCTTCTTGAAACTGGTAGTCCTGGCTATGGGGCTGCTGCCGTACCTATGCAACGCGTTGATTCTTCTCATGATTGGTGTCCTGTTCAATTTGCCCAAGATCTCTAAATAATGCAGAGCGAAAATATTCTAAAATCGAAAGAAAGAGCCTTAGTGTTGTTTTTGGCGTAGAAAAATTCAAGAAATTTCTTCTTGGTGCTAAGTTCCTTATTCATAACGATCAAAAACCTCTTTGTAAAGTTTTTGCACATAACAAAGGCGTACCTCTCAATTTTTTGCTCGAATTCAAAGATGGGGTCTCAAACTTTCTCAGTTTGACTATGTTTTCAGCTATTCGAAAGGTAAATGTAACGTAAATAGCGATTGTCTGAGTAGGCTCCCTACCCACAACTGTAACAGAACTAGAACCGTACGAACTGATCTTTGTAGTGAACTCTCTCGATAAAACTCCTATTACGTGTAAAAATATAAAAATTCGTACTGATATGGATAGTGAATTATGTCAACTCAAACATTACATAAAGTTTGGCATGCCTCCTAAACCTAATTCTAATTTGTCTAAATTTAAAAACCTGCTACCTCAGATGACTATCATGAAAAATTGTATACTTTATAAAGAAAGGGTTTTAATTCCCAAGTCATTACGTAATTTAGTTCTTGAAATATTTCATGAAATATTTCATTTGTGCCATGAAGTCGTTGGCCAGATCTGTTATTTGGTTTCCCGGAATTGATAAAATTATTGAAGACGTCGGAAAATGTTTCCCTCAATGCCAATTAAATCGAGCAAAACGTAGAATGACCTACTCCTTCTAGTCGTTTTGGACGTATTCATGTTAATCACTTTTTTTACGAGAATAAAATTGTTTTTATTGCTGTAGATGCATTATCTAAATATATTGAATGCGAAGTTGTACCATCCACAAGTTTGTCAGATACTGTTGATGCTTTGAAAATTATTTTCAGCAGAAACGGGTTGTGTGGTGTGCTCGTAAGTGCTAATGCTTGTAACTCTTCATCTCAAGAATTTAAAGATTTTCTAATTTCTAATGGCATTGAACACCTCGCACCTCCGCCTTATTTTCCATCCAGCAATGTTCACGCTGAGAGGGGGGTCAGGGTCATCAAAGGCCTCTAGAAAAAACTCTCTTCTCTCGAATCATTCAAACCCCGTCTAGCAAAAGCGTTATTTCAATCACATTGGATTCCTCATAGTGTCACAAAAAATGTTCCCTCTGTTGAGCTCAACAATCGTAAGTTTGTTACTTCCCGAGAAAGAGTTAATCCTAAATATTCTGTGTCCAGGTCTAAGCTAATGTATGTAACTCAATTTGATGTCGGTGATCATGTTCTTTCTCTGAATTTAAGAAATGATCCCAAGTGGCTGAAAGGAATTATTGTTTGTAAATGTTATGTGTTAACCCGAAATAGTAGTAGTAACAATAGCAGTTGCAAGAATAGCCAATTCAAGAGACTTCAATAATACACCTGTTAACCCTACACTAGAACACAGTATAGGTTAATTAAACAACATAAGGATAGTATCTGTGTCCCACATAGACACAACACAGTAATAGTGCTGATATAAATGGACGTACATAGATCAATACAAATATTGACACATCAATATAAATATATATAAGCAAATGGACACTCACCTCTGGGATATCCCTAAGTTAGGAATATACTCAGTGTACAACTCATGTGGCCAGTGAGATAAGAGCGTAGATAGATTGAAATAGCAGGATAGAGTAGAATAGAATAAGTAGTAGGTAGTTAGAGAAGATTAGGGGTAGTACTTAGCCGTACCAGATAATCTATTTATACACTTGCAGTCAGCATGTACTGTTTAGCTGGCTACGACCAATGGGAAACTGGCTGTGATCTTGCTGTATCGAGCGTTGCCAACTTTAGGTCTCTCTAACTAGAACTTACACTATTCGCTATATTACAGTAAAGTCCCTCTTAATATCTTTCAGGTTCAAATCTTAGCGTTAAATGTAATTTGAAAGAGACACTCTTATCAGCTACTTCATTCTTCTGGTAATTTAGGATCAATCAATAGTAAGACGCCTGAGCTTTCTGCTTGGCAGCCTGTTAGCAGTTCACCTGTGCAAATTGAACCTCGTAAATCAGATAGAATACTAAACCTGTAAAGAGAATGGATTGTTGAGTTATTCCTTCCTTTTTTCCGACGCCGCAAAGCACTACACTTACAATAACACCCTCACCTGGGCCTTGGGCCTTCTCTATAATTACTGGTTTATTTATTAAACCGAACCAGACACTAGTTCTTGAGATTGAATCATCGTCTGATTAATCAGCTGAGCCTTACCTACATAAGAGACGCACCAGACTTTGTACCTTTATATGTCCGTCTGTTAAACGGGATATCAGATATACAATTACACTTACACACAGTCAACCTGCCGGATCAGCTTTATCCAGGACTGCGAAGTATCCTCAGCGAAGATGGGGCAGTAACACAACTCGTCGATCCTGCCGGCTCCTCCAATAAAAACCCCAAATCTGAGTCCAAAGTGTCCTCATTGTCCTTCTCGCACGGTACTTGAAAACACGCTTCCTCTTATTTGAGTTTGAGCTGGAATGATAATTATACAACCTTAACAATTTCATCAAACCCAGACCCTCAAACTTAAAAGTGGTGACCACCAGAGTGACCTAAAAACAATTTAACTCGAAGAGTGTTTGAGAGAACGTGAGAGAGGGAAAATTGTTGCATGCCATTGTAGTGATAAGCTCACATTATTGCGTGCCATGAGATTTTTTTCGGAGGATTTACCTTGCTAATGAGTTTTCTTTCAGCAGCTCTAAATTCTTTTTTTCTCATACACTTATGTTGTTCCCTGTCTTATGTCTCATGTGCCACAGTAAATAGGAAAATTTTTTTACCTTCTTTCCGTTTTCTTTTCCGGTATATCTGGCGACCCCTATAACTTTTTTTCTCTCATTTCATGTCCTTACTTTGAATAACTGTGTAGGTGCACTCACCGTAACCCTCTGACACTCTAAGATTCAAGTGATTAGGTTTGTTTACGTAAATTCCATGACGGTATAAATTAATTTTGTTAGTGTTGCACCTGTAAAAATTGTCAAAACGCCCGACGACAGTGAAGTTGGAAATCCAGCGAGCGCAAAACCCATCACACTCCCCCTTTTATACTATCAGAAAGCTCGACTTTGTTTAGCCAAATCGAAGCTATTTTTACTTATAACAATATGTTAGAAGAACGCGACAAATTCTACGGGTTAATAGCCGCCATGCCCACGCAAATGCTAACAGATTCGCAAGAACTAATTAACAACCCGCCCCACATAAATCCTTACTCGGTTTTGAGGAGAAAATAATGGAAAAATTACAAATGTTCGATGCGGACAAGTTTAGGTCCCTTGTTGATACCTCAGCTATTCCGTATGTCTCTGTTTCGTTTCCTCCAGCATTTATAGTAAAAGAACTAAAAAACTCGCTGCCGGCGTTTGCATAGACGAAAGATTCCTCAAGGAATTATTTATGACTAAGTTACCACCCAACGTGCGGCCCTTCCTATCAATGGTAGGCCCGAATGAGAGCTTGGACTCTCTGGCTCAAGCAACTGAAACGGTGATGAGGGACCTAAATATGTTTCAAACTTCTCAAGTAGCTCCCTTGAACGCATCAGCATGCGACTTTTCAGTCCGTCAAATACATTCAATATCTAACCTCCCACCTCTATGGAATCAATGCAGCGTGATATTTTAGAATTGAAGCAAGCTCTCGAGAGATGTCAGTCAGGTCACAGTGTAGCCCATATTCAACAAGGCCCAGGTAGATTTCCACGTTACGACAACAACGATGATTATGAGTACGGTCCTCCTCCTCAGCGTTTTGCTAGAGGACGGTCCTTTGACAGGTCAGCTCAAAACCGCCGCTCCTGGTCGCACTCCCGCAATGCTAGACTCCCGACTGGACCGACAGACTTCCAGTAGTATTATTGAGCATTCGAAATTTGTACAGGCCACACCAGCAGCAGAGCACAGCGTCAGAAATGATGTACGGAAAGACCTTACGCCTTCCTGGCGACATTGTAGACCCAAAACCGATGCCTACATTTTCACCTGCTGACCAGTCCGCGTATGTAAATGTCTAAAAGATTGTATGCGTTAGATAAAATATGTTGCTCCACGAATGCCGCACTCTGAAGACAGATTAGACCCTGCCTTACAAAATTGCACCCATGTGTACGTACGAGTAGATGGAATTAAACCAAACTTCACCCGCCCTTATGATGGTCCATTCAGAGTGTTAAAGAGGACTCCCAAATGTTTCATTCTAGAAAAATTTGGTTCCACTGATTCTGTAAGCATTGACCGTCTGAAGGCTGCCTACATCTCCGAGTTCACCGGAGTTAGAGATATGGGTATTGTTGCACAATGGCAAGCATAACATTTGACAACAAGCAATATTTTGAATAAACATAATTTTAAAAACAAGCAATATATTGAATAACTATGCTTTTGCGTCAAATCAGCTGTGTGTAATGCAACGATTGCTGTTTCCCGATATTTCAACTTCTAAATGGAAGTGCTTTACTCGATTCATCACGCTTCATATTAGTGCACTTCTCAGAGGAAAAAATATTATTTCCGTTTTTAAATGGCGTAGGAAATGGTTAGGGCAAAGAAATGTGCTCGTAAGTGCCTCAGCATTGGCATTGGCTCTGACGCTTCAATATTTTTATTCTATGGTGACGTCCACATTGACAGCTGGAAAGACTGGGAGTAAACACAAAAAGCATCCGACTATATTATATTTAAGACTCAAGAAATAAATAAGATTTGGCACTTTTAAGCTAGGCAGAATAAATTGATGTGACATAAGATGTTCCAGTAAAGATTTCATTTACTTATGTCTATATCAAGCTACAATTTTTTGTCAGAGCATCGTGTCGAGTGTTAATCATATTAATTAATAAAAAATAAACATATAATCAGTTATAATATAAAATATACTATTAAAAGTAGTTTTGACATCGCAGTGGTATGAATCAAATTGCACATCAGTTTATTCGTAACTGAGTTAATATTCATTATTCGAATAAATTGAACGAGGAGTGGTATGACATATTTGCGACAACAATGACCAAGCAATTGCAAAAAAAATAGATAATTCTATTTTAATTTGCTCATTCCTTATTATTATCCAGTGTAATGTTGACGTTAAAAACATTTGTCTTAAAATAATCCATGTAAATTACAATGCTTGCCATCAAACATTTTTTATGTAACAAAATATGATTTATTGCAATTTAATGCATCTGAATTAAGTCTATCTCATTGAAACATTTATTGCTTGAGGTTCAACATAAATTAAATAATTTTGTGTCTGCAACTCTATTAGGCCTATATAATCATGTGGCTCATGGTTTACTTTCATTCAAGCCTTTCAAGGTTAATTTTAAAAATTTTAGGTCATTATTGAGTTTAATGTTGTCAATGAATTTCATAATTTCGTAGGTATAGATAGGTAATATAGTTGATTTTAAGACGTTTTACATGAATGACATTCTGCCCGGTGATGCGTTATTTTTGAATTATTCAACTTTGAAGCTGGCTTGTGCGCGCCTTGGAAGCGCGCGCGGCTAGCGTATTTTAATTAATAACGGAAGCTAACCCCCTATTACAAAAGTAAAGAGGTTGGGTCGTGAGGGATAGCCACAGTTCTTTTAGTGTAAATTATAAATAAAGGTTTCTAGTGAAGTTTGTTTACAACAACTCCAAGATGGCTGCCGCCATGGTGGCATCATCGCCCATGAGCGCCGCCACCTTGGAGCCGGCCGATGTAAACAAGATTGGGGTCGTCACCCTATTGGGTCGGTTAGAAGCTTTATTTATAATTTTCACTAGAAGAACTGTGCCTCCCCCTCACGACCCAAGCTCTTTACGTTTGTAATAGGGGGTTAGCTTCCGTTATTAATTAAATTCTGCTTGGTGCGCCCACTTCTTTTGGCGCGATAATTTACCGCTTAACTCAAAAACTAAGCATCAGCGGAAAAAATGTCATTCATGTAAAACGTTTTTAAATGGACTTCTTAAGTGATTGATATAAACGGAATTCTGAATTTCCCCAAATCACCTAAACTCAATATTGACCAAAAATATAATTTGTTTTAATACTTTTCTTGAAGTTTGTTCTGTGATAAAGATGCTGTTTTTGTGATGATTAAATATACCTCAAATAAATGGATATTTAAGGTTAACTATGCTTTTTAAATTGTGTTTTGTGAGTTGAAATCCAGTTCTTACTGTTTTCTGCTGTAAGAAATCTTTTAAATCTATCAATGCTGAATACTTTGGAATTAAAATTTGGTGGTTGATGTTGAGTTTGATGCGCTCACAGAAATTAAAAATTGGGTTCCAAAGAATCACTACAGAAGCACATTTAAAAACATTTTACGTGAATGACATTTTGCACGTGGATGCAAAATTTTTGAGTTAGGCCTATTCAACTTTGAAGTTATAGGAATGTTGTATATAAAGTGAAGGAATGGAGACGTGAGTATGCTGTTGTACGGTATAGACGTAACGATGGGTAAGGTTAGGTTTGGTAATGTTAGGTTAGTTCAATAAACTAAGGTAAATGTGAAGCGTTTGCCAGTAATCAATTTTTAAGATTACCGTGCGCAAACCTAGGTTATTAGTTCAAAATAAACAAGTTTTCTTCTCTGCACTTTCCGTCGGAAATGAGTATTTTAGGTCAATCTTGGGTTTAATGCAATCACAGAAGCAAAGAATTTTATTCCAAAGAATCACTAAAGGAAACCATTTAAGAACGTTTTACAAGAATGACATTCTGCTTGCTGATGCATTACTTTTGAATTATTGAACTTTGAAGTTGGCTTATGCGCGCCAAAGGAAACAAGCGTGGCAAGCGGAATTTAATTAATAACGTAATGCTAACCCCCCTACTACAAACGCAAACAGGTTGGGTCGTGAGGGGGAGGTACAGTTCTAGTGAAAATTATAAATAAAGGTTCAAACCCACCCATTAGGGTTACGTCAGCAGATGTGCTTACATCAGCTCCAAGATGGCTGCAACCATACTGGATAACCGCCATCTTGGAGGTGATGTCAACATAACTGTTGATGTTGCCCTAATGAGTGGGTCGTTCTCGTCGTAGCCGTGAGACTAGCGAACTTGCCTCCGTCCAGGCAGACCCTGGTTCGAGTCCCGGCGCTGGTAGCGATTTTCTCTGTTGGGTATAGGGGAAAAATTCCAAGCACAATACCCCACTCTACCCAGGTGTCTGAAATGAGTACCGGTCTTGACCGGGGGAAAGCGTAATGGCGTCCTGGCGTTAGTTATAAGGCATTTGAAAATCCAATGTATAAGGTGATATGTATCAGGCTTGAAATTGGAAATAAAGCATCCGTAAATGCCTTCATTATTGAATTATTGAGTATTGAATAAAGTTAATCCTGTATGAACGTAATTATTGTTATATCTCAAAAATTACGCATTAGCAAGCTAAATGTCATTCATTTGAAACATCTTTAAATGTGTTTAACCGATTTTTGGGTAAATGTACAGGAGAGGACCATAATCGATTTCCCACTTTTCGGTGCCTATACATAGCTAATTAGATGTAAATGAACAATTTTTCTTCTATGCACTTTCCATCTGAAATGAATATTTAACGAGTTATGGCGGTAGGTTCAGTTTGGTTAGAGTACGTTTGGGTACTTTGTAATTTATTATATGCCGGCCCCACAGAGCCTGCAGAACCTGAGCCCACTTCTAGGGTCTTTTAGTTAATAACACAATGGAAATTATCATCCAAAAATAACGAATTATAGCGGTATGTCCATTTTTGTCATAGATAGTGGGAATGATTGAGCGCGTCGGAGGGGAGAGTTCATTGTAGTGTTGCCATCCGACGCGCGATTACGGTCCTCTCCTCCATATTTACCGATTCTTGGAAACCAAATTTATAAATTTTGTGAGCGCATTGAACTTAATAGTGACCAATTTGGCAACCAAAAATTGTATTAAATTTATGAACTCAAATTAGGGTCAACATGCAGTTAAATGCTTTCACGGAAATTAAAAATTTTGTTCCAAAGAATCACTAAAGGAATACTATTAAAAATGTTTTACACGAATGGCATTCTGCTTGCTGTTGCATTATTATCGAGTTATTCACTTTGAAATTTTTGCCTTCGAAAGCAGTTGCGTTGCGTGCTTGAGCCGTTAGGGAACGCTTGGGTACTTTGTAGTTTATTATTTGCCAACTTTGCGGAGCCTGAACCCACTTCTAGGATGTTTTAGTTAATAACACAATAAAGGTTATAACACAAAAATATCACGTTATAAAAATAGGAAATTAAATCTATGGTATTCACTCCTAAGGTTTTGCTAATGTTCTAAGGTGGCAACCACATTGAAACTGATGTTGAGTGCATCTTGATTTCAGTATTTACTACCCCAGTGTGGCAAATATTTTTGGGTGATAAGTGATAACCTTTGTTGTGTCATTAACTAAAACATCCTATAAGTGGGTTCAGGCTCCGCAGGGTTGGCAAATAATAAATTACAGAGTACCCAAGCGTACTCTAACGGCTCAAGCGCGCGACGCAACTGCTATCAAAAACAAAAATTTCTAAGTTGAATAACTTGTATATAATGCATCAGCGAGCAGAATGTCATTCATGTAAAACTTTTTTAAATGCGTTCCTTTAGTGATTCTTTGGAATGGAATTTTTAATTTCCATGAAGGCATTAAACTGCATATTACGAAAAACTATGAACAATTGGGGGAATATAAAATCGAGCGGCCGAGAGCATTTAATGAAAATTAGGTACAAGCACGACACTTCTTTCAACAGAAATGAGATTAGGTGTTTTATGTTGGTAAAATGCTCCAGGCTGCCACGAATTTCGGAGAAGACCAAAGCGGCGCAGTCTTCTCCCACCAACTGCCGTTTAACGTCACCTGGCGAAGTGAAGAATATGTTAGCTTAAGTATATTGAAAGGTACGAAACCTAGTCATAGGGAGAAAGCCCGAAAGGTAATAATAGGGCGAAAGCCCGAACGGTAATAATAGGGCGAAAGCCCGAAAGGTAATAATAGGGCGAAAGCCCGAAAGGTAATAATAGGGCGAAAGCCCGAAAGGTAATAATAGGGCGAAAGCCCGAAAAGTAATAATAGGGCGAAAGCCCGAAAGGTAATAATAGGGCGAAAGCCCGAAAGGTAATAATAGGGCGAAAGCCCGAAAGGTAATAATAGGGCGAAAGCCCGAAAGGTAATAATAGGGCGAAAGCCCGAAAGGTAATAAGAGGGCGAAAGCCCGAAAGGTAATAAGAGGGCGAAAGCCCGAAAGGTAATAAGAGGGCGAAAGCCCGAAAGGTAATAAGAGGGCGAAAGCCCGAAAGGTAATAAGAGGGCGAAAGCCCGAAAGGTAATAAGAGGGCGAAAGCCCGAAAGGTAATAAGAGGGCGAAAGCCCGAAAGGTAATAAGAGGGCGAAAGCCCGAAAGGTAATAATAGGGCGAAAGCCCAAAAGGTAATAATAGGGCGAAAGCCCGAAAGGTAAAAATAGGGCGAAAGCCCGAAAGGTAAAAATAGGGCGAAAGCTCGAAAGGTAAAAATAGGGCGAAAGCCCGAACTGTAATAATAGGGCGAAAGCCCGAACTGTAATAATAGGGTGAAAGCCCGAACTGTAATAATAGGGCGAAAGCCCGAACTGTAATGATAGGGCGAAAGCCCGAACTGTAATGATAGGGCGAAAGCCCGAACTGTAATGATAGGGCGAAAGCCCGAACTGTGATGATAGGGCGAAAGCCCGAACTGTAATGATAGGGCGAAAGCCCGAACTGTAATGATAGGGCGAAAGCCCGAACTGTAATGATAGGGCGAAAGCCCGAACTGTAATGATAGGGCGAAAGCCCGAACTGTAATGATAGGGCGAAAGCCCGAACTGTAATAGTAGGGCGAAAGCCCGAACTGTAATAGTAGGGCGAAAGCCCGAACTGTAATAGTAGGGCGAAAGCCCGAACTGTAATAATAAGCAAGTTAATAGAAATTTAGCCTATTCGCCAGGAAAAAGTAGGGGTCGACTGGTCTAAAGGCTCCATGGACACCAACTCACTAGCAGACATGAGCCCAGCCTAAGAGTGACGAACCTCGAATGTCCATGGAGTTGGGAGCTCCTCCGACGACAGATGGTTAGGGCGAGCTTGCAGGAGTCGTGCTGGTGTACGGCTCACAGCTTCGGCATCGCACCATCCTGACGTCCGTCGATGCACGAGATTCCCAGCTCCAGCCCAAGACAACCAGAAGAGCGAAGGCGGAGCGAAGAAGCAGCGCAGTAACGGTGAGCTTAGCCACTCATCCTCCCGTCGCCTGTCCGCCTTAAAACGTTGTAGGGAAGACGCATCCGAACCCAAACCTTAGGTTCGAAGCAAATTAGCCCAACGGCGGAACCACGTAAAAACCTGCGGCGACAGGGAAGCGCTACACACTGAGTCAGTAGCCGGTAGTTATGAATACTTATGATCTTCTGATAATTGGGTCAGATGGCCGGAGCAGAGCTTTTTCTGCTGTGTCTATGGGAGCTACAGTAAACTGGATACTGTATACTGTATTTGGCCAAACTTAAACTAGGAGCCGTCTACCAGCGAGCCAGGACCACTCTAAAACCAGTCGACCAAATTTAGATCAATATTTTGTACACTCCCGGCGCGAGAACTGGTTTTTCTTAACTGAAAACCAAGAGAACTTAAATCTAGATTTGAGAATGAAGTCTAAATTTAAGTTAACTACCAATAATTCAACGTCAAACGAACCGCCTAACACGAGAGAATTGCTTTTCCTAAACTAAAAAGCACGAACTTAAATCTAGATTAGAGATTAAAGTCTAAACTTAAGTTTACTCACAATGTTACGTGTGCTCTAGCGGAAATTCTATCTTCGCTTCGGCACGCATAGGAACGGAAGGCGTAGGGACACCAAGAAGAACACGTGGTTTCTTCGGTTTTATTTCTTATCCAAACGACTCCGTGAATCTGCCCAGACAAGTATGATTCAGGCTCGGACCAGGAATTGGGTGACAGGAAATCCTAATTTAAGATCACAGTCGAATAAGCAATTAATGTATAACGAGAAAGGAATCTTACACTTCCTGAGTGAGACACAGAGAACTGCTAAATGTTGTTAGAACTAGGTATGATATTCTAGTGACGGAATTCGTAACGCATTACTAGTATTATTAAATAGGAAAGTTTTAGCCTCCCTCAACCACGACAAAGGTGTTCCAAGAGAGGGAAGAGGAAGGCACCATTTACATAGCACCGCACAACAAGAAAGTAAATTCATACCTCGAGGGTACACGAGAAATAGCTGAGTGAGACATAAGACGCCATAGAATAGTAGCACATAATAAAGGGAACTCGCCGCCCTGCTAACGACGTAGCACCACAACAATTCGCATTGCTATTACCAGTATTATTATATAAGAAAGTTTTAGTCTCCCTTAACCGCGACAAAGATGTCCTAAGAGAGGAAAGAGGAAGGCACCATTTAGCGTGGAGTTGGGGGAACGCGGAATCTACGCACAAGGTGCACAGGAATAGCAAACTAGGAGATAAGTTCACGAAACAAGAAGGGTTTCAGTTGCATTGACAGGGAAGAGAATAAGTCCTTAGTCGATGAACACATTATCAAGAACACCCTGCCGAAGACACACGGCTAGAAACACATTTAGAAAGAACACATTTATGATACGCACACGAATATTGTAAAACTCGTGTCAATAACGCCAGGCAATAATACGTGAATCGCTCGTTTCGCCCAATGTTCAAAGTGTCTTTTTAAGGAAGCATTAAAGAATATATACCTGAATACACATCCGTATCTAGCAATTTTAACACAGCGGTCACTAGTTGATAAGCACTTTATTTGAACAAAAAGGTGGACGATCGCACAACAAATGTATAGTCTTCGTATGAATGCCTCACGATAATAAAGGGATGACGAGTTAGGTAACGTTACAGGTTGAGAGAGAATACTTTAAAATACTTACAGACGATGGGGAAAGGTCCCTCACTTTAGACCTGGAGCAGCTTATTCTAGGACATAAAGATTAGATTATAAGTTAGTTTAAGCCTCCCTAACCGCTGCAAAATAGAGCGTATCGGAGAGAGGAAGGAGGAAGGCACCATTGAGTATGGAGATAAGAAATTGAGGAATCTATGCAGAAAGGACATAGAAACAGTAAGATGGGAAATAAGTTCATGAAATAAGATAAAAGTTGAAGAAGAAAGTCAGAGGTGCTGAAAAACAGGACAGTAGTGAACCGAAAAAAGGTGGTCCTTAACATAACAAAAAACATTTTATTTCAACAAAAAGAAGGCCTACCTAACTCTCAGCTCGGGCCCTCACATTTTTCCCCTGGGAGCGCTAATTCCCATAAATACAATAGTTGTATCCCCCTGAGGGGTTCTATGACATAAAATAATTGATTGCTCTGTCTTTTACTTTACCCTATCTGTGGAAAAAGAGACAGCAAAATTAGGCCTCTAAAGCAGGGGCAAGTCACTCAGGTTATCAAATCAACCATTTTAAATAAATTCTATTATCAAAAAAAATGAGAGAGGCAAGTACACGTTTATCAACGTCGCTTTGAAAACACAAATCAAACGTGCTGGTGGTCTCAAATCTCCGTGCCTATTCTCAGTCTACTTCTGAGAATTCTTCAACTTTAGGCTTCCACCTTGCTGACTGGCGCAACTTGCTCAGCACAGCTCATAGGTGAGAAGCCAATCGACAAAAAATATCTTTCTCTGTATCACATCATTTAAATAGTGAAGCAGCGGTTGGCTAGCATTCTCAAACAAATATAAAATTGTGCTATTTTGCGTTAATCTATGAAATGTAATAAACTTCAATTAATCCTGTGTCAAATTAAAAAGCATTTGGACATTAATACAAAATCACTTGGAGCAGTGAAATAGAGATAGGAAAGTTCATCAGTTAAATCACTCGTTTTCTGAACTTGTCTGATACTCCAACTTTTTCCATCTTGAGCTGTTATACTTAGCATGAGAACGCACATATCAACCTAACCTTAGGGTTAAATTGCTCAACGGACAAATCGGTAAAATCACAGTGTTCAGCTAAAATACCGTTAAACTAGAACCTGACTAATTCCCAGCATTACACTGCAGTATACTGGCTACATCGAAAGAAAACACCAGACCTTACAGAATTGTAACAGCTAGTCTGGCTCGACGTAGGTGGGTTTGCCGGCTGCCAGAAGCATCCTCGAATGCTCTAGAAACCGGCCGTTCACCGCTATCGAACACAAGTTGCGTGAAGACACTCAAAAAGTATAGCCAGCGAGGTAACACGTAAATTAAATGATCTTCCCACACAAATTCACTCTTAAAGACACAGAAACTTAAGATTATCCGGGAACCTGTTCCTCCCACGCACTTCAAACAAATAAAACGTTGGTGTCATTCTTGCGGACCAGCGCGGATCCGCAGAATGTTGCCAAAATGAAATTATCAAAATTCTTTAAATTTTTTCACGTCTTGTAAGACGTGACACACAAATAACTCAGTCGTCAAACGAAACGCTTAACCTAAGCCTTAACCTAAATTTGGCCGTCTGCAATCAGACTTTGCCAACGGTCCGTGCAGCGAAGGCTAGCAGCTCTTGGGACACGGCCAGTAAATGAAGAGGAGTTCTAATCTACAACTACATCGTCCCCAACCTGACAGGAAACAGGAACTTTGCTCCGCACATCGTCCCCCGGTAATTTTGTACCTAGAGACGAAGGAATCAATAAGATAATAGACGAGACGTGCCTGTACACCCCCTCGCGAGTTCCGCCTTTGAAAACTCTCGCAGCCGTCACCTCACCCATTGAATTCTGCTGCACCGACCGGACTATTCCTAGAGGATAAGAAGTTTGTTTGAGGTGCGGTTCTTTCAACAGAACTACGTCGCCGACCTGCAAGGGACGATGCAAGACATTTTTGTATCTACCAGGTCGATCAGTAGCCTGCTTTATTAATGTAACAAAAAACTCATCGTGGTACCATTCCATCAATCTCCCCAGAACTCCCCTCAACTTCGAGTACTCGTAAACACTCCTCACGAACACCGGAGCTCCAAAGTCCGGGTCGTCGTCAGCTTCCCGATCTGAAAGAAAGGGCAAATTGTGAGCGATGCTAATTCTCTTCCTCTGATAAGCATCTCTGGAGTAATCGCAGATTACTTGCGCAGAATCGCGCAAGGTCTCCGAGAAGGCCACGGGACGCCTGTTAATGAGGCGAGTCGTTTTTGCTACAACAAACTGAAATTCAAAAAAGTCCAGTACAGAATGTCTCAAGCTATGGTATATCATTTTCTTAGCTTGTTTAACCAGAGTTTCAACTAACGAGCCAAGAGCACTGTTACCTTTAGGGTAAGTCTGGAAATCCAATGAATGTATATTGTAGGTCTTTAGAAATCTTTTGGTTTCAAAATCATCTAAGAATGTTTTTACAATGTTAGTACCGGACACAATCTGATCAATATTATAATCTGTTACCGGGCACAATCTGATCAATCAATGCTACTACCGGACACCCAAATCGGAAAAAACAACGTTTGAACATACCATGCTCGTATATATGGAGCTGTAGTGCTCGCAAGAATTCTGGTACATCGGCTTTCATACAAATTTTTAGATTTACCGGTCGACTCCAGAGGCAGGTGATTATCAGCACCCAAACTTTTTGAGTTTGGTTACCTAACTTAATAGTCCAAGGTCCCATGTGGTCAATGAAAATTGAAGAAAACGCCGATTTGGGAAGGTCAACTCTGAAATCTCTGTAACTGTTTTGATTGAGCTTTATAGTTCTGTTATTTACTTTTTTGCAGGCAAAGCAAGTTTTTAAGACCCTTCGAACGGTTGAAAACGCGCAAGGGATCCAATATTTTCGTCGAATTTCTTTTACAACGGAATAAATTCCTGTACGAGACAGCTGGGTGTGAACATCCATAATGATCAATTTGGTCAAATCGCTCTCTTTAGGCAAGAGGACAGGAAACTCGTAATTATCGTTTAACTTACTTTTAACACCCAACAACTCCGAAGTATTTTTTACGAGATTCAGCTTTGTCAACAGAGCGGGAGGATCCACCGAAACCTTCCGCTCCAGGAAGGAGAATACTTCAGGGAAAAATTTTCTTTGTTCAGTGAGGATTATATTTTTAATTGCATCTTGATAAAAATCTAACACGGTTAAAGAAACTTCTTTCGTATTCTTCAACTGTTTGCTCAGGGAACATTTCAACAGAGATACAAAGAAGAGAACATAAGCTACAACCATTGTTAGCTTTCGGAAAGAAGAAAATTTGTTGACTGGTACAAGGGGTTCAAGATTAGGTTCGTCACCGCGAACAGTCTCGCAACCAGCAGTACAGGTAGAAGTGCCACGGGGTACCTCGTCTACGTTTTTAGACGAAGGATTAGGAATGGTAACCACGAGCTCATCAGGTGACTGTTAGCTTGCCAGTACCAGTTTGAAAATTACTCTCTTTCAGTTGTCTATAGCTAACTTTCCTAGTTACATAGTCAGCAGGGTTTTTATTTCCTTCAGTATGCCTGAAATTGGCCGGAAATTTCCTGCAACGCTCGTCCACAGCTCTAAGCCTGTTTTGAATGAAGACCGATTTCTTCTCAATTTTATCGTACTTTGAGGCAAAGGAACTGAGCCACTGTAAACAAACCAAGCTATCGGTGAAAAGTAGCAGCTTCGTTATTTTTATTGGCTCCATCATTGAGACTCCAGTGAGTTCGAGTACCAGGTCGATCAAAGTGTCGACACCCATGCAAATGGCTTGTATTTCCAACATGGGAATGGTCTTTGAAGCCAAACTTTTACCTACTACTCTATTTTTAGCTAGTAGGAAGTTTTCGGACGCAGTAGTTAAATTGTGGATGTACACTACTCTGCCGTACACAGACTTCGAGGCGTCCGTAAGTGCCACGAGAGCATACTCGTCATTTCTTTTTCCTACACATCTTGGTAATTTTACTGTTTCATTACTGTTGAACTGCTTGCATATATTGACCCATTCTCTTTGCAGATTTGACGGGACAGGATCATCCCAGTCGAGAGACGTTTGGGTCTGCAGCATTTGGACGAAGAGTTTGGCTCTGTTTAACAGAGGTAAGTACACTCCAAAGATATCGTATATTGAATTTAAGGACGAGAGAATAGATCGTTTAGTATTGGAAGCAGAATTCAAGCTTACTGCACTAGGAGAGATTAAATCTTTCCTTCTACTCCATACCATGCCCAGCAACTTTACTTCATCGGCCGTTTTTGTAGCAGCTTCTGAGTCAGCGTAACTTTGAAACTCTGCGGAATTTGAGCAGAGCTGTTGCAATCGGAACCCATAGTTCTTGAAAATTTCTTTCAACTTTCTATAAGCTTTAACAAGAAAGCTATCGTCATTACATGAATAGGCCCCATTGTCCATGTACTTTAAATTTTACACTGAACGTTTAAATTCTGAAAACTCAGGGTCACTTTCTTCACGAACAAAGATCAGATACAAGGCCATCATCAAGATAAAGGGACTACATCGGAGGCCAAACGATAGCCTCTTGTTTCGATATGCACCAATAGAAAAGTCTCCCTTACTGACGTTATTGAACCATAAGCACATCAACCTATTCTGATCAACCTCCGTTAGAGCTATGTTTAAGAATGCCTTCTCTAGGTCAAAGGTAAGAAGATATTGATCGAATCGCAGCAATATTATGGCTACAGACAGCTATGGGTTCAGAGTCAGGCCTGGTAACATGGCTTGGTTATGGCTAACCGTAGCTTCGTCACCAGCCTCCTTTAGGTTGGAAAGATAGACTACTCGGCATTTAGTAGTTTCACGGCTAATTTTAAACACCCCCATATGCGCCAAAAAACTGCACTCGGGATGCTCTTCCAGGAAGGAATTTAGATTCATCAATTTTCTCGATTATCCCTGCCCGTTCTTGTTCCTTGAAAACATCGTCGTACAAATTAAGTTTAGTAGGGCATTTTTGTAACTTTTTCAGATTTGAATTCAAAATCATTTTAGACAGGTTAAAGTTTTGTGACAAATTGTGAGAATTTTTATTATTCCACGTAAGGGGCATTATTAGCCTGCCTTTGTCATCCCTAGACGAGTTCTCAATCACGTAATCTATAAGTTTCAAATTGGTCTCACTTTCGTGCTCTTCCATTTCAGAATCATGCAGATCAAGAGCCCGAGAGTACTGTGGTGTTCTCCCTCAGGCTGCTTTACACTCCGGGCAGACTTGTGAATATCTATTGACTTGTGAATATCGATAGACTTGTGAAATATCTTTGCCCGAAGTGAGTGCCTGAGGTGCAAACGAACCCGACAGGATAAGGAAAACACAACTGGAATTAACGCCGTATTATTATGAAGATTGCCGACAATAATGGCACAAGGGAATATGACAGTCGAGCAGTACAGCAACCGATGACGTCTTGGCGGACCGACGGTTGCCGGGCAGACGCTGCGTAGCTGGAGGACGAGAGCAGACCGGTGGGGCTGCTGCTGGCAGAGCGTCCGACCAGGGAGTACCAGAGGCACAAGCAGGGAACTGGTGCGTCTAGCAAGCAACAAGGCGTGGCGGCTGGCAGTCGAGGAGGCGGTGAAGGCCACGGATGAGGTGCTGGCGAAGCGTCGAGACTTAGTGTGAATGTCAGGGACGCTGCGAGTGTACTGAGGCTCCGCTGGCTGCGCGGCTGTTTATATAGGCCTTGCTGGAGGCTGACTCTACCCGTCCAGGTCTCCGATTGGCCAAGACTGGGGTGCCCACTTTTCGCCGTCTAGGCTTGTGCTATACTTACGGAGGTTTCTATCGACGTTGCCTGACTGTTCGAAGCAGGCTGCTTATAAAGCTCGGTCCGGCACCCCAGCGCCAGACTTTACCTCTGATTATTGGTCGTTTAGTACTGGCGCTTTGAGGCTATGAGGTGGCGCTTCTAAGCTTGTGTGGTGGTGTGTGTTCATACCACCACAGTACACCCTTTCCAAAACCTCTTCTGATGCCCTTTCAAGAGCGGACTCCAGCAAATCACCCCTCTCATCCTGAACAACAACTGAATGGTTATAACGACCAAAGGCTGAGGTATCAGCATCCCCATTACCATCTGCCGCATCACAGGTACGAAGAGGAGACTCTACTTCTGAACTTACTTCAGAGGTATGGGAGTGAAGGGACGTAGTCACGTTGGAAGAGTTTCCGACTGGTTCCGACGCGGCGGCATGTTCCACAGTGCTCGTCGACGACTCTGAACCCCGAGTTACATGCTGAATGGTCCTCTGTGCAAAAGGCAAGTGTCTGGCATTCAAGAGTATTCGATTTACATCCCCGGACAACATTACACCCATGGACGTATCAATGTAAGTTGAAAACTCATTCTGTCCAAATTTATGGTAGGCTATATCCAAGTAAGGATCAACATCAGCCCCAAGAACCAAGTCCAACTCAGTTATAGACTTCGTTGAGTCTATCAGGCGCTCATCGGCAAGATGATAGCCCTTTTCGACGAAAGTCTGCGCAATTTTATGCAAGTTTTGTACATTTAGTTTTATATTTATTTCTGGAACACAGATGGCATTTATTTTACGATTTTATTGTTGATAGACAACGGTACCTCTGCAATTGAAGTTTTCAACTCTCTGCTTGCGTTGAAGCCGTGGATAATCAGAGGCACGTCCTCCTGTAAGATAGTTAATTTATAATTTTTTACAAATTTACTGGAAATAAAGTTTCTCTGGCACCCACCGTCTTTCAAACCTCTTATCTTTAAGTTACCTGTTGAGTTAAGAGGACATGTGAATGTAGGCAAAACTATCGTTTCATCCACCGTGTTGGTGAAAACGGTCTGCACTAAGGAAGCACTGGTATTTGTTAATAAAGTTTGGTTATCGGATTTGTTTGCAATTTTACCTGTAGATTGAAGGCATAAATAAGTTAAATGAGCTCCATTACAATGACGGCACTTTGAAGAGAAATTAAACCTACATTTTGCAGATTTATGATTTTTTGCACATAATCCATTTTATTCAATAGTACTACGCCTCTACCTTTATCCGGCGAACATACGACTATGGATTCATCCGAACCTAAGTTTTTTAGCGTGGCAATATCAGCCCTACTAAAAATTCGAGAAAAAACTCTATTTGCTATAAAACCATAAAATGCAGCGGATGCCTTCTGTTTGACCAAATTTGCAACTAAGTCAAAATTTCCGTTTTCTATAATAGCACACGATTTCAGCACTCTGATGAATTTCTCAATGGACAAAAAATATTTTAAAAAATTCAACTTTCTCACTGGTAGATTGAAATATAAACCAAATGACAATAAAAATCTTTCTCTGCGCGACCAAGTACGTTTTGAAAAATTGAAAATTACATCATCAGGGTTACATGAAGAGAGTGCGAATTTTACACCTAACTGGGACAATTTCCTATCGTGAGTCTGCTTCACAGTATCAATATATTTAACGGTTTTACGCTGTACAAACAGTTTAAGACTTGAAAAATCTTATGTGCCGACTATAGTTGACAAAGAATTTTGAATAGATAACAGTTGGGCTTCCAGTTGTTGAAGTCTGCGCTCCTTCTGTCGGATTTCCTGGTCGAGTAGCTGCTCCTGAAATTTCCGGTATGCTTCAGTTTGTTGCAGATATTGCTTATATAGCTTAAAGGCTAGAAATTTTGGCACGACTTGGTACGCCTTGCAGCACACCAGATAGTGTAGATCCTGCTTAGTTTTCGCCAGTTTTCGTGAACACTGCTCAAATTTTCGAAACCACAAAAGTCCATCTTGGCCATATCTATGACGTAAAATATCAGAAATTGGACGATTGGTAGGAAACCTAATTTTTAGTATAAAAAGAAACACAAGGGTCACAGATTTATGATTTCGGAAAGAGCACTTGGTGCAAGCATTGAGACTTTTAATTATGTCAAATTTTTTCTTTGGAGAGTCAAAGACAGGACAGGTTCTTAAATTATGATTGGCGTCCCTCTTTTCACTTTCACAAAGAAAGCACGGTGGCAAAGGTTTAGTTTGCACTTTAACCGCTAAGCCAGCGGTGCCAAGCTTTTGATTCCCGTGTGAGGGACCATACTCTTTTTCCTTGGAATGGAATTTTTCTTTTGAAAATGGCTTTGGTTTAACAGCCGGCAACCTATTAACCGCGTCAAAGATATTCTTAGTGATTTCACCAAGAGCTGGTAAATTTTGATTAGTAATTTGGATCAGTTGAGTTTGAAGTCGTGCATTCATGGCATTCCATATGAAAACTGGAGCACATCTTCGGAATTTATTTTTAAGTTATCAAATGACGCCAAAATAGATCTCATTTCACCAACAAAGGGGTACGGATCGGCGCCCGCTGGTAAATCAAGCACAGCTAGTCTTCTTAATACATCATGTTTTTGAATTTCTACAGAAGCAAATGCTTGCTGTAGTAAGGACTTCGCCGTCTCGTAAGACTGGTCTTTGACATCAAGCGAATCGATGAGTAATTTGGGAGAACCCCGAAGCTGTCTACCCAAGTAGATAAACTTTTCGTAACTAGATAATGAATGCTTATCTAGTATAGATTCAAAGGTATAAAAGAACTTTTCGAGATCATCTGTTTTAGGGTCAGAATACACTGGTAACGGTACCTCGGGCAGCTTAAGCTTTGGGAGAGTCGCTGCTGAGGAGCTGGGTAGCTGAGCTCCGCCCGTTCCAGAAGTCGGCCCCGTGTGACTCGCGACCGGCTCCAAGCTGTTTCGAAGCCTCAAAATGTCCCCGACCAGCAATTCCTCGTACTGCTCTTCCTCTTCCAAATTTTTGTTTACTTCCTCTTCGGATGAATTATTCTGGATAAGAAGAGACATTACATTTTGATCTAGCGACCTTAGTTCAAGCTGGAGAGCTTTTGACCTCTCCAGAAGAACCCTTCTCTGCTCTAGGCTCAGAGAATCAACCTCTGAGGAAACTCTAGAAGAAATTTTGGACACCTTTTGTCGAACATAGCCTCGATTCTTCAGGGTCCTCGAAAATTCTGCAGTCATTTTGAAATAGAAAGTTATAAGTTATAAGTTTATTTTATTTTTTTGAGAACACAACACCGGCAACTGCATCGCCCCGCCAACACTCAAGCGAGAGGTCCTGAAAGCTGAAAAATAATTAAAGTCTAGCCGCTCCCCAGACTGGCCACCATACGAAAAACTATGAACAATTGGGGGAATATAAAATCGAGCGGCCGAGAGCATTTAATGAAAATTAGGTACAAGCACGACACTTCTTTCGACAGAAATGAGATTAGGTGCTGATGTTGGTAAAATGCTCCAGGCTGCCACGAATTTCGGAGAAGACCAAAGCGGCGCAGTCTTCTCCCACCAACTGCCGTTTAACGTCACCTGGCGAAGTGAAGAATATGTTAGCTTTAGTATATTGAAAGGTACGAAACCTAGTCATAGGGCGAAAGCCCGAAAGGTAATAATAGGGCGAAAGCCCGAAAGGTAATAATAGGGCGAAAGCCCGAAAGGTAATAATAGGGCGAAAGCCCGAAAGGTAATAATAGGGCGAAAGCCCGAAAGGTAATAATAGGGCGAAAGCCCGAAAGGTAATAATAGGGCGAAAGCCCGAAAGGTAATAATAGGGCGAAAGCCCGAAAGGTAATAAGAGGGCGAAAGCCCGAAAGGTAATAAGAGGGCGAAAGCCCGAAAGGTAATAAGAGGGCGAAAGCCCGAAAGGTAATGATAGGGCGAAAGCCCGAAATGTAATGATAGGGCGAAAGCCCGAAATGTAATGATAGGGCGAAAGCCCGAAAGGTAATAACAGGGCGAAAGCCCGAAAGGTAATAATAGGGCGAAAGCCCGAAAGGTAATAATAGGGCGAAAGCCCGAAAGGTAATAATAGGGCGAAAGCCCGAAAGGTAATAATAGGGCGAAAGCCCGAAAGGTAATAATAGGGCGAAAGCCCGAAAGGTAATAATAGGGCGAAAGCCCGAAAGGTAATAATAGGGTGAAAGCCCGAAAGGTAATAATAGGGCGAAAGCCCGAAAGGTAATAATAGGGCAAAAGTGTCGCGAAAACAATGCTGGTTAAGCACGTAACGCATGAGGAATTGCAACCTCCACAAATAAATATATTGTACACCTTTGTGCTCGCGTGAACTCTACATAAAAGCATGGACAATAAAAGATTAAAGATTCAATTTGGTTTTATTTTTACGAACACGTGGGGTAAATACGAAGCAATGATTAAAGCACAAGGAAATGAAGTGAAAAATGCGCACAAGTGCACTAATGCAAGATGCTCATGACAATTACCAATGCGAAATTCAACACGACACAGCATACCAAAAAATAAAACTTCCCCGAGAATATCTCTCGTCAATACTCAAGAGCTGACAACAATTCACAAAAGAATGCACAAAGTTATAGAAATCCCTACGCAACACCCATCACAGAACATTGATGACAAGCGTACCGGCCTTCACTGCGCTGCACAGCGTGCCACTTCAACTTCCACTAATACACTTTAAAGCACTGTTTCAAAATACTCGATGCCACAAATTTTCAATTCCTCTGGGATGCGTTGCAGGTGGCACCTAGCATCGGGCCCTGTTCAGCTCTTGAAGGGCGCTCGCAATGTTTCTTCGTTTGCGGCCGCTCCAATCGCAGGCGTCGGCCGGTTGCTGAAACGTCGAAGACGCTGTGCCTAGAGCGCTTGTTCGTTGCGCTCACGGCGTTATTGCCCGAACAGCTCAACAATTGTGGAATTTGCGATTTTGATGTTGTTGAAGATTGGCAGCTGTGCGAGTTCCAAAATGCAGGCTGGAGTGTTCATGCTGTCTTGAAGTCGACGTAGAACTGACATATTTGTGTTCTCTCAGGAGAACGATTTGACACATTTTTATACTTGCCGGTTATCCTCGACGTTGTTGCGTATCAAGCGGAATTTGATGCCGGTGGTACTTCAGTGTCTGCTGGGTCCGTTGCTAACTTCTGGAGATTCGAAGGAGCACTTTATCGGGGCACTTTCTTGATGTTTTTCTTGAGTAGCAGATCCAACAGGGACCATGGCGGCGGCCGGATCCCCGGAACGTGCACTAAAAAGACCCTCTCTCGTCGTGTAACCTTTGACGTTGCTGAGACTAGAATCCTCCCAATCCTTGTCCTGAATCCCTTTTTATCCGCGTCGCTTCATTCCTTCTCGAACAATCCCGATTCATCTCCGTCCCTCGCCGTCTACAAGTCCGTTCTCCTCTTTGATTGGTGAAGTTTTTCCTTGTCCCTGACGATTCCGCTTCTAATTGGTGCGTTATCTGACACACCTCCTTGCCTACTCTACTCCTTGATTCTCATTGGTAGAGCAGACGCGGTCGACTCCATGAGCCAGCCCCTACCTCCTCGAAGCTAACCCTCGCTTGTTTGAAGAGGGCTCGTGCTAACGCCTACTCGTGTGTTGTGTGTGTGAGCTCCCATGTGATTTGTGTGTGTGTCTTGTGTTGTGTCTGAGATTTGTGTTTGTGTGCCAGACTGTGTGTTTGTGGACGCCTGAACCTTCGCAAGTTTGGACGAAGCGCAGACCGCAGGGTGGCACTTTGATGAATGACATCCTGTTTCAAACACTTGAGAACGCTGCCCAAAGAGCCGACCCTCGACGATATTCGATGCACAACACATTCGAATGTTTGTAGCCCCGCAGAATGTTTACTCTTCTTTAAATGTTATGGCTTCACGGAATTTAGCCCAAAAATAAAATCTGATGTGATTTTGCCAAATATATATGCCTAATATATTCTATTTCACCACAGAAGCCCGAAAGGTAATAATAGGGCGAAAGCCCGAACAGTAATAATAGGGCGAAAGCCCGAACAGTAATAATAGGGCGAAAGCCCGAACAGTAATAATAGGGCAAAAGCCCGAACAGTAATAATAGGGCGAAAGCCCGAACAGTAATAATAGGGCGAAAGCCCGAACAGTAATAACAGGGCGAAAGCCCGAACAGTAATTATTATGGGGTGGATAGCCCTACACTAGAGCACAGCATAGGTTCCACATAGACACAACATAGTTATAGTACTGAACAAAATAGACAATGCTATGACACAGCAAGTTAGGTAAATAGTTCACTCACCTCGTGGGTATCTTAGCTTTATACTCAATTGGCGGTACTGTGGCTAGTGAGATTAGAGCGGAGATAGACGGAAATATATAGAATAGGATAGAATAGCATTAGTACATTAGTTTAGAACTTAAGAAGTTAGATACCAACCACAGTAGGTAATTATATACACACTCGGTCAACATTTACTTGTTGTTGAACCTGAGACCACTTGCAGACTGACTTGCGAGTGTTGCTCTCTCGAGCGTTGCCAACTTATGGTCTCTCTAACTAGAACTTACACTACTCGCTATATTACACCCCTCCCTCCTTAATTAGAAACCCTCCCCCTGTATCCCCAGTCCCCTTATTCAATATAGTCAATCCTAAAGGTCCATTCTCACCACAGGCTTCCGAGCCCGGGTAGACCTGCGTGAGATGTTGTAGCGAACCTTCGGCACGCAACTCAGTATAAATTTCGGAAATTCTCAAAATGATCATTTAAAAATTCAGTAAAATAAATTCAACCATTAGAATAAAATTTCATTACGAAATTAATTAACTTCTATCCTCAATTTTATTAAAATTGTGTACTGAAAAATTCAATCTCTAAGAAATCACTTTTGAGTAGTAACGAAACCCCCATGTCGCCGTGTCGGCAACATTTTTCACCCGCACAAGCGTCACTCGTTTCAAATCATTCAAAGTGTGTACATCTCGGTTTTCTTCTCTGGTGAGAATTAAATTATTGTGTGTGCTTAGGCTGTTCTACGGGTAACTATATAATTGATACGTAACTTGTAAATAATATTGTGTGTGTAATATTAAGTAGGTTATCTCAAATTACCAACTGTGTTAAGTTGGATTTAGGATCTTTTCCAAGAAGCAATTCCTAAGATGAAGTTTCAGAATTTGACCAAACATAACCGGCTGGACTAGCCAGAAAATTATACTTTTTAGGATGCATACTAGTAACCTAGTCACTGTCATTGTGTCAATTTTTGGTTGGTATTTTGTGCATGTGTTTTCCAGCTTCCGATTAATCTTGTGTCTCAAGTGTTGTATTTTTAATCAAGTTAGGTTGTGAAGCAATCATAAATCAATTTAATTCTTAATCTTTACAGCTGTATTTTTCTTAATGATGTTGGGCTTTGCATCAATTATTTTTAATCTTTACAGCTGTATTTTTTCTTAATGATGTTAGGCTTTGCATCAATTATTTTTAATCTCTACAGCTGTATTCTTCTTAATGAAGTTAGGCTTTGCATCATTATAAATTATATCATTTCCCACAGCTGCATTTTTAATTAAATTAGGTTATTGAATCAATTAAAAAAAAACTTTTGTAGTTGTCCATTGCTACAATATTAATTAAGTTAGGATTTGAATCATGTACAAATATTTTATAGTTTTTCAGTCAACGTTAAGCTCACTTCAAGTCAATTCACATAAATAATTGTTCTTTAGTCGTGCTCAGAACTATTCCACTACCTAATAGCGTGTGACAACGCATAGTAACGGAAGATTTGTATTTCTAACATAATCACTGTAGTAACCATTTTTAACTATTGATTTTGGTAGGCTAATTTTGTGTCTAATAATGTTAGTAACTAGTAGGTACCTGATTCAGCTAAATTAGGGTGATTGTGATTACCTCTGGGAAATCTCTGAATAATCTAAATTCCCAACTCCTAGAAATTTTTAATCCAGAAATCATCTAAGTCTCTGGTTTGGGGTTAATTTTAGTTTAACCGGCAATTGCTTGCTGTCATTTGTGTTATCTATTCCTTTTTACCTCCTGTCAATGTCGGCTACCTCCAGTGGTTGTTGTTCAATATAACTCATAGGATGCCCTAATATTATTCTGATATGCACCCTCATGATCATTGTTTTCTAAATCTTTCTTGTGCTCTGAACTTCCTTCTTAACTACCGGTTCTGTGCACTTGGTGCATAGATTCCGCGTTCCCTCCACTCTTTACTAAATGGTACCTTCCTCCGTCCTCTCTTAGGAAAGCCTTCGAGTACCTAATCAGGGAGACTAGGAACTTTCTCATATATTAATAGGAATAATAATCATAATAATTGGGCTGTACGTGCCCTCTCTGACACGATTCCTAGCTTAAGTCAATTAATCTTCTTGACAACTTTAGCCTTAGTATGCTCAGTGCAGACAGCCCTTGACTGATGCTTAGTGTAAATCGATCTAAGAAACTAACACCAATCTTAAAAGCACTCATTGTAAATAGTAATTACACCTAGATCGTTCGGCGGCAACAGCCTTGATTTGTAATCAAGCTAAACCCACTTACGTTGCCTAACCATTAATATTCTTTAATCTCGTGAACTAATTTTGCTCTCCATGTCGGAGACAGTTAGGACATGACGTGTCACAACTATGTAGTAACCCGAGCATACTTGTGGATTAGAAAAATGGGGAAAAATGGTACCCAAGGAATTTCGGGATTGTCCATTCGATGTACTTATTATTGTGACTGCCTCGGCCGTATTCGGGCGCCAGAATTACGGGCGAGGCATCAGCATATAAGCCTCTATTTGAGACAATTGTTGTAAATTAGCAGGAGTTCGCAGCCTGGCCTGTGTAACGACTGTTCTCACCTTATGTTATCGTGCTTGAACAAGTAACCCAAGCCCTACTCCCATACAGAAGAACCTGCGAGGCCGACACACAAACATCATCAACAACCCTCTATTAACGCTCCTCAGATTCACTTGAGAGCGTTCAATTAGACTCATTCGGAACGTTCTCAGATCCACGTGAGACGTTCCCAAAATCTATTCAGCCCAAAAGGCTAAACCTCATACCAATTAAGCCACAAGGCTCACAGGCAGGAACCCAGACAGGGACTGCCTCTTTTAAAGAGACCATCCTACACCCAATTATCACCGCACCTGCGGATAGTTACACCCACAAATACATTCTCGCCAGGATCCACAACGGATTCCCTCGAGCCACGGCACCGGCTGGCACGTCACCTGACTGGACCCGGACCTTCTTCCACAAGAAGCGGATCCACCTCCCAGCGGCCGTAGCCACGGCACCCAGAGACTACCAATAAAATTCATAAGGCGAGAAGTTAAAGTTCAGTCATTATCCTACAGAGAACTCGCTCGTGCAAGTCGAAAATTAGGTGCCAGTAGAGCATCCGAATACTTAATAACCTCCTTCTGAGGACAGAGTCAGTGGCCATCATTAATTCATTTTGCAATTAATTGTGCTTGACTCAAGCACTGGTGACCCGCCTTTATCAAAAGAACATCTTCCTTGTGAAATCGATAAATTCCTCAATATTCAACCTTTAACCTTCAAAATTAGGATCATCAAACCGTTCAAACAGCTTGATATCAAAGCTCCCATTTCAAGTCATTTAAAATCAAATTCAATTGTTTCCCCCACTTTGGGAGAACTTCATAATGTTAGCACTTGGAGGCTCGTGCATCCTAGCCTCCTGGGTGGGAGTCGGGTAATCAAGTGTTCCGGTGTCAGGTTCATTGGTCGGAGATGGTGGGTATGAATTTTGAGCAGGTTGTGGAAACACGACGGTTTCCTCCGTAGGTTGTTCCAAGGGTTCAGGGATGGTGTTCGAGCAGGTAATAACTTGGTCCTGGTGTCGACGAACGACCTCTCCCCCCTTCAGTTGGCACTTGTAGGATACTGGGCCTGTTTTCTCAATGGTGGTAGCAGGGGTCCATTTTGGGGAACCCGGCGTGTATTGACGGACCATCACAGGAGACTCCGGCGGAATATCAACCGCGCGAGACCCTGGGTGGTATCTTTTCTGAGCGTCCTGGCGTTGAGCAACTTTGAATGCGATTGCTTCTGACGGCCAAAGCAGATCAAGACGAGAGCGAACTTTTCTGCCTAACATCAGTTCGGCGGGCGTAACACCTGTTGTCGTGTGGGGTGTCAGCCGATAGTTGAACAGAAACCTGTCTAGTGCTAGGCGTAGGGATTCCGTTGACTTTCGTATATTCTTCTTGAAAGTTTGTACCATGCGCTCTGCCAGTCCATTAGTTGAAGGGTGGTATGGTGCGCTCGTAATATGTCGCATACCACATGCCTTCACAAATTCTTGGAATTCAGCCGATGTGAAACACGTTGCATTGTCAGAAACAATTGTTACTGGAAATCCAAATGTCGCAAAAGTGTGTTTCAGGCACGAGATCGTTTCGCTAGAGGTTGTAGTAGATGTGGGAAAAATTTCAACCCACTTAGAGTGTGCATCCACGATCACTAGATAGTATTTTCCATCCATTGGGCCCGCGTAGTCAATGTGTATGCGATGCCAAGGCTTCGCAGGCCATTCCCACGGATGGAGTTCAGCTTTCGTTGGTGCAGCTCGAGTGCTCAGGCACTCGCTGCATAACTTAGTCGTTTCTTCTAGATCTTTGTCCAGCAGCGGCCACCATACATAGCTGCGAGCTAACTCCTTCATCCTGGATGATCCAGCATGGCCAGAGTGCAGTTCGTCCACAATGGCTTGTCTGAGAGCTTGGGGTACAACAATTCTTGCTCCCCAGAGCACACAGCCATTTTGTGTGGACAATTCGTCTCGCCTCCTAGTATACGGAGCGAGATCAGGGTCACCAATTACCGTCGAAGGCCAGCCTACTTGGCAGTATTTGTATACCTTTGAAAGTACTGGGTCCCTTAGGGTGCCGTCGCGGATGTGGGTGCTGGTGACTGGAGCTGACTCAAGGAAATTAACTAAGGACGTCCATTCCGCAGGAATAGGTGTGGCTTCCTCGGGAGTTGTCAAAGGTAGACGACTGAGAGCATCAGCTATGCCCAACAGCACGCCGGACCGGTGACGCAAGGTGAACTTTTAGGACTGCAGTAGTAAAGCCCACCTTTGAATGCGCCCGGATGCCGTCGGAGGAATGCTTCTACCCGGATCAAATAGTCCTAACAAAGGTTTGTGGTCCGTAACCACAGTGAAATCCTGTCCCCACAGGTAGCAATGAAATTTTCGAAGTGCGAACACCATAGCTAGGGCTTCTTTCTCAGTTTGAGAGTAGTTGCGTTCTGTTGCTGTTAGAGTTCGGGAGTGATATTGAACTCCATTATCACTCGCTCATGGACTGAGTTTGTGTGTACTCACGAAATCGCGCTAGATTTTTCTTTTTTACTCTATTCTCTCTTACTTAATAAGCTCCTTTTTAGACTGGAATATCCCTTTAAGCTTGACTCTGTATTTCGTTTTAAGCTCTATAGTACCTAATTCTTACTTTTACTTATTTTAAATGACTGATCACCCTGAGATATTTGAGGAAATCGATCCAGATTTCAATCATTTGAACAGAATATATCCAAACCTAAACGACTCTCAAGAGTGTTGGTATACTAATATATCAGAATTGAACGAAACTATACGAATAACTGACCGAGACTTCTCACTCCTGTGTTGGAACTGTAGGTCACTCTGTCCAGAATTGGAAGAGATACAATGTACTATTACTGAACTTAAATATAACCTAGACGTGATTAGCTTCACCGAAAGCTGGCTAGATGACTCGACTAAAGACATGATTCGATTTGAAAATTATCATAGTTACCATTCGCTAAGAAAAAACCAGCGGGGCGGAGGCATCAGCACATATATATCTAACCACATAGACTCGAGAACCATAGCAAGTGCAACAATGAATCAGGATCATATAGAATCACTCTTCGTAGAACTTTTTAGAGATGGTAAACGCATTGTGCTTGGAACGGTGTATAGGCCTCCTACAGCCTGTCCTATATCCTTCCTGAATGAATTGAATCGTATTATTTCTCAGTTCAACAGGCCCTTATACAATGACATAATAATATGCGGTGACTTCAATTATGATCTACTGAAACATGAAAGCCATGAACCAATCTCTAATTTCCTAACTACCTTTCAGTCTCAATCCTTCCTTCCGATCATTACAAAGCCTACACGAATAACCTCAGAGTGTGCTACGCTGCTTGACAATATCTTTATGACAGACAATAGTGATTTTCTTGCTGGAATAATTACTTCTGACTTATCAGATCACTTCCCAGTTTTTCTTATTAAGAAAAATGTCTATATTGCTTGCACCAAGGCACGGGCTGAAACTTACTCATATCGTAAAATAAACGAATCAAATCTTGAAGAAATGCGCACCGTTCTAGAAGAATCAATGCCTACATTGCACATCTCTCAACAAAAAAATAATACTACGAGCATTGATGAAGCAGTAGTAAAGTTGACTGAAACTATAATGACCGCATACAATCAGTGTTGCCCAATTGTAACTCGTACAGTTACCCCGAAAAATAAACAAAAGCCCTGGATTACTAGAGACATCGTGATAAATATAAAGAAACGTCAAGCGTACCTAGCCCTCCTTTGCGAAGGACGAATATCTAGAGAAACATATAACCGATTTAGAAACTATGTAACAAACCAGATAAGAACATCAAAAAAGAACTACTTTACGCTCAAGTTTACTCAATTCAAAACTGACGTTAAAAAGACTTGGCATCTCCTTAACTCCTGCTGTAAACCGAATAATGCCGATAAAAAGAAAATTGAATATGTTGTTCAAGATAATGTAAAATATCATGAGAAGAAAGAAATTGCTAACCTCTTTAACAACTTCTTCGTAAACGTAGGGAAAACAATAGCTGATGGTATTCCAAGTGAACCTACTGATCACCTGGAATTTATGGATCATATTCGAGAACCCAACTCCTTTTTCTTTACGCCTACAAACTCCTCCGATGTAATTACGTGCATAAACAACATGAAAAATAAATCTAGTGGGTTACAAACGTTTCCGACTAAAGTACTTAAAGTTATTGCTGACATTGTAGCCCCACTGATATCAAATATTATTAACCAGTCTCTCTTACTAGGCACTTTCCCGAACTCCCTCAAAGTTGCTAGAGTAACCCCTATCTTTAAAAGTGGTGAAAAAACCTGTGTAAACAATTATCGACCTATCTCCATTCTACCAATTATTAGCAAAGTATTCGAAAAGATTGTGTATAAAAAAGTGTACTCTTATTTTGAACAAAAATCATTTCTTTACGATAAACAATACAGTTTTCGATCTAAAAAATCAACAACACAGGCTATATTAAATGATTTATAATTCCTCTATTCTAATATAGATGAAGGAAAGCCTGTCTTCTCTGTATTTCTTGACTTCCGAAAAGAATTTGATTGTGTGGACCATAAAATACTATTATCGAAACTACACTGTTATGGCATTCGAGGGATTGCCCATGATTGGTTCAGATCATACCTAACAAATCGGAAGCAATACGTTGTCATTGACGACGCAAAATTAGACCCACAGACAATTAGCCATGGAGTTCCACAAGGATCTGTTCTCGGGCCTCTCATGTTTCTGATTTTTATCAATGATGTTGTTAAATCTACATCATTCTTCAAATTCATACTTTTTGCCGATGACAGTACGCTTTCTGCGGTCCTTCCGAACCAAAATCCTGCTATGATTGTGGAGAGTATAAATACTGAACTTCACAAGGTTTCATCGTGGCTCAAAGCTAATAAAATAAGCCTAAATATCGATAAAACAAATTATATTACTTTCTCATACAAGAAAGATGTATCTCTCCCATGCATTAAAATTGGCGAAGGTGAAATCGAAGAAACCAACTCATGTAAGTTTCTGGGCATCATAATAGATAAACATCTGACCTTCAAAGAGCACATCACTCATATTAGTTCTAAATTATCAAAATCCATCGGAATCCTAAATAAAGTTAAAATTTTTCTGCCTGAAACAGCTTTACAAATGCTCTACCGAACGCTCATTTCTCCATACTTGCAATACGGAATAGAAGCATGGCACGGAACTGATAAAAATAAAACCAACAAAATTTTTACTCTGCAGAAAAGGGCTGTCAGAGCGGTAAAGAACCTAGAATATAATGCTCACACAAATGATTCTTTCAAAAATTTACAAATACTTAAACTTTCGGATCTCTACAAAATCTCCATCTGTAATTTCATTTACAAAACATTAAGAAATGATGGCGACAATAGCCTAAGACAATTATTGACTGCGCAAACTGGTCATCACGACCATTTAACCCGAAATAGAAGTAAATTCATGCTTCCTTATTATTCAAAGGCCAGGTCGCAACACAGTATTCTCTTCGTTGGAACCAAAACTTGGAACTCTATACCTGCAGAGATCCGTGAATGTAATTCGTACAAAGTATTCAAAAGACATCTTGAGTCTCACTTCCTATCAGAATACTAGTCGTGTAAGATCACCGTGTCGAAATCTTGCCTCCTACATGTAACTAATGATAATGTCATTATGTAACTTGCCTTGTGTACCATAACCAATCTTCTCTCTGCTCTTGAATCGTTTTATCGAACATACTGTTAAATATAGCCGACTTGACCTATATTGTGAAATACAGCATAAAATATCGAGTTAATTATCTCAATGATCAGTCTAATGCGAAACTAGGTTAAGTGAACTAGGTTAAACTTTTTTGTACACCCTAGAATAACGTGATGGTAGGATGCCCTAGAAGTCGCTGAACTTATTCGGGCCCACATGTAGCTATACTCAAATTTGACCATTGTACTAGACTTAAGTAAAATTCTACCTCTGTATCACCTGTGGTAAATAAATTGTTTAAATTGTTTAAATTGTTTAAAATAGGCGGGGCGTTCAATCCCATCAATAAGGTGACACAGCACCGCTCCCACACCATACGCACTACTGTCCGCCACTACCACTATGTGTTTCTGAGGGTCAAAATGGACTAGAGTCTGAGAGTCCAGGAGGGCTTGTTTAGATTTCTGGAAGGCTCTCTCCTGACTTGCATTCTATTTCCCAGGGGTTTTGTCTCTCAGTAAGGTATTTAGGGGCTCCAGCATAGTTGCAGATGATTTTAGAAATTTCCTATAGAAATTTAGCAGCCCAAGGTAGGCTCTCAGTTGAGTTACATTAGTAGGAGCTGGTGCATTCTGGATTGCTGCTACCTTCTCTGCAGTGGGGTACAATCCATCCTTGTCAATTTGGTATCCAAGGTAGGATACCTGTGGCACTCCAATTTGGCATTTATCCATTTTCAGTTTTAGTCCTGCCTCCTGTAGTTTAGATAAGACTTGATAGAGACGCTTGTTGTGCTCTTGCTCATTAGTGGCACTCACCAGGACGTCATCCAGGTAGCAGAACACTCCTGGGAGGCCCTGCAATAGTCCTTCCATGGCACGCTGAAAGATTCCAGGTGCGGACGCAATTCCAAAACTGAGACGGTTGTAGGCAAATAAACCTCTGTGGGTGTTTATTACCGTGAGTTCCTTGGAGTCTTCATCCAAGGCTAGTTGAGCGTATGCCTGAGACATATCTAGCTTGGAGTATATAACTCCTCCTGCTAACCCGCTAAATAGATCTTCCACTCTGGGTATAGGGTAGGTATCAAGCCTAGTGGCTCTGTTGACTGTTAATTTGTAGTCCCCACAGATGCGGATGCTTTGATCAGCCTTGAGCACAGGGACGATCGCCGCTGCCCATCTCGAGCATTGTACAGGGGTGAGGATACCTTCCTGCACCAGTCTATCAAGTTCTGCCTCCACCTTTGGTCTCAGTGTGTAAGGCACGTTCCTGGCCTTACAAAACTTTGGTGGTACGGCTGGGTCCACTTCTATTTTGAAATTCCTTCCCTTAAAGCAACCTAGACCTGGTTGAAAAAGGTCGGGGAATTTATTTGCTAACTCTTCAGGGCAGGTAGTCAATTTGTTGACATTATTTGATACTATAGTTAGCCCGAGGGAATCAATCAGGTCCCTACCCAGCAAAGCTGGCCCTTCCCTGTCAACAATCACAATAGTTGCTAGTTGAGGAACCATATTACCAGGTACACGCTGGATGTTAGCCCTAATCTCCCCACAAATCACTAGGGGGGTTCCCCCATAAGTCCTAAGCTTAACATCAGAAGGTCTCAGCTCGGGTCTTGACTTAGCTGGTATTTTAGAGTAGGTGGCCATTGAAAGGATAGACCTGGCAGCACCTGTATCTACCTCCATCTCTAATGGCACACCATTTAGTAACAATTTTATTTTGATTTGGGGTTTCATTTCCTCGGCTATTGAGAAAATCTCCCCATAACAGCCCAGATTAGCAACTGGATAGTCTGCACAGGTTGCATTGTTAGTTCTATTAGGGTTAGGGTGGTGTTCCCTCCCCCTTTTCTCATGCATAGCATGCACAAAATTATTTTTGTTGCCTTTAGCAGAATTTTGATTTTTCACTTTAAAGCAAAATTTCTTAAGATGGCCTTTTTGGCCACAACCATGACAAACACTGTCTTTATAGGGGCAATCTCTACGCCAGTGCAGATTACCACAGCCGCTGCATGCTGATTTGGGGCTAGCTTGAGCCTGAGTTTTGCCCTGAGGCTTAATAGCAGTTTGCTTTACTCTATGCTGGCCCACATTTAATATGGAATTAGGTTGCCTTAACACAACCGTCTCCCTCAGTTGAGTTTCTTTGGCAGTTGCCAGATCCACGGCTTTTTTCCATGTGAGGTCTGCTTCATTAAGCAAACAATTTTGAACATCATTACTGGCCACACCCAGTATGAACCTATCTAGCAGCGTTTCTTCCAGAACTTCCTGTTTGAAATTACAGGTGTCTGAAAGGGCCTTTAAGCTAGCCACAAAATCAGCAATGCTCTCCCCTTGTTTCTGGTTCCGCTTATGGAACCTAAACCTTTCAAAGATCTGGTTGCGTGTCGGCTTAAAATGCCGTCTTAAAGCTTCCATGATCTCCTCATAGGTAGCATCTGAAAGTCTTTTAGGTGAGAGTAGGTCCTTTGCTAACCTAACAATTTTAGGACCCACAAGAGCAATAAATGTTTTAGCTTTATTTGAATCTTCCACTTTATTAATACTCAGGAAGCAGTTTAGCCTGACTTCATATTCTGGGAATTCTTCCTCTAAAGGATTGAATTCTCCCACTGAGCCTAGCATTGGCATTTTTACCCAGCTTTACAGCTAATTGTCAGATATCTACCTGAAATAGTAGTAGCAACAATATCAGTTGCAAGAGTAGCCAATTCAAGAGACTGTAATAATACACCTTGTTAAAAAAAAATCAGAATTTTACAGCATCAATACTCTAGTCACTGAACAATAATATAAATTCTGAGTTCCTTCATTAGGCTAGCCTCTCCCAATAGTTCTACAAAAAAAAATCCTCGTCGCCAGTATTATGGGGTGGATAGCCCTACACTAGAGCACAGCATAGGTTCCACATAGACACAACATAGTTATAGTACTGAACAAAATAGACAATGCTATGACACAGCAAGTTAGGTAAATAGTTCACTCACCTCGTGGGTATCTTAGCTTTATACTCAATTGGCGGTACTGTGGCTAGTGAGATTAGAGCGGAGATAGACGGAAATATATAGAATAGGATAGAATAGAATTAGTACATTAGTTTAGAACTTAAGAAGTTAGATACCAAACACAGTAGGTAATTATATACACACTCGGTCAACATTTACTTGTAGTTGAACCTGAGACCACTTGCAGACTGACTTGCGAGTGTTGCTCTCTCGAGCGTTGCCAACTTATGGTCTCTCTAACTAGAACTTACACTACTCGCTATATTACAGTAATAATAGGGCGAAAGCCCGAACAGTAATAATAGGGCGAAAGCCCGAACATTAATAATAGGGCGAAAGCCCGAACAGTAATAATAGGGCGAAAGCACGAACAGTAATAATAGGGCGAAAGCCCGAACAGTAATAATAGGGCGAAAACACGAACTGTAATAATAGGGCGAAAGCCCGAACTGTAATAATAGGGCGAAAGCCCGAACTGTAATAATAGGGCGAAAGCCCGAACTTTAATAATAGGGCGAAAGCCCGAACTGTAATGATAGGGCGAAAGCCCGAACTGTAATAATAGGGCGAAAGCCCGAACTGTAATAACAGGGCGAAAGCCCGAACTGTAATAATAGGGCGAAAGCCCGAACTGTAATAATAGGGCGAAAGCCCGAACTGTAATAATAGGGCGAAAGCCCGAACTGTAATAATAGGGCGAAAGCCCGAACTGTAATAGTAGGGCGAAAGCCCGAACTGTAATAATAAGCAAATTAATAGAAATTTAGCCTATTCGCCATGAAAAAGCAGGGGTCGACTGGTCTAAAGGCTCCATAGACACCAACTCACTAGCAGACATGCGCCCAGTGACGAACCTCGAACGTTCATGGAGTTAGGAGCTCCTCCGACGACAGATGGTTAGGGCGAGCTTGCAGGAGTCGTGCTGGTGTACGGCTCACAGCTTCGGCATCGCACCATCCTGACGTCCGTCGATGCACGAGATTCCCAGCTCCAGCCCAAGACAACCAGAAGAGCGAAGGCGGAGCGAAGAAGCAGCGCAGTAACGGTGAGCTTAGCCACTCATCCTCCCGTCGCCTGTCCGCCTTAAAACGTTGTAGGGAAGACGCATCCGAACCCAAACCTTAGGTTCGGAGCAAATTAGCCCAACGGCGGAACGACGTAAAAACCTGCGGCGACAGGGAAGCGCTACACACAGAGTCAGTAGCCGGTAGTTATGATCTGCTGATAATTGGGTCAGATGGCCGGAGCAGAGCTTTTTCTGCTGTGTCTATGGGAGCTACAGTAAACTGGATACCGTATACTGTATTTGGCCAAACTTAAACTAGGAGCCGTCTACCAGCGAGCCAGGACCACTCTAAAACCAGTCGACCAAATTTAGATCAATATTTTGTATACATATTGACCCCAATTAGTACTTTTCTCAAGTCTTTGCTATGGAGATTTACTATAAGTTTTAATATAAAGATCCATGTTCGAAATAATTATTAGTTAAAATGAAAATTCTTTTAATTAGTAGGTTAAACTGGGTTGTGTAAAACTTGAATGAAAAAACTGTCAAGGCATTTGTATGCACTTCTTGTGTGTCAAAAAGTTGGATTGCATCCATGATGAGTCCTATAGTGTGGTATTGCAAACAATATAAAGCAGATAAAGGTGTATTTAGCATTCCTGGATATTGAAAAAGCGAATGACAGAGTGGATCGGGTTAGGCTCTTTGAAGTTCTGAGAAAAGTTGGGTTTAGCAGAAAAATAGTAAAAATTGTACAAAGTCTGTATGAGAACACAAGCGCTATATACAGGTTAGGAAATTTGGAAACGGGGCAAGTGAGGAGTGTTAGAGGAGTGAGACAGGGCTGTACTCGGTGCAAATTCGTACGTTGGTAAGCGGAGAGTCTTGGATCGTTGTAGAAGTCTGCTAGTGGTGAGTAATTGCTTACTTTTAGGGAATTCTACTTACCGAATCACAGTTAGTCTACTTTCTTTTATTTACTTTTATTTATTTTGTTTCTCCTCTTTCTGTCCTTAGTCATATCAGGAAATCATGCCGAAGCACAAACGGAAAAAGAAAGAAAGTGGGATTTCAAGCTCTTCTGAGACCGATTCAGAAGGGAGATCCTTTCCTTCCTCTAGCTTGCCTCAGCCTCCATCATTGCACCCCATATCTAGTGGTGACATGATGGAGGATACTCAGTCTGCCTTGGCTAAACGGGGTGCCCAGACTCTTTCTCTGTCCCCAGTGCATTTCCAAGCTGCCTCAGGGTGTGACGTAATTGAGGAAAAAGAGCCTTCTTTTGAGGGATTCAACCATAGAAACAGGGGGGTAATCCTCAACAGTGAAGGAGAGACTGAGTTAGTTCCAGGACAAAACTCTGTAGCTGTAGATGGCCCTCTGACTTCTGGCAGCTCAGAGGCTTATGGAGCTTCACACTCTGTTATCATAGTGGAACCTGTTCCAGATGAACGTCCAGTATCCAAATTCTTTGCGAGTGACATTGCTCTGGGAAAAGCTCTTTCTAACTCTCCTTTTGGCACTGCAGGTATTCAGAAAATAACAAAAAATATTGGACGAAAGCTGCTTGTTATTACGCTTATATCTAAACCCTTAGTTGAGCAAACTACTTTGTTGAATGTTTCCAAAATTGGTTCTTGGAAGGTAAAATGTCGGCTTCCTGTCAACCAGACTACCAGTACTGGAGTCATTGGACCTTTTGGTGAGGATACCTCAGATGAAGAACTCACTGAGGCCTTGATTCAGGAGGGATATAAAATTCTTTCTGCCCAAAGAATTTTTAAGGGAAAAGAGAAAATCAAAACCTCAATGTTCAAGGTAATTTTTCAGCTTCCTCTCTTGCCTTCTTATGTGCGTGTTGGATACCAGCAGTACAGAGTAAATACCTTTGTTGGACAGCCTTGGCAGTGTTATAAATGCCAGAGATTTGGGCATAGTGCTGCTAACTGTAAAGGCACCCCTCGCTGCGTGGCCTGTAGTGGGCCACACAGCGTAAAAGACTGCACTTCTCCAGGCTCTACTGTCTGCTGCAACTGTGGAGGCAATCACACTGCCAATTATGGAGGTTGTCCCAAAGTTAAGCAGGCAAAACTAGTGGAAAAAACTCGTCAGATAAATAAACTATCCTACAAAGAGGCTCTAATGCAAATCAAAAATTCAGTAAACCAACCTTCCAACTCGCATGTTCAGTCCGAGCCTCCTGACTTTCATTTGTCTGAGCCCTCTGCTCCCCATTCCCCTACCTTAACTCGAGCTACTTTTGTTAGTGAAAGAACTCACGCACTGCCTAAGAAAACCATTGGTACACAAACGTCCCAGGTGGAAGCATTGCAGACTCTTCAAAATGTCTCTGTAGCCCAACTTGTAGAACTACTGACAAAACTTCTTTCCATATTTAATCAGTCTAATATAGATACTAACCTACTAGAGACTATAACCAAACTTACTGAAGAGACATTTCAATTGAAACCATCATTGCACGCAAAGCTGCTCTCAGCTTCTCTTGCAACTAAAGATTTTTCTCTCTCTAAGAACTTGGCCCTCCATAATAATTCTGATTCCCAAGCTCTAGTTCAGCCAAGTGCCTCAGTAAGTGGGAAGCGATTGGCTCCTGCTCCTTCTGCCAGCGGTGAAAACCTGACAAAGAAGACTAGGGGAGCAAGTGAGGTGCAGCCCTCCCCCATCATTGGAGGTAAACCACTTCACTACAAAGGAAAGCAGCCTCAAAATACTGGTAAGAATAGTTCTAATATTAAATCACTAAATGCCTCTAGGAAATGAAATTACAATTCTCCAGTGGAACTGTAGAAGCCTCAGCAACAAGATCTCCCCTTTTAAAATTCATTTGTATACCACAAAGCCACATATTGTATGTTTAAATGAAACCTGGCTCTCTGAACAAAGTCAGTTTAGGTTTGTTGGCTATTCAGCCATATACATGCACAGAGGAGCTGCACATGCTGGAGGAGGTATTGCCATATTAATAAGAAATGATGTCTCATATCTTGAACTAGCTCTACAGCCATTTCCCTTAGGCAAACTTGAAGTTCTAGGAATAAATGTAATTTTGAAGAATAATTCGCTTCTCTCCATTCTTAATGTATACAATCCCAATCAAGCAGTCTCATCTCAGGAGCTCACGCATTTCTTTAATCAGCTTGAACCTACCCGATGTATTGTGGGAGATTTTAATGCTCACAGTCCCCTTTGGGAGCCAAATAAGACACCTAATCCCACTGGCAGGAACTTGTTGGATGTTTTGCTTCAAGATCCATCACTTACAGTACTTACACCTCCTGATCTCCCAACTTACTTTAATGTTTATCAAAATACCTTTTCAACTATAGACCTTTCACTAATATCTGCTACTTTGCAGCCTGTTGCTTCTGTACATACTGAGCAGGACATGGGCAGTGACCACTACCCTGTGGTTACCAGTATTGGAGTAGCTCCCACCTCTGCCAAGTGCAGGGCACGGCCAACATGGAGGTTCAGTACTGGGTCCTGGGACGTGTGGAGAGGGGATCTGCTTCATTCTGGAACAGCTGAGTCTCCTGACCTGGAAGTAAGTTACAACTGTTTTCAAAATCACATCAAATCTGCTAGTCAAAAAAATTTTCGGCTATCTAAAGAACACATTTCCCCTCGGTATGCCAAACCATGGTGGACAACCAAATGTGCTGATGCCTTGAATGCCCATAGACTAGCAAAAACAATTTTGATCTCTCAACCATCTCCAGCAAACTTAATTAATTATAAGCGTTGCCAAGCGATGTTAAAATACCAAGTTAAAGTAGCCAAGAAAGCTTCTTGGGAAAAATTTTGCAGCACAATAACTGCTGACACCCCTGTGGCTAAAGTTTGGAAGCATGTGAGTCGCCTGCAATCTCCCTATACCAGGAAAACCAGCCCATTTATTATTCATGATACTATAATTTCAGATTCAGCTTCAAAAGCTGATGCTCTAGCCTCTCACTATGAGGAAACTCTTAGCGCTCCTGCTCCTAACCCCTATCCTGCGTTCATTACTCTTCCACTTGCCCTCTCGCTGAGTACTGATGTGGCTTCACCAATTAACGAACCGTTTTCTGTGACCGAACTCACATCATGTATCAGTACTCTAAAGAATACCAGTGCTGGCCTTGATAATATCCATAATGCACACCTGTCACATCTTCCTGATAGCTATAAGTCTTGGCTTGTAGAGATTTTCAATCAAAGCTTACATTCAGGTACTATACCCGAATCCTGGAAGACGGCTCTCGTTATTCCTATACCAAAGCCGAATAAGTCTTTGACATCTATGAACTCCTTCCGTCCTATCTCCTTACTTTCCTGTGTTGGTAAATTGCTAGAATCCATGATAAACAGGCGCCTGACTTACGTACTTGAAAAGAGCAACACTTTCCGAAATGCCCAGGGTGGCTTTAGACGCCGTTTGTCAACTATTGATCAGGTTGCTCGGCTGGAAACAGCAGTGCGCCTGGCTTTGAAAACCAAGTCTATTGTTCTGGTAGCCTTCTGTGATCTAACAAGCGCTTTTGACACTGTATGGCACAATGGACTCCTGTATAAACTCAGCATGAGTGGTGTTGAGGGCAAGCTCCTGCGTTGGCTGCAGTCCTACCTTTCAGACAGATCTTTCAAAGTATTTTTTGAAGGAGAGTACTCCTCCCTAAGGAGAATAAGCTCTGGTGTTCCTCAAGGGGCTATTCTTTCTCCCCTTCTTTTTAATGTAATGTTAAGAGATATCCCTTTAGAAAGAGGAATACAATCAATTGAATATGCCGATGACATCTCCTTCTTTACCACTCACAGTGATATTAACATTGCTACTGCCAGACTCCAGGCCCAATTGAATTCCTTTTTTAAATGGACTAAACAGTGGGGCCTCACTTTAAATCTGCAAAAAACCAAATGTATGTGCTTCACTAATAAAAGAATCGTAACTCTTCCATTAAAGATCAGTGGCCAAGAACTGGAATATGTTAAACAGTTCCGATATCTTGGCGTAAACTTGGATGCCCCCCATCTTCGTTGGGGACCTCACATTGATAACTTAAGAATTACTTGCTTGCCCATAATAAATCTCTTGCAGTCAATTTCTCACAGACATTGGGGTGCAGATAGAGAAATGCTGCTAATGCTGTACACGCTATTGATTCGCAGCAGGCTCGATTATGCTGCCCCTTTCTATGGAGTGGCAGCTCCCTCAAATCTTGAAAAACTTAACTTCATTCAAAATTCTAGCCTGCGAATAGCAACAGGCTGCCGGAAAACCACACCTATATCGTCTCTAGAGGTGGAAGCAAATGTACTACCACTTCAACTCCATCGAGAACAAACTACCTGCGCATATTACAGTAGGATGATGCAACTGCCTATGAATGTCGGCATACACCAGAACATGCAGACCATCAATCTACCGACCAATCTTGCAACTTCGAATCTACACTCTTTTGCTACCTATGCCCAGTCAATCTTTGCAAGACTTCATCTCCCTATCCCTCGCCATGTTGCTTCCCCACTGGTTTCTCCACTCCCACCCTGGTACAATACTGACAACTGTATCCTCACTGAGTTCTCATCGACTCCTGTATCATCATTGTCTTCTGTGGCTGTCCGACAAATTTTCCAAGACCTTCAACATACGAAATTCTCCCAATTTGTACCCATATATACTGATGGCTCTCGTATAACAGAGCCAAATGTCTCGACGTCAGCGGCAGTTGTGATCCCATCCAAAAATGTATCCTTAAATTGGAAACTGAGACCACAAATCCAAGTCCTAGAAACAGAACTCTTTGCCATCAACGAGGCACTTACATGGGTCCAGCATCACTTGTTTGACCGTGAAAAGATAGTAATTTTTTCCGATTCTTTAAATTCATTGTATCTAATTAGAGACCGAAAACCTAACCATTACATTCGTCTGGTCTTTAGCATTCATGAAAAACTAACTTTGCTCTCCATTTCCCATGACATTAAATTTCAGTTCATCCCTGGCCATAAAGAAATAGCAGGTAACGAAGCGGCGGACCTCTCTGCTAAAGAAGCCCATTCGCTTCGATATCGCACCATCACCCCTCCATCGAAGGAGGAAACTGTAAGTCTCGTCCGTGAAGCCCTTCATAGGCACTGGAACCACTCCTGGCTGACTACAGTCAGGGCATCTGGAAAAGGTCGGTTTCTGACTCAAATTAAGGATAGTATTGAGAACTGGTCTTGGGCCTTGAATAAATCTCGCGCAGCTGAAGTTGCCTTGGCAAGGCTACGAGTGGGACATGCTGGTGTCAAATCCCACTTGGCCCGGTTCAACTTAGCAGATAGCCCCAATTGTGAATGTGGTGCTGTTGAGAGCATAGATCATTTCCTCTTGCATTGTCCTAATCATGCAGTTCACCGCAGCAACCTGAAGACCACCTTAATCTCTCTGAACGTCCCTATTTCTCTGAAAAATTTACTGGGGGGAGGCCCCTTCCCAAGTCCAGTGCAAGCCCAGATAATTAAAGCAGTCTCCAGATATTTGGTAGACTGTGATAAAATCCATGCTCTATAGATCTAAACCATGATATGATCTAACCCTATGTAGAACAACCTAACAACTGTGGGCATGCTAACACCAGCGTTCACTATCATCTTATCCCTCCCGCACCATTAAGTGTGCTTCACTGAGGCACAGTGGTAATGTACTGCGTACACATGAGTTCTGGGATCTTAATACTAATCATTGTACAAAGTATATTGCCACTTAACCCCTCATGACCTAAACTCACCTTTACTCCCTCAGAGAACCGCCCACAGGAGTTCTATATTGATAAACCCTATTAAGGGTATTTCACTTTATTCTGCTGACACTGGCAGCTGAAGCTCCAGGCTGTGCTGCCCAGGCTGGACCTTCCCGTAACTTGGGACACTCATGTGAGGCTAGTTGTAGGGCATGCTGTAGACATAAATATAACATGGGTCAATCAAAATAAATTTGTGCACTTGAATAGCCCTTCTGTAAAACGTATGAATTTTATGAGCGATATAAACTCTGAAATTACTGAAACATATGACTGCAAACCACATTCAAAGGACACTCCATTAAAGCATCCCTATTCTTTACTACAGACAGTGCCCAGAACAAGAAGAAAACCTCCCTTCTGACGTGGAGCTACATGGACCAGCCTTCGAAGCTCCAATAACCACCAAAAACAAGACAAGGGCTGTACTCTGTCTCCCCTGTTGTTTGGATTGTACACAGAAGAATTAGCAGTTCGACTGAGAAGGAGTGGCTTAGGACTGAAAGTTGGTAATGAGAGACTGAGCTGTTTGTTGTATGCTGATGATGTGGTTGTGGTTAGTGGATGTGGACATGAACTGCAAAGGATGCTTGACATTGTGAACGGATATAGTACAGATTTCAAGATGAACTTCGGTGCCGACAAAAGCAAGGTTATGGTTATAAATAGTGATGAGACTGATAGAGACAGACTGTGGAATATTGGAGAAATCAGAATAGGTAGAACAAAAGAATACAAATATCTAGGTTGTATGATAAGTGAAGATGGATGCACTAGAACTAAGGGTGAGAAAGTGGCAAAAGCTATGCAGTGAAGTGGACGATTAAGTAGCGTGGCCAGATACAGAGCAAACAAGTATGAATGTGTGAGAGGAATGTGGAAGTATGTTGCTGTACCTAGTGTCATGTATGGTATGAGTGCTCTTGCCTGGAAAGGAAGTGATCTTGAAAAGCTGGATGTAATACAAAATAAGGTAGGACGGTTAGCATTGGGTGCTCCAAAATGGACAGCTACAGAAGCCATTAGAGGTGACCTTGGGTGGAGCCTATTTTCAGAAAGAATGATGAAGGCAGTGCTGAATTATAAGGTGAGAATTGAAAGAATGCAGAATAGCAGATGGGTAAAGCGAATTTTTGAATGGAATCTGAGTGTAAGCTATTGGGAGAAAGTGTGTTGGGGGCATGCAAGGAAGCTTAGTATGCAAAAGATTATTCATGTTAGAATTGGGAGACCTGTGGATGACTGGAGTTTAATAAATCCTGGAGGTGTAGGGCCTGAGTGGGACTGCAAGAGGTGGAAGAAAGAGATTGAGAGGAAAACAAAAGAGTATGGATTGAATAAGTGGAGGCTTAGCATGGTGCGGAAGCCTACACTTGACTGGTATATGAAAAAAGAAGCACCTAAGTTTGAGATGTTCTATGATGGTAGTTTTGGAAGTCAACTCTTGTTTGCTGTGAGATGTAAGTCATTGAGTGTGAACAGACGTACATGGAGGTGGAATGAGAATAATAACAGATTATGTCGGCAGTGTATTAGTGAAGTGGAGGAAACAATTGAGCATTTTGTGCTGGAATGTAGTAAGTATGAGCAAGAGAGAGAAAGTTTTATGAATGTGGTGCTTGAGCAGTATGGAGAGAATGAGTGGTATGCCAGATGTGCTGAAGATGATTGCGGTATGAGCTGTCTTGCTGGATTGGATCAGGAGTGCAATTTGAGTATCATTGAAGCTATGAAATTTTTTCTTGTGCGTGCCTGGAGTAAGAGACAGTGACTGGAATGAGCCAGTCAGGTAGAATGGTCAGTAATGACCCAATATGCCTGGGGATGGTGTTTTGACGCACTGGCTATCCCAGTGACGCCATCCAATGGCAGCTTGTGACAAGGATTGGTAAATCCTGAGAAGTTTAGTGGACAAGTCTGGTACCAGGCGCTGAACTCTTTGTGTGATAACTGTGGAGGGAATTGTAGGCCGTTACAAAGGCCCCGACGCTGTTGGCCCTCAATTTCAAGTTCAAGATTCTTACAGTTCTTTAAATGATCAGGGAAACATAGATTGGTGACTAGCCACCAATCTATAAATGAAATTAGAATTTAATGAATGGCAAGAGACAATAGCATGTCATTGGTTAATTTGATGGATATGTGAAATGCAGAAAACAACCTATAGAAGTTTAGAACTCATAAAGAAAATATAGGAAGTATCAGCAGAATAACAAGAAAAAACCTGCTCACCAGTGAACAATAATGTAGAAAGGCTATAAAATCCTATACCTTATAAGCAGTTAGTAAATACAATTATTGATACTGGAATGGCAGAGAAGTATCAAAGTAATTGTTAATGCTGTTTTTAAAAATTATATGAATTAATAGTAAGATTTCACTAAAATTCAGCCAAATATTCATTTAGTTCATTTTTTGTAGGTGCTATTCTCAGTTTACTGAAGCAGAGATCAGAAATATTAGTGGTTGTCTAGACTTGCCAAGATCGTTGTCTTCTCACTTTATAATGCCTCTTGATTACTAGATTGTGTCTAAAAATAATGATTTTCTATGTAAATATGAGCAATCCCTAAAATGTACTGTTACACTGAGAAATACTGCCTGTACTTTATATTCAAGTATCTTTATCAAGGGATATATTTGGTTTAACACGTTAAGTGCGGCGGGTTAAACTGAAGTTCAATATCCAGCTCAAATTTAGAGTCAATTGTAGTAAGAAAATTTGAAAATAGCAAACATTGTCTGGTTCATGACTTCATTTAACTTTCATTTAGTATTTTGAAAAATTGAGTCAGTGACTGCTGGTTGGCAATGGCCAGCAGCATTATGAAAATCACCTATAAATGACCACCGGTGGGTCACGCCGCACTTAACGTGTTAATATCATTTGTGTTAGGGAATAATTTTTCATTTTTTGTTGTAACTGGAAGCAACAATGAGTCCACAAACTTTCAACTGCTTTGTTTGTTTGTTGCTAGGGCAGTACCAGTCAAATCATCATTGAGATGCCACCAAGTTTGAGTGTGCATAATTTTGTTTATGTGCAGTAAACAGTAAAGTTTCAAACCTGATATAGGGCATGCAGCACAGTATGTGAATTGGGTAAATGTAAAGGACTTGACCATAATCGATTTTCCACTCTTTGATCAATAAAGATTGTTGACGAGAGCAAAATAAACAAGTTTTCTTCAATGCACTTTCCGGCGGAAACAAGTATTTTAAAAGTTATGGCATTCAATGAGTTACCGTAACTCCAGTGTTTGAGGCGGGGAAAAATACACCGCGCGGTCCGACGTGAAAGTAAACAGGCATTACCACGCGCTAACCAAGCCGACGAAGAGCAAACCCCCTATTACAAACGTAAAGAAGTTGGGTCGTGAGGGGTAGCCACAGTTCTTTTAGTGAAAACTATAAAACTAAAAGAACTGTGGCTACCCCTCACGACCCAACCTCTTTACGTTTGTAATAGGGTGATGCACACTGGAGTTCCGGTAACTCATTTAACGCCATAACTTTTAAAATACTCATTTCCGCCGGAAAGTGTATTGAAGAAAAATTGTTTATTTTGGTCTGATCAACAATCTTTGTTGATCCAAAAGTGGAAAATCGAAAATGGTCAAGTCCTTTACATTTACCGTGAATTGTTATGAAATAAAATTATGTTGTTTAGTTAGCTACTGGAGATTAAAAATGGATCTGCTTCAAGAACCCCAAATGCAAAAAGTCATAGGTTGGCTTTGGGCAACTATTCACATCAATCCCAAACTGAATCTTCTTGGAAAGAAGCCAATACTGTGCACTTGTAGGATCAAAAGGATATGGTGTATGAGCCTTTGAAGCTAGGTAGAGTAGGAATTACTGTTTGCTATCACCAACTGGTTTATTTAAACTATGAACTGGAAAAGAAAAATATGGTAAATCTGAAGGACATGACAGTTGTCGATTTTGCAAATTGTAATGGCTAAAGATGGTTAATAACACCAAAAGAAACAAGTTTTCTTCTATGCACTTTTCGTCTCAAGTAAGTATTTTATTAGTTATAGCGGTAAATGACTTACCGCAAGTCCAGTCTTTGAAGCGGAAAAAAATTCTTTGATCGAGTTGTATGGCAATACTACAATGGCGTCTCGCTTCCAGCGCTCTGTCTGGAAAGACGAAACCAAACCTACCGCTATACCTCGTTAAATACTCATTTGACGAAAAAAGTGTATAGAAGAAAAGTTGTTTATTTCGAAGTTATTACCATGTTTCAAGCAACAAAAATTCGAAAATCGATGAGTAGCTGTTTATTCGAGCGCATTCGTCATCAATGACGAAACTAAACTTACCGCTATAAATCGTAAAATACTCATTTGAGGCGGAAAGTGCATAGAAGAAAACTTGTTTATTTTGATTCAATTAATTAGGTTCAGGCACCAAAAAGTGGAAAATCGACAACTGTCAAGTCCTTCAGATTTACCAAAAATATCGGTAAATCTGGAGATGACAGTTGTCGATTTTCCACTTTTTGGTGCCTGAACCTAATTAATTGAATCAAAATAAACAAGTTTTCTTCTATTCTTTTTTCGTCTCAAATGAGTATTTTACGATTTATAGCGGTAAGTTTAGTTTCGTCATTGATGACGAATGCGCTCGAATAAACAGCTACTCATCGATTTTCGAATTTTTGTTGCTTGAAACATGGTAATAACTTCGAAATAAACAACTTTTCTTCTATACACTTTTTTCGTCAAATGAGTATTTAACGAGGTATAGCGGTTGGTTTGGTTTCGTCTTTCCAGACAGAGCGCTGGAAGCGAGACGCCATTGCAGTATTGCCATACAACTCGATCAAAGAATTTCTTTCCGCTTCAAAGACTGGAGTTGCGGTAAGTCATTTACCGCTATAACTAATAAAATACTCATTTGAGACAAAAAGTGTATAGAAGAAAACTTGTTTATTTCGATCTAATTAACTATGCTAAGGCATCAAAATTTACAAAATCGACAACTGTCATCTCCTTCAGATTTACCAAAATATCCAGCTTGAGCTAAATGACAAGGGCTTTTATTACATGCAGGAGAAAAGCTTAAACGCTAATTCTGTAGCTGACTGGTAACTCCTGGCCCACCTACCTTACCAGGGTTGGCAAAAAAGAAGTTTAATATATATGGAAGCCCACTGTACTTTTGATTTGTTGGGCTGTTTGGAAGTGTTTTTACAGTAAGATCAGCTATATTTCTCTCATAAAGGGTGGTGCAACAAGAAAACATGGACCACTGAAACTATGCAAGTCAAATTCATGTCATCTGTTTGTGCTACTCTGTTTAATACGTTTGCTGCGTTTCCGCTGCTGCTGACGGTTAGTTTGGTTAGGTTGTACATAACGGAATAGGGAAATCAATTTTCCAGCTTTGATAAATTATAATTCTTCCTAGAGAATGTCAATAATACAATTGCATGATAACATTTCATCTCGTATGATAATTATTTTTGAAAATTTTATGTAACAAATGGGATGCCTTGCATAAATACAGGTTTGTAAATGAGCAATTTACCTGTTGGTACACATGTGGCCCAATATGCAGGGAACGTGTTAAGACAGACCTTTGTCTTATAGTACAAAGGTTAGAATATAAATTCTAATAGAAACATTGAAGTATCCCAGATTATTTAGTAGGATTTTGCATTAATACATTATCAGTTTTACCATCTCATAAGTGCAGCAATTCAGCTTGAGTGCAAAAAAGAGATTTGTTCTTGGTATACAATGGTGGTATCACAAAATATTTGACATTTAAGGGGACAGTCTACGTAAAAAAAAGTCCGTTATTTATGGATGGGTTTCTTTGAAATTTTCACAGTAGGTGTGAAGTGATGCAAAGATCATTTGTTATTTCAACAAAATTTTTGTATCTGCACTAGATTTTTTTTATTTTCAAAAAATATGATAAAATAGGGGTTTTTTATAATCTATCTTCTACAATTTTGAAGTTACAGATCCAGTACTTCGTTTTTAAATTGTTTATATGTCTATATAACCACATGCAATAGGAAATTTTGATAACTTCTTTTTGTGGATTTTGGGAATTAAAAAAACAGACCTTTTTTTCATTTTTTTTTTCATGTCGTATAATTTTCCAAATAATAAATGTATCAGAAAATACTATTGCGCGTGGATACACCTTGCTAAGCCCTATCAAATGGTATATAAACCAATCTTGTAGCTCTAAAATTGTGGAAACAGTAGCATTTGAGAAACCAATTACCAAGTTTCCAGAAAAACGCATTTTTTCACATAAAATTTTTTTTTTCTTTTCAGCTTTTGAACTACAGGGTTTTCTACAATGAACTCTTGAGCGTTTGTAGCTCTTTTCAAGCACTTTCGATTGATATAATTTACATTGCTGTAGCTCTGTAACTCTGAGAAAAAATATATAACAAAAGCAAATAGGTGTTATTCTTGAAAACAAATTTTTTTAATTTTTCATTTTTTTTACCAAGATACATTTTTTTGTCAAGTCAACTCCTTTGTTTTATAGCTCTTTTCAAGCCCTTTGGATTGGTGTGCTCGCCATAGCTGTAGCTATGATACTGCAGCTGTCATTGAGCTATGAATGAAAGCTGCGGTATCATAGATACGGCAGAACAGCTAAATTCTGAAATTGTCAAAAATTATAAAAAAACACTCAGCGTTAGAATGTTTCGTTTGAATAATGGAAGCACTTTGAGTAGCCCATTAACGAACTATAATGCCATTCCCGCAGAGAAACGCGCTCAATTGACCCCCAATAATAAGGGGGGAGGGTTCAAGGTCACTCCACCCCCATCGCTTTCCCCCCTCTGGTGGGCGCACTATTCGGAGTAGACGTAAACGGAAATCAACACATATCCTGATTTCTATGTAGATGGTGTCCTTAAAGAAATAGTATCTTATATTGTTCATTTCTTATTTTTGGTTCATTAGTAGAAAAATGAAAACATATTCATGTTCTGATCTCTCATCATATGCTGAGTGATTAGCCTTAAAAACAAATAACCCCTAATCAAGGGTTGTTGCAAGGCTTCTTCACACTCACAACACAGCTTCAGACTTTGCTATTAAATTTTTACTTCGTCTAATAGACATGTTCCACATTTAGGTTGTGTTGATGAAGGTCAAATTTTTGATGTACCAATGTATCGGTATTGGTCATTTTTACTGGTATCTGTATTTGCAAAATCCAACCAATACTTTCCAATAATACGTGTTTTATCATAAAAATTAAGGTCATGAAAGTAAAAGTATAACCAAATTAGGAGCCTATTCATATCTAGTAAATTAGTCAGCTAACTGTTGAATTACAGCGTTCAGTCAGGCCTGCTAACTGAATTTACTATTTTGAATTCCCAATGAGTCACATACGGTCAGTAAGTGGAAGCTATCAATATACTTAATTCAGTAACTCGAAATTTGTCCGAGTCCGTTTAGAAAATTGGCTGAGTGTATATGGCCAAGTGAGGTATTAAATTGAAGCCACTGGTGTCTATATTTGCAGAAAACTATTTATTTACTTTTTTAAATTTTTTTTTAATTTTTTTTTTTTTATTTTTTTTTTCTTTATTTTTTTATTTTTTTTATTTTTTATTTTTATTTTTTATTTATTTTTTTTAATTTTAGGCAAGTCGGACAACCCTATACTCGGGTTGAACCGGTAACTAGTGTAGCATGAATAATTGAACTCAGTTACAAAAAATTATTATACTTTTACAACTAAAACCTATATAGTTTGACCCAATTTCCATTTCTTAAAGTATGTGACAGGCTAACAAAATCAAACCAATCAAATAAAGTTGAAGGTGCATTTTAATGTTTTGTTAATTTAATATAGAATTAGCTTAAAATTCTATTTTAATTTAGCTTGTAAATCGTCAAATGTTACAAAGCTAATAATTCTATTTTAATTTGGCATGTAAATCGCCATACATTACGAATCTTGCATTTTTCTTCTATTTTATGATTTTTGAAAAATTCACAATTATAGTTGGTTGCTTGTTTGTGGATCTTTTCGGTTTCCAGGCCTATCAAATTTTAATGTTTTCTTTTTGCAAAAGTATGTATTTTGGTGTGAAAAACACAAAAATTAAAACAACTGGGAAGGTCAAAAATGTATTTTCCTGTGAATTGAGTTTTTGATGAAAAATATCCAAAGCTATTGTCCCATTTTGATAATATATGTCTTATCTTGTCACTTTTTTTGTCCTCTGGTAGATATCTCTGTGAAGTTTTCTTGGGCTCATACAATTTTTTTCAACTATGACTGATGCTAACTGGAAAGAAAAAATCCTCCAAGAAAGACTGGGAGGTAAGACAGAATGGACAGACTCCGAGCGTGTGGAGTTGAGCCACCAGCTCGACAGAGAGATGGAGGAACGTTTTGACAAGCTTATTCTTGGCAAGGGAACATCACAGTCTGCAGAACCAACTCGCCCCAAAGATGCCTGGACAGAAGATAATTGGAAAGAGGTTGGTAAAGTTTTTTTTAATGGATTCATGAAACGGTAATGAATGACAAAATCTTTGGAATTACTGTTGCCGCATGTATTTAGTTCAGGTACAATCATCAATTTTAGTACTTGAAAATTTAAATTTCCTTCTGTAGAGTTTCTTCATGAATCTGTTAATACCTTTGATATTTATTCCTATAATCATAGCTTTAATAAATTGTCAGTATTCATGTGTGTAGTTTTAGGCTTACCAATATCTTAGTTTAAGGATTTTTCCTCATTTTACAAGAATTCTACAGTCGTTCCTCAGTTGCCCCAGGTGTTATATAAAAACCACCCAAGCTAGGCAAAAATCTGGTGAGTTGCAATGAGTTTTTTCATTTTATTATTTTAATTTATTATTGATCAATATTTTAAAATTTCATGAACATCTCCCACACTGTTATCAACCCACTCTTCTCTGTTTTACTTTGCCATGTTCATATAAATACTTCAGTACAGTATACATATATGAAAAAATTAAGTGCAATTTGTGTAGTATTTTTGTTCATGCTAATTGGCTATGTTATGTTGTCATCAATGTTTTTTTGCCAGTTTTTTAGTAGATGATCATCCATTTTTTCTCTAAAATGAAAATTTAGACATTTTCATGCTTAGCAGTATCTCACCTTATATGTAATGAGAAATGAGCCAACAAAAAGATACAGAGGTTAAAAAACCGTGGAGAGCTAAAGTGATATTAGCACTCCAAGGGAAAATATGTGAGCTCCTGGGCCAAAGGTTAGGTTGGCCTTTTTGTTGAAATGGAATAGAAGTCCGTACTAAACGGTGTGTTTATCTCTTTTGGATGATTTTGTTGTGGTTAGGGAGGCTGAAACTAACATCTGATCAATGTGGAGCTGAAATAGAAAAATTGACTGTGAGTCAGGTATGAATGTCAATTTGAAATAGTAGGTATATGTGAAGAGACTTCCCCAATAAATAAATAAATAAATAAACATATGTTATGAGTGTTAAAGTAAACTTATGATCTACTTAAATGGCCTCATGTCCAGCACTTCCATTTTAAATAGAAGTGATGGAATCCTTGTACCTCTTATTAGAGCATGTATACTTTAAAAAGTGTGGTTCTTGTAAAGCTAGAAACAATTACAAATGTCTGAATCTTGCTGGATCCTAGATGCCAGATGCAGAAAATTGAAAGTCAGTGGTAGCCTCTTCTTCAGCAATAGAAAAAGGAAAGCTCAAATGACAAATCATACATATCACCGATGCTCAAATTAGCCTAAATTTCCAATTAGTTTTTGATAATAAATTCATTGGCTTAATAAGCAATTCTCGTAAAATATGTTGTTTAAACGAGAAATGTTTATTTTCAGGACTTATGAAGAAATGATTACCTTGAAAGGCTGTACGCAATGGTTCAAGCTCCACTTGTTAATATCTATCATCTTTATTACACGGCCATGTTGAATGTGTGCTTCATCTTCCTACATTGTTTGCTGTTTTTTAATGTAAATTAATATTGAAGCCCACTATGACTGCTTATTTGTTTCATTTTCCACTGGTTTTTAGCTCTTTGGTTAATATGCTTTCTAAAACATGTTTGATGCCATTAGACTGAATATTTTTGTATTGCCATGAATTGTTCTTTTACAGAAAATGGCAGAACATCCCATTTTCGCCCCCTACACTGAGGAGGCTTCTGAAGATGGGGAAGTACTAGCACCCGACAATGCCTTAACTGAAGGCCTGGCTCAACTCAAATTCAGCCCTGACCACAACTCTCCCGAAGGTGATGAACTTGGTCTATGCTGGAGTGCGGAATCCATAGCAGCTTCTCAATTTTATGTTTTGTGGTTGCAGAATTTTTAGTTTCTTCAAGTCCATTTGGGAAATGGAAGTTTTTTATGTTTTCTGTGTAGCTTGATTTTTTTAATTGGCATGCTTCTGTCAATTATAGAGCTCCTGATAGTAAGGGAACCCAGCAACAGAAGACTTTGAGAAAAGAAAGTCAATTTTAATTGAAATATTTTAGCATTGCGGTCACGAGTATGTTACTTCATTGCAAATGATGACTCATAAATTTATTTGTGTGTATGCTATCATAATCAAGAGCAGCTGATCTTTCTGGATTTTAGTTTTTAGCTTTTTATATGTGTCAAATACTATAATTAAAGTTCTAAACGTAGGTGTTATATGTGCTACACCAAACAGAAATATTTTCATGCCTTCTTACTGCTGCTATGTTGCAAATCTTCAATCACATTCTTCTGCAATATTAATATGTCTCTCTAAAATTTAGGGAAAATAATAGAAAATTTCTCATCAAGTTGTACATGAGTGTAACAAGGTTTAAATTCCAACTGAAGACATTTTTGTCTTTGTGAAAGAGTTGGATAAGTAGTTATGTTTCATTACAGAGCTGGCACGAAACTACAAAGAGGACGGCATTCATCACTTTAAATACAAGAAGTATCGCCTGGCTGTAGCAAGCTTCAGTGAAGGCCTCCGAATCAAGTGCTCCGACAAGGAACTGCTGGCGCAGCTCCTGAACAACAGAGCTGCGGCCTATTTCAGGCTGGGTGAGACCTGAACCCGAGTTGCTTGGTCTTGGTAACCAGTGTGTGTATTGTGATCAGCTGAAGAGTTGGTAAGCAAGGAAAATTTTCAAAACATTTGTGTTATTACAATTTTTTTGCTGGATATCTGCTTAACCAAATCAGACATATCTTGAAGAGAAGATGATTTGATAATGCTGGATTATTTTTCCATAGTTTGCAAAGTTCAGAAGCATGACTCCTTGCAAAGTGAAACAGTGTTCAAAATTAAGCTGCTTTAGGAAAATTAATATCGCACAGAATTTTAAATCAATACTCACTGCCCTTAATCATCGATAGTAGATCAAGGCTTCAACATGGAAAAACAGCAGTACAAATGTGCTTCTGACATTAATTTGTTTGCATTCCATAAGATTGATACTAGAATATTTTAGTGCAACTGTGTGTGTATGGGACCTTATTTTATATCATAATTATATAATAGAGTCATACTATTAAATGCTCTGTAATTGCGTTTCATCAGTGCATTTGAGGTTCATCGCTTTATTTTCCCATCACTGAGTTTAGTTCCTTCTCCTGTTTTCACCGAGGGGCAGTACAGTTGCTCTTTTATGTCACTGTACATTCAATGCGGGCATAGAAGTGCCAATTGCTCTTGTCAAATTTAGGAATAAAGCGACATGCTCTTGATCTGCCATTTCACGTTGTGCATCACTCGCTTCACATATCCTGATCATGGCGTGGCGGTGCATGAACCATTATTATTCCTATTTAATCCCGACTGATGCTTCACAAGCGGGTTTTCACAATACTTGCAAGCTCACATTCAATCCCATATTGCCAAGTCCATCAGTCATGAATCACCATCCTTATTCGAATAGACTTACAGAGATTTAAAAATCAAAGCAAAGAGCCTCCAGTCATGAGCAGAGCGTTGCTGTACTTGTTCATGAAAAGAGCACTGTGGTGTCACTGCAGGCAACTACAGGTCGGCCATCCGAGACTGCGAGCAGGCGGTGGCGCTCATCCCTAATTACGTGAAAGCCATCAAGCGCGCCGCTGAGAGCGCTGACCGTCTCGGGCAGTGGGACGAGCTCATCAAGTGGGCTGACAAGGGCCTCATGCTCAACCCCTCTGACGACTTCTTTGTTGAGCTCAGAACAGCTGCTGTGCTCGAAAAGGTAACTTATGCGCACTAATGAGGAAAACTCTAATTGACCTGAAATTTATTCTATTGGTGGGATGATTAGTCAGAATCGTAATGCAACATTGGAGGTTTTTAAGGTTTTGGTATAGCAGGGTGTCTACTAGGTAGTAAAGTAGTAAAAAGTAGTAAAATTTGGAAAGTTGTAAAAAAAGTAGTAAAAAGTAGTAAAATTTGCCTCAGGGTAGTAAAAAAAATTGTTGAGTGGAATGATTCTCTGAAAATTTAAGGTAATGTTACATATTTTTATAGAGTATGAAGATTTTTTTAAATTTTTTTTCCCACAATCAGAAATTTGCCTCGATTTATGGGAAATATTCCTGTAGAGTGGGTTGTAATTTTAGGATTGGAGCACACAAAATAGAAAAAAGTTTCAAAATTTTTCAAACAATACTGAAAACAGTTTAAACAATTTAAACAATTTATTTACCACAGGTGATACAGAGGTAGAATGATTCTTAAGTCTAGTACAATGGTTAAATTTGAGTATAGCTACCTGTGGGGCCCGAACAAGTTCAGCGACTTCTAGGGCATCCTATCATCACGTTATTCTAAGGTGTACAATAATGTTTAACCTAGTTTACTTAACCTAGTTTCGCATTAGACTGATCATTGAGATAATTTACTCGATATTTTATGCTGTATTTTACAACATAGGTCAAATCGGCTATATTTAACAGTATGTTCGATAAAACGATTCAAGAGCAGATAACCAGATTTAAACGATTACCCAAAGCAAGTTACATCATTACATTATCATTAGTTACATGTAGGAGGCAAGATTTGACATGGTGATCTTACACGACTAGTATTCTGATAGGAAGTGAGACTCAAGATGTCTTTTGAATACTTTGTACAAATTACATTCACTTTTTTCACTTTTTCTTCTCATTCCGTTTGATCTGAAAGTTATCTAGTCGTTTTATGATGGAAGGTTCATTTGAGCCATTTTATTATTAACAAATTATTGAGAGAAAACAATAAAATGGCTTTTGCTTTGATGCGGTAATCGAGGTTTCATAAATCGTAAAAATATAAATTTAAAAAATGTAATACCAGTGGCGATGCATTGTTGAAAACACCTCTATTAGTGTGCACTTACATTGAAATACAAGCTTAGGAACTTGTGATATCAGGAATTAGTATTGAAAATAAAATAAGGATTAAAAATTGTTTATTTTTGATTATGAGGTTGACATTTAACATCTTTTATTCTTACGTATCAAATATGCATTATACGATCTCAAGGAAAAATGAAATAGCATAGCTACATGTTTTCTTATTACGTTTTTTTGAACGTGAAACATCTTGTGAACTTTTTCTTTTAAATTTTGTGAATAAACATTAACAACTAGTCAAAAGTTTTAAATAGGTAGTTGTACTTATCACTAAATAACTATTACATTTTATTGGATTTCATCTTTAGTGGATGCAGTTGCCCGTAAGATATATAGCTTAGTTGGCATAATTTTTATTTTTGTGCTCTTGATACTCAGAAATTAAAGTATTTTATTCACACATGTAAGCACAGAAATAAAATTATTCTCAATTAGCTTTTAGAGAGTCCTGCTGCAATTTCAGATGAGTAAGTCGTGAATCAAACTTATTACATTTCAATTCCTCCTAATGAATAATGTTTAATTAAAAGTGATATATATGGCTGGTAAGGTCTTGATTATCATAAACTTGATGTAGCCTTCCAATTCTTATTCCAAGACAAATATTCTTGCACTCCAAGTTGTTGCGGCAGGATAGGAAACATTGCAATGACTTCAAAGGAACTTCTCCGCAGTTCATTTATATCCAGAAAGTGTTTCATTGGACCTGAGCTTGATTGTGAGCAGTATTATCTTCCTTTGAAAAGACGAGTTTATTCTGTCCACTTCGATTTGGGGAAACAACGATTTACTGAAACTATAGATGTTTTTTTTAAGTTATCTCTTTGTAAAGCTGAAAGTTTTTTTTCCAGTGACGTTAATTTATGTCCGAATACAGAAAGGATTATGCTATAAAATCATTTTTTAATACAATGTGTCAACATTTGAACGGGAGTTTAGTTCCTTTTGGCAGTCATGGCGATTCAGTTTCCTCCAGGATGTCGTCAAAGCATGGAGATGCTCCTTGTAATCAAAGTTCATTCTTCTACTAAAAGTATGTAGGAAAGCTACATGAAATTTGCATTTTCGTGATTGGTTCCGTAATATAACATGTTCATAACCTATTTGTTATTATTGATTGCAATTAGGATGCCGATTTAGATTTTGAGGTATGATAGAAATAGTTTACAAACTCATATTTCTGAAGTGCCATAGTGTTTGGTCATAATGAAATTCCTTGATATTCTACCCTGCTGTGAAGGGATCTGGCAATCCCCTGGTGTCTACTAGTTCCATTCAGTTTATTTTTTCCATATGATGAACTGTTTTCCTCATAGTTGAAAGATGTCAAGACAAGGTCTTCGCCAAACTTGCGTTGGAGTCTATTTAGGATGGGGGGTACCTTAGCAATCTAGGCAACTTTTTCGCCGTAAAGCTGCGGTTGCTCCATTTAGTATTAAGTAATTTAAGTATTAAGAAACTTGGAGCTTTTTTTGAACCTTTGGTATTGCGTATATTATTGACTCAAATTACTCATTATAGGCCAATTACTTACCTCTGGACATTTGGGCAACATTCATTGTGTAAAAAAAAAGGTAGTAATTTTTTGCCGTTGAAGGTAGTAAAAAGTAGTAAAATTTGAAAATGAAATATCAATAGTCACCATGTATAGGCATCAGAACTGTAAAATTTAAGATCAATTTTAATATCTAGAAGTATTATTCCTGTGGATTATATGTATATGTAGCAGCATTAACCAAATAATGAAATTTAGCAACACTATGGAGTAGCGTGTTGAACTCTATTTCAGGATTTACCTCTTTATAAGTTTGATAAAACATCCAAAATTTACATCTATTATGTAGACTTTTAATTGTATTAGTGTTACCTAATATTGATACTCACGAACACATGCAACATAATGGCAATCAATCTAAAGTTGAAAATGAAAAGATTACAGAAACCTGTACTAATCCTGAGCAAGCATGAGTTATTCAAACATAACCTAACCATGAATTACGCTTTTTAGCATAACATGACTTTACCGCCCTTTTGATAACCTTCACATCTTTTTAAATTTGAATCACCTCACTTATTCTAAAAAACTCTAATCTTTTCTTGAGAGTGAAGATATCTGTTTCAGGTTCAGCATAATTCTGCTCTATCTTTTCAATGTGAGGTCATTGTTCTAGACGAATTTGAAATTGGCAGTGGGAAATTATAGATGCTGCATTATTTCCTAAGTCTTTGTTAAGTACGTGAGAAGGAGGTAGGATGAACTTCAAAAGTCATTTTGTTCCAGAATTTTGATTTTGTAAAACTGATTGCATTGAACAATCGGCATTTCCCTCCTATTTCAGCATTCAACGAAGGAAAAATTGGGCTGTATTTGTGCAGTTAGAAATCTTCAAATCTATAACCGCCAGTACACTGATTTAAATATTTAACTTCTTTCCGTAACTCCTGAGCGTCGGTTTTGTATCGGTACTCAGTGAGATTTTTTTAAGTTGGTGTTTACAGCTTTGGAAGCTGTTTTTTGAGCAGCTCCCATGCGCTTCATTCCATTACGCCTTAAGCCCTTAACTTGATTTTTTTGATTGATTTAAGAGCTTGATTACCGGACGATAACAAATTTGCATTTAGTGTGAAAATGTTTTAGATTTCAGTTTCTTTATTTAACACGTTCACTGCGTTTCCGCGGTTGTTAACGGTTGGTTTGGTTAGGTTGTAAGCAGCAGAATAGGGAAATCGATTTTACAGCTTGAATAAATTTTAATTCTTCCTAATGAATATGAAGAATACAATTGCACGATAACATTTCACCTCGCATGATAATTATTTTGCAAAAACATCGCGAAACAGATAAAATGTCGTGCATTGATACCGGCACGTAAGTGGGCAATTTACCTCTTGGTACACATGTGGCCCAATACGCAGTGAACGTGTTAAGTAAATAAAATTTTCAATAAAATATTCACTCGGATTTAAAAAATTTATAGAAAAATGCAATTGAGGACGTCCATTTTTGCTCGTTAAAAGATTATGCATTTTTCTAATAGTTTATCAGGTTTCTTGGAATATCAGTGCTTTCATTTCGGCTTTTTTTTTTTAATATTTAGTTCACTCATTGACTATCAATGATAATCCTGTGCAAAAGTAGAATACATACGAAATTACCGTTACTACATGAGGTAGCCAACCGTTTAGCTATTTTTAAAAAAGACGTATAAAATGCGTTATTTTGGAGTTGTACCGAGAGTTGAGGTATTTGGATAAAATCGGAATCATTGGGAAATTTGGGATCGTTCCATCACTGATTTTTAAGATGAGAGGATGCATGAGATGAGCATGTGATGAAGTCGCTTTAATATCCTATTTTGGGCAGACGTAACGGAAGTTTGTTCTAAAATTTTAGCATGGATTTTGAGGCGTCGGAGACGGTGATCATCTTAAGTGCGCTTTTGAAATTTCAGAGAACATTAACCAGTGACTTCTGAGTACATTTCTCTGAATTAGGTTGAGGTGTCATTGAATTGTATTTGCAGTTAAGAGTACATTCATTGACACATTAGTGTTTGAATTTTGTCCAGATTCACAGTGAATCTAATAAACTGTTAAAATTTGATGTAGTTTTTTGCTGTGGTAATGTAGATTTGTGGATGCTTGAACTTTAGCGGGTTTTTGTGTTGGTGTCTTAGAATAAATAATGATAAAAATAATAGGCCCTTCTCTCCTCTCTCTTACTTGGTGGCAGGAATGTTATGTTAGGTGAAAACGTTCTCTTAACTCATGAACAGCCTACCTTTGTTATCCATTTAATTAGATGAAAAGTAAAATGAATATCTTGTTAAAGGTTAGGTGCTCAGTGTTACGAGTATTACTACTTCTGAAGTTACTGAAAAGTTTTCTTCATTGAGGGGCTCGACTGTCATGAGCTTGTTGTGTACAACATGAAGTTTTAAGGAAATTGTGCGCAAGTCGTCTTTCATTCACCCAGTTCCGCACGAGGCATTTATTTTGTTGTGCAATAATATAATGAATCACTGTAATTCATGAATATCTTTCAAAGAATCATTTCCATGGGGTTAATTGGTTTCCCCATGTAAAAAGGTGAAATTAATTTTCCTTTAATTCAAAAATGTATGAAAATGAGGGAACGATGTTCCCTAATGTTCCACGAACTGGGGAACATTAGAATTAATGTATCTTGTTACAGAACAAGAGCGATCGCATAACGCGGAAACGCCACATCGAGGAGAACCAGAAGCTGATGGCCATGAAGCTGCTCCTGAACGAGATAGAGAAGCGCGGCGTGAGGCTGGAGGAGCGCCAGCGCTCCAGCAGCAGCAACAAAGGGGACGAGTTTGAGGACGAAGAACTGCAACAAGTTGAGAGAGAAATTGCTTCTCTTCCTGATATTGAACCTTGCCATCCAGCTGCTGCCGTGAGTGCCGTCAGTTGACCTGCTAGTGATCTACAATTATACATGTTTTTATCAAAGTGCGTCATTTTGATTAAACATTCTTTTCTGGTGATGAATATTTCCAGTGTTAAATTGATATATGATCATAAATCGTTCCAGGGCTCAAAAGTGCACCTAAATAAAGCGGGAGATCTGGTGTGGCCAGTACTGCTCGTGTATCCTGAGTACCAACTAACTGACTTCATTCAGCATTTCAACGAGAAGCATTCGTGAGTAATTTATGCCTAAGCCAGATTTTATGTGTGAACTTTAACATTAAATCTCTTCTCCTCGTTTGCAGCGGTGGCATGTGAAACGGTTTCTGATTCATTACGTATAATCAATTCATTTGTAGTTCAGTAAAACACAATGCTCTTCACTTCTTTAGTTTCAGACTTTTCGGTCGACTTCAGGAAAGGTGAATTATTTATTTGAATGCCGCGGTTTCCCGTGCCCAAACTGTTTTATGTAATTGTTTTGATGTGTAATTTTACGTTTGAAAAAAGTCTTTGTAGAATTCACTTGAGACCAGTTGAGAAGATAAAAGTTATTGCAAAAATTATGGATATGGTTTGGTCAAATTTTGTTGTTGAAAAACCAAAGGGCTATATTAGGGCCCAAGCTAAGACTTAAGTTGGCCTTCTTTTTGTTCAAATAAAACATTTTTTGTTATGTTAAGGACCAACTTTTTCTGCTTACTGCTGTCCTGTTTTTCCAGTACCAGCTACTTTCTTCTTCAACTTTTATCATGTTTCATAAACTTCTTTCTCACCTCACTGTTTTGATACCCCTTCTGCATAGATTCCACGTTCCATTTTCTTCATACTAAATGGTGCCTTCCTCTCCTTGGTACACTTTTCCGGTTAGGGAGGCTTAGACTAAATCTAATCTAATCTGTTAGTTAATAATTGATGAAAAAAATTATTGCTGTCTACACAGTTTGTGAAGAAATATAACGAATCAATTAGTTGCAACTAGATAATATTACCGAAGTGTCTTAATGAACACAGATGAAAGTCATTGATTGCTCCCCTATGCGCACGACAGGCCGAATAGCAAATTCAAAAGTATCTCTAACAATAAAGAATTAAAATAATTTACTAGTCACAGCAACAATCAAACATAAGGAGGTGCTGCAAAAGTAAAACTAGTAAGGCTTTGTCAGGAGAGCACAATGGATCATTGACGGTGATATTGAATATGGAAAGCCAAGTCTAAAGTAAGCTCTTGTTTCATAATTAGGGCTCAAACACCAAGTCAAATTTTACGAATCAATTTCTTCGCATTGTTGTAGGTTCTCTGACCAGCTAGAGGTGGTTTTTGGTGAGGGCAGTCCGCCCGCTCCTTGGGACAAGCAGCGCCAGTACGTGCTGCCGCGCCTGGCCGTCTTCTTCGAGGACCGCGAGAAAAATGCCCTCGTTCCCGTGAACATCAACCACACTCTCAGGGAAACCCTTGCGCATGACAGGTGAGCTTGTGCGTCATCTTCACCAACGGAGTTAATGTCCAGAAAAAGAGCAATCCTTCATTGATATCTCTTAATTCGGAGCAAACAGTCTCGTTTGAATGTGACTTTATACATCTCATACCAACATAACCTCATCCAGAAATATCAAACACTGTATGCAATTGTCCTAAAGAAGGGTCGTTCCATTTGCTATATTGAGTGAATCCATGTTATACATGAAGATTTAAATTCAGATTAGCTTAGATTATTGAATCGTAAGTTCAAACCTCCTTTACTTCAAAGATGTTCCCAAAAGAGGGATGAGGAAAGTACAACGGAATAAAAACGCGGAATCAATGCATAAGTCGAGTCCCCACGTCCTGCGAATAGGTAAAGAAAGATAGGAAGAAGTTTATGAAACGTAAAAACTGGAAAAGAAAATAATTGGTGCTGAAAAATAAGACAGCAGCAAACCGAAAAAGGTGGTCTGTCACAAAACGAAAAACCTAAATTATTTCGAGAAAAGGAGGCCTACCGAACCTCCAACTTAGGACCTCACATCTTCCTCTTGGGAGTGCTAATTCCCATTCATACAATAGTTTGAATCTCCCTGAAGGGGGAAATTTTACGTGTTCCCTTTACCACGTTTACTGGTACCAAATTATTGAATTATTGAGCTTGGTGAAGGGAAAGAAGTCGTAGACAAGGATTGATACAGGAATACCTACTCACGAGCAGGTATCCAGCTGACCCGGCACCTTCTCGTGGTGGTACCGTTGAAATACCCAACTGCTCTTTCCTCTATCTTTTGAGTTTTCTTTCGAGGGATTAAGATTTTAGGTTTTTTTTCCAATTCCCCGTTGTTGGGTAGAAAAAAGTCGGGCGGCGGCCCGAGCTCTTCGGAGCTTGGGTCTCATTTGCGTAGTTATTTTCTCTTTAATTTGCCCTATACTCCAGGGCCCTTAAATAACCTATAAGAATAGACTTAAGTTACTCAGACCAATAGTCCATTTTGGATTACTACTTTGGATCCCAAAGTAAAACTTTAAGCACTTCTGGCAACAATCAGCGAATACCTCAAACCCCGACTTCGAGGCAGGGAAACCCCCTCTGAAGCCGGGAGTATGTACGCCAAAAATAAAAACAAATTAAAACAACGAATAAATCCCAACAAAAACAACCTAAGCACTGCTACCAACGTAGGTGCAACAAACCCCAAAACTAACAATATCACCAGGAAGATAAGCGAAAACAATGAAACATTTGACCAAACAACCGAAAAAACTCCACCGGAACCAAACGGTGCTACCTGTAAGGTGGACCAATTGGAGGCTAAATTAAATGAAGTGCTGAATAGACTTGCGGCAGATGATGCAACCAAATGCATCAACCCCGATAAACATGAAGTTGAAAAAGAAGCACAAAATGTAGACGATCGAATAAGGAAAATCGAAAATACACTCGAAAAAATCCTAGAAATGACGAAAGCGCAGAACATAGGAAAAAACAGTAAAATCATGGGCTGCGAGAAAGAAAATGTGGGAAAACAATGCAAAGCTAACAAATACACACCCATATCGTTGAACCAAGAAATGACGAAGAACGACCATTATACAAAGTTCTTCTCGGTCAAATTCAAAATCGAAGAAAGAAACCAAATAAATCCATTTTGCCTCCAAGAAGAAATAGTCAAAATAACTGGTTTAAAGGCGAAAAGAATAACTTATTCAGGTAAAGATAGCTTTATCATAGAAACTCGAAACAAACCCCAATCTGAGCGCATCACCAGACTTAATAACGTCGACGGCATTAATTGCCAGATCAGCGAACACCCATACTACAATCAATCCAAAGGACTAATATATATTCAAGAATACGATGTAGATAATATGGAAGATTTTGTGGAAGGCCTGAAGAGCCAGTACAATATCAGTGACGCTGTCCGTGCCAGCTTCATTAAAACTCGATTCTCCCAAACCACCCCACTCCTACTAACCTTTAATAGCTACACTACACCAGACTCTATATATATCCCAGGCGAAAAATCAGATCCGATAGTATACCCATTTAATAATAGACCAATGATCTGCCACAAATGTCAAAACTACGGCCACACAGCCAAACACTGCCATAACGAAGCAAACTGTAAACGCTGCGGAGAAACAGGCCATGACAGCGAACAATGTGGCAGCGCCCTCTCCTGCATGCATTGCAAGCGTCAACATGAAACTGGCCACAGAGAATGCCCGAAACATATGGAAACAGAAATATGCAAAGTCCAACAAGAACAACGAGTTAATAGGCGTCGTGCTGTACAGATAGTCACAGGACACTCCGAGATACCAATATCAGATACGAACACCCCCACAACTCATTTCAATATAACAATGCAGGAAAACGAAAAGCGGAAAATTACTCCATGGCTCCTAGAAAAATGTATTGCAAACCAAATCCAAGGAAAACCCAAATCTATTCGATCGGGCGGCAAAAACACATTTATTGTAGAATTAGATCACACACGACAAAAAGATGAAATACAGAAAATCAAAGACATAAACAACATCCCTGTGCAAGTAACAGAAAATAACTATGTAAATCTTTCAAAAGGACTTGCCTACTTCTATAACTACGACTTCACCAACTTCGAGAAATTCAAACAAGGTTTAATGGAAAACCAGATAATCAAAAATGTTGAACCAGCAAATTGGATAAAAAGCCGTAACACAAATGCAAAAGCAATACTTCTAACTTTCAGAAGCTCAACCCCCCCTGAGTATATCGACATCCTTGGCCAAGACTGCAAGAGTAGGATATATGAATACTTCGACCGCCCTATGATGTGTAAAAAGTGCTTGGAATACAACCATACTGCTAAAAGATGTACCAGTGAAGTGTTCGTGTGTGGAAAATGCGCAACAAAAGGCCATGAAGCAACAAATTGCACGGAAAACAACTTGACATGCTACCACTGCGGAAACAATCACAAAACTGGAGACCGGACTTGCCCGGAACAACGCAAGCAACAAGAACTAATTTCTATCCGTACTAAACAAAACGTATCAAGAGAACAAGCCCTTATAATATACCACAAACGATCCCCACAACTCGATCAAAGCTACGCACAAATAACCAGAAATCGAACGGATCAAATACCTAAAGTACCAATAGTGATGTACCGATACCATTTTTTTGGCCGATACCGATACCCATTTTTTGGCCGATACCGATACCGATACTCCGATACTTGAAAATACCGATACTTTGACCGATACTACTACCGATACCGATACTTTTACAAACATCTAACCTAAGAATACCCGTTGTATGTTAGTTTATGTATTAGTTCGGTGTCCGCTTCTTAAGAAACATTTGATGTCTGAGTTTGCGGTATCACGGAGACCGAATTCCTCAGTGTAAAATTGAATGATCGTCTGTACATGCAATGATTTGTTTGAAATTTTATCAGGATAGGTTAGTAGTATTGGATAGGTTGTTGTGATTGCCGTAATTTGCGCATTTTCCTAACCCTGTCGCTTTAGTGCAGCTTTCAGTCCAGATTGAAAAATTAAAAGACATTAAATTAAATATAGTAATTTGGTGAATAGCTGTGCCCGAAGTAATCATTTTTGAGTAATGGTGATTTGTCACCAGAGGGGAACTCCGAGTCAAGAGAGCTTTGTGTGTTCTTGTGCATATGTGTTCGGCATAAACATTTTAAACCTACCCGACTTTCCGTTCTACGTATTCGCAACAGTGGAAAACTCATTAGTGGTGTAGGGTCTACAAGAACCGCAGTTGCTACCATGTAATGACGATCGCTAGGCCTTCGCATCGTGAACGTGCTTTGCGGCGGGGCGAGTCGCGACTTAGAATTAGGATAGCATAAGTTAGATAATGTGGACGGAATTTTTCCATGGGTCCATCTAGCTTAACGATGACATTGTCCTCGGCATTTCCATGGGTCATGCTGCTACCTAATAATACCCTTGCCCTTGGTTTATTTGTTTGGTGTCTGTTTCTCCCATTTCTCTGTCACTCACGCTCATAAGGATAGTTATAATGACCGTATCTGTGATACGAGTTTCACCAGTGCGCAAGTACAAAAATATTTTTCATCACGGGTACTGTTAGGATGGATATACTGTATTTGTTTATCATCTACATCTTGAAAATTCGTTCATGAAAAGTATTGAATCCCATTTTTGGCGGGCCGTGCACACTTGTATTAAAATAAAACCATTATAACTCCTACATGAGAGTTATAATAAAATTATTTCCTTATATATCTAATAATACAAAAATATTGACAAAAAGTTTCCGATTGTGAAAAATAAAATGCTCTTGCTATGTTAACTATATTGTTGAGAAAAACAACAAAATGAAATCCATTCAATAGATATGTGTTTCTAATCGTATTGCAACGTAATGTAGACTAGCTATAATAGCAACTGGCTCCAAAAGTGGACCAAAACAATAGTTTCTCAAGAAAAGGTGTCTATTTCGTGTTATTCACAGCAAATACGAGTACATACTTTGGCAAAAGAAAATGTTAAAATTCGGTAAGCCCCGAAACCGAACATATCCGCAAACACGCAACCATCTATAAGATGAAGAATTTAAAAACGACAATTTCAAGGAACTCGATCATATTTATTAGGAATACGTTTCGGAGTCCAGATCCATCATCAGTTCGTAAATTTACAAATCATTATGTCTGCAATAATAGATAAAACAAAATGTTGGAATTAAAGGAAATCAAGAAAATAAAAATGAAATTAAAACATGTCCCAGAAAAACTAAAATCGACAAGATTACCATTTAGTTACAATTTGTTATGGGTAGGAACTATCAGAATTGTTGAGGGCCGGTTTTCGTTTAAAAATATGTAGCGACTCTAAAATTCTGAGGTCACATGCAGTTGAAGCCGAATCTAAGGTTTAGTTGCATTTTACAGCGTGATTACGTACTGCGGAGTGTGAGGAGTAAGCTAATTAGTTCCCCGCGCGGAAGCTTCGACCCCAATGTTCGACCATTCTGTAAAAATTTCGTGACGTCATGCCGACGTACGATGATGTACACTGCACACAACTGTATAACTGTTAAAAATAAATCAGAGATCGAGGTTCGCATCTCCATCGAAAGCGTATCCTTGAACCGGAAAAATGAAGCAACCATAAAATTATACAATTCTGGTACAAGGATACGCTTTTGATGGAGAAAGAGCCTTTCTGATTTATTCTTACAGTTGTGTGCAGTGCACATCATCGTACGTCGGCATTACGGCACAAAATTTTTATATCAGAATGGCCGAACATCGGGGTTGAAGCTTCCGCACGGGGAATGAATTCGCACAATTCGTACGTAATCACGCAGTAAAATGCAACGAACCGATATCCTCTGCGGACTTCAAAATCTTAGATTCGGCCTCAACTACATGTGACCTCAGAATTTCAGAGTCGCTACATATTTTTAAACGAAAACTAGCCCTCAACAATTCTGACAGTTCCTACCCATCGTAAATTGGAAGTAGATCATGTCGATTTTACTTTCTCTGGGACACGTTTTGATTTTTTTTTTGTTTTCGTGATTTTCTTTAATGACTGTATCCAACATTTTATTTTTTCTTATATTGTAGTCGTAATGAATTTTAATTTTACGAACTGATGATTGAGCTGGACTCCGAAACGTATTCCTAGTAAATATGATTAAGTTCATTGGATTTTTCCTCATTTTTAAATTCATCAAGTTGCGATGAAAGCAATCAACTGACCCGTTCAGATGTATTGAACTATAAGATTGTTCGTGAATTGTTCAAACATCTTAACATAGAAGAAAAATGCAAGATTCGTAATGAACGTTGATATGCACGCTAAGTTAAAATAAATTATTAGCTTCGTAATATTTGGCGGTTTACAAGCTAAGTTAAAATAGAATTTTCGGCAATTTCTATATTAAATTCACAAAAACTTTCAAATGCTCCTTCACTTTATTAAATTGGTTTGGTTTTTGTTAGCCTGTCACATACTTTAAGATATGGACATTAGGTCAAACTATAAAGGTTTAGTCGTAAAAGTATAAAAATTTTATGTAGCTACAGGGTTTAACTATTCATTTTACATAGCTTTCAGTTGTGACCGTGACTCATCGGGAATTCAAAGTAGTGAATTCAGTTAGCGGGCCTGATTGAACGCTATAATTCAATAGTTAGCTATCTAATTTACTAGGTATGAATAGGCTCTTTATTTGATTACAAGTACGCACAGCCCGTCAAAAATTACGGGACTCACTAACTTTCTTGAACAAATTTTCCAAATGTGATGCGCAACGAAGGTATTCATCCTAACAGCGCTCCTGATGAAAAATATTCTTGTTCTTACGCACTGGTGAAACTCGTATCACAGATACGGTCACTATAACTCTCCTCATAAGCGTGGCAAAGAAAATGGAAGAAGCGGACTCCAAATAAACCAAGGGTATTACTAGATAGTAGCAGGACCTGCGGAGATTCCATGGACAATGTCATCGTTAAGCTAGGCGGACCCGAGAAAAAATTCTGACAGTATTACCTAACCTGTGCTAACCTAGCCTATCCTAATCTAAGCTAACCTATCCTATCCTAAGAAAACCTATCCTGATAAAATGTCAAATATTTAAATGCATGGAAACGCCATCTTTTAATGTTACACTGAGGAATTCGGTATCCATGATACCGCAAACTCACACAACGCGGACACCAAATAAATATATAAATAAACACACAACGGGGATTATTAGGTTGAATACTTTTACTTTCGTGATTTATGACCTTCATTTGAATGATAAAATACGTATTTTTGGAAAGTATCGGTAAAGTATCGGCCGGATTTTGCCGATACCGATACCGATACCACTAAAAATGGCCGATACTGCCGATACCGATACATCGGTACATCACTAAGTACCAACACCCCAACCCTTTATGGCGGCTACCAAAAACCAAACGATCACCGAACAAAATATGGCTCCCCCACTTTGTAACGAACCAGGTACAACTGATAACACAACCGATACACCAGAAACCAAACCACCGCAAACTTCACAACGCGACCACGAAACATGCGAAAAAGAGATACTCCGCATTAAACCCAACCCAGCACAATTGCTCAAATCCACAATTAATATTGAAACTACAGCCGAAGGATCTGAAAATGAGGAAGATGGCACGAGCGAATGCAACCCTATTATGAGACAAGAAGCCAGACGAATATTCAACGAATTCAAACCCCCAAAGCAGCACAAACCTTCCAAAACCCAAAACAAGAAGCGACCAAGATCACGATCAAAATCACGATCCCCCACCTACAGCCGCAACAGACATGATAAACGACAAATTTACTCAGATGAGGAACAATCACACTACTCTCGTGACTCTAGGATTAGAGATAGATCACCCAAAAGAAAGTAACTAATTGAACGATTGAATAACAAAATCAAATCAAATACACCCCATGGCTAACGTGGGAATCCTGCAGTGGAACTGCCAAGGCATCAGGGGAAAGAAAGATGAACTAATGGAAACAATAAACAACCACCAACCCAGTATAATAGCACTTCAAGAAACAAAGCTATGGGATAACTGCCAGTTTAGAATAAACGGCTACAGTAATGTGCTACGACACGGTCATTACAACAGAACCCCCCATGGAGGTGTTGGAATATATGTCCATAGCTCAATACCTTTTTGTGAACTGAATCTACAGACTGAACTACAAAGCGTGGCCATTCAAGTAAACATAGGACAGCTGATAACCATCTGCAGCATCTACATACCCGGTAGACAAACAGTCACAAACGAAAAACTAAATAACCTAATCCACCAACTACCGAACCCTTTCATCCTAGCCGGCGACTTTAACGGACACAGCACCATATGGGGCTGCAAGAATACAGATAATAGGGGGAAGCTGATAGAAACTGTTATTACAAACAATAACCTTTGCCTATTAAATACCGGTTCACCCACTAGAGTAGGATACAATTCAGAATCAGCTATTGATCTGACAATTTGCTCACCTACATTGGCCGTGCTACTAGACTGGGTTGCTTTCGACTCGCCGGGTGATAGCGATCATTGCCCAATTTTGATCACCTACCTTAACGAAAATCGTCCCAACCAACCCCCATCAACTATCTGGAACTACTCAAAAGCTAACTGGGATCTATATTCCAATAACAATGCATGGAACAAGCCGATGTTGAACGCAACAACTAATAACGAATAACTAATCACCGACTTATACCAGCGGTTCTACTCAGCGGCTGAAAAAGCCATCCCAACTTATATACCAGGAAAATACTACCCCAAACCATGGTGGACCAAAGAACTCCAAGAATCAAAAGAAGAAAGAGAAAAACTTTACAAGAAATACCACCGCAACAAAAACCTTTCTAACTTAATTAACTGGAAACGAGCAAGGGCAAATCATAAATACAAAATTCGAGCAAGCAAACAGGAAACGTGGAAGAACTTCGTAAACCAACTTAATAAATACACACCAATGGCCAGAGTATACGAAACAATGAGGAAAATAAAAGGTCGAGTACAAAGAAAAGTCCATATATTGATCGAAAACAATATACACTACAGCACAATCCCTGATATTGTGAATAAACTGGCTGAGAATTTCAGCGAAGTGTCAAGCGACCAAAGCTATTCCCCTGAATTTCAACAAATAAAAACCGCAAATGAAACTATACCGATCCATTTCAGTTCGCCAAACGTAGAAATCTATAACCAAACTTTCCATATGCATGAATTTGAATCCGCCCTAAGAAAAACTAAAAACACATCACCAGGAAACGACAAAATAACATACGACATGATCAAACACCTAAAACTACCAGCTAAACAATACATCTTGAACACTTTTAACAAATTCTGGACAACGGGCTACTTCCCACCACAATGGCAGCACTCAATAATAATACCAATCCCAAAACCTGGAAAAGACCACAGTAAGCCGAACAACTACAGACCGATCGCACTAACGAGCTGTCTGTGCAAACTTATGGAACGAATGATCAATAACCGACTGATAGAATATTTTGCTATGCATAACATAATAAATAAAGCGCAGTGTGGATGCAGGAGAGGGCGTAGCACTGTAGATCACTTGGTCAGACTAGACTCAACCATAAGATTAGCCTTTGCAAACAGAGAACACTTCATTTCAGTGTTTTTTGACCTCGAAAAAGCTTATGACAGAACATGGAGATATGGGATTATACGTGACTTATTTGACATTGGACTCAGGGGTAGACTACCAATTTTCATCACCAAATTCTTAGAACATAGAACACTGAGTGTCCGAGTGGATAACTATAACTCAAACACCTACGAACAGCGAAACGGAGTCCCTCAAGGCAGTGTCCTCTCAGTTACATTATTTGCCCTCAAAATAAACGACATAGCTAAACAGATTCCACAGGACAACAAGTTCCATTACTCTCTATATGTTGACGACTTGCAAGTCGGATACCACCACCAAGACCTCCAGGTCATTCAAAACAAAATGCAATCCTGTATTGATAATATATTCAAGTGGTCTCAAAATCATGGATTCAAATTTTCACTGAGCAAAAGTAAAGCAATTCATTTTAATATTATACCCGGACTATTCCTCAGCCCAACACTCAAAATCAATAACGAAAACATTCAATACACAAAATCACATAAATTCCTAGGCCTAATCTTCGACGATAAATTGAACTGGCAACAACACATCGCTGCTCTAAAGAAAAAAGGAAATGACAGCCTTAACGTACTGAAATCAATAACAGCTCAAAGCTGGGGAGCCGACCAAACCACAGTTCTCAGAATCTACAGAAGTATGACAAGATCAATTCTCGACTATGGATCAATAATCTATAACTCTGCCAGTCAAACAACTTTGAAACCCCTCAAGTCAATTACGCGCGAGGCACTACGAATCGCTACGGGAGCATTTAGATCCAGCCCAACAAATAGCCTATACATTATTTGCAATGAAATGCCTCCCGATATTAGACGAAATTATCTCTCACTCTGCTACTACTACAAGGTCCGAAGTCAGCACGGAAACCCCGCTTTTAGTTGCACTGTAACGGCGAGCAATAGACTACTCTTTCAAAATAGGAGAATAACCCCAACTTTGGCCATCAGAATGCAAATACTAATAGAAAAATTAAGTTTGAGGAAAAACCGAATTAAACCAGACTTTTCCTACCGACTACTAAACATTGATACCCCTACATGGGCTTTAACAAAACCAACTATAAATACAGAACTAACCGAACTCCCAAAGAACGAAACTCCCGAATACATAAACCGGCGAGAGCATAAAAGAATAACAAAAGAACAATATGATGGATACGTGACCATATACACAGACGGCTCACGAGGGGAGGGTGGCACAGGAGCGGCGGCAGTATGTGGCACTATTGTTCGCACTGCAACACTTCCGAAGGAAGCCTCAATATATTCAGCTGAAATACACGCCATTCACTTGGCCCTTAACATCATTAGAGATAAAAGAGATAAAAAATATGTAATTTACTGTGACTCTTTGAGTATCGTTAACGGCCTAAATTGCGAGACACATCACCCAGTACTTCGCCGAATACAACACGAAATACACGACGTGCAAAAAAGTGGCAAACTCATCAACATATGCTGGATCCCCTCCCATGTCGGAATAGGCGGTAACGACGCTGCAGAGACCGCAGCTAAGAACGCTACCCGAAGACCCGAAGAATTCATTCTTATTTGCCACTCAGACTGGAAACCATTAATACAACAAAAGATGATTGACCAGTGGAAGACTAGGTGGGAAAATTGCAGAGACAGGTTGAGGGAAATACAGCCATCACCAGGCACGAAATTGGAACTAGGTAAAATATCACGTAAAGAGGAAATAATAGTTAACAGACTCAGAATAGGACACACATTCTTAACGCATGGCTACCTGATGAACGAGATACCTGATATTGCACCAGTATGCGAGTTTTGCAACAACTCAACACTAACTGTCAAACACCTAATCATAGAATGTGAAAGTCTAACAATTAGTAGAAATTGTATAAAGGCTTGCCAAACGCTACAACCTACCGTCGAGACGGTATTGGGACGCCATTTAGACGTCAAGGAATTACTGAACTATCTTCGTGTGATAGATGTCTACGACCTAATTTAAATGTTTCAGTAACTTTTCATTGCAATTGACTTACCTTTAATGATGAGTTTCTAAATCGACCTTTCGATCGCAGACGACATGCATAAAGGGGAGCAGTAAAGGACCCGTGTCCGTGCTTAAATGTTGATTGTATCAACACCCCTCATTATTATTATTATTACTCCCTGAAGGGATCTAAAATGAGTATCAGATTTTAACAGTAACTGACCAGTGCAAACTAACCAATGAACACTCGTTAGCAAAGCCAAAGCAGAACGAAGAATCGGTTTTTGATGACTTGGCACAGTTACAGCTTTACATACATTGAGCTTTATTTCAAAAACTGTGATCCATGTTATCTTATGACAATTCTATTTTTTTTTTGTCAAGCTCATTTTCCAAGTGTCTGGTGGTCATATGGCATTGTAGTCAAATGGACTTGCGAGCGAAACATGGCACTTGTTGTGATAGATCACGAGAAATATGCAGTTTAGATGTGTGCTTTTTTACAGTAAAAGTGCTTATTCCATTGTACTGATTAGATGTACACAGTGCACAGACTTGTAGAGAATAAAGTGATTCAAACACTTCGATGAAAATTAATCTTTCTTGAAAGTCAATATTATTTATTAGGTTGACTTAACAAACGCTATTTATAAAGCAATATTTATCCTCATGCCAATACCGTGGCATGAATATGGTTGTTACTTGTATTGTTTTTTGCAGATTTCTGGTTCGTGGTGGAACGCCTTCCTTCATCATCATGGTGGCCGACAGCAAATTTATGAAATGTTTTTTGGCGAAGTATAAATAGGAAATCAATTTTTTGTAGCCAAACATTTACCTTTAAAAAATATCAACTGGTAACAGTTATTTTACAGCGATTAATATTGCTAGCACATTTGTGTGTCAAATGCGCTCTAGTGAAGTGCCTGGGAGAACAGTGGAGTTTAGTACAGGGTCCCGTAAAATGATTTACTTAATTTTTTTTGCAATCATGCGTACTGATGGTAGACTACGTTCGAATCATTTATCATTAGTAGCACAAATTTTTCCATTCCAGTTGTCCAGGATGGTCTGGAATGATGAGCGTAGTAAGTGTCTGCTAAAGCCCTACTTCAAACATAGTGATCCCGTGCTTGCTGCTTAGAGCCAGTGTCGTGCTCATTTTTCCACATAATAAGTGTAAGATTTCCAAACGGGCAAAAATTATTGGTAGGAGTTTGAAATTTCCGACAGACATCTTAGGGTGATTACACACCAAAAGACTGAAACCAAGAAAGCTTGCGAGAGTGAAAGATGTGAAGCGAGAACTATCACAAGCCAAAAGATAGCCAGTTTGCACCTGAATGTCATGAAGAGTGGACTGTTACTTAGACCAGCGGTACAAGCATGAGTTAGTAATGTTGAGTTTCATTCCTATTTCATCTCATTGCTTTGAAACATGTAATTTGTCACTGTGCTCTGGATCTCTCGAGTTTCAGAGGCACAGTACAGCATAAACTTCAGATATCAGTTCAGTCTGTGCTAGAGGAATTGAGCCGTGCACTTCACTCGTCGACATCTCAACGCGCACTGCCAGAGGCTTCTAGCTGCTGCTCTCGAGCGTGAATCCTTCTTTGAGCTACTTTTTCGTTTCTGACTAGCTTGAAGCTTTTTCGCTCGCTTTTAGTGTGTGCACTCCCATTGCAATCCGTGTTAATCAATTCAAGCTCGCTTGCTTTCAAGCTTCAAGTTTTTTGGTGGGCACCCTTAGGCGTTAGTAAGGAATTTTCTGATGACCTCCCAACGTTCGGACGCCAGAGACAATTGCAATATATTGTCACATCATAACCATGCCTCATGCTAAACTTACCTCTGTGTTGGGGGGGGGGGGGCACATGACCGTAATCAGGTACTCACCGATCTGAAATTCCACTTGTATAAAATAATAATAATAGCCTTGCAACTTTGAGAACATGACTGGCATGAAAGGCGGGCTCCTTGCGAGAACATGTTTACAAGTGTTTACCTGACCGTCTGCTCGGTAGGGTGCTGGCGAAGCCCATTCCCATTTATCGGCTCCGCAAATTAGCCGAACTTTTCGAGACTGGGTGAAAAAAGAAATCATCGACTGCTAGCTGCATTAGCGACCTCTTTTCGATAAACGCGTTACGGTTTGGTGTGCTATTGCAGAATTTTGCATTATAGGGCCAAACATTTTTGAGTATTTTTACTTTTCCCTTTATCTTGTTTTACTGGGGCCGAACGGAGTTATTCTTTGAGTATTGTGAAAGAAACCGAAGGTAAACAAGGATTTCTAGCACTTGGTTAGTATTCTAACCTACCCACTCCTTCCCAAGGTGGTACTGTTGGCTACTTGAGGAGTTAGCAAGTCGTTGATGTAGTGTTCTATATAAACTGATAAAGTGTTTAACATTATTCATTTAATTGCTGTCAGTGGGGCGAACCAACGTGGGTGGCACCAATCCACGTCTGGGTTTTTTATTTCATGTATTTATTTCGAAAAATTTATGTGGAACTAGTACGGAAATAGCAGCCAGCCCCCTCGAATTTTTAAAGGGAACCACCCCTGGAAAATTAGATTTGTTGTTAGTTTTAGCCTCCCTACCCAGCAACAACTGCGATCCAAAGGGAGGAAGGAGGAAGGCACCATTTAGTATGGCGTTAAGGAAACGCGGAATCTACGCAGAAAGGCATAGAAACAGTAAGTTGTGAATGAAGATCATGAAACAAGACCAAAGTTGAAGAAGAAAGTAGTAGGTGCTGAAGAACAGGACAGCAGTGAACCGAAAATCATGGTCCTTAACACAACAAAAATATTTTATTTCAACAAAAAAGAAGTCCTACCTAACTCCCAGCTCGGGCCCTGACATTGTCGCCCGGGAGCGCAAGTTCCCATAGATACAATAATTGTATCCCCCTGAGGGGGACCACCCCCGGAATAAATGCGACACAATGTGTGAGGAACGCCCAACGGATGCTGATTGTGAAAGGAAGGAAACATCCACAGCATTGACTAAGAGACGAGAAAGACAGCGGCGATTGTCATTGTGGAATGGTGTATGTGAATGAAATTGAAAGTATGGGGAAGAGAATTGAAAGAGCAATTGCTTTGAATCAAAGCAATTGCTCTTTGGGTGCGTACAGGCATGGAGAAGCATGGAAAGTAGTTGAATTTCGAAAATAAAATTCAAGGCCTCGAAAGTAGTGGAATTTTAAAAGTGGTCATTGAAAGTCATGAAATTTTAGGATTTTCGTGAAAAGAAAATTTTACTGTTGAAAATTTTCGTTCCGTTTGGTCCGCGTTGAGCGAGGCGTTGTCAGTAACCTTCGAGTGTTACTTGGGCTCTGATTGGTTGATACCGCTACGTCTTTAGTGTCCGCGATTTTGATTGGTTCTCAGGCGTCACGTGAAACCAAACGCGCTCAGTGTGACTGAAGACACGCGCTCGCTCGGACCATTGTTGACCTGTCGCCACTGTTGAACATTTTCGAGCTGAGTTTTTATCATCGGTCTTGACCATCCCGTGTGTGTGTGACTAGAGTTACGGTGCCGAGACTGAGCTGAGGAATCATCGTCATGCCAGGCAGTTGTTCTTTCAACAACTTGTGGTTGCGAGACAAAGACTTTCAACAATGGATAGCACCGCATCCCAAACTGAAAACAATGGCGGTTTGCACCGCGTGCGAGTCGGAGTTTGACATCGCCAACAATGGAATAGCGGCGGTGAGGAGTCATGCAAAAGGAACAAAGCATGCCAAGAACGTGAAAGCTCAGACGACGAGACTTGCCAACCCGAAGATCGGTGATTTTTTCGTGACTTCCCAACCATCGACCGATCCTCCGACGCCTGCTGAGGGCAGTTCGGAGGCTCAGACTGAGAGCAGTGAGACCGTGCCAGCAGTACCAGAGTCTGCTAGTACCTCTGACACTCACTCACACACATGCACACTTTGTTTTTGTTTTTTTGCAGATGGCTGGAGAATGTTTGTGTTGCTGAGAGGGGTTTGGAACTGTGGCCACATCTGAAGGAGTTTGTCCAGGCTGTCAAGTCTGGTAACATTCCACAGCCGAAAGGGAAGTCGTACAAGACAATTGAAGGACTCTCACTGGACCCCCTCTTCGAGGCCAAGGTGCAAGCGTTCCTGTCAGTTGCGAAGATCTTGAACCCCTTTCTCAAAAAGTTTCAAGGAGACGCGCCACTCCTGCCTTTCATGTGCAATGACATCATCAAGATTTTGAAGGTTCTGTTGGAGAGGTGTGTGAAAGCAGAGGTGCTGGAAAAACTGACCACACCAGCTAAGTATGCTGCCCTTGACTTCAATGACAAGACCATCTACCTGCAAAATAGCAAGATTGACCCTGGCTTTGTTGCTGCAAGTATTTTGAAAGATCAGATGGCTGCAAAGAAAGTGAATGAGAGGCTTGCTTTCTCCTTCAGGGATGATGTGAAGAATTTCCTTGTTGCTGTCATCAAGAAGATTGTTGAGAAGTCACCTTTGAAGTTCGGGTTGGCCCGAAACATGGGCTGGCTGGTGCCAAGTGTCTTTGTGGATCGCACAAAGAGAGAGAAGACCAAGTCCATGCTGAAAAACTGTCTGCAGCTGCTCAGCGATGCTAAGAGGCTACCACAGGGTGACATCGATGAGGTGATGAGCCAGTTTTCAGAGTTCTTTGATGAGGCACAGAGGAAGATCAGCACTTTCAACAGTTTTCAGCAAGACACTGATTGGCTAGATGTCTTCTGGAGCAGCCAGCTGGCCACATCCTCCCTCAAGAAACTGTGGCTGGTTGTGAAGATGCTACTGGTCCTGTCACATGGCCAGGCTTCAGTGGAAAGGGGCTTTTCTGTGAGCAAGCAGCTCATGGAAGTCAACATGGGTGAGAACACCATCGTGGCGCAGAGAGTGGTCATGGACCACATCAAACATGTAGGAGGTATCTCCAAGGTTGACATTTCCAAGAAACTCCTCTTTTCAGCTTCACAGGGCAGACAGCGCTATCAACACTACCTGGATCAAAAGAAGGAAGAGGCAGAGAAGCAGAAGAAGGGAGAGAAGAGGAAGAGAGAACTGGATGAAGTGGAGAACCTGAAGACAAAACGGAAGAGGATGGAGGAGAGTCTGCAAGCGCTGGTGGAGGATGCTGACAGCTTTGCACGGAAGGCAGAGGACAAGAATGATTTGCGCCTACTGGCAAAGTCAAATGCATTGAGGAAATCAGCCAAAGACAAGCAAGAACAACTCAAGGGGCTGAATGCGGAAATTAATGACAAACTTAATGCACTGGCAAATGCATAGCAGATGCTATTGAACTGTCCAGCATGACTGTTTGGTGTTGTGATGATCATTTACACATTTATGAAAACAAGACCTGCAAGTAATGATGAATGTTCTGTGAAGTTTATGACTGAAATACATTTATTGTGCTGCAATTTAACTTTGTGTGACATTATTTTGGGCAGAGAGAGGTAGTGAAAATGTGATTTGGTTGGCATAAAAAGTCATGAAAAAGTAGTGGAATTTTGAACCTCAGAGCCTGTACGCACCCTGTTTGATGGTCGATGGAAATATGGAGAGTCAGGGAGTCAAGAATGAAGAAGTGCTGACGAAATGAGCAAAATTTAAAGACGGCTAATGGGAAACCAATATTGTCAATGTAAAAGAATTGTAATACCCTTAAAAAAGAAGTGTCCCTCCAGCCTTTGATGGTCGAAAAATACTTGTCATCAATGAGGAAAGAAATATGAACAATCAACCCATTTGATTCAATCAACCCATCAAAGCCTGAATATAATTGAAGAGATGACGGGGGTAAACCCTGAGAGGATCTTCAGCATGAGCCGCGAGACGATGGTGGTGGAAGTGCAGAACGCAGCGCAAGCCGAGAGCATTGTTGACCTGACTTGCGTGGAAGGTTTACCGCGCTAGGCAGCAAGAATACGGCGGTCGATTCAATCATTCAGTAGCAAGCGCTTGGTCAGTGATTTAGAGATTGCAGATTTTGTGGAATTTTGGTGTGGGCTTCAGTTAAAGTGATATGAGGAAATCTTCAAAGCGACCTCTACTAAATATCGACTTCCCAAAACCCAAGCTTTTCTGGAAACTTTAAGGCCACCGACCACGTAAATACAAAAGAGGAAGAGTGGGGGAAGTGGAGAGAATTAAATACAAAAGAAACTTAGAGCGAGAGTGACATCAAGAAAGACAGCAGTCGCGTGGACATTCGGGAGAAAATTATCGTCGGAAATCGAGGGGCCATCCGGTCAACACTATAATTAGGACAACAAATGCAAGTGGAGGTGATAGCCGAAGAGGAAATAAAGTGTATCCAGTGGAGTTTGCAAGGTAAGCTACATCTAAAGAAAACCTGTTCAACCTCACAGATACATGCCAGTGGTGATAGCAGTCCAGGTGATGTTTTTTGGGAATGATCTTGTGTCACCAATACGAGGATACAACAGTCTCTGCTAACAAGGCCATTGCAACCACAGATTCCATGGAGGGTAGCTCTTCAATCGTTAATACCGACCGAAGATATTAAAATCCAACATCGTCACAAATTTTAGCTGCATGAGTATGCTTAAATCAGTGTTAAGCTATTTCAGTAGTATTACCTGTCACCATAAGCAAATACAGACTTCGAAGAATTATTTGATGCTATCAAAGCAACGCCGAAACCCGTTATCCTGATAGATTTCAATGGCTGTCGCAGTGATTAGCAGAACAATACCATAGACCAGGGACGATGATCGGTGTAAGATATTCAGATAAAATAAAACGTTGATATAATAAACAAAACTCAGCTACCCATGTGTGAGGAAAGCGACTAACCTTTCGGAAATTTTACGTGTTCCCTTTACCACGTTTACTGGTGCCGAACTGAATATTGATTATTTGTGCGTTGTGAAGGGAACATTAAACAGACAAGGATTTGATAAGGTTTACTTGCACCTGTCAAGTATTCTAGCCTACCCACACCTTCCCGTGGTGGTACCGTTACTATACCCATTTGGAGTCTTGTAACTCATTACATAGTTTATATGTAAATTGATAACAAGGTGTTTATAAGATTAATTATTGTATTGTTATCTGTGGGTAGAACCAACGTGGGGGGCGCCCACCAACATCTGGGTCTTTTCTCTTTTGTTTTGTGTAATTAAATTTCTTTGAAATATTGAGTGTAGAATAGACGTGTCCAAGCGAGGCCCCCTTGATTTATCAAGGGGACCCACTCCTGAAATAATGAATCGTTCGAATGCGTGTGACCAAGTTTCGAGCATGGAAGAAATGGAGGATCCGCAGCGGCAGCGAGGTGACGCTGGAGATGACCCCCTCGCCTCGAAGGTGGACCAACGTGACAACATCGGAAATATCAAGAAAAGAATTGAAAAAGCCATCGCAACAATTGCGGGTGATGTGAGTGATGAGAGTTGCAGAAATATGAGCACCAATGAAGTGGACCAGATTGTGAAGCATCTAACAGAAATTGAGAGAGCGGTGATTTCGGCCCGAAGTGGTTCATCTTCAGGGCAGGAACAGCCAGCACGTAAGTGTGGAAAACTGCAAAAAAAGGAGAAAATAAAATATGTTCCTCTGGTGCTACCTGACGAAGAGTTCTTTCCCAGGTACTTCTCCATCACCTTTGAACATGGAGGAAAGAGGAAAACTAACCCGTTTGGAGTTCTCCAACAAATCGCGGCTGTAACTGGCACAAAACCCAAGAGGCTGTTTAGCATGGGCCCTGAAATGATGATGGTCGAAGTGCGCAGCAAGCGAAGAAGATTGTCAGCCTGACGCACGTGGAAAATGTACCCTGTCAGACTGCAGAATACAGCAGGTTCAATTACTCGACTGGCTTGATATACATCAATGACTTTGACATCACCGACATGAACGAATTTAAAAACGGCCTTCAGGAGCAGTACAATGTGCAGGAAGTTACAAGAGCTAGTTTCATTAAACCAAGATATCCCGAAACACAAGCCTTTCTTATAACGTTCAAGCACCAAACCGTACCATACAGCATCTATATCCCAGGTGAAAGGCAAGACACCAAAGTATATCCGTTTAACAACAAACCAATGATGTGTTTCATTTGTCAGATGTATGGTCACACCACTAAGCGATGCCGAAATACCTCTGCAGTGTGCAGAAAGTGTGCTGAGGTCGGCCACTCCGCTCTGAACTGCACGTCTGACGACACGAAGTATGCCCACTGCGGAGGTCCACACGCAGCAGGCAGCATCCAGTGTGACAGAGAAATAGAAGAAAGATGCTTGTTGCAAATAGTGGAGAGAGAAAAAGTGACCATAAGAAGAGCTAAACAGATAAGGGAAGGAGTGGATGAAACTGTACGAGCCCCACCATCTAGCAAGTACATCACTCATTTTGATTGCAGGATGAATGAAGCTAATAGACGAAAGATATCTCCATGGGTACTCGAGAAGTGTATCACCGACCACCTCGGCAGTAAACCCAAAGCCATAAGATCGCGGAGCAAGACAGTGTTTACAGTGGAAGTGAGTGACGCAGCTCAGAGCCAGAAAATGAAACAAATGCAGCAATTAAACCAAATGCCCATCACTGTCGAAGAGAACCTCAATTTTGCTATGCAGAAAGGCCTTATCTATGTATATGAATACGATCTGAGTGACTTTGAAAAATTCAAGCAAGGATTACTGGAAATGTGTGGAGCTCAAGATGCGGTTCGAGCAACCTGGATTAAACCGAGATGTCACCTGGCACTGCCTATTCTGTTGTCTTTCAGGCAGCCCGTGCTACCCGAATACATTGATGTCCCTGGAGAGCAGGCTAAAACCAAGGTATACGAAATTAAGCCCAGACCTATGCTCTGCAAAAAATGCCAAGAATATGGCCACGGCATTAAACACTGCCAGGGAGAACAAGTGTGCTCGAAGTGCAGCTCGACTGGGCATCTAATTGACGAATGCACTTCCAGCGAAACCAAGTGCTACCACTGCAGTGAGGAGCATCCAACGGGATCAAGAAATTGCAGACAGAGAGTGCTGGAGGAGGAAATCTTGGCCATTCAGAGTAAAGAAAGAGTTTCAAAAGGGCAAGCCAGATTGATGTTCAACCGCCGCAACCCGAACTTCTCTATGAATTTCACTAATGCAATTAAGACACACACTAACCCCATAAAAGAAGATATTACAAACAATAAAAAGAGAAACCGATCAGATGACCGAGAATCAACACCAGAGCCACAACAAAGCAAGAAAAAGGTTGAAGGAGTCGAAACAAGAAATAAGTCCAGGAATAGAAGTATGTCGGCGAAGGAAGATGAAATAGAGAGGATGACAGAGGTTGTGTGTGAGAGCCCCAAGACCGGAAGGCTTTTCACAACGACTGTAAGCCTGCACCATGGTGCAATATCACCTGCAAAAGAAAGGGAATCTAGAAGGAGAGAAACCAGGAAAATTTATGATGAATACACAAAAAAAATAAGAGAAGCTGAAGAAATTGATAGAGATAAATATGAAGAAGAACTGAAAAAAGCCAACCGTCCGAAAGTGGGAGAGACGCGTAGACAACGCTCACGTGCAACATCGAGGGAGAGCCTCAGGAAGAGATCTCCGAGAGGCAAAGACGAGAGGAGGAGGTCTGAGGACATCAGGCGCAGGTGGAGGTGATGGCAGAGCAAGAGGTTACATTCCTACAGTGGAATTTACAAGGAATGGCGTCTTCTAAGGAGGACCTCATAAACCTTGTTGACACCTACAAGCCAGCAGTGATAGCTGTACAAGAAACGTTCTACGGTGATAATTTTGTGTCCCCAGTATCAGGATATGTTAGTTTCTGCAAGCAAGGTCACTACAACCACAGGTTTCATGGGGGAGTGGCACTATACATACATTCATCAATACCCACTCAAGAGATCAACACACAATCACCGGCTCAGATAATTGCTACGAGAATATCCCTTAGTAAATTCAAGATAATAACTGTTGCATCAATATACTTACCACCCAGAGAGCAAGTAAATATCGAAGAATTATTCACCACCTTGAGGGAATTGCCCAAACCTGTTGTTATAATGGGTGATTTTAACGCTCACCATAGTGACTGGGGGAATAAGAGAACAGATGGGAGAGGACGAATGATGCGGAACATGCTGGCAGTGGAAAACCTCAACATCATTAATGATGATTCACCCACTCATGTATCAGGAACTATAATAGACCTCACACTCGCATCCTCAGACATAACACCGGATCTAAAGTTCAATGTTCTACCCTCGGTCCTGAGTAGTGATCACTTCCCTATAGTGCTCACCTGTACAGTTCTGCAAGCAGATGGACGACTAGAGACCGAAGCATGGAATTTCAAGAAAGGTAACTGGAAGCAGTACCGAGAAGACACCATATGGAAAAATGTACACCAGGTGGAAATACCAGAGGACCCAGAGGCTGCAATCGATGAACTCTATCAAAGATTCAATAGTGCAGCTGAGAATTGGGTGCCTAAGTACAAGAGAAGACGGCACTACGCAAAACCATGGTGGACAGCGGACTGTAAAGTAGCTTGGCGAGAGAGGGAGAAGTGCTACAGGGTATACAAGAGGACTGGGGAAATGGAGGACAAAATACGGTGGAAGAGGGCAAGAGCAATAGCAACGAGGACATTCAAGGAAGCTAAGCAGAACACCTGGAGAGAGTTCGTATCAACTCTGAAAACCACCACACCCAGTAGTTATATTTGGGAAACAATAAATACAATTCGAGGAAGGGCCAAGAGGCAAATAAAAATGCTAAGTGAAGGAGAAAATCATTATTCGACCACGAAGGAAATAGCACAGAAGCTCGCAGAGACCTTCGAAATCATATCCAGCAACGTGAACTATTCAGAACAATTTGTACGATACAAGCAACTCGCAGAACAAACTCCCATCAACTTCATGAGCAGCAATGAGGAACCCTATAACAGACTTTTCACAATGCAGGAACTTACATCCGCCATCAAAAGTAATAGAATTACAACACCAGGAGCAGATGATATCAGCAACCTGATGATCAAAAACATGCCGGACAATGCTCACCAATACCTGCTGAACGTGTACAATAAGTTATGGGTTAAAGAATATGTGCACCCACGTTGGAAAGAAGCCATAATTGTACCTATCCCTAAACCTGGTAAAGATCACAGCAATCCGAAAAACTACAGGCCCATATCATTGACGAGCTGTCTATGCAAGACCTACGAAAAAATGATCAACAGCAGACTGATGGAATACCTCGAAAACAACAAAATATTTACTAACATCCAGTGCGGTTTCAGGAAGAATCGAGCTACTGTAGACCATCTCGTGAGGTTCGACACCTATGTGAGAAGATCGTTCGCGGAAAATAAAGTGGTCCACGCTGTATTTTTTGATTTAGAAAAGGCCTATGACACGACCTGGCGGTACGGGATATTACGAGACCTAGCAGCGGCAGGAATGCGAGGAAGATTACTAAGGTTTGTGAAGGAGTTCCTCAGGGGTCGAACATTTCGAGTGAGAGTGTCTGGCGAATTGTCCCCCTTAACAGAACTGGCCACTGGAACACCGCAGGGAAGCACACTTAGTGTCACTCTGTTTGCCATCAAAATTAACTCATTAGCAAAGGGAATCCCTCGTGAAGTTTTCAGCTCCTTATTCGTAGACGACCTTCTTATCGCTTTTGCTGGTCACAATAGCTACGAAGTTCAAACAACAATACAGTCGACAATAGATCGAGTCAACCAGTGGGCAAAACATAACGGATTCCGATTTTCACCCACGAAAACTGTTGCAATGCAATTCTATGGAGGGAATGAACCAATGGTAATTCCAACATTACGGATGGACGAACCAAGTATTCCCATTGTAGACAGCACAAAATTCCTCGGCCTTCGTTGGGATAAGAAGCTAAACTGGATTACCCACATCAGAAGTGTAAAAGCTAAATGCAGCAAAGACCTTAATTTACTGAAATCCGTGTCTTCCTTTGCTTGGGGTGCGGATCAAGAAATTCTAATGAGACTGTACCGTTCCCTGATCCGCTCCAAAATTGACTATGGCTGTGTGGTCTATGGCTCGGCGAGTGCAACTGCGCTAAAGGAACTGGACGTAGTGGCGAACGAAGCAATGCGTATTAGCACTGGAGCATTCAAGACGACGCCAGTAACAGACTTACAGGTAATATGTAACGAACCGAGACTGGAACTCAGAAGAAAAGACCTGCTGCTAAGATATTATTTCAAACTCAAATGTCACTACATCAACCCAGCATACAGCTCAATCTGCAACTCAAACCTAGAACTGTTTTTTACTAGCCGGAAATGCTCAGCACCAGTAATCCAAAGACTGCGCCGGACCATCACGGAGTACAACATTCCGACCCAGCCAGTCCATCCGTACTTCACCCCTGCATCATATACATGGACTCTCCGCAGACCCAAGTTTGAGCAGCAAATGACAGATTTAAGAAAGGCGGAAATTATCCCATCTATCCTAAGACATATGCATAACGATATTATGAGTAAATACCACAGCAGCAAAGTAATTTACACCGATGGATCCAAGTCGCCAACCGGAGTTGGAGCGGCGGCTGTGATGGGGAACATCGTCAGGAAGGCCTCACTACCGCTCGTAGCAAGCATATTTACAGCTGAACTCCACGCAATCAAGCTCGCTCTAAACATCATTAAGGAAACTTCGTCTCTTAACTATGTCATCTGCAGTGACTCAATGAGCTCGGTACAAGCAATTGACAACTATACCGGAGATAACGAACTGCTAAAAAAGATCTTATTAGAAATGCATCAACTCATAGAAGATGGCAAAAACATTACCATCAGTTGGGTCCCGGCGCACGTGGGTGTCGCGGAGAATGAGCGTGCAGACGAGGCTGCAAGAGCAGCAGCGCAGAGACCCGCAGAATTTATATTGACCCCTTACAAAGATTGGTTCCCGCTAATAAGAAAGAGAACATATGAAATGTGGAACAAAGAATGGCGTGAAGCTGAGAGAGGCCTCAGAGCTGTCAAAACTTGCCCTGGAAAATGGAAAAAGTGTATCTTCAAGTTGACCCGCCAGGAGGAAGTCGTCATCAATAGGCTCCGACTAAACCACACAGCGTTGACCCACAGCTATCTCTTCGAACCAGAAACTCTTGGGCAGAGACCTATATGCAGGTGGTGTAACGATGCAGTCCTGACGGTGAAGCACATTTTGGAAGAGTGTACTTCACTACAACAGGCCAGAGACAGATTACTTCGACCAGTGGCTGGAGGAAGCATGAGAGTGGCGATTGTGCTATCGGATGGAGGACCTATCCACAAAGTGCTTGAATATGTGAAGGAAATAAATGTATTCGGTAATTTGTAAATCTTAACAGATATGAGTGAGTATAATTGATGAAAGTCTGGTTTATCTCTGAACTTTGATTTCCAAGTTGACCTGAACAATAGCGAGAACTTGAATGATGGAAGTGCTCTGATGGAAAGTATTAAAGAACAATGGCCGAGCGTCCTGTGATATTACCCTCTCTGATCTGATGAGAGGGGGGTTCCAGCATGGGTGAGACGCTCGGCCAAAGTGAGGGTGGGTAGCTTGAACCCCTGCCAGGGGAGTCTCTAACTACTGCCCGTAAGATAACTTAGAAGTTATTGCCCCGCCCACAATTCCAAATGCAATTAATCTCTCCGACTCTTGGTAATTCTGGTCTGCATCGGTCTGTTGCGCTCGGGGCGCCTAAAGGTGATATACGTTGGTGATTGTGAGAGTAAACCCATTGCAAGGGGATCATGGTTCCGGCACTCGTCTGTGTAGTGAGACTAAACTCGTGGCCCCGAATGTTCTACTGGTCGAAATGTTTCAATTATTTGGACTTCAGTTAGCTGGGCTGTACGCCAACCCTAGTGGTTCGGATTGAGTGGAGAAGCAAAGTGAGGGTATTGGGAGTACCGTGCATGGACGAACGAAATTTGGTTATTGGCGGAAGCACTGAGGTTTGAACTTGGATGGAAATATCAAGTCGTGATGGTGAAAAAATACTTTGGTAGTTTACCAAAGCGACAACTAAATAGTCACTGACCGAAGTTGTCGTTAACTGAGTTTATTATTATTTCCTTGACCTCTGGTGTTACGTCTGATGTGGAATGTGAAGTCTTCCCTTAAGTTCTTAGCAGTGACCATTTCCCCATAACCTTGGCTATCAGTACGACTGGCCGACTGACGTGTTGAGATGAAGGGATGAAATTTCTGGAAGGGCAACTGGTAGCGATATCAAGAAAACGAAACGTGAAAAAATAAACCGGAGAACCCGGGAAAAAATTCAATTTTAGAAAGGCAGCGAACAAACACCGATTCCAACTCTACGACTGGAGAGAAAAATGATACCAACCGTCCTAAGTACTACATTTCTTGGTTTCCTTTGGTACAGAAAACTCGACTGGATATCCAATGTTCATAGGACGAAGTCAAAATGTAGAAGCTTATCCATCTTTTTTCGGTTCCATGCAGTCCCGTTTTTCAGCACCTCTTTCTTTCTTCAACTTGCAACTCTCTGCATAGCTTTTATTCTAACATGTTTTTATGCACAGGGAATCTTAGGTGGAAACGCACCGTGTGCATAGACTCGCCGTTCCCTAAACTATCATTCTACTATTTGAAATACCTTTGTTGTGGTTATGGAGGCTGAAAATGAAATCTGAACCCTAGGCCAGGGCGCTCATAGACGAAGATGCTTTAAGAATGTTAAGATGCGAATGATTATCGTCAAAGCGATCACGATGTAGCGAAAGAACTCGATACTACCAATTGCAGTGCGTGGATGAAAATCTGAGAGTCTAGCACATCTCTACTGAAAAACGGCCTTACTGCATGATAACGCTAGACCACTGGCTGCAAAAGTGACTAAAGAAAACTTTCATAACTCAGCTAGTCTGCATTACCCCTATTCACCATATTCCCCGACCTTTCCCAAGACTGATTTTCATCTCTTTAGGTCTTCATACAATGATCATCCTGGCAGAAAATTTACTGAATACAAGTGAAAGAATACATTCCAATTTTTTTATTGAAACATTGAAATTCAGGAACATTTGGATGCCAATAAAAAATTAATTAGCAAATGAGAAAAAGTCGTTCAAAATATTGAACATACGATTTAAATTTGCTACTCGGGTTTTTATTACACCTAGAAATTAATATCAGAAAACTGAAATTATTCATGAATTGACTGAAAAAAATCTCATCTCGGATCCTCCCGAAATCGAATTGCTTAGCTAATTAATTCAGCTGAAGTACTTCCCCTGCTTCTGTTCGGAGCGAACCAGCGTTATGCCGGTAACCCTAGGAAGAACTTCGAATAAATACCCTATACGATAAAGTTTGTCTGGGATGAACTCTCTTGTCTACAAAGTTTGAGAATTCTGGGGTGATCGTTTCCATACCACCTCTTCTAATTACTGTACATGGTTACTTGCCCTTGATCGCTTCTTCAAAACCTTTATTCTAAAGATGTTGTTCTTTGTAATACCTGAAGACTACATTTTTACGTGGAAGGCCGCAGACGGTTGGTACTGAATAACGCATTCGCTGCGATGACTGCAGTACCGAAGGAAACTATTTGCAGAGCTTCACAAGGCAATCACTCTGATAGCAAAGGTAAACTTTTCTCAACTTTTATCCTTAGAGCCTAATTTAACAGTCTTCTTCGCTAAATATATTGCCGTTTAAATACGGATCACTGGCGCACTCACGCGTGGCTTGACCGTACCGAAGTACTAATTTCCTATGAACCGAGTATTCTCATGCTCAATTGTTAGGCACTTGCTGGATTTATTGATACAGAAGCATTATTTGCAGCCTACATGTAGTGATAGACTGAGTAGGAATGCAGATGTGGAAATTAACTGCCGCATTTCACGTCCTGAAACTTCGCATTTAATGCTGTGCCCATTAGCGGCTCTTTTACTTTACCCGACAGGCAAACGTACTGATGGTACTTCGTATACAATTTATCACATAGTACATATTTCAAGTATATTAAGCAGTGGAAGCTGAATTTTTTCAAACTTGCTATCTACGATTAATGTTCTACCACTAATATATAAAACTTTGCTCGCATATAATGAGCGCCTAAAAAGCATTAGTCTTCTCAGTCTTTCCACAGCACACCCATAAATCCTGATGAGTACCATTAAAGGACAGAAAAAAAATAGAATAGCTCGCTTCAAGTCATTTAATCATCAGACTTGTTGATCTTCCTGGTGTAGACGATCTGGGCGTGGTGCTTGCACACTCTTCGGATGGTCCCTGAGAAGAAATTGCTTCATTAGTACTCACAGTAACATGGCAAATTGGGGGATAGGTTAACAATTGAGATTTAGCTAGAAATAACAGTTCATAATTGATAACACCGCACACAAAAATAAGTCACTCTCATACAGCTTTCAATATGAAGCCTCTAAAACATGCTGGCTGCTTATATAGAGGTTCTGTGCACATGTAAAGGGTTTCACAGGTTCAACTTGTGAATAACTGAACAGATGAGCTACACAAGGAAAAAATAAGTAAAGCCTGACACACGACTGAAGGTATTAACAATTTGACTTCGAAGTGGTACACTTGTGTACCACCCGGTAAATTGTTCATTTACGTACCTGAATATGGAAATAACATTTCAACTATTTTTTTAACTTTTCTGATTCTGAAATAAATTTTAGAGTAAAAGGCAACATTATGGTTCAATTGTATTCGTTAAATGAAAGTTAAAAATGTATTAGAGCAGAAAAATCGGTTCTTCAAAACGACTTCTAACCTAACCAAACTGACCATCGCAATCGCACAATCCTAGTTAACGTGTTGAAACCTTCCTATCCTCGATTTCAATTGAAGCAGAAAATAACACAGGACTGAATAGAATAAAAAAAATTAGCACTCATTCAACAAAATTTCTCTTATGTCTCATAAATCATTAAAAATCTATTCAGTTGAAATAAAAATCCCGTGAACGTTTTTCCACACCTACCCGAGATTCTGAAACATGACAAATAGCACTACATATTTCAGGAGTATGCGATGACGCTAAGGATGTTCCAACTGTACATTATTAAGAGCACACACTCGTCGAGGAACGCTTTATGCTCAGTAGACCTGCCACTACTTTCAAGTCTATTTCAGACCATTTAGCTAAGCGTATGTTTGTATTACACCTTGCTGCATCAAACAAGAAAAAATTGCATTTAGTAATGGTCTCAAATAACAGTTTGTATGAGCAGATCTCGAAATGATGTACAAAACGTAGACCTACTTTGTTTTCAGGGAATCCTTGACGGCAATTAATATATTGAGAGCCACTTTACCGAGAAGATGATACATGTTAATTCAACTAAAAATTTCAACACTAAGAAAGGATAGAAATTTATTTTTCGGTAAAAAGTTTGGAGTCTACATAACCGCATTATCCATTTATAAATAAAATAAAAGTAATGATATCATAACTACGGATGCATTAAGTTCATTCTAGCGAGGTGCGTACTGGAAGATGACTTGACAATCATAATTTGAAAGGAATGCGGCATTCAAACTTGTATATCATTAAAAATATTTGAAGAATCTAATTTCAAGCCCAATGGAGGCCCATTCAGCTTCATGGTGAACAGTCTAATACTCGGTCGTCCAAGAGTGATTTTATGAAGTTATTAGCTCAAGTCATTGGTGAGAAAGGTACCTTAAAGCAGAAATGGTTCTACGGGGGCGCATTTTGGCAGAAACCACTCTTTTTGGGCACTACTATAAAATATCACCAAATTAAACCAAGAGGCTGAGCTGAACCATGCCATCACCTGATGTTAACTTAACGAGTCATATGATCAGGATGTCATCTGTAGTAACTCCATGTATGTTTACTTATGAACCCAAAATAGACCTGTATTCTGGAATTTGTCCAATTAAAAAACTATCTTAGTAATTCCAACACTTATACTTATGAATCTGCAATTTAAGCACATCATTGCACCTCCTGATAAGCTAAGTATGTATGTTGTCTACTTGAGAGCTCAAAACCTACCCTTTCTGTGAAGTTCAGCCAGGGCTTTCTTGGCAAGGGAGCCTGTGATTTTGAGTCGCTCAGAAACCACAGATGGGGTGATGAGCTTGGAGTATGGGATGTCCTTCAACAGCTTGTCGTATGTGACTTTGTCGAACAGAACCAAGTTGTTGAGTTGATCACGGACCTTGCCCTTGGACCACTTCTTCTTCTTGGCCTTGCCTCCTGAACCTCCCTCCTTCTTCTTAGCAGGGGCCTTTGATGGCGCTGCTTTCTTCGCATCCTTCTTAGGAGGCTGTGAAAAACAAATATATATAAACTTGAGGTTTTTAGGGAAAAAAGAGGAAAAAGCTTGGTAGAATATTTGCACTGAGCAACCAAATTGTACCCCTATTTTAAAACACTACATGACCTTTTCAAAAGAAAAAAATATTGATGAATAAAATAATACACAGCAGTAATTTTTATGATCACTAATTAAAGCGCAATTTCCATTTAAGGAATGTTGATACACAATGAAAACACTAGCATTTGTGCTAGATTAAGATTATAAGTTAGTTTAAGCCTCCCTAACCGCTGCAAAAATAGAGCGTATCGAAGAGAGGAAGGAGGAAGGCACCATTTAGTATGGAGATGAGGAAATGAGGAATCTATGCAGAAGGGGCATAGAAACAACAGTAAGATGGGAAAGAAGTTCATGAAATAGGATAAAAGTTGAAGAAGAAAGTCAGAGGTAATGAAAAACAGGACAGTAGTGAACCGAAAAAAGTTGGTCCTCAATAAAATGACAAAAAACATTTTATTTCAACAACAAGAAAGCCTACCTAACTCTCAGCTCGGGCCCTCACATTTTTCCCTGGGAGCACTAATTCCCATAGATACAATAGCTATATCCCCCAGAGGGGCTAGCATTCGTGTAATTAAGATTCTGTAAGTCTCTTGCAGTGATCAAGTAGTACAAAAATTGTGTAAAATTTCAAAGTTCTGGTTCACAGGCACACAAATATTGAATGCACAAAAAGAAACTACAACCACAGAGACAAAAATAATCACAGGGTCATCTCTTGAACAAAATTCAACTTGAGCTTTCACAGCTCATCAGTAGCCATGCATGAAACAATTACCAGGTCTTGAAATTTGGCATTTGGTTTTAAACTTGAGAAAATGAGAATTGACATACAAGAACGTAGGACATAAAATTACCAAACTTGACATTTCTACTCAAACTCAAGAGTAAAATAGAATGTTTTGCATCATATAGGATTTAATGGCACGGTTCAGGTCTATTTCCAGATTATGGTCATTTTTCGGTTTAAAAACTCATCTTCTCAAGATTTTTCTTGCGCATCCAAAGGTATAATTGGCTTTCAAGTACGTCAATTGGTTAGTCTACTAGACTGGGTAAAATACGCGCACTAGTGTGACCTTGGGGTACGCCAATGGATGGGTGACCTCCATTCATTTCAATGGATTCATTTTTTCAATATTTAAACCTAGCCTTTCTCAAATTGTAAGCATGTCTACTTGGAAGATCTAACAATTGCCTGATCTCAATGCTGAACAAATGTTTACTGACATTGGTGCCATGAGGGCTCAAGTAAAACTTCACTCGATACATCTTGGTATTTATCCTGACAATGAGTCAATCAGAATTGTTGATCGACTTTGAAGCCCTTACTTGAAAAACATGCTGGTTTAAACTAAGTATCAAAACTTGAATGGTTCAGAGAAGTTTTCACAACATTATCAATACACTCATTTTATAAGGGAAATTGACCTAGTGTTGGTCTTTTCCAGCTATGCAAGTGTCTACGTTATTTTAAAAAAACAATTAAGCTTGTTTGCAAATGTATGCTTAGCAAAAAAAAAAGCATGTTTGATACCATAGATTTACAATTTTAAATATCATGAGTAAAGTATTTGTCAAAAATTTGTCAAACATGAATTAACATCAAATTTTTTGACAAGTTAAATAAAAAACATTAAACATGTTACACAGATATGACAAACTCCGCAAATCAATAGAAGATCTTAAATGTAAGGCTTCTGAAATGTGTGAAAAAAATATAATTGCTATGAATTGTGTTCATGTTGTCTTATTTTGAAATGTCCTCCTACTAGTGAAATTGCTTCACAATTATTAGTTGCCCAAACCTGGAAGCTAGCCATCTTGGTAGAGTTATCAATGTTAGACAAAGCGTTGACCCGCAAAATAGATGCACGTAGCATGTCATTTCCAAGTAGTCAAAACCACAAAAAAAAATAAAAATCAACAGACATGGCTTGACACTAGTAACATATAATTGAAACAGATTTGACAAGTTTAGCTCAAGCTTTCCTGGCCAAAATCCTTTACACAAAGAAACAGCAAGTTTTGATAGCTATGTATAAAAATGATGAGATGTTAGTATAAGCCTCCCTAACTTCAGTGAAAAGAGGAGGGGGGAAGACACCATTTAGTAGTGAAGGGAATGCAGTATCTATACATAAGCTGTAGAGAAACAGTTATGTGGAACAAGAAATAATTTGAAGCAAGAAATAGTAGATACTGAAAAACAAGACAGTAGCAAAGCAAAAAAGATGGTCCGTTACACAACATTTAAAAGGTATTCCATTTTGACAGAACGAAAGCTTACCTATCCTTTAATTCAGACCTCACATATTCCTCTTAAGAGCACTGATTTTGATACAATAGTTGTATCTCCTCAAGGGGAATGTATGTAATAAGATAAAAATTAACAAACAATATAGAAGATTAAAAATGGGAAGCAGTTAGCAGAAAAACAAAAGCCTCAAATGAACATTTCAAAATAAGAAAAATAAGGCAGAAATGTTTAACTACTGAAAAATGTGAATTTGATAAAAAATAGAACTTCAAAGTCTTTTCTGAAATTTATGAATGAGAGGACCATAATTGATTTTGCAATTTTTGCTGCCTAAACGTAGTTGATTAGATCAAAATTTTTTATTCTATGCACTTTCCAGGGGAAATGAGCATTTAATGAGTTATAGCGGTAGGTTTGGTTTCATCTTTGATGACTGGAATTCACCTGAATAAACAGCTACTAATCAATTTTTGAATTTTTGTTGCTTGAATCATAGTAATAAAATCAAAATAAACTACTTTTCTTCTCTACACTTTTTGCAGCAAAAGAGTATTCTATGAGTTATAGCTGTAGATTTAGTTTTGTGTTCCATAAAGCAGAAACCGTTGCGCGCTTGAGGTGTTAAAGCATGTTTGTGTACAATGTAATTTATTATTAGCCCACCCCGCAGAGCCTGAACCCACTTCTAGGATCTTGGAGTTAAGGAGATCATCTGGGTTTGAAACCTTTTTTTGTCCAATTCGTTTGAAAATTGGCCAGTATATGTCTTTTGTGAAAGTAAACCTTTTTGCCTCATGTCATTTTTTTGATTTAGGTCTTAGTTTTTTTTTCAACAAAAAATGTGTTTTTGGTATATTTTTACTGATATTTCATATTGAAACTCCTTCAGTTTTGATGCTAGAACAAAAACAAAGACAGTTTTAGAATCCTTGGAACATTTCTAACACACTCAAATTCGTTTTTTTTCAATTTCCCATTTGTTCTCATCATATATGGGGTCAAAATCAGGAAAAAGTTAAAAATTTTGGGTGCTTTTTATTGATATTGATATTTCAAAATGAAACTCCTTCAGTTTTGATGCTAGAACAATAACAAATGCAGTTTTAAAATCCCTGACATTTCTAACAAACTCAAATTAAGCTTTTTTTTCCATTTTCCATTTGTTCTTTTTTATATGGGGTCAAAATTGGGAAAATTGAAAGATTTTGGTCCCTTCAAGCCCCCCGGGGAGGGGGGAATTATTGTCGTAGCGCCATAAAATTTTAGGAACGAATAGTCCACCAACTAAGGGTCCTTCTACAACAAAAACCTGCAAAATGACCATGACATCGCAAGGGCCCCGGATGATCTCCGTAATAACACAATATAGGTAGGTCATCATCCAAATATAACGAGTTACGGCGATACGTTAATTTTTGCCTTTGATGGAAGGAATTTGTTCTATCATTTGAGCACGTTGGAAAGGAGAGTCCATAGTAGTCTTCCCCTCAAAACAATTTCTTCCCGTTTCAAACACTCGAGTTGCTGTAAGTAATTTACCACTATAACTTGTTAAATACTCATTTCTCCCAGAAAGTGCACGAAAGAAAAATTGTTCATTTAGATCTAATTAACTATGTTTAAGCACCAAAAAGTGGAAAATCAATTATGGTCCTCTCTTTCACATTTACCCTTTCTCTAGCACAGCTAAACAAACAGTGTCTCTCCTTGGCAGTGCAAAATTTAAATATAACAACCAAGCTGAATCTATTGCCAATACTTTTCCCTGACAGGAAATCAAATATCACAGGGTCTTGTAGTAGTCAAACTATGTTTTCAGAGGAGACTTCTGATTTTGTAATTGATATGCAGCATAATGAATGAAAATCAGGGTCAATATATATTTTAGGTGTCTCATGGAGAAGGATTCTATTCCAAAGAATCACTAAACCCATTTAAAAATGTTCTATATCAATGACATTCTGCTTGCTGATGCGTTATTTTACAATTATTCCACTTTGAAGTTGGCTTTGCATGCCAAGCAGAATTTTATCAATAACGGAAGCTAACCCCTATTACAAACGTATACAGGTTCGGTCGTGATGGAGAGCCATAGTTCTTCTAGTGAAAATTATACATAGAGGTTCTAACCCACCCATTAGGGTGACGTCCGCAATAATGTTTACATCAGTGCCAAGATGGCGGCCACCCGGTACGGTTGCAGCCATCTTGGAGCTGATGTAAACAATTGTAGATGTCATCCTAATGGGTGGATTGGAACCTTTTTATAATTTTCACTCAAAGAACTGTGGCTCCCCCTTACAACCCAGCCTGTTTAGGTTTTTTATAAAGAGCGTTAGCTTCCATTATTAATTAAATTCCACGTGGCGCGCTAGCTACGATGTTGGAAAATTCTGTCTGAGGCGCAAAAGCCAACTACAAAGTTGAATAATTTGAAAATAACAGATCAGCAAGCAGAATGTCATTCTTGTAAAACGTTTTTCAATGGGCTCCTTTTGTGATTCTTTGGACTAAAATTCTTAATTTCAATGAGGCACCTAAAATAGATATTGGCCAAAATCAGCTTTCACCATCAACGCATATCAATTTTGAAGAGAATATCAGTAATTTCATGCATTATCAAAATGAATGATATTGAAATGTAGGCTTAATAGTATTTTTTTCCATTGTCAATCAAAAACTGGTGTATGGTGTAGTTAAATAGAAATGGCAACCTCTATAGAATTCAACAATTGTTACTGCCTGTTGGTACATAAAATAAAGTAGAAAATCAGCGGATAAAGTTTAAAGTTCCAACTCCCCTCAACTGAGTAGGAGAAACAAGTCTACCTGCTATCCCTTAATAGATGCTGTAGTGCTAAAACATAAAATGAAGCCCAGAAGAAAGCAATAAAAATTACATCAGATATAAGGGTCAATGTGAAGTTTAATGCAACCACGGAAAATAATAATTCGGATCCAAAGAATCACTAAAGGAACACATTTAAAAATGTTTTACAAGAATGACATTGTGCTTGCTGATGCTTTCTTTTCGAATTATTGAACTTTGAAGTTGGCCTTCCCGTGCCAAAGGAAGCGAGCGTAATTTAATTAAAAACGGAAGCTAAGCCCCTTTTACAAACGTAAAGAGGTTGGGTTGTGAGGGGGAGGCACAGTTCTTCTAGTGAAAATTAAAAATAAAGCTTCTAACCCACCCATTAGAGTGACGACCGCAATCTTGTTTACATCGGGTCTAACATGGCAACCACCATAGGCGCCGCCATCTTGGACCCGATGTCAACAAGATTGCGGTCGTCACCCTAATGGGTGGGTTAGAAGCTTTATTTATAATTTTCACTAGAAGAACTGTGCCTCCCCCTCACGACCCAACCTCTTTACGTTTGTAATAGCTTCCGTTATTGATTAAATTCCGTTTCAGGCGCTCGCTTACTTTGGCGCCAAGGTTAACTTCAAAGTTTAATTATTCAAAAATAACGCATCAGCAAGCAGAATGTCATTCTTTTAAAACGTTCTTAAATGTGTTCCTATAGTGATTCCTAAGATCGGAATTTTTATTTTCCGTGGTTGCATTAAACTTCACATTGACCAATATAAGCACCCAATAAATCCGTAATGTTTAAAAAAGGTAAAAAAAAGGAAAAGTATGGTGCACGTTGTATGGACCTAACAAATTTAATAAATTATTATTCGATTAAATAAATGCCTTGGTTGACAAAAGCCGTTATTAATTTTGAGCTTGTACCTTACTTAGTAGGGTAAATGTTGAGGACTTGACCATAATTGATTTTCCACTTTTGGATGCCTAAATATTGTTGAGATCAAAATTAGCAAGTTTTCTTCAATGCACTTTCCGTCTGAAATGAGTATTTTTACAAGCTATAGCGGTATATGAGTTACCGGAACTCCAGTGTTTTAGGTGGGGAAAAATGAATAAGGGAAGCAAACACTTTATTACAAACATAAAGAGGGTGGGTCGTGAGGGGTAGCTACAGTTCTTTTAGTGAAAATTATAAATCAATTGAAATTCTACTGTGCATAAACATAGTTAATGAGATGACGAGTTATATTGTCGATGCAAAAGACTTAATTCGAATGTTCCCAGATACGTCGAACCCACGATATAGCGGGGTTGAAGTTACGGGCCTGCGGTCATCTCAAGGCTGCCAGTTACGTCAAAGCAGCGGTAAACACTTTATTACAAACGTAAAGAGGTTGGGTCGTGAGGGGTAGCTACAGTTCTTTTAGTGAAAATTATAAATCAATTGAAATTCTACTATGCATAAACATAGTAAATGAGATGAGTTATATTGTCGATGCGAATGACTTAATTCGAATTTTCCCGGATATGTCGAACCCACGGTATACCAGGGTTGAAGTTATGGACCTGCAGTCATCTCGAGGCTGCCAGTTACGTTGAAGCAGCGGTGCGCGCTTGCACACACTCAATTATTTGACGTAATGGGTTGGTTACAACCTTTATTTATAATTTTCACTAGAAGAACTGTGGCTACCCCTCAAGACCCAACCTCTTAACGTTTGTAATACGATGTTAGCTTCTGTTATTGATGCAAAAGACAACTTCAAAGTTAACTACGGTAAATCTGAAGGATATGTCAGGTATCGATTTTCCACTTTTAAGTGCCTGAACCTAATTAATTGAATCAAAATGAACAAGTTTTCTTCTATGCACTTTCCGTCTCAAATGAGTATTTTACGATTTATAGCGGTAAGTTTAGTTTCGTATTTGATGACGAATGCGCTCGAAGAAACAGCTACTCGTCTATTTTCAAATTTTTGTTGCTTGAATCATGGTAATAACATCGAAATAAACAACTTATCTTCCATACATTTTTTTCGTCAAATGAGTATTTAACGAGGTATAGCGGTAGGTTTGGTTTCGTCTTTCATGACGGAGCGGTGGAAGCGAGACGCCATTGCAGTATTGCCATACAATTCGATCGAAGAATTTCTTTCCGCTTCAAACACTGGAGTTGCGGTGAGTCATATACTGCTACAACTAATAAAATACTCATTTGAGACGGAAAGTGCATAGAAGAAAACTTGTTTAGGTAAATGTATAGTGTTTGACCATAATCGATTTTCCACTTTTTGATGAAGAAAGATGGTTAATGAGACCAAAATAAACAAGTTTTCTTCAATGCACTTTCCGTCGGAAATGAGTATTTTAAAAGTTATGGCGTTAAATGAGTTACCGGAACTCCATAGTGCATCACCCTATTACAAACGTAAAGAGGTTGGGTCGTGAGGGGTAGCCACAGTTCTTTTAGTTTTATAATTTTCACTAAAAGAACTGTTGCAACCCCTCACGACCCGACCTCTTTACGTTTGTAATAGGGGGTTTGCTCTTCGTCGGCTTGGTTGGCGCGCGGGAACGCCTGTTTACTTTCACGTCGGACCGCGCGGTGTATTTTTCCCCGCCTCAAATACTGGAGTTACGGTAACTCATTTCCCGTTCTCACTCCTAAAATACTCATTTCCGAAGGAAATTGCATAGAAGAAAACTTGTTTATTTTCGTCTCATCTACAATGTTTCTTGGTCCAAAAGTGGAAAATCGATTATGGTCAAACACTATACATTTACCCTTGTTTATTTCAATCTAATTAACTAACTATGCTAAGGCATCAAAATTTACAAAATCGAAAACTGACATATCCTTCATATTTACCTTAACTACTGAATTACTTCCCGCTCCAAATACTACAGTTGCCGTAAGTAATTCATTCCTATAACTCGTTGAATAATTATTTCAGACGGAAAGTGCATAGAAGAAATGTTGTTAATTTACACATAATTAACTAGGTTTAGGCATCCAACTGTGGAAAATCAATTATGGTCAAGTCCTCAACATTTACCTTTAGTAGACCCACATGTAACTGAGCTTGATATATTAGATAATAAAATAATTAAATGAGGCTTCTTACTTGCAATAGCATATTACCCAAACCTGGTGTGCTATAAATGAAAGTGACAAGCTTCACTGCCTTCGTAATTTTGCTTCACTAATGCCCAAGATACAGATAATAGATACATAAAGGAATATCCTCAAACACTTGTCTCTACAATTTAAACATGTCTCAAATACTGGATGAAAAAAAACCATTTGGCTAAAACGTTTAGGTTCTTCAGCCAAATGCAGCTATGTTATAGTGCCATCAATTTCTCCCTTAATTTTCTTGCTGAATAACTACCACACAGTAGGCCTACAATAATATGCTGGTTACCAGGTAATGCATGACATATAATAATTACCATTAATAGAGCAAAACGAACTCGTGAAAATTAAAATTTATCACATAGAGCCTAGCCTATGATACTTAAACAGAGTACCATCGAACCATATATACTCAAAACCATAATTCCTCAATTAAGCACGCCCACTATACAACAATTAAAAATTGAAGATATACCTACACAGCGCACGAATGCTTAGTTTCTCGTATTGTGACTTTACGGTACTTGGTGACAATAAAAAATCCATTTGAAAGGTTTAACGTTCAAGATTTAAACTTATGGACGACCACGATAAGCGTATTAAAACATTCGGGAAAGCATTTATTATAAAATACTTTAATAAAAGCTCACCATTTTTGCACAATAACTTAGACGTTTACTTTATTCCACAACCCGCTACCATACACAGACACAAGACTATAAGAACGATGTTGCCAGAATTCACACACGATACTTGAGTATTCACGCAAAGAATAATTTGTGTTGCGAACAACATGCCATCGTTGTTTTCGTTTGAATTAACATATACGTTCCAATTGATGATTAAATCATAATAAATATACCAAAATATTTCAGACTGAAGCTTTTATTGTTTACACAGTATTACATGGTACATAAACCAAAAATAGCTCGTTTTTCGAAATTTTTATAGAATGAACGTTTATAAAAATTTGTTCATCAAAATTTTTCAAAAATTAAATATTATCCAGTTACACATAGCGAGAGAAGTAAGAAAGTTTTGGATCGACTTCATTTGTATACACCTCTATTATCTGACAGCTTTGGAAAAGAAAAATATATTAATCTTATACCTTATCTTTTAATAATGATTGCATCATTTCCTTGCTTTAGTTTCTATTATCAGTGGTCATGGTTGATAACTAATGAATAAAAACCATGAGTAAATTTAAACCCAGAATCTGGCAATTTTATAATTTTGCTCCATAAATTATTCGCAATGTACGTGAGTTAAGGTGCAAAGCTTACCTAACTTGAGAAATATCAGTTTCTGAAACATTTACTTGTCTGAAAACAAATAAATAAAAAAGAGCAATTTGTTAGTTGTAGGCCTCTAATTTTCATAAAACTGCTCAACATATATTTAATTGATTGCACATTTATTTGCATTATTTCGATACTTTATTGCAATTAAGCCAAGATAACTAATGGGTCAAAGTTCAATTAAAAAATACTATCACTTTCTTATTCATAAAACAAAGTATTTTGTTTGAGTCCCTGAGCAGATAGGGACACGAGCTTACAGTTGTCGGGTTTTCGTGACCGTTGGGTGGTTGAATGTAAATATTAATTTGAACGGCCAAGAAAAAAACTCGATCAATTCTCGAAGCGCATGGGAAAATAATGAGAGGGATAATGAAAACGGATTGGAACTCAGCTTTTTCCAGGTGGAGTTTATTGGAAGAGGAAACCAGGAAAACTGGCTTGGATCTTGATCTCGGCGAGCTTGTCTAGGTGGGCAATCCTTGCCGGAGGACCAGGCTGGCGTTGACGAAGGGCGTCACGCGATGGAGTCAGCAGGGTGAGTGAGTTGTATTTGGGAACTTGAAGAATTAGGCAATTTGAGATAATTGAGCGAGGGTCAGTGACTTAGTTCAGGTCGAACTAATGACTCAACATATGGTGAGGTGTGAGTGAGCAAGTCAAATCCGGCTCATGTGAGCAGAAGCAAGTCGGCACATTAGCACTTTAGCTCATTAAAGGGAGCAAGTTAAGTTACTGCTTATGTGAGAATAACATTTGGCAATGGCACTCAGGGAAACCCAGGGAGATTCAAAACTGTGAGGGTGGTGTGTGTATGGCGATGATGTAGAGGTCCTGCACAGGAGTCCAAGACGCTGGATAAAACGTTCCAGAAGAGACATCAAGACATTCCACTACTGACAATCCAACATAATAATGACAACTCTTCCCACACGGAGAAATCCGAGAAACTCCTACAGGTTTGACTCCAGCTACATTAGGATTCTCACTTTTGGCAAACTCAAAAGAGATAGGACAGATTTTTGGTTGACAGATTGTAACAGATTTAAACAATAAATAAATTGTTTAATCACTAATGCCTCTGGCTTCAAAAATCTGAGTATTAGGTTTAAGAATTTCCAAGAATAAAGATCGTGATTCCTTACAGAGACTACGGGCAAGTAAACACGAGATCTACGGAAAATGGTGAAAATATCAAGTGACTGCACTTTTGAAAGCAGTAAAAAAACACATAAAAAATCCTAAGTTCATGGATATAAATCCTAAACGTTGATTTCACAGGCGGAAAATACGCGAAGAAAGAAAACACGAAAGGATGAAAGTTCCGTGTGGCGATTTAGCCGGCGACTATACGCGTCGGCCTCAGCCAGAGCCGCCAGCAATTTGCATACACTTAAGATAGGCAGATAGTAGTGGGTGTTTTGTCACAAGAATGCGATGAGTTAAGTAAAATTTTATTGAAATGTTTTTATACTGAAATAAGTGCGGTATACGTACAGGTTTTCCAAGAGTATGGAATTAAGAAATGAAATTCCAAAATTTATCAAGCATAGGCATGAATACTTTTCGTAATTTACACATACGAGATATTTAAGAGACATCTTTAATGATTATTTCGCGTTGAAACATATTTAAGAAAAACTGCTGCAAGTAAGTTTGTAAAAAAAAGAATAAATGCTACTATAACACATGCCTATAGTATTTATAGTCACAGAGTAGTGACACGAGACGGCGGTGTGAGGTTCCGCCATTACACAAAGGTTATCGACAACGAAAAACCGGCAAGTTCAACCGCGTTCGTTCCGAGTATCGAATCATGCAGGTATGTGCTATTACCGTAAAGAAGAGGAACGAACATGATTATGCTTTGATAATAAAATCATGACACGGAAATGCAATGCACATCTGGCGCAATATCTTTACGCTAAGTCACGTTGAGAAAAGACAAACAAAGACACTGAATGAAAACATGCTACATCAATTCCTACGCATAATTACGTATCTTAATAACACTGCACTGTCACTATTAATCTTCACTGAACAGAAAAGAAAAACACGATTATATTCTAACATTGATTACTCGCGAGAACGACGAAAGAACACGATTATTTCCTAACACTTTTAAACTCACGAGAATTTGCTGTAACACCGCTAGTAGGACGCCAAGGTAAGAGTGGCTGTTTGAAAGAAGAGACGCGCAACGCGCAGTGTTGCCACCAGAGGGCTTCTCTCTCGAAAAATGTCAAGTGTTATTTTTATTATTTCATGCATTTACACAAAAACTTCAATGATTACGAATTAGAGGTAGAAGATACTTAATAATAAATTAGAGTAATATTTTTAATGCTACTAATTAATTTATTTAAGTATGAATAGCAAATTTGTAATATTTACGCTTATGTAGCGGTATGCTACTTTACCCCCCAAGGCGCAGACCGAAAGGTCCGCCCGCTGCAATCATCTGTAGCGGGAAGGAGGGCGAACTACACGACCCTGCCGAGTTCGGCAATTGGCAAATGATACTGAGCGGGGAAATTTCACCAAACGGGTCTGCAAGTTTAGATCGGCAAGAGTCCTAGGAACAGGAGTTACTGCAGCGGGCTCGTCTGGTCTCTCCAGACTTGTCGCTGTGTCAGTAAGAGGACTAGAGTTAGAATCTACGACAGGGTTAGAGATAGGGTTTGAATGTACAGGCACATAGAAAGGGTTACACTCAAGTTGACTTGGCAACAAAGCAGCCAACTGAGGAAGCTGAGATGGTAGATATGATCGAGTCTCAGTGGAAGGGGAAATCTGCGGAGAGGAGGATGAGTTATGAGTTACACTATGATCAGAAGTGTATGCGACTTTTAATCGATCAATGCTCACGGGGTCGTGTGAACCGCCTCTTTCGAGGATGAAGTATTTTTGCTTGCGTTTAAGTACTTTGAATGGGCCATCATAAGGGCGCGTGAGTGTAGGTTTTATAGCATCATTGCGGACATACACATGTGTGCAGTCTTGCAGGGCAGAATCTAGTTTGTCCTGAGTCTGAGGCATTCGTGGAGCAACATACTCAATCTTACGCATGCAGTCTTTAAGGCAGGTTACATAGGCGAAACGGTCAGCGGGTGAAAATTCAGGCAAAGGTTTTGGGTCAACAATGTCGCCGGGGAGACGAAGCGTTCTCCCGTACAACATTTCAGCCGCCGTGCACTGCTGATCTTGTCTGTGTAAATTTCGGATGCTAAGTAGTACTACTGGAAGTCTATCAGTCCAATCGTGACTGCAATTAAGGCAGCGCAAGGCAGCCTTGAGGTCTCTGTGGACTCTCTCAATAAGTCCATTTGACTGCGGATGGTACGCTGTAGTTTGTGTATTTGCACACCCTAAAGCGGTGCTAAGCTCACTCCAGAATTTGGAGGTGAATTGTGATCCCCGGTCATGTGTGACACTTAAGGGAACCCCAAATCTAGAGATCCAGTTTGATAAGAAGGCGCGCGCTACAGTCTCAGTTTGGGTATCCGGGAGAGGGACAGCCTCAACCCAACGCGTGAACCTATCTATGATGGTCAACAAATAGGAATAACCGCGCGATAAAGGTAAGGGACCCACCAAATCTAGGTGTACAGAGTCAAACTTGTGACCTGTGAATGCACAACTCTGCAGCGCCGCACGATTATTTTTCACCACCTTACTACTCTGACACGCATGGCAATTTTGCACAATTTGCTTGACCTCCTTACGCATCGCTGGCCAGACGTAACGATCAGAAATCAAACGCAATGTACGGTTATTACCAGGGTGAGAGAGGGAATGGTAGTGTAGGACAGCTACTCTGCGGAGCGTTGCAGGAAGATACAAACGAGAAGGTCGCTCGGCATCACGGTACACGCCGTCAACCAAGGTTAGTTTTGGAGGGAAAGTGTTAGAAGGTTTGAGAAGGTCCTGAAGTTCAGGATCCTCCTTCTGCGCGCTTGCTATGTTGCCGAAAGTGATTTCACCACCGGTTTGGACAGAGTTAATTCTGGAAAGACAATCGGCAACGGTATTGTCTAGTCCCTTAATGTAACGGATGTCAGTGGTAAACTGACTTATAAACGACAAGTGTCGAGCTTCCCTAGGGGAATGTCTTTCAGAAGGCATTTTGATCGCTGAGGTCAGAGGTTTGTGATCGGTGTAGATCACAAACTCCCTCGCCTCTAGAGCATAGCGAAAGTGTCTCACAGATAAGTAGATAGCAAGAAGTTCCCTACCGAACGCGCTATAACCACGTTCAGTGGGCGACAGCTTTTTGGAAAAGAAAGCAAGAGGAGAGATATTAGTACCTACTTGTTGTTGCAACACAGCACCTACGGCGGTACTGGATGCGTCGACAACGAGGCTGAAATCAGCATTAGCAATAGGGTAGGATAGTTCAGTCGCGGAAGCTAACTTGTGTTTGATTGTATCAAAAGCTTTGCGCGCTTCTTCCGTCCATTTTACCTCAATAGATTTGCCTTTTCGTTTCGGTTCGAGGAGGTCAGACAAGGGCGCTAAAGTTTGAGCACAGTTGCGTATAAAACGATGGTAGAAGTTAACAGAACCTAGGAACCTTCTTAGTTCCTTCTGGGTCTGTGGAAGAGGAAAGTTTTTGATCACTTCTACTTTGGAAGGTAAAGGTTTTAGACCTAGGCTAGAGATTTCATGACCTAAGTAAATCAGTGATGGCTTTCCGAGTTCACATTTTGCAGGATTTACGAGGAGTCCATTGTCGGACAATCTTTGAAAAACGACACTAAGATGGTCTTTGTGCAACTCTGGGGTTGTGGACGCCACTAGGATGTCGTCTAGATAGACATAAGCGAAAGTGAGATCAGAGAAAATTTCAGCCATGTGCCTTTGGAACGTCTGAGGAGCGTTCCTCAAGCCGTAAGGCATTTTTAGGAATTCAAAGAGACCAAACGGAGTGATTACCGCGGTCTTAGGAATCGCAGACTCATCCAAGGGAATTTGATGAAAGGCAGACTGAAGGTCTATCTTAGAGAAAATTTGTGCTCCCTCTAAATTTGCACTGAAATCATGAAGGTAGGGGATAGGGTATCGATCAGGTAAAGTAACGGCGTTCAACCTGCGGAAATCCCCGCACGGTCTGAATTCACCGTTAGCCTTGGGTACTAGCAAAAGAGGGCTAGCCCAAGGGCTTTTGGAAGTGCGAATGATGCCATTCTCAAGCATCCTAGCGAATTCTTTCTTGGCTAACGCCAATCGATCAGGCGGCAGTCGCCTTGCACGGGAGAAAACTGGCGGTCCCGTCGTCTCTATGAAGTGCTTTGTGCATGTTTGCATTTTTGTGGAAACTAAGTTAGAATTTGTCAATGCAGGAAAATCTTTTAGTAATTGCTCAAACATGCACTCTTGTTTGAAAGCGATTGAGAAGGAATGCAAGACATTAGCTCTAGTTATGCTACAAGCGGGAATTGAGATCTGTGTCTCCTCGTCCCTAATACACCGATTCTTAATATCTACAACTATGCCATACTTGGCCAGAAAGTCTGCACCTATTATGGGCTCTTGGACTTCAGCTACCAAGAAGGTGAATACAAATTTTCTCCTCAATCCCAGACCGCACTCTAATATTCTCTCACCGAAACAAGGTATTGGCGTGCCGTTTGCGGCGCGTAATGTCGCCAATAAGGGATTATTTTTGTCTTTCACCGTGGCTGGGATAATTGATACACTGGAGCCAGTGTCTATTAAAAATCGATACTTGGTGACGGGATCGTGAATGGTCAAGAGGCGAGTAGTCTGGGAATGAGGCAACGCAGTACTCGCTACTATGCGTCGCTGTTGGCGTTTCCCGAAGTCATTTCGGTATAACGAGGACAGTATCTAGAGGCACATTTGCGAGCTTGGTCACCAAATTTCATGTGGTACCAGCATAAATTGCTACTAGCATCACGAGAGCGCGACCTGAAGCGGCGGTCTTGATTTGACCTATCATAAGATCTACCTCTATCAAAGCGTTGAGGAGGAGGAGAAGGATAGTTAGAGTGATAGTCATAGGGATAGTCGTAGGCATTTTGGTGGCTTTGGAATCTCCCTGGGCCTTGCTGAATGTGAGCCACACTCTGACCTATTTGAAAATTTTGGAGAGCTTGCTTTACTTCAGCGATGTCCTGCTGCAGCTTATCTATTGTGGCTGAGGATTGATTTTGCGCCGTATTTGACGGGCTAAAAGTTGTAGCTGCTACATTCAAGGAAGCAACTTGTGGTTCTCGTGGCAAATTAATATTTCGGATCACCGTCTCTGCGGCTTCCGCTAATTTTTCTAACGTTTGCTCGGGCCCTGCTAAGGATAGAAAAGGACGAACGTTCGGAGGAAGCTTAGTCATGAAAACTTCCTTCAGAAATCCCTCAGCTACGGCAACACCCGTAGCGAGTTTCCGCAGTTCTTTAACTAGCGAAGTGGGTGAGAAAGAGACAGAGACAGATGGAATTGCTGAGGCGTCTACAAGACTTCGGAATTTGTCCGCATCGGACATCTGAAGCCTTGCCAAGAATTTGCCTTTCAAGATTCCGTAAGGATTGGGATCTGGAGGGTTTTCTAATATGTCATTAGAGTTATTTAATAGTTTTGTGGGCGCGGCGCTCACAAGAGCATAGAATTTGTCTATCTCATTACTTATTTTATGGTACCTAAATACTGCTTCACACTGCTGGAACCAGGTGTGAGCGTCCTCCGGAATAAAGGGCGGGAGCCTAATGGGATTTGTGTGTGCTCGATCTTCATTATCTGAGTCAGGCATGCTAGCAATCTCTTTTGGGGATGCGCAATTAAGATATCAGTGCCTATGACTTGGGATTAAGTAGCAAGGGGTTGCGTTAATTCTTTACCTACTCAATCATTCAAACTAAGTTGAAACAGAAGGAAGGAAATATGAAATTGGAAACGAGAAAAATTTCTGCGGTATGCGGCAATTTGCGTAGGCACAAAAATAGAGCAGGTGAGAAAAATTATTTTTCTACCTACTCACTCAATCAATAACGTTGAAGAAAAACGGAGAGAGAGAGAATGGAAGCGAAGATTTTTTTTTACGGTGGTCAGAAATAAATGCACAGCACGGAAATAAAAAAATATTTTTCCTACCTACTGTGGCACATGAAAACAAAACAAACAAGGACAGGATAGCGCTGACGCTGAAAAGAAATTTTGTTAGAGCTGCTCAGAGAGTATTAGCACGGTCAAAATCCACAGGAATCTCTCAAATTACTACGAAATGGGAAAACTTATCACTACAATGATACGCCAACATTATCCTCTCACAATCTCTCAAACACTTCGAGTTTAGTTCTTTTATTTTTACGAGTTCCCGGCCAATGCACCAGTGTCGGGTTTTCGTGACCGTTGGGTGGTTGAATGTAAATATTAATTTGAACGGCCAAGAAAAAAACTCGATCAATTCTCGAAGCGCATGGGAAAATAATGAGAGGGATAATGAAAACGGATTGGAACTCAGCTTTTTCCAGGTGGAGTTTATTGGAAGAGGAAACCAGGAAAACTGGCTTGGATCTTGATCTCGGCGAGCTTGTCTAGGTGGGCAATCCTTGCCGGAGGACCAGGCTGGCGTTGACGAAGGGCGTCACGCGATGGAGTCAGCAGGGTGAGTGAGTTGTATTTGGGAACTTGAAGAATTAGGCAATTTGAGATAATTGAGCGAGGGTCAGTGACTTAGTTCAGGTCGAACTAATGACTCAACATATGGTGAGGTGTGAGTGAGCAAGTCAAATCCGGCTCATGTGAGCAGAAGCAAGTCGGCACATTAGCACTTTAGCTCATTAAAGGGAGCAAGTTAAGTTACTGCTTATGTGAGAATAACATTTGGCAATGGCACTCAGGGAAACCCAGGGAGATTCAAAACTGTGAGGGTGGTGTGTGTATGGCGATGATGTAGAGGTCCTGCACAGGAGTCCAAGACGCTGGATAAAACGTTCCAGAAGAGACATCAAGACATTCCACTACTGACAATCCAACATAATAATGACAACTCTTCCCACACGGAGAAATCCGAGAAACTCCTACAGGTTTGACTCCAGCTACATTAGGATTCTCACTTTTGGCAAACTCAAAAGAGATAGGACAGATTTTTGGTTGACAGATTGTAACAGATTTAAACAATAAATAAATTGTTTAATCACTAATGCCTCTGGCTTCAAAAATCTGAGTATTAGGTTTAAGAATTTCCAAGAATAAAGATCGTGATTCCTTACAGAGACTACGGGCAAGTAAACACGAGATCTACGGAAAATGGTGAAAATATCAAGTGACTGCACTTTTGAAAGCAGTAAAAAAACACATAAAAAATCCTAAGTTCATGGATATAAATCCTAAACGTTGATTTCACAGGCGGAAAATACGCGAAGAAAGAAAACACGAAAGGATGAAAGTTCCGTGTGGCGATTTAGCCGGCGACTATACGCGTCGGCCTCAGCCAGAGCCGCCAGCAATTTGCACACACTTAAGATAGGCAGATAGTAGTGGGTGTTTTGTCACAAGAATGCGATGAGTTAAGTAAAATTTTATTGAAATGTTTTTATATTGAAATAAGTGCGGTATACGTACAGGTTTTCCAAGAGTATGGAATTAAGAAATGAAATTCCAAAATTTATCAAGCATAGGCATGAATACTTTTCGTAATTTACACATACGAGATATTTAAGAGACATCTTTAATGATTATTTCGCGTTGAAACATATTTAAGAAAAACTGCTGCAAGTAAGTTTGTAAAAAAAAGAATAAATGCTACTATAACACATGCCTATAGTATTTATAGTCACAGAGTAGTGACACGAGACGGCGGTGTGAGGTTCCGCCATTACACAAAGGTTATCGACAACGAAAAACCGGCAAGTTCAACCGCGTTCGTTCCGAGTATCGAATCATGCAGGTATGTGCTATTACCGTAAAGAAGAGGAACGAACATGATTATGCTTTGATAATAAAATCATGACACGGAAATGCAATGCACATCTGGCGCAATATCTTTACGCTAAGTCACGTTGAGAAAAGACAAACAAAGACACTGAATGAAAACATGCTACATCAATTCCTACGCATAATTACGTATCTTAATAACACTGCACTGTCACTATTAATCTTCACTGAACAGAAAAGAAAAACACGATTATATTCTAACATTGATTACTCGCGAGAACGACGAAAGAACACGATTATTTCCTAACACTTTTAAACTCACGAGAATTTGCTGTAACACCGCTAGTAGGACGCCAAGGTAAGAGTGGCTGTTTGAAAGAAGAGACGCGCAACGCGCAGTGTTGCCACCAGAGGGCTTCTCTCTCGAAAAATGTCAAGTGTTATTTTTATTATTTCATGCATTTACACAAAAACTTCAATGATTACGAATTAGAAGTAGAAGATACTTAATAATAAATTAGAGTAATATTTTTAATGCTACTAATTAATTTATTTAAGTATGAATAGCAAATTTGTAATTTTTACGCTTATGTAGCGGTATGCTACACAGTAAACTTTCTTAGGTGCGATTTTACTAAATATTTTCTACTGAGAAGTTTTTGCTTTAATTCCTCATAGGGAATAGGATGAGCAATAGATTTAAATTAGTTAGATTATCTATCCAATGTTATGGGACCCGGCACTTCCAGAGGAGTTTCTGTTAGTTTACATCAGCTACGGAGATGCCATCTAGACTATATTCTTAGGCGCGCACTTTGCTTCTTTCAGTTTTCACAACTTCATCGCAATACCCTATTTGTTTTTTATTTTCATTTCTTCTTAACTTGCTATTCCTTTGCACAGTTTATCCTGAGTGGAAACACACCTTGTGCAATGATTTTACGTTTTCACAGTCCACACTGAATGGTTCCTACTTTTTATTGTGTGAAAACATCTTTGCAGGAGAGTTGTAGCATATCGCTACAAAGCTTAAGAATTATAAAATATCCATTCGCACTCAAATAAATTAATTATTAGCATTAAAAATCTTACTCTAATTTATTATTTATTATTTTCTACTTCTAATTCGTAATCATTGAAGTTTTTGTGTAAATGCATGAAATAATAAAAATAACACTTGACATTTTTCGAGAGAGGAGCCCTCTGGTGGCAACACTGCGCAGTTGCGCGTCTCTTCTTTCAAAAAGCCACTCTTACTTTGGCGTCCTACTTTAGCGGTGTTACAGCAAATTCTCGACCAACGACATCGCTCACACGCCAACCACCACATCTTACTCCCTGGGTGCTAGCCTGAGCTATATCATCTACCATCGATCCCCCTTTTGCAGAGCATCTTGCTTAAATATTGAAGCTCGCCAAGCCTAAAGACTGTGCTCACAGGCTAGATAACTTTCCTTGCTCCCACCAACGATAACTCGATTGTCCCGCTTAAAAGCTAAAAGGCTGAAATCATAACGTGACTCCTCCTCCCGTCACTGTTTTTTTCCTAGGGCTTAAGCTACCCGAATTTAATTTGAGCTCATAAGAATTCCCCAAACACTACTCACTCACCTCCGGCCGACACCAGCGCTCACCGGACCTCACCACCAGCACTCCGGACCTCACTGGGATTTCCAGTCAAGCTCATCGAAGTCCTCCTGGTTTCTCTTCAAATAAACCACCCGAAATAAGCTGAGTCCAAATTCGTTGTCATTATCCCTCTTATAATTTCCCAAATCACTATCGAGAGTTGTTCGAGCTTGGCCGTCAAGAACTAACATTTAGGTTCAAACTACCCCAACGGTCAAATCCCGACACTGGTGCATTGGCCGGGAAAATTAAAAATAAAAATTCAACTCGAAGTGTTTGAGAGATTGTGAGAGGATAATGTTGGCGTATCATTGTAGTGATAAATTTTCCCATGTCGTAGTAGTTTGAGAGATTCCTGTGGATTTTGACCGTGCTAATTGTTCTCTGAGCAGCTCTAACAAAATTTTTTTTCAGCGCTATCCTGTCCTTGTTTGTTTGTTTCATGTGCCACAGTAGGTAGGGAAAATATTTTTTTTCCTATTTCCGTGCTTACGTTCATTCTGACTACCGTAAAATTCGCGTTTCCATTCTCCATTTTCCCTCCGTTTTCTTCAACGTTATTGATCGATTGAGTAGGTAAAAAAAAATAATTTTTTTCCTCACCTGCTTTATTTTCGTGCCTACGCAAATTGCCGCATACCGCATAAAAAAAATTTTTTTTTCGTTTCCAATTTCATATTTCCTTCCTTCTGTTTCAACTTAATTTGAATGATTGAGTAGGTAAAGAATTAACGCAAATCCTTGCCACTTAATTCCAAGTCATTAGGCGCTGAGATCTTAATTGTGCATCCCCAAAGAGATTGCTAGCATGACTGAATCAGATAATGAAGATCGAGCCCCCACTAAACCCATTAGGCTCCCGCCCTTTATCCCGGAGGACGCTCACACCTGGTTTCAACAGTGTGAAGCCATGTTTAGGTACCACCAAATAACCAATAACACAGATCAATTCTACGCTCTTGTGTCCGCAGCCCCCACAAAATTGTTGAATGATTCAAATCAATTGCTCGAAAACCCTCCCGCCTTTGACCCGTACGGCACCTTAAAAAGAAAGATTCTGCAGAAGTTGCAGATGTCCGATGCGGACAAATTCCGAAATTTGGTAGACGCCTCAGCTATTCCTTCTGTCTCTAGCTCTTTCTCTCCCACTTCGCTAGTGAAAGAGCTGCGAAAACTCGCTACGGGTGTTGCCGTAGCTGAGGGATTTCTGAAAGATGTTTTCATGACTAAGCTTCCTCCGAATGTGCGTCCATTTCTATCGCTAGCAGGCCCCGATCAAACGTTAGAAAAGCTGGCGGAGTCCACTGAGACGGTGATGCGCAATATTAATTTGTCACGAGAACCACAAGTTGCTTCCCTAAATGCAGCTGCCGCAAATTTTAGCCCCGCAAATACCCAAAATCAATCCTCAGCCACAATAGACAAGTTGCAGCAAGACATCGCTGAGATAAAGCAAGCTTTACAGAATTTCAATTTAGGTCAGAGCGTAGCTCATATTCAGCAAGGCCCAGGGAGATTCCAAAGCCACCAAAATGCCTACGACTATCCTTATGACTATCCCTCCAACTATCACTATCCTCTTCCTCCTCCTCAACGCTTTGATAGAGGTAGATCTTATGATAGGTCAAATCAAGACCGCCGCTTCAGGTCGCGCTCTCGTGATGCTAGTAGCAATTTATGCTGGTACCACATGAAATTTGGTGACCAAGCTCGCAAATGTGCCTCTAGATACTGTCCGCGTTATACCGAAATGACTTCGGGAAACGCCAACAGCAACGCACAGTAGCGAGTACTGCGTTGCCTCATTCCCAGACTACTCGCCTCCTTACTATTCTCGATCCCGTTACCAAATATCGATTTCTCATCGACACTGGCTCAAGCGTGTCAATTATCCCAGCCACGGCAAAAGACAAAAACAACCCATTGTTGGCGACATTACGCGCCGCGAACGGCACGCCAATTCCTTGTTACGGTGAAAGAGTATTAGAGTGCAGCCTGGGATTGAGGCGATCCTTCCTTTTCACCTTCTTAATCGCGGAAGTCCAAGAGCCTATCATTGGCGCGGATTTCCTAGAGAAGTATGGGATTATTGTAGATGTTAAAAACCGTAGAATTAGGGACGAGGAGACACAGATCTCAATTCCCGCTGGTAGCATAACTAGAGCAAATGTCTTGCATTCCTTCTCGATTGCTTTCAAGGAGGAGTGCATGTTTGAACAAGAACTTAAAAATTTCCCAGCATTAACAAACCCTAACTTAGCTTCTAATAACATGCAAACATGCACAAAGCACTTCATAGAGACGCAAGGTCCGCCAGTTTTCTCCCGTGCTAGGCGACTGCCGCCTGATCGATTGGCGTTAGCCAAGAGAGAATTCGCGCGCATGCAAGAATGTGGCATCATCCGCACCTCCAAAAGTCCTTGGGCTAGTCCTCTTTTGCTAGTACCCAAGGCTAACGGTGAATTCAGACCGTGCGGGGATTTCCGCAGGTTGAACGCCGTTACTTTACCTGATCGATACCCTATTCCCTACCTTCATGATTTCAGTGCAAATTTAGAGGGAGCACAAATTTTCTCTAAGATAGACCTGCAGTCTGCCTTCCATCAAATCCCCTTGGATGAGTCTGCGATTCCTAAGACCGCGGTAATCACTCCGTTTGGTCTCTTTGAATTCCTCAAGATGCCATATGGCTTGAGGAACGCTCCTCAGACGTTCCAAAGGCACATGGCTGAAATTTTCTCTGATCTCACTTTCGCCTATGTCTATTTAGACAACATCCTAGTGGCATCCACAACCCCAGAGTTGCACAAAGACCATCTTAGTGTCGTTTTTCAAAGATTGTCCGACAATGGACTCCTAGTAAATCCTGCAAAATGTGAGCTCGGAAAGCCATCACTTATTTACTTAGGTCATGAAATCTCTAGCCTAGGTCTAAAACCTTTGCCTTCCAAAGTAGAAGTGATCAAAAACTTTCCTCTTCCACAGACCCAGAAGGAACTAAGAAGGTTCCTAGGTTCTGTTAACTTCTATCATCGTTTCATTCGCAACTGTGCTCAAACTTTAGCACCCTTGTCTGACCTCCTCGAACCGAAACGAAAAGGCAAATCTATTGAGGTAAAATGGACGGAAGAAGCGCGCAAAGCTTTTGAGGGTATAAAACACAAGTTAGCTTCCGCGACTGAATTATCCTACCCTATTGCTAATGCTGATTTTAGTCTAGTTGTGGACGCTTCCAGTACTGCTGTAGGTGCTGTTTTGCAACAACAAGTAGGTACTAACATCTCTCCTCTTGCTTTCTTTTCAAAAAAGCTGTCGCCCACTGAGCGTGCTTATAGCGCGTTCGGTACGGAACTTCTTGCTATCTACTTGTCTGTGAGACACTTTCGCTATGCTCTAAAGGGGAGGGAGTTTGTGATCTACACAGATCACAAACCTCTGACCTCAGCGATCAAGATGCCTTCTGAAAGACATTCCCCGAGAGAAGCGCGACATTTGTCGTTTATAAGTCAGTTTACCACTGACATCCGTTTCATAAAAGGGTTGGACAATACTGTCGCTGATTGTCTATCGCGCATAAATACTGTCCAAACCAGTGGTGAAATCACTTTCGGCAACATTGAAAGCGCGCAGAAGGAGGATCCTGAACTTCAGGACCTTCTCAAACCTTCTAACACTTCCTCTCTGAAGTTAACCTTGGTTGACGGCGTGTACCGTGATGCCGAGCGACCTGCTCGTTTGTTTCTTCCCGCGACTCTCCGCAGAGTAGCTGTTCTCCACTATCATTCCTTCTCACACCCTGGTATTAACCGTACATTGCGTTTGATTTCTGATCGTTACGTCTGGCCAGCGATGCGTAAGGAGGTCAAGCAAATTGTGCAAAATTGCCATGCGTGTCAGAGTAGTAAAGTGGTGAAACACAACCGTGCAGCGCTGCAGAGAGTTGCATTCACAGGTCACAAGTTCGACTCTGTACACCTAGATCTGGTGGGTCCTTTGCCTTTATCGCGCGGTTATTCTTATTTGTTGACCATCATAGATAGGTTCACGCGTTGGGTTGAGGCTGTCCCTCTTCCTGATACCCAAACTGAGACTGTAGCGCGCGCTTTCTTGTCAAACTGGATCTCTAGATTTGGGGTTCCCTTAAGTGTCACACATGACCGGGGATCACAATTCACCTCCAAATTCTGGAGTGAGCTTAGCACTGCCTTAGGGTGTGCAAATACATCAACTACAGCGTATCATCCGCAGTCAAATGGACTTATTGAGAGAGTCCACAGAGACCTCAAGGTTGCCTTGCGCTGCCTTAATTGCAGTCACGATTGGACTGACAGACTTCCAGTAGTACTACTTAGCATCCGAAATTTACACAGACAGGATCAGCAATGCACAGCGGCTGAAATGTTGTACGGGAAAACGCTTCGTCTCCCCGGCGACATTGTTGACCCAAAACCTTTGCCTGAATTTTCATCCGCTGACCGTTCCGCTTATGTAACCTGTCTCAAAGATTGCATGCGTCAGATCAAGTATGTGGCTCCACGAATGCCTCAGACTCAGGACAAACTGGATTCTGCCTTGCAAGACTGCACACATGTGTATGTCCGCAATGATGCTATAAAACCTACACTCACGCGCCCTTATGATGGCCCATTCAAAGTACTTAAACGCAAGCAAAAATATTTCATCCTCGAAAGATTCGGTTCACACGACCCTGTGAGCATTGATCGACTAAAGGTCGCATACACTTCTGATCATAGCGTAACTTCTAACTCATCATTCTCTCCACAGAATTCCTTTTCCACTGAGACTCGATCATATCTACCATCTCAGCGTCCTCAGTTGGCTGCCTTGTTGCCTAGTCAACTTGAGTGTAATCCTTTCTATGTGCCTGTACATTCAAATCCTATCCCTAAGCCTATCGTAGACTCTAATTCTAGCCCTCTTACTGAAACAGCGACAAGTCTGGAGAGACCAGACGAGCCCGCTGCAGTAACTCCTATTCCTAGAACTCTTGCCGATCTAAACTTGCAGACCCGTTTGGTGAAACTTCCCCGCACAGTAACATTTGCCAATTGCCGAACCCGGCATGGTCGTGTAGTTCGACCTCCCTCCCGCTACAAATGATTGCAGCGGGTGGACCTTTCGGTCTGCGCCTTGGGGGGTAATGTAGCATATCGCTACAAAGCTTAAGAATTATAAAATATCCATTCGCACTCAAATAAATTAATTATTAGCATTAAAAATCTTACTCTAATTTATTATTAATTATTTTCTACTTCTAATTCGTAATCATTGAATTTTTGTGTAAATGCATGAAATAATAAAAATAACACTTGACATTTTTCGAAAGAGGAGCCCTCTGGTGGCAACACTGCGCAGTTGCGCGTCTCTTCTTTCAAAAAGCCACTCTTACTTTGGCGTCCTACTTTAGCGGTGTTACAGCAAATTCTCGACCAACGACATCGCTCACACGCCAACCACCACATCTTACTCCCTGGGTGCTAGCCTGAGCTATATCATCTACCATCGATCCCCCTTTTGCAGAGCATCTTGCTTAAATATTGAAGCTCGCCAAGCCTAAAGACTGTGCTCACAGGCTAGATAACTTTCCTTGCTCCCACCAACGATAACTCGATTGTCCCGCTTAAAAGCTAAAAGGCTGAAATCATAACGTGACTCCTCCTCCCGTCACTGTTTTTTTCCTAGGGCTTAAGCTACCCGAATTTAATTTGAACTCATAAGAATTCCCCAAACACTACTCACTCACCTCCGGCCGACACCAGCGCTCACCGGACCTCACCACCAGCACTCCGGACCTCACTGGGATTTCCAGTCAAGCTCATCGAAGTCCTCCTGGTTTCTCTTCAAATAAACCACCCGAAATAAGCTGAGTCCAAATTCGTTGTCATTATCCCTCTTATAATTTCCCAAATCACTATCGAGAGTTGTTCGAGCTTGGCCGTCAAGAACTAACATTTAGGTTCAAACTACCCCAACGGTCAAATCCCGACACTGGTGCATTGGCCGGGAAAATTAAAAATAAAAATTCAACTCGAAGTGTTTGAGAGATTGTGAGAGGATAATGTTGGCGTATCATTGTAGTGATAAATTTTCCCATGTCGTAGTAGTTTGAGAGATTCCTGTGGATTTTGACCGTGCTAATTGTTCTCTGAGCAGCTCTAACAAAATTTTTTTTTCAGCGCTATCCTGTCCTTGTTTGTTTGTTTCATGTGCCACAGTAGGTAGGGAAAATATTTTTTTTTCCTATTTCCGTGCTTACGTTCATTCTGACTACCGTAAAATTCGCGTTCCCATTCTCCATTTTCCCTCCGTTTTCTTCAACGTTATTGATCGATTGAGTAGGTAAAAAAAATAATTTTTTTCCTCACCTGCTTTATTTTCGTGCCTACGCAAATTGCCGCATACCGCATAAAAAAAAATTTTTTTTTTTCGTTTCCAATTTCATATTTCCTTCCTTCTGTTTCAACTTAATTTGAATGATTGAGTAGGTAAAGAATTAACGCAAATCCTTGCCACTTAATTCCAAGTCATTAGGCGCTGAGATCTTAATTGTGCATCCCCAAAGAGATTGCTAGCATGACTGAATCAGATAATGAAGATCGAGCCCCCACTAAACCCATTAGGCTCCCGCCCTTTATCCCGGAGGACGCTCACACCTGGTTTCAACAGTGTGAAGCCATGTTTAGGTACCACCAAATAACCAATAACACAGATCAATTCTACGCTCTTGTGTCCGCAGCCCCCACAAAATTGTTGAATGATTCAAATCAATTGCTCGAAAACCCTCCCGCCTTTGACCCGAACGGCACCTTAAAAAGAAAGATTCTGCAGAAGTTGCAGATGTCCGATGCGGACAAATTCCGAAATTTGGTAGACGCCTCAGCTATTCCTTCTGTCTCTAGCTCTTTCTCTCCCACTTCGCTAGTGAAAGAGCTGCGAAAACTCGCTACGGGTGTTGCCGTAGCTGAGGGATTTCTGAAAGAAGTTTTCATGACTAAGCTTCCTCCGAATGTGCGTCCATTTCTATCGCTAGCAGGCCCCGATCAAACGTTAGAAAAGCTGGCGGAGTCCACTGAGACGGTGATGCGCAATATTAATTTGTCACGAGAACCACAAGTTGCTTCCCTAAATGCAGCTGCCGCAAATTTTAGCCCCGCAAATACCCAAAATCAATCCTCAGCCACAATAGACAAGTTGCAGCAAGACATCGCTGAGATAAAGCAAGCTTTACACAATTGCAATTTAGGTCAGAGCGTAGCTCATATTCAGCAAGGCCCAGGGAGATTCCAAAGCCACCAAAATGCCTACGACTATCCTTATGACTATCCCTCCAACTATCACTATCCTCTTCCTCCTCCTCAACGCTTTGATAGAGGTAGATCTTATGATAGGTCAAATCAAGACCGCCGCTTCAGGTCGCGCTCTCGTGATGCTAGTAGCAATTTATGCTGGTACCACATGAAATTTGGTGACCAAGCTCGCAAATGTGCCTCTAGATACTGTCCGCGTTATACCGAAATGACTTCGGGAAACGCCAACAGCAACGCACAGTAGCGAGTACTGCGTTGCCTCATTCCCAGACTACTCGCCTCCTTACTATTCTCGATCCCGTTACCAAATATCGATTTCTCATCGACACTGGCTCAAGCGTGTCAATTATCCCAGCCACGGCAAAAGACAAAAACAACCCATTGTTGGCGACATTACGCGCCGCGAACGGCACGCCAATTCCTTGTTACGGTGAAAGAGTATTAGAGTGCAGCCTGGGATTGAGGCGATCCTTCCTTTTCACCTTCTTAATCGCGGAAGTCCAAGAGCCTATCATTGGCGCGGATTTCCTAGAGAAGTATGGGATTATTGTAGATGTTAAAAACCGTAGAATTAGGGACGAGGAGACACAGATCTCAATTCCCGCTGGTAGCATAACTAGAGCAAATGTCTTGCATTCCTTCTCGATTGCTTTCAAGGAGGAGTGCATGTTTGAACAAGAACTTAAAAATTTCCCAGCATTAACAAACCCTAACTTAGCTTCTAATAACATGCAAACATGCACAAAGCACTTCATAGAGACGCAAGGTCCGCCAGTTTTCTCCCGTGCTAGGCGACTGCCGCCTGATCGATTGGCGTTAGCCAAGAGAGAATTCGCGCGCATGCAAGAATGTGGCATCATCCGCACCTCCAAAAGTCCTTGGGCTAGTCCTCTTTTGCTAGTACCCAAGGCTAACGGTGAATTCAGACCGTGCGGGGATTTCCGCAGGTTGAACGCCGTTACTTTACCTGATCGATACCCTATTCCCTACCTTCATGATTTCAGTGCAAATTTAGAGGGAGCACAAATTTTCTCTAAGATAGACCTGCAGTCTGCCTTCCATCAAATCCCCTTGGATGAGTCTGCGATTCCTAAGACCGCGGTAATCACTCCGTTTGGTCTCTTTGAATTCCTCAAGATGCCATATGGCTTGAGGAACGCTCCTCAGACGTTCCAAAGGCACATGGCTGAAATTTTCTCTGATCTCACTTTCGCCTATGTCTATCTAGACGACATCCTAGTGGCATCCACAACCCCAGAGTTGCACAAAGACCATCTTAGGGTCGTTTTTCAAAGATTGTCCGACAATGGACTCCTCGTAAATCCTGCAAAATGTGAGCTCGGAAAGCCATCACTTATTTACTTAGGTCATGAAATCTCTAGCCTAGGTCTGAAACCTTTGCCTTCCAAAGTAGAAGTGATCAAAAACTTTCCTCTTCCACAGACCCAGAAGGAACTAAGAAGGTTCCTAGGTTCTGTTAACTTCTATCATCGTTTCATTCGCAACTGTGCTCAAACTTTAGCGCCCTTGTCTGACCTCCTCGAACCGAAACGAAAAGGCAAATCTATTGAGGTAAAATGGACGGAAGAAGCGCGCAAAGCTTTTGAGGAAATAAAACACAAGTTAGCTTCCGCGACTGAATTATCCTACCCTATTGCTAATGCTGATTTTAGTCTTGTAGTGGACGCTTCCAGTACTGCTGTAGGTGCTGTTTTGCAACAACAAGTAGGTACTAACATCTCTCCTCTTGCTTTCTTTTCAAAAAAGCTGTCGCCCACTGAGCGTGCTTATAGCGCGTTCGGTAGGGAACTTCTTGCTATCTACTTGTCTGTGAGACACTTTCGCTATGCTCTAGAGGCGAGGGAGTTTGTGATCTACACAGATCACAAACCTCTGACCTCAGCGATCAAGATGCCTTCTGAAAGACATTCCCCGAGAGAAGCGCGACATTTGTCGTTTATAAGTCAGTTTACCACTGACATCCGTTTCATAAAAGGGTTGGACAATACTGTCGCTGATTGTCTATCGCGCATAAATACTGTCCAAACCAGTGGTGAAATCACTTTCGGCAACATTGAAAGCGCGCAGAAGGAGGATCCTGAACTTCAGGACCTTCTCAAGCCTTCTAACACTTCCTCTCTGAAGTTAACCTTGGTTGACGGCGTGTACCGTGATGCCGAGCGACCTGCTCGTTTGTTTCTTCCCGCGACTCTCCGCAGAGTAGCTGTTCTCCACTATCATTCCTTCTCACACCCTGGTATTAACCATACATTGCGTTTGATTTCTGATCGTTACGTCTGGCCAGCGATGCGTAAGGAGGTCAAGCAAATTGTGCAAAATTGCCATGCGTGTCAGAGTAGTAAAGTGGTGAAACACAACCGTGCAGCGCTGCAGAGAGTTGCATTCACAGGTCACAAGTTCGACTCTGTACACCTAGATTTGGTGGGTCCTTTGCCTTTATCGCGCGGTTATTCTTATTTGTTGACCATCATAGATAGGTTCACGCGTTGGGTTGAGGCTGTCCCTCTTCCTGATACCCAAACTGAGACTGTAGCGCGCGCTTTCTTGTCAAACTGGATCTCTAGATTTGGTGTTCCCTTAAGTGTCACACATGACCGGGGATCACAATTCACCTCCAAATTCTGGAGTGAGCTTAGCACCGCCTTAGGGTGTGCAAATACATCAACTACAGCGTATCATCCGCAGTCAAATGGACTTATTGAGAGAGTCCACAGAGACCTCAAGGTTGCCTTGCGCTGCCTTAATTGCAGTCACGATTGGACTGACAGACTTCCAGTAGTACTACTTAGCATCCGAAATTTACACAGACAGGATCAGCAATGCACAGCGGCTGAAATGTTGTACGGGAAAACGCTTCGTCTCCCCGGCGACATTGTTGACCCAAAACCTTTGCCTGAATTTTCATCCGCTGACCGTTCCGCTTATGTAACCTGTCTCAAAGATTGCATGCGTCAGATCAAGTATGTGGCTCCACGAATGCCTCAGACTCAGGACAAACTGGATTCTTCCTTGCAAGACTGCACACACGTGTATGTCCGCAATGATGCTATAAAACCTACACTCACGCGCCCTTATGATGGCCCATTCAAAGTACTTAAACGCAAGCAAAAATATTTCATCCTCGAAAGATTCGGTTCACACGACCCTGTGAGCATTGATCGACTAAAGGTCGCATACACTTCTGATCATAGCGTAACTTCTAACTCATCATTCTCTCCACAGAATTCCTTTTCCACTGAGACTCGATCATATCTACCATCTCAGCGTCCTCAGTTGGCTGCCTTGTTGCCTAGTCAACTTGAGTGTAATCCTTTCTATGTGCCTGTACATTCAAATCCTATCCCTAAGCCTATCGTAGACTCTAATTCTAGCCCTCTTACTGAAACAGCGACAAGTCTGGAGAGACCAGACGAGCCCGCTGCAGTAACTCCTATTCCTAGAACTCTTGCCGATCTAAACTTGCAGACCCGTTTGGTGAAACTTCCCCGCACAGTAACATTTGCCAATTGCCGAACCCGGCATGGTCGTGTAGTTCGACCTCCTTCCCGCTACAAATGATTGCAGCGGGTGGACCTTTCGGTCTGCGCCTTGGGGGGTAATGTAGCATATCGCTACAAAGCTTAAGAATTATAAAATATCCATTCGCACTCAAATAAATTAATTATTAGCATTAAAAATCTTACTCTAATTTATTATTTATTATTTTCTACTTCTAATTCGTAATCATTGAAGTTTTTGTGTAAATGCATGAAATAATAAAAATAACACTTGACATTTTTCGAGAGAGGAGCCCTCTGGTGGCAACACTGCGCAGTTGCGCGTCTCTTCTTTCAAAAAGCCACTCTTACTTTGGCGTCCTACTTTAGCGGTGTTACAGCAAATTCTCGACCAACGACATCGCTCACACGCCAACCACCACATCTTACTCCCTGGGTGCTAGCCTGAGCTATATCATCTACCATCGATCCCCCTTTTGCAGAGCATCTTGCTTAAATATTGAAGCTCGCCAAGCCTAAAGACTGTGCTCACAGGCTAGATAACTTTCCTTGCTCCCACCAACGATAACTCGATTGTCCCGCTTAAAAGCTAAAAGGCTGAAATCATAACGTGACTCCTCCTCCCGTCACTGTTTTTTTCCTAGGGCTTAAGCTACCCGAATTTAATTTGAGCTCATAAGAATTCCCCAAACACTACTCACTCACCTCCGGCCGACACCAGCGCTCACCGGACCTCACCACCAGCACTCCGGACCTCACTGGGATTTCCAGTCAAGCTCATCGAAGTCCTCCTGGTTTCTCTTCAAATAAACCACCCGAAATAAGCTGAGTCCAAATTCGTTGTCATTATCCCTCTTATAATTTCCCAAATCACTATCGAGAGTTGTTCGAGCTTGGCCGTCAAGAACTAACATTTAGGTTCAAACTACACCAACGGTCAAATCCCGACACTGGTGCATTGGCCGGGAAAATTAAAAATAAAAATTCAACTCGAAGTGTTTGAGAGATTGTGAGAGGATAATGTTGGCGTATCATTGTAGTGATAAATTTTCCCATGTCGTAGTAGTTTGAGAGATTCCTGTGGATTTTGACCGTGCTAATTGTTCTCTGAGCAGCTCTAACAAAATTTTTTTTCAGCGCTATCCTGTCCTTGTTTGTTTGTTTCATGTGCCACAGTAGGTAGGGAAAATATTTTTTTTTCCTATTTCCGTGCTTACGTTCATTCTGACTACCGTAAAATTCGCGTTTCCATTCTCCATTTTCCCTCCGTTTTCTTCAACGTTATTGATCGATTGAGTAGGTAAAAAAAATAATTTTTTTCCTCACCTGCTTTATTTTCGTGCCTACGCAAATTGCCGCATACCGCATAAAAAAAAATTTTTTTTTTCGTTTCCAATTTCATATTTCCTTCCTTCTGTTTCAACTTAATTTGAATGATTGAGTAGGTAAAGAATTAACGCAAATCCTTGCCACTTAATTCCAAGTCATTAGGCGCTGAGATCTTAATTGTGCATCCCCAAAGAGATTGCTAGCATGACTGAATCAGATAATGAAGATCGAGCCCCCACTAAACCCATTAGGCTCCCGCCCTTTATCCCGGAGGACGCTCACACCTGGTTTCAACAGTGTGAAGCCATGTTTAGGTACCACCAAATAACCAATAACACAGATCAATTCTACGCTCTTGTGTCCGCAGCCCCCACAAAATTGTTGAATGATTCAAATCAATTGCTCGAAAACCCTCCCGCCTTTGACCCGTACGGCACCTTAAAAAGAAAGATTCTGCAGAAGTTGCAGATGTCCGATGCGGACAAATTCCGAAATTTGGTAGACGCCTCAGCTATTCCTTCTGACAGAGTTAAGGCGATCTACTACCCTGGACTACCCTTTGACTACCAAATTTTAGAAATGTCTTTTTTCCAATTTCTATCGCAACTAGGTGAACAAAAATGCATACAGATATGTAAAATTGAATGCCAAATACATTTGCATCTATAAAATTTTTAGATTTTCGCAAAAATTTATAATTTATTTCACGATTATTAGAAAAATATAAATCCTTGCGCAAAACCCTACTCACTCCATAATTTTCAACCTAGAAGCGTAATTTTGGTCTCATTCGACGCGGAAGGACTGTACCAAGACCGTAACGTAGGAATTTTTTTTATTTTCGACCTAGAAAAAAGTGTTCGCCACAGCCATGAGTTAGAGGTTCTGCTGCCGTGCGGCAGAGACCCGGGTTCGAAACTCGGCGATGGCGGTGGCGATTTTCTCTGTTGGGTATAGGAGAAAAATTCCAATCACAATACCCCACTCTACCCAGGTGTCTGAAATGGGTACCGGTCTTGACCGGGGGAAAGCGTCATGGCGTCCTGGCGTTAGTTATAAGGCGTTTGAAAATCCAATGTACAAGGTGATATGTATCAGGCTTGATTGGAAATAAAGCATCCGTGGATGCCTTCATTATTCATTATTATAGGTACACATATCCAACATTTGAATAAAAATATATAATTTTTCCAGTTTTTTCCCAATAAAAACTTTATTTGCAATTCAAACAGAATTTTGCTTTGCTACGCTGTTCCCGCTGTCAAACTGAATCGAATGAGACTTCGCCAAATCATGTTATGATTGGTGGGAATGGTTCAACCTAGGTAGTTATTAACATCCAATCATAAACGTTTTCTCGATATTGTTTTTCGAAGTTGCAAGAGAGGGATAATAAGACACTTTATGGGAAAACTCAGCTTGGATATCTTTATTGAAGGAAGCCGTGATGACCGATGGCGTGCTTGACTTCGGACGATCTTCTCTTAGATGGGAAACTCCGTGCAGGCGAGGTCCGGCGAGCGATGACGTTGGCCAGGTGTAAGTGAGTGTGTTGTGGAGGTTCACAGGCTGTTTAATTTTAGCGACTGACAGAATATCAATTCCACCCGTGACGTGTGGATGAGTCACTATTTATGGGTTCAGACTTTAGAATAATTCCACGATGTGAAAAGCAAGTTGTCGTGGTTGAGCGGGTAGATTAGTTAGCCGTTAGTTGTAATATACTAGGCTCTACTAGCTCCGAACCAAGTGATTGCAATGTGATATATGACCAAAGGTCAGACCGTCTCACGTCACAGATAGGCAATTTACGTGGTGTAACTCGATGGTTTAGTGAGAGATAATATGCCACGTGAATTTACGACTTGTAAAGCTCAGGCCCAGGGAATGTGTGTTGTGGCGTTTGATGCCGTCGAGGATCTGAAATAATCGAAGGCGCTGAATGAAAAGGTTCCCGATGAGGCATCAGGGAAAAATTCCACAACTGACAATCCCTACACTGCAATGGTAAATTCCCATCACGGAGAAAACCCTGAACTTCTTTCATAGATTCAACTCAAAGCTATTAATTTCTTTACAGGCTCAGGAAGAAAATAGGAAGGTTACCAGCTGGCAATGGCTGTTCCTTTATGCTTGAATTACAGTGTAAGCATGACAGTACAAGACTTGTGATTTTTAGAGCAGTAATAATCTGTTATTCATTTTGTGGAATTATGGAAAATGCATGTGACTTAAGCACATGATTCGTGGAATATAAATGAAATACGAAAACAGCTAAAAATGCAAGAATATGAATGAATAATTTTCGTACTCTACAATATATCTATATCCGTACGAGAAATAAAAAAGCAGTCCTAATTCATTTACATGTCAACTACACTGAGAAAAGAAACACTAAACGTATCTCTTGCAGCAAAAGAGAAAAATTCAAAACATAATACAGTGCAGTCTTGAACGTAAAAATGACATGACACAGCAGTTTACGTTCGGCCATCTTTCCGCGAAGCGCCAGAAATCCGCCGTGCGCTCTCACGAAGTATTTGATGAGCGAGTTTCAATATCATAATGACAACTGCAAGTATATATTTTTGCAGTAAGGAAAAGACGTGGTTGAACATCTATACTATACTCTTGACACAAGAAATGAACATGACACGCAAAATTCCCGCTATGTCATGTTGAGATAGCACTCGGAATGAGCCATGCTATTTTACGACTTCTACGACTATTTACATGTTTATAAGACACGACACTGTCCAGATCCTTATACTTAAACACAATGAACACTAAGAAAAGAAACACGATATCTTCTAAACCAGATTTGCTCTAATTGAACACTTAATTTTTCACTTACAAGAACGCTGTAACGCACAAGCTAAAGACGCGCGAGAGAGTGACGCTCAAACAACGGCGTCTCCCGCGGTGTTGCCATTACAAGGCTTCAAACTCGAAAATGTCGACCGTTATTTTATATGTTAATGCATTTACACAAAAACTTCAAGGATTACTAATTATAAGTAGAAAATTATTAATAATAATTTAGAGTAAGATTTTTAATGCCAATAATTATGCTATTTACGTGCTAATGAGAAATTTTAGAATTTTACACTTTGTAGCTAATGCTACAATCACTTCTTTTCTATCGCAAATTTCGAAATTTTTCATAAAATCAAATGTGCTTAGAATTTAATTTTACATATCGATATTCATTTTCATTTACCTAGTTGCAATAGAATACTGTAATATGAGATTTAAAAAAGTATATTGACTTTGTCCTTTTAATACACTTTTTTGACATATGTACCCATAAATTTTTTACTAATCCGAAATTCAAAAAATCCTACGTTACGGTCTTGGTGCAGTCCTTCCGCGTCAAATGAGACCAAAATCACGCTTCTACGTTGAAAATTATAGAGCGAGTAGGGTTTTGCGCAGCTACATATATTTTTCTAATAATCGCGAAATAATTTTTTTTTGCGAAAATCAAAAAATTTAAGGAATGCAAATGTGTTTGCAATTAAATTTTACATCCACGTGTAAATTTTCGTTCCCATCGGTGCAATAGAAATGTGTACAATGAAGTTTGAACGAAGAGGTCGAGTCCAGGGTAGTAGATAGCTAATATACTATGCCTTCAAATTTGAGATTTGAATTGTTTGTGAGCTAGATATTTAAAAACTACGGAGTGACTGCAAATTCATGTTCAAAATTTGAACTTATATTTATTTGCCCTGTCAATTAAAATAATTTGATGTTTCAGAACACATAAGTGGAGGTAGGAATCAAAGGAAAAAGAAGCGAAAACTTCCAAAGTACAAATTTTACCTTTTTTTTAATAAAATTTTTTATAGTTATAAATGGTAAAAGCACTCTAGTCATTAAAAAATTAAGAGGACGCATTTCAGAACGGTATGTTATCGGCATTACTTGTATTTTAATACTATCCACGTTTGCCTGTGAACATTCTCCCTTAACGTGGTGAGGTCAAATTTAACTAGAATTGAAGTTGTACGAGTCAGCCGTCGAAAACCAGGTACATGCCAGCGTTAGTTTTTTTAACTTTATCTAATGTAAAATAGTCGTATTCACATTCATATTACAATACAGAATCAAATTACACTATTTTACTGTCATTTAAAGTTAAAGCAGTATTTTAAAATTCAAGAGGAGCACTCATTTTTAGCAGGAAAATGAGCAGGATCGCTGGTACACTGAGCAAAAACGGTAGTTGCTCTCATAGGGATAGAAGATTCGCCCCACGTTCCCTTTATTCCACCCAGCTGGTCCATGAATGGGTGCGGGCTTGACCGGGAGTAACTGTTATGATGTCCAGGTAAAAAAGATATAAAGTATTTGAAACACTTGTGTCAAACGCAAAATTGCCAACTGGACATAAATTAAAATTCGTTAGTGAAAAACCAGTTTGTGCAACCGTACGTGGGAAAATCGTCAACAAAAGTTTATCTCTCGCTTGATTATTACATCTACACATGGGATATCATGGTCTGGAGATGAGATATGACAATGAATGTGGTTGAATATGAATAAGGTAGCTTATAGCAGGTAAAGTAAGAATAATTATAACACACATTCGATTTGGATGAACAACTGAAAAATTTATGTTTCGAAATTTCAAAGGACACATCATCCATCTGTAACATTATTCCAATATCTAACCTAATAATACCCGTTGTGTGTATATCTATATAGCTGTTTGGTGTCCGCTTCTTAAGAAACATAGGATGTCTGAGTTTGCGGTATCATGGATATCGAATTTCTCAGTGTATTGAAAGACGGGCTTACATGCATTGATTTGTTTGACATTTTATCAGGATGGATTCGGTTAGGACATGATAGGTTAGGATAGGTAAGTAATGTTGACGTAATTTTTTCACGGGTCCACTTAGCTTAACGATGACATTGTCAGTGGAATTTCCACGGTGCTGCTACTACCTAACAATACCCATGGTTTATTTGCTTGGACTCCGCTCCTTCCATTTCTTTGTCACGCTCTATAAGTATAGTTATAATGACCGTATCTGTGATACGAGTTTCACCAGTGCGAGAGTACAATAATATTTTTTATCACGGGTACTGTTAGGAAATATATTTTTGTTAGTCATCCACGTCTGGAAAGTTTGTTCAAGAAAGGTATTGAATCCCGTCATTTTCGGCGGGCCGTGCACACTAGTACTTAAATAATAGAGGCCGCAGCGGCCGAAAGGTTAGAGCTCTCTAGTATAACTTAAGGGTCTCCGGTTTGGATTTCGGCAAGATTAACCGTTAATATTATTGTAGAAATACACATCTTTGAGCTTTTTTCCACAGTTACTCCAAGGAAAGTAACGTTTGATCTCTCCGGAGGCTGCTTCTTATTTTACATTTTGTGGTCCTGTGTTCAATTTTTTCATTTTAAATGTAAGATTTCTCACAGGTGTTCATGGGGTGAGTAAATTGAACTTACTTATTTAATTCATTCACGAATCCATATGAAAAATCTTAATTTGCTGCAATTAAAGCGGCTGCTGGCGAAAGTGAATAGTAGAATGGTTCAGAAATTTACTTCAAAATCTTGAAATTAATTTGCAAGTTGGATCCCTGTAAATTTAACGACAGATTGACCAACCTTCTTCGAACTTCTTTGTCTTTAACATTTAAAATTAATTCCTCCAGGGCCTAGGATTTTCAGCAGAAACTTTTTATAAAACTGTTTTCCTCGTTATTGCTTGAATACTTGTATTGAACTTTTTGCTTCTTTAAAATTAATTTCTATTTTTAGAATAGACGTATGATACAGAGGGTGAAGCAATCAACTTCTCTGAGTTTTACGCTCGTGTCAATAGCTGGCCTCTGCCCCCACTCTACGAGTATCACCGCCACCATCACACATACCACCACCACCACCACCACCACCACCACCACCACTGCACCTGTGATGGCTGCCAAATACCGCCATTCTACTCAATTACGACAGCTCTATCGAAACTACATGTTTATTTGAATGAGAAGAGAAAAATATTACGAATTGTGCAATTATATATTGCTGACGTAATTTTCTTCATGATAAGTTGTGAGAATGTCATTAGTATTTCATTCTTTTGCGGGAACATAAATAATAGATATCAACTGAACACGCACATTTAAAGACTGTTGTTCGTTTTGCGTCACATTAGTTCGTCGTCAAGCAAAGTGAACAATATTTATATTCAAAAAGCTGTCGTTACTTAGTTATTACAAAATTAAGTTAATTATGCAATTTTCCTAAATCTCCTGCCGATTTCAAAATTTTAAACTCAGCTTCAACCCCGTATGCCCTCAGAATTTTAGAGTCCTTACATATTTTCAAGCGAAACCATCATTTGAACAATGTGGACAGTTCGTACCTTTTGCAAATAGTGAATAGGTAGATTCCTCGTCAGAACCAGCCTAATTTCATTTCATACTTATGTGTCACATGTATTCTTTTTGTGCTTCCGTATTTTATTCTTTGTTCTTGTCCGTCTCATACTCTGTATTTTTACTTTCATGATATATTTATAGTACCTACAATTCATTTTACTTTGATCTTGTATTTCAGGAGTAATTCTTTTGTTTTTCGTGTGAACTGATGATGGAGCTGGACTACGTAACGTTTTCTTAGTAAAAATGATGAATTGTATCGGAATTTCATTCGTTTTCAAGTTTCTGATGAGGCTGCGATTAAAGCAAACCACTGTCGTGTTCAGATATATTAAGTTGATATAATTACAACTTGCTGGCTGATAACTGTACGGAGATAATGCTAGTTTGTGCAGTATGTTTTACGACAAGAGGTACACAATTTCACTAGCAGAAAATGGCCACATGAACAGTTTTTCTGTGAAATTTTCAGAACACTTTGGGTTTTTGAGATATTAGCAGTTTATTGTTTTAAAGTATGAAATTTGATGATACAATTACTTGCAATATTTAGTTTGGATTTACGTTACAAACACTTCTAATGTACGAGAGTGTACAATGATAAAATTTCCTTTCAGTGATATTTTATTAGAAGGTTTAAGCAAAAACGTTTTGAATGAATTTGAGGAAGATCTCGTGGCCAAAATTTCAGAGGCTGGTGGCCAAGATTACCTAGTGTAAGCTAGGGGGGTCCGTAGTTGCAAATTGCTGGTGACCCTGGTGGAAAATCAACCCTAAATTTATTATTATTATTAATGCGGTAACAGCATACTCCGATGATTTAACGCAAGCAGATCCTAGAGTTCGTATGTGTTTGACCAAATACCCCGTCTTAACTTCCTCTCTACAACTCGGAACAAAAGACAGAGAAATAAACTGTTCGGTGCAACTTAAAATCGATGCCGGCAATTGGACTAACGTTTGTTTCAAGCCTCACCATTTATCGGTGCTAAGCTAGAAGCTGTTAGAGCTGAATTCGAGCTCCTATTAAACCTGGTGTAATTCGAAGATCCAGTTTTCTCTCGGCGTCACTAAAGAAGGAATCTGGTAAATGGAGACATTGTGAAGATTACAGAGTGTTGAACTCATTCACCGTAGGTGAAGGTTCCCCATTCCTCACCTTCGCTCTCTTACCCATGTCCTTGCAATAAACAAAAATCTAAGTTCAACCATGAGCGAGCCGTCCTCGAAATTCCTGTTGCTCTTGATGATATTCTTAAAACTGCTGTCACCCGTTTGGGCTGTGCGAATTCCTGTACATGCCTTTCGTTTGAAAGATCTCTGGAGACCCGCGTTACAAAAATATGTTGGCGCGATCTTAGCTAACACAAAAACTTCATCATCTATTTGGAAAACTTATTTATCGTCTCCTGAGCAGAAGAAAAACACCTACACGATGGGTTCTAAACATGTCATTTTGATGCTCTTTACGCCTAAACGATGTGTGTCCTCGCACAATCCAAGTCGCGTCTGCCTGTAGACCATGTGCTGTAGACAAATGTAGTTTCTTTCAGGCAAAACTTACTTCCCTTGGGGACAAGATGAGCGCAGGTGGCGTACGGCCATCTGCTGACAGAGCATAAGCGGTTACCGACTGCTGTTAATGTCCCCATGACCTTCGGAGTTTCATGAGCTTTGATTGAATATCGTGCGAAATAAATTTTGACGCTGACTTTCCCGATATTTTTTTTTCGACTGATATCTCGTCGCAATTTCTTTCTTGAAATCTGTGAATAATTTTGTCCTTATCGCCCGACCTCTCAACTTGAGCCTCTCATAGCTAAGTAATTGCTGCAGATGTATTAGCTAGACATTCCACAAGCATATAATTGGTTTTTAGGGGTTTTGGATGTTGCGTAAATTTACTTCTCTCGCATGAAAATTCTAAAAACTCTGAAGCAGAAGTGCGCAACTTTGAGACTCGAACTCTCAGCGAAGTTATGTGATAGCGATCGCAGATAAAACTTGTTCAATTTGGAAGTAATGGTCACCGCTTTAAATACGTTTACTTGCGACGTTCCTTAGCACGTTCTTCGAGATGCGGTCATTGGTATTCCAAGCAAAATGGCGGGAGTGATCAGTTAATCTTTTCACGTCATGACTCTTATTAGTCAGATACATGATACCAAACATCATTTCGCTCACCGCCAAGTGAAAGCGAGGAATTTGTTAATTTAGTATTAAAGCTGCGTACTATTGCACGTATCTAATTAATTAAGAATGTAAAGTGAAGTTTTACATGTAATTTGTCTGTGTGCAGGCGATGCTCCTGGGAGCAATTTAGGGTTGATGGCTTGAGAGATGCACTTAGGTTAGGTAAGGTTAGATTAGGCATGTTAAACTTTGTTAGGTCCGAATATGTTAGAATTGTTTCCGATTGCCTTGGAATTTTATTTTATGAAGTCATAAAATATTAGGATGGAATAAGTTACGTTCGGTTATCCATGAAAAAAAAATAATCGTGAATACTTTCACGGGACATAATACGTCACTTTCGTTGTCCCTGGTGCGCTAGTAACGTGAGGAGTGAATGCTATCTATACTTTGAAATTAGTTTACGCTTTCCATGTCAGTCTGGTTGAAAAATCTCTTGAGTTTTCAATTTTCAGTCGGCACACCTTAGCAATCTTCATTGCTTCATGATGCTAGACAATCATAAGAATGTTAATATAGAGTAAGTGAGGTTTACGCTCAATCTTTGTCACGGCCTATAGAGCTGCTTTAAGCGCAGCTCCGCATATCTGACGAACTTAAATGATTGTTAGTAGTGAAGTGGCGAATAGTTCTGATAATTCAGTTTAAATCTTAACACGTTATTGGGCCATATGTGTACCACTAGGTAAATTGCTCATTCACGTAGCAGTACAAATAAATGACATTTGATGTTTCACGATATTTATAATAAATAACTTATCATGCGAGGCGAAATGTTATCTTGCAATTGTATTTTTTATATTTCTTAGGAAGGCTAAAATGTTTTCGAGCAGTAAAGTCGATTTCCCTATTCTGCAACTAACAACGTAACCAAATCAACTGTTAACAACTGCAGAAACGCAGTGAACGTGTTAAAATTAACTAGTAAGTTGGGCACCTGGAAATTTGGTGACTGTTTGGCATCTAGGGCGAGTAGAAATTTATCGCAATTGCCAGTAAGACCTGCGTTGTTTTCCTCTTACTATGAATGACTATAAGAGAGATGCATAAAGGAACCTCCTCCTACATTTTTACCTGATCTCGGGTAATTTATTCAAACAATAATTGATTTGTGAAATTGAGTTGAAGTAAAGCGTAGGCATATCAGATATTTCATTCCGGTAAATCTGAAGGATATGTCAGTTGTCGATTTTCCACTTTTTGGTGCCTGAACCTAATTAATTGAATCAAAATAAACAAGTTTTCTTTTATGCACTTTCCGTCTCAAATGAGTATTTTACGATTTATAGCGGTAAGTTTAGTTTCGTCTTTGATGACGAATGCGCTCGAATTAACAGCTACTCATCGATTTTCGAATTTTTGTTGCTTGAATCATGGTAATAACATCGAAATTAACAACTTTTCTTCTATACACTTTTTTTGTCAAATGAGTATTTAACGAGGTATAGCGGTAGGTTTGGTTTCGTCTTTGATGACGATCGCACTGGAAGCGAGTGCGCATTGCAGTGTTGCTGTCCGACGTTCACCTTGAATTACTTGCCGCTTCAAACACTGGAGTTGTGGCCAGTCATTTACCGCTATAGCTAATAAAATACTCATTTGAGACGGAAAGTGCATAGAAGAAAACTTGTTTATTTCGATCTAATTAACTATGCTACGGCATCGAAATTTACAAAATCGATAACTGACATATCCTTCAGATTTACCTTCATTCCTAATAAACATCATAGAGGTCATTTAAAATCATTGGTTGGAGTATCCTGTTTGTTAACTTTTAACGTTGGTTGATTCTCACAGCATCTTTCAGAAAGCCTCTTAAGATGAAATGAAGGATTAAACCGCGCTATATAACATACACGAAACTACCAAGAAACATTTTCAGTGGAAACAATGGCAGAAATAAGTTGAAAGATCGCTGTCGCGAAATATTTTAACAGCGAGCAGTGACCGCACACAGCCAGGCTCCTGGCGGACTAACTCACAGCTGGTCCCAAGGCTATGGAAAGGGACAGCATAAGTTCGTTCATTAACAAGACCAGCAATCAAGTTGATTAAAAAACCCAGCAATGTGAAATCAGTTCGACAGACCAGTAACTAAAGAGGACCCTAGTTATTAACTCTTGCGAGTAGTATAAAAAATGCAACAATTGCATTATAAAAATATAAACTGATATAGTTTGGAGATATTTAGCTTTATTGACTAATTTTTGATACCTTTTTATAACTAGAAAATTCTTACAAAAACCTTAAACTCATCTTTAGATATAAATTTCAATTTTCTTAATCTACTCAGAAGACTTTAACCGATTAAAAATATTTCCATTTATTGTCACGGTCGGAATTTGGAGTGTAGCTCAGAGGATACTCCAGTGTGAAAAGCTACAGCCGTCTGAGTCTTTTTATTCTTGGTGTGATTTAAGAACCACAGAAATAGTCAGCGCAACAGATTTTAGGTGATCAATTATAAAATTTTAGGAGGCCACTCAGTACCATTAATTAAATCGAAGTTAACCACAGAAACCTTAAAATTACATGTGGTGAATTTTGTTCAATTGTATACTAAAATGCTGCCAAATTTGTGGTGGGTGACTTTGATCAAACGCCTCGTCACTACTCATCTGAAACCACCCCAAAAAAATACCCCCGTCAAGTTTCTCAGATATACTAGATGCCTGTCATAAATGCTGTTATTCAGAACAGTAACGTATGTGAAACTAAAATCTCGAGAAGAACTTTAATCTTGGAACTTCTTATAGCCTTCAGTAAATCAGAAGAAGAGCCTTCTGAATCAGGAGTAGATCGTTTAAATATAGATGAATTTACTGCACAAAAGAGATATAAATGGCAAAGACTTTGTTTGAAAGGAAAAGGAACAAAACAAACAAAAAGTGCAAAGAATGTAGACGTTATTGCTATGGGGAATGTGCTGCACCTGTGAAGAAATATAAACGGCATATCTGCAAGAATTGTAATAAGAACGTTAATAGATTAATCACAGGAGTTCTGTGAAAGGATTTTCAGTTCAATTTCAAGATTAATCACTTTTCTGGAATAAATCTAATTTCGTATCTGCTTTATTCATAAATGGATCTAACGTAAATGAAATTTATCAAATATACGTGTTGGTTTACTCTGACCTTCCATTTACCTATTTCTTGCCATATAAAATCAGTTATTTTGCTATCGATTTATACATAATGACATCATAATGATTAATGATTTCATCCAACATTTTAGGGGTTGAGACACAGCCGGCATTTTAATTTTAAGGGGATTTTCAAATAAAAGTATTATTCAATGACAGAATGTTGCGAGTCTCGATCCATATTGAGCTAGGTATGTGAAATAATGAGTATAATAGTCTCAATTGTAGAGAATGATATATATATATATATATTTAGCTGCAGTCTTAGCCACAACCAAAAAATCCGAAAAATGTTAGAAACGATTATTTATTATCCGCTCAAAAGTTAAAACGGAAAAAGTTGACACTGAATTTAAGAAAAACTCAGTTCTACAAATAAATCACTTAAGAAGGCTGGATTACGCTTCGACTTAACGATAATAGAGAAAATAAAATGTACGCTAAATTTAATGCGCCAATTAGTCCTGAGAAGTGTTGATCAGAAATGTGTGTATCTTAGCAAGGTTCATCTAACACTAAAGAAACATCTAAAAAGAGTGATGAACGGTGGTTGGATTCTTGTCCTGCAGATTTTAAGCTCGTACTTTACAAACATTAAGTTGATGATATTTTTTTAATGTTGATGAATAGCTTGCATTCAAATTTATTTCTAGAATATTTGAATTCACTGCACCCCAAAATCAAATTTACTATGGTGGTCTAAAAAGATAATTGTCTTTTATTTTTAGACCCAACTATAAGACGTAAAGATGGTAAGTTTGAAAGTTTTGTTTTCCTTAAGCAAACATTTACCGGGTGAGGAATTAATTTTTTCAGTTATTGTACATCCTTTTTTGAACTAAATAGCATCAAAACTGTTGGCAATGGCTCATTGTGTGTGCTAATGATTTAAAGCCATCCATAAGGAATTTGAATTTGTGAAAGTTTTTTTTGCAACAATGGCTTTCCATTCAAGCTAGTAGATTCTTGTGTCAAAAACTTTTTGACGAAAATTTTTTTCTCGATGTAAAAAAACCTACCGTTGTAAAAAGGATTTTTTTCTCGTTCGCGTTTTTCGGCCAACAATTAGAAAAATTAAAAATGGAGCTTGTCGTTCTTCTTTCAAAACATTTCCGCAGATTGATTTTAAAATGGTGTTAGTTCATACATAAGGAATAGGATCGTATTTCAATTATAAAGATAAAACGCCCAAAACCATGCACTGCTCTGTCATTTACAAATATGATATACTGAATGATATACACTGAATATCAATATTTTCACACGACATAATGAAAAATTTATTTTATGGTTAATAATTTTAAAAATCCAGAATGAGGGGACATGAATGCATTATAGTTGCACGCGGTGTGCGTCTGAATACGAGGCCTCGACTACTCTAGCCCTCGGTCGGTATTCGTGTGGCAGGGCACGCCGGCAGGAGTTTTAGAACCAACCAGTTCCTTTCCACACCTTCCAGTTCTTCGGTACGCTCTCATGCAGAAAAGTGTGATATTCCAGTTAGGTTAGACGATTTCAAAGTAATATCTTCTGCATCTTATCAAATAAGCCACCGCTTCAGAATCTCTTTAAATTAAAAAAAAAAACAGTTTTAAATGACATGCAATCAACTTGCCCCTTACAACTAATGTAATATTGATACTAAACGTTTTCATTTTTTACTTCTTAGTTGTTTCTTCTGTGTGTTTTGTGTTGTCGCTTGATTGATATATTTTTATTTACGTTCGATATTTGACTAGATTTTCTCTACTCGTTTTCAGAGATGATAACCCAGGATGTCGAAACGTTCCAAATATTTTTATTCATTAGCTTTCTTCAATAAAATAATGATCACATTAAAGACATGTTTCCTTGCACTTTTTTTATAATAGAAATGAATATCAGTCAGTGAGAAAACAAAGGTGAATTGATTACCAGTCAGCGAGAAAACAAAGGTGAATTGATTACCAGTCAGCGCGAAAACAAAGGTGAAATGATTACCAGTCAGCGAGAAAACAAAGGTGAATTGATTACTAGTCAGCGAGAAAACAAAGGTGAATTGAATACCAATCAATGAGAAAACAAAGGCGATGGCGTTTTCCGAAAACTCTTCAAATTTTAACTGCTGACTGAGTATAAAATTAAGCCTAAAAATACGAGATGCACGCTTACCTGAATAAATTTGAAGGATGAAAACTCTGCTTGTTTTTTTATGTTAGGTTTAATCTTGCACGTAAAATAAGATTATAATAATGAAAATAAAACGGAAACTTGAAGTTCAATAAAAATAAACGGAAGATTATAATAATTTGAATTTAATCATTATATTGGTGTAGTTTACAATATAAAAACGAAAAACGAGATATTTGGTATAGCGTTGAAATTTACAGCGGTATCAAATTGCAGAGTATAAATGGTTACACAATCTAGCCCCAGTTCTCTAACTAAACCCAGAGTGCTCTGCTCGTTTGACACGCAATGTGCGGTTCGTGGAGCTGACATACGTGATATTGCGCGCAGCGGAACTTACAGACAATAGAGGAGTGAAGATTCGGGGAATTTTGTCTTTGGGTAGAAGAAGGATTTGGTTGTATAGTTACCAGTAAAAACTTTTTAAAGCAATATTTCAGGAGAACAATGACGTCAGAAATGTTAGTTCACGTAACACTTTTTCCTGTTGTTGGTTTTATACGGAAACCAGAAAAACTTTTGTTTGGCGGCAGCTGCAAAGAAAAGCTTTATGTCATTTTTTAACCGAAAAACCTTCCAATCGTAAAATTAACCGGTCTCAGAAGATATCCACTTGATGAAATAATGAGCGAAGAAATTCAAATTCAGTGTGTTAGAGCAGATACATCAAGCAAATTTTAGAACCCGAGACAAAAGGGTTTCGATATCATTGAATTATTTGACCTTGAGCGAGTTTGAAAATCGTAATCCTAAACCAGAGAAGAAAGTTTCTCGGAAGACAGCAGTTTCTATGTACTTTGTCCTCGATCCCTTCTATTAACAAGGGTATCTGAAAACGATCATCGATCAATATTTTCACACGACATAATGAAAAATTTATCCCATGTTTAACAATTTAAAGGAAGAATCCAGTATGAGGTGACATGTGATGGATCCCAAATACAGAATAAATCAATCATGGATGCACCTCCACATATATATAGGTTTAAATTCAGGTGGACAACCGCTGAAACCAGACTTCTCTTAGTTGCACATGAACACGTTTGCAAGAGTGGCACCAAGTGGGATGCTCATGCTCAGAGTTCCTAGTTGTTCATGAAGTTTACCCTGGATGATGGATAAAAGTCCAGTTTAATGAATTCTAGCAAATTTTTAAATAATAAATGAGATCATCCAAATACTGTCACAGATGCAACCGTGAAAAAACACGATAAACAAAAGAGTAATAGTGTTTTTATAGGCAAAGTAACACTATCTACATCGCTGTACATTAAAGTCCTGAAATATTGTACTTTCCGGGTTCTTTTACTTTTGAAAGGTGTTAATTCAAAGAATAGGAATATTTTAATGCCTTATCCCTGCTAGTACACGGTTTCAAAACTGGAAAGAGAAATTGCTGGGAAACGAAAAATTTAAATGCTGGGTGTATTATTTGCTGCACAAATTGGCTGAAACTTGAATTTGAACTTTACATCAGTTCTGTGAATTTTAGCAACTCAAAAAGAATCCCAGAGCCCATTACGTCAGGATGGCATGGAAGGGGATGGTTAAAAATGCAAAATTCATTTAGTTTTCTTTTGTGAATCTGTTCAATTATCTCCTTAAATTCATAAATAGTTAGACTTACTTCTCTAAAAATGGTTTTTCTCATCAATAGCGAGAACTGACTGAGGGTTGTTTCTCCAGACGATGAAGATCCAGAAGACCTTCAAGGTGGCAGAAGAAAACAGGGTGGAAGACTTTTTTGAATTTATCTCTTATGTTAAAGTTTGGCTTGCATTAATTAATGTAAGTGGTAGGATTGCAATGATCGGCAGTACAAATTTGAACGGTTGAACTTCGTATAATTATCTCTGACTTCACATTTCTCAAGAAAGTTGCGGCCGAATTCAAACTTTACATGCTGTTTTTCAATTACTCTCAAATCTTATATGCGCCTCATGATATGGGATGCTTTATTTATTCTTTATATTTGTTTGGATGTTTTGCTCACAAATAAATTTCAATAAAAATTAAGGTTGTGACCATGACAAATAGGATTCCAAGTGCTGCTCCTCCTCAGACAAAATTCTGTCAAAGTGGTAAAATATAAACCCATGTAAAACGTAAGTTATACGATACGTTGTCGTAAATTGAGCCTTCGTTTTAAAACAAATCAATGCGTTGAGAAATTACTGCCGTTTCAAACTATATGCTTAGCAACAGGATTTAACTGAAAAAAAGAAAAACATGCTGTAGGGAGAAAGACCTTTAAGAATGATTTATAATTTAATGGTATCCTCCTGAAATTGTGAATAAAGAATAAAGATTATAGACGAAATGAATCAAAGTAACGCTTGACGTGCCGTTAAGAACAATAACGCTTGACAGAAATGGTAAGATTTCAAAGAAATTGGTAGCTACAATTGATTTATTACTGCAGCAAGTCCTCGAAAACAGTAAAATCTCGCTAGAATTACTATTATAATAAAATGACATAACCTGGTAGAATGATCTCGCGCAGACCACACCACGTGACTTGCAACATGGCGGTAACATCACTTGAACACGAATGTTGACTGCAGCATGCCTGCATTACACGTTCGCAACACTTTATATTATATTTATGATCAAAATTTTAAGTTCAATGGTCCAATTGAACTGTACTGTGCAGAACCACGACTTTAGATTGCACCTTTAAATTTACCTGAACAATTGCATCATCTTGAGGAGAGGTAGTGAGTTGTTCACCTATGATGAAACACAATAGTGCGATCTGATTCATGATGAGCGCTGAGTGTCTGAGAACAACCCTCTACGTTTTATCTGAGCTTGAAACAACCGTATTGAGATAACCGTGCAAGATAAACTGTAACACACGAATTTATCGCAAGGTAATGGCTAGACAGATAGAATTATCAACGAGATAACCAGCAGAAGAGAGATGAGCGACCGAGGGTTCGCCTCCTGAGGCTTCTTTAAATGTTCTTCAGATGGTGCCAAGATTCTTTTCTCGCGGTGATCTCGTTGGGGTAGTAATTCATCGCTGTTGTCAAGAAGACCAGCGCTATACTGAGCATCACGTGAACGGAGGTTTTTTTATTGTAAACCGGCGAATCTGCTGCAACATTTATGTTTCATTGATCATGTATAACTTATACTAGCTAGGTAATTTCTGTGGAACATTAATTAATGCGCACTGAACATATTCCAATTTATTTTCGTGATGAAAAAAATGAGGTATAATGTTGATCTAGGACACTAATTTCGATAAAAAACAAGTAAGCATTCACACTGTAAAGAAGAGGCATTCCGTACTAGTTATGCCAAGTAATAAGCACTGCGAACGTTGAGGGCTGGCATGGTGCAGTCACCGTTCGAGCCCAAGTGGATGCTTCCGCCATGTTACAGGTCACGTGGGGTGGTATGCGTTATATCATTCTACTATGTTATGTTATTGCATTATACCAGTAGTTCCAGCCAGATTGTATTGTTGTCGATGACTAATTGCAGTTATTTAGAGAATAATTTGTAGCCACCAATTTCTTGAAATCTTGCAATTTCTATCTTACGTTATTGTTCTTATCGTCACGAGTATTATTTTCATTCATTTTGTCTTTTATCTTTATTCACAATTTCAGATAAAGACACTAAGTTATAAATCCCTCCTGAAGATTTTTCTCTTAATAGTAGATTTTGCTCTTTTTTCTTGTGAAATTCTATTACTTAACTGATGGTGTAAAAATGTAGTAATTTATCAACGCAGTGATTTTGAAAAACTTGAGCTCAATTTACGCCTAAGTACCGAGGAATTTTTAAATTATATAGACTAATATTTTGCCACGTCAATAAAATTTTGTTTGCAAAAAAGCAACAATTATTATATAGCTGTCATTATCACGACCCTAATTTCTTTGATTGAAATTGCTTTATAGGCGAAACATTCGAAATAAGCTATCGAATAAAATTAATTGATGTCAAGCGTTGCCATAAATATTTTGATCTAACCACAAATTTACAATTACCACGAGGAAATGAAGTCATTGGTCAATTGCTCCCTGTCAGTAGCCACTGAGTGTGGCCAGGCTTCGAAAGAATCACAACAAGTCTGAATCATCTGAACGATTTTTTTCCCACGGATTTCAGCGAAGGATCGAGCTGCAAGTTTAAGTTCAGAGTGAGCGGAAACAGCAAGGAGTTCGTATTTTTGAATAGTTAGAACGTATGAATATAATTCAACTTCTCAAATGATCGTGATAACTACGTTGCGTAGATACTCATAGTCTGAGATCCTCCCATTTTCACACTTTAAATTTTTGTGCATGGACTTACACACAGGGAAAAATAATAGAGATCATTAAGATTATGTATAATTAAACATTCGAATAAATAATTTGCGTGTGAATGCATTGCATCCCATGCACAAATCTCCCCCCTTTAATAACTCGTTTTCAAAGCGAAATAACATAAGTTTTATTTTTATGAGTTCCGTGCTAAGCTTCTGAACCACATTGTTGGTATGAATAGTTCTTTGATACTATCATAATAGCCTTAAGAAACAATCTACTGATGCATTGGTTGAGGTTGATGAATTGTCTTAAATTGTTTAAAAACAACATTGTTTGAAGTATGGGGTAAAACATTATTTAATCAATTGAAAGTTCCCCCGATACCCCGGATATTATTCGTTGACTACTAATATATGTGATAAGTTCTTCGACTCTCAGATTACTAACATTAGTTCAATCGCCTGTTATTTAAATCATCCGATATGCTTAAATTTCTAGTGCAAGGATTACCGCCCGCCAACTTTCGGTGGTAGAGGTCCCGAGCGACACACATCCTGTATCTTAATCAACAATCCTTGATCTTAATGCCAACATTTAATTATGTACGCTATCCGCTCGTAAGCTGCGTGCATCCCAGATAGCGCAACCTATAACTTCTCACGATTTGTTTGTGTTAAAAAACAGATGATAAGCTCAGATTAGGTGAGTTTAGATTAGCATACCATGGGTTATGTTAGGTATGATAGCTTTTCCTTTATTTACCTCTTTAACGTCAGAATTTTTGTACTCATATTAGCGTTTTTATAACCACCGTCATTCGACTGACACTGGCATCAGGCTGTCACCGACATCGGAATGAGGGAGGAACTGCCACTCGGTAGTAGACGTTAAGATGTCAGGGAAAATTTTTTACAAAAATTTCAGTATATTAAGGCCATTTTCGAAACTAGACCGTATGGTCCTTAAGGGCTTTAGAGGGTCAATATAAAAATAATCGATACACGAGGGTAATTTTAAATAGGTAATGATAATTAGTATCTTTGTTATAATTGTTGTATGTCTACTCCCATTATTTTTGATACTATTATTATTAGTGTTATTATTACCACTATTATGTTAGTGTAAGACTCCTTAGCCACTACAATGCATTCTAAAGAGAATGAAGAGCAAGTACAATTTAGTGTGGAACTGTAGAAGGGGAAATTCACCCACAAAATTGTTCTCATGCAGGGGGCCTTGTCCAAAGGAATAGCAAGTTAGAAAGTAAGCGGAAGAAAAGACAAAGAAGAAATAACAAAGAAGGCATGAAAACTAAAGAAGTAAAGTGGGGTCGTAAAATAGAAGTCTCGAAGGCTTATCTATACAGGGTGTTGTGCATGTAATTTGATGTACATATTTTAATCATATACAGGAAATCGCTAAATGAAACGATTTTCTTGAGTGACAAAAACCTTAAAGCTCTTTTTTTTCGAGAAATGACGACCTGAAATAATTTTAGGTTCCTGTAGGAATAGGCTCACAATACAGGCAACGAGTAAAATATAACTTCTTGGGCAGGCTGTTGGGGCGCGCTTTAGCCTATTCCTACGGGAATATAAAATTATTTCAGGGTATCATTTATCGGAAATGAAAGTGTTTTGAGGCTTTTATCACTCATGAAAATCGTTTTCTTTAGCTTTTTTCTGTATATGGTTAAAATAAGTGCATAGAATTACACAACACCCGGTACAGCCGAGATAGCCGAACAGTAACAGTATTCTCCTGAGAGCTGAGAGCGCTAGTCCCCATAGCATAAAACAAACAAACCTAACTAACTTAAGCCTATTTCTTATATTATACCTCTGAAAGGAGCCTTAAATTTTCATCATGAATATCTAGTTATTTGGAAGCTACTTTTTCCCTCCCGCCATTACTGATTATATTAGACTTAATACAAGAAACAGGCTCCGGGAAGAAACTTCGTACATTTTCGACATTCAATTATAAAGTCCCTGATAAGAACATTTACCCTACAGGCAATCCAGCTTAAGAAGTGCTCCTATTCTCCGAGAACTCTTTTTGAATGGTCTAGGGACGAACTGGTGTACATGGGACACAGACACCTCAGTCCTAGTGTCTCATCGTGAACGCTGCGATTACAGGCTCAACTCTGCGCTATCTCTCGCCCGGGTGTTCCGAATAGTGCGGTCTCATTCTTTCAATAAAAGACGGGAGCCACGCACTCGGTACTGCAAATACATCAAAGATAGTCAGAAGTTGCTGCGGATACTCGTCATTGTGCTGGTTCTCCCGCCGTTTGTTCTAGCTCTCGTGACGAGTTTTGAGCTTGTCTCTCCTAACATCTTCACGCAGCGAGCTCTGATGAGTGGAAAATTCAACTCAACGTCTCAAAGTTATTCAAAGCTTTAGAAAATTAATACTTTTTTATTTGTTCTATCCATTATACTGTAAATAATTCCAAGTTGTTGCTGAGGTTGGTAATGAGAGTTGAGATTTTTATAAAATCACATCGCACTTCTTGAGGGTGATCTCAAGAGCCACGATTCTAGAAAAAGGAATGATCACAGTTGAAAGTATGTTGCTGCTGTCGCAGAGACAAGAACTTTTTCAGTCTGCCTTCGTGAAACCTGTTAAAGGTGACAAAGTAATAGTGCTCCTCGCGGAAACTTCAAAGCTAACAGAATATCGATTTACTGTTCTCCATACTAAATTGTTCTCCATACTAATGCACATGATTCGTGAAAAGTAAAAAGGTAAAAAGTTGCTATTGGATATTAAGAAGGAATGTAAGGCTTACCTGCGAAAGCCTGTGGCACAAATTCCCTGCGTCTGATCTTGATCACATCAAATATTGTTATTAGTTTTATTCTTGGAAAACGTGGTCCTCCTCTAGATATATAATCGATGAAGTAATCCAACAAAATTCACTGCGAATTTTGTACATTTCAACAGCCATTAAAGTTATTTAGCGAGAGAAAAGTAGTTTCTTACTCACAAATTCTTGAATTCATTTGTTCATTTTTTTTGCTATTTATTCAATTTGTTCAGAATTTTCATGACAATTCAGTCTGAATAAAGATACAATACGTACGTGAAAAAATATGACGCGCTCGCAGCCGAGACGGAGAGTTCGAGTCGTAAGGACTTGAGGCGGAACCCAATGCCTCCTATATCTCCAGGTCTGCTCATGGAGACCGTGACATCAGAGCAGTGGTCGAAGATTTTATATCATTTGTGGCGAATCGTAGGAGCTAAATTTAGTTAGGTTCAATATACTGTTGATTTTTCGCCGAGCAGTCTTGACCAGGCCTAGAAAAATCCTAAGAGATTTACAGTGATACATTTCTGTGTAATCATGCGAAAACAAATCCGGTTTCCCTAACTATTTTTAATATATCAGAAAATAGAACCCTATGCGAGCTTCTCTTGGCTCAGAATTTTCCTGTGCCATTAACTGAAAAAATTAAAACTGAGGAAAGAAAGTACTACAGCATTTTGGTGCAATATCTGAAGGCTAAAGTCCTCATTTCATCACTGTGGCGTTTGAGGTACACATTACACAAGGTAGGGCTTGTTTACACCTCTTCCTTTTCATGTTATTCCTATAAAGTACGAGGTCGTTAAAATTCGTCTATTATAACAAAAGTTTAAAGCAATTCAACGAATCGACGAAAAATTCGCAAACTTGGACGCTATCATTGAAATCTGGCTGAGCAACTACCCCGATCTTTCTAGTCTACATCGCTTCAATAGAGATTACCACTTTTAAAACGCATATAAATCAGGAAGGACACAATAGATTAGATTAGATTATAAGTTAGTTTAAGCCTCCCTAACCGCTACATAAATAGAGCGTATCGAAGAGAGGAAGGAGGAAGGTACCATTTAGTATGGAGATAAAGCCCATATGAGACGGTGGGATCGAGTGTGAACATTTGCGCGTATCATCGCTAGCTCCACCCATTTCCTCTCTTTTTGTAGCAACTCTGCTCTCTGTGGCGGTGCCCCAGCGTACACCAGTGTCGGAATTCGTGATCGCTCGCTGCACGATACGGTTCATACGGACGAACATGCACAGTGTTGCCAATCTAGCGGTTTTCCCGCTAGATCTAGCGGTTTTATGATGCATCTAGCGGAACGAAAGTGGCATCTAGCGGCTAGCGGGAAATCTAGCGTATTTTTCATAGTTTCTAGCTTTTTTCTAGCGGTATTTCTATTAGAGATTTTATTTGTTATATAAAATGTATTTGTGTTATAAACCAAGTAGAGCTTTCACATTCAGTTTGGCACTAGTTCAATCCAGATTTTTTCTCGTTTGTTTCAATGTTTAACACCTGCTCACTGCTAGTGCTAGCCGGCACCGCATTAGTCACGCTACCACGCCTGCCACGGGCAACCGCTCGAGTTGCCTGTTCGTAACAAAGACGCGTGAATAGTGATTTGTCAAAGGCGCACTATTGCCGGTGCAAAAAAATGTAAATGGTAAATATAGTGACCTTAATTAACCACAGTAAAACTAATAAACATGTTAATAAGAGTGGTGCAGTGTCCTCTGTGACTCCATATGGTGAGGATGTGCGTTGCGCTCGCTCCGCTCGCTCCGGAACAAAGTGCCTATTGTTAGAAAGAATGTACTTCTAGCCTGAATGGGTACCCTCTCTCGCCATGAGGATTCAAATGTGATATCAACATATAAATCATCAAACTAAGAATTTAATATTCCCTCATAAAGTGTGAAGGTGTTCAACCCTCGTTTATACAAGAAAGCCAACTCTCTAAACCTACAAGATGGGAGCGAGGAAGCAACGCAACAACATCAGCAGCTGCAATAACAGCTGTGAATATCAACCAAAGTTTGGTCAATATCCTGATGTGTCTAGCCTAACGCAAGACTGCAAAGAAGTGGTATCTGTTCTAATAAAATATTTCGACTCAGTGATGACAAAATTTAATAGTGATATTGACGAAATGAAAAGTGAAATAAGCGACCTTAAAACACTATCTGAAACAATAGCAGGAAAAGAAGCAGAACACAAACAAATTATTGAAGAGCAGAATGAAAAAATACAAAGCTTGGAGTCACGTCTCGATCGCTTGGAAAAAAATGATCAGCGCCGAGACCTGGAAGATAGAAAATGTACTCTCGTCATTTCCGGGGGGGAACTACCTCATTCACACAACAACGAAAATTGCAAAGAAACAGTCTGCAAAATTCTGAAGGACATCAACATCGACCTCAGTGATGCTGACATCACGTCAGCTAACAGAATGGGAAGAAAACCACTAAGTGGAAACGAGGATCGAAGAAACATCGCTTTCGAACTGAAACATTACAACAAAAAACGTGAAATTCTCTCTGCCTGCCGAGTAAATAAACCAACGTTCTATATAAATGAATATCTAATACCTTCACGAGCCAAGATCATGTACACCTTGAGAGTAGCCAAGAGAAATTTCCCGGAAAAAATCGGAACCCCGAGGACCCAAGATGGAAACATCTTCGCATTCATCCCTGGACAACCGGACTCGAGACGTCAGATTAACACGCCAGAAGAGCTCGACCAATACCTGATGCTGCAACTGGATAAATCATCGAATCAGGTCTTGGGTGTTCACCTCAATTAGGTATCAAAACATGTACCTGTGTCAAATTATATACTCGTATGCCAATAACGCCTAGAATTCTATAACTTTACACTAGATCTTCAAACTGCATAACTTCATGTCATGAATCAGTTCCAACCTCTAAAGATATATACGGCAGTTTTACCTCAATTTTGACAATCTTATGACAGATATATATGAACATTTATGACAACTGTATTGGAAATTGCAACAGCACCATCAGCAATTTGTACCTACCAATATTATGATGGAATATTGATATCCACCTTGTTCACCTTTCCTCGTAAATTGTATGTAATTTTTAACCAACAAACTATTATTATGTGTAAAACATATTAGCTGATTAGATTATCATCGTCGCTAATTTTTTTTCTATTTATCTTTATTTTTTTTAAAACTTATTACCTGTTGTATGTGAACTTTGTAACAACGCCTTCAGCAATTTGTACGCATCAATTTTGTATATTGAACTCCAATATTAATCGTTATTGGCTGAGTATTGAGTGTACCCACGAAATCACGCTAGATTTCTTACTCTTTTCTATACTTTCTAAGCTAGTTTTTAGATAGATATATCCTTTTAATCTTGACTCTGTATTTCGTTTTAAGTTGTACAATAGTACTTACTGCCTACTGTTTACTAATTTTGAATGACTGATCACGCTGATATATTAGATGAAATCGACCCGGATCTCAATCATTTGAACAGAATATTTCCAAACCTAAACGACTCTGAAAACTGCAGATATACTAACATTTCAAAATTCAACGAATCTATACGAATAACCCGGCAGGATTTTTCGCTACTGTGTTGGAACTGTAGGTCACTCTATCCAAAATTGGAAGAGATACAATGCACTATTACTGAACTTAAGTATACCTTAGATGTGATTAGCTTCACCGAAAGCTGGCTAGATGACTCGACCAAAGACATGATTAAATTTGAAAATTATCATAGTTACCATTCGCTACGAAAAAACAAGCGAGGCGGGGGCATCAGTACATACATTTCTAAGCACATGGATTCGAGAATCATAGCAAGTGCAACACTGAATCAGGATCATATAGAATCATTATTCGTAGAACTGTCTAGAGATGGCAAACGAATTGTGCTTGGAACGGTGTATAGGCCGCCTACAGCCTGTCCTATATCCTTCCTTAATGAGCTTAATCGAATTATTTCTCAGTTCAACAGGTCCTTATACAATGACATAATAATATGCGGTGACTTCAACTATGATTTGCTGAAACATGAAAGCTATGAACCAATCTCTAATTTCTTAAATGCATTTCATTCTAAATCTTTCCTTTCGATCATCACAAAGCCAACACGAATAACCTCAGAATGTGCCACGCTGCTTGACAATATCTTTATGACAGACCCAAGTGATTTTCTTGCTGGAATAATTACTTCTGACTTATCAGATCATTTTCCAGTTTTTCTTATTAAGAAAAATGTCTATCTTGCGTGCACCAAAGCACGGGCTGAAACTTACTCATATCGTAAAATAAACGAATCAAATTTAGAAGAAATGCGCACCGTTCTAGAAGATTTAATGCCAACATTGCACATCACCCAACAAAACAATAATGCAAGGAGCATTGATGAATCAGTAGTAAAGTTGACTGAAACTATAATGAACGCATACAACCAGTGTTGCCCACTTGTAACTCGTACAGTTACCCCGAAAAATAAACAAAAGCCCTGGATTACTAGAGACATCGTGATAAATATAAAGAAACGCCAAGCGTACCTAGCCCTCCTTTGCGAAGGGCGAATATCTAGAGAAACATATAACCGATTCAGAAACTATGTGACAAACCAGATAAGAACATCAAAAAAGAGCTACTTTACCCTCAAGTTTACTCAATTCAAAGCTGACGTTAAAAAGACTTGGCGCCTCCTTAACTCTTGTTATAAACCGAATAACGCCGAAAAAAAGAAAATTGGTTATATCACTCAAGATAATGTAAAATACCATGAGAAGAATGAAATTGCTAATCTCTTCAACAACTTCTTTGTAAACGTAGGGAAAACTATAGCCAATGGTATTCCAAGTGAACCTACTGATCACCTGGAATTTATGGATCATATTCGAGAACACAACTCCTTTTTCTTTACGCCTACAAACTCCTCCGATGTAATTGCGTGCATAAACAACATGAAAAATAAATCGAGTGGGTTACAAACGTTTCCAACTAAAATACTTAAAATAATTGCTGATATTGTGGCCCCGCTGATATCCAATATTATTAACCAGTCTCTCTTACTAGGCACTTTCCCGAACTCCCTCAAAGTTGCTAGAGTAACCCCTATCTTTAAAAATGGTGAAAAAACCTGTGTAAACAATTATCGACCTATCTCCATGTTACCAATTATTAGCAAGGTATTCGAGAAAATTGTGTATAAAAAAGTGTACTCTTATTTTGAACAAAAATCATTTCTCTATGATAAACAATACGGCTTTCGCTGTAAAAAATCAACAACACAGGCAATATTAAATCATTTACAATTCCTTTATTCTAATATAGATAACGGAAAGACTGTCTTCTCTGTATTTCTTGACTTTCGAAAGGCATTCGATTGTGTGGACCATAACATATTACTCTCGAAACTTCATTGTTATGGCATTCGTGGGGTTGCCCATGATTGGTTCAGATCATACCTAACAAATCGGAAGCAATACGTTGTCATTGACGACGCAAAATCGGACCCACAGAAAATTAGCCATGGAGTTCCACAAGGATCTGTTCTTGGGCCTCTCCTTTTTCTGATTTTTATCAATGATATTATTGAATCTACAGTATTTTTTTAATTCATACTTTTTGCCGATGACAGTACGTTTTCTGCGGTCCTTCCGAACGAAAATCCCACTACGATTGCGGAGAGTATAAATAATGAACTCCATAAGGTTTCACTGTGGCTTAAAGCTAATAAAATAAGCCTCAATATCGATAAAACAAATTATATTACGTTCTTATACAAGAAAAATATATCTCTACCATCCATTAAAATTGGCGAAGGTGAAATCAAAGAAACCAACTCATGTAAATTTCTGGGCATCATAATAGATAAACATCTGACCTTCAAAGAGCACATCACTCATATTAGTTCTAAATTATCAAAATCCATCGGAATCCTGAATAAAGTTAAAAATTTCCTGCCTGAAACAGCCTTACTAATGCTTTATCGAACGCTCATTTCACCATACCTGCAATACGGAATAGAAGCATGGCATGGAACTGATAAAAATAAAACTAATATAATTTTTACTCTGCAAAAAAGAGCCATCAGAGCGGTAAAGAACCTAGAATATAATGCTCACACAAATGATTCATTCAAAAATTTACAAATACTTAAACTCTCGGATCTCTACAAAATCTCCATCTGCAATTTCATCTACAAAACATTAGCTAATGATGGCGACAATAGCCTTCAACAGTTATTAACTGCGCAAACTGGTCATCACGACCATTTAACACGAAATAAAAGTAAATTCATGCTTCCTTATTATTCAAAGGCCCGCTCGCAACATAGTATACTATTCGTTGGAACTAAAACCTGGAACTCAATACCTGCGGAGATCCGTGAAAGTAATTCTTACAAGGTATTTAAAAGAAATCTTGAGTCTCACTTCTTATCAGAATACTAGTCGTGTAAGATCACCAAGTCAAATCCTGCCTCCTACATGTCTGGTCCTAATAATGCAATTTGCCATGAGTAATATCGCCGATTTTCAGTCTGCTCCCAAATCGTTATCGAATATACTGTTAAATATTGTCCATATGACCTATATTGTAAAATTAAACATCAATATCGAGTTCATTATCCTGTTGATCAGTCTAATGCGAAACTAGGCTAAGTGAATTAGGTTAAACATTATTGTACGCCCTAGAATAATGTAATGGTAGGATGCCCTAGAAGTCGCTGAACTTATTCGGGCCCACAGGTAGCTATACTCAACTCTGACCATTGTATTAGACTTAAGAAACATTCTACCTCTGTATCTCCTGGGGTAAATAAATTGTTTAAATTGTTTAAATTGTTTAAATTGTGCTCCAGCTACCGATATAACTTGGTTTATTATTCAGAAATGTAATGGAACTACATTACTGAAAGCCAATCTTGCATTTTATTTAACTTGTCATTCCGCCATTGTAAATTGTGATCTTACATATGCTGAAGTCCGCAATCAATGGCAGTATGGTAACGTCCCTACTAAAGACACACAAAATAAGATTCTCAGAGATTATCAAAAAATGTTTAAAGTCCTCATTTTCAGAATGATCTGCTGGGTGATGTTGGTGAGGGCAAGTACAGTCTACTCTTAGAAGAGTCGAATGACATAACAATTCATAAAATGCTTTGTATTATTAGGCTCTTTCAACTTATCTAAATCTTGTTAAATTGAAAACTTGTAATTCCCAGTCTTATAACGTGGATGCACTAAAATGTGAGTTAAAAAGTGAAATGCTTGATACTGGTAAACTTGTAGCTATAGACACTGACAATGCCAGCGCCATGGTTGGTGTAATCAATGGAGCTTATCAAAAGCCGAGAAAAGAAGTTCCTTCTCTAATACAATTTAGATGTGTGTGTCATTCATAGCAGCTTGCTGTCTCTCATGCGGCACCTTAATTTCTTCCTCGAAATTTGGAATTCCTTTTATCTGAAACATACAAGTGGTTTTCTGTGTCACCATCAAAACAAATAACCTACCAAAAATTGTGCGTGTAAATTATTGATAGAAATTCTCTTATTAAAATACCAGCAAACGGTCAGACAAGGTGGCTCTAGACCGAATGTGCGGATTGTAAAATTTTAGTTCAATGGATTGAATTGAAATCGCATTTCCAGCAAAAAAAAACAGAGGAGAAATACACCGTGATGTATTTATCTTCTAACCAAATAAGTAGCTCTACTTATCAAATACCAAGAAGTGTTTTTCAAAAAATTTGAACTTCAGAAGCGTATCCAAGTTCTTCAACCGACCAAACCCCGAGTTTCAGTACTGATTTGGAACCTGAACCTGACGAATGAAAATGGTAAGTTTAAGGGTCATAAATGATTCAATATATTGTACCAATGGTATGCTCACGTAAACAATGAGCATTGACTTCGTTCTTATTAAAAAATGTCTAAAATGGGTTAGCGGGAATTTTAGCGGAATGTATCAAATACCTAGCGGTTTCTAGCGTTTTTTTAAGAAGTTTCTGGCGGTTTTTGAATCAGTGGAGTTGGCAACACTGAACATGCATGGCAGTGGTCAGCCAGGCTTCGTATGAGAAGGGTGTCTGTGATAAGTTGTCCTCTCCCTTCACCTCCGCCGCTGGCCGACCGGTGCAGGCGGTCGACCATATTATTTATAGAAATTCTCAGAACACACCCATGTTTATGTAGAGAGATAAGTAGCGAGTATAGAGATAGATCTCTACGAAAAATAGCCACTAAACAACATCTTTAAAAAAATGAAGCCAGAGATTGAATTAACTCCAGAGTAAATAAATAAACACACTTCAGTCGCAGTTCAGGCAGGAAAACAAAACTAAAAAGATTCCCAGAAATCAGGTACAGGAACTGATGAAATGGTATTCCCAAATAGCGATTCCCATTTCCAATAGTATTCCCATTCTTAGACGAAGGTGACATTCATTGCGTCTCTGCTTCGTCATTGTATGAAATACTTCATTCTCAGCCCAATGTAGGTAACAAGTTAGTTCTTCCACATGTATTATTACTTCTCTTGTTTCCTGCATAAAAATTACTATTATGATTTTTTTTCGGAAGTTCGAAATCGCAGTTACATTATGCAGAAGTAAAAAATGACGGAAACTAGCATGTATACGCTATTTGTACTTTTTCAGGAGAGTAAGTGTTCTAGTGTAAATTTATACTGTACCGCTATGTACAAATTTTCAATTCGTTTCTCTAATACTCATATTTATTATTGTTCAAAATACAGTCAGTACAGTGTTAAAGTTTGTATGTCAGCCTGATGACTAAACCAAGCATTAAATAATCGAACTAAGTATATAAAATGTGGTGATAGTCATTTCTTCACTTACATCAGAGCTATTTTAATGTACGATGCAGTATTATTAAAGATGGTACCTGCTCTTAAAATTAGAGTTACCTGTACCAATGCACATGCTGCAATTGTGTGTACAAGTGCCTCAGTATTACCAGTATTGGATGTTTTTCATATTTACGACAATCAATCTGCATTCCACCGTGCAAAAAAAACCTTCAATTGCAATCAAGCGTAGTTGCTTGCATTCACGGGCGCCACGCATTCCACACTAGTTGTTAATCATATATATATGACTCAGATATTGAGCCATATAGATTTCATAATTCTTTTCTAAATGCTATATATATTTTGCTGGTATCAGAACCCCTAAAATAATAATAATGCATTTAATTAACCATGTTTTAATTTTGAATTTCTGTGAATTAACCGTCGAAAATGAACATGACTTGAAAGACATGTATTGGTGAATAAAATAATGAAAACAAATCCAGCTTCTGATTTCCGTGCGCTACTGCGCGCCGTGTCTGTGGCACGCCAACACCGTCTCGTGTAATAACCTTGCAGTGTGTTGGTGACGGCGGCCGCCATGACTTCGGAGAAGAGAGCGCATCTCTCGCACCCATGAGTGCCACTTCTTGCCACCGTCTCATACGGGCGTAAGAGAATGAGGAATCTATGCAGAAGGGACATAAAAACAGTTAGATGAGAAAGAAGTTCATGAAATAAGATAAAAGTTGAAGAAGAAAGTCAGAGGTGCTGAAAAACAGGACAGTAGTGAACCAAAAAAAAGGTAGTCCTTAAACCTAACAAAAAACATTTTATTTCAACAAAAAGAAGGCCTACCTAACTCTCAGCTCGGGCCCTCACATTTTTGCCATGGGAGCGCTAATTCCCATAGATACGATAGTTGTATCCCCCTGAGGGGAAGGACACAATAAATAGTCAATAAAAGGATATATTAGGGCTCCTTCATGAATAAGTTCCCCGTACAAAAAAAATTATCTATTGTATCAAATGCCAGCTATTACTACGTTCACCAATCGGTCTTCAAAGCTGTGACCGAAGTGTAAATTAAATTCAAAATATGCAGCAGTCTTCTCTCAGTACTGGCAAAATATAGACTTTTTACAATACACTACGTGGAACGAAAGCAAGAGGTCTCGGAATGACACAAGGAGGCTATGCATTTGGAAAAGCTAAGAGACACAGTGTGAAGGAATCAGTGGAATTCGCTATTTTATTATACCACACCGTTACGTGGGTCTACAAACAATGGAAACGATCAGGTACATCCGGCAATTCGAGGCAAAATCGTGGCCGCCGTAAGAAAACTCTAACGGTCTCACCTATAGGAACTGCCGCCGTATGTTCCGAATTGCTGGCCGGAGTCGCTTTGAGTCAAGGATGGAACTGCTGTGAAACGTCAATGATGGCGTTTTTTGCGCTGTTTCCGAATAAATTTTTCGCGGAGAACTGCATGCAGTGAATACGTAAAGCAAAGTGGCTCGTAAAACGGCCAATGCTATCTGCTGCCCAGAAGACCACTCGTTTAAACTGACCCAAAGCACACGCATATTGTACTATAAAGGAATGGAAAAGTGTTATGAGTTCAGATGAATTACAATTTTGTCTCTATAGCATTGATACTCTTTATCCAGTTCATTGAAGACCTCATGAAGCCTTCAACGAAATCTGTGTGGTGATGGCAGTACAAGGAGAAAAAGGGTCGATCGTGTTCTGGGGTTGTTTCAGCTATTCAAAAGTGATCCTTCAGGTGAAATATTCATCAAAGTGAGCCAGCGCAGCTGTGTCGAGTTTCTTGATAATCAAGTTTTGTCATTTACACAATTTCTGATGAAGATAGGCACGTTATTTTGCTCTTCTTTCAGAATGACAATTGGTGAGTGCGTCGGGCTACAACTGTCATTAATGGGCATAGCAGTCATTCAGGATTTGTCAGGCTTTCAAATTGACAGGTCAAGTCTCCGAACATTAACTTAATTTAAATTTGTCGGACCACCTGGTACGACAAGATATATGTCAAGAATTGATAGTCGACGCACTGCATGCGGTCGCTTTACGAGATCAGTTAATGCAAGAGGTATTTAAAATTGACCTGACGTATATTAGGCCACTTGCAGACTAAATGCAGCGAAGAATTCCCGCCAAAATTCATGCCTGTGGAGGTCGCACACCTTATTAGTGCCAGACGACTCATGTTTGCTGGTGAGAAATAAATTGCATGTCTTGAACACCTTGCATGTAATTTTTGATCTCTCAAACACAATTTGATTAAAATTATGAAGTAAATTATACGGAGCTACCCAATTCCTTCCATTCAATTCTTCTAAACTGGCACTTCTGTTATGACCATTATTGTGACGTTATTCCTATGGTGCCACGTTTTGAAGCAGGCCTAGAGATGTAGGAGACATTGAGATGTAAGAGGCATTGCTGAATCTGCTCAATGCTTGCTATATCTGCAGGTGTGTTCCTTGAGCTAGCATAACAACGACGTCTTTCTATGGTCAAAATAATGATGTCGGTTTTAAAGAAATCGAAAGGAAATAACCGAGTTGCTCCGTACAATTTCTGCAAGAAATTTTGTGATGTGTGTGTGTGATAAAAAGTCACAAATGTGGTATGTCAACACATGCTGAGTGTTAATATATATTCATTGGGCTTTTTTACTGTGGGCATTCTTATTTATGCGCGTATTAAAGATGAAAATCGCAGTTGAGGTGAACCAGCGCTTGAAAAATCAAGGCCGTTATTTAGGCAGATTTGAATGATAGTGTCCAATTTTGAGCACTTTTGTGTGAAATAATGAACTACCTAAAACTTTGATTCAAGTGGAGAATTTTGAATGAACATACTTTATCGTACTTCAAACAAAAAAAAATTATGAGAAAATTTTAAGTTTTCCGATGTAACCAAGCACGTTATTAATCAACGCTAACTCTAATATTTACAATTAAATGCTTGCTACTACGATTTGATACCAATTTGAGTAAGTTTTGAATATTTACTACTAATTTACCTAGTTTTGTATACGGAAAAAATTTAAACAAAACTAACTTTAAATCCTGCAAATTCATAAAACAATCATAAGGTGGGTGTATGCAAGCATCGAATACAACAATTTTTCATCAACATATTCAAATTAGTTTTGACGTCATCATGCACATACATACACTGACGCCTCAGTTTTCAACAGATGCTTCGACTCTGAAGGCAAAGTCTTCACGATCCTGGAAATTTGAGATGATGATCGTCGAGTTGAGATGTTAATTTTAAATTCTCCGTTGATCTAAATCGGGGGTCTCCAAAATTTTCAATGTAAGGGCCACATTATATATTTCCCGCATTCGTGCGGGCCGAAGGAATAAAAAATGGTCTAGCGAATAATTCAGCGATTACATCGTACAATAATTATTTTTTCAAGGCCACCCACAGGAATTTGTTTGGCGGGCCGGGTTATATTACGTGGAGGGCCGGATGTGGCCCGCGGGCCATAATTTGGAGACTCTTGATCTAAATGATATCAATGCAATATTTATATAATGATATTATTGTCCATAGGTGAGCGCGAAGATGCGTAGGAATGAGTCACATAGGAGATGAGGACTAAAGGTAACGCAGATGGAACTTATTGGGGTGTAGTTCCTTAAAAGCTGTGACAATAACGTCCGATTTCTATGAAAGCCATGCCGAATGAAATATCCTATTCTATTGACAGACATCAAATTTAAACACAGAGGATGTGGTTTCGGAATGAAATTAGTGAAAATGTACGAATTACGATTAAATAATATATGATACCTGCAAGAATTTCATGACCATAAGTTTGTTTCTATTGCCTGTATTTAGAAAGAGCACATCGTCATCAGATCATAGACCGACAGCAGCTTTCATCTATCTATCATACGAGTCAGAATTATGTCAGGTATCGGAGCAATGTTCCGTGCGGAAGAAAACAATGCTGGTGACATCCCTGCGACAGTTTTCGGCGATGAAGGAAGGATTTGTAGAAAATGGCTAAGCGCTTTCGCTAAATGTGACGTTGCCAACTCATACAGACCCTAAGGCGAGAAAGCGGCGCAGAGAATCGTTTGAGGCAGACGACTAAGTTCATTCTCTACGGCCTCCATCACAAGATCCCCACTTCTGCGATCCTCATTCCTAAGACAGTTTCGTTGTCTCCCAAAAGCATTCAACTCTCGTCATTTTAGCCCTCACGTCCGATTTGCTGTATTCATGTCTGACTTATACGTCTTAAAACTAATGATGAAGAAGAATTAAACCATTTCTTAGTAGGTTTGTCAGAAACGATATTTATTTTGTCACACACAAAATTAAATAAGTCATGACCGAAATTTAATTGGTCACAAACTGCATTCAACTTGTCGCAAATGAAGTCTTGTTTGTCCTGAAAATTTTTTTTACTGTCATGAACACAAAATAAGATTATCCTCAAGAAACTTTATTTGTCCGCAACGAGAAAAAGATTCACTGGAATTATGATTAAGCCTTTCTAAAAAAACTCTTCGGTAATGAACTAAGAAAAATGTAGTAAGGATTATGATAGATGTATGAATGAATGCATGTTTTACATTCAGGTGTGCTTGGCAGCTTGCTAGCCGTTTTTCAATTTTATTAATTTATGCGGACTTGAATGCTAACATAAGTAGTCAAACATCAATAAAATTACAGTATAAACCTCCATAGTTATTGGAAATTTTTTATGCTTTATCGGTTTACATCCACTGTTAATGTTCTGAAAGAAATGTTTCGCACAATTCATTCGCTAGACCGAAAAATTATTATGGTGAATTTACCGTGATGCATTCAAGGGCTGAGGAAGAGTATACGTAGATCATAATCGTAATTTTTTAAATTTGATTAAAATTAATAGTTTAACTTTTGTGACCAAGTATTAGTTACTTATGATGGGCCTATAACAAAATGAATAATTCAAATTGTTTATTCAAACCTTGACAACACAATCTTGAATTTTGTCCCACGAACAGTTGAATCTTGCGTGTTACAAATGTATTCGCACTCCGCATACACAGTCGATACGAGACCTTCATAAAACCTCAGTTGCTAAATTAGTGACAGTAATTTGATTTCTTTATCCCCGAATATGGGATTAAACAGAGAAGATGAAAACGTAAAATCTCACGAATAGTTAAGTCGATGGTAATTACGATTATTTACCTGACTTTTTACTGCCATACTTGTGGTATGAATAGTATCTTTGTATAGTGATGTACGTGCAGTGTTATCCACATCACCTTTTATTCATTCTCAAATGGTGAACAGGGTCTCCACACTACCATGGTTCCTCAAATTTTTGCATTTAATTCCTCAATATTATCAAAAAATAACGCTGCTATGCATCACAACGTCGTGAATACACGAGGTGTCCCACGAAAAACGGAACCAAAAACGAATATAAAATAATTCAACATCTATTTGCTGTATTTTCATTCCGTTTCGACCACATTCTTCATTGAACGTTTTTAAACAAATGCTGAACGCTTAGATGAAATTTATTCAAAAACATTTGCCCTGTAATTACTCTAATGAAGGCTCGCAGAAACATGTTTGCGAAGGAAAGTCTATAAAATGTAAAAGTCACAAATGATATTGTTAATTTTTCTAAAGCTTAAACTGAAGGGAAATTGGGGCGTGTACATTTTACTGTTTGACTTTCCTGCACAATCATGTTTCTGAGAGCCTTCATTAGGGTAATTATTGGGTAAAATATTCTATCTAAGATATTTATCTAAGAAGATATTTTATCTAAGCGTTCAGCATTTGTTTAGAAACATTCAACGAAGAATATGATCGAAATAGAATGAAAATACAGCAAATAGTTGTTGAATTGTCTTATTTTCATTTGGGTTCCATTTTTCGCGAGACACCCTGTATAGGTCTTTTGCAGGTGCCCAGTATGGTGGAACAACTAAGTTTTCTTTGGCGAGACAAATACGGCTTTAAAAATGATCAAATCACTCTCTACAATGCACAAACAAAGAGCAGGTACTTCTTCTTAAGCCCGTCGTTGTTATGCAAAAACCTTTTGTGAAAGAACATCACCAATATTTCAGATATCTCCCTATTTAAATAGAAGCCGTTTAGGTAACTTACCAATACTTTCAGAGAAGACAAGACGATGTAAGCTACTATAATAACCCAACAAAGTAAATTGATGTTAAGTTAACTCATGTGTGAAACCCAGTCGTTTGATTGTAGACAGAAATTTGATCTTGCTGCAAGTGGACAAGCTGAATCAATGACAAGCGAATGCTGGGTGAAGACAAATTAACTCCAAAAATTTTGCATGTACGACAGCTTGCTCACGTTAGAAATAGGCGAAAGCATGCGTTGTAAAGAATTGCGTGTGGTATGATGCAAATCCTCGTGACGTAATGATGGTCGCACCTGGCGAAGGCATGATGCCATGGATGTATGCAGACAGCGGTGTGGGGTGCAGGACAGAGGCATGACTCGCATATAACACAAGGCTACGGCTGGCAGTGTACAGGCGCATCTCTGCGGGCCAGATTTTCAAATGATTTACGTCGTTCGTCCTGTATAGCTGGCAGAGAATGTTTTGCTGTTCTGATTCGATTAGTTAAACTATTTGCCCTAATTTTTTTCGCAATATAACCAAATTTAGTTACGAGAACTTTTGTTGGCGGCCACACCACTTTGACATAAATTGATTGAAAATCAGGCCCCTGGCGGCGTGTTGGCGTTAAGTAGAGACGAGGATGCGAGGTCGAGTGATGAGTTGTCCGTCAAGTCACCGGCACGAACGAAGCCGAGACGCTGCGCTCCAGCCAGCTGGAGCGAAGACTCAGCTCTCCTCCACGGGGATGTCAGCTCTATTGTTGCGCACGCGAGGAATGTCACCTGCGCATCCGCAGAAGATGTTATTAAACACAATTTCTATAAGAAACAAGCTAACGACATCCTTGCACAAGATATACAAAACTGAAGAACTGCGGGGCAAAGCTCTGGGGTACGTTTCTTCTTAAATTACACCAAAATATTCTTAATACAAATAAAAACTGCTCATCAAAAACGCGATGAAAGCTCGCAATCTGTCACTCTGGTAGGCACGAATGACGAGGGCATAAATGTTGTTACTTGAATTTCTTGTCTTTCTTGCTTGTCTGCTGTGTTTATATTTACCATCCGTACGATGAACAAGCTCTGATGAACAAACTCCGTTACGATGGACATGCTCTGAAATTCATTTTTGTGTGTATGTCTGTTTACATGTTTCTAGATGTGAGTTGTGGTACGTTTCTTATGAATTACTTATGGCTAACCTTGTCTCACTACTTTGAAATCATTTACGACGGAGTTTCAGTCGGTTTCGGAAGAGCGTTTTCGTGTCTTTCTTCTTTCGTTTTTTCACTTATAGTGAAGGACTTCCAAGGGATCCTCTAGTAGTATTTACAAGTTTTCAGCCATTTTGCCATGAATTAAATATCCCAATGAATGAATTTTGTTTGTTTCGCTACAAGACATAATTAACCCCTAACAAGGCTATTGTACTCCTTGAATGTTTTTTATCAATTAAGGACCTTTATATAACGAAAAATTTCAAAATCCGATGTGTTTTAATACATTTCATGTATCAACTTTTTTGGAGAGAAATAACTTTTTATTTTCATTTCATTTTTTTTCTTTCTCTGCGTACAGTTAGCACTGTGATTTCTGTGTTAGCACTCAACTCCAGACCAGAAATAACTCCAAATTTCAGTAAATAAAATTAGTACATTGGCCCACTGTTTAATCTACGTCTGCGTGTCAAAATTTTGTAAATATTTGTTACTCAAAAGTGATATCCGGCAATCACAGTATCTCCATTTTATCCAATGTACCCATGTCCGTATGATGTTTCTGTGAATAAACAAAATGAAAAACATGAACAGATAAATGAAATAAAGCGCAATTTGAGAATATGATTCGTGAAAAATTATCTTTCTGTCCGTGCGATGAATAAGCTATGAACTTCATTTCGCGTGTATGTTTGTTTACTTGTTTCTAGATGTGCGTGTTGCGCAATGATTTTATAAATTAATTTTTGACTTTCCTTTTATCACTACTTGATAATCGTTTACGACGATGTTCCAGTCTGTTTCGGTAATGCGTTTTTGTCTATTCTCATTTCGCTTCAGCTAATAATTAAGGAATTCCGAAGGATTCACTACTAGTATTCAAATTATTTATAGGTTGTCAGCCATCTATTTCTGCATAAACTGTTCATTGTTCCTCTCAATAACATAATTAGCCCCTGACGCCAATTAACCCCCAACATGGTCAGTCGATTAGCACGCCTCCTCATATGGTTTGTCTAGCAATTAAGGGCCTTTATATTAAGAAATTTTCAAAGTCCAATGTCTTGTAATGGATTTCATGTATCAACTTTTTTGGAAATAAACGATTTTTCTCCCTCTCATTTCTTTCTTGTCGCTTGCTTCCAATTTTTGTCCTAATTCTAGCTTTTCTTTTTGTCACTAGAGTGAACTGTGAGTAAACATATTTAGGGTTTTGTTCAGACTTCATACAACCACTGTCATAGATATAAAAAACTCACAATGATATATTTACCAATTAGATTTCAGAACCTCTAAATTAGGAAACTTTCGAATTCGATTTACGGTGTTATATCAACTTTTTGTTGATATACTGATTTTTTTATGTACGCGCGAACAGTTCGTTTCAAATTACCGCGCAATCGGAATTTTTCTTTTTTCGTGTTCGTACAGTCATTTATTTCTGCTCATTATACTCTCAACAACATCAGTTACTATCGCATAATCGTTACGCGTACGTGTCGATGTGAAGAGAAATTATATCCTCCAAGGCCTTCTTTGTCAATGTTTTACCGTTTTCATTCGTGACCAGTTCTCATATGTCTTTTCAAACCTAGAGTAAAACATCCTCGAAGATAGATTTCTAATTTTCTCTAAATTATTAATACACTAAAGACATGGTGAGTGTATGTTTTCAACAGTTTGTTTATCAGCTTGGGAACTTGATGTTGAGAAGTATTTGAAAAATAATAGGTTGTACCGCATGTTTTCCACAACCTTTCATAGTTTGTCTCTCTCTGGCATTGCCCCCACTCCCTGCCTGTCTGCCTGCCTGAAACTGCCACTACTCCCTGCTTCTCTCTCTCTGCCACTGCCACTATACTCTTTGCTTCTCTTTCTGCCACTATTCTCTGCCTCTCTCTCTACCACTGCCACTACTCCCTGCTTCTCTCTCTGCCACTGCCACTCCTCCTTACCTTTCTCTTTGAGACTGCCCAGCCCCTCAAACACTCCCATCACTCCCAGTCCCTCCAACACCCCACCACTCCCTGCCCCGCTAACACCTCATTACTCCCTGCCCCTCACACCCGCCAGACACTCACTGCAATCGCCAGCGGCGTCACAAGGCTCGGAGGAGCAGGAGCCATCAGCAGGGTTACAGAAGGGCATGTGAGGGGGACAGCGACAGGCCCTAGTGCAGCCAGCGCCCCAGCGGCCCTCGGCACAGCGCTCGCACAGCTCACCCGCGTAGCTGCCGTGGCACCGGCACTGTCCACGCTGGCGTCGTAAAGGATTAAAGCGATGAAGAGGGATGATTTAGTCCTATAAGGTCGGTACGCGTCGCATCATGTATTTAATTTTCAATTACCTAGTTGTTAAGGTTAAGTTCAATTCTGGCCTTAACCTCAAAGAAAAAACACTTTGCTATGAAAATGACATATTAGTCGATGGTTCGGTATTAATAATGAGCCTACTGTCAGGATATTCAGACACTCATTATAGGATGGTTGTTTCCGTGCTGGGAAACTTACATCATTATACTGTATCCATCCATTTACATCCATTAAGTTTCCAAGCACGGAAACAACCATCATTGGGTAAACGAGTTGCACCAGACGTCGATTATATTAGAAATCTTTATGCCGTTGGGCTAGATTTAAACTTGACCATATTTTAAAAATTACGTTTTCTACGCTTTCCTTACGTCCGTACACTTCAATTAGGGATTATGTGACTCTATTAGGGATTCATCAGTTGAACAAGGAATTTTACTATACACGAACTCAAATATTCCACTTAAATATTCAAACTCATAAGCACATGAGGCTTACTAAAGCTATAAATTATAATAAGTACGATTATTTTGTGTTTTGTTACAGCATTTTGAATCAGAGACATTTACGACTGAATAAGAACCTCTATGGAGTCCATATTCGGTCGAAAACGAAACATATAGTTTAGTTCCACATGATTTGGGCACATGAGGATGACTATTCAAGGTCCCCCAAACACGGTGGCGATGATGTGAGAGGAATCTCAGATTGATACATAGTATTAAAGATCTTCGTACATTTCAATATCGGACGCACAGGTACAGATACACTTATTATCTCCTCAGGGAAACTATTTCAGTTAAACCTGTAAACGAACAATTCGCACAACTTCTTTTCTTTACAATGGGTGTCCCCATCCTCCGGTACCCATTAACAACACTGTTTTCGGCTCCAACAAATAATTTTTATAAGCGATTGAGGCGGCGTGATACTCACTATGGGGTTGCATTCGGCGGTGCCGGGGGGCGAGCAGGCGCACTGGAGACGGCAGTTGGACCCGTAGGTCATTGGAGGACATTTGAGCTCACACGTAATACCATACCGACCTGGAGGACACTCGCAGAAGCCGTAGTGAATGTTGCATCTGTTCCCGGGGCAGTCATTGGGGCAGGTCTTGGTGCAGTTGGGGCCGTATAGACCTGCCAGTGAGTGATTACGACCTTTACCCTCTGATAACGGAGAATGAAATACTGATCGCTGAGGTATGACATCTCATTTTTATCTTAGAAGACAAGCCATGCCAAGGATATCAGAGGCATTAAAAAACTCTTACTCTGTTCATCATTGGCTTGTGGGTTTCAGTACCGAGAACCAAAACCATTTCAGTATTCGTATATTTTTAGCACGGTTCACAATAGTTGTAGCCTTTGCATACTGTTTTGACTCAAGCATCTAATTTTGCCGTCCTTTTACTCTCGCTACTACACCGCCCTCACCTGCAGGGCATCCCTCCTCACAGCGTTCGCCCTGAACCCCAGGCGGACACACGCAAGTGCCCGACTGTCTGTCGCAAGAGGCGCCGTTCTCGCAGTCACACACCATCTGGCAAGAAGGACCGTAGAAACCCACAGTGCAACGTTGGTCGCAGCGCGGCCCCGTGTACCCGGCAGGACAGAGGCACTCTCCCAGTGCAGTGCACTCCCCTGGACACTGGCCTTCTTGCACTCCCGGGGTGCACTCTGCTCAGTGTCAGAGCTTCATTTGAGGTACTGGACGAAGCGTGGGGTAGTGGAGCACGCTTTACGTGCAAGGTGGGCAGTGGTTGAACACTTATGAGATGGGGGCAATGTGTGACACAGGACTAATAAAGGTAGCGATGGTTGGACATATGATGTTCAGTGGTGAAACATAAGGCGTGCAATGGGGGCAAGGGTGAAACACACGATTTGAAATGGTGGAAATGGTAAAACACATGACGTATGCGGGAGCTTCGAGTTTCATGAGTGTGTAATTTCATTACCTCATTCATAGTTTCTTTGCATCATTTGCCTCAGTCTGACGTATGGACTTTGACGTATGGAGATTAATTTACATTGTCACTGATAGGCTTTTATCTCATATTCCTCTTCACAACACCATCGGAATCCTGAATCGAAATCCATCCATCGGAATCCTGAATAAAGTTAAAAATTACCTGCCTGAAACAGCTTTACGAATGCTCTACCGAACGCTCATTTCACCATACTTGCAGTACGGAATAGAAGCATGGCACGGAACTGATAAAAATAAAACCAATATAATTTTTACTCTGCAAAAAAGAGCAATCAGAGCGGTAAAGAATCTAGAATATAGTGCTCACACAAATGATTCATTCAAAAATTTACAAATACTTAAACTTTCAGATCTCTACAAAATCTCCATTTGCAATTTCATTTATAAAACATTGGCAAATGATGGCAACAGTAGCCTAAAACAACTATTAACTGCGAAAACTGGTCATCACCACCATTTAACCCGGAATAGAAGTAAATTCATGCTTCCTTATTATTCAAAGGCCCGGTCGCAACACAGTATCCTCTTCTTTGGAACTAAAACTTGGAACTCAATACCTGCGGAGATCCGTGACAGTAATTCCAACAAGGTATTCAAAAGAAATCTTGAGACTCACTTCCTATCGGAATATTAGTCGTGTAAGATCACCAAGTCAAATCTTGTCTCCTAGATGACTGTTTCCAATAATGAAATTTGCCATGGGTAATATGTAATATGTAATTTGGCTTCAGTCTGCTGTTAAATCTTTTATCGAATATACTGTTAAATATAGTCCATATAACCTATATTGTAAAATGAAATATCTGATATCGAGTAAATTATCTAACTGATCAGTCTAATGCGAAACTGTGTTAAGTGATTTAGGTTAAACATTATTGTACACCTTAGAATAATGTTGATGGTAGGATGCCCCAGAAGTCGCTGAACTTATACGGGCCCACAGGTAGCTATATTTAAACTTGTCCATTGTACTAGACTTAAGAAACATTCTACCTCTGTATCTCCTGTGGTAAATAAATTGTTTAAATTGTTTAAAACACGATTGTTCATGAACATAAATCAGACAATAGAACTGAACGACTTTCTACTCTCGAGTTCATGAAGAATACAAGCTTTCACAGATTTATCTTCCAAGTATGATACATGAATCACCAATATCATTTCTTATACACGTGCTAATTTTTTAATGACATGCAGGGAATGCCGAAACGGATAACTCACAATAATAATTGAGAATTAGCACATGACACAGATGAACAACCATGTCTGAATATAACGATGAACGAGTGGGTACCTTAACTCAATGCCAACAAATACCTAGCAAATGCCGTAACAATAAATGACTGTAATGAATCAATGTTATTTATTCACAATGAATATACAACATAAGATTAAAACAAGTCAACAAATAGCACAAAATTCTAACGAATATGACGTTGGAAACAACGATGTTGGTGAAATGAACCCTCCGTAATTCAATACCCAAGTGAAGCTCTTGTACGACTGCCTTAACTCACGAATGAACATAAGTCAAATAACGTGTTAACAGAATCAAAAATGAGCATGATTAACTGTGATTACTTAGGAAAGTTTTAACCTGAATTTTTTCGGAAAAATTGTATGATCATTCAACTCCGCTCACCACTAGTTACTGCAGAAATAATTCAGTCACCAACCAGTGTTCAATACTGTCGATCATTTATAAGAATTTCATGCTTGTACGATCCTAAGCTTTTCATTCGCTGTAAACTACATGAAAAAACCTAAATCTTAGTTTTCAGGGCGAAAGATTTAATTTAATTGATTAAGGCGTAGATTATAACAAAATCAATCGAAAACACTTTCGTACAGTCAGCACAGCGAAGTATAGCAACAGTTTTGATAGTCAACAACATTACCTTTCATCTTGAGTATTTTCATTAAAAGGTTTTTATAGTTTTAATCCTATTGAAATATGTTTGCGATAGGGTACTGTAACATTATGCACCAATGTTGAAATTCTTGAAGGTTTTAGAGGTCGACGATGCATTCGAACTTTTGTTTCTCGCCATAGGTATGTATAACTTTGCAGCTGAATTGAATTTAGAATGTATCGAAAGCGATAGCGAAGTAGTAAATTTTTCTGGAGCTATGCGGCCACATGAAATGTACGTCGAGCTGGAACTGAAATTATCCGCCCAGCTCAAGATTTTGTGCCAAAAACTTGAAATATACTCTCAGTATTTTTATGAGCTTATCAGATTTTGTCAGTCTTCTAAATTAATATAAATTATCAGACCTCTTTAAATTCGAACAGCCCCAAAGCAAATCGTGGCCGTTCTCACACCAAATCTTGTACATATTAATTTGAAGAAAACTCAAATTTTATTTTACCAGTCCGTGGTCTTCGTTTCCAACAGAAATTTTACGTAGCGAAAAAGGCTCAGCGAAATTTTAAAATATACCATGAAACCAGGTGTAGAAAACCTAACGATTTTCTTCTCAATTTTATGGCAAATTTCATTTTTATACAAGACTCCCTTAAAAATTAAAAAGAATTAAATTAAAACGTCACTAAAACTTAATTAAAATGAAAGGCGCAACCATTCGGTGTACTGTACAACAAAGTTTTCTTCTTCTCGATTACACCGAAGAATAAGCTACCTCTGCAGCCTTTGCCATAGCTTCAGCGTTGTTGCCTACCAGCCTTCCACCGCTCTTGACCACCTGTTCAACTCTGCAATTGACCTACATTCTCGTGAGTGTGGCCGTTGTCGTGGTCACTGTCTTCAGCTCGTCGTCTCTCCTACATCGAGAGGGCCCTGACGGTGCCATGATCGGCTAGTCGTCTCCGCCGACCTTCTGCCTCCCTACGCTTCGCTTCTGCTTCGCCACTCGTGTTCGGCTGCTTAACTGATGTAAGTCACCGTAATGGTTAGCGCCACATTTTTACGCTAGTGACGTCAGTTGCAGTTCTAAGTAACCTGCCTTGCTTACCTTAAAATTAAATGGGAGATAGAATTTCTTGCAATATTGCCATAGCTCAATTCAATTCTTGAATATTCTTATCATTAATTAATTTAATTCTTAGTACACACTGCTACGGCAATTGTTACCGCAGTTTACTAATTATTGAATTTTGTGTTCTAGATTTAGGCGAATGAAAGTAATGTCTATGAATTTAATTAATATACTTAAGTTAGGATTTAGCATATTTACCGTGACTTGACTTAGTCTCAAATCCGCTAATCCTACTAATTCCTTGATAATTACTAAAGCTGAACGCAGTAGCCCTGCATTATTTTCTGTAGAGACTCTCGTTCACAGAATACTGAATTCTCACGTCGCCATTCTTAAATTTAACTTACGCGGTCTTGCTGACCCGTCCAATTTTGCGGCGTGACTTAATTAAATATCGAATAAACATTTTAATTACCAAATTTTTGAGTAGTCGTTATCGACTCAATTTTCTTGTATCTAAATATTTTTTCTCCCACGACAGTGAGCGTGGCACGGTGCTGGAGGGGCGCTATGGGCGTGCTGGTGTCCCAGCTCTCCCGTCTTCCAGCCCACTCGCGGGATAGAAGAGTGGTCATTTATATCCTTAATAAAATAAATTAACCTTAACTTTTGATTGTTTTCTATCCCTGCGTCAGTGCCATGTTTCGTTTTTGTCACCAGGTGTACGCCGTGCTGTGTTCCAAGTATTCTGTTCCTATTTAAGCATAGTTAAATTGAATGAGTGCGTACGCTGGTATTTAACAGATCGAAGATTTTAGCGATGTTATTCAACACAATACTTACTGTCTTCTTAACGTAGTGGGATAAAATGTGAGCAACTGAAAGAGACGGTTTCCACGGTCTGCCCGCCCACGCAATGTCGCTACCGTAATTATTTCTTGATGGAACACTGTTCGATGAATGTGTGTGTACACAGTGAAGCATTTCAAAATGGCTCTGTAACTATTAGTGAACTTGTGAGGGACAATAATCTTTAACCTCTTAACCTCAATCAACGATGAGCTCTTTTGTCTCAACCATTGCGTCGTAAAAGTTGGAGGACAGATGATGCTTGTTGCACCAGTCTTTCTCTCGAATGTTCTATTAAATAATTATTTCACCAAGTTATGCACAAAACATGATATAACATAACAGCATAACGTAAATTTCTTATAATTACCTGAAACGATATCTTCAAATCTTTTTACATGGAAAATTTTTGGAAGTTCATTTTTTACTCGATGTTCTTGTTTAATTCATTGAATTAAGTCTGCCGATTTGAAGAGGAACTTTAAATTTTTTTTCAAGCAGTCGATAAAATATGAAGAATTCTAAATCATTCCATCAAAAAGTTCTACCAAAGAGCTAAAATTGTAGTAGATAAATGTAGACAAATAATTACACCGTTAAGGTCACTTCGTTTTGCGATGAAGCGCTCTAACATGTGTGACCAAAGCAAAGTTGCCTTGAATGACATATTTCTTAATACTAAAATTAAGCATTTACCCACACCACGAGTAAACGTAAAGACCTCACCCCTGGACATACATACACAAACTAAGAGCTGACGAGCTAGTGGACACAGGAAGTAGAATATTCACCTGCGACGATGACTGACGTATCCACCTGCTCGCGCGTGGTCACTATGTGGCGGAAGTTTTGCTCAATGCGCGTCAGAGTTTCCTGGTCGAGGACGTGCAGCTCGTCGTCAGAAGCCCTGGCAGGGTGGGGGCGCCGCCCCTTGATGTGGTGGCGGCGGGTGCCAGGGCGCCGTCGCCTCGCGGGCAGCAACGCCCCGCTTCCTTCCTCCTCTGGTGAGGAGAACCTCTCCTCGTTCACTGGGGCAAAGTGGCACTTCTATAGTAAGGATACTGCAAATCAGTTACTTGTTTTGCACTTCACTGCAATTATTTTAATAATTAACACGATCCTGAAGTGGGTTATCATTCATTTCTCTTACTTTAGCATACGCTTAATCTGAGTATTAATTCCACGTTTTCGTGTTCTCAATGAGAAAATCTGTGTCATGAAAATAGCTTGAAAGAATTCTTAAAGTAAACAATTTTAAAGTTAAATTTCTCAAAATGCATGAAATGTTTACGTACAAGTGTGAGTGACGGAAAGGTTGGCTCTCGATGGGGTGGAGTCATTAAACTCAGTTAGTCTGTGCGTGACACGCAGGCTGTACGGCAGGTCCTGGTCACCACGATTGCTCACAGAGCTGTAGTCGTCGTAGTCATCGTAGTCTGTGGCGAGAAGATGACATTTCAAATGAAATAAAATGGAATGTCATACAATGGGCTAAAGCTTCCTGTAGGTACATCTGAAATGCATTAGTGCGGAGGAAAGGAACTGGACACATACTTTTACGAGACATGTCTTTAAAGGTAATTTTATCGAAGTATCGAACAAAAAACAAATTGTCGTGTTACATTTAAATGAGTAGACATATCATTTTTTTTAACTAATTGAAATTTGATGGACTAAATAGATCTAGGTGAACTTAGAAGCGGCTTTTAAGGGAGTTGAGGCGAGCTTAGTTTTCATATTTTTCAGTAATTATTTCGAGTAAGGATAGTTCGGTGAAAGCAATGCACAATTTCTTGTTTCCTGACGAATTGGCGATAGATGCAGAACACAAGTACAAGGGGGCAGTACATCAGACTTGCGTTGGTGAAAAGGTGATCGTTGCAGAGGCCGATGCGGGGAGTTTAGCCGCTGTGTTGTTAACACGAACACACTTTACATAATTTCATTTTTCAATTCAATTCATTTGCATTTGCGAAGTAGAGAAATGTAAGCTCATCGAATAGGACTATCCCCCTATATTCTTTCTAACCTGCTATTTCCGTTTTCTACGCCACCAGAGAAGTCACTTTTTCGGGTAAAACGTATCATGCAGTTGAGGAAAATGAAATCACGGATCGACTCATCCTAAGCGCAACGCTCTGCCTTTGCTTCACTGAAGAGACGGAGTCGCTTGATGTCGGAATTAGAAGCTTAAAATAGTGCATGAACTTTTAGATTGAAATATTAGAGTTCAAGTTCACGAATTAGGTGTGCTTTTTTTCTTTGCAGCGTCTACAGCAATCAAACTAGAGAGGAGATGAGACCCAAATAAGCTTTCACTTGAGTATGACCTCACGTGTGCATTTTCCGCATATTAATATCAGCGAAACTAAACAAAAATTTCAATAAAAAGGAAGATAATCTTGAAACAGTTAAAAAATTAATACTTAACGACTTTCTAACTTATTTTTAGATGGTATAATCAGGAATTAGAAATGTAACAAATGAGTTACCCTCGTAACAAAGTTTGTAGGAAACAGAGTCTTTACGTGGAAGACATTAGCAAAAAGATTTTGTCTAGGTATTTAAAGGATCATCTATGGTGCGAAGAAAATATTTTCAAAAAATTGAACATACGTTGGCACGCATTAGTTAAGAATTAAATTCAGATGCGATTGAGACTGCGGCTGGCACGTTCGGGGCAGAGCAGCGTGCGACTGCGTATAGGGCTGCGCTGAGTCGCAGCTGTTTGCGAGCTGAGAGGTGGCGGCAGTTAAAGGTTTCTTTTTCTTCCTGGACTTAGTTTCCTAAAAGCTATCTCTTAGTTTGCGTGAATGTGAACTATTAGTCATCTTCGTTTTACGATGAATTTTCAGGAAGTTCAAAGGTCATCAGCACAATTGGCGATGTCCTCAACTGGGAGGATTCAATTAGTTTATCTCGGGGTTTTAAGATAGAATTGAAATTTAAGATTAAGGTACCTTTTTTTCTATCTTTTCTTAATTAGGCAAACTTACTAGTCTTTTCTTTACTTATCGGGACTAATCACTCTAACCAACTAATCACTAATCTTTGATGGCGCTCAAATTTGTCAATTTCAGAAAGTAGTACAACTCGCCTTCTGGACTGCCTAAAATAGCTTAGGCAAGTCGCTTTCTAATAACTTAATGACCATGCGTGAAATAAAACTGAGAATATAATTCCATAAAACATTGTGAGTTTTTAGCAGGGAAACAAAATCATTGAATTTTGTTCACGTATGGAGAACTGCGCAAACCCATATTTTGTGATTTCGGGAATTCGGATGGGGATCTGAGCAACGACACAGTGGCAACGATCGGCTCCTTACAAAGCGCCACGTGCGTCACTGATTTCTGTCATCGCGACTTATGGTACTGCAGCGGCTGCTGTAATGTTTTAAAATATGAATTTTGCGAAATTCGCATGAATTAGCGCCCGGTTTACAGCATCTGGGAGCTCTCCCTAAACTTGTATAGTTCTGAGAATCTCCGCTCCCGATTAGCTTCGGTCAACCGTTCTAATTAGTTTATAAAAATACTTTGTTCAAATCTGGCATTTACGTGTTAACTCTAGCTGGAATTCTTTTTTCTGTTTTAAATTTCTTCAAGTTCAAAAATTTCGTTCGCAGGTGATATTCTAACGATCTTTCACCACCCTGAGCTGACTGTTATAGAGGGCTGAATCACGCAAAGTCTTAAATTCTTTGCAGATTCTTGATTAGTGAAATTACTTGGTGTAAATGAAATTCGAAACTTTTTGAATATGAAAATTACGTTGTAATAAATATATATGTAATTTAACGCTGAAAACAAGCATTATTGTTCTGTAAAAACGCAAAGAAATCAACAAAAATACTTCAAATGAAGCCCTTGCGTAAGCACCCAGAGCCTGTCCCTTATTTAGGGCGGATTTTAATCAGTCGTGGTTTTATAACTACAGCTGCAAGCATCAACTCTAATAAGTCGAATAGGCTATTCCAGTTTTTGGGACACATAGCATAACTGGAACCGCATAAAAGAACTTTTGATGACAGCTATACCGCTCGTCAAATGCTCTCAAGTCGTGAAAAAAGGTCTTGAGAGTTTAGAAAGTTAATTTTAAAGTATTTTCCGGGAAATTAAGCTTTTAATATAACATATTTTCTTCAAAATAATGATAAAACATCTTTCCAAATAGATTTTAAAATAGTATATCTAAAAATTAACGTAAGAGAGCAAATGAAGACCATCTAATGTATGTTCTTGAGCGTGAATTTTAAATGGGAAGTATAGAATGCTCTGCAACGAGATCACTGAGTTTTGGAGATGGGTAAACGCCAAACTCCGTTGTGCACAACTGACACCCGAACTCCTAGGTGAGTGAGTTTGGTTGGAAAATATTTCATACGCCATATTCTCTGAATTGCTCAATCTCGCTACGATTTTCACAAAAGCTTGCGCTATCATTCTGATAGTCCAAGGCCCACCTCAAGAGGAGGGGTTGAAATGAAGCTAGCTTCCTTTGATAGTCTCGCCCGCCATATTTTCTTACTAGCTCTATCAAATTGTCGCTCTTTTAGAAGCTTGTACAATCATTTTATAATCTAAGGTTCATATCAAGAGAAGAAATCGAAATGAAGCTGGAGTCCTTTTTGAATCAAATCAAACTAACTCATTACAAGAAAGACGTATTAAAACCTTTATTGTCACATGTGATGGTATTTTTGAGAGCAGTTCTTAGGCTGAGGAGTATTTCTTCATGTTCTTAAGATTTTCCCCATTTAGAGAAGCCCTTAAGACATTCATTACAACAGGAGAAATTGGTTGAAAACCCGGCCATAGAACCGAGTAACTCGTCGGTCACAGTGTGCGAGTCAAGCAGACGTGTATTTCAACAACGACATTTTTATCGCTTATTCGCTGTCGATTATTAAAAGTGCCTAACTCTACTCGAATAAAAAATCACAGAAAAAATTACGTTACGCCAAATTGATTTACAAACAAAGTTGTTTGTGAAACTCTCTTTTAATATTAATTATTTTAACGTAGAGTATGCGTTTACGAAAGGGCCGTATATCAACATCAGGCTTACTCCTGAGGAAGTGTTTCCACCACTTCATTTTGTTACCCAATGGTTCAGCTCCCCTTTTACTTTTTCCCGCAACAATGTTAAATTGAGCATGAATGAAATGAGAACACGAATCTTCGAGCAACATGTGTGGGATACACAGTCGATATAAATACAACTGACAAGATGGAAACCATTTACTCGGATAAAAAATTCAGCTCGGTTGTGGAAACAGTCATTTGAAGACAGCCCGGTTTCAAAGCATGAGACGCATTTCAAAGTATACTCGATTGAAGAGACTGACGAAAATCGTCACTTAGTTTAAAGATCCTCTATTTTTTGTGAATAGTGGGTTGGTATCTATAAATTTATTTAGGTGAAATATTTTAAATTGTTCTTGATATTATATAGTAAGTATTATCTTGAAAAGCCCCGAGCTATGTCATGAACTTTGACTGTTAGCAGTCTTCATGAAGCAATAATTCAGTGAGAACACGTTTAAATGAAACCGTCAAGTCCATACCTGAAAATACACAAAAAATGCAATAGCTTGTCTCAGTCACTAGACTCACAGAAATATTGACCACGTCCAAGCAACGACTATGTCGCCGCATAAGCCATGTCTCAGCATAAGTCAAATCCGTACTAAAGCCAAAGTCTCATAAATCGAGCAGTAACATAGCCAAGTAGGGATAGAACTCATTTCAACCCAACATAGCCAAGCCCCGACAGAAGTCGGGTTCCTCTCGAGGCATCCGTCTCACCGATACAGGAGTAGCGATCGAGGCTGAGGGTGAAGCCAGGCGCGCAGGTGCAGCTGTAGCTGCCGTCGCTGTTGCTGCAGTCGTGCTGACACACGCGCGGCTCCAGCGAACACTCGTCTATGTCCTGTGAGCGAGTGGGATGCTCGTTAGTGTCCCGTTAGCTAGTAGGACACTCGCTAATGTCCTGAGAGCTAGTGAGACAACCATTGGTGCCAGGGACGATGGGAACGCAAACTTACGCACGCAGATTACGAATGTGAGATGTTTGCTAATGCCCTTTATCAGAGACAAAAGCTGTACAGAGACAAACAGACCTAACTAAATATCCAGAATGGTGGTGACACAGGTTACTTTGTAAGCTTGTAAAATTGATTCCACTGAGGGAAATTTTTTGTCTTATTCAAAATTCCTTAAGATTTATAGCCCTTACGTTGCAGGCCTGGCATGTATATGGGCAAAGGATTTCACTGACGAAATATTTAGTATCGACTTCCGTCACATCTTTGAAGCCCTTGCGAAACAGGTTTAGCTGGCATGAGGGCTTGAAATTCCGCTGAGGAAGCATTTTGCATTGACTTTCGTAAGATCTGCTAAGCCCTCACGTTGCAGGTCTGACCGTCCGGCATGAGGGCGTAGCCGGCCTGGCAGAAACAGCGGGCACCCCCCTGTGTGTGTTGGCACAGCTGCGCGCACCCGCCGTTGTCGTCTGCACACCAGTTGTCAGGGCCTGACCGCGTAGAAATGTGCAAATAAACCTTTGTAGTAATGCTCTTTACCCTTTAAATTTAAATTAACTTATTCCTAAAAAGGTGACTGAATAATAAGTATGTAGACATAAAAGGATCGTCTCTAAAACACTAAGTGTTCTACAATAGCCCGATACGTCGTTTTTATCTAATTCATCATTTACATCTTCTCAGTTTGTGACATATGCAGTATAAAATTCGGATATTTCATTTCTACAGCAAATGTTTGCATATTTTGTATAATATCCTATAATGATATACAAAAATTTGAAATATCAAATACAGGCCAAGTCACCAGCGTACAAAGGTCATATTTATTTAATGTCTTTGTTTCTACAGATGCCATTCATGCGATACGGTCATGTCAAAATCGAAACATAGTTAACTTTCCTAGGAATGTCTAACCTATGGATGAGCTCGAAAGAAAATAAGTAAATGAATTTTAACTCTCTTGTGTGATATATTTGAACTCAGGAACTATACGTGTTTGTGAAATAAAAAATATAATGTCATAAATCGGTGAAAAATACAGTGAAATGAAAAGATGCTCTCTGCCCAAAAAAAATCAAATTTCATCTTAACTAATTGACTCATTCCTAAGGTAATTAAGTTCAGGATCAGATAATGTAGAACTTCGCAAAATACGTATTTCTCATTTCGGAGTTGGTGTTGTTTGACGTTCGCAACTCACGGTGGCACGTGACGCCGTCGTCGCGCAGTTTATAGCCCGGGAAGCAGGAGCAGCGGTAAGAGCCGTCGGTGTTGACACAGAGGTGGCTACACGGCCCTGGCTCTGCCCGACACTCGTCCAAATCCTCACAAATTGAGCCGTCCAAGGAGAGGGCGTAGCCGTTGGGGCACAAACAGCGTCCGCGGTCTGGTGACAGGACGAAGCCCTCTAGGCAAACACAGCTTTTGCCATCAGGCGACTTCCGAAAGCTGGCAGGACAATCACAAGTTTTGCCGTCCGCAGATCTGCGGAACCCATTCGGGCAGACACACGTCTGTCCGTCAGGTGATGCGGTGAAGCCTTCTGGACACTCGCACTTTACGCCGTATGTAAAGCTTCGGACGAATCCATCCGGACACTCGCACTTTTGCTTGTCCGCTGACATCCGGAGACCTTCGGAGCAGACGCACGTCTTGTCATCATCAGCAAGGACAAAACCCCGCGGGCAGATACACTGAGCCTGTTGGTTCCTGACGATGCAAGTGTGGCTGCAATAGGCCCCGTCGCAGGGGTCTCGAGGTATGCATTTTTTTCCGTCGGGGCCTACCAAAAATCTGCGAAGGAATACACAGTATCTCTTATCCTGAAACCACGAGCAATGTTTTAATAAACGATATGTACACCATTTCCTCTAAGCTTATAAGTCAAAATGTAAACTAAAAAAATCTATAAAATGGAACATAGGAAAAGTGTAATTAGAAGCCACAATATGGCGGATGTGAGAGTTAAAATACGTTACGTCGAACAAAATATGCCCATTCCACCAAGCACGTGAAGTAATCTCGCCCTGCGTACCCTGGGCGACAGACGCAGTGGGGACCGCCGGGGCGGGGCCGGCACTCGTGCTGGCAGCCGCCGTTAGCCACGCGACATCCCTTCAGGTAGTCACTGCCTTTGTGAAGCCAAATAGATTCAGAGCTAAAGTTTTTCTATCACTCAAAGATAGATGACATGTGCGTAACTCTTGAGGATGAAATTCGTCAACCGTAGGTGTGGAATTTTAAACTCTGTTGCATTATTGAAGTTACTATTGCTTTTTTTACTTTTTGCATGGCTAGAGAAAGCTATTAGGGCAATAAAAATTAGAATACAATGCCAAAACAAATAATTCATTCAAATGTATAGAAAAACTTAAGCTCTCCCATATTTATCAGGTTTCCAAGTATTAATTCATTTATAAAACTTCAAATGAGTAGAGCGCTGAAGATCATTATCGATTTTAATAAATTAGTAACAACTCAGACTGGCCGTCACGATCATTTAACTTGGAATCAAAGTGAATTCATACTCCCTTACATTAACAAAACACGATCTCAACATAATTTTAACTTCAATGGAACTATGGCTTGGAACTCAATGCCTTCTAACATCTGTGAGAACAACTGTTAAGGGGCATTTCAAATGAATGTTGAACGTCTTTCATGCCTAGGCATCGATGAAACGAGCTGTTAAGAAATAGTCTCTCTCCTTTCTATTCGGTGATTCAAAATGAGAAGCGTATTGCTCTGAAATAAATCAAATCCAAATTCTATTTTTCAGTATGCAGTTCTTGTTAAACTAATTTTTTTCTGTATATGTAGTTCTTGTTGCATCATTACATATAATGGTAAATTAAATTCATATATTTTTTTTTCATCCTCTTGCATAAAAAAAAATTTCAGGATTAGCCTAGGGTACGTTTAACATTTTGACTGCGATGGGTTGAACTGAAGTTCTATCATCGCTTCATATTAAAATCTATGTAAAATACTGATAATAATGGACAATAAATGGATCGTGCCTGCACGATTCATTGTGACACACTGCGACACAAATTCTACTCATACATAGGCAGTATTAAAAGCACATTCTACGCATGTACGCCATCGAAACGCTAAAACACAATCGCGCTGCAAAGAAATAAATTCAAAGCGGATCAATGACAGAAGTTGCGGTCGCCCTCACTAGCACAGGTCCAGTTGTCGAGGCGCAGGTGGCCGCGCAGGCAGAAGCACTGGTAGGAGCCCTCTGTGTTGGTGCACGTGTGCGAGCAGCCGCCGTTGTGCTTGCTGCACTCGTCGATGTCTGCACAAGAGACATTACTGCAGAATATAACACTAAGGATGTAAATGAATTAAAATTTTAGGGATGTATTATTATTGTAATTATTACAAGATGATGTTCTAGATAGCATTGAATTACGACTTTCCTCTGGCTAATTATCTTTCAAAACTGAATAAACTGTGATTTCGAACGTTGTCATACACCATACAGAAATTTACTCGCTATCCTTTTTGGAAAATAAATTTTTATCTTAAAAATTGAATATAAAAGCAGAATTAAGTATTTAACCATTAATGCAAATGCCAAATAAACTTGATGACCCCCCCCCCCCATACACCTTCATTGCTGCATCCAGTGAAACACTACTCATGACCCTCAACCTCATATACCCCCATTACTGTGCCCTGTTTAACAGTACTCATGACCCTCGTATACATCCAGTACCGCACCTAGTAAAACAGTACTCATGACCCTCACACATACATTTCCATTACAGCACCCAGTAAAGCGTTATGACGTCATTACCTTCACAGGAGCGCCCGTCCTCCGCAAGCCTGTAGCCGGCGTCGCAGCAGCACCTGTACGAGCCCAGAGTGTTCTGGCACGAGTGCTCGCACCCGCCCTTGTTGTCCGCGCACTCGTTCACGTCTGTAGGAAACGTGCGTCACACTCACAGTCATCACACGCCATGTTACAACGCTTTCTTCGGAATTCTGAGGCTCACAAGTCAGTATAGGCAAGCTCATTACTGTACCTTATGCAGTACTTGCATTGCAACTGGTGCTTGTCATAACACAGAGATGTATACAGCAAGGAATAACGTATAATTTTAGATGTGGATTAAAAAACGAAACTAGTTATTAGCGTAAGAGTAATGTCTTCAAGAATTTGATATAAATTATTTTTTCTACATTCAGGAGTGCCGTACAGTACAAAATAATGGAAGCTGTCGAAAATATTTGACATTCAAAATATAGATGAAGACTAAAATGTTCGTATGCCCTTTTCTCTCCATAAAATTAATGGATTTCTGCAATTCCTGTAGTGCTGTAAAGTAATTAATATACATATATATCTATTATCTATATTTACGAAATAACCCTTCATGTAAACACGTTTGGTTAAAAATAATACCAAATCTATTCAGGATTGGCTTTTTATTTAATTTTTCAATGTTTCTAAAAGAACAACTGGTCTCAGGATCGAAAAGTTCAAGAAGATAACGAAAAGGACAGATTTAAAAAAGACTTTTGTGACGTGTTTCGGCATACTTCGGCCATTGTCAAACACTAGATTGCAGCTAACAACAAGAAGTGTTTCCATAGCCGATGCTGAGCCGTGTTGCTGAGATATCACTTGGAAATGCACAGAGCAAGTAGACTCCCAAAGGCTGGCAATTTCGGAAATATTGTCGGTTAGAGAAGCTTGAGCACGCGATGAGTTTCAGTGCTTTGTTTATTGATGGCTTGTTGCGTTTGATGAACATTGCTTCATAAGAATTTACTGTCGGCCGTACTCCGGCTCGTGACGCAGTATTATTGTATGATTCACTAGTTGTTCCAAAGTTAGAATCTTGTTGTGTTCTTTCTCAGGATTTTTTGGGCCAACAGAACTCAATTGCATTGTTAAAGTCGTCTGGAGCAGGTGGTAGTTGTCATGCCGATATACGAGCGATTGTAAGGCTCACAGTCCTTATGATTACATATACATATAATCGTACACGACATTAGTTTGTTTTAAAGCCAAAAATTTTGCGCTTCGATAGTTTTTGGAACTAAGGCCAGCAATGGAATGGCTCTTGTTCATGAGTCGGAGACGTTCATTATCGGAGTTGCACTTCGCGTTTTTTATTTGTATCAGTATGTGTTCATCGGTTTTGTAAGCCGACGAATATTGATTTTAGTAATATACTGTGTGAGTAAATTGCTTTGGTTCGTACTGCGAGGTATAAGGTGTTGGAGTAGCTGCTGCACGGGAACCAACCAAATAAAGCCCTGGAGCTCATCGCATCCCTAAGTTCTCTAGCCGATTGTACGTCCAAAGGCGCCGGCCTTTGGGAGTCTTCCTGCTCTGCGCACTTAGCAGTCAGTATCGGCCTATGGAAACACCTCGTCTAGACAGCTGCAATCTAGTGTTTGACAATGGCAGAAGTATGCTGAAACGCGTAACAAAATTTATTTTTAAATATGACCCTTTAATATATTTTTAAACTTTTAGATCTTGAGACCATTTGTTATTTTAGAAACATTGAAAAGCCAATCCTTAATATGTATGGCATTATCTTTAATCAAACATGTTTACCTGAAGAGCTGTTTCCTAAATATGCAAATTTTAGATCGTACGAACCAACAATCCGAGAACGAGATTTTACTTTGAAATACCGCATTCAGCTCCTTTAATTCGAAATAAACAAACTAAATTCCAGCATCACCGGCATCTAAGAGGAAATTGACCAATCTACTGACTTGATCACAACTAAATTAGACATATTGGCCTTCAAACAGCCATATTAGACAAACTTTCGGACTTCCGTGGGCAATTCGACGCAGCTACCTCATCACGGATGCCAAATAAGCTCAATAACCTTTACCGAGACACAATCGTACTCCCGCGAGAAACCCAATCGTACATCAACCTACTTGACACCGAGCTCTCCTTAGCACAAATAGAACTATTATCCTTCGGATACAAGTTCTACTACAACCCTAAATTCAACCTATTGAAAAAATAAACCGAACTGGAAATTCTCTACAAATTTCTCCTCAAACTGGGTAACAGCGGAGCAATCACAGTTAAACCGAAAATAAAACATCCACTAAGAGTGGAATCTACTTAAAACCGGGATTACCACCACGTCACTTTCACCTCCAATGAGCGCAACGACCGGTCCAATTAATTGTGGGTGACCCTGGGTCACCCACATCTCGTTCATCTCCAGCCCCTGGTGAAGTGAGCTCAACGACCAGTACAATTAAGTTGAGTGGTCTGAATGTATTCCGGGAAGCGACTGCGTTCGTTCTCGCAATTCTCATGCGATAGGTTGTCTTAGTAGTTTCCCTTAGCCATAAATCTTTTGATCTTTAATCTGAAGGCAAGATCTGATAAAAATTACGCTGCCAATATTAAAAAAAAATACATATCACTATTAGAATTTAAAATGCTTCTTTTCGGCATTTCCAGGAGGCGGCTGCTGTGAATTCGTTAATCAATGAATATAGACGGACCTAACAAAGCTAAATGAGATCAAATTTGATTTGCGGTTGCTCAGTGTAATAATCGAATAGAAATTCAGTGTAATCATCGAATTGAAATTTTTGGAGCGATTTGTCTCATTCATTTATCAAGTATTTAAAGATATTTTCATACATCAAGGATATTTAAACTACAAATAAGACCTTGTAGTAATTTCTCATTTTAAACCTTCAATAGAGGGATAATAGCTGTTAACAGTTCGAGCATGAACATAGGTAATGAACTGACGAACATCACCTTGAATTGGAATTGGAATTATATCAAAGTAAGCTTCATTAATTTCAGTTTGAATCTGATTAATTTGAATTTGAGTGCGATCAATTTGAACTCATTTGAGTAAATTGAGCTAAGTTTTAGTGAATTGAACTGAGTTTTGGTAAATTAAACTGAGTTTGGGTAAATTGAACTGAGTTTGGGTAAATTGAACTGTGTTTGAGTAAATTGCACTGCGTTTGAGTAAATTGAACAGAGTTAAAGTAAATTAAGCTCAAGTCGCTAATTTGAACTTAATTTAAATTAATTTATAATCTTATTTAAAATTTGAAAATGCTTAATATTATTTGAACAAGCTTGCGTGTGGCAAGATAACAAGTAAGTTACCGAAAAAATTGTTCAAGTATTCTATTGGGTCAGATTGTTTTTATAAGTGCATAATTTTCTCACCTAGCTATAAATTTATAAAGATCCTTTTCCCGAGCCAAAACTATTTGGTAACAATAAAAAGATTACCACAAAAATCTTGTTGAACAATGATTGGAAAATATCGTTCTAAAACAAAATTTGCAGCCAGCTGTATCCACAGTGAAACGTGCGGGGAGATTCCCCGTATGTATTAGACTAATTGGAGGAGTTAAACTTATCTACAATGTGAAAAAAGAAGTCAAATTTATCTTTATGCTATTGCCACATTTATCTTTATGCTTTCGCTAATTGTGAGTTCTTCAATTTTATTCTATCAAGTTTGTGAAAGCATGGTGCTAAATTGTGCCTAACGTGATTGTTGGAAACCATGTACAGTATGTGCGGTGAGAACTAAGTATTCACGTAACTAACCCACCATTTAAGATAACCACAGTGCACTTTATGGATAAATAGATGGATAGACAAATATTCGAATAACACTCCCCTCCAATTTCTTAAATAGCTGAGAGTGTGTGATGATTTTTCTTGATCCCTTAGTGTCCTGCTTTCAAATGCTTTCTAGGGTAAATTTATTTACGCTGTTGAGAAAATTCGTATCTAACATGTGAAAACTTTACGTAATTAGTTGCAAAAATCATTTTTATTCATTGCCTCACAAATTGCCCCGTAATAAACAGTTCGACTTTAAAGTGGCTATTTCAGGACGGATTTTTAGAGATTTCACGGCGTAGTAGATATACAGCTGACAGGGTTTGTTCTTTTAATTCAATCATCAACTGTCACATTTACGGAGAGCTGCCTGTATTGTATCCTGCTTGTATTTCGATCGCTCGTATGTTATTTCATGCGCCTTCATAGGTACGTCGCGTGTCATAGGTACGAGCAAATACGTCAGTTGATTATGGTTGGGTAACTGTCGTTGCCGAGTCAACTGTCGCTAGCTAAAAGTGGTAATAGGAAATTCAATTCATCGCTAGGTTAGGATAAGTTTAGCTAGTTTGAAAGAGGTGAAGATAGATCAGAAGTACGATACGATTGGTTGGGTTAAAAGATATGTTGTTACGATGGGCAAGGTGAATTAAAAAAAAGCTTTTTTTGTTGTTGCAGGGTTAGGTTGGGACACATAATGATAAGTTCAATTAGCTTAAAATAAGTTACGATGGTTAACTAATGTCAGAATAGGTTGAGGTTAACAATCGGCGAGAATGGATTTAGAATTTGAAGTCGGTAAATGCAGCCGTTTGTCTGTCTGCATGTGGCCCACACACATGTGTCAGGCCTAGAAGTGGAGATCATGCACACAAACATTGTAAGCTGTCGTTCTTAGCTTAGAGGCGCCTTGATCCTGGTCGTAAAGATGAAGTGGAGGTGCCACATACTGACCGTATTGACACTGCCGCCCGTGATAACCAGGAGGGCACACACACTGGTTGAAGACGCACTGGCCGCCGTTGTAGCAGACGATGCTCGCCACGCTGCTCTCCGCGACCGCGCAAACAACGGTCAACAGCACCGCGCACCGTAGCAGTGATACCAGCCACCCCCGCATCATAGAGCCTGCCGTAACTTTGGATCTGATCTCTTATTTAGAGCAAACAGAAGGATAAAACTTATTCGGTAACATCTAGTTTTACCGCTTTCATCAATCAAATTAGTTTTTACCTAGTAAACCAATGAAGTGTTTGTTTAGTTTTTTAAGCGTGTGCTATTAGAACTCATTGTTACTTACACCTGTAAATCCAGATGAATATTCAGGCACCAAGTCTTGTATAAATAGCAACGACAAGCTTGTCAATCTGAAAATAAAAGGGGTTAAATGTTTATCGACACAGGATGTTCGATGCGGTGATATATTTGTGAATCATCCGCAGTGAGTAATGGAGGTCAACTATCCGTTCAGTAAGATCCAAGTCCTACGGGGAATCATAAATTAAACTCTTCACGTAGCCCAAGAGGATCTTGACTGCAGACGCACTTTAAAGTAAACAAATCTGCGGATCTATGGCAATGCAGAGAGTGAGAAATTTTTGCAAGAGACCTACAACGACGTCTCAAAAATGACGAAAGTTTAAATTTTTACTGATTCATAAAAAATCGTTCTCATGGGTTTTTATAACTAATGTTAAAATTTGCATCATCAGTTTTCCAACACCTCATGCTGGAAAAATGTTAAATGCTCGGGTGTAGGCTAATCTTACATTGCAATGAGAGTTGCACAAGCAGCGTTGTGGAAAGTACATAGAGTTTAAGTAAATTCATTAACGAGGATTCTAAGTGATTAGTTTTCGCGAAAAAATGGTTCTACATATTTGAACATCAAACTGATTAACAGTACACACATACACATACGGGTGAGTATTGTTTCTTTACATTTTACATGACAAAGCCAGGTTGGAAATATTCGAGGGCTAAAAAACACTTCGTGATTGGGAACTGTATCTTGTTTACTGAGCGTGCCCCTGAAATACAGGCACCTCATTACCTCAGGACAGTCAGAGGAAGAGCGCCAGGAAGAGCAAGACTTCACAATGCAACTGATACCCGGAGTCTCAGCCGACACTGACCGGCGTTACTGCCTTGATTTATAAAGTTTTCGAGTGGTTATACGTTTCTGGTGAACCATCTTTCATTTTCATAAAGTAGGCTAACGAATTTATCACATGTAGTGATACGTGTAGGGCTGGACGATTATTTCATTTTATAGTGCATCAGTTAACAAATTAATTGTAACCAACTAATTAGAGAGTAACAAATTAGTACGAACTATATGTTATTCAATTAATTTGTTCGTAACTATGCCATTTCATCGATTATTTTGTTGACTTCTAGGCTAATTAAAGTGTGAGGAGTTTATCACGCAGTTGAAGACGTCATGTTTAGCGCAAACATGCTCCAACCATGGTTAAACGAACGCTATTATGTCGGTCTTACACGTTTTTTGAAGAATGTCGAATTAGAAATTTTGTAGCAGTGTGAGTGACGAAACAGCATAATTCAAGTTCTTTCTGGTTGTCCTAATTTCCTGCTCAAAATTCTGTCTGATTGCACTGATGAAAATTCTTGCTCGTTCCGAAACTGGGTGTCCTGATGCTAAATTTTACCCAGCTTTAATAACTAGGTGCAAAAATAAATATTTAAGATGCCATTCAGAAAGTAAAACTTACTTATTTTGGAAGAAATGTTTGAAGAAAGCATAAGTAATTAGATACAAAAATATCAGCACAAAGTCTCATTTCAATGTGAAATCTACCTCCTCATTTCAAACTAAAAATTTGTCTGTTTAACTACATAAAACAATTCCAGAAGTCTTCTCAAAATAGAACTCAAGGCTTGCACATTTATTTCGAACGGGGCATAAGATCAGTCAATAATCACTTTTCAGTCAAAAATGTATAAACATTTTTCTTTCATTTTACATTAAGAAAATGAGCTCTGACTTCCGCCCACCTCACAAGAAGGACTGCTCAACACTGCCAGCTGCTCAGTCTCCTCAGCAAAAATTCTCTCAAAGGTAGAAAAGTTCGAGCTCGTAAATTGCCTCAATCATTCCAAGGCCCTCGACCCCAACACGATGGCCGCTAACTTTCGACGTAAAAACTTAGAAAATTTAGTAGAATGATTCATTGTTTAACATATTTACGAAGATGTTAAGAATTACGAAAGTAATTCCTAACATACCTTTCACAAATGCCGTTCCCAAAGTGCAAGTATTAATATTTTACGTTGTTTCAAGCTTTTATTGACATTTATGCGCTATTCCCTCTGCTCTGTTAATTCATCCTATCTTCAATAAATGTCCTTCGAGGAAACCATAATAAACCATGAGAAATAGTAAGAGTGGAAGTCAAATTAGACATAAAATTATTAGTGCAGTCAAACCTCATATACGAACAGTTCCATTTCACTCTTTGAATTTTTTCAGGACACGCAGTACAAATGCAACACGCGCGTTAACCCTTTTCAAAAGGATTCACAATTCAGGCTCAAAAAAATGTCCGACGGCTTTACTTCACACTTCGAGTGAAGAGAACACGAGCACCACACAGAACGACGCGAAGAAGTAGGAGACCCACATGGCCACTTTAGAGGCTCCTCGACCTGTGACTGAGGAGTGGGTATCTTGAGGAGTGTGCCTCAAGGAGCGTCAATTGGTGCTCATGGCTTGTGCAGCGCACCACTTCACGTAAGATAGATCAGCGCAACCCTCGCCACAATGTCTTGTATAGACCAGCCCTTTCATGCCCCCATCGTTGTGTCACATGAGGTGACGCGCGTCACCCCGTCTCTGTTTTCAGTCTCGTGGTTGTTATTGCAGGGACCATAATAACTGTCTCTTAATCAACACAAAGAATAGAGTCTTGGACGTGATCATTTGATATTCATATAGTCATTACCTTTATACCATATTCAGCGTCAGACATACTCAGTAAGCCTTGCAGTAGATTGACTCACAGGAACAGACTAATAATATAATACTGATTAATTCTGAAGGTGCCACCTGAAATGTTAAGTGTAGATAAAATTCACTGGTGCAAGAACAGCGGGTGAAAGTGTTTAAATTTTTCATTGTTACACTCACAGTGCCACCATTGCTAGTCAATCTAACTCTAGTGAAAATTTGGGAAATATGTGTGCAACGGTGAATACCGCGCAAATAAAACAGTTTTTAGAGCAGAAAGTTACTGAAAATGCCTGCTCTCGAAAAATGATTGATTGAACAAAATTCATTCGCTCCATGCCAAGTGAATGCAGATCTATGTATTTGCGAACAAATATGGAACGATAGAGCTGTCGGAACATGAAAACTTATTCTCATTCTATAAATTCTCGAAGGAAACTTTCATTGCATTACCAAAAAATGCAACTTGGAACTGCAAAAAGTCGAGATCTTAATTCCCTCAGGAGTTATTACTTTGCTGCTAATTTTCCTCAGAACTCTTCTCTGTTTAATTACTGACGTCAATATTTAAAAAGAAAAAATAATAATTGATATTTGTATCGATGATTTTCTAATTTTGAGTATTCTCAGTTTAGAGCCCGTTCATATTTTGATGGTAATAAGAAATGTAACGCTGTTCTTGGTTGACTCCTCTTTGATCGATTCATTTCTATGTAAGAACAAAACGAGTCAGTCTATATATTAACCCTTTCCTGTTCCGAGCACCAGATACGAGACCGACCAAATTACTCGAACCAAGCAAAATACTAAATTAAGAAGCTTGTGTACGTACCATGTGTCATGAATACAACGCAATCATTAATTCTTTCAGTATCAAATTCTGAGAGATGGAAGACACAGATGTAAACTGGATAAAAAGGCTCTTTCTCGATGGAATTTCTTCATTTTCATGTTTTACATTGTGCAGGAAAGGGTTGGGGTTCCTAAGCAACTTGATTGTAGCCAAATTTGTCCAGTTTGAACGATAGTGATAAGTAGAGCAGTGATATTGCATAACTTGCACGACAAGAGATATGCAGAATGTTTTATGCAATGGAAAAAATTATCTTGCGCATATGCAAAATCACATATGCAATTATGCATATGCAATATAACAGATGTAATATGCAAACTGCTTTATGCATATGCACGATATCATTGCATATATGCTGTAATGATATGGTGTAATTTGATTGTTTTTAATTTAAAACTGCAAATTTGTTCCTTAATCCAGAAATTTTGTAAATTCACAAACACACTCTCGGTTGCTTGAGCAACATCACAAGTTTTCCCGGTGCACTGTGTTCATTACCTAATGCTCAGGTTATACCTTCTTGAACTGTTCTTCACTTGTTAAATTTGGTTCATAAATAAAATACAATAGAGGTGTCCGAACTGAATTTAATGAAGTTGGAAGTTTTTAATAATTGCATAGTGTAATATTTTTGTACACCTAGTGATAGTTTTCTTGCTCTGGTCTACACATAGGTCTACCTATACGTACAAAAGTGTTGAAGAGAAAATGAAACTGTGGAATTTGTATCAATTCCCGAAACATATGCATTTAGTGAATTAATAATAAATACCGTTGTTGTGCTCTGCTTGTTCATAAAAAAAATGAGAAAGAACGCAATAAGGTAATCCCTCCAATTCCGGGCATCCCACTAATTCCCAAAATTTACATCATTATAGTGATTTCGCTTCCTGGACTTGCACAAGGACAGTCAAATTTGCAATTGACATTTAGTGATTATATACAGATTTGAATGTTGCTGCAATATTTGGTTATTCAAAACCTAATGCAAATGTTTGGTATTCGTGGGTTGTCCGGAATGAGAGGGATTACCTAGCGGCAGATTATGAGAACTTTTTTGCAAAAAAATTGTATTTTTGTATTGAAATTTACTGATGTAGTGGATAATATGTGGATGATTGAAGAAGTGAGTTTCTTTTAGTATTCCAATGATTATCATTATTTATTAGCTACACCATGCCCAAAGTATCCCAAAGTGTAAGAAATGATACTTTCAAGAATGAATGCCCTGAGTATGACTTTCGGAACGGAAATCTGTATTGCACTTATTGCCGGAAAACTGTAAGTTTGTCATGCAATCTAATAAGAGTATACACTGTTCCAGTTTAACACGTGTTAACATACGAAGAGAATCACTTATCATCTCAACTAATGACACTCTCAATTGTTAAAATTCTAAGTCTGTCAATCTCTAAAGGCAACGTTTCGATGTTACTAACATCATCTTCAGGTTGTAAAATACAAAAAAAAACTTAGTCACATTGGTAAAATTATGTCATTTTTTTAACCAGTCTGATGAATAGTTCAAATTTTGCATTGACATAGTTTTACCAATGTGACTCAGTGTTTTTTTTGTATTTTACAACCTGACGATGATGTTAGTAACATCGAAACGTTGCCTTTAGAGATTGACAAAATTAGAATTTTTAACAATTGAGTGTTCTTGTAGTAAAGATGATAAGTGATTATCTTCGTATTTTAACACGTGTTGAACTGGAACAGTTTTGTAAGGTCGAAAAATTGGAAAAAGAGTATACGCTGTTATTGTCCAAATATCTGCTGCGACTTCATAGATATGAATAACGAAGACAATCTATTAGGTTCAGCATAAAGTTGACAGAAATTACTCATTTTCATCTACGATAAAATCACCGAATGCTGGTAGTTTAAGCTCCATGTCTCATTTAACTTACGAAACCAACTTTTTGTGCTCGCCGTGGCTGAGTGCTTGAGAACGCGCCCTTCCGTGAAAGTGTCAAGGGATCGAATCCCGGAGCTGCGGGCGATTTGTTACGTTGGGTAAAAGGAAAACTCAAACACAATACCCCACTCAACCCAGATACCTGAAATGGGTACCGGCTCGACCGGAGAGTAACCGTCCTGGTGTTAGTTATCCGGCATTTGAAAAACCAATGTACAAGATGGTATTTATCATACTTAATTCAATGAAATGAAGCATCTTTTTTCCAGATTGCTAACTCACGAAAATCTTCCCATGATTAAGGAGGTCAACTCTATTTCGCATGGCTATCCAGTTGAGGAAGTCAACGAGGTAGCTGGTCAACTATCTCCATCAGACATGGAGAATCTTTAATTTGTTCCCCTGGTGTAGTACGATGTAGAAAGTTATCACAATACAAAAGTATTCCTGCCGATAAGCGAAAACGTGTCCAATTTGAAAAAAATTAAAAGTACATTATTATTAAATGTAACCACATACGTTGAACCTTGTTTTACTTTGAAATCCTATTTTCATGTTTTCTTCATTAGTAGCAAATGCTCGGTATTGCAAATATTGAACACTATCGTAATGAATCATTACCTTAGGGTTCAATATTTACAATATCAAACAAGTTCCAACTAACTGAAGGAGTTCAGCAGCGCATATGCAAGACTTGATCGCATATTGTTTGCATATAAATGCGAGTACAGTGCATATGACACTCCGCAATTGCATATATCTAACCTTAAGCCGCATATTTTATGCGCTCATGATTTCAAATGCGCGTGCATGTATGCATTTGCATATAGGCACAGTTCTGGTGATAAGACAATTTATTTTTCGTACGCTCATTAATCGTTGCCATTAGATTTCTGTTCATTTCTGCCGGTTAACGGCCGACGTTGAATGACACAGTTAGCGCCAGTGAACAACATCTTCTTGTGGAGTAGCTGTGGCTAAATTAATGGTACAGTAATTGATTAAAATGCACGGGGCTTACCCCCAGAGATGTTAAGTGAGCGTTCATTAGTGCATTTAGAGAACATCGCTTCATTTTTTCTGTAATCAAGTACATTTGAGGAAAAACCCTGCGATAATTTGGCCGTTGCCTTGGTAGCACAAATACAAACCACCTGAGCAAGCTCAGGATACCTACACGGTCTTTCATATAAATCCGTTTGAATTTGAAAACGTTGGTAATTCTCATCCCTCTTGAGGTTGGCAACACTGAAGTGCATCACTTATGCTTAGTTATCTATGCAACCGCAATTATTTGCAGTACGTGGGATAAACAAAACGCAAGGGTGCAATTCTAGCTCCATCGTTTCGCGCGGACCAAAGCCCAGCGCTTCTATTGCAAAATGTCTTCAGAATCTTAAGCAGACAGTTTATAAGGATTGTAACAGTTTTGATAAGTCTGGCTAAAATTTAGAGCCACTCACCCGCCAAGAAGAGATTAAATTTGCAAACTTCGCATTCCGGCCTCAAAAAGAGCGTCAATACCAACCCAATCGTGTCATCGACATTAGCTGAGATAGGCTTGTCAGCATCACAACGTACAGAGCGATCAAGGACCTTGGCCATCACGTCCCGCAAAGATGCAAGCTGAGGGCTCGCTAAACTCAACTGAGCTACATACCAAAAGGAAAAAAACAAAATCTTTTAGTCCAAAATTTACTTGGGAAACATTATAATAGTTAAATTGAGAACGGGAATTCACAGGCACAAAAATTTAAACATAGAAAATATTTACTACAACTTTGGCAGAGAATATGGAAAAATATACATTTCAAAACATGACTTATTTACATAACATAGAAAATCCCTCGTAAGTATTCAACAAAAAATGTTACCAGATTGCGAAAAAACAAACGAGTGCGCAACTCGTGACTACACAAGACCACGAGTACATTAACACCTCAGACAGACAGCAGGAGTACACGCCACAACACCAATCCCCTCAGATAGCCTGCAGACCCAATTACAGAGCACATACAGATTAGTGGGGGGCAAGCAGTTAAAATTACTGCAAAAAAGCTGAAAAAACAAAGATAACTTAATTCTCACGGTGAGTTTCTCGACATCACTGCGAGCGGCTCAACGTCTCTTTGAGTTCTGGAAAGTCAAACAGCATATTTCACTGGCATATCCAACGGCCATCAGAAACGCACTTCCGCTGTAAGTCACGAGGATCACACCAAGAGGAATATGAGTTATTAGAATCACCTTATCACGGAAAAATTATTTCCACGCGAGAATCAATAACTCTTTGAAAGCGATATCACAAACTTGCTTGTACAATCAACAGTAAGCATAAAGATTTCAACTTGACAACTGTCGGCACATTCGTAATCCTAAACACGAACTTTTGAGAGCTGCACAACAAACAAAATCAAGGAACATCCAAAAATGGGCACTCATCATACGGATTTAACTATAAAATAACAAGTATCATAAGTGAAACTACACACAAAACAATATGCTAAAAAATTGAGCTATGCGACGAAAAATCACAGGGTATTTGAAAATTAGTTCATATTATACATTGCACACACGAAAGTTTTTTATTTTGGGGTCTCGCTCTTGAGGTCTCGCAAGGAGACTACGACAGCAACTAAGATGGATGGGATCACACAAATGCAACGAGAACAAGACCCCCAAAACATAGCGGCCAGCGGCGGCTACTGACAAACATGGGTTGCCTTAGAATACAAGCTAAGCCTCGATCACTCCGGCAGAACAATAAGCACAAGTATCACCAAAATCAACACTGGTGAAAAAACCGCTACATTTTACATGATGTGGGTCTCACAGGACTGCAATAAATCATACTACGAAGTTTGCATTCTAAAGTTTTTGTTTATGGAAATAAGTAACTCACAAGTCGTTACTATTTTCATTATTATCATCGTCATTATTACATCAAAATTCTTACCATGAAGCTGAGAACAATAAATGTACCTAGTGCAATAGCATCACACGACCAACTATCACCTCACGCAGAATACAATAAAATAAGATGAAGACAAGCGAGCTATTGTGCGGGAACAGGCTCACGCCTAATTGTACCTTTGCCCTTTCATAGAAATAAAAGAAACAATGACCTCTCTTTTAATCACTGTCAAAATTGAAATTTACAACAGCCTGAAACATGTGCTTTCAAATCTGCTGCTAATAGATACGAGTACGTGCGAGGAATGGTAAACTGAGAACAGTTTACCATAAGAGCCACAGTTAGTGTCCTTTCCTTCAGACTCCTTACTTTCGCTTCGGAGACGCAACTCCCCTAAAATAGGCTGAAAAACAATCGCTTTCAATCCCATCTTTAGCGAGATAGCGACTTCTATGGTTGCCTACCTCCTTCAGGCAATAATTCACTGATATCGGGTTCAATATTATTGAAAAACAACACTTTTATTTGAAATATAACCAGTTTAAGAATATAGGAAAAGCAGAGGCACTAATTTTTATTTCGTGAAATTTAACGAGATTAACAAACGAATACTCGTGATCAGTTCTTCTAAAGAGCCGCAACAAGTAATGAGTGTTAAAACGAAATTATTTAGTATATGAATTAACAATACATGTAGCTGAGGGCGAATGATGTATTTGCTATTTTTATAGAGCAACTGACTCGCGATTACCACAGACACGCACTAAATATGCGAGTTAGTGCGGGGATCTACCGGCAGGTAGAACACCCGCATAACAAGCAAAGGTCTAAAACAGCTGGGTTGAGACACATAATAAGCCCTTAAAGGAGGCCGAATTTTGTGCAAAATAAGGGGTTTCCTGCCAACCAGTTTGATACATTCTATATCATATATTGAGTTTTCAAATACCTTACAAGTAATACCAAGATGCAACGAGATTTACTTCCGGGTGAGCCGATGCTCATTTTCTACACTCTGGTCAAGTGGGGAAGAGTGGCTAACTTCTTTCTCCCAACGAGAAGAACCATCAATACTGGGTTCGAACTCCGCGCGAATGACTAAAATTTCAACCATCAGACAACGAAGTATGAGATAGAATTTAAAATTGTATCGAAATTCAAGAGTAGCTAGAAGTACTGTCATCACTTACAGCTGCAAATCAAACGGTAGTGAGTAACACGAAAATCACACTCTCGTTTACTGAGTAATGGAAAATACGCAAAGCCTGAAATTGTTCTTGAATATTATGAGCCCTTAATATGCGTAGATGACTTTGGCTTTGATGACGCTAAAAATACAGTGATTTGAACATGGCGAGTGATATTGCAGCACCGACTGATTACGGACACAAATATAAAATATCTCGACAGAGCGAGCACTTCCATGAAAGAGTAAGAAAACATGTTGCAAGATCTGAATAAAATTAGGCACGATATGCAACTCCTTCAGATTATGGACTTGTTCAATAGAAGCATCGTATCGGGAAAAATTACGCATAATCCGCAAACACTTTATAGTCAAATTACGCGTAATCCCCAAACACTTTTTATAGTCAACTACTAAAACAGGATATGAGGCTAGATCAACTTATACAGAATATCAGAAGAAATGAAAGCTAAACTCATCCAATTTAACCAACAAACAAAATAGACATCTAAGGTCACTTTCGTAACTTTCCCATGAATACTTTGCTTTGGAAGTTATTTTATTTTAATAAATAGGAAGTGAATTTTAATAAGTAAATGGAATTTTGAGAATGAATTAGTAGCTGCTTGCCGATACCCTCGCCTACTAGCGAGTCGGAGGCGGATCAGAAAATTCAGCACCGTGCCGGTGCAGCTGAATGTCGTCGCCTCGCTCAACGAGGATGAGATGAAAAAGAGGGTGAATATACTCTCCAACGTCGGCCACCCTATCATGGACGGAATGGCCCTGTCGTTATAGAAAATGCAGTTAAATAGCGGGTAAACTTGGCTCGGGCTCCTAAGTCTTGTCAACCAAGCCTCGGATGTCCAACCAAGACGGTCAGAAGTTATTAAATGAAATCATTGTAATAAGAATATATCGCGGACGTGACTCCGCTATAGGAACAAGACCAGCCTCGTAACAATACATAAACTTTCATTCAAATGAATAAGAAGTGTGTACTCAGTTTACGAACATCCGTTAAGATCTCTTCACAGAATAGCAACATCAGAAGCACACTTTTCGCCTGAATTTAGGCACAAACACCGCTTTATAGCAATTATTTGTCAACTTGACCACAGAAATGATGATCAAATGCTACATCATCGTACCATTGCAGCGCTAATTTCTGTGAACAACTCTTCGATCAAGTGGCAAACTCGTTAAGATGGTCTGTTTACTCTCTTGAAAATGTTCCCGTTATCGCCATGAAATTTCTTTCTCAATTTCTCCGGGAAGTAATAGTTTATTTCGTCAACATATAAAAGATGCCGCCTAGTGTAGAATTTTCATGATCATTTCCTTATCCTACGATAATTTACATATTCATTTGCCTCCTAACAATGACTAGGCATGACTGGTGCTGAATTTGGTGAACATCATTCGATGCTGGCGCCAGTATCAAATTTTGGAGGATAAAGTGGAAAACCTCAAGTTGAATGCTTGGATGGAGAGAAGCGAATTTAATGTTTTAACATATGGAAAGTTTATATTTCAGCATGAACTTCATCCAAGTTCTGAAGCAAACACCTAGATCGTTTCAATAAAACCTATCGAATAAGCACCCCATGAGTACCATATATGGCCTGCAAGTTTCGATGTCGTAGTTCATAAAAATAGCGGAACGAAGTCCATATAGCAACAGACTAACACAACCAGCCACTCATTTTATATAGGAACAGCCATAACCCACTAGCAGCGCAAGGCAGGGTTACAGTCGGATGACAAGGCAGTTGAGGCTTACCAAAGATGTAACTGCTTACAAATTTAGACACTCCCTTACTTTCATCGAGAAATTTAGTAGCACACACATTCTGCTCTATGATATTCTACTCTACTTAATCGTATGTTTTCGGACTCTTGATGGTTAAATATTCTAACAACTGCTAAAATAAAAAAAATTGGATATGGAAAATGGTCTCTAGGTTTACACGGCTGAGTTCACACTGAGCATATCTGAGCTCGATGATCACTTAGTATTCCAGTGTTCAATGTGCTAAACTACACACGGCCTCGCTGCCAACAGCTGACTACGGTACAAGAGTATTGGTGTGGTCCAGGGCGCATGGCTGAGCCAGCAGCACCTACGTATTCTACAGCTAAGCAGCCCACAGGCTAAGGCACTTATCAGAAGACTAGGAACACCTTAACGATCCTACACACATGAGCTACGAACTCAACTAAAATGAGCATTTATTTATTAAAATCAGCTCTTCAAGTATTTCAGACATACGAAAGAGAATTTCCAGTACTTCGACAATATACATTTTTTTTAACTTTTGTGTTTCAGAATTTATTCATAGACACTCCCATACATGTCCTTGTGGAAATGGCTGATACATCCACAGGAAGAGCTGTAGCAAACATCTCACAAGTCAAGATACAAAAGAACTGCCAAATAAAATACCAGTCTTTTTCATACATACTTCCATAAACCAGAAGGAAATGAATTTAACTCTGATAAAACATCTTGCAACTTTTTCGTGGAGTTTTGGATGTATTTGTGCTCGTCGCTCAACTTCCACTTCAGCGCTACAGATCTCCAGCACACCGGATGCTGGGGCGCCCCAGCCCGGCAGCGCGCTACACCTCCTGGGCACGGGAGGTCCACCATCCAGGAGCGTCGAGCAGTAGCGGTGAGTGTTGGGCCCACAGCTGACACGTAGAGTTGGGTCAGGCGAGCGCTGAGGCAGGCAGCGACGAGTGTTTCGGCTTTTCTTTCTTGAGGAAAACTTTAATGCAACCGTTGAAGTCTGCCGAGACCAGCATGTACCTGAAAATGACGCGAGATCACAATAACTGATCCTGCATGTACCTTCTGCTTCCCTGTTACTTGAAATAACAAGCTTTACTGACGGAATAAAATAATAGCTCACAAAAATGTTGATCACACCCGACTACTATTCCTAAACTTCACTCTCTACACACCAAAGAATGAGAAATAGAAACTGCAGATCAAAGTTGAAAATCTCCTTCTTAAACTATCTTAAAAGATGAAGTATTTAGTGCCGCAGGTTTCCAAGATTCAGGCAGCTAAAGAGGGAAACATTCGAACTACGTTAAATTATACCAGATATCAAAGCCTCCAATCACACACAAAAACCCAGCAAGGATTTTTCAGCCCATAATGTGGTTATTCAAGGCTGCGCCATTTGCTGACATCTCGCTCTTATTGTGGCCGAGACTGATGTTTGCTAACAACTCGCCCCTTTTAGTGGCCGAAGCTCTCCAGCGGTTGCTGACAACTTACCCCTTATTGTGGCCGAGGCTATCATGCTTCTGGTGTCTGTCAGGTCTGGAGGAGTCAGCTGGGGTTCCAGACGCCGCTCGTTGCTCTTGCTGCTCAATGAAGCTGAACACGAGTTCAGGGTGCGGGGAGAACAGCGCGCATGTGACCACAGCGCTGTGAGCTGCAAGACAAACCCACGAATGAGCCCTAGGCAAACAAGCACCAAACTCCAGAATTACCCGACTATTTTTCCGCCAGAGTTGAGAATTTGACCACAAGAAGGTCAGGCTGCTAATCTCGACGTAAATCCTAGTCGGAATTACACCTGTTTCTTGATCATGTTTATCCTCAATCACTATAATGACCAGGTACTTTTACCTCACTGAGGAAGAAATTATTTTTATTTTTATATAAGAAAGTTTTAGCTCCCTTTACCACGACAAAGATGTTCCAAGAGAGGAAGGAAGGAAGAAAGAAGGCACCATTTAGTATGGAGTTGAGGGAACGCGGAATCTATGCACGAGGTGTATAGAAACAGTAAGCTAAGAAAGATCATGAAACTAGAAAAAGTTGAAGAAGAAAGTAGTAGGTGCTGAAAAACAAAACAGCAGGGAACCGAAAAAAGGTGGTCCATAACAAAACAAAAACCTGTTCTATTTCAACAAAAAAAAAAGCTTACCTAACCTTTAGCTCGGGCCCTCACATAGTCATAGGAGCGCTAATTCCCATAGATACAGTAGTTGTATCCCCCTGAGGGGACTGAGGAAGAAAGTGCAGCACAGAAATATGGGGGCAAACGTACCTTTAACTCCCTCCCAGTAGGCGTTGCGGTCGCGCCTGGCAGTGGCGTTGAACTTGCCGTAGTCGTGGTGCGTCTTCCAGAGGTAGATGCACTGGTTCTCGCTACCGGCCACGATGTACTTGCCATCGTGGCTGAAGCTCGCACGGATCTGGCTGCTGGCGTTGCTCAGTCCGCGGTATTTGCAGTGTTCGCTGTGCTCGTCCAGTCCGTACAGGCGGATGCGGCTGTCGTTGCTTGTAACCAACACCTGCAACAACACAAAGTGGAGGTCCATACTTTTTTATAAGAGAGAAATGCTTTATGGTTGAGCACTATTTCAGCGGCATTGAACTCATAAAAATTCTGCTGTATGATTGAATTCAGAGTTGAAAGATTTCTGGTAGTAACTCAAACACAAGGTAAGTTTGCAATTCGTGCCAATTTATCATTTAGATCTTTCTCTTTCCATTTAGGCGCAGATCGTGACTTGGCATACTGCTTATTCGAATTATTTGAGCAATTTAGATCAAGGCCTTGCCATTAATAAGTGACACGAACACAATCAGATACTTTTGTTTTAAAAGGCAAAAAATTCCACACGAATGTTACAACGCAACAGACAGGCACTCACTTTATTTTCTCCAGGCAGGGACTCAATGCCAGTAATTTTACGCCCCTTGGGGTTTTTGCCTCTGGCGGAGCGCACGTTGAACTGCGTGTTGTACTTGAGCTGGTTTGTGGTGTAGAAGAGGCAGCGGCCGTCGTACGTGCCCACCACAGTGTACGCACCGTTCTGGAGGCGAGCTCGTCATAACAAACACACACGCGGCAGGGTAAATGCTACACTCCAACGCTGTACCATTAATGCGCAGCTCATCTACATGACCCACACATAACTAACATTTTCACTCAAATGAAAATCAAGAGCCCACGTCTCCCGAGTGTCGAATTTTTGCTAAAGTTTCACTTCCCCTCAACGTCCTTGTTCAGCTTTTCCTGTCGCAACAACTTCCCTGCACTGTAGCGGCTTTACACCACACTCAATTGCGACATTACATCAAACTATGCAACACCGCACTGTTCTGTACCACACCGCACATCTAACTGCACTGCTCTATACCACAGCACCGCACATCCCACCACACAGTAAACACATTACACCACACAGTGGAGTGCTGAATCAAAAACATTATTTTTGCCTGATTCTAGTTCGTTTCCCGACTTCTTGGAGATGCTGACTATCTAACTCACAAATTTTCTTCGCTTACATAATTTATAAATTTGAAGTTATAGCAAGCAACGTGTGCTATTACTTCAAGTTTATGTACTCATTTCCAGTAGATTAGATTTGACAAGTTAGTTTAAGCCTCCCTTACCACAATAAGGTTTTCCAAATTGAAGAAGACACCTTCTGGAACACCTTCTTCTTCCAAACTGAAGAAGAAAGAAGGCACCATTTCGTATTGAGTTGAGAGCGCGGCGAATCTATGCATCATGTGCATTCCCATACAATATCCCCTGAGCATAAAAACCGTAAGTTAATAAGTTCGTCCACGGAACAAGATGTTGAAGAAGAAAACGGTAGGTACTGAAAAAAAATACAGTATGGAACCGAAAAAAGATGGTTAATAATAAAAGTAACATTCAGTCTTTTCTGAGGAAGTCGAACTTTCCTAACCTTCAGCTCGAAACTTGACATTACCTCCCTAGGAGAGCTAGTTCCCATTCAAACAACAGTTGTATCTCTTTTCGAGAATTTTTCCAGTAGATTTTGTACGTTTGAACCGTTTTGTACTTTTTACTGTAATTGAGCGTTTTTTAATGACCTTTTTTTAAGCTTTTTTTAAATTAATAAAATTACTTTTTAATGTAATTTTACATAACAAAACGGCATTTCAAACGTGACAGCAGAAATTGGGTATTTCTACCATATGCCAATGCTCATTCATGCCCCGAGTGCCCATTTATGTCAACTAAGCGGATTCATGCAAAAGATTAGATTTAGTTTAAGCCTTCCTAACCGCAACAAAGGCATTTCCAAAACGAGGAAGGAGGAAAGCAACATTTAGTATAAAGTTAAGGGAACGCAAATCTATGCACAAGGTGCATAGAAACAGAAAGTTGAGAAAGAAGGTCATGAAGGAGAACAGAAGGTGAAAGAAAAAGTAGGTGCTGAAAAACAAAACAGCAGTGAGCTGAAACACTGCCAATTCCTGCAAAAAGGGCAAATTCATTAAAAAAAACTGCTTATTCATCGAAAGAAACCGCCCATTCCAGCAAGAAGTGCAAATTCTATAAAAAAAACACTACCGATTCATACAAAAAACTGGCGATTTCAGCTAAAAATGTTTCTCACAGATGTCATTAGTCGGAACCTACATGACTGCACCTCGCCACCTTCACAATACCTGGCAGAAGTTAGCGGCGGTAATAAACGCTCCCTCGACTTCGGTCCAGAGCACAACCCGCTTCTCAGGGATGCTCCAGAGGCGCAGCTTGCCGTCCAAGGAGCCGGAGATGAAGTAGCGGTCGTCCTGCACGTGACATGCACACGTTCAGAGGGAGGGCAACACGTACACAGTATGTGCTTTAAAAAAACTAGGATTTACTGAACAACCTTCAACAAAATGAGGCCCTCAACTATTGAACCCCAATGAACGTTGATGTAGTAAGCTAAAACTTTAACTTTAAAAACTTTAAACGAAGCTCATTTACTAAACCATGGCGCACGATATCACAGGTCTTCCAAACATTGTGACCAGCAGAGCACCTGCAGGAAGTTAGACTCGCCTTGGGGTGGAAGGCGATGGCGGTGACGAAGTCGACGTGCTGGAAGATGCAGAGACACTCGCGGCGACTGATGTGCCACAGCCGCACCGTCTTGTCCATGGACGACGTCAGCAGGAAGTAGTTCTGAGAACATCAGACTAGCATGCAGGAAAAAATGCATCTGAAAGTTACCCTCCTAGAAATAAATAACTCACACTTAGTGCGCATTGATTTCGTATGTAATTTTGTACATCTTAAAACAATAAAAAGAAAAATCTAACGAAAATTTTAAACAGATGCAGAACCCATCTAACAGGTGCAGTGAATTACCTCAAGTTCGGCACACGAAAGAAATCAGCAACAATGGAATTACACGAAATGCAACTGAACAAAATGTTACACTCCACGTCAGCCTGAACGCAAAAGCAAATTTTAAAAGTCTCATAGGAGAAAGAAAATGTTACCATCACTAGAGAAACAAATTTTAGGGCGCTCTGGCAGCAGATATCACCACCAGTTTAGAATATATATTAAAAACGTTGCAAGAACAAATATCAGTGTGGCTCCAGGAACAAATAATGAGCCTCTCCATGAGCAAATATTAGGGACGCCCTTGGAGTAAATATTTGGTCTTCTACAGGAACAAATATTAGATGAGCTCTTGGAGCAAATATTAGCATGACTCCAGGAACAAATCGCGCCCAGGAACAAAGTGGCCCTCTCCAGGTACAAACATTCTAACCTCTCTACAAACAAACATTAGGGTCATTTCTAGAACAAAAATTAGGGTCGCCCAAGGAACAAATTTAGGGACGCTTTAGTAGCAAACCTTAGGGTCGCTTCAGAAAAAAACATCAGGGTCGCTCCTCGAGCAATATTAGGGCAAATGCAGAATCACATTCGAGGCCCGTTTTATGACAGGCTAGATGCAGGCAAGGCTCATTAGTTTAGTTTAGTATGGTGTAGTAGTTTTAGGTTGTGTGTTCCAGTCCTTCACTTAAGCCCTGTTCCAAAAATTTTATGTATCGTACAATTTTTTTTGCCTTTGTGTAACTAGGAGGTTAGCAATATTATGTAGAGCCAGTGTTGGGAGTTCAGAACGCAGGTTGGCCCATGTAGCAGTCAGGCTGATCGGTTGCGTGTGTGCTCCAGTCCTGTCTCTTAGTCTCCCATCATTGTCTCAAGTCTTGGGCTGAAACCTATAGCGGTCTGTGATGCTACAACGTGCAATGTTACCCTAGATCTTCTTTAAACCAATTTTGATGGCCGTTCAATAACTATTAGTTAAACGAAAATCATCCCTATCATATTCGTAATGAATGTTGAGCAAAACTTTCAATGATCACACCTGGAAACAAGAGAAAACAAAAAAAAAAGTGAAAACTTTAATGGTAATTATTGTGGTCATTGGCTAGCATGGCTTAGCCCCTTGAATGAAGAAAGCCAAGTGCTCGGTGACCAGCTCTTACAACAAAGCAAAAACATTTCAGAGGAATGAGAAGGGACCATTTAGTACGGACTAAGAAAAACAGGGAATTTATGCACAATGTTTATTCCCACATAGGATACCTTACGCACAGAAACAGCAAGTTAGGAAGAAAGACAACGAAGAGATAATGAAGAAGCCATCAAGAGGGACATAAGCAACGTTGGTTAGAGGGATTGAAGTTCCGAAGGTCTATCTATCGCTGATGTCACTAAACAGTATCCCCCTAAGGAATACCAGTCGCCATAGCATAGGATAGACAAGCCTAACTAACCTAAACCTAATGCCTAAACTATGCCCCCTGAGGAAAGCAAGGCTCACTTTGGACCACGCGATGTCGAGGAGATCGGCCGAGTGTCCCTCATACACGCAGAAAGGGCGCGGCATGAAAGGAGCGTGGCCGTTGTCTTCAGGGTCCAGGTGGCCAGGGTCGTCGCCCAGACCTCCCTCATGGCTGGAAGAGCTCAGACTCTCCTCAGAAGGCGTGGGCGACACCTGTACAACGCATCACCTCCTAAGCTTTCTAAATGACTGCGTCTTCTGCTTCCGAAGCAAGTGCTTCACAAACAATGACACAGAATACATGCTGTTGAATTATTGTTCTGTATCAAATAAAATTTGCATCTTTTCCTGTTTCAGATAGAAGAAGTACAGAAAAAATTGACACTCAGGGTAAATGCTGTTGAATTGTAATTATAAAATTTTAACTACCATTAACGTCTTGTAAGCGATATTATGGACAAAATCATTTAGTTTGAAATCGATAGCAAATTTTGGTGCATAAGAATAATTTCGATAAGAAAATCAAGACTCATTTGAGTAAGGTCTCGCGCATGGAGTTGAGGTTAACTGATGCCGCGACAAAGAAGCAGCGCACCTTGAGATCAGGGTTGTACTTGCTGCGGATGTCAAGGAAGAAGTTGTAGGCCTGCTTGACCACCCAGACCCTGAGCAGCTGGTCCTGCCCCGCAGTGGCCAGCAGGCGCCCGCACAGGCTGAACTTGGCGCACCAGATCGGTCCTGAGTGCTCCCCTGCACACACAACCCGGGCATCTTGTTCGGTTTGTGTGCGTGCATTTTGGCTCAGTCGCACGACACATCGGTAAATATCAATAGTCTCTGAATTCGATTATGTTCGCCAATGCTTTAATTAACAGATAAAGCACACACGTTATCGTAGCTGTCAAAGTTATGGAAGATGAGGCTAAACATACTATATAGAATATTAGTTCTGTCAGACTTACTCTTTTTTAAAGGCTTTATTCCTCTAAAATGACAATTAAATTTCATTCCAGTTATGAGAAGTTTCAGCTTACAAATAAATTTTTATTTAAAATAAACCAATATACAACGGCCCATCAGTTTATTAATAGATGAGGTCTGAAATCACGCCTAAGGGGACTGACTCACATTTTTACGAAAAAAATCCTTCCTTTTGTTAGAATACGTGCGCAAAGGCTTTGTTGTGCTTCATTTAAATTTCATATTTCTAGACAAAATGGTTCAAGAGATATCGATCGTCGAAGTCGCATAGTTACAGGTCGCGCTGCGGTGTAGAGCTGCCTTTTGGGCTAGAAAGCATGTTAGCGCTTTCTTCGTTTCGAATAAGCACTGAAGAAGGCGGGGCTATTACTGATTACAACTATTTAGAAATTAGCCAATCAGAGCTCAGAACTCAAGAAAACACGTTAGTTACGCTCCAGCCATCGTGTGTGGATGTTGGGTCACCGGGCGCTCATCTTGAAATCTTGTTCATATTCTAGGAATTATACTGCTCGTGTTTATTGACGTAACGACTTGGTTTAGAGCGCATTTTATTCGTAATTAAATGTACTACAATCTCTGTTGATTAAATTTTACATTTATGGTTTTATTTTTTCATAATTTTTTAAATTGGATTTTTATTGGAAGTTTCATAAAATGTTACAAAAAATTTAGATTTCGACTAAATAGAGCTCGTAGAATATGGTTTTCTGAGCGCGAGGACACTAAAAGCAACTTTTAAAATAAATCGGTCTGGCTTTTATTTTGCCTTGAAAACTGCCCCTAAAATCTTTCTTTTCAGAATAACTCGTTTTCTATGCAAAAATTCGAAAAAAAGTGCAAGCAATGCGGTTCAAAATCAGTATTTACAAATTAGGCGCATTTTTCAGATAAATCTTCCCAATAGGGAAAGAGTTCGTCCAAAAATGAGTCAGTCCCCTTAATGAAATCGCATAAAATGGCAGCAAAACCAGTAATAACAAAATCCAACATTGCGTGTGTTTATGATTTACAATACAAGTTCGCAGTAAGCACAGACCTGTTATCTCCTGCACGTACATGAGGTCGTCCCACTCGTGCGGCCCCTTGTGGCCGTGCGCCGTTTTGATCTGAGGAAGCAAATGCGGCATTACTGGCTGCCTCTAGTAGTGTCAGGAAATGAATGGGTCACACCAAACTTTAAGCTCATGACACCACTGTTTTGCCTAGCAAGTTCTATAACTCGAAGAAACTATTCCAGATCTGAAGGACTCAGTCCTAATTCCGACCCAACCTACGCATCCAGTACAGAAAGGTCACCATCCTCCCACCACGTACCAGTGACATAACCTGGCCAACTTCTTGAGAGAGCAGAACTCTAATGACAAACACAGTGCAGAGACTGCCGACTTTTGACTCATTCCCACTAGTGTTAGCAATTAGCCAAAGTGAGGTTCTCGTAATTTGAGCTTCAAGTGAAGCTCTTTTGAGTAAAAAGTTATTGTAATTATAAGGAAACATTTCGAGTTCCGCCCCCGTCATCCGCCAAGTATTAAGTGTAAGAGAAATTTTGGAAATTTAAGTTTCGCAGAATGAACGAACGTACAAATGAATGAAAACACAACATTTCTAAAATGAACTTATAAAGCAGAATAAATGCTGAGAATATTATAACACACCAATATTTAAAGAACATGAACTTACGTGATTGTTGAACGAAAGGGGAGCAAAACAGAGGGACCTACCATAACAATAGACTAGGCCCACACTAACAATACAGACTAGACCGGATTGACATTTGACTAGATTAGAATCACAGACTAGACCCAGACTAGGATGACTACCCCAGCCCAGACCTTAACGTAGGTGCCGGTGCGCTGGGTGGGGGCATCATCAGCAAAGACGTCCTTGTCGTCAGAGCGCGAGGTGATGGACTTGGCTGCACGCCGCACCGCGGGCGTCACGCGCCGCTCCAGCAGCTTCTTCATGCGACCCCTTGTCAGACACAGAATACCGCGCTATTAACTTTTCGAATGACCCACAACTGAGGCTACTCTCAATTTTCCCCCCTTTACCTTATGGTGGCGGTCTACAGTTCTGAAATGGCCACAGCACCGTCATACAACTTCAGCATCACTGTTTTCAAATTTTTCAGGGGGAGAGGGAAACCGCTACAACAGCAGTGTTTGAGACGCAAAAGCTAAACACAATACACAGATGAAGAAAAAGCAATGTGGAACTCGTTTTGAACGTTTTACGCGCTTTTAGTTTTCACTCGTAAAAATTTACATCCCAAACAAGGGACGAACCTATTTTCCGTGGCGCGAGGTTAGAGTCTCACACTTTAGACAACAAAGATTATAACATTATCATAGTAGTCGCTTTTAAGAGAGCAAAGAGAAGGGATCATTTAGTAAGGATTGAATAAAACGGAGAATCTATGCACAAGGTGTTTTCCCACACAGAATACCCTGCGCACAGAAACAGTAAATTAGGACGGATCAGGGAGAAAAAACAAAACATTGATAGTAAAGAACGCGTGAAAACTGAAAGATAGAAAGTGGGCGCGAAAGATTTAAGTCCCAAAGGCCTATTGTAACTGAAGATAAGAAGAATAAAAGTATCTCCCCCAAAGCATAGGATAGATAAACTTGAGTAACCTAAACCTATCCTATGATCCCTAATGGGGTAGACAAGGAAGACCCTGGCTCACCTCATCCCGTAACCCTTGTATTTTCACCTGAGCTGAGAAGAGCAGCTCCTCAAATAACTGCAGAAAACAAAAATGACTGGGTAGGCTAAAAGGGAACACCCTTTCTACTCTTTGAGCTTACACTTCACACCGCTGAAGTTAAGAAACTCGAGACAAATGAGTGGCGCCATTATACTAACCAGAGTGATCGATGAGTGATCACACACAGAGAAACTTATCATATCGCCTACGTGAAACATTAAATGTTATGAGCTAAAGTGCTGTTCCGTTAGCTATCTTTGGTCTCAAATTTTTAGCACGGTTCCCGTGACCCAAGCCTCAGTTACAGGCTCATTGCTCTCAGGGTCCCGCGTCGAAACTACCAGCTAAGAAAAGATTTCTGCAAGTTTTATACTGATTTGATTAATATTTTTCTGTTAGCTTTTATTTCATTCTCATATTTCGTTCATAACTTCTTGTCTCTTCATTGTGAACTAAGGCTTACAAGCAAAATGTGCTATCACTGGATGTTTGTGTCAGGGAGGTTTTTTTTTCCACAGACAAATTAATTCAACGACGGTAATTAGTATTTTGCTCATGCATTGTACAGAGATGTAAGAAGCATGTCTGAGAGCGTGCTGACTATTTGCTGGTCGCTAAGACACCATGTCATATATTATATTTTATTTCTTGATCACATCTCTCAGTTCTGGATCATTTCGATGAAAATATCACGAGTTGGCTTTGTGACTACTCGCTTCCTTCAAACATCAAGCATAACGTATTGTGAGACAGGGGACAATCCCCTGTCACAGGGGACAGGGGACAGGGGATTGTCCCCTGGGACAGACAGGCCGACAGACTGATCATCTAATTCCTGCTGGGTTGGGCAGTCATACAAAACCTGTGCTCTCAGGTAGCACCTTCTCTGTTTTATTATCTTCTGTGCTTCGTAAAAACAAATTAGGAAAATGTCATGGCTTTCTATTTGTGCATTAGAAACTATATTAGTTATAGAACCCTGTCGGGTGCCGTCTTCAGAACCATGAACCCGACGATGAGAATATAAGATACACCCACGACACAGCCACAACCCCAACCCCTTCACAACCCCTGCCACAAAAGTGAAAGCTTCCCTGCTCACGTGGTCCTGGAGAAGGCGTGCGAGAAGTGCTGGATAGAGTCCGTGTCGCTGTCACGGCCGCTGCTAGCGATGCTGCTGTTGTCGTCGGAGTCGCTGTTGGTGGGGCTGTTGAAATGAGAGATTTACTGTCAATCGAGCCCAGCGAGCAGTCAAGAGGTTGCCGCTCTACATGAACTACGAGACGCAGAGCGCCTGAATCAGACTATGCTGGCCAGGTTAAATAGTCCTGTATTTTAAGAATGCTTAGGAGTGAAAAGAATTGTTCAGAATAAGTTTGAATAACTAGTAGCTCAATTTATTGGGAGTTGAGTAGAATATCAGAACAAAACTTTGAAATAGAAGTAGCTTCAGCATACATTCAGCCAGTTGGACTATAACTTCAATATAAGTTGAAAGTGATTAAAAGACTTCTGGAACTTTTCCAAAGACAGTAAGCACAAAATTAATCTTTTACTATGACAAACTCACAAAGCTCCTACAGTCAGACATCTACTCTATAACTAGCCTTGAGCCCAAATTTGACACAAAAAAATAAGAAGCAAACCACCAGTTTCAGAGAAACAAACAGCAGCATGAAGGAAGGGGGTCATCAGCCCTCACCTGTGAGTGAGTCGCATGATCTGCAGGCTGAGGGGGTTGAGGGGATTGGGGCTGAGGGTGGGGGCTTCTTTGAGGCTCAGCCGCATGCCTGTGTCCAGGTCCACAAGCGGAACTTGTGATAAAATCTCCTGCAACAAATCACCTGAAGTAGAGGCTTGCTTCATCATACTCACGCGCCTAATGGCTGTTCTTCTCATTACGTGAGCATTCACATTCTTTCCTAGGAGCACCAAGGATCAGAAACAGCTTTTCCCATACTAGTTGATGCCATAAAAGAATAGGGCAAGAATTACTACACTTTCTTATCATAGTGAGTGTAGAAACACGCTTTTCTTCTTGCTGCACATTTTTACTGAAACCGGTTGGCGTTCACTCTATAAATAATTCATGTTCTAATTACACACAGGCTACTCACGATACAAAAGCGACAATGGTATATGGAGTTGAGATCAAAACAAGACAACATTTCCCTAGCAGATATTCGGTCAATATGAGAACTTGCGGCTCAAATTATCGGATGCTCAAGGCAATAACGCCATCAAACTGAATTTAAATGTGACTAAAATAGCAGATGGTTCAAGCAAAACATTTCTTGTAATTTTTACAAAGAACACAATATTCTAAATTTACCTGGTCAGAAAGCTGTTGGTTGCTGTCTTGCTTCTTTTTTTCTGAAAAATGAAGAGGCTTCAATTATTTCTGCATAACTATATCATCATCCTGAGTCGTATAACTGCGTTTTCATCTAACAACGCCTATCACGGACGGAATGCAGTTTAAACACATACTGCATTATTATTAATATATAAAAAAGTTTTAGCCTCCCTTAACCACGACAAAGATGTTCCAAGAGAGGAAGGAGGAAGGCACCATTTAGTATGGAGTTGAGGGAACGTGGAATCTATGCACCAGGTGCACAGAAACAGTAAGCTAAGAAAGAAGTTCATGAAATAAGAAAAAGTTGAAGAAGCAGTAGGTGCTGAAAAACAGGACAGCAGTGAACTAAAAATAGATGATTCGTAACAAAACAAAATTATTATTATTATTATTTAACCACCACAGACGCAACGTAGGCGATTCAATAGTGAATTTTCATACAGAATTTGAGTGTTTGTACAGAGATTGGAATATTCGTATTTCTAGGCTTCATTTAGTTTTGCAAATTTGACAATTGATTGATATGCGTACTCAAGAGTCTTAGTAGTGATAGCTATTACTCAATCTCGGGATTTCAGCAACTCACCAACATTTTTCCCGGCCGAAAAACTTGCCCAGGTTGGAGTCCCCTCTGAACAGAATGTTCGAGTTAACAGCACTGTGCGCTCGGCCATTATTTGACTTGTTCGACTAGTGTGTTTCAAGCTTCATCAAAGTTTAGGATATGTCTGTTTCTGTCAAGTACTTGTGTAAAGAGCCATTGAGGGCGGTGGCAGCAGCTAGTGCTAATATATCTATGTATGGCGGGGCTCCGAAATGACGTCGTCGCTTTTCCGCAAAGGAGGGGTACTCTACAATTAAATGATTTTATTATTATTATGGAAATTGTTTAACCACCATTCCACTAACAAGTGATCCACACAGTGAGATTAAATAATTCACTGTCAGTGGAATGACACAATCGTCACAATATAGGATTGGTCTTCCAGAATTTCATATATTCTTTTTATATTTTTCCTTGCCCTCAGCGCACACTAGCACTGAACTTTCAAATCGAAAAAACTTTAAATTCCCAAAATTAAAATTACCACTTTGGACCATTGTTCAATCTACCTATATGTGCCAAATTTTGTAAACATTCGCCACTCAGGTGTGATATTTGGCCACAATTTTACTCCATTTTATCCCATGTACATATGTCCGTATAATGCTGGAGTTTGTGTTGTTTCTTGACTGTAACCTGAGTTTTCTTGAAAATTACTGTTGTTCTTTGACGGTAACTTGAGTTTTCCTAAAATTTCTTTTAGGAAATTAAAAAACTATTTCATTTATTCGTTTTTCGAAGCCCTTTTCTATTCCTTATTTTTCCTCAGGTTATTTCTTACAATTACACAGAGCTTTGGCTGTCATTTTAAATGTAGTAAGAGCAAGATTATTTTTCATGTTTATTAGCATTTTTCTTATGCTCATTTTCAGTACGTATGTATATGAATATGTGTGTGTAAGTGTGTGCATGTGTGTATGTGTGCGCATGCATGTATCTGTGTGCACATGCACACGTTCATACATATATATATATACACACATGTGTATATACGTTATTATTTCTTGCATAAAAAGCAAAACCTCAAGACACATTACATTTTACCCTAACCTCTGCGATCAGTTAACACTGAACCAAATTCCAGAAATAAACAAATTGATGGCGCTTGCTTAATGATTCATAAATCGATATTTCACGGCCCCGAAGGGCATTTCTGTGAATAGCAAAGATTAAAAAGTATAAACAGACAAATGAAATAAAGCGCTCGTGCAAAAATTATTTCTATACTTGTATGTCGAACAAGCCATGCATTTCATTTATGAATGTAAGTTTGTTTACGCATTTCTAGATGTCCGTGCTGTGTTGCGCGATGTTCCTTATAAATTACTGTGTCTAACCTTTTCTCAATACTTGTCATTTACGATGGTGTTTCAATCTGCTCCGGTATAGCGTTTTTTGTCTGTTTCTTAATTCGATAATTTCAACTAATAACTTGGGAGTTTCGAAGAATTCTTTAGTAGTATTCGAATTATTTATAAGTTGTTAGCAATCTCTTGGAATATAAAATATCCATGAGATGATTTTTTCCATTTTTTATTTTAACTACCCCTTGACAGAGTGAGACTATTAGCACGCCACGTATGGTTTGTCTATTAGTACGCTTCGTATGGCTTATCTATTTGTACACCTCGGATGGTTTGTCAATTAGTACTCCTCGTATGGAACTTTTGTTTTAGGACGTCTTATATTAAGAAATTTTCAAAAGCCAATATGTTGGCATGTATCTCATGTGGCAACTTGGACATAAACGGTTTTCTTTCTTTCCATTAGGTGACCATGTGTCAATTTATTGTGTCCTATTCGCAGACGGGTCAATATTTCCCACGATTTGTTCGTTGAGGTTGCATTAGGTAGAGGATTTGTCTCCAGTTATCAGTCTGTATTTAATATTAGTAATAGATTTCCATTGGTGTCTCCAGCTCAGCGTCAAAACACGCTTTACGAGGCACTTAACATTGGGTTGGGGTAACTGGAATTGTGCTATTTCCGCAGCACAAGTGGCCTCCCGAGCTAGTCTGTCCACTCGTTCGTTGAGTATTATACCGATGTGTCTGGGAGTCCAGCAAAAGGTTACCAATTTATGTATGAGAATAATACGACATTGAATCATTTGAACAAGTGGGTTTTTGGCTGGGGTATGAACGATTGCTTCAATGGCACTACGCGAGTCACTATAAATTGTGATTGAGTTCTCATGTCTTGTGGCTAAGGAATTCAAAGTGTTGTAAATGGCGTATAAACACTGGCATTATTACAGATACGTTGGGAATTTTGGATATTTGTGTGCACGTAGGTGAATCCAACCCCCGTGGCAGTTTTTGATCCGTCTGTATATACGCCTATAAGTTCTTGTGTTGATCTCGATGTCGTAGGAAGGATCCTCTTAGCTCATGTGCTGTCACTGAGTTTTTAGATGTTTTGTAAAGGTCTGTGCATTGTGTAATTTTCATCATCCACAGTGGACAGTGTGAAGGTACTTTCAGAAGTATTGATCCCATAGATAATTGATTTACTTTTCTTAACTGCTCAGCTCTTTGCAGAAAACTTCTTCAATATGTGTGATTTTCAAAATGATCATCGTCGTCACTCTCTCGGTCTTCATAGCTCATCAGGTTGTGTAGAGGGTGGGATGGATTTACTGCGATGTGTGCATATGTATTCAATTTCTTGATATTTCGATGTTTCTAGGGGTTTAATTCCAGAATTGGCATACAGGCTGGGTAAGGGCGAGGAGCGAAGTGCTCCTGTTGCAAAACGTATGGCAGCGTTGTGAATGGGGGCGAGTCATTCTAAAATTGATCGAGGTGAGGAGGAATATAATTCGGAGCCATAGTCCAGTCTTGGTTTTATAAGCATAATGTATAATCGGAATAAAGTTAGGCGATCTGCTCCCCATGTTTTGCTTGAGTAAGTTCAAACTACTGATGCATGAAGCTCTCAGTCATAATATGTTACTTCCAATTTAGTCGATCATCTATAATCATTCCCAAGAATTTGTGATGATTGACATTCCGGATTGCTTGGTGATTTAAGAAAAAATTATTCCCGAGTTTGGGATAGATACGTTTTTACAAATGTGCGTAGCTACACATTTTTCTGTCGCGAAGGAAAACTCGCTGCGGTTGCTCCAGTTCGTGAGTTTATCAAGGTTTAGTTGGAGTCTGCGTTCTATACTTGCAATTATTAGTTCATAGGACAATATAGTGAAATCATCCACGTAGAGAGAATCGTTCACGTTAGGTGGAAAGTTTTTAGTTATGGAATTATTAGCTTTTATGAAGCAGGTGCAAGATAGTATGCTGCTCTGCGGGATTCCTTCATTGATCAGGAATGGCAAGGATAAGGTGCGGCCTACTCGTACTTTTATAAGTCTATCAGCTAGAAAGTTAGCTATGAATTTAAGTAGACTTCCCTGGATGTTCCACCTGGTTGGTGTTTTCCACAGCCCATGTCTCCTGGCCGTATCGTAGGCCTTCTTTATATCGAAGAAGATCGCTATCACATGTCGCCTATTCTCGAGAGCAGCTAAGACATCCTGCTCAAATTCCGCTATGTTGTCAATGGTACATCGATTTCTTTGGAAACCTGATTGTTTTGGGGATATTTTTTGGGTTTGCTCTAGTATCCACATCAGTCTGGCATTGACCATTTTTTTCCAGAAGTTTACAGAAACAGCTAGCAAGTGATATTGGATGGTAGTTTGATGGATTGTATGTATCTTTTCCAGGTTTTAAGATGGGAACCATTATTGTTGTTTTCCAAGCTGAAGGGAAAAGTTGTTCTGAATAGATTTTGTTATGTGTTCGACAATAAAGGTTGTTAAGAAGGATGGGCGGACTTCAGCATTGAATACGTTACCTGATCTTCTCCCGGGCTACTATTCCGAGTTGTGGACAGAGCACATTGAAGTTCTCGCATCGTAAACTTTGTATTGTAATGCTTTTCAGGTTCATCATTATTAAAAATAATAGGTCTGCTTTCTATGTGAGTTTTATGCCGCAAAAAATCGTTGAGTAGTTATTTCCAGATGCCGAGGCAAAGTGAGCTGCTAATTCCTCTGCCACTTCATTGTGGGCAGTGACTTTACCCCTGCCAGGTATTTCCAAGACTGGTGTTGGTTGCAATGTATATTTCCCAATTATTTTCCCTACTTTCCTCCACACTTGATTGATAGAAGTTTGACTGTTAATTGAACAGACGTAATTTTTCCACGATTCTCTCCGTGATTGGTTGAAGATATAACGGCATTTGTCCTTTGCAAAATTGTACGCTATTTCATTGTCAATTGAATATCTGTGCTTCAAAACACGCTCAGCACGTAATCTGGCACGTCGAGCCTCCTTACATGCGTCGTTAAACCAAGTTCCTTCATGTTGGAAGATTTAAACGGTACAGAACGTTTTGCACCGTCTGCAAGAATCCGTGTAATAAAAGCCACTAAATTATCAGTGCCAGGGATATCTCCTACTGTTATGCTTGTAGATGTCAGTTCTTTGAATAGTCGCCAGTCAGCTCGCAGGGTATCGAAGCGGTCTGGTAGTTCAGTATCGACTGATGGTGTTTTGAGACCGAGAAGAATAGGGTAGTGATCACTGTCGTGCAGTTCTGTTAGTGTAGTGCAATTAAAGTCCATCATGCAATCTGAAGAGGTTATTTTTAAATCTATTATCGAGTAAGTATTAGTTTGTACATGGTAGTGGGTCGGAGCACCATAATTTAAAATTGATAGATTATGCTCGAGAAGCAATTCTATCATTCGTCTCCTCTAATCTGTCACTTGGGAACCCCAAGTAATGCTTTTGGCATTCAGATCACCCATAATAATTTATAAGGTTATTAAGTTCTTCTTGAAGGACTGGTATATGGGGTAGATATAATGAGTATTTAGTATTTGTTTTAGAGACGTCTATCTTAACTGATGTTGCTTGTAGATTGGTATTTAACTGAACTATGTTGAATGGTATTCTTTGATGAATCAGAATGGCAACGGCTCTCTCATGTCCGTCCTAGTGGACTGATGCGGATTTTGTTATTTGGTATTGTGATGGTGGTTGAGCATTGCGATTGTGTATAAGAGTTCCCTGCAAGCAAACGCATGCTGGTAAGTATTGTTGGAGGATAAGTTTTAATTCGCTGAATTTAGTAAAATACGACTATAAAGTTCCACTGTAAGAAACAGTTAAAGGGAAATTTTTATTAATGGAAATGAGTTTTAACGGCGAGAAATAGAAGAAACGGAGTCTCTACTGCTCTTCGTTTTGTCTGATGTAGTTCTAGTTTTGGTATAACGAGATGGGCCACTCCCAATGACTGGTATTTTGCCACAAGGCGACTTACCCGCGGGTGTTTGATTTGTCGCCGGTGACGGACATACCGGTGAAGGGGTCAAGTGCTCCACCGAAGAGGACCGGCGCTCCCCCGTCGTAGGCGGGCGTCTCACCGCTCTGTCCCAGTCGGCGGCAGCTCTACCTCAATGGGCGGCCGCCCAGCTCCAGCCGGTGAAAGCTCCATCTCAGTAGATATGCGTTCTTGTACGGAGTGTGGGTGTTCTATGGCTGTCAATTTAGTAGGCTTCTCTCGACGCAATGGTGAAGAGGAAGAGTTACATTTTTGCATGATGTCCGCGAGGGATGTCTCCATTTCAGTTTCAGAGTCATTGAAGTTAGCTAGTATTTTTGGTACCATTGTGGCTGCACTTCCCCGTGAAGCGCTTCTGGTCTATGAGTGTAGATAAGACAGATATACCAACACACTCATGCACCATAAGGTGTACGAGCGTGTTGGGTGTGTATGGTTATGTACGCCTGTATATACTGCCTTAGCGCTTAAGTGTGGTATTCTAGTCGTTAGGAAAGGATTTATTTTTATATTTTTTTTTGCATTTCTGCTCGGTATTTCTATTCAGACCTTATCTGTCTTATGCATGACTGAAAATTACGTTATATTTCTTCCAGCACTGATGATGTTTGCACTGATGCTTGGAACTTGTATTCCGAAACGTTTGCTACAATAAATGTTCTCTATAGCGTTGGTTCTTCTTTTTATTTTGAGAATAAGATTCCCTAAAAATCGCCCTATAAGTATTACTATAAAAAATAATATTGGATGAAAATATTTACATATTTTCTGATATTCTACGGCAGTGGTTCCCAAACTAGGGGGCGCGCACCCCTAGGGGGGCGCGAGGAGGAGACAAGGGGGGGCGTGAAGTCATCTGCTCAAAATTATTTTTTTAATTAGAATAATAAAATAATTCAAAGAACAAATATCTGTCATTACATGCATGCAAAGTATAATTATAGCAGTCACTCAACCCGTTTTCTCCATATATCCGAAGTTTATCCTGTGCTGTGCCTTTGGAACTCAAAAGATCCAAAGCAAAGTGACAGATTTCATGTTTCAAAGCAATGGGACGAAGTAGGAATGAAATTCAACGTTACAAACATGCTTGTACCGCTTGCTTTTGTTATAAACCTCTCTCCATGACATTCTGGAGCAAACTAGCCGTCGTTTGGTGTGTGATAGATCTCGCCTGACATCTTTCTCTCTCGCTTGCTTTCTTGCTTATAGTCTTTTGGTGTGTAAGCACCCTAAGATCCAACAAACAAAAGTACATGAGCACAACTATGTCAAGGTTGACTGTATACAAAACTTCGCTCGTCAAATCAACACTGTACATCACAGTATTACTGAGCATTTTCGTGCGTGTAGTTTTACTCCGTTTGCTTCTTCTCGTTGTATTTTCCGCAATTGTTCTCAGTGTCATTATTGTTAAAATATAAGCCACGTTGTGTGCTGAATATTTTTGGTATGTTACAGATTTATGATTTCCAGTTGTGTGATCTATGTTATATGAGTATGAGGTGGGGTGCATGCCAATACGGTATGTTATATAACTACTTAGTTCCATGGTGCATTTAATAAGTTTGTTGCTATTTTCACTTTGCACAAATGTCTGAGGCAAAGAAAAGAAAGTATTCAGATAAATATATCAAGTATGGCTTCACTGTTATAGAGAGGAATGGATTTCATCTCCCTCAGTGTGTCATATGCCATACAGTACTCAGCAATGACGCCGTAAGACCTGGTCGTCTGGAGCTTCATTTGAGCACAAACCACAAAGCATCAAAAGAAAAGCCAAAGGAGTTCTTCACAGCCAAACTGCATGAGCTGAATCGTATGAAGCTGGACTCAAGCAGCGAGTTTTCATCAAGAAACGATGAAACTGGTGGAAGCATCTCACGAGTTGTCACTACTTATTGCAAAAGCAAAGAAGCCTCACTCTGTGGGGGAGACTCTTGTAAAACCTTGCCTTTTGAGTACTGCAAACTGTGCTTAGGGAAGAAACTGTGTTTGGGGAAGAAAACCAAAGAAAGTTCTCGAAGATTTCCTTATCAGATAACACAGTGAAGCGTCGCATTGACGAACTTTCAGAACACAAAAAAGAACAAGTTTCGGACAAAATAAAAGCATTTCGCTTCTTTGCAATACAGTGCGATGAAAGTACTGATGCTGCTCATCTCTGCCAGCTGCTTGTTTATTCTCGATTCGTGGATGAAGGAACTGGGAAAGAAGAAATTTCTTTTCTCAGCAGCACTGGAGACAACAGCAAAGGCCATCGATGTTTTTTTCAAAGGTTGACTAGTTTCTCCAAGAGCACGGTCTTTCTTGGGAAAAATTAGTCGGTGTTTGTACTGATGGTGCCCCATCAATGATTGGATCTCGCTCTGGATTTGTGAAGCTGGTGAAAGAAAAAAATTCTTCTTCTGTAACTGGGACTCACTGTGTTATCCATTGACAATTCGTTAGCAAGCAAAACTCTGCCTGGTAATCTAAGCAGTTCAATGAATTTAGCAATTAAAGTAGGGAATTTTGTAAAGAATAGCTCTTTGAATTCTAAGCTTTTCGCAACTTTTTGTTCAGATTTGGGCACTGATTACAAGACTTTCTTGTTTCACACCAAAGTCCGCTGGCTTTCCAAGGGAAACATGCTGAGTCGTCTTTACAAGCTCAAAGATGAAGTGAAAATTTTCTTACAGAAGCAGAAACAAGACAAACTGTATGAAGCATTCAGAAAGGAAAACTTTCAGCTCTCACTAGCATACCTTGTGGATTTTTTTGAGGCTATCAACAACCTCAATTTGAAGTTACAAGGAAGAAACACAAACATCATTGCACACTCTGATGTGTTCAGAGCTTTCACCGAAAAAAATCATCTTTGTAACGAAACGTACTAGTTGGGAACTTTTCATCGTTCTCACATCTGAATGAGCTCTTATCTGAGAAGAGAAACATTTAGCAGTATGACGTGACAAAGAAATTTTATCACATCTGCATTCCCTTGCTGAGGAATTTATACACTATTTTCCAGCTGTCTCAAAGAAAATTCTCTTTGGTCATTGGTGCAGAATTCATTTGAAAATTCTCTGGACATTGGTTCAGAATTCATTTAACACTGATGTGGAGTTGTTACTGGAATCACTGCAAGAGGAAGCCATCGATTTGAAATGTGACTCCAGCGCGAAAGGGACTTTGAAACAATTAAGTTAGAAGTGTTTTGGGTGAAATATCTCTTCATGTACCCAAAAGTAGGTGAAGAAGCACTTCGTGTGATTCTTCCCTTTTCTTCTACTTATCTTTGTGAAGCAGGATTTTCAGCTCTTGTTATTCTGAAAACAAAACATCGCAACCGACTTGATGTAGAAAATGACTTGCGTTGTGCGCTGTCATCCTTCAATTCTAGAATTTCTGATCTTGTGAGGAAGAAGCTGCAGCATCCATCTCACTAAATCAGTTCATAAATTTTGCCTTAGTCTCAAGAGTCATTCCAAATATTATATGCCATGTTTTCAAATTACTTTTTCTTGAAATTGCAACTCAATTTTGCCAATATTGTTCAAACCTTTTTTTTGCTCACTTTGAACCAAATGTTTCCTTTTTAGTTACTGGAATGTAGTATTTTTTGTTTGAGTAGCTTTCATTAATAAAATGTAATGCAAACAAATATGTTTTCCTGAAAAATGGTAAGAAATAAATGTGAGAATCATTTCATATGAAAAAAGAGGCCCTGGGGGCGTGCGGGTCTACTGAAAACAAAACGGGGGCGTCAGGTAAGATAGTTTTGGAACCACTGTTCTACGGGAAACTAGATATGAATAGCGTTTACCGCAGCACTGTGAGCGGCTAACGTGTCACTGACCATTACTTTCTATGTTTTGACTGCTCTATACCGCGCCGCAGGGCGGTTGCGGTAACTTTTTTCCGCCGACATGCGCCCTAGAAAAAATACAGCATTACATTTTGTACATTACAATACATTTTGTGCATCGTGGATTCTCTAGTATGTCAGGCCCCGTAAGACAACACGTGCTCGCGGATTTGTGGCTACCGCAGCTTTGCGCGGAACTGCGTATTAACGCCGAATATATCACTACACTTAGTCGGCACTATCCCGATACAAAATATCACCTCGGAATGACGTGAACGGTACTAATTATAGATAAAAGAAAAAATAAGAATGACTTAATTTGCTATAAATTTCAACAAGAGTAACGCAGATACAAATATCATAAAAAGAAATGTTAGACAAAAACTATTCAAGGTGATAAATACAACTAATAGAAATGAACAGCACGAACAGCAAGCAGCACAAGAGCCGCGAAGGGATGGGGCTCACCTGCACGGGGGCCGGACGATGGAGCGGAGGCAGCCTCGTCTGGCGGGCAGGATGGTGATGACCGGCCTGAGTCCTGCGGTCAACACGTGACATCAGCAGGTGAACGAGTTGCACATCTCACATGTGCAAGAAATCTCTCCTCACTCATTGATAGATTTATTCCAAGTGGGTTCTTATGATCCTGAACTAGGTGAGTATTATACTGGGATCATGAGGCTGATGTGACTGAGGCTGTGCAACAAAGTGTAACTGACATCACTGTCGCGTATGAAAACTGTAGTTCAAGGGCGTAGACAAGCACATATGTTAGCAAAAAATTGACCAACAGATGTTTTTGGTAACTGTTAATATCGTTGTAAGTCAAAGAATGCAATAGAGCGGAGAGAGCCAAAGATTATATTAGAATAGATGTTAGTTTAAGCTTCCCTAAACGCAACAATGGCGTTCCAAATAGGAAGGAGGAAGGCACCATTTAGTAGGGACTTCAGGAATAGCGGAATCTCTGTACAAAGTGCATAGAAACAGAAAGTTGAGAAAGAAGTTCATGGAACAAGAAAAAAGTTGATGAAGAAACTATTAAGTATTGAAAAGCAGGGCAGCGGAGACAACCGAAAAAAGATGGTCCTTAACATAACGAAAAACATTTCATATCAACAAAAATTTCTCACCTGAGGGCCTCACATTTGTTGTTGAGGGCCCCCCTTGAAAATGCTAATTCCCATAGATACAATAGTTGTATTCCCTTGAGGAGAGAAGAGAGCCAAAGGAGGAGAAGATAAGTTATGGAAAACAAACACAAACTTCCCTTACTTCTTCCCTCATCATTCATAATAATTAGTTAGAATATAGTTTGACAGCAGAAACGAGCTTAATGGTCGTTTCTCCACAGTTAAAAATAGCTGTCAACGCGCGGTGAGTTCTCCACACCGCGCAGCTCAGTGCAACAACGTTCGCGTGAAGGCAGGATGCCGCAGTATCTCAAATGGCGCCCGAGTTAGCAAAGAATTGCGCATATATATGCAGAATATTTTCCCTGAAGGCAGCTACCGTGATCAAGTGAACATATTTACGAAGTCGCAGTGGAGCGCCGGCACTGCTAGGCACGTGAATGCCGCGCCCATTAACGGCGACGTCCTCCAATTCCTACAGCTACTTCCAAAAGATTTTAAGGGTACGGTTCGGGTCTATTTTCGGATTATGGTCATTTTTCGGTTTATAAATTCATCTTAAAGAGATTTTTCTTGCGCATCCAACGATATAATTGGCTTTCAAGTACGTCAATTGGTTAGTCTTCTAGACGGGGTAAAAGACGCTCACTAGTGTGACTTTGGGGTGCACCAATGGATGGGTGACCTCCCTCTTCCCCCCCATTACGAGCCAGTATTGAGCGTTTCTCTGTGGGAATAGCATGAGAGTTCATTCATGGCCTTACTTGAAATGCTTTTGTACTCAAACGAAACATTCTATTACTCAGTGATAAATTATGATGGTGTAATTGAGTGTTTGTTTTGAGTCCGGCTGCTGAGTCATCAGCTAATTAGCTGGCTATGTAAACATAAACGCCTCCCGGAGTTTGAAAGCTACAGGAATGGCAATTATATCAATCGAAAGGGCTTGAAAAGAACTACAAAGCAGTACAGGTAATTGAAAAGAAAAATATGCCAGCTATGAAAAAAAAAAATTGTTAAAAAAAAACTGTTCTGAAACTTGTATTTATTGACTTTTGATATGGATCCTTTCCCACTGTTTTGAAGGTACATAAGAAGGTACAGAATCGCTGATAAGACTCAATTTAAAAATATGTAAAGAACGAGCAAATTTTTTTGGGGAAAAAGGGTGTTTCTGCAAAATCACTTTTTGATTTTCAAAAACCTACTCCTCCCACAGTTTTGAAGGTACAGAGATGGCAATCATACCAATCAATAGCAGTGGAAAGGGAAAATAGATCCGGTGCAAAAGTTTTTTCAATTTCAATTCACCTCAAAAATTAGAAGCAAATTATTCAAAAAAGTGGAAAAAAGGTCATTTTTTAAGGAAAAAAGTTCTCAAAACTGAAAAAATCAAATAATCAAAAAACTTTTGCACCGGATCTCTGGACAAGACAATTTGCTATCTATAAAATATTTTCTCAGTTCTCTGAGTTCAAAATCGTAGGAGTAGGATTTGCTGCAACACATGTTTTTTCATGTTTTTTTAAAAATAATCTTTTTCATGTATGGTTACGAAAAATACGCACAAATAAAAAAAAATATTCATAACAATTTACACCTACGGTAGATATCTCAGAAAAATCCACCGAGAACTTACAGATTTTTTTTTTTACCCCGAACCGTCCCCTTAAGTGAGTACCTATGTCTCCTACTTTCAGATACCAACCCCGTATGAGCTTTAGAATGGTTGTGAAAAAAGTAATAATTTTGCTGCCTATTTTCACACACTCACAACTTTTCACACTAACCGATACGTTCATCTTAACATAAGAAATCTGCAGTACATAGACTAGTGGGACCATAATTTGACCATTTTTTACGTTGTCAATAATATTGGATGAGTAATTTGTTCTTCTCCTGCATACTATGTTGAAGCTAATTTGAGATGAGGCATGTCCAAGTGTATTGTAAATGAATCAGACAAACTAACATGGGTTCTGAAAGCACATAAAAAATTCCGCATGAAGGTATCAACTTTTTATCCCTCTTTACTATTTCCTGATATTGTTGTGAACCCTCACACCAGCACTTCAAACACAAAAGAATTTAGAGCCCAGTATTGGTCAAGATGACTTTGAACACATTCACTGTGCAGTCGGTGATGTTATTTTCCGGCAGCTGGTCTCAGATTCTGACAACAACTGTTACCAGAAAGAAACTAGGAACACAAAATTTCCTGAAATTTCTATCATTAACTTCTGGCCGTTATTTTTGGCACGGACATTATCTTCAGAGTCGAAAAGCCTGTTACATTAGTTATACTAAGTTGCATAAGTCAATACTGAATAAATCTAATACTGTCCTAGCAAGTAAAATATGTGCTACATAACTTGCTAGTTTTCTCTCACTTAAAGCGATAGCAAAATGAGTTTTATTTTCATGATGTGTTCTCTTGCACTCACCCACCGGTTCTGCACAAGTTTTCAAGTAATAAAGCACAAGTTTTCTAGTAGTAAGTAATAATAACAGGCACACCAAGTAAATAATGACGGAGTAAACATTGCTTAAGTCAATGGCTAATACACTAAAAATTCCGAACACCAAACACTGAAGACAATTTCTGGCATGCAGCATGCACTGGCGGCAGAACAGCACGCCCCGCCACGCATCAGCAAGGAAGAGAAGCCAATTAATTCATGCAACTATAATAATGGAACGCAATTAAAGCTAAATCTCCAAGTGAATTGAATTGTGCAGATACGCACTCATTCCAATAATACAAAAAGAGCAATATTTTCAGCCACTGAACATTGATAATAAATCTTCTTCTGATAATTCGGTTTACTATTCATTTTAACGATCAGAACAAGTCTTGAGCTATCATTGAAAAAAATAATGAAGAATGCTCACACTAGTTAAGAATGAACACTCGTTCATGGCTGAAAATTTAAGGTTGGGAAAATATGTCGTACTCTTGACAGAAAGAGCTTGATATGAAATAAAGCGAGACAGAGCCGGCATTTACCTTGACGAGGAACTTCCCTCTGATGGCCGCCCTGATGTCCAGAGAGCGGCGGCCGATGCTGATGGTGTCTGAGGAATCAGGGCTCACCGGTGCGGTGATAGTGTTAGTGATGGGCGTTGGGTGCCTGAGCAATGAGCTCACGATGGGCTTAGACCTGAGCAGCTTGCTGGGCCGCTTAGCCATGCTCGAGAGGCGCGAGTGCAGGGAGCGGTGCGACGACACGGGGGTGGCGGGAGGCGACGGCGACGTGGTCGTGATGCACGGCACTGCGCTGTCTTCAAAAGCTGCAGCGACGGTCGCATCTTGTTCTCCATCAGCCGAGACGTCAACATCCGTGGGGACAGAAACAGTACGGCGCCGCACTTCCTCCTTCGACGCCCTAGGCCTGTGCATTGCATTGTCCTCATCTTTGTCTGCCTCAGAGTCACCAGCAGAAGCTAGAAGGATGTTGTGAGGGGTGCTGGCTCGACGGAACACTGAGTCAGAGTCGCATGTAGGAAGACTTCTTGTGGAGTCGAAGGACGGAGAACACACAGAGATGGACGGAATAACTACTGGGGCAGTGGCGGTGGAGAGTGTGGAGTTGGCCGTGGTGGAGGGAAGGGAGTTGTGTGAGGGAAGAACGGTGGTACGCTCTGGGAAACTGGGTGGACACTGTACAACAGCGTTGCTTTTTTCTGGTGCTCCTAACAACTCCTGACAGGCACATCAAAGGCGCAATAAGGTTAAACACTCACTAGCTAATAAAAAAAATGCCTTAAGAGTTCAACCACTATGACACAAGACACACATGACACACCTTAGTGCAGATTAAATAAAAATGTGCTAGAAAAAACGCACAAAAAGATACTCTTACCTCTCAGTAAATGCTGTACGATCTCATCAAACTACCACCCAATGCTATTCTTTCAGCGTCTTGGGTCCTCAATTAATTTAATGAATACCTAACACTTGTATCTTGATGAAAGTAACTAAGCAACTCACTGCGTTAACTAACATTATGTGGCACAGAGTGAAAATCTACATTGAAGTTTTAACAATGTAGTCTGATATCCACAACGCTGTGACACTCAAGTGTTACGCTCTATGGCAGCCATTCTCAACCTTTCCTCCATCATTGATTTCCTCGGCTTTATGTGCTAAGTACATACAGGAGGCCGAAATTTACCCCTGGTTGAGAACCTCCTCTGCTCTTTGGCATCTGATGGATAATTTTCTTTCCTTTCCTTTCATGGTAATAGTAATTTTGTCTTTGCCTTTATGAGGCAAGATTTCGATAGAGACTTGAATGAGCGTAGTCACTTTTGAACATTTAACACTTAAGGAATACAAAATTTTCCGGTTTTCATTTTATCAGCTACCATAGAAAAGAAAGACTGATGCAAAAACTTTGTGGAATAATTGTTAGGAATCTTCTCCAGGAAATTTTAGAGCTGTTGTACCCCAAATTCTGTTATGCATGCTTTACTGTAAAACACTTTCCTTACTAGGTCATGTTAACTGCTTATTTGCTCAATAGAATGAATGGCAATAATTTACTTCAAGAAAAAACTTAAAAAAAGGAAGTATATAAAATGTCCTAAACCTTTGTAAAAGAAGCTGCTCATACAAACCATAAATGAGTCTTGAGAACTGAGAAAACGATAATAACCAAGCTAATCTGAGCCGCTGATTAAACATTTTCAAAACAGTAGTTACCAAAAAATGTCAACAAATAAGTTTAGTACTGAAAAAAATTCAGATAGTATTATTTTACTCTCCGCTATAACTGAAGCGTTCAAGTGGAGGGGACACAAAATTTTAAGAATGCAACAAAACGTCCAATGAAACTTTGAAGCGGTGGTGAAGGGCCCAATAATGGGCGAGTTCTACTGGTGTGAAATGCAGTGTGTGCACGTCACGTGAGGCAATGCTGTGCGTTCGTGTTCTCTTCCATGGATGAAGCCCACAACATAAATCTTTGCTCGTGTTTTAATGAAAGTAAAACTAGCAAAAACGTAAAAACAAAAGTTTTTCAATGCCAAAGTGCACCACTCGCTAAATGCACACACGATTATTTCATTTAGAACGCTTGTACCTCTAGTTGTTAGTGCAGCAGGTTTATGAACACTAAATTCAATGCTTTTTTAACTCAACAGACTGCAAGGCGCTTGCTTACCTCCGGCGCTTTCTTTTTCTTGCGTTTAACGCGAGGCGGGGCGATGGGCGGAGGTGGCGGCATCAGCAACTGGTCGGTGGGCTGCTCGTCCAAGCCAGACGCGATGCTCACTCCGCCACAGCTCAGGTGATCCAGCAACGACCCTCCGAGCTCCAGCGTTTTGTTACCCTCCCCACCTCCCGTCACTCCAAAAAATTTGCGGCCGTCACAAACGTCGACAGACGCACCACCAGCGGGCGCAGTGAAGCCCCTCGCACGAGAAACCCCTCCCTCGTGGCAGGAGGGGTCGGGCCGAGACGCCAGGGGGTCGAGCAGCGCGATATGCAGGAGGGCAGGATGGGACTTGTGCTGGCGTGCTGCAAGGGAAAGCGGATGCACGGCGGGTTTAGGAGCCTGTGAGGATGCAGGTAACGACTGCGAGCTGAAGGGTATGCCAGTGAAGCCACTCCTGCCAAAAGAAGGCAGAGCTTCTGCGCTGCTCAGAGGCCTTAGCGAAGCGAACAAGGTTGCCGGAGCGTGTGGCGCCTCTGCAGGACAGTCGGCTGGAGTGCAGGGTCTCGGCTCGTCAGTCTGGTCCAAGGAGGAGCTGCGTGTCTTCGTGCTCGCCACAAGGTCTGGCTCGGCCCCCAGCACCGCCCCTACAGCATCTACTGTAGGATCGGCATGTTTGAGTGCGCAACACTATCATGACAACTCACACTTATTATAGAAGAGCCAAATAGCTCATTTTTGAGTAACTTGTACCATTATTTAGGATTTGAGCGGGCATACTAAGATATTAATTTTATATGCTAGTAATGAGAAAGCAAGACTGATGCAAGAACACAATCCTCCACACATTTTCTTCATACTTTCATCAGCAAAGGCCCTTCAGATGACTCGTGCAACACAGCGTATGCTTTCCTTGCCTACAAAAATTCTACCATCAATTTAGTCTTAGACACGCGCACTATCATAAAATTTCATACTTACAACCTCGTGGACCAACACTACTCTCGCTACACTTCAACAAAAACATAACTCGGTCCTACAATTCCCATAGGTAAATTTTTCCCATTTACTCAGGACAATTTTACTTTTGCTTCCCACACAGAAATTTAAGCAGGTCAGACCGACGTGAACTGCTCACCGTCAAGATGGTGTGGCTCAGATGCAGGAGTGTCATGGCTGGGCGAGCAGCGGGTATCAGGGGGTGGAAATGTGGGAGTTGCCTGGGGGTGATCAGGAACGTTGGTCGCCAGGATGGAAGCTGAACTGTTATCAGTCGTGGCAGGAACATCAGCGCCGGCACGGCCGGTGTCAGAGGCCACAACAGCAGCCACAGTAGCAGGAGGAGAGGAGCAGCTGGTGTTACTGGCAGGATTTTCAGCCACAGCACTGTTGTCTGACAACAGTGATTGGCTGGCGTCATGCAGAGTACCACTCGTACTCTTGCTCACCTATGGTCGAAAGTTAAATTGACAAGTGAGCAAATTCCTACTTTTACTAAACTGTAGAATAGAATTCGGCAACAGGAACGAGCCGAGTGGCACACTCGTGTGATACTACTCCTGTCTCATGTTGTTAGACACCTATCGCACGCAGGGATTAAAAAGAACACTTATTTTATATGCTCGTTTCAACTGAGAAAGCAGGCCATTGCACAGATAGAAGGTCCCGCGGTTTTGACATTGTTTGTTTTTTTTGCGGAAGACATCTTTCAGTAATATAACTGTAACATGTTCTTACCTTTCATGCCCTGCTAACACTGCTTTTAGAAAAGGAACTATTTTGAGTGTCATAAATACAAAAACAAGGATAGATTCTGATAATGTCTAGTAAATTAAGCACTATGGTATTATTTTCTACGTTATTTTTCTACTATTCTAATCAACCCTCCATTACATATTGTATAATCCTGAAGGATTTCCAGCCCAGTAACGCCCAAGAAAATTTTTCAATTTATTTACTGAGCCAGCAGAGACAACATTTTTACGTAGCCAGTTCATGATTCAAAAAATTTTGAGAAGAAAGAAATATAAGACATAAGGTGCACTCAAATCCCATCATTAACTTTTCAAACATACCTGGCAAAGACTTCATTGTGTTAAAAAAAACCTCCTGAGCCAGCATCATTAAGCACATTAAGATATTTGCAGGTCTCGATTAGATAACCTCACAGTTTTTTTTGTTCATTGGAAATGCGTTGAAGCTTTTGCTCATAGCTGAGGTTACGGAGTTCTGAAATAATTTCTGCTTCTTTATACTGAATTTTATTAATTTTGTTGATATCTCATAACAGGGTAGGGGATGAGTTAAGCACTGCACATCTAGATGTAGAGGGACTAGTGGCTAATAGAGGAATAATACTATGTACTTTATTTGATAGATTTTTGCTACGAAATTTAGTGTTTTGCATGCATTCTTAAGGCTTTTTCAAGCATGCTTGCCACGCTTGAGGACATAAGTAATGGTGAAATGAAGAACTCTCAGTTGCATCAACAGAAGTATCGTTCATCGTATGTAAGAAGTTAGAACTATTACACAGAAGACCTATTAGTTCTAATGTACATTGCTGAGTATTTTTCAGTAACAAAGCTAAATTTTCGGGCTTTAGTTCATTGAAATTAGTTGAGATACGCTCGGATGGTAACTCTATTCAGCTCTGTGACACAGTTTTGACTTTTGAGTCATCAGCAAACTTGACTTAACAGATAGTTCTGGGATCAGGGTCGTTGTTGTAGATAATGAATAGAAGTGAGCTTCAAATGCTCCCTTGAATTTTGGATGTAGCTTGATTCTATTCACTCCATTACGCATGAATCATTACACTTTGTGTGAGATCTGTGAGCCAGTTTTGCGTGATTTCCAAGAGTAACAACTGATTCAAGCCCGTAGCACTAAATGCATTCAGGTCAACACAATGCACACTACATGAAGTAAATCCAGATAACATCACTATATTTCTTCAATGCATCAAGTGCAATTACCTTACGTCAAAAACAAATGTCTCTGTAGTTTTCCAGCTTACCATAGCACCTCCTAATGACAGGACACACCTTGCCTGCAGAGATGGAGCTGTAGAGAGATGAAGAGTCAGGCTCGACTACCCTGAAAGGATGGACCACACACACGTCGCAAGCGTCGTCCCCAGTCGCAGACTCGTCATACCAGTCATCGTGGGCTGGAAAGTTAGGTGCACACAAGTTTGTAAACAGCAATACCTCTCAGGTAGCAAAGACACAACAGTTGCTGTATATAAGAAAGCTAAGTGTGGTGATTGTGGCCTGCTGTCGGCTACCCTCCCATGGGGAGGATAAGCCCGGTATGTGTATGTATGTATGTATGTACCAAGGCAATCCAGATAGAAATAGCTAGCATTCCTAACCTGTGAGATGCTAAAGCAGAGCCTACATATAAGAAACAATGCAGCAGGAATAAAAACAGAACTGAACTTGGGACAGGAAGAACATATGCAACAAACGGGATACATAACGAGAATTTCATCAATTAAGGACTAAATGGAAATACAATATGAATAGATAACTGATAGAAAGTGCATAGAAACAGTAAGCTAAGAAAAACGATCATGAAACAAGAAAAAGTTGAAGAAGAAAGTAGTAGGTGCTGAAAAATAGGACAGAAGTGAACCGAAAAAAGATGGTCCATAACACAACAAAAACTTATTCTATTTTACCAAAAAGAGAGTCTACCTAACCTTTAGCTCAGGCCCTCACATATTCCCCCAGGGAACGCCAGTTCCCATAGACACAATAGTTGTATCCCCATGAGGAGGTAAGAGAATGGGAAGGAAATGAACACAAGAAAAGCAAAACAATTAAAAACAAATAAAAACGTGTGAAAAAATAACACATTTAAAAAAAATAGGAATGAATGAAAGAAATTGAAAGTATATAATGGAGGTAAAACAAAAAATACAGTAATTTGAGCAGCATTAAGGAAGTTCACAATCAGACACTCATGGTGAACAGTTTTGAAATGGAACTGTGAAGCCATCACTAGTTACTCCCTGAATTCATAGCAGAGCGGCTGCTACTTTTCATTCAGACAAATGAAAGTCCATGCAATGTTGGCCTAGTGTCTTTGATTATCACCTCACAGGTATCAGGGCAAAATAGCTTAGAATATTTATATGAGTGTCACAAAATTTCATCCAAATAGAATTTGACTCCTACCAAAATTCAATGAAATGAAACTTTCTCTCTACATAAACACAATACTTGAACAAAAACTTCAGTTCAACAAACGAAAAGTTCACCAAAATGACAACTTATTCTTCTGTAAAACATCACAAACATTGGTCTCAGTAATGTCCCTGGAATGCAATAAAAAACGAGCATTGAAACAAGGGGGAGCAGAACAGGAGGCACAGAGCGGCACTCACGACAGAAGTGTGAGGCAGCGGGCTGGTGTGCAGGCACGGCTGCAGCCTGCCGTCGCCGCAGCCGCGCCGTCGAGGATCGGCTCACCGCAGGCTCAGCGTTCTCGTCATCATCCCGCTGCAACGACAGGAGAATCAGAACACATAGATAGAAAATGCAATGATTTTTGCCAATGAGGCGCATAATGCAGAAGTGTTAGCAAGAAGATGCCGGAATTTTAGAATCAATCCCTGGGATACGGAAGACTGTGTCCAAGTATATAACCTATAGCACAACCCTGATCACTAACCAGGTTTCCAAGCATAGAGCCGCTGAGGCTGCTGATGGTGTCGTCAGCAGCGCAGTCAGGGAGGTCCGAGACAGAGAGCGAGTTGTAGCTCACTCCCCTCACACTCATGAGGGGTCCAGGTGCCTGCTGTTTTGTGGAGACAAGCTTTCAAATAGCAGCATATCTTTATGCCAAAAAATCATAACCATGAGATTGGTTTCATTACAGCAAACCTAAAGACGTCATACTGGTCGAAAAATAGAATCCACATTTAAGGATTCCTTCAGTTATGGTGTATAGGTACAACTGCACTTGCGTTAATCATCTAATAATCATTTCACCATTCAGAAGCAACTGCTGTTACTTACACAACTACTATGCCAATCATAATGTACAAAAATCAAACTTTGTCCGGTACATGTAAACAGCAATGGAAATTTGTACACATACCAGCCAGTTTTACCAGTTGCATTACTAGCCCTGCTCTTCCCTGCAGCCACACACCCAATGAGGGCCCCAGACCTAGCACTTCACCTTGCCCACATGCATACATCAGCCTGAAGGTAAACATTTATTCTATTAAAGTGAAGGACCTCCTCCCTTCATGTGAACTGCCAGATTTTTAGCACTAGCATTTTTGTGGAACAGCCACAGTACAAGAAAATATCCTGCTGCACTTATATTAGCAAATATCCTACATTGAGGCAGCTGTACGAGTAGTATTAATAGGGAGGAATGAAATAAAATAGTATTTAACCCTTTAACGCCCAAGTGGACTGTACGGTCCTCTTTCAAAAATAACAATAATATATTGTATTTCTTATTCAATTTGTTCACTAATGTGTCCTTTGAACTTCACTGCTGAGTGGCAGTTCCTTCCCCATCTTGATAACAGTGACTACCTAATGCCAGTGTCGGTTTAGTGATAGTGGTTGTTATAACGGTAATATGAGTATAAAAATGTGGGCGTTAAAGGGTTAATCAACATATTTTAGATAAAAATTATGGTACCCAGGCCTAGCAGAGCTCACTCACAATAGATAATAAAATGATGCAGTCACCTTTTCACATAGCCGTCATGTCATTTATGGGCTATCATGTTAAAGAAATTAAATTTAAAATGACTGAGTTGAATATATTATAAAAATAAATTTGAAAATTCATATTCTAGACAGCCATGAGTTTTTACTTCATAAAAGTAGACTTATCACACATAAAAAATAGCAAAACCCACTAAGACAACATATGAGATAAAAAATTCTATCAATAGAAACAGTAATTCATCCCAAGGAAGAAAACCACTTCATTATGACAAACATGAATCACATGCAGTTGTCAAAAATCTGCAGTCATTTTGCTTCATTAGTGTGACAATTTACATTATGCAAATAACAGCAAAAATTCCATGAAAATAAATGGTTAATATTTCACAGGAGAAGAAGATGAAGCATTGCTGAGTATAACAATCAACTCATAGCCCCACAAAACACATTCTGTATCTATTTTTCAAGGTGTCTTTCTCTTGCCCAGAATTACACTGAAACTTTCAGTCAATGCAAACAGTTTTCCCAGTAGAATTTTGCGTTTGTTGTCTTCAGGAATAATTTAAAGTGTTAGTAGTGATATGAGACAATATTCAGGCATCAGCATCCTAAATGGACCAAAATTCACTGAATTCAAATCAGGGGAATATAAAAACCAAAAGTTCTAGCTCTAGACCTTGGGAAAAAATAGCTCAGCACCACATCTGAGTCTGTTTGTACATAGGCATGAGTGTGCCCCTTACTCGAAGTGAAATTACTCATGCTGTCTTTCTTCACTTCAAGAGAGGAGAAGAAAGCTTCATCAATGTATGAACTTTAACTCGTGAAAAATAAAAGGAAGGAGGAACTTCAACTCTGGGGACAACCCCTCGAACCATAATAGCAGCCAGCTTCTAAAACTTCAGCATTTGGGTCATCTTCAGACTACTTTACAAGCACTTTCATTTTTTGGGGATATAAATTTTGTCCACTTCTGCAAACGTCATTTTATCAGGAAATACAATCTTTTTTTTCCTTATGTGCCATCCTTTACAAAATTCAGAAGTTGAGCTCAGTTGGTTAGTTTCAGTTTAAGCTTAATTAACTGAGCTTAAGATCAGTTTTAACTTTTGTCCTGAAAGATTTTTAGCTGTTGACTATCTCTTTGGCCATTTTACTAATTCATCATCTTAGATGAGGTCTCGTGCTTTTGCATTCATCAGAAATGGAAATTCCTTGTAATTTGGTCTTTGCCAGCACTCTCAAAAATCACTAGATATGTTTACAATGATTTTAAACAGTGGATTTCACCACATTTAGCAATTTAGCCATATTTCCTTTGCCCCTCCTACATGCTAAGCTCAATAAAAGCTTTCTATTAATTCATTTCCTTGATATTCATTAGAATTATTTAGAAATAACCTGTTTGATATTGAAATAAATGCATCAGTTATTACTTGAAGAGTAATTCATGTCAAAAAATAATTTAAAGCCCATAGCCACTCCTCACAATGTCAGGTTTCTTACTAGAGCATTCAAGATGTACTTTGAGAGTTCAAATCCACATGTGAGTGCAGTTAATCTTCCAGAAAAATTAGTTTAAATTGAAAACAATAAATATAGTTGAAGTTCACGTCACAGATGAATGACAATTTACCTCAGCCTTCTTCTGATAACTCTTCCTGGCCACAACAGAAGATCCTCCAGAGCCAAGAGGAAGAGGAACCTTGAAGACAGCTGCAGTATTGACACCATGGCTAGGGTGATAATCCTGCAAAGAAAATTTACATTAAAAACATTTGTACATTATACAGCAGAATGCAGCAATTGTGTATGCTCAAACCTCAGACAAGTAAAGTTTACCTTTTTTCTTATTGATCAAAAAATGCTGTTGAACTAAAATTTTTAAAGAATGGACATTATTTCAACTTGGATTTAATTTAATAGATAACTAATAAGACATAATCTATGAAATCAAGATATTATTCACAGCAAAATTGAAATTTCCTTTGATAGATATAATCAAGTTTCACTACTTTCAAAACTATTATTATTATTATATAAGAAAGTTTTAGCCTCCCTTAACCACGACAAAGATGTTCCAAGAGAGGAAAGAGGAAGGCACCATTTAGTATGGAGTTGAGGGAACGCGGAATCTATGCACAAGGTGCACAGAAACAGTAGGTTAGGAAAGAAGTTCATGAAACAAGAAAAAAGTTGAAGAAGAAAGTAGTAGGTGCTGAAAAACAGGACAGCAGTGAACCGAAAAAAAAGATGGTCCGTAACAAAACAAAAACCTATTTTATTACAACAAAAAGGAAGCCTACCTAACCTTTAGCTCGGGCCCACACATGGTTCCCCTGGGGGCTGGGAGCGCTAATTCCCATAGATAGAATAGTTGTATCCCCCTGAGGGGAATTTCAAAACTAATCAAGTCATGAATATCAATGCTCAACAAATAATATGTAATCATCAGTATGCAGAGATTATACACAATGAATTCAGGTCAACTTTAAAATGGCACTTTCTCTAGAACTCATGGCATCAGACTAACACACCAAGATCCAGAACAGGAAACCGCAGTGACTCACTTGATGTAGAACCATTACACAGTACAGATGTTGAATTCCAGGCCAATTCTAAACTACAGATTAAGATTATAAGTTAGTTTAAGTCTCCCTAACCGCTACAAAAATAGAGCGTATCAAAGAGAGGAAGGAGGAAGGCACCATTTAGTATGGAGATAAGAAAATGAGGAATCTGTGCTGAAGGGGCATAGAAACAGTAAGATGAGAAAGAAGTTCATGAAATAAGATAAAAGTTGAAGAAGAAAGTCAGAGGTGCTGAAAAACAGGACAGTAGTGAACCAAAAAAGGTGGTCCGTAACATAACAAAAAACATTATATTTCAACAAAAAGAAGGCCTACCTAACTCTCAGCTTGGGCCCTCACATTTTTCCCCTGGGAGTGCTAATTCCCATAGATACATTAGTTGTATCCCTCTGAGGGGATTCTAAACTACATCTGGTACCCCAATAATACAAGTCAGAAGCACAACTTACAAACCCGGAGTGAGCAGATGCTACAGGCTTGCTAGGTGGGTCCAAATCAGCAAATGGCTTCCTGTTAAATAAATGAAAGTATACATCATATGTGATACAATTGATGATGTTAAACTAGGTAAGTCTACCGATTGAATATAGGCTATTGAATGCATAATTATTTCATCAAATGGAAGTAATTTGTGTATCATGATTTATCAACAAATTATTGAGTGCATAATATTGAAAGCATTAATAAAATATATTTTCATGTAACAGAATTACAAAAGGAACAACATTGAAGTAATTTTACTAACAACCACTATCGTCTATGACCATTCTACAATAAAAATGTTTACTTTATTATTTCCCATGTATTAAAAATTTATTATTGATCTAAACCTAACCTAAATCTAAACTCAAAAAGGAATATAAATTGTGTTATGTGAACCAAGAAAATATTAATTGTTTTCCACAAAATGACAATATATGTCTGTTCATCCTAGTAACTCAACTCAATTCTTAATGTGCATCATAATCTTTTATTTATTTAAATGTACCTGGTAAACATGTAACATTTACAATACTAAATAAGTTAGTTTCAGCATTCTTAACCCTAGCAAAGGTGTTTTAAGGATAGGATAGAGGAAGGTACCATTTGGAATTGCATTGAAAAAATGGAAAATCTGTGAACCAACTGAGTTTATACACAAAATCTCCTGCACATAGCAACAGCAAATTAGATAAAAAATTTGGGAGAAAAGATAAAAGTTGAAAAAGTAATAGATGCTGACCAAGACACAAGTGAACCTGAAAAAGATAGTCCTTGAAGAAAAAACTATTCTATTTCAACATAAGGCTTAGCTAACCTTTACCTTGGAACTGTGCATTTTGCCCTTTACACACTCATTTTCAAAGGTACAATAGTTGGCTCCCTTTTAAGGGTAAAACATTTACAAACAATAATACTCCCACAAGGAGTGTAAGCCTTAACACGTTGACTACAATTGCACGGGTCGTAAAGTTAATTTGGTTAGATAAAAAAAATAGACTTTTAAAATCAACTTAGCAGATCAAATGAGCTTCCAACCTTTGAAAAAATGTATAAAATATAAATGCACATTAATATTTTCCTCACACGATAAAATTCCTTCAAAAAGAGGTCGCCGAATGTTTTGAAACATTCATTTACATTGATGCGTATATGAGCAATTTACCTAGTGGTACACATTTGTCCCACTACGTAGTCAACGTGTTAAGATAATATTTGTTACATGGTTGTGCAATTATTCAATATTAAAAAGAGCACCCATAAATAAGAATGATATAAACTCAATACTATGAAAACTTCTTTAGTGAAAATAATGGCAATCAGTAAATACGAGCATAAAAGCATTTCAAATAGAAGCGTCTAATTCACTTTATCCACATCCACTTACCCTGGAGATTTTGGACTGCTGTCAAGAGCATCATAAAATTCTTCTGAATCACTTTCAGAAGACATAATAATAATTTAGCATCACTTGTATCTAATTAATATGATATGCTTTCAAGTGTCAAAACTACAACAATTGATATTTATCAAGTAGGCACAATACTCTGAAAAAATTATCAAAACATACAATACTACTCATCATTTAAATTCCACATTTTAAATCATGCTACAGTATAGCAGCCTAATTTAATAATATAAGCACTTTCAGTTAGCACTAATTTTAATTTTTTTGAGAAACCATGCTATGCTACTATTCTCCAAGTGGCCTAGAACCATTATGCACACTGGCAAAATACAGGATGCAAAAATAGCCATATTTCACTGTATCCTGGTGATAAGCATAAAGCATTTAAGCAGCTCAAAAGGCAAATGAGAAAAAAGTGTACTATGGTCTGCCAGGGTCACAGAATGTATAATTGTTCTTCATTGGCTGATCATGATAGAAGAGAAAAACAGCTTATTTTCAATAATGTTGAAACATGAAATGTTTACAACATTGGTTTTTAAGGCCATCGAATGGTTTTTCTTATAAAATTTCAAAAATGAGTGTAAGATACATCAGGAGCAAAATAAGCTTGGAGGTTCACAACATGTTTAGAACATTCAAATGGATGTTCAGAGCCCCAAAACTTTTGAAATTTACCCACATCCCCTCCCCTCTCCCCTTCAAAGGGAAATTTCTGAATAATCTTTTTCTCAGTCAATATTGTACATAGAGATGATTAGTTTTTTTGTTTGATTCACAATGTACTGGTGTACAAATTTAAGATCCAGTTTTTTGACATCGCTTCAAAAAAAAATTTAATAAGTTTTTGAATTTTTATCACTAAATATATTACATTTTAGTTATTACTTTGAATGGCAAGAAAATATTTTTAATTTAACTTATCAAAAAACAACTATGCAGGTTTATAATACTGAACTTGATCTTTACAATGCAAAAATGATCTCCTCCATAGGTAAAAAAACTGTTGGAGATATACTAGAAAAAGTTGAGCGCTTTTTCCTCAAAATAATTTTTTTTGGCTGTGCGGCTTTATTTCTCCTACAGTTTTTCACTTATGAAGTAGATCTTTTCAGCATCGTAAAGATCAAGGTGAGTACTATAAAGTCAAGATGTAGCTTTTTGGCAAGTTGATTAGAAAATTTTTTATACCCATTTGAAGAAAAGAAGTGGACGAAAAAATTTTTGAATTTAAACTTTCTTAAATTTTTTTTTTGAAGCAATATCAAAAACTGGATCTTAACTTTGTAGACTAGTTCATAGTGAATTCAACAAATAAACTAATCATCTCTACGTACAATATTGGCTGAGAAATAAGATTTTTTAGAAATTTCCCTTTGAAGGGGGGGGGGGGGGGAAGGGGGTTTGGAGAAGGGGGGTATGGGTAAATTTAAAAATTGTATGGGCTATGAATGTTTATTAGATTGTTATAAACATGCTGTTAATACCTCAGAGCCTATTTCACTCCGGAATTATTTTTATTTATTTTTTTAAAGTTTCAAGGGAAAAAAACCGTTCGATGGCCTTAAAATACATCAACTTTAGGGAGATCGCCCCACTTTTTGAACTTTTTTCATCCGATTCGTTTGAAAATTGGCCATTATGTGTATTATGTGAGAGTAAACATTTTTTACTCCTGTCGCTTTTTTGATTTAGGGCTTAGTTTTTTTTTTTAAAAATTAGTTTTTTGGTATATTTTATGGATATTTCAAAATGGTACTCATCTTTGAGTTTTGATGCTAGAACAAAACCAAAGAGTTTTAGAATCCTTGGAACATTCCTAACAATTTAAAATGGGCTTTTTTTCATATTCAAATTTTTTTCATTATTTTCTTCATATTTTTTAAAATTTCCAAAATAACAGTAATTTTTTTGGGTTTAGAGCTATATATTTTTTTTAAAATTTGTATTTGAAAAAAAGCCCATTTGAGTTTGTTAGGAATGTTCCAAGGATTCTAAAACTGTCTTTGGTTTTGTTCTAGCATCAAAACTCAAAGACGAGTAGCATTTTGAATGTTGAAAGTTAGAAGTGCTGGGTATAAACATAAAACAAAATTTTTTGTTGAAGTGTAATATAATGAACAATTTATGTAATTGAATGCAGTTTTAATTTTATTTTGATAATTTCCATACATGACTTCATATTCACACTGTGAATTGTGATTTACAACCCCCCCCCCCCCCCCCCAAAAAAAAAAAAAATTTTTTCAAAAATATGAAATTTTTTATTTTTAGTCTAATTCTTATGAAATATGACTATGGATATGTAACTTCTAGAAAGAAACACAATTTATTCATTTATTTTTTTGGTTTTAGGCCTTATTTTTTGAAAAAATTTGACATTTGGTTTTAAGGTATTAACATTTTACTGATATTGATATTTCAAAATGTTACTCATCATCGAGTTTTGATGCTAGAACAAAAACAAAGACAGTTTTAGAATCATTGGAACATTCCTAACAAACTCAAATGGGATTTTTTTACATTTTCCATTTGTTCTCTTTTTATATGGGGTTGAAATGGGCTCAAAGTTAAAGGTTTTGGTCCCCTTACCCCCCCTTGGGGGGGATCTATTGTCCGTAGCCCCATAAAATTTTAGGACCGAATAGTCCACCACCTAAGGGTTCTTTTAAAACAAAAACATGAAAAATGACCACCTGAGCGACAGGGGCCTGGGATGAACTCCTTAAGGGCCCGGTTCGGGTCTATTTTCAGATTATGGTCATTTTTCAGTTTATAAACTCCTCTTATAGAGATTTTTCTTGCGCATCCAACGATATAATTGGCTTCCAAGTACGCCAATTGGTTAGTCTTCTGGACGGGGTAGAAGACGCGCACTAGTGTGACCTTGGGGTGCGCTAATGGATGGGTGACATCCCTCTTCCCCCCCCATTACGAGCCAGTATTGAGTGTTTCTCTACTGGAATAGCAAGAGAGTTCATTCATGGCCTAACTTGAAATGCTTTTGTACTCTAACAAAACATCCTATCACTCAGTGATAAATTATGATGGTGTAATTGAGTGTTTGTTTTGAGTCCGGCTGCTGAGTCATCAGCTAATTAGCTGGCTATGTAAACATAAACGCCTCCCGGAGTTTTGAAGCTACAGGAATGGTAATTATATCAATCGAAAGGGCTTAAAAAGAGCTACTAAGCAATACAGGTTTTTGAAAAAAAATTTAGTCAGCATTGAAAAAAAAATTTGTTAAAAAATTAACCCTGTTCTGAAACTTATATTTATTGACTTTTGATATGGATCCTTACCCACTGTTTTGAAGGTACATAAGAAGGTACAGAATCACTGATAAGACTCAATTAAAAAATTAGCACAGAACGAAAAATTTTTTTTTTGGAAAAATGGCTTTTCTGAATACTCACCTTCTTGATTTTTGAAAACCTACTCCTCCCACAGTTTTGAAGGTACAGAGATGGCGAGCATACTAATCAATAGCGATTGAAAAGGAAAATAGATCCGGTGCAAAAGTTTTTTTAAATTTCAATTCACCTTGAAAATTAGAAGCAAATTATTCAAAAAAGTGGAAAAAGAGGTCATTTTTTGAGAAAAAAGTTCTCAAAATTCAAAAAATCAAATAATCGAAAAACTTTTGCACCGGATCTCTAGACAAGACAATTTGCTATCTAGAGAATATTTTCTGAGTTCTGTGAGTTGAAAATTGTAGGAGAAGTAGGGTTTTCCGCAACACATGTTTTTTCATGTTTTTAAAAAAAATCTAATTCACGTATGGTTATGAAAAATTCGCACAAATCAAAAAAGTTATTAATAACAATTTACATCGACGGTAGATATCTCAGAAAAATCCACCGAGAACTTAGACTTTTTTTGTCCCGAACCGTCCCCTTAATCCTTAGTTGTTACCAGGATAGAATATCAGGGAACTTTATTATGACCGGACACTATAATATATAGGAATTATGAGTATCCCTTTAATGAATTTCTGTGAACTATTTCCATAGTACCTCAAAATCCTAATTGGCACCCAAATTTTGTTTAATAATAATAATAATAATAAAAGATAGGTTTTTAACATGTTTTATTATGGAACAAATCCCAAAAATGCTAATTTCATGTAGCTTTTTTATCTATAAAAGAATGAACTTTGATGAGACAGAGGTCACAATACTCCTCTGGCCACATTCTGGAAGCAGCTGAAATTACTGAATCATCACGACTGCCAAAAGAAACTTCAAAGAAACTTGACTCTCATTCAAATTATTACATATCATATTAAAGAGATAATTTTATAACATAATCCTTACAGTATTTGGACTTGAATTAACATCATGTAGAAGAGAAATCTTTCAACTCGACAAAAAAGTAATTTTTTCCAAAAAAAAAAGAAGTTGCCAGAATAGAAGCTTCAACTTGCAACTTAGAGCCTGTAAATAATATTTATTAGGCCAATTTTTTGGTATTTAATTTTGGAATTATTTCTTTTTCATATGACACTTCCAATTTTATTTAGTATATGTATAACTGAAAATTTACATTTAAAGCATAACTCTTTTAGAAGACATTACACGTTCATCCAACTAATTAACGTTCAAAGATTTTTTGTGATGCAACAGAACTAATTGAAGATTTGTATGCAGAGTCCATCATGAATAACAGCAATGGAGACTCGAATAGTTTGGCAAAGCGCGTACAAATTTTAATTGGTGGAAAATATCAAATAGCATATCTTTTTGAATAATCACGTTCAGCAATAACTGCAATACAGCACGCATGCACACACCTTTTCAATTTACCCTTCTAGATCTCTTGCACACCAGGGTTGGCACATAAAAAACCCACCCAAAAAAAACCACCCAAAAAACCCACACTAAAAACCCACTAAATAGTGGGTTTTTTTGGGTTTTATAATTGTTACGTAAATTTTACTTGTTTTCAAGCTTATAGAATCAAAATGAGCTAAATATTTATCTTGTCAAAATAAGTATCTAAGTCATGTGCATGACTATGACAAGAAAACATTGAAAAATAATACACCAACCCTATACAAATCAAATTAGAAAAACCTTAATCACAAAAAAACTCGAGGGACTAATATATTTTAATGAATTCCATTTTCAAAGTAAAAAAACAAAAATTTAGAAACAAATGCAGTTTGACTAGTTATATATAGAGACTTCTGAATTTTTACTGTCTTCTAGACTAGACTGCTACTACAATACTACTGTGTTTCTCTTTCTACATCCACTGCCATTTCATCGTTGTCATCCACATCATGATCATTCGTGAGGTGGCGATATACTGAGACGATTTCTGTGCGCGTTGTGATCCTAATCTATTTCTCAATTTATTCCACACAATTCCGAATGTTGAGAAAATTCTCTCAATGGATCCTGAACTTGCGGGGCAAGAATGAAGATTGCTTATAAACTTGCAGCAACCCTCTGCCAGTGTTCTTTTCATGAATCTGCATTTTCTGCTGTTTCATGTATTGAATATCCCACCATCAACAAGGAGTCATTGTTTTAGTGATATTCTCATTGAACATGTGTTTTGGGAAGATGTTGGAGTCCTGCAATTTATAGGAGTAAAGCGCACCGATGAACTCCGGATAGTACTCAGCCAACCACTCTTCAATATCAGTTTCCTGTGAGAGCTTTGCCTTAAATGTTGTAAAATGAAACATCAATATCGAGGTCATTATCTTGTTGATCAGTCTAACGTGAAACTAGGCTAAGTGAATTAGGTTAAACATTATTGTACACCCTAGAATAGTGTAATGGTAGGATGCCCTAGAAGTCGCTGAACTTATTTGGGCCCACAGGTAGCTATACTCAAATTTGACCATTGTATTAGACTTAAGAAACATTCTACATCTGTATCACCTGTGGTAAATAAATTGTTTAAATTGTTTTAATTGAAATAAGTCTAACAATAATAGTCAGATGGGGCAAGACAACCGCAGCCATCATGGGGTGAGAAAGTAAAGAAACTACTGCCCTATTGGGAGCATTCAAGCTGCACTGGAACAATTTGACGATGGAATCAGAGCATTTACTTCCAATCATTTTAGTGTTTGTTGCTATCCTGTACTGCGAAAAGTGAATTTTTTGGCAAATTTAAAAAAAAAATTTGGCATGTCACTACATGTTGTAACATGTAAACAGTGTGGTTGACTGACTTGACTTTGGCAGCTAAGCACTCCAGCTCACACAATACACATGTTAAGTTGTTAACAGCATGACTGTTAAGTGATGTGCAGCTGTCTTGCTTCAAGCTGCTTGTGGTGGTTACTTATGATCTGCATGGTGCTTCCCTCTCACATGACTTGAGCCTGTCTGCTGCTAAAACAACTTACTATGAATTGACGAGCATAGCAATTCTCTTTGGTCATCTTATAACTTTACAGACTGCAGAGCTATGTCTCTATGCATATGGTAATTGGTAAATGGTAATTGTGATGGACAAACTTAATTCATATATTGTTCATATAATGTAATAATTCATATAATAATGTAATATAATGTTGAAAATAAAGTAATCAAATAACAATATTTACTCAATAAGTGTTTGTATATAAATCTGAAATAGGGGCAACAGGAGTTGTGTGAATAACTCTTTTACAAAAACAGGTATTACAAAAACCCAATAAAGCCCAAAAAAAAAACAATAAAACCTATAAAACCCTGGGTTTTTTCCATCTCTGTTGCACACCCACAAAAATTACCAAATCTATTATGATGATACCCTCAATTTCAATAAACTTCAAACAGTGAGGTTATAAAAACTTCTTCCTATAATGTACTCATCAGTACTATGATCTGTAACGGTGAAAAAATATTTTAGCCATTCGGTGATACCGAAAACATATTTCTCTATTCAGAAAAGTTTTATGCAAAATGCTTGCGTAGGCAAAATGTTCACAAGCACTTTAACCAAATACCTCAAATAGCATTCATGTATAAATTGAGTTGAAAGCAACACTAACACAAAAATGATGTATTTTTAGGCACAATTTTCATTTGAAATGTGCATTTTTTCAAGGTTATTGCATTATTATGAAACAGCTAAAATAGGTGAAACAAAAGTTTCACCCATAATGTCAATTGCAGTAGGCTGTGCAACTTCATTGCTACTTTTATTAATCTTCTCAGCACTCATAATACTGACACTTGGCATTGCCACCTCTTCTGGGGATTTCTCTTTGAGTGAGAATATACTGCAGATAATGGTATGTGTCAGTCCAATTTCAAAGGTTGTGAAGTGTGGTTGAGCTTGCTAGAGTTCTTCAATTTTGCAAAATCTGTATGAGAACACAAGTGCAATCTACAGGTTAGGTTGGAAACTGGGCAAGTGAGGAGTGTTAGTGGAGTGAAATAGGGCTGTACTCTGTCTCCTATTGTTTGGATTGTACACAGAATTGGTTTGACTGAGAATGAGTGGCTTAAGACTGAAAGTTGATAAGGAAAAACTGAGTTGTTTGTGGTATGCTGATGATGTGGTTAGTGAATCTGGTCATGAACTACAAAGGATGCTTAACATTGTGCATGGTTATAGTACAGATTTCAAGATGACCTTTAGTGCCCATAAAAGTAAGGTTATGGTTACAAATAGTGATGAGACTGATAGAAACACACAGTGGAATACTGGATAAATCAGAATAGAACAAAAGAATTCAAATATCTAGGCTGTATGTTAAGTGAAGATTGATGTACTAGAACTAAGGGCAAGAAAGTGGCAAAAGCAATGCACTGGAGTGGATGGTTAAGTAGTGTGGCCAAATACAGAGTCAATAAATATGAATGGGTGAAAAGAATGTGGAAGCTTATAGCTGTACCTTGTTTTGTGTATAGTATGAGTTCTCTATCCTGAAATGGAAGTGACCTAGAAAAGCTGGATGTGACACAAAATAAGGTAGGATGTCTAGCATTGGGAGCTCCAAAATGGACAGCTACAGAAGCCATTAGAGGTGACCTAGGGTGTAGCCTATTTTCAGAATGCATGATGAAAGCTGTGTTGAAGTATAAGGTAAGAATAGAGATAATGCAGAATAGCAGGTGGGCAATACAAATATTTGAATGGAATCTGAGAATGGCCATTGTGAGAAAATATGTTGGGAGCATGAAAGGAAGCTAAGTATGCAAAAGATTATTAGTGTTAGAATTGGGAAGCCTGTGGATGACTGGCTTTTAATGAATGTTGGAGGTGAAAGACCAGAGTGGGACTGCAAGAGGTGGAAAACAGAGATTGAGAGGCAGAAAAAAGAGATTGAGAGGCAGAAAAAAGAGATTGAGAGGCAGAAAAAAGAGATTGAGAGGCAGAAAAAAAGAGATTGAGAGGCAGAAAAAAAGAGATTGAGAGGCAGAAAAAAGAGATTGAGAGGCAGAAAAAAAAGAGTATAGCTTGAATAAGTTGACGATTAGCATGATGTAAACACCAACACTAATCTGGTACATGCTAAAGGAAGTACCTCAGTGTGAGATGTTCAATGATGGTAGTTTTGGAAGCCAACTGTTGTTTGCTGCGAGGTGTAAGACATTGAGCAAGAATAGATGTACATGGGGATGGAATGAGAAAAATGTCAGCAGTTTGATAGGGGAGTGGATTAAACAATTGAACATTTTGTGCTGGAATGTAGTAAGTTTGAGCAAGAGAGAATGTGGTATTTGAGCAGTACGGATGAGAACGAGTGGTATACCAGACGTACTGAAAATAATTGAGGTATGAGCTGTCTTGGTGGATTGGATAGTGTAATTTGAGTATCATGAAGCTAAGAAATTTGTTTTACATGCCTGGAAGAAGACTCAGTGACTGGAATGAGCTAGTCATGTAGAGTGGGCTGTAATGACCCACTATGCTTAAGGGGTAATTTCTTGATACACGGGTAATCCCAGTAATGTCGTCCAATGGCAGCTTGTAACAAGGATTGGTGGATCCTGGATCCTTAGTGGACAAGTCTGGTACACAAGAGCTGAACTCATGTTAATATTGTGAATATTGCGGGAGGAATTGTAGGCCGTTACATAGGCTCAAACCATATTGGCTCTCAATCTCAACCTTGAAGTTTAAAGTTCAATATTTGCATTATGATTCAATAGATTTTCTACTGTACTGCTTATATTTTATTTTCACATCTGTGAGGTATGGTTAAGGGGACGGTTCGGGGTAAAAAAAAGTCTGTAAGTTCTTGGTGGATTTTTCTGAGATATCTACTGTAGGTGTAAATTGTTTTGAATATTTTTTTCATTTGTGTGTATTTTCTGTATCCATACATAAATAAGATTATTTTAAAAAACATGAAAAAACCTGTGTTGCGGAAAATCCTACTCCTAGAATTTTGAACTCACAGAACTGAGAAGATATTTTCTAGATAGCTAATTCTCTTGTCTAGAGATCCGGTGCAAAAGTTTTTCGATTATTTGAATTTTGAGAATTTTTTCCCAAAAAAATTACCTCTTTTTTCACTTTTTTGAATAATTTTGCTTTTAATTTTCAACATGAATTGAATTTAAAAAAACTTTTGCACCGGATCTATAGACCTTCTCAATCACTATTGATTGGTATGCTTGCCATCTCAGTACTTTCAAAACTGTGGGAGTAGGTTTTTGATGGTCAAAAAGGTAAATTTTCATGAAAGCAAAAAAAAAAAATTTTGTTTCTGACTAATTTTTTAATTGAGTTTCATCATTGTTTTTGTACCTTCTTATGTAGCTTCAAAACAGGGAGAAAGGATCCATGTCAAAAGTCAATAAATACAAGTTTCAGAACAGGGTTTTTTTTTTGCAATTTTTTTTTAATACTGACTAATTTTTTTCTTAATTACCTGTATTGATTTTTAGCTCTTTTTGAGCCCTTTTGATAGATATAATTGCCATTCCTGTAGGTTTGAAACTCCGGGAGACTTTTATGTTTACACAGCAAGCTAATTAGCTGATGACTCAGCAGCCGGACTCAAAACAAACACTCAATTACACCATCGTAATTTATCATTGAGTAATAGAATGTTTCGTTTGAGTACGAAAGCATTTCAAGTAAGGCCATGAATGAACTCTCATGCTATTCCTGTAGAGAAACACTCAATGCTGACCCATAATGGGGGGGGGGGGAGGAAGAGGGAGGTCACCCATCCATTGGCGCAACCCAAGGTCACATGCGCGTCTTTTACCCCGTCCAGAAGACGAACCGATTGACGTACTTGAAAACCAATTAAATCAGATGCGCAAGAAAAATCTCTATAAGATGAGTTTATAAACCCAAAATTACCATTATGTGGAAATAGACCCAAACCATGCCCTTAAAAGATTCAACAAATTGGGAGTCGTGTTATTGAACTCAGCGCCATTTGAATGTCCTATAGGCCTATAAGACTAAGGGATAAGTTTTTCTTTTGTAGGTCACATGATTTGGGATTTTTGAAGAAAATCAATATAAAACAATGATGTTCAATATTATAAATAAAAATAGCCTCTTAATGTTGTAGTATAAACTGAAGCATTAAGCTTAATTCAAGTTGTTACTCAAGTTTAAAAATCCTTGATTACTACTGCTCATTAGATTGAAAATTAATCAAATGACATGGAAAAATTTAAAAATTACATATTCAAACAACTAAAAATACCATTGATCAAAAGAAATTTTCATCATAAAACAATTTGATAACTTTCAGATCAAATAAAATGAGAAGAAAAGTGAACTATTTTAATCCATTTTGTGTCCTTCAATCTGAAATTACATCCTGGTTGTTACTTGCCCATGAGTATTGTAATACCAATGTTGCATGTCAAAACAAAAATGACAGAGAAAAAACATAAAAAATGTCTTACCCTCTATGCATTAATCGGATTTTGAGAATGCACTTATACATAAGTAACTAAGAAAACAATTCTAGTAATGCACTGTTGAAAAACCTCTCACTAGTACACTCTTATATTGTAATATGAGCATACAAACATAGTATCTAGCATATGAAGGATTGATGTTAGAAGTAAAATGAGCAGATTTGAATTATTTTACATTTTAGATTAAGAGGTGGACAATCAGAACGGTTTTTTCATTCTTATGTATCAACTAGTACGCCAAAATAATTGATCTTGGATGGAATAAAATATTTTGCCATAAAACAAATTTATAATATGTACTGCCTACGCTGATAATGCCAGCGCAAAAAGCATTCCTGGAGTCCAAGACATGAGGATTGTTGTACAATACTAACCATAACATTTGCAGCATAGTTGGAACAGTACCAAAAGTTAACCACCAAGATAAGAAACAAAAAATTGTCACACACGACTAATGAGAACATTGTATAAGTGGAATAAGAAATAAAAAAAGGATGTTAAGTTATTCTACAGAATAAATTGCACTTCATTTTCATATATTTTATTAGGAGCAAAAAGTGATTTCTTATACAGTGGTACCTCAGTTCTCGACCGCCTCTATACTCGACCAAATAGGTTCTCGACCAAAAAATTCCAGTAGAAAATGCTTTGGATCTCGAATAGATTTTCGGTACTCGACTAGCCGAGTTGACCCGAATGCGTTCCTCATCCAGCGGCGTCAGTTCGACTCTGACCGTGAGGGGAGTAAGACGTACGCAGTTTGTTCGAGTACTGTATTTCTTTCCAGATTTAAACTTTTTCGTGTTGCTCTAGCCCTTAATTATGGGTCCAAAGAAAGACAGTAATAAGGGGAAGGCAAAAAGGAAAATAGTGAGGGCCACTATTGAACTGAAGAATTAAATTATATTGCAAAATATGAAAGTGGTGTACGAGTGTCCTACCTCGCGTCGCAGTACGAAATGGCGAATTAAACCATTTCCACTATCTTGAAGCATAAAGAAGTGTTAAAGAAAGCTGATGTTGCAATGGGAGTGACAGGAATTAGTAAGCAAAGGCCTAAGATAATGGAAAAAAATGGAGAAGTTGCTTCTAATCTTCATCAAGGAAAAGATGTTGGCAGGGGACAGCATTAGTGAAGCTCTCATCTGCGAAAAAGCTCTTCAAATTTATGAATCGTTATCATGTACTGCTTGTGCATATTTACGTCTCCATTGTTGTTTAGATACACGTTCTTTTAATATTCTAGGTATTTTTCTTAATGGTAAGAACAGATTAAATTACTTTCCATGATTTCTTATGGGAAAATTGGTTTCGGTTCTCGAACAAATCGGTTCTCGACCACCACCTCAGAACGGATTATGGTCGAGTACCGAGGGTACCACTGTATATTCATATTTAGATCCTTACTTGATATTCACACTAGAGTATTGTAATACCTAGTTAATTGTCAATTCAATGGTTGGGAGAAAAATACAAAAAAATGTGTTCCTTTTGCTGTGTTGGTCTGATTTTTACAATGCATTTAAATCATAGTAACTAAGAAAACATATTTTATTTGGTCAGCATGCAATAACGGTAAATATAAAATGTTTTCTAGTAATCAATTTTCAAGTTTTCAGTGCCTAAACATAGTTAATTAGATCAAAATAAACCAGTTTTCTTCTATGCACTTTCCGTTGGATATGAGTATTTTACGAGTTATAGCGATATGTTAATTTTTGTCTTTGATGACGACTGCGATTGAATAAACCGCTACTAATGGATTTTCGAATTTTTGTTGCTTGAATCACCGTAATAAAATTGAAATGAACTACTTTTCTTCTATACATTTTTTGCGGCAAATGAGTATTTTAGGAGTTAGAGAGTTAGGTTTTATTTTTTGGGCGATTGAGCTGTTAAGAGTAAGTTTGAATACTTTGTAATTTATTATTAGCTCATCAGGCAGGGCATGCGGAGCCTGAACCCACTTCTACGATCTTTTAGTTAACACATTCCCTGCAAAGGGACCCACCGGTGGTCACTTAGGTGATTTTCAAAGTGCTGCTGACCCACCTGCAGTCACTAACTCATTTATTATTAATACTTAATGAAAGCTAAATGAATGCCCAATCCAGTTAATGATTGCTTTTTCAAAGTTGATTTCCACAATTCACTTTAAATTTGAATTGAATATTGAACTTTAGTTTAACCCTTCGCAGTTAATGTGTTAATAACACATTGAAGGTTATCACCCAAAAATAACTAATTATAGCGGTATGTTAACTTTCGTCATAGATGGCGGAATGCGCTCGAGCATTTGAATGCGTTGGAAGGAAGCGTCCATTGCAGTGTTGCCATATGACGCGCTCGATGAATTACTTCCCGCTTCAAACACTAAAGTTGCGGTAAGTCATTTACACGCTATAACTAGTAAAATACTCATTTCCGATGGAAAATGCATAGAAAAAAACTTGTGTATTTTGATTTAATAAACTATGTTTAGGCACCGAAAATTTGGAAAATCAATTACTAGCAAACACTTAACATTAACCGCAAAAACTCCTATATGTTGAAAAAATCAATTGATCAAGCTTTATCTCTCAATTGCACCAATATGCATTCAATTAAAATGCATATCAGTTCATTAAAATAGAGAAGAGGATAACAACAAAGTAATTTTTGCTAAAGAAAACAATTACGAGTACTTACAAAAAAGTTTTGAATAAAATATCTTTTTTAATAATTAAATTGCTAAAAAAAACTCCAATTAGCCATAGGAAAACTGTCTAGTTAAGTAAATACTTTCATTTGCTCCCACTCGTCTTGACACGAATGACTATAGAAAAGCCTTTTAGGATAGAAATGTTAAGGAGATGCAACTAACCAATTTTCAAAATTTTGTTATCTGTATCATGGTAATTACATTAAAATAAACAACTGTTCTTCTATGCACTTTTTGGGGCAAATGAGTATTTAATGAGTTATAGCAGTATGTTAATGCTTGTCTTTGATGGCTGGAATGCGCTGGATCATTCAAGCGCCTCAGAAGGGAGAGTTCAGTGTTTTTTTTTTCAGAACAATTTCTTCCCGCATCAAACACTAGAGTTGCGGTGAGAGATTTACCGCTATAACTTGTTTAATACTTATTTGCCATAAAAAGTGCATGGAAGAAAAGTTTTTTTCATATAATTACCATGATGTAGGCAACAAAATTTTGAAAATCACTTAGTTGCATCAACCAAAATTAGTTAGTGTGCCCATTTTAAAACTGCAATAATATTTTTCAAGATCTACATACAAAATCCAACATCTTGAGGAAATTGAACTTACTTCGTTTGGCTTCATGATTTAGATTATGTTTGTGAGAGCAACATCATGGTTGTTTACACTAATTTTGCGGGAAATAAAATTGCTTACAAAGCATTGTTTGTCTATTTCTCATTATACTTTCATGCAATGCTTCATTTACAGCACCTAAACCATGAAGACAAAACTGATGTAATGAAATCACTACTTTTCTTGTCACCGTAGGGCCAAAATATTATTACCAAGGACAAAAAACTGAATTTTACTAAACTTTCATTCACATTTAGCTTTTTAATTGGTTTCAAGAAAAAATACTTATATTCTTGGTTTATCCTGCCTTGAGACTATAACAACAGAATCTTGTTGGTTAAGGTGACCGTCTAGTCAGAATCAAGAAAATGGCCGTCCCGTTTTTTGTATGGTATCTAGATCTATGAAATTATGCATACGTATGTATTTTAGAAAATGAATAAGGGTTATATTGGGCACTTTTTCCATTTTTGCCAAAATTACGGGAATAGCAAAAAAAAATGGAATGAAAAAATGAGGTATATTCAAGCCACTTCTTCTCAAAAAGTAGTCATTGTAGAGAAATGATTTAGGTATCATTGAATGCGAAAAGAGCTGCTGTATAAAGAGTCAGAGGATTATATTGAAACTCGCAATAATTTATTTGTTATGGAATTTAAAAAAAAATTTTAAGTGTCATTCATATTTCCGGAGATTTTTTAATGTAACTGAAAATCTTCTGTGAATTTCAATATAATCTTCTGACTCTTTATGCAGCAACTTATTACGCATCTAATGATACCAAAATCATTGCTCTACAATAACTTTTTGAGAAGAAGAAGCTTGAATATTTACATTTGTATTGCTCAGAAAACAGTGCCGAGACAGGTTTTTTTTGTTTGCAAGCTATATTTCTTGGAGAAATTAGTAGTGTTGACGTTTTGAATATCATTTTGGAAGTTATTGTGGTTCCTTGAAGGAACCAGTACCACAAGTGGTACCAAAAATGTCTATAACGCACCAGGAGCATAAACTGGAGCGTCCTTGGCATCCTCGTAGGCTCCTCTTATAGGATATGGAAGCGCCACGCAGAGCCAAACGCTTATATCACTACATAAGTACCAAGCAATCAATGTCAAATCCGGTAAAAATCTTGATCTGCTATAGAAAAAAGCCATCTAAATCTGAATAAATCATCAGTCTGCAACAACTATATCAGCTAACGTGACATATCTACGCAAGTAGATCGGGCGAGCTACCAATCACCCTCTTTCCCCCCTAGGGAGGAAGGAGTGGAGGTACCGAGGACTCAACTTGCCAAATCTCATAAATTTTGACCTGCTAGCAGATAAATGCATATCTAATTATGAACAAACCGTCATTCAGCAACAACTAACTCAGCTCATTTGGCACATGTGCACTAGCATGCTGAGGGAGCTTCCCCCCCCCCCCCCTCCTTCTTCCTCCCAAGGGAGGGAGGGGTGGAGGTACCAAGAATTCAACTTGCCAAATCTCAAAAGTTTTGACTTGCAAGCAGATAGATGCATACCTAATTATGAACAAACCGACACTCGGTAACAACCAGCTGAGCTGACGTGGCATATCTGCACAAGCTGGCCGGGCGAGCTACCCTCCACCCTCCTTTCAAACCCCCATTTGACCTACTTTGGTGAGACGGATCGTTTTGCCGCTTTGCAGGAATGAAGTTTAAGACTTTCTCAATCGAATAGAGCAGTAAAAAAATAATATGATGGATTTTTTATTTTCGACTAGACGGTGGCCTCAAACAAAAACAAAATATGAAACAAGCCATAAACATGGCTCAGAGTCTTGAACTTGAGGGCCAACAGCGTCAGGGCTCTTGTAACAGCCTACAATTCCCTCCACAATTTTCACACAGAGTTCAGTGAGCGCCTGGTACCAGACTTGTCCACTAAACTACTCAGGATCTACCAATCCTTGTCACAAGCTGCCATTGGACGACATCACTGGGATAACCGGTGCGTCAAAACACCATCCTCAGGCATATTGGGTCATTACTGCCAACTCTACCTGACTGGCTCATTTCAGTCACTGTCTTTTACTCCAGGCACGCACAAGAAACATTTTCATAGCTTCAATGGTACTCAAATTACACTCCTGATCCAATCCAGCAAGACAGCTCATACCGCAATCATCTTCAGCACATCTGGCATACCACTCATTCTCTCAATACTGCTCAAACACCACATTCATGAAACTTATTAATTAAATTCTGCTTGGGGCACAAAAGCCAACATCAAAGTTGAATTATTAAAAAAAACGCATCAGCAAGCAGAATGTCATTCTTGCAAAACGTTCTTAAATGGGTGAATCTGAAGGATATGGCAGTTATCGATTTTGTAAATTTTTATGCCTTAGAATAGTTAATTAGATCAAAATAAGGTCAAATTTTACTTCAATGTTGTCAACGATTTTCATAATTTTGTTATCATAGATGGATAATATAGTCGATTATAAGAGGTTTTACATGAATGACAATGTGCTCGCAAATGCTTAGTTTTTGAGTTATTTAGGTTTGAAGTTATACTAGCGGCGCTCCTGAATGGGCTTTTTGACGCTATTTCAGAGTTGAAACGGAAGCTAAGCCCCTATTACAAACGTAAAGAGGTTGGGTCGTGAGGGGAAGCCATAGTTCTTCTAGTGAAAATTATAAATAAAGGTTGAAAGCAGCCCATCAAGGTCATGTTATCAATTGTGTTTACATGTGCTCCATGATGGCGGCAGCGTACCGGGTGGCGTCATCTATGAGCTGAATGTAAAGTTGACGGTACTGGGTGGTGCCATCTATGAGCTGACTGTAAAGGTGACGATGTAATAATGACTAAAAAAACGTCAAAAACACCAAATACAAGAAATAGTACGTTTACTTTTTGGTGTTATCAACTGATAACAATATTTCTTATTATTTAATAACAATTTCTATCATTCTTTTATTTCTACGAAGTTCTGGCGAAAACTTTAACACCTCATGATCCGAACTTTGCCTTTCCCGACCCAACCTGGTCGTAGTCTGTGTTGCACATTTTGCGCGGGAAAGCGTTGTAACGGGGCGATTCACCAGTCTCCTAAACCGTGTTGGCTATGAGATGGTGCAATCTGCCTATTCCCCTAACCCCTATTTTTCTGTTTCAGAACAGATGTATCAATGTTAAATAGTGAAGCAGAAAATTCCTAAGTGCAGTATTATAGCGTAAAGGCAATTTATTCAGAGCGGCACTTTCCAGCAAGGGTAAGGGTAATAAGCAGCGATAGGATTGAAATAAAGGAATATATAGGTTCATTGCTTGAAATATTGATGTGTATATGATAATGATTATTCGTTAAGTGAAATTAATTGTGAAACGGTATTTTATTGCCTGTGTTATCATTAGAAGTTATTTATTATGCGTGGCGGATTGGCAGGAAGACCTCCAAACCTCCAGATCAATCTCCAATTGGAGAGCAGAAGCAGAGGCCAACCAGGGTACTTGATCCAGAGCCATCACCCAGAGCTCTGTGGCACCAGCCTCCACAGCGTGAGACCAAAGAACAGCCCTCAACGGCTGATTCTTCCTCCGGTGTCTCAGGCCGCTGCGGTACTCCACCTGCTGCCGTTATACTTCAGCACTAACCACTGGTGCTGTACTCCAGCATACCCTGCTGTCGCCATACCCGGTCTAATCTGTCGCTGCGGCGCTACGGGCCTACGGCCTACTCGGCTGCTGCTGTACTCCGGCATATCCTGCCGCTGCCGTACCCGGCACTACTCTGCCGCTGCCGTACCCGGCACTACTCTGCCGCTGCCGCTCTTGCGCTTATACCGCTCATGCGTTCCTACAGGCCAAGCCTTGGGTCGGCCATTATTGCTGGGTAGGAAATCAACCAGGGGTTGCTGCTGTGCTAAATTGTTCCTAGTATAGTAGGCTACTGTGTCATAATTGAGAGTGTTTATTTTGTGCGAGTCGTTGTAGGTAGGTTAATTATAAGTGTCCACACCTGATTATTTTCCTATGTATATTTCTGTAATCATTGTTAATAGTGTATCAATAAACAAAAAAAGAAAGAGAATTGTAAACCCATTACCTGGGAGCGTCGGCTTATTTATACACCTTGAGACAAAATAGGAGTCATAGGTCGGTCACAACTAATGTATAGGAGCACGTACGATTTAGGCCACACATGTTGATGGTAGGAAGCCTACCTGTCCCCCAACAGCGATTTCACCTATAACTTCTAAGCTGAATCACTTGAAAATTACGCATCAGCAAGCAAAATGTCATTCGTGTAAAACATTCTTAAATGTGTTCCTTTATTGATTCTTTGCAACGAAATTATAAAAATCATTGACAACATAAAAGTAAAATTTGACCCAAAATAAAATAGTTTTCTTCTATGCACTTTCCATCTCAAATGAGTATTTTATTAGTTATACCGGTAAATTAGTTACCGCAACTCCAGTGTTTGAAGCGGAAAGAAATTCATCGATCCCGTGATGTGGCAACACTGCAATGGAGGCTTGCTTCCAGCACGATCGTCATCAAAGATGAAACCAAACCTACCGCTATACCTCGTTGAATACTCATTTGACAAAAAAAGTGTATCGACAAAAAGTTGTTTATTTTGATTTTATTCCAATGATTCCAGCAACAAAAATTCAAAAATCGATGAGTAGCTGTTTATTCGAGCGCATTTGTCATCAAAGACGAAACTAAACTTACCGCCATAACTCGTTTAGTACTCATTTCCGACGGAAAGTGCAGAGAAGAAAAATTGTTCATTTAGATCTAATTACCTATTTCTAGGCACAGAAAAGTGAAAAACCGACTACTGACTAACGCTACACATTTACCAACGAAACTAAACCTACCGCTATAAATCGTAAAATACTCATTTGAGACGGAAAGTGCATGGAGAAAAATTGTTTATTTTGATTCAATTAATTAGGTTCAGGCACCAAAAAGTGGAAAATCAATAACTGTCATATCCTTCAGATTTACCCTTAAATGGGTTCCTTTAGTGATTCTTTGGAATAAAATTATTATTTTCCGTGATTGCACTAAAGTTAACATTGACCAACTTTCTCTCTCTTGTTCATACTTACTATATTCCAGCACAAAATGCTTAATTGTTTACTCCACTCCACTATTACACTGCCAACATAATCTGTTATTATTCTCATCCGACCTCCATGTGCGTCTGTTCACACTCAATGACTTACATCTCACAGCAAATAAGAGTTGACTTCCAAAACTACCATCATAGAACATCTCAAACTTAGCTGCTTCTTTCTTCATATATCAGTCAAGTGTAGGCTTCCGCATCATGCTAAGCTTCCACTTATTCAATCCATACTCTTTTGTTTGCCTCTCAATCTCTTTCTTCCACCTCTTGCAGTCCCACTCACGCCCTACACCTCCAGCATTTATCAACCTCCAGTCGTCTACAGGTCTCCCAATTCTAACATGAATAATCTTTCACATACTAAGTTTCCTTGCATGCCCCCAGCACACTTTCTCCCAATAGCTTACACTCAAATTCCATTCAAAAATTCTCTTTACCAATCTGCTATTCTGCATTCTTTCGATTCTCACCTTATAATTCAGCACTGCTTTCATCATTCTTTCTGAAAATAGGCTCCACCCAAAGTCACCTCTAATGGCTTCTGTAGCTGTCCATTTCGGAGCACCCAATGCTAACCGTCCAGCCTTATTTTTTATTACGCCCAGCTTTTCAAGATCACTTCCATTCCAGGCAAGAGCACTCATACCATACATGACACTAGGTACAGCAACATACTTCCACATTCCTCTCACACATTCATACTTGTTTGCTCTGTATCTGGCAACACTACTTAACCGTCCACTCCACGGCATAGCTTTTGCCGCTTTTTCACCCTTAGTTCTAGTGCATCCATCTTCACTTATCATACAGCCTAGATATTTGTATTCTTTTGTTCTACCTATTCTGATTTCTCCAATATTCCACAGTCTGTCTCTATCAGTCCGATCACTATTTATAACCATAATCTTACTTTTGTCGGCACCAAAGTTCATCTTGAAATCTGTACTATATCCATTCACAATGTCAAGCATCCTTTGCAGTTCATGTCCACATTCACTAACCACAACCACATCATCAGCATACAACAAACAGCTCAGTCTCTCATTACCAACTTTCAGTCCTAGTTAAACGACTCCTTCTCAGTCGAACTGCTAATTCTTCCGTGTACAATCCAAACAACAGGGGAGACAGAGTACATTCTTCTTCTTGATCGGGGTGAGGCCTTGTTGAGACCTCTTAAAGTCACAGATCTTCTCAGCTGGAAGACCGTTGGACCTGAGAACCTTTGGATGAAGCTAGTCCAGTGGTGGTGACCGTCTTGCACGGATGAAATTTGACACTGGCAGAGAGCAGCAGCAAGTGTCTGACATACACATTTAGGTATATTGGGCAGAAAACATTTCAGTTTCAACAATGAAAATTCACAGAATTAATTGCTTTATCAACATCTCATGTTTTTTTTTTTTTTTTAAATCATACTTTTAATGTTTCCAAACTAAATTTACACATTGTTTTATGATATTCTATGTTCTATAGGGATAGCAATCGACCAGTTGAACATATAAAGCTTGCTAATGCGTACATGACTCTCCTTTCAACATATACAGGCCTCTCTCCACATCCCAAAACATTTCCTATGTCAAATGCAACGTTCAAGCCATTACACACGTCCTTAAACTTTTTACGAGGAGCTATATATTTCTGGCACTCAAACAAAAAATGAGAAACTGATTCAGGGCAGTCACAAGTGGTGCACATTGGGGTAGGACTCATGTTAAATCTATACAGATGTGCCATGACTCCAACGTGCCCCATTCTTAGTCGACCAACAACACATTCAAGCTGGCGAGAGGGGAGCATGAACCAAGGTCTGCTAATAGGTTTATTCTGCATATCTGACAGAAATTTCCCTTTGCCGGTTCTCTGCACATTAGACTTCCATTGAATTGTCCAGCATTCCAGGAATCTCTTCTTCAAAATAGACAGCACCTCTTCATAATGGAGATAGGTCCACACTGATTTTTCGTTGTTATGCCCCACTTTTGCAGTTTTATCTGCAACCTCATTACCATGGATTCCACAATGTGCTGGAATCCACTGTAGTCTAACCTGGCCTTGTAGGTCTTGTATTAACATTTGTATTTCATGGCAAAAATTCCTATAAGATGGAGTTAAAACATTACTTATTATACTCAGTGCTGAAAGTGAGTCACTTAGAACAACGGTTTTCCCCAACCAATGTTTATTCAGTCTAACATAACGCAGAGCTTGTAGTATAGCAAATAGCTCTGCTCCAACTACAGAATGATTAGGATTCATTAACCAAGCAGTTGACTTGTTCTGAACAGGTAGGTACATAGCTGCTGCAACAGAACCATCTGTTTTGGACCCATCTGTATATATGACATTGAAATCAGGATATTTACACCCAAGAAAATCAGTAAACAGATCATTAACAGTTACAACAGAAGGGTACTTAAAACTAGGACAGCACAATGATATCACATGAGAAATGTCGACATTTGGACACACAATAGGAATATGTGGGCTCCGTGACAAATGCAGATGTTGGAGATTTAAGGCACGCCACAGGTTTGAATACCTGTATGAATATGTTTCTGATGGCCTGTTACTTGTAAGTGTTAAGGTTGAATTCAACTCTTTAGCACCTACCGGACCTCCAACAACGCGCAAGCACCATTTCATATAAAGGAACTGAAGATACAGCCTTAATGGCATCATAAATGCTTCCACCTCCATAGAGCTGACAGGAGTTGTCCTGCGTGCTCCCAGCATATACCTCAAAGCAGCGTTTTGTATAACATTAAATGATTTCATATAAGATTCTGGAAACTCTGGGAACACCACATGGCCATATACCAACTTGCTACGAATAAATGACACATATAAATTTCGCAAAACTTTACGAGATGATCCCCAAGAAACACCTGCCAGAGCTTTCATAATTTGCAACCTGCGCATACATTCTGCTTTAACGTACTTTATATGTGGTTGCAGTGTTAATTTGGGTGCATCAAAGATCACCCCTAATACTTTTTACTGGTTAATATTCTTCAACTGGTGGTTTAGCAATTTCAGGCTAATGTGTGGTATAAGTCTCTTTGAAGTAAAGACTTGGTATGAACATTTACATGGGTTAATTGACAATTTCCATTTTTGGAGCCACACAGATAACACATTTAAATATTTTTGCAAATTTCTCTGCACTTGAGCAAGTGATGATCCACAAGACAATAATGTTATGTCATCTGCATATGAAATAACTCTCACTCCATTAAATTGGGGGATGTCACACAGCATTACATTAAATAAGATAGGGCTCAGTACTGCTCCCTGCGGCAAGCCACACTCTAAAACTTTATCCGACGAATATTCACTGTTAACACAAACTCTTACAGTGCGTCCCATCAAGTATGACCTTATCCAGCTCACAGTGCGTACATCACATCCTAAATGTAACAATTTGAATAGCAATCCTGCATGCCAAACACAATCAAAGGCACTTTCTAGATCGAGATACACTGATACACAATACATCCTATTACATAGAGAATAAGAAATAGATTGGTACATAAGAGCATGAGCATCATTGGTTGATCTCCCCTTCCGAAATCCTGTTTGAAAACAGTTAAAGACATGTCTGGACTCCAAGAAATGTTCCAGTCGGTTTTTGACAAGTCTTTCCATCAACTTACCATCACAGGGTAACAATGTGATAGGTCGATAACCTTCAACAGTGGAATGATCCTTATTAGGCTTCTTAATTGGGCAAATGATACCCACTTTCCACTTATCTGGGACAGATGCGGAGAAGAAACTTGTGTTGTACAAGTCAAGTAGCTCCTCCACTGAAGCTTCAGGGAGATGTTGCAAAAAGATGTTTGAGATTCTATCATATCCCGGACTGGTTTGCCTGAGATTTCTAACTGCTTGAGTTATTTCTCCTTTGGTGAATGGTGAATTATATTCAGATTCAATAATCTGTTCTGTCAACATGCTGGAGACTTTTCCCATGGTGAGCTGTGAGTTTCTATCAGCTGTATCAATTTTATGTCTAGTAAAGTGCTCAAGCAGTTTTTCAGCCTTACTTGTTGCAGAGTCATTAATTTCTCCAACTGGTACTGAGGGGATTGTGCTATGACTTCCCTTCATTGAGCGGATAGTCTGCCACACTCTTCCAACTGGGGTGTTGGCATCTAGAGAGTTGGTATATTTTTGCCAACTTTCCACTTTTTTCTTCTTTATTATATTTTTGGCAATTGCTGTAGCACGACGAAAGCTTATGAGATTTTCCAATGTTGGTGACTTTGCAAGGATACTTTGAGCCTTCCGTCTCCTTGCAACTGCTTTTGAGCATTCACCATCCCACCATGGAGTGCTTCTATGACATCTGATGGTGCCTGCAGTCTGCGGGATATGGTCAACTGATGCAGCTAATATTCTTGAGGCAAGTGAATCATATAATGCTTCAGCAGAGGTAGGCTTGGTTCCATCATATTTAGATTTTTGTAGTGAAATCTTCCACTCAGGCCAATTTGCTTCTTTGAATTTCCACCGCTGTTGACCTTTGACATCACACTTACTAACAGAAACATTAAAACAACATTCAATAGGAAAATGGTCACTGCCTAAGTCTGGACCTCTGGTCAACTGACCACAATTTAAGAGATTCATTGAAACAAGACACAGATCTAGAGTGGATGTAGTGCCAACCCGTTTGTCTATATAGGTAGGCAAATCAGGGGGATTTAAGACCCCAACAGGGCATTGATCTAGTATACTTAATAAACTCTGACCAGTTTGATTTAATCTCATCCTATGATCCCACATAGGAGAGTGGGCATTGTAATCACCTATCATAACAAATTCACTGTTCAATTGTGAAAGGTAATGCATAAATTCTGAGGCCATTACATTGCAATTAGGATTGTACACATTAATCACATCTATACAACCCAAACTTGTACACACCTCAATTGCTTGCAACTCAAGTTTACCCTGTTGGCATAGATTCAGAGGTTTTATCTTAAAAGGTATATCACCTCGTACCAAGATACCCAAGCCCCCTCTGTTCCCATTTTGTCGATGATGCCAAATGCCATGATACCCCACAAATTTAGGCTCACGAGAATAAATCCAAGTTTCACATAGACATACAACATCTGGTTTTTTGGTGTAAAAATACAGCTTAAGCTCAGACAACCTATCACGTAGCCCATTACAGTTGAATTGATATAAAAGTAGCTTTTGTTCTGTTGCAGAATTTCTTAGCAATTTCTGATCCACGATCTTGAACGGCCTATTTACCATTTTTCTTCTTTGCTCTGCTTAAGGGCTGCCTGTTTGAGAATGAATTCTTGGTTCCTGGACACTGGGTTTTAGGATCTTGATTCTTCATTGAAACTCCTTGAGGAGGGTTGGTTTCTTTTGATTTTTCAACTTGTTTACAAATTTTCGGAGTATCAGTTCCTCTCTTTGATGTTTGCGCTAGGTTTTCTTCCAATGTTGGCTCAGCAGCAATGGTCTCTCTCAAATGGTATTCATTTAGGATGGTTTCCCCAGTTTTGGGGCCAAAGTGGTTTCTGATCATACCAAGAATTAGTAGATCTTTTTCTCTTTTGTTCTCCAAGGACAAGTTTACTGAAAAAATTTCCAAAAGAAATTTTCCTAATTTGAAGAAGATTTTCTCTAGCACACTGTCAACAAGTATTTCACACTTTTCCATGATCTCTGCTTCCTGGAGTACTGGATCTTGATTTTCTGAGCGCTCCAAAGCTACGGCTTGATTGGTTGCACCACCAAGTGCAGAAGCGTAAGTCTTAGGTTTATTTGGGATTCTTCTGGGTATGTAATAGGATCCTTGAGTCTGATGAACTTCAACTTCAACATCAACGGTGTTTGGTCTTGATTCGTCTGAAATGTCTGCTACTGATGTCCTCATTTCTGGTAGTTGATGTTGTGATTGAGACTGTATTGTGCTCTGCTGTGATATTTCAAAGTCTCCCTGTCCAGTCTACTGCAGTAATGCACTTCTTGCTTCATTGAATGAGAAGCCCTCTTTCATGAGTTGTTGTAGCTTTGAAGCATCTTGCACGTACCTGCATTCACGTGAGCTAGCCACATGCGGGCCCTGGCAGTTTGCACACTTTGGGGAACCAGCCTCACATTTCTCTTTTAGATGATTGCCACCACATACCAGACATCGCTGAGTTGCTGAGCATCCACTTGCAAGGTGCCCTAGTCTCTGGCAACGGTAGCACCTTAGTGGAGGTGGCACAAAAGGTCTCACCTGGAATGACACGAGGTCAATTTTTAGGAACCGTGGCAGGTATGGCCCTGCAACTGCAACCTTGATTGAGAGCAATGGCTCTTTCTTACCACTACTGAATTTGTTTAACCTATAGAGATGCAGAACAGTGTAGCCCTCACATTTCACCGATGAAAGCAGCTCTTCAGGGTCTAACTCTGTATCAATTGGCCTAATGACTCCAAAGCTTACCTCTCCTACATCCATAGAAGGCTGATAGCACTGAGCAGCAAACTTCCCAATGTGATCCACTGATATAAGGTCTCCAATACCAGCAGCATCCACACTAAGAAACTCCACTGCAACAATGTTCCTCCGCTTGTTCACTCTAACATCCTTAACTGTGGAATAGTCAAGAATGTCCTTCAGCCCTCTTGCTAGGTTCAGAGGATCCAGGGTTATTTTCTTCTCATCTGCTCCAAAATATGTTCCATTTGATGCTTGCGGTTGTGAAATAAGCACAGTTGTGCCAGCTCCCTGAGACACAAGAGTCTTGTTAGTAGGGAAAGATTTCTGGAAGTTTTGCCTCACCTTTTTTGTTACGTCTTCCGCAGTATCACTTACATCTGATTCCACTCTGCCTCTTGGTCTCTTGGAGCGCCTGTTAGGCTCAAACCATGAGCCAGCTACGGCCAATTCGTTGGCGTCCATTTGTTCTGTGGAACTTGAACTTGAAATTGAGGGCCGACAGCGTCGGGGCCTTTGTAACGGCCTACAATTCCCTCCACAGTTATCACACAAAGAGTTCAGCGCCTGGTACCAGACTTGTCCACTAAACTACTCAGGATTTACCAATCCTTGTCACAAGCTGCCATTGGATGGCGTCACTGGGATAGCCAGTGCGTCAAAACACCATCCCCAGGCATATTGGGTCATTACTGACCATTCTACCTGACTGGCTCATTCCAGTCACTGTCTCTTACTCCAGGCACGCACAAGAAACAATTTTATAGCTTCAATGATACTCAAATTGCACTCCTGATCCAATCCAGCAAGACAGCTCATACCGCAATCATCTTCAGCACATCTGGCATACCACTCATTCTCTCCATACTGCTCAAGCACCACATTCATAAAACTTTCTCTCTCTTGCTCATACTTACTACATTCCAGCACAAAATGCTCAATTGTTTCCTCCACTCCACTAATACACTGCCGACATAATCTGTTATTATTCTCATTCCACCTCCATGTACGTCTGTTCACACTCAATGACTTACATCTCACAGCAAACAAGAGTTGACTTCCAAAACTACCATCATAGAACATCTCAAACTTAGGTGCTTCTTTTTTCATATACCAGTCAAGTGTAGGCTTCCGCACCATGCTAAGCCTCCACTTATTCAATCCATACTCTTTTGTTTTCCTCTCAATCTCTTTCTTCCACCTCTTGCAGTCCCACTCAGGCCCTACACCTCCAGGATTTATTAAACTCCAGTCATCCACAGGTCTCCCAATTCTAACATGAATAATCTTTTGCATACTAAGCTTCCTTGCATGCCCCCAACACACTTTCTCCCAATAGCTTACACTCAGATTCCATTCAAAAATTCGCTTTACCCATCTGCTATTCTGCATTCTTTCAATTCTCACCTTATAATTCAGCACCGCCTTCATCATTCTTTCTGAAAATAGGCTCCACCCAAGGTCACCTCTAATGGCTTCTGTAGCTGTCCATTTTGGAGCACCCAATGCTAACCGTCCTACCTTATTTTGTATTACATCCAGCTTTTCAAGATCACTTCCATTCCAGGCAAGAGCACTCATACCATACATGACACTAGGTACAGCAACATACTTCCACATTCCTCTCACACATTCATACTTGTTTGCTCTGTATCTGGCCACGCTACTTAATCGTCCACTCCACTGCATAGCTTTTGCCACTTTCTCACCCTTAGTTCTAGTGCATCCATCTTCACTTATCATACAACCTAGATATTTGTATTCTTTTGTTCTACCTATTTTGATTTCTCCAATATTCCACAGTCTGTCTCTATCAGTCTCATCACTATTTATAACCATAACCTTGCTTTTGTCGGCACCGAAGTTCATCTTGAAATCTGTACTATATCCGTTCACAATGTCAAGCATCCTTTGCAGTTCATGTCCACATCCACTAACCACAACCACATCATCAGCATACAACAAACAGCTCAGTCTCTCATTACCAACTTTCAGTCCTAAGCCACTCCTTCTCAGTCGAACTGCTAATTCTTCTGTGTACAATCCAAACAACAGGGGAGACAGAGTACAGCCCTGTCTCACTCCTCTAACACTCCTCACTTGCCCCGTTTCCAAATTTCCTAACCTGTATATAGCGCTTGTGTTCTCATACAGACTTTGTACAATTTTTACTATTTTTCTGCTAAACCCAACTTTTCTCAGAACTTCAAAGAGCCTAACCCGATCCACTCTGTCATACGCTTTTTCAATATCCAGGAATGCTAAATACACCTTCTTATCATCCTTCCTCATTCGCTCAATTATTTCACTCACTACAAACACATTATCTTCCCCACGTCTATCATGCCTAAAACCATTCTGTTCTTCACCTAGGACTCCTAATTCCTCAACTAAATTTTTCATTCTCTCATTCAAAATACCACAAAATATCTTACATACAGTGTCACCCAGTGCAATTGGTCTGTAATTTTTAAGTTCTTTCATACTCTTATGTCCACCCTTATGCAACAGAACTACATTACACTTGTTCCAGTCATCCGGTACTCTTTCACTCTTCCATATCTCATCAAATAAACATTTCAACATACTGACCACACTCTCTCCTCCAAATTTATAGAACTCATATGGGATCTTATCAGGGCCACATGCCTTTCCATTTTTCACTTTCTTCAAAAAACTTACAATCTCTTCACAAGTGATTTCGTCTTTCATTTGCAGTTCACGTTCATCAATCAGAAAATTTATGGGTGCATTATCTGTAACCTGCTCATTCATTCCACCAATGTCCTCCCAGTATTCTTCAACTGCTTTCACCAGTTGCATCCTATCTTGCACACTGCAACCATTAACTACTAATTCATCAACTTGAACTTCACTACTTCTATCATTACCTTGTATAAACTTATACCAATCTTTTATTCCATCCGGACCTTTCTTTCTTAGATTTTCAACTTGGTGTCTCTCCTCTTTAACTCTAGCCTCATTAATCATTGTCCTTACTTTCTTCTGCTTGTCCTTGTACTCATTCCATGCACTCTGCCATTCATCCTCAGTAATTCTGTTTCTTTCATACATTTTCCTCATACTGCGTTGTTTCTTATTTAAAGTCTTTCTTCTCATTCGTTCTTCCTTTATCTCACTTGTAAACCACCTGGCATTCCCTGTCCCTTTCCTACATTTCATTCTACCAATCTTTTGCTCTGCCACATCATACAAGGTTCTTGCAATCTCACCATTTAGGTCATTTACATTTCCACACCTGTTCCAGTTATACCTACTCAATTCATTTTTAAATTCTTCCCAGTTTGCCTTTTTTATCTGCCAACTTTCTTTCACACTACTGACCTTTTGCATTGACTCCTTTCTACCCCAGTTATATTCAAGCACAAGCATTTTATGGTCACTATCAATATCAAAATCATCTTCATCTACAAACATTTCATTGACACACTCTCTTGCTCTACTATTCACAATCATATAGTTAATTGCAGTTTTCCATTCCCTGCTTTGCCATGTATGCAAGCCATTTCCTATTGTTACATTCAGGTTTTCAAGTTCATTCTCATCACAAAAATCTATCAATTTTTGTCCATTTGCATTCACCGGCTCACCAAGTATACCAACATGGCCATTCATGTCACCCATCACAATCAGAGGGCACCTGCAGTGTTCTCGTACAATCCTTGTTAATATTTCATACTTTTTTACATTCTCTTCATGAGCTAAAATCCCATCAGTTGTCATATAACATACAATCACAACAATACATTCTCTGGCATGCATTCTTTCACACTTAATTGCTAACAAATCTTCACTTTCAGGTTCATTTCCAACAGGAAGTTCCTCTAATTTCCAATTTAGAGCATTCTTTACAATCAAACCAACTCCACCACCTCTTTTTTGCCAATTTACACGCCCTTTTCCTATCATATGATACTTATTCTCCTTACATGTTAAACTGACTCTATCACGCATTTGGGTCTCTACTACACCAACACAATCCAATTTTCCATTCTCAAATTCTACTACGAGGTCATCTAACTTTCCTGCATTCCATCCACGCACATTTATACTTCCAAACCTTACAACACAATTGGACAATTCCAGACGTTCCTCACTTTTGGTCTGACGGATTTTCATTCATCCAGTTCCAGCTTCCATTATGACATGAGTAGCCCTGATCCACCGGATATATTTCTTGGAGAGTTTCATCTCACCTTCTTTTGTAAGATGGACTCCATCTCCAAGAAATCTCCAAATCTCCATCTCCTGGAACTATCTTCGCTTGACGGTGGTTCTCGATCATTGATCTCTAGCATTGCCGGCGTTATCACCGGCTCTTCTTCTGCAGTAGACAGATTGCTTCTATTTTTCACAGAAGCCATATTTTTTTAAATAAGTCTCCTCCTATGGAGGAAACTTACACTTGGAATAGTTTTAATATCAGTCGCAGCCTTTACGTCAGTACAGCCGTCCGCAACACCGAAGATCATTTTCAATCGAGACAGAGTACAGCCCTGTCTCACTCCTCACTTGCCCTGTTTCCAAATTTCCTAACCTGTATATTGCGCTTGTGTTCTCATACAGACTTTGTACAATTTTTACTACATTTTTGCTACACCCAACTTTCCTCAAAACCAGCTCGTCACAGCTCGTCAAGCCTTTAACCGGACTTCAGTAGAATACTTCGTAATTTTCCGTTGTCGACTGGCACATAAGTCCGATGTAGAATTTTTGACAGTGTAAAGCAAATTTACATTGATACAATCGAAGTTTGCCCAAAGAATTGCAAATTTTGTTTATTTTGTAAGGAATTTTCAAATGAATGTATTCGTGAGCTCTTGGAGGAGTCTTTAATTTAGTTTAAGTTTAGTTTAGTTATGTGCTCGTTATAGCCGTGTTGTTTAAGGACCTATCCTTCCGTGAAGGCATCGAGGATTCAAATCCCGGCTCTGGGTGGTATGCCAGAGAGAATGAGTGGTATGCCAGATGTGCTGAAGATGATTGCGGTATGAGCTGTCTTGCGGGATTGGATCAGGAGTGTAATTTGAGTATCATTGAAGCTATGAAAATGTTTCTTGTGCGTGCCTGGAGTAAGAGACAGTGACTGGAATGAGCCAGTCAGGTAGAGTGAGCATTAATGACCCAATATGCCTGAGGATGGTATTTTGACACACTGGTTATCCCTGTAATGCCATCCAATGGCAGCTTTTGACATAGATTGGTAGATCCTGAGTAGTTTAGTGGACAAGTCTGGTACCAGGCGCTGTGTGAAAATTGTGGAGAGAATTGTATGCCTTTACAAAGGCCCCGACGCTGTCGGCCCTCAAGTTCAAGTTCAAGGGTGACGATTTTCTCTGTTAGGTATTGGAGAAAAATTCAATGCACAATACACCACTCTACCCAGGTGTCTGAAGTGGGTACCGGTCTGACCGGGGAAAAGCGTCATGACGTCCTGGTATTGTATTGGGGAAAAGCGTCAAGGCATTTGAAAAACCAATGTACAAGGTGATATGTATCAGGCTTGATTGAAAATAAAGCGTCCTTAGATGCCAATGTTTGTTGTTGTTAATTTATTTCCGGTACAAATTGCAATGGCAAAATTTCCTTCGTTTTAAAGTTGTGCGCAGCCCCTTTAACAAGTGGACTCAACTACCCGTATTAACGGGCCCAACAGCACATATATTTGCCGAGCACCCATCTGGGCCTGGTAACTGTAATATAGCGAGTAGTGTAAGTTCTAGTTAGAGACACCAAAAGTTGGCAACGCTCGAGAGAGCAACACTCGCAAGTCAGTCTGCAAGTGGCCTCGGGTTCAACAACAAGTAAATGTTGACCGAGTGTGTATATAATTACCTACTGTGGTTGGTATCTAACTTCTTAAGTTCTAAACTAATGTACTAATTCTATTCTACTCTATTCTATATATTTCCGTCTATCTCCGCTCTAATCTCACTAGCCACAGTACTGCAAATTGAGTATTAAGTTAAGATACCCAAGAGGTGAGTGAACTATTTACCTAACTTGCTGTGTCATTGCATTTGTCTATTGATGTGTTATTTGTGTCTATATGGGGTGTACTAATATTATATCTCCGTCTATGATCTATAACAGTAACGCTACAAGTTAAGGTAATTAAACATTTAAGCGGAGCGTCAATAGCAGGAGTCTCACCTGAAGACCTTCGAAAACAATGTTCAAGTGAACACGTTTCACTGTAGCCGGCTGTCAAGGACCCAAGGGCCCACGGTAGCGAGGGCAGAATGCCGAGTCACGCGCAGCACACAAGAGGGACGTGTGCACGCATCACGGCCGTATCCAATCTGACGTGGCAGCCTCCGGTTGCCACGCACATCAGCTTGCTCGAATCCTTCGCGATGGCTTAGGACTCGTACAAGAAGATCAGACGAACGTTTTAGTGTTAACGTTTACATCTTTCGCCGTAGACGTGAGGACCCCCGCCACTGCTCCGCTTAGTCGTAAAATTATCAGCGTAACTAATTTTTAGGCTTATTATATGGAGCACAGTCCTTGCCCCTTATTGCGGAAGGCTTTTTGTGCCTTATAAAATCCGCAAAGGACCTCAGCGTTTGAGCAATGACTGGAATCTCGAAAACGTTTTTGTTTCATTCCTCCGTTCAAAACAAGAATCAAAACTCTCAATTGCATAAACTTCAGAAAGAAAAGAAACAAAAACAGTCGATTTCCAATAAATTTAATACATAAAATATTCAACCTTGATTTTTAAAACATTTTAACATTAAGATCCTAAGTTGATACATATGATTGTAACACCCGTGTCAATTAGTCCATTGGAATCAGATTATGAGAGCTAGAAGGCCAGTTAACTGGTCTTCCACATCCTATCTATCTGTCTGGTAACTTAATGCTCAGTGTGTCTCTTGCTGCTCATGAAAAATGAAGCGGGGCACCATCTTCTTGAAACCACATTTTGCGGCGAATATCAAAAGAAACATTTTCAAGTAATACGGGAAGAGTCGTTTGCTGGAAAATATTGTAAGTATCCTCTGTGAGTGTTGCAGGAAAACTGTATGAACCGATCAAGTGATTCCCTACTATACCTGCCGAAACGTTGACACTGTACCGATGTCGGTGTTTGGGTTCAATAGTGTTGTGATATTTTTTCTGCCCAGTGGTGCCGGTTTTGATGGGGAAAAACCCCTTCTGTTAAAAAAAATTTTTCATCTGCGAAAAGAATGGAAGATGAAAATTTCATATTGTAGGGTAACTTATTAAGAAACCATCTTGAATAGACAACCCGATGTTGGTAATCTGCAGGTGGCAATCCTTGAACTCTTTCATTTCTGTGAGGATGAAGTCTTATCATGAAGATCGATCGCACGCAAAACGTTCGAAATTTCACCATAATCTCTGATCATCAGTGCGTCAGCAACACAACAAAAACTTGCATTAGGATGATTCTCAATGTACTCTACACCCTCTTGCTCCCTGTGATATAGTCTAAAATGTAAGTTACTAGTTAGAGAGACCTAATGTTGGCAACGCTGCTGGTGGCAACACCTGCAAGCCAGTTCCCTACTAGTATTGGTCTCGACAACAGTAAATGTCGGCTAAGTGTGTTTTCTAAGTTAATGTTGGCTTACCTTCCCGTTGCTGCGTGCCTTCACGTTAACAGCAACCGCAAAACAGCTGCCTCAGCTGTTGCACCTTCCTGTTCTCCCAAAGGAATGGAAGCAAGGCACTTGCCGGCCTTACACAGGTACCGATCGCAGCGAAGATAACACGAACGAAGGACGAAAGCACGCGCGTCTGCACTCGACCACTCCCATACTCAAACTGCCGACAGGGTTGCCAGATGGTCTAACCTAAATTTCCCTGTTTTAGTCTCAAAATTTCCCTTTTTTGGCTAAAAATTTCCCTGTTTTGTAGATTCTTTAAACATACATACGTACATACATAGAATCATATTCTTTTTATAGAGTATACCTATTTCAGTGAATAGCTCTTTCATTTTTCCATGCAAACATGTTGTAGCACTAATGAGTGGAATGATAGTCGAAAATGGATCTTTAACAACATCTTTTTAACAACCCTTGCCACCAATGCCAAATACTTTGTACTTAATTTATGTGTTTATTCATCAGTTATCAGAGAAAAATAATGATTCTTCAAAAGCTTGTAAATATCATCACTCACATCGCCTCTTAAAACATTCTTCACAATTGCAATACACTTAGTCCTACCACATTTGAAGCCTCTCCCAATCTCCGAATCAGGACAAGCTGCTTTCACAACTGGGACTAAATGTTCAACAATAGAATGCGGAAGATTATGCTCATATTAAAATGCAACAAATCTAATTTCACCTCCTTCTACTTGTGTATTTTTCCTTCGTTTACTGCCGTTCTACGTATCCAAAGAACTTCTTGTTGTTTTTTCTAATTTCTACATTTTTTGTATTTGTCATTTCCGCATGGTTTTCAATCTCTGATCTGCCAGCATTTCCATCTATTTACATCACATAATTTACATTGAAAATCTTCTGCTCCTTTTTAATTTTTACTGAGCCACCCTTTGAATTCCATTTCAGTTTCCCACAACTCTAGTGCCTAGGTACTTTTGAGTATGAATTAAACGTTAACGTCTTACTTTTGATTGTGGGGTTTCATTCCACTACTTTACATATTACGTTAGTTCACTTCAAAAATTTCAGTAATGCTGAAGCGCTTCTCTTCAATTTCCTCTCGCTAAAATCATTATAATGCAACTGTGATGATTAGGATCTGTGACTCTGTGAAGCGTGAACCGCGTGAAGTTGAACTGGCGCTGAGCGGTTGAGATGCATTGGCGCCTCTGATTGCTCCTAGTCGGTATTTACGCGTACAATACGTGTTATCAAAGTTCGAACATGTCCGACAAGTGTTAAAAACTATAAATACTAAGTAGCTTAGCACAAAATGCTAAGTAGCTAATCACTTATATATAATTTTACATGAAAATGAGGCCGCATAGCAAAATTTCCCTGTTTTCATACGCTTTTCGAAGTTTTTTCCCTTTTTCCCTTTGGGACCCATAATTTCCCTAAAGCAGGGAAATTTCCCTGCATCTAGCAACCCTGACTGCCGAGGCAGCGCATCAGCCACCCGAGGTGGTTGCGGCAGGGTACGACAACTGCCGCAGGGTACGACAACTACCGCAGGGTAAGACAACCGAACCGCCCACGTAACACAGGGGCGGCGACAAAAAACCCAACATCTCCCCCAGTTTCTCAGCAAACCAGCGTGGCGAGGTGCCTAGCACTCGTACTCGTCTAGGTACGAGGGACACCGTCGCTCACGGCATGACCGCCTCAATGGCGCAGGCTCCCCCTGTTGCTGCTCCGCATCTCTGTCGATAGCGGCGGGCTCCTCGCCCTCTTCTTCAGGGGAGTCTTCACTCGACGCGTTATCTGCCGCCGGCACCACTGGCGCCGCGTTTAGTGCGTCAACAACCACTCTCTCAGGCAACGCAAGAGGAGCTGCACCGCCGCCGCCACCTCCACCGAGGCTCACTGCTTCGGGCTCCGCGGCGCCATCAACGCCCGTTTGGTTCTCGGGAACACGGCCCCGTTCACCACCAATCCGCCGTCTCCTGACGTCGCGCACATGCCTAGGCATGCCGTCTACGCAGACTACGTACTTAGACACGACGCTGGTGACCTCACCAGACGTCCACTGCTTCGTGCATGAAGGCAGTGGGGGTTTCACCCACACCTCATCACCAACAGCAAAACTGTTGTGCGCGCAGCCATCACTCACCCGACGATTGATATCGAATGGCACTCGCCAGCGATATCGGAATATACCGCTCGAATGGACTGAGCCAGCCTCAGTGTCCTTCCGGGGCGTCACATTGTACCAAAATGTAGCCTCTTCAGGAGTGATATCTCCCCTGGCGGCGATCCTCTTGATCGTCCGGTGATTTCTCTCAACGATCCCGTTGCCGCTCGGGGCGTAGGCGGCACGGAATCGCAGTGAAATCCCCCACGCATCAGCGAACTGCTCCACAGTCGCTGATCGGAACGCCGTAGAATTGTCCAGTAACAACTCGTCACACGGCCCTCGCTCAATTACGACCTCACGCAAATGAGCGACGATGCTCACTGCAGACTCATTCAGCAGCCGTCGCCAGATGGCGAACCGCGAGGGTCCACAGTCAACCATGGACAAGTAGAGCTTGTTGCCATAATGGGTTACGTCAACCGCAACCCGGCGCCAACTCTCATCCACAGACAGACCCCCTCGCTCCACGAGATTTTCCTCCAGCAGCGCAGGATCGATCCGCTGGCAGGACTCGCATCCAGCCAGCTCACGCTTCACCTGTTCGCGCAACAGATCACTACGGATCTGACGCGCCAAGTAGAACGTCCGATCGATGCCCAAATGATGCGGCAGATGAGCTGCCCAAATGGCATCCTCGAGACTCTCTCCAGTGGCAAGCACGGCAGACACCTCTGCGACGGCTCCACCACCATCGCGGTAACTAAGCCACCTCTTAGATACCCTGGTCAGCTGGTCGGCCTTGTTCTCGATCGTCGAGATGAAGCAAACAGACACGACCAGACCATGCTCAGCGATCGTCTCACTGATCACTCCAAGACGTCGCTTCACGAGCATCTCCGCCGCGCCCTTCGTGCGAACACGATTGCAGCCGTCGACAGTGTTGTCCATCCATGTGACGACTGTCCGGAAATCACTGGCGACCGTGAAGGTCTTAAAACCACACGCAATCGCCAAATTGATACCCCGCGCTACCGCCTCCAACTAAGCCACATTGATATGAAGGTGGTCTGACTCTTTTCGGAGCCAAGACGCATCCTCCACAATGCGGCCATCGACCTCAAATGCCACACCGATTCCGAGGGAGCTGACATCAGCCCACACGGTAACCGTAAAATGCGGGTCGACACCCCACACGCCCCCAACAGGGTCTTCCCGACGAGCCCGCGCCAACAGCTCCGCTGCCAACGAGCTGACAGAACCGTCAACCGAGTCGTCCTAAGAGCCACTGCACCCCAGCCGTTTCAAAAAACTGCAACAAGGACGCAGCCACCCCGCCACGGGGTAATGGCCGACTAACCGACCGCACAAGGAAAACAGCCCTCTCTTCGTTAAGCCGACATTCACCGAACCAAACTCGGAGAGAGCAGTCCCCCACGACATCCGAAGATGTCCGTTGGAATCTTTCCGTAAAGAAATTCCCAACAGCCGGCCTCCATCCAGGCTCTCAGGCTCCTTCACCGCAAGTCCGTACCGCGCCAGATGCTCCCGAAGCTCCTGCGCGCTGAGAATGGACTCACAAACCACTATATCATCGATATAGTGGTCCGTCCCTCGACGAACGCGGTCGTTCAACGACAGAACCTTGCCGAGAATCACCGTCATGATTCGAGGCGCACACGAGAGGCCGAAGCCTAATCGCGTCAAAGCGTAAGGCACACCCTTAAACTTCACGATCTGGTACCGCCACAGATCCTCGGAAACGTGGATCTGCAGGTACGCAGACTTAAGGTCGACGACCTTAAGCTCGCCCTGCAGCTGCCGCCGTTTCCGAATCTTTTCGCCACACACAGCGACCATGTCATCACCAGTATGATATTCAACAAAGCCGTTCAACTCACGTAATAATCTATGACCGGACAGACTTTGTCCTTCGTTGGTTGCACGACGGCCAGCAACGAAATGACGCCCTGGATGGGGCCATGCCATCGCCTCAACCAACCCTTCGAGATCCAACTCTGAATCTCCGCATCATAGCGCTCACGCAGGTGAGCCGCCCGAGTACATCCGTACACCGCGATCCGAGTCTGCAACCGCTGGGGCGGCTTCTCGGACCACCACCAACTGACGGTCCACCGACCGTCAGCGAACCTAGTAACAAAGTCAGGGTCGACAATCTCGATCGGCGCTGGCGCACCTCTCGACTCCAACGACCCCGCCCCTGCCACCAGGCCGGCTCCCAGCTTGACACAGGCGAATCCATTGCTCGGGTGGCTTACAGCCTTACAGCATCCATCATCTCCCCTTACAGCATCCAGCTGACCAGGATCTCCCCCAGTCAACTGCATACTTAGAGTCAGGACCTCTCCTGACGGTGACGCCCCCCATGTGATCAATAACATCACTCCCTAGGAGACAGTCCACGCCAAGATTCCCCAAATCCGGCATGACGAGCGCAGTGACACCAAAGCAATGCCCCTGCAACCCGACTACCACACGACAGTGCTTCCCCACATGGTAAGTTCTGTCGTCCGCCGTTAGCAACGGCCGCCCCGGCCGGGGGCGTTGGCCCACCACCATCCGCGGACAAACCACCGTCTGCTCGCTCCCGGAGTCAACCAGACACCAAGAACAACGCCCATTCAAGGTGGCACGAACAACTGGCAACCGATGCCTCGTCATAACGCCAGTCGCTCCGAGCGATTCTAGATCGCCCCGCCCCAGCGACACACTCGTGCCGCTCAAGGTCCCTCTCTCCGAGGGGGCGCCGTCACCTTCCTCGGGGAGAGGAGACCTCCGGTAAGCTCGGCTTACACGGTTTCCATTGAGGAGGACGCGTCGCCCCGACTGGCGTCCTCCGCAGAGAAACCCGACCCACCAACCGTAGGCCTACCTACCGCCGGACTGTCGCAAGCGAAATGCCCGTCCTCTCCGCACGCAAAGCATGCGAACTTCCTTTTGGCGGGAGCCTTCACGGCCCCCCCCCGCCAGCAGGCGCCGCATGGCCTTGCTTCTGCGGGCGAACCCGCACGTGGTGTGCATCGCCACAGCGGTAGCAAGCACCCTTGCCACCACTGCCCTGCTTCCCCGAAGCAGCAAGGTCTGCTCCGAGCTTTGCCCCCTGGCCTCGCCCGGCTACAGCCTTCTGTGCGGCCATTCTCTCCCGCCCTTTCGACACCACAGCATCGAACGGCGCAGTATACGCGTCCTCACGCGAAACTGCCCAAGTATACAGAGTAGAGGGAAGATCCTCGTAGAACTTGACCCTAAAAATCAAATCCTTCTTAGTCGACCCCACTTTCCCACCCAGACGCGCCAAGTCATCCAGGTGCACGTCCACCGACTCCCCGGCTGCAAACCGACGGTCGGTGAACCGCCTATACGCCTCCTGCATAGGCAACGCAAATTGCGAGGCCAGCGTAGACCAAACTACCTGCCACTGAGCAGCATCACCGGCAGTCATGGAGCGAAACACTTGAGCGGCGTTGCCGTCGAACATGAACCCGATGACGTCGGTCGGAGCTACGCACTTCAGCTGGCAGAGCCTCTCCAGGTTCTCCAGCCACTCCAGCGCGTCGACCGATCCATCGCCGGTCAACTTAGGCAGCTGCCTAGACAACCGGTCGAGGATCGGGCCACGCGCCTAAGTCAGGATGTTAGCCAACAGGCTAACATCCACAAGCACTCCCGACGTGCTCCCCGCCGGCGGCACTGGCGATCCCGCATCGCCAGCTCCGGCTGCCGCAGCTTTCTCAGCTGCGTCAGCTGCCTCAGCTGACGCAGCCTTTCCAGCCGCCGCCATCTTGCTACCCACAAGATGGCTACCTCAGCCAAAAGCCTAGATAGCTTGTTGGCTTACCTTACCGTTGCTGCATGCCTTCACGTTAACAGCAACCGCGAAACAGCTGCCTCAGCTTTTGCACCTTCCTGTTCTCCCAAAGGAACGGAAGCAAGGCACTTGCCGGCCTTACACAGGTACCGATCGCAGCGAAGATAACACGAACGAAGGACGAAAGCACGCGCGTCCTCACTCAACCACTGCCATACTCAGACTGCCGAGGCAGCGCATCAGCCACCCGAGGCGGTTGCGGCAGGGTACGACAACTGCCGCAGGGTACGACAACCGGACCGCTCACGTAACACAGGGGCGGCGACAAAAAACCCCACAGTTAATAAGATACTTCTAATTACCAACCACTAACTCTTATTTCATTTTTATATTTCATTCTATTCTTCCGCTCTAAGCTCACCTGACTGCCCTATAGTTAAGTATTCATAGTTAGGAGGTGTTTACACTAGGGGACATTTCGGCCGTGAGGCGCGACTCGTGTAGACGAGGCTCACCACAGAGGCTCATTTTTGTGTGTGTGTGCGAAGTTCCCTATTCGCTCTGATCGAATTTGCGAGGCGCGACGCACGTGAGCCACTGACCCTCGCAGCTCAGTCCCCGGCACGGTTTATCGTGGTCCCCGGTCAGTGTGTAGTTAGCAGTCATCAGGTGAGGTGTAGCCCTTTGCTCATTGATTATAGCTGACATAACGCTGCCACGAGAAACTACATTGCTTCTAATTGAAATTTACTAAGCCCATCAATGCATTTGGCAGACCAAAAGCTGCGACTATAAGGAGGCAGCTTTCCATTATATTTGAGTGAAAATAAACGAATATAGTATCATTTCACTCATGCAAATATAAAAGAGATTACTTAGCTTATGACGCAGCAGCAATATTCAGAAAACCTCGTCGACCGCAACCCATCTTTCATAGCAGCTGGCCACACACTGACTGATTTCGAGCAGCGCGCGCTCCGTGGCGCGCTCAATGTCTAGTTTAAACGCACATGGCTCTTGTGAACCTCCACACGAGGCGTCTACACGCGAGCCTGCAGCAAAATGGATACCAGTGTAAACAGGGCTTTAAAGAAGATATCTCAGATATGAGTGAACTATTTAATCTATGTGGGGCCATTGCTATGTGCTATGCCTATTGATACGTACAGGGTGGGGCAGAAAAACCTATCCGATTTCAAAACGTTATAAAATTAAAACCACTCAACTTGTCAAAAAAATTTTTTAATTAGCATATCACAAATTTTATGCCATGTTTAAATTTAAGTTTTGAAAAGCACATCACTCAAATGTCGTCCTTGGGAGCGGATACACTGATTTAGGCGCTCGCGGAAGCTTTCCATGACTTTCACCGTCATTTACACAGGAATTTCTTCAATTGCCCGAGCAATTTCCCTTCGTAAAGCAAGAAGGGTCCTTGGTCGATGCTGGTAAACCTTCGATTTGAGGTAACCCCAAAGGAAGAAGTCACATGGAGTGAGATCCGGTGAGCGCGGCGGCCAGCCAAGATCACCTCTCAGGGAAATGAGGCGACCGGGAAACAGTTCCCTGAGAATGTCCATTGATCGTCGCGATGTGCGGGCGGTTGCACCATCCTGTTGAAACCACACATTTTCCACGCCATTTTCTTCCATTTTGGGTCTAAGAAAATTTTCCAGCATGAAACAATAGCGCTCGCTGTTGACCGTTACGGTTTGCCCATTTTCTTCAAAAAAGTAAGGCCCCCAGACGCCTAGGCGGAAAAGAGCACACCACACAGTCACTTTTGGGCTATGGAGGGGTTCCTGATGGATTTCTCGAGGATTTTCGTCACTCCAATATCGAAAATTCTGCCTGTTAACGGCACCACAAAGGTGAAAATGGGCTTCGTCCGTGAAGAGCACAACATCGTCGTTTGGGAGTTCTCGGAGATCGCGACACAGGTTCGTACGGGTTTCAAAATCTCTTTCACTTAATTCCTGTGCAACAACCATTTTGTAGGGATGCATTTTGAGGTCCCGGTGCAAAATGCGCCGAATACTGCCGTTGGAAATCGCCAAAGCGAGCGAATGTTTTCGCGCCGAACGACGCGGGGAACGTTCAATCGCGGCTCTCACATTGGCCACGTTTTCAGGTCCTGTTGCTGTCCTGGGACGTCCAGGCGACTTCTTTTTCAATGCTGAACTCGTCTGTCTAAAATTTGACACCCACACTTTAATCGTAGCGTGATGTGGAACAGGATCATGACGCCCGAGTCCGAAATGAATTCGAAAAGCACGTTTTGTAGCAATTATCGAACCGCCGCATTCGATAAACCGGCCAATAACAAAAGCACGATGTTCACCAGACCAAGGCATGTTGACTACTGACAAATGGCATAAAACCGGCTTTCTAACGGTTTTCACCCCACTACTCTACCTGCTCCCTCTTCTGAGAAAAAGGGATTTGAAATCGGATAGGTTTTTCTGCCCCACCCTTTATGTCCAGGAGTTAGGCCCCGGGGCCTTGCGAGTATGTCCAGGTGTTAGGCCCCGCGCCAGTATGGCCAGAAGGATATTATAGTATTACGCTCCCGGCTTTGTAAATAATGTTCGCCGGAATTTAATCCGAGTATCCTAGATACTCGCCAAACCCCCTTGAATCCGGCTGATCCGAAATTCGAGAGAGCGACGAAACGAACTTCGGTCAGCTCCCTGGAAATTCCGGAACCTTCTTACCCAATATTGAATGACTCTGCGACTAACCTTGTTTACCGTACAAATAAAAATATAAAACTTAAAAACGAATCTTCTCTTCCCCAAAGAAAGCATAACAACCCTCAGAAAAACCCTAAGACATGGACTTTAATAAAACGCCATCCGAATAAGGACTCGGCTTCTGAAAACATCTAACAATTTGGCGCCCGAACAGGGACCTGAACTCCAGAAAGCTGCATCTATTATCAAGCTCAGCTCAAAGCTATGGCAGAGGAAGTACGCCTCGAATCAACCATTCTTCAAAGTCGATAAAAAAAACCCGCATCTCCTGCCTCCACAAAAATTCGCTGTTGGAGCAGTACTAAAGGAACTACGCCTTATACTCAAACATCGAACAACTCGGTTAAGATGGATTGCGTACAAAAAGCGCAACGATATGCAGAAGGTCTGTGAGTAACCCTGGAACAGCCGGAATACCGAGAGATTTTCCTCGGGCGATTGCAAAGGCTGGAGCAAGAAGAACGAGAACGAGAGGAACGAGAACGAGAGGAACGAGAACGAGAGGAACGAGAACGAGAAGAACGAGAACGAGAGGAACGAGAACGAGAGGAACGAGAACGAGAGGAACGAGAACAAGAGGAACGAGAACGAGAGGAACGAGAACGAGAGGAACGAGAACGAGAGGAACGAGAACGAGAGGAACGAGAACGAGATCGAGAACGAGAGGAACGAGAACGAGAACGAGAACGAGAACGCAAGCGCGAGCATGAGATTCGCATTCAACAGCTCAACCAGCCCAAAGCCCCAGAGGCGAGAAGAATTAAGATTCCTGAAATAACGCCATTCGAGCCAGAAAAGGAAAGTATGCAGAAATTTCTTCAACGGTTTGAGAACCACAGTACAGCCCAAGAACTCACCGAATACGAGGCCGTCATTGCCCTCGAAACCTTAATAACAGCCATAGAACGAAGGCTCATCCAAACGATACCCGCTGTCGATCGATACCGCTTTAATGAAATCAGAACCCTACTATTGGAATCCCATAAGGTCACTACGGCTACACCACGCGATAATTACTTGAAAGTAAAACCAGAAGAGGGCGATAACATGAGTCGTTATGTCCGCAGGATCGAACAAGCTTTTGATGCCTGGATTACGGGAAGCCAAGTTGAGCCAGGTTACGAACAACTAAGGGATTTTGTCCTGGTAGACCGAATATTCTCCGGCTTACCGCCGTTCGTGGTCACCCAGCTTAAAGACCGCGGCAGTAGTACTCTGGCAACACTGAAAGAACAGGAAAATAGCTTCTTACAAGCTCGACCACACACCTCCTTGCAACAGCTATGCGGCAACCGTAACAGCAATGATCGGGCAAGAAACAACGAGCTACCTACAAACAAATCTACTGCAACAATCCGAACCACGTAAACTTTTGGTCCCCCTAACCGTGTGCAAATCAATGCAGTTCCGGCAACCGCGCGTAACGAACCAGCACGCGTCGTGGCAACTTCCCAACGAATCAACCATGACCGCACAAATTCAACTGGCCCGCAAGAGGCACGACGAACTTTCTATTGTTCACCACGGGGAAAACGCCACTCATTCCAGCGCTAATTGTGCCGTGCTTAATTCTCGATACCAAAGGTATCCTTTAAACTGGCGTCATCCAGGAAACAACGGCCGGAGAGAGGGCGAAGCCTCCAACGCAAGAGTACACGCGAATACTGCCAGCTTCGACGAGGAACCAGAAGAATTCTCCAGCTTGCCGCCAATCAACTGCAATCACGTAGGTTTGGAAAGAGCTCGCACTAGGGAAAATAAAGAGCTGTATAGGCCGACTCAACGAACAAATAATGCAATGTTTATAAGGAAGACACTCGTGCCACGAGACGCGCTTACCGGAACAAAAATCACCGTGAAACTGGCCAATAGCCAAACGTTTCAAGCCCCATTGACCAAAGAACGGCTCGAATGTCCCTACTACCGAGGCGACGTCACCGTCGTCGTCATGGAAAATCCTTCGCACGACGCTATTTTAGGACGCATACCAGGCACCCTTTCTTTTGAGGAACCGAACCTCGATCCGACCCTACATCCTCCGGATGCAGCCACCTACCACGTGACAACTCGAGCGACCACCAGAAAGGAAGCCGAAGCTGAACGCGCAGTCCAAGAACGACTCAAACCAGATAAAAAAGAGCTGGAAACGTTACAGCGTAATTGTGACACCTTACAAGGACTGTTCAAAAAGGCGAGAAACAAAACAGAGGAGATTAGGAAAGACGGCCGAGTCATCACGTACGAACTAAGGGATGAGATTTTGTATCGAACAACATTACAAAACGGTGGAACGACTTTTCAGCTAGTGGCGCCAGCGAGTCTACGCAAACAAGTATTCGAGATGGGTCACGATAACCCCCTAGCAGGTCACTATTCCCAAAAGAAAACCCAGGCACGAATCGTACAAGATTTCTAATGGCCCCAGCTAAACCAAGAGGTAAACCGGTACTGCCATTCTTGCCACAAATGCCAAAAACATGCGCCAGCCCGGCCTCCCAAAGCACCTATTGCTACTCCATCCCTAACCGGAACTCCATTTGCCGCGCTAAGCGTGGACATCGTAGGTTCGATTCAACCGTCCTCTGCTAGAGGGAATCGATATATTCTAACTGTGGTCGACCAAGCCACCCGCTATGCGGATGCAAAAGCCCTACGGCATATAGACGCAGTACCAGTCGTGGAAGCATTAAACGAGATCTGCACCCGCACCGGTTACCCGCAGACCCTAACCACGGATAATGGAACACAATTTACAGCCGCCTACTTTGGAGAGCTCCTAAAACAGATAGGCATACAGCACCACCGCACGCCCCTATATCATGCACAATCAAATAGGATCGTAGAACGATTCAATGGAACAATGAAGTCCATGCTCCGGAAACTGACTGCCGAACTACCCAAGGACTGGGACTTGTATCTCCCCTCATTATTATTCGCGTATCGCGACGCTCCGCAAGCCTCTACCGGGTACTCATTCTTCGAGTTAATCTATGGTCACCGAGTACGAGGACCCCTGACTATCCTGAAGGAATGCTGGACAGAGAATCCTGCAGTAGACACCGACCAGGCTCCGGCCCACTATCTACTCGATCTCCGGCATCGCTTAAAAGAAACGTGTGCCATTGCCCAAACTAATCTGAAACAAAGTCAGAACAAGACGATCAAATATCTAAACTGAAAAACCAAACTTCGAGTGTTGAAACCCGGAGACCAAGTACTAGTATTTGTTCCGGACCAAAGAAACAAATTAATTATGGCATGGAAAAGCCCATATAAAATCACCACGCGGCTAGGAACCTATATTTATTTATTAGAAATAGAAGATAACAGTAAACTATACCATATCAATTTATTCCGGAAGTATCAGGAACCCGAGGCTCCAAGCAGCAATGCTAACCCCAACTACTTGGAACTCGAAGAACTTGAAGGAGACGCCGTTAAAGAAGCGTTCACTGCCGCCTGCCTCGCTGTCGAACCTACCAATGCAGAAAAGGAGCTCGACTCAAAAGAACCGGAAATTCCCCTCGTGTTGGGAGAAACCGTTACCGACTGCTCCCTCGACAACCGTCGAGACGAAAGGGAACGAAAACAACTGAAGGAGTTGCTTACCAAATTCAGTCATCTATTCACCGACACACCGGGAGAAACCAGGACCGCAGTCCACGAAATCAAGCTAAAAAACCCCAGCAACTTCCGCCTCCAACATGCCTACCCCATGCCGCTATCACTCGAACCGCAACTACCGGAAAATATCGCACAATGGCTACAATTAGGTATAATCACGCCGTCCAACTCCCCGCACTACTCCCCCTTGTTAGCAGTTCGAAAAAAGGACGGAAATCATAGATTCTGTCTGGATTGTCGTCACCTTGATAATCAAACGCGCTTCGATGCCGAACCCATCGCCGACATCACCTCCATCTTTACTCGCTTGGCAGGGAAAACTATCTTTAGTAAAATGGACTTGACCAACGGCTACTGGCAAGTTCCTCTGCACCCAGCATCCTGTCCTTATACGGCTTTCAAAACGAGGTCCGAACTATACGAATTCAAGGTAATGCCGTTCGGACTGGCCAATGCACCTGCTACCTTTTTATCGCCTCATTCGTCGAGTAACTAGCGACCTAAAGGACATAGAAGTTTACATGGACGACATTCTGATCGCTTCCGTCACCTGGGAAGAGCATCTGGATTCCCTGAAAAAGTTATTAGAAGCATTGATGCAACACGGTCTAACTGCGAAACCCTCGAAATGCGCTTTCGGCTATAGTAATCTCCAATATCTCGGCCATCACTTAATAGCGAGCAGCTCCGACCAATGACCGAACGGATAGAAGCGCTACGCACCTCCTCTTTACCTAAGAATAAGAAAGACCTAAGGAGTTCTCTAGGCAGTGTAGGATACTACCAACAGTTTATTCCACATTGCACCGATCGGGCCGCACCTCTGCAAGACTTCCTACGTAAAAATTCTCCAGAAGAGATTCTCTGGACCGACATCACCCAAGACGTATTCGAGGCACTGAAATTGGCCTTAACGACTAATCCCGTGTCACAGTTACCGGACCCAAATATCCCATTCATCCTACGCACAGACACGTCCGAAACCGGTCTAGGCGCTGTTCTTCTCCAGCCCAATAAATTGACTTCAGGCGCTATACCCCAATTGCCTATGCATCCCGCCGGCTCAGAGGATCGGAGAGGAACTACTCTACTATCGAGAAAGAAGCCTTAACTATCTACTGGGCGTTCCAAAAATTTGAAACCTATCTGTACGGCCGAGAATTTATTCTACAAACGGATCACCAGCCTCTGCTCTTTCTGTAACAGGCCGATAAATTAAACCCTCGCTTGAAACGATGGGCCCTCTACCTGAGCCTGTTTCAATTCCAAGCCGAGCATATCGCGGGAACCGATAATCATATCGTCGATTTCCTATCCCGTTCCGTAACCTTCCAATGAAACGAATAAAACCGCAAGATATGCGAGAATGTTCCCGAGATATTTAGAGATAAAGCTTGTAAATATGTTCTCTGTTTAGATAGGATGTTAAAAAAAGGCGCTAAACTAGGGCCTATATTTCTTTAGATTATAGAATTAATTAGCACGTAACCCCTACCTGTCGAACGGTCTCGAAAACAATCAGAGAACTAACCGACCTTCGTTTCTTTAATTTAACGACCAAACTGGCATGGGTTTGTTACGACTTTGCTTTACAAGTAAAGTCTTGTCATTATGGGCGTGTTAGGCCCCGCGCCAGTATGACCAGAAGGATATTATAGTATTAAGCTCCCGGCTTTGTAAATAATGTTCGCCGGAATTTAATCCGAGTATCCTAGATACTCGCCAAACCCCCTTGAATCCGGCTGATCCGAAATTCGAGAGAGCGACGAAACGAACTTCGGTCAGCTCACTGGAAATTCCGGAACCGTCTTACCCAATATTGAATGACTCTGCGACTAACCTTGTTTACCGTACAAATAAAAATAGAAAACTTGAAAACGAATCTTATCTTCCCCGAAGAAAGCATAACAACCCTTAGAAAAACCCTAAGACAGGGACTTTAATAAAACGCCATCCAAATAAGGACTCGGCTACTGAAAACATCTAACCTAGGGATGTCTTTTTCAACAAAAAAGAGAGAACCAGGAAAATGGTATAAAACATTTTTCATTAAAATGTATTCTCGAGACTGTAAAAGACTCCTAAAAATTGGACGTTTCGAGCCTTCACTCATCATCAGCAATACAAATTCGAACAAAAGGTCATCTGTAAAATACGAAAAGAAAACAACTCAATAAATGTATGACATTACTTATTGACTAGGGATAAAGGAAATGAGCTAAGATGATTATTTAAAACAGATTTCGTTTTTAAAATGAACAGAGACTCTAAAATCCGCAATTCCGAACACAACTTTGCCCTGGCTATGACTTTGAAACTATTTTTATTGACTGCTGTGTCGCCTTCAAAAGCATGATTTCGGATGGCTGAGTTGGATGGGCTATCTAAAATGTTTCCCGTCCGGTGGCTCCTACCTTGATGCTCGGCAATCCTACATCCCAGAGTACGGGTAGTCATGCCCACATACTCAGATGCACAAAGTGCACAACTATATTTGTATATTAGGGATGCCTGCATCTCAGTAGGAAGTCTATCCTTGAATCTAAAAAATGATTCAATTTCGTGATTATTGATCAATATTAATCTTAATTTTACATTGTTGAAATATTTTTGTAGTAGCTCCAGTGTTTGTTTTCCATTAATTCTGACTGAGGACCAAAGTAAGGGAAACATTGTGAGAGCGCGTTCGTACAGAGTCTGCTGCTTGTTGAAAGTCCGGAACATTTGCATATTTCTTATCTAAAAATTTCCTAATTTGAGATAAAAAAACCATTAGAAAAGCCATTATTCCTAAAAAATACTTTCAAAAAAGGAAAATTCATCGTGTAGAAACCGATTAGAGCTGCTAACATTAAAAGCACGGCATAATAAAACTACATGGCTATCAAATGAAAAATGTTTTATATCATTTTCCTGGTTCTCTCTTTTTTATTGAAAATCCGAAAATACTGAAATAGCTGCTTCGAACACATAAAATCGGGATATCTATTGTTATGTTTGCTATACCTATTGATATATCTTTGCTTAGTGAGGCCTAGTGTGGGATTGCTATGCTCTTGGTATAGGCTACCATTTAAGTAAGGGTTATGTGAGTAGGGGTTATGTGGTTATTGTATGATAATGAGTTAGTTTTTATTATTTGGTAAGAAGGAATGACCCAAGAAATTACTGAAGAAAAGGAACGCTTCAAATGTGTGATAATTCTAACAAGTGTCTCTCATTTCCATCTCCGCATGGCGGCAGTTTGGATATGCATTCTGAAGCCGTACATACAATTCACAAAAAATATGTAAAACAGAGCACGGAATTGAATTCATAATAATAATCTTACGTTATATAGATTATTGCTGCCCAAATGAAGCGTTTCGACGCTAATTTGACGGTTTTTGTTGTGAACAGTTTTGCATAAAGTTTTGTGTAACTCCTTAGCTATGCAGAATAAATATTATAGTTGAACTTAATGAAAAAAAAAATTGTAGTGAAAGTCAAAATAAACTTACAAATATTTTCACAATTTATGCGCTTTACTCTCATATATGTAGGAAGACTACGTCGAATTCATATTCGTACGCTTACAGTCAATAAAAGCGCTTATGTTTTTATACAGCTGCTTCATATATTTTTCCATTATCTCTTTCTTTCCTCAGTCCTGATTCTAAAAATATTACAACCTGTAAAGGGTTACTATTGCTGCTGCAGCCATTGAATTCCCTTTTTTTTATTAGAATAACTTCTTATTTCATGTATTAACATTGACACATACTAGGATTACTGAACAGTTGCATGATTAGAATTCGGATTTGAAGGGTCGTTAATGTGCATCGTTAATGTGCATCAAGTTCCAAACTTGTATGCAGGGCACTATTTGTTGAACATCCGAGAATAAAACATCCCAGTAACATTTTGACGTTTCAGGCATGCGATCTGTCGACCAGAAACTCAAGATTTCTTGAAATGCAAAATTACGGTGTAAACACTTTAAGATATTGATTTTATCTCTTCTTGTTCACATTCCTAAAATGTTCTTGTAAGCTTTGTGTGACAATTAATTATTTCGTGCGCATATGAGTATATTATGACAGTATTATTTAGGTTGTTATTTTCTCGTATTAATCCGATTATGTAGTAAATGTTTCGGTAGCGATGTGTAACAATCTTTTTCACGTGTCCAAATCTATTATCCCTACTCCAAATAGAATTTTTATACTGCTACATGGTTTGGATCTATATCTGCTAGTAGATGTTTTCTTGAGTTTTCGATGGTCAATTTATTTTAAAAATCACTGTCTATTCAACCCTTTGACACTTTAGGCCAGTGGTTCTTAAACTTTTTTGGCAGTGACCCAAAATCTGTCCCAAAAAACTCCCGCGACCCAAACCTCCATATCAATAAAAAAAAATCGTTCATAGTATGGTTATTCTTTTGAAAACAGGTTACTATAGGTTTACACTCCAGAAATAACAGTGATTGCTGTCGTGTTTATCAAAGTAAGCAGCATAATGACGTCTTGAAAAATCTACAAACATATATTTTCAATCATTTTGCACACAAATTAGGTATATTTGACCTTGATGCTTTCTAAATATAAAGAAAGAAAAAATTACTGTGATACATCCTTTCAAAAAATTAAACTTACACATAAACACGTATTATGTTTCCACTGCCGTAATCAGTGAGAACCTTGACCCTGAATTGTGTTGGTCAGCTCCTCAAATCTGGGTGATTTTGTTTTTAGACTGCATCGTAGCTCATCCTCGAGTTGTGAGCGGTTTCTGTACTTCGTTTTCAATGACTGTTAGGGCTGAAAAGCCTGCATCACACAAATATGTAGTCGCAAAGTAGGGAGTAGGGCTTTCATGGCTCCACCTCCAAGAATTGGTTTTTCTTTGCACACTTTATCCAATTTGAGCCCAGTGATTCAAGTTACTTTTTAAAATTTTAATGAAATGTTTCATCATTTTGAGTTTCACAAAGCTGCTCTTGTAAGTTGATGATGTTTGAAATATCCTCGGGTAATTTTTCAGCAGCAATGTTGAATGGTTTTCTTATCCAATAGTATTTATGTTTTTCTGGAATATTATGGACAAACTCAGTGATTATTTTGGACTTGGGTTGATCAATAATGTCTTAGACTTCAGTGAGAGAATAATCGTTATTTCCAGGGGTACATATAGCGATGGAAATGATGCTGTTTTTCTTGCTTTTAGCTCATTGATCCACAACGTTAGTTTTGCTTTGAATGATGATAATTTTTCAGAGAGCCCAATCAATGTCTGATCGCAACCTAGCATCGATATATTCAGGGAAATAATCTCAGCAAATATATCTGCAAGGAATGCTACTTGCATCAGCCAATTTGAATCTAAAATTTGTCTGTAAGTTTATGTTTCTTTTCAGCCAAAAACATTTCTATTTCGGTGCGTAATTCAAGCAATCGTTGAAGAACCTTTTATCGTGACAGCCACCTAACTTCAGAAAGGTACAGCAGATGCAAATATTTAGAATCGAAATCAAAAGACATTTGAAAAAATAACCTGGAGATGAGAGCCCTAGCTTTTATGAAATTAACTATTTGAATTCCTTCCTGCATCACATTCTGCAACTCTTTTGATAACTTCTGAGCAGCATGATTTTGGTGAAGAAGGCAGTGAACAATCACAACAGAAAGATTTTCCTGCTTAACTTAACTGTAAAACAGGTTCGATCTCCTAACATTGCTAGTGTACCATCACAACAAACACTACAAGACTGTTTCTAGTTAAGGAGGTCGTCCCACTTTTTTAACTTTTTTAGTCTGATTCGTTTGAAATTAGCCAGTATATGTAATATGTGAAAGTAAACCTTTATAACTCGTGTCATTTTTTCGATTTAGGCCTTAGTTTTTTTGACGAAAAATGAGTTTTTTGGTATATTTTATTGATAATTTAAAATGGGACTCGGCCTCGAGTTTTGATGCTAGAACAAAACCAAAGACAATTTTAGAATCCTTGAAATATTTCTAACAAACTCAAATAGGCTCTTTTTCATATTCAAATTTTTTCAATTTTTTTAGATTTTTGAAAAATTGCTAAACCCGACAACAATTTTTAGAGCTATATATTTTTCGAAAAATTCGAACTTGAAAAAAAGCTCATATGAGTTGGTTAGAAATGTTTCAAGAATTCTAAAACTGTCTTTGGTTTTGTTCTAGCATCAAAACTCAGTGAGGAGTCCCATTTTGAATGATGAATGTTATTTTTTATGGGTACAAGCCATAACAAAATTTTTGGTTGAAGTGTAATATAATGAACAATTTATGTAATTGAATGCAGTTTTAATTTTTATTTCGATAATTTCCATACATAACTTCATATTCACAGTGTGAATTGTGATTTCCAAACCCCCCAAAATTTTTTTCTTTCAAAAATATGACATTTTTTATTTTTAGTCTGATTCTTATGAAATTTGACTATGATATGTAACTTCTGAAAAGAAACACAGTTTAATCCATCCATTTTTTGTTTTAGGCTCTAGTTTTTGAAAAAAATGACAAAATGTTACTCGCCATCGAGTTTTGATGCTAGAACAAAAACAAAGCCGGTTTTAGAATCCTTGGAACATTCCTAACAAATTCAAATGGGATTTTTTCCATTTCCCATTGTTCTCTTTTTATATGGGGTTAAAATGGGCCCAAATTTAAAGATTTTGGTCCACTTACCCCCCCAGGGGGGATCTATTGTCCGTAGCGCCTTAAAATTTTAGGACCGAATAGTCCACCACCTAAGGGTTCTTTTCCAACAAAAACATGAAAAAAGCTCACCGGACCGACAGGGGCCTGGGACGACCTCCTTAAGTCATTCTTCTATGAAGGAAAAATTCACAATTTTTAAAAAATCCTCTCCTATTGTTGCGGTTTCCTGTAGTCAGCAAAACAAAAACTAATCTTCCATATCATGTTGACCTTGATAACGTACATTGGGCATCAAGTACATTGCACAAGTTGGGCATCAACACTCAAATCAGTTGACTCGTCTAACTGGAGCCCTGACTTGTCCACTTTCTTTCGTAGCTTCCAACACCTGTGTTTTAATATCGCAAGACATAATCCTAATTATTTTTTAGTTGTCTCATTGAAAGAGGATCATGTTCAATTTTTTAACAAACTCATTTCCAATTGTTGTTTGTACCAAGTCCAAAGCAGCAGGTTTAGTCAGTTCCGCACCTATCGTGTGGGGATTTTTTGCTTATGCAATTTTCCAGCAGACCAAAAATGAAGCAATTCTAACTTGTGACATGCCGATAACTGCTTGGTTCACAGTAACATCCAGTCGCTGCCTTTTCAGTTGTTTTATTTTTTCAAACAAGTTGCGGTCCTTGTTGGCCAATCCACCATGTTTGCTTTCTAAATGTAGTTGAAGCTTGCTTTCTTGAAGAACTTGTTACTAAGAAACGTCTCCAAAAATAACATTAGATGCGCAACATCGAATACCATGTTAAAATCGGAATGCACTGCATTTTCCGAGAGTCTGGGTCGTAACAACTGCTCAAAATATATCGTTTATTCATCAAAATTATAGTCTTTTGATGCTACATCAGAGGTTTTATATTCATATTACACAAAACCTTAGCGACCCAATGAAATGGCTTGGGTACCCAACTTTGGGTCGCGACCCAGGGGTTAAGAACCACTGCTTTAGGCATTCTCAATTTCGAGATCAAAGCTTTTTCCAAATACAATTTGACTTTTTTGGAAACTTATTTAGGCTAAGTGTCTTCATTCACTATTTGGAAATTCATTTGTTATTTGATTTTTTTGTCTTATTTCCACTCCTCAAAGAGAATATTTGCAGTTTAAAATTTTTTAAATGAGCACGGAGAGAAATTTTCACCCACTTGTTCGTCTCAAATAAATATCGGAAATATTTTGATACACATTAGAGCATTTCCTTTGATAACATATTAAAGTGGTTGAGAGAGTTAAATCACATATTTACGTTTCAAAGGGATCAAAATTTTTTGTAGAAAACCGAACTATGTTCAGATTTTGTAAATGGAACCCAATTCTCCACAAAAACCCTAAATCCTTCACTAATTTATATCTTTTGTTGCAGGTACTAAAATGAAAAATGAGAAAAACGATTGTTTCATGCGTTTTTGCTATTTGTAAACACTCAGCATTGGTCGCGCATATGTTTCTATTTTCTCTTTCGAGTTAATAACCACAGGTCAGAACTAGTTATACTATCAATATAAAATATCCATTGGAATAAAAATGATGGCATTTTAAATTCATTCATTCATGTATGTCTGTTAGTTTGATGAATTGAAAAGCTCATTGGCCTGTTAAATTTACCCATTTTTAAATTTGACAAATGGCCCAAACTCCAATGAAAAGTCAGTGATGTCCCATCATTGAAGCGCTTAAACTAAACCGCTATTCTGGGGCATGAATAAAGTATCTTGATTATAATGACCATAAATTCAGTCTTATTTTGATATAGCGCAACTTTAACACCATCAAGTTATGTCATGCCTTTAACGAGCCATCGAGGAAAGATGCTCTGGATCAAATTGTTGCATTCGCTGAATGTGACTAAACTTTTTAACAAGGCTACAATTTTTTCATTACAAATAGTTCTCATAAACATAAGAAACATAGCGAGTGTCTTCAGTGACTCCGTGGCGTGCGGACGGGTGTGGCGCTCGCTCCGAAACAAAGTGCCTATTGTTAGAAAGAATGTACCTCTAACCTAAATGGGTACCCACTCTCGTCCTGAGTATTCAAATGTGATTTAAATACCCCATATATTAAAATAATCAAACTAAGAGTATAATATTCCCTCAAACGTTGAGAGTATTCAACCCTCGTTTACACAACGACCGAGCTCCCTCAATCTTCAAGATGGCTAACAAACGACGCAGTACCAACAACAGCAGCAACAACAGCATCGAGTTTCAACCGAAGTTTGGTCAATACCCTGATGTGTCTAGCCTTACGAAAGACGGTAAAGAAGTGGTTTCTGTCCTTATAAAATACTTCGATTCAGTGATGACAAAATTTAATAGTGATATTGTTCAAATGCAAAATGAAATAAGCCACCTTAAAACGCTATTTGAAACAAAAGAAGCGGAATACAAAAAAATTCTCGAAGAACAGAATGAGAAAATAGATAGCTTAACCTCCCGCCTCGACCAGTTGGAAAAAAATGATCAGCGCCGAGACATTGAAGACAAAAAATGTACTCTCGTCATTTTTGAAAGGGAAATACCGCAATCTCACGCAGGCGAAATCTGTAAGGATACAGTCTGCCAGCTCCTGAAGGACAAGATCAACATTGACCTCTCGACACTGACATTACGTCAGGTACAAGAATGGGGAAAAAACAATAACTGGGAACGTAGATCAAAGAAACATTGCATTTGAACTAAAACATTATAGCAAAAAACGTGAAATTCTCAACGCCTGCCGAGAAAAAAACCACAGTTCTTCTTCATAAATGAATACCTCATACCTTCACGAGCTAACGTCATGTACATTCTGAGGATGGCCAAAAGGAAATTCCCGGATAAAATTGGAATCCCAAGAACACAGGATGGAAACATTTTCATATTCAACCCCGGAAACCAAGATTCAAGACGCCGCGAGATCAACACGCCAGATGACCTCGAGCAATACCTGATGCAACAACTTAATATGACAGCTAAGCAGCTCATGGGTGACCAGACTAGGTGATCCCCTAAATTAGATATGTCAGTTTCGTGTTAATTTAACCTCAATTAGGTATCATGTAAGTTTAAACTCAACTTGATGTTAGTCTAACCTGAATCTATACAAATGTATAACAGATGTGTTTGTAAACATTTATGACAGCTATGTGTGAACTTTTGAAACAACGCAATCAGCAATTTTTCACCTCCCAATGTTACTGTGAATTTTTTTCTTTTTTTACCACTAAAGTTATTATTACGCGTATACCATATTAGCTGATAATATCATTGTCGTTATAATCTTTAAAACTTATTACCTGTTGTATGTGAACTTGTAAAAACGCCTTCATGCGGCAATCTGTTTACACCAATGTTGTGATATTGAACTCAAATATTATTTGCTCATGGACTGAGTTTATGTGTACTCACATAATCGCACTAGATTTTTTTTATACTCTATTCTCTCGTACTTCATAAGCTAGTTTTTTAGACAGGAATATCCCTTAAAGCTTGACTCTGTATTTCGTTTTTAAGCTCTATAGTACCTACTTCTTACTGCTTACTAATTTTAAATGACTGATCACCCTGAGATATTCGAGGAAATCGACCCAGATCTCAATCATTTGAACAAAATATATCCAAACCTAAACGACTCTCAAGAGTGTAGGTATACTAATATATCAAAATTCAACGAAACTATACGAATAACTGACCGAGATTTCTCACTCCTGTGTTGGAACTGTAGGTCACTCTATCCAAAATTGGAAGAGGTACAATGCACTATTACTGAACTTAAATATAACCTAGACATGATTAGCTTCACCGAAAGCTGGCTAGATGACTCGACTAAAAACATGATTCGATTTGAAAATTATCAAAGTTACCATTCGCTAAGAAAAAACCAGCGGGGCGGAGGCATCAGCACATATATATCTAACCACATAGACTCGAGAACCATAGCAAGTGCAACAATGAATCAGGATCATATAGAATCACTCTTCGTGGAACTGTCTAGAGATGGTAAACGCATTGTGCTTGGAACGGTGAATAGGCCTCCTACAGCCTGTCCGATATCCTTCCTGAATGAGCTGATACGTATTATTTCTCAGTTCAACAGGCCCTTATACAATGACATAATAATACGCGGTGACTTCAATTATGATCTACTGAAACATGAAAGTTATGAACCAATCTCTAATTTCCTAACAACCTTTCAGTCTCAATCCTTCCTTCCGATCATTACAAAGCCTACACGAATAACCTCAGAGTATGCTACGCTGCTTGACAATATCTTTATGACAGACCCAAGTGATTTTCTTGCTGGAATAATTACTTCTGACTTATCAGATCACTTCCCAGTTTTTCTTATTAAGAAAAATGTCTATATTGCTTGCACCAAGGCACGGGCTGAAACTTACTCATATCGTAAAATAAACGAATCAAATCTTGAAGAAATGCGCACCGCTCTAGAAGAATCAATGCCTACATTGCAGATCTCTCAACAAAATTATAATGCTACGAGCATTGATGAAGCAGTAGTAAAGTTGACTGAAACTATAATGACCGCATACAATCAGTGTTGCCCAATTGTAACTCGTACAGTTACCCCGAAAAATGAACAAAAGCCCTGGATTACTAGAGACATCGTAATAAATATAAAGAAACGTCAAGCGTACCTAGCCCTCCTTTGCGAAGGGCGAATATCTAGAGAAACATATAACCGATTCAGAAACTATGTAACAAACCAGATAAGAACATCAAAAAAGAACTACTTTACGCTCAAGTTTACTCAATTCAAAACTGACGTTAAAAAGACTTGGCATCTCCTTAACTCTTGCTGTAAACCGAATAATGCCGATAAAAAGAAAATTGAATATTTCATTCAAGATAATGTGAAATACCATGAGAAGAAAGAAATTGCTAATCTTTTTAACAACTTCGTAAACGTAGGGAAAACTATAGCTGATGGTATTCCAAGTGAACCTACTGATCACCTGGAATTTATGGATCATATTCGAGAACCCAACTCCTTTTTCTTTACGCCTACAAACTCCTCCGATGTAATTACGTGCATAAACAACATGAAAAATAAATCGAGTGGGCTACAAACGTTTCCGACTAAAGTACTTAAAGTTATTGCTGACATTGTAGCCCCGCTGATATCAAATATTATTAACCAGTCTCTCTCACTAGGCACTTTCCCGAACTCCCTCAAAGTTGCTAGAGTAACCCCTATCTTTAAAAGTAGTGAAAAAAACCTGTGTAAACAATTATCGACCTATCTCCGTACTACCAATTATTAGCAAAGTATTCGAAAAGATTGTGTACAAAAAAGTGTACTCTTATTTGAACAAAAATCATTTCTTTACGATAAACAATACGGCTTTCGCTCTAAAAAATCAACAACACAGGCTATATTAAATCATTTACAATTCCTCTATTCTAATATAGATGAAGGAAAGCCTGTCTTCTCTGTATTTCTTGACTTTCGAAAAGCATTCGATTGTGTGGACCATAAAATACTACTCTCGAAACTACACTGTTATGGCATTCGAGGGATTGCCCATGATTGGTTCAGATCCTACCTAACAAATCGGAAGCAATACGTTGTCATTGACGACGCAAAATCAGACCCACAGACAATTAGCCATGGAGTTCCACAAGGATCTGTTCTTGGGCCTCTCCTGTTTCTGATTTTTATCAATGATATTGTAAAATCTACATCATTCTTCAAATTCATACTTTTTGCCGATGACAGTACGCTTTCTGCGGTCCTTCCGAACCAAAATCCCGCTATGATTGTGGAGAGTATAAATAATGAACTTCATAAGGTTTCATCGTGGCTCAAAGCTAATAAAATAAGCCTTAATATTGATAAAACAAATTATATTACATTCTCATACGAAAAAGATGTATCTCTTCCATGCATTAAAATTGGCGAAGGTGAAACCAAAGAAACCAACTCATGTAAGTTTCTGGGCATCATAGTAGATAAACATCTGACCTTCAAAGAGCACATCACTCATATTAGTTCTAAATTATCAAAATCCATCGGAATCCTGAATAAAGCTGAAAATTTTCTGCCTGAAACAGCTTTACAAATGCTCTACCGAACGCTTATTTCTCCATACTTGCAATACGGAATAGAAGCGTGGCACGGAACTGATAAAAATAAAACCAACAAAATTTTTACTCTGCAGAAAAGAGCTGTCAGAGCGGTAAAGAACCTAGAATATAATGCTCACACAAATGATTCTTTCAAAAATTTACAAATACTTAAACTTTCGGATCTCTACAAAATCTCCATCTGTAATTTCATTTACAAAACACTAAAAAATGATGGCGAAAATAGCCTAAGACAATTATTGACTGCACAAACTGGTCATCACAACCATTTAACCCGAAATAGAAGTAAATTCATGCTTCCTTATTATTCGAAGGCCCGGTCGCAACACAGTATCCTCTTCGTTGGAACCAAAACTTGGAACTCTATACCTGCGGAAATCCGTAAATGTAATTCGTACAAAGTATTCAAAAGACATCTTGAGTCTCACTTCCTATCGGAATACTAGTCGTGTAAGATCTCCATGTCAAATCTTGCCTCCTACATGTAACTAATGATAATGTAATAATGTAACTTGCTTTGGGTAACATAACCGATCTTCAGTCTGCTCTTGAATCTTTTTATCGAACATACTGTTAAATATAGCCGATTTGACCTATATTGTAAAATACAGCATAAAATATCGAGTAAATTATCTCAATGATCAGTTTAATGTGAAACTAGGTTAAGTAAACTAGGTTAAACATTATTGTACACCTTAGAATAATGTGATGATAGGATGCTCTAGAAGTCGCTGAACTTGTTCGGGCCCACAGGTAGCTATACTCAAATTTAACCATTGTACTAGTCTTAAGAAACATTCTACCTCTGTATCACCTGTGGTAAATAGATTTTTTAAATTTGTAAAATAAAAAAAAAAGCTTTCAGTTCGAGAGAAAAGTATGAAAAATAGGGAAAATACACCGAGCAGTTTCATTTTGGGAATCATACCACTGGAATACTTGATAATCATCTCTTCTGTCTTGTAAACATTCTCGAGGTGGTTAAAATTAATTCGTGATATTTTTGCTATATACGCTTCTTTATCACGAACACATTTTCCTGAATTTTAAGTATGACTTTCAGCGTAAGAATTTTACTGTAGCTGCTTAGAAGAGCAGATAGGTGTGTTTTAGGCAGCAAGATTTTTAGTTAGGTGATGTTTTTTTTATACGTGAGATCGTAATTTGTGTTTAGATGAAATTGAAATTCACCTGATGTAGAGATTACAGCAACACTACATATATCAGTGCTGCTAAAAAGCAGGAAAGAAAACTAGAATGAAAAACAGTTTATTTCCAATGAAGATGAGACAAAAAACATTATTTATTTTTAAAATATATTAACGTCAGGATTCTTAGATGGTATACACAGGTGGGGGTCGTAATACCCATGTCAGTAGCCAAAAACCGATAATTGAGAGAATAATTTGAAAAATTTATTCATTTTGTTGCAAAATCTAGGCTTCATGATACAAATAACACATTGAAAAAACAGAATATCAGTGACGATGCATTGTTGAAACGATTCTTATTAGCACGCGCTTACATAGCAATATGGGCTTAGAAACTTGTAGTATGAGGAATTATTGTTGAAAGTAATATGGGTGGATTAAAATGTTTCTGCGTTTAAGAAAGACTGTGAGGTCGACATTCGGAATAATCTTTTCGCTCCTCTTTATCAATTTATATGTCATTCAATGAGCTCGGAGAAAATGAAATATTTCATCCCAACACAAGTTTATGAAATTTCTAATGCTAATAATATTGGAACAAAAAAGTCTTCCGGAGTCAGACACATGAAAAGGATTGTTGCACAACGCTAAACAAAACATTTACAATATAATCCGATTAATACGAGAAACCAACAACCTAAATAATGTTATCATAATATACTCATGTGCGTACGAAATAATAAATTGCCACACAAAGCTTACATGAACATTTTAGGAACGTAAACAAGAAGAGATAACATTAATATCCTAAAAAATTAATGCAAATGACGAAATTAAATAGCTTCTTAAAATGTCTTAATATGAACGTTCTTAAGATAAACATTTATGGGTGTCATAGCCTCCCATGTCAATGCTTGTAAAAAAAGCCTGAAAGTAAAACATGCAAATGTCGTCTTTACGCAGTTATTTTAAGTTGGATGAGACTTATTGATAGATGTAAAAACAGAAATATAAAGATGAGCTAGGAGTGAAACGCTAGTGAGTCTCCACGTGCATTGAAATATGAGTTTTGATTTTTTTGACATCAGGGAATAATGTTGAAAGAGTTTATAGACAATTTATAATATGAAGTAAAGGGTTGAAATAACAGAAATTCCATAGAAACATCTTTTTCTGGCACAGGAGGTAACAAAGAAAAGAAAAAGAAAGAAAATAGAAAATTTCCAGTAAAGATGGTACAAAAGTATCATCATTGGTTTTTAAAATACCTTAAAGTTAAAACACTTAGGTGATACACACACACATGAGTATTGTAATACTCATGTCACTAGTCGAAAAGAATTGATTGAGGGCTATGTAAGCCTAATCTTGTTAATCTACATTTGACGATACACATAATGATAATTATAAGAGACAACACAATTTTATGGACGATGCATTTTCATTGTGGGTTGAGAACACCTTAGACAATACGTATACATGATATGAAACTTCGCAATTCTTGACGCCAGGAAATAATATTAGAATTGTTTGTTTCTGAAAATGTTCAAAAGTGTCATTTTAAGGAAGCACGAAAAAAATAAATATGCACATATATAAGCATGAGGACCACGAAAATTGTAAGATTTGTATTTCTAATTCAGCAATTTCAAAATAACGGTCATTAGTTGATAAGCATTTTATTTAAATATAAATGGATGATCACACAAAAAATGTATAGTTTTTTTACGTGAACGCTTTACAATAATGAAGAGATGACCTCCGTAAAATTAACACTCCTTAGTCGGACTATCATTAAGAATTTAAAGACGAAGAATACGGCATGACGACGCTGCCTTTTTACGTTAGGATTGCCCAGCACCGCAGAGTTAGCTTTCGTACCGGGAGACCTTTAGCTCAACCTCCTCATTCATCAATCCGCCTTCATACCGAACAGTGTAGCAGCCGTATTTCCGAGGACAATTTTTCTATTTTATGTTCTGCTCCTAACGAGTTAGATTTTGCGCATTTTAGAATCCCTTCACATTGCAAAAGAGAAGCCACCTTTAAATAATGCCAATGGTTCATATCCTTAAGAAATTTTTGTATAAATTTTTTTTTCTCGTACTGATCATTTTGTCACTTTTTCTTACTCTAACCAATTTTGGTTTTTTATGTTTTCAGACTTACTGAAGATGGAGCTGGTCTCCGAAACGTTTAAAATTGACTAATTAAAAATTTTTATAATTTAGTTTCGCTAAATTATATTAAAAATGAGACCTATCCGTGCTGTATTCTTCGTCTTTAAATTCTTAATGAAGAGATGACGAGTTAGGTAATGTTACAAGTGCATATATACATGTAAATATATACACATATACATGCACATACATACCTACGCACATACATACACCTAACACGTAAATATACACAAATACATTTCTATGCATCGAGGCAATCACAATATATGCGCGTTCTATAAAAATGCTGTGCGATGTTCTGAAATATAGGATAATGAGCAAAGGAAAATTCGCAACAATTCTTTCAGTATGTGTTGCTGCGTACAATTTCTAATGAAATATTGTAACGATGTTGTATTAAATATTGTATCGAACAGATCATTGGTTGATAAGCGTCTTATTTATCATATGTGGGTGATCGCGCAACAAATATATTTGCATATATATACGTTATAAATGCTGTACAATAATCAAGTGAAATGAAGCATTACGTGGTGACACATTCACCTATCTACGTACGCACAGCGTGCACAAGTACACATATACACAGTAAGCATGAGCGCAAATATCAGCGTAGACTAATAAGTATTATGCGGTGGTAGTAAAACACAATTGAGCGATAGTGTTTATTGGTGAGTGCGTGTAAGATTAATTAAGAGGATAAGAAGTGTCCCTAGGCTGACGAACTGAAACTTTTATACAGTGTCAAATGTGTACCGAAAACAATAACCAAGTGTGGCAGCCGCAAGCATCCGTCATTGTATTCGGTTTTAAAATACCAGTGGAGGCGCTGGTGGAAGCATACACCGAATTCACTATTTGGCTCAACATTGGATCACCATTTCGCACTAGGATACTTGTGTACGAGGCAGGAGAAGATATTGAGATTGTGTTCGAAGTCACAATCGCCGCATCCCCAGCAACGAGTAATGAGTCAAGGAACAACTCTGTGAGTGATCAAGAACTTAGTGTGTGATAAATTACTACGAACAGTCACCTAAATAAAGTGTCAGCTAAATTACAAACTGTAGCAGAGTTAAAGGTGTTACGAACTGTGGTAAGAAATCAAAAGTTATCTCATCAGTCGGCGTGTTACCCTGCACCTCGACATCGAAGCATCGAAGCATCGACATCGAAGCACCAGCGGCAGCTTACCCTGCAGCTCGACAAGCAACGCACTCTGCAGTCGGCATATTTTTTTGCAGTTAAGTGTTTCCCTGATTTCTTTTTGTGTGTCTCTGCACCGAGAGCTTACAGTCAGATTTTTTTTGTATTTTTTTTTCTGTTGACACTACCGCATTGCTGCACGCACGCAGAGCTCTAGTCAGTAGCTGCAGTAAACTTGTGTACGGCGCACTGCGCCACTCTTTCCGTTGGATTTAGCAGAGTAACGTCACCCTTGCAGTTTCAATGTCCAGAGTAAGTGCATCTTGATTTTTTTGTGATCTGCTATTTTGATAAAATGGGATGGGTGTGATTACGAATTTTTGAATACCCCAAAGAGTAGAGGTAAAAAGTTTGTGGTATTTTCTGATTTTTTTGTTAAGGGTTGCTCAAGGTAGTGCGGGAGTGTTTCCAAATTTCATCTGAGCTTCTCAAGAATTTTTCGCGGGAGTTACAGAATTTCTTTCTGTAGGGGTATTTTTCGAGGATTTACCTTGTCAATACCAGTAAGGAAATCGATGGTGTACTTGTATTGATTGTGTATTTTTTGTATAGAGTGTATATTATTTGAATTTGGATGTGTTTTTTCTCTTTCTGTTTTGCAAAGTGCGACATTATTTTTGCATATCTTTGATTGTGAATAGGAAAATTCTTGAAATAGTTCTATAGTAAGATCCATGTCAGAATCATCGGATAGCGAACCGGAATTCGTCCGCACAGAACCCACAATAACAAAGAGTGGTAGAATAAGTACTCCTAGGGTTACTACTACTCAAGTTTCGACAATGACTACCCCGACTACTAGTGCTGGTGCCAGTGGCAATGATGACCGGACTCTGTTGGCGAGAGAGATTGCAGGGCTCGTACCTAGAGCAGGAACGATAATGACGAATGCTGAGATTCCTACGTTTAAAGGACGCCGTCGTGGGCAGGACCCAGACTTCCTTGAGAACAAATCATGGACTACGCATATTCAAAACTTAAAAGCCTATTTGACCCTTCTTCCGGACGTGACAAGTGACGAACAAAAAAAAGAGTTCCTAGTGAGGTCCGCCAACAAAAATGTAGGAGATTTTAATGCGGTGGTGACCAAGCTGGTCAACGCAGACTTGAATTATCCCTTTGATCAAGTAGTAAAAATTCTAGATGACATTTATGTGTGACGCGGCGAGAAGTCCATACACGCCTTGGCATGTGATTTAAATGAATTGCAATTAATAAGAAACAATGCGTTGGCGGCCCAACTAGTAACGGCGTTCTCAAAAATACGCAAATTGACAGAGAACATTCTGACTTCAACCACACTGGGTTGGCAAAGACATCCTTACTATCAAGCTTGCACCACACAGGCAGAACTAAAACGGTTTGTAGGAGACAGTATGTCTTTCAGTCTCGCGTTAACCATTTTGGGGCCCTTATTGGACGAATCCTTCGCTAGGAAAATTTTTGAAAGTCAATTTGGTTCCGCTGAGGAACTTTTAGCGAAGTTAATCGCTGCTTTCAGGAGTAGGCCGAAACAAAGAAAATTCTCGCGGGCCAGTGCCCAGTCAGAAACGAGCCCGAAAGCTATGTAGCTGATGTAAATATTGGGGTTGATGAATGCGTTGAGACGCAAGATCGTTTTCCGGAGAGTGATGTGTTCTATGGGAACTTTGGGAACTACCGTAGGAGTCGTGTAGGACTAAGAAGGACTACCCCTAGGCCCTGGTTGAGAAATCCTCGTGGAAGAGCGAGGGAGTTCAGTGGTTATGTGGGAGATAGAGCAAGTGGCTCTTTGGAATGTAATGCTGTGAGAACAGACAGAGGTTCTAGTTCTAGTCAAGCTTCAAGTGAAAAACGAGGTTTTCCATTTTGCAATTCATGTTCAGTTGTTGGTCATTTTGAATGTAGATCTCAGAGTAGATCTCAGAGAGGTCAGTTTAATACGAGGGGATGTTTCGCGTGCGGCGGTGCACATTTGGTGAAAGATTGTAGAGCCACGGGAACTGAAATACGAGGTTAAAAGGCTTCTCTACGCGGAGGTAATGTGATCAGAGGTAGCCGATGGCGCGGAGGGAGTGAAGTACATTTTGCAGAAGCCGAGTCGGATGCTCGGGATTTTTTAAGCGAAGAGTAGAACCAGGTAGAGGTAGCAGGAAGAATTTGATTAATTTGATTGAGCCCGAGGTAGTCAGCACCCTCGTTAATCTTGAAGCTGTGGTCGATAGTCCAGATACCACCGAGACAAACAAATCCTTCATTGATCCTTTGTTCAAATGTGAAAATAGGTATAATTTATTGCAAGACGAAGAGCTTGCGGATAGACAAAAACGAAGCAAGGAAGTTGAGGCCTATTTCTCCGCTAGTGTCGTAAGAGGAAATTGTAATAAAAAAGGCGCCGGTTTGGTTGCATTTAAACAATGTAACAAACCTACAATAATAATTAAAAATAATGACCAGTATTTGAATGCTTTGCTAGATAGCGGTTCAGAAAAATGTCTAATAAGTTACAAGCAGGTTAAGAAATTGAACGAAGAAGTTAAGCCGAGCCGTTTGATGGTGAAGGGTATTAATGGTAAAAGTAACGTTAGCGGAGAGGTAGAGCTGAAAATTTCAATTCCAGGTACTAACAGAGTTCTAAAAACTAGTGCGCTGATAGTGAAAGAAACGAAGTTCAACTATGATTTAATTCTAGGACGCGATGTTCTGAATGATGCTATAATTAATTTTAAAAATAGAACACTTCTTTGGGAAGGTATTGAAATTCCCTTTTTCGAGTTAAAAATGGAACCGGTTTTAAGCAGAGAAGTTGTGATGAAAAAAATCGTAAACAGTGACGGTCTGATATCCGATGTTGCTATTGCAAGAAAGAGCGGCAGGGTCAGCCACCCCGCTACGAATATTAACTGCAGAGAAAAGAAAAGAAAGAAAAGAAAGAAAAACAGTTTATTTCCAATAGAGATTGTACAATATTACAATCATTGGTTTTTGAATATCTTAAAATTAATATACTTAGATGATACACACACACGAGTATTGAAAAACTCGTGTCACTAGTCGAAAAGAAATGATTGAGGGCAATGAACTCCTAATCTAGCTTAATCTACATTTGATAATACATGTAATGATAATTATAAGAGATAACACAATTTCATGGACGATGCATTTTCATTGTGGGGTGAAAACACTTTTGACAGTTTACATGTACATGACATAAAACTTCGCAATTCTTGACGCCAGGAAATAATATATGAAATCGCTTGTTTCGGTCAATGTTCACAAGTGTCGTTTTAAGGAAGCACGAAAAAAAATATATATAAATATATATCCATATGCACACATATGTACATATACGTATGCATGTGTGTGCATATCCATACACACACTCACACACACACACATACACACACACACACACAAATACATATATACATATAAGCATGAGGACCAAGAAGATTATAAGTTTTGTATTACTGATTCAACAATTTTAACATAACGGTCATTAGTTAACAAGCATTTTATTTAAATATAAATGGATGATCGCACAACAAAAGTATAGTTTTTACATGAATGCTTCACAATACTAAAGAGATGACGAGTTAGGTAATGTTACAAGTTGAGAGTGCACAGAAAAAATACCATTCTCTCGGGTAAAATGTTAGTTGTCAGTCTAGTATACACATATGTGCACGTATACATGTAAATATATACACATACACATGCACACATATACCCACGCACATACTTACACCAAACTCGTAAGCAAACACAAATGCATTTCTATGCATCGAGGCAATACATACGCATTCTACAGAGTGTCATACGCATAGCGTGGACACGTACACATATACACAAGTAAGCATGTGCGCAAATATCAGCGTAAACTAGTTCGTATAAACCAGAATTCGAATCGAGGGAAACGGAGAAAATATCTTTTATTATAGCATGAATTTGATAAAATTTCGTACTAAAAATAGTGGCACAAAACAGTCCACTTAAGTCGGAAACATGAAAACGATTGTGGGACGTGAATAAGAAAGAAAACATTAATGTCCTATAAAGGTTTCATATTAGAAAAAAAAATCACATTATCTTTGAAATATGGCGCAAATTGTCGGCAGTTGATAAACAAACATAGGTATCACATTATTATAAGCATATAACTATAAGCCGAATAAGTATATTACTGCAGTATAAATGGATGATCACACAACGAATTTATTTTTTTTTACATGGATGCTTTACAATTTCATATTAGAAAAAAACACATTATTTTTTTTAATATGGTGCAGAATGTCTGCAATTGATCAACACACGCACACATAGGTACCATGTCGGTCTAGTTTGATGCTTGCACAGAAACGGAGAGGAATGACATAAAATGCACCTTCGACTGGTTGATCTACTCTAGTGCACACAGTTGTACGTGCACATATACACACCCATATGCGCACATACACCTATATACGTACACACATATACAAGTAAGCATGTTTGCAAATGACAACGTATAGGCGGTCAAATCATAATACCTACGCATACTTCAAAACTGTTGTGTGATGTCTTGAATTATAAAACAATGAGCGAGGGAGATGGTTCAGCAATGGAGATACCAGGTAAAGGAGATTCGTCAGTACTCATTCAGTATGTTCTGTAATTAAGGATTATTATTGAGACACAAGATGACGAGTTATTTTGGCTTTAAATTCTCTCGGTCTTTGAGGGACTTTAATACTCAGGGGAAGTTTGTTCCACAGTAAGACGCCTGATATGGACAGAGCCTTCTGCCCTAAGTGAGATGAACGATAGTTGACTAAGACATTATTGTTTCTGTTCGGTTTTTGATTGGTTACAGTGGGTGGATGGAAACGCACTATCTCAGCATTGCTCTGAGGAAGATATAACGAGGAGAATACGTATTGGGCCTTCTGCATGAGGAGCCTTTCTTGGATAGGGATCCAGCCGAGTTTATTGAGGAGAGGGGTTACGTGATCACTTCTTTTGAAATTACCGTTGCATACCACCTTGGCTGCAAAATTCATGCATTTTTGTAAGTCCCTTTTAAGGTATTGAGGTAAGTCTCCCCATACTAGGCTGCAGTAGTCAATGCGCGATAACACAAGGGATTGAATGGCTAATAATCTGGATTTTTCGTCTAGCATACTTTTTATACGATGAAAAAACATTAAAGTTCCGTAGATTTTGTTGCAAGTAGTCTCAACGTGAGATTTGAAGGACATATTTCTATCGAACCAGATACCCAGATTTTTAACTTTTTCTGATGCATTAATTTTATCATTTCCAACTGCAAGAGTAAGATCTGAAGTTTTTTTAATTGCATCTCTGGATCCAAAAATAATGCATTGTGTTTTATTAGCATTTAATTTCAGACCATTTCGGTCGTACCATGATTTCAGGCTAGTCAGTAAAGTTTCGGCTTTAATTTGCGTCTGTGGTATTTCCGATAAAAGAATAAAATCGTGACCGCGCCTGAGGCTAGACAGTACTCAAGGCCGCCGTTGACCGTTCATTGCAGTCAGGTGGAGGTGCCCGGTAACTCGATAAAAATAGTGTACGGTTTCGTTAAAAAAGCAACTCCAGGAGAGTATGTAATTTTAAAAAGATGTCTTGGAAATGGAGCTTTGTTGGCTGAATCCATTGTTCGTGTAGAAGACGACGGTGTGGTGCCGGGAATGGTTCTAAATGCACATGTAGATGCTGTTCACTTAACCGAGAATACGATGTTGTGCAATATTGAATTAATTGCAGCTGATGAAATTGAGAACGAAATGTACGTGACAAGTGTGGAAACAGCACTGAGAGATGCTAATAATGTGGAAATAGATTTTGACGCAGTGTCTGATACAATGCGGTTTGTTTCGTCTGGTGGGGGAAATAAGGCCATAATCGAAGGACAACTTGGGTTGGATGCTGACGCTCGCGGTCGAAAGAAAGTTCTCGCTGATGACGAGGAGTTAGGAGTTAATGCACAAGTATGTGTGTCGTGTGGAGGAAAGCAGGAAGTACGACGTTGTTTAACTAATGATGATGTTTCATGTTTCGAAGAGGACATGCAGTTACCTTTGATAAATTTATTAAATGAATTTCGTGATGTAGTTACTTTAGAAGGAGAGACTATAGGTGTTACGAACCTTTTGACGCACCGGATTCAGTTGAAACCGGATGCACCTGTACTAAATTTAGCTCCATACAGAATCCCCCATAAGTATCAAGAAGAGGTGATGAGAATTACTAATGATATGCTTTCGCAGGGAATAATTGAGGAATCGATGTCCGATTGGAATTTTCCAGTCATCGTAGTTAATAAGAAGTCAGGGGAGCTACGTCCCGTTATTGATTTTAAGGCTCTTAATAAAATATTAGTGAAGACAAGTTACCCAATACCCAGAATTGACGAAATATTATCGACTCTAGGAGGAAACGCGTGGTTCACTAACCTGGACCTGCGTTCGGCCTTCCACCAGGTCGAGTTGGACCAAGATAGTAGAAAGTTCACCGCTTTCAGTATAAATTATCGTAAATATCAATTTGCGCGGGTGCCATTTGGTCTGAGTACCAGCCCGAGCGCATTCCAGAGGGTGATGACCTCTGCTCTTGCACCTATCCTCGGAAAATTAGCATTCGTCTTTTTAGACGATATATTAGTATTTTCCAGAACCAAAAGTCAGCATTTGGCTGACATTGGAAGCGTCCTTAAGATGCTTCGATCGGGTAACTTGTCTCTAAAACTCGAAAAATGATACTTTTTCAAAAAACAAATTGAATATCTGGGACACATTATTGCCGCAGATGGTATAAGATATAAAAATTCGGAGAAACTGCAGACTTGCAGGGCTCCTACTAATGTGAAGGAATTACAACAGTTCTTAGGTTTAGCCAATTACTTCCGTAATTTTTTACCCAACTTTGCAGAGGTAGCTCACCCGCTGTACAACCTATTAAGAAAAGATGTTGACTATATGTGGATCGACGAATGCCAGAAGAGTTTTCTGTTTATCAAATCTGCTCTGACCTCTGACACTGTCTTAAGACATCCTGATTACGCTAAGGACTTCCATTTATTTACTGACGCTTCTAACTCTGGTATCGGCGCCGTCTTGATGCAGACAGAAGATTCAAGCGATCAAATTTTACGTCCTGTTGCTTATTATAGTAAAAGCTTGAACTCTAGTCAGAAGCGATATAGCACGACTAAGAAAGAGTTCTTCGCGATTTATTCAGCTCTAAAGTACTTTAAATATTTGATCACAGGGTACCCTATCCGTATCTATACGGATCATCGCCCATTGGCACCATTATTTGCGAAAAAACTCCCTGAAGATTCAAACATGGCACGTTGGTGTTTAAACGTTCATTCTTTTGACCCTATTGTAAAGTATTTACCTGGGAAAGAAAATGTCGTAGCTGATTATTTGAGCAGACTTCCCATTAATGATGAAACATTAACCTTTAAAGTGGTAGATCGCTGTGATGCTCTGGAATCCGTGCTTGAGTCAGACGTCTGTATCATGGAGACGCGAGCGCAGAAAAAAAGAGGGATGACGAGACATGAGGTACTTGACCCGCCGCCTAGCGACAGTGTTGCCGACGCAGAAGCTCGTCCGAAGCTTATAGACTATGTACCAAAAGAAAAGGAGATTTCTTGGACTATTAAATAATTTATTGACGAGCAAGAAAAAGATCCATTTTGCATGGAAGTTAAGGACGCTTTACTGCATGGTAGTGTTTCGAAAATTCCAGACCTACAGAAATTTTTAATTCTGAACGACATTCTGTATCGACGTAGACAAATTGACAATAGACCTAGCACAATTTTGACTGCGGTGGTACCTAACTCTTTGAGGGGTAAAGCTATATTGGCTATTCACTCGATGTATCATGCTGATGACTTGCATACTCTTTTTAAGTTTAAAATTAAATATTACAATCATTTGGAAAAAACAATTGTGCGAAAATTTGTTCAGGATTGTGAAGTTTGGAAATTAATTAAAGCAAGACCTTCTGTGCCAATTAAAATTTTAACTGCTCCGTTAGCGAAGGAACCGCTTGAGGTAGTATCTATGGACCTTCTTGGCCCACTAAAAGTTACAGATAATGGCAATAAACACATATTAGTTATCATTGATCTTTTTTCTAGGTTTTGTAGGTTATATGCGATTTCCAATCGTCGTACGGAGACAGTAATTTCGTGTCTGAGTAACTGTTTCTCCTTGTTAGGTTTCCCTAAAACTCTCATTACCGATAACGCTTTAGAATTTAAATCTGTGGCGGTCAAGCAGTTTGCAAATGTGCATGCCATCGCTAAAAAAGAAGTATTGGCATACGGTCCTCATTCCAACGCTATAGTAGAGAGAAACAACAAGAAAATAACTAATCTGCTCAAACTGAATGTAAATTCGCTCCCTCATGCAGAATGGGACCAGATGCTTGAGGTGGTTAAAAATGCACTGAACAACGCATTGGATTCTACTTTAGGCGAAACCCCTAGCTTTGTAATGTTTAATAGAGATACTTGCGCATTCTATCAATCCGAGAGTTTTGATTCTGTGACTTACAGTTATGATGAAAAATTGGATTTAGTAAATTTTCGAGCAAAAGAAGCCGCCCGGACGGTAGAAAATATTAGAAACTTGATTATAAATAACACAACGGAAAAAAACCTTTACAGAAATATCAAGCGTCGTAATAAAGACATAAAGGTCGGAGACCGAGTTCTTTTAAAAATCACGAAAAAAACATAAGCTCGAATTGACGTGGCTCGAGCCGGTTGTGGTTCTAAAAGTCAAAAGAAATTGGGCTGAGGTTAAAATTGGGTCCAAAATTTATAAAAGTAACTTGAATCACCTGTTACCCTTGAGGAGGGTTAAACTGTGAGTTGAAATGTCAGGTCCATTCTGCTACGGTTATGACTTACGTATTTGACGTCACAACGATTCGTCGAGTTACGATTTACCACGTTACATTGTTCAACAGTTGCATTTAAGTTTAATAATCATAGGTTAAGGAGGTTTTTGCTGTGTAATATGCGTTGTGTTTCATAATATTCCCAGTAACCCCTATATTATATTTTATGTGTTATGTTTACAGCTTTTTGTACCGCGTTTAATTTGGCATAAAACTTGATATTAACCTGAGTGTTAAAAGGAATGTGCGGCTGTCCATTTTAATCTTGAGGGTTGATAACCCTTGTCTCTAAGACGCTTTATTTGTTTTTCAAATTCGCTTACAACGTTAAATTCACAGTCGGGAGATGTCGCTGAATTGACATTTTCTAATGGTGAGCGGATTCTCCGACGGCCAAATGCAATCGCTTAGGCTGCAGTTCATCCTGTGAGATGGGCTGATTTGACGCTGCGGCGTATCTCACAGTGTCATTTTTATTTTTATTTTTTCAGCCGGAATGTTCGGTGGTCAGCACAATTTAATTAGAATTCATACACTGGTAGGTGGCTACCCGACCAACGGGTTCGATGAACTTTATCATGAACATTTATCATGAACATTTAAGAAATTTTAAAATTTTATGTTTGCGAGTGTTTTTTTTTTGTTTTTTCCTTGGTCATGCTAATCGTCTTTGTATCTGTTTCCGTGCAGGATTTGCATGGACGTGTTCGCGATGGGGAACCAGGTGAGCCTTGTCGACGTGGAGACCCTAGCTTCGGCGATAGCGAAAAATCAGGGGGCAAATGACGAAATTTTCGAAGAATTAATGAAGTCGAAATCAAATATGGACCTCCTGCCAAACAGCGTAACAGACATCATGGTGATGTTGCTGGTGTTAACTACGATGGCTCTAGGGGCAGTCGTGTATTACACAAAGCGTAGCCTGGAGTCTTTGTCGGATCGTGCGGACCGCCTGGAGGATCACCAGCTACGGCGGGTACCTAGGTTGTCACCTAGGTACAACCAACAGGAACAAGCATAAAACACGAAGGTGGCATCAGCGGCGGAGTATTGGTGAATTGAACTTAAATGAAGAAATTGGAAATTAGAAAATTGATACCCGGGAAGTAAATACCCAGTGGTTAGATTGGCAGATTTTTGAGTATTTGGTAGTCAAAATATTGAAAATTCAATAGTGGAAGTCAAAATTACCAAGCATTGAAAAATCGGTCGATGATTAGGTTATTGGTGAAATTATGAAATTTTATGTGTGATTCAAATGAACCGCGCTATGAAAAATTTAGCGCGAGGTGGTGAGAAGTGGAGAATTGGAAAATTCGTAATCGCTTGCGCGTTTCGCTATAAAGCGTAATCGCTATGTAATCGCTTCGCTTCGCTATGTAATCTTGTTGTTTATGCCGTAAGTGTTTGTTTTTCTTTCGATTATTACCTTATTTAAATTTATTTATTTTAGTTTATTTAATTAGTTTTACTATTGGAAAGGCCCTTTTTGTTTTTGCAATGATGTATTTTCTGGCTGCTTTCCAATACCTCCCATGTTTATAATATGTAATGCTATTTCGGTAATTTCAATGTTTTAATAATTTGCGGAGTGTAATTTGCGGAGTTTGTTTTTAAATTAGCGGAATTAATTTTTCTTTAGTTGTGTTGGTATAAGAAAATGTGGTTCTTGTTTTTTATTTAAAAAAAATCCTTACTTCGGTCGACGTGCGACGTACTTCGGTCTTTGCACGGTAAGTTAGTTGTTCGCTTACGCTTGTTGGGATTGCTTCTGCTAATTGCTAAAACTTGCTGAATTTTTGGTGTTCCGATTTTTAATCAATATTAATCGCTATTATCCTTATATCTGGTGTTTTACATGATTTAAAAATGTTTGTAAACAGTATATACGCTTTTAATAATGTGTTTTAATGGTGTTTTGTGGTGCTTTTAATTTGTCGATGTTTTATTTAAAATTTTCATAGATGTTTTTATTTTTTAATTTTGCGTTCTTAGTAAGAGATACGGATGTAAATCGGTTGGTTTCAAAATGTATTTCGATTTCCATTACTTTTTACGTTCTAGCTTTGTTAGTTTATATTGGTTGCGTCTTTATCATTATTTTCGTTAATTAGACGGTATTTAATTAATTATTTCAACTGTGCGGTTTTAGTTAATCAATAATTATTTAGCATAATGTTTTGAGTTGTTCCGAGTTTCATTTCAACCAGGGCATTATATTTTGTTTTCGCTTCGCTGCCCTTGTTTTTGCTTATGTTGCAATTTTACGATAACTATAATATAGTGTTGTTGGTGAGTTTGTTAAATTTCGATGCATTCACTTTAAATTTTTAATGGTATGGGTCGAGACGTTTCAAAATTATTGTCGATTTCAAATAATGGAGTTACTATTAACCTAGGGTTGTCGCGTTAATTATTGAGTAACTTTTGTTAACTTTCCTTGTTAACTTCATGTTAAGTTGTTTAACGGTTTTGTTCATTCTGCGAATTCTTTTGAGTTTTGAGTAACCGTTTAAAATTGTCCTTGTTAATTTTGTTCGCAGAAAATTTTTGTAGTTTACGTGCAACGGGTTCGTAGTTATTTTGATTACCTTGTTCGGATTTAATTTTATTTTTGTCCAATTGTTTTGAGATTGTTTTGTATTTAGTTTAGGGGGGGGGGGGGGACGTATGTGCACAAGCACACATTAGCTCTTACCTTTCTTGTCTTGACAGGGTCTCGTAAGTTCTTGAGATCTATGTCGCAATCTATAAAACTGCGCCGTGCCGAGCTGATGGCGCTCAGTCAGTTTATAGATTGCGACATAGATCTCAAGAACTTACGAGACCCTGTCAAGACAATAAAGGCAAGAGCTAATGTGTGCTTGTGCACAGTATAAACTAGCATTCCAATCGAGAGAATCGGAGAAAATATCATTTATTATGGCATGAATCTTATAAAACTTCCGTACTAAAAATGTTGGCACAAAACAGTCTACCTTAGTCAGAAACATGAAGACGATTTTTCTGCAAAGGTTCTCAAGTACAGAAATATTTCCAGAAGTACGCGAGGCTTAGGTGCGGTTGTTTTAATATACTCTAGAGCGTTAGAGATGATATGATAATCTGCACTACACTAGCCTACCAAGAGCATTTTTGGACGTGAAGAAGAAAGAAACATGAATGTTTTATAAAGGTGTCATATTAGGAAAAAGATCACATTATATTTGAAACAAAAAAATGTCTACAATTGATAAACATACATAGGTACCACATTTTACATGTACAAGACATTTACGCTTTGGATTGCGTTACAATAATAAAATAAAATGACATGATTCTTTGGGTAATGTTAGAAGTTGGGAGTGAGAAAAATGTCTGGTATTTATACCAGTTGCTAGTCCAGTGTACACATGCACACCCATATACGTACACAAATATACAAGTAAGCATGCTTGCAAATCCCAGCGTATAGGCGATCAAATCATAATACCTACGCAAACTTCGAGACTGTTGTGTGATGTCTTAAATTATAAAGAAAATGAGCAAGGGAGAGTATTAAGCAATGGATATACCAGGCAAAATGAGATTCGTCTATACGTGTTCAGTATGTTCTGTAACTAAGAATTATCGTTGAGACGAAAGATGACGAATTATTTTGGCTTTAAATTCTCTCGGTCTTTGAGGGATTTTAATACTCGGGGGAAGTTTGTTCCACAGTACGGCGCCTGATATTGACAGAGTTTTCTGCCGTATGTGAGATGAACGATAGTTGACTAAGACATTATTGTTTCTGTTCGGGTTTTGGTTGGTTCCAGTGGGTGGATGGAAATGCACTATTTCAGCATTGCTCTGAGGAAGATCCAACGAGGAGAATACGTATTGGGCCCTCTGCATGAGGAGCCTTTCTTGAATAAACTCCAGCCGAGTTTATTAAGGAGAGGGGTTACGTGATCGCTTCTTTTGAAATTACCGTTGCATACCACCTTGGCTGCAAAATTCATGCATTTTTGTAAGTCCCTTTTAAGGTATTGAGGTAAGTCTCCCCATACTAGGCTGCAGTAGTCAATGCGCGATAACACAAGGGATTGAATGGCTAATAATCTGGATTTTTCATCTAGCATACTTTTTATACGATGAAAAAACATTAAAGTTCCGTAGATTTTGTTGCAAGTAGTCTCAACCTGAGATTTGAAGGACATATTTCTATCGAACCAGATACCTAGATTTTTTACTTTTTCTGATGCATTAATTTTATCATTTCCAACTGCGAGAGTAAGATCTTAACCGAAAATAATGCATTGTGTTTTATTAGCATTTAATTTGAGACCATTTCGGTCGTACCATGATTTCAGGCTAGTCAGTAAAGCTTCGGCTTTAATTTGCGTCTGTGGTATTTCCGATACAGAACTTGTTATTGCAATTTGAACATCATCTGCATACATTGAGATCCTTGTGTTCTAAGGCATTGGAGGGAAATCATTAATGAAAATAGGAAACAGTAGCGGACCATGAATGGATCCTTGGGAAACACCAATATTGTTTTGAATGAATGGGGACAATTTGTCTTCTATGCGGACTGCATGAGATCGATTTGACAAGTAACTTTCAAACCATTGCATGTCTATTCCCAAGTTCAGTATTTTACGTAGAAGTCTATCATGTTCGACGCTATAGAACGCTTTAGAGAGATCGAATAGCAGAAAGAGAGTTATATTCTTTTGATCGATGTCACTGTATATTTTTTCAGAGATATTGAGCAGAGCATCTTGAGCGCTAGTGTTTCTTCTATAGGCATATTGATTTCGGTGGAGTAGATTTGACTCGTCCAGGTGAAATGACAGTTGATTTGTCACCACTTTCTCCAATATTTTGGATATTACAGGTAAAAGACTGATGGGCCTGTATTTTGATGCTGTATTTAGGTCACCACTTTTATGCAACGGTCTAATAATGGAGTGTTTCCATTGGTTTGGAAACGTGTTGGTTGCTATTGATGTATTAATTATCAGACGAATCCATGGTGCTGTGACTGGGAAACTGTCTATGATATATTGAAAACTTATACCATCATGTCCAACTGCCTTTGTGTTTTTAGTGAGTATAAGATATTTCTTAACTCCGGTAAATCGACAGGACGTGGTCTCCACCTGACATCAGCCTTCGAGGATGGAGTGGGGCATAAATTTTCAGTTGACGTTTCACCTGGACTGGTACACACCTCACTGAAAACTTGAGCCCCTACTTTTGAAAAAAATGTGTGGAAATCCATGGCTGTTTCCAAGGGATTTTCAAAATTACTTGTACGGTCTTAATTTTTATATGGGGCTACCTCACTAATGATTTCCCAAGTTCGTTTCGGGTTATTTTTAGCCGTTATCAGTTTCTGGGGGGAAGTGAGTTTGTTTCGCTGCAGTGATTTTCTTTCGAAGAAATTTTTCATGTTCTTTATATCTTTTGTATAAGGTACTTTTAAATCTATTGTTTTTGTACTCTCGCAAGTTAGCTTTCTTTATTCTGCTCATCTCTTTAATTTCGTCAGTAATCCAAACAGTGCGTTTTGGCTTTTTTTTTGGTGACGTAAGGTGCGCATTCGTCGAGAACTGATGTGAAGTTCTCGTTGAAGATGGACACTTGAATGTCGACATCGTCAGATTGCATCATATTCTGGAATTCGGTGGACCTATTGAGTAGTTTTTCTAGAAACAGTTTAGCAAAATAGTGCCTTTTCGAGCGATAAGTCATTAAGCGGTATTTTTGTCTTTCCTTTGCAATATTAATTTCACATTCTATAGAGTAGTGATCGGAAATAAAAGGTAATATTACTGTACTAAGTATTGTGGCGGGATTATTTGTGATTGCCAGATCGAGGAGAGTTGCAGAGACTTTAGTTATGCGAGTCGTTGCTTTGACCATTTGTGATAGGCTTAGTTTATACAACAGTTTGCTAAGCTGATTGTTCGTGTCCTTAAGTCAACATTAAAATCTCCGAAAGCAAAGAATGATTTTTTTGCCTGAAGGATTTCTTTGAAGGCTTCCTCAATGAAATCTAGTGTTAGACTTAGGGAAGACGATGGGTACCGGTAAAGGCTGCCAATGATTATGGATTTATGTTTATTTATTTGCACTTCTAACCAAACCATTTCAATGCCTTCGCAAGCTTTATTCGCTAAAATTGAAGATGTTGAGTACATTTCTTTCAAAAAAATACAAGATCCCCTACCTCGGCTGGTTTTAGCGCTATCGTAGCGGTACAACACATAATCAGGAATGTTAAAAAATGAACTTTGGGTTCGTGAATCAAACCAAGTTTCTGAAACACACAAAATGTCAATTTCTTCAGTGACTAACATTACTCTGATGTCATCCAGTTTCCCATTCAGGCTTTGAGCATTTATGTGCTTTATTTTGATTTTACTTGTATTAGGACTCTTTTTGAAGCTAGCAAAGATACTATCTCGATGGGATCGTTTCGAGGATTTATCGATCTTGCCTACCTTACCCATGGTGTTTGGCCCAGCATCTGCTATGTAAGAAAGTTTACTATTTAGCTGGGCAGAAGCAGTTTGTCAATATGAGGTAACTCCAGTCTGATTTTTGCCTTGTGTGACAAGGGCACTGTAGTGATCGTTTTTACGATGGGCAGTAGTGGAGGGTTATTATTTGATAACTCTGATTAGGGATCGACTGGTATTTTCAAGACACAATGATCCTGCTCATCCAGGATGAGAAGTTTTTGGCCTGTCACGTTTGTGATGATTAGTGGTATAAGGTCTACAGCAGCTTGATCAAAATGTTTGTAGTCAATGCAATTATTTATGAGGTTTTGCATGTCTCCGCTGTTATTGTCAACAAATTTAGCATATGTGCTTTGGTTTGCTTTGCTCTCTGTTTTGATTGCAGTCTTTAAGGAATTGTAGTTCCTTTTTGATGCTGGTTGTTTCGTAAGTATATGAGCTACTGCATGAAAGAGGTGTTAAGAATGATTAATTTGGCGAATTAAAGCTGAGAATTTAGGAAGAATTTTAATTGTGTGTGATAAAATTTTAATTGTGTGTAATAAATTTTGTGCTTACTTAAAATTTGTTCGTTGGAATATCTTAGTAAATTCCAGCAGTACAGATGGGTCGCTTCAACATGTATGTTACATACCTGTATGTTACGCCTGTATGTTTGGGCTCGACAAATGTTATGTGTAGCGATAAGCGGTGTTGGTCCTTGCGATGTCTGTTTACATCGAGTTAGCGAGAATTTTTGTGGTGTGGGCAATTTCGAGAGGCCTCGGGCGAACCCTTGGACACTTGAGACGTTCGAAAAGTGCCGATGCCGTGGGAAACAACTCGCCGCAGGATGTGACAAGAGACAGATCGCTACACTTAAGCTACGAGGGTGAACATAGCAACGGTTTTGGATATTTCAAGACTTGGATAGGGCGGGACTTTATGCGTCCTGGGCAAAAGAGCTTTGGCCAATAAGGAACGGTTATACCAGGAAATGAAAATTAGAAGGGCTGAAGCCACGAATAATATAGCAAAAGCAACGCACAGGCGGAGCTTCGAACATTACGTACGGATCTCGAAACAGTTTATTGGTTGTGTGAAAAGCAGAAAATCACTCCCTCCCAGACACTCTGGTAGAAGCTAAAGAAATAATTTCAGTTTATCGCCGAGGATCGTCAGAGAGAGTACGTGTTATAAATAGGAAGTGATGGAGATAAAGTTACTCCAAAGAAAAATACCAATCTGAGATAATGTGACAGTGTATTCAAAATAAAGATAGTTGAACTTATCAAAAATGTCTCTGCTTTTTAATTAGAGTAAATATTCCCTTTTTTTGTGCAGAGGGGATATCACCAAACCCAACCAAATCGTAGGAGTCATTTAATGGAACATGGAGATGCCACATTAGATGGGAGGGTAAGAAAGATGTAGTTTCCTTTTGGAAAAGATATTTTTGAAATAAATATTGCGAAAATTTAATGTCTTTCAGTGAAGTAAAAAATTGAGATATTTTGAGGAAAACGTCATTGGCGCGATTAAAAAGTAACAAGTTAAATTTATGTCTTAACAGGCGGGAAGGATTTAGCTGAAGGATTGATCTGCTCGGATAAAAAGGAGATCGACGTGTGAATATACTGAAGCGGAATGAGCAGTATAACGTCATCAATAGACATTTTCTGAACTGTGCATAAGACAGGCATTTGAACTGAAGCGAGTCGCGGACGAATGATTTTGTGGGTTGAAGTGACTATCTCCTGCTGTGCTGCTGGAATATCTGAGATAGAATAGACCAGAATAGACCATGTCTCATGTGTAGCTCTTGTAAACTTAGGGGTGGCTGGCCAGCCGAATCGAATCGAATCGAAGCGAATCATTCAGGATAATTCTGTGATGTAAATATTTGGCGTATGCAGTTTCTAGATTCCATTTCTTAATTTGTATAATTCCTAATAACATTCATTGTGCGTACACTTGTTGATGCTTGCATAACGTATGGCCGAAATCATAAATGTTTAAGCGAATTTCACCCTGTGTATTATGCCCCAATATTAGAAGCAACAGCTCGCAACATCACGAGTGCGCTCAGAAAATGCGCTAAGTAAGTTGGGTCATCTTTCATCGGTGAGTAAAGTTTTGTTTTAGTATATACTGTAATGTTAATTATTTTGCTTTTGGGCTTGCCCATGAGTTTTCTTGTGTTTTCTGTGTATTTCATGGTGGTGAGCCAATTCCTCAAAACGAGCGTTCGGTTCCTTGTTAGTGCAAACTAATGAGGGACAGGACCGAAGTCGTCTCGTGACAGCGTAATTTGGCAAGATCAAAGTGATCACAATTTTTTTTATATCTGTGAGCTAACAGCCGTATTGTATGTTTTATTTTGTTGTTGTGTGTTTCATGCGTGAATCGAAGTGAAATTTAGTGGGTACCCAAACTTACGAAGTGCTACGACGATCGGAGAGTGCACTATTTCTAAAAGCAGTAAATTGTCAGTATTGCAGAGCGAGAAGCTAACAAGTGTAACGATACACAGCTGAAAATTTTCTTAAAGGGGTTAAAGGGTGATGAAAATTAAGCTAAATAAAATTCTTATGTGCTTGAATAATTAAGGTGACGTGATGTTGGAAATTCACAAGTGAGTATTTTTTTTTGCTCTTGTTAATGAACTGCGTGAGCGCGAGTGATCACTTGTGAAGTTGTAAAGTTCGAATTTAAAGAAGATCAGCATCATGCCTGGTAGAAGACGAAGGAACACAACGCCCGTGGAAACGAACCAGCGGCGCCTCCACAGCCTGAGGAGGAAGTTAACATGCCAGTAGTAACCAGCTGCGTGGGAGCCATGGGGCCCAAATTCAGGAAGGGCGATAACGTGGGACACCATATAGCAAGGTTGAAGTTTCTGACCGGTCACCTGAATAACAGCGAGCAGGTGCAAGCCTTCTTCCTATGCCTAGATCACCGAGAGGCAAAGGAGTGCAATCAAATAATTGGTACACTAACGAATCTACGAGAAGCAGAGGCATGGCTACGTTCATATGCCGATCAACTAGAACATCCTACTCAGGCGATGTTTGAAATAGTCACCAAGAAGCAGACAAGCCGAGAGGGAGTTTCTGAGTACATAACGCGCCTGGAAACGCTATACAACGAGAATTATATAGAACATCCGGAACGAGTCACTATAGATTTGATTTGGCTTGGATTGAGGGCAGACATTACGAGACCCTTCCGAAGTGATGCGCGACCTACTACAGTTCAAGAATAATATTGAGGGACATGGCAGTTGAAGTGGAAAATCGACGGATAGTCCCAGTACCAGGACAAACGACAGAAAGGAGGGAACTTGAGAGGGAGAGGCCGCAGCGGAGGCCTCAGCCTGGGGTTGCGTGTGTTGGCCACACGATGCGACACTCACCGGCAAAGAGGCCACAACGAAGCGCCACACTGGAGTGAAAGGGGTAGACATATACGACACTCTCCTTATCATCGAAGAGGCAATTATGAAGCGCTACACTGGAGTGAAATAGGCAGACTAAGGAGCCATCAGCACCACATTTACCACGCAAGAGAACCACAGCCGCATCGGGAAGTGCCACCGGCACCTGAGGTGAACTTAGCGCAGTATAGAACAGTGCCACCGCCGTGCTTCAACTGCGGAAAATTTGGGCACCTAAGAGCTGATTGCAGGGCGCAACAGTTTCCAGGACCGCCAAAAAACGGGACAGGAGACCGTTAGCTCCAATAATAAATCCCAGCGTCATACTCCATGTGAATGGTACACCTGTAACCGCACTTCTTGACACAGGAGCAAATATATGCTTGGTAAAAGAGCGTGTGGTTGTAGGGATCAAAAATGCCAGTGTGAAGGGAGCGTCTACTGCATTAAAAACAATTGGAGAGGAACCCGTACCGGTGCTTGGGAAGGTTAATGTGCCAATTAAAGTTAACGGTCAGAAAATTTTGCAAAGGTGCTTTGTTGTGCGGAAAAATGCATTTCCAGGAGACCTGCTAATAGGAGTGGAAGTAATGAACAAAGTCGATGCAAAGCTAGACTTTGGAAAATGTAGGGCATCACTGTTTGGTACTTACGTGAACAGGTTTTCAGCGCCGGGACCCACTTCTCCAAAGATTTTGTGTGTAACGCGGGAGGAAGCATCGGTCACTCTCGCTGAGGACATCACAGTGAAGCCTCGCACGCAAACTATGGTGAAGTGCCGAGCAGATGTCAGTTTTGATGGAAAGGAGGTAATTTTAGAGCCTAGAATTAAGTGGACGCCTTACGTGGGAGCCACCGCAGCAAAGGTGCAAAATGGGTATGTTCTGATGCCTGTGCTTAACCCTTTTGTCGAAGAAATCGCTCTGACTGAAGGAGCAATAATTGCAACATGCCATGAAATCTCGAATGAAAATGCAACTGCAGAAGAAAACAATGATGAAAACAGCGAAGCAGAAAATTTCCGCAGAGAGAAGCGCTTTCAGCAAATTGATGAGCTCGATCTCAGTTACTTGGACTAAAAGCAGGAACAAGTCAGAGCTCTGCTGAAAGAGTATCATAAAACAATCAGCGCAGATGAAATGGACATTGGACTTGTAAAGGGTGTGAAATACAAAATTTGCTTAAATGATTACAGGCCCATTCAGACGAGAGGATGGCGAATTCCGTACGCCAGCTAAGAAATTATTGATAAAAAGGTGTCGGAGATGATCAAGAGTGGAATTGTGCAAGAGAGTACAAGTGCGTGGAAAACCCCCCTCGTCCTCGTGAAAAAGGCTGGGGGAGGCCACAGAGTTTGCCTTGATTTGCGAGCTGTAAACATGCGGGTGGTGAACGAACATTATCCTATTCCCAATATCGTAGGAACGCTGGAAGAAGTTGCTGGCAAAGAATACTACTCGATAGTTGATGCAAAATCACCCTTCCATCAAATTGAGCTAGATGAAGAAAGTAAGCAGTACACGGAGTTTCAAACTCGACAAGGAAACTTCGAGTTTGCTAGGCTCCCTATGGGACTCAAGTGTTCAACATCAGTGAACCAGCGAGTAATTTGCCATGTTCTCAAAAGGCAGCTTGGAAAATTCACCGCAATTTATTTGGACGATGTGTGCATCAGCTCTATGACTTTTGAGAGTCACCTAGAAAATTTAAGGGAAGTGTTACACGAATTCCAATGTGCCGGAGTAAAATAGGCTTAGACAAGTGCAAATTTGCGCAAAAGCAAGTAAAGTACCTAGGATGTTACATCAGTCGTGAGGGGCTAATTCCAGATCCAAGAATGTTGAGGCCATGCAGAATTACCCAAGGCCTACTACCGCACGAAAGGTCCGCTCATTTGTGGCGGCGCTCAACTTCTATCGGCGGTTCATTCCGCATTTCGCCACAACAGCTGCTCCTCTTAATGCGCTAACCAAGAAGGGAAAAAAATTCAAGTGGAATGAAGAACACGAGCAAGCCTTCTGTAGACTTAAGCAGCTAATCATAGAAGCTCCAGTTCTGAAGAAGCCTTCTCTAAATGAGACTTATTATTAAAGCTGTGATGCATCAAATGAGGGCTCTGGCGCAGTGCTTGCACAAATGTGTAATGGTAGGGAACAACCTATTGGATATTTCAGCAAAAGATTCAATGATGCTGAAAAACGTTATTCAATCCCTGAACGTGAAGGATTAGCAGTAGTGGCTGCGGTGAATCACTTCTCACCTTATTTGTACGGTAATAAATTTGTTGTAATTACTGATCACACGGCCCTTAAATATTTGTTCAAAGATAAAAACACCAAGAACAACAGAATTATGAGGTGGGCACTAACACTTTCACAGTAGGATTTTGAGGTAATTTATCGGCCAGGAGCTCAGAACGTTGTGCCCAACGCGTTGTCGAGAAACATCGCGAACAGCAACGAAGAAGAAAATCAAGACGACGGAGCCCCTAAAACAGTGTTCGTCACGTCCATGTTAGATGAAACACCCAGTGTACAAGAAGCGGAAATCAGCTTGCAGAAGGAAAATGTGCGAGCAGAACAATTGAGAGATCCGGTGTGGGGCCCTGTGTTAAGACACCTTGAGAGCGACAAAACGGGAAATGGGCCAAGTCTAGCAATGAGTCCCGAAATTTTTGCTGATAATGTAATACTGTACTACAGAAAAATGCAACGAAAGCCTAATAGAACACGGCACTTGATCGTTGTACCAGACGCTCTGAGAGAAGCAGCGATAACGTTAGCGCATGTCAGCACAATCGGGCTCACCAAGGTCGTGCTAAAACGTGGAAAAAGCTCATGGAATTCGGGTACTGGATTAACATGGCGCGCGACGTTAACAAATACCTCGATTCGTGCATGCAGTGTCAGAAGCGAAAGATCAACAATCGCATGTGTGTCAGCATGGGTTCATTCCCTTAAATTGACAAGCCTCTGGACAGAGTAGGTGTTGACTTAATTGAAATGCCAGTTTCGAATGAGGGCCACAAGTACATCCTAACCGTGGTTGACCACTTCAGTAGATATGTTGCAGCCTTCCCACTCAGAAGCAAGACTACTGAGGAAGTAACGAAAGCGTTGACTAAATTCGTGACTACGTATGGCCCAGCCAAAACGCTCATCTCAGACAGGGGCACCGAGTTCACGTCAGCTTTATTCAGAAGTGTATGCGGAAAATTGAAAATAAAATACAACAACACCTCAGCATATCATCCCCAATCAAACGGGATAACGGAAAGGCAAAACAAGAACATCAAAACGGTTTTGTCTTATCTTGCCGCCAACGATCAATCATCATGGCCTGATGCACTTTCGTGGACATGCTTGGCGCTGAACACAAGTTACCAAAGTGTAATTGAAGAAATTCCGTACTATTTGTTCTTTGGCCGGGACGCTGAAATTCCTGTTGTTGACTGGCTGAAAACCCCTCGCATGAATTATTCTCTAGGGGAGAACTACAGTGCAGAGGTTAGCGCCCGACTCCACAATGCGTTCAAAATTGTAAAGGCTAAATCCAAAGCGTCACACGACAAGTCCGTGCAAATGAAGGAGAGAGGAGTGAAAAACAATCAGGTACAACTCGGCGATATTGTTTTATTACACAATCCGACAGGAAAAGCCGAAGCTGGAAACGCGTGGCCTACCGACTGGGTTGGACCTTATCGTATTATTGAAAAGAGCCCCACAAATGCCACCATCAAGGAACTGTATGGTGACCGTCAAGAAAGGGTTCACCTGGATAGATTAAAGGTTGCGCATCTGCGTGGTGAGGCTTACCCCGGCACGTCGGACGTCGCAGCTAAGCCAGTGACCGGAAACGAATGTGAAACAATCGAAAGCGAAGATGAAGACCTGAGGACAGAAAACAACGTGAACGAGCGAGCTGCGTCCAAAGAGCAGCGAAAATACAATTTGCGTTCAAGATGTAGGTGAATCGCCACTTAGAAATGAACTGCAGTGAATTAAGTTTCATGAGTCTCCTTAACTTTGTAGGATGTGTTCTTGTGCGTTTAATTTTAGGAGAGCTCTTCAGTAGGAGTGAGTTTTTTTAGCGTTGTATTGCTTTAATCTAAATGTGTTTTTAAGTAGGGTTATATTATTCTAGCTGTGAATTAAATTTAGTCTCACTCACTATAGAGAAGTCCTTCCTCCAGTAGGAATATGTTCTAGTTTGTGTAACTCCAATTTCTTTTGCTCACAAGAAATCTCGTCCAGAACGAGACTCTTGTTCGAGTAAGCTAATCTTATACTATGCTTAATTTTCATTTTTCTTTCTTGCTAAGTAAAGGGAAATTGAGCTTTTCATTAGGTTAACTTAGTGTGTTTCTCAAGTGGAGTACTTTGTTTCCTTTGTAGTATGCGTTTATTTTCTCTCCAGCATCTCGAAAGGCGTACGCGCTTAATACGAAATAACTCAAACGAATGAGTTAAGTTTCATCTGAAGCTCTTAGGCTGATGTTATCTCAGGCTTGCTGATTTTATCAATACCTTTAAACCGTTCATTTCTTCGCAACGGGGAGAATATGTTTAGTATTAGATTAAAAGTAGCGTGTTCATTCTTGCTGTAGTATTGAATTTTCTGAGTTTTGTGTCTTTCTCATGCTCTGAAAGAACATCGTAAAAACCGATGTTCTGGAAGGAACAAATCTTGCCTTATTCTGTAGACAGTAGTGTGTTTCTTTTCTTCAGACTTAATATTGCGTTTCCTTGCGGATTATGATCTTCGCTACGGCAACGCGGGTTAACGGGCGACGACGGACAAGAAAAGGGCGTGTGACTCTTTCTTTATTTCGGTATCCGTGGCGCCGTAAACTGCACAAACAGGTGTAGTTCAGACTCGGACCAGCGATTGCATGACAAGGGAATTCCTAATTTAAGGACATAGTCGACTGACCAGTTAACATATATAGTACAGCATAACAAGAAAGGAAATTCATACCTCGAAGGTATATGAGAAGTAGCTGAGTGAGACATGAGAGGCTAAATAATGCTAGAACTGGATATGATATTCTAATGACAGAAGAGCGATAAAGAGTGTTCATGAGGCATTGTCATGGGAACAACATAGCACAATGATAATTCACAACACAATTATTATTATTAAATAGGAAAGTTTTAGCCTCCCTTAACCCCAACAAAGATGTTCCAAGAGAGGAAAGAGGAAGGCACCATTTAGTATGGAGTTGAGGGAACGCGGAATCTATGCACAAGGTGCACAGGAGCGGTGAGCTAGGAAAGAAGTTCATGAAACAAGAAAGGTTTCTGTTGCATTGACAGGGAAGAAAATAAGTCTCTCTAGTCGAGGAACACATTGCCAAGAACACCCTGCCAAAGAACACCCTGCTAAAGAACACATTGCTGGAAAACACGCTTAAAAAAACACATTTGTAATACACGCACAGGACCAAAGTACAGTCAACTCACACACACACTGATTACAACGTTTTCTTTTCAGCGTCTGATTCAGCACGTTAAAATCCCAGACTTTCAAGATAAGAAGCACATTTCATTCTCTACATGGAGACTTGTTAACTTGTTGTAATCTTTGGGCTAATCAAGTGCTACAAAGGCAACGGTTGCATCCTCGATAGGACAATCTGACAACGCTTTAGAATACTTACCGACGGTGGGGGAAGGTCCCTCACGCTAAAAAAACTCGGAATAACCTATGTACATCTACAAGAAGAATGACTATTTATTTTTCTTTGCTCTACCTGTGGGAAGGGAAATGATTAAAGATTAGGTCTCTGATGCAGGGACAAGCTACTTAGGTTACAGCAGATCAGTCAAAAAATCCTATCATTAAAAATAAAAACGGCTATCTCATTGACCAGCCTAATACTGAAAGGTTTGACACGCTCGCCGATTTTTGAATGGCTCAGTTCAAACACGGGACAACAAGTACACATTGACCAACGTCGCCTTGAAAACACAAATTACATGGGCTAGTGGTCTCATAAATTTCTGTGCCTATTCTCAGTCTACCTTTGAGAATGCTTTAACTTTAGGCTTCCACCTTACTGACTGGCGCAACTTGCCCAGCACAGCTCATATGGGAGGAGCCAACAGACAGACAATTACTTTACTTTATTTTATATCTTTTTCTTAATAAAATTTTTGAGAAGTTACAATACAAAAGAAAGGAATAAATTATGTTTCCAAAAAGTTGGTACAAAAGTTCAGCACGATGAGCCATTATAAATTTCTTAATATAAAACGACTGATGTCTAATATATGGAAGAACCACAATAAGTTTTAAATTTCTTTGACAGTGATTTTATCAACTGAGGGCAAAGCAGTAAACGTGTCACCCTAGTTTGCTGCATGACAAAAGGCATGAATAGAGGTTAAACTTGCAACTGACTAGCGAAAAGGAAAAACATTTAGACGTTGATACAGAATCACTTTGAACAATGAAAGAAAAAATAGGAATCAGTTTATCAGTTAAACCACACATTCACTGAACCTGTCTGATACTCCAGCTTTCCCCATCTGGAGTTGTTAAATCTTAGCATGAGAATGCACATGTTAAACCTAACCTCAGAGTCAACCTATTTAACAGGCAAACCTGTAAAATCACACATTCAGTATTCCGCCAGAATACTGTCAGTCTAGAATCCGACGTTTCTAGCATTACACTGCAGCATACTGGCTATAGAACGCACTAGATTCACAACATCGCAGCGGCTAGTCTGGCTCAATGTGGGTGGTTCGCCGGCAGCCAGAAGCATCCTCGAATGCTCTAGAAACCGGCTGTTCACCGCTATCAAACACAGGTTATATGAAGGCAATCGACAAATATAGCTAGTTCACAAACACGTTTGGATTAATAAGTCTCTGACACAAATTCACATCACCATAAGACACAAAACTTAAAATTATCCGGGAAGACGTTGCTTCCCTTGTGCGCACTTTGTTCGAAAAACATGCTGCGTCAGTCTTGCGGACCAGCGCGGATCCGCAGAATGTTGCCGAAATTAAATTGTCAAAATTCGCGTCTTGTAAGACGCGACACTTAAGGAATTAATTTTCTTGGTAGATTAGAGTAGGAATTACTTCAGCATAAAAAATAGGCCAGCACATTGCATAAGAAGAATGCGTCCCGTATGAGGAGCAAACGAAAGCACGGGCAATTAAGGAAGAATTACGTGGCACACAAGTGATTATTTACAAGAACGAAGAACAGATAGCAACGGTTCGACATAGGGGATTTATCGCAGTTGTATTGGAAGTATTCGAAGTTTGAACAAATTCAAGCGTTGCATGGAGAAACGACGATGACGAATGTATAGCTGGAAATTTTGCATCATGTTTCGGAAGAATGCTGAAGGCACAAGTAATTGCCTCAGAGTCGCTAGTGGTCATGCTTGCAGCTAAACCCATCGTTCGCTAACAGCCGAGCCAGGAAAATTGAGGAAACTTGAGTATGTTGTTCAAGATAATGTAGCATACCATGGGAAGAAAGAAATTGCTAATCTCTTTAACAATTTCTTCGTAAACGTAGGGAAAACTATAGCTGATAGTATTCCAAGTGAACCTACTGATCACCTGGAATACATGGATCATATTCGAGAACACAACTCCTTTTTTTTTACGCCTACCAACTCTTCCGATGTAATTGTGTGCATAAGCAACCTGAAAAATAAATCGAGTGGCATACAAACGTTTCCGACATAAGTACTTGAAATTATTGCTGGTATTGTAGCCCCGCTGATATCCAATCTTATTAACCAGTCTCTCTTACTGGGCACTTTCCCGAACTCCCTCAAAGTTGCTAGAGTAACCCCTACCTTCAAAAATGGTGAAAAAAACTGTGTAAACAATTATCGACCTATCTCCGTACTTCCAATTATAACTAAAGTATTCGAAAAAATTGTATATAAAAACGTGTACTCTTATTTTGAACAAATATCATTTCTTTACGATAAACAATACGGCTTTCGCTCAAAAAAATCAACAACACAGGCTATATTAAATCATTTACAATTCCTTTATTCTAATGTAGACGAAGGAAAACCTGTCTTCTTTGTATTTCTTGACTTTCGAAAAGCATTCGATTGTGTAGACCATAAAACATTAATCTCGAAACTAAACTGTTATGGCATTCGAGGGGTTGCCCATGATTGGTTCAGATCATACCTAACAAATCGGAAACAATACGTTCTCATTGACGACGCAAAATCGGACCCACAGACAACTAGCCATGGTGTTCCACAAGGATCTGTTCTTGGGCCTCTCCTATTTCTGATTTTTATCAATGGTATTATTAAATCTACATCATTCTTCAAATTTATACTTTTCGCCAATGAGAGTACGCTTTCTGCGGTCCTTCCGAAGCAAAATCCCGCTATGATTGCGGAGAGTATAAGCAATGAACTTCATAAGGTTTCATTGTGGCTTAAAGCTAACAAAATAAGCCTTAATATTGATAAAACGAAATATATTACATTTTCATGCAAGAAATAGATGTATCTCTCAAACGCATTAAAATTGACATAGGTGAAATCGAAGAAACTAACTCATGTAAGTTTCTGGGCATCATAATAGATAAACATCTGACCTTCAAAGATCACATCGCTCATATTAGTTCTAAATTATCAAAATCCATCGGAATCCTATATAAAGTTAAATATTTCCTGCCTGTAGCAGCTTTACAAATGCTCTACCAAACGCTTATTTCTCCATACTTGCAATACGGAATAGAAGCATGGCACGGAACTGATATAAATAAAAACCAACAAAATTTTTACTCTGCAAAAAAGAGCTATCAGAGCGGTAAAGAACCTAAAATATAATGCTCACACAAACGATTCATCAAAAAATTTACAAATACTTGAACTTTCGGATCTCTATAATGTCTCCATTTGTTATTTTGTTTACCAAACATTGAGAAATGATGGCGACAATAGCCTAAAACAATTATTGAGTGCGCAACTGGTCATCACGACCATTTAACCCGAGATAGAAGTAAATTCATGCTTCCTTACTATTCAAACGCCCGGTCGCAACACAGTATCCTTTTCGTTGGAACTAAATCTTGGAACTCAATACCTGCGGAGATCCGTGAAAGTAATTCTTACAAAGTATTCAAAAGACATCTTGAGTCTCACTTCCTATCAGAATACTAGTCGTTTAAGATCACCTAGTCACATCTTGCCTCATACATGTCTGGTCCTCATAATGTAGCTTGCCATGGGTAAGATAACCGATCTTCAGTCTGCTCTTAAATCGTTTTATTGAATATATTGTTAAATATAGCCGATTTGACCTATACTGTAAAATACAGCATCAAATATCAAATTAATTATCTCTTTGATCAGTCTCATGCAAAACTAGGTCGATTGGATTAGGTTAAACATTATTGTACACCTAAGAACTACGTGATGGTAGGATTCCCTAGAAGTCGCTAAACTTGTTCGGGCTCACAGGTAGCTATTGTATGTTGGGGGTTTTTCTTCCACCTTCTTATTTCGGAGATTTATTAGTTCGTTACTTTATAGATTTATTGCATTAGAATTTCAGATTACTTTGAATACGACATGAGTTATTAAATGATAAGGTTGACGATAGCGTCGCTGCCACCACGAGGCGTATAGAGCCTCGACTAAAATTAGGAATTTAATACGTTAGTTTCTGAGCGTCAATCGAGTACGTCCCTGGGTGGCGTTAGCGCGTAAACGGGAGCTCTTACGTCCACCCCTATTCAGATATACGACATTTGGTAACGATGGCGAGGGCCGAAAGCACGTGTTTCAAAACGTGTGACGTGAACCACTAATGGAGAGAGAGGTAATGGATGACTCCTGAGGTTTTTAATCATTTATTTGGAAAGGACTGGCCGTCTTTAGCACTCACGAGTTTTAGATTGACACCAAGATTTAGCGGTATTTGACCTTCCCCGCAATTACTCTACAAGGACCTTACACCCAGGACCGTTCCAAAATTACGCTAACGGAGCACGTCTTCAACACATACTGTTGGCGATCGCCCTTGAATTACGATTCAACACATATCACAGACTGTTTAAACGACCGTCGAATACTAACCCGACATCAATCCAAAATGAACGTCTCGCATACGCTCAACCACGAACCCGGATTAAATAAAGCCCCCTACTTGAATCGCCGATCTCAGCCTGAAAATTTATTAAACTCGATTGCAAAGATACATACAAGCAGGGACTTACACTATCAAATTGATTCTCGGGCCTGAGAGATTACTAAGTCGATCCCAACAACACGTACCAGCAGAGACCTCCAACATAAATTCGACTCTGACTGTGACCTCGCTAGTTTACTGGAATTTTTCTAAGTATATGAATGCCGTCTTGATCGTCTCACAAATCAACCCCGAGCGCTCCGGTTCGTACGTCCTCGACCACGACTCCGCACCAAGTGTCCTGTCTACTCATCACACTCACCCCGCTTGGACAGCGCTCCCCCCCTCCCGAAGGGGAGGGTGGTCGCCACACGAGCAGGGTAACAAGGGGCAGAAAAGGTTCTGAGCCGCCCCTCCCCCACACAACCGGGGGTACGGCTGGGGGAGAGGGGTCGGGTCTCATGGGCCTTAACCGCCCCCCGTCACGGTAGTTGATAACGGTTCGCCGCCGGTGCTTCGGGACTCGAGTGCGAGGTGCAGCTAGCCATGGTGTTCTCCCAATTTTATGACAATGTGGCTGCATAGGCCAGCGCATCAAATTATCGAATTTAATATGGGGAGGGTTTCTCTTCTGAGAACGTCCCGTTCATCTATTTCCCATAACCAAAGCACGAAAGCCGGCTTTCATTTACGACCCGTGTAATATGAGATGCTGTCTTCCCATCATAGTATTTTTTGTTCGCTCGGCAATGCGAAATGTGAAAGAGGGGATGAAACAAACAAGAAACTCCTAGACCTCACACCATCAACACACCTGAATCACTTGACCAGTACTTACTACAACGTGTCGGCAAGTCCTCAGAAGAAATTATTCGTATTTAGAGACTTATGTACTGAATTTAATAGCATTTTGATCTCTGTCCACATGACTTCTTTTGTTTTCTGATAGAATCGCCTTTGGCTCTTCAAAGCAACCACGCAGAATTTGCAACTTTGTTTTACTGCTCACTAAATTGTTTTTTTTATCTACTTTTTCTCATTATTCATAGAAAGCTCATGCCGGATTTTATACTCTGATTTAAATATTATGTTACCACCTGTCTCAAAATCTGAAAATAATCTAGATACTCAAGATCTTTATATTAATTAAATAACTTCGCTGTCACTTCGATTCTAATCCACTTCGTTCTTTGCTATATCGTATGTGTTATATGCAGATACCACTGGTATGACAGCCTTGTAACTACACTATTCGCAATTTATGATCTCTAATGCTCCCACTCATGGACTGAGTTAGCCATCTCCTTATGAAATCATTCTAGATTTTAAATAATTTTAGACTAATAATCTCTGTGTGTTTTAGTTTCTCTCTATTTCTTAAATTTTACTATAAGTAGGAATGTCTTTACTTTTAACTTGACCTTGTAGTCTGTATCATCTTCTTTAGTTTTTACGTCACATTTTATTTACTGTTTCTTAATCTTTATGACTGACCATGTTGATATTTTCGATGATATTGATCCAGATCTCAATCATTTGAATAGACTGCATCCAAACCTAAATGAAACTGGGAATTGTAAATACCTAAATATTAAAGAATTCAATGAATCGATGAGAAAAACCTGTAACGATCTCTCAGTATTATGTTGGAACTGTAGGTCCATTTATCCGAAAATAGATGAAATATCTTGTACTATCACTGAGCTAAACAGCAATTTTGATGTTCTCAGTTTCACCGAAAGTTGGCTAGATGACTCAACTAAAGACCTAATTCAAATTCAGAACTATAATAGCCATCATTCACTCCGTAGCAACAAACGGGGTGGTGGCATCAGTACGTACATATCTAAACACATATCATCGAAAAACATTATAAGTGCGACTATGAATCGTGAACATATTGAGACTCTATTTATAGAACTAACGAAAAATGGTAAACGGATTGTACTTGGGACTGTATATAGGCCCCCAACAGCTTGCAACATTTCTTTCCTGAACGAGCTTCAAAGCATAATATCTCAGTTTAACAAATCTCTATACAATGACATAATAATTTGCGGGGATTTCAACTACGATCTTCTTCAATATGAAAGCTGTGAACAAATCTCAAACTTCATAAATGTTTTTCAGTCTAACTCCTTCCTTCCAATCATCACGAAACCTACGCGTATTACATCCGAATCTGCCACGTTGCTCGATAATATTTTTATGTTAGATCCGACTGATTTTCTTACAGGAATAATAATTTCTGACTTATCTGACCATTTTCCGGTGTTTCTCATCAAGAAGAATGTCTATAGTCCCTGCAACAGCCCACATGCTGAGACTTTTTCATATCGTTGTATAAACGAATATAACTTGGGGACAATGCGAACTGTTCTAGAAGAATTAATGCCATCATTGGAGATCTATGAACTAGACAATAATGCGATTAACATTGACCAAGCAATACTAAAACTAACTGAAACTATAACGACCGCATATAAACAATGTTTTCCAATAATCACCCGCACAATTACACCGAAAAATAGACAAAAACCTTGGATTACTGAAGATATCGTGATCAATATAAAGAAACGTCAAGCATACTTAGCCTTACTATACGAAGGACGAATCTCTAGATTAACGTAAAACAGATTCAGGAATCATGTGACAAATCAAATACGAACATCGAAACAAAACTACTTTACGCGCAAATTCACTGACTACAAAACTGATATTAAAAAAACTTGGCGCCTGCTTAATTCATGCTATAGACCGAATAATAACGCTAAAAAAACAATTGAATCCATCGTTCACGAAAATGTAAAATATCATGATAAACAAGATTTTGCAACAGTGTTCAACAACTTTTTTATAAATATAGGAAAAAATATAGCCGATAGTGTCGTTAGTGAACCTACAGACCACTTGCAATACATGGACCATGTCCGTGAACACAACTCTTTCTTTTTCCTGCCAACTAACCCCTCCGATGTAATTACATGCATAAACAACTTGAAAAACGAATCAAATGGATTAAATACATTTTCAGCTAAAGTTCTTAAGGCTATTGCTGATATAATAGCACCGTGCATATCTGATATTATCAACCATTCGCTTTCTCAAGGTATCTTCCCCAACTCTCTCAAAACTGCCAGAGTCACCCCTATTTTTAAAAATGGTGATAAAAACTGCGTTAATAATTATAGACCTATCTCTGTTTTACCAATTATGAGCAAAATATTTGAAAAAATTGTGTATAAAAAAGTGTATTCGTATTTTGAACAAAAATCTTTTCTCTATGACGGACAATTCGGTTTTCGTTCTAAGAAATCAACGACACAAGCTGTATTAAATCATTTACAGTACCTTTACTCTAATATAGATGAAGGAAAGCTTGTTTTCTCCGTTTTTCTTGACTTTCGAAAAGCATTCGACTGTGTGGACCATAAGATATTACTCTCGAAACTACACTGTTATGGCATTCGAGGAATTGCCCATGATTGGTTCAAATCATACCTAACAAATCGGAAGCAATACGTTGTCGTTGACGACGCAAAATCGGACCCACAGACAATTAGCCATGGAGTTCCACAAGGGTCTGTCCTAGGGCCTCTCCTATTTCTGATATTTATAAATGATATTATCAAATCAACAACATTTTTCAAATTCATACTTTTTGCCGATGACAGCACGCTTTCTACGGTCCTTCCGAGCCAAAATACCGCTATGATTGCGGAGAGCATAAATAATGAACTCCATAAGGTTTCATTATGGCTTAAAGCTAATAAAATAAGCCTCAACATCGAAAAAACAAAGTATATTACATTCTCATACAAGAAAAGCATATCTCTCCCACACATAAAAATTGGCGAAGGTGAAATCGAAGAAACCAACTCATGCAAGTTTCTGGGCATCATAATAGATAAACATCTGACCTTTAAAGAGCACATCGCTAACATTAGTTCTAAATTATCGAAATCCATCGGAATCCTGAATAAAGTTAAAAATTACCTGCCTGAAACAGCTTTACGAATGCTCTACCGAACGCTCATTTCACCATACTTGCAGTACGGAATAGAAGCATGGCACGGAACTGATAAAAATAAAACCAATATAATTTTTACTCTGCAAAAAAGAGCAATCAGAGCGGTAAAGAATCTAGAATATAATGCTCACACAAATGATTCATTCAAAAATTTACAAATACTTAAACTTCCAGATCTCTATAAAATCTCCATTTGTAATTTCATTTACAAAACATTAAGAAATGATGGCGACAATAGCCTGAAACTATTATTAAGTGCGCAAACTGGTCATCACGACCATTTAACCCGAAATAGAAGTAAATTCATGCTTCCTTATTATTCAAAGGCCCGGTCGCAACACAGTATCCTCTTCGTTGGAACTAAAACTTGGAACTCAATACCTGCGGAGATCCTTGATAGTAATTCTTACAAGTTATTCAAAAGAAATCTCGAGACTCACTTCCTATCGGAATATTAGTCATGTAAGATCACCAAGTCAAATCTTGTCTCCAACATGACTGTTTCCAATAATGAAATTTGCCATGGGTAATATGTAATTCGCCTTCAGTCTGCTGTTAAATCTTTTATCGAATGTGCTGTTAAATATAGTCCACATAACCTATATTGTAAAATGAAATATCTGATATCGATTGAATTATCTCACTGATCAGTCTAATGTGAAACTAGGTTAAGTGATTTAGGTTAAACATTAATGTACACCTTAGAATAATGTTGATGGTAGGATGCCCCAGAAGTCGCTGAACTTATTCGGGCCCACAGGTAGCTATATTCAAACTTGTCCATTGTACTAGACTTAAGAAACATTCTACTTCTGTATCTCCTGTGGTAAATAAATTGTTTAAATTGTTTAAAATTGTTTAAATCTGATTTCATACACTATACTCTAATTTGACCATTAAACTAGACTTAAGAAACATTCTACCTCTGTATCACCTGTGGTAAATAAATTGTTTAAATTGTTTAATTTTTTTAAATATATGCTTATATAAACTATATAACAACGAATTTTCGGTTCTGTAACTTCAAAATTGTAGGAGAAGATAGATTTTGAAAAAAACTTTTTTCGTTTTTTCGAAAAAAGTGCAGATACAAAAATACATCAACAATGAAATGATCTTTGCAGCATTGCACGCCTACTGTGAAAGTTTCATAGAAATCCCTCCGTATATAAATTTTTTTTGGGGTAGACGGTCCCCTTAAGCCTCCCTAACTGCTACAAAAAAGAGCGTATCGAAGAGAGGAAGGAAGAAGGCACCATTTAGTATAGAGATGAGGGAATGCGTGATCTATTTTGAAGAAGCATAAGAACAGTAAATTAAGGAAGAAGTTCATGAAACAAGATAAAAATTGAAGAAAATGGTAAGTGTTGAACAACAGGCAGCAGTGAACCGAGAAAAAGGTGGTCCTTAACATAAAAAAAAACATTTTATTTCAACATAAACAAGGCATACCTAACTCTCAGCTCGGGCTCTCTCACATTTTCAACCTGGGAGTGCTAATTCCCATAGATACAATAGTTGGATCCCCCTGAGGGGTGATACTGATTTATCTGCAGGAAAATTATTGCACATGAATAGAATCAAAATCGTGGGAACAAACATTGTGAAGGTGAATTTAGAGATTAGATGAGCTGCTGAGATTGGGCGGAAAGTGACCATGTCTTTACAATTGGCTTCGCACACCAGGGTCTAATCCAATTTTGAAAAAAATCGTGCGTGTTACCTACGACATTTTTGTTTGAATTTTCAAATGAATTTCCCAAGGAAATTTTTCACTTCATTTACAACACCTGTAGCGTACAAAAAGTTTGATTAAGAACTTCTATGCATTATGATCTACCAGATATGATCTCGCTCTTGTTGCTAATGTTCTAATGTGATACGTTATCAAATGTATCAACTTTTCGACCTCTATCGTCTATACATGCCATGATGCTCTAATTACAGGCGTATAGTTTGAACAGTACCTGCCTAAAAACTCAGCAGAATGTGGCTGAAAATTTGTTTACTGTCTAAGGTTGCGAAAATATCGCACACGCAATGGTAAATATGATTGCGGAGTTTCCGTTCAAGCAAGATCGATCTTTTGAAATTGAAGTTCAAATGCGCACTAATTTTATTCAGTAACGTCCAAAATAACAACGCTATTCAAAATTATTTTGGTGGTAGTATTATGGTCACAGATGGAAACCGTAACTGACTACGTTTCATTGCCTGAACACGTTCTCTTAGCTATTTATTGCGGTCCTTCAGTTCAATTATGATCCAACCTACGCACCCAGAGAACACTCGTGTTTCTATGCCGATTGCAAATCCCGCTGAGCATTCCGATTTCCTGAAAAAGCTCAAGTCGAATAATAAAAGAAGATTTAGTAACTGTAAATATTGAATCAACTCCCAATTCATTGACCATTACAAAGTTCACACCCGGATAATTTTCAGAGTTTCGAGTTTCTCGAGATTCGTTCAAACTTTCATAAAAATTGAAAATGTATTTTTGCTCGGTTATACAACTTCGTTTTCCGGACGGGGCTAAAGTGAATATCGGACATCATTCAATATGTTTTTGATGACATACATTTTGCGATGATCAGCATTTCAATTTTACTGCAACAAAGCGAAAGAAATTAAACAAATTGGACCAGAAATTCATAACGAACCATTTTGAACGTCTTACAGCTTGTGCAGAGTAAGAACTTCAAAATCATTTCTAGCTTGAAAAGACATTTTAATTAAAGGGTTGACAACAAATATCTCAAGTTGCAATATTTATTCACGGTTCACACTTCTTAAATTAGTAAGTAGAAAAGAAAGCTTCATGCGTTGGCCTCAATCCAATCAACGAAGTAGGAAACTTGAGTGTAGATGCCAGGGTATCCTTCGAAACCGCAGCCTATGCCAGAGGACTCAACGCCGCAAAGGATACCATCGCAAACCAATGGACCACCTGTATCTCCATAGCAACGGTCTTTGCCTTTTTCTCCGGCGCACATCATAGAGTCAGTGATCTTCGCTCCTGATCCATAATCCTTCCTGCACGTATCGTCGGACACGATGGGCACAGTCACTTTTTGCAGAATGTTGGAACTATTCCCCAAATATTGGGTTTCACCCCATCCAGAAACGACAGCATCTCCAGTGAACTCCTCGAGTTTTGCGGGCAAAGTCACAGCTGAGACGTACTGGTTAAACTCCAAGGGAGACTCGACGAAGAGCAGCGATATATCGTTTTCGGAGGTGGGCGGGTCGTAGTCTTCATGCAAAACAATTTTGACGATTTCCCTTAGCTGTTCGTTGGCCGATTCTTCATTCAAGTCGATCTCTCCGGCAACGATCTGAAGAAATTCAGAATGAATAATTAGGAAAATAATATTTTACACCAGTACTGCCAGATCACTAGTATAATATTGGAGTCATCATTATCTTCAATACGGAACGTCATTGCCAAATTCAGAACAAAATCACTGAAGTTTTACGTTTCGTTCATAATTTCCACCAATGCTTATCGAGTTCTATAGATTTAAAAAGAAATTGAACTTTACTAATCCTTCATTTCTTACCCTTAGATTTTTCGGATCGTCGTAATCTCTACCGAGGATGCAAAAACCTGAGCTGATCATGACGTTCTCGTTGTAGATCGAGGCGCCGCAGATTTGGACATTGGTGCCGAAGTTATTGTCGTGGACGCTGATCATGAAGGGGATCTCCCCGGGAGCAGCGTCAGTGCCTCCCACGATCTTGTTGTGGCCCCTCATGAAGCGCGGAATGGTCGCTGGGGCGGCTGAAGTATTGAATAAGACTTTGTTATGTTCCATGCGACAGGAAAGGGCTAGACGTTGAAAACTATTATCGAAGTTTTTTTCTGAACTCTTTCTGATAATGGAATAAGCCAATTATTATTTCACAAAGGCAATGCACCAATTTTGATGGCTTCTTCATTATTAGATTAAAACATTTTGAGTGGTTAAGCTACTGCAATTAAAAGGTTAGATGGTGAATATTTTTTGATGTAAATAATTTTTACGTTAAGTTATGTTTTGCGTGCTGCTCGATGTAGCGCAATAACAGCTAAGCTTTGATCATAAATGTTACCAAATAATCTTACCAATTAAAAATAATTTTAATAAATGCGAAGGATTTTGGATTCATCAGTAGCAATGTACCTTTTTATCAATAAAAATTGTGTCAATGTTTGCATTATGAAAGTAACCTTCATGTTATTCGGAAGGTTATGCAGAAATATGAGAATATTACCAAGGGTTATGAATGAATACTACGGAATAGTTAATCTTCCTGAAATGTTTTACAACTGAACTTGGTCTTCAGTTTGTACCTATGACAAATGGAACTTAATAAACTCTGGTCTAATAAAATGATCACTCACCAACAGCGGAGGCAACCAGAAGGCACAAGACAAGGATCTTCATGATGAATCACTGGTGAGAACTGAAGTGTTTCTGCCCAACTAAAATGTTCTTATATACTTAAATCCTCTTGTATTACACCAGGTGATTGGAAGAAAATCCCGGTCTTGATATCAGAGTGAAATTTTATCGCTTCTCAGGGATTTCCAATAACAATCTGAGATAAGATATGCTGCGACTTAACCAGGAAACAAGATCTGTTCAATGAATACATGTTTTGCATGCTGTCAGTCAATTTACATGACAGTGTTCCACACCTGATGTTCAATTAAATTTTTCGAAACAATTATATACATTAAGGGAGCTACTACCCTGTATTTTACCTAATATACCGTATTTTTCAAATTTCACTGTTCACGTTTCTATTGCATCTAGAGGAACGGAAAATATTACAGATTTGAAAAATCAACTTCTAGACACGTTTTCTTCCATAAAAATATTTTATTTTCGCAATATAATAAAAGTGATTGTGCAAACATAAGAAAAATATAAATACCTGCGCAAATCTTTTCCCACTCAACAATTTTTTACCTAGAAGCGCGATTGTGGTCTCATTCGACGCAGAAGGACTGCGAAAACCTCGTAACGAAGGATTTTTAAAATTTCGAACTAGAAAAAGAGTTTTTGTTACATTTGTCCAAAAATTTTTACCCCAGGTAATTCCTAAATTATTTCTCTATTCGCAGCTTACACGATATTGCAGCTGGGTGAACGAAAATAAATACAGAGATGTAAAATTGAATCCTGAACACATTTGCCTTTATGAATATTTTCGATTTTCGCAAAAGAAAAGTGAAATTTTGGGACATGTGTAGCAATAACTTTTTTCTAGTTCGAAATTCAAAAAAAGAGCCTGTTTCCCTTCGTCGGGTTAATTTGATTTTGGTTATGCATTTAAATACGAGTAACTAAGAAAACATAATCTAAGTGATTCATTGTTGGATATACTATCGTCAGTGGGCACTTATATTGAAATTTGAGCAAACGAAAATAGGAACTAGTGATATGAGAGATTATTTTATAAGTAAAATGGGCAGATTTAAATGATTTTCCTTCTAAGACTATGAGGTCGACATTTGAGACAATTTTTTCATTCTTCTGTATTAACTAGTATGTCAAATAACGAGCTCGGAGAGAGTATAATATTATTTACCCTAATACAATATTATGATGTTTCCTATGCTGATAATACTAGCACAAAAGAGTTCACCGGAGTCAAAAACATGAGAAAAATTGTTGTACAATGCTAACCATCATAACATTTTCAACACAGCTGGGACAACACAAAAAGTCCGACCTCCTAAAACAGTGTTGTCATATTATACTCACGAGTGTAAGAAACGACGAATTGTCACACAAGACTAACAAGAGAATTTTTGGAGAAGAATATATATATATATAGATTTATACAAATAAATATGAATCAATATATATTTTTATATATATATATAATTGAACTGCAGCTTACAATTATTGTGTAAACGCAAGATAACGAGGTTTTTTGGTTTTAAATCTTTTAATTTGACACTCTGGGGAAGTTTGTTCCACAGTAAAGCGCCTGATACTGGCACAGTTTTTTCCTCAATGTACGATGAACAGTAGTTGATTAATACATCATGTCCACTATTAGGCTTTAGGTCGGTGACGGTGGGCTTTGTGCACTAGAAACCTTTCCTGAATAGGAGTCCAGCCGAGTTCATTTATGAGAGGTGTCACGTGATCACCCATTTTTAATTTACCTTTTCATAACTCCTTGGCTACGAAATTCATGAATTTGTTGAACTCTTTTTTAATATATATAGGCATATCACCCCATTATTGGCTACATGAGTCAATACTCAATAAAACTAAAGATTGAATGGCCAATAATCTAGATTTTTCGCCGGGTATAATTTTTATGCGATGAAAAGACATTGCAGTTTCGTAAATTTTTTTGCTTGTTGTCTCAACGCAAGATTTGAAGAACATGTTTCTATCGAACCGACTGCCTTAATTTTTTACTTCTTCTGATGGCTAAATTTCATCATTCATAACCGTAGGAGTAAGATTTTGAATTTTCTGATTGCGTCTTTGGTTCCAAAAATAATGAATTGCGTTTTACTTGCGTTTACTTTGAGACAATTTGTGTCATACCATGATTTTAGGCTGATCAATAGGGTTTCAGGCCAAATTGCGTCTGTGGCATTTCCGATTCAAAGCTTGTCATTGTAATTTGAACATCATCTTCATACACAGAGATTCGAGTGTGAGAAGGCGTTGGAGGAAAATCGTTAATGAAAATAGAAAACAATAGGGGACCAAGAAAGGATCCGTGAGGAACACCAAAATAATTTTGAAGGAATGGGTACGACAAGTTTTCTAAGAAGACTGCATGAGACCCATTCGATAAGTAGCTTTTGAACCATTAATTGCGTATTAACTCCTAAGTTCGATATTTTCCGTAGAAGTTGATCATGTTCGACACTGTGGAATGCTTTGCAGAGATCGAGTAGCAGCAAAAGTGTTACGTGTTTTGATCGATATCACTGTATATTTTTTCAGTGAAATTAGGCAGAGCGCCTTGAGTGCTAGTGTAACTCCTATAGGTATATTGATTTTGATGAAGCAAATTCGACTAGTCCAAGTTAGAGGAAAGTTGATTTGTTGTCACTTTCTCAAATATTTTGAACTGGACAGGTAAAAGACTTATGGGCCTGTAATTTGATGCGGTATTTATGTCGCCAGTTTTATGCAACGGTCTAATTATGGAGTTCTCCATAGGTTGGGAAACTTATTAGTTGCAATTGATGTACTTAGTATCAAAGGTATCAATGGTGCTGTGACTGGGAGACTGTCTTTGATACATTGAAGGCTGATAACATCATGTCCGACTGATGTTATATATTTCGGGGAGTATAAAATATTTCGTCCCTATAATAAATCGACAGGACGCGGTTTTCAGAGGCCTCCACACTCCACGCGGTCTCCACACTGTAACAGAATTTGGAGTAAATGTGTCACGCCATTTCGCATTTAAGTCACAGGGAAAAAATGGACTGCAACACTTCGATGTGAATTTCACACTGAAACAATTGCCTAAAATATACTCGATGCTACTTTGGGGTCAGCATTTCAAACTCTGCGAAATTGGAATGTCCATACTTATTTCAGCTGACTTTGTACACTTCCTACTATCGACACCGCGAAAACCTCACACTCTGCCTGCGTGAAGTAGTTGATTATGAAACCATAATTAGGTTCATATCTAGTTTATGTGTAGAAAGTTTTTTGTAGTTACGGGTTACGCATAAGTAAAGACAATCTCTCACCGTACCGCTATTTTATCTCATGTACCCAAATGTGGTTAAAGAGAATACTGAGAGAATGAGCAACCTAAAATGTTTTTGTTGTTGCTCTCAACCCGGAACTTTATTTTCCCGAAATTTCTGTTAGAAAATTAGGAATTATTTCTTTTGTATCCACCAAATCTCTTTAATATTTATCTTAATTATTTCTGTCGCCAACAATGAGCAACACAGCAGTCAGCTCAATGTAGTAGGACAAAGTTCGTTTTCATGATTACAATTATTTTTTATTTTCTGTATTTTTATTTACCATCCGTACCATGATCAACATCTGAAATTCATTTTTGTGATTATATAAATTTACATGTTTCTAGATATGAGTGCTGTGTTATATTTTTTATAAATTATTTTCGGCTAACGTTGTCTCGCTACTTTGAAATCGCTTTCGACGGTGTTTCCGCCGAGTTCGGCAGAGCGTATTCGTGTCTATCCTTCTCTCGTTTTTTACTTACAGTGAAGTAGTTTTTATGGGTTTTCAATCATCCTAAGAAGCATGAAATACCCCAGAGAATATATTTCGTCTGTTTGTCTCATTGACATTTTTAATCCCTGAGAGGGCTGTTGTACTCTTCTAAGGCAGAATCTCCTCTGGACACTTTTCTTGTCAGAGACAAAAGTCTTGTGACTATTTCACACAATCGGTTTGAGGTTATGTAATTTGATTTTAACTTTCAATTTAATTTTGACATTAAACTAAATGCCGCTCAAATTTGCGGCGTAAATTTTGAACAACTTATAACATAAGGCTGTCTCTGACAACAGGTCAGGGACGCCTGAGTAAATTCATTGAAAGGAATAATATTGATTAAAATAAGAGATGCAAAATAGGAGATGCGCCAGTAAGGAGCAGTCTCCAGTCTCCAAGCATCTTCGAAGAAACGACTGCTTAACGTGATGCCTCCTATGCCGGGTCGTTACCCCAGCTGGAACCAAGGTCTCATCCAGCTCCACGTCGTTGCCGATGCAACGGAAAGGAAGGCCAGGCGTAGCCCAAGCTGACACTGAACGATGACGTCGGTAACGTCAAAAGAACCGGAGCTCGATCAGTACTGTCGCACGGCCAGAAAATTCCACCCGCTACAGACTCCGGAGTGGCAGAAGTAGGAACAACAGTATTACTGTTGGAGAAAGCAAAAGTGCAGTTGTAAGGAAATGGATGTTTAGGTTAGACTATTGTATTTACGCACTATGACAAACTTTGAGGATTGATCTATCTACGGAAAACCCACTGACCTGAGCTAATTATGCACTCAGTGTGTGTGTACACTTTTGGAGAAGTCTTATTTGAGAAATTTAGAGGAAATCAGTCGAAGGTAAGTGCTTCAGGCTGGAAAAATAGAAAGTACAGCTGAAAGCTTAATTTGATTTTAAAAAGTAGAAAATAGAGTTAATTTGAAGGGATTTACGGTTCACAGATAAAGTAAGAGTTTCAGCGCAAGATCAGCGTGTTAACGAGCGGATCGGTTTTAGCTGCGCGGAACTCAGCATTTAATTGAAGTTTATTTGATTAGGTTAAGTTTTTTAATCGTTTGAATAGAATAGCCTAAAGCACTATAGACGAGAATTAAGCATTGATAGGGGGAAACTGAAAATAACGAAAATCACACGACAATCACACAAACAAAAAATACAGGGAAACAGAACATCAGGAAGGAAAGAACTTATCCAACCACTGCCGAATCTCCGTAGCTTCACGAGAGCGCACTCCAGCCAGTGCGTAGCGACCAGGCGTTAAAAGTGTTCTGTTTTACTAGCGCGCCGCTAACCCTGAGCAAACCTACCAAAACCCGTGAATACAACCAATTACCCAATTACTCTCGAAAAAAACCTGAATGGAACGGTGAGAATTTTCTCACAGTCTCACAGAAATTAACAGAAATAATATTTTATTTATTGTTAATTTTATTTTGTTTCCAGGTTGTGTTGAAAAAAGTGTTTGTACTTCTAGCTGTGCTAAAAACGTCAACACAGCCTCTGGGTTGTTCGATTCTCTTCTATTTGAATTCATTTCTAAAATCCCTGTTGTTGAAATACATCCATATAGTGTACATGTCTGATATCAGTAATGATTTCACATTAAGTCTGGTATTTTGGCGCTTGAGTGAACAAGCGAAAAATTAATCTTAGTGTTTTTGAATAAGCGAAGTGACTAAACTTTTTCTATGTGAACATCTGAGGCAATAAACATCTATAGAACTTATGAAGTAAGGAGTGGAGCTATTCGATTATTCTGATAACTCTTATATTCGTGTGAACACATGCATTCAAATTTAGCGTCATTATTTAAGTCTTACTTTTCAGTTTCCAATGACTCTTGCATCTGCAGCACAAGTAAATAGTTCACCAATAAACTTATATAATTTTTCAACGCAGCTCACTACGATTTAAAAAGCACCTCGTCCTCATGAATATAAGTATATTTTTTTATCTTTTCCTAACGTTGATGTGTTTGATGAGAGTTCATACATGTGAAAAATGAAAATGACATTCACAGAGTGACTAGCCTTTTCCATCTGTTCTCATTCGTCCAAAGTCATATTTAAAAAGTTCGCAGCTATTCCAGTTATTAATCTTGGGATTTTATATTTTACATCTTTTGTTGAAGATACTTGATTGAAGAATGAGAAAAAAGACTGCTTCATGCGTTTTTTCTATGTGTAAACACTCAACATTGTGGGAGCATATTTTTGTATTTTCTATCTCTAGTTAATAACCTCAGGTCAGAATTAGTTATATCATCAATATAAAATATAATTTGGGATAAAAATGACAGCATTTTAAAATCATTCATTCATGTACGTCTGTTAGTTTAATGATTTGGAAGGCTTGTTCGTCTGTTAAATTTGCTCATTTTTAAATTTGACAAATGGCACAAACTCCAATGAAAAGTCAATGATATCCCATCATTGAAGCGCTTGAACTAAATCGCTATTCTTGGAAGATGTCTTATATTAAAATCTTATATGAAAAGGACCATAAAATCAGTCTGATTTTTATATAGCGCAACTTTAACACCATCACGTTATGTCATGCCTTTAACGAGCCATCGAGGAAAGATGCTCTTGTTTACATTGTTGCATTCGCTGAATGTGACTGAGCTTTTAAACATGACTACAATTTTTTCATTACAAATAGTTCACAAAAAACAAAAGAAAGCTTTCAGTTTGAGAGAAAATTGTGAGAAATAGGGATAATACACCACGCAGTTTCATTTTGGGAATGATACTACGGGAATCCCTGATGATCATCTCATCTATCTTATAAACATTCCCGAGGCAGTTGAAATTAATTCATGATGTTCTTGCTGTAGACGCTTCTTTATCAAGAACATATTTTCGATAATTTTAAGTACGACTTTCAGACTAAAAATTTCACTGTAGCAGCTTAGAAGAGCAGATAGGTGTGTTTTAGGAAGCAAGATTTTTAGTTAGGTGAGGTTATTTCATACGTAAGGTCGCAATTTGTGCTTTCATGAAATTGAATTTTACCTGCGGTAGAGATTACAGCGACACTACATATATCCGTGATGCTAAAAAGCAGGAAAGAAAGAGAGATAGAATGAAAAACAGTTTATTTCCAATAAAGATGGGACAAAAAACATCATTGGTTTTTAAAGCATATTAACGTAAGGACTCTTGGATGCACACACACTTTGGGGTCGTAATTGCCATGTCTATAGCGATGATTGAGAGAATAGTTTGAAAAATGTATTCCCATTGTTGCAAAATATAGGCTTCATTATACATGTAACTGCAAGTTGAAAAAAACACAATACCAGTGAAGATGTATTTTTCAAAACGGTCTTATCCGCACGCGCTTACATAGCAATACGGGCTCAGAAACTTGTAGTATGAGGAATTATTGTTGGAAGTAAAATGGGTGGCTTAAAATATTTCTGCGTCTAAGAAAGACTATGAGGTCGACGTTCGGAATAATCTTTTCACTCCTATTTATCAATTTATCTATCAATCAAAGAGCTCGGAGAATATGAAATATTTCATCTCAACATAAATTTTTGATATTTTAAAACTAATAGAACTGGAACAAAAGAGTCTTCCGGAGTTAGACACATGAAAAGGATTGTTGCACAACGCTCACCAAAAGATTTACAACATAATCCGATTAATACGAGAAACCAACCACCGAAATAATGCTGTCATATTATACTTATGTACGAAATATTAAATTGTCACACAAAGCTTACAAGATCATTTTAGGAACGAGAACAAGAAGAGATAACATTAATCAGTCGTGGGCTTGCGATAAGCAAAGTAAGTGATAATGAGATAATATCTCTTTAACTGAAAATTTATCGCTTGTCGTTTATCGCAAGACTGGAAATATTAATTATTTTCAAATTCCCCGTGATAAATCCAGCGATAAAGTAGAAGACGAAAAACCCTGACGGCGGGAGGTTACAGTCATTGTTGCGCAACAAACTGATGTGGACAGGCACCTAGCGGCCCGCATTCTGTTGTCATCAAATTTGCCAGATTGACTTGGTTCAGTCTAGCTGACGTCAAAAATTCTAGCCTTTTTAGGACCTTAGTTGACTTAAAATGGAAATTTTAATCTGGAAACCCTGGTTGTCACTGTTTCTTTAAATAGCCCCCAACTGGACGCATCTGATCTCAGCTCTGTATTTCATATTGCTACCAGCGATCCAAAACTTCTTTGTGTGTTATAACTTATACCTAATTCTCATTTTATATAGCTATCTTAATTAAATATTTAATTAACATGTATTAGTTTTATATATTTTTTGCGTTTTGAGGTGCGCCTCATGCGTGCCTCACGTTCGCATGAACTTCGCGTGATTTTGTGTTTTAACTTTTCTTTTCTGGAAATCGTTTAGGTTTCTGCATTTTGTACTGCGTTATTAATTAGTGTCGAGGCGGGCGCGGTTCAGTGTTCGAGAATAGTGAAATTAGTGATTAGTGAGTTTCAAGATGTTAGTCAAGAGGACAGTGGAGGACTTTTTCCGATTGAGGCCAGCAGCATTGATGTGACTCAGGAAAGGGAGCGGAACATTTCCGGGAGTTCGGGATTTGTGAACAGCCCCACCATCTCCAGCGCGAGCTCCGTAGTGTCCCTGGGCAGTGAACCAGAGAACAGTTATTAAATAATACATGGTGTCTTAAGTGTAAAAAGAGGTCTTCAAATGCAAAAGTACGAAGAATAGAGTATTTTTGGATTTATCGCAGGATTTATCACTTATCGCTTATCGCTTTAAGGTATCTTGGAAATTTATCGCTTTATCGTAATAGGACTTAGTGAGGAAGAGTACAGCTTTATCGTTATCGCTGAATCGTAAAATTTATCGCTGCCCATCACTGACGTTAATGTCCCAAAAAATTAATGGTTCTGGCAAAATTACATTGTTTCTTTAAATGTCTTAATGTAAACGTTCTTAAGATAAACATTTATGGGTGTCATGGCCACCCATGTCAATGCTTATACAAAAGACTGAAAGTAAAACATATGAATATCATTCTTAGGCAATAATTTCAAGTCGGATGAGGTTTATTGATAGATATAAAAAAGAAATATAAAGATGAACTAGGAGGGTGCCTCGTGCATTGATATATGAGTTTTGATTTTTTTGACATCAAGAAATATTGTTGAAAGAATTTATAGACAATTTATAATAGGAACTAAAGGGTTGAAATAACAGAAATTCCTAAAAAATTTTTTTTTGTGCAAAGTATGACAAAAAGAAAAAACATGCTTTAAATAAGTCGTACAACATATTCACGATATTGGTTATATAAATATTTCACAATAGTATAGGGAAGTGACGTGTTAAGTAACGTGGCAGGTTTAATAGTAATAATAAAAAAATAAAATGAAAATCTTATTTTATTTTACATATGCGAGTCAATAGACGTTTCATAATTCCTGCTTCTCTTTTCTCATTCTTGGCCTAAACCCTAAGAGTTACATCGAGTTAGGAGGACATTATTGCTATGTTTCTATTTGCCATAATGATTATTTGCTGTGCTATTGAAGGGCTTTAGTGAATTGTGTAGACTACTTTTGTAATTAACTAACTAATAAATATGCCTGCTGTACTTGAGTTGGTATATCATATTTCCTAAAGTTCGATGCGAAGAAAATACTGATTCACTGCTGTTGAAGTTTCACACTCGTTTCTTATAGGTACTGTCAGACACAGATAATATGAAGAGTTTTTTAGATTATTCATAAAATGTATATTTTGAATGCAATCTGTGCTGTTCATCACTTAGCAGGAATTTGCTCAGAAGTATCTAAAAATTTTGCTTGAAAAATAGAGCAAGCGCATATCTGCTTTTTAACAGTAAATTTTTAGCAGCAATAAAATAAATGGGTTGAGTGTAAACATTCCTTCAGCTCAAAGTTCGTACAAGTTCTACTTTACAGGTCAAATTAGTTGTTCAAATTTAACTTAAGCGCTATGTAAAATTTTTTATAGAATATAATAGAGGTGAAATTAGAAAAATTATGCTTTATTCCAATCAATCAAGCCTGAAACATATCATTTTGTACATTGGGTTTTCAAATGCCTTAGAACTAGCACCAGGACGCCATGACGGTTACCCCTAGTCAAGCCGGTACCCATTTCCGATCCTCGGGTAAAGTGGGGAATTGTGCTTGAGTTCTGCCTTTACCCAACGGGGAGAAATCACCGCGCAGCGCCGGGATTCGAACTGCCGACACCTTCTCGGAAGGGCGCGTTCTTAACCACTCTGCCACGGTGACCATAAAGACAGATTAATTTTATCACTCTTGGAAAATAAAATTTACATGTTAAACTTGCAAAATAATTATATCTTGTTATAAATCAAAATTGTGGTACATGAACTCATTTTAGACGGAATGATAAGATAGAGACAAGATTCACAGCCGCACTGCTAACCTATATTTTAAACCATCTCTCAGATATTAACGCTCAAGTTTTTCCAAAGACAAAGAACGCAAAAATGCATTTTACACCCAGATATTTAACACAAATTTTATATAAAGATTAAAATCAACAGATTTTATGAAAAATATTTACGACAGAGTAAATTTGACAAATTTATGAAGATCAGCATTAAAAAAATGACTTGCCAAAAATGTTTTTTATCCAACTAAAGGAGCTCGAAGAAAACATATAGGAAAGTCTTCCTATACGCTAGTCTTTTAGAAAAAAATTTCACCAGTTTTTCGTCATTACGTGATTTTCCCAAATATGTCGATTTTTAATCAATATTTCACTCCTGTAAATTCATTGGCAAAAAAATGTCAATTTTTCGAGAAAAAAAAAATTCAGTCATGTTAGAAAGTGACGTGATTTATGACGAGAGGCATATCGGGGTCGAGACCACGTTTACGGTCACCGTATTTTCTTGAACTACAGTGATCAGTAACATCAAAAATTACAAAGGTTAGCACGATTAACTGAATCCTTCGTTGTAATTACCGTAGAGTTTATTCAAACATTTTGAACAATTTTCATGCACAAACATACACAAACAAAGCTGCATTTCTTAATATCTGTCAAAAAAATTTAGTTAATATTATCGGAATAAATAACTTACTGTATAACAATATTCACAATAAGTCAAGTGCCAAATACAGGAGTTGAATTTCATGGCATTGCTGTAGCAGGAAAGAAATTTCTCTCCACGTAATATTGAAAAGGTGACCGTTAGAACCTATACAGTTATAAAAATAACCTTCGAGTGTTTCTGTACAATTATATCTTTCCCTACAAAATTTGTATAGAATGCCTTTTCTCTCAATGGTACTCACACCTCTTCATTAAATTGCGGTAAAATTAGTACGGTTGCACTGACAAACCTTATATACACTTCGCAAATGACAATCGACGAACGAAAGCAATAGATAAAGACTCAAAGTACGTTGAAATTGAACTTGTTTTCATAGACAAAAGAGAAACACCCCCGACGAACATTATCCATAGCTATAGCAGCGACTTTACGGTCTCGAGTAAGGACGGAAATCTCTTCACTTTTGTCCTCCAAAAACGCGAGTAAAGAAATTATCAGCAAAACACTAGGTGTGAAAGAAAAACTCTCACCACCTAGCGTCTACAACTCTCACGACTACAACCAGAGTATACTGCAAGCTAAATCGCTGAAACGTTTGGCCAAATACGTGAGTTCTGAAACCAGACTTCTCGCCTGAGCTCACGAGGATAAGCCTGTTAATCATTAAAACACTCAAGTGAACATGCTCGATGAAGATCATTGTTCTAAATTTGCTGTTTTATTTTACTTCGCTCGGATTTTCTTGGATATTCTTTTTTCGACGCCGATCAGCATTATTAGTAATATTACCCGTGTTTTTTTTTGTACCCACCACCGTGGAGAATGTTTGACCAAAACAAGATTTTCTCAATTATTGACCGAGACGTAAACTCACTGTGCTTTCACTTAAACCCCCTGAGCGTTGCCAACACCTGAAAATTCAAAGGTTTGTATGCAGTCAGATTCATCCCCTATCTCACATTTTGCCGAGCGAACAGGATAGCATGCACGGGAAGACCGCATCTCTGAATTTATACGGTTCGTAAATGAAAGCCGGCTTTCGTGCTTTGGTTTTGGGAAATATATGAACGGGACGTTCTCAGAAGAGAAATCCTCCCCATATTAAATTCGATAATTCGATGCGCTGGCCTATGCAGCCGCAGCGCTGTAAAACTGGGGAACACCATGCCGACTGCACAGGGCGCTGAGACCAGAATCGCCATCCGGCGTACCATTGTTAATTACCGTAACGGGAGGCGGGTGAGGCCCATGAGACCCGACCCCTCTCCCCCAGCCGTACCCCCGGTTGTGTGGGGGAGGGGCGGTGTTATGCTTCTCCGCATAACTGTGTAAGGAATGTCGCTAAGGATCCGAATAATCGTCCGGCCAACGACTTATTCATAAATGATTCAAAAGACCAAATAATAAGCCTGATTTCTGCGAGAAAGCATCACAACATCGTTGAATTCTAGAACAATCGACGCTTCAGGAACAACGCCCAGACGTCGTCGAAACTCGTAACGAACAACCATGTCAACCGAAGATGCCAAGAACCTCAACGGGTGTCTTCATTTGCTTTAATTAATATGTTTAACATTGTTTTGTGGGGATTTTTATATAGTAATGAGGGTAAGGTTAATGATGTATGTTTTCTATTCGATAGTAGGGATATATCACGTTCTTATTGGTAACCTTGTTAGGATGTTATTCAAAGTTGGCACCTCAAGGTGACGCCAGAGGCGGGTTGCCTGAGGCCGAGGGACTCAGAGGGAGAGAGCGTCAGTCGGGCGAGGAAGACGAACGAGAACGGTCACGTACGAGCTCAAATTATCAACCCCGGCCCAGATGGGTCGAGGCTTGCCTCTTAAATCCACTATTTCAAGTCATCCTAGAACATCTGTGCCCTCATTCGCTCGAAAGTGATTTACTTCAAGAATACTCAACCGCAGTGCCAATTTAACGTAAATTAGAGATTGACAATCTAGACTGCTAACTGTCGGAGCCATCAACCTGGTCTCTCTGCCCTCAATAAAACATGGCGGCCTTGCTCCAGCGCGCCAGCCAGGCGACATTCAAACTGCGAGCCCTGATCTCCAAATCTCAGTTAAGTCCCTCTCTGATATTATGTCGATCCGAGTCCCCGCTTAAGCTTCTAAGAATGTTAGGATTGCGAGTGCGGAAGTCACATTTATTCAATTAATGCGTAATTTCGATGATTAATGTATCAATAATTTCTCTTGTCCAATAGCGAATTTCTTTAATGTCCTTGTGTTCTTCATATCCTTCAGATAGATAGGAAGAGATGAGATAGATTGATTTGGAAAGAAAAGATAATGTTTGAAGCCAGGAAACACGGCTAGAATGCACGATTAATTTATGGCCTTAAGCCGTTCGCAACGCTTACCGAAGATTGAATTAAATATTTACTCAGACTTACTCTGAGTTGGTGGCAGCTACCTTGATATTAACAAGTAGAAAATAAAAGAAATGTGACGAATAATCTTAATGTCACGACTAATAATATCACATGGAAAAATATCATGCATCGCAACAAAGAATGACGGCAGAAGAAAATGAAGACCGTGACCTCAGCGAGACAAAATAAAGAGGGTCACGACAGCGGCTCAGAACCTTTTTTTTTTTTTCTCGCCCCCATGTTACCCTGCTCGTGTGGCGACCACCCTCCCCTTCGGGGGGTGTGGGGGGGGAGCGCTGTCCAGGCGGGGTTGAGTGGGACGAGTAGAGGACACTTGGTGCGGAGTCGTAGTCGAGGACGGACAAACCGGGTTGTCGGGGTTGATTTGTGAGACGATCAAGACGGCATTTTGAGTCGCCGGTGAGTCTAGAGAAAGGTCAGGGACGCGGACGTAGGACTCAGAGAGTGCTTCCGCAGAGTACTTCGGAAGGAGATCGGTGATTGATTCGGTTTAAACGTTAGCAAATTCGACGGCAAATTATTGACTGTATCGTTGAGGGCGCATGATTTCAAAGCGTCTGCTTCACGCTTCGTTGGCTCGACGTTTTCGGTGGCTCGACGTTTTCGGTGGGTCGACAATTTCCTTGACTTGAAATATTGGGTACACAGTTTGTCGTGTTGGTATCGTGAGCAATCCATCGAAAGATAATCGTGAGTTGAGTTGTACTGTTGTCCCGAAATCGAAAAGGGTTTTTACCATGCGTACTCGTACCGTCTTTACTTGCCTTCTAATAAATGTGTAAAGCTTGGGCCTCGTATATTTTCCTTTCTCGTCTCTCGTGAACTCGCAACTTGTAACACGCGCCTTGACCGCGCCATAGCTACCAAGTCATATAACGGAATCAATCTCTAATTTAGTCGGAGCTTTCCGCCCCTGGTGGCAGCGTCGCTATCGGCAACCTTATCATTTAATAACTCATGACATACTCAAAGTAATCTGAAAACTCTAATGCCATAAATCTAGAAGGAGCGGAAGAAAAACCCGACTCGTTACAGTGGAGGCAGCGGTGCTGGCCTTAAAAGCTTGTGAGAGCGAGAGAGAGAGAGGAAAAATGATAGAGAGAGTAGGTGGTGAGAGACTGAAAAAAGAAAAAGAGAGAGGAAAAGAAGAAGGAACCCGTCCAGAGGCAGCGAGCAGCAACGCCTACGAAGGACCAAAGGAAAACTGTAAGTAAACACCATTTCATTTCATTTCTTTGTATGTTCCATGGGAAATCAGTAGAACGTGTCTTTAACTGCAAAAATTTATTTATTTATTGTTTTCTGTGATGTTGGTTGTGCGAGCGTAGCCCCTAACAGAGTGAGCCTATCGCGGCGCAGCCTGAAAGTGTTATTTTTGGTGAGATTAGAATTTCTGATAGGGATCGCTGCACATGTGACGTAGAAGCATCGATGATTCTTTAGGAATAATACCAATTTTTCTTTATGTTCTTCGGAAGATACGTGTGATTTTCGCGCTCTCGTTGTAAATTAGGTACCGATTGGGAATTTTTTTTTGAGCAGGATTGCAAATTTAGGGAACGATTACGTGCACTCATTGACGGAAAATATATATTGTTGTGTCATAGTGAGGGCTGTCATGTCATGCCTTTCTCCGTCTTTAAGTCATTTGGGTTTTAGCCCGCCATTTTTAAATGAACCGCTTCTCATTTGACTGTCCTGAAAAGTTCTAGAACGAATTCGTGATTTTGAAATGAGCGATATTAGGTCAATAACTTAATTATATCAGCAAAGTTAATCGTTAATGTCGCTAAATGTCGATTTGTGAAGTCGATAATATCTTTATTATAAATAAGAATAAAAAAACTCCGATACATATTCAAACGTTCTAGCTCTGTTCGCGCAATTAGGATTAATTGCTGGAGTTCTCTGCCCTTTCGTAGATTCTATTTCAGCGGGCTGCGCATTCTGGGGTTTTAACCGCGGATCTGGGTTTTTATCTGTCTCCTGGGGTTTACAGTCATGAATTGTGTTGGCAAAACAATTAATTTCAAGGAGCAACAATGATTGTACTACTTGGAAACTACGAAAACAATAAAAAGAGGGTAAGAAAATTTATTCATTAACGCCCTTTTTTGCTGATCTGGTTTTTTTTGCGTATGCTGGGGTTTTTGGTAACATTCTCGTTTGCGACCCTTGTTGTGATAGCTCTCGCTTCGCACTATAGCAAAGGCTCTTCCGAGGGCAAGGTGTGATAGTTCGTGCTCAAGCGACCTCTTAATTTCTCTTGTGCCTGCGCTTTAAATGTGTGTTGAGCCCTTTTAAGTGATGATTGAACTTAATAAGAGTAAGGAACTGAAGTGAAAGTGTGCTTTATATCTGTAAGAACGGTAGATAGCCATTCTACCTTTGTGTGTGTCATTCGAATATCTAAAGTTGAGCCGCAACGAAGGCCGTCGTTTTTTGAAACGTTCTCTTAATACTTTGTGGGTAAATGTTGAGATGATAGGAAGATTCTTTAAAGAACGAATTTTGTGCCTATTAAAATCATGTGTAAGATCGAAGAAGTGCGTTATTTATTGAAGGGGCCGAGATGCTTTAATTTGCAGCGTTATGATTGAATTTGAAGGTCATGTGCATTTACGAGTCATCTATATGCAGGTGTCGTGTATTGCTGCGCCTCGAGAACCTTATAAAAAAGGCCGACCTTGAGCCCCTTTCGTGTCTTTGTAAAGTTAAGCCTAGTCTGGTTTGTAAATTGCGTGTGCGTATGATAATAATTTGATGTGATTTCTTTTACTTTACAGGCAATGTAAAACATGAAAAGTAGCTTAGGGTCTGTGTCGTAGCGGAGGTCTCGCATATAAAGATGTGAGTATTTTGAAGTGGAAAGACGTACCACCTTGTTTCCGTCGTGTCGAGTGATAACTAATTTTTAAAAGATGTAAAGGTAGAATAATCGAGTAATACTCACTGGTTACCTCTGTTGTACCAGCAGCTAAGCTCTAGTAATAAAAGCGGAGACGATTAGAAACTTCTTATTTAATTTTACATTTTGTTTTCTCGCAGTGCTTCTTATTTTCTTGAAATCTGCGTTGTTTTCGAAACTGTTTATATCGCAGAGGCATTGATCGCCTTTGTGATCGTGATACTAGGTTAATGCATTAAAGCTTGTTCTTTCCTTGTGCCGCCGAGCTAATTTAGTTGTAAACTTGAATACTTTCTTTGTGCCTTCAAGCTGATTTATTTGTAGAACTAAATAACCCTTGTTTTTACAGTGACGTATTCACCCGCGCCCAATACATGCTCCTTCTTCTTCCGGTGTTTTTCTCTCCCGCGGAAACTTCGGGGAGTAAGGGCGCGACAGTCAATCTTTATTGAGTGGCATACTCCCGAGACCTCTGCTGACCCACAGCTGCATCGCTCCTAAACGAAGTAAGTGCCATTAGACTTCGCGGCGTAGGGGCTTTTATTAAAAATGGAGTCGGATAGACCACGGCAGGACTCAAGAGTCGTGCGGCTTGATCGCATGACTCGTCTTCAGGAAATAATTAAATTAAAAATGTCAAGCGCCAGACGGGAAGCCTGGACTGAAGAAGAATGGAACCAGGAATCCCTCGAGTGTCTTCACCAATTTCAAAATTGGCGAGGACTCGTGGAAAACGAGTTAGAATATCTAAGAAAAAATGGAGCCGGACAAGAAGCTAAAAATCTCATGGCTGACTGCCGGCAATTAAAGAGGCAGGTAAAGTGCTTTCTCAACCCTCGTGTGAACGACCTTTCCAGCGAAAGCTCCACGTCAGCTCACTCAAGAAATGACGGTCGAGGATCGGGGCCAAAGCGAAGCACCTCCTCTAGAGCTGTGTCTGTGGCGGAGTCCACGAGGCTGGTAGACTTGGAAATTTCTATAAAGAGGATCAACATTGAGCACCAAGCACGAGTTGCGGCGCTCAGGTCGCAGTGTGAGCTCGCTGTGGAGCTTGCTGAAGTAGAAGCAAAGGCAGAGAAAAGTAAAATCTCACTTGAAATAGACGAGATCAACAACAAAGGTCTCTCCAGCCCCGACGGTTCGATCGGCGCAGTCAGCGAAACGGAAAAATCTAGGCACACCGAAGAATGGGTCTCGCAGAACCACGGCAGTGTGGTTTATTGCGTCCCTCCACCTAACCTTTGTGACTCTCAGGCACAGCAGCGGGACGCTGCTGCCCAGTTTCAAGATCGAAAGCGAAATAAGGCCTCCAAAATGCGTCAAAATGCCCCGTGCTCATCGACGAGCTCCGACTCTAGTTTTTTGAGCCGTTCTGAGGTACGTCCCCCACCGAACCTGGAGAGTAGAGGAATTTACAATGCTACACTTCGGAGTTCTCGCCCGCGGAGAGTTCGGGAATCAAGACCCACTCGAGCCGCTGACAACAATCAATGGAACTCTATCAATTACAACCCTCAAGACCCGCTTTTGTGCTACCTAGAAAAACCATTGGCCAGCAGTGACTACTGCGCGGGAAATGAACTTAGGCTCGACGCCGCTTCAAGGCATCTAGTTTCAATGGAACTAAAAAAGTCACCTCCCAACCCTTTCCGAGGCGAGCCTAAACGTTACCATACTTGGTTCGCTGAGCTTCGCAACGACTTAAAGAACCTTTCTTTAAATCCGAGCGACGTGGTCAGCATCCTAGAAGCGCGCACATCTGGGGAGCCTCGCGACACAATCGTCGGATTGAGGACTTCATTCGGAAGTGATCCGAAGCGAACTTTGGACGAAATTGTCTCTCAACTAAGAGAACGATATGGCTCGTCGGAGCAAATCACGGCGGAGTTCAAGAAGATGATCGAGAGATTCGACCAAATAAAAACGACTGAATTTGATCCCAAAACCGCTCAATCGCGGCAAAAGTTGGGCGACCTATGCTACAGCATCCAGGGGCAGATGAGGGAGGTGAGAGACTTGGAATACTACAATTACGCTCTGGGCCTCGAACCAATTTATGAGAAGCTCCCGGATTTTATTAAATGCCGGTGGAATAAATCCAAGCTCAGCTACCAGAAATCTCATAAGCGCCATCCTCCTTTAGAGGAATTCTGCAGGTTCTTGCGCGAGAATGCTCAGCGCATGTACTCGGGAGTTCTCACCAAGTTGGACAACGACCAGCATACTGGACCTAAGGGCAAGTCCAGCAAGCGAGCCACCGTGCTTGCTGTTGAATCCTCGCAGGTGGAAAACACGAGAACCGAATGCCCCTTACACCATAGCTCCGGGCATTCTCTGGCGTCTTGCAATAGATTTTCTTATTTGGATGCTGCGGATCGTAAGGGTATCGTTGTGGAGTGCGGTGCGTGTTTCCGATGTTTCGGAGCGCACCGTATAGCTCAATGCACCGCAGATCAGAGGTGCGAAGCCTGTGGTTCCAGCTCTCATCACACGCTGTTTCATTCGGACGGGTCTGAGGGGCAGAGGCGCAGCCACTCAGAAAATTTCGGCGTACGGGGAAGAGGTTTTGCTTCGAGGGGAGGACCAGCGCCTCGAGGACGCTGGTCCCGCAGGTCTCCGCCTCTCAACGAGAGACGCAACGCTCCAGAAATGGGAAACCTGTATACGGAAAAGTGACAACCATCGGAAAACAGAAGCTGCTCTAAGATGGTCTTGGTGGACGTGACGGCGCCCGGAAGAAGCAGTAGAACTCTCCGCTCTTACGTCATCCTGGATGACCAAAGTACTAACTCTTTCGCCACATCTTCTTTGTTAGATTTCTTTGCATTACCACACAAAAAGGAAACGTATTCCATCACCACGATTTCAAGTTCTAAAATTAAATCCTACGGTCGGACTACGGAGGGCTTTCGAGTAAAGGGCATAAACCGCTCTGAGTCTTATGCTCTTCCCCCGCTATTCGAGCACAACGGCATTCGTCATAATAAGTACTACGCGGCAACGAGAGAAGACGTCTTAAAGAACCCCGACATTGCTCATCTTGCATCAGAATTTCTCCCTCTGGACTGCAATGCTCCCGTGAGTCTGTTGCTGGGTCGAGACGCAGAGGAAGTATTAGTTGCAGATCTAATCCACCGGAAGCCCCCTGTCTACAAAACACCTTTGGGATGGGCTGTTGTTGGAAGAATCAACCCTTCAGAGCCTCACCCGTCGAACATGCAGATGAGTGTGTATCAAACTCAAGTCGAATATCACTTTTCGGCTCAGCCTTGTTTCGGTCCTCTGGCTCCAGTCTTCGACACCAGAATGGACGACGAGAGTCCTGGACCGTCCGTTGAGGACAGGAAATTCTTGTCGCTGATTGACGAGAATATAGTTGTAAATGCTGAGGGGCATCTAGAAACTCTGCTGCCATTCATAGATCGCATGTCTAAGCTTCCAGACAACACGAAGGCCGTCTATCGCCGCTCCAGAAACACTTTGGTGCGGTTAGTCAAAGACCCCGCCAAATTACAGCAGTGTTTGAAGATAGTCCAAGACTACGTGGATAGTGGACACGTAGAGGTAGTTCCTTCCCAAGAACTTCAACCGGCTGAAGGACACTTTTGGTACCTCCCGGTTTTTCCCGTTACACATCCCAAGAAAAAGAAGGTGCGCATCGTCTTCGACTCTGCGGCGCAGTATTTCGGACGCAACTTAAGGATACCATCCCAGGCCCTTGTCAGATTCTGTCGATTCCATGGTCATTTTGCATGCTTTTGTTGTAAAAGGACCCTTAGGTGGTAGACTATTCGTTCCTAAAATTTTATGGCGCTACGGACAATAATTTCCCCCCCCCCCGGGGGGGGGGGGGTAAGGCGACCAAACTTTTTCAATTTTTCCGATTTTGACCCCACATAAAAAGAGAACAAATAGGAAATGGAAAAAAAACTCAATGTGAGTTTGTTAGAAATGTTCCAAGGATTCTAAAACTGTCTTTGCTTTTGTTCTACCATCAAAACTGAAGGAGGAGTTACATTTTGAAATATCAATATAAATGAAAAGCACCCAAAATTTTCCATTTTTTCCCGATTTTGACCCCATATAAAAAGAGAACAAATGGGAAATGGAAAAAAAGCCGAACGTGAGTGTGTTAGAAATGTTCCAGGGATTCTAAAACTGCATTTTTTTTTGTTCTAGCATCAAAACTGAAGGAGGAGTCCCATTTTGAAATATCAATATTAGTGAAATATCAATACCTAAAAACCAATATGTCAAATTTTTGCAAAATCTAAGGCCTAAATTAAAAAAATGAATAGAATCAATTGTGTTTCTTTTCAAAGGTTACATATCATAGTCAAATTTCATAAGAATCAGACTGAAAAAAGGAAAAAAATATTTTTTTGATGAGTAAAAATTTTTATTGTTTTTTTTTATGAAATCACAATTCACAGTTTGAATATGAAGTTATGTATGGAAAGTATCGAAATAAAAATTAAAACTGCATTCAATTACATCAATTGTTCATTATATTACACTTAAACACAAAATTTTTTTTGCTTATACCCAACACTTTGAATTTTCAACATTCATCCTGGGACTAGTTCTCGAGTTTTGATGCTAGAACAAATCCAAAGACAGTTTTAGAATCCTTGAAACATTTCTAACAAACGCTCGTTCGGCTTTTTTCAAATTCGAATTCTTTGAAAAAATATATAGCTCTAAACCCAAAAAATTGTTGCTGATTTTTTAAATTTTAAAAATTTTTGAAAAAATAGAAAAAATTTGAATTTGAAAAAAACTGAACGAGTGTTTGTTAGAAATGTTCCAAGGGTTCTAAAACTGTCTTTGTTTTTTTTCTAGCATCAAAACTGAAGGAGGAGTTCCAATCTGAAATTTCAATAAAAATATACCAAAAACACATTTTTCGTCAAAAAAAAAAGTAAGGCCTAAGTCGAAAAAATGACACGAGTAAAAAAGGTTTACTTTTACAAAATACATATACTGGCCAACTTTCAAACGAATCGGACTAAAAAAGTTGAACAAGTGGGATGGTTTCCTTAAACGGAACCTTGCTTCAGGGGCCAGATGCCAACAATAGTCTTCGTGGAGTGCTCCTTAGGTTTCGAGAGAACAAGGTTGGTTTCGGTGCCGACGTGGAAAAGATGTTCCACGCCTTCTATGTCCGTCCCTCCGACCGAAATTTTCTCAGGTTCTTCTGGTTCAAGGAAAATGATCCTTGCAAAGCACTTGTCTCATACCGGGCAAGAGTGCACGTCTTCGGAAATCGATCAAGTCCGGCTGTCGCAACTCACTGTCTGCGCCACGCCATTAGGGAAGCCTCAAGAGAGGAGAGAGAAAACGGAGACAGACTTGCCTGGAAGGCTCTGAGCTACGTCGAGCGCGGATTTTACGTTGACGACGGACTGGGATCCGCAGGTTCAGCTGAAGAGGCCGTCGACATTCTAGTCAAGACTCGAGAGTACCTGTAGACGTTCAAGGTTCGTCTTCACAAAATCTCTTCTAGTCATCAGGAGGTTTTGAACGCATTCCCGGAATCGGAACGCGAGGAAGGAAAAGTGGAGTTTTGGGAGGATGGTTGTAGTCAGCGCACTCTGGGAGTGACGTGGAATACTACGACCAACCGGTTTGACGTACATACCGAGGTGGTGGACCACCCGTTCACGAAACGTGGTTTGTTAGCCACCGTCAATTCAATCTTCGATCCAATCGGCTTAGCTAGCCCCGTCGTATTGGGAGGCCGACTGATCATGCGCACCTTGATCCCTCCCGTAAAACAAGACCCAGAAAATTTGGCAAAGTTGGGGTGGGAAGATCCTCTTCCCGTCGCTCATCTTGCGACGTGGGAATCATGGAAAAAGTCGTTGCGAGGACTCTCCGACCTGTCGTTGGACAGGTGCCTCATTCCTGGAGACTTCGGGGAGGTTCATTCACGAAGTTTGCATTCCTTTGCCGACGCCTCTGAACAAGCCATAGGACATGTCACCTACTTACGATCAGTCGATGTGAGTGGACGAGTACACGTGTCTTTTGTAAGCGCTGACAGCAAGGTGGCTCCCAGAGCTGCCACAAGCATACCACGTTTGGAACTCTGCGCGGCCGTCGAGTGCAGCGAGGCCTCCAGAAGAATATGCGAAGAGATAAGCGTCGAGATCAACGACGTAGTGATGTACTCAGACAGCAAGGTAGTGCTGGGCTACCTCAACAACGAAACTAAAAGATTTTCAAAGTATGTGACTAGAAGAATTGAAGCGGCTACGAAGGTTCGTCCCAAGGAACTCTGGCGGTACGTAGCCACAGAGTGCAACCCGGCGGATATGGCCTCTCGTCCCACAAGCGCAGAGAACCTGAAGAGGATATGCTGGTTGACAGGCCCTTCCTTTCTGTGGGAAGATCATCTGCCTGACGAGCAAGAAGGCGCAGATATCTCGCTTTCCGTGAGTTTGCCCGAGGAGAAACTCGTCCAGGAATGCTCGAATTTCGTCACCTCCCTTCAGACCCCAGAGCTTCAGCGTGAAGTTCCTGCCTACTTAACTGGTGACTTTGTCTCTGTTCGTAGAGCATCAAGACTGGCGACGAACTTCTATTTCAAATGGAAGGACCGAACTCAGCAAAGAAAAGGAGTGGCTCTGGCCATCAGACCCTTGGAATCACTAAACTTCGGGGGTGAGAAGTTAGCCATCTCTGACGTTCAACACGCAACCTTTCAAGACGTGATCAGTAATCTCAAGAAAGAAAAGGACATTCCTCTGCTCCACCCTTTGTCTTCTTTGAGCCCCTTTATTGATGCTGACGGTCTGTTGCGAGTAGGCGGACGCCTCAGGCACGTCAACTTGCCCGGGTGTATAAAGCACCCCATTGTGCTTCCCGAAGACCACACGCTCACCTCTAGCATTGTGTCTCATTATCACAAACTCTCCGGGCATCAAGGTGCTCACATTTCTCATGGAGCCGTACGAGATGCAGGCTATCATATAGTGCACGGAAAGAAGGTCATCCGTAAGTTCGTAAATGACTGCGTCGTCTGCAGAAAATTGAGAAGGAGACCGGAAGAGCAGAAAATGAGTGACCTACCGGAGGACCGACTTGCTTGCACCGCTCCCTTTACGAACACAGGTTTGGACGTGGCAGGCCCGTGGCAGGTCGTCGAGGGAATCTCTACGAGAAGCAATAAGAGGACTTCTAAGGTATGGGCCTTGGTGTTGACCTGTCTAACCTCTAGAGCGGTGCATGTGGAACCGCTGCCTGCCATGGACACTTCTAGCTTTCGAAACGCTCTCAGGCGATTCATGTGCGTTCGTGGATCGTGCAAAATCATAAGGAGCGACCGCGGTTCTAATTTTGTCGGCAGCTATAACCAGGACCTCGACATGAGGTCACTCTCCAAGACGCTGCAAGACTTCGAGGTGCAGTGGATCTTTAATCCCCCTCACGCACCCCATTTTGGTGGAGTTTGGGAACGTAAAGTGGGAGCTATAAAGAAGGCCATGTTGTTCTCGCTTTCCCAGTGCGGCATGCGAACACATAGTAGAGATGAGCTCTACACCTTTTTTCAAGAAGCAGCATCAATCGTCAACAACACGCCATTATGGTCCCTATCGAGCGACCCTAATGATCCACAACCCCTGACTCCAAACATGCTCCTAACGTTGAAAGAAGCGGGCGACAACCCTCCTCTCTGCGACACCTCCCCTGCGGACCTCATAGCCTACGGAAAGAAGCGCTGGCGTAGAGTCAACCATCTGGCAGAGGTCTTCTGGCAGAAGTGGAAAAGCGACTACATACAGGAGCTTCAATCGCGCTCCAAGTGGACGAAGAGGACAACCAACTTGAGCCCTGGAGACATCGTCATGCTCGTCGAGCCCGCTCCGAGAAATAAATGGGCGATGGGTAGGGTAGTCAGGGTCAAGAAGAGCGGGGACGGTCTAGTACGTTCCGTAGTGGTATCTCGGGCCGCTACTGCGGGAGGTACGATAGCGTGCGAACGTCCGATAGGCAAAGTAGTAAGTTTAGGTCTCCGTGGAGACAACTAGACCTCATAGTGTCCGATTCTTGAATCAATTTGATTAGTGTACTCTATCTATCGTGCCCGTCGCAACTGTGACGCGTCCTTCCAGTCTCCCTGTCAAGCTTACCTATTGTTAATAAGCTTATTTCAAGCGGTCGGCGGAAGGTGTCTCACTGCTGCCGATGGGGGGAGGTGAAGAGCTGCAGACTTCTCCTTCCTCTCCCGGTAGTGGTGTGATGCGTGAAGCACGTTCGTTTTTCCTCCCCTATCTATCTCTCACTAAGTCAGTTTGCGGTTTGCCTACTATAGAGTATTAGATTTTGAATACTGACGGGGTTCGCCTCTAATTTTGTTGTATTATTCGCTCGTAACGTTCCTAACACTAGTCACGTGCGTTGTTCTTGTGCCTATCGGACTAAGGAACATTGATCTCTATCTAGATTTAAGAAATTTCGTATTGTAAACGGATTGATTTTATGGTCTTTTAGTATAAGCGTAATGTTACTGATTATCGTGTACCAAGCTAAGGTACTCTTTACGTGCTCTCTTCAAGCCGTCGCAAGGATGTTTGCCTGTGTATTTTTCCAAAATAGGGGGGAGTGTCATGTCATGCCTTTCTCCGTCTTTAAGTCATTTGGGTTTTAGCCCGCCATTTTTAAATGAACCGCTTCTCATTTGACTGTCCTGAAAAGTTCTAGAACGAATTCGTGATTTTGAAATGAGCGATATTAGGTCAATAACTTAATTATATAAGCAAAGTTAATCGTTCATGTCGCTAAATGTCGATTTGTGAAGTCGATAATATCTTTATTAAAAATAAGAATAAAAAAACTCCGATACATATTCAAACGTTCTAGCTCTGTTCGCGCAATTAGGATTAATTGCTGGAGTTCTCTGCCCTTTCGTAGATTCTATTTCAGCGGGCTGCGCATTCTGGGGTTTTAACCGCGGATCTGGGTTTTTATCTGTCTCCTGGGGTTTACAGTCATGAATTGTGTTGGCAAAACAATTAATTTCAAGGAGCAACAATGATTGTACTACTTGGTAACCACGAAAACAATAAAAAAAGGGTAAGAAAATTTATTCATTAACGCCCTTTTTTGCTGATCTGGGTTTTTTTTAGCGTATGCTGGGGTTTTTGGTAACATTCTCGTTGGCGACCCTTGTTGTGATAGCTCTCGCTTCGCACTATAGCAAAGGCTCTTCCGGGGGCAAGGTGTGATAGTTCGTGCTCAAGCGACCTCTTAATTTCTTTTGTGCCTGCGCTTTAAATGTGTGTTGAGCCCTTTTAAGTGATGATTGAACTTAATAAGAGTAAGGAACTGAAGTGAAAGTGTGCTTTATATCTGTAAGAACGGTAGATAGCCATTCTACCTTTGTGTGTGTCATTCGAATATCTGAAGTTGAGCCGCAACGATGGCCGTCGTTTTTTGAAACGTTCTCTTAATACTTTGTGGGTAAATGTTGAGATGATAGGAAGATTCTTTAAAGAATGAATTTTGTGCCTATTAAAATAATTTGTAAGATCGAAGAAGTGCGTTATTTATTGAAGGGGCCGAGATGCTTTAATTTGCAGCGTTATGATTGAATTTGAAGGTCATGTGCATTTACGAGTCATCTATATGCAGGTGTCGTGTATTGCTGCGCCTCGAGCGCCTTATAAAAAATGGCCGACCTTGAGCCCCTTTCGTGTCTTTGTAAAGTTAAGCCTAGTCTGGTTTGTAAATTGCGTGTGCGTATGATAATAATTTAATGTGATTTCTTTTACTTTACAGGCAATGTAAAACATGAAAAGTAGCTTAGGGTCTGTGTCGTAGCGGAGGTCTCGCATATAAAGATGTGAGTATTTTGAAGTGTAAAGACGTACCACCTTGTTTCCGTCGTGTCGAGTGATAACTAATTTTTAAAAGATGTAAAGGTAGAATAATCGAGTAATACTCACTGGTTACCTCTGTTGTACCAGCAGCTAAGCTCTAGTAATAAAAGCGGGGACGATTAGAAACTTCTTATTTAATTTTACATTTTGTTTTCTCGCAGTGCTTCTTATTTTCTTGAAATCTGCGTTGTTTTCGAAACTGTTTATATCGCAGAGGCATTGATCGCCTCTGTGATCGTGATACTAGGTTAATGCATTAAAGAATGTTCTTTCCTTGTGCCGCCGAGCTAATTTAGTTGTAAACTTGAATACTTTCTTTGTGCCTTCAAGCTGATTTATTTGTAGGACTAAATAACCCTTGTTTTTACAGTGACGCATTCACCCGCACCCAATACATGCTCCTTCTTCTTCCGGTGTTTTTCTCTCCCGCGGAAACTTCGGGGAGTAAGGGCGCGACAAGGTCCAACCGTGAGTAATTAGGCTTTAGTGCTGGAAGGAAATACAGGATTATTTAATTACAACATTTCGGCCCACTAACGTCATATTTCAGCTCTTAACTCTTCCTCACCTTGTCGTGTTTAACGAACCGCATTAAACTATTCTGACACCTTATACTTAACCTAAAACTGTTCTTGCTATTAGAGGCCCAACTTGCTGTTCTATGTACCTCTGCTGAGAGACTGCATTTCAGCTGGCGCCTTCCTCCTTTCTCTCTTGGAGACACCTCCTAGTTTTATTAGCGGCTAGAGCGTTTTTTTTAAACCAACCGAATATCTACTCTGTTATTGTGGATAAACCAACAAATCGTGAGTAGAACCATCCATTTCAATGTTTTGTGTGTTCCCTAGGACACAAAGAATACGTGCCGATTCCGCATTTTGTTGGTCGCTCTTTGTCTGTGTTTGGGGAGGAGATCAATGCACCAAATAAAATTTTACTCTGTCGTTCAAAGAAAATATTTTTTTTGTGTGTCTTGGGCTGAACTAGGGTCAGTTAAAGTGAATATGTATGAGTAACATTGCAAAGTACAGGGAACGATCAACGTGAATATTTACGCAAAATTTGTGCTGGTATATGACTCGTTTTAACTGTATTTGGTGTAAGGAGATTCCCTCCTGACGTATGGTTTTGATGCCCTACGCATAAGAGTCCGCATTTCGGGTATCTTTATTCAGTGGTGCCCTCCTCCTCCCTCTCTTCGATACACCCGAAGATAATTTTTTGATGCTTGGTAACCAGTACTTATCGTAAAAGTTGGATGTTCATTGTTGTGTGTTGTTGATTTGCAACTGCCAATAGATATATTTGAGAAAAATTTGTTGATAATCGCTGAGTTTAAGCTGCAAAATGTCTAAGGACCAAGAAAAGTCTAGCAAGGCAGGAAGTTCTGCTGCCAATAAACAGGACGCAGGAGCCGCTCAGACAGCTGCAAGCGGGCCAGTGCTTGGCAAGCTTCCGAAATTTGACTGAAAACCAATGTGGTGAAGTTTCTAAATACCGTAAAGAAACGCGCCGCTCGTCTAGAACGCGCTTCGGTCAGACGACCGAAGCACTGATGTCATCCGATATCTCTGCACTGACACCGCGGAGAGTTTTCTGGATTCAAACCCCGAGCTCGAAGCATGCGATCTGACGGAGCTGTCCGAACGCCTTGAGGATCGTTTCCTCAAAAGCATTTCGCTGACGGATGCACACACGGAACTGGCCGCGATCAAAATGGACCGGGGCTCGATCGAGGATTATGCTGCGCGACTGGAGACCTGTTCGGCTGCCTTGTCGCATGTCATCAAGGAGTTGCAAGACGCATTATCCCGCGACAAGCTCTTGGCGAATGTGTTTGTCAAAGGTCTCGACCCGGCATTGAAGAAGACAATGGCAACATACGAACCAAAAAAGCTCGCAGATTGTGTCAAAATGGCACAGAAGTGCGAACGAATGCTGGAGGACGAAAAACCGCGCAGGCATATCTGCGCTAAAGACGAAGTAGAAGCCGCCCCAACCCGGCCACCACCTAGATGCTGGTCGTGCGACCAAGTAGGCCATTTCTCTCGAAAGTGTCGCAACCCAGCGGTGATTTCCAGACAAAATACATTTGCCCAGAACATACGGCAAAGGACCATGAACTGTTTCAATTGCGGGCAGGCGGGCCATATGGCCATACAGTGTAGGGCACAGTGGCCGACACCGAATCAAGCGAGGCAGATCAGACAATTGGACGAGTCACAAGGCTCGAATCCCGCATCTCATCGGAGGCTCAACGCTGATAACATGACACCGTGGCGATACGCACAAGGCCCGCCTTGCAGAAAAAACTAGGGGTGCCTGTCGACACACCCGAGGCCAAACCGATCATACAATTAACAGTGAACGAACAAGACTGCGGAGCATTCCTGGATACCGGATTGGTTTGTTGTCTAATAAGGCCTGACATGGCAGAAAAATTTTTGTCGGCAGGATTAGGTACAGTAAGAATAAAGACTGCCAAACTGAAGTTAAGTACAGTGAGTGGCGCGGAAATAGATGTGCGGGTCAGAGTTGCGCTGAACATCAAGATAGGAGGTAACACGTATGTGCACGACGTGATAGTGGCTCAAGTCGGAAATTATCCAGGAGACATACTAGTAGGGCTCGATTTACTCCAGCGCATAAGTAAGGTGACGCTGGACATGACCGGTGGACATGGTAGTAGAGTGATCGTGAACGGTCATTCGTATGCATTAAAGGATGGTAAGTATGCCGGAGAGTCGATCAATTTGATCAGACAAAGAAGAAGGGTAAGTATGCGAAAGTCTGAGGTCGCGGCGGTGCTACCAACAATGAGCAGTGACGATGGTGAGAATGGTATCACCGACGAGCTACCCGAGGCGGAAGTACCAAGCCTAGAGCATCTGCACACGCAGCAGCGTGAGAGTTTGTTAGCGCTCCTCGGTAAGTATGCGACAGCCACTTCTCAGCACGAGCAAGATTTAGGCCGATGTGACTTGCTCCCACATCGAATTGACACCAGGAACACGGCGCCGATTGCTACGAAACAATGGCCTCTGCCCCAGGCAACACGCGCAGCAATCGAAGAACAAGTGCAGAATATGCTAGCAATGGACGTAATTGAGCCATCAGCGAGCGCGTGGGCATCTCCGGTGCTCCTCATCAAAAAGAAGGACGGCACGCATAGGTTCTGTGTTGATTTTCGACGAATTCATGAAATCACGCTCGCAGATAAATATCCAATGCCACGAATCGAATAAATTTTGGAGTCCCTTGGAGGCGCATGCTACTTCTCAGCCATAGACTTGAAATCAGGCTACTGGCAGATTCCTGTCGCGGAAGCAGACCGCGATAAGACAGCATTTGCTACTGAGTCGGCTCAATACCGCTTCAAGCGCATGCCGTTTGGGCTGACTACAGCCCCAGCCACATTCCAGCGCCTGGTCAATCGAGTATTAGAGCCAGTGATTGGAAAGACGAGCTACGTTTTCATAGACGACGTAGTGGTATTTTCGAAGACGTTTGAGGATCACATTGCTCATTTGGAGGAAGTTCTCGCTCTCCTTCAGAAGTCAGGACTGAAAATTTCACTGAAAAAGTGCAGCTTTACCAAACCATTCATCGAATATTTGGGTCACGTTGTCTCGAAGGACGGAATTCAAGTTGACCAACGGAAAATCACGGCCATTCGCGAGTTGTTACCACCGAAGAAACCGAAAGATGTCCGAAGAATTTTGGGAATGGCAGGCTATTATCGAAGACACATACCAAATTTCTCGGAGCGAGTCGCACTTTTGACGGCATTGACTAAGAAGTGTGCCAAATTTGTGTGGACGGACGAACATCAGGCCGCATTCGACGCGCTCAAATTGGCTCTAGCGGAAGCGCCGGTGTTGGGTTACCCAGGTTTTGAGCGACCGTTCAGGCTGCACACCGACGCGAGCGATGTCGCACTGGGAGGAGTACTGACGCAAGAAAAGGACGGCATGGATCACCCGATCGCATACTACTCACGGAAATTTACACCGGCGGAGACTCGGTACAGCACAACCGAGAGAGAAGCTTTGGCCATTGTGGAAAATGTCCGCCATTTTGCTAGATATCTCTACGGCCGAAAATTCCTGATACTAACCGACCACCAGCCCCTTAGATATCTCTTCCAATACAAAGCTACCGTTCCACGTATCGCCCGCTGGGCAGTGCTACTGTCGCAGTTCGAATATGAAATTTCATATAGACCCGGCAAGGAGAATGTGATTCCAGATACGCTCTCCCGAGGAGTGGCAGCCGTCCGCCCGACCGTGACGGAAGCGCTGGACCCGTACGAAGTTTTCTGTGCAGAAAAGGTAAGTATGGAGCAGCGCAAAGCACAGCACTGGGCCAAGGTCATCAACGCATTGGAAGGAAAGAGTGAAATGGTGACAGATCCGAGCCAGCACAAGGATTTCGTGCTAGACAAAGACTGTTTATTCTACCTGGAAGTGGGCGACAAGGGGGACATTCGCAAACGTGCAGTGATTCCCGAATCCCTAGTGAAGCCCGCGTTAATAATGTCGCACGATACGCGTATTTCCGGACATTTTGGGGTTAAAAAGACCCTCTACCGTGCTAGAGAATTATTCTTTTGGCCAAATATGGCACGACACTTGCAAGAGCACTTGAAAAATGAACGACGTGTCAGAAGCGAAGTCCCCACGGGGGCCTTAAAGCAAAAATAGGCGAATTACCGCCAGTCTCACGACCGTTAGAAAGGGTAGGTATTGATCTCATTGGAGAGCTGACACAGTCACATGCAGGACATAGATATATTCTGACGATCGTGTGCCACTTCTCTAGATACGTGCAGACTTACCCACTGTGCGATAAAAAGAGCGAGACCGTAGCGCGAGCGTTCATGGATTACGTATGCCGGTATGGCTGTCCGGAACACATCGTGTCGGATCGAGGTACTGAGTTTACTGCCCAAAATTTTCAAGAAATGTGCCGCATTTTGAAGTCCAAGTTGCACTTCACCACGGCCTTCCATCCAGCCAGTAACGGAATGACGGAAGCATTCAACAAATTGATCAAGACAACGTTGGCAGCCACCGTAGAGAAGGATCTTACATCATGGGACGAGCAGCTACCTTTTGCCACGCTCGCTCTAAACTGTTCGTATCATGCCTAGGTAGATAACACGCCCTACTATTTATTTCACGGACGCGACGCTCCCTTGCCACTGTCTGATATTCTGCAGCCCAGGATACTAAACTATGCTTGGGAGGAGGATTTTCCTAACGCCGCCTTTGCCAGGTTGCAAATTGCGTTCGAAGACGCGATGTCAGCAAGCCGAAATGCACATGACAAAAATGTGAGATATCAGCGCGTGAGAGATAAGGAACTTAGAGTCGGCGATTGCGTGTTTCTCCGGAACACTACAGGAAGAAATAAGGCTATGGGAAAATTCCGACCGAACTGGATAGGCCCATACCGGATTCAGGCCCTTCCAACACCGATGAACGTCGTGATACGACAAGTCCACGGCCGCCGGCATGAGATAACGGTCCACAGAAATAGACTTAAGCCCGCGTCATTTCAGCCAGAGGAGGCTTTGGTAATACAAGACGAGCGCCCCCGCAACAAGGGGAGGAGCGTCGAGCACATCACCGAAGTACTTCACGAAAGATAGCGATTCGGAAACCAGCGATGACGAAATCTACGTAACAAGGCCTGAAGCGCCCTCACCCCTACCCACCCCGGCAGCTAGGTGTTCTTACGCTCTTAGATCTGCAGGTCCGGTAGAGGAGAGGACTAAATTAGCAAAAGCCTATGTAGCAAGTGAATAATAGATAAGCTTACTAATCTAATTTTCCCTTACAGAATAACCTAGCAAGTAAATAAGAGATAAGCTTACTAATCTAATTTTTCTTTCAGAATAACCTAGCAAATAAATAGTAGATAAGCTCACTAATCTAATTCCTTTCAGAATAGCTTAACAAGAACTGTGTAGGAGTACAAATAAACAGTAGAAGAGCAGTAGTTCGATCGAGTGTTAACTGCTATGCAAGTAATCTCTTACGAATGCTATCAGCCAACATGAGCGACTGTGCTCAGAGCTTGAGAGCGCGATACCGGACGAAAGTCATAAAATAGACAGAGGCATAAAGGGACTCACTCCGAGTCTGGGGAAAGATGAGCTCAACCGCAGGAAGCAAGTGCTACGCGCAGAAAAGAGGCGTGAGATACAAGTATAAATTTGACATACAACTTGTAAATAGCGGTACTAGGTAAATTATGTCGCTGTTGGCTGCGCATTTTAGAATGACGGGAATAAACTTAGAGGTAAAATTGCATCGTAAGGTTTGACATTTTCGAACAACTGCAGAGATAAGGACTGTCACATCGTAGAAGCAATTTGATTGCTGGTCAATTGACTGAGATGTGTAAGGAATGAAGAGAGATTTCGAAGGAAACTAGCCGTCTAGGCAGAGATACAATTAGACAGTAGTACAATCTCAGTATAGCACGGCCGCAGCAGATGTTTTCCTTCACATAAATAGGGTCAGTAGTGAGTACGGCTCTCTAAGTCCTCTCATAACTAGTAGGTTAAAACAACCAATAAGGGTGAAGAACTTTTCATTTTTTTGAGTAGTATTTATAAGTACAATCTTACTAATAAAAAAATTTCCTTTCAGATGTAGATTTAAGAGACAGCAACTTGGATGGGAAGTAGATATATCCTTCTTGTAATTGTATTATTTAGGGTGAAAAATTCCCTGTGAAGGAATTTTCTTTTATCGTCGGGGGGAGTAAAATTTAAAAAAATTTTATTGCTTCAAAATGACGTTTAAAAAAGAGAAATAGGCACAATGCAGTCGCTAAGAAGAGAGACGTCGATTAAAGTTATCTTGGGATGGGACTTGCCGCACTTGGAAGAGCGAAACCTGATCCTGAGCCGATAGCCGCGCGGAGCACATAAAGATGGAAGATTTCGACAGGAAGTTCTGGGAGCTGGGCAGAACTTCCACCGAGACATTATATTAATTAAGTTCCCATTAAGGACATAGTATAAAATTTTTAGCAAATACGGCTCTTTAATAATAATGTAGCTTAGTGTGGAAAGGCAGGCTGGACGAGCACTTGCGAGGTAGGGGCTCGACACGTGATTCACGAGACAGTGGAGCCACAGTAGGTGATACGCCGAAGATTAGAGAAGGCAGTCTGGACAGAGAGAAGCGCACAACGATGCGTTTGCGATGCTAAATGCGAGAGCAACGGGAGAACGAAATAGGTAGAAATGAGCAAAGATAATAATAGAGAGATGGATGGCTCCTGTGCTGAGAAATGGGAGCGTGAACAGCATCGAGCCGACGCTAGAGCTGAAATATTTAATGATAAATGCGCTAATGTGAATTTTGAAGATTTTCAGGAAGGCGACGAGCGAGCGAGGTGCTGACGTGTGCGCGTGCCAAACCAGCACCACAGCGGCATCCAACGGAGCGGAACGAAAGTAGCGGTCGACGTAAGAGAGATGGAGAGGCATTCTTCAATGGTAAGATCGGGAACACTCCTGTGCGGAGTAATCCGTGCGCGAATAATGGAGAGTATTATAAATATCTGGTCTGCTGATGAGCGTGAGAATGGATATTGCGTGAAGCAAGACTGAGAGGGATATTTTGAGGCCTTTCCAAAGGCATGTGCGCAATGCTTGAGGCATCGCAGCTGTACCGATATCATGAGTTTATTAGAATGCGGAAGAGAAGTCATGTAAGAAGTGGAGATTTGTATGAACAGAAGTGCATACAAAGGGACGCCTTGTGTATTGCAACCATACGAAAATTCAGGCTTGCTTCTCACGAATTGATTAGCAGATGCCACTCAGGCAAACAGTCAGCTGACACGGAAAGAGTAATAATGAAGGGCATTTCATCCATCATTTTAACCATTAGGACCTGCACTACGAAGTGAACGAAAGGATAGGATGAATGTGCGTGTGTAGTCAGAGTGTGTGCGGTTTCGTGTGCTGTATCGTGTGCAGGAGTATGTGCTGTATCGTGTGCAGGAGTGTGCGCATTTCACCATTCAAGCCTGATAGGACTTGCTATGTTCATGAATCCCATAATTTAACCATTCATCATGTAACATACGCGGTCATTATGAGGCGAAGAGAGGAAAATTTGAAAGAATAGGCGCTATATATTGATGTCTAACCCATGCAAAACTAATGCTCGAACGTGTGCCGTAGGAAACGGTGACGTACATGCATCGAGGGCGGATACGGAGGCCGAGCGAGGTGGTGCGCCAGCTCGGAACCTACGTCGCAGCGCGCCACTACGAGGTGGCGTTGTGGCTGCCCGACGGAAATCTGGCGAGCGTCTCGGCCGAGACGGACTGGGCGCGGGCGGCAACGACCCTGGAGGGCGACGCGCTCGTCGTCCACTTCGTCCCGAAGCCGGACAAACGCCTGACCGAGGCGACCCTCAGCGGCTTGCTGCAGCATCTAGTTTTGCCCCGGGACGGCGGGGAGATCGAGGCCAGGACCGCTTGCACGCGAATCTCCTCGGCTTCGGTTTTCCCCTATTATCAGTGGAAAGAGCCACTGCGGGGGAAAGAATTTATCCTCATAATAAAAGGCTAGGAAGGATCCCCACTGGAAGCAGATGACGAAGATCTCGGAGGCGGAAGAGCTCGCCCCCCAATCCCGAAGGGGGCCAATATTATTTAAAATTGCTGGAGCACGTGCGAGCGAGTCGTTGTCGCCGTTTCGTTATTTTTGGTTGTGTTTTAGTTTGATGTCATGTCGTACAAGTGTTCGCCAGTCGGGTGGGAAATACACTGAGGCCGAGACATAGAAAAAGAAATTGTTATATAATTTCTTTTTGCTCACGTGGGGGAAGGGTGTCTGCAGTCAGATTTATCCCTTCTCTCACATTTTGCCGAGCGAACAGGATAGCATGCACGGGAAGACCGCATCTCTGAATTTATATGGGTCGTAAATGAAAGCCGGCTTTCGTGCTTTGGTTTTGGGAAATATATGAACGGGACGTTCTCAGAAGAGAAATCCTCCCCTAATTAAATTCGATAATTCGATGCGCTGGCCTATGCAGCCGCAGCGCTGTAAAACTGGGGAACACCATGCCGACTGCGCAGGGCGCTGAGACCAGAATCGCCGTTCGGCGTACCATTGTTAATTACCGTAACGGGAGGCGGGTGAGGCCCATGAGACCCGACCCCTCTCCCCCAGCCGTACCCCCGGTTGTGTGGGGGAGGGGCGGCTCAGAACCCTTTTTTTTCTCGCCCCCTTGTTACCCTGCTCGTGTGGCGACCACCCTCCCCTTCGGGGGGTGGGGGGGAGCGCTGTCCAGGCGGGGTTGAGTGGGACGAGTAGAGGACACTTGGTGCGGAGTCGTAGTCGAGGACGGACAAACCGGGTTGTCGGGGTTGGTTTGTGAGACGATCAAGACGGCATTTTGAGTCGCCGGTGAGTCTAGAGAAAGGTCAGGGACGCGGACGTAGGACTCAGAGAGTGCTTCAGCAGAGTACTTCGGAAGGAGATCGGTGATTGATAGTTGACCCGTGTATTCAATTTCATATTTAAAACTTGTGTTCGGTTTAAACGTTGGCAAATTCGACGGCAAATTATTGACTGTTTCGTTGAGGGCGCATGATTTCAAAGCGTCTGCTACACGCTTCGTTGGCTCGACGTTTTCGGTGGCTCGACGTTTTCGGTGGCTTGACAATTTCCTTGACTCGAAATATTGGGTACACAGTTTGTCGTGTTGGTATCGTGAGCAATCCATCGAAAGATAATCGTGAGTTGAGTTGTCCTGTTGTCCCGAAATCGAAAAGGGTTTTTACCATGCGTACTCGTGCCGTCTTTACTTGCCTTCCAATAAATGTGTAAAGCTTGGGCCTCGTATATTTTCCTTTCTCGTATCTCGTGAACTCGCAACTTGTAACACGCGCCTTGACCGCGCCATAGCTACCAAGTCATATAACGGAATCAATCTCTAATTTAGTCGGGGCTTTCCGCCCCTGGTGGCAGCGTCGCTATCGGCAACCTTATCATTTAATAACTCATGACATACTCAAAGTAATCTGAAAACTCTAATGCCATAAATCTAGAAGGAGCGGAAGAAAAACCCGACTCGTTACAGGTTCAACTATTCTCCGCTAGTGAAGGAAAAAGACATGTCTCTCCAATACTGAAATTAGCTGGCCACTGTACCTTAAAATGGGAGAAACAAACTGCACATTTATTAAATTCAATTACCTTTCCCATATTCTTTGCTTTATTGAGTATTGGTTGAATAGTACAACTGTTAACCCGAAAAACATGCTAGATCACAAAGCATTCCAATCTTTGATGTACGGATGAACAACGGATGAAAAAAGGAGTGTAGGGATTACAATGACAACGGATTACAATGTTCGGATGAACAACGCAACTGGAGTGTAAGTGTATTCACCTGAAGCAGACATTGTGCTATAATTATTTCTAAAAAGACGGTTAACCACGGCCAACATTGCACCCCTTTGTATCGATGCCAAAAAAGACAACAAAATTTTTCCGCATTATAGTATTCTGTCGATCACCTTTTAGGAATTTTGATATTTCACATACACAAACAAACTTTACGAACAAACCCCACTTTGATGACATAATAACTCACGGGAATTTCAACTTAGATCCTTAAAATTTGGGCAATTGCGGAAGTATTGTATACTTCTTAACCTAAGTGCAATTATAATATTTCCTCCCCATTTCATGTTAACCAACTAGTATTTCTACTGACTGTTAACAAAAAAGTAATGCATTCACAAAGTGTTCAACAAAATTTTTTCTGGAATCCTGACTTCGAACGCATCAGATCATTTCCAAATTTAAATTAAAAAAAGATAATCTTTCTGGATAAAATAACGAACGAACATGAAATTTCAGGATAAAAATTCAAATACTATCCACCGACATCCACAGCGTAAGTCCACTTACTCTCAACGACATGTATGAAACCACGTCGAACTCCGGCTTCATCTATCATACATTTTTAAAGGAGCACATTTTGCCAAAACCATCACTGGTAAGAAAAATATTTTAAATAACTCGTACGACTAATGATTTCAAATCATGGTCCTTTAGATCTAGTGTTATAAGGAAACACTATATCAATGTCTTCCAATTTTTTAATTCAGGTGGCCATAAAGCCAATAAAACCCTGAATAGCTAAAGATATTGTTTCTAACGTGACGAAACGTCTGGTGGGCTTGATCCTACACCATGAAAGAAAATTTACTCTTGAAATGTCTCAAAGATTCAGAAGCAATGTCACAAGGCAAGTTAGAGTTTTGAAAAAGTCATTTCACTGCCACCTAAAAATGATACAAAAAATTTAGGATCACTTAAATTCTGTTTACGGAGCAAAAACTAACTCAGAGAAACATCGCGGAAACGTTACAGAGTTTTCTTGTTAATTTTAGAAAAATATAGCTCATAACGTTAAAACGATTCCACTCCTACCTTTTGTTATCTTGCGGCCTTAAACTCGAAACACTTTATCTATTTTGTTCCACCAAACGCTTTAGGAGTTCCTATAAACATCAAAGTGCTAGAGAAAAGATCATGTATAATTTCTTTTTACATTAAATTTTGTAGTTTCTCTAGTTTTAGCTATCCTCTCCGGTATGATTAACAAGTCTTTCTCTTTCGACACTTTTTTAGTTCAATAAAAATTACAATAGTAGCCCCGATCTTAGAGAGCAATATTAAAACTTTCATCAGTAGCTGTTGATTTATTTCTATATTTTCGATTTTAAGTAAGATTTTCGAAAAAGCGTTTAATAAAGAATACCCTTATATTGCCTGTAATTTTTATATCTAGGACAAGCAATTTGTCTTTCGATCCTAAATATCAAAGACTCGAGCCATTCTAAATTTTCATAAATTTTTCTATTATAGTATTATTGATGAAGGAAATCAATTACTCTTCATTTTCACAAAATTTTAAAAAAGTACTTAACTGTTTAGATCACAACATAATTTCCTCGATGCGATACCACTATGGTCTTCTTCACAATTGGTTCAAATCCTACCTCTCTTAACTGTAACCAATACGGAGTAATTGACAATTCAACTTGAGAGCTACAAAACATGACCCACGGAATCCCTCAAGGATCTGCTCTCAGGTATCTTCCGTTTCTTATCTTTATAAACGATATCGTTAAGTCAATACCTTCCTTCAAATTCATCCCGAATGAGGATGAAAGCGCATTAGCCTCAACTTTCTCCCGTGAAAACACTGTGAACACTACGGACCAACTAAATCAGGACTTAACAGCGTTTCACCATGTCTCGTAGTAAGTAAAATCAGTTTTAACATCAACAAGACTAGATAAATACTATTTTAAGTTAAGAAGAAGACTTCGCTTCCTCGCATTTACATAATCGGTGAAAAAATTCACTGAAAAATTCGTAGACTGAAAATTTCTACGAATTATTCTAAAAAAAATTGACCATTAAAAATCATGCGTATGACTTACGTATAAAAAGCTGTCCAAATTCATTCAAATTTCACTGTTAGTTAAACATCTACAACTAAAAGAAGCATTAAATATATTTTCAGGGCACTGACCCATTCGTCCATTCAATACGACATTCAAGCCTGTAGTGTCACAGGTAAAAATGAAACTAATAGAATGTTCACACTGCAAAAACAAAAGATTATTAGAGCCATTTTGAGCTCAACAAACTACGGACGCACACATAATTTATTTGGGGACTTGAAAATTTTGAAACTCCTTGATTTCTATCGGTTTTCTCTTGGAAATAATACGTTCAATATACTCAATACTGAAGGCATCTCTGACATTAAAATGCAAATTTACGCGTCAACTGCTCACCATGATTTCTTGACAAGAAATAGAAATAACCTCACACTCCCTTATCACTCGGAAGTTTAATCTTAGAACATCTTTTTTCCTGCTGGTGCCAAATCTTTAAATTTCGTACTTCTTGATGATGGCGATGCCCTACTTATTCGGCTTTCAAAAGCTGCCTTCAAAACTTCAACGAAAAATAAATTAAGCCAAAATAAATCACAGAAGCGAAAGAATAGTAAAACGAAATTTCATTCTAAAAATTGCCTTACACCATGAAAATGGGAAATAAAAACATTTGAACCATGAAGCTATCAATCGAAACAAGATATCTGATGAAGAAAAAATTAATCAGAAAATGCATCTAAACTTTCTCTTGGATTAGCGAATCCGTCTTATATGCATGATATCTTTTAAGGTAGAAACACAATAAGTTATTTGGCATAGGTAACTGCAGAATTTGTTCTTCGCTTGATAGGTTGCGATATAGGCCATGTAACTAACTTAGTCCACATTACTAATATGTAATCTATTAGATACTAAATTTATTTTACAGCTTCCATACTTGTAAGAATGTACACGCTTTGGTAAAGGCACGCTTAGATATTTTACTGTAAAGAATATTAAATGAGGTAAAATATTCGTACAATTATAAACCATTGAAAATTTACTTCAGAATTGTAGAATTGGCTTCGTAATTAACTTACGGTGCAGTGCAGCAAAATATTTCATCTGTCATTTTACTGTAGTGAAATATCTTATATACTAGTAGTGAAATATCTTATACCTTATATAATACGATGTGTTGCGAGGCCAGTTTGAGGTAAAAGCGCGAAAAGCTGCGATAGACGTTGGAATGTCCAAACCGTTGAGCCGGCCGTCGCTTGGGCATGGGAACAGGCCTCGCACGAGGCGCGATACGAGGGTTGGCCTTAGCAAAAGCCGCAACATCTGGGCCAATGAACAGGCCGCGCGTCGAAGGTGTGGCACAAGAAAGCGGGCACCTAGCCAATGAAATTTCGAGACGTCAGGACAAGGAAGAATTCCTCCAATCAGCTGTAAAATGCTGTCATTGTAACTGCGAACATTCGTGAGCATTCGAGAAGGATCCGAGCCACGCACATATAAGGATACGACAAGAATAATCGAGGTCTTTTCGCGGGGTTTCGCAACAAAGAGAGAGTGAGGACACGCACGCAAACAGAGTACTCCGGCTTTGCCGGCGTACCTCGCACAAGAGTACCAAAACTTTAACATCGGTGTGAGGTGACAACATTGAAGTCTCACGAGTGAAAAGTCGGGAAAACAGCAGCCATCAAAGTATCAACTTGCGGCAGAAATCCACTCGAAGCACATCAGCTTCACAGCAATGATGGTCAAGTGCAAACGTCAACAACTGCAGCGAAAGCATTCAGTTTGTCTACGCCAGTTCCAATCTCACAGGCAACTCCAGCATGCCCCTTGGAACCACGCATTTACGAAAGCTGCAGTCATACAACATCGATCCCGCGCAAGCCACGATGATCAAGCTCCTTCGGCACTTAAGAGCGGTAAACGCGTTGCAGACAGGGAGCAGCACCAGCCGGCCGCCGGCATTGGGGCATCAGCGGATGTCAGTCTGAACATTCGTACATTCCTCAAGCCTTAAGTGGAAGCAGAGTTCGCCTCACTTCAACGACGCCTCACAGAAGAGTTAGGGTGACATAGTGTAGTTGAGAAATTGAACGGTGTTTAAAAGTGCAAGTTTAGGTACAAAACAGCACATTGGAAAGTGTTGGAAATGGCGCGCTATCTGGAGTAATTTCGATTTGTTTGTTTATTGTGGTGTGTGGAGCTTCACATTGTGCGTAGCGCAAATTTAAGTGTTCCGCATTTAACACCTTGTGTGAGTCGAGGGTTTTATTGTTTTATATTATCCCCATTTTTATTTCGGGCGTACTCTAGCCCATGGAGCTATTAATTATTTTCTTGTTCTGGTTTATTGTGAGTAGATCTTCTTTTGATAGTCGTCATAAAATTTTTGTGTAACGTTAAAACATGCAACCGTTGCGGACGCCTATCATGATTCGAAGCGCACGTTTTTTTCATGGTGTGTGTCACTTTGTGTCAGTGTTTGTTGCCAATTATCACCTTTAACTCACGTGTTCAACATTCTACGGTCAAGAATAAAAATATGTTTAATCTTTCAATGTTGTCGTTATTATCCATGCTGATAGACTAAGGGAGACTCGTGGTGCACTATGCGAACACTACTATTTCTAATTTCTTTCTTTCCTGTCCCATTCTCCTCCTGTGTATTTCCATCTTAATTTTCCTTTACCCTTCATCTATAGAGATTTAAATTCCTCTTTCGGTAACGAGAAGCCGACAGGCCCATGCTCGTGTCGTAACAGCCTAAAATGTCTATTGCATATGTGTGCAACGTGTTGCCTGTTTATCAGCATGGAAATTTTTTTTTCAAGTGACCATTTCAGTGCCTAAAATATTTTTGTGTTATAATCTCTCATTCGTTAAAATCAGTCGTGTGAGTGCTCGACATTAAATAGAATTTCTCTGTGTGCTATATTCTGCTTGTGATTTTGAGAACAGTCGAATTTCCGCCCCTTATCGTGAGATCCTGCTCGTAGAGGAATAAAACTGAAACTTTGTGGCGGCGGTAAGGCTAGGCAGTGGCTAGACCATTTCTGAGTGGCTAATTGAAGTGAGCTCGACTGAGTCTTGAAGAGTAGCATGAATTCACTGTCGTCAAATTTTCTAAATATAGCAAGAAATCCATATCATCAGTAAGGCACACGTTTCTCAATTTCGTCGTAGCGTTGAGTTGCTTATGTTAAACTTCTTCCCTTTGAGTTTCACTTCAAATTTTAAGCAACAGTGTTTAGTCTTCTGAGCGTGTTTTTTATTTGTTTTGAACTATTAAAGCTAACATAAAGTTTATTTTTACTCAATTTTTGAAGTGAAGCCCCCACCATTAATTTTTTTTTTTGGTTCTTCAGTGATGCACGCACGGTTAAGTTCCCTTGCAATTATAAATTTATTAGTGTGCAGTGGAACAATAGAATTTGCCTTATTTTGCTAAAATATACTTACTCCAACATATCTTTTCTCGTAAATATGTGTTTGATAAAAAATTTTTCTTTGTGGTGAATTTTAATCGAATGTCTCCATAATTTATCCACCCATTACTATTTACTGACTTTGTTGAGAATTTCCGTGTGCGCCTCTCAGGTACTTGTCAGTTTGCACTTTGAAGGCTTTCAGCTGACCGGCGGCGGAGGAGGAAGCAATGTCTGTGAGACCTTTTTATATTCATTTAAGAGGCATTACATTTGTTACTACTACGCGACTCTCTACTGGACTCGCTACTCGTCCTGTGTTACTTAACGGTGTAAAGTGAATCTACCGAGTGCTGCACATCGCCTGTGCATTTTCCAACCTTCTCGCAATCTTGGTCCGTTTCTTTGACCGTACTCCTGATTTGGTTTGTGTGAATGTGTGTGTTTCATGTTTATTTTGTTTAAACTAGCCATTCAGAGCGGTATTACTAATTACTAGGCTTTCTAGCCGCCTCTTCCATTAATTACTTGCTTATCGGTCCTGTCGAGCCGTAATTACTTACTTATCGGTTCTGTCGAGCCGTAATTACTTACTTATCGGTTCTGTCGAGCCGTAATTACTTACTTATCGGTTCTGTCGAGCCGTAATTACTTACTTATCGGTTCTGTCGAGCCGTACTTACTTACTTACCGGTTCTGTCGAGCCGTACTTACTTACTTACCGGTTCTGTCGAGCCGTACTTACTTACTTATCGGTTCTGTCGAGCCGTACTTACTTACTTATCGGTTCTGTCGAGCCGTACTTACTTACTTATCGGTTCTGTCGAGCCGTACTTACTTACTTATCGGTTCTGTCGAGCCGTACTTACTTACTTATCGGTTCTGTCGAGCCGTACTTCCTTACTTACTTATCGGTTCTGTCGAGCCGTACTTCCTTACTTACTTATCGGTTCTGTCGAGCCGTACTTACTTACTTACTTATCGGTTCTGTCGAGCCGCACTTACTTACTTACTTATCGGTTCTGTCGAGCCGTACTTACTTACTTACTTATCGGTTCTGTCGAGCCGTACTTACTTACTTATCGGTTCTGTCGAGCCGTACTTACTTACTTATCGGTTCTGTCGAGCCGTACTTACTTACTTATCGGTTCTGTCGAGCCGTACTTACTTACTTATCGGTTCTGTCGAGCCGTACTTGCTTACTTATCGGTTCTGTCGAGCCGTACTTGCTTACTTATCGGTTCTGTCGAGCCGTACTTGCTTACTTATCGGTTCTGTCGAGCCGTACTTGCTTACTTATCGGTTCTGTCGAGCCGTACTTGCTTACTTATCGGTTCTGTCGAGCCGTACTTGCTTACTTATCGGTTCTGTCGAGCCGTACTTGCTTACTTATCGGTTCTGTCGAGCCGTACTTGCTTACTTATCGGTTCTGTCGAGCCGTACTTACTTACTTATCGGTTCTGTCGCGCCGTACTTACTTGCTTATCGGTTCTGTCGAGCCGTACTTACTTGCTTATCGGTTCTGTCGAGCCGTACTTACTTGCTTATCGGTTCTGTCGAGCCGTACTTACTTACTTATCGGTTCTGTCGAGCCGTACTTACTTACTTATCGGTTCTGTCGAGCCGTACTTACTTACTTATCGGTTCTGTCGAGCCGTACTTACTTACTTATCGGTTCTGTCGAGCCGTACTTACTTACTTACTTATCGGTTCTGTCGAGCCGTACTTACTTACTTACTTATCGGTTCTGTCGAGCCGTACTTACTTACTTACTTATCGGTTCTGTCGAGCCGTACTTACTTACTTACTTATCGGTTCTGTCGAGCCGTACTTACTTACTTATCGGTTCTGTCGAGCCGTACTTACTTACTTATCGGTTCTGTCGCGCCGTACTTACTTACTTATCGGTTCTGTCGAGCCGTACTTACTTACTTATCGGTTCTGTCGAGCCGTACTTACTTACTTATCGGTTCTGTCGAGCCGTACTTACTTACTTATCGGTTCTGTCGAGCCGTACTTACTTACTTATCGGTTCTGTCGAGCCGTACTTACTTACTTATCGGTTCTGTCGAGCCGTACTTACTTACTTATCGGTTCTGTCGAGCCGTACTTACTTACTTATCGGTTCTGTCGAGCCGTACTTACTTACTTATCGGTTCTGTCGAGCCGTACTTACTGACTTATCGGTTCTGTCGAGCCGTACTTACTTACTTATCGGTTCTGTCGAGCCGTACTTACTTATTTACCGGTTCTATTGAGCCGTACTAACTTATTTACCGGTTCTGTTGAGCCGTACTTACTTAGCTGTCAAGCTACTCTCGTGTATTAAGAGCCCGTTGGGCCATCCTTAAAAACGTTAACTCTTATTGATACTTGCTCTGAATGGCATTCTTCCACTATCGACTTTTCGTTATTTTTCCATCTCTCACCTAACCTCTTTCTAAAAGAAGCTCCAATGGCTTCACTCGGGAAGTAATTCCTTTGTATACCGCAACTACCGCCGGGTCCGGTCTGCTTCCAACCCGACAGCAGAAGTGGGCGTCATTTCGGCCCCGCTAAATTCTTGTTCAGCCCCCATCTGACTCCTAATTTTGTCCGAGGTTCCTACCCTTCTGGAGGTACCATTCAATACTTGAAAACAGTACCTCCAGTCTCTCTCTGAACACCCACAAACTAGGAGGGAGCGAGGGCTTACCAACCGATTTCTGAACGGAATAAGATTCCGTTCTTGCCTCAGCCTTTTTTAAACTTCAACGTTTTTTTGCTATCTGTTGCGTTACCAAATTAAAAACTTCGAAAACCTTGCAGTGTGTGATTTCCTTACAAGTTTTATGTGTGGACCGATGGCACTGGAATTAATGCCTTAATTTTAGTATATACCTCCTTATCTCAGTTGAAACTTAGAAACAAGTTTAGATTTTGCAGTGTTTATGGATATTTAGAAGTCGTCAAATTAATATTTGCAATTTTTTATGACCCCTCAAATTTAAAAATAATTTGTAGAAAACTTATAGAAGCGTTATGTGATTTTGATTTTATATAATTCTTTTCGAACAAATTTTGACAAATTTTAGTAACATAGTTGACATTTTAGTTCACTGATATTTGAGCACTTTAAATTCAAAATTTACATCTTCTGTCTAATAGTGGATAAATTGTTTTGAAAATCAACTTTTCTTCTTGTTTCGAAGGCAGAGTAAATTATTTTGTTTAACCTATTGTCTGAGTAAAACTGAGTTAAGTGACGGAATTTATAATAATAAGTAATTAAGTGTAGTGTGTTTTTTCTTGAGTGTGTGGTAATCTTCAAAGATGATGCTCATTCTTTCTCAGTTTAATTTTAGTCGCCTAAAATAGAAATAACGCCTTCTACATATGTGACGATTAAAATGAATTCTTTATTTTCTATGGTTACAACAGCATTATGATGAGATTCAGTGTTCGGGATCACGAACCTGAATTTTTTTTTATTCGTATAATGTTCTGTTGAATTCATCGATTGTTTAAATAATACTCTTGCTCTGGGAGGGAAATGATTACTTCAACAACTGATACTAGTCCAATTGATTTCGGTAGTATCAAATTAGTTGAGCCTTTGAATCCTCGTTGCATCTCACTGAAACGTATATAAATTTCATGATAAAATATTTTTTTTTAACATAGAAGTCTACTATGTAGGGCGCATAAATATAAGATTATTTTTCGATTCAGCTACATTTGGGTGCGACATAAAATTTTATATTAAGTGTGCTTAGTATTATAAAAGGAACACGTGAGTTGAATGGGGCCGACCTTAATGTGGTTAGATGCTCGTAGCGAACGCATCGTGCACCTCATATTAGACAATTATCTACGTGAAAATAACCAATGGTATATAGTGTGAATTCATAGTAAATTAGGAACTTCACTTGGAATCTTCATGATCTTCTTTTTTTTAACGTTTGAATGTGAACTACTTTCGTTAGTAATTCAAACTGAACTATTATGTAATGCCGAAATGTTTTTTTTGCATAGGCAAAGTTGGCAATCAACTTCATTGAAGTATGTTCATTTCCTTCAACGGAAGTACACAATAGTTCGAGATTGAGCTTTGATTTCTGTTGAAAGAATTTATTATAGCGTGAGAGTTGAAAACGAAAGCCAAATTGTAATGAATAAACGTGAATTTCTTATGATCATGCGTCTGCAGGAGGTAGCTGCTAGGAGCAGAGAACATGTGTGGAAATTTTATTGCTTTGTGACAAGGTTGTAAAAGTTCTGGCGCGGTCAAGCTCATGAGGCAATTGCTCCAGTGTAGTACTGCGTGAACGTAAGAAAGTAGGATGTTGAGTAGAAAATTTATCAAAAATGTTACCAGTGATATCTATTTGAAATGAGTGAAACTTTAAATGGCAAGGAATTTGACTCGAAGAAATTTATAACTCGTTGTCTGCTGTACTCTGTCCTTTGCGAGTTGTAAATTGTAAGAAAATTCCATGGATCATTTCTTTACCAGCTTAAATAAAAGGCATCAGAGTTATAAACGAACTTACGTTCCTATGTCAGTGTTGTCTGAAACATCAGACTTTAGGCGGGATTGACAGGGAACACGTAGTATAATAAATGCGTAAATTGAGGGTTCACTGCAGCAATTTGTACATTATTACACAGAAAAATTTTAGTATATTATGTTCGACAAAATGAAACTAGTTTCTTGGTGTTGAAGATCATGTGCGTGTGTTGGCTGGGAGTCTTTTGCAGTCTCCCCTGGCCGAGCTAACCCCTTGATTTTTATGTGCCTGGGAGGATGATTTTCATTTTGTTCCAAGTTTAATGGTATAAGAATAGTTCCTGAATTTCCGAACTTGTCAAGTGCTTCGCTAGGAACTTTCTGCCTCCTTCCGCCTGGCGAACTTTGAGAGTTGAGAATAGGAACTTCATTTAAAAATCGATGCTGACACCTATTACCAACTTACAATTAAATTAATTTATTAGTGCATATCCAATTAAATTGGTTGTAGTAGTGTAATATCAACGAATTATGACTCACGGAATTGTGTACTTGCGAAGGGCTGCTGTCGTCTGTCGTGACTTGAAGTCTGCTTCTCGACCGTCTCAAAAGAACCGCAGACTAAGCTTAATTAATGCCCGGGGTTTATTATTTAGAGGCAAATTGGTGTTGGTGCTTCATGATCCTTGTGTGGAAGTTTTTAACTGTTTCTTCCCATGGGGGTGGTGCTGGTGCCCGCTCTATTTGTACTCAGATATTGATGGATATGCAAATTAATTTTTTATTCTGTAGAAGTAGTTATATACATACGAGGTTCCCAACACCAGAACCGCGATTTAGCGGTAAAATTGAGCTGCAGTTCCCGAACTATGTAGATACATTAATAAATGTCGTGGATATGAACAACGGCACCTCTTCGAGTGGAATTAAATCATCGAAATCAAATTACACACTGTTTCAAAGGCTGGGATATCAGGTGAATTAGGATGTGATTTTTTTTTCATATTTTGTGTGTATTGACATGAAATCGGATCGCTTAAGCTGATGTACACGGCCTGTGGCGTAAAGTCTGATGAAATGTTAATACTTAATATTCAATTTTTTATGTCGCGTTCGGGATCTCGGCCTACTAGGTAAATCTCTCGAGTTTGCGTGCATTATTTTATATGAATGTTTATGTAATCATGTACTACAGTGATCGAAAGTTGCGAATGAAAACGAGACGGGTCGTACGTTGCTGGAAATACAATGTTTCAATTTTTAGGAACTTTTAAGTGAATTTAACCGATCAGTGACACCGTCGAACGAATTTTTGACGTTAGTCTAGAAGTTGGTTAGAGAACGCATAAGTAATTCACTCATGTAGGAGGAACTCTTGTATTGGTTCACTTCCGCCAGTCAGGGCAGGCTCGAAAGCAGTGCGAGAAATTAACTCGACATAGAAAGAAACTCTCACTTTAATCAACGACGTAGTGCGCTGTCTCTCGCTCACCAGATGAACATGTTAGACAATTAAATGCGTAACTATGAATTTGATAAATAGTAGTTACGAGTAGTTACGGAAAGCTACTGCTTCCACAAGGTTTTTCAAACAAATAAATGTACGAGGAGCTCACGAGATTAGAACCCGGGACTTAAATTCACCGCACCAGAACGCTATCGGTCGCGCTACCGACCACCCTAAAAGGTGGTCGAAGCTCAATGAAAGCAATCTTGGCACAGTGAAAGCAGGCACGAACTTGGCCCGACAGATATATTTTCTCATTTATTGAGAAATCCCTCGCACATTTATTTGTTTGAAAAACCTTGTGGAAGCAGTAGCTTTCCGTAACTACTCGTAACTGTTCGTAACTGACTTGACTTTGAACTCTCGATACTTCAGAAAAATGAGAAAATATATCTGTCGGGCCAAGTTCGTGCCTGCTTTCACTGTGCCAAGATTGCTTTCATTGAGCTTCGACCACCTTTTAGGGTGGTCGGTAGCGCGACCGATAGCGTTCTGGTGCGGTGAATTTAAGTCCCGGGTTCTAATCTCGTGAGCTCCTCGTACATTTATTTGTTTGAAAAACCTTGTGGAAGCAGTAGCTTTCCGTAACTACTCGTAACTGTTCGTAACTGACTTGACTTTGAACTCTCGATACTTATGATAAATAGTAGTTTAACGCGAACCGCAGGGGTTAAATGTTTCTCTAGTCGACGAGGGGATCACTGACCAAACCTGGAGGCATTCGTAGACAAGCATATTTATTGCTGAAAGGAGTATAAAAGGACTGACGAGTCCCAACGAAGGAATTTGCACGCGCATTGACGCAATCATCAACTGAATTTTTCCGCGTGGTTTACGCGACGCAAGGAGTGATCGACGGAATTTTCCACGTAATAACGTGACGCAAGGATGGATTTCGTGGAAATGTTAGCTTAGTTAAGTCCTGATTCCTAGAGGGCCCCCTTTAATGATAACAGTGTTGATGATAATAGCAATGATGATAACAGCGATAGTAATTATGATAATGATGATTTTGATAGTGAGAGTTATCTTAAAGGTGATTTTGAAAGATGATGACTTTGAGGATGACGTTTGTGATGATAAATATGCAAATCTACAAGGAAATGAAGGATGAAATCATGATCATGGAGAAAATATTTGAGGTTGAAACATTACCCCCATTTTTGAGATTTAATTGCTAGGTGGATTTAGGAGTGGAGCCTCAACTGATGTCTCTCTATGTACTACATTCGGCTATTAAACTGTCTCTGATTTACATGATTATACTATGTCGTTGGATTTGCCGAGGGCAAGCCGGAAATAATAAAATGTCGTGAGTTTTATTAATATATTTTTTATGCGTTTATGTTTGTGCGAAATGTGTTTCAAATCTGCTGTATTCGTTGGTGCTTCTTTGCAGTTAAAAATGTGCGGTTCAAACATTTAGAGTATATCAGGTATTATGGAAGATTTTTTTTGAAAAACTGCGTTATCATTAGCGTGTCATCAAGAATGCAAATGAAACTGAGATATAAAACGAGAGTTCGATGTTGGGAAACATGAAGGTATTGATTATCGGTGAACACTTTAAAATTTTTTATAATGTGGGGAGTTACCTGATGGTACGAAATTGATATCACGATAGAAAATTTGAACCAAATTTGCAGTTTGGCTCAAATTTTTCTGGGACGAGCGGGGTATGTAGTGAAATATCTTATATACTAGTAGTGAAATATCTTATATAATACGATGTGTTGCGAGGCCAGTTTGAGGTAAAAGCGCGAAAAGCTGCGATAGACGTTGGAATGTCCAAACCGTTGAGCCGGCCGTCGCTTGGGCATGGGAACAGGCCTCGCACGAAGGCGCGAAACGAGGGTTGGCCTTAGCAAAAGCCGCAACATCTGGGCCGATGAACAGGCCGCGCGTCGAAGGTGTGGCACAAGAAAGCGGGCACCTAGCCAATGAAATTTCGAGACTTTAGGACAAGGAAGAATTCCTCCAATCAGCTGTAAAATGCTGTCATTGTAACTGCGAACATTCGTGAACATTCGAGAAGGATCCGAGCCACGCACATATAAGGATACGACAAGAATAATCGAGGTCTTTTCGCGGGGTTTCGCAACAAAGAGAGAGTGAGGACACGCACGCAAACAGAGTACTCCGGCTTTGCCGGCGTACCTCGCACAAGAGTACCAAAACTTTAACATCGGTGTGAGATGACAACATTGAAGTCTCACGAGTGAAAAGTCGGGAAAACAGCAGCCATCGAAGTATCAACTTGCGGCAGAAATCCACTCGAAGCACATCAGCTTCACAGCAATGATCGTCAAGTGCAAACGTCAACAACTGCAGCGAAAGCATTCAGTTTGTCTACGCCAGTTCCAATCTCACAGGCAACTCCAGCATGCCCCTTGGAACCACGCATTTACGAAAGCTGCAGTCATACAACATCGATCCCGCGCAAGCCACGATGATCAAGCTCCTTCGGCACTTAAGAGCGATAAACGCGTTGCAGACAGGGAGCAGCACCAGCCGGCCGCCGTCATTGGGGCATCAGCGGATGTCAGTCTAATCAACTGAACATTCGTACATTCCTCAAGCCATAAGTGGAAGCAGAGTTCGCCTCACTTCAACGACGCACCACAGAAGAGTTAGGGTGACATAGTGGAGTTGAGAAATTGAACGGTGATTAAAAGTGCAAGTTTAGGTACAAAACAGCACATTGGAAAGTGTTGGAAATGGCGCGCTATCTGGAGTGATTTCGATTTGTTTGTTTATTGTGGTGTGTGGAGCTTCACATTGTGCGTAGCGCAAATTTAAGTGTTCCGCATTTAACACCTTGTGTGAGTCAAGGGTTTTATTGTTTTACATTATCCCCATTTTTATTTCGGGCGTACTCTAGCCCATGGAGCTATTATTTATTTTCTTGTTCTGGTTTATTGTGAGTAAATCTTCTTTTGATAGTCATCATAAAATTTTTGTGTAACGTTAAAACATGCAACCGTTGCGGGCGCCTATCATGATTCGAAGCGCACGTTTTTTTTCATGGTGTGTGTCACTTTGTGTCAGTGTTTGTTGCCAATTATCACCTTTAACTCACGTGTCAACATTCTACGGTCAAGAATAAAAATATGTTTAATCTTTCAATGTTGTCGTTATTATCCATGCTGATGGACTAAGGGAGACTCGTGGTGCACTATCCGAACATTACTATTTCTAATTTCTTTCTTTCCTGTCCCATTCTCCTCCTCTGTATTTCCATCTTAATTTTCCTTTAACTTTCATCTATAGAGGTTTAAATTCCTCTTTCGGTAACGAGAAGCCGACAGGCCCATGCTCGTGTCGCAACATTACCATTCAACTTAAAAATTGCTCTAGCAATCCATGGTATGAAATAAAGGCATGTAGTGTTGACAGGTGTATGAATTTTAGTATTTTATTCGCTATCTAGTAAAAAAGACTAATTGGAAAGCACTCAGCGAGCCTCACATCAATGTTTTTCTTCATTATTCCGTACGCCATCAACTCTCATTAATAGTCGTTAATTCGCACCTTAGCAAAAATTAGTAGAATATTTCTGAGTAATTTGCTGAGGCTTCAGACACAAGTGGCGAAGCAATTTGCACGTGATAACATGATACGGTGAATGTGTTTTCATCTCAGCTTTGTGATAGATCTATCTAGCATGAGAGCTGTCTTTCTAGTGACGAATTATTCTGCTTTAAAAATATGATTTCAAGTCTTCCTTCTTTCATTCTTTTAACACGAGGTATGTTATGTTTGTTATTCAATGGTAGTATATGCGCACGAACCATGAAAAACCAAATTAATAATCATTTAGGACGTTACATCTTATTTATTGAAATGGGCTGAATGGGTCGGGTATATTTATGCACAATGTAGACTAAAATGTGGAAGCAATTTCTTGAAATCAGATATTGGAGATGAAATACTTCACAATTATGTATTTCAGGTCGAATATACTACAACAACGAATTATATAACTACTAATGCAGGTACGCGGGCCGTCGAACGGGGTTTAATAATGTTGTGAAACTCGTCTCACAGAGATTTTCTTGAAGCACATCCAGCTTGATTCTAATGAGTAACCAATTAACAGTCGTATCCAATCCACCAAGAGCGTGATAGAGAGACGAGCCAACCAAGCAAGCAAGAAACTGTTCATTTTTATTTATGGGATACACTCAGACAGTGCTGGATAAATGCTTCACAACCATGCAGATTGAACTCCCTTATTCTACAACTATATAATGAGATATTACAGATTAAATATTGTTATCATTTTAATTATGCTATAATTCAAATTCTCGTATAGAATGAAATATACCGCTTATTCAGGGACATCTATCCAATCCAGCAAATGAAACTAGTGATGAATATCTAGCCTGTGTATTTGCTCTGAAGATAAAGCAATTTGAGACTACGAGTTCTGTTCTATATACATATTGGATGCATAAGTTCTTTGGAAGTGAGCACACTCATCGCATGTCGTTTGGTGGTGTCGCATGTCCAGCAGGTCAAGAGAAAAAAGGTAAAGCTCATAAATATTTTAGTGAAGCAGCAGCATGTAGACCTAATGTTGCTTTTGCGATGATTGTAAGAGTGCTGCGAAAAGGTCAAGTAGTATTGTGGGCGTTGGTGAACTCAGCACAAGCCAGCGATTGGGTTGGTAGCCTTTGAAGAAACGCGATTAATTATCTTTATGTGAGTGATAGAGTTTTCATTTTTTGTAGAGCGTGTGAATGCTTAGAAAAATAAGGGGGTGACTGATTTCCGGTTCAGAAAATGCAAAAGAGTTGCGTGACCTTATCATATTTCTTTGTTCAAGGGGTGAAAAACATAACATGAATGCTAGAGTTTCTAGATCTCTAAATTACCATTTGGTGTTGTAGCACATATAAACTGTGCCGACCATATTATTTTCACGTTTTTCAATTCAGAGGTAAAATGAGCGCAAATTTAAAAAAAATTGAGATTTAAGTGATAGTGAAAAATCAGGAGTAAAGTTAGTGTGATTAGGTTTTCCAGGAGACAATATTATCTAGCTAAATAACTTGAAGATAACCACATTTTTTAATTAGAATTGGGAACATCGGAGGTTAAGTTTCAAATTTTTCAGCAACATTTTGGTACGCAATACTTAATAAAATAGATTTATGGAATAAATTTGAAGCAATAAATGACGTCGGGCACCTTCAAAATTTGTAAATTTTGCACCATGGCTAAACTATAACGATAGCCATGGCAGCCCTAAAACTCAATACCGTTTGGCTACCATGTGTTCGAAAGCGCAACAGCGTTCACAAATACTTAAGTGCAGTAGAACCTAATATAAATACACAACGGTTTTTTCCTTTGAGAACATATGAATGTTTGTTTTCAAAGATTTCTACTGACTCTACATACTCTAGATGGCGAATGTAAGTTTACTTTAAACTACATCTTGAATGAACTTATTTTCTAGACTGAACCCATTTCCTATACTAAGAGTAAGCGCGAGAAGACCACTAAATATTCTTCTGTTCGATCTTTCTTAATTTCTAGAAGTATATTATTTCATCAAATTTTTCGAATCTCTCGCCTTGTAATCAAGTACAAACAAACACTCACTGAATTAGTTTTACCAGAGTCCCTGAATTATTAAAAATTAATTTGATTTACTATAGAGTTTAAACTTAGGATTAGTTGATGTTAAGATTTCAATAAAATAGCCATAACTAAATCGTGTTTTAAGACCGACTGTTACGTTGTAGTTCTCACATGTGAACATCAACTCAACATTTTGCCACTTCAGCAAACACAGGAGCTTATGATGAGCAAAGCCTAACGCAAATTGGTACGAAATTACACATTCCCCGAAATTATCACTTTTAATATCACTTAACCTGTTCGTGCTCAAATCGCTCCAATAGTTATTCTTAACTAATTATACTTTACTGCTATCAGCTCCCTCGTGTATCAGTTATTGAAAAACGTTTTTTTCTCTAACGAACAAATTCCGTAAGTTCTTGTCCGGCACAACAAATACTTTATGTTCTTGTTTAGTTTTCAAATTTTCCGCGCCCCACTTGCCTGTCTTACCAGATTCGCTCGCTCAAGCCCCTGGTCTCTTGCTGTTGTTCCTTCACTGGTAAGTCTGGCATACGGCAAGCAAAGGTCGTACATTGCAAGGTCTGAGGGAAAGGCGCGTCACATCCCAGTTCATGACCAAACAATGCTTGCTGTTTGGCATGCCCACGGTTTGCAACTCGCACAGGTTCAGGTGGCTTCCATCGTGCCAGTGAGCGGTGGCGTTGACCAGCACCCAAGCTTGGCAGTAGGAGATGCACCTTGCTCTTATCTCTGAGAAAAATGAAATCCTCGGCTTACTCAACACCATCACTTAGCCAGTATTATAATTTGGAGCTCTCGTGAGAGTTATATACGTCTGCCGAGCAAAAGTTAGATAAAGACAATTATATATATGGCGAGAAATGAAAATTTGCTCCACAGTATACTTTAAGGTCAAAATGTTAATGTATCTTTACAAAGAATGCGAAAGAAATTCACGCAAGTTTTCACAGTCAGATATCATTGTATGTCCAAAGTGTCAAAATTGCTTTTTACCCGAAGAGGGCTCATTTTAATTTTTTGAGCGGATGCATGCTAAAGGAAGAAAATTGAAGTGTATTTACACAATACGAAAAATTATTTCGACCCGACCTAAAAGAATAGTTCATTCAAGCATATATTTGTTAGTTATTTTAATAAAAAAGATTATGCTGTCTGTAATTACTGAATTATTATGTAATTTGTCATTTAGGATTAGTGAGACTTTTAACTTGCTTTGCTCATGCTTCTCTGCAGATACTTCGATAATTTTTCGTGTTGCGATATTTCATGTATTCATGTGTACCACTCAAGTTTTAAGTGATTAGAGCTAAAAAATTCAATTCATTATTCCAGAACGTTTACACTGGACTGGCAGAAAAATTTGCTGGCTTAATACTGTTGGTTTGTTTAGTGCTTCGCATCAGTATTTTCTTAAAAGATCCATCACTTTCTCACCCCACATCATCCGCCCATCAGTGGAAAATGAATTTAGACAGGATTTAGTTTTAGGTTATGATATCTGTTCAGTTAAACTCAAATAACAAAAACAAAAGCTGTTGTACATCCTAACCACATCTACATCTTTAAGATGTTCGCCACTGCCTAGTTTCTCCCAGCTATTATGTCTGAATCCCAGTCCAGCTGTAAATTCAAGCTACGCAATTCTTGCTTAAATTTTAAGAGGGTTAAGATAGATGATAGTATCTCAAACTGTAAACGTCTAAAAAGTTGTTGACTCATCTTGAAAAAAATAAATCGGAGAATATAATTTATATGAAGATCTTTTCCTTTCCGTAATTACTCAGCAAACATATCGAATTATTTTACGTGCAATTTATCACCTGAGTTCTACTATGCATCTGCACAAACAAAACTCATACGTCAACGCTGCCACGAAAGTCGAACTAAACGCATCAGTGGAATTTACTGACAGTCTTGTGGGCTACTGAATTTCTACTGAATCTCACTAATGATAGGAAACTAACATAATCTTAGGGCTTATTTTTATGTTGAGGAATTCCCAAATCATTTTGTATTTTTACTTTTCAGGTAACTTTATGAATAGTTTGAGGTTCGTCTAAACAACGATTGATCTTTGAATTAACTTTTACGCTTGTTTTTAATGTTTCAAAAGCGTTTGTTTTTTAATTTTAAGAAAGCTCAAGAATAGTTAGACGTTCATTTTCAGAAACCTTAAAAACTGTATTGTTCCGCGTACATTGCATTCCGATCCATGCAAACTTATCAGGAGGAAATAAATTTTTTAAATAATGTTAATAAAATATTTAGCACCCAATATTTCTACGCTACGTAGCTTGAAAATCGATCCGCAAAATATGAGAGTCGTTTTATTCTTACTTTAAATTTAACAAAAATAGACATTGTATGTGACTATCGTTAATGTATATTCATCCATAATAAAATACCTAGTTATATCTGATTCAAATGTTTTTGCTTCACTGAAAGTGTAATTGAGTTTAATCATCAAATTTCTTAGCCTGCATTCGTTTTACTGTAAATGAAATGAACTTTTAAATGACTGTTTAAATGACTGCATCTGTTTTACTGAAAAAGGGATGAACAGTTGACGCATTCACCGTCAGAGGAGCCACTGGTGGTACGCGGAGGGATTTTTCATAATGCTGCTGACCGACCTGTGGTCACAAACATGTTAAGTACTGCTTGGGTAGTAGCTGTACTACTTAAGGATCATTAGAGCTCTACTTCAGTTATTTAAAGGTGAAAACAAACATTCAGGAACTTCAAACACAAATGGGTGCCTAGTTTCTTATCCTTCTCACTCTCACAAAAAGAGATGTTATTTGAATCTTCAAGCGCACAAATAAAAAATGCTAATTTTTCAACTCCGTGTGATACAAACTTATCTCGCCGTTCTCGTATCTATTTATGAAACAAAAATATTCACGAAAATTTTAAATACAATAATCTAGCACTTGTGTACGTGTGCGCGCGCGAGAGCGAGAGCGGGTGCCTGTGTCTGGAATGCGAGTGTGTGTGTGTGCGTTTCTAACCGAACGTTAGCGTTAGCGTAACCGTGTGTGTGCTGTGTGATTCTTACCTGTGTTTGTGCGTGCGCTACCGTGCGTTAGTGTTCACATATGTGATGTGTGTTTATACGTCCGTTACTGCGTGTTACCGAGCAAGTACGTACGTAAGTGCGTGAGTGCGCATGAATCCTTTAGGTTATGTTCATGAACGCCAAAAATGAGACGTAGAAACAAATGAAAGTGTTCTTGCTTTCTATTAGATATATTAAAGAAAAATTTATGTTTCAATAACGATGAAACATTTGCATAAAAGGTTTTTATAACAATTGCCTATCTTACGTTGTTATTTCTGTTAATCTTGCGGTAGGTATGAACCTTGAGCAATGCTACTGGGTTGTACTAAGACTCAATATTTTTAAGCCAATAGAAAATGCAAGATTTTTTTGCCCAATGGGGAGTTGAGCCATGTATTTCAGTATCGACATAGTAAATTGTGCAAATCCATTCACATAAAGGAAATGAAAGTTCCAAAAGTGCAAATTATTCTGCTATTTTACCTTTACAATATTATTATTGGTTAGGAACTTTGAAAATACCTCTTTTAAAATCACTGCATAGGAACTGCTCACGTTCTTAAGCCCTTTTGAAATTTCAACTCATGAGAAAAAGAGCGTATTCTCGTTCGGTTGAAGTGAGTACCGTGATCGTAAATTTTATGTATAAAAGTAATTTGTCCATTATACGTCCAAAAATATTGTGGAAAATACCTATCACTGGAAACATTATTTTCCAGCCTTGTGATGATCTGTTTCACATCCGAAAGTAACCGTTCCTTTTTTCAAGCGAAAACGAATGGACCGGACGTCTAGGCAAAGCTATACCATTTTACAATCCCCTCCGTAATTCAGACATTGAAGGAGCTCTAACAATCTGAGCATCATTTTGATTTTTCCGACTCGAGGTGATGAATGAGCTTACCAGGACAAAATAACTGGAGTTATGGAAGTAACGAATTCATATCTCACCGGCGCCGACTTGATCGAGGGCAAGCTTTGCTTCAGCCATGGAAGATACACAGCGAATTCGAAGCCTTCATTGAGGCAGAATTCCTCGGCCACAAGGTAGTCGGCATGACCCGAACGTGAGACACCGGAGGTGAGCACAAACTGTTTTGTCTTCTGTAGCGCGCGCCAGCGTGGTGACCAAGTGAAAATGTTAAAATCAGCTTTCATGATTCGGAAACGAAGGAACAAGGTTGAACAATGAATATTTAGGAAATATTAGATCTCAATACGAAAGCGTTTCGCCTTTTTTGCAGGGTTCGGTTATGGTGAATTATTTCAGCGCTATATCTCAACAGATGCCTGGATTTAAATCAAAGAATTTAATGGTTTTCTAAGAACATCGAGCACGTTTGTCAATTGTCGGTAGAAAACTTAGAAAATTGCACATCCTAGCAAAAAGTTTTAATTTCATTTCTAACTTGTCTTAAATATGAGAATACATCGTAATGAGCTAGTGCACTGGGACTAATGAGGGAAAAAGACTAGAGCAATCTGAAGTTACATAAGGTACCGCTGAATCACACACAATAACGAGTTAGACCTTCTCTGAAGTTTTTAAGTTTCGGGCAACATGCTGCACCGATTGCGATAATTGCAACTGTGACATTGACTGAGCGCAGTATAATTTGGTAGGAGAAAAGCTCTAAGGCTTGCTTACAGTCCATTTAAACTGTGACAGTGACTGATTGTAGTGCAACAGGGTAGAAGAAAAGCACTGGATGTGGTGTTCTACCTTCTGTTTAATGCTTGAAGCTTTTAAACAACAATTCTATGAATTTCATTCAACCTTCAATTTTTGATGGAGTTAATTATTCGTACGTATATCTAATGACTTGAATAAATAGATTTATATGGAAAAACGCCCGAGCGTGTTTGTGAAATTTTCAGCCAGTGCAGTTTGGAGAGAATACTAATACTATACCATAATAATGTACTTTCAAGTATATTCTTATCTACTTGAGTGAAAAAAGTTGGTATCGAATTTCCAGGTCCTAAGTAGATGTTGACTCTGATAAATATGCAAAAATTTCACGCAAAAATATAAGAATATATGCAAATCATACTGTGATGCGTTCATCAATAGCCAATGAAGTTTTCATGAAAAACAAAGCAAACTTCGTTGAGAACCGAAAAATAGGAATTCCTGTAATAATTTCAACAATATATTTTTCAATCTTCACGAACATTTGAAAAACTGAGAAAAGATTTGTACACGCCATTAAGCACGTAACCGTTGATCTATTTTTACCTCTTGAAATTAAGGATTTCACTTTAAATGTGAAAAAAGCATCAAAAAATTGGAGTCTCACTATGTTGCTTTAATGTTCAGCTAAAACTTTTCAAAACCGTGATTCAAAAGACGTTAAATTGGTTAAAAAACTTCTACAAAACAATATTCAAAGCGAACAGCCGTCTATACTTCTAAAACGTTGTGAAAAACAACAGATAGATGAACTTTGGTGTTACTGAGCTATTTTGATTGACAGTTGTGACGAACAAGCAGCTATAAACTCACGTTGGAGGCGCGAGGGACGACAGGCACAGGCAGCAGAGTGGAGAACAAGCGACACCGAGGAGTCTGTGACGCGTTCCACTGCCCCAAAGAGTACGAGGTTCTAGAGAGAGCACAATTCCACTCCTCTTCAAAACAAAAGCTGAAGGCTGGAGAACCAGCAAACGACGCTAGATTAGCGCACTGCCAGTCCAGGGAGAAATTAAATTATTGGTAATAGGATTCATGAAACATAGCTTTTATTGTAAAAATACGTTTTTTAATGCCCTAAATACCTAGCTTTGAACCCAAAGGAATAAGTTATGAGGTGATCGATGAGTGACAAAGTCAAACACGCGATTGAGTTTATGAGTACATGAGTCGTCTCCTAAAATTTGGGATACCGTAAGAAATGATACCCTTAAAATGTTCTGACTTCTCTGATTTCTATTTTTTTAATAGGAAGGCTCAAATGATAAGAAATGCAAAAGGTTCTAAACGCTGTTGATTTAAATCCTAGTAATGTAGTCTGACAGAAACGGCTGGTTCACTTTCAAAATATGTGACTATTTTATTCCACGTATTACTTGATGTGGAATTTAATAATGTGGGTTAATTTACCTAAAATGCTCATGTCTATAGTTTAAAATTACTGTGTGTTTATTTTTTATATTCTTATAAACAATTTATGGTTGAAAGGACACAAACATTTTCGTTTTACTGACCTGTTTGATGTTCGCACTGAAGGATACAGTGCTCGTTTGCTTAGAGCACAGTTTGCCATCAGCGTGGTGGAGGTGCACAACGCAGTGACTGAATACCGCGTCTGGCAGACTCGCGTAAATAATTTGAAAACAAAGCGAAAAGCCTACGTGGTGACCAGAGACACACTTGAAGATAAGCGCCATCTTGGAATTATTCTCAGAAAATCTACACCTGCCTGAGTTTTAAATCAACCAAACTTGAGAACAGAATTTGTACCTTGTATCTCCAGAACGAAAATTTGCATTGACAACTTTTGATGAACATATCACTCTGTGCGGAAATATTCGAACTTGAAGTAGGACGTAAAAGGGATTATTTTTTATAGAATTATTTAGAACAAAAAATAAAGTGCAAATTAATATATGAGGTTAATACCATTGGATTGTTTTATTGTCATTTCTCAAATTCGCTGGCGTGAATAACGTTTTCCGACTCTTTGATGAATTTTCATTGAGAGTAAAATATAAAAGTCGAGTAAACTTCGAAATGTAATTTCCCTGCAGCAAATACATTTTTAAAAATATCTCCACAAGGAAATTTCATTTATTTTGACATTAAAAGTATTACTGCAGATCTGAAAAAATCGTCTACATTCACACAGCTGCCTATACAACATTGTGGAGTTGCTTCCGACAGTATTGAACTCATCATCTTCTAGAGAGCACCAGACACCTCCCTTTATAAGACGTTTTCGAACAGATTTGGCCGGACCTGGTCTGTTATTTTTTTCACCGTGTAGTTGAGGCCTCGGCACGACATCTGTGCGAAAATTTCGCTTGTGCAAATATACACCAAATTCCAGGATAAAAAATCAGCTTTCTTTTATCATCTGTAAGCAAATCTCCCTCGCCAGAACCGGTGACCTTTAACCGCGACTAGTAGTTCGTCACACAGGTCATTAGTCAACTCGTGAGCAAGCTAATGAACGTCCAAGTTACATGCCAACAATTTTCGATCGCTCTTCTCTGCGCGAGCGTATTCCTTAGTCCTAGCTCGGCTGATTTATCGGCAGTCATTATGAATGAACGTAATCCTTTGCAACACTTTTAAGTTTAAATGTTAAATTGAAAGCTTTTGATATTGCTAGATGTTTAAGAAACTACAGTGGTTTCTGTTTAATAATTTTTATGAAGATATCGAAGCCCGGAAGCTGATTGTACGCGAAAGGCTATCGATGTATGAGAAGAAACTTTACTCATGGGAGAAGTCACTTTGTATTGGCGGACAATGTCGTGGAAATAATGAGCTTTTTGGTCGTTCTTCAAAAGATTAGTTCTAGTCAAATAGATCAAAAATCAAAAATGAGTACGTTCGATTTTTAAAACTGTAGCTTCAGGTTGGTTAGATCTGTTTATTTGTGAAAACTATACGGTATTTGCTACGTAGATATTTTTTTGCTTACAGGTAAATTCAAGAGCTATTTTTATCGAGCATAATATTTTGAATTCTATGTCGATCATAATTTATTGGGAAAACTTGTGATGTCATCTTATGACCAATGAATGTGCCCTCAACTTGGTCAGGTGTTCGAATCTGTGTATTTAAAATTATTGTCATTGAAACCTTTATAGTAGTCCTCTTAATACAATTGATTCAATCGCCAGCTTCAATAAAGGGCCTAGTTAACGACTGATGGGCGTTTGAGCTGAATTATAAAATAGCTTAAAGCTATTCACTGACATGAAATGTTAAGTAGCTTTTCAAATGCTGGAAATATTGATATAAATAATTAACTTAGTTTTCTGCCTAATGATCAAATAATATTTCTTTTACAAACCCTGAGTAATTATACACTTCATTTTAGGTTTTTGTAATCCAAGTCTTCGTACGATATTATGCATTCTGTCTTACGAGTTAGTGAAATTTGAGTTTGAAATACCGTATGGACATTTGTAAAATAAAGCATTGCCTCAGTTGCACTTGGTGTAATATAAATGGTGTCTCAAGGCTCCTTCATCTCACTTTGAATGAATTCCGATTATAGGTGAAATGTGTGGCACGCATAATAAAGTGTGGGAAATACTTAATTTCTGCCCTGCTTACACTAACTGTAGTTGGTGACATCGATCGTCAGCCGATGACATGTGTAAAGCGAGCGAAGTGCATCTCAGGTGGTAATTAATCAGCAAACATATGAATAATGCCCCAGGTGAAAAGCTCGTCTTCCAACACTAATACACGAACTATCTTCGTGAGAAACTCGATGTTGAGGAACGTAAAAATTACTCGAATAATACGTGCACTTCCCTGCGGCACCGATTTGCTGGACACGGCGGAGTTAACGGCGTTAGATTTTCAGAAGTTTTATGCGTATAATTCTTATAAAATACTGCTTGTTTTGTGAATTTCGGTAGGACTATTACTTGTGATCGTATGAGGGAGAAAATTCTCATTGGTAGGTAGCCATTTGTAATTTATACACTGAAACTTTTGACGCTTTGACTTGCACACCAATAAAATCTTTCATAATTAGATTTAAGAGTCACCGACGATATGAAGATAATTGAATACCCGTATATATATGGACAAATTACTGAAAATAGAATTAGGATAAACACAACGTTTTTTGACAGTGCTCCAGATAGAGGGAGACTCAGAAAACACATACACTTTCTGCACGCGGAAGAAGATTATCAAGCAGTTCACGTCATAGAAACGGTGCAGCTAGCAGCGTAAGCTTTTTCAAGTCAACTTGGCCTTACTCAGCGTAAGTATCCCGTGTCGCCAAGTCGAGTGAGATGAGCTCACGTTGCTAGCTGAAAAGCTACGGCGACGTCAGTAGTGTAATAATCAGGCCCTTAACCAACGTCGTACCAACTGCCTCACGAGGACCACGCAGCAATATATAGCCTCTCCTCTAACGACCGTCTCGACTAGCGAGAGATTCGTTCCGAATTCAAACGAAACGTGGCACAAATATCAGTCTCCTCTTTTTTAATAAAATTTTTGTTTTTTGTTAAAGATAATCATCAGCTGAGTTGGTTAAATATGCATTTGTTAGTTTTATGGGTTTTTCGACACATGATCGGTAAATCATCGATCATTCATTAGCTCAGTGTTAGATATCTCGTATGGCAGTCCCTTAGTTCGGGCGCCAAATTGTTAAATATTCTGTTTGGCTGTATCCTCTTGGGCGCCAAAAGTTAGATAGTTGTTTTGGCGAATCCGCGTTGAGTGCCAGTTATAGATTATAAAATTATTTAATCTCTTTTTTTTTTGGCTGGTCCTTCTAGGGAGCCAGCGATAATAGTTTCCCTATTTTTAGGGTTCTGAGGGCCGTAAGTTCCAAGGCTTTTTTCCGGAGAATCTTCCTGATTTTTCAGAGATATAAGAGACGTCAGTTGCTGAGTATTTATTTTATTAAGGCGAGGGCTTTTCAACAGTTTCCAAGTTGCGAATATTATTCGGTAATTTTTGGAGTCCGATCTGGTTACAAGGATTGAAGATTTGAGCTGGTTTTTCAAGCTTTCGAAATTTGAGTCGAGATGAATAGGCTACGAGCTTTTCACGCTAGTAATGCAGGCGTCGAAAGTTAGAGCCGAAATGAAATTCGAGCTGATGAAATTTTGAAATCTGAGACGGATTTATGGTTCGCAAGTATCTGTGATACGCCAGTTCGATTATTTGCGAGAGAATTATTTTTCCTCCCGCGAAATTACAAGGCACTAGTCGGCATCTCTGACAATAGCCTGACACTCAGCTTACCCGACAAAAACAGCGGACAAAATTCCTAAATGAAAATAAAACTAAAATAAAAACGACAACACGACACTCGAGATTGTAATACACTGTGCATTAATAATTTGTGTGCTACATTCCGGACGATCATTTGTAATTCGCTAGAATTTCAATATTTAATGCAAAAATAGGGACAAAAAAAGCTTTTCAGATTTTGTGCCTGAAATTTTGCTAGCCGAACAGAAAACAAATAATACGTTTGCATCGTTCACTTGCACAAGTGTTCTCTTATTTTTTAGTTAGGCAGGAGTTAAGTAAAAAAGACCTCGAATTGAACTTTGTCTTCATTAATAACTTTATTTCCATACGTTTCATCCATATGCACAATTGTACATGTACGTTAAACACCCCAACGTCTGATCTGAAATTTCTAAACGACGAGTATAAATTACAGATGTAAAAGTAAACGTGCGAAAGCTTACGTTGAATTATTGAAATTGATCGTAAATTTTCATCAGCGTAAATCAAATTAGTAAAATACGAGTTGAAATTACAAGAACTCGAATGAAAATCGTTGACTATCCAAACAAAATAACTGAGGTCATTAAAATAGTTGTTTGTTAATTCAAATTATTCGTTAAAAATGTGACTTTATAAACGGATGCATAAAAGTTGCGTAAAATCGAGATGAGGATGGAAAATATATTCGCTAAATTACCTTTTTTTTGAGGAACGCAGTAGTCATCATCATGATAAAATACATCTGGGGAACGCTTCAGAAAATTCCTAAACTTTACATGGTGTATCTGGTTATAATTAATACTACTGCACAAAACAATCCGTATTCAAAGAATGATACGATCATTCGAGACTATCGGATTCCTCAGTGTTCATTTGTAAGTGCAGTAAAGTTACTTACTACGAGAAGAATACATGTCTATGGAATACATAATTTTTCATGTGTATAAATTGTTACGGAAAAGATTTTGTAAAAAGTTTCTACAATAAGCAAATTATAAATACGATGATAGAATTTTAAAGAAATCTCTGTATGCTCGTAACAAGATAATAAAATGCAAAAAAATGAAGATAGAAGTGATAAATTACGATTGAAATGAAAAAGATAAAATAAAACAGTATAGTCCACGTACGACTCTGAATTTCAGGACTTAAACAAGATATGAAAGTAAGGCGCTGTTTATTATTATCATCTATGCTTTTCGTTTTGTTGCTACTATTCCAATTATGCTTGGAAAATATCTTACTTGCTCTTCATATTCACATCTTTTATGGAACTGTTTATAAAGTCACTGTATCCTCTCAGAAATTCTTTCAAAGAATTGCCAGAAATTAAGATTAGAACTTCAATATCTTTGCTTTGAAATTTAGTGATTTGTCTTTGACTTTTGCGAATTTTTTTAAAACATCAGTATTGTTTTCTTTGCATCTTTCGAATTTCGATGTCAAAAACATTTTTTTAATTTTACCTTCAGCGAATATAAACTTTCAGCGAATATATTCTTTTTTGAAGTAATTTTAATTTTTAAACCACTAACTTTGACTTGAAGTTTAGTACACATGATTTGAATTTTAGATAAACAAATTTTGGCTTTAGCAACGTCAATTTAAAATGGAAATGATTTAGTTTCCTTAGACCAATGGAAAAGTAAGTATCCCTGAAAACATAAATACTTTTTAACATAATAATGTGGTTCTTATATTTCGAAAACTTCCACCGAGATCGGTTTTCACGTCTTTTTTTGTGATAGTTTTTAATTAAATCGTTCCTTCCACTAATAAACAATGCCTCCGTTGTAGGTAACAGCAGTGTCAGACTTTCATGTTGCTTTCATTTTTACATGAACACTACTTATTTCACTAGATTTTTCTATGGCAGTACTTACACGACGTCTGGAGACCCCACGCTTTTCTTCATGTTACTCACCCTATTTACTCTCATCACTTCTGCCTCAACAATTCTCGCTGTTCAGCTCAAAGATTCATGCAGACTCTCAGAGTTGCTTCCAGGAAATAAAATTCCGTGTTTTAGTTCCCTCTCGTCACACATATATTCTATGCTCCATTCCTCTTATTTTGTGTTTCAAAAAAACACAAATGGTAGGTATAATTTTTTATAAATACTTATTGAATTATGTATTACTCGTAAGTCAGAGGAAAATGAACTCTTCTGAATCTCAGTTCGAGTTTTACTCGATGTGTGAGAACCAGGTTGGAGAATTGCAAAAACAGTGCAGTAGGACGAGTTAGGATATTTTTGGGCCAACGCATCGTTCAAAAGAAATACTCAAACAACATGCACAGTAAATGCTGTCATTCAAGAATGCTATGACAGTGAAATGAATAGAAAAAAGAAACGAAAAAGAAAGAAAAAAACGTTTATTTTCCAAGTTGCCACATGAGATACATGCCAACATATTGGGTTTTAAAAAGTTTCTTAATACAGGACGTCCCAAAACAAAAGTTCCTTACGAGGAGTACTAATTGACAAACCATCAGAGGTGTACAAATAGATAAGCCATACGAGGCATAATAATAGACAAACCATACGAGGTGTACTGATAGACAAAATATCAGAAGTGTACGAATAGAAAGACCATGCGAGGCATATTAATAGACAAAATATACGAGGCGTACTAATAGATCAACCATACATGGCGTGCTAATAGTCTAACTCTGTCAAGGGTAGTTGAATGAGAAATGCAAATGAGAAAAGTATGTTTGTCTTGGGCTACTCTCTTAGAGTAAATTGGGTACAGACGAAGACATCTCTGCGCTGTCAGATCAACTTGTGCTTGAATGAGGGGTTATGTTCTAGGATTTTGCAATGTATGTTTATTTAGGTTATATTTCTGCGCGTTTTAAGTTTGTCATTTTCTAGGCTCTCAGTTAGTTGCTGGGGTTAATATTGTCACAGATTTTTTAAAAGACCCAGACACGCGTTCTTATCTGGAAGAGGATGGAATAAAGAAAGTTACATTTCAGCAATTCTACAAAGGCCGCAGTGAATTGGGGTCTATGGTAGAAATATGCGTTAAGCTTTCGATCGCTTGATCTACGGTGCCATAAAAACCAACGTTCTCAATTAGCACGACTTTGAGTTTTTGATCTGTCAAACCGTGCACTTGTTAAATAGTAGGCCAGTCGCATTTAAGAAGGCTCTCAGAGATGAAATGCAAGCCTTTCCCGAACCTATTACTCCGGAAATGTTGATCAAAGGCTATAATGTAGTATCTCTCAACCTGATACCAAATTTGCAGTGCGATCTCACTTCCAGCTAGGAGTGGCTTCATCCTGGAAGCGTAACTACTCATATCTGGGACTCGTTTAACAAATTGAGAAAAGCTAATTTAATTAACATTTATCATTCAGAATTTATAAAAACGCTGATTGATCAGGCTACTGATCGTAGAGACCGCTATAAAGCCGTTCAACATCAGGGACTAACGCCTGGTGACGTAGTCCTGTTGAAGGAGGTGCATTCAAAGCCTGCGAACTATCCTATGGCAATAGTTAAAAGTGTGACCGAAAACGACTTAGGTGAGGTCACTGGAGCAATTGTCATGAAAGGCGAAAATCGTGAATTAGTGAAGCGACATTCTTTTACGCTGATTCCACTCCTACGCTTAGACCGCTCCTCGATTCAGAGCCCCTAGATTCGAATGTGCAGCCGCTCAGCGGGTCTCAAACTTTAGACATGCGTCCTCCTCGCAGGAGGGCTGCTGCCGATGCCCTTTCAAAATTGAAAGGCACATTCTAGATTTAAGTTAGGGATAAATTTTAGGTTAAATTTCTTAGAAACTATTTCTCATTACGAAATAGTTTCTGCTAATAAATTTCACATAATTTTTATGTGAAATACTTCTCGGGGATTGTTCAGAAATTTTGCGTAAAATTTATATGCATTTCTATGCACCCAAATTTCTATGCACCCAATCTTTTAATCTGTCCTCACACAAATTTGCTCATGAATAATTAGTTAGTAATTTAATTACTGAAACTTGTGTGTGCCTTTCGTAACGGGTTACGAACCTAGGTTTTGCTCTTCTTTCTTCAAGCTTGAAGAAAAAGACAAAGAATTTGCTTGCTTCAAGCACCGGTGGTCCCGCACCAACAGAAGCTGTAACGACCGTGAAGGGCAATGCCCAGACCACTCGCTCCTTAATCTGTACATTCTTTTTTTTGCACAAGACCACTGTCTAGAGTGATAGTGATTCCTAGCCATCATCACTTTCATTGGTGAACTAACTTCGCCATCTTGATGGAGTAAACCATCTCCCGTCTCAGCCACTCAACGGAGCCGGGAGATCGCAGAATTCCGCACCACAGCACAGCTCTCGTGCGCAGCTTTGTCTTAGGTACGTCGCCCTTAGCGAAAGGCACTCGTTAAGGTGATTGAGGCAAGGTAGAACTTCGGTCATGAAGTAGGGGCTGTTCACTCTTAATTCATTCAAACTTAATCTTTTGACTTAAGCCTCCATAATAAGCAAATTTGTTCATTCTCTTCCAAAATTTCCACTTCTTTATTCTTTAAATCTCAGTGGAACAGTTTGTTAATAAACTTTTAACCAACATTTCTTGCAGAGTGACAAACCTCTTAAATGTGTTCTGCAGCATGCTCATATAATTTTACTATTGCAGGTTGTAGTCATGAGCGGAGCAGGCCCAGGCGGGGGTGCACCCATGTGCCTATTTCTCCGCGTTTCACACGGGTGAAGTCGGGTCGCACAAATTTCAACCGGGCACCAGCAGTCCAGCTTTGAGTTAAAAACTCTTATAACCGTTAACCAGACTGTTTCTACGGTTAAAGAGTTGGCTCAGAGTTGGCTCCGCCCATTTATTTATTCCCCGTCTGTAAGGTTTTGCTCAAAACCTGAGGGCAGACTTAAAATGCGAAAATATATCTCTCATTATGCATTTATATACTTTATGGAGAACTTACGAGCATACCTGCTGGTAATCTGTCAACAAATAGTTAACCGTTCGTCCAAGTGTACGTCCTTGTCTTCTAAGATCCCTACAATGAGAGATGTCCACTCTGCGTTGCTTAACAAACAAGCGGCCTTATATCAAGCAAGTGGTCAATTTTATATTTTCTCTAAATTTGAAAAGAAATGAGAATATCTTCCCATTTTTTCATTAAGAAAGTGAAAAGCATACACTAAATGATTCTAAATTAACTCGCTTAATTATGATAAATTATGTAAGTAGTAAAGGAAATACCAATCAGAGAACAATTCATCACAATTAGCTTATAATTGAAATTAATAAAGAAAAAACTTAATAGAAGATTTATTCGTTGACGAATTTTTGACTTTTCATAAGCCAAAACGACTTACACAAATGACCAGGTATCTTTTAGATATAAATTTCAATTTTCCTAATCTACCCATAAGGGTTTAACCAGTAAAAACTATTTCCGTTTTATTATTTTCCTTATTTACAAAAATTGTTCAAAATTAAAATCAGTATCCCAATGAACGATTTTTTCTAAGGTTTACATAGAAAATGAACTGTGAATTCGTGGTAGACTTGTCAAATTTCAATCCTTTATGATAACGGCTGAACTATTACGTACAAAAGTCTATGGAAAACAAACAAAATTGAATTTAAAATTCTAAATAGAATGCTGAACAGAGATATTAAACGACATAATTTATATAATGAAGAGATATGTAAAAAGTATACACAACAACTTCTGGCATATTTCATCTATCGTGGTGGCCTAGTGGTCTAAGGCGTCATCGCCGGCAGCTGTGGTCTGGACGTCACTGGTTCGAATCTCGTTGTATATGACATTGTTTTGTTGACAAAACGTAGGGCTGATACGTAAATTAAAAATTTTCTCTTTTTTCTCTTTACCGAATGCAAGTAAAGAAAGTCTTAACAAGATTGATATGTAAAATTGAAGCATTTTTTTCTCCCGTTTTCAAAATAACTAAGTTTAAATAGCCTAAAATTCTCTTCGAAAGGTAGATCTATCTGGTCTAGTGGTAACGTGTCGGGCCAGCGTTATGAAAATGGTTGTGAGCTGAAGGTTCGAATCCGGAGATGAATGATTGGGTTTTTCATGGTTACAAGGACCTGAAATAGTATTCCCGCACCAACTGGAGAGAATGTCTCGAAGCAAATGGAGGGAGAGTCAAATATTTCAATTACCTAAAGTTAAAAATTAATTAGGAAAAAATTTCATAAAAGATTTATTCTTTGACGAACTTCTGACTTTTTTATAAGCAGAAACGACTTACACAAGCGATCAAGTATCTTTTAGATATAAATTTCAATTTTCTTAATCTACCTGTATTTCAACATATGAAATTAATTTTACTCTGTTCGGGAGCATTTTAGAAATCCATGTTTTTTTTAGTTCAACGGTTCAGCGGTTTCTCGTCTCAAAGTATTCTCTAACGATATTAATCTGTTTTTAATATCAGCATTATCATCCTCCAATTTCTGCGATGAGTTTCAATTTTTCTATTTCATTTGTATTAATGATTGTTTCTCTATCCTGTTTATGAAGATTATTTCTAAAAGTTTCAATGTATGAACTCATGTCATTGAATACTCTCTCGAGATTTGCATAGTCTAATTTCATACATTTTATTACCTCTTCTTCTAACCTCTTTATCTCATTTTTCAAAAAGTCTGTGTGTTCTTAAGTACCCGTACGAATAACCTCTTTTTTCCTCAGATATTCTACTCTGTTCATCGAGATTTGTCATAATTTCACTGAGTTTTTCTTGAAAACCTGTAGTATTCTCATCTATAGATGCTTGGATAGAATCACTTCTGAACTGATAATTTTCATTGATAAGATTTTCTCATACCTCTATATATTTTCTGAGATGATGCCTCAAATTTTCCAAAACTTCGTCAACATCTTTTTTATTCGTAGCGTCAAATTCTTCGATTGGAAAAGAAATATTTGCAAGTCTTCTATTATTTAAATCGAAATTTTGATCTTCATCAAGATATTTAAAACATATTCTAGGAGGTCCTGGTTGTGAAGATAAAAATGATTTTTTTCCTTGTTGTCCAATAATATTTACGCCTATCATTTTTTATACATAGAATTTTCAATTCTCTAAATTTTCTCTAACTCTCATGGATATCAAATTTTTTACTCGGTCACTCAAACTTTCCACTTCCTGGTTTAATTTCACATTTTTTATCAGTTTCATTCTGACGCATTAATTTGAACTGACTGATTTCATTCTGATTTGAAATAATGTCCCTTGAAAACTCCTAAAAGAGACCTTCTACATCACTCAAGTTCTTAGCTTTTCTTCTATTTTTCTTAATGGGACTGACTCTGCTCGTAATTCCATTATAATTTTGTTAAGATCGTTGAATTTTTCTTCGCTGGATGAGGTTTTGGTTGACTCTAAATTTTTCAGCTTATTGTCAACTTCTACAAACGAGGGTGCTAAGGCTACAGTTCTTTCCATAACAAACAGGTTCCTATCACTTAATTCAGTTAGTCGTGCCTCTAAGCTTTTACTTTTTTCTTCAAAAATATTGTTCAGTGTTGATTCTAAATTTTTCAGCCTTTCTTCAATTTGATCATTAAGTGATGTCTGCAAGCTCATTTCTTTTTCGTTCACAACAATAATTATACTAATTTCTTGTTCACCAATTTTATTACTTATTAATTTGTTCTTTGAATCAATTTGATCATTAATTTTAGTTTCTAAAGTCTTCAGTTTTTCATCCATTTGATTTTCTATAACTGGCTCTTGATTCTTGAAATTTTCTTGAATCTCAGGAATTTTAACATCAATCAAATTGGTTAACTTAGACTCCACAACCTCAAATTTAGCTTCAACTCCTTTAATCTGATCGGTTAATGCTGACTCTTTATCTAACAGCTTTTCATCAATTCTAGTTTCAATACCTGACTCTAGACTCTTCAATTTATTCCCAATCTCTGGAAGTTTTACGTCTGTTAGGTTGATTATGTTTGAATCAATGTTTTCAAATTTAGCATCAATTTCATCGATTTTCTTCATCAATGTTGAGTCTATGCTTGCTAGTCGATCATCATTTGAAACGATTTTGGTTCAAGAGCACCGAACTTTTCAGATAACTCATAATTAACGTCTCTAAGAATTTAACGATTGAGTCTACATCAAAAAATTTAAGTTGTAAATCTGTTTTCAGAGTCACATATTTCTCATCATACTCGTTTATAATTTATTCCAATTCAGTTCTTTCATTTTTGGGAGCTTCAATTGTGTCTTTCAATGACTATATTACAATCTTCAAGTAAACTTTTTATTTACTCTACATTTTGTAAAAGTCCTTCAGAATTATTTTCCCTATTTTCATGTTCATGATTTTCTTTACAGGAAGGTAAAAAGACCAACTTTGCTGCATAAATATTTCCACAAGACATTTTTTAAAGAAAAAAAAATTAACTTAGTTTATTTTCTAAAACCTAGTCAAGGTTTTATACAGATCTAAAAGAATTGCATGAAAGCTTTCATTTTCTAAACGCTTCAGCATTTATAGACATAAATGTCCACAAATTACACCACCTGTTTTCTGGATTTTGCAAGTAGAGAAAATAATATCAACACAATCTGTTAAGTAGTCTTTAAATTCAATTGGATAAATCAAGCCATAACTGTCAAAATAATAGCATATATTGTCTTTCTTATACCAACAAGTCCAATGCGTTCCTGATCCTTTTCCAGTGTCTAAATTTAGGATTCCGCATTCAGTTTTTAGAGGGTGTTTAGGTAAAGTATATCTCATGTAAATACCTCGAACATTCGGAATATTCAATAAATTTATGTAATATTCTAAATCATATTTAGAAAATGGTTTGATAGCTATTACTTTTTTGGTGGTTTCAAGTAGAGACTCTTTCCACAAGGTTTTTTTTTCTCGGAGTTAACCGTATACCTGAACCTTTTTTACTTTCCATTGCTTCATTATGCCTTTTAGTTTCTGACAAGAGTTTATCATCAGCTTTTTTCTTATTAACTGCGGATGCTATTGCAGCAGCACCTCCAGCCAAAGAGCCAGCAGCCCCAAGGCCAGCTAATAAAACTGGAATTGTAAGTATAAAACCCCCTTTCGTCGCAGTATCTTTAGAAACAAAAGAAGTCTTAGTCTTTTTACAAATAATACACATACCTTTGACCAGTATCTTACTGTTCTTTGTAATTAAATATTGAGGATTATCAGTATCAGTTTTCTTCTTACACTCTACACAATACATTTTTTAAACATTATTATGTGAATATGTTTCAATTTTTAGTAGTTTAAACTCATTTTATCACCGTCAGATTGCAATCGAATTACTCTGTCAGATAGAATCAGTGCATATGCATGTGTATCATCAGGAATATTAGTTTTAAATTCTGCTTTAATTTTAATATCAATTGTAGTTTCTTTGATACGTTCATTTTGTCTGCTGATATCAAACACATAGATGGGATACAAATATTTAAAGTGTCTGTATTCGATAGCACACTTTTCATTAGATACATAATCTATTAACATCTTATAAGCTGTAGCATAATTGTTAGAATCGAAATCAATCTGTAAATTGTGATCGGGGTATCGTTCATTATTTAGCTGAACATGTGCATTCGTCAAGTTACAATGATCGAAAATTGCATTGTTTACAGCTTGTGAATTAGCTTTCTTAGTTTGGAACGCTAAAATTATGTATCGAGGTTTTTGGGATCCTGAATTTGGAGTTAAAGTCCAATCTAAGAATTTCTGTTGAGAGTTTACAATTGTTTGTTCCAATTGTCTATTCAAATAAGGAATAGGTAATGTTATTTTATCCTTAATTTGACGATATAGCTTGATTTTATACTCATCAGACAGTTTGTAAGCTGGCATTTTCCAAATTAATTTTGTAATAGTTATTTTACCATCAACTACTTTATCTTGCTGGTTTGCATCTTTCTCATCCGATTTGAATTAAGCATTAGAATTATCACCTCTTCTCAAAGTCAGAGCATGTTTCACTCCATAAATTACCTTCTTATAATTTTCACAAAATCCAAACGCATGTTCGAGTGGGATAGCAGCGCTGAATTTCCCATTAGCTGAACTTAAGTAGTCATTTCGATCGCTAAATCCTTCGTTTGATTTTTCATTCTTCTTAGTATCAACGCTCCTGAAAAATATCATGTTTTCTTTAACATTTCGCGGATAGCTAACTAATCCTTTTAGAGTTGTTGTAATTCCAGGGTAACTATAACCTTCAATTTCTTCATCTCCAATTCTGTAAGAAACTCTATCAAACAAATGCATTAATCCATTGTTGATTATTGTTATTTTTTCATCTTTAAAATTATAATCACCTCCATCTTCTTCATTCAAAGCTCCTCCTATATATATAAAACTTTTACTAGGTAATACAAACTGATCTTGATTCTGGATAATGATCTTGATATCGTTATGTTCACGATTCAGATCAGTACCTATTTGTGGTTCATAGTTATGCGTTTCAATTTTTCCAGTTGGTTCATCAACTTTAATATTTTCATTCCATCTTAAAGAATTCATTTTTTAAAGATAATTTTCTCAAATTATTTTAATTTCTAGATCTTAGGTGTAATCGAACAGTTACTTCTTCACCTCTAGTATTCAGAGCATGTCCATTTTGATCAGTAAGCCAAATTCTCAAATCATAGAGTAAAGGTTGATATATCGGTAGATAAATTGGTCTATTTGGATTTTCTACTATTTTATATCCCGGTGGGACGTTTGGGAAAAAGGAATATAAAATATTATGCAAAGAACCGTTAAGGTATGAGCCGTTAATTGCACTACAATTAACGAGTATTGCGTTAACAGACATTATGTTTACGATATTTATACTTTCATGTTCTCCAACACCTTTTAAGATAATTTCTCCAAATCCTAACATTGTATTTAAAGATTTTTCTTTATTGGAAAATACTTTTAACGTAGATGAATGGAGAACTATGACGCATTTCAAAGTATTAGTATTTGCTTTGATTTCAATAAAGCCTGCCAATGTTTTTTGAATGAATTCGTTTATACTTTCTATTTCATAACATCCTGTTGGAAGTGTAATTACATTTTCAACACCATTTAATTCATAATGAAATTTATTATTATTTTCATCAATGTTAGGAATAGAATGGTACATGTCTAACCCAACCAGTGCCATTTCGTGAAATTTATTTTTGTTCAATTCTATTGCTGGACTAAAATTTATACATATATAACTTTTTCTTTCACTAATTACAATGCTTTGAGATTCCATTTTTCAAACAATAAATCATCAAGCATCTTTACTTCAGCAGTATTTAATAGACCTCGCTTTAAGAGTTCATGTGTAAGTATTTGTAGTTCATTAAAAACTCCTGTATTTCCAGCGTTAAACGAACCGAGCAATAACTGGTGTCTTTTTACAAGATCATTGATGTTAGATGGTAATACAATAATATCTGATCCTGAAACGTCTGAATCCTCTCTAGAAGGATGACGAGGAGGTATAGGAGAAGATGTAGGAGAAGGTATAGGAGTAGGAGTTGGTCTAAAAGTAGACCTTCGTGAAGGGTCGAAAAATGGTCTCTGGCTTGTTGAAGGACTTTGGTGTCGACTCAAAATTGAGGATTCTACTACTCTTGGGTTTCTTAAAGGACTTGGTTCAGGGCTTGATTCACGACTTGATGGACTTGCTGATCAAATTGTTTCAACTGCAGCTTGAGCTTGTTTTTGTTGAACTATTTGATAGAACGGTTTGATAAATTTAGAATATTTTTCACCCCTATTTGCTTTTATGGTACCGTCTTCCCTCAAATAAGCATCAGTTGAATACAACATGTCATAATAATTATTTTTATCTTCGTCCCTAAAATCAATAAGATTTTGCTTTGTTAATAATTCCCATAATCCAGCTGTGCCTTCGTAGACTTTATCTCCAATTTTCAAATCATTTCCCAAAATATCTACCTTTTTATTTCCTAGCATAACTTTATTTCCATCCCATCGTATGCCATAAGCTTTGTCATACTCATTTCCAGGTTTCCATGCAAAACGCAAGAAATTCAATGCGATAGGTCCAACTACAGTGTTGGATTCAGAAGAGGGCAAAGCAAGTTTCTCAACAGGGTTTCCTTTGATAGATTCAAGTTTTTCATGAGGTATATCTTTTATTGCCAACCTAGTTTGTTTAGTTTCGTCAACAATTTTAGATGAAAGTTCAATCAATGGCTTGTAAACTTTTTTAACATCATGGTATAAATCTTGTTCGAGTATTTTATCATTTGTGAATTGCTTTCTCAAACTCTTTGTTAAGTTTAGTAAATCTGATTTAGTTTTGATATCAATCAACGCCATTTTTTAAAGAGAAAAATTCAAAAAGACTTTAACTTAATATAAGTTTACTCTGAACTGACATTAAGTTCAGTTGCTGAGATCCATGAAGGTTCATCGTAACCTTTCCACTTGACCAGAAGTTTTCCTTTACTCTTCTTGAGAATTTTCTCAATTTCATGAACATCACTAGTATATTTTGATAGTTCTTGTTCATAAAAACTTTCTTTTATTTCTTCACCATCCATATCTTTTATTCTATAAGTAATTGGTTCAGTGGACAGTATTTCGGTTACAATGAATAACTCATTAGTGAAATTTGGTAAATAACCCTTCCGGAAGTCTTTTCGTTTCTTGCTTATTCTTACTCTATCCCCAATTTTGAGTTTCGGTGATGTGAAAGTTGGTTCGGTTGGAGGGAATAAGTTATCATAAACCTTTTTACTGTTCTTTTCCAATGACGCTTGGTTAGGTGTCATTTTAATTGTTCTATGATAGCTATTATTGTGATTTTGCATTAAATCTTATAAAATATTCACACATTTTTTAGTTTTCATTTTTGTAAAATATTTCCACATTTTAGTTTTTAACGTCCTGTTGAAGCGTTCCACAACTTGAGCTTTGGTTTCATTTTATGACTAAACCACTGAATGTTATGTTTCTTGAATAGTTCTTGAGTGGATTTATTTGTAAACTCTAAACCTTTATCTGTCTGAACTTTAGAAGGAATTCGCATTTTAAATAGTTTTTGAAAAGAAGTTTTGATTTCTTCACCTGTCTTCTAACTTATTGGAATTGTCCATGCATATTTACTGAAAATGTCAATTACTGATAAAATGTAGTTTTTTCCTTGATCTTTTTAGTTTTGCATGTCAATCAAATCAGCTTGCCATTGATCATCAATTTTTGATACCTTCACCCTACTTGTTTTAAAATTATGTTTTATTGGTATATGTAGAGTGTGAGTTTTTTGAGCTTCTAACCAATTTCTTACATGAGTTGAAGATAAGCCGGATTGCTTAACAAGTTGATTCATTCCAGTATAACCGGTCTTTGGATTATATCATTCAAGATTTTATCGCTCACATCAGTGAGCGTGTTAATACATTTTTTGAAAGCCCAAATCCTGCCCATGATTTACCTGCCATAATTGCGTTAACTAATTTAGCATCTTGTCGAACGTATTCTGATTCATTTGGATCAGTTGCAATTTCAGCAGCTCTTTTCGCCAGAATATCATCAGCATAATTTCTGTCTTTTGTTTTTGGATGTTGGGAATAAAATATGTCATGATTCTTACAAGCCTGATCGAGTGAGTTAACTCCTCGATAACCTTCTTGAATTCGCTTCTGCACCGTAGTTCCTGGACCGCAAAATGAGTAGGTATGTTTATTGTTGAATGAACCGTTCGGGACTTGTTCAGATTGAATATTAGATGGTAATTTCAAATGCATTTCAGGTAATGGAAGTTTTCTAAGCAATGTTTTTACAATACCCTTCCCAGTTTTTTCTTCATTAACTATTGATTTTAAATCACTCAAATACTGTTCATTTTCAACAGATAATAAATCTTGGCTATAGAAGTCATTATTGTTGTAGACAATCATTTTTTATACTTTATTTATTGAATATATTTTATAGTGATTTAATGCCAGTGTGTTGATACCATTTGGTAATATATGTCGCTTGTCATCATTACCATTTAATGCAATCTTATTTATTTCTTTAGTATATAATTCGTGGTTAACACTTTGGATATTGTACATCGTTTTGTATATTGTTTCAATATTCGATGCTCTCTTATATTCATCTATTGTGATGTTGCGCTCAGTTATGTTCTTACTTACACCTTTTGCTTTCTTACTCACGGAATTTTTCGTTTTGTAACAATACAGTTTTGCTCTGAGACCGTCGAATTCTTCAATTGGTATTCCACAAGTTTCGTCTTTCATTTTCCCAATTACTTTCATATTTTTAGTTGAATATAGGAAGTGTTCTTTAGAATAGTTTGATGTATCATACAAGTCTTTATTTCTTTCCATATCTTTGTACAAATCTTTTGTTTTGATATCATAACATAATGAATCTGTATCTGTAAACAAAAACTGTGCCTTATTGCCATATTTCTTTTTAATATGATTATAATGGAAATCATACATTAATGTTTTACTTATACCTAATACAGATAACACTACGTAGATTGGTTTATCAAATTTCAGTCTTTGTTTTTGCATATGACATGTGTTATGGTTTCCTATATTTTATCCCACCGATGTCACATCATTTTGTAATGGTCGCTTGTTCCTTTTCCACATCGCTGCCGACGTTCGTTGTTGTGATGCATGTTATTTCGTGACATTCGTTATTATTTGTCACTATCTTTTATTTTCTAGTCTTTATTAATCACGATAGCTTTTCAGCGCTGCCACCAGCCCCTTGGGCAAAGAATATTTATATTTATAAGACATATTTTCAAGATCTTCGGTAACGTTGGTATAACAGCGGAATACTATTACGTATGTGCATAATTTTATATCATCATCATTATCATCATCTCTTTATCATCTCTCTCTAACTTACAAAGGAAATTGAAGACACGAAAGATTACAAAGGTTCGTTATTAACGCAGACACCTAATACATCACAATGCTGTCGAGAGAGAAGCTGGTTAGACATATAGTAAATATGTTAACTTATCTGCAGAATCCCGTTTGGGCGTTGTCGGAGTATTTGCGAGGAGGCTGGTGCCCCTGCGATCCACTTATAATGAATGATTGGAGCAAGATGGATCTCTAGGTAATTTAGATACAACTGTCACTTTTACAATCGTTTAAAGTGAAGCGGGTTCATCGCCAAAGGCGATGAACAGCAGGTGAAGACACCAATAAGTTAGATGATCTCGTAATGTTACTCTTCAATATCGAGCTTAAATGAAGGAACCTTCTCGACTGCCTCCCCGCGCAAGACTAACCGTTGCCCGCTCGCTTGAAGGAATGAGGGCGCGTCTCTACCTCCGAGAACAAACACGTTACGACAGTAGCTACTCATCAATAAATGAAAAACCCACAATACTGACTAACAACAATTACGATCCTGCATTCAATCTTTATAAATGAATAATATAACATCCTAGATGATTAGGATTAGAAAAATAAGAAATACATTGTGATAGAGAAAAGAGAAAGAGGTATCTGATAACTTGATCTCGTAGTCCTCCGGCTGCTTCGTGGTGATGATGTCAAGAGGGTAGCACGATGATGGTAAGGCGTAGCGTCGTCTGACGATGTTGTTGAAGGAAATAGCATGAGAGGCATGTTGTGGAGTTGATTCGAAGTTGCGCTTATCCGCGAGAACTTATCTTTAATGCGGTTCTTTTCGAGGAGATGAAAGTTGTTGGCCAGACGAAGCATTTCAGTATTCCTCATAGCGATTCCTTTATGATTATAGATGTAGGGTGGTTATATCATGAGGATATAACACATGCTATCAAATTTTCTGAGTATATTTTAAAACTGGTGAAGTTTGGTTTATTTGCTAATTTGATTAATTCTTTCTCTGACTTTACTAAACACACATCTACTTTATTTCTAATATTTTCCATTGTTTTACCAAATACTGAATTGTTCATCAGCTTGTAGAAGTCTTTTTCAAATTCAGATTTAGCTTGCTGACGCATTTTTGTATTGATATCAATATATGATTTCATCCATAGACTTTCATCAGACTCTAATATTCTGTGAATTTTCTCTAACTTCAATCCTAGATCTAGATATTGTGTCAGAGATTTAAGATGTACAACATATTTTTTTCGTTTTCCAAGGTGTGGAACTAATTTATTTACATCGTTTATTTTGATATTTTCTGGAGCTAATGGTAAATCATTATGTAGAGCATGTAAGTCTTTCGGATAACTTGAATCCACTTCTAATATATAACCTTTATTTGCTTTGAGTTTCGACTTTGGATCTTTCCATTTAAAGTTTCCAGTAGATAATGATCGGCACATAGCCCAGCCGTAAAGATTATTTGCATCTATATATGTAATAAAACTATTTGGTTTTCCTTCATCGAATGTTTCTGGAATATATGGATTGTTTGCTTTTGCATATCGTGTTGATATTGTAGAAATCCCACCTCTTATTCCTTTTTCGATGAATAGTAGCATATCAGGATCTTCAAACAAGTCCAATTCTATTTTTGTATGTTTCATTAGAGCATCGAAAGACAATCATGGAGCTGTAAAATAATGTGCTGGATCTAGAGAATAAGTTTTCATGCATGTTAGTCTAAATCGTTCAAATACTTCTGCTAATAATAATGTATCGACTTTTAGATATAAATTATGATAATCTTTGAATGTTGTACAATTAAAAGCTCTCCATACTTTGAGTGCATGCTGATATTCATCTTCCGAAGTATTTTTATTATTTAATCAACTGTAGAATTCATTTCTAGCTGGTAAACTATTAACGTTCATTTTTTTATAACTATTTACATATTGATACGGATAAATACCTTTTTTGTTGATCAATTCTAATTGTTCTTCATTGAGAAAGAACTTCGAAAATTCTTTGTGCTCAGATAAATTCTCCGAAAGTTTATCCAGAGACGAAGGTAAAAACCTGTAGCTGTCTAAGAACCGTAAGTCTCTGGTGATATCTTTAATTTTTCCTGTATGTTTACATACATAAGAATCTACTTCTATGGTTTGTGTAAAACTAATATATTCTTCATCTGTTTGTGGAATAACGTTCAACTTTCCAGATATATTTCCCAAGTCTTTCGCGAGCATCGTAATTAGACAGATTATGTAAAAACACCGGTATTAAATTTGGATTCCTAATTTTTAAATTACATTTTAAATGAGCTGGACCTCTGTAATGACCTGCCAAATGATCGTGGTCTCTAACTTTATAGTTATCTTCCGTAAATTCTCCGCCACATACATAGCATCTTGTGGCTTCTATATATTTTTTGAATTTATCTGATGGTAAATACATTTTTTTATTAATTTTTAACAGACTATAAATTCTCTTGGTTTCTTTTTCTAAATATTCTACAAACTTTTGGGAAGCATCTTTACCATTGTATATTTCTAAACGGGAATATTCATCTGCTTCAGATTTTGTATAGCAACAGAATGAATTAGGATTGTGCTTCTGAATGTTCATGGTGTAACTTGAGTTTCGATTTGGTTGACACGTATCTATTTTGTCAACGTTGATTAGAAATCAGCATAAAATGTAAAAGGATGCCTAATTGTTTTTTAGCAATGTATAAATTTCAATTTACCTCCCTCAAGAACATACTTTGTTGGAGTGTGAACTGAACAACCATTAATGTGGTTTGTTAATGAACATTATTTTGTGAATGGCCATAAACAATATGGACAGACATGTTTTTTATGACCATCTTTAGTTTGCATAAATGGACTTAATGACTTCATTAAAACATAATGACTTTTATTTTCGTCTGTTAACAGTATAAGTGATATAACATCTTCATTTGTTACCTTTGTTATTCTCAGATGACATAATTCTTTCATGTAATCAAAGTTACAAACATTTATTGACACATTATTGTTTCTCTCAAATTTATAGATATCTTTAAGTTTCACTGGAAATGTTATGTCTGTGAAATTTAACTTTTCAGCTTCAGTTTTTAATCTTTTAGATATTGTATTACCGTTTTTCTCATCTCGGCAATAATTTCTCGCTACACTCCACATAAAGCTTTTATTATCGGTATTTTTAATATTAATTAGTTTATAAGTAGACTTTTGAAACTTTTCAGGTAATTCTATATAACTAGAACCTTTGATAGGCTTGTATTCAATAATTTTTACATTGAGGTCTAATCATTTATCTGTTATCCAGCCCGAGGAGTTTTTTGTATATTCTTCAATCTTTCTAATAGCTTCTTTATATAGATCATCAATGTTTGTAAAGTTTTTCGATATGTCTACAAACTTTCCTGTATTCATCCATGCTGTTGAATGTACCTTTTCATTTTTTCTTTGTATTTATAAAATTGAATTAAAATTGCCAATAATTGTATCTTCATATTATCAAACTTTTGCTCTCTCGAAATTGATTTCACAACCGGGGTCATATTCCTCATAAAAACTGTCGGATCTATAACTGATATATCAGAGAACATATATTTCAGGCATTTTTCTTTTATAGCACATTTTTTTCCTTTGAATTTACAGCCATAAACGTTTCTAAAATGCTTCCTTGATTTCTTATGCTGTTGTAGATTTTTTACTTCTACTTTACATATCTTACATACCTTTTTCTCTAAATATGAATCGGATATCAATTCTTTATATATGTTTTTAATATGCCTAGTAGATTTTTGATGTGTTTTTAGATTAGAGACATTTATATTACATATATTACAGAAATCTTTGTTTCTATCAAAATACAGATCCGAGATTAATAGTTTACTCAAGTTTTTATTTTGTTTCATACTTTTCTCATGTCTTCTTAAGTTTATGATGTAAATATTACATATATTCCAAAAATTGTTACTTGATGTCATCTCTACTGAATGAAATTTTCTTAAAATTATTATGCCTTTTTGTATTCTTAGTATTAGATAGATGTGATACATCAAATGGTTCCATTTTTAATAGATTATTTTCCCAACATTTTTTAAAAATTTGTCAATGTGTTTTTTCCAATGTAAATTTTAAAGTATTCTGAAAATTTATATTAATCAAAATGAAAAGCAATGTTCCATATGAAGTAATAGATGCTCAAAAAATTGTAAACTCGATGTATTTGCTTTATTTACAACTGGGATTTGAAAAAACACTTCTTCTAATTAAATGTGAAAAATTCCCTAGAGATATTAAAATATACAACTGTTTAGTATTTGATGGAGAAAAAATACTTTTCACAAAAGGTAGCTCCTCCTCTCGTTATTGCCTAACGCGACAACCAATAAAAAGAAAAACACATTGAAGATTTATACTTAATAAAATGGAAGATATTATAACAGATATTCAAAGAGAAGTTGTTCTCAATACTGCAAACATAAACCAATTGCAATTAGATGTTAATCAAATTCAAACTGATATCGAATTAGATAGGGAAGATATAAATCAATTACAGTCACATATCATTCATCTTTAAACATTAATCAGAGACGTTTCTTATGAAGTAGCAGATTTAAAAATCAATGTTCACAATTGCAACAAACAAAAAATAAATTATGGAAAATGAGTTGTAGTTTATTAGCTATATAAAATGGTGTATACGTGGAAAGACAGTAAAAGAAATAATCAAAAGAATCACTTCATTTTTCCTTCTCCTGGCTTGAGATGTCTCATCGTAGGGAGATCAAACTGTGGTAAAACTTCTTCATTAATAAAGCTTCTGTTAAAAATATTTGTCGATTTTAATAATCTTTTTCTGTACAGTAAATCAATACATCAACCAGAATATAAACTGTTAAAGTATGCTTTTGATATAGGCTATAACCAATCTGAAATAATTGAATTATTTGAAAAGGGCAATGGTAATATTGACGATTTCCTTGAGAATTTACCTATGAGAAGAAACTCAAAATCTAAAATTGAATATTTTCAAGATACGACAGCTATTCCTGATCCAAGTGACGTAGACTCATGAAAAAAAAATATTTTCATTTTCGATGATATAGCTACTGAAAGAGATCAAAGTCCAGCTGATAGCTTTTACACTAGAGGTAGACACAACAACTGCAGTTCGATTTACTTATAACAAAATTATTATTTATTACCGAGACAAACAATTAGAACAAATGCCAACGTTCTGATTCTTTTTGGTTTAGACTCAACTGATTTGAAGAACATTTACACAGATATCATATCTCAGGACATGCCGTTTGAAGAATTTAAAGAGTTTTGTTCTAACATATACAAAGAACCATATAATTTTATCTTTATTAATAAAGACAGACATCCACTTCAAAGTAGGTATTTTCAAAATTTTGATAAATTATATATTCCTAAAAAATACTTCAAAGAATGGAATTATTCCTGAACATACTATTTATTGTTTTAGTTTATTAAACAAAGGAATTTATGTCTAAAAGATACCTGGTCATTTGTGTAAGTCGTTCCGGCTTATGAAAAGTCAAAAATTCGTCAACGAATAAATCTTCCATGAAATTTTTTTCTTAATTAATTTCAATTATAAGCTAGTTGTGGTGAATTGTGCTCTGATTGGTATTTCCTTTACTACTTATGTATATTATACAAAAATTCTAAATTGATATGAAACTAACTAGGAAAAAATTGTCAATAGGCTAAGCTATGCTTAATTGCGTATCAAAATATTGAGCATGAAAAAAGAAAAACAACGTAGCTAAAAATATCACGATAAAAAATGTTCAGGGTTATAAAAAATCCATTTTCAGTGTTCTAAATACAAGACTTCAATGTGCAAAAAACAATTTTTTAAACACTAATTCTTCTAAATAAATCGAAAATATAAAATTGACATTAAACAAATTAACAGACATAAAACTACAGAAAATTTCATCAATCAATGGCAGGTTTGACGGCTGGGTCACATTCATTAATTGACGAATGGTTTTTAAGTGTACATTGACGCTAAATTGCGAAGATCAGATGAATTGGGGGCTGAATCCAAAATTTTCAAATTTGTTGAGCTTTCAAAGAGTTTGTCTCTATTCAGACAGTATTCTCTTATGGACAAGTTGAATGGCTTGGTCAGGTTATTGCCAACGCGAAAAGTGACCTTCCTGGTGTTGTGCAATCATTAGAAATAATGGGATCCCTGTGCTATCAATTTAAGATCGCTAGCAGCAGTCACACGTATATTGATAAACCACTCAGGTGAGAAATTCGGAGGACTTCAAAATTTGTAGTACTTTGGAGCAATTTGGAGCACTTCACAAACGAACGAACAAATTATACTCATGGGAACTTCAACCAAGATCAATAAAATATGGGTAATGCGGGAGTATCGTAAACTTCTTAACCTTTGTGTTATTGTAATTATCATTTTTACCTCCATGCCTAGTAAACCAAGTAAATACCTACTGACAAATAGATTATACGTTCACAATATATTTAACGCAAATTTTTACGGAATCTTGACTTCCGACACATCAGATCATTTCCAAAATAACGTAAAAAAGCTTATCTTTCAGGAGAAAATTTTAAATGCTATCCAGACCTCCACCGCTTAATGACTCCCAACGACATGTATGAAACCCTGTTGGACACTGGCTCCATCTATCCTACAATTTTAACGAAATCGATTTTACCAAAGCCATCACTGATTAGAAAAATCTTTTAAATAACTCGTACGCTTACCAATCATGACCCTTTAGAGCTAGTGTGATAAAGACACGATTTCAATTTCTTCCGATTTCTCAAGTTTAGTGTGTCATAAAGACTCATTAAGACCCTGGATAGTTAGAAATATTGCTTCGAACATGACAAAATTGCTGGCGAACTTGATTCTACACCATGAAGGAAAATGTCTAAAAGATACAGAAATTATGACACAAGCCAAGTTAGAATTCTGGGAAAGTTATTTCACTGACATAAAAATTATATAAAAAATGTAGAGCCACTTGGATTCTGCTATAAAGGTAAAAAATAACTCAGAGGAACATCGCAGAAATGTTAAACAATATCTCTGTAAGTTTAAGAGAAATGTAGCTCTTGACGTAAAAAAACGATTTCACTTACCCCTCATGCTATCTTGTGGGCTTGAACTGAAGCCACTTCATCTATCTTCACCCAGTAAACGGTGTAGAGTCTTCTATGGGCGTTTAAGTGCCAAAGGAAAAATCATATAAAGTATCTTTTTACAGTTGTGCTTCCTCTAATTTCTTCTATCCTTTCTGACTTTAGAAACAAATCCGTCTCTTTTGATACCTTTTCAGTTCAATGGAAAATTACTAAAGTGACTCCGACCTTTGAGAGCGATTAAAAAACTGGCAACAGTAGCTGTAGATGTATTTCTATGTTTTCAACCTCAAGTAAGATTCTCGAAAAAGTAGCGTTTAATAGAGTGAACTCTTATATTGAGCATAATTCCATTTTCCACGGCAAGCAAATTGTCTTTCGATCCTAAATATCAGCGACTCGAGCCATTCAAGATTTCCTTTAATTTCTCTATTATATGTAATATCGATCAGGGAAATCTATTACTATCCATTTTCTCGGAATTTCAAAAAACAATTATTGATTGCGTACATAACAACATACTCTCCTTGATGCTATACCACATGGTCTTCTTCAACTTTGGTTCAAATCCTACCTCTCTAACCGTAACCAATAAGGAGTAATTGACAGTTCAACTTCAGAGCTACAAAACATAACCCATGGATCCCTCAAGGATCTGTTCTCGGGCTTCTCCATTTCTTATCTTAATAAATGATATCATGATGTCAATACCTTTCTTCAAATTCATACAGTCTGAGGATGACAGCGAATAAGCCTCAAGTCTCTCTCTTGAAAACACCTTGAACACTGAGAACCAAATCAAAAAAGCTTCAACAGCGTTTCATCGTGTCTAGTCGCAAATAAAATGTATCTTATTTCTTACATACATGTTGTGTGTACACTCTAAAGTAAATATACACTTAGCCATTTATACTGCAGAGAATAATAAATGAGGAAAAAATATTCTTACTTATCTTAAGCACTGTAAATATTCCTTAGAATGGTGAAATCATTATCGTAATTACCTGACAGTGCAGTGCTGCAAATTATTTCATTGCCGTCATTTTAGCATTAAGCATAGATATTTCTCTAATTATCCTCCGTGGAAGGAAGCCATGGCGCTTTGACGGGTGTCTGAATTGCAGTATCTTATTTTCTATCCCGTAAAACATATTGGAAACAACTCAACGAGACTGACATGAATGTTTTCCTCGTTATTCCGTACGCTGTCCACTCTCATTAATAGTCGTTAAATTGGTCCATAGAAAAATTTTATGAGAAATTTAATGAGACTTCACACATCTGAGGTGAAGCAATCTGCTTTTGGTAGCATGATCATGTGAATGTGTGTCTGAACTCGGCTCCTATCGCACACAGAGTAAACAATTTTGTGATAGATCAATTTAGGTAGAAACCTACACCTCTACTTAGTGGTGAAGAAATCTATGTTGAAAATATGATTTAAGGTCTTCCTTAATTCCTTAAGCTCTACCTTTTCACACGGGGTATGCGTGTTTGTTCTTCAATTGTAATATGTGCGCACAAACCGTGAAAAAACACAGTTTTAATTATATAGGCTATGGATGAGACATCTCATTTATTGAAATGGGCGGAATGTATCATCGGTCAGAAACATTTACGTACACAGGACTGCTATAGCTGTCATTGAAATCAGATATCGCAAATGAAATATTTTACAATGATGTATTTCAGATCGAATATGCTAAACTATGCAGGTTCACGTCCCGTCAAAAATTGCAGAGTTTGAAAATATTGTGAGACTCGCATCACAAAGACGGCCATAAAGTGCATCCGTGCATTTTGATTCTAATGAGTGACAAATAAGCAGTCTCTCCCACTTATTAAGAGTCTGATGGAGAGACGGGCCAGCCAACCAACAAGCAACCAACTTTTCATTGTTAATTAATAGATATACTCAGATATTGTTGGTTAAATGTTGCAAAACCGTACAGAATAAATTTCTGTATTCGACAACTATATCAAGAGATTTTGAAGATTAGATATTGTTATTATTAGAATTACGCCATAATTAAGGTTCTCTTGCGATGAAATATACCCCTTATTCAGGGACGTCCATCTATTCCAGCTAATGAAAGTAGTGGTTAAAATATACATGTATAGCTTGTGTGAATGCTCTGACGATAAAACGATGTGAGACTACGAGTTCTGTTCTATATACATATGGGATGCATAAGTTCATTGGAAGTGAGCACACTCATAGCATGTCGTTTGGCTGTGTCGCGCGTCCTGCAGGTAGGTAAAGACAAAAGCTCGGAAATATGTTAGTAGATCAGCAGTGTGGTTTACATTGGCGGAGAAGAAGTGTAGACCAAATGCTGTTTGTGTGATAATTGTACGAGTGCTACCCAAAGGGGATATGGTATTGTAGGTTTTGGTGACAGCAAAAGCCAGCGATTATGAATTGGTAGTCTTCAAACAAACGCGGTTGCATCATCTTTATATGAATGATAGAATTATCATGAATTGTGGGGCTTGTGAATGAGCAGAGAAATGAAGGAGGTTAGCGATTTTCGGATCAGAAATGTAAAAGAGTTGCGTAACTTTAACATATATCTTTATTCAAGTGGCGAAAAATATGAACTTAATGCTAGAGTTTCAAAAAAAAATCTTTAACTTACCAGCGGGGGTCACACTACCGAAAAAGTGTGTAAGCAGTATTTAATTTTTTTAAACAGGTAACAGCTTATTCAGAAGTAAATTATTAGTCAGGATTCATGAAAAATTTTAGGATTAAAGTGAAGAGAAAAATCAGATATAATGTTAGTGTGATTAGGTTTTCTAGGAGAAAATTTTATTATACTATATAATTTGAGGAAACCACAATTTTTTTAATTGGAGTTGATGAAAACGTAAGTTTAGTTACAAATTTATCTCAGCACTCTTTTCGATGCAATATTTTTCGTTAATAGGTGTATGGAATATTTTTATTGAAGGAAAATATGACGTTGGGCACATTTAAAAAAATTTAGGAGCTGTAGCGTGTTATGAACCAATTTCAGGGAAAGCAAATGACCTTTGTAAATTTTGAACCATATTCAAAATTTACATGGTCTACATGGTCTACATGGTATTTATTCATGGTCTACAGCCATGGCAGCTCTTAAAAGTCAATACCGTTTCACTCTCAGGTGCCCAAAACAACAGCGTACGTAAATACCTAAGTGCAGGTGAACCTTATATAAAAACACGGTTGATTTTCGATCTGGTAAACATGAGTCGGTAGACAGCTTGCACCCCAGTGTTTGTTCGCAAAGATTTTTTTTTACTATACATGCTCAAGATGGCGAGTGTAAGTTTACCTCAAACTACATCTTCACTGAACCCATTATCTAGACTGAACCTATATTCTGTTCTAATGAGTAGGCACGAAAAGATCACTAAAGTTTATCATGTTTTCCGTTCGATATTTCCTAATTTCTAAAAATACATTATTTCATAAAATTCTTCATAATACCTGGCCTTTTAATAAAATTTGTAACCGAGATCACATGTGTAACCGACTAGCGTTTGTCACTAAATAAATTATCGTCCAGCATGGCAAATTTATTGTTTAACAAGGGGCTCATGTGCCAGTATATCGGGCCTGATGACTTTTTATTTTCCCCCATCATTTATTAAGCTATGAGGGAGACAAATTCGCTGCATTGAAACAGTTCTTTTTGCACTGTGTTGTACGTGCTGTTTTTGAAAGCAAAGTAAAGATGTTTGCTGTGAAATTTTAAATTCTTTTTATGGTCATTCCGATGCAAATACTAGTGAGCAATATCTTATTGAAGCCATTTAAGGCTTTGGAAAAAATAAGAGTAACACGAATGAAAAAAATACTCACTGAAATTTTTTTACCAAAGTGACTGAATAATTGAAAATTCATTTGCTTTACTATAGAGTAAAAACTCGGTATGACTTGATTTTAAAGTTTCAATAGAATATCAGCCATAACTAAATCGTGTTCTAAGACCGACTGTTACGTTGTATTTCTCACATCTGAACATCAACTCAACATTTTGCAGCTTCGGCAAACACAGGAGCTCTTCTGTTTATGGAGCGAGAGGAGGCTAGCGTACCCCAAATTGGTAGGAAACTATTACCCAAAATTATCACTGATAATAGTACTCATGCTGGAGATAAAATCATTCCTTGTTTTCCTTAACTAATTAAACTTTACTACAGTCAGTTATTGAAAATTATAGTTTTCTCTAACCACAAATTTTATAAGTTCGTGTCGCTCGCAACAAATTTTATGTTCGTGTTAAAATTTCACATTTTCAGCGTTCCACTTGCTTGTCTTACCAGAATCGCTCGCTTGAGCTCCAGGTTTCCCGCAGTTGTTCCTTCACTGGTGAGTCTGGCAGACGACAGGCAAAGGTCGTACATTGCAAGGAACGATGGAAAGGCGCGTCACATCCCAGTTCATGACCAAACAATGCGTGTTGTTTGGCATGCCCTTGGTTCGTAACTCGCACAGGTTCAGGTGGCTCCCATCGTGCCAGTGAGCTGTCACGTTGACGAGCACCCAAGCAAGGCAGTAGAAGTCGCACCTTGCTTTTATCTCTAAGAAAAATGAAATTCTCGGTTTACTCAGCACCATTACTTAGCCAGTATTATAATTTAAAGCTCTCTTATTATTTATGCAAAGTAAAAGCTAGCAAAAGACGCATTTAAATTCGGTAAGCAATGAAAATTGAATCCTGTGCTTACTTTATGGTCAAAATATTGATGTATATATATATGTAAAGAAAGAGAAATAAATTCATGCAGGTTTTCAAAGTCAAATATCATTGAGTTTCCAAAGTATGAAAACTTGTTTGTCACACAAAGAGTGTGCATTTTCATTATTTACGTGGATGTGTGCTTTAAGGAAGAAAAATTAAAATGCATGTTGCACACAAGCCAAAAATTTTCAAACCACACAAGAAGAATTACTCATAGAAGCACATATTTGTTAGTTATTTTAACAAATAGATATGTTGTATTTAATTACTGATTTTTATGCAACTCATCATGTAGGATCAGTAAGACTTTTAACTTGTTTTGCAGAATAGATAAACTCATTACACTTGCTTATTGTTTTGAAACGAGAATTATTGCTATCTCAGTGAGAGTCGCATTTTTCTGTTCCCCAAAATGTAAATAGACGAATGAAAAAAAGCAAGCGGAGCAAATGTTTTTGTTACGAATTATCCTAGCATTCGTGCGATGACCAAGTCCTGAAATTCATTCTGTAGGCTTGTTTATATGTTTCTTGCTGTGCGTTTTGGGCTAGTACGTTTTGTGTAAATTACTTTTGGCTATCCTTGTCTCACTACTTTGAAATCATTTACGACTACGTTTCAGAAAGATTCGGTACATGTAGAGTATTTCTCATGTCTTCTCTTCAATCTTTTTTAAGTCATAGAGAAAGACTTCAAGGACATTCTCTGTTAGTTTTTATAGGTTTTCAGTCATCTTGCCATGTGTGAAATATCCCAGAAAATATATAATTTTGTTTGGTTCTCTATATCAAACCTAATACTACCCGTTGTATGTTTATTTATATATCTGTTTGGTGTCCGCTTCTTAAGAAACATAGGATGTCTGAGTTTGCGGTATCATGGATACCGGATTCCTCAGTGTAATGAAAGATGGCCTTACACGCCATGATATGTTTGACATTTTATCAGGATAAGTTATTATAGGAAAGTTTAGGAAAGGATAGGATAGGTTAGGATAGGTTAGCAGAGGTTAAATAACGTTACCAAAATTTTTCACGGGTCCACCTAGCTGAACGATGACGTTGTCTGTGGAATTTACACAGGTCCTGCTATTACCTAATGAAACCCTTGGTTTGTTTGTTTGAAGTCCGCTTCTTCCATTTCTCTGTCACGCTCATAAGGATAGTTATAATGACCGTATCTGTGATACAATTTCCCCATTGCGCATGTACAAGAATATTTTTTAGCACGGGTACTGCTAGGATGGATATATTTGTTTGTCATCCACATCAGGAAAATTTGTTCATGAAAGGTATTGAATCCCGTCATTTTTGGCGGACCCACACTAGTGATATAATAAACCTCTGACAAGGCTATTGTACTTGCGTGTTTTATTTATCAATTAAGGACCTTTACACTACAATATTAAAAAAATCCCACGTGTTGTATAAATTACATGTTTCAACTTTTTTATGGAAAAAAGGTTTTCCCTTGCTTTCTGTCTCTACGACCAGTTAGTACTCAACTCCAAATCAGAAATAACTCTATATTTTACAAATATAAAATTAGTACATTAGCCCACCATTCGGTCTTCGGGCAAAAATTTTGCAGGTTTTGGTTTTTCTTACTATAAATTATGTCCCGCTATTACCGTGTCCATTTTATCCCAAGTACCAATGTCCGCATTTGGTTGAAAGAGAATATCGAAAGGATGAGAAACCTGTGATGCTTTTCTTATTGTTCTTAGTCTGTTACTTGATTTTCCTCAAAATCCAGTCAGAAAATTTGAAGCTAATTCATTTTTATGTTTCTCGAAGGGGCTTTTTTCTTTTTATTATCAATAATTACTTATTTTTTCCGTTACACCGAGCAATATAGCCGTCACTTAGATCTAGCAGAAGGAAGGTTATCTTCATTTTTTTTCACATGGTTATTTTCCATTCATGCATATATATGTGCATATTTACATATGTGTGTGTATATATTTGAATTTGTGTGTTTAAATAATATATATATATATATATATATATATATATATATATATATATAAGTAGATGTAGAGATATACAGACCATGAACATTTACAGCGTCAGATGGTGAACAGTGTGCTGCAGCCAGCCTTGATTATGTACATTTATATGCTCACGTACAAACATGTGCATGTATGTCCCTACATACCCATATACGTATATAGGTACACATGTGAGTGTTGTGCTATGTCTTTTTATAATATACTTTTTACCTAACCTTTTCTCACTCACTGATAATCATTTGCTAAGATATTTTCAGTCAGTTTTGATTAAGCGTTTTCTGTACATTCACCTCTCAGTTTCTACTCATAACGAAGTAATTCCTAAGCATTCGCTGGAAATATTCAAATTTTTTAAAAGTTGTCAGCCATCCCTGTGTGAATTAAATATCCAATGAGATGCTATTTCTGATTGTTTCTCTCACAAACAAATTTAGCCCGCGACAGAGCTAAGAACTCCTCGGTTGGTTTGCTCCTCAATTTAGGACTGGTAGAAAAATTTTCTTGCTAAATACATTTGTTCAGTACTTCGGATCAGTATTTTGTTGAAAGATCCATCGCTTTGAAACTCCACATCATCTTTAAAAAGTTTGCAGCCTTTTATCGGAAAATGTATTTAGACTGAAATTATTTTTGGGTTCATGGAATTTGGTTAGTTGAACTCAGGTGAGAAAAACAAAAGTTGCTTCACAAGAAAGAAAGAAAGAAAAGATGGTACAAAAAATACCATCATTGGTTTTTGAAATATTTTAAAGTTGATACACTTTTAGATGATACACACACACATGAGTATTGTAACACCCATGTCACTAGTCGAAAAAAAATGATTGAGGGCAGTGTACTTCTAATATTGCTTAATCTACATTTGATGATACATGTAATTATAATTAAAAGAGACAACACAATTTCATGGACGTCGCATTTTCTTTGTGGGGTGAGAACACTTTTGACAGTTTACAAGCACATGACATAAAACTTTGAAATTCTTGACGCAGGGAAATAATATTAGAATTGCTTGTTCTGGCAGATGTTTAAAAATGTCATTTCAAGGAAGTATGAAAAATATATAAATAAGCATGAAGACCACGAAAATTACAAGATTTGTATTTCTAATTAAAAATTTCAACATAACGGTCATTAGTTGATAATCATTTAATTTAGGTATAAATGGATGATCATGCAGCAAGTTTATAGTTTTTACGTGAATGTTTTACAATAATAACGAGATGACGAGTTAGCGAATGTAACAAGGTGAGAGTGAACAGAAAAAAGACCGGTATCTCTAGTTAAAATGCTAGTTGTCAGTTCAGTACACACATATGAGTGTATGTATATGTAAATATACATACATACCTACGCACTACATACATACACCTAACACGCACACATACACAAATATAAATGCATCGAGGCAATCACAATACATGTGCGTTCTATAAAAATGCTCTGCGATGTACTAAAATATAGGATATTGAGCAAAGAAGGTTCGAGACAACTTTTGCAGTATGTGTTGCTGCTTACAATTTCTAATGAAATATTGTAATGATGTTTAAATAAATATTGTAACGAAAATATCATTGGTTGATAAGCGTCTTATTTATCAAAATTAATGAGGGTGATCGCCCAAAAAATATATCATATATATATTTTGTAAATGCTTTACAATAATGAAGTGAAATGAAGTATTACGTAGTGACACATACACCCATCTACGCACGCATCGCGTGCACACGTACACATATACACAAGTAAGCAAATAGCGTAAACTAGGCAGTATAAACTAGCATTCCAACCGAGGGACTCGGAGAAAATATATTATATTACGGCATGAATTTTATGAAATTTCCGTATCAAAAATAATGGCACAAAACAGTCTACCTGAGTCAGAAACATGAAAACGATTATTCTACAACGGTTCCCAAGTACAGAATATTTCCAGAAATACGTGAGGCTAAGGTGCGGTTGTTACAATATACTCTAGAGCGTAAGAGATGATGTGATAATTTGCAGTACATTAGCATAACATGAGCATTTTTGGACGTGAATGAGAAAGAAAACATGAATGTCCTATACGGGTTCCATATAGAAAAAAAAGTCCCATTATCTGTGAAATGTAGTGCAGAATGTCTGCAATTGATAAACATACATAGGTACCATGACGGTCTAGTTTGATGCTTGCACAAAAACGGAGAGGAAACACATAAAATGTATCCTGTGGCTGGTTTATTTAGTTTAAATAGAGCTTGTTAATTCATGAAACCAATAAAGATACTGAACTTTGTGGGTTGAGACTAATACATCTTTAACATAATCAAGACTTGTACATCTTTAAGACGTTTCAACGCGTGAGGTTTTTAAGCAACATCTCTTGTACATCTTTAAGACGACAAATGAAAGTGTTTTTGTTTTATCTTCGATACACTAAAAAAGGAAGTTTTGTGCTTCAATAACAATGAAACATTTGTATAAAAGGTTTTTCATAAAATTGTTCTCAATACGTTATTTTTTTCTGATAATCCCACAGTAGGTATGAAACTTTAACAATGCTCATGGGTTGTTTTCAAGCTCAGTATTCATAAGCGATAAGAAAATGCCAGGTTATTTTTTCCTAGAGAGAAGTTAAGCCATTCGTTTCACCGTCAATATGGTGATTTCTGTAAATCATTTTACAATGAATGAAACAAAAGCTCCAAATGCGTAAAAAAAATTCAGCTAGTTTCCCCTTTCAATGCAGTTATTGGTTTAGCAGCTACAAAATATCATTTGGAAAATCAGAGCAAGGGGCTTACTCACGCTCTTTAGCGCATTGAAATTTTAACTAGTGAAAAATCGAAAAATAGCGTACCATCGTTGGGGCAAACGCCTCGGAATTTGTAAGTGAAGTGAGGTTCGTGGTTGTAAATTTTGAAGAATGAAAAACATTCGCTCATTCTACGTCCAAAATATAGTGTATAAAATTACCATTACTGAAAATGTTGCTTTTCAGCACTGTCATGACCTCTTTTGCGTTTAGAAGTAAATCCTCGACAATATTCTCGCAAGGCAAAATTTTTGGAAATTTTTTCATGCAAACACGTATGGGTCGACTATATTATTTTACAATCCCTTCCGTAATTCTGATATTGAAGGAGCTCCAGCGATCTGAGTATAATACAGATTTTTTCGAATGGAGGTGATAAATGAGCTTACCAGTAGAAAAAACTATAGTTATGGTGGTATCGAATTCATATCTCACCGGCGCCGACTTGATCGAGGGCAAGCTCGGCTTCAGCCATGGAAGAGATCACAGCGAACTCTAAGCCTTCGTTGAGGCAGAACTTTCCAGCCACAAGGTCGTCCGCCTGACCCGACGGCGAGGTACCAGGGGCAAGCACAAACTGTTTTGTCTTCTGTAGTGCGGCAGCGTGGTGATAAAAAAATGGAAATATCAAAATCGGCTTAGATAATTCAGGAACACAGGAACTAGGTCGAACAATGATTATCTGAAAAATGTTAGAACTCGATACGAAAGCGTTTCGCATTTTGTGTATAGTACTGACGTAGTGCCCTATTGCAGAGTGCCTGAACCAATGCCGGGGTTAAAATCAAAGATTTTAATATCTAAGTCTAAAAACATTGAGTCCGTTTGACAATTGTCGATAAAAGATTTAAATTGTTCGACACACTAATAAAAGTTTTGATTGTATTTGTAACTTTCCCTAGCTGTAAGAATATAAGGCAATGAGCTGGAGCACCTTGCACGAAATAACGAGTTAAACCTTCACTGAAGTATTGAATCTTAAGGGCAATGCGTTAAATCGAATACAACTGTGACATTTACTGATTGTTGTGCAATGTGAATGGAGAAGAGCACTGGGCTCGTGTATGGCATTGGATGGGGTGGTCTATTTAGCTTTTAATGCGGGAAGTTTTAAGCAACATCTCTTTTTATGTTATTTTAACCCAAATTTGTCAGTGAGGGGTTCAATACTTACATCTAAGAACTTGAATAAATAGACTCACGTGGAAAAACAACACTGAGTGTTTGTGAAATTATCAGCCAGTGCTTGATAAATATACTGTGCGTTTCAGTATGAGATTTTCAATCGACCTTCATTATTTATCAACAATGCTGGACTTCCGAGTATATATTCCCAAGTATTTGAGAGAAAAATTGTTATCAAATATCCATTTCCGGAATGGAAGTTAATACTGGTTAAAATTAGGGTTCGCATCCCGAGATCCCTGATGATTTGGGGCTGAAATTTCCCGGTCCGGGAATTCCTTTTTCCCAGGCATTCCCGGGATTCTGAATAGTATACATATGCCAAGATATTAGTGAGAAAATAACTTAAAATCACGATGTTTAATATGATTAATTAATTAGAGAGCTCAAGATAAGACTTTAGGGTTTTAATATTATTGTAATTTACATCACTACACAGTGTAGTCAACACTATCTAAAAATTTAGTTCAACTATTGCTTCAAAATATATTTTGTGGTTTGGTTTTGCAGGTAATAAAGAATAGACTGTAATAGATACGACAGCCGCAGCCGGTGTTGTAGAAAGTAAAGCGTCTTGACCAAGCATCTAGTGACCAAACTTCCAACAGTTGATGGCGTATCAATAAATATAGTTACATAGAGTGAATTCATTAGAGTATCGCTCTCAGATAAAGGTTTTCGCTCTCTAAATCGCCAAGTACTGCGATGGGCATGGGCAACAAATTACAATAGCATAAATGTAAAATATAAAGAAATCCCGAGATCCCGTGAGTTTCCGGGATTGTCGTCCTGAATTCCCGGGATTCCGGGGTTTTTATTTTATCCCGGGATTACAAACCCTAGCTAAAATGTAAGGACTGCACGCACAAGAATGTTACACAAAAATGTTAGAATATTAGGAAATTTCATTGACATCCGTTCACCAACAGCCCTTAAAGTTCCATATCAAATACAACGCAAACTTTCTTAGAACCAAGAAATATATATCAATGTAATAATTTCAACAATATATTTCTCCACCTTTGCGGATAGATGAAAATCTGAGAAAAAATTTATACACTCCTCTAAGGTCGTAACTGTGAATCTCTTTTTCACTCTGAAAGTCAAGATTTTTACATTAAATTCAGCAAAATCATTAAAAATTAGAGTTTCAATACATTGTTTAACCATTTAACGAAGACTTTAAAAGATCTTGATTTAGAAGCACGTTTAATTTGTAAAAAATTTCTACAAAATGCTACATGAAGCGAACAACCATCTAAAGTTATAAACGTGAGCAAACTACAGAAATAAGAATTTAGGTGTTTATGAGCTATTTTGATTAACTGCTGTGATGAACAAAAAGCTGTGAACTCACGTTGAACGTAGGCACGACAGGCAGAGGCAAGAGAGTGGAGAACAGGGTACACTGAGAAGTCTGTGACGCGTTCCACTGCCCCAAAGAGTAAGAGGTCTTTGATATGCCACAATTCAGGTCTTCCTCAGGACAGTAGCTGAATGCAAGAGCCCCAGCAACGGACGCTGAGTTAGCGCACTGCCAGTTCAGGGAGAAATTGAATTATTGGTAACATAATATAGGTTTCATAACACTTACCTTGTATTCCAAAAATACTCCTTTGATGCCCTAAAAATTCAGCTTCGAAACCAAAAGAATAAGTTATGCGGTAATCGATACGTGACAGAAATCAGAAAAACGCGGTCGAGTTTACGAGTACATGAGGCGCTTCCTAAAATTTGTGATGCCTTACGAAACGTTACCCCTAAAACGTTGCGAGTTCAGTGATTCCTAATTCTTTTAAACTGTTGTGTGTTCACTTGTTATGCAAATGAACTTGGAAAGTTAAAATAATAATAAATCCGAAAAGTTCTATACGTTGGTGATTTAAAACCGAGTCTTGCAGTATCCGAACAAAGAAAGCTGTTTTACTATCATAATTTTTTATTATTTTGCCATACGTGTGACTTGGTGTGGGAATGCTCTTGTTTGTTGTTAAAAATTACTGTCTGTTCGTTTTGAAATTTTTATGAACAACTTACGGTTGAAAGTGCATAAAATTATTTGTTTTACCTGTATGATGTTTGCACGGAAGGACACGGTGCTCGTTTGGTCGGGGCACAGTTTGAGATCTGCGTGGTGGAGGTACACAGCGCTGTGGCTGAATACCACGTCTGGCAGACTCGCGAAAATCATCAGAAAAAACAGTGAAAAGCCCTCGTGGTGACCTGGGACACACTCGAAAACAGGCGCCATCTTGGAATTATTTTTGGAAAATCTACTCCTGGTAGTGTTAAAATCAACCAAACTTGAGAACAGAATTTGTGCCTTGTATCTCCGAGTGTGAAAATTAGTACTGACAATTTTTAAATTTATCACTCTGTGTGGAAATATTCAAACTTGGAGTAGGACGTAAAAATGATTAGTTCTTCTAGTATTATTGAGAAAAAAATATATACTGCAAATTTATGGACGAGGATAATAGCATTGGATTGTCTTACTGTTATTTCTCAAACTCGATATCTCTAAAGTGTTCTGACTTTTCATATGAAACTTTATTGTGAGTGAAATATGAAAGTTGGCCAAACTTCGAAATGCAATTTCCCTGCATTAAATAAATTTTACAAACACCTCCTTACTGAAATATGTAGCATAGACTTAGACTGTAGAAGCATTACTTTAGAATTGAAAGTATCGCCTACAATCTACACTCATTACACAGCTGCCTATACCAACATTGTCCAGTCGCTTCCGACACTATCAAACGCATCGTCTTATAGTGCGCATCAGACACCTCCCTTGAAGAGCCGTTTTCGAACAGATTTGGGCAGACCTGGTCCGTTATTATTATTTTTTTTCAGTACAGTTAAGGCTTCGGCAGAACAATATTTGAGAGAAAATTTTGCTAGAGCACATGACCGCTAGTTTGTCACATCTGTCACCAGTCACCTCGTGAGCGAGCTAACGAGCTCCAAGTTACATGCAACAATTTTCGATCGCTCTTCTCTGCCGATCCATGAGAGTATTCCGAAGTACTAACTCTGCTGTTTTATCGGCAGTCATTACGAATGAACATAACTCTTTGTCACGTTTCAAGTTTAAATATGAAATTGAAGGCTAAGAATATTACAAGATGTTGAAAAAACTAGAGTGTTTTTTGTTAAATGTTTTTCATGAAGGTACCGAAGCCCGGAAGCTGATTGAGTGCGAAAAACTTAATGAAAGGCGCTCTATGTGTCAGAAGAAACTTTACTCGTTGGAGAAGTCACTCTGTTATTGGCTTGGGAAGTCGTAGAAATAATGAGCTCTATGGTTGGTCGTCAGCAAATTATTCAGATTAGTTCTAGTCAAGTAGACAAATAATCAAGAATGAGTGCGTTCGATTTTGATAACGGTAGTTTCAGTTTGGTAGGTTCCGTTTATTTGCGAACACTATTAGGTATTTGCTACGGAGTACATTCTAGTATTTGCTTATAGGTGCATTCAGGAGCCTGTTTTTAGTGAGCAAAATCATGCAGGATTCTGCATTATGTAGCCTTGTAGAGAAATAATAGTGTACCCACTCTGACTTTACTAAGCAGTAAAATGAATGACTAGGTTTTTAGGATGCCAGCTTCATATCCTTAATCTGGTCACTTTCAAATGGGGCCTTTTATGCAATGAAAAGTAATCAAACAAGTTGTTCACAATAGATGGTCATGCAGAGTTGGCCACAAAAGATGACCATAGAAAATTTACATAGGATTTGTCAAAGCTAATTCAAGAAGAAAAAAAAAGAAAAAAAACTTTATTTCCAATAGAGATTGTACAATATTACAATCATTGGTTTTTAAATATCTTAAAGTTAATACACTTAGATGATACACACACATGAGTCTTGTAATACCCATGTCAATAGTCGAAAAGAAATGATTGAGGGCAATGTACTCCAAATCTTGCTTAATCTACATTTGATAATACATGTAGTGATAATTATAAGAGATAACACAATTTCATGGACGATGCATTTTCATTGTGGGGACATTGTGGGGACATGAGATAAAACTTCGCAATTATTGATGCCAGGAAATAATATATGAATCGCTTGTTTCGGCCAATGTTCAAAAGTGTCATTTTAAGGAAGCATGAAAAAAATATATAAATCTATATCTATATTCATATATATGTATTATACATACGCACAAACACACATATATATATATATATATATATATATATATATATATATATATATATATATATATATATATGTATTCATATATTTTGGAAACAGTCTTTCTTTCAAGCATATTTCATTAAAAAGTACGCCGTTTTTATTATTGATTAGTTTTTTATTAAGATTTTCTATTTTCCCGAATATATTCCTAGCATCATTGCTAAGGAGGTTAAAAAGTTTGCTAATAGTCGACGCGTTTCGGCGCTCTTGCGCCATTCTCAAGCTATGCGAACAAAATGCAGCTATGATTTCTGAGGTGCTTCTGTAATGGCTGCTCGGGATCAAATGAAAGGTAGGGTGGCAGAGTCGCTCATGTGGATTGGCTTTGTTGGCGGCTTATGTCGAATCGGTGGGGCGTACAGTCGGTTGACGCGGCCACGTGCAACTCACGCGGTCAGCGTCAAAAAAGTTTGAGAATGCGGTGGGTCCCGGTGCTCTGGTTGTTAATTGTTGTTTTTTTCTGTTCTATCAGTATTCTCTGTAATCTACTGAAGGCAAACTATGTATTGTAATCTGTAATCTATTGAAGTCTGTTTCTTTGCGTAGAATTTTTGTGTTGCTCACTAATTGGTTTCTTGTTAGGGCTTGGCCGTGTGTTTCCGAAGCGTGTTGTTTTGGGCCTCCTGTGGATAGGTGCATGGTTAGGCGTCTTGATAGGGTGGTAGTTGTCATGCCTATATACGAGCTGTTTAGAGGTTCACAGTCCTCATGGTTGCATTTATACTCGTATATGACATTGGTCTGTTTCAAGGCTGGTAGTTTTGTGCCAATATTGTTTTTAGAGATAAGGCAACTGAACAAGATAATAACACCATACCCACCAGCAAAATACCAGATCAACTCTACCGACGATTTCTTACAGATTTTAAAAGCTACAAGCCCTAAGGTATACTTGCCTCACTCGACGTTGAATCTTTATTCACGAACGTCCCAGTCGTTCCCACAATTGATATAATTTGCAACGCCGCATACAAAAACAAGTCACAAGCACCCCCCATTGACAAAAATCTACTGAAGAAATTACTAATAGCATGCACTACAGAGTGTCCGTTCGTACATATCGACGGCACAATGTATTTACAAACAGATGGTGTTAGTATGGGGAGTCCGCTCGGGGTAACAATCGCCAACTTTTATATGGCAGACCTTGAAAACAAAATATTAGACAACAACCCAGATACAAAACCAGCTATATACTGCCGATATGTTGACGACTGATTTTTGGTTGTTGACAACATTACATGCTTGACCAAACTCAAAACAATATTTGAAGCAAATTTAATACTAAAATTCACACATGAAATTGGCACAGGAAACCATCTCCATTTCCTCGACGTCCAAATCAACCTGAACAACAACAACCATTCCACATCCGTTTACCAAAAACCTACCAACACTGGAATTTACCTGCTTGCCGAAAGTGAAACACCACAAAGATATAAAAACAGTACGATATAAGCGCTCGTCCATCGCACATACAAGATATCTTCTACTTGGCAGCTGTTCCATGAAAGCATAACAAGGCTAAAGCAGGCATTCATGAATAACGGATACTCAAACACATCCTTTGATAACATCTTGAAATAATATATACAGAAAATAAACAAACGCACCAACCCAGACCAGCAAATTATACATACGGTATATTATAAAAACCAATACTCTACAGCATACAAAGCCGATGAACGCATATTAAAGCAAATCATTAAAAACAATACCAAATGCAACGCTGATAACGCTTACCATACATTACAAAAGCCATACAGTCGCCAGCCTTATCTCTAAAAACAATATTGGCACAAAATTACCAGCCTTGAAACAGACCACTGTCATATACGAGTATAAATGCAACCATGAGGACTGTGAACCTCTAAACAGCTCGTATATAGGCATGACAACTACCACCCTATCAAGACGCCTAACCATGCACCTAACCACAGGGCCCCAAAACAACACGCTTCGGAAACACACGGTCAAGCCCTAACAAGAAACCAATTAGAGAGCAACACAAAAATTCTACGCAAAGAAACAGACTTCAATAGATTACAGATTGTAGAAGCAATACTGATAGAACAGAAAAAACCAACAATTAACAACCAGAGCACCGGGACCCACCGCATTCTCAAACTTTTTTGACGCTGACCGTGTGAGTTGCACGTGGCCGCGTCAACCGGCTGTACGCCCCACCGATTCGACATAAGCCGCCAACAAAGCCAATCCACATGGGCGACTCTGCCACCCTACCTTTCATTTGATCCCGAGCAGCCATTACAGAAGCACCTCAGAAATCATAGCTCCATTTTGTTCGCATAGCTTGAGAATGGCGCAAGAGCGCCGAAACGCGTCGACTATTAGCAAACTTTTTAACCTCCTTAGCAATGATGCTAGGAATATATTCAGGAAAGTAGAAAATCCTAATAAAAAACTAATCAATAATAAAAACGGCGTACTTTTTAATGAAATATATCTATATATATATATATATATATATATATATATATATACATATATATATGTATACACACGCATGAGGACCAAGAAGATTATAAGTTTTGTATTTCTAATTCAACAATTTTAAACTAACGGTCGTTGGTTAATAAGCATTTTATTTAAATATAAATGGATGATCGCTCAACAAATGTATAGTTTGTACATGAATGCTTTACAATAATAAAGAGATGACGAGTTAGGTAATGTTACAAGTTGAGAGCGAACAAAAAAAAGCATTATCTCTATTAAAATGCTAGTTGTCAGTCTAGTACACATATATGTGCACACATATATGTATATATATACACATACACATGCACACACATACCCACGCACATACTTACACCAAACTCGTAAGCATACACAAATGCATTTCTATTCATCGAGGCAATCACAATACATACGAATTCTATAAAGTGTCATACGCATAGCGTGCACACGTACACATATACACCGTACACATATACACAAGTAAGCATGTGCGCAAATATCAGCGTAATCTAATCAGTATAAACCAGCATTCCAATCGGGGAAAACGGAAAAAATATCTTTTATTATGGCATGAATTTTATAAAATTTCCGTACTGAAATTAGTGGCACAAAACAGTCTACCTAAGTCAGAAAAATGAAAACGATTGTGGGACGTGAATAAGAAAGAAAACATTAATGTCCTATAAGGGTTTCATATTAGAAAAAATCACATTATCTTTGAAATATGGCGCAAATTGTCTGCAATTGATAAACATACAGATGTACATGGGTATCACATTATTATAAGTAAAGCCCGGACATTTGCCATAAATGCCTATAATGCCTAAAGCGCGATAAGTGCATATAATGCCATAAATGCCTTCATAGCGCCATAAATGCCTTCATAATGCCATAAACGCCTATTTATGCTACCTATGTTAGATTTGTTATTTCTTGAGTATTGCAACCCAACATAAATATGTAGTACATACCATCAGTAAAGAATTCTTAAAGAGAAAAATTATTCGGTGGCTGCCGGTGATTGGTTGTTTGGAAGTGACCGCGTTTACGGTACGGGATGCGGGTGATAACATCATTTTAGTAAGCAATGTGAGCGAAGTGTGCGAGGTTAAGCGACCCATAGACGATCAATTTAATTGTCAATATAATTGTCAAAGATGAATAGATGAATTTTGATAATTTAATTGATCAAACAGCAAAGCGAAAATCGCCCTACGAATTGCCATTTTATTATTACAAATAGTAAAGTCTAAACGAATGAAATTGAACGTTTCGAACTAAACAGTTCATCTTCAGCAAAGAAAAGAATTCTGAGACAAAACAACACGAAAATGATCAAATTGAAACTACATTATGCAAAAAAATACAACATATACAGAAAAATAGTCGTAGATCTAAAACTAAAATGTAAAATAAAACAAAAATTAAAAAACCTAAACTAATGATCATGTATTTGCGACGAGAAGAGGAAAAGCACTTTGAGCTTAAAAATGTATAGCGACTCGAGGATGCGTAAATCAATCATATGAGGGGCACCTGCAAGGATTTTAAAATGATTTACGGAAACAGGGACGTTACAGTTTTCCGCATGGGATCGAACAGAGGACAGTGGAGGAGAACAAAGTGTACGACCGGTTCTACAGCTGCGCCCAGCGTGCTCGGCTACTCTGGACATAAGAGTACGACAGGGGGAACCTATGTACTGTGATTCACAACGTAAACAACTAAACTGGTAAACCACAGAGGAGCACATAGCAGTGGGCAGCTTATCCTCAAAGCGGAAAAGGGAACCGATTGTGAAATTATTGACTAGAATAGAACGAATTTTAAGTTGTGGAAAAAACTTGCTGATAAGGAGTTGAACCTCCTGATTTAACTTAATAGATTGATGGCCAAAAAAGGGAAGCTTTAAGAAAAAAAAACAAATCTTTAAATCTTTTTAAAAATCCTTGCAGGTGTCCCTCATATGATTGATTTATGCATCCTCGAGTCGCTATACATTTTTAAACTCAGACCCCCTCTAAATGATACTCAAAGTGCTTTTCCTCTTCTCGTCGCAAATACATGATCATTAGTTTAGGTTTTTTATTTTTGTTTTGTTTTATATTTTAGTTTCAGATCAACGACTATTTTTCTGCATATGTTGTATTCTTTTGCATAATGTAGTTTCAATTTACTCATTTTCGCTTTGTTTTGTCGCAGAATTCTTTTCTTTGCTGAAGATGAACTATTTAGTTCGAAACGTTCAATTTTATTCATTTAGACTTTACTATTTGTAATAATAAAATGGCAATCCGGACAGCGATTTTCGCCTTGCTTTTCATTTTAAGAATGAGACGCGTAAATGCGGATTCAGTTTTAAATTTATTTGATCGTCTGTAGGCTTGATTGATGACTGTCAATTAATGGAATCAATGTATTGACGCAATAAAATCAGTTGGATTTTTTATTGATGGTTCGTCAATATTTCATTTTTAGCTCTGAAAGTCGTAACCTGGGAATACTTGGAATTTAATTTTTGTGTTCATGCAGATCTGGTAGTTTTGAATGCTGGAGGACGCTGCTACAAATATCTGGTACTTTTAATGTCTTATTATTATATTATTTGAAGGTAGTTAAGTTATTTTATTTATAATTGTTAACCAATTTGTTTAAATTATCTTGAAAAGTAAAAACTTGGTACTTTCCAGTTCTTGATACTTCGTGTGGGTATTTTTTATGGAGTGACCAGATGCAATAGTTTATCAAATGATGTAGTGTCCCATCAAAGATTGTTCTGAAAATCTTCTGGCTCATTTGCAAGTAATTCCTTGAGCAATGCGTCGGTTCCGAATATTCTGCCACGTTCTCTGAGCCATTTTTTGGAAAATGTCTTACGTTTACGCGGGATTTTCTGGGAGATGAAAGTGCCAAGGCTATCACTACAATGTTAATTTCTTCGTCGACCATCACGTATACCGTCCGCTGAGCAAATGACTGGTTTTCATCAATTACATTTATGAATAGATCGATGCCGTTTGTGGGGAACATAAGGCCATGCAAACAAACAGATGCAGCGATGTTCTTGATTACAAAGCAGAAAGCGGCGAAAATGTTTTTTCTAGTGGTGCAAATAATACATTATATTGCAATAAATCCAAGACACGGGTAAATGTCAAAAAAAAAATTTGTGCTCCAACACTTACGGTCTAAGCGGCATCGACAAGACGACCTGGAAGTCGACACTTCACAACCGTCAGGAAGTGCTGCCAGTTCTGCTAACGCGGCTACTGTTCAGTATTCGCCAAACTTGGACCGTACGTTTAAAGAGGACTTGAGCAAGACTTTCATTGTTGCTATCATACCCTCGTGGAAACTGACCAATGAAAGCCTTTGGATCATTTTTCGAAAAATATACCGGAAAGAGCATCCCAGATGAGAATCAACTCTGAGAAAATACTATGTAGATAAAAACTACTCTAAAACCATACATAAAATAAGGAAAAATGTTCGTAGTTAAAACATTTGGATTTCAATTGATGAAACTACTGATCCACTGGGAAGACATTTAGTGAATGTGATTGTAGGTGCCTTAGTAGCGTCAGATGAACTAAGCATGCATTTACTGACAACAGAGTCTGTCTCGTCAACCAACAGTTCAAATATATCACAGGTATTCAACTCTTCAGTTGCATTATTATGGCCAGATGCAATCAAGTATAACAACGTACTTATATTTGTTACGGATGCTGCTCCGTGCATTAAGAAAGTGGCTAGAACTTTGCAGGTTCTGTTTTCTCGCATGATCCATGTTACGTGTTTAGTGCATGGATTTCATAAAATATCCGAAGAAGTTCGCTCGCTATTTCCACGAGTGGACAATTTGATTACAAACAGCAAGAAAATTTTTCTAAAGTCCCAAGAAGGTGTGCCCACTTTCGTGAGTGTGCTCCAGCCCTGAGCTTGTCCCAACAACCAATTATCACTAGATAGGGAACATGGTTATCAGCTGCTTTCTATTATTCTTCCAACTTCGATGCTCTAAAAGACATCTTCAACACTTTGGATGCTGAAGACTCTGCCTCCATACGCATTGTTCATGAATTGATGCGCATTTCTAGTTTGCAGGACGATCTCTCCTTCATCGAAGCACACTTTCAAACGCTACCGCAAGCCATCCAAGCGCTCGAAAAAAGGAATATTTCGCTGCATTAGCTTTAGATTTGGTTGATAGCACTATAGAAAAATCGAGGAGCACTCCCGGAGAAAAAGGCAAACACACAGCTCAGAAATGACAAAAATTGTTTGATTTTAATGTTGGCCTAGGACAGATGAAAGATATTGCACAGGCTCTTAACGGAACAAATGTTCAATGTTGGTAATCTTTCACCAAGCGATGTAGCATGTTTCATGTGTCAAGTATACTCTCGGATAGACAATTGAGTTTTACCTGTGAAAACGTCAAGAAGCTTATTGTCACAGCTTGTAACAGTGAACTGACTGACGAAAACCAGTGTATTAAAAAAGTTTTTGGTTGTATCTATTAACATTGTTTCGGAATTTTCACTGGTGTTGAAGTTAAAGTTTTGTTACGCGTTACTAGAAGTTCATTTCATGTTATAGTTTATTATTTATATCTCATATGTATAATGAATTTCAGTTATAAAAAATGTTTTCTCGTGAAGATTGCAGTAAAAATAATACCTTTAATTCGTTTTATTTTTCCACTCCTTACCTTAGAACTCATTTTTACAGCACTGCGGGACCGGCTGATTATCAGGAAAAGCATGATTTGTTTAATTCCAAAATGCCTGCATTGGATGTCTAAAATGCCTACGAAACTGCCATAAATGCCCATGGATAATGCCCTAAATGCCTACTTAACTGTCATAAATGCCAACTTAACTGCAATGAATGCCTACTTTACTTCCATGACTGCCTACAAACATTGCCATAAATTCTTATGGTTAAGTGCCATATGTGCCTATGTTTAAGTGCCATAAATGCCTTTTTATAAACGCCTAAACGTCCGGGCTCTAATTATAATCATATAACTATAAGCATTAAAAGCATATTACTGCAGTATAAATGGATGATCACACAACGAATTTATTGTTTTATTTTTACATGGATGCTTCACAATTTCATCTTAGAAAAAAAATCACATTATCTTTGTAATATGGTGCAGAATGTCTGCAATTGATAAACACATACACATATAGGTACCATGACGGTCTAGTTTAATGCTTGCAAAGAAACGGAGAGGGATGACATAAAATGCAACCTTCGACTGGTTTATCTACTCTAGTGCACACAGGTGTACATACACATATACAAGTAAGCATGTTTGCAAATGGCAACGTATAGGCAATCAAATCATAATACCTACGCATACTTCAAAACTGTTGTGTGATGTCTTGAATTTCAAGACAATGATCGGGGGAGATTGTTCAGCAATGGAGATACCAGGCAAATGAGATTCATCAATACTTATTCAGTATGTTCTGTACCAAAGAATTATTTTAGAGACACAAGGTGACGAGTTATTTTGGCTTTAAATTCTCTCGGTCTTTGAGGGATTTTAATACTCAGTGGAAGTTTGTTCCACAGTAAGGCGCCTGATATGGACAGAGCTTTCTGCCCTAAGTGAGATTAACGATAGTTGACTAAGACATTATTGTTTCTGTTCGGTTTTTGATTGGTTACAGTGGGTGGATGGAAACGCACTATCTCAGCATTGCTCTGAGGAAGATATGACGAGGAGAATACGTATTGGGCCTTCTGCATGAGGAGCCTTTCTTGGATAGGAATCCAGCCGAGTCTATTGAGAAGAGGGGTTACGCGATCACTTTTTTTGAAATTACCGTTGCATACCACCTTAGCCGCAAAGTTCATGCACTTTTGTAAGTCCCTTTGAAGGTATTGAGGTAGGTCTCCTCATACTAGGTTGCAGTAGTCAATGCGCGATAACACCAGCGATTGAATGGCTAATAATCTGAACTTTTCGTCCAGCATACTCTTTATGCGATTAAAAAACATCAAAGTTCCATAAATTTTGTTGCAAGTATTCTCAACATGAGATTTGAAGGACATGTTTCTATCGAACCAGATACCTAGATTTTTAACTTTTCTGATGCATTAATTTTATCATTTCCAACTGGAAGAATAAGATCTGAAGTTTTTTAATTGCATCTTTGGATCCAAAAATAATGCATTGTGTTTTATTAGCATTTAATTTGAGACCATTTCGGTCGTACCATGATTTCAGGCTAGTCAGTAAAGCTTCGGCTTTAATTTGCGTCTGTGGTATTTCCGATACAGAACTTGTTATTGCAATTTGAACATCATCTGCATACATTGAGATCCGTGTGTTAGAAGGCATTGGAGGGAAATCATTAATGAAAATAGAAAACAATAGCGGACCGAGAATGGATCCTTGGGGAACGCCAAAATTGTTTTGAATGAATGGGGACAATTTGTTTTCTATGCGGACTGCATGAGATCGATTTGACAAGTAACTTTCAAACCATTGCGTGTCTATTCCCAAGTTCAGTATTTTACGTAGAAGTCTATTATGTTCGACGCTATCGAACGCCTTAGAGAGATCGAGTAGCAGCAAGAGTGTTACATTCTTTTGATCGATGTCACTGTATATTTTTTCAGAGATATTGAGCAGAGCGTCTTGAGTGCTAGTATTTTTTCTAGAGGCGTATTGATTTTGGTGGAGTAGATATGGCTCGTCCAGGTGAAGTGAGAGTGGATTTGTCACCACTTTCTCCAATAGTTTGGACATGACAGGCAAAATACTGATGGGCCTGTAGTTTGATGCTATATTTAGGTCACCACTTTTATGCAACGGTCTAATAATGGAGTGTTTCCATTGTTTATGGAAACTTGTTGGTTATTATTGATGTATTAATTATCAGACGAATCCATGGTGCGGTAACAGGGAAACTGTCTTTGATATATTGAAGACTGATACCATCATGTCCAACTGCGTTTGTGTTTTTTAGTGAGTATAAGATATTTCGTAACTCCGGTAAATCGACAGATCGTGGTCTCCACTGGACATCAGTCCTCGAGGGTGCAGTGGGGCATGAATTTTCAATTGTCGTTTCATCTGGATTGGTACACACCTCAATGAAAACTTGAGCCCCTACTTTTGAAAAGAATGTGTTGAAATCCGTGGCTGTTGCCAAGGGATTTTCAAAATTACTTATACGATCTAAATTTTTATACGGGGCTACCTCACTAATGATTTCCCAAGTTCGTTTCGGTTTATTTTTAGCCGTTATCAGTTTCTGGTGGAAGTGAGTTTGTTTTGCTTCAGTGATTTTCTTTCGAAGAATTTTTTCATGTTTTTTATATATCTTGTATAAGGTACTGTTTGACCTATTGTTTTTGTACTCTCGCAAGTTAGCTTTCTTTATTCTGCTCATCTCTTCAATTTCGTCAGTAATCCAAGAAAAACCAATCAAGGGGTCGTTCTGAGAGTTCTTGTTTAGAGTAAATGTAATTTCCATTATTATGAATTTTAGTCCCAAATTGAAATTTGACTAAAATTGAATAAAGACAAATCGAGTTAAAATGAATAAAGATTATTGAGATATAAAATGTTCTATTTGAGATTGGTAAATTTACATATTGAAAAAGTGAAGTGCATTTTCAAATCAGATCATGTTGAAATTGAAAATCATATTAATTTATTTTACACCACTTTACATAATTAAGAAATGTCACTTCTGAAAAATATGTAGGCAATGATGGGTTGTATTTAATTCATTTATACCTAAAATTTGTTGTATTCTAATGTTCTGAACAATGAACAGCATTTTGAAGGAAATTCTATGTGATATTGTCACAAGAGAAGCAGCAAATATTTTGTTTTAAAACATGCATAAACGTTGCATATTATAGCCATAAGAGGACATGCAAGTCAATAACATTTTAATCAATTTTTATTTCATGCATAATTAGATCTTTTTTGTTTCGAAGTATCAGCTCTGAAAAATTCATGGGGATCTGCGCAATGGTTCACTAGATACAAAGGTTAGGAGCTGGGTAACATGATTTAGTTTAAGATAAGATAAAAAGGAGACCCAACGTACAAATATACATATTTATTTATTTCTTTTAATGGCAAACGTTTCGGAATGTTTCAATTCCATCTTCAGTGCTGAAAAACTTTCAAAAAGGTCAAAAAGATCAAAAAACTCATAATACAGAAAGTTCATACATGTTAAAAAAAATTGACAGACTAACTAGACTATATTTCGAAAGTAGAATCCATGCTTGCCGATCGGGATAAATTTCGTGAAGAAACCGTTGACAAAAAAACGTTGGTGCTAAAACTAGAGGATAAAATCAATTATAGACTTAAAAAAGACAAAGAGCTTGGCATTTTAACTGACGAATTATACAATACGTGCCGTTCAGTGGGTTCTCAACTAGGTGTTTTACATGGATAACCTATAATTCATAAACAAGATGTACCGATGAGACCAATTTTATCTGCCTGTAATACCCCTAATTCTAAACTTTGTTCAAATTTAGTACCTGTGTTAACATCTTTTTGTAATAGTGAATTTTCCGTGGAAAACTCGTATCACTTTGTAAACGATTTATCGACTGTTGACGGCATAGAAAATCTGTTCATGTGTAGTTTTGATGTAGAATCCATGTATACAAACGTACCGCTAGAAGAATCAATTAATGTTTTGCTTGAACGTATTTATCACGACAATCTCACCATAATGAATTACGACAGGGCTCAATTCAAACGCTTGCTAGACATCGCTCTAAAAGATTCATTTTTTGTATTCAAAGGGAAAACTTACCAACAAATTGACGGTCTGGCAATGGGCTCAAGCTTGTCTCCCCTCTTAGCAAATTCGTTCCTGGCTAACTTGGAGAATAAATTTTTGGCCCACTGCGCCACAGAATTTAAGCCCTTATTCTACCGTCGATATTTGGACGATACGTTTGTTTTGTTCCGTTCTGAAAATGAAGCTACTAATTTTTATGAATATATCAATGCATCTCATCCAAATATAAAATTTAAAATGGAAATAGAACAAAATGGCCAAATCCCTTTCTTAGATGCACTCGTAAAAAAGTCAAACTCCAGGTTCATCACCTCTGTCTACAGGAAACCTGCATTTACTGGCTTAAGTACTAACTATTTCAGTTGTATCTTTAAGGGATATATCAAATCTTGCATAATTACATTACTTCACCGTGCATATCGTGTATCCAGCAGTTTTGAAATATTCCACCGTGAAATAGAATTTGTTAGGACATTATTGATTAAGAATATGTATCCTAAATTTCTCATTGATAATTCCGTCAAAAAATTTTTAGATAAAAAATACTGTCCCTCTCCTGTCACTTTGAGCGTAGCAAAACAGAAATTGTATGTAGAGCTACCTTTTTTGGGCTATTTGAACTCGGAGCTGAAAAGAGAAGTTGTAGCTCTGGTTAGTAGGTTTTTCACTTCAGTTGACGTCAGGGTGTTTTATAGAAATAGTTTTAAAATCGGTTCATATTTTAGGAGGAAAGAACGTCTGGAGGAGTGCCTGTGGAGTGGATGTGTTTATTTTTATAAGTGTGACTGCTGCATGCAGACTTATGTTGGTAGTACTAAACTTCAACAATTTATTAGACACAGCCAACATTCAGGAATTTCCCATAGAACCGGTCGCATACTTCCTTCTCCTTCTCATTCAGCAATCCGAGATCATTGTCAACAATTCAATCATCCTTTCAGAACGAAAAAATTCTCCACTCTGTGTACCACCAACAACGAACAAGATCTTCGCATTTTAGAATCTTCGTTCATATCTACTCATAAACCTGACTTAAATATAGACTTGAGTGCCGTGAAACTGAACATTGCGTCAATCTACTGACATATTTCTGTGTGTATGTTAGGCCAAAAGCAAATATGTCGACTAGTGCCTATGTAATTTAATAGGAGGGAAAATAATCCTCCCCGCATAACTGAACACTCGTATCACAGATACTTGAGAAACCTACTTCCATCACGATCCTCAAAATTTCAGGGAGAAATACTTGAGAAGAAAAACTTCAATCGCAAAAACTAAGAAGAAAACTTGAATGGAAATACGAAAACGAAAAACTCCATTGCTTGAATTTCATTTCGGCTCTAAACTTTTGAAGCCTTGCTTACGGCTCAAAAATTCGACGCTTGAAAAACGGCTCGACCTCTTCAAAAAACTGTATCAGAAAAAAACTACAAGAATTACCAAAAATCTTTCACATCGTGAAAAACCTGTGGGCAATCCCCAACTAAATAAATTAAGTCAGCAAAACCTGACTTTCTATTATCCCTTAAGATATCAGGAAGATCCCCCCCGGGATAAGAAGGACCAATCTAATTAATTCTCAATCGGGCAGAAACAGGAATCGCCCAACCAAACTATTATCGTTGGCTCCAAAGAAGGACCAGCCAAAAATAAAGAATCTATAACTGGCACCCAACGTGGATCTGCCTGAACAACTATCAAACTTTTGGCACCCAAGAGGATACAGCCAAACAAAATATTTAACAATTTGGCACCCGAAATAGGGACTGCCCAACCAAATATTTAACAATTTGGCGCCCAAGAGGATACAGCCAAACCAAATATCTAACAGTGTATGAATGTATGTATGTATGTGGAGTGTGTTTGCGCGCGTCTGTTTGTTAGGTTCCCATGTGTAACTGTATGAATGTAAGTACTGGTAAAATGGTGGATGAATGAGCCGATGAAAATGATCGTTTTTACTGAAGTTGAATCATCAATAGGAAGTTTTATAGATGTTTGTTTGCTATAAAAAAAAATTTTAACATGTATGAACTTTCTGTATTATGAGTTTTTTTATCTTTTTTACCTTTTTGTATGTTTTTTCAGCACTGAAGATGGAATTGAAACATTCCGAAACATTTGCCATTAAAAGAAATAAATAAATATGTATATATGTACGTTGGTTCTCCTTTTCATCTTACACGTGAGATTCCCTAAGAATCGACCTATTGGAAATATAAGATTTAGTTTAATTATTACATATGATTAATTTGCATGTAAAGGGGTAAAAATAACGTATTTCTGATACCTCAAAGGCCTGGTGTGGGTTTTCAAGAGGGTTTCAAGAGGGGCCTGGTGTGGGCCTGGTGTGGGTTTTCAAGAGGGGCCAACACCCTGAGCCATACATTGTGTATGGATAATTTACAAGCATTGAAAGATTATTTCTTGAATTTTCCAATAACCCTGCTCTCTTATTGTAAGTTATTGACAATAAGACCAACGAACGCTCTGCCCTCTTTGTAGAAACTTGATTGTGCTATCATTTGATGCAGAAATGATCTGGTTGCAAAAATAGCAAGCAGAATTTAATGTTCTACTCTAAACTTGAGTATGACATACTTGAAATTTGTGTTCATTCAAAAATCTGTATTTTGAAAATGTATCTTTTCATAATTCAATATAGACAATTCTGTTTCCATTTGTTATACATGGTTTATTCTTGTGTTTAAGGAAGCCTGAAACAAGTTTCTACATTGAAAAGTGATGAAGCTTTTTTTGCTGTAATAAGTGCAAAAAAATGCATTAGTTGAAATTTTTCTAGATGCGGTAAAAACACAATTGAACATTGTTCTTGGTTTGTACAAAGTATAAGCAAAAGAGGGAGACCTTCTTGAATGTAGTGTTTGAGCAGAAAGGAGAGAATGCATTGCCTGTCAGATGTGCTAAAGATGACTATGGTTTAAGTTGTCTGGCTGGACATGAGTGTAGTTTAATTATTTTAGATGTAATCAAAATTTTTATACTACATGCCTGGAGTTTGAGACACTGATTAAAATGAGTTTGTCATGAGCATTGGGTGGCAGTGCCCTGCCTTGCCTGAGGGTTGCTTTTTAGGTCTTGGTTACCCCAGTCATGTCGTACATTGGTGGTTTGTGGCATGAAGGATTGGTGGATCTTGTTTATCGGTCAAGTCTCAAACACAAGAGCTGTCACTGTGCTGTTTTTGCACGACTCTTGTATTTTTGGGGGCATTTTAGGCTGTTACAAAGATTTCAAGAGAGTCGGCCATCACTTCCAAGTTTAAGTTGCATAACCCTATTGTCAGACATTTTTTACTTCTAAAGAAAATGCGACCAGTCTTTTAACCTGGTATTATTTATGACAGTTAGGAACATTTTGTTATATGGTGTAATAAAAATTTATTTTGAAAATAGGAACCTAACGACTCTTATATTCCTGGGGATTCATATTGAATGGTACTTAGCCCAAATGAGTATATTACTCAATGCTCATTCCCTTTTACCTGCTCTGTGAGAGCATGTAATGGTGGTGGAACCTTAAACACAGGAAAAATTAAGGTTGCTGGAAGTACTACTCATTGGGTTGTGTTTCAATTTTTTTTAGAGTGATATTTCACTGTTCTTAGTTTCTTCTTTTATTTTTCCATCAGCTGCTTGGTTGAATTTTCTGTTCCTGGTGCTGTGAGGCCTACCACTCCTGGTGCTGTGAGGCCTACCACTCCTGGTGCTGTGAGGCCTACCACTCCTGGTGCTGTGAGGCCTACCACTCCTGGTGCTGTGAGGCCTGCCACTTGTGCAATTAGGCGTGCCATCAGTGACCAGCAAACAATGCTCTTCTGCTTCATGGAGGGTAACAACACAGGTTCATCATGTTGAAATAACCACTGAGTTCATCCTTCATTGAAGTGCCTGTGAATTGTAGCAGGAAGTATTTTTCAAGTTACAAGCCAGAATTGGACAGAGTAGGGTGAGTGATAGCAGCAGAAAGCTCGATAGACTACTGAAAAGTCATCACATACATAATATTCTAAGGCACAGCAGCATTCGTGTCACCGCATAAAGAAGGCCTGTGTGAGAGCACACATTGTGCATAAACTTCCGTGTGCATGCCCATATTCATTCCTCTCTTTGGAACACCTTTGTTTTGGTTAGGAAGGCTTAAACTAACTTATATAATAATTGACTATGCTTATGTTTTTAAAGTAAGCGCTGGCATGTGAAAGAATTTAAGTAGCTTCCATTGTGTGGGTTTACGGTACACCTTGAATACTGTTGACACTATTCTTATATTGACAAAATGCAGTAGGTATTTCGTCTGCAAGGGCTGTGAGCTGTGAGTGCATCTTCCACGTAGCGTTTCTGAACAGGCTTGCAAGTGAGTAAGCATTTATTCATTTGTCCAATGATTCTATTTTTACTTCCGCCAACGCAACACATGATCCCATCGATGTTCTACTGACCGGATCTTTTCCAGATAAGCCCATGGCCACTAATGCAACACATAAGTTCACCCACTTGTAACTTTCGAAATAATGCACCTATCGACTTCAAATTACTCTCAAAAGCAGTATCAAAACTTTTCTTCGCTTTAATCGTTTAATGTTTTATTATTTCTTTTGAGAATAATTTGAAGTCAATAGGGGCATTATTTTGAAAGTAACAAATGGGTGAACTTACTGTATGTGCTGCATCAGTGGCGATGCTTATCTGGAAAAGATCCCACTGACCTGCGCGTTTCTTTCATGATTCCATTGGATATATTTGACTCCTGACATCTTGGGCGCTATATTTCTTCAAATACAATGTTGCTTGGACACTACTAATTAATTTTTACCGTCTTCAATAATATAAGATAGAAAATACCAGATAAAAATTTTGCTGCTTGGTATGGTGGCGCATGGATGAAACTTACGACATGTCATCTTTTGCTGTTAGCCTTGTGCATTATAGTTCATTATTAATTGTTTAAATAAAAATTATAGCTTGAGAATTTATGCCACCACCAAATCTTGTTCGAAATTATGTACTAAATCATTTGCCAAAAATTGCTCCATATGTTAGAAATGTGCAATTATTCGCCTAAAAATTTTCTAAAATACATCGCTTTCCCCTGATGACGGTCATAGCAAATTGAAACGAAAAATTGGGGAGACTAAGTGTTTCGTTGCTCAAATAGAATACATCGAAGTTCACGAAATGTTTTATGTTCTTTAAAAATTATCGTACTCCTACACAAAAGTCTGTAAGTTGCGAAAAAACGTATGTAAAATGTTTTTAGATGCAAACTTGTAAGCCCATGTGTAGGCATGTATGTGTGTACGCTGCCTGTCCTCGCTGCCTGTCCTCAATTCCTGTTGTCCTCAATTCGGGTGTCCGCAATGCGCACGCTGTATCAGCAATGTTCTCTTATAAATACTGGTGCGGACCTTTAATCGCCGCTTTTCGGGCGAATTGAGTTTGTATGGGGGGCGAATTGTCAGGAAGCTTTTGATAATATCAAATCTGCTTTGGCATCGGATACCGTTTTACGGCATCAGGATTTTACTAAGCCATTCCATGTTTTTACAGATGCTTCTAATTTTGGAATAGGAGCAGTGCTTTTACAGCACGGAAACGATGCAAACAAATCTATGCATCCCATAGCGTATTTTAGTAAGAGTTTAAACTCGACGCAAAAGCGATACTGTACTACGAAGAAGGAATTCAGGGCAATAGTTTGTGCTCTTAGAGCGTTTAGATATTTAATTTTAGGTTATCCCATATATGTCTATACGGATCACAAGCCGTTGTGTCCGTTATTCCAAAAAAGACTCCCTGACGATTCGACCATGGCACGATGGTGTCTAACAGTACATTCGTTTGAGCCAATTGTAAAGTATTACCCCGGTAAGCAAAATATTGTAGCAGATTGTTTGAGTAGATTACCTGAGCAATTGACTGCAGCTGACCTAAATGATTGTGCTGAGCTTGGAGAGGCAGAGGTGTGTGCTGTGACTACAAGGCGAGGTGCAACGAACTCTGGCGATGCGCTGACGCAAGCAGACAGGGTGTTGCCAGGGTCGGACGTACCGAGATTGTCAGAATACATTCCTAAGTTGTCAGAAGTTTCTTGGGGACTTGAAGAGTTTCGGACTGAGCAGGAGAAGGATCCCTTTTGTTCCGAGGTCAGGGACGCTTTACTAAATTCTAATAAGTCTACGATTCCCGATTTACAAAGCTATTTAATTTTAAACGATGTGCTGTACAAACGGCGACAGATTGACTCAAGACCCAGTACCATTTTAACTGTAGTTATGCCGACGTCGCTGATGAATAGAGCAGTGCTCGGAATCCATTCTTTGTATCATAGCGATTATGTACATACCTTATTCAAATTCAAGCTGCGGTATTTTAATTTACTAGAAAAAACAATGATAAGGAAATTTGTTAGTATGTGTGAAGTATGTAAGATTCTGAAGGCAAATACTACTGTGCCCATTAAGATTTTAGATGCTCCTATAGCCAAAGAGCCATTTGAAATTGTGTCAATGGACTTTTTGGGACCAATTCCTTCGACGGATAAAGGGAATAAGTACATCTTAGTGGTTATTGATTTGTTCTCTAGATATTGTAAACTTTATGCCACCTCAGATCGGTTGGCAGATACAGTTATTTCATGTCTAAACAGAAACTTTAATACGTTTGGCTTTCCGAAAACTTTATTGTCGGATCAAGCCCTTGAGTTCAAGTCCTTGGCAGTAAAAAATTTTGCTAAAATTCATGCAATTGCAAAGAAGGAAGTTCTCCCATGGAGTCCGCATGCTAACGCGATTGTGGAAAGAAATAATAGGAAAATCAATAACCTGCTTAGGCTATACGTGAATTCCCTAGTACACACTGAATGGGACCAGTGGTTAGAAACGGCGGAAAATGCCATAAATAATTCTTTAAATTCTACGTTGGGTGACACACCTAGTTTCATTCTTTTCAATAGGGACACTTGTCCGAACTTCCAGGCAGAGACTTTTGAAACTATTTACAGTTACGATACCGACGTGGATCGGGTGAAATTTAGGGCTAAAGAAGCGGCTCGTGTTGTTGAAAATGTTAGGTCTGTGATTGTCAACAATACAGCTGAACGAACGATGTACCATAATATTCGACGTAAGGATAAAAATTTCACCGTAGGAGACAGAGTCCTATTAAGGAACCATCTGAGAAAAAACAAGTTAGAATTGAATTGGCTAGGTCCTGCGAAGGTAACTAAAGTTAACAGAAATTATGTGGAATTGAAAATTGGAAACAAGATGTATAAGAGTAACAAAAACCATGTTATTCCATTAAGTAAAATGACCTAAAAGTTTCAAAAACAGGGTCTATAAATGTGATGCAACTATTCATTTTTCCGTTTTATATGTGTTTAGTTTAATTTATAATTGTGATCAATGGTTGTGCATATATCTTACCTTTTCAATTTGTTCGCTTTGCACTACAATTTAAATGGTGTTAAGGTGATTGTAAGATACGCTCAGTTCGCGAGGTCCATTGTACCCTCATCATTGATGCTCATTGATGCGGAGTCTGAATTTGCAAGCGGTGCAGCGAGACTGCTGACTCCGGTATATTTAGTTACTGTTTACTCAGCGCTGACTCAGCGATATTTATTGCTTACGCTGTGTTTCATTAGCTGCTCGAAGCTAGAATTTTTGTTGCTGTGTTTTTTTGGGGTCATGCTAATTGGACTGTATCGTTCTCTTCGCAGAGCAAGGACGCGTGTGGTGCTGACGCAACAGTTCGCGTGCCCGAGTTATCGAGTACGTCAGCTGGCCTTGACGAAGGTCGCCCCAGTTGTCATTCACGGTCAAGTGCTGCGTGTGCAGTCAGGGCTGATTCATTACCAACCGTGGGTTAAAATTCATCATGGGAAATCGAGTGACTACCGTTTCGGTGGACGCTCTGACGAACGCTTTGGCGCAACATCAGGGAAGAGTTTCCGAAGATTGGATCCGGGCGAATGCCCAGATCGACCTACTTCCGGATAGGGTCTCGGATCTTGCTCTGATATTTCTAACCCTATTTACCTTGGGGTTAGGAGTGTCGGTGTTCTACATGCGTAGAGAAGTGAGCGTGATGACTGAACGATTACGCTCGGAGGATTTCATCCTCCGTCGCCAACAATTACGTTCACCGCATCTTGAACAATGAAGATGGGAGTGCCGTAGGAGTGAATTCTGCGGTGTTGCCCATACCCCTCAATTTGTCATTATGGGAGGTGTTCGAGTTTTTGTGAATGGTCCTAAACGGTCGAAACCAGCTTTGAAAAGTCTGGCGACCGAAGTGTAGGTCGGAAGTGTTTTCTATATATATATAATCACTATTTATTCTGTAATCTCTATTTAATCTTTTTCTCGCTATGTAATCACTATTTAATCATGATGTATGTGTTTTACGTTCACTATGCGATCGAGCGAGTGAGCGAGCGAGTGCGATCGAGCACATGGTGTTAACATGGTGTGGAAATGTGTGAAATTTATTTATTGAATTTGTTTTAATTACGTTTAATTATAAATTTGCGTTATTAATGTTTATTTGGAATCAGTTAAAATTTTATGCACAGAGTTTTGTTAAGTTGGTGTGCGATATTTTTTTCTATGACTTATATTTCTATTTTGCGTTTTATTTGTTTATAAATGCGATTATGATGTGTTTTTGGTAGGTTCTACGAGTCGTTCTTATGTTAATGCGAATTAGCGTAATCTGAATCGACTGTCTGAATAGGGGTTTGAATTTTGTGGTAAGTTTGAAAATTATTTTCTGTGGTAGAAATATTTAATGTTGGTTATTTTAAATTTTCGGATTATTATTTCATGTTTTTTTGTAATAATTACGCGATGCAAATTTTACGAATATAGAGAAGGAACAATTGCGTAACAAATTGGTATTGGCGTTGGTTCTATTATACCAGTAATTTTTAAGCATTATGAGAGTTCGTATGTTTTCTTATCTTTTGATGTTGCGTAGTATTTAGTTGAGATGAGTTTTGTTGCAGAAGGGCATTTAACTCTTTTTGCTGCGTTTTTTCTCTTATTAGCTTGATGTTTGCGTTACTATTCCATATTATTCGCTATTTTTGCTTTGCAATTATTCTAATATAGCAATGATGAGCTGTTTGGTTTTGACGTGTTGTTTTGGTGGTTTATTAAGACCTGGATTTTCTTGAGTTGATTTTTTTGATTGAAGTTTTTGAAAGTTGCGTTCATCCTATGGGTGGGGGGAGATGTGTGTAGGCATGTATGTGTGTACGCTGCCTGTCCTCGCTGCCTGTCCTCAATTCCTGTTGTCCTCAATTCGGGTATCCGCAATGCGCACGCTGTATCAGCAATGTTCTCTTATAAATACTGGTGCGGACCTTTAATCGCCGCATTTCGTCTCTATTAACCCCGTTGTCTGTACCAACATCGAAGTGACAGTAAACGACTCAGCTCCACCCTGGTTTATCTACCCCGGCACTTATACCCATGCCTAATCGTTTTCGAGGGCGTTCCTACAACATATTGGTGTTCGATTCCGAAGAAAAATTTAAGAAAATGTTCTGCTGTCTCATTGCAGTTTTTGATTATTTTACCACGTTCAGAGATGAGTTTAACCTAACTGCGGGTGAGTCTCGAAATATAAATGGCAGATTTGTACAAAAATGCGCATTCACGTGTATGTATAGTGAATGAAATAATAAAAAAGGTGTTGTCAAAGTAAACGCAATTTACTATTTTGGCTTTCACTGTCCTTACTACGCCCAGAAACGTTTATAAATTAAGCATGAAAATTTAGCCTTCAATCCAGACGAGTATCACAGTAAAGCCTGGATACGCAGCCAATTGAAAGCCTTGGCAACAATGACGTCGGCTGAGAGTCATGGTTGCTAAAAGCTGATTGGTTGGCGAGCGTGCGTACGTTTGTCTAGAGCGGGCTTGGGGTCCACCGTAGTTTTGGAGTTCTTTTTTTGTAAATGTTCTGTGGTCACACTCACAGAACATTTACATATCATTGTAAAAATTTTCTGTTTTGTTAAGCAGGGCGTCTTGAATACTGGTGTTTCTTCTGTAAGCATATTGATTGCGGTGAACTAGATGTGACTCGTTTAAGTAAGACGAGCGCTGGTTTTTCATTACATACATACATGTACCAGGATTCTCCTCCCTATGGAAGGGTAGTCGACAGCAGGCCACAATCATCACTCTACGTCACTAGGAGGCGAGAGAGGCAGCACTGGCCACTATAGACCGACCGGGGCCCCGGCCCCGGCCCCGGCCCCGGCCAACCCCGGCCATTTTGGCTGACCCCGGCCCCGGCCCCGGCAAGCCTCGACAATTTTTGCAGACCCCGGCCCCGGCCCCGGCAAAATAGTGCCCTAAACCGGGGTTTTGGCCGGGGTTTTTAGTTTTTACTACACGTTTTTCACTTCAGATTAATTCAAGTCAACGTCAATTTAATCCAAGATAAGTTCAATTTAATCCAAGCCAGATTCAAACTAATCCAAGTCAAGTTCAAAAAATGCAAGTTAAATTCAAATTAAACGTGCTAAGTATCCAGCATCAAAAGGCAGAGTGTGATTCAGATCTTTGAGCGGAGTAACATATAGAAATCAATTAAAAAAACTTCGTATTAAGTACATATTAAAGTTTTTTTCAATTCTACATTAATGACAGTGTGCATCCATTCAAATATTTATGTTCAAAGACAATTTTATGTTACACATGCACATACACATAGTAGTATCGAGGATTTAATTACTCATATAGAGATTTATACGCGTGAAATTTCGTTTTATCACGTATATAAAATCATATCGGCATGCAACTACGAAAAATTACCATTGGATGATATGTAGATTTAACCTTCAAAATAAATGTAGCAAAGATGTCTGTTTTTGCTTGTTCAAACGATTTTTGTAAAAATAAGTTTCAATTAATTTCATCGATCGAGATGATATATTTGCCTAGGCTTATTCATTTGAAGGGATGGCACAATTTGTATTGCTATTGCAGGATTGTATCTGTGTAGTAATGTAATCCAATAAATTGTAATCAAATGGTATCGTACATATGTACTCAGTGAATCGCATTTACTCATTTATTTTAAAAGTTAAATCTACACATCGTCCAGTGGCAATCATTTGTAATTGCATGCACAAATGATTTCATAAATGTGGTAAAGTGAAATTTCAGGCATGTAAATCTTTAAATGAGTGTAAATAAATCCTCGATACTATATATATATATGTGTGTGTATCTGTAACATAAAAGTACCTTTGAACATAATTATTTGAAAGGATGCATACTGCCATTAATTTAGAATTATAAAACAACTTAAGTGTGTAGTATAATACGAAGTTTTTATAATTGACTTCTAACTGTTACTCTGCTCAAAGATCTGAATCACACTCTGCCTCCTGATGCTGGGGACTTAGCACATTTTACGACGGCTTGTTTCAATAATGCAGAAATTTTATGTATTCTTTGCTGAAAGGAAAAACGTTTTTCTTGCTCATCACATCCAACAAATACATTTTTAATACAAAAAACGCTCAAATTAACGAAGGATTTATGTCGATTCTTAATTCAACTTGGTACTGGATTAATTTGAACTTGATTTGGATTAATTTAAACTTGACTTGGATTAACTTGAAATTCACTTGGACTAATTTGAGCTTGACTTGGATTGACATGAATTTGATTTTGGATTAATTTGAACTTGACTTGGATTAATTTGAACTTGATTTGGATTAATAATATGAAGTGAATAAAGCGCAGTGTGCCCGGCTACCCGTACGTGAAAAATTCACGTGTCTTTAAAATAGATTTAAAACGATTTCTCAAAAGATTTGCGATTTCATTGTAATCCTGAAGAACATGCAGTCACTGAGGAGAAAAAGCAGTATCTATACTACCATCCAGTGTAATTATAATCCAGTGCGCAGTTATTGACATGAAAGAATCTCGACTTGGAGAGGTCCTAATATCAGCAGTTATTGAGAAGACGCTATTTTTGTTAATTTGCTCTCATATTTCCTCTGAAATAGCAAACTGAATTTGGATACTGAGGTCCGGAATTAGTTTTGTTGTAATTACCTTCTCTGATGGAACTTGAAACTTCTTATTCAAAAACCCTACAAAAATTAAAAAAGTTTCCTTTTCCACAGGGTCGTAAGGTTTGAGCGCGTCACAAAGCCAGTAAATTAACAATTTCGCTCTATGAATGTATTTGGTCAGTATTATTTGGCTCCCAGCTTTTAGATTGAGTAAATGTTTCTTTTAAAGTCAACTGTTTGCCGGTAGACGAAGACGACTTGCTACCATCAGCAGTTTTGTCACTGCTGCAGCCTAAACTGTCTTTGTTTGTTTTCAATACATAGACATTTAGTTTTTCTTCTTGTTCATTTTGTTTCTATTTTTCAATTCTTTTTCGTTGTTTGGTTTTCTTCAGCTTCCAGGAAGTGATCATTTTGTGTCGATTTTAGACGGCCCCATAAATATTTAGTTGAGAAAGTTTTCTAAGATGCACTAGCCGCTCCTCGTCGTATATTTGCTTCACAAATGGTGCACACTTCAATTTTCTACACTCTTCACCGATATGTAAAAGTAATCCCATACTGCTGACGATTACTTTTAGTCATTATTCCGGGTGTCCCACCAAACTGTCACTGAGTTTTAATTGATTATATTTCCGCTTTAAATTTAAATATTTTAATTTTCATTTTTTCACAATGTAGTAAATTTTATTACATAATTACTTAGTCCATAATTTATTTCAAATAATTTATGTTTTTTGAAAATCGTTTAACAACAACTTTACAGTGATCGATTAACTGAAACGGGTAGAAAAACTAATTTTTCGAAGGAAAATATTGATATTCTCATTCTTATTCTTCCTTATTTTGCACTATCCAAAAAAACGAACAAACAAAAACCTAAAAGAGTAACAAATCCATACATTAAATAAAGTTTGAATAAAAAAGGAATTTAGTATCCTTCGACATACCCACCATTTCTCTCAAGGCAAGCATTACTTCTAGCCACTATTAAACGAAGAGTTTTGCGGATCATTTCACCGTTTTCTTTTAGTTCTTGAAACACTTCAACTCGCTGTCGAAGAATTATTAATGATGGAGGTGATGTTTTGAAAACGCGTTCCTTCACAGTAAGTATTGAGAAATGAAGAAGATCACCAGTGTTGTTTTTGAAACTTTTCCTTTGAACAAATAATTTTTCTGCCTCTTTCAGTAAATCGATCACTGTAAAGTGGTTAATAAACGATTTTCAAAAACTTAAATTATTCGTAAAATGAAAAGAAGAACCAATATAAAATGGAACATTCTTTTAATGGCAAACCTTTCGGAATCTCTGATTCCATCATAAGTGCTGTAAAACAAGGAATGAAATACCTACAAAGAAATACCTTGTGAAATACCTACTGTGAAATATCATCGGTGATGTATCGTTCACAGGAAGAGGCCCTAAAATTCTTTGACTACATAAATGGATACCACGCCAAGATAAATTTCACAATGGAAATTGAGCAGAATGATAAAATGCCATTTTTTGACGTTCTTGTAAAAAAACTAATTCCATGTTCACCACCTCTGTTTATAGAAAACCTACATTTACGGGATTATGTACCAATTTCTTCAGTTGCATTTACAAGGATTATAGTAAAACAAGTGTCATTTCATTATTGCATAGAGCATACTGTATTTCAAATTCAAATAAGATATTTCATGATGAAGTGAAATAAATCAAAAAGTTACTTATACAAAATAAATACCATGTATCTTTAATTAACAATCTGGTCAAAAAGTTTTTAGACAAAAACTTTCCTCTCCGTGTACAATTCTGACCGCACCAACGAAAAAGGTTTTCGTCGAGCTCCATTCTTGGGCTATCTTTACAAGGAGATGAGAAAAGATCTTTTATCTCTGATACACTCTCATTTTACTTTCATTGACGTGTTACCATTTTATAGAAAATGTTTTAAAATGAGTTTATTTTTCAATAGGACAGAACGTTTGGAAGAGTGCCTGAGAAATGGTTGTGTCCACTTGTATAAATGTGATTGCTGCCTGCAGTCCCATGTTGAAAGTACCACACTCCAGCAATTTATTCGTCACAGCCAACACTCTGGTATCTCCCATAGAATCGGCCGTCCATACTCATCTCCCTTCCAGTCAGCCATCAGAGATCATTGCCATAGTTCAAACCACACTTTCAAAAGTTCCAATTTCTCCATACCTTGTAGAATTGCAGAGGAATTTGACCTTAGAATTTTGGAATCATTGTTCATTTTTACCCATAGACCTCAGCTAAACAATGATCAAAGTGCGATGAAATTATATATTGCCCCAACTGTGTAAATAGGAGTGTGTTGGAATGTGTGTGTGTCCGTGTGTGTGAGTGTGTTTTGTGTGTGTGTGTGTATGCAGTTCTGTTACTTTGTGTAGATGTTATTGTGTGTTGGTTTGGTTGCTAGAACTTAGGTGTATGTGTAAGTATGGCTTCGAATGTTTAAGAGAAATTGTGTTTTTATTTTTAATGGTTAGGCATAGCTATTTTTTGATGTAGGTATAGTGATATTAATTTCTTATAGCTTTTAGCAATTTGTTCAGTATCGTTTTTCATTCCTTGTTTTACAGCACTGATGATGGTATCAGAGATTACGAAACGTTTGCCATTAAAAGAATGTTCCCTTTTATATTGGTTCTTCTTTTCGTTTAACGTATTAGATTTCCCAAAAATTGCACTTTTAATTCTATTAAATAATTCGAAAATGAAACAAGATTTACCACATTGTGAAAAAAAGACAATTTAAATATGTTAATTTAAAGCGGAGATAGAATCAATTAAAAAGTCGGGGACATTTTGTGGAACACCCGGTATATTCAATTAATATAATTGTTTCTATATTAATTAATTCAACAAGTACTGCAACTGCAAGTCTACAAGACTTAATTGACTTGACATAAATACACACCCAACCGCAACCGTAATTCAACATGCATTGAGCCACTTACCGGCGTTGTGTATTACGTCATCGTGACACGTCCTGAGATGGTCTGAACCCCGGCCCCGGCCATGATAAATGTAATAACCCCGGCCCCGGCCCGGCCCCGGCCATGACAAATTTGTTGACCCCGGCCCCGGCCCCGGCCCCGGCCAAATTTTCAACCCCGGTCGGTCTATACTGGCCACACTAGACTGCCAGGATCAGCAGCAGCCCAGCATAACCATCTTCCACAGTCAGACCCGACAGCCATTGCTGATTTACCCCGACCGCTTCATTGAGTGCAGCCCCTCCCCCCCGCACAGGAAAGGTTAATCCCATCACACGCGGGCGGGCTTCCAGTACCGCGTCAAAAAAAATAGAATTGCCTTTTTATGCATTGCTTTCACTCACTTCTGTCAGCAGTCATCCCTCTTGCTACGTCCACAGTCAAACCCCTCTCATACAAAGCACGTTTCACCCCATCCATCCAACTCATCCGTGGCCTACCTCGCGCTCTTATACCACTCACTTCCAACGTATAAATCTTTTTCACCAGCAGCTCAACATTCATTCTTTAAACATGCCCAAACCATCCAAGGATTCTTTCATCCACCCGCCTGCTCAACTTTTTGACAACACCCGACAGCCCCCTAACCAACTCATTCCTGATCCTATCTCTTCTTGTTACTCCGTACATGCTCCCCAAACACTTCATCTCAAACGCAACCAAATTCCTCCTCTCAGCTGCTCTCAAACCGCAAGACTCTGCTAATATGGATGGTGTGTTATTACTTCTTCTTAGATTTTGGACACAACAGGCAGGAGACTGATTGGTCTATAGTTTGACGTTATATCGATACGACCAAATTTATGTAATGGCTTAATAATGGATAGTTTCCATTGATCGGGAAACTTGTTTATGGCTATCAAGCAAGTTGGATACATGGAACCGGCATCATCGCTCTAAAGTGAAGCCAATTTTCGGTAGCTGTAGGCAGACGGCCCCAGACACGGAGATGGGGCTCAGCCGCTAAGTTCGCAAGTGGCACTCGGTGTGGAAGGGTGCAGCTTATCCATGCTGCGTTCAAGAACTACTTTCCCTATATGCCGAGCTCATGCATTATACACATGTGCAGTTACTTTCAAAAAAGATTCAGACATAAGTTTTCACGTGTACGTACAGAAATTATATGAATTGCAAACGGTGTTCAGTTCTTGATGTTGGAGGTGGTGCTGTACCTCCACTGCAACACCACCTCTACACTGGGGCCAAATGCCGGGTGGGCGGGGCTTGGGATGGCAAAAGTGGCTTCACTCGCTTGACTGGCAAAAGATAGCGATGCCGCCTCCATTCCATTAAACCTCCTTGATGGCTATAGATGTATTTACGCCATAGCCGTGTGGCTTAGTACCCGCCTCCGTGCAGGCAAACGATGGTTCGAGTCCCGGCGCTGGTGGCGATTTTCTCTGTTGGGTATAGGGGAAAAATTCCAAGAACAGTATCCCACTCTACCCATGTGTCTGAAATGGGTACCGGTCTTTCCTTTCCGTCGGTCTTGACAGGGGGAAAGGGTCATGGCTTCCTGGTGTTAGTTATAATGCATTTGAAAATCCAATGTACCAGGTGATATGTATCAGACTTGAAATTGGAAATAAAGCTTCCATAGATGCCGTTGTTTATTATCAAACAAATCAGGTGTGCTGTGGCAGAGAAGATGTCTTTTATTTATTGGAGGCTAGTGCCATCATGTCTTGTAGCTTTAGTATTTTTTAGTGAGTATAAGATTTTTCGTTTCTCTATTTCGCTAACCGGCTTTGGACCAAGGACCACTTTCAGCACAAGGCTCGATCCAATCGTTAGTCACTCAGATTAACACTACCGCAGTCCAACTGCCTATCAACACCGAGGGCAATGCTCCAAACGCACAGGCGCGTGATCTTCACAAGAGCGCAGCCACTGGTCAACTGACACTGATGACGGCCTGTCTGCCCACAGCCGGCACCATGGCACACCTTCCCAGCCCCCACTTACGGGAGCTAACACCACAGAGTTCTAGTTGCATATGACTGTCTTAGTCTTGTATATTTATATGTTTCCCGGGCAAAGAAAGACTCTAGTGTGTTCACTGCAAATGTATTTTTGAAGTGAACCATGAACAACCAACACAAACAATAGCCAACAAAAGAAATATACATTTATGATTAATTATGCCAATACTGTTGATCCTGATTTTAGATATATAATAGGTCATTGTGATAAGCTAATTTCTAGTAAAGGAAGATGTTAAGAGGAAACAATTTCACCAAAAAACTAACAAATAGCAATATGTCATGCGAGGAGAGATGCAGAGCTAAGTAAAAATGACACCGTTTGTCTCACTCGAAACAAAATTCCCACAGAAAAAATGGACACTTTTTCTTGAAAACATAACATGAAAATTTAAAGATTTGCTATATTGCAGAATGCTACATGCAGACTAATGATATTGACTACAGTGAAGTATTTTGACCTACTGCTCTCATGAAAGTGAAATCACTCATGGAGAAAGCTGTGAAAATAGCCTCAATGCTCATCAAATGATCATGTCTGCTCTTCAAAATGCTGATATTTACCGTAATATGTAATATTTTTTATGCAAACAACTGTATTTGTTGGAAAAACTGAAAAAATTGAATATTCTTTTTCATACATTTATACTTAAATAAAAAATTCATCAACCTATTGAGCACAATAGGGTTCAAACTAAATTTGATAACCCAGAAGTTATCATAACAGCATGAGTTCACATCATCGGGGCTGTGGCTAACATGAAAGCCCTGAATAACATCACACAAGCCTTATTATTTAAGTTTATGATAAAAGTTTAGGCACTATCAACTATTATTTCTGCTTTAATTTACAGTAGGTCACAAAAAAAATTGAAATCACTCAAAGTGCATCCCAAAATTTTGTTCCAGTTCAGGATGTATGATTATGCCAAAAATGCTGTTCTGTATTATGCAAATATTTTCTATGTAATATTAATAATGATTTTAAATACATACTGTACGTACCAGACCTTGAACTGTAAAAAGAAACAATAGGCAACTTGGTATACATGATGAATTGTTTTTTTATGACATTTACCATGTACCTAAACTATCCAATATTTGTCCAAGCAAATTTATGAGCATCTTAATTCATACATACATATACCAGGCTTCTCCTCCCTATGGGGGGGTAGCCGACAGCAGGCCACAATCATCACTCTTAGTCTCTAGGAGGCTAAAGAGGCAGCACTGACTGCACCAGACTGCTAGGATCAGCAGCAGCCCAGCCCAACCACCTTCCACAGTCAGGCCCGACAGCCATAGCTGGTTTGCCCCGACCGCTTCATTGAGTGCAGCCCCTCCCCCCCGCAGAGGACAGGTCAACCCCATCACACGCGGGCAGGCTTCCAGTACCGCGTCAAAAATAAAATTACTTTCTTATGCACTGCCCCCACTCACCTCTGTCCGCAGTCATCCCGCTCGCCACGTCCAAAATCAGACCACTCTCATACAAAGTACGTTTCATCCCATCCATCCAACTCATCTGTGGTCTACCTCGCGCTCTAATACCATTCACTTCCGATGTATAAATCTTTTTCTCCAGCCGCTCATCATTCATTCTTCCAACATGCCCAAACCATCAAAGCACTCTTTCATCCACTCGCCTGCTCAACTGTTTGATAACACCCGTCTGCCCCCTAACCAACTCATTCCTGATCCTATCTCTTCTTGTTACTCCATCTCTTCAAAAACTTTCCTCATTGCACCCAATGTCTAACAGCCTTCACTCACTCAATGCCTCACTTTTTCTTCCATACTATCCTTAACAACCACATCCGACCCAAAGTACCTAAAATGTTCTACCTCCTCTAACACTTCACCATTCATCCTCCTGCGTTGTATAAACGTTATATTGAGGATACTTTTTTGTTGTTTAGGAATAGTTCCCATTCCAATTTATTTTTAGAATTTTTGAACTCGCGTCACCCTAGCATCAAATTTACTATGGAGTCAGAAAAGATTAATTGTCTCTCATTTTTAGACGCTACTATAACACACAAAGAGGGTAGGTTTCAAAGTTCTGTTTTCCGTAAGAAAACATTTACCGAGTTAGGAATTAGTTTCTTCAGCTTTTGTACATTCTCCTTCAAATTTAATAGCATCAAAACTTTGTTGTCTAGGGCCTATCGTGTGTGTTCTTCATTTGAAACTATGCATAAGGAATTTGAATTTTTGAAGGTTTTTTTAGCAATAATGGCTTTCCTTCACCACTAGTTGATTCTTGTGTTAAGAACTTTTTGAACCGAAAATTTTTCACCGATGTCACTCTACCTACCGCTCCTCTAAAGAACTCTTTTTGTCGTTTCCGTTCTTCGGTCACCAATCGGAGAAACTTAAAAAAGACCTTGTCATTCTTCTTTCTAAACATTTTCCGCAGATTGATTTTAAATTAGTGTTAGTCAATACGTATAGAATAGGATCATTTTTCAATTATAAAGCTAAAACTCCTAAGGGTATGCTCTCATCTGTGATTTACAAATATAGTTGCGCACAGTGTGCGTCAGAGTACCTTTGCTCGAGTTTTAGTTCCGCCAGTTACTTTCCACACCTTCCCACTCTTCAGTCCGCTCTCATGCAGAAAAGTGCGACATTCCTGTTAGATTAGGTGATTTTAGAGTAATTTCCGCTGCATCAAACCAAATAAACCTCCGCATTTTAGAATCTCTCCACATTTTGAAAGAAATACCGGTTTTAAATGAAATGCAATCTGCCTTTCCTCTGCTACTAACGTAATTTTGATACTGAACATTTTTATTTTGTTCCTTTCATATATGTTTGCGTTCTTCGTTCATGATTGATGTAAATTTGACACTTGACTAGTTTTTTCTACTTGTTTTCAGGTTGATAATGACCCTGGTGGTCGAAACGTTCCAGAAATTTTTATTCATTGCCTTTCCTAAATAAATAATGAGATTTAAGACGTGTATCTTGGCACTTTTATTTATAATGCATTTCTTAATATCTGTCAAAATAATTCAGTTAACATTATCGCAATAAATGACTCACTGGATAAAAACATTCACAATTAGTCAAGTGCCAAATACAGGAGTTGAATTTCATGGTATTGCTGTAGTAGGAAAGAAATTTCTCTCCACGTAATATTAAAATATAATATTTCTCATACCTGCTCTTCATTAAATCGTGGTAAAATCAGTACGGTTGCGCTGACAAACCTTGTATACACTTTGCAAATGACACTCGACGAATGAAAGCAATAAACAAAAACTCAAACTACGATCAAGTTGAATTTGTTCTCGTAGACAGAAGAAAAACACCCCAGACGAACATCATCCATTGCGATAGGAGCGACTTTACAGTCTCGAGTAAGAATGGAATCTTTTCACTTTTTTGTCCTTCAAAAGCGCGAGTGGAGAAATTATCAGCAAAACACTAGGTGTGAAAGAAAAACTCTCACCACCGAGCGTCTACAACCATCAGGACCACATCCAGAGTATACTGCAAGCTAAATCGCTGAAACGTTTGACCAAATACGTGAGTTCTGAAACCAGACTTCTTGCCTGAGCTCACGAGGATAAGCCGCTTAATCATTAAAACACTCAAGTGAACATGCTCGACGACGATCATTTTTCTAAATTTACTGTTTTATTTTACTTCGCTCAGATATTCTTGAATAATCTTTTTTCCACGCCGATCAGCATTATTAGTAATATAACCCGTGTTTTTTTCTTACCTACCACCGTGGAGAATGTTTGACCAAAACAAGATTTTCTAAATTATTGTTCGAGACGTAAACTCACTATGCCTTGACTTAAGCCCCCTGAGCGCTGCCAACACCTGAAAATTCAAAGGTTCAACTATTCTCCACCAGTGAAGGAAAAAGACTTGTCTCTCCTATACTGAAATCTGCAGGCCACTGTACCTTAAAATGGGGGAAACAAACTGCAAACTCATTAAATTCAATTACCATTCCGATATTCTTTGCTTTATTGAGTATTGGCGGAATATTACAACTGTTAACCTGAAAAACATGCTAGATTACAAAGCATTCCAATCTTTGACGAACGGATGAACAACGGATGAAAAAAGGAGTGTAAGGATTACAATGACGACGGATTACAGTGTTCAGATGAACAACGCAATTGGAGTGTAAGTGTATTCACCTGGAGCAGATATTGTGCTGTTATTATTTCTGAAAAGATGGTTAACCACGGGCAACATTGCACCCCTTTGTATCGATGCCAAAAAAAGGCAATAAAATTTTTCCACATTAGAGTATTCTGTCGATTACCTTCAAGAAATTTGGATATTTCACAAACACAAACAAACTTTACGAACAAACCTCACTTTGATGACATAATAACTCATGGGAATTTCAACTTAGATCTGTAAAATTTGGGCAATTGCGGAAGTATTGTAAACTTCTTAACCTAAGTGCAATTATAATATTTCCTCCCCATTTCAAGTTAAGTAACTAGTATATTTACTGACAATAAACAAAAAGGTAATTTATTCACAAAGTGTTCAACAAAAATTTTTCTGGAATCCTGACTTTGAACGCATCAGATCATTTCCAAATTTAAGTTTAAAAAGATTATCTTTTAGGAAAAAATAACGAACGAACATGAAATTTCAGAATAAAAATTAAAATACTAACCAGACATCCACCGCGTAAATTCACTTACTCTCAACGACATGTATGGAACCACGTCGGACACCGGCTTCATTTATCATACATTTTTAACGGAGCACATTTTGCCAAAGCCATCACTGGTAATAAAAATATTTTAAATAACTCGTGCGATTGATGATTTCAAATCTTGGTCCTTTAGAACTAGTGTTATAAGGATACACTATATCAATATAGTCCAATTCTTTAATTCAGGTGGCCATAAAGCCAATAAAACCCTGAAAAGCTAAAAATATTGTTTATAACGTGACGAAACGTCTGGTGCGCTTGATCCTACACCATGAAGGAAAATTTACTTTTTAAATGTCTCAAAGATTTAGAAACTATGTCACAACGCAAGTTAGAGTTTTGAAAAATTTATTTCACTGCCACCTAAAAATGATACAAAAATTTAGGATCACTTAAATTCTGTTTACGGAGCAAAAACTAACTCAGAGAAACGTCACGGAAACGTTACAGAATTTTTTTTGTTAATTTTGGAAAAATATAGCTCATAACGTTAAAACGATTCCACTCCTACCTTATGTTATCTTGCGGCCTTAAACTCGAACCACTTTATCTATTTTGCTCCACCAAACGCTTTAGAAGTTTCCATAAACATTAAAGTGCTAACGAAAAAACCATGTATAATTTCTTTTTACATTAAATTTTGTAGTTTCTCTAGTTTTTGCTATCCTCTCCGGTATGATTAACAAGTCCTTCTCTTTCGACACTTTTTTAGTTCAATAAAAATTACAATAGTAGCCCCGATCTTAGAGAGCAATATTAAAACTTGCATCAGTAGCTGTTGATCTATTTCTATATTTTCGGTTTCAAGTAAGATTTTCGAAAAAGCGTTTAATTAAGAATACCCTAACATTGACTGTAATTTTTATATCTAGGACAAGCAATTTGTCTTTCGATCCTAAATATCAAAGACTCGAGCCATTCTAAATTTTCCTAAATTTTTCTATTATAGTATTGATAGAAGAAATTAATTACTCTTCATTTCCACAAAATTTAAAAATTTTTTTTAACTGTTTAGATCACAACATACTTTCCTCGAAGCGATACCACTGTGGTCTTCTTCAAAATTGGTTCAAATCCTACCTCTCTTAACTGTAACCAATACGGAGTAATTGACAGTTAAACTTCAGAGCTACAAACATGACCCATGGAATCCCTCAAGGACCTGCTCTCAGATATCTTCTATTTCTTATCTTTATAAACGATATCGCTAAGTCAATACCTTCCTTCAAATTCATCCCGAATGAGGATGACAGTGCATTAGCCTCAAGTTCATCCTATGAAAACACCGTGAACACTGCGAACCAACTCGCTCACGACTTAGATAGCGTTTCACCGTGTCTCGTAGTAAGTAAAATCAGTTTGAACGTCAACAAGACCATATAAATATTATTTTAATTTGAGAAGGTTTACGCATTTACAAAATCGGTGAAAAAATTCAAGAGACCGAAGACTGAAAATTTCTGCGAATTATTCTTGAAAAATGTACCATTAAAAATCATGTCTATAATTTACCCATAAAAAACTGTCCAAATTCATTGGGATTTTACACCTATAGTCAAGCATCTCCAACCAAGAGAAGCATTAAATATCTTTTCAGGGCACTGATCCATTTGTCCATTCAATACGACATTCAAGCCTGTAGTGCCACATGTAAAAATGAAACTTATAGAATATTTATACTGCAAAAAAAAGACTATTAGAGCTATTTTAAGCTCAACAAACTACAAACACACAAATAATTTCTTTGGCGACTTTAAAATTTTGAAACTGCTTGATTTCTATCGCCTTTCACTTTGAAATAATACGTTCAAAATGCTCAATATTAAAGGCAACTCTGACGATAAACTACAAATTTACGCGTAAACTGCCCACCATGATTTCTTGACAAGAAATAGAAATAACCTCACACTCCTTTATCACTCGGAAGTTTAATCTTAAAACAGGATTTTTCTTACTTACTGGTGTCATATTCTGAAACTTTGTACCTCATGATGATGGCGATGCCCTACTTATTCGGCTTTCAAAAGTTGCCTTCAAAACTTCAACGAAAAATAAATTAAGCCAAAATAAATAATGGAAGCGACAGAATAGTAAAACGAAATTTCATTCTAAAAATTGCCTTTCACCATGAAAATGGGAAATAAAAACATTTGAACCATAAAGTTATCATTTGAAACAAGATATCTGATGAATAAAAAATTGATCAGAAAATGCAACTAAACTTTCTTTTAAATTAGCGTATTCGTCTTGTATGCATAATATGTTTTAAGGTAGAAACACAATAAGTTATTTTGCATAGTTAACTGCACAATTTCTTCTTCGCTTGATAGGTTGCCATATAAGCCATGTAACTAACTTACTCCACATTACTTCTATGTAGTCTGCTAGATACTAAATTTATTTTCCAGCTTTCATACATGTAAGAATGTACATGCTTAGGGAAAGACGCGCTTAGGTAAAAACACGCTTGGATATTTTACTGGAAAGATTATTAAATGAGGTAAAATATTCGTACAATTCTAAACCAGTGCAAATTTACCTCAGAATTGTAGAATTGGCATCGTAATTAACTTACGGTGCAGTTCTGCAAAATATTTTATCTTGGTCATTTCACCATTCAACGTAAAAATTGCTCTAGCAATTCACGGTGTTTCAGAAATAAATTTCAGAAATAAAGACATGTAGTGTTGACAGGTGTAAGAATTTCAGTATTGTATTCTCTATCTAGTAAAAAAGACTAATTGGAAAGCACTCAGCGAGCCTCACATCAATGTTTTTCATCATTATTCTGTACGCCATCAACTCTCATTGATAGTCGTGAATTCGCACCTTAGCAAAACTTAATGGAATATTTCTGAGTAATTTGCTGAGGCTTCAAACATAAGTGGCGAAGCAATTTGCACGTGATAACATGATCCGGTGAATGTGTTTTGATTCCAGTTTTGTGATAGATCTATCTAGGCAGAGAGCTGTCTTTCTAGTGACGATTTATTCTACTTTAAAATATGATTTAAAGTCTTCCGTCATCCCTTCTTTTAACACGAGGTATGTTATGTTTCTTATTTAATGGTAGAATATACGCACAACCATGGAAAAACAAAATTTTAATCATTTAGGACGATACATCTCATTTTTTTAAATGGGCTGAATGTATCATCGGTCGGGTATATTTATGCACATTCTAGACTGAAATGGGGAAGCAATTTCTTGAAATCAGATGTTGGAGATGAAATACTTGACAATTATGTATTTCATGTCGAATATGCTATAACAACGAATTATATAACTACTGGTGCAGGTACGCGGGCCGTCAAAAATGACAGGATTTAATAATGTTGTGAAAATCGTCTCACAGAGACTTTCATGAAGCACATCCAGCTTGATTCTAATGAGTAACCAATTAACAGTCGCATCCATGCAATCATTAAGAGCGTGATAGAGAGACGAGCCAACCAAGCAAGCAAGCAGGAAACAGCTCATTATTATTTATGAGAACACTCAGACAGTGCTGGTTAAATGTCTCACAACCGTGTAGATTAAACTCACCATTTCTATAACTATATAATGAGATGATACAGATTAAATATTGTTATTATTTTAGTTAAGCTATAAATTAAGTTCTCGTATAGTATGAAATATACCGCTTATTCAGGGACATCCATCTAATTAAACTACTGATTAACATAGAGCCTGAGTGGTTGCTCTGAAGATAAAACAATGAGAGACTAAGAGTTCTCTTCTATATGCATATTGAATGCATAAGTTCATTGGGTGTGAGCACACTCATCGCATGTCGTTTGGTGGTATCGCATGTCTCACAGGTGAAGACAAAAAAAGTAAAACTCGTAAATATTTTAGTAGAACAGCAGTGTGTAGACCTATTGTTGCTTTTGCGATGATTGTACGAGTGCGGCCAAAAGGTCATGATGTATTGTGGGCTTTGGTGAGCTCAGCACAAGCCAGCGATTGAGTTATTTAGTCTTTGAAGAAACGATAATTGGATCATCTTTATGTGAGTGATAGAGTTTTCATTGAAAGAGAGGGGTGACTTATTTTGGTCTCGGAAAATGTAAAGGAGTTACGTAACTTTATCATATTTCTTTGTTGAAGGGTCGAAAAACATGAAATAAATGCTAGAGTTTCTAGATCTCTAAATTACCAGTGGGTGTTGTAGTACAGATGAACTGTGTGGAGCATGTTTTTTTTCCATATTGACGGGTGGCAGCTAATTCAGAGGTAAAATAACCGTAAAGTTTTTTTAAACTTGAGATAAAAGTGATAGGGAAAAATCAGGAATAATATTAGTGTTATTAAATTTTCTAGGAGACAATTTTGTCTAGCTAAATAATTTGAAGAGAACCACATTTTTTAATTAGAATTGGGAACAACGGAGGTTAAGTTCCAAATTTATCAGCAACAATGTTCTACTCAATATTCATTAAAATAGGTTTATGGAATATATTTGAAGTAATAAATGACGTCGGGCACCTTTAAAAAAATGTCAGGAGCTATAGCGTGCTATGAACCCATTCCAGGGAAAGCAAATGAGTTTTGTAAATTTTGCACCATGGGTAAACTATAACGATAGCCATGGCAGCCCTAAAAATCAATACCGTTTGGCTACTACGCGTTCAAAAGCGCAACAGCGTTCACAAATACTCAAGTGCAGTAGAACCTTATACTGTATAAATACTCAACTGTTTTTTCCTTTGAGAACATATGAGTGTTTGTTTTCAAAAATTTCTTTTGACTCCACATACTCGAGATGGCGAATGTAAGTTTACTTCGAACTACATCTTGACTGAACCTATTTTCTAGACTGGACCCAATTCCTAAACTAATGAGTAAGTGCGAGAAGATCGCTGAAGCTTCTTCTGTTCGATCTTTCCTAATTTCTAGAAGTATAAAATTTTATAAAAATTTTTAAATTCCTCGCCTTGTAATCAAGTAGGTAACCGAGATCACATGTGTTACCGACTACCGTTTGTCACTAAATAAATTATCGTCCAGCATGGCAAGTTTATTGTTTAACAAGGAGCTCATGTGCCAGTTTATTGGACCTGATGATTTTTTTTATTTCTTCCCCATCATTGATTAAGCTATGAGGGAGACAAATTTTGATGCATTGATAACAGTTCTTTTTGCACTGAGCTCGAGGAGCAGTATGTGAAAGCAAAGCAGATATGTTGTTTGCCGTGATATCTGAAGTTTTTTCTATGTTTTTTTTCAATCCTAATACAAATGAGCAATTTATTATTAAAGCTATTTCAGGCTTTGGAAAAAAATGAGAGCAACATGATGCAAAAAAAAACACTCACTGAATTAGTTTTACCCGAGTCCCTGAATAATTAGAAAATTAATTTGCTTTACTATAGAGTTTAAACTTAGGATGAGTTGATGTTAAAGTTTCAATAAAATGTCAGCAATAACTAAATCGTGTTCTAAGACTGACTGCTACGTTGTAGTTCTCACATCTGAACATCAACTCTACATTTTGCAGCTTCAGCAAACACAGGAGCTTGCGATGAGCAAAGAGTAACGCAAATTGGTAGGAAATTACACATTCCGCGAAATTATCACTCATAATATCACTTAACCTGCTCGTGCTCAAATCGCTCCTATATAGTTTTCCTTAACTAATTACACTTTACTACTATCAGCTCCCTCGTGTATCAGTAATTGTAAAATCTTGTTTTCTCTAACGAACAAATTTCGTAAGTTCTTGTCTCCCAAGACAAATTCTTTATGTTCGTGTTTAATTTTCACATTTTCCGCGCCCCACTTGTCTGTCTTACCAGATTCGCTCGCTCAAGCCCCTGGTCTCTTGCTGTTGTTCCTTCACTGGTAAGTCTGGCAGACGACAGGCAAAGATCGTACATTGCAAGGTTTGAGGTAAAGGCTCGTCACATCCCAGTTCATGACCAAACAATGCGTGTTGTTTGGCATGCCCTCGATTTGCAACTCGCCCAGGTTCAGGTAGCTCCCATCGTGCCATTGAGCGGTGGCGTTGACGAGCACCCAAGCTTGGCAGTAGACGGAGCACCTCGCTCTTATCTCTGAGAAAAATGAAATCCTCGGTTTACTCAACACCATCACTTGGCCAGAATTATAATTTGGAGCTCCTGTGAGAGTTATATACGTCTGCCGAGCAAAAGTTAGATAAAGACAATTATAAATTTGGCAACAATGAAAATTTGCTCTACTGTATACGTTAAGGTCAAGATGTTGGTGTATCTTTGCAAAAAAAGAGAAAGAAATTCACGCATGTTTTCACAGTATGTCCGCATGTTGTGTCCAAAGTGTCAAAATTGTTTTTTACCCGAAGAGGGCTCATTTTAATTTTTTGAGTGGAAGCATGCTAAAGAAAGAAAATTAAAATGTATTAAACACAAAACGAACAATTGTTTCAGACCGATTAGGTCGGTTCGAAAGAATAGTTCATACAAGCGTATACTTGTTAGTTATTTTAATAAAAAAAAATATGCTTTCTTTAAAAACTGAATTATTATATAATTTGTCATTTAGGATCAGTGAGACTTTTAACTTGCTTTGTTCATGCTTCTCCGCAGATTTTTTGATAATTTTCCGCGCTTCGATGTTTTATGTATTTATATGTACTACTCAAGTTTTAGGTAAGTAGAGCTAAGCAATTGAATACATTATTCCAAAACGATTACGCTGGACTGGCAGAAAAATTTGCTGGCTAAATACTGTTGGTTTGTTTAGCGCTTCGCATCAGTCATTCTTAAAAGATCCATCACTTTCTCACCCCATATCATCCTCAAAAAGTTAGCAGCCTATCAGTGGAGAATGAATTTAAACAGGATTTAATTTTAGGTTCGGGGAATCTGCTCGGTTAAATTCAAATAAAAAAAACAAAAGCTGTTGAACATCCTGACCAAAACTTCTACATCTTCAAGACGTCCGCCACTTCTTAGTTTCCCCCGGCTATTATATCTGAATCCCAGTCCCGCTGCAAATTCGAGCTACGCAATTCTTGCTTGAATTTAAAGATGGTTAAGTTAGAGGATAGTATCTCAAACTGTAAACGTTTAAATAATTGTTTACTCATATTTAAAAAAACTCGGAGAATATAATTTACATGAACACCTTTCTCGTTCCGTAGTTACTCAGCAAACAAATCAAATTAGTTTACGCGAAATTCATCACCTAAGTTCTGCTTTGCATATGCACAAACAAAACTCAAATGTCAACGCTGCCACGAAAGTCGAACTAAACGCATGAGTGGAATTTGTTGCCGGTCTTGTAAACTACTGAATTCCTTACCGAATTTTTCTGTTGATAGGAAACCAACATCAGTTATTCTTAGGGTTTATTTTTATGTTGAGGAAATCTCAAATCATTTGTTATTAAAAATTTTAGGTAACTTTATGAATAGTTTGAGGTTCGTCTCAACACCGATTGATCTTTGAACGAACGTTTACGCTTGATTTTTTTATGTTTCAAAAGCGTTGTTTTTTAAATTTTAAGAAAGCTCAAGAATTGTTGGATGTTCTTTTCAGAAACCTGGAAAACTGTAATAGCTTAGCCCGCGCACATTGCATTCCGATCCATGCAAACTTTTTAGGGGGAAATAATTTTTTTAAATAATGCCAATAAAATATATAGCACACAATATTTCTACGCCACGTAGCTTGAAAATTGATCCACAAAAAATGAGAGTCGTTTTATTCTCACTTTGAATATAACAAAAATAGACATTGTATGTGACTATCGTTAATGTATATTCATCCATAATAAAATACCTAGTTATATCTGATTCCAATGTTTTTACTTCACTGAAGGTGTAATTGACTTTAATCATCAAATTTCTTAGCCTGCATTCGTTTTACTGTAAATGAAATGAACTTTTAAATGACTGTTTAAATGACTGCATCTGTTTTACTGAAAAAGGCATGAACAGTTGACACATTCACCTCCAGAGAAGCCACTGGCGGTACGCAGAGTGATTTTTCATAATGCTGCTGACCGACCTGTGGTCACAAACTCAATTTTCGTAAATGCTTAATCAAAGTTAAATGGTTGTAAGGTCCAGTAAATGTTTGTTATTGTCAAAAAGTATCCACTATAATTGGCTTAAAATTTGGGTTGAACATTACACTTTAGTTTAACCTATATCGGTTACCATGTTATGTACTGCTTGGGCAGTAGCTGGACAACTTAAGGATCGTTAGTGCTCTACTTCGGTTATTTTAAGGTGAAAACAAACATTCAGGAACTTCAAACACGAATAGGTGCCTAGTTTCCTATCCTTCTCACTCTCACAAAAAGAGATGTTTTTCGAATCTTCAAGCGCACAAATAAAAATGCTAATTTTTCAACTCCTTATGATACAAACCGATTTCGCCGTTCTCGTGTCTAATTCTGAAACAAAAATATTCATAAAAATTTTAAATACAATAATCTAGCACTTGTGCACGTGTGCGCAAGAGCGGGTGCCTGTGTCTGGTATGTGAGAGTGTGTGCGTTCGTAACCGTGCGTTAGCGTTAGCGTAACCGTGTATGTGTGTGTGTGATTCTAATCTGTGTTTGTACGTGCGTTAGTGCACACATATGTGATGTGTGGTGTGTGTGTATGCGAGTGTTGCTGTGCGAGAGCGGGAACTTACGTGATGTGTGTTTATGCGTGCGTCACTGCGTGTTAATGAGCACTTACATACGTGAGTGCGTGAGTACGCATGTATCCTTTTAGGTTATGTCCATGAACGCAAAAAATGACGGTGCAAGCTATTTGTAACAACAAATGAAAGTAATCTTGCTTTCTGTTATAAATATTGAAGAAAAATTTATGCTTCAATAATGATAAAATATTTGTGTAAAAGGTTTTCATTAAAATTGTCTATCCTACGTTATTATTTCAGTAAATCCTACGGTAACTATGAACCTTGGACAATGCTATTGGGTTGTACTAAAGCTCAGTATTTCTAAGCTAATAGAAAATGCGAGATCTTATTTTCCTTATGGGGAGTTGAGCCATATATTTCAGAGTCGACATGGTAATTTTGTAAATCCATTCACATAAAGGAACCGAAAGTTCCAAAAGTGCAAATTATTCCTCTAATTTACCTTCACAATATTATTGTTGGTTAAGGAACTTTAAAAATATCTCTTTTAATATCAGTGCATAGGAACTGCTCACGTTCTTTAGCCCTTTTAAAATATCAACTCATGAGAAAAACAGCGAATCCTCGTTCGGTTGAAGTGAGTTCCGTGATCGTAAATTTTGATGTGTAAAAAATATTTATTCATTGTACGTCCAAAAATATTGTGGAGTGTAACCATTACTTAAAACATTATTTTCCAGCCTTGTGATGATCTGTTTCATATCCGAAAGTAACCGCTCCTTTTTTTCAAGCGGACCGGACGGCCGGATGTCTCGGCAGAGCTATACCGTTTTACAATCCCTTCCGTAGTTCAGACATTGAAGGAGCTCTAACAATCTGAGTTTTATTTAGTTTTTTCCGACTCGAGAGGATGAATGAGCTTACCAGGACAAAATAAATGGAGTTATGGAAGTATCGAATTCATATCTCACCGGCGCCGACTTGATCGAGGGCAAGCTCTGCTTCAGCCTTGGAAGATACCACAGCGAATTCGAAGCCTTCATTGAGGCAGAACTCCTCAGCCACGAGGTAGTCGGCATGACCCGACCGTGAGGCACCAGAGGTCAGCACAAACTGTTTTGTCTTCTGTGGCGCTTGCCAGCGTGGTGACCAAGTGAAAATGTTAAAATCGGCTTTCATGATTAGGAAACGAAGGGAAAAGGTTGAACAAAGAATATTTGGAAAATATTAGATCTCAATACGAAAGCGTTTCGCCTTTTCTGCGCAGTTCGGTTATGGTGAATTATTTCAGTGGAATACCTCAACTCATGCCTGGATTGAAAAAAAGAATTTCATGGTTTTCTAAGAACATCGAGCACGTTTGTCAATTGTCGATAGAAAACTTTAAAAATGGGACACCCTAGCAAAAAGTTTTAATTTTATTTCTAACTTGTCTTAAATATGAGAATACATCGTAATGAGCTGGTGCAGTGGGACTAATGAAGGAAAAGACTAGAGCAATCGTAAAAGATAGCTGTGGTACCGCTGAATCACACAAAATAACGAGTTAGACCTTCTCTGAAGTGTTTTAAGTTTAGGGCAACATGCTGCACCCGACAATTGCAACTGTGACATTGACTGAGCGCGGTGTAATTTGGTAGGAGAAAAGCTCTAAGGCTTGCTTACAGTACTAGATGGGGTTACGCAAATAACGTGTGAAGGTTGTATTGAAGTGTTGAAAGTTTAGCACGATATGTTACTTCGATTATGTCCATTGAAACTGTGACATTGAGTGATTGTTGGGCAACACGGTAGAAGAAGAGCACTGAGGCACGCACACTGCACTGGATGTGGTGTTCTACTTTCCGTTTAATGCTTGAAGCTTGTAATCAACAACTCTGTGAATTTCATTTAGACTTCAATTTTTGAGGGAGTGAATTACTCTTATGTACATCTAATAACTTGAACAAATAGATTTACATGGAGAAATGCCTAAGGGTGTTTGTGAAATTTTCAGCCAGTTAAATACTGTACGAGTCAGTGTGGGATTTGTAACTAACCTGTATTTTACTTATCCATAATTATGTACTTCCATGCATATTCTTATGTACCTGAATGAAAAAAATTGTTATCGAATTTCCAGGTCCTAAATAGATGTTGACTCTGGTTAAAATGCAAAAATGTTACACAAAAATGTAAGACTCATAGGGCGATTCTTTGGGAATCTTATTCTCAAAATAAAAAGAAGAACCAACGTTATAGAGAACATTTATTGTAGCAAACGTTTCGGAATACAAGTTATTCCATCATCAGTGCTGGAAGAAATAAAAGTAATTTTTAGTCATGCATAAGATGGATAAGGCCTGAATAGAAATACCAAGCAAAAACGCAAAAAATTAAAATAAATCTTTTCCTAACGACTAGAATACCACACTTAAGCGTTTAGGCAATATACACAGTACATACAGACGTACATAAACATACATACCCGACACACTCATACACCTACACATTTATATATATATATACACACACACAGACACACGCTCACTACATGCACACACACTAAGCACACCTCAACATACCGCAAGTTAAGAAGTAGGGGCTACAAATAATTTTGTCGCGCTGAAATCGTTATTGAGTGAAGGTTTATTTGTGAATATATAAAGAGATTCTAGAATACGGAGGTCCTGTTCATTAAATGCTTTGCATAGAATAGAAAAATTAGATATTTTGAAAGAGTGAGTGGAACTATTGCAGTGGTTTCTAATGGCGGACTGAGGGGGACAAGCAAATAGGCGGCCAGTAATATGAGAAAAACCTGAATGTTGGCTGTGACGGGTAAATAGTTGGAGGGTAGTGCTTCCATCGTACGATTGCTGGCAGCAATCACAAACATACACATATACACAGCAACTTTCTAGGCACTCATCCTGTCGCTCTTTAATGTTAAAAAAAGACGATAGCTTGAAAGTATTCTTAGAATAAACATGAACGTCAATTGTTGAAGAAATCCATTTCCTCAGTCGGGGACTTAAGGCTTTGTAAATTTAAGAAACTAGTTAGGAACATTTATATTTTCGAGGACGTTCGGTGCAGTGTGCCCTTATCTACAAACCGATTGGTACCCTTTAAGCACGAACGCCTCTAAAACCAACCTCAGAACATCGTGCCTGACAATCCTCAGACACGCTCCAACATCCACAGCGCTAACAACTTGCTTACACCCTCTTGTGGAGCACTGCTTTCTTATTCATCTATAATTTTTCTCTAATTCTAAGAAGCAGTTTTTAGGATGGGCGTTTTCGGCTAAAACCCTCCTGTGACCTGCACTACGGTACCCTACCCTTGACGTCATGGAGAGGGCTTGTTGTGGCTGACGGCCGAGGCATGATGACGACTGCCACTACGGTTTCGCACCGCTCCGAGACTGCTCCGCACTCAGCTACTTCTCGTCTCCGGGACTACGGAGGCAACCTTGATGGGAACCACGGCAGTCCAGCACTTCAGCAGCTGGGCAGTCTGTCATCGACCTTCTCTTCTCGCCGTCGTCACGTGAACTTCGAGGGATCCATTGTGAGGGTACGTTTGGAGATAAGTAGGTGCATTTGTCCCGAACGGTCCTCACTGGCCTACATTTGGCTGTAGTTTCCCGTGCTCTAAATTTAAAGCCGTGACTTAAACGTAAATTCTAATGTATTTAAACATATACCAGATTGAGTGCATTGCCATATCTGTTAACTCAGAATCTTTTCTCGACAGCTCTCAATCTTACCACCATCGAATTATTTACGTCTTGTCCTATTTTATCTCAACAGATCACGATTATTGGCAAAATTGACGTGGGAGGCCGTCGGATGCACCAACTTCCGACTTCTTTATACTTACCAAGAAGTCACCGACATACTTGAACTTGAAGACTACCTCTGCTGTTATTTATTATCATTATTAATACGCATTTGCATCACTGAATTAATTACCAGCATTGTGTCTTCTCTTTCCCCACTCCGTTTTTTCAATATCAACCGCTGTAAAGAAGGTTCGCACAAGGACTAGAAACTCTCTTTGAAAATCACTGGTCAGGTAACCTAGGAATGGAAGGTCAATAAATATTTTCTTTTTCGGTACGGTCAAGGTTACAGGAGAGGGGAAAATTTACAAGGTTACAGGGGTGGGAGAGGAAACCACTGCAATAGTTCCACTCACTCTTTCAAAATGTCTAATTTTTCTATTCTAAGCAAAGCATTTAATGAACAAAACCTCCGTATTCTAGAATCTCTTTATATATTCACAAATAAACCTTCACTTAATAACGATTTCAGCGCGACAAAATTATTTGTAGCCCCTACTTCCTAACTTGCGGTATGCTGAGGTGTGCTTAGTGTGTGTGCAAGTAGTGAGGGTATGTAATTGTGTGTGTGTATATATATATTTATATATATATATATAAATGTGTAGGTGAATGAGTGTGTCGGGTATGTATGGATATGTACGCCTGTATGTACTGTGTATATTGCCTAAACGCTCAAGTGTGGTATTCTAGTCATTAGGAAAGGATTTATTTTAATTTTTGGCGTTTTTGCTTGGTATTTCTATTCAGTCCTTATCCGTCTTATGCATGACTGAAAATTACTTTTATTTCTTCCAGCACTGATGATGGAATAACATGTATTCCGAAACGTTTGCTACAATAAATGTTCTCTATAACGTTGGTTCTTCTTTTTATTTTGAAAAATATAAGAATATTTGCAAATTTCATCGTTATGATTCATCAATAGCCCATGGAGTTTTCATCAAAAACAAAGCAAACTTCGTTGAGAACCGAGATACAGGAATCCCTGTAATAATTTCAACAATATATTACTCCATCTTCACGAACATTTGAAAAACTGAGAAAATATATTACATTAAGCACGTAACCATGGATCTATTTTTACCTCTTGAAATTAAGGATTTCACTTTAAATATGAAAAATCATCAAAAATAATTGTCTCGCTATGTTGCTTTAATTTTCAGCTAAAATTTTACTAGATATTGTGTCAGAAGACCATTAAATTTGTTAAAAAACAATATTTGTTAAAAAACAATACAATATTCAAAACAAACAACCGTCTATACTTCTAAAATATTGTGAAAAACTGCAGATAGAGATGAATTTTGGTGCTACTAAGCGGTTTTGATTGACAGTTGTGACGAACAAGCAGCTATAAACTCACGTTGATGGCGCGAGGGACGACAGGCACAGGCAGCAGAGTGGAGAACAAGCGACACCGAGGAGTCTGTGACGCGTTCCACTGCCCCAAAGAGTACGAGGTTCTAGAGAGAGCACAATTCCACTCCTCTTCAAAACAAAAGCTGAAGGCTGGAGAACCAGCAAACGACGCTAGATTAGCGCACTGCCAGTTCAGGGAGAAATTAAATTATTGGTAACTACATTCATGAAACATAGCTTTTATTGCAATAATACATTTTTTAATGCCCTAAATACTTAGCTTTGAACCCAAAGGAATAAGTTATGAGGTGATCGATGAGTGACGAAGTCAAACACGCGATTGAGTTTATGAGTTCACGAGCCGTCTCCTAAAATTTGCGGTACCTTAAGAAACGATACGCTTAAAATGTTCTGACTTCGATTTTAAGTTTTTTAATATGAAGGCTTAAATGACAATAAATTTAAAAGGTTTTAAGCGCTTGAGATTAAAATCCTAACATTGTAGTCTCTGACGAAAACGGCTGGTTTACTTCCAGAATGTGACGATTTTACTCCACGTGTTACTTGTGGAAATTCAGAGGGTTAATTTTCCTGAAATGTTCTTGTTTATAGTTTAAAACTACTATTTGTTCACTTTTTATATTCTTATGAACAATTTATGGTTGAAAGGGCACAAACATTTTCGTTTTACTGACCTGTATGATGTTTGCACGGAAGGACACGGAGCTCGTTTGGTCGGAGCACAGTTTGCGATCTGCGCGGTGGAGGTACACAGCGCTGTGGCTGAGTACCACGTCTGACAAACTCGCGTAAATCATTAGAAAACAAAGTGAAAAGCCCACGTGGTGACCAGAGACACACTTGAAAACATGCGCCATCTTGGAATTATTCTCAGAAAATCTACACCTGCCGAGTTGTAAATCAGCCAAACTTGAGAACAGAATTTTTGCCTTGTATCTCTAGAATGAAAATTTGGATTGACAATGTTTAATGAACTTATCACTCAGTGAGGAAATGTTTTAACTTGAAGTAGGAAGTAAAAGGGAACATTTCTTCTAGAATTATTTAGAACAAAAAATAGTGTGCAAATTAATGTAAGAGGTTAATACCATTGGATTGTTTTATTGCCATTACTTAAATTCGCTGATGACGTATATAAAATTTTCCGACTCTTTGATGAAACTTCTTTGAGAGTGAAATATAAAAGTTGAGCAAACTTCAAAATATAATTTCCCTGCAGTAAACAAATTTTTACGAACATCTCCAGAAGGAAATTGCATTTATTTTTACCTTAAAAGCATTACTGCAGATCTGAAAATATCGTCTACATTCACACAGCTGCCAATACCAACATGGTAGAGTTGCTTCCGACAATATCAAATTCATCATCTTCTAGAGCGCATCAGACACCTCCCTTTATAAGCCGTTTTCGAACAGATTTGGCCGGACCTGGTCTGTTATTTTTTCACCGTGTAGTTGAGGCCTCGGCACTTCTGTGCGAAAATTTCGCTTGTGCAAATATACACCAAATGCCAGGATAAAAAAACAGCTTTCTTCTGTTATATGTAAGCGAATGTCCCTCGCCAGGACCGGTGACCTTAACCGCGACTGGTAGTTCGTCACACAGGTCATTAGTCAACTCGTGAGCAAGCTAATGTACGTCCAAGTTACATGCCAACATTTTCGATCGCTTTCCTCTGCGCGAGCGTATTCCTAATTACTAGCTCTGCTGTTTCATCGGCAGTCGTTATGAATGAACGTAATTCTTTGTTACGTTTTTAACTTTAAATAAATGTTGAGTTGAAAGCTTTTGATATTGCTAGATGTTAAAGAAACTACAGTGGTTTTTGTTTAATAATTTTTCTGAAGATACCGAAGCCCCGGAAGCTGATTGTACGCGAAAGGCTATCGATGTGAGAAGAAACTTTGCTCATGGGAAAAGTCACCCTGTACTGGCGGGCAATGTCGTGGAAATAATGAGCTCTTAGATTGTTCTTCAGCAGTTTAGTGCTAGTCAAGTAGACGAATAATCAAGAATGAGTACGTTCGGTTTTTAAAGCAGTAGCTTCAGTTTGGTTAGATCTGTTTATTTGCGAACACTATACGGTATTTGCTACGTGGTATAAGTTTTTGCTTACAGGTAAATTCAAGAGCTATTTTTAGCGAGCCAATGAATGTGCACTTCAACTTGGTCATGTGTTCGAATCTGTGTATTCAAAATTAGTTTAAACGAAACCTTTACAGTATTCTTCTTAATACAATTGAAGCAATCGGGTGCTTCAATAAAGGGCCTAGTTAACGACTGATGGGCGTTTGAGCAGAATTATAAAATAACTTAAAGCTATTTATTAGAGTGAAATGTTAATTAGCTTTTCAAATGTTGAAAATATTGATATAAATGATTAACATAGTTTTCTGCCTACTGATCTAATAACATTTACTTTACAAACCTTGAGTATTTAAAGGCTTCATTTTAGGTTTTTGTAATCCAAAACCTCGTTCGAAATTATGTACTGTCATACGAGTTAGTGAAATTTGAGTTTGAAATACCGTAGACATTTGTAAAATATAGCACTGCCTCAGTAGCACTCAGGGTTGCGGAGTCAGAGGAATAAATTTGCGACTCCGATTCCGATTCCGACTTCACCTTTCCGGAATTTTGAGACTCCAACTCCGACTTCACCTTTCCAGAATTTTGCGACTCCAACACTGACTCCACCTAATCACAATTTTGTGACTCCAACTTCACCTATTAATAATTTATAAGATGAATATTTCTGGTTACAGGTGTTGCAACCTGTACATTTGGTTATTATGTTTTTTATTTACGAACGACTTTTAAATAGGCAACAGAGTGTTAAAAATCAAGTTTTACTAATTTACGAGTATATCTAATAGAAGAAATAGAGAAGAAGTACTTTAAAAACACTTATTCTGAACGTTTTGAGCATTTCTCAACAAAATCTTGAGCTCATTCTCAACAAAAAGTCTGCAAATAAAATAATAAACAAGTCAGTACACCCAAAAATTACAGGAGCTCAGAATATAAGCACGATAAAAACAAACAAAAAATAATAATAATTTATCGGTTGACCATTTCCAGAGGGTATGCACTCTGCATTTCGTTGAGGGAAGGCTTAAGTTTATGAATGAAAAATGACTCTAAAATACGTAGGTCTAAGCTGGCGGTACAAGTATCTAATATTCTAATTTGCTAATGTTAATAATCTGTTCACAGGAATCATTACTACAATGTTGTCTGATACTAGAATGACTAGGAGAGGAGTATGACTAGGAGTATGTGGGTTCCACCCACCGAGCACTTTACGTCAGGGTTGCTGAACATGCAGGTCGGAGTCATCGAACAGGTCGCTTGCTTACCTCTCCTAGTCATTCTAGCATCAGACAACATTGTAGTAATGATTCCTATGAACAGATTATTAACATTAGCAAATTTAAAATATTAGATACTTGTACCGCCAGCTTAGACCTACGTATTTAAGAGTCATTATTCATTCATAAACTTAAACCTTCCCTCAACGAAATGCAGAGTGCATACCCTCAGAAAATAGTCAACCGATAAATTATTATTATTATTTTTTGTTTGTTTTTTATCGTGCTTATATTCTGCGCTTCTGTAATTTTTGGGTGTACTGACTTGTTTATTATTTTATTTGCAGACTTTTTGTTGAGAATGAGCTTAGGCCCCGAAACGTTCAGATTAAATGTTTTTAAAGTACTTCTTCTCTATTTCTTTCATTGTAAATTTGCTTCGCAAAATAGATTTTCCTTTGTATATCTAATAGCATACATGATCCGTCAAAAATAATTGGATTCGATAGTTTCCTTTGAAAAAGTCTCAAGATATAGATGAAAAGTATAGATGACAATAGATCCACCGTAATAGTACACTCGGTTAAAATATTCTTGTACTTGTGCACTGGTGTAACTCGTATCACAGATACGGTCGTTAAGCATCCTTATGAACGTCACACACCAACCAAGCAAGCCACAACTGTGTATTATATTTAAAATTATAATTAGCCAAGAAGTTTTCAACAAATTTGTTATACCTTTTTACCACGATAAGCTGCATAACCACAGATTCAATTTCCATGCAGTATTTTTGCCCATAAACAAAAGTGAGCAGATACCATCCAATCAAGCTTATTCCCATTATAATAACAAAGGAGAAATTACGCCCAACATATTTTAATTTTAAATTCATAAAGACACCTGGCGTTTCATTTTATATATATATATGTATAAGGTGTTTTTTGTGTGGACAAATTTCCAGCGTAGGTTGAAAAACTCAAAATAAATTTATTTTCACGAATGATTAAATGGCCAAGACTCAACTTGGATTAAACTTAAACTTTACTTGAATTAAGTTGAACTTGACCTATATAAATTTGAAATGAAAAAAGGGTTATTTTGATAGTTCCGACCCCACCAAAACCTGTTTTTGAAATTATTAAAACAAGAACTGCAAGCATTTTGCGGTTAGGAAAAAATCTTCAGTTTCAAGCTATTAAGCATAAAATAATGTTTGTATGTTTTATGAATTTAATGAAATAACAATTAAAGTTTTTCATTGATGACTGAGAGTTAATTTCCTAACGAACATTTATTTATAAATTTTTTTGTAATTGTAAAATGCTTGCAAGTTCTATTTTAAAAATAACAAAAAAACTGTTTTTGTGGGGTCAGAACTATCAAGACTAGCGCTAACATTGGCGCGCACGAGGTATCCTACTTTGAGTTTTGAAGTTTCTTTAAGTCCTTATAATCTTAAAGCTAAATGGCTTTGGCATTCTATCAGTCGTGAAAATCGATTTATTCTGAGTTTTTGTACCAATGGTTGAAATTTGTCATCACAAAAAAACACCCTATATAGTGTTGATTATTCTTAGACAATAAAATGTCAAGTTTCTCCTTAAACAAATAAATGAATATATGCATCCCTTCATACATTCGTGAGCCGAGCCGCGTAAAAGCGCTCGTCGTGTCTGAGCAATCGCATTTTGACAGCATTTCCCACCGGTAGCACCTGACTAGCTAGCTCCGATCACCAGTAAACTGGTAGAAACCTTCCATCGTTTCCTTTCCTACCTGACATAGATTTGGGTATTTCGTGTACAAAATTTCTCCCGTGTTATTACAATATTCAATTCAGTATTGAACAAATAAAATTGTTTGGTCCGTCTTGGTTGGTTGGTCTGTCTCCCTTTCACGCTCTTGAAGGATGCTCAATGATCGTACCTGTGATACGCATTTCACCAGTGCACAAGCACAAAAATATTTTAATCTCGGGTACTATTAGGATGGATTCATCTGTTTGTCACCCACATCTAGAAGATTTGTATACACACAATATCGAACCCCATCATTTATGATGGGTCGTGAACACTTTTATAAATACTAGTCCACCCCCCTTTATTTGAAATAAAAAAGAGGGCGAAATGAGAGAGAGGCCGTAAGAAAAAAAAATACAATCTCTCAAGAGTTGATGAGGCCGCGTGAACACGGCCCGTCAAAATATATAGGACTGGAGCTTGTATCACAGAGACGCTCTTCACACACTTTCGGCTGGCTTCGGAACGACAAACCGACCGACGGATGCTGCTCTTATTATAGTATCGATGTATTACTGACATGTGTCTCCTGAGTAGGCAAAGTATGCAGTGCCTACCCTCAGAAGCATAGATACTAACTAATATTTTTTTATAACTAAGTATGCACCGATTCAAAGAAATTACCGTAGTTGATTCAATTACTATGCTCAAAATCCCAAAATTATGATATACATGTAGATAAGGTATGCAAGATTTACACACTGCCTTTTCTTCTTTGTATCTACACTATGCAGGAGATCAATGCAGAAAATGTGTCATATTATTGCTCAACAGTGTTTTATATCTCGGCTATAATAGGTAAAAGTTGTTCCACTTTCGTCGCAGGTGCCTGATGTTTCCGGAACGTTTTGTTTACGAATTACAGGCACTTTTAGCTTTGTTGTGTGTAGTATGATATTGTCTTTCATTCTCGTCCAACTTTTTGCTGTGTGTTTGACATTTTCTTATTTGATTAAACGCCCGCGATCTTTTCACTTTGTATTTTTGGTGCAATTTGGAACGTTTTCAGCCATAAAATTTGTATGATACTATCGCATAGATGCAACAATCATTGTAGCTGAGACAGGGCATTGCTTTAAGTTACAATATGTGTGAAACAAGTGAAGTATTTGCTAGTGTTGAGATATTATTTTCACAGCAGCTCTTTCACATTGTATTCTATTTTTTCATGTGTCCCAATACCGACATGGATTACCTCACAACATTTACAAAACTTTCTTAAGAAAAAGGCATTAATTATGTTAAATCGAGATAAAGATAATATTTCAAATTTTAAATTTGATAAAACATAGTTATAAAAATCTCCATCTCAGCGAATGCTTACCTAAAAACTTGTTTCTAGGTCAGGTGATAAAAATAAAACATGACAATGAAATGGTGAAATACAATGCAACTCTTGAAGAACCAAACAAAATTCAAGGAATAACTTTGCAAATGAGCAGAAATTTTCATTATTAATTCATGTTAAATTACCTAAAGACAAGGAAGTAAACCAAATAAAGAATCAATTTTAAGAACATAGGTACTACATGTAACTAAAAAAATCTACCAATATTCCAGTTATTAACATCAGAATAAAATAATTGAATTTCCATTATCAACAGAGCTTACGGAACCTGAAAACTAGAAGTCCTTATGTATTAGACCATAGCTTCAGGTTTAAATAAAAATGAGAACCAACGTGAAAATATACATTTTTATTAATTTCTTTGTATGACAAACGTTTCGGAATGTTTCAATTCGATCTTCAGTGCTGGAAAACATACAAAAGGTCAAAAAGATAAAAAAACTTAAAATACAGAAAGTTCATAGAAGTTCAAAAAAATGAGTAAACAGACATCTATAAAACTTAAATCCTACTGGTAATAGAACTACATTGAATCCGATCATTCTCATTGGTTCATTCACTCAGCCTTTTACCAGCACATACATCCATACATCTACTCAAGGGAACCTAACAAACAGACGCGCGCAAACACACTCCACATACATACATACCTACAGAAATACACCAAAGCGTAGCCAGGAGAAAGACTAGAAAAGATCGTTATAAGGAACCACTGGTATATCATATAAACAAATTAAGAGCGTAAAGAGTTACCACTCTTTATGTGAGGACAATGTATTGCATCAGCTGAGCTGTTCTGCAAGGAACTTGCCTCACATTAACTACTAGTTTCTAGATCCTATGTATTAATTGAAGGGGGAATGAGAGAAACAGAAACAAACATCTATAAAACATCAAAGCGTAGCCAAAAAAAAAGACTAGAAAAGATCGTTATAAGAAACCACTCGTATAGCATATAAACAAATTAAGAGCGTAAAGAGTTACCACTCTTTATGTGAGGACAATGTATTGCATCAGCTGAGCTGTTCTGCAAGGAACTTGCCACACATTAACTACTAGTTTCTAGATCCTATGTATTAATTGAAGGGGGAATGAGAGAAACAGAAACAAACAGGACAATGCGATGCTTTCTATTACTAATTCCGGCATTTTAACTGTAAGATATGCATTATTGCTCCAGTCCGAAAATTATACTTCGCACTCGCAAGTATTACATATATATGTGGGCGAACCCACAATGACTAGATATAAATGATCGTATAATATACTTGGTATAAATACGCTGTTTTGAACCTCGAACAAAATAATCAATAAAAACATTGTTTATTTTCTAGTTTTTCAGTAAGGTATTTAAACTTTGTGTTGGTTACTTTCGGTTCTAAATAATTATGAATAATTTTTAGGAAAATTAGAATCAAAGAAACCCAAAAATAGCGACTCCAAACTCGACTCCACAACTTCCGAATGAATGACTCCGACTGTGACTCCACCACATTCGGAAAAGCGACTTCGACTCCGACTCCGACTCCACCCTAAAACATGCGACTCCGGCGACTCCAACTCCGCAACCCTGGTTGCATTTAGTGTAATATAAAAGGTGTCTCATGGCTCCTTCATCTCACACCGACTGAATTCTGACCCTAGGTGAAATGTGTGACACGCATAATACAGTGTGGGAAATACCTAATTTCTTCCCTGCGTACACTAACTGCAGTCGGTGATATCGATCGTCAGTCTGTGACATATGTAAAGCGAAGTACATCTCGGGTGGTAATTAATCAGCAAACATATGAATAATGCCCCAGGTGAAAAGCCCGTCTTTCAACACTAATACAAGAACTAACTTCGTGAGAAACTCGATGTTGAGGAACGTAATAATTACTCGAATAATACGCGCACTTCCCTGCGGCACCGATTTGCTGGACACCGCAGGGTTAACAGCGTCTGATTTTCCGAAGTTTATGTGTATAACCCTTATAAACTACTGCTTGTTTCGTGAATTTCGGTAGGACTATTACTTGCGATCGTATGAGGAAGAAAATTCTCATTAGCTGGTAGCCATTTGCAATCCATACACTGAAACTTTTGACGCTTTGACTTGCACACCAATAAAATCTTTCAAAATTAGAGTTTAGAGCCACCGACGACATGAAGAAAATTGAATACCCTTATATGTTTGGACAAATTAATGAGAATAGAATTAGGATAAACACAAAGTTTTTATGACAGTACTCCAAAGAGAGGGAGACTCAGAAAACACATACACTTTCTGCACGAGGAGGAAGATTATTAAGCAGTTCACGTCCTCGTAACGGGTCAGCTGGCAGCGTAAGCTTTTTCAAGTCAACTTGGCCCTATTCACGTAAGTAGGCCGTGTCGTCAAGTCGAGTGAGATGAACTTACGTTGCTAGCTGCAAAGCTACGGCGACGTCAGTAGTGTAATAATCAGGCCCTTTAACCATGAAAACGTCATAGCTGGCACCAATTGCTTCACGTGGACCACGCAGCAATAGCTCTCCTCACACTAACGACCGGCCTGATTAGCGAGAGAGTGTTCTGCGTTTCGAATTCAAACATAGCATAAATATCAGTCTCATATTTTTTAACGAATTTTTCGTGTTTGTTAAGGGTAATCATCAGCTGAGTTGATTATGTATGCATTTGTTAATTCTATGTATTTATTGACTCATGATCGCTAAATCATCGATCATTCATTAGCTCAGCTTACTCGACACAAACAGCGGACAAAATTCCTAAATGAAAATAAAACCAACGGAACACGACAACACGGCACGCGAGCAAGCAATACGCTGTGCATTCATAATGTCTATGAAACATACCAGACAATCATTTGAAATTCGCTAAAATTTTAATATGAAAGGCAAAAAAGAAGGTCAAAAATGCTTTACAGATTTTGTCACTACCGAAATAAATCTTTGCTTTCAGAACAGAACACCAATAATACGTTTAAGTCGTTCACTTGCAAAAGTGAATTCTCTCATTTTTCAGTTAGGTAGCAGTTAATTAAAAACGACCCCGAATTGAACTTTGTCTCCATTAATAAGGTAATTTGCTTATATTTCATCTATAGGGTGTTCTCTAACTCATGGTACAATCTTTGACACTATGTTTTCAAACACAAAACAAACACATTTTATGAATAACGATATGCCCAAAAATGCTTCGTTATCGAGGTATCGAATCGTTGAAATTTATTTGATTTTAGGGAAATTTCTCACTTTCTTAATTGTGACGGCCCGCTATATGGCAACATTTGTGTGCTTTTCTAACTCTGGTGGGGACAGTCTTCCGAGTCTTAGGTAATGAAAACTGATCTGATTCATTAACTTTAATTATTACAAAATTGACATTACAAGAATTGTTCAAAATGCCTGCCCTGTTCGTCAATGCACATCTGAAACCTACGCTGAAGCGATTCCCGACCAAGATCGAACACTCGCAGTTCATCCTCAATGCGTCCTGCAGCGTCCACTATCCTTCCAACAAAATCCATCTCTGTCTTTTCGAAATTTGTTAAACGATCTATGTTGTTGGGGGTGTTACACGGCGTTCACCGACAGCAGACGACAGGTAAACAAATGTTGCCATAGAACGGGTTGTCACGATTAAGAAAGTGAAAAATTTCCCTAAAATCAAATAAATTTCAATGATTCGATTTTTCGATTACGAAGCATTTTTGGGCATTTTGTTATTCTTGAAAATGTGTTTTGGGTTTCAGTACATAATGTCAAAGTTTTTACCATGAGTTAGAGAACACCCTTTATATGAACATGTACATTAAACACCACCACGTTCAATTTGAAATTTCCAAGCGACGCGTATAAATTACGGATGTAGAAGTAAACGAGCAAAAACTTAGGTTGGATTATTGAAAGTGATCAAAAATTTTCATCAGCACAAGTAAAATTATTAAAATACGAGTTGAAATTACAGGGATTCGAAAGAAAAGCGCTGGATGTCCAAACAAAATAACTGGAGTCATTAAAAAAGTTGTTAGTCAATTCAAATTATTCGTTAAAAATATGACCTTAAAAACGCGCATAAAATGGTAAAATCGAGATTAGTGTAATGAATTGTCTTAGGTTCTTGATCCAGGTGTTACTCCAAAGGCTTTTACGAACAAGAACACCTTTATTTACAGAGAAGGAACAGGAACTTCAATTTTCTTCTTTACAAACACAGGATACAATCCAGTCATCCAACAGGAACACATTGGATGACGCCAAAATACTGTAGCGTAAGATTACAGTTAGATTACCACAAATGGTAGGTATAATTTAAATCCTTTTTGAACTATGTATTACACATAAGTTAAAAGAAAATGAACTCTTCTGAATCTGTGTTCGAGTTTTACCCGATGTGTGAGAACCAGGTCGGAGAATTGCAAAAACAGTGCAGTAGGACGAGTTAGGATATTTTGGGGCCAACGCATCGTTCAAAAGAAATACTCAAACAACAAGCACAGTAAATGCTGTCATTCAAGAATGCTATGACAGTGAAGTGAATAGAAAAGTATGTTTGTCTTGGGCTACTCTCTTAGAGTAAATAGGGTACAGACGAAGACATATCTGCGCTGTCAGTTCAACTTGTGCTGGAATGAGGGGTTATGTTCTAGGATTTTGCGATGTATGTTTATTTGTTATTTTTCTGCACCTTTTAAGTTTGTCATTTTTCTTTCAAGTTTTAGCCCTGAAGATGGGATTTTAATCTTCCTCAACTTTTTAATCTGCCGGAACGAATTTTTGTCTTTTGTAAGAAATTTGTATCTTTTGTAATAAATTTTTCTCTTTTGTAACACCGATTCTCCTCTGCAGTCAGATATTGTAATTGGTTTTCTGAACCTGAAATTGGATCTCAATGGCAAACGAGTTGACCGCATATAAATTTTTGAAATAAATTTACTGGAAATATCTTCCTCATTTGATGAAGAAACGGTAATTCCTACAATTTTCTTCTCGAGTCTTCACTTTATTCTTTCTGTTTCCTTCTCATAACATCATTTTTGTTCTATCTTTACTACATTATGCGTTATATTAATTTTCATAAAGGCTTATTCGTTCCTCATTAAAGTTTTTCCACGTCTGCATGACGTCGGAAGAACCCGTCAAATACAACACTAACTTTAACTTTTGAATTATTTTGAAGGCTTAAACACCCGAGGGCAAACTTGAAATGTGAAAATAGATCTTTCATTATACATTTATATACTTTTCGGAGAACTTGCAAGCTAACCTGCCGGTAATCTGTCGAAAAATAGTAAACCGTTCGTCCATGTCTGCATCCTTGTCTTCTGAGTGCCCTACTATGAGGGATGTTCACACTGCGTTGCTTAACAAACAAGCGGCCTTATATCAAGAAAGTTGTCAATTTTGTTTTTCTCTTAATTTAGAAAAAGTTAAGAATATCTTCCAATTTTTTTCATTAAAGAAGGTGAAAAGCGTTCACTAATTAATTCGAAATTAACTCAATTATGATAAATTATGTAAACTGAAACGAAAATTGTAAATTGATACGGAACTAACTACGAAAAATTCATGGATAGACTAAACTATGCATGACTGCGTTTCAAAATATTTAGCATAAAAAGGAAAACCAACGTAGCTAAGAATATCACGATAAAAAAACGTCTAGGGTTATAAAAAAACTCATTTTCAGTGCTCTAAAATACAAGAAATCAACGTGCTAAAAAAAATTTTAAACACTAATTTTTCTAAATGAATCGCGAATAAAAAATTGACATCAAATAACAGACATAAAACTATAGAAAATTTCATCAAACAATGGCAGGTTTGACCGCCGGGTCATATTCATTTATTGACGGACGGTTTTTTAAATGTACATTGACTCTTAAATAAGGAGATCAGATGAATTGGCGGCTGGTTCAAAATTTTCAAATTTGGGCTTTTAAAGATATGGTTTCTATTCAGACAGCGTCTCTTATAGATGACTTGAATGCCTTGGTAAGGTTATTGCGAGTGCGAACGGTGACCTTCCTGTGTTGTGCACACATCAGCAATTATTGGATCCCAGTGCTACCAATGTAAGATCGCTCGCAGCAGTCACACGTATATTGATAAACCACTCAGGTGAGCAACAACGTATACAAAGTCTCCCTTCGTTTAAAGTACGACTTGATTACCCTGACTCCTAAGTAAAAATATTTTCAGAGTAATTTGTTGTACAAAAATAATTTTGTAAATAATTCATCTCTAAATTGGACAATTTCTAGGGTTATGAAATTCCAAAAGCTCTTTGCATTAATATTACTATCCCTGAAATTTTATATTTGAAAAAAAAATCTAAAAAAGTTCGCACCCCATGCTTTTAAAGTTGCTTTTCGAAATACTTAAGTCGTAAATTATTTTCAGCTCTGGGAGCTTACAAACCTAAAAAAGATTATTCTCTTTTTATCGCTAGTTCACACGTGAATTTCCAATTCCTATGAGATTCATTGAAATTGTGAAAGAACTACTCAGAATCTCGGCTTTTTCATCCAAAATATTCGGCTAGTTAAAAAGTTATTCATTGTGACTGACTGTTCAAGTTAGTTAAAGAGATTAACTCTAAGATAACAAACATTTTATTTCAATGAATTACAGCTGAATACATACCATCGATTCACATAATGTAGCGACTAAAAGAAGAAAACCTCGTTTCCATCTCCCATTTTTAAGAAATAAAAGGAAACTGTGTTTCTCAACTCACATTGAGGGAATACCTACCTCTTCCTTCCTTCCTCGCCCATCATGTGCTTCTATATTTTAGACACTATTCAAAAATATGGCAAAGAATATAATGGCCGTTGTGACTGCAGCCTGAGATGACAATCCTCGTTCGGGAGAATTGCAGCTCGCACTGGTTGAGAAGACTGCCGTCAGGCCAGTGGCAGGTGAAATCCAAGTTCAGCCAGTAGAAAACTGGTCACAAAATCGATTATTGACTGAGGATCTGAACCTTCACATTATTAACACTTTGAATGCGACTGGTAAAACTGAAGCTTAATATTGAACTCATATTTAAAGTCAATTGTAATAAGCAATGTTGAAAATAGCAATCATTAACTAGATCGAACCTTCATTTACTTTTGATAGAGTGCTTTTAAAAATTGAGTTTGTGACTACTGAGCGATCAGCAGCATTGTGAAAATCCCTTTCATGCCCACCAGTGGCTTGCGTTGCAGTTAAACTATTAATTTAACTTTCAGATTCGAGCTGAAAATAATTTTCGAACTCGTTTACTGGATCGGGTGCTTCAAATATTCTTTGCTACTATATGAGACAAACTTGGTCGTAAAATGTTTTGTGACACTATCTACATTTCATTCTGGAGTAAATATTTTGATGAATGTGTCGTTTTCTCCATATATTTACATTTCTTCAAGTCTCCATAAATCAATATACGATTGCTGAGATAGAACACGATGCGAAAAATTACCTGAGACACATCACTAAATACCGCGTTCTTTTTTCATTGGTGAAATGTTGAAACGAAATAGTCGAAATTTGTGTGCATTTGCTTGAGTTATGGTTGGAAAATTTAAGTCTGCTTGGTGACCGTATAATCTATCCTAATAATACCCGCTGTGTGTTTATTTTTATATCTGTTTGGCGTCCGCTTCTTAAGAAACATAGGACGTCTGAGTTTGCGGTATCATGGAAACCAAATTCGTCAGCGTATTAAAAGATGGCCTTACATGCATTGATATGTTTGACATTTTATCAGGACAGATTCGGTTAGGACATGATAGGTTAGGATTGGTAAGTAATGTTGACGGAATTTTTTCACGGGTCCACTAAGCTTAATACCCATGCTTAAAGCTGCTACTGCCTAACAATACCCATGGTTTATTCGTTTGGAGTCTGCTCCTTCCATTTCGCAGTCACGCTCGTAAGGATAGTTATAATGACCGTATCTGTGATACGAGTTTCACCAGTGCGAGAGTACAATAATATTTTTTATCACGGGTACTGTTAGGATATAGCCTACATTTTTATTAGTCATCCACGTGTGGGAAGTTTGTTCAAGAAAGGTATTGAATCCCGTCATATTTGGCGGGCCGTGCACACTAGTTATAAATAATCATTGAAGCATTTGAACACAATTCAGCGTTTATTAAAGCGTTTGAACTACTAAAGGGCGAAAAATGATTAATTTTGATAGATAATGTAACATATTTTCAAATTCTTAGTTTTGTCCATAAAAATTAGTAGCAGCTCTGTTCAATAAACTGTTGTCCTGAAAACCTTCGCTATCTTTCGAGGATTTAAATGATTCTGCGGAGCATTAAAAAATGTGTGTCCTGTGCCTTAACTGCCTGAAATGCCATGCAGTAACACTGCAAATGAGACAAGACGCCAAAAATATTCACCAGTTGTTAGAAAAATTTGCCATGCGTTAGTTTTTTTAAAAATTAATGATCAATTTTACCAGTGATCATGACACAGTTGAGGGACGGGTGGTTTGAATGTGCTTTTATTTACAATTGAAAAGCGAGTACGACGCGATCTCTGAAATGTTAAACTGGAAGGAAGGCTCGTTGAACTCGCGAAATGAAGACATGCAAATTAAGTTATTTTTTCCTTACAAGTAAGTGTCTAATGGCTACAGATAATAATTCCTCATTCATGAAGAAAGACTTCGCTTATTTGAAAAAGTTATATTCTTTATTTACAATTTTACGTGTAGTGTACAAAACACGAGAAGTATTTCAAACAATGATTTCTGAAGGAGGCCCTTCTTCCTCAATATTCGTGGGAAGGCTCAATTCAAGATTAAGTTTAGAAACACTCCATCAGTCTTGAACAGGTCCAGTCTACGTATAAACATGCTAAACAGGAATCTTTCCAGTCCTCGTATTGGAATAGTGCTCTTACCCACACCATGCAGCGTCATCATCGGTGTCTGGTCTCACCTTCTGAGCTATGATATTACATAGGCTTGTGGCATACTTCTCAAGGCCTAACCTGATCTGAGACATTGAAATTTGTGGTCGAAATCTATACCACTCAGAATCGGTAACATAAGCACTAATTCATGTATCGTTGGTTGCAATGGTTGAATCATGGGTATCATTTTTACCCTGTAAGGGACTTCAGCTTTGAATCCACAGTCTCACATCCAGTTTGGAGTCTCACCTCCAGTTTGGGCAACAGCAGCTTTACATTCAGCGGCGGTTTCAATAACGTCGAACTCTTAGCCTTCTGACGCGCAGTCGTGGAGCTAGGATATATGGAGGTAGCATAGCGCACTCCGATCGGGCTCAATTTGGCTGCAAAAGTTGTAAGACTCGGACACTGTCAAGGCCTGACACGTCACAATTCTGAGCCAACCACAGACGCTTGGCTGAAGTTGCTCCACCCACCTTCCCTACAACCCCTCCTCTCATTTTCCAAAGCAAGATTAGTACCCCACCACAAGTCAAAGGGTGAGGTGTGCGTGCAAGTCGCTCTAATTTGTTATAATCAAGGGCCTGTAAACTTTATAGTTTTCAACTCTCAATGTATCTTTGCTAGTAATTTTGATATTATTAAGTGTCCTCAAGTGAGGAAACACAATTTATTATCTTTCGGAGTCTTAGAATCCCAAATTAATCATTAACGACTGAATGATTAACTAAACAGCTGGAAGAGCATTCAGCAAGCGCGTGCGCACTCTAGCGTAGTTGGTAGGTAACTGGCTTCCGTCATGGAGCTAGGATATATGGAGGGAGCATAGCGCACTCCGATCGGGCTAAATTTGGCTGCAAAAGTTGAAACACTCGGGCACAGTCTATGCCCGATTCTGAGCCAACCACAGACGCTTGGCTCAAGTTGCTCCACCCACCTTCCCTACAACCCTTCCTCTCAATGGCTCTCATTTTCCAAAGCAAGATTAGTACCTCACAACAAGTCAATGGGTGAGGTGCGCGTGCAAGTCGCTTTAATTTGTTATAATCAAGGGCCTGTAACCTTTATAGTTTTCAACTCTTAATGTATCTTTGCTAGTAATTTTGATATTATTAAGTGTCCTCAAGTGAGGAAACACAATTTATTATCTTTCGGAGTCTTAAAATCCCAAATTAATCATTACCGACTGAATGATTTACTAAACAGCTGGAAGAGCATTCAGCGAGCGCGTGCGCACTCTAACGTAGTTGGTAGGTAACTGGCTTCCGTGCTGACGTCACACTCGCGAGACGGCTATTGGTTACCACAGACACAGGAGAAATCTCAAAAACTGGTTCTCTTCACAGACGGCTATGCTCCCTCCATATATACTCCCTCCACGGCTTCCGTGCTGACGTCACACTCGCGAGACGGCTATTGGTTACCACAGACACAGGAGAAATCTCAAAAACTGGTTCTCCTCACAGACGGCTATGCTCCCTCCATATATACTCCCTCCACGTAACTGACTTCCGTGCTGACGTCACACTTGCGAGACGGCTATTGGTTACCACAGACAGAGGAGAATTCTCAAAAACTGGTTCTCTTCACAGACGGCTATGCTCTCTCCATATATACTCCCTCCACGCGCGCAGAACCAGTTGTCCTTCAATGGAGAGCTATGCACTACCATTAACGCAGGGCTAGAGCTCAGTACGGACCGCTTTGTGCTCTGTACGTAAGCCCAGCAAGGTGAACGACTTTTTTTTAACAAAATTTAATATCCTGCCTTGTGAGTTCAAGAAAAATTGCAATTAGGTCTCACTTAAAGTATGACAGCAGTAACTCTGGTGCGTGAATGCCAAATGTATGCGAGTGTTTGAACACCATGAGGGTAAGTTAAGACATTTAGGATTAAAGTCTTCATAACTGCTAAACTAAACTAAATGGAATAAACTCAATAGAAAAATATACCCCCAACTAAATAGAAAAATAGAGTTTGGAGGACAAGTCTATTATTACTTTTACACGTTATGCTTCCATAGCAAAACACAAGATTTGGCTCATAGTGGTTCAATTTTTCTAGTTTTTATTGGCGTTGCTTTCGTCCTCGGGCTAACCCTGGTATTATAGCATACTAGTGCAATGCCCGTTAATACACGGTTAATAATATTATGATCGATAATTAAGGAAGTTTCGCTAGTAATGGGAGAAAACGTTTTTCTAGACTCAATTCGCAACTAATTGATGTGTTAAATATGGATCTGCAAACTGATGAAGTGATTTTATGAAATAAATTATATACTATGCAATCAGATTTATTTTAAGGAAACTCAGAGCTTTTCCATAGAATTTATTTTCTATTGGTTCTCTCGGTTATGTACAACATTATAGAGTTCCTTGCTGCTAGAAACTGAAATTTTGCGTGTCTGTGTAAAAGAACACATTACAGCTGTACATCCATCTCTATATATAATATCAATATACATATGTATTAAAAGAACACATTCTTGAGTTAAATTCTCTCGCGCCACTCGATGCTGTTCGGTATTAATCTTAAGATTAAATTAGGTTGGAGCACTCTTGATAGTTTCAAAATGAAAATGATAGTAAAGACAGCTGATTTAAAAATCATTTTAATTAGTGAACGTTTCGGCTGAACTCAAGCCATTACCAACACACGTGAAAGATAATTGAAAGATAATTTCTTAATCTGAAGAATTTCATCCCTTCTTTCTTGAGTTGAATTCTCTCGTGCCACTCGATGTTTTCGCCGTAATGCCGAAGAATTTCCTCGCTTCTTTCATGTGTTAAGCTCTCTTTAGCTACTCGGTGTTGTTTTGCATTATTCCGTAGAATTTCCAAACGTCGTTAAGGGTCAATTTAGCTCTAGCTTCTCGTTGGCGAGCAGCATTGCTTCGTCTTGCCATTTCGCGTTGTTCATCCGATCATCTTCGGCGTTTTTCTTGCTGTCAAAGTCTTGCTACTTCTCTCTTGCGGTTGAACACATTTCTATCCACGGTGGCCTCTTTTGCCGGAATTTTATTCTGAAATGTCGTCTATTATCTCTTCGAAGCTTTTCAAGAAGATCACCATTTCGAAGACAATAACTCAAGTTCCAAAATCTTGAGCCTTATACTAAGTGATAGCCAGGTTCCTGGTCAAACGAATTTTAAACATTTCTTTTCGCATTATCAATTAAAAATATCGAAGCAACATGATGGATTTCAACAGAGAAATCTCGAAATACAATTTCTATTTGTAAAAATAGGCTAATTGCGTATTCTGGATACCATAATGCAAGTGAAATGGAATTGAATTGTCACAGAAAAATAATGCAAAAGAATAATTTCTTGTGTTTCTTCAGCTTTATCCTTGTTTCTTATGCTTTACCAAAGCTATCGATTAGAAGAGGGGGGTCACACGGACGGACGCGGCTCTTATTATTATAGTGACTAGTGTACACGTGCTGGTCGGCATTAATCTTAAGAATTTCATCCCTTCTTTCTTGAGTTAAATTCTTTCGTGCCACTCTATGTTGTCCTACGTTATGCCGAAGAATTTCCTCGCTTTTTCCATGTGTTAAGCTTTCTCTAGCTACTCGGTGTTGCTCTGCATTATTCCGTAGAATTTCCAAACGTCGTTAAGGGTCAATTTAGCTCTAGCTTCTCGTTGGCGAGCAGCATTGCTTCGTCTTGCCATTTCGCGTTGTTCATCCGATCGTCTTCGGCGTTTTTCTTGCTGTCAAAGTCTTGCTACTTCTCTCTTGCGGTTGGACACATTTCTATCCACGGTGGCCTCTTTTGCCGGAATTTGATTGTGAAATATCATCTTTTATGTCTTCGAAGCTTCTAAAGAAAATCATAATTTCGTAAACAATAACTCAAGTTCCAAAATCTTGGCCTTTATACTAAGAGGTAGCCAGGTTACGGGTCAAACGAATTTAAAACATTTCTATTCGTATTATCCATTAAAAATAACAAAATAACATTATGAATTTCAACAGAGAAAGCTCCAAAGAAAATTTCTATTTGTAAAAATAAGCCGATTGCGTATTCTGGATACCATTATCCAAGTGAGTGAAAGGGAATTAAATCGCCACAGAAAATAATGCAGTAGAATAATTTCTTGTATTTTTTAAGCTTCACCCTTGTTGCTATCAAAGCTATCGATTAGAAAAGGGGGTCACACAGGCGGACGGACGCGGCTATTTTTATAATAGTGATTATAAAGGGTACTATTTGAATTTAAAATTTGGGGAAGAGAGTAATGACTCTGAATTATCTGTTTATAAGGCCCAGCAAAATTCATAGATATTGTGTCCGTCACGCAGTCGCTAAAACTGACAGGGATAGCGCACATGATGGGAGTTTAGACTGTGCAGAATCCAAATTACCAGGATTAGGGTTAGGTTTATGTGTTAAAAGAGTTGAAGAATGTAAGTAAAAATTTTTAATTCATTTAAAATTAATATCAAAACTAAGTAAGAATATGAGTTCATTGGCAGCAGCAAATTCTATTCAACATTAGGTTAATCAAGTGCTGTGGTACGATGCGAGCACTGCTTAGGACATTCAGTCTTTGTAATCCACCACGATATTGTGTTTTGGATGGCATACGACAATATACAGGTAAAATAGACGGCTAATCTTCCTTGACTCGATTACCAAAATGAATGACGGATTGAAAGTGCATTCATGCGGTAGTCCGTGGGATGACAGCACTTCTTCTTCATCATCCTGAAGGTAAATGTCCTGAAGAATTTTAGTGAATCATTTAAAAAATCCATCAGTCGTTGAATTTTTTCATCCGGTTGCACGAAAGAGTTTAATTTCTAAATTTAATGTTGCAATGAGAAAAGATTGCATTATAAGATGTGATTTACAGTTTTATCGCATTTTCGCTTGACTGCTGAGTCCTGTAGAATGGTTTTCAATGACGTGCGAATGTTCTCCAAAGGCAAACAGTTTGAAAAAGGTCTGTTTTAAAGTTAAGGAAATCTTTTATGAGAACTTAGAAGCTTTTCGTAATTGTGAAACATTAAGTTTAAAATCTCTACTTTAAAGGAGCTAAAGCGGATGAATATATTTCTTAGGACATGAGCAAGGCAGAAGTGTAATCCGACGGAGCTGATGGAGTCGCACACAGGTGAAAACACGTGAAAGAAAGTTAGCATTAAAAGTCTCGATGGAAATAAAAAATGGCACCAGCCCGACAGTTCATAAAAGGTGTTTCATTTCAATCGTGTTATGTGCATAGATAACATAATCTTGTACTTTGCTTTCACAAATTTATAGCCATTAACATCTGATGCATGCGTCAGTTACTCCCGATCGAGTTAGTTTCCATTTTCAACCTTAGGTCGAGTGGGGAATTGTGACAAGTTCTTCCTTTTTCCGACGCATGACGCATCTGGCTGGCTATGCCGAGAATCTAAAAACTTTCATCAGGAGAAGGCGGAATGAAAGGCACGAGGCTGGAGAACAAACGGTAAAGAGGCTTTGTTATGTCCCACGCCCCCTTGCAGGGACGAAGGACTGGAGATGATGCAGTTGAGAGCTTTATTTGGGCAGAAGCTGAAGGCCGGAGCGTCGGCAAACTGCGCTCGTATCGCGCACTGTGACCCGATTACTACTGACTTCAAAGGAATATTTGTAGAAGGCTAATTTGCACCAGCTCTAAGCCACTCTTTTATATTCGCTTGGCAGAAACTCCAAGCTGCTCTTCTAAATAAAATATGTTTAAAAAGCTATCCAATTTGTAGGCATCTATCGTACTTCTATCTGCTCAAGTCATTTACACGAAATGAATACTAGTGTCCTAAGAAATTTGCAATTGCAGTCAAAAAATTCCCTAAGAATCCAGCTACTGGAAATATAAAATGAAAACTCATCTGTACTATAGATCGAGGTCCCCCTAAAAGATATTCAGTATCGAATAGTGGTCCATTTCAAACAAAACGATTTATTTTGTGTTTACTGATTATTAACTGTTGAGGAATGAAGGAACTGAAATATTAACCATTGACGAATGAGAGAACTAAAATATTAACCATTGAGGAATGAGGGAATTGAAATATCAACCATTGAAGAATGAGAGAAATTGAAATATTAACCTTTGACGAATGAGGACACTGAAATATTAACCATTGAGGAATGAGGGAACTGAAATGAACCGTCATATGCACGGATGTCATTTGCTGTAAATAAATCGTGATTTCAATCTGAGTAATGAATCTGAGAAATTCAATCTGAGATTGAAATTAGTTTATTAGTTTATTAGTTAGTTTAAGCCTCCCTATCCTCAACAAATGAGATCTAAAGAGAGGAAGGAAGAAGGCACCATTTAGTATGGAGTTAAGGAAACGTGGAATCTATGCAGAAAAGGCATAGAAACAGTAAGATGAGAAAGAAGTTCATGAAACAAGAACAAAGTGGAAGAGGAAAGTAGTAGGTGATGAGGAACAGGACAGCAGTGAACCGAAAAAAAGGTGGTCCTTAACATAGCAAAAACATTTTATTTCAACAAAAAAGAAGGCCTACCTAACTCTCAGCTCGGGCCCTCACATTTTTCCCCTGGGAGCGCTAATTCCCATAGATACAATAGTTGTATCCCCCTGAGGGTCTGAGATTGAAATTCAATCTGAGTAATTTCAATCATGGTAACATTCCATTTTACCGTGATAAAAAGAAGAACTTCATTCAAGTGTGCTATAGAATCGATGAGTTACAAAGTGCATTTGATACTTGATTGAATGACTATTGATGAACCATCTATTTCCCGCATAAGAATTATTATTCCTATAAAAACACCATATACCCAGTGACTGCATTGTTTTCTTCATTCGACAGAGCGTCACTCACACACGTTTGCATTGTTGATACATACTTAGATTGTCCGTAGTACGCCAAAAAGTTTTAGGAAAGCAATTAAAACAACTTTCAGCCTGTTGCCAACCTCCTGTATTCACGGGTTTACAAGACGGTTAATTCTTCCGACATTTAAAATTTTCAGTAACTTCCTTCACAGAACTTCTAATGTGTATGCAACAGTGCGTGCTTGAAAAGGTATCTGATTTATGTGGTTCAGTTGCACGAGCGCTCATCTCCAGCATGCTGGAAGTGGTAAATTACTTTAGCGTTGCAATTCCAAAGTATTTCTCATAAATATTTCTCTCCGGTATCTACTTTTGCCTCGGAGCTGATTCGTTCTATTTATCTGACTTAAAATACGCCTCATACATATCAAAAAAAGTGTTCAGTTGCACATTTTTCCCTTTCATTACTCAACGTGAAATTCTTCACCAGCGATGTGACTAGCCCCACGGTGAGTAGAACACATCGAAGCTTATCGCAGCGCTTACATGAGGCTTTGGTGTTGCTGTGATTACCTTAGAGCAGGGGTTCTCAAACTTTTTTTTAACAAAGGACCACTCTTATAACAGAAAATAAGCTGAGGACACCCTCACACGTGTTCCCCTCAGGAAAATATACACTGAGAAAATTTTGTCCAAAAACCGAGACACTTTTGTGTGTCATGGTACGTGTTCTATCTGCTCAAGTCATTTACACGAAATGAATACTAGTGTGACTTTTCACACTTATGTACGTCAAACATGATGCACCTAGTGTCAGTCAATTTTATTTCACATAAATATTTTCCTTTCCCAGACTGGTCTCTGAGTAACTAATATACAGACAACATCTTAGAAATAGAAGAAAAATTATTGAAGGTATTAGGGTTTTTGGGGAGAATTGAGCACAAAATTTAAACATAGTTATGTTTCTACAAAAAATTTCAGTCATTTGAAACGTGAATATATGATTTAGCTCTTTCAACCACTTTAATATGTCGTCAAAGGAAATACTCTAATGTGCATCAAAAATATTTCGAACATAGTTTGAGACACTCAGGGGTGTCAAAAATTTCTCTCAATGTACGTATATTGTACGCACTGTTTCACAATATCAACAGCCATGGAAAGCTGTAAATAAATACCTGATCTGAGAAGTAAGTGTAACTCCATCTTTAATTTGAAATTTTGATAATATCAAAACATAAAACAACAATTTAAAAAATGTGTAGTTCAAAGATAAGTGTTCAAAAACATCCATGAAACTCCCTTGAATAATATTTCCAAAAATTCCCTCTCTCTCTTTCTCATCATTAATAATGAAGGCATCTACGGATGCTTTATTTCCAATCAAGCCTGATACATATCACCTTGTACATTGGATTTTCAAATGCCTTATAACTAACGCCAGGACGCCATGACGCTTTCCCCCGGTCGAGACCGGTACCCATTTCAGACACCTGGGTAGAGTGGGGTATTGTGCTTGGAATTTTTCTCCTATACCCAACAGAGAAAATCGCCACTGCCAGCGCCGAGTTTCGAACCCGGGTCCCGGCCGCACGGCGGCGGAACCTATAGCACATGGCTATCGCGAGCAACACATCGAAGCTTATCATCAAACCTCATCAATATCAGATGCCTTTTGTTCGTGCAAGAAACGAATCAGTTAATTGTTCTAAGCTAAGATTTCATCATTTTTGATGACATAGATTTTCGCTGTACAAAAGGATACGGTGAGCGTAGACATGGTCTTGACCCCGATAAGCCCCTCGTCACAAATCACACCTTCTAACATGACTGAATTTTTAAATTTTTCTCGAAAAAATGACTATTGTTTGCAGGAGTAAAATACGGCTGAAAAAATCGAAATATTTGGCAAAATAACTGGTGAAAATAGTGGCACAAAAACTGGCGCTGGAAGACTTTTCTATTTGGATTTTTTAATGTTCTTTTTGTAACGAAAAACTAATTTTTAGCAATTCATTTTTTAAATGATGATCTTTTTAAATTTTTGAAATTCAATCTATCGTAAGTATGGTAAATTCAACCTGTAATTGTCAGGGATGGGGTTTTTGATATGTCCCCAAACTCACTAAACAAGGGGAAGTGCGGACGGTTCAGCAGTCCTGGCCGTAGTTGGATCAGCTCTTGCGGCTAATTTTTGAGAACCTCTGACGGTTGTATCACCTCTCTAGCCTTGCTTCGACTGTAATCATTTTCAGATCACCGCTAGTCGGCCGAAGGTAAGGTTTTCAATGAGATACTCGTATTGGAGCGTTAGTTTAATTATCTTCTCGAATATTTCACATTTAGAAGCGCAAATTACCAGAGATTCAATTGGAGAATTCTCTCCAAACTTTCCAGCGCGAATCACTGAACAGATAAGGCGGCTGGTATTGTGGATACCTAGTCTTTATAACACCGATTTGAATAATTTACATTCATTGGCAAAATATAAATAGAGTACAACTATTGCGTAAGTAGGATGGTTTGCTCACTACACAGAAACCTATGGCACACACAGCACTCATATTTCATAATTCTTAAACTACCTAAAATTAGTCATCTCGAACACGGAACATCTAAGCGCTGGGTGACAGTAATATATAATCTATGGTAAATATGTGAGTGTGAAACGCATTTATGTGTTTTTAACCTTTGAAACATATTGAGCATTAACTTACGAAAGAAGGTTTAAAATATTGGTTAGCGATACCAGCTAGCCGTTTCCTGGATCCTAACTTGGACCCTCCAATAGAGCCTAAAAATTACCCGGAAAAAAGGGGTAATTTCTGAACTATGAGACGTTAATACTTGAAATTAATATCAAATTCGTAGAATAAAAAGAAGAACCAGAGTAAAAACGAATATTACATTTATTGCAAACGTTTCGGAATTAAAATTCCATCATCAGTGCTGGAACAGGAGAGAAAAAAAAATAAATTGTCTATTCTAAACACAAAAATCATATTATTCCACATAATTCTCTAAATGACTAAAAAACCTAATTTGTTCATTCATACTCAAACAATAGCATACTCCTAATTCACACAAAAACACATGTACACGCTAATTCAGAAACAACAACGAAACACACTATGCATTCACACACACACACACACACACACACACATGCAGAATTACGTCAGTAGGTGGGGGCAATTGATAACTTTACGGCACTAATGTCTTTGTTGAGGTTAGGCTTATGAGTGAATATGAAAATGAACTCTAGAATTCTTAGGTCATGCTCACTATTAGCTCGGCATAAAGTTGAAAAATTAATAGTTTTGAATGAATGGTTCGAATTTTCACAGTGATCCCTAATTGCTGATTGGGGTGGAGTGGTTAGTGCACGACCGGTTCTATGAGATATTCCTGCATGTTGGCTATGTCTGATGAATTGTTGGAGTTTGGTACTCTGGTTAAGACTGCATGCAGCAGTCACACGTAGCAGGAAGGAACGATTGGATGAGTGCCTGTGGAGTGGCTGTGTCTATTTTTATAAGTGTGACTACTGCATGCAGTTTTACGTTGGTAGTACCAAACTCCAACAATTCATCAGACATAGCCAACATGCAGGAATATCTCATAGAACCGGTCGTGCACTAACCACTCCACCCCAATCAGCAATTAGGGATCACTGTGAAAATTCGAACCATTCATTCAAAACTATTAATTTTTCAACTTTATGCCGAGCTAATAGTGAGCATGACCTAAGAATTCTAGAGTCCCTTTTCATATTCACTCATAAACCTAACCTCAACAAAGACATTAGTGCCGTAAAGTTATCAATTGCCCCCACCTACTGACGTAATTCTGCATGTATGTGTGTGTGTGTGTGTGTGTGTGAATGCATAGTGTGTTTCGTTGTTGTTTCTGAATTAGCGTGTACATGTGTTTTTGTGTGAATTAGGAGTATGCTATTGTTTGAGTATGAATGAACAAATTAGGTTTTTTAGTCATTTAGAGAATTATGTGGAATAATATGATTTTTGTGTTTAGAATAGACAATTTATTTTTTTTTCTCTCCTGTTCCAGCACTGATGATGGATTTTAATTCCGAAACGTTTGCAATAAATGTAATGTTCGTTTTTACTCTGGTTCTTCTTTTTATTCTACGAATAAGATTCTCGAAGAATCGCCCTATTGGAAATATAATATCAAATTGATGCTCGTGACAAGTACAATATTTTTATGTACGTTATAAATTTCTTACCCCTCCGTGGGGGGGAGGGACAGGTAGCGAAGTTCCCGTACCTCCTCAAGGGTCGACCGATTCTCTCGATAAATCTCATTTTGTGCCGATACCATTTTCCAAAGTATTGCGTCCACGAACTTCAAATTAGTTTCAATTTAAACATTGAATCACTGCGATTAATGTCCCGCAACAGACAGATCCTCTTGACGATTCCGGTCTTTACAAAATGAAATCCTCTGCAACTGCATAGGATAGAAAAACCTGAAATTAGATTTAAGGAAAAAAAAAGGAAGTAAAAAATAGTATCCACTATGCACTGGATAGTTGGTAATTTTAAATAAGATCTGAAGGATGCTCAAATAAGAGGCTATTTTTGGTACGATGGCTAATGCTGATTAGGAAACTAAGTACGAAATTCTCCCAGATCAATACAGTAAAGGAACTCACATTCGAGGATTTTTCCGTGCCTGCTGCTGCTAATTCTACGTTGAAGAATTCATTCAGAGGGACCGCTCCTGCAGGGGGGCCTCGGAGAGCCTTGCACTGGCGCTGGAGACAAAATACAGAACACTAACAAAGCACAGAATAAAGGATAGTCGTCATTCATGACTCTTCAGTGTATCAAGCATAAAGAGAGGGAGAAGGAGTGATAGAAGAAGGGGGAAGAAGAGGGAGAAGTAGGGATGGGAAAGAGAGAAAGAGAGGAGTGAAAAAAGAAAAAAATGAAAAACATTTATTTCCAAAAAAAGTTGATACATGAGGTTCATTACAACATATTGGGTTTTAAAAATTTCTTAATATAAAACGTCCTTGATAGATAGACAAACCATACCAGGCGTACTAATCGACAAACTAAACTAGGCGTACTAATAAACAAAACCATACGAGGCGTGCTAATAGACTAACCATGTACGAGGTGAAATGGCGTGTCTGGGGCTAATTATGTTAGTGAGAGAAATAATCAAAATATCATCTCTTGCATATCTTATACACCAAGAGATGCCGGTACTTGTGGGTTATCTGTCACCACTTGTTTAGGGGAAAAAGTGTTTTTAGAGGGAAGAGTGAAAAATGTTATTGTTTTATTAATATTGCATTGATGTTCTGGACATTATGAATGGATTTTTCATTTGAGAAGGTATCCTTGTTGATTTATATTATTTCCAATACAATTTATTTACTATCCATGTTTACATAATGAATCTCTGGGACCTTCCACTTCAGTTATTGGAAGGTCCCTGAGATTCATTTTGGCCTGAAACAAAATAAAAATTAAAAATAATAAAACTAATAATAATTAAATAAGGTGAACCTAACTTAACCTAACTTTAACATCAAAAGGAGACCATGAATTTAAAGTGGTGACAGATAATCCATAAGTACCGAGATGGCTAACTTATAAATAATTTAAATACTTCGAGAGAATCCTTCGGAATTCGTTAATTATTAGTTGAAATGAAATAAGAAAAGACAAAGAACGCTTTACCGAAGCACACTTAAACACCGTCGTAATTGATTATCAAGTGGTGAGAATAGGCAAGTCAAAAAGAAATTAATAAAAAACATCGCGCAGCTAAACAAGAATATTTAAAAACACGTAAACAAACAAACGTGCGAAATGAAATTCATTGTTTGTTCAACGTATGGACAGAAAGACGAAACGCCGTTACTTTAAGAGGGCTTCAGTTTGTCTATACTAAATAAAATATGGAATGCACAAAAGTAAAAAATAGACTTTAAAACGTAAACGTACATTTCCGTGCTCATATAAATATGAAATCACCAATCCACATCCTCAAAATTTCAATAGAAAAGATTTAAATCAATGAGATAATGTAAATGTGTGGGACTTGATGGAATAAAAGATCCGTTTTTGCAATAGGTTGCAACTCTTTAACTAATTAACGAAAATACCACAGTGAGGCAGAAAAACTGAGAACACCATCGTGTGAATTAGTTCACACCCGTTTGTTTGTGTGAGTACAAAAACACTCGAACATCCACGTGTCAAGAAACACGAAAAAATTGAAACATCAAATAAGACGAGCTATGAACTCAAAAGACTTCGCATTTGTCCATGAGCATTTACGAAGGCACAGTTTCACTCGAAATAATAACCAATGTTCAAAGAACATTAGTGCTAATAGAAAGAGGTACAATTCTTTTGAAATATCCCTAAAAATAAACTAAAAAAACTATTATAACAAATTATTCATAAAAATTAAGGCCTAAATCTAAAATGTTACACGTGTAAAATATGCTTACATGTACTCGCCAACAATACATATAACAGTAAAAAACATATACTTGCCAAATTTCAGATCAATCAGATCAAAATTTAAATATCGCTGTGTTTTGTAGGCCAAAATTTTACTAGGCAATGTAATTTGAGGCAAGCATAATTTTTTTAATTTGAGTTGATGACAATGTAAGCTAGGCTAGAAATTTAGCTCAGCTTTCTTTTCGATGCAATATTTTGCTTAAACAAGCTTAGGGATAATTTTTATTGAAGGAAAATATGGCGTTGAGCACGTTTAAAAAATTTCAGGAGGGCTATAGCGTGTTATGAACCTAATTCCAGGAAAAAACAAATGACCCCTGTGAATTTTGAACCATATGTCTACAGCCATGGCAGCCCTTAAAGGCAATACCGTTTGGCTCTCACGTGCCCAAACGTGCAACGGCGTACATAGATTCCGAAGTGCAGGTGAACCTTATATCAAAACACAGTTGCTCTTTTGTTTAGTACATATGAGGCGGGAGACAGTTTGCACATCGGTGTTTGCTCGCAAAGAGTTCTTTTGACTCAACATGCTCTAGATGGCGAATGTAAGTTATCCTTAAACTACATCTTGACTGAACCCATTTTCTAGGCTGAACCTATTTTCTGAACTTATGAGTAGGCACGAGAAGATCATCAAAGTTTATTCACGGTTTCCGTAATCTTTCTTAATTTCTAGAAGTGCATTAGTTCATCAAATTTTTCAAATACCTCGCCGTATAATCAAATTTGTATTCGTGATCCTACGTGTAATCGTTTGTCACTAGATAAATTATTGCCCAGCATGGCAGGTTTATTGTAAAATAAGGAGCCCACCCGCTAGTTCATTAGGCCTTATAATTTTTCTTCCATTTTCCCCATCATTTATCAGCTGCGAGGGAGACAAATTCTGATGCGCATTGATTACAGTTCTTTTTGTACTGTGTTGTATCTGCTGTATGTGAAAGCAAAGCAAATATGTTATTTGTTATCTTAAGTTTTTTCTATGATCATTTCCAATGCTAATACTAATGAGAAATTTCTCATTGAAGCTATTAAGGTTTTGGAAAAAAATGAGAAAAAAACACGAATGCAAAAAACACTCACTGAATTAGTTTTTATAGAGTGCCTGAATAGTTGAAAAAAATTCGTTTGCTTTACTATAGAGTTGAAACTTAGTATGAGTCATAACTAAATCGTGTTCTAAGACAGACTGTTACGTTGTAGTTCTTACATCTGAACATCAACTCAACAGTTTGCAGCTCCGGCAAACGCAGGAGCTTTTCTGTCCCAGGAGAGTGACACGAGCATAGCGTACCCCAAATTGGTGGGAAATTATTACCCAAAATTATCGCTGATGATAGTACTCTTGCTCGAGATAAAATCATTTCTTGTTTTCCTTAAGCAATTGAACTCTACCACAGTCAGTAATTGAAATGTATTGTTTTCTCTAACAACAAATTCCATGAGTTCTTGTCTCTCGCAACAAATTCTACGTTCTTGTTTTATTTTCAAGTTTTTCAGCGCTCCACTTGCTTGTCTTGTCAGATTCGCTCTCTTGAGCTCCAGGTTTCCGCTGTTGTTCCTTCACTGGGGAGTCTGGCAGACGACAGGCATAGATCCTACTTTGCAAGGAACGCAGCCAAAGAACGTCACATCCCAGTTCATGGCCAAACAATGCGTGCTGTTTGGCATGCCCTTGGTTCGTAACTCGCACAGGTTCAGGTGGCTCCCATCGTGCCAGTGAGCGGTGGCGTTGACGAGCACCCAAGCACGGCAGTAGACGTTGCACCTCGCTTTTATCTCTGAGAAAAATGGAATCCTCGGTTTACTCGCACTATCATTTTGTCAGTATTATAATTTGAAGCTCTCTTATTATTTCTGCAAAGTAAACGCTAGCAAAAGACTCACGTAAGTTTGACAATCAATGAAAATTGGCTCCTCTGTTTACTTTATGGTCAAAATATTGATTTATATTTCAACAGAAAGAGAGATGAATTAATGCATGCTGTCAAAGTTAAATATGAATGAGTTTCTAAAGCATCAGAAGCTGCTTTTTACACAAAGAGTGTGCATTTTTATCCTTTAAATGGATGCGTGCTTCAAGGAAATTAAAATGCATTTTGCACAGAAGGCAAATTCATTTCAAACTGTCCAAGAAGAATTATTTATACAAGCATTTATTTGTTGGTTATTTTAACAAAAAGATGTATTGTCTTTAATTACTGTTTTTTATACAACTCATCATGTAGGATCAGTATCAGTATTAACTTGTTTTGTTGAATAGATAAATTTGTTACACTTGCTTATCGCTCTAAAACGAAAATTATCGCTTCCCCCATTTAGCGTTGCATTTCTCTGTTTCCCAAAATGTAACTGGACGAATGAAAAAAGCGCAAGATGAGCAAAGGTTTTCGGTTACAAATTATCTCAGCATTTGTTCGATGAACTAGCTCTGAAATTCATTCAGTAGGCTTATTTACATGTTTCTTGATATGCATTTTGTGCTAGTGTGTTTTGAGAGATTGTTTTTGACTATCCTTGCCTCACTACTTTGAAATCATTTACGACTGCGTTTCAGAAGGTTTCGGTATAGAGCATTCCTCATGTTTTTTCTTCAATCTTTTTTAACTCATAGGGAAAGACTTCCAAGCGTATTCACCGGTGTGTTTATAAGCTTTCAGTCATCTTGCTATGTATAAAATATCCCAGACAAACTTATTTCTTTCGATCACACCGAACTATATAGCCGTCACAATTAGATGTAGCAGGATGAAGGTTGTTTTCATTGTAACTATTTTTTTCACATGGGAATTTTCCATACATAAATATATATGTGTACATATAAAGTTATGCAGACCATTAACATTCATTGCGTCAGATGGTGAACAATGTACTGCAGCTAGCCTTGGTTTTATATATGTTTATATGCATGCATACAAGTATATGCATCTCTGTACCTACATACCCATATACGTATATAAGTACGCATATGCGTGTTGTACCATGTCTTTTCATAATATACTTTTGCCTAACCTTTTCTCACTCACTGATAATCATTTACCACGATATTTTCCGTCAGTTTTGATTAAGCTTTTTTTTCTATATTCATCTCTCAGTTTCTGCTCATAACAAAATAATTCCGAAGGATTCTCTGGAAATATTAAAATCATTTAAAAATTGTCCCCCATCTCTATGTGGATAAAATTTTCAATGAGATGCTTTTCTGATGGTTTCTCTTAAAAATAAAATTAGCCCTCGATGCAGCTATTTATTGTTTAGTTTGTCTCTCAATTTAGGACTGGCCGAACAATTCACTTGCTAAATACATTTGTACAGTACTTCGGATCAGTATTTTATTGAAAGATCCATCACTTTGTAACCCCACTTTGTCTTAAAAAAGTTTACAGATTTTTATTGGAAATGCATCTAGACTGAATTTATTTTTGGTTTTGGGGAATTTGGCGAGTTGAACTCAGATGAGAAAAACAAAAGCTGCTTCATAACCTAATCAAGACTTCTAGGAACATTTTTAAGACGTTTGCCACTTCGTAGTTTTCTCATGCTATTATAAGTCTGAATCCCAGTCCTTCTGTAAATTCAAGTAACGCAATTCTTGCTTGAATTTTAAGATGGTTAAGATAAATGATAGTGTCTGAAAACGCAAACGTTTTTCTAGTTGTTCACTGATACATCAAACAGTAAGTATGAGAACAGAATCTCCATCAATATCATTTCCTTATCGTAATTACTTAGCAAACAGATCACAATAGTTTATGGGCAATAAATCCCCCGAGTTGTACACTGCTCCTCTGGAACTAAATTATTTTAACCCTTGTTGAAAATAATTCAATACTATGCTTCAACAAAAAGTTAAATTTGCCTTTTATCGACTCTGAAATGTGCAATAATTATCTCCTTTATTTATGGAATTAAATAAAATATATTGTATTACTATGTATATGTTCAAACAAAATTCACACGTCAACACTGCTACGAAAGGCGAACTACTCGTACGAGTGGAATCCTGTGACGGTCTTGTAGTAAACTATTGAATTCCTTCCTGAATCCTTCTATTGACTGAAAAAAACAATAACTTATCCCATACCTAATTTTATTTTGGGGAAGTCGCAAACCATTTGTCTTTTAAAAGTGTTTAGGTGACTCAATTAATAGTTTGAGATTCGTCTCACCAACAAATTTTTTTTATTTTACTCTCACTCCTTTTTTCCACGTTTCAAAAGCATTTTTTTTTGTTTTTTATTTTCAGAATATTTTTATTTTCTTTTCAGAAAATTCAAAACTTTTCTGTCATGCGCACTTTGCATTTCTGATCGATAGAAAATTTTCATGGTCAAATGAAGTTTTCAAAGAATGTCAATAAAAACTTAACACACCATGTTTCCACCTTATGTTAGTAAAAGATTAAAAATAGCTCAGCAAAATATAAATCGTGTTATTTTCACTTTGATTGCATCAAAAATAAACGTTGTGAATGACTCTCGTTCATGTATATTCATCCTGACTGAAACACGTAGTCATCCCTGATCCGAATATTTTACTTCATTTTAAGTCCAATTAAATTCAATCATCTAACTTCTATATATACGACTGCATCCATTTCACTGTGATAGAAGGTTGTTTGGGTGGCTGCATCTGTTATGCTGGAATGGAAAACAACTGTTTGAGAACTCTTAGGGGACTCCATCTGTTTTGCTCCAATAAAGATGAATAAGTAACAAGCTAACCGCCATGTGACCCACCGGTGGGAACAGGGAGGGAATTTTGTGAAACAAAAATTTCCGTAAAAAACATTAAAATACAATAATCTGTTTTTCGTGTTCGTGTGCGCGAAAGCGGATACCTGTTTCTGGTGAGTGTGAATGCGTGCGTTACTTTGCGTTAGTGTGCATATTTGTGATGTGTGTGTGTGAATGCGAGCATTACTTTGCGTTAGTGTGCATATTTGTGATGTGTGTGTGAATGCGAGCGTTACTTTGCGTTAGTGTGCATATTTGTTATATGTGTGTGTGAATGCGAGCGTTACTTTGCGTTAGTGTGCATATTTGTGATGTGTGTGTGTGAATGCGAGCGTTACTTTGCGTTAGTGTGCATATTTGTGATGTGCGTGTGTGAATGCGAGCATTACTTTGCGTTAGTGTGCATATTTGTGATGTGTGTGTGTGAATGCGAGCGTTACTTTGCGTTAGTGTGCATATTTGTGATGTGTGTGTGTGAATGCGAGCATTACTTTGCGTTAGTGTGCATATTTGTGATGTGTGTGTGTGAATGCGAGCATTACTTTGCGTTAGTGTGCATATTTGTGATGTGTGTGTGTGAATGCGAGCGTTACTTTGCGTTAGTGTGCATATTTGTTATATGTGTGTGTGAATGCGAGCGTTACTTTGCGTTAGTGTGCAATCTGTGATGTGTGTGTGTGTGAATGCAAGTGTTACTTTGCGTTAGTGTGCATATCTGTGATGTGTGCGTGTGTGAATGCGAGCGTTACTTTGCGTTAGTGTGCACATTTGTAATGTGTGTGTGTGTGAATGCGAGCGTTACTTTGCGTTAGTGTGCATATCTGTGATGTGTGTGTGTGTGAATGCGAGCGTTACTTTACGTTAGTGTGCACGTTTGTGATGTGTGTGTGTGTGAATGCGAGCGTTACTTCGTGTTAGTGTGCACGTATGTGATGTGAGTCAGTGTAAGCGTGCGGTACTTCGTGTTAGTGTGCACGTTTGTGGCGTGTGTGTTTGCGTACGTTACTTCGTGTTAGTGTGCGCATATGTGAGCGCATGAGTTCGTGTGTCTCATGTAGGTTATGTTACTGATTGCAAAAAAACGATGGTGTAAGTGATACAAACAGACATATAAAACTGTTTTGTTTTATCTTCGATGCATTAAAAACCGGGAAGTTTCATGCTCAAACTACAATGAAATACATGTATAAAAGATTTTCACTAAGATCGTCCTGAATACGTTGTTTTTCCTGATGATCCCACTGTAGGCATGAAACTTGAACAATGCTCATGAGTTGTTTTTAGGCTCAGTATTTCTAAGCAATCAGAAAATGCGAGGTTATTTTTCTAGAGGGAACTTAAGCCATTCGTTTCAAAGTCGATATCGTAATTTCTGTAAATCATTTCGGAATGAATTAAATTAAAGCTCCAAATGCGCATAAAAAAATCAGCTAGTTTCCCCTTGCAATGCAGTTATCGGCTTAGCAACTAAAAACTACCATTTGGAAAATCAGAGCAACGACCTTACTCACGTTCTTTAGCACTTTGAAATTCTAACTGATGAAAAGTAGAAAAATAGCGTCCCATCGTTGGGGCAAGCGCCTCGAAATCTATAGATGAAGTGAGCTTTGAGATAGTAAATTTTGAGGTATAAAAAGATTCGCTCCTTTTACGACCAAAAAATATTATAAAAAATAACCAATACTGAAAACGTCGCTTTTCAGCATTGACATGAGCTCTTTTACGTCTGGGACAGATTTTTCCGACAGAAAGTGATGAATGAGCTTACCAGGAGAAAAGAACTAAAGTTATGGTATTTTCAAATTCATATCTCACCGGGGCCGATTTGATCGAGGGCAAGCTGTGCTTCAGCCATAGAAGAGATCACAGCGAACTCTAAGCCTTCGTTGAGGCAGAACTTCCCTGCCACAAGGTCGTCTGCCTGACCCGACGGCGAGGTACCAGAGGCAAGCACAAACTGTTTTGTCTTCTGTAGTGCGGCAGCGTGATGACCAAGAAGTGGAAATATCAAAATCAGCTTTGATGATTCAGGAACAAAGAAACTAGGTCGACTAATGAACATCGGGAAAATGTTAGAACTCAATACGAAAGCGCTTCGCATTTTGTGTATAGTGTTGTTGTTGTACCCTATAGCAGAGTGCCTCAACCCATGCCGGGTTAAAATCAAAGATTTTAATGTCTTAAGCTAAAACATTGAGTCCGTTTGACAATTGTCGATAGAAAACTAAAATTATTGAACACACTAGCAAAAGTTTTGAATGCATTTGTAATTTGCCCCCAACTTTAAGAAAAGAATGGCATTCATCTGGAGCACCTTGCACGAAATAACGAGTTAAACCTTAGCTGAAGTATTAAAACTTTAGGGCAATACGATAAATCGATTACAACTGCGACATTCATTAACTGATTGTAGTGCAATGTGGGTGGAGACAAGCACTGGGCTCGCATATGGCACTGGATGTGGTAGTCTATTTATATTTTAATGCGTGAAGTTTTTATGTTAGTTTAACTTGAATTTTTGAGAGAATGGTTCTACACTTGAGTCTAAAAACTTGAATAAATAGACTCATGTGGTAAAACATCCCTGAGTGTTAGAGAAATTTTCAGCCAGTGCTTCATAAATATACTGTACGTGTCAGTGTGAAATCTTTAACTGGGTTTTATTACTTATCAGAATGCTGGATTTCCATGTATATATTTCCAACTACTTGAGAGAAAAATTGTAATAAAATTTCCACTTCCGAAGCAGAAGTTAACTCTGGTTAAAATGTAAGAATTGTACAAGAAAGTTACTCATAAATGTTAGAATATTCGGAAATTTTATTACCATGCGTTCACCAATGGCCCTTAAAATTTCGCCTTAAATACAACGCAAACTTTCTTAAAACCAAGAAACAATTATAAATGTAACAATTTCAAAATTATGTATCTTTATCTTTACGGAAATATGAAGATCTTAGAAAAGATTTATACACACCTCTGAGGTCGTAACTGTGAATCTCTTTCTGACTCTAAAAATTAAGATTTTACGTTAAATTTAGAAAAAATTCAAAAATCACATTTCCAACAAATTGTTCAATCTTTTAACGAAGACATTAAAGAAACTTGATTCAGAAAACCTTTTAATTTGTAAAATATTTCTACAAAACGATACATAAAGTGAACAACCATCTACACTCTTAAATTAAACGTGATCGAACTACAGAATTTAGAGTTTTGGTGTTATTAATGAGCTATTTTGATTAACTGCTGTGATGAACAAGAAGCTGTGAACTCACGTTGAACGTTGGCACGACAGGTAGAGGTAAGAGAGTGGAGAACAAACGACACCGAGGAGTCTGTGACACGGTCCACTGCCCCAAAGAGTAAGAGGTCTTTGATATGCCACAATTCAGGTCTTCCTCAGGACAGTAGCTGAATGCTGGAGCCCCAGCAACGGACGCTGAGTTAGCGCACTGCCAGTTCAGGGAGAAATTGAATTGTTGGTAACATAATACTGGCTCAAAAAAGTTCTCGGGGAGCTTTCTGATTTTAAGAAAAAAGAAGAGAGCTAAAAATACCGTATAAAATATTTACTCGAATTCAAAATTGCACGTAAAACAATAAAATTGAACGTTTCGAGCATCCGCTCATCTTCAGCAAAACAAATTTACCTAAAAAAACATGAAATGAATTAGAGAGTTAGTAAATTGAAAAAACAAATAAACCAAAAACTAACCTCGAAAACTATCTGATAAATATTGACAACGGAAAAGAACTAAGTAGTCTGTTTATAATCGGCTTTTTCCTTAAAATGAACAGAGACTTTTAGATTATTAAATCGGAGTCAAATTTAAATCTAGTGAGAATTTTAAAATTACTGATGTCGAACGGGCTATTACGATGTTCTGAATGATCCCTGATAGCTGAATGTGAAGGACTAGCTAAAATATTTCCTGTGAGGTTACTCCTACCTCAATTCTCGGCCACTCTACAGCCTAGAGTACGCGGCGTCAAACCGATGTACTCAAATGCACATCGTGCAAAACGAAATTTGTAAATTTGGGAGGCCTGCATCGCGGTAGGAAGAATGTCTTTGAAACGAAAAAATGAGCCTATTTTGAAACTATTAACTAAAATCACCTTAAAGTTCACACCCGGAAAGTATTTGAAAACAAACATAAAATTTCTTTCTTCATTTCCTCCGACTGAGGTCCAAAATACGGAAACGAAGCAATGCGAATGTCCTCACAGATTGAATCCACAGACGGCAGTTTGTTGAACTTTTTTCCAAAAATTTGCAAATATGAGAATCTACAAGTTGAGTTGAAAAACCATTCTAAAGGGAAAATTCTTTTAAAAAGGTGAAATCATCGTGTAGAAACTTATAAGAACTGCAAACATTGGACGCTCTAAAGACCGTTCGACATCAGTAATTTTAAAATTCTCTCTAGATCTAAATTTGCCTCCGATTTTAGAATTCTGGAGTCTCTGTTCATTTTAAGAAATGAGCCGATTTTAAACAACCAGCCTAGTTTTTTTCCATTGTCAATAGTTAACAAGTAGTTTTTAAGGTTAGTTTTTTGTTCGTTTATTTTTTCATTTTATCATCTTTATAATTAATTTCACGTTTTTTCAGGTAAATTTGTTTTGCTGAAGACGAGCGAATGCTCGAAACGTTCAATTTCATTGTTTTACTTGCAATTTTTAATTCGAGTATATGTTTTAAACGGTAATTTTAGTTTTCTCCTTCTTACTCATAATACAGGTTTAATAACACTTACATTGTATTCCAAAAATACTTCTTTAATGCCCTAAAAATTTAGCTTTGAAACCAAAATAATAAGTTATGCGGTGATCGATACGTGATAGAGGTCAGAAAAACGTGGTTCAGTTTACGAGTACATGAGTCGCTTCCAAAAATTTGGGATGCCTTACGAATCGTTACCCCTAGAATGTTGTGAGTTCAGTGATTCCTAATTCTTTTGAACTCTTGTGTATTCGCTTGTTATGCAAAGTGAATCTGGAAAGTTAAAATAATAAAAAATCCTAAAGATTCTTAACGTTAGTGATTTAAATCCTAGTCTTGAAGTATCTGAAGAAAGAAAATTGGTTCACTTTCATAATTTTTAACTATTTTGCCATACGTGCAACTTGAGGTGGAAATTGATCTGATTCATTAACCCAAAACTTCGTTTTACTGACCTGCTTGATGTTTGCACGGAAGGACACGGTGTTCGTTTGCTCGGAGCACAGTCTGAGATCTGCGTGGTGGATGTACACAGCGCTGTGGCTGAATACCTCGTCTGGCAGACTCGCGTAAATCATTAGAAAACAAAGTGAAAAGCCCACGTGGTGACCAGAGACACACTCGAAAACAGGCGACATCTTGAAATTATTCTGGGAAAATCTTCTCCTGGTAGTATTAAAAATTAACCAAAGTTGAGAAAAAAATTTGTGCCTTGTATCTCCGAGTATGAAAATTGGGATTGACAATTTTTAATTTATCACTCTGTGTGGAAATATTCAAACTTGAAGTAGGACGTAAAAATGATTAGTTCATCTAGTATTATTGATAAAAACAATATATACTGCAAATTAATGTACGAGGATAATACCATTGGGTTATCTTACTGTCATTTCTCAAACTCGATGTTTCTAAAGTGTTCTGACTTTTCATGTGAAACTTTATTGTAAATGAAATATTAAAGTTGACCAAACTTCAAAATGAAATTTCCCTGCAGTAAATGAATATTACAAACACCTCCTTATGGAAATATGTAGTATAGACTTTGACCGTAGCAGCCTTTCTTTAGAATTGAAAATATCGCCTACAGTCTTTACACAGTTGCATATACCAACGTCCAGTCGCTTCCGACATTGTCAAACGCATCGTCTTATAGTGAGCATCAAACACCTCCCTTTAAGAGCGATTTTCGAACAGATTTGGACAGACCTGGTCTGTTTTTATTATTTTTTTTGCAGGACGGTTACGGCCTCGTTACGGCAACATTTGAGGGAAAATTTTGCTAGAGCAGATGTACACCAAATCCCAGGGTGAAAAACCAGCATTCCTCTGTCATGTGTAAGCAGATCAGTCTCGCAAGAACCGGTGGCCGTGACCGCTAGTTTGTCACATATGTCACCAGTCACCTCGTGAGCGAGCTAATGAGCTCCAAGTTACATAACAACTATAGATTTTCAATCGCTCTTCTCTGCCGACTCACGAGCGTATTCCAAAGTTCTAGCTCTGCTGTTGAACCGGCAGTCATTACGAATGAATACAATTCTTTGTCACGTTTTAAGTTTAAATATGAAATTGAAAGCTATTGATATTGTCAGATGTTAAATAAACTACAGTGATTTTGTTAAATGCTTTTATGAAGATACCGAAACCCCGGAAGATGAATGTGTGCGCAAGACTTAATATGAAAGGAACCCGATGTATTGTAAGAAACTTTGCTCGTTGGGAAAGTCACTCTGTTATTGACTTGTGAAGTCGTGGAAATAATGAGCTCTTTAGTTATTCTTCAGCAGATTATTCAGATTAGTTCTAGTCAAGTAGACTAATAATCAAGAATGAGTGCATTCGACTTGGATATTGGTAGTTTCAGGTTGGTGATTTCCGTTTATTTCCATACACAATGACGTATTTGCTACGTAGTATTAGTATTTCCTTATAGGTGCATTCAGGAGCCTATTTCTAGCGAGAAAAATGCTTTGAATGTTATTTGGAGCCTAACGTTATGGAGAAATCTTGTGCCTTCACCATATAACTAATAAGTGTGCACTTCACCTTTGTCACGTTTGTGAATCTCTGTATTTAAGATTAGTTTCAAGAAAAATTTCTTTTATTGTTTTTGATACAGTTGATTCAATTGGAAGCTTCAGTCAGTTGCTGAACTAGGTACTTATGGGCTTCTACATGGACTTATAAAATGACATGAAGCCACTTGCTTCATGTCATTTTATGTAAAATGTTGACTAACTTATCAAATTTTGAAAATGTACGGTATATGACTAACTTAACTTGAATTCTGCTGATCTGATCATATATCTTTTATACACCTTGAGTACTTACAGGTTTCACTTCAGATTTGTGTTATCTAAGTCTTCGTTCGAAATTACTCTCCAATCGGAGTTAATGAAATTTGAGTATAAAACACCGTCGAGTTTTGTTATGTGTACCACATACGAAATGTGCAACAGTGTAATTTAAAAAGTGTCTCATTGCCCCTTTATCACACACCATCGAATGAACTCCAATTTTAAAATAGATGTGTCACACATATAATAAAGAACATGGAAAAACTTGAATTCTTTCTCTACGTACACTAACAGCAGTCGGTGGCATCAATCTCCAGCTGGTGATACGAGGTGCATCACAGGTCGCAGTGACTTAGCTGTTAGGCGAATGTAATTCGTTTGGATGGATACCAACTTGGGCACATTTTATTCATGCGATGTGAACTTTTTGTAAGCTCTTATGATTCCCCCATCGAGAATATTTCAAGTAAGAACTTAGCTCATTTCGTGCTGCAGATGTCTCTAAATTCAATGTTATTACAAAACTTGATTAGATGTGCAAGTTTAACATTATACACCATGGATATTACTCACTCTTGTGCGTAATGGTTAAGCTTCACCTAAGAGCTAAATAAAATTGAATTCCCACATATTTCTGAACAAATTAATGAGAATATTAATAGAATAAACCACTGCCTTTTTATGACAGTGCTCCGGAGAGGAAGAAACTCTGAAAACACACACACTATCTGAACGTAGGGCAGATTATCAAGTAGTTCACGTCATCGTAACGGTGCAGTTGGCAGCGTAAGCTTTTTCAAGTCACCTTGGCCCTACTCAGCGTAAGTACGTAAGTCGAGTAAGAGAACAACATACGTTGCTAGCTGAAGTGTTTCGACGACGTCAGTTGTGTAAAAATCAGGCCCTTCAACCAACGTCTTTGCTGGCCTGACAAGCACCAACTACCTCACGAAGACCACGCAGCAATAGTCTCTCCACACACTAACGAGTAACGACCTGCTCGACAAACGAAAGACTTGCTTTTACATCTCGAATTCAAACAAAGCGCAAATATCAGTCTCATCTTTTCCAACGAAGTTTTTGTTTGTGTTAATGATAATCATCAGCTAAGATATCAAATGTGCATTTGTTGGTTTTGTGGGATCTTTGAGACATGATCGGTAAATCATCAACCATTCATTCAAACGCCGTTTGAAATACATCTTCATTATGTTCAGTAAACTCAGCTTACCCGATAAAAACAGCTTACGAAACTTCCAAATGAAGATAGAACTTACTATTTACTTTAAACATACCAAAATGTAACTTTTAAGCAATGGATATAAAAAACGAAAATGAAAGTAATGTTACCGTAGCTCGTGCTTAATTAACGAAATAAATCATTTAATTTCATCAGGACAAATCAAATCTGTAAAATACGGTTGAAATTACTGGAATTTGGATGAAAATTACTAGATGTTCAAATAAAGTTACTCGAGTCCAAATCGAAATGTTGTATGATAATTCAATTGTTCATTCAATAACTTTAAGAGGATGTTGATAAAACGGTAAAATCGAGAAGGGGATGGAAATATTTTTGCTATAAATATAAATGCATTTTGTGAAAGGAATGCGGTAGTCATCACAACTCAATACATCTAGTGAATGTTCCTAACAACACCTGAATTTTACACATGATATCTGGAGATACTTAACATAACTGTATAAAATAATACGTATTCAAAGAATGATACAATCCATAGATGATATCATTGCTCTGTTGAGCAGTGTAAATATGTAAGTGCATTAGAGATACTTGCTACTAGAAGAATACGTAACTAGAAGAATGCAAATGTATCAGGTGTTTAAATTGCTTCAGAATTGATTTTGTAACCAAGTACAAAGAAAGAATTTTTGAGAAATTTCTGTATACATGTATAAAAAGATTAAAATATAAGAAGTCTCGATGGGTGCTTTGGTTACACAACATCACGACCATGTGTGACTCATAATTCCATTACTTACTTAACATGTAGGAGTAAGGCATCATTTGTTATATTTACATAAGCTTTCAGTTTTGTTTGTTACTTTTTCGATAAATTCATGTAAAATATCTACCTTGCCCTTCATATTCTTATTCATTATGAAACTTCTTTTAAGGTCAGGGTATATTTTTAGAACTTCTTGAAAAATAATTTCCAGTGACTAAAAATATAGCTTCCATATGATTCCTCTGAAATTTAGTGACTTATCTTCGACTTTTAGGGATTTTCATTAGAATGTCAGTAATTTTTTCTTTACATTTTCTAAATTTCGATGTAAGTAACAGTAATTTAATTTTTCCCTCAGCAAATTTTACTTAATTAACTTTAATTTTTGATTGAGAAATTTCAATTTGTATTTCAGTAATTTTAACTTGAATTTCAATTCTTACGATCGATTTGAACTTTACATTACCTCAAATAAGCTTTAGCAACAATAATTTGAAATGGAAATGATTTAGTTTTTGTAACCAGGGCAAATGATTTCTCTGCATACGTAAATCATTCTTAACATAGAAATGATTTTTAAATTTTTCGAAACCTTTCCCTGAGATTGTTTTAAGTAGTTTTTTCTCCATCGCTGTAGCAGTAATTGCGTTTGGACTGGTGCAATAGTCTATAATTAAATCGCTCCTTCCACCAAAAACAATACCTCTGTCATTAGGTAGCTCTCATCACTTTCATGATGTTGCTTTCATTCCTACATGAATACATCATTCATTAGATTATTCTACCGCCATTCTCACTCGATGGCTGGAGACCCCACACTTTTCTTCGTGTTACTCAGCCTATTCACCTTCACCATTCATGCCTTGCAATTCTTGTTGTTCAGTTTAACGAATCGTTCAGACTCTCTTTGTTGAGTCTAAGGAAAAAATAGCGTAAATTAGTCCTCTCTCATCACGCTTCAATCCTACGCTCCAATACTCCTCGTTTCTGGCAAAAAAAGAACAACAATTCGGAGGTATTATTTCTTTTATTAACACATTTCCTGCGAAACGATTTTCATAGTGCTGCTGACCCACCTGTAGTCACTAACTCGTTTTTTATAAATACTTAATGAAATCTAAATAAAAACCCGATCCAGGTAATGTTTGCTATTTTCAAAGTTGAGAATAAAAAGCCGGGTGAAAATCGCTACACGTAAAGTCATTTTTATTAAAATTGATTTAATAAAACTGAACGTTTCGGACTAACTGTCCATCTTCAGCAAAAAATCTCAGTAAAACGAAACCAAAAGAGGAAGAATTAATACACTAAAGTAGTATCTATAAAAAATCTAAACTTTGAAAAAAACACAAACAATGGTAAAAAAATATAAAAGGTCAAGGAAAAACTGAGCAACTGAATTACGTGTTGGCAACATTAACCGGGAAAGCACATTCAGAGGAGGTTTCATTTTGTAAATATTCAAAGATTCGAGAAGGAGCAGATCTGTTAAGTAAGAGGTAACGGCCAATATTTTAAAATCATTTAGGGAGACAGGAACATTGCACTCTTCCGCATGAGATCGAACGGAGGACAGTATAGGGGACCCAAGAAGAAGACCAGTTCTGCAACTACGCTCAACATGCTCGAAAACTCTAGTCATCAGCGTACGGCTGGTAGAACCAACATACCACGATTCACAACGTGAAAAACTGTATTGGTACACCAGAGACGAGCACAGTGTGGGTGGCAGTTTGTCTTTGAAAGGAAAAAAGAACCAATTGCTAAATTATTCACGAGGATCATTTAAACTTTGAGCTGCGGGAAAAACTTATTAATAATGGATTTAACATCCTCGCTTAGTTTCAATGATTGATCCACAAAATACGGCAACTTCACAAAGAAAGCTTGTTGTGCGCAAGATTGAACCATGCCTAATCCATGGCCAATCCATCAACTTGCGTATAATATTTACCAGTGAAAATGAAAAATGAATTACAAATTTCTAATTTTAGTAACTTTTCAACAATACTGTGAGAGAGCCCCATGAAAGTTTGACGATTTGCGAATAATTTTGATAAGCAAATTTCTATAGTTTCCACTAAGGGTATATTGGTAAACAAATTTTCCACGTCAGAGGACGCCATGAACAGCTATCAGCATTATTAAAACTACTCAAACTGTCTACAAATACTTTAGAGTTGTCTACAGTAAAACAATTGGTTTTACTTAATTGTGAGCAGGAGGACAATGTCCTCCTGTGTTTAGGCCGGTATTTTACAAGCGGTATGTTGATGACACCTTTGTTTTGTTCAGAGATAAGGCACATGCTGACCTCTTCCTCCAACATTTAAATTCTCGTCATAGCAATATTAGATTTACTAGGAAAGACGAAGACAATAATAGGTTACCGTTTCTTGATGCTTGTGTAGAGAGAGTTGGCAATACTTTTCAGTGCTCTGTTTTCCGAAAGAAAACTTTTTCTGGGCTCAGGACTAGCTTTTTTAGCTTTTGTTCATACAATTTTAAGGTTTACGGCATCCGTACTCATGTTCCGTTACCGTTGTTCGTGTTTTTCAATTTTTTCATTTATATAGATACTACGTTAGTGTACTAATTCTTCCTCTTTTGGTTTCGTTTTACAGAGATTTTTTGCTGAAGATGGACAGTTAGTCCGAAACGTTCAGTTTTATTAAATCAATTTTAATAAAAATGACTTAAAGTGTAGCGGTTTTCCCCTTGATTTTAATCTCAAGCTGAGAAGCATCAATGATTGAGTTATTTTAAATTTCAAAGTTTATTTCCACAACTGAGTTTAAATTTAAATTGAATTTTGAATTTCAGTTTGACCCATCGCAGTTAAAGTGTTCATGGTCCTCCTAGTTTATCTATGTATTAATCATAAGTCAAAGGAAAATTAACTCATCTAAATCTGAGTTTACGCTTTACTCGATGTGTGGGAACTAAGTTGGAGAACTGTTGAAACAGTTCAGTAGGATGAGTTGTGATATCTTTAAAATGAAGCATCGGGTAAAAGAAATACACGAGGAAGCAACAGAGCACAGTAAAAGCTGTTATGCAAGTATGCTATAACTATGAAGTAAAGAAAAAATATGAGCTACCTTTAAACAGTGAGGTAGGTACATACTAAGACATCTCTACGTTACCAGCTCAACTTTTGTTTGAATAATGCCGTATTTCTCAAACTTTTGTAACTCGCAGTAAATTTTTCAATCATTGAAAATGTCGTGGCACACATACCGCAAATGTACTGTGAACTATGGAAAATTATTATGCTATAACTACATTTTTCAAAAGAGTTAAAACACAAAGGGAAAAATTTTAAATGCGAATAACTAAACTTGCCTTTTAATTTAGTATAACATTTTTAGTGCTCGTCGTTTCCACTGGCCGTTATTAGTGTAAAACGTGTGCTTGGTGCTGTTGTGCAACCTCTTCAATGCTTAGGCGTACATGAGATAAGCACACTTGCATTTCTTCATCAGTGAAATATAGTCTTTCTCTCTTTTTTATTTTAAAATTGGGCAATATAGAGAACCCTAATTCACACAGATAAGAAGTGGAAAATTGCAAGAGGACTACCAGAGCTGTATCTGAAAAGGATGGTGTAATATCTTGGAATTTCAGCAAGATATAGGGTTTACTGGACAGCACTTGTAGATCGGTTAGCCTAGCCGTAAACCAGGCAAGAGGATAGCAAAACGAACAGCAGGACTACTAGTATTGTACTGATCTCTAGTTCACACAGCTTGCTCTTAAGTCTAGTTCGAACAATGAACTTCCGCCCGGCAGTAGGGGCGCTTCCGACCTATCCGGCGCTTGTAAATACCAGGCGCGCATCGGCTGTTCCGCCGGAAGCTTTATCTATACATGTGACCGTACCAAGCGAGCGAGACTCATAAATCTCCGCAGCCGGAACCTCCACAAATATCACAAGAGCGTCACTATACAACAGATGGATATTCTTTTTTGTGGAAATCCTGAAGGTATCGATAAGGGCCGCAGAATGTTTTATTTTCAAGCTGCGGTCACTTGAAATACTTACGAATTCTTCTTCTTCATGTAATTGACGTTCTTCAATATGAGAAATCAATGAACAGATTTCGAATCCAAACGTACTTCTCTGTATTCAATGACGGAAAATAATGGTTAATGCTTTCTCCGAGTGTAGACAAATGTTTGACTATAATAGGGATCATTTTCTTTTTGCAGTAGCTACTCATTGTGGGGAACATATCAGTTTCACCTTTTTCGACTCTGACTTTCCAAATATGAATTTTCTTTTTGAGAGATACCACTGTATCCGTTGCGGTGAGGATATTTTCATTTCGGCCCTGGAAGCTTCTGTAAACAGTATTAAGATGACAGAACACATCTATCACATCTTCCATTTTAGACATCCAAAAATCACATTCGAGATAATTACAAAATCGTTCCATCTTTTCTCTCTCAATACATGCAGTCAATTCCTTGTGTAAATCATAAACACGAGCTGAGACGAAATTCATTTTACGAACTTATCCATTGTTATTGAGAGCAGTTTCATTATTGTGTATATTATAAAACTGTTAACACTCACTGTCACTCACGTACTCCATAACAGGCAGTGATAAGCAAATTAGGTGGCAGCGCAGTGGTCGCAGTCACACCGCTGTGCTAGCTCTATAATTGTTATGTGCAGCTTTAAAATATGGTAAAAGAAGCATTGAAAATTTTTTAAACTTAGGATATTCAAAATATATAGCTTATATGCGGAAAAGCATTTCACTGACTTGATTTATCGTCTAATTCCCCACGATAGTGAAGTTAAAATGATAGAAAGCAAGCAATCTGAATTTAACCAAAGTTAAACGCAAATTATTGATACTAGCAGGACCCGTGGAAATTCCACGGACAATGTCATCAATAAGCTAGGTGGACCCGTGGAAAAATTCGGTCAACATTATTTAACAAACTTTAAAATAATCTAACCTTACCTACGATGCCATCCTAGAAAATTAAGTGAAACCACTATTACGTAACAGAGCACCTAAATGTATGCATATATTCTATATATAATTAAAGGCCCATTTAACTTAGGGAAACATTTCTAGAGTGAAAATAAAATAGTGAACTTAATTTGTCATTTATTGCAGCATACTTAAAGTCAATCACTCATTGTAGCATACTTATAGTCAATTTATTGTACATGAGAATTAAATATCTGCTGTAGAATTCAAAGGAGAAGACTTCTGCCGACCAACACAAGCAAACAGATATGGCTTCAGGGCACCCAAACTCATACACATTAAGAAATTACTTCTCTGTATACGATATTTTTTGTAAATGTGATTCCTCCTTTGTGGCCATGCGTGGAATCATTAAGATGTAGGACTTTAACTCTCACATTGTTCATTGCTTTTGCTCTTGAAAATGCTACATAGAGCTGGCCGTGAGTGGAGCATGGCTTTGGTAAATATATGCCAACTCTATCAAATGTTTGACCCTGAGCTTTATTTGTTGTCATTGAGTAGGAGAGGCGAACTGGAAATTAAGTGGGATGCAGAACAAAGTGAATATTGGCATCGCTAGGGTTCAGTTTTATCCTTGGGATAAGTACTTTGTTATGAGCGTGAGAGCCACTGGTTATTGATGCCTCGATGCTGTGCTCATGAAGCTGAATGACCTCCAGTCGAGTGCCGTTACGCAGTCCCTGAGTTATGGATAGGTTTCTCAGAGCATGATTATTGCGCCAACTTTCAAATTGAGTCTATGAGGAGGCATGCCAGACGGAATGAGAGAATTAATGAACTCCATTGGATAATTGTGTGCTTCTTCATCATTATCGCAAGATACGGAATCGGTGCTCAAGTAAGTTTTATTTTCTGTTGGTAGCATTCTCAAAACATCCTCATTGACTGCTAAGCATTCAGAATTTTTTGGTGATAAGATTACTCTTGCTTTCATCTCTTCGGCCTTACAGTGGTCAAACACCTCTGATATCAAAGAGCCATGACATGTGCATGTTTCAGGAATGTCTATAACATCTGGAGCCATTCAATCAAGAGTACTCTGGATTGATCCGTTGCCCATTTGTAGAAGCCACCTTGAAAACTCATGTTCATTTGCATTTGCTCTCATGTTCTGTGTGAGGCTCATGTGATGCAAGCTGTGCCATAAGTCTGAGCATTTGAGGCACACGTCAAGCACTGCAGCAGGAGGAGCTCTGGGAACAATTGGAACTACTTGTCTGAAGTCACCTCCGAGTACGATTACTTTACCACCAAATGCAGTGTGGGTGTTCATTATATCTCTCAAGCATTTATCGATGGCTTTCATAGCATAGCATGGAATCATAGAGGCTTCATCAATAATTAACACTTTAACTTGCCGCAGAAATTGTCCTTGCACAGAGCTTGGTGGCGCATTGCAGACACTTATTTCGCTTAGGGAAGCTGGAAGCTTGAATATGTTGTGCAGCGTTTTGCCGCATCTAAACAGTGTTGCAGCAATACCGGTCCAGGCAGAAGTGCTTGTCTTAATGTTGTTCGCATTAAGATAGATTAAAAAACAGATTAAGATTAAAAAACAGATATTAAGCAGTTAGCATTTTCGTGAGCATTTGCTCTAATTTGTATTGCTTAATTAGTTTCTAAGATGTAGAGCTGGCCGTATCTTCTCTCTTCAGAGCCATCTGCATAGAGGTGGCTTGCGTAGTGGTAAGTTTGGCCTTGTAAACGGAAACAATACGGTCCACCAGGAGGTCTAATATTCGCACCAAAAGATGCAAAAGCAAATGCAGACTTATAGTGTCTTATATTCTGTCTAAAATTAGAACCCTCTAGCTGCATCGTCGGCATCAAAGAGTTATCTCAAATTTTCGGGGTACTCCTCTAAGGGAGGGAGTGAAACTTTTCCATTATGACAACAATGGTCTCTTCTTTCATGGTCTCTGTTTCTCATGATTTGAAGATGCAATTCTCGCTCCTCCTGACTCATATTTATCCTTCGCTGTTACATTCGTAGTCTGTTTCCATCACGAATTGCTTGCCTTTTGTCTTCTCGCAAGCGTTGTCGTCTCCTTCGCTGTCGCTCTCTAGCTACTTCTCTTTGTTCTCTTATTCTCTGCTCCATTGTTTTAGATGAGGGGTGGACAAACTTTTCGGTGCAAGGGCCATGTTCAAAAATTCGTAATTTCATAGGGGCGCATAGTACAGGTTTGAACATAAGTTAGATATTGTCAGCAGCACTGATGCGCCAGCAACACTTAAAATTTCCAAAAAATTTAAAAATTGATAAAAATTCAAAACATTCAAAAAACTGCAGCAGTTCGTAAAATAATAAAAAATATTTTTTCAAAAAATTTCAAAAAACGGAAAAAATGGAGAATAAAAAAATTAACCGAGATGTATAAAAAAATTCAAAAAATTCATATGATAAAAAAATGGAAAAATAAAAATAAACCAAAAATTATAAAAAATATAAAATTGAATAAATAAAAAATATCCAAAAAATTGCAGCAACTCTTAAAATTACAAAAAACATTTATCAACATATAAAAATAAATAAAAAAATAAACCAAAAATTATAAAAAAATTCAAAAATCCGACAAAAAAAAATAAAAAATAAACATAAGATTATAAAAATAAAATAATCAAAAGTTTGAATAAATAAAAAATAATAAAATAGAACATAAAAACTTGAAAAGAATAAATGAAAAACAAAATAAAAAAATTAAATAAATTTTAAAAAAATCATTCTCCCTTTCTCCCAGTCTCTCTCTCTCTCTCCCTCTAATGTAACGCGACCCGACGCGAGCCAACCCGTATCATAGATACCGCAATGATGTTGAAGAGCGTGACGCACAGGTTAGCGTATTAATATATAGACTAGCAGAGCCCGTGGAAATTCCACGGAGAATGTCATCAATAAGCTAGGTGGATCCGTGAAAAACATTTGGTCAACATTACTTCCTAGATTTTGAAGTAAGATATTCTAGCCTAACTATCTTAACATATTCAAACCTATCTTTTTCAACCCTATGCTTACCAAATTATTCTAACCCAACATATCTTAACCTATCCTAAACCAACATAACCTGACCTATCCTATCCTAAACTAATTTTAACCAACGTCAGCAATAAGCTAGGTAGACCCGTGAAAAAATTCGGTCAACACTACCTAACGAATTCTATCACAACATTCTAATCTAACCCACCCTAACATATACAAACCTATCCTGTCTTAACCTATCCTATCCCAACAAACTAAAAAAAATTAACTGATAAAAAATTTAAACATTTTAAAAAATTTAAAAACATTGAAAAATTTTCATCTCCCCTGCCCCTCTCCCTCTCTCTCTTCCTTCCTTCAAACCCTCTCCCTCTCTCCCTCTCTCCCTCTAATGTAACGCGACCCGACGCGAGCCAACCCGTATCATAGATACCGCAATGATGTTGAAGAGCGTGACGCACAGGTTAGCGTATTAAAATATAGATGACATGAACGAAAAGCTCGTACATTGAAGTAAATGCAGTTCGTTGTTTGTTCTCGAGATAAAAGTAATAACTGAATGCGTTTCATATAATTATGATAATAAAGTGCCATACATAGATCCACAATGTTTTTAACAACTACAATACATTTAAGTGCTCGTGGCATTGCTTGCGGCGCTTAACCTGAACATTTAACTCACTAAAATTTAACATTTTAATAATAGTTTAAATTCTTCGATATTTGGGAGGAAATTAGTTTTAAACTTTATGAAAGATATATGTAGGTTTTTGTGACGTTTTCTTGTTTCGCGGCACGTGTTTGAGAACACTGGACTAAGGGGTAATCTATATATTAATACGCTAACCTGTGCGTCACGCTCTTGAACATCATTGCGGTATCTATGATACGGGTTGGCTATCGTCGGGTCGCATTACATTAGAGGGAGAGATAGAGAGACAGGGAAAGAGCGAGAATGATTTTGTTTTAAATTATTTCATTTTTTTATCATGTATATCATTTATTCTTTTTTTTTATTTTATAATTATTTATTTATTCCAATTTTTTAATAATTTTCTTTTATAATTTTTGGTTCATTTATTTTTATTCTATCTTTTGAAAAATGTTTTTTTTTAATTTTACGAGTTACTGCAATTTTTTGAATATTTTTTGTTTATTCAATTTTTTATTTTTTATAATTTTCGGTTGATTTTTTTTATTTTTAATTTTTTTAGTCCTTCGATTTTTTTAAAAAATTTTATACATGGTTTATTTTTTTATTTTTTATTTTTTTAATTTTTTTATTTTTTGATAAATATTATTTTTTGTAATTTTACGAGATACTGCAATTTTTTGAATGATTTGAATTTTTTAAATTGGTCGATTTTTTGAATTTTAAAGTGTTGCTGGCATATCAGTGCTACTGACAATACCTTACTTATGTTCAAACCTGTACTATGCGCCCCTATGAAATTGCGAATTTTTGAACGTGGCCCTTGCACCGAAAAGTTTGTCCACCCCTGATCTAAGACAATAGAACAGAGAATAAGAGAACAAAGAGAAGTAGCTAGAGAGCGACAGCGAAGGAGACGACAACGCTTGCGAGAAGACAAAAGGCAAGCAATTCGTGATGGAAGCAGACTACGAATGTAACAGCGAAGGATAAATATGAGTCAGGAGGAGCGAGAATTGCATCTTCAAATCATGAGAAACAGAGACCATGAAAGAAGAAATAATAATATGGAACACCAGGTATATTACACTGGAGCCGTGGATGACCGATGCCAATTTTGCGGAGCTTTAAGATTTCAAAGAGAACAACTAAATTGTTGTCGTGATGGAAAAGTTTCCTTCCCTCCCTTAGAGGAGTACCCCGAAAATTTGAGATAACTCTTTGATGCCGACGGTGCGAAGGGTTCTAATTTCAGACAGAATATAAGAAACTTTAATTCTGCATTTGCTTTGGCATCTTTTGGTGCGAATATTAGACCTCCTCCAGGACGAAGACCGTATTGTTTCCGTTTACAAGGTCAAACTTACCACTACGCAAGCCACCTCTATGCAGATGGCTCTGAAGAGAGAAGATACGGCCAGCTTTACATCTTAGAAACTAATGAAGCCATACAAATTAGAGCAAATGCTCACGAAAATGCTAACTGCTTAGTATCTGTTTTTTAAAAGATAAATTAGGCGATGAACAATAATCCTTACGCAGCAGCATACCACATTATGAGGGCTATTGAACAACATGAACATGAGAGAGCTGTAATTGGGAACATGCCACCAAGACAAGTAACCATGCAGTTCATCCCTGGCCCTGACAGACGAAGATACAACAACCCAACAGGCAATGAGGTAGCAGCCATATTCGTTGGTGAAGATGGCGCGCCTCCGACGTACCGTGATATTGTTGTTTATCCTATGGGTATAGAGAGGCAGAGGATTTCTTACATATCTTGCCATCTTGATTCCATGGTTTATCCTCTTCTCTTTCCGAATGGAGGACCTGAATGGCATATAGATATGCCTCATGTGGAACATCACCAAACGCATGTTTGCAACAAAGCCACCATGTAACAGTTTTACTCATACCGTCTGGCAATCAGAGATGACTTTTGTGCTTTACATCGAGCTGGAAAACTACTGTAACAATACATTGTTGACGGCTATGTGAAAGTGGAGGGATGCCGTTTGAACTTCATTAAAAATAATCAAGCACAATTAAGAGTGGCACTGTATACGGGTCTCATGGATCCCCTATATAGACAGAATGATCATCAAGAGCCAGGTGTTCCAGTCATTTTGCCTTCCACATTTACAGGAAGTCCAAGGAACATGCAACAAGCATATCAAGATGCCAAGGCGATCGTCTGCAAATTTGGAAGACCAGACATTTTTTTGACATACACTTGTAACTCAAAGTGTCGAGAAATCACAGAGAACCTTGGATTGCATGAAGCAGCACAACACATGCCAGATTTGATTTCACGAGTTTACAAAATGCACCTCAAGGAACTCTTGATTGATATCAAGGATAGACATGCCTTTGGTGCTCCAGTTGCTCGTATCCATGTCATCGAATTTCAAAAGCGCTGCCTACCACATTGCCATCTTTTGATAATTTTGCGAGAAGAAGACAAACTAAGAACAAGAGAGCAAATTGATGATGATATAGTTAGGCTGAAATACCTTCATCAGACCACCCAGAGTTGAGAGAATACGTGAGACCATTGATGAGACCATTGAGAATACGTGAGACCATTGATGTCCCATGTGGGACATCAAATCCTAATTCTGTGTGTATGGTTGAAGGACATTGTGAGAAAAAATATCTAAAAGATTTCCAAGAAGAAACCATGATAAATGTATCCGGATACCCAGTGTACAGACGGAGAAACATTGCAGAGAATGTTCAAGTGGGCACTTGTGAGGTTGAAAACAGATTTGTTGTCCCATACAATAAGTATCTACTGAGAAAATACCGCGCCCATATAAATGTTGAAGTGTGTTCCTCGGTGAGAAGCGTAAAATACCTGTTCAAATATGTATATAAAGGCCACGAATGTGTAAACATGGAATCAGAAATAATGTTATTTATAATAATGAACACAATGAAGTACACGAAGATAATGAAGTTAAACAGTATTTGTCATGCAGGTATGTGTCTCCGCCAGAAGCCTTTTGGAGATTGTCAGAGTTCAAAATGCATGATCAATCTCACACTGTTTATCGTTTGGCTCTACATTTACCTGATAAGCAGCAGGTGTACTTTATAGAAGGAAATCAAAGGGAGGCGGCAGCAAGAGCAGAAGAATGCGACACACAATTGACAGCTTGGTTTAAACTCAATCAAACAGATGAGAATGCTCGAAATTTTCTCTACTGTTCTATACCTGAGCATTATGTTTTCAACAAATAAACAACAAGGTGGACGCGTCGTGTTAGATTCAGCAACATTGTAACCAGAATGTACTCTGCAAGTCTTCGAAATGCTGAAAAATTTTATTCGAGGATGTTGCTCCTCCACGTCCCTGGAGCGACTTCATTCAGGGATTTGAAGACAATCGGGGGTCAAGAAATGGACACCTTCAAACAGGCATGCGTCAGACTGCGCCTGGTTGAGAATGACGATGCATTGCAGGATGCTTTTATAGAAGCAGCAGCTCATCAAATGCCACGGCAGCTACTAACTATGTTTGCAATGATGTACGCCTTCAACCAGCCCGTGAAAGTTCTGCAGTTATGGAATGAGAATAAGCATTTTATGATTGAAGGTCTGCTGCTGAGAAATAACATAACTGCTGAAAATGTTGCTCTCCACTTGCTGAATGCCTTCTTCATTGAAAATGGCATGACCTGCAACATGTTCGGTCTACCTGAACCATTTGGAGATAATCCTGCAAATGAAGAAGGTGTTGGAAACAATAACATAAATGTTAATTCTCTGAATATTGAACAGAAGCAGATATTCAATGTTGTGCTTGCCAGTGCATTCTCTGTTGAGCGAGGCGAGCAGATAGAAAATAGACGGTTTTATGTGGATGCACCCGGCGGCTCGAGAAAAACCTACCTATTCAACAAAGTATACGACTATCTTAATGCAAACAACATTAAGACAAGCACATCTGCCTGGACCGGTATTGCTGCAACACTGTTTAGATGCGGCAAAACGCTGCACAGCAAATTCAAGCTTCCAGTTCCCTCAAGTGAAACAAGTATCTGCAATGTGCCACCGAACTCTGTGCGAAGACAATTTCTGCGGCAAGTTAAAGTGTTCATCATTGATAAAGCTTCTATGATTCCATGCTATGTTATGAAAGCCATCGATAAATGTTTGAGAGATATAATGAACACCCACACTGCATTTGGCGGTAAAGTAATTTTACTCGGAGGCGACTTCAGACAAGTACTTCCAGTTGTTCCCAGAGCCCCTCCTGCTGCTATGCTTGACGTGTGCCTCAAACGCTCAGACTTATGGCACAGCTTGCATCACATGAGCCTCACACAGAACATGAGAGCAAATGCAAATGAACATGAGTTTTCAAGGTGGCTTCTACAAATGGGCAATGGATCAATCTAGAGTACTCTTGATCGAATGGCTCCAGATGTTATAGATATTCCTGAAACATGCACATGTAATGGCTTTTTGATCTCAAAGGTGTTTGACAACTTTACGGCTGAAGAGATGAAAGCAAGAGTAATCTTATCACCAAAAAATTCTGAGTGCTTAGCAGTCAATGAGGAAGTTTTGAGAATGCTACCAACAGAAAATAAAACTTACTTGAGCACCTATTCCGTATCTTGCGATAATGATGAAGAAGCACAAAAATATCCAATAGAGTTCATTAATTCCCTCATTCCGTCTGGCATGCCTCCTCGTAGACTGAATTTGACAGTTGGCGCAATAATCATGCTCTGAGAAACCTATCCATAACTCAGGGACTGCGTAACGGCACTCGACTGGAGGTCATTCAGCTTCATGAGCACAGCATCGAGGCATCAATAACCAGTGGCTCTCACGCTCATAACAAAGTACTTATCCCAAGGATAAAACTGAACCCTAGCGATGCCAATACTCCCTTAGTTCTGTATCGCACTCAATTCCCAGTTCGCCTCTCCTACTCAATGACAATAAATAAGGCTCAAGGTCAGACATTTGATAGAGATGGCATTTATTTACCAAAGCCATGCTACACTCACGGCCAGCTCTTTGTAGCATTTTCAAGAGCAAAAGCAATGCACAATGTGAGAGTTAAAGTCCTACATCTCAATGATTCCATGCATGGCCACAAAAGAGGAATCACATTTACAAGAAATATTGTATACAGAGAAGTAATTTCTTAATGTATATGAGTTTGGGTACCCTGAAGCCATACCTGTTTGCTTGTGTTGGTCGGCAGAAGTCTTCTCCATAGCATTCTACAGCAGATATTTAATTCTCATGTACAATAAATTGACTATAAGTATGCTACAATGAGTGATTGACTACATGTATGCTGCAATAAATGACAAATTAAGTTCGCTATTCTATTTTCACTCTTCAGAAAGGTTGCCCTAAGTTAAATGGGCCTTTAATTATATATAGAATATAAGCATGCATTTAGGTGCTCTGTTATGTTATACAGGTTTCATTTAATTTTCTAGGATGCATGATAGGTTAGGTTAGATTATTTGAAAATTTGTTAGGCAGGTCTACCTAGCGGGTCTACCTAGCGTATTGATGACATTGTCCGTGGAATTTCCACGGGTCCTGCTAGTGTTCTAGGATTTTCATAACATATGTTTATTTTTTTATTGTTCTGCTTGTATTAAGTTTGCCCTTTTCTTTTCATATTTTAATCCTGAAGATATAATTTCAGAATTTTTAAAAATTTGTAACGTTTTAGTCTTCCGTAACGAATTTTGATCTTCCATAACAATGATTCTCTTTTTCATTCAGACAATGTGATTGAATCCCTAAACATGAAATTGGGTTTCAATGGTGAACGAATTAACCACAAATTAATTTTTCCAAAATATTAACTGAAAATATGTTCTTTATTTGACGAAGAAACTGTAATTGGTAAGTAAATCTGATGTTATTAATTAATTATTTTATTTTTTTAAAGAATTTGCGAGCAAACCAGCTGATTATCTGACATTAAAGAAACCATTCACCCATGTCCATGTGTGCGTTCATGTCCTCCAAGTCCGGGACGATGAGAGTTGTTTGTACTGTGTTGTTCAATAAGCCTTCAGCTTAGTTTGTAAAAAATCCTCTGTTTTATATTTTCTCTAAATTTGGTGCAAAATGAGAACATTTTACAATTTTTCTCATAAAGGGAGTGAAAGCGCATTCACTGATTTATTCGAGGCATTATACAGGGGGTCACAAGCAAGTGCATTAACGTTTGTACATGATGATCAGACCTTATTATACCACAATGATGATAAATTAAATAAATTGACACGGAACGTACGAGGAAAAAACCGTACAAACGCTACATTATGCATTACTACGTATCAAAATTTTCTGCTCGCTTAAAAGTTATTCTTTGAGGCTGACAGTTCAAATTAGTTGAGAACATCAACACTAAGCTAACACACATTTTATTTCGGCGAATAACGACTGAGTTTGGACTATTTTTTCACGTAATGCAGCGACTGAAAGAAGGAAACATCGTTTCCTTTAATTTTTTCAGGGATGAAAGGAAACTTCATTTCACGACACCCATTGAGACAATGTACCGGCTCTTCCTTCCTTCTCTGCTCGTTATGTGCTTCCAGATTTCATTCACTGTTCAAAAACCTGGAAGAGAATGTAATGACTTTCGTGGCAATAATGGCTACTTTCGACGGCAATAATGCTTGAATTATTGCTGCTTTTGGCGCAGTCTTTGGGGTCTGCCGTTCGGGAGAACTGCAGCTAGCACCGTTTGTGAGTATTTCCGCGAGGCTAGTGATGACTGGAATCCAAGTTGAGCCGGGAGAATACTGAACATAAAATCGATTATTGATTGAGGATCAGAACATTCTCAATAATAATTTTAGCTCTTAAGTTCAAGCTGGATATTTAACTTCAAAGTTCGAGCACATCATTACAAAGAATAATTAACTGGTTTTCTTGTCATTTTTTAACCGGCTTCTTTCATACTACTCTAGTGTACTCGTGTCGGCTACTTCAAACATTTTTTGAAACGTTATGAGACAAACTGGGTCTTGAAATGTTTTGTGACACAATCCACATTTGATTTTGGAGTTCAAATTTCGATTGCATGTGTCGTTTTCTCAATCCAGTAGTTACATGCCTTCGAGTCTAATGAAATCAATGTGCAATTACTGAGATAATACACCGTGCAGAGAGTTAATTTCTTATCTTATTGGTGATACGTTGAAACCAAACACCGCGTTCTTATCTCATTGGTGAGACGTTGGAAAAAATGTTGATATTTTATTAGCATTTTTTGGAGGCATGGTTGGAATATTTAAGTCTGCTGGGTGTCAGTAAAATTAAAAATAATTATCATTGAAGTGTTTGAACACCATTCAGAAAATACAGGCCAAAAATGCAAAAAAATTCCAAGATAATGTAACATGGTATTTTTAAGGACACGGTTGGGGAGAAACCAAAAGTCCGTCAGGTCTCGACGGGTTTTTCTAAAATTTTCACATTAGGTGTAAAATGATGAGGCCTTTCTTTTTGAACTCGTGAAGTTTTTCATAAATTTTTAAGAAATATGACTGTTTTTGAAAACACGTGAAAAAGTGGGTGATGCGGGAAATGATTCAGCGCCTACAATTTTGAAGTTACATAACTGAAAAAAAGTTTTCTAGGTAGCTAATTGTGTTGCCTAGAGATCCGATGCAAAAGTTTTTCGATAATTTAAATTTTTGAATTTTAACAATTTGTTCCCCGAAAACCGACCACTTTTTTCGCTTTTCGAATTATTATGCTTATAATTTTTAACATAAATTGAGATAAAAAACTTTTGCACTGCCTCTCTATATTGTTAGAACCGCTTTTGAGTTATATATTTGCCCTTCCTATACCTTCATAACTGTGGGAGATGAATCACTTCAAAGATGAAAAAGGCAAGTTTTCACGAGAGTCATTTTTATAAAATTTGTCTTTTCTTTCTTTCATAATTTTTGACCTAATTTTTCTGTTAAAATGAATTACATTGCTTTGGTAGCTTTATTTAAGTTCTATCGATCGATATATCAGCCATTCCAGTACCTTCTGTACCGCACAATGAACTGCAAGGATTGGATGACATAATTCCTTCATACGAGCAATAAAACCTTTCTCCTTACCAACTATAGATGGGGCACGATCCGTCGCGCAGGATACCAAGTTTCCCAATGGGATTTCATTATCGTCAAACCAAGATTTTGTAAGGTTTTGCACGCTTGCTCTATGCCTGGGGCAATCTTGGAATCTTGCAGAGCCCATCGGTGTATATATTGTACAGGGAGATTTGTGAACTTCGTCGCCTGACACCTGGTCAGCTTCAATGGTTGCCGATTTGTTGGTGGAGCTGACCTCGCTGGTTCTGGGAGCTTGCGACTCAACTGCACGTTGCTCGATGTTCTTAGAAACTTTGACTTTGCAGACTTCATCGGTGTATTTGTTGCACGGATAGATTTGTGACCTTCGTCGCTAACTTCCGGTGTTTTTTATTCAATCAACGCATAATGCCGGGGAAGTTGGCAGCAACGCCGGCCTTCCTCGCACCGACACTTATTAAAAAACATAACGAACATTGTTACAACCTTAAAGTTTTTTCATTTTGTTGTACAGAGCAAGTTTTATAGAATATATGCATTATATTTACATACCTAAAAATAATGGTAATTTATTTGAAATCTGACGGCTAAGGTTTTTCCTGTTATGAAAATTTCGTTTAGTAGAGTGATGACATCCTGAAGTATTATATTGACATACACCACATTTTATTAATAAATAAACATGATTATGTAGAGGATCAACTTCGGAAGAGCGGTTGTGAAGTGAACAGTACCTTTTCAATACAAATATGAAGTGTAGAATTAAGCAGTTTTTTACGGGTTAAGCATTACAATTCATACACATAGCAAGACCCTGCTGACGTTCATTTTCAGCAATTAAACACGAGCCAATAACATCCTATGATGGATAGGTCAATAGCACTTTCTCTTTAAGATCAATGAACTATAAGGAGTGTTTATTACCGGTATTTTGACAAAGAGAAATTACACATGATTCGCAACAAAGAATATTTTTTTAATTTTCTTACCATGTATCCTCCCTTTGAGGAACAGCGTAATAAAAATACACAGAATTAGAAAAAATTAGAACAGTCTTCTATTTAGAACAACCTTGGTACATGTATCGTCTTTGCATGCATCTTTACATTGAACATCGTCAGACATTCTTTTCTTAGAACACGAATTGTTAAACTCTGTTGTAGCGCAAGATGAGATTAATAAAGATGAGTTGTATTTGCTAAATGCTGTCAAAATTGTTACATCTTCAAAAGACGTGCAGTAACCATTAAGAATATCTTTCATTTCGTTGGAAATAAGTAGATGTTTATAGGAACAAGCCAATTGTTTTGCTGTTGGGTTGTTATGGCAGCCGCCTCTGCTTCCAATTTTTCCGAAAATTAATTCTAAACGATTATGACATTTTATACATAAGTAAAACACTCATGTCCAGTTTTAAAATTTTGTAAAATACGTTTTTAATGCTTTCAATATAAATTAAAAATCCTATAAATCCTGTTTTCCTGACTGACTCGCACACTAGTTTTCCAGATGTCGAGTAGCAAAGTGATTGTATATAGAAATGGTTTTCATGAAGGGTAGAAAATACATTCCCGATATTATTTGAGTTACTAGGTTCCTCATATCCGTATAAAAAATTATTTTTGGATTTTAATGTATCAAAGTCACTAATAAATTTTATTAGAGCCTCACGACCGCTAAAACCGTCATTATTATTTCGACAAAATTGTTATCCATCAGCAACGGAATCACTTAAAAGTTGAGCAGTAAGTTTGAGATTCATTTTTTATAAAGTAATTTGTGTGCATTAATTTTAACTTATTAGCTAAATGTATTCGTGTTGAAGTTTGTTATTCAGAAAATTTCTGTGCTTACATGCGAAAACTTGTGTCTGATTTTTATTAAAGTATTACTGCACTTGTGCCTAATGCATGAGAGCGGCATGTTGGAAATGTAGTCCTTCAAGTTTCAACGCAGCATCGATAAGCAGCATCCTGCTTTTTTGACTGTTAGTGGCCAACTGTGCGCCATTTCCGTTTTTGGGTCTCCGCCTCCAGCTGCGGTAAATTGGCTTAACTTGAAAGCGATGACGCCGGCTCAATATATCCAACCTCCTTGCGTAACAGCATTGAGAATATTAATTACGTCCGTGGGGCAAGTACAGCCCACACAACCTGAAATATCTTTCGAGTTACTAGCTCTAAGATTTTTCGCAGAGTCTTTTAGATGTTGTGGAACAGTGGTTCGTGATAATTATGTGGTTCGTGATAATTACTAGCACAATCCAACGAGTGTGTTTATTAAATGCACCGCTTAACAACGAATTATAGCGCTTTGATGTACTGCGTTTTGGACGGCTTGATGACATCGTCCAGCAGATACAATAAAGACGTTATCGAAATGACGAATTGATGACGTCTTCCGATAGACAGTGTAACAAGATCTGATCTTGTTTCAGACCTGCCCCTCACTCCAAGTTCGTAATATACTAGAGGGAACAACTGTTCCCTCACGTAACCTACAACAATCAGGGAACACAAGTAATACTAGGCTAATTCAAAGAAATGCAAACTATGAATGTGCAAAGCGCAAGGACATGATACGCTACCATAATATGACATACACGCGCTCAAGATCATAGCAGCATACCCACCTCTGAAGGGCGTTGCGATGTAGCATGGGAGGATAAGTTAATTAACAGCGAATGCTACCGTGGGATTGAACTTGGATTCAACAGTTCACTTAAGGCCCAATTACATGGGGCAGCACTTGGCCTCGACTGCGGCAACTGAAATGACGCAACTTGTGGGTGCGCTATCAGACGAAGCAACGTTGCCAATTGCAGAGGTAGGTTGTAGCTCGCAGTGACTGCGGCATACGACTTCATGCTTCATCATTAATTGAAAAGCATCAAGAACGTATACAAAACTTAGATTCTGTTTTACGCTTTTAATTAAATGTCCTTGCATTATTTATTGTCTTTATTCTCTAAAAATGAATGAGATTGAAGGGTCATACGAATATTGATTCAATATAATTCTTTTGATATATTATTGACTTTTAGGAAAATAATATTTTATTTGTACATAATAAGAAACATAATAAGAAACATAAGAAACACTTGCTCATGCTACATCCAAAATGACGGTCAAAGCTCTGTGTAATCGTGAGAGATAACTTAAAAAAATAAGTAAAAGGAAAAAGACTTCGAAAAACGTGAAAATGGAATAGTTTTTAATTTCCCAACAGAAATTTTAAGAAAACTCAAGTTACAGTCGAAGAACAACAACAATAAAAATATATCGGGTTTCATATCTTCTCGGTATTCTCTGCAACATCATGCGGACATAGGCATTTGGGATATAATGGAGATACAGTGTAAGCCAGATTTCACCTATGAGTAACAAATATCTACGAAATTTTGGCTGAAACGCGTAAACAAACATATAATCAAAATGAAAATCCGTAGCTTGTTCAACGTACGGTCAGAAAGATAATTTTTCCACGATTCACATGCTCAAATTACGCTATATTTAAACAATTTAAACAATTTAAACAATTTATTTACCACAGGTGATACAGAGGTAGAATGTTTCTTAAGTCTAGTACAATGGTTTAAATTTGAGTATAGCTACCTGTGGGCCCGAACAAGTTCAGCGACTTCTAGGGCATCCTATCATCACGTAATTCTAAGGTGTACAATAATGTTTAACCTAGTTTACTTAACCTAGTTTCGCATTAGACTGATCATTGAGATAATTTACTCGATATTTTATGCTGTATTTTACAATATAGGTCAAATCGGCTATATTTAACAGTATGTTCGATAAAACGATTCAAGAGCAGACTGAAGATCGGTTATGTTACCCAAAGCAAGTTACATTATTACATTATCATTAGTTACATGTAGGAGGCAAGATTTGACATGGTGATCTTACACGACTAGTATTCTGATGGGAAGTGAGACTCAAGATGTCTTTTGAATACTTTGTACGAATTACATTTACGGATCTCCGCAGGTATAGAGTTCCAAGTTTTGGTTCCAACGAAGAGGATAATGTGTTGCGACCGGGCCTTCGAATAATAAGGAAGCATGAATTTACTTCTATTTCGGGTTAAATGGTCGTGATGACCAGTTTGCGCAGTCAATAATTGTCTTAGGCTATTGTCGCCATCATTTCTTAATGTTTTGTAAATGAAATTACAGATGGAGATTTTGTAGAGATCCGAAAGTTTAAGTATTTGTAAATTTTTGAAAGAATCATTTGTTTGAGCATTATATTCTAGGTTCTTTACCGCTCTGACAGCTCTTTTCTGCAGAGTAAAAATTTTGTTGGTTTTATTTTTATCAGTTCCGTGCCACGCTTCTATTCCGTATTGCACGTATGGAGAAATAAGCGTTCGGTAGAGCATTTGTAAAGCTGTTTTAGGCAGAAAATTTTTAACTTTGTTCAGGATTCCGATGGATTTTGATAATTTAGAACTAATGTGAGTGATGTGCTCTTTGAAGGTCAGATGTTTATCTACTATGATGCCCAGAAACTTACATGAGTTGGTTTCTTCGATTTCACCTTCGCCAATTTTACTGTATGGGAGAGATACATCTTTCTTGTATGAGAATGTAATATAATTTGTTTTATCAATATTATGGCTTATTTTATTAGCTTTGAGCCACGATGAAACCTTATGAAGTTCATTATTTATACTCTTTACAATCATAGCGGGATTTTGGTTCGGAAGGACCGCAGAAAGCGTACTGTCATCGGCAAAAAGTATGAATTTGAAGAATGATGTAGATTTTACAATATCATTGATAAAAATCAGAAACAGGAGAGGCCCAAGAACAGATCCTTGTGGAACTCCATGGCTAATTGTCTGTGGGTCTGATTTTGCGTCGTCAATGACAACGTATTGCTTCCGATTTGTTAGGTATGATCTGAACCAATCATGGGCAATCCCTCGAATGCCATAACAGTGTAGTTTCGAGATAAGTATTTTATGGTCCACACAATCGAATGCTTTTCTAAAGTCAAGAAATACAGAGAAGACAGGCTTTCCTTCATCTATATTAGAATAGAGGAATTGTAAATGATTTAATATAGCCTGTGTTGTTGATTTTTTAGAGCGAAAGCCGTATTGTTTATCGTAAAGAAATGATTTTTGTTCAAAATAAGAGTACACTTTTTTATACACAATCTTTTCGAATACTTTGCTAATAATTGGTAGTACGGAGATAGGTCGATAATTGTTTACACAGGTTTTTTCACCACTTTTAAAGATAGGGGTTACTCTAGCAACTTTGAGGGAATTCGGGAAAGTGCCTAGTGAGAGAGACTGGTTAATAATATTTGATATCAGCGGGGCTACAAGGTCAGCAATAACTTTAAGTACTTTAGTCGGAAACGTTTGTAGCCCACTCGATTTATTTTTCATGTTGTTTATGCACGTAATCACATCGGAGGAGTTTGTAGGCGTAAAGAAAAAGGAGTTGGGTTCTCGAATATGATCCATAAATTCCAGGTGATCAGTAGGTTCACTTGGAATACCATCAGCTATAGTTTTCCCTACGTTTACGAAGAAGTTGTTAAAGAGATTAGCAATTTCTTTCTTCTCATGGTATTTCACATTATCTTGAATGACATATTCAATTTTCATTTAATCGGCATTATTCGGTTTACAGCAAGAGTTAAGGAGATGCCAAGTCTTTTTAACGTCAGTTTTGAATTGAGTAAACTTGAGCGTATAGTAGTTCTTTTTTGATGTTCTTATCTGGTTTGTTACATAGTTTCTGAATCGGTTATATGTTTCTCTAGATATTCGCCCTTCGCAAAGGAGGGCTAGGTACGCTTGACGTTTCTTTATGTTTATTACGATGTCTCTAGTAATCCAGGGCTTTTGTTTATTTTTCGGGGTAACTGTACGAGTTACAATTGGGCAACACTGATTGTATGCGGTCATTATAGTTTCAGTCAACTTTACTACTGCTTCATCAATGCTCGTAGCATTATAATTTTGTTGAGAGATGTGCAATGTAGGCATTGATTCTTCTAGAACGGTGCGCATTTCTTCAAGATTTGATTCGTTTATTTTACGATATGAGTAAGTTTCAGCCCGTGCCTTGGTGCAAGCAATATAGACATTTTTCTTAATAAGAAAAACTGGGAAGTGATCTGATAAGTCAGAAGTAATTATTCCAGCAAAAAAATCACTTGGGTCTGTCATAAAGATATTTTCAAGCAGCGTAGCACACTCTGAGGTTATTCGTGTAGGCTCTGTAATGATCGGAAGGAAGGATTGAGACTGAAAGGTTGTTAGGAAATTAGAGATTGGTTCATAGCTTTCATGTTTCAGTAGATCATAATTGAAGTCACCGCATATTATTATGTCATTGTATAAGGGCCTGTTGAACTGAGAAATAATACGATTCAGCTCATTCAGGAAGGATATAGGACAGGCTGTAGGAGGCCTATACACCGTTCCAAGCACAATGCGTTTACCATCTCTAGACAGTTCCACGAAGAGTGATTCTATATGATCCTGATTCATTGTTGCACTTGCTATGGTTCTCGAGTCTATGTGGTTAGATATATATGTGCTGATGCCTCCGCCCCGCTGTTTTTTTCTTAGCGAATGGTAACTATGATAATTTTCAAATCGAATCATGTTTTTAGTCGAGTCATCTAGCCAGCTTTCGGTGAAGCTAATCACGTCTAGGTTATATTTAAGTTCAGTAATAGTACATTGTATCTCTTCCAATTTTGGATAGAGTGACCTACAGTTCCAACACAGGAGTGAGAAATCTCGGTCAGTTATTCGTATAGTTTCGTTGAATTTTGATATATTAGTATACCTACACTCTTGAGAGTCGTTTAGGTTTGATATATTCTGTTCAAATGATTGAGATCTGGGTCGACTTCCTCGAATATCTCAGGGTGATCAGTCATTTAAAATTAGTAAACAGTAAGAAGTAGGTACTATAGAGCTTAAAAACGAAATACAGAGTCAAGCTTTAAGGGACATTTTTGTCTAAAAAACTAGCTTATGAAGTACGAGAGAATAGAGTATAAAAAAATCTAGTGCGATTACGTGAGTACACATAAACTCAGTCCATGAGCGAATAATATTGGAGTTCAATATCACAACATTGGTGTAAACAGATTGCCGCATGAAGGCGTTTTTACAAGTTCACATACAACAGGTAATAAGTTTTAAAGAGTATAACGACAATGATATAATAAGCTAATATGGTTTACGCGTAATAATAACTTTAGTGGTAAAAAAAGAAAAAAATTCACAGTAACATTGGGAGGTGAAAAATTGCTGGTTGCGTTGTTTCAAAAGTTCACACATAGCTGTCATAAATGTTTACAAACATCTGTTATACATTTGTATAGATTCAGGTTAGACTAACATCAAGTTGAGTTTAAACTGACATGATACCTAATTGAGGTTAAATTAACACGAAACTGACATATCTAATTTAGGGGATCACCTAGTCTGGTCACGCATGACCTGCTTCGATGTCATATTAAGTTGTTGCATCAGGTATTGCTCGAGGTCATCTGGCGTGTTGATCTCGCGGCGTCTTGAATCTTATTTCATTTGTCTAATTGTATTTTCCCTTTTTCCTATTCACAGAAACGCTCTCTGGGGTAGTGATAGATCTACTTTTGAATCATTTGCATGCGCAATAAAATTAATTAAGCGGATTGTGTTAGGATATAATGTGATGCGCACATATATATTTGAGATGAGGCAGGCAACCGGTAGGTCGACGCTGCGCGGGCCGAGGGGCATAGAAAGGGAGGACATCAGGAGCAGGGAGGAGTAGGTATAAGGGGAAGAAACTGTATTGAGAGCTAGTTCGGAATACATCACACATACGGGAGTTATTGTAAATAGACAACATAGCGTAGGAAAATAGTGGGTTAAAAAAGATTATTATCTACGAGCAAGGGAACTAAGGAGTGTTTGTATTTGAGAGGGTAGAGCAGAGTAATTTCGAATTGGGAAGAAGTACACGTTGCACAAAGAGGTGACGCTCGAGGGATAGCCAATAGCAGGTCTCCGGCTTTTGGCGGGCCTCCGCTTAGCCGATGTGCGCCCCTTGTTCGGGGTGGCGTATAAATAACGCAGGGAGAAGGCTAGCCGGTCTATTTCGCCGATTTACTGACTCAGTGCAGGATGTAGGCCCACGAAATCTACGATGGGAGGTGAGATATTGTTCTTTGTTAGAAAATTGAAGCGTATTAAAATTGTGTTATAAATTTGGGTTATTAAAAGATTGGAACGATCAAGTAGATATGGGTGATAAATTTAAACACGTTGTCTGCTAACGCTGGTTAGAATTGGGAAGTGCCATCGAGTAACGTCTTTGTATTTTCAACCGCGGTGTGTCAATTTTATTTGAAATTGCATGGAAATTCAGAACATCTGTGCTTTATACTTTCTCGAAGTGAAGTCTTTATATTGAAGTTGTTGTCTCCGGCAGGGCGCAGTGATTTTCATTGTTAATATCAGAATGCAAATTAGCTCTTGGGGTTTTCATTTTTAGATTATTCTCGAATTGTTCTCGTGTTTAGAGTTTCACTTTAATATAGGGGGTAAAAGAATTATTTAAATTATTTCTCATATGGAATTCATTTAAATGGGAGTCTTCGTTTGTAACAGGGAAGTTAAAATGTCGAGAGTTAGTTAAAATTCATAGTGTGGGGAAAGGCTAGATTGTCTCTCAAATAAAATGTGCGGCATTAATGTACTTCGGCTTTAGTTTGCATTCAGAGGGAAATAAAAATTTTTTTAGTGTGATTAATTGTTTTAAGAGATTAATTGTTTAATGACGTTCATGTCTCGGGGAATAGATTATGCAACCCTGTTTATTGTTACAGGCGGGTGGGGTTGTTGTATCGCCGCAACCTGGGTACTCTCTCTGCAACCGAGGGCTGTCTCTGCAGCTGGGCATTCTCGGAGACGTGGTGCTCTCTGCAGCTTTCAAATCTCATGCAGCTTGGGGAGGCTGCACCGCGGAGGAATGTTGATAATGAGTATAGTAAAACATCTGGGGGGTCACATCAAGTTTCCATCGAGAAAAACCCCATTGCGCACACTAGGAGCAGGCACTCTGTGTACAGGGAAGTAAGTGTCTGGATGCTCGCGCGCGCGCGTTGAGTGCTAATCGTGGGGGCTAGCCGTGTGCAATGATGCGCGGTACATTTTCCAGTGTGTGTTTTTGGCATGTGTAGGTAACAACATTTTTCATTTCTATTCCCTTGTATTGTGATTTGTAACGCAAAGGTTGGGCATTGCAGCAGTGTAGGCTTCTCACATTTGCCACGCGAATATTTAAAGGTGCACTTGCCAGTTAATCCAAATGCTTAATCACGTGTTCAACATTAGCACTTAAATAAAGTAATAATGAATGTATCAGGTGCTTTTCATTGTCCCATGTTAACTAGAGGTACTTGTGTGGGTGAGCAGATCAGTAGTTATTTTGTCTGTTTTTTCCACCTGTTCTGTATTTCCTCCTGATGTGTTATTTCCGATCTGTATTTTCATCTTTCCCCTTTTACTAAGGAGGTTTAAAGCCCTCTATTCGAACTTACACAGTGGAGGCACCTGATCAGCGCCGTGGCCAACACTGTGCCTCAAGTTTCGTGACAATTGTTTTCAAGTAAAAAATAGAGATGGAAACATGTTTGTATATTTACGTAGATATACATATACCTACATACGTATGCACACACACACATGCACACATATGAATGCATATAAGTATTGAAAATAAACATAAGGGAGAAAATGTTAAAGATGAAAAGATAAAAACCACTTATCTCCTACTTCATCAAAAATGACACTCGAGCTCACGGTAATCGTAAGAAATCATTTTGAAAAAAAATAACTAAAACGAAAAAAGACTTCGAAAAACGTTAAAATTAATTGGTTTTTAATTCCATAATACAAGTTTTTAAGAAAGCTCAAGATGCAGTCAAGAAACAACAACAAAAAAACAAAAAAAAAACATCTCGGGTTTCACATCCTATCGCTATTTTCTTCAGCATTATACGGACGTGAGTACATGGGATAAAATGAAATGCTATTGTGGCCGGATATCACTTCTGAGTGGTAAATAATTGCAAAATTTTTAAACAGTGGTCCAGAGTAATAATTTTAGTTACTGAAATTTAAAGTTATTTCTGATTTGAAAGTTAAGTGCTAGTGTTAGCTCAACGCACAAAAAAATTAAGATAATTAAAAAAAGTGCTAAAATGCTAAATTCCTCAAACCCCCCTAGCTCAGCCGAAATCGATTGAAAACCTTCATGAATGATTTCGAAATAGTGTGACAACGTTAGCCAAAAATTAATTTAATAAAAATATAGCACAACCCTGACACCTATAAACCTGCACACTGATGTACTTAGAAAAATGTACATCAGAGTTTGTTTATCATACGAATGTTAAATATAAATACAGAAAATAAAAAATAACAATATATACATGAGAAAGTTTGAGAGAATACTCCTAATAGCTAAGAAAAAAACTTTCATAGTTGACAAAAATAAGTAAGATCAATATTAGAATGACTTAACGAACGGAACAAAATAATTACTAATTTTCTAATAGAAATTTCAGGTAAATGGGAAATTCTCACCGAATTCCTGCAGGCCTACACATATACTCTAAATTCTTTTACTGTTCTAGAGTTTCTGATATGCTGGGGAAGCTTGTTCCACACTAGAGCTCCAGTAAATGAGAGAGCTTTTTGTCCCACGTTAGATAAACGGTAACTGACCGAGACATCATTCCTCCGATTTGGTTTTTTGTTTGGGATATTGGATGAAAAATTTTTTACCACATCTGCATTACTCTGAGGGAGGTACAGAGATGAGAACACTCGTCGAGCTTTTTGGATCACGAATTTGTTCGGTATTGGGGTCCAACCGAGTTTTCTTAAAAGAAGGGTAGCATGATCGTGTTTCTTGAAATTTCCTTCGCATACCACTTCGGCTGCGAAGTTAAAATCTCCCACACTAGACTGCAGTAGTTCAGACGCAATAAAATTAAAGACTGAATCACTAATAACCTGGGTTTTTCGTCATGTGTGTTCTTAATGCGATGAAAGAACATTAAGGTTCCGTTGATTTTGTCGCACACTGTTTCTACGTGTGAGTTGAAAATCATATTTTTGTCGAACCAAACACCAAGATTTTTTACCGTATCTACTGTTTCAATTTTATCGTCTCCAAATGTTAACGTAAATGGTGGTAAAGTTCTGGTCGCATTCTGTGATTCAGAAATAATGCATTGCGTTTTACTTGCGTTCAGTTTGGGGTCATTATGGTCATACCACAATTTCAGATTTCTTAGAAGGTTTTTAGCGTTGGCTTGTGATTCTTTCAGATCAGCTGTCGAACTATTCATGGCGATTCGTACGTCATCAGCATACATTGAAATTTTTGTGTTTGCCGGCATAGTGGGGAAATCACTGATGAAAATTAAAAAGAGGAGCGGGCCGAGGATTGAACCTTGGGGAAGAAAAGAAAAAAACACTTAATTTTCAATATGGGAACGCCAAAATCATTTGGTGTAAATGGTGACATTTTGTTATTCAAGCACACTGCATGAGAGCGGTTTAGTAGATAACTTTCAAACTACTGAGTGTCAATTCTGAGGTACAAAATTTTTTGTAGAAGTTTTTTATGCTCAACACTGTTGAAAGCTTTGGAGAGGTCAAGCAATAGTAGGAGAGTTTATTTTTTTCCATATCATTGTATTAATTTTCTGTTTTGTTAAGCAGGGTGTCTTGAATACTGGCGTTTCTTCTGTAAGCATATTGATTGCGGTGAACTAGATGTGACTCGTTTAGTAAGCCGAGCGCTGATTTTTCATTACATCCATACATACATGTACCAGGATTCTCCTCCCTATGGGAGGGTAGTCGACAGCAGGCCATAATCATCACTCTTAATCACTAGAAGGCGAGAGAGGCAGCACTGGCTGCCCCAGACTGCCAGGATCAGCAGCAGCCCAGCACAACCATCTTCCACAGTCAGGCCCGACAGCCATCACTGGTTGACCCCGACCGCTTCATTGAGTGTAGCCCCTCCCCCCCACAGGAAAGGTCAATCCCATCACACACGGGCAAGCTTCCAGTACCGCATCAAAAAAAAATAGAATTGCCTTTTTATGCATTGCTTCCACTCATTTCTGTCAGCAGTCATCCCTCTTGCAACATCCACAGTCAGACCCTTCTCAGACAAAGCACGTTTCACCCCATCCATCCAACTCATCCGTGGTCTACCTCACGCTCTAATACCACTCACTTCGAACGTATAAATCTTTTTCACCAGCCGCTCAACATTCATTTTTTAAACATGCCCAAACCATCCAAGCACTCTTTAATTAATCCACCCGCCTGCTCTACTTTTTGACAACACCCGTCTGCCCCCTAGCCAACTCATTCCTAATCCTATCTCTTCTTGTTACTCCATACATGCTCCCCAAACACTTCATCTCAAACGCAACCAACTTCCTCCTCTCAGCTGCCCTCAAACCCCAAGATTCTGCTAATGTAGATGGTGTGTTATTTCTTTTTCTAATATTTTGGACACAACAGGCTGGAGACTGATTGGTCTGTAGTTTGACGCTCTATCGATATCACCAGATTTATGTAATGGCTTAATAATGGATAGTTTCCATTGATCGGGAAACTTGTTCATGGCTATAGATGTTTTTACGTCATAGCCGTGTGGCTTTAGGACCAGCCAGGCAAACGAGGGTTCGAGTCCTGGCGCTGGTGGCGATTTTCTCTGTTGGGTATAGGGGAAAAATTCCAAACACTATACCCCACTCTACCCAGGTGTCTGACATGGGTACCGGTCTTGACCGGGGGAAAATGTCCTGGTGTTAGTTATAAGGCATTTAAAAATCCAATGTACAAGGTGATATGCATCAGGCTTTAAATCGGAAATAAAGCATCCGTAGATGCCGTTGTTTATTATCAAACAAATCAGGGGTGCTGTGACAGAGAAGATGTCTTTTATATATTGTAGGCTAATGCTATTATGTCTTGTCGCTTAAGTATTTTTTAGTGAGTACACCTTTTCTCGTTTTATAACCACACGTCAAAACAATATAGCAACAGTTTGCACAATCATACAACAGCGAATAAAAACTAATAACAGTGGCTCAAATATAACAACATCCAGTTCAAATCTAGTGACGATGCTGCAAAATTGATAACAGATGCAAAATGTAGTGACAGTGACAAATAAATGTAACGTTGCTTCAAATTGTATGACACTCTCAGAATGTTGCAACAGACGATCATTTTCTTTAACAAATAGTCAAATCTTGTAACAATGCTTCAAATAGCCAGTATCACAGGTTCTAAATAATGTAACAGATGCAAAAAATAGTAACGAAGAGTCATAAGATGTAACAACATCTTTTAAACCCTATTGACGAGAGAAATCTTTTTTTTTACACTAACATATTAAAAAAAGTGAAAATAATGGGTTCACCTTGAAATCCCGAACGTCAAAATCCCAGAAATCAAAATCTCGAATATCTAATTCCCTACCATATTCGGCAATGAAATACATACTGTACATGCCAGTTGGCAACCCTGATTACAACATTCGGGATTTTGATTTTTGGGATTTGGATATTCGGGATTTCGATATTCGATATTTTCACTTTCGGGAGCATCAATGCCACCCGACAATAATACATATGGGACTACATACAGTATGTACATTCCATTACTTTCCGGTCAATGGATGATATAATATCTGACCGGGAAGTATGTACTGGAATTTTCCAAAACAACCCTGACGTGGCCGGTTCACGTGTGATACATATGATGTTCATTCTTTATTGTAATTATCGATAATTTTGTATGCATAGTTTGAATATGCATCGTGTACTACGCTATATGCTACTTTAGTGTTTATTGTACTTATAAAAAACTCTGTCAGAAATTTTTAATTTGTTACAATAATATATACGTACGTTACTATTTTTTGTGTAATTGTTATCCTTTTTGAACGTTGTTTCAATAAACCGACTCTGTCACTACACATTGTTTTTTTGTTTTGATATATAGTTTCACTGTCATTCATTTTGCCTGGTGTCGCTATAATTTGTCGTTGTTGCTATTTTTCGCGACACTGTCTCTATATTTCTATTCCCTGTTATATTCAATGGTTCGTCGTCGTTGAATTTGCAGTTCGTCGGAACATTTTGAAAGAATGTGGTTATAAAACGAGAAAAGGTGTATAAGACTTTTCGTATCTCTATTTCGCAAACCCGCTTTGGTCTCCATTTTTTTTAGTATTTGGGAGTGAAACATCGCTCAGATTAACACCAGTAGATGTGTCTGAAACTGTCCTAGACACTTCATTGAAAACCTATTCGCCAACTTCTGAGAAGAAAGTGTTAAAGTAATTCGCCGTTTTTGATTGGTTGTCATACGTGCTTTTGCAGTCACGTTGCAAGCAGCAAGCAGTGACGATGAAGGGACCAGCTATGCCAACAGACATTAGCAGCAACCATGACAAATAACACTATTCAACTCTTACTAATCTACTAAATAATCCTCTTTCAATGGGCGGTGGCTGGGGAAAGAGATTGGTGGGATGCATGTTAGTTGTAAGAGTGGAATAGTAGAGAAGTCTTTCGTCGTCATCATCTCGCATCCTGGAAACGTAAAAAATTTAAATGACTTTTTACAGTTCAATTTTCTACGGTTAAACTCTTCCAATAAAAAAATTAAGTAGAATAGTCCATGTTACAGGACTCCAAACTTCAAACAACTATGCGAATAAAATGTCAAATACTTGAGATGTATAACACTGAGTAAACATCCGCATTCTCGAATATCAGAACAATATATTCCCATTCGCGAATGTTGAAAAACAGACGCTCGGTCCAGTACTACTGCCTACTACAGACGGTCGTCCAGCAGATACAATAACGTCATCTTCTAAAGAACGAATTGATGAAGTTTTCCAATGTACGGATTATGGGCTTCATTCAGTCTGCACTCTGATACAGTCCAGCGCTTGAGCCCTCGTGAAAGTTTTCATTTCCCTCGACGGGATTATTGATATTGGTTCTGGATTGGATTATTAGTTCTGAGTCTTCGAGTATACAGGGGATCCAAAGAAAGTTCTGGCGACACTGTAACAACAAAACTGCAACAAGATTTACGGAAACGAGTTTCAAAAAGGAATGAGTTCTAGATCGGTTCATGGACCATACTTACTGTAGATTGGGTGATAAAAGCTAGCACTCAGCCCCCTCCCTCCCTACTTCAAAAAAATTCAGCGTTTCAAACTTGAAATTTGTAAATGGGTTTCCATCACAATTCTACGTAGCTGCAATTCGTTTAGAACCAAGCCGGTACAAATTACAGCGTTTCACTCGATGTATATCTTCATTTTTGTCCCGTGTATTCTTTGAGAAATTGGTATCATCCCTCGTAAAAGTAAATCATATCCCCCACTTTAGAAACGTCCTTTTATTATTCTGAACTGATATTTTACCCTGTTTGCGTTAAAATATATAGTTATTTTACGTTAAAAATTTTCTCCGCTTGAAAGTACGGACGTTTTTAAATGAAATGTTCAGTTGCACCGAAATATTCCCGCAAAATCATTAACACAAATCTGAGCAATGCGCGCTCAACAAAGCAACGAAAATCATTCAACTAAACTGGATCCATCGAGAACTTCGAGGAGACTAGACCTCAACATGAAGAAAATGCTAAGAAAAGATTAATGCATCAGCCTTACTTAACCTAAGGTATATTTACCTAACTAAAATATGAGGTCGTACATAAGTAGTAGAAACGAATGTGAAACCTTATTGTTTTGTTCATCAGCTACAATGCATATATTATTCGAATCAGAGTCAGGTTTGCGCAGTACATAAATGAAGTTCAGATGAGTTTATGGGGGAAATTTGGTAGTTTTTGTATAACCAATGATTTAAATACCTCACTGTTAATTGAAAAAATGAAATTTTACTTTGGTTCAAAGTTAAGCCCCCGCATGGAAATACTCGCTTTTAAACACGCGTGGGACATCAAAGACAAAAATGACATCTTGCTATAAACAAAATGATTACTTTTGCTTCACGTCCTCTCAGTGAAGAGTGCGAGCCTTCAACCTTAAATGTGATTGAAACTTCAATAGCTCTGCCCGTAATTCAACGAAAGTTAAGTATTCAAATGATTAGGCTGATAAAAGACTTTTCATGCCATTGAACCACTTTAAGTATCGAGTTGATTTGGCCGTGCTGGATAAGTGTAATGTATTATTTCGATGCGAGGTAATGCAGGAACTTCTTTTCTAGTACTTCTTAAAACTTTAGATTCAAATGGAAATTATTCGGAAAGTATTTCTTAAGACTTAATATTGGTGGAGACTGAAACTAAATGATAGACCTCAGTGAAGAAATTACCAAACCTTCTTTGGATGACTTTCAAACTTACAGTAATTACTAACTGGAAGTTTTTAATGTTTTTTATGTCTGCAGTATGCTGCTCTTGTATTTAGTAGGGTTTTCACGATGAAATTTTATGATCAGTGAACATGTTATTCCAAGAAAGGGCTTGATTCTGATTACCAAAGATTATGAACAAAAATGTCACGAACTTTTCAACTAACTGACGAAGAGTATAACAGACAAATCGAGGATGACTAGAAGCCTATGAACATCGAGAACACTAGACATATAGATACATATGTATTAATAAATAACATTATTTGATGTTTAAAAAGAAATATAAAATGAATAGAACTACAACCCAAGATGACGGACATCAATCACAGAAAGTCACGTCCCGGACTCGGTCGCCGTCATTCGTTGAGCGCTCCCAATAAATGATACACGGAGAAAATTGCTCACACTCCCAAATTCAAGCCTACAAGGTGTTATTTCTTCGGTACTTTCTTATGAGGCGTCGTCCAGATATTTTGATGACCATATCTTTCAATGAATAATTCATTCCTGTGAGTCATCGCAGTTGCCAACATTGGTACTTTCGTAGGCGTCCTCGAATTATAGGGCTCCGAGCAACACGATCAAAGTTATTATCAAGCAGGAAAAATATCAACGTCGTCTGTCTCAATTATCAGCAAATTTATAAACCACGGTCCCAAATGAGTAAATTTTTATGATTGGATATATTGCCATCGAGGCGGAATGATAAAGTGAAATACATGCAGCATACAGGGGAATTGTATGTTCGTGCCAAGTTTAATTCGTTTCTAGAAAAATACTGAGCGAGTGAAAAAATACATACCAGTATTATCTTTGTACAATAACGTATAATTTTATAGAAGGCAAAGAAAGAAAGAAAGAAAGAAGATTTATACATGGGCGAATTGATGAATTGGGTTCATTCACGATAGTGAGGAGCGAAAACCTTATCCCTGTTCAAATGCTGTTAATACTGAGAAAATTTTATTTATCTATTGTTCTTTGCGTTATGGGTAGAATTTTGTTGATGATTGGAATATTTATAGTGGTACGAGATGAACACTATCAACATATGTTTTGACTCATTCTGCGGTCTGATGTCATACAGCACTTATACTCTTATCATCAAGTTGAGGACCAAATTACTCATGTAGCTCACTTAACAATTCAAAACAAAAAATTGAAAAATAAGAGAATGCATTTGCATTATTTTAGTAACAACCATTGATTCCATTAGTCTAAGCTGCTATAAGGTGATAACTTTATAAAATCAAACAAAATCTGGTGCTCCTCGTAAAGAATTTTTAGTTCTCTTAGGAATTTCATGCGTAAAATCAAAGAATAAATCTATTCCTACTGGTAAAGAGTTGCAAGATGTTAGCATCAGGCAAAAGTGTTATACATGGAAGTTAATGTTGAAGTTGAAGCAGATTTGTTGCGGCAATTCAACTGCATCAGTACGTTTGATAAGGAAGTTCTGGCTTCCCTACGTACGAACACCCGAGTTACGAACATTCGGAGTTACGAAAACCAGCTAAATGATGTTATATATGTAAATTAAAGTTAAATAGCATTGATTGTCATTATTACTTTCAGTAAATATTCTCATTACTCGAATCATTAATAATACATCTTTCATATCTTATCTCTCTTTTACCATGATATTCAATAGCTCTACCTCACTGAAACCAAGTGAAAAATTGACTCAAAAACGTCTATAAAGGACAGTGCCAGGAGTACTCTGAGAGACCAGTCAACCAAACTTGAATCCATATTTTAGATAATAGGTTATGTAACAAAATTTTCGTTTGTCTGTTGCAATATTGATTAGACATTCTACCGAATGGTGATCAGAAATGGACGGTAAAATCTCTGCCGAGTACTGCTATAGGGGATTGTTTGCTATCGCTATATTGGTGTAGAAGAGTTTTGGAAGTGTTAGTAACGCGCGTTGGTTCTTGAATCACTTGCGAGAGATTAAGTCCGTGCAATATTTTGCTTAGCTGATTGTTGTTATTGGTCAGATCTAAAAATGCATGAACCGCAACCTTTCTTATTCTTAACTCCGTCATATAATGGTACAATGTGTAGCCTGTTATGTTTAACTATGAACTATCGACTCATTATTTAAAGCACGTTTCAGATACGCATAGAATGTCGGTGTCGCTAGTAATCAACATTACCCTTATATCATCTATTTTTTTGTTGAGACTGCGAGCATTTGTACGCATTTTTTACATTATTCATTTTTATAGGCAGTTGTTTATTCGAGTTATTGCATTTGCTAGGTCTAGCGGAGTATTTAGTATTGGCTTGGCCTCTTGTTCATTTTTGCTTAAATCGCTAATTGTGATCTCGGTTTTAGGTGAGGATTCAATTTGATCAATGTTATTTAGTCAAACAATGGGAGTAAGAAAGACAATGTTAACATTACGCAATTTTACAAGGACGCTGTAGTGGTCCTGTTCCGATGCATGCTCACCGGAGGACAATTCATCAAAATATTTGTCTACATTAAATATGTGAATTGGTATTCTCATCACATTTGAAATTATTTGGGATATGAGGTCCTCAACTCCATGATCGAAAACTTTTCTATCGATGTATTCATCGATAAGTAGTTTGAAATTTCCACTGTTTTTGTCAACGTATTTTGCATTCTGGTCTTTGTTCCTAGAGCTCTCAGTTATGATGTTTCCTTCACCGATAGATAATTCCATTGCAAGGTTTGTTGTGATGCAAGCTGTGTCGTTATTGCGTGGAGGAGACAGTGTCCGTCAGCTAAAGTGAAAGTAAAGTATCGTAAGGTTCTCGACAATTGGAGTCGACATAAGGAGAAATACTGGCACGTATCATAGGCGCAAGGTCCTGAGAACTTTTATGTGAATTTAAAGGAAAAAGTCCCTCGGCTATGATTTGAATGTTTGATGCAGTAAAAAAAATCGACGACGGGCTTGGAGGCACACATTGTCTTAATGATTTGTGGAAAAATGCTACTGTATGAGACAGATCATTAATAATTTCGTGAATTATTTGTAGTGGGTGCAAGTACCCATTGAAAGAAGTAAAAGTATTTTTTTTTCTTCATCCTTGTAGCTTACGCTCTGGGGTGTTTTACTCCCAGTATCAGTTTGTGCGCGAGTATTATCGAGCATATCATTTGGAGAATAAGAAGAGTTTGCAGTGCTTGAAATGCCTAAACAGGATTCCTTGTTATTAAAAACTACACTACTTGAAATTCCAGGTCCTAACAGAACGCTTACAGTTTATTTACTGTCGCGTACTACTTATGAAAGTGGCGTTAGTGTCCCTATCGATGATGGACAATTCTGATCTTTGTCTGTGACGCAGAGCTGTGAAGATGCCGCGCTCATTGAGATGAGGCGCAAGTGGTTGTGGTGCTGCAGCTGAGGTTTGACTGCTTGGAACCGTCAAATGATGCAGGAGGTATGACAGATATGCTTTCCTTCAGAAGGTGATTTTGGTTGTATAGCTTGTATAAACTATCCCAGAAAATAAATTTTCATAGTTAATTATCCCCAGATCCAGCTAGTGTCACCCTAATGTGGTTTGTCTGTCAATTATGGATTCATATTAGAAAAGTTTTAGAAGCCAATGTGTTGTAATACATTTCATGCACCAACTTTCTTGGAAATAAAAGGCTTTTCATTTCTTTCTTTTTGTTCTTGCACGTTCTGGTATCTTTCCCGGCCCCGAGACAAATTCTTATATCAGGCGAGGAATGGAGCTATTTATAATTTATTTCATATTTCTCTCATATATACTTCGATTTTAAGAACATGTATAATGTTACGAGGCTTTGGGCGCTACACCAGTAACAAGAGATGTTATCTTACCACTCACAACGCAATTGACTGATTAGAAATTAATTTCAGCCTCCCTTACCACACCAAAGATGTTCAGAGAGAGGAAGGATGTAAGCACCGTTTAGCAGTGGTTGCCGCGTGCGATAAAATGAGAGATAAACGATAAATGATAATTATCGCTAAGGTCAAACCTTTTATCGTTTATCTTTTATTGCATAGTTTTGTAAAATAATTGCTCATTCACTTACCGCTAGTCCCAAAAAATTAGGAACGATAAACGATAAATTCAAAGACGACTTTTGTAAAAATTAAAAAAATTTGCACGACGGCAATAGTCACTTCAGCCCGCCTGACGTTTTCAGACCTGAAATACCTCATATGAGAGCTGCCAAGTGTGTGTGTGTGTGTGTGTCTGTGTGTAGCTGGCCAATCACAGCTGCGCATGTTCAGCACTGGAGCGCATGTTCAGCACTGCTGGTGACGTCATCAGGCCCAAGCGTGCAAGCATGACCAGCGACAGGTTTGAGAAACTGGTCTTCACCAAGGGAAACATGTAGCTCCTGGATGCTATCTTGAGGAGGGAGAGTCTGACTCAGAGAGAGATACTTATGTGGAATAGAACTTGTAGGCCATAGACTGGTTCCAGTGACAGTTTTTGTTTAGTTTAATTAATTTTCACTGTGGAAAAATAGTTTGTATGCTTTTTTTAATATTTCAACTAAATAAAGGTACTTATCATTTATCGCTTTTGTTATCGCAAGTAAAAAACAATTTATCGCTATCGTTTTACCGTTTATCGCTTGCCGCAGGTTGGGTTTTGAAATTTTGTATCGTTTATTGTTTATTGCAGGTTAGGGGAAAATTATCGTTCTATCGTTATCGCAAGTTGAAAAAAAGTTATCGCGGCAACCACTGACGTTTAGTACAGAGTGAAGGGAACATGGAATCTATGCACAAGGCGTGCTCCTGCGCAGGGTCCTACGTACATGGAAACAGTAAGTTGAGAAAGAAGGATATGAAACAAGATAAAAATTGAAGAAGAAAGTTGAAGGTGCTGAAAAACAGAAGATCAGTGAACCGAAAAAAAAGACGGTACTTAAAAAAATAAAAGGCACGTTCTATTTCAACAAAAAGAAGGCTTACCTAACTCTCAGCTCGCGTCCTAGCACTTTTCCCTTTTGAGAGTTAATTCCTATTGATACAATAGTTGTATCCCTACGGAGATTCGCAATGGAATGCAAATGTCACCAAATAATTAGAAACGGTAATACTGGTATTAGTATTCACCCGCACACGCGCGCTACGATTAGAACCCTGCAAATTAAAATCATTACCGGTTCTCACCGGTTTAATCTGTATACCAATGACTTACAGACTTACAGTCCGCTAGCATTTCCTTTTGGCAACGTCCTCACTTGTTTGGTCTTCTGCGAGCGATACCTTTACAAAGACCGAAATTAACAACAAGCATACATTTTCTAACGAACACAGCCCTATTCATCCGTGTATTTCAATTTTATTCGGAGTTATATCAGGTATTATGACACGTTCACCGAGTATTGGACCATTTGTGTACCACAAGGTAAATTGCTCGTTCACGTACCGGTATAGATAGATGACATTTCATCTGTTTTGAGAACTTTTTAAGAAATAACTTATCACACGAGGTAAATGATATCGTGCAATCGTATTTTTCATCTTTCTCAGATGGGGGGGGGGGGGGGGATCTGTTCAAGGTGTAAAGTCGTTATTGGCAAGACATTCACCTAGTAATAAACTTCCTATCTCTTCGGCTAGACCATTTGTTCACTCGCATCGTGTGCTGACAACACGAACAGTTTCATGTTGAACCTGCTCGCACTATTTTTTCCGTTCTCGCTGCTTGCACGCAATTTTAAATCCGATTTTGAGCTACTAATGCCATCCACTGCCAGGTGCCTTACGGTTTCTTGGAATATTAGTAAAAATCGTGAAGCCAGATTCTAAGCATTTTACATTCTTCGTGGTTACCTCAACGACAGCCCTGAGTACTCCAATGGCGATATCTGAATCATATCATGGCCCGCCTGTTTTCGAAATGTCCCAGCTCACGAACTCTATCCCATCGACCTGCTAACGGGTACACATTGAATTTCCCGGAGAGAATAATGTTTTTTTTCGTTTTAACGTAGCATCCATTAAGGATACGTTTCCTATTAAAAAGCGAGCCTCTCTGCCAGTCTCTGGTTTACTTTCTGAGTTGTGTGCAGTGCAATAGTCGTACGTCGGTATGACATCACGAAATTTCTATACCCTAGTGGCAGAGCATAGGGTAAGAACTTCCTTACTAGGATTCAACCAGCTTACTCGTGCAATTCTGAAGTGAGCAGTCGTGCTCAATATGCATCGTTTCCCCACCTGCAACCGATTATAAAACTTTAAATTCAGCTATAACCTTGAATGACCTCAGGGTTCTAGTCTTAACATATTTATGAACGAAAGCCTAACCTGAACACTACGAATAACTCATATTCCTTGCAAATGGTCAATTGATAGCAACCTTATTATTACCCGCTCACTTACATTTTTCACATTTTATTGTTATCTTTCAATGTCTCTCATTCACTTTAGTTTGGTCTTTTATTCGAGATATGTAATTATTTAAAAATTGAATTGATGATGAAGAAAGATTTCAAAACGTTTGCTGATTAAAGATGAGTACTTCATGTGAAATATTCTTGGTTTTAAAGTTTCAAATGAAGTATGGTTCTGAGGGCATCTTCAAAATGTCTACACCTTCCAACGAAGCCTGCCTGTCTCCAATATGATAATTGACCAAACAACCTTTTTCACTCTCAAGTTTTGCAATAATTTTTAAAATTTCGGAATAGCATTGCAAATCTTTAGAAGTTCAAATAATACTCAATCCTTGCTCAAGATTTTGTACTTGATGCATAAAAAAATTCATTAAGTTTATAACAATAACAGCATATAAGTTTCGGAACGTGCAAATCTGGCAACGTACAAGAAGTAACACGCCCTGAACAAGTAACCAAACAAATGGGAGAAAATTAAATCAATTAACTTAGGACACGTCATGTGCATCAACCTCCCCTCTGTCGTTTCTGTCTGTCATAGTGATTATCAATTATTAATGTTAGGATGATTACAATCAGAATTATCTTGCGAAGTTAAAGCGGCTCTACTAAAAGCAACAGTTTGCGAGGACACGAGTAGGATGGGGACCAGCACCTCAGCACGAAAAACCGGCATCAAGTCCATTATGTGTTCCTTGACCACTGAAGTACAAAAAGAACCACAAATATTTTTAAAATAAGTTTCAAGCAATTTCTGACGCCAGTTAATCTTAGTAAAGGGAACAGTCAAAATTCCAGTTTGTTCAGAAAGTATATTCTCCATTACATACTGAAACGACTGAACTTATTTTACATTCAGTCAAGTGATCAACCTTTTTAAGCTAGAACAGGAATGATTTCTTCCCTTACAATTCGCAAACTTTAGCACCAGCGAATCGTAAATGGATTAAATCACCCCTTGAGGAACGTTAACAGTACGATTATAAAAATGGAATAAATTCCATACAATAATTGCCTAATTATTGTCCTTCTTCCGGAGACCTTTATTCTTCATTCGAAGTAAGCTAAGGCATGAATGTCGTCTAGTTTTTACACGCATAATACAAAAAACAATTGCACATTAGAATCTACAGCGCTCGAGTGTAAAGCAGCCCACACCGCGTATTGAATGTGATGTTGAACGACCTCAATATCATCTCTAACAGCCCTTAGCATATAACTACCTTTGGTGTCATTCCACGATGAATTCAAACATTAATGGATGCGCAAAAATCCAAAGGTTGAATTTTCTACGCACATTTATATAGTTCTAACACATATGAGTATTTGAAAGGCAAATTAACATCTTCAAAATGATTCACGTAATGACATGTTATCACAACTTATAGAGCGTTCATTTATCCACTACGCAAAGTTACATGTGATGGTACAACCCTTTGAGGGAGTTTGCTTTACTAAAAATAGCTTCTACAATGAAATCTAAGTTCACGATGAAATAGATTTTCGACACGGTTGGGATTCAATTCCTCGATTCACGACAGGACCGCCTAGCACTTCACACACAGTGATTGATCAGTCGTATAGTAAAGTAGAACTTTCTACTTCGCACCATATAAACTTGCGCGCTTCATATTCCATACTTATTTTTGTCTGAAAACATCCTACTTTCCGTAAAAATCTACTTTGTACAGTGACGCACTAGGTTTTAGAGGACTCTAGGGAAACGTTGCCACATGTCACACGTTTAGAAACGAAAGGAGGCTTGTTTTTATTACAGCCTCCGTCTTAATGAGTGATTTAGTTAAGCTAAAATAGCACCATTGTGAGAAATAAGAAGTATAGTTTTTAAAAAATTAGCATTGAAACTAAATTAATTATTAATAAATGCATAGAAACAGAATGAAGGAAATTGCTACAGAAAACTTGCCCGAATCAACTTGCGTAATATCAAGAAAAATGAAGACGAAGTAAGAAAGCGTTTTAGCGTTCTCTTATTTTGTTTCTACCCGTGTTCGACTTCCACAGAAGTAGCAAAAAATGTTTTTCGTCCCCGTCGATCACTTTTTTGCAAAACAGGAACGCTTCTATTCACTTGGGGACAAGACCAAAGAAAGAAAGGTATTCCGCTGGATAGTAATAAGATTCAGATTAAAGCAAAATTACTCTTTGAAGATCTAAAACCGAAAATTTATGATCATGTGAGCTAATATTCAACATTTAAAACACTAGTAGAAAATGGTTTCATAAATTCAAAAAAAGATTGCAGCTAAAACATAGACTACATGGTGAAGCAGCCACTGCAGATAACCATGCTGTACCTCGGTTTGTTCGTGTTTTTGACAGTAACATGTCTGACAAGAATTAATTTCCGAAGCAAGTTTTTAACGTTAACGAAAAGAGCTGATTTTGTTAGAAAATACTGACTCGAATATTCATAACTAGAAAGAAATGAATGCTTCCGGATTTAAAGCACATAAGGGTTGAATAACTTTATTGCTATGTGGTAACGCAAACGGTGATGTCAAATTTAACCCGGTATTAATCTATCGATCCGAGTATCCTAGAGGATTATAAAGATTCTAGACAAGGAAACATCACCTATGATTCGTCATAGTAATTGAAAAGCCTGAGTTACTTGAGCAGTAACATTTTCTCGGTGTTTTTCTTCATATTTTGTTTTCTTAGTGTAAAGTATATGAACGAAATAATAAAGAGCAAATCCAAGACAATAGAGCCCTACTAGTACTAGACGACTCTCTAGGTAATCCTCCAAATCTAAACGAATTTATGGATTTTTGCGTAATAATAATACTTAAAGCTCAATATTTGAAACTATCAGTGGAACAGCTTGTGGGTGAGACTACTGGTGACGTAAATATTGGGTCATACTGGAAGATGTTCAGCATTAAGACAGCCGTGCATATTATTAGTCTGGTATGGAAATCCGTGCCCACATCTGCAATGAACGGTGCTGGGAAAAATTGTGGCCTGAATGAACACAAGTTCGGATAGTGTAACTTGTCAAAAAATCGCAGATTAAACCAATCTGAAAACTATTTAACTAATTCAACCAGTTGGCTTTGAAAATATTGGTGTTGAAGACGTGCATGCTCTTTTGCTCTCGCATAATGAAGAGGTGACGAATGTAGAACTCCGACCAATGGAGCGTGATACTGCTGCTCATGATGATACTGAGAATAGTAATTTCTTTTTCGAAGAGTAAGAAAGTGGTACGAGCGAACGTGTAGAATATTTAGAAAAGCTATCTAGAGTAATGGAATGTGCGAAAAAACTGACGAGTTTAATTGAAGAAATTGAACCCCATATGGTCGAGGGAGAGGCATTTTTATTAACCATACACAGTTTTACGTCTTAATATACGAAGCTTAACAATATATACAAAGTACGGAAAAAATTCGTAGCCGTTTTTTACCTTGTTCTATGTGAGCACTTCACACTAATACCAAATACCGATTCCGTATTCTTACATTTTAACACTTATTATATTTTAGTCAAGAAAAAATTGTTTTTATGTACTGTTTATAACGCACAGCACACATGAATATAAATTAGATTAATTTTGTACATGTTGGCTTTTCTTAGCCGTTTTTATAGTAGTCCAACGTACATATATTAACAGTGCTGTTGCTCAAATTCTGATTGATTGATTGATTATAAGAAAGTTTTAGTCCCCTTTTACCACAAAGATGTTCAAAGAGAGGAAGGATTAGATTAGATTATTAGTTAGATTAAGCCTCCCTATCCGCAACAAATGCGATCCAAAGAGTGGAAGGAAGAAGGCACCAATTAGTATGGAGTTAAAGGAACGCGGAATCTATGCAGAAAGGGCATAGAAATAGTAAGATGAGAAAGAAGTTCATGAAACAAGATCAAAGTTCAAAAAAAGTAGTAGGTGCAGAAAAAACAGGACAGCAGTGAACCGAAAAAAAGATGGTCCGTAACACAAAAAAAAAAATTTTCAACAAAAAGAAAGCCCACCTAACCTTTAGCTTGGGCCCTCACATTGAAGAGAGGAAGGATGAAGGCACCATTTAGTATGGAGTTAAGGGAACGTGAAATCTACGCACAAGGTACATAAAAACAGTAAGCTGAGAAATAAGTTCATGAAACAAAATAAAAGTTGAAAAAGAAAGTAGTGAGTGCTGAAAAACAGGACAGCAGTGAACCGAAACAGATGATAAGTCACATAACAAAAAATCTATTCTATTTTAACAAAAAGAAGGCCTATCTAACTCTAAGACCGGGCTCTCACACATTTCCCCCCGCTCAAATTCAGATGAAAGGCAATTTTTATGAAATCAAATGACAGAAAACGAACAGCCCACTTTGCCGTGCTTCCTACTTCTCGCTCGCGCGAGGTAGGAAGTTCTATTGTAGTGAGTGATTTGGGGCGCAACGTGTGCTCGTCACAGCGCTTTGTGTACCTTCAAATTTAGAGAAACTAGTTTTCTGCTAGTTTTAAGGCTTATTATAGCTCAAACAAATGAAAAGTGAATAGTGATAACATTCGAAAAAATCCTATGCGTATTATTGGACTTGAAGACAATGCGAGAAAATGTGAGAATGGTGTACATATTACCGACCTTATGTCGGGTTTTCAGATAATTTACATCGTCAATGCGGTACAGCCGGCTGTGTCGACGACGTCAACTACTTTAAAATCCGGTATCTGCTAGAACGACAGTGAGGACGGTAACACACCATAGATGTAATAAAGGCTTCTGTTGAAGCCATAAAAGTGACTGTATTCTCGAAATAAAAACTCATGAAAAATTGTTGATGCTTCAATCATGCTGAAAATTTTCAATATTAAACAATGCGAGGTGCTGTCTCAAATTTTCCTGACCATATTCGTCAAAGCGGTTGGGCGTAACTGCACAACCGGCGCGCCAGCGTCCGATGACGGAATATTGTAAGAATCAGACTGCTCAGCTTCGCTGTATTGTAAGATTACGTCCGGTCTACAGTTGTGCTTAATAAACATGTTAACAATCATTCGCGAATTTTATGATGAATGGCATCATTTTGGTTTCAAACTTTGTAAATATGAAAAGGAATTTCAGCAGTACTATGAAAAGCCCTGCTAAAGTCCGACAAGCTGAGAAGAAACGTGTGACAAAAAAAGCCCAAAGAATGGGAAGATCAAACAGGCTACTGCATCACAACAAAGCAACTGCTGAAGTTTCAATTCAAATAAGAGTTTTTGACCCAAAACAATGCAACCTAACCGAATTTAATATAACCCTCCATTTTCACCAGATATAACTCCCTGTAACTATTTTCCGCTCACAAAAATGAAAAATTAAGTGTAAGGTCGCAGTTTTGACACTTAGGAGGCAATCAAAAAAAGTACAGGCTTCTGCGAAAACCTATTTTACAGCTTCTACAAAAAGCTATTTTTGACCCTTTCCGGGCTTGAAAAAAGTTCCGATTCATCGAATCAAATCGCAGAGAAACTGCTTTGAACGAGATGAGAGCCATAAGTGGTCAAGGTAATCCCCAAAAATAATTAAGACCTATAGCGTGGATTTTCTGGAAGCACCATGTGTTCAATAAGTATTTCATTTTGATCTAATTCTTATTTCTCTATGACTATGTTACATGGAATTTGTCCGAATGTAAAATACACCTGAAAAATATTAAATTTACACCTTGAAATGACATAATAATACTCTCATTAACATGAACGGGAAAAATTGTGTTTACTAATTGGCTTGAGAACATGGGTCAAGGCTCAGATCAAGTGCATGGACGAGGGTGCGACTGAGCATCAGGCGCTCCAACTCCTCCTTAAAACAAAGGTAGTCCCGTAAGGCGGCGGGCACGAAGTCCTCCAGGCTCGCCAGCTTCTCCTGGATCCTGCAATGGCCCAGCGCTGAGCGGAACGCCAGCCGGCTGAGGTGCTTCAGAGGCAGCGGCTCACCTGCTCACGCACGAGGCAGCATCACAGCACGGCACTGAGGGCACGGCCGCCGCTCAGCCAAAGTTGCATCTTAAATTGAACAGCGCGGACAGTCAGGTCGATATCAAGACAGCGTGAGGTCGATAAGATAAACATCACACGAGTTGGTATGATTAAATTGATGACTTATTCGTGCTGGTGCACAGCCACCACACAAAGCTACCATTCCTTAGAGCAAAGAGAAGTTTAAAGGTACATGTCCTATGGGTACATAAATAGAGGCAGCAGCCATTACGCACACCTCAGCACTAGATAAAATTCAGACATTAAATGTTTCTAAGGAAAATAACTCGCATAATTCGTTTATAACTTCCATAATTAAAAGGTTTAGACTTGAGCGTCTTTAGTCTCTACCATAGCATTTCTGTACCGATCTACACCCTGTCACGCAACACCTGCGCTCAGAACTGTTGCGTAGTGTATGCAGCCAGGATTAGTTTCTAAAGAATTTAAGCGATATTTAAGGATGCACAAACATCGGTGCTGCATTAAGAGATGACAGATACATACGCATTTCAAATGCACCTTGGCCTTGGCACTGCAAATAAAAGGTTCATTTGGTGAAGCAACGAAGGTTATTTTTTTTATGAGTTCTTCATTTATATGATTTGCAATTAATTTATTTCAAAAAAATTAAGCATTAAACATACATTCCAAGGAAATACGAGCTGAATTGCGCAGGCAGATTCATCATCTAAAAAAATTTTCTTTGGGCATTTCACCTGAACAAAATAAAGCTACAATTCTTACTAGAGTATTAATAAACATTCATTAATGAATCCTTCAACATTGTCACAGCAGTTCGCCAGCGCCTCGCTACACCGCAACGTCACTAGGCGATGATCTGGGCAGGCTGGAGCAGAGCAGCTCTCAAGCAACAGCAGCATGCAGCAACGCAAGGCACATGATCAAATTACCGCGGTAAATTAGCTTTTGCAGTTCAAGCAAATGAAAAAATTACAGCTTAGAAACCATTACAGTAATACTTTCTTCTTTGCGCCTTTCTTTATTGCAAGATTGTGTCATTGCTCTTTCGTTTTTGAGAATGCGCTTTTGTTATTGCTCAGAGAATGGAGTTGCCAGACAGCTCCATATGACCGAGCAAGCAGCACCTCTTCGGCCAACGCACTGGTTGTACAATTTTCTATCAGCTTGTGGTTTCTTGCCCTCGAAATGAAGCGAAAGAAATCAACACGAGTTCTGGAGGCAAACTCGGAAGTCCCAAATAAGAGGAAACTGACAGGCACAAAAACAAAATTGAAAGTGTTGAAAAAACATCATGAAGGCATGAATAGTATGGAGGTATCTAGAGTTATGAGGATCCCTGCATCAATACTAAGATTTATTATCAAATTATTAACTAAAATTGAACAGAGTGCAAAACATTTTCCCGTCTCTGTCACTCAAACAATTCAGAGCCCATCGAAGCCTTTAAGGAGCTTGCAACAGAGGCTGGTTTTGCGGAACTAACATCAGATCATATTAATGAATTCCTAAGCAGTCACGAACAGAAACTTTCAGTAGATGAATTTGTAGCTACACACAATGATTTCAGTGAAGGCGGTGTTACAGAAATTCTTGCTGCAGATTTACCTAACGAAGTAGTTGTAGCAAATGAAAGGAAGAAGGATTTAGCAGAATTTCTGGAATTGGCTGAAAAAATCGGGAGGAAGGCATCATCAGTAGAAGTGGATGCAAAGAAACTTCCATCATTCCACCAATCAATTGACGCATTGTTGAGTTACTACAAGGATGAATAAATTAGTTATTATTAAAATTTCACTGTTTACAGCAGTGATAACATAAAAACGTTCAATATGTTAATTCTTGTTAGTTTGTCATAATTTGATATAACTGCAAAATATCAAACGAGTTTTTCACCTCCAGGACCATAACATAGCTTCATAAGAACTAATTTAGAAACCCTACCCCAGAACCGCACGTAAATAGCTTAGTTACCCGCAAATTACCACTTTCTCGGAATGTTTTTGTTATTGCGTTGCTTCCGTCATTGCTCCAAGTTTCTGGAACGCAACACAGCAATGACGGAGGTATTACTGTATTTACTCATATTGCGCGTAATATCAAATTGGTTATAGCATCATTTAGTTTGGCTGTTAGAGACCACGCTTCAAAATCTTGTGGAAAGCATATTTTGCACGAGAGTCGGTATTCTTTTGTACATCCACTTCATCGCTCTCAGGCGCTCTCACTCCTAATTTCACTGAGTACATCACTACATACCAAATGCCAGCACTCCTCCCTGCCTCACCACAGTACACCCAGCACTCCCTGCCTCACCACAGTACACCCAGCACTCCCTGCCTCACCACAGTACACCCAGCACTCCCTGCCTCACCACAGTACACCCAGCACTCCCTGCCTCGCCACAGTACACCCAGCACTTCCTGCCTCACCACAGTACACCCAGCACTCCCTGCTTCGCCACAGTACACCCAGCACTCCCTGCCTCACCACAGTACACCCAGCACTCCCTGCCTCACCACAGTACACCCAGCACTCCCTGCCTCGCCACAGTACACCCAGCACTCCCTGCCTCACCACAGTACACCCAGCACTCCCTGCCTCACCACAGTACACCCAGCACTCCCTGCCTCGCCACAGTACACCCAGCACTCCCTGCCTCGCCACAGTACACCCAGCACTCCCTGCCTCGCCACAGTACACCCAGCACTCCCCACCACATCAAAGCACACCATAACACACACAGCACACCCAACACCACAGCACACTCAGCACTCCCCACCACACCACAGCACACCCAGAACTCCCCACCATACCACAGCACACCCAAAACTCCCCACCATACCACACCACACAACACACCCAACACTCACACTGCAAGTCACGCCGCCACTTCGGTCGCTCAGGAAGACGGTCGGCGAGGCCCAGGACGGACGCGGTGCAGGACGGGTCGAACAAGTTCAGTACCTGGACCATGTCTCGCCCCAGGGCGCCATGCTCTACTTTGGTGCACAGCCTGGAACAGGGGGTTATTCAAACACAAGTTATTATATCATTTGAGAGATTTTACAGACCCGCAGCTGAATTATTAAGAAATATGTCTTCATGAAAACCCTTCCAAGTAATGAACCAATTCAATTCAAAACCACTGAGGGTGGTTATTGATCTCACATCGATATTATTAGCATTTGAAACACGTCATTTTACAGCTTAGCTGATGGATTGGTTTAAATCAGATATTAAGGCGGATTTTTGACAAGATTTTTAAACTTTAGGTCACGCAAAACTGACAGCCAAACACATGACCCTCAGCCACACATGGGAAGAGCCTGGCATGTTTTTCTTTATTACTGAGAGACGTCCAACTAACTGGTGGTAATAGTGCTGCTAGTGCAACAACAACTCTACACCTCACCAAGTGACAAAATACACAGCACAACTCACCAAGTGACACAACACACACAGCACAACTCACCAAGTGACACAACACACACAGCACAACTCACCAAGTGACACAACACACACAGCACAACTCACCAAGTGACACAACACACACAGCACAACTCACCAAGTGACAACACACACGGCACAACTCACCAAGTGACAACACACACAGCACAACTCACCAAGTGACACAACACCTACAGCACAACTCACCAAGTGACAAAACAAACACAGCACAACTCACCAAGTGACACAACACACAGAGCACAACTCACCAAGTGACACAATAGACACAGCACAACTCACCAAGTGACACAACACACACAGCACAACTCACCAAGTGACACAACACTCACAGCACAACTCACCAAGTGACACAACACACACAGCACAACTCACCAAGTGACAACACACACACAGCACAACTCCCCAAGTGACACAATAGACACAGCACAACTCACCAAGTGACACAACACACACAGCACAACTCACCAAGTGACACAACACACACAGCACAACTCACCAAGTGACACAACACACACAGCACAACTCACCAAGTGACACAACACACACAGCACAACTCACCAAGTGACACAACACTCACAGCACAACTCACCAAGTGACACAACACACACAGCACAACTCACCAAGTGACAACACACACACAGCACAACTCCCCAAGTGACACAACACACACAGCACAACTCACCAAGCGACACAACACACACAGCACAACTCACCAACTGACACAACACCCACAGCACAACTCACCAAGTGACACAACACCCACAACAACTCACCAAGTGACAACACCCACAGCAAAACTCACGAACAGACACAACACCCACAGCACAACTCACCAAGTGACAACACCCACAGCAAAACTCACGAACAGACACAACACCCACAGCACAACTCACCAACACCCACAGCAAAACTCACGAACAGACACAACACCCACAGCACAACTCACCAAGTGACACAACACCCACAACAACTCACCAAGTGACAACACCCACAGCAAAACTCACGAACAGACACAACACCCACAGCACAACCCACCAAGTGACAACACCCACAGCAAAACTCACGAACAGACAGAACACCCACAGCACAACTCACCAACAAACACAACACACAGAGCGAAACACCCACAGCACAACTCACCAAGAGGTGACGTCACGGATGTCGACCCCCAAGTACAAGAAGGCCAGGACGCTCGGAGAGTGGCTTCTGGACTCGTCACGGCACATCACCAACTTCCTGCAGCTGTCTATCATGAACGGTTGCCTGCAACGCAATATACATCAATTAAAGAACATACAAACAGCACATACTCGCGTTCCAACACCATCTATTTTTGTAAATGAACTCGCGGGAAACCAGTGATAAGAAGCTTTTTGTTGCTAATCTATCTAGCACATTAAATTTAGATGGGGAATGACTTAACACATTCATTGCGGTACGACCCACCGGTGGGTCGTAGTTAGGTTTTTCTTGCTGCGAAACGACCCATCGATGGGTCGTTTTGAAAAATTCTAACAACCTTTCTAAATTAATGGTATTTAACAGGCCCAGTTAACGTTTGATATTTACAAATTTGCTTATATCTTTTGATTTTAAATTTAAGTTGAATATTGAACTTCAGTTTAACCCATCGCAACTAACGTGTTAAATATACAAGGGGATTTTTAAATATTGGTCCTAAAAGAGTCTTTAATAACTCCCTTGATATCGGATTGTTTTATAAAAAAATAGCATATATGCAATCCTGAGTGTTGTGGGATGTGCAAATCCCGAGACCCAAGATCTCAAAGCCGAGCTCCCAGAGCTCGGGTCGGCCTCCGAACCTCCCCTACAGCCGACGCCAGACACACACCTGAGCTCGTGTGTCAGAGGGCACACCCAGTGTGAACACACGCTGCCGTGAAACGAGCACACTTCACGGCAGAAACGGAAGCACACACTAGCTCCAAGCTAGTGTGGTGAGTCTGAACACACTCAGACACACAGGCACACAACACGCCTACAGGTCCTACCTGCTTGTGTCTCAGCACAAGGAAAAGAACACAACACCAGTATCTCGCAAGGATACTCAAGAGCGCAACCGGAAGCTCAAGCACGCACTACCACTCTCGGCAGCAGCGAACACAATAATGCCAAGGCCGGCACACCAATCGACGCTCCATACGTCAGGAAGTAGATCCCACAAAATACCTCCTGCCACTCAAACGGAGCAGCTTAGAACGTAAAAAACGTCGCATGTGTAATTCTAAACAGAATAAACACATAGGAACACCAAAGCGTCCGTGAACACAAATTACGATGTGTACACAAGCAACCCGCTGACGGGTGCAGCCCTGTGATTGGCCGCGCGTAGGAATACGTGCCTGGAGTAGCAATACACCACACTGAGAAACACTAGAATTTCCACGATTGCTTAGGCTAATCATTACGACGTTGGTGAGATCTTGTCCAATTCATTGGATTTCTACTTCGATTAAAGCCTTGAGTTGTCATAGATTTGTAAGCTCTCCACGGTGAGCTCTTTAAAAATGAAGAGTCTACCGTGAACATTTTACAAATCCATACTAACTCAAGGCATCCATCACGGTAGAAATCCAAAGACTCGGATGATAAGATCTCACCAGCGCCTTAATGAACAGGCTGGGTAATTGGGTAGATTCTCAATTTCTCGTACATGAAAAAGGGGCAGCACATGAAAAATACTGTTTTCAAATGTTATCAAAATGAAACTCTTGCTCAGGATTACATGAATGATTTGTTTTATAAAATCCATCCGAAATTGAGGGAATTATTATTAAAGACTCTTTTAGAACCCATATTTAATAATCACCCTGTACTCTTATTAGTCAAAGCAAAAATAAAACACAAGCAAATTCAAGAGCGCATGTATGTGGTAGGAACTTCAAAAGGCAATCAATCTTCATCCTTACCCATGAAAAATACCATCTTTGATTGTTACTGTAAATAACTTATCGTTATTTAGCAAAACCAATTCTATCCTAATTTATCGTAACTTAAGCTATTGTATCCGCTTCTATCCCAACTTATCCTAGCTTATATTGTCTGACCATGATCTAGGAAAACTTTATTATTATTATATAAGAAAGTTTTAGCCTCCCTTAACCACGACAAAGATGTTCCAAGAGAGGAAAGAGGAAGGCACCATTTAGTATGGAGTTGAGGGAACGCGGAATCTATGCACAAGGTGCATAGAAACAGGAAGATAGGAAAGAAGTTCATGAAACAAGAAAAAAGTTGAAGAAGAAAGTAGTAGGTGCTGAAAAACAGGACAGCAGTGAACCGAAAAAAGATGGTCCGTAACAAAACAAAAACCTATTTTATTACAACAAAAAGGAAGCCTACCTAACCTTTAGCTCGGGCCCTCACATAGTCCCCCTGGGAGCGCCAATTCCCATAGATACAATAGTTGTATCCCCCTGAGGGGATCTAGGAAAACTTGAGCTAAGCTCGTACACACATATTTTATTCAGAATAACAAAAAATTGTCGTTCAAATGTTAATGTCATTTAAATTACTATTCCTCTTTCAAAAATAAATTTCCTTCTTTTTTGGGAGACAAGTTTTACAAATAATCGGGTAAACTTCTATGCGAGTGTAAGAAGTAGTCTCCTGTGTGCTCTTGAGAAGCAGTTGCCCACGTCCCGCAGTGTTACGTGGACGTTTGCTAATCGCTCTGCCTCTACCAGCCTCGACCTCGCCCACTAGTGTACTGATAAGCCAAAAACTTGCAACTTAGATTTTTGTTTAGCCTGGAGCGCTATTTTTCAGGAATTCACGTATATATTACACTTGTAAAGTTTTGTTTGTGCTGCCAGTGTAGTATTTTTAATGGTGTTCTTAAGCAAATTGTAAACTTTCAAGAGAATTTCACTCTCGTTATTTCTCCCTACATCTAGGCTGTGGAACTATACGTTACTTACTGGAAACCTAACACTTCCTCATCCTGAAAAGAGCACAAAAAAACACCCACTTGCAGTCAACTGTGACGCACCGCCCACTATAGTTTAAAAAATGAACCTTCGTGGAGCGTTATGGTATAGAAATATATTTCCAGCAATACAGCTCCACACTTTCTTTATTTTCCTAAATTGTGGAGAGGAAAATAAACACGAACTAAAATTGCATTCATAAAATCTTTGTGGCCTGGATTTTTCTATCCTATCTTATGAACCCACGGCTTAGTAAATCATGCTCTGTTTGCTCGTGCTTTTTTGACGCAAACTATATTTTTGGAGCATGAACACGGCAACGATGCTGTAGCCAGTGTTCACTTGGAATGCTTCAGCCGTAACTGTTATTTAATCAGATCGCAATAACAGTATTACATTAAATATCAATTTATAGCTCCCTAATCACAACGACGGTGACATGAAAGCAAAGAGAAGGGACAATTCAGAACGGACTGTAGAAATAGGGGCTTTATGCAGAAGGTGTGTTCTCACACAGAATATCCTGTGCATAGCAATAGCAAGTCAAGAAGGAAGAGAAAAAAAAATAAAAGAGACAGCAAAAAAGACATAAAACTGAAAGAAGCACAGTGGGCAGAAAAGAAGTTTTGAGAGCCTTTTTCAAGCTGAGGTAGAGTAACAGTCTCTCCCCCCTCGAGGCAAGTCCCCCATAGCAAAGAACGACCATTCAGAGGTCAAAGCTAAGCACAACTTTCTACTTAAATAACAACAGATGACTAAGTGCATCTTAGAAATTTAACTGTTTTTGTATGTCAATTAAAAAATAATGAAATTGAATTATTGCAATAATTTACACCTTGCTATTGTACGAGGGATACTAATTTCTTTGAAATATGCGGTAACACCATGGTCTCAAGTATCATTTCATACCAGTATCATTCCTTTGTTTTGGTTCAGAATGCCTGGTCATTCTTTAGCTTTGACATGCTTCTGCTCATCATATACCGTAAGTTGATTTCCTGAGCCAGCAAATATGCGCTGTGACCCACTTTTCCCAAACATATAACAGGTGTGACGCTCTCAGTGGCGCATTTTGTCAAACTCTCCAGCATCAGTCATCAGTAAGAAGCCGCAGCTCTCCAGTGCATCAATATCCCTCGGTACACACACTGGTATTGGTACGCACAGTGGTGGCCAGTATGGGGATATCGAAGTCCACGTAAGACAATAAGAAGATATAATCAAGAAGTAAGAAAATCGTAATTATCAAGAAAATCGTTAAAGAAGTCAAGAAGAGAAGTTTGCGGCATAAGTTTTGTGAAGAATTGTGAAGACGTGTAGTAGTAGTAGTAGTATTGTTCAATGAAGACTACAGAGAATAAGTTTGTGACAAAGATCTGATGAAGAATTAACCTGAATTTTACGTCAGTGTTTCAACACGGCGGAGAATAATAACCGAAGAAGTAGCCAGAGCAACAAGAAGCTAAGAAGAGGATCGGCAGAGCCATCAGAGAATTTCAAAGCAAAGCAAAGTCGAGGTGCTAATTACGATCACGCTCAACCATCAAGAACCAAAGAAAAAGAGAAGAACCATTGTGAACATCATCTACAACAGCTGATCATCTACACCAGAGTGACCTACATCTCTATGGGCATTTGGTCGCTCTCCCACTCTGTAACATCCGCTACCAGTAAACTGAACAACGTGCGGAGCGTTTACCTATTCCACCAGCAGACAATCCAATGGCTCCGTTCAAAATCCGCACATCCTGCTCTTCTTACGTTTTTTCGGTCTATTGCACACAGGCACTCCTTAGGAAACTTTATAAAACGCAATAAAGAGAAGACTGTTGCTGATGCAGTTACAACAGTACCCAAGAAGAAGTTTAATTAATTATTTATAGTGAATTCATGCATTTTCTTGCTCCGAATTATTCAACACCGACGCTTTATAGATGGGGTTAATTCATGCTAGTAAAATGAATTCATGATGTGGACGACACTTAGGTATATTCTCTGCCTCATTCCTGAAATTGAGCTCATGGTTGTGCGAACTGATAAAGAAATGAGTAGAATTAAAATATAGAAGAGAGCGCGTTACCACGAGTGTAACTCACTCTGTGCACCACGCATAAATGTTGTCGCTGCTCCAAAAAGTCACTGACACCGTCTCTACAAGTTAATACCCCACATAAAGCGGATGCCAAATTCATTCTTAACTTTCCCATGAACCAACGCTCGATGCACGCATTTCTGTCCTCAACTTTAAGTCTTAGCGATGACGACAAAGGTCAGTCAAGAAGAAAATAAACCAAACCTGAAAACGTCAGCACAATATCGCCATCGATCGCCTCTATTTCACAAGCGCATTTCATTAGCAATTACAATCATTTGCCCTTCTTAACCTAAATGGAGGGAATTAACTTGATTACATTGTTATTTTAAGCCTCCTTTACCACTACAAAGGTATTTCAAAGAGTAAGCACCATTTAGTATAATAAAACTGAGGGAAAAATGAATCTATGCACAAAATGTGCACTCACACCCTTTGCATGGAAACTGAAAGTTTGGAAGAAGTTTCAGAAACAAAATAAAAGTGAAAGAAAGTAATCGGTGCTAAAAAAAAGAATAGCAGCAAACCGAAAAAAAGATGACCAGTATGCCCGACAAAAAACATTTCATACAAGCAAATGCAAGGCGAACCAAACATTCAGCGCGAAATCTCACACTTTTCCCCTGAAAGTACTAACTTCCATAGATAAAATAGTTGTTTCCCACTGAGAAGGGAGGGAGTGAAATACAAGCTCATTGAGTAACAGGATTTTCTCAATAACCTCTCCTACCCTCCTTTCCCATTTCCTACGTTAGCAGTAAAGCAGAGATGCAGGTCAAACACTTCGACAAACAACTATTCAGCTCACTGAAATAGACATCACTAACTTGAACAAAACAAAGCAAAGAACTAGGAACCTGAACCAGCAGGAGCCAGTTGCGCAGCAGTTGCGGGAGATCTCGGACAGCAGACTGAAGTCAGGCATGGAGAACAGGGATGCTTTTTGGGCGGTCCCCGCGTGTTCAATGTATGTTGCTACCGTGTGCTGGGTCGGCTCATACCCTGCACACAGACAAAGAGCGCGTCAACACACTGACCCATCGTTGACAAATGCTAGATCATGTGTGTCATATGTAAATTCGTTATTTTTATAGTCAACAGCACCAGGAAGGTCGTATAAGAAATGATAAGGCAGATGCTGTCATACCTGGGGACTCGGTGCCCGAGTTGGTGACAGCAGCAAGATTGTGAGTTTGTAAGTCAAGTAAGGCACACATTGAGACCTACGTAACCTACTTCAAGTTATTTCTATATTTACTCTTACATCATTCACCTTAAATAATTTTGCATGTCGTGAACACGGCCGTAGAACCATAAATTGTTTATGTACATGAAAGATTTGCATTTCTTTTCAGTCTGAAATAAAAGTTACTGTTTCAAGATGTTATGAAATCTGTTACAAAATATAATATTAAAATAGAATCAAAAGACGCTCATAATTTCATTTAAAAATCAGTAATGAGTGATAAAGAATAAATGCACACACCGGCCCGCAGCAGCATCAAGAAGTTTGACTTGAAGCAATCCAGAGTGGAGATTGTGTACGCAGTCACACGTAGCAGGTCATAGCTCTCGCTCTCTTCCCTCAACAGCGGCCTGTGGAAAAAAAGCACTTATTAGATCTGCCACTTAATAATTTTTTACTTTTCTGATAAAAGCAACAGCACCTTGAAGAAAGGTAACCAATTCGTCAAAGCATACATCGTTGCTAGCTATAAATTTTACCCGTCTTCAAATTGTAGATGCCCTCATAGGAAAATCTTTCTTAATTTGAGGTAGTCTAGTCAGCAAACTCTTTTTTGACATTATCGTAATTGTATAAGTGTTGCTGAGAAAGAGCTCGAGACATCAATGAAAACAAAAAGTTACCCGAAGGGCCAAAGTCTGGTGGTGAGTAGGCAGGTGAAGCAGGTACCTCTCACTGGTACGCAGGCACGCAAAATTGGTACCTCTGGCGTCTACCGCTGAGTCATGAGGGGTTGTCTTTCTGCCAAATCATTTTTCCACGTCTTTTAGTCCATGTAAACGATTTTCATCAATGCATGGTTCAAATTGATCAATTCACAGTAGCAAACGGTATTCGTCGCTCAATTAGGTTTCGACTCATGGTCTATGGCACACAATGTGATTCCACCAAATGTACACCGTTGTCTTTCTTCTAAAGCAATTGGATTTTGCTATCTATGTGGATTATTGTCCTGAATCAACTCACGACTTTTTGCGTTTTAGGTTTTCAAAGTAGATACATTTTTTGTCTCCAGTCGCTATTTGATAACAGAGAGCTTTTTTAATGCCCAGAAACCAACACTCCACAAACTCGATTTTTGCTTTTCCATTTCTCTGTTGCTCAGATGATGAGGTATTTGTTTTCCTGCCTTCTAGATCTTTCTCCTGACATAAATAGGATTAGATTTTGTTAGGCACTCGAAATTTAACTTCTTAACCATTTTCCATCGTGTATGCGCGTCTTCGTCCAACAGTGCTCGCAATTAGGCATCCAAGAGTTGTTTCAGTTGACGCTGACAATCTTTCTCTTCCAAGCCAAATCCCCACTTTACAATACAGTCAAACCTACGTCGTACGATTGCTTTAACAAACGAAATTTCCAACACACGACGGGAAATTTGATCAAATTATTGGCTCTACACGCAATGAAAAATCCAACATACAACGTCAAAGTTTCGTGGTTAAGTCCGCTCTGCACAGCAACACTCACGACGGGACCGAGAGGTCAGCTCACAGTTGCGCTTTACTCTGTAAACATCTCTAGTGACCGGCTCTTCCTTAATAATAATTAGTGCTATTTTTCATTTTTTCATATAAACAGAATTATCAAGGAGGGTAAAAACATCTTTCAAGAAGTCATCTTTGTTAAAAAGTAAAGCTTTCGAGTACTACTACACTCATCATCAGTATCTGAAACGGAAAAGAAACATAAATTTTACATCAGGAATTATAAGAGCAACACATGTTAGTGAACAAAACTTAATTAAGAACTTGAAGAGGAACAGATGAATCAGTTGCGTTTAATGTTGGTTTAATCTGATGAATGAGGATGCTTTCTAATAATCTTATATCTTGTCTACTACTGTGCCCTATAATTTCAAAGTTATTCTGATTGATTGGGTGACCATCTAAATGTGCATGATCTCTGATACTACTATGTAAGGTTTGGTTGGTAGCTCTACCAGTACGTACGGACATGCCCTTATGCTCTGCTATGCGCGTTACTAAGTGGCGAGTGGTCTCTCCACAATATGTAGCATTACACTGGCTACATGTATATTTATAAACGACGCAACTTTGTAGAGACTTAGGCATCCTATCAGTAAACCGGAAGAAGCTACCAACACTGAAGCCATTGCGAAAAATAATTCTTGGATTGAGCTGTGGGTAATATTTGGACAGTAGTAATTTTAATTCCTTCATAACATAGCGATTTAATGCATTTGACATATAGTTAACGGATATATATAAAATTTTTTTCTGCACATCATAATTTGGCATCTTATCCTTGCGGTTACATTCAATGGTTGCACGGAAAATTTTTTCTACGACAGAGAGCGGGAAACTGTTACGGCAAAAATAAGAACGCAAAAACTCAAGTCGGGCTGAAAACTTCCGGTTTACTGATAGGATGCCTAAGTCTCTACAAAGTTGCGTCGTTTATAAATATACATGTAGCCAGTGTAATGCTACATATTGTGGAGAGACCACTCGCCACTTAGTAACGCGCATAGCAGAGCATAAGGGCATGTCCGTACGTACTGGTAGAGCTACCAACCAAACCTTACATAGTAGTATCAGAGATCATGCACATTTAGATGGTCACCCAATCAATCAGAATAACTTTGAAATTATAGGGCACAGTAGTAGACAAGATATAAGATTATTAGAAAGCATCCTCATTCATCAGATTAAACCAACATTAAACGCAACTGATTCATCTGTTCCTCTTCAAGTTCTTAATTAAGTTTTGTTCACTAACATGTGTTGCTCTTATAATTCCTGATGTAAAATTTATGTTTCTTTTCCGTTTCAGATACTGATGATGAGTGTAGTAGTACTCGAAAGCTTTACTTTTTAACAAAGATGACTTCTTGAAAGATGTTTTTACCCTCCTTGATAATTCTGTTTATATGTAGATTACGTTTCCCTAGAAATAAATTCATTTTTTCATTATTCCATCATCATGGGTCCCAAGAAGGCTAGTGCAAGTGGTGGTAGTAGTGGTGAAAATAGGATAAAGGTAATGCTTTCATTTGAAGTAAAGCAAGAAATCATAGAACTTCGTACGTGTGAGCGACGATCTGGCTAAGCAGTATGGCCGCAACAAGCGTACGATCTCAAAGATTATTAAGCAAAAGGAAGGTAGGTTTTTGGGCTGTGGAACGAATTAAGTGATTTTACATGTATTCCTATGGGAATAAATGATTCTAGATACAAATAGTATGACATACGACGTAGGTCCCGGAACGAATTAAATTGGTATGCCTAGGTATTACTTACTCTAAATCAACGCACGTGCGCCTCTTACCTTACGACATTGTCAACCCACAAGGATACGACGGCTTTCCGTCCTAAGATGCGTTAAAGAACATATCAACAAGAAAAGCATTAAGTGGTCCTCATTCGGTTTGAAACTAGGCATGTTTACCAAACAGTATCCCACTCACTCGAACTTGGTTGCACATCAACATCGCTTTGACAAATGCTGCCCTAGCTTCAAACTAACATAACACAATTGCAGTCATAACCAGCACACCTAGGATCAGAGTATTAGATGAGACAAAAATTTAAAAGCGAAGGATAAAATTCTAAACATTTTTGGAACGTTTCGGGATGAATCTCATCATCAGCTGAAAAACACACGATTTGAACACATGATCAAGGCTTACCACACAGGATCAGGGCTAGGACAACCAATCCATTCTGCAATCCGTATTCACGCAGATAACAGTAATTCAATAATCGCAAATAATAATTTGTCATTCATAGGGCAGGGGTCAAATTTTAGTGACGAACGCATTTTAGAATCACGGCATATTTTAAAGAATAGACCAGCACTGAATGGGACGTCTAGTTCTTTTCCAATGTGCATTTCCATTTAATTTATTATAGTCTCATGAACCGTTTGTGTCTGTAACTAATCACAGTTATTTCATATCGCGTGTTTTTCAGCTGATGATGGGATTTATCCCAAAACGTTCCAAAAATGTTTAGCATTTTATTCTTTGCTTTAAAATTTTTAATAAACTTGCGTTATCGCCTAGCAAAAGATGTGCTTCATTAGATGAGACAAAGTTACGAGCATTAGTTGAGAGGCTATTCATTACAAATTTCCAAAAGAACAGAGAGTAAATTCTACAAAAAAGTGCGTATTACAACAAATTCATTACTACAATAATTCGAAGTTGTGTAGAAAACTGCCATGGTCAGAAACACAAATGATGTAGGGAACAACACATTAAACTCGTGCTTTTAATATAATATAAGCCAGTGGGTGTAGTACGACATATATTTTGTATGCTGAACGCTTAGATGATAGAAAGTGCTAAATGTACTCAGGTGTTGAGATCACAGAGCAGGACAGCGGACACCCAGCCTCACAACTCACACGCAGTAAGAGCACGCTGGTCTTTCCCCCAAATGTTCAGAGAGCTCTGCTAGTTCACCAGGCTCCATCCTCCAGCCAGTGGCGGGCAGGCCGGCGCGCTCCGCTTCTTCTAATAGAATCTTTAGAGAATCCACGCTGGAAAGAAAAAAAAATTCTCACACCAAATCCTTGAATAAACCATCAGGACCAAACAGGTTATGTAACGATATATTCTGAATTGCCCCTTGAAAAAACTCACGGTTTAGAATTGTGATAAATTCAGTAAATGCAGAAAAATAGAAACATATTAGGGAAGCAATTGTTAGATAATTTCTATCTTAAACATCTACACACAGTTCCTGCAAGAGTGAAATACCTTCTGTGAGAACTAAACACGTCAAGCTTAAGTCAGAACAATAGGTTCATTGCATGGCAAAACTCTACACGGGTTAAAATTTACAGTGAAGAATACGAATTAAGAAAAAAGGCAGCCTGTGTAGCAACCTCGCAATGTTGACTGCAGACTTTTGCGCGCGTTTATACGTGAAGTTTATTGTAACTGGCAGAGGACTCTTGAGAAAAGAGGGTAGAAGACGCATCGAATATTATTGGGATAAAAAGGCTTTATAATCAGTAAGGGAAACAAGTATTTTTTTTCAAATAGAAACTGAGGTGAAAATTTAAAAATAGAAAAAGGCTGCTCACAACAGAATTCCAGTAATGATAGTTGCGGATGTGATGCATCAGTTCTTCATGCTCACCGATTGTTAATGTTGCTTCAAGGACGTCTTTTGAAAAGCAGCACAAGTTTTTAAATCCAGGAGAGGAAAACAACCTGACGTGGGAGAAGCCCACGCCAAGTCACCCAGAAACTAAGGTTCCAAAATTTGTTAATGAGAACTTAGTCAAGACAACTTTGAGGCATAGTATACCATGCCAAATGTTTATTACAGGCGCTTGAAGCTGGAGTGCATGCATTTGATCGTTCTGCACAATAATGTACATATTTAAGTGTGGAAAAGTGATTGAAGCCTTCAGACCAATATTGAATGGGGCATTTCACTGATTTATTGTAACATTAACGTAGAGCTTTTGCAAAAAGTGTACTCACGCAGTAGCTCAGGTGTTTGCTAATCGAGAGTAAGATTGATTAACTCCTAAAACTGAATGACCGCAAAAGATGCATCAAATGAGGGCAGCATATATCCCACAATCAATGGATAAAATGAACATATTCTTTTATAAGAACTGAAGGTTATAACAATGACCGAAATATCACATAAGTAGATTGATATCACCACACAAGAGTAGATAGAGATCCCCACAGAAGAGTAGATTGAGATCCCCACAGAAGAGTAGATTGAGATCCCCACTGTTGGATATTTGTTAGGGCAGTCCCTTGATCGGACGCCAAATTGTTGTTGTATATTTAGTTTTGCTGTATCCTCTTGGGCGCCAAAAGTTAGATAGTTGTTTTGGCGAATCCGCGTTGGGTGCCAGTTATAGATTATTTAATTTTTTGGCTGGTGCACATCAATGTCTTGGTCATATCTTGGGAGCCAGCGATAATAGTTTCCCTATTTTAGGGTTCTGAGGGCCGTAAGCTCCGAGGCTTTTATTCAGGAGAATCTTATTGATTTTTCAGGGATATGAGAGAAGTCAGTTGCTGAGTGATTATTTTATTAAGGCGAGGGCTTTTCAACAGTTTCCAAGTTGCAAATATTATTCGGTAATTTTCGGAGTCCGATCTGGTTACAAGGTTTGAAGATTTGAGCTGTTTTTCAAGCTTTTGAAATTTGAGTCGAGACGAAGGCAAGCTCAGGAGTTTGTTGCGCTGGTAATACAGGCTTCAAAAGTTAAGAGCCGAATTAAAATTCAAGCTGAGAAATTTTGAAATTCGAGATGGAAGTAGGTTACTCAAGTATCTGTGATACGAGAGCTTAGGTATGCGAGGAGAATTATTTTCCCTCCGGTTAAATTATATAGGCACAAGTCGGAATTTTTGACAATAGCCTGACACCCACACCAGAGTAAATTGATGCCATCACACAATGTAAGTAGATTGATGTCATTAATACCTGGTACGTATTGAAAGTACTAATTCATAGAATATGTACCACAACTTAGTTCCAAATTGAACAAGTTAGCGGTAATTATGTAAAGAAACTGGATGAAAGCGTTACAACGTGCAGGATCCCTCAAGGTAAGGAAGCACAGCTTGCATCAAGACCTCACTCTCGAAGTGTACTTGTGATATCGAGTGTCAGTTACTTGACCAATTTGTTCTTGCTTTAGTGAGTTACGTTGCACTGCCACACTGGCTTGAAGCAGTAAGCCCTGATGGAGGGTACGGGCTTTGTGCTTCTACAGGCATCACTGTTGGTAGACTAAGGCATAAAGCTTAACAAAATCATATGGAAAGTTAAGCACAAAACAAGTTATACAGTTTCGAGCAGATATGCTGGAAGTAATAAACAAACGAAGCATATAGAAGTAACTAGCTGCGCACCACACACCTGTGGCAGGTCCACACGAGGGGCATGAGGGTGGTCGCTGAGTCGCACACACTGAACACGTTATTCTTCAAACTTCTCAGGTATGCAGACAAAAATCTGCAACAAAAACATCCCTGCTGTAAGAAAAATAACTCATTTGAAGCCTGGAAATATAAGGTGCACAGATAAAGCAAAAGATACACCTATCATTTCCCTAAAGACGTTTCTTCCATTCCCTTCCCTTCAAAAAAACTATATCAATTTCTGAGCTTTTGGGTACTGGTCGGTAACAAAAAAAATTTCTGATGTAAGAACGACTCATTTTGATCATTTTCAAATTTTACCTTCAAGACAACCGAGAGATGCAAGGTGGAGCAGAAGTTACTAACCCTGATTGAAAATTGAAAACATGAGTACTATGAAACATGAAGAGTTTAAGATTTAAAGCAATGCAATAGAGTTCAGAATTTAATTTATAGGTTGATAATGGAAGATATCTTTAAGATAACCTCCATTATTGTACAAACACTCGCTTTTTTAAGGGTACTGCTCAAAATTTTACCCAAAACATCTGGAGTCAGACAGTTAACTACTTGAAATATATTGCTTTTTCACTCCTGCGAGGTATCAGGTTTGTTGATGTAAATTCTTCCCTTCACATATCCCCTGAGGGATAAATCACGAGCATTTAAATCTTGAGACCTATGTAGCCAAGACACATCGACACGTGAAATTAATCGCAGTGAAAAAAATTTTCTTAGCACAGCCATTGATTCTCATGCTGATAATGGGGAGGGAGGATAATGCAAACCTCATTTGAGGACACATTGCAGCGACGCTCGAGATATTCCTAGCGAAGTTGAACGTTTCTTTGTTGAAGTTATAGGCTGAAAAGCAACAATCCTTAAAATGCCAAATTATTAGCTTTATTAATTAAATTAATAGGCTAAAAGCATTACTATAAACGGTTCGTATTCTGCCATTGTTTGTTTTTTGTGGTCCAAATTCTTTGAATTTAAAGAACATAATTTTTATCCTGTGCTAACCAGGACTTTTCTGATCTCTATGTTCCTGTAATTCGTTTGGACGATTATTTTAATTGCTCCATCACACGGGAGCAAAGCTCTACGACTCTTGCTCACTGCTCTTTTGTGCGGTGCCCAATTTTAAGGGATGAAATTTGCGATTTATAAAGCAATATATTATGATTGTTAATAAATTAGATTCCACATTTCAATAAATTTTAAATTTCATAAACCATTCATCATGTAAAACTCTTTAAGCTTCATAGTTTCCAAGCTCCGATTATCAAAAAGAGTGAATTACATAAGGGCCGCCCTGAACGTGAGCTGAGCTGACAAGATGCAAGCATGAGGAATGTGAGCTTCTTCTTTCTAATGGCATCAGATAAGTCAATTTGGCCCTCCATAACCGCAACAAAGGCATTCCAAAGAGGAGAAAAACGTTTAGTACGGACTTACGGGACCGCAGGATCTATGCACAAAGTGCATAGAAACAGTAAGTTGAAAAAAACTACAGTCTATGAAACAAGATGAAAATAAAAAAAGAAAGTAACTGGACCTGAAAAACACGACAGCAGTCAGCCGAAAAAGGATGGTCCGTAACAAAACAAAATCCCATTCTATTTTGAAAAAAAGCTTACCTAAACTTTAGCTCGGGACCTCACATCTTCCTCCTCGAAGTGCTAATTCCCATAGATACAATGGCTGTATCCGACAGATGAGCTACTCATGCTAACACACACACACTTACTACTGGATATTTCCAATCTACTTCAACAACTTCCTACATAACTTTATGGAACTTGATCAAATAATGTGATAAATGATGTAATAAATAATAAGAATAAAACAAAAGAACGCAATACAAGCCAGAGGAGTATTTCCTGTAGCAACTGCAAAAAGGAAAATCCTAGTTTATTTAGAAAGATCCAAAGCAGTGCCACAAATTACACAAGGAAAGACCAAACACCCAAACACAAGAAAGAGGTACCACATTTGCCACAAAAGACGGTATCTCATCCAGAAATTCTGCATGGATTATGCAAAGCAAAAAATGCAACCTGAAAAAAAGCAGCAATCTAGAGCACTAGACTGGCGCGCACCTCCTGCGATCGAGCGGACCGAGCCGTGTGAGGGTAGGGAACATGTAGCGCAGGAAGTGCAGCAAGCTGCTACGGCCGACCACGGCGTTGCAGCAGGGCATGACGGCGGGCAGCATGTCTATCACGATGTCCACGTACGGCTCTCGAGCGGCCATCAGCAGCAGCTCTACGTCCACGTCATCTCTGTAGGTGGGAGAGCAGTCAAAAATATTCAATACAGAAACCGCCACTCTATTGCCCACAAAAAATTGCGCAGAAATTCCAGTAAACGGACACTGCAGGTTATCAGAGAGTGTAATTAACATTTGTGAGACGACTTTTAATGTTGAAAAATGTCCAAATTAATCCATAGCAGAGCTGTCGCTTCATCAGGAGAGCTAAACTAGGTGTGCGCATGAAGTTCTGCAGAATGTCACTCGCTGACCGCCATGTCACCAACGGGTATAGTCACCCGCCGGTGGGTCGCGCTTAGGTTTTTCCTGCGGCAAAACAACCCATCGATGGGTCGGTCAAAAACTTCTAACCACCTTTTTTAAATCAATGGTATTTAATAGACCCAGTTAATGTTAGCCATTTATAACATCAAACATCAGTTTAACTCACTGCAGTAAATGTGTTAATTTCAACACGCACTGAACTCACGGAATATAAGGAAGGATAAGCCTGTACAGCTTCATCATCTTCTCTTTAGATATAGGCGGCAGCATGTAGCCAAAGAGCTGGTGGAGCAGACGAGACTGACAGCCTCCTTTCTTCAAAATGAGCTGCACGATGTCCAGGCGTTCCTGGAGAGAAAATGACATGGTACCAAGACAACTAGCTCGACATCAAAGTAGATCAAAGCAATCGTTTGGTAATCTTTTGTCTCATTGCATTTCAGCTAATTTTTTGAGCATACAATACCATACACTTAAACAACAAACGAAGTTTAAATAAAGCAATGACATCATTGAAAAATGGGTAAAAAACTGGGTAAATGGGTAAATGTAATGGAGCATAAAATTTTAATAACTAAATAGGCAATCAAAAATTAATACCAAGATTAGTTATATAGTGCAACAAATATAAGAACATAGAGAATGCATAAATCAGCAAATTAATTTCAATGTGAATGACGCGATGAACCGTTTGAGACTATCAACTTTGAAAGAACTTTAATATAAAAAGCTGGCTCAACCATGGCTGATACCAAGTTGGATTCGTACGATGATCGAGCAACTGAATCACAGAATATTCAAAAAATCAGGTAACAATAAAATAGTCCAAGAAATAGTAGAGATGAAAAACAGCAACTAGCGATATTCAGAAGCACGACGTCATTATCACATCTTAAGGCCCTATTACACGGGGCTACACTTCGCCTATGGCAACTGCAATGACGCAACTTGAGGGTGCGCTATCACACGAGGCAACCAGTGTGGCGTTGCCAATTGCAGAGGGAGGTTGTTGCTCGCAGTGACTGCGGCATGTGACTTCTTCATTTTGCCATTAATTGAAAAGCATTAAGAACGTATACAAAACTTAGTTCCTGTTATAAGCTTTTGAATGTCCTTGAAGTATTTATTGTCGTTTATTTCTGAATATGGATAGGATTGAAGGGTCTATTGATTCAATATATTATTATATAAGAAATTTTTAGCCTCCCTCAACCACAACAAAGATGTTCCAAGAGAGGAAGGAGGAAGGCACTATTTAGTATGGAGTTAAGGGAACGCGGAATCTATGCACAAGGTGCGCAGAAACAGTAAGCTAGGAAAGAAGTTCATGAAACAAGAAAAAAGTGGAAGAAGAAAGTAGTAGGTGCTGAAAAACAGGACAGCAGTGAACCGAAAAAAGATGGTCCGTAACAAAACAAAAACCTATTTCATTTCAACAAAAAGGAAGCCTACCTAACCTTTAGCTCAGGCCCTCACATAGTCCCCCTGGGAGCGCCAATTCCCATAGATACAATAGTTGTATCCCCCTGAGGGGAAGATGAGAAAGAAGTTCATGAAATAAGATAAAAGTTGAAGAAGAAAGTGAGAGGTGCTGAAAAACAGGACAGCAGTGAACCGAAAAAAGGTGGTCCTTAACATAACAAAAAAAAACTTCTATTTCAACAGAAAGAAGGCCTACCTAACTCTCAGCTCGGGCCCTCACATTTTTCCCCTGGGAGCGCTAATTCCCATAGATACAATAGTTGTATCCCCTTGAGGGGATATCAATATAATGATTGGTGTTTCTACAAGGCACAGAACTAAATTAAATAAACTTCAAATTACTTAATTAAGCACATTCATTTGTTGTATTAATATAGTTAGGTTCAAGTCTAAAAAACATTAAATGGTTTGATCATTGAAAGCCGAATATAAATATTGCCTATTTTTGTACCCGCGACTTATGATAGAAAATTAAAATGAATGCACATAAAGTTACCTGACTTCATAGAGTCGATGTTCTTTTCCCGCTCACTTCTGTGGCAGGTAGTGATGTTTTTTCTATTTTTTTTTTGCTTTGATAGTTTCATCATATTCCGTTACACTGTTTAAACTTATAAACCTATGGCTCATTATTTTAAATTTCTACCCACTTTATTTTTTTTTATATTTGTCCGCATGTGATGGGGTTGACCTGTCCTGTGCGGGGGGAGGGGCTGCACTCAATGAAGCGGTCGGGGTAAACCAGCTATGGTTGTCGGGCCTGACTGTGGAAGGTGGTTGTGCTGGGCTGCTGCTGATCTTGGCAGTTCAGGTGCGGCCAGTGCTGCCCCTCTCGCCTCCTAGTGCCTAAGTGTGGCGATTGTGGCCTGCTGTCAGCTACCCTCCCATAGGGAGGATAAGCCCGGTATATGTATGTATATGTGTGTATGTACCCATTTTATTTATCATAAAAACTACGTGATAAACATTCAATTATGAGGGAAAAGTGATAACATTTGAAAATGAAACGTATCAGGAATGTATGGTAAATGGTAATATTCCGATTTATTTTGTACAGCAATTACAACTAATTATGTGCCTAAATTGATACTTAATTGCTTATATAACACTTGATAGCATTCCATATCATAGGACATTTATTAACACTTTGACTGCGACGTGCGCCACCGGTGGTACACGGAGGTAATTTTCATAATGCTGCTGACCGACCAGTAGTCGTAAACTCAATTTTCATAAAAACTTGTTAAAGCTAAATGAAGGCATGATCCAGTTCATGTTTGGTATTTTCACAATAGTTTACTAAAATTTACTTAAAATTTGAGTTTGGTGTTGAACTTAATACTTAGTTGCGGCAGTGAAAGTGTTAAATTCTTCGACTACCTATTGAATGGCGAACCAAGTTTATGTTGGCTCAGTGGGAGGCGGTGTCGCAACCATCCTTGCTCTACGACAGTCAGTCGAGCACTGCTTCCGTGCTCCGTCGCTCTGAGCTGCTCGAGGTTTCTTAACAAGCGCGGAAACCTAAACTCGCCCAGCAACTGCAGTCTGTAGCTCTCAGAGGCATCCGTCGCTGCTTTTTGGAGCAATAGTTGCCCCGTGTAATAGGGCATTTACAACACACAGACGTAAACGACCCATGATGCAAAATGGCCAACACCTAAGACGATAATGCTCAAGACCGTAAGGAACACACAGCCCAAATGGGCGAGACCTCTTACTAGGGCGAAGTAGATAGGCGCCCATCCGCTGTGCTCGAAGTCCACCTTCCAGGGGTGCGCACCGGCCTCCAGCAGCATGGTGGCGGCCTGCCACCCCTTGCGCTCCAGCACTGCGACCGCACAACACTCTCACACCAAAGTTCATGTGTAGCAGTACATTCAAAGGTTACCAGCGCTTCAAAAACATAAGGGAGAACGCGCCGAATTTCTGACGTTCATGGGCAGCACTCCTACTGTGTATGATCACGAGAGGCCACAAGTTGATCAGCTCTGTGACAGCAGCAGTAGTTGTACATACAATAGTTGCCAGCGCTTCAAAAACATAGGAGATATTGCGCTAAATTTCCGACGTTCATGAGCAGTGCTCCTACTGCATATGATAACGAGAGGCCACAATTTGATCAGTTCTGTAACAAACTATAGCTTAGATAAAAAGTTGAGTCTCCGAGACCCGCAAATAGATACTTATCTTAAATCAATAAGAATTATCTACATGATACCTCACACTTAGCAATTACAGAGAGAGACGTATCAAAGGTCAAATTATTATTTAACAATTCCAGATGAGCGACGATCACAATCCTTCTTTCTACAATTCCTTAGTTCTTCTAGCATTTTATTATTATTCACAAAATGTTCTCCACTCGACACTAGCTTGGATATTTCCATAGCAACAAACAATATTTCTGGCAACATAATGGCAACACGTAACATCAGGCAACTTACCACAAAGTAATGGAAGCGAAAATGGGTCCTGCTTTGGTCGGTTAGGGTCAGCACCAGCAGCCAAGAGGCTCGCTAACTTCTTAGTCTGCACAAGAAGACAGTACCGATAACCGACCCTCGTCACTCACCGCTTTGCATGCTACTGTTTTCAACATTGAATTCTTAACTAGTGACATTGCATACCTTGGAGGCTTACCTATCATTATTTGTGTCTGCCTACACGCCACTCAGGGCGCAGATCTTCTGACAGATATTTCGCAGTTCCAACCCAAAACAGGAAACATCTTAGGCGAAATAGATAGACGCCTATGGCTTGATATGGCTAACTGCTTTGTAGAAAGAAAATTGAGTTATGTTTGAAGAAAAAAAGAGAGGATATGCAATGTCAACATACATCAGCAATACCCTGAAATTCTCGAGGCTAATAAAGAATAAATGATTTAAAAAACGACCTTCGAAAAGATGCTTGAAAAAGATAACCCTGAAGTAGTTAGTACAAGACCCACAGCCAACACATAACACATAGGCTCTGCACATCCCACAGAGCAAATACAAGTTGTCATAGGGACTGGCACAGTCAGCACACGAGCAATGCAATGGCCTCAACCACACGTTGTTGGGTTCCATATACTTTATCTCCCTGCAAGAACTGAGTTACAAACGCACCGTATATTTCAACACAAATAGAATGAATAGCAAGGATAACACTACGTCAAAGCTAATGCAGACTTCAAAATAAACCTTCAAAAAACACCTTGTGTGTAAAAAACAAATTCCATAAAATGTGCAGGCCAAGAGAACAAAATACCAAAAAAAGTGACACACAAAAGAAGACAGCAACATACCTCATCTGGAGAGGAGCTGCACTGCTGGCAAAGGAGCAGCAAGGCGGTGGTCCGGTCATGACTCTCCATGTTGACGCAGCGTTCATCTGTAGCACAAGGTTCACAAGAAAAATTTGCTACATTTACCATTAAAGCACTGTTTTTAGCTTTCCAAATTCCACTGTATTTAATGAGGAAATATTTGTATAGGAAAGAGATGGTCCAAATTTTTAATCCAACCACATGGATGCATAACTTCTTTGATGAGAGTAAGAATCACAGAATTATTGGACGTGCAAGACACTGTTATAGGTGCACTCCCAGCATACAAAGATGAAGATTATGTAAAACAGATGCTTTCTCTTTTTAACAGTACGTTGATTTGTACAGTACACTTCCAAAAAGTTAGTAAACACACTGCAAATAAATACGCTGAGTTATTTGTGAGTAATATTCTTCCCCATGCAGCCAAACTATGCTTAGAATGCATTCCTAATCATTTGCTACCAAAACCGTCTCTTCAGCACATTCTTGATGCAAACCTAGAATTAAAATTAAATGGTTTTTTGCAGCACCAAAATAAATATCACACATGCATGACACTAAAACTATCAGTTTTCCAAATCATCATTTTCACTTCTACAGAGCATTGTGGCTCCATATAAAACCCTCCTGAAAAATATCCGACAATGAATTTTTCAATGTGAAGAATTGATCCAAGGTTTTTACTACAATATACAACAGAGAAAAATTATTAGATTAGATTTATATGTTAGTTTCAGCCTCCCTGACCATACAAAGATGCTCTAAGAGAGGAAGGATGAAAGCACCATTTAGTATGGAGTTACAGAAACATGGAATCAATGCACAAGATTCTCTGCACATAAAAACAGTAGGTTAAGAAGAAAGGTTGTGATGCCAATTAAAAGTGGAAGAAAAAGTCAGAGGAGGTGGAAAACAGGACAACAGTCTGAAAAAATGCCCCTTAACAAAGCAAAAAAACGTATTTCAACAAAAAAGAAACCCTACCCAACTCTCAACTCAGGACCTCACATTTTCCTTCCTGGAGAGCAGAGAAGGAAAAAGCTTATTTCTTAAACTTGAACTTTTCTACACCTTTGAGTGGGTTAGTCGCAGCTAACAGTGAACTGCTGTCATCATTGCACGTATGGTTAACAGGGGACGATGTTATCTATTTCCATATTCATACAATTGTGCATCACAAATATCCACTGAAATAACAGAAAGCCAAGAAAGCTTAGTTAACTTCTCAGCCAACTTTGCGATGCAGTTGTGAAAGACAAAACTATGGATAGCAAAAAACTGACAGTTGCATTATGACATTGTTTTAAATCATTCATCGCACATGGTCCAGCACAGGATTCTCAGGGTTCTTGGTAAGTCATGGGATTGTAGCATTTGATAACCTCTCTATCTTTTAAATATAGAAACTTGCAATTGGTCGGTTACCTTGCAAAAACTCATTATTAAAAGATCCCACATGAGATCAGAGGAGGGATACAATTGAACTAGAATATACAGCGATGAACACGATTTCAGAAGAAGTCTTCCAGAAGTGTTTTTGGGCAGCAAAAACATCAGAGTGCCAAGTGTGGGCAAGTAGACAATAAATACTTTGAAATCAATTAATGCTCTAATTGATGTTTATTGCTCTAATTATTACAGCATATAAGCAATAAACATTTCCCATTATAAAAATGGATTCTTACACAAACCTTGCATTGATGTTATAATTCTGCTTGCCTCTTCATTATTACATAGGCTTGCAAAACAGTGCACTTCACATTCATCATCCAAATGGAGATAAAATAATCACATGCTTATAATGAACACTGTTCATAAGCATGTATCACTTATGTTCACATATCAATGCTTTTCTATAATTAAGCACGAGGAAGTCACTAATAATTCAAGATCTTGCCCAGATCCCGGGGACAACTGTATACTGCATCGGTAGTAATTTTGCCTCTTCAAATAGTTTTAAAAACAGCACCTTGAACATTCCCGAACTATTTGGCCAAAACATGGATCGATGTAAATTTAAGGAGACAAAACAAGTACAAGAGCATTGAAAAGATTAGATTAGATTATAAGTTAGTTTAAGCCTCCCTAACTGCTGCAAAAATAGAGCGTATCGAAGAGAGGAAGAAGGAAGGCACCATTTAGTATGGAGATAAGAAAATGAGGAATCTATGCAGAAAGGGCATAGAAACAGTAAGATGGGAAAGAAGTTCATGAAATAAGATAAATGTTGAAGAAGAAAGTCAGAGGTGCTGAAAAACAGGACAGTAGTGAACCGAAAAAAGGTGGTCCTTAACATAACAAAAAACATTTTATTTCAACAAAAAGAAGGCCTACCTAACTCTCACCTCGGGCCCTCACATTTTTCCCCTGGGAGCGCTAATTCCCATAGATACAATAGTTGTATCTCCTGAGGGGAGAGCATTGAAAAGCTGAAGACTTGGATTATAAAGCAAAAATAATAAATGACACAGCAGGAGTTACCAAAATCCATTGTATTATCATGAGACCATCCATCACACTTCAATAATTCAATAATTTGAAAAGTAAACATCCGTAAAGAATATTGAGCTAAATTGCATCACAATGAGCCGAAACACAAAAAATGCAATGCTTCAGGCAGTTTTGATTTTTCTGCCAATTGACGGACAGTAAACTGACTGACTTCCAAGTTGCTACACATGCATCTGTCATTAGGTAAGTACGGAAGTGAAGGTTTGGTTAGATTGAGTAAGGATGTAATAGGACTAGCTAGAATGAGTTAGGTTAAGATAATTCAAGTTAAATAACAATTGGGCGTAATAGGTTTATAAAAAGAAATAATTTAAATAAAAAAATTGTACGTACTTTTGTGTAAATTATTTATATATAAGAATTTATACTTAATTCCTTGGTTAAAATTGGTTATGTTGAGATAGGTTAAAATAAGTGGCATCAAGTTAGGAAGCACTGTACCAGGATTACTTAGAATTTATTAGGTCCGAATAGGTCAGATTAGCTCGAGTTAGAGAGTGCTGAATTTGGTTAGAATATATTATGTTAGGTAAGGATAGGGTACAGTAGAGTAGATGAGAATAGGGTACAGTAGAGTACACAAGAATAGGGTACAGTAGAGTACACAAGAATAGGGTACAGTAGAGTACACGAGAATAGGGTACAGTAGAGTACACGAGAATAGGGTACAGTAGAGTAGATGAGAATAGGGTACAGTAGAGTACACAAGAATAGGGTACAGTAGAGTAGATGAGAATAGGGTACAGTATAAAGGGCAGCACAGTGAAGGGTGGGTTGAGTGAGGGTGGGTTGAGTGAGGGTGGGTTGAGTGGGGGTGGGTTGAGTGGGGGTGGGTTGAGTGGGGGTGGGTTGAGTGAGGGTGGGTTGAGTGAGGGTGGGTTGAGTGAGGGTAGGTCAAGATGAGGTGACAGGATAACACAGGTTAAAACCGGTTAGGATAGACCAGATTCAAGACAGGCGGGTCGAGCTAGCGCGGGTCGAGCTAGCGCGGGTCGAGCTAGCGCGGGTCGAGCTAGCGCGGGTCGAGCTAGCGCGGGTCGAGCTAGCGCGGGTCGAGCTAGCGCGGGTCGAGCTAGCGCGGGTCGAGCTAGCGCGGGTCGAGCTAGCGCGGGTCGAGCTAGCGCGGGTCGAGCTAGCGCGGGTCGAGCTAGCGCGGGTCGAGCTAGCGCGGGTCGAGCAAGCGCGGGTCGAGCTAGCGCGGGTCGAGCTAGCGCGGGTCGAGCTAGCGCGGGTCGAGCTAGCGCGGGTCGAGCTAGCGCGGGTCGAGCTAGCGCGGGTCGAGCTAGCGCGGGTCGAGCTAGCGCGGGTCGAGCTAGCGCGGGTCGAGCTAGCGCGGGTCGAGCAAGCGCGGGTCGAGCTAGCGCGGGTCGAGCTAGCGCGGGTCGAGCTAGCGCGGGTCGAGCTAGCGCGGGTCGAGCTAGCGCGGGTCGAGCTAGCGCGGGTCGAGCTAGCGCGGGTCGAGCTAGCGCGGGTCGAGCTAGCGCGGGTCGAGCTAGCGCGGGTCGAGCTAGCGCGGGTCGAGCTAGCGCGGGTCGAGCTAGCGCGGGTCGAGCTAGCGCGGGTCGAGCTAGCGCGGGTCGAGCTAGCGCGGGTCGAGCTAGCGCGGGTCGAGCTAGCGCGGGTCGATCTAGCGCGGGTCGAGCTAGCGCGGGTCGAGCTAGCGCGGGTCGAGCTAGCGCGGGTCGAGCTAGCGCGGGTCGAGCTAGCGCGGGTCGAGCTAGCGCGGGTCGAGCTAGCGCGGGTCGAGCTAGCGCGGGTCGAGCTAGCGCGGGTCGAGCTAGCGCGGGTCGAGCTAGCGCGAGTCGAGCTAGCGTGGGTCATGTCAGGATGGGTCATGCCAGGATGGGTCATGCCAGGATAGGTCATGCCAGGATGGGCCAAGCCAGGATGAGCCAAGCCAGGATGGGCCAAGCCAGGATGGGCCAAGCCAGGATGGGCCAAGCCAGGATGGGCCAAGCCAGGATGGGCCAAGCCAGGATGGGCCAAGCCAGGATGGGCCAAGCCAGGATGGGCCAAGCCAGGATGGGCCAAGCCAGGATGGGCCAAGCCAGGATGGGCCAAGCCAGGATGGGCCAAGCCAGGATGGGCCAAGCCAGGATGGGCCAAGCCAGGATGGGCCAAGCCAGGATGGGCCAAGCCAGGATGGGCCAAGCCAGGATGGGCCAAGCCAGGATGGGCCAAGCCAGGATGGGCCAAGCCAGGATGGGCCAAGCCAGGATGGGCCAAGCCAGGATGGGCCAAGCCAGGATGGGCCAAGCCAGGATGGGCCAAGCCAGGATGGGCCAAGCCAGGATGGGCCAAGCCAGGATGGGCCAAGCCAGGATGGGCCAAGCCAGGATGGGTCAAGCCAGGATGGGCCAAGCCAGGATGGGCCAAGCCAGGATGGGTCAAGCCAGGATGGGTCAAGCCAGGATGGGTCAAGCCAGGATGGGTCAAGCCAGGATGGGTCAAGCCAGGATGGGTCAAGCCAGGATGGGTCAAGCCAGGATGGGTCAAGCCAGGATGGGCCAAGCCAGGATGGGCCAAGCCAGGATGGGCCAAGCCAGGATGGGCCAAGCCAGGATGGGCCAAGCTAGGATGGGTCAAGCTAGGATGGGTCAAGCTAGGATGGGTCAAGCTAGGATGGGTCAAGCTAGGATGGGCCAAGCTAGGATGGGTCAAGCTAGGATGGGTCAAGCTAGGATGGGCCAAGCTAGGATGGGCCAAGCTAGGATGGGTCAAGCTAGGATGGATTATGTAATGATGAGTTACATTATGATAGGTTAGTTTGGGATAAGTCAGGAAGGAATAGGTTAGAATAGATGTGATCAGGCATGGTCAAGTTATGTAAGTTAGAATGAACAATTGTGATATTTTTATAAAAAAAAATTTTATAAAGTCCACATTGTAATTTATCAGAACAAATACATACTTACAGGCCTGTAATGTACAAGTGACACCTATGAAATAAGTAATCAATCATGCAAAGGTACAGAATTATACCAACCCAAAAACTGTGCATTTAACAATTTCACAAGCACTAATGGGGGTGAATCAAAATTTTCAGCATGTTAGTGACAAGATGACTGAACGTTTAACAAGAATTTATTTTTCCACTAACTAAATACTATTTTAAAATGTCTTTAACACAATCATTTACAAAAAAAAAACAGGTGCAAAATCATTGATGCAGTAATTCAATTAAGAAAGATTTTACACTAATGCCACAGAAATGTAACAAAATTTCCAAATTTTCATGTCCTATATAGAAAAACAAATATTTTGAAAATTCACTCATCAGTAATTCTAAATCATACATTACAAAGTTATACAAAATCACGCAGTACACTGTAATTCTAAATCACACAGAACACAGTAAAAAAACTCCCCCACAGTACTTACATCAATCCACTTGAATCAAATTCAAACAAATGTAATAAGGAGCTAAGCAGAAATTTCTTCTATTAACACAGTAAATACAAAAGAAACAATACTTGACACAACAAGAAAAACTAGAACAATCAAATAAAATGAAACTAATAAATTATAAGACATCCACAGGGGCACTTACAGCAAGAAACATGAAATTTTATTTCTATGATAGAAATAAATGGATATTTTCAACACAACAATGAAAATGTTATATAATTCTATCGCAACAAAGAGAAGAGAACAAAGAAGCTCAAGGGAAACGAACAATTTTTCCTTAAGAAACTTCAAAATGAATAAAAAATACTTCAAGACCAAAATAAGCTTAGAGGTATTCGCAACATGTTTAGAACATTCGAATGGATGTTCAGAGCCCTAAAATTTTAAAAATTTACCTATACCCCCCCCCTGCTCAAAGGAAAATTCCTAAAAAAAGTGATTTCTCACCCAATATTATACATACAGACAATTTTTTTGTTTGATTCACAATGAACTTGTCTAGAAAATGAAGATCTAGTTTTTAGATATTGCTTAAAGAAAAATTTAAGAAGTGTTTAAATTTTTTAAACAAAATATATTTACTTTCAGTTATTACTTTACATGCCAATAAAAAAATTTCTAATTAACACATCAAAAAATTACTTTGCAGATTTATAGTACTCACTTTGATATTTACAATGTAAAAAATATCTTCTCCATAAGCAAAAAACTGGGAGAAATGATTTTAAAAATGGAATGCTCTTTTCTTAGAACATGTTTTTTTTGTCTGTGCGGCTCAATTTCTCCAACAGCTTTTCACTAATGAAAGAGATCTTTTTTGCAACGTAAAGATCACGGTGAGTACTATAAATCTGAGTAGTATTTCTTTGATAAGTTGAATAGATAATTTTTTATACCCATATAAAGAAAAAATATTGAAATTTTTTCCTGTTTTAAATTCAAATGTTTTTTAATTTTTTTTTTTTAAGCAATATCAAAAAAACTGGATCTTAACTTTGTAGACCAGTTAATTGTTAATCGGACAAAAAACTAATCGTGTTTAGGTAATATTGTTTGAGAAATAAAGTTCTTTAGAAATTTCCCTTGAATCAAAGAGGAGGTTGATATGGTTATATTCCAAAAATTTTAGGGCTCTAAACGTCCATTCAAATGTTCTAAACATGTTGTGAATACCTCCAAGCTTATTTTGCTCCTAAAGTATTCTTTATTAATTTTTCAAATTTTACAAGATAAACCGTTCGTTTTCCTTAAGGGCACGGTCTGGGTCTATTTCTGGATAACGGTAGGATTTTGGTTTATAAACTCATCTTATAGAGTATTTTCTTGCGCATCCAACGGTATAATTTGCTCTCAAGTACGTAAATTGGTTCATCTTCTAGACGGGGTAAAGGACGCGCACTAGCGTAACCTTGGGGCACGGCGCGTCAATGGATGGGTGACCTCCCTCTTCCCCCTCATTACGAGTCAGTATTGAGTGTTTCTCTACGGGAATAGCAGAAGAGTTCATTCATGGCCTTGCTTGAAATGCTTTAGTACTCAAATGAAACATTCTAACTCTCAGTGTTAATTATGATGATCTAACTGAGTGTTTGTTTTGAGTCTGGCTGCTCTGATTCATCAGCAAATCAGCTGTTTTGTAAACATATCACCTCCCGCAGTGTTGAAGGTACAAGAATGACACATTTATCATTCGAAAGGGCTCAAAAAGAGCTACCAAGCAAAATAGTTGAAAAAGAAAAATTTGTTTGTAGATGTAAGTAAACATTTTTTTTTTAAAACTGGTGTTCTGAAATTTGCATTTATTGTTTTTTGATACAGATTTCTTCCCACAGTTTTGAAGGTAAAGGAATGGCTAATATACCAATCAATAGAACTTGAAAAGATCTACATTAGGTGTAACATTTATTAGAAAAAATTCCCAGTTCAGAAATAATACAAAGAAAATAAGAAACATTTTAGAAAAATGGCTCTCCTGAAAACTTAACTTTTTGATTTTTGAAGAGGCAAATTTCTCACAGTATTGAAGGTACAGGAATGGCAAATATATCAATCAATAGTGGTTGAAATATCCTAGAGAGACGCTGGTACAGTTTTTTGAATTTCAAATCATGTTGAAAATTATAAGCAGAACAATTTGAAAAAACAGAAAAAATGGTCAATTTTTTGAAAAAAATTTCTCTCAATTCAAAAAATCAAATTATCAAAAAACCATACCAGCGGATCTCAAGACAAGACAATTAGCTACCTAGAAAACTTTTATCCAGTTCTTTTACTCTAAAATTGTGGGCGATGGGCATTTTCCCGCAACACCCACTTTTTCAGTTTTGAAAATCATATTTTTATTTAGTTTACGAGAAAAACACATGAATTCAAAAAGAAATGCCGCATCATTTGACACCCACTGTGAAAATCTTAGAAAAAATCCATCAAGAACCGACGGACTTTTTTTTCTCCGCCAGACCGTGCCCTTAAGATTCCCTGAAGATTGTACCTCTACATCACCTATGGTAAATAAATTGTTTAAATTGTTTGTTTAAAAAAATTGTTTATAAGATAAAATACCTGCATATACAAGGAGCTGTTGCAGGACAGAAGGACTGGGCTGTAGGACAGCATGATGGATGGCAGAGTAGCCTTGCCGGTCTGTGGTGTAGAGATTCTCTGTGATGTCCTCTCCTGATGCTCGCAATCCAGAGATGGCTTTCTGCAAATCCATAACATCAGCTATTGCATGCCAATGCATGTTTAAATAACAAATGCATAACTAAACATGCATAGCATTATGCATACATATACTGCCCCCATAAAAATTTTAAAATATATAATAAAAATGCATTTCTATTTATGTTATGCAACAAAACTATTTCAATATGATGTTATGTAGTGATCTATGAAACAATCAGAACTTAAAAAATTACAAAAAATTATTCCATAATGGCCCAATTTTTTCAAAACTTGAGAGGCAGCAATATTAGCCAGGCATATGGCACTAGTATAGCGTACGCACTGAACAAAATTAAAATCAAGGACAATGTCAGTTAGATCCTTGTTATGACCTAGTTTTCATCTAATCCAAATTTTCTATTTCCTCTAACCCACATATTTTACTCATTCTTCAGGAATATCAGAGAATATTACATTTTCAATGAAAGCCAAAGCATTATGTCTACTATTTTATGACTTTTTAAACTCTCATGCCCCCTCCTATGCAAACACACTTTACTACATTTCTTCATCTATTTGGAACTCTCTCACTCTTCCATACAACACTTCATCAAACACACAAATCGAGATGACAATCAAACTTTCCCATCTCCCCTCTCCTTTTCATGCTTATAAAACTCATAAAATATTGAAAAAATCACCAGTTTCATAAGATTTCCTCATTTTCAAAAACTTTCCACTATCTTTATATGCAATTTCATTTATAATTTGAAGCTAAAATTCATTGGTCTGAAAATTGAATAGCTTTTTATGCGTCTTTCATTCCACTATCAACAACCCAACTGCATAAATTCTCAACTGCTCTTGCCATTTATGCACAATCATCAACCCCGCAATCATTAAGTAATGCACCATTTTGCACCTTCTATCATTATTATTGCTAAGTCATCACTACTGTAACTCATTTTAATCTTTCATTCTGCATTAATAATTTTTTCTTCGATTTTCAACTTGGTACATCTCATCCTTTACTCTCACCTGATGTATTATTTCCTGTAATTTTTTGCACTCATTGATTTTTCACGCAAATTATCAGTATTCCTTTTTTTTGTACCAGTTTATATAATACAGTGGTACCTCAAGATCCGAGCAGCCTAACATCCGAGTTTTTTGAAATACAAGCCGGAGCGCCATATTTATATTCAAGATTCGAGCCCAAATCCAAGATACAAGCCGTGTTTCTGGAGTGTCCCACTATGTAGTTTGCACTCTTCAATGACACTTATCACATTTTCGAAACATTTTGAAAGGCAGGCAAAAGCAAAGTTCTTTAGATACATTTTTCTTGAAAAGAGCTACAAGTAAAAGCGTAGAAAGTGCAGCCAAGAAGGCCAAAAACAAGTGATATATAATTAAATTTACGTAGATGTTGAGCTTAGTTCAAGGTTAAAGTTAAATGTATTGTTTTACATTTTATGTTTCATTCAGAATAAGAAAAGTGTAGTTTTTAGTTTTAAAGTTGGCGTCTAAAACGCCGTTTACGTACCTGTCTAGAGTGCCTGCATCCCCAACCCATCTTTCCTCCTTGCCGTTCACCTTTGTTAGGCTATGGTTACAGTGGATCCAAATTCGGATGAAAAATTGTTTGTCCGAGCAATCAAAATAATGTAATTCAGAGGAAGTGGTTACACTGGCAGCATCTTTTTGAATGAGTTCGGACGATCAATTTTTCGTTCGAATTTGGATCCACTGTAACCATAGTCTTAGCCGCACTGGTCTGTCTCCAACGTAAGACTATTATGCTAAATAACTCTTTTTTTCTTTATTTCATATTTTGTTATGTATTTGTTAATTAGGCATGTTTTTTGTTACTTAAAAACATTTCCTTATTTATAATTTACAATGGTTTTGGGATTTTTCACAGGTCCGGAACGGATTAAATCAAATTCAGTTATTTTAAAATGGGAGAAATTCGTTTGAGATACAAGCTGATTGACTTACGAGCTCGATTCTGAAACAAATTAAACTCGTATCTAGTGGTACCACTGTACATGTTTCATATCAAGTTTTTTTTTCTTATTTATTTTTCTTTGGTTTTCAAAAGAACGACTGTATTTTGAATGAACTCCTCATTCATTTCACTCATCCAATCATATTTTGTATCATTGTTCAAATCAATCCCAATTTCACTCTTCTATATGTAGAACTATTCCTTCAGGTCTATTCTTCAGACATGTTTGTCACACTTCAACATGGATTGATCTTCACCATCAGTCTAAAAATTTTTTTAAATTTCCTGGCACTTTACAAAACAGAAAAGCACACTTTCTACAAGTATTTGATACAAGTACAAAATAATTTTACATGTTGGGCCCTTTAATTATGAAATGATACCTAAAACAATGAAGTATTGTGTGTTACAAATATAAAATGAAATAGCCATTACATAAATTTTAAAGGAGGACTCTGTACCAGACCAGTACTACAAATATCAATCTATACGGTATCTGAATAGCTATGCATAGACCTTGAGTTTTATAATTAGAAACAAAAACTTACTGAATCATTTGAACATGAATTAAAGGTTTGGTAAATAAAGATCCCAATATCAGAAATTTGAATTGAACTGTATGCTAAATAACTACTGGTTACATTCCTTAGATAAAGAGCAATAAACTACCTTAATTTTTCATCTGTAACTCAAAAATGGAACACTCGTGTTGTTTATGATGGAAAATATTTAGTGAGGCCAATGATAATTGAAATAAGAACTGGTGTACGCTTGAAATGACCTGAAGAACACATGCAACATTGAGTCACCTTAACATTCTGGGGGTCTCCAGTCTTCACTGCCTTGGTGATAATTGTGCAGTCTCTTCTGTCAAAATTTTCAAAATCTATAGACATAATTAGGAAAATAAAATGTGTCTAACACAAAGTTGAATATAATTATCCTAATATCATCTGCTCAAAAAATAGCACAATTAAGTAGTAAAATACTAGAAGTTATTAAAAGACCAGCTCATCACAATTTTAGCCTGGCCTTACTGCAGGAAAGCATTGTATGATTTGGTTAAACATCAAGACAAGTTTTATTTGATCTTATTTCATGTTGAGCAAAAAGTAAAGTTTTCCTTATTGAGTGTACAGAAAAAAACTTATCTCTGTAACTTTTTCCTAATAGCAACCTTCAAAGCTAGAATGGCAAAGCTGAGCACCCAGACCTTAAGGGGCAGCACAGCCCCACTTGCCAGCTCCAACAAAAACACACCCATTCACCATGAGCCTGAAAGTGAGCAGTAGACCATTGGAACACCAACAACCAACCTTACAAAACAACCACAAAACCCCAACATCAGGCAAACTAATTTAAACCCTTACCCAAATAACAAGCTAGCTTCTCCTTAACCCTTAAACAGTTATTAAGGGGAAATTCTCCCAGTGTTTGTAGTAACTGCCTGTAGATTAGATTAGGTTATTAGTTAGTTTAAGCCTCCCTATCCGCAACAAAGGCTATCTAAAGAGAAGAAGGAAGAAGGCACCATTTAGTATGGAGTTACGGAAACGCGGAATCTATGCAGAAAGGGCACAGAAACAGAAAGCTAAGAAAGAAGATCATGAAACAAGAAAAAGTTGAAGAAGAAACTAGTAGGTGCCGAAAAACAGGACAGCAGTGAACCGAAAAAAAATGGTCAGTTACGAAACATAAACCTATGTTATTTTAACAGAAAGAAAGCTATCCTAACCTTTAGCTTGGGCCCTCACATAGTCCCTCTGGGAGTGCTAATTCCCATAGATACAATAGTTGTATCCCCCTGAGGAGTGTAACTGCCTGTAGCTAGTGAATACATGTATATATACATATATATATATATATATATTACGGATATATTTTATATATATATATATATATAAAAGGTTCAAATGCCATGATCCCCAATTCCCACTCTACTTTTACCCCCTGAAGTCCAGCAACTGTCTACTCCATCGGTGCTACACTGATCCACAAGACGTAAATCTCACAAATGAACATTGCTTTTCTTGAATGATGCCAATGGTAACAGTCACTTGGCAGAAAGCATACAGATCTTTTTCCAAGCTTAGGATTTTTAAGTTTGGTCACTGTTTGTCAGGTCACTTTCAAACTGAAATTTTTATATTGAGAACACCTCACAGTACTGTATTTTAAATCCTCAAGACACTAAAAAATTGTATATTAAGAGCACAATCTGAAATGCCCAGAACACATCCTTATAGAATGGTTCCATATTTTGATTCATTGTAACACAACTGAGGCTTTGAAATTAGGCAACTGTTTAGAGGATGAGAAAATATGTGATGAAACTAACTTTAATTGCATAGAGTGCAAGCAAGGCCAAAAATTAAAAAAAAAGAGAAATGAAAGCAACAAGGCTGGCGGAGCTGGTGTACAATTGCTGATATGAACCTATGCAAATTCAATCATATGTACATTCAAAGTTGTAATTATGCTTGTGGTACTAATTGGATTTCAAGTTAGTTTTACATTTTAAACCTTTCAGACTCAAAGATTTTTCAACAATAGAAAGGGTGGAAGCACCATTTAGATGGAGTCAAGGGAATGCAGAGTTAATTCACAAGGTGTTTCAAAAAAGGTCCTTTATACTTAGAAACAGTAGGTTAAGAAGGAAGTGTAAAGAAAAAGATAAAAGATGAAGAAAAGTAATAGATATTTAAAACAAGACAGCAAAGGACAAAAAATATATGGTTTGCAAAAACCTATTCTATTTCAACAGATTAGATTAGATTATTAGTTAGTTTAAGCCTCCCTATCCACAACAAATGAGATCCAAAGAGAGGAAGGAAGAAGGCACTATTTAGTAGGGAGTTAAGGGAACGTGGAATCTATGCAGAAAGGGCATAAAAACAGTAAGATGAGAAAAAAGTTCATGAAACAAGATCAAGGTTAATGATGCACCGATACCACTTTTTAGGCCGATACCAATACCGATACCCATTTTTTTGGCCGATACCGATACTCCTGTAGTGAAGAGACTTCACTACGTATTGTGTACGGCAACTGTACCGCTGGCGTGCACATGGAGCTCCGTCCTACTGCTGCTTGGCTGCAGCTAAAGTGGGCGGCTGCTCGACTGGAGTAGGCAGTTGCGTCGGAACCTTCATGGTGTGCACTTGTCTCCGAGAGCAGGCTAATAAAGCGGGTTGCCTGATGTTTGTAAGTGCCCCATGTAGTGCTTGCTCTATTCCTATGCCTATTTTACTGGGTAACGCCTAAGGTGTTTTGCCAGGGTGGTCAGTCAGCGGTAGAGCCACGGTTTCGTGTACGAAAGACTGCTATTGCGAGACCCGCCCTGAGTCTGTTCTGTGAATTATCATTCCCCTGTTTTAATATATACTCTTGACTTGTCCGTGCTGTACTTTGACCTCGTATCTGGCCTTAGCTATTTAAGCCTGAGTAGCTATTCCCTGTCTGGCCGGCATCCTGACAGGTCGGTTTCCAGTAACTAAACGTTATCAGGCTCGTGGTCGTTACACTCCAATACTTGAAAATACAGATACTTTGACCGATACTACAACCGATATTGATACTTTTACAATTATATCAAAGTAAAATCATTATAAGCCCTACATGGGTGTTATAATAAAATTATTTACTAATATATCTAATAACATAACAATATTGACAAAGTTTTTGATTAGGAATGATACAACTGCTCTTGCTATGTTAACTACATCGTTTGATTCGTTTCCCGCATAAAGTTTTTCGATTGCGTCATCTTTCCACTTTATTTTGTATGATAATATTATCAATATGTATGAACAAACAAGTAAACACTGTTAAACAATCTTTATTTGCCAGCTGAGGTTATTATCTGACTAGATTCATTAAAAATGATATTTTTTCTCCATTTACAGGCATAAAATAGTAATATAATGTAGCATTTAGTTTCAGAAATAGCAGCGTCAACGCAAGTAGTATGCGTATGTACTAACACACAGTGTGCAGGAACAAACTCTACTCTTTTTGGTTTGGGGGCCCATCAAATTTTAATGTTTTCTTTTTGCCAAAATATGTATTTTGGTGTGAAAAACACAAAAATGATAACCATTTTGTGAAGAAATTATTTATTAAGCCTGAAATTTGCATACATGCATTAAAATTTTATGCAAATACTGCGGTTTCTCGGTACATTTTTGCCACGCAAATTCACATAGATATGAGTCCATCATTTGTCGGTGAGTGCCTCCCTGACTTTTTTTTCCATTTTTAGACTATGCTTGTACTCTCAATCATTTGCGTGTGTGCACCTATTTCAGGGTCCCCAAAGTTTTCACCTTGATTAACAGTGAGGTGTTTGAAATTATACCCTTGGTTAGATTAGGTTAGGTTAGTAACACATAATAAAAAATTTCTTCACAAAATGGTTATCATTTCAGTGTTTTTCATATCAAAATACACAATTTGGCAAAAAGAAAACATTTTCATTCTATAGGACCCAAAACCGAAAAGATCCACAAAAACGCAACCAATTATAAGATTGTTCGTGAATTTTTTAAATATCTTAAAATAGAAGAAAAATGCAGGATTTATAATGTACGGCAATTTACATACTAAATTAAAATAGCATTTTCAGCCACTTCTATATTAATTTTACAAAAACTTCAAAATGCACCTTCAACTTTCTTCATTTGGTTTGATTTTTGTTAGCTTGTCACATACGTTAAGAAATAGAAATTGGGTAAAACTATATAGGTTCAAGTTGTAAAAGTATAATAATTTTATGTTGCTACTGTGTTTTTACTGTGTTTAACTATTCATGCTACATAGCTTTCACTCACTGACCGTACGTGACTCAAGAATTAAAAGCAGTAAATTCAGTTAGCGGGTCTGATTAAACGCTGTAATTCAACAGTTAGTTAACTAATTTACTAGGTATGAATAGGCTCTTTATTTGATTACTACATAGTGTGCACGGCCCGCCAAAAATGACAATTCAATACCTTTCTCAAACATACTTTGCAGACGTGGATGACTAACAAATATATTTATCATAGCAGTACCCGTAATAAAAAATATTGTTGTACTTGCGCATTGGTGAAACTCATATCACAGATACGGTCATTATGGCTACATTTATGAGCATGAAAGAGAAATGGAAGTAGTGGACTCCAAACAAATAAACCAAGGGTTTTTTATGGCGTAGCAGGGCCTGTGGAAATTCTATGGACGTCATCATTAGGTTACGAGGACCCGTGAAAAAATTCTGTGAGCATTACTCAACCTTTCCTGTCCTAACCTATCCTAACCAAAGCTATCCTGATAAAATCTCAAACATATCAATGCATGTAAGGGGCATCTTTCAATTTTACACTGAGATGTTTGGTATTTATGATACCGCATACTCAGACATCCTATGTTTCTTGAAGAAGCGGACATCAAACAAACATATGAAGAAATATATAAATAAACACACAACGGGTATTATTAGGTTAGATACTTATACTTTCACAATTTACGACCTTCATTTTCATGATAAATTACGTATTATTGAAAAGTATTGCAAAAGTATCGGCCGAATTTTGCCAATACCGATACCAGTAAAAATGACCGATACTGCCATACTGCATTTTCTGATAGTAAAAATGATGCTGCAGAAGTTACCAGATTTTTTTCAGCTTTTCCTCATAGAAAAAGATTGCATTAGAAATGACTATGACAAAATACAAGCCACAAATAGTGGTCTCTCATGATGAACACCAAGTTAACCCCTTCCCCGGCAGAAACGTGTATACACGTTTTCACAAAATGTTCGTTTTTCAGTCGTCAATGTGTATACTCGTCTAAAACTTTACCCTCAAAAACCAGCTACATTTGTATATATTTGTTAATTTTAAGCCTTTGTGAGCCATTCTACATGTGAAACGGGTATTCTTGTCAAATTGTACGCCTGGCTATGCAATAGGGTAGAGCTGTGAGATTTCAAGGACATTGTTACTAGACTTGCTCCGACAGTCATTGACGTTGGATGGATGTTATTTGCATCCACATTTCCATTCATTTTTTTGTACCATTTTCAAGTGTTACACCCCAAATGTCTAGTTCAACAGAAGTTAGTAAAAATGAACCTTCCCTCAGAAGCTTGATTACTTCTGAAAACTCTGCCAGTTCATCCGACAATGACTATTTCTCGACATCAGACAATGACTATTTGACTTGTTTTTGCCGACAAAGGTATTTCCAAAATAAACAGTTGACCACATAAATGGGAAGAAAAAAAATTAGAAACTATTTTCATTACAAGCATCAAAAATACTAAATAGAACCAAAATGAAAAATTAGTCTGAAAAAGAAAATGTTTTTAACAAAAAAATTGTTGGGGAAGGGGTTAAGGGAGACGTCTACCCAGAATCAAGAAAATGGCTGCCACATTTCTTACATGAAATCTAGATCTTTTAAATTTGGCCCACGTATGTAATTTTAAAATAAATATGGAATGAATATCTAGGCTATTTCCCTTCTTAAAAATAATTACGAAGATAACTGGAAATATGAAGGAAAAAATAGGGTATTTTCAAAAGTGTCACGAGAAATCGCCCCTTCACCTCCTTGTTAACAATTCATTAACAAGAAGATCAGGTTCTCGGAATAGAGGAATGGCACACCTCCAGGCTACATACACAACACAAATTAAATGAATTATAATCGGCAATTACAGTACATATACTACAAATAAAGGTACTCACCGGGGATCGCTGACCCACTTACGCAGCGCATTTTCTGGGCGCCCTCCTTGGTGTTACGATTGATCGCTTCTAATATGGTGGGGCATGATACACAGGATGAACTATGCTTAACATTTATAATTTCCAGTTATACGTCATACAAACATTAATGAGCGCACACACAATGAATGGTGTTAGGAATAATGCTAATTAAGTAATGGAATCAGATAGCATACGTCAAATGACTTACATCACATAATTACACAGAAACATTGGCTGGCCAGCCTTTAACCGCAGATTGCTTATGCACCCAAACATAACACAAATAATGCCTACAATATCTCAGCGCCCCCCAGCAGCCCAGTAGGCGAAGGTCACTTCAACCACAAAATTCGTCCGCGACTCGCTTCAGTTCAAAGGCCTATCTTATGCACTGTTCAGAAAATGTCTAGTGAGGACGTTATCTTGCTCATTACGTTTCAGCATGTTCACACGTCGATTCCCTTCATTCGAGCTGATCAATCCTCAGATGTATGACTGAATAACCGTCCCGCCTGCCAAAGATAAAAATTTAACTTGTTACTTTTTAAGCGCATCAATGTGTGAATGACAAATAATTATCGCAATATTTATCTCAACACTATCTTTACTCTTTCTTTTTTTAAGAAATGCATCTATTACCCTCCCTTCTAGTGCAGCATCTCCATGTTCCATCAATAACTCCCACGGTGTGTTATGTTTTGATAAATTTCCCCTTTGTGAACGTGGTGACGGGAACACGTAAATTTTCTGCAAGTGAAACGAGATATGTGTTACTTCCTGGATTACATTATAGCGTGAAACTTAGTATAATTTTCAATATAGCCACTTTTCTTATTATTGCATTAAGCACGCTTGTTATTGTGAACACACCCGCGTTTCTTGGTTGCACCTCACGTTACGGTTTCGCCGGTCGAACTGTCCATTGTTCCTCAGACGCCCTGAGCCTTGGCGTATTTTCTTCGCGGGTTGTTCACTCTCACCTTCGGCCTATAAGAATCCTCAGACCCTGCCAGTGACCGCCCACATCTCTTCTCATTGGTAGTCCCGCAGTTCGTCTTTATTTATTTTTCCTTAGCCTCATTGTATCCCACGCTCAGGCTCCTTCGAAGCCGTTACTCCGTTCACCCTCGCAGCTCAAGGGTCGCGATTTATGTGTCGATTTATCTTTGACAAGAAGGCGACTTTGTTCGCGCTTGTGTAGGCATTTTTCCGCGCGTCTCAGGTTTCCCAAGGGCTCGCCCTAATGAAAGATTTGCCAAAGTCCCCTCCAGAAACAACACACACTGTAAACATACATCGTTTGGCTCTCGCACCTTATCGCAGCCTCCTAACATTGCTGAGTTGAAAGAAAACATACAGGCGTAAAAAACATACATGTTGAAGCGACATAAAACATTCATGTTGAAGCGACCCCTCTGGCTGCTGGGATTTTCTGAGATATTTCAAGACACAACTTTTTACGTAAGCACAAATTTGTTACATTACACACAATTACAAGAATTATCATTTTTAATTCGCAAAATTTGATCATTCTGAACATATTCTCGACAAAAGCTATCTCCGCCAAAAGTTATTATTGTAGAGCAATGATTTAGATCTCATTGAATGCGTAAGAAGTTGCTGCATAGTTGCACGTGGGCTTGTTTTAACACTCGCAATAGATTATTTTTCATGAAATTTAAAAAAAAAATTTAAAGTATTGTGTTTTTCCATAGATTTTTCAATGTAGTTATAAAATTACAATGAAATATGAAAGGAACCCACGGCTAGCTATGCAGCAACTTTTTGCGCATTCAAGATTAAGATTATAAGTTAGTTTAAGCCTCCCTAACCGCTACAAAAAAAGAGCGTATCGAGGAGAGGAAGGCACCATTTAGTATAGAGATAAGTGAATGAGGAATCTATGCAAAAAGGACATAGAAGCAGTAAGATAAGAAAGAAGTTCATGAAATAAGATAAAAGTTGAAGAAGAAAGTTAGAGGTGCTGAAAAACAGGACAGTAGTGAACCGAAAAAAGGTGGTCCTCAACATAACGAAAAACATTTTTTTTCAACAAAAAAAAGGCCTACCTAACTCTCAGCTCGGGCCCTCGCATTTTTCCCCTGGGAGCGCTAATTCCCATAGATACAAAAGTTGTATCCCCCTGAGGGAACAATTTCACAAAATAAATTCAGGAATTACACTTTGAGCACAACAGCTTATATAAGAAATGGATGTTACAGTGAGTAAAGTGGCATGACCTATTTCCAGATATTTACCAACAGAAATCTTAACCTGACAAACATGCTTATTTTTGGGTATGATTTTTAGGAACTTGTAAAAAATAAGACTAAACTGGACATCATATAAGGAGTTTGTGTGGGAAACAAAGCTCAGCTACTTTGCAGACGTTCTTACCTTCACAACGCACACAGCCCAGCTGCTTTGTGCGGGTGGGCACCGTGCTTTTCAGCACCGCAGCCCAGCTGCTGCGTGGTTTCTTCCAAAGCCCCTATAACCACTCACTGCCTTGCCTCAAGCCCAACCTATGGACCACTTTCTGCACAAGGCTCTGACCGTTACAGTCACGTAGATTAACACTGCTGCAGTCCAACTGCCTATCAACACCAAGGTCAATGCACCAAACGCATGACCATGAACCTCGTGCATGACATGAACCTCACACGAGCGCAGCCACTGGCCAACTTACGCTGCTCATGACCTCGCTGCCTACAGCCAGCGTGTTGTGTACTTTAATACATAACTGCGTACCATGGAAATTACCCACCATAATGGTTGCCTTGGCTGGCAACAGATCACGGCGAAGAACGGGTGGACGCTTGCCCTGACTCGCGATACGTCCGATAACGAATCAGCGAATTCAGCAAAACCTCAGCAGAAAGCGGTGCTGTACCAAGCAGAATAGCTCTGCGACCGTTGGAGACATTACCTGCTTCCCAGCAACTGAGGTAGAGGTGACGATGTAATGGGGCGATTCATCAGTCTCCTAAACCGTATTTGCTTTTGAGATGGTGCAATCTGCCTATTCCCCTAACCCCTATTTTTCTGTTTCAAAACAGAGTTATTACTGTTAACTGGTAGAGACAAAGTTCCAAGTGCAGCATAATATTATACAGGCTAATTGTTTATAGCAGCATCAACAAGCAAGGGTAAGTGTAATAAGCACATTAAAAGAAGAGAAATAAAAGAATGTTTGATTTATTGAAGTATTTATTGTAAATGATATTGATTATTAATTAGGTAAAAGTGAGAAATTATGTACTATATTGCTTGTATTATCATTGTAAGTTATTATTTATTATGCGTGGTGGATTGGCAGGAAGACCTCCAAACCTCCAATCAACCTCCAATCGGAAAGCGGGAGTTGAACCCGACGGGAGACACCAAAGCCATCACCCGAAGCTCTGTCATGTCTGCCACAACCTTGGGGCCAAGGGACAGCTCACAACAGCTGATTCTTCCGTGGACGTCCTGTCATCGTGGAAGTGCCGCTGCCATACGCTGGCACCTCGGCGGTACTCTGGCATCTGCCACTGCCGCACCTCGCATCTCCTGCTGTGCTCAGGCAGCTCCTGTTGCACTCCGGCATCGCTAGCTGCGGCATTGCTCTTGCACCTATCGCTTCTGTACCCCTGTACCGCTGCGCTCCGGTCCCTCCCCTTGCACTCCTGCAAGCCCGACTTGGGTTGGCCGTGGTTGCTGAGGGGAAGTCGCACTAGGGTTGCTGCCACGCTGGGTTATCCCTAGTATAGGTAACCTCTGCGTTATGGTTGTGTGTATTTTGTTAGGGTAATCTGTAAGTAGGTAGGATATTACTGTACGCATATGGTTATATTTTCCGTGTTTACTTGTGTTTTTATTGTTAAAAGTATGTGAATAAACAAAAAAGGAAGTGAAAAGTAATCCCATGACCTGGGAGTGTTAGCTCGTCGTTCACTTTGAGACATGATAGAAATAGGAAATAGTTCATCCACAACCAATGTAGAGTAGCACTAGCGGTCTATGCTACACGTGTTGATGGTAGGAAGCCTACATGTCCCACAACAACGACGAGGGCTCAGCAGCAAAGGCGACTAACCACGGCAGCACAGACAGTACAAAAATCGTTCTGGGTAGCATGGCCGAGCAGCAGCGGCAAGGGCAATTACTCATAGGCTAGCTACCAACGTCTTTAGAGGATAGCTGCGGCAATAGCTTCTACATAAGCTCGTACCGAGAGGAGTATTCATTCTTGTATCAGAATTAGTCTCAGAAGGGTCTCTTCAGTGCCACCTATTCTTCAACTCTAATTGAACTCAGTTGGGCACACTGAGGTTGTTATTGTATAATATACCATTGTGACTTCATACCTCAGACCGACAAATCCAATATAACGTAAACAAGAGACTTTTTATTTTATATCGATATCATCACCGCTGCTTTCTCCTAAGTTATGTGGACGGTATTGTAAATTATTTTATCATCATTAGCATTTCCTGGTTCTAATCTATCTCACGTCATGTGTGGTGATCATCAATCATTAAAACAGTAAATGTGTGGCCATGCATAATGAGTGTTTTAAAACCTGCTATAGAAAAATCTTAATTTGAAGGTCGATCATGAAAATTACCCATAAAGTAGGCTAATCGATATATTCGATCAGAAAAGAAACTATGACCATAACAAGCACGCACAACTCCACAGCGCCCTCTCTCAGGAGCAAACACATCTCCCCCAGTTTTTCACAAAACTGGGGGAGCCTAGCACTCACTCACTCAAGTAAGTGGGACGCCATTGCTCACGGTGTTAGATATATTTAGCTTGGGAGCATTGATGATTTCTCCTCTCAAAAATGCTCCCAATGTAACCTATTGTGGATTTAAGAAGTAATATTGAGATGAAAATTGCAATCACAATCCTACTTAAAAGAAATATATGTTTCTATCACTGCATCAATTCTCTGGATTAGTTGCTGCTGGAGTAATATTAAAGGTGGTTTAATTGTTGTTCTGCAAGGCAGGTTTTGCATTTTTTTTCTATAATAATGTTCCTAAAAGTATTGCAACAGCATCATTTATTCTGGTCATAATTATCAACTTATACAGAAGTCAACTGAATTACGTTTAATTTAAATTTTGAGCAGTTAATTATGTTAGTCTGTGTAAAACTGGCGCGTGCGTGCTGATCATGCCGGTGATTGTAGCTAGTGCCGGCTCAACCTAATGTGGGCGGCGCGTAGTTCGCCACGCTGGCAGTTGGCTACGAGCGGTGTTCAGGTGAGCACAAGGACCGCTACAGTGCAGTTAACAAATGGTAGCAGAGCGTAATGTCTACCGTTAGTAAATCGTTCAGTAAATGTCCGCCAGTGTTTGAAGAGGAAAGCGATTATGATTCTTGGAAAAAAGACATTGAACTATGGAAAGTGTTCACGGATTTGCCGGCGAATAAGTGTGGCATCGCAGTTCATCTCTCTTTGACGGGAAGAGCACGTGCAGCGTCATCAGAACTTAGTGTCAGCGAATTGAAGAGTGATGACGGTCTGGACAAACTACTATTGAAGTTAGATAGAGTGTTTCTACAAGATCCTAATTGGAAAGTGTTCAATACGTACCTTGCGTTCGAAAATTACAGTCGCCCTGCGGAATGTTCTGTGGACGAATACTTGTCTGAGTTTGATAACCGCCATTACAAGTTAAAGGAGGTTGGTGTTAGTTTACCAGATGCGGTAGTGGCGTGCAGACTCTTGAAAAGCTGTAATCTTTCAGACATTCATTTTCAACTGGCACTGTCAACTACAACGGAGATGACGTTTGAAAATATGCGCAAAACTTTGAAAAGATTGTTTACTGAGAACGGTAATTTGGTGATGAACAATTCTGACTTGGCGGTGAAAATTGAACCTGCAGACGCCATGTACGCTTATGGTGCTTCTGGTAGGGGAAGATGGAGAAGGGGAAACTTCAACAGCCGCAGAACCACCTTCAATGCTGGAAGCAAGGATTCACGTTTGAATCCAACTAACAATGATGGATCAGTATCGATGTGTGCGGTGTGTGGATCTAAAATGCACTGGGCTAGAAAATGTCCACATGCTCATGAAAGACAATCTAGTCTATTTGGAGAAACAACCTCCGAAATTGAAGAAGAGGAGGAGGTGAACATCACATTAATCACTGGTGAAGTTCTTGATCCAAAAATGGATTTGCTTCTGGGCGAGGCTTTAGGTCACGTGCTGCTAGATTCGGGATGTTCAAAAACTGTGTGTGGTGACCTCTGGTTGAAAGAGTTTTTATTAACTCTGAATGATGCAGAGAAGCAAAAAGTTTCGTTCCATCCCTCGAATGCAACTTACAGGTTTGGGGATGGACAGAAAACAAAAGCACTGAAAAGTGTTGTGTTTCCGTGCGTTATGGCCGGAAAGAACATCAACATTAGATCTGATGTGATAGACAGCAGCATCCCGCTTCTGCTCAGCCGTCCTTCTATGAAAAAGGCTGGAATGGTAATCAACCTGCCTGCCGATTCAGTGGAAGTCTTTGGTCAGAGAGTAAAACTCAGGACTACAACAATGGGTCACTACACTATCCCTATATATAGACAACTAACGACAACTCGAGTGGAACACGCTTTAGTGAACACTATTTCTAATGCTAAACCGGATGAGGTTGCTCTGAAACTTCACCGGCAGTTTGCACATCCCACCTCTGAGAAATTACTTTCTCTGCTCAAGGAAGCGGGGCGCAACAACTCAGAACTAGAGGCAGCGATCAAGAGAATTAGCGAGTCCTGCGATACGTGCCGACGCTACAAGAAACCAAAGCCCCGTCCGGTGGTGGCATTACCGATGGCCAAATCATTCAATGATTTAGTTGCCATGGATCTCAAAGTGTGGTCTCATGGACAATATTTTCTGGTTTTGGTAGATCACGCCACCAGGTTTTGCAGCGCAGCTTACATAACGAATAAACAACCGCAAACAATTGTAAAATCCTTGTTTACAAGTTGGATTATGACGTTTGGGGCACCGAAGCAGTTTCTGTCAGATAATGACTGTGAATTTAACAACGAATTGGTGCGGTCAATGGGAGAGGGTTTTGGTATAAAAATTTTGTGCACTGCTGCTGAAAGCCCTTGGAGCAACTCTATCTGTGAGAGGTTGAACAGTGTTCTTACAACCAGTATTAAAAAGATAGTGGAGGACTGCACGTGTGACCTTGATATTGCTTTGGGTTGGGCTGTATCTGCTCGAAATGCACTGCAGAACTGCCATGGATTTTCTCCCAACCAACTCGTATTTGGACGGAACCCTGTGATTCCCACAATTTGCAGCAATTCGTTGCCTGCACTGGAAATGAAAACCACATCGCAAATGATTGCGGACAATCTTAATGCAATGCACAACGCAAGAGTCGAATTTGTGAAAAATGAATCCAGTGAACGAATAAGTCGGGCGCTTTTGCGGCAAACTCGCAACTCCGATGTAAATGACCTCGTGAACGGTGACTGTGTATACTACAAACGGAAGGACGACGATCGATGGCGTGGACCTGGGGTGGTGATTGGTAAAGATGGGAAGCAAGTGCTGGTGAAGCACGGTGGAACTTATGTACGTGTGCACACATGTAGGTTGCAGCATGCTAATTCAAGTGATGACCTACATGGTAGTGAGACAGCATCAAAGAGCGACCGGCCGTCTGCAGCGGTAGTTTCCCAGGAGGCAGCTGTTGTTGAGGACGATTCGGATGTGGAAACTGTGGAGTCGTCTGGTAATCAAGACCGGCCTCCATCAGCCCTTGCAGGACCGCCCAATGAGACACCCTTAATCACTCCTAGCAGGATAAATCAGAATAATCCGAAGACCGGGCAAAGGATTGAAGTTTATCCTAAAGATGGTGAGAAGTTCACAGCAACTGTACACAGCAGGGCCGGTAAAGCTGGTGGTTTATATGGTGCGTGTTACAATATTATTAGAAATAATGGCGAGATGGAATGGATTGATTTAGCCAGACAAACTGAAAAATGGAGACTGATTCCTGATGAAGAGCAGGTCCTTTTGTGCGACAGTGATGTGAAGGGAATGGAAGCAAAGATTGCAGAGATCGAAAATTGGAAACAAAATGACGTCTATGAAATAGTCGACGATATCGGCCAGAAAACAATGTCGGTTCGGTGGGTAATCACTGAAAAGGTTAAAAATGGAGAAACTGTAGTTAAAGCTCGCCTTGTAGTTAGAGGCTTCGAGGAAGATATGCACGAGCAGCGAACAGACTCTCCTACCTGCGCAAAGGACTCCCTTCGACTCGCTATGACTGCAATAGCTGCCCATGGATGGCAGTGTCAATCTATTGACATTAGAGCTGCTTACCTGCAAGGCAATGCAATCACTAGAGATGTCTTCATTAAACCACCCATAGAGTTCTACGATGGTTCTTTGTGGAAGCTGAAGAAGACCGTCTATGGCCTCTGTGACGCCGCACGCGCTTGGTATTTCCGCGTCAGGGATGTCTTGTTGTCGATGGGTATGATTATGTGTTCGGTTGACCAGGCATTGTTTTATTGGCACGATGAAGGACGATTGGCTGGTGTCATTTGTGTCCATGTCGACGATTTTTTCTGGGCTGGTAGCGATTTGTTTCAAAGAAGTGTCATTGCCCAACTGAAAAAAGAATTTTTGATTGGTTCCCATGCTGATGGAGCATTTAAATTTGTTGGTGTGAATGTTTCTGGGACTGGAGATTTAATCGAAGTAGACCAACTGAGCTATATTGACACGTTAAGGGAAGTTAAAATAAAATCTTGTTACACCAATCGTTCTGATCCGCTTGATAAGTTGGATAAAGACGAATTTCGCGGTGTGGTTGGTCAATTGAATTGGGTAGCAACACAGACTCGCCCAGATATAGCGTTTGAAGTATGCCTACTCAGTTCGGTTTTGGACATTGCAACACTGGAAGATGCTTTGAGGGCCAACAAGGTCATTCGGTTGCTCAAGTTGCGGGAGGTGATAGTTAGGTTCCCAAGAGTTCGCAGTATTAGTGAATGTTCCATAGAATGCCACAGTGATGCCGCTTTCGGGAATCTGGTGGATGGGGGTTCGCAGGGAGGCTATGTGATATTTGTAGTTGACGGTGATAACAGGTGTCCTATTGCGTGGCAGTCGCGACGTATTAGGCGTGTGGTAAAGTCCACGCTCGCAGCAGAGACTCTAGCCCTACTGGATGCTGCGGAGGCGGGAGTTTATTATGCCAAACTCCTTTGTGAATGCATTAATGTTCCCTGTTCCGCTGTCCAGGTGAGGTGTTGTGTGGATAATCGGTCGCTTGTAGAATCATTGCATTCTACTAAAACAGTGGCAGACAAGTGCTTGAGAATTAACTTGGCTGTTCTCAAGGATATGTTATCTCGTGGTGATGTAGCTGAGGTGTCGTGGGTTCGTACGAGTCGCATGTTGGCCAACTGTCTCACCAAGCGCGGTGCGTCCAGTGACGCACTTCTGGCTGCTGTCACCGGCAGTACGGGGCACCCTGAATGATCCACAGATTCGTGCCCTTTATGTAAATAGTCTTTTGTTCCTTCGTTTTGTGTTATAAATTGACGTTTTGGTTTGAAATCTTTTTGTGGGGTTTGTTTTGTGTTCTCTTATTTTGTAGATTAAGTTCCTTTTAAATATTTAGAGGGAGAATTGTTAGTCTGTGTAAAACTGGCGCGTGCGTGCTGATCATGCCGGTGATTGTAGCTAGTGCCGGCTCAACCTAATGTGGGCGGCGCGTAGTTCGCCACGCTGGCAGTTGGCTACGAGCGGTGTTCAGGTGAGCACAAGGACCGCTACAGTGCAGTTAACAAATTAGATTAGATTAGATTATAAGTTAGTTTAAGCCTCCCTAACCGCTGCAAAAATAAAGCGTATCAAAGAGAGGAAGGAGGAAGGCACCATTTAGTATGGAGATAAGAAAATGAGGAATCTATGCAGAAAGGGCATAGAAACAGTAAGATGGAAAAGAAGTTCATGAAATAAGATAAAAGTTGAAGAAGAAAGTCAGAGGTGCTGAAAAACAGGACAGTAGTGAACCGAAAAAAGTTGGTCCCTAACATAAAAAACATTTTATTTCAACAAAAAGAAGGCCTACCTAACTCTCAGCTCGGGCCTTCACATTTTTCCCCTGGGAGTGCTAATTCCCATAGATACAATAGTTGTATCCCCCTGAGGGGATTTGAGCAGTTAATTACATTATATTGAATTTACTACAATAATTGGCAAATTTATTACACTATTCAACTCATTCTCGTGAGCAAATCCTAGAATTGCACTTTGAATGCTACATTATTTTAGAATTTCTTGCACCATTTTAGAGCATTTAATATTTGTCAGCTCTTTTTCTATTTTTTCTTGACAACAATACTCTAAGTATTTTCAATAATTTAAAAGATCATAAAATTCTAGATCCTTCCTCTTTCTGCTTCACAATTGAAAGACAAGAGGTGTTCTGTGAGTTAAGGGGATCATCTCCGGCCCCTGCCAGGCCCCTGTTGGTTCAATGAGCATTTTCTACGTTTTTGTTGGAAAAGGACCCTTAGGTGGTGGACAATTCGGTCTTAAAATTTTTTGGCACTACGGACACTATACCATTTACAAGTTGATTTGCTCCAAATGAATTTTGATTTGATCCTTGCAAAATTAGAATTGCTCAAAGTGAATTTTAATTTGCTCCTCATGAAAATAGAATTGCTCCAAGTGAAATTTGATTTGATCCTCCCGAAATTAGAATTGCTGTAAGTGAATTTTAATTGGCTCCTCGTAAAAATAGGATTGCTCCAAGTGAAATTTGATTTGCTATTTTTCAATTTTAATTAGTACACACAAATTTTATTGGTTTTATAATGTTATTTGAAAGAATCTTGGTGAAATTTATTTTTTGTTCGCGTGAAGTGATTTTATTACATAATGCATACAAAGATACAGAGTTTTTGCTGGGTACAATTTACAAAAAAATACAGAATATAATTTTCCTTGTATAACCCATTATCAAACCATTAGACAGAGGAGTCATATCTCAGACACTTTGATCAAAGAAGCATCACAGATATACTGCCACGTTGTACATAGCTGCATATCACGTCGCACCTCGTGTAGACATGCTAACGTCATCAGCAATACGTGTACACCTCAACTCCAAACATTTACATCGTTCAGAAACCAAAACCTTCAAGATGAAGTATAATAAAACAAGTGCGCAAGACAGAGAGAATAATAAAAGCCTTCAATAATGAAAAGGACTGGAAGAAAGTTGCAAACACATTTTGAGTAAATGCTAATACTGCATACAGGTGGCTAAAAAATTAGCAAGTCTTGCCAAAGAAGAAAGGAGAAATATTGAGGACTCTGACAACAGCCATAGGAGAAAATGCTTCGATTACTCTCTCACAACTTTGCAGAAACGTACAACAAGATCATGACGTTGATCAAGGAGGTCTTATAGAAATATGTTTATGAGGCAACAATTATCAAAACTTGTGCAAACATTGTAATATATGCTTACATTTCATTTTGTGATGTTTAGTTATGACGTTTCAGCAGTAATTTTTTTTAAAACACTACTGTACTTCCTCATCAAAATGCATATGTTCATGAGTTACCAGAAAAATATCTATTATTTTTTAAATTTTAGAATGCTTTCTATCAATTTATTGTCCAATCCTGCTAGGAATTGCGACCTAAACATGTTTAATGATGACAATAATAATAATGGTTTATTTGATAACGTGTCGTTATGTACCTTAGCAAATAACCGCGGAATTTCACCACCATAAGGCTGAAAACAGTTGGACCTTATGCCTCGGCTGTCAATAGATCAAGACAACAAAATGTGCAAGTCAGCGGGCCGCAGCAGAGAGAAGGCAACGCCTGAGAAGGTGACGCCTGCGTAGCAGCAGCTAAACGGGCGAAAGAGAAAAGGGCATAATACCTTTACAACGGTTGAATGCTGCCAATGAATTTAAAGAAGCTGCGGCAGCCTTAACGAAAATTGTGACTATTTAAGTGTACACCAACGGTTAGGAGTATTCATTCTTGTACGAGAAATAGTCTCGAAAGGGTTTGTTAGTGCCACCTTCAGACTTTTCAATTTGAACTCAATTGGCATTATAAGATAGTCTGCTATATTCTTGTGTTATTAATTTGGATACAATCAATTTAACGTAAATTAGAGACCCTATTATTTGTCATCGTCAACGCAGCATACTCCAAGTTACGTAATTATGGATTGTCCATTAATTTATCATCCTACATTTGCAAGTTTCATCAATCCCCCATCATATGTATTCATCCTTCATTAAAACAGTAAATGTATGGCCATGCTTGATGTGTGTTTCAAAACCTACTGAAAATAAGTCAGAAATCACAAGTTAACTCTGGAAAATAATCAATAAAAAAAGACCAGTCCAAATAAAAAGATTTAAAATTAACCCATCATAACATATCTACCGGATGATCGTTGGTAGGAAATAACCCTTGGGTAATGCAGCTACTTACTGGATGATTGTCAGTTGGTTTCCGGTGGAACATAAGATCCCAATACACTGACACTATAGAATGTCCCTTTGCTTATATGTCTTTTACTGATAGATTTAATAATTAAAGAAGTAATCAATTCATTAGGATTTCTGCAAAATAGATTAAAAGGTAATTAATTATCAATATAAGTTAGAAAAATAAAAATATTTACTAATTAATATTAACCCCTTCTCCAACAATTTTTTTGTTAAAAACTTTTACTTTTCAGACTAATTTTTTATTTTGGTTCTACATAGTATTTTTGATGCTGGTTATGTAAGCAGGTTGTAATTATTTTTTTCTTCAAATTTTTGTGGTTGACTTTTATTTTGAAAATACCTTTGTCGGCAAAAACAAGTCAACTCGTCTTTCTATATGCCATATTTTTCTACCATATTTTCTCAATTTTTCTCATATTTTATTACCAAATGTAAAGAGAAATGAAAACCTATTCTAGTTTCAATTTTTATTGAAATTGTTTCCAAATATCTAGCAGTAATTATAATATGCATAATAAATAAAATTCCTTCTTCTGGCATATTATTATGAACAAAATCAATTGAAAACTGTAAGTTGTTGGTAAAAAAATAAAACAAATGAAGTTTATTTCCACATATAAAAGAATAGTATTTCCTGAGAAAGTTTCTAGATCAAATTATTTAGAAATTATTTTGTAACATTTGAAAATGCTAGAAAAAAATAAATCCAAATGTGGATGCAAACAACACCCTTCCGATGACAATGGCTGTCGGAGAAAATCTAGTAACTATGTCCTTGAAATCCCACAGCTCAACCCTATCGCCTCTGCCAAGCATACCATTTCACAAAAAAACTCGTTTCACGCGTAGAATGCTTACAAAGGCTTAAAATTGACGAGTATATACGGATGTAGCTGGTTTTTGAAGGTAAAGTTTTAGACGAGTATACCCGTCAACGACTGAAAAAAGAACATTTTGTGAAAACGACTATACACATTTCTGCCGGGGAAGGGGTTAATTAACCATGAAAGCATAGATTTGGCTATCAAGAAAGGTTCAAACCAAGGTTCAACTTGGTGGTTAGGGCAATATATGGTATTTTACATATTTTAAATGTACAAGCTGAAAAAAATATGTAATTTTGATATTGCAACTATAACAAACTAAAAATTATTTGGATTGATCACAAATTAACAAAGAGCAAATCAAATTTCACTTGCAGCAATTCTATTTTCACAAGGAGCAAATTAAAATTCACTTTGAGCAATTCTAATTTTGCGAGGATCAAATCAAAATTCATTTGGAGCAAATCAACTTGTACATGGTATAGATCCACCCCCAGGGGGAAGGGGGTAAGGGGAGCAAAAATCCTGAATTTTCAACCCCATATAAAAAGAAACCAAAATGGGAAATGTAAAATTTGAAACCGTAACTTTGCTTACAATGCTTAAGGATTCTAAAACTGTCTCTGGTTTTGTTCTAGCATAAAAACTCAATGAGTTCTCTTCATTTGAAATTTTAATAAAAATGAACTAAAAAACCAATATGTCAAATTTTTCCAAAAACTAAGGCCTGAATCAAAAAAATGAATAGAATAAATTGTGTTTCTTTTCAAAAGTTACATATGTTAGTCAAATTTCATAAGAATCAGACTACAAATATAAAATTTCAAAATTTTTATACCTAAAAAGAAAACAATTTTTAATTTTTGTAAATAACAATTCACAGTATGAATATGAAGTTATGCATAGAGATTATCAAAATATAAATAAAAACAGCATTCAATTGTATAAATTGTCCATTATATTACACTTCAACAAAAAATTGTGTTTTTGACTTATACCCAAAACCTTTAACTTTCATCAAAGTCAGTAATTGATTTTCCACTTATCAGTGCCTAGAAAGAGGTAATTAGATCTAAAGAAACAATTTCTCTTCTATGCACTTTCCGTCGGAAATGAGTATTTAACGTGGTATAGCAGTAGGTTTGGTTTCGTCTTTGATAACGATCGGGCTGGAGCCCATTTAAAAAGGTTTAACAGGAACAATATTTTTGGTGCTGATGCATTATTTTTGAATCATTCAACTTTGAAGTTGGCTTTCGGGCACCAAGGAAGCAAGCGCGCCATGCAGAATTCAATTAATAACGGAAGCTAACCCACTATTAAAAACCGTAAAGAGGTTGGGTTGTGAGAGGTAGCCACAGTTCTTCTAGTGAAAATTATAAATAAAGGTTTCTAGTGACCGCCATTGATGATGATGTAAACGAACATCACTAGAAACCTTTATTTATAATTTTCACTAGAAGAACTGTGCCTATCCTTTACGTCCCAACCTTTTTACGTTTATAATAGGGAGTTAGCTTCCATTATTAAATTCCGCATGGCGTGCTTGCTTCCTTGGGGCCCAAAAGCCAACTTCAAAGCTGAATAATTCAAAAATACAGCATCAGCGCCAGAAATTTCATTCCTGTAAAACGTTTTTAAATGGGCTCCTTTACTGATTTTTCGAAACGGGATGCTTCATTTCCCAACATCACCTTAACTCAATATTGACCAAAAATTTATTAATTTGTACTAATTTTCTTTTTTTTTAAATTACAATTCAGTGTGAGTATGAAGTTATGCATGTAAATTATCTAAATAAAAATTAAAACTGCATTCAATTATATAAATTGTCGACTATATTACACTTCAACAAATAATTTTGTTTTGGCCTATTCCCAAAATATATAACTTTCAACATTCAAACCCTATCAACTCATTGAGCTTTGATGCTAGAACAAAGCCAAAGACAGTTTTAGAATCCTTGGAACATATCTAACTAAAGTTTGAAGGATTTCTTCCGAATTTGAGAAAAAAAAGGTTGGTCAATATTTATTTTAGGTGCGGCACGGAAATTAATAACTTGGAGGCAAATAATCAATAAAAGAACACATTTTAAGGCGTTTTACATGAATGACATTGTGCTCGCTGATGCGTTATTTTTGAATAATTGTACTTTGAAGTTGGCGCCAGCGCGCGCGCGCTGGCGCCGTAATTTAGTTAATAAGGGTAGTTAACCCGCCTATTACAAACGTAAAGAGGTTGGGTTGTTACGGTTAGCCACAGTTCTTTTAGTAAAATTATAAATAAAGGTTTCTAGTGACGTTTGTTTACATCGACTGGAAGATGGCTGCCGCCATGGGCACCGCCATCTTTGTGCCGATGTAAACAAGATTGCGATCGTCACCCTAACGGGTGGGTTAGAAGCTTTATTTATACTTTTCACTGAAAGAACTGTGGCTAACGCTCACGACCTAACCTCTTTACGTTTGTAATAGGGAGTTAGCTTCCGTTATTAATTAAATTACGCTTGGCGCGGTCACTTCCTGTGGCGCGCGACAGCCAACTTCAAAGTTCAATAATTCGAAAATAACGCATCAGCGAGCACAATGTCATTGTTGTAAAACGTCTTAAAATGTGTTCTTTTATTGATTATTTGCCCCCAAATTATTAATTTCCGTGCTGCACCTAAAATAAATATTGACCAAAAAGTTATGTACCTAGCTCAAAACACAAAAATAATTTGTTGTTGATGTAATGATACAGTATCGCTTATTGCAAAAAAAATATTTCAAAATGATAAAATTTTACATTTTACTTTTATTAAAAATGCTTTAAGGATTCTAAAACTGTCTTTGGTTTTGTTCTAGCATCAAAACTCAATGAGTTGATACGTCTTGAAATATACATAAAAATGTACTAAAAAAACTAATTTTTCGCAAAAACAAATTGGCCTAAATCGAAAAATGATATGCGTAAAAAAAGTTACCTACTTTCAAAAAATACCAATACTGGCCAATTTTCAAATGAATCGTACGAAAAAAGTTCAAAAATCCGGATGGTGGCCTTAACGTGGTTACGCAGAGCCAGTCAATTCTAGTATCTTCTCTCGAATAACTTCGAAATTTGCTTCCCTTTTCAAATATAAATAATCATTTTTCATCGATGAGTGCACCTTCTCTGTACTTCTTTCAGCGATGACACTACCGAACCTCTCACGGCAGCTTTCAGCTAAGAACTCGAACGATAAGTGTAGTACAAGTACTGAGCACCACCACAGACCATATACTTATGTGTTCTGTGGCACCACCATCGGTGTATTCAAGGTTGCGTGGTTACCTTGAAGTAACGGAATTCGTATATCAGCCCCGTCTAGACAAGGATATCATCAACCCTTCCTGGAGGTAGCACACTAAACGTACTCTATCGGCGTCCTCGTTTGCCTTCGTTCCGTTTTATTAGGTAGTGACTAGTGATACATACGGTCTACCGGGATCTTGCATACATTTACTTCAAGGCTGAATATTCCTGTGAACAGAAGTTGAAGTACGTTATCACTCTTCTCGAACGCATGGACCCTAACACGTTTTTACTTCCTTAAAAAAGCTTAAAGTGACTTAAAATTGATCAAGAGGTGACCATTTGAAGGACTATATTCATCAAATTGACTGTAATTTCTTGAGATACCTTCTCGACCCGCGCGCCGTCAAAACATAAAAGTTCATTAACTTCATTCACATGTAAATTTCGAAATAATGCACTTATTGAGTTCAAATTACTCTCAAAATAAAGAACTAAACTTTCTTAAGAGAAATTCATAAATGCTAAAACACTTTAGCGTTCACAGACAACAGGAAGTGAAGTTCCTGTAACCTCTCAATCGAAGGCAGATTTTTTCGATGAGCCTCATTTTGTCGAGAAGTTAATTTCTAAACTATAGCCCCTATAAACTTCAAATTAATTTAAATTTTTAGAGCAAATTATTCTCCACGCCGACATGTATGACAAAACTCTCATACGCTTCCTGGGGGGGCAGGTAGCGAAGTTCCCGTAAGTTCTCGATGAGAGTCACATTTCTTCGATGAGACTCTTTTTGTCGAGAAGTTGAATATGAAATTATTATTTTATGTTGAAATAAGCGCTTATCTTCATAGAAAGAAAAATTTCCTATTCGATATGAGTGATGAACATTGAAAACAGAAGGCGGATACACTGTCGAAAAAGTCAAACAACAGATTTTTACTGTACTCGGTAAATGGTTACATAAATCGATCAAAAAATGGTTTTTAGGGGCTTCAAATTTTTTTTCGTAGCAAAAACATATAGAGCACCATATGAGTGAAAGTTATTAAAAAAATATATCGGAAAATAGCAATCAATTGCTCATGCACATATAGACCCAGTAAAAACACAAAAATTATATTGTAAGACGACTAGATATGAGACGTTTTTATAAAAATGTCGAACACCAGCAGACCAGCTAATATTGCACAGCAGTTACATGTTCACTGCACCAGAAACACAGGAGAAATTGCTGATCAAGCGTATTTTTCAAACATTTAGGCTGCATTCGTAGTGAATAGTTTTAAAGCAACGAAACAATAATTATTTTCGTTGAGGGTCTGTTTAAGGTTGTTAATACGTAATGCGTATATAATTTTGAAATGCGCTTTGTTAAATACATGATATAGGATTTGTGTGTTTGGATTAAGATTTTCATATGAGAGCTTTACAAACATGATGACTATGGAAATGATTAAAAATATAGCCATGGTATTTATGCGCAGTTGGTGTTTTTTTAGAGTCATCTTAGTGATGCCAATGTTTATTAAAAAAAAGAAAAAAACGTTTTATATCCAATAGAGATGTTACAGAAGTACCATCATTGGTTTTTAAAATATCTTAAGGTTAATACACTTAGATGATACACTCACACGGGTATTGTAATACTTGTGTCCTCTGAGACTCCAGTGTCCTCTGAGACTCCATATGGTGAGGATGTGCGTTGCGCTCGCTCCGCTCGCTCCGGAACAAAGTGCCTATTGTTAGAAAGAATGTACTTCTAGCCTGAATGGGTACCCTCTCTCGCCATGAGGATTCAAATGTGATATCAACATATAAATCATCAAACTAAGAATATAATATTCCCTCATAAAGTGTGAAGGTGTTCAACCCTCGTTTATACAAGAAAGCCAACTCTCTAAACCTACAAGATGGGAGCGAGGAAGCAACGCAACAACATCAGCAGCTGCAATAACAGCCGTGATTATCAACCAAAGTTTGGTCAATATCCTGATGTGTCTAGCCTAACGCAAGACTGCAAAGAAGTGGTATCTGTTCTAATAAAATATTTCGACTCAGTGATGACAAAATTTAATAGTGATATTGACGAAATGAAAAGTGAAATAAGCGACCTTAAAACACTATCTGAAACAATAGCAGGAAAAGAAGCAGAACACAAACAAATTATTGAAGAGCAGAATGAAAAAATACAAAGCTTGGAGTCACGTCTCGATCGCTTGGAAAAAAATGATCAGCGCCGAGACCTGGAAGATAGAAAATGTACTCTCGTCATTTCCGGGGGGGAACTACCTCATTCACACAACAACGAAAATTGCAAAGAAACAGTCTGCAAAATTCTGAAGGACATCAACATCGACCTCAGTGATGCTGACATCACGTCAGCTAACAGAATGGGAAGAAAACCACTAAGTGGAAACGAGGATCGAAGAAACATCGCTTTCGAACTGAAACATTACAACAAAAAACGTGAAATCCTCTCTGCCTGCCGAGTAAATAAACCAACGTTCTATATAAATGAATATCTAATACCTTCACGAGCCAAGATCATGTACACCTTGAGAGTAGCCAAGAGAAATTTCCCGGAAAAAATCGGAACCCCGAGGACCCAAGATGGAAACATCTTCGCATTCATCCCTGGACAACCGGACTCGAGACGTCAGATTAACACGCCAGAAGAGCTCGACCAATACCTGATGCGGCAACTGGATAAATCATCGAATCAGGTCTTGGGTGTTCACCTCAATTAGGTATCAAAACATGTACCTGTGTCAAATTATATACTCGTATGCCAATAACGCCTAGAATTCTATAACTTTACACTAGATCTTCAAACTGCATAACTTCATGTCATGAATCAGTTCCAACCTCTAAAGATATATACGGCAGTTTTACCTCAATTTTGACAATCTTATGACAGATATATATGAACATTTATGACAACTGTATTGGAATTTGCAACAGCACCATCAGCAATTTGTACCTACCAATATTATGATGGAATATTGATATCCACCTTGTTCACCTTTCCTCGTAAATTGTATGTAATTTTTAACCAACAAACTATTATTATGTGTAAAACATATTAGCTGATTAGATTATCATGGTCGCTAAATTTTTTTCTATTTATCTTTATTTTTTTTTAAAACTTATTACCTGTTGTATGTGAACTTTGTAACAACGCCTTCAGCAATTTGTACGCATCAATTTTGTATATTGAACTCCAATATTAATCGCTATTGGCTGAATATTGAGTGTACCCATGAAATCACGCTAGATTTCTTACTCTTTTCTATACTTTCTAAGCTAGTTTTTAGATAGATATATCCTTTTAATCTTGACTCTGTATTTCGTTTTAAGTTGTACAATAGTACTTACTGCCTACTGTTTACTAATTTTGAATGACTGATCACGCTGATATATTAGATGAAATCGACCCGGATCTCAATCATTTGAACAGAATATTTCCAAACCTAAACGACTCTGAAAACTGCAGATATACTAACATATCAAAATTCAACGAATCTATACGAATAACCCGGCAGGATTTTTCGCTACTGTGTTGGAACTGTAGGTCACTCTATCCAAAATTGGAAGAGATACAATGCACTATTACTGAACTTAAGTATACCTTAGATGTGATTAGCTTCACCGAAAGCTGGCTAGATGACTCGACCAAAGACATGATTAAATTTGAAAATTATCATAGTTACCATTCGCTACGAAAAAACAAGCGAGGCGGGGCGGGGGCATCAGTACATACATTTCTAAGCACATGGATTCGAGAATCATAGCAAGTGCAACACTGAATCAGGATCATATAGAATCATTATTCGTAGAACTGTCTAGAGATGGCAAACGAATTGTACTTGGAACGGTGTATAGGCCGCCTACAGCCTGTCCTATATCCTTCCTTAATGAGCTTAATCGAATTATTTCTCAGTTCAACAGGTCCTTCTACAATGACATAATAATATGCGGTGACTTCAACTATGATTTGCTGAAACATGAAAGCTATGAACCAATCTCTAATTTCTTAAATGCATTTCATTCTAAATCTTTCCTTCCGATCATCACAAAGCCAACACGAATAACCTCAGAATGTGCCACGCTGCTTGACAATATCTTTATGACAGACCCAAGTGATTTTCTTGCTGGAATAATTACTTCTGACTTATCAGATCATTTTCCAGTTTTTCTTATTCAGAAAAATGTCTATCTTGCGTGCACCAAAGCACGGGCTGAAACTTACTCATATCGTAAAATATACGAATCAAATTTAGAAGAAATGCGCACCGTTCTAGAAGATTTAATGCCAACATTGCACATCACCCAACAAAACAATAATGCAAGGAGCATTGATGAATCAGTAGTAAAGTTGACTGAAACTATAATGAACGCATACAACCAGTGTTGCCCAATTGTAACTCGTACAGTTACCCCGAAAAATAAACAAAAGCCCTGGATTACTAGAGGCATCGTGATAAATATAAAGAAACGCCAAGCGTACCTAGCCCTCCTTTGCGAAGGGCGAATATCTAGAGAAACATATAACCGATTCAGAAACTATGTGACAAACCAGATAAGAACATCAAAAAAGAGCTACTTTACCCTCAAGTTTTCTCAATTCAAAGCTGACGTTAAAAAGACTTGGCGCCTCCTTAACTCTTGTTATAAACCGAATAACGCCGAAAAAAAGAAAATTGGTTATATCACTCAAGATAATGTAAAATACCATGAGAAGAATGAAATTGCTAATCTCTTCAACAACTTCTTTGTAAACGTAGGGAAAACTATAGCCAATGGTATTCCAAGTGAACCTACTGATCACCTGGAATTTATGGATCATATTCGAGAACACAACTCCTTTTTCTTTACGCCTACAAACTCCTCCGATGTAATTGCATGCATAAACAACATGAAAAATAAATCGAGTGGGTTACAAAAGTTTCCAACTAAAATACTTAAAATAATTGCTGATATTGTGGCCCCGCTGATATCCAATATTATTAACCAGTCTCTCTCACTAGGCACTTTCCCGAACTCCCTCAAAGTTGCTAGAGTAACCCCTATCTTTAAAAATGGTGAAAAAACCTGTGTAAACAATTATCGACCTATCTCCATGTTACCAATTATTAGCAAGGTATTCGAGAAAATTGTGTATAAAAAAGTGTACTCTTATTTTGAACAAAAATGATTTCTCTATGATAAACAATACGGCTTTCGCTGTAAAAAATCAACAACACAGGCAATATTAAATCATTTACAATTCCTTTATTCTAATATAGATAACGGAAAGACTGTCTTCTCTGTATTTCTTGACTTTCGAAAGGCATTCGATTGTGTGGACCATAACATATTACTCTTGAAACTTCATTGTTATGGCATTCGTGGGGTTGCCCATGATTGGTTCAGATCATACCTAACAAATCGGAAGCAATACGTTGTCATTGACGACGCAAAATCGGACCCACAAAAAATTAGCCATGGAGTTCCACAAGGATCTGTTCTTGGGCCTCTCCTTTTTCTGATTTTTATCAATGATATTATTAAATCTACATCATTTTTTAAATTCATACTTTTTGCCGATGACAGTACGCTTTCTGCGGTCCTTCCGAACGAAAATCCCACTACGATTGCGGAGAGTATAAACAATGAACTCCATAAGGTTTCACTGTGGCTTAAAGCTAATAAAATAAGCCTCAATATCGATAAAACAAATTATATTACGTTCTCATACAAGAAAAATATATCTCTACCATCCATTAAAATTGGCGAAGGTGAAATCAAAGAAACCAACTCATGTAAATTTCTGGGCATCATAATAGATAAACATCTGACCTTCAAAGAGCACATCACTCATATTAGTTCTAAATTATCAAAATCCATCGGAATCCTGAATAAAGTTAAAAATTTCCTGCCTGAAACAGCCTTACTAATGCTTTATCGAACGCTCATTTCACCATACCTGCAATACGGAATAGAAGCATGGCATGGAACTGATAAAAATAAAACTAATATAATTTTTACTCTGCAAAAAAGAGCCATCAGAGCGGTAAAGAACCTAGAATATAATGCTCACACAAATGATTCATTCAAAAATTTACAAATACTTAAACTCTCGGATCTCTACAAAATCTCCATCTGCAATTTCATCTACAAAACATTAGCTAATGATGGCGACAATAGCCTTCAACAGTTATTAACTGCGCAAACTGGTCATCACGACCATTTAACACGAAATAAAAGTAAATTCATGCTTCCTTATTATTCAAAGGCCCGCTCGCAACATAGTATACTATTCGTTGGAACTAAAACCTGGAACTCAATACCTGCGGAGATCCGTGAAAGTAATTCTTACAAGGTATTTAAAAGAAATCTTGAGTCTCACTTCTTATCAGAATACTAGTCGTGTAAGATCACCAAGTCAAATCCTGCCTCCTACATGTCTGGTCCTAATAATGCAATTTGCCATGAGTAATATCGCCGATTTTCAGTCTGCTCCCAAATCGTTATCGAATATACTGTTAAATATTGTCCATATGACCTATATTGTAAAATTAAACATCAATATCGAGTTCATTATCCTGTTGATCAGTCTAATGCGAAACTAGGCTAAGTGAATTAGGTTAAACATTATTGTACGCCCTAGAATAATGTAATGGTAGGATGCCCTAGAAGTCGCTGAACTTATTCGGGCCCACAGGTAGCTATACTCAACTCTGACCATTGTATTAGACTTAAGAAACATTCTACCTCTGTATCTCCTGTGGTAAATAAATTGTTTAAATTGTTTAAAAATTGTTTAAATTGTTTATATCACTAGTCGAAATGAAATGATTGAGAGCAATGTACTCCTAACGTTGCTTAATCTACATTTGATGATACATATGTGATGATAATTATAAGAGATAACACAATTTCATGGACGATGCATTTTCATTGTGGGTTGAGAACACCTTTGATAATTTACGTATACATGACATAAAACTTCGCAATTCTTGACGCCAGGAAATAATATTAGAATTGCTTGTTTCGGCAGATGTTCAAAAATGTCATTTCAAGGAAGCAGGAAAAAAATAAATATACATATATATAAGCATGAGGCCCACGAAAATCAACAGTTCTGTATTTATAATTAAACAATTTTAACATAACGGTCATTAGTTAGGGTTAGGTAATGTTACAAGTTGAGAGTGAATTTCACTTCCTGTTGTCTGTGAACGCTAAAGTGTTTTAGCATTTATGAATTTCTCTTAAGAAAGTTTGATTATTTCTTTTGAGAGTAATTTGAACTCGATTAGTGCATTATTTCAAAATTTACATGTGAATGAAGTTAATAAACTTTTATGTTTTGACGGCGCGCGAGTCGAGAAGGTATCTCAAGAAATTTCTGTACTTCTCACAAACTGTTTCTTGAAATGTCTCTGCTGCGGCCTGCCGGTGACCGAAGCCTAGATAACTTACAACGTACGCAACCTCGCCATGCAAAATGTAGAATAGCGTACAAAGTATGAATTTAACACACGTAGTTTTCGAAAACAGATCAAATATATCTTGAATACCAAATTTTCCTACAATTAATCAACCTCCACGATAAAGAAGCCCTTGTTCAAAACTGATCCCTGCCCTCTCTTTTCCTTTCTTACCAACTCCAACTTAAATGGGAATTCCATTGCATCTTATTCAATAGCGAGAACGGCTGGATGAATAGCTTGAATATTTTTGTTCTTTAGAAATGCTTATCAAGTAAGCTGTAAAAACCTTGGATGACCCCATGTTTCACGAAATATACTACACAATTTTTCCTTCTCGGGATTTGAATAAATTTTTGCTCTATCAACACACTGCGTTTTTCACGCAATTTGCTTCGCAGTTCGAAAAGTGTTTTTTCGCAAGAAAAACTTTCTTCCAAGATATTTCTAAAAGTTTTCTGTAAAAATCGAAATGCGTCCGTGCTGAGCACAACACCTCCAAATAAAAAACCATCAGCACCATTACAATCCGATTCTAGAGCGAAAGCGTCAGCAGACTCACTCACTGCTCGTCACACATTCTCCGATTAAAAGAAGCTGCTCGTGGGCCAAATCAATGTTGGTGAAGATTTCAAAAAATAATATTGCTAGACCTAACGAAGAATCCGCTACACACCCTCAGTAAGAATTTACATACGTTCTAAAAAGTCAAACCTCAGCTCCAGCACCACCGCCTGCGCCCACGTCTATATATTAATACGCTTAAAATTAAGTTCGTGCGTAATGCTCCTCATTATTATCAAGGCGCCGTGACTCGCGGTATCGTGTCTACGAAGATACTATACCGGGTGTCCCACAAAAATGTCCCCCGACTTTTTAATTGATTTTTTTTCATTTCAAATTAACATATTTGAAATGTTTTTTTCTAACGATGTAGTGAATTTTGTTTCCTTTTCGAATAATTTAAGTTTTTTGAAAATCGTTTAATAACCACTTTACAGTGATCAATATACTGAAAGAGGTTGATAAACTAATTGTTCAAAGGAAAATTTTTAAAAACAACACAGGTGTTCTTCTTTATTTCTCAATACCTGGTTAAGATATGTTAGGTTAGTGTAGGTTAGGTTGGCATCGGTTTGGGTAATGTTGACGGAATTTTTCACGGGTTCAAGGTTTTTTATATGTACGACACATTATCAGGGTCGGTTCGATTAGGATAGGATAGGTTAGGTTAGAATATGTTATGTTGGAATTGGTAAGGTAACGTTGACTCAATTTTTTCACGGGTCCACCTAACGTAACGAAGGCATTGTCAGGAATTTCCACGGGTCCTGCTAGTCTCAATGAATACAACAGTGCTGCATCTCCTCACCAGCTCTGCGTCAATACGACGTCAGTCAGGGCTTCTCATTGTCTCAAGGTTGCTCATTATCAATAGCCAGCTCAGCGTTGCTCATTATCAACAAGGAGACCAACAGCAACTTCATAATCAGCGAATGTCAGAATTATTGTTTATGTTAGCAATTTGTTAGAACTGAAAAATTTAGGTTTTAATAATAATCAATCCTCTCTAGGCATTTCGTTAGCGTCAGATTCTTCTTATATTGCAGAGGGTTTTGTTCGTATTCCCGTGCATTCACTGATACTGGCAGTCAAGCATCCCGGAGCGTACATTGCGAGGATTACATAAATTTCTCATTGAACACCCAGGAAGAAAAGCGGCCATTTCTTGAACAACTCGCAATGAAATCTGCATTATGAATTACCCTACCAAGTTCTCATTTTAACAAATGCCGGAAAAAGTACACAGTGAAATGAAAAATTTGCATCCTAATTGAAAGCTCTACCAAGCAGAGCTTACAGCAACTCACCCAAACACAGCTAAATGAATTTAGACAAAGCTATATATTTCCCGACTCAGTTTCAAACTATCATAATACATGTGAATGAGAGCCGAAGTGAAGTAAATATAATTTAACTTACAAACATTACAAACCTCATTTAACTACACTCGCGAGCAAAAGTTTGGAATCACTTTCTTGAAATTGGTTCCTCGCGATTTTGAGCACTAAATATTTTTTCAATAACCATAAAAATTATATCAATTTAAAGGTTCAACTCTTAACTTTAAATTGATACCAAATTCATTCAAATCAAGCCAGTATTTCGGGTGCTATCACGGATCAAGTGAAGGCGTAACGGAAAAGACGTGCTTCAATTCTTAGATAAGTCGCGAGTAGCGACCTATTGACCTACTTCTCACAGCAACAACTAACAACTCAGAAAAAGCTAATCGGACAGCATTAGAAACAAAGGCCAATATGCAACATTCATTGATAAAAACAGTGGTCACTTCAAAATACTAATTAAAAACACATCGATTAAAAGGACTTCAATCAAGTTGTTGGGGGCCTCATACCTCACATATTTTTTAAGTGACAAAGGTTAGGTTAACATCGGCATCTTTGGGATGCTTTATTTCCAATCAAGCCTGATACATATGATCTTAGCATTGGTTTTTCAAATGTCTTATAACTAACCCTATATATAGGACACCATGACGGTTCCCCCGTAAGGCCGGTACCCATTTCCGACACCTGGGTTGAGTGGGGTATTGTGCAGGAGCTTTCCCTTGTACCCAACGGGGAAAATCTCTGCGCCAGCGCCGGGATACGAACCCGCGACTTCCAGCATGCAAGTCCGATCCCTTAACCGCTGTGCCACAGAGAGCAAGACTTCACATATCCGACAGAAAAGAAAATGAAATTCAGAAAATAAAAATTTCACCCCTATCAATTGCATTGACAGATTGTCCTGCGATAAGAGTTCATCGAAAACATTATCACTATTGTACCCTCGGGAAAATGCACAACGAGAATCATGATGCTCCTACCTCGTCTTTGTGATTAGATAACATTGACCAATGTCAAAATCAGCGAACTGGGCATTGAGAAAGAAGTTAACCTACATTAGCATGTTTCGCTAAACCTCGGAAATGCACTACATTGAATAAATACCTGCCTATCAATATAAATAATATCATGACAAAACAATTAAATTCATACTGCTTCAATTCTAAAATGGATGTTAGCGTAGTGTTGATTACAGGTGCAATCGACACTTTATACTTATCCTGAGCATGGTTCGGTTGACAAGTCGAAAGTTCATTTTCCAATATCCCCGGGTTCACATTGTATTGTCATGACGGAGTGAAGAATAAAAGAAGTCGCGGTTTTTGAATTCTCACTGAAGATGTGAGTAATCTTTAGTAACGGCACTCAATATGATGACTCAGATCATAAAAGCCATTTCGGCGACTCCTGAGAAACGATTAATGATTTCAAAAAAATTTTCTCAATAGTTAGCGTAAATTTTTCCAATAACGTGCGTAAACTCGTTCTAAACACACGAAGGGCAAATCTGAGCGATGCTTCATCCCCTGGTCCCAGAAACAAATAGAGACCAAGGCTGCTTAATATTCTGGAAACATGAAAAATTGTATCCCCACTAAAAACACATAAGCAGTTGGATATGTTAGTGTTAGCCTTAAATACATAAAAGACGGCTCTGCCACAGCTCTCTTGATTTGCTTGATAATAAATACATCTATAAAAATGAAAAGTAATTCACATATTAAGAAACTAAACTACCTAACCCAATACTAAAATTCATCAGAAAATAAGTAAGCCTAAAAATAACGTGTATTTACAAATTCAAAAAATAAGATACCTAAACAAACCCAATTATTCAAAAGCCATTCATTCACACGCTCATATCCCGGATTCATTCACACACTAAGTACTTGCAACCTCATGCTAGTAAGTAGGGACAATGTTTAGTTTAGTGGCACTGTTATCTTTATTCAATTGAGGTCTATGAGAAAATATATAAAGTGATTCTAAAATTCGAAGATCTTGTTCATTATTAGTTTTACAAAGCGTTGAAAAGTTACTGGTTTTGAATGAATGATCTGAATTTTCACAGTGCTCCCTGATGGAGGATTGCGATGGTGAAGCTAATGGTCGGCCTGTTCTATGAGAAATACCTGCATGTTGGCTGTGTCTGATGAATTGTTGGACAGTAGTACTCCCAACATAAGATTGCAGGCAGCAATCACACTTATACATGTAAACACATCCACTCCACAGACACTCCTCCAAACATTCCTTCCTATTAAAAAACGATACAATTTTGAAATTGTTTCTATAAAAGATTTGCACGTCCACAGACATAAAAAAGATTCCGGACCAGAGCTAACAATTCCTTCCTGAGACTGGCGTCCAAATAACCTAAGAATGGTATTTTGTCTGCCACCGGTTGTCCAAAGTGCAGCAAAGCAGACGTCGTATATCGAAATACCATTCTTAGGTTATTTGGACGCCTGTCTCAGGAAGGAATTGTTAGCTCTGGTCCGGAATTTTTTTATGTCTGTGGACGTGAAAATCTTTTATAGAAACAATTTCAAAATTGTATCGTTTTTTAATAGGAAGGAATGTTTGGAGGAATGTCTGTGGAGTGGATGTGTTTACATGTATAAGTGTGATTGCTGCATGCAATCTTATGTTGGGAGTACTACTGTCCAACAATTCATCAGACACAGCCAACATGCAGGTATTTCTCATAGAACAGGCCGACCATTAGCTTCACCATCGCAATCCTCCATCAGGGAGCACTGTGAAAATTCAGATCATTCATTCAAAACCAGTAACTTTTCAACGCTTTGTAAAACTAATAATGAACAAGATCTTCGAATTTTAGAATCACTTTCTATATTTTCTCATAGACCTCAATTGAATAAAGATAACAGTGCCACTAAACTAAACATTGTCCCTACTTACTAGCATGAGGTTGCATGTACTTAGTGTGTGAATGAATCCGGGATATGAGCGTGTGAATGAATGGCTTTTGAATAATTGGGTTTGTTTAGGTATCTTATTTTTTGAATTTGTAAATACACGTTATTTTTAGGCTTACTTATTTTCTGATGAATTTTAGTATTGGGTTAGGTAGTTTAGTTTCTTAATATGTGAATTACTCTTCATAAATACATCTATAGCCACAAAAAATTTCTGACCAGTGAAAACTATCTATTATTAAACTATTTTTCAAATCTGGTGACATCTAATAGAGCATGAAATTACAGACCAATCAGTCTCTGACCAGCTATGCCAAAACATCAGAAGAAGGAAAACAAATTAGCTTCCGAATCACATGGGTGAATTACACCTACTTCATTGCAATCAATGCATGTGCATACAGAAGGAACACTGATACTTTAGTGCTTTACTTAATATCACAGAAAAGTACGCAATGATATAGACCAAAGTAATTTAACTTTCTTAATACAGTTTAATCTCTCAAAAGCGTTCGAACGTGTAGAGCACTAAACTCCGATAAAAAGTAGTGAACCTCAGAATAGGCACACATTAGTTTTAGAGCTACATATCTACTGAAGCGCTCTCATGCAGTATGCTTAAATAACAAAATGTCTTCGTTTACACCATATTACTTTGGCGTTCCCAATTAAGGCTCAATGCTTGGCCGGCTTCTATTATCTATTTTCATAATTGATTTTCCCCACTATGCTAGCAAACACAAAGATCTCAGTGTTCGCTGATTACGTCAAAATTGCTATGACGAGTTCGATAGCTGATTTGAAAGAAACACGAGTCAACGTTGAAAACCATCTAAAGAACCTTGTATTGTTGTATGATCAAAATGGCCTTAAACTTAACGCAAGTAAAACGCAATGCATTATTTTTCGATCAAAGAATGTGATCAGAAAATCCCTAAAACTAACGCTGCGTATGGAGACGATAAAATCTAACCAGGCGACAAAGTGAAAAACCTTAGTGTTATGTTTGACAAAAATTTGATTTTCAAACCACCCGTAGGAACAATATTTTAAAAGAATTAACGGTAGCTTATGGTTTTCATCGCATAAGGATCACACTTGAAGAAAAAGCTAGATTATTAGTAATTCAGTTCAAAGTATTATCACGTTTGGACAATTGCAGTTTAGTATGGGGAGACATGCCTCAATATCTTAGAAAAAACAACAAAAATATTAAACTTCGCTGTCAAAGAGGTGTGAAAAGGTAATTTCAGGAAACGTAATCACACAACTCCTCTCTTAAAAAAGAAAGAAAGAAAAGAAAACAGTTCATTTTCGATAAAGATGATACAAAATTCACCAATGGTTATTAAATTGTCTTAACAAAAAGATCTTTATTTGACAAACACACGTGGACATTGTTATGCCCATTTCAAAAATCGAAACAAAATATTGAGAGAAAAGTATGGAAAAATGCATTTCCTTTGTTGCGTGATATAGATTTGATAATACATGTAAATACAAGTTGAAAAAAATATAATACCAGTGACGCTGCATTGTTGAAAACAACCTTATCAGTGCTCACTTACATTGAAATACGAGCTAAGGAATTTTTGACATCAGGAGTTAATGTTGTAAGTAAAATTATTGGATTTAAATAACTCTGCATCTATGAGTATGAGGTCGATATTTGGGACCATCTTATCACTTCTACGTACCAACTATGATGTCGATTTACGAGCTTGGAGAAAGTAATATATTTCACTATAACAGAAATTCATGACATTTCCTACAATAATAATACTGGCACAAAAGAGTTCACCGGAGTCTGAAACATGAAAAGGATTGTTGTACAATGCTAACCAAAACATTTGCAACATAATTGGAGCAATACGGGGAATTAACGACCTAAATAATGCTATATCATAATTTACTCACGTGCGTAAGAAAAGACAAATTGAGACACAAGGCTAACAAGAATATTTTAGGGCATGAATAAGAAAAGAAAACACTTATGTGCTACAAAGGTAATGCATAAGATGAATTACACTGCTATTTAAAAAGTCCTAATATAAAGGTCCTTAGTTCATAAACGTATGGGTGCCATGGCAGCCCATGTCAATGTTTGTAAAAGAGACTGAGAAAAAAACATGAAAATGTATCCCATGACAAGTTGATTAAAGTTTTGAACTGTTTATTAATGAATATAATGAGAGAAATTTAAAGACGAACTCAGTTGGGTGAAACGTTTTTGACATTTTTCACGTATATTGTTTTTAGAACTAAAGGGTCAAAATGGTATATAGTAATTCAAAAATATCTTTTCGTGCTAAGAGTACAAAAAAGAACAAAGTTAACTACCTGAAAAAACCTGCTTCAAATCACACAATAAATTTATGTTTCTTGTACAAATATTTGGCAAGAATATAAGGAAGTGACATGTTATATAACGTGACAGGTTGATAATTTATTAAAAATATGGTATTTATAGTACAAAGGCAAGTCGCTAGATTAGCAATTTTGCAGTAACTCCGGTGCGTATACATGTTCGTAAAACTGGCTGGACCGCAATACTAGAAAGATTCCTCATCCGTGAATCTGGACAAGTGTTCTCGTCTCTCTACCTACGTGTGCGACGGAGTAAAATTTCTTCCACCCAACATTCTGAACAAAAAAAAACAAATCGGAGAAATAATGTCTTAGTTACCGTTCCCATGACCGGGGCATAAAGCTTGCTCAGTTTCTGTAGCATTTTTTTTTGTCGAATAAGCTTCCCCAGAGTATAAAAATTCTCGAACTGTAAAAGAATTGAAAGCTCATACGAGTATGTCACGCCATTTCGCAAGTCTGTCATAGAGAATTATGTACTGCAACATTTCGTTGTAAGTTCGAACTAAACGAGCTCACTACTACTTTGAGGTGAGCAATTCAAACCCTGTAAGGGTAAAATGCATTAACTTTTTCTTGGTAATTTTTTCATTTCTTACTATCTTACTATGAAGATCTCACACTTAGCCTGTCAAGCGCATTTGATTATGAAATAAAAATTACGTTAATTTGTAATCCATGCGTAGAAATTTTGTTGTTATTTGTTACTTTTAAGCGATACCAATTTATTACGGTGTTTCTATTTAATTTCATGTACCCATGTCTGTGTGCTATTATAAGGAATAAGGAGAAATAAGAAACCAATAATGTATTTTGCTTTTCTTAAACTGCAACTTGATTAAACTGAAAATTCGGTCAGCAAATTAGAACCTAGCAAATTTTTGTGTTTTCTAAGTCTTTTTTTTTCTATTAATTATTTTTCCATTACACTGAACAATACAGAAGCCAGTTCAATGTAGCAGGATGAAGTGTTTCATATTTTTTTTGAGAAAAAACTGTAAGTCGTGACGATTACATTCGCTAAAGCTCTGCAACAAGTTAGCAATGAACTTCTAGCCATGCCGCCATAACCATGTGGCTAGAGGGTTCTACCGCCGTGCGGGAGACCCGGGATCGAATCCCGGCGCTGGCGGTGGCGATTTTCTCTGTTGGGTATAGGAGAAAAATTCCAAGCACACAATACCCCACTCTACCCAGGTGTCTGAAATGGGTACCGGACTTGACCGGGGGAAAGCGTCATGGCGTCCTGGTGTTAGTTATTATGCATTTGAAAATCCAATGTACAAGGTGATATGTATCAGGCTTGATTGGAAATAAAGCATCCGTAGATGCCTTCATTATTCTAATTAGAAACCAACTAGATACTTCAGTAAATACAATTAGTACACCGGCTCACTATTTTAAAAAGAGATCTATTGTTATCCCAGTGAGCATCGCACGTTTTTGTATCCGAGCATGTAAATATGAATAGATGAATGAAAATAAGCGCAATATGAGCTTACGATTCAAAAACAAACCATCTCACTAACCGTATGATGAACAAGCTCTGAAATCTGTTTTTGTGTGTGTGTTTGATCATTTGTTTAAAATGTATGTCTTGAGTTATGTCTTTATAAATTACTTCTGGCTAACCATTTTTCACTACTTGAAAATCATACAAGACGGTATTTTAGTCCGTTTCAGCAGAGTGCTTCATGTCTTTTCTTCTTCCGTTTTAATTCATAACGAAGATCCTCCGTGGCATTCTCCAGGAGTATTTAAAGTATTTACAAGCTTTGAGTCTTCTTACCTTGGATAAAACATCTAAGAATATATTTTTCTTGCTTCTCTCTATCACATAATTAACCCCTGAAACGGCGATTGTCTACCTACTATGATTTGTCAATCAATTAGGGGCTTTATTATAGAAAATAATTCCCATACAATAGTTTTTCAAAAGCATTTGAGACACTGAAGCAAGGTCGATTTCGTATTTTCTACTTACAGATTTATTTTAAGCTCTTATCAAGAGCAATTAAGCGCAATGAACGCAACGAAACGCAATTAGTTAAATCGAACAGGAATTTCAAGGTTTAGGTTTACAGTTAATCTCCAGATAGTTATTTTTAATTTAAAGTCATTTCATTTTATTTTAAGATAAAATTTAGGGCTAGTTAAAAGAAGACCGTAAATGACGTGGGCATAAAATATTAGCAGGCGCCAGAGACCGCAGTCTAATAATGCTGCGTTTACATTGAGACTCTTTTCGACACTCACATCCTTGGGTCGCGGGGAAAATGCACGTTGCAAAAGAGTGGCGAGTGTTCATTCTGAAAAATTCGTCACAAACATTCATGGTTGAGGTAGAGCTCCATCAGTCTCTCAACACCTGGGCGTGTCAAAACGTATTTTTATGACATGCTGCAGGCTACGGAGCATTAACCTCCCTCTCTCACATCAAGGCAGCGACTGAAGCTAGAGTGAGTGACGGGTAAAGTGTTGAAAAGAATGGCAAGGAAGAATGTCAAAGTGAGCCTCACAGTGCCCGCCTGCAAGCCCGCCAACAGTGTATGTGCCCGTCGCACCGACACTCAGAGTGTCGAAAAGAGTGTCAATGTGAACGCAGCTTATAGGCTCAAACGAGGTGCGCTAGGGTCGCTGACAGGAAAGATTTTAATAAATCTCAACGCCACTGCCAGCTCCAACGAAAAGTCTTCGATTAAGACGAAACAAGACTGGGCCCAGCTACGGTCACGGACGGCACTACGAGCGGCTGATGTTAGGCCAACAGCAAACGCAATGAAAAGCTGAACAGTATTAGGCGGTGCCACGCTTCAGCACCTCTGGCCACGCTCAATCCCTAAACTACCATGAAAGGAAAAAAACAGAAAGTAAAGGCCACCTATAAATGCAAAAACCAACTATTGTAAAAAAATTTACAGGATTTGTCCCGTTTTACAGGACTCGAATTTCTGAATTGCTTGTGACAACATCACTGCGGACCTTCCGCACTGGTCCGCTAGACTGACGTAGCGTCCTATTTGGCTCAAGTGCTCGAGGAGAGACGTTCTCCCCGGATAAACTTAAGTTTCTTTGTGCATATCAGTGTGATTACGTGTTAGAAAAACCACTAATCTTTAATTCTTTGTGTTCTAGATTAGCTTTACTCATTTCTTTGAGTCTGTGTCTTTGTGTGTTTGATAGTGGTGAACACCCGGTTCCTAGAGCGTTCAAGGATGCTTCTGGCAACCGGAGAACAACCTATATCGAACCAGGCTAGCGTCAGGCGAATCCCTGGTGCTCCTTCCAGCTAGTATGCTGCATTGGGATGCTAGAGACGCAAGGGACAACCTAGGTTGAGTAAATTAAGCTAGTCAGCAGTTTAAACCGAGGGTGCCTGTGAGAAGTTGTAACCTGTAATCGTAAAAAATGGCTGCGGCCGACATTTGTGCTGGGAGTGAGCATAAGTTACTAAATTGACACCTCATAGAATGTAAATGGTTAGTTAGCACTAATAGAATATGCTTATTTATTGCTCAGATGGAGATTAGTTCACTATTTGTCAAGAGAATTTCTGAATGTATACTTAGTGTTGGCTCGTCACCCATGAGCTGGGCTGAGCAAGTTGCGTCAGTCTGCAGGGTGGAAGCCTAGATCTAAAGCGAATTTAAAGTTTGTTAGACACGAGTGACAGTCAGAATGTTTCTCAAGTTTAGAACAATGGTAAAATTAGAATATAAATACCTGCAAGCCCAAATGAGTTCAGCAACTCCTAGAACATTTCCTCAACGTTATTCTAAAAATGTGAAGGAACTTAGGCTGACCCATTTAACCTAGTTCAGCATTAGGCTGGCCTTTGAGATAGTTATGTCGACATTAGATGCTTATGTTCAATTTGCTGTTCATGCATATTATTTTTTCTGAGCTGTGCTTGCTTGAGAAATTGCTTAAGAGGATAGTTGTCGTTCCTGTTGTAGCGTTATCTCTACATCGGAGGTCTAATCAATTTTATGTCTTTCACAGGTGGAGTAAAACCAATAATCAATATCCATATTGCAGGTTGAAATAGGAGACTTATATGGAAACGTGAGGATGCCGTCCCCCATCACTTGTAAGTATCTGCAGTAGGGTGTTGTCAGATTGTCTTCCTGAAAGTTGTAAACCCGTGCTCACAGCAGCACCTAATTTATGTGAACCGCTGGGTCTCTAGCCCAGTCCCTGTAATGAAACCAGTGTGCACGAGTATACTGTCCTCTTTGATCACAGTGCATTTATTCAATAATTTAGAAATTATAATGGGAAGCTAAAGAAACAACTTCCATGTGTATGTTTATAGAATGGGATTTTTAAATTTCTGTGTGCTCAAAACAAAGTATAAAAATGTATTTCATATTTAGAAAGTCAAACCTTCTTTTAATATTTCTGCCTCAGATATTCCAACACTTGCTTCATTGTGTTATGCGCTTGGCCTTTGACAATTATTGATCCCCTTCCATGTTTTGATTTGTTCATGAGTGTCCTTGAGTTGTTGTGCGCCATGAGTTATTCTTTTGTATTGAGCATTGATCTGTTCCATGTATTGAGATTGATCCATTATTGATGCATGGAACATACATTATTGATCCACTTCCATGTATTGATTTGTTCATGAGTTGCCATGAGTTGTCCTTAGCGTGGAGTACTATCCGTATTGTTATTCTCTGGAACTAGAATTCTTATTAATTTGAATCGACACGTGAGCTACCCAGACTCTTGAGACTGGCGTGATAGATCATTGCCATTAGAATATCTTACTCATTTCTAGCATTATTTAATTGCTCCTCGTACTTTAGTCCGTTATCCCTCATTTAGATTCTTGAACCTAAGAATGTCCTATTGTGCGGATGAATCTCATTTTTATCCTAGAACCTAAAGATGTCCTATTGTGCGGATATATCCCATTTTTATCCTCGAACCTGAGGGATGTCCTATCGTACGGTCACATCTAATTTTGTTCTTGAACCTAAAAATGTCCTTGTTGTGCAGTTTACGGTGCCAGCGGAACCCAAATAAACGGAAGAGTACGACCGCCTTCTTCGGGCCCGTTGCTACCCGTAAATCCGACTTGCAAAGCGAAGATAGTCAATCCGCGGTTGAGTCAGGACAGGATTTCCTGTATTTGTTACATTATAATAATTGTCACCTTTCTTCGTTGTTCAACTTACTTTTCGGGCTACCCTTAATTATGGTTAAACTGTGAGTAAAAGGTCAAAACCTAATATTAAGTGTTAGCTAAGCACCCATTTATCCTTTTTCTTGTCACCTTCTATTTAATCCAGCTTCATCGATGGGATGCGTTTGATTTTTAAACTGTAGTCTGCATTTTATCTGAATACAACTTCCTGAACGCACCATTTGAGCCAAACTATACCTCGCTCATTTTCTGGACGGATACAGCAGATCAGATCGCCTCCGACTGCTAATCAGCAAACTTCACTTATCTACTAAATTATTCTTTGTTAAACGAAGCCTACGCAGCCTTCTGTGGCACAGTGGTTAAGGGATCGGCCTTGTATGTTGGAGACGAGGGTTCGTATCCCGGCGCTGGCGCGGCGATTTTCCCCGTTGGGTATAAGGGAAAGCTCAAGCACAATACCCCACTCAACCCAGGTGTCGGAAATGGGTACCGGCTTTACGGGGGAACCGTCATGGTGTCCTATATATAGTGTTAGTTATAAGACATTTGAAAAACCAATGCTCAAGATCATATGTATCAAGCTTGATTGGAAATAAAGCATCCCAAAGATGCCGATGTTTGTTTGTTGTTTTGTTTGTTCCTTCTGGATCACCTGCGGGACCTCCCTGTAACCAACTCAGGAGCGCTGGTGGTTTCCTTACTCTGCTCTCCACTTCCACGGACGCGCTAAAGAGCGTAAAGCTGCGTTTACACTGACACATTGGAAGCTCACATTCTTGGGTCGCGGGCAAATGCACGTTGCAAAAAAGTGGCGAGTGTTTACACTAGAAGAACGCAGTGCAGGCCACTGCAGGCGTGCGGATTACTGGAAACAACTGGAAACACTAGTAGCGCACTGGCAGTGAGTGTAGGAGGTTGGTGTCGCTCGACAATCATGTTACACAATCTCTTGGATTTGTATTTATATTATAATTTATAACAACACACGCGACTTTAATTAACTCGTATATGATCAATTTTTACTTCGCTTTCCAGATGTGTATATAAGTTTATACAAACCTCTTCAATAACTTCAGGCTCTTCATAACATCGAGGATGCATCAACAAGGCCAATTCTTTCTGCTGTGTGTGTGGGGGCTCCACGACAGTTGCGCAGAGCCGAATAATCACTTCCCTCCTCAGAACTGGTTACTTTTATTATTTTGACTGTAAAATTAAAGATCAAAACAAATCTTGGGCTCAACACATCTGTTTTAAGCCCTGCTACCATGGACTAACTGCAGAGTTTAACGGTAAGAGAGTGGCCTTCAACTTTGCTGTCCTGGCTAGAGCCATGCAGATAGTTGTTACTTTTGTCTAGCAAATATAACTAGTTTCAGTATATCTTCTAAAACATCCCAACTTTCTCTCTGCCATGAGACCTGTTCCCAATCCAGATGATCTACCTGTCCCAACACCCCCATGAATAAAGAATCTTCTTCCCTCATCAGATGAAGAAATACATACGAGGGAAGATTCTGCCAAGTCGATCTCTTCTGAAGATAACGCCTCTGTTCATTCAGGGCAAGGGGCAACGAGCGCCACTGAATCACTCAGGAAAACCTGAACGACCTTCATTTTTCCCATAGAAAACTGGTTCTGCTATTGTCCAAATGTACCTAGTTTGTTCACCTTCCTTGGTTTGTCACACAACACATCAGGCTGGCGTCTTTTCGTAGATTCTGTCAAGCGAAGTTCCAAGGCTGTGCTTCTGCACAACGCGAATAAATACCCCAGAATTCTCACTGCCAACTCTGTCCATATAAAGGAGTCATATGACAATATGGAGCTTCTTTTGGAATATGTCAAGTACAACCAGTACCAATGGAGTCACTGTGGGGACCTCAAAGCCATTGGGCTCCTTATGGGTATGCAAGCGGGCATCGTAAAGTACTGTTCCTTTCTCTGTTTCTGCGATAGTCGGGCTGTATCCAAGCACTACAAGCAGAAAGACTTGGGGTCAAGGAGCACTTTCGTTCCTGGTGAGTGTTCAAGAGAATCCTCTGCTGGACATGATGAAGGTGGCTTCTTCCTCCTTATCATATCAAGCTTGGTTTGATGAAGTATTTCGTGAAAACCATGGACACAAGTGGTGCTGCCTCCCAGCACTTGTGTACTCTGTTCCCAGGTCTCAGTGCTGCTAAACTCAAGGAGGGCATCTTCGTCGGACCTCAGATCCGAGAAGTGCTGAAGGATACTGACGTGATAAGCTTCTCACCTCAAAAGAACTGAGAGCATGGGAAGCATTTAAGGCAACCCTCCTACTGATGCGATTCGATTCGCCTCAGTCGTCGGTGAGCTAGCCAACATAATGCTATTCCTACGGTGCGACAAATGAACCGTTTGGTTTCGCAAGGCGTCGAACCTGTCGCATCGCATCAGTGGGCGGGCTGCCTGAGTCAGTCTGCAGTGGCTTTCTTGGCAACACACGGGTACCAGATTACCGAAACTGTATTGTGAAGTTGTTACAGAGTTACGAGGAGATGGGATGCCGAATGTCACTCAAAATTCACTTTCTCCACTCCCACCTCAACTTTTTTCCTGCGAACCTTGAAGCAGTGAGTGGCGAACATGGATAAAGATTCCACCAAGCCATAACAATGACGGAGAGCAACTGCCAAGGCAAGTGGAACCTCGGCACGATGGGAGACTTCTGCTGGATGCTCTTGCGTGACATACCGGAGGCAAAATACACAAGATAAGCAGAGGAAACACACTTCTAAATGTCTGCTTACTGCGAATTTTGTGGATGGTGTTATCCAAGTACTTGGATTCCGTCAATGTTCTTTTCTATGCTATTTTATCTGTTATAAGCTGCTGTAACAGCTGAAATAAGCACGTTATTTATACGCCGTTTACTAAAAAGAGAGTATGTGTAAGTAATAGAAAAAGAGGAGATAGAGCTGAACTATTTAAAAATTTGAAATCAGCACATCCAAATTACTAAATATACCTATTCACATCTTCGCCCTAGACCAAAAATTTATTTTGCCTCTCAGTATTAGTAAGCATTTGATAATAAACAAGTAACGTTGCAATGTACCATCATGTTACATGTTCACCACATTATTTCCACTCACCATACCTTCAGCAACATGGCTCACTATCGCAGAACCGCTAAGCTCATGCTGCAATGTAAATGATCGATGCTTCCCAAGGCGTTCTCATCAATGTTTACCGTATTCCTTTTTGAGCAGTTTAAAAGCTTCTAAACATAGGGTGAACTAAGCAAAAAAATGCTTGTTATACTTCCATTAATATTTTCTTTATCCGTTCACATGACACTTACACTTTAATAATTAACGTACCATGCAATAAATTATGATAAATCAATTTTATAAAACGTTAAGCATTAACTTCTACAAATATAGACTGTTTTCTCAATTTCGTCATTTTGTTTTTATTATAACGCCAGAGAGCTGCGGTCCGGTCAAAAAACTCAGCTCTCTGATCGGGATTCGTGCCGGCCGCCGGGCCTGCAGTGTTGTGTTTGACAACGCTCCGCTGACCCTGCGCTACGGCGCCTTGACCGTATGAACGGAATATAACTAATCAAATAGAAAAACAAAACAATTAAAATATTATTCGTGATGAATAAATCTGGGGTCAAATGAAATTAGATACCTTATATCGTTCACTGTGAAACCCCTGAGTGACTGTGGGGAGCAAAAACGTTCGACGTGTTGTTGTGTACGCAACATTGCTGCTCGTCACAAACTCAACTGCATAGGCTTTTACCGTGTAATCATAGAATCTCATGTCTGTGACAAGGTTATAACAATTATATAACAATTCTAATATATGTATGTGTGTTTGAAAGATTATTATATTCATATATTAATTCTAATTTAAGTCAATGTGAATGTAACAATATTTGAAAATCTCATTCAAGTTTATGCGGTTATAAGACTTATATAATTCTAAAATGTTCAACTAAAAATTTTAAAAACGTTCAAATCATTCGTTAATATTTAAAAATTACTTAAGAATATGATCATTTTTTCCTACCTATCTTCTCAGTGAGTAAAGTGTTTCATGCCTTCCTAACTTATTGCTCACTTAAAAAATATATTTTTACTGTTCTATTCTCAGTTAATTCAACCGGAGTCCAAACTGTGTTTCGAATTGCTATACGTAATAACTAAATGTTCTATACTATAATAATTCGTAACTTTATATGAGCTATTACTGTTTCTAACTAACTGATTTGAGGATATTTTAGTTGAAAATTTTCAGTCTTCGTACGTTTTCTTTTGTTTGAACTTTTTTTCATTGTTTCCTCGTGATTCAATGTGAAATGTGTCTATGTCTTTTTAAAATGTTTTCATTCATATTTATAATCATTATCAAACTCAGAATAGCTTGGCCAAAGGGAACATTTTCGTGTTCTTCTCTAAATCTCTCGTTCAACCATTAACATGAGTCCCAAGAATTCCATGTATGTGAATAAAGGACGTCTATGTCGAGACATTTTAAAGACTAATGTTTATTTTCCTATGAACTTCATGGAAAATAAAGAGTTCATCTTTTGTACTTCTTGCTGTACGTTGGTTCAAAACATTTGCGCCGCCCGGGAATCGAACCCGGGTCACAAGAATGGGAATCTTGCATGATACCACTACACCAGCGGCGCACTATGAATGAGAGAGGAAGAAAATTATTATTTTAAACATTTTTATTAATCAAGATTTCACCCTGAAGTTACGGAATTATAGTCTAATGACGTACTGAACAAAAATTGGAAGATGTTACCCTTTTAAACTCACTGACGATCTTATTTGCTTTTCGAAACGTTTCGTACTTGAGAGTCTATTCTGAGCTCAAAATATTATTCTTAACCCAATTTGGAACGAGCAGTAAATAACGATGAATTAGGGTTCAGACAGTACACAACATGCATTATCGCTGGAATAATTGTCAGAAAGAAATGACTAATCACTATTTCAAACATTTGATCATAACAACTTCCTTCAGTAGCGCTGTGGATTTCCGCATTTCTACATTACATTTCTCACCAGACATACTGCAAAGACCTCACACAATACCCGTGTTGTTCAATGATCGTCAAACCCCATTTATTCATCCATATGGGGAAATTTTCTAGCCGTCTATCTCTTTTACAAGTTCGCATATTCGATAAAAAAGAAAATGGAATTTGGAAAACGACAACTACCTCTACATCAAATGCCTTCATAAATTGTATTCCGGTGAGCATTTAATCGAAAACATGACCGCTGCAGAGCGCTCGTGATATACGTAATGAAAATCATGATGAAACAAATCATGAAAAAATCATGATGAAACAAATCATGAAAAGATCATGATGAAACAAATCATGAAAAAATCATGATGAAACAAATCATAAAAAATCATGATGAAACAAATCATGAAAAAATCATGATGAAACAAATCATGAAAAAATCATGATGAAACAAATCATGAAAAAATCGTGATGAAACAAATCATGAAAAGATCATGATGATGAAACAAATCATGAAAAAATCGTGATGAAACAAATCATGAAAAAATCATGATGAAACAAATCATGAAAAACTCATGATGAAACAAATCATGAAAAGATCATGATGAAACAAATCATGAAAAAATCATGATGCAACAAATCATGAAAAAATCATGATGAAACAAATCATGAAAAAATCATGATGAAACAAATCATGAAAAGATCATGATGAAACAAATCATGAAAAAATCATGATGAAACAAATCATAAAAAAATCATGATGAAACAAATCATGAAAAAATCATGATGAAATAAATCACGAAAAATCATGATGAAACAAATCATGAAAAAATCTTGATGAAACAAATCATGAAAAGATCATGATGAAACAAATCATGAAAAAATCATGATGAAACAAATCATAAAAAAATCATGATGAAACAAATCATGAAAAAATCATGATGAAACAAATCATGAAAAAATCGTGATGAAACAAATCATGAAAAAATCATGATGAAACAAATCATGAAAAAATCATGATGAAACAAATCATGAAAAGATCATGATGAAACAAATCATGAAAAAATCATGATGCAACAAATCATGAAAAAATCATGATGAAACAAATCATGAAAAAATCATGATGGAACAAATCATGAAAAAATCATGATGAAACAAATCATGAAAAAATCATGATGAAACGTAGTGAAACACAAAACCACTTCCACTTCGCGGCTAAATGATGCTGATCGAACGAAGTCTTCCACTGTAGCCGATATGGGAACCAGTGAACTGGGCAACGTTGAACAGGAGGGTAATGGCAAATTCAAATGACCTCGCAAATTTACTTCCTCAAATAAAAATCTACGTGTAGAAATAAATAAGCAACACTATTATAAAACGCAAGGTGCCTACAGAAATTTATGGATATATTTTTTTGTGCGTAATTTCTCCTATGTAATTACTATGGGAATATGTTTGCTTGGTTGGTATCATAAATACAACACAAATGATATAAAAACCTGGCATCCGCTCACGTATGTTTATAAGTCAAAAAATATTGCGTGAAAATTGATAATTTTATTGAGAAAATGCAGCGTATCGCCAGGAAAAATATACAGCAAAGTTTTTATAAAACTTCTTGGCTAATAATAATCAAAAAATAATCCACAGTCGTTGCTTGCTTGGTGCGTGTGTCTGTGACGTTCTTAAGGATACTTAATGACCGTCTCTGAGATACGAATTTCGCCAGTGGACAAGGACAAGAATATTTTAATCGCGGGTACTATCACTAGAAATTTACCGCCATTTACGCTAACATTTGCAGACGATAAAATTGAACCATTAGATAAGATAAAAAATCTTGGTGTTGGGTGTGACAAAAATATAACTTTCAATTCACACGTAAAAACAATGTGTACTAAAATTGACGAAACCTTTATGTTCTTTCTTCGCATTAAGAACACACTTGACGAAAAATCTAGGTTATTAGTGAGTCAGTCTTTAGTTTTATCGCGTTTGGACTACTGCAGTCTAGCACGGTAGAGGAAACAAGGTAGGGTCATTTCTATGGGAGAAAATACACCTCCTCTTATCCGGCTAGCCAATAGAAAGGCTTCATTTCAAACAAACTTTATGACGTCATCAAAATGCAATGTCGTTAGGCCAATAGTGAAGCCAGATTTGGGGGTTGCAGTGCTACCAAAAGCAATATGAGTGCTGCTATTGATTCGTTGCCGCGACGTCACCCAAACCACACCGTCAACGAAACAAAGACTTGTTTGAACCTACCTTGTTTTCTCTACCGTGCAGTCTAGCCTGTGGAGATTTACCTCAACATCGTCAGGAAGAGTTGCAAAAATGTATTAACTTCGCCGCCAAAGTGGCATGCAAAGGAAATTTCAAGAAATACGATCATTCCACCCCTCTTTTAAGAAAACTCGACTGGACCCCAATACCGAACAGATTCGTGATCCAAAAAGCTCGACGAGTGTTCTCCTCTCTGTACCTCCCTCTGAGTAATGCGGATGTCGTAAAATTTTCCATCCAATATCCCAAACAAAAAATCAAATCGAAGGAATGATGCCATGGTCAGTTACCACTTATCTGACATGGGACAATAAAAAGCTCTCTCAGTTTCTGGAGCTCTTTTGTGGAACAAGCTTCCCCAGTATATCGAAAACTCTAAAACTGGAAAAGAATTTAGAGTAAATGTGTCACGTCATTTTGCATCTCCGTCATAGGGCCTGCAGCACTTCGGTTTGATTTTCCCACTTACCTGAAATTTTGATTTTTATGAAATTTCTGCGAGAAAATTAGAAATTGTTTCATTTTACGTTCGCTAAGTCATTCTAATATTGATCTTATTTATTTCTGTCGAGTATAATGAGCGTCACAGCCGTTAGTTCAATGCAGCGGAATGAAAGTCGTTTTTCCCAATAATTAGTAGTATTTCCTCATCTTTATTTTTTATTTTTCTCTTTTTTGTATTTTTATTTAACATCCGTACGACAAACAAACTCTGAAATACATTTCTGTGTGTTCATCAATGTACAGGTTTATAGATGTAAGGGTTGTGCTATGTTTGTAATAAATTAAATTTAGCCGATCACGTTGTCTCACTATTTCGAAATCATTTACGAAGATGTTTCAATCGATTTCGGCTGAGCTGGGAGGAGTGGGTAATTAAGCTTTTTCAGTGCGTTTAGCGCACACTAGCGCTAAACTTTCAAATCAGGAATAAATTTAAATTTCCGTAATTAAAATTACCACTTTGGACCGGTGTTTAATCTCCCTCTACGTGCCAAATTTTGCAAACATTCGTCACTTACAAGTGATATCCGGCCACAATGTTATTCCATTTTATCCCGTGTTCCCATGTCCGTATAATGCTGAAGAGAATGCCGATCGGATGTGAAACCCGAGATGTTTTCTTCACTGTTGTTGTTGTTCCTTGACTGTAACCTGAGTTTTTTTTAATTTCTATTAAGAAATTAAAAACCAGTTCCTTTTTACGTTTTTCGAAGTCTTCTTAAAATTTAGTTATTTTTCCGAATAATTTCTTACGATTACAGTGAGCTCACTGTCATTTCCGATATAGTAAGAGGTAGGTGGTTTTTGATCTATTTTATTTTTTACATATGTTTTCTTATTATATTCATTTTCAAGACGTATATATATTAATATTCGTGTGTATGTATGTAGGTATGTGTACATCTTCATAAATAGATATACATGTTCCTACTTCTATTTTTACGTGAAAACAATCTGGTTAATCAAATAGATCTTTCACTACCCCAGGGGGCGTTTCTGTGAATAGGAAAAATGAAAAAATATATTAGTCAAGTGAAATAAAGCGCAATTTGAGCATACGAATCGTGGAAAATTATCTTTCTGTCCATACGTTGAACAAGCTGTAAATTTTCATTTTGAGGATATGTTTGTTTACGCATTTCTGCCAAACTTTTGTAGATATTTGCTAATCATAAGCGATAGCAGGCTTACACTGTATGTCCATTTTATCCCATGTCCCCTTGTCCGCATGATGTTGCAGAGAATACCGAGAGGATATGAAATATGTTTTTGTTGTTGTTCCTCGACGGTAACTTGAGTTTTCTTAAAATTTCTGTTGTGAAATTAAAACTTATTTCATTTTTACATATTTCGAAGTTTTTTCCTATTACTTATTTTTCCTCAGTTTATTTCTTACGATTGCTCTGAGCTTGACTGTCATTTTAGATGTAGCAAGAGAAAGATTGTTTTTTATGTTTAGTATTATCTTTCTTATATTCATTTTCATTACGTATATATATGAATATATGTGTGTAAGTGGGTACGTGTATGTGTGTGTGTGTGCACACATGCATGTATATCTATGTGTGTACAGATACATGTTCATATATATACACACATATGCATATATATGTTCTATTTCTATTTTCTGCGTAAAAGCAAAACCTCAGGACACATTACATTTCACCTAAAGCTCTGCGACCAGTAGACACTGAAACCAATTCCAGAAATAAATATATTTATTGCACTTGCTTAATGATTCAAAATTAAAATTATCACTTCCCCAGTGGGCATTTCTGTGAATAAAAAAAATGAAAAATATAAACAAACAAATGAAATAAAGCGCTGGTGAAAAAATTATCTCGCTGTCCGAATGGTGAACAAGCCATGAATTTCATTTTTGCGTGTAAGTTTGTTTACGCGTTTCTAGATGTGCGTGCTGTGTTGCGCGATGTTCTTTGTAAATTACTTTGTGACTAACCTCTTCTCAATACTTGATAGTCATTTCCGATGGTGTTTCAATCTGCTTCGGTATAGCGTTTTTTGTCATTTTCTTACTTCGATTCAACTAATAATTTAGGAATTCCAAAGAATTCTCCAGTAGTATTTAAATTATTTATAAGTTGTCAAACATCTCTCGGAGGATAAAATATCCAAGAGAAGACATTTTTAATTTAATTAGCCTTTGACAGGGTTAATCTATTAGCACGCCACGTATGGTTTGTCTATTAGAACGCCTCGTATAGTTTGTCTTTAAGTACGCCTCGTATGGTTTATCCATTTGACATCTCGCATAGTTTGTCTATTAGTACACCTCGTATACTTTGTCTATAAGTACCCCTCGTATTGTTTGTCCATTAGTACACCACGTATAGTTTGTCCATTAGTACACCTCGTAAGGTTTGTCTATTAGTACACCTCGTTAGATGGGAGTTTTAACAATTCGTAAATTTTGGTTGGTAAGGAGCTGGAAGAATCCACAACAAGCTAATGCTGCATCTCTGTGGCGCTTCCAGATGAAAATCCAATTTTAATTGCAGAGAGTATAAATAGTGAGCAGCAAAATGTTTCGATGTGGCTTAAAGCCAATAAAATATGCCTCAATATCGATAAGACAAAATACATTATATCCTCATACAAGAGAAATATGTCTTCCGCTCATAAAAATTGGTGATGGTGAAGCTGAAGAAACCAATTCTTGTGAATTTCTGGGCATTATATTAGATAAACATTTGACATTCAAATAGCATATTGCACATATCAGTACTAAATTGTGAAGTTCTGATGTTGCCCGTTTAATTGAAATTATCAAGTAAAGTTTTAGTACACCAGTGGATGTTCTGGAGTCGTCAGCAAGGCTTAAGGCATTCAGTAATACGGGTCACCAGCCGCCGGAGAAGGCGACACTTACTAGGTTAATAGTGATATATCTATACATCTGACTCGGTCCTCAGAAGGAGGTTATAAGGGTATTCGGACGCGCTTACTTGCGCATCTAACTTAATCAAAAGAGAGCCCAGCTATCAACACTCGAAGGGTAATGATGAGGTCAGGTTTAGCTCGCCTGATTTATTCCCTAGTGATGGGATGCTAAGGAGAGGCTTGAACCGTGGGGTCTTGAGGTGTCCTTGGGGATCTTCTCTTTGGAGGCGAGAACTTCCGTCGCTGCGCTCAAGGGACCGTCTCGGAAGGTGTGTAATGAGGAGTGTTATTGGAGAGTGCGTTTGGGGTTTGCGTAACGTGTCGCCAATGTGAGGAATTCAAGTGTTATGAATTTTTTTGGCGGACAAGTGTCACCGTTAGGGGAAGAACCACCGGTGAGCAAACACGGTTTGGGTAATTATTATTATGAAGTGAGAACCGGAAAGATTCGTAAGACAATCCGGCAGAGGTATTTGGAAGAGTTGGAAGAATTGGAAGAGGCAGTATTCTTCGAGCCGTTGTGAGGGTTGAGTGGTTATACTGCAGGAAGGTGCGGGTAGGAAGTTTGATTCCTAAGTGTTTTAGGAGTGGATTGTGATGCTATGTACTCGTGGGTCCTATGCGGGAACAATTGGCTGATTATTGTGCACACACATGAGCAAGCACTGACACACGAGCAAGACTGCCTCACAATGTGCTTACATGGAAGAACTTGACAGAGGTCTAGTACTCAAGTTAAATTACAACTCGGCGCCTGAGCCGCAGCTTAACCTAGTTGGCACCTAAAATCAGGTGTTTTCCTAAAGACCATCTGACACGTCCTAACCTAACATCACTAGCAGTCAACACAGTTTTTGGTCATTAGAAATGGTATTAATCTGCAATAGCAGGTTTTTGCAACTAGGTCATGGAAGTTGACTCTATACACAGAAGGGAACTACTGACTGTGCATCGATAGAAAGAGACTTTATTTCCCTAAACCAAGGGAGTCACTTTTTTCCTAATCTAGGTGTAATATAGCGAGTAGTGTAAGTTCTAGTTAGAGAGACCAAAAGTTGGCAACGCTCGAGAGAGCAACACTCGCAAGTCAGTCTGCTAGGGGCCTAGGATTCAACAACAAGTAAATGTTGACCGAGTGTGTATATAATTACCTACTGTGGTTGGTATCTAACTTCCTAAGTTCTAAACTAATGTACTAATTCTATTCTACTCTATTCTATGTATTCCCGTCTACCTCCGCTCTACTCTTGCTAGCCACAGTACTGCAAATTGAGTATTAAGTTAAGGTATCCACGAGGTGAGTGAACTATTTACCTAAATTGCTCTGTCATTGCATTATCTATTTTGATCAGTACGATAACTATGTTGTGTCTATGTGGAACCTATACTGTGCTCTAGTGTAGGGTTTCCTAATCTATTATACTGGCGACGAGGATGTTGGTAGAACTGCTGGGAATGACTAGTGAAGAAACTATTTGTGCTGTGAAAATTTTTTTTTTACTTTTCACAGTGTGTTTGAATAACTAAAAAAATTCAATATGCCATTGATAGGTTCAGTGGGAGAATTTAATCCTGTAGAGGAAGAATTTGGAGACTATGAAACTAGATTACACTGCTATTTTTTAATAAACAAAATAGGGGAAAATCAAAAAGCCCCCACCCTAATTTCACTAGTGGGTCCTAAAATTGCTAGGTTGATTAAAGACCTTATGTCTCCGAAAAAAGTCCTTGATGCTACTTATGACGAGATTGTGGAAGCGTTGAGACGGCATTTTAAGCCAACAAGAAATCAGATCTTTGAGAGGTTTAGGTTCCATAAGCGGAACCAGAGACAAGGGGAAAGCATTGCTGATTTTGTGGCTAGTTTGAAAGCTCTTTCTCATACCTGTAATTTCAAACAGGAAGTGCTAGAAGAAACCTTACTGGACAGACTAATTTTGGGTGTGTCCAGTAATGAAATTCAAAATTGCTTGCTGAATGAAGCTGGCCTGACATGGCAAAAGGCCATGGATCTAGCTACTGCTAAAGAAACCACACTGAGAGAAACAGTGGGGTTGAGGCAACCAAATTCAATTCTAAATGTAGGTCAGAGCAGAGTTAAGCAAACTGCGTACAAGCCTCAGGGCAAGACTCAGGCACAAGCTAGCCCCAAATCAGCATGCAGCGGCTGTGGTGGTTTGCACTGGCGTAGAGATTGCCCCTATAAAGACAGTAATTGTCATGGTTGTGGCCAAAAAGGTCATCTAAAAAAATGTTGTTTCAAACTAACAAAAGGGCAGAAGTCTGATAAAGGCAACAAAAATAATTTTGTGCATGCTATGCATGAAAAAAGGGGGAGGGAAAACCACCCTAACCCTAATGGAACTAGCAATGAAACCAGTGCAGACTACCCAGCCCCCAATCAAGGATGTTATGGGGAAATATTTTGTTTAGCCGAGGAAATGAAACCCCCAATCAAAATAAAATTGTTACTAAATGGTGTGCCATTAGAAATGGAGGTAGATACAGGTGCTGCCAGGTCTATCCTTTCAATGGCCACCTACTCTAAAATACCAGCTTAGTCAAGACCCGAACTGAGACCTTCTGATGTTAAGCTTAGGACTTATGGTAGGAGCGGAGCTAGTAATTTGTGGGGAGATTAGGGCTAACATCCAGCGTGAATCTAGTGGTATGGTTCCTCAGCTAGCAACTTTTGTGGTTGTAGACAGGGAGGGGCCAGCCTTGCTGGGTAGGGACCTGATTGATTTCCTTGGGCTAACTATAGTATCAAATAATGTCAACAAATTGACTACCTGCCCTGAAGAGTTAGCAAATAAATTCCCCGACCTTTTTCAACCAGGTCTAGGTTGCTTTAAGGGAAGGAATTTCAAAATAGAAGTGGATCCAGCCGTACCACCAAAGTTTTGTAAGGCCAGGAATGTGCCTCACACACTTAGACCTAAGGTGGAGGCAGAACTTGATAGACTGGTGCAGGAAGGTATCCTCACCCCTGTACAGTACTCAAGATAGGCAGCGGCTTCGTCCCTGTGCTCAAGGCTGATCAAAGCATCCGCATCTGTGGGGACTACAAATTAACAGTCAACAGAGCCACTAGGCTTGATACCTACCCCATACCCAGAGTGGAAGATTTATTTAGCGGGTTAGCCGGAGGAGTTATATACTCCAAGCTAGACATGTCTCAGGCGTACGCCCAACTTCCGTTGGATGATGAATCCAAGGAGCTCACCGTGATCAACACCCATAGAGGTCTGTTTGCTTATAATAGGCTAAGCTTTGGCATAGCCTCGGCACCTGGAATATTTCAGCGTGCCATGGAAGGACTATTGCAGGGCCTCCCAGGAGTGTTCTGCTACCTGGATGACGTCCTGGTGAGTGCCACTAATGAGCAAGAGCACAACAAGCGTCTCCATCAAGTCTTATCCAAACTACAGGAGGCAGGGCTAAAACTGAAAATGGATAAATGCCAAATTGGAGTGCCGCAGGTATCCTACCTTGGATACCAAATCGACAAGGATGGATTGCACCCCACTTCAGAGAAGGTAGCAGCAATCCAGAATGCACCAGCTCCTACTAATGTAACTCAACTGAGAGCCTACCTTGAGCTGCTAAATTTCTATAGGAAATTTCTAAAATCATCTGCAACTATGCTGGAGCCCCTAAATACCTTACTGAGAGACAAAACCCCTTGGAAATGGGATGCAAGTCAGGATAGGGCATTCCAGAAGTCTAAACAAGCCATCCTGGACTCCCAGACCCTAGTCCACTTCGACCCTCAGAAACCCATAGTGGTAGTGGCTGACAGTAGTGCGTATGGTGTGGGAGCGGTGCTGTGCCACCTTATTGATGGAATTGAACGCCCCGCTTATTTTGCCTCCCGAACTCTAACAGCAACAGAACGCAACTACTCCCAGACTGAGAAAGAAGCTCTGGCTATGGTGTTTGCACTCCGTAAATTCCATTGCTACTTGTGGGGACAGGATTTCACTGTGGTTACGGACCACAAGCCCTTGTTAGGACTATTTGATCCGGGTAGAAGCATCCCTCCGATGGCATCCGGGCGCATTCAAAGGTGGGTTTTACTACTGCAGTCCTACAAGTTCACCTTGCGTCACCGGTCGGGCGTGCTGTTGGGCACGGCTGATGCTCTCAGTCGTCTACCTTTGACAACTCCCGAGGAAGCCACACCTATTCCTGCGGAATGGACGTCCTTATTAAACTTCCTCGAGTCAGCTCCAGTCACCAGCACCCACATCCGCGACGGCACCCTAAGGGACCCAGTACTTTCAAAGGTATACAAATACTGCCAAGTAGGCTGGCCTTCGACGGTAATTGGTGACCCTGATCTCGCTCCGTATACTAGGAGGCGAGACGAATTGTCCACACAAAATGGCTGTGTGCTCTGGGGAGCAAGAATTATTGTACCCCAAGCTCTCAGACAAGCCATTGTGGACGAACTTCACTCTGGCCATGCTGGATCATCCAGGATGAAGGAGTTAGCTCGCAGCTATGTATGGTGGCCGCTGCTGGACAAAGATCTAGAAGAAACGACTAAGTCATGCAGCGAGTGCCTGAGCACTCGAGCTGCACCAACGAAAGCTGAACTCCATCCGTGGGAATGGCCTGCGAAGCCTTGGCATCGCATACACATTGACTACGCGGGCCCAATGGATGGAAAATACTATCTAGTGATCGTGGATGCACACTCTAAGTGGGTTGAAATTTTTCCCACATCTACTACAACCTCTAGCAAAACGATCTCGTGCCTGAAACACACTTTTGCGACATTTAGATTCCCAGTAACAATTGTTTCGGACAACGCAACGTGTTTCACATCGGCTGAATTCCAAGAATTTGTGAAGGCATGTGGTATGCGACATATTACGAGCGCACCATACCACCCTTCAACTAATGGACTGGCAGAGCGCATGGTACAAACGTTCAAGAAGAATATACGAAAGTCAACGGAACCCCTACGCCTAGCACTAGACAGGTTCCTGTTCAACTATCGGCTAACACCCCACACGACAACAGGTGTTACGCCCGCCGAACTGATGTTAGGCAGGAAGGTTCGCTCTCGCCTTGATCTGCTTTGGCCGTCAGAAGCAATAGCGTCCAAAGTTGCTCAACGCCAGGACGCTCAGAAAAGATACCACCCAGGGTCTCGCGCGGTTGACATTCCGCCGGAGTCACCTGTGATGGTCCGTCAATACACGCCGGGTTCCCCAAAATGGACCCCTGCTACCACCATTGAGAAAACAGGCCCGGTATCCTACACGTGCCAACTGAAGGGGGGAGAGGTCGTTCGTCGACACCAGGACCAAGTTATTACCTGCTCGAACACCATCCCTGAACCCTTGGAACAACCTACGGAGGAAACCGTTGTGTTTCCACAACCTGCTCAAAATTCATACCCACCACCTCCGACCAATGAACCTGACTTCGAAACACCTGAGTACCCGATTCCCACCCAGGAGGCTAGGATGCACGAGCCTCCAAGTGCTAGCATCTCACGCAGGTCTACCCGGGTTCGGAAGCCTGTGGTGAGAATGGACCTTTAGGATTGACTATATTGAATAAGGGGACTGGGGATACAGGGAGGGGTTTCTAATTAAGGAGGGAGGGGTGTAATATAGCGAGTAGTGTAAATTCTAGTTAGAGAGACCAAAAGTTGGCAACGCTCGAGAGAGCAACACTCGCAAGTCAGTCTGCTAGTGGCCTCGGGTTCAACAACAAGTAAATGTTGACCGAGTGTGTATATAATTACCTACTGTGGTTGGTATCTAACTTCTTAAGTTCTAAACTAATGTACTAATTCTATTCTACTCTATTCTATATATTCCCGTCTATCTCCGCTCTACTCTTGCTAGCCACAGTACTGCAAATTGAGTATTAAGTTAAGGTATCCACGAGGTGAGTGAACTATTTACCTAAATTGCTGTGTCGTTGCATTATCTATTCTGTTCAGTACGATAACTATGTTGTGTCTATGTGGAACCTATACTGTGCTCTAGTGTAGGGTTTCCTAATCTATTATACTAGGCTACATTTTTACTAGAATGCAAAAGTGCTTTTGGTTGGCAGCTGTGGTATTAGAACGGGCTACCAGACAGCCAAGGACTGTCTGCAATGAATATATCTAAGTTAAAAATTAACTAGGATCAAACAATAGCAGGATAGACGCACAACTCTAGACTAATATAAATGTTAAGGTGCCTGAGTTAGCTAAATTGATTTCAAGATGATACGGGAATGGGAATCCGTATGCTTGACACAATTAGACTCTGAAAACTACCTAACCTATGTAGCACATAAATTAAGACAACTTTTACCATATTCACCCAGCACAAGGAAATATTAAATGAGGAAATACCTTTTTTAATAATTAATTAACTACAGCACAAGAAACACTGTGAGCCCAGTGAAGGCAATGATCCATATGACACATCAATTATGAGCCTGGAAAATTGGGAGTCTGAGTCACTCAATTAAGGACAATTTTCGGAACTAGAACTTGGAAACTTACTAACTAATTTTTACTAAAGTAAGGTTCCCTATTTACAAAGCACATACTGAAATATTTATCTAATTGTCTAGCACTCAGAAGCATGACAACTGAGATGTGAGCAAAACTTCAGCACTATATCCTTAACAACTATTGGCATATAAAAATTATTTTAAAAGGGGAAATTTCCCTGATAATGGCTTTACATTTAATAGTGAGTTGACAATTTCATTATTTTGAAAATAATGCCAGCAACTAGATAGCTACTATGCATCCTAAAGAGAATAATTCTCCTGGTTAGTCCAGCCAGTTGCTTCTAGTCAAATTCTGAGGATACTTCTAAGAATTGCTTCTTGGAAGAACTATGTTAAGAATCTCTGTAAGGACAGGAATGGATTGTTTGCCCTAAGCTCTAAATCGGGTATACAACAATACACAAGGGAAAATGCCCTGTGAGAACCACAACTTCTGGGCAAGAAATCCTGCAACAACATTTTAGCACTATTGGTAATTTGAGGCAATCCTACTTAATATTTACACAATACAATATTATTGACATATTACATATAATATATATGGTTACCTGTAGGTCAGCACACACAAAAACCAATAATTCAAGTCTCACCAGTGAGAAAAAACGAGATGTGCACCAAGCAGTGATTTTTTAAAAAGTGAGCGTTAGGTGTCGACAAGTGTTGCCACGGTGAGTCTATGGGGCGTCTCTAAATATTTTTAACTGACTTCTACAGAGACGTATTTTTTTGGTGCACAATTTTGATGGATTATGGATAAAGTTGAGTAAATTTCCTATTCCAAAAATAATGAGAATGAATATTATGCGATACTTGGATTTTTAGATGGGAGTTTTAACAATTCGTAAATTTTGGTTGGTAAGGAGCTAGAAGAATCTACTACAAAATTATCAAAACCCGTTGAAATCCTTCATAAATTTAAAGCATACTGCCTGAAGAAGCCTTAAAAATATTTTATCGAACGATCATTTCACCATATTTACCACACGGGATTGAAGCGTGGCACGGAATCAATAAAAGTAAAATCAATCTGCTCTTTGGATTGCAAAAAAGAGCCATTCGAGCGGTAATGAAATTAGAATTTAATGCTCACCCAAATGATTAATTAAAAACCTTAAAAATTCTGAAGCTTTTTGATTTCTACAACCTCTCCATATGTATAAGACACTAACTGATGGTGGCGACAGAGAACTCAAACAGTTATTCACTGCTCAAACTGGTCATCATGATCATTTAACACGAATCAAAAGTAACTTCAGACTTTCCTCATTATTCAAAATCTCAGTCACGATGCAGTATCCTCTTCATTGGAACTAAGACTTGGAATGCAATCTCTTCTGAGATCCGTGAAAAAAGCTCTTACAAAGCTTTCAAAACAAATATTGAATCCTTTTTTCCTATCGAAATATTAATCACTTTAGGGAGTTCAAGTCAATTTCTTTTTTCTTCTGGTACGCCTTGCCTTATCATGATAAGGTAATCTACAATGATAATAATATAAATCAAATGCTCCTAATTATTTTTATCGAATACACTGTTCCCATCTAGCTCATATTAACTATGTATTTTTTGTTATAAAATCAAGCATCGAAACATGTAGCATACCGCTACATAAGCGTAAAAATTATAAATTTGCCATTCATACTTAAATAAATTAATTAGTAGCATTAAAAATATTACTCTAATTTATTATTAATTATTTTCTACTTCTAATTCGTAATCATGGAAGTTTTTGGTAAATGCATGAAATAATAAAAATAACACTCGACATTTTTCGAGAGAGAAGCCCTCTGGTGGCAACACTGCGCAGTTGCGCGTCCTTTCTTTCAAAGCCACTCTTACTTTGGCGTCCTACCTTAGCGGTGTTACAGCAAAATTCACGTGAGTTTAAAAGTGTTAGAAAATTATCGTGTTCTTTTTCGTCGTGTTCAGTGAGTATAAATAGTGACAGTGCTGGTGTTAAGATACGTAGTTATGCGTAGGAATTGTGATGTAGCATGTGTCTCATTCAGTGTTTTTGTTTGTCTTTTCTCAACGTGACTTAGCGAAAGATATTGCGCCAGATGTGCAGTGCTCTCTGTGGTACAGCGGTTGAGGGATCGGACTTGCATGCTGGAATTCGCGGGTTCGTATCCCGGCGCTGGCGCAGAGATTTTCCCCGTTGGGTATAAGGGAAAGCTCCTGCACAATACCCCACTCAACCCAGGTGTCGGAAATGGGTACCGGCTTTACGGGGGAACCGTCATGGTGTCCTATATATAGGGTTAGTTGTAAGACATTTGAAAAACCAATGCTAAGATCATATGTATCAGGCTTGATTGGAAATAAAGCATCCCAAAGATGCCGATGTTAACCTTTATAACCATTGCATTTCCGTGTCATGATATTATTATCAAAGCAGAATTATGTTCGTTCCTTTTCTTTTCGATAATCTACTAATCTACGATAATCTCTGCATTGGAATTAGCGCGGCGAAATTTGCCGGCGTTCGTTCGATAGCGTCTTTGTGTAATGGCGGAACCTCACACCGCCGTCTCTTGTCACTACTCTGTGATTATAAATACCATAGGCATGTGTATAGTAGCATTTATTCTTTTTTTACAAACCGACTGGCAGTAGTTTAAATTACGAAAAGTATTCATGTCTATGCTTGCTAAGTTTTGGAATTTCATTTCTTAATTCCATATCCTTGCAAACTTTTACGTAAACGCCTTTATTTCAATAGAGAAACATTTCAATGAAATTTAATTTAACTCATCGCATTCTGGTGATAAAGACACCCAACCTTCTGCCTATCTCAAGTGTGTGCAAATTGCTGGCGGCTCTGGCTGATGCCGACGCGTATAGTCGCCGGCTAAATCGCCACGCGTAACTTCGTGCTTTCGTTTCTCTTGCTTCGCGTATTTTCCGCCTGTGAAATCAACGCTTAGGTTCTCCTTTTCCTTTTATCATTGGGGATATATATTATTCCTTGATTCCTTTATTATTGCAAATGTTATCTACCAGGATTTTTTAGTAGGATTTATATCCTCGAAGTTTAGGATTTTTATGTTTTTTTTACTGCTTTTCAAAAGTGCAGTCACGTGATATTTTCACCATATTCCGTAGATCTCGTGTTTACTTGACCATAGTCTCTGTAAGGAATCACGATCTTTATTCTTGGAAATTCTTAAACCTAATACTCAGAATTTAAAGCCAGAGGCATTAGTGATTAAACAATTTATCTTTTAGTTAAAAATCTGTCAACCAAAAATCTGTCCTATCACGTTTGAGTTGCCAAAAGTGAGAATCCCAAAGTAGCCGGAGTCAGACCTGTAGGAGTTTTTCGGATTTCTCCGTGTGGGAAGAGTTGTCATTATAATTTGGATTGTCAGTGGTGGAATGTCTTGATGTCTCTCCTGGAATGTTTCATCCAGCATCTTGGACCCCTGTGCAGGACCTCTACATCATCGCCATACACGCAACACTCACAAAATTGAATCTCCCTGGGTTTTTTTTTCCTGAGTGCCATGCTAAATGCTATTCTCACATAAGCAGTAATTTTACTTGCTCCCGTTAACGTGCTAATGTGTTAATGTGCCGACTTGATTCTGCTCACATGAGCCTGATTTAACTTGCTCACTCACACCCCACCTTATTTTGGAGTCATTAGTTCTACCTGAACTAATTCACTGACCTGCGCTCAATCATCTCAAATTGCCAAAACTCAAATTCCCAAATACAACTCACTCACCCTGCTTACTCCATCGCGTGCCGGCCTTCGTCAACGCCAGCCTGGTCCTCCGGCGAGGATTGCCCACCTAGACAAGCTCTCCGAGATCAAGATCCAAGCCAGTTCTCCTGGTTTCCTCTTCCAATAAACTCCACCTAAAAACGAGCTGAGTCCATAACCGCTTTTCATTATCCCTCTCGTAATTTTCCCTTACGCTTCGAGAATTGATCGAGTTGTTCTTGCCGTAAAAAAATCAATATTTTACATTCAAACCAACCAACGGCAGATAAACCCGACAAACATGACCAGTTTTGTATTCCCCCAGGTCAGGTAAATTAGAAAAAACATAACTGTACACTTTAAAAATAGCTTAATGATAGGATGTCTTAGAAGTCGCTTAACTTATTCGGGCCCACAAGTAGCTTTACTCAAATATGTCCATTGTAATAGACTTAAGACACAATCTATTGCTGTGTCACTTGTGGTAAATGAATTGTTTAAATTCTTTGAAATTTTGACCAATATAAAATTATATTATGATTACAATGAATTGATTCTCTATGCTGATTTTTAGATCTATTTAACCATTTCATTAGCCGACATTTTTATTAAACGAACACTAAGGTAATCATGATAGTACCATTTCAACTTTGATTTTCCGATAAAATTCTGAATCCCAATCATCGTCTACGCTGGGACCAGAAAAGCATCAGGGAGACAGGGACTATTCACTATTGTACGATAGCGAATTGCTGTGCGTGATACAGTAATTTCGTGGTTACAAACCAGGGAAAAGTAATCAATATTTAGTGGAAGGAATTCAAAGCTCACTGTTTAATATTTAACTTGAACACACGTGAGTATAGTGCGTGAGGGGCTTGTAAGTTTAGCGGTTATGTTTCGATTAGTTAGTGTGTGCAATTTTGTGATGTGATTTGTCTTGTAATACTGAATATAAGCGCAATCTCGCGTGACGGGCACGTGAAAAAATGTTCAATCAACTGACGGCTTGTAAACGTGTAAATTTGTATTACTTTCGGTAAATGTAAAGGACTTGACCATAATCGATTTTCCACTCTTTGATCAATAAAGATTGTTGATCAGACCAAAATAAACAAGTTTTCTTCAATGCACTTTCCGGCGGAAATAAGTATTTTAAAAGTTATGGCATTAAATGAGTTACCGTAACTCCAGTGTTTGAGGCGGGGAAAAATACACCGCGCGGTCCGACGTGAAAGTAAACAGGCATTCCCGCGCGCCAACCAAGCCGACGAAGAGCAAACCCCCTATTACAAACGTAAAGAGGTTGGGTCGTGAGGGGTAGCAACAGTTCTTTTAGTGAAAACTATAAAACTAAAAGAACTGTGGCTACCCCTCACGACCCAACCTCTTTACGTTTGTAATAGGGTGATGCACATTGGAGTTCCGGTAACTCATTTAACGCCATAACTTTGAAAATACTCATTTCCGCCGGAAAGTGCATTGAAGAAAAATTGTTTATTTTGGTCTGATCAACAATCTTTGTTGATCAAAAAGTGGAAAATCGATTATGGTCAAGTCCTTTACATTTACCTTACTTTCTTTTCGTCGAGTACAGAATAGTTTGTGATAATGATAAGAATGTAGGTTTCTGTTGGAGTGCAAAGTGAATTATTGCAAGAGATGAGTCCGTTCAGGAGCGTACCACTATTCTATTAATGGAAATAGGCTAAGCAGTTTTGAAGAGAAGTGTTAAGTCCCGACCTGGAAGTTTATAGGCCTTCTTTTTGTTGAACCGAAATGTATTTTGCTGTGTTAAGGGGTGTCGTTTTTCAGTTCCCTGCTATCCTGTTTGGTCAATATTGATTTTAGGTGCCTCGGGGAAATTATGAATTCCGTTCCAAACAATCACTAAAGGAAAACATTTAAAAGCGTTTTACAAGAATGTCATTCTACATGCTGATGCATTATTTTCAAAATATTCAACTTTAAAGTTGGCTGTTGCTCGTGAAAGGAAGCGAGCGCGCCAAGCGGAATTGAATTAATAACGGAAGCTAACCCCCTATTACATTACAAACGTAAAGAGGTTGGGTTGTGAGAGGTAGCCACAGTTCTTTTAGTGAAAATTATTAATAAAGGTTTTAACCCACCCATTAGAGAGACGTCTGTAGTTGTGTTTACATCAGCTCCAAGATGGCGGTAGCCGTACCGGGTGGCCGCCACCATCTTGGAGCTGATGTTGCAGACGTCACCCTAATGGGTGGGTTAGAACCTTTATTAATAATTTTCACTAGAAAAACTTTGGATATCCCTCACGACCCAATCTTTTTAAGTCTGTAATAGAAGGTTAGCTTCCGTTGTTAATTAAATTCCACTTCGTACGCTTGCTGCTCGCTGCAAAAGCCAACTTTGAAGTTTAATAATTCGATAATAATGCATAAGCGAGCAGAATGACGTTCATGTAAAACACTTTGAAAAGTGTTCCTTTAGTGTTTGTATGTAACAAAATTCTTAATTTCCGTGAGGCACCTAAAATCAATAATGCTCTCCTGTTTTTCAGCACTTGTTACTTTCTTCTTCAACGTTTATCTTGTTTCATAAACTTCTATCCCAACTTAACCTACTGGTTTTATGCACCTCGTGTATCATAGGTTTTGCATTCCCTTAAGAGTGCTTACACACCAAAGGACTGAAAGCAGGCAAAAGAAAAAGGTGTCAGGCAAGATCTATCGTTAAATCTGAAGGAGATGACAGTTGTCGATTTTGTAAATTTCGATGCCTTAGCATAGTTAATTAGATCAAAATAAACAAGTTTTCTTCTATGCACTTTCCGTCTCAAATGAGTATTTTATTAGTTATAGCGGTAAATGACTTACCGCAACTCCAGTCTTTGAAGCGGAAAGAAATTCTTTGATCGAGCTGTATGGCAATACTGCAATGGCGTCTTGCTTCCAGCACTCTGTCTTGAAAGACGAAACCAAACCTACCGCTATACCTCGTTAAATACTCATTTGACGAAAAAAGTGTATAAAAGAAAAGTTGTTGATTTTGATATTACCATGATTCAAGCGACAAAAATTCAAAAATCGATCAGTAGCTTTTTATTCGAGCGCATTCGTCATCAAAGACGAAACTAAACCTACCGCTATAAATCGTAAAATACTCATTTGAGACGGAAAGAGCATAGAGGAAAAATTGTTTATTTTGATTCGATTAATTAGGTTCAGGCACCAAAAAGTGAAAAATGGATAACTGACATATCCTTCAGATTTACCAAAACGTTTCACATGAATGACATTCTGCTCGCTGATGCGTTATTTTTGAGTTATTCAACTTTGAAATTTTCGTCTTCCATAGCAGTTGCTTTGCGCGCTTGATCCGTTAGGGTATGCTTGGGTACTTTGTAATTTATTATTTGCCAACTCTGCAAAGCCGGAACTCACTACTAGGATGTTCTAGTTAATAACACAATAAAGGTTGTCACCAAAAAATATTAGCGAGACTGGGGTAGTGAATACTGAAATCTGTATGCACTTGAAATCAGTTTCAATATGGCCACCATCGAAAAACATTAGCAAAACCGTAGGAGTGAATACCGCAGATTTAATATGGTAATATTTTTACAACATAATATTTTGGGTGATAACCTTTATTGTGTTATTAACTAAAACATCCTAGAAGTGGGTTCAGGCTCCGCATTGTCGGCAAATAATAAATTACAAAGTACCCAAGCGTACCCTAACGGCTCAAGCGCGCAAGGCAACTGCTATGGAAGATGAAAATTTCAAAGTTGAATAACTCAGAAATAATGCATCATCGAGCAGAATGTCATCATTTTAAAACATTTTAAATGGGTTCCGTTAATGATTCTTTAAAACGGAATTTCTAATTTCCGGGAGCAAATTGAACTCCATATTGACCCTATGTTCTTCTACAGATTTTTGGAAACCAAATTTATAAATTCCATGAGTGCATTAAACTCAATATTGACCCAATTTAATGCTTTAGCTTTAAAATTTTGATGTTCCAAATATTTCTTCATATAGAAGTGTAATACTTTTGTTTCCGCTAGGAAGAAGAGCTTTTTTGAGAAAACCCATCTTTTGATCCCACAAGTTATTAAACTTATTTATTTATATTTCTGCTTGGAACTTTCTATGTCTGTGATCAATTAACAATTGGATTTAGATATACATATAGTTGTTGATTGCCTTAATTTCATTAGGAAGGTTAGGGTAGTTGGTAAGATTAGTTTTTTTTCAATTATAGTCCAATTCTTATAAAAACCTGCATACTTAATGTAAAACTAATTTTAAAACACATTTCATTCCTGGTATTTGTCAAGTTCTTTTGATATTTTAAAAATGATTGTGGGATAGTTGAACTCCAGAAATCCCGTAATGCCATTGTTGCGGTTAGGGAGGCTTAAGGAGAGCAGAGCATACGGGGTAAACTTTAAAAAATAAAAAAAAATACTTCCAGATTGCAATAAGCATTGAGGTATTCATAGCACGTTTGAAGCATTCCAATAAACAGGTATAGCCTATGAAGTTTTCGAAATTTTCCAAAACCTCCTCCCCCCCCCCCGCCGCCCAAAAGAAATTTTTTTTAACTGCCAATTTCTCAGCCAATAATGCAGATAGAGACGAATGGTTTTTTCTGCTTGATTCACAATGAACAGCAGTCAAAACGTTGCAGATAGTTTTTTTCGTTTCAGTTTGAAAAAAAAATTTAAACATTTTTTTAAAAATCTTGAAAATATTTTCACGATTATTTTGACAAAAAAATTCATAACAAATATTTTTTTAAGTTTATCAAAAAACTAAATGGAACAAATTATAGTACTTACATTGCTCTCGGTGATACAAAAAAGATGACCCCAATCGGATGAAAACTGTGGCTGAAATTGAGTGTCAAAGGCTTGAAAAGTTGGTTCTGAGAAAATGGGGGTTTTGTTCAGGGGAGAATACCACCAGATTGGCGAGTTTTCTCGGATTTTGATTTTTAGGTGCTATAGAAAGGGTAAGATGTCAGGTACATCCTGTGAAAAAATTAGCTTCGTACGTGTACTGGGTCAGATGCTACGAGGGTTTTAAGAATGGGGGGGAGGGGAGGGGGAAGTGGTATTTTATCATGTTACACCTCCCCCATGGCACTTTCTTCGTGGCGCGAAGTTGCTATGTCATCTCCTATGTCTCTGGATTACTCTATAATGATTTCAGGGGTCTAACTTGACCCAAAAATTTTACAAAATTTTTTATTTGAATTGTTCATGTTTTTTTGTTTTGCTTATAATGTAAACAATGGTTTATGGGGTTTCAAAATGCTTCTCCTCCTACAGTTTTTGAGCTACAGTAATGATTTTGGTATCATTGGATGCGTAATAACGCGGGCAATTCCATTGTTTTCTCCCTTTAGGTATTATGGTAACCCTCTGGGTATGCCTCCAAAATACCCCTCAAGTACCCCCATTTTGGAGGTTATTTAGGGTAAAATACCCCTTTTGGGTTGGTATTTTGGGGGGGTTAGAAGCCTCGTACAGGGTTCCCGTTTTCACTACGTGATGTAGGAAGGGTTTAGGAACATTTTCACGCAAAAATCTCATATATGATGTCTCGACCCAAAAGGAACCCCGTTCGCTCTCCTTAAACTACTAATCTAATGGAAGTTTTACTTAAATGTGAATAAGCTGAATGAGATAGGTAATTAGGTTAGTGTTTGCAAGCCAGAGGTGTATGGCAGATATGAAGGAAAGTTGCTAAAAGTAGAGCAAGTTTTTTTTTTTAAGGAAAGAGATGACTGAAAGTAAAATTCAAAAGAATAAATGCATGAAGAAATGATGTGGTATGGTGAAGCCAATGCCACAGCTTATGTGTTTTGAATGAGGTGGCAGCCAAGGACAGTTTGGCACATGAAAAGAAAAGATGTATCATTGATATGTAAGAAGATACATAAAAAATGTATAATATTTAGTGAAAGTAAAATAGCAGTCTCAAAAAAATCTGTATTGGTATACATATGTACCACTACGCCCTAGAGTGTTATACCCTTTTGTATACATATGTCCTACATCGTCATTGTGTTAACACTTACTTTTGAAGTTGAGACAGAGAGTTATGGTACTGATATATGTAATAGAACGTTATAACAATGAAATGTTTGCAATCAAAATACAAGTTATGAATTTTTAAAAATTAAAATTTGCAGTTGAAAATCTGGAAAATAAACAATATTGATAGTTTCAAAGTAAATTTCTTAATGGTTGCTTTAATGTGATTTGTAATGAGAATGTTTTTTTTAAGTAGGAGCAAAATTATATTAGAAAAACATTTAACATAAGCCAATAAATAATCAAAATAATATTTATTGAAATGTTGAATTAAACCCTAAGTAAAGTATAGATTTTCTTTGAAACCTGTTGTAGCCTTATGATTTACTTAGCATTTTGATTTAAATGATGGTTTATAATTGAAACAAAATTATTTTCAATGACTTTTATTTTCAAAAAATATATATATGAAAGTATTTTAGTTTATACAGAGTGTTCACACTAAGTTGAAAATGGCCAAATAAATACTTTTTCTTCTTGGAAATTTTCTGAAAAAATTGGATTTCTGTGATATTAGCTGTTTATTGGTTTAAAGAATGAAATTTAATTAAATAAATACTCAAAATATTTATTTCAAATTTACTTTACAATCACTTTTATTCTGTGAAAGTTTATGATAACAAAATTTAGTGTTAGGGATATTTAGCAAAAAAAGTTTTAGCAAGAAGCTTTTAGAATGTTCCAGATTGTGCTGTAAGGTTACTTCTTGTTTGTCTTGTTGGCACTGTTCAGTTTCAAAGAAACTACAACACCAGTAACATGGACTGTTTAACAAATGCTGAAATGGTAGATATGCATCTTGCTTGTGGTGCTGCTAATGGTGAATTAAAAATAAATATTTTAAGCAATTGTGTCATTAAATTTCATCCTTTGAATCTTTAACCCTCGCCGACATGCTGATATTACAGAAATAGCGCGCAATATTGCCTTTGCTATTTTACTTCCAGCACGCTTATTATTATAGACAATTGTTTGAAAATACATGATGTAGTAGAAAAAAAGCTGCTCTTTACATTGAAAAAAACAATTCTGAAATAGCTTGTGCCATTTGTGCGATATAAGGTGTAAAAGTCCATAGACTTTTCAAGAAATATATTTTTTTTGAAGATGTGCCATTTTTTTATCCCGACATTTTTCTAATATTTTTATGCTGATTTGTATATAAAAAGACTTGCTGAATCCAATGGTGCTTTTATTTTTTTTCTGTGACGATTAGATCAGAAGATATGGGCATTTTTGTATGAAAAATACTCGTTTTTTACTTTGCAAAAACATAACCATTTTTGTCTTTGCTATTTTACTTGTTGTATGCTTATTATAATGGATAATTGTTTGAGAATACATGTTTTAGTAGAAAAAAAGCTGCTCTTTACATTGAAAAAAACTATTTTGAAATAGCTTGTGCCATTTGTGCGATATAAGGTGTAAAAGTCCATAGACTTTTCAAGAAATATATTTTTTAGAAGTTGTGCCATTTTTTTATCTTGACACTTTTCTAATATTTTTATGCTGATTTGTATAGAAAAAGACTTGCTGAATCCAATGGTGCTTTTATTTTTTCTCTGCAATAATTGGTTCAAAAGATATGGGCATGTTAGAAGGAGAAATCAATACTATTTTGTACTTAGCCAAAAACATAACTAAACATGTGTTCTACTCTACAAAACAGTAAACTTTTATAGTTTGACCCATTTACTCGCACAAAAAAATCCACCCACCCACCACACTAAACTTTTATTTTACTAACAACACAGTACAGCAATACGTTCACAGAACAAGCATATGGTAAAAACAGTAAGCATACTAGTATGTGGATGAATCGGCTGAAAGACATAGAATTTGATATTATGTCATTCCTAAATGTTGAGTCCCTCTTCCATGGTGTTCGAATGTTGCTAGGGGGATTTAGGCCGAGTAGGATGAGGATCCCGATGTAAGCACGGGCCTCAGCCGAGCTGACATATTTTTGACCACCACGGATTTCTTATCTCGGCACCATGTTATGGTAGTAGCGGTTAGTCTCGCGAGCAATTGTGTCCCAGATGTCATCACCCATGAAGAGCATAAATGCAGCCAGCTCGTCGAAATCATCTCTGACATCAATCTGGATGCCTGAGCGTTCAGGCTTGAAAGGCAATGCCACAACAGGTTCATTGTCGGTTTCCCCCCACGGGATCTTTTCTCTTTTGCTGAGTGGCTGCACCAGCCTTGTATATATATTATACATTACATTGCATGGAAGTCCGTCTCCTCTTCCTGTATGACCTGCTGCACAATAGCTGAATGGTCGTCATCATCCTCATCTGAGCTCTCAAAGCTCTCAAATAATTTTCGTATTTCTTCTGAACCCAGTCTTCGCATAGTGACAGTTTCTATCTAGCACACTGTATACAAATTAGATATCTGTCCTAGACATAGAGAGAAATGGAAAAGATTACATTAGTATTGTCACAGATAAACATCTATAGATAGCCAGTATTATTATAATTATTACTTATTATTACTCTATTGCACACACTGATAAGACATTGGGCACTCGAGTGCACTGACTGAGTCGGCGCAATCCTCACAGTAGTGAAAGCTGGCTATTCGAGTAGACAACAGCCTGCGCAGCACACTACCTACCCTGGGCACTCGAGTGTACTGACTGAGTCGGCGCGAGCCTCACAGTGAAAGCTGGTTACTCGAGTAGACACCAGCCTGCGCAGCACACAACCTACCCTGGGCCTTCGAGTGCACAGACTGAGTCGGCGCAGCCCTCTTTATTTTATTGCCTTCTCACCCCTTACCATCCTTTACCACACGCTCTATACTGTGTTCATTCAATAGAGCTTGTGAAGACGATTCTAGTGGTATATGGCAACCCTATATTTCATTCCTTCACCCCGCGCCGACATGCTGTCTACTCGAAAGCCCAGTTAGTCGACGAGGGTTAAACAGCCAATATCTCACAAACCCAAATTTTATTTTGAAAATTTCATATAAGAAAAAGTGTTTATTTGGCCATTTTCTACTTGGTATGCCTATTTGTATCTCTTGTTCTGAAACATCCTGAATAATTATCATAGTACATTCTTTATGAAAATTTCATATGGTTCTACTTATGTATCATGGTCTATATGTGAAAGATGTGTAACAGGTGTTTTATTAGCTAATAAACTTTTTTATCAGTAGGAGTTATTTTCTTTTTCTATTTTAACTATAAATTTAGGATTATCTATGCCGCAATAATGTGTATGAAAATTGTTAAAAAAGCCAAAAATGTGTAGCCATGGCATTAAAGTTATTGATAATTTTAAAAATAGACTGGTTAGTCACTTTGGAGTGATGAAATGCTATTTTTGTTAATAGTTAATATAAAATAGGTATATGGTAAGAAAATATTCAGTTACTATTGCAAAGTTGGAGTCTGTCCTAATATCCAGGAGTCTGAGTCTGATGTTTCTCCCCAGCCTCCACTACCCAGGCCATGGTTTTCTTATATGTTGAGGACTGTTGAACATGCAGTTGATAATGTAGAACAGGTACAAGATTATAAAAATTACACCCCAAATTCAGAGTACATATATACATTACATGCATAAAAAAGTTTCCTCTTAATTGCTTTTGCTATTTCCAAGACTTGATGCTTCACTTTTGATTGTTTTTGAATCATTTCAAACACAACCTTTACTGAAATACTTACTCATTTCATGGGAGGGTGTAACTAACCTATCTAATGTGATCCATGTGCTTACAAATAGGCATATAAAGGTAAAAGAAGTTCAATAACCATTAAAAACTGTAATATGCTAGTAAATGCTTCTCTTTTTTTATTTTAATGTGATGCAAAAGAGTTCTGAATTATTTGCTGCATTTGTGTAAACTGACATTCACTTTTTCTATTTTTATCAGAGAGAAATTCAGTTCCTACAGAAAAAGAAAGATGGCAGTTAAAAAGAAGCTGAGGAAGTTTAACACTAATACTTCGAAGTCAAAGAACACAAAACAATTTAGTGTTGAAGTGGCTAACAGTGATTCTGATAGTGACACTGATTTTGATAACACCAAGACAGGTGAAAATATTGCAGAAATGAGTTCAGAAAATGAGCAAAATGGCACCCATGAATTTGAAGAGGATGGTAGTGAAGAAAATGACTCTGATAATCAAGAAAATGACTCAGATGATAATGATGAAGACTTAGAAGATGAGAGCGAAGAAGACGTACAAGATGAGAGCAAAGAAGACGTACAAGATGAGGGTGAAGAAGACGTACAAGATGAGGGTGAAGAAGAAGATGATGAGGGTGAAGAAGAAGATGGTGATTCTGAAAGCAATGATTCAGATGATGAGTTGGAAAAATCAAATGCTGAAATGGACACAGAGAATGGAGATCAATCAGACAATGGAGATGAGTTAGATTATGTTATTGATTATGGTCCCAGAAAGAAACGTTTCAAGCCTGCTACAGAAGACAGCAGTACAAATGAAATTGAAGACCAAGATGAATTTCTTTTAAAGGATGAAGATATTTTAGATGATGAGGATGAAGAGGTAAGTTCTGTAGTTTAAAGGGATAAGTTCTTACATTATTGTTGTTATGTTTGATATTATAGATTGAATATTCTTAGGAGTGGAATTATCATAATGACCAGTAACTGTGATAAAAATGTTTCTTCCTAAATTTACAGGTCCTGGAACGAGTTGAGGCTGGCAAGTTGAAATATGGCAGGACTTATGAAGAAGACCACAACATCACGAAGGAATACATTAACCGTGAGGTAAGTTTTACTATCCACTTATTGGCCATTCATTGGTGTTTATTGTTGAAGACGCTGCTATGCTAGTGGTCTAGAGTGCATTTATTATTAGCATTGTTAATTTGTGTAAGAACTTAATTTTAGCAATCCTTAAAGAACCTCTACAAATGATCTAAACCTTGTAAGCCAATTTTTTGTTATCTTGTGCATAGATTCTATTATTTTAACATTCTTTTCTGTTGATGCAACTTGTGATAAAATCTGCAGGTTCTGAAATGCAAAATGATGAAAGATTTCCATATCTCTTACATTCTCATTTTTAGCTTTTCAGTGTCCTTTTCATTTAGTCTTCAAATTGGTTCACTTTTTGTGGCTTTTGGTAGTGTGAAAATCTTAGACCTTGCCTCAGTAGTGTGCCCTTGCTTCTACCAATACATCCAACAAAATCCCAAGACGTTCATGTGTACCATATTGACTGTAGTGTCCGGAATTGAATTTTGAATATTACCTCATGTTGGAATGATTTGTGAACAATTTCTCACTAAATTTTTTTCAGAAAAATTTCTGTCCAGCATGAAAATTTTTTATTTAATATGTTTCTATTTTTCAGGAAGAACTGAAACAAAAGTTTGAGGAACTGCACTACAAAGGTGACTGGATCCAGAGGCTGGACATCACATGCAAAGCTGCCCCTATGGCCCGTGAGATGCAGCTTGCCGTTGAGGCAGATAAAAAAATTCAGGCCAAAAAAATACCTCCGCTCAAAAATCCCTTCAGAGATATGTCTGTCCTCAAAGATGATTTTGAGTAAGTGATTACCTTTCAAATGTTATCCTTTAAAACCTGTGCTTTTTTGCTCTGTTCAATCTGCCTGAAACTGTTCTTTAAGAAAAGTAATTGTGATGTGTGTGTGTGGCTTCTTTTGGGTTTTGTGAATTGCTTTATTATCAAGTAGAGCTCTAATAAGTAACATTGAAACCATATGCTGTTGTAATGTCAACAAAAATACCAAGTGTTATAGCATATAAGAGTTGAGAAGGAAGTTCTCTTGGACAGTTTTCCCAAGTGGCTTTTCATGCTAAAATTTGTGACTATTTGCTGAATGAAATTCCAATTTTTCCTATACATGTCTGTGTTACAACACTGCCTGCAGGTTTTCAATTGGTATTGTTGAGTTAGGTCTTTAGTTATGAGAGTACTTTCTTGTGCTAATTATTCCAATGCATGTAAAAAACAGTATTTCATAGCATTGTTCAGAAGTGTGTGCATCAGTGTAACATTAATTTATTGGTGCGTTTTGTTTTATACATAATATTATTGTGATACAAGTTTTTCACTTCTTCTTTGTCTTCTATTCTCATTTGCAATTTTCCTTTTCTTCTGTGGCAGTAGCCTATGTATACACACTTTGTTCTTCTGTGAGTGTCTGTTTTTGTCTCAAATGTTTCTTTCATTCTTTGATGTCCTGACACTGTGATTTGCTGGCTGGAATGTGGTCATACCTGTAGCAGCCATGTTATTGAAAGTAATAACTTGAGGGTGTTGTATACATGCATAATTTAATGCAGCTCGACTGGTGATGATACCTTCTCTACAAGGGTATTATTCTTTTTCAGGCAAGCAATTTTGCCAATGAATTGTTGTCTTTTATTCTATTACTTGCACTTTACCACTGCATTATACCGCCATATTTTTTTCAAGTCATGGTTTGTTTTGAATAAATCTGCTTCATATTCTGTATTGTTTTATTTTTCTATGTGTGGATGGTGGATTCCGGCATTTTTTTTACTTACAATCCATTTTTGTTGCAGACGCGAGGTATTGTTCCAGAGGCACGCGCAGGCTGCTGTGCTGGTTGGAGTGCCTATGTTGCAAGACCTCAATCTCTACACGCGCCGCAACGAAGAGTATTATGCCGAGATGGTTAAGTCTGACAAACAGATGCACAAGGTAAGTTCAAGGTTTTTGCTTCTCACTTCAATCATGCAATAAAAACTGAATTTTGGTCTGCTTTTATTTTTTCCTGTGAGTGCTGAGAAGCCTATTTGGCATTCCTTTTCTTCTTAAATATTAGGAGTATGGATTAGAATTGCTGTGTTGCATCAGATTTGAACTTAGTCTTGCTATTTTTTTATTGTTTCATAAAATATTGCTCCACTGTCTCGAGACTTAAAAATCCTTGTGCAAAAAAATAATTTACCAATTAGCTGCTGTCCAACCTGAGCGAAAGTTCAATATGTTGTTTAGTCAAAGGCAAGTTTATAACCGTGTTTATCATTGTGTCTACGGAAAGTTATTTTGTGCCTCACCTAGCAAGAGGGGAGGGGAATGTTGTAACTGAAGCCAGCTCCAGCCTTTTTTTTTTTGCCATTGTAGCGTCCATAAAATCATAAGCATTGGTGAGAATTGTTTTATGTAATGTTTAATATGACTTCTTGTTGAGCATGTCATTTGGTTTGGTGGATCTTTTTGCAGAAAAACTACAGCTGCCTCTATTCCTAGTTAATTTTTTTTAAGTAAAATTTCATTAGGGTTCAGGTGAAATTGACATAAGATTATATGACTGTAGTTTAAATTTCGATTAATATTTTTGAGTTCCTAGACCTTCATTAGTTATGTTAAACACGTTCGCTGCCGCTGGACGCACATGTGCGTCCTGCGGTCTTGTGTTAAGTAAGGTTGTAAGCAGCAAAGTTTAAAAAACAACTTAACTCTGCAAATAAATAATTGTATCTTTCCTTAGAAGTGTGAAAATGTAATAGTATGATAATATTTTACCTCGTATGTTCATATCTCTTCTAAAAAAGCTGTTGAAGTAATTCAAATGGTGTTCATTTATACGTAAATGAGCAATTTACCTAGTGGTACTCTTATGCCCCAATAGGCAGTAAACGTGTTAAAAAAAGTCAAGATTACGGACTGAAAAAATAAAGTCTCAAGTTTTGAGATAGTAACAGGCCATACCTGCTAATTATTATTCAACTCGATGAAAAATTGTCAGCATTTTTGTTCCAACAAATGATGGAATAATTTTTGAAATAGTGGTATTATTCAAGCAGATCATGAATGATACTACAACTATTTTGTTTTTGTGTCTTAGAAGCAGTTGTGACCATTGGATGGCTTGTGTGCAGGTACGGAAGAACTTGCGGGAGAAGTTGCTGGACCGGCAGGCCAGCGAGCACGCAAGGAAGCTGCGCAAAATGCGCAAGTTTGGCAAGAAAGTACAAGCTGAAGTCATCCTCACCAAGGCACAGAAAAAGAAGGAGCTCATGGCCAAACTCAAGGAGTACAGACAGGTAAGGTGTTCAGGCATAGTGCTATGTTATCTCTCTACTCTATAAGCTAACTCGCTCTTAGAAATATTTGCAGTGACTGTGTGTGATGTCAGGTCTGTTGAGAAATTTTTCATGCATCTCTACCATAAGCCAGTTCTCTGATTTGTTTCTCACAACTGTTTATTTTGCAGTTTAGGGCATTAATTGTTGAGCTATGCCCGTTCTCTATAAAGTGATCTTTAACTAACGGTGCTTGTGGGTAAAATTTTGTATCAAGTTTAAATTATTACAGTAGAAAACACTTATTTTTCTTGAATTGTGCTGCTGCCATAACTTCTAAAACCTCAAATTTTGTCAATCGCACTGCGTTTTCTCCTTGGAAGATTTAACTCACTGATGCTGGGGCCTTATATCTGGTGGCACTTCACCCTCAAGTCTGCCGCTGGCAGTTATGTGGTACAGAATCGTTTCTCTAAAAATTAAACATTGAATGTTTGATGATAATGAATTAATTATAAGGCATTCAGCAGTGCCACCTCCTTATTCCACAAATTTACGTCTTTATAAATTTGATGTTTTGCTGGTGCTGCTCTAGTGTGCTCTACCACTTGTTTAAATTTGTTCTAAAATGATCAGTTCAATTTTTTAGCTTCGTGATGATGAGAGGTTGTTTGGTGACTGTCCCCCTTTAGAAAGAAATTTTCTGTTTCGGTTTGTTCCTTTAGTTTATCACGTGGGAGTTCCAACTATCTAATGCTGTGACCGTTCTTCTTGAGATGCTCTTGCTGCCACTGCTTGAGCTTCCTCATTGGAACTGCTACAGTTGAACTCAATTCAACGTAGTAGCTTCCGTTAATTGTTTGTTACTTCTTGTTTTGTATTCAGCCTCTTGATATGTTGAATTTGATTGATTCGATGTCTCCTTTAACCTTTAAGGCGCGATTCTTTTGGCTGTCATGAAATTCTTTTGCATTGCATGTGCTACTCATTTCTGAGTCTGAAATGATTCTTTGGTTTAGGTGGTTGTCTTGTCTCCTATTTTTGATGTCTCTATATTCTTTGTTTTAAGGTTGCGCCTCATGATCTGCCACTATCCAGTGTTGGTAGCAGCGCAATATTGCGTTGTTTATGTTCTAACATTGACTGAACTTCGACAGGGTCAGCGAAGCGACCTGGACTTCTTGGACGGCCCCGGGCGGAGCAGCGCTGCTGACGATGATGAAGTGGCGCCGTACGTGCGCCAGAGGCGCGGTGCTCCTGCGGGCAGGAGGTAACGGAGTCCAGCGTGTTATTTTAAGCCTAGATCTGAAGTGTGATGTGTTGCCTGCTACGCTGATTGTGTGTTGTTTGTTGCCTGCTAGCAATATCAAGCTGGCTGAATTTTTTGGCTTCCAATGGCACGTAGTCTTACCTCTGTTGAAGAGGTCAGGATTGAAAATGCGTGGAATGCACATGCATGTGGGATTGTGTGGGCAATTGTGGAAATCATTCTCGTGGAAAAATATAATTTATGCTAAATGACGTCCTAAACTATCGCCGCCTTAAAATTGCTGCAACTTCATCTCCTCTGGCATGAATTTGTTCTTGAAAAGCTCAGCCCTGTTATAAAAAATAATTTGACTTGAAAATGGAATTACCACTAGCTGACCTTGCGGGTATCAAAATGTGAAACTTGTAGTTTTTCTGTTTGACTTGGAAATTTTCTCATTTTGTGAATAAGAGAAAAAATTATGTGACGCATAACTTTCATGCATTATCTTCCTAACATCTAGTAACGAATGTAGCGTTGTGCAATTCAGTGATTTGTTCGAAGTCATAGATGGTCACGTGGCCTTTCTTTTTTTATAGTAACTTTCATGTTTTTGCTCCACGGACTGACTTTCAAACTTTTGCTCTGCTGCACCCACGCGGCGAAAATACTAACGAGCTCGCTGTTGTAGCTCTAGGCTTTGTAGAAGGTGGACGAGCCATTGCTTTGCTTTTCAAACTCAGCAGCAGCAGCTGAATAGTGAAATAAATGTGAATGCTTAACTATTATTTTAAAAAAACAGGTATGCTGAGAATTTGTCTCTATGCTTTGTATTGAGAATTTTATTGCATTGCTTAGTTCAGGCATCGATGATCAAGGTATTGAATGGAAAAACGTAAACTTCTTAGATTGATGTGCTTTGCCACACTCATCTCAAGTAACATCAACAGTTCACGTTCGATTGCTGTATATGTTAGGCTGCTTTCATAATCTAGAGTGTTCATAAGCTTCGTTTTTCATGGGCTTTACTAGGAGTGCTAGCGACGTGCGTATATTTTTTAGGGGCACTGAAAGCGCTTTAACGAAGATAAATTTACTTGGTGTGTTTTTCTCTCGCTGGTGCGAGTTGTCTGTACTCGGTCAAATCTTGATAGATGTGCAAAAGTGTATTTTTACGCACTTGGGTGGAAATGCTTATAGCATATCAACTCGAAATATATTATGGATTTAGTATGACTTGTTCAGGGCATGGGCAGTTCATACTATGAGTAAGCTTTTTGAAGGCCTTTGAAATGTAATTTTTAAGGCTGTTGTGGCATGCCTCGGTGCCTGATGTACTCTCCCAACAATTTTTATTCTCGTACTCGATTTAAACTTTGAGGAATAGTTCGCTTCCGTTGATGTATAAAGCTAGGGTGGGAAAAACTTTTATTCACTGATTATGTGTTCCATGTCACGTTCGTGCAGGGGCGGCGGCCGCGGTGGCAGAAGAGGAAGAGGAGGCAGGGCAGGCGGGGAGGAGCCGCGCATGCGCGCAATGTTGGTGAGTGACGGTCCCCGCACAGGCGGGCGAGGGCGGGGCGGCCGCGGCAGCCGCGGTAACCGCGCCGGGCCAACCAAGAGGAAGCAGATGCGCGGAGGCAACCGCGCCTACGACAAGACCAAGCGAAGCTTCACTCGCTAAATATATTCTTGTTCCTTGTGCTTCTCTTTTCTTTGCGCCTACTCTGTGGAACAAAAATAGTTGAAAAATTAAAATCTAATACCGGCGAAAGTTCTTTGTCTCACAAGGATTTTAAAATATTGTCGAAAGAAAATTGTTGTGCGGCAATCCGTAAAACCTTGAATTTATTTTCAGAACGCGATGATGCTGTAATTAACTTTTCCGAAGACTTAAAACAGCAAGTTCAAACAATCACACAAAATTTACTTCCTTGTTCAAAGTTAGAAATTAATCACCTCCAAATTTCAATTTGATTAGCTATGCCTCTAGGCCACATCTAATTAACAGATTTCTCCAGAAGAGAGGTAAGGAACGATGAACTTCCGTTGCCAAGGTTAGACGACACTGACTGAATACTTAGTGGAAAATTATTTCAATTGAAACTATTAGAAGTTTTGAGAATGCGCGGTGCAGAACTATTAAATGAAACCTAATTTGCAAAAGGTTTTCCACGAGAATTTCACACCTTTCAGTTGGGTCTACTAACCTTCAAATGTCGCCACTAAAGTGGTTCAGAAACCGACCTTTCTGCAGAGAAGTGTTAAGGGAACGTCTGGCCACTTGATACGAGTGGTCACTCAAATATTTTAGGACTTCTACATACAAAAAGCGGGAGAAGTTTTGGTAAATGTGTAGGAAAGGTCAGTAATCGATTTTCCACTTTCGTTGCCTAAACATTGTTAATTAGATCGAACTATACAAGTTTTCTACTATGCACTTTCCGTCTTAAATGAGGATTTTACGAGTTAGAGCGGTAGGTTTAGTTTCGTCTTTGATGACGAATGCGCTCGAATAAACAGCTACACATTGATTTTCGAATTTTTGTTGCTTGAATCATGATAATAACATCGAAATAAACGACTTTTCTTCTATACACTTTTTTCGTCAAATGAGCATTTTATGAGTTAGCGCGGCAGGTTTAGTTTCGTCTTTGATGACGAGCGCGCCGGAAGCAAGACTCCATTGCAGTGTTGCAATCCGACGCGCTCGATGAATTACTTCCTGCTTCAAACACTTGAATTGCGGTAACTAATTTACCGCTATAACTCGTCAAATACTCGTTCAAGACGGAAAGTGCATAGAAGAAAACTTCTTTATTTCGATGTAATTTTCTATGTTCAGGCAACGAAAAGTGGAAAATCGATTACTGACCTTTCCTACACATATACCGAATTTTTCCCTCTATTCAGAAGGCTTGTCTACTTTTATATCGACCAGAAGAGAGTAGAGCCGAGCTGTTCCTCAGGTTAAAATTTAGGATCTTCAATGGTCTTCATTTTTAAAGTTAACCTTGAGAAACAAACTTAACGTTTGGTTTCTAATGTAAAGCCTAAACTTTAATCGTGGCGAGACTCCGAGAGAGGTGAAAAAATTATATGCATATTAATTTAAAATCGTCAAAGAAAATGAATAACGGTAGCGAAAGTAAAAGAAATAAGGAAACCTAATACCGGCAACTCATGACCTCGCCCAGCTGTCTCAAAACCTAATAACCTCTCAGACTGAACATTACTCAACTGCTGTGAGCATATATAGTATCCCTCAGTTAAGTCTCCTCAGGGGGATAATACTATTCTATCAGTAGGAATTACCACTTCCGTAGAGAAAATGTGAGGTCCTCAGCTATATAAAAATGTGAGGTCCTCAAGGTTCAATCATCGGCCCACTCCTATTTTCAATTTTCATCAACGATTTCCCCACCATGCCGGCAAACACAAAAATCTCAATGTATGCTGATGACGTACAAATTGTCATGACAAGCTCAACAGCGGATTTAACAGAAACACAAGCCAACGCTGAAAACCTTCTGAGAAATCTGAAATTGTGGTATGACCATAATGGCCTCAAACTTAACGCAAGTAAAACGCAATGCATTATTTTTGGATCACAGAATGCGACTGAAAATTTACCACCATTCAAGCTAACATTTGGAGACGATACAATTAAACCAGTCGATAAGGTTAAAAATCTGGGTGTTTGGTTTGACAAAAATATGACTTTCAATTCACACGTCGAAACAATGTGCAACAAAATTAACGGAACCTTAATGTTCTTTCATCGTATAAAGAACACACTTGACGAAAAATCTAGATTATTAGTGATTCAGTCTTTAGTTTTATCGCGTCTGGACTACTGCAGTCTTGTGTGGGGAGACTTACCTAAATGTCGTCAGGAAGAGTTGCAAAAATGTCTACACTTCGCCGCCAAAGTGGTATGCAAAGGAAATTTCAATAAATACGATCATGTAACCCCTCTTTTAAGAAAACTCGACTGGATCCCAATACCGAACCGATTCATGATCCAGAAAGCTCGACGAGTATTCTCCTCTCTGTACTTCCCCCAAAGTAATGCAGAGGGGGTAAAATTTTTTCCATCTAATATCCCAAACGAAATACCAAACCGGAGGAACGATATCTTAGTCAGTTACCGTTCATCTAACGTGGGACAAAAAACTCTCTCAGTTTCTAGAGCTTTTTTGTGGAACAAGCTTCCCCAGCATATCAAAAACTCTAAAACTGGAAAAGAATTTAGAGTAAATGTGTCACGTCATTTTGCATCTCTGTCATAGGGCCTGCAGCATCTCGGTGTGAACTTCCCATCTATCAGAAATGTTAATTTTTCCTGAAAGTTCTGTTAGAAATTTAGAAACTATTTCATTTTACGTTTGCTAAGCGATTCGTATATTCATCCTACTTATTTCTGTCGACAACAATGAGCACCACAGCCGTCAGCTCAGTGCAGCAGAACGAACGTTCTTTCCATAATTAGGAGTATTTCCTCATCTTTATTTTGTTATTTCTTTCTCTTTTCTGTATTAATATTTAACGTCCGTATGACAAATATACCATGAAATACATTTTGTGTGTACACCAATAAACAGGTTTATAGATGTTAGGGTTGTGCAAAGTTTATAATGAATTAAATTTTGGGCTAACGTTGTCTCGCTATTTCAAAATCATTCTCGAAGATGTTTTCAATCGATTTTCGGCTGAGCTGGGGGGGAAGGGGTAATTTAAGCATTGCATTTAGTCTTTTTATTTTTATTTTTTTCGTGCGTTCAGCGCACACTAGCACTGAACTTTCAAATCGGAAAAACTCTAAATTTCTGTAATCAAAATTATCATTTTGGATCAAGGCCTAATCTTCCTATATGTGCCAATTTTGTGAATATTCTCCACTCAGATGTGATATCCGGCCACAATGTTACTCCATTTTATCCCACGTACACATGTCCGTATAATGCTGAAGAGTTGTGTTGCTTCTTGACTATAACCTGATTTTTCTTAAAAATTTCTGTGTCACGAGAAATGTTCCCTTCACCTCCTTGTTAACAATTCATTAACAAGAAGATCAGGTTCTCGGAATAGAGGAATGGCACACCTCCAGGCTATATACACAACACAAATTAAATGAATAATAATCGGCAATCACCGTACATATACTAAAAAAGAAAAGGTACTCACCGATTAGTTGATACACGACTTACATCCGCGCGATTCTGTGCGCACCTGTATCGATGAGCTGCCTTTCCATTGACGGATATTTATACACGCCATATGAATTCAACATGAATTTATAATTACGGCAGAATTGATACAATACGATAACATTGACTCACAATCCATGAACATGTCATTAGAACCCAGTTCAATTTTACAACCTGCCTCAAAGCCTACCCTACTGAATTACACACAATTGATATCCCAGTAAATCTGGCCGGCCAGCCCTTCCCTCACTTTCCCACACATGAATATGACAGAATACCCCTCAATTATTGTGGCGTTCAGCAGTACAGATGTGGTCATAACGTTCGTTCACACGTTCCTTCTCAAAGGCACGAATCCAGTTCAGTCTCCACAAGTGATTCTAAGTTCAAAAAATTTATGACGACCACCTTCCAAATCTCCACTTCTGACTTCTAGCGCGTAACCTCCAATCACGTTAGACATCTTCGACGACCGCCCTGCCTGCAAATGATTTATCAGCTCGTTACTTCTTTTAATTGCCAAAAATTGTGCTCAAAATTATTTTAAATTTTTACGTTAATGTGACATTATTTTTCATGACTTTTATTTCAAAACTTCTTTTCAAAAGGAACTGTATATCTTATGATCCGAAATACTCCTTACCCGCCCAACTGTCGTTCAAATTATTACTTCATATACTGCACAGTTTGGTTACGATGTTTTCATTTCTGGAAAATAGACGTGACATTTTTTTAATTTCATTTTAATTTACGGGCTCAAAACAACTTATTCAACTTCCTCTATACGTTCAATATATTCAATATTTTCACTTATATTTTTCAAAATGCTTTTCCAGTATGACACTTGGTTACACGTACTTCTTTCTATGATGATGCACCGCGTTAGACTGATCGCCTCTCATCAGCTCTGTCCCTCCGTTCAAAAGCTGTACTCCCCCTTTTCTTTGTGAGACCAATCGTGTTCTCACGGGCTTCTTGAGCGTCCTCCTAGACTTCCCTCTAACGTTCCCATTGGTTTTCCCTGAGGCTGTCCTTTTCTTATTTGCTGTTGAAATGTTTTGCCAAGCGCGCCGTAATCTCCGCCTTCTTCTGAGGTTGTTTGCTTTTCGATAATATCGCTCGCTCTCTAACGGACCTCCTAAGCCTACCATGGTGTGTCATAAATCTGTCACCCTCTTCTGTCCAGCGTCCTCAGCCCCAACGCTTACAAGTGCTTCCAATAAATTTCTCTCCATGTGGTTCAGCCGAACCCTCTCAAGTTTCGCTGGCCTCTTCTCCTCATGTTATTTTAAGATCGCCCTGTCTACAAACACTTTTGTGGAAAGGTTTCTCTGCCCTGTAAGAGATCTTGTAACCAAGTTCCCTCACACATTCCTTCGTGGTAAAATAAATACAAAACTGCCCGATGCTCTTCAGAATGGCCTTACCAAAACATTCTTTCAACGAACGTGTGGACTCGATCACTCTCTGTACTGCTGAATGCGCACCCTACAATGTTTTTACAACACATAAAGCAAAGCCCACTGACGTATTTTTTTCTTTTTAAAGTACAAAATTTGTTACACGTAAATTTGTTACACATGATCAAAAACTCGAATTTATTACACCTGGTTAAGATTTTCCCTAAATTCTCATTTTTAATTCGAAAATTGATTATTCTTAACAGATTCTCGACAGACGGCCCTCCTAGAGTTAAAAAAAAATTGGCCTGACAATTTTTTTTTTTTTTTTTGAATTAGCTTTCAGCTATTTATTGAATAATAAGTACTACAGTATGCAGCCAATATAAGACACACATGGTAAATTCTACTTAAGCACATTATCATCTAAACGTTGTTCCGCAGAAACAGGGTACCTTACAATTAACACTACAATCATTACTATCAGCCACAGCGTGATATATTGTGTCGTGTTCTTCTAACCGACGTATCTGTTGTTTCCCCGCCGAAGTAAAGTGCGTACTAAATACTTGAGTACTTAACCCTAATAACATTCACAAAACTTCACGGGCACCTTTCCCACTCCTCAGACATCCTAAAGTATCGATGATTTTACATTCCGTAGATTTCAATTCCCGCTTGTATATTCTGTTGTCCAAGTCCTTGACGCTGCTGTTGACTGTTCGATGTTGACTCCTTTGGTATCGTTGACGAATTTGCTCTCTTTCCATGCTTCTCTTCTGCCATTTCAATAGCTTCACACACGCGTTGAAGATGGGTACTTAATTTCAGGAGGAAGTATTGCGAGCCCCATATCCAGACTCGTATAAAATTTCTATACACCACACTAACTGCACGATTCCATTCTGTAAGATGTATCATTATCACGATTCAAATTACCACCAAATCATGTTAAGTGCAATGTTTCACATATATTTTATGAGGTTTATTCAACTCAGTTTTTTAATCGCCAGATTACTCATGAACGTCGATTCGTTGATCAGACAAATCGATACGTCAGTAAGTTATAATGATCTGGCGGAAAATACGAGTCGAATCGTCGATAATTTCCTTCACTGCAGTTTCCCTTCGCGATAGGGCTCTGCATCCTACGAAGTAATCCTGAAGAGTCCGAGGTATATCCGGCGGTGGTATCCTGTATGCGCGGTGGAATCCAGTGGAACTCCTCTCAGTATTCCTCGATTTCGACGTAGAATCTCAGTATTCCTTGACATCGACGTAGAAACTCTGGCAGACACCAGCTCATATTTTATTTTCTCCTAGTAACCACTCTTATTAGTGCGAGAATTCCATGGGTTAATATGCTTTGAAGATCGTACGCTTCACTCAAAGCCTATCCGACGAAATTTCTTTTAATTTTTTTTATTTCACGTATAAATAGAGATGCCTAAAATGCGGCTTCAATATTCCAATGTGATAATTTGCCTAGTAAAATTCACAGGAACTTGCATTCGAATTTCAGGAATGCCTTACCAGGCATAAATGTTACGACGCAAACTCTACATTATTCAAGTCAGTTACAAGTTACAACACTCAACAATGCAAAGTACTGTCACTGTTTCATAAGAGTGCCCATTTTTATAAAAGCATTTTTGAACGCTATTACAGTTTGGCACCCTAGAATAAATAATCTGCTTTATTTTCACTCCTTCTTCCGTCCTCACGCTGTTGCTGCGTCGTTCTGTGGTGCTTTCCACTTCGAAGCATGAGTGCTAATTAGTCGAGAACTCCTTCCTGCTCTAGCTTGTTAGTGGCCAGTTGGCTTAGCTACAGCTCAACCACAAGCGGCTCCGAGGTAATTACTTGTGCGTCCGGCGTCCTTCTTAAGCATGATGCGAAATTTCCAGCTATACATTCGTCTTTGTCGCCTCTCACTGCAACGCTTGAATTTGGGCAATCCTTTTAAACATCTCCAATGCAGATGCAATGTGTCCCCCATCTCGTGTTATTGTTCTATCTTCTTCGTTCTTGTAAATGATTACTTATATCCCACGTGATTCTGCCCGAATTTGCTGCTTATACGAGACGTATTCGTGTTATGCAATTCTTCTGGCCTGTTTTGTGCTGAAGTACATACTATGCTAATCTACCAAGAAATTAATTCCTTAAGTCTGAAAAGAAATGTACTATACTTCTACAGAGTAAGAGGAGAATAATTCCTTCCGGAATACCGTGTTTACGATATTCTTTCAGGGCAAGAGTAAGACACAGAGTCAGAAATTCAACGCTACAGTACAAAAGAACACGAAATTTCAATAAGACGCTAAACTTATTTTTCCCCGTTGTGAAAATGAAAGGTCTAAAGGTATAGATAAAATCAGCTAGCCTGAGATAGCCTCAGCCTAAGAACTTCTGATGAAACTTAATTCATTCGCTAGAGCTGTTTCGTATGAAGCGCGCACGCTTCACGAGAAGCTGGCGAGAATATAAGCATCCTGCAAAAAGTCACATGGCATTCCTTTTGAGAAGCACACGACAGCAAACTACTGAAAAGCTCAATTTCTCTTATCTTAGCAACAATAGAATGAAATTTCAAGTACAGCGTGAGATCAGAACACTCCTACAAGCCTTTCGTTTCCAACAAGATCGCTCGTGAGCAGAAATTCAACTTCACCCACAGCTAGTAACACATACAACTACTGAAAAACACATCTCACTCTTGCGAGTGCAAACTATGATAATACGAAACTCGAACACGTCTTCCTATTGAAGAACACATCTAAAATTACACACGAAGGAAACATCCTGAAAAATCAAAAAAATTCATGAACTTAATTCATTGCAGCTGATCATTTTTGGCCGACGATTCACCTACACCTAGAACGTAAGTTATATTTTCGCTGCGTCACCGACGTAGCCTGTTCATTCGCAGCGTTTTCTGGCATATCTTCGTCCTCGCTGTCGATAGCTTCACATCCGGCATTTGGCGGCGCCGCGGCATTCTGGTTGCAGGGGTAAGCTTCACCTCTCAAGTGGGCAATTTTCAATCTATCGAGGTGAACTCTTCTCTCGCAGTTACTATAGAGCGCCTTTATTGTGGCATTCGTCTCTGTTTTTACTGTAATCCGGTAAGGGCCGAGCCAGTCGGTAGGCCATGCATTTGCAACTTCAGCCTTTCCCGTTGGATTATGCAGCAACACAATATCGCCAACTTGTACCTGACTGTTCTTCACTCCGCGCTCCTTTAACTGCACCGATTTATCGTGTGAGGCTTTAGATTTTACCTTCACCATGTTGAACGCATTGTGGAGTCGTAAGCTTACCTCGGCACTGTAATTCTCACCTAGAGAGTAATCCATGCGAGGGGTTTTTAACCAGTCAACAACAGGAATTTCTGCATCCCTACCAAAGAATAAATAGAATGGAATTTCTTCAATGACGCTCTGGTAGCTGGTGTTCAGTGCCAGACACGTCCAAGGAAGTGCATCAGGCCACGAGGATTGATCATTGGCGGCAAGGTGTGATAAAACAGTCTTGATATTCTGATTCTGCCGTTCCGTCATTCCGTTTGATTGGGGATGATATGCTGATGTGTTGTAGTATTTTATTTTCAATTTTTCACACACATTTCTGAACAAAGCTGACGTGAACTCGGTTCCCCTGTCTGAGATGAGCGTCTTCGCTGGGCCGTACGTAGTAACGAACTTAGTCAACGCTTTCGTTACTTCCTCAGTGGTCTTGCTTCTGAGCGGAAACGCTGCAACATATCGACTAAAGTGATCGACCACGGTTAGGATGTACTTGTGTCCCTCGTTCGAGACAGGCATTTCAATTAAATCAACTCCTATTCTATCCAGAGGCTTGTCAATTTCAGGGAATGAACCCATGCTAACACAAATGCGATTGTTGATCTTCCGTTTCTGACATTGCATGCACGAATCGACGTACTTGTTAACGTCACGCGCCATGATAATCCAGTACCCGAATTCCATGAGCTTTTTCCACGTTTTAGCACGACCTTGGTGTGCACCAATTGTGCTATCATGCGCTAACGTTATTGCTGCTTCTCTCAGAGCGTCTGGCACCACGATCAGGTGCCTTGTTCTGTTAGGCTTTCGTTGCGTCTTCCTGAAATGCAAGATGCCTCCGTCAGTGAAGATTTCGGCTTTCAGAGCGAGACTTGGAGCGTCCCCTAATTTGTCACCTTCAAGATACCTCAGTACAGGCCCCCAAACAGGATCCTTCAATTGTTCTGCTCTCACATTTTCTTTCTGCAACTTACTTTCCGCCTCTTGCACATTGGGAGTTTCATCTAACATCGTCGTGACGAACACTGTTTTAGGGGCTTCGTCGTCTCGATTTTCTTCTTCGTTATCGTTCGCAATATTTCTCGACAACGCGTCGGGCACCACGTTCTGAGCTCCTGGCCGATAAATCACCTCAAAATCATATTGAGAGAGTGTTAGGGCCTATCTCATAATTCTGTTGTTCTTGGTATTTTTACCTTTGAACAAATATTTGAGAGCCGTGTGGTCAGTAATTACAACAAATTTATTGCCGTACAGGTAAGGTGAAAAGTGATTTACAGCGGCGACCACTGCTAATCCTTCCCGCTCCGTAATTGAATAACGTTTTTCAGCATCATTGAATCTTTTGCTGAAGTATCCAATCGGTTGTTCCTTACCATCACATTTCTGTGCAAGGACCGCGCCCGAGCCCTCATTCGAGGCATCACAGCTCAAGTAATACGTCTCATTTAGAGAAGGCTTCTTCAGAACTGGAGCTTCTATCATGAGCTGCTTAAGTTTACAGAAGGCTTGCTCGTGTTCCTCCTTCCACTGGAATTTTTGGCCCTTCTTAGTCAGAGCATTAAGGGGTGCAGCTGTTGTGGCAAAGTGCGGAATGAAGCGCCGGTAGAAATTAAGCGCTGCCACGAACGAGCGCACTTTACGTGCGGTAGTCGGCCTAGGGTAACTCTGCATTGCCTCCACGTTTTTGGGGTCTGGAATAAGTCCCTCACGACTGATGTAACATCCTAGGTATTTTACTTGTTTTTGTGCAAATTTGCACTTGTCCAAGCCTATTTTTACTCCGGCACATTGAAACTCGTGCAACACTTCCCTTAAATTTTCTAGGTGACTCTCAAAAGTCATAGAGTTAACGCACACGTCGTCCAAGTAAAAAGCGGCGAATTTTCCAAGTTGCCTTTTCAGAACGTGACAAATTACTCTCTGGTACACTGATGTTGAGCACTTAAGTCCCATAGGTAGCCTAGAGAACTCGAAGTTGCCTTGTCGAGTTTGAAACGCCGTGTACTGCTTACTTTCTTCATCTAGCTCAATTTGATGGAAGGCTGATTTTGCATCGACAATGGAATAGTATTCTTTGCCAGCCACCTCCTCCAGTGTCCCTACAATGTGTGGAATCGGATAATGTTCGTTTATCACCCGCATGTTTACAGCTCGCAAATCAAGGCAAACTCTGTGGCCTCCTCCTGGCTTCTTTACGAGTACGAGCGGGTTTTTCCAAGCACTTGTACTCTCTTGCACAACTCCACTTTCGATCATCTCCGAGACCTTTTTATCAATAATTTCTTGGCTGGAGTACGGAATACGCCATCCTTTCGTTTGAATTGGCCTGTAATCACTCAGCAAAATTTTGTATTTCACTCCTTTCACGTGGCCAATATCCATCTCGTCTGCACTAATCGTCTTGTGATATTCCTTCAACAGGTTTCTGACTTGTCCTTGTTTTTCAGCATCCAAGTGGCTGAGGTTAAGCTCATCAATTTGCTGAAAGCGCTTCTCTCTGCGGCAATTTTCTGCTTCGCTATTTTCCGCATTGTTTTCTTCTGCAGTTGCATCTTCATTCGAGATTTCGTGGCATGTTGCAATTATTGCTCCTTCAGTCAGAGCGATTTCTTCGGCAAAAGGGTTAAGTACAGGCATCAAAACATACCCGTTTTGTACCTTTGCAGCGGTGGCTCCGACGTACGGCGCCCATTTAATTCTAGGCTCTAAAATTACTTCCTTCCCATCAAACTTGCCATCTGCTCGGCACTTCACCATGGTTTGCGCGCGAGGCTTCACTGTAATATCCTCAGCCAGAGTGACAGATGTTTCTTCCCTCGTTACACACAGAATTTTCGGAGAAGCGTGTCCTGGTGCTGAAAACATGTTCACGTAAGTGCCAAAGAATGATGCCCTACGTTTTCCGAAGTCTAGCTTTGCGTTGACTTTGTTCATTACTTCCACTCCTATTAGCAGGTCTCCTGGGAATGCATTTTCCCGCACAACAAAACATCTCTGAACAATTTTCTGACCGTTAACTTTGATTGGCACATTAATCTTTCCCAGCACCGGTACGGGTTCATCTCCAATTGTTTTTAATGCAGTCGATGTTCCTTTCACACTAGCATTTTTAATCCCCGCAACCACACGCTCTTTTACCAAGCATATATTTGCTCCGGTATCAAGAAGTGCGGTAACAGGTGTACCATTCACTTGGAGTATCACGCTGGGATTTATTAGTGAAGCTAACGGTCTCCTATTCCGTTTTTTGGCTGTCCTGCAAACTGTTGCACTCTGCAATCAGCTCTTAGGTGCCCAAATTTTCCACAGTTGACGCACGGCGGTGGCACTGCTCTATACTGGGCTAAGTCCACTGCAGGTGCAGGTGGTACTTCCAGATGCGGCTGTGGCTCTCTTGCGTGGTATATTTGGTGCTGATGACTCCTAAGCCTGCCTTTTTCGCTCCAGTGGGGTGCTTCATAATTTCCTCTTCGATGATAAGGAGAGTGTCGTATCTGTCTGTTCCTTTCTCTCCAGGGTGGCACTTCATGGCGGTACCCTCTAGGCCGTTGTGGTGAATGCCGCATCGTATGGCCGACACGTGCAGTCTCATGCTGTGGCCTCCTCTCGCTTCGCTGCGCTCTCTCTCTCTCCGGTTCCCTCTTCTCTGTCGTTTCCCTTGGTACTGGTACTATCCGTCGATTTTCCACTTCGATTGCCATGTCCCTCAATTCTTGTACTGTCGTAGGTCTCGCATCACTTCGAAAGGGTCTTGTGATGTTCTCCCTTAATCCGAGCCACATCAAATCTACAAGGACTCGTTCCGGATGTTCCAGATAATTCTCGTTGTACAGCCTTTCCAGGCGCGTCAGGTACTCTGAAACTCCTTCTCGGCTTGTTTGCTTCTTGGTCACTATTTCAAACAGCGCTTGAGTCGGATGTTCCACTTGGTCGGCGTATGAGCGCAGCCATCTTTCTGCTTCTCGTAGGTTCGTTAGTGTACCAATTATTTTATTGCATTCCTTTGCCTCTTGTGGACCCAGGCATAGGAAGAAGGCATTCACCTGCTCGCTGTTATTCAGATTGCCCGTCAAAAACTTCAACCTTGCCATATGTTCCCCTACATCGTCACCCCTCCTGAATTTAGCACCAATGGCCCCCACGCAACTTGTTACCACAGGCATATTAACTTCTTCTTCCTCTTCAGGTTGTGGTGGCGCCACTCGTCCGTTCCCCCTTGCGTTGTTCCTTCTCCCTCGCGCAGGCATGGTGGCGATTTTCTCCAATTCACCTTTTCCAAAACTCAAAATTTTGCGATCACTCAAATATTTTTCAAACCTACTCACTGTAAAATTTTTACTGAAACTTTGAAATTAATCGTGTGAACACACCAGAATTTTCTTACTGAATCTTATCACTTTTATAACCACTTTCACTTTCTTTAACTATATGGCAGTGTGCTAGCTGGCTTCTCACACCGGAACACAGAAAATCATCACTACGAGTTATGAACCTCTACTGAATTTCTTTACGTTTTGCACATGAAATAACTACGCAACAAAAAAAAATACAATGCAACTGTCATACTACACTCACAAAATATTACAAAGCGATCGTGTTGATCTCACCAAATTCTGATGTCACGAGAAATGTTCCCTTCACCTCCTTGTTAACAATTCATTAACAAGAAGATCAGGTTCTCGGAATAGAGGAATGGCACACCTCCAGGCTATATACACAACACAAATTAAATGAATAATAATCGGCAATCACCGTACATATACTAAAAAAGAAAAGGTACTCACCGATTAGTTGATACACGACTTACATCCGCGCGATTCTGTGCGCACCTGTATCGATGAGCTGCCTTTCCATTGACGGATATTTATATACGCCATATGAATTCAACATGAATTTATAATTACGGCAGAATTGATACAATACGATAACATTGACTCACAATCCATGAACATGTCATTAGAACCCAGTTCAATTTTACAACCTGCCTCAAAGCCTACCCTACTGAATTACACACAATTGATATCCCAGTAAATCTGGCCGGCCAGCCCTTCCCTCACTTTCCCACACATGAATATGACAGAATACCCCTCAATTATTGTGGCGTTCAGCAGTACAGATGTGGTCATAACGTTCGTTCACACGTTCCTTCTCAAAGGCACGAATCCAGTTCAGTCTCCACAAGTGATTCTCAGTTCAAAAAATTTATGACGACCACCTTCCAAATCTCCACTTCTGACTTCTAGCGCGTAACCTCCAATCACGTTAGACATCTTCGACGACCGCCCTGCCTGCAAATGATTTATCAGCTCGTTACTTCTTTTAATTGCCAAAAATTGTGCTCAAAATTATTTTAAATTTTTACGTTAATGTGACATTATTTTTCATGACTTTTATTTCAAAACTTCTTTTCAAAAGGAACTGTATATCTTATGATCCGTAATACTCCTTACCCGCCCAACTGTCGTTCAAATTATTACTTCATATACTGCACAGTTTGGTTACGATGTTTTCATTTCTGGAAAATAGACGTGACATTTTTTTAATTTCATTTTAATTTACGGGCTCAAAACAACTTATTCAACTTCCTCTATACGTTCAATATATTCAATATTTTCACTTATATTTTTCAAAATGCTTTTCCAGTATGACACTTGGTTACACGTACTTCTTTCTATGATGATGCACCGCGTTAGACTGATCGCCTCTCATCAGCTCTGTCCCTCCGTTCAAAAGCTGTACTCCCCCTTTTCTTTGTGAGACCAATCGTGTTCTCACGGGCTTCTTGAGCGTCCTCCTAGACTTCCCTCTAACGTTCCCATTGGTTTTCCCTGAGGCTGTCCTTTTCTTATTTGCTGTTGAAATGTTTTGCCAAGCGCGCCGTAATCTCCGCCTTCTTCTGAGGTTGTTTGCTTTTCGATAATATCGCTCGCTCTCTAACGGACCTCCTAAGCCTACCATGGTGTGTCATAAATCTGTCACCCTCTTCTGTCCAGCGTCCTCAGCCCCAACGCTTACAAGTGCTTCCAATAAATTTCTCTCCATGTGGTTCAGCCGAACCCTCTCAAGTTTCGCTGGCCTCTTCTCCTCATGTTATTTTAAGATCGCCCTGTCTACAAACACTTTTGTGGAAAGGTTTCTCTGCCCTGTAAGAGATCTTGTAACCAAGTTCCCTCACACATTCCTTCGTGGTAAAATAAATACAAAACTGCCCGATGCTCTTCAGAATGGCCTTACCAAAACATTCTTTCAACGAACGTGTGGACTCGATCACTCTCTGTACTGCTGAATGCGCACCCTACAATGTTTTTACAACACATAAAGCAAAGCCCACTGACGTATTTTTTTCTTTTTAAAGTACAAAATTTGTTACACGTAAATTTGTTACACATGATCAAAAACTCGAATTTATTACACCTGGTTAAGATTTTCCCTAAATTCTCATTTTTAATTCGAAAATTGATTATTCTTAACAGATTCTCGACATCTGCTTCTTGACTATAACCTGATTTTTCTTAAAAATTTCTGTGAGGAAATTAAAAAACAGCTCATTTTTATGTTTTTCGAAGTCTTCTCTTCCTTTTAGTTATTTTTTTGCGAAAAATTTCTTAGGATTACAGTGAGCTCAGCTGTCATTTTCTGTGTAGTAGATGGTAGTTTGCTTCTATCTTTTATCTTATATATGTATTTTTTTTCTAATATTTTATTTTCAATAAGTATATATATTAATATGTTTGTGTACGTGTGTAGGTATATATATGTATCTACATAAATAGATATACATGTTTCTATTTTATTTCTTTACGCAAAAACCATTCGGTTAATAAATTTTATTGCAATAGCGAAATAATTCAAAAATAGATCTATCACTTCCCCAGAGGGCGTTTCTGTGAATCGGATTAATGTCATATAATTAATGAAATAAAGTGCAATTTGAGCATATGAATCGTAGTAAAATTATCTTTCTGTCCGTATGTTGTACAAGCTATGAATTTTGATATTGAATATATGTTTGTTTACCCATTTTTACAAATATTTTGTAGATATTTGTCAATCATGAGTGGTAACCGGCTTACACTGTATCTCTATTTTATCCCATGTACTCATGTCCGCATGATGTGGTGAATATCGAGAAGATATGAAATATGTTTTTGGTGGTAATAGGGCTTTGCATATTTTTAGGGCATATTTTTCATTTCTCATTCAACTACCCTTGACAGAGATAGACTATTGGCAAGCCACGTGTGGTTTGTCTATTAGTACGCCTCGTATATTTTGTCTATTAATATGCCTCGTATGGTCTATCTATTTTGTACACCTCTGATAGCTTGTCTATTAGTACACCTCGTATAGTTTGCCTATTATTATTATGCCTCGTATGGCTTATCTATTTGTACACCTAGGATGGTTTGTCAATTAGTACTCCTAGTATAGAACTTTTGTTAGACCACTAGCACACCACGAATGGTTTGTCTATTAGTACGCCTCGTATATTTTGTCAATTAATATGCCTCGTATGGTCTATCTACTTTTACACCTCTGACAGTTTGTCTATTAGTACACCTCGTATAGTTTGTCTATTATTATGCCTCGTATGGCTCATCTACTTGTACACCTCGGATGGTTTGTCAATTAGTACTCCTCGTATGGAACATTCGTTTTAGGATGCCCTATATTTAAGAAACTTTTAAAAGCCAATATGTTGGGATGTATCTCATGTGACAACTTGGAAATAAACATTTTTTCTTTTTTTTTCTTTTCTATATTAGTGATTTTGTTGTGACAGCTGTGCATATGGATATGTGCGTAAACACTAGCTTAGAACAATCACAGTGCGTACGCATACTACCAAATTGTAGTGAAGTAAAATGTATTTAAATGTAGGGTAATGAGCGAGAGAAATTCGTTACTATTTTTCAGTTTGATCGGTAGCATACAGTTATTGTTGAGACGCAAGATGACGCACTAGTTTGGTCTTAAATTCTTTCCGTGTTTGCGGGATTTTGAGACTGCGGATTGCGGATGTTTGTTTCACAGTAAGGTGCTCAGGTATTAATAATAATAATAATAATAATGAAGGCATCTACGGATGCTTTATTTCCAATCAAGCCTGATACATATCAATTTGTACATTGGATTTTCAAATGCTTTATAACTAACGCCAGGATGCCATGACGCTTTCCCCCGGTCAAGACCGGTACCCGTTTCAGACACCTGGGTAGAGTGGGGTATTGTGCTTGGAATTTTTCCCCTATACCCAACAGAGAAAATCGCCAGCGCCGAGTTTCGGACCCGGGTCTCTGCCGCACGGCGGCAGAACCTCTAGCACATGGCTATTAACAAAGCCTTCAGCTCAATTGAAGGAAGTCAACTCTTGTTTGCTGTGAGATGTAAGTCATTGAGTGTGAACAGACGTACATGGAGGTGGAATGAGAATAATAACAGATTATGTCGGCCGTGTAATAGTGGAGTGGAGGAAACAATTGAGCATTTTGTGCTGGAATGTAGTAAGTATGAGCAAGAGAGAGTATCATGAATGTGGTGTTTGAGCAATATGGAGAGAATGGGTGGTATGCTTGATGTGCTGAAGATGATTGCGGAATGAGCTGTCTTGCTGTAATGTGAGTATCATTGAAGCTATGAAAATGTTTCTTGTGCGTGCCTGGAGTAAGAGACAGTGACTGGAATGAGCCAGTCAGGTAGAGTGGTCAGTAATGACCCAATATGCCTGCGGATGGTGTTTTGACACACTGGTTATCCCAGTGATGCCGTCCAATGGCAGCTTGTGACAATTATTGTTTGATCCTGAGTAGTTTAGGGGACAAGTCTGGTACCAGGCGCTCAACTCTTTGTGTGAAAATTGTGGAGGGAATTGTAGGCCGTTACAAAGGCCCCGACGCTGTCGGCCCTCAATCTCAAATTCAATGTCAGATGAACGGTAGTTGACTGAGGCCATTTCCCCAGTTCCGTTTTATGTTGGTTTCAATGAGAGGATAGAATTAAGCAATATCTGCATTGCTATGAGGGAAATAAAAAGAAAAAATACGTTTTGGGCTTTACGAGTAAGGAATCGTTCTTGAATGGGTGTCCAGCCGAGTTAACTTATGAAAGGGATTGCGTGATCACTCTTCTTGAATTTACTTTTACGTACCACCTTGGCCGCTAAATTCATGCATTTTTGTAACTTTCTCTGAAGATATTGAGGTGTCTCCTCAAACTAGGCTGCAATACTCAATACGCGATAACACTGAAGATTCATTGGCCAATAGTCTACCTACTTTTCATACGATAAATAAAGATTAAAGTTCCGTAAATTTTGTTGCAAGTTTTCTCATCGTGAGATTTGAAGGAAATGTTTTGATCGAATAAAATGCGTTAGTTTTTACCTTTTTCTAAAGGCTTAATTTTACCATTCGCTGCCGTAAGAGTCAGATTTGGAAATTGTTTAATGATTCTTTGCATCCAAAAATAATGCATTGTGTTTTGCCCGCATTTAATTTGAGACCATTTTAGTCATATGCTATCAAATTACTCAACAGGGTTCAAGTTATCTTTTGCGTCTGCGGTAATTCTGCTACAGAGCTTATCATTGCAATTTGAACATCACCTGCGTACACAGAGATTCGTGTGTTAGAAGGCATAGAGAGAAGTCTTCGATGAAAATAGAAAACAAAAGCGGACAAAGGTTAGATCCTTTAGAAACATCAAAATTATTTGGAACGAATTTGTTATGTAAGCGGACTGCATGAAATCGATTTGAGTAGCTTTCGTGTTCGACGCTATCGAACGCCTCGGGGAGATCGAGCAGCAGCAAGAGTGCTACATTCTTTTGATCGATATCACTGTATATTTTTCAGTGATAATTAGGGGAGCATCTTGAGTGCTAGTGTTCCTCCTAGAGGCATATTGATGTCAAAGAAGTAAATTTGATTCGTCCAAGTGAGATGATAGTTGATTTATTATCACTTTCACTTATGTTTCTCTAATAGGGTTATTCGCTTGGGATTTTCTTCCAAATAATCTTTTCATGCACCTTATATCTATTGTATAAAGTACTATTCGATTTATTTTATTGTACTCACGCAAGTTAATTTTCTTTATTCTGCTGAGCTCTTTAATTTCGTTTGAGATCCAAACAGCGCATTTTCACTTAATTTTGTTGGTGATGCAAAGTGCACATTCATTGAGAGCTGCTATTAAATTTTCACGGAAGACTGGAGTTTGGATGTCAATATTGTCAGATTGCATCATGTTCTGAAATTCGGAGAACCTGTTAAGTTATTTTTCCATGAAAAAGTTCCGCTGAGCATTGACTTTTCATTCGATAAGTCAGAGAAGTAAAATTTCTTCTTTCCTTTGGAGTATTAATTTGACATTCTATAGAGTGGTGGTCAGAAACGTAGGGTGATATTACTGTGCTGAGTATTACCGTAGGATTATTTGTGATAGCCAGATCGAGGAGAGTTTTAGGAACTCTTGTAAAATGAGTTAGTTATTTGGCCATTTGGGAGAGGTTAAGTTGGTACGATAGTTTGCTTAAGTGATTATTTTTATTCGTCAAGTCAACGTTAAAATCTGCGAAAGCAAAGAATGACTTTTTTATCGCTAGAGTTTTTTTAGAAAGTTTTCTAAATAAACTCTAGTGTTGGACGTAGGGGAACCGATGGGTGCCTGTAGAAGCTACCGATGAACAGAAACAGCAAGAAAAGAAACCATGACGATATTAAAAGCTGCCTTTCCTGGTCATTTAATTTCACGTTTTGGTGACGTTCCATGGCCACCACGTTCTCCTAAATAGCCCCTTCACATTTCTTCCTATGGAGATACCTTGAAGGAAAGGTTTCCATCAATATGCCTAATACTCGCCATTAATTAAAAAACATCATGGAGGAAATGAATTGAATAACTTCAGATATTTTGAAAAAAATGCTGAAAAATACTGTACGTAGATTACGCTTGTGTTTAAGTAATAATGGAGAAGTATTTTTAGGAAATCATACCTAAATAATAAAACATGAGTTTCTCCTTCATTTCACATGTGGCCAATTTTTAACGCTGTATTAGTTGTCGTGTAATAAATGTTCATATTGGTAAAGTGACTTTTGCACAACCCTGTATTTGCTGACAATGATGATATGATTCATCAAATCTGGAGTCTATTAAAGAATACTTCTGCGCTATGGAATACAGTAGTGTTCCGAAATACCGACGTAACCACTTCGAATCTCTTAAAAGGACTGCGTCGATCGTAATTAAAGATATGATCCGTCACGAGTTACCTTCGAGTTCAACTGTGCTCACTCTACGAACATTGAGGAAGCCTTCCCTCAGGATGAAACTTCTCCATACAACGGCAGCGTCCTTGTCACGAACGAGTTACATCGAGGCCTCTCGATATTCGAGCAAGATCTGCGTTTCCACTAATCGCCACGAAAGACATCTTTAAATCTCTACTTCTTCCATTTGTAATGCTGTTAATTAACATTATATGAATTTTTTTATATAAATTAATCTGTTGATTTTTTATTTATTCAGGCATATTTCAATGTACGTTGGGATGATTTTGAAATTTTCATAACATCATTCAAACGAATACGTTCGATTCGAGCGGTTGCCATGAAACAGCCCCTCACAGGAAAGGCACTAGGGCCTAGTGCCTATCCTTCCTGTGAGGGGCTGTTTCAAGGCAAGAGAGCCACTTAGATTGAATGCATTGATTGAGAGAGCCGCAGTTACTGCAAGTTAGCGTATATTATATAAATTATACATTATTTAATTAATTTATATATTTTTTGAGAACCGCGCAATAAATACCACCTGAGTGACAAGGCAGTAGACGCCAGACCTCATTTAAGCAAGAAGCGCGTTGTCAGCACTCGTTGTCCTCGCCCATCTGGGCGTAGCCTGTCATACTTCTTCTTACATCAGAGTTGGATTTTCATACGTCAATCACACATTGACTCTATGAAAGTTATCAATCTAGTAACAACCATTTCAGAGTTAAAGTACTCGAAAGCCAATAAATTATGGCTCCTTCATGACGCATTCTCTTGCACTTCCCTTCATCTGCGGCAACTCCCATAAAGATGAGTATTTCTATCCATTCAGTTCATGAAACCGCACTTATTTGCTTTCCTCCTAGGTCGTAGCATGATTCAAAACGTGAACTAGTATTACTTAAAAATGTCATGAACGTCAGATTAGTTCTTTAGTAGTAAACCATCATTTTCATCTAAGTCTATTAATTCCAATTTGTTTTGAAAAGACACGTGATTGACATGAAACGAGTCCACTTTACGATTTCAATCTATATAATATTCTGCTTGTTCTTTCCTTAATAATTAATTAGTCCGTGTGTTACGCTTCCATCCGAGTTTGCGGTATTATGGCTATCGAATTCCTCAGTGTAGTATCAAAAGATGGCTTTTACATGCATTTATATGTTTGGAATTTTATCAGGATAGATTTGGTTAGGTTAGGTTAGCATAGCATAGGTTAGGTTAGGATATGTTAGGTTAGCCTAGGTTAATTAAGTTGAGATGTGTAAGGTTAGCATAGGTTAGATTAGCTTAACATAGGTTATGTTAATATAGTTTACGTAACGTTGAATTTTTTTCCCGGTCCGCCTAGCTTAATTACCGATGACATAGTCCGTGGAATTTCCACGGGTTCTGCAGGTATAAATAATTGTTCTATGTCATTTGTCGCGTTGGAGACTGGTGGCAGGCTACTAAATAATAAAATAATTGATAAAATCAATAACGTTGGTGAGATTAATAATTACCAAACAAAGACTCAACAATGGTGGTTGAAGAAAATTCACTAAAGTTACTTCTAAGGTTAATAACAATCTCTATATTTCACTTCAATTCAGTAAATTTTACTTCTTTGTATTTTTCAAATTTAATTATCAATTTAGAATTTATGGCGATAACCCTCTATGTTTCTCTAATCGTTATGACAAAGTAGAAGAATCAGATGGCCGCGGCTGCTCACCTCAGAACACTCTCGGCGCCACAGAACCAGATTCACTCTGAGCCTCACCTTCACACTGTAATTAACTCAGACTTGCCCCGGCTGCAGAACTGTAACTTTCAAGAGTTTTGTTATACCCTCCTTTTCTTTTCATATCCAGGTTTATCGTCGTTTCAAATTTTCAATCATTTAAGTCGGATCTTCAAATCAAAGGAGTTATTTTCAGAAAGAAAACACATTTCTTTCAATGTGGCCACACATTTTCTTGTTTTAATGAAGGATGAACACATGACAAGAGATCGATGGAACTAGCAAATACAGGGATAACAATCATTACAATCTCACGTAACTCGAAGTATGCAGCGATGACGAAGTACGATAGCAGGGTCTCGTATTTTACGTTAAGTTATTACGTGAAGTTAACACAAAATCAGAGTCTAATACGGTGTGCCAGCCGTATGCAAGTTTAACACGTTAAAGAAGTCGCACTAGGAGACCTTTAGCGGCGATTTCTCAGGCGGGAATGCTGCCTCTAACTACCGTCGTACTCTTTAAATAGCTCTCGTGCTGCTGGGATAGCCGCAGCTTCAGAAAGCCGTTATAACCTGTGCTGTGCCATCGCCCAGCTGCCCATGTTGTCGCGTACTGCTGCTGATCGCTGTTGTTGTCGCTGTTCCCTGCTGCTGTCGCCACCGCCAATACCCTGCTCCTGCTGTAAGCTTGAGGCCGCTCTGTTGTTGAGAGTACTCCTTTTTTTATAACCGCCAAGTTGTCGCTGCGTAAGCGTATGCTTCGCCTTCTGGCGTGCCGTGTTATGCTGAACTTGCGATTTTCTTCCGATAGCTGACCAGGCGCAGGTCCACGTTCAACCGTCCTTACTCTTTTTTTGTGGTAGAATTTAACGGTTCGTACTAGGGACATAACAAAATCCCCCCATCGTATATTTCTCAGCATCCTCCTGGATGCGAACTGGAAGCTTCCGTCTACTGAAGATACGTGTCTGAGATTCGTACTTCATTGCAGGGGTGAAATTAGACAAGCCTTGAGATTTGTGCTTCTGACGCACTTCTGAATCGAAGATCCTAAATTAACAGTAGCTTACTGTCGTCGGGACGCCCTGTTCCAGTTTACTACCGAAGATCTTCTCCCGCGGCTGTCGACGTTCTACCATAGGCCTTCTGGAGACGTCTAGGGGTAAAAACCACCCTATTAATATAAACATCGAGTGTTTACTCGATCAGTCCATACTCAACCTCCTGCGTGTAGTTATTATGGACGTATTGATGTCCATCGGTACCTTCTTTATTTTCCTTCGCCGTTGTTGAATCCATGTCCGGCGAAAATATAGATGTTCAGGAGAAAAGTCCATTCCTTGTACGAGTGCGTGCACCGTCGCTGCAGATGGAAGTTCACTCGCCCGCCGATTGCACCACACACAGCTGCGGTCGTAGCATACCCAGACAGCTGCGACGGGCCCTTTAACCGCAAGGTCGTAGCAAAGCGTAGCAGGACAGCTGGCAGACAGAGCGGTGTTGCCAACGCGTCAATGGGCACTCAGCATGAGCACTGCCTCCTGGTCGCTGCTCTCGTGTGTCGTGTGTGTGTGCTGCTCACGGCCACTGCGCTGCGCTTCGTCTCAGTCAGTCGCTTGCTTGCGTGCCACAGCAGGCGACTGTGTTGCTGGAACAATTGTTCGATGTTAATTTCAGGGCTTAACAAAATATTTCCCTTTTGGATTTCTTTGAGTATTGCAATAAATTGCTATCCATCTACTCATCCCATCTCTCTCTTGCCATTTACAACCCGGTGTATCATCCTTCAATCAGTACATAACTAGATCAAAGTAATCTAACGCGCAATAAGCTCAAAGAAATCCATTAGAGAACATTATAACTAACACGAAATGAAATAAATGCAAAGTAAAGGAAACGGATTAGAAATACACAATACATCATACAATATTCAGATAGCTAGTGGGCTGTAAAGGAAAATTTCTACGTATTAGCACGCATTCCTGTAGAGGAGTTATGAAAAGACACATGAACGGGATACAAATTTGACATCAAGTAAAATTTCTATCTAATTAATGAGCATCATCAAGGTAAATACATAAATTGGTTTATCAAATCGACATTAAACATGTAATACAAGAGGGTAAAAGCATCCTACTCGCATTTCGCTGGAGAAATCAGTTAATTCTAAGTCGAAGCGTTTATCCTAAATTTGTAATATGAAAGAAATGTTAAACACGAGGGAAATGATTAGGAAACATTCTTAATATTAAACATAGTACATTTGAGAATGAAATGAGGTAATCATTATCGAAGTTTTGTGACGTCCTTGCAAGACACAAGCAATTATACATAGTTCGGACGTCTGGCCCGGTTCCTCAGAGAATACCTAGGGATCATTTCTTCATTTCTCTGGCTCGTGTTCGGCATGACTGGAACGTCGCTCGTTTCTGCTTCTCGAAGTTCATCTTCTTCTTCATCATTGTTGAAAGGGAAGGCTAAGGCGTCGTCTAGATAAGCACGCTTCACACGGTTCAAGTGTACATTCTGCTCCTTTCGGTCTGAATATACACCCCTGATGGTGATGTTATTTCCGAGTCGAGAAATTATTCTGAAAGGGCCCCTGAAGCGCGTTGGGAAGGCCCTGTCCTCGGCATATCCCGACTCATTCCGAAGCATGACAAGGTCCCCGGGTTTGAGATCACATTCTTTGGCCGTTCGATTATAAATGTTAGCTGCGGTTTGCCTCGCGGCTTCAGAGTTTTTTCGAACTGCCGCAAATGCTTTGGAGGCCTGAGTGAAACTTCGACTGAATACTCCTTGTCACAGGCATAGTTGATTGGCTGTTCCTTAAATATGTCATGGTAGGGGAGGTTTGCATCTCTGCCGTAGAACAAGAAGAACGGCGTGTCTTTAATTGCCGTCTGATAGGAGGTATTTACAGCTAGAGTCACGAAGGCCACGCTCTCGTCCCAGCTGAACTTATCTTCGGCAGCTAGATGAGAGATTGCAGTTTTCAGGATACCGTTCATTCTCTCGCAGCAACCGTTCGACATTGCGTGATATGCAGTCGTGGTTTGAGATTTAGTGTTCAAGTTCTTACACACCTCTTGAAACAGTCTATTTGTGAACTCACTACCTCTGTCATTGACGATCGTATTCGGGGCTGAAAATTTTCCGACGTACTGGACAAAAGCTCTGGTGACGGTATCGGCAGATTTGTCGGGGAGTGGATAAGCATCAACATACCTCGTGAAATGATCAACTATAGTCAAGAGGTATTTGTTACCGTCATAACTAACAGGTAATTCAACAAGGTCAACAGCAACTCTTTCAAGGGGGTAAGAAGTCTCGGGGAATTTGCCCGAGGGGACTTAAAATTGACCCTGCCATTTCCTTCGTTGGCACGACAAACATTTCTTCACATGGTCTTTGACATCACGGATCTGATTAATCCAGAAGAATTTATCTCTGGCACGTTCAAGAGTTCTCAGGAAGCCCATGTGAGCTGACAAATCATTGTCGTGGCTGAGTTTTAAAGCAACCTTAATTAGAGACTTAGGAATAACTATCTGTACATTACTTCTACCGTTTCTGCGTTTCTTTCTCGACAACCTACATAGGACATTGTTATCATCAATAAAGTATTCGTCAATGTTTGAGATCTTACAGTTACCTTTATCATCATTATTTATCACATCCCTAACGGTAGACCAAAAAGGGTCCACACTCTGCTCTAAGGCGATATCATCCAAACTCGGTGGCTGAGCGGCCTCAATAGCAGCACCTGTCTGCTCACTAGACGTGAGTCGGGGACACACGTCGCTGGCAGAAGCACCTGTCACATTATTATCAGAACAAGGCTTAATTCTAGAAGGAACATTAGCATTATTTTTAGGATCACTCTTATTTCTACAGTTTGATTCAGCAGTGTCAACAACAGCATTGACGGTTCTCTCAGATCTAGGCAGTTAGTCTGGCAAGTGATGTTGCGCTCCAGGCTTATATCTGACAGAGAAGTTATATTCTTGCAGAAGCAAAGCCCATCTCGAAATACGGTGATTACCTGTCTTATTAGCAAAGATAAACGTTAAGGAGCGGTGGTCCGTCACCACGACGAACTCATTTAAGTACAGATACGCATCATAATGTTTGATTGAATCATGAATGGCAAGCGCTTCGAGTTCTGTTGCAGAGTATTTAAGTTCGTTTCCTTTTAGTTTTCGACTATAGTATGCTACTGGCAATTCGACACCATTATGCATCTGAAGTAATGATCCACCGATTGCAATGCCCGAGGCATCGGTGTGCAGAACAAACTCTCTCTGAAAGTCAGGAAATTTAAGTATAGGCGCTGACACCAGTTTATCCTTCAAGTCGTCGAATGCTCGTTGATGAACGTCCGTCCACCTAAAAGCATTCGTCTTCTTGGTTAACTCTGTAAGGGGCGCAGCGATATGAGCATAATTTTTAATGAATTTCCTAAAGAACCCGGTAGCGCCAAGAAATCTTTTCACCTCCTTTATACTTCTGGGTCTCAAAGCATCTGCCAAAGCTCGCACTTTATCAGGTCGGGGGGTTAGTCCTTCTGAACTGACTTTGATACCAAGGAAAGTCACGCTGCTTGCTGCAAATTGACATTTCTTTAGACTAAGTTTGAAGCCTGAAGCAGCTGTTTGAAGCAACGCCTTATCCAAATGCTCGACATGTGTCTCGAAATATTTAGAATAAATGATGATGTCGTCAACGTAGCAGAACAGAAACTTTGAAATGAATGGAGAGAAAGCCATATTAACTGCTCTTTGAAGTGCAGCCGCCGATGTTATGAGACCCTGAGGTGAACGCAAATATCTATAACTGCCCGTCGACGTTTTGAAAGCGGTGATATCCCTGCTCTCGGGAGACAATTCAATCTGATGGTAAGAGCTTCTCATGTCTAGAGTGGTGAACAAGTTTGAGCCCTTTAGACTTTCGAGAGTATCAGTCATGTTCGGGATTGGGAACGTGTCCTTCTTACAAATCTTATTGATAAGACGAAAATCGACAACTATCCTATGAGTCCCATCGTTTTTTCTGACTGTCAAAATAGGTGACGACCATGGGGAGTAAGCTGGCTCTATAACTCCCTGTTTCAGCATCTCTTGGACGTGCTCCTCAACCAATCGCTTAGTGGCATGGGGAACACGATATTGAGGCGAATTTATTGGCTCATGACCCTGAATATCTAACCTATGTACAGCATTTCGTGCATGACCAATCTCGTCTCCCACTGCGAACGCATTCCTATGATTGTTAATCAAATTTACAAGGGTCGTTTTCTGATCATGCTTTAAATGAGATAAGTCGACATTGTCAATCATTTGGTTGAATTCAGGTTCATTGCGTTTCTCCGCGGCTGGCAACAATCCACTGTTAGGCAGTAGCTCACGACCGCACTGGCTCTGAACAGGCGCCCCTCTAGCCTCGCACACTGTCGCCACGCCTACATCCCTAGTGCTCTCAAGCATAACACGGGCGGCACTCTCACTCTCATTTGGGTCTGGCTCTGGCTCGTCAACAGCAACATCCAATGTGGCACAAATCTTATTCCTAGGTACAAGAACATTCTTATCATTTTAATTTACAAAGACTACAGGCACGGTGCCATCACGGACAGTAGCTAACGCACGAGGCACTGCTATTCCTTTGCATGTAACACTCTGTTTTAGAACGACTGTCTTGCCATTCATGTGCCGGGGAACTCTTAAAAAAGAATGACAACGTGCCTCCTTCAACGGTTAGATCATTTGACATCCTAGCTACACTGAAAGACGCGTCCTCAGATTGCTTTACAAAGTTAATTGAATTTGAGGCGCCAACGTTTTGAAAATGATAAGTTCTGTCGTTAATTTTTACATGGCCGCTTTCACGTTTACCGTATTTAATTTCAACACTGAACCTCTTAAGGAAATCGCGCCCTAGAAGCACAGCACCGGGAAAAAATGTATCTTCAACTATGATGGCGGCGTGAGAGCAGTTTACATTGCCTAAATTAAATTTAAGATCGATTGTGCCAAGGGTGTGAATTTTGTCTCCGTTCACAGAACAAAGAACTTTCGTACAACGTTTGATTCGAGGGGGATTAGGAAATAACCTGTTCACAACACTAGATTTTATGAGGGTAACAGAAGAACCAGAGTCCACGAAAGTAGAACATTTCCTTTGTTCGACATCCAAGATAATTATGGGGGGTAAGCATCCCTGTTGCCTTGGAAGTTTTTTGACTTTACCGCGGCGATGTTACTATTCTGGCTTGGATGTTCATTGAATTTACGTTGATAGTTATTGAAGGGAAGGGAGTTCTTAAGCGATGCACTTTGCCATTTGTATGGGTTTTTAGGCTGGTAAGCTCGCTTTTGTGGTGGACGGCATTGGTATTTCTCCACTACTACATCACTTTCGTGGGCTCGCCTCTTTCTGTTCCACATAGCTCTCTCTTCAATAAGAGATTCCTCAATTGACCTCGCTTTATCTAAGAGTTTGGTAACATCTTCCGGGTCGAAATCATGCGGTAATTTTTCACTGATCGTGGGATTCATATTCTTAATGATAGTAGAGATGAGGATCTTTTGTGCTTTGTCCTCCTCGTAGAGCCATTCTTGGCCGAATGCGTCCTTCCAGCTAGCTAGAACGCGTGTAGCAAAAGCATTTACAGTCTCGTCATTCTCTTGACGCAGACTAAATAGGATTTTATGAACGGTTTTTCTATAATTCACGGCCCCCTTGTATACAGAAATAAGCCAAGTTTTGACATGGTCCAGTGATATTAGTTGATCAGATTTCAGAACATATGAATCCCAAGCCTTACCAGTAAGTGCATTTTTCAAATAACGACATTGCAGGTCTACATCGTTAGTGTAAATATCAACTCGAGTCTGGAAGTGCTTTAAAAATGAAGTTACACAGCCTTCGCCGTTAAATTTAGGCAGATCAATTGCATTGTAATGTCGTGCGCTAGCGGAATTTCTATCTTCGCTTCGGCACGCCATTGAACGGAACTCGGTAGGACGCCCAAAGGGAAACGAGGTCTCTTCAGGTTTTTTATTTCTCATCCCGTGGTTCCGTAAATCTGCACAGACAGGTATAGTCAGACTCGGACTAGCGATTGCATGACAGGAGAATTCCTAATCTAGGATCACAGTCGACTGACCTGTTGACGTATACAGCACTACATAACAAGAAAGGAAATTCATGCCTCGAAGTATATGAGAAGTAGCTGAGTGAGACATGAGAGGCAACTGAATAATTCTAACACTAGACATGATATTCTAATGACGGAAGGGCGATAAGAGTGGTCACGAGGCATAGTCCTCGGAACAACATAGCACAATGATATTCTATGACTCAATTATTATCATTATATAGGAAAGTTTTAGCCTCCCTCAACCATGACAAAGATGTTCCAAGAGAGGAAAGAAGAAGGCACCATTTAGTATGAGGTTGAGGGAACGCGGAATCTATGCACAAGGCGCACAGGAGTAGTGAGCTAGGAAAGAAGTTCCCGAAACAAGAAAAGGTTTCTGTTGCATTGACAGGGAAGAAAACAAGTCTCTAGTCGAGGAACACATTGGCAAGAACGCCCTGCCGAAGACACACTGCTAGGAAACACATTAGAAGGAACACGTCTATGATACACGCACACGAGTATTGTAAGACTCGTGTCACTGGTCCAAAGAAATGATTGAGGGCGATGTACTCCTAATCTTGCTCAATCTACACTTGATAATACATGCAATGATAATTATAAGAGACAACACACTTTCATGGACGATGCATTCTCATTGTGAGGTGAAAACACTCTCGACAGTTTACATGTACGTGACATAAATTTCGCAATTCCCGACGCCAGGAAATAATACATGAATCGCTTGTTTCGGCCAATGTTCGAACTGTCATTTTAAAGAAGCATAAAAAAATATATATATGAATATACATCCGTATATATATACACACGCATATGCATTCACACACATACACACATGTATACATACACACAAGCATGAGGGCCAAGAAGACTATAAGTTCTGTATCTCTAACCCAACAATTTTAACTTAGCGGTCATTAGTTATTAAGCACTTTATCCAAACAAAGGTGGATGATCGCACAACAAATGTATAGTCCTCATATGAACGCTTCACAATAATAAAGAAATGACGAGTTAGATAATCGTACAAGTTGAGAGAGGATACTCTAAAATACTTACAGACGATGGGGAAAGGTCCCTCACTTTAGACCTGGAACAGCTTATTTTGGCATATGAACTAAGTGACTACTCTGTCTCTTTCCTTACCCTATCTGTGGAAGAGGGACAGCAAAATTAGGTCTCTAAAGCAGGGCCAAGTTACTTAGGTTATCAGATCAGCCATTGCCAACAAATCCCATTAAAAAATGAAAGCGACAAGTACACGTTTATCAACGTCGCTTTGAAAACACAAATCACATGGGCTAGTGGTCTCAAATTTCTGCTCCTATTCTCAGTCTACTGAATGCCGTAACTTTAGGCTTCCACTTTAATTAAGCCCGTATGAGACGGTGGCAAGAAGTGGCACTCATGGGTGCGAGAGATGCGCTCTCTTCTCCGAAGTCATGGCGGCCGCCGTCACCAACACACTGCAATGTTATTACACGAGACGGTGTTGGCCTGCCACAGACACGGCGCGCAGTAGCGCACGGAAATCAGAAGCTGGATTTGTTTTCATTATTTTATTCACCAATACATGTCTTTCAAGTCATGTTCATTTTCGACGGTTAATTCACAGAAATTCAAAATTAAAACATGGTTAATTAAATGCATTAATATTATTTTAGGGGTTCTGATACCAGCAAAATATGTATACCATTTAGAAAAGAATTATGAAATTAATATGGCTCAATATCTGCGTCATATATATATGATTAACAACTAGTGTGGAATGCGTGGCGCCCGTGAATGCAAGCAACTACGCTTGATTGCAATTGAAGGTTTTTTTGCACGGTGGAATGCAGATTGATTGTCGTAAATATGAAAAACATCCAAAACTGGTAATACTGAGGCACTTGTACACACAATTGCAGCATGTGCATTGGTACAGGTAACTCTAATTTTAAGAGCAGGTACCATCTTTAATAATACTGCATCGTACATTAAAATAGCTCTGATGTAAGTGAAGAAATGACTATCACCACATTTTATATACTTAGTTCGATTATTTAATGCTTGGTTTAGTCATCAGGCTGACATACAAACTTTAACACTTTACTGACTGTATTTTGAACAATAATAAATATGAGTATTAGAGAAACGAATTGAAAATTTGTACATAGCGGTACAGTATAAATTTACACTAGAACACTTACTCTCCTGAAAAAGTACAAATAGCGTATACATGCTTGTTTCCGTCATTTTTTACTTCTGCATAATGTAACTGCGATTTCGAACTTCCGAAAAAAAATCATAATAGTAATTTTTATGCAGGAAACAAGAGAAGTAATAATACATGTGGAAGAACTAACTTGTTACCTACATTGGGCTGAGAATGAAGTATTTCATACAATGACGAAGACGAGGCGCAATGAATGTCACCTTCGTCTAAGAATGGGAATACTATTGGAAATGGGAATCGCAATTTGGGAATACCATTTCATCAGTTCCTGTACCTGATTTCTGGGAATCTTTTTAGTTTTGTTTTCCTGCCTGAACTGCGACTGAAGTGTATTTATTTATTTACTCTGGAGTTAATTCAATCTCTGGCTTCATTTCTTTAAAGATGTTGTTTAGTGCTATTTTTCGTAGAGATCTATCTCTATACTCGCTACTTATCTCTCTACATAAACATGGGTGTGTTCTGAGAATTTCTATAAATAATATGGTCGACCGCCCGCACCAGTCAGCCAGCGGCGGAGGTGAAGGGAGAGAACAACTTATCGCAGACATCCTTCTCATACGATGATACGAAGCCTGGCTAGCTACTGAGACAGCGTCGGCGTGCATGTTCGCCGTATCGTGCACAGAGCGATCACGAATTTCCACACTCGAACACGGCCACAGAGAGCAGAGTTGCGACAGAAAGAGAGGAAATGGGAGGAGCTAGCGATGCCACGCGCAAATGTTCACACTCCTTGCCACCGTCTCGTATGGGCTTTACTGACTGGCGCAACTTGCCCAGCACAGCTCATAGGTAAGAAGCCAATCGACTAAAATTATTTTACTTTGTTTCACATTTTTCTATTAATGAATGTTATAGAGAGCGCAATACAAAGACAAGAAAAATTCATGTTCCCGAGTTGGTACAAGTTTAGCACGATGTATCATGAACTTTTCAATATCAACTACTGATGTCTAATCCATGGAAGAACCACCATAGTTTTTATTTTCAGTACACAAATCTTTCAATAGTGAAGCAGTGGTTGATTTGTATTCTTAATTAAATGTAAAATTGTGTTAGTTTTGTGTCAAACTATGAAATGTAATGAACTTAAAATGAGTCTTCTGTGTCAATTCGAATGCATTGAAATGTCAGGCTCTACATATTACATTTACTGCCTATGACACTGTTTACAACGCTATATTTGCTTTTCTATGACGACATAGCTATAATGGCTTGACTATTATGCAAATGTTGCTGAGCAAAAAGAAAGAGAAAAAACATTTGAACTTTAATACAGAATCACTTGGAGCAGTGAAAGGAAAAACAGGAATCAGTTTATCAGTCAAATCACACATTCTCTTCTCAAGTACTGCCAAAATGGAACCTGACATTTCCAAACATTACACTGCAGCGCACTTGCTATGAAACGTTCCGACGGCTAGTCTAGCTTAATGTGGGTGGCTCACCGGTCACCGGAAGCATCCTCGAATGCTCCAGAAGCCGGCTGTTCACCGCTATCTAAACACAACTATGTTAAGACGATCGACAAATATAGCTACTAAGGTAACACGTTACAAAAAAATAATCTCCTGTCACGAATTCACATTTAAAAGACACAGAAACTTAAGATTATCCGGGAACACACTGTTGTATCACGAGCACTTCAATTCAAATAACACGCCGCGTCACTCCTGCGAACCAGCGCGGATACGCAAAATGTTGCCGAAATAAATTGTCAAAATTCTTCAAATTTTTCGTGTCTTGTGAGACGCGACATGCATGATTTAAAGTGACAAAGTTATTTTGACTATTCTTGCCGTTGTTATTTTGGTTATTTTCATTATCGTTCCCTGCCATGATTTCAACAGATAATTAGGGCAAAATTGGCGAAGCAAAAATAGAATCACAATGAACACTGATAGCAATTAGTGTTTCAAATTAGAAGTTTAAATGAAATATTTCGTACAATATGTTTCCAAATACACAGACATAATTGAATATGTCGAGAAATTTAAATGGAATGTTTCGTAAAATAAGTTTCCAAATACACAGAAATAAATGAGTCAGCAATAACATCAACAACAGCAATGCAAAATAGGGTCATAATAGGCACAAAATAGGGTTTGAATAGGCATAATAATCTTATTAGAAAGGTAAAATGGGTTAAATTGGGTGATGCAAATAAGATAATAAATGGGTAAAAACATCAAAATGGTAGGTATGGCATAAGTTCACACAAAATTTTAGAAATAAATCAATACACCGATGCAAAATGCAAATAACGAAACTAATTCACACAGGAAATACACAAATAAATCAATACAATGACATAAATTTTATGAATAGAATGGGTACAATGATGAGTGAAATAAATTTCCCAATGAACAATCATTTGGCCATTTACGTTATACGTTAAGTTTTTATTTGAAATAGGTAGCGTGGTGATGAGCGGTCTCTTTACAAAGGCGTTAAGAGCTTTAAGCTTTAATGGGTTATGATCTCACTTTCGCTGCCACCACTTGTTCTACCCTACTTTTCTTTTCATATCCAGGTTTATCGTCGTTTCAAATTTTTAATCATTTAAGTCGGATCTTCAAATCAAAGGAGTTATTTTCAGAAAGAAAACACATTTCTTTCAATGTGGCCACACATTTTCTTGTTTTAATGAAGGATGAACACATGACAAGAGATCGATGGAACTAGCAAATACAGGGATAACAATCATTACAATCTCACGTAACTCGAAGTATGCAGCGATGACGAAGTACGATAGCAGGGTCTCGTATTTTACGATAAGTTATTACGTGAAGTTAACACAAAATCAGAGTCTAATACGGTGTGCCAGCCGTATGCAAGTTTAACACGTTAAAGAAGTCGCACTAGGAGACCTTTAGCGGCGATTTCTCAGGCGGGAATGCTGCCTCTAACTACCGTCGTACTCTTTAAATAGCTCTCGTGCTGCTGGGATAGCCGCAGCTTCAGAAAGCCGTTATAACCTGTGCTGTGCCATCGCCCAGCTGCCCATGTTGTCGCGTACTGCTGCTGATCGCTGTTGTTGTCGCTGTTCCCTGTTGCTGTCGCCACCGCCAATACCCTGCTCCTGCTGTAAGCTTGAGGCCGCTCTGTTGTTGAGAGTACTCCTTTTTTTTATAACCGCCAAGTTGTCGCTGCGTAAGCGTATGCTTCGCCTTCTGGCGTGCCGTGTTATGCTGAACTTGCGATTTTCTTCAGATAGCTGACCAGGCGCAGGTCCACGTTCAACCGTCCTTACTCTTTTTTTGTGGTAGAATTTAACGGTTCGTACTAGGGACATAACAGTTTTATGTGACCAACAATTATTAATTCTGTGCCGAGCGTTGTTTGCAGCGTACGTGAGTGCAAATGGTGGTTAACGTCTCTTGGACTGCACGGTTAATTTTTTCATCAAGCAATCGTCGGTGCGCCACTACCGACTTCCCCATATTTTAGACGGTGGCAAAAAGTGGCACTTTTGAGTGCGAGAGATGAGCTCTCTTGTCCGAAGTCATGGCTGCCGCCGTCACCAACATACTGCAACGTTATTACACGAGACGGTGTTGGCCGGCCACAGATACAGCGCGCAGTAGCGCACAGAAATCGGACGTGGGTGGTTACGTGCTTACGTCATAATGGTGCTTTCTAAGAATGCAAAGGACCTACAAAGCAAACGAATAAAACTGTAAAAAGCCGGATTTGTTTTCATTATTGTATTCACCAATACATGTCTTTCAAGTCATGTTCATTTTCTACGGTTAATTCACAGCAACTCGATACTAAAAAATGGTTAAATAAATGCATTGATATTATTTTAGGGGTTCTGATACCAGCAAAATATATATACCATCTAAAAAAGAATTATAAAATTAATATGGCTTAATATCAACGTCCAATATATGATTAACAACTGGTTTGGAATGCGTTGCGCCCGTGAGTGCAAGTACGCTTGATTGCAATTAAAGTTTTTTTTGCACGGTGTAAGGCAGATTTATTACCATTCGCTACGAAAAAACAAGCGAGGCGGGGGCATCAGTACATACATTTCTAAGCACATGGATTCGAGAATCATTGCAAGTGCAACACTGAATCAGGATCATATAGAAACATTATTCGTAGAACTGTCTAGAGATGGCAAACGAATTGTGCTTGGAACGGTGTATAGGCCGCCTACAGCCTGTCCTATATCCTTCCTTAATGAGCTTAATCGAATTATTTCTCAGTTCAACAGGTCCTTCTACAATGACATAATAATATGCGGTGACTTCAACTATGATTTGCTGAAACATGAAAGCTATGAACCAATCTCTAATTTCTTAAATGCATTTCATTCTAAATCTTTCCTTCCGATCATCACAAAGCCAACACGAATAACCTCAGAATGTGCTACGCTGCTTGACAATATCTTTATGATAGACCCAAGTGATTTTCTTGCTGGAATAATTACTTCTGACTTATCAGATCATTTTCCAGTTTTTCTTATTAAGAAAAATGTCTATCTTGCGTGCACCAAAGCACGGACTGAAACTTACTCATATCGTAAAATAAACGAATCAAATTTAGAAGAAATGCGCACCGTTCTAGAAGATTTAATGCCAACATTGCACATCACCCAACAAAACAATAATGCAAGGAACATTGATGAATCAGTAGTAAAGTTGACTGAAACTATAATGAACGCATACAATCAGTGTTGCCCAATTGTAACTCGTACAGTTACCCCGAAAAATAAACAAAAGCCCTGGATTACTAGAGACATCGTGATAAATATAAAGAAACGCCAAGCGTATCTAGCCCTCCTTTACGAAGGGCGAATATCTAGAGAAACATATAACCGATTCAGAAGCTATGTGACAAACCAGATAAGAACATCAAAAAAGAGCTACTTTACCCTCAAGTTTACTCAATTCAAAGCTGACGTTAAAAAGACTTGGCGCCTCCTTAACTCTTGTTATAAACCGAATAACGCCGATAAATAGAAAATTGGATATATCACTCAAGATAATGTAAAATACCATGAGAAGAATGAAATTGCTAATCTCTTCAACAACTTCTTTGTAAACGTAGGGAAAACTATAGCCAATGGTATTCCAAAAGAACCTACTGATCACCTGGAATTTATGGATCATATTCGAGAACACAACTCCTTTTTCTTTGCGCCTACAAACTCCTCCGATGTAATTGCGTGCATAAACAACATGAAAAATAAATCGAGTGGGTTACAAACGTTTCCAACTAAAATACTTAAAATAATTGCTGATATTGTGGCCCCGCTGATATCCAATATTATTAACCAGTCTCTCTTACTAGGCACTTTCCCGAACTCCCTCAAAGTTGCTAGAGTAACCCCTATCTTTAAAAATGGTGAAAAAACCTGTGTAAACAATTATCGACCTATCTCCATGTTACCAATTATTAGCAAGGTATTCGAGAAAATTGTGTATAAAAAAGTGTACTCTTATTTTGAACAAAAATCATTTCTCTATGATAAACAATACGGCTTTCGCTGTAAAAAATCAACAACACAGGCAATATGAAATCATTTACAATTCCTTTATTCTAATATAGATAACGGAAAGACTGTCTTCTCTGTATTTCTTGACTTTCGAAAAGCATTCGATTGTGTGGACCATAACATATTACTCTCGAAACTTCATTGCTATGGCATTCGTGGGGTTGCCCATGATTGGTTCAGATCATACCTAACAAATCGGGAGCAATACGTTGTCATTGACGACGCAAAATCGGACCCACAAAAAATTAGCCATGGAGTTCCACAAGGATCTGTTCTTGGGCCTCTCCTTTTTCTGATTTTTATCAATGATATTATTAAATCTACATCATTTTTTAAATTCATACTTTTTGCCGATGACAGTACGCTTTCTGCGGTCCTTCCGAACGAAAATCCCACTACGATTGCGGAGAGTATAAATAATGAACTCCATAAGATTTCACTGTGGCTTAAAGCTAATAAAATAAGCCTCAATATCGGTAAAACAAATTATATTACGTTCTCATATGTTAAATAGTAGGTTGTGGCGTACGTATCCACATTGGGCGCCAAATTGTTAGATATTTGGTTTTGGCAATATCCTCTTTGGGTGCCAAATTGTAGATAGTTGCAATTTTTGCTGGTCCTTCTTGGGAGCCAGCGAATTGATTATTTAGGTGGGCTAGTCCTGTTTCAGCCCGATTGAAAACTAGATTGGTCCTTCTTGGGAGCCGAAATTTCAGAGTCTTCTTATCCCGGAAGGATCTTCCTGATATCTTCAGGGAAAATGGAAAGTCAGGTTTTGGCGACTTAATTTATTAGTTGGGGCTTGCCCACAGGTTTTCAGGAGGCGAATTATTTTCCAGCAGTTGAAATTTAAGCCGATATAAAAATCAAGCTTTGAAGTTTTAGAGCCGAAGAATTTCTGGCTATGGAGCTTTTCACGCTAGTAATGCAGGCGTCGAAAGTTAGAGCCGAAATGAAATTCGAGCTGCGAAATTGGAGCCGATATAAAAATCAAGCTTTGAAGTTTTAGAGCCGAAGAATTTTCTGGCTGTTGAAATTTTCAAATCTGAGACGGATATAGGGTTCGCAAGTATCTGTGATACGCCAGTTCGATTATTTGCGAGAGAATTATTTTTCCTCCCGCGAAATTGCAAGGCACTAGTCGGCATCTCTGACAATAGCCTGACACGCCCTTACCAAGAAGACATTACTGCAAGTAATGTCGCGAACATGCTATTAAGCCCGATGTCGACGGTGCCTTGGCCTATAAATTAATATAATGGTGCATATGTACATCAGATAGCTTATAAAGAATACTTAAGACTATTTCTTAACAATTTGAAACACTTATTCTAATACAGCTCAGGAACAGTCTTGTCCTTTCTTTTCTGAAGAGGCCGACTCCAGTTCTGGTTGGTGGGGAGAGCGGGATAAGAAATCGGCGAGATGGTTCTCCACTCCAGGAATATGTTCCGCTTTAAATTGAAAGAGGCTGAAGTATAAAGCCCTCGTTGGTTTAGTTTATCAGCTTGTTGCAGATATTAAGAGGTCGATGGTCGCCATTGTGCATCGTTGATCTTGGTCGCCAATTTTGGTCGCTGACATGGTCGCCAATTTTCGATTGCTGATCTGGTCGCCAGTTTGATCGGTGATCTGGTCGCCAGTTTGATTGCTGATCTGGTCGCCAGTTTGATCGGTGATCCGGTCGCCAGTTTGATCGGTGATCTGGTCGCCAGTTTGATCGGTGATCTGGTAGCCATTTTGATCGCTGATCTGGTCGCCATTTTGATCGCTGATCTGGTCGCCATTTTGATCGCTGATCTGGTCGACAGTTTTGTTCGTTGATCTTTTTTAGATGACGAGCTTGGAACGCAGTCGTCCTTCTCCGGCAGCAGCTGCTGTTTGGAGGCCAGGGTGTCCTGCGGTCTACCGTAGATGCCGGTGGCCATGGACGCCGTGGTCTTTTTAGGTGTAGGCCTTTATCGCGCATGCCAGACAGTGTATTACGATAATTACTTTCTAATTTCTCTATTTCTTCTTTGGTTGGCTTAAGCACCTTCCCATACAGAGGACATTCCTTGTTGATCTGAAGCTGTTTTGGTTCTTTAGATTTTTCAATTTCTTCTCTCTTAGCACTCGCTTTTGGAGTGACATGAGAGGTTTCAATTATGATAGGAGGCGTATGCTCTTCTTCAAAGGATGTAGTTCCTGGCACACGTCCTAGGATTATGTCGGTTGCAGGGTTATCCATTACTACGACTGTGATGTTACCTCGATAATATGGGCAGTCAAGTTTTACGTTTGCTAACGGCGCTACGAAAGTTTGGCTGTCAGCTAGCTTCACGGTGATTTTGTTTTTAGATATATTTTGTTCGGGCACAAGGGCTTTATTTACAAATACGGCTGTGGCTCCTCCATCCAGTAAGATTTCCACAGGTTGATCATTGAGTTGGCCTTGGCACTTTTTTAATTCTCCCAATAGTACTTCGGTTGTATTCGAAATTACCGCAGCATGATTGCATTCGACGGGTGGCAGGGTATACGAGGCCTGTCGAAAAAGTATCCGACCTTAATTTTTCCCGCGCAAAGTAGTGATTCTAAGGCGGCGCCACTGTGCACGGTGGAAGGAGGAATCTTAATGCGCATGCTTGACTTTTTTCACCGCATTCACTTGGGCCACTCACTAGCTGGGGGTCGCCAAGTAAGGTGCTGTTCTAAGTGTTTGTCGGATTTAGTTTTCTTGCAAGATGACTGAACGAATTGAGCAAAGACACTGCATCAAATTTTGTCAAAAGCTTGGTGATTCTCAAATTGAAACAATTCGTAAGATTCAGCAGGTGTTTGGGGAAGATGCTATGGGTGTAACACAAATTAAGGAGTGGTTCAACCGATTCAAAGATGGCCGCACATCAGCGGAGAGTGAGCAGCGTTGTGGCAGGCCCAAAACTTCTCGGAGTGCAGCTGTTGTTGAGAGGGTGCGAAATTTGGTGATGGCAGATCGTCGTTTGACCGTGCGGGAGATTGCCCAAGAGGTTGGAGTGAGTAAAGATTCTGCACATGCCATTTTGACCAGACATGTGGACTGCGAACAACTGGCACTTGCATCACGACAACGCGCCCGCACATTCATCCCATTTGATCCGCAATTTCTTGGCCAAACATGGAATTACGACCGTTCGCCAACCTCCCTACTCTCCAGACCTGGCTCCTTGCGACTTCTGGTTGTTTCCAAAATTGAAGACACCACTGAAAGGATCCCGTTTTGAGAGTAGAGAAGAGATAATGCGGAACGCGACGACAGAGCTGAACACCATTCCAAAAGAAGACTTCCAGAGGTGTTTCCGGCAGTGGAAGGATCGGTGGGCTAAGTGTGTGGAAGCACAAGGAGCCTACTTTGAAGGGGATTAGGGTCCCAACCCCGTCAGGTTGTTGAAGTATTTTTTCTGGCCAAAGGTCGGATACTTTTTCGACAGGCCTCGTATCCTGGGGACTCCTCTTCGATGTAATTTATGTGGGCAGTAGGTTGTGCCGCACCTCCTTCATTTCGGGAAAAGGTATTTTGCTGAGATTGCGGGTTAAGTACTTGGCACTCTGCGCTAGAATGAGTTGGATTTTCTCCATGGTGATTACAGAAGAATGTTCTCCAGTGGATTGGCGGACGGTTAAAGTAGTTGGGTCTGCCTTCTACGTGAGCTGGTCCAGTTGTCCTTGGCCTATACTGGAAATTCTGATTCTGAGGCGGTGCAGGTCGATACTGGGGATTTCGGTTCTGAGGAGGTCGATAGTTGAAATTTTGGTTCTGAGGAGATGAAGGTCGATAATTTCCGGTTGTGGAGTGAGAAACTTGATTCACTTGAGAACTTTTGGAAGGTTTTTCCATTGAAGATTCTTGACCTTCGTTTTTGTTATTCGACAGACGGTTCTCACACAGTTTCTGGAGAGTTGTATTGGGTCGGGCTTGTAGAAATTTGTCCCCTTGTTCAGCTAGCGTCGCTAAGGTGTTACCGCTTCTGTCCTTGAGTTAGTAGCAAGGTGAGACGGTAGACTGGAGTAGACCCTATCCATAAGCATGAAATTTTTCAGTTGGTCGTAGTTTTCTTCTACTTGGCTTCCGGTGAGCCATGCGTTAAGTGCTTGTTCCAATCTCCGGATGTATCGACTCATGTTGTCTCCTTCCTCAGGCTTCAGTTCATAGTAGTTACTGCGCAGTTTAGCGGGGGTTATCTTGTGGGACTCCAGCAGTAAATTTTTTATTTCCCTAAATTGGTAGCGGTCGACAGCGGCCAATGTCTGGATGAGTCTTCTTTCCTTAGCCGTTACTAGATTTTCTAGTGCGAGAACAGCCTCAAATTCCGTGTATTCGAGTGCGTTGCTGTGACTCTCGAAACGCTGCATGAATTCTTGGATCCCCTCTCGTTCAGGGTTAAAAGCAGCGATATCGGGTATTTTGACCCGTCTGGCTTCTGGTGCCCTTTGCTGGTTGAGTTGTTGGAGCTGGATTTCATGCTCTCGTTCTCTTTCTCTCTCTCGTTCTCTTTCTCTCTCGTTCTCTTTCTCGTTCTCGCTCTTCTCTTTCTCGTTCTTCTCTTTCTCTTTCTCGTTCTTCTCTTTCTCTTTCTCGTTCTCTTTCTCGTTCTTCTCTTTCTAGTGCTCGTTCTTCAGCTTCCTCCAGAATTCTTATTCTTTGAAGGAAGGTTTCACGGTAGTCTGGTTGCTCCGGAGTGAGGCCTAGGGCAGTCATGTACTCTCGGGCACGTTGGACGCAATCCATTTTGAGATTTTTTTTTGCTTCAGGAAGTCGAAGTTCCTTTATTTTTGTTATTTTTCTTGGGTTTTCAGGAGTCAGAGTCCTTCTTTAGATGCAGCTTTCCAGAGTTCGGGTCGCTGAGTTCGGGCGCCACTTTTGTTAAATAGTAGGTTGTGGCGTATCCACATTGGGCGCCAAATTGTTAGATATTTGGTTTTGGCAATATCCTCTTTGGGTGCCAAATTGTAGATAGTTGCAATTTTTGCTGGTCCTTCTTGGGAGCCAGCGAATTGATTATTTAGGTGGGCTAGTCCTGTTTCAGCCCGATTGAAAACTAGATTGGTCCTTCTTGGGAGCCGAAATTTCAGAGTCTTCTTATCCCGGAAGGATCTTCCTGATATCTTCAGGGAAAATGGAAAGTCAGGTTTTGGCGACTTAATTTATTAGTTGTGTTAACGTGAAGTTAACACAAAATCAGAGTCTAATACGGTGTGCCAGCCGTATGCAAGTTTAACACGTTAAAGAAGTCGCACTAGGAGACCTTTAGCGGCGATTTCTCAGGTTTTCCCATTTCTCAGGCCCACAGGTTTTCAGGAGGCGAATTATTTTCCAGCAGTTGAAATTTAAGCCGATATAAAAATCAAGCTTTGAAGTTTTAGAGCCGAAGAATTTCTGGCTATGGAGCTTTTCACGCTAGTAATGCAGGCGTCGAAAGTTAGAGCCGAAATGAAATTCGAGCTGCGAAATTGGAGCCGATATAAAAATCAAGCTTTGAAGTTTTAGAGCCGAAGAATTTTCTGGCTGTTGAAATTTTCAAATCTGAGACGGATATAGGGTTCGCAAGTATCTGTGATACGCCAGTTCGATTATTTGCGAGAGAATTATTTTTCCTCCCGCGAAATTACAAGGCACTAGTCGGCATCTCTGACAATAGCCTGACATCATACAAGAAAAATATATCTCTACCATCCATTAAAATTGGCGAGGGTGAAATCAAAGAAACCAACTCATGTATATTTCTGGGCATCATAATAGATAAACATTTGACCTTCAAAGAGCACATCACTCATATTAGTTCTAAATTATCAAAATCCATCGGAATCCTGAATAAAGTTAAAAATTTCCTGCCTAAAACAGCCTTACTAATGCTTTATCGAACGCTCATTTCACCATACCTGCAATACGGAATAGAAGCATGGCATGGAACTGATAAAAATAAAACCAATATAATTTTTACTCTGCAAAAAAGAGCCATCAGAGTGGTAATGAACCTAGAATATAATGCTCACACAAATGATTCATTCAAAAATTTACAAATACTTAAACTCTCGGATCTCTACAAAAGCTCCATCTGCAATTTCATCTACAAAACATTAGCTAATGATGGCGACAATAGCCTTCAACAGTTATTAACTACGCAAACTGGTCATCACGACCATTTAACACGAAATAAAAGTAAATTCATGCTTCCTTATTATTCAAAGGCCCGCTCGCAACATAGTATACTATTCGTTGGAACTAAAACCTGGAACTCAATACCTGCGGAGATCCGTGAAAGTAATTCTTACAAGGTATTTAAAAGAAATCTTGAGTCTCACTTCTTATCAGAATACTAGTCGTGTAAGATCACCAAGTCAAATCCTGCCTCCTACATGTCTGGTCCTAATAATGCAATTTGCCATGAGTAATATCGCCGATTTTCAGTCTGCTCCCAAATCGTTATCGAATATACGGTTAAATATTGTCCATATGACCTATATTGTAAAATTAAACATCAATATCGAGTTCATTATCCTGTTGATCAGTCTAATGCGAAACTAGGCTAAGTGAATTAGGTTAAACATTATTGTACGCCCTAGAATAATGTAATGGTAGGATGCCCTAGAAGTCGCTGAACTTATTCGGGCCCACAGGTAGCTATACTCAACTCTGACCATTGTATTAGACTTAAGAAACATTCTACCTCTGTATCTCCTGTGGTAAATAAATTGTTTAAATTGTTTAAATTATAATAAATATGAAAAACATCCAATACTGGTGATACTGAGACACTTGCAAACATAATTGCAGCATGTGCGTTGGTATAAATAACTCTAATTTTAGGAGCAGGTACCATCATATTTAATATTTCATCATATATTAAAATAACACTGATATTAGTGAAGAAATGTTTATCAAGACATTATTTTATATTTAGTTCGATTATTTAATGCTTTGTTTAGTCATCAGGCTGACATACAAACTGTAAAACTGTACTGATTGTATTTTGAACAATAATTAATGAGGATTAGACAAACAAATTGAAAATTTTTACACAGCGGCATAGTTATAAATTTATACATGAACACTTACTCTCCTGAAAAGATATAAATAGCGTAAACTATGCTAATTTGCGTCATTTTTTACTTCTGCAACTCAGGGCATTGCAAATTCTCGAGACTGAAATCGCGCATGACTTCGAACTTCCGAAAAAAAATCATAATTGTAAATTTAATGCAGGAAAGAAGAGTAGTAATAATACATGTGTAAGAATTAATTTGTTTGCATCGGGCTGAAAATTAGGTATTTCATCCAATGATTAAGAAGAGGCGCAATGAATGACACTTTCGTCTAAGAATGGGAATACTTTTGGGAATGGGAATCACTATTTAGGAATACCATTTCTTCAGTTCCTGTGCCTGATATCTGGGAATCTTTTTAGTTTTGTTTTCCTGCCTGAACTGCGACTGATGTATATATATTTATTCTTTGTTTACTCATTTAATTCAATCTCTGGCTTCATTTCTTTAAAGCTCTTGTTCAGTGCTATTTTTCGTAGAGATCTAACTCTATACTTACTACTTATCTCTCTCCATAAACATGGGTGCGTTCTTAAGGCCTGTTGACACGGGCAGTGGGCAAGCGCTTCACCAGGAAAGAGAGGCTTAAACCACGCCCATTTTCTCTCGTTTCAGACTGAATGGAGCAGTAGACAACAGTGTGTCTAGCTTTGGTCTTCGTCGAGCTATCCAATGCTTGCCAGTGCCATTTCAGTCGCCCTACGAGGAGGGTGTATAGTCTCTGCTCCTTCCCTACGCTTTTTTTTGGAAAATTGTCCTGTAGCTGCTTGAAAAGTTTTTTTTTAACCAGCGCTTTGCCCCCATTTTCCTCTTTCATTTTTGTTTCTTCTCTTCCGTTATGTTAAATTGCTTAATTAGAAATACAAATCTTGTAATTTTCGTGGTCCCCATGCTTATACAGTATATGTGTATATTTATCTTTTCCGTGCTTCCTTAAAATGACATTTTTGAACATCTTCCGAAACAAACAATTCTAATACTATTTCCTGGCGTCACGAATTGCGAAGCTTCAAATCATGAATACGTAAATTGTCAAAGGTGTTCTAAACCCACAATGAAAATGCACCGTCCATGAAATTGTGTTGTCTCTAATAATTATCATTATGTGTATCGTCAAATGTAGATTAAGCAAGATTAGAAGTACATAGCCTTCAATCAATTCTTTTCGACTAGGGACATGAGTATTGCAATACTCATGTGTGTGTATCACCTAAGTGTATCAACTTTAAGATATTTTAAAAACCAATGATGGTACTTTTGCACCATCTCTATTGGAAATAAAATGTTTTTCTTTCTTTTTTCTTATAGCTGCGACAACTGTTATAGAGAGTGTCAGCGCCATTGCTTGTTGCCGAGCCACCATCATACATACACTTTCAACCGTGTTCCGGCCCTTTTCAGTATCAGGCCGTAACCAAACGCGAATGAGGTTCGGGAGTGAATCAGATGCAGTAACGTAGTATCCTTTATTGTTTATTCAGAGTTGACACAGGCTTTGCAATTGGTAGAGAATCTTTAGATCGGAAGGTAATCTCGTACTTCTATAGCGCATCGGTGATCTCTACAGATGCTTTCTCGACGGTCGCGCTTCCGCTACTGACAGCGACGCTTCTGTTTGTAACGCGACCTCTACGGCTGACCGCCTCCTATGAACGACGATATTTCTCGCCGATTCTATTTATATAGGCGGCGGCGCACATAATGCTCCCCCCACAATTTTAAAAATTCTTTATTACAATAAAAATTTTTAAAACGGTATTCAATTAACTTTGATTTTCCTTTGACTAACAATTAATCTTACAATCCGTCTAATTAATTCGAACAGATCAGAACGTATAACAAAATTGCTTCCGAATTATGAACGGGGGTAGGCAGGTATGGCCTTTGCTGTCATCATAAACAATTTTCAACGGTAATCCTACATCTTGGTAAACATAATTTTTAGTGTCAATATTATATTTTAGTGTTAATTCAATACTAGATTTATTACCCAAAATCAACCAAATAATCACTCTACGCACTTGGCTCAAACAATTTGTTCATTCATTAACAAGTTATTTATCAATTGATTCTTAGAATTCTTGGATACTCCAGATATTTCGGATACAAAGGATACACCACACAATTTTATTAACATATCAAAATATCAAAATCAAACATCAAAACGCGTACTTAATAAATCAACTAAAGTTATAGAATATAAGTTTAAATACGCAAAACAATACAATACTACAAATGGCAAGTTCAAATCGTCCTACGATTCAAATTAACTTAATAATAATTTAATAATAGAGAAAAATCTACGGATTTCAATACCAGAATTTAACTATCTCGTGTCACATTTTTCTCGCGTTACATTTCTCGTGGCACGCTGCTGAAAAATGCTTTGAATATGAAAACTCTCCGATAAATGCATTAATAAAATTAAATTCGCAAGTGATCGTTACATGGTGAGTATATAAATAGTTATTTTCTGCTTTTCTGCTTTTCAATCATTACAATTAAAATGGTTCTTCGAATCTTCAAAAAGCTCTCGCCCTTCGCGAACTACTGATGAACAAAACATTTCCATAGGGCAAGTAAAACAACATCAAAGGGTATAATGAATGACGCCAAGAACACGTAATTTTCCATATACAATAAAAATATTCTAAGGCAATATATTCTAGAAGAAGTTTCGAGGAACACCCTTGGAGATGAAAACTCAGCGTTGAGGTTCATGTGTTTTGTTAGGTTAATATGAATGTAGAAATTAGCATTGTAGTGTTAAGCACTAACTTGAGGTGGAAGTGCAACTAATTGCCTAGGACTATTACTAATCTCTTTCCAGGCAGATCGACGCAATGCTACGTCCTCACCGGCTAGTCGTCCGATGATTTTGTTGAGATCTCGTTTAATATAAATTACCATTACAGTAATTATAATTGTTATTAGTGTGTAAAGGAGCAACATTATGTCACTCAATCGATCAGGGATGAGGTCGATTGTCGTCTCCTCTGTGTGGCGGATTAGTTCATCCGATATTTGACCGTTATTTGCCTTAATGGCAGTGAGAATGGCGTCCACATTAACGTTGGAAATTTTGTTGCCCATCTTAGCAGGCCACAAAGCGATTAATAGCGCGGGGATTAAAATTGTGATAAATAAATTATAAATTTACAGATCAACAGTATTGTTTGTTAATGTGTATGGTTGAGCGCGCCCCCTATCCCTGCGCACCACGTTTATTTGAGTGAATGGTTTATGAGTGACTTATTGTTGGAATTAAAGTGTCTTGTGAGTCGGTATGTGCAATGTTCTGGAATTGTTCCGGAGTCGTCCAAGGAATCTGAAAGGAACCGAGACAAGAGATTATTAGCATGGCCACTAGTTTAAAGTAAACAATTGTCGTTTCACACTAAGCAACGATAAAGTTAAAGATAAGCTAACGATAAAGATAAGCAACGCTCCCTTCTCATTAAGACACATTCATTTCAACTATACTGCCTAGCATTGTTGCCAAACAATTTGCGGCAGAAGCGCAGATCTTGCGGCTTCGCGCTCGCACTCTCATGTCGACATTTCCAGGATTGCATCTCAGTTTATCAACTCTAGCTGACGGCTTGACGCACACAGCCTTGCTGTCGCAATAACAGTATGACAACATCCTAAGCTCAACATCTCGTCTGAAGGTGTTTGCGCAACAGAATATTTCCTAGAGCAAGACACACATAAAGTCTTAAGAACTCAAAGAACGCACTTACAAGCTAAGAACTCATAGAACTCACTTACAGGCTAAATACCATTTGAATACATATATGGAATGGCAAATTCGGAATATTTGAGAATGAACAATTACAAACTAGGTTGACAAATTTACCTTTTTAACCTATCTAAAGGCAGTACATGGTTTAAGTTCGATCGGAAAATCTTATTACCGATCTTAATATCTGCATAATTTTTACCTAGCCTTTCAATGATACCTGGACCTAAGAAATTTAGTTGTAGTTTGTGTTTTTTGGCATGATTTTTTACTAGTACACGGTCCGTCACTTTTAAATTTTTATCGCGACGTTTCATATTTCTATAGGCAGTTCTTTCGATTGTGGCGTTAATGATCGCATTTCTAATATTGTTCACTACAATAGACGACTCGGTAAATTTTTGTTTTTGAACATCTTCATATGAAGTCGCAACATTTAAATCTTCTAAATTAGTGGAACTGATATACACACAAGTATCTCTAGCGAAAACTGTGTATGCAGGGGTATCGCCTAGTGTTTCATTAAAACTATTGTTAATCGAATTCTCCACAATATCCAGTAATCTGTCCCACTCATTATGAGTAAGAAAATTTAGATACAACTTGAGCAGGTATCGAATTTTTCCATTACATCGCTCGACAATACCATTAGAAAAAGGGGAATATGCCAAAACTTCCTTTTTCAAGATAGAAAGTCCTTTTGTGAAATTTCCCACATTAGATGATTTAAATTCAGCAGCATTGTCGGATAATAACACGTCCGGGGTACCGAACAAACAGCAAAAATTCCATAGACAATCTGTAACAGTCTCTGTACGTCGGTCATTAGTCGAATATAATTTAACAAAACGCGAAAATAAGTCGATAATCACAAGAATATATTTGTTACCATTGTCCGTCATTGGTAATGGACCGTAGAAGTCCATGCTGACCGTTTGAAAACATCGTGTTCCAATTGGAGCATTTAGAATTTTAATCGGCGTCGATATTCGTGATTTTAGAATCTTACAGATGTCACAAGATTCAACAATTTTGCGTGTAATTGTCCGTTCGTACGGATGAAAATATTTTAATTTAAACTTAAACAAGGTATGATTCAAATCTGTATGGGACAAATTGTGGATGAACAGAATTGTCTTGTGCAGCAGAGTATATGGCACCACAATAGTCAGAATGGTGCTGGGTCTGTTGTCAATTCTTCGTCTTTTATACAAAATATCATTCATAATCAGAAATTCATACATGTCAGTATTAGGAACTTTAGTTGCATTCTCTAGGGCATTCTTCATTTCAGAACAAAAGGCATCACTATCTTGTTCACGTTTAAATTCGTCTAACGACCAGTTGTCGTTAATACTTGAATGGTCTGTAGTCTTGTTAACTTTATCCAGTCTGCATAAGCGTCTGGGTTCTGTCTGCTGTTCAGCAGTACTGTTGTTGTTTCTGCCATCCTCGCTTCCTGGCATTGTTTCCTCGAACTCTCCCTCAGTTACCGGCTTGTTACATTTGTTACTCGCAGCAGCGGCTTGCAGCCTGGTTACAACGGGCAAAGTCTCTACATCCGGGGTTAATTCAGAACACTCTAATAGTTCTCTTTCTGTTAAGGGATTTTTGTCATGATTTAATCTACTTAATGCATCGGCGGCACTATTCGCCTTCCCAGAAAAATATTTTAATTTGGCATCAAAAGCTTGAACATAAATACTCCACCTGGCGAGCGTGTTGTCTTCAGGCAATATCTTTGAAAATAAAGGAACTAAAGGCTTATGGTCGGTGTAAATGACCAGATCATAGCCTAAAACAAGATATTTAAAGTACTTCAATGCTTCAACTATAGCAAACATCTCTTTTTTCGTTGTTGAGTATCGTCGTTGGGTGGAATTCAACGTTTTAGAAAAAAATGCGACAGGTCTCATGTTTCGAACTTTATCAGTAGATGATTGGAGTAAAACAGCTCCTATGCCGACATTCGATGCATCACAAAATAGATGAAAATTTTGATCGAAATTTGGATGACTTAAGGTTGTATTTTCACACAGTTCATACTTTAGCTTTTCAAAAGCATTTTGACAATCGTTTGTCCAATTGAATTCAACATTTTTCTTCAGAAGATTATAGAGCGGGCTTGCGATACTCGCAAAATTTTTTGTGTACCTACGAAAGAAATTTACTAGACCTAGGAATGATTGTAACTTTTTCACATTCTTGGGAATTTCCAAATTCTTTACTTTGTCAGTACCGGTGCTTCTGGTTCCCATTCCACTAATGGAATGTCCTAGATACTCAATCTCGTCACGGAAAAATTCGCATTTTTCCGTTTTTATTGACAATCTAGCGTTTCTTAATAGTTCAAGTACAACTTTTATATCGGCAAGATGCTGTGCCTTTTCTTTAGAAAATATTAGCACGTCGTCCATAAAGACGAAAGATAGTTTTCCTAGAACAGGAGATAGCGTTTGCGTCATTACTGACTGGAAATATGCAGGTGAGGTTTTTAAACCAAAAGGTAAACGAGTAAATTCAAATTTTCTACTACCAACTGTAAACGCTGTTATTTCCTTACTCTCATCGGTCAGTGTGATATTATGATATCCCGACCTAAGATCTAATTTCGAGAAGTATTTTTGACCATTTAAACTATAAAGAAACTCGTCCACGCGCGGCAGCGGGAATGATTCTTCATGAATTACCTCATTTACTTTGCGAAAGTCAACTACCGGACGTATAGTTCCATCTTTCTTATGAACTACAATTATCGGTGAATTATAAGCTGAAATCGATGGTCTAATAATTCCGTCGTCTAACATTTTTTCGTTAACGACTTTCAAGTCTTCCATGTAACGGTGGGCAATACGATAGGGAGGGACATTTACGACATCCACGTTAGGTTTCAAACGTATTTTGTATGGTTTAATCGCAGCAGCGGTGATCGATTCATTTTCTATAGTAATAACGTCTCTGAATTCATTCAACAAACTCAGCAATTCAGGCTTCATTTCGTCATCGTTACACTTGATATCATCATTATTTAATTTCCGCCGACTACGGGCTATTTCTTTGAAATCAGAAACGTACCCTTTGTCGACAACTCCTGTGATCCCGACAGATTTACTATTAGTGTCTTTCTTCTCGACATCTAAACGACTGTCCTGAACAACACTCGCTGCCTGCACAAAGGTACTCATTTCTCCTTTTAATTCTCCTTGTACATCTGACAAGTAAACTTCGGATTCAATGTGATCCTTCTCCACTTTTTCTAAAGTACTTATAATTGCATTCTCTGGTAAAACAATCGCTCTTTCTGAGCTATTTATTAATAACAACGGAATCTTTCTCCTATTGTTAACTCTCACAATTGCTTCGGCGACACAAATGCCTTCTTTTAAAGTTGCTTTCTTTATTATATATTCTCCATTTTTACACTTTCCAACATGTCCAACATGTTTCAAAATTACATTGGGAGCAATTTCAATTCTTTGAGTATGCACTCTTAACGGCCTGTGGGAACTGGTAACTGCAACTGCGCCTCGAACAGGCTGATTTTCTCTTTTACCATCCCTTTTTACTTCCTCGCCGACTCTTGCAGCATTACAAGTCCTGATAATTTCTCTCTTCTCTCTTAGCTTATTTAGGACTTTTTTCTTAGCTCTGGAAGTAATCGTGTCCGCCATGAGACACTCAGTATTCTCTATTAAATACTCGAGACACTCTGTCTTTCTCTTTTTTCGTCTTTTTACCTCTGCAAAGGGAATTCTCTCGTCTTTGATAATTAAACATCTTTGTTTTAAGTCTACAACGGCGTTCTTGTCTAATAAATCACGTCCAATAATGACGTCATAATTGTAAATACCATCTTTAATTATTAAAGCATTTGTCTTCAAACTTACACCGTTTTTTAACTTTAAGACAAGCTCTACCTCGCCTTCCACGTTACTCTTAGCGTTAACACCTTTTATGGTCAGAGAACTTGGCTTCACGTCATTACTTATCTCACTTATTCTGTGGTAGCTGATTAGGCACTTCTCTGATCCTGAATCAATCAATGCATTCCACAGGTCTGCATCTTTTCTAAGCACAATCATGGGCTTATGACTTTTTCTTATTACAAATAATTCATTCTGGCCTGTAACTTCTACTTCTTCATCTTCTTCGTATTTACAAACGTTCGCCGTAACATGGCTTTCTATTATTTTGTGGCTTTCTATTTCAGTGCCATAAGCATTCAAATCATCACTTAATTCCGCCTCTCTCAGCGATTCATATCTATTTTGACACTCAATGAGTGGATCTATCATCTCAACATTTTTAACGAGGGAATCTTCAGACATGTTTAACACATCAACTCTCTCGACATTTTTAACGAGGGAATCTTCAGCACCAGAATTCTCCTCGGGTTCACAGGGATTTGTCGCCGTAGAGTCATACTTAGTTATTGTAGTTTCATTTTTACCATTGACGTTATTTCTATCGAAAATGAAATCGTCTCTGCTGTTTACGCTAAAAAATCATTGCCACTGTTAGTTTGGTAAGTTTCTACCTGGCCTTTTTCTGACATACGAGTTTTATACTGTCCTCGCGCACGGACACGATTCAGTCTGCCTGGTCTGTTTAAATATTCTCGGCTGGACCTACAGTCTCTTGCGTAGTGTCCTAACTTATTACAACGGAAACAAACTAAATCACGCAGTGAATGCTCGGTGGCTGTCTGACTTGAACCTGGTTTGTACCAATCAGTCGGTTTCCTAGCCACAGTGGTTCCCGACACACTTTGTCCTTGACAGACACACTCATGATTGTAACACTTCGAGCAACGCTTTGTTTCAGCTGTCTCCAATGCCTGAACTTCTAGAGTTCCTAACTCACGATCAACAAAAGATTTTACGTGAGGTCTAGCACGGAAAGTTGGTCTTGGGAAATTGGGTCTCCAGTAGGGTCTACGCGTCCTACCTCTACCTTGAAATCCGCCTCTTGTCATTGTATGCACTTCGGCCTCATCACAGGCAGCTTCGAAGTTTGATTCGGACGAATGATCATCCTCAGCACAATAGATTTCCATAGATCTCTCAGATCGAGTCGCTAGTATTTGCTTATCCTCGGGAAAATTGCGAATTACAGTTACAATTCTCTGAAGGAGCTCTTCCGACGATTTGAAGGGTTTATTGAATAGTTTTTTTGAAAAATCCTCTGTTACTAGAGGGTTGATAATGGCCATAGCTAACGCAACAACTAAAGTATTCTCGACATACTTATCGAGGGCAACAGGATCGGGACAATTTACTACATAGGGGTGGGCTCTGTTCGAACACTCCGGGCTGGTCATTATTCTGTGGGTTAGCTTACGGATTTTGGACAATATTTCCACAAACTGACTCGCTAAAGCGTCATTACGTTTTAGGCGTACGTTATTCAGATCACAGGCGACCGCGTGCAAAGATCTTTCACCTTTTGATACGTAGATATTTTCTAACAGGTGCACAACTTCTTCGAAACTCAATTCATAACCTTCACTAATTATGGAGGCTACAACCGTATTGAAGTCGCCTACCCGCTTGTCTGCAGTTCGCAACAGTAAGTTTAGTTTAGCTTCCTCAGAGTTATCTGATAGCATATTGAAATATGCTCGCACATTCTTTATATGCGTTTCTAGTGACTTATTTTCTATGAAGTCCGGGTCGTTTCTACGTTTTCTACCTCTGTACAGCGGTAGATCCTGCCCAGCAATCACAACACTAGGTATTGGACCTACAATAGAAGTTGTCACCGTGGTAACGGTACTAGTTACAGGGCTAACTGTGGTAATGGCTGCGCTCGTAACAGGGGTAACAGTGGTGGTCGCCATCGTGAAAAAAATAGGCACTGAAACTCTTCCTACTCGGGTCACGTAAGGGGTGGTTCTTATGTACTCGTATTCGTCAGAGTCACTGTCCGACATAAGCACAAAAATAATCCTATATTCATAAACCTCTAATTTCCATTAAAAGAAAAATGTTCTACACACAATAAAATTTTCTACATGCAAATGATAATATTCTACATACAATAAAATTCTAACTCACATTTTCAGTGGACTTAAACCAGGCTAATGCTAATCCAGCACACAAAGTCAAAAAGTCAAGCTCGTGAAGTCGGCAGCAAACTGAACAGAGACAGGTTGCTCCAGCCTATTCTTATACGCTGGAGAACAATGGGCTCTAAAGGACAATGGGTGCACTTCCTTCAATTGTCCTGGAGAAGAACAATGGACTACCGTTTCCGCGTATACGCTCTCTCCCACTTACCAGGAATCTGCGCTTGCAATGCCTAGGCTGCTCGCCGCTCAGCTTTCACTACCAGGAATCAAGGAATCAGCACTTGCAATGCTTACTGCTCGCTTCCTACTCATTAATTTTTATAATGATGATGTATAATCATTAATTTGAGCGCATGCTTATTTTTAATTCGCAAGCAAACATTATCGGCGTACACTTAACTTAATATTTTGGCGATGCGTAGCTCTCGTAGATCTTCTCGTTGCAGATGACGGTGCGTAGATGCGTAGATCTCGTCGACAGACCAGGTTGTTGGTCTGGACCCTCACTTCATCTTCTCCTTTGAGTAGCGATGTAAATTTTCGATTTTTTCTCCCTCGAAATGTTTCTTTCTCGAAGAGTTTCTTTCTCGAAGAGTTTCTTGGAAAGCACTTCGATTTTTTGCGCTGACGTCTTTCTTCCTCTTCTCGATGCTCTGAAGTAATGTGATAACTATGCGACGTTACTCCAAACAGGGTGACCCTCTCATTTAAAATCACGGATCAGCAGAACTGAAGATCAATTCTTGATATCTTTCTTCTTCAATGGGGCAATGTGGCAATGTGGATATCTTTAATGTGGCACTCCCCATACTGGCCACCAAATATGTTCCGGCCCTTTTCAGTATCAGGCCGTAACCAAACGCGAATGAGGTTCGGGAGTGAATCAGATGCAGTAACGTAGTATCCTTTATTGTTTATTCAGAGTTGACACAGGCTTTGCAATTGGTAGAGAATCTTTAGATCGGAAGGTAATCTCGTACTTCTATAGCGCATCGGTGATCTCTACAGATGCTTTCTCGACGGTCGCGCTTCCGCTACTGACAGCGACGCTTCTGTTTGTAACGCGACCTCTACGGCTGACCGCCTCCTATGAACGACGATATTTCTCGCCGATTCTATTTATATAGGCGGCGGCGCACAACCGTTTCCACGAGCAGACTGAAGATTTTACGGGATCAGTGTTGCGCCACTGGCACCATGACGTAACACGCTGACTCGACCAAGCATTTTACTGAGCTCGTGGTGAAGCGCTCGCCCACTGCCCGTGCCAACAGGCCTTTAGAACTTCTATGAATAATGTCATCGAATTCGGTCATCTTTCGATAACACCGCATTTAAAATTACTGTCATGATCTTGGGGGCGCAATTGATCCTAAATCCCAGTCGGGTTAGGTAGTAACATTTATCTTGATATCGTACACGCTGGTACGGCCACAAACTCTGATCAACGTGAATTTGTAAGTAGGCAGATTGGAGTTCTACCAACTTTAATGGTTCCGCTTTCTGTCGCCACCGTCGCGTAGGCTCATCGCAAACTACGGCCTCGGCCCCGGGATGGCCCTCAACGTAACCATTTAGCTCCCTGAAATCAAGCACCGGTCAGACCTTGTTTTTACTTTCCTGGGCTATAGCCATTACCCAGGTAGCAAGAAATTATTAGGCCAATATTGGGTTGATAATTATTTATTGACCTGATATTGGAATCTTGGATTACAATAATAGGCTAATAACAAGAAAATATCGAAAAAAGATATATTTATTTATGATATCAACTTGTTATTGGGACAATGTAGTAAATAGTTTTATTTCGAATATTAAACTAACAGTGTATATATATATATATATATATATATATATATATATATATTATATATATATATATATATATATATATATATATATATATATATATATACGTACGATGTTCATATAAGTGGAAAGTATCTCATAATAATTAAAAATCTCGCAATTTAATAAAATTTGATAATATAAATTATTGTTGCCCAAATATTGGGTTGATATCGTACGCTAATAATACGGAGTAATTTGTTTAAAATGTATCAATAAAGTTAATGAATAGTTATTGCAGTCATTAATGAGTGCAGATATATTTGACAGATATCAAGAAATGTGAATACGTTACAATAATATGTATATTCAGAATTACTGTAATCACAGGTTCACAGTTCTTGTTTTTTCAGTCGTCCAATGAGTTTCGAAGGTCTAATTTGTTCAAAATATATGCTAAAATCGTTTGACATATGTTACTCTAGCAATAAATGTCTATATATTGAATTGAGAAGATATAAAGTCATTCACATAGATGATATAAATGACTTAATTTCGTAACGAAGGTATTGAGTAGGCCTATTCCTACCATATAACCCATTTTGCATGGATCATTCTTTGAGTAAAGCGCTTTCGTGCAATTTTTCAATCACACATATATATGCTGCTTAGATGAACGTATATATGCTGCTTAAGCCCGTATGAGACGGTGGCAAGAAGTGGCACTCATGGGTGCGAGAGATGCGCTCTCTTCTCCGAAGTCATGGCGGCCGCCGTCACCAACACACTGCAATGTTATTACACGAGACGGTGTTGGCCGGCCACAGACACGGCGCGCAGTAGCGCACGGAAATCGGAAGCTGGATTTGTTTTCATTATTTTATTCACCAATACATGTCTTTCAAGTCATGTTCATTTTCGACGGTTAATTCACAGAAATTCAAAATTAAAACATGGTTAATTAAATGCATTGATATTATTTTACGGGTTCTGATACCAGCAAAATATATATATACCATTTACAAAAGAATTATGAAATTAATATGGCTCAATATCTACGTCATATATCCCCTCAGGGGGATACAGATATTGTATCTATGGGAATTAGCGCTCCCAGGGGAAAAATGTGAGGGCCCGAGCTGAGAGTTAGGTAGGCCTTCTTTTTGTTGAAATAAAATGTTTTTTGTTATGTTAAGGACCACCTTTTTTCGGTTCACTACTGTCCTGTTTTTCAGCACCTCTGACTTTCTTCTTCAAATTTTATCTTGTTTCGTGAACTTCTTTCTCAACTTTACTGTTTCTATGCCCCTTCTGCATAGATTCCTCATTCTCTTATCTCCATACTAAATGGTGCCTTCCTCCTTCCTCTCTTCGATACGCTCTTTTTTGTAGCGGTTAGGGAGGCTTAAACTAACTTATAATCTTATAATCTAATCTAATCTACGTCATATATATATGATTAACAACTAGTGTGGAATGCGTGGCGCCCGTGAATGCAACTACGCTTGATTGCAATTGAAGGTTTTTTTTGCACGGTGGAATGCAGATTGATTGTCGTAAACATGAAAAACATCCAATACTGGTAATACTGAGGCACTTGTACACACAATTGCAGCATGTGCATTGGTACAGATAACTCTAATTTTAAGAGCAGGTACCATCTTTAATAATACTGCATCGTACATTAAAATAGCTCTGATGTAAGTGAAGAAATGACTATCACCACATTTTATATACTTGATTCGATTATTTAATGCTTGGTTTAGTCATCAGGCTGACATACAAACTTTAACACTGTACTGATTGTATTTTGAACAATAATAAATATGAGTATTAGAGAAACGAATTGAAAATTTGTACATAGCGGTACAGTATAAATTTACACTAGAACACTTACTCTCCTGAAAAAGTACAAATAGCGTAAAACATGCTAGTTTCCGTCATTTTTTACTTCTGCATAATGTTACTGTGATTTCGAACTTCCGAAAAAAAAATCATAATAGTAATTTTTATGCAGGAAACAAGAGAAGTAATAATACATGTGGAAGAACTAACTTGTTACCTACATTGGGCTGAGAATGAAGTATTTCATACAATGACGAAGAAGAGGCGCAATGAATGTCACCTTCGTCTAAGAATGGGAATACTATTGGAAATGGGAATCGCAATTTGGGAATCGCAATTTGGGAATACCATTTCATCAGTTCCTGTACCTGATTTCTGGGAATCTTTTTAGTTTTGTTTTCCTGCCTGAACTGCGACTGAAGTGTATTTATTTATTTACTCTGGAGTTAATTCAATCTCTGGCTTCATTTCTTTAAAGATGTTGTTTAGTGCTATTTTTCGTAGAGATCTATCTCTATACTCGCTACTTATCTCTCTACATAAACATGGGTGTGTTCTGAGAATTTCTATAAATAATGTGGTCGACCGCCCGCACCAGTCAGCCAGCGGCGGAGGTGAAGGGAGAGAACAACTTATCGCAGACATCCTTCTCATACGAAGCCTGGCTGGCTACCATGGAGCTAGGATATATGGAGGGAGCATAGCGCACTCCGGTCGGGCTCAATTTGGCTGCAAAAGTTGAAACACTCGGGCAGTGTGAATGCCCGAATCTGAGCCAACCACAGACGCTTGGCTGAAGTTGCTCCACCCACCTTCCCTACAACCCTTCCTCTCAATGGCTCTCATTTTCCAAAGCAAGATTAATACCTCACCACAAGTCAAAGGGTGAGGTGCGCGTGCAAGTCGCTCTAATTTTTTATAATCAAGGGCCTGTAATCTTTATGGTTTTCAACTCTTAATGTATCTTTGCTAGTAATTTTGATATTATCAAGTGTCTTTAAGTGAGGAAACACAATTTATTATCTTTCGGAGTCTTAGAATCCCAAATTAATCATTACCGACTGAATGATTAACTAAACAGCTGGAAGAGCATTCAGCGAGCGCGTGCGCACTCTAACGTAGTTGGTAGGTAACTGGCTTCCGTGCTGACGTCACACTCGCGAGACGGCTATTGGTTACCACAGACACAGGAGAAATCTCAAAAACTGGTTCTCTTCACAGACGGCTATGCTCCCTCCATATATACTCCCTCCACGCTGGCTACTGAGACAGCGTCGGCGTGCATGTTCGCCGTATCGTGCAGAGAGCGATCACGAATTTCCACACTCGTGTAACGTCGAACACGGCCACAGAGAGCAGAGTTGCGACAGAAAGAGAGGAAATGGGAGGAGCTAGCGATGCCACGCGCAAATGTTCACACTCCTTGCCACCGTCTCATATAGGCTTTAGGAGAAACCACTACGACCTGCTAAGGATACCACCAAAACCTACTGCAAGACAAGTACGAGTATATAAGTAAGGTCGCAGCTTCACTCGCCGCAATTAAGCGGGACTCAGTTGTTATAGCAGTAACAACTCCAGGCCTTACTGGCCAAAATTTTCCTGAGGAACACCTCTTCATCAAGTCCATAGTGACACAATAATTAGCTAATATAGGGTAAGTGAAATTATCATTGTCAGGGCCATATGTTTTACAAGTATCAACCTATCAGGAATTGAGTATTAAGCCAATGTTATTTTAGGGAACACTTCATTATAAAGTCAATATTGACACAATAATTAGTTGATGTTGGGTTGATGCTAATATTGTTATTGGGCCAATATATTTTTCTAATATCAACCGAATTTTCCCAAATAAGGTATTGCCCCAATGTTCATTTTGAATATCCAGTCAATGTTGAGACTGTATATTGGCTCAATATTAGGTCAATAAATTTTGCTACCTGGGTAATGGAATGATTCCAGTTGCACAGTTTTTCTCACACGGCCGCAACCAGCCCTTCGTTATCCAACTTTCCACCTCTCCATCAAATTTTCCTCTGGAAGGACCGGCGTTCACACTACTATAACTGTCGACAGTATTGCCTAACACCGGTGCCACTCCACCCTTTCACCGCTATTTTACAGTCCATTTAGACTCATCGAACTCCGCGTCGAAATCTTGATTCCGTATCACGACCGTTTCAGCAGATACACAAACCGAAGCAACCTCAGGTTTGCCACAAGGAAAACTCTCTGCTCCAAACTTAATCACCCGACCGTCTAGCGATACCCCACTACATCCCCGGACAAAATCCATGCAAAGTATGGCACCAACACCACGGCAAATCTCCGCCACCACACAACCTAGGGATACCTCTAAGTCAACCACTTTAATTAAAGCAGTAGCTTCTCTCTTGCAAGGAACCTCTCTCCGTCGAACGCGATAACGGAACACACCCCACCCGACGCCTCCGTCACCAATGTTGGAGTGAGAATTGACCGTGAACACCCCGTATCAAGCAACGTGCGTGCTCCTCGGCCATTAATCTCAGCAAGGTGAGTGGGAAGTGCATCTAACCCTGCTTTGGAAGAGCTGCCGGCGCACCAGCTCCCCCTGGCTTGTTTTTCTGCAGACAGTCCGGGGATATGTGACCATCTTTGCCACACCTCCTACATGTGACCTTGCACTTAGGGCATGATTTAATGAGATGAGGCCCACCACAGTTGAAACAGCTTATTTCCCGAGACTCAGAGGCACTGCCCCTTGAAGCCCCACCAACGACGGCTACCAAGAATCCGACAGGCTTTTCAACACGTTCTGCTAGCAACGATCGGGCTCGCCTTACGACTTTATCCAGCGCCAACGTTTCAATTTTCGTTAATGCGCGAAGCTCCCGCGCTACTTCTGACGGCAAACAAACCACGAACGTTCGCCACAAAAGTACATCTGACGTAATACCGGCTAGCTTGGCAAGCCTTCTCAAATCATTCAGAAAAACATCGACCGGCTCGTCACACCACACACGAATCGTGAACTGTTCGTACGCCTGGAATGAGTTCAAAGCAAATGCATCAACCAACGCAGATTCATTGTTCTCATAAGATTTCTTCTTGGCGTCACTAAGTTCACTGTATACCGCATAAGCACTTCTTGACAAGAACAACGGCACCATAGTCTCCAGTTCTGTTATATCCTTTAATTTTCCCATCAGTTCCCCACTCCACCACATCACCACTTCCATCAAATGGCCTCAAAATATACCCCAATTGTACAGCCGCTACCATTTTGGCCTAGAGAGCTTGTAGTAAATGGAACTCACTTCAGCTAAGACGAGGGTACTCGACGATACGACGAACACAATTCGATGCAAAGTTGAACAGGTAAAATTAAAAACGACAAAACGAACAAAAACCACAAGCAAAGCAACACAACACTTATAATAATAATGATAATAATAATAATGAAGGCATCTCCGGATGCTTTATTTCCAATCAAGCCTGATACATATCACCTTTTACATTGGATTTTCAAATGCCTTATAACTAACGCCAGGACGCTTTCCCCCGGTCAAGACCGGTACCCATTTCAGACACCTGGGTAGAGTGGGGTTGTAGTGATCGCCCTCAGCCGTACTTCAGTCTAAATTTCATAAATTATAAAAACCATCTTCTAAAAATTAAATAAAGTGAACGTAATCATTCTTAAAATTTTAGATCACTATTTTCATTCAACATTACCCTTAAATCTATTAAAATTTGACCAAAGAAATACTTCGACAAGAAAGAGCGGCGTTTTTACCTAGAACCATATCGCAAGTTCATCCGCTTCCGGAAAATTCCGGAAACGCTCGTCCGCTCAAAGCGCATATAAGGCCGGCTTCACAGGCAAAGTCGTCATTCTCTTATAGATCCTCCTAGCGCTTGGGCCCCAGAGCGGGCAATTGTAAGTATCAAGTGTAACGATAAGTGTGTATTATGTCTTAACTTTCCTGTGTTGTGTCTTAACTTGTTCCGTGTTAGGGAGCTCTCGTTATTGTGTCGTAGAAATATTCACTATGTTGTCTCTGTGCCAGTGTTAGTTAGTCACCAGCCTCAAGCTCACTGCCACATCTTTGTCATTGTTATCGTGTTTATGCCGTATTGTGCTGTCAGTTTTAACCGATGTTGGCATTTGCTCCTTAGATATTTTAGTGCTGAGCATAGTGTTAAGACACCTTGCTGCCCACAGAGATCATTTTTGGTTTGCTCATTTTTGTATGTTCCAGCTTCTAATTAATTGTGTTCTCAACTTTTGTATCTTGATTAAGTCAGGTTCAAATAATTTTGGAATTCCTCTGCAATTTTTAGTCAATGTTTGAATTCATATCTTGAGAAATGAAGCTATAATAGGTTATTTAAACCAATAGAGATTGTATCTTCTGTAGTCACTCACTCAAGTCAAGTCACATAAATAATCATTCTTTCTTGCTCAACGGAATAATAGAGTTTAGAGACTTCACCTTTTCTCATACTTATATCTTAGTACATTAATTATCTAATTACCTCAGTGCTTTAGCTATTATTTTTGGCTGTAGTTCATTTAAACTCAGTTGTGCTGCTGCTTGTAATGTCAGGATAGAGCTTGTGACCAGTTGGTCTGGAACACTGATTCTGGTGTTAAGATGATTCAGGCTGCGACTCGGGTGCTAGAGTTGCGGACTGATTCTTATCACCGGACTCCTGCCATTGTTTATCCTGTTAATGTTTCAGTTTGCGCAGTCTTGCACATGTGTTATGAATAGACTCGTTTTTTTGTTTGTTCAAATAATCCAGCACGATGTCCCCTGACAGGATCGACTGGACCACACATCCATGCACTCACAAACACGTATGAAACCAAACCCTAACTTCTTAATTCAAGGAGCTTACCTCCTCCAAGTTTTCGCCTTCAAGTCTCCTCCGGGTTCATCCTCCGGGTTTTGCCTCTGAGTTGATTCTCCAAGTCCCCTCCAATTTACTGTATGAAACTGGAAGGCCTGCATCCCTGCAGCTAAGCCGCTAGAAAAACTCCAGTCGTGACTGCCATTGGGTCGAGAGTCCCATCATTACCGAGTTTTCCCAACCGGTAACAAATCCCATACTCAGCACTCAAAATCACCAATCACTTAGTGTCGGAACCTCCACACTTACACCTTCATAGACTTCACCCTCCAGCACGCGCTTCACAAGCCTGAGCTGAACGAATCGTCTGAAGTCCTCCAACCTCCTCGGACTCTCCCCAAGAAGTCTCGCAACAAGAGTCAAGCCTCGCACGTCGGCGTGCAACCTTCTCCTCAATAAATCCCATACCGGCGAGTGAAACTATTCTCTCATTTTCCCCGGTGTTGGCTTGTGGTAATTTTGTTGTTTCATGGATTATTAGACGCTTGAAATATTGCGTCCGAATACCCCGAACTCCTTCTGAGTCAGAGGCCGGAAATCATTCAATTAGCAATTAAGTGTGCTTGAAAAAGCACTGGTGACCTCGCCATTGTAAAAGAACATCCTCTGGTGAATTCGATAAATTCCTTGATATTCAACCTTTAAAAATCAAATTCAATTAGTTCCCCATTTGTGAGGACTTTATAGGGTATTGTGCTTGGAATTTTTCTCCTATACCCAACAGAGAAACACTAAAGAACTAGCACGAAACAGTAAACAAGCACGAAACGCCGGCAGACAAGCGACCACACTACCGCCACAACCTCTCACTACGACGTCCATCATCTGTCTGCCTCTGCCGGGCCTGCCCCCCCGCCGGCCGCCACATGCTGCCAGCCACATGCCGCCGGCCACATGCAGCCAGCCACATGCAACCAGCCACGCCTCCCTAGCCACATGCCGGCAACCACACAGTACACACATTAAAGGGTCTCACAATTTTGTATATAAAAATACAAAAAAAAAAGGTTACTGAACGATTTACTTTAGAATTCCTATTCCACAAAAGGTACCCCGTAGAAAAGGCCGACGCTCGTACGCCGAGTCCAGAATTTAGTGAAAGTAATGAGTACTCAGCGCGGAAAGTTCAAAAACATAGAGCTGTACTCTGTCCCCCCTGTTGTTTGGATTGTACACAGAAGAATTAGCAGTTCGACTGAGAGGGAGTGGTTTAGGACTGAAAGTTGGTAATGAGAGACTGAGCTGTTTGTTGTATGCTGATGATGTGGTTGTGGTTAGTGAATGTGGTCATGAACTACAAAGGATGCTTGACATTGTGAATGGATATAGTACAGATTTCAAGATGAACTTTGGTGCCGATAAAAGTAAGGTCATGGTTATAAATAGTGATGAGACTGATAGAGACAGACTGTGGAATATTGGAGAAATCAGAATAGGTAGAACAAAAGAATACAAATATCTAGGTTGTATGATGAGTGAAGATGGATGTACTAGAACTAAAGGTGAGAAAGTGGCTAAAGCAATGCAGTGGAGTGGACGGTTAGGTAGTGTGGCCAGATACAGAGCAAACAAGTACGAATGTGTGAGAGGAATGTGGAAGTATGTTGCTGTACCTAGTGTCATGTATGGTATGAGTGCTCTTGCCTGGAATGGAAGTGATCTTGAAAAGCTGGATGTGATACAAAATAAGGTAGGACGTGTAGCATTGGGTGCTCCGAAATGGACAGCTACAGAAGCCATTAGAGGTGACCTAGGGTGGAGCCTATTTTCAGAAAGAATGATGAAAGCTGTGCTGAATTATAAGGTGAGAATTGAAAGAATGCAGAATAGCAGGTGGGTAAGGCGAATCTTTGAATGGAATCTGAGTGTAAGCTATTGGGAGAAAGTATGTTGGGGGCATGCAAGGAAACTCAGTATGCAAAAGATTATTCATGTTAGAATTGGGAGACCTGTGGATGACTGGAGTTTAATAAATGTAGGAGGTGTAGGGCCTGAGTGGGACTGCAAGAGGTGGAAGAAAGAGATTGAGAGACGAACAAAAGAGTATGGATTGAATAAGTGGAAGCTTAGCATGATGCGCAAGCCTACACTTAACTGGTATATGAAAAAGAAAGCACCTAAGTTTGAGCTGTTCTATGATGGTAGTTTTGGAAGTCAACTCTTGTTTGCTGTGAGATGTAAGTCATTGAGTGTGAACAGACGTACATGGAGATGGAATGAGAAAAATAACAGATTATGTCAGCAGTGTAATAGTGGAGTAGAGGAAACAATTGAGCATTTAGTGCTGGAATGTAGTAAGTATGAGCAAGAGAGAGAGAGTTTTATGAATGTGGTGTCTGAGCAGTATGGAGTGAATGAGTGGAATGCCAGATGTGCTGAAGATGATTGCGGTATGAGCTGTCTTGCTGGATTGGATCAGGAGTGCAATTTGAGTATCATCGAAGCTATGAAATTGTTTCTTGTGCGTGCCTGGAGTAAGAGACAGTGACTGGAATGAGCCAGTCAGGTAGAATGGTCAGTAATGACCCAATATGCCTGGGGATGGTGTTTTGACGCACTGGCTATCCCAGTGACGCCATCCAATGGCAGCTTGTGACGAGGATTGGTAAATCCTGAGTAGTTTAGTGGACAAGTCTGGTACCAGGCGCTGAACTCTCTGTGTGATAACTGTGGAGGGAATTGTAGGCCGTTACAAAGGCCCCGACGCTGTCGGCCCTCAATTTCAAGTTCAAGTTCAAGTTCAAGAGCATTGAAAGTAGACGTAACTCAGACTAACCCATGGAATAACTCGTACCTAAAAAATTTGACGACTTTTTTGATACAGACTGGGACTCTTTAGTCTCCATTCATATACTAATGACACCTCTGGGATAATTTCTTGGGGTTTCAATGTTGGTTGTTTGTACATACTGGCTCATCCAGCCCTGGAAACAAAGTTTCAATCAAAATCAAAAATGTGTCAGAAAATTGACACTGAAGGAGCCACTGTCTGCATTCTAACCTGCTGAAAAGTGTCACTTACCTGTAGGTAGTAGCATACTAAGCCTAGTTGCCATTTAAGCTTATAAATGTTTTAAAGCTTTTAAATGTTGAATCTAAATTGCTACAAAGCTTTCAATTTAAAAAAAAGCAGCCATTAAGATGAGTCCCAGATAACTTTTTGCCGGAGATTTTTACTTTGGAATTACATTAGTGAACATAATTCTAATGTAAAATTTCCAATGATGATTTTAGATCTAACATCTAATGATCTAAGTACTGATCAAACAGTAAGAAATTTGCTAATAATTTGAGAACTAGGAAGACATTAGCTTAGTTAACTACAAGTGCAAGTAAAATATAAAACGTTCAAAATATAAAAAAATTCCTTTAGGTGTCAGTTATCAAATTAAATAAATCAAATAATCATTCGTAAAATGAAATAAGATATATTTTCCTATCTGTAATGAAGTAGATTAATGTTAGGGATTGTGAATTCTTTGTTTTATCATTTTTTTGGTAAATGTTGAGGACTTGACCATAATCGATTTTCCACTTTTTGATCAGCAAAGATTGTTGATGAGACCAAAATAAACAAGTTTTCATCAATGCACTTTCCGGCGGAAATGAGTATTTTAAAAGTTATGGCGTTAAATGAGTTACCGGAACTCCATTGTGCATCCCCCTATTTCAAACGTAAAGAGGTTGGGTCGTGAGGGGTAGCCACAGTTCTTTTAGTTTTATAATTTTCACTAAAAGAACTGTTGCTACCCCTCACGACCCAACCTCTTTACGTTTGCAATAGGGGGTTTGCTCTTCGTCGGCTTAGTTGGCGCGCGGGAACGCCTGTTTACTTTCACGTCGGACCGCGCGGTATATTTTTCCCCGCCTCAAACACTGGAGTTACGGTAACTCATTTAATGCCATAACGGTCAATATTGAATATAATGTTGTCAACAAATTTCATAAATTTGTAGGTATAGATAGGTAATATAGTTGATTTTAAGTCGTTTTACACGAATGACAATGTGCCCGGAAATGCTTATTTTTGGAGATATTTAACTTTGAAGTTGTAGGAACGTCGTTTATAAAATTGAACAAACGGAGAGGTAAATAAGCAGAAATCCGGTTCTGACGTAACGATAGGTAAGGTTAGGTTTGGTAAAGTTAATTTAGTTAAGTATCCTAACCTAAGTAAGCCTAAAATATCTTAATTCAACTCAACCATACCGAGGCCGATGACTCCCGCCAAAAAACTTGGCGTGGTCCGCGTCCGCAAAAAGCCGGAAGAGCCCTATCGCAACTGCCGTTAATGCTATTCTGACTTGGCGTTATTTATCCTATATCTCCTAAACTAAGCATTTCCGGGCACATTGTCATTCGTGTAAAACGTCTTAAAATCGACTATATTACCTATCTATACCTACGAAATTATGAAATTCGTTGACAACATTATATTCAATATTGACCGCCATAACTTTTAAAATACTTATTTCCGCCGGAAAGTGCATTGAAGAAAACTTGTTTATTTTGGTCTCATCAACAATCTTTATTGATCAAAGAGTGGAAAATCGATTATGGTCAAGTCCTCAACATTTACCTTTTTTTTTAGACTAGATTACAAAATATCTAAAGCAGTAGTATCTCCTAAGTCAGTTGTTTTGAATAAAGTTTGTTGCTGTGGTATATTGCTTCTGTTAAAGTGCCTCTTAGTATTGCATTATCTAATGTATCATTGACTGCTACTGCCAATGAAGTGCCTCTACTTTCCCTATTAGGCTGATGGTGAATTGTTTGAATTTCCTACTGCAATAGTAAAAGATGAGCCACAACATTTGGTAAATGTTAAGGAGATGCTACTAATCAATTTTCAAAATTTTTTAGCCTGCATCATGATAATTACATGAAATTAAACAACTTTTCTTCTATGTAATTTTTGGGCCAAATGAGTATTTAACAAGTTATAGCAATATGTTAATTTGGTCAATATAAATTTTAATGCACTCACAGAAATTAAAAAAATTTTTCCCAAGAATCACTAAAGGACTAAGCCCTACATTTAAAAATGTTTTACAAGACTGGCATTCTGCTCTCTGATACATTATATTCAAGATATAACAATAATTACGTTCAGATAGTATTAACATTATATAGTCAGTTGCTTAGTTGCCACATTGTTGGATCATGCCCACTTTGGGAGGACACGCCCACCTTTTTGGCAATAAAATAACAGCAAAGGCTTAAGTAAGTTAGGGTAAGCTATTTTAGGTTGATTAATGTTATGTTAGGATATTTTATTCAACTAGCCTAATATTACCAAACCTAACTTCACCCATCCTTACATCAATACCGTATTACAGAAATTTACGTGTTCGTTCCTTCACTTTTATGTATGACATTCCTATAACTTCAAAGTTGAATAATTCTAATATTATGCATTGGTGAGCAGAATGTAGCTAATTCATATAAAATGTTTTGGTCAATGTTGCGTTTAATGCAATCACGGAAATTATTAATTCCGTTCCCAAGAATCACTGAAGACACGCATGTAAAAACGTTTTAGAAGAATGACATTCTGCTCGCTGATGCTTTATTTTTGAATTATTCAACTTTGAAGTTGGCTTTCGCGTGCCAAAAGACAGGATGTTCCAACAACGCAGCAAACGGGCCAAGCGGAATTTAATAACGGAAGCTAACCTCCTATTACAAACATAAACAGGTTGGGTTGTGAGGGGGTGCCACAGTTCTTCTAGTGAAAATTATAAACAAAGGCTCTAACCTACCCATTAGGGTGACGTCCGCAATTGTGTTTACATCAGCTCCAAGATGGAGGTGACTTTACTGGGTGGCCGCCATCTTGGAGCTGATGTAAACACAATTGTGGACGTCACCCTAATGGGTGGGTTAGAACCTTTATTTATAATTTTCTCTAGAAGAACTGTAGCACCCCCTCACAACCCAACCTGTTTCCATTTGTAATAGGGGGTTAGCTTCTGTTATTAATTAAATTCTGCTTGGCACGCAAAAGCCAACTTCGAAGTTGAATAATTCAAAAATAACGCATCAGCGAGCTGAATGTCATTTATGTAAAACGTTCTTAAATGGATTCCTTTAATGATTCTTTGGAATAAAATTCTTCATTTCTGTGATTGCATTAAACCGGACATTGACCAGTGTTTTTAAATGTATTCCTTTAGTGATTCTACGGAATGAAATTTTTAATTTCCGTGAGCGCATTAAAATGCATATTGACTGTTAATTTGTGTCTTTGATGGCTAAAATGCACTCAAATAAACAGCTACTGATTATTTTTTAAATTTTTTTTGCTTGAATCATAGTTATTACATCAAAATAAACAACTTTTCTTCCATGCACTTTGGCGCAAATGAGTATTTAACGAGTTATAGCGGTATGTTAATTTTTGTCTTTGATGGCTGGAATGCGCTCGATCATTTGAGCGCATCGGAAGGGAGAGTCCTTTGTAGTCTTCCTCTTAGAACAATTTCTTCCTACTTCAAACACCAGAGGTGCAGTAAGTAATTTTCTGTTATAACTTGGTAAATACTTATTTGCCCCAAAAAGTGCATAGAAGAAAAGTTGTTTATTTTGATGTAATTCCCATGATACAGGCAACAGAATTTCGAAAATCGAATAGTAGTATCTCCTTAACATTAACCCAACATTTGAATAATAAACCAAATTACTTCTCTTGCATAGCATGAAATTAGAATTTTGGAATATCATTTCTTACTTTTTTTAATTTTTTTTATTCAATCTTATGATTCCATATAGGTAGTGGATATAGAAAAAATCCAGTCCTTTTTAGCTAGGTAACTGACTTTGTTTAATGGAATATGCAATATAATAGGAAATTTTAGAAAATGGCAATGTTCAAGTAGTACTGCTAAGTTCAGAAACATTTTTGGATACAAAACTTCTATGCAGAAGAAATTTATCTGGATACCATCTGCTAAGCACTGGTATAGTAAGTTGGCTTCCTCTTTACTCACAATGCAAGAACTGAGCATATAAATGTAGTTGAAGGTGAAAATAGAGCACAGGGTCTATATTATTTACACTGTATTGGTTTGCAGCGATAAAAAAATGCTTGTTACAAAGCATAAGTAACTATTTAGAAGGTTTTCAATAATATAAGAACATTGAGCAGAATTAACTGGTTCATATGCAGGCAGCTTAATTTGTTCAAAGCATTTTAGCTGTGGTAATAAGTTATTATTTTAATTAATTTGTATTTTGTCATTTTAAACAAATTAGCACTTCCATATCTCTGCGCTAAAAATTTTAACAGGATGCTAGTTTAAAATATTTTTGTGCACTTATCAAGGTACGAATTTTATTTTATTTATATCTAGGCTAATCCTAATTTGGTGTTATTATTAGATATTCTACTAGATTGGTACACCACTCTACTAGATTGGATTGGCTAGTGGTGGTAAGATATTCTACTGTGCCACCACTAGCTCAATTTTCATCTGAACAGAAATAATAAACATTTGTATCTCTCAGCTATCTTAGAGTGTGTCAGAAGACACAATGAAATAGTTCCAGTAGTAGATTCTTGCTAGAGAATTGTCTGTTTTGTCTGATTCTCATAAAAGTTATCATTTTGATGGCATCCTTTACCACTTACTAGGAAGGTATCCTAAAACTAAATGAAATTTGGTCAGAAATAATGCCATTTATTCTTTCCAAGTTAATGGAAGCTTCAAAAATTGTTTGAGATTGATTGATTGATTTTATTTTAGTTTCCCATACTTGTTGCCATTTTGTTTGACAAAATATGTTTCTATCAGTTCTTTCCCCTGACCCATACCTTTTAATGTGTTCGATTTTACTCTTAATTTACTTATTTTGTATTTTATCCTTAAACATGGAGTAATATGAGCAAAATATTTCAGTCTGTTTAGATCTCCTGACATTTCAAATTAATATGGCTAATTTTGAAGTAAGCTATTTTCCAAGTTACTTCAATATAGATGACATTTTAGCATCCCAAGATAGAGTTCCTTGTAAGTTTGAAGTTAGTGTTAAAGGATTGGGTAAGTAACTTGAAATAAATTTAAAATTATTGAAATGGAAATCAATTCTAATTATAGCACACTAAAATGTCCCATTTTTCACCTTACTTGATGAAATGTTTTCAATTGAAAAATAACATAAACTTTAGAAATCATTTGTCATGCATTTTTAAGTGCTAAGCTTTGGAGTCCCCTTACTCTGGAATTCATTATGCTCTTGGCAGGATATCTGGACCCATCGAGTGGCAGTGATGACATTAAGGCGGGCTCGAAAATGGAGGTGCCGTGCTGGCTGGCGCGTCGGCTCAGCGCCGCCGGGCGTGTGCCGGCCGTGACGGCTCAGTTGCCGGTCACCTACAGGGACAAGTACAGGTACAATTCAGCTCCTGTCTTCAACATCTAAATGAAATTTCACTAGTCATAACAATCCAAATCAAAATAGTTGAAAGTGCAGTTTGCATTGCTACCTTGTGTTGAGTTTGTATCTTGGTAGTTAGTTGTTCTGAAAATGAATGCTGCTTTCTTTACTCAGCTTATGAGATTTTTTATTTAGTGCAGAGGAAAAGGATCAAAGAAATAAATCCTGAGAATGGAAAGAGAACGTAAATGATGTAAAGCAATAAGAATAATAAATGTAGCTGATGAATGACTATGTTTTTGTTATCTTCTGCTAGTTTGCATCATAATTATTTTGATGCTGCTAAAGCATGAGATCTACCTCAAAATAGTGCTGTACCGTCAGGTTAGGTTACTAATGGATATCACTTAACTCCATGTATTTAATTTAGCGTTTAAGACTTAAATTATATATCTCAAACTGCACCTGGGTAGGCGATATATAGCGGTAGACCTCACGCTATAGGAGCACCATTATTTTCTTCTCATTGATGCACAAAGTTAAAAATTGGGAAGAGCAAAAAAACGTACTATATGTGTGTGTGTGAAATTTATATTGTAATGGATCAGGTTGAAAGTTAACCAGAACCCTTTTGTTTACCGAGAGAAGGAAAGGATTTCTTGATGTTCTACAAGTGTTTCTTAATTCTTAAATTTAAATCTCTTGAATAAATGTAACATTAATCAGTGTTTATCCTAGCCATATTTTATAATGGTTTAACAATTAACAGAGAAATACTGACGGCTGATGCTTCTGTAGTTGACCTACAAAAGCTAGGGCCCCACTACTACGAACTCGGTCTTCATCTCTTGCCCCTCACATCGGTGGCTGACAGACCAAGACTAGCTGCTCTGTTAACCCAGGTATGCTGCGTTTGTTGCTGCTGCTTTTCTGAGATGTCTTTTTTACATCATGAAATATTGCAGAATCATATATTTGAACAATAAATTGAAATTGAATGGGAAATGTTTATTAAGAATCATCTTTTTTTGTCTGGTAAATAGAAGATGGTACTTCTTGGGTTCAGATCGTTTTCCTGAGCCTAGATCACGTCTTCTTCTTAGATTAATTATACAGTTAGAATCCTTGATAGGGTTAATGTAAACCAAAAGAGAGATTTGGTGCATGCTACTCAAATGAAGTTATGGCTTTCAGCATACACTGTTACACTGTAATACACTGTTTGTTGCAGGTGTTGAGAGATAGACTAAGGACCTTGATGGATGATGCCCAACACTGCAGCGTAGACGAGACCGCACACAGGATTACCAAGCTAGACAAGCTTGAAGTGCGGCTGTTCCGTGGTGGCCAGGTGAGGCGCGAACGGTTCTTTGGGCCGCATTGGATTGCTATCCTTTGATAGCGATCTCCTTTGCCCATGCTGTGAATCAATTTGTCTCTGGGGTCCTCAATATAATTAGAATGATCGCATGGTGTAATGGATGACATGGCGGCTGAGTTCAGAATTTAAAACTAACTTTTCAGTGCAAACCTAACTGGTGCGACTGTAGTATTGAAATTAATTCCTTAAATGGATCAGATACTGTTTGTTTGATGGTCAATTTCTGACTAAGTGGTGTAATACATAAATTTTTTATAAGTGAAATTTATCAGTACGATAGTAATTTCCGTAGTAGATGAATCGTGTGCGTTGGGGTAATTAGGGTAAAGTCATTTCAGGGAAAAGTGTATTTTGTTAGAACATTGCTATTAATGAATATTTGGGACACACAGGCGAGCGTGAAGGACTACCATGCGTGGCTGCAGCGCACCTCCCACCTCCTGCAGATGGCGCCGCTGTTGGCTGCCTCCAGGAAGAGGAAGCGACAGGAATCGTAACTGCTCCTCCCTTGTGTGTTGCTGTGGTCATGTCCTCTTGTCGGCTTGTGCAGGCAAACCTGTCAGTCATGTGTGCACTGGATGACTTTCCTCATTTTGAAAATCATGTAACTTTCATTAATGGGTACAGTAATACTTTATTTTATGATTGAGGAAGAAACTCGTGCTAACTTTGAACGTATTGCCTATAGGCCTGGCGATTGTGTCCGAGCTTCGCATGAGCCTGGCATTGTTTTATAATATTTTATATATTTCCTATCCATGAAAGACTTTTCTTTGCAGAATTTGAATTAAATAGGACATTAGGAAAAAACATGTTGTGTTTCCCGGGTCTTCTTCACCGGCGCTAGCTTGCTTCATTGAACTGTGCGGTGCGTGAACACGTTTTAATTCGTTTTCATGCATGAAGGCGACGGACGTATCGTTCTTACCACCACTATGATTGGCTCCTAACAACTCGTGTTCACTCCTTGCTGCCGTTAGCCATGCCATGGAGTTTTTTTGCGTTTCCAATGGTGAAGCATTTGTGTATAGACTCCGATGTGGAACTGATTCTAATTTCATTGTTTATATTTATTATAACCTCTCAGGGATACAAATATTGTATCTATGGGAATTTTCACTCCCAGGGGAAAATGTGTGAGGGCCCGAGCTGAGAGTTAGGTAGACCTTCTTTTTGTTGAAGTATATATTTTTTTTTTTATACGGACCACCTTTTTTTCGGTTTGCTGCTGTCCTGTTTTTCAGCATCTACTATTTTCTTCTTCAACTTTTATCTTGTTTCATAAACGTCTTTCTCAACTGTTTCTATGCCCCTTCTGCATAGATTCCGCATTCCCTTATCTCCATACTTTATGGTGCCTTACTCCTTCCTCTCTTCGATAAGCTTTTTTTGTAGCCGTTAGGGAGGCTTAAACTAACATATAATTTAATCTATTTACTACAAATGTACTATAAATTACTGTTCATTGCTTCTGTAACACGTGTCGAATTAATTTATAAAGAATATGGTTTGCTGAAAAGGCAGGAGAGTTTGATTAATTGTAAAAAAATACGTCGACTACGTAGCTACAATAATCCTAGTGGGAATATTCCCTAAATAAAATAAAAACTGGAAGAAATAAAAAATAATATTTAATTTCAAAACTGAAACTAAGAATTCACTGCAAATTCTAATCTATAATGATGACCAACTTTTCGTGTTGACTTTTTTAACGAGTAAATGAAATAATTTTCTTCAATCATTTCATTTTTTAATTTCCCTTTTTGTATCTGCTCTTCCGAATACGAGTAAGTAGTGAAAGAATAGTAAGGTTACATTTGCTATGAAGGAAGATCGGTGGTTAAAAACGATAAACCTCAAGGGATTGGAGTGATGGGGATGGATAACCGACATGGTTATATTGTTGGGAGTAGCCACCTTGTGATGCCGAAGTGTCCGGCTTGTAGATAAGCTCTTTGAGGTGAGGCCTGGCCTCATTGCCTTGTATTTGTGAGCGCATCAAGATTCATCTCGAAGAAGAAATTTCACGATTCAGTCGATAGCACTATCAGTAAGAGAAGAGTTTTTGGCATTATCAATAAATGATTCTAGATAAGACGATAGTAACTGCCCTCCATTCAAGCTACATAAAGTTTACTACTGCGAGAGGAGGTACGCCAGGTCACAGAGGCCGAAACCGTCATGCTGAACTTGCCTTTCTTTTTCGCCGCCTGTCTCACGTGAAGGACGCAGACTTCCACCTCCATTGACGTGAGCGAGGCTGGTTGAAAGTATCAACGAATGACAACTGAAGTAATATGCGGAATATCTAACATGGAACCTCTTCAAAGAATTCGACAGTTAACCTTTAAAAGTGTCAGAGTTGTGTTTTACCATTCAATCTATTAATTCAATGACTGCAATCAGTGTTTTGCCCATTCATTGTCTCGACATTTAATAAGCTACTCGGAGAGTTTGCTGTCAATTTGCGCTGTAGCTAAGATTTCATCTCAAATATTAAATTTTGTATCCTCAAGAAAGGGAGGACAACATCTAGTTCGATAGGAGCGGCCTTCAAGCTATGAGGTTACTCGCTCCTCACCAGCTTGGATAAGAGGCCTGAAGTCTATTCCTTGTAAAATTACGCTGTCATACTTAACTGGTCCTGTCTTGTAGCACCCCCCTGTTGTATTATCTGCTGTATTAATAAATTAGACAACCGCTCTGACTTTCCCTCCCCACAATAGGAGCTATGAACGGTAACTGACTAAAACATCGTTCCTCCGGTTTGGTCTTTCGTTTTGGATATTAGATGGAAAAAAAAATTTACCACCTCTGCATTACTTTGGGGGAGGTACAAAGAGGAGAATACTCGTCGAGCTTTCTGGATCATAAATCTGTTCGGTATTGGGATCCAGTCGAGTTTTTTTAAAAGAGGGGTGACATGATCGTATTTATTGAAATTTCCTTTGCATACCACTTTGGCGGCGAAGTTTAGACATTTTTGCAACTCTTCCTGACGACATTGAGGTAAATCTCCCCACACAAGACTGCAGTAGTCCAGACGCGATAAAACTAAAAACTGAATCACTAATAATCTAGATTTTTCGTCAAGTGTGTTCTTTATACGATGAAAGAACATTAAGGTTCCGTTAATTTTGTTGCACATTGTTTCGACGTGTGAATTGAAAGTCATATTTTTTTCAAACCAAACACCCAGATTTTTAACCTTATCGACTGGTTTAATTGTATCGTCTCCGAATGTTAGCTTGAATGGTGGTAAATTTTCAGTCGCATTCTGTGATCCAAAAATAATGCATTGCGTTTTACTTGCGTTAAGTTTGAGGCCATTATGGTCATACCACAATTTCAGATTTCTCAGAAGGTTTTCAGCGTTGGCTTGTGTTTCTTTTAAATCCGCTGTTGAGCTTGTCATGGCAATTTGCACGTCATCAGCACAAATTGAGATTTTTGTGTTTGCCGGCATGGTGGGGAAATCATTGATGAAAATTGAAAATAGGAGTGGGCCGATGATTGAACCTTGAGGAACGCCAAAATTATTTGGTATTAATGATGACCTTTTGTTATTCAAGCACACTGCATGAGAGCGGTTTAGTAGGTAGCTTTCAAACCACTGAGTGTCTATTCTGAGGTTTGAAATTTTTTGTAGAAGTTTCTTATGCTCAACGCTGTCGAAAGCTTTGGAGAGATCGAGCAATAGTGAGAGAGTTAATTTTTTTTGGTCAATATAATTGTAAATTTTTTCTGTTATGTTTAACAGGGCGTCCTGAGTACTGGTATTCCTTCTGTAAGCATGTTGATTACGATGCAGTAGATGTGACTCGTCTATGTAAGACGAGAGCTGGTTTGTTATTACTTTTTCTAATATTTTGGACATAACAGGCAGGAGACTGATTGGTCTGTAGTTTGACGCTATATCGATATCACCAGATTTATGAAATGGCTTAATAATGGATAGTTTACATTGATTGAGGAACGATGTTTTAGTCAATTACCGTTCATCTAACGTGGGACAAAAAGCTCTCTCAGTTTCTGGAGCTTTTTTGTGGAACAAGCTTCCCCAGCATAGCAAAAACTCTAAAACTGGAAAAGAATTTAGAGTAAATGTGTCACGCCATTTTGCATCTCTGTCATAGGGCCTGCAGCATTTCGGTATGAACTTCCCATCTATCAGAAATTTTAATTTTCCTGGAATTTCTGTTACAAATTTAGAAACTTTCATTTTACGTTTGCTAAGCGATTCGTATATTCATCTTACTTATTTCTGTCGACAACAATGAGCACCACAGCCGTCAGTTCAATGCAGCAGAACGAACGTTCTTTCCATAATTAGAAGTATTTCCTCATCTTTATTTTATTATTTCTTTCTCTTTTCTGTATTAATATTTAACGTCCGTATGACAAATATACCATGAAATACATTTTGTGTGTACACCAATAAACAGGTTTTAGATGTGAGGGTTGTGCAAAGTTTACAATGGATTAAATTTTGGCTAACGTTGTCTCGCTTTTTCAAATCATTCTCGAAGATGTTTTCAATCGATTTTTGGCTGAGCTGGGGGGAAGGGGGTAATTTAAGCATTGCATTTAGTCTTTTTATTTTTTTATTTTTTTCCGTGCGTTCAGCGCACACGAGCACTGAACTTTCAAATCGGAAAAAACTCTAAATTTCTGTAATTAAAATTATCACTTTGGATCAAAGCCTAATCTACCTATATGTGCCAAATTTTGTAAATATTCTCCACTCTGATGTGATATCCGGCCTCAATGTTACTCCATTTTATCCCACGTACACATGTCCGTATCATGCTGAAGAGTTGTGTTGCTTCTTGACTATAACCTGATTTTTCTTAAAAATTTCTGTGAAGAAATTAAAAACCAGTTCATTTTTATGTTTTTCGAAGTCTTCTTTTCCTTTTAGTTATTTTTTTGCGAAAAATTTCTTAGGATTACAGTGAGCTCAATTGTCATTTTCTGTGTAGTAGATGGTAGGTTGCTTTTATCTTTTATTTTATATATGTATTTTTTTCTTATATTTCATTTTCAATAAGTATATATATTAATATGTGTGTGTGTACGTGTGTAGGTATATATATGTATCTACATATATAGATATACATGTTTCTATTTCATTATTTCATTTCTTTACGCAAAATCTATCCGGTTAATAAATTTTATTGCACTAGCGAAATGATTCAAAAATAGATCTATCACTTCCCCAGAGGACGTTTCTGTGAATCGGATTAATGTCAAATATAATTCATGAAATAAAGTGCAATTTGAGCATATGAATCGTAGTAAAATTATCTTTCTGTCCGTATGTTGTACAAGCTATGAATTTTGATATTGAGTATATTTTTGTTTACCCATTTCTACCAATATTTTGTAGATATTTGTCAATCATGAGTGGTAACCGGCTTACACTGTATCTCTATTTTATCCCATGTACCCATGTCCGCATGATGTGGTGAATATCGAGAAGATATGAAATATGTTTTTGGTTGTGGTAGGGCTTTGCATATTTTTAGGGCATATTTTTCATTTCTCATTCAACTACCCTTGACAGAAATAGACTATTGGCACGCCACGTATGGTTTGTCTATTAGTACGCCTCGTATATTTTGTCTATTAATCTGCCTCGTATGGTCTATCTATTTGTACACCTCTGATAGCTTGTCTATTAGTACACCTCGTATAGTTTGCCTATTATTATGCCTCGTATGGCTTATCTATTTGTACACCTCGGATGGTTTGTCAATTAGTACTCCTAGTATCGAACTTTTGTTAGACTACTAGCACACCACGAATGGTTTGTCTATTAGTACACCTCGTATATTTTGTCAATTAATATGCCTCGTATGGTCTATCTACTTGTACACCTCTGATAGTTTGTCTATTAGTACACCTCGTATAGTTTGTCTATTATTATGCCTCGTATGGCTTATCTACTTGTACACCTCGGATGGTTTGTCAATTAGTACTCCTCGTATGGAACATTTGTTTTAGGATGTCCTATATTAAGAAACTTTTTAAAAGCCAATATGTTGGCATGTATCTCATGTGACAACTTGGAAATACACATTTTTTCTTTTTTTTCTCTGTTGGTCGTAGAACCTTGTCGGGTGTCGCCTCCTAAACCCTGCACTTGAAGATGAAAACATAAGATACACCCGCGACACCAACACAAGTAAACGCATTTTTTAAGTTTGAAAGAATAGGAAAAATGAAATGTAAATATTGAAACTTATGGCAAATTGAGAAAAGCTTTAGAATGGTTGCGTCTTTCTGTGCTCGTCACCTAACAAAGAAGGAACGTGTTGAAGTATTGACGCACAGATGTGCGTGCTTTTAGTTTCACAATGCCGATAAAAATTCCTTGTATTCTCAGCCTGATTATTTTGAAACATCATGTAATAATGCGTTGTCCAGCCGCCATTTCAAGTTACTAAAGTCATTTTTTGTTTGTTCATCATTTATAGAGTCTTGCTCCTCAAAAGTGGATAGGGAAGGTTACTGTATGATGTGATTTACTTAATAGCTATTTCTTTACGTTAATTCGCTAGTGTTTTGCACGATTTGGAAAAGCACTGCCTCCAGAAATATCAATTTCGTTGGTATGTTATGGGCGTTTCTATGATAATCGATAGGGTTGTGACACTGTGCATGCATATTTTTGCTGCACATGCACGGTAATTTTAGCCGCATATGCAGTGAATATATGCATTTGTAGGAAATGCATTACTGTATATGTATTTAGTAAGTGCCTATAATGCATTTTAGAACATGCGTAAATTAATTTCTATAGAGAAAATTACACGTTGAAAAAATTTTCGCTTGCTAACTCAAATCAAATAAAACTATATGGAAGTTTTTTCATTAATTTATAATAGAAACTTTTGTACAAGTAATGTAGAACCAGATACAGAATATAGAACAAATATAGAACAAGATACATAATGTAGAACAAAAAAGGAAAAATAAAGAACAAGATTTGGTACATAAAAATTGTTTTAATTTTGTTCAACACATTTGACAATCACATTATATTTTAAATTCTCAAAGTTAAAGCTCCTTCTGTTATCTGCCAAGATACGCTTGTAGTGTGAAAAACCTCTCTACTTCGCATGACACAAGAGGAGCAAATTCAAGACAATTCAACTCATTTGGCGAGAACTGCTATAACATTTCATTAGTGCTCTTTGTAGAACTTTTGCATAGAATATAGCTCAGATTTTCCATAACGTTATATTCTTTATTCTTAGAAAAAATCACCGACAACTTTTCATAATATTTCTTGTCGTAATGGTTCTTTGAAGTGTCTTTCATTACATTGATTCCGGAAATTACATTAGAAATTGAGAGCCATCTAATTTCCAGTTGTTCTTTAGTATTTGAGAGTAGCAGAAATTTGGAACTGATAAGGCTGAGGTTTACTCTTAAATGAAAGTCTTCCAGAAGATTTTTACACTCATTTATGCTGCTACTTTCGTCGCTGTTGAAAGCCGTAATTACTGCAGCTAGGGTAATCATCAAATATCGAACAGAAACCACGTGTGTCTAGAAACAACCTTCATAAATCGGTAACTTTTGCTCTGAATAACTGTTGCGGGCCTCAAGATTATTCTTGAACAGTTGCTTTCTTGTTCTGTGATGTCGCTTTGAAGACAACGTAGTTTGTTGGAATTTATTCATTGTTCTAAAAATCGAACTCTTTAATAAGATAATTTCATCAATATCGAACATGAATCGAACAAGAATTTTGATCCAAACAGGTTTTTTGTTCGAATTTTGAATCCGAACACAACTTACTAAAAACTATATAGGCCTATCTAGGAGTAGGGAAAAAAGGCTGTGAGATACCCTATATCAATATATTTAAGGAGCGCCTTCTTCTTTATACTACAGTAAATTTTCTAGATCTTAGATTTACGATTATGGCTAAGTACTGCAACGTAGCTTATATCGTCTGGGGAGGTAGAACAGACGATAGTCCAGTTTTAATGTCTCATTGTACATCTTCCCTGTAATAATGCTAGGTGTAACTGGCTTTGGTGCACTGGATTTTCTCGAAATAACTGTCTCATTACTTATTTTCAGGAAGCATTTGAATGGAGAGTTATCAAAATTTGAATATGATGTCGATGTTTCATTTGCAGTGCTTGTTGAACCATCATTGTCATCATCAACCTGTGTGACCTTTTTTGGAGTAGAGTGTAGAGCACTCGTCAATGAATTATTATTGATGCTTGCATCAATTTTCTTGGCAAGGGATTGATCATCAGTAAATGTAGCCAGACGAATCATTGATGATCTTGAGGGCCTTGGAACACCAGCAGCTGATCGGTCGCCATCTTCAACTACTTCAATGTTATTATCAAGCATTAATACAATATTTTAAGGAAATGAAACAGGCGTTCAATAGATCGATTCAGTTATTTAAAAGAATTAAGAATCGAAAAGCCTTGTTCGAGGCATAAATTCATGATTTTTAAGGAATTTCAATTCGAACGCCTTTGTTCAGTATTTAATATTGACATGAAATAGGAACTGAATGTCGAACATGGAATAATTATCAAGGTTTTAGCCGGAAAGAAAAAAATACAGCAACAGAACATCATATGACAACCCTACTCTCTAGTTATGACGGGAAGTTGACGTTGGCACAACAACAGTTAAACCGTCGCAATTTTCCCGAGGTGCGTAAGATTTTTCAAGTAAGTTGTATCATTTTGGGGTATGGACTTTTTACTCCGTCATATCCATACTATCAAGTGTATATGCATTTTGTTATGTGTATATGCATTTTGTTAGGTGTATATGCATTTGCATTTTATTATTTGCATATGCAAATTTTTAAATACATATGCATTACATGCAAGGTCACAACCCTAATGATAATTATTGATGAAAAATGCCCATTATTCATGTTTCGTTTTCCTCATTTACTTTATTTTTCGCTCATTTTCCACTAGTGTAATAAATTTGAGAACATGGCAGATGAAAGATTATTTTTGAAAGTTGAGCAGTAGGAGAAACTGAAAATATTGTCAGGTGAGGAATTTTTGAAGTTGACAGCATAGTAGGAAAGTTACATTTCGTGTTTTTTCTAATAATTTGTTTCAGGTTACGTTTGCCGGTTTTGTACGCCGATGAATTGTAATATTGGTCTTCTTAATATACTGGGTGCGGGTTCTATTTGGTTCGTTATTAGAGCTACTGTTCATATTTTGTTAACAGTTTTTCAGGGTATTGTCGAATAAAGTGTTAGAGGAGCTTCTGCTTGTTTCAACTTTGCTATGCAATCGTTGAAGAGCAGCCAGGAAAATGATATTTACAACTGCTGTAGATTAGGGCTTTAATTGCATTGTTTTTATACCGTTTAGTAGATTCGCCGTGTGCTTGTAAATAAATTGCTGTGTTTACATAGTGCTTAGTGCATACACTGTGCTACATAGTGCTCTCCGTGGCACAGTGGTTAAGGGATCAGCCTTGTATGTTGGAGACGAGGGTTCGTATCCCGACGCTGGCGCGGCGATTTTCCCCGTTGGGTATAAGGGAAAGCTCAAGCACAATACCCCACTCGACCCAGGTGTCGGAAATGGGTACCGGCTTTACGGGGGAACCGTCATGATGTCCTATATAAAGGCTTAGTTATAAGACATTTGAAAAACCAATGCTTAAGATCATATGTATCAGGCTTGATTGGAAATAAAGCATCCCAAAGATGCCGATGTTTGTTGTTGTTTGTAGTTGTTTGTTTAGTGGTTTTTGGTACACAGATGTGTCGTAGTTGTTGCTATTGGCTTCTATGTAGACATCAAAGGAGTTTATTTTTTATTTTTCACTCCAAGCTCAGATATAAATTGAAAAAAAATTAAGACTGAACTTTGTCCAAATCTGCGTTTGAGTTTCGAGAGCGATTCAACACTGTTGGTGACTACAAAGCAGTCGTCAACATAGTGGCAGCATACGTGTGGTGTGATGACTACAATTTTCCAAGATTTTATTGTTTAAGGCTGTAATATTAAATTTTGGTTTGCTTACTCCTAACACCGTATGCTGACACCGTCTGTTTGCAGGTACGTAGTGCCGTCTGAATGTAAGACTGGGCATTCGGTTGTACATGCTGATATAAGTTTCCTAAGTACGTCAGTGTGAACTTTCAGAGTAGCCATAGGTTTTTTTGTACAGTATATTGGGTAAATCTGAAGGAGATGACAGTTGTCGATTTTGTAAATTTCGATGCCTTAGCATAGTTAATTAGATCGAAATAAACAAGTTTTCTTCTATGCACTTTTTGTCTCAAATGAGTATTTTATTAGTTATAGCGGTAAATGACTTACCGCAACTCCAGTCTTTGAAGCGGAAAGAAATTCTTTGATCGAGTTGTATGACAATACTGCAATGGCGTCTCGCTTCCAGCGCTCTGTCTTGAAAGACGAAACCAAACCTACCGCTATACCTCGTTAAATACTCATTTGACGAAAAAAGTGTATGGAATAAAAGTTGTTTATTTCGATGTTATTACCATGTTTCAAGCAACAAAAATTCGAAAATCGATGAGTAGCTGTTTATTCGAGCGCATTCGTCATCAATGACGAAACTAAACTTACCGCTATAAATCGTAAAATACTCATTTGAGACGAAAAAATAATAGAAGAAAACTTGTTTATTTTGATTCAATTAATTAGGTTCAGGCACCAAAAAGTGGAAAATCGACAACTGTAATCTCCTTCAGATTTACCGTATATTGTTTCACAAATTATGTCGATTGTGGGAAGAATGGGGACGTTTGTGAAAAGAAAATCGACGTCGAGCGATGCCATGATTCCGCATGGATTGGAGGCTCTGATGATTTGTAGACGTTCGTCGGTGGAGCTGATTTGGGACTTGGCCGGTAAGTGCGGAGATGTTCTGTTGAGTTGCATTGCGACATCGTACGCAGGATTAGAAACCAGTAATATGATCGGACCTAGTGGGTGGCCTGTTTTGTATAATTTGACCGTACTGTATCTGTTACAGGGCATTATTTTCTAATTGTAGATTGATTTTTTTTGTAATGGTGCACGAATACATTTATTGATTTTTGTCTTTAGTGCCACTATTGGGTCATGAGTGATAAGTTTGAAATTTACCAGGTCGCTTAGGGTTTTGGTAAATGTGGAGGAGAGGACCATAATCGCGCGTCGGATGGCAGCACTACAATGGACTCTCCCTTCCGACGCGCTCGATCATTCCCGCCATCTATGACGAAAATGAACATACCGCTATAATTCGTTATTTTTGGGTGATAATTCCTATTGTGTTATTAACTAAAAGATCCTAGAAGTGGATTCAGGCACCGCGGGGCCGGCAAATAATAAATTACAAAGTACCCAAACTCACTCTACCCAAACTAAACCTACCGCTATAACTCGTTAAATATTCATTTCCGACGGAGAGTGCATAGAAAAAAATTGTTTATTTACACCTAATTAGCTATGTTTAGGCACCGAAAAGTGGGAAATCGATTATGGTCCTCTCCTCCACATATACCAGGGTTTTATCAAGTTTTGCTATACATTCCGCTCTAACCATGAACACAAAGGTAATAGGTTTGGCAGCTCATCTGATTGTAATATTTGGGTTGTCTTTAAATTGCTTGCATGCATGTTTTAGCTCCTTAGTTAGAACGGGGATGTCTTTGCAATCCTGTTCTCGTAGATTCGACTCTAAACAGGCGTTTCATTTCCAGCTTAATCGCAACTTCTCCGCTATTTTCCTCCTTAACACCTTCATTGCAGCAAGTTAACTGAAGTTCAGAACTCAAATTCAATTAGTCAGTTTCAGTGTATGTTATTCAATAATCTACCATTAAATGGATCGTGACTTCATTCAGTTTTGGTTAAGTACACATGAAAATTTAGTTCGTGATCCTTGGCCGTGTCATGAAAATCCCCTCAGTGACCGAAGGTGAGTCACGCGGCAGTTGAGTTTTAAGGAAATATTCGTACATTTCCAGTTCAGTTTACTTTTTCAGTCGGTCACATTTTGGATTTTAGTTTAATCTTACAACCTACGGATAACAATTCTATTTGTGCGGAAGAGAGTTAAGTATCAGGTTGAGACACTATTGTGTGTTTTGTGGGAGCACAACTCTGTCTACAAACAGGTTATTTGACTTCTCGGTGATCCGTGATGAAGTTGCTGCCTGAAATTGCTCGCAAAGGTCCTCAAGTTTGTCTAAAACAGCCGTCTGGAGGTCAATATTGTCCATCATAGGTTTGATGGCGTCAGTTGATCGCTCGATTTCCTGTTGAATGTGTGCGATGCTGGACTTGAACTTGTTCAGCTCGAAAAGGAGGAGTTGCCAACGGTTGAGCGTTGAAAGTGTTGAGACTTGAGAGCATCGTTCTTCATTTTCCGCATATTAGTTGACTCCTGTGTCATAGCATGTCTACTTGCTGAAGAGTGCGCAGTGATTGAGTTGCAATAGCTGACCTCCAGCACTCACGGACTGAGAGCAAGTTGCGTGTGCTCGTGATAAAGAAAAAAATCTCTGCTTGGGCATTTTTTTGAATGATTATTTACTCCTGTATAGTTTAGCAACGCTGCGATAGTTTTCTCTCTAGAATAATCACTACATAGAGACTTTCGAACGGCTTGTTGCATTAACATTTTTTTACTCCTGCTCCTCTCATTTTTTTAGGTCATTTTTAAGCTTAATAGAATACCTCTGCAGTGTACCCGTAAAAAGAAAATACAACAGAGTTGAAGTTGAATGTATTTCCGAAATAAAGTATTTGAATCGTACATCTGTTTACAAAGCCTGATATTATGTTTTCAAAGCAAGTTCCCACGAGTGAAAGGGACAAAATTTTATCATGTATGATACTCAACGCGGCTCGGTCAAAAATGACGGCATTTGATAATGTTCTATAAAACACGCATGGAATGAGCTGCTTGCTATTCAATTTTCCTCAGTGCAATTTTGACATAAATAGGATCAGCCGATGCTCGTTGGGTAAGGTAAGAAAACTAGTTACTTTAATTTAAATGTTATATGATCATGTTATTTCAAGAGGTAAGCAATTCAAAGAATCACTTTAAGACATGGCTATGAGCAATATATTTATCCATACATCATATATTGCCAAACAAATCCTTACCATTCTCTTTCTGTTTAGCTATGTTCAGCGCTTCACATAACTGACCGTTTAAAATACAGGTTTCTCTTACGGAACTATAATGCCATGTCACACATACCTGTGACTGACCACCTGAGACCCGATGTTACAGGTGATCTATTTGATATTCATTTTCTTTATCCCAGACATTGGTTGATAGCCGTGCGCTCTTCAGTTGAAAAAGCTCAACAAAATTAAAACATTTTTAAAAGCGGACCAAAGAGACTGCGAAATCTTTTTCCAGGAATGGATTTTCGTAACATAATGCAACACGGGGCATGAATATAAGTTGGACCGAAAAGACCATGAATATCTCTCTACGTACTAGTGAACGACAAATTACCTGTATTATGAAATAAGAAGTTGAAGTTTCCTCATCTTATTACAGGAAGCAAGATGTCTCATTTTACCACAAATGTAAATCCTCCATCAGGGCATATGGACGGTGCCAAGCAATCAAACGACCACCCAACCTGATATATCATACAGGACTGTCAGGGTATCTTAGGTGTACAAATTACTTATTTCTAATACCTATTGGAAAGCTTCCTGTACCTTAAAATCGAGCCATTCCCTAAGCGAGTATCAGGGGAAAGATTGTTTGCACGTTTTCTGTAGAGGCACCAACCGGTGAGTTCCTCTGGACTTCCGTTTGCCGTAAAGAGGCCCATTAGGTCGCAAGTTCATTTCTATGCATTTATCACCAAAATCAAATGAAAGCAGATTACAATTACTATTTTCTTCATTCCAAAAAATAATATTGACTATGAATTCAGTTTCAGTTCAGTATTGATCCTTAGTTTAACTCATTGCACTAAAAGTGTCAATCTATCAGGTTTGCAAACATTCAAATATTCATGATGGTCATTAGAATATGGAATAATTCTAAAAGGGGCTCACAGATCTCAGTCGTTATTGTAGAATTACTGACGCATCAAATAGCTGAGCTGATGATTTATTACCCTCTCTGCTAGCCCATATTGTGAAAATGGTACGGGGATAAGTGCTTGGCTGCTACTCTTAGGGAATCTATTCGAGAGTTTCTGCATCGTTAACAGTATTCTTTGCCTGATAATGTTGTTTCTACCTCAGTTAGCAGCTACTTCGTCCTTCACGCTATGAAATCAGTGTCGTGACTTGAATGCATAATATTTTGCTCTAGAATGGGAAGCTCTAACATGTATGAAATATTGATTGTACTTGAACTAGCTCAGTATAGCAAATGAATATGAAACCGTGGTTGAATGCTTAGAAAAATATTAAAAGGTTACATTAGGATACGTTGCGTTGTATAGTTTGTTAGGTCGTAAGGTTGGTTAGATTAATGTATGCTAGGATACGTTGGGTAAGAATAGGTTGGTTACATTAGGACTGGTTAACTTAGGAAAGGCAAGCTTCGGATAGGCCATGTTATAATAAATTAGGATAGAATAGGTCGGGTTTTCGCAGTTAGGTTACATAAGTCTAAAAAATAACCTGAAACTATTCACATGTGTACTGGCCAATAAAATGTAAAATTAGCCATCAAAATATAAAAAAATTGCAGATTCCTCTAGTGTGGTACTATTCAATGGAAAGAATTTAAATAGGTCATTTTCGGTATTGCGCTAGCCACTAGCGAATAAAACAGACTTCAAATTTTTCAAGTAATAATAAACAAATCCTAAAAATAATACTCAATATCCCTCCTCATTCGAACATAAAGACTACTGTAGGTCAAATAAAGTGAAGTAAATTTCCAACTAAAATACTAAGCGGAATATAAAAGATGATCGCTCAAGTTTGCCAACGATGACCAGAAATTAATCAGAACGAGAGGGAACACGCATCTATACCTCATATGAGGAAAGAACTAGACATGCATCCAAAATTTTCCAACCTTTTAATACCTGATTAAGCAGCAAATCAACACATGCCGCAAAAAATCAACCGTGTTAAAAGCGGCAGAAGAAGCAAAAAAAGAATGAAGAAGAATACGAGTACAAAATTCCACGCCTTGAATGTCCAGCAGAGTACCCAATAGAGACCAGCCGACCAACCCATTAGAGAATAATAGAACATCTGAGAGTATTTGTGTACTAGCATGCATGAGAAAATATGTCACGTTATGAACTTAGATAATATTCAAATATTAACTGAAAACAACTTGCCTATGCTCGTAAATTTGTTTTAGCATCTCTATCCCATACGGGTCACATTTTCTTGTTTCAACCATTCGCTCCTGATCCTTTTTGACCGTATTAATTTTACAATTGTGGCTGAAAACTGAGGTAGACCTTAAAATTTTTATTAATGTGTAGCATACACGAAGCATTTCATGGTACGACAATCATTTGCGCAAAAAAATGGTTCGAATTGCCTCCCTCTAACTTTATAATTTGTGACTCAGATTTTATACTTAACTCTCTTCAACCACTTCTGAGCGTTTCTTATTTTATTCCCTAAGTTTGCCTAGACTTCGAGGTTGCTACGTAACTCATAAAATTTAGAGAACAATTTCTATCGTCATCGAGGGGTACTTCTTCCCCCTCCAGACCTCTCTAGATGGCGTCAAATTTATTAGTTGAAAATGAACAAACATCTGCAGTATATGACCAGTTTTTTAAGCGAGTACCTACGAAAAGTCAATGAATGAAATTTTATTCCAGGCGAAGCTTCCTGCGCCCTGTAAGGTCAGATTGTTTCTGAAACTAATTATTAATCCTGAAATATGTTCTGACCAAAATTTTTTACGATACTAAAAATAATTTAAAATCGATTGCAAACATTTTATAATCACATGCTAAAGAAACAATGGGAAATATCATGCGTAAATTGAGTATTTGTTGCAGAGTGCGTCCACACACAGCAACAGCCATTAACAGGATATGTTGGACCAAGAAGGCCATGAATGTTTCCAATATAAAAAACTAAGTTAAATTGTCCATCTTATTTAAAAAAAAGAGGATGCTGAATTTAGCCTAAATCCATTCTGAACGCAGAGCGTGGATGGTGACATCCGCGCAACCAAGCTTTTACACAGCATCCAAACCAACAAAACTCAAACTTAAATAATCATAAAGGCAATTAATACTAAACTCTGATGCTGAGGAATAGCAGAGCTGAAATTTGCAAATAGTGTATGTTTGATGCAAGCTTCACTATCTATTGATCACACAACCCTTCTCTTGAGAAAACTTTGTGCTACTCTAGCGTGAGGTCTACCACCATGCATCGCCTACCCAGTACCCAGGTGTAGTTTGAGATGTACCAATTAAATGTTTATCGCTTAATTGAATGTGGGGAAATAAGTAATATCTGTTATTTACCTAATCTAACCCCAAGCTATAGTACTAACTAGAGGTAAATCTCATGCTTTAATTTGGTAGTCCCAACACTATAGCAGCACCGAAAACTTGGCTAAACCCCAGGACCAGAAAGATTCCTCATTCATAAAGCTCGTCAAGTGTTATCTCTCTACCTCCCTCATAGTAATGCAGACGCTGTAAAATTCCTTCCAACCAATATTTCGAACAAAAACTAATTGGAGGAATAATGTCTTAGTTAGATACTGTTCATCTGACGTAGGACAGAATGCTCTCTGTTTCTGGAGCTCTTTTGTGGAATAAGCTTCCCCAGCTCATAAAAACTCTCAAACTGTAGAATATCAGGGCATACATGTCACGCAACTTTGCATCTCTGTCATAGAGAATAATGTATTGCAAAATTTTATGGTTAATTCAAACTAAATGATCGACAGTTTGCCTTAATTCTGCTCACTGCTCCTTTGAGGTCAACATTTCAAACTCTGTGAAGTTGAAATGCCTTCACTTGTCCTAGCTAATTTTGTTCATTTCCTGGCGGTTACCGCGGCCGAGTGGTTAAGAGTGTACGCCCTTCACAGGAAGGTGCCGGCAGTTCGAATCCCGGCAATGCCGCCCGGTGATTCTTCCCGTTGGGGAGCGGGAGAGCTCAGCCGCAATTCCCTACTCTACGCAGGTGTTGGAAATGGGTACCGGGTTGATGGGGGGGGGGGTAACCGTCATTGTGTCCTGGTGTTGGTTGAAAACCCAAAATACGAGATGCAGTAGCGCAGGCAGGGAGGGCCACGGGGGCCATGGCCCCCCGAAATGTTCAGCTGGGGGTCAGTTCCAATTGCCGTTTCAAGTAAAAGAATAAAAAGATTTCTGATAACTAATGTATGGGCCCCTCCCCGAAATTATTTGTCGGTGATCCTGGAGCCCTCGAAATTTCGGCTGGCTGCGCCACTGACGAGATAATATGTCCCAGGCATGACTGGAATAGGAAACATCCTCTACTTTTCCTACTGCGAAGTCCTCACACTTAGCCAGTAAAGCGCAGCCCATTGTGAAGCCATAATTAGGTTCATTTGTAATCTATGTGTTGAAATTTTGTAACTCTTGAGTAATTTCAATCGATCACCGTGTATCTATTTTATCCCTCGTACCCATGTACATCCGTGTGTTGTTAAAGATAATACCGTGAGTTTGAGAAATCTTAGGCTGCTCGCCCACTGAGGCGATGCGATAGATGAGACGTCGCACGAAAACAGAGCTCATCAAGTCGCATACGACGCGTTGAATCAGTACCGCCCATTGAAGCAACTTGTACGGCATGAGAACCCAATAAACATTTTGCATCTGGCAACAACTCAAGCCCTGCTTTGCAGCGCTCAACTGCTGATGAGCTGCGCGGCGGGAAATTTTATGCATACAAATTCTAGTGACCGTTATTCTCTGCTCTGTAAAGCCCATTTGCATAACATACCCTGGCAGTTTTTGCCTTTGTAAAGCACACCACTTGAATCATACAGCGCCGATCGTTTCTGTACAAGGCATATCAATTTTCCACTTGTGTCGATTTCCGGTTGGGAGGCCATCATAGTAAAACTAAGCTCGTACGTGATTTCCAACTGCCAGACAAGCTCAAGCCTCGAAGTCGTTGGTCAGTGATAGCTGCAAGCTGTATGAATGTCAAGCAGCGCCATATTTTTGTGCGCCATATATTCACCGCAGCATTGCATAGAAAAATCTTACTCATTTTAATTGACATTTAGTATAACTATTTAACGTCTATTTTAGTTATTTATGGGTTTTGAAACTTTTAGGAATTTTTTTTGCGCTATGGTAGGCTATATGCTTCATACCAATTATCGCTAATATATGAGAAAAGCAACTTAATACTTTGTCTACCTCACGCTGTCGCCCAAGCATGCATCACTTTAAAGAGAAAATTTTCTTGCATTCTCATTAATAATTCCCTATTAATGATTGTTATATTCATCCATTTAAAACTAAAATGACGTTATGACAACCTGCACAGAAGCTAGTGACCATCGCTTTATCGCACGAAAAATGCAACATGCAGCATTTTGGTGCGACAGACAAATGAGGAGGAATGAAGGAAGGAGTCGCATCGCCTCAGTGGGCGGGAAGCTAGGCAAAACAGTGCTATTCCTACAGAGCTGCAAATGAACCGTGCGATTTCGCAAGGCGTAGCACCAATCGCATCGCGCCAGTGGGCGGGCTGCCTAACGCGTTTTTCGTTGTTGTTCTCAGACTGTAACTTTCGCGTGCCAAGTTTTTTATTTTATTTTTCTTAATTATTTCTTTCGATTCCAACGAGTAATACAGCAGGCAGTTCGATGTGGGAGGTTTTTATTTATTTCAGTAAATAAATTTATTTCACTGGCTCTGTTTCAAAGAGCGATCTATCGCTACTCCAGTGAGCGTCGCACGCTTCTGTATCCCAAAATGCATCATAAATAGACAAATGAGCTAAGCACAATCCGAGCTAAGATTCGTAAACAAATTATCTTACTATCCGTACAATGAACTAACTCTGAAATTCATTTTACATGTAAGTTTGTTTTATGCTTCTGTAAGTGCGCATTGTACTATATTTTTTATAAATTACTTCTCACTAGCCTTTTCTCACCACTTGGAAATCATTTACGACGGTATTGCAGTCTGTTTCGGTAGAACGTATCACGTATTTTCTTCTTTCGTTTTAACTTATAACGAAGGATCTCTGGGGCATTCTCTAGAACTATTTAAAGTATTTAAAATATAAGCTCTCTGTTAACTTGCAGTGGATAAAATATCAAAAAAAAATATATTTCAAATGTTTTTCTCAATAACATAATTAACCCATGACACGGCTATTCCCCTCAGGGGGATACAACTATTGTGTCTATGGGAATTAGCGCTCCCAGGGGAACCATGTGTGGGCCCGAGCTAAAGGTTAGGTAGGCTTCCTTTTTGTTGTAATAAAATAGGTTTTTGTTTTGTTACGGACCATCTTTTTTCGGTTCACTGCTGTCCTGATTTTCAGCACCTACTACTTTCTTCTTCAACTTTTTATTGTTTCATGAACTTCTTTCCTAGCTTACTGTTTCTGTGCACCTTGTGCATAGATTCCGCGTTCCCTCAACTCCATACTAAATGGTGCCTTCCTCTTTCCTCTCTTGGAACATCTATGTCGTGGTTAAGGGAGGCTAAAACTTTCTTATATAATAATAATAATAATAATAATAATGACACGGCTACTGCAAACTTTGTAATGTTTGTCTTCTAATTTATGATCTTTCATCAAGAAATTTTTAAAACCCTATGAGTTGTAATACATTTCATGCATTGAAAATAAGCGGTTTTGTCTCTTATTTCTTTCTTTTCCTGGCCCATCAAATGCGCGCACCAAACTAATATCTATACTACAATTCTATTTGTCATTCGTCCGTCCTTTCATGAGTATTTATTTATTTTATCTTTAGGATTTATCGCTATCAATATGAAGACGTGAGGTCTCGAACTTAAGTTTAGGTAAGCCTTCCTTTTTTAAAATGGAATGATTTTCAATTTTATTTTGCTGCGGATTTTTTTTTCAGTTTACTGCTGTCTGCTGTACTGCATCTATTACTCTTATCTTTAACTTTTATCTTATTCCATAAACTTCTCCTAACTATTATGTTTCCATACGCAGGGTATAAGGACGAGCACTGTAAATAGATTCTTCTTTCATTGAATTCCCTACTCAATTGGGCTTTCCTCTCATTGGAGTTTTTTGATTGATAGGGAGGCTTTAAGAAACTAATAATTTTATCTTCGTCAGTCTGTCTGCTGTAACTCAGTCCGTCCTTCGTCAGTACGTCTGTCAGCGAGTCCGTCCGCCCATCAGTACGCCCGTCTGTTAATACATACATTGGGGGCAAATTAACACAACACGTTGATTAAATCGCCAGATTCCACATTTCTATGCCACGTACAATTACGAAAATTGGACTATATGTATAAACAATAGTATAAAAGTATACAAAACAACGAACAAACATTGGCATCTACGGATGCTTTATTTCCAATTCAAGCCTAATACATATCACCTTGTACATTGGTTATTCAAATGCCTTATAACTAACACCAGGACGCCATGACGCTTTGCCCCGGTCAAGACCGGTACCCATTTCAGACACCGGGAAGAGTGGGGTATTGTGCTTGGAATTTTCCCTCTATACCCTACGGAGAAAATCGCCATCCAGCGCCGGGACTCGAACCCGCGTTTCTCGCACGGCGGTAGGGCCTATAGACACACGGCTATGACGAGCACTATACTAAGAGACCTAAAACTCACAAATAGTTAATAGAAAAAATATATAGAAACATGTATAAAAAATACGTGAACAAATGTTTACAACACATTTCAAGATATACATACACTAATACTTCGTTGCATAGCCGTTATTATTAATTACTAGTGTGCACGGCCCCTCAAAAATGACGGTTAATGTTAAAGAGATGCAAATAATCGATTTTTGAAATTTCGTTGCCTAAAACATATTAATTGCATCGAAATAAACAATTTTTCTTCTATAATTTTTTTGAGGCAAACGAGTATTTAACGAGTTATAGCGGTAGGTTTAGTTTCGTCTCTGATGACGAATGCGCTCGAATAAACAGCTACTCATCGATTTTCGAATTTTTGTTGCTTGACTCACGGTAATAACATCGAAATGAACTACTTTTCTTCTATACACTTTGTGGGGAAAATGAGTATTTAACGAGTTATAGCGGTAGGTTTAGTTTCGTCTTTGAGGACGAGCGCGTCCGAAGCGACGCTCCATTGCAGTGTTGTCATATGACGCGCTCGATGAATTACTTCCCGCTTCAAACACTGGAGTTGCGGTCAGTAATTTACCGCTATAGCTCGTTAAATACTCATTTTCCCCGAAAAGTGGATGGATAAAAAGTTGTTTATTTCGATGTAATTACCATGATAGAGGCAACAAAATTTCGGAATTCGCTTAGTTGCATCTTAACATTCACCAAAATGACGGGATTAAATACCTTTCTTGAAGAAATTTTCCAGATGTGGATGACAAACAAATATTTCCACCCTACTTGTACTCGTGATGAATATTCTTGTACTCGTGCACTGGTAAAACTCGTACCACAGGTACGGTCATTATAACTATCCTTATGAGCGTGACAGAGCAATGGAAAGGCGGACTTCAAACAAATTAACCAAGGGTATCATTAGGTAGTAGCAGGATCAGTGGAAATTCCACGGATAATGTCTTCGTTAAGATAGGTGGACCCGTAAAAAAAATCCGTCGACATTACCCTACCTATGGCAACCTAACCTATTCTAAACTAACAAATCCTAACCTTTCCTATCCTATCCCAACCGAACTTATCCTGGTAAAATGTCAAATATTTCAATGCGTATAAAGGCTTTTTTACTGTTACACTGAGGACTTCGGTCTCCATGATACCGCTAACTCAGGTTGTAAACCTATGTTTCTTAAGAAGCGGACACGAGACAAATATATAAATATATCTAACCTAATAATACCCGTTGTGTGTTTATTTATATATTTATTTATATATTTGTTTGGTGTCCGCTTCTTAATACGAGTACACTTGGGATGTCTGAGTTTGCGGTATCATGGATACCGAATTTTTCAGTATAACATTTTACATGCATTGATATGTTTGAATTGTATCAGGATGTGTTCGTTCAGGATAAGTTGGGTTAAATTAGGATAGGATAGGTTAGCATAGGTTATGGAAATATTGACAAAATTTTTATACGGGTCCACCTAGGAATTTCCATGGGTATTGCTACTACCTAACAATACCCATGGTTTTTTTATTTTGAGTCCGCTTCTTCCATTTCTCTGTCACGCTTACAAAGAAAGCCATAATGACCGTATCTGTGCTACGAGTTTCCCCAGCGCGCAAGTGCAATAATATTTTTTATCACGAGTACTGTTAAGATGGACATATTGGTTTGTCATCCACGTCTGGAAAGTTTGTTAAGAATGGTATCGAATCCCGTCATTTTTAGCTGGCCGTACACACTAGTATGCAAATAAACACACAATGGGTATTATTAGGTTAGATGGCTTTGAGGCGTTCAGAGTAGTTTACTACCAGCCTTTTACAAGTTTCGGATGTAATCTTATTCCATTCTTCAATGCAAATTTCTTTGAGTTAAGTGATGTTATTGGGAACTCTCTTCTGAATCTTCAATTTCAATTCCCTCCACAAGTTTTCGATCGGATTCAAATCCGGGATTGACTTGGCCATTCTAAAATGTTTATCTTCTTCATCTTCAACCATTCATGGGTTTCGTTAGCAGTGTGCTTTCAATCATTGTCTTGTTGGATGATCCATCCACGTTTCAATTTTAACGAACGAGCTGAAGGTAGGAGTTTTTAAACATTTCACGATATTTCCTGCCATTCAAGTCTCCTTCAATACTGTGACGTTTACCTACCCGTGATGAACTGAAACATCCCCTCAAAGATGGCGCCACCTCCAAACCTGACAGTGGGCGTGGTGCACTTTGATTTATATTCTCCGTTTTGTTGCCTCACAAACAGGGTTTGTGAAGTTCTCCCAAATAATTCGATTTTAGTTTCATTTGCCCACAGTACTGAGTTTCAAAACGTTGCTGGCTTGCTCAAATGGTCGTTAGCATACTTCAGCCTGGCCTAGACGTGACATTTCTGGAAATGAGGTGTCCTGCGAGGGGTGTGGGAGCGAAGACCTTCTCGGCGTAGTGCCTTGCTGATCGTGAGCTTGCTGGCTTCGATCCCAGATGCATTGAGATCATACTTCAATTCTTCACGAGTAGTTTGAGGCCTCTGCACTACTATCCGGACAAATTTTCGAACAGCACAATCGTTAATCTTCCGTGGACGGCCAGTTCGAGGCTTGCTGAGAGTCATATTCCGGCATTTCCACTTATGTATTACGGTTCCAACCGAGGTTATAGGAACACACAGTTGTACCCATGTCTTCCAATAACCCAAACGTTCATTATGGAGCTCCACAATAGATTCGCGAAGGTCTTGGCTGATGTCTTTTTCATACTCATGCTTACGACTTTCAAAACGACAGCTGCTGTACCAATGACACGTTATTGGAGATGAATGCCGATGAAAGTTCGGTTATCAAATTAGAATGTATTAGAACATTCTAGAATAATCATACAATAATTCTAATGTATAATATGAAGAAAAAAGTCGGGTGATGTAAACTTGTCTTCTTGTATTTATTATACAGGTTCGTATATATTTTTTTCTTTTAAATATTTCTGGGTTTTAGATCCTATATTATTAAAATTTTTATACTATTGCTTTCACATGGTTCAATTTTCGTAACTGTACGTGGTTTAGATGTGTGGAATCTGGTGATTTAATTAACGTGTTGTGTTTGCCCCACCGTACGTCCGTCTGTCAGTCAGTCAGTCCGTCCGTCCGTCCGCCCGTCTGTCACTCCGTCCGTAGGTTACGCTTCACGCTGTATCACAGTTCCGTTTGACTGTCGTTACATCTGGTCAATTATCGCTAGGTATATAGAAAATTTATGAATATGTTAAGATAATATCAGAGGGCTAAGGATAGGTTAAAATATATTAGGTTATGACAGGTTGGGATAGACTTCGATAGATTATAATAAGTTAGTTTAGAATAAATCAAATTGCGATAGAATATGTAAGCTTCTCTATAACACAAACGCACGACCCTCGGGTGTACAATTGGGGCCCGTACGTACTTGAGTCAGTTTGCTGGCGCGAAGTTTTCTCCACTTCATTTTTACCGCGGACGCCGACCGTTGCATCATGCGGGTACCTGCAAGTTGAAAGACCAGTAATGTGACGAAATTGGATTTATTACTAGAATGCGTTTAAAATAAATTTGAATTAGATTCGCGAGCAGTACCTACTTTGTCTTACTGAAAAACATGCGATGACATTAAAACCGACAACTTCAACTCTTTTGGTATGAAGTTAGATGAAATTTAATCATTATTTTGCCGGCCAATGGACAAAAAGAAATTTTCCAACAATGTTCCAAGTTCTTCTTTCTTGAGGGTGCTTCCTTGAGAGATAAATCATCGACACTTGCACACTTAACGAAGCACCGAGCTGTAACTACGGCTATAGCTACGTTGCGTGCTGGAGAGCATTAACAGCTAAAGGATTTCAAATTCATGGAGCCAGAGACCATAGACTCTGCTACCAGCGATTCAGCTAGCTTCCATTCAAGCTTTTCGTCCTAGGATTGGTCATTGAGAGTGATGGGCTGTGCTCCGGATCAGGCTTGGGCAATGCTCGGTTGGAGTTGTAAATACGTATCCTGTTTTGTGTTACAGTAGCACTCTCATGAAGACTTTTACATGGAATTTCACGAAAAAAATTATATTATGGAATAAATTTGAGTAATTTGAAAAGTAATTCAGGAAACTGAGTTAAAATGCCACCAAGAGTCGCTTATGGCAGTTCAAGATCACGCGTTTAAGACGGAAAGTTCTGGTGGTCACAACTACTGAAAGAACGCTCACAGCGCTGCAGTGCATGAGGGTCCTTCCTTTCATAACTCACCGACACATTTAAAACTTGGTGTTGCTGTAGTTCTGGGTCTTTACATATATTCCATAGCCTAGCTCGGCAAAAATTATCATTCGTTTAAAACCTGTGTAAGCCAATAGAGTAAACAGAATATCACCTAAACATGTATAGGTGGCATTGGTGCAAAGCCCTGGTTACAGCTGACATTGGTCACTGAAGGAAGACTAATGTAACGACACAGGGCACGAGACCAAATAAGTAATTTGACGAAGTACAAGAGCAGACTATTCGACACACGGACTGACGAGCCGACGAGGGAGCGTGCGTCTTCTTCGCGGCGCAGCGCTTGGTGTACAAGAAAAATCACAGTTCCCGGAACCGTAGCTCTGAGATTGTCAAACGCTTTCCTCTTATAGCTTCAAAGAACGTATCTACGACAGACCTAGTTGACAGTAAACAGCTATTGGACCTCTGTATATATATGCATATTAATATATGTATATATAAATATATATATTTATACAAATATATCAAAATATCAGAGAATATATATATATATATATATATTTATATTTATATATACCAGAAACCTAAAAATGAAGAAAATTCCGAGAAAATTAATCATCTTTACTAAGAAAATGTTTCGGAGTCCAGCTCCATCATCAGTTCAAAAAACATCATTTTGTATCTGAAATAAAATATCAATAATATCAATATACCATGAAAGGTAGGAATTCAAATATATCATGAGAATAAAAACAAAGTATGTCAAAGAAGAAAAGCAAAAACTACACAAAGTGTAAAATAAAATTGAGTAGGTTAATGAAGAGGTATCTCTTTATCCCGAAAATATGCAAAGACTCTTAAAATCCTGAGGTCATAAAAAAGGGTCGAAGCAGAGTCTAAAGTTTTGAAACCGCAGAGAGATATAGGTACATTGGAATTTTCGGCATGATTTCGCACTGCAGAATGCGATGGGTGTGCTGGGTGATTTCTAGTGCGGAAGCTTCTATCTCTGTGTTCTGCCTCTCTGATATATACATTTCGTGACGTCATGCCGACGTGCGAGGATGTGCACTGCACTCAACTATAGGAGTAAACCGAAGAGGCTCGCGTACAATGGGAAGCGTATCCTTGTACCAGAAAAAGCAGCCTCAAAATTATTAACGAGAGTGACCAGTAAATCAACGTATAATGGAAATATTTTGCACACAGTAGTTTTAACTCACGTGACAGCTTCTCAGACGGTGCCCCAAATTACGTAAATGTACAGTATAAATAATCTTCATTGTTTTCTTCAACAGGTGGTGACGCGTATGATTTTGAGAGAAATTTCTTAATTTGAGAATTAATGATACCCAGCGGAAAAAAATGTGCGTAAAAATTTAAATTCACAATGAATACTTTTGAACGTTAAATATACTTTGTGACCCCTATTGATCAGAGTATGAATGCAATTAATTTCGAAGTTTGTCGAGCAGAAACTGAAGAAACTTGAGTCTAATTCTGTAGAAGTGGGCTTACGATTCACTGACGTTCGAAATTGATCTTTGTCTCATGTTGCGAGCTAGTCTAGAAAGACTGAAGTGTTGTGTTTTTCCACTTCCACGGTAAACTTAATTGATTTATGCTTAAGATTAAGGTGTTTCAAAAACCTGCGCAACGTGTGATGGACAGCTAAAAAGAACAAAAGTGTCATACATGCATATATATATATATATATATATATATATATATATGTATATATATATGTATATTATATATTATATTTATTATATATATATTTTATATTTTTTATACTATATTTTTTATATATTTATTTATATATGCTGTATATTACTTGATCTTGTATATTACTTGGCAGCAATACCTGAGAAACAGCAAGACCTTTGTTAATTACACGACATGTCAGGAGGAACACGATCGAGCAATCGATGGAGCTCGGCCTTCATTATCGCAAATTTTTGCCTCAGAGGAGCAGTTGCAATAATACAATTGCCAAGGCAAATGCATGAGCATTTGTAATTTGTCATCGAATGGTCGCCCTCAGTGCTCACTTAGCTGTAGAAAAATTGAAGCGCAACGACACCGCTGAGTTCAGGGCAGCGCGCGTGGCTCCACCTCAGTTGCCACGCGATTTGTTCATTAATCATTTTGACCACAGTAATCTGAGTGAAAACCAAGCGAAGCGCTCGGTGTCTGTAGTCGGAAGCGTATAGAAGCGGTCTTCTTAAATAACTTATTACAACTCACTACTTAGAAGATCTTTTTGGGCTCCATCGAAAGCCAATTCTACCTATCCTCTACTTGCCGTGCATATTTTTGTTTCAAGTTAAACTGATGTATACTTCTTGGCCTCAGTAATGTTGAGTCTATTAAAAAGACCCTCCCCTCACGGACGTGCTCGGTCTCGCCTTAGTTTCCGGTCGGCGGCACTCACTCCTGCGCCGCGGTGGCATCTAGGGAGCAGCGATGGCTACATCGCGCGCTCAACTCTTGGTGCGCTTTAAAAACTGGGTATGAGGGAGTGAAATTCTTCGCTTCTGCTCTGTTCATAATGGACCCATTAAACTTACTTAACGGCTTGTTTTAAAGCTGGTAAATTTAGCCCTGGAAAAAATTGCCGTGAGATAAGTAAATTACTTCTGTCTTCTAATGAAGTAAAATACTTTATTGTTATAGGGTACGTCGCCATGATGTTTCGCAGATAGAAAAATTCACACTACTGATATATATGCACAATGTTAATGGGTCAGACCAGCAATTTCCTCTGTAATGCATCTTTTTAAAAATAATTTGCTATTTCTCTTCATTTTAATTTATTGAGAATAATTTAAAATCTTCCTAAACAACCAGGCTGGGTTTTATTTTCTTCTCAATTTCCTCAGTGACGATTGATGCGAAAATATAAGATTATGAATAGGAGCATATAAGGTATTTTAACAGAAAATTGTTGGAATCGCTGTGAAGATGGCTATGTGATGAGGCGTTTGCGAGGGTTGGCACAGCGTTAGAGGAAGGAGCTTTGTTTATGTCTCGTCGGTTTTGGGTATCGGCCTAGGCCAGTCATCAAAAGGTTTCATCAATTAGAGAAAAAATAAATTTAAATAAGACTATCAATCCACCTATGTGCATAGGGGCTGGAGGAAAGTTGATCAAAAAGAAGGAGTCTTGAGATACACGGGTTTATTGTACGTTTTCTTATCCGTAAGGAAGAGCTAAATTTTTTCATAAAAAACTCTCAAAAATGTCAGGGGAGTTTACGCACAACCTCTCGGAAAGGAGTGTAGCGAATGGACGCGCATACAATATTGAAATTTTGGCGTGCAGTAGCGTATAAAAGAATACAAGGGTAAAAGAATTACTTCGTTGTAAGCAGATCCGTCATATACTTCATTACATGATAAAATATCACGACATAGCAGCTGATTTGATGGCAGAAAATACCATACTGACGAAGGTCAGGTGAAGTGCCATGCTGTGTTGTATTTCCTCTACATGGCTTTGCTTTTACTGCCATCGTTGTGAAAGAAGTATCGTCCGCAAAAATTCGTCTTCCCACAGTCAAATTTAAGAACCGATGTCGAAATAAAAATGATTAGAAAAGGCATTCAAACGTGGTTTTAGAAAGTTAAAATATTGTTTGTATCATTCAATAATTGAACACCTGGTTTTCTAATTTTGCATTTATTTCGTGTTAACGCATATTGCAATTGATGAGTTTATGAATTGATTGATAGCAACTTTTTTAACCTCCTTAGCAGATGTCACGAGAAATCGTTACCCTTCACCTCCTTGTTAACAATTCATTAACAAGAAGATCAGGTTCTCGGAATTGAGGGAATGGCGCACCTCCAAATTATATAAACAACACAGAAATTAATGAATAATAATCGGCAATTACAGTACATATACTAAAAAGAATGGTACTCACCGATGAAAGCAGATACCACTTACTCAGCGCAATTTTCTGAGCGCTCTTATTCTTCGGTGAGCTGTAATGCTAGTGCTAACGGGGGTTTTTAAACACATTAAAATGTTAAGGAATTTCTTATGATGAGACCCTGGTACAAAGCATTAATTGACATCTACTGGAATTGCAAGTAACACATGTTTACGAACATCACCCTGCCTAATTGACCGGTCAATATCTTTAAGTTAATTACACTCGGGACATATACAATGAAACAATGCCTAACTGATGTGTTGGCACATTCCAACTTCACGATGGCTTGCCATTCAGCCTCGGACCACAAGTTCGGTTAACCAAAAGCAACTTCAGTTCAATTCCTGTTTCTCACACGGTGCATGTACTGTCTTTGGACGTTTTTATGAAGAAGTCGTGCTTGCAATCAATAGGAGCAAAAAGGAAAGCCGCCCTCCTGTGGAGCAACAAAAATTTTTAACAATTACTTTAATTCTGCAATTCTCTCATACATGTATATATGCACATATTCCACATTCAATTCAACTGCTCCAATTTTCTTTTACGTTATATGAACCTATCGTTTCTAGCGGTATCTATTGTAACAAAAGCACGAGCCTTACCCTCCCTTACGAAGTAATTAACATTTTTCTTTGAACAACCTCCACGTTACGGAATCTTCTTCTTTCTGCAAAAGTAAAAAAAAATGTAAACTTATAATTCGTTGATTCCCCAGAAAAGTATATATATCTCAACAGGTTTCGTTTCTCACTTATTTTCCAGAGTATCACATTTAATTCAACACCTATTCACGACGCAGAGTAACACAAATTTTTAGGTATAATAATGCCTAGCCGCGAAGCACCTTATTGAGAGGCCCGCAACACCTTACTGACTCTTGTTATCGTGTTAGCCAAAGTGTTCTTTTTGGGACTGCCCTCTTTCGAATAATGACCAATAGTCCCCCTCTTACTTCTTCTAAACAATCGTCTGCTCCGTACCATTGGCTGCTCTCGGGGTTACACGCTTCCCATTCGCTGTGAGCAGAGAACGCCTTTTTCGCCCTTATTTTGTGTGTTAATTCTTGAAGTCTACGTCCGTTGGCGGGAAAGCTTTCTCACGCCTCAACCCTCTGGCCTAGGCCTCGCGGTCAACAAATTTTGCCTTTCGCTGTAACCCAACACTGCCTTCGTTGTTCGCACTCTTGAGTTTTGATTACGAAGCACAACCCTAGCCTCAGCTCGAGTGCCAACATAAATTTATGTTGACTGTAAACATTCAGTCCTACACACATGTTAGAGTGATCCCCTCGTTCCGTTGGAATGTGCCAAACACAGTTTTATAAACTCCCAATTTGAGTTCAAAAAAAAAAAGCGCACAAAATTCGTCACACACAATTACAAGAATTTTTTTTATTGATTAATTCGCAAAAATTGATCATTCTGAACCGATTCTCGACACAATGATGCCAGGAATATTTTCAGGAAAATAGAAAATCTTAATGAAAAACTAATCAATAATAAAAACGGCGTACTTTTTAATGAAATATGCTCGAAAGAGGGACTGTTTCCAAAATATACGAATTGAGATACGTATACAAATTCATAATTGCTAGTTTTCTGCATAGAAATCCTGTGATGTGATCTCATGGTGATATCTTATTATAGTTTTAGATCGTATTACGACCCAAGCATTTTCAGCAAACAGGTCCTAGCAGAAAAACATAATAGAAAGGCTCCTAAGAAACTGTGAGTTCATGAAGATGTGTCAGTCTGTCACTCGAACTTGGTGAGTACATGTAAGAATTTGAATTTTTGTTAGCTCATTATGGTGCATTGTTTTGCTAATGCTGTGTTTATGTTTTACTTGCGCATATTGCATTATCATTTGCATTTATTGAGGAGGTGAGCCATCCCTCTATTCCGAGATCCAAATGTTAATGAATATGAGCATCATTAAAACGTCTCATGAAACCTCCTCATTTTTCATATTTTATCCTGTTACATAAATCACCGATATGCGTTTCTTACAGCTGCGACTTGCACCATAACCTTCATGTTACTACGTTATTGGGTTTTCATTACTAATTCAGTTTCCTAAATGGTGTGCATTTTTTCTCTTTCTGCCTTTCTGACGCATGCTTTATTATCTCTATACTCCTAAGACGTAAGAGGAGTTACTTCCGGGATTATTCCAGAGTATTTTTGATCCTAAACAACTCTTTATGGGGTTTGTAATGGTCGGAAAAATTCTAAGCATATATAAATGGAGCGCTGAAAAACTGAAGGAATTTTTCCATAGTTGAAGCTCGTGTGAAGAATAGTGGGCAACACACAAAACAGTGTTACCAGCAAATCCCGGGCATGAGATCATTCATTATGGTCCTAGGCTTACGGACAGTGTGCTAGGTGACAAATGACTCTGTGTCTCTCACAAACCTACTGTAGCTGGAGTCTTAATCCTATCAGTAATATCCAGACCTTAAAAATCACAAGACCTCCTGCATCATACCAGTTGATTTCTACGAGGCCTGTCTACGATGCGTTTAGAGGGTTGGAGAAAAATCCGGACCACATTGTCTATAATCTATATGCCTAGTCAAAGTCTGAGTAGCGCAATTTTTTCCTCACTTTCGGTCACTGTCCATAGCTCTAACGTGCCGTTACGGTATTTTGCTATCGATCAAATGGCTCCCGCGTAGTATGAAATTGGATATCGAAGAACTATTGTACTAATGAATTAAAATTCAAAGAATAGGATATATTTCGTCTCTTCCACTGGATTTGATGATATTCCTTTGCTTGAAACATGAAAATTACTTGACTTTGAGGTGAAAATTGTTTAGATTATTGCGTTTCTTGGCATCGAAAGCGACAGTATTGGTGAAGCAGTGAGAGGGGCTGGATGTGGTGCGCTGTCGTCGCTTAATATAAACAAACCAATTGCGTCTGTGGATTATACAGTTGTGGTATAAGCGGTTGGCCAACTGAATAATTTAAGGTATTTTACTTATGCATAAACTAATGTCATAAGTTTGTTTCTATTTTCATTTTATTTGATTGCAAACGTACAGATTGCTGCTATGAATTTGTTTTCTTCATCCTGTCATTTTTTCGAGCAAGAATGTTTTCGATTGTAGTTTTCCAAAATATTTTCTTTTTTATCCTATAATCACTAATGCAATTGTGTACTTATTGTGTTGATGGTAACTTCATATAAATGCTCTTTACGATATTAATATGTCATATGAAGTGACAACATTGCTCACTCCTCAATGTTCTGAAAGTCGTGCGTCTGCAACTTGTGTTGCAATTTGTACAAATGCTGGGAAAGTGTTGTATTTTCGATGAACATGCTGTCATTTTATCACTTGATACCTTTAAACTAATATCAGAAATTAGCTAAAATTTTATCTCTGAGAAAACTTCATTATGCAATGATTTATTAGAAGATGTTTCTGCATTAGAAGAGGTACTGCAAATATAGTAATACTGAATTTCTATTCTTTCTTATTTGTTTCTGCATTTAGTTTTAAGGGATGCACGTGTATAATAATTTCTCATTGACATTAACATTCTTGGCATAACCCACTGAGAGGGTCTCAAAGACACAATTATAAAATTATTATGAGTCAAGAGTTAGTAAAATAGTTCACAAAATCAAGTTACTGGCAAAATCATTCAAATTTAGGATTAGTATAATAGGCAGTTGAAAAAATAGTGCACTCTTACTTATTGTTCAAAATTTTATTTTGTGTATAAGAATAACAAAGTTTGGTAAATGTGTAGCAATTGGTAAGAATCGATTTTCTAGTTTTTGGGGCCTAAATAAAGTTAATTAGGTTAAAATATACCAGTTTTTGTTTCTGCCGCAAATGAGTATTTAATGAGTTATAGCGGTAAATTACTGACCGCAACTCTAGTGTTTGAAGCGGCAAGTAATTTATTGACCGCGCATCTGGCAACACTGTCATGGACCCCTGATTCAACGCGCTCGAATACGTCCCTGCCATCAATGACAAAAGTTAACATACCTCAAATATAATTTGTTATTTTTGGGTGATAATTTCTATTGTGTTATTAACTAAAAGATCCTAGAAGTGAGTTCGGGCTCCACAAGCACCGCAGGATGAGCTAATAATAAATTACAAAGTATTCAAACGTACTCTAACACCTCAATTGCACAAAAAATCAAACCTACCGCTCTAACCCGTAAAATACTTATTTGCCGCAAAAAGGGTATAGAAGAAAAGTAGTTATTTTGATGTTATTACCATGATTCAAGCAACAAAAATTCGTAAATCGATTATTAGCTCTTTATTCGATTGCATTCGACATCAAATACGAAAATTAAGATACCGCTATAACTTGTGAAATAGTCATTTGCCACGGAAAGTGCATAGAAGAAAACTTGTTTATTTTGATCTAATCAACTATGTTTTGGCATCAAAAATTCAAAAGTTGATTCTTACCAAACGTTATACATTTACACAAAGTTTTTTCATTTTTACTGCTTCCTGGTTTGTCAGTTTTTAACCTAAATTTTACTCAATATTATAGTTGCACAAAAGTAGCTAAATATTACCATAGTTCATGTTATTTATATTATTTTGAATTTGAAATATTATTAACTTCAATTTTTTTTCCAAAGGTTTTGTGTTCAAATTATCCAATAAAAAAAGCTGTATTGATGCATTTTGAAGAGGCATGCAATTTTTAAAACTATTTGATAGTTTTGTATATGTTCATTTCAAATTTATTTTTCAGACAGAATGAAATTGCAGATGCATTTAGTTTTAAATTAAATTCATTTAATGTAATAGATATATGTGTATAAAAACATGCGTGAGATTAGAGCCAGTCTGATGTTTTAGTTAGTGAGCAAATATATCTAAAGAAAGCTATGATAGTTGGATAGTTATTAGTGTGTCTGACGTTTGAGTTGATTGTTAAAAATGAGGGACCACATAAGTTTTCCCTTGAAAGGATAAGCATGGTTTGTTATTTTGTATAATATAGCAGGAATTCAGGGGCAGCATCATTACCTATTCTGTGCATGTTGTACAGTAGTTATTGAGCTTTATAATGTATGCTGTTTTTTTATTACTGAACATGATCTATAAAAAGGTAATGCCATTGAAGACTCGAGAGGCTGGTTGTTTCTGACACACGTCTTTTAAAAAATATTCAAATTACCTGTAATGCAGCTAGTGTAAAATTTACTAATTTGAATGCCGTAAAAAGATTTCTGAAACTAATTTGTTCATTTTAGTTTTTATGTTTGTGCTGTATTTCATTTTTTGTAGACTAGAAATTGCTGTCAGTTTTTCTTTCCAGTAGGAAATGTCACATTTATTTAGAAAAAAAAATGTTGAAGGGTTTAATTTCTTGATATACTATATGAACTGCTGCCTCTTTGAATCCAATTTACTTTGTTAGGAAATTCAAGTGAATATTAGCTTGCTATTTAAAAGATGAATCATATTATGCTCTGTAGGCTGTGGTGGCTTACATAACTGTAGCAAGCGTGATGATAGCCGCTGTAATTCTGACTTGACATTCTTTGATGAACAGTATGCTTTGCTTCAGAAAAATTATATCTTGAAGTCAAGCATGCATTGCAGTATTTAGGTAATTTTTTTATAAGAACCTTAATTGCACAGTTAAATATTGCTCAACATTAGAAAATTCAAGAAAATGTTACCTATGTATAAGCAAGAAACAAAAGTGTATGTGTGATTTGCAGAATGAAATTTTTTATAACATGAGGAATAAGTTAATGAAGCATTCATACAAATAGCTTGTAAATTTTAAAAGAACATAGAAAATGGTTAATGGTCAAGTTTTTATGATGCACCAAGCATCAAATGCTAAAAATATTCATTCTAAAAGTTTTTGGAAATTTTCTAGTGAGAGTTTGATTTTGTGATAAATAAAAGGGAATTGAAACAAAAGTTCTTTACTTAAAAGACTTCTCAAAAAGTTTGTATTGCATTTTCTATTATAGCTCTTGGAAAGGAAAAAAGTATTGTTTACTGTAGTTATTTTCCCCATATGATTTTCCTTGGGCAGGTAAATTATGACCTTGGAGTAGTTTTTATAATTATTTTTTTGCAAAGATTGCTTTTAGCTTAAATTATTATTTGCCAAAGGTATGGCTTTCTTATGTGATTTTCTCCCCTCAGGGGGATACAACTATTGTGTCTATGAGAATTAGCACTCCCTGGAAGGCTATGTGAGGGCCTGAGCTAAAGGTTAGGTAGGCTTTCTTTTTGTTAAAATAGAAGAGGTTTTTGTTTTGTTACGGACCATCTTTTTTCGGTTCACTGCTGTCCTGTTTTTCAGCACCTACTAGGCTACTACTTTCTTCTTCAACTTTTTCTTGTTTCATGAACTTCTTAGCTTACTATTTCTATGCACCTTGCGCATAGATTCTGCATTCCCTCAACTCCATACTAAATGGTGCCTTCATCTTTCCTCTCTTGCAACATCTATGTGGTGGTAAAAGGAGGCTAAAACTTATTATATAAGAATAATATGTTATTTTCTGTTAAGAGAAGCCATAAATAGGACATAGCAGCACCTAAGACATTAACATGGTCCTGCTGCTCTAGAAATTAGTACAGGTAGAGCCCAGAACCAGCTACTGTTTTGCTTGTAGAATGTGATATTAGTTTTAGATTAAGAGCTTTGCCTGTTATAGGGCTTGCTTGTCAAATAATAACAGGTGGATATTTGATCTACATAATTTGAACTCACAGTGTAGTTTTAGTTTGCTTTTCGTGAAATATAAATTTTGGTCTTAAAATATCTGCCATGGGGATAACAAGTGTATTTCAATGGTGTTGGAAATGTAGAGACTGTTGGAGTATTAGTAAATGGGTGTTAAATTTGATGGAGCAAATAAAAGAGTTAAGAAGTTGAATCAGCTATTGTTTGCTTGTGACACATCCTTAGTTGCTGCTTCAGAAGTGAAACTGGAGAAACTTGTTGCAGGATTTGGTATTGTATGTAGAGAAGGAGGCTGGAAGTAAATGTTGTGAAGACTAAGGTTGTGACGAGTAAGCTTATGAAGGCACCTAAAGGCCAGCACTTCAACAGTTTTAATCTTTTTTCCATCTAGTCAGATTTCCATTTATTGCTGGAGTCATTTACATTGATGCCTCCCTGAGAAGCTATGCTGAAAGGAATTGTAGCTGGGCTTACCTTGGGGACTTGGTAGCACACCTTGGGGCATGTGAGATTCCTGCACTGCACTCAATGGGCTTGTTGATAGTGGCTGTCCTAGTCGGTGTATCTCTGGGTACCACCACTTCTTAGCAGTCACCAGATGGACCTAGAGAATAGTGACAATTGCTGCAGAGATCAGATGTGTGTTGAGATTTGTTATTTGATCTTTCATTCTTTACTTTTCTTTTGCTCAAGGAGGAAGCTGCCATATCATGCAACTGATTTTCTGGATAAGTTGTACAGTATTGAGCTGTTTTGCCATGATACCCTATTTTTGTACCCTCATGTTTCCACTTGAACTTGGAAATTCACTGAGCTTGTGTCATAGTTGCTCAACTTAGCAGAAATGGAGGTAGAGATCTTGAATATAATGAATTAGTAACCTTTGAATGTCTACCAGCATTCTAGCGTAAGTGAAGCCTGGAAAAGAGTGTTACTTGGAGCTTTGATGGTTGACGACAATTGGTGATGGTATTTGTTTTAGTAATGGTTCAGTATAACAGCTCTCATTGTTGTATTGATGGTTCTCATAGTTTTAGGAATGAGTTTTGTTGATTTGACATTAATTCCCACAATTTTGGCAACGTTCCATGTTGTTTAGCTATTGATTTTCATAATTTCAATAATGGTTCATGTTCTTTTGGTAATGGTGTGTTGTTGTAGCAATATTTCACATTTTAGTGATACTTTTCATTTTAATAATTGTGCTTTGTTCTGGTAATTGTTCATGTTTGTTTTGTAGTGGTTCAAATTGTTTTAGCTATGGTTGACATTGTTTTAGTTATGGTTGACATTGTTTTAGTTATGGTTGACATTGTTTTAGTTATGGTTGACATTGTTTTAGTTATGGTTGACATTGTTTTAGTTATGGTTGACATTGTTTTAGTTATGGTTGACATTGTTTTAGTTATGGATGACATTGTTTTAGTTATGGTTGACATTGTTTTAGTTATGGATGGCATTGTTTTAGTTATGGTTGACATTGTTTTAGTTATGGTTGGCATTGTTTTAGTTATGGTTGACATTGTTTTAGTTATGGTTGACATTATTTTAGTTATGGTTGACATTATTTTAGTTATGGTTGACATTGTTTTAGTTATGTTTGACATTATTTTAGTTATGGTTGACATTGTTTTAGTTATGGTTGGCATTGTTTTAGTTATGGTTGACATTGTTTTAGTTATGGTTGACATTGTTTTAGTTATGGTTGGCATTGTTTTAGTTATGGTTGACATTGTTTTAGTTATGGTTGGCATTGTTTTAGTTATGGTTGACATTGTTTTAGTTATGTTGACTGTTTTAGTTATGGTCGGTATTGTTTTAGTTATGGTTGACATTGTTTTAGTTATGGTTGACATTGTTTTAGTTATGGTTGACATTGTTTTAGTTATGGTTGACATTGTTTTAGTTATGGTTGACATTGTTTTAGTTATGGTTGACATTGTTTTAGTTATGGTTGACATTGTTTTAGTTATGGTTGACATTGTTTTAGTTATGGTTGACATTGTTTTAGTTATGGTTGACATTGTTTTAGTTATGGTTGACATTGTTTTAGTTATGGTTGGCATTGTTTTAGTTATGGTTGACATTGTTTTAGTTATGGTTGACATTGTTTTAGTTATGGTTGACATTGTTTTAGTTATGGTTGACATTGTTTTAGTTATGGTTGACATTGTTTTAGTTATGGTTGACATTGTTTTAGTTATGGTTGACATTGTTTTAGTTATGGTTGACTGTTTTAGTTATGGTGGGTATTGTTTTAGTTATGGTTGATATTATTTTAGTTATGGTTGATATTATTTTAGTTATGGTTGATATTATTTTAGTTATGGTTGACATTGTTTTAGTTATGGTTGACATTGTTTTAGTTATGGTTGACATTGTTTTAGTTATGGTTGACATTGTTTTAGTTATGGTTGACATTGTTTTAGTTATGGTTGACATTGTTTTAGTTATGGTTGACATTGTTTTAGTTATGGTTGACATTGTTTTAGTTATGGTTGACATTGTTTTAGTTATGGTTGATATTGTTTTAGTTATGGTTGACATTGTTTTAGTTATGGTTGACATTGTTTTAGTTATGGTTGACATTGTTTTAGTTATGGTTGACATTGTTTTAGTTATGGTTGGCATTGTTTTAGTTATGGTTGGCATTGTTTTAGTTATGGTTGGCATTGTTTTAGTTATGGTTGGCATTGTTTTAGTTATGGTTGGCATTGGTTTAGTTATGGTTGGCATGGTTTTAGTTATGGTTGACATTGTTTTAGTTATGGTTGACATTGTTTTAGTTATGGTTGACTGTTTTAGTTATGGTTGACTGTTTTAGTTATGGTTGGCATTGTTTTAGTTATGGTTGGCATTGTTTTAGTTATTGTTGGCATTGTTTTAGTTATGGTTGACATTATTTTAGTTATGGTTTATATTGTTTTAGTTATGGTTTACATTGTTTTAGTTATGGTTGACATTGTTTTAGTTATGGTTCTTATTGTTTTAGTTATGGTTTACATTGTTTTAGTTATGGTTGACTGTTTTAGTTATGGTTGACTGTTTTAGTTATGGTTGACTGTTTTAGTTATGTTTGGCATTGTTTTAGTTATGGTTGGCATTGTTTTAGTTATGGTTGGCATTGTTTTAGTTATGGTGCACATTGTTTTAGTTATGATTGACATTGTTTTAGTTATGATTGACATTGTTATAGGTATGATTGACATTGTTATAGTTATGGTTGACATTGTTTCAGTTATGATTGACATTGTTTTAGTTATGGTTGACTGTTTTAGTAATGGTTCATGTTGTTTTAGTAGTGGTTCATGTTGTTTTAGTAGTGGTTCATGTTGTTTTAGTAGTGGTTCATGTTGTTTTAGTAGTGGTTCACGATGTTTAAGGAATGGTTCATGATGTTTTAGTAGTGGTTCAGGATATTATAGTAATTTTCAAGTATTTTAATGGTGCCTCTTAACTTGGACAAATACTATAGAATAGTTATTTTTCGATATTTTCAGGAATGTTTTGACTTCAGTTATTCAGTTATTCTTCTTTGATGGTTCTTTATTAGCTACTAAATGGTATCTCAGAGAATTAGTGCTCCCTGGGGGAAAATGTGAGGTCTCGAGCTCTCAGTAAGGCCTTCTTTTTGTTTACCTAGTTCTTGCTTTAAAAAGATAGTTGAAAATTTAAATAGATAATTTGCTTCTCTGAAATATCTAATTGTTTCTTCCAAAATTTCAGTTATGATTCCCATACGATCAAGGATTGTATTTTGTTAATGACTCAACAATTTTGGTCAACAATCACGAGTTTAGAGAGTAATGATGTACCTTTGAGAATCGCTTACTAACTTTTGATTATTGTCATTTCACTTTAGCTTCATCTTTGTTATTTCTGTTGAGAAATTGGCTGAAAGAGAGGAGCTTCAAGTTCACCCGACATGGCGTCTTCTACACCCGATGTTGCGCTGTGCGACGAACAAATTTCGTGCGAGTGTCATCATTTAAGTTTAGCATTTGCGCGGCGCGAACTTCCTCCCCGTACTGCTGCGAGTCGCGGCGCCCGCACGCCGTGCTGCTGCCATTCGGGGGCAGCCTGGAAATTACCAATATTTGTCCTTCGTACTGTTTGCCTACCTCGTACATTTGACGGATTGTCGTATCACTGAACATCAGCTAAGTTTCGTGGGTCACATAGCTGTTATTGGTGGTCCAGCTCTGTGTCGTAATTTTCAACTGGCTCGTTGAATTCTTAATCTTCTCTCTGCGCTCGTGCTCGAGAACGTTTTTAAATCTAATTTCATATTTGTGGAAGAGAGCATAGAATGATTGTGTACGGCTCAAATGGCGCCTTATAGTGTGAACAATTAGGTGCGCTTATGAAAGCATCGCCGCTCCGTTAGTGCCGCATGCGCGGAGTGTGAACGTTTGGATGATCCGCCATTTGCCGGCAGCTTCACGGGCGGCACCGGAACCAAGCCGGTCTGATCTCTTAATAAATTGTTGTGCAAAGTGCGCTAAGTGCAGCCGCTCCGCGCGCGATCTTGGCTTCTAAGTTGGAGAGCTGCTGTCTATTTTTGATTGCGCCAGGAGGCGTCCTGGACACAAGCTGGAAATGCCACTGATTTCATGCGGCGCTCGCTGTCTCGGCCGAGGGAACATAATTTGCATGTTTTGGTGGGCTCACGAGTTGTTTATAATGAGGGTACTTCCTGGCAATGGAACGTGCTGGTATTGACGGTGTGCCGGCGCTAACACCTACCACAACGAATGCGGGGGTTTGCTGGCAGTGCGCATGTTCTTCCATCAAGAGAAAAAAGATATTATTAAGGTTCACTTTCTCCCATACTTACGGATAAAATCATGCTCACTCAAGAGTGACTATAGACAAGTTTCGAAGGAGTGGAATATATGTACTTCAAGTGAAATTCTTAGTTGACTTCTTAGTGATGAACATCACTTATTATAGATAGGAACAGTGATAAGAGATCGCTTCTTTCAAGCCATCGTTTTTCACCTTGCTGCTGAATGTATTTAGAGGATTAGAATTTTGATGTAGTAATTCCGACTTTAGGGTGCCTACGCAGTATTTTATTACCCCAAAGTGAACCAATAAGACATAACAGGAGTGTGCTATGATATTTTCAATGTTATATGTTTCATGAAGTGTTCTTGAGTTCGATTGTGTCATCATTTAGATATTGAGATATTCATCCCCTGAGTTTTATTATCATTATTGTCCATGGAACAGCTATGAACATGTACGCGTACATTTCATGCGAAGTTTTTAGAATCAGTAGAACTGTTTCTAGAGGAAAGCAGCCATAGCATTTGATGATGAAGCATGAATCTGTCGCTCGTCCATCCCAGCAATACACGACTGGTGTCCACCTCCGAGTTATTTTCATTCAGTCCGTCGGTTGTGTTTTTTGCGATTTTCTACGGGGAGTTTTTCTTCACATGCTCACAGGTTATCGTCATACGTGACAACGTGAGTTCGGTGAGACGTGACTCGTGAGCGATGTTTTCATCATGATAAATCTAACACGTCTTCACTCGTGTAGGCTTATTCTTCTCTCCCATTTGATACCCAGAGCTCTGCTGCTCTGGGTATTAAATGCAGGTATTTAGAGAGAGCTCTGAGTTCTCTCTAACAGTGGTCGAGCGGTGTCCATTCTGATGTTGAGGCATATCGTCGCTACGAATGCGAAATGGCTAATTCACCTGCCTAAATTCACACGTTTCATTTCCCCGGAAACGACCGACTCTTGCGTAGGGATATCAGACCTATGCCGTCTGTTAAGAATGAGGGCGAGGTGGACGGTGGCGAGACGGACGCAGGGCGCGGAGGCCTGAGAGGAGGAGACAGCTGCGCACCTCACCTACTCGAGCCGTCATGCGCGACTCGGACAGTGCGCCGCTAACTCGGGTCAAGTATTTCAATTTGCGGCTCTTGCATCCGAGAGGAGTGTTCTGCTTGTCTTGCCTCAGCGACCTGTTCGCTTCCACTTGCCTTACTAGGTGCTCTCTCATATTTTCAATGTGTCCCGATTTCTATTCCATCTAGTCAGCATAGTCTCCCTGTCTGCAATCCTTCTCTCTTTCTTTTTGGCTTCCGAAGTGATCAATAATGTCAGTGCCTAATGAATAGAGTTGATAGGAATGGATGGTTTTTTGCAGCTCTTGCTATCTTAGTTGGTCTGGTAAATGCTAGCTCATTCCTTTTGTTTCTAGAGTTCTTTGTTACTGAATCGGAAAAACCCTTTATTGGCAGCGATTATACCTATTATTCCTCATCGAAGACTATTGATGTATATCCCCTAATTTTGGTCAAAATGTTATAGTTTTACGTATTTTTTTTATGATTTAAAGTAAAATGTCAACAAAAAGCTGCCTAATGCTCGGAGTATGGTATTGAACTAGCAGCTCCTTTATTACTGCCGCTGCTACTACTACTACTGTTACCAATGAAATCAAGTGTTGTTCAGATCACGCTCGTGGCTGTCGCGTCTTTGTTTGTTTAATAGTTGCTGTGGCTTGCGGTGCGATGTTTGTGGCAGTAAGACCTCGAAATTTGAGAAGTGGAGACAACCTGAATTGCGAGACCTTCGGCGCGACATAGTGCAGGCACTGAAGCGCTAGCAAATTGATGTTATTACTACTACTACTACTAATGCTCGTTTTCGTTCTGTGGCAGAACGCCCCTCAAGGGGATACAACTATTGTATCTAAAAGAATTAACACTCCCTGTGGGAATATGCAAGGTCCCGAGTTAAAGGTTAGGTAGGCCTTCCTTTTGTTGAAATAAAATAGTTTTTTTTCGTTACGCATCAGATTTTCTGGTTCACTGCTGTCCTGGTTTTCAGCACATATTATTTTCTTATCCAGCTTTCATCTTATTTCATAAACTCCTTTCTCAACTTACTCTTTCTGTGCACTTTGTGAATAGATTTCATATTCGCTTAACTCCATACTAAATGGTGCTTTCCTCCTTCTTTTTGGAACGTTTTTGTTGCGATTAGGGAGGCTTAAACTATCATCTAATTTTATTTGTGGCTGAACATGATGTTTTTTGAGTTTTTTTCCTGTGAGATCATATGAGTGGTCAGTTTAAACCCTTTGAAAACTGCAGTGGACTTTTGTGTCAGATGAAGTAATGCTCTTCATTACTTTTGCAACCAAGGCGCGCTAAAAGAGGCTGATTGTCGGCTTATATTTTCAGTTGGTATGATTTCTGGACTCGGGTAGTTTTAATGTTCTACGTGTTTGCTGTCGTTAGGTTACCAGTGAGGACTAAGCTTTTTCATGAAACTCACAACCTAATGTGCGTCGCTTTCATTAGACGACCTAAAGTGGTTTTCGTAATATTTTTTTCTCGTTTTTGCCTTTTCATGTTTTAATGAGGGATGTTGGCGTGTGTAGTCCACCCCGTGCATTAGTATTTCCCAATATTCATCCATTTCAGCCTCCGAGTTTTCTTTTCTTTTGTAATATCCGCGCGGCCTTGTTGAAATTCTCTTTGAGCAACTACAGTGGTAAAACTTTCTGCGTTATTTACTATCTCTTCTGTATTTTACCTTCTAATAAATCGAGTACAAGTTGACATATTCCTATTTCAGAATAAGCCTTCAAATTATTCGCCAATGTATGCATGATCTCGTAGTGGCAACGCTCTCTTGTTTATTCGTATAAAATCAATGATAGTTTATAAATTTATAACTTGGAGATTCTTCTGGTTATATTGGTGTTTGATAAGTTGACTTTCACGCAGTATCGTGTTTAGTGTACACACAAACCTAGAGTAATTGAATGTGTGACTGCAGTTGAGTTTTTACGAGCGACTGTCGGCTTCATACTCCTAATGACACTGCGGAATGCTTGCAGTACACCGACTCGCACTTCGAGAGGCCGTGTTTTGACCCCAATCAAGGCTTTACGATTGCGAGGGTCGTATTATTATGGCAGCGTCTCGCAGTAATCAAGGCCAGGAGTAGCTTATTATGAGGTGAATATACTCGCCCGAGCGTTCTCGAACTTCAGCGTTATGTTTGATCCAGCAACTTGCTAAAAGCCCGTCATCCGCTGCCCAGAATACGAAGCTGGCGCGTGCAGTAGCGAAGGCAGCCTTAATAATTCCGTGTTTGATGTTTTCAGGTGCAGCGCTCCTTTTAAGTGCAGGGTTTCTTGGTCTACTCGAGGACTCAGCTAGGCCTGAAAGGAGTGCAGTATTTTTCCTCTAAGAAATTTACCCTCAACGGAAAGCAGTTCGTGTTTTTGTTTAACGCTTTCTTAATGGTATTGGTGTTACAGCTTGATATGTATACGCTACAGGTCGATTCGAGATTATAACCCTGTATTAAGGGGTAATTGTTTGTTTAATTAAACTACAGCGAGAAGGAGCGTTCCCCGTGTTGACGCAGAAGCTTTTGATACCATACGCTCTACGATTATAATTATTATCGGGTGAAACTCTTTGCAATAGACCGAGAAAAAATTGGTCCCACACTGACGCACTATGTTCCGAACTTATCCTAAAATCGACACTTTTATTTCTCAAACCGACCCACTAAAGTATCGTGTAAATCACGAATTAGGATATCCTGACATGCTGTTACGTGTCATGAATGCTGCGACGCTCGTAAGTGAAGCTGCCATGATTCAGCGACTGTATAATTTTTCCTGCGCTCCCAGGGGCAATGTGTGAGACTTGCCGCTAAAGGTGGGGGAGGTCTTCCTTTTGTTGGAATAGAATAGGCTTTTGTTTAGTAACAGACAATCTAATTTTCGGTTCACTGCTCTACTGTTTTTCATCACCTATTCTTTTTTTCTTCAACTTTTACCTTGTTTCATGAATTTCTTTCTTTCCTTACTGTTTTTGTGCATAAATTCCGCGTTCGCTTACTTTAAACTAAATGGCGCCTTCCTTATTCATCTCTTTGGAACGCCGTTGTTGCGGTTAGGGAGGCTTCACATCTAATCTAATAGTATAATTTCACGTACAAGTTTCACTTTTTCAGGCTATACGAGCGCAGACGAACTTGTCACGTTCACCGCAGTAGCTATCTATTTTGCAGATGGACTTATCACATTCACCGCGTTTACGCGGTTGTTGATGGTTGGTTTGGTGAGGTTGTGAATAGCAGAAGAAGGAAATCAACTTAATTGCTCAAATCCAATTTTATCCTTCCTTAAAAATAGGAAAAATAAATTGCACGGAAACATTTCACCTCGTATGATAATAATTTTTTAAAAAGCTAACGGAAAAGTGAAATGTTTTTCATTTATACCAGCACGTGAATGAGCAATACCTATTGGTGCACATGTGGCCCAATATGCAGGGAACATGTTAAAGCATTAAAAAAAAATTACGAATGATAGCTAATATATAGTAGTTTCTGGGAGATCAATGTTTCATAGACACTCGATACATTTCTTCAACGAAAAATTATTCACCATTTGAGATGTGAAGACGCGGGAATGTGTTAAAGTTTCCCAATCGCTTGACTATGTGGTCAAAAATGATGCACTTAAATTTGTCGAAATTTCTGTGAATGACAGTGTTTCCCTAAGTGTGTGCGCATCTGTTACCTGATCCTCGTTAATAAATTGTTCTTCGACCACGAGGGGTCGAACCCTGCCGTACAAATGGTCCATCAGTAACACATTCTGCATTAGAGCACGGACGCCAGGACGGCAGCAGTTTGTACTGGCTCGAAATTGCCTGAATGATATTCGTAAACGAGGTGTCTTTCACCTCGTTTTTCTTGATGTTGAGTTTACCTTAAATATTTTAATATTATTATGAATATCTCTCTTAAAGCTGGTGCAGGCACACTACAATTTGAGCGCAAGCTGTCGTGAAGGCCAAATTTTAGGCGAAAACAATGCAGAGGAATTTGAGTTTCATTGGGAGCACGAAGCGCTCCAATATTGCTGTGGCACGGGACGTCTGCTGCGGGCGCTCGAGGCGACTCACAGAGGCCCTCTCGTGCGGAATATATTAGCTCAGTTTTTAGGGCAGAGGCTCCTCTACCGTCTTAATGAACAGCTCGCCCATAAGCTTCCTAGTACCGGTAACGTTAGTCCGAATATTGAAGTGTATTTCTTGCACCCGAGCTAGCAATGCTGTACGTTCCAGTGTCGCATGCAGCTCTCGGCCCCTGCAAAACCACGAGTTCTGAGGTGTGTTGTGGTGTAGTGAACGTATCTCGTTGTTCGTCTCTAAGCCTTGCTGACTACCGAGGGTGGAGGAAAATTAGGGTTGTAACATTAAGTTATTTATTAGTACATTTCGGACATTCATTTCAGTGAAGCTGCTGGCACGCTTTTCCATTAAACAATATTATTAAATTACAGATTGTGTGTCAAAATGAAACCCCTCAGGAGGGGGTAAACTATTGAATCTACGGGAATTAGCGCTCCCAGGAGGAAAGTGTGAGGGCCCGAGCGCAGAGTTAGAGCCTTTTTGTTGAAATTAAATGTTTTTTGTTATGTTAGGGACCATCTTTTTTTCTGTTCACTGCTGTCTTGCTTCTTCAGAAAAGCTTTTCTGCTGTCTTTCTTACTTTTCACTTTGATCTTGTTTCATGAACTTCTTTCTCAACTTGCCGATAGGGAGGCTTAAACTAATTAATCTAATCTACCAAAATGAAATGCTCTTTTATTAAAAACATAAACCGTGCGACTTTATTTTACTTATGCACACTTGTATTGCAGTGATCTTAGTTAATATGTTTTTATCAGCAACAAAATTCAAGCAAAAAATTTTATAACTCGGGGGTTCAATTCTCTTTTCGAAACACATAAGAACCTCACATGGCTGGCTTAATTAATGCCCTGTGCGCGTGCATGAGATGAAGAATAACTACTTCAATTTAATAGGTGGCGTTAGGCCTAAAAGCATTGTAAATTTTGAGCGAGTAACGTCTTCCCTATCTTCGTATTAAGTGTTCCAAGTTGCTGACAGTTTGAGGATGAGTTAATCTTCGGAAAGCTAGCGCGCACGTTTCTGAGAACAGTTATGACTTATGATAGAAATGCTTCTCGCTATCTTGAAACACGGCAATGGACACAAGGACTACGTCGTCTCGCGGGCGCATGCACACGCGAACTCGCCACAAATCTGTGTCGCAGATGGCGGCGCTGGGCTGCAGCTTCAGTGCTGCTTGCTGAATTATTCTTGGGCCATTGCGTTTCTAATTTGGAGCGGGACTTGCAGCGCTTCCATCGCAATGGGCTCATTCGCTGGTCGCAACACTGTGAGGGCGGCAGATGGTGGCGCGCGAGCGAGGTGCGCCTCTGAAATGATCGTTTCACTCCGACAATTGTTTCTCGTTTCGCGTGATTCGCTGCTCTTGTTTTCCCCGTACGAAAGCGTTTCAAAGTTCATGGCGGGCTTCAGTTATTTCGGTTTGGCCCCTGTTACCTATAGCAGTTTTTAATGAAAGCTAAAAATTACAGCACAAGCTCTACGAATTTAGGGAACCCAAATTTTGGCCACAAACGACTAAGTTGGTATTTATTGGACCTATTGAAGTAACTACTGTTGTTGCTTTTTTTCTGTGCTGAGAGATTTTAATTAAGGTGCAAATTAAACTTCAGTTTGAGTGTTCGCAGTTACTTGTAGTTTGAGCTTCGGCCGTTCAGTCGTAGAAGTCTGAGATGACCTTCTTCTTTTTACTTTTCAGTTTTAATGGTCGAAGATTTTATGATTGAAAGCTCGCAAGCGGTTACGCCTTTCCTGTGTGGGAAAAACTGTCGTTTAGTTTGAGCTTATATATCATGTTTTTCCGGTGTTTTATAGGGAAGTAATCTTGCGGTGTCATAATTCTTCGAGGCTCGGCCCACAAATTGTACGAGATTTTGGACGCACGCGTGTTTGCTTTTAACGTGGCATAAATTATGCGTTGAAGTCTGCAATGTCCTTATGTAATAAGTCCCGGTAACTGTGCTCCTAAATTATGCACTCTTTCAGCTAGGATGACCGCCCCTAAATCTTGCGGGCTGGGCGCGAGGGCATGATTTAGTCGAGGCGCCATCTGCCGAGGTATCACTTGCTGCGTCGCGGTGCACATGGCTCAGCGCCGCCACTTTGTTTTGGGTCGCGTCGTCTGTGCCTTATTGTTTTCTACACTAGAGCGTCTTCTCTCTTTTCTTGAAGTCTGCAGGGGACTTTACCTCTTGATCGATGTTATGCCCAACTTGCTACTATCTTCTCAGTCTGATTTTAAATTTCGTCTTGCATGCTTGACAACATTCCCGAGTTAATCGGCAGTTTTTCTTTTACTCTGAAATTCTTGACTCGTTTCGTCTATCCTACCCTTGTAGTGTTTTTTGCTGCTGTGGGGGTGTTTTTGCTGGGAGTGCGTGAACTCGGTGCGTTCTCTCACGTCTGTACTCAGCAGATGTGCCGTGGTGCACCCTCGGCTCGCACGGCCGGCGGTGTATCGCAGGCGTGCGCTGGAGTCGTCTCGAGTTATGCACTCGACCATCTCTTGGTTTCGTACACCCTCTGAGAGAGCTACAACTGTTGTATCGATGGGAATTAGCGCTTCCAGGGGAAGATGTGAGGTCTCGCTCTGAACGTTAGGTAGGCCTTCATTCTGTTGAAGTAAAAGTTTTTTTTATTGCGGACTTACTTTTTCAGATCACTGCTGTCCTGTTTTTCATCACTCGTTACTATGTTCTTCAACTTTTATTTTGTTTCGTAAACTTTTTCCGATCTTACTGTCACTGTACGCAGTGTGTGGGGTACACCTTATGTATAAATTACCTGTTCCATCAATTTGTTCGAAATAGTGCGTTCCTCCTTCTCGAGGAAACACCTATGTTTTCTTATGGGAGGCTCAAACTTACTTAAAATATATTCTAATCTTTTATTTTTATAATGTCAGGGTTATATGCAAGGATAAAATGTTGGTCAAGTTTTATTTGCTTGCTATTTTTCAAGTATTCATTCATTCTCACTTGAAATGAGTTTTGTTTTTGGTTAACTAGAGAATTCACTTTTTTTATTCCTGTCCGAATTGCAAACGATTTAATGACTTTGATTATTTTTGTATTTTGTGTCGTGCTTCTTTGCTCTTCATACGAGTGGAGTATAGTTTGTAGCAGTATTTAAAACAATTCAATTACCTTCAAATAATCACCTCTCATGCCTCAAAATTGTGATCGCAATTTCCTCCCCTATTGAGAAACCTGGAAATAACAAATGTATAACATATCAGATTTTTGTATACGATCAAAAACAGCCGGAACTCAGCCCTACAAAAACCTCACTAAAAACTTCGAAATTTGAATTGCATCTTCTTCTTTGACTACAAGACCATTAATGAACGTTCAATTCACGAGGCGATTCTTTCAGTAGTTCGTTTCCCTCGTTCTCATTATGGGAGAGACTTGAAGTTTTGATGCTAGGTGATATTTTGTTAGGCGTTGTCTGGGCCAATTATGAGCCGGTGTGGCGCCTCGAGGCAGCAGTGCTCTGCAGCCACGCGTACCAGTGGAGGCGGTTCGCGCTAGACTCGCCTCGCGGGGCCGCGGCGGTTTGTAGCCGGCCTTCGTTGGGGCTGAGGGGCAACACCGCGTGCACCTGCGGCCTGGTGGCTGCTTCTTGCCCTCAACTGTTGCTGTGGAGTGCGGCTGTTGCCTTGAAGAGGAGTTGTTGCCTTGAAGAGGAGTTGTTGCCTTGAAGAGGAGTTGTTGCCTTGAAGAGGAGTTGTTGCCTTGAAGAGGAGTTGTTGCCTTGAAGAGGAGTTGTTGCCTTGAAGAGGAGTTGTTGCCTTGAAGAGGAGTTGTTGCCTTGGAGAGGAGTTGTTGCCTTGGAGAGGAGTTGTTGCCCAGAAGAGGAGTTGTTGCCTTGAAGAGGAGTTGTTGCCTTGAAGAGGAGTTGTTGCCCAGAAGAGGAGTTGTTGCCTTGAAGAGGAGTTGTTGCCTTGAAGAGGAGTTGTTGCCCAGAAGAGGAGTTGTTGCCCAGAAGAGGAGTTGTTGCCCAGAAGAGGAGTTGTTGCCCAGAAGAGGAGTTGTTGCCTTGAAGAGGAGTTGTTGCCTTGAAGAGGAGTTGTTGCCTTGAAGAGGAGTTGTTGCCCAGAAAAGGAGTTGTTGCCCAGAAGAGGAGTTGTTGCCTTGAAGAGGAGTTGTTGCCCAGAAGAGGAGTTGTTGCCCAGAAGAGGAGTTGTTGCCCAGAAGAGGAGTTGTTGCCCAGAAGAGGAGTTGTTGCCCAGAAGAGGAGTTGTTGCCCTGAAGAGGAGTTGTTGCCTTGAAGAGGAGTTGTTGCCCTGAATGGGGAGTTGTTGCCCTGAATGGGGAGTTGTTGCCCTGAAGGGGGAGTTGTTGCGCTGAAGGGGGAGTTGTTGCTCTGAAGGGGGAGTTGTTGCTCTGAAGGGGGAGTTGTTGCTCTGAAGGGGGAGTTGTTGCTCTGAAGGGGGAGTTGTTGCTCTGAAGGGGGAGTTGTTGCTCTGAAGGGGGAGTTGTTGCTCTGAAGGGGGAGTTGTTGCTCTGAAGGGGGAGTTGTTGCTCTGAAGGGGGAGTTGTTGCTCTGAAGGGGGAGTTGTTGCTCTGAAGGGGGAGTTGTTGCTCTGAAGGGGGAGTTGTTGCTCTGAAGGGGGAGTTGTTGCTCTGAAGGGGGAGTTGTTGCTCTGAAGGGGGAGTTGTTGCTCTGAAGGGGGAGTTGTTGCTCTGAAGGGGGAGTTGTTGCTCTGAAGGGGGAGTTGTTGCTCTGAAGGGGGAGTTGTTGCTCTGAAGGGGGAGTTGTTGCTCTGAAGGGGGAGTTGTTGTTCTGAAGGGGGAGTTGTTGTTCTGAAGGGGGAGTTGTTGTTCTGAAGGGGGAGTTATTGTTCTGAAGGGGGAGTTGTTGTTCTGAAGGGGGAGTTGTTGTTCTGAAGGGGGAGTTGTTGTTCTGAAGGGGGAGTTGTTGCTCTGAAGGGGGAGTTGTTGCTCTGAAGGGGGAGTTATCACCATGGAGGAGTTGTTACAATCAATTGTTGTCACGCGATGTTTGTTTCCGCCGCCAACTTTTGTTAAAGGCGGGAATCGCGGACGGAGGACTGGCACACCACCTCGCAGAAACAAATATTGCTAACAGCGGGAGTGTGACATAGGATACTGCATTGATATTAACACACGCTACTATAAAATATAATTATGACACCGTTCACTGGTACTCGCCAAGATTCGCCCCAATAACTTACAATTTCTTAACTTGTGATGGTTTTTATGGCAGTCTCTTCAAGCACAGACCTGTTCATTAGATCACATATTTTGAACTTGATACGCTCTGTGTAACTTAAAAAAAAAATCGAAAACAACACCCTAATACACAATCGAAACGCTTAACAATGAGCTATTACAATTTGATTTCTGTTAATCAATCAATGACATGGTTAAAACCCTAATATTTGCCGGCCAATTTCTATTCTTTCTGATCAAGAGCATGAGTAATTAAATTGTCGAACTCATGAACCATGGCCTTTTGCTCAAAGTTAGTTTTATTAGTTACTCACACGTCAGAAACATAAAACCAATTCATTTCATATAATGCGGTACACAGTGATTGCGTTCATTACGCAGATGAATCCATTCGCTAAACCGTTTCTTTAGTTTCTCATTCTGGCTTATTTATTCCAACAACGGTTCTCAATATGAACACAGGATGTGGCGTGCAGAAGTTGTTGAAACTCCGAAGGGTTGTGGATTTCGCGAACGATTTACCTAGGTTCGTTGCGTGTCTCCTGGACGATGTGGATGAGGTAGTCTTCGCAATACCCTCCACGACCTGTCGTTGCTGGTTCTTGATAATACTGTTTCTTTTGTGTAGCAAGGTCAAGTCAATTAAAAATAGATTGTGCATGACTCAGATTTTACTTCTGTTCGCTATGATCGAAACTAACTTTCTATTTGACCACATTCGGCGCTCCGCCACAGTCATTTGCGACGTTTTGAGTAAATCTACCCTCTATTTTGAAAAATCTCTTTGGTTCATCCCGGCGTTTTCTATCGAATAGTGAGTACTTCTATGGAGGTATTTTCCCTCAAATTCTGCCTTAACCCGTCGCCACGTCCTGGACTCTTAGAAGGTCGGCAAAGCTAGTACATGTGTCACATCAGCAAACCTAGTGTTACCAAATATGGTCTTAAGCGTCTCGTTGAGTGCTATTCATTGGTGTAAGGTAAAATAAGGTTGGGGGAACAGGGGAGGAAAGGTAACAAGCTCAAATCTGTATGAATTCTTCTGCTCAGTCTGGAGTGTAGCTACCGGAGCTGCGCAACCTCTTAGAAGGCTAGCAGTGTAGCTGAGGCATACCAGCACACACTCTGCCTCATAGAAGGTCAGCTTCATTTTTATTTTTTTATGTTTTTTGTTCCAAAAATGGGAGTCCAAATCCACAGATTTACTCCTAGGCATAAAATAATACCACCATTGTATTCGGGAGGAAAAGCTCTATGCATATCAAACTCTTTACAAGCTATGAAACTGCTTGATAACAGCCTATACACAAAATGAACTGAAAAATTAAAACTGTGCTTTACATATAATACACATCTCTGGAACTATTAGACCTGAAAAAAAATTACATACCACAAGATTCAGCAACTCAAAATCTATGAAAATGCATCATAAAAAAACATGAAAGTGCAATAAATATAAAATGGCCAGTGATTTTCCGATTTCTGTTTTTTTGTATTTTACCAAAATAAAAACTCAAATTCTGTAGATTTTTGTTGGGGTAGCAGCATTTTTTTTCCACTGACAGAAAGAGCAACTCTCTCTCTCTTTACAATGAACACCCAATGAAACTTCTAACTTGAATAATGAATGTACAGTAAGTTGCACAGTTGACCCATTTTCTTCAAACCTCCCGGTAGGTCGGCCATGTGGAGACGGGTTAAGGCTAGCCCAATCAAAAAAGAAAAATAATTTTTACATGTACTTTTCAGATCGAATTATATTGTCTGTTTTTCACAACTTGGATTGCTATGTTAAAACCCAATTGCCCACAATTTTTTCTACCATCAAATACGGGATATATCAACGGCCCTTCCTGATTGCTTGAGTTGGTGAAATAAAGATTACTTCGGCTTTCGCTTGAGCCGTGATCCTGCGGCGACGGGCTGTGGGAGAGCTAAGGTGTGGTGCCCGCAGCGCCCCTCACCGCGGCCTAAACAATAACTACGCTCCGTTTCCCTGCCCACGTCTCAAGTTCTCATTGTTTTTTTTACGTAAAAGTTTTCTCGCTTATGTAAAACTTTCAGATTGATTGTAACTTTAATCGATGTTTTGTCGCCTGGTCGAGCATAAAAATAATTTTCTTATTAAAGCTCAGTCTGGAACTGTCATCACACACTGCTGCATTTGTTTCTTTGTTCTCTAATATCCATGCATAATTATATTTGTGGCAGTGTTGCGCTGCAATGTTATCACGAATTATACCACTGAGGTCAGGCATTACCATCAGTCATTACCCTGAGGAGGGCTTGATATCTCAAAGCGACTAGTTACTCTGAGGCGGACGTGCTACCTTGAGGCGGTATTTTTAAGAGTAACTTGCGGTCTTGTTACCCTCTGTTACCTTGCAGACCCTTAGGCAGAAACTTTATCCTGAGGCGACGTTTTTATCCCGAGGCGGATATTTATCCCGAGGAGTGGTGACCATGAATCGTCCCCTAAACGAGGGCATGTTTACCCAGACTCCGTGAGATGATATGAGCTCTATTTCCTATATCTCCACTGCCACTCGCAGAGTTTGTGTACTTTATTGCGGAAGTTTTTTTTGTGAATATTGGGTTGGAAATTGAAAAAAATACTGACTATATTCTGTGAGGTGTACCAATTCAATTCTTCGAACGAGTCAAAGGGGTATTTCGTCAAGTTTAAAAAGTGTTGGAATATTACTCTTCCGGTAACGCTCCAGCAAGAATTTAACGACGTGCATTATTGAAAAGACCTCACCATCATTGAGAATGATTTTATAGAATGAATGTTTTCGAGTGACCTTGGATGTAGAGCACTTCAGTTGTAGAGCGCTTCAGCCTTCCTTCTGATGCGTGCTCCGGAATAATAAGTGTAACACGTTTATATTGCTATCGGTGGTTTACTGGGCTGTTGCAGCTATCGTTCAAATGTACCGTCAAGCAATTGTAAGAATGCCTGTGTCATCATATGGCTGTTGGTGGCCTACGCTTCCGTGCCCCTCATTTGGATGGCTTGGCGTGCGGACGCTCCTCACGCGAGCGTCATGGTTTCTTGTTCGGCCTGCTCACTAATTTATGCACGAATTGCCTAGTGTGTGTGTGTGCTGCCTCCTTAGCTGCGCCACCCTCACTTTCCGCCGCTCGACTAGCTGCCTGCACCCTCATTGCGCTCTCACGTACCTAGGTTACACTGTGCTCCTACAGGGCCATACTTGCGCCTTGCTTCCCTGTATACTACGTTTCCGGTGTATCGAACTTGTAGTGATTGAAGTAGCCAACGTTTCAACATCTTGTACCCAAGCATTTCCCTCCTTGTGTTGTTTTCGTATGTTCATTTGTAGATCCCTTGAATCTATAAATTTATTTGCTCTTAAGAAACTAGATGAGCCTGTGTTTCACGGCCATTCCAACTTAGCAACAGTAATGTAATGTTTTCCGGCAGTTAAATCCGGCTTTTATGAGGTATTTTAATCAGTTATTAAAGAAGGAAATATGGAAACGAAAAGCCAAATGAAATACCTAGTGTTTTTCTGGCGTTGCTTTTATTTTTACTACTGGTTTCATAGACCTCGTGAAATATTCAGAACTTTTATTAAAAATTGCGGTTATTAGAAATGAAGCCGTACTCTGATGCACTGTAAGGGTGCTACATAGCAATGGCCAGCCGTACATGACACTTTGGGGAGGCTTGGTGGCTGGCCACTGTGAGCTTGCCAGATCAGAAGTGAAGTTTGAGTTGTAGGAGGGCAGCGGAGAGGACGACGCAGAGCTGGTGCCCAAAATAAGCGCGAGGTAGCGGGTCGTATTAAGAGCTCGCGTGATGGCCTGATAGCTGCAATCTGGGGCCTGAGTGGCGGGAGTGCACGCTCGTGCCGCGTCCTGTGTTGTGTGTGTGGTGTGCGGCGTGCTGCGTGTGGGGTGTGTTGTGTGGCTGGTGGTAGGTCCTGATGTGCTGCGTCTGGGGTGTGTTGTGTGGCTGGTGGTAGGTCCTGATGTGCTGCGTGTGAGGTGTGTTGTGTACAGCGTGTTGTGTGGCTGGTGGTAGGTCCTGATGTGCTGCGTGTGTGGTGTGTTGTGTGGCTGGTGGTAGGTCCTGATGTGCTGCGTGTGGGGTGTGTTGTGGGGCTGGTGGTAGGTCCTGATGTGCTGCGTGTGGGGTGTGTTGTGTGGTTGGTGGTAGGTCCTGATGTGCTGCGTGTGGGGTGTGTTGTGAGCAGCGTGTTGTGTGGCTGGTGGTAGGTCCTGAAGTGCTGCGTGTGGGGTGTGTTGTGTGCAGCGTGTTGTGTGGCTGGTGGTAGGTCCTGATGTGCTGCGTGTGGTGTGTGTTGTGTGCAGCGTGTTGTGTGGCTGGTGGTAGGTCCTGATGTGCTGCGTGTGGGGTGTGTTTTGTCCAGCGTGTTGTGTGGCTGGTGGTAGGTCCTGATGTGCTGGGTGTGGGGTGTGTTGTGTGCAGCGTGTTTTGTGGCTGGTGGTAGGTCCTGATGTGCTGCGTGTGAGGTGTGTTGTGTGCAGCGTGTTGTGTGGCTGGTGGTAGGTCCTGATGTGCTGCGTGTAGGGTGTGTTATGAGCACTGAGCAGCGTGTTGTGTGGCTGGTGGTAGGTCCTGATGTGCTGCGTGTGAGGTGTGTTGTGTGCAGCGTGTTGTGTGGCTGGTGGTAGGTCCTGATGTGCTGCGTGTGGGGTGTGTTGTGTGCAACGTGTTGTGTGGCTGGTGGTAGGTCCTGATGTGCTGCGTGTGAGGTGTGTTGTGTGCAGCGTGTTGTGTGGCTGTTGGTAGGTCCTGATGTGCTGCGTGTGAGGTGTGTTGTGTGCAGCGTGTTGTGTGGCTGGTGGTAGGTTCTTATGTGCTGCGTGTGGGGTGTGTTGTGTGGAGCGTGTTGTGTGGCTGGTGGTAGGTCCTGATGTGCTGCGTATGGGGTGTGTTGTGTGCAGCGTGTTGTGGTTGCTGGTGGTAGGTCCTGATGTACTGCGTGTGGGGTGTGTTGTGTGGCTGGTGGTAGGTCCTGGTGAGCTCTTGAAAATAATTCAGGATGGGCCAGTAATGACAGCTCACGAGAACAGAGTTTATTAAAGTAAGTTAATCTTGGCTGGTTCCCGGGCCATCACCCCAGCCGATCGGAGGGTTCCGCTCTCAAAAGGTAGAGAACGGAGGGCAACCCCCTTCCCAGCACCCTGAAGTTTCCCTAGAAACGGCAACCTGTTAAAGAAAGTCACGCTTTATAGCCTGAGACTAACGGAGCATGACCTACGCAATATAGAGGTGTGCAGTAAGTTACATTTAAAAGAGAGGATATTCCCAAAAATACTTTAGGTTTACGCATAGACGTATTTCAATGAAAATCACATTATACTGAAGAGATCCCATCTAAAATGAATAGTCAAATTTGACAGGACAACTTAACGAGATCACTTCGATGAAATACAAGTTGCCGTATGAATTTTTTATGGGCTCTCACCTAATTTGTAGGACAATTACAATTGCTCGTAAGGCCTCCCAACGAATGGTCAAAGCTAGTAGCGCCCACTACCTCTCCAACCAACCTCCGTCGAGAGTCGTCCAACGAGGAGTCCTGAAGTGGTTCCCGCGTGCCGAGATGACCCTCTCCCAGCGCAGACCGTATGGATTTAGCTCATCGCGCTCGCTGAATGCCTCCACGAAGATCTACGTTTGGTAAACGTATAGCGTAGGAGCGGCAGGTGTAACCGTTCCACCATTGCAGCAGCAGAAGATGTAGCCGTGACCTTAACAATGGCCGTAGCAGAAGATGTAGCCGTGACCTTAACAATGGCCGTAGCAGAAGACGTAGCCGTGACCTTAACAATGGCCGTAGCAGAAGATGTAGCCGTGACCTTAACAATGGCCGCAGCAGAAGATGTAGCCGTGATCTCAACAGTGACCGTAGAGACACCACCAACATTGTACCTTAACACAGTACATAGCACGGCACATACTTATGACCGCTTCCACAGGGTAAATTGGACAGCCAGATACACGGCCTTTTTTTCACTGTGCTCGCTGCCTCTTATCCAGCACTGTCCTGAACTGCTGCGCAGTCGTACGCGCAGAAGGAGCTCTGCTACGCTGTGAACATAAAAGGTTCAACGCAGACGAGCAAATCATGAGCCCCTTGAAAACCAAGTTGAAGTGGCATTGAGTCTACTGCAATGCCAACGTCTGGAATGAATACGAGCAATTGTAATTTAAACGAGGGGAAAATTCCCGTTTTTTACATGAGCTGCGTGTGAGGTGTTGTGTGCAGCGTGTTGTGTGGCTGGTGGTAGGTCCTGATGTGCTGCGTGTGGGGTGTGTTGTGTGCAGCGTGATGTGTGGCTGGTGGTAGGTCCTGATGTGCTGCGTGTGGGGTGTTGTGTGCAGCGTGTTGTGTGGCTGGTGGTAGGTCCTGATGTGCTGCGTGTGGGGTGTGTTGTGTGCAGCGTGATGTGTGGCTGGTGGTAGGTCCTGATGTGCTGCGTGTGGGGTGTGTTGTGTGCAGCGTGATGTGTGGCTGGTGGTAGGTCCTGATGTGCTGCGTGTGGGGTGTGTTGTGTGGGGTGTGTTGTGTGGCTGGTGGTAGGTCCTGATGTGCTGCGTGTGGGGTGTGTTGTGTGCAGCGTGATGTGTGGCTGGTGGTAGGTCCTGATGTGCTGCGTGTGGTGTGTTGTGTGCAGCGTGTTGTGTGGCTGGTGGTAGGTCCTGATGTGCTGCGTGTGGGGTGTGTTGTGTGCAGCGTGATGTGTGGCTGGTGGTAGGTCCTGATGTGCTGCGTGTGGGGTGTGTTGTGTGGGGTGTGTTGTGTGACTGGTGGTAGGTCCTGATGTGCTGCGTGTGGGGTGTGTTGTGTGCAGCGTGATGTGTGGCTGGTGGTAGGTCCTGATGTGCTGCGTGTGGGGTGTGTTGTGTGCAGCGTGTTGTGTGGCTGGTGGTAGGTCCTGATGTGCTGCGTGTGGGGTGTGTTGTGTGCAGCGCGTTGTGTGGCTGGTGGTAGGTCCTGATGTGCTGCGTGTGAGGTGTTGTGTGCAGCGTGTTGTGTGGCTGGTGGTAGGTCCTAAAGTGCTGCGTGTGGGGTGTGTTGTGTGCAGCGTGTTGTGTGGCTGGTGGTAGGTCCTGATGTGCTGCGTGTGGGGTGTGTTGTGTGCAGCGTGTTGTGTGCAGCGTGTTGTGTGCAGCGCGTTGTGTGCAGCGCGTTGTGTGCAGTGCGTTGTGTGGCTGGTGGTAGGTCCTGATGTGCTGCGTGTGAGGCGTTGTGTGCAGCGCGTTGTGTGGCTGGTGGTAGGTCCTGATGCGCTGCGTGTGGGGTGTGTTGTGTGCAGCGTGTTGTGTGGCTGGTGGTAGGTCCTGATGTGCTGCGTGTGGGGTGTGTTGTGTGCAGCGCGTTGTGTGGCTGGTGGTAGGTCCTGATGTGCTGCGTGTGAGGCGTTGTGTGCAGCGCGTTGTGTGGCTGGTGGTAGGTCCTGATGTGCTGCGTGTGAGGTGTTGTGTGCAGCGTGTTGTGTGGCTGGTGGTAGGTCCTGATGCGCTGCACGTGGGGTGCTGTGTGGCTGGTCCTGTTCTACTACTCGTGCGGTACAAGCTGTAGCGTCCACTTCATACGGGGCCCAAGTCCCGATTCCCGACACGCGAGTGTCTTTGGCGTCACTTAGCTGCTTAATTAACACATTCGGTCTCAAGTTCAAGACTGGAAATGAAGAGGTGTTTGATTTTAGCTTCTCTTTTTCATTATACTATTACTACTCCCCTCAGAGGGATACATTTATTGCTTCTACGGTAATTAGAAGTCATGGGAGAAAAATGTTAGGTTCCGAGGTGAAAATTAGATAGGCCTTTTTGTTGAAGTGGAACAATTTTTTATTTTGTTCCGGACCATCTTTCGGTTTCTGCTGTCCTCTTTTCAAGCGCCTATTACTTTCTTCTTCAAGTTTTATCTATTTTCATAAACTTCTTTCTCAACTTACTGTTTCTATGCTCCTTGTACATAGATTCAACTTAACTCCATATTAAATGGTATCTATCTTCTTCCTCTCTTTAGAACACCTTTGTTGTGATTCGGGAGGCTTAAACTAACTCACGTAATCTATCATGTGCTCCTACTTGAGTTTTGAGCGCAAATTTTACATAACTTCACTTGGTTCACTCAGATTTCAGAAAGTCTCATGACGCGGTAGCCTCGTTACGGTCGCTGTGCTGAATTGAACTCGGGACGCTATAGGAGGCGAAATTGAGCAGATCTGTGAAGCTTGATGACGCTGTGCAAGGCCGGGAGCTTATGGAACAAAACAAAACACGCGATGACTAAACTCATTAATTCAGGTAGAGGCCAAATCAACGGATGCCATCTCATTTTTGTTGGTAACTGCAGACGGTTGAGCAGGTGTTAAAGTGATGAAGATCAACGAGATTCGTGATTGTTGTTCGTGATACCGCCGCTCATGATTAATTTTGAGTTACTGCTTGCTCGTTAGTGTCTTTAGACCCTAATTTGTGATTCTGATAAATGTCCTTGAGACGAGTAATTGAAAATTAACTGTGTGTATGAAATAATTTGCTTCGTTTTGAGTTTGAAAAACACAACTGGAGAACCAACTGTATTGCATACGGACGTCATACAGTGTGTCCGTTTTTGTATTGAAATAAACGACGCGAAAAAAGTCCAGTGTCTCTCGACGGGGTATGCTGTAGATTCTACAGCATACTCCGTTAAGGACAAAGACTATCAGCATATCTCCTAGAGTGTTGTTCAGGAATCCCACATATTCACCAAGAGTTTTAAGTACCCAAGATGCATTGAAGAACAATTTTCTTCAGTGCACCTTGGGTACTTGACACTCGGTGAATATAGAGGATTCCTGAACTGCATTCCGGGAGAAATGCTGGTAGTGTCTATCCTAATTAGAATATCTTGTGGAAGTAGCACTTCTCAGCAGCAACCTAGGTTCTACACCCCAGAATCAGCTTTCAACAAGTTTACATTTGTAACTAAGCACGCTTCTTCTTAATTCTTCCCTTCTGTCTCTCTCAGAGGCCAGCGTCCCTTACAACCTACCTCCCTTCACCTGTGTCTTCGTCTTTTGTTTCTTTAATTTCATTTTTCCTCTTCGTCAGGTATAGGGGTTTCCGCTTTCCCTTTCTGTACGCCTTGGCTCAAGATAAAAATTTCTTGAACCGTGTGATTGCAAATTTTTAGGTCGATTTAGCACTCCAAATGATTTTCAAGTTGTTTCCAACCTTGAGTTCACTTAATATTAAAGTTACATGATATCGTTTTAGGCCTACTGTGGTTTAAACGGCCTTTTGTAGTAGTACGTATATTATTGTTTACGTGGTGCATATCGCCCATTGGCCCTGCCAGTACCGCATACCATTACTGCACTGTGCGATGTATACATGTACTTGAATTTTAGGATGGGTTTGATAAAACGAGTTATTCCACCTCACCCCAAATGTGACTGCCTCGACATGGGACCTGAGTGCAGGGTTGTGTATTGCTGTTTTTTGCTGAAGTTCTAAAATTCTCGGTTTTGTCCTGCAAAATTTTTTCATGAATGTCACTCAGCATTTTGCAGCTTGCATGGTTGTTGCGTTTGAGCTAGAAACAGTGATTTTCATAATAATATGTCACTAAAAAAATTGAGAATTTTGTCGAGATGAAAGCCAATTAGAGAAGCCTAGTGTGTGCTCTATGATGCGAGCTCAGAACATGGCACCCTCAAGGGCGGTCGTCACCCTAACCTTAAACCTTTGTGTACTGACGGTTACTCTAGAGCCAACATGCCTAGTGCTTCCAGTTTAGGGCATCTAACATTATTTTTAAGTAATTTAACTAATGAGGGAACATTTTGAAATGAAGAACAAAATTATAGGCATTAATAACATTCATGAAACTATTTTTATACATTCCAGAAGCCTACTCACATAAATTACCATTGACTACCTCTAAGTTCACACCATAGGATCCGTGCAGCATATTTAGTTACCTTTCTATTTAACTCGAGGAAATTTTTTCTGACCTCCGTTTTCTGATAAGCTAGGGCAAAAACTTATGAATGATTTCTTCGAAAATTCAAATACTTAATTTTCATTATCAAAAACTCCTTTCGCCAAGCATAGAGCTGTAAAGATTCGTAATTTTCAAAGTGAAAATAAAAAGTAATCGCTTGCTTGAGTAAAAAACGCCCACACTAGGACAATTTCACTGATATTTCAGGGCATCGACAACTTTTCCCCTCTACATTTTCCCCTTTCCCTAAAGCATTTGAATTTTCGTACTCAAAGGGTTAAAGGCCGTCTTTCAGTTGTGTTATTAGCTTTAGCTCTGTTGCGAGAACTGCTGTTAACGTACTTTTAGTCCGTCTTTATAAATTCAGTGACGTTCAGCTATGAAATACAAGGTCAAATGCTAGCTATTTCATTTCTGTACCATTCTCGTTTCCATGGTATTTGTTTTGATAATTTCACTAAGGTCGTGTATATTGTAGTTGCACTTTCTTTTGCAGGTGAGTTGATGGACCAGGTAGAAGTGACTGTACACTTGGCGCTTTGCTGTGGTCACCAGCGGCTCTGTAATGAACGCAAGCACCTCGCCGCTGCAGGTCAGTGGCATGTTCTACCTCAGCTGCGTGACTAAAGGCATCATTTTTTTGTAATTTCTTGCATGTTTTCAATTGGATTATTTTATTCGACATAACAGAACTATCAGACTGGTGATCATTAGGTCCTGAAGGTGATGAACCGACTTGATTCAGGATTATTGTACTCTCATGTGTATTATTTGTTCACTTGTGTTGCACGGTTTTCATTTTACTAAAGTCGTAACATCTTCACGATCAGTATTTTGGTCCAAGCATTGTGAACGTCTTTTCTCCAACATGGCTACGTTTTTCTCAGGGTTTAGTAGCGAAAGACGAGATATTTTCACACTGTGGTGTATTTTTTGGAATTGTTGGCAAGTTGGTGGGTCGGTGTTGGGATGAAAGACGGTAGGCGTTACCATTGTGAGGGCGCGAGATGGGAGCCAGGGCCGCCTTATCGGCCTCATTCTGGCGAGTGATGCAGCGCACTTATCACTCGGCGCCACATCACTTGCCACCACCACCTACCGCAGAGTCTTGTGCGCGAGCTGCGGCTCTGTTTCAGGTGGATGGAGTGCAGCTGCACATATGTCGTGGGGACTGCTGCCATTTCAGCTATTGCTTTATCTTCTCGCAGCCGAGTGCCGTAGCTGCTCAATAGCTGTGTCTTTTCTGTTGAAATTATAGCAAAACTTAGCAGCATCTTATGTACAGCCTCGATGGTATTTAAGGGTGTAACTTTTGTACACAAATTGCCTGGGGATGTAATGCTTTTTGTGGTGCGAGTGCAACTTTGGCTATTATCTTTGGCACACTGTAACGCAAGCACAACCTGTATACTACAGCGTGCATAGTGTGCTACGTGAACCCCAGCAAAGCATGCTGAAGCGTGCCGCAAGTCACTACAAAAATAGTTTAGGAGTTGATCAGTAGCCATGACTAACATCTTGTCTGAGCTACTGTTACCTGCAGCTGTGCCCAATGTGCCACTAGAGTGCCTCAATTGCCACAGGCACAAGTGCACCTAATATGCCACCAGAGTGCCTTAATTGCCACGGGCATAAGTGTACCTAATGTGCCACCAGAGTGCCTCAATTGCCACAGGCACAGCTGTGCCTAATGTGCCACTAGAGTGCCTCAATTGCCACAGGCACAACTGTTCCTAATGTGCCACTAGAGTGCCTCAATTGCCACAGGCACAAGTGTACCTAATGTGCCACTAGAGTGCCTCAATTGCCACAGACACAGCTGTGCCTAATGTCCCACTAGAGTGCCTCAAATGCCACAGGCACAACTGTTCCTAATGTGCCACTAGAGTGCCTCAATTGCCACAGGCACAAGTGTACCTAATGTGCCACTAGAGTGCCTCAATTGCCACAGGCACAACTATGCCTAATGTGCCACTAGAGTGCCTCAATTGCCACAGGCACAACTATGCCTAATTTGCCACTAGAGTGCCTCAATTGTCACAGGCACAAGTGTACCTAATGTGCCACCAGAGTGCCTCAATTGCCACAGGCATAAGTGTATCTAATGTGCCACCAGAGTGCCTCAATTGCCACAGGCACAGCTGTGCATAATGTGCCACTAGAGTGCCTCAATTACCACAGACACAACTGTGCCAAATGTGCCACTAGAGTGCCTCAATTGCTAAAAGCACAATTGTGCCCAATGTGCCACCAGAGTGCCTCACTTGCCACAGACACAACTGTGCCTAATGTGTCACAATAGTGCCTCAATTGCCACAGGCACAACTGTTCCTAATGTGCCAATAGAGTGCCTCACTTGCCACAGACACAACTGGGCCTAATGTGCCACTAGAGTGCCTCAATTGCCACAGGCACAAGTGTACCTAATGTGGCACAAGAGTGCCTCAGTTGCCACAGGCACAAATGTGGCGTCGAAATGGCTCAGTGTCAACAGACACAACAACGTCTGACCATGGCTGAGTCGCTGCGAGCGCTGCCGCGCCATAGTAGCTCGAGTGGCAGTAAAGCCGCTGCTAAATAATCATTGTGTGAGCTGCGTGTCCCACCAGCTGCTCCCAGCAGTATTTGTGGCCTTCACTGTGACAATACTTTGTGAACACCCTTTTTCATCAGATTTTTTCCTCCTTACGAAAAATACGGCAAAAGTTGTATGCTTTAGCTAAATAGACGCAGTCAAATTTCGTTAAAAAGCGAACAATGCGAAAGTCAATGGTGGACATTTATAATAATTCTCAAGATGCATGTGGTACGTGGAGGGTAATGAACGATGTGTGAAAAAATGCTGGTAGTCTGAGTCAGCCAAATTGCTGCGAGCCTTTGTAAGAATTTGTGTAAGTGTTGTTCACTGTCCTTGGAGACGGGCAAGAAAGCCGGGTTTGACGGCTTCCTACAGGTTTCGCAATTTATTATGCTGCACACAGAAATCAAAATTTTGTACGTAAAACGAACTAAATGTTTTCGTGCGCAAACAAGGCCGTCAAAATGTTGGGATGCGCGCATTGCAGCCATTTTGAAAGGGGCGCTTGGCCAGCGGCCCTCAAACATTTCCCGGTGATTGCTTGTTATCTTATTGTTGGAGTTTGGTGGAGGGGGTCGCAAATTGTTTGTCTTCGCTTGCCGCCGCAAGCAAAGAATTTTCCGCTTGCCCCATAATCTCGCGAAAAGCGAGCTTCATAAATCGCCTTTCAAACTCCCAAAAAGCCAAGTTTCTTTTATGGGGCACATTTTTCAAGAACTTTGGATAAATGAGCTTTGGCCGGTCTCCAAGTGTGCGAATCTCACGATCAATCTTTAATTTTTAAATTCATTTTGGAAAGTGAGCCTGGTTCTTCCCGAGCTCTTCCTTCTAAGCGAGAGAAACGATATTATTTAAATGATAAGTTACTGAGCGCGCCGGCTTTGTGGCCGAGGTGTTGGTCATGCGCAAATGTTGGTAACTTCTTTCTCGCTCGACTTGCAGCTCTCAAACTTGAATTTGAACTAAATAAAAAATAAATAAGTGGAGAAATTGGGTTAATTGCGTGAAATGTTGGCTTAGAACTTTGATCTTGAAGTTCTAATTGAACCGAAGGGTTCTCAAGTGTCTGTGCGCGGAGCTAAACGCTCTTGTGCCGATTGCAGCCTTGCTTGTGTACAACCGCGGGGCTGTAAAGAAGGGCTGCGAGGAGCAGGTATTGTGTGCAGCTGCATCCCTGATTTATGTGCGCCTCGAGTTAACTCAGTGATCAGAAGGGCGTGTTCCTCGGCGTGTCTAGGTAATCTCAGACGCTCCAGTGATCGATTCAGGAGAACTCTTCGCAGCTGCTGCTCTCTCCTGTACAACGTGGTAATTAGCTTTTTTACTGCACTACTTATTGTCCTCTCGTAGTGCGATATATCATTTCCGGAACCTTACATTTGTGTCATTTTAGCAAGCCTTCTGTGACGATAATGAATCACAACAAAGGAAAAGTCATTTAATCGTTTTCTGCAGCAAACCAATGTCGAACTCTGGTAAAAATAGTTTCCTTATCTATTTGAAGTATATTTAATTGAAATACATTTTTAGTTGAAATATATTTAGTTGAAATGTAACGGGAGAACCATGACAAAAGGGAAGTAGACAGAGACGCATAAATGCGACCGCTAGGTAAAGAATAACATCCAGTGAAGAGAGACAATTGTGTTGGGCATATTTATTGGTCCATTCAAATTTGAAGATTAATTGATTGAAGCACGTAGGAATGGCCTAACTGCAGCGCCTCAGATCCTCCTCACAATGCTCCATACCTCTTATATATTAACATTTTTATGTCTTGCCTCATGATTTGCGGGAAAATTTCTTTACTTATGAGGGGTCTGAGTGTGTCCGCTGTTGTCCTTGTGTTCACCGATATCCCGAGTTCTTCCCATTATGCCAAGTTCAGCAGTAAACTCGTCTCAGGCAGTATTGTGTTTTTTTGTGCCTATTGTTCAAGGTGTCATCTCGATCACCTGCGCATTACTGTTGTTACACTCAGGTTTGTCCTATAAAGAAAGGCGGGTTTAGTGGCAGTCTCTCAGGTGGATTAGATCCGACATTATTTTGAGCCTCCTTAAGGTGATCGTCCCAGTTGTTCAACTTTTTTCGTCCGATTCGTTTGAAAATTGGCCATGTATTTTTTGAAAGTAAACTTTTTTTACTCTTGTCACTTTTTCGATTTAGGCCTTAGTTTTTTTACGAAAAATTGTTTTTTGGTACATTTTATGTATATTTCAAGACGTATCTCCTCATTGAGTTTTGATGCTAGAGCAAAACCAACAAAAGACAGTTTTAGAATTCTTGAAGCATTTCTAATGAAAAAATGTAATATAATTTTTACATTTTGAATTTTTTTTTGTGATAAGCGATATTTTATGATTACATCACAAAAAATTAATTTTGGGTTTAGAGCTATATAATTTTTTTTTCTCAAATTTGGAAAAAAAACTATTTTTTTGGTAGAAATGTTCCAAGGATTCTAAAACTGTATTTGGTTTTGCTCTAGCATTAAAACTCGATGAGTAGATAGGGTTTGAATGTTGGAAGTTATTTGTTTTGGGTATAAGCCATAACCAAATTTTTTGTTGAAGTGTAATATAATAGACAATTTATGTAATTGAATGCAGTTTTAATTTTTATTTCGATAATTTCCATACATAACTTCATATTCACATTGTGAATTGTGATTTCCAAACGAAAAAAAATTCTTTTTTAATCATGAAATTTTTTATTTTCAATCTGATTCATATGAAATTTGACTATTTGACTGATTCTTATGTAACTTTTGAAAAGAAACACAATTTATTCCATTCATATTTCTGATTCAGGCCTTAGTTTTTGAAAAATTGGACATAATGGTTTTTTAGTTCATTTTTGTGGATATTTCAAACCGTATCTTCTCATTGAGTTTTTATGCTAGAACAAAAATAAAGACCGTTTTAGAATTCTTGGAACATTTCTAACAAAAGTAAATTTTCAAATTATCCATTTCCCGTTTTGTTTCCTTTTTATATGAGGTTGAAATGGGGTCGAAAACCCCTCAGTCGGATACAATTATTGTATCTATGGGAACTAGCGCTCCCAGGGGGACAATGTGAGGGCCCGAGCTAAACGTTAGGTAGGCTTTCTTTTGTTAAAATAGAATAGGTTTTGTTGTGTTACGGACCATCTTTTTTTCGGTTCACTGCTGTCCTGTTTTTCACCGCCTACCACTTTCTTCTTCAACTTTTTCTTGTTTCATGAACTTCTTTCTTAGCTTACTGTTTCTGTGCCCTTTCTGCATAGATTCCACGTTCCCTTAACTCCATACTAAATGGTGCCTTCTTCCTTCCTCTCTTTACATCTCATTGTTGAGGATAGGGAGGCTTAAACTAACTAATAAACTAAAACTGGGGTCGAAAATTCTAGATTTTTGTCCCCATACTCCTTCCCCCCCCCCTCCCCCCTGGGGGGAGGGGATCTATTGTCCGTAGCGCCATAAAATTTTAGGACCGAATAGTTCACCACCTAAGGGTCCTTTTCGAACAACAAAACAAAAAAAAGCTTACCGGACCGACAGGGGCCTGGAATGATCACCTCAACTGCAAAAAAGCGTTCCGAAAAGAGGAAAGAGAGAAGCACCATTTAGTATGGAGATCTGAGAACGCGAAATTTATGCAGAAGGAGCGTAGGAGCGATTGGAAAGGAACGCGAAAGGAGCGATAGTTGCATCCCTGTGTGGGCCACGCAGGGATGCAACTATCGTATTAATGGGAAGTAGAGCACCCCTAGGGAGATGTGAGGTCCCGAGCTAAAATTTAATTTTGCCAACCTTTTCTTGGAATTGATTAGGTTTTTTATTCTGACATGGACCATTTTTTCAGATCATTGCTTTCTTTTGAGTGGTTGATTGGGTGTTATGAACCATTTGCAATTTTTCTCACGGTAGGGAAAATGTCAAGTCCCAAGCTGAAGGTTAAGTAGGCCCCCTTCGGAGGTGTAAGAGTTAGGTTAGTTAGGTTTGTCTATCCTTTGGGGCTCAGGGTAATTAGGTTTGTCTATCCTAAGCCATGAGAACGTGCGCCATACCTCGACTATGGATAGCCTTCGGGGCTTTCTACTGTTTTTCGTGCCCATTTCCCGTTTTTACGCCTTCTCCGATATCTCTTCTTCGTATTTTTTCCTCTTTGGTAACTCGTTTCTATGCGCAGAGTATCCTGTGTGGGAATATCCTCTGTGTGTAGATTCACCGTTATCTACAATCCATGCCAAATGGCCCCTCCTCCTCGCTTTCTTGATATCGCTTTTGTTGTGGCTATAGGGAGCCATTAACTAATCTAAAAATAATTGGTTAAGTTGGCCATTTTCGTTATATCAGAATTTTTTTTATGTGACACCATCTTTTTTAGAAAAACCACTGTTCTGTTTTTCAACACCTACGAGTTTCATCTTCCCATTTGATTTTATTTCATAAACTTCCTTCAGGACATGTTTCTGCGCGCAGGGAATCTTGTGTGACAACACACCTTGTGCGTAGAACACACTTTAGGCGCACTAAATGGTGATGGTGCCTTCCTCATTCATTTCTTTGGAACACGTCAGTCGTGCTCAGGGAGGTTTTAATTAACTTATCTAATCAACTATTTGTATATTTTCATGTGATTCTGTACGTGTACTTGCCTCAGTTGCACCAGTTCGCCATGAAATTTTTCATGACACTTCACGCAAATTCTGACGCCGCTGTCATCGTTCACTCTTTAGGTTACATGTTTTTAGCAGGTATTATCTGGATGCTTTTTCCATGTAAATGAGGCTACAAACCCTCGCACTACCCGAGCCTCCAGTGGAGGGGCGGCGTTGCAACTACCTTATGGATACTTGGTTACCGGAATCATATTTCAGTGTTTAAAATCTCAACGTTTCCGGAGCGTGTATTTACACCTTCCTCACGCCCCATTAATGTAACCTTCCGTGTCCAACTTTTGACACTGTGCTTACTTTTCGCCTCCTTTTTATTTCCTGTTCTGAATCGCCTTATGCTCATAGCAAGTTGCTAATTTTCTGAAAGTTTCCATTCAGCTCCCGTATCTTTAATTGAGAAGTCCCTGAGGGAGAGACTATTGTACCTACAGTTGAGAATAAGCGCTACCAGGGGAAAATGTGAGGTCTCGAACTGAGAGTTTGGTAGACTATCTTATTGTTTAAATAGGAAAGCTTTTTTATTTTGTTGGCCATCTTTATCTTTATTCGGTTCAATGCCGTCCTGTTTTTCAGCACCTATTTATAACTCATTCCATCAAGTTATAAATTGATTCACTAAGTTCATTCCTGCGGTTTTTATGCCTAGGGAATCTTGTGTGGGAACACACCTTGTGCATAGATTTTTCGTACCGGCAATTCTATAGAAAATTTTGCCTTCATCCTCCATTTGTTTGGAGCAAATTTTTTGAGGTTAGGGGTAAGCTTAAACCAACTCATTATCTAAAATAATCAAATGTAATTTAATGTAATATAATTCGTTTCCTGCTAAAAGATCCATTTTAAAAATTGCTCACTACTTATGATTTTAAATTGGAATTGCTTATTGAACTTCCGTTTAATACATCGTGGGAAATATGTTAATGCAGTTTTATCTAATTTAAATTGAGAAGGCGTGTGACGCAAAAGTAATCCGTGTTAAGTTCTTCCATGTCAAGTACTTTGGGAGACTACGTACTCCAATATATTAGAATTTTAAATGTATTAACACGTCGACTGTAATGGGTTGAACTGAAGTTCAATATTGAACTCAAATTTTAAGTCGAACGTTGATAGCAATTTTATAAATACCAAACATTAACTGGGACAATTAAATACCATTAATTTTAAAAGACCGATAACATTTTTCAAACGTCCCATCAATGGGTCGTTCGCTTTGGGGCGCTTTTCGCTAGAATTTTATTTTCAATATTTTATGCTCTTTGCAGTTCTCCTTTATCGATTACATGAAAACATCTCGATGATATGGTTAGAAAATGGGGAAGACACTTCAGAATGCTCAGGTTTGTGTCTTGCAGCGTGAGGTAGCCTCATATTTTTGGTGATAAGATCCAGTGCTCGTTCCTGATAGCGGGAAATATCTGACGATCGAGAGTTTTGCCACAGCTTGGAAAATGACTTGAAGGTGCTGGGTGTGCTTTTCGTACCCTATATTATCTCAGATTTCTATCTGAGAGATTTTCACTGGCTGATGAAAATTGGAGAGTAGAAGGCTCTTTAAATTCTATGACTGCCGATACCAGAGCAAAAATTGCCTGCAAAGCGCACTTAAGAGCGGCTAAAGACAGCTTAATTTGCATGACGGTGTCAATGAAATGATGCATCGCCAGATGTTTCGCCTCCAACACGCCTAAAACTTCAGCAGGTGAGGTTTTTTCCTATGTCAAACGTGCATTTTCTTGATGGTCGTGGTTGTTAAACATATTTTGTTCAAAAAATCGGTTGTTCAAAATGTTTGGCATGAAGAGAGAGCTACGCTTAGCTAGAAGCGGCTCTTAACTGATGGGGCTTTAATTTGTAAAACTAAGTTAAAAGTGGACGAAGATGATTCAATCAACATTACGCGCATGGGACTCTACTCTCGCAGATAATCCGTCCTTCTTCACTCCGTCTATCTAGTGTCGAAGCGTTAGCTTGTGTTCGTATCAGTGCGGTGCGCGATCGGAGCAATGGCTAGACGCATCTTTCTTCCGACTAATCTTGCGGAAGACACATTTATGTGGAGGGTCTACCAACAGTGAGACACGATATTGCAATGAAGCGAAGCTTCACTACAAAATTGCCGTCTTGATATGAGGGGAAAGAGGGAATGGACTCGTTACTGAAAAAATGTGGGTTCGAATCCCACTTAAGGCGTTGGGCTAGATTGTTGTTGGTCGTTCAGCACTAGCTGACAATTGACGGCTGAGAACTTGCTATCGGAAAGCAAATTCTACAGACCGTACTGCATTTATAATCATCATTAAGCCTATTCTGTAACAACTGCTGCATCAATATTTTGGACGTCAAAATGTGATCTTTCAGCCTGTCCTAGGCCTTAATTTTCTTTAAGAGAAAAGGAAGACGAGGTTTTTGAGTACAAAATTTTCGTTAAATATTAAATCCCCTCCTCCTCAGGGGAATACAATTATCGTGTCTGAGAATTGGCGAGAATTGTGTGGTCCTGGACTGAGAGTTAGGTACGCCATCTTTTTGTTGAAATGTTTTTCGTTTTGTTAAGCAATATCTTTTTTTAGTTCACTGCTGTCTTGTTTTTCAGTACCTCTGAATATCTTCTTCAACTGTTATCATTTTCCGTAGTCTTCCTTCTTAACTTACTGTTTCCATGGCCAGGGATCATTTGCGGGAGTACACCTTGTGCATAGATTCCGCGTTCCCTTAAACGTCATCCTAAATGGGGCCTAAAAGAGGAAGGATTTCCTCTCTTTGCAACGCCTTTGTTGCGGGTAAGAAAGTTTGAACTAAAATCTAATGTGTGAAACCAGCTTATAACGTATACTGCTCGTACCACAACGGCCGAGCGTACCGTCGAGTACGCCATTTCTTCGTACGTGGCGGAAGACTAGTCTGGACTTAACGTGCTTGGCTCCTGACTATCCCTAGTTCGGCCTCTGGCGTGTCTGCGCCTAACTTCTTTCTGCTCGTGTAAGGGCGTTTGCAGCTAATTAACTCTTCAACTTTAAGAACGTAATGTATTTTATAGCTCACTAATGAAGGGCTGGCATGCTCAGCCGTTTATTACTCTCCTGGTGCTGGCGAATGTTTCTGCATGTTTTGTATTGAACTAACTTTTCCTCTTTCTTTTGTCTCACATTAGAACTAGTTGCGAACTTCGTTCGAACTTGCCCTCTGCATTTTCGTGAGCCTTCTCTGATTAAATGAATTAGTTTGTAGTTCATGGTCCTTGTTCCACTCGTTGGCTTGAGCTCTTACCCTCACTGCTGAGTTGAGAAGGTTTTTATCCATTACTCTTCCATGAGTTCTATCACTTTATGTTTGGAAACTTTTTGCACTAGAAAGATCTTAATTGTTGGTAGTATTCAAATTTGACTTTTAGGCTAATGAGAAAGTTTCTGGTAACTCCACCTCCCAGGGAGACATTGAGAGAATTTGCACGATGTGAGGTCCCAAGCTAAAGGTTAGGTAATCCTTATTTATTGAAATGAGATAGATCTTTTTGTTTTGTTACGGATCCTCTTCGCTCGGTTCGCTGTATTTTCCAGCATCTATTGTATTCTTCTTCAACTCTCATTTCACTTTTTCAATCTTTCTGTCTCAATGTGCTGGAGATCTTGTGTAGGAAGTAGGTTTTCATGGCTGGTGTGGGGATTTTCCGTTCCTTTAATTTCACACTAAATGGTGCCCTCTTCCTTCCTCTCTGGGGAACACCTTTGTTGTAATTAGAGTGGTATGAACTAACGTACAATCTAATCTCTAATATCTAATCTCGAATTCCTAACCTTTAAACTCTAATCTAATCAGGTAACGCCAAGAAAATACTGTCATCCGTTTTTTCTTCAATAGCTTACTGTTATGGAGAATATGACTATCAAATTTTTTAAGTAAAGGTCAACTCTCTTCAGATGGGCTTCAGTAATTCAGACACCAAAGCCTACTGTGCAAGATGTCCAATTTTTTGCGCCAGGTGAGTAGAGATGTTAGTCCTGGCATCTAATACATTCAATTGATTGCGTCATCGAGTGTGACGAACGATGATAATGTGTGAAGGTTCCGCTTTTGCTCGATATTTGTGTGTGTTAGAGCACGCCCTGCCCCGGGGAAATGGAGATGCAGTCTCAGGCGCCCTGGGTCATCACTCACCACCGCTGATAAGCTAATGCCCGAGAGGCGCGTGTTGATGAAAGTGCCGGTGTGCTGGTCGCGCTCGTACCCAACCTGGTGATGAGGCATGGCTGGTGTCCATACCTGCCTGACCTGGTGGTGAGGCATGGCTGGTGTCTATACCTGACTGACCTGGTGGTGAGGCATGGCTGGTGTCTATACCTGCGTGACCTGGTGGTGAGGCATGGCCGGTGTCCATACCTGCCTGACCTGGTGGTGAGGCATGGCTGGTGTCCATACCTGCGTGACCTGGTGGTGAGGCATGGCCGGTGTCCATACCTGCCTGACCTGGTGGTGAGGCATGGTTGGTGTCCATACCTGCCTGACCTGGTGGTGAGGCATGGCTGGTGTCCATACCTGCCTGACCTGGTGGTGAGGCATGGCTGGTGCCCATACCTGCACTGCCCAGGTGCGGTGTGTAGTCAGCTCCCGTGCCTGTGTGTAACGACGCGGACATCGGACGGCAATAACGGTGCGTGCGTCAATGTTTGATTGCGCGCCAAAATTCTGTCGCTGATTTATTGTAGCAGGGTCACTGAGGAGATCTCACATGTGAGATTGATCAATTCAATATGTCTACATGGCTCGGTAACGCTGTTGTCTCATTGCCTGCTTTATTAAATCATCTTGGACGGTCACTTTGATATGTATAAGATATTACTAATTTCCGTTGTTAATAGACCTAGGCGAATGCTTTATTTGTTGTTAGTAATTCTTGTGTTTCTGACATTGGCGTGTCTAGTTTTAGCGCTTTGCACGGGTAAGGTGCTCAGCTGGAAGCGATAATTACTATGATCTGTATTACGTATTCGCTTTGCAGTTGGCAACTTTTTCAAGACGCATTTTTCCCTTCTTTTCTTCATGTTTGCGCACATTGAGTTAGACCCTCAGTGTCTGGCTCGTGTAGGTTGCGACTGGAGTTGCGTGCCAATAAGCTGAGGTTGATGGTTTAATGCCATCTTTGATGAAGAGAACCAAGTGCGATAATATGATGGGAGAGTGTGTACGAGTTAGAAGCACAAAAGTGCACGTTGTTGTAATGAGTAGGATGCGTGCGAGCGATGAGAGGCGGTTCCATTTCCCGGCGCTCGTTGCCTGGCTCGCCGGGGTTCGTTTGTGACGTCAAAAAGATCTCAGCCAATATCCTGAGCGACGTGCCGCTGCGCGCGATCTTTCTCTTCCTTCTCTATGCGATCACAAAGTTCCCCTCCAGTGCATGTTTTTATCGGTTCTCTTTAGAAGTTTTGAATGGTGTCGCATCAAATATTTTCAAAAATGTTGTGAGTAGCAATCGACCGTTGTATCGTTGATCGTAGGAGCCTGTAAGACGAGTACTTCAGTAGTTTTACGAAGACTTTCACGTTGTTTCAAATTATATTGGCCTCTAGGTTTATGCATAATGTCGTCAACCAGTTTAACGCGAACGTCAAAGAGAATTAATGGTCATTATTCATCAGTCTTCATAAAAACTCGAAACGCATGAAGAATCTCTCTAAATTTACCAAAGAAATATTTAATCAGACATTAACAATTTGACTGCAACGTGCGCCACTATTGGTCACTGAGGGAGTTTTCATACTGCTGCTGATAAGTAGAGACACAAGCTCAATTTTTACAAATATCAAATCAAAGCTAAATGAAAGCACGAGCCAGTTGATGTGTGCTATTTTCAATGTTGCTTACTACAATTGTCTATAAATGTGATTTGAGTATCGAACAAAAATTTTACCGACCGCAGTCAAAGTGTTATTTATTTTTCCGAATAAAGCATTGTGTTTTTGTCTTCCTAGCCAGTCCTGCCTGCGTGAGTGACGTTCATTGCACAACCGTGTTGGGAGTCGCGCTCGTGTCGATTCTCGCGAGAGCCTCCTGGAAGAGTGGCGTTCTGAGCCAGCTTTTCCTGTGTGGTCGCCTCAGAGCCACCAACAGCTGCCCTATATCAGGATTTTCTGCGATGTGGTTTTTGTTCATTTCTTTGTACGGTCATTCGTTTCTCTATAGATGTTCATTAGCTTTATTAACTCCCATTTCTGGGGCTACCGAGGAGTACAGCGCACGGGGTTTTTGAGTGCGTATTATGGAAGTAATTCAGAAGCGTGGTCAGCGTCGCGCACTCTAGTGGACGAATTCATTATTCATGTTGAATTTGCCATTCGTGATGGCCAACCGGTTTTGTTGTGTAGAATGCTTTAGATGTTGAAGGTATTTAGTAATGTGACAATCATTAATTTTTCCCATCAATTTTAAAGATTGTAATCTCAGTTTTTTTAAACTGTTGAGATGCATTGGGCAACAACGGAAAACGTTTGTGCGTCATCTTTATCCTGACGTAAGCGACGCAAAAGAACGCAATTGGCGAGGCGTGTTCTGAAATGTGCCGTTTGCAGAAGCGGAGTGGCTGCTGCTGACCAGCGTGCCGCGTGGACTGCGTGCGACCTCAGCAGCAGGACCCAAGTGACAGTTCCGTGAAGATTAGAAAGCATTAAACCCCAACTCTGGAGCTGTTATTGCATGCAAGCCTTCATAACGATGCGCAAAAGCTGGAGCTTCAAGACTTCATGCACAAGTTACGAACCGTTTAGAGCGAACCTTCTTTGCCTGCTCTAGTAAGGCTGCCTGTTATGGCAGGGCAGGCGCAACTGGCAGGGTAACCAAATTCTGCTCTAGTTATCACTAATTCACTGTTGAAGAAATGAGGGCCTGGTGCACTCGGTCAAGCGCATTTTGCAGCAATTTATCCCATAATTTTAGAGAAAAATTAATTTATTTATGTTTAGATAGACGTGGACCTGACAGGTGTACTGAGCGTGGGGGCTGCTCGGACGGGCACCGCAGCCCCGGCAAAGCTGCTTACAACGACGGCACTCGAGCCACAGAAGTGCACGCATTCATGTAAATATTGTTACCAGAGGGACACATCATTTACTGAGATGGCTGCGCTCTCCTGTACGAGCTTCACAAGAGACTATTTGTGGTGTGGTGCTGCAGCGTAGATTTGGGCTAACGCATCTGGTTGTGAGCGCTTCTCCCCTGAAACTGGGCGAGATTGCGCAAGAAAAATTAGCGGTGTTTGTGACGGTTAAAGACAAAGTTGAAAGATAGTATTGAACTTAACCTGTATTTTCAGCCAGTTCATCGCTTGTTCAAATTAGGATGTTACTTTGAGAACTTATTCGCTTGATATTTCCAATATTGTTTTGTTCGCTCAGCGTTATGTTTTGGGAAAAGTTTGGCTGTGCGTAGCCAAAAGCTACACGTTATTCTGCAGGATCTGGCGAGAAAGTTCCTGATCTTAATGAAACATCAGAAAGTCTTGGTATTCGCTTGATGCTGCGCAAGATGAACTTTGCCTGAAAAGTTTTCACAAGTTTATGTTCGAGAATTACTTTTTTATTTTCATTTTCTATAAAGTTCATTCACGTCTGGCAGTCTCGTGCTTCGGCTTTTGGGACGACCGCTCAAGCTTGCTTTGCTAGCGATGGGTAAATCTCATTTTCTGCTAAGCCTGTAAACGAGAAGATTGTTTAAAGAATTCAGACGAGACCGAGGAAGAATCGTCGAGTGTTCGCTATTCTATAAAGTTGCTGGAACTGAGCGGTTAAGGCCAGGATGAGGTAACAAAATGAAGCGAATACGACGCTGTGGAGTCAGTAGTGGCTGCGTGAGAGGTTGCTGGTAACAACACTGTCAGCACTGTACGATCCAACGAAGCTCACCTTTCGAACTAGTCGCAATTTCTAAAATTGTAACTGCTTCATTTCATTTCATTTCATTTAGCTTGAGTTTTTCGTTTCACCATGGCTGAGGAAATATATTTGTGACACTAAAAAAACTTCACATTCTCTTGAGTAGGGCGATCTTGGAACGAGATTGGCTGTACTCGATGAGAGTTTAAGCTACTTATGGTTTATTTGAGAACATTTTTCATTCTTACAATTGTCAAATAGTTCTATGTTCACGTTATCTCACGAGTATGAGTAACAAAAAATTCCTCGTCAAATTTTACAGCCTGCGTTACGCAGTTTAAAGGAACACATGATAGATACCGTAACGACAGCTGTTCCTTCCATCTTCCTGTTGGTTTAGTAGTGCGTTTAAGTAAACCTGCTTGCCGTTCTCCCCTTTTGTTTGCTCTCGCCAGCGACCCCGACAGCACGCCGGCGACCTTTCGTACAGCAAGCTGCCTTCATTCTTAGTTCCTCCCAATTGAAATTCTTAGCCTTTTACAGAGCGTTTTCAGTCAGTTGTGAGCCAAGATATAAGTCTTTTTCAAGCAGTAAATTAGCCCTTTCAGGTCGCTATGTCACCTGTTTAAAGCCCTGATAAACGGCTATTTCTGGGCATCGAAACGGCTAATGCAACGGCCATTTTGGGCTTCTCTACTACTTGAACGAGGCTATTCATGACCTTTTTTGGCTTTTCCATTGCTTGAACGAGTTTCGTCCTGGCCTTATTGGGCTTCCCTACTGCTTGATCAAGGCTAATCATGGCCTTTTTAGGCTTCCTTACTGCTCGATCAAGGCTAATAATGGCCTTTTTGTGCTTCCCTACTGCTTGATCAAGGCTAATAATGGCCTTTTTGTGCTTCCCTACTGCTTGATCAAGGCTAATAATGGCCTTTTTGTGCTTCCCTACTGCTTGATCAAGGCTAATAATGGCCTTTTTGGGCTTCCTTACTGCTTGATCAAGGCTAATAATGGCCTTTTTGTGCTTCCTTACTGCTTGATCAAGGCTAATAATGGCCTTCTTGGGCTTCCTTACTGCTTAATCAAGGCTAATAATGGTCTTTTTGGGCTTCCTTACTGCTTAATCAAGGCTAATAATGGTCTTTTTGGGCTTCCTTACTGCTCCATCAAGGCTAATAATGGCCTGCTCCTGCTTCTGTACGACTTATAGTGGGCCTTGCAACGACCTTAAAAAGACCAGGCTACTGCCTCGAAAGACCGTCTGAGATCCACTCAGCACTATACCTTATGGCAGCATAAGAGCAACAGCATCCTGCAGCTGCTAGATTTGCAGCAAACAGCACATTTGTGACAAGAAGCTCCTGGGTGTAAGTAACCACAGCACTGCTGCAGATGAAAAGGTCGATGTTGAAAAACTTTTTGTTGGCGGATTTCCCTTTATTGAAAAAATATACAAAAACTTCTTCCGTTGGTTCAAACCAGAAATACTGGCGAAATACTGGCCGTGCAAGATACTGAATACATCTGGTACGCAAAAAAAATCAGTATCGACGCGAAATGCATCGCCTTAGGACTATCGATGTTACCGGTACCCATTTTTTGGCCGATACCGATACTTGGAAATACCGATACTTTGACCTATCCCGATACTTTTAAAAATTTACAATTGTATTTAAATAAAACTATTATAAGCCCTACATGGGTGTTATAATAAAATTATTTACTAATACCTAACCTAATGATACCCTTTGTGTGTTTATTTATACATTGGTTTGGTGTCCGCTTCTTAAGAAACATAGGTAGGATGTGTGAGTTTACGGTATCATGGATACCGAATTCCTCAGTGTATTGAAAGATGGCCTTAAATGAATTGATATGTTTGACATTTTATCAGGATAGATTCGGTAAGGACATGATAGGTTAGGATAGGTAAGTAATGTTGACGGAATTTTTTCACGGGTCCACTTAGCTTAACGATGACATTGTAAGAGGAATTTCCACGGGTCCTGCTACTACCTAATTATACCCTTGGTTTATTTGTTTGGAGTCCGCTTCTTTCATTTCTTTGTCATGCTCATAAGGATAGTTATAATGACCTTATCTGTGATACGATTTCACCAGTGCATAGGTGAAGAACATTTTTTATCACGGGTACTGTTAGGATGGATATATTTGTTTGTCATCTACATCTGAAAATTTTCTTCAAGAAACGTATGGAATCCCGTCATTTTTTGTGGGCTGTGCACACTAGTATCTAAATATAACAATATTGACAATAAGGTTTTCGATCAGAAAAGATGAAACTGCTCTGGCTTTCTTAACTATAACGTTTGATTCGTTTCTTGCACAAATTTTTTCGATTGCGTCATCTTTCCGGTGTATTTTGTATGATACCGTTATCAGCATGTATGAACAAACAAGTATTCACTGTTCATCAATCTTCATTGGCCAACTGAGGTTATTATCCGACTAAATTATTAAAAATATTTTTCTCAATTTACAGGCGTAAACTATAGTAGTATAATATAGCATTTAGTCTCAGAAATAGCAGCGTGAACGCAAATAGTACACAGTAGTAGATTAGATTAGATTATTGGTTAGTTTAAGCCTCCCTATCCTCAACAAAGGCTATCCAAAGAGAGGAAGGAAGAAGGCACCGTTTAGTACGGAGTTAAGGAAACGCGGAATCTATGCAGAAAAGGCACAGAAACAGAACGCTAAGAAAGAAGATCATGAAACAAGAAAAAGTAGAAGAAGAAGAAAGTAGTGGGTGCTGAAAAACAGTACAGCAGTGAACCGAAAAAAGATTGTCCGTGACAAAACGAAAACCTATATTATTTTAACAAAAAGAAAGCCCACCTAACCTTTAGCTCGGGCCCGCACATTGTCCCCCTGGGACCGCTAATTCCCATAAATACAACAGTTGTATCCCCCTGAGGGGAGTATACAGTAGTAATAGTAGTACTAACACACATAGTTGGCAGAAGCAAACCAAGCTCTTTTCGCTTTGGGGGCCTATCGAATTTTATTTTCTTTTCGCCAAAGTTTGTATTTTGGTGTGAAAACACGAAAATGATAAAAATTTTGTGGAGAAATTATTTATTACGCCAGAAATTTGCTTATATCCATTAATATTTTATGAAAATCTTGCGGTTTCTCGGTACGTTTTTTCCACGCAAATTCACACAGATATGAGTCCATCATTTGTCGGTGAGTGCCTCCCTGACGTTTTTTTTCATTTTTAGACTATATGCTATGCACTCTCAATCATTTGAGTGTGTGCACATGTAGTGGGGTCCACGAAGTTTTCCCCATGATTAATAGTGAGGTATTTGAAATTATACCCTTGGTGAGGTGAGGTTAGGTTAGTACCACTTAATGAATAATTTCTCCACAAAATGGGTTTCATTTTCATGTTTTTCACACCAAAATCCATACTTTGGCGAAAAGAAAACATTAAAATTCGATAAGCCCCAAAACCGAAAAGATCCGCAAGTACGCAACCAACTATAAGATCGCTCGTGAATTTTTCAAACATCTTAAAATAGAAGAATAGAAGAAAAATGCAAGAATCGAAATGTACGGCGATTTACATGTGAAATTAAAATTGAATTTTCAGCTACTTCTATATTAATTTCAAAGTAAAATTTGCTGATGGTGTCAACACTTAGGTATGAGTAGGCTCTTTATTTGACTACTAGTGTGCACGGCCCGCCAAAAATGACGGGATTCAATCCCTTTCTTGAACAAATTTTCCAGACGAGGATGACTAACAAATATATTCATCATAACAGTACCCATGATAAAAAATATCATTGTACTTGCGCACTGGTGAAACTCATATCACATATACGGTCATTATGAAAACATTTATCACCATGACAGAGAAATGGAAGAAGTGGACTCGAAACAAATAAACCAAGGGTATTTTTAGGCCCCGCCAAAAATGACCAGTGAAAATTCCATGGACAATGTCATCGATAAAGCTAGGTGAACCCGTAAAAAATTCCGTTAACATTACTTAACCTTTCCTGTCCTAACCTATCCTAACCGAAGCTATCCTGATAAAATATCAAATATATCAATGCATGTAAGGGCCATCTTTGAATATTATTATTCAAAGGATAGTATTATTGGATAGTATCGGTAAAGTATCGGCCGAATTTTGCCGATAACGATACCAGTAAAAATGACCGATACCGAAACATCAGTACATCACTACTTTGGAAAAACTGAAAGTGCACTACGAAAGGTTGAGAATGTTTGTGGCTTGGTGAATAAAGCCACGGGTGACCCCTTCACCAGAGAAGTCACTGCCAGAAGTCGTAGCTGCACCAGTTGCTCCCTCGATGACACGGTTTCCTGAAGCCAAAAAAATGAATTAATTATTGAATACATAGACCTTCCCATTTGCCCTCCATTTGCAAGAGGTAGTTTTACTTTTTGTTCATGTACATGAGTTTGATGCAAGTGATAATGGTACCCAACCAGGAGGCCTTGCCAAGTCTGGCCACAGAACTGTAAATTTACTGGTTTAAGTGATGTAGTAGTAGTAGTAGTAGTAGTAGTAGTAGTACCATGAATTTGCTAGCGCTTCAGTAGGTCCTACTATATCGCGCCGAAGGTCTCGCGTCACAATTATCGACCTATCGGTCACATCACCGCTGTGGTACAAAATAACCATCAATCACCATCACTGAGCTACATGTAACAAATTCAAGAATACGCAAACAGGTTAGACATTGCAGCCACAAACACAACAAAAAGTCAGTCATGACAAGCTCAAATTAAATTTAGTTGCATCAAACACAACTGCTCCACCAGTTCAGTCATAAAATCAAGTATCAAGTCCCCGGAATTATTCCGAAAAAGCAGAAAATCAGGTTACATATGCATTCATTGGGCAGCCGAGCCCCAGGGGGTTTCAGCTGCCCACCCAGGGGGGGTTTCAGCTGCCCACCCAGGGGGGGTTTCAGCTGGTTTAAGTGACAATATGGTATGAAGTTCAAGAATTAAATCATTAGATTAGTTTAAGGGTCTTACGGGCAATACTCGTTGCAACAAGAGAGCGAAGTGTAAGGCACCATCCAGTACGGGGACACGTGCATGGGGAATCTATGCACAGGTGTACTCCCGCACAGGAAACCCTCCGCATAGAAACAGCAGGTGCCGAAAGAAGAATGGAAAGAAGAGAAAGTTGAAAAAGATAGCAAGAGGTGCTGAAGAAAAGGATGGCAGTGAACCGAGAGTCATATGGTCCTTAACTAGAAAATAAACCTAATCTATTAAAACAAATGAGTTTTAGGGAATTAAAATCTTACACGTGAGGTGACTTCCACACCTGTTAGTCCTAAATGGGAACACATGCTGTGTCCATGTGATGCATAAAAATCGAAAAAGCATTAGAATTGAGAAAACATCGAGAGAGTAGTACCATAGTTGCTGAAAAAGACACGAATGAGCCAAAAGGAAAAAGAAGCCTATGACAAAACAACCCTAACCATAAAGACTGTCAACCAAATGATCGGATAACAATTGGTTGGGAACCCTAGGCCCCTCTTCACCAGAATACGAAACTAGATCTGCTTGCTTACAGGAGCAACAAGCTATTGTCTGATGCAAAAATTATTGTTTATATTCCCATGTACTGTATGCGTGTATAAATTTAGTGTTTCATAGCTATTTAAAATTATATGCTCTTACCATTTTCTGTCTCCACCATTCTAGACTGTTCTTTCACATGCTGTCGACCACGCCAGTCGCCGGCATTTTTTAGGGCATGGGTGATGCATCTGTAGACTTGCTTCCTCGGCGTATTGCGGTACATTTCTGATGACACTACAGCATCTGAAAGTAGTCAAACATAATTTAGTAAATGTAAAGATAACAAGTATTAAAATGAAACCAGTCAATTCATGACTGTGAAGCTGTGAAGAGTTCTATTCAAAACCTTTGCACAGGGACTACAGGGACTCTAAATAAAATGAGTTATATGTTCTTCAAACGATGGATTTTATGAGTTTTAATTTTTCAAATATATTTGTCTGCCTCTTATTTCAACTGTAATTGATAATGCTTACGTTCAACAGCTCGGAAAGCAGGACTATTCTTGAAAGGAATTTTTTACTGTCCTCTAGAGCGGCCCAACCCAGTTAGAGAGTACTTCAGTGCTAATTCTTTAGATAGCAGAAAATTCAGTATGTGAGTTATCGTCCTGGAGAGTGTACATTCCTGGGTTTCTTTGATCAGCTGAATCTGGCATGGGATTGAATGAGAAAACTAACATTAAATGTAACTCCCCTTTGCAGGTATCAGTGATCTAAAATAAACCCCACTAAAATAAACCACAGTGATCTAAAATTAACCCCACATTTAGTCCCCACCTCACAATTTGCCACCAAACTCGACCCAGGTGCCAGACATAGCATTATGACAATGCAACAGCTACAAAACTTGCACAAAACATACTTGGGAATTAGTTGCCTAGAAATAAATCAAAGCACTATTAAATAAATATATCCTATCATGCTATTTTTCACCGATATTTTTTCATTTGGCTGATATTTCAATACATACCCTTCTGGAAGAAATTCCTTGGTGTTGAGCAGAGGCTAAGGAGAATTAATGATGTGCTCACTCTCACTGGAATCTGAACTGTCTGAATCAGATACACCTCCTGTGAATGAAACAATTCAGTATTGAGACAAATAGTAAATAAGAAATAACTACATGTTATCAAGATAAACACTAATATGGAATAAGACCTACGTCTTATTCCTACTGCAACATGAAATGCATTATAGCTAGGCCTAGGCTCAAAAGACTGCATTTCTGATGGAATGGGCACTCTTGTAAAATATCTTAAAATGGATCCTTTTACATAGAGATGACTTTAACATGTAGAAAATCAATAGCAGAAAATAGAAAATCATGCTATAGAGAATCCTTGAAGATACCATTTCAACTTAAATGCCCTAAGAATTAAATAACCTAAGAATTGGAAGGTTTCATCAAATTTATGATAATCAAGATTTTTTTAGCCAAATATATGACTTTGAATTTAACATTATTTATTAGGAGGAATCGAAATGAAATAAGTTTGAATCAGGACTTACTCATCTGATATTGTAGCATGAGTCTCTAAAAGTTTATTGAGAATAATTTGACTTCTGTGATAATGTTTGTGAATAAAATACTCTAATTTCTGAGTATCAAGTGCACAAAAAGAACAATTATACATCCATCCATATTTTACTTTCAATATTAATACCTGATATTACAAGTTCCTAAGCTTGTATTTCAATTTAAGCACGCATTAATAGAAGTGTTTTTGACAATGCACCGTCACTGGTATTACATTTTTTAATTTATATTTATACGATTTATGAAACCTTGATTACCGCATCAAAGCGAAAGCCATTTTGAATAGTTTTCTCTCAATAATTTTTTAATAATAAAATGGCTCAAATGAACCTTCCATCATAAAACAACTTGATAACTTTCAGCTCAAACTAAATTAGAAATGAACTATTTTTAATGTCTGCAAAAATTTGGGAACTTTTTTCTATTTTGTATCCTCTAATCCTAAAATTACACTCCGCTTTACAGGAATATTTCCGAGGCAAATTTCTGATTATGGGAGAAATAAATTTTAAAAAATCTTCATACCTTATGCACATATGTAACATTAATTTAATTTTTCAGAGAATTACTCCACTTCACAATGCTTTACTCCCCAGAGGCAAATTTTACTACTTTTGACCACTTTTTTTACTGCTTTCCAAATTTTACTACTTTTTACTTCTTAACTACCTACTGGACACCCTGTCATATTACTGCTAGGTCCTAGCCTCGGCCTAGGTTATGTATTCATCTCTAAGTAGGCTATAAGCAGAATTTGGGAATACAAATATGGCCGACCAAAAGTATAAGTTAATAGTTACCTACTAGCAAAGAATAGCATCATGCAACATGTAAATTAAATTCAAAAGGTAGTATTACATTCGCTGATTTCATCACACCACTAATAATTCACTGAATCACGCGATTGACTTATAATTCTCGGTTTCTCCAGCACAGCAAACAGCTGCGTCACTGACTTCGTCACTTCGAAACCCGCCAAATCGGCCGCCAAACAAGGATCCCTCAATGAAAACTCGGAAAATCCGCACTCGCGGCCTCAAAAATGAAAAAAAAACAAATGGAACCTATAGTCCATAATTAAACATCAAACAATTAAAAATTTAACACAATAACATCATTCATCGACATGAAATTACACTGTGGAAATTTACCTAGCAGGCAATGAACATCATTTATCTACACATCTTTAAGAACAGATTTACAAGTTCTATCTAATCACATAATTCAATAGTATGCAAGAACATAACTTACCCAGGCCATTTTCGGCGTAGGACACTATAAGAACGCTTCGTTAGAGAGAACTATGGTTGAGTAAGCTGCAAATATCGTTGGGACGCTTTATATAGGAATGAATGACCGGATGTGGGTTTTGAACGGATGTCGGGCAGAGATTAATGTGAGGCGTAACCAAACGTAGGGGCATTACCGGATTCGGGGCATCACCGGATGTGAAGGAGAAATATTGCTGGATGGGCGAAAGAAATTTTGGATTTTAAAGTTAATAATTTATCACGAAAAATAATAAGCGTGGTGTACCATGTACAGAATCTGATGCTGTGGCTATCTGATCTGCCAAAACATTTACTGAATTTAATGCGATTTCTTAATTCAGTAAATGTTTCGGCAGATCAGATCGCTCAAACATCAGATTTTTTATACGATATGAAGAGTTGAATGCTCAGCGTTCGACAACCCAAGTGTTCGAACAGTTAAATGCTATCATTCATACTTATTTCATATAATGCATTAATAAAGTGCCTTTTGATGTTATACGCAGCAGTTAGCTTTTCTGTCCTAGTTTTCATGTTAATTCGATTAATTATTTATAGTATTGTTGAAGATTTATTACGAATCGAATAAAAGTATATTTTGTATATGTTTCATTGGGTAAATTCCTCCTACTTGTTTATCTTAGTGTTGTAAGGTGTATGTTGTTCGATGAAGTAGTAAGACCGAGAGAATTAAAAGAAAAGTATCTAGTATCTAGATACTTTTGGAGAAGTATCTAGTATCTAGATACATTTTCAAAATACCTATGACCAGCTCTGGATATCTACAGGAGTATAATATTTTTTTAATTACAAGCCGAAATTTATAGTGATAATTCATTGATGAAACTAATCGAAACTAACTTTGGCCACCCTTACCTAATCTAACTTTACTAAGTTAGGTTAGTTGAAGTTCATTTAGTTCTTTACATTTACTGAAGTAATACGATATGTACAACATTTACGATTACAAATCTTTTTACCATCTACTACGCGTCCAAATAGAGGTCATCGAAAAAGGCTTGAAAACGAGTTTAAACGACTCGAATGAGCCCTAAAACAGCCATTGACTAGAGTTATAAAAGGCCTGTTGAATGAAGGGCCCTTTTCAAGCCATAATAGGCCAAGTATAGGTAGGAGTCGGTTTGAAGTCGTGATTTTTGGCCCTTTTGGACCGTTTTTGACCTTTGACGACTAATTTCCTACCTGAAAAGGGCGATAATTTTCAATTGGGCTTGCTTGGTTTTCATCTCAGACGGCAACGACGAATTTTTAGGCTTTCCGAAAAATAACTGAGCTCATGGCTGTGAATGGTGCTTGTTGACTTGATGTGAGTGCTTAACTTGTGGCTGTTGTAGCTCTTATGTTTAATTTTTATTCGTTAGCTGTTTACAAGCTTGGTGGCGTTATTGTGTGCGATACATGCAATCGAGTGCACCAGGCAGCGAAGGTTTGTGCTCATCGAGTAACATCAAGTAATTTCTGTGTAATTTCTGTCTTGTGATAAGGACCATCGTTTTTCGGTTCACTGCTGTCCTGTTTTTCAGCACCTACTACTTTCTCACTTCAACTGTTATCTTGTTTCACAAATTTCATTCACAACTTACTGTTTCTATGCGTTAAGAGTCTTGTCTGGGAACTCTCACCTAGTGCATCGATTCCTCGTTCTTCAAACTGCATACCTCGTACGTAGCGTCTTTCTCTCTTTCTCTTCTCTTTAGAACACTTTTGTTGTGGTGAAAGAAGATTAGATAAACTTACCTAATTTCAGTGTATTATGTTTTTAGTTCTTCCCCGTTACTTATCATTCATGCTTCGTAGCCTGCAGAACTGGACTGTGTGCGCCGGCCTGCAGGTGAGGAGCGTGGCTGCGAGTCGCGCGTGCCTCTCTACGTATGATGAGGATGCTTCCATGCTTGTGCTTATGATCTTTTTCAGCTCTCATATTTCAAAGTATACAGGGTGTTTCAAAAATACACGGCATAATTTCAGGTATGTATTTCCCACATGTAGACAATCAAAATAGTTCATTACAACATATGTCCGGAAATGCTTCATTTCCGAGTTATGGCCTTCACAACATTGAAATTCACCGGAACGTTTTTCTTTCCGCAGGTCGTTGCCATTACAGAAGATGTTCAAAATGACCACCTCCTGCTTGAATACAGACCTCACATCGATGTCTCATTGACCTGCGAACACGATCCCACACTCCAGGAATGTTGCGTATGTCCTCAGAGCGTGCCACAATTCGATTCCGAAGGGATTCCAAATCAGGCACCGGAGACGAATAAACCAATGATTTTAAATGGCCCCACAAGTAGAAATCGAGAGGGTTCAGATCAGGTGAGCGTGGAGGCCAAGCAATTGGGCCACCTCTACCTATCCATCGATCAGGAAATCTTCGATCCAAGTACCGGCGAGCCGTACGACTGAAGTGTGCAGGAGCGCCGTCATGCAAGAAGTGAGCGTGCTGACGATCGATCAGTGGAGTGTCGTCATAAACATCAGGTATGATGTTTTCCAGGAAGTTTGTGTACGCCTGCCCCGTAAGTCTGTTTACAAGTACATGGGGTCCAACTAACCGATCACCAATGATACCGGCCCACATGTTGAGGGAGAACCGCACCTGGTGATGAGATGCAACAGTTGCATTTGGGTTTTCATACGCCCATACATGCTGATTGTGGAGATTTGTTATGCCATCTCGTGTGAACTGTGCTTCATCTGTAAATAATACTAAGGCAGGAAAGTTCGGATTTGCAGCACATTGCTGCAAGAACCACTGACAGTACCTAACTCGTGCAGGGTAATCTGCTGGTGACAGCGCCTGTACACGTTGCAAATGGTAAGGATACAATTGATACTCTTTCAGCAGTCTCCAGACAGTCGTATGGGGAACATTCACTTGCAACGCTAACCTTCGTGTGCTGATAGAAGGAGTTCTGTTCACAATCTCCAGAATCTCCTCCTGTTCTTCTGGAGTTGTAGATCTTGGTCGTCCCCTTCCCAATCCAGGAGAGTCAAATTTTCCATACTCGCACAGACGCTGATGGAGACTTACAAATGTCTTCCGATCTGGACATTGTCGCTGTGGGTACCTCTCCTGGTACAAACGACGAGCCAGCGCAGCATTGCCGTCTGCCTTACCGTAGATCAAGTGCATCTCTGCCAGCTCCTGATTTGTGTACATGACACACAGTCGAACGCCAAACACAACACTGAATTTAACCTTCGCCTAGGAATGATCTGTCAGAGTGCCCTCTTAATGTGTCCTTTGACGGCAACGACCTGCGGAAAGAAAAACGTTCCGGTGAATTTCAATGTTGTGAAGGCCATAACTCGGAAATGAAGCATTTCCGGACATATGTTGTAATGAACTATTTTGATTGTCTACATGTGGGAAATACATACCTGAAATTATGCCGTGTATTTTTGAAACACCCTGTATATACCGAGAGGTTTCAACGGCTTACGGTTTTTCATGCCCTGAATATACAGTATTTTTATGACCATCTGATTGTTCTTCTTTTTCATTGTAAGCGATGTTGATCCTATGTTTGAAGGTTTAATTTTTCTTAAATGTGAAAGTTCTGTTCCTGTTATTGTTGATAAATCAAAAAAATTATAGTGATGAACTGCGATACATTCTTCACATATCAGGGTGGTTACCAATTGTTGAAGAATTGAGTTTACCTTAACTGAAAGGCTTCTCTACTTTCCTGAGGCGACATTCTGTGGATTTTAGTCGAGCTGTATTACTTGTCGTTGAGTCCTCGTTTAGCCAGCGCATGAGGTGTCTCTGAATCGCGGCGCTCCGTTGCAACTAGGGTTTGCATCCCGGGAGCCCGGATGATTTGGGGCTGAAATTTCCCGGTCCGGGAATTCCTTTTTTCCCGGCAATTCCAGGGATTCTAAATAGCAAATATATTTCAAGATATGAGTGAGAAAATGACTTGAAACCGTGCTGTCTCTCGGAATTCCCGGGATTCTAAATAGTACACGTATTTCAAGATATTAGTGAGAAAGCAACTTAAAATTGTGCTTTTTAATATGATTTATCAATTAGAGAGCTCAAGATAAGACTTACGTGTGTTTTAATATTATTGGAATTTACATCACTGCACAGTGTAGTTTACGATATCTCATAATATAGTTCAACTTTTTTATCAGAATATATTTTGTAGTTTGGTTTTGCAGGTAATAAAGAATAGACAGTTATAGATATGACAGCAACGGCCAATGTTGTTGAAACTAAACCTTTGTGTGGCGATACTATGTTAAAGATGCAATTGGAGAAAGTGCGAAAGGTATTAAGTGATGGCAAGAGTTTGCTTTGCAAAGGCTGGTCTTCCAGCGGTTTGTTACGTCACACAATATAGTGAAGCATGAAATTGTAGACCCTGTTGCGTCAACTAGTAGCCGAGAAAAAAGAATTCGTATTATCATGTTGTAACAGAAGTTCTGTCCATTTGAGCTATATATTTAGGGCACGATTACTTCAATTTAGCTAATTAATGTTGTGTGCTTATCTATGGTAATTAATAAGATATTATTTCTTCTTTCAGATTGTCTTAAAATTATCGTAATTAATAAATATTTTAAATCCTAACGTGCACTCCAAGTAAAGAGCATATCAGGCACATTTTACAGTTTGAATAACATAAAGGCAATATGGCAAACTATGCAGCAAAAACACTCGAGGACACTTATGGATATGATGTTTTGAGCGAAAACCTGCAGAAGATGGTTTTCACGTTTCAAAAAGGATGACTTCAGTCTGAAAGACGAACCGAGAGCAGGATGCTCCAAAAAACTCAATTCTGAGCAATTGCAAGCTGCCAGTGATGAAAATCCAACCTGCACTACTAGAGAACTGAGCAAAACTTTTAATGTAAGCCATATGACCATATATCGGGAAATGAAAAGACTTGGCATAGTCTCAAGGGCTGGGAAATGGGTCCCACACAGAAATCAACAGGCAACAGTGGGTGACCTGTTGTGTTTCACTGCGTTCTCGTGAACTTTAGGCACCTTTTTTAGACTGAATCATAACTGGCGACTAGAAGTGGATCCTTTACAACAATGTTAAGCGCAAAAGACAGTGGCTAAGTCGTTATTCAAAGCCAATTCCACAGCCGAGAAGTGGACTGCACCCTAAAAAAATTCTTTTGTGTGTATGGTGGGATTTGAAGGGAATTGTTTATTATGAACTAATGGGTGACCATCAAACAATAACATCTGAAGTTTACTGTCAGCAGCTAACTCGTTTAAAAGCAGTTTTACAGTAAAAAACGGCCTTCTTTGATCAATCTATCTATGGGAATTAGCGCTCCCAGGGGGACATTGTGAGGGCCCGAACTAAAGGTTAGGTAGGCATTCTTTTTGTTGAAATAACATAGGTTTTTGTTTTGTTACGGACCATCTTTTTTTCGGTTCACTGCTGTCCTGTTTTTTCAGCGCGTACTACTTTCTTCTTCAACTTTGATCTTGTTTCATGAACTTCTTTCTCATCTTACTGTTTCTATGCCCTTTCTGCATAGGTTCCACGTTCCCTTAACTCCATACTAAATGGTGCCTTCTTCCTTCCTTTCTTTGGATCTCATTTGTGGAGAATAGGGAGGCTTAAACTTGCTAATAATAATCTAATCTAATCTTTGATCAATCGAAAAAGACCAATTCTGCACCATGACAATGCCAGACCTCACACTTCAAGAGCAATCAAAAATCTCATTGAAGAATTTGTCTAGGAAGTCATGCATCAACCACCATATTTTCCCGATCTCGCTCCATCAGATTTTCATCTTTCCAGGAGACTACAGAATCATTTAATGAGACAAAGGCTTACTTCAAGAGAAGAGATAGAAATGAAACTAGTTTATTTTTTTAGTTCAAACTTGCTAAATTGTATGAAGAAGGAATCAGAAAGCTTATGACAAGATGGGAAGATGTAATTTATAAAAATGGTATCTATGTTGAAGACTAAATATATTTTTGGTAGGATTTTCACTTTATTTCAAAATTTAAAAAATGGACAGAACTTCTGTTACAACCTGATGGAACAAAGCGCCTTCATACAAGGGAGAGCATTAGTGAAAACACTAAACCTAAATAAACAAAAATAAGTTTCGTGATGGTACATCAAAGTACTCCAGAAGAACAAGTGACCAAGCGTGTAGCAGTTGATGGCGTGTCAGTAAATACAGCTACAAAGAGTGAATTCATTTGAGAATCTTTTTCAGAAAAAGGTTTTTCGCTCCCTAAATCGCTAAATACTGCGATGGGCATGGGCAACAAATTACGATAGCTTAAATGTAAAATATGATGAAATCCCGTGGTCCCGGGGATTCCCAGATTGACTTCCTGAAATCCCGGGATTCCGGGATTTTCATTTTGTCCCGGGATTGCAAACCCTAGTTGCCGTAGGGCCGGAGGTGGCGAGCGGCGGTGTAGGCTCCTGCGCTGATGGTCCTCACACTGGCCATTATCGGGATTATTTTTGGTTTCGCTTTGGCTTCCGGGATTTATCAGTACCATCAAGGATTTGGTATTAGAAAGTTGATTACTAAGCAAAGGTGGAGTGAATTCAATGTTATTCGGTCAAGTAGTACAGGCCGGAATTACGGCTCTTGGAAGCCTTTTTTTCTCCCTCAGAATTCGCTAATTGTTCTGCGAGTGGAAATCGATCTTGGCTCCCTTTGATGTTAAAACTTGGGTCACTGGACATTTTAGCGGAACAGCCAACTGAGACCGCTCATTTGTATGTGTGCATTGAGCCTTTCCTTCTGCTTGTCCTGCCTATCCTTGTTCGTGCTCTTCAGTTCCTTCGCCGCCTTAGTCGTGCTGCTTGTTGCTGTGACTCATTTAACATATTTGCCTTTTATTTTGACAAAATTTCAGGGCTTGTTTGTATGTATTTATACCCCTCAGGGGGATACAACTATTGTATCAATGGGAATTAGCGCTCCCAGGGGACCCATGTGAGGGCCCGAGCTAAAGGTTAGGTAGGCTTCCTTTTTGTTGTAATAAAATAGGTTTTTGTTTTGTTACGGACCATCTTTTTTCGGTTCACTGCTGTCCTGTTTTTCAGCACCTACTACTTTCTTCTTCAAATTTTTTTTCTTGTTTCATGAACTTCTTTCCTAGCTTACTGTTTCTGTGCACCTTGTGCATAGATTCCACGTTCCCTCAACTCCATACTAAATGGTGCCTTCCTTTTTCCTCTCTTGGAACATTTTTGTCGTGGTTAAGGGAGGCTAAAACTTTCCTATATAATAATAATAATTGTATGTATTTATATTTTTTGTATTGTTAGCCGTTTTATGTGCTTTTTATGTGGTAAGTTGTAATTGTTGTAATTGTTGTTATTTACTGGTTTGAGACTTATCACAGAATTAAGCATATCATACTTGATGTTGGTCATAATAGCTCATGTGTATTTATCGATTGGTATGAATGTATACTTTTTGTCTATAAGATACGAATATACCTGGAAGATGTACCATTCCAAAGCACAAGTGCACGATTAAATTATTTGATTTCCATGGACAGGTACAGTCGAGATATATGTTCGCGAGATGTGTTATCGGTGCAATTTCATGCAATGAAGATTTTTATTGCAAAAATACCGTTTCATTTTTGCTGAATAGTATTTAATTTAATTTCTAGTAGCCTGCAGTAGGTGCGGATTTCACATGAAAAGTTCACGGAATAACGACCTACCCATGTGTATTTAGAAAAATTCATAATTAAAAATTCATAATTCATAAAAATTCATATTACAATAATTTTTCTCACATGACCAATTTTCTGCACATAATGCTTCCATAATGATTTTCTCATCGATTTATTTTGAGCTCGAATGGTAACGGGAAGGCAGTCTAATTCCCTCTATTTTTATTCTGCTATGAACACTGCTGTAGCATGATTAGAGACTGTAGATACTGTATTCGCCGTTCATTTTTAAAGTGTTCAGGGCGAAATCGTTGTAACTCTAACCTAAAGACAAAGCCGTGAAAGAGCACATTAGCGTTTCACATTTCACTTGCGCACAATTTGAGGGCACAAAAACCTGTCCGATGAAGATCACAGGCGGCAGCGGCGCAGCGGCCATCAAGCCGACGACCTCCGCTCAATGTTGAAGCCACGACGGCGCCCACGCTCTTCTGCTCTCACTGGAGCTTATCGCGAACTTCCTCTTCTTCCCTGTGTTTTGTTCGATGCTTAATGAAGAGCTTTTTGCCGCCATATAAGGTTACACAGCAAATTGTTACTTTTTCAAATAGGCACTACTTAGGTACCGGAGAATATTTTCCTTGTTGAAAAAAGCCTGTAGGATTGAAGTCTGATTAATTATAACCCCTACAAAAATCAACGCTGTTCATAAACCATTTTTGTTTTTGTTTCAGATAAATATTCGTGACTGTTACGGATAAACGAGAATTGGTGATTGAGTTACGCTGGCTGTATTGTGTGGGCCTGTGGCCGACTTTATTGAGAGCTGGAGGCGTCGGCGCTGTGTTGCTGCAGCAGCGCATGGCTGGCGGCGTCCCAGCGGGCTGCGGGGTGCGAGCGAGCGCTGATTCACTGGCCGAACTCGGCGAGCTACAAAGTCCTGTTGATTGGAGGCTCAAGAGATCATTAGTTTGGGGGAGGACGGGGAGGTGGTCACTGCTGTGGGGACCCGGCGACATGACGTGTGGTGGTGTGGTGCTCTGCGTGTGGTGGTGTGTGCTGCTCTGTGTGTAGCGGTGTTGTGCTGCTCTGTGTGTGGTGGTGGTGTGTGCTGCTCTGTGTGTGGTGGTGTGTGCTGCTCTGTGTGTGGTGGTGTGTGCTGCTCTGTGTGTGGTGGTGTGTGCTGCTCTGTGTGTGGTGGTGTGTGCTGCTCTGTGTGTGGTGGTGTGTGCTGCTCTGTGTGTGGTGGTGTGTGCTGCTCTGTGTGTGGTGGTGTGTGCTGCTCTGTGTGTAGTGGTGTGTGCTGCTCTGTGTGTGGTGGTGTGTGCTGCTCTGTGTGTGGTGGTGTGTGCCGCTCTGTGTGTGATGGTGTGTGCTGCTCTGTGTGTGGTGGTGTGTGCTGCTCTGTGTGTGGTGGTATGTGCTGCTCTGTGTGTGGTGGTGTGTGCTGCTCTGTGTGTAGTGGTGTGTGCTGCTCTGTGTGTAGTGGTGTGTGCTGCTCTGTGTGTGGTGGTGTGTGCTGCTCTGTGTGTGGTGGTGTGTGCTGCTCTGTGTGTGGTGGTGTGTGCTGCTCTGTGTGTGGTGGTGTGTGCTGCTCTGTGTGTGGTGGTGTGTGCTGCTCTGTGTATGGTGGTGTGTGCTGCTCTGTGTGTGGTGGTGTGTGCTGCTCTGTGTGTGGTGGTGTGTGCTGCTCTGTGTGTGGTGGTGTGTGAGCTGCTCTGTGTGTGGTGGTGTGTGCTGCTCTGTGTGTGGTGGTGTGTGCTGCTCTGCGTGTGGTGGTGTGTGCTGCTCTGCGTGTGGTGGTGTGTGCTGCTCTGCGTGTGGTAGTGTGTGCTGCTCTGCGTGTGGTGGTGTGTGTGCTGCTCTGCGTGTGATGGTGTGTGTGCTGCTCTGCGTGGTGTGGTGTGTGCTGCTCTGCGTGTGGTGGTGTGTGCTGCTCTGCGTGTGGTGGTGTGTGCTGCGCTACGCGTGGTGGTGTGTGCTGCGCTACGCGTGGTGGTGTGTGCTGCGCTACGCGTGGTGGTGTGTGCTGCGCTACGCGTGGTGGTGTGTGCTGCGCTACGCGTGGTGGTGTGTGCTGCGCTACGCGTGGTAGTGTGTGCTGCGCTACGTGTGGTAGTGTGTGCTGCGCTACGTGTGGTGGTGTGTGCTGCGCTACGCGTGGTGGTGTGTGCTGCGCTACGCGTGGTGATGTGTGCTGCGCTACGCGTGGTGATGTGTGCTGCGCTACGCGTGGTGATGTGTGCTGCGCTACGCGTGGTGATGTGTGCTGCGCTACGCGTGGTGGTGTGTGCTGCGCTACGCGTGGTGATGTGTGCTGCGCTACGCGTGGTGATGTGTGCTGCGCTACGCGTGGTGATGTGTGCTGCGCTACGCGTGGTGATGTGTGCTGCGCTACGCGTGGTGATGTGTGCTGCGCTACGTGTGGTGATGTGTGCTGCGCTACGCGTGGTGATGTGTGCTGCGCTACGCGTGGTGATGTGTGCTGCGCTACGTGTGGTGATGTGTGCTGCGCTACGCGTGGTGGTGTGTGCTGCGCTACGCGTGGTGATGTGTGCTGCGCTACGCGTGGTGATGTGTGCTGCGCTACGCGTGGTGATGTGTGCTGCGCTACGCGTGGTGATGTGTGCTGCGCTACGCGTGGTGATGTGTGCTGCGCTACGTGTGGTGATGTGTGCTGCGCTACGCGTGGTGATGTGTGCTGCGCTACGTGTGGTGATGTGTGCTGCGCTACGCGTGGTGATGTGTGCTGCGCTACGCGTGGTGATGTGTGCTGCGCTACGCGTGGTGATGTGTGCTGCGCTGCGTGTGGTGATGTGTGCTGCGCTACGCGTGGTGATGTGTGCTGCGCTACGCGTGGTGATGTGTGCTGCGCTACGCGTGGTGATGTGTGCTGCGCTACGCGTGGTGATGTGTGCTGCGCTACGCGTGGTGATGTGTGCTGCGCTACGCGTGGTGATGTGTGCTGCGCTACGCGTGGTGATGTGTGCTGCGCTACGCGTGGTGATGTGTGCTGCGCTACGCGTGGTGATGTGTGCTGCGCTACGCGTGGTGATGTGTGCTGCGCTACGCGTGGTGATGTGTGCTGAGCTACGCGTGGTGATGTGTGCTGCGCTACGCGTGGTGATGTGTGCTGCGCTACGCGTGGTGATGTGTGCTGCGCTACGCGTGGTGATGTGTGCTGCGCTGCGTGTGGTAGTGTGTGCTGCGCGACGCGTGGTGATGTGTGCTGCGCTGCGTGTGGTAGTGTGTGCTGCCGTAATGGTGACGAGGCACTGATGCGGCTAGGACTTCAGTCTCCTCTCAATGAAATGCGACGTTTCATTTTGATATTTTTCCATTTGGTTTCGCGATTGCATTGCTCGTGTAGGTAGCGCAGTGTGGCTCGGTGCTATAGTTCGCTGGATCGCTCAGGGAGAAGTGGCCCTCTGTGAGCTGCGCTAAGTTTAGCGTTGTGGGCCTGCTGTACAGCAAGATTTGGAAGATTTATTCACCACAAGCCTCTTCATCGTCACAAGGAAGACACAAAATATGCTTAATATCTGTCAGTCAACAACTATAGCATTGTGGGCCAAGTAAGCTAGGAGGCTTCTATGACAACCAGTCGTGAAATGATGAAATGAACAAGTTTCTAAATAATCAGAAAACCTCTTCGTTTCATGTATATTAGTAATGAATCGAAACTTGTCCAAGAGTAATGTGAATTTTTGTTAACTTCATTTACAGTTCAGCAGTACCCGAAATAGCCAAATTGGGTGAAAATTTGTTTTGGCATTGTTAAAACGGACGTTTTTCTAGAAGTGTTTTGTTAAAGTAAGTGCACGTTGTTGAGAGATCTGTATTCTTGTTCATGATAAGTTATAGTAGTTGCCACGCTTCAGTATCTTCGTGTATCTTTCCCTTGTTCTACAGGAAAGCACTTGCATAAAACAGTCGTAATTTGTGTTTTGTAATGAAGCTCTGTACAGTCACGCCGTTGTATGTCATAAAAATGCTTATCGAGAACGTTGCAATCGCCAGCGTTTCCTGTTCCAAGTACTCAGATAGTTGTGTACATGTGAAGAAATGCATGTTTAGTTCTTTCCCTTGTCACAGCCGGCGAGTTACTCCGCAAATCACCTGTCGGCGTGGAGTGAGTGCTCGCAAGGCCATGAATGCTTGCTTTATTGTTGGCTGGGAGGGATTACAGCGACGGCCCTGCCCTCAGCTAATTCATCATCCAGCGAGGCTACGAGATACTTGGGTCGCTACATGCCGCAGTTAGAAACCATAAAACGCGCAGAGATGCAGTAAAATATCAGCAGCGCGTACGGGTCACATACCTGGTATACCAAGTCGTACCAATTTTCAACCTGTCATTGGGTGTGCATTTGGGTCGTGTACGATTTTAGGTTGCTAACATTGATTTGATTAGTTTTCCAGTAGGGTAGGGTCCTTGAGCGAATTGGGTTGTATTAAGTTAGGGCAGTGGAGAGCTGCATTGCCTAGCGTTTGCTGCTTTAAATGCTGCACCAGTTGCTACAGACGCTCAGATGAGCCTGCCACCTGATGCTGATGCTGCTGCTGCTGCTGCTGCTCTCCGTGCGGCCGCTGCCGCCGCCTCGCCCGCTAGCAAGAACTACTTGAGCTTGTCTAGTGATCTGGCTGAGGCGCGTCCTCTTAGTGCATCTTGCTTCTTGTCCACTTCTTGTCCCTGCGTCGTTTGCTCCAGAACTCAATTTTCTGTGCTGTATTAATGATATTCTTCTCCTAGTGAGCCTCTCGTTCCTTCAAGTGAACACTCGCCTCCTAAAGGATTTGCGATTTTTGGGGGATTCATTTTAATTTCACTCGAGAATTTCTCCTTAGTACACCTCCCTGCAACAATCTTCCCCCTCAACATAGTGAGACGAGTATTTCATCGATGAGAATTGGCGTTCCCTAAGGTAAGGGTAAAAGTGAGGTCCTGAAGGCCTACCCTATGTTGAAATTGCATTTGTTTTTGTTTTTTTTTACGCAATTTTTTTCTGATTCTGTATATTCATTTTTTTAGCATTTATTACTTTCTTGTCCAACTTTCGTGCTATATCACAAACTTCTTTTAATCTCGTTATTTTTCTGTGCGCGAGGGTCTTCCGAGTGTGTACACACATCGCACATAAATTCCCCGTTTCCTTAACTCCGCGCTGTGGTTCCTTCCTCTGTCCTATTTTTACTACAGTTTATGTGGACATGGAAGCTGCTTGAACTGAGTGATGATCTGATCGTCACGTTCGTCATTTCAATGGTTTTCACTCCTCAAGGGGATGCAACTATTGGAGGTTTGAGAATCAGCGCACCTAATGGGAAAATGGGAGGTCTCGAGCTCAAAGTTGGGTAGGACTTCCTGCGTTGAAATTAAATAGAATTTTTATTAAGTTACGGACCATTTTTTCGGTTCAGTCATTTTTTCAGCCCTAACTACTTTCTTCTTCAACTTGTATCGTATTTCATGAACTTCTTTCTAACTAACTGTTTCTATACAAAACGCAATAGAGACGTTGCAGTGGTTCTATCACGTCTCTGCAGTGGTTCTATCACTGCAACGTCTCTATTGCGTTTTCCCTTACTTTAGAGATAACACCGATGAAATGTCGCGAGATTTGAAAATTCTTTTTAGACGTCATTTTCCTGCTGTAAAACTATGAATCGTCTCGGTTTATTCAATTAAAGTTGGCTCTTTCTTTCGCTACAAGGACGTGATTTCTAAACGGATGCGGACATCCATTGTGTATAAGTTTAGTTGTGTACAATGTACATCTGGCTATGTCGGTATGACGACTTTGCCATTCTATATTAGGATTGCCCAACACCGAGGTGTCAGCTACCGTAGCGGAAGACCTCTGACCCAACCGCCTCATTCATCTATTCGCCTTCACAGCGAACAGTGCTGTGACCGCATAGCAGAGGAAAACTTTTCTATTTAACGCACAACATCTAAAAATTTAGATTTTCGCATTTTAGAATTTCTTTTTATCTCTAAAGAAAAACCAAATCTCAATAGCGCCAATAGTTCTTATCCATTACAAATTCACATGTAATTTTTTTTTATGCCCAGGTATTTTATCTAGAAAAGACTGATTTAGTCCTTTATTTTCAACTTTGCAGACTGTTTACTGAAAATGGAGCTGGTCTCCGAAACGTTTTATAGAATTAACTTAGTTTTTAAATTATAGTTCGTGAGAAATCTTAATTAAATATGATTCCAATACGTGGTGCGTTCTTCGGGTTTAAATTCCTAAAAATAGGTTTCTGTTTTGTTACTGACCATCTTTTTTCGGTTCACTGCTGTACTGTTTTTTGGCACCTACTACTTTCTTCAACTTTTTTTCTTGTTTCATGAACTTCTTTCCTAGCTTACTGTTTCTGTGCACCTTGTGCATAGATTCCGCGTTCCCTCAACATACTAAATGGTGCCCTCCTCTTTCCTCTCTTAGAACATCTTTGTCGTGGTTAAGGGAGGCTAAAACTTTCTTATATAATAATAATAATAATAATAATAATAATGATAATAATAATAATAATAATAATAATAATAATGATGACAATCAAAATAGCGTAATGTATCGCCCCCTCAGTTTCACGTTCTTGAGCTGTCTTGAACAAATTTTATTTTTGAATGGTAACCATGGTTACCAGTCCAACGAACATGCAAACACTGCTAAGTGAGGAAAACATAGAAGTTTTCTCACTTAGTTTTAGCCGTATTTTAAACGTGCGCTTATGAGGTATTGGCGGCCAGCGACGCATGGGCTGAACGCTTGAATTTCAGCTGCTGCTAACAAATGTGATCACTGGAAAGAATTCAAGATAATTATCAGCAGAAATAGGCTAAGGCGTGTGTGTGACAGCGTTGATTGTCAAAATTTTGCTGATGAAATGCATGGAATACTCGCGAAGACAAAGACTGCTTGAAGGTGTGTAATGAAACCAAACTAAATCAATTGTAGTGCGTGAGTGTCAAATTTGTGAACATAAGTTCGCAAGGAAAATGAGAATGAAACTCTTATTTTCCATAGGAAATTTATTATATTTTAGTTGTGTGATCGGGTGAATAAAAACACGACTTAATCCTAAAAACGTATGCAATATAGGTGTAAGTGAAGTATATTGATGAAAGCAGTGAACTGTTAACACACCAACACTTCTCTCATACTCACTGGAGAGGAAAATGTCAATTTTCCTCTGAGAGAGATTTTACTTATTTTTCTATGCATAAGTTCATCGATTCTAAATTGGAAAATTTTCAATGAGGATCTAAAAATGTGAACTCAATGTTTGTGCAATGACCGTAATGCCGAACTGAAAGCTACGCTCATGTAACGTGTCACCACTGAGAGGTCCACATCGCCTACGCCGGCACGAGGTTGAGGACGTTGCCGCAGTTCCAATCCAAATTATTTCTGCGTCATTTCTCTGTGTATGTATATTCGAGCACTTTCTACTTGTGAATTTTCATGCATTATCGAATAGAGTTACGCCTTAGGTAGTATGCACTGCATGGTGTAAGAATGATAAATATAGATTTATCTGAGTTTTTTTTGTGCTTGAAGTAAAATGAAGAACGTCCTAAGCAGTGCATCTCTTCTTGGGCGTTAATTCCCCTGTAAGATCAAAGAACCTGAAACGGCACCGTTTTGTGACCTTGTGTCTGATGCCAAGTGACCTTAATGGGAGCGCGTCTCTTAGGAGGGGAACGTTCGTCTTTAATGTGGCCATTCATGATGAATCTTAGTTTTACTTCTTTATTATTCATCATATTGAGTGCTGAGCGCTATAGTTTGATCTGCAGAAGCACGCATGGGTGCAGCGCAACTGCGCCGTTAGGAAAAAAACACTAAATTCCTGGATATGAAAAATTCAGAGAATTTCAGTTTTTTGGAGAGATTCTATTTGGTGGTATCCAATGAGAATATTTTAAATAATATAATGAAGTTTATTGAGAAGTGATAAACACATACTTGTTTTAGAATTTAAAAATATCCTTACGTGGCAAATTTATTATAAAGGTAATGAGCGAAAAAATATTCAAGCATTTCATTTGAACGTTTGAATGCTAATTCTGGATACATCATCCATCAGATTGAATTTTTTTCAGGTTTAATAAATTTGATATTCTTATCATACTGCTGCTTCAGATTTGGTTGAGAATGATAGTAGCATCAAAACGTATTAATTCAATGCCTTTAAAACTGTTCTTCTCAATTTGTATTATACATTCACAGTGCTCACGTACATTTTGGTTGATTTTGAAACGATTCCGCTATCATGAGAAAAACACACAGCTGCTATTGTAATGTATATTGGAAGACAGCAACGTCATTCGCAGTCAACTCAATTTACACGCTGCACTTTCTGTGCGAGACAGTTAACAAGTCGCAGGAAGACCACAGCAACTCGAGTACGTGCAGTGCACGCAGTATGATGCTCATAAATGATTCTAATCAGTTTTGTTCTGCCTGTACGACATAGTGCACACCAAAATTCTGAATTATAATGAGGAATGAAGCTTTATGTTGTAATGCACACATATTATTCTTAATTATAATGAGGAAAGAAAATTTGATGGTTCAGGGCTAATTAACTTTGAGAAAATTGTTCCTGAATTTCCATAGAATTTTCGTATGGACTATGTCGGCTCACGAGACCACGATGTAGGCAGCGGCACACCTCCGCAGTGAGCAGAAATTTCAGGTGTCCAACCATCAGGCCCGCTTCTGGAGGGGAGTGCAGTGAGCGTGCTGTCTTCAATGTCTCCAGCGTTCCAAGTCCCCTCCAACTTCCTGGAAAAGAAGAAAAGTCGAGAAACTGCATTAGTCAATCGAAGGCGCCTCTGTTAAGAACAACTTCAGAAATATGTCACACAAGTTCTTCTTTGTTTTAGAGCTGCACTGACCATTCTCCCAGAGAAAATGGGTTGCACTAATGCCAAAAAGGGCGAGTCGTTTCGATGCCCTTAGATTTTTTGAGAATGTGCGTTCGACCCTACATATTACAGTGAAATTGGGTAATATAAGAAAGTGCTTACGTTGGTGCAACACTTGGCTATCAATTCAGGCCGAGTTGTTCTGCATACTTACAAAGCATGCAGGGTTTGTCTAGGAAATTGAGGAGAAATTTCTAACGTAATTTTTCTCCAGTTCGCATATGTTGCAAACCTAAGAAATTTAAATTTAACCCTGATAGATTTTATGTTTGAAACGCTTTCTAAAGTAGTCTCCTAGGATTTGGAAAATACAACCATGTGTTACTTTGCGAGTTAAACGGATGAATAACTTTAGGTATTTATCATAATAGCACATAATAGGAATCTAACGAATAGGAATTTCTTCAGCGCCACCCACAACACAAAGTTGTTGAGTCATGTAGGATTGGCCGTGCGGGCGACTGACTGTTGAATAGACGGCACAACGACGTTCAGTACGTGCACTCCTCGGGGGATACAAGTATTGTGATTAGCGCTCCCAAGGAAAAATGTGAGGTCCTGAGCTGAGAGTTAGGTAGACCCTCTTTTTGTGGAAATAAAACGTTTTTGTTTTGTTAAGGACCATATTTTTCAGTTCACTGCTGCATTGTTTTTCAGCACCTCTGACCTTCTTCAACTTTTAACTTGTTTCCTAACCTTCCTTCCGAACTTAAATGTTCCCAGGCCCACGGCATCCTATGCGAGGACGCACCTTGTGTATAGATGCCGCGTTCTCTTAACTCCACACGAAGCGGTGCTTTCATCCTTCCTCACTTTTAACACCTTTGTAGTTAGGAGGCTTAACCCGCGCACGGTCGCGCATCCCTCAGAAAAGTAGTCAATTTACCCGCGTTACTCTGCCGTTCCCTGTTCACTTACCGTAATAGGCAGAGATGTAAAAATATGAAGTAATGAGTAAAAAATGTTGCTTTACACTTTGATGTTGTCAGATTTTTGATAACTTGAACCGTTTCTTTGTAATATGGAGTCAAACTCCGTAGATTTTTGCACAACATTGCTTCAAAGAGATCAATGGCCATTTTTGTGTTTTGGGAACAATGTAATGTTTTTCACTGCTATTTTATGCAGAAAATCCTTCCAAACCTGCTGATGTTTTTATTTTTCCTCTACAACAATTAGAAAAAAAGTTATGACCATTTATGTCTACTAGGTGTTATCCATTCTTCGTTTTAGTTCCTACATAAATGCATGTTTGCATGTCTGGTTATATTACTGTAAGTATAGTGTTTCGAAACTTGTAATTTTCACACAATATGAATAAAATACTGCTCTACACGCTACTGACTTCAGATTTGTCTTATTTGCCATTTTTACGAAATAAGGCGAAATAAGGCCCTGAGTAGTTTCGCTGGTAACTGAGGCTGCCACTGACTGTTCGCACGCACACCCTCTCACGGTCGCCTCATTTACCACACTGACTGTGCTTACCCCTCCCAACTTCCAAGTGGTTGGAGCTCTGCCTTAACCCCCACAATGTGGGGGTTTCTGGCTCCAGCTGTGTAGCACTCGCTGAGACGATCATTTTGGTGTATAACAACTTGGGGTTATGCCTTACGTCTGGCAACCAGTGAGCCTGGTAAATGAGGCGACCAGTTACAGTGCGCGGGTTAAGGGGAACATCCAAGGCCCCTGCCAGGCCTCTGTCGGTCCGGTGAGCTTTTTTGTTTTGTTGTTGGAAAAGGGCCTTTAGGTGGCAGACTATTCGGTCCTAAAATTTTATGGCGCTACGGACACTAGATCCCTTCCCCCCAAGGGGCAAAAATCTTAAATTTTTGACCCCATTTCGACCCCATATAAAAAGAAAACAAAACGGGAAATGGATAATTTGCTACTCTACTTTTGTTAGAAATGTTCCAAGGATTCTAAAACTTTCTTTGGTTTTGTTCTAGCATCAAAACTCAATGACGAGTAAAGATTTGAAATATCCAGAAAAATGAACTAAAAAACTAATATGCCCAATTTTTCAAAAACTAAGGCCTGAATCAAAAAAATGAATCGAATAAATTGTGTTTCTTTTCAAAATTTACATATTATAGTCAAATTTCATAAGAATCAGACTGAAAATAAAAAAAATTCATAGTTTTTATGAAAACCAATTTTTTTTTGTAAATTATAATTCACAGTGTGAATGTGAAGTTATGCATGGAAATTATCGAAATAAAAATTAAAACTGCATTCAATTACGTAAATTGTCCATTATATTACACTTCAACAAAAAATGTTGTTTATAGCTTGTACTCAAAACCTCTAACTTTCAACATTTCAAAGCCTAAGAGTCAGTGAGTTTTGATGCTAGAACAAAAACAAAGACAGTTTTAGAATCCTTGGAACAGTTCTAACAAACGTAAAATAGCAAACTTCCAAATTTCAAAAAAATTATATATCTCAAAACTCATAAATAATTTTTTATTGATGTAATGATAAAATATCGCTTTTCACAAAATTTTTTTTCAAATGTTCCAATTTTTTACTTCAGTTTTGTTAGAAATGCTTCAAGGATTCTAAAACTGTGTTTAGTTTTTTCTAGCATCAAAACTCAATGACCCTTAGGCTTTTGAAATATCCATAAAAATGTACTAAAAAACTAATTTTTCGTAAAAAAAGAAGGCCTAAATCAAAAAGTTAGAGGAGTAAAAAAAAGTTTACTCTGAACAAATAGATATACTGGCCAAATTTCAAACGAATCGGACGAAAAAAGTTGACAAATCCGGATGTTCCTCTTAAACTAGCTTATAATCTAATGTTTAGTGCGTGAATACAGATATTTGTAAGGTTTTTTTAGCGTAATTTTAAAATTTAGAGCACTGGTTTGGAGTTTGGAGTACAGGTAGTTCGAAGAATATATATTTATCAGAATATTCAAAAAATAGAATAAAATTTATTGACTAAAGTTAATTATCTAATGAAATGTTCGGAGTATAAGTACGTGACCAAATGTTGAAACAAGTCATTGAGTCATTCATATAGAGTGGCAGGATCTTTATTAGCAATATCGGCTTGAATAGGACCATTAATGCTAAAACTGACTTTTGATGCTCTTTTTGTGATATCAGGTTCGATTTCTGCATACAGATAATACTCAAATCAGCGAGGTTCATTGGACTCCCGTTGTTCTCAGCAGCTCATGATATTCGTCGCGAATTTCCAATAGGATTGAGGCCAGGTGATAAGCTAGACCACGGAAGTACACTTATTTTCTTACTTGCGAATTATTCCTTAGTTAATTTCATATTATGTCATCATTGTTTGTTTGAGAGGACACTCGGGCTTGCCCTAAATTTTTTTGTTTCGCTCGAAAGCGGCTTGTACGACAGCAACTGCCTGTACATGGCAGTATCCATTTCAACATCAATGAAGTGAAGATCCCTACATCATGTACATCATGGACAATGAAACAGCCCCTCACCATGATGCTGCGTATCAGTGTCGTGCTTGATGGTCAGGATGGTGTTCTTGGGATCGTAGGCAGTCGTTTTTTTCTCAATGCCAGACAATCTTCGTTTCTGACGAAAGTTCAATTTTGCATTCATTGGTCCATAGAACTTTTTCCCAAAACTCGATTCCTTATCTGAGGTGGTCTGTGGCAAATGTTGAACGGTTTTTCATTTGTTTTGCTGTAAGAAAAGGAGTTCTGCGTTGAGTGAAGGGATGTAGACCACTTCGATTCCATTCTTTAGTAACAGTATTTCGACTAACGTGAACTCATAATTCCAGGCCTCTGTGTAGGCATTTACGGGTTATCATAGGCGCACTCGTCACATGACGTACTTCGAAAGCGGCCCGTGATCTTGCGAGGAGCCCTGACTCATGGCAGATTGTCCTCAGCCTCTCTGTGCTTCCGAGCTATTACACCAACAATTGAGTCTGGAACCTCAACATGTTCAGTAATTCTTTTTTTTTGTATAATTCTTCGTTACGAAGTACAACTCTGCTTTCGAATAGCCTTTGGTATTTTTTCGACTTTCGGCATTGTTTTTACTGAGCATCCATCTTCAACAAAATTATGGTACCGATCGTTGTTGGCTCCTAAAACATGAGCTTCTGGAAGCTTTATGAAACGTTTCTTGATTAAGGTGCTCAAATTGGGGCATGATATAATGGTTTAACATGGGATTAATTTTGGACGAATACTTTTGACCTATACATATCTTAGTGTAGTTTATATTCTGGTTCCCCCTCAGAGGGATACAACTATTGTATCTATGGGAATTAGCACTCCCAAGGGGACAATGTGAGGGCCCGAGCTGAGAGTTAGGTAGGCCTTTTTTGTTGAAGTAAAATGCTTTTGTTATGTTAAGAACCATCTTTTTAGGTTCACTGCTGTCTTGTTTTTCAGTACCTACTACTTTTTTCTTCAACTTTGATCTTGTTTCATGAACTTCTTTTATATCTTACTGTTTCTATGCCCTTTCTGCATAGATTCCGCGTTCCTGTAACTCCATACTAAATGGTGCCTTCTTCTTTCCTCTTTTTGGATCGCCTTTGCTGCGGTTAGGGAGGCTCAAACTAAGAATCTAATCGTTATATTCTGGTTCAAAATGAATTTTGTTCTCTTCTTTTTAAATATGCTGGTAAATATTTGTTCATTGAACTAGTGTACTCTTTATACCTTAAACCCGAGCTCGAAACTTCTAATTTACTTTAGCTCTTTGAGTACGAAAATTCAAATGGTTTAGGGAGAAATTGCCAGAGGAAAAAGTTGTCAGTACCCTGAATAATCAGAGAAATTACCCCAGTGTGGGAATTTTTGGCTTAAGCAAGCGCATACTTTTTTATTTCAATGTAAAAATTATGAATTTTGAAGCTGTTAGCTAAGCGAGAAAAATTTCCGATGCTAAAAATGAAGTTTTGAATTTTTTTTAGAATTCATTTATAAGTTTTGCCCAAATTCGTTTGAAAACGAAGGTCAGAAAAAACTTGCTCGAGCTAACAGAAAGGTTTTTGAATATATTACTGTCGCATGAACTTACAGGTAATCAATGGTGATTTGTGTGAGTAGGCTTCTGGCATGTCTAAAAAATAGCTTTATGAAAGCTATTAATTTCCCTAATTTTGTTATTTGTTTTGAAATGTTCCCTCACGAGTTAAATTTCTTAAAAATTATGTTGGATGCCCTAAACTGGAAGTACTAGCCACCTTGGCACTAGTGTAACCGTCAGTACCCAAAGGGTTAACACGTTAACTGCGATGGGTCAAACTGAAGTTCAATATTCAATCTAAATTTAAGGGGGTCATCCAGGCCCCTGCCAGGCCCCTGTCAGTCCGGTGAGCATTTTTTTGTTGTTGTTGGAAAAGGACCCTTAGGTGGTGGACTATTCGGTCCTAAAATTTTATAGCGCTATGGAAACTAGATCCCCCTCCCCCCAGGGGAGGGGGGGGGAGGGGTAAGAGGACTAAAAATCCTGAATTTTCGACCCCATTTCAACCCTATATAAACGAAACAAAACCGGAAAAGAACAATTTAAAACCGTAATTTTGTTTACAATGCTTTAAGGATTCTAAAACTGTCTTTGGTTTTGTTCTAGCATAGAAACTCAGTGAGTTCTATTCATTTGAAATATCAATAAAAATTAACTAAAAAACCAATATGTCCAATTTTTTCAAAAACTATGGCCTAAATCGATAAAATGAATAGAAGAAATTGTGTTTCTTTCGTACTTTAATTTCATAAGAATCGGACTAAAAATTTAAAATTTCATAGTTTTTATATGAATGAGAATTTTTTTTTTTAATTTTGTCATGTACCTTCCACGTGACGACATGCCATGCACGAACGACGCTTGCGCCAGCGAGGGAGAGCCACGTACTCAGTGCACCAGAGACGGTTGCAAGATTCTGCGTAGCTCAGCGAAAGCTACATCAGCAGCTCCGAGCGACGCCAGCCCGACAACGACGGGGCCATACCAAAAAAAGTCCCGAAAGTTGGTCTCACGGCCGTTACTGATGCCAACCGTCGCGGAAAGTAGCGGCGGTAACTGCATCTATAAAGGGTTGTCCCTAAGGTAAAGAGCTCTCACTCCCATACGCGTCACTATCGTCGAAGGTCCTCGTACACGCCGTTTTACTTGAGTCTTTGTGATAGAATCCAGTCCGGCGTGCTGGGTATTGTTATTGTATAATTTACAATTGTGACTCCACGTTTAAAACAACTGATTAACTACGTAAAGTAAACGAGGCTACTTCGAATACTACGAAATCTGCACCAGCGCTTCACCTAAGATACGTGAGACTCTCTTTTTGTAGCTGTCAATGTTTGCGGGCTATAACCAGTCCCCGATATATTGGTGATATCCGTTTATAACAGTAAAACGATGTGGCCACATTGAAAGAATCGTGTTTTCTTTCGGAAAATAACTCCTTTGATTTTTAGACTTAAAAAGATGAAAAAATTGGAAAAAACCCTTGAACTTGGATTCTAAAGAAAAGAGTCTATAACAATTGGTGGACAGCGAACGTGGGATCATAACCCAATAACGCTCAACGTCTCCGCAAGGGACCGTTAAAGCCACGCTACCTATTCAAAAAAAAAAAAAATTTTTGTAACGTAAATTAAATGGCCCAAGTAATTATTTAAATTCATTCATCTCATTTATAATTTGTAATATTTCCCTAGAAATGTGTATGTCCTCATGTCACTTTATTTGCGTATTGATTTATTTCTTTACTGTGTGTATTAATTCATTTAATTCGTTTTATTAACTTAGCCCTATTGATTTATTTCCTTATGACATGTATTAATCCATGCAAAACCGCTTCCGTAATAAGATTATTGTGCTCTTTATTTTGATGCCATTGTATCCATGTGTGTTGCTTTATTCATTGATTTAACCCGTTTTATTAACTGATTTAACCCGTTTTCCTATTGATTTGATCCGTTTTATAAGATTATTGCGTATTCTATTTTTGATATTTCGTGTCTATGTGCATTGCTTTTGTTGGATCTATCCAATTATTTCTGTGCATTTGGAAACTTATTGTGCGAAAGATTCAATTATGTCTGTGTATTTGGAAACATATTGTACGAGATATTGCATTTAAACTTCTAATTTGAAACTCTAAATTGCTATCAGTGTTCATTGTGAACCTATTTTGCCTCGCCAATTTTGCCCTAAATAAATGTTGGAATCATGGCAGGGAACGATAATGAAGATAACCAAAATAACAACGGTGAGAATACTCAAAACAATTTTGTCACTTTAAATCATGCAATTGATCTGCCTAAATTTAACGGCGAAGGCTGTGTAACTTCATTTTTAAAACACTTTCAGACCAGAGTTGACATCTACACGAATGACATCGATTTGCAATGTCGTTATTTGAAAAATGCTCTTACCGGCAAAGCTTGGGATTCTTATGTTCTTAAATCGGACCAATTAGTCACTCTGGAAGATGTTAAAACTTGGCTTATTTCTGTTTACAAGGGGGCCGTGAATTATAGAAAAACCGTTCATAAAATCCTATTTAGTCTGCGTCAAGAGAATGATGAGAGTGTCAATGCATTTGCAACTCGCGTTCTAGCTAGCTGGAAAGACGTGTTCGGCCAAGAATGGCACTACGAGGATGCCAATGCACAAAAAATTCTAATCCCGACTATCATTAAAAATATGAATCCCAAGATCAGTGAAAAATTATCACATGATTTTGATCCTGAGAGTGTGACCAAACTCTTAGATAAAGCGAGATCTATTGAGGAATCTCTGATCGAGGAAAGATCTTTGTTGAGTCGCAAAAGACGTGCCCACGAGAGTGATGTAGTGGTGGAGAAATGTCAATACAATTCACCACAAAAGCGAACGTTCCAGCCTAAAAATCCATTCAAATGGCAAAGTGCTTCACACAAAAATGCTCGCCCATTTAATAATTATCAACGCAAATTCAATGGCCATCCGAGTCAGAATGGTGACATCGCCGCAGTAAAGTCAAAAAACTACTACAGCAACCGAAAAGCTTTTCCCCCGTGATTTTGCTAAATATTGAACAGAAAAAATGCTCCACATTCGTTGATTCAGGCTCTTCCGTGACTCTTGTGAAATCTTGTGTAATTAGCAAATTATTCAAAACTCCACCCCGAATTAAACGATGCACTAAAGTTCTCTGTTCTGTTAATGGAGATAATCTCCACACTCGAGGTACGATTGAGTTGAAATTTAAACTAGGTGATGTTGAGTATTGCCATTCCGCTATTATTGTAGAAGATTCTTACTTCCCTGGAGCTGTCTTGATAGGCCGAGATTTCCTTAAGAGGTTCGGCGTTGAAATAAAATACAGTCAGAATGAGAAAGGTCACGTGAGAATTAACAATAAAGTTTACCCATTTCAATCAGTTGCTGCTTCTAATTCAGTAAATTTTGTGAAACAATCTGAGGATGCATCATTCAGTGTCGCAAGAATGTCACATGATCTGACTGTTGAAGGAGGCACATTATGTCATTCCTTTTTGAGGGTTCCCAAGCACATGAATGGAAAGACAGTCGTTCTAAAGCAGAGCGTTACATGCAAAGGAATAGCAGTGCCTCGCACGTTAGCCACAGTCCGTGAAGGTACCATACCAATAGTCTTTGTAAATTATAATGATAAGAATGTTCTTGTACCTAGAAATAAAATTTGTGCTACTCTAGACGTTGCTATTGAGGAGCCGGAGTCTGGCTTAGACGAAAGCGAAAGTGATGCTCGAGCGCAGACGCAGAGCAAGGCCTACGAGACAGTGGCAGCTGTGCACAGAGACGGTGGACACGCGAGCGAGTCAGCTCGGTGCCACACTGACCAGGATAGGCAGACCGAGGCTAGGAATAGCAGGCTCATACGTGACGCAGAGAGACGTCGGGAGCCCGATTTCAATGAAATGATTGACAATGTCGACCTGTCCCATTTGAGCTTAGATCAGAGAACGACCCTTGTAAATTTGATTAACAATCATAGGAATGCGTTCGCGGTTGGAGACGAGATTGGTCATGCGCGAAATGCTGTACATAGATTAGACATTCAGGGTCATGAGCCAATCAATACGCCCCAATATCGAGTTCCTCACGCTACAAAACAATTAGTTGAAGAGCATGTCCAAGAGATGCTGAAACAGAAAGTTATAGAGCCAGCTTACTCCCCATGGTCGTCACCTATTTTGACAGTCAGAAAAAACGATGGAACTCATAGGATAGTTGTCGATTTTCGTCTTATCAACAAAATAGTTAAGAAAGACACTTTCCCTATTCCGAATATGACGGATACCCTCGAAAGCCTAAAGGACTCAAATTTATTCACGACCCTTGATATGAGAAGCTCCTATCATCAGATCGAATTGTCCCCAGAGAGCAGAGACATTACCGCTTTCAGGACACCGACAGGTAGTTACAGGTACTGCCGGTCACCCCAAGGTCTTATCACATCCGCAGCTGCACTTCAAAGAGCAGTTAATATGGCTTTTTCCCCATTCATTTCAAAATTTCTGTTCTGTTACGTTGATGACATCATCATCTATTCAAAAAATTTCGAGACTCATGTCGAACATTTGGATAAGGCGTTGCTTCAAACAGCTGCTTCAGGCTTCAAATTAAGTCTCAAGAAATGCCAATTTGCGGCGAGCAGCGTGACTTTCCTTGGTATCAAAGTCAGTTCAGAGGGACTAACTCCCAGACCTGACAAAGTGCGAGCTTTAGCAGATGCTTTGAGACCTGGGAGTATTAAAGAGGTGAAGAGATTCTTAGGCTCCACGGGGTTCTTTAGAAAGTTCATTAAAAATTATGCCCATATCGCTGCGCCCCTTACTGAGTTAACAAAAAAGACGAACTCATTCAAATGGACGGACGTTCATCAGCGAGCTTTCGATGATTTGAAAGATAAACTTGTGTCTGCGCCTATACTTAAATTTCCTGACTTTCAGAGAGAATTTGTGTTGCACACTGATGCTTCGGGCATTGCAATTGGAGGAGCATTACTTCAGATGCATGACGGCATTGAGTTACCTGTAGCATACTATAGTCGAAAATTAAAAGGAAATGAACTTAAGTACTCTGCAACAGAACTCGAAGCTCTTGCTATCCATGATTCAATCAAACATTATGATGCGTACCTGTACTTAAATGAGTTCGTCGTGGTGACAGACCATCGCCCTTTAACCTTCATTTTTGCTAATAAAACAGGTAATCACCGTATTTCAAGATGGGCTCTGCTTCTTCAGGAGTATAATTTCTCTGTTCGGTACAAACCGGGAGCACAACACCATTTGCCCGACTATTTGTCTAGATCCGAAAGAATCGTCAATGCTGTCGTAGACACTGCTGAGTCCAACTGTAGTAATAAGAATGATCCTAAAATTAATGCTGATGTTCCTTCTAGAGTTAAGCCTTGTTCTGATAATGACGTAACAGATGCTCCAGTCAACGACGTGTGCTCTCGACCCACGTCTAGCGAGCAGACAGGTGTCGCTGCCGAGACTGCCCAGCCACTGAGCCTGGATGATGTGGCTTCGGAACAGAGCTTGGACCCATATTGGTCTTCCGTTAGAGATGTAATAAATGATAATGATAGAGGTAACTGTAAGATCTCTAATATTGACGAATACTTTATTGATGATAACAATGTCCTATGTAGGTTGTCGAGAAAGAAACGCAGAAACGGTAGAAGTAATGTACAGATAGTCATTCCTAAGTCTTTAGTTAAGGTAGCTTTAAAGCTGAGCCATGACAACGATTTGTCCGCTCATATGGGTTTCCTAAGAACTCTTGAACGTGCCAGAGATAAATTCTTCTGGATTAATCAAATTCGTGACGTCAAAGATCACGTGAAGAAATGTTTGCAGTGCCAACGAAGGAAATGGCAGGGCCAATTTAAAGTCCCCTTAGGTAAATTCCCCGAAACCTCTTTTCCCCTTGAAAGAGTTGCTGTTGACCTTGTTGAACTTCCTGTTAGTTACGCAGGCAACAAATACCTTCTAACAATAGTTGATCATTTCACAAGATATGTTGATGCTTATCCCCTCGCAGATAAGTCTGCCGATACTGTCACCAGAGCTTTCGTCCAGTACGTCGGAAAATTTTCAGCTCCTAATACTATTGTCAGCGACAGAGGCAGCGAGTTTACTAATAAGTTGTTCCAGGATGTATGCAAAAATCTCAAGGCGAGGTCACAGACTACGACTGCTTATCACGCTATGGCGAATGGTTGCTGCGAGAGAATGAACGGTACACTGAAAACTGCGATCTCCCACTTGGCTGCTGAAGATTGGTTCTCTTGGGATGAGAGCGTGGCATTCGTTACCCTAGCTGTAAATACTTCCTACCAGACTGCGATTAAAGACACGCCGTTCTTTTTGTTTTACGGCAGAGATGCTAACCTTCCTTACCACGACATTTTCAAGGAGCAGCCCATCAATTACGGATGTGACCAAGATTATTCAACAGAGGTTTCGCTCCGACTGTCCAAAGCATTTGCTGCTGTTAGAAAAAACTCTGAGGCGGCCAGGCAAGCTGCGGCGAAGATCTACAATCGAACGGCCAAAGAATGTGATATTCAACCTGGGGCACTAGTGATGCTTAGGAATGAGACAGGTCGCACCGACGTAGATCGTGCTTGGCCTACGAGGTTCAGAGGCCCCTTCCGTGTGATCTCTCGACGGGAAAATAACATCACTATCAGAGGTCTATATTCAGACCGAAAGGAGCAAACCGTGCACCTGAACCGTGTGAAGCGTGCTTATCTTGACGACGCCATGGCCTTCCCTTTCAATAACGGTGACGAGGAAGACGAAATACAAGGGGCAGAGACGAACGACATTCCTACAGTGCAAAGCACGAGCCAGAGGAATGAAGGAATGATTCCTAGGTACTCTCTGAGAAATCGGACGAGACGCCCAAACTATGTATGATTATTTGTGTCTCGCAAGGACGTCCCAAAACTTCGATGATGATTGCTCCATTTCATTCTAAAGATGTACTATGTTTAATATTAAGAATGTTTTCTAACCATTTCCCTTGTGTTTAACATTTCTTTCGTATTACAAATTTAGGATACGTGTTTTGACTTAGAATTAACTGATTTTCCACGTCCCAAAACTTCAATAATGATTATCTCATTTCACTCCCAAATGTTCTATGTTTAATATTAAGAATGTTTTCTAATCATTTCCCTTGTGTTTAACATTTCTTTCATATTTCAATTTTAGGATAAGTGCTTCGACTTAAATTTAAATGATTTCTCCAGCGAAATGCAGATAGGATGTATTACATGATTAATGTCGATTTATAAATCAATTTGTGTATTTACCTTGATGATGCTCATCAATCAGATAAAAATTTTACTCGATGTCAAATTTGTAACCCGTTCGTATGTCTTTTCATAGCTCTTCCCCAGGAATGCGTGCTAATACGTAGGAACTTTCCTTTACAGCCCGCTAACTATCCGAGATATTGAATGTCATGTTATGTATTTCTCATTAATTTCATTTACCTTGCATTTATTTCATTATGTATTAGTTATAATATTCTCCAAATGGATTCCTTTTGAGTTAGTAGGATGATGATACACTAAATGTACATATCGGTGGATGAAGTTATAGCAAGTAGACTTGCTACAAAAAGTGAAGTCTCGAGAGGAATCCATGGGAGATGATTATCATGTCCAGAAACTAATTTAGTACGGTTGTTGCAGCTATACATAAGGCTGCCGGGACGCGACAGAGCAGCGGCACCGGCTCACTACAAGAGGCGTGCTTGAACACAACAGCGGCTACCCAGGACAGCACTGCGGCACTGTCTCAAGGTCATGGCAGGCTCACAAGCGGCTGCTGCGACCAAGGCGCTATGCGGAGGCTGGGTCTGTGTGTACTACACCGAGATACATCTGGCAACACCGCGCCTCATTGATGTGGTGCGACTGGGCGACGTACTCACGCATCGTACTACGACCAATGGACTCAGTGCGAGTTAAAGGTCTGGGCAGCTGAGTGCGAGGCATAAGGGTACCACAACTACGAGAGCGTGGCGCAATCTGCTATCGACGGAACTGCGGTTTGGAGAGTGGCGTGACATCACAACGAAGGTGAAACTCCCCCCCCATTTCGATATCCGCCTAAGCATGGATTCAACAACGGCGAAGAATAAATAAAGAAGATACCGTTGGACGGCAATACGTCCATAGTAACTACACGCAGGAGGTTGAGTATAGACTGATTGAATGCATATTCGATATTTTATTAAGGTGGTTTTCACCCCTTGAACGTCTTCAGAAGGCCTCTGATAGAACGTCATTAGCCAAGAGAGAAGGTCTTCGATAGTGAACTGGAATAGGACGTCCCGACGACTACAGTAAGCTATCGCTTGTTCAGGATCTTCGATTCAGAAGTGCGTCAGAAGCACAAATCTCAAGGCTTGTCTAATTTCACCCCTGCAATGAAGTACGAATCTCAGATTTTCACAACTTCAAGTAGACGGACACTTTCAATTGTGACAATGTCCAGGAGGACATTACTAAAATTGAGGTGGGGAGGATTGTCATGTACCTTCCACGTGACGACATGCCATGCACGAACGACGCTTGCGCCAGCGAGGGAGAGCCACGTACTCAGTGCACCAGAGACGGTTGCAAGATTCTGCGTAGCTCAGCGAAAGCTACATCAGCAGCTCCGAGCGACGCCAGCCCGACAACGACGGGGCCATACCAAAAAAAGTCCCGAAAGTTGGTCTCACGGCCGTTACTGATGCCAACCGTCGCGGAAAGTAGCGGCGGTAACTGCATCTATAAAGGGTTGTCCCTAAGGTAAAGAGCTCTCACTCCCATACGCGTCACTATCGTCGAAGGTCCTCGTACACGCCGTTTTACTTGAGTCTTTGTGATAGAATCCAGTCCGGCGTGCTGGGTATTGTTATTGTATAATTTACAATTGTGACTCCACGTTTAAAACAACTGATTAACTACGTAAAGTAAACGAGGCTACTTCGAATACTACGAAATCTGCACCAGCGCTTCACCTAAGATACGTGAGACTCTCTTTTTGTAGCTGTCAATGTTTGCGGGCTATAACCAGTCCCCGATATATTGGTGATATCCGTTTATAACAGTAAAACGATGTGGCCACATTGAAAGAATCGTGTTTTCTTTCGGAAAATAACTCCTTTGATTTTTAGACTTGAAAAGATGAAAAAATTGGAAAAAACCCTTGAACTTGGATTCTAAAGAAAAGAGTCTATAACAATTTTTTTTTTGTAAATTACAATTCACAGTGTGAATATGAAGTTATGCATGGAAATAATCGAAAAATGAAAACAGCATTCAATTACATAAATTGTCCATAATATTACACTTCAACAAAAATTTTTGTCAATGGCTTATACTCAACACCTCTAACTTTCAACATTCAAAAAAGGACTCATCAGTGAGTTTTGATGCTAGATCAAAACCAAAGACACTTATAGAAACCTTGGAACATTTCTAACAAAAGTACTGAAGCTTTTTTCCAAATTTGAGAAAATTAAAAAAATATATAGCTCAAAACTAAAAAATAATATATTTTTGATGTAATGATAAAATATCGCTTATCACCAATTTTTTTTTAAATGTTCCAGTTTTCTTCTATACTTTTGTTGGAAATGCTTCAAGGATTCTAAAACTGTCTTTGGTTTTGTTCCAGCATCAAAACTCAATGACGAGTCCTTTTTTGAAATATCCATAAAAATGTACCAAAAAACTATTTTTCGTAAAAAATGAGGCCTAAATCGAAAAAGTGACTGGAGTAAAAAGTTAACTTTTAAAAAATACATATACTGCCAGATTTCCAAACGAATCGGACGTAAAAAGTTGAAAAATCCGGATGACCCCCTTAATTAAGTCAACTGTGGTAATCAGCTTTGAAAATAACAAATATTAACTGGATCGGGTCTTCATTTAGCTTTCAATAAATATTAATAAAAAATTAGTTAGTGACTGCAGGTGGGTTAGCAGCATTATGAAAATCACCAAAGTGACCAACGGTGGGTCACTTCGCAGGAAATGTGTTAAAAATAGAATTATGTTAGTACTCCTGTCCAAGCGCTGTATAACTCTTATAAAACGACGTATATGCTTTTGTACTTGTGTATCTCTCATTTTAGATATTATTGCTTCGTTCCAGTGCAAAAATTCACTTTTTTGTGCTGAAGTTTTTTTTTTACTTTCGTTTAAAACGAAAATACCATTTTTATAAGTCTATTTTAGCATTAATAAAGTTCATGACAAGAAATTATTTTTCCTAGTGACATTTATTGATGCATGAGCTTCATAAATGTACGTGTCATCAGACCGATAGTAAAAATAGTCTTGAAATGATCCTTTCTCAAAATGTTAGTGGTGCTCGTTCTGCTCGACTTGTCCGTTTGTCGACACGGGTGAGCTCGGGTACGTACGAGCATGAATTGAATAGAAGGAACAGCTGTAGTAGTCACGGTCGATCTTCTGTAAAATTTATGATTTAACACCTGCAACCCTGCTCATGAGGTTTGATGGCATGGTGCTCTCTCTCCTGAGGAACACTGATCTTCACATGGTCAATTTATGCGTGTCAGCTTGCCGCCGAACATGCCACACCATTTTATTTGACTGTATAAAATATCGGTTCTTATTTTCATTGACGTAAAATTGGTGTTACCCTGCAAATTGCACTGTGCTGGCCAGGCGCTATGTTGAAATGAAGCTCCTTCACAACTCTGGAGAATGTGGACCTTTTCGCTTTCTTGCAAGACAGACGCGTAAGCGGCTCACGCGTGCCCTTCCCTCTCCCAAGTCTCCTAACTTTTCTGAGATGTTGGCTTTGGAAACGCTCCAGTCTCTTGTTCTGAAGCAAAAAGGAGCTTTAGCGAGTCCTTAATATGATGCGAGAAGCAGAGCATCTTCAAAACTTAGCCAATCCGCGTCTCGGCTCAGTTAGTTCTTGATGAACATGAGGCCTTCCCGGAATTATTAAATTTTTTCTTTGTTTAAAGTTTTTCGACATTCCTTATTGCTCATATCAAGAAATATCGTTGTGTGTTTTGCTCTCCTTGGGGAAGGGAGTTTGTTCGGTTAGAAATCTGGTGCACTTTTATTTGAAGGAAACCCCGAAATTTTCACGTGTTCTCTTATTTATGTGAGGTGAGCGGGGGCGTATCCAACGTCGAAGGGCAACGTTACTTAGTATTTTAAGTTAAGTCGTGATTAAAGAAAATGGCGGCCTTGAACCGTCTCTATACTCTTCAGTTAAAGAGTGCTGCAGCGAGATTTATCTGAGAATATGAACTAGAAGTTCGGATGCCCACGGTGCAGTGGGTCAAATGTTGCCTGTGTTGTGTAAGTCTGCCTTCCCTCGCAGGTGAGCGGAGGTGCGCTCGCTCACTAATCACGTTTACGGGCTTGCCGAGCCGCTCTGCAAAGATTGCATCGATTAACTTCAGTTCCACTCGCGAATAGTTCCAAATTTGGGGCTGTGACTCGAGGCTAAGTACGTTAATTTTGTTTATGATATAGTGATGGATGATCGCTCCCTCTTAAAGGCTTGGCCTCATTCGAGCGCCTGTCTTCCCTCCTTCTACGCCTCCCATTTAATTTTATGCCCCGCACAGGGGGCTTATTCTTTTATTATCCTATGGTGCCAGCTGAAAAAGTTGGAACTGGTGCATTTGGGTATAAATGCGCGTTAAAAGTGCGAAAGAACGTGCAAGTAGGCGGTTTATACGAAACTCAAACCTACATTTCATTTAGTTGAGGTAATTGGTAGATTCACCTCACTTCGATTCTTTGTATGTTCTAGATGATATTCTGGCTCTGATGCTTCCCCTAAGTATCTCAGTGATTGGCAAATACAAATAATTTCATAGGTAAAAGCTTTCACTTCTTTATTATTGATGTACTTTCTGAACACATATAATCAGACGACTGAGATTCCCGAGACCGGTACTCGACGTTATGAGGTTATGAAGCAGTGTTAGATTGAAAGCCTGCTCTCACATTTGTATCGTTGAAGTCCCTCCATGTGGACTGTATAGATCACTGAAGCGGACGACATTCCCACGCTGGTTGGCATTCCTGGGGCATGATGTGACCGCCGTCTGGGCGCTGCCTCCCGCGTCTGGCAGGTGCGACGACCAGCCGACCACGGCTGCCGTGTCCGTCTCCGTCTGAGCTCCAGTGAGAGTTGCTACGTGCCGCTCTTGTATGCGTGCTGTCTCTTCACGGTATGTGTGCTTGCTTTTGTGTGTTTGCTGTGTTCCTGCCTGTCTGTGTGCTTGTGCTCGAGTGGGCTTCCTTCTCTGTGGCTAAGCACTAAATGTAAATGTGGCTCTTCTATGTTTACCGTAGTCCGAGTTAGTGAATGTTCCCTCCGTGTCAGCGCGCTGGCAAGAATGCTTGTTTGCCCAGAGTTCCTGCGATCATGCTTGCTTTGTGACGAGACAGTCGAATTGGTTTGCATATTGGGTGTTTCTGCCTACCTGCCGTTTTAGCATGTTGTCATTGTTCTTTAGACTACAGAGTTATTGTAGCATACTTTTTTTTTGTTCTTTTCGGCAGTAAAGAAAGGGGATTATGTCAATTCGTCGGAACAAGCGCTAACGCGCTCTCACTCTCCGTTTACTGCGCTGTGAGGGGACTCATTATGCTTCAATCGTATGCTTCCCCATCTTACGATCTATCGGTGCCTTACGTGATGTTTTCAGTGGTAAGTTCTTGCTTCGCCCCCCTCACATCGGCACAAAAAAGTTCGCGCTTAAGCTTTCATAGTCGATATAGTAGATTCATACCCCTAAGTGACGTAGTTTTTCCTAAGCTGCGCACATTTTTCATGGAAAGCATGATTGAAGGCTGCCTAACCAGAATGATTGAAGTTGATTTTTTTATCGTGGCTCACCAATAAGCAATGCGATGGGTGGGTTCGTTACTCCAAGAAAAATAAAATTTTTCCGACTTATAATTTTATGAGTGAGTTCAATGGGTGCACAAGTAACGTTTCAGCGAGACAAACGCTTGCTGCCTAAACTCGTTTACACCTACATTGAATCACCGGTTCACGTACAGTGTTTCCATTCAGGAGGATAAAACTATTATTTTCAAGGAAATTGGCGTTCCTAGGGAAAAATGTGAGGTCCCGAGCCTTTCTTTTGTTGAAATAAATTTATTTTTTTACGGTCCATCTTTTTCGGTTAATTGCTGTTCTTTTTTCAGTAACTATTAGTTTCGTCTTCAACTTCTGTCCTGCTTCATAAACTTCTTTAAATGTTCCGATTTTTCTTACTATGGGTGTTTGACCCACCTTGTGCATAGATTTCCCGTTCCCTAAATCCATACTTAATGATACCTTCTTTCTTCCTCTTTTGGGTACACCTTTGTTGTGATTTAGGACGCTAACTTAAAATATTCTACAGTGTACGAAATTTACTGGAGAACATTGTATGTAATTAAATCTGTAGATGACTAGTGGTCGTTTATGTAAGTACGCATCCTGCGGGCAACATTCTGTTCGTGTGAACATTGAACTGAGGTACATGATTCATAGGCTCACCTGCTTTCCTCCGCCCTGTAGAACATGAACTTCAGCAGCGGTTCCAAGTTCATGTTCTCAGAGTTTGACTTGTGTAAAAGCTTCAGAGGCCTTGTGGGGAATTTCTTTTATTTTCGAGTAATGGAAGGCAGACATCGTATGTGCAGCTTGACATCTCTGGACCCCTGCGAGAGTCGGCAGAGAAAGTGATACCAACGTTCTCCTGTGCTACCTCTACGAGCCAACACACATTTCGGTTGTTGCCAGTTTCTCTTTTATAAGAAGAAGACACCCTTAGCCCTTGAATATCCGAAATGCTCGAATGTCCTTCCAAGTAGCTTGAGAATTAGGAAATGTGTCAAGTGTATCGTGCGTGGTGTCTGTTGTGGGATCATGAGGCGGATCGTATGTTCTGATGCAGCTGTGATTTCCTGACGGTGCTGGCTGTGATGCCTTAATTTAGTTATCCATTGCTCAGACATGTGTAGTGAGCAACTCTCCAAACGTCTGCGTTTATTTCGACGCGTGGCGAAACGTAGTATAACCAAATGTGATGCTTTGTATCGAGGTTTATAATTTCATACATCATTCAGTTTCCTAATGAAAAAGGGTTTAGAGGTCGGCTTTTATTGTATCTGTGAGCTTTTCTCCAACTTCAATTGTTAAATTTTTATAAATGCAGTTGTCAACTCTTACTTGACCCAATGGTTTAAATTTTTGTCTTTGAGACCAATGATTTTTGGACCAGACGGCATTTGTATCATTATGATAACTTTATAGAATTGTTCATTGGATTATGGTTGCGCCTGTGAAGGGCATCCAAAAGCGGTTATTTTTTGACTCAGATAATTCGTCATCTTTACTTTGACATGAGCTTCCTCTTGAGCGTTGGCTCGTTACACGTCCTGTTTACCTCCGCTGCAACGTCGCCTGCATAAGTTTGCCAGGTTTTGTCGTCTTGAGGATGAAGAGACTTCCTTTGGCCTGTGTGTAGAGCAGCGAATTTGGCCGTAGGTAGTTATTAGTTGAAGGTTCAGCTTTTTGCCGGCCAGCTTCTTTTTGCCTCGCCTCTCCCTGCTGCCGCGTGGGAGGGCGGCGCCTCCGTGTGGACGGCCTCAGCCTGGCATTCTCAGCTCATTTTCTCTGCCTGCGATATTCTTGAGGTTTCAACGGCATAAAACACTCTTTCTGGTGATTCCATCTGTGAGTCTTGGGTATTATTAGCCTTGAAGTGGTTTGTGATTGATTTTAACTCAATTATGCTACTTCAGCTTGGAGCCTCAGGTGTTTGTCGAAGTTTTTGTTGTACTTCTCATTTTTGTACGTCTTGGAGATGTAAGTGCTGGATTTATTCAACCTGCGGAAATTCCCTGTAGCGACACTTGGTTGTACGATTTATTTTTGTAGCCATGATCATGCGCAAATCTATTTTCTTTATTATCAATTATTTAAAAAACAGTGATTGCTTACGGAGGAAATATTTACTTATTTAGAAAGTCGAACGAACGTCGAAAAATGGCTATAATCTTGCTGATCGAATATTCGTTGTTAGGGACGCTCGTTGTAGGCAGATTTAAAAGGATATATTCGATTGAAGAGACGTGTTTCCCGAGGCAAATGTGATAGTTCAAAGCGCGACCTGCTCGTGCATATGGCACAATGGAGAGCAAATGTCTCGGATTTGAAATCTAGTGGAGTGCTACATGAGCAAGTTAGGTATGCCTAATTCAGCTCTGGAGAAAATACTCCGTTTTTACGGTATGAATCGGATGAAGAATAAGAGTTCCATAAAGTGGTGCTCGAAAATGAAAGGAATAATGTGTAAGCGTTAATTTTGAGAGCGGAATTACTGCTAGGCCGTCGTGAGACTGAAGACGTTGTGACGTGCAATTATCTGGCCGTGCTGATGAGTGGTGGCCATGACAAGGAGCCGGTAGCAGCAGATGACCTGCGCGCCTGACCTTCACCTGCCAGCCTGGCATGCCCGGTTATGCCTGCGCTCATTTGCGTCCTCACGACTGCACGTCAATTTCTGGCTCTAGTTTATGGCACGAGCGCAGCTGGCGCGCCGTTATTTTCACTCTGCTCGCCGGGTGTGTGTGTGCTTGTACGTCATCTTAGTGGTCATTCAGATACCTGACTTCCAAACAATTTCCTGCGTTTTCGGAGCGCGACGGTTGGTAGGGTGAGTTCTAAGTCGACTTAAAATTTATGCTACAATTGTACCGCTGCGACGACATAAGATTTCTGAAATTCAGATTCTGGAGGTTCTATGTTGGAAGTATACAAGTTGCCTGTTAGCGTACCTTGTAATGTTGGTCACGTACTTCAGTATTAGGATTGCGAGCAGGGTTGGCACATAAAAAACCCACCCAAAAAAACCCACCCAAAAAAGCCCCAAAAAAAAACACACTAAAAAACCCACTAAATAGTGTTTTTTTGGGGTTTTATTATTATGTAAATTTTATTTGTTTTCAAGCTTATAGAATCAAAATGAGCTAAATATTTATCTTGTCAAAATAAGTATCTAAGTCATGTGCATGACTATGACAAGAAAACATTGAAAAACAAAACACCAACCCTATACAAATCAAATTAGAAAAACCTTAATCACAAAAAAACTCGAGGGACTAATATATTTTAATGACTTCCATTTCCAAACTAAAAAAAACAAAAATTTAGAAACAAATGCAGTTTGACTACTTAATATAGAGACTTCTGAATTTTTCCTGTCTTCTAGACTAGACTGCTACTACAATACTACTGTGTTTCTATTTCTACATCCACTGCCATTTCATCGTTGTTATCCACATCATGATCATTTGTGAGGTGGCGATATTCTGGGACGATTTCTGTGCGCGTTCTGATCCTAATCTATTTCTCTATTTATTCCACACAATTCCAAATGTTGAGAAAATTCTCTCAATGGATCCTGAACTTGCGGGGCAGGAATGAAGATTGCTTATAAACTTGCAGAAACCTTCTGCCAGTGTTTTTTCATGAATCTGCATTTTCTGCTGTTTCATGTCTTGAATATCCCACCATCAACAAGGAGTCATTGTCTTGGTGATATTCTCATTGAACATGTGTTTTGGGAAGATGTTGGAGTCCTTCAATTTATAGGAGTAAAGCGCACCGATGAACTCCGGATTGTACTCAGCCAACCACTCTTCAATATCAGTCTCCCGTGAGAACTTTGCCTTAAATGTTGTAAAATGAATCATCAATATCGAGTTCATTATCTTGTTGATCAGTCTAATGTGAAACTAGGCTAAGTGAATTAGGTTAAACATTATTGTACACCCTAGAATAATGTAATGGTAGGATGCCCTAGAAGTCGCTGAACTTATTCGGGCCCACAGGTAGCTATACTCAAATTTGACCATTGTATTAGACTTAAGAAACATTCTACCTCTGTAACACCTGTGGTAAATAAATTGTTTAAATTGTTTAAATTGAAATAAGTCTAACAATTATGGTCAGATGGGGCAAGACAACCGCAGCCATCATGGGGTGAGAAAGTAAAGAAACTAGTGGCCTATGGGGAGCATTCAAGCTGCACTGGAACAAATTTGACGATAGAACCTGTTAGAGCATTTACTTCCAATCATTTTAGTGTTTGTTGCTATCCTGTACTGCGAAAAATGAATTTTTTGGCAAATTTAAAAAAAAAAATTGGCGTGTCACTACATGTTGTACCATGTAACAGTGCGGTTGACAGACTTGACTTGCGTAGCTAAGCACTCCAGGTCACACAATACACATGTTAAGTTGTTAACAGCATGACTGTTAAGTGATGTGCAGCTGTCTTGCTTCAAGTTGCTTGTGGTGGTTACTCATGATCTGCATGGTGCTTCCATCTCACATGACTTGCGCCTTTCTGCTGCCAAAACAACTTACTATGAATTGACGAGCATAGCAATTCTCTTTGGACATCTTATATCTTTACAGACTGCACAGCTATGTCTCTATGCATATGGTAATTGGTAAATGGTAATTGTGATGGACAAACTTAATTCATATATTGTTCATATAATATAATAGTTCATATAATTATGTAATATAATGTTGGGAATAAAGTAATCAAATAACAGTATTTACTCAATAAGTGTATGTATATAAATTAATAGGGGCAACGGGAGTTGTGTGAATAACTCTTTTACAAAAACAAGTATTACAAAAAAACCCAATAAAGCCCCAAAAAAAACAATAAAACCCATAAAACCTAATTTAACCCCAAAAAACCCAGGTTTATTGTTTTTTTTAAAAACCCAGGGTTTTTTCCATCCCTGATTGCGAGTCTTGTTAAATTGTTGAAGTAAGTTTGAAAATAGGATTTTTAATATAGCTAATTTTAATCAGTGCGTGCCATGTTGTTTGATCGCATCCTAGTCTTGAAAAGAGTGTACCCAGTGCTCATATGGTATTCAAATTAAACGTTTCCCTCTCATTTAACTTTGCGAGTTTGATTATATAAATAACCGCTAAACAAATCATATTTTGAATCCTATCATTGAGTACACATTTCTCGATCTCTTCCGGTTCCCCTCAGAGGGATACAACTATTGTATCTAAGAGAATTGACGCTCCCAGGGGTTAAATGTGAGTTCTCGGGCTGAGAGTGAAGATTTCCTTTTGTCGAAGTAATTTTTTTTGTCTTCGTACGGACCTTTTTTTCTCGATTCTCTGCTTTCCAGTTTTCAGCTCCTCTAACTTCTTTATTCAACTTCTTTATCTTTATCTTAAAGTGTTCCTACTTAGTTAACTGTGTGGGAACACACCTCGTGCATAGATTCCCCGTACTATTCCATGAATGTTCGTCCAAGTGGCATAAGCCTTCCTCCTTCTGAGGTCTTCCTCCTTCCTCTCTTTGGAACACTTTTGTTGTGGCTAGCGAGGCTTAAACTAACTTATCTAAGCTAATTTAGCCTGTATTGCTGAGGACTTACGTAGGTTTATGATTATGATCTTGATAGCACTATTTGAGATGCCAAATGAGAGACTGACATGGAAGTCAAAGTTGAATTTTCACCTTGTGTGGTATTCATTACTGTGCTCGAAGTTTTAGTAGCTATGATACCTCTCGGGCATCAGAAGGGTCGTTTCGGCGTTGTGCACGTAACTTTGTTTTTTGTATGCAGTTTTATCGCTTGCTGTCATTTGGACGTGCACTTTTTAGTGCAGGCGTTTCTCGTTTCACAGCCAGAGATGATTACTGAGCAATGAATGCATTTGAATCGCTAATACGTGTGCACTCACATACTAAACAGAGCTTTGTACGCTCGCAAGTTGCGGTCCACCACAAATGGAAAAAACATGTGGGCATACCTCGATGTACGAACTCCCGCTTTGCAAGCCTCGTCTTTTCGTTTGAATAGGCCTTGGTTACTTTCGCTTTATTTGGTGAATGTTTACATCTGAATCTCATCCCTGAAGTGCGAGAATAATAAAAGAAAAGAAATTCATATTAACATTCTCTTGATGGTAAGTAATGCTCCTCCACACCCGCTATTTCTTGAACATCAAGTCCAAATGCCGAAGTGATGTTCTGTCCTCCAAATACATCTGCGGTACAGCCCATGGATCAGAACGTGATCGCTTCTTTCAAGTTTTATTCCTGCTCTTCACATTTGAAGAATTAATCGAAACAACGGATAAGGAAGGAGGACCATTAATTTTAGAATTTTGGAAGAATTTAACATCCTCAATTAAGTGGTGATCATCGTAAAATCACGGAGAAAATCACTCAAAAGAGCATGAATGGTGTTCGTGGTAGACTTCCCTTTCTATTTTTAAGGGGATCATCGCAGTTTGAGCCTTTTTTTCGTCCGATTCGTTTGAAAATTGGCCAGTATATGTCTTTTGTGAAAGTAAACCTTTTTTACTCATGTCATTTTTTCGATTTAGGCCTTATTTTTTTTTTTGACGAAAAATGTGGTTTTTGGTATATTTTTATTGATATTTCAGATTGGAACTCCTCCTTCAGTTTTGATGCTAGAATAAAAACAAAGACAGTTTTAGAACCCTTGGAACATTTCTAACAAACTCAAGATCGGCTTTTTTCAAATTCAAATTTTTTCTATTTATTCAAAAAATTTTGAAATTTCAAAAATCAGCAACAATTTTTTGGGTTTAGAGCTATATATTTCTTCAAAGAATTCGAATTTGAAAAAAAGCGATCTTGAGTTTGTTAGAAATGTTTCAAGAATTCTAAAACTGTCTGTGGATTTGTTCTAGCATCAAAACTCGAGGACAAGTTCCGTTTTGAATGGTAAATAAGGAAAATTTTTCACTACAGCCCAAAATCAAACTATGTCTGTTGAATTTGAATATAACGAAAATTTTTTGTACATGAATGCAGTTTCGATGATCTATTTCGATGTACGAACAATGAGCATCATTTTCCTTGTGAATTTCAAGTAAAGATCTAAGAAATATCGTACTTATGAGTAAATAAAAATAATACATTTTATTTCAGTAATCACCATGATGAGACTTTATCAATTTTTTCCGTCCGATTTGTTTGAAAATTGGCCAGTATATGTATTTCGTGAAAGTAAACCTTTTTTATTCGTGTCACTTTTTCGATTTATGCCTTAGTTTTTATTTTTTTTGACGAAAAAAGAGTATTTCGGTATATTTTTTTTGGATATTTCAAAACGAGACTCGTCATCGAGTTTTGATGCTAGAACAAAACCAAAACCAGTTTTAAAATCTTCGAAACATTTCTAACAAACTCAAGATCGGCTTTTTTCAAATTCAAATTTTTTCTATTTTCTCAAAAAATTTTGTAATTTCAAAAATCAGCAAAAATTTTTTTGGGTTTAGAGCTATATATTTCTTAAAAAAATTCGAATTTGAAAAAAAGCGAACTTGAGTTTGTTAGAAATGTTTTAAAGATTCTAAGACTGTCTGTGGATTTGTTCTAGCATCAAAACTCGAGTACGAGTCCTGTTTTGAATGTGAAAAAGTCAACTTTTCACTAGAGCCCAAAAACAAACTATGTCTATTGAATTTGAATATAACGAAAATTTTTTGTACATGAATGCAGTTCCCATGGTCTATTTCAATGTACGAACAATGAGCAGCATTTTCCTTGTGAATTTCATGTAAAGATCTAAGAAATATCGTAGTTATGAGTAAATAAAATTAATACATTTTATTTCAGTAATCACCAGGATGAGACTTTATCAATTTTTTCTGCTCGATTTGTTTGAAAATTGGCCAGTATATGTATTTCGTGAGAGTAAACTTTTTTATTCGTGTCACTTTTTCTATTTATGCCTTAGTTTTTATTTTTTTTGACGAAAAAAGAGTATTTCGGTATATTTTTTTGGATATTTCAAAACGAGACTCGTCATCGAGTTTTGATGCTAAAACAAAACCAAAACCAGTTTTAGAATCCTTGAAACATCTCTAACAAACTCAAGTTTGCTTTTTTCCAAATTCGAATTTTTTGAAGAAATATATAGCTCTAAACCCAAAAAAATTGTTGCTGATTTTTGAAATTTCAAATTTTTTTGAAAAAATGAAAAAAATTTGAATTTGAAAAAAGCCGAACTTGAGTTTGTTAGAAATGTTCCAAGGATTCTAAAACTGTCTTTGGATTTGTTCTAGCATCAAAACTCGAGGACGAGTCCCGTTTTGAATGTAAAAAATTTGCCCTCAAAATCGTCATTTTCGGTCCCCTTTTCACCTCCCTGGGGGGGTTCTAGTGTCCGTAGGGCCATAAAATTTCATGGCATAATAACCCATCCCCTAAGGATCCTTTTTCAACAAAAAAAATTGGGCCTAAAAATCGTCATTTTCGGTCCCCTTTTCACCCCCCTGGGGGGGGGGGGGTTCTAGTCTCCGTAGGGCCATAAAATTTCATGGCGCAATAACCCACCCCCTAAGGATCCTTTTTCAACATAAAAAAAATTTTCAGTGGGGGGAGCCGGTGGGGCCCAATTGGGCTCGGGATGATATCCTTAAGTTGTTTTATAGGTTTTGAAGAGCCAGAAGAGTTGGTACAAAGTGAATGTGATAACGTAGTCATTGCTAAAAAGGCAAATTTTTATGTAATCTATATATGACATCAATGACTTCATGCAGGTAGAGAAGAACTAACAAATATTGAACTCATTGAAATGGGAAATTATGAAGAAAGGGACAGTGATGGAATTTACGAAACTCTAAAATTTAAATCATTGTATATTTCATTATAATACAGAAGTTATATGTATATTGTATGAATAAAACATCGTTTTCAATGTATCAATTTTTTTTCTTTTATATTACCTCATTTAATTAATGAAATTTTTGTATGAAACGTAACTTCATTTTATACTTATTTTCTATAGTTAATTAAACCTCGTTTTATGAACTTCCGCTCTACGCACGACCCTATAGAACAAATTAGATCGTTTGGGTGAGGCATGCCTGTGAATGATTTTAAAAGAAATTTACAAATACGTGAACTTTTTAAAATGACATTACATTTTCAGTGTTCTTTCCTTAAGGAAATACGACTATTGTATCAATAGGAAATAGTTTTTGAAGATGTGGAGTCCTTGTCTTGAGGTTAGGTAGGCGGTCCTGTTGTTGAAATAGAATGTTTTTTACTAAGGATCGTTTTTTAGTTCACCGCACTCCTTTTTTCAACCGCTATTATTTTCTTCTTCAACGTTTATCTTGTTCCATAAACTTTCCTTCTTCTTGCTTGTATACGCTGCCCAGAGTGTGAGGGACCCAGCTTGTGCCTAAATCTAGCGTGCTTTTAAACGCCATCCTAAATGGTGCCTTCAGCTTTCCTCTCTTAGGAACGCCTTTGTTGCTGTTATGGAGGTTCAAATAAACTAGTTTAATGTAATGCCTTCCTCCTTCCTCTATGAAGATCAGTTGTTTTGTGGTTAGGTAGGCTTTAACTGATTTAATTTAACACGTTCACCGCGTATTGGGTCATATGCGTCCCAGTAAGTAAATTGCTCGTTCAAGTACCGGTATAAATGAATAATTTCATCTGTTTTTCGACCTTTTTAAAAAATAACTTATCTTACTATGTGCAATGTCGTGGAGTTGTATGTTTCATATTGTTTAGGAAAAATAAAAATGTTTTCGAGTGGTTGATTTATTAGTATTAGATTTATCAGTTATCGATTTCTCAACTTTGACACCTAAAAATAACCAAAGCAACCGTCAACAACCGCGGAAACGCGGCGAATGTGTTAATTTGCAATCTTCAGAATTGTTTGGTGCGAAGGAAGTGTTGCGCGTGTAACTGTCGATACCGTCGTGCGGTCGACGTGAGGGTTCGTGGAAAAGGGGCTGTCTTCCGTGCAACTACCTTTTTCCGGGGCGCTAGCTTTTCTGCGCAGCTGCCCTTCCTGAGGTTCGTGTGGGTACCGTCTACGCCGTAATTAGCCCGCTAGGGCAACAAAAGTAATTTCTGTTTATGCCGAACAACGGCGGTACCGCGAGAGTGAGGTTTGTGTGGGTACCGCCTACGCTGTAATTAGTCCGCTAGGGCAACAGAAGTAAATTCTGTTTGTGCCGAACTACGGCGGTACCGTTAGGAAGACGAGCAACTGTCTGCGCCGTAATCAGTCCGTTAGGGCTCCTCAGGAAATTCCATGATTCGCCGAACTGCGACAGCGTCTTCTTTAGCGATAAACTATGCGGAATAGTTTGTCCTTCCAAGGTGTTTCCTTAAGCCCCTTTTTAGGCGAGGTGTCGTATTAGACTAAAGCCTGTATAAAAAAGAGAAAGGAAAACTCTTTTCACCCCAGATCTGAATTGTTTATTGCAGAATCTCTTTGCAGCGCCTCTTAAAGACACAGATGCATTTTAACAAAGACACTGATTTATTTTTTTCCGCAAAAATAATGTGTACAGACATGAGCTACTGCATAACATGGTACAACACGCAAAATTATATTTAAAATATTAGTCCTATTCAGCTACAGGTAATCAAAACAACATGGGAATATTGAAATACAATACAAATGACACTTAAGGGCTAACTAAAGTAAATGCACAGACGCATCATCAGCGCAGAGAAACAGACCTTGACGGTGTACAGGGAGCTGAACACATGAAGAAAATACTTAAGATTATGGGTAACTATAACAAACTGAACTCGACACCACCTGCTGCCTGACAGTAACGTAACAGCGGACATGCTGATGGTGTCAGTGTCGCCTGTGTGCTTCCTGCGCTCTGTGTCTTGTGACCTCGTCTCGCGCTGTCGGAGTGTGCGCAGTAAGCAGCAATCAAGTTGGTGGCAAAAGGTCCCCGCACATCTTAGTTTTGATCGTCCTTTGTCTCTTGTTGCCGATTTACAGGATACTCGATTGATGCGTTAGATCAATGAGACGCGCTGCGTTCCAGTTATGCTTTGTTGATGTAGAGCAAATTGGAATACATGCTTTACGTTCAATAATTGTGGTAGCGATTTGGTACCAGTCTTCTCTTTAAAAATAGGCATGGTTAGGCCCTCGTCCTTGAGAAAGGACGAGGGTAATTGTATTTCATGTGACCAAATTGTGAAATTTTATTCATTGCAGTTACGAGTTTCGAATTTTGATTGTGGCTTGACATGTTATTGCGGCTAAAACTGTGCGTGTTTCTCGGAGAAATGAAGTGATGAGAAAAATTATTTCTCAAGGTCTAATGATTAAATGTCGGGTTTTGCGTGGGGCTTGTGCAATTACCAGCGGGATCGTTTTAGCTTGATCAATGTGGCGTGATTTTAATTGAGAAAACCCGGCACGCGTCGCCCTATCGCTTGTTCTGCATGCTGCCGCTAAGCCGATTATGAGCTCGGACAAAGGCACTCCCTCGCTCTCATCCGCTGCTTGAATAAGTCTCATCTCTAATTCTCCCTTGCTAATATTCCCGTATCTCTATTTCCATTGCTTCTTTTCTGGGATCTATATTTTAATTATGACGCACGATTACTGGGATCCGTTTGAAGTCGTGTTAATTATTGGAGTTATGACTTATGGAAACACATTAATTGGATGAAGTAGCTGTGATGTTTTAAATAACTAGCTTTAAAAATTGTTATCTGTTATTTCTTCTTGCATTGCACTGTCAATTTTGCTGTATAACTTCAGTCTAAATTTCCTGCGGAGCTCTATATAGTGAGCTGAGTACATGGTCGTGTGCTGCATTCTTCGCGCAACTCGCAGGTATGATCGCTCTTATACTTTCACAGGACTCTTAAATTTTCTGATGTACGATCGTCAGTTTTGCCGGTCAAAATACTGCGCATTAAACTCGTATATGTGTGCTTGTTATCACTTTACTCGAATCGGGTTCCGCTTTATATAAGATTTACATCTTTCTCTATCTGAATCGTGTTTAGTTTTTGGTGCATGTCTTAATTTTCGTGCATTTTCTTTATTGTTGAAGCTTAACTTATTATGGAGAATAGCGGTGATAACAGCCCACTTTGTGTACCAAGTTCTATACACCAATTAAATCCTACTATCTACTCAGACATTACTCAACCTCTGTGCACGAGATAAAAATAGATGCATACGCAACATAACTGCCTAACTCAGAGATGAGGTTGATGCTTCAATCAGTTTTACTCTACTTACGTCCAGTTGAACTCTTCTCTTTGGACAACTTCATACTTAATGGCGTTCGCTAGATTAAATAAATAAGGAAATTGCATCGTAGGGACTCCGTATCCCTCTCGTTTTTTATAGTTCTTGATTTTCTCTCTGTGAAGATAATTGATGTTCACGGTCGTACACCTTGGGAAGTTCATTTCTTGCAGCAGCAAAATAGCCTTCTCTTGCCAATTGCCAGCATGTGCAAGGTGCTGTGAGCTGTCCAATATGACATTCTTTAGTGCCATTGACCACCGATCATCTGATCAGGAACATTCCTGAGCCAGTTTGATGCGAGTTTAGCTTTCCATGTTATGTAGGTTTGTTCCGAATTGTGCACCTTACTGTTCTGACCAGCTGTGGCTCGACACGCTCCAACTTGTCGCTTATCGGTGCTGCCGATTAAAACTTCTCCTGAATTTCCTGCTCCGGTCTCACTATTGTAGTGAAATGATCGCTTAAGCAGAAAGCCATAACATCACACAATCATAGTAGTATATCATTGAAGCATTTGTATTCATGAGTTTTTAAAACATGTGTTCAATCATTAATTCGCGCTTCAACTCCGCTAGCTTCTGAAAGCTCTCAGGAGCAGCTCGCAAAGGACGTCTATTTTACCCCGACTCACGAACACCCGTCAAAATATCGACAAATGTTGCTCTACGCACATTGAAAATTCTTGCGTTCTAGGATTAAACTGCAGCGTTGCTCAGAAAGATAAAACTGTTTTAATCTGGATCTTGGCAGTACGTTTATTGCGACTGACTTATAGGACTCCCTGGGGAAAAAGTGAGGTCCCGAGCTAAAAGTTAAGAACGCCTTCCATATGTTGAACGAAAATAGTTTTTGTTTCGCCAAGGGCCATTTTTTTAGGTTTACTGCTGTTCTGTTTTCAGCACCTTTTCTTCAACTTTTGTTTTATTTCATGGACTTCCTAACTTACTGTTTCTATGCGCAGGGGATCTGGGACACACCTTGTGGGTAGATTTCCCGTTTCCTTGACTCCATACTAAGTGGCGTCTTCATTTTTACTTTCTTTGGAAAACCTTTGTCGTGATTAGGGAGGTTCTTAAACTAACTAATGATCTTATAATCTTAATCTACTGACTACTAGGACATCGCTTTATGCACACCCTCCAGTATTATGAGCAATGTGTGTCGCTATTTCCCAGCATATTTCAATAGCATTTACGCTATTTATTTTCGTTCGTTTTATCCAATAATAGTTCATTTTGAACTCGTTGCTTCTACGTTGCTTATGCATGCGGATGCATTGTTGGTTGTGACCTCTAAACCAAGGGACGTGGCTGCTTCTACATCTTGTTTCCTTGTTGTATGGGTATTTGCAAAAAAAATACATCTAACGTTGACCTAACCATAGTAAAATTCACGTCTCCTATCGTTTTCCCGTCGCGAGAAAGGGAGCGCAATATTTAGGAGAGGATCTCTCAGAAGATTAGGGTCCCCAGCCCTCAGTCTCGGCATCGCTCTAACTAATTTGCCAAGTGCTTCAAGTTAATAATTCACTCGTAAAAGAGAGTGCTCGAAAGTTTTGACTTGAGCCGTTTGTTTTAGTATCTACTTTTGTAATTCACGTTAGTCGTTTGATCATCTTTGCGTGGCCACGTAGCCTAAAATGAAAATGGTACGAATTGAAAAAATTCTCACCCATTTGATGCCATACACAAAATTCATATGTGGATAATAGTTTTAAATTTAGAACGTCTGCCTGAATGATACTCAACAGATTTGAAGCGTATGCCTGGATGCCACGTTGGTAGGAAAAAAATATTCACCAAGAAATTCATAATTATAATTGAACAAATTTATGACAAACTGAAATGAAACGAATTGGCGATTTTTTTTTACTGAAATGCGAAAAGCAGAATATATGAAAAAAATAAAAATTCAACTATTCTGAAAAAGATATAATGCATTTTCCTGTATTCTAGGATGAAAAATATTTCTACAAATATTGTTTTTTTGCCTTTTGGATATTTAAATCACCGCTTATCGATAGGGTTTAGTCCAGAACTTCCTAGCTAGTCTGTAATGCACTCAACTGGAGTGCGCAGAATCTAAATATTTCCTTCTGACAATATTGAAGGATCACGCAGTTTTGTGTAATCATAATTGAAGGCGAAGAGCTTCAATGATGATAAGCAAAAACATTCGAGTAATGGAAAGCTGGTGAGATTTGAAGGAACATATCAGAGAAGCTTAGAAACTTCAGTTGCTTCAGCCACTGCTTCAGTTTTTTAGTATAAGGTTAAAAAAATGTGAAAAAACACTGAAGACCAGGTGCATCGCATCAGATATCTCCAAGATCTTAGAGGAAAATATGCTCAAAAATTTAAAACAATCCAATCATCATGTTTGATGAGTGTCGAAGATTTGTCAGCTTCAATCCCAAGTGTTTCACTGCGCACCATAAGCAATGAACTACACAGAGATAGACTAAAATCGCGTTCTCCTAAGGAAACTCCGTGCTTGTTGAACCGAGACCGCAGGGGGCATGTGATGGGCAATAGGCTTAAATTTGTTGGGTTGTCCATCTTGTGCTATGGGGACTGGCATCATCAGGCGGATGCTGCAGGTTTTCTCAGCTGTAGGTAGGATACGTTTCAGGACTTTTGCTTTCGTGCCCAGTTTCTCCAATTTTCAGCACCTTCAATTTTAATTTTGTTTCATAAACTTCGTTCTCAACTCACTGTTTCTATGCCCCTTGCGCATTGCATCCTCGTTCCCTTATGTTCATAATAAATTGGGTTCTCTTCTTTTCTCTTCTCGTAACGCCTGTGTTACTGTTAGAGAGGCTCAAACTAACATCGAATCTAACCTTAAGTAATCTTCAACTATACAAAATGTGCATACTTCCTTCAGTGGTTCATTTTCTTGATTTATTTATACTCTGCTCGTACGCTTTTTTAGACGAATGTTTTGCGGATTAGTTTCGTTTTAGTTTATCATAAATTTTTTAATTAAATAATTTCTTGCTGGGCCAATTTAATTAGTTCACATGGTTGATGGCTCTAAATTTAGAAAGTTTGTCTACATAGTTTCAAATTTGAACATCTTGCCTGAATAATCGTTATAAAATTAGAAAGTTTATGTTTATGGATGTTCTAATTTAGAAAATTAGCTTTGATGACGGTTCCAAGTTAAAGAAGCCTGCCAGGATAGTTATTCCAACTTAGGCAGGCTAGTGAGTAACGCAAACCCTAACAGTACAAAACAGCAGGGCAATTGTGCTGGTTTAAAATTCTCCTTTGTATGTGTCATTCTTCAAGCTACTAGAGTGGTTACATCATGATGTGTAGCTGAGTGCGCCCGTCTGCCTAACCATTGATGGGGAACTATTGTGTTGTACACAACCGGCGTTGTTCACGTGATTGACTTGATTTTAAAGGACCTGTCGTCATGCTGATCAGCTGAAGGAACCCTGCCAACTTGTGCGTAGCTCGTATCTGGGAGGGTATGGCCCTCCTAACTAACTAGCTCACTGCCTGGGAGGGCAGTTAGCACTCCCAGGAGGAAAATGTGTGAGGGCCCGAGCTTAGAGTTAAGTAGGTCTTCTTTTTGTTGCAATGAAATATTTTATTTTATGTTGAGGACCATCTTTTTTCGATTGATTGCTGTCCTGTTTTTCAGTACCAACTACTTTCTTCTGCAACTTCTATCTTGTTTCATGAACTTCTTTTTCAACTTATTGTTTCTATGCCCCTTCTGCATAGATTCCGCTTTCTTTTATCTCCAGACTAAATGGTGCTTTCCTCCTTTCTTTCCTCGAAACGCTCTTTGTTTAGCGGTTAGGGAGGCTTAAGCGAACATATAATCTACAATTTTGTGTTTAGCTCGACGGAAACGAGAAAACGAGTTGCGACTGATATATGGATGACAAAATGGCAGCGTGCATGAGCCTTGGAAGACGCGAACGAGTCTGTGGGAGATATCCTAGATGCTATTTTATAGAAGTAAAGTATGGAATGTCTCGCAAGATCTCGGGAAGACTTTTTAAATGAGCCAAACGGCCTGCTAACCTTGGGAAAAAGGGCGGCGAACTGCGCAATGGGTAGCATTTGACGCTAATCGACGGTTTAATTTCAGAATTGGTCGTAAAATAGAGAAAAAATTCCTAAGTTTTTCTGATCGTAAAAATGCTTCACTTTACCCCATATTCAATTTGTTCTGAAAATTCATCAAGTCTATTTTATAATAAAAAGATCTGTTTAAAAATATTTTGAGCCACTGAAATGTGTAAATTTCGTATTTTTAAATGATAATGTCAATAAACAGCAACTAATTCAAGCATTTTAAACTTACCTTTTAAGGATCGAATTTAGCTTTATGCCTGGGGAGTATTTTTAACAGCAACATTGAATGGTCATTTTCCGTCCTTGCATTCGACATTTTTGTCTTATTGCCATTATCTTTGGAAATACCAAGTTATAAGAGCTTTGTAGGAAAAGTTATTCGTCATAAAATGTATGGCATTTAAATATCCGTGTACTGAATGTAATAACAGTGTTCTACTCTATTGGTTGCCTCATTTAGCCATGAAGCATGAAAGGTAAGCTAAAGTAAAAAATATAAGTGGCGATGACCTCGCTGAATAGAGAAGAGCGCTTGTGAGCTAACCCCAAGCTCTCAACCTTCATTTGCTGACCGACATGCGTTGGCATCCCCAATGACATCGTGTATCGTCACTGGAACATTTGTCAAAGCGGAGGTTGCATAGATACATGCATAAGTAGTTCAGAGTGATGAGAAAACTGCTCAAGGAAGATGGGCAGTCAAAAATATTACAAGGATTCAAAATATAGGTGCGACACTTTCGTATCGTAGTTTTTGGCTTTTTCTCAAGGCTAAGATAACATTTTTAGAGTGCGCGCTTCAAAGTTTAGTTTTGCATGAAAATACATTATTACCCACATGGTTTCGCTTTCAACACAATTTTAAACGAGAACGTCTTCAAGGGTATTTGACAAGAGCGCTCATAATATATTACATACACCTCACTTTCATGAATTGAATAGTAATAATTATCGCCGTGTAGTTGGATATTTTTTTCGTCCGTTACAGGTCATAATACTTGATTAGCGCATTATTGAAGTAAGTTTTACAACTTCATCTTTTGAAGTACATTCAAATCGAGGGTATAATCACGTTAGATATATTAGGTAGTTTCTCGTGAGCATGTTCAAGATTTACATGGAGAAAAGTATGAAATGATCAGTCATCACTTGAACCCTGTTATTCAGTAAGAATTGTCTTACAATATTTTCACACTAATTAAAATTTATGCGCGGCGCTCCGTAGAACTATTCGAATGTCGATTGCCGTCATTTTTTTTTAGACGGACTGTGTGCAACAGTCGTCGGTGAGTTCTTTATTGTCAGAGAAATCTTTGAATATGAATTCTTTAAATAAACATATAACGTTAGCTAAAAAAGTATTTCGCTATCAACGTAACTTTTTGTGTCATTAGATTGCATACTAATGAAATTGGAACTCGTCATTTGAAAGAATTTTATTTCTCTGATGTTAAACTACCCAAAAACAGAGACGGAGGAAAATATTCTTTTCCGACTTTTCATTTGCATATCGAAATCTTTTACTTGTGTAACTTTTGAATATCATGAAAGGAAATGCATCAACTGCCTTTGGTTGAAAACAGTTTGTAAAAGTCACACTTAGGCTAGTATGATATGTTGTCGATTTATAGTTCCTGTAAAGAAATACTGTGGACACCGAGGAACATCCAGCAAAAACTCTCGGGCAGTAAATCGTGTCTTTCACCAAATATAAACACCGTATTTCCAATGATCATGTTTTTAAAAGACACAGTTGTCGTCAAGATATATACATACACGTATAATTATTCTCTTTGTAAAATTAGTACTAAAAAATTGATCTGAGCATTTCATTCACGAAAGTAGGCAATGGAAGAAAGTCATTCTCGGTTAGCTCTCAGACTCATGCTGCCATTTGGGACGAATCCGTCATGCGGCAAAGTTACTGCGTTTTGATTCCTTAATTTCATGTCAGTAAATTGGCTGATATTGGTATTCTTTAACTTGATGTTACCATCAAATTCTTATTCAAAGAAAAATAGTCTCATACTAGGCACTCCAAGACGACCCAAAATATCATGGGAATATTTTTTCAATCCATTGACAAAAACAGGATTTACAAAGTAACTACTTCAAAACACGATGCAAGCATTACAATGCGTATAAGCTGCCAGGTTGCGGCGGCTCGGCAGGAGCAGCACTGAGGCGCCATCGGAACTTCTCCGAAGTTCATTTATGTTTGGCTAGTTTTTTTAGGCTCAACTTGCTCGAAACGCTTTTATTTCCCATTGGAAAGACTGGAGTTTATTCTGTCCTGGACACTGTTCAGGGAATAATAACGATTTACTATCGCTATGAACATTTTTTACAGAAAAATGATCTCAACGTAAAGGTGAATGCTTCCTATTTCGTATGGTATGAATTTAAGGCCAATTCACCAAAGAATTTAGTATAAAATTGTTTTTCAATGCGGTGTGTCATTTAAAAGGAACTCGCGTTCCTCAGTTGCACGCGGCTTCCGATCAGTGGATTAAAGAATGTCATCAGTGAGGGTGTGTGACGCTCTATCCCATTAAGGTTCATTCTTCAAGCAGAGAAAAAAGAGCTGCGTGAATTTAGCGTTATGATTTTTTGTATTATAAATAATATTAACAGCTTATTTATTATCATTATTGGTCGAAGTGATGGTGTCGGTTAGGATTTTCAGGTACTTGATAAATAATTCACAAAATTCACTTGACTGTTGCATGTAGTTCCAAATTCCTACTGTATCCGGGCATAATAAAGTTCCCTGATAGTTTTCCTTACGCCAAACGATGTTATGAAGGCACATATATTATGTGATCAATTATTTGTTTATATGTAATTCGTCATTTCTTGAATATTTACGACACTCTTCAGAATGAGGCATCCAGAACATACGAGGAAAGAAAAGAACTCTCAACATTTTCAATATTAGTGACGAAGCTAAAAAATTTAAATTAACAATGGGACCACGCATTTCTTTAACTGGGCCTCCAATGTTGAAACGAATGTGCTTGTGCCTGTTCTTAAAGATAGGTACTGTGAACGGAATTATTTCTCTTCCATTTCTAGTCAGCCGTTTTGCGGGAGTGTCGGCTGGCACCACGACACTTGCGGAGCCATCCATGAATGGATCACTTGGCTCGTTCCTGTTGCCATATTCCTGTTCTCTTTCACCAGAAGTTGAAGATCTCAAAAGAACAGTTAGTATGTGCTAAAAGCCTTATGATGGGCAAAAAAAGGCCCGAAATAAGGACCAGGAGCCTCATAATGAGCAGAAGGAGGCCCGAAATGAGGGCCAGGAGCTTCACAATGGGCAGAAGGAGGCCCGAAATAAGGGCCAGGAGCCTCACAATGGGCGGAAGGAGGCCCGAAATGAGGGCCAGGAGCCTCACAATGGGCAGAAGGAGGCCCGAAATAAGGGCCAGGAGCCTTACAATGGGCAGAAGGAGGCCCGAAATAAGGGCCAGGAGCCGCATAATGGGCAGAAGGAGGCCCGAATTAAGCCGCAGAAGGTGGCGTGCCTGATAACCGTGTTGGTTTGTTGACACTCGCCCGCTAGCTCACTCGTTTTATGGCTTTAATTTCGCGCAATTTAGTGGATGCTTCCTGAATTATCTTACTTGGTCCAAATTGCCTTTCACTTAATCTTTCCTGCCTAGTTTTACTTTCGCTGCTTTTATTTTGCGTGGCAGCTCTTGTTTTCTGATTGCAGTCGCCTCCATTCACGCGAATTAAGTTGAAAATTAGCATAAATATTCTTCATGCGATCTAACTGCTTCGCTGTTATAACCCAAGTCGTTCACGGGCTTATTCGGTGCTGAAGATTTAACAGAAGCAGTTGTGCTCAATAGTGTTTGGACATATCGTTCTTTAGTCGAAACTTTATTTATTGAAATCAGTATATTGCGCCAGCATTGAAGCTGCGTTCCTAAGTTCATGAGTTCCGATTTCCTTTAGTTTGTTCAGCGTTCTTGGTGTTGGTGTGTGGCCCCCTGCCAGTAAAGCCTGTGTCTCGCCTGTAGATCGCGAGAAATGGTTCGTAAGTCACTGACATTCGCACAAACTGTTAACTAAGGTTTATGTTTTCTCTAATGAAAAGCTTGATCTAAATGACACGTAAATTTGTAAACATGATTATTAAATTAACTACGCACATGCCGCGTTCATAGCGGTATTTTTCACTGTTCTGCTGCAGTTAGGGGATGCGGTACGAGGGAATGTCCTTCAACACAATTCGGAAGTTAGCTCTTTTCATGGCTTAGATTTGTTGTTGTTGCTTTCCAGGGACGGGCAGGCAATGTTTTAACTGTAACACAACTATCAGCATGTACAGCAGAAGTAACCTGTGGCTTTTTCGTTAAGCACGATCTCACTTATAAACCCAACCTCTGTCTCCTCGTTAGGAAGTCTGGCGTACTGCGCGACCGACTTTGTCCATTAGAACGTTAACTGCGGTGAATTCAAGTGTAGCTCAATATGCTACTCGAATTTTACTAAATTTATTAATTTTCAGCTTCAAAATGTACAAAAGATTAATTGGAACATGCTTATTTGATTTTCATCTAGTCAATATAAAAATCCATTTTTGGGATCGACTACTACGTGGAATTCTTTTCAGTGACCTCCAGTGTCACCATGCACTCAAGATGCTAATAAGAGTTGTTGGAATTGAAAGCTAACTTGATTCTGTTACATTTCGAACGAATTCATTATCGAGTGCCCCGAGATATGCACCTTCATTGAACATTCATTAGCGTGGCATATTTTGTTCTGCTGTGATGTATTCCTAGAACAATTACATCGTTCGGTAGAAATGAGATAATTTCTGAATAATTCGCCCATTTTGAGGCACGTATTGATTGTAAAGGAAGTTCCTTGCAAAAGCATATTTGACTGCCAGGGTACGAGAGAAGATGGGCCGAGATTCATTGGAGAAACTGAATGGCGCAGCTCCATGAAGACGTCTGAGCGACAAGTGGAGTATTGCACTAAGCCTTATCGGTGCAGGCCCCTCGGTACACCCAACGTAATCCAAGTGAAGGAAAGTGCTAGTGAAGAGCTGCGAGAGTGGGTGTGGAGGTAAGGTTTGGTCTCATGTCTGGTAGGCAGGAGTGTCTTGTTGTTGGCAGTCAGTATATCTTAGTCGTCACCTGCGCATTTCTCATGATGCTTATGCTTATTCTGCTCGAGTTATTGCGAATTAAAGGATGCTCTGAAAATCTTTGAGGCGAATAGTTGTAAAATAGTATTGCATCATGAACGGTCTCTTCAGTTGAATTGTACTTTATGTAGAACGCATATGAAAGAAAACATTTTATGACAACGCGTTCAGATGAATATTCGAATAATTGTCAGGAATATTTCGAAGTAATTGGCGTCAGAGAGCACCTTGAAATCCTAAAGCTAAATTTCTGGTTATAATCAGGGTGGACATTACGAAAATCTCGGGATAAAACACCTTATGAGGAAGCATAAGAAATGCCGCTAAAGAGTATTTTGTTCGTGCTAAATGCCATTTTGATTTTGTATGCAAAATAATACTCTAAACTGAAAATGCCAAGCAATTTTTCTTTTTTTTGTGTCTTCATGTTTTTCAAAATTAAGTTGCAAGTGTGTAAAATAACTTATTACGCTATACAAGTAAGGCTAACTCATTTTACGAGAGTAAACGAGTAAGGAAATCTTGACTAGTTTTCTGATATTATGCACCTGAATTTTTTATAAGCTTTCGAATTTTATCAGATCATGGTCTATTTTTGCATGCAGAACCACTCTAAACCAAATGGGGATATTGTTTCTTCAATTGACCCTGAAGTTGCTGCGGACGCATAAAGTTGAGCAATAAGTGTACAGAAACGTCTTGACGGCTGTTTCTCTGGTTGCTTTCCTTGTTTTTTTGAATTAGCTTCTCATATTTCTCTTGTGTTGTGGGGGATAACGTAAATCACTAATCGTCCAAGAAATATTTGAATATGCGTATAACATTGATGCACCATTTTGCTAATGGACTAAATAAGATATCAGTTACATGAGCTACCTCAACTTTAGAAAGTTAATCCCGTGTTCCTAGTTGTTTAGGTATTTGATGAATTAGTTCGTACAATTTTTCTTGCGTTCAGGAAAACGCCACTGAATTACTGAACATGTGAGAAGAAAAGACTTCGGTTCTCGAAGCAGAAAATACTTGATACTTTCGGTCTTTAAAATTTCCATGAGAATTCAGATTATCTGCATTTATGTAACAAAAGCCAGCCATGTAATCAAGAAATTGAATGTATTCTAGAATAAGAATGAAAAATTATAAAATGTAAACCAGTCCTTTATAATTCTGCTTTTTTCAAGAAAAAAAAAACTTATTTTCCTCAACACATCATGTACATAGATCCCACGTTTTCTATAGTCCATGTCAAACAGTCTCATTTCTTCGCTCTCTTGGGATCTCCTTAGTTGTGAGTAGGGAATCTTAAAATCAAATGAAGTTATAATATTAACAACTATGTTTCAGGGGTTTTTAATTTACTGTAGATGACAGCGTATCAAGAATCAAGTCCTCTTTTTCATCGGCCGAAAATGTTGAAATAAGAAGGCCAGTGAGCCATTTTGATGTTGCGTTTGAGCAATTTATTTACATATGCTGTCTTTTGCCAGTTCCTTCCGAGTTTGTTCTACGTTGCCTGTAATTGAAAATTAATTTTGTTTGGAATTGTAATGCGATGACTGTACTGTGCTGCAGGTATTGCTTTGTATTTTTTTGGCATCTCTATGTGCTAATTTATGTGTCGGTTCGGCCTCTTGAGAGACCGAACTGATTCAAAAAAGATGTGCAACATGTTGCAATGGAAATGTAAAAAAATGGACTAAGTATATACGCTGAAATATTTATAAATATTAGCTTGCACTCTCCCTACTTAGTTTACTTCATGCTTAAATTTATGATGTCCGTGCGACTCAAATGGAAACGCTCACACAAAGAAATTTGTGTTCGTTTTTTAGTGCTGTTCGCATGTTACTGTAATAGTTTTCCAAACTTTGCAAATTATTCTACAGGTGCAAGTGGAAGCGGTAAGTAGTTACAAGTTCACAGAAGGAATTTGTAAGATGGAAACGACTACAAGTATCATGGTCGCTAACGGGGGGGTTAACCTGTTGTCTTGGTGGTAATCGGGGGAGCTTCAGTGCGCTATTAGGAGGGGGCTAAGTGCCTCAACTTCAACGCTCCTAGAAATACTTGCTTTAATGAGAGGCCCCGTGCAATTAGAGTGGATATCTGCGAGATGACGGGCCACTTGGGTACAGCCTTGCTTCTATGCCTTTTCTACATGAATTACTCCTTACAGTCTATATTTTATAATATTTTTTAGTGTTTGACCTGGTCACAACGTGACGTTAAGGGTCCTCCTTCTGCCCCGTTTGTGATAGGCACCCTCATAAATTACGTTACGAACTGCGGCAAGTTAACTTCAGAATTGCTCGTAACGCCAGAATTTCGTTGCTAGGCCAATTCTGCCCTGAAATCGAAACTTAAATGAAGAAAGTTTCAATGCCACGAAACTACTGACGGACCTTACTTGGCTGCCAGACAAATAGATCATGGAAATCAGTGCATCTGTTGGGTTTTATTTGCGAGACCACCACACGTTGCCATTTTAAATCTTGAAACCAGTAAGTTCATTCTTTGACCTTGAAGGAGCATTCACAATTTGATGATTTATCCATGCTTTTGTCGTTAGTACTTAAAATAAGCAATTCCAGTACAAACATAGAAAACGATCTCCTTCTTATTGAGAACGTTTGATAGATTTTTGGGAACGTACTAAGACGTTGCAGAAACGTCAGATCTCGTGCGTTATTAGTCATGAACCCCTCAGGGGGATACAACTATTGTATCTATGGGAATTAGCGCTCCCAGGGGGACAATGTGAGGGCCCGAGCTAAAGGTTAGGTAGGCTTTCTTTTTGTTAAAATAGAATAGGTTTTTGTTGTGTTACGGACCATCTTTTTTCGGTTCACTGCTGTCCTGTTTTTCACCGCCTACTACTTTCTTCTTCAACTTTTTCTTGTTTCATGAACTTCTTTCTTAGCTTTCTGTTTCTGTGCCCTTTCTGCATAGATTCCACGTTCCCTTAGCTCCATACTAAATGGTGCCTTCTTCCTTCCTCTCTTTACATCTCATTTGTTGAGGATAGGGAGGCTTAAACTAACTAATAAACTAAACTATTAGTCATGAATTCACAGACGTTTTCTTAAAATTTTATTTTGATAAAGTTTTCGGATGCCAATCGCACTCTTTTCCATTGCTTATTTGTGCCTTTGTGTCTCGTATGGTTATGTTTAACAGATTTTCATTGCAAAAGTTGACTCTTTTTTACATGTTAGTAATTGTTAGTGTGATCAATATTCGCTCGTGTGATGCGCTTGTAAGTGCAGTTGCGGGTTGCGTTTCGCATTTTCCTACTTATGATCCTGATGAGAGCATCGTTGTTCAGCGCACTTAGCAAACGCAGTGCTCCTGATGATGATCTTCAGCATCCCGTAAACTGAAAGTGTATCTACATGATGTGACTCTTTGTCACCACACACTAGGTCGTCCCTGATAGTTAACGCTGAATTGAGTTGCCCTTCAGTCGGGAGACACTCAGAGTGTGAAATAATTTCAGATCGATTCAGTGTTCCTGTAAAAAACTCTATTTGTTAAAATATTGTTTAGATGTATCTTGGTATGCAAATTTTCGATCGGTCTGATGAGTACATTTTAAAGTTTTGAGACTCGTCTCGTCACGTTGTGTGGTCGTTGTTGGCTCGTGGCTGGACTCATTCTGCAGCCATTCTTTTCAGTTGCCTCTACTAAGTTTTACCGAGGATTTACCGTATTTTAGTACAGCAATTTCTTCGGAGCCAGAACCATTTAGCTGTCATATATTTGCTGGAAATTAGAGGCCCATGACGCGAAGCTAAATTGTTCGCTGAAATGAAGATTTTCTGTGTGATGACACAGGTCACATGGCGGTGCGCACGACCGCGGTGGCGGCAGCGGGCTCGTTTTGAGCGGCAGCCTCATCTCCGTTACTTGAACTTTAATTTGGCGCCTTTGCTAAATTGGTGTCCTCGTTTCCCGGCGTCTTAGCTTCGTGCGCCGTGTGGGGGTGGCGCGCTGCTGCGTGCGCCGTGTGGGGGTGGCGCGCTGCTGCGTGCGCCGTGTGGGGGTGGCGCGCTGCTTCGTGCGCCGTGTGGGGGTTGTGCGCTGCTTCGTGCGCCGTGTGGGGGTGGCGCGCTGCTTCGTGCGCCGTGGGGGGGTTGTGCGCTGCTTCGTGCGCCGTGTGGGGGTGGCGCGCTGCTTCGTGCGCCGTGTGGGGGTTGTGCGCTGCTTCGTGCGCCGTGTGGGGGTGGCGCGCTGCTTCGTGCGCCGTGTGGGGGTTGTGCGCTGCTTCGTGCGCCGTGTGGGGGTGGTGCGCTGCTGCGTGCGCCGTGTGGGGGTGGTGCGCTGCTGCGTTCGCCGTGTGGGGGTGGCGCGCTGCTGCGTGCGCCGTGGGGGGGTGGCGCGCTGCTGCGTGCGCCGTGTGGGGGTGGTGCGCTGCTGCGTGCGCCGTGTGGGGGTGGCGCGCTGCTGCGTGCGCCGTGTGGGGGCGGCGCGCTGCTGCGTGCGCCGTGTGGGGGCGGCGCGCTGCTGCGTGCGCCGTGTGGGGGTGGTGCGCTGCTGCGTGCGCCGTGTGGGGGTGGTGCGTTGCTGCGTGCGCCGTGTGGGGGATAGCGCTGCTGCGTGCGCCGTGTGGGAGCGGCGCGCTGCTGCGTGCGCCGTGTGGGGGTGGTGCGCTGCTGCGTGCGCCGTGTGGGGGTAGCGCTGCTGCGTGCGCCGTGTGGGGGTGGCGCGCTGCTGCGTGCGCCGTGTGGGGGGTAGCGCTGCTGCGTGCGCCGTGCGTGGGTGGCGCGCTGCTTCGTGCGCCGTGTGAGGGTGGCGCGCTGCTGCGTGCGCCGTGTGGGGGTGGCGCGCTGCTTCGTGCGCCGTGTGGGGGTGGTGCGTTGCTGCATGCGCCGTGTGGGGGTGGCGCGCTGCTTCGTGCGCCGTGTGGGGGGTGGCGCGCTGCTGCGTGCGCCGTGTGGGGGTGGTGCGCTGCTGCGTGCGCTGTGTGGGGGTGGTGAGCTGCTGCGTGCGCTGTGTGAGGGTGGTGCGCTGCGGCGTGCGCCGTGTGGGGGTGGTGCGCTGCTGCGTGCGCCGTGTGGGGGTGGTGCGCTGCTTCGTGCGCCGTGGGGGGTGGTGCGCTGCTTCGTGCGCCGTGTGGGGGTGGTGCGCTGCTGCGTGCGCCGTGTGGGGGGTAGCGCTGCTGCGTGCGCCGTGTGGGAGCGGCGCGCTGCTGCGTGCGCCGTGCGGGGGTGGCGCGCTGCTTCGTGCGCCGTGTGAGGGTGGCGCGCTGCTGCGTGCGCCGTGTGGGGGTGGCGCGCTGCTTCGTGCGCCGTGTGGGGGTGGTGCGTTGCTGCATGCGCCGTGTGGGGGTGGCGCGCTGCTTCGTGCGCCGTGTGGGGGTGGCGCGCTGCTGCGTGCGCCGTGTGGGGGTGGTGCGCTGCTGCGTGCGCCGTGTGGGGGTGGTGCGCTGCTTCGTGCGCCGTGTGGGGGTGGTGCGCTGCTGCGTGCGCCGTGTGGGGGTGGTGCGCTGCTTCGTGCGCCGTGTGGGGGTGGCGCGCTGCTTCGTGCGCCGTGTGGGGGTGGCGCGCTGCTTCGTGCGCCGTGTGGGGGGAGGGGGGCGCTGCGCTGCTTCGTGCGCCGTTCATAAGTGTGACGCACTGACTTTGCATGTTCTGAAAATGCGTCACTCTGAGCTCAATGTGTCGTACGTAGCGCACTTGAGCTGTAGACAATTACAATTCATGCCCTTCAGACCGGATCATCAATATGAGATACGTAAGTCGAGGGTAGCACTCTGAAGTGGCTGAATGCATTTTGTTTTGAAGCAACGCTACACAACAATGGAATTGATTCGAGCTCAAGTATGGCGTATTATGATGTCTTTCAACGTGCTAAATTCTCAAATCACCTTAAAAACAGCCCATTATCTTTTTGTAGGTTCGCGGCATGTCACTATTTAGTTACCGTGTTACAGTTTGGTAGTGTTATTTTTGGTATTGAAGTTGTCATCTCTCAACTGGCATGGTAACGTTCTCTGCAGTTTGTAGCGTAGGCAATGAACAAGGTTACTATTGCTGTGACTGTGCCCCTCTGGGGAGGCAAGTAGTGTATCTATGAGAATCAGCTCTTCCCCGAGGAAAGTTGTGAGGTCCTGAACTGGTGGTTAGGTAGGTCTTCCTTCTGTTCAAAACAATAGTTTTTTGTTTTGTTTATTAAGGATCATCTTTTTTCGGTTCACTGCTGTCCTCTTTTCCAGCACCTATTACTTCTGCTTTTATCTCGTTTCATCGATTTTGCCAGGGGGAAAATGTGTGAGGGCCCGAGCTGAGAGTCAGATAGGCCTTCTTTTTGTTGAAGTAAAATGTTTTTTGTTATGTTAATTAAGAACCACCTTATTTCGTTTTACTGCTTTCCTATTTTTTAGCACTTACTCCTTTCTTCGTCAAGTTATGTCTTGTTCCATAAATTTATTTCTCAATTTAATGTTTCCATGCCCCTTCTGCATAGATTCCGCGTTCCCTATTAAATAAATTATATTAAGTATCTTCCTCTCTTCGGAGAGCTTTTTTCCAGCGGTTAGGGAGGCCTAAACTAACATCTAATCTTTTTACTCACTTCTTATTTTCTGTTTAGAGACAGGGTGTAGGCAAACACTTCGTGCATAAATCCCCCGATCTCTTAATTCCATACTCGTTAAATGTTTTTAGGAACACCCCCCTTCCTCTCTTGGGAACACCTTTGATGTGGTTAGGGGCTCAAATTAACTTGTATTCTAAGCTAATGTACTGTGACTGTGTTCCATACTGTTTTTTTCCCTGTTCTTATTTTCGGTGTCTTATGAGGTGCAAAATTTGATAGAACAAGATGTCCCACAACTTTTTATATTTACTGTTATTTTTGGTTGCATGGTGATAGCATAGCATTTTCGTCGCAGAAACGCAATCTGTCGCCTTATCTGAATACTGCCTATTAGCATTATTTTGGTATGAAGGCAGGAGACCAAGATATGTCCCGGTCTACATATATATGTTGCAACTCTTGCATTTTCGAATACACTTAAATGGTTTACCGGCTTGAGACGTTTTCCCCTCAGGGGGATACAACTATTGTATGTGTGTATGGGAATTAGCATTCTCAGGAAGAAAAGGTGTGGTCCAGAGCTGAGAGGGAGCCTTTTTGTTGAAATAAAAAATGTTTTTGTTACGTTAAGGCCACCCTTTTTCGGCTCACTGCTGTCCTGTTTTTCAGCCCCTACTACTTTCTTCTTCGTCTTTGATCTTGTTTCATAAACTTATTTCTCGACTTACTGTTTCTGTGCCCTTTCTGCATAGATTCCGAGGTTCTCTTAACTCCCTACTAAATGGTGCCTTCTTCCTTCCTCTCTCAGGGTCGCCTTTGTTGCGAATAGGGAGGCCTAAACTTACTAATAATCTAATCTCTTCGAGTTATTAAAACGAACTGTTTCTGTCAGAGATGATGATGTGAAGACTTGCGTGCTCATGCCTTTTGTAAAGTTCAGGTGCTAAAACTGCTGTCCGTGTTGATGGTGCTCATTATTTTAACAAATGCACTCAGTAAATCCAACAGGCATGTTCGGACATCATTCAAGGCTCGGAGCATATGGCGAGCGAGGTGCGTATAAATTGGCGTATAAATGTACTTCACTCGTCTCTCTCTGTGTTAATCGCCGACGCTAAATCACTTGAAACTGAATCAGTCTCATAGATTTCGAATAATCCACGAGAAAAGCCGGTTCAAAACCTGAGATTTGTTGCTCGTGTTTGAGGCTCAAAGTTGGGACATTATTCCCGTTTGAAAATTCTGAAGCTCGTGCGTTTGGTCGTTTTGGTATGATCGATGGCTCCAGTGGACGTCAATAAGAGATTTTCTGATTCTCATAAATCAGAACCTGAGGTAGTTGATGGGTCTTGTTTTACATGTTCATCTTTCTGTATTATTTTGACCCATTATTTTTTATTTCTTTTTGGTAACCTTGAAGCTCGAGTATTTTGCCTTTATCAATTTACCTACTGTGGTGACCGTAGAAGTCATGGAGGAAATCACGTACAGAATTCAGTTAATCAGCGCAGATAGACTGTATTTTCCGCTGTATATTTGGTGCGTAAATCTAATCTGCTCTAGACTTCACTAGGCCACATTTTGGGACGTTTTTCCAGTGTATTTCGCAATTTTGATTTCAAACGGAGTGAAATCACGCGCGGTAATAGAGGTATTTGGAGCAATAACAGGGACCATGATGGACTTATCGCAGGGCGTAATGACGTGTTGGGTGCGGCGCAGCAATTGAGTGGCGCGGCAGCAGCGCAGGCCGCGCACTCAGCCTTGCTTTGGCCGCCAATATGCTGCCTGGCGCGCCGCATCGAGGGGGAGCTGTGGCGGTGTGTTCATCTCTAGCATAAATCTCTGACCTGTGTGCAACACAAGGATGTACTAAATACGAATTACAAACGATCCCACCACCGTTTGATGACTCGATTTTGTTTGTTGCTCCACTTCTATAGCAGTCAATTTGCTCCTCACGTTCAGCGATGGGCATCGACTTGGAAGAATTAACGCTGCTAGCTGTACCGCTACGACGACCAGAATTGTTTGCAAATCCATCCCTTAGTGGTCACCGTAGCCGAGTGGTTAAGAACGCGCCCTTCACGAAAAGGTGTCTGCAGTCCGAATCCCGGCGCCGCGCGGTGATTTCTCTCCGTTGGCAAAAGAGAAAACTTGGGCACAATATTACAATATTATTCCCCACTCTACCCAGGTGTCGGAAATGGGTACCGGCTTGTCCGGGGGTAACCGTCATTGCGTCCTGATGTTAGTAATGAGCTATTTGAAGAACTAATGTACAAGATGACGTGTATCAGGCTTGATTGATTGGAATAAAGCATCGTTTAGTGAGCGCTTGATACGCGAGCAGCGTGCACCGTCACCATCTGGTCTGAGGAGAGCCCATTGCTGCCCTCTTGAGGTGAGCTAATTGGTGCTCCCTGCAATCAGAGCGTGTTGCTGTCGTTGCTCATCTCCTCCTCTTGCTTTCGTCACAAGCTCCACATTGCCTCATTTATGCATTCTTGTAAATGTATCTCTATCGGCGAGAAAAAGTTCCAAGGCTGCGTCAAAATTGAAAAACGTGTTGGAAAAAACGCATTAAGTTAAGGAAATGTGACTCGTTCTGAGAGCGTAATGGACTTTTTCTCTGCTGATAACCGACGCGATGCGTACATGTATTTCAAGGTACCATCATAGAGTACTCAAACGATCAAAATGTCAAAATTTAGTTGTAATAAATTAACACCATGGCTGCGACGTGAGCCACCGGTGGTACACGGAGGGAATTTTGATAATGCTACTGACCGACCAGTAGTCACAAACTCAATTTCCACAGATACTTAATCAAAGCTGAATAAAAACACGATCTAGTTAATGTTTGCTATTTTTTGCATTGCCTACTACTATTGGCTTTAAATTTCAGTTGAATGTTGAACTTCAGTTTTACCCGCCGCCGTCAAAGTTTTAAGGTGCAATTGTTGATTCTAGCTGAAGAGTGACTCAAGTTCGAGTCCGATAGTTTTTAAGCAGCGGTTATTAAGGAATCACTACACCTTTTTCGATTCGAGTTAAAATATCTGACATTCAAGTTAAAATACCTGACATTCAAGTTAAAATATCCGACATTCAAGTTAAAATATCTGACTTTCAAGTTAAAATATGTGACTTTCAAGTTAAAATATCTGACTTTCAAGTTAAAATATGTGACTTTCAAGTTGAAATAGCTGACTTTCAAGTTAAAATATTTGACATTCAAGTTAAAATATCTGACGTTCAAGTTAAGATATCTGACATTCAAGTTGAAATAACTGAATATGCAGATGAATTGACATCTAATTTACAAATTTAAATTCACCACAAAATATTTTATAAAACGATTTAAAAATATGAACTTTAAAATATTTAATTGCTCATTAAATTATATTGACTAAAAAAAATCATAATTTAGGAGTGGTTTGTATTCACATGCGTAAATGCTTCCGGGGATATAAAAACACAAGGCGAGTACACATGTACATAGTTTAATGCAATAATAATAAGTTTGTAATGCTCCATATTACAATATTTCGTTTTCCTTTATCGTTTTCCTTTTTTTCCTTTTCTTTTTCCTTTAATACAATAATAAGTCATAAATGCTCCATTAACACGTCAGAAGTTTTTTAATGTAATCTATTTTATGTACAAATATACAGATGTTTAAAATATTTCCATATATATTTAAATTGCATTCTCTACAGAAGAATGAATATAATTTCTTTGATGAATCCTTAAATTAAATAATCTAATAGATTTTGAATGAGAATGCGATATATTTATTAAGAACTACATATGTATAATTTCATGCAGTTGGAATGTCACCCATGTTCAGACCTTGCATTAACAAAACTGCTGGATAGTGTTTTTGCACATGGTTACACGTTTTCATACACAAAGTGGGAGTGATTTTTCCCATAGATTGATCTATTATTCCTTCCAAATGTTGCAGCCGATGTTCAGTCTGGGTCATGCCTGGAGGAGGAGGTCTCAAAATATCTTCACGAGTTGTGTTGAGCAGTTTCTTTGCCTCTGACTTAACAACGCTCCAACACTCCTCGATAGGATTAAGAGGAGCACTGTAAGTAGCAAGTCTTAGAAGTGCGGCTCCCTGAAATTCCTGCTCTTGCACAACCATTTCTAAATTAACATGGATTGGAGCGTTGTCACAAACTACTACTACATTTTCCATTGCCTCTGACACTGTTCGTAGTAATCTTCTGACCCATTCGCAGCAGTCTTCTTTCTTATAACTTCCTCTTCTTCTTTCCCAGTACGTTAACCCTGTCTGTGAGATCCCTGCTATGATGTGGACGTTCTTGCCTTTCGAAGTTGGAGATTTTACACTGCAACGAGTTCCCTTCTTGGACCTTCCACAACTTCTTCTTAAGAACAGATTGCAATTCGTTTCATCGATGTACACCAACGTTTTGCCGTTCCCAATAAAATCCATCGCTTTTGACACGTAATCTGATCGTTTTCTTTTGTTACTTTCGGAATTCATCTCTGATGGCTCCAATCTAGCTTTTTTCACAGAATAAAGTTGACAGTCAAGATGCCTATGCACTGTGTTTGTAGCTATTGATACTCCTGTTTCTTGCAATAATTTATTTTTGATTGTTACTAAAGTAATAAGAGGATCTTCTTCAAGATAACTAATCATTTTCTGCACATGTATGGGTGCAACCTTCATATTTCTTGCACCTCCGTGTTTGTTAACTTCCTTATCAATTTTTCGAATCCAACCATATGCAGTTGCTATTGGTACGCCATGATTGTTGGCCACTTTCCTCCAGTCTCCGTCGATATCTTCCGCTGCAGACAAAACCATTTTTTTCGTATGTGTTTCTTTTATATCTTCCACGCTTTGTTCCTCTCTTCACTCCTCGTGTTGTAGGTTGATCTTCAGATTCTGAATCACTGAGAAGGTTGCTTACTTCGAGTTTTTCCATTGTCATGATGGGTGTTAGAATGAAAATAATTCAGCAAAGAAAATTCGAGCTCTTATATACGCTACATACAGTAGCTGGTATCATATTTACAATCCATTCTACTGCAAATTTTTTATGATTTATGATTATGTATATTATGTAACTTAGATGTCAGTTATTTCAACTTGAGTGTCCAATATTTTAACTTGAAAGTGAGATATTTTAACTTGAAAGTCAGATATTTTAACTTGAATATCATATATTTTAACTTGAAAGTCAGATATTTTAACTTGAAAGTCAGATATTTTAACTTGAAAGTCAGATATTTTAACTTGAAAGTCAGATATTTTAACTTGAATGTCAGATATTTTAACTTGAATGTCAGATATTTTAACTTGAATGTCACATATTTTAACTTGAATCGAAAAAGGTGTAGTTCCTGTGTTGGGAGTGGTAACTTCTGTCGGTCGTTGCACTCTTTACCGGTTCATAGGAGAAACTCAAATAATTTTGAGCCATTATTACTGGAATTCTTCTCATCGCATACGGTGGGTTCAAAGCTTGAGCTGTAAGGTCATTGTGCTGCCCGAGCGTTTTTCAAGGGCTCGTGTGACGGGAAAGGATAAGAACCGCTGTTGTAATGTGTTCTAGAGCCGCAGTCATTGGGCCATCGATTGAGTGGGAGCCAGCAAGTTATTTGTGCCAGGGTGTGTGGGGCTGCATGGTTGCGTCGTGCTAGAGTGCCTCTATTGATTACCAGCGCTTCTTCACAGTCACCGCAAGATGCCCTTGTTATTCCTGGGTCCTCTTCATATTCTCGTCCACTTTGTTCAGTGCTCCGTGGTGCTTGCTTTTCATTCCGGTGTAGCGAACCAAGAATGCTTTATCCCTGATCATATCTCATAAAATATCCGCTTACAGCCGAGTCTGGTTAATTGAAGCATATCGTGCTGGGCAACTTTGCATCGACCCTGCTAACCTCTGCTGCTGCTGCTCATTATCATGTGCTGTAAACATACAGCGTTTATCTCTATTATTTTACACTGATGTGTTTAATGGGTGTTGTGTTCCCGGCGTCTGACCAAAGGGTAATGAATTCCCGATACTGAATAATGATGATAAAATAAACACGATAGTTATGTGTGAGGAATGATAATACTGATACTATAAGCGTATAAAAAAAAATCGCCAAGGAGCCTAAGCAGTCGTAGTAAAAATGAAAGAACACGACAAGCTACTTGAAACATTTATCCATTGATCAGAATAAAACTAAACCATAAACGTTTCATTCACGGGTCATCTTCATGCAGGGTTAAATTATTTTTGCATCATTGAAATACTCAATTGAAAGCTAAGAAAACGCTCAAAAACACTAGAGGCTAAATATAGCACTTTTTCAATATTGCGGTGGGATATGAACTGAGGGTATTATTCAAACATTTGCGATTAGGTGTTATTCAGATTAGCAAATATATGTTGCTAATAACTTGTCTTGCTCTTTTATTTTTATTACTCGAAGCGTGTTTTGTCCACGAATGGACAACTATCGAACTGTTAATTTTTTTAAAATTTACTGTGTAGAAATTCGTACCGGGTTTACACTAATTTAGAAATATTCAGTGCTCATTGTTCATTTTTTATTATCAATCACGTATACAATTTGTAACAATTTTATCGTAGCACATTTGTATTTCGTGCAGCCGTTATGAACATGTCCCTCGACGCGGTATGGGCGCATCGCGCGTAGCACAAACTCCTGAGTGTGACGTGGGAAGTTGCTGTCAGCTCGAGCACGGGCATAAAACCAGAATGTCGTCATTGCAATACTACGTAAATTGACGCGCATGACAATATTTTGGGCCCGAAGAGCAACAGAGTCATCTCTGGCCACGATATCAAAGGTTGCAAAAAATTGTTTTGCCTTTGAAGCAGCGTGCGCGCGAGCGGCCGTGCCCAGGCAGCGAGCGTGAGAGCGGCTGTCCACGCTGCGCTTTACCTACTGCCGTAACTGCCTACAATAGCCGGAATCTCGACGAATGCTTCTGTCATCACGCGAGCCGCATTGTTGGTGCGTGCATGTGCTCGCCTGCCGTCGACACCGCAGAGTGTGGTGCAGAGAGCACACGCAGACGTTTTTGCGAGTGGGAACAACTGGTAGGCATTTAGTCACACAATTACGGCTCATTGAACGCGCTGAGCGTATAATCTGTATTCATTTCATGTAACGTACAAGTATTTGATGAAATAAAACACGAAATTTTTTTTGTATTTCACGATGGTTAATAATTTTTTACCATTTTGTACGCAGCGCGAATGTCCGAGTGCAGGAAACCGGGGCTCTATTCTTCTCACACACATGAGCTCGTTAATCTTGTTCAGTCGACCTTGGTCATACAATCGCTTGCTTTCTTTGTTTCGCTCCTGACGCCCCCGCCTGCCGCTCTTCTAATGGAACAACTTTTTGGTGCAGTCGGCGAATTTCCCATTCTTATATGTTTCGCTGGCGCTTATCGAGCCCTTCGAATCGGTTCATGAATAGAGATATTCTACGAGTAAATTTTTCAGAAACAGTTCTTGGTGATCATTCGCATCGAATTACTATGCGTGCTTTTGCTGATTCACCACACGGTTTCCTCTGTATCAAACGAAAGTGCTACGTTGAACGTTAAATTTGGTTTTAATTACTCATGACATTTTTGTCAATGGTCGGACTATGTAGTACGCTGACAGTTTTTCATATTTTTGTACCCATGCCCCCCACAGTTCATCATTCCCAGCCTTTTTTATCAGGCCCAGAGCGCATTTACTGTGACTTCCTATTATCAATAGTCTAACAAACTTGTAGTGACAGTTGGCTGCTGAATAAATATTTTTCAAATAATCCGAACCAATGGGCTACTCATTGACGCACCATGCTCAGTGTCGGACACGTCTATGACAGTTTACATGAAAGTAACTTTTGAGGCATACCTATCTGATCCCGTAGCAACAGTTCCATAGTAGTAATACTGCATGGTACGCCCGAGACGAGTTGTATTTTAGCTGATTTTCTGATACGTACCGCACAAAAAAAATATAATTGAAGAGGTGTGTGGCAAAATTTCGGGCACCTATGAACCCGAAATTCAATATTCATTAGTCTTACTCACGGTGGATGTTAATGCAGAGGCATAACGAGACATTAGGGAAATTTAATGCTGACCAGCGTAAAAATTCAACTGATTTTCGGTTGCAAACCTCACAAACCCGACGTATGTGTTGAGACGAGCTGTGAGTGATTGGGAAGCTTTTCATCTCAATTAGTTTCTTCGGATTGGTATGCCGTCCTGGTTAATAAATTTTACTTTACTATGAACCATTTAAATTTATCATATACCTCTTTCGTTATGGTGGAACGTGTTTCGAACACGTGTTCGCTCAACTCGCGTAAACCTGGCTCAAATGGAATTAGATGATATTTATTAGATAAGTTAGTTTAAGCCTCCCTGACCACAACAAAGGCGCTCTGAGAGAGGAAGGAGAAAAGTACCATTTAGTATAGAGTTATGGGAATGCAGAATCCATGCACAAGGTGTGTTCCTACACAAGATCCCCTGTGCATAGAAACAGTAAGTTGAGAAAGACGGTTAAGAAACAATATAAAAGTTGAAGGATAAAGTAGTAGTACGTGCTGGAAACCAGGACCGCAGTGAACCGAAGAAAAATGGTCCTTAACCAAAAAACTAAACTACCTCATATCAACAGAAAAAGGCGTACCTAACTCTCACCTCGGGAGGTAACATTTTCCCCCGAGAGTGCTAATTCCATGAGATCCAATTGTTGTTTATCCTCCTGGAGGAGGCTGTTATAAAAAGTGAATTTGATGTGGTACTTACTTTGTTCGCAATATACTTGGTCCGTATTAGGACTTCATGACTCGGCAGAGATATATCCAGATATAAAATTGGAGCTCAAATAGAGCAAGAGCAGATTTTTCGATCGCATGCCAAGGGTCAGAATCAGATGTCGCAGTAACGTTTCGCAGCAACCTGATGCAAACTCTGCCAGTTATTCCTTGCCAGTTTAGTATAAGAAGCCGCATTTAGTCCATGTTCTACCATGTAACGTCGTTAAAGTTCATCAGGTTTTTGCGGTTTCAATCCAAGGATAATTTGAGGTTCCGCGAGTTCTCCCCTCTTTCAATCGCTGTGTGGGTGTAATTTTCCTGACTTAATACCGGTTTTATTCTCATGTCTACATTGGACAACCAATTCATTACAACGCCGTCTTGGGTGGGTTGGATGATCCTCAATTTGCGGTACGGCCCGAATTTTGTAGAGCCGCTCAGGCGCGCTGGTGCGCCGCATTTAAAGCAGCTCCTGAACGTCTCTCCTCCCTGGCTTCTATCTTGTGTTGCTGGGAGCGCTGCACCCTCTATCCTCCTGTGTGGAGTGGGTGTTTGCGAGACTCCTGTTATTCTCTTTCACTTATGGCACTCAGCTCCCTCATAAAATGTTCGTGTTTGCCAGATTCTTCCGTAAATGTTCCGTTCAGGCTGTGTCACGCTTTACTCATATACAGTCATGAGAAGTCGGTATGATTTCCTCACATTTAACTCCTCTCAGGGGGATGCAATTATTGTATCTGTGGTAATTAGCAGTTTCGGAGGGAAAATGTAAGATCCCGAGCTGGAGTGACGCCGTCTTTATGTTGAAATAAAATACATTTTTTGTTTGTTATAGGCCATCTTTTTTCATTTCACTGCTGTCCTGTTTGTTTTGCTCGTATTACTTTCTTCCTCAACTTTTATCTTGTTTCTTCACACTTTGACTGCAACGTGAGCCCCCGGTGGTACACGGAGGGAATTTTCATAATGCTACTGACTGACCAGCAGTCACAAACTCAATTTCCATAAATTCTTAATCAAAACTAAATGAAGGCACGATCCAGTTAATGTTTTCTATTTTCAACATTGCTTACTACAAGTGACTTTAAATTTGAATATGATATTGAACTTCAGTTCAGTCGAACTTCAGCCGCAGTCAAAGTGTTAAACTTCTTTCTCAACCTACTATTTCTATGCACCTTGTGCATAGATTCCGCGTTTCCTCACGTCTATAAAAAATGGTGCCTTCCTCCCGCTTTTCTTTGGAACGCCTTTGTTGCAGTTAGGGCGGCCTAAACTAACATCTAATCTAATCTCGTATTTAACTCTTAAGTATCCGTTGGAACGCTTACTCATTGATTTTGGAAGACATAACTTCTCTTCGTTTCCATCTTGTCATTGAAAGAAATAATAGTAATAGACGTCGTCATGACACCGAACTGTTGCGCAATGCCACTTTTATGATGTTCTGAAGATAGCTAGTAAAATCTCCTGATGAAATGTTCTTATATTTTGACAGAACATCCCCTCAGGGGGATACAACTATTGTATCTATGGGAATTAGCGCTCCCAGGGGAACCATGTGTGGGCCCGAGCTAAAGGTTAGGTAGGCTTCCTTTTTGTTGTAATAAAATAGGTTTTTGTTTTGTTACGGACCATCTTTTTTCGGTTCACTGCTGTCCTGTTTTTCAGCACCTACTACTTTCTTCTTCAACTTTTTTATTGTTTCATGAACTTCTTTCCTAGCTTACTGTTTCTGTGCACCTTGTGCATAGATTCCACGTTCCCTCAACTCCTTTTACCTCTCTTGGAACATCTTTGTCGTGGTTAAGGGAGGCTAAAACTTTCTTGTATAATAATAATAATAATAATTTGACAGAACATGCGGTCAAGTTAAGAGAGTATTAAGTGTTGTATGAGATAAAAAGCCTCAACTCTGTGTCTTCCGTCGCTTGCCTAAGTTCATGTCCTCCTATTCCAATAAAGGCTAATAAATGCAAAGTTCTGTCGAGTGCATTAATGGCTTTGAATTTCCTAGTGTACTCGATACATTTTTAATTATGATAAAAGGAGAAGATTACGAATTTACGATGTACGCATTTTTTCTGTTCTGCTTTCATTTGCGGTCTCCTGCACAACTGAATCTTTTCTTTATTCCCTTGATAATTTGATTGTGTCACTGAGGTGCTTTGACCACTCTTGAAGTAATATTTTGAGCGCCTGCGTTTGAATGAGCGTATATACTAAATAGTCTAATACATTCAACCCGGTAATGTTGTCGATTATTTGTTATGTAATGATTTCAACTAGTAATGCAAGCTTAATAGGATGGCCCATCGAGTATTATGTGATGAATGTTGCTAGATTGTGCACGTTCTTGATGCAGTCTTTTTCTATAAGTATCGCAGCAAAATTAATGTGGGCTGTTTAATTGATGTTCAATTAGCCGTAGGAGAGCCCAAATGTTTTGAGCCTTGTGTTCTGGCGTTTATTTGTCAATGAGGAAACCGTTTGTCTTACAGGCAAAAAGATCAGTATGTTGAGTGGCGTTTAGTTTCCTTTTCATTTTCGTGCACTTCTCTAAACTTGGACACTTGGCTTTTCTTGATATAATTAAGTAAAATTTAATTTGGAAACAAAAATAGTTTTAAATTAGTTAAATTTTATGAAGAAATCGCAATTCCGAGCTGTACGAGCAGCATTTAGATTGCTTATAAGTCTTATTGCGGTCAACATTTCGTTCTCCAGAAAAAATTCGTCCTTTGCTGTTACACAAACGCAATTCTTGCCTCACGAGTCCAGGTCTAAACGTTGGCAGCATCCAAAACTTATTTATAAAATAGTCGTCTAGCAAATTTGAGTGCAGTTATGTTGAAATGTATCCCAGCGAGGTAATGTCATTGTCAGAGTATTGCTGATGGCGGGGAAGTCTGCGTTTTTTCTGAATTATTTTTCTTCTTTCAGGTGCGTTGGCTGGCGACGGTCGGTAGCTACTGAGGATAAAGGCATCGCATAAAGAAGCGGACAAAGAGATTAACGGTAAATAGTGCTAAGAACTAGAGAGAGCTACTTAGGAACGGTACTTACGCGCAGAGTGGGGTGAAGGGAAATGTTTGTTCGAATGTAGTGGATAGAATCAAAGGCTGTGAATGTATTTTAAATGCAAAATTGCTTGCTTACTATTTGATTGATGATATGTGTTTGATTAGGAATAGGTGAGTGTGTAATGAATATAACTCAGGCTCGTATTTCTGTGGAATGGAAAATTTTTTGCACGTGTGGGAAGCGATTAGTAAAGGCTGAACATTCTTTAACACGTTCACTGCGTTTCCATGGTTGTCAACGGTTGATTTGGTTAGGGTGTCAGTAGCTGAATAGGGAAATCGACTTTGTTGCTCGAATTCATTTTTATTTTGCCTAAGAAATATGTAAATGATATTGCACGACATCATTTCACCTCGTATGATAAGTTATTTTTTACAATGGTCGCGAAACAGATGAAATGTCATTCATTTATCACGGTACGCGATTGAGCTATTTACCTATTGGTACACATATGGCCCAATACGCAGGAAATGTGTTAAGAGAGCTTTGGAGGAAAGTGCAATTTAGAGACTTAATTATTCAGATTTAGCACCAATAGTTCTCAACGGGATATGCAGAATAGAATTTAAATGTTTGCAACACGTGGTGCTGTGAAGATCACGGCTGCTACGCATGTTGGGTCAATAGAAGTCTTACAGAGGCGTATGCCTAAATATTGGGAAACTGCTGCACACTAGTTTTGTTCCTAAGGTATAATATTCATAAGCTTCGCTTGCTGTGGATGTAGAGGCAGGGTCACAACGAGCCATTAAAGGAATTTGGAGGCGCCAGAAGGTGTGAAGCTCGTAGCACTAGTTGCTCTGTACGAGTACCACCAAGGGCAGGCTGTTCACGACCGGCGTCGTGTGAGTGCCCAGCTCTCCGGTGCGGGAGGAGGCTGGGAATGCTGCGTGCACTTGGCCACGGACGTGCCCGTTCATCGCTCACGTGGATTAAGTGAGAGCCAGAAAAGCTCCTCCTAAACAATAGCGGCGAACACATCGGTGGGCTCTACAACTCCACCGCTACTTTATTGCTACGAGCTCCTCTAAAAAATCAGATCTTTTGCGTGAAAGTATTTGCTGTCAGTAAATGTGCAGTTTTAGGTGTTCTTTAGCTCCTTGAATTTTGTTTACACGAACATTCCCTGCCGGAAAATTGGGGCTTTAAAATTGGCATTGTCGTTTCGTATTTTTTCCATTGGTAGGAATGAAGGATCAAGATAGGTGTTGCTCAGAGGTGTGCTATGAAGGCATGTTAGTTTAACTTTTGTGCTGGAAGAAAGTTACCACGAGTCCGGTAGCTAGTTGGGCATTTTCCTCGGTCGAATGTGTTTTAAATAACTGCTTATTAAGAATGGCGATTCTATTTCACCCCTCTACTCGGACGAAAAGGTAAGTTCTCATTTCAAGTGTGTCAAATAAAAAATCTCTTTAAATGAAATAAAAAATTGTGAAATACTCATCACTGTCTAGCTTAACCCTTTAACGCCCCAGAGGACACCAGTGTCCTCTTTCAAAATTCCCCTTCAATATATTTTGTTTCTTATTCAATTAGTTCCCTAATGTGTTCTTTGAAGTTCTCTGCCGAGTGGCAGTTCTTATCCCATCCTGATATCGGTGACTGCCAGATGCTAGCGCCAGTTTAGTGACGGTGGTTGTGTTAACGGTAATATGAGTACAAAAATTCGGACGTTAAAGGGTTAAGGTATAAAAAGAACATGTAATTCCAGTATTTATATTGTAACGGAATTCTTGGTATTTGCGATGCGCCTTCTGATTCAGAGAAATTCAATTGGAAGATTAACCAACCATAAGTATTCAAGGCTGTTCTATGAAATTGAATGTTCCATATAGAATAAAATAACTGTTGGTATATTTTTATTGACTCGTTTTACATTTTCCTTGAGTAGAATTGATTTAAAAGTTGGTGGCGTCATGATAACCCTGGGTTGCAGAAGAAGTACCAGCACATTTCTGAATATCCTTTTTATTTATTTATTTTTTTTCGCTACGTATTTTTACGTGGCCTTGTGTTGAGTATTTACCAGCGAGAGAAAGCCTCTGCCCGTGCTCGATATCTCGATTGTTTTCCTGACTTGTCGCTGCCACCGACGTCCGGGTTTGAGTGAGCACCACAACATGGTTGCAGGGACGCTGCGCAATTCCCATTTCCTACTCGCTCTTCACAGATAACTCAAAATATGCAACAAATGTATGAGCTGCGCTTATGTTCTATTAGTTTGTGAGTCATACGAATGGTTCCTTTCTCTTGACATTTTCTGGCGCGTTATTCAAAAGAATACTTTTCGGGTTACATTTAGTAAAGTTGTTGGTGCATCTAGCAAGAATACTATTATACTTGCTGTAGTTTAGTAAGCTTCATTACAGTTCTTTAACTTTGGCGGGTTAAGCTGAAGTTTGGTGTTTAATCCAAGTTGAGCGCATTTAACTTCACTTCTATGTTCGACTTGATATAAGCGAAAAATAATATGGAACATACCTTCCTTTAATTTTAATGATGCATGTATAAAAATTCGGTCGTGGCCACTGGTTGATCCCGTGCGTTATTAGATTCTCCCTGTGACCACCGGTGGGTCACACGACGTTTAGCGTCTCAAGAACGAATCTTTATGGTTACTGTGGTGTAGAATAATGTAATAAAACTGTAATATTAGCTAAAATTAGTTTCACCTTTACTACTTAGTTTTTGATTGGCTTGTGAACCGGCCGGCAACAACCGCTAAAATAATAGCGAAGAACGGGTCTGGCAATGATCAATGAACATACCAGTGCATCGTGAGGTTTCTCGCGTGTACCCTCATGTTTCCATCGGAGTATCTTTAAGGCACGCAAAATTCCTTTGTGCTTTACGTTAAGGAATTAGGCATAATATCTCGCTGGTTGATATTCAGCGATTGGCCCGGAGTCCAGCTTTGACGTTCGCCGCGTTGTGTTTAAATAGGGCTGTGGTAAGTTTTCTCCTTACACTTCCTAAAGCTCTACTCGCATACCAGTGGCCAGCAATCCTCCTTTGGCAGAAGTATTGCCCGTACTTGATGTCGGCTTCATTCTTCTGTTTCTCGTCCCTTTGAGATGTTCACTGGCTCTGTAGATACGCCGTTTTGGCATGCGTTTTGTGAAACTGCTCTCCCAATTGAAGGAATAATAAGCGGCGGTTAAGTCGGCGAGGGAAGACTCTTATAATCACTAACTCCGTTTATTATTAGGGTTATGTTCTGGTATGATTGACCGAAATCTATAAGTCTATTTTCCGAAAGTCAGGTTAGATTGTTGTGCTCCCTGGGCCTTGCGCTAACTTATGTTTAAATTTAGGTTATTTGACCATGCTCAAGTGTGTTTTCGATTCTTATGCTATTGCCCCTTATGGCTAGCTCTTCCTCTCCTCGCACACCCACTCTTGAGAAGTTTCATTACACTCTTAACTGTAGCGGGTACTTTGCAGTCGAATTGTCTCATCATGGTGATCTTCTGAGATGCGAAGTTATGTGAGCGTTGTTCACCAAATATAATTCTGAATGTTTTGTGCTGGCTCAAATTTTCAAGTCGATGGTCACTGACTATCTGCTGATGCTTGCTTATGGGGACGCATAATTGCTGTCACACAACTATGTGTGTGTGGCACGCTGAGTCGGGGCTGCCCTGCTCGTCGCTTTATTTCCTTAGTTCCAATCTTCCCTATATTCCACGTGTGAAGCGCACAAGTCACCAAATAATTCCTCAAATTTTCCAGTTTTCGGAACGGTCCAATTTTTGTACAATTCATTTCACAATCTAAGCAAAGTTCTAATAAATCTACGAATATTCCTGAGATATATTTTTTTGTATTAGTCAATATTCTTACTGCTAATAGTTTACTTGTGTGGATGCGTGACCGTCATCTGTTGAGACAATGAATGTTGCCCTGGTACGATTTAGTTTCGTTGCCTGCGGCGCAGATAAGTGCAGTAGTTGGTTCTCTTATCTGCCGCCGCTGCGCTGCACGACCGCCTCTGGCCGTCTGTCATTGGCTGCATGATAGTCAAGTCTTGTCAGCTTGTCATAAAATAGCGAGATCTTTCGATGCCGCATCACTTGCGTCCAATCTTTGTTTTATTGAACCGAGGATATGCGGCGATGTGTGTCGGTCTGACACTGCCCTCGCTCTGCGCTGCGTTATTGTCTCAAGTTTTCTAAGGCGTAAAAAGACGTGCCGTTTCCATATCCAGTTTTCGATGAGGGTTATTTTGAGAAGCAATTCTTGTTGGTGTGAAGAAATGTTCTTTGTCGCTCATGAACCAAACGAGTGAGTGCCGTGAAATTTGTTCATGGAAATACTTTTTAAATCAACACATTCTACGTGGAAATATTTTATAAACAGTGTCATTAGTTAAAATACAAAAGAAATTACCCAATACACTGTAACACTGTCAATTATTAAAATTTTATGTCTCTGTCAGTCTATAAAAAGAAACGTTTCGATGTTACAACATGTCAGTCTATAAAAAGAAACGTTTCGATGTTACAACATGTCAGTCTATAAAAAGAAACGTTTCGATGTTACAACATGTCAGTCTATAAAAAGAAACGTTTCGATGTTACAACATGTCAGTCTATAAAAAGAAACGTTTCGATGTTACAACATGTCAGTCTATAAAAAAAACGTTTCGATGTTACAAACATCATCCTCACGCTAAATTGTACGGAAAATGTTGTTTTGCTCTAAAATCATTCAATAGGACTGCAGTTTAAAAATTTGATGCAACCACTTGATCGTTCATTACGCCTCTACCTCTTGTACCGTTTGCGTCGACCGTTGTGCAATACTGTTACCTAGTCTTATAATTGCATATTCCTATGGTACAAATTTTACCTCTCAAATCATTGTTTTACTGGGATTTTCACCATTTTTATCGTGTCTGACGTAGCTAAAATTTGTATTTGTGTCAATGTTACCGCAAATTATTGTGTATATTTCCAGCCTGAGGGTAATCACAGCGAAACTTCGCTTTTTATAGACTGATAAAGATATAGAATTTTAACGTTTGACAGCGTTTCAGTAATATGTTAACACGCCTGTTAGCGCTTGGTTTGGTTAGGTTGTGAGCAGAGATGGGATATCGACTTCACTGCTCGAATATACTTTTTCCTTTAGAATAGTATGGCGAGTACAATTGCACGATAACATTTTACCTCGTATGATAACAGCAAAAAGGTTGCGAAACAAATGAAATGTCATTCGTCTATACCGGTACTTAAATGAGCAATTTACCGAGTGGTACACATGTCATTACTTTTGCAGTCGGTTTAAGCGTTCATTTACAATCTTTAATTCTAATCAAAATATTTTCTTTTTAGGTCAACGGAAAGAAAAAAATTGAACTTGAATCGTTTCATATTCATTTCATTTAAAATTTATTTTTCTGCAGGGCTTGGAACAATTGTAAAGATTGTTGGTTGGGACAGATGACGCAGTGAGCCGTCGTATTTGTTCTCATGTCCTGACCTACTGTGGAAAAACATCCCGAACACCATGCAAAACACACGTGGGAATTTGGCTTCACATGAGTAAATATTCGGTCGCATATGCGATTGTTTCGTTCCAAGTTTTTACCTTTATTACAATTTTTTAAAGTTTGTGTGTTAGAAAAATTGATTGACGAAGAAAAGCGAATGGATTTCGAGGGTTCACATTACTTTAATTAATATAGACCATTAATTGTTATGAATCGATCAGGGTTGCGGAGTCGGTGGAATAAATTTGCGACTCCGACTCCGACTCCGACTCCACCTTTCCAGAATTTGGCGACTCCGACTCCGACTCCACCTTTTCAGAATTTGGCGACTCCGACTCCGACTCCGACTCCACCTTTTCAGAATTTGGCGACTCCGACTCCGACTCCGACTCCACCTTTTCAGAATTTGGCGACTCCGACTCCGACTCCGACTCCATTTCTCCAGAATTTGGCGACTCCAACACCGACTCCGCCTATTCACAATTTTGTGACTCCAACTTCACCTATTCATAATTTATAAGATGAATATTTTATTTCTTAACTAGTGTACTCAGACCGTAAAAATGACGATTCAATACCTTTCTTCAACAAATTTTCGTTTGAGTGGAGTTTCCATGGTTTCAGCTTATTCCAAAGGTACCTTAATTTTCTTATAAGAGTAATAAACACTCAGAACACAGCATTTTTGAGCCGCAAGAGAAGTAGTTATAGCCATCGTGTCGTATCCAAAATACAGAAATTCAGCATTACTGAAAGCAACTGCGAACTTGTGTATGTATATTGTAATATGCAATACAGTACATTGCAATACAGTATATTGTAATATACAATACAGCATATTTCAATATGCAATACCCCGCCGAACTCGGTATTCACGATACAAACTTGAGTATATAAGGCTCTGGATTGCTCTAATTGTGATGAAAATGACTTATTACAGAGCTATTGCACAACGAAAATGAGTATTAATTGACCGTGAACTGGAACCAAGACCGCCAGTGCTATTTTTTTCCCATCAATTATTCTTAACAGCGTGACACAAAACGTATAAATAAACACACGACACTCATTCGTAGTAGTAAACGGTTGCAGGTGTTGAAACCTGTGCATATGTTCATTATATTCTTTATTAGCAAGCGACTTTTAAATTGACTACAGATTGTTAATAATCAAGTTACTAGTGTACATGATTGGTCAAAAATGACGGGATCCAATGGTATCGTTTTAAAAAAATCTCAAGATAAAAATGGCAAACAAATATATCCATTGAAATAGTACCCGCGATTAAAATACAGTATTCTCGTACTTGTGCACTGGTAAAACTCGTATCACAGATACGGTCATTAAGCATATTTAAAAACGTCACAAACGCACACAACAACAAAGCAAATTGTATAACATAATACCTACCTGAATTGTAATTTAAATTATTGTTCGCAAGAGGTTTTTAAAAAATTTGCCATACCTTTTAAGCATTTAAATGCCTTTGAAATTTAAATGCGATGAGTCGCATTTTCTTGACAGTTGATTCGATTTTCACGCAATGTTTTTTACTTATAAACATAAGTGAGCAGATGCCAGGTTTTTCATATTTCGATGGTATTTATGATACTGTCCAAGCAAGCAGATTCCCATTGTAATGAGATAGGGGAAATTACACACGAGAACATATACTTATCATTGACGGACACCTGGCTTCTTTTTATACCGGGTGTCCTATAAAAATGTCCCCGATTTTTAATTAATTATATCTCAGCTTTAAATTAACATATTTTGATCGCCTTTTTTCACAATGTAGTAAATTTTGTTTCCTTTTCGAATAATTTAAATTTTTGAAAATCGGTTGAATAACCACTGTACAATGTCCAATTTACTGAAACGAGCAGAAAAATTAATTGTTCAGAGGAAAAGTTTTTAAAACAATATTGATATTCTTCCTTTTTTTGTAGTTTCCATACAACTGAACACACAAAAATTTTAAGGAGTAACAAATCATTACCTTATATAACGTTTAAATAAATGAGGTAATTTCAGTATCCAACGACATACCCTCCATTTCTCTCAAGGCAAGTATTACTTCTTGCCACCATTGAACGAAGAGTTTTACCCATTATTCCACCGTTTTTTATCAGTGCTTGAAACACTATTATTGAGAACACTTGAAACTTGAAACCTCTCAGAGGGTTTAAATACTTAGTTGTATGTACGATACATCGTTATGAAATTATTCTTAACAGTAGGTATTGAGGAATGAAGAAGAACACCAGTGTTGTTTTTAAAACTTTCCCTTTGAACAATTTTTCTACCCCTTTCAGTAAATCGATCATCTTAAAGTTTATTCAACTGATTTTCAAAAACTTAAATTATTTCGAAAGGAAACAAAATCGACTAAATTGTAAATAAAAGACAATTAAAATATGTTAATTTAAAGCGGAGATATTATCAATTAAAAAGTCCGGGACATTTTTTGTGGGACACCCGGGATAGTATTGATTGTTCATATACAATAAATGGTCAAGTGTCTCCTTTGAACAAATTAATAAATAGGTTTAGCTATTTCGTGAGCGTAATCTCTCCTATGTTAATACAATGGAGTTTTAGGATTTGAAACTTAAGAGCAACTGCTCGAAAATTTATTTCAAATACAGAAGAACTTCAAGGGAACATCAGCAAGTCGTTTCCCTTTTCTCCTGCGCAAAAAGAGAAACCGTATCCATAATATGCAGATCTTGAGGATTCCAACAGTACGCTCAGCAGCGTCCTCTGTAATACTTTTACTATTAAATTCCTTTAAAATAGAGACCGAAGATCTTCTTTAACGTAAGGTTAGTTTTTAAAACGATACGCGCTAAAAATAGAAGACACCCAATGGACGCGGCCGGTCATCAGTACGGTACTCCGGTAGGAAGATTTAGTGGCGTTCTGAGTAGATAGAAACAGAGTTTTAAGATGTTTGGTCGCCGACTAGCTGAATATCGTATCTTATTGTAAGGTTGCATATAGCACTAAGATTTTAACAATTAATTGACAATTAATTACCTTGAATAGTAAGTGCCTATTCAAGACGCTGCAAAAGCCGTGTCGAGGAGTTCAAGTCGCAGAAAGAGACTACTTTTTACGCAAGAGAAATAAGTTAGAGGTACCAGACCCACTTTTATTAAAAGGACGACATGCTGCCCAAGCAGAACAAGCTCAAAGATAATTTAATGAGTGAACGCCAAAGCGTAACAAGTAATTTTAATTAAAGCTATTTAAGGTTAATGCAGGTCTGCTAGAAGCGCAAACATGCTTAATTATAGAAAGTTAAATTTAAACACAAAAATCGAAAAGAAAAGGTGCAGCTGCAAAACAAAAAACAACGAACAAAAAGATCTCATTTCATCAGTTTCAAATTTTTGTCAGTGAACTAAGAGAGGCCAACTGAAGAAAACTTTTTCTACCACAAAGCCGCCATCAGAAATACGGAAAATATTCAACAGGAAATTTCATTGAACAAACAAAATTGGCTGTCCGTCTTTGTTGGTTGATCTGTCTCCCTTTCACGCTCTTAAAATACTTAACTACTGTACCTGTGATGCGAGTTTCACCGGTGCACAAGTATCAGAATATTTTAATCGCAGGTGCTATTAGGATGGAAATATTTCTTTATGGTCCACATCTGGAAGATTTCTATACAGACAATATCGAATCCTGTCATTTGACGAGTCGTGTACACAATTATGTATACTGAGTGTTTCAGAACACGAGGTACAAAATTGCACATCAAGTAGAAAATGGCCAAATAAACACTTTTTGTCCTATGAAATTCTCCCCCAAAAAATCGGGGTTGGGAGGTATTGGGTGTTTATTGTTTTTAAGGCTGAAATTTAAAGGCACAATTACTCGCGATATTGATTCTGAATTTACTTTACAAAATTTTTCAAAATGTGTTCCCCCTACATCTATGCACTTTTCGAATGTTGGCCTTAACGGCTGCCGAATATTAGGAAACACGTCTGGCATTTAAGGTATCTCACCTGCAGCCACTGCAATTCTGGCCACAAGATCTTCCTCAGACTCAATGGGTGTAGCATAGACAAGGCTCTTCACGTGTCCCAAAAAATTGAAATCGAGTGGAGTCATGTCAGAAGATCTAGGAGGTCTTGCAACTAGCACATTTCTCCCGATCAACGTAAATTCAAAATAAATATTGCGAGTAGTTTATTCATTAAATTTCACCCTTTAAAACAATAAACTGCCAACTCAATGTCTCTTTCTTCGGAAAATTTTATAGAAGAAAAAGTTTTCATTTGGATATCTTCTAGTTGGTGTGCAATATTTTGCCTCTTATTCTGAATCTGAAACACCTTGTATATTACTGACAAGTGTTTTCTGAGTAGGTAATGTAGGCATTGTCTACACTGAGAAGCATAGATATGTATCAACAGTTTTTTATTACTAAGTATGCACTAATTCAGTGAAATTATAATAGTTAATTCAATGACTATGCTTCAAATCCCCAAAATTATGTATACGTGTAGATAAGGTAGGCCAGACTTGCACACTGCCTTTTCTTCTCTGTACCTACACTATGCAGGGTAACAATGCAGAAAAGGTGTCATATTATTGCTCAACTCTGTTACATTTCGGCTATATATAATAAGCAAAAGTTGTTCTGCTTTCATCGCAGGGTTCTGACGTTTTGGGAACGTTTTTTTACGAATAAAAGTCACTTCTAGCTTCTTTGCGTGTAATATGATACTATCTCTTATTTTCGTCTAAATTTTTACTTTGTATTGGACACTTTGTTATTTTAATAAACGCCCTGGTTCTTCTCATTTCGTGTTTTTTGGAGCAATTTGAAACGTTTCCAGCAAGAGAATTTGTACTATCGCATAAATGCAAAAACCATTGCAGCTGAGATAGTCCATTGTTTTCAGTTACAATGTGTGTGTGTGACTGTAAGTGAAGTTTTTGCTGGTGTGTGTAATTATTTTCATTGCAGCTCGTTTACATTGTATTTTAATTTTTTTCAAGTGTCTCAATGCCGATATAGATAACCTTACAACATTTCCAAATCTTCCTTAACAAGAAGTAATTAATTATATAATGCTACAAAACGAATACTATTTCAGTTTTTAAAAATGTATCAAGATAATTATAATATTCTCCATTTCAGCGTATGCTTGCTTAGAAACTGAGGAGTGATACGAAGATAAAAATTAAACATGATGATGATATAGTGAAATACAATATAACTCTGAAAGAACCAAATTACATTCAAGGAATAACTTGAGAAATGAGCATAAATTTTTATTATTAATACATGCTAACTTGACTTAAAAACACGGAATCCATATCAATTTTGATAACAAGACTTGAAAACTAGAAGTCTTTGTGCACTAGACCATAGCTTCAGGTTTCGGCAAAGACTACTCATTGGCAATGAATCATAACCTAAAGACTAGAAATGTTTATGATCATTATCAATCAATGCATCATTTTGAGCATACAGAGTTACCACTTTTTATGTGAGTACAATGTATTGCATCAGCTGAAATGTTCTACAAGTAACTTGCAACACATTTAATACTATTTTCCAGTTCCTATGTATTAATTGAAGGAAAAATGAATAAAACAGAAATATACAGAATGAATATGCGACGCTTTCAATTACTAATTCCTGCTTTTAACTACAAAATATGCATCAATGCTGGGTACAAAAATTATATTTCGCACTCGTAGGTTTCTCATATATATCTGTGCAAACCCTCAATGACTAGATAACATGACGATATTAGGTGATAGGAATAAATACGCTGTTTCAAACTTAAAACAAAACAATCAACAAAAACATTGAGTATTTTTAAGATTTTTCAGCAAAGCATTCTAACTCTGTTTTGGTTTATTTTTAGTTTTAAAGAATTATAAATAATTTTTAGCAAAAATTAGAATCGAAGACACCAAAAAAGAGCGACTCCAACCACGACTCTACCACATCCGAATGAACGACTCCGACTCCGACTCCGACTCCACCACATTCGGAAAAGCGACTCCGACTCCGACTCCGACTCCATCACACTTCAGAATAGCGACTCCGACTCCGACTCCGACTCCACCACACTTCAGAGAAGCGACTCCGACTCCGACTCCGACTCCACCCTAAAACATCCGACTCCGGCGACTCCGACTCCCGACTCCGACTCCGACTCCGCAACCCTGGAATCGATGCTTTATTCGACTGGAATTGGCTCATGCAACGTTACTGAAATAGGCTTACAACGAAAGCACTGCTTAATGTTTTGTTTTTATTTGCCAGTTCAGATGAGCGTTGCTGACAGAGACGCTGTAACTCGGCGGCCGCGTGGGGGTTTGTATCTTGACCGAGTTCCTCTGCTCCGTCAAACCTGTGCTCCAACCGGAGCATAATAACAGATTTAGTAGGGATGCTCCCGCAAATACTTGGCGCTTGTGCTAGCTGAGCACAGAACCCCTCTCATGTGCTCTGACAATTTGCGGGCCGCTGTTTTCCCAGAGAATACAGTGCTTCAGCCTCGCTTTATGAAGCTGTATTAAGTCGGACGAATTGAACAGTCCTCTACAGATGCTGTAAACCCCGGTCATAAATTGACTATTAATTAAAAAAAGGCTTCATAACTGTTGAGCATTTTATGCTCTATTATGAGTGGTTTTACACGTTGTACAAAAGTCCTTAACAATCTTCTAAAATGCGATTTAAAATATTCGTTATACAGTGATGGAACGAAAGGGAATGAATAATGATTATAACTAAAACATGGTATGAAGGATTTTAGATAGATTCGAGTTGGGGAAGTTGTCTCTTCATCGCTTCTGACCGGAAATCCTTGAGACTGACATGCGTTGAGAGCATCCATGGGACATGCCTTGCATTGCAACTCAGTGAGTTGGTTCATCTTGATCAGTGCGCCGTTTATGTTAACCAAGTCCCTCATGTTCGTAATTTACTTCACTTCTTTATTGGACGTCTTTGTTTGCAATATTGGGCTTGCCACGAAATGGAAGTTAATGATTCGTTTGTTCGACTGTTCTACGCTGTATTTAATTTCCGACTTGAACTGCATTTACACTATTCCTATCTTGTACCTGTCAATTAAAGGAGAGATAAACTTGATGTCACCTAACGTTACTGTACCTGGCGACTATAATCTGTGCAAAAATACTTGAATTTACTCAATAAATAAGCCTGAACATAACCTTATTACTTTTTCCTATTAGTATTGTGATGAATGGATGTGCAAGATTGGCATTTTTACCATGATTAACAAACTTGGTATCTTGAAATAAATTTTAGAGAACTATGAGGATTTCGATCAAAAAAAGGCTGATATGGCAACCCTGCCCCAAACCTTCGGCAGTGCTTTCACTAGGGTGTAGACATTAGCTCGAAGGGGTGCAAAAATCGAAGCAAATTCTGCTGACTAGCTGTGTGTGTTCGTCCGTAAATAAAACTATTTCGGTGATCCAAATTTACCCGTATTTGAAAACCCTGGAATGCTGTGTGTGTTTAGAAGTATGATTGCCCTAAATTAGCGATTTCTTATTTCCGTTAATAATTACAAACAAAGTTCGTATTTACTATAGTTTTCAAGATCGCAGTCTCGCAATTTCTATTGCAGCTTTCTTCGCGTTTGGTGAATGAAATTTATGCATATATAAATAGTGTATGTTTTCTCCGTAGCATTCACGTTTTTGTTGATTTATAGAATACCGAGTACACATTTAGTCATTTATTCTGTTGTCCGTCAATTATACAAGTATTATATTTATGGAAATTAGCACTCCCATGAAGGAAATGTGAGATCCCGAGCTGAGGGCTAGATAGGTCTTCCTTTTATTGAAACACGGTAAGTTATTTGTTCTGTTATGGACCGTGTTTGTCGCTTCTTAGCGGTCCTGTTTTTCATCGCCAATTACTTTCTTCTTCAACTTTCATCTTGTTTTATAAACTTGATTTTTAACTTGATGTATCTGTACGCAGGGGATCTTGTATAATCTGACTTATAATCTAACCTAATTGACTGAAGCTCCATTTTGTATTGAAAGACGCATGTGATCACCGAGCACTGTACAGTATGTATTAAAACTTCGTGTGGCACATCCATGGAAGGAATCGTCCTGTTCCAGTCTCTGAATCATTAATTCGACGTTGTTCCTGCGCTCGAGCTTTCGTGTAGAAAAATGTCTGTCTGAAGATGCCTCATTAGGGTGGCCAGTACTCATAGGGTAGATTTTTTTCACAGAATTTTCTTGACGGGACCACCTAAAAAGGTGAGGTTGATAGAAAAAATGATACTGGTAAAGTTTCAGACCATTTGAACATCGTTAACCCGTGCCCCATCGGCCTCAAAGTTCTGAAAAATCGCGAAAAATGTCATTTTTCAGAACTTTGAGGCCGTTGGGGCACGGGGTTAACGATGTTCAAATGGTCTGAAACTTTACCAGTATCATTTTTTCTATCAACCTCACCTTTTTAGGAGCTCCCGTCAAGAAAATTCTGTGAAAAAATCTACCCTATGAGTACTGGCCACCCTATAGTGCCTCATGCGGGATTGCTGTAGTGGTGATTTATATAGTTTGAGCTGTGATTTCTGGAGCGTTTCAGTAAATAGATTTCTTTGAACTATAAATGGTAGATATATGATGAAGCGTCAGTGTGTATTTAGCTGTTGTGCTGTCGCACTCCTTCGTGCGTGTGGTCCAATTTTAGGAACGGAGGAAGAGCGGCTGAATAGTATTTTTTTTCTTGTCAAATTTGTCCCCTTTGTATTCTTCGAAGTTCACTTCCTAGTGGCAGTTCTCCCTTCATTACGATGTCGGTGACAACCTGATGTCATTTCCTGTCTGTTAACAGTGAGTATAATAACGAAAGTACGAGTAAAAAAATGTAATCTTTGAAGGGTTAACATACATTCGCTTCTGCTACAGAAAAACGATTGTCATGATTCGGTCATGCCATTCGATAATTTTTTATCATGGCTCTTTAGGTGCAAAATTGACTTGCAGTTGAAGTTATACGTGGGTTTTTATCGTACTGTTCAAATCTTAGATCTTGATTAGGAATTTGGGTCTTGGAATGGTAATTTTTCAATACTTGTCCTTGGGGTGATCTCCATGAGCTGGTGACATGCGTAACTTGGTCTAGGCTGTATATTTTCAACTTCGATGTATATATATCAGCCGTAGTAGAGCACCTTTTATCTTTTAGTTGGATGTTCCAAAAACACATCCGTCTTCTTCTGGCTATCGCGGTCTATCTTTGTCCAGCTTCGGTGCGTTTTAAAATGAAAAGCGTGTCTCCAGTATCGGCCTAAGCCGTGTTATTGGGCGGTATCGGCCAGGCTTGGACATTTACAGGCTGCCGGGAATGATAAAGTTTTCTTATTTCATAGAAAAATACTTGGCTTATATTGGCCGTCCTTTAATCTCCATATTAGCTTTCTGGACGAGGTTGTGATTTCTCATAGCACATTATTCTCATTTTGTTCGGTTATTTGCCCCAAAGCGACTATGAAGGGTCATCTTTAAATGAGGATTTGCTGGCAAACAAAGCCTCCAATCCTGTTAGCTCTACCAAAGGCATAGTAGCTCTACCAAAAGTATAGTAGCTATACCAAAGGTATAGTAGCTCTACCAAAGGTATAGTAGCTCTACCAAAGGTATAGTAGCTCTACCAAAGGTATAGTAGCTCTACCAAAGGTATAGTAGCTCTACCAAAGGTATAGTAGCTCTACCAAAGGTATAGTAGCTCTACCAAAGGTATAGTAGCTCTACCAAAGGTATAGTAGCTCTACCAAAGGTATAGTAGCTCTACCAAAGGTATAGTAGCTCTACCAAAGGTATAGTAGCTCTACCAAAGGTATAGTAGCTCTACCAAAGGTATAGTAGCTCTACCAAAGGTATAGTAGCTCTACCAAAGGTATAGTAGCTCTACCAAAGGTATAGTAGCTCTACCAAAGGTATAGTAGCTCTACCAAAGGTATAGTAGCTCCACCAAAGGTATAGTAGCTCCACCAAAGGTATAGTAGTTCCACCAAAGGTATAGTAGCTCTACCAAAGGTATAGTAGCTCTACCAAAGGTATAGTAGCTCTACCAAAGGTATAGTAGCTCTACCAAAGGTATAGTAGCTCCACCAAAGGTATAGTAGCTCCACCAAAGGTATAGTAGCTCCACCAAAGGTATAGTAGCTCCACCAAAGGTATAGTAGCTCCACCAAAGTTAAAGCAGCTCTACCAAAGGTATAGTAGCTCTACCAAAGGTATAGTAGCTCTACCAAAGGTATAGTAGCTTCACCAAAGGTATAGAGAAGTTGTGAGCCGAAGAATTCTTCACGAGCAGGTTCATGCCCTAGGCAAATTGATGGAATCGGTCCTATACTCCGTTAAACACGAAGCATTTTCGTCGTACAAAATCGTACCCCAGTTGAGAAAATTAGCCAAAATTGAATGATTGAGGTTCATTTCATACAATGCACAGTTGCGTGATGCATGGAAAAGCATCACAAGACGCATTGCTAGTCTCCTGAGCTCAAACACATCATTCATCTTGAAGTTTCAGCAAATGCAAATTTTAATTTTCACTGATAAACTAGGAATGGTTTCCCTTGGCTTGTAGCTTACGCCAAAATAGAGAAATACAGTGATCCCTCGTTTATCGCGGTTGAGTGGTTTTGAGACCGGCCGAGATAACTGAATTTCCGCGGACAGGGACTGTAAATACAGTAAGTAGGGACAGCATATTTACTGTATTTATCTAACATGTATTAGGACTTTTATGACGCTCCCTTTTCCCAACCTTTACGGTAAAGTACTCAATTAATAACAGGGACTGCTGTTAACCAATAAAATTTAATGAAATGATGATGATGATGATGATGAAGCTGATGATGTGTTGTACTGCGCAGCCAATGATTGTATTTTACGCGAAAACTCCGCGAGATACTTTCCATAAACGTACTTTAGAAACCCGCTAAGTCGAACCTCGCGTAGGAGTGAGGTAGCGAGGGAACACTGCAGTATTGTGTTGCTGGCGCATTTTGTTCAATTTTAGTTATTTTTTTGAGAAAATATTTAGCTTTCAGTACTAATTGGTGCTAAGGTGATGTGCTATAGTTTGAGACATGTCATATCCCTCAGGGGGAGACAACCTTTATATACATATATGGGAATTAGTGCATCCAGAAGGAAAATGAGAGTTCTTGAGCTACAGGTTAGGTACAATAGGCCTCCTTGGTGTTGAAATAGAATAGGTTTTTGTTTTATTGCGGCATTTTTATTTGGTTCACTGCTGTCCTGTTTTTCAGCATTTAAGGCCTAGTACTTTATTCTTCAACTTTAATCTTGTTTCATAAAATTCTTTCTCAACTTATTATTTTTATGTACCTTGTGCAGAGATTTCGCGTTCCTTCAAGTCCATACTAAATGGCGCCTTTCTCTTTCTGCTCTTTGGAACGGCATTGTTGTGTTTTGGGAGGCTTGAACTAACGTCTAATCTTGAATTATGCCATATGAGAACCTGTCAAAATACGCAAGGGAATTTCATTTTCGTTAGTGTACCTTGCAGATGCTTTGAGTTACCACAGTGCTTCCCATCACTGGACCTCGGCTACCTCCATCTGACAGGTTACGAATTTAGCGCTGGATGAGTCTCATTTTCGTGTAGTTCTTCTGCTCACACAAATGTGGTACTTTACCATTTTGCAGATGAATCTAACTCATTGGATTGCTTATCATTTTTGCTTATCTTTTCCAAGAGTTTTTCTTACCTCAAATACCATAACACTCTGTAGGTAGCATGGAAAATTTTTGCACTAGTTGCGTGGGAGAAGTTGATTTCCGGAATTAATTTCTGAAGAAAGGTTGCGATTATTTCACCGGTCACGCAAGCGCTTTATCCCTGTATGTTGCTCTGGGCTCTTCCCAGTGAGCCTCGATATTTGATGCCGGTCTCGCCTTGGCCTCCGGGATCACTTTCATCGAGCTCCGATTTTCCTCATTCAATTTTTGCGGGGCTTTTCCCTTCCTCAGGTCTCCGATCGTTTCTGCCCGGAGCGCGTGCTTCGAGGAATACGGATTCGGAACCTTGTTAGTTCTTATTTTTGCGCTCACATTCTTCTATTTCTCAAACTATCTTTGAAAAATTTGCCTTTATGATTTACACAAGCCTTTTTATGATAGGTTTCTAACTTTACCTAGTTCTCCGAGATTGTTACTAAGGAATTGAAAATGTAGATACTTTGTAGGAAAGACACGATTCTTTGGTTGCATAAATGCGAATGGCGATGAATATTTTGCTGATAACGTTCCTTTGCTTCCATTAGGAATACTGCACTCTTCATAGGGTCTTGAACTTGTCTGGAAAACAAATTGCGTTCCTTTCTGTCTGCTGAAGCATCATTGTGAGGCGACTCGCAGTGGAAGGTGTGAGGTTTATATACGAGGCTCATGAAGTTCATTCATGACTTTTGCTTGAAATGTGCGTCTCTTTTTGGAGTCTGTCAATTGAAGCTTTGTCTTTCTCGTAATATGCTGTTGAAGTTGAATTTATCGCCAGTATCAAATTCGCTACCAGCTTGCGATCTGTCATTATAACCCCTCAGGGAGATGCAACTATTATGTCTATGGGAATTAGCTCTCCCAGGGGGACAATGTGAGGGCCCGAGATGAGAGTTAGGTAGGCCTTCTTTTTGTTGAAATAAAATGTTTTTATGTTGAGGACCACATTTTGCGGTTCACTGCTGTCCTGTTTTTCAGCGCCTACAACTTTCTTCTTCGACTTCGCTCTTGTTTCATGAACTTCTTTCTTAGCTTACTGTTTCTGTGCACCTTGTGCATAGATTCCGCGTTCCCTCAACTCCATACTAAATAGTGCCTTCCTCTTTACTCTTTTAGAACATCTTTGTCGTGGTAAAGGGAGGCTATAACATTCTTATAATCAATCAATCAGCATTATTTGAGGAACTGTACGGAGAAATTATTTACTATCGTCCGTCGATTGAGAAGTGAATCAATGTAGGGCTGGGCTAGGGTTTTCTCTTCCTCAAGTCACGCGGCTTTAGGTTCCCGCGCTCAATCAGCTCTGAAATTGTCTTATTTGCTCGGCCCTTAAACGACCCAAGTGCTCCGAGCAAGCTGCTCTTTCTTTGTTCCTTTTTATTACCTCGGCGTCACTTCTCGTGACGTTGTGAACATTCCATCTAATTTTATCTTGTCAACTCGTATTTTGGTGGTGGGTGATGCCGGCTCAATGATTTAACTTAGTGGAATTCAACCCCTAGGAATTCAAGGTTTTTTTTCCTGATCCCATATGTGTAGTTATGAACTCGTATTGAAAATAAACCGTGAGTCCGGTGAAGTGCTTTTGCTTTTTTTTGAAAATGCGGTCTCAACACATCTTATTGAATTTCATACTCTCAATTCTTTGGCGCAAATTTTTCTTTGTCTTGACATCCTATATAATCATAACGTGTGTTACGTATGAGTGCCAGATAGTTGTGGCTCTCAAGAACATCTTGCCCATGAATACCACTCTATTACGAAGTCTTGACATGACCATTGATAGCTTGTGCCATTTTTACTTGGATTTTTTCTCAAATAGACAACTTAACACGTTGACTGCGACACGACCCACCGGTGGGTCGTGCTTAGGTTTTTCCTGCTGCGAAACGACCCATCGATGGGTCGTTTTGAAAAATTCTAACAACCTTTCTAAATTAGTGGTATTTAACAGGCCCAGTTAATGTTTGATATTTACAAATTTGCTTATCACTTTTGACTTTAAATTCAAGTTGAATATTGAACTTCGGTTTAACCCATCGCAACTAACGTGTTAAGCTCTTCACTAGAAGCCGGTTCTTGCACTTCCAACTCAGTGATCAGCTTCGAGAGGGCTTTGATGTGTGGAATTCATATTGGACATGTCTGAGCCATTTTAAGAGGTTTTTGCTGAAGAAATGCATGCAAATATCTTCCAGTGGAGAATTGCTTCAATTTTTGTCATAAACGCGGCAGAATTTTTGCTGCTGAAGATCGCACAATTGGTCAGTTCGACGACTTGTGGTCCAGACCACCAAAGGAACATTGATTCGTGCCTTTCTCAAAGCAAAAAAAGTTATTTGAAAAGTTTATTAGCTGAGTGTGTGGAGATGCACGGCGAGCCTTTATTCGCATTCTTATGTGCATATTTGGAAAGAAATTTGAGCTACTCCGTCACATTCCGCGGAGAAAAATACTTTGAAACAATGCAATTTTACAAAGAGCAAAGAAAATTAAATTGTAAGTATAATTCTCTGATATTAATCATCGTACTCTGACGTGAACTGTACAGTTTACTCGTGCAATTAGGTATTTTGAATTCATTGGCGAGTTTGATTAGTCAGGTCTGAAAAAATAAGTATATTGACTTTTTTGAGCATGATGTGTGAGGGGCGCTGAAAGTCCGAAATTTTCTAGGAGGAAATTGGTATGGGCTGAGACAACACAAAACGGTAGTTATTGTTTCGTGTGTTGCTCATTCAGTGCTGTCGATCGCTGCTGTCGTATTCAAATATGTAAAGAAATCCGTTGCCGCACGTTCCTGTGAAAGTAAAAGGCTTCTCACCAAATAGTCTGCAATAATTGTCGAAAATGGGCGGTGTCGATGTTAATTTCGTCAAACCCCTGAGCGGGATCCAACTACTGTACTATGGAAATTGGCGCTCCTAGGGGGAATATGTGAGGTCCATAGCTAAAGGTAAGGTAGGCCTTCTTAAAGAAGGTCTACTTGAAAAATTTGCAACTTATAAGTTGTAGAATATTTTTTGTTTTCTTACTGGCTACTTTTTTGGATCACTTCTGTCCTTTTTTTAGCGCCTCTGACTTTTTCTTCGACTTCTATGTTGTCGAAACTTTTTTCTTAACTTTCTGTCTCTATGCGCAAGGAGTATTATGTGGAAATCCATCTTCTGCATAGATTCCTTAAATTTTAAAGTAAATGGTGCATTTCTTCCTCTTTTTGAAGCACTTTTGTTGTGCTTTAGTAACTTATTTACGTTAATCTGGGAGGGAACTCGTTTAAAGTTTGTTATAAAAAATATGTTACCCTTATTTTTTGTAAAATATTAAAAGTTCTATGTCATGGTCGTATCATTTTTATGTTCTTGCTTCTTTTACTAACTGGTGCTGATCGACTTGGTTTCTGACGTCATCCTCGCGGCGGACTTATTCTGCGTAAATGCAATTGAAACTGTGCTAGATATAGTTCGCAGGCAGAATTAATATTGGTGGCGTGCAGTGACCTGCTTCCACCGACCGTATTTGTGCCACTCTCCTGTCCCATTTTCAGCGACAACTGCCTTCTTCAAGAGCGGTTGCTGGAAATAACCGTGAGGGGCAGGAACTTCTCCGCGTCATGGTAATGAAGAGAAATTCAGCTTTATTGGGAATCCTCTTCATGGGATACAACTATTGTATCTATGGCAATTAGCGCTCCTAAGGTGAAGATGTTAGGTTTTGAGCTAAAGGTTTGGTAGGCCTTCACTTTTGAGATGAAATATTTTTTTGGTTCCGACCATCTTTGGGTTCACTGCTGTTTTTCTCAGCATCTTTTACTCTTTCCTCAGCTATTATCTCGTTCCATGAACATCTTTCAACCATGTTTCTGAGCCAAGGGTTAGGACACTTTTTGTATAAATTATCCTTGCCCTTAATTCTTCCTTCTTGTCTTGGGTGTATAGGTAACTCTCGATTTGTTCACATCTCGATTATTCCCTCTCTCGATTTATGTATTTTTATTTGCCTCCGTTAGTCCGCGCTATCTCGATTCACCCACCCTTCGCGTTCGTCGTGTATTTTGCAACATTGCTTGTAAGAAAAAAAAAATCAAAAGACACTATGTAAACAAGGGCTGTTCTTTCATCTGTTTCTCAGTTCAATGTGTGTTAGTTCGATATATGGGCTGATATGTCAACCCCTAGGAGTTCAAGTAAAAAAGTTGATATACCTATGGAAGCAAAAACCAGAAATAAGAGCATTTAAAAATTTATTTTAATTGAATATTTTCGTTTTATTTACTCCTTTAATATAAGATGGTAGGATAAATATTGGTGTGCAGCATAGAGTTTCCCCTAAAAGAGCAGGTTCACTTTTTCTTTTAAACCAAATATGGTACCTCGATTTATCATCGATCTCTATTTTTCCAGTCCCATCCCAGGAGACAAGTCGAGAGGTGCCTGTGCTTGAAATGTGGTACCTTTTTAGGAGAGCAATTCTGTATAGGTTCACGGTTGTATTAGGAACTTCGAACGAAGATCAGAGACGCAGAAAGAACTGGAATATTGAGCGTGAATTCTACTGTACTGTTAGTTTCCAATGGTTTGATTTAACCTTACCGACATGTGATATTCTTCCCCCAACAAGTGTTTCAGTTCATTGATTTAAGTTCTCTTACATTTAAAGAATTCGTGATATTTATCTTTGGTACTATTTAAGGGCAGGGAAACTTCGTAGCCTATGCCTGCAATAGCCCAAAAATTTAAAATAAATACAATTCCAGACCATTCATTTGTTAAAATTAATGTTGCGGTATTTTGATTGCTTTTAGTACAAATGATGGGCGAAAATTTACCTTGAGCAGGTATAATTAGTAATCATTAGTGACAGACGGGATGTAGGGCTTGGCCGGTACATGAGGCCGACCTGAATACGTTGATGAAAACGCGCCAAGCGACCTCTGCCTCTGATATGCAGCTATCAGAGCGCGAGGTCGCTGCCCGGCTTTGTGTTCAGGAACATCAAAGGTGGTCGTGTTTGTGCTAAGACAGCTGAAACATCGGAATCATTCATCGCTAATTATAACCAGGTCTTAAACTGAGATAGCGTCTGCAAATATTAGGAATTGTCCGGAGTTGGTTTGGCACTGTTGAGAGGTCTGTAAGGAAATTGACGGGTGTAAGAAGTATTGAGGGGCTCAACGTACGCACTGAATTTCATAGGTTGAGTGTTGGGGTTTTGAATTGAGCAGATAAGTTCGAAATGAGAACTTGGATGGGGCACGGAAACAAGATAGTGTTCCCTCTGTGTAATTACACAAAAGTGTTGATTAAAATACCAATTTTCCTTTCCTGTAATATTTCATCGAAAACATCAAGTTTTTAAAAATAGGTGACTTAGCTGTCTTGAGGGCTTAGAGTTTAAATACTTTTGTGAATTTTTCTAATTATTGTTATTACTTAAGATGCATGAAAACAAGAAATTACGTGCAGGCGTCTTCGTTTCCATGTTTCACGAACAGTGTAGTCCTACAATTTTGTTACCAATTGCGATGCGTTACAGATTTGTCTTGATGTATTTCTGCATAGGAAATCATGGATACAAATAGCTGTTAAAATTGTTCTCCTTGTGTGAATGTATGTCACAATTAATGCCCGGAGGGCGGGTATGCCTAAGATGAATTGTGTCTGCGGGACTGAGCAGCGCTCCTCGTGCGATGCCCTAACATCCTTCAGAAGGACTGGAGGTTGCCGATAGTGTCTGTCCTCGTTGGTGTACCTTGTAAAAATGACGCAATGGTGCTTTTTGACGCTGCTCGTGTTGCTCTCGGCCGGAATAGCAACCCTTTTTGTTGGAAGTGCTTCTGAATTTTGAGTTGCTTTTAAGTTTACCTATGCTTATTTACTTTCATTTTCCTTAGGGAGGGGAATAGTATCGTGTGCGTTTCTTCGTTCTTCAATTATTTCTGTTTCGTTCACTGTTGCGAGGAAGATCTCGTTATTTACATGAAAGTTTCCTCTTATAATTTTATCATCATTGGTCATGTCTCTAGAGAATCTGGAGTTCAATTTCATCATGAGAAGCCTGAGGATCCTTCAGCGCAGACCGTATATTAGAAATCTGTATTGGGCGGAAGAGAACCAAAAATATATTCAAGAGGAAGAGGCCAATTTGGTGGACTGCAGGATTCCGTTTGAAGCTCCATCTGATCTCTGCCAAGGATGAGTAAAAAAAACTTGATATCGGGAATGAAACATTTCTCGGACGCCGGATTGATGTGGGAATTTCAGTCGTTCGAAATATGAATTTGTTTTTCTTCCATAAATGTCTGCCGTGACCCTTTCTTTCCAACGTGATCTCGTGAAGAGAAGAGTTTGTCGTTTGAGTCTGACCTGAATGACGTAACGTCTATTTTCTGCTGTTATGTTAGTGTTAGTTGAGTCACGTCTATATTATTTTGCTGCGAGTGAACAAACTTTCAATGGTGTTGATTGGGTAATTCATTCTTTTCTTCGTATTTTCGTCTTGTGAAAAAGGCGGCTTCTTGAGCGCGTAATCCTCACTAGTTTTATAATTTTTACAACTGTTTTATCCCTGACTAACATTGAAGTGTGCTATGAATTATTGAATATATTCATTTCAAATTTAAATGCTATCGTGTTGAGTGGTAATGAATAACGTATAAATGGCGGTTGAAATGTCTTCTAATGAATTTATGGTAGAAAACTGCTCTTTCCGATGATAAATCTGTCTCAAAGTCCACAGCAGTAGCTGCAGCAGCCATCATTCACTCAGCCTCGCTATTGTAGGCGAGCTTACGAGTGTTTTATAAGCGGACTCAAGGTCTAGTCCTGCCTTGATCTTATAAATGATTTTGGGACATTGCGCGCTCATCAGCTGAGCTCTAAGTTATGTTGAATGTCCTTTTCTAAGGACGGTTATAAAAGTTCTTCATGCAAAATATGGGGATCTGCGAATAGTTTATTCTAATGCTCTTTCTAAGGATAGACTTAGATTTTCTTATACTCTGACTGATCCAGATGTACTGCTGGTTTTGCAGGCACAGGGATGCAAATTGCTGTTTTGACCTTCAGAATGTGCTGTGCTTTCAGCCTTTCACCGAGGTCGCCACCAACGCGAATGTGATGTGACTGGTTGTTTCCTCAGTGAATAATACAACGCGTGGTTTAAATCACTAGATTTCATATTTAGAGACCACGTAAAATTATAAAAACTGGACTATGTATAAGCCATAGTATAAAAAGGTCAATATTACATCTAAAACCCACAAATATTTAATGTGAAAATATATAGGAACATGTATAATAAATACGTGAACAAAATTTACAACACATTTCAAGGTATACATACACTAATATTTCGTTGCATTGCCATTATTATTAATTATGACTCCCCTCAGGGGGATACAAGTATTGTATCTATGGGAATTGGGGCTCCCAGGGGACTATGTGAGGGCCCGAGCTAAAGGTTAGGTAGGCTTTCTTTTTGTTAAAATAGAATATGTTTTTGTTTTGTTACGGACCATCTTTTTTCGGTTCACTGCTGTCCTGTCTTCTTCAACTTTGATCTTGTTTCTTCTTTCCCAACTTACTGTTTCTATGCCCTTTCTGCGTAGATTCCGCGTTTCCTTAACTCCATACTAAATGGTGCCTTCCTCCTTCCTCTCTTTGGATCGCATTTGTTTGCTGCGGGTAGGGATGCTAAAACTAACGACTAATCTACTGTAATCTAATCGAAAAGAAAACAAAGTTTACTACATTGCAAAAAGAAAGACAATTTTAATATGTTAATTTAAAGCGCAGATATAATCGACTAAAAAGTCGGGGGATATTTTTGTTGGACTCCCGGTATATAGTCCAATTTTTGTAATTGTACGTGGTTTGCAAATGTGGAATATGACGATTCCATCAACGTGTTGTATTATTTTGCCCCCATTGTATCCTCTGGTGCTGATAATTTCAGTCGTAGAATGGCTTATTCGCAGAATGAAAGTTACAGTAGTGAAATTGAAGAGGTTAATCATTCATTTACTTTTTACCATACTTTTCGATTACACCGTATATTTGGGCATTTTTATTCAGTGTGAGGTTTTTATAATGGTTGATGTAGAACATTCAAACATGTGGTATTGTATCTTTTTCAATTTCGTGTAAAAAAGTAGTGCTGTGTTTGTGTGCCAATTTTCAGTAAATCACCAAAGGTTTGCTAATAAAAAACGAGGATAAATTGAGATTGATTTATGGGTTGGCAGATTTGCTCTGTCATCAGGGAGAAAAGTTGCCAATACTTGTACTTTTTTTGCTGAGAATGTGTGAGGGAGAGCTTGTTTGGAGTTGTGCGAGTGGTGTGTGTCGTGAGCCGCTCACTTGGGGAGAGGCCGCGTGTTCCAGAGCTCGGAGTACATTGGCTGGAATGTGTGCTTGGTGTACTGTGACGTACTTACTGGAATGTGTGCTTGGTGTACTGTGTTATACTTACTGGAATGTGTGCTTGGTGTAGTGTGTTATACTTACTGGAATGTGTGCTTGGTGTACTGTGTTATACTTACTGGAATGTGTGCTTGGTGTACTGTGTTATACTTACTGGAATGTGTGTTTGGTGTACTGTGTTATACTTACTGGAATGTGTGCTTGATGTACTGTGTTATACTTACTGGAATGTGTGCTTGGTGTACTGTGTTATACCTACTGGAATGTGTGCTTGGTGTATTGTGTTATACTTACTGGAATGTGTGCTTGGTGTACTGTGTTATACTTACTGGAATGTGTGCTTGGTGTACTGTGTTATACTTACTGGAATGTGTGCTTGGTGTACTGTGTTATACTTACTGGAATGTGTGCTTGGTGTACTGTGTTATACTTACTGGAATGTGTGCTTGGTGTACTGTGTTATACTTACTGGAATGTGTGCTTGGTGAACTGTGTTATACCTACTGGAATGTGTGCTTGGTGTACTGTGTTATACTTACTGGAATGTGTGCTTGGTGTACTGTGTCGTACGTACTGGACTCGACCTTGCATGCTATGTGTTACGAGATTTGACGTGTTGGCGTAAATTCGAGTGTTCTGTGCGAAATGAACACTCGATTTTTCGTATTAGTATTTTTCAAGTTAATTTTGAACTGACGAGACTACCTGCAAGGTCGATACGGCAGCTTATTTATATCTCAATTGGAGACGCTTTTCATGTTCTCATTCGGTATTTTTTTTCAAATTGATTTCGTTTTTTTCTTAGTGATTGAATGACTACAGTTATGAATCAAAGATGCAGCGAAAAACGATGGGCTCGGTTCTATGTATAGTTGCTGTGAATATTTTATTCGCAGAGCTGCACACTTGGACAGAGGCGCTGAGTTGAGTGCTGTCTCGTTTGTGTGCGAGGATATAATTGGTGCCTGGGCCTGTTTCCCTGCCTGCAACACGGCGGGCCGCACGCCCACCCTCTCTGGGGGCCGACGTCCCGCCGCATCCTGTGTCGTGCCGAGATTGGTTCCGCCGCCCATCTCGCTGCCGCCGTCCTATACATCTTAGGTACTCAGTACCAGTGTCCCCTAAGGGATCTTTCTATTTTAGGCTTTGTTTCTAGACACAAGTTCGCACCGCTTCCATGTCTCATTTCATGATGCGCCAAAGTTGGTGAACGACACAGGTTTTAGTGCGACGTCGGTCGCCGAGGTCTCTGGGTTACGCTGTCATCGATTATACCCCTTCGCCATGCTCTGCCTGCTCTCTTCATTCATGCCTCACCTTGTCCCTCCTTGCGTTCCCTGCCGCTTAGCTTACCTATAAGGTTTTACTCCTGTAAAAATTCAAGCAAAGGAAATAAGCTGAGATAGTCATGTTTTATTGGTTATTCACGTTCACACAGTAAGTTCTTCAATTGAGGTCAATTTTTATCGCATATTCTCTCTGCGAACCCTCTTTATAAAAAACTATGTTGTATTCACTAAACTTTCCCGATGAAAATAAGGAAGAATACATACACTGATTAGAATGGATCATTCCAGCAAGCGATGTGAACGTTCATAGAAAGTGTTGATAGTAGCACAACGCCATCTGTTGGCGTACGGTGTGAACTCAGCAGCGGACTGGTCGGTAGTGCCGAGCATTCGCAACAGATGGCGCTGCATGTCTTGTTTTGTATTGTGACGTTCTTGACTTGAAAATACTGCTTCTTTTCACTATTTTTTTTCAAAAATTTATGCTAATATAATTTTTTGTCTGATATTGGGTTATGATGGTCTAATTGTTGATTTGACAAGTTGGACGTAAGGTCAGCTTTCGTTAGCATATTGAATTAGAAGTTGAAAATTTTCTCTGAATCAGAAAACTTGAGTACATGTGACAGAGCTCCTCGTTGTTTTGTTAGTATAAATTTTGAAAATTCACAGTTATGTTTAATTGATTTTACGAAAATTTTAAATATATTTTTACCTGAACAACGGAAGACTGATAATTTCATCAAGTTCAGTGTTCATGAACGCAAAAATTTCATATGAAACCAATTGTAGAGCTGACACATCATTTTTGGCCGGAAAAAGTTAAGCTCTAAAATTTTATTGTTGAGTTGATTCTATGAGGACATTCGTCACTTGCTCAAATCATTAGGAATAGTTCATGTATTTTTTATGCTCATAATATTTCGCCGAAGGCTCGCTTCTAGTTGCTTATGAGTAATGGTTCAAATCATACTGAAGTATTCCCTTCACAGGAAAATAACCTGATCCTTACAGTGTTGAAGTGTATATTTACGTAGATTTCAATGGTGAAGTGACGAATTCTAGTACAGGTGAAATAAGCGTGTCTCATTATCGAGGGACGTTTAGCGACAGACACGTACACGGTCATGGCTGAAAAATGAGACTAGATTGAGGAGCGGTCAGAATAGTTTCATTGTCGAAATTTTTTTTGACTCTATATCGTATTTTGGTGTATTACTAACCTGAACCCCCTCAGGGGGATACAATTATTGTATCTATGGGAACTAGCGCTCCCAGGGGGACAATGTGAGGGCCCGAGCTAAAGGTTAGGTAGGCTTTCTTTTGTTAAAATAGAATAGGTTTTGTTGTGTTACGGACCATCTTTTTTCGGTTCACTGCTGTCCTGTTTTTCACCGCCTACCACTTTCTTCTTCAACTTTTTCTTGTTTCATGAACTTCTTTCTTAGCTTTCTGTTTCTGTGCCCTTTCTGCATAGATTCCACGTTCCCTTAACTCCATACTAAATGGTGCCTTCTTCCTTCCTCTCTTTACATCTCATTGTTGAGGATAGGGAGGCTTAAACTAACTAATAAACTAATAAACTAATAAACTACTAACCTGAACTACCGCGATAAGTTAAGACAACGTGCGGCAAATTTGTTCGTGTTATGAAAAATGTTTTGAAGATGACGGTCGTGTGACGACCATCTCGTTAATGAGATCGCTGCGGCGACGAAGGATTTTAGTGCCTTCCTGGGTGAGGTGTGTTCAAGTAATTTCCCATACAGTGGAAACGTAAGTTAGTATTTGGTATAGTATTCCAACTTTTTATTTATTTACAAGGCTGTTCGTGCGTGTACATGTGATGTTCACGCTTACTCTGCACGATGAGTATTTCTTACTAAATTCTTAGTACTAAAACGTGTGAAAAATCTGACAATCAAGTCTTCACTCTGGTCTAACTCAAGCCTGCTGCCGTGGTAGAGGCGGTGTGTCACTGAATATCATGTGCTGCAAGCACTGAGTTTTTCTTCTACAACACATCGATATTACGCGGTTCGGAGGAGGCGCCATCTTGTGGCCGGCACGGCAAGTGTCCTTATGGACGCTATGGCAGAGTTTCGCCGCGCCTGCAATAGAGGGCGCTGGCGGCCCTTTCTGGCGGGTTCAAGAAAATAATTCGTTTCCCCGTTTGGATTCTCCGTTCTGTGCTCTAATTTTATTGCATATTTTGATGAGTAAAAAATGCTTCATATTTATTAGTATTATCCTCATTGGAATAAAGCATACATGGTATTTAAATGAACCAATCTTTCTTATAATACATATTAGACCATCCGTAATCCGTTGGGTCAGGTTATTTTTGTGCTTAGATTTTTATCCTGGACTTGGTTGGTAATCAAACTTTTCATGAGGTTAAAGTAATTAATTGCTACTTGGAACTATGAATTGATTCATGGTCATTATTAAGCATGAATGACTCGCCCAAACCCTGTCCTAACAGGCCGTGACCTAACATGTTCGACACTAACACCAGTTTAACCTAAACTAACTCATCTTATCCTAATCTAAACTGTCCCCCACCCACCGAAACTTATCTTAAGCTGAACTATCCTGGCGTATCCTCATCTTATCCTACGCAACCACAAAAAAGTTCGTTACTGTTTTTTAATTGAAGTATCTTAGCCTAGCTTATTTTTACTGGATTATCCTAACCAAATTTAGCCTATCGTCCACTTATCGAAGTTATCCTAACGTATTCTAACCTAACAATGACTTTCCTATTTACCTTATACAGCAATTAGTGGTCCTGGTAACGTTTGATGGTAATTAAAAAAATCATAACGGTACCAACTGTAAAGCTGCAACGAAGTTAAATCTCTAAAAATCCGGTCCCAGAAGTTGAATACGAAAGCTGATTCATTTATTGCTTGGCAATGTTTAGCATAATGAACGAGATTACTCAGTGCCAAAGCGTTATGTCCAATTATTGTGTGTGTGTGATACGGCTTTTTTGACCAGCGTGAACGAATTTTCTCATGGAAAATTAGTGGAATTCTCCTCAGGGGGATACAACTATTCTATCCATGACAGCTTAGTGCTCCGAAGGGGAAAATGTGAGGTCCCGAGCTAGAAGTTAGGTACGACTCTTTTTTTTTTAATATATTTTTTTTCTTCTTTTGTTACGTCCCAACTTTTTTCGGTTCACTGCTGTCTTTCTTTTCAGCATCTACTACTTTCTTTTTCAACTTTTTTCTTGTTTCATGAACTTCTTTCTCAGCTCACTGTTTTTAATGCATCTTGTGCATAGATTACGCGTTCGCTTTACTCTATACTAAATGGTGCCTTCATCCTCCTCTCTTTGAACATCTTTATTTCAGTAAGGGGGGCGAAAACTCTTATAATCAATCAATGATTGGTGAAAATACGATACAAAGAGATAGGTGCGAATGTAGATAGGTTGATGCCAGTGTGTTTCGATTGATTCATATGTAACAACACATATTTTCCTGAAATTAATCAAACTCAAGTTCAAATTGGTCAAAATCACTTTCAAATCAATCACACTCGCATTCAAATAAATTGAATTCCAATCTAAACTAATCAAACCATTGTCAAAATTATTGAATGTCAATTCATTCCTTACTTGTATACATACCTGCATACTATAAGAGCCCCGAGCTGAGAGCTAGGAAGACCTTGTTTTAAAAGAAATTTTTTGTTTGTTTTGTTAAGAACCATTTTTCTCGGTTCTCTGCTGTCCGGTTTTTCAGCACCTTTGACCTACTTCTTGGACTTTTATTTTGCTTCCTAAGCTTCCTCCTCAACTTACTGTTTCCATGCCCTTGGGATCCTGTGCAAGAACACACCTGAATAGATTCCGCGTACCTCCAACTCCGTACTAAATGGCGCAATGGTGCCTTCAGCCTTCCTCTCTTAGAACATTGTTGTGATGAGGGAGGCTAAAACTAACTTACAATCCATCACTATAGCAGTCGGTGTTTCTTTCTAGGTAGTTTAAAGTTAGAAATTACTGCAAGGTCTCAAGCTACCTGCCAATTTCTTCGACTAGAATGAATGTATTCAATTCTAAGAACAGAATAACATCAATTGATACAGAAACTAATGCCAAAGTGTAAAATTTTGCCAATATTCAGTATATTTTAACAAAAAAAATCATTATAATTCTGAACAAATGGAATACTACATTATACAATGTACATGATGTTCGTTAGTTACAATCTTGATGATATTGTTTGCCAATTGAAGAAAAACTATTCTGATAAAGCATCTGTAAACAAATATGGCAATAGTAAGAAAATATTGGATCTTGTTAATTACCTTGTATTTGAAATGAAGATATTTATGTTTAGAATTCATGTATGGTATTTGCCGTTAAATGACTGAGGTGTTTCGAGGGGTAACTAGCGATTGATATATTTCACTAACGAAAATAAGACAACGCTGTCTTGACACCAATCCGCATCCCACCGCCTCTAAAAACACACCCAATATTACAGATGTTTGATAACAGCACTCATTGGCCGCACTTTGACAAATCTCACTGTCAATTTGCTTTCGATGGTACACATTCCATGCTGCCAAAATATGGTGACAAGTAAGTGCTGTTATAAAACCGACCAGAATAAAACCGACTAGTAAGTGCTGTTATCGAACATCGGTTTTATCGGGTGTTTTTAGAGGCGGTGGGATGCGTATTGGTATCACGACTACATTGTCTTATTTTCGTTAGTGAAATATGTCAATCGGTAGTTCCCCCTTGAAATACGTATCCCAATCACTTTACGGCGTATATTGTATGTATTCATTCTATACACAAATATTTTTATGAGAAATAAAATTTACTACCCAGTCGCCAAAATTTTGCTCGTTAATATCAGTCTTTGCATCCATTGATGTTGTTTCACATTATATTTATTGAAGGAAGGTATTCACGATGTAGCGAAACAATGTTGTGCATCTTTCAATTCGTGATTTTGTATTAGGATATTTTGTCTGGAATACAAATTACATGGGTTGAGTTTGTATGTGTGCCCATCTAAGATCCAAGTCGGTGTCTCACACAGTCACACTCGCTGACTACCAGTGATGATTTTGATATTTTAAGGGTTTCTTTGTAGTGCATTGCTGGAGATGCTGTGTGTCCTTTTCCCATTGTGTCAATTAAATATTAAACGAACTCCTCAAGTGTTCTACTTGCGAATACCGCCAGTTTACATATGACAGGCTACAAACTTCATGTGCCAGCGATAATTTATTTGACAGGGTCAGTGCAGTATGTCGTTGCATATTCTCTTTATTGGCATTGTATGTTGTCAATATTCTTTGGAGGAATCCCAAATCCTCGAATCTAATATTTATATTCATTCATTAATGAAATTAACGAGGGGCCTAACATCTGGTGACAACGATCAAAGAAATACAAATATCAAGCGTGATCTTGTGGTAATTTCTTACATTAAACTTCCTATGAAATACTATCAACTGTTACAGTATGCGCTTATAAACAAGTAAGTTATCAATTGATATCGATTAATTTAAACTTGCATTTGATTCAATAAGACGAGTAAGGTTAATCTGAATTAGAGTTTGATTGATTTCCTCGTAGCCTGCGGTCTGATTTGAATTTTGAGAACGCTTTGATCCAATTCAAATGGGTTTGATGGAAAAGAAAATAGTGCTAGTCTAGGAATCTAGGCAAATGAATGTTGTTAAATATTATTTTTTTATCTACCATGAGCTCGTTCATCATCAGTAATGGAAGTAGTATTTGCAATACCTTGCTGATCGTATGCTGGAACTGAATATCCAGACGTTGCAGTCGAACGATTCGAAAGCACCCCGACTCGTTGGCAAACACTCAACACTACTGACAGACATGGTTTCAACGCAATGCAAATAAGGGATACAAGGGGGATACAACTATTGTATTTATGGGAATTCGCGCTCCCAGGGGGAATATGCGTGAAGTTCCGAGCTAAAGGTTAGGTAAGCCTTCCTTTCGTTGAAATAAAATAGTTTTTCGCCACTGACAGTATTTTTTCGATTCACTGCTGTCCTGTTGCGCGCTACTTTATTCCTCAACTTTTATCTTGTTTCATGAACTTTGTTTTCAACTTACTGTTTCTATGTACCTTGTGCATAGATTCCGCGTTCTCTTTACTCCATCCTAAATAGTGTATTCCTCTTTCTTCTCTATGGAGCGCCTTTGTTGTGGTTAGTGAGGTTCAAAGCAACATCTAATCTTGCACTTTTTACAAATCTCCACCCAACCAATTTTTAATTGTATTGCCTTAGCATTTAAGTGGAAAGTATTTGACAAATGCACCTTCAGAGGATTCGCTTTAACAGCCAGATGCCATTCCCTTGATATCGTGTTAGCCTGGATTTACTGCCGCCTTTCTTCCGAAGAATGCGTCAGTTCTTTTTCAGCCTGTCAGTGTTCACTGTTCAAGTTCTTGCGACTGCTTTCCAATTTTGCTTAGCGTCAAAGACTTTGAAAAAATGATTTTATGTATTATTTTCATTAATTTTGTACTTCTTATAGAGATATCGTTGATGGTGAAATATACTTAAAGATCAAAATGGAAAAAGTACAAAACTTTTGACGTGCATAGTTGCTATTGCTCACTGTGTCTGACATACGCATAATGAGAAAAGCATTATAAGTATACAATATTTATTATTATCATTCTGAAATATTATATGTATCACAATCGATTTCACATGTGAGGTTTCATGAGGTACTTGATGCTTCAATTTGATGAACTTGGTTTGAACTTTGAAGAACTTGGTTGTTACGTTCAAGAACTTGATTCTCAATTGGAGGAAAGTGATTTTCTTTTTTTTTTGTAATTGAAGTGCATGTGGTGAAATTTTATTTTCATTCGTATGTAATAAATTTTCCATTTGAGTTTAATTTTCAATTATAGGAAATTAAATTTTACTTTGATCAACTTGAATTTCAGTTGGAAGAATGAGACCTGGAACTGGTATAGAGTGCTTATAACCTTAACACCTTAACAGCGATGGGTTAAACTGAATTTAAATATTAAATTCGAATTTAAAGTCAATTGTAGCAGGCAATTTTGAAAATGGTAAACATTAATTGGATTGTGCCTTCATTTAGCTTTCATTAAGTATTTATTAAAAATTGAGTTAGTGACTGCAAATCGGTTAGCAGCATTATGAAAATGCCTACAATGGGTCCCTTCGCAGGAAACGTGTAAAGTCAGGTTATTTGTTTGACTAATTTTTCGAAAATATTCCGTCTCAGATGGTACAACTGCTGTATTTGTGGGAAATTGGCACTCCCAAGATGAAGTGTGGCTTAATGCTGAAGTTTAGGATGAGATTCCTTTAGTTGAAATTGAATTTTTTTGTTTTGTTTCGTACACACATTCATTGGTTCACCATTCCCTTAATTCCATATTAATTAGTACCTTTCTCTTCATGGGGGCACATTTGTTATGGTTACTGGGGCTTGATCTGACTTATCTAGTCTAAGAAGACTTAAACTCTCTCGTAATCCAACCTGTTGAACTTCTACCTTAAAAATTTCTTTTTATAAACAATCTCATGCGACTGGTCACAAGAACACTAGTCTATAAAATCGTTCATGAACGTAGTTTGTTTTATTTGTCGATCGCTCTGCGTCTGAACTGGGGCAAAACGTTTTAAAACAAATTTTACGTACACTATATTTAACCGCTGGTACGTATACAACGAATGATGAAATAACATTTTTAAGGGTCAAAATAGCACATGGGGTTTTATTGATGATAATTTTAGTTTTGTCTGAACATACTTGTGTACTGTTATATGGGAATGTGCGGGTACACATTATAAAACAGTGACGGGGAAGAAATCGTGCTTATAGGACCATTCATAGGGAATCTCATTCTCGAGGTAAAAGGAACCCCTACATTGTGATGAACGTATTTGCAAGCAGACGTTTTATCATTATAAGATTTTATTATCAGTGCTGGGAATTCCAAAGAGAATATACATAGAGTAACTATAATATGACAGTCAGAAGTAAAAAATGAAATTCGAGGACCTCCTTCCATTTTTTATTATAAACCTCATTATCCTAGATATCGCTCAGTGTATATTCTCCTTTGTTTTCCATTAATTATGATAAAACTTATGAAGTCTGGAACGTTTGCTGGTGAAGATGTTCATCACGGCGCTGTTCTTTTCTTTAGAACAAGGTGAAGTATTTAGAGTAATTCCATTCAAAGTGTTGTAATATTTATACATGGTTCCACAACATTAATCTTGCGTCCCACAGACTTTTTACATGTTCAGTAAAAGTAAGTTTATTATCAGAAAGGAACGTGAAAGTGTTGATTCAGTCCAGTAGAATGCCTTAGAAAGTTATCGCAGGCGTTCCTTGAGGATTGCTGCGTGATGTAAACATCATTAGCTTGAGTTTACACGCGTGCTGAGTTATTTTCATAGCCACTCCTTCAAATTGTCCAGAAATTTCTTCATATCGTATCGTCATTCTTCGTTATAATCATTTAATCTTGCATAAAAGACGGCAACGTTGACTAAAATAAGTTCAACAACTTTGAAAGAAACCAGTCGAATTGGTTAAAATAATGAACAAACCTGGGTGTACGCTTCGTAGCTATAGAGCTCTATTAATACTTGATAAATTTCATCCGACATCTTCAAAGTATATAAAAACAAGTGAAAGAGATATCAAATGATCCAGTCCAGTTCACTGATTGAAATTGTGCGATGTCGCCGTTTCAGTTCTTTCATGCACAATTCCAACTTTTCTCCAGCAGTTATGCCCTCGGTACAGTTTATGTTACAAAATTGTGTAATTTAAAATTTTTGTACGAAGTTTACCGATTTATAATTCTTTTGTACGATGATAACATTCCATTGACTACCAATCGCAGTACTTAACCACTTGATGCTACGTAAATGTAACTTGCGTCGGTTTTTTAAGAAAACCACAATTTTTACTTATGAATAAAACTTCTCGTAGAGCCTTATTTAGGTTTTCTTCTTTCTATGTTTCACCAGTGAAAAGATATTAGAAGTCATCGAAATTTTTTGTTTTCATCTATCCTTTTATTTCTGTGTTTTCTGAAATCTCAATGTTGCTGCGTTTTCTGAGGTAAAATACATTGGAAAGTGGTCAGTTTTTTGCATTCTGTGACTTAACGATGTTTTTGTACGCGAAAATTACTCTATACTCATATGATACCTGTAGCCAGCTCTGATATAGTTCATATTTATACGTGTGACGGGATTGCTCGACAGTTTTTATTGGCTACTGTGGCATCGTTAATAATTATATCAAGCACAGGAATAATCTTCGGTTCAATATATAGGTTTAAAATGAGAAAGATTGTTTGTTGTGCGAAACTTAACCCGGTCGTATTAATTAACTTTATTTTTTACTTCTGCGTAGAAATATCAAAGAATTTCACGTTTGGCAAGATAAAGAAAGTATATTATGGTTTTCTCCATATCATTTTGTACTGTCTAATGTATTCGCTAATAAACCGTAAAAATAAAGGTTCGGCTGGTAAAAATGTAGATTGACTTCGCCCAAGATCTCCTTCAACCTTCGCGGTGGACACAATGCAATGTTTTCTGTTCATTTTGTTCTCCCTAGAACAACAGTTTGAACAAGTCTCTTTTCACGATATAATCAAGGACGTCGTTTTATTTGCTCAAGCTTGGGTGGAAGGCAATTAAAACGTTGACTTCTCATGGTTGGAAGATTGGCAATGATATTGAGTGGAGATGCTGAGCATTTTCACTTGAAATGAAAACAAAGAATAACGCGCTACAAATTAACTTTCGATGCGAACGTTAATCGGCTTCCAGACCTTATAGTTTGTAAGAGACTTATCAGTATGCGTACTTCTACATCGAAGAGGACTTGACTACAGATGTGTACGGAAGTATAATTATAATATTACAGAAGAGCATCCCAGATTTCCGTTGCTCGTCGCTTGAATCAGTGCCCACATACGAAGGGAATTTATGCCATACGCAGTTTCATTTCGTTCGATTTTCGTTGTTTGGAGAATTTGGTTCAGGCGCACCAAAGTCCCATGCTGAATGTTTTAATGCGCGATCGTAACTGCTTTTAATCTATTCTCAATTCTGGGATCTCTCCCCTCAGGGGATACAACTGTTGTATCTAAGGAAATTAGTATTTCCAGGGAGAAGATGCGAGTCTTTATCTATATGTTAAGTGCGAATCCTTTTTAAAGTGCGAATTCACCATAGTAGTATTTGGTGTTACCCAAATGTGAGCACGTTGAATGTTATCGCAATTAACCATTTTCTTGTTGATCACCACTTCATTCTCAGTAAGATTCTTATTGGTTTATTTTAGTATGTTGTTGGTAGGATGCGATGCGTTGCAGCAATCGAGAGTTATGCGCATAAAAAACAACTGAAGGGTACGCATCTGTGTTCAAAATGTTGCAGTTATTTTATTTCATTAAAACTCACCGATTTGTTTTAACAGAATATATCCCATCAGGGTTGAAGCTGCGCTTCAAAAATTCAGCTGCAAATGTTTTAAGAGCGCTGCAAATCGTGTTTCATTTGCTCTTGTTAATTTAGGTGAGAAAATTATGCGATATTCATCACTTCGGAGGTAAAAAAAAATGAAACTCGTAACTATTTGACGTCCAAACCTCATCGGTGGAATATTTTAGATCGATGACATTGATGGAAGTGTGCGCCATGCAGTTAGTGCAAGGTTCCTGCAGCTTTAGTAATTTGAAGGAGATATGATTAGAAGTCCCTTCCCGTGAACTGATTACGCGTGGGTAGCTTGTATCTTACAAGTGATTCTAGTTTATGCTTTGGCGCAACTAGTTGCACATTTCGCACGCTGAGAATTTTTTATTAGGTCATTTTGTGCTTGATTCATTCCGAGCTAATTTCAACGAGAGCGTGCGTTCTAGTGTCTTCACACTGAAATTCTAACTTTTTACAATAATTTATTAAAGTTTCCCATCGGTGAAAAATCTGACGTACGTTTTTGTTTTTAAGTGCATCCGGTTTTTTTGGGTTCGAAAAGGTATGTCCGTGGAAGTATCCGTTGAGGGAAATATGTTCAGAAGATGCGTGCGGGGCTTTTACCTTTAGAGGCGTAGCATCTTATGGGGAGCTGAACTAGTGAAGATTTAGAGTAAAGCTTGGAGGTTGGTCACTTCGGACTTATGAAGAGGCTTTTACCTCTCAGTGGCTGCCAAATGGAAATTTACGACAGCGTCTCTCGTCCGACGAAATATATCACGCCTAGCAACCTTTGTAGAGCCTGGCTCACCGGCGGCTGTCGGCCTCGCCCCACCCAGCTGCTCAAGATCTCTTCTTTATTTCCTTTCTGCACTGTTCATCCGTTTAGACATTGGTTTTGTGTCAACTGTCAACCATCGTGAATGAATAAAACTAATTAATTTCAAAGGTACCGTTGTCGGGCAAAATTACTTCTAGAATCCAACTCCTAATGAAATTTTTATTCCACATGAACGAATGATTTGTCAAAGAGAAAACTCAATTATAATGTAAATGTGATTCTACGAATAGCAGATGCTCAGCTTTTTGAAAAGCAAGTACAACACGACAGCTGCGTAGATAATTTCTTTTGATGCCTAGCAGTGTCATATGTCGTATACGAGGCCTGTCGAAAAAGTATCCGACCTTTGGCCAGAAAAAATACTTCAACAACCTGACGGGGTTGGGACCCTAATCCCCTTCAAAGTAGGCTCCTTGTGCTTCCACACACTTAGCCCACCGATCCTTCCACTGCCGGAAACACCTCTGGAAGTCTTCTTTTGGAATGGTGTTCAGCTCTGTCGTCGCGTTCCGCATTATCTCTTCTCTACTCTCAAAACGGGATCCTTTCAGTGGTGTCTTCAATTTTGGAAACAACCAGAAGTCGCAAGGAGCCAGGTCTGGAGAGTAGGGAGGTTGGCGAACGGTCGTAATTCCATGTTTGGCCAAGAAATTGCGGATCAAATGGGATGAATGTGCGGGCGCGTTGTCGTGATGCAAGTGTCAGTTGTTCGCAGTCCACATGTCTGGTCTTTTGCGCCGAACTGCATCACGAAGTCGCCGGAGAACATCCTGATAGTACTCCTTTGTCACTGTTTGTCCTTCCGGTGCGTATTCGTGATGCACAATTCCACGGACATCAAAGAAAACAGTCAGCATCGAAGGAGTCAAACAGGCAATGCGACGATGGAGCTGAACACCATTCTAAAAAAAAAACTACCAGAGGTGTTTCCAGCAGTGGAAGGATCGGTGGGCTAAGTGTGTGCAAGCACAAGGGGCATACTTTGAAGGGGATTAGGGTCCAAACTCCGACAGGTATTCGAAATATTTTTTCTGGCCAAAGGTCGGATACTTTTTAGACAGGCCTCGTATTTCATGTAAATCTACTTTGTTTTCATGATTAAATGACAAAACAAATGCTGTGCACAAATATGTGACTTGCTGATGTTCCATTTTTAGTGTTACGGGGCTAAATTCGATTAAATTCCCTCGTGCATTTTCATTTGTGTTCTCGTAACGTCAACCATGACAGCGTTTAATTTTGAAGCTATTGTAAATAACCTCTTGCATATTTTTAGGAATTTCTTGTCTTTACAAATTCCAAAGTGGGTCGGATTGAAGTTACCTTTGCTGTCTCCATTCATGTGCAAAATGTTAGGTATGGCTATCATCAGTAAACAATGTCTAGTGCTTCACACACATTTGGAAAAAATCGGGTTTGTTTTTGAAAAAAAATGATGAGCTTCATTTTTAACGAGGTAGGCGTGAACATTAATTCCAAATAAGCTCAGTCTATACAGAAGTGTTGTTTGAATGCATCTAAATATTTGTAATAACCTGATTGTGTTCGCGTTCATGACGCGATCGTTAGCAACATCACTCGAATTTTACTGCAAAGTTTGCTCTCTCTTTTCGAGTGAAGTTCTGCGTGCTCTTCCATTCGATTCTTCGAATATCATGCTATAATATCTTCATTATTACCCTATCATCACTCAAAATCTGAATGTGTGTGATCAGCTCATTTATTTATGCAGAAATCACTACATCTCCAATTTCCCGTGCATTAATTATTTTAATACGAATTTTGTACCCCTCAGAGGGATACAACTATTGTGTCTATGGGAATTAGCGCTCCCAGGGGGACTATGTGAGGGCCCGAGCTGAAGGTTAGGTAGGCTTTCTTTTTGTTAAAATAACATAGGTTTTTGTATTGTTACAGACCATCTTTTTTCGGTTCACTGCTGTCCTGTTCTTTCAGCACCTACTACTTTCTTCTTCAACTTTTTTCTTGTTTCATGAACTTCTTTCCTAGCTTACTGTTTTTATGCACCTGTGCATAGATTCCGCGTTCCCTCAACTCCATACTAAATGGTGCCTTCCTCTTTCCTCTCTTGGAACATCTTTGTCGTGGTTAAGGGAGGCTAAAACTTCCTTATATAATAATAATAATTCTGCATACATTCCAAGTTCCCTTTAACTCCTAACCTTCTTCCTTCCTCTCTTTAGATATTTGTTGAGGAAAGTCCATCTCTCTCAACTGTTGTACATATTGGAATTAGAGCTCCCGAAAGGAAGACTTGAGGTTCCGATTTGAGGGTCGAGTAGGTTTTCTTTTAGTTGCAATAGAATTAGTTTTTCCCCTCTTAGAGATATAACTATGATACAGTAACTATGGGAGTTAGCGCTCCCTGGGGAGTAAGTGAGTTTCCGAGTTAAAGACTGGGAAGCCTTTTTGTTAAAATAGAATAGGTTTTTGTTTTCCTACTGACCTTTTTTTTCAGTTTGCTACCACTATGCTTCACTGCACCTACTACTTTATTTTTCAAATGTTTTCTTGTTTTATGAACCTCTTTCAACCGCGCTAGTTTAAGGCCCAAGGTGTGGAGCCACACTCCTTGGGGATAGATTCTGTGTCCTGAATTCCCTTACTAAATGGTACCTTCCTCCTACCTCTCTTTTGAACACCTTTGTTGTGGTGAGAGAGGCCTAAACTAACTATTATGATCTAATCCAATCTAGCTGGTCTACTAGTCTTCATCAACACTGGTACCGAAAATGAAGCGATTTTATTAGTTGAAGGCAAAAATTAATTGATGAAAATTTTGTAAGTGAATTTTCAAGTGTATATCCTTTCTTAAATCGATTCACTATTCGCGTGTGAGGCTATCATGGAAAAATGCTTGAATTGATAAAAATAAATTGTGAATAAAAAATTGCAGTCATTACGTCGAGTTTAGGTATCTAGTTCAGGTACTGCGTACTTCGGTGTGCGATCTCGTAGCCGCAAAAACACTTTCGTATGCGATCGCGTAGAGTGAAGACTGTATCATGGATATTGCAATGTTGTAATAAAATGAACGTGTTCGAGCTTTTAAAGTTGGTTGAGGAAAATAAATCTAGAAATGTTCAATAAAGAGTTCCACAATAAAGTTGGAACTGATTAGAAAACAGTCGCTTTTTCTCAGAAAAAAGGGTTTATTAAAAGAATAACAAAACGTTGCACCATGACTTTGTTGTACGAAAAAATGTAAGAAATGCAGAAAGAAAATGACTGAAATTTAAACTTACACTCTGTTGTAAAAAGAGAAACTTAAACGTATTATATTAGTTTAGGAATCGTGTTTTTACTTTATATGATACCGGACTGTTTAATTCATCGATCAATGATGTCGATTCAGTCATAAAAGTTCATACCCAGGCTTCACACTCAAAGTGGATGTAAGTAAATAAATTCCAATCATATCTTGGTCATTTCTCTTGGAGACGAAAAGCAATATTGAATTTTTTTGGGCTGCTAACCTGTTCAACTGTTTGGTAAGAGAATAGATTATTATTTTTAATTCTTCTGTTCGATACTTGTAATAGAAATTACAATACGGCATAACTGTGTCCAAAATGCTTTAAAAAGAATCCCCAGTATAATAATTTGCTTTATTTATATATGCATATACTGTATAACCTTTTTGCAATATTCCCAACAATTTATATATTTGAATGGTGTCATGGATGCTAGTCAAATGATGTAAAAAAACTGGCATCTGCTCGCTTGTGTGTACAAGTTAATAAATATTGCGGCAAAGAAAATTGAATGCATTGTTCAGAGAAATGCAACTTATCGCGAAGAAAAAGAGAATTTTTCAAGAACTTCGTGGAAATATTAAACAATAATACAGAGATGTTACTTTCCTGTTTAATTCGTCCGTCTCTCTGTCACGCTCTTAAGGATGCTTAATGACCGTATCTGGAATTAGAGTTTCCCCAGTGCACGAGTACAAGAATATTTTAATAGCTGTTCGTATTAGGATGGATATATTTGTTAAAGGAAACTATCGAATCCCGTCATTTTTGACGGGCCGTGTACTTAAGTAGATATAATAATTATATCACCGCTGGGATCGCAGATTGAAGTCTAGTGTTACTCCTTGTTGCATGGTGTGAGTAGCGACGGACAGACCATGCAAGCAGCCAACTGGGTATTGTTATAGAATGGGTTTGTGGTATGGATGGATTTAGTTGAGGTCATCCAGCGCATGTTTTGCTTCAAGGAACATTTGAGGAGGAGCGGAGAGCATGTGAGAAAACTCTGGAGCTAAACAGTTCAACTATACCGTATGACCCAAAAAAAGGTCTACCCATGTTTGAAACGTCATAACTCTACAACGAATTGATATTTGAATCTGTTTGCTTTATTCGACGTAGAATATAATTGTCTACCAGTTTCTGCAAGCATTTTAAAAAATACGTAGCCACTCTATAACAGTTAATAGTTAAGGAATAAGCACCAAAATGAAAGTTTCGCCATGTAATTATTTTTTATGGGTACATTTGAAAAACAAAGTGCATGCAACTCCTCCAATCAATTTAGAAGTCTTGAGCATCCACATCACGGCAGAGGTTAACATTTTAAAATATATTCTACATCGTGTGAACAAAAGTAATGAAAAGCATGAGAAAAAGAGCCCAGGTTTGCGTAGATAGGAATGACAATCAAGTAGAAGGAAGAAGATAGTAAAGACAATTGTGTTCAATAAAGACTGGATTTCTTTCTACATGTGCAGAGACTGGCGGCAGACAATTATATTCTACGTCGATTAAATCAAACAGATAAAAAATACCTTAATTCGTTGAAAAGTTATGACATTTTAAACATGGGTAAATTTTTTTTTTGGGTCATACTGTATTAGCCTAGTTTGTCGGTCAGTTATCGTTTCAAGTTTTCACAGTAACACTTTTCAAGTTTCCTGCCTGTGTAAGTGTTCACACGGTTCGCTTTGGCTAATGCGTAGTGAATTTGATCGAAATGAACTAAGAGTTGAGCAAAAGAATCCAGCGGCACCAGACGATTGACCAAATGGTGGCCAGGATTGGCAGTGTGGCTCGTGCTGTGGTGGTGGCGCAGATCGTTTACTACGCCGTGGCGAGCCTGCCTCGGTTTAATAAGGGCCAAATGAGGGCGCGAGGGCAGAAGGAGCAAATGAGGAAGCAAGTTAGGCGAGCGTATGAGGCATTATGCTCGTTGTCACGCGGTGGGGGCTGGTGAGCACCAACACCGACCGGCCTCGTGTCACATCAACTAATAGGAACTGTCGCGCAGACATGCTCTTCCATCTCCCTCATGTTGGCCCTCCCTTCCTTCCTTTCCTCCTGCCTTAATTGTACTCGAGTCTCTTGATTTTTGTACCTGATGGACTCGTTTTTCACTCATTGAAAAAGTGATAACCTCTTTGTTCTATTATTTTTGCTATTCTATATATTTTTTGTTGTTAAAGGTAATTTTGTTAAAGGTAATTGGAAGGATTTCCCATCGTAATAATTTAGCATGAATTGTTCATCGCTCATTTATTTTGTCACCAGTTTTTCATAGATGTCTTCTCCTCTTTCTTTATTTTCTGTTTGATTTTAATTCTTCCAGATTAGGACATATATGTATTCATATGCTGATAAAAATGCATAGTTTCACGGAGCTGTGTTTACGAAGGAACTCGTAATTCTTAGTCCTTAGTCCCTCATTAAAATTTCTCTTCTATTTTTCTGTGAAGTATCTTTTGTTCGTCTCATTACTTTTTTCCGGCGTTACTTATTGTGATGTAAAAATGTTTTAAACAATGGTACCTTGGTCCGAAGAGCTTTATTTTGCTGCTTTTGTTGCGTACATCTTATCCTCAAAAGGTGAGGAAATGAGTGACCGTTTCAGTGGCAGCGATGACCTCAGAAGTGGGCGAGGTTATCAGTGCATAATTATTTAAGTGCTGGCAACGCGTGACTGCCATATCATGGTTGCGTTTTATGCTCTCAGCTCAAATTACTTCCTTTTCGTTGTAACGTTTAACTTGGTTCTAAAGAGGATTGAAGTAATTATATTAGCTGATCTGTCTCACTTTCCTTTTTGAGTCACGCGTTCTGTGATGTAAGATTTTTTTTGTGCGACCTTCTTCAGTACTTTTGTCATCTCCAGCTGTAGTCGAGTCCATTTTTATTCTGATCGAAGCGTGGCAAGCCAGTCCCGTCTAACTCATGCGCATCGACCGTGTTGTGCATTTTGTCTGGGTCTTGAAGAAAGACGTCTAAGGTTTGAATTTTGCGCAAGTTGCAATAATGATCACGCCTTCTCGGTATTTGCTTGCAGCTCAACTATGTCGTATAGAATGCGTTGCGTGCGATGAGCGTGTCTCCTATAGAAATGCCTGTGCGACGCAACTTAACTAAACGCAGCGCGGCGGTGTTCAGATCCTGGGGAGTACGTCGCCACTGCCAGAGTAATTTGTCCGACTTGTTGCCCTGAGAAGGATGGCTGGCGCTCGTATCGTTCGGCTGGTCTCATGCCATCATTGTGATAAATGAACGAGGCTCCCCCATGGCTCTTCTCGCTCACGCCGGAGTTGACCGTCCGTGCTCCCATACACTCCCAAATTTTGCGGCGTCTGCTTGCTGCCAGCCCTGCAGTACTTGGGCTAATGGGCTGCATTTATTATACTGTTAATGTATGTTCTTTACATCAATTCAACTTCTTCATTTCAAAGACTTCTAGCTAAACTAATATCATGTACGTAATTAGTCAATATTTACAATTCAGTTACTGATGTGAAACACAGCTACGAATATTTACCTGAGTAATAAAGATAAATCGAGGTAACTGACGCATAATCACTCTACGTTTAGAATCATAATCACACTACGTTGGTGTCGTGGTATTATTGCATACTATATTTTTACCAGCAACTATGGTGGTACGGATGAGTCAAGGTTACTAATCTGAACCTTTTAATAAAGTTTGAATTCAATCTCCAGCTGCATAGAAGCTTAACGAAATTGAATCCAAACGTATGCAGTGTCTGCATGACAGCGTGCATGATTTCTTTGCCTTGAGAGGCTGTCCAAGTGCCCTTCCGGTGTCTGAGCGACATTAACTTCTGTGTGCGTTATATCGGTCTAGCAATTTGATGTTCGCACAACGATGCTTTGGGCGGGTTTATATTTATTGACAGCTGACGAATATTCATTGATTGTCCAGTAGGAACCAAACGTCTGAACATCTCTTGCTAGTCAGAAGCTAGGAACACTTACTTCGTGATAAGAAGAAATGCTCCTCATCACATGAATTTCTCGTGGCTTGCTTCATTGCGAAGAAAAGACCAAAGAATAGAACAGTTCCAATGAATTTGTTGAGCTTCGTGACTGCTAGTTACCAGAGCGCGTAGAACATAGGAGCTTATTTGAACACGCGGCGGTGCTTCATTAACCACAAACAGCGAGTGATGGCCGGGGGGCTCGTTAGGCTTCATTGCAGTACACGCTACTAATTTTTCCCACAAAAAAGCAAGCACGAGAATGTGCTTCATTAGCCGCCCACCGCTGATTGCTCGCCCGCATGCCCATATTTTATAGTCCTTCACTTGCTCCATTAACGGGCATAAATTTACGAGTTCTTTCTATCATCTCTGAAGTGCTGCGCTGCTGAGAGCAGCATAACACGCTTGTAAGTGGTAATTATTGGCTCAAACAAGCTGTCATTCGTAAAAGTTGAAGCAAATTATTTTCCAAATAATAATTGAATCAGTTTTTGGGCAAGTTGTGATAGTAAATTATTGATACTCCGCCTTGGAAACCGATAATTAATTATTCATGCTATTTTGAGAATGGTTTTCGTGAAAATTTTTAAAATTCAGAATCATAAATTGGGATGAATGTACAAGATTTCTTTACTCTTTTGGGTATTTTATTCGTTTGTAGTATATTAAGGCACCTTTCCGAAATTTTGTGATAAATAATCAAAAGTACACAGGATACAACATGCAGCGAAAAATCGTTCGGGACTTTCTTAATCTGCAGCTCCATTTGTTTTGAGTATCATTTGAAGTTGAAAATACTGCTCCACAACAAGCTTGCACCCTTATAGCATGCAAAGCTACATCAGACGTCTCCGAGCTGACGTTCCATTTGCGTTGAGAGAAGTTTCATCTATTGTAGCACAGGACACTGCTGGTGTAAGCTTGGGCTTTTGGGATGCAGTTGTTGCACATGGCTAATTAAGTGTCCTCGAAGTCTCCATCACGCTGCCCTGATCTTCTTCTCGCTACACTAACTTATTCGGTCTTGGAACCAATTATCGGCTAACTTATACTGGCAGTTTTACGAGTGCGGAGTGTGGTGCGTTTCTCTTCAATTGGTGGCGTGGAGGTGAGATCTCGTCCCATTCTCAGAACTAATTCTTCGTTGCTTACTTTTCAAATTACTGGACAATACACCAGTACATCTGTTAAAATGGGCGTCTGCTGTTCGAGGGGTTGTGTCAATAACATGAGACATAGGATCTGGTTGAAAGTATGTGTGATTTCAATAACTTACGTGATTAATCCAAAACTGCTTATAGTAAGTAGGATTAACATTGGAATTATGCTTGCGTTTACCCTCGGAATCAGTAAACGCGGCGAATCTTCGTATTCCTCTAGGTTTTTCCCTTTACGTTTTATTTTGTTTTTAAGTTGTTAGTGTTGATGCTACTTCAGCCTTATTTCTTTTCGTTCGTATCTCGTTAGGGTGGCTTTGGAGACCTGTTCTAGTTCTGCATATAAAATGTATTCTCAGGACGCGAGCTTGCCTGCATAAGTGAGGAAGAAATTACATGCGCGAAATGAAAATATTAGCTGCTAATGTATTAAAAAAATTTCAGGTGTTATCTCACCACTAACTAATATTTTGGAATCTCAGTTTATACATGTAAGTGTATTCGATTTCCACGTTCAGCTGTTGGCTTTACATTAGGTGAGCATGTCTTTCTCTTCATCATAATGGATTAAATTTTCCACTATATGATGTTTCAAGCGCGTGATTCGAGTATTCAATGCTGTCTGCGTTTTTTCGTGCTAAATTTGGGATTTGAAGGACCTCTCAGGGAGATACAACTATTGTATCTATGGGAATTGGCACTCCCAGAAAGAAAATGTGAGTGCCCGAGCGCAGAGTTAGGGAGGCCTCCTTTTTGTTGAAATAAAATGTTTTTTTTTTTGTTCTATTAAGAACTATCTCGTTTCGGTTCACTGCTGTACTGTTTTTCAGCACCTCTGACTTTCTTCTTCAACTTTTATCTTGTTTCATAACCTTTCTTTTTATCTTACTGTTTCTATGCGCATGGGATCCTTCGCAGGAACACCATTTGTGCATAGATTCCACGTTCCCTTAACTCCATACTAAATGGTGTCTTTATCCTTCCTCTCTGTGAACATCTTTGTTGTGGTAAAGGGAGGCTAGAACTGATGTATAATCAATCAATACTAGTAGCACTTTTGCGTGCAACTAGTTGTGAAGACACCCACGTGCGATTCAGAGAGTATTGGTTACTGAGTACTTTTTAGGAAGGAGAATGTGCTAATCGTGTCAGTCATCGTCCTTTCAAAGTCTACAAAGATGCTCTGTCTACAAAGCTGCCCTAAACCAGTCATATTGTAGATGGTTGTGCGCACACATATGGTGGGTGTCAGGAGTTGATTATATTTCAGGGTTTGGGTTTTTTCTTTCTGGTTTTTCTTTTCTTGTTCCTTTTATAAACGTAGCAGACCAGCCGTTTATCTTCCTTGGTGCGAATACTGTGAATGCTCAATTTTAAGCCTCTTTGAGACGTCTGTCACTGCTATTCACGACGCAGCGCGGTTACAGACATTAAGCTCTCGTGCACACTGACGCTGCAGGGGCAGCAGGTCTGCAGGCTACCCTAGACCTGGCGTGTTGTGAGAGGCCTGCGCGCAGTATCGGGTCTCCTAATGCCTTGGCTGGTACAGTGCAGCTTCAAAGGCCAAACTATGTTTTGCTTCAATCTGGCCGATCACTTGCTTGCTGTTTACTTTGGTGCAGGCTTACTGAACCGCGCCTGTGCCTTGCATTTATAATCCTCTCCATGGTTGTGTAGCCCTGGAGCCCTCCGCCATGCCCTTATTATTTTCCTATTTTCATTTATCAAGTTTTTAACTTTGTAGTATGGTGTTGGTCTGTTGCGTGTTATTATTTTCAAACTCTCCGCTTTTCAGATTCATTCAGAGACGGAAATCTGTTACGAGTTGACTGCGTCTGCTAGAAAGTTAGAAACGATTTGTATAATGCTCCAGTAAAGTATCTCTATTAATTAATTTACAAGTGGTGTACAAAAGGAGTATTTATGTCTGAGTTATTATTTATGAACATATTTTTATAAAAATGAGGGTATTCTTAACCAGAAGGTAAGTGGTGGAACTATGTCAGAAAACTGTTGCGTGTTCTTCACCGTAGAGATTTGACCTTTCTCCGATTTTGATGATGATTTTGATGATTTTGACTACTGTATTTGAAATGAACCCTGCCACGTTCCATCATGCTTGCTATGTGGAGCTCTCCAATAGGGTCACTCAGCTTCTTTCTTGCATTTTTCATTTCTAAGGAGTGCTCCGATGCACCCTGTAACTGTTAAAATATCCTCTAAATTTACTTTTTAATATATTCTTTCTTAATTTTTTATTAGTGGTGCAATAAATGATGGAAAGATGATGGAAAGAACTCATAAATTTATACCCGTCATTGGGCAAGATTATTTTCATGAAGTGGTCAATGATGTATGGGCAAATGTTTTCTGATATCCTTCTCTTGGGAGGTTTGAGTGAACATTCTGGTCTGCCGCTGCGCGTTAAGGATAGACGAGGCTATAGGTGAGATGGAAAGAGAGCTCATTATATGACGGTAGGTAGAGAGGTAGGTCTTGAAACAGAAAAGAGGTAATCTTAGTTTATCTTATCCTTTTTGAGCTGCGCATGAGCCGCGGGAGACCAGCACGCCATTCATGGGAGCTGCGAGGCAGTGCAACAGGTTAATTTCCCCGAGGACGGCGACGGCCGCACTTCAAACTAAGCTGCTCACTCCGCTCCTCGCATGTCATAGAAATCACGAGTCCTTCCCTTGGAGTCGCTCTCTCGTATTGTGAGAGGGGTGGGCAGATCGCATATTTTCGGCCGTTCTAATCCTTGCTTATTTTTAAACACATCCGTTGAAAAATTTTCGGTCGTGGTAGTCTCATTCCTATTCATTTTTTAGTATTCTTTTAAGAACTAATGTTTCATGTGTTTTTGAACTGAAAACACTTGCCGCATATACAGAGGCCCCAAGAAGTTTTTAGCTCACCTGCATCAGGCAAAGTGTATCGCTTGTGGGCTTTATGTTTTTCTCGCCTTTCATATCCCTCCATGTCTCTTCTCCAAAATCTGTTGCTCTTTTATTCGGCGCCCCGCTAGTTCTTACTTGAAAATGAATTCGTACCTGCTCACTTGGTAGGGCGAATTAGGCTCAGGCAGTTTTTAGTAATTAGCACACGAGCAGCTGGCTATTGGATTTGTGTTGTCGTTCATGTATGTGAACTACTTGAGAGCGTTAGAGGTATAATGGTTACTTTCTGTATTGGCGGGGTTAATGACGGCACACAATCCTGCTATGCTTTACAGGAATGAAAGTAAATTACATTTGACAAACTACACTTTGTCAAGTTTGTATCGCTTTGCCTACTTGCTATGTAAATAGGCCGGCAAAACTGTCGATCCAATTGTCCGAAATCCAGTGACACATTGGGGGGTCACGGATGAGTGAGTGTATTGTATATTGATGAATTCCCTGGCAGCCATTGAATAATGAACAAAGTACGGCAGCGTGAGAATGATGCAATATTTTTTTTGCTCTGGTGAGCGATAAGCGGTACAATTTATAATTCGTTTGGTGATGCATCGGAATGGCCATGCGATTGGCAATGCCACTCTGCGCTCAAGTAATTGAATAAATTTCGAGACAAGTTTGTTTCTCTCGTTGGGAGAATTTTTCCATTTATTAAATTTATTCTTGGACATTTGCCAGTTGTGTAACCTTTTAAATTAGAGAATTCCTCTCAATAGCTAATCATTTAGTTTTTTACTTATTAATTTCCATTTGTGAAAGTTAGCTCTTTTCATCCAGCAGTAGTTGTAGAATTAATGCGAATTGTGACATTTTCTTGCGATGAAAAAACATGTTCGGGCAGTGACTGTAGTATTAAAACGCTAAATAACTGTGAGTTCTTCCTTATTAACTTTTTTTTCTGATATAAGCATGCTTTCTGAGTTGAATGGAGAGAGGAATTATCATCCCTTTACTGTAGCATTCTAGGCTATTGCCTGACTCCAATGTGTACTACTCGTAAGATACATCATTCCATGATTGATCTAAGCTGTAGCCTCACTATTGTACCAGGGTATATGATACCATGGCTATCGAAGGTATAGCATGGCTGTCTTATTCTAGACTATAGTGCCGCAGTTATCTCGGGCATGTTATACTGTGGCTTATTAGCAAAGGCACATCACACTATGACTAGTGCACGAAGGTTATGGTATGGCTCTAATGCACAAATGCTTGGTACGGCTGTAATGCACCAAGGTATTTATATTTGTGCCATGGCTAATGCACCGAGGGGTTCATACTATGACGCATACATCAGGAAATATCCTACCATGGCATGCATAAGGTTATGTCTTACTATGATTAATCTAACAGAGTAGGTCATCCAATGTCTGTTGTAACTTACACAACTGGATGTAAAGTTTGACGATATTGTCACTTTGAGTAGAATGTCGAACTGCACTGCTTCACGGTTATCTGGTGAGAAAGCAATGACGCCAATATTGGATTAGAATACGTGAAACTAGGAATAGAGATACGTTTTGCGCTTTATGGCTTCATTGCTTCTTTGCAGTATTACTGTCCCCTCAGGGGGATACAATTATTGTATCTATGGGAACTAGCGCTCCCAGGGGGACAATGTGAGGGCCTGAGCTGAGAGTTAGGTAGGCCTTCTTTTTGTTGAAATAAAATGTTTTTGTTATGTTATGGACCACCTTTTTTCGGTTCACTGCTGTCCTGTTTTTCAGCACCTACTACTGTCTTCTTCAACTTTGGTCTTGTTTCATAATCTTCTTTCACAACTAACTGTTTCTATGCCTTTCTGCGTAGATTCCGCGTTTCCTTAACTCCATACTAAATGGTGCCTTCCTCCTTCCTCTCTTTGGATCGCAATTTTTGCTGGGTAGGGAGGCTAAAACTAACGACTAATCTAATCTTCAGCTTCAGCCAAGAAATTGGGCTAACTAAACCGCAAGGTGCTGCGTGCCTTCGTTGTGGTAGGTTGTGTCGCCAAATCTCGCCAATTGTTCAGAATTCAATTTCGGAGTCGGGTTACTCAAAGTGCTCCACTTTTACAATATTCATAATAGGTGCTAAAGATTAACTGAGAAGAGAGGAAATTGGTTTTATTATTGCGTTACGTAAATGTGGCAAATGCAAAGGTAAATGGCAAAACAAGAACACAGCTCAATGTTTAGTAAATTTTTTAATTTCTCGTCATGGCGCACATGGTGACCGAACCAAAATTGACGTCAGTAAATGGTTCCAGGACAATAAGATTGATGGTCTAAGATGGTATAGTAAAAGCTCGGATCTTAGTCCAATCGAGAACTTCTGGTAAATAATGAAAAATAATATTGAATGTTACGGTAGAGGCTCTCTCTCCCAAAACTACAATATGCCATTAAAAATTTTTGGTGGAACAAATTCTGAATAATAAAGGACAAATGACATGATATGTACGTCGTAATATAAGTGTCAATGTGATTTCTGTGTCATTCTTAGACTTTTTGCCACCGCTGGTGAACATGTGAAACGGTGGCTAGAGATGCGTTTTGCACTTCATGGTCTCATAACACCGTTGAAATGAATGTGTGAAGAAAAGAACATGAATGTTTTTTTATTCAATTCCATCAGAACTGAACCAAGAGACGACATCCTGTAATTGTTGCATCTATCTCACCTGTCGTTAGCAGTGCGTCAATTAGGTGTTACCGTGAACCTTTCCCCTATTTTGAAATATAACCAACAATGAAAAAAAAATAGGAAACCATGAAACGAAAAATGAGCACGACTTCTGCCACAAGTTTTGCGGATTTTCTTGTATCTGGGATTACTGTTGAGCGTGAGTTTCCAAATGTATGCTGACTGGGAAAAACAATCCTAACACACCTCCGTAAGTGTCGGTCAGGCAGTCCTACATATCTCCAAGGAGCGCTAGATTCACAAGATGCTCTGATGGACAATGTTCTTTAGCCCATTTTCTTTTTCGGGGCGTGTTGTCAAGTTTTGAATAATGAAGTTTAAGAAGCGTTTTACAGGTATCGTTTAAATTTTAGAATAAAATACTATGAGATTTTTAGTCCGGAGGCTTCCAAGCGTGGTAAAATGGCTCTGCTAACATACCTCGAGTATGGATGGATGTGTAGTCTAGTTTATTCCATGTGGGGGCACGAGCTAAAGGTTAGGTAGGCTTCCTTTTTGTTGTAATAAAATAGGTTTTTGTTTTGTTACGAACCATCTTTTTTCAGTTCACTGCTGTCCTGTTTTTCAGCACCTACTACTTTCTTCTTCAACTTTTTTCTTGTTTCATGAACTTCTTTCCTAGCTTACTGTTTCTGTGCACCTTGTGCATAGATTCCGCGTTCCCTCAACTCCATACTAAATAGTGCCTTCCTCTTTCCTCTCTTAGAACATCTTAGTCGTGGTTAAGGGAGGCTAAAACTTTCTTATATAATAATAATAAGTCTAGTTTATTAGTGTACCTTCTACTTGAACTTGCAAAATTTCGCATAATTTTCTTCAAACGTGGACTTTGAAGACCCTAAATGCGAAAAACACTCATTCCGAATTTGTTTTCCATGTTTTTCTTAAATCGTTAGTGAAATGCGCTTCGTGTTAGTCTCTGTGTAGTTTTTCTATAATTTCAACATGGAATGGTTTTTGAGCTGATTATACGAGTATGGGATGTCTGTTTTGTCAAGGTAGCATAGGATATTCAGAGCATTACCCTGATTTGCTTAACTTGCATAGGATGTTTAGACCCCTTCTCTGCTGTGCTTCACTAGCATGGGATGTTCAGAGCATTAAACCACTACAGCTTTTTAACTTCAATTTAAAAAAGCTCAAGTTGAATTTAAAAAAGCTCAAGTTGAATTTAAAAAAGCTCAAGTTCAATTTAAAAAAGCTCAAGTTTAATTTAAAAAAAAGCTCAAGTTTAATTTAAAAAAGATCAAGTTTAATTTAAAAAAGATCAAGTTTAATTTAAAAAAGATCAAGTTTAATTTAAAAAAGATCAAGTTTAATTTAAAAAAGCTCTAGTTTAATTTAAAAAAAATCAAGTTTAATTTAAAAAGATCAAGTTTAATTGAAAAAGTCTCTAGCAAACTATATATAAAAAAAGGTCAATTTCAATTTTGAAAAGCTTATGTTTCTAAAATTGCACACTTATGTAATAATAATATAATTGAAGTTTATTCATGAGAATTCATATTTATTTAAAAGTACTGACACTGAAAATAGAGTAAACCAAATATCAGACAAACCAAGCTGCTGTAATTTTGTACTCAATTTGACATTCTTTAAGTTTTACCTATGAATCATTTGCTAAACAGGTCATCGGTACTTTTATCTATTGACCAAAATGGTTCGAATAAACTTCATGGAATAAGTAACTGTAGGACAATTAGAAAACTGCACTGACTGAAAAATTGAACATTACTGAGCTTCAACTTTTCAGTCAGTGCATATTGCTAATTGTCCCACAGTTACTTATTACATAAAGTTTATTTGCATCATTTTTGTCAATAGATATAAGTACCGATGATCTGTTTAGCAAATGATTCATAGGTAAAACTTAAAGAATGCCAAATTGAGTACATCACAGCAGCTTGCCTTGTCTGATATTTGATTTACTCTATTTTCAGGGCCAGTACTTTTAAATAAATATGCCTTCTGACAAATAAATTTTACTTATATTATTATTACATAAGTATGCAATTTTAGAAACATAAGCTTTTCAAAATTGAAATTCATCTTTTTTTAAATAAAGCCTGCTTGAGACTTTTTAAATTAAAAAGCAAGGCGAAAATCGCTACACGTAAAGTCATTTTGATTAAAAATGATCAAATAAAACTGAACGTTTCGAACTAACTGTTCGTCTTCAGAAAGAAAATTTCTGTAAAACGAAACCAAATAAGAGAAATTAAAGCACTAAAGTAGTATATATACAAAATCTAAACTTTGAAAAAACACAAACAACGGTAAAAAAAATATGTAAAAGATAAACGAAAAACTGAATTACGTATTGGCAACATGAAGCGGGAAAGCACTTTGGGTGTCATTGAGAGCAGGTTTCATTCTGTAAATATACAAAGATTCGAGAAGGTGCAGATCCGTTCTGTAGGAGGTACTGTTCTGTAAGAAGTGTTCTGTAAGAGGTTTTATTCTCAAGCTGAGAAGCAGCAATGAGGGACTTTTTTAAATTAAACTTGATCTTTTTGAAATTAAACTTGAGCTTTTTTAAATTAAACTTGAGCTTTTTTAAATTGACCTTGAACTTTTTAAAATTAAACTTGAGTTTTTTTTTAAATTGAACTTGACCTTTTTTAAATTAAACTTGAACTTTTTCAAATTGAACTTGACCTTTTTTAAATTAAACTTGAGCTTTTTTAAATTGAACTTGAGCTTTTTTAAATTGAACTTGAGCTTTTTTAAATTAAAGTTAAAAGGCTGTAGTTGCTAAGCGTCAAACGGAAGCCAGTGGGTGTTATCTGCCCCGTTTATATCGGGCAACCGCCTTGGCCGTGTTGTGCTTCTAGCTTTGTACTTCGGCTTGGCAAACATTATCTTAACTTGTAGCAGTAATGCGCCTTATCGATCACTCTAGCTTGTCCTGTTAGCTCAGCCCCCTTCTCTCTTCTTCAGCTCACTTTTCGCGACAAAGGCAGCTATGCTTTTTCGCTATTGATGACATTTTTTTTAACAATCTGCTCTTGCAGCGTGCTTGAGGTTTGTACCAAAGTTACGTTTATCACCTGAAGTATTTTACCGTGAGTTACAGATTTCTAAAAGTTATTTGCAGCCATTTAGTACGTACATCTAGTTTCTGTATGAACAATGCTTTCATTATTTACAGGCTTCTATTGCATTTTTAGTTTACTGCAGGCAATCTTCTGCCTTCGTAGTCCTTATGGCGTGCTCGAGTTCATTCATGTGTGAAATGTTGCGTAACACAACTGTATGCGTTGCTTTTGTACTTCAGCGTTTTGGTGAGCTGTATTTTTTACCAACTGCAATTTCACAGAAGCAACATTCGTATGAAATGAGTTGAAGAAGATGTTTTTAAAAGTTGCCGTAATTTTAATATTGCACTATAGCAATACGCCTCCCACAACGCTGAAGATTTCTACCTGAAGCCAGAAATGAATTAGCCTCTGAAACCTCTAGGTTATCCTTTAGTGGGGAGAAATTTCTCAACTTTATTCCCGGGAATTAATCGACAGGTGTCTATTGACAGGATTTAAATACCCGTACGTATGTGACATCCCCCTCAAAAATCGTAAAGAGACGCATATCACAGCTGAGTTAGTTCGATGTATATTCATTCTGAAATGACGGCAATCTTGTTGTAGTTTGTAAGTGATGTTATGAAACAAGTTTTACACTATGTGTGTGATCGTTATTTAATGAATATACTGTGATTTCAATTTGAGTCTGCGCTCTTGTAGATGAAATTATCATGTTCGGTTGGCTGAGAAAAGGTGTTTAAATGAAAATGTAGCTGAGGCACCAAGATTCAACGAACATACATAGAAATAAATGTGCATCATGAGGAACGAGAAAACGGGTGCCTTTTTTTTTTGAACGAACTTCAGAGGCAAGATTCTAACAAGACCAACGACCTTCACAAGCTAACTGATCTGTGTAGAACTCCTGATTTTAAGGGTACCGTCCGGGATTTTGACCTTTTTTCGTCCGATTCGCTTGAAAATTGACCAGTATATGTATTTTTTGAAAGTAAACCTTTTTTACTCATGTCATTTTTTCGATTTAGGCCGTATTTTTTTTACGAAAAATTAGCTTTTTGATGCATTTTTATGTAAATTTCTATACGTATCAACTCATTGAATTTTGATGCTAGAACAAAACCAAAGACAGTTTTAGAATCCTTGAAGCATTTCTTACAAAGTTATTTAAAATTTTAACGTTTCGAAAAAAAATTTCTGTGATAAGCAATACTTTATAATATCACAAACAATTATTTTTGGGTTTGGAGCCGTATAACTTTTTTTTTCTAAAATTTGGGAGAGTCCAAATTATAACTTTGTTAGAAATGTTCCAAGGATTCCAAAACTGTCTTTGGTTTTGTTCTAGCATCAAAACTCAATGAGTTGATACAGTTTGAATGTTGAAAGGTATATGTTTTGGGTATAAACCAAAACAAAAATTTTTGTTGAAGTGTAATATAATGGACAATTTAGGTAACTCAATGCAGTTTTAATTTTTGATTTCGATAATTTCCATGCATAACTTCATATTCACAGTGTGAATTGTGATTTCCCCCAAAAAATATAAATGGAAAAAAAATTCTATATATAAATATAAATTATGCAATTCTTCATTTTCAGTCCGATTCTTATGAAATTTGACTATAATATGTAACTTTAAAAAAACACAGTTTCTTCTATTCATTTTTTTGATTCAGGCCTTAATTTAAAAAAAAATTGAGATACTGGTTTTTGAGGTCATTTTCATGGATATTTCAAAACGTATCAACTCATTGAGTTTTGCTGCTAAAACAAAACCAGACACAGTTTTAGAATCTATGGAATATTTCCAACAAAAGTATTTTGGAAAACTATTCCTTTCCCTTTATATTTTCTGTTTATATGGGGTCGAAATCAGGTCAAAAATTCAAAATTTTTGTCCCATTACCCCCTCCTGGCGGGGGGGGGGATTTATTGTCCGTAGCGCCATCAAACTTTAGGACCGAATTGTCCACCACCTAAGGGTTCTTTTCCAACAATAATATGAAAAAAGCTTACCGGACCGACAGGGGCCTGGCAGGGGCTTCGGACGGTACCCTTAAGTTAGTTCTACAGTGGAATAAATTGCTCTTTAATTATGCTTTCCAGGTACATTCATCTTCACATATTGAGGGCTAAAATATTATTTGCAGTAAGAAGTAAGTTGAACATTATTTTAAGCTGTTTTTTTTTGTGGTATATTGAGTTGAGATTTTAAATACCCACGTGTGGTAAACTGGGTGCAGAAAAGATAATCGTTTTCTCATTTGCTAATCTTCTAATTTCACGGCTAGGCTGTTTTCTTTTAAGTAAATGCGTGAAGTAAAGGAAGAAGAAATAGAAATGAAATGGTTAATGAAGAGACTCCTACTAGCATACTTATTCCAATAACGAATACTTAAGTTCTAGAGCGTATGTATTCTAACACCCGTTTCAGAATACAAATAGCATCCGAGAGCATTCTTTTAGACCGGTGATTGTTGAAAAGAAAAGGTATATGTATTTTAAATAGTAACCTATTGACCAGAACAACTTAGAAACTACACGTGACGTAGTTGCACCGTATGATTCTGTTGTGATACTTCCTCTCTTCCAGCCAATGCGTTCATTTATGAACCAAGTCTATTTTTTTCCTCAAATAATTTTTACAGACATGGAAAATCACTATTGTCGAAACGCCCAGTATTTTAAGTATGATTTTTCTTTCGTTTTATCGACGCCTTTTGAATTTCGACCTCTAAATCAAAAGTTCCAAGCGACTTTCCTCATTTTTTCTACATATTTCTATTGTGACGTCGCAATAAAATTTTTTTTAAGCCTTCAAACTTGTCTTAAGCGTCTCAGAGTCTCTTGGGGAATGCCAAATCCTATTGAAACGCTAACAAATACAAACACTTGAAGCCGTCCTACCGGAAAAAAGTTGGAAATCTTACCTGACTACGAGCGTCGCTGCTTTCCTAACATACATTACTCGACGATACTCTGAATAAGCGAGAACTACCATAGTAAGAACATAAAATATTTTTATAACGTCTGAGCAACACAAGAACGAAGTACGGTTTACGGTCATAGTATATTAGATTATAAAAAAGTTCGGACTTTCTAATTTCAACAGAGGTGTTCCCAAAAGAGGAAGACACTATGTATTTTGAAGTAAAAAACAAGGAATTTAGCATGGAGTATGTCCCTGCAAGCGTCGCCTAGAAACATTACGAGATTGGGAGAAGTGTATGAAACAAAATAAAAAGTAGGAGGAAATAAATGCTCCGTGACAACAGAAAAAAAACTATTTTAAATCAACGAAATGAATGCCTACTTAACTTTAAGTGTGGGACTTCTCATCTTCCCATGAGAGCGCTAATTCCCTTAGATACAATAGTCGCATCCCCTGAGAGGTAAGGTTCACAGTAATTTCTTGTAATTTTTGCTGTGACCAACTTATACCAGATAATTCGCAGAAGCAAACTTGCTGGAGCACGCTTATACACGTTCACTGCGTTTCTGCGGTTGCTAACGGTTCGTTTGGTTAGGTTGTAAATGGCAGAATAGGGAAATCGACTTCACTGCTCGAATAAATTTTTATCCTTGCTGACAAGTATGAAAATGCAATTGCGCGAAAACATTTCACTTCATATGACAGTTATTTTTGAAATAGATTGCGAAACAACTGAAATATTCAATTTTACTGGTACGTGAATAGACAATTTACCGAATGGTACACATATGGCCCAATACGCGAGGAAAGTGTTAAATTGAGAGTATAACTTTCAAAGTATTAGTATTTGAATTCAACGCGAGGAAACCTGTTGACGAATGAACTGATCTTTTCTTAATATTATGTAAATTTGCTACTGACGTGCTTGAGGCTTGCGCGAGCTCTGACTAAGTAGGTTACGCTGAGCACTTCTGCGTGCCTACTCGGCACATATCGACTACATCTACTGAACAGTGCCAGTCAATTAAAGTTCTGCACGATAAATTACGAGTTCAACTGCTCATAGAACATAACCTCTAACAGGACACCAGAGAGTTTCAGGAAAGAACCATGAACCTATCATGTAATGTTACAGACAAAACACCAGGGCAGAATTAGTATTGCAAAAAAATGAGGGTAAAACACGTTTGTTAACTTTTAGGAGCTTTAACAGACCGTATGCCTGAACATACATTTCAATCAATCATTCCTATAATCCTACAAAAAAATGTGTGCTGTTCTTTTAGTTTCGTTGTTGTAATAGAAATAACGGCTACATAAAAGAAGTTAGTTGTTGCAAGAGCTTAAATTCCTAGTAACGTGTTGTTTTGAAAGTGTGTCTTCTACGGCAAGTTTCTCGAGTATAGGTGTAAAATTTCAATTATAAATAAGAATATGAGCTGGAGACATAAAATTATACTTCATTCGTGCAATTACCACCAGTTTTTTTAATTACCACCAGGAATGCACCACCAGTTGACTAGACGACTATATTAGTTAAGGGAGACAACCCAGGGATTTTCGACCCCATTGGCCATTTTTTTTGTTGAAAAAGGATCCTTAGGTGGTGGGCTATTGTGCCCTTAAATTTTATGGGGCTACGGGCACTATACCATTTCCAATCCAATTTCCTCCTAGTGGAACTGAATTTCCTCCCAGTGAAACTGAATTTCCTCCTAGTGAAATTGAATTTCCTCATAGTGAAATTGAATTTTCTAGTAGTGAAATTGAATTTCCTCTTATTGAAACTACATAAATTTCCTCCTAGTGAAATTGAATTTCCACATAATGAAAGAAGTTGATAAAGCACTTTTACAATCAGTTTACTTGGAAATATAACTGCACGTACTCTGCTTGTAACTAAGGTACCATTAGTGATATAATACAGGATTTCATCCGCTTTTATTATTCTGACGAAAAATTGACCCCTCCGAGATGAAGTACAAGAAGATCAGTGATAATGAAAGGAAAAGAATTTATGAAGCTTACATAAACGAGGACGACTGGAGAACAGTTGCAAACGCTATGGGGGTTAATATGAAAACAGCATACGAATGGTTAAAGAAAAAGCAAAAAACTCCAAAGAAAAAAGGTGGCGGTATATCTAAGAAAATAAATGAAATTGTTGAACTGCTTACTTCTACCATTGAAATCAACGCCTCAACTACCTTGGCTGAACTGAAGACCATTATCAGCACCCGTTTCAATATTAATGTTAGCATTAATACCGTGAAGAACTGGTTAGACTGTGAACTTTTCACAGTAAAACTTGTGCGTTCCCAAACGTGCAATATGAACGCCCCAGAAAACAAGGATCAAAGAGCTACATACATGGACAACTTTTTCCAAGTGAAATCAGAAGGCCGTACTACAATATGGGTTGATGAAACCAATTTCAATCTTTTTTGCAAGCGAAAGGAAGGCCGGTCAAAAATTGGGACAAGAGCATCGGTTGTGACACCAGTGAGCAAGGGGTCAAATCTCCATTGCATTGGGGTAATGACATCAAGTAGAATGGTACTCTTTACCACTCGACGTGGCGCTTTCAAAGCTGATGATTGCCTCCAATGGTCCCGAGAGCTCATCCAGGCTTGCATAGACCAGGGGATAGAAAGATCAACATTTATCTTTGATAATGCCCCAGCCCACTGCAGGATTGAAAGCCTTTCAAATGAATATCCATCTGTTCAGTTTCTCAGACTAGCACCATATTCTTATCTACTGAACTCAATAGAACTCGTCTGGAGTACCTTCAAGAGCCACGTGAAACGCAACCTCAGAGAGCGAATGGATTATTTAGTGAATGTAACAGCAAATAATGGACTTTCAATAGCTAAACAAAGAATGAGAGAATTGGAAGTGATTGCAAGAGATGCAATTGAACATATCACTCCAAATATGTTACTCGCCTTCACTAACATAGTAGAAAAATATTATCCAGCGTCTACAAGGAGAGAAGACTTTAAGGAAGTGCCCTAATCTTCTAATAACTACTCATAATAAATAAGTTTCTCTTGTTACATTATTTAACTTTTATGCCAAATATTTACAAGTATATATTTTAGCTTTCACCTGTCTTTGGGTTGTGACTATGGAAATGATTGAAAAGCATGATTTATATATGAAATGCTATTGTTTACATGGGAATTATAATTATAATATATGGTATACCACTATTGCAGATTTTCTCATTCATCCCCATGGCTACAGAAAATAAAAATAATTTTTATTATTAATTTATATTATCACAAGGAAATACAAATTCACTAGGAAGGAAATTCAATTTCAATAGGAGGAAATTCAATATCAATAGGAAATTCAATTTCAATAGGAGGAAATTCAATTTCAATAGGAGGAAATTCAATTTCAATAGGAAATTCAATTTCAATAGGAGGAAATTCAATTTCAATAGGAGGAAATTCAATTTCACTATGAGGAAATTCAATTTCACTAGGAGGAAATTCAATTTCAATAGGAGGAAATTCAATTTCAATAGGAGGAAATTCAATTTCACTATGAGGAAATTCAATTTCACTGGGAGGAAATTCAATTTCAATAGGAGGAAATTCAATTTCAATAGGAGGAAATTCAATTTCACTATGAGGAAATTCAATTTCAATAGGAGGAAATTCAATTTCAATAGGAGGAAATTCAATTTCAATAGGAGGAAATTCAATTTCAATAGGAGGAAATTCAATTTCAATAGGAGGAAATTCAATTTCAATAGGAGGAAATTCAATTTCAATAGGAGGAAATTCAATTTCAATAGGAGGAAATTTAGTTTCACTAGGAGGAAATTGGATTGGAAATGGTATAGATCCCCCCCTTCCCAGGGGGGTGTAAGGGAATCAGAAATCATGAGTTTTGACCCCATGTAAAAAGAAAACAAAGGAAAATAAAACATCTGGCTCTTTTAGTTTTTTTTTGCCATTTTTCAAGGATTCCAAAACCGTCTTTAGTTTTGTTGTAGCATGAAAACTCATTGACTTGTATTCATTCGAAATATCAGAAGAAAATTACAAAAAACAAATATTTCCCATTTTCTGAAAAACTAAGGCCAAATTCGAAAAGATGAGAACGAAATGTTTTTTTCCCCTAAATTCCATATCATGGTTTATTTCAGAAGCATCAGTCCACAAATAAAAATGTACCATTCATCATGAAATAAAAAATAAATGCATTTTTTTAAATGATTTATACATGTTTAATATGCAATTTACAGTGTTGATATGAAATTATGCATGCATATTATTTGTAGATGATAATACAACATGAATACAGCATTCAAGAAAAAATCTCCATTATATTATACTTCACAACAAAATTCATTTTTTTGCCTTTTAGGTAAAAATCTCATTTTCAGCATAAAAATGAATAGCAGTCAGTAAGTTTTCATGCTAGGAAAAAAGACAGTTTTGGAATCCTTGAAACATTCTGACAAACTGAAAGGTCCCGATTTCCTAATTTCTACAGTCAATTTCATTTATCACGGTACAAATATTTTTTTGTGTATTGTAGTTAGTGATTAAAAATCGCGTATCAAAAGAAAAGAAAAACAGAAAATTCAATGATTTTAGTTTGTTTGAAATCTTTCAAGGATTCCAAAACTGTCTTTGAATTTGTTCTAGCGTAAAAACTCATTGACTTCCATTCTTTTTAGAAAATCACTAAAAATGGACTATAAAATTACTGTTTCGAATTTTTTAAAAAAAAATGGCCCTAAATCGAAAAAGTTACGAGTACAATTGTTTTTTTAAAATACATATTCTGGCCAAATTTCAGAACAATCTGTTAAAAAAATTATTAAAATGGATTATACCCCTTAACTTTTTTTCTTTTCTTAGTTTGAAGTACAGAATTGCGGCCAGATGCATATTTAGTGGAATTAAACATTTCGGAATTCAGAAAGAACATTCTAGGAACTCTTTCTGTGAAAAACCTTGAAAGGGGCTGACAAAGCGTCATATTCCTCGTTTCTAATGCCATCAGATTAGATTTCACACTTGAAAACTAACCTGACAGTGTGGCTCCATGTCAAACATGTCTCGGTTATGGTCGCTGATGGAATTTTTGAGGCTTTAATGACTTTTGCCTGACAAGCAGCTCTTTGTCTTGAAGCAGCGGCCAGGTGACGGGATGATTCTTTGCATGTACAGTGCGCACAAGAATAATAAAATGTATTACGGGTGAAATTATGCTAATGTTCACGATAATGGATTGAGCAGCGTTCTTCGCACGCACACTAACGTGTGGAAAGTACTAGAATTAGGTGCCATTAGGGTCTATCATCTATGGGATGAATAAATTTAAATCAATCAAAAATCTTGGTAACGCACTAAAGAGTTAGTGAACTTTCATTTAAAAAAGTCAACATAACTTTTGGAAACAAATTATCGAGCTCTGAAGTTAGCAAACTATTGAATAACGTGAATTTAATGGTTGTATGCAAATAGAACCATACAGTAGAATATCATTTACAATATTCAAAATCTGAATATTTTTTCGCATTCAGCATTAGTGACACATTACACTTTTTAAACTAAGACCAAATAGTTGAGTAATTTTATTCTGGATATTAAAGTGCATTCAGACCATTCTCATACAACGTGTAAATGATATATTGAATGCCACTGTCCAAAAATATGTAGGCTAATGCTATATTGTTACAAAACCTGTAGGATTTACTTCCTTTCAGACCCCTCAGGGGGATAAAACTATTGTATCTATGGGAATTAGCGCTCCCAGGGGCACCATGTGAGGGCCCGAGCTAAAGGTTAGGTAGGCTTTCTTTTTGTTGAAATAGAATTGGTTTTCGTTTAGTTACGGACCATCTTTTTTCGGTTCACTGCTGTCCCGTTTTTCAGCACCTACTACTTTCTTCTTCAACTTTTTTCTTGTTTCATGAACTTCTTTCCTAGCTTACTGTTTCTGTGCACCTTGTGCATAGATTCCACGTTCCCTCAACTCCATACTAAATGGTGCCTTCCTCTTTCCTCTCTTAGAACATCTTTGTCGTGGTTAAGGGAGGCTGAAAATTTCTTATATAATAATAATAATAATAATGTGCTGAGTAGCAATAGCTTCTATGATTCATGAGCAGTGCAGTGGCATTGAAAAAGTAGGAATTCATATGAAAATATCCTTTATGTTTTTTTATTTTCAATTTACTTTTTTATTTGACTTTGAGTTGTAGAATAATTCTGTGTTAAGAAAAGGCTGAGCATTAATTTAATGCAATTTTAAATCGCGATTTGTTTTACATGTATACATAATATGAAAAGAGTGACGTACATACTCGCAGTAATTATGTTAAAAAGGATGATTAACGTTGAAATATAACATACATCAAAATATCTTTTAAAATTTTCGACGTTTGTGATGATTGTTTATACAGGGTGCGTAAGGTATCTGAGGATATCTTACGCACTTTTAGAAAAAATGAAATTGAAACTTTTAATCGTTGAAATTTACAATTTCTTGCAACAAAACAAGTAAATATATTAACCTACATTTTCTATATATCCTTTTTCGGCTTCAATCACCGACTCAGTTCGAGTCCTAAAGGGACTGCAAGCTTTGATCAGGTGGTCTTTATTTATGTCCCTCATTGCTTGGGCTATTGCTACCATCAGAGAGGATTTGGTGTTATGGGATGCTTATTAAACTTCCTTTTCGCCGACGCCCCACACGTAATAATCCAAAGGATTAAGATCTGGTGAGTTGGCGGTCATGAGTTCGGTGTGACATGATCATGAAATAATGAAAATTCTCGGCCATCCAATCCTGGGTTTTGGGAGTTTCATGGGATGGAGCCGAATCTTGTTGGAAAACATAGGCCCTTCCATTGGCTACGCTGTCTATACAAGGCTTAACAATGGTTTGAAGAGTCTTGACATAGGCATCTGCATTAACTCTCAAGGCCCTGTGAAAAAAAAGAGGAGACGTGATGTGCCCTTCACTGCTAACAACACCGAAAATCATCACTGTTGCTGGAAACTCCGTGTGCTGAGTGAGTCAGAGCGTTGCCAGTGGTGTTTTCTCTTGCTCGTGCCAATTCATCTCCATTGTTTTCATTCAGCTTCTTTCTAACTTTGTAAACGAAAAATCTGGCGAGTTTTACAAATCTAGCTATTTCAAAATTGCCGTGTTTTACTTTTATAGATTATTACAGCGTGTCTTTTCATTTCATTAGTTATAGTAGTATCTACCATGGGATCTGCTAAAATAATCATTTATTATTATCTTTTTAATTTAAATTACAAAAATATAAGTCTCCTCAGATACCTTACGCACCCTGTACATACAGGATGTTTCACAAATCCCGAACCCTCTCTTTGAACGGTAATAACTTGCTAGCTACTCATCCGATTTAAATGTTTTTTTTTATTTGATGCAAAAAACTCCTTTCTGACTGAGGAACAAGACAACAGTTTTATTAACGGAATTCTCTGGTTGTACGTAATGGAAATGTGCGAAGGTATTCAAAATAGTTTTTGGAACAAATAATCGCAAATGATATTTAGAACTAATTTAATTTCTTTGGTATCATGAATACAAATAAATAAATTTAAGGAGGTCACTTCGGGCCAAATTTGGCCCACGCGGGTCACCTGGGTCCATTTTTTTTGAAAAAGGATCCTTAGGTGATGGGTTATTTTTATCTGAAATTTTAGGGCGCTCGGACGCTTGAGGCTTTACTACGATTTCCTCCAGTAAGAACTGCAGGTATCGCGCACAATCAAGGTAGCCCTCGTATAAAATAAACTCTTTATTCAATTTTTGTCACACGATCCCGCCCACACAGAAACATCATGTGTAGCGTTTTCGGGAGGGCCATTTTTAAGCAGAAATGCCCTATTCTGTTGGTTAATTTTTCCATTCAAATTGAAAACCGCCTCATCGGCTGCTACAACAAAAATCGTTTTGAAGACTTCGTTCTTTCGAAGTAACTAAGACCAAAATTTTGAGTTAATAAAACAGTTTAATTGTTTTCATAGAAAGCAAATTTTACATTTAACCAGAAAAGGAACGTTTAACGTTTACTTCGGATCTAGTTAGCAAGTTACTACCGTTCAAACAGAGAGTTAGAGGCTTAACGAGACTGTCGGATAACGTTGAATAGCGTCTCACGCATGAAAGTGTGCGCGTAAAACTGGTTGTGTTGTCTGTGATTTTTATCGTAAATATGATAAATTAGAAATCGCTGAATTAAAAATGTATGCACAGTATAGTATGTCCCACAAAAACCCGAACCTAGTATATATTTTCTCGTATCAGTAATACTATCCTAAGAATAACATAAGCCTTTAATATCTAGCAAAATTATTCTTCAAAATTAACCTATAGAAAAGGTATTACTGATTATGGTGGTTTTACAGTAATACCATCATACTGTACAAACACTTTTAACTTAGCGATTTCTAATTTATCATATTTACGATAAAAGTCACAGACAACACAACCAGTTTCATGCGCACATTTTCATGCGTAAGATGCTACTCAACATTATTCGACATTCTCGTTAACCCCGAATCCTGTAGATTTGTGCTACATTTATACCCCAACAAAATGACTCACAAGAGTTCGCTGAAGTGAGCCACATGAGTACTCAAAATTCCTCATTCATTGGTATTATTTTCTTGAGCATGACCTATTATATGCTGTAAATTATGCAAAGTAAGATGGGTATGATGAAAGAGGCGAAAAAGAATACAATTTTGATCACTCACATTTTAAGAACTTTTCACCTCAATATGATAGTTATTTTATCAATGGGAATTAGCACTTCTCGGGGGAAAATGTTACGTTTCGAGCTAAGAGTTAGGAAGGCTTTTTTGTTGAAACAAAAGTTTCTTTTGTTTTGTTGCAGACGCATATTTTTTTCAAATTGCTGCGCTCCTTTTTCCAATACCTTTCTGTCTTCTTTAACTTCCATCTTGTTTCATGAATATCGAAAAATGCTAAGTGGGATGCTTCGTAATGTTTAATTTTACTACGATGTACCTTTGAAATATTCTTGTAAGATTAATTTGGGTGAGATCTTTGTTTGTGCTTTAATCTCTTGACAAAAATTATCGAACATCCTATGTGTTCAGTAATTTTCTATGTCCGCTTTTTACCAAGTTGAAAATAAAAAACAATTGATTGGAAAAAATAACTCAAATTCAAGACGTGTCTGCATAAAAGCATTAGCAAATAGTACTCGGAAAGGGAAGCTCTGAGTTGAAGTTCAATTTTAGGCTGCTTTTTCCAAAAAGAATTGTTTAGTATAACGAAAGTGGGAATGTGTTTTGTTTTGGAAATTTTAAAACTTAAATTTAGATGCTGTTGAGGTGACACATAACGATTGTTTTGCCATTTACTGGGGTTACGTCACAGTTACGAATTTTACAAGAACCATCCTTTGAAGTAGATAATTTAATATAATTGCACTACGAGTCGGTTTATCGCGGTCTTTTTTCCATAAATATCTGAATTTTAGGGCCTTTACTCGACACTCTTTTCGAGTAATCGATTTTTCAGGACTTCTGTTTTGTAATTCATTTGAAGGTCAAGCAGTACTGAGGAAATTTTGCCATCTTAAAGATCTACTGACTTTTCAAGATGTCTCGTCAATTTTTTTAAATTATTTACTACAGGTCTGGAGTGCACACCCGAACGCTTTATTTATGTACGTTTGAATGCGTATGTCAATGGCCAGACAAACTTCAGTCGAGGAGTGGTACAAAAACACGGATTGTCCTGAAATGCAGAATAAAAATTGATCTTAAATATCAAAATTAATTTTTTCCACAAAGCGAACTACAGAGAAAAATAGCATTCCAACTATAGGAGAATATTACTATTTTACCGAAGGTAGTCATACTAATAATATTAGTGGTAATAATGTTAATGATTTGATGGTACGACGGGTTTATGCAACAGTAAACAGCATTAGCAAAAAGTTCTATAATGTGCATACGCGTATCATTAAAAAAAATGAACGTAATTTATTGAGGGCATCAGCCAGCATCCCATCATACAGAATTGCTGAAGTACAGCCAGTAACACATGAACCTTGAAAGTCGTAAATCCTTAAGTCGTAAATACTCGAAGTTACAGCAACTCATGCAGGTATGAACCGTATGAATTGCTACTAAATTAATTGATAACTACTTTCTGCTAATTAGAAAAATGACGATTAGACTTTTTACTGCCATAGATTCACTCTGTAAAATTATACGAAAGCATCACGAAAATAATCAAATGCCTCTACTTCGCTATAGAACTGATAGCCCGAATACAAACCAATGGGTAGTTCGTCGGCAACTGAACTTAAAAATTACACCAATATTCCACGTATCTTGTGCGCCAGTTAACAAAACCCGCTCCTTATTTACCTTTTCGCTGAAATTTGCAATAAAAGGTGGCCGAATATATTTTCAGCGAGAAGAGCGCTCAGCAGGCCGGGCGTCGAGTCAAACCCAGGGGTATTGCTACGACTGCTGATCGCCTCAACTTATACAGAATTGTTGCCATTCTGCGTTCGCGCACATGAAATTACGCGCTAATTTTCATCAGGTTGGCAGTTTCTTTGATATTCTATAGACTTTGTAACATGGTACATAATTGTTTCATGACGTAGATGCGGTATCGAGTTTTGTGGAAAAGTTATAAGTTCATAAAATTAGAATTATTATTTAAAATTTGGAACGCACCAAAAATTTCAATATATACCTTTCATTACTATCGTAGTACTGCTTATGCACGCCTGCAGACCCAGTTATCTTGGATTTAAGCAAAATTCTTATTTCTGTAAGCTCTGCCCAAGGAAATGTTAGAATACGCTAGTTCAGGGAAATGATCCTAGAAGTGGGATCCATGCGGGGCAAACTGGGAGCTTTACAAATGTAATTAATTTACATTAGGCCTCTTCTCCTATATTGGAATACTTTCGTATTTGTAGTTTCAACTGCTTTGTTGGCTGGGTAACTAGTTACATTCAATTCCAAAATTGTAGTCGATCATCTTGTTGTTTATATAACGTACGCTTCATTTCAAGTCCATTGAACTGCAAAAAGAATGAATTGTCTTTCATCATTCGGAATTCAGGAGTTGGAGCTCACGAGCACTGTGGAATTACTAGTAATTCTGAGTGTAGGCATCATTTGTGTTTTGATGCGTAGCATCATGGCAGTTTTACTTTGAGGCATTCCATACCATTTCGCAATGTTCATTTTCGGTACTATGGAAGGGACCTTGAGAATTCTGTTGTTGCGATGAACTGTTTGTTGATTTCATAATTTGTAGCCTCCTTGGCTTTTCCGTCCCTACTCACTCCCTATACACTTAACACCGGAACACTATAATTGTATATTAGTTTTTGAATTCTTTCATGGTCTTTGAAATTCATTGGAAGGCCATCCCAACACCAACATTGAGGAATCGAATGCATAAAGAGCCCTCTTTTCAAAGTTCAATAAACCACAATTTTCACAAATGAATTATGCTCATTTTTGACGGAGTGAGTGAACTGTTCGGCGTAGGAGGAGCACTCACGGTTCGGCGCTGTGCTGGTGTGCGGTGATCTTTCATTGGTCAAAGTGAATTTCGGGCTTACTGATTCGTATTTAATCTATACTCTGTGATTAAATTATGTGCTTGGATTTATTTGCTGTGTGCCGAGGGTAAGAACGATATTTTTCACAATTTTTCCCACTTTGTGTTGAGTAGCTTGAAATATCAGGTACTCCTCTGTTATCAATAATAATATCAATGTACAGAACTAATTATTCAATCATTTTGTATTGTGATACATTTACAATTGAATTGCGCCATCCTTTTGCTTTAGAACGACGCTCTCCAATGTCTTTCGACCACTGGCATAAAACTGGTTGCATAAAACTGGTGACATAAATACAGCATCAAATTACAGGCCCATTAGCCTTCTACCTGTCCTGTCCAAAATATTAGAAAAAGTAGTAACGAATCAACTGTCATCTCACCTGGACGAGTCAAATTTACTTCATCGGAATCAATATGCCTATAGGAAGAACACTAGCACTCAAAACATCACTGAAAAAATATACAACGACATCGATCAAAAAAAAATGTAACACTTCTGTTGCTACTTGATCTCTCTAAAGCATTCGACAGCGTCGAACATAATCAACTCCTACGAAAAATACTGAACTTAGGAGTGGATACACAGTGGTTTAAAAGTTACCTTTCAAATCGGTCTCATGCAGTCCTCTTAGATAACAAGTTGTCCCCATTCCTTCAAAACAGCTTTGGTGTCCCTCAAGGATCAATTCTGGGCCCGCTACTGTTTTCAATTTTCATAAACGATTTCCCTCCAATGCCTTCTAACACACGAATCTCCATGTATGCAGATGACGTCCAAATTGCAATGACAAGCTCTCTAGCAGAAATACCACAGACGAAAAAAGGAGCTGAAGCTCTATTGATCAGCCTCAAGTCGTGGTATGACCAAAATGGTCTCAAGCTAAACGCGAACAAAACACAATTCATTATTTTTGGGTCAAAGCGTTCAATAAACAACATTCGAAATCTAGATCTAACTCTTACAGTTGGGAATGATACAATTCACCCATCAGAAAAAGTAAAAAATTTAGGTATTTGGTTCGATAGGAACATGTCCTTCAAATCCCACGTTGATAAAACCTGCAACGCAATTCACGGGACCTTACTGTTTTTCAATCGTATAAAAAATATGCTTGACGAAGAATCTAGATTGTTGGCCGTTCATTCTTTGGTCTTATCACGTATTGACTACTGTAGCCTGGTCTGGGGAGGTATATCGAAAGATCTTCAGAAAGACCTACAAAAATGCATGAATTTTGCAGCAAAGGTTGTATGCAACGGTAAATTCAAAAAGCATGACCACGTAACACCTCTCCTGCATAAACTTAGCTGGGCTCCGATTCGGGAAAGGTTCCAGGCGCACAAAGCCCAATACGTTTTCTCCTCTTTATATCTTCCTCATAGCAGTGCTGAAATAGTGGAATTCCACTCCCCTACCGTCACGAACCAAAGGCCGAACAGGAGACGTGATGTCTCAATCAAATACCGTTCATCTAACATCGGGCATAAGGCTCTGTCAGTATCAGGCGCCTTACTATGGAACAGACTCCCCCAGAGCTTCAAAACCCCTCAAACACTGAGAGAATTCAAAACTAAAATGGCTCTCTATCTTGCGTCAACACAATAAGTGTGAACTGCAGCACGTGCTGGAGGAGTGCGTACATGCAGTACGTGTGTGCGTATATGCGTATGGATATCGGTGTACGTATGTGCGTGTCTGTATGTTTTAGAACGTATTCCCTTTTAAAATGCTCATGTTGATCCTGTTGTGACGCAGTGTCGTCCTTTACACTCTTCCAGTGTGCTTTCGGCCACACCATTTGAGGTTGTTTTGACTTTCTCGTTTTGCCCCAGCAATCTTGATAATGTTACGGTTGGCATTGTACATCGGTCCCTCTCATCTATTTTGAATCCGGTAAATTTTTCTGTGCCAAAGCTTGTAGTATACGAAATTTAAATTTTTCCGTTATTGTAAAATCGTTTATTTCATCCATACCAGGTATTTTAGCTTTGATACAAAACAATGTAATACTGCCTATAACATCAACCTAGCAGTCAAAGATGCAAATTAATTCTGGATCTACCCGTTGTACCTTCAACCTTTAATCCCTCATTTCACTAGCTCCAACGTTCGCAAGCTCAAATTTCAATATGGAAATGCACCAACTGGAGTGTTCTTAACAACGCATCACATATGAAATGTTTTCCTGACCCCTTGAAATAAAATCCAGTGTTAAAATCAGACCAACACAACGGAGAGAATGCATTAATCTACGTACTTTTCACCTAATTATTTGTTCCAAAACTTAACCGATAGAAATATTACGATCCTCATGTATTTGATATCAACACAATGGAAGGAATGCATTTTTTTTTCTTTGTACTTTTCTCCCAACCATTTGTTTCAAAATCAATCAATATAAATATTACGATCCTCATGTATTCGATCTCAAGTCATGGTCTTAACTTTAAGATACTCGTAAGTACTTTTCGCTCATATTGAAGCTTTTTGAACATGCGACGGAGTTCATTAGCAATTTTTTTTGTGGTTATTGGTGTTCCAGCTGTGTAGCAAATATTACGGGCTCGTGATCCAATAACACGCACCCTAACACGAGTATTTTCAGCTATGTGCCACAGGGATTTTGTGTTCTTAGTGACTCACTTTCATCTTGCATTTCCAAACCCAAATTAATTACCGCAAAGAGAGAGAGCGGATGTCAAATGTGAGGGTATTTTAGTACATACTTTCTCTACTTCGATCTCGTTGAAACATTTAAAAAGGCCTCGGATCTGACGAATGTCATAACTTTGAAAATCATCATTTTAATCTTCTTATTCTGGTCTCGAATTGCTGTCGTAAGCTTTGTGTGGTAAACTCTTCTTACCTTTTTATTCTCGTGAATACACTACGACAACACTAATTTTAAATAGTTAACTTTTGCACGGTTCCACCTATGTTGAAAATATTACATCTAGCGATGTAAAACAATACTTTTCATGTCTTTAACCCCGATGTACTCTTTGCGAAAGTACTATTTGCGCAAGTAAGAAATATCATAACCATTTTGTGTTCTGTTATAGCGAATATAATCGTTGGGACGCCTTGCATGGGGATGAAAGATCGGATGTGGGCTTTCACCGGATGTGAGATATAAACAAATGTAAGCGTAACCAAATGTAGAGGCATGACCGGATGCCGGGCATCACCGGAAGAGGGAGTGAAGTGTTGTCGGATGGGCGAAAGGAATTCCTGGATTTTGGAGTTAATAATTTATTAGAAAGATAATACGCTCCATTTCCATTTCCGGGCACCACAGATGAAGTACTGGTAATTGTGGAAAGCAACCTCATTCCGCTGCGTGGAACCAACAGTTGTGATGCTCATTTTGTTCGACCGGAGTAAGCAAGATCAATATTAAAATGACTTAACGAACGTAAAATAAGATAAATTTTCAATCCCTTGCAAAAATTTCAGAAATTGAAACTTAGAAATTGAAACACAGAAACTGAAACTTAGTGCCGCCCTCCAAATGCAAACGATCCTCTTATACATATTATTGTTTATTTTTTATTAACTTGTGCTTCTCCCTAAATCCTGTGTCGACAACCATCATGTGTATTACGATAACCATGCATGAATAGCAATTAAGGATCTAAATCATATGTTCCAACACTTAACATGGATATTACGATAACCATGTATAAATAGCAATTAAGGGTTTCTATGCTAAGGTATTCGAATGCATTTTTCGCTTTCATTTTTCAATACTTATGCGAACTAATGTGAGTGTTTTTCAAATGAACGTCGCGAGGATTGTGCTCTCCTAGTTTCAAAATCAGATTAGGCAAGGAAAGGAACTCAATTTTGTTGTACTTTTCTATCAATCATTTCGTTTCAACATTTTACACGGGTATTACGATACCAATGTGTTATAATCATTTAACCCGTCTCCACATGGTCGACCTATCGGGAGGCTTGAAGAAAAGGGGTCAACTGTGCAACTTACTGTACATTCATTATTCAAGTTAGAAGTTTCATTGGGGGTTCATTGCAAAGAGAGAGAGTTGCTCTTTCTGTCAGTGGGGAAAAAAAATGCTGCTACCCCAACAAAAATCTACGAAATTTGAGTTTTTATTTCGGTAAAATACAAAAAACAGAAATCAGAAAATTACTGGCCATTTTTTATAAATTGCACTTCCATGTTTTTTTGTGATGCATTTTCATAGATTCTGAGTTGCTGAATCTTGTGGTATGTGAATTTTTTTAAGAGTCCAGGACGTGGCGACGGGTTAAGGATGTTAATGTTAAGGTGTTTTAAAAACCAATGTATCGACATTTCATGTTTGTACTTTATTGGAAATAAAATGTTTTTCTTTTTTTTTTCTTCTTTTCTTTCTGGCAGGTCTCACAGAACAGTCACCTCAAGAGCTATAGATGTGTAATTCAAATGCTGATTAGATCTCTCATTAGGAGACATCCACAGTTGGTTACTTAAGGAAAATTGTGACCGCATCTTTATAACAAGGCAAGTATGATGGCAATAGTTATACCTGTCATTGTGTTCGCATCTCGTTCTGTTGTGTCATATCGGTCTAGGAGCATATTGGTTCGAGTCAACCGGTAAGGCTTCAGTAAACGTCTCCTCTTGCGGGCTTCAAGTTCATCATAAAAGTGGCTCTCTTATATCTTAGATGACCTATTTTTGTCATTCTTAGCATGATTTCTGGGCCCTAGCGTTCATGGGACCATGCATGAGGCAGAGGTACGTACCTAGGTTCAGACGTGGACGGTGAGCAACATGCGGGTACGTTCGTCGAGGTGGATGTGTCCGACCAGCTCTTATCCTATAAAACCGAGTTACTGCGCTGCACTGTCGGTGTTCATGTGTTTCTTGTTCTTTCAGGGCAAGATTTGTTCATTTTTTCAGCGGGCGATGAGCATTAATGTTTATAGCGGCCCCGGTGTGGGTCCCTGTGCAACTTGTTGCTCTGGAGTGGCCGGGCCGCCGGTGCGGGCCAGGCTGTGCCTGCGCTGGTCCTCGATATTACACGATATGATTCCCCGTTTTGTACCGCATGTACTGTATGATCCCTTCTCCCCGGTTTTCTGAGATCGCATTTTATGTGGCTAGGGAATCTTAAACTAACTATGAACTGCAGGTTAATTGTTCATGGCTTCGCTACTCCGACTGCTGCTGATTAAGCAGGGAAGCTTTCAAAGAGACTGGAAAGAAGAAGATAGGTGCCTGGAATACATGTACTGTATGACGTAAATTTAGAGTTTTCGTTGGTATTGTAAATACTGGAGCCTGGGAAGAAAGAACATTATTTTACCGTCGTCAAATTTTAGAGAACTATTGAAGTGATTCCTCTTTAATTTAATTACTTGTATATATTTGTGTTTCTTTAGAATTACTAGGAGATAAATTTTCTGCTTCTAATATAAGCGACCAATAACTTTTGCGTTGAACTAAAGTTATCATCGGTAAAAATAGAGCGATTTATTGATACCCCGAGAAAGCATGTGCGGTACATTTCTGGATTATTTCAGTCATTTGAGAGCCAAAGGTTAAGTAGGCCTTCCTTTCGTTGAAATAGAATTGGTTCTTTTTTTCTATAAAGTCAATCTTTTTCCTATTCACTACTGTCCTGTTTTTCAGAATTACTACTTTCTTCTTCAACGTTTATCTTGTTTCATGAACTTCTTTCTCAACTTTCTGTTTCCATGTACCTCGTGCACAGATTCTGCGTTCAATTCAAGTCCATACTAAATGGTGTCTTCCTCTCTTCAATTAAAACGCTTTTGTTGCGATTAGGGCGACTTAAACTAACATCTAATCTAATCTTAGTTATTGAAATGATTATTGGTGGTGTGCTCTCATCTTCTGTTTTTACATTGTGTACAACATTTTAATTCCAAGTCCTCGAGAGCCCTGGTGAAGGTTGATGCGAGGCATTATAGTCTGAGAAGTATTATTGTCTATTATGTCCCTCTTTTTCTCCTGAGTGTATTCAGACGTAGGTCAAAATGCTGTAACGGTGTAATTTATTTTGTACAGAGTCATTTCATTGTTAAAATTATTTCTTTACGTAACCTCGTGTCTTTTGCTATTAGAATGTCATTTGGAGTACGAAATCTGAATATTTCAGTATCTGTTCGCGGAAATTTCTAAATGGCAGCTCATTTTTTAGGAAGATTTACACACAACTCATTTTCATGAATGAGTCATGCGGGAAAGTGTTCTCTAAGTAGAGTATTTTGTTTTCTTTAAATTTCACGTATTTTCGTACGGCTTCAAGTGTTTTCTCATAGCATGCGACCTTCAAGTTGCAGTATTAAAGTCAAATAGAATTTCCGTTCATTGATTTCGAGGCTGTTTTCGTTTACATTCGTTCTGAGTAATGGTTTAATTCTTGTCAGTTCTGCACTCTACAGTTTATGGTTTCATTTTACCATCAGCTGAGACAGCGGGTAGTAATCTGTTGGTTACATTTCCACTCTACAAGCGTAGTGAAGTTGAATGTTTTCATTCGTTCCTTTATCGTATCCTTTTTTGAATGTTGCTCTTTGTGTCGATAAATTGAGGCGCTAAAATTCTGGTACTTTGTAGTGAACGACGAGAGCGAGTCTATTTGGAGTGTGTGAACGTCATAGGAATAATTTCAGAAGCCATCGAAGCGAATTTGCAGCTGGTCCGGCGCTAAGCAATTGTGTAGCGCTGGCTACTCTTTCAGGAGACGTCTTTTTGATCTCCCCTCGGCGTGCATGCGCTGTAGCGCGCGATGATGTAAAGTGCGCCTAATTGCGCTCCCAGCGCTATCATTAGGTCTTTATTAGCAGTAGAATTGCTTTCTTGCTCTCTGCATTGTTTTCTTGGGAATCATTGAACTTTTTTTGCTGTTCGGAGCTTCAAAGAGAGACCAGAGAGCTCAACGGAATGGTATGGATAGAAGTTATCGTTTGAAGTAGCACTTATTGAAGGCACTGAGGTGTTGTTGCAGCCATTGTTGATTCTTTAGTATTGCTTATTAACTTGTATAACTTCGTTGGGTCAGAAATGTCTCTCACACACAAATGAGTGATGGCACGTCTGTTCCTCATTTTTCACTTTCTTCCAAATTCCATTCATCACTCAAATGTATTTTGAGAATAAAATTATTCATCAACACCTTTTATAATGACTTATCACTGCTTGAATTTATTGGATATTCTCTATTTACTCTTCTCTCAGGGGAAAATAACTATTGTATCTGTGGGAATTAGCACTCCCAGGGGGAAAACGTGTGAGGGCCCGAGCTTAAGGTTAGGTAGGCTTTCTTTTTTGTTAAAATAGAATAGGCTTTTGTTTTGTTACGGAGCATCTTTTTTCGGTTCATTGCTGTTTTGTTTTTCAGCACCTACTCCTTTCTTCTTCAACATTTTCTTGTTTCGTGAACTTCTTTCTTAGCTTACTGTTTCTATGCACCTTGTGCATAAATTCCGCGTTCCCTCAACTCCGTACTAAATGGTGCTTTCATCCTTCCTTTCTATGAACATCTTTGTCGTGGTAAAGGGAGGCTAAAACTTTCTTATATAATACTAATAATTCAATTTTTAAAATACATTTTTCTCCCGCTAACGCATCGGAATAGTTCATCCTCGGATCATGTTGCATTGAGAAGTATGGGAAACCCGTAGAAAATTGGATCATTATTTTGTTTTTATTCCGAACTTTGATTGACAAATTTCTTTAGAGTTGTAAATAGACTACTTTCGACAAAATGAGGCTCATTATATTGTTGTGTGTCAAGGGTTTAACTCTGCACATGGACAACACAGTGTACAATACTGAACGCATAAGTTCGTAGTGGACGAATAACTGAATCCTTATATTTAGCATTGCTTTATTAAGATATGAATATCTTTGGAGACTCAAGTAATAGCCTTGCTGATTGAAATTATTTCTCAGAACGCATAACATTTATCTAATCCACCAATGTAACGCTTTTATCGCTTCGTAATTACTCTGTGACAATATCCTGCTAGTGTCGATAAAGCCGCCAAGTGAGTTTTTTGTCGTTTGATGCAGGTGAGGAGGGGAGTTCTTTTGATTGGGCGAATGGGGGCAAGACTTGAAGGAATGCATATGCTAAATTTCGGTATATGTTAAGAACTCACTCGTTCACTCAAGTTGTGCTTAATATCTTTGTTAGCATCCAACGATCTTTCGTATGTTTAATATTGATAGGAATTTTTAACGCGGCACGTTTTTCGTACGCCTCACGATTCTGTGGAAATAGCGTTTGCTGCAGGTGAACAACCCTGGAAAGTACATTTGCTTGAGTTTGGTTTATAGTCTTACGAGCAGATGTGACCTGTCTGGTGTGGACGGTGTTTGGGTTCAAAACTTTATGAAAGCGAACTTTCTTTGAATCACTTTTTAAAATTTTGATGTGTTTACTGCCTCACACAAAACTGATGCAAACCTAGCCGTCTTAGCTATTTACTCGTAATCTAAGCTCTATTTTTCTGAATTATGGTATTCTTAGTTTTATTTTGTGTTTAGGAAATCTGTTTGAACAGCTTAAAGTGTCACCCGAAAACTTTCGTCGTTTCCTGTTGCGGTTTTTACGCTCACGTGTCGCGGCCTTGAGGCTCTTGACGAATCAAGCGCTGTAAAAAGGGCCTCTTATTCTGTTGCCACTGCTGATGGGTCATCAGTCTGACTCTTTTGTGTCAAGCCAGACTAAATCCATTACTATTCAGCTCTGCTTGCTCTCTGATGAAGTGTGCGGCCAGTATAGCTCGAAGCGAGTAAATGAAATATTTGGTGCTATCTCCGTAGATTGTGTTCTCTATTTCGTGTTGCGCAGAGCCTAGGATAATGTTCTTAGCGTTTTCGATGACTTTTATTTCATGCAGGAATGTAAGTTAGATCGCACCGACTCGAAATCAAGTAACTTATTTTGTGCTGGCTTTTTAATGATTTTCTGTAAGAGTTAGGTTGTATGACTCAAGAAGCCAGCGTAATACTTCCAGTCAGTGTGGGGGTAAAAATGATTTCTGTGTGTGGTCTTATTTCATTTGAATTCTTCTAAATTGTGTTCTTAAATGCTAGCGAATGGCCATTAGGGAAAAATTTCATATAATCTCTAACACTCGTACAATTATTATTTATTATTAAATGAAACAAGGAAAGTTTGCACGATTTCTATGATCTATACATAATTTTTCAAGAATCTAAGTCATTTCTGATTTTCATGAGTTCATATAACATAAGGGGCTATATAGCTGCGGATTTGATAATATAATAAAATATTTTAAGAATTATTGTGGTTTCAATGCTGAACCAACTTGTTTTTCATTTTTTTATTTTCAGGCCTCATGTTCCATGCTACAATATTTAGTGAGAATTGTCAGTTTGTACTAATCAGGGATTATTTATGTTAATAACGATTACTAATGTTTTGTGTTTATCATTTCAGGTAGGTGTCGGCCGTTGGACCAGAAATATCCCTCGCGCTACTTCGTGGGTACGTACGTTGTAGCGGCTGCTGCTGCACCGAGTCCGCTGCACACTCCGCGCTCGTACTGCAGTAGTTAACGTGCGGTAAATCTCCTTAGCTCTGTGATGGGAGTGTTCGTCTTCAGTTATTGCGCCTTCAAATTCCTCTAATTTGAAGTATCCCATTGCCTATCAGCTACTGTAACAGGCACTTATTTGAACTTGAGGGAAATATCTGAACCTAAAAATAGCTATGTTCAAGGCGAATTATATAAAAATGCGAATATTCTAGCCAATTTCGCTCAAAATTTGCTTGTAGAATGCAGGGACTCAGCGCAGCAGCAACCAGGCTTTGCATTGTATTTAAAAAATATTCTTTCAGTAGAAAAAGGGAGACCAACTCTGGCTCACATTTCATGACCCAGCTGGTGTTTGCCTCAAATTAGGAGCCACATTGCTTCATTTGAGACAGGGCTAATTCATCTGCTGTGAAATAAATTGAGCAAAGTCGTATTTTAATGTGTGTTGTAGTAAGATTTCGATCAAAGCTCAATCCGATCGAAAAATCACTAATATGTTAGCAAATATCGTCGATTTTTTGTCAGTCCTATTTCATTGCTGAATGCAGCTAATATTTTGAAGCAAAATAGTGACTTCTTACATTATCCAATCATGTGCTCCAAATTTACGAGAATCTTCCTAAATCAATGTTGAGAGAAAATTTGTATTTTATTCAATAGTGAAAAATCTAATTTACTCAGTGAGTGATGTTCGAAGCCTTGTTTTGTGATTTATATCTTTGATTATATAAGGTACCTGCAGAAAAAGTTAGTAGCATCGCAAAAGTTGAGTAATTTGCTTGTGAAATTGGAGCAATGAATCGAGCTGTCAGAGAAGGAGTAAAGGCTTCGCATTATTATAAAAATGTTGCTCAATAACTACGTTTGGCTTAACCGCCAGATGCTAATAAGATGTCTTGTTTTCCCGTTCTTGAAGTGTGCGAATTCAAAATTATTTGAAAAATTTATTTTAAATACGATATCGTGCAATTTCCTGTCGTAGTTAAATGCAACATGTTCTAGTTTAGAGAACTGAATTTTCTAGTAACTAATTATCGCTATTTACCAAAATGTGATGGTTTCATGAGGCGACGTTTCTGGCGTGTTCCAATTAGAACGAGGCGGCACGTTTTGATCTCAAGTATTGCAGTGTACCTAGGGAAAAGGCCGTGCATCTTCTTTTGAGTGCGAGTCAAAACCTGTTACGTTGTTGGCTGTACTCGTATGTACAGTTTGACGGGCCTTTCCCCACCTCTGTGCCAGTGTGTCCACTCGTCAGCTGAGCATATCGTCAATTGCAAGAACAACTTGGGACATGCTCTGTAGCTTATCTCCTGTGTTAAGAGCTTGTCTTTAATTCACACCTCTGGAAGGAATTCATTCAATAGGAAGTGGTTCAGTGTTAGTCAGCTGTATAGCTGTGCTTTCTTTTGAGTATTTTACTTCAGATGAAGTTATAAATTTTGAAAAGTTTGGTCTTAAAATGCAGTCATTTTGATTTCAATGCAGTATTTTTTTCCTAATTTACTTGTTTTCATTCTTTTGTTTCGGCATTCAACAATTTTACGTTTGTTACTCTCCTTCATTGATGTTCTTTTCTTCCTTAGCATATTCAACGCACAATAAGGGCGTATTTTCTAACTTTGACCAAATGAACTGTAGATGCTGTAATTCTGTGAAGAAGAACTGAACGTTAGTCCTTACTTGAGAAATTTCATAGCTTAGGCCACTCATTGCTCGCATATTTTGTTAACACGAATCGATCACAACTCAGGAGGTTGACAGCACAGGGTGCCGATAAAAGGAAACGCAATTTCAAATTGATATATTTTAGAATTTTTTAGAATGCGTGTATCTTGGTCACTGTCTTTTCTCTTTTCTCAATTTAACACAAGCTTAGGAATTGAGCTTTGGCTATTATCGAAAGAAATCTAATTTAGGTGAAAGGAAGTAATGTCTTAATATTTTTGTTAATTTGAAAGACATTTCGTTATCTTCTGTCCCGAATTTTCATACCTTTTAATGTGGGATTTTGAATTCCATTCAATGGTTTAATTGGTTGCACACCTTTACTGTGTTCTATTAACTTCATTAAAGAATCAACAGTCTTTATGTAGCTTCTTGAGGTTTTCCACATTGGTGCATCAAAAGTCAGCCAACGATATGGTATTTTAAAAATTCGCTTAACTTCAATAGTTCTGAAATGTATTAATTTCAAGTTGTTTTTCTTGCGGCTTCCTGTATAGCATCTTGTCACTCATGATCAGAGAACAGTTTGAATTCAAGTTCAAATTTGAACGTAATTGTTCCACTTTATCTCGTTATTTTTCTCTATTTTTCAAGTACTTTTGAATTCGCACAAATAAGATTGTCTTCGTCAATGGAATATTGACTGTGTTTTTCATGTGGTTTGATAATTACTTACTTATGATATTAGTTATAGTCTTATGACAGAACGTAAGTAGGCACGGACTCGATGGTAAGTGAGACACCACCACCTAAGTTATGGCCGCCAGTTGATTAAATGAAGCAGGCTGTTCTCCGTTCCATCTTCGGCGTGCACACTGCAGGCGTGCGGCGCTCCTCATCTCGTGTCCCCGGCGTCCTGGCAGGAGTCCCTCGCACTGCGACAGATGGTCACCTGTCACGCCTCGCCACTGTGTCCGAGATGGTGACGAAGCACTCTGCCCTATTGCCTCCTCTTCATATGAGAGCTTTTCGGCCCCTTTTACCGAGTCGCAAAAACTTCACGCAGTTGTGGTGTTTAGTTTTTAAGGTATTGTATCTTTATTTTACAGGGTTCTACAGGGACTATCATTTAAGAAAGACTCTCATCACTCTGACTACTGCGATAAAATGCGCTCGGGTTCACTGTCAGTTCATTGCTTATGAGCTTTTCAAGAGCCGTTTCAATTTACAAGTTGTTTACATTTAGCGTGACCGGCGGTCTTGATGTTCAGTCTGATCGAGTTCCTATTTTATCTTTCACCGGACTTAGTGGCCAGCATCGCAACTCTTTGAACAGTATAGTTTTCATCGAGGAGTCCTCGTTTGGATAGTCATTGGTTGTTAGAGCCGCTGTGGCGCTGCCATTTGGGTCGCCATTGTTGTGTAAATTACGGGGCAGGTCATCAGCCGCTCGAGTATCGTTGACAGCACAAAGACGCTCGAGCATTCCGGCCATTGAGTCCCTGATCGTGTGGCCTTGTGCTCGCAATCTTCACCGCCAGTTTGTGCGTGTGTTGGCTCCTCCAATTTACGAGAAATATGCATGGAGAGTGTGAGACTGTCGCTAGCACTCCTATGCACGTTCCCTCTCTGCTCATGCCAATGGAGGGGAGAGTATGGTTCTCTAGTGAGACGCACAATCTGTTACGTGATGTCTGATGTTTGTTCTTTATTGGTGTTCTGAATTGTACCAAATCGTATCTTTCAAAGACTTCGCGTATGTTCAAATTTAAGTGTGCAATATTAGGATTACATTGTTGCAACTTTTTTATGTGAGAAAATCATTGTTCATAAGACTTTGAAATTTTATCTGATTTTGCGCCAAATTGATTTTCGTGTTCTTCATGAAGTTTCATTTAAGCCGTTATTTTTTACAACGTTGATGGAGACTAATCAAAGTTATTGTGTGACTACATGCCGTGAATAATTAATTAGTACTCTGGAACTGAAATTAGAAGTTCGATATTATGTTTCACGGTCTCAACTGAATTTACCTCAGCCACATTCAAATGGTGTTTCAAACATTTTGTTCATTTTACCTGTGAGATTTTCTCACCAAATACGTTTTACTTTAAAATGTGAACTCCAAGGAACGATCTTTACAGGCAATACGCTCTTGGTCTCATTTTTCCCGACTGTTCTTGGGAGTGGTTTGCAGCTCATGATGGAGTGTGGCCGTGTATTTGGAAGTGGCGTTAATTTGATTTATCACCAAGTTGGCCTCTAATCTCTCTCTCTCTCTCTCTTCATTGGGACTTTTCTCTGAGTCGAAGAGGAATGTTGATACTCTCGTTAACTCCCACATTACTTCGACAGGCTAACTTGCTGTGGTGCGACGGTGAAGTTGTGACTCACGAACTGAAATTTCAACCTAGCGCCCTTCTGAATCTTTCATGGAAGTATTGGAAAACTTATATCAAATTTATTTTACAACGCTTGAAATTTTTCTATTATTTCTGAGAATTGCCGGCTTATCTATGATGACGATTTGAAAATGTGCTGATGAAACGAGAACTTGAAGGGTCAACTACACGTGTTGATGTTAGGCCGTGCATTGGTGAGTGTACCACAGTGACCGTGCGACGGCATCCTCTACTTTAATTTGGATAATGGATCACGCGTGGTCCGTAATTCATGTTTATATTTAGCGTTTGAATGAAGAGCATCATTAGGTAATTGTAATGAGTGACGATGTCAATATGAGAAAGCTTTTGTAGTGGCGCGTGCGTACACGCCGGCTACGGCAAGCTGCTCTGCATTATGCACACTCGACTCCATTGTCTTCATAGCTTTGTTTTCCTTCTGAATTATTTGGTAACTCTTAACAGATTACGTGGCTTCTCTTCGTTTGCTTGTTCAATATTACACCAGAAACACACCAGGTGTCATCGTATGCTCTTGCTGACAATAATGTTTCGAACAACGGCGGCCGTGGAGTGCTAGGAATTATATGTACTAGGCGTACCTCAATATCAGTACGCTTGTGCTGTTAGAATTAAATCATAAGATATTCGTGTGAATAGTCCTTGTAACTCATCTGACGTAAGAAAGCACAAGATGATCTACGTAATTATTGTTGTTTTCTCGTTCATTATGGAGCTCGCAATGGTGCGCTTTTCAGAGCTCATGTTTACTACCTGCTGTGCCTGGTGTATGTTCACGAGGCCTAAGACAGTCATAATACTCCGTGCTACGCTCAGCGAAATCCCGCACTCCTTGTTTTCATTTATGCAACTCTACTCAGTTTTGCTCTAAAACATGATTGTTACACATGTTTGTGAGTTAGATATTTAAATGCAGCTTTTGGGAAGATAGATCAATGAAATGCGAGTCCCTGAAAGGCTTCGTCAAAAATTTTATTTTGCTGATTGTTTTGCTCCTAAACCTGAACAAGTTTAATAGGTGTCGATTAACTTCTCAGTTTTATGCTTTTAGTGTAGTATATACTGGCATGTGGAGGAAGTGCATGAGCCTATGCTAGCGGTGTGAGAATTGACATAGGGACTGATGCTTCATCGCAAGTATGTACTAAATGTTTGGAACATTTATTAACCATGTAAGATTGTGCGATCTTTGTTACACACGCTTTATTTTTTTTTGCGAATTTACCTCATCCTTTCCAGGGGGAAAATATGAGGTCCCAAGCTAAGAGGTAGGTTAGCTTTCTTTTGATGAAATAAAATGTTTTTTTTTTGAGGGCTACCTATTTTTCGGTTCTCTGTTGTTCTGTTTTTCAGCGTCTCTGACTTTTTTCTTCGACTTCTATCGTATTTAATTATTTTCTTTTTTTAACTAATTGTTTTTGTGCACAGGGGATCTTGTGTGGGGACTTACCTTGGACTTGAATTCAGCGTTTCATGCATTCATCCTTTTTCTCTTTGGAACACCTTTGTTGCGGATAAGGAGGTATAACTAACTTGTCAAATCTAATCTATTACCTCAGCTATAGATAGACCTTCTGAACTTTCTTATTTCTTGCCCACTTGGATTTTTCATTTTTAATGTTTTGTTCGTTTCCTCTTATGTCTATTCATATCTTCATTTTTTGAATTGCTGTTTCTATGTAACGAAACACGCGTGCATTCAGTGATGAAACTCACCTCGTGCATAGACTTTTTGCTACAGACAATTCTAAAAAGCATCTTTGCATGCGCTTACGTTATGTTGTCTTTGATGTGGCTTTCGAGTCATGGAATATTGAACTAATAAAATGGTAAGAGTGTTGCTGTGAATTTGGTAGGTCTTGAGTGTCTTTTCCTTTTCATTAATATATCATACCGCAAACGCCCGTTCATGTATTCCTACAATGATTTCTGAAGCCAAAATACCTTTCTTACTGTTAAGATACGATCATATCAGCATAAAAATAATGATTTCTTCTAGGTGCTTTGCAAGTGTGGATCTACGTATCATACTTGTGTGCTAGGCCGTAATGTACTTGAAAGTACTTGTTCTGTCTTTTTAATTGTGCTAGAAATTTTCTGTATTTTCTTTGGTGTCATGTGTTAATATTTCCGCAGTGATTTTAAAGGCTTAGTCCGAAACGTCTCACCGAGTTGTATGAAGAGAGAAAAGGAATATGTTGTTGTTTGGTGGTTCGTGCTCAGTAAAGCCGGACAAGGGAAGGAAATATTTCTAAGAGTGGCTTTTCATTGAAATCTTGTTACCGACTTTCATTCTGGCAAGTTCACGTGATTACCTCTCCAACGTTGATTCTAAAAAATATTTGCAATTAAGACCATTTTGATGCTTCTCTGATTTTGTGCATCCTTGTAGTTCTATATATATATAGTACTCTTGGTCATCAGCGTTGAAGCATGACCACTCCCGGTAGGGCCAGCTCCAGTTGTTTTAGTGTTGAAGTTTTTGTTGGTCAACCTTGCTTTACTGAATCAGTTTTTTTAGGTTACTTTCGTGTAGTAAAGAAACTTCATTTTAAGTGTATAATAAATTTAAAATCTATCACTAGAACTGCTTGAGGTTATTTCTTAAAATTTCACGTGGAAAATCATGTGGCACTTGTCTATACAATACAACTGAATTTTTGTATGATTGCCGAATAGCTGTAGGCAATGAAAGGCACATATTTTGTTGGCCGTATAATTTGTGTATCAACATGTATTTCGAAATTTGTCAGCCCTGCTGCCACGCAAACTCCACTGTGCCGTCTGGCTCGATGCGTTGCGGCATTAATGTCGTCAATACCAGAAGCAGAACTCGGGAGACTTCGTTCTCTGATCGAATCTGCCACTTTAGGCTGTTCTTCTGAGCTTTGGAGTATGTGCCGCCACCGTAAAGTGAGGGAAGGGAGTATTTTTGGTGCGCCAAGTCTTCACGAAATTTGTATAACCGCCCGAATGTGCTTCGCTGGAGAAGTTATATTTACTTGTCTTTTCTCTAAATAATATCTCCTTCAAAAATACCTTATTTTCATGTGTGAATTATCGTGCATTTACCGATGTTTCTTTTCTGCTCACAACGACTCAATATAGTATACATGTTTTCCACTGAATAAACTTTTCATCTAATCGGCTTTGCCATTGTCCTTCAGGTTTCATTTGTTATTATTATGAAGAGCATTTTAGAAGTTCTTTTTTCGCATTTTAAATAATGAAAGGGCTTGATGGACTCAGCAGCCGTGCGTTAAAACTACATTGAAAGCATACTTATCCCTTATCCTGCACTTGCTCGTGCAGACTAGGGTGAACGACCTACTCGGCTCTCGCACATCGTCATCCGTCCTTCTGAAACGTTTGAGGTACTGAGCATTTCTGTATGAAAGAGTATCTTTTTTCTAATGGAAGCATCAAAACGCAATAGGCGACAATGTGTGTGCGATGGGAGAGCCAGTGTGATCAGAATGCAATGCAGACGTTAGGGATGGATTAGTTACAATAATTTGGTACTATTGCTTTCCAGAGAAAACCCCTCAGGGGGATACAACTATTGTATCTATGGGAATTAGCGCTCCCAGGGGGACTATGTAAGGGCCTGAGCTAAAGGTTAGGTAGGCTTTCTTTTTGTTAAAATAGAATAGGTTTTTTGTTTTGTTACGGACCATCTTTTTTCGGTTCACTGCTGTCCTGTTGTTCAGCACCTACTACTTTCTTCTTCAACTTTTATCTTATTTCATGAACTTCTTTCTCATCTTACTGTTTCTATGCCCCTTCAGCATAGATTCCTCATTTTCTTATCTCCATACTAAATGGCGCCTTCCTCCTTCCTCTCTTCGATACGCTCTATTTTTGTAGCGGTTAGGGAGGCTTAAACTAACTTATAATCCAATCTAATCCAATTTCCAGAGAAAACATGGCTAGTATCGTTCAGAAGCTGCTGGTGTTGCTAAGCGAACGATTAATAAACGACGTGTATCACCACAAAATGCATAGCTCAGAATTACTATACCTAACTTTCAAAGCTCAAAAACATTTACGCCGCCCAAATATGAAATGCGACTTGAGAATACGACGACTGAAGTTGAGAAGGCAGCTACAGTTGCAGCAACTAGAAAGTCGTAAGTGATTTACATTCGACTTGGTAATCCTCTCAACTAATGGTGGCGAAATTGTTTGAACGAATTCATCCATGTGGCATCGTAGTTGGTGTTTATCAATACTCTATGAAAACGTAATACTGTATCGGAACGAAATGTTGCAGTAATGCGGAAATAACTATCTGGTAGAAATGTTCTGTGTATTTAGTATATGCTGGTTGTATTTTTCCGTTCAAATATTATTGTGTTCAATGAATTTATAATAAACTAGGGAAATTGCTGAGATTTCTTTCATTTTGCGTGACAGGAAAAACCAGTTCTTTGAACTAATGCCGGAAAGAAATGATCGCTACTTGAAATAATTTCTCCATATTTGTGTGCAGAAGTTGATAAAAAAAAGTTACTGCCGAATAGATGACCTATAAAGAGGCTTAGTTGTCATGGCAAAAATCCTTGGTTTCCTGCGGTTATGTTGAAGAAACGTTGATGAGTGAACTTTAATTCGAAGTAAGCGTGGTTTAAAGCATTTCTTAGAACGTTGCGGGATTTGAAAGCATCGCAGGATACGAAAGTATGCGCCGCTTATTTTATTGCACAATAAATGAGGTCCCTATATGGTGTTGAAAATACAAAGGAGAGTGACAATATATGACGAGAGAATTCCACAGCGGAACATTCGAAAGTCCACTTATTTTCCTCTGAGAAAGAAAATTGAACAAAATTTTAGGACAGAAAAGGAATAAAGCAGGATAAATGAACTGCGATCATTTTTCAAAATATCAAGAAAAGTGAAAGAATTTGTTGCTTGTAGCTTCGATTTTAGTTTTATTATGTTGATGTGTTTGGTCGTGTAGCCTCATAAAGAGTTTAGACATTGGATGCGATTTACTTAGTATTATTAGAGCAGCTTTCATATCAGTCGGCAAGTTCAATTTCGAAATGTTGAACAGTTCGTCTGCAGCGCTCGCTTTGGTTGGATAGCCCTCGCAGTTGCAGATCTGCGCAGGGTTTTCTGCCTGATCCTCATACGTAATCCCCTGTGTTTTATTTGATGAACACTTTTCTGGTCTAGTTTGGCTTGAGAAAGCCCTTCTGAGCTCGAGGTGGCGTATATTGGACCGCTTATTGACGTATATTAAAGTCCGGCGAGAAGCTTATTGACGTTCATTAGGAGTAGGTTTGAAACCCAGAGCTAGTCGGGTTTTTCCTTCGTGACCAGTGTTCTTTCCGCAATTGGCTCACTGCGCCTGGTGTACATCATCCACTCTCCGCCTGTTTTCCGCAGAGTTTTACAGGAAGCGTTACGAGCTTCCTGCTGATTTTTTACTTTTCCTCAAGGAAGGTATCCTGAATAGTTACTCCTCAAATATTGTGCAGTAGAATTTTCTGTCTCGATGTAACGGTGCGTAAATCGATTGTGAATTATGGAAGATTTTGATATTACAATGATGGTCATATCTGTCGTTCGTTGTGTTTTACTTAAACATACTTTGAACCAATAATATTAGGGGAATTAAATGATTCAAAATTGCTCGGGTGTAGTGTGTTTACCGACGGACTGAATGCATACCATTTATAACCGAGGAACGTGTGAAGCACATAACGCTTGCGTGAATTTATTGATTCATTGACGCGTTTTGAAGCGCACTTTTGACAATGTGATGTCACACATCACGTGTTGCATGATGCGCCATCGCGAATCACGTTTTTTCAGTTGCTGATAGCAGTTTTTCCTTTGCACAATTTTTTTTAAATTGAAATAGAGTGCTGAAATCAGTTTTATTATTCATACTGAAAATTGAGGGAAATCGGTTGAATACTTTTTGTACATTAATTTGTACATGAGGCCACAAAAACATGGGGGCAAAATTGGTCCCTATATCAATGCCCCATATTAAGCTCCAATATGCGGACTATAATGCCTTGAAGTGCTGGTATGCCAGAAAAATATATACTGATGGTGACAATTTTGCAAGACTGCGCAACGTATTTTCGAATAGAGTTTTTCTTCCTTAATTTTCAGGAACATTTTGAATACTGGCGCTAATTTGTCCCCTCAATCGATACAACTACTGTGCGTATAGGAATAAGTTTTTCTAGTGGAATCTGAGAGGTACCGAAATGTATGTCAGGTAGGCCTTCCATTCGTTGAACTAGCTTATCTTTTTGTTTTAATACAGACCATATTTTTTTTGTTCAACACCCATTACTTCCCTCTTCAACTTTCATCTAGTTTCAAAAACCGCTTTTAATTTGGCTGTTTGCGCAGGGTGTGTGGACATACCTTTTGCGTGAATTTTCCGTTTTAACTGGATACTTGATGATTCCTCCCTCTCTTAGAAATTCTTTTGTTTTGGTTAGGGAGGCTGTCACTAATTTATTGTCTAATCAGACGTGAAATTGTACGAACTACAGATAATGTTCTCTTATTCAACCGTAAACGCGCATTCTTTAGAATTATTTTCGTGTGTCTCTTTTCAGAATATCGCTATGAAGTCTGGTGGTATTTCCTGTGAATCGAATTGTTTCTGATCCGACATTTTTCCATGCTGATGAGACGGCCCGTTTTTAGGGAATGTGTGCTTACCACTGCATAATACATAGCTTTTACTTAAGTGACGTGTCCTTGAAATTAGTAATTCCTAACTTTTACATACTGACGAATTTGCCATGAAAACTCTTGGCTTGTTCAGCTGGTTTGGTGCGCACCATATTTCTGTGTGTGTTTATACAAATGAATGAGAGTCGTGCGTTTGAAACTTAGCTCCGTGGGCATGTTCATGAGTGCGCTGCTGCGAGAGGTCGATTAGAATGCAGCTCGTCGTGCCTGCCACCCTAACTCAATACTCGTATTTTGCAATACTATCAATAAATGAAAAGTGCTGCAGCGCATTCGTCTTTCCTGAGGGAAATATCGGCTTTTATGGTGTCAGCGATGGCTCAAAGCTCAGGCTGGTTCCTGACTTTAGTGTTCTGCTGGCACAGAGAATGGCCCCTCATATGCTCCTCTCAAAGAGCGCGTGACCACTGCCCAGAGGGGCGTCCAGTTTAGCTTCGAGGAGCTCTCTGCATTCCAAGTTTCTTTTAATTCTGACCCGGCTTCTAACTTCTGTGAACGATCTATTGATGCCGTTCAAATTTTACAGATGAGACTGGATGTATAACCTTCAGAAACATTTTGAAGCACTCGATTACAAATCGTACAGCCAGTTACTTCATTTTATCTTAGTGCGAAAAATGGCATGGCAGAAACGGCCGGAAATTCGAAGAAACGATTTCGTGGCTCACTTTCAAGTTGAGGAATGGGAACTGAGTTGCGCTTCCGTGTATTGGCGAGGTCTACTCTGGCGGTGTCGTGTGGTCTTCGCCGAGATGGAGGATCGGGAAACTTAGGGGGAACTTGCTCAGTTCTGAACTGTTGCCAAGTTGGCCAAACTGCACACTTGCAGACTCTCGTCTAAAGTTTTAGAATCTTTTAGGGTTGTTGCACCACTCTTTTTAGTGCTTTCAAGATGTTCCTGGAATTGTCGATTGGATTTGAAGAGATGCTTCATTTTTATGGTTCACGTGTTCTCATGTTCATCATCAATTTTACAGGAGTCTTGCTACAAAGTGCAAGCAGGCGTCGTACGTTCTTTTAGTGGCAATCAGTTCCTGTGCATAATTCACTGATAAATTTGCTGTGGGAAACTTGAAATGCATTTACAAATTATCGGTTAATATTTTTTCACTTGTTTATTGTGCGCTGCTTACGTATGCCTAGCATTCTTATTGGGTCTGTGGTGTGCTTGTATTTCTTGTTTTCTACGAGTGGAAATGGAGCACTCAATAACATCTGTTGTGGCGTGTTTATTGAGGGTTTGGAGCGTGTGATCTGTAGGCAGGATGCACCACGCTACACCGCAATAGCCAATTCAGGCGACACAAAGACCCTATTGCCTCGCCCGTGCCATTGCAAGCCATGTTGTACTTCTCCGGCCCCTCCTCTCTCACACCCGCTCCCGTCCTCTCTCTCTCTCTCTTCGCTTCTTGCTGCCTTCTCTCAAATGTTTGACTCAAAGTTTATCTGTGCAGTGGACACTTGATTCAACTCTTATTCTCTTCGGCTCTACTGAAATCAACCTACTCGTATCGCCATACTCATCTTCGAACATTTTTTAGTGTTCTCGTGCAAGCTTAGTGTTCCAGGTACGTGCACTGATCCACGTACCTGGACACGAGTATTTGCCATACTTTATTTTTAAATGGTAAAAAATTCTGAGCTCTGGTTTCAGGTAATAATTATAGATAGTCCAGAACACACATTTACCAGAACTTTTAAACAAAACAGACCAAAATTGACTGTTTGAAAATCAACTGAACGAAAAATGTAAGTCTTTAGTGTTAGGTGGAATGATATTTTTTGGCAATAACAGCATCCCTTTAGGGGATACAACTATTGTGTCTATTGGAATTGGCACTCCCAGGTGGAAAATATGTCGGCCAGAGTTGATAATTAGGTAGACCTTCTTTTTGTTGAAATAAAATGTTTTTTGTTCTGTTAAGGACCACCATTTTTGGTTCGCTGTTGTCCTGTTTTTCAGCGCCTACTACTTTCCTTTTCAACTCCTATCATGTTTCATAAGCTTCTTTTTCAACTCACTGTGTCTATGCATTTTCTGCATAGATTCCGCGTTCCCTTTTCCCAGACTAAATTGTTCGTTCCTCCTTCCCTTTTCGAAACGATTTTTTTAGCGTTTAGGGAGGCTTAAACATTAAATCTAATCTAATCTAATCTGGAATAACAGCACGGACATCATTGTAACTTGAAATTAACACATTACACTCTATTTGTTGTATCTTGTTCGTTTCTTGCTCGCAGATGATCCTCAAATCAGCAAGGATCTGTGGACTCCTTTTCTGACCAGCAGTTTTGGATATTTGCCGTAAATTTTCAATAGCTTAGGCGATTGGCTAGTTGACGGATGGACACTTACATATTTTCATATTTACGAATCACTCATATTGACTGCGCGCCGTACTGTTAAGGTCATTGTTCTACTGAAAGGTCCGCTTGTGCCGGCTATAATTTTTTTTTTGCGCATGGTAGCAGCTCGTGCTCCATTACTTGCCTGCACGTGGAAGTATTCATTTTTCCTTCATAGACGGTAAAATGACCTTGACGAAATGGTCACATCATGATGTTGCTGCCTCCATGCTTGACGTTAGGGATGGTATTCAGGACCATAGGCAGTCCTGTTTTCCTCCAAATATGGCCAGCTTTGTTTCGGCCGAAATGTTCAACTTGACTTTCATCGGGCCATATGACCTGTTAAAAAATGATTCTTTGTCCAAATTATGTAAGGCAAAGGTTAAAAATTCTTTAATTAATACGTTTTGCTGTAAGGAAAAGAGCACTGCGTGAATGAATGTATGTAGAGTTTTTCGATGCAATTCTTTTTATAAACCTTTTTTCGACTGACGTGTTCTGGAAACGCCCGTTTTTTGTAGGTATGTACGGGTTGTCATGGCTCATTCGTCACCTCACGCAGCAGGAGCGTCGAGAGATCCGATTCCTGCCAGATCATAGATTACCACAGTCTCTCGATGCGTCCGAACTGTTGCACCATCACCTGATTACGGAGCCTTAAACGCGCTGACTGCCTGTTGGGGCATAAGAGTACCACTAGGCACACTGCTCATTTACTAATCGGTGTGAATGAACAGCTTTTTTAGTTGAGATTTAAGCATATGAAGTAAAATATCATGCTATTATATTTTCACACTTGTTAGGAAATATACAATTTGTTTTCGAGCTGTAAAGTCGTTTTTTAGACTCTGCTACTTCCTACCTAACTTAACATGAGACCGCCTTACGCCCATGTGCCTCCAGCGGCCGCGCACGTGTTAATACGTTTAGCAATTTGCACAAGAGGTTAATCCTTCATTACGAAATCCAGTTATTCGCTTTGGAATGACTTCGAGTATTTTTTTCAATTTCAGCATAGTATTTACTGAGCGCTCATCTTGAATAAAATCTATAAGAGGAACGGTTGTAATTTCTTAACAATACATGTGCTTCTGAAAGCTTTTGAAAATTTTGTATTTCGTATTCCAATACTCAATTTGTGCAATAAAATAACTATTTAACATGATGAAATTTCGGCTGAACGTTTTTATCCTACCCATTTCTTCAGTTAATTTTATTGTCAATAAGTTTTTAATCTCTTATTAAATATTCAAGTAAATATATGTTCTCTAAACTACCTGTGCTCATTACGCCATACTTGAGCTTGAGATTTCCAAATTATGTAAAAAAAAACATGTGAGCAAATACTTATGTTCAGGCACTGTACCCAGCACACTGCTGTGTGTTGACTGAAAGAACAGTGCATTGCCTATAGGGGCAAGTTCTCTTCAGCTTAAATGTCCGCCAATTACTGCCTTAACCTAAGTCAAGATCTCTGTGTCGGCTCATGAGCTCTGCTGGTCTTCATAATACCTATTCAACTTTTAGAAGAAACTAATACAGTTTGAACACCATGGGAAACAATCTCAGATTGTTGGGCTTTTCTACACCGTTTTTGTTTTTCCTCGTTTGAACACCGTCTGCGTTACCAAAAACAACCGTGGGGGGTTCACATTACTCATCTAAACTCTACTTCCATCATTAAGTCATCCGTGCGTGCCACTGTTTCTGTTTAAATAACAATTACGTTTCGCGTTTCTCTCTTCCCTTCTCGAGACTTGGTACTTTGAATTCATTTTCCGGGACATGTGAAAGTACAAAAAAGTTTTCATTCATTAATTATTTTCCCCATTATGGTCAAGTTTCCGTTATTTAGTTCGTGTTTTTTTGCTTTAGAACTGTACCTCATTCTTCGATAGAACTTAGTGACGTTCAATACAGCCGTCTTTGTCGTCATCTTCATATTTTGCCTCTCAACTGAAGCGTTGAATATTCATTTCAGGTCGCTCGATAGTGCGCCAAAGCGTCTTGTTCATCACCTTCTGTTCTTTTCACTTAAATTCCTCTTTACAGTAGGAAGTGTCAAACTCTTCCCTTTCGTCGACGTGTTGCGGAACCGACCGCAAACCCCCAATGTTTTCTTCATTGCAGCTGCGGTATTCCTTCATCACTTCGTCATTCCTGCTTTTTTCTTCTTTTCCGGCGCACCTGACTCGTTCCGCACACCCCACGCCGCTTTTTCCCTCTTTTGCTCTAGTGTATTTCGCGCACTTTCATTTGCATTACGTCTTTCGGGCTCAAAGTATACTTTTTGCCTTCTACGAAATTTTCGATACGAAATCTCGTGAAACGGACTCGAAAGCTTAAAGAATGAAATGGTCTGCATTGCACTCATGTCTTACATGAAATGCAGTGTTTGAAAGTGGAATGATATGACTTAATCGTACAGCAAGTTATTCGGTTTGTTCCGAGACTGTACTACTGCATTCACGAATATTGTTCGATCGAAGATTGTGGAAAGCGACCGTGGCAGTGCGCTCGAGTTGCTTCATTTTTGTGCAGTTTTGTGTGGCTGGCGGACTGAGTCATAGAGTGAAGGGTTTCGAGGCACTGTTTATCGACTGGAATAAAGCGCGCGTGTACTTAACGGCGAGTTTTTGACGTGTGCCAAATTTGAACAAACACTTGCTGCTTGTCTGGGCAAACGATGTGCCGGGGGTAGTGGCTTGATCAAATTTTCTTCCCTGCTCTCGTACTCTCCGAAACCACGTGGGGTGCTCAAGCCGCATCATGACTTTTATGCTCAAAAAATTTCACCTTCCATGGAGCACTTGCTATTTAAAAATTCTCAAGTTTTAGAATGCTATGTTTCGTTCGAGATTAGTTTTGATTATCTAGTTCGACTAAGGATAATATTGCACAGAGTGCAGTGTCCTGAATAAACGTTCGTTAGAAATCACAGACGAAAGATTGGGTTTTACATATTTCGACTTTTTTTACATTATATAATCAGATTTTGTTTTTCATTTTTTCAATATTTTTTGTCAGTTCCAGTCATATGTTTTCACCGGGGCTAAATGTGGCCGATTTACTTTTAGTGGCCCTATCTCCTCTGCAATATTATAGTCATATTTTACGTTCTATTTTCTAAACATTTTTACATTTTCACGTATAAACATTCATGGGCTGAAAAGTATCCATTACCTTTGTGGCCTCATTTACGGTGCAATACCTTAGTCTGATTTTACGTTTCATTCTTCTGGGCATTTTCCCAGTTATACGTCTAAGTATCTATGAGATAATTAAAGAGTGTCGACTTACCTTTCAATTTAAGCAATTTATTTACCACAGGTGATACAGAGATAGAATGTTTCTTAAGTCTAGTACAATGGTCAAATTTGAGTATAGCTACCTGTGGGCTCGAATAAGTTCAGTGACTTCTAGGGCATCCTGCCATCAACGTTAAGTCTAAGGAGTACTATAATGTTTAACCTAATTCACTAAAAGAATTGATTTATTTCCACTGCCATTTTCTTCATGAGACGAAAAAGCTCAACATCAATATTTTTTGCACTCGGATTTTTCCTCAAGAAATTTTGAAATGTGAATGAGAGACGTTTATAAGGTTTCTCATTAGCTGTACACTTCAAGCATTGTTATTAGTTGATGAGTATTAGCCTAACGTTAAGAATATTACTGTATTTGTTGAACGAACTAGAGCTGTCTGCCCCTGCGTGTGCTGCGGGTATGTATGAATCATATTTTTTCGTGAAGTCCTTTGGGAAGTGTTCTTCAGCGCATCTTGAAAACTTTACGCTCCTCGGAGATACTCGGATGTATGACACCTGAGCAACACTCAGGGTGACATGCTGAAGATGTCTGTCCTCATCATCGTTGTTTGGGCAAACCAAGCGACCCACTACAGAATCAGCAACATTTGTACACTTGTTGCTGGAGTCTGTTGTTGGTTTATATATATAGTCAAGTTCGCCATGTCTTCATTGTTCCCTTCTCTGTTTCTCACGTAAGGGAAAAAATGTGCAACCTACCTCCTGGATGAGTGTTTTTATCTGTTGCTCATTATTCCTATTCATTTCTTCGTCTGATTTAGATGCTTACAACTTCTTTTGGCTGGGTAAGGACCTTTACGTTGACTGACATGATTACCTATCTCTGAGCTGTGGATTCGGAGCGGAATAGCAGAAAATGCTGATGCACTTGCGAATATTTTCCAATAAACTAACAAATTCCATTGGTTTCATTCAAACACCGTCAAATGAAGAGTATATCGAGGTGTCTGGAGTCCATTAGTACGTGAGTTATGACGAATTTGCTTCGTATAGCTTGTATTTTTCATGGCCTATTCGCTTCATGTTTAACTTTATTTGTTTCAAAATCGTACACTATCGAGCGATGCTATCTCAGAACCTATTTCAATAGATGAAATGGAATCCTTGGTTGTGTTGAGTACGAGTGAGGGGGATTGTCTTTGTGTTTAATCAGCGGATTGTGTACCATTACCCAGGTCGAAGATTTCTATATACGGTAATGGCATTATTCGCTAAGTGCTAATTTTATTGAGAAGCTGTGAAAAGAACTCTCGTGAGCGATAAAGAGAAGAAATGAGTTATAAGAACCGAATTTTACCTTTCGACGGAATATCAAAAGAAAATTCGCGTAGTTCGGCTAGTGGTAGTGAATACGAGTATCCGACATGTTTTAGAGATACTTTGCTTACTGGGGACAATTCAAGGGCCTCGTGTAAGAAGTTAGTAGCCATCGAAGGAAGACTCGAGCAGCCGCTGTGTTCTGGCCTGGACAGAGGGAGCAATCACATCTGGCTGGAGCTTAGAGCCAGTCTCCGCTAGCTTTATTAATGAACACTATGGCACGACAGGGGAGCGACGCAGGTGCCCGCCATATCGCTCTCTTTCTTCATCATTCTACCTTCCTGCTAATTTGCTATTTTACTGCACCATGTGCGGCTCGTTAGTTCCCTTTACTTTGCGAGGTGTAAAATGCACTGCTTGCAGTTAGATATCGTTTACGTTGGTGACCAAATACTCGATAAAATAGGTGAGGAGAAACAACGATTTCTTTTGCTATCTACTCTTATTTCCGTGGAGAAGCTTGTTAATATTTTAGCTTCGAGCTGCTTTGGCTGGAGTAAAGTGTCCTCTAGCGCGAGGGCGGGGCGGCTCCTTCATTTGGCTTATGGAGAAGTGCGAATGAATCACCAGGTCATCATTTAGGCGTCGCTCGCTCTTCTTTAATGGCACTTTTGGGAATAGGCAGTTGGACTACTGTTGAGCCGCTGCCACGACGCTAAAGTAACATGCCGCCCATGGCCCTGAAATATGACTGCTTTTTCTTTGTATTTTTAAAGGAAGTGTGCTTAAAGCTTTTTTTCATCAATTCTTATACTTATTTATAAGGTGGGTTTTTATTTATGATTCTACAATGTTTCATTACGGATTTCATAGCTTTGAAATCAACGTCTTTTTCCATGCGTGCATTGCTACCACTAATGAAACAATCATTAGTTTGATTTACTTTGGAACAAATTTATTTACCGTGTGTTTAATTTCAGATTGATACAGTATGAGAGTTTCGTTAATGTTATACACTAAATGATTTACTTGCTAATGGTAGTATGGATCACCGCATGAAAATAGAGATTTTCTCCATCATGTAAGCTTTTTTATATTTCTATGAAGAAAATATAAGAACCTGCGTTCTTAGCTCCTGCTTTTCCCAAATATGAACGAACAAGCGCGTACAGGTGTCTTTCAAATTGTGAACACAGTGTAACCTATTTATTTTTTTGTGTGTTTTTACATTCCTCGAAAGAAGGGAGAGGTCGTCTCGTTTATCGGTACCCCTCTTCTGCCCATCACTCCGTCAGGGCAGGAGGGAGGTTGTGTTTGTTAGTATCGCGGCTGGCGCTCTCTGTAATATGAAGGCCTCGCTCCTCAGATTCGACCACAGGATTACTGAACGGCTTTGGAGGCTTGGCGGTGTGAGCTGATGAGGCCTCCGCCTCCGCTTTAGCATGGCCAGCGCCAACCATATCTTGGCCTTAGCTTTATTTCGGCCAGCGCCAGCCGTGTCTTGGCCTTCCTTTTACTTCAATCGGCCAGCGCCGCCGTATCTTGGCCTCCACTGTACTGCTGCCAGTGCCGGTCATATCTTGGCCTTCGCTTTGTTTCGGCCAGCGCCACCGTGTCCTGACATCCACTGTATTGCTGCCAGCGCCGGTCTTATCTTGGTCTTATCTTGCTCTTAGCTTCATTTCCGCCAGCGCCGCCGTGTCTTGACATCCACTGTATTGCTGCCAGCGTCGGTCTTGTCATGGTCTTAGCTTCATTTCGGCGAGCGCCGCCGTGTCTTGACATCCACTGTATTGCCGCCAGCGCTGGTCTTATCTTGGTCTTGGCTTCATTTCGGCCAGCGCCGCCGTGTCTTGACATCCACTGTATTGCTGCCAGCGCCGGTCTTATCTTGGTCTTAGCTTCATTTCGGCGAGCGCCGCCGTGTCTTGACATCCACTGTATTGCTGCCAGCGCCGGTCTAATCTTGGTCTTAGCTTCATTTCGGCGAGCGCCGCCGTGTCTTGACATCCACTGTATTGCTGCCAGTGCCGGTCTTATCTTGGTCTTGGCTTCATTTCGGCCAGCGACGCCGTGTCTTGACATCCACTGTATTGTTACCAGCGCTGGTCTTATCTTGGTCTTGGCTTCATTTCGGCCAGCGACGCCGTGTCTTGACATCCACTGTATTGTTACCAGCGCTGGTCTTATCTTGGTCTTGGCTTCATTTCGGCCAGCGACGCCGTGACTTGGCCTCCACTCTATTGTTACCAGCGCTGGTCTTATCTTGGTCTTGGCTTCATTTCGGCCAGCGACGCCGTGTCTTGACATCCACTGTATTGTTACCAGCGCTGGTCTTATCCTGGCCTTCGCTCCTCCCAGCCTCCCTCGTGACTCTTTTTCTAATCTTTTTCTCTCAATGAATTTGATCCATTTACAATTTAGCTGATAACAATTTTTTTTGTAGCTAATTGTTGCATTCATGGTAGAAATTTGAGTAAAGATGTCCAAAAGAATGTCTTCTTTTATTTTCTTGATGTTTGTCTATGGAATGGACAATTTATTACGTGCATATATTTCTTTCATTCGTTGCCTGTTTCACTCCATTTACCGTAGTTATGACTGTGCCTATAACAACTCTTGTTCACAGAAACTTATTCCTTGAGCGCACGTGTTTCGCCAGTGCATGGCTCGTGGTAGACGATCAACTTTATTTTCTAGCGCATTTGAATCACTCTGTCGTTCATGATATGTTTTCCACATTTCTCCCACAGTAGCTCTTATTCGTCAATTTGTTTGGTTCATTTTAGTTTTCACTCTAGGGAGAGCTTATTGCTCTGCTACAGTTTCGTTCTTCATCACTAATATATTCGTATGTTGCGGTGGCGAGTGATGCGAGCAGTGGCGCTGCGCTGGATTAGGACTTGCCGGAAAAGTTGAGCGCAGGCCTCGCCGACCTTGCTTACTCTCATGGAAATTGATTCCCTTGGCGCTGTGGTGCTGAGCAGTAGGTGGGTTATTGCGACTGCGCCGTGCATGCGTCTTCACTCCAATCTATGTCGCTCCGTGAAATTGTTCCGCAAAAATTTTGAGGTGTTCTCGTACGCATGCAAGTCCTAATAAATTGTGATATATTGACCCCGCATGTGCGTAACTTGATGGTCGAATGCAGCTGCCTTTGGGAAATGTGTGTTGAACTTATCTAAAAATTTGTGGACTTATTTCTCGCGCTCTCTGGATTTTGCCCATTTGATAGAAAATTGCATTTTTAAAGAATGTAATAGTGCCATTGCTGTTTGTGTTTAGGTTTAGGTGTGTGTGCTCAAAATTTTCATGCGAGCATCCGACTCAATTTACCGCCAGGTTATTTATTTTTGCGTTCTTGCATAAAAAACCCAGTTTCTTCTGCGGTAACGGTTAAAAATGAGCATTACAGCGTTCATGTTCTGGCTCTGGAGAGACAGGAGCAGGAAGAGGGCAGCGCACCGCGAGCAGAGCACATTTGTGCAGCCGGTGCTGCTCGAGCCCGGACTCCGTCACAGGACCTGGAGACCTGCGCTGCCTCCCCCGGGGGCCATTATTGCGATACTCCCTGCCCCTCCGACTTGCCTGCCTGCCAGCCTGCTTCTGGCTGTGTCTACCCGCACACGCTAACTTCGCTCTAAGTCTTTTTATAATGTTGTGTTTGTAGCCTTGGTTATGCAGTGACAGCCCCGTTGCAAACATTGGGACAGTTTCCCTGAAGTGTGTTGCGCGGTCTAGAGCTTCATTTGTAAATCTAATGTTGGTTTTGATCAGCTCTTTGGCCTCCTCGTCTGATTTTTCTGCTCTATTTAAAATGTGGGTGATCGTGCTTCAGTGCATATACTGGTTCGTTTGCGATCGCAGTCTATTTGCTAACGAGAATAGTTATTTGTCTCCATTTTCTGTATTTTTATCGCTCCGCATTTGGAGTATCGACGAACATTGTTCATTTTTACTGAAATTATTGAGAAACTAAGCAAATTTATAGTATTTCAATTTTCTCGCCAAGAAGCGTAAGATGACACTGGAAATAATAAAGCTTCGTTGAAATCATCGGTGGTTGCGAAGTTGAAAGTAAGATAAAATTCGCTTTATTTCTTGAATGTTGGCACAGGTGCTGTGATTAGATGAACTGGGATATGCCAAATCATTTTTTTACATCCTTAAAAAATGCACTTCTAGGAATTGTTCATATCGATTCACTACTCATATAAATTTTATTTCGCTAAAGGCTGGTTAATTTAAATCATTGAATCGCTATTCGTAAAAAAACAAATGTGATCGGATTCTGCAAACATATCATTGATAAATTTGCGAGTAACGGCTGAATCTATGTTTCATTACGTACTAAATATTAGGTGATACTAGCTGCAAACAAAGTAATGTCAAGGATGGCTTTTGTTAGAGTGATTGTTGCTGGTGGAGAAAGATTGCAGGATGCATCAAGTCCTCTTGATGGGCCTACAAAATCACCCCATCACTCCTCACACACGTTGTAAATATTTCCGGGTGTGTTTCCTGTGACCTGGATGATGGTCATTCAATGTCTCATTATCACTTAATCGCATCTCTGAATTTGACTGTCATGCTCTGCCTACGAGTAGTTTCAACTGTTTTATGCAAAATTGAACGCTGGCTCTGTTTGTAATGACACTTTTTTCTATGTGGTGCAATTAGAGGCTTGATTTTAGTGCATAATGTTGTCGATCTTTACCGTTGTTTTCAGTTTGCTTGCAGTTATTTCATTCAACGTGTAGTAATTGACGGGAATAGCGTTCATCAATTCCAGTCCATCATACAAGTTAGAACAATTGGCCGTTTACCATGTACGGCGCGCGAAGCAGTGATTAATGTGTTCCAAGTTATTTCTAAATAGATTATCTGAAGTAGTTCCTGTAACGCAGAAGCTCGTCTCATACGCTGCTTGGTTGTCTCTGAAATTAATTAAACCGAGAATTTTTGTATTGCAGTGCGCCAGAAGGTGGGAGCTGAACTGATATTTTTTCGTTTAATTTTTGCCGAAATTAAAGAACAAGTAAAAAACATATATAAAAGAAACTTGAAGTCGATCATGAAACTAGATCACTTCCAAAGCTAAATTTGCGTTTTAAGTTCGAGTAACACTGGTGTAAGTTGTGTTTATCACAAATCCAATAATGTGTTGGTATTATTTTGTTATCGATTAATTGTCTACGGAAAATGTGAGGTCCCAAGCTGAGAGTTAGGTAGGCCTTCTTTATGTTGAAATAAAAGTTTGTTGTTTTATTGAGGATCATCTTTTTTTGGTTCACTGCTGTCCTGTTTTTCAGCACCTACTACTTTCTTCTTCAGTTTTTATCTTGTTTCATAAACCTCTTTCTTAACTTACTGTTTCTATGCGTTTTGTGGGTAGATTCAGTGTTCTATTAACTCCGTACTTAACGGTGTCTTCTTCCTTCCTTTTTTTTAGAACGTCTTTGTTGCGGTTAGGGTGGCTTAAACCAACATCTAACCTAGTCTACGAGGATTTCAATCTTATGAAATGTCTGGACTTAATTCCTTGTGCCTTTTATCATAAATGATTTTGTTAGTGGTAAAGTTATTATTTGTTGTAACTATAATTATTCCCATATTCAGTTCAGCAAGCATTTTGCTATTATGCAGCACCTGTCAAGGATGCCGAGTGGTATTCGCGGCTAAATTTTATCCGAAGTATGACCGAATTTGAGAACTAGAACCAGGAAAATGGTGAATCTGTCGACCTTGGTTCGAACTTCGAAGGTTTATCAAAACGTCTCATGTGTTCACAATCAAACGTAGGTTCTATATCAATTGGGAAGATTGTGTTAGATTAACTGCGAATTTCTTACGAATGATATTCATGAGAATGCATTACAAAAACATTTAATTTTGTTACACACTTTATTCTTGTATTGGCGCGTGGAGGAGCACTGGTTGCCTGCACCGCACGAGGCTCAGTTAAGATGGTCGCAAAAGAATGCTCTGGGGTGTAGTTGTGAGGCTCTCACTGCCGCCGAACGCTCTCTTAACCAGAAATATGTGACTGGAAAAAGTTCTTGTTCTTGGATATGTTTAAGCAAAGGCAATTTACTGTGAAATAAATGTGTGACTTCACCTGCACGAGCTGCAGCTTCTAACTGAGTGCTGATTGAATCTCAATGCTATTTTCGAAAAGCTCAGATTTCCAAGTGCGTTTTTAGTATTTGAACGAAACTAAACGAGTGAATGAGTTGCGTAGTTTCATGAAAGGATGAAAGCTATGCTCGTTGAAAAGAAAATACCTGAACACAAGCTGAGCCTTGTAGACGCGGTGCGTATTGTTATCTCATCCTCTTGCATTTTAACATTGATGATACTCCGCTTGGGATATAAGCTGAAGAGTTATCTTAACACTTTGATTGCGACTACTAAATATTAAGTTCATCACCAAACTCAAATTTTATGTCATTTGTAGTAAGCTTTTTGGAAAATACCAAACATGAACTGGATCGTGCCTTCATTTAGCTTTGATCAAATATTTATGAAAATTGAGTTTGCAACTACTGGCCGGTCAGCAGCATTATGAAAATTACCTCCGTGTACCACCGGTGGCGCACGTCGCAGTCAAAGTGTTGAATTGCATATGAACCGACTCGGTTTTTAAGCAAATGGCACTCGTGTAATTTAAATTCTAATTTACTGTTGAAATTATCCAATGTATTGAATTCATGGACGCTATTTACGTAGGAAGTACAGACGTCCGATGCGGGTAGTTTTCATTGATTTTTCGTTCCTTTTGCGAAGTTAAGGTTAACTTTGTTGTTTGTTCATTTTGTTCTTATAATGTTCAGTACGAACTCAGTTGCTAAGGAATATGACACTGAACTCCTTTCTTCATTGTTCTTTGTAGACGTTATATCTCAAATCGCGAGCTCCAAATAACATCAATTAAGCGCATTTTACCTCTAGTGAGAATAATTATGTTTTGTCTCTCAAATCCGAATTTCGCTCGGACGGAATTCATTTTGTGTATTTCTAAGAGTCCATTTGTGACAGGGCGTTTAGGAGATAAAGAAGTGGGAGTTCAAGTAAAAATTGTAGTGATTGCCCTAACCACGACGTAGTCGTGCAGATCTCTGGCGCCGTCGCCGAGCTTCCCAACTCCGATACTTTCGGCCGAGTTCTTTGATGTGATTTGCTCTCAACTCAACAAGTTTCATGTGTCAATCGGAGACCCTTGCATAACTTTTGGCGGACATCAAGCGAGAGTTTGCATGAGGGTCTGGGGGTCGCTTTCGAGTGTGATCTGAGCAAACTAGGCGGCTCTCGAGGCTCCGTATTTTGGTCTCTTCGTCCGACTCGGCCGACCCTCCAATGCATTAGAGACCGCGTACTTCGACGTAAACACCGTTCTATGCTAACCTCCGGTTAGATTTTTTCTAATCCGGCGTATTTCAAGGTATATTTTTAAAACATGTTCAATTATTGTCTAGTTTAGTTTCTAATAGCATTAGCAAACGGGAGGCCGCAGCTATACTTAATTCATTTTATATTTGCCACAGGGGAAGGTAAGAGGGTAACATGATGGAGGGTAAGCTAATTCTGTCTTCGTTAGCATATGTTAGCATCTTTAACATCCTTAGTCATCGACCGCATGGTCTTGTAGAATTTTATTCGTTGTAGGGTTAGTTTCGATAGTCAAAATGGTCATGTCTCATTTTTCTTGTATTTTTTACCTACTTAGCTGTCGACAAGCCATTCAGCTCCTGCGTAGGAACATTTTTCTTGCATTCGTGTCCTGTTATTTTTTTAAAAATCTTCCAACAGCTTTGCATATCTGCTCTCATAAGCCGAGCTAACTGGCAGCTAGGACAAAATCATAGCTTTTTACCGTATTACTGCTATCTGGTTTGTGATTTTTTTGGTCTTTTCAGTTTTCTAGATCCTGGACTTCATGCGTGTGACTTCATCCTTCATGATATATCCTGAATCTTGAAATTATTTTAAGGTTAGGTTTATCGAAAGCTATGCTAGTATTTGACTTTTTTGAGATATCTTATTCGTTTGATATTTTTCACGGATAATCTATTAATTTTCCCTTATTTTTAAATTACATTAAAAAGTATTTATCACAACTTTGTCTCATGTGTCGAGTCTTTCTTATGACGCATACTCGTGAAAATGACTAGAATGACGTATGAAGTCCAACCATGTGAAACAATTTTGAATTTGAGTAAGTTCATCGATATACAAAGAACGCGCCTACCTAGCTATTGGAATGCCACTGGCTGGCTTTACCCACAGCAATAGACATCGTGATGAGGTGGCGCGTGAGAAAGGGATAAGTTTGTGATTAAATCATTTGAATTCATTTAGAAAATCATTTCAAAATGGTATTTTCTGATTTCATTAATTAGGCTGGAGACTAGATTTTTATTTAGGATAGTTATAGTTACTAGAACAATTTATATTAAATTTTGTAAATTTTATCCGCTTCAACATCCCCTCAGGGGGATACAATTATTGTATCTATGGGAAGAAGCGCTCCCAGGGGGAAAATGTCAGGGCCCGAGCTGAGAGTTAGGTAGGCCTTCTTTTTTGTTGAAATGAAATGTTTTTGTTATGTTAAAGATCACCTTTTTTCGGTTCACTGCTGTCCTGTTCTTCAGCACCTACTACTTTCCTCTTCAACTTTGGTCTTGTTTCATGATCTTCTTTCCCAACTTACTGTTTCGATGCCCTTTCTGCGTAGATTCCGCGTTTCCTTAACTCCATACTAAATGGTGCCTTCCTCCTTCCTCTCTTTGGATTGCATTTGTTGCTGGGTAGGGAGGCTAGAACTAACGACTAATCTAATCTAATCTGCTTCAACATTCATTCGAATGATTATGAGTTGACACTTTTTACCGATGAAAATGTCTTCAAAGAAGAATATTCACGAAACTACAGGAACCCGGAAAACCGAAATACTTCACTAGCGAGGCTCTTTTTCGAGTTGAAATGGGGAAAAAAATGCTCTAGAGACAGTGTGCTAAACAATTTTAAACAGTACGATGAATCAAATATTTCAAAAATCGTAGTAATTGGGTTAGAGAAGTTGCACAACCTCAAGGGAAGGCAGATTGCTGTAGAGGAAATCACTTGCTGATCAGAAAGAACTCTTCGAAACTGACGGGTAAATTTTGCCAGGTCCCTGACAAGCTGTTAGTGACTTGAATACTGAGAAAAAAGTTGTTGAAAGGTGGTTTCAAAGATGTAAAGTTCGAAAGAAGCTATTGATGTCTGAGGCAAATAAGGAAGAGACTTGTTTTTGCAAATCTTGAAAATTAGACGGCCGAGGACTGGGCCAAAATTGTCTGGACAGATTAAAGCAACTTTTAGGCGAGTACAAAAAATAGTTACGGTTGATGAATAGATCATAAATTGATGTAATTTCGGCTTTGAAATATCATTCGTCTAGAATAGAAAATTATTGAAAATGCTTGTTTCCTTAAAAATTTTTAAATTTGTGAAGCTATCCACGTTCGTTGAAGAGTTGAGGAAGCTTTAATGTCAGAGTTTATTGAATCTAATGTAAAATTTGATAGTTACTTTGTAAAGTGCTTGTTTTCTTCATGTTTTCAGAGTTCCTGGTTCATAAATGAGTTGTGGAAGCTTATTGTCTTGAATTTATTCAATCTCCTGTTCAGTGTCAAGGTGGCACGGCAGTGCAGTGGTTTGAGGCTGTCTGTCGTCTTCAGAGGCATGCATGCTCTGAAGCATGGAAGACCTGGCTCATCAACCTTCAGCGAAGAAATTTTCAATAATTACCTACCAGATGAAGTAATCTCCCAACTAGTCAATGTTTACTGTTCCACATCCTGCGTTTGGAAACATCTGAAAAAAAGGTGATAGAAATGGAGTTGTTCCTCAGCTCCAAATCTTGACCTCATCGAACATCCGTGCATAAACGGGCGTCGAAACGAGAATTTAAAGTCTAACTTCGTGAAAAAATGGCACAAAATCGACCCAACAACTTGTGCAGAAGTCAGGATAATAATAATGATCACAAAATAATAATAATAATAATCACAAAAGTCCTACTTTTTGTGATTATTTTTTTCACCGAATTTTGCGTTTCTTATTACCTGTCTTAGTGTAATCCATGGCTATCTATGATAAGTTGCTTTTGTTTACGGCACGAATAAATTTTTTCATTTTTGAAGGTTATCAAGCAGGAAACTCAGAATCTGAAAATTCTCAAGGTCTTACGTAAAAGATTAACAGAGTGGCTTCTTAAATGTGCGCAGTCTTCTTGTAGTTCACTGATACTTGGGTTATTATTGATCGCATTCATTAGTGCTAGACCGGGCCTCAACACGAGTTCGTGAAGAAGGTTGTCCATTAATCTTTTGTGTAGGAACGATCGCTTCTGTTTGCCCTCTTGTTTGTCTGGTTGATGAGGAACCCATTATTGATGATCCTTTTAAATTTTTCGCACAGGTTCCTGCTCTTCTTTCATCGAACATCTGTTTGTATCCGTGTTAAGATTATTCTTTAGCCATTCAGAAACATACTTCTAGAGCAATGAAATGTGTTGCGCTCAATTTTTTTCATGAACTTGCGTTGTAAAGCATAATAATCTGTTATACAGCTGTACTGCTAAAAATCGAAGCGTTGTTTTGTGGATTTTTTCTTTTTCAGTCTTAAATATTGTTGTTGTGCTCATTTTTTTAAAATTTGTATTATAATACTAATATGACCGCGCTGTTCTTTCGTTGGCGTTGTCAATAAACGAACGATAAGAACTGCTCTTCAAGATGAGAAATTCCAGGAAATGAAATACGAAGAGAAGCACTGTGTCCCAACACATGCTGCACTGAATGCTTTGCTCGTGCTGGAAAAACTAATGGTATTGGAGTTTAAAGTATCTTATGTTGTTTAAACTGGAATTGGACGTGCGTTGGAGTAATATACTCTGATTGATTTTTCGTTCTCTGAAGATACTGATGTTTGATTCCCAGGGGGAAATGTGAGGTCCCGAGCTAAGAGTTAGGTAGGCCTTTTTTTTGTATTTTTGTTGAAATGAAATGTTTTGTTTTGCTAAGGACCATCTTCTTTTCAATTTACTGCTGTCCTGTATATTTCAGTGCCCCTAACTCTCTTCTTCAACTTCATCTGGTTTCAAGGCCTTCCTTCTTGACTTTCTGTTTCCATGCGCCGGGGATCTTGTGTGGGAACTCACTTCGTGCGTAAATTCCTTATTCCCTTTAACTCCATACTAAATGGTGCCTTCATCTTTCCTCTCTTCCCCTCAGGGGGATACAACTATTGTATCTATGGGAATTAGCGCTCCCAGGGGAAAAATGTGTGGGCCCGAGCTGAGAGTTAGGTAGGCCTTCTTTTTGTTGAAATAAAGTGTTTTTTGTTATGTTAAGGACCACTTTTTTCGGTTCACTACTGTCCTGTTTTTAAGCACCTCTGACTTTCTTCTTCAACTTTTATCTTATTTCATGAACTTCTTTCCCATCTTACTGTTTCTATGCCCTTTCTGCATAGATTCCTCATTTTCTTATCTCCATACTAAATGGTGCCTTCCTCCTTCCTCTCTTCGATACGCTCTATTTTTGCAGCGGTTAGGGAGGCTTAAACTGACTTATAATCTAATCTAATCTTTCCTCTCTTTGTAACACCTTTGTTGCTGTTAGAAGAGACTCGACACGTTCGCTGCGTTTCCGCTGCTCTTGCCGGTTGGTTTAGTTAGGTTGTAAGTAGCAGAATAGGAAAATCGATTTTCCAGCTTGAATAAATATCAATTATTCCTAGTGAATATGAAAAATACAATTGCACAATAATATTTTACCGCGCATGATAATAATTATTTAAAAAAAAATGACGCGAAACGTAAAATGCCGTACATTAATTCCGGTACGTAACTGGGCAATTTACCTGTTGGTACACATGTGGCCCAATACGCAGGGAACGTGTTTAATTAACATATCTAATCCAATCTAACTATTGTGGTCCTCCGAGGCCATCTGTTCGCTGGAAGTAAGGCCTCTCTCTTCTCAGTTATGTTGAATTTTTACCTCAAAGACATTATGTAGTTATGTGACTTGTAGCGCATTCAAGGGGAATATGAGGTGTCCCAATCTAAAAGTTCGGCAAGCCTTTTGTTGAAATAGATAGGCTTTTTGTTATGGACCATAGTTTTTTGGTTCACTATGTTCTTCAGCACCTACTACTTTCTTTTCAACTTCTCTCTTAATTCATTTCTCAACTTTCTGTTTCTATGCATTTTGTGCATAGATTCCGTTTTCCGTTCTTACTAAATGCATGAACTAAAATCCATACTAAATTGCACTTTCCTTCTACCTTTTTTGGAATACCTTTGTTGCGGTTAGGGAGGTTCAAATAACTTATCTAATATGAATTTTAGCGTGATTATTTCTTGCTTCAGGGAGAAATAACCGAACACACATAAGTACTTCTCGTTTGACTTGTTTTGATGCGTTGGGTGTGTATAATAATTTCGTGCTTGTTCGTGTTTTCGTTTCATTTGAACTAAAATTGTTACCAGATACTGCGACACGTGATCGGGCGAGTTCTCAATTATATTTGTTGTCATATTAAAAGACATTGTAAGGAACACTGGCGTATTAGTACTCGAAATGCGGCCAATGTTTCCGTAGCTTGCTCATTACTGTCGTATTTTCTTTGAGCTCAGTACAAATATTTTCACTACAATGTAATGCGATACTAATGCTCTACTCGGCAAGTTTGTTGCAACAGACTGGAAATCTTGAAGAAAACAATTTAAAGGAATCAGTAGGAAAGAAATGTTGCCATGGCTATTTTTTCCCTAAAATAGTATTCTAACAATATGTTTTTTGTTCTGAGCTTGCATTTTTTATGAATTACAACCCGCAGAATTTCATGCTGATAATATTTTCCTTGAAATTAAAATGACGAATATTATCTGATAGACCTGAAATAAATGTCTGGAAAATTGGCTGTTACGCACTGCTGGAATATCTCAGGGGTAGCCTTGAAGTATAGGAAATGAAATCTAACTTTTTAGATTAGATATTCTATCATTACACAATGGAGCTAATAATCACTTACAAAATGATTTGGGAAATGCAGTCGCTTAGATAGTGTCATATTTGCTGAAGCTCTGCACGTGTGTTGGTGAACGTTGTTTCCGAGTGGTCTGGGAGATTAAGTGCACAATTGATGATGAAATATAACTTTTTCTCTTAAGAGATTCTGGAGGGGATACGAGAAGATTGATGCGTAAATGTGACTCCTAACAAAGAAGACCGTTGTTCAATTTGTTCAGAATAGGGTGAACCACTTCACCTGGTACTGTTACAGAAAGTTTAAATATTGACCCTCATTTCTTACCAGGCGATTTTGTATAGTACAGCTATGAATGTCGAATTTAGCGGGCTTTGATGCTATTCGTTTCGTTCTTTTTGATTTTAGAAAGTCGCGCTTTCCTGACCCAACCCAACCCGATTTATTAGAATTTCCTAATTCCGAGTAGTTGTGGAACGAATTATTAACAAATATTGAAACTTCATACTAAACTGTACTTGGTAATCTTACTGTCCTTCGCGTTAAATTTAGAAATATAAAATTCTAAACCCCAAACATGATTTGCAAATAATGACTTACCTGTGACATGCTTACTCATTCGAAAATAGTTTTATAATTGATAGAAACACGAAAGCGACAGTTAGATATATTGAACACAGTAGGAACCACCTGACATGAGTTTTAAAAATTGTTACTTTCGCTTCTCCGCGATGTATAAATTATATGGCACTACCGATGGTTCACATTGTGTTCAAAGTACGATTTTGCTCCACCCTCTTGCTTTTTTATATGAAAGGACAATTTAATTTTATCTGGCTGCCCAAATACTAATACTGGTTATGAGTACGCACACTGTCTGAACGACTACTGTATTATATTTATTGGCAGCAACCGCGATTTCCGAAATAATGAAAGCCACCTCCTGGTATTGGTTAGGAGTTGAACTGATCGTTGCATTTGCATCAGGGGTAATTATTGGAGGGTAAGAGGAAATTAGATTCAAAAAGATCTAGCATTGCACTGCGATGCAATGCTGGAAAATTTCAAGGTAAGCAATAAAGGACACACAGAGGGCTTTGCAAAGAAGAAATGCAACATCAGTACTCACCACCTGCCGCCAGTGCTGGAAGTGTGCCGGGGAGCTCGCGTGCTCAGGTGGGCGTGGGTGACTGTGCTCCATGTCTTCGTTTTCCACTCGTCTCGTATTTCCTTATTTCACCTTTTAAAAAGTGTTGTCTCTTGTTATCGCACAAACCACTTCCACTTTTTATGCTTACGAATATATCACAAATTGCATAGATCAACTGCGGCTGAGGAGACAATCTAGGCCGAGTAAAATTATCCATAAAATGAACAAATGCAGTTCGCAATTCTTAAACTCACCACCCCGCTAACTCAGCGAACGTTATAAGGTGAGTATAATTTCATTCACAATCAGGATTTTTGCGAACTATTCACGTAGGAATTTCACTATTTTCAACTGTTGAAACATGCTCCAAATATTTCTGTATATTTTCTGAATATATTTTAAATTTCGTACTGGTACTTAAATAAATAGGGGAGCAATATTTGGGAACGTGATTTACACAAAACGCACCACGTTACGCAATCCTGCTCGCACACACTCACACACATGCTTCATTACTGTTAACCTACACCTTAAGTTCGAGTATCCCAGTTCTGTTCTTCCGCTCACGTTCAATCAGTACCGCAGCACTTCACTTCATCACTTTTTTGAGTGTATATGGTTTGATTCTAGTATCTTGATTTTTAATATTTTCGCTGAAATGGTACGTGAAATAACTTAAGAGTCGCATTCGTTAACGCTTACGTCACTGGAAATACAACATAGTGGAGGAGTTCAATACCGCGCAAGTAGTGGTGGCTTGCAGAACTCCTGATTCAGTAAAAGATCGATTTCCCGAGGATTGAAGTTACAGCTGTACGCCGGAAATTTCCGTGGATGTGAAATGAAATTTATTCGTATAGTTTTCCACTTGCATGTTCACATGATCACCGTACTACCCATGAGCACCAGCGAGCACGTCACCGACCCACATCGTATAGGACAAGTGAGCACCGTCAGGACACGTGGGTGCGGGGTCACGTGGTGTGTGTGTGCTGTGGTGCGCCGAGTGGCGCCTCAGTGAGGCGTGCTGGTGCAGTGAGGCAGGCAGAAGAGAGGTGTTGGTGCGGCCGCTAGTGGCACACTGAGGCGCTCCTCACACCTCACCACCGCCGCTGTTGTTGCTGCCACCGCCACCCCTCCTGCCGCCTGCCTCGCTGCTGTCGCTCGCCAGCTCCTCCTGCTGCTTATGCTGAGCCTGGCGCATCTTGCTACTCCCGTCCTATTGGTTCTCAAGATGTTCCGGCCCTGAACACGCTCATGGATGTGTACTTTCTTGAACTTATAGTGTGCTCCATACTGATCTGGCCTGCTCAGCTACAATGCGTTGTATGTGCTGCTCTTCTCTTGCTATCATAGCTATTTCTGAGTGTCTTGCTCCACTCAGTGTTACGGCGTTTTACATCACTCATGTAATGGTGCTGTTACCACTTCATGTTTTATATCCACTTACGATAAATCGTCTTTTTAATCATCCGGAATAACGCTGCGTCAAAACATGTTCACTATTACATGCGCTTGTATGATGTTTTTTTGTGGGAAAATTGGATTTTATTTCAGAACTTGGTAAATTGTTTTCTTTTAACAGCTTAAAAAGATTGCTTTTTGTCGTTTTGATAGCCTTAAGGCACACTGGCTTTGTTAGCCCCTGTTTTGCTGCTGCCAATCTACAACTGCTTCTCGTGATGCTGCTGCTGCTGCGCCCGCTTTTCGTATTGCGAGTACTCTCGTCGTGAAGTCGAGTGTGTCAGTTCGCAGCGTGCTGTCTTTTCACTTCAAATTTGTAGTATGCGAGCTTTGTTGTACATTTGACGCGAAAATGCATGACTGCGGGTAGTATAACTCATGCGCGCCTTTTCATTATGCGATTTGAACGCTTTATACGTTAGTGTGTTTTGAAAATGACTAGTGCTTCCATTGGCAAAAGAGTGTTCTTTAGGTTATTTTTCTTCGACCTTGACCTGTAATCTTTAGCCCCAATCAATGCACTATCAGCTAGTAGTGATAGCTTCTGAATACATGTGTGATTCAAGGTGGTTTAAATTTGGCTTTTGCTGCGGCGGAACTGAGCAATTTCCTAGCCATTAAAGAACTGAAACCGTGGGTTAACTGAGAAACTGTATCCTGTTGTTGCAGTAAGCTTGTATTTGGCTTTATTGTTGGCCTCGTTGACTAGCGATGAGCGGTGTGTCTTTAGGGAGCGGCGGGCTTTTGCCAGCCTGCCGCCGAGATGGCCTGCAGCCCACCAGCCTCCTTCCTGTCTCCGGCCCTGGTCCGCTCTAATTATTGTTATGCACCCGCACTTTTTGTTGGCCATACCGGGCTTCCGGGAGTCGTTTCGTAGCTTTTTAAGAAATGCGCGGGAACTTCTTATGCTGATAAATGGTGCGCTGAAATGATTGTGGGACTTTCAATTTTGGGCGCGTTATGGCGTCGCTCGGCCTAATATAAACCTGGACGCTTGCAAGACTTACTAGCTTCTCGGCTGGTTCTCTACTCTTGTGACACTCGTGTGCTCTGGTCAATATTGTTTGCTCTGTGCACGCAGACAGACGCCGCTACTGGCGTCTTCTTCACTTTTCAGTTGTTTCAAGCTTGCCATCGATTGATGGGAGTGTCGTGATCAGGCATAATAGGTCCATTCTGTAGATTCTTTGTCCCTTCTAAATTATGAACGTACGTACGTGCTTCACTCGTCCATTCCATGGATCTTTTTCATTATGTCATCAATTGCTTTTATATCTTAAAAAAGTAAACTTATGCTGCTTTTTCATTGCAGTGAGTGTCTGGTGTAGCACGTACCGGTCCAGCACTAAATTTCATGTTGGGCAACAATTACTTTTACGTTTATTTACGACTCGAGTGTTCATTTTTTGCATCATTTAAAATTTTTTCGTTTTTAGTTATTATTCAATTTTAATTTTTCTTCATACCTGTCTCAATCGTTTTTCTGGGGTCGTAAAATTCAATTGGTTAATTCAATGCACTCTTGTTTAGTTGTAAAAGCGGAAATTTTAAACTTACTCATGTTTTTATACCATTCCCCCGCAAAAAGCTTCATTATGTTACACGTCCTCGGCTCTTATGTGTACACGCTGCGTAAATACGCATAAGTTGCCCGGAGCTGTCTCGGTGAAATAAAGTTTTCATGTCTCTAAATTCGGAGTTGGGCCGGGAGCTGCACTTAGCCAGAATAACACAAATTCCTTTGTGCAGCTACAGTGGAGAAAATGGAGTGTTTCGAGCAAGGTGACGCTCGCATATTTCTGAGATGGTGCAGAGCACATTTTTGAAGCGTTTTCTTTGGTGCTATCAAATGATGATGCCGCGTTATGTAGGGAAGTGAGGGAGGTAATTTGAGTGTCGGTGTGCGGCATCCGTCAATGCTCCGGCGCACTCAGCGCTGATCAGCTCGTGATGGCGCACTCCACCCTCGGCCGAGCTTTTCCTTTACTTTTCGGCTCGGGCCATCAATGCCAGCGCACAAAATTGCGTAATGTACATTCAAACATTTCATATCCTTTTAATGCTATGTGATCTGTTGAGCATTGTTGAACTTAATTCAAGCGCTTACTTGCTCTCTGTGGTTCTAAAATAAAACCGATGTTTTTTCGCTGTTTGCATAACCGTTCATTATCACCCGAGTACTATTTACATGCTCTGTGTGAACCTCACTGTTTGGATTGCTTTTCAGTTGTAACGATGGTCAAACAAGGACTGTAATAATAACAATGTGAATGATGCTGTACTTAAATAAAACAATTTTTTAACCAAACGAGACTTTATGCTTTCGCAGAAGCAAGTGTCTATGGTGGCCATGCTGATCTGTGGCTCTGGCATCGCTAGCCTGGTAATCACTATGGGTTTTAGATCGCCTCTAACAAAGAGTAATAGTAGGGATTCTAGCCTCAACCTACGTGAGGTTCTCTACCATCTCTCTCTCTCTCTTCGTTTCGGGTTGCATGCATAACCAACGAGATCCTCTGATGGACTTCTCTAAATAATGATGAATATGTTCTTCTGTCGCCCCCTTGCTCTGCTCGCAAACATATTTGCGCCTCGGCTTGCAGTCGAGGTGTGCTGCGGTGTGTCTAAATCGGCTTGACAATGTCGTTAATCTGATTTTCTTTCGAATTACGCATCCTATGGCCTAATGAATCTCGTATGTATTGCGTAACTTTAGATGAGGCTCATGCACAAGGCGTTTCGTAAAACCTTTTGCGTTTCTTGGTCGATCTGGTCATGGTCATTTCTGATCTTCTATGTTGAAGTGTGTTTTAACGTTTTTAAGTCTTCTTTTATTCAAATTCTCTCATGTGCTTGGGAAAAAACAACTGGGCAACAACTTCTTTTCATTTGATCAATGGGTGTTTGTTTTAAAGTAACAGGGCTGACTTCTTTGGCAAAAAATGTGCATAATTTAAGAAAGGTAAACCTCAAGAAAAAGGCTGGTATTTCCAATAGCGCGTGAACCACCAACGCGACCCTAGCTTGAAAGTTTTCTCTCTCTAGTCTCAGTCTCGACTGCCGCGGATGGAGTCGACGGCTTGGTTCTGAGTCGTCGAGCTCCGCCAGCTTGGTCCTTGCGAGCCCGTGTCAAATTATCCTCGAGGGCTGTCCAAAAGTTTCTTCAGTTGATTCATTTGGCGTCACACGTAAAGTTGACTGCATTTCAAGATAATTTCTTTCAGAAACGATTCGTCTTGTCAGCTGAGGTCAAATGTGCCAAAAGAATTCTTTTGCCAAGTTTCTTTTCCCGACGCCGGTGACGGCCAAAAATTCTCCCACTTCTATTTCTAAATTATGAATTCAACTTGCGATTGTATTTGTAAAAGTCTTGTTCTTACATACTCTAAATATTGTTTTCAAGTGCAGTAGTAGTTTTTTTCATAAGGAGAAAAACTCTTACGACTGTTTTCCTCAGAACTTAATTCTCACGCGAATTTTTTTTCTTGTGTGAAGGTGTTGGTTAGACTGGTGCGTTTTAAGGCTTCCCGCATGGAAGTGAGACGATGATTTGTTCAGAAGTGACAGCCGGAGAGTGCGTTTGCATGTGAGCTGGAGCGCCATGACAGCCGTGTCTGGCTGACGGAAACGCTCGTCTTGAGTGAATTAGAATGAAGTGGTCGCTGCCTGGTACCTGTTCTTGTCTTCTCATCTCCCATGAAAGTCTCCATCAAATTATGCAGCTTTCTCGTTTACCCTTTTTTATACTTCGTTGTAAATTGGACGTTCATATTTAAAGGATGCGTGCGTATTTTTCTTTTGAATTTAGAATGTGCGTAGTGGAGGTTGTTTTGAATTGTTTATACTCTTAGAATGCACACACGAGTGTGTTTATTCTCGATAGTAAGCATTTAAGATACGCCAAGCTTTAAATGGTTCCCTTTCCTTCCTTACTCTCATTTTAAATCTATATTATCCGAAGCTCTCACAATTAACTACTCTAAATTGCTCTCTGCCGCATATCACTTACATGCTCACCGAAAAACTGAAAAACCATGAATAAACAAGCTTGCGTCGACAGTGTACGGAACAAGTTTTGTGGCGATATCTTGAGGAAGCAATGAAGCCTCGAGAGCTCACATCCAGCGCGACCAAACGGGCGCACTGCAGCGCGGCCAGTCTCCATTACAGGCTGTCTTCATCTATAGAGATTACTTCAGACAAATTGTGCAAGCTTTGGTGCCCGCTTTACTGAGCAGTGCTTGCTACGCCGCTTCCTTCATACCTTGTGCACAAACGAGCACCACTTGGTGCTTTTTCCGGCTGTGAGGACCTCTGCAGCGTCGTACAACAGCCCTTTGGTATGCACGCTTGTGATTATTCCGGTTGAACTCGTACGGATGGGCTTTTGTCTTTCTGATTGAGGATATTCATATAGTTGGTTTGTAATTTTCATGTTTTTTTTAACGCCTAATTCAATCGTGCTAGAAGTACGCTCTATTCGAAATGCATCTTGCGGATGAATTCGTTGGCTTAATAAAAGCATTATCATCACTTCTTTTGAAGAGCTGTTGTTACATCACGAAATTACTTCAAAATAAGTCTTTTAGCAGTGGTGCTTGCGCCCCGGATCTAAAAAAAGCCTAATTCGACACCAATCGTGGCTTTGTTTTTCTTCTCTTGTGAGAACTGAAAGAGTTCCGAGGTTTCAGAATTTCGCCACTGCAGGCAAATGCGGCATCATTAATCAAGATTCTATGACTCTTTAGTTTGAAAAAGATTGGTTAAGTCGTGTGTTCCTTTATGATGAATTAAATACATCAGTGCATCCCTATCGTATTTCGTTGCACAGCTTATGAACAATGTTGATGTTCATTATACCGTAGGTAGCGCCGTACAAGATTGTTTTTTATTTACTAAAGATTAATAAATTGTTAGTTATGATATGTAACTATTGAATTTTTGTGGACCGAGAGAAGTTACTCCGTCATACCCGTTAACCCTTTAACGCCCCAGAGGACACCAGTGTCCTCTTTCAAAATTCCCCTTCAATATATTTTATTTCTTATTCAATTAGTTCCCTAATGTGTTCTTTGAAGTTCTCTGCCGAGTGGCAGTTCTTATCCCATCCTGATATCGGTGACTGCCAGATGCCAGCGCCAGTTTAGTGACGGTGGTTGTGTTAACGGTAATATGAGTACAAAAATTCGGACGTTAAAGGGTTAACGTGTCATCAATGTTGCACGCGTTTCACATCTTGACTGCGTAATTAGCTATTGAGAGGACATCGTCGCCTCCGAATACTGCAATTAAAGTATATCTGAATAATCATTCACTTCTTTTCCATTTAAATCTATTTCGAATCAATTTGAGATGAAATTTCTCTGTCTAAGGTTGTGTAACGTATCAATGATAAACACAGTCACCTCAGTAAACCTCATTATTAATTTACTGAACTATGGGTTTGTGTGTGTGTGAGTTATTGCCTTTATGGAGTTTTCGACGAGCGGCGGCTAATTTCCCTTTATTTGTTGCTCATTTTTTAATCTTGGGTAACGTTATGCTTAGTTGTATCTAGGGAAATTAGCGCTCCCTGAGGGAAAATGTGAGGGCCCAAGCTGAGAGTTAGGTAGGCTTTCTTTTTGTCGAAATAAAATGTTTTTTATGTTAAGGATCATCCCTTTTTTGGTTCATTGCTGTCCTGTTTTTTTCAGCACCTACTACATTCTTCGTCAACTTTGATTTTGTTTCATGAACTTCTTTCTTAACTTACTGTTTTTATGCCTTTTCTGCATAGATTCGAAGTTCCCTTTACTCCATAGCAAATGGTGCCTTCCTCCTTCCTCTCTTTGGATCGAATTTGTTGCGGATAGAGAGGCTTTTAAACTAACTAATAATCTTTCTAAGATTAATTAGAACACTTATTTAGTGGACGTTTTATACTTATTTTTAAAATTATTATTATAATCGTCAAATCACCCTGCTCTGTAACTCTACGATAACATTGTCACGTTCTGTTATTTGAAAACTTGCACATTTTTGTGTGTAAATAAGGGCGTTACCCAGGGGTTGGCCCTCAGTGATTAGGATTTTGGCCTCTCAAGAGATGTCATGTAGTTTGAGTGGCAAATTTGGCCTGAAAATGCCTGCTCTTGAAATTTCACTGCGAGATTTTACCGTTGTTCTGAGGAGTATCGAGATACTTGAGGCGGAGTCGGCAACGTTTGTCTCAGGTGAACGTGAGGATAATGAAACATTGGGACTAAATACCGTAGACTTTGTGTTGCTTCTTTAATGTTTTCGGTCACCATCCGTTTCGCATTATTCGTAGTTGTTGTTCTCGATTGTTTCAATATTTTTGCATTTAGGGAAGTCGAATCATTTGTGCTTATTCATTTTTGCCTAAGCTGTTCAGAATTCCGTGGCGTATCAATAGCTGTATATTTAGTACGTTCCGGATTTTTTTTAACACTGCATATCTTTTCCATTCGTAAACATCCGTTTATGTGGCGTTAGCAGGTGTTATTGCATTTCCACTCTCTACGATTTCTTGTGCGAATAAAGTAGTGTAACTGTAGAAGAATTCAGGCGTGACTGAAATGCGTGTGCACTCTAAAGCCCCTTGAGAGGCGGCTCAGGCTCCATAGAATTGAGTGGTCGACCGTGTTGGTAGCTGATGCTGTGAAGCCTTCCTTGAGGGCTCCTCCTTTGTCATCGAATTAACCTGCGGCGGCGCTGATGCTAATGTCGCGCTCGTGTCACCGTTCAATCTGCGCCGCATCGCCACACTCGACGTGCCAACTCTCTTGTACGAGTGTCGTATTTGCGGCTGATCATTTGCCGCTCAGATCAGGCCCGTTTCTGACTGCTTCTTGGAATTACTTGCGGACTTCTCGGGTGCTCATGTGGTCGCCCACGCTGGCATCGCGCTGGAACAAGCCTATTGTGTTCACGACTGATCACTTTCGACTTTGATTGTGAAGTGCAGTTGTAGGGAGCTCGGTGGTCGTGGGCGTGGTGAGAGTGTCCGAGTGAGTCGCAAAATTACGGAGTTGCCCCGCCTTGCGTATCCCTGTACACTCTCGTCATAGCTCTTTGTTTCGTATCTCGTTTTGTGAGGGGCTCATATACGCAATGGTGCTCTCAAATTAGCACCTGTACTCTACTTTGCTTTGATTTTCCAAAGCTTTTGGAAGACTGAGAAGAGTGTTAGGCGTAAAGGGGGGCGGGAGGTGACAGGGTCACCGCCCCCCGCCAGTCTGCATTGAGCATCCGTCGTGCGCGCTGGTGTGTCGCTCCCGCGCATTTTCCAGGCTTGTGACAACGTCTCCGCTTTTATTTGCACCTCCTCTTCAAAATGAATGGAATAATTTACGGAGTGTTTTGAAAATTTAGTTTGCTCGGTTTTCATGCTATGCGTTCCTCGTCTCTTTTTTTTTTTGCTAGCGTTGGATCGTTGAAAATTCAATCGAAATATGTTTTTTTCTTATGTAGTAATTTTAAAGGTTAAAATTACTTGAAAAATCATACGACTGTACCAATTGTGGTTTTGGTAAAGGTGGACACCTGCAATCTTTTGGCGCTGTGATTTCAAACGTACTTGGCTTTTAAATTCCATTCTTGAGTCTCCCGTCGCAGGCGTGTGTGGCCGAGGCCGACCACAGTTACGCTCATTGAAGTGTGACTCTAATCCCCGACTTTGATAAGCCTATCTAAACATTCATAATTGAGGTCTCAGTATGTGTTAGCACGGCCGTTTTTGATATTTAATGGACTGCGGTGAGTTCGATTGTGTTCTCGCTTCTGTCTGCTTCTGAAGAGCGGCTTCAACGCTGTCATGGACAGGTCAAGTCTCGAGGTCAAGGCTAAATGTCAGTAATCTTGTGTTACCTTCGGTTCTGATTTTTATTACGTAGCCCGTTACCGGAGCGGTCTGTGTGAAGGTGTGCGCCTACTGGCACGCTCTGCTTTATGGAGCTCTGAGTTGAGACGTCTATTTAGTTCAGTATGCTGAGCGGTAAGGCGGCTTTATTTCGGCTATCTTTCTTCCTCAGCTCACCATGCGAACATTAGTGTTGAACATTTTGGGAATTCCCTTGGTACTCTTGTTATTCTTGAAGTTTTTTCATAGGAATCGTACATCGTGCAAACGGATGCGATTTAGAAAAATTTGTTGGCCTCCGTCCGAAATAATTCTTTGATCAGCTGCTTTCGCCGTTTATTACAAAACTCGTTGATGAGCTTGGTAACTTTTAGTCCGTCATCTAAGTTTTGCAAGTTTTATTTCTATCAATTGGAGGCGCATTAATGTTTGTGTAGCGTTTCATTTCGGAGGTGTGTGTGACTGAAATGTCGACGTCTAGCTTTGATTGATGCTAGACCTCCAACGATTAGTTGGGTGTTGTTTTGTAAAGATAATTTTAAACCGAGAAATTGATCGATAATCGTACTTTTCACGAAAGTTGATATGCTTCAATATTAATTTAATGCATGTCTGTCTAAATTTGTTGATGAAATAATGGGAAATACTTTTCCTAAAATGGATATTTGTAAGAGACCGTATTTAAAATTCTGCCCAAGTTACTAATATAAGTTGGACGAAAAAAATGAATTTAGCCTTACGTGACGTGAAAACTAAATTTTTGACGAAAATTTTGTCCTCTCAAATTACTGTAAGCTATGTAGGCGATAAAAAAACGAGCGCCCAGTCAAACGAATAGTATTTCTGAGTTCTATAAGTAAATAGACTAGCCGTAGTGGACTTGTAGTTGACTAGCTATTAGTACGTGTGTTGATCTGCTGTTGACGTGTGAGCCATGTGACATGCAGGTCACAAGTGCGCCGTATGACATGCAGGTGACAAGTGCGCCTGGTGACATGTGGGTGACAAGTGCTTCATGTGACATGCAGGTGACAAGTGCGCCATATGACATGCAGGTCATAAGTGCGCCGTATGACATGCAGGTGACAAGTGCGCCATATGACATGCAGGTGACAAGTGCGCCATATGACATGCAGGTGACAAGTGCGCCATATGACATGCAGGTGACAAGTGCGCCAAGTGACATGCAGGTGAGAAGTGCGCCATGTGACATGTAGGTGACAAGTGCGCCATGTGACATGTAGGTGGCAAGTGCGCCATATGACGTTCAGTTGACAAGTGCGCCATATGACGTTCAGTTGACAAGTACGCCACATGACATTCAGTTGACAAGTACGCCATATGACATCCAGTTGACAAGTGCTCTAGCTGAAATGCAGTTGCGCAGTGGGCCTATTGACATGCAGTTGATCTATGCGCCAGTTGACGTGAAGTTGGTCAGGAGGTCAGATGACAGGCAGTTGATCAACGCGCCAGTTGACGTGAAGTTGATCAGGAGGTCAGATGACATGCAGTTGATCTGTGCGCCAGTTGACGTGAAGTTGATCAGTGCACCAGTTGACCTGTTGCGATATCAGTCTTGAAGCACCGATGTGCTGATTGTTTTGCCTCAACTTACCTTGCTGGTTGCTTTTCATTTACATACATTCATATATTTATTGTCCGGTTTGTTTTTTTTTATAAGCATTTCAATGTTAGTTTATGACCAAATTTAAAGTTTTGGATGTGTCCATAAAGGTTCCGAATGCTGCTTGCAATGAAGTTAAAATCCTAACATGTATACGTGTCACCAATATGGAAGCGTCACGAAAAGATTTCATGTGTGACAGTACTCAGTATTTGTAGAACTTCGTCAATTTTTTTTAGGTATGTTTCCGGTAACCGCCAGTGACTGATTTTCTGATATTATTCGTTACATGAAGTGCATCAGCTTCGAGAAAAATTGAACGAACCTATTTCGCTAAACTTTCGTGTATTGCGTACTCAGTACATTTAAGGAACCACATACTATTTGCGTAACGTAAAAATAGGCCTTCTTATCTTCCTGTGAGCTTCGACCTTTTAAAATTTTTGAAGTTGGAACATCTATTGAATAAGGAATCTTGAACTTTATTATTCGCCCAAGCTCAGGCGCATAGACGCTATTCATATATTTCTGCTCGTATTTTAAGTAAGTCATTTTGTGACCCTACGCATTGAAATTAAGATTTTATGGAGTAGTCCGAGTCTTAATTCGCACACCAAGTTATTATTTAAAGTTGCGTAACAAAGCTGCCTGCATTGCTGGATGTTGTAAAGGTGGTTTGATGGAGTAAAAATATTTTTCTAGCCTCCATTCAAACAGTTGTGTGTCCTGTGACGTTTAAAGAATTGGATACCATGGTCAGCAATGAGGAGTGCACAAGTGGTTGGAGAATAAGCAACAAAGGTGGATAAAAAATTAACTTGGAATTAGTTGCCTGACAAATAATTGCTGAAACGCAAAGGAGTATGATATGTAAGAAACTAAAGCCAAGTACTTGCTTTTACTTATGAAAGAATTCTTATCTTTGAATAACTGAATAGCTGAGAAATAGACAGTACGGGGAGACTAGTTAATCAAGTGCGTTAATTCAGATTTCATTATTCACTAAAAATGTTCAGTGAAAATTCATTCTGTTTCATCTGAGAAAAGCTAAGCAGTGTATCGGAACGTAAACGGTCCGGCTAATGTAAACATAGGCCAGTTTCTAAATTCATAATAAAAGTCTCGTGCTAACGCAGGTTTCAATCGAAGCAGTTATTTATACTTGTGGTCATTAGGTAGTCGTTCTTTACTAGTAGTGCAATTTTCAGTTTGAAGAAAGTAAGAAATTGAGAGGCATACTAGCTGCGTGTGGCGTTACGGGTTCTGACAAATGGAGGTAGTCAATATTGATGGTCGATGTGAAGTCGCGACTAAAATTCACGATAGCTCGCTCTGCTCAAATGTAATTGTGCATCAGCGTGGAGCTGGTTGCATTTTTACTGAGTGTCAAATTAGTTACGCCATCTGATGCTACACGCCAACATTTCCGTTCTTAGCTCAAGCTATATTATTAATTTCAACTCGACCATCAGTTGAAGCTTCCTGTACTTTCTTATCAATAAAGATCTAAGAATCAGCTAATCAAAATTTAACTCTGTGGCTATCGCATTTTTTTTTTGGTCCTGAGTGATGGGTATTGAAAGTATGAAGTATCATATGCTTGAAATAGGCTTCCCTTCGTCTCTTTTGAAGTGCTTGAGTATTTCTTTGAATTAGCGGATATTTCATGAAAGTGTAATTTTCCATTTTTATTGCCAGCGTATTTATATATATTTGCATTGCTTAATATTTTTTACTGACAAAATATAATAACATTATAAGCACTTATAAAAATAAAAATCGGGGGAAAAACGAAGAGATGAACTTTCCACGGTAGTTTTTCGACATGAATAAAAAAACTTGAATGAGAGTGGTGATTTTAATTCAATCTACTACGCAGTTCTCTTTCATAATTTTTGCTGGCAATATGATTTCCTACAATGTTTTGGCGGAATGTTGCATGTTGAAGAGCTTCTGTTTGTATTTAAAGAGTGTAAATTAATTTTTTTTCATGTTTCCCCGTTGATTTCTTTGTACTCCTAGATTCATCGTTGTATTCAGTATATTTCCAATTCATCCGTTCGTGTTAGTTGAAATATTTTCAAGGCATTGTGACACTGGGACTCGGTCTCTCAGTTGATTTCATCTGCAGCTTTTTTATGCCATTTGTTGTATATAAATGTCATTTGGCTTAGTCCTGTGTCACAAGCTGAAGCGAATGGTAACTGATGAACGTCTTTTCACCTATTTTTGCTTTCTGAAAATTGCTTCTGAAAATGCTGATATCTTTCGACGTGGCGCATTGTTCAACTCTACATAGAAATTCTATTCTACATTATCTTGGACGTATGATCGGGAACGCCACTGTGAGAAGTCGAGCATTTACGCTAGTGCGGATAATATAGCAGTAACTGAGGAAGCCTTGCGGACCTACGTAGCGCATGTCGAGGGCGGGTATCCAGCGGCGATACAGCCATGGCGCGTGTCATGCCTGTTCCTTATATTGATGTGACCCGCTGCTTCCTGACCTCTCGTGTTCGATCGCTTCCTCACCAACACTTACATTCATGTCGATCACACCCTCCTTTCTCAGCTCTTCACTTCGATTGCTGCCTGCCCTTCACTGACCGTTCATAACATTTAGAGCTCTCGTTTCTCTGCTGAACTTCATTCAAATGGCTTAGGGTCTGCTTGCTACTATTAGCCATTGCCTTACCATGTCATTTGCGATAACTCTTTCACTGGCTTATCCACCCATTGTGGGCTTAATCTCTTTCCAACCTCTCAAAATGTATTTTTTTAAGTTCATTCAAATTGCTATTCCTTTAAGAGGTTAGAATGCTCAGTGCATACGGTTTGAACTTGTTAGAAATCTCACGGAGAAGCATGTTGATGTTATATTTTGTACCCGTTCGTTTCTCATTCCTGAAAGATGTCTTTTATTCCTTCTACTCTATTCTGAGAGTTCTTTGCTGTTTTTTTTCGATGCTGCATCGTGTTGATTGGTGCGTCTTTTTATTTCTCATTTTAAAGATTTGTGTTTGTTCATTTTCCACTTAGTTATCGATTTCGACTGGGAGCTCTAGGTCACGCTTTAACTCCTGTGCTGCTATTCGTAGTTACTTGCAGTTATCCCACTCGAGCCCTACGGGTTAGCAAACAAACTCACAAAAGTTCTTGATAAACTTGGTTGTTGATCTCGGCTGTCGATCGGCGCCCGTTGCTGAAATGATTTGCTCTTCATACGTCGTCCGTCTGACGTCTGAACTCGCGAAATGCGCGACTTTTCTGCGCATGGTGAAGCGCGATGTAGTTTTGTTGCAAGACCTTGCATCGACTGGCGCTCTTTGATTGTTTGTTAAAAGGAAAAAGTTATTATAGTAATGTATTTTTAATCATTTCCATTGCCCGTTTGTTACGTCGGGTATAGCGTTTTCGTATTGTTTTGTGTGGTTTTGATACGTTTTCAAATTCGCTAATTGGTTACTAAATCAATATCAACTGCCCATTTTAAATTTGCTCAGTCTTCATTGAGTTAACGTGAGAATGATTTAGTCACAGTTGTTTATGTGTATGTTGTTGTGTTCGATTGAATGAATATGGTTTTAGTGCTTGAAAATAGAAGATTCACATTTGTTTTCTGCCCCATAAATTTTGTAGATCTGTGCTCATAACTTGTGTGCTCATATCAACAAAACTTTTCTGAGTGCTTGCACTACTCGATTTGAATAAATAAAATTATTTACTGTAAAATGCTTCTCACTCATATTCAAATGTGAAAACTGTGCTTGTGTTTTTAAGGTTGATGATCAGTTCTTGAGTTAAATATCATTGGATCGTCATGCCAGTAGTTTTCAGTACTTCAGACAAACGCAGGACTGAATGTGCTTGGAGTAGTCATAATGCAATTTTACACTTCTACATCTAGTGGATACTCGAACTTTCAACGAATGGAAACGCCACCGTCATTAGTGTTGAAATATTATGAGGCTGTATGATAACATTTATAGGAATAGTAACTATAAAATGTTACTTTGAGTGATTGCATACATTTCGTACTACTACTATAACTTAGGTTCGTTAAGGAAATATAATTTTTTTACGTGTCAACAGACGGTATTTTTGGGCATGATTTATATATAATATTTTGAAATAGTTTAACTGATTTGTCAGCCAGTTATTCAGGGGGACGATTATTTATGAAAGATTCTTTAAAAAACTGACCTGTTTATCAAATGAAACAACCCTCAGGGGGATACAACTATTGTATCTATGGGAATTAGCGCTCCCAGGGGAAAAATGTGAGGGCCCGAGCTGAGAGTTAGGTAGGCCTTCTTTTTGTTGAAATAAAATGTTTTCGTTATGTTAAGGACCACCTTTTTTCGGTTCACTACTGTCCTGGTTTTCAGCACCTCTGACTTTCTTCTTCAACTTTTATCTCATTTCATGAACTTTTTTCCCCTCCCCCCTCAGGGGGGGTACAACTATTGTATCTATGGGAATTAGCGCTCCCAGGGGGACTATGTGAGGGCCTGAGCTAAAGGTTAGGTAGGCTTCATTTTTGTTGTAATAAAATAGGTTTTTGTTTGGTTACGGACCATCTTTTTTCGGTTCACTGCTGTCCTGTTTTTCAGCACCTACTACTTTCTTCTTCAGCTTTTTTCTTGTTTCATGAACTTCTTTCCTAGCTTACTGTTTCTGTGCACCTTGTGCATAGATTCCGCGTCCCCTCAACTCCATACTAAATGGTGCCTTCCTCTTTCCTCTCTTGGAACATTTTTGTCGTGGTTAAGGGAGGCTAAAACTTTCTTATATAATAATAATAATAATAATAATAATAATAATAATATGAACTTCTTTCTCATCTTACTGTTTTTTTTGCCCCTTCAGCCTAGATTCCTCATTTTCTTATCTCCATACTAAATGGTGCCTTCCTCCTTCCTCTCTTCGATACGCTCTATTTTTGCAGCGGTTAGGGAGGCTTAAAATAACTTATCATAATCGTATCAAATGAAACAAAAAGACCACACGTGGACCTCTCTTCATATTAACGTATTAGTTACATTTTTATACAGATAAGTAACGCTAACGAAATAGTTCCGAGGCCGGGAAGGGCTGGTTTTGTGGAAATATTTGTCGAGAGATTTGTCTTGTTGTACGGGATGAGGACATCTATGGTTGGTAATATTTCCTCCCTTCTTATATCGTAAACTTTATTACGGAATTCATTGACATGGTTCAAAAAGTAGTACCATGTGACTTTTCTTTCAAAATCAGGAATATATCGTCCACATGTTTTTGGTTTGATATTGGTAAAGAAGATGGCGGTGATGATTCTAGACTCTGTCTCTAAATTTAATAGAAAATGTTTGCTGAAGTCGGTGCTAGTGGATTACTCGTGGATAAAACGTCTATTTGCCTGTACATGCCATTATCTAAAGCAAAATAATAAAAAATAGCCTTAAAACTCCTCGTGATTAATCTTACTGGAGGTCAAGATCCCGTTTGTTATATAATTCGTTGTTTCGGAAATGGTTGAATTTCTTGGGCTCTTTACTGTTGCTGGCAGAGAAGTCAAGCAAGAAAAAGCTAGTAGAGGGTTTTTCATTTTTCATACGTAAAACTCTGACTCCAGATTCAAGTTTTATTTGTTATGATTGTAAAATCTTGGCACGATGATTTGTTTATTCCGAGACCATGCATGATCCATCACGAGCAATTTTCTGTGGCGACGGCAGAGCTGAGGATCCCGTGATGACTTCATGGAGCGGCTGGGGAGATCGCGTGCGGCCGCCGACAAGAGGTTGCCGTGTATGCGTGTATGACGGAATGAGCTGTCCTGCACTCTCTAGTTTGCCGCCCTCTCAACCTCTTTCATTTCGTAGCAAAACTCGCGCAGGCTGTCGTGCGTACTGACCCTCGCTTTAGCTTTTTTGGGTTGTTGCAGTCAGAACTTCGGAGGCCTTTCTTGTAGGTTCCGTAATTAACGGCGCTGCGTGCAATTGTCCCACCTTGCTACAATCATCTTCATATGTCATTTGAACATCACACGAGTGCCTATGTATTTCTTTGTACATTTTTTTTCCTTTTTATTGTTATTATTATTCTTATTAGTAGTAGTAGTATTTATGTTATTGTTATTATTTCCAGTCTTGTTGGAATTCAATCCTCAAGATTGATAATTTCACGGAGACTTGCTTTTTAATTACTTTCTCAACGTATTTTCGTGTCATCCCATAGAGTCAGGTGGTTGACAGCCTAGAGATCAAATCGGCCGCTGTTGCTCGAATAAGTTTTTAGATTCTCATTAAGAATGCATAGCATAATTAATGGCGTCCGACAGACTCAGTTGCCGCTAACGAAGAGGCACGATTTCCTCTGTCACTACCGCGGGTGGTGCTGGTGCTGGTGGATAGAAAAGAAAGAAAAGAAAAAAGAAAAAATGTTTATTTCCAAATTGTCACATGAGATACATGCCAACATATTGGCTTTTAAAAGTTTCTTAAATATAGGGCATCCTAAAACAAATGTTCCATACGAGGAGTACTAATTGACAAACCATCCGAGGTGTACAAGTAGATGAGCCATACGAGGCATAATAATAGACAAACTATACGAGGTGTACTAATAGACAAACTGTCAGAGGTGTACAAGTAGATAGACCATACGAGGCATATTAATTGACAAAATATACGAGGCGTACTAATAGACAGACCCATTCGTGGTGTGCTAGTAGTCTAACAAAAGTTCTATACAAGGAGTACTAATTGACAAACCATCCGAGGTGTACAAATAGATAAGCCATACGAGGCATAATAATAATAGGCAAACTATACGAGGTGTACTAATAGACAAGCTATCAGAGGTGTACAAAATAGATAGACCATACGAGGCATATTAATAGACAAAATATACGAGGCGTACTAATAGACAAACCACACGTGGCTTGCCAATAGTCTATCTCTGTCAAGGGTAGTTGAATGAGAAATGAAAAATATGCCCTAAAAAATATGCAAAGCCCTATCACCACCAAAAACATATTTCGTATCTTCTCGATATTCACCACATCATGCGGACATGGGTACATGGGATAAAATAGAGATACAGTGTAAGCCGGTTACCACTCATGATTGACAAATATCTACAAAATATTGGTAGAAATGGGTGAACAAACATATATTCAATATCAAAATTCATAGCTTGTACAAAACACGGACAGAAAGATAATTTTACTACGATTCATATGCTCAAATTGCACTTTATTTCATTAATTATATATGAAATTAATCCGATTCACAGAAACGCCCTCTGGGGAAGTGCTAGATCTATTTTTGAATCATTTCGCAATTGCAATAAAATTTATTAACCGAATGGTTTTTGCGTAAAGAAATGAAATAGAAACATGTATATCTATTTATGTAGATACATATATATACCTACACACGTACACACACATATTAATTTATATACTTATTGAAAATAAAATATTAGAAAAAAAAAAAGAAAAACATATATAACATAAAAGATAGAAGCAACCTACCATCTACTACACAGAAAATGACAGCTGAGCTCACTGTAATCCTAAGAAATTTTTCGCAAAAAAAATAACTAAAAGGAAGAGAAGACTTCGAAAAACATAAAAATGAGCTGTTTTTTAATTTCTTCACAGAAATTTTTAAGAAAAATCAGATTATAGTCAAGAAGCAACACAACTCTTCAGCATTATAGGGACATGTGTACGTGGGATAAAATGGAGTAACATTGTGGCCGGATATCACATCTGAGTGGAGAATATTCACAAAATTGGCACATATAGGAAGATTAGGCCTTGATCCAAAATGATAATTTTGATTACAGAAATTTAGAGTTTTTTCGATTTGAAAGTTCAGTGCTAGTGTGCGCTGAACGCACGGAAAGAAAAAAAAAAATAAAAAGACTAAATGCAATGCTTAAATTACCCCTTTCCCTCCAGCTCAGCCGAAAATCGATTGAAAACATCTTCGAGAATGATTTTGAAATAGCGAGACAACGTTAGCCAAAAATTTAATTCATTATAAACTTTGCACAACCCTCACGTCTATAAACCTGTTTATTGGTGTACACACAAAATGTATTTCATGGTATATTTGTCATACGGATGTTAAATATTAATACAGAAAAGAGAAAGAAATAACAAAATAAAGATGAGGAAATACTCCTAATTATGGAAAGAACGTTCGTTCTGCTGCACTGAACTGACGGCTGTGGTGCTCATTGTTGTCGACAGAAATAAGTAAGATGAATATACGAATCGCTTAGCAAACGTAAAATGAAATAGGTTCTAAATTTCTAACAGAAATTTCAGGAAAAATTAAAATTTCTGATAGATGGGAAGTTCACACCGAGATGCTGCAGGCCCTATGACAGAGATGTAAAATGACGTGATACATTTACTCTAAATTCTTTTCCAGTTTTAGAGTTTTTGATATGCTGGGGAAGCTTGTTCCACAAAAAAGCTCCAGAAACTGAGAGAGCTTTTTGTCCCACGTTAGATGAACGGTAACTGACTAAAACATCGTTCCTCCGGTTTGGTCTTTCGTTTGGGATATTAGATGGAAAAAATTTTACCACCTCTGCATTACTTTGGGGGAGGTACAGAGAGGAGAATACTCGTCGAGCTTTCTGGATCATGAATCTGTTCGGTATTGGGATCCAGTCGAGTTTTCTTAAAAGAGGGGTGACATGATCGTATTTATTAAAATTTCCTTTGCATACCACCTTGGCGGCGAAGTTTACACATTTTTGCAACTCTTCCTGACGACATTTAGGTAAGTCTCCCCACACAAGACTGCAGTAGTCCAGACGCGATAAAACTAAAGACTGAATCACTAATAATCTAGATTTTTCGTCAAGTGTGTTCTTTATACGATGAAAGAACATTAAGGTTCCGTTAATTTTGTTGCACATTGTTTCGACGTGTGAATTGAAAGTCATATTTTTGTCAAACCAAACACCCAGATTTTTAACCTTATCGACTGGTTTTATTGTATCGTCTCCAAATGTTAGCTGGAATGGTGGTAAATTTTCAGTCGCATTCTGTGATCCAAAAATAATGCATTGCGTTTTACTTGCGTTAAGTTTGAGGCCATTATGGTCATACCACAATTTCAGATTTCTCAGAAGGTTTTCAGCGTTGGCTTGTGTTTCTGTTAAATCCGCTGTTGAGCTTGTCATGGCAATTTGTACGTCATCAGCATACATTGAGATTTTTGTGTTTGCCGGCATGGTGGGGAAATCGTTGATGAAAATTGAAAATAGGAGTGGGCCGATGATTGAACCTTGAGGAACGCCAAAGTTATTTGGTATGAATGATGACATTTTGTTATTCAAGCACACTGCATGAGAGCGGTTTCGTAGGTAGCTTTCAAACCACTGAGTGTCTATTCTGAGGTTTGAAATTTATTTTAGAAGTTTCTTATGCTCAACACTGTCGAAAGCTTTGGAGAGATCAAGCAATAGTAAGAGAGTTAATTTTTTTTGGTCAATATCTTTGTAAATTTTTTCTGTTATGTTTAACAGGGCGTCCTGAGTACTGGTATTCCTCCTGTAAGCATATTGATTGCGATGCAGTAGATGTGACTCGTCTATGTGAGACGAGAGCTGGTTTGTTATTACTTTTTCTAATATTTTGGACATAACAGGCAGGAGACTGATTGGTCTGTAGTTTGACGCTATGTCGATATCACCAGATTTATGTAATGGCTTAATTATGGATAGTTTCCATTGATCGGGAAACTTGTTTGTGACTATAGATGTATTTATTATCAAGCGAATAAAGGGTGCTGTGACAGGGAAGCTGTCTTTAATATGTTGGAGGCTTATGCCATCATATCCAGTCGCTTTAGTATTCTTTAGTGAGTATAAGATTTTTCGTATCTCTATGACGCTAACTGGCTTTGGTCTCCACTTGTTGCTACTATTTGGGGATGAAACATCGCTCAGATTTGCCTCTGTAGATGTGTCTGAAACCGTCCTGGATACTTCATTGAAAACATCTTCGCCAACTTTTGAGAAGAAAGTGTTAAAGTCATTCGCCATTTCTGAGGGGTTGTCAAAAGTGCTTTTGCAGTCTGAATTTTTATACTGAGCAGCTTCTCTAATGATTTCCCAAGTTCTTTTAGGGTTTTGTTTTGCCGCCAAGAGTTCTTTGTGGAAGTAGTCCCGTTTTGCTTCCTTAACTTTTCTTCGTAGGATCTTCTCATGATCTTTATATAATTTTCGACGCGTACTGTCTGATTTATTCAGTTTGTACTCACGCTGCAAATTTCTTTTAGCTCTGCTCAAATGTTTTATCTCATCTGTTATCCATTTAGAAATTCTTGGCTTAACTTTCTTCGTAGTGAAAGGTGCGCATTCGTTAAGAGCTGATACGAAATTTTCGTTGAAAAGCGAAACTTGTAGATTGACATCATCGGTGTTTTCCATGCCTTGAAATTCACTCCATCTGTCTAATAGCTTTTCTTGAAATATTTCAGGGGAGTAGTGGTTTTTCATGCGATATGTAATGTAACTAGATTTCTGTTTCTCTTTTGCAATATTGATTTGGCATTCTACCGAATGGTGATCAGAAAAGGACGGTAAGATTTCTGTGCTGAGTACTGCTTGGGGATTGTTGGTAATTGCTAGGTCAAGAAGAGTTTTAGAAGTGTTGGTAATTCGCGTTGGTTCTTGGACCATTTGAGAAAGATTAAGTCTGTGCAGCATCTTGCTTAGCTGATTGTTTTTATTTGTCAGATCCACGTTAAAATCTCCGAAAACATAGAAAGACTTTTTGGCTGCAGAGATTGATCTAAGCGTATTTTCAATGAAATCTAATGTTGGACGAAGAGATGCTGACGGATGTCTGTAAAGACTGCCGATAATGAAAGACTTGTGTTTGTTTACTTGAACATTGAGCCAAACCATTTCTATGTCTTCGCATTTTTCTTTTATCGGAACTAAGGATGTAGAGTAGACATCTTTGATGAAAATGCATGAACCGCTACCTCTCTTACTCTTGACTCCGTCATAACGGTACAATTTGTACCCGGCAATGCTGAGATATGAGCTTTCGACTCGTGAATCGAACCATGTTTCAGATACGCATAAAATATCGATATCGTTAGTGATCAACATTACTCGTACGTCATCCATTTTACCATTGAGGCTGCGAGCATTTATGTGTAATATTTTAATATTATTTACCTCAATAGGCAGATCTTTAGTGGAGTTATTGCATTTTTTAGGTCTAGCAGGGCATTTAGTATTCATCTCTAGGTCTTTATTGCCGCGTTCATTGTTTGTGATTTCAGCTTCATATTCAATTTGATCACTGTTATTTAGTCACAAAATGGGGGAGGGAGCAACACGATTTTCATCACGCATTTTCAAGAGGGCGCTATAGTGGTCCTGTTTCCGGTGTATGTTTACCGGAGGACAGTTTATCAGAGCATTTGATGTAGGGGAGATTGTCGTCTTCCAAATCCCATTGTCTCTTTCATCAAATACGTGAATTGGTGTTCTCGTTACATTAGAAAGTATTTGGGGTATGAGGTCTCCAACTGCGTGATCGAAGACTTTTCTATCGATGTATTTATCGATGAGTTGTTCGAAACTGCCACTGTTCTTGTCAACGAATTTTGCATACTGGTCCTTGTTTCTGGAGCTCTCAGTTTTGATGGCTTTTTTCAGAGATATATAATTCCATTTCGATTTTTGTTGTGAAGCAAGCTGCGTCGTTACGGCGTGGAGGAGACAGTGTCCGTCACCTACAGTGTAAGCAGGCTCCAATTTGAGCGATCGTTTTAAGTCGTCCAGTGTGTGTGCAACGCGTGTGCAGATTTGATTCAATGTTGGTTTTTCGGTAGCAGTATTAGTTTGGTCGTTCGACGGAGGCCCGGCAGGGGCATCAGATTTTTTTCGAATAATTTGATTTTCTTTGGAATAGTTTTGAATATCGGTATTTGCTTGACTTTCCTTGGTTCCTGCGTACTCACTGGAAAGTTGAGAATTGGTTGAAAAGGAGGGCATGTCGCAATCACTATTTGTGTCGGAAGCAAGTAACGCAAATTTATTTTTCGTACTGATATTATATTTGTCTGAGATCGAATCAGGGAAAGGCTCAGGCTTATTTACGTTCCTCATGCAGTGGGTGAGTGAGTTACTCAGACCTCTGCTTGATGTCGCAATCAATTTTGAAGGATTTCGTGTACCATGTGCAGTGATATGCATAGGCTTATATTCTTTTTGAAAGTCTAATGTGAGACTATTTGTCTCATTCCGTGAATTTTTCGATTCATTGGAATGACCTACAATTCCATTTATTGCTTGACATTTGTTGAAACGAGGACAATATGGCACGGTGATTCGCAATGTTGATTTCATTGCAAGTTGTTGAAGAAAACAGAAGTTCTCTTCCTGGGTCCGAGGCCATTGAAAGTTATTGAGTGCGTCACCATTTTCATTTTCTGGGTAAGTTTGAAATTGAATCAAGTTTAAACCCAGGTTTTTGCAAAAATGCCTCGCTTTGTTGAATTCGTTTGCACTGCAAGCATTGGCAATATAAATGCGAGAAAGTGCGTACTTTCTTACAATTTGTTGTTTGATTCGAGCAAGGTCTGAGGGCGAGTGGCAGAGACCATCAAAACTTAGTATATAATTTTTAAATCTAGGCATGCAATTTACAGTATGGAGAAGGTCATCGAAGCGCCCTGATGGAACAGTTTTGATCCAGCACGAGCGATCGATGTCCTTTCTTCTGATCGTGCTTAGGATATTATCACCTAGCAGCAAAGTGTCGTAAGGTTCTCGACAATTGGAGTCGATTTCACAAGAGATACTAGCAGGTACCACAGGTGCAAGGTCTTGAGAACTTATATGTGAATTTAAAGCAAAAAGCTGTTCGGTTAGGTTCTGAATGTTTGATACTGTAGAGAAAATCGACGACGGGCTAGGAGGCTCACGTTGTCTTAGGGATTTATTGAAAAACGCTCTTGTTAGAGACAAATTGTGAATAATTTCATGAATTTTTTGAGAGCTTGTTATTTGAAGCGGGTGCAAGTAGCCATTAAATGAAGCAACAGTGTTATTTTTATTGCTCTGTACTGGAAATTTTATTTTGTTTTCACAGCTTGCGCTCTGGGGTGATTTACTGCCAGTATCGGTTTGTGCGCGAAAATTATCGAACATATTATCTGGAGAATGAGAAAAGTCTACCACGCTTGAAATGTCCTTATTAGTAAAAACTATTTTTTCTTGTACCACTGATGAGGATGGTGTTTGTGTCCCCGCCGCTGGCGGACAGTTCGGAGCGTTGTTGTTGACGCAGAGCTGGGGAGCTGGCACGCTGTTTTGCTTGTTCAGATGAGGAGCAGGTGGTTGTGGTGCTGCGGCTGAGACTTCACTGCTTCGAACCTTCAAATGATTGCTGGAGGTTTGGCAGACATGTTTTCCCTCATCCGGCGATATTGATTGCATAGTCTTCACTGACGTTGCTTCGGAAGGTGACACACATTCTTTGACGGGGTTACTGGCAGCTGTTAACAAGTCTCCCGTCTTTTGAGCATTAGAATTTTGTGCGTGAGAGGATGTAGGTCCCCTACTTGCAGGCACTTTGCTTGGTAAAGTCGTATTTTTGCCCCTGAGAGAACCATTTTTTCGGGATGTTGTGTAGGGCAACATTTGTGCAGAGAACGGCACTTTCCGGCCTGCGAGGCGAGTCTCGTAGTGATGCATCATCGTGCGTTGTAATTGTATAGCTATGATGTTTTAAACTATTCAGTGTCAGTAGGGAAACGGAGGTACGAAACACAATAATTCTTCCGTGCACATTTTTCGTCTTGGCCACGTAGGAAGTGAACAAAAACTTCACTGAGATGTTAGACATTACCAAAAATTTATCAAATCAAACGTAATTTCTCTGGTTGCTTGGAGCGCAAAAGTTCATCAGGATTTGCCATGCTCTAAACAGTCGGAGAGACGGGAGGCAGGGGTACGGGAAGAGGGGGGGGGGGGGTAGTGAACGGGTTCGGTGAGGGGTGATTGAGGGGACAAGGACACTTCAGACAGACAGGCCCATAGGTCGCGACTGGGCTGAGCTGAGCACACCTTTCCTTCGTGTTGGTAGCACTGCTTTGTTAGCTTCGTATTTAAATTGCACTGTTTTAAGCAGGAATAAGACAAAAGTTATTTTTTTTTTTTTTCGCAGTTCCACAGGTAGCGTCATATACACTCAACATGATGTTTTTTTTTTTTTGCAATAAGAGATGAGAGAAACCGAAGATGAAAAAGTTTTTTATCCTTCTCAGGTTTTACGTCACTAGTTAACCACCATTTTCCATAAAAAAATCAAGACAATAATGTAAGCCAATTTGGTGAATCAGAAATTGATTGTGTGCGTTAGAGATTTTTCAACATTCATGCTCTATTGTAACATAGAAATAGTTCACGAATGATGGTCACTGTTATTTTCCCAAAAGATGCGAAATTTTTCCCAAAAGATGCGAAATTCGCCACAGAAAGCAAGGGGGGGGGGGCTTGGGGTGTAAGACAGAGGAGGACAGAGTGTGAGCGGGAGGAGGGGGCAGGATGCTTGCGGTCGGCAGAGCAGCGTTGCTTGCTGTCCTGCTTGGGGAAGAAAAGAGAACAGAAAAAAAAGAAGAAGAAAAGAAGAAAAAGAACTTCAACTCTTCCATCAGAAGATTGCTCTGGTGAACTTTTCGAGAAACGTCAGGATTGTTAAAGTTTACTTCACATTGTGGAATTATGCTCTGTCTGTGAACACAGGCTTACTATGTTTAACATGGTAAATTTTTCCCGAAGTTGCTGGATCAAGTTTATTTAATTTTTATATTAAAAAGTTCCTTCAAAGAAGAAGAAGTTTTTTATCCTTCTCACATTTAACGTCAATAGTTAACCAAAATTGTCTATCAAAAGAACATGAGGTAAGCTAATTTTTTTTTAATCAAAAATTGAATGAGTACATTAGAAATTTTCAACATTCATGCTCTATTGTAACAAAAATAGTTCACAAAAAATGGTCACCATTATTTTCCAAAGATGCGAGTTTGACAGAGCACACTTTCTATTTTGTTTGTGGAGATAACGGCACTTGTCCTTCCACGTTAAGAGTGGAGGTGTTTTGGAGGGATGGAGTGGAGATGGAGGGGGGATGGAGGGGCCAGGGGTAAGCTTGTTTGCGCTGCCCTCACCGGCACTGCGAGAGCAACACTAAGTTTTCACATCTCGCCACTCTGATCTGCTTGTTAAAATGATCATAATTGAATCATCGAAACACTGAAAGTTCACTTTTACCATTTAGTTAGGTAGACTGCACATTCACGGACACACAGTTCTAATTTCGTACTTCGTGGAGTTTTTCTTCCCTCACATTCTGAAACAATTTAGCTCCGGTAACATGGAGCGTGCGTCCACGGTGACAGTTGACGCGGAAGACCGGATAGAGACGAGTGTTTCTCTCAGCGGTGGCAGACAGACTGCGCTCATCTCAGTTTTGCTGCTGTTGCGCCTGCAGCATTGGTGCTGATGTAGACCTAACTGAATTTCTCGTATGTAGATTTGCAATGGAGGCTAATAGCTGGAGAATATTCTTCGCGAACATAATTGAGTCATTGTGCTTTTCAAATATTCAAATGCACCTTAGTAATTCGAGTGTTAAGTGTACTCAACTAAGACTGTTGGAAATTACGCTTCCTATAATAAATTAAATTTACTCAACTGCCTGAAGTTAACGTCACGTATCAATAACACTTATGTCCTCACATTGCTATTTTTTACGTTGCGTATTATGTCCTATTGAATGTTCGATTACCATTCCATTTTGCATGTTACTTCAATAACCTACCAAAATCATGGATATTTGTGTTTGTTGGTTAATGAATTAATCATTAAAGTATTACGTGATCTCCTCAGGGGGATACAGGTATTGTATCTATGGGAATTAGCGCTCCCAAGGGGACTATGTGATGGCTTGAGCTAAAGGTTAGGTAGGCTTCCTTTTGTTGAAATAGAATAGGTTTTTGTTTTGTTACGGACCATCTTTTTTCGGTTCACTGCTGTCCTGTTTTTCAGCACCTACTACTTACTTCTTCAACTTTTTCTTGTTTCATGAACTTCTTTCATAGCTTCCTGTTTCTGTGCACCTTGAGCATAGATTCCGCGTTCCCTCAACTCCATACTAAATTGTGTCTTCCCCCTTCCTCTCTTAGAACATCTTTGTCGTGCAATTAAGGGAGGCTAAAACTTTCTTATATAATAATAATAATAATAATAATAATAATAATAATAATAATAATAATAATAATAATAATAAAAGTATTACGTGATTTTTTTTGAGTCGATTGATAGGCTCACGAAACAAGCTTCGATGTGACCAGTTTGATAGGGAGATGTTCTGTTGCAAAATTCTTGTGAGACTTCTGAAACAACTGAATTACTTTTTATTACATTATCTATTCATGGTCTCTGGACTAAGTTTTGGTGTAACTTTAGTTACAATTACAAAAAAGTAGCAAATGATGTGAAGTTCAGAGTGGAAAAAAGTTTACAAGGAGATGAAGTTGAATTCCCTGCCTAAGAAGAACGCATTCAGTTTCCAATTTGGGAGGTTTTGTGCTAGCTCGTGAGCAGGACAGACTGTGACCTGGGAACACGTGCGGGGCTACCTACATGCAGCAGCCTCGCGTCCGTATGTGGCGCGCGCGTCACGCACCTCCATCGATCACTCCGTGCTCCCGGATCGCCTAATTAAGCAAATGCCTTGCATTAAACCATGTCTCCTTTCTTCAGCCCTGCGCATCAGCTTTCGCGGCTTTTTTTTCCAGACTATCTAGGCTCAGGAATTGTATAAACCGTATTTGAGTGTTTCATTTTTTCTGAGTTGAGCTCTGAAATATTTTGTCCAAGTATAGTAACAAAAGGTACGTAAAAATAATCGTGACAGCAAGTTTGGTGATAAATTTTGAAAACTATTTTTTGTTGGGGTGTTCGCGTTTGTATTTGACCGGCTTCTTCAAATTTTCAGGAATGGGGAGGCTTTATTATTTCTCTGTCTTACGTCTTTCACGTTGGTCATTTGCATTTACGTGCCTTTTCTGAGCCGTACGTGAAGGAATTGATGGTGAAGTGGAGCAAGAAGCTATTATTCAGGCCCAGCAAGAATAAGGAGAGGTGCTGAGTCAAGATTTTAGCATGAGCGCGAAAGGAAATTTGTTTGAGACCGTAGTTGTACCAACCTTTTTTATTTGGAAAATAACTTAACACTTTGACTGCGGTAGGTAAAACTGAAGTTTAACGTTCAACGCAAATTTAAAGTCAGTTTTAGTGTACAATGTTGAAAATAGCAAACATTAGCTGAATCGGGTTATTATTTAGCTTTAAGTATTTCTGAAAATTGAGTGTGGGACTACTGGTCGGTCAGCAGCGTTATGAAAATTCCCTCCGTGTACCTCTGGTGGCTCGCTTCGCAGTTAAAGTGTTAAAAATTGTTGGCATATGGGAAAAAATTGAAGTAGTGAAACGAAAAATTAATGAGAGTCTGACAGAGGGGACTCGGCATGTGATGGATACAAAATGATCAGGTGAAACTTGAGAACGACCAGGCAAGCGAAAATAGAGTTTAGTGTAAATGTCGTTAGAGATAAGGGGAAGAATGAACAAATATCTTATTGACCAATCGCTCACTTATAACAAAAAACTCATGACTTCGGATGTATGTGTTTAGCAGTTGCACTCACTCACTCGCTCTTAACCCTCAGTGTAATTTTTCTTCAAATCACTCAAAAGAAAACTGTTCGTGGAAGATGTAGAATGCCTGGACTTTCGCGCTTGTATATATTACACACAAAAGAGCTTTTAAGAAGCCACGATTCTAATTTTGGCGCGCCCATTTGCTGAGGTCTTTCGCTTGGGTAACTCCTTGCTGATGCAGCTGGTTGCGATAAGGCGCATTGTGGTCGCGCCATTGCATGCTCCAAATCTTACGGTGTTGAGGCGCTGCAGCGGCCGAGTTACAGCGCTGCCTGCCTCTGTGTTTATCGAAGCATAAGTTGGCAGACGGCGGCGCTGATCTCGGGCGACAATTGCGCCTCTCTAATAAGTGCCACTCCTGAAGATGCTTGGTCTTGATTTGTTGCCTTTATTGTCAGTGCTTCCTCGGGCCCGACGTAAGCGCGTATTGCGTTCATAAGCCGGAGCACAACTCGCTCCCCAGTTGTCATTTATGCCATCGGAGTTTCTTTGCATTCTGTTAAACGTACGATCACTGATTTTTTAAAACTTTACTTTGGTGATTTTTTTTCATCCTGCTATGACGTAAATAGTTTATTCAGGACATGAAAATTCGATGAGGATCACTAAAAAAATCCATCTATCAATTTCTTCATTTGTACCTTAATTTCGAAGTGAAAAAACTTATCCAGTCTTGCTGAATATTTTTTGACAGATTTCACTATTTTACTGATGCATTTAATTCAATGAATACGCACTGTTCATCGAAACTGGGCTACATTCGATAGCGGGGGCCACTACGTTTCTTTAGCTACGTACAATATTTTTCGATAAAGTGAGTAATTTTCTTGTGCTCATATTAAGCGCATTCAATATGTATATTTTCGTCTTCATGTTAGTATAATTTGCATGGAAAATTTGTGCAATTTAATGATAATTTGCGGTGGCTGCAGCGGCGTTGTGAGCCGCTCTATGGCCACCGTTAATTACGAGTTCTGATTCCTCTCATTGCGGGGCTAATTAAAAGAAGACCTCGCTTGTGGATTGATTAATAATTAGCGGAGCGTCGATAAGTACGCGTGATTGCGCGCTCTTACCGATTGTGTCGGCGGGCTTCACAATGCCAGCCAAAGGTCGGCCTCGGTGCGCGCACCACTTCAGAACAAGCCAATAAATAAGGGCCAGTGCGCTCTCATATTGAGGTCTCATGTGTTGCTGCAGTTCAACTGCTCGCTGCTTCAATAAATTATGACTAACAGACCCTGATTTACGGTGCTCATAAAAACATTAACGCACTCAACCAGTGCTTGTTCAACACTAGATATGATTGTGAAATATTATCGTTGAAAGTTCTTAGGAAGCCTGAGTGGTTGATCTCTTACAAGTATAATGTTTCATATTTCTTCTCCCATTCATTTCATGCCTTAGCGGTGCTCGTAATTTAAAATTTGGAACCAAAATTGACAAATGGTAGACTCGGCATATTTAGTTTCATTTTACTCACTTCTTGTGAAGTCGATATTTCAGAGTATAAAGAACCCACTTTTTGAAACGTGCTTGTCAAATGTCGTAGAAGCACCTGAATACAAAATCCAATGGTAAAATTGGTCTCAAAAAATATTGGCTTAAAGCCGTTGAGAGTGCATTAAAGGTTCAAGTCAGAGTCCCATTGTTTGGCTGAACATGCTGACCTGTAAGAGCTGGAGACCTTAAAAACACATCAGCTCAATGTCATTAGGCAGATCGACCCGTCTCTTGTATATGCGGATCACTCGTAGCAAAAAGACCCAATCGCGGAGACTTTAAGTGTATCAGAGCAACGTTGGCAACGATGCGCGATTAAATGTATTTCGTTGAAATGTTTTTTCGCCCAGCGGTATTTTGTAAGCTTTTCTGATTCATAGCTGGAAATATATATTCAGTCTGTGCGACTCGAAATGTTATATTGTGATATTATTATTTGTTAATTGTTAAAATGGTGTAACCTTTCTACCTCGTCTCAAAGTAACTTCATTTACATCTTTTGCTGCGCAAAGAGTTCTCACCTCTGGTGACGATTCAGGAATTTCACCTCTAGAGATAAGCGGAACTGGCTTATAAATTTTTTCATGACTGCAGGGCACTTTGCTGCCGGTGCAACTCATGAGTGTTCTGATTGAACAACGGCTGACTTTTATATCCTTGACTTGCAAAGCAATAGCAGCTTGGTTCGAGGAATTGGTTCTGCGAGATTGATCACCATTACGCGCATATTTTCAGAGCACATTTCTATAAATGAGCTCCGAAGAGCTCGTCTCTTTGTGTTCGTATGAATTAGAACGGCTCCTAGCAGAAATCTGAATGTGCGCTGTGACACTCCGTTCAAATTTCCCTCCGTCATAATTGTTTATCTTTTGCATTCTATTTCAAAAGATATTTGCGTATTGTTTATAATTGAGGCGAGACAAACTTGCGTACAATGAAAACATACTGTTAGCTCACGATTTGTAGTTACGCTCTAACGTTTATGAGATGCAGAACCACAAGGATGAGACACTCAGAATCTGGGAGACCGTATTTAAATTTTATCTCACCCTTTATTATCACGAGGGATAATTTTCCAACAAAAATGCTTACAATTCAATGCACGGAGTGAGACAACCATGAATTCTAAATCATTGTTAATAATTTTTTTTTCTGTAGGAGTCTACTGCTAGAGAAGATACATCATACTGTGACGAAGAATACAATTTTACCATACTTGTGTGAAAGAATTGGTGTTCATTTACTTCTGAAAGGTAAACGTGTGATATCGGATCTTTCAAGCTGGGCGAACGAAATGTAAGAATTCTCTCACGTATCTTCTGCACAAAGAATGCAGATAGCTTAAGTTTTTAGGTTTGACGTGGAATTTGCATTGTTTTTTCGAAGCAAAAATTTATTAGCTTCTAACTTTGATAATGTTGGAATTGAATAGCATTTATTATGAATGCTGGTTAAATTTTATAGCCCTTGTGATCGAGGCGCCGAGGCGTGTACCACTGAAGCTGCAGGGAGCAGCGCCCTGTCCTAATTAGTGGGGCTGCGACTACAAAGGCCCTTCCAACCTTCGTAACTTGACTCACAGAAAGAGAAATGGATTACCACTTGCTCTTTTAAATGCGATGAGAGCGCCTAATGAGCGTTGCTTCATTGCACTCTATGCTTATATTCTTTTTCTGATTCGCGTTGCGACGTTTTCGGGGCCAGGCGAGTTCTCTCTCGTGTGACGCGAGATTTTCTCTTTACTTTTGGTATGAGTGTGACATTACTGCTATTCCATTTGCAGATTAAAAAATAACGGTATCCTTTTATGTATCAATTTATGTGTAGATGCTGATGGCAAAGTATTCAAATTTATAAATAATTAAGCGATCAATTAAAAAACAATCTCATCATTGTCTAGTTTATAATGATTGTTTTCTTGTATGTCGTTTACAAATCAAACTCCGATTTCTCTTCTTTATATTATGCGAAAGAAATGCAGGAGTCAGAATTTCAGTACGTATGCGAGAACGTTCGTTTCATACCACCTGGTATAGATTCATGTGAGAATTGTTCTTGGTCTTTATTTTGTTATACACGCATTTCGAATTTTATTGTCAGGTTCGGGTCACTTAGCGTTAGGTATTTTATCTACAAATATTCGTTTTCATCGTAATTCCTCTATCTACAGAGAGTCTTGTTTTGGTGCTTGCGTTCAAAGCGCTGGCACATCGTTGCTTCACTCCGAATTGCGTTAGATCAACAAACGCTGTTATTGTTGCTCTGTTCCAGCGCAGCTGCAAAATGTCCCAAACGTCAGTAATTATGCAAATGTTACGGCTCCAAAATTCATTGGGCAGAAATGGTGCGTTCGCATAAGACCCAGTGACGCAGTTGCAGCATTTCCGTCTTCTTCTCCCGCCACCTGGGGAGACAGGCGCGGTGCCGTGCCGACCTGGCAAAGCTTCGTCCCAGTAAAACATCTCGGCATAAGTTCATGTGAACTTTCGCCGTTTATTAATTTATTTAGATCGCTTTTTCTTCAAGTGGGTTATTAACCGTTAGTATATTCTATGTGCAATTAACATAAACAAGTTGTCGATTTCGCGCATGGTTGTAAATTGCACGAGTGCACCCTGTACCTGTTTGTGCACCCTGTACCTTGCCGGAGCTCCGCAGCTCCAGTGCTCACCATTAAATCAGTAGCTCTGTGCTAAGAGAAATTTTTTATTTTAGTTTAGTTCTTTAATTTGATTGGATTTGTTTCTCTGCATACTGTACAAGTAGTTTTTTAATTTCATTTTTTTTTACTATTATATATACAATAATGAATTAGGCAATTACACAAAGGTTTTTCAGCGTTAATTTAATAACGATCCTGGTCGAGAGGGAAAATTTTAATGAACATGGAATTACTGAATAGGTTTTTTCCAAAGATGTTTGGTTCCGCAAGCGGGCAATGCAATTTTACATTTTTTCATGCAAGATAAACTTTCAGTCTTTCCCTGGATGCCTTTTCATCGTTTGACTGATGTATCATTTGTGACATTTGTTGCAAGAAATAAGTGCGCATTCCAACTTACTGCACTTTGTTAGAATATTATCTTTTTCATTATATCAGCACAAGTTCCTCTAGTTCTTGCTATGTTCATTTACTTGATTCTACTTGATTATTAATGAGCAATTACTGGTCTATTACCATCGTTGTACTGAACTTGTTTATATTCTGAAATATTTGGCGTAATGACGCCAAAATGAAAATTTTGGCGTACGAGGTATTTCTATTTTCTGAAGTTCCCAAACTATTTGGCTACTTCTTTGGAACGCTGGAAATTGCTGTGAATTCCCTGTGGAATTTCATGACACTACAAGCCAAAGCAATGTTTTTTTCTACAGCTGTGATATTGTTGAACAAGTTAGAATAAAAAAGCTGACTCTCGAGACATCTTGTGATGAAGACATGTTGTATAACTACCGTGAGTGGGTCTGTCTTTTCAAAATACTTCATAGCATGTGATGAAGACCTTACCTTGCAGGAGGACTGTCCGTTTAGTTCAGAAAATACAATATTAATGCGATGTAGCATTTTAGAATTTTTAAATCCTTGGTGTAGCACAAAGTTACAAGTTTCCTTTGCATGCCACTGTAATTTGTTTTCGCCTACAAGTTTTTTCCGTTTTATAGCACCGAGCTGTCGACGTTTAAGCGTAGTATGCCTTTCTCTCTAGCGCTGAGCTTCTCGTTTTCCCGAGTCATTTTGGCATCATTATCAGAGTGATCAAAGGCTTCTGGCCATTTTGCAGAATAATGTTGAACGTTCTAACAGCAAGCGATACGGGCCTCGCTGTCATCTCATCCGTGAACCATAATCTGACTCTCCTGCATCTTTCTGTGGTCACTCCCTCGCTCTGAAATTTGCTATCTATCTACATGCCTTTAGGGTAGCGCACTTCTTTCCTAATGTTTCACTGTGAACTGCGCGCATTGGCGTTAGGTAAAATCGTATTTGTTTTATGTCCCTTATTTTGATTTCAAGATATTAACCGTGCAGTTGAATAGTTGTGTTCGGTTACTTTTTTTGAGGATCTGAGGGGAAGAAGGCGGGTTGTTATCGGGGTTCCAAACGGCGTAGTCGAGGTTATCGACCATTTGTATGCGTTTTTATACCGGACCCGCCGCAAGCATTCTTTGGTCGGTGGCGCTGCTGCTATCGCGTGGTGCTGAGGCTCATTACCAGTCATTTACTCAAGTGAACTGGAGGGAGCAATTTGCCGGTGGAGCCAAGTAGTCTCGTTTTTGTCGGTAATGCCCTGCCTTATCATGGGCTCAATGTACGACTCATGGTATGGATTATGCCCTTGAACCATAAGCCCCCAACTAAGAATTCACTTTATTTTAAGATCCAATGCAGAGTCTAAATGTATGATATCTACGAGACGAATTTTCATCTCTCTGGTTTTGATATGGAACTGATTTTACAAGTCCAGGTGATGTAAGAGTTTCATTTGCTACTTTATTGTATGTCGTGCGTCTCTAGTCATGCAGCAGAAATGTACTACAAGTGTGCTGAAACGGCGCATTGATTTTTATGCTCTATTTGCATTCGTAGTACACATCGAGTTCGAGCGACATAAAAGTCCTTGAATTTTGGAACGTTTTGTTTTTGAAGTTAGCGAGGGTCCGAACGGTCTAGGGTAGCGCAATTGCTGCGATAAAGCTAACGAAGCCTTCGATACTGCGCTCGTTATCACTTTCCATTTTAATTGGCCATTTGCTAAGATGGGATCATCAAGCTCGTTCGACCACACCTTTGGCCACTGCAACGTTTACGAGGCCCTTCGCTGTCCGAGCTTTTGTAACGCACATTTTCTGCGAGATCGTATCGTTTGCCACATATAATCTGCGTGCTCTGGTGTTTCTTGTTTTTGTGCCGGAGAAGAAAACTGTTCGTCGAATATCGCTATTTCCTTCTGAAGAAGGTGGGAATATTTATTGTCATCACTCATCTCCACACCTGGCATGATGCCTTCATTCGCTTGAAGCGAAGCCTCGTCATTGCCGTTATGATATTTTTACAGCCACCAAAGTGCTATTTCGCTTTGTGTTAATTTTGCATTTCGTAATTCGGAACATCAATGCTTCTAAATCGCACGTAATTTGTGTTGTTGAATAAATGAAATCGTTATTCTTCACATTAATCGCTTTTTGAATTTGGAATTTTTGGAGGGCTTCCATAATTAGATTTTATGCCTGCCTCGTTAATTAAATTGCTAAACGGCGACGTCAAATTTCAAGAACATAATTTGATATTGCTTCAGATTTGTATTGTGTATGGGGGCGTGTGCTCTATGTTTTGTTCATGATACCATGATTACACGAGCCCGATGGTGAGTGACGTCGTCCTTTCTGCATGTGAAGTTTGCGGCGCCTAGAAAATGTTTTTGATGTGAATTTCAGCTCGGATGACTTGCGAGCGCGCCCACGTGGCCTCGCTTGAATCATTCATGGTCAGCACTGTCGGCGACCCATCTTTCTCTCGAGCCTGAAACGAACATTCGTTTCGGAGCGTGCTCGCAAAATTGGGTTTGCACTGCCGGCCTGTTGTAAGTCGTGCGAATCTTTGATGTAGTACACTTTTTATACGTGTGCCATGAAATGAAACTTTCCCTTTCAGGAATGGTAACGTATTTTGTTCATTTATAACCAAGCAGGCGTTGTGATTTCTATGTGGCGTCTCAACTTGAGTGTGTACAATTTTTTGCCGTTCAAGACCACCAAAAATACAAGGGATTTTATTCTGAGCTTAGGCGTTCATTACTTTAAAAGCTAAAGAAGGATGATCCTCTAGACAATGCTTCGGTTCCTCTTAATTAAAAATTGATTGAGTTTTTTTTTTGGTGGCCAAGGTATTCCCTTAATAGTATTATTACCGATGAATCAAGGCGCCAGAGCGGTTTTTCACTGCATAGTTGCTACATTTTAAATGGAGACGAATATTTTCTCTTTGTTCCTCAGTTGACAGTTATAACCTCTCTGTTCTTAGTGTTATTTATTCATCTGAATATTTTAATTATAGTAACTTTAACTCAAGTGATGCGCTTTAATTAGCTAACGGTTGTTTTAGTTCTTTGACTCTGAGGTTAAAAAATACGAGGCGTTGAAAATTTCCCTGTTCTTCGATAGTAATTCAGTCTCGTTCCTATATTCAAGGTTTCTTTAGTAATTCAAGAGAGCTAACTAGAAGTGAGTCATTCCCGTTGATTAGGAAACGCGAGTGAAGTATAAACTTCTTTAGCTTTCTCAAGTTATACTTTCTTAGCGTGCACGTATGGCTCATTTTCGTACACGAGGAAGGTTCAGTGGCGAAGAGAGGCTCGTTAAGGGAAGAGTGATTCCACATCTCGGTCGCGTCGCTCTCCAGGGAGTCGTGTAACAGTAGCGAAACCCTGCGCCACTTTTATACCTACCAGAAAACCCCTCGCGCTATAGAGTTTCGATTCTATTTCGGTGCTTGCTTAATTCTGCTACCTACCAAATTACGTGCTTCAAGTACAAAGCCTCAGTCGTTAAGAAGCGATATCGAATCCGTTAGTTCATGCTTTGTAAATTATCACTCTTGATGAACTTGGATGAAAAGTTTGGCGTAATTGTAATTGGGAGTTTTCAGCAGTTTATATTTTACTTTTTCAATTGGTTGTTCTTAAAATTATGCATTACTAATGTAAGACTTTTCAACTCCAACTTAATGAATATATTACCATTTCCCAATTATATAGTGTTGTATATATGTTTTACAATAGCATTTTAATCGCTTTGGTGGAGGTTCGCGCTAAAAATGTACGTCTCCAGCACAAAGTATGGAAGGATAGCGTGGGGAGATCATTTCCAAGAACTTATTTCCTTTTGTATTTACTGTGTAATCGAAGTCGATTCTGTTAGCGTCTATGCTCATTCTTTTTTGTATATCATTATCATTGCTTTTTTTCATAGAGTTTCTTTTTATTTTACTTGCGGTCGAAACACACGCTCTAAACATTTTCCTCTATATCCATCACCAAATTTGTGAAGAGTACGTGCACTCTTAAAGTTAGTCTTCACTGCCTTTGTAAATGAGCTGTCCTGAAATTGTGCAGCGTGTTAAAGATGTAATTTAAGGTCACGAAGTACTTGAGCATGAGATAGAGAGCATTTCTGCGTGCTGTACTTCCGGTCCATAATCGGAATCGATCTTGCTCTAAATTTTTGGTTTGGATTGTTCCTATAGTGCCCCTATCATTCATCCAAGTATGCACCTGAAAATAAAAACATGTGATTGTGCCAATTTTTCTCTATTCTATGATTTTTTTGGCTGAAGCATTCTCTGATTGTTTCATGTTGTTGAACTTCTGACTAAAATTCTTGACCTGCACGTATTGCACTTAACGAAAATTCTTTGACTAGCTGCAGAGTTGAATGTTGATTACTAGTGACGTGGAAACGTTGAATAAATCAATTAATTCAAAACTAATTTTTTTATGCCCTCCTTCACTCAGAAACTTGAAGTGTCTATTGGCATTTTTGATCACGTTTGACAAGTAAAGGGGTCTCGCTCGATTAGCTCAGTTGAAATTTCGATGAACTATGGAAGAATACGTGTTTCATCAAAGTTTGACTGTTCACGAATGCATTAGGTTTGAGTTCATTTCGAAAGAGGCTCTTGTACGTTAACGCGATGCACCCTAGTGCGCCCGTACAACCTCGGACAGCTTAGATAAAATCGCAAATTTGAGGTGGACGTTATATTTCAGCTGAGTGCCGCGCAGCGCGCCACCCCCTGCTCGGACGACCTATGCATCTTTACCTCTCTCAGCTCACTCTTCCGGCCAACATTGAATTTTTGCTTAAGGCCTAAATTTATTGGCCGACAGCAAACTTGTGAGCGCCGCTAAAAGTCCCCGACGCAACTTATTGCGAGTTTTGGTGCCTCTAAGCGCTCTTTAACCGCTGAATTAGCTTGCTGCTTGCTCTCGTCTCGCCATCCTTGCTCATTTTCTTTTTCCGTCATTTTCCCTTTATTTAGTTTGAGCTTGTTGTAGAAAACACTTGTGTGTCCTTATTACGCAACTTTCTTTTCGGTGAGCAGTATTATGAATTAACAGGAAGCGGTATTGAATCAGCGAAACACAACCGTGAACTAAAATATTTTTCGAGAAACTTCTCATCAATAGAAGAAGTTCAAATATGAATTGCTAAGCTGGTAACCATATCTGTTGAAGCCTCGGACAAACCGTCTCGAGACTTCTTATTTCGACGGTTAGTCTTGCCCCGTTGACCAACGCGACGTGTCCTCTTTTGGCTGGAGCCGCTCCGAGCCCCGCGGAGACTTTATTTTGCGTACCTCTTGCCTCCTTGAGTCTCATAGCCCTCGTGTTAATGGGCCCCTCAATAGCCTCTCGATGAGTCTCTCCGATTCGCGGGCTGCGTCGTAAATTGGATCGGGCCGACCCCAAATTAGTGGGCGTTTGTGCTTCATAAACAGCGGCTGGAGGCTCCCTTCCGTTCTCCTTGCACAGGGGTGCGGCGCTCGCTAGTTTTGTCTATGCTTTATTTTCATGAACGTTGAATGTATTCTTGCGTGTAGACCATCTGAATGTGGCAAATTAGGGTTGCCGTGAGATTAATTGATGCTCAGGGCTCCTGAACTTCAGGACCCCTTCAGAGGGATACAACTGTTGTTTAAACAATTTTAAACAATTTAAACAATTTATTTACCCCAGGTGATACAGAGGTAGAATGTTTCTTAAGCCTAGTACAATGGTCAAACTTGAGTATAGCTACCTATGGGCCAGAACAAGTTCAGCGACTTCATGGGCATCCTACCATCACGTTATTCTAAGGTGTACAATAGTGTTTAACCTAATTCACTTAACCTAGTTTCGCATTAGACTGGTCAATGAGATAATGAAATCGATATTTGATGCTTCAATTTACAATGTTGGTCATATGGAATATATTTAACAGTATATTCGATAAACGATTTAAGAGCAGACTGAAAATCGTCGATATCATATTACCCATGGCAAATTACATTTATTAGGACCAGACATGTAAGAGGCAGGATTAGGCTTGGTGATCTTACAAGACTAGTATTCTGATAGGAAGTGAGACTCAAGATATCTTCTGAAAACCTTATAAGAATTACTTTCACGGATCTCCGCAGGTATTGAGTTCCAAGTTTTAGTTCCAACGAATAGGATACTGTGTTGCGACCGGGTCTTTGAATAATAAGGAAGCATGAATTTACTTCTATTTCGGGTTAAATGGTCGTGATGACCAGTTTGCGCAGTTAATAATTGTTTTAGGCCATTGTCGCCATCATTTGCTAATGTTTTGTAAATGAAATTACAAATATAGATTTTGTAGAGATCCGAAAGTTTGAGTATTAGTAAATTTTTGAATGAATCATTTGTGTGAGCATTATATTCTAGGTTCTTTACCATGTGTGGGCCCGAGCTAAAGGTTTGGTAGGCTTCCTTTTTGTTGTAATAAAATAGGTTTTTGTTTTGTTACGGACCATCGTTTTTTCGGTTCACTGCTGTCCTGTTTTTCAGCACCTACTACTTTCTTCTTCAACTTTTTTCTTGTTTCATGAACTTCTTTCCTAGCTTACTGTTTCTGTGCACCTTGTGCATAGATTCCACGTTCCCTCAACTCCATACTAAATGGTGCCTTCCTCTTTCCTCTCTTGGAACATCTTTGTCGTGGTTAAGGGAGGCTAAAACTTTCTTAAATAATAATAATCTAGGTTCTTTACCGCTCTTTTGGCTCTTTTTTGCAGAGTAAAAATTATATTGGTTTTATTTTTATCAGTTCCGTGCCATGCTTCTATTCCGTATTGCAAGTATGGAGAAATGAGCGTTCGGTAGAGCATTTGTAGAGCTGCTTTAGGTAGGAAATTTTTTAATTTAGTTAGGATTCCGATGGATTTTGATAATTTAGAACTAATATGAGCGATGGGCTCTTTGAAGGTCAGATGTTTATCTATTATGATGCCCAGAAACTTACATGAGTTAATTTCTTCGATTTCACCTTCGCCAATTTTAATGCGTGGGAGAGATATATTTTTCTTGTATGAGAATATGATATATTTTGTTTTATCGATATTAAGGCTAATTTTATTAGCACAATGAGACCTCATGGAGTTCATCATTTATACTCTCCGCAATCATAGTGGGATTTTGGTTCGGAAGGACCGTAGAAAGCGTACTGTTGTTGGCAAAAAGTATGAATTTGAAAAATGATGTAGATTTCATAGTATCATTGATAAAAATCAGAAATAGGAGAGGCCCAAGGACAGATCCTTGTGGGACTCCATGGCTAATTGTCTGTGGGTCCGATTTTGCGTCGTTAATGACAACGTATTGCTTACGATTTGTTAGGTATGATCTGAACCAATCATGGGCAACCCCACGAATGCCATAACAGTGTAGTTTCGAGAGTAATATGTTATGGTCCACACAATCGAATGCTTCTCGAAAGTCAAGAAATACGGAGAAGACAGGCTTTCTGTTACCTATATTAGAATAAAGGAATTGTAAATGATTTCATATTGCCTGTGTTGTTGATTTTTTACAGCGAAAGCCGTATTGTTTATCATAGAGAAATGATTTTTGTTCAAAATAAGGGTACACTTTTTGTACACAATTTTCTCGAATACCTTGCTAATAATTGGTAGCACGGAGATAGGTCGATAATTGTTCATACAGGTTTTTTCACCATTTTTAAAGATAGGGGTTACTCTAGCAACTTTGAGGGAGTTCGGGAAAGTGCCTTAGAGGAGAGACTGGTTAATGATATTGGATATCAGAGGGGCTACAATATCAGCAATGATTTAATTGCGTGCCCAGCAAATGGGAATAAGCGTTCCTGGGGGAAACATGTGAAGTCCCGAGCTAAGGGTTAGGTAGGCCCTTTTTTATTGAAATAAAATAGGTTCGTTGTTTAGTTACGGACCATCTTTTTCGGTTCGCTGCTGCCCAGTGTCTTTTCAGCGCGCACTACTTTCTTCTTCAACTTTTATATAGTTTCATAAACTTCTTTCTCAATTTGCTGCTTCTATTCACTTTGCGCATAGATTCTGCGTTTCCTCAAGTATGTATGTGCTAAATAGTACTTCCCTCCTTTCTCTCTTTGGAAAGCCTTTATCGAGGTTAAACAGGTTTAAACTAAGATCTCATCTTATTTAATCTAATCTTATCATGATTACGATTTTTGAATGGTTAATTTGTCAATCATTTTAACATAACTTTGGCATTGTATAGCATTGTACATCAGTATTTGCTGGGCACGCATGACCTTATAGCGTCCATTAAAAAGTCAATAGACGTTTTCAAACGTAGAAGATATCACAACTTCATGTATAGCCTCCATTTGCGTACATGTTTAGAATAGTTTAAAGGATCTAGCGTTGCCCTAGTACTACTACTACGTTCAGCCTGCCTCGTTCTACCACGTCCCAACCTGTTATGCTTCAGTGTGCGGCCTGAGCTTGTTGAGGAGGGATTTCCCATGCGTTAACTTCACTGTTGCTCGTTTTGTACTTTCTCACTGACTCTAACTCTAAATACTTTCATTCTAGTAATAAGAATGGGTCGTGTTAAATTTTCTGTGCCATAAAATCAGAGATTTCTCTCGGTTAAAGCAGAAAATGTTAGTGATGCGTGTGGTCGTTGACGCGCAGCTGGCAAGAATTGCCGTTCATGGCATGAAAAATGCTGCCGGCATTCTCTCTCTTGTACCCTGCTACCTAGAAAACAGTGTTTTAGGGCCTCAAAGGACATTATATTTTCATTAGAAATGTCATAATGCGAGAAATATCAGATTATACCATAGCATCTATCGGACGTGAAAAAAAAGCATCGTGGTCTTCTGAAGTAGTCCGTTGTGAGAACGACTCAACTCAGGCTTCAAAAAGATCTGGACATGCTAGCTTGACGTGTCGCCATAAAACCTTAACTCGATGAGACCATGAAGCGGAAATCCCTTGAGGCAGAGTTATCGATTGTAATTATTGTATTGTTAATGAATGTATAAGACTCCCAAAAAAATTCATTAAACTTTACAAGACCTTGAACAATCTTAAAAGAGACGTTGAAAGTGTCGCCGTTCATTTTCAAAAAATAGATTGACATGTCCTGTTTAGCGTGTTGAGGGTATGCTGAAGGGATACCCAATGACCAAAAGACAATGGCTGAGACTCGGCCGCTTACGCAGTGATGTCCAAGTTGCGCACGTGCAAGATGAAAAAATCCCATAAGTTCTTGAGGGGTAACCGACTTTCGCGTAGTGTTACTTTCGCTTTCGACTTTCGTTTTCGCAAAGCTTAAAGAGTATCGAGCTTAAAATATTCGTTGCGGAGATACTTTGCAAACATTTTATTGGACATTGGACATTGGATTGGACTTAGCAGTGACAGGAGGTGATTAAGTGTAGAGAGGTCAGAGGAGGTCTGCCACTGAAAGGATGGTTCTGACTCGATTCGTCACCTCAATGATTCATCTAAATAACACTGTCAACACAAGAGTCTGCTAGTGAAATACCTAAAGTGTGGCGGTGTGGGGTGACTTAAGTAGTTGCAGGGGTAGACTTAATTTAAAATTAAGGATTTAGTTTTTCAAGTATTGGTTTTCGGTAGCCGATGTGGAGTAAAAGCTTGATGATAAACTGACAAAAAGTAAATTCAATAATTTATCTTGTTGACTGCACAACCATACCATCTACCTTATATAGTGTGAACTTCTTTTCTAAAACGTTGAAAGCGTTTACCTTCAAAAGCACTAGAATGTTTAACGATAGAAGTATTCGAATTTTAAATAATATCTGTGGGCACTTACGTGGTGTCGTCCTGTTGTTGTGTGTGCATGTTGATATTGGTTCGCTTTTGTGTTTTGACAATGCGACCCCAATAGACTTGGCACTCCTGCCGTTTAAAAGTTAAAAAATACATAGAAGACGAAGATTTTCTGCTCCACTTGAGTGGGATCAGACGTCTGAGGTAGGCGAAGGACGACAGAAAAAATCCAACGTTATTTCTTAGTTTTGAATATATTCGGCTCCACTCTAAAAACGTTTGTAGAATAATCATTCGTGTTTGATATCTATGTATTTGTTACGCTGATGTGCTGCGTTTTGATTGGATAGATTAGTTAATTGTGCGATTTTTGCATACACATCAAGTTACTGCATCGAGGGCACAAAATATATGCGTACACATTTTTTTCGCCTCCAACATCTTCGCACGGGCTTGGTTGTCGAATTTGACGTGCGTCAAGTTATTGAGAACCCAAGCTCGGTAATGTTTTGTGATAGCGCTCTCTCACTACACGTTCATTCTTCCAGTATGTGAAGTAGCGACTACCATCGCACGCGCAAATTCAAACGTTGAGATCGTCTATTTTGACTAACTACTGCTAATATTTGATCAATATTTGCGCCTCTTATTTAAAAATGTTGTATTAGCGCTTTCAAGGACGCTCCCAGGGAGAAAGTGTGAGGACATTTCTGAGCTGAGAGTATATAGGCCTTCTTTTTGTTGAAATCAAATGTTTTTTGTTTTGTTAAGGACCATCTTTTTTCAGTTCACTGCGGTCCTGTCTTTCAGTACCTCTGACTTTGCGGAGGGGATCCTTTGCGAAAACCCCCTTTGTGCATAGATTGCACGTTTCCTTAACTCCATACTAAATGATGCTTTCGTCCTTCCACTCTATGAATATCTTCGTTGTGGTAAAGGGAGGCTAAAACTAATTTATAATCAATCAATCAGCGCTTTCAGGGATGAGATACATACAAACATTTGAGGTCGTGCTCTGCCGGGTAGGTAGGTCTTGGTTTTGTTGAAGTAGAATTTTCTCTGTTCCCTTTAACAGTTTGTTTTGTTATGAACAATGTTTTTTTATCACAGTTGTGCTGTTTTTCAGCCACTACTAGTTTCCTCTTCTTCTCCCAATTTTTATCGCTTCATAAACATCTTCCCTAAACTGCTGTTTCTTTGCGTCGGATATTTTGTGTGGAAACACACGTTATGCAAATATTCCCCGATCTCTTACTCACAATTGCTTACAATTTCTTTACTTTATGAGTTGACGGTACAAGCGGAGAAAAAGCTCCGTCGTTTGGCTGTAGCTTGCTGGGTTTGGAAATCAGTTTCTGGTGTACCTTCCTGTATGCCATACATGGATTTTGATTACATTTATTCGTAGGAACTAGGCGAAAATTAATGATGAAAATTATTGGGGCCTAATTTTTACTTTTTGTAATTTCACTTTCTTAATGCACAAATAATTTTGTACGGTTGTTTCACCGTGGTCGAGAAGTTAACGCGCGCCCTTCACGGGAAGATGTCGGTAGTTCGAATCCTGGCAGTGCCGCCCGGTAATTCTCTCCTTCGGTGAAAGGAGGAACTCAGCCACAATTCCCCATTCTCCCCAGGTGACGGAAATGGGTACCGGCTTGACCAAGAGTACCCGTCATAGAGTCCTGGTGTTAGTTATAAGGCATTTGAAAAATCAATGTACAAGATGAAATGTATCAGACTTGCTTGGAATAAAACATCCTTTCTTCTGTAGGACACCCACCATTACCACCTTATTTCATGGAAATTTTCATGTGTGCCTTGTGACCTGTGACCTTTGCTTGATTTTCAATATCCTTTCAAAATTAAATATATTTTTTTAGCTTGACTTTGAAATTCTATCTTCCGTTTGAGTTTACTTTTATATTTTGTGTTCTGGTTTCAGAGTGCAAGTATGAGCTCATGTTTGGCCACAGTATAAATAGTAATTTGATGTGCGACTCCACAGCGTTCCTCGGCCGCGTTGAGTCGAACTCGGAACGTGCGGGCAGCAAGTTGAGCAGAAGCGCTGTTCAACGGTTCAAATCACGTACGCAGGCAAAAGATGGAAATGGTTTCAATCGAGGTGCAGAGAACAGCTCTATAGTTTCGAGCAAGTGCCTAGCGATAAGAAAGCACCTCTGCCACTTGGTGTTGTGAGGTCGCCTCTCGCTCCTCCATTAACTGAGCTTCTTGCTCTTACCCTCCAGTTAGCCTCCAGCAACTGGAGTCTAATCTTCACTCTGAAATACATGAAGAACTTGTAAAAGGTTTTTCTTACCGTATACTGAAAATATACCAGGAAAATCTTTTTCAGTGTGAAATTTGTTTGTATTTTGGCTGATGAATAATTCTATTGACTCTAATTTGTGTCTTAATTCGCCATCGTATAATGTTGAAGTGGTGAGTAAGGTTGCTGTATTTAAGTGCCATGATAACATCAAGTCACGCATCTAAAGTGTTATCACGATGTATCCGCGGGCGGCCAAGTAATTTTATTGCGTTTATAAATTTTACGATCGCTTAATTTAACTGTGATATTTTAATGCGACCTACTGTGGCAATTGGAGGAACAAATTCACTTTTTTGTTTCAATTTAGGGATTCACCAAGTAAATCGGATTCCGAGTTTTGCATTTAGTGATGTCAGTGTTTCTTATTTTATTCTAGATGGTCGTGTTCACTGAAAAGTGGTTCATGAGCTTCACTTCCTGCTTACGTTGAGGGTTCGACATTCCTGTCTAATGGATTTAAGAAGTCCGTGGAGCAGGAGAGTTCCGATATTGTTCCGGTCACATTTGGGCCATCGTGTAGTAGTACAGAGGTTACTGACAACCGGCTCGCAACCGTCCATGATGCTTATTGTGAAAACGGGTTTTTATTTTTTGTCTCAATGAACTATACCGGACTATGTTGTACATTAAAATTACGATTTTGTTTATTGATTTTCTTGGTTCGTAGAAAATGTTTACTCCACTCATTTGAAAGCCCCTTTAGGAATTCTAGCGCACTTGGTAAAGATAGTTAAAGCCTAATTTAGAGCCAGTATGGGCTTGCGAGGGATTTTGAAGCGCAATAAGCCGTGTAGAGGCGCGTTTAGGAGCAGTGTTTGCAGTGGGTAGAGTAGCAGCAGGGCTCGCAGAGTCGGGTTGCGTGCTGCGGTCTCCTCCCGTAGCACTGCGAGGTGGACGGATACTCGGGCTGCCGCCTGGGTGTGGCGTGCCCTTTTATTTACTTGTCGCTCTTCTCCCCTAATTCTCGTGAGTGCCAGCCTTTCACATGACACCTTTCCATTTCTCCTTCCGTTTGGTTCCATTTGCCGCTTTTGTGTCTCGTTACCAATTGGTAACAACACGCTTTTGAAAGATTCTCGGTTTCAATACGCTCATTCTTGTTTCTATATATTGTTTGTACTTCACCTATTAGTAGCTTCACACATTGGGTATTTTCAGAGAATATTTAAACGGTCGATTATTCAAGTTGAGAGTTGACTTGGAATTTTACGGTTGGTTTGAATATTACCAAAACGATGCTTCAGGAAGCTGACATGAAATTACGTCATGAGATGCTATTTTGAAATTTCTTTGGTCGGAAATATTTGCAGCCTCTGTGAGGTCTCTGTTCATTTCTTATGAATATTCTAGCTCGCTAATTTTGTTCCAGAGCTTAGAAAATTCTTTCGCTGTTTCTCGGCATTCCGCAAATAAATTCCGTTAAATCTCGTTTTTATTGTGTAGATTTTAAAATGTTGGGCATTTCTTGTTCGGGATAGTTTTAGGACAATTATTTCTTTGTCAGATTCCTTCTTTTATTTTCATTTTACTTGCATAAATGATAGAATTTGTGCACACCAAGTGTAAAAATGACTAGGACGAGTTCGCTGGTGATGCGTTCATTTGATGAATGCAAACATTTGCGCCGCTGGTGGCTGGTCGCACTGCAAAGTGCACGTCGTGCCGCCGGCCTGACAGCCCCGCCAGTGCGGGTTATTGCGCCGTGCCGCCGCTCTAACCTCTTCCTCATTAATTGTGGAGACCAGAAAATCTGAGCTGCTGGCCATGTGTGAAGCGCATACATGTGCAGCGTTTCCAGCCTTGTTTGTTTTTGGAGGAATCATCAAAGCTTGCGTCAGGCGTGGCTGTAGCTCTGGCGTCCATAACGGTACAGCTGCCCCCATTTGCTCCTATTTACTCGCGCTCTTAACACCGTAGCTCACGCTGAGCTCTCCCTCCCTGCTCTCTCTCTCTCTCACTGTCTACATCTGACGCTCTTACTTGGACCTCCTCACACTCTGGAGCAACTGCGATCTTGGACACTTTCCATTTATCATCAAATTTTGATTTTAGCTCTGCGATGGGTTAAACTGAAGTTCATGATTCAACTCAAATTTAAAGTCAAAAGTTGTTAAAAATTTTATAAAAACTAAACATTAACTGAGTTCATTAAAAACTATCAATTTTAAAAGGTTGTTAAAATATTTCAAACGACCCATCGATGGGTCGTTTCGCAGCAGGAAAAGACTTGAGTACGATACACCGATGGGCCGTATCGCAGTCAACGTGCTAATTATACTTCAACGTAATTTAAAATTTGAAAAATTATGTCATTAAAGGCGTTTGATTAGCTATTCGCGTGCTTCAGCCATTTCTTAACACTTGGGTGCCCTTTCTCTATAATTTTAGGGGTTATCTGAGGCACGTGTTAGCATGAAGATGGCTTTGAAGCGTTATAATACAATCAACTATGAGATGTAGGTCGACATGTCGAGTAACGGATCAAGAGTAATCCAGTATTCACTTCACTTGGCGAGTGTCGCTTGTGCAAGTGATGTTGATGTGTCTTCTGCTCCTTCGTGATGACAGGAAGCCTGTACTTGTTAAGTATTTTTCGTGTTGGTGGTCTACTTGGGCAAAGTGTCGCGGCGGCTTGTTTTAGATTCGTATGATCACGAAAGTTTTATATTGAAGATTTCGTATAAATTTTAGAGTTCTTGTGAGGGTATAAAAGTATAAATGTGTAATAATTCACACTTCACTTTAAAATTTAGGAGTTCTTGTGAGTGTATCCGCGAAATGATATAGACTTTTCTTTCATTTCTTTCATTATCGATTTGCTCATTCAATTTTTTTGTTGATGAGAAAACAGATTTAAAATAGTTTTGAGTGGATATTTGTCCCTGAAATTCTTACGGTTGACTAAATAAAAAATTTGTAAGTGGTAAGGAAAAGGCTCCTTTAGCTCTTAATGGCTCACCGTAATTCTATCACGCGATGCCGATTCAAATGCAGTACTTGAAATTTTTTCTCCTTTTTTTGCGTATATTCCTCATAATTATCCTCGCTTGAAATAGTAAGTTGAATTTTTAATTTTGTTGCTAAGCTTCCGAACATTTAATTTCAAATAAGGTTTCTTAACAGTGCTGTCAAGATAACGTGATCGTATTTAGTTTACTTCTCCACGCGAAGCTACTTCATCGCGTGAAGTCTCCCAGGGGGACTATGTGAGGGCCTGAGCTAAAGGTTAGGTAGGCTTCCTTTTTGTTGTAATAAAATAGGTTTTTGTTTTGTTACGGACCATCTTTTTTCGGTTCACTGCTGTCCTGTTTTTCAGCACCTACTACTTTCTTCTTCAACTATTTTCTTGATTCATGAACTTCTTTCCTAGCTTACTGTTTCTGTGCACCTTGTGCATAGATTCCGCGTTCCCTCAACTCCATACTAAATGGTGCCTTCCTCTTTCCTCTCTTGGAACATCTTTGTCGTGGTTAAGGGAGGCTAAAACTTTCTTATATAATAATAATAATAATAATAATAATAATAATCGCGTGAAGTAGTTTTTGGAGCTTGAAATTGATGTTGAATTCGACGAAGAAAATGTTGGTCTACAGAGCTTCGCTGCTGCATTAGCTCATTGGCTGAACTGTCGCTTGTTTTTACATTTATTTCAAGTTGCGTTTTTTGGCCGGTTTGCTAATACCTGATGAAAGGTTGATTTCCTTCGACTGAAGCCGAATTTTCTGTTAAGAGTTTTTGTGTCTGCTCTCAATTGCCTGGCCCTGCTGGCGAGAAAAAGTCGCTTTCCTCACGAGTCTGCAAAGGCATCGGACAGCAAACAGAGCCGCCAGCAGGTCGTGAGAGCTCGGTCTCCTTTGCTCTGAACTGGGCGAGCATATCCGAAGTTTCTAAACTTTAGCCGGCCTTTCACTACACTTTGCTACTTTTCTTTACTGAACGTGTTGGACTTCTTTCTCTTGTTATGGACACTAGTTACTATTGCCTTTCTCCTTTTCGTAAATTGGGTGTAATTAGAATTTTTATATCAATATTATTTTCTATGAATTTACTAATTTATTTCACACGTACGAAAGTTAGAAGCATCACACTCGATTATGTTTTAATCTCATTTAGTTATTGCTTTAAAAATCTTATAATTCCTGTTATGTGTTTCGTTTGCAGTCTTTGCCAATCTGATTGGTTCCTTAAACTTGTGTGCGCTGTCGTACGTACGCGTTTATGCGTATAATTTGAATAACCTCAAATTATATTTTTCATTATATTGTAACAAATAATAGTTTCACGAGAAATTTTCCTTTGATTCTGTTGTGTGAGTATTCTTCTGTTATAATTTTATTTTCAAAGCATACCCGTTGAATCACCTGGAAGAATTGGCGAATGCGGTCAAAGCCGTATTTCAAGAACATCTAAAGTTTATTTCTAAGAGCAATTGGAGGGCAAATATGCAGAGTGTCCTAACCCACATATCAGAGGACTGGAGGGTGGATTAAGTGATAATTTCACCTCATAGCGGCGTATATGTCTTTCAGGCAGAGTCGCGTAGTTCCTATTGTTCAGTTCCGAGTTAGTAACTTGGTTAGGAAAAGCCAGTTTGGCAACCCTGCGATGAACATCATGCCTCTAATTTGCGTGTCCTAAAATTCTGTGATTTGTGGGTTAGGACACAGCGTATTTTCTCTTCATTTGTATTATTTATATTTAAGGGTTCTGTGGAGCTCTAGATAAGTATCTTGTCGAATGTGAATTTGGTATAAGTTTCTCCTTTTCTTCATAGGGAGCGAATTCCGGCTGAAGAATGATACGTTGCATAAAAAACTCATAATTAGCAAGCAAAAAATAACTCCCTGTTTTTGTTATGCTTCTCCGCATAACTGAGTACGGAACTTCGCTAAGAATCTGGAGAAGCGTTGCTTGGCCTACAACGTAATCCTTAATATTTGGTCTTTTTGTCGTGACCCTATTTATTTTATCCCACCGATGTCACGGTCCTCATTTTTCTCTGCCGTCATTCTTTGTTGCGATGCATGATATTTTTCCATGTTATATTATTAGTCGTGACATTTAGATTATTCGTCACGATTCATATATTTTCTACTTGGTAATATCAAGGTAGCTGCCACCAATACAGGGTTTATCTGTATAAATATTTAATTCAATCTTCGGTAAGCGTTATGAGCGGCTTAAAGCCATAAATTAATCGTGCATTTTAGCCGTGTTTCCTGGCTTCAAACATTCTCTTTTCTTTCTAAATCATCCGTTCATTCTCTTCCTATCTATCTGAAGGACATAGAGAGACACCGAAACATTAAAGAAATTCGCTATTGAATAAAAGAAATTATTAAGACATTAATCGTCGAAAATACGCAGACTAATTGAACATATGTGATTTACGCACTCGCAATCCTAATATACTTAGAAGCTTGAGTGGGGACTCGGATCGACATAATTTCAGAGGAAAACTTATCTGAGATTTGGAGATCAGGGCTCGCAGTTTGAACGTCGCCTGGCTGGCGCACTGGAGCACGGCCGCCATGTTTGGTTGAGGGCGGAGAGACCAGGTTGATGGCTGGGGCTATGCCGACAGTTAGCAGTCTAGATTGACAATCTCTAATTTACGTTATATTGGCACTGCAGTTGAGTATTCTTGAAGTAAATCACTTTCGAGCGAATGAGGGCACAGATATCCTAGGATGACTTTAAGTAGTGAATTTAAGAGGCAAGCCTCGGCCCAACTGGACCGGGGTTGATAATTTGAGCTCGTACGTGACCGTTCTCGTTCGTCTTCCTCGCCCGACTGCCGCTCTCTCCCTCAGGCAACCGCGTCTGGCGTCACCTTGAGGTGCCAACTTTGAATAACAACCTAACAAGGTTACCAATAAGAACGTGATATATCCCTACTATCGAATAGAAAACATACATCATTAACCTTACCCTCATTACTATATAAAAATCCCCACAAAACAATGTTAAACATATGAATTAAAGCAAATGAAGACATCCGTTGGGGTTCTTAGCATCTTCCGTTAGCGTCTTCGTTCGTTACGCGTATCGACTGCGTCTGGACGTTGTTCCTGACGAGTCGACTGTTCATGAATTTAACGTTGCAATGCTTTCTCGCAGAAATCAGGCTTAATATTTGGTCTTTTAGAATTATTAAGGATTACGTTGTAGGCCAAGCAACGCTTCTCCAGATTCTTAGCGAAGTTCCGTACTCAGTTATGCGGAGAAGCATAACATTTTGTTGCTTTTTTGCAGCAGCCTTCAACACTTGGAAGGGAAATCACAACACAATGTTCGAAAAAAATTGAAGTCCACGATTGATAGCAGATATGTTTAGGAATACAGTTTACTCGTATTATTTGAGATTTTGTTTTGTATTTCAGAAACAATATTGCTTTGATTATTTGCTGTTATGAGTTGGGAACTTTACATCTCGACATGAGTTTTGCTTCTGCTTTATCTAGTGCATTCGATAATGCACACATGTCTCTCTTTCGTGAGCGTGATACTATGATATTGGATGCTAAGGCTTTGCTCATTAGTTAGTGGACCCTGATTACTTGTGCTGCTGACGCTCGGTGCACCTGTCGTCATCTGAGGCAGTCAAGATGCTGCCATGGGAGGCAACATGCGAGTATTATTGTCTCCGGTGAGTGTATTGTGCTGGGCGCATCGTTAGCTCCGAGTGATTAGCACCCGTAAGCCGCGTTCGCCCTAGCCTTTGAAGGTGTCGCCCATATCCTCTGATCTACTGTAAACGTGCGCAACCTAGCGGGGCTCGCGGCCGTCTGTTGGTCGCTTTGCGGCTGGCATTCGCTCCTCAGTTCGGCGCCCAAAATACCGTTGAACAATTTCGGGCTCCTGTGCGAATTTTCGACATCGTGACACTAGACAAATTTCGAGGCACTATGAGTCTCAGAATGGACGTTGGAGTTTGAAGTATAACTTTGAAGTCATGGTGGGTCTCCGGGAACTGGTGCCGTTTTGAAAACTCGCGAGTGGACCATTTTAAGACCTACCAGTGTCTTTTCAGACCTTATTTTTTTGCCTTTCAGGACGGGAAGTGAGGATGATACCTCTGTAGTTGGCTCGAAATCAAGCATATACGAACCATTTTCAACGAAGAAGTCTGCGGCTTCTTGTGTGGGCAGCTATTCGCATATAAGTTTTCTGTGTCTATCCTCCCTTATGGTTGCTGCATCCAAAGAGAGAGTGGGTCATTATTATGATAGTCATTGTGGTTATTTTCGTGCTGTGTCATCCGCGGGATGCACACCGTTCATTACATGGCTGTTACATTCATTGTGCATTTCTGCTGCCATACCTGACAATCCAAACAACAAACTACCGGTGTGTAAGACGGTCCTCTCGACGAAACTACTCCCGGAAATTCGGGCGTTTTTCATTGACTGTATCTCATGCACCATCAAGAGCCTTTTATACCTATAAGTAGTCGAAGAAACTGTTTAAGGTCTCGTAAATTTCCTATAGTTCTCTCCGAAATAAACTTTACTGGACAACTGATGTGGTTTTAATATTGTATTATATCTGCCATCAACTCGTAAAAAATATCCAAAGGAATTAGTCAATTATTCGAAAATTCTTTTGTGTGAAAAAAACAATTTGGGGTCGAGGTTGAGTGAGCGACTCTGAAATTTGAAGACTTTTCATCCTTTAAAAAGGTGATACATTTCCATTTCTGTTCAGAGCAAGACAATAGCGATGTGCAGTAGTTTTTAAGTCGCATTCTTGTTTTGTTAGTATTTTTTTTACCGTGAGCAAATATGCGTTCTCGAATTTATGAGGCATGTTACTCCCTTCAGAAGGATACAACTGCTGTATCTGTGCGAATAAGCGCTCCTAGGGGGAATGTGTGGGGTCCCGAGCTACCGGTTAGGTAGGTATTTTATTGAAATAGAATATTTTTTTGTTTTGTTACAGGCCATCTTTTTTCGGTTTATTGCTGTCCTTTTTTTCAGCGTCTACCACTTTCTTCCTCAAATTTATCTAGTTTCATGAACTTCTTTCTCAGCTTACTGTATGGACTTTGTGCATAGATTCCACGTTCCCTTACTGAAGATGCACCTCTGCGCTGGTGAATCTCTTGTCGTTTTAGTTCATTTATAATGTGAAATTATTTAGAGGCATGTTTGTCCGATAATTCGCTGTGAAATTCATCTTAATCGTATCGGAATTAATCGTTATATTTTATTGTGATCAAATCCAATTCTTTAGCTCCCCTTGAGGGCGTAGATTCTTCGTATAAATTAATCGCTGTTTTATAGGGAATTTGTTGTCGCTGCGTGAGATTATCGTTCAAACTTGTGTATTCATTACGAAGAAACGCGATGTTCTATTCCAATTACTGCTGCATGATGTCTATAAAAGCCCCCGTAGTGCGCTGTTAGACGACGTTGCAAATAATTACTCGTGTCATTACAGGGCTGTCATATGATGCAACCCTCTCATGCTCCTTTGGGCTTACACTGTCGTAAAACCGCCTTTATGTTCGCGCTCCACCATCTCTCCCTTGTCTACATTTTTCTTGTGATATTTCCGTTTCGTTTTTGTTTGCTGACTGTTTTCTTTCAATATTTCTCCGTGGAAATTTTTGCCGTAGGGCCATTGGGTGAAACTAGTTTTTACAGCTATCAGTCTCTAGTGCGTCTTTTGTGAGTTTTGTCCTGCGTTGCCCACACTTTTCTTTTGCCTCAAAGGAATGTGCAATTTTAATTTTCCGTGCCAGTACTGTATATAGAGGCTCACTCTTGCTCTTAATTCACATTCCAAGTGTATTGGTAGAGCTCTACTGCTAGCTCCCTATTTTTGCTGCACTGTGTAGATCTTTCTCTTATTAATGTAACCCAGACTGTAAATGTCAAGCTGTCATCGACAAGTTGTCTTGCTTTATTCTCGAGAAACTCGGAGTGAGTTTTCTCCTGACATATTCTGATGAGGTGAACGTAAAACGCGGATGTTATGGAGTGCTTAAAACAAGTAAGAAGAAAATTCTGTTGCACATTTGTTTCTCGTAACGACGAGTGTGCAGACCAATACCTTTATTAATATTTTAAAGTCTCCAGTCAACTCTTTATTTTATAAATATATATATTTTTTTCAAGACTTTCAATGAACGTCAACATGATTTGAAGTTTTCGTACTTAAATCATCGCGTTGGAGATTTTTGTAGATGCCATTCATGATAGGTTCATTATAGTCAACCCTTAGGGGGATTCAGATCTTGTATCTATGTGAATTAGCGCTCCTAGGGGGAATATGTCAGGTTCGAGCTGAAGGTTAGATAGACCTTCCATTCGTTGGAATTTAATAAGTTTTTTGTTTAGTTAGTGACTATCTTTTTTCGGTTCACTGCTGTCCTGTTTTATGCACCTACTTTCTTCTTCAACTTTCATTTTGTTTTATGAACTTCTTTCTCAACTTTCGATTGTTATTTCTATGTACTTAGTGCATAGATTCCGCGCTCCCATAAGTTCATACTAAATGGTGACTTTCTCTTTTCTCTCTTTGGAACGCCTTCGTTGCGGTTAGGGAAACTAGAACTAACATCTAAACGGCTCAATGATTCTCTAAGAAAACGGCTCTTGAAAATTAGGTAATAGCATAAATTTACGGATAAGTTATTTTTCGCTTGAAAATCTCGTAATTTCATGGAAGCTTTCTAAGGTATGTATTTGGCAGATATTTTATTCTTATTTACTTCCCTTATTAATTTTATGTTTCTTATGATTGAATTTGTTCCCTATGTGCATATATTAGCAATGACCAATAGTGTGCGTATATATTGTGTGTGAAAAAAAAAAACGCTTCAAACAAGTTAATTGAAAATAAAATCAATGCACTTTTCTGTAATTTTCAAGTGACTTTGTTTGTTTAGGATAGTACGGAATACGCAGCTTGTTTTCTTTGCCATAGTGAAGACTGCCTTCCGTAGACGTTAATGGGTGTTGCCGAATTGTGTTTCGCTTCCGTGGCTGTGTAAAACATTGGCTCTTGAAGTCTCGCTGCTCATGTTAAAATATCTCTGCGTTCTCTCGCGTTGCGGTCGAGTTGTGAGGGCGCGAGCGAGAAATGTTTATTTGTCGGTCTTCATTAGATTAGAGCATTCTCGCCAAAACTGCTTCTAATCTCCTATTCAATTGTAATATTTACCAGGCGCTCCCTCAGTACCTTCCTCGCTGCTGTCGCTCCCCTCCTCCATACTACTTCTCATGCAGTATTCTTTACTCACTTTTTCTAGCGCTCTGCTTTTGATTAAAGCCCTCACTTCATTGATCTACTACGAAGCAGTCGGAAATATTAATGTTATGAACTGCTTTTTCGCTGCTAAGCTACTCAACCATTGCCAGTGTGTCCTCTTAATTTAAAAATATTTTGAATTAACTTCTCTGGCCAGATATTGAAGAACTGAACAAATCTTTGGCTCCTGCGCGTAAACCCATGACTACAATGGCCATTCATTATTTACCACCTTCCCTTGAAAATGCTTCATGTCTGGAATATGAATGTTTTCATTTTAAAAGAACTAGTAGTATGGAATTAAATTGCAGTTATCAACCGTTACTTGATGAAAAAGTTTGATGTATTTATTGAGTTTATTTATGTTCCGAAATTGTGGGAGAATTTGAAATGCTTATTAACAATCCTGACCTGCTACTTCGTATGTGTACTTCATACCACTATACGCGTGCATGCATTCCGAACAATTTATTGCCGACGAAGTTTGAGTTAATATCTGAGTAGAAAAAGCAACATTCAAGAAATTCACTTGAAACTGGACTGTATACGAGTAAGTCTGTAATATATTATTTCACAGCTGCTTGGAAATGTGAAATCTCAGCAATCTAAATAGCTTGCTGCTCGCAAAACTCGAGGCACAACTATGCTTGAATAGCAGAGCTGTTCGAGCTCTTGCATTATGGAAGCGTTATCCGTGTAGGCAAATCAAATGCCGGCCTTGCGAGGCTGTAGGTGTCGTTTCTGAGAAGTGGTGCTCACCTGCTGGGTGAGGCGGAGGCTTTATCTTTCCCCCTAGGCGCCTGTGAGAGCTGCGTGCCGCGCTACGAAGTTGCCGTCTTCGTTTTACTGCGCTTCTCGTCTTCTTGTTCGTGTGCAGAATTATGTGTCACGCTCAGTGTGTGTGTGCATGGAGTTTCGTGTGCATGCTCCTTTAGGTGTGCCACTACTCAAAGCTAGTTATCAAAGACAGATTTCTCTCAAGTTTGTTATGCGCCGAACGAAGTTTAAATGAGATTAGTAATCAATAGTGAAAATGGTCCACTTACAGTTTACTTCCTATGTTGAGTTTTTGAGTTTGTATGTTTTTTGCTTGATTTTATCTTCTTGATTTGACGCCTGCGGTAAAATTTGCCACCTGCTTTCTCGTATTCAGTTGACTTAGTTATTTAAAAAAGTTACCACTCAGTTTTACAGTCCTAATCCTAACCAAATTTTCCTTCTTTGTGAGCATAGCATTTTTGCAATATAGATTATGAAATTGAATTTTTCGTATTTCATTAGATTTCTGAAAATTAAATGGGAACAAACGGTAGGGCTTTGCGCACATTATCACTCCCTCGAAAATATGTCCACAAAGGGTTATAGATTGTGTTGCCCTTCCTCGGGTTTAGTTGTAATGAAGTTGCGGCGCTGCATGACCGCACTTCATATGGCCGTGTTCGTGCTGCGTGTTCATCCCAAGCCATTAATTGAAGCATTGGCGCTGTGTCGGACTCCCCTCTCTGACTTCTCCGAGGGGACTCTTTATTCTCTGCTCCTCACCCATTTTGCCTCTCTTGCTCTTATTGTTGACGTCCGCTCCGGTCACCTCAGGGTAGTGGTATTGCGTGCTGCTGCTGTTGCTCAGCGATGACGGTGGCAGGAGTCTGCCCTATAATGGTGTTGTGCTCTAGCACCACGCTGTGCGTTGGGTGTGATGTAGGGCGATTTTACCGTGAAATCTCCCGTATAGGGGTGTCAACAATATCTGTTTGATATTTCATGAGTAAAAATTTGTGCTGTTATCCCCCCCTCAGGGAAATACAACTATTGTATCTGTGGGAATTAGCAATCCCAATGGGATTGTTTGAGGTCCAGAAGTGAGTGTTAGGTTGTCCTTTTTATTGTTGAAATAAAAGGTTTTTGTTATGTTAAGGATTATGTTTATTCGATTCACTGCTATCCTGTTTTTCAGCACCTACTACATTCTTCTTCAACATTCATCTTGAGTCATGAAATTCTTTTTCAACGTACTTTTTTTATGCACCTTGTGCCTAGATTCCGCGTTCCCTTATCTCCCCACTAAATGGTACCTTCCTCCTTCCTCTGCTTGGAACGTCTTTCTTGAAGTTAGAGCGGCTTAAACTAATATCTAATCAAATCTATCGGAATGTGTACGTGAGTATAGTTAAGCTATTCGATGTGCGGCCTTCAACCAATTGCAATTCTGGAGATTATTATCGAATACTGCTAATGCATCACACTATAATGCTTTGTTGTTACGCTTACTTCAATATATGCTTTCTGTCTGCGCTCAATCCTAGATAACAGTCCAGTTCTAATGACGAAGCACATCTCATTGTTTTGAGTGCATTTATGTGAGGCAACAAAAACTTCCAATTCCTCGATCAACTACCATCAAGCATCAAGTGATCATTTTTTCTTTAAGAGTGCACCAAAAACTTTCTTTATTTTCTACTTAGGCTGAAGGGAAAAATATTTTTAATGATTGAGACATGAAGTTCCGAGCTGAAGGTTACCTAGGCTTTCTTTTGTTGAAAAAAAAATTTTGTTTTGTTACGGGCTTTCTTTTCCGGTCCACTGCAGTTTTATTTTTCCCTTGCACCTATTACTTTCATCTTCAATTTTTATATTGTTTTATAAACGTCTTTTAATCCTGCTGTTTCTATGCTCATAGGAAGCCCTAAATGGTGGCTTTCTCTTCCTCCTCTTGAAAACACGTTTAATGTGATCAGGGAAGCTTAAATTAACTTGTAATCTTACATTAACATTTTTCATTTGGTGTATATGCTAATTCTGTTGAATATTTTACTTCACCCCCGTGTGACCAGTGTGTAAGTTATGTGGCTGCTGGTGTACGAACGATACTAGAGTACACATTTTCCTTGCTATTTCACGTATCAAATGTTGTCTGTCCAAAGTATTTTATGGTTCTCAACGCATGGCAGCGGTGGAGTATTTGAAATCCTCGTTCTGACGCGTGTGTGGACGGCGTGCTCTAAGTCACCACCATGAGCCTGTGGGCCGAGCTGGTTGGCTGGCTGGCGGACGAAGCTTCCAGCTATTTTCTCACCGTCAGAGCATGTTTTTGCGCGCTACTTCTGGCAAATAATACCCAGAGTAAACACGGCGAGCAAAGAGGTAAATCCCTGGGGGTGTGGTGACTGTGTTTCTCAGTACGTGGTTATAAAGTTAAACTTCTGGCCTCGGCTTGTGTAGTTGTTTTCCTGAACAGCGTTATGTTGCGGGGCTTGGCATAATATCATAGGATTTGCTACCACTGTATAACACCGTGGTGATAATCCTAAAAATAAATTTATGGAGTTTTTCGTAGAATCTAGTGATATGCACTGTATTATGTTGTTATGTACATCTATTTCTTAAGAGATCTGGAGTTAAATAACATGTATGATCATACTCGTTATTCTAGGCTAGTGATGCAAAAAAAACGGTTTTATTTGATTGCGGTTTTTTTTGCAAAAAAAACGTGTTTTTTTTGTTTTTTTTGGTTTTTTTTGCACACCTAAATTTTGTTAAGCATATGTCTGGTTTTTTTTTGGACACCTGAAATATATTAATATCCATGTTTTTTAGTCATTTCATTGTTATAAAAACATCAAAAAGAAACCATACAGTAAAAGTGGTGGCAGATAACCCACAAATACCTAGAGGCGTCTAAGAGGAACAGCAGGAGCCACAGAACTTATATTGATGGAGTCAAAATTCAGAGCTTATATCTCTACTATGCCTGATTTTATTTTTATGTGACCAAAAAAATCAGACTTTGCAGAGATAATGGTAAATCTGAAGGATGTGTCAGTTATCGATTTTGTAAATTTTGATGCCTAACCTAAGCATAGTTAATTAGATCGAAATAAACAAGTTTTCTTCTATGCACTTTCCGTCTTAAATGAGTATTTTATTAGTTATAGCGGTAAATGACTTACCGCAACTCCTGTGTTTGAAGCGGCAAGTAATTCAAGGAGCACGTCGGACAGCAACACTGCAATGCGCACTCGCTTCCAGCGCGATCGTCATCAAAGACGAAACCAAACCTACCGCTATACCTCGTTAAATACTCTTTTGACAAGAAAAGTGTATAGAAGAAAACTGGTTTATTTCGATGTTATTACCATGATTCAAGCAACAAAAATTCGAAAATCGATGAGTAGCTGTTTATTCGAGCGCATTCATCATCAAAGACGAAACTAAACTTATCGCTATAAATCGTAAAATACTCATTTGAGACGGAAGGTGCGTAGAAGAAAACTTGTTTATTTTGATTCAATTAATTAGGTTCAGGCACCAAAAAGTGGAAAATCGATAACTGACATATCCTTCAGATTTACCATAATAAGCTCTGAATTTTGACTCCATCAATATAAGTTCTGTGGCTCCTGCTGTACCTCTTAGACACTAGGTAATTGTGGGTTATCTGCCACCACTTTTACTGTATGGTTTCTTTTTCATGTTTTCATTACAAAACAATGACTAAAAACCATAGATATTAATATATTTAAGGTGACCAAAAAAATATGCTGTTTTTTTAAAAACATGTTTTTTTTACAAAAAATTCTGGGTCAATGTGAAGTTTAATGCAATCAGAAAATAATAATTAGCGATCCCAGGAATCACTTAAGGAACCCATTTAAGAACGTTTTACACGAATGACATTCTGCTCGATGATGCATTATTTTCGAATAATTGAACTTTGAAGTTGGCCTTTGCGTCAAAGGAAGCGAGCGTGTGAAACGGAATTTAATTAATAACGGAAGCTATTACAAACGTAAAGAGGTTGGGTCGGGAGGGGGAGGCACAGTTCTTCTAATGAAAATTATAAATAAAGCTTCTAACCAACCCATTTGGGTGATGACCGCAATCTTGTTGACATTGGCTCTAAGATGGCAGCGCCCATGGTGGTCGCCATCTTAGAGCCGATGTAAACAAGATTGTGGTTGCCACGTTAATGGGTGGGTTAGAAGCTTTATTTATAATTTTCGCTAGAAGAACTGTGCCTCCCCATCACGACCCAACCTCTTTACGTTTGTAACAGGGGGTTAGCTTCCGTTTTTAATTAAATTACGCTCGCTTCCTTTGGCTCGGGAAGTCCAACTTCAAAGTTCAATGATTCAAAAATAAAGCATCAGCGAGCAGAATTTTGTTCTTGTAAAACGTTCTTAAATGGGTTCCTTTGGTGATTGTTTGGAATATAATTATTAATTTCCATGATTTCATTAAACTTCACATTGACCAAATTCTGACTAATAAAAATGAATATTAATATATTCTCTGGTACCAAATATAACCATGCTGTTTTTTCTTACAAAGAATCATGACTAAAAAACAATATATTTTATGTGACCTAAAAAGCCCCATGCAGTTTTTAAAAAAAACATGTTTTTTACTAAAAAATCATGACTGAAAAAACATGAATATATTCATGAGACCTAAAAAAACCCATGCTGTTTTTTAAAAAATATGGTTTTTTACAAACAATGATGTATAAGAAACCTGGATATGAATATATTTTATGCAACCAAAAAACCATGCTGTTTTATTTTATGTATTTTTCATAAAAAATCTTGTCTTAAAATCATGGATATTAACATTTTATGTTACCAAAAAATCCTTGTGTTTTTAAACATGTTTTTTTATTAAAAAGTTGATATTATTCATTTTTTGGTCACGAATTCTTTGTAAAAAAAAACACCCCTCGGGAGGATACAATTATTGTATCTATGGGAACTAGCGCTCCCAGGGGGACAATGTAAGGGCCCAAGCTGAGAGTTAGGTAGGCCTTCTTTTTGTTGAAATTATATGTTTTTGTGATGTTAAGGACCACCTTTTTTTTGGTTCACTGCTGTCCTGTTTTTCAGCACCTACTACTTACTGTCTTCTTCAACTTCGATCTTGTTTCATAATCTTCCTTCCTCTCTTTGGATCACATTTGTTGCTGGGTAGGGAGGCTAAAACTAATGACTAATCTAATCTGTAAAAAAAACATGGATATTAATTTATTTTATGTGACCAAAAAACCATGTTTTCTGAAAAAGATTTTTTTACAAAAAACATGAGTGATATTAAATTTTATCTGACCAAAAAAAAACATGACATTTTAAAAACCATGTTTTCTTCACCATAAGTCATTAATATCCATGTTTTTTAGTCATGATTTTTTTTTGGTTAAGAAAACATGATTTAAAAAAAAACCAGCATGTTTTTTTTAGCACATAAAATATATTAATATCCACATTTTTTAATCATGATTTTTCTGTAAAAAGGATGTTTATTTTAAAAAATACAGCATGGTTGTTTATGGTAAAATAAAGTATATTAATATCCGTGTTTTTTAGTCATGACTTTTTTGTAACAAAAACATTCAAAAAACAGCATGGATTTTTTGGTCACATAAGATATTTTAATATCCATTAGAACCGTACCAGGTCTTAGAATAAAATATCCACAAAGAATCTATTCACTCTATAAAACCTTTCGGAGACTAGCTCCATCCTCAGTAAGTCAACCAGTCAAATGTTTTTCAAAGGAACAGTGAAAATTCATTGTCCATTTGACCAAATTTTACTGAATGACTGAGGATGGAGCTGGTCTCCGAAAGGTTTTATGGAGTGAATAGATTCTATGTAGATATTTTATTCTAAGACCTAGTACAGTTCTAATAAACATGATTTCAATATTAACAGCATTCTTTGTTTATAAGTTTCTAAAGACAATTCGATTAAAGAAAACTAACTTTCCTGATATTTACATCTGTGTTTTTTTAGTCATGATTTTTTTTAAATGTTTATAAAATAAACTTTTTTGGTCCAATAAAATATAATAGCCATGTTTTTTTAGTCAAGATTTTTCTGTTAAAAAACAATGTTTTAAAAAAAAGCATTGGATTTTTAAGGTCACAAATATATTAATTTCCATGTTTTTTAGTCATAATTTTTGTATAAATAACATGTTTTTTAAAAAAAAACAGCATGGTTTTTTAGTCATCTCTATCAATGACCATAAGTAAAGATATGTTATTATAACACACCATTTTGGGAGTTTAAGGTCATTCACATGTATTGTAAAATAAATGAAATATCAAAGCATGAAACCGCAGAAAATGAAAAAGTTCATAAAACCATAGAAAACCATCAATTAAGATGTATGCTGTTTTATTTTGTAATTTGACATGAAAACAAATAATGTAATGTAGTTCTTTTTCTTGCTGAGTTATTTTCAGACAAAATATTTAAAAAAAACCAAAATATCCACGTTTTTTTTGGCCTCGGTTTTTTTTGTAAAAAAACGTGTTTTTTTAAAAAAAACGGCATGGTTTTTTTTGAGTCACATCTAGGCCTCATAAAATAGGCATCTGCTCCCGGGTTCTGGAAATATAGCAACAGTTTCAAGTTTTGCCCTTCAAAGTTGCAGCTCGTCGTAACAATGGGAGACAGACGAGCCATGCTGGGGTTGCGGGCGTTTGATCAGAGCGTCCTCCTGCAGCGGGGAGGTGTGGGAGAGATGACGGTCACCAGACGCCCTCAGTTGAGCCAGGCAGCTCATGACTTTTTTTGCTTGTGCTTCTGTGCTTCTGTGCTTCTTGCAGTGCTGGCACTAAAAATCATGAATAAAAGCATGGAAAAATACTCGAGGCCTTTTGTTCAAGGATAAATTGAGGTCCAAGGAGACTTCTATCAGGCCATTGAAAGTCATGTTCGAGAATATCAGCTACTTGGAACGGTCATTAGCGCAGGGATCCATACAACGAGCTTTAGGGAATTTTTCGAATGCTGCCCTTTTGTCGAGTTAAGTGATCATAGATCTCGAACATTTATCCGCATTTGGTCTCAGGTTAATTGACCAAAATATAAAATCTACTGTGGACAAACCTTTAAATATATCGCTCCCAAAATGCATTTGAGCATAGTGACCCAATAACCGTGACGTTGTGTGAGCGCATGCACATCATGCGAGCCGCGGGGTTTGGCGTGCTGCGGGTGTGGGCAGATGAGGACGGGGCTGCGCAGGACAGCCCGGGCGGCTGGAGGTCGCAGTGACGCGAGGAGGTCACCCGCCAGTGACTGCACAAAGACCGACCGTGTTTATGGACCCTCTGTCACTGACAGATTTAGAGGAGGGCTCGCGTATGCCTCAACTCCCTGTGCCCTCTCGCACCGCCGTCGGTTTCGAGTGCGACGCCTCGTGGGGCGCAATGCAATATCGAAAAAATTGCTACGTATGTTTCATGATGGGAACACGGTTCTTGCCAGTGACGATGAATTTATTATCACAACATTACAGTATTTTTTTCATTTTTAGAATTTATTTTGGGAAAGATTTTACTCAAAGATTTGCGTGCTTGAAGATTTGCTCGTGAATGAGGATTTTTAATTGCGTATTTCACTTCATATTTGTTTGCAGTGTGTGCTTTGAAATTAATGAGAGCTCAGAAACCTGAACTTCTGAAAGCTTGACACTTTTTAGGTAACATCTTTTTTTAGGAACGTGCTACGATTCATACTCCCACGAGAACTATTTGTATTGTTACTGAACACATACAAGACCACTGATGGGAATCGCATTCTCGTGTGATCTCGAGTATGCTCTGCACATTATTGATACTAGTCCACCCCCATTTATTTGAAATGAGAAAGAAGGCAAAAGAAAGAAAGGCTATAAAACAAAAAAATTCAATCTCTCGAAAGTTGATGAGGCCGAGTGCACATCATAGATACGCTCATCACACACTTTCGGGAGGCTTTGGTCAGAGAGACAGACAGACGGACGCAGCTCTTATTATAGTATAGATTTTGGGGTTACTAACGGAAGTGTGTACGGGTTGCGCTACGGTTTGTTGATCCAGGGGGACAATGTGAGGGCCCGAGCTTAGAGTTAGGTAGGCCTTCTCTTTGTTGAAATAGAATGTTTTTGTTATGTTAAGGACCACCTATTTTCGGTTCACCGCTGTCCTGTTCTTCAGCACCTACGACTTCCTACTTCAATTTTGATCTTGTTTCAAAATCTTCTTTCCCAACTTACTGTTTTTATGCCCTTTCTGCGTAGATTCCGCGTTTCCTTAACTCCATACTATATGGTGCCTTCCTCCTTCCTCTCTTTGGATCGCATTTGTTGCTGCGGGTAGGGAGGCTAAAACTAACGACTAATCTAATCTAAGGTTTGTTGACGGTGCAGATCCCCTTGAAAGGGAATACGAATATTGTATCTATGGGGTTAGCGCTTCCAATGGAAAAATGTGAGGTTCTGAGCTTGAGAGTTTGGTAGACCTTCATTTTGGTGAAAATAAATGTTATTTTTCTGTTACGAGCCATCTTTTCAAGTAACTGCTGTATGTTTTTTCAAAACATATTTTCTTAGATTCTTATCTTGTTTTATCAACTTCTTTTCAATCGTGCGGTTTCTATGATAGAGGGATCCTGTTAGGAAGTTCACTTGGGCATAGATTCTCAGTTTACTTAATTCCAAACTAAATACTTCCTCCTTTCCTTTTGTGAGCACACTCTTTTTCGTCATTAGGGAAGCTTAAAAGGTAAGACAGTAAGTGTTTTTACTTACTCTCTGTCGCTGTGCATGTTGTTAGATACAGAATATTCGTGGCTTAGTGTGTCACGAGACTAAAGGAAGCGTGACTCCGTGTACCACAAGACTAACATTGTGCCCATGTAACAGCTGATTTATTCATATTGCGAGACGGTGCATGATGCTCCAATAAAAGTTATGTGACAGTAAGATTTTACTCTTTTTGTTATGAGACACTTGCAGAATATACGTCTGTATATGTTGAGGGGGTGCCATATGTGTCCTTGTTGTGAAATTTTAGTACGAGTTCATGTATATTTGGGGGCTTGGAAGAGACGAGTCTCCTTATGTTATGGGACATGGTGGATGTGTGTCTGCATGTGCAGTGGGACATGGTGGATGTGTGTCTGCATGTGCAGTGGGACATGGTGGATGTGTGTCTGTATGTGAGGGGGACATGGTGGATGTGTTTGTATGTGCAGCGGGACATGGTGGATGTGTGTCTGTATGTGCAGTGGGACATGGTGGATGTGTGTCTGTATGTGCAGGGGGACATGGTGGATGTGTGTCTGCATGTGCAGTGTGACATGGTGGATGTATGCCTGCATGTGTAGCGGGACATGGTGGATGTATGCCTGCATGTGTAGCGGGACATGGTGGATGTATGCCTGCATGTGTAGCGGGACATGGTGGATGTGTGTCCGCATGTGCAGTGGGACATGGTGGATGTGTGTCCGCATGTGCAGTGGGACATGGTGGATGTGTGTCTGCATGTGCAGTGGGACATGGTGGATGTATTCCTGCATGTGTAGCGGGACATGGTGGATGTGTGTCAGTACACATTAGCGTGTGTGCAAGCAGGATGTGCGGACGGCCAGAAGGGGGACCCGGTGCAGCGCTGTGGTCGATAGGCCGCCGCCGCTACACCAATATTTGCTGGGCCCGGGGCTGCTGCCGCGCTGTGCTGCTGCTGCTCATGTGCTCATGGCTCTGTGTGTCGTGGTCATGTAACCTTCTTGCTCTTATGTGGTTGTGTGTGTGCTCATGTTGTGTGCGGCTATAGATGTGATGTTCTGCTGTAGTGGTGTGCTTGTGTTTTTACTACTTCAGATGTCTTATTTCTGTTATAAGTGTTGTTTCACGGTGTTGATTTTGGGTGCCGTTGCTTCTGATGAGTCCTCTCAGGGGGGTACAACAGTTGTATCTATGGGAATTAGCGCTCCCAGGGGGACTATGTGAGGGCTCGAGCTATAGGTTAGGTAGGCTTCCTTTTTGTTGAAATAGAATAGGTTTTGTTTTGTTACGGACCATCTTTTTTCGGTTCACTGCTGTCCTGTTTTTCAGCACCTACTACTTTCTTCTTCAACTTTTTCTTGTTTCATGAATTTCTTTCTTAGCTTACTGTTTCTGTGTACCTTGTGCATAGATTCCGCGTTCCCTCAACTCCATACTAAATGGTTCCTTCCTCTCTTAGAACATCTTTGTCGTGGTTCAGGGAGGCTTAAACTTCCTTATATAATAATGCTTCTGATGAGTGCAGATGTTGTTGGTGCAGTCGTTCTTGATATGGACGTGTTGGTCGTAATTAGACAGGTCCTGCTCTTGTTCACTTTTACACAGGGATGGAAAAAACCCTGGGTTTTTTAAAAAAACCCAACCCACGTGGGTTTTTTTGGGTTAAATTGTTTTTTTTTTGGGTTTTATTGTTTTTTTTGGGGGCTTTATTGGGTTTTTTGTAATACCTTTTTTTGTTTAAAAGAATTATTCACATAGGTCCAGTTGCCTCTCTTCCAGATTTATATACACTTATTGAGTAAATATTGTTATTTGAATACTTTATTTCCAACATTATATTACATCATTATATGAATTATTACATTCTATGAACAATATATGAATTAAGTTTGTCCATCACAATTACCACTTACCAATTACCATATGCTGTGCAGTCTGTAAAGATATAAGATGTGCAAAGAGAATCGCTATGCTTGTCAATTCGTAGTAAGTTGTTTTAGCAGAAAACAGACGCAAGTCATGTGAGAGGGAAGCACCATGCAGATCATAAGTAACCACCACAAGCAACTTGAAGCAAGACAGCTGCACATCACTCAACAGTCATGCTGTTAACAACTTAACATGTGTATTGTGTGAGCTGGAGGGCTTAGCAGTGCAAGCCAAGTCAGTCAACCACACTGTTACATGTTACAACATGTAGTGACATGCCAAAATTTTTTCTTTAAATTTGTCAAAAAATCACTTTTTGCAGTACAGGATAGCAACAAATACTCAAACGATTAGAAATAAATGCTCTAACTTATTCCATCGTACATCCACTGCCATTTTATCATTGTCATCCACATCATGATCATTTGTGAGGTGGCGATATAATGAGACCAATTTCTGTGCGCGTTCCGATCCTAATCTATTTCTCAATTTATTCCACACAATTCCAAATGTTTAGAAAATTCTCTCAACGAATCCTGAACTTGCAAAGCAAGAATGAAGATTTCTTATAAACTTGTAGAAACCCTCTGCCAGTGTTTTTTTAAGAATCTGCATTTTCTGCTATTTCATGTCTTGAATATCACACCATCAACGAGGAGTCGTTGTCTTAGTGATATTCATGTTGAACATGTGTTTTGGGAAGATGTTGGAGTCCTTCAATTTATACAAATAAATCGCACCGATCAACTCCAGATTGTACTCAGCCAACCACTCTTCAATATCTGTCTCCTTTGAGAGCTTTGCCGGAAACAAGTCTAACAATTATAGTCAGATGGGGCAAGACACGACCGCAGCCATCATGGGGTAAGAAAGTAAATAAACGATTGGCCTATGGTGAGCATTCAAGCTGCACTGGAACAAATTTGACGATGGAATCTGTTAAAGCATTTATTTCTAATCGTTTTAGTGTTTGTTGCTATCCTGAACTGCAAAAAGTGATTTTTTTGACAAATTTGTGTACATGTTGTAACATGTAACAGTGTGGTTGACTGACTTGGCTTGCACTGCTAAGCCCTCCAGCTCACACAATACACATGTTAAGTTGTTAACAGCATGACTGTTAAGTGATGTGCAGCTGTCTTGCTTCAAGTTGCTTGTGGTGGTTACTTATGATCTGCATGGTGCTTCCCTCTCACATGACTTGCGTCTGCCTTCTGCTAAAACAACTTACTATGAATTGACAAGCATAGCGATTCTCTTTGCACATCTTATATCTTTACAGACTGCACAGCTATGTCCCTATGCATATGGTAATTGGTAAGTGGTAATTGTGATGGACAAACTTGATTCATATATTGTTCATAGAATGTAATAATTCATATAATGATGTAATATGATGTTGGAAATAAAGTAATCAAATAATATTTACTCAATAAGTGTATATATATCTGGAAAAGAGGCAACTAGAGCCATGTGAATAACTCTTTTAAACAAAAAAAAGGTATTACCAAAAATCAATAAAGCCCCAAAAAAAACTATAAAACTCAAAAAACCCAATTTAACCCAAAAAACCCGCGTGGGTTGAGTGTTTTTAAAAAACCTCGGGTTTTTTCCATCCCTGTCTAGAAGACAGAGGAAGAATTCAGAAGTCTCTTTACTCTCAAATAGTCAAACTGCATTTGTTTCTTAGTTTTTGTTTTTACTTTGGAAATGGAACTCATAGAAATATACTAGCCCCTCGAGTTTTTTTTTGTGATTAGGGTTTTTCTTATTTTATTTTTATAGTGGTATTTTTTTCAATATTTATTGTCATAGCCATGCAAATGCCTTGAACAAATTTTTGACAATATAAATATTTAGCTCATTTTGATTCTATAAGCTTGAAAACAAGTGAAATTCAAATAGCACCAATAAAACCCAAAAAAGCCAAAAAAAAACACTATTTAGTGGGTTTTTTAATGTGGGTTTTTTTGGGCTTTTTTGGGTGGGTTATTTATGTGCCAACCCTGCTTTTACAGGCTGCAGTTCTTGAGGTGCGTCATCGTAAATGAAAATAAAATGAACATTTAATTCACGCTCTTTTGAAGTTTTTAGAATCTGCATGTGTCAATGAGCTGCAAAAATTGTAATATTTTTTTTAAGATGATTAAGATGGGAAGCTAACATCGCACTCTTCTGGCATGTTCTGATGAGTTCCCTTCGCCAAAACTCAAGCCCACTTCTCAAAAATGGGAGTGGAAGTCTTGCTGTTCTGCGTGAAACTGCACGATCCTTCCTAACCTAATTTTCTCGAGTAATTTCTCGACCCTCTCCGCCTGGCTTCCAATTACACTGTTATTTTTCTGAGATTATCATTACATGCGAGCCGTGTTAGTTTTCCTTCGACTTTAATCGATTCATAATTCTCCAATCAGGAGCAGCTTGCTCTATCTTTTTGTTTGTGATTAATCAAGTTCTGACAACACTTTAGCAGCGGCGAATAATTTAAGTTTAATTTTGTTCATGACGCTCGTTAGATTTGTTCAAGACTTGAATGTGAAGACGTTCGCGGGTAGCTGGAAACTCTAATGTGGGCTGGGCTTCTTTAGGTGCTCTTACCGTATAAATAACATTTTCTTCCTGATGTTTATTCTATACTTTTCAACTTAGGGTGTTCAGACATTTCTGTAGTCCGCGAAAGCTGCAGGTGAACATGCGTTCCTTGACCCCCCAGTTGATGATCTCTGGTTATCTCCCCTACCAGCCCAGGTGTCTCCGTCACTTGCTTCTCATCTGCCCTCATGGCAATGTGATCAGCGAGATTGTATTATCACCCCTTGAAATGCGGGCGATACTCTAGAATATTTCGTCTCCCATCAGCTCAGTTTTGCTCGCGGTCACTAAGCGGAGACGCAGTCGAGAAATGGTACACTGACCACATCACTCGCGCTGGGATCAAGTTCGTTATGAGGACAGTCTAAATACCCTAATTTATGCCGAATGTTCGCTTCCTATAGGTGGCTAGCATGTGGCTCCCTTCGTCTACTGGGAAAAGAGGAGAGAGGAGGACTGGGTGGGCACCGACGTCCTGAAATATTTTTAAATGACATGCGTTTTGATAGTTAGAGAAATGACTGGTGAGTAGCAGTTTTTGTACTTTGCCGAGGTAAGTTGGGCGTACGTTATTCTAAATAGAGGAAGCTTATCTGGCTGTACAGCAACACTCATTTCTGTTTTTTAATTTCTATAGTATTCACACCTAACAGACGTTTGCATCTATTTTGGGCAGTTTTAAAAGCTGTTGCCGTAAGTTCTACTTTACTGCTTGACACAAGAGTGTTGCAAGTTGTTTGTGTGAATGTCGTTTCCCCGGTTATCGTGGTTCAGTGTCACTTGTCTCTGCATATGACCTGCTACAATGCAACCTTATGATGACGTCAGCACGTTGTCTCGAAAACCGCTCTAATTATGCAGATTTCGCTTGAGTTTCAAGAAATCTTGTCCGGCATGCAGGGGCCTGCGACTGTGATGATCTATGTGATGCGCCTCAAACAGCTGGAGCAGAAGTCGAGTTTCTACAGACATTTGCCTCGAAGGCCGAACTATTCAAGTACATGAATTGTGTGCATTCCATGATGGTGCTACCACGGCGATCAATACTGCACACAGCTAGACCCAAGTGTAAACGAGGATGTTGAGGTCGTTGTATGTGCTCTCTTAATTCAATTGCAGGTCGGGAAAAAAAATAAAAAAAAACAGATTCTGAAGTAAGAGTTATCACTGGCAGCAGCGTTGGGTACTGTTATTCTTGTACGTATACGCGTGGCAGCGTCAGACAAACAAGGTAGTGTGCGCTTAAGAGCACGTTAGGTGGTGAGTGGCTGTCATTGTGTAAGTGGAGCTGCGGAGTGGCAGGAGGCGCGGCCCGGGCCAGGACGGCGTGTGTCGTGATGCACTTCGTCACCCCGCTAATGGCCGGCGTCACGCGCGCTCTTGTCGCTCACGCGCGTACCCAGGCTGCCTTGCTTCTCTGCCTTCCTGTCCTCTTTTGAACTCCTGCTCCCCTGTCGCCATCTGCGGCTGTCATCTGATGCTCGTCGGAGATAGTAGCTCACTCAGTTGCAGGGATGGAAAAAACCCAGGGTTTTTTAAAAAACCCAACTCACCTGGGTTGGTTAAATTGGGTTTTATGGGTTTTATTGTTTTTTTTTTGGGCTTTGTTGGGTTTTTTGTAATACCTGTTATTGTAAAAGAGTTTTCACACAACTCCCGTTGCCCCTATTTCAGATTTATATACATACACTTATTGAGTAAATATTGCTATTTGAATACTTTATTACCAACATTATATTACATTATTATATGAATTATTACATTATATGAACAATATATGAATTAAGTTTGTCCATCACAATTACCATTTACCAATTACCATATGCATAGAGACATAGCTCTGCAGTCTGTAAAGATATAAGATGTTCAAAGAGAATTGCTATGCTCGTCAATTCATAGTAAGTTGTTTTAGCAGCAGACAGGCGCAAGTCATGTGAGAGGGAAGCACCATGCAGATCACAAGCAACTTGAAGCAAGACAGCTGCACATCACTTAACAGTCATGATGTTAACAACTTAACATATGTATTGTGTGACCTGGAGCGCTTAGCTGCGCAAGTCAAGTCAGTCAACCACACTGTTACATGTTACAACATGTAGTGACAGGCCAAATTTTTTTTTAATTTACCAAAAATTCACTTTTCGCAGTACAGGATAGCAACAAACACTAAAATGATTCGAAGTAAATGCTTTAACAGATTCCATAGTCAAATTTGTTCCAGTGCAGCTTGAATGCTCCCCATAGGCCAGTAGTTTCTTTACTCTCTCACCCCATGATGGCTGCGGTTGTCTTGCCCCCTCTGACTATAATTGTTAGACATATTTCAATTTAAAAAAATTTAAACAATTTATTTACCGCAGGTGATACAGAGGTAGAATGTTTCTTAAGTCTAATACAATGGTCAAATTTGAGTATAGCTACCTGTGGACCGGAATAAGTTCAGCGACTTCAAGGACATCCTACCATTACATTATTCTAGGGTGTACAATAATGTTTAACCTAATTCACTTAGCCTAGTTTCACATTAGACTGATCAACAAGATAATGAACTCGATATTGATGTTTCATTTAACAACATTTAAGGCAAAGCTTTCACAGGAGACTGATATTGAAGAGTGGTTGGCTGAGTACAATCCGGAGTTCATCGGTGCGCTTTCTTCAATTGAAGGACTCCAACATCTTCCCAAAACACATGTTCAATGAGAATATCACTAAGACAACGACTCCTTGTTGATGGTGGGATATTTAAGACATGAAACAGCAGAAAATGCAGATTCATGAAAAAACACTGGCAGAGGGTTTCTGCAAGTTTAAAAGCAATCTTCATTCTTGCCCCGCAAGTTCAGGATCCATTGAGAGAATTTTATCAACATTTGGAATTGTGTGAAATAAATTGAGAAATAGATTAGGATCAGAACGCGCACAGAAATCGTCTCAGTATATCACCACCTCACAAATGATCATGATGTGGATGACAATGATGAAATGGCAGTGGATGTAGAAAGAGAAACACAGTAGTATTGTAGTAGCAGTCTAGTCTAGAAGACAGGAAAAATTCAGAAGTCTCTATATTAAGTAGTCAAACTGCATTTGTTTCTAAATTTTTGTTTTTTTACTTTGGAAATGGAATTCATTAAAATATATTAGTCCCTCGAGTTTTTTTGTGATTAAGGTTTTTCAAATTTGATTTATATAGGGTTGGTGTTTTGTTTTTCAATGTTTTCTTGTCATAGTCATGCACATGACTTAGATACTTATTTTGACAAGATAAATATTTAGCTCATTTTGATTCTATGAGTTTGAAAACAAATAAAATTTACATAACGAGTAATAAAACCCCCAAAAAACCAAAAAACCCCACTATTTAGTGGGTTTTTTAGTGTGGGTTTTTTTGGGCTTTTTTGGGTGGGTTTTTTTGGGTGGGTTTTTCATGTGCCAACTCTGCTCAGTTGTGTCTTCGTACATCATTAGGATGCTAGTTGTTCGCTTTCTGTGGGGTAAAATTTAGTACTTGTTATTGTAAATGGCCAATGTTTAAGTATTGAAGTCGGTGAAATAGAGGATGTTTGCTTAGTTTTTTATTTATAGTATTTGTGGCGGTGTATTTGTGTTTTGACATTCGTTGTATATCACTTTGTGTTTCTAGGCAAGAATATTTCAGCGTTTAGTAGATAACGCTTTAATTAATAGTGATCTAAAGCTCTTTCAAATCAGTATAATTGCAGTAATTCTTTAATATGTTCTTGCTTGAAATTTTGGATTAAATTTATACTTGGAGCTTGCTGTTGAATATGTAACAACTTTTCCGAAAACCAAAGGTCAAATTATTAAACGTTGCGCGGGATGATCGTAAAAATTTAACTGCCCGCTGCCACCTCTGCAAACTTCAGAGGGACGTGAAACTGCTAGCTCCGGAACTGAATTATTTATTTTCACTTTATACTTAAGCGTTGGAAGTTTTGTGCTATGTGTCAACCATATTTGCTAATGCAAAATCACTCCGTAAATTTTCGGAATGACAATGAATCGTCCCAAGATCAAAATGGATGAGTATTTTCTACCATAACTCGATGCTTTTCCTACTCGCCTGTGCTTGGAAAATAGAATAAGAACCATGACAGGTTAGCGTTTCCAGGGCACTGCCATCGTGTGCACACCTCACGCACCGTAACGAGATACAGGCACACGGACTTGACTTTTAATTCGTGAATACTACAACTTTGGTTTACTTTTTGTGAAGTATTAAGAGTTCAGTTTTTAAGTGCAACTGCTTGGCCTGGCAAAACAATCATACTTTTTGACTAACGAACTCCTTGCATTTTATCTGGTCGCGTGATACGCGCTTGCTTTTTGTGTTCATTTTATAGAGAACGCTGTTGAGAAGATATCACTATCTCCTTTTGCTGATCGTGACAGCAGTCACATAAACGGCGCACTTGTAACGTTGATACCGACCTCCCAGTCAAAATTCATGGTCCGTTGACATCGGTTTATCTTGACCAGAAAGTTGTGATGCGGTCGTTGCAATGGGGCAGCGCCTGTTCAAGGTGTTGAGTCCGAGGTTGTTTATCGTAGAAACTGCCTCCAAGTATACTCTTAAGCAGTGTTTGTATCAATACTTTCTGAAATAAAAATAACAGAGTTCTCCTCCATTTTTAATTTTTACTCCTCAGGAGCAATTTTTTTGCTTAGTTATGCTATGCATCCCGCTCTCGCACCCTGTAAGGACAGAAATTTTCTGAGCTTCTTGATGTGTTTAATGTAACATAAACTGCTGGAAAGTAAGACGAAAACGATATGCCTTTGTTCACATCCCATGTTTATTTATGAGTCGATTGCCTTAACGCACATCGCTTGATACTGGTTCAAATTTGTACTCGTGATCGATTTTTCTTTTTTCTCTGTGAAAATTTAACCAGTCAGTTGACATAAAGACTCGAGGCTTAGGTTTCAGATAGCCTGACTGTCGATACACACTGCTGTAAACATCGTGTTCAGGTATTCAGGTTTTACTCCGTGTGTGTTGGTTGTGTGCGCTATGTTTTTTATATTTCTTTTTAGCAGTGACCGAGTCAATCATTTTTGTGGCAATTTCCAGTCGATAGCTGACGTTCGCGTGTCTGTCTGTCTTCGCATAAGATAATCCGTCTAAGCGACGTTGAAATTGATTAATTGACATTTTTAATGATGCAAATGAAGAACTATCATATTAGTTCATTATTCTTGCAGAGAAAATTCAGAATCTTGTGTCCCTCGCTTTGTTTTTGGCAAAAATTCCGTTACTCATTTCTAACGGTCGATATTGTGCTGTGTTGGGTAAAAATGAATTTTTGGGATCATTGCAGTGCTCATTTTTGAGAGAGACGATTTAGTGCAGGTGTTCGATCGTTTGCTTTGGCCCGAAGCTACCGATGATGGCGGCGCAGGGCCTCTGACTGCAAACATGGCCGGCAAATACTCGAGGGCTTCCCCTCCCTCTTGACCATTATCGCTCTCCTCATTATCACCCATGCTTACGTGGGCTCGCTTCGCTTGCCTCGCTAGATTTCTTCTTTCAATATCACTCTAGTTTGCAGAAGCTGGCTTTCGTGGTTCTACTTGTGTATATTTCACGTACTGTCATGCTTGCTCGCTCCGCACTCTTCGTTCAAGTTTTCTGAGTATATCGTCAATGTTTGCGAAAATCCCTTCCATCATTCAGGTTTTTTGCCCATCATCTAGAATAATATGCATTGCTCTTGTTAGCCAGTTTTTATGTTACTTTTTAGTATTTAGGGGATTTAAATTGGTAAAAGATAATTACTCAATAATCAGTGCCGGTCTAGTATGGTATCTACCGCTGGTGTTCTGGTATGTACAATATGATATCTGCCGTGGATATTCTGGTATAGTATGAAATCTCCAGTAAATTGAAACCAAGTATTAAAGATGAAGATTATTTGGCTGAGGATAAATGAAACATTTGTTACAAAACATTTGTTACAAAAAGTGATTCTGTTATTATTTGTAAACAATTCTTTCATCGTTTAAAATAGTTAGTAAAAATTTCTTGTGAGCATGTTTTTTTCTTTTTGAAACATATTTTGAGGAAATATAATTTCAATCTTATGCACTATATACAAGATCGGATCGTAGATACTTTACAATTATTATTGAAGAAGAAATTCAGAACAAGAAATACTTGAGATAAAGAGGTTTGTAGATATTAAAACCGATGGCAGAAATCATTCTATACCGGCACCCAATAATCTTATTCGTTGTTGTGTCACGTGATTGTCGTGCTAGAACATTCCCTATCAACCTCCTCATCGGGACGCACCAGTCACGCTTCCTGTTCACGAGCAATCTAGGTTCAAATCCTGAGTTAATTTAGCATGTGCTTATAGTTTACTTGTGAACAGTATTGGCTTCTTCCTTGTATTTACCTTTTGTCTACCAAGTGACCGCTTTTATTATTTTGAAATTTTCGTAGTAAAGTTATGAATGGGAACTTTTGGTTATAACAGAATTGCTTCCGCTTTTGTTTCATGTGAATTTGAATTCTAAAGATGACGTATCCCGAGTTTCCATTAAATTCATTGTCGTCGTCAGTTAAGACAGGAAAGTGCCTCACTTGGTACTGAACACGATAGTTTATTTTGCCTATCAAACTCTGAAATTGACAACCTCATTAACTGACACTGTCTGAAGCTAGTTCAAGATATTGCAAATGCATCACGGACAGGGTCTTTCCAGGGTCATCCGTGCAACTTGAAATAAACGATGGCAATTCTTATCCCACTAAAAGTTAGCAGTACTGAAGTGCATCAGTTGTGGTTAGTTATTAATGAAGCTGGCGATTAGCCTTTTGAGTTCATAGCATAAACATTTGACGATGGAGCCGTTGAAACGTTCAGCTGTTTGTAAATTCGTTGCGCAAGCCGAAGCCCAGCCTTAATTGCAAAATCTTTTAGTATCCAAGGGTGACAGTTTACGGTGTTGGTGAACGTTTTGATGAATCTGCCGCCCAGATGTCGAGAAAAAAATCGATTAATCGATCATCGAGTTCTTTTCTGATGAAAAGATTGTACAGTTGCTAGAGCTTGGGAGACATGCATCGATCGCTGATTGCTTCTTCGAACATTTATGTTCAACCCACGATGACCACGTAGAAACCAGCTAGCGTCATGACCGTCTGCGTGGTTTCGAGTTAAGTTGATGTCGTTACTTACTTCATCGCCAACAACGAAAAAGTGAATGCCGAGTTCTACTGCAAACGTCTTGTTAACAAAAACCATTTCATGAATTAAGGCCGAGGGTTCAAATAAGAAGTTCATGTTCTAACAAGACTCAGTTCCCGTCCACACAGAGATGAGAACTGCTGACATGCTTAAGAGGTTTGGTGTACGATTGCGGGAGAAATATTTTTGGCCTTCCAACTCGCCTGACCTGAACCCGTTGGATTGATGCTTAAGCTTGTAAAAAGCCCCATAACAGCATCACAGCTCTTGAGAACATCAAAAAGGCCGCGGAGCCGTTGTTAACGGCTGAAGTTATCCGCGGTGCGTCCAGCTTTCGAAATCGTGTAGAAACCGTCATCACGGCTGCAGGCGGTCGAAGCGAATGTAACTTATGTTTTTCTGGTCTGCGTAACTAACTTGAAATTTGATGCATTAGATTTAATTTTCCTTGAGTTGTTAGGATTTTAGCATAGGAAGAAAAATTATACGGATTTTACATATCGCGCATGAGTTTTGGCTTGTCAGTTGAAAAGCGGGTCTCGGGCGTGTTCATGTGTAGTAACTGGGTACATATGAGCGCCTATACTCTTGCTATACCTGAACTCATGATAAAACATTTATTCTTGGTTTTACTGAAGAAACCGCTTAGTAGAAAGTCAAGCTCGTTCGGAGAAGCGCGACAAGTTGATGGTATCCTACGCTGAGTTAGTTCTGCGGAAACAAATTGACGGTGCTACCATGTAGTGACATCAACGGTCAACTAAACAACATGAGCTACCGATGAGCGAAACCAAGATACTTGAGACTTGCGAGAAGTGCACTTCATTTTGTCTTGCAGGTTTTGTACATGAATTCTACGGGATTGGGTGCTAGCTAGTGGCCTAACTAAATGACATACTTCTATTTGGTGCGGGATATAGTTAACGGCAGTAATGTGTTAGTGATATTTTCTTGGTGTGGTATATTATAATTTTTAATGTCGCGCTAGACCTTTACGCCATTACGAATTTTGTTTTCGAAATTTGTTGAACCTTCAGTGATTGTTTTCTGCGTTCAGTTTTGAAAATTTTGTTTTTGAGCACCTAAGAACGCGTCTGTTTACTCAATCAGGCACATGTCCCGTTGATTAGTGTTTTTGCGCTTGAATTTACTCCTGAAGATCATTGCGTTTCTGAACCCTCGAGATTAGATTAGATTAGATTATAAGTTAGTTTAAGCCTCCCTAACCGCTGCAAAAATAGAGCGTATCGAAGAGAGGAAGGAGGAAGGCACCATTTAGTATGGAGATAAGAAAATGAGGAATCTATGCAGAAAGGGCATAGAAACAGTAAGATGGGAAAAAAGTTCATGAAATAAGATAAAAGTTGAAGAAGAAAGTTAGAGGTGCTGAATAACAGGACAGTAGTGAACCGAAAAAAGGTGGTCCTAACATAACAAAAAACTTTTTATTTCAACAAAAAGAAGGCCTACCTAACTCTCAGCTCGGGCCCGCACATTTTTCCCCTGGGAGCGCTAATTCCCATAGATACAATAGTTGTATCCCCCTGAGGGGTGAACCCTCGAGAATACGCATATACATATATATATATATAATTTCAGATTTTATGCTCAGAATTTTTTTGGGTGAAAACTCAAGCGTTTACGTTTGACAGCTTGGTACAATGTTCAGAAAATACTTTATCTCTTGTTTGGTAAGCCAGTGTTCATTATCGAAGGACACTTTGATCGATATTGCCGAGTGTCAAAAATAAGTCAAGATCCTAAAGCAAACTCCGAACTCTTTTTAACCCACTCGGGTATCGTCCTTCAATCATGAATACTCACGTTGCCACAGTTTTCGGAGTGCCCTCAAGCTCACATTTTATTTATTCCACTGATGTTTTATTGTTTTTCGAACAATTTGTGTTATTTAATTAGTATATAGCAAATAAAAATTTTCTTCCGTCTTCGCTTGAATTTGAAATGAATATTTAAACACGATGCGATGTTCCCACTCATTCAACATTTAAAGGTTGGTTTGATTCTTATATGATCTCAAATTACTTGTCAAATGAATGGAACAAGAGATTGAAGGAAAGGCGAAGCAAATTAATTAAATTAAGCAATGTAGCATCTCCGAGGTTCATTCCTCATCATGAAATATGTGCAGGATGAAACTGTTAAAGCTACCAACATGAGTATATATGTATGTGTAGATGTAGGCGTATACGTACTTTTACGCTATATGTTTTTAAAATCTACTGATGAAAAACGTTAGCCGGACTGTTACACTACATTTTTTCTGTTTGGTATTATTTTCTCCGCTTTATATGCTTATCTGATTATAAGTTAGATTCATATGCGCACTCAATTATAATTTATAATACTTCAAAATTAGTCTATCTCCTGATAGGTTGTCGTAGAAGCCTCGCTACTTTCTTGGCCTACAATGTTGAGATGGTTGGTTGCTCAATGTATGAGTACATTTTAGTATTCTTGTGTCTTATGTGAAACAATGAACATGCTTGTGGTAAATATTTCAAAAAATGATTATTGAAGTTGATATCGAGACGTTGAATATTTTCCCTACGATTTTAACATTTTTTTAGGAATCGATATTGCGTGAGTTGAGTGCGCAAAAAAATTGCCAACAATTGAGGTTAAAATTTAAGCTATTGGACTTTCAGACGAAGCATATGCCAGCTTTTCATGTTTTTTGTAGTGGGACCTGAATGATATTCAAAGAAAGTGCTGCAAAGCTGAGTTTATCAGGGCTGAATTTGATCTTTTCCTTTAAATGGATAAAGAAAACACAACATTGTCGCTACGGGTTCTTGCATGCTGGTGTAACTTATGAGACCGAGAATTACCGAGCGACGAGCGAAAAGAAGGACGCAACTCACGTAGAAATTTTTGTTGGTTACTTGTGCCGCGGCGGTCCGGATTCAGTGCTTCGCTCGTGCATTTGTGGAGAGAAGCCAGATTCAATTTCTTTGGACGCGCAGTGGCGGGGCTCTATATTGCCTCTGCGAATGATCGAATGGAAGTGAAGGAATTTTGGTGGCGGCGTCGGTGACTTGGAGTGCATTGATGTGCTGTGTACAGCCCTGGCTGGCCTCTATAGCTCTTGGAATGCCGCTATCCCACATGCTTCTGCCACGGACATCAGCCCTGGCATTTCCTATTGCATTGCTGAACTAATGCAAACCTTGCGTCTTCCTTTATATCCGTAAAGTGATTCTATTTCTCGACTTTAAGTGGGTTGAAAGGAGAAGTATGACTTCATCTGATGCTACTTGGTAATGTACGTCTTGTGCTTCGAGAAAACTATTGTGAAGTAAATAGAATGATTAAGTTGAATGAAGCATCTCGAATCAATTCACTGCCGTACATAATTGACTCATATGCGTAGCCGATCACGATGGGTTTAAATAAGCGTCTTATTAGGTGTTTGAATTACTCTCGTTTCTGATGCTAAAAATTGAGTGTAGTATTCGTACCGCAGTGTTTTGTACTAGTGATTATTTCGTGGAGGCCTGAACTATTTAAAGATTTTGACCCTTGCCTTGTGATAGGTTAAAGTAATGTGTGAATAGGTATTGAGTGCATGATAACTCATCTTTGTTGGATATATATATCGATCAGTATAAATTAGACTGGCAGTAGCTTATAATTTTACTCCGAAAATATGAACGCCAATATCTGTATGCTTGGTTCTAGTTTGAGTTCTTGGTTCGTTTTTGTCGACCAAAGCTGAGATCGGTCGCAAAGGTCTAATTTGAACACGTCGAAGTTGACATTTCTTTGTGTGGAGCTGTGAGGACTTTCTTTGTCGCCCTGCCGCGGCGCTCGTTGCTCCTGTTAAACATTTTTTTATATGCTGTTTCGAAGAGTTTCTTTGTCATGGTTCATGCAGAAGCCTCATCAATCTTCAGTGGGTCAAATGGCGAAAAAACGCATTGAGGTATCGTGAGCTTCGATCGATCACTAGCTAGTTTGTATTCGCTCTTTGGAAGCCTTTCTTCCCGATGCCGGGGTCAGCAGCGCTGTGGGGCCGGAGATTGTTTTCCTTCCGTGCTCATTGTGCTCTGCTTCGTTTCGTGCGCGGAGAGGACTTGCATCAAGAGTTGTAACTCTTCAGTAATTGATTGTGTTCCTGATTCTTTGTCGAACTAAACAGCGCACAGTATTTCTATTTGTTCTTCATTTACCGTTGTTAAAATTTTAATTTTTCATTCCTAAACATTGGTTTTATGTAAGTTTGGAAATGTTTTCTTCATTTTTTTTAGCTATAATTTATGACAGAATTATTGCTCTTTAGATACTGCAACATGTTTGTTCATTTTTTCAGATTTAACTATTTCTGTTGTAACCCTGCTTATTTGTCGTCTGTAGTCCCTTACAAAACTAACGCTGTTACCAAGAAAGCTGATATGACTTCTGTTCCCTTTTATACAAGTTCGAGACGCTTTTTTTCTCATTTGAAACAATTCATGTAAAAAAGCCGATTAACGGTTTGTTTTCATTGAAATGATCAATTTATTGTATCGCTCCTCCAGTTAACTTAGTGATGAATATTTTGATGGGGTTTGAATTAATTTTGAAAATTTTGATATCTAAGTTTGTTGTTCTTTTTGTACTTTACCATTTTGATAATTTTCCTATCCTAATGCATAAATTAGCATTGCTTTTAAATTCAGAAAATTTTTATTCATTTTTTATTTAACTCAGACGTGCAGGTGTCCATCCTGTAATTGAGTTGTCAACCGAGTTGTTTACGTTTTAGAAAAATGCAGTATTTACACAACGCATAGTATCAGAATAGGGATTTAAGGAGATCATCCCGAGCCCAATTGGGCCCCACCGGCTCCCCCCACTGAAAAGTTTGTTTATGTTGAAAAAGGATCCTAAAGGGATGGGTTATTGTGCCATGAAATTTTATGGCCCTACGGAGACTAGAAGGGGGGTGAAAAGGGGACCGAAAATACTGATTTTGAGGCCCAATTTTTTTTGTTGAAAAAGGATCCTTAGGGGATGGGTTATTGTGCCATGAAATTTTATGGCCCTACGGAGACTAGAAGGGGGGTGAAAAGGGGACCGAAAATACTGATTTTGAGGCCCAATTTTTTTTGTTGAAAAAGGATCCTTAGGGGATGGGTTATTATGCCATGAAATTTTATGGCCCTACGGACACTAGACACCCCCCAGGGGGGTGAAAAGGGGACCGAAAATGACGATTTTTAGGGGTTTAGAGCCATATATTTCTTCAAAGAATTCGAATTTGAAAAAAAAAGAACTTGAGTTTGTTAGAAATGTTTCAAGGATTCTAAAACTGGTTTTGGTTTTGTTCTAGCATCAAACCTCGATGACGAGTCTCGTTTTGAAATATAAAAAAAAAAATATACCGAAGTACTCTTTTTTCGTCAAAAAAATAAAAACTAAGGCAAAAATCGAAAAAGTGACACGAATAAAAAAGGTTTCCTTTCACGAAATACATATACTGGCCAATTTTCAAACAAATCGGACGGAAAAAATTGATAAAGTCTGATCATGGTGATTACTGAAATAAAATGTATTATTTTTATTTACTCATAAGTACGATATTTCTTAGATCTTTACATGAAATTCACAAGGAAAATGCTGCTCATTGTTCGTACATCGAAATAGATCATGAAAACTGCATTCATGTACAAAAAATTTTCGTTATATTCAAATTCAATAGACATAGTTCGATTTTGGGCTGTAGTGATAAATTTTCCTTTTTTACCATTCAAAACGGGACTTGTCCTCGAGTTTTGATGCTAGAACAAATCCAAAGACAGTTTTAGAATCCTTGAAACATTTCTAACTAACTCAAGTTCGTTTTTTTTCAAGTTCGAATTCTTTGAAGAAATATATAGCTCTAAACCCAAAAAAATTTTTGCTGATTTTTGAAATTTCAAAAATTTTTGAAAAAATAGAAAAAATTTGAATTTGAAAAAAGCCGAACTTGAGTTTGTTAGAAATGTTCCAAAGGTTCTAAAACTGTCTTTGTTTTTGTTCTAGCATCAAAACTGAAATAGGAGTTCCAATCTGAAATATCAATAAAAATATACCAAAAAACATATTTTTCGTCAAAAAAATAAGGCATAAATCGAAAAAATGACAGGAGTAAAAAAGGTTTACTTTCACAAAAGACATATACTGGCCAATTTTCAAACGAATCGGACGAAAAAAGGTCTCAAACTGGGATGATCTCCTTAATAGATCCTATTGCAGTAGTTCCTCGAGTTGTTCAACGGAGTACTCGTTCGTTTGATCACTTATGTTCTGGTCTTCAGTAAGTGTGAATGTCGGATCACATTTTGTCGCACTGCTGGGTTCTGTGCCCAGAGTGAATAGCTGTTTTGGCTCTGTATCCCGATGTCTGTGAATCTTGTTCATAAAATGCAACAATATTCTTTCGACTACTATGTGCGTGCTTGAACTTGTTATTCTCAAGTAGGTGTTATTGGAGGTGCAGCTTATATGAGGGTGGTTACAAAACTTTTTTGAATTGTCCTTCTGCTCCTGTCAGTCTCCGGGCAGGAAGCCAGAAACAGTCAATGCTCACCAACTTCAGAGCTGACCATGCTCGAGTGTAATAGTGTATTATAGTGAGAGGGAAAACGGAGTAAAAAAATGAATGACAATTTTTAATAGATAAGAAAGTTCTCACGTTTAAAACTATTATTCGAGGTAGTTTTTCTGTTAATTTTTTTCTCGAGTCTTCGTAACTTCTCTATGAAAAAACTCAATTCAAAGGAGTTCAATGATTTCAATTCGCCCCACTTAAGTGACGATGAACGATGCTACTTTCGATGTTGCACGCTGACTACACTGTTGTTTAGGTTCAGCTCACGCGCTATGCTGTACCTAGCGCTGCTGCCTGCCTGGCGAAGCTCTTCCTGTGCCGCGACAGAACACTGAAGCTACGCTTGCCTTGCTGGCGCTACTGAACGACTGTCCCCACGCTCTGGGGGTTCCCTTACGCTCGTGTTCTCTGCCTTCTTTGCAGTGTTTATATTTGTTTGGTCGTTATGTCTTTAAATTTGATAACATTTGCTCTTTGATTGATCAATTAGATTCAGAAAGTTTTTCTCTGATTTTTATTCTAGGTATTATGGTGATGTTTGCACTTTTCTGTACTTATTATATTCAGGATTTATTCACCGTATTCACTTGCTTTAGACAATATTCGTAGTATAATTCTAAGGGTATAGCTTAGCCATTTAGCGATGCAATCCTTCAGGGGGATACAACTATTGTATCTATGAAAATTAGCTCTCTCTTGGTGAGAATGTAAGACCCTGAGTTGAGAGTTCGGTTGACTTTCTCCTCGTTGAAATGAAACATTTGTTTTTGTTGAGGACTACCTTTTTTCGGTTCACCGCTGTCTTGTTTCTCGGCATTTTTTTCTTTCTTCTTCAACTTTTATTTTGTTTCCTAACCTTCCTTCTCTACTCACTTTTTCTATGAGCGCGGAATCTTGTGCGAGAACACTTTGTGCATAGATTCTGCGTTACCCTAACTCCGCACTAAATGGTGCCTTCAACCTTCCTCTCTTTAGACATCGTTGTTGCGGTAAGGGAGGGTGAATCTAACTTGTAATCTATCTATTTAGCGAGACAAAGTTTCAGTGTCGCTGAAAGGACAGTTATGCTGTTAAGAAAGGACTTTACTTCTCAGTGTTGCGTAAAGGTGCCTAAGGATTTCAAGAAACGAAAGCAAAACGTGCTGACAAGAAGTCGCTTGCTCTATGTTTCGGCGCCTCCCGCGCTCCGCATCGACGAGGAGAGCATGGGAAATAAGGTGGTGGGCATGATGACTGAACTTCACACACACAGTATAGACTACGTCTCCGCTGTTAGCCGCTGTTGAATGATCATTGAGGCGAAGTGATTCCCTAAAGGCCATTTTACACGTGCGGAGTTTTCAACGTCAATTGACTACTCGTGTTCACATGAAGCCACGCCCATCAGAGTAATTGCGTGCGCAACTGCAGTCGATGCTTTTACACGTAGTTACCGCTTGCAGTCAACGCAGTCAATGTCGCGGAGGGAGCAGCAACAATATAGACCAACTCTTGGTAGCCACAGATCTATTTTTCAAGAGCTAAGTACTGATGAGAGATTATTCTGAAAGTATATAAGGCTTTAAGTACCTGTGTTTCAGCATCTTCTCCACAAAGTGACTGAAAAATTTGGAAATAATGAAAAACTCCATCCCACCAGGAGCTAGATTGGGAAGCTACGTTACCGGAAACATCTGTCAAAAAGCTGAGAAGATCGTCAACCACAGTTTTGGAAGAACACGTCGTCAGTTCCAGAACAAAATTTGTTATTTTCTTCAAGACCATATTTTCAGTTCTAAAGTTTAAATTTTAGATTTTATTGCTTTCACAGTATAATTTGAGAGACTGTCAGAAATTTTTCAAAACGCCATCATCTCTAAAGTTTATATTTATACATTTTTCTAATTTAGTATTCAATAAACATGAAGAGTCTTTGTACATTACGATTAATATCACAACATCATCTCCTGAGAACACCATTGTGTATACTCGACAATAACTGCACGTATGGCACTTGCCACGCACCTCCTCCACAAAAAAGTGACTGAAAAATTCGGCAATAATGAGAAACTCCATCGCACCAGGAGCTAGATTGTGAAGCTAAGTTACCGCAAACATCTTTCAAAAAGCAGAGAAGAGAAGATCGTCAACACGTCGTCAGCACCAGAACCAAATTTTTTATTTACTTCAAGACCGTATTTTCATTTCTGTTATTTGAATTTTAGATTTTACTGCTTTCACTGTATAATTTGAAGGACTTAGAAAATTTCACAATGCATATAATCTCTAGATTGTATTTTTATAATCTTCCAATTTATCGCCGCCTCATTACCACCGGCAAGCTAGCAGCTCCAGTCAACAGAATCAAGACATGCTTGATCGCCACGGTTGACTACTGCGCGATCGTGAGTAGTCAAAAAGTGGGCTGGGCGTTGAGCAAATAGGCGGCGCTCAGTTCACGTGTAGTCAACTGACGTTGAAAACACCGCACGTGTAAAATGGCCTTAAAATGGCCTTAACATGCGCGTGTACTGGGTGGGACAGTCTCTTATCAGCTACGCTTCCGAGGGGAGCTCGGAAAGTGTGCATCTTTTACTTTGAGTAAGGTTTGCAGCGTAATATAAAAGAACATTCTGAGGCATTTCTCCTGCTCTTCCTATGTTAGCATTCTCGCAAATTTCCGTCCTTATTTTTATTTAGGTGTCTTTTCATTTTACCTTTCTGCGCTATCAATAGCTGCGACGTTTTTTGCTTATTTTGTTGCTGTGAGTTTTGGTTGTATTTTATGCCAGTTTGGGCACTTTTAGTGTAGGCGATATTTCGGTGTGTTTTGCCAGGCGGCACGTTGCAGGGGGTCGTGCGCACGCATCACGCCTGTATTTGCTGCTCCCGCCTCACTATACAACTTTGTTACGCCGCCACGCCGGGATTAATCGGAACTTTATTGGCAGTGGAATGGCAAGTTTTTCCTGTAAAGTTATGATGGGCAGTTGCTGCTGGTGCTGCAACTCGCTTCCTCTCTTCTTCTCCACTGACATGGAAATCTTTCTTTTGCGCTGCTACTCCAGCGAAAGGTTGAAGCCTACAGCTTGTTTGTGAAGATTTTTCTTTTCAAGTGTTGTAAAGTTTCAGTATTTGCTGAATCTTCAGCAACAAAAGAATTCTTCCATGAGCGTGCTGTGTTGTAGAAGTTAAAGACCTGCTATTTTGTTATCATAATTCTGTCTCACTGCTTTGTTCCACGAAGAATAGGATAGCTTTTATAAACGCAACGCTGTGTATACGTTACAGAGGTCTTACGTCTACAATAGACGGCATTCTTTCGTGCACGCTTTTCTCCGGAGGGAGATACAACTATTGTAACTATGGGAATAAGAGCTCCTACGGGGAAAACCTGAGGTTTTATATTTTTTTATGATAGAAGAGTTTTTGTTTGTCAAGGATTTTTATTTTTCGGTTCCTATAATTTCTTCAACTTCAATCTTGTTTCATAAACTTTTTTCAATCTTGCGGTTTCTATACTCAGGGTACAGGGACAATTTGTTGAAAATAGGTTCCCCGTTCCCATAATAACAAACTAAACGTGGTCTTCTTCATGTAGGTATGAATGTAGGCATGCTGTGAGGAGGACGCTGTTCTCTGCTTCTCCCACGCTGCCGTGAGTGACGAGACTGTGCCGCTTGACACCCTACCCAATTCTGCTGTTTTGGTGACGGCAGCACCTGTTCACGAACATCATCAGTTTGGTCTCTTTAAAAAATCTGATAATCGTTTATTTTAAGAATTTCTGATAAACTTATTGCAGTAATAGCTGCCAAAAAATCACTTGATTATGATGTATTTCTAATATCAAATCAGCGCTCTTGATAATATACAAGTTTTTAAAAGTTCAACAACCAATTTTTCTAATCATGATATACTAGAGTTATGCAAGATATTAGTCAACATTCTATGTCCCCATAAAGATCGATTTTTATGTTTATGATGAGTAATACGGCGTGGAGAGCACCAGGTGCTTCTAATGCATTTAGAGAATGCTGGCTATGTAGGTGAGCCGCAACTCGTCTCAGAACAAAGACTTATCCGGCTCTCGATGCAATTATTGCTCGTGCCAGTAAGTCCGGGCAAAACTTTTTTATTGTGACATGCCGCTTCTTCTCGAAATTTTATGTTCAGGTCTTCGTAATGATTGTCAGGCATGTGGGGAGATTGCGAGCGCATTCCGTTCTGAACACTTGCTACTCATAACCCTGCAGTGGGACTGGCAATAGGCTTAGGTTGGTAAGGTGTGCATATCTCCTGCTATGGAGACTGGCGCCCGCACAGCATACATTGTTCAGTTACCTTTTCTCTTCATCATCTTTCCTAACTTACTGTTCCCATGCGCAGAGTATCCTGTGTGGGAACACACCTTGTGCTTAGGTTCCACGTTTATGTTAGTGTATACTTAATGGTCCATTCTCTTTCCTCTGTAAAAACATTTTTGCAGTGAAAATAAACTCTTAATTTAACTACTATGCTACTACCAGTGCTTAGGATTTTCTGCTTGTTGATCTTACCTTTTCTGATGTTGCTCACTTTTCATAGGCTCCAACTTTATTTTCTACTTCACTCTTTTTGAGGTTCAAAAATTCAAGCCTTCAACGCGGAGTATTAGTCGTTTATGTCACTCCTGTTAGTTTTCATGGTACTTCATACCATTCTTTACTTTGGTTGATTCGTTGCACAGCAGAGCGTTCAAGGTGACTACACTTTGCGGAACTCGATGCGAGTGTGTTGTTAGGGAGTTCGTAGCTTATTCCATTGCCAGAACGGAAAGGAGTATGAGAGGGAGTCGGATGACGTTTTTTTGGGGCATATGCGCTTATGCTGTGTGCTTGAATTTTTCTTAAAGTGCTTCAAGTGTAGTTACTGGTCAAAAATTTTATAATGGGTTTAGTTGTATTTGAGAAAAACACTTTCTAATTGCTCGTCTTTGTCTCGGCCTTGGTGGAGGCTGGTGTATCATGCAACCGATCTTCGCACAGGAATCACCTTTCCCGTTTTTCTTATCTATTAGCGTTTTGTTTCTTTAAGTCTCTCCCTTCCTGTCTTGATTTTTCAGACCAATGGAGTTTACTGGAAATTAGAAACTATTTCATTCGTTAATGCTCAGAATAAAGCGCTTCTATCATGTCAGACGTACATTTTCATAATGTTTACCTACGTTTTCTAAATTCAGCTTATATTATGTACCTACGTTTCTATGAATAAGGCGAATCGCTTCATTTGGCATATTTGTGTTCATTAAGGGTTTGAAATGAATTGATTGATAATGTTTGTTAATTCTTTTTTTGATCTATTTTGAAGCAATTTATTTATAAAAACTGAAAAGGCCGACTCTGTTTAAGAAAATTCTTTTGTCAATATATGACTGCATATTTTTTTGCACGCGTTGTGTAGGAATTCCTTTGTGTTCGCTTCCTAAATAGATACGAAAAGTGTGTCAGAATGTTTACATAACCAAGCATTACTGCGAGGTGAACTTGCTATCAATTCATGTATTGCAATAGTATTCTCTAAACTGAGACCGCACACGTATAAAAGAGATTAATTATTCTCTTTCTGCTAAGTTTTTCTATTCCAATTTATGCACAAAGCATGCCGCATTTGTTTCATGTTTCCAACTTGTCATGCCACTTCTAAACCAGTGTACTGACGGGAACGTCCCCAAGCCTCACATGAGTTAGCTGACCACAGAACGCGTTGTACGCGACGCTCGCGCGGCTGCCGATGCCGTAACCTCGCTGCTTAAAATGGCCTTTATGTGTGCCTGGCGACAAATCCCGACGCTATATTCAGGCGCGGCTGGGCATGCATTATCTTGAGCTCTCTCTCCTCTAATTTTTGCTTTCTCTGTTTATGCTCATCGTAAAGCCTGGTTTATACTAACAATTTTAACTGTAAAATGTGATCGTAATCGTCTCTAAGCATGACAGATGGCTAAAAAGTGTCCAAATCAGGCTCCTTGCTGAGCTCTCCGCAGTCGCTGAACCATGTGCGGCGTCAGCGTAGGCGACACAAGTGGTTTGGTCTCTCAGCTCCTTCGTTCTCTTTCTGTTCTCTCGATGCGATGTGTTCTTCCTTGCGCTTCGGCAGTGTGTTATAACCCCTATTTCCTCGAAATATTGAATCCGAAATATTTTCGAGAATGTCTGCGATAAGGAGCGAGCAAAACGAACAGTGTCTTGGCCTGTGTACAGTTCGACGTCCAAAAATTAAACACATCATAACGCTCCCTTACCCTCCGTTACGGACAAGTGACGATTCAGCGAAGTGAATTCCTGTTACGCCTATGGCCTATACAGCCCTTTTGAAATAAGAAGTTGCCGAGTTCAATGTACACTGGGAATGTGCTTTTTAATCATCGTAATCTAGACGTGGGTGGTATGAAAAAGCAATATGCTTCTATGACTTTGATGATGTTAAAAAAATGAGAGATGTATTGATCATTGCATGATGAAATGTTGTTCATATTCCGGAAGTGTTTTTGCGACTCGTTCATTATGAGTGCAAGCAGGACGCGGCTAGGGCAGTGCCAAAACTGGCGGACCTCAGGACCGGGGGCAGGGACGTACCTTTTTAAGTCTGCACGACTGACCGGGGTCAACAGTCTATTTACGCATACATATATGAGCTTATTGAGCGTGGATTTTCATCGTTCCCTCACCAACGTGCGTCTGTACTTCAAATAAAAAAACCATGCTACTGACCGACTGTCGAGTGACGAAGACATTTTCTCCTCAAGCGTTGTCCCTATATTTTTAGCTCTATCGTTTTTTAAGGAGAAAATGTCGGTGTCATTCAGCGTCCATTTAACATACTTTTAGATCGCATTAGCTCACCTTGATGAAATCAACTTCGGAGTCTAAAAGTCCTTTTCCTGATTTTCTATCTTACTCATTGCTTTGTGTTGTGCAAAAGTGTGCAGCTTTAATGAAAGATAATATTGTAATTTTTTTAGGGGTTTTATTCTTACCTGTTGTAGGCTTAAAGAGAGAATGGAAGATATAAAAATCTTTTCTTCATAATAGTAAATTATTTTGAATTTTTAAGCTTCAAATTGTCCTTATGTCTGTGTTATAATTTGAACTTACTAATTCATAAACCTCTCATGAGAATACACTCTAACTTCCCTTTAAATACCTCACTTCCCGAATAGTTGAAATGAGTTCAACTAATAAATAAATATTCTTGGTAGGAGACATTGGCGAAATAACTGTAAAATTTGCGTAAAAAACTGCTAGTGAGAGATGAAAATTATCGTTATGAAAACAGAAACTAAAATTTTGACAATGACGAGTGCAGAACTGAAGGTACACCATTACTGAACTGCAGTGACCAGGTTGAGCTGAACTCCACGCTCGTACCTCATCTTGTAGGCAATGTTGACCTTGTTTTATGTAATTTTCTCCTGCGATAGCTCTTCAAACAACTTCTCATGCATTTATTATCAACTGCGAGTGTCCTTTTATATAAAGTTGCGGGTGTGTGAAGGTTGCACGAGTGTTCCAGGAATGTTGCAAAAGGCGATTAACGTTTGTACACTGCACATATGATGAATTCTGTTTCGTAATGCACGTTATCAACACGGTTCTCATTTTGGGTCTGCAATGCGTGTGAAAACAACTTTTGTTACTTTGATGGATTTTTTTTTCTGAGGATCAAATATTTGTAGAACATTACCGAACATTTCACGAAAAAAATTTTGACATATTTCTATTCGGGAGGCAAAAGTCCATGGATCAACCCTGACCACGCGACAATTTTCGTTTTATGAACAACGCACAAAAGATATTGTGAATGTATTTCCGGTGATAGTCCTGACCACCCGTGGCACCTAGGCGTGACGTTTGAAATGAAAATTGCGTTCGGACAATTATCGGGCTGATTTTATGTCTCTGAAGACGTCAGTTCATTTCTGCGGAGCCTCTGAGTTCGAAGCTGCCTTCAGGGAGTGACGCTGATGGAGTGCGAGCAAGTCAGCAGTTCTTGCAAATTTGGGTTTGCAGTGTTGTCACGAGCGGCTTTCTGCCTTCAGTGGAGCTGGCAGCGGCTTGTTGTGTTTCCATTTCCGCTTGCAATATTTTATTTTCATCCGTTGGTCCTCCTTCATTAACTTGACAGAGAACTCGTCGACTCCTCAAGGGCCATTCGAACGTTCGCAAAGGTCAAACACGTGAAATGAGCAATCTAGCTGCTACATGACCGTTTTCTTGCAGACTTGCAAATATTTTGTGCTTTACAAATTTTCATTCTAGGAATCAGTGAGGCTCTCCTGAATGCTCGGTTTCTTTTCTGGTACTGCCTTTGTAGACGTCGCGGGTTGAGCGTTGCCTGTTCGATGCGTCTGTCAGTTGCAATTTCAGTTTCCGCAATGAGTTCAGCACAAGATTCGGACGAAACCATATGTGGCTGCCTGACTGTGATGTAATTTATTGTATTGTGCTGGTACATTTTAGGCTTATCGCGTGGCACATATGTAGTTTCCAGGAAAGAGGTTGTCACCTACATAACGTAAAAACGCTAGTTGAAGATCTTGTATTTTTGTGTAGAAGCATTTTCTGCTTATTGCGTTTTTCTGTCATTCTTCGTCGTAATTTCCTAGGGGTCACTTCTATGAAGATATTGCGTTCTTATTTATACTTGTATAAATATCTAGAATGTTTTGTTTTGCGAAGACATATGGATTTAAATATTCTAATAATATGAGGACGCATTGATTAGTTTGTATACCACCTTTAAATTGCCATCAATGTAGAAATCTCTTCAACTTACCATAACATCCACGCTTTGGCGCATCCTAATGATTGGCAAATCGTGTCAGCTTTTGGCGTTGTGCTGTCGGTTTACTTTCATTTATTTAGGTAGTACAGGCTCTTTGACGGCAGTGCCGGGCTTGCAGCTTTGCGGTACTCGGGTCAGAGAGGATTAATGTCTCGGGAATGTCGGGAGAATGAGGAATGTCGTAAAATATTTATGAACGAAGTTGTATTTCCTGCTAAGTTACGTAATTTAAGTTAATAGTAAGGCTACGTCTTTAAATTTTAGATCGCAGGAATCAGCAACTTATTGGACGGTGTGTCGCTGCATGGTTTGACATGAAGCGTATGAGGAGCTCTGCACACTCAGATGTTCATGACAAATTTCATGATGAATTTAATGATTAGATCAGATTAAATATGAGTTCGAGCCTCTCTAACCGCTAAAAAAAGCGTTACGCAGGGAGGAAGAAGGAAAGCACCATTTAGTATGGAGTTAAGGAAACGCGAAATCTACGCAGAAAGGGCATAGAAACAGTAAGTTGATAAATAAGTTTATGAAACAAGATAAAAATTGTAGAAGAAAGTAGTAGCTGCTGAAAAACAGGACAACAGTGAACCGAAAAAAGGTGGTCCTTAACATAGCAAAAAAAATATTTCAATAAAAAGGTCTACCTCTCAGCTCGGACCCTCGCATATTTTACCCCAGGGAGCGCAAATTCCCATAGATACGATAGTAGTATCCCTCTGAAGAGATGCAATTAATGATGAACTAGTATTACCGGTTCAACCCGAGTATCGGGTTGTCCGACTCGCCTAAAAATACAAAAAAAATAAAATAAAAAATAAAAAATAAAGAAAAAAAATAAAGAAAAAAATAAATAAAAAATGAAGAAAAAATGAAGAAAAAAATAAAGAAAAAAATAAAGAAAAAATGAAAGAAAAAATAAAGAAATGAAGAAAAAAAAAATAAATCGTTTTCTGCAAAGATAGACACCAGTGGCTTCAATTTAATACCTCACTTGACCATATAGACTCAGCCAATTTTCTAAACGGACTCGGACAAATTTTGAGTTACTGAATTAAGTATATAGATTATGTTTGTTCATTGGTGTAAAGTTGTAACATTGTTTATAAAAATTTTTTAAATTTTTAGTGGTTTCTGAACGTGTTGTTTACCTAATTTTGTGTGCGATCAGGATACAAATTTTGTATTTATGGGAATTGGGGTAAAGTGTGAGGTGGTGGTTGAATTTGGAAAATTAGGCCGAAGATTGGGCATGTCTTTTATTTGTTGAAATAAAATAATTTTTCTTTTTAATATCTTCTCGGTTCATTACTGTGTTTTTCAGCATTTGCTACATTCCTCCTGATTGTATCTATGGGAATTAGCACTCCTAGGGGGAATATGTGAGGTCCCGTTGAAATAGAATAGGGTTTTTTATTTTGTTACGGATCATCTTTTTTCGTTCACTGCTTCACTCTTTTTCAGCACCTACTTCTTTCTTTTTCTACTTTTATTTTGTTTCATTATTTTTTCTCAACTTATGTTTCTATGGACTTTGTGCATCGATTTGGCGTTCCCTCAGCTCTATACTAAACGGTGCTTACCTTCTTTTTCTCCTTAGAGAGTTTATGTTGTGGTTAGGGAGGATTAACCTAATATCGAATCTAATATTACGGTATACATATAATGGCGCTCCCAAAGGGGTACTGTTAGGGGTACCTCAGTTCTACATAGGCCCTCGGTACTTCTATCTATTGCCGATTTTGTTTCGTTCGCTATTTATTTTTTTTATTTTTGTTTGTCTTTGTCCCCATTTTGCTGATTCTATGCACAAGATATCCTGTGTGGGAACACGCCTTTTTCGTACACTTCACGCTATCCTCAGACCCATTTCTTTCTTCAGTGAAAACATATTTGCGATGAAAGTGGAGCCTCAAACTAACTTCTATGCCATACTATTTTTCTGTTTCTATACCCCCCAGGGGGACACAACACTTGTATCTATGGGAAGTGGTGCTCCCAGGGGGACTATGTGAGGGCCCGAGCTAAAGGTTAGGTAGGCTTTCTTTTTGTTAAAATAACATAGGTTTTTGCTCTATTACTGACCAATTTTTTTTCGGTTCACTGCTGTCCTGTTTTTTCAGCACCTACTACTTTCTTCTTCAACTTTGATTTTGTTTCATGAACTTCTTTCTCACCTTACTGTTTCTATGCCCTTTCTGCATGGATTCCACGTTCCCTTAACTCCATACTAAATGGTGCCTTCTTCCTTCCTCTCTTTGGAGCTCATTTGTTGAGGATAGGGAGGCTTAAACTAATAATCTAATTTGTTTCTATACGCAGGGTGTGAGGGCAGAGTTTGTGCATTGATTCCCGTTGCATTAATTCCATACTGAATTATACCTTTACCATTCCTATTTTGTGAAAGCGTTCCATGTGGTTAAAGGAGGTCACAGATTAAAATCTAACCTACTAGATTTTAGGAACCGTGTATGATCCTTTGCGACGTACGTGAATGCTACTTCACCTTACTTTCATGTTGATGTATTTTTCTAGGTTACGTTCTTCAATGTTTTTATTTACATAAACATACGAGATCATGTTTCTGATGTCCATGGTTATTAATCACCGCAAAGTTTTCAAGGTATGCTTGAATTTCTGTGCTGCGTCTAACGCGGTGCATAGCTTGGTGAGCGGTGTTCCTAATGTGAACGATTACTTGTTTATGCTCTTAAAACGCCAGAGAAATTTAAAAAATGACCCTTTAAAATTGTCTTCGTTCTGAGCAAGTGTATGCCAGCTTCTTGATCGCGCGTTAGTTTTTGCTGTGCGTTGGTGCGTTTCTTCAGAACGTGGTCGCAATCGATGTTCGATTTGGTCTCGCTCTGTCGAGGCAGCTGTGCACACAGACGCACAAAGACATGTCATGAATTGTACATGAAGTTTAGTGTTCGCACTTTTTGCTTATCGTCCCATTCGATTGCCGTTTAATCGTCTCTACTTCGCTTCTAATTCACTGAGTGACCGGCTCGCAAGAGGGCGTCTCTGCTTAGGTGAAGAAGCCCTGTACGTTGCGAGCGACATGCGAAGCTCGAACTCTTTAGTGTTACCGAAGCACGTTTTCACACTCTTGTTTTCACTTCGAAAATTTATCTGTGGATGGTTTTCTTGCGGTCAACACAAGTAGCGTCGTTTCTCTGGAGCTGTCAATCTTTTTTTCGATTTGCAATTAATTACAGATGTGTGTTTAGCTTTCTTTGATGGATACGACTATTATTCCTGTGGGAATTAGCGCTCTCAGGGGAAAGATATGGGTTCTCAATTAAATTGAAGGCTAAGGTAGCTATTATTCTTTTGTTGAAATAGAAAAGGCTTTTTGGTTCGTTGCGGATCATCTTTTTACGGTTCATAATAACTTTTCTGATGAATGCTCATTCATCCCTGGTGCCATTTCAATATACGTAAAAATCACTAGTAAAGTAAAATACCATGACATGAATTGTCTTCGAATCTTGCACGGCACAACGGAAAGCCAATGCGAAGCGGTGGCTTTAGCAGAAAATAAGCGTGGAAGCGGACATAAGAATAGAGCCGTACAAGAAGGACGCGATAAGAGGCGGAGTGCTCTGAGAGGCACCTCAAGAGGAGTATGTTAGCAGCAGCCCATAGAATATTGCATGCAGGGCAGCCCAAAGGGTCAGCAAAGCTTGGATTGGACGCCCATAATGACGCTAGCATCAACTTATTTCATGAACTTCTTTCACTCTTGCTTTTTCTATTCTCAAGATGTAGGATAACACCTTGTTCAAAGATTCCCCTTTCTCTTAATTCCATACTAAATGGCGCCTTTTTCTTTCCCCTCAGAGGAACTTTTTTGTTGGTGTTAGAGAAGCTAAAACTAACTTATTATCTAACCAAATTGAATCTGTTCTTTGGTAAAATCTAGAACATAGTTCAGATCATGAAATAAAACGGGATGCAAATTTAAAACTTGTCTGCGAAAATACGTCTGCAGAGCTTTTGGATTACTGCTCAAGTTGCGTTGGTTTTGGCGGCGGCAGACTTCCAGGACGTTTTTCAGCGTACTTCTCGCGTTCATATATCTCTCATTAATCATGGTATATCTTCGTGACGCACGTTTTACTTATACTGTGAAGCGATTCATTTCATCGTTACGCTGCAGATATTCGTGAATCTTGTGGTCAATCCTACGCTTGAATTTGAGATTCCGCAATCTTAGCTGACGGTCGTCGCTTGAGGTGCTTCACTATCGTCTACGCTTGCCAATGATTTGATGCCTGGAAAGTTTCAATTATTAAGTATAGTTAATTTTTTGCGTAGAACTTTATAAAATCCATCGAGCAACATAGACCAAAAAATTTTTTCTAGCTTTTGAGCGCAAAATTTTGTGATTTCATGCGCCGCTCGAAATTATCTCTTGGAGGCCAAAGTCTTTTGATTAATGCTAGTTTTAAGACCGTACGGCATTTTAAAAATGCGGGGATGCCCTCACTACTTTTGTGCTGTAGATTTCTAAAAGTTTTTGCATAAAAAACGATTACAGTAAATTTTATTTTCCGGATTGTGTTATCGGTAGCGGCCCAAAATTATGCCGGAATATTTTACAGCGTTTTAATATTTCTATTTTCATTCATATGTCGTGTTCATGTGCAACAGTGTGGCATGGGCTCCATGAGACCAAAGTTATAACTCGAGGAACCGTTCCTAGGCTGAGCTGCTGATAGCGCTGACACGCCCGAGTCTGGTGCACCTGTCGAGGGGATCTTCGGTCTTCTTTATCCTTTAACGTCAGCATTTGTGTGCTGATATGGCCCTTATTTCAACCACCATCATTGAACTGGTACTGGCATCTGATTGTCACTGATATCAGCATGAGGCGGGAACTGCAACTGGGCAGTGAATTTCACAGACCACAGTGAGACTAACGAGAAATACAAAATATTGAAGCTATTTCCGAAATAAAGTACCAAATAATCATTCCTGTCGGGTGTTGAAGGGTTAATTTGCATAGTTCGCGGGATAATTTTGGTTGTTATGGATATGGGCGCTTGCGTTTGTATGTGTTAAACCCTTTATTCAATTCATAGTTCGACGGTATTGTTTATGCTGTACGACCAATTATACATTTCTTGTTTGAAAGGTATTGTAGAAGTGATCGAGTGTCATCTTTTGGTGGTATTTATCTTCATTTTGTATTTCTCTGTAATGATTCCGATTTGCAGCTTGAATTCCATTGTTTCAACTGAACCAATAACGCATTAGTGCGTTCTGTCTGAAGGCCAGCGCATCTTTCACTCGTTGGTAATTACTTGAGGCAGGGAGTGCAGTCCGCAACGTGTGCATGCTCTGGAATGTTCAATAATCTCCGTTGTTGACGTTGACTTCTGGAGGAGTGGAACACATGAGAGCCTTGCTGTAACTAAGACCTGTTTTGGAGGATCTCTCGATGATCATTAGTTAGGTGGGCGCGTCGCTCGAGCTCGCTCTCAGCATCATTACTACGACCATGCCGAGCTTCTAATGGCGATCCCAAGCTGTTCTCATAAGCTATTAAGGCTACTGAGCAACCCAAGAGGAACGGCTGCTTGCTCCTGTATTTGTGTATCGGCGAGGCCATTGCCACGGCAGTTTGCTTTCAAGCTCCGCCAGATGACGGCCCGTCCCTGCGCAGAAGATGCTAGTCTGTTGAAATGAAACACGCGTGATCTTGCAGGGCTGCTCAGTGTGGACTCAGACTACCTCTTCTTTGAGGCCGTGTTAGCGCACCTGCCATGAACCCATCTGAAAATGCTCTTATCCTTTCCCTTCGGACGTGGCTTTATGCACTCGATTGTCCGACTTGATGAGTCCAGGAGTCTTGAACGCCCGTTGAGTCTTAAAAACGAGTCCTAGAAACACAGATTTTCAATTTATAGTGCGGAGACTGGTGAGAATTTTAGTGTTTGCCTCGTATTGGTATGGCTTACGGCTCAGATGATATGTACGAGTTTTTATTAATTTCAAAGATAATACTGTTGAGTTTTGCATGCAATTCGTATAAGGTAATGCATGCGCGAAACTCTGTGGATTGAGTCTTGATACATTTAAGGCTCGTCAAACAACTTGATGCTTAAATTAGTACAGAACACGGCATGGATTGAACCACGCCTGCGGAACTATTGAAGTACATAAGATCTTTGAGCTCACACTACTGTGATAATGTGATCGTTTCCATTAAGATGTTCGAACGTTATTGTAGCAAAACTGAAATAAGTGTTTAAATGTACGTTTGACATTATGTAGCCCTCACTGCTTCCAAGTGTAAGGTTGTAGGGACGTTTCCATAGCTGTTATACTGAGTTTACCTCGGCAGTCGTCGACTTGATTCCACGCATGTGTCTCTAGGACATCAAAGGCGAGCGACAGGAATGTGCAGAAGTCTGTCAAGAGCTGCTCTAATGTTATGTTCGGCATCCCGCTTTGAAATTAGGAGAGAACATATTATCTAATACATTAATATATACTTGAAGGGACACCATAATATGTGGCGCTTTCATACAAACTTCGCTTACGTGGCGCACTGTGCGAGGTAGGGTAGGAGAGAGGGGTTGTGGCATCTCTCAAAGACTCGCGCTGCAATTTAATCAAGGGAGTCTACCATAATTGTGGCGGAGTTCTGTAATGCTAGCGTCATTATGGGCGTCCAATCCAAGCTTTGCTGACCCTTTCGGCTGCCCTGCATGCAATATTGGGCTGCTGCTAACATACTCCTCTTGATGTGCCTCTCAGAGCACTCCGCCTCTTATCGCGTCCTTCTTGTACGGCTCTATTCTTATGTCCGCTTCCACGCTTATTTTCTGATGAAGCCACCGCTTCTCATTGGTTTCCGTTGTACAGTGCATGATTCCTACTTAGGTTGAAAAGGCTCCAGAAATGAGTGAGCATTCATAAGAAAAGTTATTGTTAGAGTTTATAACTAAAGAAAATGATTCCGTATATCGTATACCCGATACAAAATTAAGAAAGCTAAATGAACTCTTAACCTCCTCAAGGGGAAACGACTCTTATATCTATGGGAATTAGAGCTTCCAGGGGAAACATATGAGGTCCTGAGCTCAAGGTTATGTAGGCCTTCCTTCTGTTGAAATAGGGTAAGCTTTTGTTTAGTTTTGGATCATTTGTTTTCAGTATACTGCTGTTTTTTTAGTACGTATTACTTTTTCCTTCAACTCTTACTCTTCTTTATAAACTTTTTCGACCTTGCTACCCTTTTGCGCAGGGTGTGGGAACACATGAGGTGCGTAGGTCCCCTAGTACCTGAATTCCACACTAACTAATGCATGCCTTCTTTCTCTGTTGTAAACTCCTTCGTTGTTGTTAGGGAGGCTTGAACTAACGTATCTTGATGAACTCATAGAATTTTTGGATCTACTAGTAGAAAGTGAATCACTTTTTTTTAGGTTATATGACCAAAGATATAATTTTGTTGTATGAAATTATGGCCTCATTTCGTGTGCAAATTTTTATTTTTTAATGTTTTTGTGTCCATGAATGACGCTGTGCTACCACCCAGGTTTTTGTTACTTCGTAAATGTTCAATTTAGTTTCTTCCGAAACTTGATCATTTGACAAATTTTTTCAGGCCTAACGTATTTATTTATAGGAAAAATAAATGAAAATTGAAAATGATGTCTTAAAACAACGGTTTAGGAATATATCAAAGCACGGGAACTTAAATTCATCTGGAAAGCGTGTCTTACAGCAAGTAGAAGTGTGCAGTATTTTATGCTTACATTGAAAATGAACAACAGTCGGGTGGCGCATGCCGCTCCAAAGCTTAGGTGGGAAATTTTGAAGGGTCCCTGCATCTGGGGCCAAGATATAGAGTTTAATGCCTTGTGTTTTGAGTGCGCTTTTGTATGGCTCAGTGTTCCGTAACTTGAGCTGGCTTTATTGCCCTCACTTTTGAAGGAAGTTAGATTAGCCGCTACGTTATGAGTCACTCGCGCTCAGATGGATGGCCCGCCGCCAAATACCGCCCGCCTCTCCGTGCCGTCCAAACTGCCACGTAACAAAAATTGCGCTTATTCTAACATTGCCTCCTAATTGTTGCCAAACCTTTATTGCTATCGTTCGTGAGAAGCATTGCCGTAAAAAGACACTCATGCTTTATAGTTATTGCCCGTGTTTAATTTGCCTCGACATGGTAGATGCAATTTTTCTTTGTCTGTTTTTCCTATTTGGTTTTCAGGCTTGTAAGTCACAGTTTTCGGAGCAGATTTGCATTCTTACCTGCACCAGAATGTGTCTGGCGCAAAACGGTTTATTCCTCATATATATTTCGAAAGGGATAAATTGTCTCGTGATGTGCTGCATGCCATTGCCACCATAATGAATGCATTGCTTCCTTTTGTTCATTTGCATTGAATGTTTGGACGCCCGAGGGACGTGATCGGTTAGCAGCAGCGGGGCCTGCAATGGTTAGAGATGAGCGTCGCGCCTCTAATACATAGCATTAGTAGCGTCGCCGCCTGTTTCTCGAACTGGCTTACATTTACGACTCCTAAAACTTCATTCACGCTCGTTTACTATAAATTTCTACTCTAGGTTTATTTACAAGTTACTAAAGGCGTTCCACTGCAAAACACAAAAGTATTGGCTATCACATTTGAGCTGCCTCTGTCGATGGCAGCCACTGGGCAAGCTTCAGTCTTTGACTATCTACATAATCAACAGTGTCCAGAGCAGGAGTTGAAATTAGTTTCGAAACGTTGTGCCTCTTTGTTGCTTTTTCAGACTTGCCAGCGGTGCATTTTTAAAGAGCTATTCAGCGCAATCTGTTGAAGTGGTCGGCAAACTTCTCGTGCATGCATCTTTTTTTCCTGATTTTCCTTGCGTAGCGCGCCTGTTGCACTTTTTACAATTCACTTCAGAGAGAGAGAAAGAGAGAGCAGCACGAGTTCTTCCGAGCTTTCTGCATGAGCGAACGCTGTGTTCAGTTCCATAGGAAATATTTACTCATTTTTAGTCTATTTACGCTTGTAAATTTTCTTTGCGTCTTGTGGATATTTTTATTTCCTAACTTTCGCTGAACGGCAGCGTATTTTTTGGGTCAGTGGGTCCAATCAATGGCGCAAATACGGGCAAAATATTTGTGCTAAGGCGCGAATAGCTTTTGTTTGTCTTCATCGTAGGCAACTCAGCATGCGAGTATGAAACTCCGTACGTTTTGCGCTACAGCTCTGCGTGTCATTCTATTGAATGCAAGCTTTCTGTGAAGAAAACGTGACCTTGTAATGCAGTGTTCATTAGTCAGTGCGAATCATGTCGATTTTCAGAGTAAATGGAGTGCTTACAGCTTCATGGTATATCGTTAATTTTCGCCCACCATTTTTTTTAAAGCGAATGAAGTCCATGTTTCGAGGTTTGATTGATGAAGAATTGAAAGAATTTTTTATTATTAATGCCAGTGAAGCAGGGGAATCTTGCAGTGTGTACTGAAGTAAAGTTTTTTGGAACTGTTTTCGTGGGTAACAATAAGGTTGACGAGAGCATTCAAAAATAGAATTTCGATGTTTTCTGACAGGGTTGGCACATAAAAAAACAAAAAAGCCCCAAAAAAACACATTAAAAAACCCACTAAATAGTGTTTTTTTTTGGCTTTTTTATGTTTTATTTGTGCTATTTGAATTTCACTTGTTTTCAAGATTATAGAATCAAAATGAGCTAAATATTTATATTGTCAAAATTTGTCCAAGGCATTTGCATGACTATGACAATAAATATTGGAAAAAAATACCACTATAAAAATAAAATAAGAAAAACCATAATCACAAAAAAGAAACTCGAGGGGCTAGTATATTTCCATGAGTTCCATTTCCAAAATAAAAAACAAAAACTAAAAAACAAATGCAGTTTGACTATTTGAGAGTAAAGAGACTTCTGAATTCTTCCTCTGTCTTCTAGACTAGACTGCTACTACAGTACTACTGTATTTCTCTTTCTACATCCACTGCCATTTATCGTTGTCATCCACATCATGATCATTTGTGAGGTGGCGATATAATGAGACCAATTTCTGTGCGCGTTCCGATCCTAATCTGTTTCTCAATTTATTCCGCACAATTCCAAATGTTTAGAAAATTCTCTCAACGAATCCTGAACTTGCAAAGCAAGAATTAAAATTGCTTATAAACTTGCAGAAACCCTTTGTCAGTGTTTTTTTAAGAATCTGCATTTTCTGCTGTTTCATGTCTTGAATATCCCACCATCAACGAGGAGTCGTTGTCTTAGTGATATTCATGTTGAACATGTGTTTTGGGAAGATGTTGGAGTCCTTCAATTTATACAAATAAATCGCACCGATCAACTCCGGATTGTACTCAGCCAACGACTCTTCAATATCTGTCTCCTTTGAGAGCTTTGCCGGAAACAAGTCTAACAATTATAGTCAGATGGGGCAAGACACGACCGCAGCCATCATGGGGTAAGAAAGTAAATAAACGACTGGCCTATGGTGAGCGTTCAAGCTGCACTGGAACAAATTTGACGATGGAATCTGTTAGAGCATTTATTTCTAATCGTTTTAGTGTTTGTTGCTATCCTGAACTGCAAAAAGTGATTTTTTTGACAAATTTTTAACAAATTTTTAAAAAATAAAAATCAAATTTAAAAAATTAAAAATTAAGCAGTTCCTGTCTCATCCTGGTATCGGTGACTACCTGATGCCAGTACCAGTTTATTGATGGCTTTTTTTATAACGGTAATATGATTACAAAAAATACTGACGTTAAAGGGTTTAAGTACACCGCAAATCTCCTTGCACTGTTGAAAGTAAAGCATTATTTTTTAGAACTTATCGATGCGTAGGAGAGATGAGACTTTGGTAAACTAACAAGGACTTGCGATTTTGCTATCCCGCTCAAGTGACGGGCCGAGCGTTCACCTACACGGGTCAAATTGAGGATAAGACGAGACTTTCTTTGGTTATTTATTTGTGATTTGAGCGAAATTACTGAAGTTTATGTCTTTTTCTAGCCGTGGTTAATACATTTTTACAGTCTACAACAGTCTCAAGATTATTCTGGTGAAAAGTATCGGAGCAATGAAACAGTGTATTCAGCGAGGTATTTTTTGTATTTTCGAGAAGTACTACCAAATATATTGTCTACGCTCATCCATTCCAGTCCCACTGGCCGGTCTTCACACGATGAGAACTGGCTTCTCAGTTTGCCCTTAACACGTTAGTTGCGATGGGTTAAACCGAAGTTCAATATTCAACTTGAATTTAAAGTCAAAAGTGATAAGCAAATTTGTAAATATCAAACATTAACTGGGCCTGTTAAATACCACTAATTTAGAAAGGTTGTTAGAATTTTTCAAAACGACCCATCGATGGGTCGTTTCGCAGCAGGAAAAACCTAAACACGACCCACCGGTGGGTCGTGTCGCAGTCAACGTGTTAAGCTGTGTTATCAGTGTTGCTTGGGGCCCAATGAGTTGCAAATGCTCAGTATTTTTGTGCCTTCGTCTAGTCGCCTTAAAATTAGTTGAACTTACTGTCGGAACACTTTAGAATCGCATGCGGCTTTAAACGGTAAATTGGTATCAAATTTATTTAAGTTTCGGTTTTTTGCTAAGATTTATCTATAATGTACATTAGTTTTAGTCAATTGAGAATTGTATTTCAGTGCCAGAAGTGCACCAGAAGCTTATCCCCACCCAGTCGACTGAATTAAGCACGGGGAGCTTATTTGATATTCATGAAAGATTTGGTCCATGACAATACATGTCTTCGTATGACCGGCGCGATTATTGGAAATATGAAGCACTTTGGCTAGAAGTGCTGGAAAACTTTGCGTATAGCTCAAGTTTACGCTTTTTGACAGTAATCTCTTGAGACACATGTAAAGACGATTTTTAAAGTGGTTGGTCAGATATCAGAATAGAAATGCGAATTCAGCGGAAGGAGGGTATGGAAAAAGGGACCGCACTTGTTTTGCTTTTTGTTCCTATTCAACTTCGAAGTAAAGTTGTAAAGCGAGATAGTAGATGAATTTCAAGTGTCGTTTGAACGACATCGTGTCCACCTTTCTCTGCCTCAAAGATTAATACTAGATTATCGACTTAAATTGACTGATAAGTTTCCTAGGCTCTAATTTATTTGAGATTAAAATGGGAAGTGTTGCGAAGATATGAATATTTACCTGTGAATCTCATTTCTGTTCTAAATATTTAACCTGATTCTTTTCATAATTTCTTGTAGAATAAATTGGATTATGTCATTCTTTTTCACCTCTGTATCTATCATACATTCACAACATTCACTCAATGATGGATTCTGATGCAGTTTCAATATTTCACGACATATGGAAGTTTTTGATTTGCGGACAGGATACTAACGCACGTAGTATTCATGCGCGCCCATTGTTTATTCTAAGGTAGATAAATATTTTTTTCTGCGTATAGTTCAAGTGTTCTGTTCCATTTATTTCATCCCCTAAAAATGAGCTCGAAAGAATAGCCGCTCGACCAGGACCGTTGGGTGTTTTTTGTCGCTGGGGTTGGGAGAGGATGTGCAGAGGTGAGTTTATTGGTTCATCCAGACCAAGTGGGCGTAATTTAGTGCGGCGTAGCTGAGTTTATCTTGCCCTTGCTGTTTCCATTTATGCTTGACCTCCTCTCCTGTGAAAACAATTAGAGCTCTGTGATAAAGACCATTTCGTGTAAAAAAATTATCCTTGTTCTATTTATTTATTATGCCCGCAGTGCACATAACACAGTAGAATATTCGCGCGAATGCATTCTGAAATCCAGTCATGTAATTGTGCTTCTGCAACCGTTGCAAAAAATATCCTGTTCTTTCATTTGATTTGGCAGTGTGTGTGAAGCTTCGTAGCGGAGTGTGCAAAACACCTTGAATATTTGTAACATAAGATAAATATTTTTTTAATGCAAGAATTGAGTTTTGTGCTCCGATGAACAACTTTTACTTACGGACGATTGATTTTCATGAGTTTCGTTTCTTTTTAGTGTTGATTGCAAGCATGATAGGAAAACGATTAATTCTGCTGAGTAGTTCATTTGCTCTTGTCCGTCGCTCGTATACTCATGGTTTTGCTGGGATAGAAGAATCTTGCCAATGAAAATTGGGCCGCATCATACCTTAGATAACCTCTGGAAGGCTTGCTGTGTGCGCTTTATGACGAATTTCATTGAATTTATTTGCATGTCATGACGCAGAAGCTGAGCAGGGCGTTTCATGTGGAGCGAAATTTTCATTTAGGCTCGTGCATCTGCGGGCATTGATTAATCGCTTTGGCTGCCTCCGTTGATTTTTTCGTGATGCAAATAAGTCATTTGTTTATTAGCAGGGCCTGTGATCGATTACCTTCCTGATGCTCGCTCCAGTCCTGCACTTCTTCACCCAATATTAGGCTGCCCCTGCATTATTAGCATCTCGTATTCAAATTTATCCTAAAAAACGGCGCTAGATGTTAGGCGTAGAGATTTTCAGATTTTGTGGTCTTGTGAGAGAAGCTTGATCTCGATTTTGAGTTGGAGCTGCGCTGCGCTGTTTTATGACTTCGTTTTTCTTTTTTATTTGCTTAGGAGTGATAAATTTTATATCTGTATTTTTTTCGCTATTTTATTCGCAGTGTACGTATGAGCTTCTTTTTATGTTGCGTGTGTATTTTACCTATATACAGCATCGTTGCTTTATGGTTTTTATTTAAATCATGTGCATTATGTGAACTGGCCTAGGTGTCCCTACAATGCTTTTTCATACGGTTTGCGAAGTAAATAACGAACGTGCACACGTGTTCCGTCAGTGAGAGATGTTAGTTGCTGTGCTGACAATTTTTTTTATCTCTAAGAAGCCGAACGTCTCGAGCGTCGGGTGTGTCACATCGGCTCAGAGCTCATTTATGAAGCGATGACTGTAGAACTTCAATTTACATATTTTAAATTTCAGATCTTCATCACTCAAATATTGTGTGAATAATTTGATCGTTTCGCGTGATGGTTTCAGGATTATTGAACTAGGCTTAGGAAATTTTACTACGTTTTGATTGTGTTGCTTCATAATTCATTAACTAGTTAAACCCTTTGCGATTCAACATGTGTGTGAGGTACATTTAGGAGAGGGCTTGATATTGATGTCAAAAGTAGTTATTTTTAGGTTCAATTTACACTTCATGAATAATTTCAAAGCGTTGTGTGTGTAATAAAGTTTGAGGTTGTTATTTTTGGTCATTGTCCACAAATTCTATCGTCCCGATATCACTGCCAGCAGATGCACAAAAACTATACGAACCATCGATCACCACTTCTCTTGCTTCTTAATTTCATTCAAGCCAGAAACACCCAAAATGTATACCTGTGCTACTGCAAAGTTTTTTTGGTTCACAGACGCCGAAGGAACCTGAAACAAAATGAGTATACTGGATGTGTTTATTTTTTTCAATTACGTGTGCGGGTATCGGAGCGCACACAGACACCTATTACATTCACCGGAAATACAGCAAGAGACATCTCTGACGGCGTCAAGTGAAGGAGTTAGGTCTAAAGGGAAGGTATTCGCATTACGATGGCGCGAGACGCTATGTCCTCGGGTGGCTCCAGCGCGGCTGCTGTGTCCCACAGCAGGTAGTGCCTTGCAAATGTCAGCTCTGTCTCGCGCTGCACGGTATTGCGCTTCGAGTTATTCCTGTGTTTGCTTCTTGCTCTGGAAGTGTTCGCCTTCGTAATGATATGGCGTTTAATTCATTAACTAAATTTTTTGTTTTGTGCACCTGAAAGTCATAAAAATGTTCCGAGTGCACGCAGAAATGAATTCAGTTTCAAGGTTTATCTTTTGTTGGTCTGCAGAAGAAAAGGACACTGAGAAAGAGATAATATTTATATTTTATGTTCAATTCGGTTGTATTTTATTTTTCGTGTGGAGTACCTTTGAAATTCAATAATCATGAAAATTCGTACGTGGAACAAGAAACAAAGATTTTACGTTTGTGTTTTAAATACATGAGCTATTTTCATCTTAACGAATATATAGTTTTACTTGTTGAAATTCATTGAGATTAGTAATTATACTCTTATTTCTTAAATACGAAGTACGAATTTTCTTCATTTGCAGTTTCAAAAATATTTTAGAGGTCGGAATTGTAGTTTGTAGTTTGTACTGAATCTTAATTAGTATAAATTAGTACAGCGTTATTCGTAATTAATCTTGAGTGTTACTTAAAAGTATTTTCGTTCGTGTTTTACAAGCAGCAATCATTCCATTGAAGTCATGCAAATGTGATAATCGTACTATCTTATCATCCAGCTAATTTATGTACTTTGTTAAAACTGTTTATTGGACCTCCTTAAATAAAAAAAGATGTAGGTTGTTTGTCCTATATGTTGCCACGCAATTGCAGTTGGTCAGTACGTAGATCATGCTCAAATTTGTTTCTAACCAGTCCGAAGGTTTTGGTAGCGGTGGTGAACTGGCGCCCATCTCGTCCAGCTGCGCTCTAGTGCACTTCTCAGCTCGGTTCTAGAAGGGCTCGGCTTGCGTTACACTTGTGTAGCACATGCAGCTAATGACTGTGTTCAATCTCGAGTTTGCTCCCACATTTGGAGCTGTGAAGCACATTACTCATAATTCCACTTACTTATAAGTGTTCCGCTTCACGGATGCTACAAGATCTTTAGCGGAAAATAAATTGACGTATTTTGTCGAAGTTTGTCCCAAGAGGTGCGCCGACGAGGACTGTCTTTCAGCATACCTGAGAACTTGCTTCTTTGGGGAATTAATAGCCTTACTGAGTTCCGATCAAAAGAGGGAGAGGAGGTGTGGTCGTGTTTCCTCACTTCATTAGTGCTCCTCGGGGAATTAGCACTTCTACAGAGTATCCCTCGGCACTTGTAGTAAAATCAACTATGCTTGTTGAAGAAGCTAGGAATTTGTGGGAACTTTTATATGCGTAGCTCTTACCTATGTTAGTGAGTGGCCAATGTATCATGCGAACAACCTCTTAGCAGAATGTCGTCGTCTCATATTTTTCTTTTCACGTCACATTTTCGTCACCTGAGGAAGCTCATTCAGCGTTGGTTCACTGGCTGCAATAGACTCTGCCGACGCACTGGAATTTTGCTCCCAGCTTGGCTATTTAAAACGATGTTTTTGTTCGCTGAATTTCAGCATAATAGTCTGTTTACCAGGATTAAAGTTAGGTGGCACTGCAAATAATATTAGTTATTATATTTTGTTGACTGCCTTTTGATGTAATTTATATTGAAGTTCTTATTCATAAACCATACCTGTTCCAGCGGCCGTCGCAGCGGGGACCGTGACCTCATTTGAATTACCGTGTGAGTTAGCTATAATTTGTCGTTATTTTGTGCTATGCGGCTGAATTTTAACGCTGCGTTCGCCAGAGGCTCGGATTCAAAGGCCACCGCTTAAAAATCTCGGGAGGCGTTGAAGAAGAGCACATTTTTATCGGGCAGCGACCGTTCACTACAAAGGTTACCTGATTTAATTATGTTGGGATCAAAAGACTCCTGGGAACCAATAGAGCTTAAACGCCTGCAACGTCCCCATAATCACGCCCTGCCAGCCTCCCTGCTATTCAGATGACATTTTTGTTCACATTCATTACTCAGTTAATTGATCCAGTGCTTCAAATTTGAATTATTTCTGCTAGAATGAAGGCAATTTGTCATTCAACTTTATGCTTATGAGTCTTTTAGTTAGATTGCTGCTGTAAATATCCTTAATAGTTCTTTATTCAGATTCATGTTATATTTTACTATAATTTTATTATTGTGCTTAAACTTGATAATGGTTTTCATGATCACAGATCAATTTATTACATCCACTATCAGGTTGTATAAAATAGTACGAATTCTGTGGTGCGAAGCCTAGCTCGCTTCGTGGTGCACGGGGTATCGTTTGAAGAAATAATAAGTTAACTCATATCTTTGTGGGCTGTTTGCGTTGGCCCAGCTCGCTGAGCTGCCTTCTGAGTCACTGACCCGAAAAGTAAATTGAGGAGAGGCAAATAAAAATCACTGCCTGAATAAGTCTGCTTTGTTAGCCTGAGCGATCGAGAGAAGGCGTAATTCAAGGTAATTGATTCTCCATTAATCTCTTCCTGGTTCGATTTTCTAAGCCCACGCCTTTCGAAGCGCTTCCTTGGATTAGTTCAACGAAGACTGTAGGTCGCGGAACATGGGGTTTTGATGATGGTCGTGGGTCCCTCGCTCTGACAAAATGTGGGTAGAGTCACTTGGCCTTCCTAAATCCCTTATTGATTAGGATTCTGCGCGTTTAGTTCCTCTCTCGAATAAAATATCTACATTTTCATCTCAGAAAGGACTACAAGCAAATGATATGCAGATTAATATGGTATTTTTGTGGGTTTCTCCCTCGGTAAAAGGTTAACTTTTTTTGACAGAACCACAGTATTCATTTGAAGAAAACGGGATGGCTGCTTCTGTTGGCTGATTTGAAAATAACGGCTTCATTTTGAAATTATTTGTTACTGTTGATTTGATTGTGAAACTTATGACTTACTTATTTTATGATGTTGAAGTTGACCGTACGAAATGCAATTTTACATGTATATTGTCATATTTAGTGAGTGTAATGAAAGTTCCTACTTGCTTCTCATGTTCAAATGTAGTAGCTTTGTTTGAACGCATGAAGCACCTCACCATTCACTGTCATTTATAAAAGCGTGGTCCGTACGGTGTGCTCCAGGGCATGGTTTGCGCAATTCTGGTATGGGCATCTGGCGGGGTGTACGGCCGGTAGCCTACTCTGCTAGATTATGTTCGTTTGACCTGCAGTTTTTCATGCATTTATTATAAAACGAGCTGCGTGTTTCAGCACTTTAAAAATTGTTTCGTTTTGGCGGGTGGTGTTCTGTCTCTCCTGGTTGTTCTGCAGGATATTTAAGGGAACGTTTGCAAAATGTTCGAATAAATTATCTCGAGCTAAAGGTTAGGTAGGCTTTCTTTTTGTTAAAATAACATAGGTTTTTGTTTTGTTACGGACCAACTTTTTCTCGGTTCACTACTGTCCTGTTTTTCAGCGCCTACTACTGTCTTTTTCAACTTCGATTTTGTTTCATGAACTTCTTTCTCATCTTGCTGTTTCTATGCCCTTTCTGCATAGATTCCACGTTCCCTTAACTCCATTTTAAATTCTAAATGGTGCCTTCTTCCTTCCTCTCTTTGGATTTCATTTGTTGAGGATAGGGAGGCTTAAACTAACTAATAATCGAATCTAATCTAATCTAATCTAATCTTGAACAAACTACTAGGACGAGATTGCGGTTTTACGCTAGGCTATTTATGTGTTCTAATTCTTGAGGAGTTTTTCAAAGATGAGACGCTAACGACTGCAGGCACTTGAGGAACTAATTGGCTGATGATCGTGATATTTTTCTTTCGAATCAAAGGATATTAAACTCAGAAAGAAAGGTATTTTATAATAGTAATTATAATTTTAGCAGTTCTGTTTGGCGCAGCGCTTTCGTGGTGTTATTTTGTTTAAATTAGGAACTACATGAGTATTGGTGCAGGAGGCGGCGCTGGTGATCTAGTGAACTATTCCTCATGTTAGTGCGTGCAGTTTACGAGCGGCGCCGACGACTGCCGCTAATGAAGGTGATGTGCTGCAGCGCTCGCGTCTCTCCTGCTCCGCGTCGGGGGTGGGATGCGATGTTTACATCTCATGGAAACGCGTCATCGCTCCACCACCATTTCAGCGAGGTTGTTTCTCGTCAGTGTCGTTCGAGTGACCAAAATGCGTCATTGCTGTCTCTAGTGTTGAGCGGGAATAGTTCTCCGTCGGTGTCTACAGAATGGTAGTACGAAAAGGATTTGTATGATTTTTGAATTTTTTTATGATTTTATGTATTTTCATGGGCAGTTGTGTTCTGTTAGGTTTTGGTATGGCTTTTTTTTGGTATGTATTTTGATGACTCGTCCAATAAAATTTATAAAAACACACGGCGTGATTAAAAACTGGTCTAATTTGTGAGCGGAGCGCATGACAGCTCGCCCGCCCTCCACAGCAGCTGTGCGCCGCAAAGGTCGCGCTTGCGCATCGCGGTGCCTCGCTGATGGATGGCCTAATAATTCAGAGTTTATTAGGGACTCTCGCTGCGATTTTTGTGCTCATCTCTGAAACTGTGACGTGGGGCTCTCTGTTAGGCTGAAATGTACCTCGGTTTCGGCATATTTGATTCAGTGTTTCATTTCCTCCTGCTGCCATTTCTAGTCCGGGAACTTCAGTGTTTGAAATATGTTTAGTCGTTTTGCCATATTGCTTCTTTAAGGTGTAGTTATATTATATTCTGTTACCATTGATTGCTTTGTTTCGTCACAGATTGGAAACATTTTGTTTCGAATGGACTTGCGTTGTTTTATTTTTGGGCTCATTTTTATGGCAGCGCAGTTATCAGTGAGTGACTCGGCTTATGTTAACATGTACATCTAGTGTGACTATATTTCTAAAAGTCATTCTCAGGTAGTCACGGCGGAATCAATGCGTCTCAGAATTCACTTATGCGCTACTTCACTTACTCTTGTACGATGGGTCATATACATGTTCATCTATGGTCCGGTAGTGTGCATGATGGACCGTCTCCCGAGTGTTTTTTCCAATTTGTATCCTTCTGGTTTATGGCACACATCGTGTACGAGATGCTCTGGTTGCCCTGCCTGCTTTGCCGTCAGTGCTGTGCCTGGCCGACCGAGGCGCTCAGACACTGCACCGTCGCCGTGCAACGTGCGTGCGTGGCTGGTCAGTGAGTCTTTTTGCGGTGACCCCTTCTATTGAGCTGATATGAATCTCCAGCCCAGAAATCCGTAGCGATGAAAAAATTAGAATACGGTCATTATTGGTGGTGATTATGCGAATTTCGAATTAATTTTTTAAATTGTCTGTTAGCTGACTCTGTGTTTCAGCGAGGGAAGCTCAATGAATGGCAACAAAATGGCAATGTTTGGGAACAAAATGAAATGAATATTGAAGCAGTATTTCAGAACGGAGCGCTTAGAAGCGAGCCGAATAATAAAAGTCAAAAGCCTGAATTAAGCGAAATCGTCAAAGTTCAACAACATATTAGCATTGATGGATAGTATTTGATCGACCATTTTTGAAACAATGTTATAGTTGACTGACACCTTACAACATCTGACTTTGAATTTACGCAAAAATAATTGGTTACGTGAAGCCACCAACCAAAGGTGCCTTTCTAAAGACATATTGGAATGAATAGCGTGCAAGTAAATATACTTGTTTAGCTTGCGTTGCTTGTTAAAACGATCACTTCAAAATGGCAAGACGAGCCTTACACATGATATCGTGTGTAGGTTCATACCTGGGAGCTTGAGGCCCAGCATTTTGTGGCGGAGAGGCATCGAGCGCTGAAGTAGGGCGGAGTTGAGGCACCGCGGGAGCCCCGGAGCAATTAGCAGGATGGGTGCATTGGCGCCTCCTCTGGGACCCCCCTTCGAACTTTGCTCGCCTCGCCGCTCCAGGTCTTCTCTCTTACAAATTAAAACCAATTTACCTAAGGTGTGCTTCGCCCTAAACTCTCCCGACATGAGGTTCAACTGTTTCGAGGAGCGTACCGTGCAAGAGTTCCGTCCGCGGCGTTTTGTCTCACCTTAGCGCCTTGGACTCGGCCAAGTTGACGTCTCCAAGTTGTTGAACTACCTAGGGAGTGTGCGGTGTTGTCTTCGGTATTTCCTTTATCGTTCGTGGTGTTGTGTTTAATTCTTCCGTTCTTTAACTGTCCATCTGTCTCCAGAGTCTATTTTGTAATCATTGTAAATTTGTAATATGAATTTGCTAACTTCACTGCTTTGTTCGCTAATTTCGCTGATCTAGTGACGACACTCAGAAAATTCTCCATTCGCTCTGACCCATCGTTTTCTCGTCAGGCTTACGAAATTGAAGGATAACTTTCATGTATGGAGGCATGACTTTGCGTCCGCGTTCATGAGTTTCGAAGCTAGGGAAAATGTGTTCCTTTTGCCTGTATTTTTGTTTCACATTAATCCATAACTCCTATACAACTGTAAAAGAATTAAGGTTATTCTTGCGATCAAAAAATAGGGTTGCAATCACTGGCACTTAAGAGTTATTTCATTTTGGAAGGCGGAATTTATCCCAAACGAATTCGTAGGTCCGTGTTAGTTATTGAAATAATTCTTGTTTAAAACCATGGCAAACAGACATTTCATACACATCTTGTTCAAATCGTAATATGCTTGTTCTCGCTGCAGATTTAGGCTCGTTTAAAATAGACTGTAAGCCAGCGGTATTTGCCGGTGGTTGCGTCGGATTGAGAAGTTTGGTTTGATAGATTTACCCCAGATAACACTTGTGTTAAAGACAATGTTCAGTGTTGGGGAGAGTTGTCGCGTTTAACTCAAGGGCGTACATGAGCGCGCGATTACAGCAGTCTCTTTACTCAGCGCAATGGCGGCTTTGCTACTTGCTTTACTGCCTCCCCCTGCGCGATGCCGTTCTGTCTCAACATTGCCTCCGTGTTCCTAATGTTTGCTCGTGTTATGTCCATTTGAGGAGTCTTTGTGCTCTTTATACTCATATAATACTTCCTCAGCCTTCAAATGAAGGTGCATTAAGCTGCTTTCATCGCGTGCGTCTAATTAGAGCGTTTTCATTCTTCTTGCTCCGTTAGGAAGTTTATTTGCCTGCTGGGAATTTTTTTCTTGGTTGTAACAACGCTGTACTTTGATCTTGAAGCTTATATAATGCTGGTGGTGGTGAAACGTTGTATATGGCGTAACATTGGTCATTTTCACAAAATAAGACATCATGATCGCATTTATGTATGAAATAATTTATTGGTAATTTGGTATGGGTATGGAGTCGGCCCTTGCTTCACATGCATCAGCGTTCAAGGAATAGTTCTACGATTTTGTATTGATCGAAAATATTTTTTCCGTTTAATCGCCGGTAGTTGCTTGACGTCGAAGCAAAATATATTGATTCTCTCTTCAGATAACAGTCAAAACTTTAGAGTGTTCACAGTTCATGTAAGAGAACGGGATGTGTCAATGCCTGTTTTGCGTTAAGCATATTTCCCGTTGAAAGCCTTTAAATAGTGATTAAATTTATACTAATTTTTTGGAATGTTTTCTCACCAATTCGATTAGATTCTGCGATTAATTATTTGATGCTCTTATTACATCGCTATGTTGTGTCGGTCAAATTTCAATGATGAACGTGTGTAGAGGGTAGCATTACTGACTACTTGACTTCTCTATCTCTCGATATACGCAATGGCAGCTACCCTATTAAAAATTATAGGAGTGGCATCGGTGATTCTTGGGAGCGCTCCCAAATATGCATGGTTGTTTCATCCATGCGTCTCCTATGAGGCAACTTCGAAGTGTCCACTTTATAGGCGCGCCTGCGCCTCTGTCCCAACCGGTGGCCACGCATGGCTCAGCATGGAGCACTACCGTCGCGCTCCCAAGGCGCGACCAGTTTCTCCTATTTACCATCGGAGAATCATGAGAGGCCCAGGATGGCCACCTCTTAATTTGATTTAAAAAAAACGGCTGCGCACAGCTGATTTCCCATTAGTCACTCTTTCCAACCGTCACACTGCTCAAACAGATTATAACCAGTTTGCCCTTGAATTACCCTAGTTCTTGCGCGATTAATCAATTCACCATAAGTAAACACGGTTTATAGCACAATAAAAATGTACCAGAGTATGTAAATTAAATACATTCTTACTAATGTGCAGAAAATTTCATGGGTGCGTGTTCATTATTAAGCTGACATTAATGGGACATGTTTGTGACGTATAACTTATGCTTGAAGTTTTCGCAACGCAATAACTAAGGTAATTAATGGGCAACTGGCTATATTTGGTTGAGAAGCGTCAACGGTTGAATGTGCAATAATGGGAAATCAGCTGTACGCAGCCTTGGAGGCGAAAGCCTGCAGGGAACAATGTAAATGTACCTTGAAAATAATGTAGCAACAATACCCTAGGGTCGTTGAAAGAATATACTCGTAGCTATATATATAACAAAAACAATTATCGTCCAGCAGATTTTTCATCTTTCATTCCTAAAATTAGAAAGGAAAATAAAATGACTTTACCTTGCCCGAGCTTAATTACACCGGCTATTCATATACACACACTCCCCCACCTATCCCCACACACAAACCCTCCCCACACCCCCCTCCCACACACCTACCCCTATACCCACACACAAACTCCCCCCCCTCCCCCCTACACACACACAAATTCGTATCTGAACACATAGTTGATCACCTTCAAGAACGTCCTTCAATTCAAAGGTTGCTGGAGACTGACGAGGGAAAATTCAGGTTTGGTTTCCACATTTTGTTGTTTTTACATTGCTCACATTGAGGTTTTGCCTTCACTACCAGCCCCACCACAACGATGAATCGTCTAAAATATCAATTGACCGAGGTGGTGAAACTAGCAGTGGGGTCCTTGCTCCGTTCATGCTCTTGAAATAATGCCTCTACAGACCAGCATTATACGTCTCTTCCATCTCTTGTTTCTTCCGACACCCTCACGTACTATACACCCTCACGTAATACACACTCGCACTGATATACACTCTAACACTACTTGAAACGTTTTAAATAATAGAGACACGATCCAGACATCTGTCACGCACAACACCAACTTCAAAACTGAGGCGAAAGATGGCAACCGTCATTTCTCTCGAGAAAGATGGCAGGCGTTTCACCAAGAGGCCCTCTGCACAAGTGGCCTCTGGTAGCAACATGAGAGAACTTGCTCGCATCGCGCTTATGAGTCGCGCCCTGGAAGTGTCAGAAGGGAAGAGGCCTCGGTTCGCTTAATACTCCTTTAATTCTCCGCTGTCTCCTTTAATCAACCATGCTACTCCCTTAATTTTTAATAGGGTAAGTTTAAAAGACTCTCCTGTCATCATTTCGACTCATTTCCTAATGAACATGAGTTTCAATGAGTCCCTCGTTTTTGAAACTCATCAGCAGGTGGCCTCGCGGGTATTCCTTTCGTTCCTTCAGATCCTGTTTCTGAGACGAGACGCGTTACAGCTTCTTCATTGATTTCTGCGGCGTGCACTGTGGTGGCGATTGTCAGATGTTATTTGGCTATGATTTACTTCAAAGGCCGACGTTCCGTTTTCGAGTAGGTTCTAAAACGTTAAATTCCAATTTTGAATGAGTATGTGTTACTGCTTATCACTGTGCCGAGCACCAATTTGTTCTTATCCCATTAATGACGAGAACTATTTTCTAGACTTTTTTCGTTTTTTCCATGAAAATATCGCACTTGTGATGGTAATATACCAAACATATGTTCATATATTTCCTTACCATGAGGCAAATATCTGTGAGACTTATGGAAGCATAGTAAAACGAAAACCGCGTATACGGTTCAAGGCCAGATAGCCCAGTTAAGGACGTTACTATGATACTGTGAACAGGTCTTAGACTATAATGGGGGATAGCGCTCCAGGGGCTTGTGCAAGCTTGCACACGGTATTCTTATTTCCAAATATATATTTTTAATAATAGAAGAAAAAATATCACTTAGTTCCAAATGGAACCGCTCGTCATTAATGGGTTAATTAAGGAGTTGCTTACAGCGTCGTTAGTTGAAAAAAATGACAATTGCCTTCTGAATTACTGTCTTTTCACACTGATAAATAAATATATTTTATCTGTAACATGTTCCTATATGTTTTGGTCGCTTTTGAGGTAGTTATCTCTTGAATGTATCGCGTATTAATATGACTTTCTTCCTCAAACTTAACACCTTCTTCACACTTCGCGACTGTTTTCCGGTCGGTATCCTTTGCCAAGTTCGAGCTTTACGTGCATTGTTGTGGAACTTGAACCCAGATTGCCCAGCGTTTCCAGTTTTTTGTTGGCTCTAAAATGCAGCGTACTCTGACATTAATAGAGTACAATAGCTGCAGCTGCTGAACAGTGACCATACAGTATTAGCTTGACCCTCAACTCATCGTCTGAACGGCGGTACTCTCTCTCCTTGTTATAATAGTGAAAGGCTGCTAATTCTATTCGTTCAACTCATTTGTGTATGCGCCGTGGCTGAAATTTGTGTGGCGAATAATTTCTAGCTCTTTCTTGGTTACGCGGAATGATGGAGTCTGTACTCCGACCTGCAGTGTCTCTTTGGTATTCGTCAATCCTGAGCAGAAGTTGACGCTATATATGTGCATATTGCACGGTTAGAGGCTCGCTTTCCAGGAGGGGCATGTTCAATTCCGTAGCAAATTTTTTCTGGCTCGTGTTCATCATTTCTCTCGCTCTCAATCTCCCTCGCTAACATTCAATTAGAATATTCGTCGACCAATGTTATCAAATTTTTAATGCGTCTAAGGTTTTCATTTTCAAACCCCGCTGTGAGCTGCTTTGAAAACCTTTAAGGACTCAGTTTCCACTATTTAAGCAAACTCTGTACTCCATTTATGTTAGTTGACTTACTTTCATTTTAATGAGATGTTCTTAATCTGGCTATTTGAGACATTTTTTCAACAGATGTGTGCATCATCAGAATTCCAAGCAAACATTTGCGTTTTATTTGTACCCATAGCTTTGTGAATTGCGTGACTGAATTTCATGTTCTTCGCGCAGGTTCTAGATTAGTTTTCTAATTACTTCAGAAGCACAGATCATTTGTCAACACGTACTCATGCTTTTTTTGCTTATTCCTGTAAAGTGTAGTGGAGTTTCTCTACTTTCAATGCTCGAGATATTGCTCACTAGTGAAATTTTGCCTCCGTATATTTGAAGAAATCCAGATGCAACCTTGACCCCTGCGCCAACAAGAGGGCAGAGCTCGAACTGAACGCGATGCAGCGTTCCTGTTCATGATGAGCAGGCCGTGCTGGAGCAGCTGCACCGAGCCTCCGACGCAAGAGGCGTTTTAAAATTTGTTGAGCCCGTCATCCGTCCTGCGGCCCTTCAATAATCCCAGTAAATTACCAGAAGTGATACGCTCAAGTTTTTAACTCGAGGTCCGCTGCAGCGTGGTGTTGCTGCGAGCGTTGCGCGGTCACGAGTGAAGAAGTTAATCTATTTCTAAGATATATTGCCAGTATTATAGCATTAGTATCAATAAATCTCCATGTCTGCTGTTTAGTGTATTAAAAGTGTGAAATAAGTGTTCTGTTAGCGTAGGTTTTCGAAGCGAGTTTCTATTCGTTATTTAGTGAAGTGTTAAGTATCGCTTTTTCTTAGCCTGCTCGAAGAAATAAGTGCAGATAGTGAATCGTAAATCAAGTGGACCATGAAAATGGCTTGTATATTTTGCCATGAAGAGTGCCAAGTATTTTTGTGATGACTGTCCTGGGCCCCGTGTGATGCGAGTTCTCATCACACCAGTTCCAGGACGAGCGTTATCACTACGTCATTATGTTGAGCATCAAGTGCTCTCTCATGTCTTTTTCCGACCTTGCCAGCTACCCAGCTTTACGTGAAGACAAGCCACACCGCATGCGCTTCGTCTCCTCCTCTTCATTTTGAATGGTGCCGAAGCTTTGATATTGAAGAGCTCCAATCCCACGATTGTGAATTTTCTGCTACGTGCAAAGCTTCGCACGCCGAACTGCTAAGTACCTTCGTACCTGATGACTGCTGCATAAGAAAAGAGCAGTCTCCTATTAATGGTTTGTACTCACGTTTAACGGTAAGTAGAACGTGTTCATCAACGCCCTGGTCAAAAGGTGGTGGTGTTTCCTCTAAAATAGGGTGCATGTCTTTTCTCTTTGACCATCCTTTTATTAAGTGGCGTTGTGTTTGTTCCCTTGACTCCGCAGATTGCAGCGAGCGTTCCCCTACTCGTTGCCTTCAAACCACCCCGGCAGCCCCAACCGTGAGAGTTGTGTCCTCACCCTTGGTGGACACTACTCCATCATGGGGGCCCCAACTGGAGAGACCAAAACCATCTCCTCCTTTGGGAGCCACTCACTATACGTTGAGGCTGCCGACCGCCTCGATCAACTTCATGGCCAGCCAGTCGCGCGGTCTGTCTGCTCTGCTCGAGAGTCTGCGAGCAGTGATAAAACTCATGATCACCACAGCAGTGCTATACCAAATTCCGAGGCAAAGACTGGCCACTTCAAAAGATACTCTCATTACTTGGGAGACCATACGCAAGGGCTGTTCCGTGGGTGGTTTGTATTGGCTATCATTGCGTCATCGATGCTACGAGTCGTCCATCCTCTCTCCTACGCAAGTAAGTCATTTTATTCATACTTTTAATTCCTCCGTGATGAGATAATGTGATTTTTCAAATTAGTGCTGCTACATGAGAATTCTATCAGGTGATGCAAATGGAACGCTACTGAGATTCATATTTTGATTTGTTTGTTGGAATAGCGAAAAACTTTCCGATTGAATAAATTTTCTTGTTAGGAAAATTACCACAAGTGTGTCAATGATATTCCTCTTATTGATTTCTTCGAATTAGGTTTTGAGAGATCCACAATTATTGGTTTTGTGTAATTGTTCCGCGTTTTGTTCAAAGAAAGAAAATTTGAAAATACCCGATTGCTCATGCGATTATGACTTCATGTAGTCGGGACTTACATAAAGTGAAATGTGTGATAGCCTACCGGCTTTCTACAATCAATGAGATACGTCCTGTATTTTTTGAGGAGGTTCAAAATATTTTACTCTTTACCACAGTGAGTCAAATATCGCATCGTCGCTTCGCTTTCCTGTAGTGTATTAAAGTAGAATCTGCATTGTTATGTGCAACGATGTTTAGGCAACGTTTCTTCGAATTTTTTGTGAAAATTACCTGGAGCTGCTTCTCGGTATGATTTCTTGTATTTTCTTAGCTTTGATTCTTGAACAGAGTGTGTACTTCTTCGCATTTATTTATAATTGACGGTATGCTTGTAGAACAAAGGACTCCTACATATCATTTTTAATTTGTAATTTATATGCTACGCTTCAGAATTAAACCTAAGATAATAAAGTAAACTTCCAGTGACTAAGGTAAATCGAATAAAATAAAGTTTTGCGGTCCAAAATTTGAGATTATTTATCATAGGTATTTGTTCAGCAATCACGATCTGATCGAATTGCGCTGTTATTCTCTTGGCGTTGACTGAGAGAAACCAGTCCATCACTTGCATTGAAGTGAATGCGTCTCTTTGAGTTGACCTCGCTCTCATTGAGTTAACTCATTTATGTTATTGAGGAAGCAGAGGCTTTGATGCCGCTAAACTTTTCATTATTTTTGATGCATTGCTGATGAGTTCGCTGCTGTTTGCTTAATCCTGATATACTGTAGGAATGCATTGAACTCCTGGAGAACTGTTGCTGTTCCCCAGGTGCGGATTTCATGATGTGATTTCTGCTTTTTCTTCTGGTTTTTGTTTTCAGACAACTTTTACGTCAGGCGTAGCTTTGAAAGCTTGATTAACTGAATTTTTGTCAAGTTTCTCGATTATTCAGAAGTGTTTAGTTACTGTATCACGGTGAACATGTATTTTTATATTTTTCTCGCATACCAGTTAAAGTTTCCCTTGATACATTAGCTCCTTTAGTTCTTAATATTTCTTCCCTTTTTATATTTTCCTACTTAGTAAGATATGCGTGGTATGGAAGTGTTAATGGGCTTCTTTACATTCGAAGTCGGACATTTACTGTGCCTCCGAGCCTAATTCTGCGTTTGATTTTGAGCTATCGCCATGGCGTGACGTACATCGGCGAGCGGCGAATGATGAGCAGTTACATTTTATTGGTAAGGCTGAGGCTGTGGCCTTTAATCTGGTCTTTGAGGTTATCGCCGTCCATCAAAGGACGTCATATAGCGTCCACTCCAATGCCTCCGGCTCTAAGCTGCGTCATCCAGCAAACCTTTCATTACGTTCTCTCAGTTTCGAGCCTTCATGACTGATGTCCCGCTCCCGCCTGCTGAGGGGTCTACGTGTTGTGTGCGCTGCTTCACTCATCACTTCCCTGTATTTCTCTAGTCCGAATTGAAACTCCCAAATCGAAGAAATCACATGCTACGGCTTAGCGTAATATTTTTCATATATTTGAAGCGTTTTGTGGACAATGATTGCCGACTTCTAGCCGTGTTAATGCCTTGCATGTGAAATATCTTTGAATTTAAGTGCTCGCAGTCAGAGTCAGATTCGGTTTTTGTCTAGGAGCTAGGCTGGAATTAGACTCTCTTCATTTCGAGGTGTCCAACTGGAGCCTTGAGTCCACATCTGAGAGCTGCTCTTTGTCAAGTGTTCACATGGCGGAATTAGCAGTATAATCTCATGGGTCAGCTTCAGCTGCTTTTTTTGTGTTCTTGTGCTAGGGTGTTGTGACACCTACAATTTCTGTATCGTAACCGAAGCTTTTCTTGTGCTATTTTCTTTTTAGCTCTCCTTCTTAACCGTTTATATCTAAGATGAGCCTGTCTCTTGTGTGGTATATCTGATTGAAATTTTGCTGGGTCGCTGGGAGTGTTTATCCAGTCCTCCTTGTGTCACAGCGAGGCAACAATGCAAGGCCGGCGGTGCACGGCTAGCTACCTGTAAAGTGTGTCTTTCGTGTGTTGCCGCAGCTTTCCCGATATCTGACAAAATATTGACGAATTTATGGTTTTGTAAACGGGCTTCAAAAGAAAGCGCTTTGAAACTTTGTCACAAAGTTTACTTTAAATTAGTTTTACTTCTTTCATTAGAGTAGAGCCATAGCGTTCATTTCCCTTCATTATGGACACGATTTAAGTAGCATTCTTTCTGTTGAATTTTTGATCGGGAAGCTTAGTGCTGCCTGCACCAGCTTGTCTCTCCGCATTAAAAACTCTCTTTTGTGTCTCCTTCTTATCTCCCCTTGTGTTGAAGCTGGACACTTTTACTCCATTGCTTTGAAGTGTTCAACTTTTCTATACTGTGAAAGGTTCCTCAAACGGATTTGTGTAGCTCACTCCAATTTTACTTCGCTTCTACCGATTCTATTCATGGGACCAATTACTTTCTTCTTTGAAAGAACTTTTTATCGACATCCTGAGAGGGCCCCACCGAAATGTTGATAGCAAATTTAGTGATCGCTGCTATCGGAAATACGTTCGTTCCGTTGAGAAGAGGCGCCGTCGCAGTCACAGTGTCTTCGAAACCGTGCTCACCTTCAGTTCCATTTCTTCACTGAAATTTGCCTGCACCGGGCTCACGAATTACGTATTCCTTCCATGAACGAATATTTTAAATCAGAGTAATTTCTTTCAATTCTATTTCTGTGTCTTTCTTCCTGTAAGAAAGCCCGGATTTTAAGCTTGAAGTGAATTGGAAGTGACCTCTGTTTAACTATGATAAAATCAAATTATTCACTTATCACGTTTGAGCGTTACATGGTTTCAAACAATAGCAGCTGAGCATTTTTCTACCGTATGGATGTGAAAACTTCTGATTCCTGTGGCACGCAATGATCAGCTGTCTTTCGTGCGACGAATCCATCCTGAATTTTGGACAGGAACGTCAATGACTTTGAGATATTTGCTATTGTCATTGCGTTAACATCTGCTTTGGAAAGTACTGAACAGCAAATGTGCTTTTCTTTTATCTCGTAAGGATCCATGGGAATCAACTTCATTATTCATAGCCGCAGCGTATTTATATTAAATTTTTTGAGCATAACTCGTCTTAAATATTTGAAATCAAATTTAATTTTCTACATATTGTTGTACCAGTAATAAAACTGATTCGCCGGGCTATACCCAAGCTTAGGAAATAGTTTTCAAATCAATCGTACATCTTTATTTGCCAAAATGGAGGATTTAGTGTCCGCTTTTGTACTTGTTTTCTCGTATTTAGTTCCTATTAGCCCATATGAGGTGTAGCATATGATAGGAAGCAAGTTTAGGTTAGTTAGGTTTATCTATCTTATCCCCTGGGGACTGACCATGGAAGATACTGTTAGGTTGTGCTCAGCTATACCGTAGCCTACGGGACTTCTATCTTCCGTGCCCACTTTGAATCTTTTAATTTTGTTACTTTCTTTGCTATTTCGTTTTTGTATTTTTTCCGTTGTCTTCCAAAACCTACCGATTTTATGCGCCTGGTAATCTGTGTGGTTTGTGACCGTCTTTGTTGTCGCTTGTCTCTTTCCTCTCTTGTGCGCACATTTCGTGTGGCTAGGGAGACTCGAATTTACTGATAATCCAATCTAATCTGTCTCTGTTAACACTTTTCTCTTAAAGAAATCGGAAGTTGATTTAACTAGATCATGACTGTATTCTTGTAACCGCACCGTTCTCTTCAATTGCCGCACAGGAGGGACATCTTAGAAATCATTTGAGGAAACTGGATTTGGTATTTCAGGAAAGCTGTGAACAGTGAAAGATTTGCTTGTAGTTTTCTGGCGAGTCACTCGGTTTCCAGAATTCCTTTGAGGGAAGCTTGCTTGCTCGTTTCCCATCCAGCTCCTCTGCCTACAATGACGGCATCAAGGGAGGGGCGAGAGCGTTTGTCGGTGTCGTGTTGTCGTAATCGCGCCGTTATGATCGTCGCCGCAGGAACTGAAGCTCTACCTTCCGCCAGCCTACACAATGCCGCTGTCCATCACAATCCTCGCCGACTTCACCGACGTTTCTGGCTGCCTACAAAACACCTTAAAGCAGCTGTTCTCAAACTGCAAGTGTGCTGCCGCAACTGTCTCACGAGTGTGCCGAGGAATTCCACGAAATAGGATAACCTTATTGCCATGTGTTTTCATGACCTGGTTTTGGCTTTACACATGCGGACATAAATAGATTTAGCGATGGAGTGATGCGCTGTACGTCGTTTCGTGGCGCGTCCATGCAATAAAGTTGGAGACTCACTGCCACGGCGAGTCGTGATGCTTCCTTCGGCTCACCATTTCCTGCAGGCGCGCTTGTGTTCTAATATTTCCAAGGGTGTTCAGTTTACGCGGTGCTGAACAAGCTCAACTCCTCCCGTTTGTGTTACACTTGTGATGTCCTTACTCTGTACCTACTTCCCTTTTCATTAGTTGTGCACATTCGCTTTGTGTTTGTTTCGTGTCAGCTAAGTGAAGTAGCGTCCCTGAAAGCTTCAATGAAGAACGACTTTTTACGTAAAAATGAAATATTTTTATCATTCATCGAAATAAGTCTAGAAACAATTGTGAACAAATTGACTCCTTCGTCAAAGCTTACCTTAGAAAAGCTATTTTTGCACAGAATTTTTATAGGTTCTCAGTTATTGAAAAATAGATGCACTTGATTTTATCGAATGCGCAGAAATACATAAGACGCTCAATATGGAGCCGGTGAAGTGAGCCGTGCATGCGGACTGACAGATTACTTGGCCAGGTGTTTCTTTTTTGTGCACCCTGTGGACCAGTCGCGTTATTTATGTTGAGCGACGCAAAAGAGCTACAGTGCTCATGTTTACGTTCATTAGCCTCATTAGTCCGAGGTCTTTGTTCGCTTTTTGGCCTATTGTGCGCTCAGGGGAATATCGTGTGCGCAAACAGGGCGGCACCGGCGCCTCGCGCTGTGTCCTCTCTGCTTTATCCGCTTATTCCGCCCCTCTCATTCACAACGTACTAACTTTTGTGCGCAAAGCGATCCGTTCTTCTTTCTGAGCTATTCATGATAACTCGTTTTTTTCTCCTCGTGTGATCCATTTCATGTCGTTAATCACATAACAAAGTGTTATGTGATTAATTATGTACACATTTTTTATAATCCGCTGGAGTGATTTATCTCTTTGATGATGAGCTTGTTTTGATGTGCAAAAATGCCATTGATTTTATTTTATCGTCTGTTTTTTTGCGCTGTGAGCCTTGATGTTATGGCTCCAGTGTGTTCTCAAGGTTTATTTAGTTTTTTCTTGCGCTAAATTTTGAGCAGTTCTACGTTGAATAGAAGTACACGTTGCGTTCCTTTGAAATAGGTGTACATTCATCTTTAGCATCTAATCTCTAAAGTTTATAAATAACTAGGAAAATCATATCCTTCGTATATTAATCATACACTGTATTTGAAAGTATGATATAAACTGTAGTATTGGGAAAAAACGAATTCTAGCGAAGAGTTGCAATTGCACGAAATGAAAATGACTCGCAGTCCTAGCGCAGTAGATGTTACGGTGAATTTGATTTTTATGTTCTGTTAGTAATTAGTTGCCATTTCTCTAATCTCGGTGATAGCAACTGGAAAAATTTTTGGTTTCTAACGTGCGAACTTAATTTTTTTGTTCATTATTGCAAACTCAGGTCTGAGAGTATATTTTTTCCTCGATCCTTTTATTAATCAGATTTCGTTTTAGGGCTTGCGTGTTAGCTCGGTATTTTTTTGGATAGGTGAAGGTACAGTTAATATTGTACTTTACGTGCACTTCTTTTCTCTGGCGCATTGTTCGAGACAGTTTAATTTTTTCTCACGTTTGATCTCGTCGTGGTCTTGCTTGAGTCGTAGTACTCTCAAGTGTTCCCAGTAATGAGAGCATGTGGGCTGGGAGACGTCCCTGCGGTAGTGGCCGGAACTGGAACATCTTATTCTTGGTTTGGTGAGGTGACCGTGTCTGCTGCTTGGGTACTTGCGACTAAGCCACAATGATTATCGTTTGTGGGAGTCGAGGGCAGTTTTATGGCTGCGAGCCGCCATGGGGCCGATCATTGGCCTGCTGCTGTCCCTACTTTGTGGCCGATGTCGCTGCTTTACGACCGCCTCTCATTGTTGGTCCGCTCGTGCCCATTGTCCTCATCCGTCCTCCGCTCACCTACACCGGACGGCCTCCTCACGTTTGTTCTAGTGCTTCTCTGGTTTGTTTGTCTTTTTTTAGGGGCATGCTTTCTGCTTTGTAGCTGATGTTCTCTTTTGGTTGTAACCTCAGACTTCTTTTCTGAGTCTATTTTTAAGTGTCAATACTCTTTGATATAATCTCAATTTTCGTTTGATGAACGCTTGTTTACCACCGATATTTTGCATCGCGTGTTAGACGCTCGTTGCATTTATGTCTTCTTGCCATATTTTCCGTTTTGTCGTTCGTGAGGTGAGGAAAGCCAGTGCGTGTGTTTTTGTTGCGGCTTCTTTCTTCCCCGCCACTTACGTTTCCATCTCTGAGAGGCATGTTTGTAAATTCTCGCGTGATTAGCTTCGCCGATCGAGACACTTGATACTCGAGGTTCTTTGGGCCTCATACTCAACAGCCTTTCAGAGGGCATCGAATAGGCAATAGGTTTATGTTGGTTGGGTTTGTATATCATTTGCCATGGTGAATGGCGCCTCCAAGGGGATGCTGTAATGTTATCTCAATTAGATATAAGTCTTAGTGACTTGTATCTTTTGCGCACTGTGTTTTTATAGTTTTCATGCTTTCTTTATCTGTTCTTTTTTTCGTTTTCCTTGCTGACTTGCTTTTTCTATTTCCCTTAGGGGGATACAACTATTGTATCTATGGGAATTAGCACTCCAAGGAAAAAAATGTGAGGTCTCGAGCTGAACGCTAGGTAGGCCTCACTATTTTGTTGAAATGAATTATTTTTTCTATCGTTTTAAAGACCATCTTTTTTCGGTCCACTGCTGTCCTGTTTTTTAACACATCTGACTTTCTTCTTAATTTTTCATCCTGTTTCGTGAACCTTAATCATAATAAACTGTTTCTATGAGCTAGGAATTTTCTGTGTGAACGCACATTGTCCATAGATTCTATGTTCCCTCAACTCCATACTTAATGGTGATGCCTTTATCCTTCCTTTCTTTGAACTCTCTTGTTCTGCTTAGGGAGGCTTAAACTAAGTTATAAGCAATTAATCAATGTGCATGGGAACTCACCATAGATTTTTCGTTATCTACAGTAAATATTAAATAGTCCTTTTCTTCGTTCGAATGAGATCTCCTTTGTTGTTGTTCCTATGGAGTCTGGAAATTAACTAATTTGATGGTAATTATATGTCTATTCACGGCTTTAACAGCAACAAAAATAGTGCCTGTAAACGTATCGCTTGTGTAATTTTTATTTTTCGCCATTAAAATGAATACTTGCTAAATTATTTCCATCCATATTTTTTTCGCTTATGAAATATATATAATTTGCGAGAATGTTTCATGTCAAAAAACTGCAGCCCCGGTTGGCTGAAAGGGAAGGAAAAATAGAGCACTGCAGAATATGTAAAGAGTTAGCGTTCCGTCAGTTGAGAGGTTCATTAACTAGTGTAAATCTCGGTGCGGTTGCGTGGCACATGCCATTCGCACTCGGAGTTACACGTGCGGGGTCGTGGCACCACCTTGCAGTCGCACGGTTTTCATTAGGATGTTTTGCTCTACTTTCTTTGGTGTGCTCGCTTCTCTGCAAGCAATTGAGTGGACTCACCTTTTTTTCTTCGCACTTCAAAGTTGAGAATTAAGTGTAAAAGTTTGGCGACACTTGGCTTTTGAAAGTTTCTCCATTTGGAATTACTGGAGGAAAAGAAACCAGTTTTGGTTATTTCTTCCGTAAGAATTGCTATTATTGCTATGAGCTAAGTGGCCATTTGGTGTTATGTGCTCGCATTATTATGGCTGTGTTGGGCCGAGCCTCTGAGTTTGTTCAGCAATACTGTCGTACTTGCTTCTGCTACTTATGTCACTCAAAGTTGTCTCGGATAAGTGCAAGATCGAGGACCAGGGCTCGACCTCCAATTCTAAACGTTTTGCTGCGTGCGCTTAGTTCGTGTTCTCTTCTCAGATGTTTACGAATTATGAAAATCGGAAAATGTATTCTTCAAGAGGTCCATGTTCACACGTTTATTTGCCTGTGCTACGTTTTGGCGCCGACAGCTTTCGTAAAGGGCCGATATGGAAGGGCTCAAAGAATGCTTAGGACCTGAAAGCGATCGGTAAGTTTGAGGATCAATTATCAGTGTTTGAAGAGAGCTTCAATAGCCTGAAGGCTCCTGCTTCACGTCGCCAAGTGCCTCTAGGTATTGATGAAGCGATTTAGCGACTAATAGCTGAGATAAATGTGTTCTTTTTCATAAGTGCGATCAATATGGACGGTGAAGCATTTAGTAGAGTAGAACTTTTAGTAAACTCATTCACGAGTGAAACTTTTAACTACTAAACTACTGTGTTCAGAATTTAATTTTTTGCTTCTTTCATTTGTAAAAACTATTTATCTGTTTCAACTAAGAGAAAACAACTACTGTATGAGAATTGGCTCTCCCAGGGCTAAGATGTGAGGTTACTTTCAGGCCTTAGTTGAAGTAAAAAATTTTTTGTTTTGTTACTGACAATCTTTTGTCGGTTTACTGATTTCAGAGTTTTATCTTCTATTTCTTTCTTCTTCAACGTTTTTTCTGTTTGAAAAAATTTTCTAGCTTGCTTTTTCTGTGCCCAGGATATGGAGACGCACATTGTGCGTAGATTCTGCATTCCCTTGATTCTGTGCTAAATGGAGTTTTCCTTTTTCTTCTTTGGGGAACACTTTAGTTGTGCCTTAGGAGGCGTGAAGTAATCCATCTTATTTGTAAATAAATTTCATTTCCTTGATTTTCTATAATGGCTTTGACAGTCGATTATTAGAATGACATGCTAAACGTGAATAAATGAGAAATAATTCCTGTTTCAGTATGGTGTTGAAGAAAACTTCACGACGCCAAGTGACCGCTGGCGTTGCATATGAATTTGTTGAAAGTAAAGTTAAACTGACTTTCATGACAAGTAATGAACTCCTCTGACACTTTAGTACCTAAACCAAGTTATGAGTAAATTATTTTGAATCGGTTGAAGTACCCTTTATTTTAGTTTGCTTTTTAGGTAATTATTTGAGAAAACAAGGTCGTGCTTATTTGTAAAGCGACTTACAAAGCCTGATTTAGGGTTTCTCCGTCCATGTGCAGCCGTTGGGTGGCCATCTTTGAGCCGAGGAGTTGCTGAACCTCCTGCAGGCGTGCGCTCTTTTCTGCAAAGTAGCCCAAGAAATCTGTCGAGCGTCGTTATTGCTTGCGGTCCCAAAACCGTCGAGTTTCACGCTATTACGACAAAAAATTTTCAATTCAATTTAGTGTGAAGCAGGCTCAGCGTGAAGGAGGCCTCGTCTTGCGTATTGAGGGTACAACTCGTGAAGAGGGTTAGGGCAACTATTCTGCAGCCTTCAAGGCCCTCTGCAAAATAAAATGAGTCTGGAAAATATTTTCCGAAAAGCCCAGTGTCAACGGGACATTCGCTGCTGCTTGCGAATGAAGGAGAGGTGGGATGCAGTTAGTCACAGTGGCCGATGTAATTCTTGAGCTTACCACGTTCACTTATGTTGTGGAGGCAGCTCGTGTTCTCTTCGCTATATTTACTGGCCTATTTTAGACAATTCTTGTTGTCCTGGATTTGAATTTTTTTGTAATTTCATTTGTATTTTAAATTGATTCATGAATATCGAAGTTCATATTCTAACTGTTTGGGTAGAGGAAAATGTCTCTGAAAACTTGGGACCAATGCCCGATAGAAGATTATTACCAGTTCTTCTCATGTGCTAGCTCTCGTACGAGAAGTATTCCTCCATTCAATTTCAAACAATTTTGGTACCTGGCTAATAATTGCTATTTTGATAATTTAAATGCTAAAGCTATTAATTGAAATACTTATTACAGTGAAATTCCGTTTGACCAATAACTGCTTCTCCGGTGTTCGAACCCTAGATAAATATCACCATATTTTTTGGAAAAAATAACTCTTGGGAGACGTATCGGAATTATGAAACTACACGTAAAATAACACTCTTAGCCCTCATTACTCTTTCATTCAAAGTTACTTGAGACAAGAATAAAATATTATATGAGGGATTTGAAAAATTCTCTTAAGTACTGAAAATTATGAGTTTGGTTAAAATTAGAAATCTCGAGTTGTGGATGAAAGTTAAACATTGGAGGCCATCCCTTCAGCGGGAGACAACTTGTGTATCTATGGGCTTTAGTACTCCAGGGAAGAAAATGTGAGGTCCCAAGCTGAATTATTTTTTTGTACAGGATCATTTTATCGGTTCACGGCTATCCTGTTTTTCAACATCTTTGACTTTTATTTTGTTTCTCAACCTTCCATCTTAACTTGCTGTTTCTATGCGCACGGGATCCTGTGCGTTAACAGATTGTGTACAGATTTCTCGTTTCCTTGACTCCATACTAAGTAATCCTTTCATTCTTCCTCTCTTTGAACGTCTTTGGTCTGGTCAATCAATCAATTATTGCAGGCTATAAATCCGAGCACGCTTAGCCATCAGTAAATAGCGAACATTTTTTCAGCAATCCTAGTATTGCTTAAGAATTCGCTGCTCAAAGTGAAAACAAAACGGTTAAGATTTTGAGTTAAAAATTAGTGTTTGAATGATAGGTTTCCTGCTTTCTTGTGCTAATTTCTTATCGCGTCAGATGTCCAGAGATCTTGGTGAAAATACACGTGTTTCTGAACAGCACGCAAGAGGAGTACATCTCTTAATTCGTGTCCAAGTTTGCTTTAAACAGAAAAGAAAAGAAGTTAATAAGGCATTTCAAAATTTTGGCCTTTCAACTTAAATGCACACAACAATGCATGTTTTTGTTATTGCACCGGAAAATTTTCCAAACTATAATTATGATGCACAGTTGTAAATTATTTGCTCGGCTTTATGCAGCATATTTAAGCTTTACTTTGCGAAATATGCTTCAGGATACCTACGCTTTCTTAAGCGCTTTAGTTTTTCTTGCTTCTAAACTGGAGCATAAATATTCATTGATTGGGGATTCTTTACTTTGATGTTTAATTTATTATTACCATTCGTGTGTGTGTGTATGATCTATAAAAGTTCAAAGATCATTTCTTGTTTTTATGGGCAGTCTTCAGTTTTGGTAAACGTGTTCGGAGATATTGAGTCAGCGCTCTCGATATTTGATGTTACTTCGAAAGAAATCGGCGTTTGAGCCAGAATCCTCGGTTACAAGTGCTATTAAAAGCGAACGAAATATCAGTGAAATTTGACAGATACCGGTTAGGAGGAAAATTTTGGAGATTGAAATCTATCAAACAACTGTTTTTGTTTGCATTACGTTCGAACAATTGGCAATATTGTGCAAAATAATTCCATTGATCATTCTAAGATATTTTTCACCGATAACCAATTCGTGGTGCACTGGTTCAGCTCAAGGTCTATGTAGGTAAATTGCATGCGTATGTTGATAAATTTTGGGAAAAAAATCTCTTCCGTAGTGTCACATTTCACCTTTAAAATTTCACGAGCAAATACTCAAAAGTAATTGATTTTTTTGCGTTTTGAACCGGAAAGGGAAACCCTTCTCATTTGGAGTAACCCTAATTGCATCGGTGGCAGGAGCACACCGCTGGGCCAGGAGCAGACACTGGGGTGCGGAACTTGATCCGTTATTCAAAAGTGGTCCCGTGTTGGCCGGCGCCTCCTCTGGTGCTGGCGAGGTGCGTCTCCCTGAGCACATATCTTCGCTGTTTCGTCGTGGTGGCGTCTTCGCAATGATTACGTCACTTGAGATGTTCTTTTTGCGGCCTAACGTGGCCTACGGGATGTTGGCTTAGAACTACATTATTGTTGGCTTCTCTACATTATTTTAATGAAACCTACGTTGTTCGACGGATTCCTTCTCATGAGGCGCTTTCGTTGTGCGCGTCTGTGTCATTGCTTGAATGGGCGATAATTTTCGATTTGTATCAGTCGCATTTCATCTCGTGAGTCGGAGAAGCGCGGTAGCAGGTATGAGCTCGAGTACCAGAATTCCTCTCAGATCTTCGGTCACTTATTTGCAAGTATCCGCGTCTTATTAGATCAAGGGTCTATTATATGTAAGAGGTGTACCTCGTTTCAACTTTCATTCATGTTTCGAGAGAGTATTTTTCTACGTTTTAAACATTGAAAGCTTTGTGGAGCGTTTGGGAAGATATGGTGGCTAATTCGTTTGGAGTTACATGCGAGTTACTTGCTGACAAATGGTAGTTTCATTTCCACTGCGTCCTTCTAAATGATTTTACGCAGTATGACCCTGAAGCACGTGGAATTTTAGGGAAGTCGTGTCTACACTTTAGTAAGTTATTGGCGAGTATTCAAATTTTTCATTTACAAAGTTAAGCCTTCATTTTCTAACCTGATGGGAACCTCTGAGGAGACGTCAAAGGTTTAGGTTAGTTAGGTTTAATTAACGCATGTTATGGGGACTGGCACCCTGAGGAGGCAACAATCCTGTTCGGCTCCCTTCTGGAATTCCTGTTAGGAATCTAATTTTTTGCTCACTCAGATGCGCGGAGTTGATGTTAAAATTGACGAAATTTCTTTTCATTGCGGTGATTATGCTTAAAATTTGTAAGTGCTGCCACCTAGAAGTTTCTACAGAATGTATCACCATTTGATTTTTCGCGCTTTTGCACGGGATTGTTGAACGAGACTAATCGTGATGCCAAACCGCCCCGGGCTTCTTAGTGTTGCGACCGTATGTTTTGTAATCTTCTGCTACTGATTTCTCTGGCTTGAATGTTGAAGTGCTTATGCAGCTGCCCTAATTCTGCCTGGAACCCTTCTTCTGGTTGTGGTGGCAATTTAATTTTCGTGGTTTTGTTTTGCAAGTTGGAGACAATTTACTGTCGGTTTTAAGACGAACCCTGTGCGTCAGCGCGAGCTTTGCCGGCGTCTTTAGAGCTTTGCCAGGATTGCCGTTCATTTCCTTAGCTCAGGTTTCACCTCGGCGCATGGGCTGATTCACACGAAGGAGTCAACCAAATTGTCTGTCATCTCGGATCAGCCCTGAGTCGAAACTATCGCTTTCTGAATGACGAAGTCTCAGTTTCGCATTGCTTCACTCTGTCTCCTATCTTGGTAATATTGTTAATAGTTTTTTTTATTTCTGTTGCAACCACGTTCAATAGTGGCTGTTATTTTAAATTTGGAAGAAATTCCTATCAAAAGCGTTTGTGACAACTCTAATGTGTGATTGTTGGAGTGTAAGATGTTTCAGCGAAACGCTAGGATCAAAGCACATCAGGGAAAAATGTGAAGAAAAGTTACAACTTTGTTTAGATGTGCTTTGTTGATTTTTTCAGATTTCGCAGTTTGTACGAGTTGGGGGCCTTTAGAGTGTGATGATACTCAACATCCCCAACCAATGAAAAAGATGAACGAATTTCACATATTTCAAATTTCTCTTCTCTATTTTCCGCTACTTGTAAAAACCGTACGTGTACCACTTCATCTTTAACTATGATGAATTCAAACGAGACTATATGCTTACCAACTTCTCTGAGTTTAACCCTTTATTGGATAAATTAATCTCTGCTATATTCACTTTAAACAACTCAGAAGAATGTGTTCTTGGTGAAGCATTGACGCAACTGATGGAATATTTCATGAAATAGTTCATAAATTCCTTTATTCAGCAAACCTCTTTGATTCCTACTAGAGTACGAATGGTGTCTTGGCCTAAAAACTGAGGTTCCATGAAGATGATCGAGTATTGAGAAAATGTTTTTAGTTAACCTGCACAGCGTTCCTGTAACACGTCAGATCCGAACTTGTACTTGCGATGCGTTTATTTTGCAACTATCATCGGTTAAATATACCAGGGGGTGTAACATGTGTTCTAGACATGTGTTCATAAAAAGCTTCTTTTATAGGAATGATGACTAAATTTTTAATTTTGCTGTGAAACATTACTTACCACCGTTGAATGAATAAAGCTGACCGAACAAAGTGAAACTGTGAATTTGTTTCCGCTATAAATTTGAACGTTAGTAATGATTAGATATTTTCAAGCTGTTAATTGAGTATATCTTCGCACAAATCTGCTCAATAGGAGTCAGTCTCGAACCTCAGGAATCCGGTGCCGTCAAAACTTAGGAACCCACGCATTAAGGGGCTGTATTTATTTTTTATAAACATTGTTGGAGCCTGTGAAAGGTACGTGATATATTGGATTTGTCACTTAATTCTGGTCTTACGACTTCAGTTTTGTTTCAATTATCCTGAAGGAAAATTACACTGCTGAGTGCTGGTGTACGTGTTCTATTCACAAGAGTTGAACGAAGAAATGGTTAGTTTTATGCAAGGCGTATCGTTTTCACCTGTAGAACGGAGAAAACTTTACCCTTTCACAGGGGTGTCCGGGATAAATTTGACAGAATATCATTTTATTTTTATTTTTTCAGATTTTAAAAATTTATTCATACCAGCTAGGCTTGAGTTTTAAAGTTTAAACCCTCCTTCACTCGTATACACGATCCCAAGAATGGATGACTGGGAGCCACCTGAATCATGGAGAGAATAACTTGCATCATGATGATTCGCGACGGCCATCAAAATAAGGAGATTATGGTCGCTGCTCAATGTTCCCTGAACACTGTAAAAACAATCCGGCATGAACTAGAGAATTGCAGTAAAGACTACGAGGAGACTGAATTTCTTCAAACTGTCACGGTTTTCGGACGCGTATCCTCAGAGGGTGATGTGATGCACACAAATCCCAATGCTTAAGATTGGCCTCTAAACTACCTCGATCTTAACATAATGAATTATTATGCATGGGGCACTGTCGAGAAAGATACCAATCACCGTGCCAGTTCTACAAGAGACCAGTCAACCGATAGAATTAAAGTTGTTTTTGAGGGTCTTCCAAGAGAAAGTGTAAAATCAGCTAGCTCCAGGTTCCGGGCCCGGATTGAGGCTCCAAACCCGCTGAAGGCGGTTTATTTTGAGTAAAACTCTTTGAAAATAGTCTAATTTTTTAACCTATAAAATTTCTTTCGATTCAATTCAATTTTATAGATACCAAGCGCTTTTTCTTTTTCCTTATAAACCCCTCAGGGGGATACAATTATTGTATCTATGGGAATTAGCGCACCAGGGGGACAATGTGAGGGCCCGAGCTGATAGTTAGGTTGGCCTTCTTTTTGTTGAAATATAATGTTTTTGTTATGATAAGGACCACCTATTTCCGTTTCACTGCTGTCCTGTTTTTCAGCACCTACTACTTTCTTCTTCAACTTTGGTATTGTTTCATAATCTTCTTTCACAATTTACTGTTTCTATGCCCTTCCTGCGTAGATTCCGCGTTTCCTTGACTTCATACTTCATGGTGCCTTCTTCCTTCCTCTCTTTGGATCGCATTTATTGCTGCGGGCAGGGAGGCTAAAACTAACGACTAATCTAATCTTTATAAATCTGTCTTATTTAGTTATGTTAGTGGGTGTTGCTTTCTGCCTTGGGCATGAATGATACTACCTCAGTTTGAAGTTTCGGTAGATAACGGTGCTATTTTCGGCGTCATTTATGCAGTCTCTACTGCAGTGTGGCACGAGTATGAGGACGCGAGGCTTGCCCTGCAGCCGCTCCGGACTTGGGATCGGTGTGAGGCGCCGCCCCGGAAGTCCGCTAGTTCTCAGCGGCCCTGACGTGGCCCGGCCAACTCCAGAGTTACGAACGCGTGCACTCAATCTTAACTTTATCGGACTGCTGCTCCAAGGCAATAAATTCCCTCGGAGCTGATTTGCGTGCTCTCTTCCTTTATAGCTCGAAGACGAGTGACTGCTTGCTGGCTCACTCTCCCGCCTCGTCTTGCATAACCTGCTTATTTGACCATCTAGCGTATTGTTGCGCTCGAACTACGCAAACGCTGCCGATATTCTCACTATAGTTGGGATCTTATTTCTTTTATTGAAGGTGTTTTTCAGTGAGATGTTGTGTTTTGCATTGCTGTTTACGTCTCACATTCTTTACTGGTTTATACATGATTATTTCAATTTTTCTATGCCTCGATCGTTACGTTTGTTACCCACTCATGCCTGCTGAATGCCAGTGGATGTGTGAGGACTTATGGCTTCTGATGGCTCAGGTGTTGAAGTCGTCACTGCGGAGCGCCATGCTCTCAGCTGAGAGGCTCAACTGAGCGCGTATTCCTCGACGCGCGCTAGGAGATTGTCAGGGTTCCCAACCTCGTCTTGAAGAGGTGTTGTCGGTCTGTTCTCGTCTGCATTACTGGCATAATTTTGCAGGCTATAAAGGCGTGACTTGTTTCTCAGTTGGATCATGGCGTTGTATGATGTAGGTTACATTTGGTGAAAAGATATTATATTTTCCCCCTTTATTCTGGTCAATATGGCCGCCAGAGTTGTACCTTGATTTGTAATTTTATATGCTGCATTATTTTTTATTCCTTAAACCCATATTTATTTGATCTATTTACTTCATTTTTTGCATATCTTTAAACCGTTCTCTGCCTTTGTTGAACGGTTACGAACGGTCAATAGTGGTCATTGTAATTAAATTTGCTCAAAAAATTTATTTTTCTGAGTAATTACTTCTATGGAGCAACTGATGTAAGTTTAGATCGAGTGGGAGGTATATGTTTAATTTATTGCAGAAATTTCCTTTTTTTGTGTTAACTGATGCCAAAAAGCTCGTGATCTGATGACTCGCAACCCGCGAGAGATATGAATGTTTCAATTGGTTCCACCAACATTTAAACTTCAACACTTGGCTTCTTGTGAAGCGATTTGGGAGTCCTGATTATTTCGGGAATTTTAATGACTATAATAGCTGGAAACTTTTCAGAGGTCGATATTGACTTTATTCTTTATCGGTTCTTTAGCCCAGTTTTGAATGGCCAATTATTGAAGCTTCCTTTTCTACTGATAATTTGAGCTTCAATTCCACAACAGCTTTCAATTGAGTGATTGCTCTCTAGGTCGAGTTACTCTCATATTATTTTATACTGTGTTTGTTTCCCAGTTTTTCTTTCCTTCTTTTTGCTGGCTGTTGTTTATTAAGGCTTTCCTCAATTAAGAAGAAGATATGGGAATAAATGCTGCTCAAGTATGTGTTACCATGAAGTGTCATGTGTTGCTCAACGCTCCTGGTAATATCCTTGCCTACGGTGATGTTAGGAGCCCTTAGTCGATTAAATTTGGACATATATGTGACATTTGAAAATGAACTGAAGGTAGCGAAAGTTATTTCACAAATATTGACTGACTTATTGGGAATATTTAATGAGAAATGATTACGACTGAACTGTGTCGGAAACTTCACTACTGTTGTACATGGTTTTAAATCCAACAAGAAGCCAAAACATGTTGATGTTAATGCGGATGATGTCCTTATCTCGCCACCACTTTCAGCAGTTCTCTCTGAGCTTGGTGCTGATTACCGATTTCCATAGTATAATTGACCTGCACTTTATTGTTCTTTCTTAGAGTCTTGACTTCGATTTCAAGAACACGTCGATCAAGTCAGCAGTTCTTCTTATTCAAAGTATTGGCTTGTGTGAGGATATCGCGAAGTTTGCGTGAACGAGCGTTGCAAATTTGTGCCGCGTCCGATGATGTTGTATCTAAATTTGTGGCGCTGCGTAGAGCCGAGCTCTTGGGAGCCGGCCTCCCTGGCGCTGCTCATGTTTAAATTAGCAGTTGTCTCTTGCGCCACTTGACAAACCATTGCCGCCACTTTACACTCTGCTCCCTCCCATTAGAACTCTTTCCTTCTCTCTCATTTCTTGTGACTTCGTCACGTCCACTCCTCAGTTCTTATGAGTTTATTCCACCACCTTAAGGCATCGCGTCAATCTCCCGTTGTAACTGAAAACTCGAAATCCTTTACGAGTATACTCGTGTCTTAAAAATATTAAGCAGATGATAATTTTTCGTAATTTATTTTTGGGTTGATACCATTATAATGTATTTTTGTCTTTGCATTACTGACGAAAATTTGGCTGGTAAATACGTACTACAACAATCGGTGGAACACCGCAGTTAGATATCAGAACAACTAGCGTCGTGCATAAGCTTCGAATTCTGGAACCGGAACCAACGTTTCGCACTCACGCTGTTCGTAGACTATATAAAGAATAGCCAGATATTTTCCTGTAAACTTATGACATTGAAAAGCTATGATGGCCCTTCCATGTTCTGAGAGCTCACAGTTAATCATTCAAGTTCAATAATTTTGTTATTCATTTGACTTTGTTGGCTGTTGGTGACTGAGTAACTGTAAATGAGTACAATATCACTGGTGTTAATATTAATTCAAAGTGATAGGTGATGCTAAAATTCGTTTCTTCTAAAATTCAATTTTTAAATCAATGAGTAGGAACTGTTAAAATTTGAGCATTTTGTCTGGTAATGAGGTGGTTCACAGTGCAATATTGCGCTAAATTTACACTCCTTATTGTTGTGAAATTTCTTGAATGAAGAGCGTGAATGCCATCGGGCAACTGCTTCATATCGCGTTATTCCGCGGTGCCTCCCTACCAGCTTCAATCACTTTGTCTAGATGCGGCCTATAAAGTTGCTTGTTAGTTCTTGAGAAACTGTTGTCGTTTGCCTCTCTAAGATTGCGCCCAAAAGTCTCCCTTCTCGCCGAGGCCACAACATCTTGGCGCCCTCGGCCGCTCTGATGCCGCGTCGCTACATTTTTCACGCATTGAAAACGATTTAGAAGATTCTTCGCCGCAGTTCCATTAATATTTCAGCGATCCATTTTCTTTGGACAGTTTTTGAGGATACTTTCCTCGGTTCGAATGAAGCACTCCTGGAGTAACTCGAGACCCTGCCGCCAAAATCCTCAGCTCCTAAAGCTGCTCCCTCTGCAACGATTGAGGAACTACTGTCTCGGTTGTGAATATTTGCTCATCATTCTTTGATGATTTTCTCTATTTCACAACACTACTCGTCAGTGCATGAATGTCCATTGTCATCTGCATACACATGAAGTTAATGTCGGCTCACACAAAGAAATCTATAGTAGTGCATCTATTGTTTGTATTTATTATGTGTGTGTGTATGTATGTGAGACACTTGAGAAACTTTAGCTCACATTTGTTTCACTCGAGCTCACATTTGGCTCACTCGAGTCGGCACTTGAGAAACTTTAGCTCACATTTGTGCAGCACGTGCGTAGCGCCCCTGTTATGTTTGGAATGCGTCTTCAGCGCACGCGCAGGACGCACGAGCTAAATTCTCACGTCGTCAAGCAAACGAGGCATCTTACAACCGTTCGTCATCGAAAGCTACACCGCTCCATGTGCGCTATACAAAGTCCATTGAATAATTATCGGTAATCTTATTCAAAAGACAGTAAGACACCAAGCAAATTTCAAATCACATTCTTGAGTATTGATTGTGAAATCCAGACGACGTATATCTGAGGGGCGTGTTCTTCGTTTTGAGATTGTTTTAAGTGCTCGGCAAGCAGTATTGCATATCATCGTTTTGAATAATCATTTTTATGAAACGATGGGTATCAGCCGTTGTATGAAACGATGGGTATCAGCCGTTGTATGAAACGATAGGTATCAGCCGTTGTATGAAACGATGGGTATCAGTCGTATGAAACGATGGGTATCAGCTGTTGTATGAAACGATGGGTATCAGTCGTTGTATGAAACGATGGGTATCAGTCGTTGTATGAAACGATGGGTATCAGCCGTTGTATGAAACGATGGGTATTAGTCGTATGAAACGATGGGTATCAGCTGTTGTATGAAACGATGGGTATCAGTCGTTGTATGAAACGATGGGTATCAGTCGTTGTATGAAACGATGTGTATCAGCCGTTGTATGAAACGATGGGTATCAGCTGTTGTATGAAACGATAGGTATCAGCCGATGTATGAAACGATGGGTATCAGCCGTTGAGCTCTGAACAAACCATGAAGCTGGAAGAGCACGTTTCTGGGAAACTACTTTTGTGTAGGATTTAGCTAAAAAATTGCTTACTAAGATAGGTAAAATGGGAAATTCCATTAGATTTGTACCTGGACTCGACGGATCTCGCGTGTTCCAAAGCCGCTGAAATGAGCCTTAGATCACTGCTGGGTCAAATTCGATGTGTGTGGGATGAGGCCTTACTTTCATTGTTTACGCACTGCTTCCAAAGATTTCTGGGTTTCATTTTCTGTCAAAATTTAGATGTAAACATAAGCGTTCACTTCCACTACCTCCGGAATGAAGACCAAAAGTGACTGGGATCCGTCAGAAGCAACTGAGGCCCACACCATCAGTCGAGCTAGTTTGCTGCGGTTGAAATGAGTGCGACTGCCTTCAGACAACTCCCTTGCATCATGTGCTAGTCTATCATTTCCTGAGTTAAGGGCAACTTCCGCTGTAAAGACTTCCTAGTCAAACCAGGTGAACAGTGTCGACGGCCCGCTGGATCTAGTAACTTCATTGCAGCCCTGTATTGCTGTTACTCCTTGGAAGTTGCCTAAGTGACTGTTTGCGTTTCTTTTTGCGTGCACTTAATCCTGATCGTGCTTGAATGTTCTGTGCATAGGTGAGCTCCCAGGGTAAGATCTGAGGTCCTAAGCTGAAAATTACGTTAGCCTTCTTTTTAGTGAAATAAATTAGGTGTACTGTTTCGTTAAGGACTACATTGTTTTGGTTCAGTGCTGCCCTTTTTCAGAACCCATTACTTTCTTCTTCAACCTTTATTTTGTTTCATAAGCTTCTTTCAATCTTCCTGTTTCTACGTGCAGTGTGGGAACACGCCGTGTGCACAGATTCTCTGTTCCCTCAATTACGTACTGAAATGGTGCTTTCTTACTTCCTCTCTTTGGAACACCTTTGTTGTGGCTCAAGCCAACTGATAATCTAATTTTCTTTGTACACAAATAAGGTTGAAATATGTAGTCGTCTCATGGTCACGCTTCTAGAGGATTTCGTATCCTCATCATGACCGTTTATGCAACTCTTTCAGCAGGTACAGAATGTTTTCGCCCAGTAATGGACTTGCTGGATGTTGTGCCAGTTTGTATGGCGTTTACGTACAAACAAGACATTTTTTACAAGATTACAAGACACTTTTAAATCGCTCTTTATCATTTTCAAGGCAACGAACGATTTAATCGCATTTTGATTTGGGCGCCATAGCTTCAAATCATACTCGCAGACGCACGCGTGCGTGAGACTCTAGTAAGACACTGCAATTATTTAGGCATTTTTGTCTACATCCTAATTTTTCAGACCAATTGTAAGAGTGAAATTGTTTTTCTGGAACAACCTCAAGTACCGAGATACTTTTTTTTGCATATGGCAAAGTACGGAAGTGCATTTGACCGGTAGAAGAGTTCTGTAAAAACTTAGAAATTATCCCTTGCATGGGGAAAATTTCAATTGAGAGGTACCGCGTGTTGCGACAGTAATGAAACATTCAAGTTATATGTTTTTGCGATACTGCTAAAAATTGATTAGTCACAAGTGTCGAAGTTTCTTTCGCCTTTACATGCCCGTTCTTATTCTCGTACTTCCTACACAAGTTACTTTTATTTCGTCTCCGATAAGCTGCAAATTTCTTCTTCGTCTATGGTGTTTGGAACATTTTGAGTCTTTCGGATTTCTTTTCCTTAACTCAATAGCTGGTTTGTGACGTGCGTGGAACAAAAAATAGTTTCACGACCGAAATTCGCGCGAGTGTTGTGAGGCTCGGCGCGCTGTTGGGCGGTGACATTTTTACTCGACGCACCTCGCCTCTTTCTCTTCATTACCGCCTAACTGAAGCTGTCGCTCTTCCTTCCTCTCCCACGACTCCTCCCAGAGAGCGCGTCGTCATCCTGTGGTCACTCGTCTTCAATATCCATGAAACAAGTTTCGTCTCATCACTCTTCCTAATTTAATTCATCCTCGTAAAAAGCCTAATTCTTCCTTCCACCTGTAGAATCCTGTTCCTTTTTTACTGAGCTCATCATTGGGAAAATTTTCTCGTTTCCTCACTGATAGATCTTAAGACTTACGATCCTGAAGAAAAGACTAATTTTTTCCCCTTGATCTTTTTGTTTTTCTTCGTTCCAGCGGTCACTCTCCTTTCGAATGCAAGAAACCTCTTCATCTGCAGGCTCGTTTTGTTGAACTCGTTCTTTCGTTGCGAGAAGGCTGCGTTTTTCTGTTGGTCCTCTTTTCGTGCCTCTCATTTCAAGTGCGCCGTTTTGTGTAATTTTTTTTACGTGGTAACTGCAACATGGGTCTGCACTCCGGCACTGGCCCTTTGTGGGTACTTGACTGCCTGCCGTGCTAAAGCTGGCTCTCTTAAGGAAGCGCTACAATGGTGCGCTCCGTGTGTCCAATCGAGTGTGAGCCGTCCGGCCTGGTCTCCCTCCGACCTGCCATAGTGCCAGCCATCTTATTTACCTTCACTACAATTGCCTCTGTAAATATGATCGCTGATTTTTAGACTGCCTTCCTCTATAGCCCAGACCTCAAAGGTCAGTGGGCATTTCCTCTTGACGTTGGGACCTAGCTGTTCTAGCTCTTTCGTGTTTTCTCTTCGTTTGCCTTCAGTGCGCTCTAATTTTACACTCAAGTTCATTTTCATATCTAATAGAATATTCAGGTTGATACCTTAGAATTAGCTCTATTCATTTATGGCGTTGTACAATTGATCTAAGCTACTGTTTTAGTTTTCTGAATTCCTTGTGCACGAACCAATATTTTATAAGCGTTTTACATTTTTTTAATGCAAATATTCATTTTGTTGCACACGCACTCATTAATTAATCGAAAGTTTTCCCTTCAGTACCCGACACAAGTCCTGCTAAGGAAATGTACCGGTTAGCGCACTATGCTGACATGGCATTGTGCGGACATGTTTCTCAGAGACTCCTAAGATTCATTAGATCTCATTCGAATGGTATGCGCTGAGTGTCCATGTTCGACACAGTATAGGGAAAAAGCACTCCTCGACAAGATTTTAAGTTTTTCGTTACGTGTTTAGCAATGTCTGCAATAGGAGTCAAGTGCATTGAGCTTTTCTGTATTATCTTTCCTTTCGCTCCTTCGCCTCGCTGTAGCAAAAAAGTAGCATTTTGCGTGCCTGATTTAATTTTTACTTGTGCTCTTCGAGTTAGTTGCATACAATGTTTTGTTTGTGTTTGCTTATACCTCAGGTATGTATTTCCGTTGGTTTATACACCCTATGTGTTTTGCCCGTGGTGTTTTTAATTAGCGTAGCTGTTCTCTTATGAGCATTTGTTGTCTGTTCACATTTCACCAGTTACAGTATGTTATTTCTTGAAGTGTCAACATCAGATTGCGTTACAATACTGCCAGTGTCACGTCCTGCTGCATTACTTCCATGCTAAATATTTTTTATAAAACAAGTAGCTGCTGTCGAGGCATTAGTGTGAATGCTGCTCTCATCTCACGTAACATTTATTTCTCCGGACATCTTCTCAAATTTACGAGCATATTTTCGTCGGTAATAATCTAAAGAGTTGTGTCGTCACGAGCTCGGTGAGGTTTTCGTGCTCTTTGTCTCCGAGGCGAGTTGTGTTGTGGAGAAGCGGCTAATGCAGCTCAGGCTGAGCACATTACACTTCCTTGGTGGAAACTGCCCAAATTTTGTCCGTTTTCTCACTTTCGGTTACTTCTACGACCCTCCAAATGTGCAGCACTACCTGCCTGACTCACGGACGCGCCTTAGAGCACTAGTTTCATTTCTTTAGTTTTCCAAGTATAGATTGAGGCTTCTGTCAAATTTTCTATGGCTTCTCTTTTCATGGTGTCAGATTCAGATTTATAAATATCGTGCAGCGTGCGGTGCAACTACCTCAAAACCTGTCACTTGGCAGTCGTGTCTGTTGAGCATATAAAACAGGTCATTCAATTGAACGTATTTATTCTCGCTTTTTAACGTTAACCATCTTATGCGGACGTTTCATGTGAATGCGGCTGTCCAGATAAAATATTTGCCGTTGATTAAAGTTATTTTTCATATCAATTCAACATCCTTGAAGATGATACGAAGTTATTATCTATATTGTTCATGCATTGTTCAAATACCGAAATAACGTAATTCTAATAAAAAGAAAATCCCTATTCTAGTGTCTGACCATTCCTTTGTAAAGCTTGCTTCTTTTCCCAATTGTGCAGAGAAGGACTTAAATTTTTATTGAAATTCTTGTTGGTCCTTAGACTCCATCAAAGAATTCTTGACGTGTTCCATCAATCGCATCCGATTCCTGAAATTGTGGTCGCGGGTCGGCAACCGAGACCACCTCCGTCTCTGTGCTCGATTGGCTTCTCTGGCCACAAAGGGAAAGAAAGGAGAGGAGGCAGGCAACGATTGCCTAGTGTGTGTAAGTTCGACACTGGCATTGAGACTGATGGTGTACTTACTGCGTTTGCTCATTGCAGAGGAGGTTCTTGCTCTGAAGTTTCATTTTCACGAGTTCAAGTCCTGTATAATATCTTAATCCTATCTATTCCACAATTGAAATGGTTATAATTTAACCAGTATTGAAATTTTTTCTCTGGCTGTGAAGAATACGTATGAGAATATGTAGTTTGAGAAGCCATTAAATAAAATTGGCGGTCGAAGGCTGTTTTGCTTCCTGCTCCTTAGTGTATGTCGATAGCTTTCCCTTCCTAAAATGATCTTAAATCGACGGCCCTGGTGTTGATAATTTCTCAACGACAGTTACAAATTCACGTACTTCTGCTACGACTATGTTTTGACTTCGAGTTCAGGAGCTGGTGACAAATTTCATTTGGACCTTTAATTTTGAGAGAATACACGCAGAGTTTGCCGGTCTCTTGCCTAGATTATGACGCTTGTAACAACTATTATGTTGTACAGACTGGCGAGTTTGAGTTGCATCGCCTTACGTGCTTAGCGACAGGCAAGTGCGCACGTTCTTTTTTCGGTGCTTTATAAATGCGGAGCAGTATAAGAATTGTCGTATGTCTTGATCAATTTCGTAAGAGCGTGCATTCAGAATTGAACATAATCAGTCGAATATTTGTTTCAAATCACGAGTTCCGTTTGTGTTTGTCCGACTCATTTATTCAGTTTTCAAATGTGTTTGGTCCATTTTGACAGAGGTTGTTTCGATGCGCATTGGTACAAAACTAGGTCACTTTGTCATCGCTATTTTTGTTTCAATTTATGTAATTTCTATTCACTGTTGGTCCAATCTTCGTCTCTTTGTGGTAGACTGTCTCCTTTATCCTTCAGTTAAAAATCCTTCTCCTTTTTCCAGCACCTCGGTCGTTTTTGTTAACTTCTAGCCCTCGGTGGTTTCGCTGAGAATAAAGTTGGCCCGATATGTGCTAACCTTTTTTATTATGGCAATCATAAGGAAAGTTTAGGCCATTTGTATGAAAGGTCACGTGGTGCGGTGCAGAATATAAAGTGCGCGCTCGATAACGCCGTGCCTCACTCTTATTGGGGCTAACTGGCCGGCTCCTGGCGTCACAAAATCCAGGGACTGATTCCCTGTGCGCTGCCCTGCGTCTCGTGTGGTCTGCCGTCCTGGGACCGGTGCTCTGCGCCTGGCTCGTCTGCCCTGCGTCTCGTGTGGTCTGCCGTCCTGGGACTGGTGCTCTGCGCCTGGCTCGTCTGCCCTGCGTCTCGTGTTGTCTGCCGTCCTGGGACTGGTGCTCTGCGCCTGGCTCGTGTGGTCTGCCGTCCTGGGACTGGTGCTCTGCGCCTGGCTCGTGTGGTCTGCCGTCCTGGGACTGGTGCTCTGCGCCTGGCTCGTCTGCCCTGCGTCTCGTGTGGTCTGCCGTCCTGGGACTGGTGCTCTGCGCCTGGCTCGTCTGCCCTGCGTCTCGTGTGGTCTGCCGTCCTGGGACTGGTGCTCTGCGCCTGGCTCGCCTGCCCTGCGTCTCGTGTGGTCTGCCGTCCTGGGACTGGTGCTCTGCGCCTGGCTCGTCTGCCCTGCGTCTCGTGTGGTCTGCCGTCCGGGGACTGGTGCTCTGCGCCTGGCTCGTCTGCCCTGCGTCTCGTGTGGTCTGCCGTCCTGGGACTGGTGCTCTGCGCCTGGCTCGTCTGCCCTGCGTCTCGTGTGGTCTGCCGTCCGGGGACTGGTGCTCTGCGCCTGGCTCGTCTGCCCTGCGTCTCGTGTGGTCTGCCGTCCTGGGACTGGTGCTCTGCGCCTGGCTCGTCTGCCCTGCGTCTCGTGTGGTCTGCCGTCCTGGGACTGGTGCTCTGCGCCTGGCTCGTCTGCCCTGCGTCTCGTGTGGTCTGCCGTCCTGGGACTGGTGCTCTGCGCCTGGCTCGTCTGCCCTGCGTCTCGTGTGGTCTGCCGTCCTGGGACTGGTGCTCTGCGCCTGGCTCGTCTGACCTGCGTCTCGTGTGGTCTGCCGTCCCGGGACTGGTGCTCTGCGCCTGGCTCGTCTGCCCTGCGTCTCGTGTGGTCTGCCGTCCTGGGACTGGTGCTCTGCGCCTGGCTCGTCTGCCCTGCGTCTCGTGTGGTCTGCCGTCCTGGGACTGGTGCTCTGCGCCTGGCTCGTCTGCCCTGCGTCTCGTGTGGTCTGCCGTCCTGGGACTGGTGCTCTGCGCCTGGCTCGTCTGCCCTCCATCTACTGCTGGCCGGTCCAGGAACATGTCTCGTCGCGTGTCGTACAATTTCAGTCGTAGTATTTTTAAAACGTTTTAATCAAATTCAAATTACTTTCAGCTCATACTTTTTATTTGTAAGGGATGACTTAGCGAGTAACGTTTGAAAAAGCTCAATATTATTCATTATGCAATTAAGAGTTTGAATCTTTAGAGCACTAACCACGTTCGTTTTTGGGACGCGTTTCTTTGTTGATGAAGCGCGTTTTGAGCCATGGAAAAATTACAAGAATGCAAACTTGTGTCTACAAGCGTGAGTTAGCATGTGAGCCTCTGCGCGCTTCTGTCTTCGAAATGTTTTATTCTAATTTTCTTGCTAAAATGTACCGAAATGTTTACTCTAAACTCGTGATGAGTTAATTAACTGTATGATAAAACTTCATTTCACGGTTGTGTTCCTTTTTCGCAGTCGAGTACTGACGACCTTCCTCTTGCCTCCATGAAACCACGCTGAAATTGAAGGATTTCTTTAACCCGGGGAATTATTTAATTTTTGTGCTCAAGAAAAAAAAACACTTCGACCTCGATAAAGATACGTGATTCTTCATTGTTTGGAGAGCAAAATAAAATAGCCAGATCGTCAGTGTGCCTGAGGCCTCCTGCTCTGCATGGCGTTTTTTCAGAGGTCTATTGAAATTATTCCTTCGCAGCGAGCATGCATTTTAAAGAGTCATTTTGCATAGAATATTTGCTTGGTGTGTCTTTTGGTGGCTGTGAACTGTTATTGATATCATGTGCATAGCTGGCATACTAAAATTGGGATGGGCGCGCCTCACTTCGTATAGAAATGCATTTCGCCGACAAGCTTAAAATATCGGGCCAGCGCCTCCTTTTATTCATTTTTGAGACGAATTGATGTTTCGAAGAATATTCCTCGCATTGATTTTGAAGAACGCTTGTGCTTGTTGCACCTTAGGAAAATAGGGATTAATGCAATCGCTGTCGGAGTTTGCTGTTTCGTGACGCTGTATTCCTGTTTCCACTCCTGACGCGACTATTGAAGCCTCGCTGTGAAAGAAACGCGCGAGCTTTACTTTTGTGAGGGAACGACGCTTCAAGTGGGACGAACGAGAGGTTTCGACCAAATGAAGTCGTAGAAACTCTGCTTTAACTCTTACATTGAATTCGATGTGGTGAAACTTTCGGTATTATTATTGAAAGAAGCACGCCGATGAGAAACAGCTGAGTAAGAGGCTCATGACGAGATCGGCCGAAATGATCTATCGATTTCCTCTCTTGCACTCACTAAAAAAGGAAAGAATACCGGATGATCGAACTGAAGTAATCTACCGTTGTCAGTTATAGGGATTGCAGTGAGGAGCTCTTGCATTTTATAAGACGGCTCGGGAGGCTGCTGACTGATTGATGATCTCCACCACATAAAGAAAATCTGTGATTGAAGTTTGAGATTTGCTATTTGGGTTCTATGGTCTAGAAATCGTTTGATTGTTTGCAGTTGAAGTTTTTTCTTTTGTAAAATATCCGTATTGGGAGTATGAGCTAACTCCAATTTCCAAGTTGAATTGCCTCACTATTTAAGGATAAACATTAATTAATGACCTAGTTTTTTCTTCAAATGGAACTTTTCCTTCTACGGTGAAGTACATTGAATGAGTTTTTTTGCCCATTATTTCTTAAACAATTAATTATGCTGTCTTATGTCTTATAGTTCATGTGTTGGTGAAATAAATTAACTTTAAATCACTCCATGAGGAGCATGGGTTGCTGTAAATAACTAACTTTTCATGAAATTATCTTGAACATCTAAATGAATGGTCTTATTTTTGGGTCACCTGGAATTTGAGATGTATTTGACTGTTTTTCTTCTCATTAAGTTTACCTAGCTTAAGCTAGGCTGCTGCTGCGGCTGCATTTGTCCATATTTGCAAATTACTAGAGACCCTGGTTGAAACGTGAGCCTAAATTTATTACTCGTTTCATCAAGTGCACTTATTTTTTCTTTGGACTTCAAATTTTGTGTGCTTGCACTGATAAATTTTATCTCAAATGCGTCATTTTACTTCGACCGAATCCAGTTTTGAAATTTCAGGTGTAGGATCGGAGTGAAAACCATTCGACTTACATCCTCTTTTGACCACTCAATGACCTAGTTTCATATATACACACATAGTTATTGGTTTTTCTATCCTCACGTCACATTTGCAACGAAAGAATCATCTTGTCGACTTGATCTTTCACCCAGCGGCAGCAGTAACAGCAAGAATTTCACCCAGCGGCAGCAGTAACAGCAAGAATTTCACCCAGCGGCAGCAGTAACAGCAAGAATTTCACCCAGCGGCAGCAGTAACAGCAAGAATTTCACCCAGCGGCAGCAGTAACAGCAAGAATTTCACCCAGCGGCAGCAGTAACAGCAAGAATTTCACCCAGCGGCAGCAGTAACAGAAAGAATTTCACCCAGCGGCAGCAGTAACAGCAAGAATTTCACCCAGCGGCAGCAGTAACAGCATGAATTTCACCCAGCAGCAGCAGTAACAGCAAGAATTTCACCCAGCGGCAGCAGTAACAGCAAGAATTTCACCCAGCGGCAGCAGTAACAGCAAGAATTTCACCCAGCGGCAGCAGTAACAGCAAGAATTTCACCCAGCGGCAGCAGTAACAGCAAGAATTTCACCCAGCGGCAGCAGTAACAGCAAGAATTTCACCCAGCGGCAGCAGTAACAGCAAGAATTTCACCCAGCGGCAGCAGTAACAGCAAGAATTTCACCCAGCGGCAGCAGTAACAGCAAGAATTTCACCCAGCGGCAGCAGTAACAGCAAGAATTTCACCCAGCGGCAGCAGTAACAGCAAGAATTTCACCCAGCGGCAGCAGTAACAGCAAGAATTTCACCCAGCGGCAGCAGTAACAGCAAGAATTTCACCCAGCGGAAGCAGTAACAGCAAGAATTTCACCCAGCGGCAGCAGTAACAGCAAGAATTTCACCCAGCGGCAGCAGTAACAGAAAGAATTTCACCCAGCGGCAGCAGTAACAGAAAGAATTTCACCCAGCGGCAGCAGTAACAGCAAGAATTTCACCCAGCGGCAGCAGTAACAGAAAGAATTTCACCCAGCGGCAGCAGTAACAGCAAGAATTTCACCCAGCGGCAGCAGTAACAGCAAGAATTTCACCCAGCGGCAGCAGTAACAGCAAGAATTTCACACAGCGGCAGCAGTAACAGCAAAAATTCATGCTCGGTTATCCTCTAAGTTGAAGCTTTTCTGGCACAGTGTTATAGTGAATAAATAAACTTAAATCATATAGAAAGTGTCCTTGAAATAGTAATACCTTGGAGCAGGTTCACACTCGAGCTGTTCATTGGTATGAAAGAAGACTTCAATTCTTGACTTTTTTCAGCGAATGCCGTACTCATTCGCGCTACGAATTAAAAGGTAACTGAATAAAGAAATTAATATTTTTCTATGCTTTATAAATCTAATAATTTCTAAAAAATATTCGTAAAGTTTATTTCCGTCATATTCAATTTTTTTCTGCCCTAGAAATAGATCGAATATTTTGTGTATGCAAACTCTACATGTACACGTAAATCTGTGATTATGTTAGCGTAATTATTTCACGCATGTTATTTGCACTCGTATCAAATTTTGATTTTTATTTAATGAGAACTAGATTATACTGTTAAACTATTTGTATGAAAGTCTTCTCAGTTGAAATAAAATGCTGCGAGCACGATCTGCCGCAGGTGAAGTCTTGCGCGCACTCGCTAATGCGTGAAAAGGGGAGGAGCGAGAAACAGAATGAATATAACAGCTTTGTATTAGCGTGTAATCACACTTTCATGCTATTGTTGGAACTGGAAATGACGCTCATTGTTGTGACGTGACGATGGAGCTCGCACTGCTTATGAAGCTGGTTAGAGATAAAGATGGCAGCACGCTATAACTCTTCAGTCGTGACCGTGGCAGTAAATTAAAAACGTGCCGTGAGATAAGTGTACTGATAATTTTAGATGGCTTGCTTGTGGCGCTGAACACGCTCCTGGGATGCGCACTGCACTTGCGTGACGTACTGAAGGAAGCCTCATTGCGTGGGCCTCATTGGTGAGGATCGGACCTCCCGCAACTCTATCCGTGGGCCATGATCTGTTCCATCATCTCACGATTTCGTTTCATTTTCAACGAAAGAGCTTCTATAAAATTCGTATGCGCTTCGACAGAGTTGGCTTCTTGCCGTGCCAAATTGGTTCCAGACTTCGATGGCAGCCCATAAAACAGCGGCTACGCTTTTGTGCTCCCGCTCATCCTCGGCTCATTTGTTGTTGCTGCGCGACGCGCTCGGTTAAATGAACTTCAAAACAACCCTTGCAGCTCAGCGTGTTCGCCTTCTTATCTTTCCGCTTTGTGCATGTTTGTAAAATTTTGATAAATGGTTGAATTTGTCATTTGGACATTACACAGTTTTTGTCCCTATGTTATCTAGGAAACAGTGCGGTTCGTGTGGCTGTCTGTGTAGATCCGACAGCTAGAGAACTTGTTCTGTATCAGACTTCACATGTGTCCCGGATCTGCTTACGATAAAGACAAGGTATGAGTAACATTCTCCTTCGCGTTCACGTGCACCTGCCTGGCTCCTGACCTGCGTCCGGCTTTCCGTGGTATCTTTCGAGTTTTGGCCGAACTTCTATGTAAAAAGGCATATATTCATAAAATTTTAATCGAAAGTGTAAAACCTGTTATCTTTGCACAATGTGCAATACGATGTTTGTTTCTTCCTGAAGCGTAGTACACGCTCCAGGTCAACTTGGAAAGGACTCCCTAGGTGAAAATCTGGGAGTCGCCCCCGTATTTTCATTGAACCATTCGAGTAGCAAATGTTTGTTTCATCTCCTAGCCTTCTGTATTTGGAAATATCCTTATGAAGTTATCGGCACCAATATATTGTCGTTAACTAGAACGAAATAGATGAACAAATTGGCTGCGATTGATCAAGAAACAGAGAGAAAATGTACACCACAGTGTGATTTGGTGGGCACGCTTCCTACGACTGCGCTAATTTCATTAGATCATCAAGTGATCATTTTAAATAAGATTTTCATGATGCACCGGTGCGCATCGTGTTCGCCTGGTGGGAATCATATAGAAGTTAACATTTTTGAGTTTGTTGTTTCGAAATAAAATTTCTTCGCCATCTGTACCATCCATCTACTGGAGCTGGATATGTTAAATTTGCTAAGATAGTCGATCTTCACTCAAAATGACGTACCGAGTGCCGCAGTGATGATGTAGTTATGACGTATTAGCGAATAGAGACAAATACCATCGTTAGCTATGAAAGTATATATTATTAGTTAAATATTTGTCGTCTTGAGTAAATAGCATTGTTTTAAGTAAATACTCTTAACTGATACTTCAATTGACTGACCCCAAAATACGTCTACCGTAGATACCGTCGAGCACATGATACTGTAATGCATTGAGTCCTCAGCAAATCTAACTTGAAATATGATGTAAGATCTCACTTCGAGGAAATTAGATCTTTGTGAATGTACAATGACTCAAAGCTTCTCATCAAACGTCAGCTTCAAGTGCCTATCAGACTATTTTAACCCATAATCACGATACTGATATTGATATTGAATATTATTGTACTAAACTATATTTGTGTAAAATATGGAATTAGCTCTCGCAGAGAGTAAGATATGAAGTGGGTAAAGTGTACTTTTCTTTTGTTTGAGTAGAATGAATATTTTGTTTTGTTTCGAGCCATCAGTTTTCGGTTGACTGTTGTACTTTAGTTCAGCACCTATGTATTACTTCTTCCTTCAACTTTCATCCTGTTTCATAAAATGCTTTCATGGTTGCTGTTTCTACGCATAGGGTGTGCTGTGTGTACAGATTCTCCTTTCCATTAGTCTCGCACTAATTGGTGCTTTCTCCTTCTTTTCTTGGATACGCGTTTGTCGTGGTTAGTAAAACTTTAAAAAACTTTTAATCTAATTCAATCATGTGAAATGCTTCACGATGGTTATTATTAGGACCATCGTTTGGATTGAGTTCATGATGATCAACATCAAGGCGGATGACGATGACGATCGTGTCGCTGTAGGACATGAGAATAGCCTAAGCAACATCCCAGCTATGCACCTGCGTCTTGTTTTCAGCGAATCTAATGTGACGCATCGTGTCCAGCGGTTGCAGCTCGGTGACACGCAGTGATAACCTCAGGTTGGCAATTGGTTCCAGACCGGAGTTGGGGCTGTTTATGACCTGCGGGGATGTTGTAATAAATAGTGTCCTAGGCTCCTAGCCCTGCTCAACTGCGTAAATATGCCCGATAAAGTGACCCCTACAGCAGTTCATTCTGATCCGCTGTTGTCAGGGTACTTCGGTGCTAAGCTCATCTCGTATTTAGAGTCCAGACTAGTATTTTGAATCTTCAACGGAGTCGGGATCGCAGCATACATGAGATAATCTGCAACGGTGCAGCCAAGAAGCCTGTTGACTAACTCCACATCCTAGATGGAGCACTGCAATGTTTGGAGACGACACTGAATCTATCGAACGAACTTTGTTTAAACCGTTCATTAATGCTCAAGAGAAAGAATTCATTTGTACCGTAGTAGTGTCACGTCAAATAGTTGGAAGCCTAACTAATTCAAACGAAAATTTTAGTTCTTGTGTTGTTTCATTTTCTCTTTCTCAATTGAGAAAGCATCTACTAGGTAAACTTTCAGTGTTGAAATGTCCTCTCCTTGGTTGGCACCGTTTGTTTTTAGTCGTGGGGTGTGCGTGAGGCGGCTTATGCGTGATGGCTTGACGTAAAGTTTCTTTTACGAACATGCTTTCGAAGAAAGTACAGCGAGCATCATTTTTTCATCGAATTTTACGACAATTTAGAAATATTGGATATTCGAGCTTTGGGGATATTCTGTAGGAGTACCTAATATTGTTATGATACGTAGGTACTTGAATAGAGCTCTTTCTCGCTATCTCAGATTTTTATGTCGGTTTGAGCTGCATTGAAAACACTTTGTCACTTTTGAGTGGATCTTCGTGCGTCATTCATTTTTAGTTCTATATGGCTGTTGCTTCTGTGATAGCCTTTAACGCTTGAAAATATATTGAGTGAGGTTTTGTCAGTTTATAAAATCCAAACACAGTCTGTGTGTCCGTGCATTTTTCCCCCCACTTCATCATAATTCCACGATGGAGTTTCACATTTCACTTTTTATGCACATCATGTGAAGGAGGATAAGGCCGTCCTTATCGCGTTTATAAGCAGTTATGACTGGAGTTTTATTCCGTGCACAATGGGGGTCGTATTTTTGTTTGAGCAGCCTCTTGCGGAAGTTGTGATCGGTTTTGCGGGAGCTGCCTCGTGACCGCGTCTGTGATGCTCGTCTTCCGTCTAAGTTATGCATCAATTTTATGCGCCAACTTGGCCCTTAATTTATATGTTGGCTGAGTGCAGGATTAGTTGGAGGAGACGCGCAGCAGCGGGCTGGCGCTGGCAATACCTGCATGCCTTGCAAGCGTTTCCTTTCTTCATGATAGGCCCCGGCGCCTCAGTCTGCAGCGTCGGTGTACCAACTCGTGTTCCTTTTAATGCACTTCCCAAATCTAATCTAGTCCCTAACTTGTGTGAAGGATGAGGTTCCAGTTCAAGGTTATAAATAGCTTCTGAGAATTTGATGGTTGTTCAAATAAAATAAGTCGAATTCAAACTTCTGTTTTTTTATGCTTGATGTTGTTCAAACGCTCACGGTTGCCTTGGTCTACTTTTTTGGCGGCGAAATTATTTGGTTTAGATGAAAAAAAAACGTTTTATTTCTTGCAAATTTTGAACGACTCTTTTCAATAATATTGTACATGCGTGTACTAATATGGTTTGGTTAATATGGTCATCAGAACTCATTTGATATTATCCATTCATTATTCAGAGAGATATAATGGATATCTATCTCGTCAACATATCCTTTCTACAAGAAGTTATTTCTGCGGAGCTATTCTGGAAGAAGTTGGGGGCTTGGACCAAGAGAAGCTTTGTGACGTTCTGGTAATGTGAAGTCAGCTCGCCTACTAGAGCCCCTGCCTCATAGAGCGGAAGAAGCGCCCTAGGTGAGTGTCTGCCTCTCTGACGCAGCGAGCGATGTAGCAAACGCGGCTGCTCAGCGACGGTGCGAAATGAATAATTTCGAGAGGGGAAGTGTTGAGGGTGCGCATACCGGACCCGGCAGTAGCCTGAGCAGCTCTTCCTCCTAATGAAGTAGTCATTGCACTTAGGGCGCCCGTGTGCAGCGCAGCAGCGAGGCTACCTCTGCTAGCACACGCCAGTTACGTCTAGTGATTAGTCATGTACAGTATTTGTTTGTGTTAGTTTGTCCTAACACAATTTGAGTTAGCTCATGATTATTCGGTTTCTGATAGTTGTTTATTATCCTTAAATAGGAATTTTTTTCCCCACAAAGTTGCCCTGTTTTATTCACCCTCCGTACGAGGTCGTCAAATGTTCAGCCGATATTTCTTGGCTATCTGAATCAAAATAGATTTTCTTATCTAACAATACTCATAAGTCTCGAATGTCATTGTCTGCGGTGTCAAGCTTATGTGAAAAACGTAATTCAGTACCGTCTTATTGTTATTTAATACGCTGCATACCTTTCCAATTTTTGTTGCAGATCGAGCTTGACCTCGCTTGAGAATTGCTTGTTATAAGTATTTGTTGATGAGAACGCGACTGCAGAGGCTAACATCTGGCTCAGACCTATAAACCGTGTACCGTCGATTTTCCGAGAAATTGCGCTGGAAATTATTTCAAATGCAAATGTTCTCGGCGGACAACAATACAAGTAGTGATGAACTGCTAGAAATTTCAAAGTGTGATGTGACGAGTGGGTGCGACTTGGTCATGCGACTTCAGCAGTGGTAGTTGCGGAGTTACAAGGTTGCGCAATCAGTAAAGCAGCGCCTGCCGGTCAACCTGGAGAGCTGAATCTGGTAACGCCTGCATCAATTTTCCCCAACAATCCAAAGCTTTAAAGCAACGCAGCTCCAACGTGGGAGGTAAGCTTGAGTTATGAGCCTACGCAGTTACAAGGTGACCAAGAGAACTATACGGCGCCCCTACAATAATTCCTGCGAGGCAGCACAATCAAGCGCCAATCAAAAGTTGTGAGGCGACACAGCTCCTTTAAGGCCTTTAAAACTCAACGGCAACACAACTGTGAGCCAATCATGATTCATGAGGTTACACACCTCTTGTAAGGCACCCAAATGCTGCTGCACAATTGCTGCTAGAGACCTAAATACTGCAAGCCTGTGCTATGACTGCAGGACAATTGTTACCGTAGGGTGTGAGGCAGCAATGTTAACTGCTCAGAGGCTAGGAAGTTGATAGTTGTATGGCTGAACAACTCTCGTAATTCGACTTCAGATATAATGCCGACACTAACTTTAGCAAGGAATCAATAACTGGAAAGCAATACAAATGCTAGCAAGCAACACAACTCTCGCAAGGCAGTACAACAACGGTTCCTGCAAGGCAACCCAGAGCTGTAAGGCAATACTGAGAAGTGTCTCATGCAAATTGCCCCGAGCGCATGCTTTCAGTGGCATTTTGCTGAGGGCCAAATTGTGTCCAGTTGACCTGGCGCGGCCTTCCCCTGACCGTAGCTAGCGGTGTGTGTTACAAACTGCCTCTTTGGCTGCCCTGCTCCCGTGACCATCTGCCGGTGCGCTGCATTAGCAATACGTGCCCCTCCACACCCACTGACATCCTCACTTGCTCGCAGTCCCCCCTTTTGTTTGTGCCATTCTAGTTCTTTCTTGCATTTCGTTTGCCTTCGCTGTTTGTCCTCAATCGCACCTTGTCTATCGGTGGAAGTAACTTGATGCTTACATTTTTCTTTGCTTGTGTACTGATCTTAATTCTTATGTTATGGTTTCGTATTCGTCAATGGTTACAAGCGTTATTGCACGCGCGTTTTGTTTCACTTCCATGTTCTATTAAGCCTACGTTTATTTGTATTGTTTCACCGAGCGTTAAGTGAACTTGATAGCTAATACTTCCTCGATTATATCCTCTAGCATATTCGTAACTCAACCCTCTTTCGTCGACGAGACGAAGTTTGACTAGGATTTAGAGAAATAAGTTTCGAAAAAATCAATACTTCAGTAGATTTCAAATGTCTTCGAGATCGTACTATACTTGTAATGAACTCATTCATGTCTTCTGTTTTCATAATTTATGCCTTTTTATTTTGAGAAATGCACAACTATGTCTCGCAGCAATAAATCTCATTGAAAGATGTGCTGAGACTGGACATCTAGCCGTTTATTTCTTTCATCAATAGGAAGCAGTTTGGTCAAATCCGGCGATAGTAATTGTTTCCTTTATGCATGTATGCATGCCAGTGGTGAAGTTCACAGAAAATCTTAGAACCCTTAAGATACCATATTTGAAATGAATTTCTCCTCTGAAGAATGAATGAAATGAATATTCAGTTATGGTTTGGGCCTAATATCGGGAGATTTTTCCATTAATTTTACACTTGATCCTCAAAGAGACAACGTGTTAAAACGAACATTGTGTTGTATGGTTCAATTTTTATAATTTGAGGTTTTATCATCATTGAATGAAAGTAACTCCTAAATTAGTGTTAGAAATCAAATATTTTACATGATTTTATTCGAGTTTGAAAAGGTGAAAAAAACTTATCTAATTGTGCAGATGTTAACTGCGATTTCTGGAGTGTAACGCTGTGAGAATTGCTTCCTTTCACTTTTCGTTGCTCGCGACTTGTTGAAAACCCTGTACATGTGTCGGGCGCGAAAGCTTAGCAGTATGTTGCTTAGGATAATATCGGCCCCAATTCGGGGGAGCACTTGAGCTTATCGCCGCAGCGCGCCCCCGCCGCCCCTGGCCGGCGTGTATCATGTTGCCCTGCATTAACGGTAGTGCTGAGAGGCCGCACCGCTCCTGTAATTGCTTAACTTTAACGAACCTCCGCCGCCCCGCTATCTCTTCCTTCCCCTCTCGCTTTTCTCTATTTGCTTCCAGTTAATGCATACTTCCTTCTCGAAAGACCTTTTCGCATCGTACCTCATTATATTTTGCTTGCTCTTATAAACATCCAGTCTACTCCTTCTATTGGTTACGCTAGTTTTTTTCACATCTCTATATGGTACAGTATCGTGGTTTAAGCCGTGCTGTAAATTTAGCCACCGGCTTTCGGTGCATGGGATATATTTTTCGTGTGTTCCTACCAGTAACGATTATTTTTGTTGTCTGTGCTGCGTTAGTCTTTGTAATTATCCCTAATAACTTTTTTTCATTCATAGTTTCACGTTTAGTAAATTACTTTTTCATTTTATACATAGATTATTTTTCCCACCAACTTCATGGATTTCACTATCCGAATTTAATTATTAGTTTGTTTGGACAAGTCGACTTCAAACGAGTCAGTCATTTATCCTTTTGTTCTTATCTGAGAACCCGAGTCAGTGGAACGTAAATTTCGTCGTCGGTTCTATTTTTGTTTGTATAATTTGCTTACATTAACTCAGTAAAACATTATTTATGTGTTTATATCTTCATGTTGTGATCTTCCTAGAAGAATTCTTCTTTCACTGCTGCTATTACATAATGGAGATATTTAAGCGTTTTGGTATCATTTAATGATGATTTTCAAGGTCAGTCGGGACTTGTCTGTGTCCTCATCACATCAATCATGAAAAATTTCCTTTCGTTAATCATGGGTTCATTTCTTTTCATTGCAATATTTAGCATACTGCACCCAGTCTCTAATGAGACAAACTTTATTGAATAATTTTGATTTACATTGGTACATTGGTATGGTAGCGTGGACTTGTGTCGTGCCAATATCATATCTGTTCAAAACAAATGGGAATTGATATACTTGAGATAAAGATGACAATTTACCATTAAGGATCTAATCTAATGTATGTAACATTTTCAATTGATAATATAAGTTCTCGTTCACGTTACGACCTGTTAGTTGTGTAATCGAGTTGAGCTTAATAAACCGAAACGAATAAGGATACTTAGCTTTATGAGAGTTGTTGCAGACGATTGGGAGAGTTCCTTGAACACCCGACGGTCGAGCCATGATTTATAGGCTAAATTCACTGACTGGAAAAGGAAGAAGTGTGACTACTTATGCCCAACGGGTAAGGACGCAGACTGAAATAACGCACTACTAGTTTTATGAAGTGTAAGGCCCCTTCTGCTGCCCTCGGGTTTGCCAGGCGGTTAGCAAGGTAACCACTTGAATCGAACGTGTTTGTTTGAACGAGGATTAGGGAATATCTAAATCATCCTAATGTACATCGTAATAAGTGCATGCCTAAATGAATCAAAAACCTATGAATGCATTCCTGTTATGAAGTTCCTCCCAAAATATCAAATAATGGCATTATAAATAAAGGAAATATCGATTTGAAGTGGTGGTTACAGAAAACTCAAAGCTTGCTCAAGGGGAACGCCGATGTAATGTGTTCGTGACGTAGACGCTGCTGCTTTATGAAGAAGCTTAATTCTGAGCGCAGGCTTCTAAAATATTCGTAAGATGAGCATAGCTAAACTCATGTAAAACTTGGGACGAATTATATCTTCAAGTACGATCGACGCAGTTCCTTTTTGAGAGTCAGAGTGAATACGCAGTCCTGTTAAAACACTTGTTACACAGCGCAGGAATGTCATGTACGTAAACGCGAAGTATGATGAATCATATCATTCAGTTAGAATCTCGTAGGCAAAGCTACCCAAACGATGCCTGGGGGGGTGCGTGTGTCTGGAGGATATTCCTTGTTTCTAATCATTTTTCTTTACATCAACTTTCATTTCGGTTTGTTGCACATTCAAATTAAATTAAATTTTTTGCCTTCTCCGTAGAACGAGTCGCTGCGTGTCTACGAGAGAAACAAAGCTATGTCTTTGCTTAGGTTAACGTGTTTTCTTTCGTGGACTCAAAGAGAAGCCCTCTTTTTGTGGTGTTTTTTCAATGCCTAAACCTCTTGGACTTTTTTAAGCGCTCGAATCGTTCAGCAGTTAACTCTAGATTTGGACGCCAGTCGTTTCGGGATTAATGCATGCTTCACTGAGGATTTTTACACGCTGGCAAGTCCTCGTGGGTGCTGTAGAGCCACTCAAATTTCTATCTCTTGCCTCAGTTCTTTCTTAATTTTATAAACCTTCAAGCGGCTCACTTCTGTCTCCTAATTTTCAAATTTGGTTTCGGTTTCCGCTAATATTTTTATATGCTCTCAATGGTTGTCTAATTTTTTGAAAATTTAAGATGTTAATGATATGCGTGCATCAGTAACCGCAAATTGTTATTTAACCAATTTTTTTATGCATATGTAGTAACTAAAATTTACATAAAATTTAGGAATCGTATCTTTAAGTTTAATCATTCATTTTAATTCTAGTTAACAATTTGTTACTTACTCGGTAAAATTTATTTTCATACGTCCATTGAAAATGAGGAAAATTCCGAGGAAGCTTATCATCTTTACTAAGAAAACGTGTAGGAGTCCAGCCTCCATCATTAGTTGAAAAACAAATCATTATGTCTCAGAAATAAAAGATTAAAGTATAAAACCTACCTTTGTAGGTATTAAAATATATCATGAGAAGGAAAACAAAGTATACCAAAATAGAAAAACCAAAACACAAAACAGAAGTACAGTGTAAAAAATTGAGCAGGTAATGGTGTTTTTATCTATTTACTATGTACAAAGTTTATTAACAGTCAGAATGTTTCGGGTTTCAGATGAGGGTTTTTCCTGAAAATATGTTAGGACTCTTTAAATCCTGAGGTCATAAGGGGTCGACGCAGAACCTTAAGCTTTGAAATCGGCAGGAGATATAGGTACATTGGATTTTTCGGCATGATTTCGCACTGCAGAGTGCAATGGGTGTGCTGGCTGCTTTCCAGTACGGTAGCTTCTACCCCGATGCCCTGCCACTCTGGTTTATAAATTTCGTGACGTCATGCCGACGTACGACGATGTGCACTGCACACAACTGTAGAACTCGCATGTCAGTGGGAAACAAAAGAGGCTCTCAGGTCAATGGGATATTGTTGCGATAAAAGCGAACCACTGACTTGTTCAAATATATTCAATCAAAATACCGTGATAAAGGAATTCACATTCATAGAAAATACAACGACATTTTGATATTAATTTTGAAGTACTTGTTCATCTCAGCCAAATAAATATTTGAATATCACTACTGTGCATTTTGTTTAGTTTGCCCTTATTTGTACTCTACTTGATCGTCTTCGAAACTGACATACCAATGAACGAGGGTTAGTAATGCGTATATCTACTTCTAATTTTGTGAGCGTAGGTTGATAGCTTCGAGTGTACTTATGATGGCTGCAACCGTAGAACTATTGTTGTGCCACTCTTCTGTCCCCACTTGCTTGTGTTGTGCTGTCGCTGCGCCCGCGTTGTGCTGTCGCCGCGCCCGTGTTGTGCTGTCGCTGCGCCCGCGTTGTGCTGTCGCTGCGCCCGCGTTGTGCTGTCGCTGCGCCCGCGTTGTGCTGTCGCTGCGCCCGTGTTGTGCTGTCGCTGCGCCCGCGTTGTGCTGTCGCCGCGCCCGTGTTGTGCTGTCGCTGCACCCGTGTTGTGCTGTCGCTGCGCCCGCGTTGTGCTGTCGTTGCGCCCGCGTTGTGCTGTCGCTGCGCCCGCGTTGTGCTGTCGCTGCGCCCGTGTTGTGCTGTCGCCGCGCCCGTGTTGTGCTGTCGCTGCGCCCGTGTTGTGCTGTTGCTACGCCCGTGTTGTGCTGTCGCTGCGCCCGCGTTGTGCTGTCGCTGCGCCCGCGCTGTGCTGTCGCTGCGCCCGCGTTGTACCGGAATTGTGCCGTCACTTGGCCCGTGTTGTGCCGGGGTTGTGCCGTCACTTGGCCCGTGTTGTGCCGGAGTTGTGCCGTCATTTGGCCCGTGTTGTGCCGGAGTTGTGTTGTCACTTGGCCCGTGTTGTGCCGGAGTTGTGTCGTCACTTGGCCCGTGTTGTGCCGGAGTTGTGCCGTCATTTGGCCCGTGTTGTGCCGGAGTTGTGTCGTCACTTGGCCCGTGTTGTGCCGGAGTTGTGCCGTCATTTGGCCCGTGTTGTGCCGGAGTTGTGCCGTCACTTGGCCCGTGTTGTGCCGGAGTTGTGCCGTCACTTGGCCCGTGTTGTGCCGGAGTTGTGCCGTCACTTGGCCCGTGTTGTGCCGGAGTTGTGCCGTCACTTGGCCCGTGTTGTGTTGTAGTTGTGCCGTTCCTTGGCCCGTGTTGTGCCGGAGTTGTGCCGTCACTTGGCCCGTGTTGTGCCGGAGTTGTGCCGTCACTTGGCCCGTGTTGTGCCGGAGTTGTGCTGTCACTTGCCCCGTATTGTGCCGGAGTTGTGCCGTCACTTGGCCTGTGTTGTGCCCGTATTGTGCCGTCACTTGGCCCGTGTTGTGCCGGAGTTGTAGACGTGTTTGACTCAACTGTCACAGCGTGGCAACTCAATATCGCCGCGGCCAGATGGTTCCTTTTTCTGTTCAAAATATTGCCTGACTTCTGCTTCGAAAAATATCACCGACTGAAAGGTCTTTTTTTCAACCCCGAATTGTTGTCGTTCATTGGAAAGCTTCAATTTTGATATCATACTCGGACTTCTTCTCTGAGTCATGAGGCTCTCAAATAACTACGTGCCTGAAGTGGTCTCTCCATGTGCTTCTTTTCTTCAAAGAAATCATGGCGTTACCAGCCTTGGAACGCTGAAAATTCAATTTGAAATATTTTTAGACCCTTTTTTGTGTGTTCTCTATCATTCCTTTGACTGATATACACCGCCTGCTGCATTTGTTGACCCGGTGGGAAATGAATTTGACTCGCGCTGAAAACATTGCGACTTGTCTCTTGTGTCGAGTTTTATTGCTTGAGTGAGGTATTGTTTTGCAATACATATTTGTCTTCATCACTGTTTATATTTAATCTTTGACTCGTATAAGAACGTAAAAAAGGTGTGGTCTCACTCACCTAATTTTTTTTTCTGGCGCAGGATGCATTTACTGAGAATTGTTGGGACTGGCTCTTGAAATAAGATTAAAAACGAATCTATTGTTTGTTGTACGATGTATATTATGCGATAGAACATGACAAACCAAATCAAGCAGAGTGACCCACTCCTGGCTTGCTGCTTGAGTGCTCGACAGACTCCTGTGCAGGTGCGGAGCGGCGGTACGACAGCTAATTCAGGGGAGAGAAATTGTTTGTGTTAGGCTCGTGCACTGTACTAGGCTCGGTGTAAAATGTTAGTCATTCATGCATACTCACAAACATGCGCATATCACGCATCATGCATGCAAACACGCCCTCATAATACATACACCATACGTGCAAATTCTCATACGTACGTGCATGTCCAAGTGCATACATATACATATTTATATATAAATATATATGATATATACGATATATGCATACATACACACATACATAAATACATACAAATATTAGCATGCGTGCATCCTGCATTAACACACAGCTGCTGATGTATTAATTTTTTATTCATTCATTCGTAACGTAACCTGCCCTAAAGGTTTGAGATCGATACATAATGTTGAAGTATAATGAAAAGAAACCCTAAGTGTTGATGAATTTAGCATTGTAAAAATTTATTAGGAAATATTCGATATCAGTATTTTGTGTCCATCGCTCGACCTCCAATGTTGAATGCGCCAAAAAGACCTCGTACCTCGCCCTACTATTGCCACATATAAGAACAAAAGCGTAGGGATGCCATTTTACGAGCCCAATATTTTGTCGGAAAGCCTTGTGTGTCAATCCCCAGTTGGTCTGGTCAGTCAACTTTGTTATAGTCGCGTTTGGTATTTGCTTTCACACCATGTCCAGTTTTGAATTTTTTGTTCAGATTTATAGTCAGTCGACCAAGTAGGCGTTTCTAGAGCTCCGTCCACTCCATCTCAATAGTATACCAGTCAGAGACTGAGCTGGCCAATTCAAAACGTAGACACAACATCTGAACCATTGCTGCAGGTGGTGTGGTGGAAATTTCGGATCTCTATCGTAATGAAAAATGAAGTTCCTGCTTAATGTTCCCATCACCTAGGAGTCCGGTGTTGTTTGAGTATGTCTTTATGCCTTCATCTCCAATGTATGTTTTCGTAATGGTGCCGGTCTATTGTACCTTGAATGCAATCGAAAGTTCCCATTCATGGTAGTCCCATCCCAGCGGCACAGGAGGCTCCACGTGTGCGAGCAGTGTGAAGACCCGGCTCGTCTCACTGGAAAAGTTCAGTTTTGGTTGGATTAAACCTTTTTAAGCGTCCATGTGGACCGAATATCTTATTTGCGATTCGTTACTCAAGTTAATTTTGCTCCTCGATTCCGAAGTGGTGCTTTAAATATCTTCTTCACTCAGTGTATGACACATAAATGCGTCGATTTTGTTAAGGATCAGTTATTTCTTCAATGGCCCCTCTTTAAGCAATTTTGCCTCGCGGAAATGTTAAACTGTGTTTACGGAACGAATAAGTCCTGTAAATTTGTCGTTTTTATGTTTGCATTTCCGCTGCTGTGAGTCCTAAATTTCTCCGAAGAAAGCTTTAAATATTTCGATCGACCAACCTATGAGCTAGCTATTCGTGGTCTAGCTGCCTTGATACTTGCTACGTGTGTCTTCCAACCTGCTTAAAACTTCGAACTGTAAACATTGATCCATTGAACTGTCTTGCCATCTGTCAAAGGCATCCGTGGTTTTCATCCTTGTAACGTGACATTCAGGTTAGAGAACAAATATTCTTTTCTCCCGTTCTCCATCATGTGAACAGAGCATTTTGTAAAGGCCTGGAAAATGTGTAGCATGGAAGAAGAGGACGAGGAAACGAATGTAAACAACGGCAATTTTAACGTGCGGCTTCGATGAGTTTGAGAGTTGTATCAACGGGTTTGAAACGGTTTCTAGAATCGTGTCTGGCACTGCCTTTGATTTTTTATTGCTCTTTCCCACATCCTATAAAATACATCGCTCTGAATATTCTCAACCGAGATACGTTTAAAAACAAAACTTGATATAGTTATTCTTACTACAGTACAAACATCCATGCGTGCGTCCGTTCATACGTGGATGCCTACGTATGTACATTACATTCGTACGTGCTGGTTGTGTACGGATATAACGAGACCCTTGTAAGCTGCGTGGAAATGGAAGGGGAGGGCGATGGAGATAATTGTTGCGGTATTAGGTACATTGCGCGCCTTAATAAGGCACGCGACGCATACTAATGTTCGACACAACCCACTAAGCCCTCTGGCCGACGTCGCTGGAGGCTTCCCTCACAGCAGCTCTGCTACGGACCAGCGCTCCCAGTTTGCTTATCGCTGTTTTCAAATCATGAGCCCAGCCATCCATGCGATGCATCCAGCGCCCCTTTCCCTCCAGTTTGCTGTTGCGCTGAGACTTTTCATCATTATATTTCAGCTAGCAGCAGGTGTCCCGCTCGTAAGCTCATCTCGCGAAAAAAAGGTGTTCCGAGTATCACCCGCTCACGCGCCACTGTAACAGTTTATGTGCTCAATCCAACTCGGTCCATGAAAGAATTCTAACTTTGTGTGAGCGTGTATTGTTGTAGAGCTGCTCTTGAGGGCTTTTTTATTGTTTGTAATTTTATTGTGTGTTAGACGAGATTGGACAACGCACTTCACAAATGCAAGGGCTTCGAAAGACAACAGAGGAGAGTATGAAAACAAAGATGAGAGCATTAGTTGTCTTTAGTCAAAATAAAAAAAACGTAATGAAGCAATTTTGATCTAAAAATGAAAGTGAAATGACTAATAAAGCTTTCTTATCATTCACGTTTTCTGCACTTGTCAGAAAACTGCCAACATAAAGTATTTCTATCATATTGGACCCAGTAAAAGGATTTTATTTTACTATTAATGAACACACAAATATTCCCCTACGAAGACTACAACCATTGCAAAACCTTTGTTCTGATTAGAAAGACCCAGACAAACTTATCTGATCTAATAATAAAGAAATATATCACCATTTATGTTTTAGTATTTATTATTTACGTTGATCTAAGTTGAATTTAATTTAAAATTAAATAAGATAGTATTGTCTTTCTTTACCCTCGTGATGCTCTGCAGCCTTATAAGCTCGCTCTTATGAGTACTTGGTGCCCCGTCACGTGTTCCTTTGGGATGCTGGTTGTGTGGTGCCCCGTCACGTGTTCCTGTGGCCTGCTGGTTGTGTGGTGCCCCGTCACGTGTTCCTGTGGGCTGCTGGTTGTGTGGTGCCCCGTCACCTGTTCCTGTGGCCTGCTGGTTGTGTGGTGCCCCGTCACCTGTTCCTGTGGCCTGCTGGTTGTGTGGTGCCCCGTCACCTGTTCCTGTGGGCTGCTGGTTGTGTGGTGCCCCGTCCCCTGTTCCTGTGGGCTGCTGGTTGTGTGGTGCCCCGTCACGTGTTCCTGTGGCCTGCTGGTTGTGTGGTGCCCCGTCACGTGTTCCTGTGGCCTGCTGGTTGTGTGGTGCCCCGTCACCTGTTCCTGTGGCCTGCTGGTTGTGTGGTGCACCGTCACTTGTTCCTGTGGCCTGCTGGTTGTGTGGTGCCCCGTCACGTGTTCCTGTGGGATGCTGGTTGTGGGGTGCCCCGTCACCTGTTCCCGTGGCCTGCTGGTTGTGTGGTGCCCCGTCACGTGTTCCTGTGGGCTGCTGGTTGTGTGGTGCCCCGTCCCCTGTTCCTGTGGGCTGCTGGTTGTGTGGTGCCCCGTCACGTGTTCCTGTGGGCTGCTGGTTGTGTGGTGCCCCGTCACCTGTTCCTGTGGGCTGCTGGTTGTGTGGTGCCCCGTCACCTGTTCCTGTGGGCTGCTGGTTGTGTGGTGCCCCGTCACCTGTTCCTGTGGGCTGCTGGTTGTGTGGTGCCCCGTTACCTGTTCCTGTGGGCTGCTGGTTGTGTGGTGCCCCGTCACGTGTTCCTGTGGGCTGCTGGTTGTGTGGTGCCCCGTCCCCTGTTCCTGTGGGCTGCTGGTTGTGTGGTGCCCCGTCACGTGTTCCTGTGGGCTGCTGGTTGTGTGGTGCCCCGTCACGTGTTCCTGTGGCCTGCTGGTTGTGTGGTGCCCCGTCACCTGTTCCTGTGGGCTGCTGGTTGTGTGGTGCCCCGTCACGTGTTCCTGTGGCCTGCTGGTTGTGTGGTGCCCCGTCACCTGTTCCTGTGGCCTGCTAATTGTGTGGTGCCCCGTCACGTGTTCCTGTGGGCTGCTGGTTGTGTGGTGCCCCGTCACCTGTTCCCGTGGCCTGCTGGTTGTGTGGTGCCCCGTCACGTGTTCCTGTGGGCTGCTGGTTGTGTGGTGCCCCGTCCCCTGTTCCTGTGGGCTGCTGGTTGTGTGGTGCCCCGTCACCTGTTCCTGTGGCCTGCTGGTTGTGTGGTGCCCCGTCACGTGTTCCTGTGGCCTGCTGGTTGTGTGGTGCCCCGTCACGTGTTCCTGTGGGCTGCTGGTTGTGTGGTGCCCCGTCACCTGTTCCTGTGGGCTGCTGGTTGTGTGGTGCCCCGTCACCTGTTCCTGTGGGCTGCTGGTTGTGTGGTGCCCCGTCACCTGTTCCTGTGGGCTGCTGGTTGTGTGGTGCCCCGTCACCTGTTCCTGTGGGCTGCTGGTTGTGTGGTGCCCCGTCCCCTGTTCCTGTGGGCTGCTGGTTGTGTGGTGCCCGTCACCTGTTCCTGTGGCCTGCTAATTGTGTGGTGCCCCGTCACCTGTTCCTGTGGGCTGCTGGTTGTGGGGTGCCCCGTCACCTGTTCCTGTGGCCTGCTGGTTGTGTGGTGCCCCGTCACCTGTTCCTGTGGGCTGCTGGTTGTGGGGTGCCCCGTCACGTGTTCCTGTGGGCTGCTGGTTGTGTGGTGCCCCGTCACCTGTTCCTGTGGCCTGCTGGTTGTGTGGTGCCCCGTCACCTGTTCCTGTGGCCTGCTAATTGTGTGGTGCCCCGTCACGTGTTCCTGTGGGCTGCTGGTTGTGTGGTGCCCCGTCACCTGTTCCTGTGGCCTGCTGGTTGTGTGGTGCCCCGTCACCTGTTCCTGTGGCCTGCTAATTGTGTGGTGCCCCGTCACGTGTTCCTGTGGGCTGCTGGTTGTGTGGTGCCCCGTCCCCTGTTCCTGTGGGATGCTGGTTGTGTGGTGCCCCGTCACCTGTTCCTGTGGCCTGCTAATTGTGTGGTGCCCCGTCACCTGTTCCTGTGGGCTGCTGGTTGTGTGGTGCCCCGTCCCCTGTTCCTGTGGGATGCTGGTTGTGTGGTGCCCCGTCACCTGTTCCTGTGGCCTGCTGGTTGTGTGGTGCCCCGTCCCCTGTTCCTGTGGGCTGCTGGTTGTGGGGTGCCCCGTCACGTGTTCCTGTGGCCTGCTAATTGTGTGGTGCCCCGTCCCCTGTTCCTGTGGGCTGCTGGTTGTGGGGTGCCCCGTCACCTGTTCCTGTGGCCTGCTAATTGTGTGGTGCCCCGTCCCCTGTTCCTGTGGGCTGCTGGTTGTGGGGTGCCCCGTCACGTGTTCCTGTGGGCTGCTGGTTGTGTGGTGCCCCGTCACCTGTTCCTGTGGCCTGCTGGTTGTGTGGTGCCCCGTCACCTGTTCCTGTGGCCTGCTAATTGTGTGGTGCCCCGTCACGTGTTCCTGTGGGCTGCTGGTTGTGTGGTGCCCCGTCACCTGTTCCTGTGGCCTGCTGGTTGTGTGGTGCCCCGTCACCTGTTCCTGTGGGCTGCTGGTTGTGTGGTGCCCCGTCACCTGTTCCTGTGGCCTGCTGGTTGTGGGGTGCCCCGTCACCTGTTCCTGTGGCCTGCTAATTGTGTGGTGCCCCGTCACCTGTTCCTGTGGCCTGCTAATTGTGTGGTGCCCCGTCACCTGTTCCTGTGGGCTGCTGGTTGTGTGGTGCCCCGTCCCCTGTTCCTGTGGCCTGCTAATTGTGTGGTGCCCCGTCACCTGTTCCTGTGGGCTGCTGGTTGTGTGGTGCCCCGTCACGTGTTCCTGTGGGCTGCTGGTTGTGTGGTGCCCCGTCCCCTGTTCCTGTGGCCTGCTAATTGTGTGGTGCCCCGTCACCTGTTCCTGTGGGCTGCTGGTTGTGTGGTGCCCCGTCACCTGTTCCTGTGGGCTGCTGGTTGTGTGGTGCCCCGTCCCCTGTTCCTGTGGGCTGCTGGTTGTGTGGGGCCCCGTCCCCTGTTCCTGTGGGCTGCTGGTTGTGTGGTGCCCCGTCCCCTGTTCCTGTGGCCTGCTAATTGTGTGGTGCCCCGTCACCTGTTCCTGTGGCCTGCTGGTTGTGAAAAAAAAATCTCACAGAACTTTGCTGTACTAGTGGATAAAATGAGCCGTCACTATTTAACCTTCATAAGCAAGTCCTGCTATTAGTTCTGAATGTACCTCAACTCAATTTTTGTATTATCCAATGGAAGAGTTCCATGCATTTTAATTATTCAATAGTACAATTTCAAAAAAACAGATGAAGGATAAATTTTCTAGTCAACTTGTATTGGTCTAAATTTTGGTTGTCTTCGAATTCTGCTTCAAAGCTCATAATTTGAAACCTGTTATTCTTCGTTCATACAATTCTCGTTGAATTGATAAAGTTACGCTGTCATTTGTACTCGCGCGCAGTATGAAAAAGAAAGAGTCCTACCCTGACTAGTTCATTCCACTATATATTTTATTATTGCTGTGAATTGTTCTTTTTTCCCTGAGGACTCATCAAGTGCAGTTTATGTATTTTGTATTCGGTGAAGGGAGTTTCCTTAGTTTACAGAGTGTGTCCCTTGAAGTAAGTTTGCGCTGCAGTGAATAGGCCGCTCGTGTAGCATAGCGCTTGCTTCTCTTGCATGAGGCCGAGGTGCGACCTATGGACTCATTTCGGACGCGTTTGTCTAGGATGTTTGTTCTGCAAGTGTCAGCAAGTTCGGGAGCAGCGTCCTGTAGCGGGAGACTCCGCGATATTGGAAACCTTTAGCGCTTCCTCTACACAATATCATGGCTCCGGCGCTCAAACTCATCACTGCGATGGAACTCCACGTCCTTCTTCCCTTCGATTTCTCCTAGTGTTGTTGCTTCTAATTTTTCTGCACTCTAATGTTCGAAATTTGGAACTTCGTTCCTGTTTTTAGTTATTAAAACTTTCTTATACAATGGATTCATTTTCACCGTACATTAATAATATTATTGTAAACGATTTGCGGCTTATAGTTATTTGTTCAGGATTTTCCGAAGGTAAATATCATTGTGTTATTACCCTTGCTGTTCGGATTTTCTAAACGGTAAAAAAGTGAGTTTAATCTTTTCGAAATGCATTAAAGACCCAAAATTATCACGAGGCTGGTAGCTATCTTTGGGCAGCAAGAAGGTTTTATTTCAATGTACAGTGCGAGGATGTGTTGCAACTACCCATGAAAATTTGGGCACGTTGCAAATTATTGTAAATCTTGCGTGAAATATTTTTTATGTTTTCACTGGTACAAAATTTACCTTGGATTTTGTTTTTCGCTAACATGAAGCGTAGCTTGCTTGAGAAATTCTCCCATTTTCCTTCGCTTGCATTTCGTCTGAAAATTTTCAGTTCTGTAGAATTTTCTTCGATTCGTGTCCAGCGCGCGATGGAGTGCATCTCTTTGCTTTCTTTCGCTCGCCGTGGCAGGTGAATGGACGATGCTTCCTGTTTTTGGCCATAAGCGAGCCACCCGCTTCCCTTTTTTCCGTTTCTGGTTTTTGCGCTAATGCTGATAACTGGTGCACCGTTACTTGTGGCAGCTTCCGCGAATTACGCCTTTCACTTAAAACTTTCTTCAACTTTTGTTTCTGTTTTAAGCTTGAATTACAGTTGCTATGGTTTTGGTCTGCATTTATAAAGCGACCTTGAGCTCCTAAGGGATTTGGTGTTGTTCATGAATTTTTTTTGCTTCCAGTAATGTGTTTTATTTCATGCCAAATTTGACTTTTTGGTTGGTATGTTGTGGTCGTATTTCCTTTACAAAAGACATGAAGGCAGTTGTGTTTGCGCAACAAAGTTTTTCGTAAAACTTTGAATACAGTGTTGTTGGTGCAGCAGCCGTGATTGCATCCGGTGGCTTAGATGCAGCCATTCAGTGCAGAGTTGCGACCAAGCTTTATTCCTCATAGCTTTTGAGGGACGACAACACTTTGCTTGTTGAAAAACTTTTTATTTTCTACTTGATTCGATGCTGCACGTTGGGAAGCAATGTCATCTTCTAGTGAACAAAAGCTATTTGATGATGCTTACTCGGGAAGGTTTTCGGCTTCCGCCGCCTACCTGAAACCTAAATTTGCGTGGTGTAATTTGTGGCTGCGCTCAGGTTTTGGCAGTACACCGGTACCTGGTTCCTACCCTATTCCTAGCCATTATCGCGCTCGCCATCTCTATAGAGCTCGCCCACAGGACGCACTGCCGGACGTTCCTGCCACCAAAAATACCATTTCCATATTTATTGAAACCTCGTGTGGGTTTCTTGCCCCGGCTGCCAACGACGGCTTTGCATGGATTTCACAGAAAACTTACCCTTTAAACTGGCTGCATTTGTGGCTCGCTTCCTGAAGTTTTTCCCGTAACGGCTGCCCGTATCCGTTTTTGCGTGCGTGTTCAATGCTGGCAATGTGCCTGGGAGAAATTGTATTCTTTTTCGTTCGGCACATGATTCCTTCATACAAACTCTATTCCAAGTTCTACACGGACGTATCGCGTACAGTCGCAATACGAGGAAGTTATTCAGTATAGCACTACGATTCAGTCGTGCTATATCCTTCATGGGGTGGCAGTTCGTCCCAATTTGTGCCAAACGGCTGCGCATTTGCGTGCTCCCATACCACCCATACCACCTGCCGTGGCTTGTGGTGTATCTCTGAGTTCTGCTGTATGCCGTGCATGATCGGACGTGTCTTTCACACATTTTCGTCATTATGAATACTCCAGTCACTATTCACGAAAACCGCCTGCGATACCTGAAATCGTTTGTTCTTCATGAAGGCCTCTATCAAGATGAGAATGGAAATCTGCAAGTTTGTAATATCGCGTATACACGGAATGAAAGATCCATTTACGAATATTCACAGAAAAAACGACTTTTCACCATTTCTGATGAATATCTATCGTTTCCTGATCAAAAGCAAATGCAAAGGTTGACTACCTGTATTGGAATTTCAAATATAAGTTGGAATTAACTTCAAGTTTTTACCAAACTCCATCTCTTTGTTTCATTTTTGTTGTTGAGCGATTTAATCCGCTTTCCAGCTCAGAGATACACTTTTTGAGGTACGGGTTAACTGATTCTCACAAACAGGTTGTAAACATGCCCGTTACCTTGTATGTATGTTTACTATTCTGCTATGAATTATAACTTTATACTATTGTAATTATGGGGATTAGCTCTCCCAAGTATTGAATTGTGAGGTTCCGAGCTCGGAGTTAAGAGGGCTTTCTTTTTATTGCAATAGAATAGGATTTTTAAGTTGTTAAAGATCAACTTTTTTGGTTTACTGCTGCCCTGTTTTGTAGCATCTCTGACGCTCTTCTTCAACTTTAAATTTGTTTCATAAGCTTAGCTCTTAACTCGCTGTATCTATTCCTACAGTAATAAACCTTGGACATAGATTCGCTTTTCCCTTATCCCATTATTAAAAGGCGCCTTCTTCCTTGCTCAGTTTGAAGCACGTTTGTTGTGAGTAGCGAGGCTCGAACTAATCGAATCTAAGCGTTAACCTACTGAAAAAAGCGTGCCCTTCTTAGTTGTTACAGCACGCAGCGTCTAGTGCTGTATGAAATTTGTACAGTTTTTCTTTTCTCTTTTGATTTTTGAGTTTCTACAGAAATCACTGACGACCATAAATAGTATCTTTACTTAAAGTTTTTACTAGAATGATTTTGTGTTTTGCGAATGGCCAGCAATAAGGTAATGCATTCTTAATGAAGTAGCCATAACGTCTGGATATTTATTTGACTTCATTATAAAAAGTAATTCTTATTGAGTTCGAGGTTGAACACTTTTGGGGCTGCTGCACTTTTCCAATTTATACCGAGTTAACTGACATACATTTGAGAGAGCTGAGGTCGGAGAATATTTACTAAAACATATAAGTGCCATGCGAGTGAATCGGAGTGATGAGCTAGTGCAACTGCAATCACCACGGGCTTGTTCGTAGCCTTTTTGCGGTGCTTTTTGTTTTGGCATCGTCGCTACAAAACAAATGTGAGCAAGTCGATGGTAATTACTCAGATTTTTCCCAACTGATGCTATCTTTCGTGGTTATGGCGAAAGAATGAGAAACATAAGGACAGATACTATGAATGATGCGAGTCAAAATGGCCCAGCGCATCGCGCACTCTAGCGACAGTGGTGACGGCGAAGTTCCATGTATTGAGGAACATTGTCTTTTGCACGTTGTCAGACGATGCGTTTATGAATCTAGGTTATATTTTATCTCTGTGGCCAAAATTAAGTGAAAAGGTCTAGATCATTTTCATGATTCCAGTTTATCGTTTGGTTTTGGTACAACATTCATTCTTCTCCAAATTATTTCCTACGCTGTTCACTTTTTTTCAAGAGTTTACCTCTAGCGAGTGACAACTGAGAAAACAGAGCTTCAGCGAAAAGGACTTATCGGTATGAGATATTTATTGTATGGAAATTTAAAGTACGAATTTTGTCATTTTATTCTAAATTATCAATTTTACTCGCTGGTGTCGGAACGAAGAACTCGCGTTTTGTACGGTTTGATTTTCCGTACCCTGTGCAGGAGAAACGAGTTTTCGGCTTTTGTTTCGTGGTTTCGTAGTCTCCGAAGTCCAGTAGTTCAGGGATGTCGAATTCTCATATTTGGCTATTTTTCATATAAGACTTTGATAGATTAGAAAATTCCCGTCAAGAAAAGCTCTATGTGCTAGTTCTACGTGCAGTTGTCCTATTCAGACTAAGCAAGATTCGCCTGCCCATGTCTGGAACCGTTGCTATTAACGATGCGTTAGAAAATAGGTTTTGTATGAAAAGTCGTGCAATTTCATCTTGCATACCTGAATTAGTTCTGCTGTATTTATTGACTAATTCTATCCAAAATAATGCCTAGTTTTTCAGTGCTTTGTAGCACTTTTTATTGATGCTAGTTCGCAGGTTGATGTTTACACAATTTTTTTAATTGTGAAGTTTCATGCATCATTTTGTTGTGTGTGAGAGCCAATGTCAGCTTCAACTGGATAATTGGCGCGAGACGTTGCTATATGTTTCACCCACGCTGTTGTCCTTATTTAGAACCTCGACCAACTTCAAGTCCAGCACTTGAGCAGTTGTGTTGCACAACGGATGGACTTGAGCTCTCACTCGTGATCATAAGCACTAAGTTTAGCGAAATAGACTTGGCGGGTAGTTTGTACACAGCGCCGCTTTCTCATTCCAGGGTGTAATAGACGCCGGCTCAAGTCGCCTCACTGCCGTTCTAGTCCATGGTAATGTCAGTTTGTGCATCTAAATCACTTTGGCCCCGGATATGAACGTTTTTATTATGTCGCTTTGATATCGCCTCGCCGATATTGAGCCATTAAATCCGAATCTCCATAACATCCAAGGCAGAGCGAGGCCTCTAGTAAAATATCACAGAGAATAATAATAATCGTAGCGTTGAGAATAAAGTGTGGTGTCATCGGGTGCAGATGCCTGCTCGACCAATAGGGGATGCTGCTTTGGCTCAGAGACTTGCTACGTCGCTGCCTGGGCAGTCTTAATCTTATCATCTCACTCCGCCATTATCTTGCGTTGAGTATGCGAGCAAATGGAAAATTTTGTGGATATTTCTTAAGAATCTAAGTTTGCATTTCAAATAGTATTGTGAGGTGCTGAGGAATAGTATTACGAGTAGCTGCTAATAGCTAACCTATTTTATTTAGAGTAAAAATTGTGACTACTGTTAACCCCAAATTCAATGTCATTAGCTTGTTGTGGTACGAATATGAAGTCAAAATAAGAAACACGTAAGATTTTTTACTTGGTGGAGTCAGATCTTTGGAAATAGGTTTGTAAAGTGAACCTGTTTGATAAAATAAGATAGCAATAACGTGGAAACTCATGTGCAGGGGTGGAACTGAGCTGATGAGGGTGTGCGGGGAGGCGTGGTGACAGGGCAGCACGTTGAAGCTTCAGTCTTAAGCCCATATTAGACGGTGAACAAAGCTGTGAACTTTCCGGTACGAGAGATGCGCTCTCTTCTTCGAAGTCAGGCAGCCGCCGTAACAAGCACACAACAAAGTTATTAGACGATTCGGTGTTGGTCAACAACAGACACGGCGCTCAGTAGCGTACGAGATACGAACGTGGATGGTGCAGTCATCATGGTGCTGCCTAAAAATGCAAAGTTAGCTCTTCTTCTTGGCATAACAGCTGCTTGCGCGTCTGCTATTGACCGCCGTAGAAAGCGTCGACCCAAATGGATGAAGAAATGGTTGGAAAGACGTCGTCAGCGTAGTAGCTTCACAACTATTTTCAGAGAACTTCGAAATGAGGATGAATCTTCCTTTATGAATAATACTAGAATGACTCCTGTTTTATTTTCATCTTTATTGGATAAGATTTCTTCATTAATAAAGAGGAATGACACTAATATGAGAGAGAGCAATTCACCTGGAGAGCGTCTAGATGCAACATTGCGATTCTTGGCAAATGGGGGTCTTACAATTCCCTTCAATACTCATCACGAATCTCTCAGCCAAGCCTGTCGTACATTATTCCCAAGACATGTGACGTTATTTACAACGCATTGAAGGATGAATATGTAAGCCAATGTAGTTATTGAATAATTTAATTCCATTCTCAACAGGAACGAAAAATGAGAGTAATGAAATAATGCATTGAAATGAAGGAAATAACAAAGAATATCGATTGAAAAGACATTTTTGTTAAGAACGAACGTTTCGACCACTAAGGTCATCATCAGCGGATGTCTGAAAAATACACTGAAAAAATACATTCATAGATTGAGGAAAAATTACACAAAAAACAATAACGGTAAAAAACTTTAAACAGAAGCTATTTTTAAGGGGTGGCACGACTGCATATCGTTTAGATCGGGTTTTAATCGGCTAATGAAGAGGGATTCGATAATACGTAAATCAGTGACTGAGTTAGCAGAACTTAATACGGAAAAGATGACCTTAGTGGTCGAAACGTTCGTTCTTAACAAAAATGTCTTTTAAATCGATAGTCTTTGCTATTACCTTCATTTTAAAGCTATGTCGAGTCGTACAACCTAATTTGATTCATAATGCATTTAAATCATAAAATGTAATTCATTTTGGTTCAACAAAGTTCACAGCGCTATTTTATAGTATAATTCAATTTTGAACTGAGAGGCTATTAATAAACACAATGTTAACGGAGAAAAAAACATAAAAAACTTTGGCTCATCATACATTGTAATTCCTTGTGACTCAATAGAGTACGTAATACTAGTTTAATGAATAATTCCATTTTCAAAAAAGGGAGGCTAAATAATAAACACAATGTTAACGGAGAAAATAACATAAAAAACTTCGGCTCATCATACATTGTAATTCCTTGTGACTCAATAGAGTACGTAATACTAGTTTAATGAATAATTCAATTTTCAAAAAGGGAGGCTGAATAATAAACATAATGTTATCAGGAAACTTAATATAAAAAACTGCGGTTCTGATTCCATAGCGTATACACGATTCCTTAGCATTTTTAACTAGTTTAACTGGTGACATCAATTTATTAATTAGGAAAAACGGATATCGTCACCGCTGTTTACAATGTGTGCACCAACTTTTAAAATACCACACCCTCCCATGAATAATGCATCATTCATGAGCTTCATGGCCACTCTTCTATTGATATTATCCATTTTTTTTAATTCGCAAGCGATATATGTCCCGAATAAAGCATTTCCTTCCTCCTCAGTGTTTATTTTGTGAATTTTTTCAACACAAGCCATCATGAGAGCCTGGATGAATAATGTGGTCGACCGCCTAGACCAGTCAGCAAGCGGCGAAGGAGGTGAAGGGAGAGCATAACTAATCGCAGACATCCTTCATATACCAAGTCTCACGGACCACTGAGCAGTACTGGCACAGCGCTCCATGAACATGCTCAACCTATCGCGCAGAGACCGATCAGAAAAGTTCACACTCCTGTACGCTGCCACAACGCGAAAGAGAGCAGAGTTGCGACAGAAAGAGAGAAAATGGGTGGAGCTAGCGCTGTCGCGCACAAATGTTCACAGCTTTGTTCACCGTCTAATATGGGCTTAATGCTGCTTTAGAGTGTCTTGAAAATATAAGGGATTTCTCTAAGTTAGTGTTTGGTGCATCATTGCCTCATAATTAGTTGCTTTAGGACTAAAAATAAAGTTACGAATGTAGTTGGTGATTTCGTTGTTAAACTGTTTTTTTACCTTAGCTTTAGCTCCCTAACGCCTTTCGCAGGCGTCGTTAAACTATATATTCTTGTGGTGTTGTGAGACTGAAGTTGCAATAGTAACGTTAGCGATGTTCTTGTTTTTTTTTTCAATGGACGTTGCTCACACTAAACTAGTAAAACTTCAACTCATTTCGTTTTACTGCCCTCTGCAAGAACTCATCATTTCTATTTGTCTTAGTTTCAAGTTTTTTGTCAATATTGTCGTACACATAACACTTATTGATAAAAATGTTTTACACACAGGCAATGGAAAAGCAACATTTACCAGGCCTATGTGTTGATTGGTGAAAATCTTATATTTGTGAAACGAGGGTTAGTTAATTTGTTCCCTCCCGATGGATGAAGAAATCAATTTTTTTCTTGCAAATCGTCCGGCGATTAGTTTCCGTGAGATGAATTTCAGCCAAACACTGTTTTCGGTTGAATGCCTGCTACTTTGGACCCCCTTGAGATATATTGGCTGCACTGGTGCCCGCGCTTGGCCTTTGTCCGGCCAACGCCGGCATTCTTGTGCGCAGGTGTAGCGACCGAGTGGCTCCTCCGATTTTTGGCCGACCATCCTTTCAATATAAGGCATCCGCTATTGAGAGGTTTTATTCGTCCAGATTTATGGATTAATAAAGGCCGAGCATCTGGTTAGGGCATCTAAGGGGACGCATTGCTGCTTGCTCCAAGGCTGAGTGCTTCAAGCGATCAGGCTGAAAATCTATTTTGGGGCATGATGCTGGTTGCGTGACCTGGAGAGGTGATGTATGATCTCCTTAGCGCCGAATAAAGCAATGATGTGAGTGGGTGCTGGAACATGGAAACATATCGAAAACGATTTTATTAGATTTGCAAAGGCGTGTTTCGTAATTTCGTGAAGCTGTAAGACAGTCCTAGTAACTGAAGCAGTCTAGGTGATTTTGTGCGGGATTCCGGTCCGCTGCCTTCACTTTTCATCTCTTCCATTTGGCACACGCGTGCACCGTTGAGTGGGTGTTTCACCTCGCCATGTATCGCGGGGCTGCCGGATGAAATCAGCGTCACCTCTTCGCGTGCTGTGAGGAGTTGTAGAGTTATGTTTTCCTAACTACACTACCGTTACATCAGCACTGATATTTTGTGAGAAGCTTTTGTAAATAGAATAAGCTTGAATGAGGTTGTGTTTTGTTTTACCTCGTTTTAAGTGCGTTCATGTATGAGATTGTCCTTTAATGCGCTATTTGTGTTAATTTTCCAATTTTATTTTGTTTAACTTTTTATTGCCTTGAGATTACTGCGATACTTTTTTATGATTGTAGTGCATTCTGCCAATAAAAGACTCATGCTTGGTACCCGATGTTGTCGCCAAACTTCTGTGATTTTTACTCCGTGGAAATCATTCGAGTGCAACTGATACTGTAGTGAATCATCAATACGACATCTCGAGTACTCGTGTTAATCATGTAGTATTGGCATGAGCTGCCCTTGATGAGTTTTCCCATCTTTTTTTATTTTCTATCTTGACTACCAGTGCTTATTTAGTTGCATGGTTCGTTTGCATAATTATTCATGCGATTTTTGTGGTGGTCACCTTTGCTAAAGTGCTTAATCGATCAATGATTTTTTAGCATTTGTCTTGAAAGAATACAAAAAGCTCAATGTTTTGGTCGTCTAACAGCCTCCATTGATTGAGCCACTTGCATGTCGGCTTGGAGCGCGTGAAAAATACGCGGTCGTAGCTCATTCTCTTGCAAATATTTATTGAGCGTTTTCGATTTGCCGCCTATTGACGTTATGGCGGCGAGGAAATCAGCGCACGCAAGTCGCCAATCTGTCATCCGAGGATCAAGAGGCGTGGAGAGCCCAGTCATCCTTACATCCATTGCGATGAGCCGCCCTCAACTTTTGAAATTGTCCAAACTTTTATAGGTGCTCTAGATCGCTACCAATACGTAAAATATGCGAGCGCATTTGCTTGACGTACTCTTTGTTCGCTACTGAAAGTGTTCCTATTTTAAAAGACAAGAATGTGGATTTAAAATGGAGTTCTATTGATCGTTCGAATTAAGCGTTTTATTTTGCGAATCTTTCTTAGTAAACACTAAAGTTAACCTGCTGCGAATTGTTGCCGTCATTACAATGTTGACTTTCATTTAGGACTGACGCATCATAAATTTGATCCTTCTGGCGAATCCGTTTATTGTTTGATGCTCACCCGTTGACGGAAAATCGTTTAGCCTAACAGAATGCAGGCCGGCTTGTGTTCGTCCTCGCATTCTGCGCTCCACTTACTTGGCGTCCTACATTTTGTCGTCGCGCTCGCTCCACTCGTGCGTTATGGTTAACTCTGATTGCGTTAGTAGTTCTGTGCAGAAATTATAAAATGGAAGGTAAACCAATGCTCCGCAGGCTGTTTGTAATCATTTCAGTGCGTGCTTGTACTTGACGAACGCCAACATGACACTATCTACCTTGTTTAGACACCGTCGTTGATTTGAAGTTTGAGGGTGTAGTTGATCAGTGTGTACTGGCCATTGCCTAGCATTGGCGAATTTAATTATTTTTATCTTAGTCTTATCAGTGTTGGCAATTTTTATGCTATTCGTATCGAGTCAAAATATAGTATAGTCATGTTTCAGTACCGACTGTAACATTGGAGTCAGGCTCACCGTAAAATGTCCACCTCTTCTTTCCGTTTATCTACTGGCGCTCGCTTCTAGCCTTAAGTGTAAACCTAAGTACTGCGATCTTATTCCTCTAAAAGTACTTGGACTTGTGACCGTACGCGCAAAAAATCTTTTATTGGTGTTCACTTGATTAGGGCAATGTGCGTCGTTAGGCCTGCCAATGGCTTCAATTATACCACGCTGATGGCTCGCGCTCTCAGTGTGGCGCGGCGTTTACGCAAAGCCGCTTCCTATCGACGATTTGCTAGTGCTAGCTTCGCGAATGGCTGGCGGTGCATGTGTCGCGAGTGTCTTGTGTTCCACACGTTTTGGATTGGGATACTCGTGATCGCATGTTGCTGCGTGTCTTCAATGGAGCTGCTGCTTTGGTTTCATTGTCGCGTGTTGAGAGTTGTTGTGTTTATCTGTGTCACTGGTTTTAACTTCATGAGTATAGTACAGCGCAACCCTCAGCTAACTTAATGAATCTGAAGAAAACTGGCCAATCCATAAACAGTTTGTCAATTAGTTTTTTAGTGTTTTCTAAGAGGGTGAGCCTTTCGTCAAATCCATGTATAATTATTTATATGTTCGACGGTATGCAATAGTGAATGATTTAAAACACTCGAAAAGTAATACGCCAGTGACGATGCTGTGAAAATATCGCAGAAATGTCGTTGAAATCTTGACATAATTTTCAAAGTGATGTATTATTCTAGGATGACGTTTGAATGGAAAGGGATCTGAACGCGCTAATATGTCAACAGAAACAAATATATTCTTCGTTCGAATTTCTTTTTTAGCTTTCATATATTTTAAATAATTTGCTGAATGTATTACACATTAACCGTTAAAGACTGTCTAAGAGATTTCATGTATCGTTTGAAATTGAAATTTCGTTCTTGTCGTAGGTCAATGCCGACTAATTATTACCGTAAAAAGGAATCTGTGTTCATTCTTGTTTTCGAAAACAGTTAGTGCATTCTGTTGCCCTGCTAAGATAAACAATTTTCCTTGCATATTCCTAGTTACTTATAATGGCTATAATGATTATGTGAAGATAAGCTTTTACGTTCTCAGCCCCAGAAATCATTAGATTTAGTCTATGACATCGTTTATAAAAATTTCCCTTAGTTATCTTGCGACACCCCGAGAATCACGGCCTGCTTCACATGAACACATCACGGAAGCGAGTGGCGCGTGCTCAGTTTCCCTTTGTCAGACATAGCAATGACCTACGATTTGCTTAAAATTCGTCTAAAAGTGCTGGGGGTGCAATTTAGAATCTATGATATTACGGAAACTTTATTCAGCGCTCTCAGGCAAACACACACGACATGACAGGCAACGTGTTGTCATTCAATCTGATAATTGACTTGTGAGGAAAAGTGTTGGTTTTCGGAGCCCAACTGTGGTGGGTGCGGTGAATGAGGTGCATGGAGGCGGTGTCTGGCGCTTCTCAAGCACCTGCAGCCCCGTTTTAAGCTATCATTTCTGGTTTTCATCCTTGCGGTGTTTCCCTAAAGTTTAGTGCGCGTAGCGAGTTTTAGAGACTCTTGAGGCTCTTTACTGCCATAAACATTACTTTTATGGGGAATTTTAAGGTAGAGACCCGTGCCGAATATGAACCTGTGCTAGCCATCTTGCCTGCATGATGAGCTCGTTTCGGTCTTATCAAGACACGAGTCTTGTCCCTCGCATTCATTTGGTAGCACATCTACGCCGCCGTGAGGATTCTTCCTCTCAACTCACTCTTCAATGGCAGCATTTATTTTTTGGCTTCCGACTACTCAGCTTCCGTTTTTTCTGAGTAGCTTAGTGAGAGTATACCAAATTTTCGCTCGTAGAGTCTTGGTGTTAAAGATCTCCTGTTAATATTGGTTGGGACGTGAATTGAACATGAGCGTCATGTAGTAGACGAGAGAGGGCACTCATGGTGTAGATTGGTGTTGTGCTGGCGTGTGGTGCGTGAATGAATTTAATGTGTAGTGATTCTCTCAAAAACCCTACGAATTGATTTCTTTTTATTAAGAAATGAAAGTCGCTTTCAAATGAGTATTAGTTTTCATAGGTAAACTTCTTTAGTGTTGAATATTTAATATGTGTAGAGATTAGACTATGTAGTGTGCCCTCATCCTCAAATATTATGATGTATTTACTAGCTATAATTCATTCGTTTTTATGATCAGAGAGTACAGTCTCGGCTTATGTATCAGTAGGATATATTGCTATAATATATCCTTGTTAATAAATAGACTGCCACCTTCCTGTGACTATTAATGTTCAGAATAAAACGAAGGAAAATGACTATTTACCCAATATTTTTCTGGGGAAAAGAGGGATTGACTTTCGATGAAAATGGCTATAGGAATACAAAGTATGTGAAAGGAGTTCCTGCAAAAAAAAATTGTGTGCAAACCATACACGCAACTCTGTGCCCTGAGTGGTATTTAGCTTTAAATAACTTCCGTAGTTAACTAACCTGTAATCTCTATAAAATAGTCTTCAGTATAAATAAGAATATTAAGGAATACAATTGAATTCTAAGTGTATGTTTACGATAATCCTACATGCGTACCAAATAGTTAAATGGAATATTTTGGGTACGCGTTTTCTGAAAGTGTACGCGAGTTTGCCCATAAAAAATCATTATTGTGTGTTTGACGTTACTTTGTTTATGGCCTAAATATTGCCTTGATTATCTCGTATACATTACAGTGATTATTCTGGATGTATTACCTTGATTATTCCGTGTACATTACCGGTTCATCCCGTGTACATTACCTTGTTTATCCCGTGTACATTACCGGTTCATCCCGTGTATATTACCTTGTTAATCCCGTGTATGTTGCCTTGTTTATCGCGTGTGCACTACTTAATTATAGCGTGTGGGATTATGATTATGACAAAGTCTCGATTATGAAGCGCACATTACCTTGTAGTGGTCACTCTCAGGGGGAAAATGTGTGGTCCCGAACTGAAGATTGAAATAAAATACGTGGTTTGTTTTGTTGCAGATAATACTTTTTGAGTCCTCTGCTGTCTTGTTTTCAGTACCTTTCTTCTCCAACTTTGAAAGGTTGTTTCATAAACTTATTTCCTCGCTCACTGTTTCTGTGCGCCGGAGGTCGTCTGTGGGAACGCACCTGGTGCATAGATTCCTGTTCCCTAAACTCCATGCTAAACGGTGCCCTTTTATTTCCTTTCTTTGGAACACCCTTGTTGTGGGTAAGAAGGCTTAAACTAACTTTTTAATCCTCAGTTTCTACAGATCATATTAAATGATCACCTTTTTTCGCATTCTTGAGATCGCCTTTGTTGTAGTTAGGGAATCTTAAATTGGGCAGTAATACACAGTCTAAATTTTCTAATGTCTCTGTACAACATTATTCCGTGACACAAATACAGCAGTAGTTCTCATTTTTATTTTAAGAGATACGTTTTGCATTGATGAGGCTGTTAAATTCAAAATAGAAATGATACGCTGATGGTTGATAACTTATGTTTCTTATTTCTTTTCTAATTTCTCAACCTTACGAAATTTTTCCAGTTCTGCACGCGTTAAAAGACGAAGAAAATTGTTCAACATATTTACTAAAACACTCGCTACAAAATTTGATATCACTGTCTATTTATAAAAAGCAACGTTTCGATGTACGCACATCATCTTCAGGCTGAAAAATACGAAGTAAGTGTTATAGTCACAATACTAAAAGTGTAAATCAAATGCAAAAACAGAATCAGACGATATAAAAACTAACATAGGTCACATTGCAAGATGACTAGAGGTAAATAATTTTTACTATAGGAATACTGATCTCTAGATGACTAGCCAATATTGAGCAACAGCTACATGTTCACAGTACCAGAGGCAAGGGCAAAATGATAGATCAAGCGTGAGATTCGAACTTCTAAGCTACAGTCCTATTGAATAGTTTTAGAGCAAAAAAATCTGGTATTTTCATTGAGAGACGGTTTGAATTAATGAATATGTAAGGCTTCTATTATTTGAATATGTTCTTTTTTAACTGCATGATACAAAATTTTGGTATTTGAATAAAGATCTTCATTCGAGGACTTAGAACCATGTTCAACACGAAATTGATCAAAAATCGAACCTTGGTACTTGTGCGCAGTCAATCTTTGTTTCAGGGTCATCCTAGTCATGCTAATGTAACTGTTATTGAGACGCTTGCATTCTCTTCTGTCGCATTTGAACTGATAATTACATTTGCTTTCGCTACGTCACTGACCCTGGATCTGAAAATATTATTCTTTACCAGGAGATCACTGATTTTACGGTTTTGTACTCATAATATACAAATATTTTAATAGCGGTTTCAGGATTTATAGGTTTTACAAAATTTTATGCTTCTTTTCTTTATTTGCATTTCTTAATGTTTCACGTGTGTAACCAAAAATATTTCATGCCAATGAAACGTTTAAAAATCATTGTTTGTATGCTTTCGTAGTTGATTGTGAATGAATTTGCGTTGTCCGAAGTTTTTAACTTCGTAAGTTAGCGAAAATTTTTGTTTTGGGATTAATATTGAAGTTGCTATTATCTCGGAATTCTTCATTTGATTCGCTGCGCATTTTGTGAAGCACAAATAATGCTCCCATGCAATTTGAAAACCAACGTAACACAATTGTTCGTAGTTGTAATTCAGAACAAGGACGCGCTATAACGCTGTAGTTTGAGTATACATGAACATGTTTTCTTGACCGTATCCTGGACGTGCGTGAAGCCGAGGCAGTCTAGCAGGATGGGGTCGGCACCGGTCGCGTGACCAGACCGCCTGCTTATCCCCGCAGCTACGCGTGTGTGCCCGCCACCGCCGTATTGTGTGGGCGCTAAGCTGGCGCGATTGCTTCACTAAACCGTGGCGTGCTCGGCACTCTTCAGTGTCACCGTACCGGGGCCGCTTGACGACTGCATTATGCGCCTTGCTTCGTGGTACGCTAACTTACAGCTCGCTTTGATGAACCCCAACCCTCTCATTTCCCTCTTACTCGGCCGTTAGCCGTACTTACTTACGCACATAACTGGCACGTCGACCTTCACGCTCCTCCTGCTTCAATTCAAGCGAGTACAGTTCCTAAATGCCCTAGATAGCTGTGCTGTCTCAGAGCTCAATTTACTTGTACGCGGTTCAAGCGCTTGTTTATTCTCAGCTTGGCGTTTATTTCTATGTGTATAATTTATTTATCGTAAATCGCTTTGAGAGAGTTTATTTGCTGCGCAGCTGTGAAATAATGTTCTACGCTGCTACTCGAACTCATTCACTTATTTTCTTGCTCACGAGAGTGTTCGTAAGGCCCAGTTTTGATGCGTTCCTTGCCCTCGGCCGTCAATATCTGCTGGCTGCAGTGATCGAGTTCGCCGCAACTGTCATTGGGCAGAGCTGGGAAATGTGCGGGTCGTTGTGTTGAGTGTAATGTTGCTGGAAGCATTAAATGGCGCACTGGCAGTGCACATTTTGGCAGAGAGTGTGCGGTAATCCAAGCGAGGGAGCAGAGTGGCTTAGCGTCTCAAGTCACGGGGGGCCTCTCTAATATAAAATAAGGTCCATCCGTGGCGAGAAAGAGGCGTTAGGAGGCCAGGGGGCTCCACTTAAATAGCAATATATGACCTCGATCAAATCGCCCAAATCTGCTGAGGATTCTCGCCGTCTTCACTGTGGCAAAGTGAACCGCTGCTGCGCCTGCAGTGCCACTCCAACTACATCGCAGGCCACCGAGATTGCCGAGTTCCAATGAAAACCGAAGCGCAAATTCGTAAACTCTGTACGTCGGTGATGGAGGCTGGGATTTGGTGCTGTTATCTCGTTTCAATTTCATGACTTTCATTCCATGTACATTTTATGCTTAAAATACTAGTTTTAAATTTTTTTAACGTGACCTAATAGTTGTCGCCAGAAATGTTTACAGAATTTAAAATATTTCGTTTAATAAATCAAAAAAAACCAGTGACGTTATGTTTGCTGTAATATTTTTTGCTGAATGCTATTGAGAATATTTCGTATTGAATTTTGAAATCAGTTTAATGAGCATGTACGGAATTTAAATTTGACGCTTGCAGAGCAGAAATTTTAGAGCAACCTTCACCACTTTCGTTAATCGGTGGTTTTATGCAATGCCTTTGACTCCTAGAACGAAATGTTTCAGACAAATCATTAAAACTAGTATTTTTTGAAGCGCGTAGTGGGACTTTCACAACCTCGTTTGTGAATTGTTTGGTTGTGTGCAAGACAGTGCCTTATGTGCAGTGGTAATAAATGTTTGTCAATGGCTGCAGTTATTCAGTTGCTGAACTTTTAAAATTTGCATTCAACTGTTGGGTGTGGAACATGTCTACTCTCAGCAAAGTTGCAGTCTTATGCGCTACTTTTTTAAATCTTCTCCACTTTGTTGATGAACTTCTTTCAAGTTCTCTAGATCTGCAGTATTTTTATGTACTCTACCTGAAAAACTCTTACCCTCTCATCGAGGCAACGATGAATTAAAAATATGTTCAGAATTTCAAGAAGTATTTGCAAGCATTTTTCGAGCGCATACACACCAGTTTTGCAAATATTTTTGATGCCAGAAAATACAGCAGGCAAACTCTTTGGATAAAATTTTTAAGTTTATTTAAAAAGAAAAAGGTTGGTGTCATGTGGAACTTTGATTTTAATTATTTGCCTTTTCTCTCTGCACTGAAGGCACTAAACATCGCATCTTGGTTGCACCGCTCATCTACAGTACAACCACGGCTATCAAGAGCAAGTTTACCTATCACATTTGTGCTTGGTAAAGATGCTCTTGCACGGGGTTCTGCTGTGACGACGATACCCTGTGGTAGTATTCCTTGGTGGCTTAGCCGTCCTCGAAGGTATCAGTTCATTTTGAAAGCTGTGTTGACAGTGTCGGTCTCCGTCATCAGACGTATTAAACTTGCGTTCCTCGAGAATATCCCTAAATTCCGCGTTGTATATGGGAGGTGATGTTTAAGTTATTGAGTTTTGACACGTTGACTGCGATGGGATTAACTGATGTTCGATATTCAACTAAAATTCAAGGTCAAAAGTTTTTAGCAATTTTATGAACACCAAACATTAACTGGGTCCATTAAATACCATTGATTTTAGAAGATTGTTAACATTTTTAGAACTAGCCATCGATGGTCGTTTCGTTGCAGGAAAAACTTGAGCTCGACCCACCGTTAGTTCGTATCGCAAGCAACGTGGTAGTACTTGGTACAGGGTTTGCATTTGAGCTAAAACATAACGTTTTAAAATGAAAATTTCTGAAAGAATCAGAAGTAAGCCCTAAAAGGGTTCTGCAATTAAGTCAGTAACGTATAAATTTAAATTTCTTGTTCTTTTGAAAAAACAGCTTTTCACAGAGTATAAAGTTAGCAGAGTGCCTTACCTATTTTTGGCGAAGATTATAAATTTGGAGCCTCGTTGAAAAAAAAGAGCAGTTTCGGGGCTGCTGAGCAGTTAGTTTGGAATGCGCCGTATGCATTAGGTGTTGCAGTATCGTTACTGCACTGCAGGGCCATGCTTCTCTGCCCCACTGTTCATGAAAGCTAATCTTTCTTTAATGCTCTTATCGCGACTTTTGCCTCATAAACTTGATCTCGATAACTCTTTGATAGAGGACGTGGTTTTTTTTCAAATGAGTCGCGAGCTGCAGGATCTGTTATCGAATGGCACACTTCGTACGTTCTTTATTATGCCAACGATTCTGTCCATGAAGAGAAGTAGCCGAAGCCGTTGTGCAGCTTTACCTCTTCAATTGTTACTGAAATCATGTAGCATTGTAGTGTCGGTGTGCTGCCGTAAGGGAGTTCTGCTTAAGCCCGTATGAGACGGTGGCAAGAAGTGGCACTCATGGGTGCGAGAGATGCGCTCTCTTCTCCGAAGTCATGGCGGCCGCCGTCACCAACACACTGCAAGGTTATTACACGAGACGGTGTTGGCGTGCCACAGACACGGCGCGCAGTAGCGCACGGAAATCAGAAGCTGGATTTGTTTTCATTATTTTATTCACCAATACATGTCTTTCAAGTCATGTTCATTTTCGACGGTTAATTCACAGAAATTCAAAATTAAAACATGGTTAATTAAATGCATTATTATTATTTTAGGGGTTCTGATACCAGCAAAATATATATACCATTTAGAAAAGAATTATGAAATTAATATGGCTCAATATCTGAGTCATATATATATGATTAACAACTAGTGTGGAATGCGTGGCGCCCGTGAATGCAAGCAACTACGCTTGATTGCAATTGAAGGTTTTTTTTGCACGGTGGAATGCAGATTGATTGTCGTAAATATGAAAAACATCCAATACTGGTAATACTGAGGCACTTGTACACACAATTGCAGCATGTGCATTGGTACAGGTAACTCTAATTTTAAGAGCAGGTACCATCTTTAATAATACTGCATCGTACATTAAAATAGCTCTGATGTAAGTGAAGAAATGACTATCACCACATTTTATATACTTAGTTCGATTATTTAATGCTTGGTTTAGTCATCAGGCTGACATACAAACTTTAACACTGTACTGACTGTATTTTGAACAATAATAAATATGAGTATTAGAGAAACGAATTGAAAATTTGTACATAGCGGTACAGTATAAATTTACACTAGAACACTTACTCTCCTGAAAAAGTACAAATAGCGTATACATGCTAGTTTCCGTCATTTTTTACTTCTGCATAATGTAACTGCGATTTCGAACTTCCGAAAAAAAATCATAATAGTAATTTTTATGCAGGAAACAAGAGAAGTAATAATACATGTGGAAGAACTAACTTGTTACCTACATTGGGCTGAGAATGAAGTATTTCATACAATGACGAAGAAGAGACGCAATGAATGTCACCTTCGTCTAAGAATGGGAATACTATTGGAAATGGGAATCGCTATTTGGGAATACCATTTCATCAGTTCCTGTACCTGATTTCTGGGAATCTTTTTAGTTTTGTTTTCCTGCCTGAACTGCGACTGAAGTGTATTTATTTATTTACTCTTGAGTTAATTCAATCTCTGGCTTCATTTTTTTAAAGATGTTGTTTAGTGGCTATTTTTCGTAGAGATCTATCTCTATACTCGCTACTTATCTCTCTACATAAACATGGGTGTGTTATGAGAATTTCTATAAATAATATGGTCGACCGCCTGCACCAGTCGGCCAGCGGCGGAGGTGAAGGGAGAGGACAACTTATCACAGACATCCTTCTCATACGAAGCCTGGCTGACCACTGCCATGCATGTTCGTCCGTATCGTGCAGCGAGCGATCACGAATTCCGACACTGGTGTACGCTGGGGCACCGCCACAGAGAGCAGAGTTGCTACAAAAAGAGAGGAAATGGGTGGAGCTAGCGATGATACGCGCAAATGTTCACACTCGATCCCACCGTCTCATATGGGCTTTACCGCAGTCCGCCCGTGGCCAAAGAATAATTATTTTCGGGTGAAAATATTGAATATTCGTGATACAAATGTTCTTCGCTACTAACCCAGACATTCTTTTAATCAGAGAGCGAGAAAGATAAATTGATTACATAAATTGTTAAAAATAATAATTATCGCTGTGTGTTTTTTGATCGCTTTTTGAAAATAAGTTGAGGTTTTCTCGGTATTTTCATTTATATTATCTGGATGATCAAATATACCTTTTTCATCAGCACATGTTTGTCAAGCTGCTATTATTACAATTGATTCGTACTTCAGTTTTTGAGCAAGAGAAGTAAATGTCTTCCACCATTACAATTTATATTTGAATTTAATGTGTGTGTATCCATCGGCACCTTGCATCTCAAAGTAAAGTTTTGTATGTTGGTGGACCTCGTCTTTTTCGCCCGTGGTAGCGTAGACGCTTCGTACAGCAACGTGCTGCTCTCAGTTGATCATTTTGTATTGGGTCGCTGTGCGGTACTCCGCTTGCTTATGGCGCTCCTTAACATGGGCATAGCTCACCGCCGGCCGGCCCGTGCGGTCGACGGCGGCTGTAAAAGCCCAGGCAAAGATGAACTTGTATGGAGCAAAGCTTTTAGGCTCCGCTCACCAGCGCGCCGCCCCAGTTATGCTTTATTACTTCTCACTCTACTCTGCCTCAGAACACGGAACGCCAGCCTCATATTTTGTTGGCCCCGCGTCTGGGTTATGTGCATCCACGAGCTTCCATTTCTCATTTCTTTCGTTTTTTCTTTTAGAATTTGTTTCTTTCTAAGTTATAACCACGGTTACGGCCCTTTGGTCGTTCGTTGCATCTCATTCGCGCGACAGCTTGATTTGGATTGGACCAGCTGTAGAGAGAACGCATCGTCAGTTTGATGCGTGTCAACTTTTTAGTTTTTTTTTCTGACTGTGAGTGTATCTTGTGTTAGTTTTTAAAGCATATGCGGTAGATGAACGAAATTGTAAAATTCTGTCACTGTGAATGATAATTTCTTCTTTATTCAGAATAGGGAAACTGTGAAACTGTATGAACATTGATTCTTTTATGATATTTTTTACTAAAGTAAGCAAGCTCTTTTTAAAATTTGAAACTCTCAATTCTTTTTATTTGTTCATTCTACGCCGAGTGTCTTTTTCACTTATCGACAAAATCCTGAGTCTTAATTTGAAACGATTTCCCCCCCCTAAATTTTACTTACGGTTTCGTCAAAGCAGTTCTGCGGAATAAGATCGCGTGTCATTATGTCTATTTAAAAATCGACAGTTGCATTTGGATGTGTTAAGCCTCGAACCAAAGTGCAGTGTGAGAGAATGCTTGAGCCAAATTTTATGGTTACTCTGCACCATTTTCCATTTATGTATTTCGAAACTATTTTTGAACGAGTTCATTTTGCAGCAGAGTGATGTTTGCATTTTATTTTTAGGAGTCCCAAAATTTCTTGCTGAGTATATTTCTTGATATCTCCGGTACTGAAAATTTTGTCTTGCTCCGTCCGCCTGTTAGCCTTCAATTTGCTGGAGGGCTTGTCGTTGTGCTCTCGGAGCTGCAGAGTCTTGCAGAGACCTTCCAGCGCTGTGTTTGTGCCAGCATTTTGTAGGGCGTCTCTGAGACCCGCGCCGTCATCGAGTCTCTCTCTAACTAGCTTCTTAATGGCTTCCAGCAACTCTAGAGTCAGAGCTCATCTTCTAATTTATGCTCAATTTCGTGAGCGTAAATTGAACGTCTATCTTACTTGCACAAGATGTGCGCTTCTTCGCAGGGTCATGGTCTCTTCCTCTTACCGGTCAGCGTGCGCCCTGATGTGTTAGGCGCATTTTTTACTGCTTTGTTTACTGTGCTGCGCCGCTCAAAACAAACGCCTTCGAACACACATGGTGTACAAAGAACAGGTTTCTGTAGGTTTGGTCGACTTGTTTTTTCTATGAGTGTGCTTTTTAATGAATGTTAGTTTTACAGTTAGATTTCAAGCTCATCACTACGCCCTGGATACACAAATAATTTTGTGTCTACATCACTGATCTGCATTACCATGTACCATGGCTGAGACTCTGTATAGAATAACTTTTATAGAATTAAAATTTGTGAACAGATGTATTTCATTTGATTATTGTGGGGTTTCAAAAATACCTTGGGGCTCGCGCTTATTTATCACTGTTACACGAGTTCTGTTGTGATATCTAGTTGCAACTCATCGGAAGTGAGTTCAAGCTTACACTTCTCCTATCATTGAACCAAATACTAGTTTGCTTTACCCTCATATTGTATTAGATCTTTGATGAAAATTTCAAACATCGTTGAGCTTCCCCTCAGGGGGATACAACTATTGTATCTATGGGAATTAGCGCTCCCAGGGGAACCATGTGAGGGTCCGAGCTAAAGGTTACGTAGGCTTCCTTTTTGTTGTAATAAAATAGGTTTTTGTTTTTTACGGACCATCTTTTTTCGGTTCACTGCTGTCCTGTTTTTGAGCACCTACTACTTTCTTCCTCGACTTTTTTCTTGTTTCATCAACTTCTTTCCTAGCTGTTTCTGTGCACTTTGTGCATAGATTCCGCGTTCCCTCAACTCCATACTAAATGGTGCCTTCTTCTTTTCTTTCTTAGAACATCTTTATCGTGGTTAAGGGAGGCTAAAGCTTTCTTATATAATAATAATAACATCAGGTACATTTTCTGGAATTCTCTTCAATTTCAATAAAAATAGGAGAGCAAAAATCACTGATAAAAATTTCATTATACTGAGAACGTTTCGTTGTTATTTACTGCATTTTCACATTTATACTTTTATATCCGTGTTTATGTCTGTTTGTACATTTACGTTCATTTTTTATTTCAGTGATATATGTCAGAGTCTTTTAATGAGCTGATGATGGGTATTTGCCCGAAACGTTCTCAGTATAATGAAATTTTTATCAGTGATTTTTGCTCTCCTATTTTTATTATAATAATAACATCGTTGAACTTTCGATGTTGGAACGTGAATCAATATGGTACATTCCTATTTTACTTATTGTTTTGAGGTTGCCTGTTACAGTTGGAAGAACGTTAAAGTAGTATTGAGTGTCCGTATTAATTGAATTTTATTAGTGCTTACCTTTGTTTTTCGTGAGCGTAATCTCTTTTCCTTCATTGAGTGCCTCTCTTTAGGATGATGTCCGCATTCGGGAGCCGATGGAACTCATTTGAGTAGATTCATTAGAATTGAATGGCCGGCATCAATTGAGCCCCATAATTTGTATGCTAATATATGCGCTAATTAATGGAAACTGTAGTTCACCTGGATCGCTTCTCTGGCTTGCCTTGTTCCACGTTACTCACAACATGGAGCCAGCGTGTGGTGGTGGTGGCAACGAGCGAGCGGAATAGACACCGACAGTCGAAAAGTCGTCCGATGTACACCTGCTATAATTTAAATACGAGTATTTTCATTATTTCTCAATGTGTTGAATTATTTATTGACGTAACTTTGATTATCCTTGTAGATAGTTTCCGAACAGAAGCAAGCCGAAATATTTAGTACAAATTCCGCAAAACTAATCGCCGGTGGAGGTATTTTAGAAGATTATTTGCATAAATTCCTCTAATCCTTCAAATTTATTATTTTTGTCAGCTTCTATTCATTTCTATATTTCACGTCACTGTTAATGCTCAGGCTTGATCTTTATTGTTATTTGGGTCCCAAAGGGATTAAGGACTGTTAGCTTCGTAGAGATGGACGGGACTTCAATCTTTCGTGCCCACTTAGATTTTTTCATTGCTTTATCTTCTCCGCTATCTGTCTTTTCGTCCTCTTAATTCCTAGGTATCCTGTGTGGGAGCACACCTTGTGCGTTGGTTCTCGATTTCTATAGTACATGCTGAATGCTCCTTCGCTTCGCTCTCGTGTAATCCCAAGTTATATGGTTTGGCAGGGAGTCTTGACGTTATTAATTCGATAGTGGAAATAATCACTACAACTCCCAAATTTTTCTACGCGAAAGCAGCAGACGCCCGTCTCAAAAGAACGATAATGGTTAGCGTGCAATTAGAAAATAAATTTTCAATCTTCTCCGTGGTGTGGATTTATCGAGCTCTGCTTTTATAGCTTATACTACACACTCAAAAGCCTATTGCCTTCCAAGAAACTCAAACTATTGCTGAGCGAAGTAGTGTAGGAAATATTTTTTTTTGTCAATTTTCTTTTTGAAAAACTGCTTTTCGTAGCTATCGTTTAATTGTAGTTTTTTCAGCTATCCCTGTATGAAAGGCCGTGTGCGTTTCACCTCACTATTGGATCAATAAGGCATCTTATGTTTAATTTGGCTTCTGCTGCTGCCGCCATCGGCAACTAATTGAATTTTTCAGGATTCAATGGAGAAGAAGTGCTTATCTCGAAGCTGGAGGAGAGCGATTCAGCTTCGCTCACTTGGAATGCAAACGAAGCTCGCAAGATCCGCATATCTGCCTTTTTTTTATTTTTCCGTAGGGCTATCTTCTAACACAACGAGGAAACTTCAATTTTTACCTCTTACACCTCATCCTATGGTGGACGGTGGAACAGCGGTGAGCGTGTCCGCCTGAACAGGAAGTCTGTGCTCCGATTAGAGCTTCTGGCAAAGATTCCTGAGAAGCTTATCCATACAATAAAACTCTTATGAAAAGAAGCCACTTGGTTTCTAATGATTCCTTAGAATTCATCCTTTAAAACTTTAATACATGATCGGTGGTCATGAACTGTTTTCCAATTTCAGAAATATTATGTCCACATACTGTGCTATTAAAGCCGAGCGATTTCATATTGGATTACAGTTTGACCAGAGTATTCTCAAAGTCATGTGATACGCGAATCGTAACCAGCCATACACTGCTTTGCATGCAGAGCTCGGCGATGATGGTTTCATGCTTTTATGATGTCTATTGAGTAGTACTTTTCTGAGAATGTTCCCCTTTCCTGTTCTACGCTGCTAAGATAATTTTCACCCATGAAAGCAATTAGCGAGCGCCATTAAGTTAATCGCATTTTCCTCATTAGTGGATATTGCTTCACGTTGAAGGGCTGCGACTCTGATGTCATTGCGAGTCCGTCCTTGGTTCGTTCCTGTGCTACACAAGCTCGTGTAGTGGTGGCAGCTCGAGGCGCTCTCTGCTTTCTTTTAATCTCAAGTGAAGAGTTTTCACGCTAACTTATTTTTCATTTGGCTCACTTTGTTTACTCAGCTTCATTGCATTGCCGGCTACTCAGAGTGCAATTCTGTATTTTTGAATTTGTCAACTACTGCATGAAATAATGATTCTATTGTTCGTTTGTTTTCCTTTGATTTGTATTCATGATGAACAAGTCGCTCTCCCCACCAGTGTGCACTAATTGTAGTTATTATTAAGTGTTGTGCGACTCATGATTCAAGCGGGTTTATTGATGGACTCCTCGATCTTCAAAGCATGTTGGAGGCCTCGCTTCTTGTCAGTGCAGTGGTAGTAGATCTTTGGACAGTTCCTCGTGCTGCTCTATTGAAATTATTTCCCTGTTGTGCCTTCGGGTTCCCTGGCAAATGGGGTCAGTGATTTCTGGAGCCGAGTTTTTATTAGTTTTCATTAATTTTCTTGCCGCACTTCCGTTCACATGAAGTGATTACCGTGCATGCATTAAAAAAATTATTCGACTGTCATCGTACCATCTTGTCTTTGTTATGCAAAATGTCTGATGTTTGTAATCTTGAGTATTGTAATGCTTTGCTGTGGCTTTATTGTGTGAAAACATTTTGTGTGTAAATAATTTGGATAGCTACCTACTGGGGCTGATTTTTTTAGTATTTCATTCACTTTACGTAGGGGCAAAGCCGGCTGTGAAAATACCTTTAGTTTACTTGACTACCCTATTTGTTCATTGCTGTTTGAATTTTTTCAAATAGATGAAGAGTTTTCACCGGAAAAAAACAGCGCCTCGGGTAGCTAACAGTCGACACAAGCTTCCGGCTGCCATTGTCTACCAGTTTTATTTAATTATATTCATTCTCAGTTTCACTGTACCATTCAAAATTTACTTTATTCGATTTGCAGCAGTGCTTCTCAGATTTTTGGTGCATAATTTTTCCTTATGCACTTTAATAGGACTTGTGTGAATGCCTAATTTTCCCCATGTTGTACACATTTAAAACAAACAAAATTATGGCAGGTGAATATTTTTCTTCCGCCACTGTATGTGCCTGAATATGATCTGAAATACGTCTGACTACAGCATAAATACACCAAGTAAAATTTTCCCTCTGTGGACGCAAGGTTGCATTTGTGAAACCTCACCCCGCAAATATGCTGCCATTGTACTGTTACGGTGTCTTTTTGGCACCGCGTTGTACCGCGGAATAAGACGCCATTGACGTGCGAGCTAACGCCACGCCTGCTTTTGCTCGTTCAGGAGCTCCATTCTTCATTGATAGCGAGGGTTCTGTGCGGAGCGAAATTCCTTGGGAAATATCACCCCGGCCGTCCTACAGCTGCAATCTTTACTCTTCCAGGCTTCTATTTCTTCACAAAGCTCTGAGAACAGTGAAAGCTAGACGTTATAAATGAATCTTTTGATATTGCTGGCGTAGCCTCTTTAATGTGGTGTGGTTCAAATGAAGAGTTAAGAGGAGAGCTTAGAGACTATTTGCACGTCGGATATGCATAAAGTATTTATTCGGTGAAATTCTGCACCGATATTTATAATTTAGAGGGATCGGTAATTATCTTCGTGACTGAGCATCGGGCACACATCATGCGCATTTGTCGCATTTTGATGTAAATCCACTCAGGGGGACAACTGTTGTATTTTTGGGAATTAGCGCTCCCAGGAGGAAGAAGTGTGGTCACGAGCCTTTCTTTTGTTGAAACAATAAGTTTTTGTTTTCTCACGCCCATCTCTTTTCGGTTCACAGTTGTTTTGTTTTTTACTACCTACTACTTTCTTCTTCAATTTCACAGGGGAACAATGTGAGGGCCCGAGCTCGGGGTTAGGTAGGCTTTCTTTTTGTTAAATTAGATAAGTTTTTGTTTTGTTATGGACCATATTTTTTCTGTTCACTGGTGTCCTGTTTTTTCAGCACCTACTACTTTCTTCTTCAACTTTGATCTTGTTTCATGAACCTCTTTCTCATCTAACTGTTTCTATGCCACTTTCTGCATAGATTCCGCGTTCCTTTAACTCCATACTAAAGGGTGCCTTCTTCCTTCCAATCTTTGGATCGCATTTGTTGCGTATAGGGAGGCTTAAACTAACTAATAATCTAATCTTCTTCAATTTCAATCTTGTTTCTTGAACTTATTTACCAATTCATTGTTTTTAAGCGCAGAGGATCTTGTGTGGGAACACCTCTTGTGCATAGATTCCGCGTTCTCTAAAGTCTATATTGAAGGGCACCATATCCTCTCTCTCTCTCTTTAGAACTCTTTTTTTTGCTGTTAGGGAGGTTTAAACTATCGTATCTAATATAATCTTCCAGTGTGAATAAGTTATTTTTTAGTAATATTCTGAATTCAGTCGAGGCCTAGAAAGAAGGTTGTCTTTCGAGCTCTAAAACGTTGGAAGTGTTTCTTGTAACTTCAAGGCTGCAGGCCCTTACTGCTTGTACCGTTATTTATTAGAAATAATATGGTTTTAGGGGTCTCCTTTGTGACTTCCGTTGTCAAATGTGTTATCGGCAAGCTGGAAGACGCAATTGTTGGGCTTCAGTGGAGAACGTCCTCCGCCTGGAAGAGGGAGCCGAGGAGCGGCGATAAGCTAGGATTGCTTCCATTGTTGTGGCCGAGGCTTTTAAATTGAGTGTGTTTGTGGCCGGACGATCTGGTCGCGATACCGCCTCAGACCCGCCGCCTGACCAATGGTTTCGACACCACCGTGACTGCCTACAGCCACAGGCACACAAAGGGGTGGTCACCGGCCTTCTGCTGCACCGTGCCGCATCTCTTGGCCGCCTGGCCTGCCTGGGTCTGCGTGGACGGTGCCCAGCTCAATGTAGAGTTTGGCTTAGGAAATACATTTTATGTGGAAGCAGTGTGGTTACATTTCTTTGCTTGCACAATGCGGCCAAATAGCTACCCGGGGCAACGCTTACCGTAGACTCAGGGATGGTACAATTTTTGCGCTTATAACAGTGTTGCGCGTGTGCGGTGTTGCCGTTTAGTTTTACCCAATTCGTGAAATGATGTTTCATAGTTAAGAAATATTCTAGAATATTAAATGTATGAATAATAAGTTACTGCAGTTACTTTGCTCTAAAAGTGTGTTAGAGACTGCTTTTTATAAATATGTAGGGAATGTTCCCTCATTTGTTTTGCCTCAGTTATAACCGAAGACAGTTGCGAAGAAGTGCCAATTATCGCACAAGTGAGTCAATAGTGAGATACTGTGTGCTGGATTCTTAGAATTGAAACCATTCAATTGAGGAGGTGTTTGTTATCTAATAATAAATTCTTCTCGTACTTCTTTCTCTTATTTTATTTTTGAAGTATATTTGTTTCCTTGGCTGTACAATAGCAGAAAATATACCTCATGTGGATGTCTTATGGTTAACTTTATGAACACTTGGCTGATAAACATTAATCTAGTACTTTAAATTTCTCCAGTGTTGCGTTATACTTCGATTTCCTGTTTTGCTGCGAGGACTGTTAAACATTTGTTCCTTTGTCGGCCGGAATTTGTGTGCTGGATTTTGTGACTTGTGCGCTCGCTTCTCCGATTGCGGCGCTGCCGAGTTCACTGGACTCTGCTCACGTTTGTCGCAGCGCAGTCCGAGCTTCAATTACTCATCAAGGAGGCCGCAACAGTAGCCTCAAAATAAATTTCTATTCATCGCATCAGTTCATCTGTCGAAACTTTTTCTTTTAGTATATCGCGTGTTATATCTCGGCACGCTGGGCCGGATATTTTATCGTTTCTTTCTGATCGAAAATTTTGTTTTGCTATTTTTAGAGAGGTCTTCTCATGGACTGTAAGTGCAAAGCTTCAGAAGAGCGTTGGTCATTATTTTGGAAGAGAACGGTGGGTGAGGTCACTCCATTACTGGTTTCCTCTCGAGTTACTCCCTTGCGTTGCAGTCTCGCTGCTCCTCTTGTTTCTTTTGTCTTATGCTCCGAAGCATTGGCTTCCCATAATGACACTTGCTCTCATTTCTCTGCAAACCTGATACGAGGGATGACATTACTCGCGGCATTGTTAGAGCGCCATGGAGATGTGCTTCGGCAGCTTCCCTGTAGCCGTCCCTCTGTGGCTCAAAGGCGCTCGGGCGTGCTGACGTGCGCGCTTCTTGGCAAGGCGGCAGCGCTGAGGTGACAGCCACCCTACTAACATCATTGCGCAACTTCCGATTCTAACATTTTTATTTCGCGGTGTCAGAACTTACTGTCCTCGAATGACTTATTATTTCTCTGGAATTGCTGATTTCCTTTTGAGTTTTTTAAATTAGTTGTCTAACTGCTGATCAGTTCGCTTCAAAGATACATCTAGGGATTTCAGTGTTCCAATATTTTTAAATGTCTTCTTGTTATTGTTGATTTAGAATATTTTTTATGATGCTTTATTTGTAAATAATACATCGTTCTAAATAACGTAAAAAATATGTTTTGACTTGTACTGTCACTCCGATTAGTTACTTTTGCGGCCTGGTATTTAATTTGAGTGGAGACGGTGGCGATTACTTCTGTTGTTTTGAATTTAACAAGAATGTATGACTTGTTTTGAGAAACTGTCTGAACGCACTGCAAGATCTCGGTAATCGGTGCGTTGTATGTTTGTGTAGGCGTCTGCCTCAGTTGTGCCGCCTGTTACATATCAACTTCTCTGGACGTGTCTCCTCAGTTCTGCCGCATGTCTCGCCTCAACTCATGAGCTGTGTCTCCTCAGTTGTGCCGCCTGTCTCGCCTCAACTCACGAGGCGCGTCCCTTACAAAGTGATGAACTCATTCCGCGTAAACGAATTCATGCTTGTCCCCGTGCTTCTCTCCGAAGCTAATGGTTACATGCGAGACCAGGCTGATGGTGTGCACCCAAGTTGACAGTTGCATGCAAATCTTAGCTTATGGTGCACACTCAAGCTAACGGTACTCACTCCAACGAATGGCACGTGTCCCAGAGAATGGTACGCATCCAATCCAATGGGGGCATCCAAGTCACTGGTGCGTATCCAAGCTAATGGTTCACGCTTACGCTAACGTTACATATCTAAGCTAATGGTACGCATCCAAGCCAATGATATAAATCTAAGCTAATGATATGAGCCGTGGCCATTGATATTTTAAAGTACAGTCTGGAGTATTGGAGTAAATCTACCCATTCTAAAATTTAAACAAATTATCCAAAAAGATATAATCCTCTCTATCTTCTGTACATATAGGTATAAATCACTCCCATAATGGAATTGCACTTGAATCTATTCAATAAGAGCGCAGAATTGCCTTGCGTGATGTGAGGGTGTGAAGTCCCTGCCTGCGTTGTTTTGTGCCACCGCAACACCATCTAATCAAGGATGTCTGTGACTCGAGACGTCGGCTATAAGACGATGCTGCGTCCTGAGTGACGCCTTTGCGGTGTGAGAGATCTGATGCAGCTCTGAGTAGCGACACGCGGGCCTGCAGATCTGTGCTGACCTCCATCTAGTCTCTCTGACGTGCTTCACTTTAGAAGCTCCAGCATCTACGCCTCGTTAGGTGTTCGCGCCTCTCTAGGGCCTCTCACACAGAGTGCTCAGGGTGGAGTTAATTAAACACTGATACCCATTGACCTATCAAAGCCTCGCTCTCGCTACTAGAACCCTCGTCCTCTCACAGATCCTCATCATCTTTTACCCTCCTTCCTTTGCCAGAGCTCTATGTGCTCAGCAACCAATATGGGGTTGATTTCTCGATCTGCGATACGACTAGTGCTCTACGTTTGCTTAGGTTGCCGTGCGGACGTAATGTTTTCAATAGAAGTCGTCTAATGAGTGATTGTTTTGCAGTAGCCTTTTCAACTGAGCGTCCTAATTTTTACACTGAAATAACTCGCACGTAAAAGAGGTATTATGTGCTATGATTTACGTTAGTGTATTAGTTTAGCAGAGTGTTATTCGAGTTGTTCTCTGTTTAAGTAGTTTTAGTTTCGTTCGTGATCAAAGTTAGAATGCCTTTTAAAAATTCCTTTTCTAAGATTCGATGGAATGGTATTTAGTATATGCTCGTAGTTCTCACAAGAAAAGTATGGATATTCCTTTCGTTCAGTAATTTCTGCTTTTAGTTAATGTTCATTTTTGGCATGCTATTAAAAGTACGATTCTCTTCGTTTTTTATTTCATATTCTAAAACTGCAAGGAATAAATATGAAGTTCAAATATCCGGTTTTGAATTAGTTTCATTCTTTCGCAATAATCATCAGTCGTCTCCCGCAGCTTGGTACTTTATAATGGTGGTGTGGAGTGTAATTTTTTGAGACCGCTGCTTTCAGTCGCGTGCGCCAAATGATGGTCGCTGCAATGCGAACCCGAATTTTCTAGTGCTCTCATCTTGAGCGGAAGTTGCGGTTGCCGCAATTCGTTCTTTTCAGGCGTGAGCAGAAACTACATTTCTCGAATTCATCCTCGACTGCTGTATGCAAACGTTTTCTTGCAGATCATTTGCGAAGTCTCGCATGCAAAATCTGTGCAAAGTTCCGTGCTTCTACCGTTCCTGTTCCGTGTGCTTAGAGCCTGTATTCCCAATATCGGTAATGGTCTTGTTGCTTTGGGATTCGTAAAAAGATGGAATCCGAGGATTCCTGGTCCTGGCAGAAGAATAGTAACAAGGCTTTACAATGGACAGAAAGCTATCGAGTTGGGCGCCTTTGAGTTGAGCCCTTAAAGAGCGTGGACAAAGGCCAGGGAAGATGCGAATGGAGCGCAAACGATACTGGGCACCGAGGGGCGCGCCGAGCCTTGGCTTCCTACATGTGCCCAATTACTGAGGCCTTCCAAGTACAACTCCCGCAGTGGTCCGTGCTCATTGTGCCTTGTTTTTATTTCCTTATGATCAAAATTCGACCTTCATTTCGTAAGGGATGTTCTCGCAATTTATTTTTACTCTAGTTTGTTGTTAATTAAATAATTTCGTGGTAAAAAATAAAGCAAAACCTTCTTCATTCAGCTTAAATGCTCTTAGTACAGTTTCATTTGTCCGGACAAGTTCTTGGACGTAGAATTGTCTCCCTATTTTGTAAAACCGCTTATATCTTTCACATGAAAATACCGCTCCTAGAGATAAAATGTTAGGTAGGTCTTCCGTTTGTTGCAAAATGTTTTCTGTCGTGCAGTTGGAGCCCATTTTTTCGGTTCACTGCTGTCTTTTTTCAGCTTCTATTACTTTCTTCTGGAACTTTTATCTTGTTTTATACGCTTCTTTCTATTATACGGGTTTATGCGCGAGGTGTAGGGACGCACCTTTTGCATCCCGGGTGGAAAATGTGAGGTCCTGAGCTGAGAGTTAGGTAGGCCTTTTTTTGTTGTTGAAATAAAATGTTTTTTGTTTTGTTAGGAACCATCTTTTTCTCGGTTCACTGCTGTCCTGGTTTTCAGTACCTCTGACTTTATTCTTCAACTTTTATCTTGTTTGATATCCTTTCTTTCTACCTTACTGTTTCTGTGCGCACGGGATCCTTTGCAAGAACACCCTTTGTGCATAGATTCCACGTTTCCTTAACTACATACTAAATGGTGCCTTCATTCTTCCTCTCTTTGAACATCTTTGTTGGGGTAGAGAAAGGCTAAAACTAATTTTTTAATCAATCAATCGACACACCCTTTGAATGGATTTCTTTAATTCCATACTAAATAGTGCCGTCTTCCTTCCACTTTTGGGAACACCTTGGTTGTGATTAGAAATGCTTGAACTAATTTGTAATTTAATTTAATCTATTATAGGTTGCGCCGTGTACAGTGAAATATTTTCTGACATCTGATTAGCTTTAAGGATAAGGCTTGACGCTATTTATTTTCGAGGCAGGTACTATGCGAGCGAATGTTAACTTTTTGAAATTAGTGACAACAATTTTTCATTGCCACGTGTGCGGGTCTTGACAGCAGTGTGGCACGTCATATCGTTCAACTCAATCAAAATTTGTTCAAAATTAAATTTGTGAGCAAAATGGCCGTTTAATTGGTGTTGGCGAATGATAAATGACGAAATATTATACTGTGTTTCAAATCAAGGTACTCAAAATGAAAACGCTCTTCAACAATTATTCTAGAAACGTTGTAATTTACACATTTTTCCAAATGTTCCTAAAAGTTTTGAATTTTATTAACTTAGAAGTAACTACTGTTTCCCTGTGAGCACATGTAACGAAAATAGCAACGTGACTTTGAAAATGGCCACGTAAATGCTGGTGTTCCAGCCCCAACGCTTCCTCGTATCGGCTTCAGCACCTTTGTCTTCTCAACTCCTCGCCTGCGTCAGCCTCCCGACGAACCTGCTTCTTTTTGGTGAAAAATATGTTTCATTTATTTTACAATATTTTCTAGTCGCCATTAATTTCGTACATTTTGCCATGAACGGCGTACCGCTTGTGAACCACCTTAAAAAGGCCCTGTAGGTAAAGTCCTTTTGATGAACTCTAAACCACGAGGTAAAGTGATAGGTGTAACGACGTCTACGAATGGGGTTTATCATGGTTTTGAATTATTTAAGACCAATTTTAACTTTCGTGAAAATAATTTAGTTGGTTTTATTCTTTTCAGTGAGGTCTGACTCCATATCGTGAGATACTGCCTTTTGGTTTAGAAATTCCTGCGATTTCAGGTTGTGTACTACGGATGTAATTCTTTCCTTTACTTTACACTGCTTTGCGCAATGCATGAGTTGCTTCAACCTCCCATTTGCTGGACTTCACATAAAATTATTTTGCGGAGCCGATTAACATAATTTATTCTTTGTATTGAAATCTTCTGTAAGGATGTAAAAACTTCAACCTGCTCTATAATTTCCCCTGAGGGGGATACATCTATTGTGAATATGAGAATTAGCGCTCCCGAGAGGAATAGGAGAGGTCCCGAGCAAAAGGTTAGGTAGACTATCCTTTTGTTGAAATAGAAGAAGCTTCTTTTTTTGTTTAGTTACCGACCATATTTTTTCGGTTCACTGCTGTCGTGTTTCTCAGCACCTATTTTTTACTTATTTTTCTCTCATCTTGTTTCAAATACTTCCCTCTCAACTTACTGTCTCCATGCTACTTGTGCATAGATTCCGCGTTCCCCTAACTCTATGCTAAATGTTGCCTATCTCTCCTTGGAACGCCTTTGTTGGGGTTAGAGAGGCTTGAACTAACATCTAATCTAATCTGCGTTATAATGTACAATTTTTTCAGTTTTTTCTTGAGGACGACTTGAGTAAACCTGACTAGCGCATTACTCCATCGAGGACTGTGCGAGAAGCCGCTTTTGATCAAGACTTTTTAACCTTCTTTGATTCAATTGTTCCGTCTCTTCACATGCCTAAACCTAGGGGAATATTGCAGCTTTTAGAAGAGAAACTTTATTCTTATATCGTTCTCATCCGAACTTATCCCATCCAAACCAGAACGGAGCAATCAAATTTTAATTTCCGCAACTTTATCGTTAGTTGTTGCTGACGTGTGGCATTGGCAGACGCCGGCCTGAGCGCTGCAGTGTGGGTGCTTGGGACGTGTGGCATAGGCAGACGCCGGCCTGAGCGTTGCAGTGTGGGTGCTTGGGACGTGTGGCATAGGCAGACGCCGGCCTGAGCGCTGCAGTGTGGGTGCTTGGGACGTGTGGCATAGGCAGACGCCGGCCTGAGCGCTGCAGTGTGGGTGCTTGGGACGTGTGGCATAGGCAGACGCCGGCCTGAGCGCTGCAGTGTGGGTGCTTGGGACGTGTGGCATTGGCAGACGCCGGCCTGAGCGTTGCAGTGTGGGTGCTTGGGACGTGTGGCATAGGCAGACGCCGGCCTGAGCGCTGCAGTGTGGGTGCTTGGGACGTGTGGCATAGGCAGACGCCGGCCTGAGCGCTGCAGTGTGGGTGCTTGGGACGTGTGGCATAGGCAGACGCCGGACTGAGCGCTGCAGTGTGGGTGCTTGGGACGTGTGGCGTTGGCAGACGCCGGCCTGAGCGCTGCAGTGTGGGTGCTTGGGACGTGTGGCATTGGCAGACGCCGGCCTGAGCGCTGCAGTGTGGGTGCTTGGGACGTGTGGCATTGGCAGACGCCGGCCTGAGCGCTGCAGTGTGGGTGCTTGGGACGTGTGGCATTGGCAGACGCCGGCCTGAGCGCTGCAGTGTGGGTGCTTGGGACGCGCGGCATAGGCAGACGCCGGCCTGAGTGTGGGTTTTAGTAACGCGCGGCGGCTCACGGTGCCTCAGGGGACTGCCGCCCATAACACGACCCCTCGTTCCCTCTTCATTAGCTCTCAGTGACTTGCTGACCTTGCGCGCCGCACCGCACGTTGTCGGCTCTTGTTCTGTGTCGCCTATGATCATTATTGCGTAACTCTTGAGCACCAAATTAACTAACTTTGGTGATTATTTTACCATGAGTCCCGCTGGGCAGCGCTCGGGACCTCAATTGCTCCTGTTGCTGCCTCCGCATGGCTCTCTTCTTTCCTCCTCCGTTGCTGGCTGAGGCTCTCTTACGTTCGCCGTCGCTCTGGTCTCCGAACTTATTGGTCAGAATTAAACAAAAATTCCTGTAATGCTCGTTCTCTAGATTGTGGGTGACTTTTACTAACATTAGTAGTGAAGGCTAATCGTTGAAATGTTTTCATTATCGAATTGACCGATTGTTTTTTGTAGTGTTGCTCCTAGTTTTTATGTGAGTTCCAAAGAAACAGAAAATTTTTACTTAGGCTATGGTCGACAAATTCAACGTTGCTGACCTATTTTCTCTGTTTAGACCTTCATAACGGACTTCCACCATTAGAAACGTGAGGAAATAAGCGTACGCCATCGCCTTCCTTTCACACTCTCATCTTCATGCGTAAATTCATCTACGCTTACAAATTTAGTTCTACGTATGCATTAGTCGATCGGGTGCAATCCGTCAGAGAATAAAAATTTTAATATTTTATTCAAGTCTTTCAAAAACGCTTAAAACGTTTAATATTTCTGTGTTTGCTCGATTTAAATGAAGTTGCTTACTGTTGTATTTTTATGTTTTAGAATCTTTATACAATTCATGGAAGAACAAAACAGTTGCTGTATGCTTGTGCAAAATATTATTCACGTTTTAGGTTTGCTATAAAAAAGTGAGTCTAAGCTTTGTCATTTACTGTGGTGCGTTGGTTGTAAACTCTATTAATTAAAAATTATAATTAGACAAGGTTCTATTTCAGCTTAGAACATCAATAGTTTTTTTGCATGCAATTGATATGCCTTGATGTTGCTAGAATATGTTCCAAAAGGTGATTAAAACTAAATACTAATATTATAGATGAAAAATACTTCATCGATAAAGTGTAGATAAATCTTACACTTGGAGAAGATAATTACGATGCATATTTCTGTTCGCGACGCATCCCTATTACCCTGCTCTCGCTCGCGCGTCGTTGTTTTGTTTCGCCATCGCTGCGCAGGCTAGCGGGCTTTAAAAAGTGGCATCCCGCGAGCACACCTGAGACCTCGCCGGGGCGATAAGCTCCCCCGCTTCTTGCCGCCGCCGCCGCTCTCTGCTGTCATATTCCGCCTGCAGTTGGGACAGGCTGTGCCATGCCTCGACTGTCGTGGTCTGCTCTCGACTGTCGTGGTCTGCTCTCGCCTGTCGTGGTCTGCTCTCGCCTGTCGTGGTCTGCTCTCGCCTGTCGTGGTCTGCTCTCGACTGTCGTGGTCTGCTCTCGCCTGTCGTGGTCTGCTCTCGCCTGTCGTGGTCTGCCCTCGCCTGTCGTGGTCTACTCTCGACTATCGTGGTCTGCTCTCGCCTGTCGTGGTCTGCTCTCGCCTGTCGTGGTCTACTCTCGCCTGTCGTGGTCTACTCTCGCCTGTCGTGGTCTGCTCTCGACTGTCGTGGTCTGCTCTCACCTGTCGTGGTCTGCTCTCGACTGTCGTGGTCTGCTCTCGACTGTCGTGGTCTGCTCTCGCCTGTCGTGGTCTACTCTCGCCTGTCGTGGTCTGCTCTCGACTGTCGTGGTCTGCTTTCGCCTGTCGTGGTCTACTCTCGACTGTCGTGGTCTGCTCTCGACTGTCGTGGTCTGCTCCCGCCTGTCGCGGTCTGCTCTCGCCTGTCGCAGTCTGCTCTCGCCTGTCGTGGTCTGCTCTCGACTGTCGTGGTCTGCTCTCGCCTGTCGTGGTCTGCTCTCGCCTGTCGTGGTCTGCTCTCGCCTGTCGTGGTCTGCTCTCGCCTGTCGTGGTCTGCTCTCGCCTGTCGTGATCTGCTCTCGCCTGTCGTGATCTGCTCTCGACTGTCGTGGTTTGCTCTCGACTGTCGTGGTCTGCTCTCGCCTGTCGTGGTCTGCTCTCGCCTGTCGTGGTCTGCTCTAGACTGTCGTGGTCTGCTCTCGACTGTCGTGGTCTGCTCTCGACTGTCGTTGTCTGCTCTCGACTGTCGTGGTCTGCTCTCGACTGTGGTGGTCTGCTCTCGACTGTGGTGGTCTGCTCTCGACTGTCGTGGTCTGCTCTCGACTGTCGTGGTCTGCTCTGGACTGTCGTGGTCTGCTCTCGACTGTCGTGGTCTGCTCTCGACTGTCGTGGTCTGCTCTCGACTGTCGTGGTCTGCTCTCGCATGTCGTGGTCTGCTCTCGCCTGTCGTGGTCTGCTCTCGCCTGTCGTGGTCTGCTCTCGCCTGTCGTGATCTGCTCTCGACTGTCGTGGTCTGCTCTCGACTGTCGGGGTCTGCTCTCGACTGTCGTGGTCTGCTCTCGCCTGTCGTGGTCTGCTCTCGCCTGTCGTGGTCTGCTCTCGCCTGTCGTGATCTGCTCTCGCCTGTCGTGATCTGCTCTCGACTGTCGTGGTTTGCTCTCGCCTGTCGTGGTCTGCTCTCGCCTGTCGTGGTCTGCTCTCGCCTGTCGTGATCTGCTCTCGACTGTCGTGGTCTGCTCTCGCCTGTCGTGGTCTGCTCTCGCCTGTCGGGGTCTGCTCTCGCCTGTCGTGGTCTGCTCTCGCCTGTCGTGGTCTGCTCTCGCCTGTCGTGATCTGCTCTCGCCTGTCGTAGTTTGCTCTCGACTGTCGTGGTCTGCTCTCGACTGTCGTGGTCTGCTCTCGACTGTCGTGATCTGCTCTCGACTGTCGTGGTCTGCTCTCGCCTGTCGTGGTCTGCTCTCGTCTTTCGTGATCTGAGTTCTCGCCTGTCGTGATCTGCTCTCGACTGTCGTGGTTTGCTCTCGACTGTCGTGGTCTGCTCTCGCCTGTCGTGGTCTGCTCTCGACTGTCGTGGTCTGCTCTCGACTGTCGTGGTCTGCTCTCGACTGTCGTGGTCTGCTCTCGACGGTCGTGGTCTGCTCTCGACTGTGGTGGTCTGCTCTCAACTGTAATAGCTTTCCCTCGCTTGCATTGGCCAGCCCTTGCCGGCTATGTGGGCAGGTTACTTACTTGGTACGTTGGTACGCGGTTGAATATTCGATACGTTGCTGAAGCAGCGTTTTTGTGCATGTTTGCGCCATGCAGGTCTGTATGTTCTCGTAGTGCTATATACAGTCTGATAGTGCGTTGCAGGTCAGTGTGTGGTTCTTAGATGAAAAATATACGGTCGCAACACATCCCTCGTAGATTTTTTAAGTCATACTTCATGAGTGGCTGTTCTTTTTGTGCATCGGTTGTGCCTGTTTCAGAGTCAATAATAGATTCAAATATTCTACGAGTGCATTTACTTACCAACGACCAAAAAACTATGCAAACTCTTCTATTTGAAGTAGACAGTACTCAACAAAGCTCTGCATATTACTGGCACCAACGTGCGTGTTCTGTAAAATTGCTCGTACTGTAATAGTGTATTGTTTTATGCGCGTTATTCATGAGTTTCATTTTCTACGTTGAAACTGAGCTTTCGATTGGGAGCGTTGTTTTTCGGTCGAATACTTTGTCATCAGTAAATACAAAAACGTTTCCGAAGCTTGCCAATGCTATGCGCTGTATTGAGACAGCGTGCTTCATTTAAAGTGTACCTCAGACAGCATGTGAAATGAAGCTGGGCTTGACTCAGCTTTACTAAAGCGGAACGCTGAATTTGTGAAATCGAGCGTTTCGTCAGCTCATCTACTTCTCACGCTGAGGAGTGCCTAGAGTGAATTGCTCAGGATCGTATCTTTCACAGTTTATATCGAAGTTTTGGATCTAATTATTCATTTTTCTGTTCAGTATATTTTTAAAAATAATATTTGGCTAATATTTGAGGTTATTTCATCACTTTGATAAAAATGGACAGAAATATTCTCTGCGTACCCCATGGCAAGGCCTGACTTGATACTTGCATTTTGCTGGGTGCGAGTGCCGGCATGCAAGACCTGGAGATGCTACCTGAGCTAATTAGCGATGCATTACCTGAGCCGTAGTCACCAGCAGATGCCGTGCGCAGCTTCAGCTCTGCTCCATGCTTTATCGTTAAATATATGCATAGCTAATCTTGCTTTGAGCTCATTCTGCCACTCTAATGAATCCTAATGCAACGTTTGCCGCTCTAAAATATTCCGACTAACGCGGCTCTCCGCTCATTACATGGCTAGTAAACCTATTAATGTTGGCTGTTCTCCCAGCACCCTATTGTTGTCGCCCGCGCATGACACTTGGGAAGTGTGCTGGACGTCCTCAGGATCCCACTTGCGTTCATTCCCAGTTTTTCTCATCAGTTTTGCCTTGCTAATTCTGGCCGTTACTGAGACCTGTTAGCCGTCAGACCCGCTATGAACAGCTGCTTTTCTTATGACGGTGAGAAAAACAGAAGTTCAGGCCGAAAGTTCGTTAATGCTTGATGAGAGAGCGTGTGTTCTAGTGAATATTCAATCTGTTCACTGTTTGATGTGAGTTTAATTGCCACTTTATATCGTACAATTTGATGGAGCTTATTGATTTCACGTGTTCAATTCTGTTTTCTTGTGGGCGAGATGTTGCGATTTTTGCTAGAGAGGAAAGGCATTACTATCGTGCTAGTTGAATGTTGTGTGATAATTTTCATTTATTTCTCGATGTAGATTGTAAGTAATCTGTCCTGCGGGAGGCTTAGAAGGCGTTGCATTCTGTGTGCCTAATTCTTAACTTTGACAAATTAAGTTGATGTTAGTATACATGAGCAAAAATGCAGCTGAAAACCCATAAGCACACACTTTGGCCGAAGTGAATTCATTCCCTTCGTAAGTATTAACACATTGACTGCGATGGGTTAAGCTAAAGTTCAATATTTAACTCAAATTCAAAGTCATACGTGGTTGGAAAATTTATAAATACCAAACATTAATTGAGTCCGTTAAATACCATTAATTGAAAAAAGATTCTTAGAATTTTTAAACGACCCATCGATGGGTCGTTTCGGAGCAGAACAAACCCAAGCACGATCCACCGGTGGGTCGTATCGCAAGCAATGTGTTAAAGGTTTTCAGCGCCTAATCGATTGACATTGAGTGGTGTGATCGACTGTGTGTGGCACGATGGTGGTTGCGGCAGGTGTCTGATATGAGTGGCGGGCACTCACTACCTCCTGAGAGACTCGCACGCCGTCACTCGAGTGGGGCAGTTTACCACCTCTTGCGTCGGCCTGGCCGCGGCGACTGGGCGCAGGTCGACACGTTCCGCCGCCAGTCATTTGCGTCCCGTAGTTTTTTCAAGGTTCAAGCAAGATCCCAGTTGTAAGCACAGTATACAGTTTCTCAGAAAAGACGTACCTCACGACACGATCAAAGAAATAAACTAAAAAAATTGGTGAAAAGTGATAAAAAATTCTCAATGCTATATATGAGTGGTGTGTGCCTGTCTAAAAATTCAGAAAGAGTCAAGTAAACCTTATTCTGATTAGCCGTGATCTTCGTCAGACGAGACCCTTTAGTAAGTTTGTTGCGAGCTGAGTAAGTTGAGCAAGACGTATTCACCAATTCAGTTTAGTTACCTGCAGCGTGTGTGCGCACTGCCCGACACCCCTCCTCCTCCCGCGCTTGTGGTCTCGGGAGGGATTTGCCCCCGCGCTTGTCCGACATTCTCTTAATTGGTGCGGCCCCAACACGACTGATGAGAGCTCTACATGTGCACTTCAGCGCGTTCATAATCATTTCTACACATCTTACTCACATTTTTACTTTCGAGTTTACCTTTCTAGTTTCAACCATTCAAACGCGCAGGGTTTTTAAGTTTTTCCTAGCACAGCTTAACACAATCAGAGGAGTGCAACGATTCGATCTCTACCTTGAAGTATGATTTTCATGTCGTGAACCATTCTTAACTTCGGCTTGTTATGCGTAGGGCTTTGGTTCAAAATCTACGGTACCTAATCCTATTATTTCACTATAGTAGGAATTTATTTCTATGTTTCATTCAATTTTAATCCTGCAAAACCTGAGACCCTGATCTAACTGTTAAGCCTTACATCACACAGAGCCAATTCAAACGCTTGAAGGCAGCCATTTACAATAGCTAACCATAAATTTAGATCTGGATTGGTTATTAATTTTCAGTTTGTGGCACATTTTTCACGTGCTAACCACAGTGCCAAAGACTGTACAGCAATGGCGGCTGATAGTATAATGCCAAAAACTAGGTATATTGGTACTGCGGCTGGTTCTGAAATTACCAAAAACTAGGTACAACAGTGTGGTGCAGCTAATAATGATGTTGACGCAAATTGAAGTTTTATTCAATATTTCCAACCGTTTATTTTTTTTTATTTATTTGAAGAGAATCAAAAATTAAGTTTTTGAATGGAGTTCACGGTCCGTGTTTGCCCACGCGAGATGTGCAGGCTGGTTCACTCTGAGAAGAACACTGGCTGAATGTCTAATAATTTTAGTGTAAATAAATGGTTACCATCACGGCAGCAAGCGACCGTTACCTGTAAAATGAAAACCGCTTCAGCTTTGACAGCTTAATCTAATAAAAACTCCCTCAGCGGGATTACACTGTGGTTTCTAAGAGAATTGAATTCCTGAGGAAAGACGTGAGGTAGCGTGCTGTAAGCTAGGTAACCCTTCTTTTTCTTTAAATAGAACAAATTTGTGTTTTGTTACAGACCATCTTTTTATGGTTCATCCTGTCTTCTTTTTAACACCTTTTACTTTCTTCTTTAGTTTTGACTTTGTTTCGTAAACTTTCCTTTATCTTACTGTTTCTATGCGCAGAGAATTTTGTGTAGGAATACTCCTTGTGCATACATTCCCCGTTCCCTGAATACCATTTTAAATGGTACTTTCCTCCGTCGTCTCATTTGAACTCCTTCGTTGGGATTTTGGAGGTTCAAATAAACCAAAAATCTACTAATCTAATCTGCTAAATTTAAATTCAACTTGTTAATTATCAGTTTCCAAAATTTCTGTAGGTTTGTTCTGTGGCCCGCAAAATAAATAAGTGGCGGAGTTTATTCGACTGCTGATTTGGTCTAATTCAGTTGACGAAAATTAAAGTCTGATGCTAATTTAAAAGTAGATCTATTGCTAACCTTGCTCATCTGATTCAACACTTCCTTGCAACATTTGAAGGATATTGGTTCAAGATGCCATTATTGTATGTTTAAGGTGGGAAGCCTTGCATTAAATCCATCCATTTAGTGAAACCGTTTATTTAGTGAGATTATTTTTACTGTATTTGCTCAGTAAGTTGACTTAGGTAAAGAGCTGTGCACCGTAAACCAGAGGTAATAAACTGTTGTGTGCTATTTTGAAACGATACTTCGCAATTTTTGATGGAACTTTGTCATATTTGCGCAAAGTAACGCTAAGTGACCGAATACAATTACAATGTAGGGCAGTCGTTATATATATTGAATAATTTATTTTTAAATAAATTATTTTTGAGTGTTTCGTTATTGAATAATTCGTTAAATGGAAGCAGGAAAGTGTAATTTTGTTAACAAACGACTTACATTGAAGGCTGAATTGGATGAAATATTTTTTCTTATGAAAAAGTGATGCTTCAAATTCCAGAATTAAAATGTAGAGAAATGAGTGCAGCACTTTTTGACGTGAATTGCCAATGTTTCTATTGCCTCCGGAAATTTTGGGTGCGGGTCTTGCCTTGTATGTCCGTACATGTGGGATATTAAAGCTTTTGTGATCGTTCTACCTAATGTTACAGCTCTTTTATAGCGCTGTCCGCCAGACAACTATTATGCTCTTGCTTTAAGCCATTATCTCACTATCGCCTGCCGTAATGATGCTCGTTGTTTTTTCGTCGCCATGATCGCGTTTTGTGGCCAGTATATTCGGGTTACAATTATAGTTGGTGCCACCTCACTAGTTCGGTTGCTTAATTTGGCTTAAGTTGACCGAGTTTTGCTTGCATTTAATCATATAATCGACTTGTATTTGTAGAAAATCTGTTGTTGTTTTCGCCTTGATGTTTAATTGTTCAAGTGCGTTATGTGGTATATTCTTTCTCTCTAAACACAAAGAAGTGCGCCCTAATTTGAAGTGAAAAGAAGTTCAGGTTCTCTCCAAGATTCGCTTTCATCCTCCAGTGTCCACTGAAAGGCAGCGCTGGTCGTGCGGAAATTAATGCTGCAGTAAAGTGAACTTCTTTATATCGCGCTTCTCAATCTCCTGCGAAACTGGGTCATGTGTTCATTATTACTTAATATACGGATTAGTTTCATAGAAACTGGTAACTTAAAATTATATGAACGCATTGTGTTACTGAATTTCATTTGGTAGAAGGGAAAGGTGTCATTTTCTCCAGCGCAAGTATTTCCAAGTTATTTTGATGCGTGCGTAAATGACCACGTGCATTTTGTTTGTGATGTGCGTATTTCTGTTATATTGTCAGTTCAAGGTGTCACTAATAAAATACTAATTTTGTTAGTACCAAAAATGTCCTGTATAATTAATAGTGGTAATGAAGACAACGAAAACAATCGATTGCGAGTTGTGAAATTGGCTCCGCCGTCGAGAGTCACGTTCTTGTCCACGCGAGTCATTCTGTGGTATTGAATTTTCTTTCAGTTTTTTTCATTTTGGGAATGGTTTCACGTTGCACGGGAATTAAGAGTGACCTTTTATGTTTTTAGCCAGTTGTATTGTAGCGGGCGTTTCCAAATGATTTATTTTGGCCAGGCTGTCTGTGCTACCAAACGTTCCTATCAACCTCTCTTATCCTGCTGTCAACACCGCAGACAACGTTGGCAGGGCGACGCCGCCTTGTTGTCTGCTACAAGGTATCCTGTGACGACCACGCAGCCCTGTTTCGAACAGCAGCCCGAGGCCCCCCCAGCAGCACGAGGCCCCCACAGCAGCACGAGGCCCCCACAGCAGCACGAGGCCCCCACAGCAGCACGAGGCCCCCACAGCAGCACGAGGCCCCCGCAGCAGCACGAGGCCCCCACAGCAGCACGAGGCCCCCCACAGCAGCACGAGGCCCCCACAGCAGCACGAGGCCCCCACAGCAGCACGAGGCCCCCACAGCAGCACGAGGCCCCCACAGCAGCACGAGGCCCCCACAGCAGCACGAGGCCCCCACAGCAGCACGAGGCCCCCACAGCAGCACGAGGCCCCCACAGCAGCACGAGGCCCCCCACAGCTGCACGAGGCCCCCACAGCAGCACGAGGCCCCCACAGCAGCACGAGGCCCCCACAGCAGCACGAGGCCCCCCACAAGGCAGGACGCTGCACCGCTCGCGTCTCCCGTCACCCGGCGGTCACCAGCCGTGCGTTAGTTTATTCATAGCGTTAAAGAGGAGCGGTCCCGGGCCTGGTGTCCCGCTCTCCACGGATCCTGCTCCTCGCCGTCCCTTCTCTTCCTCCAAAAAAGCCAAAACATTTAGATCAACAGTTGCCGCTTCGCCCGCCCGTTCAGGAGCCGTAAGAAGGAATTAGAGCGCAAGCACGCGCCGCCAGTGGGAGTGCGCGCCGCTAATGTGTGCCTGAGGCGCCAGAAAGCATAGCGTCCTATCCACCTTTCATTCGGCCGGAACTCGAACGATGCTGCCGGCTTTTAGCGCGTTATCCCACGTGATGACTTCGCTATTGCATTCACGGTTTAATTCTTGTCATACTCCAGTAACTATGAGCTCAAATTTTCTGAGAATCTCTTGTTGATATATCGCGTTTCCTGACGTAGCGCTAATTTCTTCCTTGAGGTTAGCTTTCATTGCTGCTCCTGCTGTCGCTGAAAAATACAATTATTGATCGAATTTCATGATCACACGGTAAAGCGGTTTCACTTTTTTATGAATTTTAATGCACAAAAATTTGGGTAAAATGTGTTAATTTCCATGTTTTTCAAAATGCAGCATAGAATTTAGGCTCACAATTTATCAAGGACCTATTGACTTGAATTAATTTAAATATTCCGTATTGGTTGCTATACCTTGACAACCATGAGCTACTGTTCATTTAGAAGGTTCTCGTTCATGTAGAAGTAATCTCTTTCCGGAATATTTTGTTAATTCATTTAGTTGCATAAAATATTTTCAACCTAATTAACCCAAAACAAAGGTAAAGAAGTAAACGGCTTCATTCAATTTTGAGTAATGAGACAAGATGTGCTTGGTGCTTGTCCAAAAGTTGCGTGTGACGACATTGAGATGCCGGCCGGGGTGAAGGCAGTTAATCATGACGGCGGCAGGAGATCCCATGTGTTGCGCGCACCAACTTGGAGTGGAGGGTGACACGCTCGCTGCGGCCCTGTGACTTATGGCCCCCGGCTACGGGGCTTCTTGCCACGTTTTTCCGCTTGGGAGCTACGCTGCTCGCAGCACACATTTACTCCGTCGTCTGCTGATTGCGTCTCGCTCAAACTCAACCGTGAAATCTCGGTTTGGTTCACTAGTTACTATCCATGGAGTTACTTATCCATGGAGTGATGCTTGAGTGATATGCTCAATTCATGTAGAACATTCTGTGAAGGACAGTTGACGTGTGTGGATTTTAAATTGCTGAAAATATCGCACAACACTTGTTTGTCCGAACACGTTTGGAAATGTTCATGGCTGAAATATATCGATGTATAATGATCGTGATTACCGAAACTGCTAATGATCTCATTAAGTGCAGCGAACGTTTTCTCGAAAATTTGGTTTATGCAAAAGGAATTTATGCAAGCAAGTTTTTTTGTGGTAAGTAGCAGTTGAGATTTTCACCGATCAGCCGACGTGACATCAGCAAATACAATGCCCTTTGTGATTCAGAGTTCCGTTTTCTTGACTCTTACATTCTTCATTTTGGTTACTCGAGCTCCCAACCTCTATCTTCTTTGAAACCAGAAGTGAACAGAAAAGTTACGAATAAATTGAAAATTCTATATTCTGGCATCGATTCGAGTTTATTTTGGTACTGGTAAGAATTATAGCTAAAAAAAATTTTTTTATTGCGGAAAATATTGGGTAATTATTTATTAATTTGAGCGCCGTTACTTTAAAATCAGATACACAGAAGCTCTCAGAAATGTAATGGTTCACATCACAGAGAACATTTATGTTCTCTCAGTTCTGTTCTGTAAAACTGGTGAAACTTTGAGCTGATTTCTTCTCGATGACAGTACCTGGAGCAGAACGTCCTCCTCGTCCGTCTTTCGGGACTCATTTTAATGTAAGCTCTCAAAAGTCGGTGGCCTCGGGTAATTTGAGCCGCTCTTTCAGAGATGAGTTTTAGTGCAGACCACGCGTTTTCGTTTGAAGCTTCGGCCGTGCTTCGTTGACTTTGCCAAACGTACTTCAAAAAGCTCATTTCACATGGTGCCTCCGCTTACATATGAGCTTTTTATGATTCATTATTTTGTAATATTTAAGTGCGCGCGTGAGTTTCCGAAAATATTCAAAGTCGGGTGTACAATTTTGGGCAGGAGTAGTTTGCATCTTCAATGTTTCATTCCGAACTTGCGCTAGCACAACCTCCTCGTTTAGTAATTTCCAGCGTCTATTTCTGAGCTTCATCTCTGAGGGCAGGAAATAAAAAACAGATGAGTCTTTCGTAATGCTTATTACGGGATACTTTGCTTCGTTAAAAGCAGATGATCCTCTGCTTGGCCTCTTTTGGCTCTAACAGCAGTCTTCAGAAGGATATGCTACAGCCTGAATTGCGTAACCTTGTGTTCATTATTTAGAGTCAGTGGTGGTTCTTCAGCAGCTGAGATTTTCACTGTTAGTAAACTCTTCGTAAAGCCCTGTACACGTGATTACTTTCTAGCACGTTTCATCATGTGTTAAAGTACAGTAATTTCATTGCTGTTTTTCGGGTGAACGTTATGTGTTCAAAATCATTTTAGCGATCATATTTTAGGGTGCTGATATAAATTTCTGTATTCTTGGGTTTTCTCACACTGCCGTTCACTATTAAATCATTGAAGCTGCTTTCAAAAATTGTGAAGAAGTGCAGGCTGCGAATTTTGTCGTACTGTAATGCCTGCTTAGAAGTCTGTGCGTGGATGTTTTATGGGGTCGGAAATAATGTATGAAGCTTGAATTTATTACTGGTGAATCAGTGTTCGAAATGCATTACTGAATCATTAAAATATTTAAATCGTAGGAATCAGTGTCGCTGGCTGAGTTTCGACAGTACAATATTCAAACGTCATCTGCTGGACTCGCAATCCGTGGTGAATGCATTTGGACTTGCTAAGATTGCAAGCAATGATGGACGAGCATTATCTGCGCTGCGGTTAGTCTGTAGAAAGAGTGGAAATGGAACACATGTTTTCAATATCATTTTGGTTTTGGCCAAAATCATTTTTTGAATGATACATGATTTTTGCTCAAAACTCACTATAGCTTCCGTTGGAAATGAAGTTAGCATCGTGAGGTAGTTCGAGCTTTACGTTGAGGTAACCTCTCTTGAAGCATGCCTCTCGTGACATGTAGCGTCCTCTGCTGCTATGAACTAGAGCGGGAATACTGCTGGGGCATCTTGCGCCAGTGTGTGTAACAGTAGAGAAACTTGAGTGTGATGTAGTTGGATCAACACTTGGAATGCCTGATATCAAAATATTTCATGCCACGAATTTTCGGCCGCAAATTTTTCGACGGTGAAAATCTACTGGACTTCTTTGTCTTCTTTTTTACCGTGACCGTGCTTTTATGTCTACAATTATGTTCACTATTATTGTAGTGAAGATATGAAATATACATTAAAATCCCAGTGATGCTATGCGATGTGCATGCAGCCGCAGTGATGCTATGCAAAAAGTATCGTAGTCACTGTAATATTATGCATTGTAAATTGGTCACATCGATTCTATGCTATAAGCATCATGATGGCAGTAAAGCAGTGCATTGCAATTCAGCCACGGTGATGCCATGCGACTAACATGAGAGTAATGTTATTCGATGTACATCATCGCCATGAGGACACACGTTGAGCGGCACTGCCTCAGAAAAGCGAGCTGGAATTAACTAAACTGCGTGTAGAGTTTGCTCGCCTGCTTCATCTCTCATGAAAGGGAAAGTTTGTCCCCTGGAGATGCAAAGTTTTAATACGAGAGTGTAGGCAAGTGGCCTCCAAAAAAGCTGTCCATCGTGATGCTCTTTAATGACACTTGTGGTGCCGCCCTTCACGCGCCCGCCTCTTCATTTTGGTGCGCCGCTATCATTTCAGATTTAGCCTTAATCTCGTGGATCAAAGCAGCACTCATTTGGCGCTCTCCGTATCACTTAGGACTTAGACATTTAATCTAACGCTCATCATAGAGTTTTTGAGGCTCCCAGCTCTCTACTCAAGATATATTGTTAAATTTCACTTAAAATAACTCTTTTCTTCTGAACTCCTTAAGTATTATTACTTGATTTCGTAATCGTATTTTATTTTGGCTTAACTTGGTTGAAAATATTTTTTCATTTTATTTTGCCTTTCGCTATTGGAATTTTGACATAATCAGATATAACACATGTGGGGGCATCACATATAGTTTGTTTGAAGTTGGTCGCCAATCTTTCACGTCTTCTAATTAGACTTCGTGGATAGAATCGAATAATTAAATGGTATCTAAACATCTGTCAGGACAGATAACCCTGAATTAGCATTTTGAATTCTCATTTAATATTTTCTTCATGAGAAATCCCAATGGGACTCGGTTGACTTGTTAGTTTGTTGCGCTTTTCATTCATTAGGTTGACTGTATGACCCTTGCATGAGACTTGACTTTCAAAGTTATCGTGTTTAGTGCAATTGCTTTCTCTGAGTTTTCTTCAGTATTCATTTTCTGTGGGAAACGTAACTGAATATTTAATGTTCACACTGAATCAGATGTTAAGTCTGCAATGAGAAGTATAATTTTTTGGAAGACGTACAACTAGTGATGCAAAAAAAAACGGTTTTATTTGATTGCGTTTTTTTTTGCAAAAAAAATGTGTTTTTTATGTGTTTTTTTTTGTTTTTTTTTGTTTCTTTTTGCACACCTAAATTTTGTTAAGTGTATGTCTGGGTTTTTTTTGGACACCTTAAATATATTAATATCCATGCTTTTTAGTCATTTTATTGTTATAAAAACATCAAAAAGAAACCATACAGTAAAAGTGGTGGCAGATAACCCACAATTACCTAGAGGCATCTAAGAGGAACAGCAGAAGCCACAGAACTTATATTGATGGAGTCAAAATTCAGAGCTTACTATCTCTACTATGTCTGATTTTATTTTTATGTGACCAAAAAATCAGACATAGCAGAGATAATAAGCTCTGAATTATGACTCCATCAATATAAATTCTGTGGTAAGTTCTGTGGCTCCTGCTGTACCTCTTAGACTCCTCTAGGTAATTGTGGGTTATCTGCCACCACTTTTACTGCATGGTTTCTTTTTTATGTTTTCATTACAAAGAAATGACTAAAAACCATAGATATTAATATATTTTAGCTGACCAAAAAAATATGCAGTTTTTTTAAAAACATGTTTTTTTTACAAAAAATTCTGACTAATTAAAATGAATATAAATGTATTTTCTGGTAGCATATATAACCATGCTGTTTTTTTACTAAGAGTCATGACTAAAAAACAATATATTTTATGTGACCTAAAAAGCCCCATGCAGTTTTTTTAAAGAAACATGTTTTTTACTAAAAAATCAAGACTGAAAAACATGAATAATATATTTATGAGACCAAAAAAATGTTTATGAACTAAAACATCATGACTAAAAAAACATGAATATATATATATGAGACCTAAAAAAAACCATGCTGTTTTTCAAAAAAATGTTTTTTACAAACAATGATGTATAAGAAAACCTGGATATGAATATATTTTATGCAACCAAAAAACCATGGTGTTTTATTTTATGGATTTTTCATAAAAAAATCGTGTCTTAAAAGACCCCCCTCAGGGGGATACAACTATTGTATCTATGGGAATTAGCGCTCCCAGGGGAAAAATGTGAGGGCCCGAGCTGAGATTTAGGTAGGCCTTCTTTTTGTTAAAATAAAATGGTTTTTGTTATGTTAAGGACCACTTTTTTTCGGTTCACTTCTGTCCTGTTTTTCAGCACCTCTGACTTTCTTCTTCAACTTTTATCTTATTTCATGAACTTCTTTCCCATCTTACTGTTTCTATGCCCTTTCTGCATAGATTCCTCATTTTTCTTATCTCCATACTAAATAGTGCCTTCCTCCTTCCTCTCTTCGATACGCTCTATTTTTGCAGCGGTTAGGGAGGCGTAAACTAACTTATAATCATAGTCGTGTCTTAAAATCATGGATATTAACATAGGCCTATTTTATGTTACCAAAAAATCATTGTTTTTTTTTAAACGTGTTTTTTTTATTAAAAAATGATTATTCATTTTTTGGTCACGACTTCTTTGTAAAAAAACACCCCTCAGGGGGATACAATTATTGTATCTATGGGAACTAGCGCTCCCAGGGGGACAATGTGAGGGCCCGAGCTGAGAGTTAGGTAGGCCTCCTTTTTGTTGAAATAAAATGTTTTTGTTATGTTGAGGACCACCTTGTTTTGGTTCACTGCTGTCCTGTTTTTCAGCACCTACTACTGTCTTCTTCAACTTTGATCTTGTTTCAAAATCTTCCTTCCTCTCTTTGGGTTGCATTTGTTGCTGGGTAGGGAGGCTAAAACTAATGACTAATCTAATCTGTAAAAAAAACGGATATTAATTTATTTTATGTGACCAAAAAAAGATTTTTTACAGAAAACATGAGTGTTATTAAATTTTATCTGACCAAAAAAAACATGACATTTTAAAAACCATGTTTTTTCACAAAAGTCATTAATATCCATGTTTTTTAGTCATAATTTTTTTGGTTAAGAAAACATGATTTAAAAAAATGAGCATGGTTTTTTTTGGCACATAAAATATATTAATATCCACATTTTTTAATCACGATTTTTCTGTAAAAAAGATGTTTTTCAAAAAAAAAAGCATGGTTGTTTATGGTAAAATAAAGTATGTTAGTATCCGTGTTTTTAAGTCATGACTTTTTGTAACAGAAACATTCAAAAAACAGCATGGATTTTTTGGTCAGATAAGATATATTAATATCCATTAGAACCGTACCAGGTCTTAGAATAAAATATCCACAAAGAATCTATTCACTCTATAAAACCTTTCGGAGACTAGCTCCATCCTCAGTAAGTCATTCAGTCAAATGTTTTTCAAAGGAACAGTGAAAATTCTTTGTCCGTTTCACCAAATTTTACTGAATGACTGAGGATGGAGCTGGTCTCCGATAGGTTTTATGGAGTGAATAGATTCTTTGTAGATATTTTATTCTAAGACCTAGTACAGTTCTAATAAACATGATTTCAATATTAACAGCATTCTTTGTTTATAAGTTTCTAAAGACAATTCGATTAAAGAAAAATAACTTTCCTGATATTTACATCCGTGTTTTTTTAGTCAAGGTTTTTCCGTTAAAAACAATGTTTTAAAAAAAACGCATTAGATTTTTAAGGTCACATTAATATATTAATATCCACATTTTTCAGTCATAATTTTTGTATAAATAACATGTTTTTTTTTAAAAAAACAGCATGGTTTTTTAGTCACATCTCTATCAATGACCATAAGTAAAGATATGTTATTATAACAAACCATTTCGGGAGTTGCAGGTCATTCACATGTATTGTAAAATAAATGAAATATCAAAGCATGAAACCGCAGAAAATGAAAAATTTCATAAAACTATGGAAACCATCAATTAAGAAGTATGTTGTTTTATTTTGTAATTTAACATGAAAACAAATAATGTAATGTGGTTCTTTTTCTTGCTGAGTTATTTTCAGACAAAATATTTAAAAAAAAAATATATCTACGTTTTTTTGGCCACGGTTTTTTTGGTAAAAAAACGTGTTTAAAAAAAACGACACGGTTTTTTTTGAGTCACATCTCTACGGACAACGCAGTCGTTTTTTCGTATAGGAAATTTGTTCACACATAAATGACAGTGATAGTTGACAGGAAAATAAAGGAACTCGTAAGATTCTTCAGAAAAAGAAGAAGTCGCATGAACTGTGTAGATCACAAAAGTTCATTGGAGTGGAAACTCGAAATCAATCAAGTAACTTGAATGCCACTAACAGACCTGCACCTCGGGTTGGTGAGGAGTTCCTTCACTGTGCTTTGATATACGCCTTTGCTCTAGTTCATCTCTTCCCTCTATTATTTAGTGTCGCACGGGATTACATCTCCATCACTTTGGGATATAACTTTTAGATAGCATTCCGTTGTACATATATATATATATTTATAATTCGCTTCTCAGAGTAATACTTTTTTGTGATCTTCGTCAGCGTATTGTGAGCGTAAGTAAAAGGCAAAACAAGCACAGCGGTGCGTTTTGTGGTGGAGTGACGCGTTTTTGGTATTTTCTCTGCTTTGTTTACAACATATCAATGTGGTGATATCTTTTTGTGCAGATATTTCTGAAATTATATCCCACAGAATCGCCACAAATTGCCTACTCTAGTCATTGATATCTTCAAGTTTATATGTAAGGTACTGAAAAAAAGTTATTTCCTGCCTGGACACTGCCAAGCTTATGTTGAGCAGAAATTCCGTGAAAATGTCTTCAATTTTACTCGCACATTTATTACAGTTACTGCTCAACGTATCATCTTGATACTTTATGGTTAAGCTCTGATCTTTTAGCATTTTCTTGAGAACATTGCTTGTATTCTTAATCATTTTTATCGCCTAAACAATTAACTATCATAAAGCCCTCTTTTAGAAGTTTCACCAGATTACGTTGCGGTGACTATCGAGAAAAAACGGCACAATGGAATCGACTGAGCTTCTTTGTGTAGGATATTTTTCTTTGTTGAGACGTCAGTGTGAACGATCCACTTATCGAAGAATAAAATGGCTTACTTGATATAATAGCTTACTTTTTATTGGGAACTTTTTTTATAACTTTGTAAGACATATTGCTTTAAAATTATTGCACACAATCATCTCGATATTTTGTATGAAGATGCTGGTAGATATATTTACTAATGCAGCTTTAAGTCAAAACGTGGAACGTGCGACAGGGCATTTGAAAGCCTGTGAGCGCCGGAGATTTGGTGCGCTCTCGTCGTAAGATTTCGTTCAAGGCCTTGGTTTTGATTCAGCCTCTCAATCTTCTTATTAATAAGTCTATTCTAATCTGTATTTTTTTATGACTCGTTTACGGTACTCTGATGATTCAAGTGTCAGTGTCGAACAACACATTGTAAGGCATGCAATACTTACAGAGCTGTGCAACTCAATAGGTTATGAGGTGTTGCAATGTACACAACACGTCTGGAGAATGTTTACGTAAAACAAGAACACCAACGCATCACATACACACAATGCGCATGAAATACACAAAATATGTTGACAGAAATACGTAAAGACGCAATACTTGCTGCTGCTGCTTGTGTATCCTCGGCTGAAGTCTACGCTTTGATCGTCTGGATATGGTAAGAATTCTCCTATCTTGCACAGCTTACTAGTGACAAATAAGTTTGAAAATCTCTTTTGAACTTTACAATAACAAGTTTTTAATTTCTTAATGTGTGAGTAATTAACATTTCCATTAACAATTAATCCGTTTTTAGCACAATACGGCCTGGTTCAATAGGAATTAGTTTATGCTTCGACTTGAATATAACATAAGAAATTATTTCTGTCTCAATGCGTTCATCATTGTGAAACTAGGTTTCTTCCTGCCAACTCGCTTGAATTTCTAAAATTTAAAATGAGTTTAAACTTTGGTGCTTCTCAGTTTCAGCATGATGATGAAATATCTCAAACAGTTATTTGATTATTTATTTATAACTTGAATGTATTTAGCACGAAGAACAATGGCTCAGAGGAGCAATTCATTACGCTACCGTGCATTCCTTCTCCTAAGTGCCACTGAATAGCTTACGTCGTGACGGGTATATCAAGTGATATACTTGCTTTTAAGGAGGAGTGGCAACCGGTGTCAGGTCGTTTCCCAGGAAATTTGAGCAGTAAAATATTGCGAGAGGCTATCATTGTTGACCTCAATCATAATTTACTATGTAAGATGAACATCTACTCGCTCCTGGCACCCTCAACACACGTCAATGTGATCGTCTTGCAGCATTTTAATGTAACGTATTTAGGTCACTGCTCAGTAGCCGTGTTGTTCAAGAAAAAAATAGTTGTTTTAGAAAGTTCATACTTGAAACGTTCGTCAAAAGATTAGTTTTTGAAAATGTCCCAATGAAAATAAGTATACAGCTTCTTGTCTGTGCATCTAGAGTAAAAGTCATTTTAGATGTTTCAACGCCTGCGGTTGGTACAACTGAGGTCAATCAACAACTCAAAATGTATTCTTTTAGTTTGCTGTAAGTTGCTAAAATCACTAACGAAAAGGAAGCCGTTGAGACCACGTTCGACAGTGTGATAATCTTTTTATTTTGGTAAATGAAACTAATGTTAACACTATTGTTAGTTTTCTTTAGTGATTTTCTAGGATTTGGAGTGTGTGATTGTAACCGAGCGGCTCCCCCACAGGACGGCAGTGTATTGACTCCGAGGAATACTACTACCCTCACACAGGCGTTACTCGCTCGCCTCTCTGTGACTTCTTTAGTAAGTTTTTATCTCTTTCTCTCGCGTGATCGCCGTGTGCTTGCTATGTCAAATTTTTTTGCGCCTTCACCTCATTTCCACGGCAAAGTTTATTCATTTTTTCAATTTTTTATTACGTTTTCGTTCGTAGTTGTCCTATACTGAGTAATTTTTTATTTCTTTCAGTATTGCAAGAGTATGCCCTGCGTTCAACTGTTTTTGACCGGTTCTTTAGTGCTATGTGCTTACTTGTTGATAAAATATTTTAGATTTTTGAATTTCGTCTCTCTAGAATGTAATTTTTTAAATATTTTGCAGCATGCACTACTGTAAACCATGCGTTCTACTGCTTCTTCATTACAACGCGTGGTCTTCTATTTTTAGTGGATGTTTCATTATAGTTTTCATTCGTACGTGCACGCTTGTAATTTGCGTAGTTTTTGTTCTTATTTAATAGTTACAAATGGAATGTTTAGCTTTAATGTTCGGAAAGTCGAACTTGTAAATTAAGCGCTGGATTCTTTCGTGTTTTTCAAATATGTTGTGTCATAGAAATGTGCTTCTGAATTAATGCTTGTAAGCAGCTTCATTGTTAAACATTACTCTGCTTTCAAATAATCCATTTTTGGTGTTCTTGTAAAAAAATATGTTTTTGCGATAAGGGAGTCTCATTCGCTAACGAGCCTTAATTGTTCGGGTGAAGTGCGCATGCCTTGTTGTGTCGGTGTTGTGTCGCGGCTCCCACTTCCTTGAAGCGAGGTGAGCAGAGTTGCAGCCCCTCTTCTGTCGACTACCTAAGCAAATGACTTATCCAAGTTAGGAATTTACACACGTTCTTTGCACGCAGAAAGTCGTGTTACATTTTACTGAATCATTGTAGCGAACTTGCAAGACTTCAGTACCAGTTTTGGGTTCTCAGAATTTCGGATTAAAAAACAATCCTGTGTGGTACAAAAAAGTTTTCTTTGAACTTGTTTTTGCAATTTTGAATTTTTTCTCAGAAACCTTTCAGGGGGAGGCGATAAGTCATATGTTATTTTGAGCCTTATTAATTACACTAAAGATATTTCAAGGAGAGGAAGGAGGATAGCGTCATATGGGATGGAGTTGAGGGAACGGAATCAATGCGTAAAATGTGTTCTCACACAAAATCATCTGCGCATAAAAACATTAAGGCAGGAGGTTTATGAAACAAAATGGAAATTAAAGAAGAAAGTTGTAGATGCTGGATAGCAGGACAGCAGTAAACCCCCAAAAAAGTTGGTTCATAACAAAATGAAAAACCTGTTCGATTTCAACCAACGTGAACGTAGACCTTCATAACCTTCAACTCGAGACCCTCAGAAGAGGGAGACAGCTAATGTATGTATAAGAATTAGTGCTCCTAGGGGGAATATGGACATCCTCAATCTGAAGTTTACTTGGCGCCTTCTTTTTGTTGAAATAAAATAAGTTTTATTTTGTTACTGGGTATGGCATCTTTTTTCGGCGCACTGTTTTTTAAACTCCCCTCAGGGGGATACCCCTGTTGTGTCTATGAGAATTAGCGCTCCCTAGGGGACTATGTGAGGGCTCGAGCAGCTAAAGGTTAGGTAGGCTTTCTTTTTGTTGAAATAGAATAGGTTTTTGTTTTGTTACGGACCATCTTTTTTCGGTTCACTGCTGTCCTGTTTTTCAGCACCTACTACTTTCATCTTCAACCTTTTCTTGTTTCATGATCTTCTTTGTAAGCTTACTGTTTCTATGCACCTCGTGCATAGATTCCGCGTTCCCTTCGGTTTCTATGCACCTCGTGCATAGATTTCGCGTTCCCTTATCTCTTTACTAAATGATGCCTTCCTCCTTCCTCTCTTGGAACATCTTTGTCGTGGTAAAGGGAGGCTAAAACTTTTTTATATAATGATGATAATAAAAATAATAATGATGTTTTTTAAACTAGCACCTGTTGTTTCCATCTTCAACTACTACCTTGTTTCATTCATTTAATTGTATCTTGCTGTTTTTATGCGTAGGGTGTGGAGTCACATTTTGTACATACATTCCCCGTTTCTTTAATTCAATACTGGATAGCGTTTTCCTTCTTCCTCTCGTGGGAACACTTCGGCTGCGACAAAGGAGGCTTGAACTAGTTTATGATGTACTCTTCTCTCTCAGAAATTTTACTTTATGACTTCGTTGAAATCAATGTCTGAAGCGATATTTACTTGAGTTAAATTTCTATAAGTATGAGGACAAAGCACATGAATTTTACGAAGAATGTTATGTTGGCATGTAGAATGCTAACAAAAAAGTATTTAACTGTTAATAAATTAAGTGATTTCATAATCTGCCCTGTGTGTGTTGTCGTCCCATTACGTACTCATGTTTTGTAAGCGTCTCAGCTTTTCCCTGAAAGTGAGCAGCGCTGTTCGGATTGTCAAGGGCTGGGTAAAGACACTATTTTTCGGTCAACTCCAAGAAGGGTTTGATTCCCTGGTGTTGGCTGAGCGGCTTATATCTACCTGGTAGAATAATGTACATGAGTTCTATTTGTACTGTAACCATATCCCGCCTTGTGTATTTCTAGTTTTTTCTGCTAGTCCTCTCCTCACTGCGCCTCTTGGAGGTGGTATGTAGGATTTCTTAGCTGCTTTCCGTTTTATGTGGCTAAATCCCTGTATAATAGTCTTATACACTAACCTTCAGTTTTATTTCAAAGCTTCCGTTATTGTATTCTGCTGCTGGCGTTGCTGGAATCTTCCTCTCTGGAGCATCGATTCGAAATTTTAGTCTTTAAAATTAACTACATTTCCAATGAAATGTAATGTCAGCATGAATTCTCGCGTTTGTTGGAATTACTGGTCAGTGATTTTAAATACAGTCCAATGTATATCGAAAATGAATTTTTTGTTACCGAGTTCACTAGGGAGAACGATGGGAATATTTTTACATAGCACTTACTTGCGGTACTCTTGCTGATGGTTGTTAGCTTCAATGCTTTTTTCGTCAGCAGTAACAGTCATCAGTCTGGCGAGCAAGCGGTAAGCTTTGGGTAGAATAGTTTATTTTTTACATTGAGTTTCTAGGGATATGACGTGCCTTGCGTATATTTGTTTGTAAATGTGTAGGTCAATTCTAGGGACGAAGGGTGTAAAATGAAGGAAAGATACGTGTTTATTGTCTGCCCTTCTGTGGACTCGACGTGAGAGGTAGCTTCTGAATCAGGAAGTACTGAACACCAATCTTTATAAACTTATTAGAGATGTTGCTGTAACATAGCTGGGTGAAATCAGTATATTGAGAATAAATTGATAAACCGTTGATTGCCATTACAAGTTTTAAAAATATTGCAGTGAATGCTCGCAGTAATTATACTCGAAGTTTTAGTGAGAGACAAACAAATGTACGAAACTGAGAAGTTGTTTGGAATAGCTGTTCATTTCGTCTCTGCATTAGAGGACGCGCAGTCTCGTTCTTCATTTCGGTTATTTCTGCGTTAAAAATAAGTACAATTTTCTTGTGGCTCTAACTTTGGGTGCGAGCTAAGCTGCACTCTTAGAAAATTCTGACAGATATGTGTGTCTCTAACGGTTGTTCAGAAAAAATCGTCACTATCTGGGTGTATCACCTTTGAGCATATGTTCAACAAGTGATAAGGAAAATTAAATGGAATATTCATGCTACGAATTGAGGAAATTTTTCCTTTATAAATGAAATGACTTTCGTCAATTTATTGGAAAAAATGAAATTCTCTTCGGAGACGTCTTGATGTTTGTTATTTTTTGCGTTTATAAATGTTGTCAGATACTGTACGTAACCAATTGCTAACTAAACTGAGAGAGTGAAGGAATTGGGTGTAAACGCTGACCCGTGCTAAGTGCCACGATTGACACAGTTTCGAGTGTCGTACCGCCCGCAACACAAAACGCTGTCGCAATTCATTGATCGATATACATTGATGACCTACTTGTGGGGCAGTTTTGGTGACGAATCGACATAAAAAGTTTGTGGATGTCGTAATAATTTTTCATTTTTGCCAATTGTTGATGTGCGAGTATTCCGGGTATACCTTTTAGGTATAAACGAAGACATTTTCCGTCACCGTTTTTTGACTCACGCTCCTCAAAAGAAAAACACAACTCACACGTGAGATATACCTGTAATCGCCAGCGTGTCTTGGAGCAATTATGGAATTATTTGCTGCAGGATTCTGTTGTTGCATTAGTTACGAGATGTTGTTGCATTAGTTATTTGTACCATTTGCCGTCTCACTTTCTCACACTTGATGTTAAGACCGGTGTACTTTGTCGCAGACTTTTACAACATTAATAGCTTCGTAATTACTCTTTCACTTTGAAATGATGATTTTTTACCAGCACTGTAGAAATTTATAAGTATCTATCTTTTGTTTTAGTGCCACTGACGTTATTTTATTATAATTCATTATAGTGGTTGTCCCTGACTGAGCGGAAACGGTTGTTCAACTCAGAATGTAGCACGTGCAAATATTTCCAAGAGATGCGTTGAAGAACTTGCTATCCAAGGTTGCCATAGCGCGTCGCGTTGAGGCCGACGTGCTTCGGATGCTCTCGCTGTTAAGGAACTTCTCCCTTGACGACCTGGTGTCAGCAAATCCACTTGAGTCTTGTCTTGTTATTTACTGCAACTGCATCTCTTTGGTGAACTTTTGATTTAAATTTGGTTGCTAGAAGTATAAGACGATTAGAAAATTTGCTAAGGGGACTGGAATCTGCTCCCTTTTAGTTGAAATTTGTCATGTACCTTTTTAAAGACAATCATTTCGTTGTTCGGATCAATTCTGCCATATTTACACAAGGTCGAGTGTTCCAGAGCCAACTTTTTTAGGCATGATTTCGTGGTTGAGAGACCTTCGGGCTTTGTTTTCTTTTTGTTAACTTGGGGCGGCGATGAGAGGGGAATTTGTATCGTACTTCTCAACGTATATGCCTGCGAATCCTTTCTGCCTTTTGTGCTAGTTTCAGTTTGGTACATGCGGTGCTTCCCAATCTACCAGCCATCATTACACAAGGCGTAGAATGCGATATTTATTCTCGAGGTTAAACGGAGTGACTTGTAGTTTTGTACTCAGTTACCAGTCAATACGAGATTAGTCGTCGCGACGCAGTGAGTGCTCCGTATTTCTGGTACCTCCAGAAGCCCATTCATTATACTGAAGCTGGTCCTTATTTGCATTTTTATCCACTTTTTCTCGTGTAGGGGCCTGCAAATGAGCGACGCTCTTCAGGCTGTAAATGACAAAGCCCACGCGCTGACTCTCGCATGCTCTGTTACAGTCCAGGTCTTGACAGCTCGTTGGCTTTCATCAGCTCTGATTGTTCCTAAATAAAATGCTTTCATAAAACTGACGATAATGATAACGGTGTGTCTTTTTACTTCCTGCCGTAGGGGAGTGCAAGAAAAATCTCGTCAAACTCCTGCTTCTTGGATCGTTACCCCATGGTGCTTCAAAATTGATCCATTCTGAGAGTAGTCTGTCTATTATGAGGCATAATTGATCTCAGATAGAGATGGAGATTAATACCAAGAATTGTTGTTTTGGCTCAATTAGCTGCTTACAAATAAATATTTTGAGCCGAATGATAAGTTTAAGTCGTCACAAGTAACGGATCCCGTGTAGTCCAAATAGCAACGTAGCTTCCTGATATCGTCATGATCGAAATAACTACAATTTTCCTTCAGTGTTCAAATAGTGCTAAAAATTATGGAAATTTACGCTAATTTAGCTTTGAAGTTTGTCTGATAAAAGCTTCTTTGTGTAACTGTTTTTTTGGTGAAAAATATTGTTCGGAAAAAGTTGTCTATTTGTTACTTTCAAATGCATACCGTCGTTACCATTTTCTCTACTCAAGATAACGTTGAAACGCGTACCCTGGAGTTTATCATTAAATGATATATTGTTTGAAGCTTGGCAAGGAATAAAGCGATTTTTTCTTTTTCTGGTCTGTGCTCGGTGTGTAAAGAATTTGTTTAGTTGTGTTTTGTCAGTCCTCTTACTGTAGGCTGATGGCACAAGTCGGGCTGGCGGAAATTTTAGCGCTTATATGTCGTGCAAGGAATACAAAGCGATATATTTGCTGTCATGCGATCTTTGCCTGTAGACGATTCATGTGCACACGTTCACCTCACTGATAAGAGAGACATAAATCGCTCATTTTTTCGCTACCCAGCTACTGGGATTCGACTTAACGTCTTTCTCAATTTATCTAGTGCAGATAAAGCTTCTCTTGTATATGTCATTGTTGGACTAATTTTCGTCGCTGTTAAGACGTGTAAGTTACCTCAGCAGAAAACTGGAAGTTCGAAAATTCGCTCAAACTGTGTAATGAATTCAATGCACGGTAATTGTTCCCAATATTCTCGTGACAAGAAAATTTTCCAGTTTCTATGAAGCTCTGTCAGAACATACGATTTGATTTGTTCTGTTGAATGTTTATTCGTACCAGGAGCACAAATTAGCTTTGCTCAGAAAATCTCATACTTAGTCAAGGTCAAGTATTTTTTGGCGAGGGTACATTTGGTTTTGGAGTTATTGAACAGAGAAGGCCTTACAATTCTTGCTGAGGTATTTTTGTTGTTGGGTTACATTGACATCTGGCCTCGTCTGTACAGCTGTGAGGTAAAGCTTCTCTGAGACATCTCTTGAGATCCATCTCAAGTCCTTAGTCATCTGTTGGACCTTTTTAGGACACGTGTTTAAGTCTTTTCTGAAGTTTTTATGTAAATTTTTGCTGTATTTTGTTCGCTTGTCTGTCGTCAATGGCGATAACTGCCCAGGCAGCATTTGTTTGTTCGTAGGATATTCACGGGATATCCTCTCAGGATGTCCCAGGATTGTCCTTTGATAACATCCTCGCGATATAAAATTTGTACACATTCTGGGGATATTAGAAGCAAATATTCAGAGGATATCCTCTCAGGATGTCCCAGGATTGTCCTTTGATAACATCCTCGCGATATACAAATTTGTACACATTCAGGGGATATTACAAGCAGATATTCAGAGGATATCCTCTCAGGATGTCCCAGGATTGTCCTTTGATAACATCCTCGCGATATACAAATTTGTACACATTCAGGGGATATTACAAGCAGACATCCAGTGGACATCAGAATCAAATATCCTGGGAATATAATATTCAAATATTCCAATGATGTCCCCCTCAACTCTGAAGGCAGGAATTTAGAAATCAACTTCCACCAGGGTCACCAGCACATACCTCTAAAGAGAATATAAACTACTGATATTAAATGGAATGTCTACGGAACTTTCTGAAAGTATTATAGTGATAATATCACTACAGAATTAGTCATTCAAAAATTCATTTACTAATCATACTAACTACATTATTCGTGATATTTTTAGAGTTTGCAAAACATTCTAACACCCTAGATACCTACTTCCACTTCCTTGTGTTATCAACCACTGAACAGAAACGGATAAAAACAGCAGGAACTTGACTTTGAACCCATCTAGGTATAATAAATTAGATATATTCCATCTAAAGTACACTACCAACAAAACTGTTTTTTTTAATTGTCAAATAAAAACATGCAGGTTAGGAAGGGTTAAATTTAAACTTACTAAAATTATGAAGAAGAGCAATCAATTACAGGTCAATGAAGATAAGTTCATATCAATGTAACTAACCATTTTGATAAAATGAATAACTTACCAACTCGATTCCATGTAAAAGAATTCTATAGCTAGTTATATGAACAATTATTTCATACCCACTCCTTGATGATGTTTGTTAGGTTGATTTTCACCCGCAATTCAATCATCTCTGCAAAACCGTCTGAATCTCTGAAACATGAAACAATTAATAATTAGATACAGTATTTTTATTTATAAAAGTTAAATAATGAGCTTATTGAAAATATCTAATTGAAAACCCTTTGTCTAACTACTGAAAAAAATTTCATCAAATAAATTGCGTCTTGAAAACATTTTACAGTACAGAAGGCTCGAAAAGAAATCATCATTCCAATTAAATTCAACTAAGTGTTATAAACGTAGAGTAAAGAGGGTCATTTCCACGGTCTCCCAAGAGGCACCCTCTGTGAACCATCGTTGACTTTATATTAAAGTGGAAGTCTCACCATGATGAATCTGAAGTACTTTAGTAAAATTTGAGATCGGTTGTCCTCAAATTTCACTAGAGTACTACAGACTCACATAGTCCTACATAAACCACTTGAATTAGCATATGTAGCTACTGATACCAAATAATATGACAGGACAGTGTGTGTGTGTAGGTGTGTGTGCATGTGTGTGTGTGTATATGTGTGTGTGTGCAGTACTTTGTTCACAACATAGTAATGTAATAATGTATGAGATTTAATAAACCATCTATCCTCAAAGTTTGTCCTTCAAACCACATGCTCCAGTTACGAAATTAAAAATTTTCAAATCGACACAAGAATCTAAATTAAAAATAAAAAAAGTTTAACCGCATAAACATTTATTCAGTAAATAACCATTTCAGACGTATAATCAAAATAAATTGTTTACCCAGGGTTCATATTCATCCTATAGCTAATTCTCTGCAAATTTTCTGATGCCAACATTGTGGAAACAAAGTTATATACCAAAAAAATAAAATAAAACTACAGTAAGCACACCTTTCTTCACAAATCACCTACATATAGATAGATTAATTAAATTATTTTCAAGTTCAGGCATGTTTTCAAAATTTATGAAAAAAGTTCAACTGCCCAGATTATTTTGACAAGGTATGGCAATGAATTGAACATAACTAAGTTTGAAATACCATAGTTACCTACAACAAAAATATAATAACTAGCTATATGATATTGCCAGTTATAGCTAGTAGCTACCCAGTCCTTTGAGTAAATTATGTCCTTTCAACTAGAAATAATTAACACTACTACGAAAAAAAGAACATCATTCATCGTCCAAAACGCTCAGTGGCATTAACCTCAATACTGGAAATAAAAAATATTATTACTTAAATATATCTATACCACATAGCCACTCTAGGCTAAAGCCCAAAGTACATATATTATAAACGCTTATGCCTTCCTCCCTCACTAGCAAGGATGTTCAAAGGAGAAAAAGAAGTTTATAAAGCAAGAGAAAAAGATAGAAAAGGTAAGAGGAGGCTTTGAAATAAAGGACAGCGGTTGCCCGGTCGAATAAAAGAATGATCCGTAACACAACAAAACCTAATCTATTAGAACAAAAATAATAGATAAGTCTCACCAGAATGCATAAAATAAAAATCAATAGAAGAAAGTAAGAGACAGAAATTCCAAAAACTTTAACTAATCAAATTAGCAATTAAAAAACAGAACGGACCTAAACAATGTAAAGAAATATACGAGCATCCAATAACCCCAATGGAAATAAAAAGAACATAAGAATGTATCCAAATTCTTTCAGCTGCAGATATGTATCTCACAATTCGTTCAAAGTTCACGTCCAGGTTCAGGCTCATCCTGCCCCTGCGCACCAGACTCTTGAACAGCACCTTTCTTTTTGGTGAGTCTGTCTTTGGCATGTGTTAAGTTCAACGCCATGAGTTTCACAATTTGATCCGTGCTAGTTTCAGAAGAGAACGGATTTTTCTTCAAGGCATCTGTTGAAGCATAAAATTTAGTTAAAAAAATAAAAATATTGTAAAAAAGTACCATGAAATGTTATTAATCATACAGATATAGGGTAATGTTCGAATGGCCGGCCGGTTCGAATTGTCTGCCATTCTTAGTTAATTTTCAATTTTGACGGTCGGTAGCAATCCAAAAGCCAACCCGTTAGACGCGTAGCAGATCACACCACTACAGGCCTTGCGGGTTGAGTTTTTAGATATCTACCGAGCGCGAAAATTTAAAATTAACTAAGAATGACCCACGATTCGGACCGACCGGCCATTCGAACATTACCCTAAATCAAATATTAGTTAGTAGTTATATTATAAATTTATACAATCACATTTATGGATATAGCAGACTACAAAAATCAAAACATATGCAAATACATATGTATATTTCTTTTTTTCTATAGCCCCAGCATGAAGAAGAAATTTAGAGATGAATTTCCACCAGCGGACAGAATGGAAAAAAATTCATGTCTACAACTAATTAATTACTAAAGTAGAAAGGTTGAAAGAAGTTGTGCAATGAACAAGTTTCAAAGATATATTTACCCATTGCCTTTTTTACTATTATTAATAGTGATAACTTGATAAGTATTGAACCCTGTGGTTTAACTGGTTTTCATCATTTACACACTAAATGTAATTATTAAACTTTGAATCTGATTCTTCGAGGCACAACTTATTTAAACCTAGCATCTAGCTAGTTAACTTCATGATGACCCGAAGAAAGGTAACATTTTTTGTCACCATAGTTAGGAAATTTTCAATTTTACATACATACAGAGTATCAGTGTTGCTTACCCAATATGCAGCTGAACAGCTTCAGATCTTTAAAAGATTTTTTGCCAGTTTTGCCATGCATACTGAAGTCCAGTGCTAGTTCTCTTGCAAGACAGAAGTTCATCATATTATTTATGATAGCTCTCGTGTTTGTACCTCCAACAGTTTGTAATTTCATTACAAGATTTAGTCTTTCATCTTCACTGTTCAGAAGTTCCTCCAATGCTATCAAATCATCATTTTATTTAATAGGAAATGATGGTAACTTACTTTCCTTACTATGTTGCAGTAACATTTCACCTGAACTGGATGCACGAGCAATTTTTTTGAAAGTCTTAAATGCCCTATTGGCTTCCTCACTTCCATTAACAACTTCCTTGTGAATATTAGAAAATCCTTCAACAACAAGATTTTTAAGCTCTTCTACTTCAGATTTCAAGGCAGCACAACAACAATTCTTCGTTGAAGTTGGTACATTCATCTTTATTAATATATTCTGAATCTTTAACAGGCTGCGCAGGAAGACGATGTGAATCACTGTCTGATGACAGCTCATCATACAAAGCATCATTACCTGATACACCTATCTTAGGTTCACTAGTCACAGAGAAAACAGACTCAGACTCACAAGAGTTAAGTGAAACATTATCAAGTTCACTATCAGCACTAATACTTATGTCAGCATGACTTGAACCAGCACTTGTCCCAGGTATTGCCAGAGCTTCATTGCAAGATGGCGCTATACTAGGAACGCTATCCTCACCTAAATTTACTCCACTGTTTACTCCAACACTTCTTAATTTTTTTCGGAATTCGGTTGTTTTTCTACATATACCATAGTAGTTTTTCTTACACGACATTGTTTAAAAGAAAAATTTCACAAGAATTCACTTATAACGCTATCACGTATGAATCTTAGAGGGCGTCAACACTACACAAGCAGCTAGCTTGAAACTGCCACGGCGCCGCTGCACGCTGTGCAGTGCTTATAAGCAACCCTCATCTATAGAACGCAATTGAAACTAGTCCGTTGCAGAATGCTACCGGAAAATAATGTGAAATTTTTTATAAGCCCCAAAAATTTGCATTTCCACATTGAAATAGATAATATTTATCGAAGGTCCCTACAAATTTTCGAAATAACTAAAATGAAATGAATAGTATTGTTGCTATTGCAAAGTACGTACGCATGTGCGTACCTCCGTATACATGGTAGTAACACTTCTGAAAGCACTAAAAAACTTCCATGTCTTTATAAAAAACCTTGTAATTATCTATATTTACTAAGACATATATGTGTTTGAACTATCATAGCCTAATGAACATATTCTTTAAATGAGTTGGGTATGTGAAGAAAGTGTTTTGAGGGGCTTGAAAGAAAACGTGAATACCTATTATGTGACTGGCATTATTGTTTAGTTTACTGCATGTAAAATTCCTAAATAATTATACTCATACCTTTAAGTTTGACAGTAGGTCTAGGTACATTCGTGCAGAAAATAGTTTACTAATTCATTATATATCTGATAAGAGTTTACATATTTAATTAGATTTTTTATTTCAAGTTGTCATTTAATATATTATACGAAATGGAGGTAAATCTCCGGACGTTTACTGCCTTTAAACAAATAGAAACGTAATTCGTTCAGGGGAGAGCATATTTATGATAATTTCGTAATGTAATTTGTTTGAAATTAATTATTTACTGAATGGAAAAAATTATTTGAGAGTGTTTATAATTTTTATTTTTGTTTAAATTATGACGCTCATGAATTTACCCTTCGTAAAAAGGTGACAAAAGATTTATTTGATTGTATAATAGTGTTTAGATAATTAAACTCAAAATAAACATGAAGACAAATTATTTTCAGAGATACCTAGGTATGTCCTTGAGTAATATCCGGTGGATATTAAGAGGAGACCATCTGCAAACACCTATAATACTTCACGATAGAAACAAATTTTTAAACATGTCCAATCTCAATTAGACAGAAAAAAAAACTCAAGGAAATATTTTATTTTCAACTAAATTTATTATTAGACTTCAAAATACGTCAAAGTTATCTTGAGGATATCCTCTCAATATTGAAAAGGGGTATAGTTAATTTACGATATCCGTATAATATCGAAACAATGTTAGCTCCGAACATGAGGACATACAGCGAACATAGAGGACACCGAGGGAATATCCTTAGGATATTCTAATGCTGCCTGGGTGTTACCGTCAGACCAACCTAGTTCATAAGTCTAATGTGGTTAGTTGATATCGATGTGATCTTAGCTTCTCAGCTGCTCTCAAATATTTCCATTTTGTCTATTCAATTTTAACGATTACGACTTATGAGAGGCTACGAACCTTAGCCACTTGAGATTTAACTTGATTTTCTCTCTGAGGAAAAAAGAAGAAATTTTCTCTCAGGGAAGTTGAAAGTTTGCTGCATTCTTATATTCCTTGGAATAAGCTTCGCTCGTATAGAAAATTTCATACGTTAACCATAAGTACTGTCGGAAATGATATCAGATCCCACAGTCAAATTCTACGTTACCTCTACAGCAAATGTCTAAATTCCCGCCCAGTATCACAAGTTGGCCTTCACTCGTGCACCTCGGGACAGCAAGGTGCTCTTCCGCACCATCGGATGAATATCACTCTTCCATCTTTTGCATCGGATCTCAGGTCCTTCGAATTTTTTGGTTCTACAGATGGAAATTGTATTGGTAGACCAGTGGCAGGAAGTTTTGGGGCACCCACGGAGTCTCGGCAGTCGCCGGACTCGATAAAAAAGATACTAAGATTTACTCGGTCGCGAGAGGAGAGACGTCAAGTTGACTACCTGGAGGTTGATGCTTGATTTCTTTTTATGTCTTATTTTAGTTTTAAGAATTTAAGAATTAGTTCAAAAATAATTTTCACTTCATTTCAGAGAAATACTTCATTCGATTGCTGGCGAGTTATTTCGAGACTTTTCTCACGTTCCTCGAAGTACAATATATATGAAGGTAAGGTAAATAAGACGAAATCAATAATGTTCAACTCACGACGTAGAATTTGAAGAATATTTTTCAACTCATCAATGCAAAATTCTTATTTTACGCGCATAATTTTAGTTTGAACTTTCGTTCCGTCAAAATGACCGATCTGATGCACTGTCATGCTTATCCCAAGTTTTGGAGTGACAGTATCGCTCACTGCTGGTGTTTGCGACTTGTGAGAAACGTCAGGTACCTTCTTTGCTGGCCACTTGTAGCGCTGGATTGGTTGGGTGCTACGGGTCGTTCAGCTGAGTGTAAGTGCGCACTGAGCGCTGTAGGTGTTGGCGAGAGGTCGCTGCGCTGAGAAATGACTGAGTGAAAGCTGACTGCTCTAAGGGATAGATCACTGACATGATAGAGAGATGACTGCACTAACATGATCTATAGCTGTAGGTGTTGACTGAGCACAAAAATAGCAGAACATTGTAGGTATGGACTAAGCGCAGTAGCTGTTGACTGAGAAGGACCAAGCGCGCTGAGCACAAAGCACCAAGTTGAGCGCGCCGAGGCGCCAGCACAGCGCCAGAGAAGATGGAGGTGCGCACCCGTCGGCCGCCTCCCAGCGACACGGAACATGAGGAATTGGGCGCCTGATGGATGGAACTGCGCACTGATGATCACTCGGACACCAGATGGCGAGCTCCATCTCCAGATTTAACTCTGGCTAGTTCCATTGTGTGAATAAATTGAACTAGTTTAAATAATTGCCCATTAATCCGAATATTTTTACGCCATAACAAAGGAAAAATCAAGCTATCTTGCTCATGTTTATCCCAATAAAAGTATTAGTTTTGTCCTGATTCGATTGCTTAAAGTAATTATGTACAAATATCATTCAGTTTTTGTCTGTTTGATTCCCTGGAGTATTTTTTTACGCGTGCAATTCAGCGCGGGTGTTGTGTAATTACATACATAAGCACAAATATGGTAAGAGGAATTGAAACATTTTCTTAGCACCTGGTTTCAACTGTTTCTGTCTTGATCTATGTAGCCTTAATTATCTTCTCCAGTGTTCCATCTTACACTGTGTGTGATGTGCGAGCCTTTTCTATACTCACTCCCCTCAGGAGGGGTACAACTCCTGTATCTATGGGAATTAGCACTCCCAGGAGGAAACTGTGAGGGCCCAAGCTAAGAGTTAGGTGGGCTTTCTTTTTGTTGGAATAATTTTTTTTTGTTATGGTAAGGACCACCTTTTTCGGTTTGCTGCTGTCCTGTTTTTCAGCACCAACTACTTTCTTTTTCAACTTTTATCTTGTTTCATGAACTTCTTTCTCAATTTACTGTTTCTATGCCTCTTCTTTATTGATTCTCCATTCTCTTATCTCCATACTGAATGGTGCCTTCCTCCTTCCCCTTTTCGATGCGCCCTTTTTTTGTAGCGATTAGTGAGGCTCAAACTAACTTATAATTTAATCTTAATCTTTCCATACGCACTTGCCTTGTGTAAACTTCCCAGGTGTGTGTCCGTCGCGCGTCGGATCCAACATGTGTGGCCGTGGTGAACGCTACTCTCATGTACGAATCGTACTTGTATCCTCTCTTTTCCCAAACACGTGTGTGATGTTAGTGTTTTGTGCATCTCATCCGTTTCGTAAAACATTCGCGTCAGTGACACAATGCATGGAACAGAGGATGGTATGTTCCTGTGTTCCTTGTCGACGTGGTACTGATGATAGAGGTCTGAGATATTTTGTTCAAGTTTCTCTTATGCTTGTGCATGCTAAAATAAAGTTCTTCTTGCAACAGAAATAATATCCGATTTTTGACAGAGGTATTAGGTATCATTTTTCAAAGTCTTGTCATCGTTCCAGGTGGTTGCTAGGAGACGTCATACCATCTTCAGATTATAATGAATTGTTAGTTCCATCCTTACCACCATTTCTTTTCATCTCACCTGATCGTAGAAATAAAGAATGTTTTCATCCCATGAGTTACTGGAGAGCGTTAGTGCAAGTGCAGCAGGAGCACAATCCATTAGAAAAGTGGCAGAAGGCGGTTTTCTCGTTTGTAGAGTTCAGTCTGACGACGTGTCCAATATGGAGGTTGCCCAAAAACTTCATTCCGAACAGTTGGAATTAGTGATGCAAAAAAACGGTTTTATTTGATTGCGTTTTTTTTGCAAAAAAACGTTTTTTATGTGTTTTTTTTGTTTTTTTTGGGGTTTTTTTGCACACCTAAATTTTGTTAAGCATATGTCTGGGTTTTTTTTTGGACACCTGAAATATATTCATATCCATGTTTTTTAGTCATTTCATTGTTATAAAAACATCAAAAAGAAACCATACAGTAAAAGTGGTGGCAGATAACCCACAATTACCTAGAGGCGTCTAAGAGGAACAGCAGGAGCCACAGAACTTATATTGATGGAGTCAAAATTCAGAGCTTACTATCTCTACTATGCCTGATTTTATTTTTAAGTGACCAAAAAAATCAGACTTTGCAGAGATAATAAGAGTAAATCTGAAGGATATGTCAGTTATCGATTTTGTAAATTTTGATGCCTAACCTAAGCATAGTTAATTAGATCGAAATAAACAAGTTTTCTTCTATGCACTTTCCGTCTCAAATGAGTATTTTATTAGTTATAGCGGTAAATGACTTACCGCAACTCCTTTGTTTGAAGCGGCAAGTAATTCAAGGAGCACGTCGGACAGCAACACTGCAATGCGCACTCACTTCCAGTGCGATCGTCATCAAAGACGAAACCAAACCTACCGCTATACCTCGTTAAATACTCTTTTGACGAGAAAAGTGTATAGAAGAAAAGTTGTTTATTTCAATGTTATTACCATGATTCAAGCAACAAAAATTCGAAAATCGATGAGTAGCTGTTTATTCCAGCGCATTCGTCATCAAAGACGAAACTAAACTTATCGCTATAAATCGTAAAATACTCATTTGAGACGGAAGGTGCGTAGAAGAAAACTTGTTTATTTTGATTCAATTAATTAGGTTCAGGCACCAAAAAGTGGAAAATCGATAACTGACATATCCTTCAGATTTACCATAATAAGCTCTGAATTTTGACTCCATCAATATAAGTTCTGTGGCTCCTGCTGTACCTCTTAGACTCTAGGTAATTGTGGGTTATCTGCCACCACTTTTACTGTATCGTTTCTTTTTCATGTTTTCATTACAAAACAATGATTATATAATTTATAATTTTTGCTAGAAGAACTGTGCCTCCCCCTCACGACCCAACCTCTTTACGTTTGTAACAGGGGTTAGCTTCCGTTTTTAATTATATCACGCTTGCTTCCTTTGGCTCGGGAAGTCCAACTTCAAATTTCAATGATTCGAAAATAAAGCATCAGCGAGCAGAATTTCGTTCTTGTAAAATGTTCTTAAATGGGTTCCTATAGTGATTGTTTAGAATATAATTATTAATTTCCATGATTGCATTACACTTCACATTGACCAAATTCTGACTAATAAAAATAAATATTAATATATTCTCTGGTACCAAATATAACCATGCTGTTTTTTTTACAAAGAATCATGACTAAAAACAATATATTTTATGTAACCTAAAAAGCCCCATGCAGTTTTTTAAAAAAAAACATGTTTTTTACTAAAAAATCATGACTGAAAAACATGAATAATATATTTGAGACCAAAAAAATGTTTTTGTGCTAAAAAATCATGACTAAAAAAACATGAATATATTTATGAGACCTAAAAAACCCCATGCTGTTTTTTAAAAAATATGGTTTTTTACAAACAATGATGTATAAGAAAACCTGGATATGAATATATTTTATGCGACCAAAAAACCATGCTGTTTTATTTTATGTATTTTTCATAAAAAATCGTGTTTTAAAATCATGGATATTAACATATTTTATGTTACCAAAAAATCCTTGTGTTTTCAAACATGTTTTTTTATTAAAAAGTTAATATTATTCATTTTTTGATCACGAATTCTTTGTAAAAAAATCACCCCTCAGAGGGATACGATTATTGTATCTATGGGAACTAGTGCTCCCAGGGGGACAATGTAAGGGCCCAAGCTGAGAGTTAGGTAGGCCTTCTTTTTGTTGAAATAAAATGTTTTTGTGATGTTAAGGACCACCTTTTTTTTGGTTCACTGCTGTCCTGTTTTTCAGCACCTACTACTGTCTTCTTCAACTTTGATCTTGTTTCATAATCTTCCTTCCTCTCTTTGGATCGCATTTGTTGCTGGGTAGGGAGGCTAAAACTAATGACTAATCTAATCTGTAAAGAAAACATGGATATCAATTTATTTTATGTGACTAAAAAACCATGTTTTCTGAAAAAAAAAGATTTTTTACAAAAAACATGAGTGTTAACATTTAACATTTATCATAATGTAATGGGGTGATTCACCAGTCTCCTAAACCGTGTTTGCTAATGAGATGGTGCAATCTGCCTATTCCCCTAACCCCTACTTTTTCTGTTTCAGAACAGATGTATCAATGTGAAATAGTTAAAGGAGAGTATTTCTAAGTGCAGCATTACAGTAGAGAGGCAAACTATTAAGAGTGGCATCGTCCAGCAAGGGTAAGAATAATAGGCAGCAATAGGATAGAAATGAATGAATGCATAAGTTTATTTATTTACTGAAATATTTATTTGTAAATGAAATTGATTATTTGTTATGCAAGAGTGAGAAACTATGTACCTTATTGCTGATGTTATCATTAGAAGTTATTATTTATTATGCGTGGCGGATTGGCAGGAAGACCTCCAAATCGACCTCCAGACCTCCAACCCTCCAGTCCAGACCTCTGGTCCAAACCTCCGGATCAACCTCCAATTGGAGAGCGGAAGCAGAGGCCAACCGGGGTACTCCAGAGCCATCACCCAGAGCTCTGTGGTGCCAGCCTCTACAGCGTGAGACCGAAGAACAGCCTACAACGGCTGGTTCTTCCTCCGGCATCTCTTGCCGCTGCGGTACTCCACCTGCTGCCGTTATACTTCAGCACTCCCCACCGTTGCTGTACTTCGGCAAACCCTGCTGTTGCCGCACCCCGGCCTAATCTGTTGCTGCGGCGCCCCGGCCTACTCGGCTGCTGCCGTACTCCGGCATACCCTGCCGCTGCCGCACTCCGGCATCTGCCCCTCTGGCGCTCCTACCGCTCTTGCAGTCCGACAGGCCAAGCCTTGCGTCGGCCATTATTGCTGGGTAGAAAATCATCCTGGGGTTGCTGCTGTACTAAATTTTTCCTGGTATAGTTGCCCGCTGTGTCATAATTGAGAGTGTTTATTTTGTACGGGTCGCTGTAGGTAGGTTAATTATTAGTGTCCACACCTGGTTATTTTCCTATGTATATTTCTGTAATCATTGTTAATAGTGTATCAATAAATCAAAAAAAAGAAAGAATCGCAAACCCATTACCTGGGAGTGTCGGCTTATTTATTCACCTTGAGACAAAGTAGGAGTCATAGATCGGTCACAACTAATGTATAGGAGCACGTACGATTTAGGCTACACGTGTTGATGGTAGGAAGCCTACCTGTCCCCCAACAATAACATTTATCATAATATTTATGTTAACATTTCTTATCTGACCGAAAAAAAACATGACATTTTAAAAACCATGTTTTTTTCACCAAAAGTCATTAATATCCATGTTTTTTAGTCATGATTTTTTTTGGTTAAGAAAACATGATTTAAAAAAACCAGCATGTTTTTTTTGGCACATGAAATATATTAATATCCACATTTTTTAATCATGATTTTTCTGTAAAAAAAGATGTTTATTTTAAAAAATACAGCATGGTTGTTTATGGTAAAATAAAGTATATTAATATCCGTGTTTTTTAGTCATGACTTTTTTGTAACAAAAACATTCAAAAACAGCATGGATTTTTTGGTCACATAAGATATATTAATATCCATTAGAACCGTCCTAGGTCTTAGAATAAAATATCCACAAAGAATCTATTCACTCTATAAAACCTTTCGGAGACTAGCTCCATCCTCAGTAAGTCATTCAGTCAAATGTTTTTCAAAGGAACAGTGAAAATTCATTGTCCATTTTACCAAATTTTACAGAATGACTGAGGATGGAGCTGGTCTCCGAAAGGTTTTATGGAGTGAATAGATTCTATGTAGATATTTTATTCTAAGACCTAGTACAGTTCTAATAAACATGATTTCAACATTAACAGCATTCTTTGTTTATAAGTTTCTAAAGACAATTCGATTAAAGAAAACTAACTTTCCTGATATTTACATCCGTGTTTTTTTAGTCATGATTTTTTTAAATGTTTATAAAAAAAACTTTTTTGGTCCAATAAAATATAATAGCCATGTTTTTTTAGTCAAGATTTTTCTGTTAAAAAACAATGTTTTAAAAAAAACAGCATTGGATTTTTTTTAAGGTCACAAATATATCAATTTCCATGTTTTTTAGTCATAATTTTTGTATAAATAACATGTTTTTAAAAAAAAAAAAGCATGGTTTTTTAGTCACATCTCTATCAATGACCATAAGTAAAGATATGTTATTATAACACCATTTTGGGAGTTTAAGGTCATTCACATGTATTGTAAAATAAATGAAATATCAAAGCATGAAACCGCAGAAAATGAAAAAGTTCATAAAACCATAGAAAACCATCAATTAAGAAGTATGCTGTTTTATTTTGTAATATGACATGAAAACAAATAATGTAATGTGGTTATTTTTTTTGCTGAGTTATTTCAGACAAAATATTTAAAAAAACCAAAATATCCACGTTTTTTTTGGCCACGGTTTTTTTTTTGTAAAAAAAACGTGTTTTTTTTAAAAAAAACGGCATGGTTTTTTTTGAGTCACATCTCTAGTTGGAATGAGCTGGCGTTCCTGCAAATCCGGCCAAAACTTCTTGAAAACTTGTTAATTAATATGGAAACCCTACTAGTACCTCACACCAATTGAATAGTATTGCCGACATGGTTTCTGTGGTCTGAAAGTTGGTCTCGCACCAAGAGTTACTTGCAAATCTATAAGAGCTTGTTCTCTTCAGTGAGTCTTTGCTTTCACGACGCCCTCGAGGATAATTTTTTGGTAGGCTTCTGATTGGTGACAAGGGGAAATTCCTTCCTGATAATGTTAAACACTTCCGTTTTGGGATCAGTCGCACACACAGGACTTTTCTCTGGAAATAGTGGCCGCTGGAACCTGCTTCCCCATGTTGTGATAGTTATTGGGTATCCTGAGCTCCCCACTGCAGGTCCAGCGCTGCATGACTAATGTCCCTTAAGGTTTGTTCTTCATACGTATTTCACCGATATTATTTCCCAGTCATCATTTGTTAGAACAAAAAATGAGCTTCTTCCTGAACATTCCAATAAAGCTATGTATCGCGTGATTGTCCAAGTCCAGTAAAAGTAACGCTTGAAAACAGTACATCAATCATAACTTATCTATCAACTTTTATTAGATCTTTAACATAACTCACCTGCATAACTTCCGCGTTAGATTACTAGCATTGTAAGGAACGCGAGTGTAAGTGAAGTTTTTTATTTAAATTAGGAATATTTTAATGGAAACATCCTAGCATTCCGGTGTAAAGAAATAACCATTTAGCGTGTTCTTGTGACTCGATGATGAAGATGTAGTTCGGAACCTCAGGCTTCCGCGAGAGCAAATGAGCCTTGTGACACCCGTGTCAGGATTTAGGGGCGAGTGGGTCATATGCTTTTCTCAGACTCCACACTGGAAAAAATGAGAATCCGCTCTTGTTAGGACTAATTTTCTTCTATTGTGAACAGTTCGTTTCTGTTAGAAAAGAAAAAAATATTGGCGGTGAACAGTTATGTGCACTCATTTGAGGTATTCGTTGTCCTTGCAGCTTCACTGCGGTGCGACGCGTTCGTTAGAATATCGCTTAATTCAGTGTGGCGTGCATCGTTTGAATTATCGCAGGGGATAAGCGGCGTAGATTACTCCTGCTCACCCTTAATGACCAGCCCCTGACTGCATGCACGCGCATGTGAGGTGAGTAGCGTGGTCGCCGTTCGTGTCTGCCTCGGAAAATCCTGCTTCTGCTAACGATGAATGTGCTTGTTTTATTGTGTCTCCGGCCACCCCTTCAGGCTACGACAAGAATGCATAATTTTCTTAGAACGTTCCTCCTCCCTATCTTGGCAATGGAAAGACAATACGTCTCTCTCATGTACTTAATTCTGGGGCTTCCTTTTGCGTGTCTGTTAAGGGACATCATTGCTATTTTAAGAAATGAAGCAACCCTTGGTGAGATACTTTGACAGGGACGCTGAGTTAGCTAATTGTGTAGCGTGCTTTGTTCTTCATAAGCTGAACAACCGTTCATATGACTTGATTCGTTTTCATTTACTGTGTATCCGTATCACCAAGAAACAGAACCATAAACGCTCGTGGTGGAAGAATTAATTCGTTTTACCTATGCTAAATGTTGTCCGTTTTCCTCTTCATAGTATCTTCTAAACTAGATGACAGATTAGTTACGTGGAGAAGCACACTGCCTTTTTCAGATTGTTTTGTCTCCTATTTCTGTGGTAACTGATTTTTAAGTGTGTTTATTGGAATAGGTTTTGACGTACAGCTTTAAAACTTAGTTTGCTGGCCATGAGCCTGAAAACTCGATAAAAATAGAGATATCTTTTGAGACGCATTTTTCTTGCAAATCTACATTAAGTAGGCACTTAGTTTGGCATAAAAATCGAGGTAATCTGAAGTGTTTTGGAACTCGCAAATCCTTGAATGTGTTTCCTACGCCCATCAAAATGAGGTGTGTTTTACTGAATGTAAGAATCTAAAATGTCGCTTGAAAAAAATTTGTATTCAAAAGAGCAGTATTAAAACATATAACCGTATAAAGCTGCGTTTCGTAACACACATTTAGAATATGCTATTCACGTGGTAACGAAAATAAATTTACAGTATACAAATTTTATAAACTCATTTTTTTTTGGTTTCAGTGATCCTAAGTAATGATCGATAATATGATATGGCTTGGATGTAAAAATTTAAAAAAATGTTTTGTATACTAGATACCCGCGGATACCATAAGAGGTTTTGTTTAAAAATACATCGTTCCCCTGATGACGCCTAGAGCTAATCTAGCCGAAAGCTTGGGTTAAAAAATTAAATTTGTCTTTGCTGATCCCAAAATTTTGAAAAAATGGAAATATGTGGTGCTGTTTGACTGAGTAAAATTTTTGAGATTCTCTCGAGAGGTATACTAGTTACGGATATCCTCGCCTGTACTCCTAAAGTCAGCATTTTTTCTAGTGAATCCGTTGCTACGGTACGTCTTTACTTTACTTTTTACCGTTTACTTTTTCATTTATGGATTTGAAAAGCTTTTCCTGCTTTTCCCTTTAATTTCAATCTCGTAAGAAATTGTCGAGGTGTCAATTTTTTTGCTACTCTCTTCGCCTATATTTTTTTGCCAAGTTTTTCGGGTGTTTAGAATTTTTAAACTGTCTTTTTTGCTGTCTGGTGTGGGCTGGCCTAACAGAGGTGCTAAAATATTGCTCTTTCGTAGCTCTGCTGGAATTGAGTTGCGCTGAGGAAATTGCTCCAATAGATTGAAAACAATGGTAAAATCTAGGCTTCAATTTAAATACGATTCATAGTAAGCATGATAAATGAATGCATGCATGAATGATATGCCTCGTCTTCCCATTACTGCTCAAGTGACACAATCTGTTGATGAAAGGCAATCAGGCTCGCCTTCGCCAACTCGCCGTAGCACGGATACGTTGTCTCCGAAAAGACTTGGCAGATGTTGGAACAAAAAGAAGTCCCGCCGAACTAAATTTTACCTCCAGACTAGACGTTCAAGCACTTGATGAGGTTTGTCGGCCAAAACCATTTCCCTGCGTGTTCAGTGAGCCGATGCGGTGTACCGGAATCTTGGAAAGTTTTAACTCACCCTTTTTTCTTGGTCGGTCATTCTTCGTGGTTGGTATCCTTCATTCTCTTCGTGCAAGAACAAACGGACCGGAATAAAATGGCGTGGGGCTCTGCTCGTTGTCGAGTTTTGAATGAGAAAGTTTGGTGTAAATTGTGGCTTGTTTGTGCGTGACTTTCGTATTTTGCAGCTATTTCAAGTCCTGACACTTCACAGACGAAGGGACTTGATATAGAAACATTTCAGCCTTACCTTACTCTGATTTTGTTGTTAAATATTTTCCATCATCTGTGAGTATTACATGCTATTACGGTGGTGGTGATAGTTTTATCTGAGATTCATGTGTGAAAATTCAATCAAACTCAATAATAACCTTGATTTATTGGAAAATCTACACTCTGTATAGAACTGACCCTGACTTGGTTGACTTGGAACTCACGCTGCCAGCTCTACCACCACGACGCGTCAGGTGCTTTTGGAAATCCAGCCCCTGGTTTTCACTGCGCCTAATCAACTTCACCCGTTGAATTTTTCTAAATGATTGTTTAGTCTTTCTATGTTCCTGACTTAACCTGGCCTACAGACGCGGAATGAATGGTTTCAGAGAGTTGTATTCGGAACGTGCGCAGTTTCAGATGAGTATACTCGTTTGTTGTGCAAGGTCTTGTTGAAAGTTCATAAGCTCATCTTTCTGATTCTTTTTTTTCGTTTGCCGTCTGTTTCATTGCCAAATTTATTTTAATACGCAGGGTACCGGTGTAGCTACTCATCATTACGTAGAATTATGTTCATAAATATGTTCATCATATTTATGTTCAAGTGTGATAAGTAGATACGAACTTTGGGCACCTTCTTTGTTGGGAGAGAATCGTAGCGATAGTGATGGTGCTCATCTCCCGTCCGGCGGACACAACTATTGTATCTATGGGGATGAGCGCTATCGAGGAGAATATGGGATGCTCAGAGCTAAAGATTAGGTTGTTAGGTGGGCCTTGCTTCAATTGAAATGGAATCGGTTTTTGGTTTTGTTACGGACCATTTTTTTTCGGTTCACTGCTGCTCTGTTTTTCAGCACCTACTACTTTCTCCTTCAACTTTAATCTTGTTTAATGAACTTTTTTCTCAACTTACTCCTTTTATGCACCTTGTGTATAGATTCTGCTTCCCTTAATACTATTCTTAATGGTGCTTTTCTTATTCCTCTCTTTTGAACGCCTTTGTTGCAATTAGGGAGGCTCAAACAAACGTCTATCTCTTTGTCAGTATTCCGAAAGGATGTGGCTACCGCTGAGTTTTGCAGCTAAGGCCCGTGTGGCGAAAAGTGTTAGTAAATTTTTATCGTGAGATAGATTTTACGAGTTTCAAATGCTTTCTGTGATGATGGCCGTCTCTTGATTGTTTTTGAAGTCATTTCTGATGCAAAATGCAGCGGTCTGTACATAACAGTTGAGGAGGAAGGTATGCGCCATTTAGTTTCATTATTGTATGAAGTCGTTAATAGTTGGAAGTACGGAACCAATAACATATTACCCAGTCTAACTTTTTCGTCGGAGCATGCATGTTTTTCGCCGCTCAAGGAATTTAATTACTTGGGCGGCAAAAAAAACATGCATGCAGGCAGGAAAAAAGTTAGGCTGGGAATGCACGTGCACTCTAAAAATTTTGACTAAAATTTCTTCTCCCCAGCTTTGAATTTACTTGACAAAATCTGCAGTTAGTCGCCTAATGATTCAACTGTTCAGCATATTTTTTTTTATCTCGGGAGATCTTCGTAATAGTTTTCATTTTTTCATGCGCTATTTGCGAAGCTTTGAAGTTCGTGGAAAATAGCTTCAGAGCTCACATTTGCATTGTTTTTACCACCATTTAAATGGCCTCGTTGTGACAATACTTGCGTTGAGTCAATTCCTTCTCTCTTCGTTTCACTCCGTGCGCATGGTACAGTTTCACTGTTGCCTGTGTCTGGCCGTTGATTGTGTTGACAATGAAGGCCGGATGAGCGGGTTTGTCAAATTTGTTAGCTGGAAGAGAAGAGGGCGGAGGCCAGCTTCTCGGGGTCGGTCGTCGGGACGCAGCAACCGCTTGTGCACGACCTTTTTCATTACTTTACGACAACTGCGATGTTGTGTCGTGACGCCGTCATTCCCTTCGCAGCCTCGCCAGTGTAATATTTTCATAAGGTTTACCGATCTGCTGACACACGGCTTCGTCGAGTTGAGTTGATTGCATGAGGTAAGACACCGGAGCTTTGGAGAGGTTAAGAGAACCTGTACGATGCGCGTAAAAAAATCGATCTGTTGAGAAATTTTGTGCATTAAACGTTGCGGATGTAAACATTGACATATATTGGTGTATGTGTACTGACTCCTTACTAGAGTGATTATACGTTTACCTGATTAACTAACTAAAACATGTTTCTAAGCTATACTTTTATTAGTATGTTACCGATCTCTATTGGGAAAGTGCGCTGATCTTGGAGTAGTAATTGATCGAGTCTCAGAGAGTTTTTGTTAGGATATGTATAATTCTTGAGATCATCTCGGTGGAAGGGGAAAATTTACTGACAGTATGTGTGTTGCTCAGTGAACCTAGTAAACTTATGCTCTCGGGGATAACCCCAGTACTTACCACTCAATCGGCAGTACTTTTTCACCAAAGGAAAAAATGGTTTAGATTTGTACGCAATGGGGTGTGCCTTCTATCTTTTTTCCTATTTCTCGTAAAAGAGTCCTGCAGTCAGTAACATCGCTATCTTACACACGTGTCTTTGGTTGAGTTCGTTGATTTCGTATATTGTACTTCAATGTTCGTTTTGGTTGGATTTTCTAACCTCATAAAATCTCTATTCTTGTAGACGCAGTTAGAAAGCAATTTGTGAATCTTTGCTGCAGTATATTTTATATACTTGTAGAAAAATTGTTCGTGTGTAAACCTGAAGGTTTTGCAGTGCAGTGCAGTGTGTGACTGGATAAATTGGAACATATAAACTCGTCTATTCAAGTTACTCTGCTTAGATTTGAAGCTTCTCAACATCTATCTTGAATCGGAGTACTCCTTAGTTTAATTAAATATCAAAGCAATAGGTAAAAAAAACTCATGGGACCTCTAAGCGCTGTTGCGTTGGCGGAAATTACAAAGTAGTCTATGTATAGAAGACAAATTATTGGAGGAACCTTCTTCCAGCTTCTATTTTGGAAGCTTGATAAATGTTTTTGAAGACGTGCATTCCAGAATAGCAAAGCTTTAATGATGACATCCTATCTTTCGTGGAATCGAAGAGCAATGCACATCCCGTTGCTGTAAATTTCATAGATCGATAAATTGGAGGCAGCTTGTCCCTTAAAGTTTACCGATCGCAGGGAGGTGCCGGTTTTTTCAGTTGCTTTTCCTTTTGTCAAGAAAGAAGCGTATCATACAAACGCTTCTTTATCAACGAGCAGAGCGTATTTGCGGGTAGGAACATTTATTTGAAGCTTCAGAAAATTAAAAACTGGCGTAGAACTCCTTCCCGTTAGATTTTCGATGACTAGAATATGTTTACCTTTGCTCTCGCCAAAAATCAACCTCAGTAAAGTTCAACACCTTAGTACAAATATTTAGCATCCCATTAATCAAGGGTTGATCAGAAAGGGTACAAAGAATGTTTTACCCTTCTAACATCGAATTTGCTTTTGAATTATCTAACATGACTAAGAAAAACCGAGTTAACTGAAAGCTGTAAAAGCCCCTTCCGAACAAAATAACCCTACTAATGAGTTAGCGCTAAAGTGTAAAATTTACCCGGCTTCTTATATCGGGAGACGGTAGAAACTTGCACAAGTGTTTGGGCAAGCGCCGAAAAAACGTGAGCAGGAAAAATGGTCTACCTCTTGTTTATTAACGCTTTTAAGTAGAGAGCGATTCTTTCGGTCGAAGCTGCGTTCTGGCTTTATAAAGCGTTCAGAAATATGTAGAGAAATTATCGAAGCTTATATAGTGTCTAATAATCCAACAAAGTTAATCGCCATCTCAAGAGGCCCCGCAGCAAAATCCTTCTTTGCTGATAAAACGCTCAAGACAGGTGCATATGTAATGTTTGTTGTGTAGATTGAAATGAGAAAGCTTTTCGTACATAAGAAACGCTGTTGTACTGTAGGTAAAGAAAGGGTTATTAAGGGTTGTGTTAAGGGTTATTATTGCTATTTCCTACCATAAAATCCTAATTATTGTATGTATGTTCCAGATGAGTTTACCCGATTTTTAAAAACGATTTGGTACGTTTTTGTTCTGTTACATATTTAAAGTTCATGAATCCCTGTGAAAATGGGGATTAAATTTCATAGTGTTAACTTCAACGGTATAAATTCAATAATCCTGTGAGTATAGTTCGTAAGGAAGCGAATGATTTTGATTGCTTTATAAAGCAATACCTAAGTTTGGGTTAGTTGGGTTTGTCTACTCTATGCTATGGAGACTGGCCGCCCCAGGGCAGATACTGTTAGGGTCTCAGCTGTATTTAGTTTTTCATGCCCACCATGCTTCTTTCAATTTCTATACCTTATTCGTTATTCCTTCTTCGTATTTCTTCCCCTACCTTCTTTACTTGCTCTATCTATGCGCAGGTTATTCTGTATGGGAACATTGAGTGTGCATTGATTTCCCGTTTTTTACAGTCCATACTAAATAATCCCTTCTCTCTTGTGAGATCGCCTTTGTTTTTGCTAGTTTGTCTTAAACTATTATTATAAAAAATAATAATAGTAATGATAATAATAGTAATGGCTGTAGTCCAAAACATGCTTAAGTGCACAAGGAGGTGAAATATTTGTTACACTCGTATAAATAACAGAAAGGTGTTTTTGCTCTTGAAGTAAAGACCTACATTCTGTTACATTCTACGTAAAGACCTACATGAAGTAATCTGATTCACCTCTATTTACTTTCCTAATCTCTCCCTGCGACTTGGCCTGCATAAATGTTTTACAAACGTCTCTTTCCTTCTCATGCTCTTCGTTCCCTTTTTTAATAAGTTCTGGACATTTTTTACATGACACATGCTACTGTGATGCTTCTACGCATGTTACCGAAATTGATCTGAGGTGTTGCGTAAAAATTATTTCCGTAAAATAATCGTATTTTGTTCAGTTAAGACTTCTAGGAAGCCATTTGAAATTTTAGCCCCAAGTAATTGTGTGGTTTTAGATGTTCAAAGACAATATAATTAATGTTACTTCGCAATTTACAGCTTTGTATCTGTGGAAATTAGCGCTCCCAGGAAAAATATGCGAGGTCCCGGGCTAAGAGTTAGGTAGGCCTTCCTTTTGTTGAAATGGAATATATTTTTGTTTTGTTACGGAGCGTCTTTTTTCGGTTCACTTCTGTCATATTTTTCAGCATCTACTACTTTCTTCTTGAACTTCTATCTTATTTATAAACGTCTTTCTTAACTTACTGTTTTTATGCGCCTTGTGCATCTGTTATATTTACTTGAATGGTATCATAAATACTATTTAAATGATATAAAATTCTGGCATCCGCTCACTTTTATTTACATGCCAAAAAATATTGAAGTAATGAATATCGAATTCATTGTTTAAAGAAAGAGCAACTCAGCGCGAGAAAAAAAGATTTAGACAATTTAAATTTTTTTTTTTAAATCTGTTAATAATGTTATATAAATAATAACACAGAGTTGCTGCTTGGTTGGTTGGTCCGTCTTTGTATCACGCTTTTAAGAATTCTCAATGACCGTGTCCTTTATTCGAGTTTCACCCGTGAACAAATACGAGGATATTTTAATCGCGGGTTGTGTTAGGATGGATGTACTTAATTGTTTGCCATCCACATCTGGAAGATTTATTTAAGGAAAATAACGAATGCCGTCATTTTTGACGGGCTGTGTACACTGTACACTAGTTTATGATAATATGATTCAGTTCGCTTGATAGACTAGTGTTGGTTAGTATGAGTCACGGTGTAAATCTTTATGTCCTTGGAGTTCTGTGTTTGGTTGGCTTTGTGTAGCGCGTGATTTTAGACCGATCGCTCGATCTTGCTCTGGCCCACTGCAAGGTAGATCTCATTATTTTAGTGTCTTTGTTCGCGAAGTGACGGGGCGACAGAACCTCATAAATCGTTCTTTATCCAAGGTGGATGACTAACAAACATTCGGCTGTGCAGTATCTGTATTTTTTTCATGCTTGTGTTTAGCAAATAGATTTCTATTTCTTTAAATTATTTATTGCTCATAAAATTTCAGTACATTACTTGCACGAATCACTTCTGCCTCTAAACTCTAAACTTAGTTCAGTTTCGGTGAGAAATTGTAGAACGGCTATCGAGTATCGTGAGCAGCTGTTGTGCTATATTGCTTTCCTTGATTGATCTCGGAAGTTGCGGCCACTCGTTTGCCCTGCTGCTGCAAATTCCTCTTCGCTCTCGTTGTTCTCTTTCTCTTCTTTATGATCAATGGTAGAAGAGTCTTTCACGGGTTGTCTCGTTTTCTGCTTTTACAGTCTTGTTTCATGTTCGACTGCACATTCATTACGTTTGGTCAATGCTTGAGACCACGAGTTGGAACAAGCAACACGGACCATGCTCAGCTAACTGTTATACTCCGTTCACCTCCAGACAGCACCTAAAAAATAACAAAGGAATAATTAAGAGGGAGTGACGAGACAGCATAATTCAGCTCTGAGAAAAGCATGAAACATTTAGCCGTGAAGACCCTGTTTGGAGTGCCTGTGTTGTTGTGTCTGTCTCTTGACGTACAATCCGTTCCTGAATCTATTGACTTCAGCGGCTGTTACAGAATTCAGCTCATGCAATAATTGTTAAGCAATTACTGATTTACGGAATTAGTTATATATATTTTTTTCTGGTCGCACTCGTACTCGTGTCTGTCGCATCGATCAACTAGAAAGAACTAGCATACCACTAGGCTTCAATGACCAAAATGTCCTTTCGAAGATTCTGATGCGCTATTTTTTTGCTCATGTTCGTTCTCAATAGCGAGATTAGGTGGGACAAAAACAGCGGCAAGTGAATGTGATCCAGCGTGATTCTGCTCCGTGCCGCCTCCTTTGAAAGCTTCAGATCCACGTGACATGCGGATGTTCAATTCACAGCCCCGATATATCTGGCCTTTTACCTCCCCGTGTTGCGATCTAACTGTATTTGTATCTAAGGTGGGGCATAAGTATGAAAACGTAAGTTCAATTATTCATTGCATTGTGATAAACCATTGGATAATTTTTTGCTCTATAGATTCTGTGTTATGATTAACGGGCAATACTGAATGTTGGGTTTGCTAAATTATAATTTCAGTGACGTGGAAACATGACACGAGAGTTTATATGTACTGTGCCGAATCTTCTGGTTCCGAGAGAGCTAAAAGTTGGACGATCAACTCTTAGGAATCACTCGGTTACCCAATAATCGAGTAACTTTACTCGACTTTAAATGTTAAATGATTAAATGTTTGTAATCTTGTAAAAGTTTGTAATGATTAAATGTTTGTAAATGTAATTAAATGTTTGATATGTGTTCCAGTCTTGTTTGATACGGCTTTACGAATAGAAATATGTCGAATCTAACTCGATTATTTCTGAACATTATTTTCGGAAACAGGTATTTGTTATGGTGTATTAATTTGAAATCAGGTTAAAGGTGATATTGTGGCTTTGTATGCAAAAAACGGTAAACAAAAATAGCGTTAAGGATGAATCAAGAAACTGGTCTCGTTTCTACGAATTGACTCGACTGGGCGAGTAGGATTCGCAGAATTGGGTCTGTCTGTGTAACCGTGTTTGATTAAAATCCTTGGCTGCGCTGGTGGGCCGCGTTTAGGTTGTGTCAGTCCGTTTCTCAAAGAACACGCGCCAAACCACGCCCGCCAGATTTTGTGGCGAGACACAGGCTATGTCGAGTAAAATCTTCCTAACAGATACGAAATTGTTGTATTCTGAGTTGCTTGAGCATATTCCATGAGTAATTCATTGCATCTCACAGAGAACTGCATTTGACTGGCAATGCTGCGCGCGTTTGCCAAATTTTATTAAGCGCTCAACTCCGAAGGGATTGCTGCGCTTTCGTGTCTCTGTAATTCAACGCACTAGCGTCACGTACTGTCCCGATTTTGTTTGATCTCGAGTGATCTTTTGATCAGAGAGAGGCTCCGCACTGTTGAAATAGCACTTCTCATAGCTGTTATTGTTGTGATGAGTGTCAGGTAAGTCAGGTGTTGTGATTTGTGTCGTCAGATCTTACCTCTTAATATCTGAGAAGATTTGCTTTTGTTTTGATATTTTCAAGTTCAGTTGTGTCATTTGCGTAAGATGTAATCAAACTTTGATTAGCATCGATCAAAGCTAAACAGTGTGTTTCTCCTTCAAAATCTGATTCGTTGTGTCTGCAAAACGGCATTACTCAATTAAATAATCATATTCCTAATGGAAATATTCTCGCTTTTCTAGACTTCCGACTAAATAACGTCACCTCGTGTTCCCGCTTGTATAGGTCGAGGAAGTAAAGCGCTGTTGGTTGAACACGAGCGGGAGCTAACGCCGTCGTGCAGGAGGCGCCGATTCCAGAGAAAGAGAAGGGGCGTTAGATTCGACTGTTGCTTTCCCTCGCGCAGCTTTCATCTGTGATTTATTCTTTCATTAAGCTCCTAGATGGGAGTTTGCGCTTCATCGCTCGATGGCACTTCTCTAAGTTTAAGAGTCAACTTAAGCCGTCCAATAAATTGTGCCTAACTTAGTGCTCGTTTCATGAGAGACTGTTGTCCATTAAATTAAGTGATTATTGCTGTTCACTTCATGAAGTGTTGAGAAGGGTTTAAATGAACGGCATAATTCTCAGTGCGCGACATTCCACGTGAGCGTGATGCTGCACGTGCGCTGCTCTTGCAGCCCTCGCACGTGTAATGAACTGTTCGCTCACGGTGGAGGATAGCTGAAAAGCCCCCGAATTCCTGCCACGTTCAATTGTTGCGACTTAGAACAAATGTTCTTCGCTTTTTGTGTAAACTTTACTGGCGTGTATCTAAGACGATATCCTCGTACAGCTCTACCGATATTGTTGATGGATGCTGATTGTTAGCTTGCGGGTTTGAATTGCGAAGTATCTACTAACTATGGAACAGGTGGGCGTCACGCTCGATTGAGTGATATTCATTGGAACTGCGTCAAACACTTCAATATCAAATTAACAATGGCCACACAAAGACCCGGAACAAGGAAACTGCAGCTTCTTTAGTCGACATTTCTGTTACTCGTGCCCGTCTTTATTATTGGTATGCAACATGGGTCATCTGATGAGCGAAGTTATTGGTCATGTATATGTAAAAAAGCCATGCCATAAGAATAAGTCGGTATACGACTATTGCTTGAAATTTTTGGCTTCTTAAACAATGGTTGTATGGGTCAATTAGGTGTGACGTAGCTCGAAGGAGAGGAAAAAATGAGGGTCAAGTGAACCCAAGTGTTCAGAGAGCAAGGGGCTCACGTGATCGTTTATAAATGCTGTTTCATTCTGTTATTACGGCAGTCATTGTTGACACGATGCACAGACAATAGTTCATAAAAACATGCTGCCTATTCTCGAAGTTTATTTTTTGCGTTCTATGCATCGGTAGTGAATATTTTTCAAGGTGAACTCACCGAACTGAAAATTATTTTTGCAATTTACTAAAACGTTTTGTAGTTTGATTTTACTTCTATGATCATTTTACCTCTATGTAGTTTGATTTTACTTTTAGAGAAGCACAGTTCTGTCATGCAAATCATTTTAGTCTGATTTGCCTTTTATGAAAGTCACTTAAGATGGCGATCTTATGTTCGCACCGCACTCGAGCAATTATAACCACTAGTCCACCCCCCTTTATTTGAAATAAAAAAGTGGGCGAAATGAGAGAAAGGCCGTAAAAAATAAAAAATACAATCTCTCGAGAGTAGATGAGGCCGCGTGAACACGGCCCGTCAAAATATATAGGGCTGAAGCTTGTATCAGTGATACGCTCATCACACACTGCACAGGCTGGCTTCGGACAGACCGACCGACGGACGGACGGACGGACGGACGCGGCTCATATTATAGTATAGATTCACAGAGAACAGGGAACGGAGCATATCACTCCATTTCCTGTTCTTGTAATTACAGATTTTCAATGTTTCCGATTCGTTGTGTTCAGTGTAGATTTTTATCCAATCGCTGCGACATCAATTGATTATGACGCTACTCATTTTTAGCTATTTTGATTCCAACGTTGTGAATCATTATTTTCGGTTTGGTGTTTTCTGTGTTCTTAATTTTTCCACTGAATTGGGATTATCATGATCATTCTTTCATGAAGGTACATTTCAAGGTTTTGCTCTGTTCGCATCTCGTATTCTCGTTTTCTATTTTTTCGAAATATTCGTCACTATAATATTATAACATCAAAATTCCGCATGTCTCTTAAATAGTGCGTTAATCATTGTGAGCTTTTTCTTGTCATTTTAAAGTTTCATGCATGTCGTCACTACATGTAGACGCATAATTCAATCTCATATCATCAACGGCGTATCATTGATATGAAGTATAATATTTTAAACTCGATACCAATTACAATTTCGGATCTTCAATTATTCAGATCATGATTATTTTATAAAAAGATTCTTTCTATTTTTTCAAGTTTCACGGTAACGTTCTGAATTCGCAATCATTTCATTGAAATTCACCAATGTATTTCAAGCGGGCAAGTTAGGCCATCTTGACGACATCATAAATTTACTGCTTTTAAGAATTATATCGACCAAACGTAACGCATCAAAGGTAATCCTGCGCGTGAATCACAGGAATGAATGGAACACTCAACAAGAACCCAGGAAGATGGTGATATCTCGTTCGTACGTCACTGAACCATGAACCGGGATGCAGAGCACCCAGATTCGTTATTATACACTTCAATTAAGGCAAATTGTAAGCAAGGGTCGCGGAAATGCTGACGAAAAATCGTTAAGATGGTATGCACAAGGAATTATTTAGTAACTGTACTTGAACTTTAAAGGTAAATCTCCATGCTTCCCATGTTTCGAAATTACATGGGAGTTTAATATCAAGAATCTTTCCCAACCGAGCTCAACAGGTGAGTGGAGAAACGTCAATCATATCGGCGTCTCTGTCTGGGGCTCCAGTGAGGCCGAGTCCTGAGCCTTACGAGGGACGCGCTCTCTCTCAGTAACGAGACGGCCTTGAACGAAGTTCTCAAGCGAGCAGCGTCGTCCAAGAATTACTCATTTCAGTCCTATTTTTTCAGTTTGAAAATTGATGCTTCTATAAACAAACTGCTAATAACATTTGATTTTCACCGAAAATTGAATCAAAATAATAATAAAAGATAATAAAAGTGAAAATTTATCTCGATAAAATCATCTGGGATCTTAAAAAGTTAAGTTTTCGTTGAAACGTGACTTGAGTCTGTTGTTGGAATACTGTGCCGGTGTAGACCTCGTAGTATGGAAGAATGTTATCGACGCGTTCGTCTGCGACAGATAGAGCGTTCTCCTCTGTCTCACTCGAATATCATTCTTTCTTGAATAGCAATAGCGTCGGTGTTCATGTTGAGCAGTATGAGAGGATTCGGAACACAATTTGTTTGATCACTGTTACAACCGTTACATTCTATAGTATTGATGACAATTTCAATGGTTAGTATCAACCTGAAAACATGTTAGATCTTTTTTTGTCTGCACTTAGAACTGAGAGATTTTCAAAATGTGATCATGGATTGCTCAATGCTCGTGTATTCCATGATGCATCTCAAAATTTCAATCCTCAGTTACGCACAAAATGTATTTTATTCAGAAGAAATATTTGAATGCACTGCTGCTCAGCCATATTTGTCATTCGAGCATTTCAATTACATGAAATATTAATTGATGAAATGGCCTTTGAAAACTGTAATAGAACAAAATTGCATGTGCATTCTATGGGTGTACTCTTAATTTGCCCAATATGATAATGAGCTTCTTGTTAAATGTAAATTATCAATGCCCATTGCGAAAATTTGCCATGTCTGCATGGCCAATCAAGAGCTTTAACGAGCATCAAATTAGTTGCTTCACCTGCGCCCTGAAATACTGAGAATTATTCTCGTGCATTTACTGTTTGCAGGTAATGCTGCTCGCATTGTCATTAACTGAAAACAAAATGCAATTAAAGACGTAAATAAGTTACGAGGATGCTTCACAGAGGTGCATGGAAATGTACCATCGTTAATCTTGTTATGGCGAGAAAATTCAGCCATAAATGGAGAGGTGGGGCTGGTGTATGCGGGCGGTGGGGGCCAGTGTTGTCTAAGCTCTGGGGAGCAATATTTGTGAATTAGTAGCACCCACCAACTGTCCCTTTGTGCTAATAATGGCCAATTTAGAAGCCGGCTGCTGGCGGCGTGAGGAGGTATGGCGCTGCTGCTACTGGGCGTCGCTTTATGAAACCTCCATTGAAGTTTAACTCAATACTTATACAGGGACTAAATGACTTTCTCTGTGGTGCATGTGCTCGTCCAAATTATCCCTAAATTGCTCGCTTGTGCCTCTGATGGACTTGTTGCTAGCTGGCCGCCCTTGCAATGCCAAGTTCGTTTTTCGTAGCGCTTGTTCGTTTGGAATTGCGTTCTGACGCTGCTCGATTGAGCTGGTAATCTGCCTGCTGTTTTTTTCGTGTGGCCCTTTTGTGTAGACTGGAACTATAGCAAGTCCTGCAGAGTATCGTTCCTTGTATACAAGTCACTTATATTTATGAAGCGTCGTACTAGTTAGATTATTGTCTTCTAAATGCTAACAGTCGCTCACGAATTTTACGGGTATTTGTTACCGTAACATGATTTTTTATAGAAAATTAGCTAGATCATTTTGGAGTATTTTGGGATTAACACTCCAATTTTCTTTGAAAAATGAATTTGTGATGGAATTTACATGTTTTTTCTTAGCATAAAAATTGATTCATTCGATTAGCCGTTCCTGAGCGTCAATATTATTATTAAATAATTTGCACTGGTGTACCAAGTAATTTGTTCGCTCTTAATTTGCTGTAATATGAATTTATTTATTTCTGATAATCTGAGTCGTGATTTGCTCGTTCACCTATTTTAATCTCGCTCGCACATTAGAACTAAAAAACTTCCTCAGCTATAACTCAAAGGATATTATAATATTATTGAAGTTGATTGAACACTGCACATGTAGAAAATAACGGTGTTATTTGATAGAGTGTGTACTTGAACGATAAATCCATCGCACGTATTCGTATATTTTTGAATAATCAATTTTCTTTGAAGGAAATGATACAGATGTGTGGTAGACACATTTCTCACTAATTCGTTCATTGCTAAATGTTTAACAGGTTATCGATCTCGTAAATGGCGCAAGTTACGCGGTTTACCTTATCTCGCTTGCCTTACTGACGTCTCTGAATAGAAATGCATTTGTCTCCCGAGGGTTCGAGAACACTGCTTGAAGTAAAAACTGTCAGCTCTTATAGAAAATATAGTGGAGTTTATAATTTGTATACCAAAAAGGCGCGAACCGATGTTAAAGCATCGGTTCGCGGCTATGAGCATGACAATTTTTTGATTGAATTCAATCAACAATTCAGTGACCATGAAGAATTCAAGACTGTGCAGAAAAATGTTGGTACTGATACCGAAGCTAGTTCAGGTAAATGTGAAATTTCGCTAGTAATTGATTGACTACCTGTTTGGTTTGTATGTTTTGCCATCGCTTGATCTGTCCATCCAAAGAGACCGAAAAACTGAACCCTTACTTGCGTTTTATTTGTTGTAATTTGATCTCAGTAACAGACTCCGCTAAATATTCCATCCCGATCCAGCAGAATTTTGTTTAGTTTGCAGGGAATTGGTGAATAAGCTTAGTAAATAAACTGTTCTCTACGTGCACATAGTTTTACTATTGAAGCTAGTAACAGGTGTTTCAGCTGCTCAAACCGCACCTAAGAACGTGCCCTGCAGAAGCAACTCGCCTCTGCGCGCTCTAGTGTTTGCTCAGGTCAGACCTGGCCATCTGTTATAGAGGAATTGCAGTGCTCTCCAAAAGAGATTGAAGGATCTACCAAAGTGAGAATCTTTAATAGAATGGGATCGACGTGCAACTTTACCACAAAGATGCACAGAGTGGAAAACTTACGTCCCAAAAGCGACCGTTTCTTCAGCCGAGCTGCTCTTGCCCCTTTCCATCCTTCTCGTTTATTGCCGATTGCGGTCCACTTGCGTTGGAACAGATTGAGGCAACTTTAGTCAGTTCTGGCGGGACGAGCTATTACCGCACAGCTGCCAGTCTCTTCGCTCCGCACTTTGTTGGTCATTGCTCAAGATGGAGATAAACGAATAGCACTCAGGGTACTGGCTTCAGTCATTCCTCGAAAGACCTAGATAGAACTCAAAGACTGAATTGATTTTCTGTCACTTACGGAAGCATTATCATTCGAGCTGCTGCTTAGAATTATCTTTGCGTATGCCTTGAATTTTATTTCAGGGCTTTTGCCTAGGATTGTCATCAGTGCTTTATACAAATGATTCATCGGGGCTCCTGCCTAGGATTCTTACCGAGATTCCGTGTAAGGAATTATTATCGTGACCTTGTACTTTGAACTTGCATTAAAATTTTGTTCTTGTGGCTATCATTAAGATCTTGTGCCTAGGATTATCATCAGGAGCTTGTGCCTAGAATTTCCAAGGCCTTTTTCCTAGAAATCATCAATAGTAGCTATTCTTTTATTAGGAATGGAGCGTGAAAATACACTCCGTCTTTTTTCTAACGTAGGTATACGAGCCGGACTTCGCTTATTATACGACGGAAATTGTTGTCTGATTCGTTAATCTCCTTTTATACTATTGGTTCGTTATTACTTGTCACTTGTCGTTTTGACGATTCAGCTTGTTTTGCTCATGTTACATTTTTTCCTCCTTTTCTGAGAGAAAAAATATTCTCTAAAAGAACTCTGATTTGACAAGTCGTACAACCTCCGGAAATTTGATAGTTTGTTGGGCGGAATTTTCCTGCAGTATTCCAAGATATCTCATTTATTTTTTATTAGTATTTTTTTTTCATTAAAAGCAACGATGCTATGTTCTACGAACCATCAAATCAAGTGATGCATGTTGTTGACACCATTCCAAAAAAGAGCTCATTTTCACATGAATGAATGATGTTGTGCTTGAGGATGTCCTAAAGCCGGAGTCGGCGAGCGCGTGTGAGGAGGGGGTCGCGCCCCCTTGCTCCACTAATGAAGAACGGAAAGGTTTGCGGGAGTGATTAATGGAGCCGCCAATAGTGTAACTGGGAGCCTCGCGCCCCTCAAAAATACCCCGACCAAAAGATGCTTTCTTGTTCATCCAACTTGGCGATCGTGCCACCAACGACCCTACCGCAAAAACCTCGTCCAGGCTGGCCTAGGTGTCGTTACGCCTCGAGGCTCTGGCATTTTCTAAATTATCGAAAATTCTTCGCTGGAAAACATTTTCTGCCTGACATCCGAGCTTGAGAGGCCGGAGTGTCGCGCTCCTGGTCTCGGATCCTGCCGATCTGCCGTGTTTGTGGCTCAGCTTTTCTTTCAATCGCGTGTGTTCCGTTTCCTTGAAATATCCGTACATCGAATGTTGCACTGTAAACTTTATTGCGTAGTTTATATTTTTCTCGTTGCGATTTTTTCCTAATAGTAAATTGGTCACCAAAAATTTTACAAGTTACTTTTATTCACGCTGAGTTAAAATCTTACAGTACAGTGTATATAGGGGAGCTCCGTTGCTTATATTTTTTGAAATCTTAGACTGGCGTCAGATCGTTGAACGTGTCAACCCAGCGATTTTTCATTAGTGGACCGATTGTTCTCAAATGTGCCTAATATATGTAATTTTCAAAATGAAACACATTTTGCATATGTAACTTTTTCGATTTTTGCCTTAGTTTTTGAGAAAATGGGGAAAAAGTTAAATTATTTTCTTGGACATTTAAAAAGAAGTGAATCCAATGATTTTTCACGCTAGCAAAATAAGACAGTTTTAGAATCTTTGTAACATTTCTAACCAAATATGTCGCAATTTCTCCAATTTTTCCATTCAGTATTTTTTCACAGTTCAAAGTGATAAAAAAGTGATTTTCTTATCACAGTTAGTGATGGAAAATCGCACGTGAAAAAAAAACGGAAAGGAAAATGGAAAATCTATCCTCATTTTTTTTGGTTTGAAATGTTTCAAGGATTCTAAAACTGTCTTAGTTACTATTTTAACATATAAACTCAGAGACTTCTATTTTTTTAAATTTACGTGTGCAAAATGTGTTTCTTTTTAAAAATATTGTGCAAATTTCACAACAATCGGTCAAGAAATAAAAAAGTCACTGTGTTAATCTCTAATTAATCTACCTCTGCTAATAGATATGTTTTTAGGACTTCAACCTTTTGTGCCCAATTTGAATCTATCCGTTTTTATCCTTTATTCATTGTCTCTTCGTTGTCCCTTGTTTGTTTTTCTTTCCTCCTCCTTCTTAATCACCCCTCAGGGGAATACAACTATTGTTATCTATGGGAATTGGCACCCCCAGGGGGTCCCTTTACGCGACCCAGGGGGTCGCGTCCCTTTTACTCCATACTAAATGGTGCCTTCTTCCTTCCTCTCTTTGGATCGCATTTTTTGCTGCGGGTAGGGAGGCTAAAACTAAGGACTAATCTAATCTAATCTTTCTTGATCACATAGCTGTTTCTGTTCACAGGGTATCCTGTATGGGAACAAACCTTGTGCTTACCATCGATCTTAAACTATATTCCATAATAAATGATCACTCCTTTTAGCTCTCTTTAGATCGCCTTTATTTGACTTAGGAGTCTTCAACTATCTGAGGAACTAAAATGATAACAAGAACCATAGAACAGTAGCGCATACGCAGCAAAATACAACTCAGGTAACTGCAGGTTTATGAGACTGGAAACTGTTTTCGTGCCAGAAATTCCGATCTGTGAATTGGCATTTGTACTGAAACCTGCAGGAAAAAAATTGTTCGTGCCACAACTACAGCTGTTTTTTTTTTCATGCTAGAAAAAGTGAATCCTTACTGCTCTAATTTATCATGGCTGACTGTGGGTCGCTGGTAAATTTTTGAGGGGGTTCTTAGTATCGTTTGTATTTGAGTGCGGTGGGCACGAATAAAGTTTTCATTCGAGAGCAGGTGGGTAATTGAAGGAGTGTTGCATTGTTGGCTAGAAGAGTGGCAGGATGGAGGCGATACGGAGGCAGGAGCCTCAAATTGGAGAGACAGGGCGCTTGTCGGAGTGGCTGTGGATGGCGCGGAGATCACGTTCACATAGTGGCCAATATGGGCTGGCCAGCTCCCTTATGTGTCTTGAGTTAGGTCTTACGACCTCTACAAGTGCCCTGCAGATTGCCTCTTGTTCTCAAACTTGTGCTCGAGAAATAATCTCGATCTCTACGGAGCTCGCTTGCAAAAGCTGCGGGCGCGTCAGCTCCTCTTGACGTCTCGCGCGCCGACAAAATATTGTGCAGATTTTCTTGAATATTTTGTCGGTACTTGCCTTGATTGCTTTGTGATTTCTGGCTGCTATATAAATATCATTTCAATTAGGTTAAGTGCTACGCTAGAACGCCAGAAGTTACTGATGTTCACTTTCTGTTTACTTCTGTTGTTCAATTCCCTTCGAAAATTTTGTTGAACTACAGTGAATAATAAACGTCTGTGTGCAATTTGTTATATACGCAATGCGGTTACGTAAGAATTGGTTGTAAATGGTACAAATTTTCACGGTGACACTTTTATGTTGATTACTACATTTCTCCAGTTTTTGGTGAAAACGATCGTTCGTTGGCACTACGTACGAGAAAGAATATGAGATCACGCCATTCGAATCTAACTTCTGTGTTTTTAAGGGTCTGTGGGTATTTTTCTTTTACTTGACATGAAGTGTCACAGTGTAGTTAGTTCTGTTGCCAAATCTTAAGCTCACATCTTAGCCCCTGTATCTATCACCATGAGCAATATTTCACCAAACTCATCCATTATTAGTATTAAGATCTGACCAGAAAATCTGTTACCATGATTGAAAGTGTAGATTAAAGAAAAATTATCTGCCTGATTGTTGAACGTAATTACGAGTGTCTCATGTATGATTGCGCTCTAGCTAATGCTCAGGTTTCACTACGTGTGTACATAATTAATACAATAGCAGTTACTATAGCACTGTTGCTGATGGCTGTCCCAACTCGTAGCAGCAGCACTCTCCCAGCAATTAGAAAAGTTCATGTTATGAGTCTTCTGCTCAGTTATAGATTTATATCTGCTAAGAATTTTTTTGTTTCCAACTTTTTTTTCGTTTGGATGTGCGACGCCTCACGCTCACTTCGATACTGTTTTCATGTGATTAGGTCTGCATTTTATTTCCGTCCCAAATTATAAAATCTTTTCGATGCGACATAAAAACCTTAATGTTCGTAATTTGATTTATTTGGTAATAAAAAATATTTTCGCATTGTTTGATCTGAGAAACGTTTTATTCATAAGTTAAACTATTCTTCAAATTTCTCAAGTTCACGTGCAATTTCCGGTGATTTTTGTTCATGAATTATTGAAGTTCCCCCGAGCCGTCGGCTCTTCACGCTTAAATAAATGCAAGGGGTTGTGCTTTTCGCGAGCCTTGCTTTATCACCAGTTCTATAACCTGAAAATCGAAACTTCTCTTGACAACTCGAATTCCTCAGGCTGAATTGAGTCATTTTTATTGCTCTTCATTATTTGTTCGGTAAAATTACTGTAGTGCGTGCAATTGCGCCCTTCATTCGAATTTTTGAATTTGCCGTAATTATGGAAGTACTCTTATGTAACCAGATTGTGAGAGTGAGTCCATTCAAACGTCAATTCTGTTGGTCTTTAAATCAACAATGCTGCGGAAATAAATTTAGTTTCAATTGATATTTCATTATGATGTATTTTACCTATTATTTCATTTCTGTCCACGTTTCTGTAGCCTTCAAACTATCTATTCGAAAGTTTCACGTTGGAAAGTTGTAGCGCACACAATGGTTTAGGAGTGTTGTCCGTGTGAGTGCAGCGCCGCTCTTGCGTGCCTCGGCTGTCCCTGCCACTGCTGGCCGTCCGAACTTCTCGCGCCACACTTTCACGCTCTGTCGGTAGACGGATTTTTTTTGCTAGAACGTTTTTCTTTGTCCCTTGATGAGTTCTTCAGGATTGGACAGATTTTACTCCGACCATCTCGATGAAGGCTTTCGCGTGGAAACGATTAATTTGCCTCTAGTTTTTGATTGGCTTCTTTCGACCAGAATTCGACGTTCATTAGTAATTTTATTTGAAAGTTCGGTGAGGGCTCGCGTGGCGAGCGGCCGGGGTGGGGGCGGCACACTGCCTGCCCACGGATAATCGCGGTATTGTCAGGCAGCGTTACTCGACCTCGGGGAATTACAGGTAATTGCCCAATTATTATCGAGGTGAAGGTACTCTTTTTGAAAATAGGACCGCTGATTGCTATGGAAGGAAAGTGCAGCGTCAGGTAAATCTTTAGAATGTCTTAAATTATCTTAGGCGAGTGACTGCATATAACCAGTAGTGGGCTGTTCGGCAAAATGTTTCTGAACGCGCATCAGATGCAACAAGTTACGAAGTTTTGTATGTCCTCCACTCGTACTCAAGTTTAAATTTCTGTACGTAAGTGTTTATGAAACTTGTAAATGCCATATTTTCGTTAACTTGATCCTGTGCAAACGTGTTAATACTTAGGAGGTTTGTGCCGAATCCCTCAGGAAAAATACACTCCAAACTGTTGCGGAAGAAACAAGGAGTCATGTTTGCTCAATGAATGGCACGACCTCAAATTTAGTGTTTTCAGTTAATATATCGCTGTTAATTATTTAAGTTTAGGTTTCCGAGTGTTTCATCATAATGTACTGTTTGTGCTTTTTTTCGAATGCTGACCTTGACACGTTCACTGCGTTTTCCGCGGTTGTTAACGGTCGGTTTGGTTAGGTTGTAAGTAGCAGATAGGGAAATCGATTTAACAGCTTGAATAAATTTTAATTCTTCCTAATGAATATGAAGAATACAATTGCACGATAACATTTCACCTCGCATGATAACAATTATTTTGCAAAAACATCACGAAACATAAAATGTCGTGCATTGATACCGGCACGTAAGTGGGCAATTTACCTCTTGGTACACATGTGGCCCAATACGCAGTGAACGTGTTAATTGCATGGTAAGCAATTATGTTTGGGATTTAAAATATTTAGGTTGTTGAATAACCTTTTATAGGTAACTAGAAAGAATGTGCTTCTATAAAAGACTTAATATACTAGTGAAGTCATATTTTCACCGTGGTGATTAATGTTTAATGTTATCGTAATGCAAATAATGAAGCGTCTCCGATTAAAGTGAGTTGAAATTTATGCGATGAAAATTGCGATATTCGTCCACGCGTGCGAGAACTTCTTGCTGAAATTTAGGTGTTAGTATGACTTCTTCGTCAACAATCGTGTCATAAGTGCGTAAAAGACACTGCAATATTTTTTAAAATTACAGAAACAAGTAGTGATGTCGGTTTTTGAGAATAAGAATCATTGGAAACAGATGATGGAAAAGTAGGAACTATTTTGTGCTTGCCCACAGCACGCACGAAAGACCAGATCGTTTTCAGAGATGATTACATAATTAGGTGCAACAAAGGGGGATGTCAGGTTGCAAAGTTCAGGCCTGCGATTCCAGGTTGTGCGATTTGTGATGTGGCCGATGTGGACTTGCTTTGTGCTGCCACCTCGGGGAGCTCGGCTGGTCAAGTCCTTCATGTATTTAGACCGATTTGCTTATATCTTTTTGTGAAGGGTTGCACTTTACTAGATAGAAAATTAGCTACTAAACACTTTTTGAGAGGTACATGCGTAAGCACTTCTGCGACTTCATTATCCCTAGCCTTTAGATGTGTTTTTTAGCGAAACATCTCCCGGGTTGTTGATGAAGACAAATTGTTGGAGTTCGCGTATATCTTAGAATGGCAAAGGCGAGCTGAGATGAATCTTTAGCTATCCTGAATTACCTCTTATACGTAGAATGTAAAAAGGAATGAAAGTTAATAGTGTCATTTTAAGCACAAAAAGATCTGTTGAAGTTAGGAGCCCCATAGCCGAATGCCTTCACTCATTAATGCTCATATTGATTAGATAGCAGTAGGTACCAATACGAAAACCTATTACAGAATAACGAACAATCTAGCGCGCGTCCGTTGATCTAGCTGTCAAAACATGTTTCGTTGTTAGACCCCAGTTAAATCACTCCAAACCGCATGATCCTCGCATAATTGAAGCATCGTCTCATTAGTTTTACGCTCAGTTTGTGCGGATGGAAGTTTGCTTCTACAGAGCACAGCTGCAAAACGAGTTTGTTCAGAATTTTTTCCGCCGTTAGTAAGCCTCTTCTGATTGATCAAGGCTACCAGTTTTCCGCTTCAAGTATCTGTTTCAAAACTTCGCCCCATTTCCAGTTTCATTGCCCATAAAAAGCGTTGCTTCAAACCCGCTGAAAGAAAGAACTTATTATAGTCTGGCTAACTTGTTGAGCTATTTTTCTGTGTGGGAATTTTTTCAATTATTCAGCTTGTTGAGCTTAAGCTCTAGCAGTGCAAATTTGCTGTACATCTCCCTAACTTTGGTAATAGCTGTTCTTAAGGCTTCAACTCGCTCCTTCGGAAACCTCGCTTCACCAAGCCTTTCTCTTGTCCGCTGCGCGTTATCATTATTTTTCTCAAACGAACTAACGGACGCTCAACACAAAACTTGTCGATTTTTTGTATTTTTACACGTCACGCATTTAAGTGTATCTCGTTCTATCCTCTTAGATATCAGTGCGATAACTCTTAATTTTCTCAATTTGGAAGATTTTGATGATAAATTATTTCAAGCTTGTCCGCTCAGGAGGGTGCTCTGGAGGGAAACGTGCTGCAGCGCATTTTAGGGCCTTACGCTCCTCGGGGATATGTGAGCCAACTGAGCTACATTCAGAGGGGCATGCTCACAGTGTATGTCCTCGTCAGTGCGCCTTGGGCAAGAAGCCCTCCGCAGAAGCCACCCAAGCTACACATCGCGTAATCAGCAACACTTTTAGCAAGAGTCTGTTGTGTTTTAAGGGTTGTTTTTAGGTAGACCTTATGTTTCTTTCGTTACTTCTCAGTCTTTCTCTCGTAGGAGGCGTCAACGTTCTGTGACGCCGGCCTAAGCGCACGATTGTCTTTGTCTTCTGTTCATTATTTTTATTTGACCTTTTCGTTAACTCTTCTTTTGCCAACGCAGCTGTGCCCACCGAGACGCCCCAAATTTTGCGTTTCGTGGCGCCACGAGAAGGTACCACGTTGGGGCTTGAGGTAGTGGAGGTCGGTCACTGAAGGAGTTTTTATTATGTCGCTGACAAACCGGTGATTACAAACTCAATTTTCATTATTACTCAAAGCAATTGAAGGCACGAGCCATTTCATGGTTGTCATTTTCAATGTTGAATAGTAATATTAACTTTAATTTATTTTGACTTTTGCGCTTTTGTTTAACCCAACTCACTAAATTCCCTGATCAACCTACTAAATTTACCCGAGTTTCTATAGGGTCGTCGCTCATTTAAGCAGAAACTCCGCTCAAACCTTGAGAAAATAAATAGTAATGCTAAGAACAAAACAACAATAATAATAATTTTTTAAGTATTTTTTCGTACGTCTACAGTTTCACGTAAAATTTTTTCTTCCACATTTTTTGCGATGAAAAATAGAACGTGAAAATACTTTGTTACATATTTTCGGTAAGAGATAGGTAGCCCCGCCCTATTAGCCTATTTTTTTGTAGTATGAATTAATTTTTTTTTATCGGTATCATCCTAGATTTCTATTCTGTATTGAATGAACAGGCGAGTCGATATGCTTTTACATTTTTTAGCGTTTCATTTGGTAAGGTACGCCTAATTTTGTGTAAAATGCTGCTCTTGCTCCTCAAGAGACATTATTATTGTGTGTGTGAAAATTGACGCTCTCGAGAGGAAAATGTGTGCTCCTGAGATAATTATGTAGGCCTCTTTTTCGTCGAAATCAAATATATTAATTTTTAGTCATGTTACGAATCATCTTTGCTCTCTTCACTGTTGTCCTTTTTTCAACATCCCTAACTTTCTTCTACCATTAATCTTGTTTCGGGCTTAAACTTAGTTAATCTTATTTTGATGCGCAGGGTGTGTGGTTTACACTATGTGCATATGTTTTCCATTCCTATAAGTCTATATTAAACGGTATCTTCTACTTTCCTCTCTTCAGGATACCATTGTTATGGTTAGGGATGCTTAAGCTTATTTGTTTAATCAAATCTAATAAATTCCGAAACGAATCTTAATCAGTCTTTTAAACCTAGCCTTGCGTACCACGTTGACTAGGTTTTTGCGGTTGTTATGTTTGGTTAAGCTGGATTGAAATTAGCAGAATTGGAAAATTAGAGAACCGACTTCACTGCTCGAATATATATATATGTTTCTATCTTTCCACCGAACTGTTCAAAATGTAATAGCATGATCATATTTTACCTCGTATGGTAAAATCTATTCCAAAAAAGGTAGTGAAATAATTGAACCGATGTTTCTTTTTTCCGGTACGCAAGTGAGGAATTTACGTAGTGGTACGCATATGTACCATTACGTAGTCAACGTCTTTGCCTGATGTGACCTTCAAGTGACTCTTGACCTTATAATAGCCGTCAGCGTGAAAACGACCCTTAACTTCTAAATGACCATACGCTTCGAACCGTAAACTTTGAAATGACCCAAGAGTAAAAGATGGCAGGCGATAATACCGCAGGTAAAAAAATGCATCGAGGGAACCCACAGGCTCTTGGTATCGTGTACTGTTGCCGTATTTTTGAGTTAGGTTTGTTCAGAGAGGCTGCTTGCTGATTTTAGAATTTCTAATAAAAAGAAAAAACTAGTGGCGGATCTTTTCCAGCTAAGCCTCGTCACTAGTGCAACACATAAGTTCACCCACTTGTAACTTACGAAATAATGCACCTATCGACTTCAAATTACTTTCAAACGAAAGAATGTTTTAATTTTTCGTTAAAGAGTAATTTGAAGTCGATAGCTGCATAATTTCGAAAGTTACAAGTGGGTGAACTTATGTGTTGCATTAGTGGCGGGGCTTATCTGGAAAAGATGACTAGTGGCAAACAAAAACACCTTTTAAGACCTTAGCAAAAATGATGAAAATAAAAATCTAAAAAAACACGTTTCCATGCTGTTGTTCATCAGCTATAAAATCAAATCTGTTATCTGGGAAACATCGAACGAGCAACGTTTAAAAAAAGTAAAAAATGAGGCGACTATGAGCCGATCTAAAACCTAGGCGTGTGCTGAACCAAGCCAGCGTTTGTACGCTTCTCCTCAACAACACTTGATTAAGCGGATTTTCTTATTTGACTCAAGTTTACCGATGACTAAGGATACTGAGATTTGCAGACCAGGCGAGTTCCTAACTTTACCTAATATTTTTAACGCGTCAACTCCAGCGGGCTAAGCTGGAATTTTAAAATCACTGGAATTTAACTTGAATGCAACATTCATCTCTTAAATTAAAAAAAATAAGTGAAAAGTGCCATGCCATTGGTTAGCTTTAGTTGAGTACAAATGAAAACGCAGTTTATTCCAGGGATGGAAAAAACCCAGGGTTTTTTAAAAAAACCCAACCCACCTGGGTTTTTTTGGGTTAAATTGGGTTTTATGGGTTTTATTGTTTTTTTTTGGGCTTTATTGGGTTTTTTGTAATACCTGTTTTTGTAGAAGAGTTATTCACACAACTCCCGTTGCCCCTATTTCAGATTTATATACATACACTTATTGAGTAAATATTGTTATTTGATTACTTTATTTCCAACATTATATTACATTATTATATGAATTATTACATTATATGAACTTAAGTTTGTAAGAATTAAGTTTGTCCATCACAATTACCATTTACCAATGACCATATGCATAGAGACATAGCTCTGCAGTCTGTAAAGATATAAGATGTCCAAAGAGAATTGCTATGCTCGTCAATTCATAGTAAGTTGTTTTAGCAGCTGACAGGCGCAAGTCATGTGAGAGGGAAGCACCATGCAGATCATAAGTAACCACCACAAGCAACTTCAAGCAAGACAGCTGCACATCACTTAACAGTCATGATGTTAACAACTTAACATGTGTATTGTGTGACCTGGAGCGCTTAGCTGCGCAAGTCAAGTCAGTCAACCACACTGTTACATGTTACAACATGTAGTGACATGCCAAATTTTTTTTTTAAATTTGCCAAGAAATTCACTTTTTGCAGTACAGGATAGCAACAAACACTAAAATGATTGGAAGTAAATGCTCTAACAGATTCCATCGTCAAATTTGTTCCAGTGCAGCTTGAATGCTCCCCATAGGCCAGTAGTTTCTTTACTTTCTCACCCCATGATGGCTGCGGTTGTCTTGCCCCATCTGACTATAATTGTTAGACTAATTTCAATTTAAACAATTTATTTACCACAGGTGATACAGAGGTAGAATGTTTCTTAAGTCTAATATAATGGTCAAATTTGAGTATAGCTACCTGTGGGTAGAGATGTGACTAAAAAAAAACCATGCCGTTTTTTTAAAAAAAAAAAACACTTTTTTACAAAAAGAACCGTGGCCAAAAAAACGTGGATATATTTTTTTATTAAATATTTGGTCTGAAAATAACTCAGCAAGAAAAAGAACCAATTAAATTATTTGTTTTCATGTCAAATTACAAAATAAAATAGCATACTTCTTAATTGGTGGTTTTCCATGGTTTTATGAAATTTTTCATTTTCTGCGGTTTCATGCTTTGATATTTCATTTATTTTACAATACATGTGAAAGACCTTCAACTCCCAAAATGGTGTGTTATAATAACATATCTTTACTTATGGTCATTGATAGAGATGTGACTAAAAAACCATGCTGTTTTTTAAAAAAAAACATGTTATTAATACAAAATTATGAATAAAAACCATAGATATTAATACAAAATTATGAATAAAAACCATGGATATTTATATATTTATGTGACCTTGAAAATCCAATGCTGTTTTTTTAAAACATTGTTTTTTAACAGAAAAATCTTGACTAAAAAAAACATGGCTATTATATATATTTTATGGAACCAAAAAAAATTTTTTTTTTTAAAAACATTTTAAAAAAATCATGACTAAAAAACATGCATATAAATATCAGGAAAGTTATTTTTCTTTAATCGAATTGTCTTCAGAAACTTATAAACAAAGAATGCTGTTAATATTGAAATCATGTTTATTAGAACTGTACTAGGTCTTAGATAAAATATCTACAAAGAATCTATTCACTCCATAAAACCTTTCGGAGACCAGCTCCATCCTCAGTCATTCAGTAAAATTTTGTGAAATGGACAATGAATTTTCACTGTTCCTTTGAAAAAAATTTGACTGAATGACTTACTGAGGATGGAGCTAGTCTCCGAAAGGTTTTATAGAGTGAATAGATTCTTTGTGGATATTTTATTCTAAGACCTGGTATGATTCTAATGGATATGAATATATCTTATGTGACCAAAAAATACATGCTGTTTTTTGACTGTTTTTGTTACAAGAAAGTCATGACTAAAAAACACGGATATTAATATACTTTATTTTACCATAAACAACCATGCTGTTTTTTTGAAAAACATCTTTTTTACAGAAAAATCATGATTAAAAAATGTGGATTGTAATATATTTTATGTGCCAAAAAAACCATGCTGTTTTTTTAAATCATGTTTTCTTTACCAAAAAAATCATGACTAAAAAACGTGGATATAAATGACTTTTTGTGAAAAAACATGGTTTTTAAAAAGTCATATTTTTTTTGGTCAGATAAAATTTAATAACACATGTTTTTTTTGTAAAAAAATCTTTTTTTCAAAAAGCATGGTTTTTTGGTCACATAAAATAAATTAATATCCATGTTTTTTTACAGATTAGATTGGTCATTAGTTTTAGCCTCCCTACCCAGCAACAAATGCGATCCAAAGAGAGAAAAGAAGATTATGAAACAAGATCAAAGTTGAAGAAGACAGTATTAGGTGCTGAAAAACAGGACAGTAGTGAACCAAAAAAAGGTGGTCCTCAACATAATAAAAACAATTTATTTCAACAAAAAGAAGGCCTACCTAACTCTCAGCTTGGGCCCTCACATTGTCCCCCTGGGAGCGCTAGTTCCCATAGATACAATAATTGTATCCCCCTGAGGGGGTGTTTTTTTTACAAAGAATTTGTGACCAAAAAATGAATAATAATAACTTTTTAATAAAAAAACATGTTTTAAAAAAACTATGATTATTTTGGTAACATAAAATATGTTAATATCCATGATTTTAAGACACGATTTTTTATGAAAAATACGTAGAATAAAACAGCATGGTTTTTTGGTTGCACAAAATATATTCATATCCAGGTTTTCTTATACATCATTGTTTGTAAAAAAAACATTTTTTAAAAAACAGCATGGGGTTTTTTAGGTCTCATATATATATATATTCATGTTTTTTTAGTCATGATTTTTTAGAACAAAAATTTTTTTTTGGTCTCATAAATATATTCATGTTTTTTCAGTCATGATTTTTTATTAAAAAACATGTTTTTTTTTTTTTAAAAAACTGCACGGGGCTTTTTAGGTCGCATAAAATATATTGTTTTTTAGTCATGATTCATTGTAAAAAAAATAGCATGGTTATATTTGGTACCAGAAAATATATTATTTTTGATTTTTAATAGTCAGAATTTTTTGTGAAAAAAAACATGTTTAAAAAAAACGCATATTTTTTTGGTCACCTAAAATGTATTAATATCCATGATTTTTAGTCATTTTTGGTAATGAAAACATAAAAAAGAAACCATACAGTAAAAGTGGTGGCAGATAACCCACAATTACCTAGAGGAGTCTAAGAGGTACAGCAGGAGCCACAGAACTTACCACAGAACTTATATTGATGGAGTCAAAATTCAGAGCTTATTAGATTAGATTAGATTATAAGTTAGTTTAAGCCTCCCTAACCGCTGCAAAATAGAGCGTATCGAAGAGAGGAAGGAGGAAGGTACCATTTAGTATGGAGATGAGAAAATGAGGAATCTATGCAGAAAGGGCATAGAAACAGTAAGATGGGAAAGAAGTTCATGAAATGAGATAAAAGTTGAAGAAGAAAGTAGGAGGTGCTGAAAAACAGGACAGTAGTGAACCGAAAAAAGATGGTCCTAAACATAACAAAAACATTTTATTTCAACGAAAAGAAGACCTACCTAACTCTCAGCTCGGGCCCTCACATTTTTCCCCTGGGAGCGCTAATTCCCATAGATACAATAGTTGAATCCCCCTGAGGGGATTCAGAGCTTATTATCTCTGCAAAGCCTGATTTTTTTGGTCACAAAAATAAAATCAGACATAGTAGAGATAGTAAGCTCTGAATTTTGACTCCATCAATATAAGTTCTGTGGCTCCTGCTGTTCCTCTTAGATGCCTCTAGGTAATTGTGGGTTATCAACCACCACTTTTACTGTATGGTTTCTTTTTGATGTTTTTATAACAATAAAATGACTAAAAAACATGGATATTAATATATTTTAGGTGTCCAAAAAAAACCCCAGACATATACCTAACAAAATTTAGGTGTGCAAAAAAAAAAACAAAAAAAAACACATAAAAAACACGTTTTTTTGCAAAAAAAACGCAATCAAATAAAACCGTTTTTTGCATCACTACCTGTGGGCCCGAATAAGTTCAGCGACTTCTAGGGCATCCTACCATTACATTATTCTAGGGTGTACAATAATGTTTAACCCAATTCACTTAGCCTAGTTTCACATTAGACTGATCAACAAGGTAATGAACTCGATATTGATGTTTCATTTTACAACATTTAAGGCAAAGCTCTCACAGGAGACTGATATTGAAGAGTGGTTGGCTGAGTAAAATCCGGAGTTCATCGGTGCGCTTTACTCCTATAAATTGAAGGACTCCAACATCTTCCCAAAACACATGTTCAATGAGAATATCACTAAGACAATGACTCCTTGTTGATGGTGGAATATTCAAGACATGAAACAGCATAAAATGCAGATTCATGAAAAAAACACTGGCAGAGGGTTGCTGCTAGTTTATAAGCAATCTTCATTCTTGCCCCGCAAGTTCAGGATCCATTGAGGGAATTTTCTCAACATTTGAAATTGTGTGGAATAAATTGAAAAACAGATTAGGATCATAACGCGTACAGAAATCGTCTCAGTATATCGCCACCTCACAAATGATCATGATTTGGATGACAACGATGAAATGGCAGTGGATGTAGAAAGAGAAACACAGTAGTATTGTAGTAGCAGTCTAGTCTAGAAGACAGGAAAAATTCAGAAGTCTCTATATTAAGTAGTCAAACTGCATTTGTTTCTAAATTTTTGTTTTTTTTACTTTGGAAATGGAATTCATTAAAATATATTAGTCCCTCGAGTTTTTTTGTGATTAAGGTTTTTCTAATTTGATTTGTATAGGGTTGGTGTTTTGTTTTTCAATGTTTTCTTGTCATAGTCATGCACATGACTTCGATACTTATTTTGACAAGATAAATATTTAGCTCATTTTGATTCTATAAGCTTGAAAACAAATAAAATTTACATAACAATAATAAAACCCAAAAAAACCTATTTAGTGGGTTTTTTAGTGTGGGTTTTTTTGGGTGGGTTTTTTATGTGCCAACCCTGGTTTATCCCCCTCAGTGCGGGGGGCATAGGATACGCAAGAGGTTAAGGTTAGTTAGGTTTGTGGGTCATATGCTATGGTGACTGACGCTTCAGCTCAGCTTTAGATAGGCCTTTGGAACTTTCATCTTTCGTGCCCACTTTGTGTTCTTCCGTTTTCATGCCTTCTTCTCCATCTCTTCTTTGTCTTTTCTTCCTCTTGCTTCCGAACTTCCTGTTTCTATGCTCAGGGTGTTCTACGTAGGAACATCCCTTGTGCTTAGATTCCACGGTTTCCTTAGTCCATATTAAATAGTCCATATTCTTTCCTCTGTGTCGATATTCTTTCCATCGTTGCAGTGGAAACAATGCCTTGAGCTAACTAATATACTATACTAATAGATTTTGTGACTACCAATGGGTCATCCGTCTTGTGAAAATCCCCTCATTGACCAAAGAAGTCTAAAGGCCCCGATACACTGGGCGAAAATCGCGGTGATAACCGCCAGCACGCCTCTCAATGTGCCTCCCATCCCTGCACACCAGCCAGTTGGCAAAGTGGCCACCGAGCTTTCAGCGATCCGAGCATGTCTGGATTAGGACGGTCGTCCCTGCGACGCGCATTACCGTTTTGAACGTTGACGGGAGAGGTGTACAGCCATGACTTGCTTCGCAATTGAGTAGACAAAACTCGAACGCTGAATTCTTTAGACGCATTTAAAAAATTCGACTGCTTGCAGAATGTGATGAGCAGCGCTTACAGCAGGCTAAAGCACAGCGCAACGTGCGCTTTGGTTTAATCCTGCGCTCCATACGGCTGGTCGCATTCGCGCACCTACCCGTACGACACGCTGAGGCAGACTGACCATGGAGCTAGAATATATGGAGCAGGGCTTCCACGGGTGAGAAAGTTCCTACCCTAAAACTTTGTGCCAGATTACCCTAAAAATGATTAAATTACCCTAAAATGTCAAATAAGCCCACTGCTGTTATTGCATTAAAATGTTCAAGGCTTCTATGTTTCTATGTGAAGAAATGACACAACAACAGGGTTCGTGCGCTATTTGCAAATGAAATTCTTTGACTTTTCGGAGTCAGATGTGTCACGATAAGTGCAACTTTTTATGTAGCTCTCTGTTCTTTATCTTTTTTGTTTGATGACCTAATTACAAGCTGTTCAATATGCGTTAAGTACCGTTACGATGCCAAGCGATCTACTCCTGAATAGCAGAGAGAAGCAAAGACATAGTAAGAGGAAATGAAAGGCAAAGTAACACTCGAAACATTTATTTATGGAAACAATTTTGAACAGCAGCACAAACATCGATTCACAATTTTTGCGAACAAACTAGAGGAATTTGCTTTTTATTAACTTCTAATATCTATATTTTCACTTAACCAACAATTTTCCTCTTAGAAAGTCGAGAACTGTTCAGTACATCGAAAATACTATGTAACTTATATAAGGAATTTCGCTTGATCATCGCCAAGAGATAAACTCTAATCGCATAAGAGTGTCGAGCTAGATAACAATGCTTAAGAAGGTAGTTTTCTCGTATTTTTTGTGTTAACATGAAGAAGGTAAATCAAGTAAAACTTATTGAATTAACTAGCTCAATTAGACAAACGCAAATGTATTTGTATCTGTACATATATATGTATCCTACCAATCGTATATTCATAAGATATGTATCCCCATATTGCTAGAGACTCAACGGATATATCGTATAATATACTTTCTGATTATGTGAATTCACTTAATTTAATTTGGATGCAATTTAACACTAAAAAGACAAGTTTCAGCCTCACTCAGATTTACCACACTGTAGTAGTTACAAGAATGTGAAACGAGGGTCCAACTTGTGCATCCCACCAACCTCCAATCATTACAAAGGGATTTGACAGGCACATATTCACATAAAAAAATCAATAACATCCATTGCAAACAACGCGATTCCGTAACAACAACAACACGAACAAGTCCGATTATATTAACAAGTGTACTGCCCATTTATGAAGACGAAAATAAGAGCTAGATAAAACTGTATCAAGTTACCTTTACGTGATGACAAATTTTAAAGTTCAGCACAAGTAGCGTGGCGTCTGACTTTTTCTACGGAAACGATCAAATTGGAATCAATCGGCATTGAATCGGATGTTGCTCCTGAATTCTTAAGATGGTATATCATGTGCAATAGGCCACACAGAGTCTCGTTTTTTAGGGAAGCTCTGTTATCAGTTTTGATTAGATTTAATTTACTGAAGAAACGCTCGACAGACGCATTGCTAAATGGTAGTGCCAAAAGAGTAGAAACAACAGATAGGTTAGGAGAGCATGGCAGATCCGCAGCATTCTTTGCTTTCGATATAATGTTCCAATACTCCTGACAGGACATATCAGTTGAAATTCCAGGCATTAAACAATGTTTTCTATATTCTGCGTCGGTCTCATTCTTGTTGGCAAAAGTCAACAATTGCGGCAGAATATCAGAAACATTTGGGATTGACGGCGGTTGGAGCTGAATAGCGTTGGCAGGATTCAAGAACTGAATCACATCATACAAAGGATCTTCAAGGGTAAACCTAGCTTGGATATGTCTAACAGTTTCTATTAAAAACGCTTTACAGTTCCTGTAAAATATCGCCAGTTCATCTGTTGTTGCACTGCTTTTCAGATCGTTTAGAGTTTCAGTGGCCGCTACGCCAAGGTATATACTTTCATCTGTCACCATAGACGCGGTGAAGAGAGCATCAGATGGTTGTAGTGCTGTGATTTCACACTGCCTCACATAAGACACGCGCATTAAATCTGAACAGATACTTCTTATTAAGTCACACACATCCTTTTTGTGGCTGTATAGTGCAGGCAGTTCTGACTGAAGGTGTTTATTGAACTTATTAAAGCGGCTAAGACTGTATGAAAGAAACTCTATATATGCCAAAGAAAAAGAATCATTTAAGGTTTGTATGATTGTATCATTAGTATTAGTGGGATCACTAAACGCTACTTCTGTGAAACATAATTTCAAAGCATCCCACTGCTCCAATAGACGGTTAACACACTGCTCTAGTGACAACCATCGTGTCTGACCAGGCGCCAAAATTTTATGTGGTTCTATTCCGACAAAAGTTTGCAATTCTTGAAATGAAATTTGTCTTTTCGAGCTTAGACGGAAATGGTTAAACACATTACGGCAAAGATCCTCGATAGATTTAGGTAATTTTAGACAAGCATATGATGCACATAAATGAATTAAATGGCACGAACATTTTACAACATGAACATTTGGCAATTCTTTATTTAATAAAGAAGCAACAGAATGTTTGGATCCCATCATTACGTTAGTCGTGTCAGAACAAAACCCTACAATGTTGCTCAATTTAATATTTTTATCACTGAAACATTTTTTGAGTGTAGTAAACAATCCAGTGGCTGTGCTATCCTGTATTTCAACAAGATCAACAAAGGAGCTCTTGATTGCACCCTCACTCCAATATTGCACGATGACTCCAAGCTGTTTAGCGGTACTGCGATCAGTTGTTTCATCAATTATTACAGAAAATAAACGTTCATTAAGGACAACGACAAGTTCACTTAGTAGATGTTTACCGAAACATTGTCTAATAATGTTCGAAGCTCTTTGTTTCCCTAAGCTTACTTTCTTTAATGCTTCATTATCTGGAAACATTTGTTTCAGCAGTTGCAGCAATGAGTCACTTAACGAAATAGGCAAATTATGCTCAGAAAGATATGCACAAATCCGCAATTCAATTTTTCTGGCTGACTTGTCAATTGGATCGTTTGACAAGATGAAGGAAGTTAAAGTTTGAGTTTTCCTTCTCTGCATTGAGAGATTTTGATGGCGTTGACTGCTTGCATGACGCGTAATCTCAGATTTACCACACGTAATGGTAGATGAGCATATGGTACAGTATGCCATATCGTTAGTTGAGGTAGAACACTGAGATTTTTCTAACCAGCCTCGAAACAATGGTTCGCTTCTCCATCCTTCCTTCCATTTTTGTGTGTAGGGCTTAACAGACGATGAAAGTTTGCTTTTCTTCCTTGGTGGTGTAGCAGCTTGATCGGACGGAGAATCCATTTTACTGCAACGCAAGTAACCAAATCTTATCTGTTACAATGCACTACTGCATGTGATGCACCTTGCACAGTTAATTGCTCTCTACTGAAACAAAACTATTTGCGCAATGCGCATTGCCCTGCAGGGCTGCAACTGCTGCGTTACAAACGCGCCTAATCGAAGATTGAACAAGATTCTTTCGAGCTTCGATAATTCGTATTACGTTGCAGTATCTTGGTTCGTTCAACGCTCCATTTTGGAAAACATGATTGAATGGAATATTTCATGGCCACAGGGTAAAAAAAAATGGCCATATCGGTAAAAATGGCCAAGTGATTTTTCTCATTGCCAAGGCGTTTAAAAAATGACCAATTTTGGGTAAATTGGTTATGAAATGGCCAATCTGGCAACCCTGAATTCTGCCCTCGAAGTCGGCTCGGCTCGAGCGGTGTCGTTGTTTCCACGTTATATAGTTGTTCAATTCCACTAAACGACGATGACCGATATATTGGTGTAAATCTCGATGCGTTAACGAGTTAGTTGACGTAAGGCTATCAAATATAGATTTCTAAACATTATATCAAGTTGCCTACCACTTTAATTAGTGTAATTTTAATAAACCAAGGTATTATTTATTTGAGCAAATCTGGTAACATATTACTAAGGAGAGATCACAGCTGCCAGCTGGGAGATTTGCAGCGATGTGTACAGCAATTTGAGCCTTATCGTTGGGTGCAGTAAAGAATAAATTGAAAGCAAGTTCGGTTAAACTTTGCGTTTGTTCCAAATTTGACTCTTATTGAACATTTTCATTAACATTCCGGTAGAGTACTTCCGCAAATTACCTTATAAGGTACTTAGAAGAGCAAACTTGATATTGGTAATGAAAACCGGCTATGCCCTATAATTTTGCTGTGCTACCCTGATTGAAGTCGAATTACCCTAAAAATCATAGAATTTTGCGTTACCCTAAACTCTACCCTAGACAGTGTCTGATTACCCTAAAATGGGGTATTTTACCCTAAAGTGGAAGCACTGATATGGAGGGAGCATAGCGCACTCCGATCGGGCTCAATTTGGCTGCAAAAGTTGAAACACTCGGGCAGTGTGAATGCCCGTTTCTGAGCCAACCACAGACGCTTGGCTTAAGTTGCTCCACCCACCTTCCCTACAACCCTTCCTCTCAATGGCTCTCATTTTCCAAAGCAAGATTAGTACCTCACCACAATTCAAAGGGTGAGGTGCGCGTGCAAGTCGCTCTAATTTGTTATAATCAAGGGCCTGTAATCTTTATAGTTTTCAACTCTTAGTGTACCTTTGCTAGTAATTTTGATATTATTAAGTGTCTTCAAGTGAGGAAACACAATTTATTATCTTTCGGAGTCGTAGAATCCCAAATTAAGCATTACCGACTGAATGATTAACTAAACAGCTGGAAGAGCATTCAGCGAGCGCGTGCGCACTTTAGCGTAGTTGGTAGGTTACTGGCTTCCGTGCTGACGTCACACTCGCGAGACGGCTATTGGTTACCACAGACACAGGAGAAATCTCAAAAACTGGTTCGATTCACTGACGGCTATGCTCCCTCCATATACGTATACTCCCTCCACGAGACTGACGCCTTGCATTGCATTCCGCGGTGCTTCATCTTGCGTGCTGAGTGTATCATGTCGCCAGTTCTCACTTTAACTGGCGGACGGATCCACTGCCGCAATTTCTCGAGTCATGAACGCCAGTGTATCGGGGCCTTGAGTGTTTCGCTAGCATGAGCTCGTTCCAGCGATATCTCACTTTTCAGCGTAGTCTTTAAGTACTGAATGAAAGGGGCTGCGTTGTAAAATACACTTCCCGCCTATGAAAAAGTTGGTCTCAGAATCAGGTATTTTTATGTATTTCCTTGAGTTAAATTCATAAATCAACATAAAACTTCAGATTAAATCTTGCTTTGGAAATGCAGTGAAATGTTACTTTTTTGTCCAAATTTTTAGTTTGGACGTTGTTTTGGGGAGTTGTCACACGCGTCGATTAACATAATATAATAAACAACGGTTTGTAGATGTAACCTTCTTAACTGGTGTTTCGTATTGTTTCTGGCTCACGGGTGTTTTTCAACTAAAATTTTTTACATCAAAATAGTACAAAATATTTAAATTTATCAGGAAGTATTTGTTGCATTTGTAATAAAATAACAATTTTCTATCTGGAACACAATCTGATGCCTCTTCTGAAGAGTGCTCTCGAGCAGTATGTATGCCTTGAGGCAGGGGCCGCGAATAGGTTATGGACTCCATGTATATACGTTACAACTCCTGCTCTTCCACATGCAATTGTGCACTTCAATGCATAATGCATTTCAAGTGCACTTTCAATGTTGTTTACATGTATAATTAAAAGTAATCGTTTTCTTTTGATCTGTTGAAACAAAATTCTTCCACCTATTGTATACTATAAACTGAACCTAGTACGTGAAAATAATTCTCATTGTTATATTCGTTTTTCTCCCACTACAATCAGAATGATTTGATTCTAGAAGTTTGGAAAACACTCCAAATAATTTTTTATTGTTGGCCTGTGTTATTGATACGGCAACTCTTACCACGCTGATCTGAGCCTCCGGAGTTAAAAGTATGGGACGCGATTCCCATGCACTCAGATCTTAATTAATGTACTCTCACATTGATGGGTTTTGAAACCTGCAACGCAGCAGAAAGTTCATTACTAAACCGGAAAACAGAAGCAATACTGTTCTACCCATTAAATCGATCTTTATGACTGTGAAGTTAATTTCTAAAAACATTTACTAGGTGATTCCAAGTTCTCCTTCTTCATACTCCCCCAGGGGATACAGCTATTGTATGTTATAAGCAGTAGGGCCCCCGGGAGGAAATGTGCGGTCCCGAGCTCAGGGTTAGGTAGGCCTTCTTTTTGTTGAAACAGTAGGATTTTTTTGTTTCATTACGGTATATCATTTTTCGTAATTCCTCTTGCCATAATTCTTTAGAATTGCTCATATTAAAAGCTCTATTAATTAAGGCTGGAGTTTTCTTAAGGATTGTAATAAACATAATACCATATTACCGAAACCTGTGAAACTATCTTAACGAGACACTCACCGTACAAATCCGTCGTTAATGAATCAGGTAAAACTAGGTTTGTTCCTGTTGTATTTAATTGTTTTCTTTTCTCAATTTGTTTGCGTCTACATTTTTGCACGGCATGCAACTGTGCCTAATGCAGGTTACCATTGATATACCTTGAATCTAAATACATAGATTGTAAACTCTGCAGTTCAAATAGATTATAGGGCGTGCTCTCGTTTTCTGTCTTGGTACTAATTATTACCTTAAACTTTTCTGACGTTAGCGCGGAAAAGATGTTATTCTACCTATTTATTTCGGAGAGGATGTTTTTGTATGCAGCTTGATTGAGTCGTGCGAATTTTGGAGTAAACTTACGTATGTTCTTCGTCAGCGTTATTATTTTGCGTCTAGCCGTGAACTTTGGTGAAACTATAATTTGTTTGGTGTTTTCACTGCTAAAAGCAATTAGAGTTCAGTTCATGGAAAAGATTGGAGCGATAGACGCATCTGCCCCCAAACTTCTCTTAAAGCTCTTAGGAAAAATTTGCCCTCTTCAATTATACGGCGTCCAAGTTCTGTGGCTACTCAGCCTGCCAAAGCGCCGAATTTACCTGACTGCCTGCCTAGTTTTGATTGCCTGGCTTATGCTTACCCTAAAAAGCGGCCAGCCTACGGGAATAATTATTGCCTTATCAGACTGGCTGGCGCTCGCACCCCCGTGCTGGGTGTCCGCGCTGCTGCTGCTGCTGCTGCTGCTGCTGCTGCACCTGCAGCTCTATACTTCATCTCCTGCTTATTTGCGCAGCGAATGCTCAGCTCGATTTGATTTTGGATGCATTTTTTAATTTACTTTTTGAACAGTGAGTTCATTCGTGCCATATAAGAGGCGTCGCTTCATTTGGTATTCATGGTATTTCTTTGCGTGGTATCACAAGTATTTGGTGTTTGGTGCGTCTTTTGAATTATTTTGAAAGTTTCCTCATTGTTTGATGTTTGAATGTAAAAATATATTCATCTGATTTTGACCGATCACATTCAATAATGGAAGTTTCCGTTCAGTTTAAATTTGCAATTTATCAAGGGCTTGTGTTGACAATTATTCTATTGAATGAATAAAAACTCATGTAACATCGACAACGTCTTGGAATTTTTTAATTGAAAGTATTTCTTACTTAAACAAGCTTCATTTTTCCTTTGGAGTCACTCATTCTTATTTTATGTGTAGAGCCTTGTTGTTCATGTTGTTATCCCGTCAATTCCTTTTAATGTCGAGGAATATTTTCCATAGCATTTGAAACGTTCGTTTAATAGGTGTATTTCGATTAGTTAGTGAATTGTTTCCTATTTTGTGTCTGCATTGCAGTTTCACATAATTTGACTCGTTGTTGTACTATGCATTGCGTTGTACTATTCTGTAATTTCATTGTATTGGTCTGGTTAAATTGACCGATTGGGTTGCTTGTCTAACCGTCCATGCATTTTCATTCGCATGTAGCGCTTCTTCATGTTACGCCCACAGATTTTCTCCGCATTTTGAGCGCAATAACATGCATTTCGCCTTCTAAGCCTGGCCTACCGGGGTGAAGACGTGCAGGATACGGAGGGCCTACGACCATCGATGGCCACCAACACACAAGCTGAGGTTCACAACTTCATGTACCCTAGAAAGCAATCAGAGGCTTAGGTGGCGCTGGTCGCGCGCGACGCAGCGTCTGATTATCGCGCGTTTTTCTCTGCCTTGTTTTGGAGCTCCAGGGTTGCTGCCTAAAATGAGTAGGAACTTGTTGGAGAACAGTACATGTGTGGATTATTTCACCATGCCTTCATCATTTATCAATGCAAATTTATGATACTTCCGCTCACATAAACTAGATTCTATTCATTATGTTTTGCGTATCATGGAATTAAGACGCAATTAAGATATTGTTTCATTATACTGTATTCTAGACGTGCGATTTAATTTTAAATATCTCATGGCCCTTTGAGTCTCTTGCGTCTTTGAAGGCTATTTTATTAAAGTTTTGGTCGTGGCCCACTCGGAAAATTTATGATAAACTCTGTGAAGAAAAACTTCATTAGAAATTTAAAAACGAGAAAAATTCCAAGCAACTTAATCATATTTAATTGGAAAACGTTTCGGAGTCCAGCTCCATCATCAGTTCAAATAAATAAATCAGTCCAGCTCCATCATCTTTTGAACTGATGATCGAGCTGGCCTCCGAAACGTTTTCCAATTAAATATGATTAAGTTCCTTAGAATTTTCCTCGTTTTAAAATTTCTAATCAAGTTGCTATTAAAGCAAACAACTGACCCGTCCATATATACTCAGTCAAAAAACTTCATGTATAGAACTCAACACGTTAACTATATTTGCGCGGTTGCTGCGGTCGGTTTAGTTAGGTTGGAAGTAGCAGAGTTGAAAAAACATCTTTACTGCTTGATTATATTTTTATCCTTTCTAAAAAGCGAGAAAAATATAATAGCACGGTAGCATTTTAACTTGCTCGCCTTAGGCTAATTTAAATGAAGGTAATGATACAATTTAAATATGTCTACGTGTTCAAATGCTACTCTGTGTGATTGCGTTTATCATAAATTGTTATTTTTGCATTCACCAAGAGTTCGCACCACCTCATTCCCATCCAACGTATTCACTTATCCGTCCTTTTGATTGCAATGCCATTAATAGACAAGCGAGGGTGACGTTGCAGATGTATAAGTTGGAATGATGAACAAAAATTCGACTATTTCTTGAAATGCTCCGTGAAATTCTGTGGGGCAATTAACGGCACAAAACACTGCGACAGACCGTTCTGTAAGTGCGATGCATACCGTAGTGCCGTCTGCGAAAATACCTGTCTGTTGTTGGAACGTTAGCATACGCTTCTTCTCTCCTGTGTGTAAACAAAGAAAAATCAGTGCTCTGTTCCCCTTAAATAAATCGCGAGAGTTAGAAACATGAGCGTCTCGGTGGCCTCGCCTGCTCCACTCGTCTCAAAAATGCCTTTGTACTGCTCGTGTTTCGTCTCTTTTGGAGAGCAAGGGACATTCAAAGCCGCATTTTGTCCTGTTACTCGAGAAGTTGTCCAATTTGAGGCGCATTATTCGCTTAAATTACTGTGAGTATTTTAGAGGTCCTCTAATTATGGGCCTTAGAGAAGGCAATTATGATCTGGCCACAGCTCGGCTTGCTCTAAGATTTCCTCGTTCCCTACTGTCTTTCGCCCTTTCTCACTCTTGCTCTCTTTTTCAATTGTGAGCGTTTTTCTTGAGCGCTGTGCATGTATTAGCCGTTTTTGGCGGTGCGCTTGAATGCGTCTGGCCATCGCTGCCCTCACAATTTGATGTTCCCCTCGTATTTTCGTTAAGTGTTGCCTAGGTATTCGAGATTTTCTACACGAGTTTGCGAGAGTTGTTCAGTTTGATTCGTCTTTTGAAGTGAGAGATGAAATTTAGGTCTCTAATACGGGTGTATTATGCGATGCCATACCACGCAGCGACTCTTGGGGGCTTGAGTGTCCATAGTGAGATGATACCTGGAATTCCTGACCTCCGCCATGGCGGCGTTGGTATTGCTTGTCCTCGTCAGCCCATTTGGACGACGAGCGCTCAACGGTTGCCTCGCGCTGCGAGGCTGGCGCTGCTTCTTGCACACGTTAGTGGGGTTAGTTGCTGGGTTTCTGTTATTCTTCTGTCCTTCGTTTGTCTCATGCATGATTGTTTGTTCTTTTTACACTTTTCAACTTTTTTTTGTGCCAGTACCCTCTGAACACACGTCTTTTGTGCACCCATATACACGAACACAGCGGACACACTTTTGATACGCTGCGTATGGACCGACACGCATACCGAATACTCTCTTGATGTGCTCTGTCACACATCTGATATGCATGCACCTACGTATTCACACGCTGAACTCACTCCTACTGTGCACTGACACACACCTAAAGTGCACAGACACACACTCAATACACCTGAAATGCAATGACACACTCACTAAACACTCCTGATGTTCATTGGCACACTCACTGGACACACACCTGAAGTACACCACCGCATACACTAGACACACACAATGAAGTGCACCAACACACTCACTGAACACCCTCCCGATGTGCAGCAGCGCACACATTCACTGCACCAACACCTGCACTTGCGCCGCTGTTGCTCTGGTCCGAGGTCGACCGGCTCAGCCGTAAGCCCACGCGGATTATGCGGCTTAGGCTCTGATTTACCTCCGCGAAATTTGTTTGGCTGCGACTAATTCGCACGAGATGATCCTTGAAATACGTCTCCAGGCGTGCTGCTGCTCCTTCTGGTGCACCAGTTTGTATTGCTTCTCTCGCACTCAAGCAGCTGAGCAAGTTTGGATGCGTAATGGAGCATCAATAATCGTTCATTTCACCTTGCGATCTCAAGTTCAACCATTTAGCGTCCGGTGCGATACCTTGTCTGAGAATTTAGTCTCCCGACATTTCATTAACGCCGCAAGTTTCGTTATTTCACTTGGCAGTTATTTTGTGCCTTCATCATCGTAGTTGTCATATACTTATCGACATATCTTGGGGAGAACTACTTTTTAGTGTTTTTATGCCTCTTCGGTGAATAGTTTTTAGTCAACTAGCATTGAAATCGATAGCAATATAGAGGCACCATCTTGCCTCGTTACGTCGAACGTGACATGCTCTTGGAATGAACATCAAATTTGAGGTTCCTGAGTGCCTCTATGCAGTTGGTCCATGAAAGCACTCAACATGAAGTGCTTCAATTTTTCTTAGTCATCTGTCACAAAATGGGCTTCGATTTTTCTTTGTCATCGACAGCAATGGATTCATGTCAAGACTCAGGCAAAATTAATGAGGAAGCTAAACAGAGATGGTAAGTCAGTTGCAACACCATGTTTCCATTGCAGTTCGTCTCCATTTTATTTTTTATGAGAACATCTTGAACTACGTGAATTATTTTCACTAATTATTATTGTATGAAATACGGTTGGTATTTTTGACCTTTTCATTTGAAGTCGATTTTACTTCTCAATTTTTAGTACAATTTAAATATAAGAAGCGACGGTACACAAAGTTAGTACCTTTCTAAATACTAGCAAACCGGTACACGGTTGTGTTTAATATGCCCAAAACCGGTAAGGCTTTCAAACAATTGTGAAAGCGAGCATCGTTATAAAATTTTGCAGATTATCTTTCACTGGAAAGGGACATCCTATTTCAATAAGTCGTTACTTGATGACGCTCCGTAAATTTCCAACAGGATTAGGCCCTGACGAGATGCGCGCCTAGAAACCTGCAAATAATACGACTCTTTCTTGACGGCGAGGTCGCTTCGTCTCGTGGTCATCATGGTCTTGCTGTGGTTGTTTGGTAGAGAGATTCTGTTTCTGTGAGGAAATTCTTGATCGCAAATGAGTGCAGCTTGACAAAGAGTTACTGCTATTTAGTTGCTCAATATTATTTGCGTTTGTAACAAGTGTCACAAATAGTACAACTGATAATTTCTCTGTACTTTGCGGGCTGTTAGAAGTACTGTACTAAGAGGCTTAGTTTGCATGAATGCTTAGTGATTTCATTACGGCATACAGCTATTCTCTGTGTTTGCTTGAATTGTTGTAAGCATTATCGAGTGTCTCTTCCTCGAATTTTGGAGCGCTTCCAGTCATCTGTCAGTGATTCAGTACTCGCTCGTGCCCCTGGACACCCTGTCGCTTCTGCAAGGTTGTGCTACTCAAGTGGAGCAGACCTCACGTCAAGTGAGGTGTAGGTTACGATTTAATTAAAAAACTAAATTCTTAAAGTTAGAAATTAATATAGTAATAATTTGGCTGAGTTCATCTTCTATTTTCCATGTCCGCCATAATTAGTTTAGAGACTTAGACTTCTTAGAGACGGTGCACAACACATGTGATAGTTTGTAGTTGGCCTTAGGAATATTTGGACTCATTTGATGGTAACTTTTCGGATGACCCTTATCATTTCATTCGCTGTTAATAACGAAGGCTCGGATCAGAAGATCTGTGCGTCAGCACCCACCCTACCTCATTCGCTGGGATCGACCCCATCACTGCCTAGCTAATCCGGGCTGCACTTCTGAAGTCCCTCATTTGTTGGTCGGTGCTTGGCAGAGAGCATGTGTTTGGAAATCCGCCTACGCTTTCCTGATTAGGCTCATTCAACTGGCTTTGGCCTAAGTATTTCTGTCGGTGATGGTCGAATGATGATTTTATTGGTTTTCTCACAAAGATGCTGTTGCTGCATTTGTGAAGTGTGGGCCCGCTAATTTCTTTTTTATCGTGATCAAGATGTGAAAATTACTGTATGTTTCAATTTTGAAAATCAATTCATGTTGTATGAATTTTTTAATTTTTGTAGGCCAAACTCTGTTCCTATGGTCACATATTAAAACCGCTTTGGATCAATTTAGCTCATGAAATTGTTGGGCAAGTATAATATACAACCGTTCCAAATCAGTTATTTTTTGTTCGATACTTTTACTGTATAGAAACGAGAAACACAACGAGAATATGGAACCAAGTATCAATTCAAGGCACTACGTGTGTTCACACAATTTACGAGGTTTTCGACTCCAGTTTTACTCGCTCTCTTTTTCCATAGTAAGGCGAAAATCATCTAGGAGTTGAGGACACATATATTTCTGATCTTGATATTTGTGTCGGTGCGTAACGACGACGCATCGAACTCTAGCGTTGCAAGAACCGACGTCGGCATGTCCAGCAACACAGCTTTGATAACATTGTGCAGCGTGCGCATTTAATAACTGCAGCGCCCTTGCCTTACGTGCCTCTCCTGTGTGCTGCAGGCGAGCGTTCCGCGAGTCGCGTCTGCCATTGTTCGTTGCGCTCGCTTTAACTGCGCCAGCCATTGTACCAGAACTCGGGCGCTACTTTAGCTCCGTTGTCAATTTAATCATTTAAGGTCCCGGAAAATACATTTGTCGTGTCAGCGCTAAAATGTTACGACTTTTGTCGTTGCAGCTTATCAAATAACAAATAATTGTTTTTAGAAAGACAGTTGTCATTTGGATAACTGTTTAGTTTATTCGTTGCTTCAGTAATGAAGTTATTTGATGCATTAAATGTTTCAACATGGTTAGCATCGGAACTAGCTGGAATTTAAGTTAGGCTATTCGCAAAAAACTAATGTTGTTTAGAAAGCTGCAAAATTCTATGCAAGATATTCTCCGAAGGGGGACACAACTATTGTATCTATGGGAATTAGCACTCCCAGGAGAAAAATGTGTGTGTGGGCCCGAGCTAAGAGTTAGGTAGGCCTTCGTTTTGTTGAAATATTTCTATTTGTTATGTTAAAGACCACCTTTTTTCGGTTCACTGCTGTCCTATTTTTCACCACCTACTACTTTTTTCTTGAATTTTATTTTGTTTGATAAACTTCTTTCTCGACTTACTGTTTCTCTGCCCCTTCTGCATAGATTCCATGTTCCCTTATCTCCATACTAAATGATGCTTTCCTCCTTCCTCTCTTCGGGACGCTTTTTTTTTAGCGGTTTGGGAGGCTAAAACTAACATCTAATGTAATCTAGAAAAGATACTTTCTAATCTAGATAAGATACTAATCTAAAAGTCAGGTACGTTGCAGTTTGGTGAGGCGGAATGATGTGCAAGCAATTAATGCGGTTGTCAATAACGAAAGGAAAGTATTGGGGCCGCATAGATGAGATCACCTGGAGAGCAGGTCTAGGGCGAGGGCCGGCATGTCCTGCATGGCTGATTTATGAGGGAGCCATCGTCTTGCTGCTGCCGCCCCTGCGTCCTCCCTGCCCGGACGCAGCAGCTCGCTGTCACAGCTGCACCGACGCGCATGTCCCTTATCATCCTAGATCTTGAGTTCACCTTGCTATGAACACTGGAATACACACTTTTTAAAACTGGCATGCACACTCTTTAACAATGGCATGGTCACTAAAAGTCATTAGCAACTCTCAGGTTGAGTTTGGTGCCCGAGCTGTGGAGAGCATCGCTCCCTCTGCGGCTTCCGCTTTTCCTGCTCTGGTTATGGCTACGCTTTAAACCGGTTGGAAAATGCTGTAAACTGTGTTGCTTTGATGTTCGTTCTAATTAGGAGGGTTAGGTAGATGAACATTGAGTATAGTAATAGTCAAAGCATTTCTACAAAAGGCTTATAAAGAGTTCAATAACGTAAAGGACAGTTAGTTTGTTTTTCAGTCCGTAGCCTAGTAGGATAGCAATGATTTGAGTTGTGGAATATCTGCTATACTTCTCACTAACGTGCATGATGGTCATAATTAGAGCCCAAATTTCTAGTATTTATTCCATTAATGCGATAACGACTATAAATACAGATGAGAAAATGCATTTATAGCAAAAATGCTACGTCACTATAAACTCTATTTTAACCAGTCACAAAGGCCAAAAGGAGTCATTTTGCAATAAATTACTATAAAACCTATATAGACTAGTAGTAGACGAAGAAGCGAAGGTAAGAAAGGAAAGAAAAAACATTTATCTCCCAAAAAATTGATGTATAAGGTGCATGTCAACATATTGGGTTGTAACAATTTCTTGATATAGGACGTCCTTAGACAAATGTGCCATACGAAGTGGACTAATTGACAAACCATACGAGGTGTACTAATAGACAAACTATTCGAGGCGTACTAATAGACAAACTATACGAGGCGTGCTAATAGATTAACCCTGTCAAGGGCTAATTCAATTAAAAATACCATCTCTTGGACATTTTATACTTCAAGAGATGGCTGACAACTTATAAATGATTTAAATACTACTAGAAAGTACTTTGGAATTTCTAAATTATTAGTTGAAACGAAGTAAGAAAAGACAAAAAACGCTATACCAAAGCAGAGTGGAACACCCTCGTAAGTGATTATGAAGTTGTGAGAAAAGGTTAACCACTAAGTAAATTGTAAAAACATCGCGCAACTCAACACGCACATCTAAAAACGCGTAAACAAACATACACGCACAAATAAATTCATAGCTTGTTTAACATTCGGACAGAAAGATATTTTTTCACGATTCATATGCTCGAATTCGCTTTCTTTCGTTTGTCCATATGTATTTTTCATTTTTTCTATTCACAGAAACGCCCACTGTGGTAGTGGAAGAATTATTTTTGAATCATTTAGCGAGTGCAATAAATTTATTTACTGGACGATGTAAAGGACATTGAGGTTTTTTCTTTACGCAAAAGAGGGTTATTTAAAACAATGGAAATTTGTCGAGGTGTTGAAAATGGCTTCAAATTATGCTGATCCTTTGCAGTTAGTATCCGATGCGCCTTCTCCTTTCGTTATCTTGGTATTTTCATTCGCAAGTCCGCATCGTCAAATTAATTATCCGTTTTTTTATAGCTTTATATGAAAGATAGCTACTAAATTATAGGTAAAACTGGCAATGTTTTACGTGCAATTTTGCTACAAATAGGAACTATTTTGCTAGAAATAAAACCTATTTTGCTATTATACCTGCAATATCAACTTTTTTTAGTGCTATGTTGACCGTTTTTTAGGACTAGAAATCCGGGTTCTAGTCATAATATGAATTCCAAAACTTCAAACAAAAGCACTGTGATGAATGAGCGTGCTTAATTTTGTTCTTGTGTAACATACGCAGTGAATTTGTTGATGGTTCACATGACGCGTGAAGCGCATCTGTAACGCCAGAGACAATTAGTGTTCTGTCACTCACTTGCGTCCAGTTTCATGTTTCAATTCTCTTCTGACTTTATTCGCCAAGGTTTATGAAAATTCGCGGTCAATACTTCTATCTGCAGCTGTTATCTGTCACGGGTTAATTTATTTCCAATAAGTGAGCGTTGACGTCAATGTTTCTGATCTAGTTTTGTGATAGGGTTTAAACATTCGAGCCGATGTGTTTACTATTCAGTAAAATATTGTGATTCACAAGACCGCTAACATTTAGCCTTGCTGTTGTTAAACCCCTCAGGGGGATACAACTATTGTATTTATGGGAATTAGCGCTCCCAGGGGAACCATGTGAGGGCCCGAGCTAAAGGTTAGGTAGGGTTCCTTTTTGTTGTAATCAAATAGGTTTTTGTTTTGTTACGGACCATCTTTTTTTGGTTCACTGCTGTTCTGTTTTTCAGCACCTACTACTTTCTTCTTCAACTTTTTTCTTGTTTCATGAACTTCTTTCATAGCTTACTGTTTCTGTGCACATTGTGCATAGATTCCGCGTTCCTTCAACTCCATACTAGATGGTGCCTTCCTTTTTCCTCTCTTAGAACATCTTTGTCGTGGTTAAGGGAGGCTAAAACTTTCTTATATATTAATGTTGTTGTTAAATAAGCATCAGATCATGGATAGCGCTAGAATTTTTCGGTCGTAGTATCATTACTTCCTTGTGTCGTTCAATGTAAAATATTTTCCGGCTCATATTTTTCCTCTGTTTGATTTAATTGAATGTGGAAGTTTTCATAGCTCATCTAAAATATTTCCTCTCGTTTATTGAACCGGCTGTAATTCTCGGCAAAAAGATCTTTGAATTTTCATGGAAGTTAAAAGTGGGTGCAGTATAAATTGAAGGTAAATAAACCAATTTGGAGTTAAGAAATTAAGTTAATCGAGTCCTCCATGCCGGTAATGTATAAGTGCAACGATGTGAGCTGGCGAACCCTGCTCTACCGTGCTTGTAACACTTCTGCAATCCCTCAGGGAGATATAACTGTTTTATCTATGGGAATTGGTGCTCCCCTGGGGAAAGTATGAGGTACTGGGTTTAGAGTTAGGTAGTCCTTCTTTTTGTTGAAATAATTTTGTTGTTGTTTTGTTAATGACCATCTTTTTTCGGTTCACTGCTATGCTGTTTTTCAGCACCTCTGACTTTCTTCATCAATATTCTATCTTGTTTCATAACCTTCCTTATCTTACTGTTTCCATGCGCACGGGATCTCTTACGGGAACTCCCTTTGTGTATAGATCCCAAGTTCCCTCAACTCCATTCTAAATGGTGCTTTCATCCTTCCTCTTTTTTGAACATCTTTGTTTAGTAAAGGTAAGCTAAAACTAATTTATAATCAATTATAATCAATCAACACTTCGGCAACTCTTTACCAAATTGTGATTCTAGGCATCGCTCGTGAGTTGCTTGTTTTTTATTTCCATAGAAAAGTGACACGAGTTGTGAAAGTAATGTGTGAATGAATTTTTACTCGTTTACACTCTGCTTCGTCTATCTGGAGGGATATCCACAATTATGTGTGAGGCCCTCATTACTTTGATCACCAAAATGCTTGAATTATTTTCTGATTTTCTCGCGCGCATGAAAAATAGTATAACTTAGTTTGTGTAACCTGTTTACAGCTAGTAATACAAGGCTCGCTTGTAAAAGCGTGCCGCTTTGAAATACTTCACTTAGGCGTACTCGGAGATGATGACAAGGAAGAATTAATTACTTCAAAGGGACTAGAAAATTTTAAGAGCTTGAATTCGGTCAGGTTGTGTTAACAAAATGTTAATGTTTTTCCTGGGTAATATTTGAAATGCCGTATTAAAAAATAGCTCTTTTTTGCGGTTATGACCATGACAACTTGCTGCAGTGTTGAAATATCGTGTGTGACGAACCTCGCGTATTTCTTGTGTATGCACCTGCTGCAGAACGTCCGCGTCATGAACATCTAAACAGATTTGGCGTTTATACTTCATAAATTCTGAGATACGCGGCTTCGAAGACAAAATCTCGCCTCTGCAGAAGAGCGAGTATAAAGTGCGTTTAAAAGTTTCTCTCGTGAGCCTTGGGTCCAGTGCGAGTGTGCAGCTCGCACCGCTGCGGCTCAGCGATGTCCTGGCACGGTGCAGCGGCCAAAAGAAATCTTCCAGCGTTCCGAATAATACTCGCTAAGTGAAGCTCATGCATAAATAGGTTCTGAGTTACATGCAATCATTTAAACTTCTGAGTAATTCTTGCTACAGCCTTGAACGATGCTTTCGCGCTGGGAAGGGCAATGACTTGTTATGGAGTAAAGTTTGACGGAGAGATATTATGATCGTTTTTGACGCAAAAGTTGTGTGATTGATTACTGATTTATAGAAATGGAATGTAAATCTTCAGTACAAAACTTGAATTTCAGTTTTAGATAATTTTTGTGTATTTAAATTGCACTAGCAATAAAATTTTACAGTTGGAAAGTAAGTTGCTGTTTTGCATCTTCTTAAGTGATTGCTAGCAGTGTGTAGCTAGTTACTTCTCTGCGAAACTTAGTTTACCATTACTCCTCTAATTCTGTAACCGTGCTGTCATTCTGTGTTGGAATGTTCAGTCTTATGAACATTGAAATCTACGATATTTATGTATATTTTTAACTGTATTGTTTCCATTTTTAAAAATGCGTGCAACTTGAAATAGAAACAATACAATGCGTGGAAATATTTGCGTGGAACTTGAGTTTAAAGCTATAGCAAGAGGGAATTTTATAAGGGGAATATTTTTTAGTATGATATTATCGATTCCTTTTTGTTGTTCATGTTTTTCCCACTAGATTTTGGTCGTGCGGTTCTTAGAGTCGTCTTTGAATAGCCTATTTCAAAAATATATTGACATTTCTCATGCGATAAGCTCGCTCCCAGCTTGGTAAGCAAAAACGCTGTGACAAGCTGCAGCTAAACGTTCCCATTGTGTTGGCGTGTTGCAATAAAAACTTTGATTCGACGACGTTGGATTGAAATGAGGCTTTCTTATGTGGCCGGTCGTTACTCTGCCGGAACTAAGTGCCTTCACGTGATTTGTCAAGCGACGTCAATCTGTTGCAATTTACTGGCCGCTTTTTGTTGATTGGGTGGCAACCACGGCCACGTGTTGCCTGCTGCGTGTGGGCATGGCACGGGTGCGTGTGCCTGACGGGTGAGTGTGCCTGACACGGGTGCGTGTCCGTGAACACGGGCATGCGTGTTTACATGAGAGTACGTGTGTTTCAAACAGATGCGTGTGGCCCGTTTTGGCATGTGTGTCAAGATACGCGTGGAAATGGTTGTCTACGACTGCTGTGCTCAAGTTTCCATAAATTCGTTATTATGTTCGTTTTGTTATTTATTTTCATCCTTGTCGACGAGCTTACCCCTAATTGCTGCCAGTTATGACATCAAAATTCCCTACCTTAATCCAAATTAAATATTTTCTTCATTTTAAATTTCTTGTATTTCTTCAAACAAGTGCCCTTGAAAGTTTTCGAGTTTTAGTGAATGAATCGTTCCGTTCGCCTGTCCTTTTCTTTCCGTGTTTCTGGAAGTTACAGGGAGTTGTTGCGTGCGGCGAACGCGAGTTGGCGCTGCCTCGTGCCCGTATCTCGATAGCAGAAGATAGCCAAACCGTTAGATCTCTTAATTGCCAAGAGTTTAGATGACGCAAACACCGCTGCACAATTGTTAGCATTTTCTGTCTATCAGAGAGAAGTAATTGCTTCAATATTTGCTGCGGTGCATCAGAGATAGCGTTGACTGCCATGTCTTGCGAGACAGGTCAAGGGGTGGAACCTTCTTACACAATACCTTAATGCTTAAGAATAGTCGCTTGCCGCAAACTGGTTGTTAAACTTCTCCACAAATGCCCATTGTCACTGACTTTGTAGTATGAATGAAATGCTCTCAACGTTTTAAAAATTTTTACACTGTGAATTTTGAGTTAACTTCTCGGTTTTCTGGATAATTTTCCCAATGATAGGCTTTGGTTCACTCGTTACATTTGAGCAATTTATGTATATTTATTATTGTCTGTGAACTGTTATGTTCTAAAACTAATTGGCCAATGTTGAGGGGCTTACCACTAGTGTAGGCCGTCGTAATCTTTCATTTCAAAATGTTTAAATTTCTCCCCTCTTCTGTGTTAGCATTTTCCAGCTTTCAGATCATGCTTACGTTGTGTGTTTTTTTCGCAACGTTCTATGTTATTGCTTGGAAATGGTGCGTTTAATTCACTTTCATTATGGGATGTTGTTATGATATGTGTCGGAACGTGTAAAGCTTTCTGCTTTTCTGCCTAAGTTGATTTATATGTGTTTGGATTGAATATTGACGTGTGTTGGTAGCATATTCATTTTGCTTCATCTCATGTTTACTTCGTGTTTTATAGAACATTTTTTGCATGAATTTGCTCATTTATGCTTGCATGGCACGACTAAAGCTATCGCTAAATAGTATGCCTCTTCAAGAAATGAAATTTACTCGTTTCATAGAGGTGGCTTTTGATAAACCCCTCCGTGCGTGTCGCTCGCCTCGAATACACTGAGAGATTGTTTTGACTTACGCTTGTTGATTTCCTACTCTAAATATGGAACACGCTCCTGAACGCCCGCTGGTTCGCGGCTTGCTATCGCAGATTTGAGGCGGAGCTCGAGAACAGAGTTCGTTGTGTACAAAATAACAAGGGTACACAGTCATCCTGGTTGACAGTAGTGGCAGGTTTTTAAATTTAAGTTAATGGAGCTTGTTGTGTTTTTAATGAGTGTGTTGTATGAAATTACTTAATGGCTAATTTTTCTTGAAAAGTTTGTATCATGTTTCTGTGAAACTGGGGAGTGTGCTAAACACATGTTTTTTCCTTCGCTTCCTTATTTCATTTATTTCCCCTCAATTACTCCTGAATTCAAAGTACATAATGACCAGTCGATTGGAAAACGAAAAATCTGCACCTCACGACCTATTCGAGCTGCGTTGTGTGATATGGTCGTCACACGCATCTTCTCAAACGAGTTATTCGTACGTGTGCGTGGAAAGCAGAAGAAGCCTGTGTTCCAGCTTGGTGGCAGCCATGTAGAACATTCAGAATTGGAAGGTTGCTATCGATGCCTTAGCGACGTTCATGTGTAAATCACTACTGGTTAAGCCCAGTTGGTATATGCTGAGCGTCTTTGTTCTCCGCATTGCGGAAGCTCTAAAATTCTAAGTTAAACACGTGCGTGTCGTCTCTTTAGGAAAAGACATAATTCACTCGTTTTATTTTATTTACTTTTTGTAATTTGTTCACTTATTAGAGTTAACTTTATGAATGAACCTGTATCACTCACTATAGTTAACACACAAAGATATTGGACTGTAATAATTCTTCCGCTGCTTGTGGCTCTATGTAATGCTCTTTGTTTCAGTTGATTATGTTGGCATGAGTTGTCAAATTGGTGCGCCTGAGCTGGGCTGTTCTTGGTGTACGTTTTTTGTGCTATAAACTTTCAAAAACTTAGTATTTCATTCTGGGGCGAATAGAAAATGAACATCGAACTGTGCTGAAGATTTTTGGGCAAAAAATGAGCTTTTTTTGGCTTGATGAACATCACTGAAGCAAGAAAAGCAGCAGTTGCTCTTATAGCATTTTTTTTCTTCTGGTAGCTCTTATTTGAGTAGATACGTTCAAGTAGCCTTTCTAGATGTAAGGAGTTTCGGAAATTTTGCACAACTATTTTTGCACTTAATTATTTGGCACATTTTGGCATTTTTATATTTCTCGGAGGTTCTGCGTATTCTATAATTTTTCATTTAATTTTGATTTATCAGCTCATGGGAGTGTCCTTGAAAGACTAAACCTACTTTCAACGACTCATATGATATGAGGCACTTACAGACAGTCTACCAACTTCAGTCTTGAAGACCAGATTTTGCGTAATATATTTTGTTAAACGCTATACCTACCTTTGTTTACTGTTCTTTTTTTGTGCGGGGTGCGTAGTATCGGATACGTCCGTGTCACTCAATTGAATTCTGCGTAATATTTATTGTATCGTGATGTATGTTATTTTATGATAATTGACTAACTGGTATTTTTTCTGTGTTGCAGGTCGTAAGTATGGCCGGAGCGTGGTGGTGTGGTAAGGTGACAACGAGTGGTCTTTGCCTGGCTTCTACCTGTCACAGACAGCTGAGGTGACTTGTCTGCTTCGCTTCGATTGGCTTCCTCACGCCTAACTAATGTTGGCTTCCACATTAAAAATTATACGAGAACAGACGTTTTATTGGTCATGTTTGTATGCGGTAGGAGGTATTAAGAATGCTAAACGCTACTGCCGGGAATAATCTTTGGTTTAGATATTCCCTTTCTCCGCGTTTCAGTTTCTGATATGTAATGTTTAGAGGAGATGATTTCCATATCTAATCTACAAAAAGCTGCTGCAAAATTTCGCGCATAAATCTGTGCAGTGAGAAAGAGGAAATTGGTCCCATTTAATAAAGCGCCAGTCTCAATTATGGTCATCCCAATGACGTAAGATAAAAATATAAATGAAATATAGCAAGAGAGTGTATCATGAATGGCTTTGTCTTGCGTACAATTAATTATGAGGAAAGTGCTCCCGGGGAACTGGCCAAAATTGGCCTCTTGGAAGCTTGAACTAGTGAGAGGATGGCCCCATGCATCAGCCGGGCCGTCAGGGGGGAGAGTGGCCTGGCCTACTTCTGCTGATTTTAATAGTCTTCCTTGGCGATGAGTTCCTCGAGAACTTTTAATTGTAATCTCTCTTTCGCTTTGCTGCGACAAGGAAAATATTCTCGCCGGCAATTAGAGCGGAGTTCATTAGTGATGGCGCTCCGTGTGTACGGAGCTCGTGCGGAGATATCCCTCCTGCTGTCTTTAGCGGCCTCCGCTTGTCTTCCGTTCATTTCTGGTCGCTTTTTTGCCGGCATTTCATGCCTCGCGTGCCCTGTGAACGTCCTCTTGCTTTCTCATTAAGCAAATCTGCTCACTGTGCTCATGCAGTCTTCCACCGTTTTTATTCGCTATATTTCTCTTTACTGAAGCTATTTTTTATTTTCTTTTCTTTTTAATAAAATGTTTATTGTGGCCTGTCGTTATGGGTAGTATGTGAATTACCCTTCGAGTTTCATGTTTTGTGGATTCTTGGTAAAGAGATTTATGAAATGAATGATTTTTCTACTATTTTTTATGCAGCTGACACTTATTGAATTCTGATTTAGTTGCCTTGTTTTTGATCTGTATTCTGTTTTCGCGTCTAATTTCTCAGTGAGAGTTCGCATTCCGTTTCATGTACAGTTCTCATCTTGTTTCCTAGGAATGAGACTTGTAACAATTCGCAAGATTGCTGTCGAATTTCAGAGAAAATTCGTTGCAACTGGCAAACCAGTGAAAGAACTCCATCGAATGATCCCAATGTGTGCATTATCTGCATTATTTCACTGACTCAGATTTAACTTTACTTCTACATTTAATTCAGCGTTGCGAGTACGAGACGCTGCTTTCGTTGTTCTAGTACTCACCCGCCTGTGAGGCAGTAACTCGCACAGTAATTAAGATTTGTGCCATCTGAACCTCGTTCCGTAATTTTATGCGCTGTCTTTCCTTTCGACTGGCATGGAGTTTTGGTAGTGCTAATAAGCCATTCCAGCCAACGTAGAATGCGCTTTTACAGTGAGGCAACGCAGTGGGGAGCGCGCTTTTACAGTGAGTCCATGACGACGTTTTATAATACCCGCTCTGTTAATGATTGCACATCGAGACACCATAACTTGCTAGATCGTACTTTGATGTTTGAGGCCGTCTCTGCGCGTCGCTTTCTGGACTTCAGGTATGATCTATGATATGAAAGTAGCGTGGGAGGAAGGGATTTGATCTTTTTTTCCCCTGAAGCAGTTTATGCTCTTAATTAATTCACTTAAAAGATAATTATGCACATTCATTTGGACACGTTTTCAAAACAGTTATTGAACATTTAGTAACTTACTGTTGTTAATGAGAAAATACTAAAAAGCTGATGACTTCGGTGTGAGAAACATTAACTTGTTATCCATAATTAATTTTTATGAAATTATCTTTTATTTGTGACGATAGTATCATAGGCTCATTTTGTAACATCTGTAATATTTTTATAACATCGTGGAAATGTTTGAAATTACTTCATTTTGGTTGTATGCTTGTGTGTTGGGGAAAATCATTCAATTTAAAAGTGATACCTGCACACAGTTTATGCTGTAAGACATCGTATCTCCCCTACCCATGAGTCAGGCTATCACTCATCTGATGAGTGCTACCTCTTCCTGGACAGGACAAGAGCAACTGCCTTGTGAATACTCTTATTTTCTCGTCAGCTCCAAGCTAAGCCAATTCCATGTATTTCCGTCGCCAGAAATTAAATTCGGTTGTATTAAGCTGGGAAGGTAGTCTGTGATGACCTCAGTCTGCGGCTGGTAGCGACGGCCGCTGCTATGATTTGCGCCATCAAAAATTGTCCCTTAACTCGAGAATTTGCTTGTGCCTCGGCCCCTCCGACCTAAAATCTACAGAAGTTAAATTGAAAAATTTCAATTACAAAAGTTAATTGGAGTGCAGGGCGTATTGTAGTAGGACTTGTGCGGAGGCTTAAACAAAAGTTGGTTTGTTCGAATGAACGAGAGCGTGACACTAGTGGTCTAGTGTTCGTCTCGGCAGTACCAGGCTTGGCTGTTCAGGTCTGGATTGTGATGTTGACTATTTAATGTTAGGACATCTGACGCTGCTGGTAAGTACTTGCGTCCAGACTCGGCGCAAAAGATGTATGTATTGTAACTGAAGTGGAATTGCTGCCTTTCGTTTTATCATTTAGAATAACTTACTGACGTATAATACAGTGGGTGCGATGAATATTTGAAGAAGGGTGAAAAGTTTATTTACCATTATTAGACAACAGCAAAGTAATCGAAAATTAAACATGTTATGGATTTTTATACGCTGAATATAAATTTGGTATCAAAATACACAAATGGGATATAGTACAATGATTACTGTAAAAATGGGAAATGAACTTTCCAATAAGTATTCATTACATTGATGAAAAGCAGTGGGTATTTTGTGGTGTGACTTTTTTTTGCTTTCAACCGTTTGGGTTATTTACTTGTAAGATTCTTGCAAATATTTGTACGTATTTTGGCCCATCTTTCTGGGTATACTTTTTTAATCTTTCAAATTGTTTGGGCCCCTTTTTGAAGCCCTTGGTTTTCATTCTTATCACAGATTCTCAAAAGGATTCAAGTCTGGCGAATGGCATAGCCATCTGATAATCTTTGTTTTCTTCTGCTGAGGCCAAGCTGCCCGAAAGACCACGCTTTCGGCCGCTACTTGTGGATCGTTGTCATGATGCAATGTCCACCATTTTGGCGACTTCTTAAGGTGTCTGCAGACTAAGAGATTATCTTCCAAAATCTCTTATCGTCCATTTTCCCTACAATAATTTGTAGTTTGTCAAGACCTGTGTGCAGAGGAGAAGCAACCCATATCATTATGCTGCCTCCACCAAACGAACTTCACTGTTAGGATCGTATTATGAGGGAAATGCGCTGAGTATCCCTGCCTCAAAACGTGACCAACACCATCGGCCTAAATAACTCAATTTTTGTCGCGTCGGAAGTACTGCGTGTCAAAAACCTAACAGCTTTTCGGAATATTTCTCGGTAAAATTTCATTGGACAAATTTATTTTAATAATTATTGACATAAATTAGTTCGAACAACGGTGTCTTTCTTGGTGTGCAAGAACGAAATCCTTTGTTTATTTGAACTGTTTTGATTGAGTTTTTTCATACAATGGTGTCAACCGCTTCCATTGTAACTCATTTGGAGGTACAGATCGAATCACTTGAAGATTTTTCTTTAGTTCACTGTATATATGCATTTATGTATTGAACTGCAAGGTTTGAAATTTTTGATGACTCCCGGTAGACTTGCTGTGTACTGATTTGACGTGAATTTCCGTATCGTGTCACTGATGATTGAGGTTGCTATTTCTATCATAAATGAAAATTTCTGTAGCTCAAACTACTGTTTTTGCCAATGAACAATAAGTTTATGCTGTATGTTCTTTCCAGCAATTCTTCAGTATTCGTCATATTAGAATTAGTGCTGAACGATGAGCTAATTCTCGTACACCTCTCGGATGGTGACTGAGGTCCACTGTTCTACGTGAACGAGTAGATCGTTTTTCTAGAAAGTTAACAGCTTTCCTCTTATGTGAACTCCTTTGCAATGTTCAATAACTGTAGTTGTTATTTCTTTTGAACTTATTTTGTGGGCATGTTATATACTTTTTGAGGCAATAATCTAACACTTTATATAGTCGATTTCATATCACTGGTGTACTATTAATGTACAGGGTCATCAATAATTATTGCTGCAAGCTGTTATTCTGGATTTATTTAAATAAATAGCCTATTGAAACACGAAATAATATCGCTGCCAAGTGTCTAAATATTTCAAATAACTAATATTTACTCGATATATTCACCATTGGCGTCGATTACAGCCTGGAGACGCTTGGAGAATGAGCTACCATAGTCACGAATTATCGTATGGGGAATTTCGACCGATTCCTTGCAGAGTTTAGCATTCAGAGCCTATAAACTTTGATGATGGTTTACCGAAACCTTGTGCTTTAGAAAAGACCCGATACTAAAGTCAAGTGGATTTAACCCTTTAACGCCCAAGTGGACTGCAATTTGTTCACTAATGTGTCCTTTAAACTTCACTGTCGAGTGGCAGTTCCTTCCCCATCTTGATAACAGTGATTACGCAATGCCAGGGTCGGTTTAGTGATAGTGGTTGTTATAACGGTAATATGAGTATAAAAATGTGGGCGTTAAAGGGTTAAGTCTGGTGATGAGGGAGGCCATTCCTCCTTCGAAATGAAACTGGGAACATTGGTTGAAAGCTACTCTTGCGTTTTCTTGGCCCCGTGTGAAGGTACCTAATCTTGTTGAAAAGACCATGGACGATTTTTGAAGTGTTTTTTAGCCCAGAGTAACAAAAGTTCTTCAAGAAAGTCATTTCCATAGTGTTTCTTGGTTAAGTTTCACCCCCTGGTTCACAAAATCAATGGACTCCAAGCAGATTCGCTAACGGCGTCCCACACCGTAACTGAAGCAGCTCCCTGTCTTCGGGTAACTATTAGGCCCTCAATCTCACCATCTCGAGACCAAACTCGATCATTCTGGACGTAGAAGGGCTGCTCTACGTCGAACTTCTCGTCACTGAACTCAAGATTGGACAGCGTGCCTTCCTCAATACGAGAGAGAAGAGTTAGGAGTCTGGCGATGCGTTTTTTTCAATTTTCCCAAGTTGTACTTGTTTCTTCATATATTTGTATGGAGACATCTTCAGATCTTGATGAAGGTCAGTGAACATAGTCTTATACGAGACATTCGCCCGTTTGGGAAGACTTTGGATGGACCTATTAGGATTCCTTCGCAGGTTTTCTCTGGTGACCTTTAACCAATTTAGATGTCCTAACGCTTCGGGGGGCGACCTTGCCCCGGCCGATTTTCCTCTTTTCTTGTCTCCTCAAACCTTTAGAGAGTCCTCCAGACAAGAATTCGGTTAACGTTTAAGTTTCTGAAAATATTCCTTGGAGACACATGCCAGCCCTAACAGGTCTAAATTGCAGTTATTTTGTTTAAATTTTTTGCCATTAATAAATATCAAAACCTGAAAATACAGAGAATCATTAGAACTTTTAAAATGGTTTATTAATGAAATATAAAATATTTTAAATTATTGAGTTGTGCGAAAAACGTTACTGTAAATATCGATGAGCCTGTATTCTTACACCAAATTTCAATCCAGTGTACAAAAATAAATAAGAAGGTAAATTTTCAATTGCTTAGCTGTTGCGTTACTTAGGTAAATAAACGTTTGACTGCATACCGGATATTTACTACACCCACTGTAGATCGGTACAAGTTGATGCATGTTATATTATTGAGCTCTCCCAGCTCGTAAGAGTCGCTACGCGCAATTGCCGCCTTACTTCGCCGGAGCTCATAATGAGCCACAACAGCAGGAATTTTACCATGACAATATATTTTTATGAGCTTCTCTCGAAGCCAAACTTGTTAGCGATGTGGTTGGACGATGATAGACGGCCGTGATTTTTCGCAATACCTTTTGACTTGTTTTAGTATTCGTAATGAAAATTTCCACGTAGAAAAAATATTGCTAGCTCTTAATGCAGACAGCTCTATTATGTTACGTCGCTTCCGAGTCATGAAGATTGAACATGTCGTATTATTTATTTCATTACTGCTGGGGCCTTTTGTGTTCGTTAATGTACTGGAAAATTTTAATCTACGTTAATACTATTTCAGCTGTACCATGAAATCTGCTGCCGAAGTGTAAATCTGCCAATTTTCTGTTTCGTATGAGATGGGTTGTTTATTTAACTTTTATCTTAAACTAACAGTATGACTTTCAGGAACTTCATTCATCTTCAACTCACACGTTCTTTAGCACTCATTGTTTTTATGAGTTTAGAATTTCCGTGTCCTTGTTTCCCTCACACTTTAGCAACATTATTCTTCATAGTTGTTTGCTTCCTGCCTCCCTCCTAGGTTTCCGCCTTTTATCTTTTACTCGTGCGCAGTTTCACTCGAACCAGCTCCCTGCACCGGTTGTAAAAACCTCGCTTGCGTCGCAGCAAGCGCCACCTGAAAATGCATTCACAATCTGAAGTCTCGGAAAGAATGAGCTCCATTCTTGCGCCAGCGCGCGCTCTCCTCTCAAAACAAAGGCCGGTTCATCTTAAACTTGAAGATTGCCTCCTAATTCGATCAGGGGACGCAATTGTGCAAGACAGCGGTACGGAGTCGGTCCGTCTGCATATGCGACTCCTACTACTTATTACGATTCGCTCGAAATAGGCAAAGACGTCGAGACTGGGTCTCTAAAGAAGCCCCAAATTTCCCTCTTTTTTTCTTTCCTTTGGGCGAAATGAAACTTGAGTATCCAACCAGAACGATCTGCACGGAGATGATTCTAATGCTGGCTCTCAGATGTGAGTGACGGTAGTGGCTTGTGCAGTGATGGCTGATGGGCCGTAAGTTACGGTGGTGTCTTGTGCAGTGATGGCTGATGGGCCGTAAGTTACGGTGGTGTCTTGTGCAGTGATGGCTGATGGGCCGTAAGTTACGGTGGTGTTTTGTGCAGTGATGGCTGATGGGCCGTAAGTTACGGTGGTGTCTTGTGCAGTGATGGCTGATGGGCCGTAAGTTACGGTGGTGTTTTGTGCAGTGATGGCTGATGGGCCGTAAGTTACGGTGGTGTTTTGTGCAGTGATGGCTGATGGGCCGTAAGTTACGGTGGTGTCTTGTGCAGTGATGGCTGATGGGCCGTAAGTTACGCTAGTGTCTTGTGCAGTGATGGCTGATGGGCCGTAAGTTACGGTGGTGTCTTGTGCAGTGATGGCTGATAGGCCGTAAGTTACGCTAGTGTCTTGTGCAGTGATGGCTGATGGGCCGTAAGTTACGGTGGTGTCTTGTGCAGTGATGGCTGATGGGCCGTAAGTTACGCTAGTGTCTTGTGCAGTGATGGCTGATGGGCCGTAAGTTACGGTGGTGTTTTGTGCAGTGATGGCTGATGGGCCGTAAGTTACGGTGGTGTCTTGTACAGTGATGGCTGATGGGCCGTAAGTTACGGTGGTGTCTTGTGCAGTGATGGCTGATGGGCCGTAAGTTACGGTGGTGTTTTGTGCAGTGATGGCTGATGGGCCGTAAGTTACGGTGGTGTCTTGTGCAGTGATGGCTGATAGGCCGTAAGTTACGCTAGTGTCTTGTGCAGTGATGGCTGATGGGCCGTAAGTGGTAGTGGGTGTTTGTGCAGTGATGGCTGATGGGCCGTAAGCGACGGTGGTGGTTTGTGCAGTGATAGGTGTCATGCCGTAAGTGACTGTGGTGGTTTGTGCAGTGATGGGTGCCATGCCGTAAGTGACGGCGTTTGTGCAGTGATGGGGGCCATGCCATACGTGACGGCGATAGTTTGTGCGGTGATGGGTGCCATGCCAAAAGTGACGGCGGTAGTTTGTGCAGTGATGGGTGCCATGCTAAAAGTGACGGTGGGGGTTAGTGCAGTGATGGGTGCCATGCCATAAATGACGGTGGTGGTTTGTGCAGTGATGGGTGCCATGCCGTAAGTGACGGCGGTAGTTTGTGCAGTGATGGGTGTTATGCTGTAAGTGACGGCGGTAGTTTGTGCAGTGATGGGTGCCATGCCGTAAGTGACGGCAGTAGTTTGTGCAGTGATGGGTGACATGCCAAAAGTAACGGTGGTGGTTAGTGCAGTGACCAGTACGTGGTACAGTGGCGGCTAGAAGTCCTCAAGGTTCACTACAAATTTAGACCACTCAGTCACCCTCCAACTCGCAACTGCCGGTGATAGAACATGGCAGGTGAGGGTGTATTAGTTGCGTTCCCCGCTGACTGCGTTGCTGCTCAACAAATTCTCCCAAAATGTACCTTTGTATCGCATCTTCAGCTGTTCACCTCAAGAGTGTGTTTGGTTTTTGCAAGTTTTACTCCGCTCTGAGCTTTACTCAATAAAAGTGGCCCATTTCTTCTTTTTTGCGTGTTTCGTCATGTGGCAGGCGTATTTTGAAATTAATTTAACGCGCGAGTGTTTTCACTGTTCTATTTGTCCGCTTCATTCATCCAATCTTGGTTGCTTGTGGAGGCTCACTGACGCTTAAAACGCATTCGGAGTGGCTGCAGTGAACAAAACTGTAAAATCAAATTTCCATGTTTTCGTCTCTGAAAATCTTGGCTGCCAGGCTGTTTTTCACCGTGCCTGTTTCGGGAGGGACACGATATATCGAGCTTTAGTAGTGTAACTCTCCTGAAAGTAGTGTAACTTATTCGCTCACCATTATTTCAGTTAGCAATACTCGCCGCTGTTCAAACCGAAGGTTGTGCAAAGTTTTTCTCTGTTTATGTTTGGAGTAGGTTTTTAATTATAATTTTATTTTCTTCAATACGTGCATTTTATAAACAACTTTTGGCTCCGGTAACTGGCTGCTGCGATTTATTCTCCGTGTTTCACGTGAGCAAATTGAATAATTCTTGCGCATGCAGCAACTTTAGGGAGAGTGCTGAACAGCAATTGTCTAGTGCAAGTTGTGTGCTTGCGCTCCGATGGCGATATGAAGCATGCGTGTGCATCACTCTGGATCAGGAGGCAGGACGGTGTACGTGGTTGGTACAAAATCTGTCGACGTGTCGTTTCAGGTGCACTGCGAGAGTTACCGATAGAAATGAAATAATTGCGAGTCATTTATATTCATCAGTTCATCCACTCTGAAGACTATTTATTTTCCGCAGAAACAACGGTATTTGGTGTCGGAGTCTGTTATGAATTAATTTTTATAGCTAAAGTTCTTTTTTAGCTTTTCGTGTAACATTTCTTTCCTTACAGCAGGCCTCTTGTACATATTCTTCTGTATGTACTCGTAATTTTCTAACATCTTTCATCTGTGTTTATCTCTATCCCTTGCAATTCTTGTCGCGCAAATAGTGCTTAATCCGATCAATCTTAATATCAATAAGTGTGGTGCACAGCTCATACAGTTTGTTTGAAGAAATTCGTAACAAAATCTTGACCTTTTGCCTAAAATTCGCATTGTTTTGTTGGTAAAACTATGAGAGTTAGCAGACTAAAACGTGACAGTTTGTGGACCAAAGAGGGACATTTTTTGGCCTAAACCGTGACATTTTATTGACAAATCTACAAGCTTTGTATTGTGTTGGCACAATCGTGCCATTTTACGATCTTGTTAGTCTTTTTCTTATTGGCTGTCAGGAGGGCTAGGATACGAGATGCGTTCGATTATGTCTCGATGGCGCGCTGTTCTCCATGTATTTTCTTCCTAGTGCTTCTCCTACTAACTCTTCAAATGAACTCATGAATAAATTTTGGGTATAAGGGCACAATGCTGCACTATTTCGCTAGACATCCAAAGGTCGATATTTCTTAGATACCATAGCTTTTTACTGTAAAATACGTAATATAACTTGCGTTCAAAGCATGTATGCGCTCAGCGTAAGTTGTTTTCGTTGCTTCATGCGAGCGTGAACAGGCCTCATCGCAAGACGGTGCTCGTTACCATCGCTTCTCTGAGGACGGCGGGGCATTCCTCTCAAATGCTGTATCGTGGATACTGAACTCGTTGGCTCGCTCGAAGCCGTCGTGTGGATGTTCAGATCAGAGTTCAAAAATTGTTGCACTTGATACATTTACCTACAACGGTAACATTCAGTATGTGAACTTGCGAATTGTCTGCTCAAGCAACAGTTTTCAGTTTTCAACCTCGTTGAAAGTTCTCTTACTGTAAGTGTATTATAATATTCAACCATTATTTTTTGTGATTGAGATGAATGTGTAAATTATTTCTTAGTACTTACGCATAGAGGAATTGGATGTTTGAGTTTGAGGTTGTCAAGTATATTCTTTCATTGGACTTTTAAGTGGCTGTGTTTTTTTTTATGGTTGTATTCAGACGCTCTTCGATCTCAGTCAGGGTGAAATGATGGAACTACGTAGGTCGGGAGTGTGAAACTGTTAGCGCTATACGAGTGCTGTGATTTTCAAATTCGTTCATACTACTTCATAACTTCAAAGCCGTCATGGCTCTCGTTCAGGAATTTTATGCTTCTCATATAATTTCTCTTTGTAAGTTTGTGTTCTAGTCGAAAAAATATTGACTTGTTTCAGCATGCTCGTAGGTTTTCCGCCATCAAGGAGGAGAGCGTGGTTGCTAATGCTGTTGTTTGCGTCACCTGTCACTTGGATCGCTTATACCTAAGGTCTCACCTCGGTAGCAATATGCCGAGAAGAGGAACGACCAATTAAAATTTCTACTTCCGTCCTACAACAGCGGTAAATTTCAGGGCTGTCGAGGATGAACATATAGTCCTATATCACTTCAGTGTAAAGACATCTTTAATATTAGTCGAGTTGTCATCGATAGCGTTGCCCCTTTTAAGATTGAGTTTCAGATATGTGATACGCTTAATTGCTACTTGATACAGAGGGAGAGCATGCACGCGAATTCATCAAACATGCGATGGCAGATGGTGTGAACCATCATGGGGGTATTGCTTCCTCCCCCCCAATGGAGAGAAGCTGCTTCTCAATGCTTGCTAGTAAAGAAGATCGTGTGTACGCTAATAAAGCTCCGACTTGCAATAGATGAGACCTACTCTCTTTTCCTTAACAGAAGCACCTCGCGATGCTCTCAAGAGAAGCGCACAGAGATGGTGAAAACAAGTTCTCACTTGCAATAGATGAGACCTACATGGGCAAGTAAAGTCTCCTCCCCGTAATAGATAAAGCCTTTCCTTAATAGGTAAAGTCTCGGTCTGTAATAGATAAACTTACAAATGCCGCTGCTCGAGCGGCACCGGACAGATGACTTCGTTTCATGCTCCGCCGGCGGCTGCTGCAGAGCGATGAGTTGGTGGCAGAGCCGAGCGCGGCCCAGAGTGCCTTGCTTGCACTGCAGCACTCCTTCTCTGCTGGCGTTGCTTCTGTGTGGGGCTTGGGAGCGAACAACATCTTCCTTTAAGTGCTTCTTTTAGTAATATTCCCTCTTTCTTGTTGTCTTTTCCTTGCGATCTTTGGTCTGTTATATTTTTGCTCAGCATCTGTCGTTGGATCTTGTAGTATGTTGTGTGTGTGCATCTCTGTTTTTTGTGGTTTGATTTTATATTACAACTTTTTTGTCCTTTTTGTTTTGTGGACATTGGTTATTTTCTTGCTGGCCATTCCCACAATCCATAATTATTGAATTTGAAACAAGCACTATGCTGGAAAATTCTTATTTTTTTAAATACTGATAATGATATGATGCCATTAAACGGACTTTAAGTTTTCGTTATTATTTAACGTACAACGAAAGAATAATATATTAAGCTAACCATATATTTTCGTTTATACTTTAGTAATACCTGATGTACGAATAATAAATTTTATTGTTTTATTTTCTCTAATTTTATTCTTATTTTAGCTCTGCTTTGGTGAGCTCATTAGCTTGGGCAGTGAGTAACCCTCGTGTAAAAGTTAGTTCCTTGCGCCTCTACACGGCATCGCTGTTCAATTAACATCGCCTTCTGCTACAGCAATACGGGCCGTGGCAGACTGTTGTGGTTCCAGTTAACGCAGTTTTCAACTTAATTATTTGTTCCATTTTTTCGGCTTTTCAATGAGGCAGCTAATTTGTCTTTTCTGCAAACTATTGGTTAGCGGAGCCGCTGTAGTTGCTGCCTCGCTTCATTTGGTTGGAGCGAGGAAATCTTCATTGGTCTAAACGCTCGCAGCATAACCATGCAATTATCTTCTTCTCGCTTCACTCTCGCACTCGACCCTCTTTCGTGGCTCGAGAAAATGCCATGACATTACTTGATCTTATATTATTTCTGAACCGCTACTTATATTTCAAAGAAATAAATTAAACTGCCATGAAAGTTATTCCTCATTGTCCTCTTACCGTGATCAAACTAAGGCCAAACTTGGTTTATTACTGGAGTTCGTTCGTATAACGTTGTCGGTGATTGTTTCGTATGAATTTTGTACATAAATTTATTCGTATTGTCATGGAAAGTGTTGTACTTTTGCAGGCATTGCTCATGACTACCGAAATGAAATTATTAGACTGAGCTTGCGCTGCTCAATAATCTCGATAAAATAGGAGAGCGAAAGCTATTGCTGCACATGTTGATAAATAATTTTTTTGGCAAACCGTTGGTACCTCGTCGTCGTGAATTCTCGGATTCTAACTTCTCCCTAGTAGGAAATGAATTTAGTACACCTTCCTTTTGTTCGCGATGTGACCTTTTTTCTCTTATTTTGTGCATGGAATTGAAAGCGTACTGAACTAGTCGTTAACTCCGCGATGAGGGCTATATTCTTCCGAAAACTCCCTGGTACAGGCTTACTGCTTACTTTGGAGACTAATTAAAACACGTTGGTGATGTTAGTTCTGCAATGTCATTAAAGTTACGGATCCATTTATTCAGGCAGGTGCGAATGTCTTGCTGAAAATTTTAGAATTGATCGGCTAAATGCAGTTTCTGGTAGTGAATTTTTCCTTACGATAGATTACATTAAAATTCTTGTACTGTGGTTTTGTGAATTCTTGTCCGTCTAAAATTCTATACTGTGAATTTTCTAAAATTTTTGTACTGTGAATTTTTTGTGCTGTGGTTTTGTGAATTCTTGTCCGTCTAAAATTCTATACTGTGAATTTTCTAAAATTCTTGTGCTGTGAATTTTTTGTACTGTGGTTTTGTGTGCCAAGTCCGTCTGTCAGCGTTGAATTATCTCAACAGTTATCCGTTAATTATAATCAACAGTTTGGTGTCTGTTCACGTAATCTCGCGATGAATCAATCATGTTTTGAGCATTTCATTTGAAATGCTCGTTAAAACGTTTTTTATTACTAGTGGCAAACGACTGGTTTTTAATTCATACTGGGTTTCCCTTTGCTAAGTTGTGCGACTGAGCAAATTTGTACCATCGGACGCAAATTTGTTATCGGACCTATAGTTCGTAAATTTCTGATGCATCTCTAACGTTTCCTTCTGTTGGTGTCCTCATGTGGTCGAGTTGCTATCGCTCTAGTTCACAACTGGAACTTCGTTGCTAGCGTCATGGTAGACGAAAGACATGGCTAGCGTCAGACAACGTGTGGACCGTGTTAGCCGTGCTGATAATTTTCAACATGCTTCATTGGGACACTGAGCATCTGCTTAACCCTTTCCTTCCCAGCACTTTAATTTTTAAGGGACAAATTTCCTAATGTAATTTCAGTCATTACCCTGAAATATCAGCAAAATTGCCCTAGCATGCTTTTTTTTCTGCATAAGCAGGTGCTTACTTCCTTTTCGACACGTTGACTACGATTGCGCGTGTTGTGAAGTTGGTTTGGTTAGGTTGTAAAAAACAGACTGGCAAAATCGAATTATTTGCTTGAATAAGTTTCTGTCCTTTGTATGAATTGTACAAAATGTAAGAGCTCAATAATATTTTCATGGTATGATAAAATTTCTTCAAAAAAGGTCGCAAAATAATTTGAAATGCCATACATTTTCATTGGTGCGTGTATGTGTATGAACATAATACCTAGTAGTAAACATTTGTACCACTCCGTGGTCAAAGTGTTAAATTGAAAAAAAAAATTATGCTCTAAAAATGTATGCTTCGACACCAAAAAAATGACCGAAAAATCTGAGAAAAAATATCAATTTAGTTTCTGCTTAATTTTATCTGTAAATACATCCACGTACGAAAAACTTGCTCAAGGTAAATAAAAAAGGATTAAATGTATTGCATAGACTACGAAGCTAACATTGAGTGGATATCAATAGCAAATTGCACGTGTCAAATTTCTGGAATGTCAAAAGACATAGTTGCAGGAATATTATTAATTGCCCTAATTTTGTCATTTACTTCAAATTATTTCCCTACTAGCTGAATTCCCCTGAAAGTTTGTCAATTTCCCTAAACTGGAAGAACTAGTCAGTCTGGGAACTGGAGTTCCCGTCGAGAAGCAAAGGGTTAAGTGATGTGTTCCGTTATCTGTGGTGTCCTTCACTTGCAATTCGCGTTGCCATCAACTATCTACCCTCGTCCTGCGCCTGCGCTTGTTGTAAATGTGACTACTTTGTGCACCGCGCTCCTCCTAACTTGCTCAGTTGTCCTCGTGTTTCTTTTCTTATCTGACACCTCTCGCCCCATGTATCATGATGGGTGTGTGCTGCCTTATACTCGTTTCATTTTGCGCGTTCAAGTGTTCAATACAGTATTGCAATCATTTTACATTCACATGGTGTATTCCATATTGTTTTATAATTCATTTACCTATTGTGTGTATTAGTAAATGGTATATCATAATTCTTGAACTATGAGTTTTGTAAAAGGGACTCTTTTTAGAGTTCGCTTATCTGTATTGAAAATTTTGTGTTATTTCTCTCACGAGATTTTTAGGTCTCTTATGAGAAAATACAGAGAGAGTTGTCAAGAAGAGGAATCTAAATCTCGAGTAATTCTAAAGAAAATAGCCCAGATGAAAGATTACGATACAAGAGTTTATTAAGCTTTACCTATGTGGGGAAATAATGATTGGATATTGCAAAAAAATTCTAGCGTAAACACATCGAGATAATTACAACATATAAAGAAAGATAAGAGTTGGTTGGCCTCGAGGCAACATTGAAATTGGAGGGAGGGCAAGTGCAACCATCAAGGGAGAGAAAATGTGCGAAATATTAATGCAATTCATCAAAATAGGGTAGTCATTATATATCGTCATTAAACGCAGGGAGATTGCAATGCGTGAAGTTCATATTTCGAACCCTCATAATTCTGTATTATTTCCTATTTAGTTCATTGTACGATCTTTAGACTCACAAAATACCCATACGTGATGTAGTAACGTGATTAACTTCTTCTTCTATTGACGTGATCACTCGGTGCGCACGTGTTGTGTTCATTTTCATTTATCCTCCAACTTGAGGTGATTTCAAAGTCCAGAGCGTGAAAAATTTCACGTGAGTTCTCCGGAGATTTCATTACAATTTCAATTCTCAAATCCTTTTATATTTCAGCTGACGCTGATTGTAATGATTGCCGTGCAGTTTACGTATTTCTGCGTGATGACAGTACCATTACAATGTGGTGGCTCAGGTCAGTGAGTGCCTGAGTGCAGGCAGCACCGGAGCGATCGCGGTGTGTTGCGCGGCGCTAAGTTGCCTGGCAACTCGCGTTGTGGGCTCACAGAACACTCGGCGAGCGCTGCGCCTGTTTTCAACTGAGATCGTGTTGTTCCTAATTGCGCCATCTTTTGTACTTTCTTCACTCACCTAAATATTGACTGTGGAGAAAAAGTTTTGTACCACACCTAAGTCTCACCTCTACTTAGCGCAGTTCATTTAACGAATTCTTGATTATCTAAAAAAAACTATGAAAAAAAGAGTGCAAAGAAGAGCTCGCATCGTGATGTAAAATTGAATTGTAAACAGATTCTTATGCAGCAACTTTTGTGAGACTTGAAACTAAAAATATGCGTAATTTTTAGCTTGGAGACTTGAATTCTACCGCGCAAATTTTTTCACAAAAAGCACACTATGGTCACTAGAAATTGGAACTAGAATTTTTACTTACTTTTCCTCAAATAAGTAAAAAACATTTACTTGGAAAATTATTGAGAAAAGCACTTGCAATGAAATTCAACGGCTGGTGGATTCAATGCCACTCTCCGACCATATAATATAAGGGACAAATCCCATTTTCTGTACTAACTCAAATTGCAATAGTACCAAGCCGTCGCAAAATAAGACATAAAAGTAGTTCAACTGATCGCGCAATCGCCAAGTGAAGTTTACATGTGATTTAATATTGTCGGACTACTGCAGTGTACTGGATAAATTTTTATAATACTTCTGAAATGGATTAAATAAAACTTATTTTTCCACCCCAATAGTTTTTATACTCCCACATTTTTTCGTCGCGTGTGTTGAACTCCGCACTTCTATCGTGCGTGAGTTTTAAAAGCCACTAATACAGCGCTGCGTGTATCTGCGGCAACAAGCGTTACCTCTCATGGTAACCACTCATGCGGATGCAACTATTGTATCTATGGGAATCAGCGCTCTGTGGGAGAAAATTCGCTGTCCCGTGCTGAAGAGTTGATAGGCCTTCCTTTTATTGAAATCGAATAGGTATTTTATTTTGTTATGGGCCTTTTTGTCGATTAACTGCAGCCCTGTTTTTCAGATCCTACAACTTTCTTCTTCAACTTTTGTCTTTTTTTAATAAACCTCTAACTTACTGTTCGTATACGCAGTGCATCTTGTAGGGAAACACACATTGAGTATAGATTCTTCTATACTAACTCCGTCTTAAATGTTGTCTTCCTCTATTCAAAATACTTTTATTGTGGATAGAGAGGCTCAAACTAACTTATCTAAACGAATATACTGTTTCATCTACGTAGCCCGACTAGGGTGAAGCCTGCTTGCGTGAACCAAACTGCAGAACTACTCGTTACTTCCACTTCCAATGGTGCAATGTCAAAATTTCCTTCAGGGCTGATATTGAATTTTCAAGCTTCCTGTTTACCCGCGTGAATTTAAATATTCGTGATATTTCGTTTTCTCTCCGCATCTTCTTCGTCAGCTACCACATGTTCACAGGGAAGTCGAGTGGTACAATCAAAATTATTTGTTTGCTATTTTTTTGCCATTTTTCTAGCGTTTTAAAGAAAACGGATTAAAAGATAGTACGCGGTGTTTCCTTCTGTAGTCTTATCGCCTTAGTCTCTCGCTGATGCCTAGGTGCAGTTTACCTTTCTGAAACATAGTTTTTCGCGTTCTGATTGCTTTCAGGGTTCAATGCACCCATGTAAGTAAGTTTTGAGTGCAAAATACAAATTCCACTTTCGGAAAATTTTACGAGCTTATAATTTTTTGCCCCCCTCAGGGGGATACAACTATTGTATCTATGGGAATTAGCGCTCCCAGGGGAACCATGTGAGGGCCCGAGCTAAAGGTTAGGTAGGCTTCTTTTTTGTTGTAATAAAATAGGTTTTTGTTTTGTTACGGACCATCTTTTTTCGGTTCACTGCTGTCCTGTTTTTCAGCACCTACTACTTCCTTCTTCAAATTTTTTCTTGTTTCATGAACTTCTTTCCTAGCTTACTGTTTCTGTGCACTTTGTGCATAGATTCCGCGTTCCCTCAACTCCATACTAAATGGTGCCTTCCTCTTTCCTCTCTTGGAACATCTTTGTCGTGGTTAAGGGAGGCTAAAACTTTCTTATATAATAATAATAAATTTTTTTGCGTGTGTACGTAATTTGATTATTGCAGTGAGAAGTTCTCAGCAGCACGCACTCGTTGCATCCTCCTAATGGAACTCGTTGGTGTCGCTCGGAGACGTCTGCTGTAAGCGCTCATTTCAGCATGTGCAATTTACTAACAAGCTCTCAGGCATATTTTGCCTCACGTTTTCGACGTGTAGATTAAAAGTACGTAACTATCAAGTAGTTTAGTGTGTGTGTGTTCTTCGACATTTTATTTTGTTTGCGGAGATTTTTTGTCATAAAGCTTTTATGTTCAGGGAACTTTACATTTTTTCTGATGTGAAAAAATTCATTCAAAATTTCCACAGCGTAGTTTAAAACGTTTTGTCTCTTGCACTGATGTGCAGTTCGCTCCGTAGTATTCAAGTGGCGATGCGATTTGTCGAATAACTTGGTGTCAGTACTGCCAATTATATTTGAAAGTTTGAGATTACTCTCATTGATACTCATCACTGATTTGTACTGCATCGTTCACATTGATTTACCCTACTTGTAGTTTTTGCCCAGCGCATAAAGATGCTGCTCACCTGTTTTTCCTCAGCGCCACCCGTTTTTTTGGGCCGCGGACTTTGTTACGGCGCGCAAGATAAGAAGTTCGTAACGGTGGGCCTGACTGGACCCTCCACTGCTACGCTTTTATCTCAGCGCTCGTGCCGCCGCCCTCACCACCAAATTGACTGCATAAATGCTTTTCTAATTTTTCCGTCGTCGCTTCCGCAGTTAGTTATCTTTTCGTGAAGTACTCTTCTTTTCGATTGAAATGTTTTGCAATGGAAGTATTCTAATTTTCGATAAGTATTTCGACATGTCCAATAGATTCGAGCTCCATCGAATGGGTATCTCTCTATCAAATCCAATCGAATGATTAGAATAGGTAGCTCACTAGAGCTGGATGAATTATTGCATATCGTACGTTTTCTTGTGAAAATTACCCAAACATACATATTTTAATGTTCTAGATCAGGGAGGAGATGTTCTATCATTATGTAGCGTTTTTCCTCTGATGTGTATGCGCCGTCTCTTCGTCCAACCCAAAGAGTATGAGCAACTCTTGTACTGTTACATGTTATTCTTGTATCCTTCATATTCTGAGAAGCTATTCAGATTTTTACAATAACTTTTCTTTCTTACTTTATTTTGAGAAAACATCACAATGTTTGATGCTGCGACTACACATTTCTGTTTTTCTATGACCATCAACCCAAAATGTTCACTTCTAATGTCGGATTAGACAGGTGGCAGTTCATGACGGTTTTACCAACTTAGCTCGAATGTACTGGAAAATGCTTTAACTAGGCAAAATGCCTTACAAAAGACTACGACCGTAGTTTCATGAGTTACTGTAGAACGGCCGAAAGGATACTCCGTTGGAATCACCATTGTGTCAACACAGTTGGATTGTGGGACTCGATTACCAGTGTTTACTTGCGCCTCGATTACCGGAGTTTACTCCAGTACGCTTGTCATCCCAAGAGCCCGCTGGAGGAGGGCAGCTTGAGTCATTATTGCAGTTAGGGTGCGCGACCCATTTCCGGCGAGGCGAGCTTATATTCGAAGGCGTTGTCAGGTTATCTTTCAGCGAGGTGCCTGCGTGAGAGCATATGGCCCCCGAGGCCGCCAATCTGAAGCCGTTAGCGTCATCGCCATCTGCCGTGAGGCTTCATCTGCCCTGCGCCGCCTCATCCCGCGTGCGAGGTGCGCTGCTTTCCGCCGATTCTTGTCTCCGAAGGCCTGAGCTCTGAAAGCTTAAAAACCCTTGAATGATTTCTGAATTATAATCCGAAAATAATGTCTTAATTTTCAGTAATGATTTGGAGTACTGTGCTATATATACTTTTGGAGCACAAAATCACCATCTAACGAAATTCACTTTCATGTTTTCCTCTCATAATGTACCACACTCTCACAAACGTTGAACGTGTGTTTTTCGGTTTAACTAAATCTCACGTTCACGTTGAGTCATTTAGGCTTTCGATGATAATATTTACATATATCAGCAACTTGAAATTAGAGAACTGTGCCAGGCTCAGTGGACAGCTGTTTTTACAAATCCAAACGTGCAGGTCATGTTTCTGCCCCTGTGAGTTAGGGTTGTCAAAATTTAGTTGAGGATATTTCTCTCTTCTGTGATTATATGCATTCATTGCGTCGTATTTTGGTGGTGGAGCGCCCCTATCATCCGCAAGTGATGGTTGATCGCATATTTTGGTGTGGATGACGGCTTTCGTGAGCGTGTTGTTGCTGCCAGCTGTCCAGATGAGAGCTTCTGCTGAGTAGTCTGGTGCTTCGGGGCGCCTCTCAACTAATGTCATAGATGTTCTGCAGCCTGAGAAGAGCCTATTTTTTCGGGAATAACTGATCCTGCCGAATATTAATGAGTTCATTAGGAGCACCACGTCTGGCCGGCGATGCCATATTCCTCAGAGCGGCAACACTCCTTGCGTTTCTCTCGCTCTGTCTCGTTCTCTGGCGCACTCTTTTGATGCTTATAATTAGGCTGGAGCTTCTCTGTCATTCCTATTACTGGTCAGGAAACTCTTATGCTTTAACAGACCATTAATAAGAAGGGCCACACGCTCCTAAGCGGACTTCATTACGGCGCCTAATGAGCGTTGCAGAGACACTTTCAGCTTCAGTCGGACTCTACACGATGCTGTTTGTGCTGCCTGGCTCTTCTAAAGCATGCACTCTCGGCCAGTTTACTTCCACTGCGGAGTTCTGCGACTCAGTCTTGGTATTAACTCTTTTTATAATATTGCTCCTAACATCAGTTATACCATCAGTCCTTGTTTTTTAATGTTTCTGCGAGCGTACGAGCCTAGACATTTCACATCAACGAATGTGTCCTCCCTGATTTTTTAACTGCTGCAGCACTTGCATCAAATTTCGCTAGAAAAGTGTAGAACTGTGATTTATTTTAATTATACTACGGTTTTATGAGTATGAAAGACTATTACCAGTAGGCAGCTAAAAATCTACCAAAATTGAAAAATATATAAATCAAAACTTAACACGTTCACTGCGTATTGGGCCACATGTGCATCAAGAGGTCAATTGCCCACTTACGTGCCGGTATCAATGCACGACATTTTATCTGTTTCGCGATGTTTTTGCAAAATAATTGTTATCATGCGAGGTGAAATGTTATCGTGCAATTGTATTCTTCATATTCATTAGGAAGAATTAAAATTTATTCAAGCTGTAAAATCGATTTCCCTATTCTGCTACTTACAACCTAACCAAACCAACCGTTAACAACCGCGGAAACGCAGTGAACGTGTAAAACTTATTATGGTACGAAGCAATAAATAAGAACTTCTTTGAAAATAATTGAAAATTGTTATTGGTACTGAGCTTCTGTAAAATTATCTTGTTATTTTTGATGAAAGTATTTAAAAAGTGTAACTATCGCTGTGCCTTTTTGTACAATTTAAAAAAGTATTTCAGTTCTTGTTTGCCTCTTCTGAGGGACATGACTATTGTACCTAAGGGAATTAGCGCTCACAGGGAAGATGCGGCGTCTCAAGCTGAAGGTTAAGAAGGTCTTCTTTTTATTGGAATGGAAAAGGTTTTTTATTTATTGCTGATGTTTTTTCAATTACCTATTATTTTATTTTTCAATTTTTATTTCGGTTTTTGAACTTCTTTGAATCATGCCATTACAATGCACAAGGCGTAGGGACACACCCTATGTTTATAGATTCTACGTTTCCTTTATTCCGTACAAATTGGTCCCTTCCTCACTTCTTACTTGAGAATGCATTTCTTGTGGTGAGGAGATATCAAATTAACTCATTTAATCTCTAACTTCAAGCGATAAAATTATGTCCCTAATTTGGAAACGTTCGGCTCTGGAGGGCTGCATGGACAGTTAGTGGTGTATGAACCTGAAAAATTATAGCTTCTATGATCAATGCGTCTGCCTCATAGATTTGCGAACCCATTTTTTGGAATGTAATTTCAAAATGATGTACATGTCTGGCTCTCCATGGCAGCGTCATGTCAGCTATTGTTTCCCTCTATTGCTCTCAGGTCAGAGGGAAATAATTAGTTTTAGCCATCAAAGGCCGTCATCAACTTGTACTTATGGTGACGCAAATGATTCAACATTTATTTTTAAAACTTTGTTCGAATGATTGTATTTCTCTCTCGCGATCTGATTTCAAGTCTCTGCAGATACGAAAAAAATAGCTTTACTTCAGGTTTGTTTGCATTAGGCATGTGTTAATAATGCAAGTTTGAGCAAATGTTAACCGTTTTGGGTCGTGATCGCTGTCATTAGTCAAGGGGACTTGGCACTCTTCGGGTATGTGTAGGAAACCTAAGCGCCACGGCTCAAGGAAGTGTGCAGATGGTGTCAGTCTGTGTCAACATACCATTAGGGAACCAGCGCTCCTTAGAGGGTAACCTTAGCTACTCACCGCGGAACTAGCAAAACTTGTTGCAAAAGTCTGCGGTTGGTTTAGTTAGGTAGGCCTTATCTTCCATTCTGTATTATCTTCCCTCTCTCTCGTGCGGGAGGCAGGCGCACCTTGAAAGCGACCTCCTGCTTTAAGTGTCTTCGTTTCGTTTGAATTCTTAACACTTATTAGCGCCCCCAGGAGGTACGTTAGGTTACCTCAGTTATAGATCGATAATCGAGACTGGTATTTTTGATGCTCACTTTTTCAATTTTCATACCTTTATTGACTCTTCTTTGTCTTTCCTTCTCCTTCATTCCTGACGCAGCTTGAGCTGGGTATCATGTTTGAGAACGCGCATTGTGTATAGATTCACAGTCTTCTATTGTCAGTACTAAATGATCACTTCTTTTCGCTGTTTTCGGGTCGCATTTTGTGTGGCTGTGAAGTCATCAAACTAACTGATACTGATCCTATTTATTCATCTTCCATTTTTTGTCTCATCAAGATGCTCACGCCACTTTACCGATTTTCAGCGATTATTTCCGCTGAGCTGAAAAGGATGTATAAGCTTAAATATAAGGATAAAAATAATTATATCGTTAAACTGAATTATAAACAGTAATGCCTCGATTTAATTAGCTACCTTCGTCAGGAAGCTTCAGAATTTTCTAGCTATTGAATGAACCCTTTGTACTCTAAGTCCTTTGTATGGTGTCCTATTTTATATTGTTCGACAAACATATTTACGTAAGAAACATTATATTTGATTTGCTTTGCCCCTTTCAAGCATTTTTCTATTCACACTACATAAAAATATAAATGAATAGCTGCCGTGTTTGTTATTTGTGGTGATTTTACCTCACAAGACATTTTTGTCTCTATTGAACATTGAAATGAAATGTGTCAAATACGTCTGAGGAATAGTTTTTACTGCTGTGGATTTCGCGCCTCTGACCACAATACTTCATTTAGAGCCACTAATTCGCGATATGTGGGTGCTTGTATGTGTGTTACTCCAGTTGCTTTGTAAGCTCAAAGAATGGTGTTATTCAAATGAAATCATTCGTGGTTTAGATAGCTTTACTCTAACGATTACCCCCAGGAGGATACAGCTAGTGTGTCTATTGAAATTAGCGCTCTCTGGGGAAAATGTGAGGCGCCGAGGTGTGAGTTAAGAAAACCTTCTTTTTGTTGAAATAAAACATGTTTTTCATTTTGATGAGATCCATATTTTTTTCGGTTTACGGCTGTCCTGTCTTTCAGCCCCACCATCTTTCTTCTTCAACTTGTAGCTTATTTTATGGCTTTCCTTCTTAACTTCCTGTTTCTATGTGCAGGGAATCTAAGGCAAGCGCACACCTTGTGCGTATGATCCACGTTCTCTTTACGCTACCTTAAATGGAGCCTTCATCTTTCTCTCTTGGGAACGCCTTTGTTGCGGTTAGGGAGGATTAAACTAACATCTAATGTAATGTTCCCGCTTTAATTTTTTTCTCGTGGTTATTGTAAGGTATCTATCTCTACGTTAGCAGTGTTATGCCTGATCCTGTTAGGACCAGGAACACGATCAAGCATTCGTGTCCCCTTATTTTGTTACTAAAGCAATCTCGGTAATACCGTGCACATCAGTCGCAGAGCTGTTATGTCTCAATTCTTTCATTTCCTTTCTTGCTTATTAATTTTATTTAGCAGTAGCAGCTGCTCATTGAACTGCTGTTCATTTGATGGCGTGATCACGCAGTCCCATTGGAATATTACTTCTTTTTTAACACAGGTTTGGTGAGTTCATTTCTGATTTAGTGGACTTATTTTCAGGGAATCTGATGGTGGATCTCTTGTGTCACTCTTCTAGATTCTTGTGATGAACCTCTCTGTATTCATGCGCCCTCGAACGAGATTCTAATTGCTCTACTTGCATATCTTATGCGAACGTTGACTGGTCTCCGCGCATAATTTAATTGGCTTGTTTTCGGTGTCGCTGGCCTGATTTTTCTCTGTCAAGAGTTTGCATTTGCATAAAGGAGGCTCTAGTAATCGCGCAGGCCTTGCTTGCAAGCCTGCCTGTGTGCCTGCCTGCCTGCCTGCCTGCCTGCCTGCCTGCCTGCCTGCCTGCCTGCCTGCCTGCCTGCCTGCCTGCCTGCCTGCCTGCCTGCCTGCCTGCCTGCCTGCCTGCCTGCCTGCCTGCCTGCCTGCCTGCCTGCCTGCCTGCCTGCCTGCCTGCCTGCCTGCCTGCCTGCCTGCCTGCCTGCCTGCCTGCCTGCCTGCCTGCCTGCCTGCCTGCCTGCCTGCCTGCCTGCCTGCCTGCCTGCCTGCCTGCCTGCCTGCCTGCCTGCCTGCCTGCCTGCCTGCCTGCCTGCCTGCCTGCCTGCCTGCCTGCCTGCCTGCCTGCCTGCCTGCCTGCCTGCCTGCCTGCCTGCCTGCCTGCCTGCCTGCCTGCCTGCCTGCCTGCCTGCCTGCCTGCCTGCCTGCCTGCCTGCCTGCCTGCCTGCCTGCCTGCCTGCCTGCCTGCCTGCCTGCCTGCCTGCCTGCCTGCCTGCCTGCCTGCCTGCCTGCCTGCCTGCCTGCCTGCCTGCCTGCCTGCCTGCCTGCCTGCCTGCCTGCCTGCCTGCCTGCCTGCCTGCCTGCCTGCCTGCCTGCCTGCCTGCCTGCCTGCCTGCCTGCCTGCCTGCCTGCCTGCCTGCCTGCCTGCCTGCCTGCCTGCCTGCCTGCCTGCCTGCCTGCCTGCCTGCCTGCCTGCCTGCCTGCCTGCCTGCCTGCCTGCCTGCCTGCCTGCCTGCCTGCCTGCCTGCCTGCCTGCCTGCCTGCCTGCCTGCCTGCCTGCCTGCCTGCCTGCCTGCCTGCCTGCCTGCCTGCCTGCCTGCCTGCCTGCCTGCCTGCCTGCCTGCCTGCCTGCCTGCCTGCCTGCCTGCCTGCCTGCCTGCCTGCCTGCCTGCCTGCCTGCCTGCCTGCCTGCCTGCCTGCCTGCCTGCCTGCCTGCCTGCCTGCCTGCCTGCCTGCCTGCCTGCCTGCCTGCCTGCCTGCCTGCCTGCCTGCCTGCCTGCCTGCCTGCCTGCCTGCCTGCCTGCCTGCCTGCCTGCCTGCCTGCCTGCCTGCCTGCCTGCCTGCCTGCCTGCCTGCCTGCCTGCCTGCCTGCCTGCCTGCCTGCCTGCCTGCCTGCCTGCCTGCCTGCCTGCCTGCCTGCCTGCCTGCCTGCCTGCCTGCCTGCCTGCCTGCCTGCCTGCCTGCCTGCCTGCCTGCCTGCCTGCCTGCCTGCCTGCCTGCCTGCCTGCCTGCCTGCCTGCCTGCCTGCCTGCCTGCCTGCCTGCCTGCCTGCCTGCCTGCCTGCCTGCCTGCCTGCCTGCCTGCCTGCCTGCCTGCCTGCCTGCCTGCCTGCCTGCCTGCCTGCCTGCCTGCCTGCCTGCCTGCCTGCCTGCCTGCCTGCCTGCCTGCCTGCCTGCCTGCCTGCCTGCCTGCCTGCCTGCCTGCCTGCCTGCCTGCCTGCCTGCCTGCCTGCCTGCCTGCCTGCCTGCCTGCCTGCCTGCCTGCCTGCCTGCCTGCCTGCCTGCCTGCCTGCCTGCCTGCCTGCCTGCCTGCCTGCCTGCCTGCCTGCCTGCCTGCCTGCCTGCCTGCCTGCCTGCCTGCCTGCCTGCCTGCCTGCCTGCCTGCCTGCCTGCCTGCCTGCCTGCCTGCCTGCCTGCCTGCCTGCCTGCCTGCCTGCCTGCCTGCCTGCCTGCCTGCCTGCCTGCCTGCCTGCCTGCCTGCCTGCCTGCCTGCCTGCCTGCCTGCCTGCCTGCCTGCCTGCCTGCCTGCCTGCCTGCCTGCCTGCCTGCCTGCCTGCCTGCCTGCCTGCCTGCCTGCCTGCCTGCCTGCCTGCCTGCCTGCCTGCCTGCCTGCCTGCCTGCCTGCCTGCCTGCCTGCCTGCCTGCCTGCCTGCCTGCCTGCCTGCCTGCCTGCCTGCCTGCCTGCCTGCCTGCCTGCCTGCCTGCCTGCCTGCCTGCCTGCCTGCCTGCCTGCCTGCCTGCCTGCCTGCCTGCCTGCCTGCCTGCCTGCCTGCCTGCCTGCCTGCCTGCCTGCCTGCCTGCCTGCCTGCCTGCCTGCCTGCCTGCCTGCCTGCCTGCCTGCCTGCCTGCCTGCCTGCCTGCCTGCCTGCCTGCCTGCCTGCCTGCCTGCCTGCCTGCCTGCCTGCCTGCCTGCCTGCCTGCCTGCCTGCCTGCCTGCCTGCCTGCCTGCCTGCCTGCCTGCCTGCCTGCCTGCCTGCCTGCCTGCCTGCCTGCCTGCCTGCCTGCCTGCCTGCCTGCCTGCCTGCCTGCCTGCCTGCCTGCCTGCCTGCCTGCCTGCCTGCCTGCCTGCCTGCCTGCCTGCCTGCCTGCCTGCCTGCCTGCCTGCCTGCCTGCCTGCCTGCCTGCCTGCCTGCCTGCCTGCCTGCCTGCCTGCCTGCCTGCCTGCCTGCCTGCCTGCCTGCCTGCCTGCCTGCCTGCCTGCCTGCCTGCCTGCCTGCCTGCCTGCCTGCCTGCCTGCCTGCCTGCCTGCCTGCCTGCCTGCCTGCCTGCCTGCCTGCCTGCCTGCCTGCCTGCCTGCCTGCCTGCCTGCCTGCCTGCCTGCCTGCCTGCCTGCCTGCCTGCCTGCCTGCCTGCCTGCCTGCCTGCCTGCCTGCCTGCCTGCCTGCCTGCCTGCCTGCCTGCCTGCCTGCCTGCCTGCCTGCCTGCCTGCCTGCCTGCCTGCCTGCCTGCCTGCCTGCCTGCCTGCCTGCCTGCCTGCCTGCCTGCCTGCCTGCCTGCCTGCCTGCCTGCCTGCCTGCCTGCCTGCCTGCCTGCCTGCCTGCCTGCCTGCCTGCCTGCCTGCCTGCCTGCCTGCCTGCCTGCCTGCCTGCCTGCCTGCCTGCCTGCCTGCCTGCCTGCCTGCCTGCCTGCCTGCCTGCCTGCCTGCCTGCCTGCCTGCCTGCCTGCCTGCCTGCCTGCCTGCCTGCCTGCCTGCCTGCCTGCCTGCCTGCCTGCCTGCCTGCCTGCCTGCCTGCCTGCCTGCCTGCCTGCCTGCCTGCCTGCCTGCCTGCCTGCCTGCCTGCCTGCCTGCCTGCCTGCCTGCCTGCCTGCCTGCCTGCCTGCCTGCCTGCCTGCCTGCCTGCCTGCCTGCCTGCCTGCCTGCCTGCCTGCCTGCCTGCCTGCCTGCCTGCCTGCCTGCCTGCCTGCCTGCCTGCCTGCCTGCCTGCCTGCCTGCCTGCCTGCCTGCCTGCCTGCCTGCCTGCCTGCCTGCCTGCCTGCCTGCCTGCCTGCCTGCCTGCCTGCCTGCCTGCCTGCCTGCCTGCCTGCCTGCCTGCCTGCCTGCCTGCCTGCCTGCCTGCCTGCCTGCCTGCCTGCCTGCCTGCCTGCCTGCCTGCCTGCCTGCCTGCCTGCCTGCCTGCCTGCCTGCCTGCCTGCCTGCCTGCCTGCCTGCCTGCCTGCCTGCCTGCCTGCCTGCCTGCCTGCCTGCCTGCCTGCCTGCCTGCCTGCCTGCCTGCCTGCCTGCCTGCCTGCCTGCCTGCCTGCCTGCCTGCCTGCCTGCCTGCCTGCCTGCCTGCCTGCCTGCCTGCCTGCCTGCCTGCCTGCCTGCCTGCCTGCCTGCCTGCCTGCCTGCCTGCCTGCCTGCCTGCCTGCCTGCCTGCCTGCCTGCCTGCCTGCCTGCCTGCCTGCCTGCCTGCCTGCCTGCCTGCCTGCCTGCCTGCCTGCCTGCCTGCCTGCCTGCCTGCCTGCCTGCCTGCCTGCCTGCCTGCCTGCCTGCCTGCCTGCCTGCCTGCCTGCCTGCCTGCCTGCCTGCCTGCCTGCCTGCCTGCCTGCCTGCCTGCCTGCCTGCCTGCCTGCCTGCCTGCCTGCCTGCCTGCCTGCCTGCCTGCCTGCCTGCCTGCCTGCCTGCCTGCCTGCCTGCCTGCCTGCCTGCCTGCCTGCCTGCCTGCCTGCCTGCCTGCCTGCCTGCCTGCCTGCCTGCCTGCCTGCCTGCCTGCCTGCCTGCCTGCCTGCCTGCCTGCCTGCCTGCCTGCCTGCCTGCCTGCCTGCCTGCCTGCCTGCCTGCCTGCCTGCCTGCCTGCCTGCCTGCCTGCCTGCCTGCCTGCCTGCCTGCCTGCCTGCCTGCCTGCCTGCCTGCCTGCCTGCCTGCCTGCCTGCCTGCCTGCCTGCCTGCCTGCCTGCCTGCCTGCCTGCCTGCCTGCCTGCCTGCCTGCCTGCCTGCCTGCCTGCCTGCCTGCCTGCCTGCCTGCCTGCCTGCCTGCCTGCCTGCCTGCCTGCCTGCCTGCCTGCCTGCCTGCCTGCCTGCCTGCCTGCCTGCCTGCCTGCCTGCCTGCCTGCCTGCCTGCCTGCCTGCCTGCCTGCCTGCCTGCCTGCCTGCCTGCCTGCCTGCCTGCCTGCCTGCCTGCCTGCCTGCCTGCCTGCCTGCCTGCCTGCCTGCCTGCCTGCCTGCCTGCCTGCCTGCCTGCCTGCCTGCCTGCCTGCCTGCCTGCCTGCCTGCCTGCCTGCCTGCCTGCCTGCCTGCCTGCCTGCCTGCCTGCCTGCCTGCCTGCCTGCCTGCCTGCCTGCCTGCCTGCCTGCCTGCCTGCCTGCCTGCCTGCCTGCCTGCCTGCCTGCCTGCCTGCCTGCCTGCCTGCCTGCCTGCCTGCCTGCCTGCCTGCCTGCCTGCCTGCCTGCCTGCCTGCCTGCCTGCCTGCCTGCCTGCCTGCCTGCCTGCCTGCCTGCCTGCCTGCCTGCCTGCCTGCCTGCCTGCCTGCCTGCCTGCCTGCCTGCCTGCCTGCCTGCCTGCCTGCCTGCCTGCCTGCCTGCCTGCCTGCCTGCCTGCCTGCCTGCCTGCCTGCCTGCCTGCCTGCCTGCCTGCCTGCCTGCCTGCCTGCCTGCCTGCCTGCCTGCCTGCCTGCCTGCCTGCCTGCCTGCCTGCCTGCCTGCCTGCCTGCCTGCCTGCCTGCCTGCCTGCCTGCCTGCCTGCCTGCCTGCCTGCCTGCCTGCCTGCCTGCCTGCCTGCCTGCCTGCCTGCCTGCCTGCCTGCCTGCCTGCCTGCCTGCCTGCCTGCCTGCCTGCCTGCCTGCCTGCCTGCCTGCCTGCCTGCCTGCCTGCCTGCCTGCCTGCCTGCCTGCCTGCCTGCCTGCCTGCCTGCCTGCCTGCCTGCCTGCCTGCCTGCCTGCCTGCCTGCCTGCCTGCCTGCCTGCCTGCCTGCCTGCCTGCCTGCCTGCCTGCCTGCCTGCCTGCCTGCCTGCCTGCCTGCCTGCCTGCCTGCCTGCCTGCCTGCCTGCCTGCCTGCCTGCCTGCCTGCCTGCCTGCCTGCCTGCCTGCCTGCCTGCCTGCCTGCCTGCCTGCCTGCCTGCCTGCCTGCCTGCCTGCCTGCCTGCCTGCCTGCCTGCCTGCCTGCCTGCCTGCCTGCCTGCCTGCCTGCCTGCCTGCCTGCCTGCCTGCCTGCCTGCCTGCCTGCCTGCCTGCCTGCCTGCCTGCCTGCCTGCCTGCCTGCCTGCCTGCCTGCCTGCCTGCCTGCCTGCCTGCCTGCCTGCCTGCCTGCCTGCCTGCCTGCCTGCCTGCCTGCCTGCCTGCCTGCCTGCCTGCCTGCCTGCCTGCCTGCCTGCCTGCCTGCCTGCCTGCCTGCCTGCCTGCCTGCCTGCCTGCCTGCCTGCCTGCCTGCCTGCCTGCCTGCCTGCCTGCCTGCCTGCCTGCCTGCCTGCCTGCCTGCCTGCCTGCCTGCCTGCCTGCCTGCCTGCCTGCCTGCCTGCCTGCCTGCCTGCCTGCCTGCCTGCCTGCCTGCCTGCCTGCCTGCCTGCCTGCCTGCCTGCCTGCCTGCCTGCCTGCCTGCCTGCCTGCCTGCCTGCCTGCCTGCCTGCCTGCCTGCCTGCCTGCCTGCCTGCCTGCCTGCCTGCCTGCCTGCCTGCCTGCCTGCCTGCCTGCCTGCCTGCCTGCCTGCCTGCCTGCCTGCCTGCCTGCCTGCCTGCCTGCCTGCCTGCCTGCCTGCCTGCCTGCCTGCCTGCCTGCCTGCCTGCCTGCCTGCCTGCCTGCCTGCCTGCCTGCCTGCCTGCCTGCCTGCCTGCCTGCCTGCCTGCCTGCCTGCCTGCCTGCCTGCCTGCCTGCCTGCCTGCCTGCCTGCCTGCCTGCCTGCCTGCCTGCCTGCCTGCCTGCCTGCCTGCCTGCCTGCCTGCCTGCCTGCCTGCCTGCCTGCCTGCCTGCCTGCCTGCCTGCCTGCCTGCCTGCCTGCCTGCCTGCCTGCCTGCCTGCCTGCCTGCCTGCCTGCCTGCCTGCCTGCCTGCCTGCCTGCCTGCCTGCCTGCCTGCCTGCCTGCCTGCCTGCCTGCCTGCCTGCCTGCCTGCCTGCCTGCCTGCCTGCCTGCCTGCCTGCCTGCCTGCCTGCCTGCCTGCCTGCCTGCCTGCCTGCCTGCCTGCCTGCCTGCCTGCCTGCCTGCCTGCCTGCCTGCCTGCCTGCCTGCCTGCCTGCCTGCCTGCCTGCCTGCCTGCCTGCCTGCCTGCCTGCCTGCCTGCCTGCCTGCCTGCCTGCCTGCCTGCCTGCCTGCCTGCCTGCCTGCCTGCCTGCCTGCCTGCCTGCCTGCCTGCCTGCCTGCCTGCCTGCCTGCCTGCCTGCCTGCCTGCCTGCCTGCCTGCCTGCCTGCCTGCCTGCCTGCCTGCCTGCCTGCCTGCCTGCCTGCCTGCCTGCCTGCCTGCCTGCCTGCCTGCCTGCCTGCCTGCCTGCCTGCCTGCCTGCCTGCCTGCCTGCCTGCCTGCCTGCCTGCCTGCCTGCCTGCCTGCCTGCCTGCCTGCCTGCCTGCCTGCCTGCCTGCCTGCCTTGCAGTCTTCGCTCGATCGCGCGCTGCTCGAAATGAAGACATGTGGATTTCCTACTTCACGCCAAGACGAGAGGCACTTGAAGCTGTAAAACGAACACTCACTTAGCATCAACTCCTCCAGCTTCGTCTACAGAGCACACATCTTATAACGAATGGAATTCGTTGCTACCATATGGGCAGCGTTTCGTGCACGATAATACGTATCTGTCTAGGCTGCTCAGTCCTTGTTTCCTTCTCAATTAGTGGCGTGACCATAACCGTTGGAGAGCTAGTAAACGATTGCTGCTTTGTAAGCTTTTGATGATTATGCTATTTGGAACATGTGCTCTCCTATAAGAAATGACTCAAACACGAATTTCGCGGTGACAGTGTCTACCAATACCGTAAAAAATGCATTAAGGGCATCATTGTGCGATCATCCATGGACCTTGACTGTATTTGGCCTCACACTTTCGCAACCTCGAGAAGCTCACAAATGCTGTACAAAAGATCAGATTGCAGGCAGAAGGATCACACTCATCTCACTGACCATCTATTCGTTATCGTACTCATATTGGCCGCTCAATGAGCGCAGTCCTTCAGTTGCAATTAATCATTTTTTGTTATTTTAAAAGTTGAAAAAGCAAACGATGTATGGCCTTTTTTTCTGAAAATGAATGGCTTCTAGTGCACAGTCTGTCTGATTACAACTTCTGGTTTCTACAGTCAGAAAAGTGTTATTCTTTAGCTAGTTTTGTTTCAATCAGAACATTGATTATTCTACTCACGATATATCTTGTGTGGTCGTTTGTAACCTTTCGTAAGTATATCATCTCCACATGTTAAACTTGGCTAAGCCGTTTTAATACTTGCTATATCAGTCTACAGGTACGTTGTTAGTGTTTCATTGCGCAGTTATGACTTTTTCTTGAAGGCAGTCAGCCAGCGCGTACATTTACTCCAGCAGCTCCCTCAGCGCGGTCGCAGGGGAGCGTTTACTGCGCTATCGCTTCCACTTTTGCGTGCCGGTCCTCCTGCGCGCCACTTCTTTGCCACTCCGTTGTTTTGTCTTGCAGTTTTGTGCGCTTGTTTTGTACTCTTGACTTCTGTGTCTTGTGCGCTGGTTTTGTACGTCTGACTTCTGTGTCTTGTGCGCTTGTTTTGTACTCTTGACGTTTGTGTTTTGTGCGCTTGTTTTGTACTCTTGACTTCTGTGTCTTGTGCGCTTGTTTTGTACGTCTGACTTCTGTGTCTTGTGCGCTTGTTTTGTACTCTTGACGTTTGTGTTTTGTGCGCTTGTTTTGTACGTCTGACTTCTGTGTCTTGTGCGCTTGTTTTGTACGTCTGACTTCTGTGTCTTGTGCGCTTGTTTTGTACTCTTGACGTTTGTGTTTTGTGCGCTTGTTTTGTACTCTTGACTTCTGTGTCTTGTGCGCTTGTTTTGTACTCTTGACGTTTGTGTTTTGTGCGCTTGTTTTGTACTCTTGACTTCTGTGTCTTGTGCGCTTGTTTTGTACGTCTGACTTCTGTGTCTTGTGCGCTTGTTTTGTACTCTTGACGTTTGTGTTTTGTGCGCTTGTTTTGTACTCTTGACTTCTGTGTCTTGTGCGCTTGTTTTGTACGTCTGACTTCTGTGTCTTGTGCGCTTGTTTTGTACTCTTGACGTTTGTGTTTTGTGCGCTTGTTTCGTACACTTGAATTCTGTGTTTTGTGCGCTTGTTTTGTACTCTTGAATTCTGTGTCTTGTGCGCTTGTTTTGTATGCTTGAATTCTGTGTTTTGTGCGCTTGTTTTGTACTCTTGACGTTTGTGTTTTGTGCGCTTGTTTCGTACACTTGAATTCTGTGTGTTTTGTGCGCTTGTTTTGTACTCTTGAATTCTGTGTTTTGTGCGCTTGTTTTGTACTCTTGAATTCTGTGTTTTGTGCGCTTGTTTTGTACTCTTGACGTTTGTGTTTTGTGCGCTTGTTTTGTACTCTTGAATTCTGTGTTTTGTGCGCTTGTTTTGTACTCTTGACGTTTGTGTTTTGTGCGCTTGTTTTGTGTGCTTGAATTCTGTGTTTTGTGCGCTTGTTTTGTACTCTTGAATTCTGTGTCTTGTGCGCTTGTTTTGTACGTCTGACTTCTGTGTCTTGTGCGCTTGTTTTGTACGTCTGACTTCTGTGTCTTGTGCGCTTGTTTTGTACTCTTGACGTTTGTGTTTTGTGCGCTTGTTTTGTGTGCTTGAATTCTGTGTCTTGTGCGCTTGTTTTGTATGCTTGACGTTTGTGTTTTGTGCGCTTGTTTTGTGTGCTTGAATTCTGTGTTTTGTGCGCTTGTTTTGTACTCTTGAATTCTGTGTCTTGTGCGCTTGTTTTGTACGTCTGACTTCTGTGTCTTGTGCGCTTGTTTTGTACGTCTGACTTCTGTGTCTTGTGCGCTTGTTTTGTACGTCTGACTTCTGTGTTTTGTGCGCTTGTTTTGTACTCTTGACGTTTGTGTTTTGTGCGCTTGTTTTGTACGTCTGACTTCTGTGTCTTGTGCGCTTGTTTTGTATGCTTGAATTCTGTGTTTTGTGCGCTTGTTTTGTACTCTTGACGTTTGTGTTTTGTGCGCTTGTTTTGTGTACTTATGTCCATTCTGTTACATTCACTTATCTGTCTCACGAAGATGACTTACGTTGTTTTCAAATTGCGTTTATTATACTCTACAGTACATTGTATCATAAAGGCGTATTAAATCTGTTTTTTTTTTGTAGTTACTGTGTTGTGAATGCGAGTTTAGTCAATTTTTTTAATCTTTTCAAGTGCTGCAAATACAATCATAACCTGACGTGCTTGTGATTGATCAAATTTCTTTCTTAATGAAAAGATATTGATTGCGCGTGTCAATGTTCTATTACACAGTTATTGTTGAGAGTGGCCTTCCAGTGTTGATGAGTTTCGTACTTTCTTCACTGCTCTGTTTAAAGCAACGTCATGCACAGCGGGAGCAAATTCTCCTGTTACTCCTGTAGTTATTGCTCGCTGTGCTGTGGCATGGGGTGCGTGTTGCAACGTCATGCACAGCGGAAGCAAATTCTCCTGTTACTCCTGTAGTTATTGCTCGCTGTACTGTGGCATGGGGTGCGTGTTGCAGAATCCTCGACTCGTGGGGTCGGTCTGCTGTCCGTAGCTGAATGAAAACTGCTCAACTAATGTTGAGATCGGATATCATTTTAAGTCTTTGAACTGTTAAATAATCAGAGCTAGACTTCGGGAAAGCTGTTATGATCTCCAAAGCGAGAGAGCTGAGATACTGTTCTTTCTGTAATGGTTTTCTCCCTTTAATATCTTCCTCTGAAATCGTTTACCAAAACAACCTTAGTATATACACTATTTCCGAAGAATATTCTACTCCTATTGAAGAATTGGAACTGTTCTAACAGGTTGACATTCTCTGATAACATCACGGGGTCGATTTAAATTTGATTTCAAAGAAATTGAAACCTTGCCGGGCTGTGCATTCACTATTTCCATGGCAATTCAACAGTTACGTTCTTCGAATTGAATGTGAAAGAGATTGAAATCTTGCCGGGCTGTGCATTCACTATTTCCGTGGCAATTCTACAGTTACGTTCTTCGAATTGAATGTAACACTTTGATTGCTGTTCATTTGGCAATGGTCATCATTACTGAAAGTGTTTACCATATCGTATAGAAATTTACAAAGTACCAGAGATCTAATACTTGCTGATGTACGAGTTTGTTGGAAAGTAATATTCACCTGGTGATGATTCCGGGAAACTTATATTTCATTTCATTTAACAACGGCTGCGGTTTCGTAAGAAAGTTGCGTGTTCATTATCAAGTCGGATTTCAACAACACTAACTAGAACAAACTCAGTAATATGTAGGCCACAAGTTTCATCTCTTGCAGCATGCCAAAGAACCTTTGGGATGCGTGATCCGACCAGTTGGATGTGTTGTCAATGTACGAGAGGGAATAAACGCAAGACGACGAGCTCTGCGCGAACTGTCGTCTTGTCGTAAGCGATCCAATTCTTTGCCACTCCGCACGTTCGCGATCACCTGTAGGGCTGATATCCATATACATCGTTGGGCCAGACTCATCAGTCATCAGTCACAATCTGATTGAACTTCTCTGACGTGAACTGAAGCGACGGCTTCCGAATTTGCGCATTAATAACAGTTCCAGACGTCTACCTTAACATTTTACCTCATTCTCTGGAACAAAATGAAGAATATCGAGATGCAAACAGTTCTGATACGATTATTTCTTGATTGAAATAGCTGCAATCCGTTCTATCCCAATTAAAAATCGGCGCAGTGTTACTGCAGTGTAGGCGCAGGGTTAGTGCAGCGCTGAGTAGCGCGGCTGCGCAGAGGCTGCTCTCGGCCGCCACCTGAAGATGTCCGCCCATTTGCGCCAGTCGCGCCAGTGCAGCGCTGCTGCACTAAACCTCCATTGAGCAGACTGCGCTGCCGCAATGCAACTAGTGGCCACCACTCGTAAGCCGTTAAAAAAATAACGCGCGCAGTCGAGGATTACTGCGGTGAACTGCTCTTAGTAATTTACTGCAGTTTACCGCAGTAACCTCGACTACGCGCGGTAAAAAAATTTAGGGTAATAAAAATACCGTTTTGTTATTTTCACAACTTTACTCGTTCTTCGCTCACACTACGAAGAAAACTTGTTGTTGCATATCCTTTTTGCGTAAAATAATCGGTCAGTATAACGTTTCGCCGTCATCATCGAAAATGAGCGTCGTCCATGTATAAAAAAATTTGCGTAGATGGCGATAATTATCGAGGCTGACTGCAAAAATTTTAGTGGGATATGAAACATACGCACATTTTTAGCCTACCTACTTAGATTGAGTTTGAAAAATAACAGGACGGAAGTTCAGTCATTTGGTTACTGGCCCTTATAAATACTTCACCATACATCGGAGTTACTCTGACTCTCAGAGCAACTATGAACTAATTCTAAATACATCCCTAATACAAACAGAAGTAATTTTTGACAGGATATTTTTATAGTTGGAGAGTGGTTAGAAAATTGTATAAAGTTGTTTGTGTTCCATGAAAATATTCAAGAGCTATTGGATTATGTATTCAAGATTCGATAATTAAGTCACAGTATTTCCGACAGTCAGAGTAACGCCGATTTATGATATATCTGTCAATATTTTAACAACGCAGATACCTACACTAAACAATAAAATTCATTCAATGGCCCCAAAGCTACACATTTTAACAAATCTACAATTTATGCCCATTTATTTACGATGGAGGGCACAGAGTATTTCCGCAAACCTTGGTTACGAAATGGTAATATACCACGTATGGTTAGGTAAGCAGCTGTATTAGATAACTTGGAAAATATTATAATGATAGTTCAATTTCGGTAATTAGTAGTTACTATAAAGAACCTCACACCTCTGAAGAATAAAATTTTTATGAACCCCTACCGATGGCCGGGATTAACAATATATTCGCGAATTCAAGCAAAATATTTAACACCGGCTATTCAATGATAAAATTCATCAATTGGATGTTTTTGATAGTAGAATTTACTTCCACGAATATGTTGTTTGGATGGGGAATGGCTTCTTTACTTAGTGCTCATGAAGTAATCATAAGTACTGATTAATCCTTGAGGCTCATTTAAATTATTTATTAACATTATTATTGGTAAGAATATTGGCATCCTACCTACAAGAGTATCAATTAAATGCAAAACACTTGCATCAATAGAACGTTCCAACTGCAAATAATGCTTTCGCGAAAATATCGCATTACTCTCGAGAATGAATCATAACGATAGCAATGAAAAACTCATTATTAGGAATTATCATGAGCTTGGCGCGAACTTCATTTGTCTAAACTTTAATTGATTTTAAAAAGCCTTGCAGTCGGAACACTCCTACCGCCATTGAATCCACTGGCTCATTGAAGTATTCGCATGCAGAATAAACATCTACTCCTAGTGAATCTCCATCAATGTATTTAATAATCCCAAGTTCGCCACTCTTAAGAATAATCCCGTTATCTTTAGCACCAAGAAGTCCAGCTTTGTAACCAGTGTGACCAATGAAAATTCTTCCCTTTGAACTTTCGTTCTGAATTTCGGTCTTGTCGATTTTCTCATTTTCAAGACTCAAATGTTTCGCTAACTGTTCCAGTACTCTATTCTTGCCTGTGAGCCTATATTTTATCATGCCTAAATAATTTTCGAATGAGAAACATGAAATATTCCCTAAAGGCCCAAAATTTATATAATCGTCAACAAGATGGATAACACTGTGAACGTTATACGATAAAAAACTATCACCGTAAATTTTTTTTGAGCCTTGCACAAAATTTTGAGCATCTGTTCTACAGCTGGGATGTTATCCTTTTCACCGTCTACCAACAGTAGTCTCATAGACAAACTCAAGTAAAGAAAGTTTACATATTGAGAAGTGGGTAGTACATCTTTAAACAAAACAATGCCTACGTAAAGCAATACAAAACGAAACTCTGTAGCTTTCCAAAATGAAACTGTGCGCATTCCTCCACTAAGTTTTCTAGAAAATTCTGAGGGAATGTGTTTTTGAAGTTCTTTTATGAATCCGTCAAGCGCAACAATTTTTTCGTCAGGCAAATGACACTTATTTTGATGCTTCTTACTATATTTCAGCCTTAGCATGATCTTTTTTACAATCCCTAAACACACTAGGTGCATATAATCCAAGGGTACATTTGAAACTAAGCCAACGTTTAGATTTTCAAGCAATGACGTCACACCTGGTTTATGATGAGAAATATCGTACTTTGAGCGGAAGCTCTCATTGGTTCTTTTCGGTGCGTTCAAATTGGGTAATATTACATGCCCACCTGAATACTGGCCTTTTTGAACGCATCGTTCACAACTGTTATAGCTATTATGATTGACGATACACTTCAGGTCTGCTCTAGCAACAGCATCAGCTACAATAGCATGCACTACAACAGGGTGACACTTTCCTCCTATACGGATTCCGTTTCTCTCTAATATTTTAATGTCTGACAAAGTCTTTTCAAAAAGCGTATTGATGTGCGGCATTTTGTTGGATTGTTCATTTTCAGACAGATAAATACCCGCACAAATTATTTTATTCAATTTGAACACTTTTATTAGTATTGGATATGCGTGATGTTTCCTTGAATCGTTAAACAATGGAATTCCATCGATGTTAATCAGCAATTTTATTACATTTGGAGCTTGGGTCTGAGAGTCGAGATGAGCTTTTAAAGAATTCGGCCAATTTTCAAGGTGAACGTAGCGTCCATATTGCCAGCAATTATACGAAATGCCCGAAATATCCTTAGCTGTCAAAGTTTTTGCTGTTAGTGACAGTCCAGGAAAAAATTCATGAAGATTGTGCAGTAGTTTTGTGACTGTAAGAGCAGGAACATTGGGGCAATCTACAGTCCAATTAACAATTGCAGCTTCTATTTTGTCTTCAGTGCTGAGAATTGTATCCGCCATCAGTTCCTTTGTCTGACATAAATTTGAATTGACCTTAGAACTTGCATAAGGAAGATCTTCAAGAGTATCCCTCAACGAATTTTCATCAGCAGAAGCCTCCAACTCATTAGCTGATATTGAACCTGTAAGATCTGAAGAGGTACACTGGGCTTCATGGCTAACAAATTCGTTGTTTTTCTTATTAGTAATAGCCAGAGGATTTTCAGGCGCAAAAACTTCGCACTCGTACTGCTGTGGTTTATGAATGATATTAGGTAAAGGGTCCAGTGAAGTATCGTGACGAGGAACACAGTCATGCTCAGAAGGCACATTTTCAATCGAAGAAATATGACCATCTTGGCTTGCATGCTGATATTGACGATCGAGAGCAGTTGTTAACAAATTTTGGTTGCCAGTAGAGAGCAAGGGACCTTGTCTCCGCCGTCTCTTATGACGAGCTGACAGCGTGAGATAGGGTTCATATTTTTTCCCCATTTAAGATCGGTCTTAAATGTTCGGATAAACTCTAGGAAATAAATTCAATCTGAAAATATATACAAATGAAAAAATTAGACAATGTAACAAAGCACGTATGTGCAAGTGACTTAGTTTTGAATGCAATCGGCAACATCATCAACACAAATACACTTGGTGCATAAATTAAAATTATGTGCTCTAATTTTCAACAACCTCGGTAGTAAAAAATATCTTATATTCAGCCTAAACCTCGAATCAATGACTAAAAATGTGTTAGATGTGATATTCCAAGTTAAATGAACAGGCTCAATAAACTTCACTCTTCATTCGCTGCGTTTCTAGTAAAATATATCAAATTTCAAATGAGTTCAAAGTATTAATCGAAATCAAAATAGAATGATTTTGAAAAGCAATAGTGAGGAATACTCACATTAGGTTATTAGAAAAGACAATGGTTGTTTACTTTGTAGAGTACTAGCAAAATGAAAAAAAAATTCAATTAAACCAATTTTTATCTTTAACGGTTGATTTGAGGAGTAATAGTGACGAGAGTAATAGTAAAGGAGAACCCTTGATGAAGATCAAATCATTATTTGCAATGGTTTATATTAAGAGTAATACGGAAGTGGAACGGTGTATAAAATCTTTTTCTTTCAATAAATGAATTTCATTTTCATTGGTGTTGTGTACGATTTTCTATTCAGGAAGTAATACTTCATATTTCATACGTCGTGATGGTATTAAAATGAATCGGATATAATTACTTGCAATAACATTTTTAGAGGGGTCTCTCACATCGTATCCTCACGATCAACCAGACAATGAAGAGGATGGATTGGTTACGCATAATGAATTAGAAAAAAATTTAAAATAACTGCTTGTATCTCTGAAAACTGTCCGTAAATAACCATAGAACACCATAAAACTTTACTGTTCAAAATTTAAAAATCCAGATTCCGAAAATGAATTATAAAATCCGAAAGATTCCAGCATAACTTTCTCAATGCCGTATCGGGAAATTTTATTTGCTACTGCATTTTATACCAGACTGCAAAAATTTGATGCAACAGCGAAAAGTTAGCCTAAAATTATTCACTGCTCGTTTCTCGAACTTTCATCAAATGCAATAGTTTTCAAACCGTTAAGTTTGGAATTGCTGAGCATCATCGGGACATGATCGTAGCAGTTTAGAAACCTACCAGTGTGCTTAATTCATCACACAGTGTGACTGCCTGAGAATTTCCTCACATCAGGCGCAATATTGATGAGGATGAAATGCTTTGCATCGATATGTTTATTGTATTCTCCGCCTGATTTTATCATATGGTATGTATACAGCATACAGTCTAACCAACACTGCTTGCAGTCACATATACTGCCTATGGTCTAACGCACACTGCCTGCCGACTCACGTACATTGCCTGCAGCCTCAAAGACTTCAAGCTCAAAAGACTTCATAAAGGAAAAATTATCTACCTCATTTGGCCGATATCAAATTATATATTAACTGATTTCAATATGCATTTTTGACTATAGAATCCGATAATCATAACCATTTAATCGAGAAATCGAAACATTTTGAGTTATAGGTGTTTGAAGTTATTTATTTTCTATCTATTGCTAAAGGATAACAGACTTCAGAGATATTTATAGTCCTATTCTAGAATCCTAGAAAGAACGTGAGAAAAAAAATAAAATTTGGTGATACATACGAGGCCTGTCGAAAAAGTATCCGACCTTAATTTTTCCCGCGCAAAGTAGTGATTCTAAGGCGGCGCCACTGTGCACGGTGGAAGGAGGAATCTTAATGCGCATGCTTGACTTTTTTCACCGCATTCACTTGGGCCAGTCACTGGCTGGTGGTCGCCAAGTAAGGTGCTGTTCTAAGTGTTTGTCGAAATTCGTGCCCAAGTTGTTGTCGCCGGAACAAAAAGACCTCCGTCGTGACGTTGCACAGGACCTTCTGGACACCGCCAACACTGATCCTGGGTTTCTGAACACCGTGATAACTGGAGATGAGTCATGGGTGTACGGGTACGACCCAGAAACAAAAAGACAGTCATCCCAATGGAAGCATCCCGAGTCTCCAAGGCCGAAGAAAGCGCGGCAGGTGCGAAGCAAAATCAAGGTGATGCTGACTGTTTTCTTTGATGTCCGTGGAATTGTGCAGCACGAATACGCACCGGAAGGACAAACAGTGACAAAGGAGTACTATCAGGATGTTCTCCGGCGACTTCGTGATGCAGTTCGGCGCAAAAGACCAGACATGTGGACTGCGAACAACTGGCACTTGCATCACGACAACGCGCCCGCACATTCATCCCATTTGATCCGCAATTTCTTGGCCAAACATGGAATTACGACCGTTCGCCAACCTCCCTACTCTCCAGACCTGGCTCCTTGCGACTTCTGGTTGTTTCCAAAATTGAAGACACCACTGAAAGGATCCCGTTTTGAGAGTAGAGAAGAGATAATGCGGAACGCGACGACAGAGCTGAACACCATTCCAAAAGAAGACTTCCAGAGGTGTTTCCGGCAGTGGAAGGATCGGTGGGCTAAGTGTGTGGAAGCACAAGGAGCCTACTTTGAAGGGGATTAGGGTCCCAACCCCGTCAGGTTGTTGAAGTATTTTTTCTGGCCAAAGGTCGGATACTTTTTCGACAGGCCTCTATATTGTGCAATAATGATATCGTTTAAATTAACAATCAGCAACTTTTTCTGAATCAATACCTTCGGGAAGGCTCAAGTAGATTCCTGGCATAGGCAGTTTCTTCAAAAATGTATTAATTACACCAGCTCCTGATTTGATTAAATAGTTACGTTACGTAAAGTTTTAATATGTTCAACATTTTCTGATATTGTCGTTTTTCAGAAGGCCTAGTTGAAAATATTTTTTAAATTATAAACTATCATTTTTAATAAGGCAAAAATTTTACAAACGAGTAAATTAGGCCTAGTTGTTAATATTTTTTTCGCTGTAAAAAATGGCAGGCTTAAATATTTATTCTGACAAATAAAATGTCTAGGCCCTAACGGTATAAAAAATGAATTATTATTGACTTAAAAGTATTTGGTATGATTTAGTGGTCTGCTGTGAATATTTAGTTGCCTTTCATCTAAAATAGACAAACGTTTGCGGTATGCGCAACTGACACCAATACTGCTACGGTGTTTGAATGTTGATACCACAACTACCAAAGGACGAACGGACAAAAACATAAAAAGACGCACTATGTGCAACTAAACTGGATTCATAATGCAACGTAAACAACTCAAAAACCAACAGCCAACACAAACGAACCGGGATAGAATTTATTAGAGAAAGGTAAACGAGCGATCTTTCAGACTAAGTTAAGTTGCGCTGAACTCTGACGTCACCTTACTTCCCGCCAGCCTTTCAACGGTCGCAATGCATGTGCTCGCGTTTACATAATTCGATGGACTCGAATGCACATACAAAGGAATGCTTTGGGGACATTCTACGATAAAAAGACAAAATATATATGAGGAAAAGGTTCTCAAACCTCCAAATGTCAATAAAATCCTAGTAATAGGATAAAAACTCAGTACATCTGACGTTAACATGATGCATGAAAAAAATACGAAAAATATGCTTACGATTCGAAGACATGGATCATGCAAACCTACACTAACAATACAAAACAGCTATAGGTCCGTATATGATGAATCAATGTTAGAGTCTGACGTAAACAGCAATAACAACAACGACTTCCCTTCGCAAAATATCTCGCAAAAACCGAAATGTTCAATTTGTTACGACTTTTTAGCCTCTGACGACTCTATCAGTAAATTCTTGCTTAATCCACTTTTCAACACCTAACTAGTACGTTACTATAAAAAATCACTCATCTAAAAACTTTTTCTTTCTGTATGTTGAATTTCACTTCAGACAAACTAGCATTTCCCCTAAATCACATCAAAATCTAACCTAACCCTACACCGAGATTTCACCGGACTAACAATATCGATCGCACAACTTCTCTTCATTGACCCAAGATGACAACTGAAGTTAACCGGCGATCGGATAGGGGCATCGAAACTTAAAAATTTACTGCTTATGTTCATTCGTCGTTCGTAACCAGTATAATCGAAGCAAAGGAAGCGCAATTTGGAGTATTTAATGAAAATTTATATAGTAGATTCATGGTTGATTTTCATTTATGGTATTAAAGGGATCCATCACCGAAATGCCAGTTGAAAACTTTTAATTTATTTGAAAAAATTAAGGAATGATGACCGATGGACGACCTGGTTCACTGCCGCTGTTTATCGTACCAAGAACCCATGTTGTCACACTACTTCCACAGTCACAATATTTTCATAACATTTTCGTTAAATTTCAATTAAAGTGTCAATATTGATAAATATGTATATCCTGAACAAATGGTAACAGCAACAAACTACCACAAGGGAATTTTTTTCAATTGCACATTTTACCCTTAATGGAATGAGTACGTATATCAGGGCGAATGTTTTTAAAGATGTCATTAAGGGAATCAATCAATCCGTCATAATATGAAATTTTCATCATTGTATTAGAAAAACTACGATCAAATAAAAGAATATGCTGAATATGATTCACTTCTTGATCCCAATACCCTACCCTTTGAGCCATAAACGTTTAAAAGTTTTGTTTCTATAATAAATAGTTCATTACTCGTTATGAAGAATCAATGAAGTGTATAAAATAAGGTGTAACTACGATGTGTCCACATTACTTAAAATAAACCAGGAAATCATTCACAAATATTGTATTCATTTTATATGCCCTCAGGCGGTTCGTTCAATTAATGCATAACCATGTGGCGAATTTTTAGCATATTTCTTATTTTCACCACTTGGGCTACTTCGCAAAGAAGTATTGTAAATTAAATTACTTTTCTATGTTCTATTAGTGGTGCCTGTGACAGACGCAGTGATTATTTTGGCATAGATGAAAAAATTATTTTCTGTTTTTTAATAACACACTCTCTTGCATATAAGAATAAAAAACCATTGACAATAGAAACAAGCATGAACATGACTATATGTAATTCAAAAAGAATATAGAATATAGAATAAGTTCATTATTCTATATGTAATTCAATATTAGAATGAACTTCAGTTGACCATTAGCGGCTCAACGCAGTGAGTGCTGCGGTAACGCGCGTGTAGTTTTCACTGCGCTGAACTACTAGCGGCCACAATTGATTTGCTGCAGCGACAACTACTGGAGAGAGGTGCTGCGCTGAACCTGCCCTAAACTCCACTTACTGCGCCGAACTGCAGTAAACCATTCGAGACACTGCGCCGATTTTTAACTGGGATGTAGCCGATATGAATTGCCACCAGACATTTAACTGTAAAAAACTCACTTCAAGGGGCGCAAATTCATTTTAGCAGCGTTGTCCTGATGGTGATGCAAAGCTCCCTCTCCCAGGACAGAGAAGCACCGCGAGGACGATGGAAGAGGAGTGGCTCGGCCTGGAACGTCCGTCCATTGAGATGCCGAGAATTAGGAAGACATTTCAAGCTTGCCAAGAGCCAATTAAGGGGCTACAGTCGCGAGCAGCGATGCCGCCTCACGAGATGTGTGCTCTCTGAATAAAACATGTTCCTCGTGAAAGAACCTCTCGCTCTCTCCTTAACTCTCCCTCCCTCTCTCTGTCTCGCTAACTAAATATATCGGGGTTTCCTATACCCTGGAAGAAGTTCCCTCCGATGTGTACAAGGTTTTGTCCGCCAAGGACGAATCCTTGTACTTTTCTGGTCTCAGCGAGTTGCCACTTTTGTTGCTTCTGAATATGGTTTTTCGCTACGCTTGTTTGCTCGGTCGTGAAGACACTCGTTGAAAAATTGACGAGTTTTCCAACTTCGCCGGCTCTTCAATTTTGACCAGCCTTTCGTATTCACTTTGCGTATTTTTCCTTTCATTTCGAGCGTGTTAGCATACATTGCGAGTTATTCAAAGTTTTAAAACAGTTTCATTCCATTTACACAGCAATGTCGTTGAACATGTTGGGGGTGAAGCTATGATCGAGTGCCCTTGTATTTGCATGTGGACTTCCACATAAGTGCGTTTCTGGAGGCTGCACACCACAAGGAGTAAGCACATGTTGAGGGATCATTAGCACGTGAGGGTTCTTCGAGGAGGGAATTTTACTCGGTCATGGATTTGTAAACATCGTTACGTTAAATTCATTTCATACGACATCGTACTTTTATGTTTCCATTAATTGTATATCTCGAGCAATTTAGAATGAGAGTCTGTTTCTAATTCGTTTGAATTTAATGAGAATATAGCACCTGTGTACTATGTCTCCTACATGTGTATCCTTTGTGTCTTCAGTCGTGCAGTTCTGTCCACATCTTACGGAGCGCTAACTGAACATGTTGAACGTCTGCTTTAAATATTATTAGCGCTCAGTAATTTAGCGAAACCAACGACGTCTCCGAACATTTTAGAAATACCTGCCAGAAACTGAAAGTTCGATTCGGAATGAGAGATTTCTTAATAAGCTTATGGCTTCAATTCAAGGGTATGTACAAATCAAAACGCCACCGTATTGTGAATTATAGTTGCGTGTATGGCGAGTGCCTCAGATCTCGAGGATTTCGATGCCCCAGGTGTAGCGACGCCGATATATCCTGCATGTAAAATTTTATGAACGCGACCTTAAAAAATCAGTCTTCATCCGGACACACCGCTGCCAACATAGGTGGTAATAACTATTCCTTCCTTGGTGAAAATTAAGAATTGTACCTCTAGTTCGCATCTGGTTTGAAACCGGACAGTTCAATTTCTTGCGAGTTTCTTTGGAATATTTTATGATTCATTTGACTTGTGTTTGGTTATTTTGATTAGTTAAAGCTTTTTAACAGTAAAACGTGGTGTAGATTTCTTTTGATAGTTATTTCTTATAGTTCATTCATTCGTCGATGTTTTCTCTGACGGTTCTTATACTTCTTTCCTAATTTTGCCCCATTTGCATTATTGTGCTCTGAATCTCAGCTAAATCAAGCCTGTCATATTACAGATGACCGTTGATTCTGTTCTGTATTACAAGCTCTCGTTCGCGAATGCCTAATTGCATATCAAATGAAATGATGAACTCCGAGAGTGAATTACGCTGAGAGTCTACGTGGCATTGTCAAAAGTGTGTGTGCTCAGTTGATGACCGAGCTCTTGTCGTGAAATTAAAACTTGAGTTTATCATTGTGGTGTAGAGACGCGGCGGCTACGCAGATGCTGATGTTCTCATGTTCTGCCGAGTGAAGTGAAATAATTTCAAAACACGGTGCTTGCTCTGTATCTCCTCATCTTGGCATATCTCTAGCGCTTACATTTGCGAGTGGAAAAATGATTCCAAATTATTGTGGTATTTCCTAATTAATTTCACCTGCTGGCAAAATTGCTATGACTATTATCTAGTGTTTTGAGGTGCGACCCTAGGTTAGGTGTTACTCCACGTTGCCCTCATTTTCTTTTCCGTAAGATTTGTTTGTGAAATTTCTGTGAACTTATTACGCGCAAACACTCATCCCTAAATCTTTTTCATCTCTCTTTTCTCTTTTCTCTTTGCTTCATTTGCCTACTCCTCCTCTGGTCTTATGAAGTGTGTGGGCATTTTGTAAAAGTTCTCGAGTTAATTTCCTGGTATAATTCGCGGCGTTGGAGCGGCCTCCAGCCGAGTCTATTGTCTGAGCTCATTAGCGTTGCGCTGAAAAAGACACACGGACTCTCACCAGAGTTGCGCTAAAAACGGTGCGCCGTCTTGCTAAAATGGGTTGCGCTCTCCCTTGAGGTGCCGGGCTTCTGCCTGCCAAATTTGGGTCGCGAGTCCAAGTTCTTGGAACGGATGTCAATCGCAACCCAGACTTCGTTCTGTATATATGAGCGCAAGATTTTCTTGGGACGAAGCACCAACTTAAAATTAGCTTCGAGTTATTTCTCACCCTGCGTTAGTGTTTTCGATATGCATATAGCTACTTTTTTGGGAAATGATTCCACCACCCGTCCTCAGTTGTTTCACTCTCAAGGTTTCAATATCGTTCAAGAAATGGGCTTGGGAACAATTTTTGGCACCCATCGTGCCGCCTAAGTTAGTGGAAGACGAGCCAGTTTTTGGTATTACGCCCTGGTCCTACAAATGACCTGCCTATTGTGCGAGACGCGCCAGCCAGCTCTTGCTGCATCATCCTCTCCGCCAGCCTCCTGTGACTGCTCCAGCTCCTCACAATTGCTTTTCTTCACGTTCAAAGGGAGCGCAGTGACGCGTAGGGCTTCCTAATGCTGGACATGCCTGTTCAAATATATCTAACAGGTCTATTTTTTCCCTAAAATCTACTATCTAAAACCCATCCGGTTGCCGGACCAAGTTAGTCGGGATGAGCGTGTAGCGCGCGTCAGCTACATCTGAGTGAGAAAAGTTTTTATTTAGAATAATACAGTAACTTCAATAAGTACGGAAGTTTCTCTGCATTAATGAAAATTGAATGATAAACTGTAATTCGCATAGGCGTCATTAAAAGTACTGCATCCTGTACAGACTATGTTTAACACGTTCCTCGCGTATTGGGCCACATGTGTACCAACAGGTAATTGCCCATCCACGTACCGATATAAATGAAAGACATTTCAGCTGCTTCGCAACCCTTCTAAAAAATAAATATTCTCCTACGAGATGAAATGCATGTTATCGTGCAAATTTATTTTTCACGTTTATTAGGAAGATTGAAAGTTCATTCGAGCAGTTGAGTCAATTTCCCTATTCTGCTACTTACAACCTAAACCAAACCAACCGTTGACAGTCTCGGAAATGCGGTGAACAAGTTAAAAACAACCACTACTAGATTCTCAAATGAGCATGAATTAGGCTCGTTCGTTACTTAATGCAATTTTCTAAACTCTTTTTTTTTGTTAAATCGTCCTGTACCCTCGTCTTCAGTTATAAGGTTGTACTTACTACAGGTGCGCGGTGCCCGCTGATCCTCAACGCTATAGGTAAATCTAGTTGATATTACGATTATTTTTATTACATTTGGACCATAGGGCTGGGTTTCAATTAGTTAACGTTGTCGTAGTTGCATTGCTCGCAAGTTGAAAGGCTTCGATTCCTACCACCTCACGTAACATGAGAATTCAAACAAACGTAAGCTTCCTGCTTCACTGCTATGACGACGTAAATTCGCTGAAAATTTGACATCAAATCTTTTCTCCGCAGAATTAGCTACTGTTATTTTTTCCATAGACGTATCAATTAAGTTTTCTAATTCATTAAAGAAGTTTGAATTTTATTTTTCTTCCTTTTTTACCGTAGAAGAAGTAAGAATCCACAGCAAATCAGGCGCTCTGCCGTTGATTCTATCTTCAATTTTGCGTTATTCCACATCTGAACTGCGACAATTTAAACTTTTGTGGTCTGCTGCATTTGTGAAACTGTAACGTGTTCTTGATTTCATGTTAGCTTCCCCTCGGTTCTCAAGCCCAAGGTCGCTTTCTATCTTTTTGTTTAGTGTACTAGCCTTTCAAATTGTCGGAGGAGAAATTTGAACAAAATTGAAAAGAAATTTTGTGTTGAATGTGTGATTTTGGTTCACTTCTCAGTCAAGATCTCTCTAGGCAGTAACTGTTTACCTCTTATGGCTGTACGCAAATTTTACTGAGAACTGTGTTCGAATATCAATTCATCAGTGCCAATCGCAGCGAGCACGGAAAATGTGTAGCCACTGAAATTTTGTCTTGAATGTTGCGTTTGCAGCGTCGTGGTTCTAATTTCATTTTACGCTGTCGTAAGTTGAAATGTTCGCTGCTAATGACTCATTTTCATAGAAATGAAGTTGTCATGGAGACAGGTAGCCTCGTCCCTCCGTCCCTCTCATATGCAGATATTTCGACTGGCATTCATTGTGACTCGTTTACAGCAGAAAAGGAGAAAGTTCTGGGCTGGTCACTGTAAAGTCTTGGCGTACGTTCATTAGAGATCATAAGGGCGCGCTCAAAACATTCCTTCGCATGTTTGAAAAAAACGATGGGCCGTAAAACAACGCCTTTGGCCTAGTTAGGAACGTTTAGCCGCGCTTCGTAAAAGTTCCTTTGTTAGCGCGCCGGCGCATTGTCAACTCCGGTCGAGTTTGACGTGTTTTCTCTGCTAGCTTTTTGTCTCAAAGACGGAGATGGCTAGGCGCTAGCCGGCAAATATTACGGACATGAAAACGAATGATGGCTCGTTTGTTGTTAGGTGTGGGTGCTATTTCGCTGCTCCCTCGGTCAATCAGCATTCAAAATTGTTCTTCAACTTCGTTGGAATTTAGCACTTCCACTGGTCTGGCCACTGCTTGCAGGCTCGTTATTCTTCAATTTTGACATTTTGATAGTTCTATCTGAATTGGCTTCACTCTAGAGGATACAACTATTGTATCAATGTGAATTAGTGCTTTTAGAGGAAAAATTTGAGATCCTGAGCTGAAGGTTAGGTAGGCCTTACTTCTGTTGATATTGAATAATATTTTTGTTTTGTTACGGACCATCTGTTTGTTCACTGCTGTCATTTTTTCAGCATCTTATTGTTTTCTTAGACTTTCATCTTGTTTCATAAACTTCTAAATTTCTGTCAATCTTGCTATTTCTATGCGTTGTCGATCTTGTGTGGGAACACGCTTTGTGCACGCATAGATTCCCCGTGCTCTTAAATTCCATACTAAATGATGCCTTCCTCTCTTGGGAACACCTTTGTTGTAGTTAGGGAGGCTTAGGCTAATTCATAATCTGATCTAAATTTGGCTTCATACCAAGGTTCATAGTTTATGTTAGAGTAAATATTTGGGAGTAATGTTCACTGAATGTATTGCATTATGTATTGATTTCGTAAAGTGTTAGTGTGATTGTTTTACGACCTAAGTTGCATTTGAGGCGAAGTATACTACAGAACTGATAATGAATGTACTGGTAGGTGCAAGGAGTACTTTGGTTTAAATTCCTAATCCTCAATTCTACAAGAACAGAAAATTATTCATGCGATTCAAGTAATGGAATGAGAGTGAGAACACAATTACATGTGGGAACAGTTGGAAAAAAATTCTTACAAGATTTTTCATAAATTTAGATTATTATTGGTGTGTTCATTACAGAACTGTGGTCCGTTTTTCCTAGCAAGTCAAGTTTTTTGTGCTATTTTTTTCGATTAGGTGAAACTGTTTCGTATACTCCTAAGTAAGAAGATCAGTTAGCTGAGAGTTGTGACAGCTTGTAGCGTGGGTATTGCTTTATTATTCCTGGTGTACGGGACGAATTGAAAATTCCAATCTAAAATCTAATGGCATGGTGACCGGTCACTGGTAGCTCCAGAAGGATTATAAAGTTTGTCCTCCTCAGCAGTTACTTTTTGGTCTACTCCCAATTAGTCATTCATTTGGTCCTCTATGAAAAACTTGAAACTTTAAAAAGAGTCTTTCAGTTTTATACTTTACAAACACAATTGTGTCTTCTGTGTTGACCTGAAAAAGGTAAGCTTCTCTTTTAGTCGGCGACGCGGGCTCTTGAGAAATCCTCACATTCTTGCCCTTTTGGGTCTGCCATCAAGCCCGGCCAGCCCTACATTCTACAGACACTTTTTAACAAGAATTAGATAATATTCCTACCTCTCCATATTAACTGGGTCTAAGGAAACCATTTGTAAATTCATTAGCGACTCGGGCGTTTGGTTGAATTGCATCATCTTGGCATTTCCTGGACTGTCAATTGAAAAGTCAAGGCTATAATATCTGATGGTCGACAGATTCTACGGCTCGTCAAAAATGAGCATTTCTGTGGGATTATATCAGGACTAAAAAAGAATGGCTAATTAGCATTCAGAAACGTCAAAACTTTCTTGTAAGTACTCAAGCAACAAAATCGAGGTCCAATTCTCCATATATTTGTAAAAGCTACCGTGCGCTTAGTTAAAACTTGGACATCATATCATTTTTTGCAGAGCCTTCTTCGTTGCTGGCTTTCCATGAAATGAAGACCATGTCAGTGAAAAAGAAGTGGAATGATTTCACCCTCACTTATCTGAAAATTGCATCAGGGAAGCTAGGATTGAGCTCAGTGTTGTTGGGCATCTAGCAGAATTGTCTTCAAATTGAACATCAGAAGAAAATAAAGGCGTTTTATTTTTCCTTTACTAATTGCGAACAATTTTACTTAAAGTCGCTCTACCATTTGTAGAAACAAACTGACTTCAAATAAACCTCCCCTCAGGGAGATACATTGACTGTATGCCTGAAAATTAGCTCTCCCAAGGGGAATAAGTGAAGTCTCGAGCTAAAGATAAGGTTGGCCTTCCGTTTGCTGAAATAGAATACAGTTTTATTTTCTTCCAGACCATCTTTTGTCCATTTACTGCTACCATGTTTTTTGGCGACCACTATTTCCATTATCAAGTTTTAACTTGTTTCATGAACTTTTTTTCAGCTTACTGTTTTTATGCTTGAGCATAGATTCCACGTTCCTAAGTCCATACTAAATGGTACCTTCCTCTCTTTGGAACGCCTTTGTTGAGGTTAGGAAGACTTTAACTAACATCTAGTCTAATATTCAAATAAACATTAGTCATGAAGTTTTCTTCGTCATTTCATTGTAGGAGCACATTTTAAAGCTCTAGGATTTATGCGCAAATTAATTTGTCAAAAGCAGTATTTGTTTTAAGTAAGTGGAAATTTATAATTCATAAAGCTGACATGAGGAAAATTGTGATCTTGTTTAGATTCAATGCTAAGAATAATTAGAAACATCTGCCAGACTAGACCGGGCTAAATTTGTATTACGCTGTGTTATGAAGAAGCTGGAGATGGAAGGGTTCTAGCACCGGGTGAATAACGAGCACAGGTACACGTTAAGCGGAGCGAGGACAACTTGAATTGTAAGTTGGATGAGCTGAGGTTGGTGTCGTACATTCATCTCCCAACTCTGCTGAGGCACTGAAATCGTGATGAAGTAATCTCAGTTACCTCTTCTGGATTGCTGCGAGTGAAATTATATCGCATCTTTTGAAGTAGGTAAGAAATGTTCAGTTTGATTAGCTTCATTACGATGAGTTATGCTCTTGAACTTTCTGGGTGATACCCTTCGTGTGTGTGTGAGATAGCTAATCGAGTGAAATTGAGCTTATTCTTTTCAAGTAGAGATTTGTCTTTGAATTTCAAGTCAACTGATGCGGGTGTATGAACTTGAAGTTATTGGCTTGATGTAAGTTTGACTAATGTTCTTTGGAACCTTAGCTGCGCATTATTTCATTTGCTTTGACTACTTTCATCACATTCTCTACATCTGTGGCAGATTTAACTTTATAATTTCACCAATCAAATGAGTGACTCTACAGTGTGTGTTGTATGTGATTGTTCTTTAATATACTCGTAACTTGAGAAGCTCGCGCTCTTCGGGGATTCTATACAATTCCTGAGCTTCACTTGAAGAGTTAAAGCAGGCAGTCTCTGTTTTGCAGCGCACCTCGAGGTGCGAGCTCTCGGTGATGCACCACGCTATTCAATATAGAATCAGTAGCACTTCATGCTAGAGACTCGTGAGTTTAGTTTCATAGTCCAGAAGGCGTTAGCTTATCTTATCGTTTTCGTAAGAGGCGATTGTTGTTTGTTCTATCAACCTCTTTTGCTGTTGATGTTTTTTTTTGTATTTCATTCCTTAATTTTTGTCTCGTTTGGGTACTCCTTACTCCTCTTGAAGCACTTTTCGAATTAATACGTTGGTCAACTTTTATGTGTTAGAATAGTAATATAAAGTACATTACTTATTGCTCTGGCTGAACCTTGTTTAGTTTTATTAAGTTTTCTCTTGTTTTTTTTAGTTCTTATCTTAAGTAAGGAGAGAACTGTGAAGACCGCGTAAAACATTTATTTCTCACATAGCAGAATAGAAACGCAAGTATCAAAACTTTTTTGTCCTTAACTTGTGCATTTAGCCAAGGAGAGCTATCACTTAACTAAGTCAAATTTTGGAATGTGTGGTGCTGAAGATGCCTCGCTGCATTCCATCAGCCACCCTGCAACTTGGGCCGAGTGGGCTATTGCAACAGAGGCGGCTGAGTTTTGTCCCAGCGCAAAGTTGGCCAATAGCGTTAGTCCATTGAGTGTCGAACTTATCGCGATCGTCTGAGCACGGCGTACAGTGATAGAGTCTTCTCCTGGAAACTCGCTTCTGCACCGTCCATCGGCGGCCTCCGTATTTTCAGTTGCTCCTTTGACAAACTTTTCTCTAGTCTGAAATTTTATTATGCAAGTTTTGGTGGTTAGTAATGAAGTTATAAGGAGGCTGAAGCTAGTCGCTAACTCTGGCACGAGAGTTTGGGGTGGCTTACAGAATAGCCCGTGTGGAGACGAGAGAGAGGTTGTGATTCGAGGTCGGTCTCGACTTCACAACTTTGGGGAACACTCGATGAAATTTATCTCAAGTCAATTTGGGCAGACAAAATTCTGGGGTCGCGATAATGCTAATGCGTGTTTGTGCTTCGAGTTTAGCTATTCGAGCAGCATTGATTAGCAGCATTTCAGTATTACTGGAAGTTCGTTGGACTAACGACTGACTATTTCTTCTCAGATATTAGTGTACCATGAAAAAATGTTAAAATTAACGACAGTAGAATTTTTATAGAGGGAATTAAAACGTAAAAATTTTTGCTGCTTCGTAATTTTTTACGTCTCATTCATTTTGTAACATCCCAAAAAAATGATCCACAATTTTTCACTATTTTACAAGTGTGCACAGAAAGAAATTTAGAATCTTAAGTACTTTTTTTACCTGAAATTTCATATTTATTTTTCCTTGTAAGCACATCTACCCATTATTGAGACTATGTTTTTCTCAAACATGAATTTCTTCGTTAAATCGGTCTCAGCACTAAGCTTTATTCTCACTTATTATTGAGTGCCTGTCGTGTTTCATACAATGTTGTTCCAATGCCGTGCGCTGTGTTAAGCGGATGGAGTTATTAGGTCAGGTCTCTCTACGGTAATCAAGATAGAATTGGGTTGCTTTAACTTTGTGAACACGACTTCTTCACGATGTTGCGCGATGGCGTCGTAGTTTTCTTGTGAATCCGTTTTTCCGGTAATATAATCTACGGTGTTTACTTCCAGTGTTTTACTTACCTGAGTTAGGTGGTCAGCGTGCAACGTCTGCTCTAGAGAACGTTATTCATTCTAATCAATGTTTGCGTTCTGTAATATTTCTTCAGAAATTTGTGCACAATTTATGCGTTCATGAAATTGTAGATCATTCATCAACAGTTGAAACTTTGTACTGCGAAACTCAGCAACTATGGGTAGCTAGGAAATATTCGACTTGATTTGTGTCATTCTCCTTGGTACACATGTGGACAGGCTTTTTTGTCTCGTGGCGTGGTCCAAAGACTAAGGCATACATTATAATAATACGAAGTGCTTTAAGTACACCTAATTCACTATTTCTAATTTCGCACACCTAGTAAATGCCTTGTGGTAGTTGATGCATTTCATTGACCTTTCCCTTGCATTAACATCCATTTTTAACTGATGAAGGATGAATCGAATTCTTAAACTCAAAGAATGATGAAATTGATAGCCAAAATCATGGCATCTTGATGCGAGCGTTCCATTTGCATCATCTCTTCCCTCAAAAGTCTGAAATAATGAGAGTAAACACGTTGGAAGTTGTGGCTGTATATTTGACGTCATAACGCAATGAATAAAATCAAGATGCGGTCAGTTGAAACATTGCCCGTGTGACCCTGCAGCACCGGGGGGAAAAAACCCACACCTGGGGGGAAATTGGTCCATCGCTGAGGGGGATCCGGGAGGGGGTGACGAGGGGGGAGGGGGCACAAAGGACACAACCTTCAAGACGACAGGGTTTGGGAGCCGTTCTTCAGACGACGGAGGCGGTCTCTTCATCATCATGACCCGTGAGTGGCGGGACGGAGCTGTCTCAGCAGCCACGACGCGATCGTCCCACTCACGAGGCTTTCGTGGCTGCCTTTTTGTGCTTTCCAGCGTTGCCACATTTTGCCGATTGTCAACGAATTTATATTGGTATAGTTGAGGATCTCGATGATGATTACAAGCGATGTTTCCTTTTCATGTTTTGGTTTGTATTATATTTAAATTGTCTGATTTCAACATGTCACCCTTGGTACTTGTTCTTCTGATTTAAGAACGTAATTTTCATTAGCAGTATTCATTTACTTGAACGTTCGCTTTCTAATTTGCATTCATTTCGAGTTACTTCAAAGATCAGGCATCAATTCCTGAGAAAAATTTAAGATTCATTGTTTCATTCAAAACAAAAAGCTGATATGCAAACATGATTCGTCTAATTTCCAGTCATTCAATCTCAGGATACCAGGGACAATTTTGCTAGATGCATAGACGGTCTTGTAATTTTTTCCTACTTCAGTAATTGATTTAGAATAGAGACGAGCTTATGTATCAACGGTTTTAGAGTTTAGTTGATCAGATGAAAGATTGAGATTCCAACATTACTTCTATATTCGGTAAGAAGTTCTCAAATATAGTTCCGCATCTCTATTCAAATTTTCAAAGCTATTATGGAGTAAGTTGATACAATAGAGTTTGTTTCTGCACAGTTCGTGCGTAGTGAAAAACTTGAATCGCCACACAATGTATTAGTTTCTTATTTAATGTTCTTGAAAAAGTAGAAAAACTGCCGTAAAAGTACACAAACCTGTATAACCGGCCCATGTATTGAATGATTTACAACAGTGCGCTAGTGCTCCCGAGGCGGCGCTATCTGCGCGTTGCCGTGCGTAATGCTCTCCCGTTGCTCATGTGCAGACCCGCCCAAGTTCGTGGAGACGCCGCGCAGCCAGCGCGTGCTGAACGACATGGCCGCGTCCTTCACGTGCCGCGCAGAGGGCAACCCGCCGCCCCACATCGGCTGGAGGAAGAACGGGCGTCGCATCGGCGGCACCAACAGGTGTGTAATAACGCGTTAGATTCTTTTGTTCTTGGTTTCTTCACCTTGTATCCATAACGATTATGACTCGTTTTTCAGAACTGGGGTTTTCGTTTACCAGGTGGTTCTCTTGGTATGGATAATGTGGGGTAAGAGTGAGGATGTTGTTGATTTTATTGACGTTCGTCATTATTTATCAGTGGAAATGATTTCTCTGGAATAAATCCGAGAGGGAACACCGGAAAACTTTAAGTTCGAAAATTTTCCTGCGAGTAGCGTGTGTTATGCTTCATCAAACCCCTTGTGCTTCTCAAAATGTTACGAAAATCTTCGACACTTGCTTTTGAATCGAAGAACCATTTACTCTCTCAATTCTGGTAAATTAAGCTTAAAGAACATTTATTTTCTGTGTATATACTTTGAGGATTTAGCCATCGTCAAGTAGAATGTATAGATTTCAAACTATAGTTTGTTAATGAATCGCTGTCTGATTAAGTAAGAGCTTTCACACTTTTTTTCAGTAGCTAGTGCCCTTATATTCAAAGCGTTGCCAACGGTGTTTGCGGTAGTACTTAAGTCTTTTCCTGTTTTTTTCCCGTATTCCAATGTCAGGGCTGATTCAAGTACCATGCAAACGGAATTTCACAAAAGTGCCTTTATTTCTACTTCACCTACACTTTCTTGGACACTTAAACCCGGCAGCTACGATTTTAGTTCCACATGAACTAAATCTTGACCTAATTTATCGTAAATGATTGGTAAAACGTGGAAAAAACGTTGCTTGAAGTTTTATGTTTTTCTATATCAGAGAACAAGCATTCAATTATTTTTCTGTAGTAACTGAACATTATTGGTAGTAATCTTTACTTCGAAAAGTGTTTAACAGTATTCTACCTACGTTGCTTAAAATATTATTGAAAAACGCGTGCGCAAAATTTGGTTTGTTACTGTAATCCGACTACTTTGTGCCTTCTTGTCGAAGGTCATGATTGGATGGACCGTCACCTCAATGAGCGAGTGTGCCTGTAGATCTCAGAAATGCCAGAGATAGTGCAGTTGTAGCACCTTTGTTAGAACTGTTGTTGTTGCCCCGTAATAAAATAAAATCAAGTGCTCCTGGCCGGCTTTTCTTGCGCCCAAAACACAAGCGCTGCTTACATTCCTCAAATAAGCAGGTTTTTTATTTTCCTTCAAATAAATCTTCATCACCTCGAATCCCTCAAATGTAAGCGATTTTGATAGAAAAGAAGTGAAAAGAAGTGAAGCAAATTAGGTAACAAAAAAAGTTTAAGAAGTCTTTACTGATCCGTGTTTACTTTTATGTTTATTTTATTCCTAGCAAGATTTTTTGATCTCTATTATCATTTCGTTTATAAGCGCATTTTGCATTAATTCCTATCTTGAAGTTTTCATTCAATGTTCATGTTTCGCAGTCTCACTGGGAAATTATCGAGTCGCTGAAAAGAGTTTGAGTGAGTTAGGTTACTAATTTTAGTCTTCATTTTATCCAAAATCGCCAAACATTTTTTAGATTTACGGAGGTTTGGCTGAAAGTCAATTTTTTCACGAAAAAGTGACAGGATTTATGTACAAAGATTTTCAAAGTTGAAACATGTGTTCTTCGTTACTAGTTGGGGGTGGGTGACGGAGTTCCCTTCTGGCGTCAGCATACCAGTCTGCACTAGACGGTCGCGAAAAAGGCACAGGCAGGGTGGTACAAAATGGTTGCAAGAGGCTTGACTGTATTCAGTTTTATTCTTCTTTGCAGTTAATCATTTATTACTCTGACTTTTTTTAGTTATTATAGTTTAAATTTCCTAAAACATAAAAAATTTTTTAAATGCAAAAATGCGTGTTCAGAAGCGCTTACTAGAAGTCGATACAATCGTTGTACTTCCGTTCATTTTACCTAGTAAAAAAATGTGCTTTTATACTGCAGTACTTGTTTGAATACATAAGACAGGCTCTATTCGATCAAAGACTGGATGGTTTGAGTCAATACAGTTCTAATTTGTACGCTGCGGATGCTATCGTTGACATTATTCAATCTGCATCCTTTAATAGTATTTGAACATTAACATGTTTCATAAAATTAGTTTTGTTACGAAAGTCATGAATCGTATTTTTTTTGTACTTTTGACCCCCGAGCCGTGTCAACAAGTTGATATTTTATAATTATCTGAATGTCTATTGGTCATATATTTTACCTATCTTAAATACACAACACTTCCCAAGTGAAGGCTAACTCGCTGGGTGAATAATAATTATTGTATATCAAATAATATTATTAAGTTATTATTATTTACTTACAACATAACCTGTTATTACATAGTTGAAGCGATTATCACAGAAAAACTCCGTGAAATATGTCCTCAAGTGGCACCACAAGAACGAAATATTTCGATTTCTCGTTTGGAAAACCCCGCTACTGTGGCAAAAGAAGGTGTAAATATATTGATAGGACAAAAAGGGAAATGAGAATAAAGAATAAAGGAAGATGACACTCGTCCAGGATGTTGGCTGGCGAATTCTCTTCCCTTCATCTCCAGAAGAGGAGAAATGTGTTCAAAAGGAACATCTGGCTCACCTTACTGCAAATCTAAACATACGCGATCAGTAGACCCCATTTTGTGCAGCCCAGAAGATCTACAAATACCCGAGTGTAGAGCTAAGCCTTCAAGATACGTTGAATGACTATCCCCTCCAGCACACCTCGTTGTAGGTATTTAACACAGCAAGTTTATAACTCGTGGCGACACAACATGGAGCGTTGCTGTGCCAGCGCTCGAGGTACGAAGTCTCTGAAGACAACGTAGGTCTTAGTCAAAGTTGAATTAACCCATTTCCTGCGAAGTGACCCACCGGTGGTGACTGAGGGGATTTTTAAGATGCTTCTAACCGACCCGCAGTCACCAACTCAATATTTATGAATACTTAATAATTGCTTAATGAAAGCACGATCCAGTTTATGCTAGCCATTTTCAAAATTGCTTACTACACTTTACTTTAAATTTGAATTGAATGGTGAACTTCAGTTTGACCCATCGCAGCAAATGTGTTAAGTTATCGGATAGAATTTCTGCGGTGGCTGTTAAGGAAGAAATTGTTATGTTTATCCGTTGAATTCATTCTCGGGAAGCGAGTGAGTGTCTTTAGAAATGAAGCGTAAAGCAAGTACCGGCGCTCAAAATTAGAGTGCGTGGGTTTTGTTAACCCAGGCAGAGCTGTCTAACTGAAATTTCCAAATTTCCTCACAATGTCCTAAGTAACCGTATTTCTCAGGCACTTGATAGAACCCGCATGGTACTGAAGTTCTGTCATGGTGTACGTTCGGAATCTATTTCCAGATGTTCATTTGAAGATTTAAACATCTGAATATTTGTTGAAATTTAGTCGGTGCGAATTCAGGTCGTCAAGTTATTCAATAGTATAATTCTGTAGCAGAAGCTAAAGTATGTTTAATTTTTCCCTTGCGACGTACTTTAGTAAGCGCTCGAACAGGTATGCTTGAAATCTCAACCTTTCGTCGTGAAAAATGAAGTATGGAGTTGTATTCATTTCATTATGATTTATCGTTGATTTTTGTTGATGAAATATCTCTCATGCGATATGTTTGTAACCGCCTAAGGGCTTAATGTAAGCGCTTCTTTGATTCGCTTGTATTTGACAGCCGCCTTAGTTCCCTTCCAATTCTAGTAGTCTCCTCTTGCATACAAAGGCACCTTTGAAACTTCTGAAAACGACCCAGGTTTTATAATCTGCATCCATGGCATCTATTTTCCCAGTGGCATGGAGAACTTCGTTGTGAGCTCATTAAAATTCCCGATCCTTCTCGAGAAGAAAGTTTTTTTGTGATTCTGAAGAATTAGTAACAGAAACTACTGAGAGAAAGTAAAGAGTTGCGATATTTAATTCTCACTAAAAGGACGGCTGTGAAAAATGATTCGAATCGTCGTTAATGGTGAACACTTTTCCTTGAAATACCGACAAGATTGTGGTGCGTGGCTGCTGGAGCAATGCATTATGGCGAGCTTGATGAGTTCGCTCGAACAGTTCTCATTTGGAAAATAAATCTACGAATAAAAATGATATGAGTTTTTTTTCGTCAGAATACTCTTTTACCATAACATACGCTGCCTGGTGCTCGGCTTCCGTTTTTAGTTTTTATTTGGAATATCATTGAATGAAAACCTTGAATTGAATTTCTCGATTGCGCAAGGCTCATCGCCCTCTCGCGATTTATATGTTACCTGTTTATAATCTCTTGGCGCTTCTCTGAGAAAACATCCTGCACCAGAATGTTAGTACTGCCTTCACATTGTTTACAATAAAACATTTTTGTCTCAGGTAAGTGAACTAAATTACTGCTCTTCATTGGAATGTTCTCACGTTTTCGTGCTTTCCAGTCTAACTTTTTCGCCGCCTGCATGCATGTTTTTCGCCGTCTGAGCGATTTAAGCGATTAAATCGCTTAGGTGGCGAAAAACATGCATGCAGGCGGCGAAAAAGTTGCCCTGGGTTCAGTTGTTAGTTTGCGTTCTCATCCTTACCTCGGGCGTCCCCATCCCTGTATATCTTATAGTGTTCAGGTAAGAAAAAATTGTTAAGATAAATTGCTCATGGAATCCAGTCATTTGTTATGCCTAAAATATTCTCTGTTTGAGAAGAAAAAACATTTATAGCGAATTTCTGAGGACCTAGTCATTGAGCGCGCATTGTGTGGGACTTGTTGTCCGCGGGATTAGCGAGGTTGCTGAGCCCCGCTCAGCTGTAGTCCCACCTCATCACAACCCTCATGCCAGAGTTATTGTAGGATTCCTGTCTTGCCCAAGTGAGCACTTCTGAGAAACTGTAGTCACCACAGTTTTGGAGTTAGAAGTGCTTTACTTTTATTTCCAGTTTTTCTGCTTTTGCGCACTCTATTTCTCGCAAAACATAACATAGAGCGTTATTTTTCTGTGACCAGATTGAAAAATTCGTGTCCATTGACTCTCGACATGAAACTGTATGTACATGTAACGTGTTGGTATTTTTCATATATCTTATAAGTTGATATGGTGGTAAGTGTGGCGTGTTAGTTAATGTGACATGTTGGCAAATATGACACGTTAGTAAATGTGGCATGTTGTCAGATGGGATATGTTGGCAAATGAGATATGTTTTCAAGTGCGACGTGTTGGCAGATGTTATGCGTTGGTAAATAGAATGTATTTGCAAATTCGGTGTGTTGGTAAATGTGATACGTTTGTCTTTAGGCCTCTAGTAGTCATATTCAGTTTATTCTTCACCTGAAAATCTGGCTGTTATTATTTCAAGTTTGAAATTTCAATGATGTGTTGGCATTCCTTAGATAGGCCTGTTACGTTGATATTTCTAGCACGAAGACTAGGCAAGGATGAACTTTTTAGGAACATTTTGAAGGAAATTTAACAACATAAGAACCTAAGAAAATTCCTCGCGAACATATCGGTGTCGACTGTGTTGTGCGGTGTCGGTTCTCGTTAATGACTTATCAGGTTTTAGTTGATGGCTCTTCTTGCGAGGCATGCGTCCCTGCTGTTTGTGTCGGGTCAAGACGAAAGTTGAACGACCACTTTTTGTTTTTTGTTCCTTGTTATCTGTCAAACTTCGATTCCAGCTGTTACGCGTTGCAGTTGAAAAGCCTTTGTAGTTGCCACGGTTTCAAAACTCGTGTGATCTTATCCAATCTAGCGCTCGCTGATCCAATTTTCTGTGCACCAGTAAGAGGGAATACATTTTACGATAATGTCCTAAAACTGGTATGCGCTGATTGCTCGCAGAGTTTAACTACGCACGCCAGGTTCAATATTTTTATCTCGAGGCTCAAACTGACGCTGTGTTTGTAGGCGAGAGGGGGAGGATGTCTTATTGGCAGTTCCCTCGCACTTTTATTCCAATGGTTTTATTTCTTACTGGGCTTTCGTTGGCGGTTGATTAAAACAGGATTGATAAGGCGATGACGGGAACCGTCCTAGTCAGTAAACATGGCAGTTGCCGTCCTGCCAGTTCATTATAATTATATTTGCTTGGCAAATATGAGTTAGGCACGTCTCTGATGCTCTTGTAGGTATAATTAAAACTATCTAGACTTTTTTGGAGTCCGCCCCCGGACTTCGATCTCTGAACTTGTTCGATATTTGAATTGCATAATATTACCTTATTCTTATTATTTGTTCGCTCAAACATATTCTTCTTGCTCGATGTTGGGACACATAGTTTCCTTGGGTCATCTTCTGCGTGTTGCAAATTATACTGATTCTTCAGCTATGTACGTAAAATCATTCTTCTGAGTTGTAGTTGTCATACATACAGTGATGCATAATGGGAACGTGCTTTAGCGATGTTTATGTGTGCGCGATCCGTTTTTTTTTGCGTTCGGATTTCATCACGTTTTGTAAAATACTACAAATATTAAATTCAGCGTTACAACTCGATCAATTTCCCGTGTTTATGCTGCTCGCAAAACCCTTTTTTTTGCTCCATTGTTTATAATAGCAGAAATCGTGTGATTTTCGTCTATTTTCTTGCACATAATTGTATTTTTGGAACGACGCTGGTTCTTGATCAAACCAAAGTCCATATGAAAACCAGATTTCCATCTGTAAAGTTTTTGTTCTTTGCTTGGATTGTAAAGGCATTACGCCGAATTTTAGACGAAAAGAATTTTGAATTAGCGCTCCCAGGGGGACAATGTGAGGGCCCGAGCTGAGAATTAGGTAGGCCTTCTTTTTGTTGAAACAAAATGTTTTTGTTATGTTGAGGACCATCTTTTTGTCGGTTCACTGCTGTCATGTTTTTTTAGCACCTACTACTTTCTTCTTCAACTTTGATCTTGTTTCTTGAACTTCTTTCTCATCATACTGTTTCTATGCCCTTTCTGCATAGATTCCGCGTTTCCTTAACTCCATACTAAATGGTACCTTCTTCCTTCCTCTCTTTGGGTCGCCTTTGTTGCGGATGGGGAGGCTTAAACTAACTAATAATCTAATCTGATAATAATCTTCTTCCTTTTCTGCCGAAGAATCCAAGTTCATCATTCTGAAGTATGGAGAAAGCAGTCACCGCCGTGACTGCAGCAGTGAAGAGGGTTTTTGGAACAAAGTTCTACCCGAAAGATCCTCGTAAGGTTTGATTAGTACAAAATATGTATTGGTACAAAATCTGGAACAAAGTTCTACCCGAAAAATCCTCGTAAGGTTCCAAAAACCCTCTTCACTGCTGCAGTGTACTTGACTTTTCCACACTTCAAAATGATGAAGTCGGATTCTTCGGCAGTGAAGGGAGAATCGTTCCTGAAGCTGAACTTCTGGTGTGCAGGGGCAGCTATTTTCTAAGTCGAGCTATATTAAATGACACATAGACAGCAACATATTGTTCGGTGTCATAGCTACGGAATAATAAAAATTCCATTTGTGGAGAGCTGGGAAAACGTTGTTGATGTTAGCTTTTTTGTTTAGTTCACCAGATTTTGTATTATTCAAAATTGTCATTCGTGTTTGATCACCCTTCAGTAAATTACCTTGAATGAACGAACTTTTTAAATGAGTTTTATTTCTTTCTTACTTCAGGTTCTTGACGATTGACGTGCCGGGTGGCTCGATCTTGCGCATTGAGCCCGTGAAGTACCAGCGCGACAACGCCACCTACGAGTGTGTGGCGGAGAACACCGCTGGAGACACAATCAGCGCCAAGGCTACCCTCGAGGTCTTCTCTGACGACCGTAAGTTGCCGCTTCCCTTCTAAGGCAGCCGTCACACGGAGACCAAATGGTAACGTTCCGTCATAATTGTCTACGTTCTGCGGTACCACTCGGTCGGTCTAGCGCTGCAAAACAGATTTCAGCCTTTGTTTAGGGCCAGTTTGGTCATACCATAATTTCAGGTTCTGATATCATAGTATGGCCAAACTGGCCCCAAACTAAAGCTGAAATCTTACGGTTTCATGGCACTAGATAAACCGAATGGTACCGCTAACTAGACAATTATGACGAAACATTACCATTAGGTCTCCGAGTGACAGCGGCCTACATCACACAATATTTGTATTACTGGTCTGGTTGGTACTTATGTGATCATCAAATATCGCTTTATGTTATTAATCGCATGCGATTGAGTTCTCTATGTGATTTCGTGCACTTTATTAGTTATACGGAGTTACCTTTATCTGAGTCAAAGTATGGTATTATGCTGAGAAGTATATAAGATGGCTCCATTGCTAGCTAATTAAAAGATGACAAAATATTTATTCTCCAATCCCATTTTTAGTCACCAAACAAGTCTTGTATCACCAAAGTTCGGTGACCCAAAGTTCATTGAGAAATCAATTATATCAGAGAATAAAGTGAACCGACTGAATGAAAACTTTCAAGGGCTTCGTAGAAGTTCAGGCTCAAAAAGTGGCTCACATATGTTTGATTTAATTAATTGATCAGTGAATACCTGTGTGTCCTGAACCCGTGGATAAAACACAGGACCGGTTCTCGTTAAAAGCCTACCTGTGCACTGACGAATGACTTCTTTGCTGGCCCATCCATTGGCTCTCTCATCATCATTATTGCTTCGCGCTTAATACTATTAATGCTGAATTTCCTCACTCGAAAGGTTCGACTTTTAGTTCCATTACAAAGTTGCCATTTGAACTCCGTCTCTAAAATCCTCTGCCACATTTTGCCTGTTGGCGTTTAAAAGGCTGGAAGATGAGTTCCCTTTGACTTTGCGCTGAATGCGACCAATTCTTCTGTATAATTGCTGCCATTACTGGCGGCCAGAAGTCTACGGCAAAATTCTCCCACATTTCAGTGTGTGCAATTCGACGCCTGAAAGTCGTGCTCTCCAGTGATTGTTAATGTAGTTAACTTCCTCACGTAATATTGCATTTATCTAGACTCGACTATTTCGTGCGCTGATTTTCGCTTCTAATTAACGGTTTTAGCTTCACTTTCTGTGAGTCTTTCTGTTATAACACCTTCGTGAACTGCTTGATTATCGCGGGTGTGCTACTGGATTCTTTAAATCTCCTGGTAATTCATACTATAAAAACAGGGGAAGACAAGAATGTAAATGTATCGTGAAAAGTATTGATTTTTTAACAAGCAAATGGTTTTTCAAATAAAATATAGGGTACCATGCCATGAAGAGAAATCTACTATAATAAATACGTCTCCTGCTATAACACGTCACCTTGAATGTTTCGAGGGTGGTGGTTTTGGAAAAGCCTGAAATTTGAAAATCAGTTCAAATGAAATGCGTCACTGCTCGCTGAGTCTCTAATCAAAACCAATGGTATTTTTCCTTTGTTCTTTGCTGTCACAGCCGATCTCAAATGGATTGAATTCACCACTCTCTAATCGGCGGATCGATTAAAAGCCCATTGTCCGAGTGTTCTTTCATTCGTGTGACTCCTCCAGAACGAGTCTTTCAGTCCGTAGAACATTTTTGTTGTCTCACTCGGTGCTCGTGCTGCTATTTGAGGCGTGTTTGTGTTCAGTTTCGGGAATCACCGAGTGCGTCGTGTCTGATTTGTGCCTGGGTTGCTCAAAGCTGCTCTATGAATTGAACTGAACTCTTAATCCAATTTGATTGATCGCCAAGTTGCTGATGCGCGAAGAGAACAAATGCTTCCAGCACTCCGCCACTAGCTGTCGTGATTGATACGAAATGGCTGGCTCGTCTTAGTTCGATGGTCAGAACCCCTGCTCCTGCTGCTGCTGCTGCTGCTGTGTTTGATTTCGTTGCTTCACAGTGCCTTTTAAATTTTTGATTTCTTATGTGTAACATATATTTCTTGGAAGCATGAATGAGAAATTCTAACATTAAGTTATGGTATATTACGTTGGTGTTTTCGCCCGTGATCGCTTGTGCTTTTGTTTGTACGCTGTTCACATGACGAGATTTGTTTCTCTTTAACTTCCAATTACTTTGTCAGACTATGCAAAGTTCATGCATATTTTCATGGAGCGAATGCATTTCCTTTGGAATGTAAAAGGGATCATTTGACTGAAATAGAAATTAAACTTTTACATGTATTTTACATTCATTAGTTCTAGGATTAGGCCGATGCTTGAATTGTCCCTCGTTGTGAGCCTTGTTTTCAGCCGATAAAACTATTGCTTACTCTGGCCTGTGGAAATAAGTGATAATATAATGATTGTATTGACGACATCATGTAAGTATAGGTGCTGATTACACGTATTTGCCCACGCCGTAAAAGATAACATATTCCGCTACTTGAATAGGAACAATTCTTATTTGTAAAAGAGAACAAATTCCGCTCTGCAGGCCGTGCTAAATAAGCTTCGATGAACGCACTCATTTTTTAAGAGTTGACGAATTGTTTTATTGCGTGTTAACCATGAAGCTTGGCCGCACTTTTTCTTGCCTTTAAGAGTCTATTTTTTATCATTTTAGAAGCAATTGTGTTCCCTCGCTTGATCAACAGTGCCCCTCAAATCTGCCTTGTCCTCGTGGCGATCGCAGTTAAGAATATTTTTTTTTCTACCAAAATCAAATATTTCCAGAGCCATTCAGTGACTGGATATCAACGAAAATCTCATTGTTATCTATAAATTTTTGTGTTAGTAATGTAATTTTAATTTAAAATGAATGTATTCTTGATGACGTGCCATTGAATGTCTAATCAATCAACTCACAGTAGGTGCTTGTCACCATCCCAAAATAGACTGAGATGAATCGGCTTCTCTTCTTTTACCAAGAAGACGTTAACCAGTTAGGGAGCAATGTGCATTAGGAAACATTTCGAAATCGATGTTCTCGTTTGGATTTATTTTCTGCCTATGCGAAGAGCTATCCTGGGCTGCTAACGACTCTCAGAATGAAATTATGTTTAGTTTCTCACTTTTATCGAAATTAAACTTCATCCGGTTCTGCTATTCGAATATCATTTTGTCATTGTTATCTGAGGGTAATTTATTTTCTCTGAAATTCAGGAGCCACCCGTTCGTTTTTATCTCCATTGCTTTAGCTGCCGACCTGTCGTTATTTAACAAAGCAATACTCTTCTCCATACTTCTTTCCTTATCGAAGTGTCGATATTTTTCAGCGTTCAACAAAGTATTCATCTAAAATTGCAGTCGAACTTCGTTCTATCCTGAGCGCCGAGCTCTTGATGAATTTTGGGCAGTTTTGCTCAGTGAGCGTAGAGCCGCGAGCAGCTCTAATATCCTTTATCTTATTATTCGTCAGGTGCACACTAATGCACACCGTCACAATTCTTCCCAACTCAATCCAACTCCGATCAAAATTTTAATTCGCTCTTTTTCTCTTTTCAAATCTGATTCAAATGAGCTCCATGCGGTTTTTGAGCAAGTAATTTGAGGCGCTAATTACCCTCCATTCGTCGTCCCCTTTTCTGGACCGGCACTTTTTTCTCGGGACGCGGGAGTTGGTCGTCCAGGCTGGTTTTTGGGTGCGTTTTGTGGGGGAAGGGAGGGGCTGCTGCTCTGGTGAGCACTTCATGTCGCACGGTCTCTCCCGCACCTTCCTGCTTAAGTCGCGGCTCGTGGTCGCATCGCTCGTGTTCACACCTCTACTCCTGTTCACACCCCTACTCCTGTTCACACCCCTACTACTGTTCACACCCCTACTCCTGTTCACGCCCCTACTCCTGTTCACGCCCCTACTCTTGTTCACACCCCTACTCCTGTTCACGCCCCTACTCCTGTTCACACCCCCACTCCTGTTCACACCCCCACTCCTGCTCACACCCCCCCTCCTGTTCACACACCATCTCCTGCTCACACCCCCACTCCTGCTCACACCCCCACTCCTGCTCACACCCCCACTCCTGCTCACACCCCCACTCCTGCTCACACCCCCACTCCTGCTCACACCCCCATTCCTGCTCACACCCCCACTCCTGCTCACACCCCCACTCCTGCTCACACCCCCACTCCTGCTCACACCCCCACTCCTGTTCACACCCCCACTCCTGCTCACACCCCCACTCCTGCTCACACCCCCACTCCTGTTCACACCCCCACTCCTGTTCACACACCCCACTCCTGTTCACACCCCCACTCCTGCTCACACCCCCACTCCTGTTCACACCCCCACTCCAGCTCACACCCCCACTCCTGCTCACACCCCCACTCCTGCTCACACCCCCACTCCTGCTCACACCCCCACTCCTGCTCACACCCCCACTCCTGCTCACACCCCCACTCCTGTTCACACCCCCACTCCTGCTCACACCCCCACTCCTGCTCACACCCCCACTCCTGCTCACACCCCCACTCCTGCTCACACCCCCACTCCTGCTCACACCCCCACTCCTCTTCACACCCCCACTCCTGTTCACACCCCCACTCCTCTTCACACCCCCACTCCTGTTCACACCCCCACTCCTGTTCACACCACTCTCCATGCTCACAACTCTGAGGCGTCAGGCCTCCTGAGCAGTGTTGTGGTGCGGCTGGCGGCTGCCTTTGAAGACTGGTCTTTTTTTCAAAGTTTCTCTCCGGTAAAATCACTTGAGACTCATCTCCCGAGAGGTAATTACATTTTTGTTTTGTGTTTCTTGGGATTTATTCATTCTCAGGGCTGCTTCGCTATAAAAGACAAGCTCTTCGTTTTTTGCTATTGAAGATCTTGCATCGAGTCCACAGAGGAGTTCTTTAGAAAGGTTAACTTCAAATGAAACGTTATCAAATCGCATGTCTTGACAAGTACGTACGGTTAACGACGAGATTGTTCGTACGCCTTTCAATGTTCAACATTTTCAATGATTCCTTTAAACCTTATGTTAGTATTTCACGAGTTTAGACGTAAATAATTCTAATTTACTAAGGATGAGTTATGTGGCATAAATGCAGCAATAAAATATGGCGCAGCGTACCTGGACAAAATAATTCTTCCGAGGACGAAAATCGTTTTGAATGACATATATAAATATGAAATTTATATTATTTTGCCTAACTTGAAAAACATTCTTGAATGTTCATATTTGGAAAGATTGGAGAAAATATTTAAGAACATAAAAGTAATGCAGGAAATGTTTGCGTTGTTACCGAGTTAACGCAACGAAGAGAGTCTGTTTTAGTAAATTTTTGAGTCGACTTGTTTTGGAATTCATTTGTGCATGTTAAAATGTATGTTCAGGTACATTTTGAAGCTCTATCTTAGTACCATATAGATCTACTGTACAATATTATGTATTTAAATGCAATGTGTTAAAATACTCTTCGAAACGATTTATACTTTTTTATTTACTGTTAGTTAGGTTCATGGAAACATGTTTTGGCTCGAACCTATACCGAATCGTAAATGCTCTGTGCTCTAAACGTGTTTTGTTTCAACGCGAAGTCCACTACCAACCAAACCAAGACTTCTTGGCTACAGCCTTGTCTGGCACATGGCGTCTGCTGTCACCAGTGTTACCAACTGGCATGGTTTGAATATAAATCTACATGGCTTTGGTAGTGTCTAAATGCCAAATATAGCTATATTATGTTGGATGTGTGTTTAAATATTTTCCCAAGATTTTCTCTTAGCTAATGGCAAAAGCAAATTGCAAGTTTGAAATCGCTGCCATTGATGTTGAAGATCTTCCGTTATAGCGCGACTTTGCCGCCGCCCGCTCATGTTGAGAGGCTGTTTCCTTTCGCTGGATTAAGTTAAGTTGGCACAACACAGAACTATACTTTGCTATGAAGCTGTTGATGATAAAACTGTCAATGTTGGGAAGTTCCCCTCAGGGGGATACAACTATTGTATCTATGGGAATTAGCGCTCCTAGGGGAACTATGTAAGGACCTGAGCTAAAGGTTAGGTAGGCTTTATTTTTGTTGAAATAGAATAGGGTTTGATTTTGTTACGGACCTTCTTTTTTCGGTTCACTGCTGTCCTGTTTTTCAGCACCTCCTACTTTCTTCTTCAACTTTGATCTTGTTTCATGAACTTCTTTCTCATCTTACTGTTTCTGTGCCCTTTCTACATAGATTCCACGTTCCCTCAACTCCATACTAAATGGTGCCTTCTTCTTTCCTCTCTTTGGATCGCCTTGGATGCGGATAGGGAGGCTTAAACTTACTAATAATCTAATCTAATCTGTTGGGAAGTTTAAAATTTTTGTGTTGTTTGCATTTTAGAATTATGTTTTTTTATATGTAGAACCATCAACATCATTGGTCGTATAGTTGGTTCCTCAATATTTTTACAACTTTCACAAGAATTTGTGTCGGTTATGCCCGTACACACATGTTCAGTAGGAATTTTTAATGCCTCATTATTATCAGTTAACTACGAAAGTTAGGCAGAACAGTATTTGTGAGTTGTTATGTGATTAGCTTGTAATTTATTTTTCATTTTTATGAGAGCCAGTGAATAATAATAAAATATTATGGGCATTTCTTTCCCCTCTTCCTTCACTGTATCTCTCATTCTGTAGAGGTCGAACTAAATTACTGATAAAGTATAGTTTTTCCTACGGAACCGGCAAATCACAATCTCATTTTAAATACTGTGGGGCCAGTTTCCAGTGCATGACGGTACAGTGAACCGATCCTTCAGAAAATGTGGCTCTAAGGTCGTTACTCTGAATGTGATCTATGTTCAAAGCACCATAAACATACCATCATTTTTCAGCGGGTCGTGGTTTCGAGTACGTAAACGTACTTCCCAAAAAATTTCAATCTGCATTCAGAAAGTTTTGGGGAAGTTTATTTACTGTATTATTTCAATACAACTCGTGCATTTAATATTCTTGCGCATTTGAAAAATGTATTAGGATCTAGTATTAAAATGTATATGAACTTTTTGTTTGGTGTGTGTTCTTTGAATATATTAAATGCTCATTTCTACTGAAGGTTAATTTGAGGCGTGATATTATTGGCAATCACAAATCAAGAAATAGTTATAGTAACATTTCTCGAGGCTTCACCATCACTTCTTCTACAGTACACTCAGTTATAAATATGTTTTGTCAATTTGGCGCAATAAAGATTTTTTACAGACGTGGAAGCAAACAAAAATTGTCATCGAAAACTGCCGTGAAGTCCATATGAAGCTAAGAGCTACGAATGACATGGGCAAGGTGTCGGATACGCAGGGCACCAGCTTGACTACCCCTGACAATACGGCATATCTGAACTAGAATGTACTGCTGGTCATCGACCTCGACGAACGACTTTTTGGCAAAATTTCCTCGTTTAGTTCGTTGAATTTTTCCATCCCTCGGGAAATTGCGTTAGTGTTCTCTTCAAGAACTCACTGTCATGCCAGCATTTATTTTCAAATAATTGTTATTTATTTGGTTTGTTCGGGGGTGTTCGAATAATTTCGTTTCTAATTATAAAGTGCTGCAGCAGCGGTACATTGCAATGCGTAAACTTGAAGCTGAAAGATCGCTAGATTTGTATGACTTTAGATATGAACGTTTTTGCAACAACGCGCAACATCTGCATGCTACAGGCTCTTGAATTAGAGGTGAGGGAACAGTGTGCCTGCGGTGACCGTGGTCAGGTCCGAGTGTGGGAGCGTTGGGACCCGTGGCGCGGCGGGTGGTGCCTCGGACTGTGGTCTCGTTAATTAGGCACCTATATTACTCTCGGTCCTACAGTTATACATAGTCATCTCATGCAAAACGCAATTTACATGGATGAAAATTAGTCCCTGTTACTCATAACTTGAATCAAGCCCTGTGTCGGTAGAATAACTGGGATTAATTTTCCTTAGTAAACGTTGAGGTTCACACAAGATGATGTTACCTAACCCCTCGACGATCGGAAGTATGGTGAGCCCTACTACGTCAAGTAAAAAGTGTATTTGTTTGAAAGGAAGATGCTAGAAGCGACGGGTCTAGCATTCTACCGAAACTTGCCGATTTTAAACCAGAAGTTGAAAAAAAAGTCTATTTATGCTTCATCCCTTCTATTTTTACGGTTTTATTATCTCAATTGAAGGAAACATAAATGTACGTACTACAACGTGTAGCAGTAAAAAATAATCTTGTTATGACGTTCTATTATTATTGAAATACTAGCTGTCTTTACGTTGTAAAATATTTTTCTGAGAAAAATCGGCATAAAACATGGCTTTACTTCTGTTCGCCAATATGAGTTCAATGTTTCTTTAGGTAAAATTTAGTAACACGATGTGATACAATTAATGAAGTCGATGCTTATTTTAATGAACTCTGATTTACGGGCCTGCTCTCCAGTTTGAACAATTGTCGTCGTAGCGGCACTGCTGGCCTCGTAAATTCTCAGTCGAACTTGCTGCAAAACGTGCAAAAGAACATCCAAGATCACCTAAAAGAGCTTACGCAGCCACTTACAGAGCTAAGAATGAATTTTTAGACAATCTGGTCCCTGACCGTTGGACAATCATTCAACAATCTGGCCCTTGACCGTTAGACAATCATTCAACAATCTGGCCCTTGACCGTTAGACAATCATTCAACAATCTGGCCCTTGACCGTTAGACAATCATTCAACAATCTGGCCCTTGACCGTTAGACAATCATTCAACAATCTGGCCCTTGACCGTTAGACAATCATTCAACAATCTGGCCCTTAACCGTTAGACAATCATTCAACAATCTGGCCCTTGACCGTTAGACAATCATTCAACAATCTGGCCCTTGACCGTTAGACAATCATTCAACAATCTGGCCCTTGACCGTTAGACAATCATTCAACAATCTGGCCCTTGACCGTTAGACAATCATTCAACAATCTGGCCCTTGACCGTTAGACAATCATTCGACATTCTGGCCCTTGACCGTTGGACCATCGGGCGCAGAGCGAGAGGCAGGCGGCAGGCAGCTGCGGAGCTCCAATTCACCCGAGCGCACCACTCACGCTGTGTTGTAGCCCGTCACCTCCGCCACTCGCGACGCCTGTCGCAGCTCCTAACGTTTCCTCTTCGTTTGGATGATTGAACTGACCATGTGGAGCCGTTAATGAAATGCAATGCTGGCTGTATTGAAAATTGATATCCCGCCAAATCATGGAAGACTAAGTCAATTGTTTTCACTTATTTTCTGAAATATCTGCTGTCAAAGCCCCCAAAAAATGTTTTTTATAGCTGCACGATTGTCTCAACCACGATACGTGCATTCAATTCAAGTTGTCTGAAGATGGTAAGGTCACAAATTTCAAAGCCCGAATTCGTGTGGTGTTTTGTTCGTGTTCGTGTCCATGTGCCCGCGTGTTCACGCCGTGCCTGCGTGTTCACGCCATGCGCGCGTGTTCACGCCGTGCCCGCGTGTTCACGCCATGCCCGCGTTTACACGCCGTGCCCGCGTGTTCACGCCGTGCCCGCGTGTTCACGCCATGCTCGCGTGTTCACGCCGTGCCCGCGTGTTCACGCCATGCTCGCGTGTTCACGCCGTGCCCGCGTGTTCACGCCATGCTCGCGTGTTCACGCCGTGCCCGCGTGTTCACGCCGTGCCCGCGTGTTCACGCCGTGCCCGCGTGTTCACGCCGTGCCCGCGTGTTCACGCCGTGCTCGCGTGTTCACGCCATGCTCGCGTGTTCACGCCGTGCCCGCGTGTTCACGCCATGCTCGCGTGTTCACGCCATGCCCGCGTGTTCACGCCGTGCCCGCGTGTTCACGCCATGCCCGCGTGTTCACGCCGTGCCCGCGTGTTCACGCCATGCCCGCGTGTTCACGCCGTGCCCGCGTGTTCACGCCATGCTCGCGTGTTCACGCCGTGCCCGCGTGTTCACGCCGTGCCCGCGTGTTCACGCCGTGCCCGCGTGTTCACGCCATGCCCGCGTGTTCACGCCATGCCCGCGTGTTCACGCCATGCCCGCGTGTTCACGCCATGCCCGCGTGTTCACGCCATGCCCGCGTGTTCACGCCATGCCCGCGTGTTCACGCCATGCCCGCGTGTTCACGCCATGCCCGCGTGTTCACGCCATGCCCGCGTGTTCACGCCGTGCCCGCGTGCTCACGCCGTGCCCGCGTGTTCATGCCGTGCCCGCGTGTTCACGCCATGCCCGCGTGCTCACGCCATGCCTGCGCTCTGACGGAGATGAGCCGCCGCCGCGACCAGCTAAATATGCTGGCAGGTTCAAGGCTGTAATCCAACGCTGCCGCCCCTCCGGGCTTCTCTCGTGAATTTCTAGTGTTCGCTTTTCTAAAAATCTGGACGTATGCAAATTAGGAAATAAGTGTTCCTGTTTGAAACGTTGGAGCGTGGGTATTTTTTGAGAATTTCTAATTCGGTGAAGAATTACAAACTGGACTGCGGCGTTGAGGTGGATGCAGGCTGCTGCCCTCGGCCGCTGCACCTCGTGAACACGATGGCGTCTTTGCATTTTATGAATTTCGTGCAATCCATTTTTGTGTTCTTCATGTATTCACATTTAAAGTGTAGAAGTATAGTTCAAGAAATGCTGCTCAATGGTTGACGCTCGTTTGTTAGACATTCGGTTGATATATGTGCAGTTTTTGTAAGCTTTGTGTGCGATATATTCTCTGAAATAAGTGTTCGATTAGCTGTTTCGTGATGAATATGAGCGATTTTCTTCTGCTATAGATTACAGCGTTTTCACTGACGTATAATTGTTTTACTCAAGTGCTATTTGAGATATACGGCCGATACCATTTAGTTGGAGTGAAACATATCAGAATGAGTTAAATTTATTTCCATTGCAGGTTTCCGTTCGAAATTTAAAACCTTTGATGTTTTGAAAAACAACATATGCTGATTTTGGAGTGATGAATGATGATGTTTGACATGAGTTGGGAAGCGTAGGTTCTAATAAGCTGTTACCCGATGTCTTCGCCTAGAGGTTTTGCTGATAGAACATAAAATAATAGCCAACTGTTCTTGCTCACGTGATTTTGGAATTAAATATGTTTGTAGAATATGAAATACTAGCCAACTGTTCTTGCTCACGTGATTTCAGAATTAAATATGTTTGAATTATGTTTTCAGGTAACGAACTGCCGGCTGGCTTCCCGACGTTCCGCTCGGAGCCGAAGACGAAAGCTGTGGAAATCGAGCACACAGCTCTGCTGGTGTGCGACGCGTATGGCGACCCCAAACCGAACGTGACCTGGTACAAGGATCACGTGCCCATCGATCTGTCCGACCCCCGCTTCTCTGTCCTCAGTTCAGGTAAGTTGCACTTCACCCCTCGTCAGGCACGAGACGCGATTTGTGTATACTTTTGTTTCGAATTTCATCCCTTAACCACCCGGTGTGCTGTGAAACCGAAGATTTCACTGTTCAGCAAATTTTAGCTTTTTTACTGAAAAGAAAGTAGCCACATTTTACAAATTTTGGGTCGCTGAACTCGAAATTCATCATAAATTTTCTCGTGGCTCAGAGGTACTGGTACTTTCGATTTTTACATCTTGAATGTAACGCTATGCGACGTTATAATTACGAAAGGTCAAGTATGCGTGGCAGACAAAAAAAGTGGAATAATAGACCCCTCGCTTCGCCTGACATATTGTGTGATTCTGCGGCAAAAAGTGGTTCCAGGAGCCCATGGTCCCACTCTAGTCCATGCTAAAAAGCGGAAGACTTCATCTCGCCGTGTGTGCTGTGATGACATGCCTATTACAAACAGATGGAAAGGCAAGTACGAACAGCTTTGATGCCTGGCACTAAAAGTGTTTCATGCGAACCTGTTGTCCTACCACCGTTGCACATAGAACCTGGACTTATGAAACAATTTGCGAAATCCCATTTACAAAGTGCCCATGGATTTGAATAATTATGCCGAAAATTTCCATGCCTAATTACGGTGAAGGTTAAAGAAGGTGCATTTGTAGGTCCCCAGGTACTCAAGCTCTTCGAGGACCAATAGAATCAATTCCCATCCTAATGAACTACATGTCGCCTGGCAATGTTTTCGGAATGTTAGTGTACAATTCTTGGGCAACTTTCGTCTGAAAATTGCGATCACATAGTGGAAGAACTTAGATCTGCCAATGAGAAAATTGAGTGCAACATGTCTCTAAAATCGCACCTCATACATTCACACATCGAGGTTTTCCATGCGAATATTGAGGTTTTCAGTGACGAACAAGGAGAGCAATTCCATCAGGACATTTCAGCAATGGAACAGCGTTACAAAGGAAAGTGGTCAGTTTCCATGCTAGCAGATTTTTGTTGGATGATCCCCAGAGATGCTCCGGACGTCCACCCCAAGCGACCGGTCAAAAGTCGACGCGTATAGAAGCCAGAAGGTACAGTTTATTACCTGCTATTCATGCTATTGTATTCCCTTAGCGTTTTATGTTCAATGTAAATAATGAAATAACTCGAAAATCTTAGCCAGCACGCAGTTTTAAGGGTTATTCTCGTGTTAAGCGACTTGACATTTTTGAAAGACAGGTGTTCTTATCTCTGCAATTTTTTTCATTATTTTATCAAATTCGGTGGAGATATATCCAAATCTGAAGAATGTATTTTCTTTTTTTTTCTTTTTGCTTCTTGTTTTATGTATTCATGAAATTATAAAATTGCATTTCAATTTTTTCGTTTCCTACGCCTTTGGTTTGAAGCAGATGGATGGAATTACTCTCCTTGCTAGGTGGAGTAGCCGAGTCGCTGCATCCTGGTATCCGTCAGATGATCGGAGTTACAGACATGGCGGCGCGCGTTGCTGCTTCTGCAGCTGCGTTTACTGCTCCTGCTTTTGCTGCCGCGCGCGCAGTTTGGCCATAATCTGCTCGAGTGCTCTTTGATCTATCGGCACCTCGCGTTCCCCCCCCCCCTCCCCGTCCCGCTCCTGCTCCGTCCGCCTGCGTGCATTTTGCACTTGCACATCGTTGCAGCACTCGTCTGTTGCATCCCTTTGTTGAGCGTCACAAAAGGATTATGCCTTCTCTGGTCAATGTCCAGTTCTCTCAGACACCATTGTCTTACTTCGAATTTGTGGAGTTCAGTTAGCTGCTTACTATTCTCATTCTTGTATGTGAAGGAATAAGACAACATGTTTCAGTTGTCCATACTTGAACACTGTTTCAATTAATTCAAGAAAAATCATGTACATTTTATCCCTCTCATTTCATTTTTTATTGCTCATACTTTGAAAAAAAATTCTTGCTTCACCAATAAATGAGCAGGAAGATCTACAGTCGAAATGAAGGAACATTGATATTGCGCATTTAATATGATATTCGCTCACGTGCTAGTCACTCTATTGATATAAATCCAAAAGGATTTATGCCATTCGAAAACGTAAGTAAATTTTTTACGTTGAAATTTTCTAGAGTAATAATTCTCGAATAATAATTTTCAACGAATGTTTTACGCTAAATCTTGGTGGTCACGTTTATAATACGTGGCTTAGCACATTTAATGTTCCATCTGTCTTGCTAGAGGTAGAGAATCGTTTCGGTATTTTTCGAAATAAAAAATGAAATGATTCCTAGACAAACAAGCTTAGCTGCTGTAATGTCCATTTGCTAATTGAAGGAATTGGACAGCTGTTGAGCTTTAGCAAATCTGGCCTCTCTAGTCGTTATTCCCTCGCCACTCTGTGTTCACGGTTGTGCCTACTTTTTTCATACTTAAAACCAAATATTTTTCATGGATGAATTCACCTCGTTAACCATTAATGTTCAAGTGAATTATTTATTGCTTTCATCTACTCTATTGGGGTATTAGATATCTAGTATTCAGTAAATTTTTACCCGTTAGATGGGCTCTTGATGAACATCATTATATGAGAAAATCTGATAACCTTGCTATATCAATAGCCCAAGTTAAACTTTCTATGAGCTGTGCAACGAGGATTACTGAAATCCTGTAATGTTTGAATTATTTATGTAAATCCACTGCATGTGTAACACTAAGCGTAATAACGTGAACAATTGAAGCAATATTTCTAATTCTCACAGACCTCAATTTTTTTCATACTCAACTGACCTCAAGAGATACTCACTGACCTCAACTGTGACTCAGCATTGTTCTTTGAGATGATTTTAATACAATGGAGGTTTTGAATAAAATTATACCTACATTTTATCCCGAGTAATCATACACAGTAAAAGTTTGGTTCCAGTAATGTTACGCACTTGCCACTGAATTTGAGCATAAGGTAAATTAATGTCCACATACCTGTCTCGCGTAGTTGTCTGGTTCAGTAGGAGCTGAAGTTGAGTTTTACGTCTCTACTTAACATTGAAATATTTTCATTTCAATTATGCTAAACGCCAAGTAGTATTTCTGACAACGAAGGTTCCGCCTGATCATAAAGGAAGGACACAATCTAAATAACTCTTTCATGCCCTGTCCTAGGGTTGGTGTCTCGCTTAAATAAATATACCCGCTCATGTTGCTAGTTTCCGTTAACATTACTTTTATCTTGTCTTCCAATTCATTTTCATCGTTATAAGACATGTCCTGCCAAAATATATCGACACGTGTTTATGCACTTCCATCCGCTTCTGCAATTTCTTGACTTCTCGTGAGAGAATTGTTTCAAGTGTAGAATTCTGGTTTGCCCGCTCCTCTCCCTCCGTAGGGAAATACCAAGTTTACCGATGAACGGCGCCCCGAAACTTATTGAACGCTGAGAAAACGTCGCTCTTGGTCTGCTTCAATAATCCCAGCGAGAGCACGGACGATCAAGTCTACGGGCCGAGGGGAGGGGGAAGAAATGAGCCAACTGATGTAGAAAATGAGGTAATCTGGCTGTGTGAAAAGCTGCCTAGTAACTGAGTCCATGAGTCCAACTCCGGCCAGACTAAGCGAAAGAAAAAACATTTGAGGAGCTCTGACTGCTGATCGTGAATCTGGTCTTGATATTTTCTTCCTCTCGAATGGGAAACTAATAAATTGTGTTGGAGAATTATTAAAGCATCTTCAATTATTGACTGCCCGCTCTGAACACACCTTTCATTTCGTCCATCTCGATGTGATTATAAAATGTCCCGACGGAATTGTGTTTTTTTATATTGGAAAGTGCGGAACAATTCAACGTCAAGTACGAACTGCATGAACCTGTCAATGTGACCTACGTTAACACGTTCACTGCCGATTTACCACTAGGTAAATTAGTTATTGACGTATCGGTGTGAATGAAGAGCATTCAAACTCCTTCAACATCTTTTTCAAAAGAAATTTAAGCATGAGGGGTAAAAAATTATCATGCTATTACATTTACACACTTCTTATGAGAGATACAAATTTTTTTCGAGCAGTTAAGTCGTTTTTAAACTATGCTGCTTACAAGTTAATAGTTGAATGAGGTTAACAGAAGAGTACCCGTGACCTTTCGGGCCAGGCTGCTCACATGACTATAATTCTTGAAATGTTCTTCACAAAGTAGCTATTTGTAACATCGCATTCATAATATGGCGTGTGAGAGTTTAAATTTTGCCTTGTGTTCTGACCAAAAATAGGGTGCTTAATTCTGCCCGATATTATTACTGCAAGCATAGCTCAGGCGTGTAGGAGATTGCCCACCAACCATTCGGTCGAGCAGCCAACAAGATTATCACAGTTTAATTTATAATGAGTTTGTATGGATATTCTCATAAGTCGTACGTGCCCTTGGGGTCCTCATCTTGCTATATCTTTCTCCCGTCGGCTTGATGATTGAAAAATATAATGCAATCTCGTTTTTTTGTTGTCACCATGGGAATTAGCGCTCCCAGGGGGACTATATGAGGGCCCGAGCTAAAGGTTAGGTGGGCCTTCTTTTTATTTAAATAAAATAGGTTTTTTGTTTTCTTACGGGATATCTTTTTCCTGTTCACTGCTGTTCTGTTTTTCAGCACCTACTACTTTCTTCTTCAACTTTTATCTTACTTCATGAACTTCTTTTTTCGTGCACTGTTTTTATGCACCTTGTGCGTAGATTCCATGTTCCCTTAACTCCAAACTGAAAGGTGCCTTCATCCTTCCTCTCTTTGAACATCTTTGTTGTGGTAAAGGGAGGCTAAAACTTTCTTATCAAGCAATTTATTAGTGTTATAAATAGATTCAGTTAAACAGTCGACCCAGTACGATTTTCTCTTGGATATGTTCAACTACAAACTACAGCCTTTCATTCACAGTCACACTGGGTGGCGAAGTATTATTCAATTTCTAGTCTTTAAAGGGTCTTCTTGTACGTATACTGCACCATTTAGTGGCCGACCAAAGATAATTTTTTCCTCTCAGCTTCCTGTGACTGATGAGTGCAAAAATATCTGGCTTTTGTTTCCTTCATTTTCCGGTATGCTCGTCTTAAAAATGATTTCAATAATCTTGATCAATTTTTGAAAAATAACCCGAAAGAATAAAAATTTGATTCAATAAAATTCAATAAAACTACTTCTGTTTACAATTTATGCGAACACATTCTCATGACCTATTCGGGGACCTTCGATTTCAGATTTCAGCTATGAAAGTTTTAAGCCTTCAATTTCGCTTAAAACAGGTCAATATGCAAAAATTCTAACAACGTCAAAGTCTTCAAATTCTTAAGAATAGTTGCTACTTTATGTCGATTACTGTAAGCATATAGTCTCTAATAAATTTAAAACACATTCTTCTTGTAACCATATTTTAAGTTTGAAATTCTTGGTTTTCTTGTATTTCGCTGCGTCTGCATAATTTTTTCCTGACATTTTTCTTTTCTAGATTTGATTCCTCTTCCTATGTGACTGCTGATAAAACGTATTCATGACGCAATCTGGTTTACCAAACGTATTCCTATAATTAAACGTTAAAATCAAGGGTAATGTTCAAGATCGTTTGAATAGTCTCAGTCACATCTTCCCCATCACGTTTTCTCTGTGTCGTTTTTATTCATGCTTTGACGTTTATTTGTACCCCCACTTTTTTATTCTGAAACCTATTATTTCTTTCGGAATTTGCACAAGCTATCGCTTCAACGGTTGATTGCAGCTGTGCAATAATTTGTAACCTTTTTCTCATCTCCATGTGATTTGGTGGCATTTCCATTCATAACGACCATTGCAGTCCTTTGGTGTTTTATTGTACAGCCGCAGCCCTACCATTATCAAGCAAGTGCGACAGCGTCAGCGCGCTTAGCATATTGTCCATTTATGTTCAAAAACTCATATGCCAACTCTGATGTGCCCGCAGTTTCATTTATCTTTCACTTGTGCGAAACAGCGCTTTTAGTCCGGTAAACTTTCTCTCTTTATCCAGCGAAGTTAGCTAATGATTTATTGGGTGTCTGTTGGTAATCTATCGGCAGGCGAGCTGCCAGCCCCGCCAGATCCATCATGGCCGAGTCTGTGCTTTTCGTACGGCCCTTCCAGCAGCTGATCGCTCTGCCATGTTCACTTGTCACTCCCCGAACGCCAAAATGCTTCTCAATAGAACTTTTGAATTTCCCGTATTTAGAAGAATTTTTTGTCCAATCCTTTTCCTGATGAAGAGCTTTCGTAAAAATCGGCGGTTAACTGAGAGAGACTGGAATAGAAGCGAGTCTATACGATACCAATTCAGATGAAAAATTATGCGCAGGCTTAGATACCGCCAAGTCTCTTGGTGTTCCTAACGGTAAACTTCTCCACATGATTAGCATTCGCTTTTTGTGTTGAAAATCGCATGAAATGTGTCCATCGACCTTTAGACTAAATGTTGCTGTTATTTTATTCTCAACTCTGTCCACTGAGGAGGATACAACTTATGTATTCGTATATATGGGAATAAGCGCTCCAAGAGGGAAAGTGTGTGGTCCCGAGCTGAAGGTTAAGGAGGCCTTCTTTTTTGAAATAGAAAATGTTATTGGTATAGCTGCAGACTATTTTTTTCGGTTCTCTGCTCTACTTTTTTAACACTAATTACTTTTCCTCTGTCTTTCAGCTTGTTTCATAAACGTCTTTCAACCTTATTGTGTTAATGCGAAGGATGTGGGTACACCTTATGCATACATTCCTCATTTCCTTTTTCATTCTAAATGGTGTCTTATTCCTTCCATTCTTGAGAACACCTTCGTTGTAGTTAAGGGGGTTAAACTAGCTTCATATTCCATTTAATCTTGATTTTTCAACTCTGTTGCTATACTAACCAACAGAGCGGCGCTGAGATGGTCGAGGCGTATTGAGACTCCTGCTCACCTGAAAATATTTCCTCAGTTTGTGCCTGTTGGAATTGTTCTGCGACAACTAAGCAAGCGTCGTGCAAAACATTTATGTTTTAATTTTCTGTTGGAAACTTTCAACTTCTCACCGAAAAGTTTTTAGGAAGGAGAAAAATTATTGAATAACATAATAGAATTAACGTTGAAAATTGGATTCATTTCGCATTTATACCTCAGTTTTGGCTTGATTATTGCATTTCCATGCTTTTTGATTTGTAAATAAAGTTTAGGAAGGAGAAAAATTATTGACTGACATAATAGAATTAACGTTGAAAATTGGATTCATTTCGCATTTATACCTCAGTTCTGGCTTGATTATTGCATTTCCATGCTTTTTGATTTGTAAATAAAGTTTAGGAAGGAGAAAAATTATTGACTGACATAATAGAATTAAACGTTGAAAATTGGAATAATTTCGCGTTTATACATCAGATCTGGCTTGATTATTGCATTTCCATGCTTTTTGATTCATTGTAAATACTGTGCAGTTAATATCCGTGCATGGTGAGCACAATTACGAAGAGATGCTCTAAACTGCGATATGTGGTATTGAAGTAATAACATGTTTCCTCAATTAACACCGTGTTCTTTACGAAATGCATGACATAGCTCCATTTACGTACTCTGAGTTAGTTCGACAATTGACGCGTTTCCGTTATTAAGAGACCTGTTTTATCTCTTCATTACTGTTAGTCTTCAATGTACAGTATCTCACCAACAGATGGTTACGGAGGTCTTACAGTATTCCTCAGCTGAAAATCTAATCAATTGCTACTTGCTGAGCTCGCAGCTTTAGAGGCTGCCAAGCCTCGGTTTCCAGAACTGAGTTTGTTGTAATACGCCGTGCTTGTTGAGCCTGGAGAAGAACGAAAATTTTAGGCGAAGAAAGTAGCGAAACTGACGCTGTTGTCGCTCATAGGCGCATTTGTGGTGCTTGCAACTCAGGTCCTGAAAATGGTCAAGTTTTGCGCTGTGGATGTGCGAAGCTGCACGTGTCGCTGCAGTTTATCTCCGCGCAATTTGGAGTTAGGTGTGGGCAATGTAGTGAGCAATATTGTGGGCAATAACAAAGCTCTTAGAGCGCAATCTGCTGCGTGGTGTTCACCGATGCAACCATTTGCTGCCTCAAGACTCTCTTAACTGCTGCCCGACCGCCATCCTATAAATATTGCGCTCTCTTCTTAAACTATTGAACTCTGGTTTATTTGTACTGCGCTACCGAGACTTGAGCATTCTCTGGTCTCTTGGCTTCCGTGGAATTACTTAGCGACTTCCTCGTGTCCCTAACTTTGTGCTCGTCGTTATCTTGAATTTATCGTATTCTTCATTAGTTAACTCTACATCTCTGAAATTATGGTCGCTCCAAATGTAAACAAGTTACGTAGCTTATATTGAGTTGATGTTTGTCTGGAATTGTTCTGCTGACGAGTCAGTGCGACAGTGCTAGCAAAAATGCAACGTTCGTGTTCAGTTTTTATTAGCGCTACTAATTCATGGGTTAAATTGCAGTTAATTCGACAATTTTGCTCGAGCTCAAGGTTTCGCGAGAATGAAGCCTAGAGTGCGTTATACTATATTTGGTAAAATTAAAGTGATCAACCTAAACGTTCTTATGGTGCATTTTACTAGCATAAATTTAAGTGTACTTCAGCCAGTATTTGAACAATTATACGAGCAACTGCAATATTTTGCGCTCTGAACGGAACTTGCCCTACTCGCGATGCTCGAGTGCCGTTAACTTGTTACGTCGCTGTGAGGTCAGTCATACCAGTGTTTTTTATTTCATTATAGCATAAATTACAGCCATAGTCTTCATGTTTAACATTGACTTGCAGCTAATATTCCGTTGACCCACACTGACGCACGAAATAGCTATAGGTCTTATTGCAAGGTTTTCCAAACGAAAATTTTGTTTAATTTTCTCTGGGTTGTATTGTAGCTTCATTGTATCGGGTTTTCAATTGTGACTTACGAAACGCAGAATCAAAGTCATACAAATATTTCTCACCCCTCAAAGCACTAGATTTAAATCTAGAAGTAGCGCGCCATGCGTGTTGTTTTAGCATCCTTCAATGATGCAGCGTCTCAAACTTGCTCTTCGCCTCGCTTCAAAACAATATTAGTGAGACACTCGTATATCTTCGACTCGGTCTTTTCTTGGAACATTCGAAGGAATGAGCGGGTCGTTGCTAAGGCAAGAACCGTGTCCGCCTCCTGCACTTTTGCCACCGATAATTGAGACTTCTAATGGATACGCCAATGGCTCTGGGATTCCTTAAATCGAACTCCTTTGCTGCGAGTCTTCGTACTAACGACGGCATTTGTGGATCTTCCTCAATTTGAGGGTGAGGCGATGGAGTCTCCCAATTGTCCTCGCAATTCGAGGGTATATATCCCGTGCAGTATTACACCGCCCTTCAAACGATCCTCTCAGGATATCTTCAAGCAAATTTTTGGAGACGTTGAGAAGCTCGCGACTTCAAACGAGGCGTAAGTGTGCGGCATCACCGCGCTGCAAGTTCTTGCTGTTGTGTTTCCTTCCATGTAGAGTGAGAGAAAATGTTCGCTTGCTATGGTAGATCCACATTCTCCACATCCATTTGGAGTTCTTCTCAGTTCCAATACAGGTGCATCAATTATTTCATTTCTCTGCCTCAGGAAAATACAACTGTTGTATCTATGGGAATTAGCGCTCCCAGGGAAAATATGAGGTCCCGAGCTGAAAGTTAGATACGCTCCTGTTTTTTTTTTTGTTGTAATAGAATAGGGCTTCTCTGTTTTGTTAAGAGCCATTGTTTTTCAGTTTACTGCTGTCCTGTTTTTCCGCTTCTATTACTTTCTTCAACTTTTTTTCTTTTACTTTACTATAACACCCTTGTGCATAAATTCTGCGTTCCTTGAAGTCCATACTAAATAGTGCCTTCCTCTCTTTATAACGCTTTTATTGATGTTAGGGAACCGTCAACTAGCTTATCTCATCTAATTTAGGCGAAACTCTTCCTTGTAGCGATTTCGTTTTGCTTATCAATCTACGCACTTGTTGTCATTCCGTATTTTAGTTGATTTTCTGTAATTTTTTGCTATAGCTTTTATTTTTCTACGTTGTGTAGCCGATCAAATTTCAATATCTCTCGTATTAATGGCATGGGCTCCGTAATTTAAGCACCGCTAAGCAAGTTTTTTTCGGCACTTATTTCGAAAAAGTCATTTGCGTGGGCAATTGCGGATCTTTCACTTGACTCAACACCTACAGCTCTCACTGCTGAACAGACTCTCTCCCAGGGCCGTGATCAATCACCTTTACCTGTTTTTTCTTCCCCCAGGCTGGAGATAAGCCTTTTTTAGTCCGGTGCCCACTATCCTGCCTATGAATCTTACAGTTTTGTTGCGAGAACTTCCTGCAAAAAAACAAGTTCGTTGTTTCCTGGTTCCCTTCACGCGAAGAAGTTCGATGCAGATAACAATTTTATGAGACTGACTGTGCATTGCAAATTAATTTCAGCGATATACAATGCAGCAAATCACTTCGAAGGTTTAGAAACAAGTCTTCTTTAACAACAAAGTGAACTTAAAAAAGTTAGTGAACTTCTTAGAATTTTAATTAAGAGTTATGCGCAACTTGGGAGTAGAATTGAATTGTTGTGATCCCCTCATTTAGAAAGCAGAATATTTGCTGTCAACACGGTGGTCAATTTCTGCTTCATTTAACTCTCTCTCCCCGTCATAGGTCGTGTTAATTTAGGATGCTAAGAAATGTGTCGACTTGTATTGCTGTGACGCGCAGTTCAAATTGACGCAAAGGTTTATGAAGGATTAGTCTTCAAAACCGTTTTATCAATTTGTTTTTTGACGCAATTTAGCTTCATCTTTTATCCTTGTCATTTGTCTCGTGCCCTTATTATTTTAGCGAGTTATTGAGGAAATAATTGTTCCATTTGTATAACACGACACTTTATTTCCTATTAAAACGTTTTAACTCATAAAATTCACTGAAATTGAGGAAACATTTCTTGATTGTTTTGGTGATGGTGAAGTGAGACTTCATACTAAATTTTAAGATCGAATAATCTCCATCATCAATGATTTAGATAAAAAAACATGTTGATGTTTTTCTACAAACGTTACAATTTATAATAAGTGGCCATACTGTACTAATCCGAGCGCACACTTTGTATATTTTCCCCGTGAAACCTTGCACGTAGATTCCATGCGTTCGTACAGGCTGATATTTTTAAGGTAAATCTCGGAATTTTCTCGAGGCAGAATGAAACGAGGTTGCGACGGCGTAATCAGGAGAGCTTGTAGCCGCCGCACTTTTGCTGCGTTGCTTCATCCGCGGCGGCCCTGTTGCTCGCCGCAGTGTTCTCGGCCGCCTTGCTGGGCCCCGCGTTCCCTGGGCGCCGACGTGCCTCCGCTGCGTCTTCGGGCCTAGCGACTTCCATGTCCTATACTGTACTCTCTTGAGCCGTCACTCGTACTTCGTTTGGAGTAATATGAATTTTAGCTTAAATTAAAACCTGTAAGAAATATGCCAAAGTATTTGTATTCTAATGTGTTTCGTCGTAAGCAAAGCGCGCTTTATTATTCTTTTATATTCATTTTTTGTTCCGAGTCTCCTCGTCGAAAAGTTTATGAAATTGCAAGGCCAAAACTTAGAGTGAAATCTTAATGAGAATTTTCAGTGGTACTCCTTTAGAATTAAAATATCCCTTCGCTAAAGTACCTGAGTAACTAAAGTACTGAGCTGTGTTACTTAATGTAATCTGATAGCCAAACCTTTGCTCTCACAGCCCTTGCAGAAATACTTTGCGCCCCATACTTCCCGCGGTAGTGGCGCGAGAGTGCAGGAGGCTTGCAGGCCGCGCGCCGTGCCAGTGTGGAGGCTCCCACAGCCCTCGGCTGGCGTTAGCTGCAATTAATTGATCACAGGAATTTTTTCTCTGAAAATCGTAATCATCCCCTCACTTAAAGTTGTGCTTCTCAGCTGTCGTGTCATCTGTTTCATATTAATTAGAACGTGATCGATTTTCAGCTCATAGTTATTCCATTAATTTCAGCTCACAGATTTCGCTGCAGCTCTATTGAAAGGAAGGGTCACTAAAAAGTTCTTTTTATTGACTGATAAAATGACACGTGTGCTTGCTTTTTTATAGCTCTTTTCAAATCATTCGTTAATTTTTACATGAAAGTGAAAAAGCTACATAGATAAAACTGTTGGGTTATAGCAGTTTAAAATTACAGATTTTTTACCTCGCCTGTTTGTGGATGCTGGCGGATTTCTTGAGCTGTAATTTGGTTTAGTCTTTCAGTGTAAATTTTATTGCTACGTTTCGGCATGATTGTTATTCGACATCATGTCGTAGCCGTTATAGTTTCGTAGTTTTGAGTTGTTACTTGCACGCTATTTTATCCCGCATTGTCTACGCTTTTCTAATTAACTTTTGCAACAGGCTGTGAATTTCTGTTCGGTACTCTATACTCGTATATATAGAGTACAGAAACAGATTAAACGTTCCTATACGAACTGGTCGTGATTTTCTCTGCTTCACCCCTCAGGGGGATACAACTATTGTTTCTATGGGAAGTGGCGCTCCCAGGGGGACAATGTGAGGGCCCGAACTAAAGGTTAGGTAGGCTTTCTTTTTGTTAAAATGGCATAGGTTTTTGTTTTGTTACGGACCATCTTTTTTCGGTTCACTGCTGTCCTGTTTTTTCAGCACCTACTACTTTCTTCTTCAACTTTGATCTTGTTTCAAGAACTTCTTTCTCATCTTACTGTTTCTCTGCCCCTTCTGCATAGATTCCCCATTCTCCTATCTCCATACTAAATGGTGCCTTCCTCCTTCCTCTCTTCGATACGCTCTTTTTTGTAGCGGTTAGGGAGGCTTAAACTAACTTATAATCTAATCTTTCTCTGCTTCAGTATCTTCGGCTACTGCTGGTGAATTGTTTCATTTTAGTTTACTCCGCTGCTGGTCGTGAATTTCTTTATTTCATTATTCTCCGCTACTGGTCGTGGATTTATTTATTTCAGTATATTCTGCTACTGGTGGCGAGTTAGTCCCTTCTCTACACAAAACGATTAACCTCGCGTGCAGAGGGAAGTAGATCGGGCCGTGTACTCGCATGAACCATGCTCAAAATTTTCAGTAGCATCTGCTCTCAGTGTTTTTGCCATAAAGGAGGCCCAGCATTAGCCCGTTGGCGGAGGAGTTTGCAGCTGTCCGAGGCTGCGGTTCAGCAGCGGCTGCTCTAAATTGTTGCAATTTTTGTGTCGTCTCGAGGCCGAGGAGACTTCTTTGCTCAAAATTTTTGCTGCCAGCCAAAGGCTTCATATTTGATGATGCTTTCTTGCGCCCTGTCTATAACGTCGCCGGCTCTGCTAAATGTGCGCCGCCATCATGCCAAAAATGATGATCCGCGTACCTGGTAAACTTCTAGTTTTAGCCTCCCTGTTATTTTGCTTGCCTCAGGTACTTTCCTTGACCAAATTTAATAATTATATACTTAATAAGTCTTAAGTAGTCATAAAAGTTTGGTTAGATTCGAGCAAACTGCTTGTGGTGATTTCTTTAAAAAATCCAAATAAAGTATTACCTGAATTTGTTTGGATGCTGTAGACAGATTCAAATAAACTTAATTTACGGGCATTTAAGGGACAGGATTAAATTAAACTAACCCCAGACTCCTTGCAATTTAAATAATTACAGTTTTTCCAATCTACCGGCGATGCGGGGGCTATATATATATTTTTTAAAAGCATCATCAAAAGCACTACGAGTGTCTGCTGACATTATAAGCGAGATTATGATGCGTCGTCGAGAGAACTGAACGCTCCATTTGGGACATGGTTGCTGGATGGAATAAAATTATTCTCTCCACATCTGCAGTGAAAGTTGTCATCCTGAAACGGTCTCACTGATACGCAATCCAACGCCGGCAACATCTTCGTGTGGAGCTCTCGGATACTGAGATAGTCGCTAGGGAACCATGCTTGATATCTCTCCTACCGACCTTTGAGCCTCCACTGAATCAATTTCTCAGAGTCTTGCAACGAAGAACGCTTGGTTTCTTTGTTTTGTCTACGCTATCTCGTATGGTTGCTGCATTCATGTTAAATTTTGTCAAATTCCGTAATCACGGCTGGATTTACAGGTTTAGTTCATTCCAAAGTATGCAATTATTTTATTTATTAAGATTAGCGCTCTGAGGGGAAGGTGTGAGGTCCTTGCTGGAGGTTAAGTAGGTCTTTTTTTTTGTTATAGAAAAACTTTTTCCTGTCACGGACTATCTTTTTCCAGTTTACTACTTTTTCATCAGCATTTTAACTCAGATTCTATCGTGTTTTAAAAACGTCTTCAAATTTTACTGTTTCTATGCACACTTTATCGTATAGTGTAGTTAGGGACTCTTAAACTAACTCATGATCTATCTCAATCTCACTACTGCGGTATTTTTGGTTGTCTGATTCACGTAACCTTTCTCACACATTGTATTTTCTTCCTTTACGGAAGTTTATTGAGTAGAATGCGAAAAATATAGTTATACAAAAATTCTGGTTACAGTGTCAGAATTTTTTTTTCAGAAAAATGAACGTTGTGATCTGATGACAATATTTCTTGGATTTTGTAAGAAGTTGAAGGTGCGGCGGCTTGATTCGTGAGGGCGGCCCCTGGCTGCGGAACGTGCGAGAGCCAATAACGCGTTTGTGCGCCGCCGGAGCCAGATTTGCTCATAAGAGTTCGTGAGAGCCCGTTGCCTGTCACACTCGTCTCGGGCCGCTCCAATGCGCTCGCTCGCAAGGCCCCCGTTATTTTCTATCGGCGGCTTATGAGAGATTTGGCCGAGCGTATTGTGTAATCATTATCGCTGGTCACAGGGTCTTTATTAACACACGTGCTCATATCGAGAGGTGACCATAAGAAAGGCCGTTTTATAGTACGGAAAGTTCTATTTCGTTCTTCCCGTTCTATGTAGTAAAGCACTGGTGCTGAACTGCCCGAGCTATTCGTGGTTCAAATTGCTTTCATATTATTATTATCGTTCTAAAAAGTATTACTCGCATCTGTGTGGCACAGTTGGTTGGCGCGCACATTAGATATAAAGTGCTGTCAATGATATTTTCTCCTGTTCTGTTTTGTTTGTAGTATGGATTTTATTTCGTGCCTAAAGTTTATTTTAGTGTTCCTGAAGTGACTGGAAAGTAATTGGTTGATAAGTTAATTTAACACGCTCCCCGTGCATTGGACCTTATGTGTACCAACTGGTAAATTGCTCATTCACGTATAATTACAATTCATAAATGAATTATAATCATAAAATGAATGAATTGTAATCATAAATGTAATTCATCAATGAATTGTAATCATACGTAGTGAAATGTTATCGTGCAATTATATTTTCATATTTCTCATTAAGAATATGAATGTATTCCCCCTCAGGGGGATACAACTATTGTATCTATGGGAATTAGCGCTCCCAGGGGAAAAATGTGAAGGCCCGAGCTGAGAGTTAGGTAGGCCTTCTTTTTGTTGAAATAAAAGTTTTTTTTGTTATGTTAAGGACCACCTTTTCTCGGTTCACTGCTGTCCTGTTTTTCAGCACCTCTCGCTTTCTTCTTCAACTTTTATCTTATTTCATGAACTTCTTTCTCATCTTACTGTTTCTATGCCCCTTCAGCATAGATTTCTCATTTTCTTATCTCCATACTAAATGGTGCCTTCCTCCTTCCTCTCTTCGATACGCTCTATTTTTGTAGCGGTTAGGGAGGCTTAAACTAACTTATAATCTAATATGAATGTATTCGAGCAGCAAAGTCGATTTCCCAATTTTGCTGCTTACAACCTAACCAAATGAACCGTTAACAAGCGCGGTGAACGTGTTAATTGCCATTGATTACAGCTTCTCCATCAAAACACGTGCCATTAATTACAGTCAAAGATTTGATCTATTGACTTTTCATGGACGTCGTGTGAAGCATCAATACTGAATGAAGCATGTGTCTGAGAGGTAAAAATCCTTTGCCTTGGCATGACCGACTATTTCTGCTTATGATGATGCAGTCACGACTCGTTAATTGTGTGAATATACAAACAATATTTTATTGTGAGTGGGAGCAGTGAATAATTAATTATTGTTAGTGAAAGCGATGACTGAGAGTTTGATGTTGTGATGCTTTGTTATGTAATGAACGATGCGTAATCTTACCCCTTAACTTCCCCTGAGAGGAGTACAACCATTGTATCGATGGGAATTAGGTACCCTAGGGAAGATGCGAGTCCTCGAGTTAAAGGTTACTTAAACCTTACTTTTGTTAATGTAGAACAGGGTTTTGTTTTGTTCACGGACCACATTTTTGTCGGTTCACTGCTGCCCTTTTTTCAAGACGTGTTACTTTCTTGTTCAATTTTTAGCCTATTTCGGAAATTTCTTCCGATCATACTGCTTCTATATTCGCAGGTGCGAGGACACGCCTTGTGGATACATTCTCCGTTCTCTCAATTCTATGCTAATGTGAGTCTTCCTCCTTCCTCTCTTACCACACCTTCGTTGTGGTTAAGGAATTTTGAACTAACTTATCTAATCTTATTTCATTCCCCCTTTATTTGAGCAGACAGCCTGCAGATCAGCGCCAGCACGGCATCCGATGGCGGCAAGTACGAGTGTGTCGCTGAAAACTCCGTCGGGACGGCTTTCAGTAAACTCATCAACCTCTACGTCAGAGGTGAGTAGTGCGTGCCATCTGTCATTACTGTGTCAACTTCTACGTCACTGAGGAGCATCGCTAGTCCTGTCGTGGAACGCTAACTCTACGGTCCTCTTCTCTGGAAAACTTCATGTTATTTTCAAGTTGGTTGTTTTCTGACTCTGCATCGATTTTAGTAAGTATTGGTTTTCTAGGCGCGACTAAGTATTAACAACATTTGTTTTGTCATCATTTCGCCATACTTGTTCGTCAAAACAGTTTACAGTGTTTACAATTTTGTCAAAGCAGTTACGCAAGAATCCTGGAGCGCACAAAATTTTGTATTGGGCAAGTATTGTAACTCCAGAAGTTGATGTCTGATTTTCTAAACGTATTTAATTTTTGGCCTGATATCTAGATAAAATATTCGCTACAGATAGTTACTTCTTGTTCTTGAATCTATTATGGCTTGCTACTTATTGAAAGGATCCGTAACGAAGTCTTCTCTCTCTTGTTACTTCTACCTGACCTCACCTTCAATGCGAAGTTAAAATTTGTTCAATACTCTATATAATTATTAATTGCACTGACACGCAAGAATAACTCGTTTGCTAGTCCTGCCATTTGGTGACAATTCGCTTCAGCAGTGACGAATACACCTTATTTGACGTAGAGCGCGTTCTTTCCCATCAATTTTCCCATGTTTTTCTTTGTGTGATGAACATGCACCCGAATTGGCGAGCTTGTCCTTGCTACTTGCCGCTCGCGTTTCAGAAGTCTGATGCTGGAGCATTTTTACTGCGTATTTGGACAGGAGCAAAAACCCGCTTTGCGCTCCGCCCTCACTCCGCAGACTAAACTCTGAGCTAATGGCCGCTCCTGCCTCTCGGTAATGTTTGTATCTTTGCTCTGTCCAAATCTCCCAACTTTTACGTGCTATAATATGCTTTACATTTACGAATTATTCCGTTGGGCTTCGAACGAAAAGAACGTGCTTCTAACAGCGTAACGTGCAACAATTTCTGTTTGGTGTTGCTGCCCTGAAGTTTTCTGTCTCTTTGAAATGAAAAGTCGCGCATGGTGAAGTATCCCGCAGGGAGAGCTTCTTTGATGCATTCGCTTCTCACCTGCTCCAGTGCGAGCAAGGGATGCGCTGTTTTTTCTCTCCACCAACTTAGTTTGGTACTTTTAATCCCTCGTTTGTGTTTTTCCATTTTGGTGTAAGCAGAGGAGTTCACTGCAGCTTGTTCGAAGGCTCCATGAGCCATGGCGGTGCATGGGCTCTCACGGCTGGTTTCTAGTGAATCTCTCTGGACTCGTTTCAACCATTACAATGAGTTTGTTCTTCATTTTGTGATTCCTATGATATTATTTTATTAGTACCGAACTATTTTGTTCGTGTGTCTAAATTTCTGAAAATCAAACTACTAGCGCTATTTTATCTATTCACATCCTCCTGCGAGAACGTTCAAGGGAGATTCTTCTCAATCTCTTTGAGATAATCCCTGCTTCTATTTTATTCATTACTTCAAGTAATTTAATACACTGATCCTCTAGTGTTAGTGATGACGTCAACCGTCGTCGTTTAAGAAATGTCACGGAAGTTAGTTTGCCATCTGAGCTCCCTGTGGAATTGCTGCAATTGCCTGACAGACCCTGGGTTCTGCCCGGAGAGATCCTCTGGTGCGCAACACTTGTTGCTGGAGGCTCTCGTGGGTTTTATTTCAAGTGTTGAGCAGGTATAAGCTTTCAATTTTCTGATTATCTTCTCGCGTAAGGAGAACCTCAAGCCCTTGTGCTCCCTCTACTGCTGCCACGTACTTCGTAGTCAAAATTTTAGCCTTTCCTTCTTTTTGAATCTCTTATTTTCTCCATTCCAACAATTTTCATTAAGTCACCATCCTACATTTGTAAAGTTTTAGGTTATAATCGTTGAAGCGATATTTCTACCTCAAAATTGTCTTAATAAAGTGCAAGTTCTATGATCAAACAGTGTTCAGACCATTGTTTGTGCTCAGAGCTGGGAGGTTCTGATAGAGGTTCTTGATTGCTTTTCCGCGCTCAAGTTTCTTCCTTGAAGTGCCTCAGCATCTTCTCTTCAGGCGCATCCATGCCTAGCTTTGCCGTTGGATCATCCATTAGACTTTGCGACCGAAGCCTAAGAAGCTTCTGTAACTAATCAACACTGTTATTATGGCAAAGCTCTTCGTACAAGAAGAAGTTCATTTCTTACGAGACCAGAACATACAATCATTCTATGTATAGGTTCCTTTCTGTTCGTAAGCTTGCAAATATGGAATCATCTTGTTTGTATTTTTCAGTATCTGTTGCAGCTATGACAGATATGAACTATTGTAATCAATCCGTCACAACGTCTACAAGCTTCACTCGGCGAAGCTTGGCCTTATCGTCAGGATGTCTGGGAGACGCAACGCATCGCACCGAACATCTCGTGCCATAGTCACTATGCGCTTTCATAGGGGCTTGCGTTAGGGTTAGTAATTAGGCTTTGTCTTTCTGAGGTGAATTTCTGCCTCACGAGAGGCTTGCGGGTGCGCGACAAACCTGTTTGTGCCGTCGACAACGTGTGTTTCGTCTCCATCATTCTTAGTTGCTTTTCTATGTTTTCGCTACCGCTTTTGTTGATCAGATCAAGCCTTATTCACAAAGAGAATGAAACTTTGTGTATCAGGTGTGACACGCGAACTTAACTGTGACTGAGAGTTGCTCAGATCATCACTTCAATGGAACGGAAACACAGGATTTATGGGTTAATACCAGAAGGCTCTGATCATAGCATTTTATGGTCAGGTTATCCCTTTCGCTTGAAACTTCGGTAGATCACTCAGCCTACAATCCTATAAAAAATTCCGATGAAGTTTTCATCGTTTCATCACTCTTGACTTCGTATTTAATTTTTTATTAATGCGCCTAAATTAAGGGGAATTACACTGGCATCATCTCTCCTCGTATCGCTCTACCGAGGAATGGTGTTTGAAGTAGCCATGAGAATTATGAGCATTGCTATCCTGCGATGTAGTCTCGTGTGTTGGCTGGCGGCATGTGTCGCACGACCGGCCTACATCTGCCGCACCACGGCACAGCTCCTCACTGCACACACTTCGTGCCATGCTCCGTGCCGGACACTACCCCACTTCACACCGTGCCGGACTCTTTTAAGGGCTTTCCATGACAATATGACATACTGGAGCCGGATTTTCAAACCATTTGCGTCGTCGTAGTGGTTCAACTGGTAGCGTAAAGTGCTGCTGAATCGATTTAGAGTGAATTACGCAGCCAGCTTTACCGACCTATGTTGTTAGTAAATTTAATCCCTCTTCATCTATATGTCTGTCCCAAACGCTCCCGCTTAACGCGATGTCGTGTTTGGTCTCTAAAAACCTCTGCCGTCTTTGTGACGAGCTCAAGTTACGTTTTTTCAACAAATTCGGCTTCGGTATGCCGAATATTAGTAACGCAGCCTGTAATATCTTAGCCCTTTCCAAGCCGCACAGGAATCTCGGCACGAACGGTACAAAAATAACAATATGTTCTCTCGAGGTTCCTGAGGCACAACGACGGTCGGCTGGAGGTTCCTCACAATTCTTGTGATGTGATTTTAAGCGCGCTGCGATATTCCTAGAACAACACCAGCCCGCAGTTTTAACTTAATGTCATTAAGCCTCTTTAACGACACCGACAAAAAGGCCAATTTTCCGGTGGGAGATTTTCGTAAAATTGGTTCCTTAGTTTTTCGCTTACGGAGGAACACAAGCTCTTAAATGCAAGGCCTTTATGCTGGAGTCGAGCATTTAATCCTTCAAATGATATGAGTGTTGAGCTTTAGGTGGTGACCGTGTGATGAACAGGTGCAACAAATGATTTAAAAAAATATCTGGCCATCGGGATCTACACCAAATCTTCCTTCTTAAATTCAAAATTTTAAGTACTTCTTCTATTAATATTTCTCTCTAAAATAATGACCCTTAATGCTTGAAATTATAAACTCGGGCTTCATAATGCAGTGACGATTAAAATTCATGGTTTATCCACTTCTTTCCCACATCCATTCTGTGAATTTGTAAGTGCACTTTTCTTGCATCAATAGAGGAGGGTGTTCGCTTAACACATGAGCGAATCATTAAGCAATGCTCAGATAGTGTGCATGCGAGCTATATCTCGAATGATTTATTTGAAAAAATAGCATATGGCTGGGTGTGAATCCAAAAGCGGATGTTAATTCATTATTGTAATGCGGATTAAGGCGGAGTAGTTGAGCATTACGAGCTTCAGGGCAGCGATACTCGCAGACCGCTTACACAGTGTTCATGTTATATGTATAACACTCGAATTGCTTACACAGTGTTCACATTTTATGCATAACACTCGAATTTCTTACACAGTGTTCATATTATATGTATAACACTCGAATTTCTTACACAGTGTTCATATTATATGTATAACACTCGAATTTCTTACACAGTGTTCATATTATATGTATAACACTCGAATTTCTTACACAGTGTTCATATTATATGTATAACACTCGAATTTCTTACTCAGTGTTCATATTATATGTATAACACTCGAATTGCTTACACAGTGTTCATATTATATGTATAACACTCGAATTTCTTACACAGTGTTCATATTATATGAATACACTCGAATTGCTTACACAGTGTTCATATTATATGTATAACACTCGAATTGCTTACACAGTGTTCATATTATATGAATACACTCGAATTGCTTACACAGTGTTCATATTATATGTATAACACTCGAATTGCTTACACAGTGTTCATATTATATGTATAACTCTCGAATTTCTTACACAGTGTTCATATTATATGAATACACTCGAATTGCTTACACAGTGTTCATATTATATGTATAACACTCGAATTTCTTACACAGTGTTCATATTATATGAATACACTCGAATTGCTTACACAGTGTTCATATTATATGTATAACACTCGAATTGCTTACACAGTGTTCATATTATATGAATACACTCGAATTGCTTACACAGTGTTCATATTATATGTATAACACTCGAATTGCTTACACAGTGTTCATATTATATGAATACACTCGAATTGCTTACACAGTGTTCATATTATATGTATAACACTCGAATTGCTTACACAGTGTTCATATTATATGTATAACACTCGAATTGCTTACACAGTGTTCATATTATATGAATACACTCGAATTGCTTACACAGTGTTCATATTATATGCATAAAACTCGAATTGCTTACACAGTGTTCATGTTATATGTATACACTCGAATTGCTTACACAGTGTTCACATTTTATGCATAACACTCGAATTGCTTACACAGTGTTCATATTATATGCATAACACTCGAATTGCTTACACAGTGTTCATATTATATGTATAACACTCGAATTGCTTACACAGTGTTCACATTTTATGCATAACACTCGAATTGCTTACACAGTGTTCATATTATATGCATAACACTCGAATTGCTTACACAGTGTTCATGTTATATGTATACACTCGAATTGCTTACACAGTGTTCATGTTATATGTATACACTCGAATTGCTTACACAGTGTTCACATTTTATGCATAACACTCGAATTGCTTACACAGTGTTCATAATATATGCATAACACTCGAATTGCTTACACAGTGTTCATGTTATATGTATACACTCGAATTGCTTACACAGTGTTCACATTTTATGCATAACACTCGAATTGCTTACACAGTGTTCATATTATATGCATAACACTCGAATTGCTTACACAGTGTTCATATTATATGCATAACACTCGAATTGCTTACACAGTGTTCATGTTATATGTATACACTCGAATTGCTTACACAGTGTTCACATTTTATGCATAACACTCGAATTGCTTACACAGTGTTCATATTATATGCATAACACTCGAATTGCTTACACAGTGTTCATGTTATATGTATACACTCGAATTGCTTACACAGTGTTCGCATTTTATGCATAACACTCGAATTGCTTACACAGTGTTCGCATTTTATGCATAACACTCGAATTGCTTACACAGTGTTCATATTATATGCATAACACTCGAATTGCTTACACAGTGTTCATGTTATATGTATACACTCGAATTGCTTACACAGTGTTCACATTTTATGCATAACACTCGAATTGCTTACACAGTGTTCATATTATATGCATAACACTCGAATTGCTTACACAGTGTTCATGTTATATGTATACACTCGAATTGCTTACACAGTGTTCATATTATATGCATAACACTCGAATTGCTTACACAGTGTTCATATTATATGTATAACACTCGAATTGCTTACACAGTGTTCATGTTATATGTATACACTCGAATTGCTTACACAGTGTTCATATTATATGCATAAAACTCGAATTGCTTACACAGTGTTCGTGTTATATGTATACACTCGAATTGCTTACACAGTGTTCACATTTTATGCATAACACTCGAATTGCTTACACAGTGTTCATATTATATGCATAACACTCGAATTGCTTACACAGTGTTCATATTATAACACTCGAATTCAAGAGATGAATTCTGCCCCCGCGTGATGACTGCTGTTCAAGTGAGCTGGTACTATTTTCACATTACAGAAAGTTTGCAGAACAGATACAGTATCGTGGCACTCATTTTCCACTATATTTTGGGAATGTTCTGCAAAGCGAAATTGAGTCTTGATTAAACTTTGAATTGAGTTTAAATTGTGGCGCACATTGTAAATCTTCTCAAAATAAACCATTCAGTTATAATGAAGCTGCTGAACCTTGACACGGAGCAGGTACCTTGCTGTACAGTATCATCCTGCGAAAACTGAAAATGATTTAGTTCCTTGAGGCAATCCGTGGGAATTAGCGCTCTCCAGAGAAAAGTGTGAGGTACTCATTGTTGAAGGTTGTGTAGGCCTCATTGTGTTAAAAGAATTTTTTTTTAGTTTTGTTATGGATTTTTTTCAATTAACAGCTGATTTTTTCAACGTCTTTTAGGATCGGTTACGTCGTTTTAAGAAAGGTTATTTTCAAATTATTTCACGAATCCACCTAGGCTTCCAATGAAGATCACCGTGGAATTTCTACGGGTCCTGCTAGTGAATTACGAGTATTTTACGTAGGTGTTAATTTTTTTGTTGACTTCTCTATTGTTCCTCCTCTATAATTTTGTTGACTCCTCTCGACTCCTTTATAGTTCCCTTTTTGTTACGATAGCACAGTAGTACTTCGAATGCAGATCACTTATATTATTTCCTCAGGAGACATAGGGTAGGCTATAGGTTAGTTAGTCAGGGTTGTATATCCTAAGCTGTGGGGTGCGGTACCGCCAGAGGAGATACCCTTATACTACCTCAGCTGCAGATAGGCCTTCTGGACTTCTATTTTTTGTGTCCATATTTTTTTTCACCGATGATACTTTCTCCGCCGTATCTTTGTTTTTTTCTTCCTCTTCATTCTCAACTCGCTGTTTCTATGCGCAGAATATCCGAGTAGGAATACATCTCGTGCAATGATTCCCAGTTTTCGACAGTCCATATTGAGTGGTTCGTTCACTTCGCTCATGTGAGATGATCGCCTCATGTGGGGCTAGAGAATCTTAAACTGATAATTATATTAATAATAACGATAATAATCACCCATGTTGTGATTGACCTTTTGACCTACTGACCTTTTTGTCGTACAAAATTACTTCAGTTCGATGACTTCCAATCTTTCCCTTCCTTTTCCCTCCAAATTCTCTACTGTTCTTTTCCTCTAGTAACAAAATATGCCATGATTCATTCGTCGTAATATTTTTGTTCCATTTTTACTCTAAGGAATTCTACTATAAACCTTTTTCCTTTACGGTTTTGTAATTTAGTGTGTAAATTTTTTCTCTTTCAATTATTGTTGCGAAATTTCCTTGAATCAGTTCGGTAAGCATATAACTATTTTTTCCGCATAATTTCCTTTATTTTAATTTTATGCCGTGTCTTTCACTGTACCAATGGCAAGACTGCCTAAGCAGTGTCTCTGCCGCTCGTGATGCTGAAAATTTTCAACAAAAGAAGGCAATTTTAAGTTGACCCCACGCAGTAGTTGTTGAGTCGTGCATATAACCAGAAACTTCTCTCTTCACAAGCTTCGTTCAGGAAGATCCTTAGTTACCAAAGAGGCCCCTGACTGACACTCGCTCTTGAGTACTCTCGATACTCCTTTCAACCCCTATTACTTTCATATTATTTTTTTCATATAATTTCTAGTGGAATTTTTGCTCCTTTGGAGCTGTGCAGACCGTGTGGCTCGTCACTTGTGTGTGCCTTCATTAGCAGAGCACGGGGGCGAGTGCGACGTGCGGCCGGCAGCAGTGAGCCTCCGCTCCCATAAAACTTTTCCAACTTCTTAATAAGATCCAATGAGGCTCATTTCTATTGCCTTTAGCTCTCAATGTAAACTTTACCATTAGGCAATGAAGGTAAGAGATCTGATATCGCAACTTCAGACGAGGGAAGGTCGCAGCCAACTCCCGTAATAAGCATCAAATTTTTCCCCGCGCTCCTTTGACCTCCGTAATTGTCTTCGTCATCTGGGACGCGAACACTTCATGCTAAGATTTTATTATTTCCCTTGAATGCTTCATTCCTGACGGCCGTCAGGGAGCTTGGTAATTGGACCGCGGCTGCGGGTGCTCGTGCCACGGGACTCCCGTTCCTCAATTATTCTCGCTCAATGATAAACTCAGCAATGAAAGCGCTTACTTTTGCACCATGGGATTTAAATCCTCGATCAATTTTAAACAGTTAATAACTTCAGTGCTTGAATGTTATCGTGTGACAGCGCCTCAGGCCTCAACCTGGCCCGACCTGTTCATTCATCATAAATGCGAGGGGCACACCACGCCTCAGCTGGTCAAGAACCTTTTTCTGCAGGGATTTAAAACATGTATATTGAAGGAAGGTTATCCAACAGAATCTGCATTGATCTTTTCCTTTCAACAGTATGAACTAAACCGGGAACTATATTAATTTCAAAAGCATGCGGGTTAATTTGAGGGCTGAACAGGCAATTATTTACTGCACGGTTCCATTACGCAGCACTATAAGGCTGTGAAGAGTTGCTTGAAAGTTGGCGCCACGCGTACCACTAGTCCCAGCCCTAAAGGCCGACACCTCCTGGGGAATGTGATAGCGGTGGCATTTATTTCTTCGTATCCTTGAAGCTTTAAGTTCCTCTAGGGGTGTGCAGTGTGCTGCACCAGTGAGCTCTCGGAGAGCGCGCATGTTGTTTGTGCTTGTCATCATCCATATACCTTATATCTGTGGGCCTCTTCCATAGTGTCCCTTCTTGCCGCCTCGCAGCGACTCATCACTTCGTATTGCACGAATGTGAAATGGTTCTAGTTGGTACACATTAATACATTACATTAATACATTAATTAATTCTTCTTGTTGCACTAATTCGTTTTTTCGCGCTGGTTGTGCAAGTTTGCTTCTGATCGCAATAAATGCTAGTCTCCTTGAATGCGAGTCGTGAGTATACTCTTGTTATTCGAAATGAATTGTTAACACTTTCATATGCACAAATATGGAGAGCAACCATACGTGACTTCTACTCGATCGCCTTGTGCTGCATCCCTGTGCCCCACCCGTGCATAAGCATAAGCTCTCAATGAAACAAGAACGGAGACGAACTCCTTTTGAAGCGGGACTCATCTCGTCGCACTAGCACGGCGATCCAGTGTCGCAATACTGCCGATGCCTCGCGTTGCCCGAGCGATAAGGCGATCGAGTGCGCCAGGTCGTATGGGAATCTGGCGTGACTCTTAACGATCTCTGGAAGGCGTCGTAAACAAGCGAAGTACCGGCCCTCTCGTCCAAATGACCTGCTCTGATCGAAGTCAACTCGTGAAATTATCACTAGAGGAGAATTTGTGCGCCTTCGCTCCTATCGAATTGAAATGTTCTTTCTTTGGCTCCTGGCAAATCACGCCAAGGATATCCTCTTCCTTTCGGCCTGCCATTGCTCAGACTCTTTTTCTTTCATTTTTTCTTGGTGAACTTCTGTAGGACTTCCGCAAGTTTCAACTGTCAGGAAGCATCAGTTCTCAGTGATTAACGTCCCGGTGGGCTCGTGTGTTATGGTAATATTTTTTCTCTGTTATTCAGGACAGTCGTTCTTTCCTAACGTATTGCTATCAGATATTTTTTAAGCAAAGTATCGGAGAATGAATATCAGTAGACAAAGTGTTTCGAGTAAAGACTGGCCTTAGAATGAGATCGTCATTCATTCGCACGACCACCTTTGTAACATTGCTATGATGCACCATGTCCTTATTTTAGTGTGCGCATGTGTGAGGATTGCAGTGCGTTCATTTCACGGCGACTGATATTCCCGTACCAACAATCTATTCCCTTGAATATCCATCCTATTATACTCGTCCAATGAAGGAATCTTAATACATGTCAAGGTAATCTAAATAATTAGTTTGCGAATCGTAAAAATAGTTTCGCTATAAGCGCAAACATTAAAGTTTCTTTTTGAATTAAAATTATACTTTTAGAACTTGAGGTGTGGTTATGCAGTCCTCTCAGGGGGATGCAACTATTGTATCTATGGGAATTGACTCTCTCAGGGGAATATGCCGGGTCCCGAGCTGAGAGCTAGGTAGGCCTTCTTTTTGTTGAACTAACATGTTTTTTCTTGTTATGTTAAGGATCATATTTTTTCGGCTCACTGCTGTCCTGTTTTTCAGTACCTACTACTTTCTTCTTCAACTTATATCTTGTTTCATGAACTGCTTTTTAATCTTACGGTTTCTATGCACCTTGGGCATAGATTCCGCATTCCCTCAAGTCCATACTAAATGGTTCCTTCATCTTTCCTCTCTTTGGAACGTATTTGTTGCGGTTAACACGTTAACTACGATCGGTTAAACTAAAGTTTAATATTCAATTCAAATTTAAAGTCAATTGCGGTAGGTGACTTTGAAAATAGCGAACCTTAACTGGATCTGGCGTTTATTTAGCTTTCATTAAGTATTAATAAAAAAATGAGTTAGTGACTGCAGCTGGGTCAGCAGCACTATGAAAATCACCTAAGTGACCACCGGTGGGTCACTTGGGAGGAAATGTGTTATGGAAACTTAAACTAACGTACAATACCAATAATGTGGTTGTACAGTATAAAATATGTTGAAATTGTGTTATAAAATATTGGCATTGCCTTCATTTCATTAATTGAGCTTGAAGCTCCATGTTTTGGAACCTAATTCGCTTGAACAATTGATCTATGTCGTGAAGAAATGGCAGAAAATAAAATCGCCAGTGTTGATGTTGAGCTGAAGAAATGGGAATGAATAAATCGTTAGTGATGAAATTGATAATGATGAATTCATTTATTATGTCTCTATGTATTTGCTCTGATAACTGCAGCTGGACTTCACGGACTTCAAGCTCACTGATGACGTGGGGAAATCCGATTCGTTTCGTGGAAGAGGCTATTGCGAGATTGTATTTTCTTATTTGTGTCACTCGGACAACATTCCGATTTCGTGCACTGGAATGAACTTCAACTCTTTTCACTAATATTAAAATCTCGTTTTCACTTTTGTGTGGCATCATTCTTCGCACGAAATCGAAGCTAACTTCAGCGCTCCCAGGAAGAAGATGTGGTGTCCTGAGTTAAAGGTTAGGTAGGTCTCAATTTCTTCTGAGTAGGACTTGTTTTATTTTATCACGGACCATTTTTTCGGTTCACTCCTGTCGTGTTTCCAACACCTACTACTTTCTTCTTCAACTTCTGTCTTGTTTACTTCCTAACTTGCTGTTCGCTGTTTCTATGCGCTGGGGATTTTGTTTGTGAACATACTTTGTGCACACATTTCCCGTTCCATTAACTCCGTACTAAATAATGCTTTCCTCTTTCTGCTCTTTCGAACACATTTTTTGTGATTATGGAGGCTTTAAGTAACTTATTAACCTAATCTAATCGAAGGTAACTAGCTGAACGCTTCGTATACGTGTTGATTCGTACTATCTGTCTTTAGCATGGCTCTGCTTCACCCATTGACCTCCGCTGCCAAGGGTGAGAAAAAACATTTGGACATCTCGTCAACCCACACTGCTTCGCTTTCACTTCCTCTCGTGCTGCTGCTCCCCCCGTAATGAGCAACACGATCGGTCCGCTTCCCTTTAGAGTTTAGGTTGCCTGAATGGCTTTTTTCCGGCTCAGATTTTTACACGTGGCCATTCTCAAGTAGAATTTCACCAAATGGGAGAATTTAGGCCAGTAAAAAGACCAATTTGGCAATCCTGCTTCTGCACTCCGCTAGGGACTTGTGACGGTCACTCGGACCCTTCTCTGTATTGGCCTCTTGTTCTCCAAATCATGTTCAACTTGTTTCATTTTTCTACGATGCCACTTTGCTTTTCTATGTTTCTAACTTCTGATACGATTTGATCCAACTATGTTCAAATAACAAAATAGTAAAAATACTCAGTGCTTAGATAAGATCCTCTGTTTATCTACCTTCTACATTGAAATCCTTGACACTTGTCCTTCCTTAAATTGATTTTTCAGAGAAAAAGTTTACTTAAAATAATTTTTTATGCTACTCTCAACGTATTTGAGCACTTCAAGGAATTGGTGTTCAGATTGGGTTTGTTTTGCGTTTAGACTTTGATGTTTGAACTCAGCATTTGCTTTCCATGCTTCACTTCCGCGTGGCTGCCCGAGTGTTGGCTACACATGGAAGTTGTGTGCTGCAGCCGCACATGCTCTAATAGCATCAAGTGAAGTTGCGATCATTTGATGCGGCCTCCGGTCGCTGCAAATTGTGTGTCGAGTTTCTCAAGCGCATCATCGCGTTTCACGTACGTGTGATGACGCTGCGTTGCTTCTCAATTGCGGACGAAGCCATGCTGCAGCGGACGCAGCCAACTGTGTCCTGATCACCCGCTGCTGCTACCGCACTAGAGCTCTAGGCGAGCTCTAATTCCAGGCCGATGTATCTTGAGCTTCTTTTGTAGGTCTTCTCGTTATTAATCAATTGAACGGCAACGAGCCTGTGTCTGAGGTACCTTCTCCATTGGATACCAGGAAGGCTTCAATTAACGCTACAGCCAATAACAATGTCTGTGCTATTCCTACGGAGCTCGGAGCCTTGTCTCGTCCCGTTTTTCTCTGCCTTTCAGATTGAAATCAGGATAGAGTGAAGTTGATTAAAGTGAACTGTGCTGTGAAGCCCTGTTATTCTGCCTTGCCTTTTCGCTTCTTAAATAGTAGCATTTAATTCTTCAAGTTTTCTTGTGAGCTTATTAAATTTTATTCAATGCTGAGAACTAGGCTATTTTAAGATGAAGTTCAAGTACAATCTAGCATTATTATGTCTTACACAGACATTTCGTTCTGATCGTGGCAATTTTCACGTCGGAGTGCCTTCGCGATATATTGGCTCGTGGCTTGGAAGGGGAAAAACTGTAGTTCATTATTATATTTCCAAAACTTCTTTTTCTTCTTAAAACCGAACTTGAGCACTGCATGCTTCAAATTTCCAATGGAAAAAAAATTAATTCAGATGAAGTTGTTTCAGCCACGAAGCCGCGCAAAATCTTGGAATACACTCGAATTCCTCTCTTGTAGTACATCATTGCAATTGTTGTAGCATTTCTCTCTCATTATCGCTATCTTCATATTAGTAGTTATTTAAATTGAGTGATCTTGGGCTTAGTGTTTTTAATAATATTATTGTTGCTGATTGTTGGATGCCGAATGACTTATTCTACTCCTTTTTAGTTGTGTAATATTACCCTCTCTCTTGTTGTGAGGCCGGCAACTGAATCCCCTGAATTATAATGTGAAATTTTCTTCCTTCTGCGATTGTGAACGAAGGTTTATAGCAACCCTTTAGAAAAGCGTCTGACATAAAGTAATGTGTTGTTGTTTTGGAATCCGCTTCCTGGGGCTCTGTTCGCTGCTGAAGTACGACAAAAATTGTATAAAAACACGCAACCTAAGTTTGAGCATAGCGTCTTCAAAGCCACTGTCGAGGTAAGGTTGATTGGAATTCCCGCACACTGACATTAATCAAGAATGATCATTTTGTTTGCAATATAATATTCTGAAGCTGGTATAGATTTTCGAATTTTTAATTCTTTTCGTATTTAAGCTTCTCTCTCCTCACGGTTTTGTATCCGACGTGCTCCTGATGATTTCCTCGAGGAAGCTTCACAATACAGGAAGAAATTGAGCCGATTGTTCTGAAGATTCCCTCACTCTGGGGAGATAAAGGAAATTATTCATTGGTCATTGGGGCATAGGCTTCAAAGCGTTTATAATAATTGAATGAAGACGAGACTTGGTGCGCTCGGCTTGCGGACATGGCGGCTATAATGGAATATATAGGCAGAAGGCGGGCTTTGTGTGGTCAGGACCATGGCTGGGTGCTGCACCATCTTAATTACCTAATTAATAACCTTGTGGTTAAGGGACGCTAACGTTAAAACCATTCTCTTGGCAGCGTCATACTTGAATGTTTAAAGTACGGAAAAAATAATTTGGATTGGAAACGGTAGTTTTGTTGGCCCATTTTCAAATAATTTTTCTAGATTATAAAGGCCATTCCAATTTGAACAAAAACTGCAGTATGTGCTAGCGAGAGATGGATTTCAGAGCCTGGTTTGGTTTCAGTTCATGTTGCTACATTCCCTGAAGGTAATTAGCAGTTCTGATGAAAATGCTTGAGGGCATTGATCCTCCTAGCTAAAAATTATGGTCAATGGAATTATTTAATATGATTATTAACTTATTCATATACCTTGCCACTCAATTTTTAAAGAACTTGAAACGTCCGCTTTACTTGCTCGAATTAACCTCAAAATTAGCAGCTTCCGTGGGTTGTGTGTCTTTGAAAGTTCTAGAGTTTTCAAATCTTCGCTTTTCAGCGTATCTTTGCGTTCAAAAACTGCGCCTGACAGCAAATGAAGCGAAAATTCGGAATATTCCTGTAATGACTAGCGCGGGCGCTGGAGAAGCTGGTCTGCAAAACTTGGCGGGCATGCTGTATTGAGTGGTCGTCATGGTAACGCGGGAGTCTCGCCGCACCGTCGAGTGTGGGCTGATGCTGCTTAGGGCGTGTGGTGAGGAGCGTGTGGCTGTGAGGGTCTCGCGGCCTCCGTTGGCCACCGCTGTTGAGGCGCCTGTGCTGTCTTCTGCGAGTCTGAGATTATAGCTGCTGGACTCAAATTTGAGCTCTGTTATTCTTCGAAATTTGATTTGACTTATTATTCGGGATTTATAGTGGATCGATTTAAATGTAACTCTACAATTATTGTCTTGGCTATCACCATAAAAACAACACAACCACCGAGGTGCAATTTTCCCGCGTAGGCGAACTAAGCTTGTTCACATAAAGATTTCCGTCACTTTTGTAGATTTGTCGTCGTGTTAGCCGTAGAAGAATTGAAAGGAGCTAACTGTTCAGACGTTAATAGCGTTATGCTGAACTCAGCTTCAATTGGCTAATAGAATTAGGAAGTTAGACAACGCTGTCACCGCGTGGCAGGATAACGCTTCTGTGACCGGAATGTGTGCTAATTTATGTTCATCGCATTGCTCCATAGCCTGAAGAACGCCGGCTTTTGCCACGTTGTCTGGCAAGTGTTGACGAGGCGGACGTGCTCGTGCTCTCTCCCGCAGCAAATGTTTACGAGTGTACGCAATAAAGCGCGTAAATGCAATTTTGCTTCTGACTCCACTTTTAGCATTTTTCAGCGTCTGTTTTTTCTGGAAATCTCATTTTTACTTCTTGTTATGCAGTTAAGTAAACGAATGAACTTACGCGAGCGTGTTGTTTTCTCCTCCTTGAGTTATTTCGTGTGGATTGTGCGTGAATCTTTCAGAAATTCAGTCTTGTCATGTACAAGACCATGGCAGGAGGTGGGTCTGGTAGACCTTACGATAAAGAGTTTGTTGCACTAAAGATCAATCGTCTTTCGTAGCTGTTATTATTGTTTCTTGTTCTCTTGTTATTGTGGTTTCAGGGGGATACAACTATTTGATCTATGGAAAATAGCACCTTAGGAGGAAAATATGAGGTCCCGAGCGGAAAGTTATGTAGGCATTTTTCTGTTGAAATAGAGTATGTTAACATCTTTCCCAACTGTTTCTATGTGGGAGCACCCTTTAGCATAAATCCTCCGTTTCCTTATTTCTAAACTAATAAGTGCCTTCCTCTCTTGGGAACACTTTTGTTATGGTTAGAGAAGCTCAACCTGACTTATCTAATATTTTTTTGTTGCATCGTCATACTCTGTGTATATGTCCTATTTCATTGCATGTGCGTGTGAAGCTTCGTAATCTGGTATTTTCATGGCCAATCACTGCATTTCCGGTCGCCATGGCGTCAAGGTTCCGATTTTCTTCTTTTCGATCGCATGTTAATTACTGGGATATTATGTCGCCACAAATTATTATTTAGAACTCGAGATGTCTTATTCCAAGAATATTTGTGGTAGATAGATCATTGACGTGATAGAACTCATTTGGTTCAATATCATCCGTCAACATAAATACTTAATAATTTATTAAAAGGATTATCAGATAAATGTGAGAATTTATTTCAAGGTAGTGTTTATTTTGCCGTAGTTATTTTCCTATGACTTTTGCATTTTTGTTTAGAATTTGTTTTTGTTTTTTGTTTGAGTAGAATGTAAAGTCTTTTTTTGTTTGAGTAGAATGAGAAGAAAGACTTTAAATAAGAAACAATGCAGTATGAGGAAAATTTATGAAAGAAACAGAATTACTGAGGATGAATGGCAGAATGCATGGAATGAGTACAAGGACCAGCAGAAGAAAGTAAGGAGAATGATTAATGAGGCTAGAGTTAAAGAGGAGAGACACCAAGTTGAAAATTTAAGAAAGAAAGGTCCAGATGGAATAAAAGATTGGTATAGGTTTATACAAGGTAATGATAGAGGTAGTGAAGTTCAAGTTGATGAATTAGTAGTCAATGGGTGCAGTGTGCAAGATAGGATGCAAATGGTGAAAGCAGTTGAAGAATACTGGGAGGACATTGGTGGAATGAATGAGCAGGTTACAGATGATGAACCAATAAATTTTCTGTAAAATAAAAATAAAAACATGAACTGCAAATGGAAGACAAAATCACTTGTGAAGAGATTGTAAGTTTTTTGAAGAAAGTGAAAAATGGAAAGGCATGTGGCCCTGATAAGATACCATATGAGTTCTATAAATGTGGAGGAGAGAGTGTAGTCAGTATGTTGAAATGTTTATTTGATGAGATATGGAAGAGTGAAAGAGTACCGGATGACTGGAACAAGTGTAATGTAGTTCTGTTGCATAAGGGTGGACATAAGAGTATGAAAGAACTTAAAAATTACAGACCAATTGCACTGGGTGACACCGTATGTAAGATCTTTTGTGGCATTTTGAATGAGAGAATGAAAAATTTAGTTGAGGAATTAGGAGTCCTGGGAGAAGAACAGAATGGTTTTAGGCAAGATAGACGGGGGGAGGATAATCTGTTTGTAGTGAGTGAAATAATTGAGCGAATGAAGAAGAATAACAAGAAGGTATATTTAGCATTCCTGGATATTGAAAAGGCGTATGACAGAGTGGATCGGGTTAGGCTGTTTGAAATTTTGAGAAAAGTTGGTTTTAGCAGAAAAATAGTGAACATTGTACAGAGTCTGTATGAGAACACAAGTGCTATCTACAGGTTAGGAAATTTGGAAACAGGGCAAGTAAGGAGTGTTAGAGGAGTGAGACAGGGCTGTACTCTGTCCCCCCTGTTTGGATTGTACACAGAAGAATTAGCAGTTCGACTGAGAGGGAGTGGTTTAGGACTGAAAGTTGGTAATGAGAGACTGAGCTGTTTGTTGTATGCTGATGATGTGGTTGTGGTTAGTGAATGTGGTCATGAACTACAAAGGATGCTTGACATTGTGAATGGATATAGTACAGATTTCAAGATGAACTTTGGTGATGATAAAAGTAAGGTCATGGTTATAAATAGTGATGAGACTGATAGAGACAGACTGTGGAATATTGGAGAAATCAGAATAGGTAGAAGAAAAGAATACAAATATCTAGGTTGTATGATGAGTGAAGATGGATGTACTAGAACTAAAGGTGAGAAAGTGGCTAAAGCAATGCAGTGGAGTGGACGGTTAGGTAGTGTGGCCAGATACAGAGCAAACAAGTACGAATGTGTGAGAGGAATGTGGAAGTATGTTGCTGTACCTAGTGTCATGTATGGTATGAGTGCTCTTGCTTGGAATGGAAGTGATCTTGAAAAGCTGGATGTGATAAAAAATAAGGTAGGACGTGTAGCATTGGGTGCTCCGAAATGGACAGCTATAGAAGCCATTAGAGGTGACCTAGGGTGGAGCCTATTTTCAGAAAGAATGATGAAAGCTGTGCTGAATTATAAGGTGAGAATTGAAAGAATGCAGAATAGCAGGTGGGTAAGGCGAATCTTTGAATGGAATCTGAGTGTAAGCTATTGGGAGAAAGTATGTTGGGGGCATGCAAGGAAACTCAGTATGCAAAAGATTATTCATGTTAGAATTGGGAGACCTGTGGATGACTGGAGTTTAATAAATGTTGGAGGTGTAGGGCCTGAGTGGGACTGCAAGAGGTGGAAGAAAGAGATTGAGAGACAAACAAAAGAGTATGGATTGAATAAGTGGAAGCTTAGCATGATGCGGAAGCCTACACTTAACTGGTATATGAAAAAGAAAGCACCTAAGTTTGAGCTGTTCTATGATGGTAGTTTTGGAAGTCAACTCTTGTTTGCTGTGAGATGTAAGTCATTGAGTGCGAACAGACGTACATGGAGATGGAATGAGAATAATAACAGATTATGTCAGCAGTGTAATAGTGGAGTAGAGGAAACAATTGAGCATTTTGTGCTGGAATGTAGTAAGTATGAGCAAGAGAGAGAGAGTTTTATGAATGTGGTGTCTGAGCAGCATGCACTGTAAAAAAAAGTGTTAAAATAACGGAAAATTGTCTGGCATCCAAATGGCCAGAGAGTTTTTTTTCTCTCTGTTAGTCCGCCAGATGCATCAATTGCTTCCGTCGTCGTTACAGACATTTGTCGAGTTAACGGACTGCGGTAGACGCACCGTTGGTCCAACGGAACTATTGTTTTATCTCTGTTTGATTTACAGAAATATTGTGAACGTTCTGTATTTTGCACAGGGAACGTCTATATGTCCGTTGTTAGAACGGGTGAGGCCGGCATTGTGCCGGACGAAATATAGGTTTCCGTCATTTCTCTAGAAACTATACGAGCTTCTGTTGAATTTACAGAAACATGAAGAAGCCTCTGGGTTAGTGACAGTTTCAAGAAATTCTGTTACTACGACAGAGGAACCGGAAATTGGACGGTCCTCTGATGCATCTGCCACGTGCAGATACATTATGGTGCCCAGTATATATTAGATGCGATGTACTTTTGTCACATTGAAGTATAGCTGCAAGGCTATGTGTACGGACCGCAGTGAAATGTGCAATAAAAGAACTAGTAACTTCCTATTAACGCGGAAGACTTCCCGCGTTAATAGGAAGTTTCGTAAAGTTCTTTTATTGCATCGTTCACTGCGGTTCGTAAATATAGCTTTGCAGCTATACTTCAATGTAACAAAAGGACATCGCATGTAATATTTACTGGGCACCATAATGTATCTGCACGTGGCAGATGCATCAGAGGACCGTCCAATTTCCGGTTCCTCTGTCGTAGTAGCAGAATCTCTTGAAACTGTCACTTACCCAGAAGCTTCTTTATGTTTCGGTTGATTCAACAGAAGCTCAAGTCTTCATTTTTATAAACCTCATAACCGCTGACGATTCTGACTGCTTGATGAAAATTTTTCGTACACTTCGTATATTTAATAAGATTCACATGGATACTTCTTGGGTTTGTCAAAAACGAATTACTTGCTTGAAAAAAGTGTACTGAAAAACAATTTGGTATACAAAGGGTTTTCACACACCGTATGACACACCTAGGAACGAATGATGAAAGACATGTATAACAAGATAAGGAATGCCGAAAGAAACCGGAAAGCATCGAGAGCTGAAAACTGTTTTCTGCGAAAAAGTCCTACCCATAGCGCAGCTCACTTCTATCCTCGCAGGAGCATTGTGAATGAAATATGCTTCACCGTAGGGCACCTCTATCAAGTATGAAATTATTTTTCAATCGAAAAAACAAAAAACTATATAACCAAAGAACTTATAATACACAAGCAATATTAATGAACCATACTGAAAAATCTATCGATGTTTCCATACCTCGTCTGTTGCTAAGAACGAAAAACTACACCGAGTTAAAATTAATATAGTATATGAAACTGAGTATCCCCAGTAGTATTATTCTGAGCTATAGAGATACTCTGCAAACAGAAAAAATATTAACTGCTGCTGTCAATGGTGATGCGATCTGCTTCATCAAAATACTAGCCAAACATTTCAGAGTTCAAAGAAAAATGTATTTAAGTATAACTGAAAACATTGTCTTGGTACGTAATCCTTACGAAATTTAGGCAACAGTTCTTTCAGACAATAAAAAAGCAAAACCCACACAGAAGTACGAAATTACAGAAAAATCAACTCATTGCTATACATGAATAACGTTATACATATATTACGCGTAGTGTACAAACTTTCTAATACATATCATCGGTTCACTCTATGATGAATCTGTACCGAACAATAAAATAAGTTCAACAAAGCGATGAACTCATTAATTAAAGTATATGGTTCAGAATGAACCTATTCTGACGTCAGTACTATTGAATCTCGAAGATTAGATTATTGTTAACTAACTAACTGATAATTATCAGTTAGTTCAAGCCTCCCTATCCGCAACTAAGGCTATCCAAAGAGAGGAAGGAAGACGGCACCATTTAGCATGGAGTTAAGGGAACGCGGAATCTATGCAGAAAAGGCATAGAAACAGTAAGGTAAAACATAAGTTCATGAAACAAAATCAAAGATTGTAGATTGTAGATTTTAAGTTAGTTTAAGCCTCCCTAACCGCTACAAAAAAAAGCGTATCGAAGAGAGGAAGGAGGAAGGCACCATTTAGTATGGAGATATGAGTAAGGCGTAAGGTAGTCAATTTTGTCTTCTTTGGCAAAAATAATTTAACGCCTAGACAATGAGAAAGCATGGAGACCTGATACACAGAATTTTCACGTACAACTTCAAGACTCAAACATACCGCAGATCTATGCAAGCCTATCCGACGCGTTTAAAATAGAATTGAGAAACTATTTGAAAATCGCACCCCGATTTGAAAAAATCTTCATCCAAACAATTTAGCAGCTAACACGAGTCCAATAACACTTACTTAACCTTTCGTCAAAAAGTTGAGCAATCTTTTATAATCTGAAGAACCTTAGCTTGAAAACCAGAATGGAAGTGAAATTCCTACAAGCATGCAAAACAAAACTAAAACGCAGGAACACACAAAAAACACAAAATTTCAGGGGTACGTTTCATAATACTAGCTGTAAGTAATTAGCACTGACATTATTCAAGACAAGTATGTGGCAGAAGGCGCACTGATCATGTGGGAACTACGAATCTAAAATGCACTATGTGTTTTCTAGCAAAGTATTGTCTTAAGCATAGTAAAAAGAAAAAACAAGAGTAGGAAATGAAAAGCATCAAGATTGAAGTTGAGGTGGTGAAAAGGGCCATACGGTCCAGAAGTCCTCAACCCACTGCAACGAGAAAGGAAGGCCAACTTGTCCTTAAGTCAGGGCCTACACAGCCTATTAGTATCTCTAAGTGCAAAGCACACATGAGGATTACCCATTTGTGTGAGGGAGAGGGGGGCAGTGATGAAAAAACAAGATTAAAATGAATCACCTGCTTCACATAGCCCACATTCCAGTCGTGACATATAAAACCCCTCTCCTGCTAGGTATTAAATTATATTGTGATAATGAGTTGTTCAATTTTTTACTATTAATTTATGAATGAACTGCATGGGAACCTTGGTTGTCAGCAATCTTACTTGAAAAGACCTATATAATGTTCAGAATGTAAAAACTTGTCAGAAAATTGAATTAGCTGTCACTTAAACCTAACATAACATTCAATTGTGTCATTAAAAAATGAAGACATCAATCACACTTGTGGAATAGATCAGCAAGCAAGGTGGCAGGGTTGAGGCCAAGAGACTCTTCCGTGCTGCTGAGGCACGCGACCAACGACAGGACATTCGGATGCGTCCCGCAGTGGCGTTTTCTTCCATTCGTGGATCTTATTTTGAAGCCTCGTTGGGGGTTGACTTTCAGTAGTTATCTGGAATTGTTAAAAATACATTAGCGTTTGTAAGTTAGTGAAGTCATATTCATACTACTGAAAATGTACGAGCCAATAGAAATTAAATATGTGAAACTCTCAGCTTGACCTCAAGTAAATGTTCGGCAAAGGAATGCGCAGGAACATGCAAGTATGTACCTCTCTGAACTTAAACTGTTATGTACCAATATGTATATATATGTATGCATATACAGTTATTATACACATTCATGTAGACACATACATATAAACATCTATACAAATTTGTGAGATTATTAGTCTTGATTCAGTTAGTTTTAACCATTTGAAAATGCTACAGCACTAAAGTAATTTGTCGACATTCTCCCAACATGATGTTTTTATGAAAATCATTTTGAAAAATGATCATATTTGAAACTATTGATATTCTACTAAGAACAAGCTTTGTTCATTAATTTTACATCTGTAAATTAGTTTCTCCCTTCTTGATGCTCAAGTTCCTTTCCTGCATCAGAGAAAAAAAACTTGAATGACATCACAGTGAGAATGTTGCAGCAGCGCTGGTCGCATACATCCAAATATTACATTTACAGTAGTAAACATCCTAATATTAAACGAATAACAAGCTGTCTTTTTTTGGATTTCTTGTTGCAAAGGGTAAACAGCAAATTTAAAACACCAGTCTAATATAGAATACTTTTACTGGTAAGGATATGAGTTTTTTAGCTTATGTTATTTGTTTTTGCAACTAGAAAAATTTCAACAGATAAATGCACCATTTTTGCATTTATTACAGCAACAAACTTTTCAACGCAGAAACTTGATCCAGGTTTGCTTAAACCCAAAAATAAACAATATATAACAAATGGAAACACAAATATTAATATTGAATTGGAAAAAGGTACATATTCAAATCGAAATTTTTTAAAGAACACAAATTTCTGGCAACATTCAAGTTTAGAGTAGAACTTTAAATTTTTCTCTATTTTTGTAAACAGATCATTTCTGCATCAAATGAGAGTAGAATCAAGTTCCTACAAAGAGGGGGCAGAGCTTTAGTTGATCTTATTGTCAATAACTTACAATAGCAGAGAAGGGTTATTGGATAATTTCAAAAATAATCTGGCAATGCTTGTGAATTATTCAATGAATGCATACAAAATGTGTGGCTCAAGGTGTGTTAGCTCCTCATTAGTGCCCACAACATTTTAAAACACATTCCTTTGAGATACCAGAAACAAGTTATTTTTATGACTTCACATGCAAATTAATCACATTAGATACCTAATAATTCAAGTAAACCACCCTATTACCCAGCTGCTAACCTCTGTATCTTGAGAACCATTGTACAGATCTTAATGAATTTTTCACAGCTGACATTTGAAAACATCAACAATTTAATTACGCAGAAAACAAAAATGTGACATTTCTTAATTATGTAGAGTGGTGCATAATAAATTAATGTGATTTTCAATTTTAACATGATCTGATTTTAAAATTCATTTCACTTTTTCAATATATCAATTAACATTCTCAGTGAGAACATTCTTATCTGAATAATCTTTTTTCATTCTAACTGGATTTCAATTCTTTACTAATTTTTCAGCATCACGATATATTTGAAGTTCATTACGTGTTAAAATTCTCAGCAAATTGCTTATCATTGTACTAAATCACACTATAATCAATAGGTAAAATGCAACGTTTCAATGCCACTGGCATCATCCTCAGGCTGAAAAGACGAAAAGAAAACTGGTCACTCAATAGAAATGAAACAATCATACAGGCAAAAACAAAGACCATTAATAAAATTAATACAAAAAAAACACACATGGATGTAAAATACCAAGACTAACTTTCTCAACACATGTTCACTTGGCCGAAGAATAAAGCGAAATGGTGGACTGCAACGATTGTTCCAACAATTTACGGCGCGGTTCTTTTAAACAATTTCAGAGCAAAAAAATCGTTCATATTTTCATTGAGGGAAGGTTTGAGTTTATGGATATGTAAGGCTTCAATAATGTGTGTTACATTTACAATTACAATTGTAAATTACACTTACAATTACATCCATGTGTGTTTTTTTGTATTAATTTTATTAATGGTCTTTGTTTTTGCCTGTATGATTGTTTCATTTCTATTGAGTGACCAGTTTTCTTTTAGTCTTTTCAGCCTGTGGATTTCAATTCATTCGATTATAGTCAAAAAAATTTCAATTTGGGACTCAAGTTCATGAAAATGCAAATTCCATTCACCCTGAACAAAACTTTGCAGACAGATCCCATGATTATGTTTACCTTGAAGTAACTAAAACAAATTCTATGTACACTTTGCATGGTCACCTTTGGTGGCCAACTCTGTATGGCTGCCTAATGTGAACAACTTTGATCACTTTTCATTGCATTAAAGGCCACTTTTGAAAGTGACCAGGGTATTTGTAAAGGAGAGGATCATGATCAATTTTCTAATTTTTGCTGCCTAAATATAGTTAATTAGATCAAAATAAGCAACTTTTCATCTATGCAAATTCCGTCGAAAATTAGAATTAAACCGAGTTATAGCAGTAGGTTTGGTTTGGGTAGCGTACGTTTGGGTACTTTGTAATTTATTATTAGCTGACCCCGCAAAGCCTGAATCCACTTTTAAGATCTTTTAGTTAATAACACAATAAAGGTTATCACCCATAAAATAACGAGCTATAGCGGTATGTCTTTCGTCTTTGCGCTCATCATTCCAGCGCGTCAGAAGGGAGAGTCCATTATAGTCTTCCCCTCCGCCCAATTTCTTTCTGCTTCAAACACAAGAGTTGCGGTCAGTAATTTACCGCTATGACTTGTTAAATACTCATTTGCAACGGAAAGTGCATAGAATAAAATTTTTTTATTTAGATCTAATTAACTATGTTAAGGCACCGAAAAGTGAAAAATCAATTATGGTCCTCTCCTTAACATTTACCAGAGACCAGATATAGTATAGGAAGCTGGCATACTCAAAGCCTAATCATTCATTTTACAACTAAGTAAAGCAAGAGTAGGTACACTATATTTCTCTACAAGGCTACATAAATGCAGAAGCCTGCATGCTATTATATTTTCAATTAAAATTCAAGCCATGAGCAAAGGAAAAGCAACTATAATTTAACATGTTCACTGCATTTCTACGGTTGTTAACGGTGAGTTTGGTTAGGTTGTAACGGTAAATGTGTAGCGTTGGTCAGTAATCGATTTTTGAGTTTTCAGTGCCTAAACGTAGTTAATTAGATCGAAATAAACAAGTTTTCTTCTATGCACTCTCCGTCGTAAATGAGTATTTAACGAGGTATAGCGGTAGGTTTGGTTTCGTCTTTGATGACGATCGAACTAGAAGCGAGACGGCATTGCAGTGTTGCCGTCCGACGTGCTGTTTGAATTAGTTCCCGCTTCAAACATTGGAGTTGCGGTCAGTAATTTACCACTATAATTTGTAAAATATTCATTTACGACGGAAAGTGCATAGAAGAAAACTTGTTTATTTTGATCTAATTAACTACGTTTAGACACTGAAAAGTGGAACATCGATTACTGACCAACGCTACACATTTACCGGTTGTAACTAGTACAATTGGGAAATTTACTGTAGTGCTTGAATACAATTTCATCCTTCCTCTAAGAAATATGAAAATACAATTGCATGATAACATTGGTAAATCTGAAGGATATGTCAGTTATCGATTTTGTAAATTTCGATACCTAAGGATAGTTAATTAGATCGAAATAATCAAGTTTTCTTCTATGCACTTTCCGTCTCAAATGAGTATTTTATTAGTTGTAGCGGTAAATGACTTACCGCAACTCCAGTGTTTGAAGCGGCAAGTTATTCAAGGAGCACGTCGGACAGCAACACTGCAATGCGCACTCGCTTCCAGCGCGATCGTCATCAAAGACGAAACCAAACCTACCACTATACCTAGTTAAATACTCATTTGACGAAAAAAGTGTATAAAAGAAAAGTGGTTTATTTCGATGTTATTACCATGATTCAAGCAACAAAAATTCGAAAATCGATGAGTAGCTGTTTATTCGAGCGCATTGGTCATCAAAGACGAAACTAAACTTACCGCTATAAATCGTAAAAAACTCATTTGAGACGGAAAGTGCATAGAAGAAAATTTGTTTATTTTGATTCAATTAATTAGGTTCAGGCACCAAAAAGTGGAAAATTGATAACTGACCAAAAAAAGCCAAACAATTTTTGAAATGGATCATGCATGGTTATCTAGTGAAATTTAGATGGCATTGTGAATACTCTACATAATAGATATATATATATTTATAAATCATTTTTAAAATGCTATAGGCCTAACTAATCAAATTATTTTTACTGAGCTATTTTTATTATATATAGAAATTTTAAAATTGTTTGCTCGCAAGCAAACTGAAAGAACCGTGTAATAAACAATGGATGCACATACAAAGTAAGTCACTCATTCAAAAATAATACTTTTAATGAGAGATTTTGATTGTAATTTAATACAAGACAGTTCCTCAGATACAAAAAAATTACATAACAGGCAATACAGCCAATTCAAGACATTTCAATTATAAATAATTATTTAAAAAATAACTTTTAGAATTGCATTTGTTATTAAATTTTGTAGAAAAAGGCAACAATATACGGTCAATATTGAATTTAATGTTGTCAACGAATTTAATAATTTCGTAGGTATAGATAGGTAATACAGTCGATTTTAAAACGTTTTACATGAATGACAATGTGCCCAGAAATGCTTAGTTTAGGAGATATAGGATAAATAACGCCAGGTAAAAATAGCATTAACGGCAGTTTCAATATGGCTCTTCCGGCGTTTTGCGGACGCGGACCACGCCAAGTTTTTTGGCGGGAGTCATCGGCCTCGGTATGGTTGAGTTAAATTAAGATATTTTAGGCTTACTTAGGTTAGGATACTTAACTAAATTAACTTTACCAAACCTAACCTTACCTATCGTTATGTCAGAACCGGATTTCTGCTTATTTACCTCTCCGTTTGTTCAATTTTATAAACGACGTTTCTATAACTTCAAAGTTAAATATCTCCATAAATAAGCATTTCCGGGCACATTGTCATTCATGTAAAAGGTCTTAAAATCGACTATATTACCTACCTATACCTACGAAATTATGAAATTCGTTGACAACATTAAATTCAATATTGACCCAATATACTAATCTTAATGTCAATTAAATTTTGGGGATGTCTAATTTTTTTTTATTTTAGTTTCCACAAAAAATATTTAATTTTGCTCGGCCTCCATCAATGACAACAAAAGTTAAAGCACATACAAATTTTTCTCTTCATAAACTCATGCTATTAAGGGTCAATCAAAAATCTACTCTTTTTTCAAACAATGGGTAATAAGAAACTCATTATTAATTTATGAAGCTTTGATTAAGTGAGTTAATTGGGATAAATGATGTAACTCTAGTTAAGTTTTACATTACCTTGGTTTGGCACAGCTCTTTCTGGAACTGGATTTGAAGTTCGAAGGACAGAAGTGCTTACACTTCACTCCACACAAGACTTCTTCGGCATTTTGGATATATAATGCATCTTCAAATGCATGTTGCATTCAACATATTTCAGTTTCATCAATTATCGAAGAACTTTTTCTTAAGCGTACGCAAGGAGCCATTTTAACTCCCGTAATCTACTTCGCATCACTTACGGCCGCCATAACCAGTTGTAAACAAAGTCACGTGACGATTTTTCGTCACGTGACGTTTTTTGCGTTCCGTCATTGGCCAATTGGCATCGCTCACGATCTTCTATTACATGGTCTTTAACCAGCTGGACGTTCAGTTCCTTTGAAATTTATTATCATTGATATAAAAATGTAAAATACACTTAGGTTATGCATTATATGCCCTCCACTGCGCTGAATTCCACTACGATGAATTCCACTCCGGGCCCAGGAACAGGGACTAGTTTGCGACAGACGTTCGAAAGTGGACACGAGTAACGAGTCCTTTCTATTGTTGAAAATATATTCTACTCGACGCATGACTGGACATGAATTGAAAATATTTCTAGCTTTTTAGAGAGCATAAACGACTCAATTAAGGTTGATAAACATTTTCTAACATTCATTTTTGCATCTAAAACAATTAGTTTATAGTGGAATTTATTACCACTAATAAATTCAATACGGCAACGACAGAGTGTCTTTCATTCAATAAACAGCTTCATTTTTCTTTATCCCTTTATTCTTTTCCGAAGAAGTAGAGAAATTTAAAAATTTGAAATAAATGAGCTCAACAAGTGTGCTCTATATTAAAGCTATATAACACAGCTCTATATTATTCGGTATATTGTTCACGGGAAACCAAAGTTTCTCAAAGAAAATATTATTTTAGTGAAGCACCAAATGAACTAATCAAGTATGGGTTAGGGCAGTTCCAGTCACTACCTGTTCCAGTTTCAGTCACACCAGAAAAGTTTGAGAACCCCTGCTCTTATAAGGTATATTTGCGTTGAGTGTAAATAAAGTTATAGAAAAAAAGGACTGATTAATGTTATATATAGGATATTGAAATATGCGGAGTTCCGTAATGGGAAAATTTACCGTAATTTATTACATCAAATGTCAGAACGACATTTAAACAAGACCAATGCACTAAAACTAAGGGCAACAAAGGTAAGAGTCCTTCAGAGCCGATCTTCTGGGAGACAGGCGGGCGGTCCACTTGCGATCTCTGACTGCCGTCGTAGGAAGCAAGCACCCGTGCTCTGTGGAGTTAGTTGCAGTTAGTTACGATATAGTGTTTAGTCTTAGGTTTAATACGGTTTATCGTTGTAAAATAAGATTTTAGGTAATAAGTTTATAAGTTTTTAGGTAAGTTATAAGTTATATGTTTTTAGGTAAGTTATAAGTTATAAGTTTTTAGGTAAGTTATAAGTTATAAGTCTTTAGGTAAGTTATAAGTAATAAGTCTTTAGGTAAGTTATAAGTAATAAGTCTTTAGGTAAGTTATAAGTATTAAGTCTTTAGGTAAGTTATAAGTAATAAGTTTTTAGGTAAGTTATAAGTAATAAGTTTTTAGGTAAGTTATAAGTAATAAGTTTTTAGGTAAGTTATAAGTTATAAGTTTTTAGGTAAGTTATAAGTTATAAGTTTTTAGGTAAGTTATAAGTTATACGTTTTTAGGTAAGTTATAAGTTATAAGTTTTTAGGTAAGTTATAAGTTTTTAGGTAAGTTATAAGTTATAAGTTTTTAGGTAAGTTATAAGTTATAAGTTTTAAGAATGCATGGGGAAACGTCGTCCTAAGTACCCAGCTCACGGCATGGCAAGTAATTGGTTACTGAACTAATAGTACACCAACCTCCAATAAGCTCGTGAGCATCAGGATGTGCCGGGAAGCGGAGTCAGACGAGTGGATGGTGAGCGGAGCGGTCAGCAGCACGTAAGGCGCCTCAGCCTCTCATCCTCCGGCCGTTCAGTCCTCGATGGAGGAGAAGCGCAGCGTAGCGAAGCGAAGGAAAACCCACTGGCTTCCCTGCGTTGGCAGCACGGGAGGATCCGTCGGGGATGCGACGGCAGATGAAACCGACGGAGGCTGGATAGGCTCAGTTATAAAGTTGAAGTTGTGAGGTCAATGGCTGGTGGCGATCTGAATCGGCCTCGAGAAAATTTGAGAGGTCAGTGCAGTTTGGCTCAAATGTTGTATTCAATTGGCTGTATTCAGGATGGTAAACTACAGTTCAAAAACCAAAGACGAGCCTAGAGCTGGGTTTTGAAATTTTTATGTAATAAAGTAATAAGTTTTTGCTACATCAATTTTAAAGTTAATATTCTGAGATTAAGTTTTACTTATAAGTTAAATGTTAATTTAATTTCATTCCTTAATTTTAAGTTCACGAGGAAACAAGCTTAAATTTAATTAATTGTAAAACGATTACAGGATAGCCTGTAAGTTTTCTGTACAAAAGTCGTGTGATCGAATTTGTCCGTTGATCATTTAGAAATGATTAACATAACTTCTTTATGTATATATAAGGCTATGAAAACGGCTCGTGCTTTATTTCACTTTTTCAACATTGTAATTTTTATTTGCGTAAATTTAAATACCGCATTAACTTGTTCGGTAATACAGTATGTGATTCCATTACTGTATGCCATGCATTATTAGACTGTGTAATGTTTAAATAAGTTCAAAAATGGGAATAAAAATGCTGCATGTTTTCCTGTTTTTCTTTTAACAGAGCACAGTTCATGTATGAATAAAAAAAATGAACTTCCTCCCTGACACAGGCTTATTAGCAAATTCATACAGATCTCAATGAACACTTCTATAGTATTTTTCACTTATTCGTATGTATGCTTACGCGTATGTACTTACGTATATATACACACACAAGTGAATGGACAATATATGTATGTACGTATAAACGCACAAGCCCCTTAATTGCATTACGTTCCTCACATGCACAGAGAATGAAAATATACACGTTTAAGTATGGTAATTTGCCAACTTATTTACGGGCTATCCAATTCTGGGGCAGAATACGTCAAATTGTATACCATCTTTACGCTGCATTGTCTGCATCGTAAATGAGAGGGAATGGAATTTTCTGAATAAATTTGCACAGGCTTTTTATTAACGTTTCTCTTTCTGCCATGGCCATCATATATTTCTAGTTGGCAAATTGATGAATTTGCAACTTGAAACTTTTTACGCAGTGCTAATATTGTAAATTCTATTCTGAGAGTATTATAAATTTTTTAAATTAAGCTGTTCCGCCAGAATTATTAATTTTTATCTCATACTTGGCAATCGCAAATCGGTAATGTGTTGGTTGAACAAAAAGTAAAACGACGACAGAGTGATACAAGACATACTGCAACATTAACAGCAATTGTGACAAATATTTGATCATGTTTTTACTGTTACGGACCATTGAAACAATGGAAATTTAATCGAATTCCGTATAATCCCCTGAAGAGTCAGTCGAATCTGTAATATTCAGTTTGTCTGTTAAAACTACTCCTAAATGTAAAGCTAAGCCGTTGGATCAACGGACCACTTCCAAGATTCCGTTACGACAACGAAGAATTCAATTTACTCCTGTAATTTTTAATTGACCCGTGAAAACAACGGAAATAAGCAAAATTGTCCGGTATCGAACTGAATTACGGATGAATTTGTTGATTTAACAGATAATATTCAGAAAACGGACTAGTAGTAGCAATTTGTGTCATTTTAACAGATAATTCGTCTGTTTTTGTCTGTATTTTTGCAGTTTTTTTTACAGTGTGGAGAGAATGAGTGGCATGCCAGATGTGCTGAAGATGGTTGCGGTATGAGCTGTCTTGCTGGATTGGATCAGGAGTGTAATGCGAGTATCACTGAGGCTATGAAAGTGTTTCTTGTGCATGCCTGGAGTAAGAGACAGTGACTGGAATGAGCCAGTCTGGTAGAATGGGCTGTAATGACCCAATGTGCCGGGGGATGGTGTTTTGACACACTGGCTGTCCCGGTGATGCCTTCCAATGGAGGCTTGTGACAAGGATCGTAGACCCTGAGTAGTTTAGTGGACAAGTCTGGTACCAGGCGCTGAACTCTTTGTGTGAAAATTGTGAAGGGAATTGTAGGCCGTTACAAAGGCCCCGACACTGTCGGCCCTCAAGTTCAAGTTCAAGTACCGCATTATATGGTTAATGTAGCAAAAATGAGATCTCGAGGAGACCACAGACCGTAATGGAAGCCTACGCTAAGAAGGGGCTGATAGCGAGACCATATCGTCGTCAGCTCGTGTCAGAAGGGAACTCAACTCAAATGTACGTTCGTCGGATCACGGAATCGGAGGTGACTAATAAAGACTCTATTTTGGGAGCGATATTGAAATTACTACACTTATTGTAGCATTTCTCCATCATTACCTCAGGTTTTATTTTGGTTATCATTTAAATAATGTGATCTTTGCTTTTTAAAAATTGTCTCTGATTGTTGCTTGCTAGATTATATTTGTTGTATTCCATTTGAAAGGTTTAATATTACCCTCTCTTCTGGAGTAAGGCCGGAAACATTCTTATGAATGATAATATGCAGTTGGGTCATAGTAGTTGGAGATTGGTCATGAAGGTGATGACCGTATAGTTGCATGATGTATGTTGATCATTTCTGTGTCAGTATTGAGGTCTAAAGTCCGAGTTGCGTGTATCGATTACTACTGAGTTTGACGTTTATGCAAGGTCTCCGTGCCTTACCTGTACGGCGGGCGGTTAAAGGAATGGCAAACAACTCTTTGAGTCTCGCAGCCCTGTGATCCCTCCGCTCAAGGCGCCACAGGGACGCTGTTGCGTGACTGCCGTGTTATGCCGCTAAAGTCAGATTTCCTGCAGTAAGAGGCGCCATTTAGCAACCGTGCGAGTAGGTTCTATTCTTCGTGTGCGCTTAAATAAAATACATTTGTAAATGACCAAATGATATTCTTAATTATAGCTCAGAAAAATAAATCAAGGGAGGAAATAAAGGGTAGAGTTTTCTTGGTGCAACTGGCAAGTGTGGAAGGATTAGCGTCGCTAAATCGTCATGGCGAGACCCTCTGAAACATTTGAAGGATGTTCTACAATTATCTTGGGTAAAATTTCTAAAGCATCTTTCGGAAATTCTTCTCAAGCTGTTGTTTGTATGTTAACGACGCTAACATTTTACGGCGAGTGTATAGGAGGTAGCCTCATTGCGCCTCTTATGACTTGTGGGTAGAGAAGCTACGATCATTTTAATATGGAGATAAATTAATTATAACCATTTTTAGAGATTTGTTACAAAGTATATTAATATAACAAAATTTCTATTTCCTTGTGATAATGTTAGAAATCTTGTAATGTTTTCAGATATGTTAGCTATACGATTCGTAGTATAGAGTAATATCCGTGGTGACAGACGAGAAGTGTCATTGACGTGGTTGCCCCCTCGAGTGTGATACAACTATTATGTCATTGGAAATTAGCATCATCAAGGGGAAAATGTGGGGTCCCTAGCTGAGAGTTAGGCAGGCCTTCTTTTCGTTGGAATGGAATAGGTTTTCCGTTTTGGTTTGGGCAATCTCTTTTCGCTTCACTATTGTCCTGTTTTTAAGTATCTCTGTTTCTTCTTCAACTTCTATCTTGTTTCATAAACTTCCTTCCTAACTTGCTGTTTCTATGCGCAAGAGATCTTGTGTGGGAACAAACCTTGTGTATAGATTCTGCCTTAATTCAACTCGATACAAATTTGTGTTCTCATCCTTCCTCTCTTTGGACCCCTCAGGGGAATACAACTATTGTATCTATGGGAATTAGCGCTCCTAGGGACATCATGCGAGGTCCCGAGCTAAAGGTTAGGTAGGCCTTCTTTTTGTTAAAATAGAATAGGTTTTCTTTTGTCACGAACCATCTTTTTTCGATTCTCTGCTGTCCTGCCTTTCAGCACCCACTACTATATTCTTCAACTTTTATCTTGTTTCCTGAATTTTTTTTTAGCTTACTGTTCCTATGCTCCTTGTTCATAGATTCCGCGTTCTCTTAACTCCATACTAAATGGTGCCTTCATCCTTCCTCTCTTTGAACATCTTTATCGGGGTAAAGGGATGCCAAAACCTTCTTATAATCTAATCTAAACTAATTCACTCTTCGGCACAGTTTAGTCGTGGTTAGGGATGCTTAATCCAAGTTAACATGTGACGCGGTGGCTGCCCCCAGTGCGACGCGTGCTGCCGCAGTTCAGCGTGAAGCCAGACCCCGTGTACGAGGTGATGCCTGGCCAGGACCTCAACATCACCTGCGTCGCCAGTGGCTCTCCTACGCCCTACGTACAGTGGAAAAAGGTCGGTGAACTCTTGCTCTACGTGTTCTATTTTCTTAAACCTTCTCCGTCTGAGTTTTTGTCGTATCATCGTTATTACAACCACTGTTAGCGGGCCGGCACTGTTATTAGGTTGTCATTGACAAACGAATGGAGAAGGAGCTGACAAGTGGCAGTGATCTTCAAAGAAAATATTTGAGCCCAAATTTAACAAGAAATGAAACACTCAACAGATATAGTGGCGCGAGAATGAAACTCCGCAGCGCCGCTTTTTCTCTTTAAATTCAAATTAGATTTATGTTTGTTGATTTTAATAAGCTACCCATGACCATTCGAAGATGCGTTCTTTTTTCTTATCATTATCATTTATGTTTTCTTAATTAATTTATGGTGGTTTTCTCGTTAGTTTTCATAGGAAGACAAAAAAAAACGTGAGAAGAGACTTTGCATTCTGCAAAAATGTTATTTTAATGAATATTTAGTGTAAAATTATGTTCAAAGCAAAATGTTCTTTATTTCTTGATAAATAAAATAAATAAACCAATTATCCTACAGATTTAGTAGGATAATCTTTCTGGGATTTGACAGCTTGCAATTTCTGCGGCATTTCCCCGATCAGTTTTGAACAGTAGGCTGGAGAGAAGGCGCCACTCTTAAGTTTTATTTTATCCCAAAGTTCATCGAGATACTTGACAGTGTTCTGGCGAAACTGTTGCTAGATATGGTGCCACACGTTCTCTATTGAATTAAGGTCTAGTGAGTGGGCAGGCTAATTCAAACATGAACTGCAATGGTCCGGGAGGAATCTCTTGACATTGGACGCTGTGTGTATGGGAGCATTATCCTACATGAAGATTAGGTTCCCTTCCAAATCACAATAAGACACAAAATTCTCAGGTCAATGTATTTAGTCGAATTAATTCGACCTTGCAATTGAACGAGAGGCCCTGGGCCATGAGCACTGATGACTCCCCATACCATGACAGAACCTCCACCACCCTGAAGTGTTGGGACTGTACACCTGGGAAGAAATCTCTCATTCGTCGAATATGTTGCCTGCCATCGCTGCCTAGCTATTGAATTTGGGCTAACATCGCTAAAAAGCACCCGCTGCCAGTATGAGGCGCAAAATCTTCATGACTTGATCGAATTCCACACGGCGCTTTCTGCTCTTCTCCGGTATCTTCAATTTGCGCCTGCAATGCAACTGCTCGACTTAAATTCATTCGATCTATTCTTAATTGTTGAAACTGAATACTTTCAACAAGGGCACACACTTTTTGAACCTAAGAAGCAATTTTAAATCTGTTTCTGAGGCATCGGATGGTGAAGAAAGTAACTCTAGGGCTGACAGATATCAGACTATCTAGAACACCATTGGTATTTTGGTGCCTTACCACAGTCAACCGCACAGTTTTTTCATCACATTCGAGTCTTCTGCCAATTTCTCGGTTGGATAGTCCATCATTATGGAATTTAATAAGCTCCTCACGATCACTATGAGAAAGAAGAGGCATTCTGAATAAATTTTTACTCAATTATAACGTTAATCGCATTGGAATAAGTTTTAACAGGATTCAAAGTGTATGGTCTAAAATGCGGACAAATGTCCGGGATTAAAGTTTAATTCTAAACTGCGTAGTTTTTTTTTTTTTTTTTTTGCGGACAAATTTTCGTTTCACCCCGTTTATAGAAGTATATCTACCCAATTAACAAAGAAATTTCAAAAATGAATAGGATATTTAATTGAAAATATCACGCTGAATCTAATACATGTAGTAGGCAGCCCATTTTGGTTAGTTCCCTAAATTTTAGCTTATTTTAGAGTTCTATGAAAATATTGACATCGCAGAGTTTTTTCTTGCATCACTTTACTTATAGAAATAGATTTTGAAATCCGCCTGTTCGACAAGGGGTTAATGTTAGTGCTTAAGTTAACAAGTATGTTAATTAACAAGTATGCAACTATATATTGCATAAAAATTACTACAATTTTCGTGTCAATATTTTACAATTTTAATTCTACTTCTACTTAACGATCAGCAGGCGAAACAACTTGTTTCTAAATACCTGTAGACCTGTATAAATAGCAGTATTTTTTCTTTTGTTTGTATGCGTGCAAATTTTCAGCATTTGGTTATAAACTTTGCTGTTCGCTCCTTACAAAAATGGCTGGTGATTGTTTGGGAATCATTGTAATATACGTACATTGGTTTGGGTTTCCCGTGATAGATTGTTTGAACCTATCTTTTTTGATACTTGATGCGTGGAGTTCTTGTTTTATTTTGTATTTAAATTTCAATGACATATTCCTCAACTCAAGTTCATCAAACCATGACTGACTCGCAGAAAATTGATAGCATTGCGTACTTTTACGTCATTTTCTAGATGGAAGCTTATTCATAGAAATTCGAGCGTAGCGCAAACTCGGTTCACTGTAGATTGCATGTAGCCAATGATAAATTCGCTAGAGAATTCTTGTTCGCATGAGGATAGACCCGCATGAAACGGACTTATTGCAAGTGCTAACTGTAATGATACGCTCGATCGCATCGCGATTGCTTCTGCCAGTCCTCGTTGTTTACTCGCTTTCGAACTCAATTGAAACTTCGAAAAGGCCAAACTTGGAAAGTAATGCACTCTCAGTTTGACTTGAGGCAGATCACGACCTTCTGGAGCCGCCAGAGGCTCTTCTTGCTTCCCTCTTTTTTGTGCTTCCTAACCTGTCTGCGTGCCACTGACGACTGGCCTGCTCTTCATCTCGCCTCCTTGTTACTGGCCTGCACTTCACCTCGCCTCCTTGTTACTGGCCTGCACTTCACCTCGCCTCCTTGTTACTGGCCTGCACTCCACCCCGCCTCCTTGTTACTGGCCTGCACTCCACCTCGCCTCCTTGTTACTGGCCTGCACTCCACCTCGCCTCCTTGTTACTGGCCTGCACTCCACCTCGCCTCCTTGTTATTGGTCTACACTTCACCTTGCATCCTTGTTACTGGCCTGCACTCCACCTCGCCTCCTTGTTACTGGCCTGCACTCCACCTCGCCTCCTTGTTACTGGCCTGCACTCCACCTCGCCTCCTTGTTACTGGCCTGCACTCCACCTCGCCTCCTTGTTACTGGCCTGCACTTCACCTCGCCTCCTTGTTACTGGCCTGCACTTCACCTCGCCTCCTTGTTACTGGCCTGCACTTCACCTCGCCTCCTTGTTACTGGCCTGCACTTCACCTCGCCTCATTGTTACTGGCCTGCACTCCACCTCGCCTCCTTGTTACTGGCCTGCACTCCACCTCGCCTCCTTGTTACTGGCCTGCACTTCACCTCGCCTCCTTGTTACTGGCCTGCACTCCACCTCGCCTCCTTGTTATTGGTCTACACTTCACCTTGCATCCTTGTTATTGGCCTGCACTCCACCTCGCCTCCTTGTTACTGGCCTGCACTTCACCTCGCCTCCTTGTTACTGGCCTGCACTTCACCTCGCATCCTTGTTACTGGCCTGCACTTCACCTCGCCTCCTTGTTACTGGCCTGCACTCCACCTCGCCTCCTTGTTACTGGCCTGCACTCCACCTCGCCTCCTTGTTACTGGCCTGCACTTCACCTCGCCTCATTGTTACTGGCCTGCACTCCACCTCGCCTCCTTGTTACTGGCCTGCACTTCACCTCGCCTCCTTGTTACTGGCCTGCACTTCACCTCGCCTCCTTGTTACTGGCCTGCACTTCACCTCGCCTCCTTGTTACTGGTCTGCACTCCACCTCGCCTCCTTGTTACTGGCCTGCACTCCACCTCGCCTCCTTGTTACTGGCCTGCACTTCACCTCGCCTCCTTGTTATTGGTCTACACTTCACCTTGCATCCTTGTTATTGGCCTGTGCATTAACACTTTGACTGCGGCAGGTACAACTAAAGTTTAATATTAAACTAAAAGCGCTCCCAGGGGGACAATGTGAGGGCCCGAGCTGAGAGTTAGGTAGGCCTTCTTTTTGTTGAAATGAAATGTTTTTGTATTGTAAGGACCACCTTTTTTCGGTTCACTGCTGTACTTTTTTTCAGCACCTACTACTTTCTTCTTCAACTTTGATCTTGTTGCATAATCTTCTTTCCCAACTTACTGTTTCTATGCCCTTTCTGCGTAGATTCCGCGTTTCCTTAACTCCATACTAAATGGTGCCTTCCTCCTTCCTCTCTTTGGATCGCAATTGTTGCTGGGTAGGGAGGCCAAAACTAACGACTAATCTAATCTATTAAACTAAAATTTATTGAAAATTGTACTGGGCATTGTTGAAAATAGCGAACGTTAACTAAATCCATTTAGTTTTGATCAAGTATATTTGAAAATTGAGTTTGTGACTACTGGTCGGTCAGCAGCGAAATAAAAATTCCCTGAGTGACCGCCGGTGGCTCACGTCGCAGTCAAAGTGTTTAGCTCCAATTAAACCCCACCAGTTGAAGCTAGAGTATGACCATTTTTCTCAAATAAATTTTTCCAATGAATTATAACCGTCAAATGCAGATTGAGTGTCTGTCATGCGATGTTAAGAGTTGACGCTTTTTATAAATATATATGTAAAATATTTCGAGCTCCTCTCGAAATTGGATGCTCATTGATCGGCTTTGTTTTTTCTTTCGTTTTTCTTTAAAGTAACTAACAGGTCAACTTCGTGCTCGGATGTGTTATGTTTTTTGGCCCAGAACATTTTTTCTTGTCATTTCGATCGCACCTCATCTTTTCACTGCCATTCATGTTTGTTGTAGCGGCCTGTATTAACCAGAAACTACAATTTTTCACTGTTAAGCGCTGTACAATGGACCTTGATTGACCCTTTAACGTCTTAAAGGGCCAATTCGGTCCTCTTTCGAAAATAGCTCTAGCTCATTGTACTTCTTGTTGAATTTCTTCCCTAACCTTTTCTTTGAGGTTCACAGCCGAGTGGTAGTTCCTTTCTCACTTTGATGTCGGTGACAACTTGATGCCAGTGCTAGTCGAAGGGTTGTGATAACGATAGTATGAGTACAAAATACTGACTTTAAACGACTTAGCGGGAACGGTGGTACACAATCATGATAATATGATGAAATAAAAGTAATATGATGGTTGAAAAGTCACGAGAAAGGTTTTTTCGCGACAGGGCTTGGCCGTGGAGGTGTCCGAGAACAGGCTCACCAAGAACGTGCTCATGCTGCGCGACATCCGCAAGTCTGAGAACTACACCTGCCAGGCGCAGTCCACGCTCGGCATCATCGGGGCCGAGGTGCAGGTCAAAGTGCAAGGTGAGTCCCTGCTTCTGCGCACGTCTCTCCTGCGAAGGGATCCACTGGTGGGAGCCTCAACTTATCACGTTCACTACGTGCTGGTACATATGTGTAGCGCTTGGTAAATTGATCATTTACGTTACAGTTACAACGGCTACCATTTCACTGATTTCACTAACCTCTATTTGTGTTAGACTATGGCGAGCAACGTAAAATAATATAGTACAATTATATTTTTCGCTCTTGTTAAAAGGATAACAATGTAAACAGGCAGTTAAAATTGCTTTTCAATTCTGCTTCTTCCAAACTAACCAAACCGACCGTAGCAACTTCGGAAACGTAGTGAACGTGTTAATTTTTAGCAAATGTTCATCGATCGCAGGGAATGTGCTGAGCTCAGTCCTTCATTTTACCACTTCCCAATGTGTTACGTGTCAATTTTATTTCTGGCGACTTTTGTATTCGTAGAATACTTTGATCTGTTTTTCACCGCCTCGCATAAACATGTGAAGCTATTTCTAATGGCGACTTTTCTTTTTCATGTCGGTGAGTGAAAATAATTAAAATGTGATAACCGCGTTCCGTAGAATTTTATCAACCTTGCTATAAAAAGCAGTTTTATCCAAAGCTAAATTTAAGTTATTTGAAATTGTCATCTTTAACTATTTCCATCGTATGTTCATTTGGATTGTTACTCTTGTCCTGAAATTGTGTGCGTTCGTGATCGTTTGGGCATAATGGGAATTATGTCACGTGGGAACGTAAGTGTAGATATTTGTTCTATTAACTCCATTCTAGATTTTCCGGTAAGATGCTAACACTAAAACTGCGCTGCAGTTGGTTGGAGTAATCTTCTAAAAAATTGTTGAGATAGGTATTTGTATCTTTCATTGCAGCCATCTCAGGGTTTTTAATGAAGGAATTCCTCGTTTATTGGAGCTTAGCTACGGAGGATGTTGGCTTGAAATGCTGCCAGTTGCGGGGCAGCGGCGCCCCAATTAAGGCAGCGTTGTATGCGGTGCTGCGCCTGAGCTATTGAGGCAAGCAGGCCCCTCTTTCTCCCTTCCTTCTCTCTGCGCTACGAAGTGCACCACCACCATGCCTGCCTCCGCTATTACTTCCTCCTTAGCTCATGTTCCTTACCAGCGCCTGCCGGGGCTGGGGTCTTCCTCCACGCTAGACAGAACAATTCCTTACGAACGCCATTAAAGCGGTACGCTTGCTTCATGTCTGAGTGTGCTAGGGAGCTCTCTTGAATCCACTACAGTTTTTGTTGTTCCTGATTCCAGTGGTTTTTTATTGCTGAAAGTTTTAGGATTGTTCTGAGATTATTCAATAACCATCAATTTACTTTTGCGTTGGCTTGAGTCTCTGACTTTCCCTTAATTATATTTTATGTAGTTTGAGTTTTTAATTTATGAATTGTTAATTTTAGCGAAAAGAATGAGGGGCATTATATACTTCCTGTTATTGAATCCTACGTTCTTTTGGAAGTATTTACGTAGCCACTTCAGCTTCCATATCTCCATGATGCATTCAGGATGAGTGAAGGTATCCAAAACATTTGTTTGATGTTCTTTCAATTCTCGTTCTAATTACTCAGTCTAAAAATTTCCTGCATTAAAACCATTTTCTCATCTTTCACGGTGTCTTCGTGATCACAAACATTGCGTGAACGGAGGAAAGAAGTTCACGAGACCTAGGAAATCTAAGAGCCCAGACTTAGCTTTTCGCCGGAGCATCTATGATGTTCAAGTATGTGCTCCGGGCGGCTGAAATCATAGCTGCCCTGGCGAAGAGGTAAGCCTGGGTCCACAGACTCCCACAACTGTGAAGGATTGACTTGTTTGGGCAGCGCTGCCGCGGCCGCCCACGTCGGTGCGCATCACGGACGTGACAGCCACGTCGGTGCGGGTGCTGTGGGACTACGACGTGGACCCCAGCGACATCAGCTACTACATCATCCAGTACAAGCCGCGCGACGTAGAGAGAGAGTACACAGAGATGTCCGGACTCGTCACCAAGTTCTACGCTGTCAGCTGTTAGTGTCCCTACTGTCTCTCCTTGTTTTTTTCTTCTTTTTGTCTAGTACTACACACGGTGTGAGAACGAAATACCCCCTCCGGTCGGAAATAGTTGGTCCATATCAATGTTGAAGTTGGTCAGAAATATTTGCTTCAAAATAATTATAAACCTTCTACAAACGATACTGGCAAAACTGATGGTTGTAACAAAAAGATAAGCTTTAAATTGTAATTCAGTGCATGAAATTCACTCTGTATAATCATCAATAAATAATATTGTTACTAAGATAAATTCTTCATTGTAATTGAATACATGACATTCATTATGTATCAACAAAAACAACATATTTTCTAATATATTTACTCAACACTTGTTAATTTATTCTTCAACTTTTCTGAGGTATGAATTTAATTTGAACGAATTCCTTTTCTTTATAATTTTACTCTGGACAGATGTTGAAGCCTGTAATTGTTGCCACCGTCAGCCATAATAATCTCTTCCACTGGCTGCTGCAAAGTAAGGAAAATGTCGTTCGCTGTTGATCTCTGTAATTCTTCAAAGCTATCTGTCAATGCTTCAATTAATTCATCAACGTTATGTGGTGCTTTTTGATGTTGACGGGATTGGATTGCATTGAAAAAGCCGAGGGGCCGTAGATCCTCAAGAAGTGCCTGCAATACCGCTCTTCTCTCAGAATGTGTCAATTTTTTGTCTGTCGTTGTTATGTGTACTTTCTATTAGTATCATTTTATTTGCCATATCCTGCGGGTAATTTAAAAACTTTCAAATATCATCTGAAAAAGGAAAACGACAAACCTGTATTAACTTTCAACCTATTATTTCTTGAAGGTTAAAATTTGTGTTCAACACACTATGTACACGATCGTCTACTTTGCTCAAAGCGAAAGTTCGTTAAAAGACACTAAAACGCGAAGAGTTTTCTCCTTGTTCAGCAAATATTTCCGAACGGAGGAAATATAATTTTTTGATACTAATGGTACTTCTGCACTTTTTGGGAGTATTGTTCTATTTCATAGTGTGATATAGTGTTAGCTAGTGAGTTTACTTCCTCCATTGGTAAGCACCTCGAAAATTTATAAATTAATTTTTTTTATGAGCTTAATCCGGTTTTACTTTGAGTATATTTCCATTATTTTTGGAGAGCATCAGTCGAAACAAATCCAGACACACTTCTTCCGTGTATATATTATCGACTATGTTTCCCAATCATGACGGTAAAACTATGTTTCTCTTCTTATATGCTAATTCTCTTTTTTGTTATAGAGGTACGTGAGAGAACTGAAACTCCTTTCTGTCTGCATACGTATTTCTGATATAATTTTGTCATTTGTATATAATAAAAATTAAGTATGTACATTCCAGGTTTTTGATCTTGGATTTTTGAAAAACGAAGAGGTCAAGCATAACTTTCCACTTGTTAGAAAGTGTGTTTTCATGATTCGGTAACGTAACGTTGTATTTTTAACTTTGATGATAACTCTTCTGTTGAATCGGCATTCAAGTAAAGTCATGTCCGTGTAATTGAAACATTCCGGTCAAAATTGAGTCTAACACACCTTGAACTATTTACCATTTTCACCATACGTGTTTTTCTAAAGATGAGATTCAAATTTCTGCAACTCGTGCCTGGAAAGCTCAATGCCACCTTCAAATTCAGCCATGTGCAGCTCCTACCGCACTTGAATTGTAAACCCGCGCTGCGGATTTCCGTAGATATTCAGTGCTGTTGTCCGTGTGCAGCCCTCACGCCCTACACCAACTACGAATTCAGGATCGTGGCTGTCAACAAGATCGGACGAGGCGCGCCGTCAGAGCCTGCCTTCATCACCACCGGGGAGACAAGTGAGTTCTTGCATGCACGTTGTGCCAGATTGCAGTCTTGTACGACTTACCTTTCGATTTTAGATACCATGCTTCGCAATCGTGAATATTTCTCTTCTGGTCTTGGTTTTGAAGGGTGAGATCCTACCTCACTGGTGATATTACGCACATATGCTTTGGAAGAAAATTGAGTATGGTAGTACTCGTACAATACAATCGCCTTGCAGTGTCTCAAAGCATTATTCCATAAAAGGGTTGCCATAGCGTGTAAATAATAAGAAGAAGATGGGCTAGTGTGGAGTTGGAATATTTGTCAATGCCGAGGAACTGAGGCGTAGGCGATTGCGTTTTTGGCTGTTTAAAATTCTTCTCTGTTGGCGCTCTGTCTAACTAGGGGCTTTATCATTAGATGTGGCGCTGATTACGATCGCGCATTGTAAGCTCTGGATATCTTCCATGTTTTTGAGGACATTATGAAGAATGAAAACTTGTTTAAATTACTCTTCTCTTCCCTCAATGGAGCTTTATGCTAAAATAAAGCATACTTTACAGCACTGCAAATATTAAACGTTTTGAGCATTGACAGCATCTTATGATAAAATATAGCTCCAATAATGTACAATCTCGATATTTATTTACGCTCTTGCTTTTATGCGAATTATGAAGGTTAAGTTTGATTAACCGTTAGTTTTTTGTGAAATAACTCGAAACAATGCAAGTTATTAATAGAACTTGGGGATTTACCACGGTAGAGTATCATATGTACCTACCGCCTGTTTACCTCTGAATTGTTTATTCTTGCTTAAAATTGTTACTATCACTCCATAAATTTCAACCTTCAGTCAGAAATAGTTCCCCTAATTTAAATATAGAATACACATTTCTACATATGTTTTGGCGAGTAGTGTGTGGGCTCCATTAGCTTATATGAAACTCACAGGGATCTGTGTCTGTTCTTGCTGCTTCGTTACTGTGGTGGGGCGACGCCGCTCCGGGTCAGCTGGGCCGGGCATGCAGGGAAATTTTAGTTTTGTCTTAACGACTCGTTTGTATCAGTGTCATGCTGCTTCATGTCTGACTTTCAGTTACATAACTGTTCTTTCTTGGCCATTGACTGAAAATGAACTACTAATTTTAGTGGGGCACATGTATTATTTTTTCTCACTTGATTCCTGCGACCATCACGGTTTTTTTATGTATGTGTAAAATATGAGGGTAATTTCTCAAATATAAATGTATGGTCATAGTGTTCCTAGAACTAATCTTTGGCTTGATTTTTCAAGCTTAAAATTTTGACACTTCTTGAATTCTTGAGCGAATATTGGTTCACTTTAATGAGTCAAATTTTGTAAACTTATTCTCAGGCCTGATATTTTGTCTACATTTTCAGACTCCCATTGTAATTCTAAAGTCGGCATGGCTTGAATTTTCTTGACAAATTGACTTTGCAGGCGTCAAACAAATGCAAAATATAACCCCGCGCCCTACAATAATTGTGCGTGAAATCCTCGACCTTACTTCTTGGTTATGTTTTAACTATAAATTTTAATTCTTAATATAATCATCTGACAAATGTCACTCATTTTTATCTCCTAAAGAGTCCATAAGTCCAAAAAAAGCAGAGGCCTCATAAGCCACAAATTACACACGCAAGAATACGTTCTCTTTAATGCTTTTCGATGTGCCTTCTAGATTTCTCACCTACTTTTCCGGTGGGAATTGATGTTGATAGAATACTGAAGTGCTGTCGGGCCTTAATCTTCTATGATGCAGTACTCATAACTTCGTAACATACCCAAACTTCTAGATGCACACAAAACATAAGTGCACCTTAACCACTGCGATGTTTTTTCTCCGTCGCGTTCTGGTTTGAGTTTCGTCGTGTTTCTCTAAATTATTTTTCTGACCTCAACCTCGAGCTGAGCTCTGTGTCTCATTTTCGCCCTGATTGGTCCTGACAGTCGGCTGAATTTCTTCGGCGTAGTACGAGTGATCGCCAACAAACCTAAAATAGAAGATGCCTTCCACTGTCGGGCTTCCCTCACCTCAGAATGTTACTCAAAATTTCGTTTTTTTCCATTTTTGCTCCAAGTGATACTTTTTATTTCACTGGCCTACTCAATATACTGTTTACAATGTCACTCTTGGGCAATGTTAGCACTCGTCGTTGTTTTGGATGCCTTCTGCGGAAAGTACGAGTAGTTTCATTCTTTCAACTTGGAACGCGATCATCTTGGAGTGAGAATTTTCCTGTTCTTTAGTGCGTGAGTGAAATTCAAAATACTTACCGCGAGCATTGGCTTCGAGTCTCGTTCGCAGAACGGCATTTGATATTCATATAAATTAATGCTGTAAATGCTAACGAATATAAGTAACCGTTTCGTTTTCATGTTCAGGCATTTAAATTAGTGGAGCTATTAGTGGAAGACAAATTTTACTTACACTCAAGATTCAACATTTGATATCAAGTTTCCTCGGCGAGAACAAACATAACTGGATAAAATGCGCGTGCTTCGTGTACATTTTGTGTATTCACTGACTATGGAAGTCAAATCAAATTTTTTTTTTCTATATTTCATTGACCATTCAGTTGTATAGCTTCATCGACCGTCAATGACATCCCTGCTGTCGTCTCTTAAAGTCCTTTTGCTACGCCAACATCGACTTACTGCATGACGATGCTCCTGACCGCAACAATGCACTACATGACAAAGCCCCACCTAGTCTCATGAACTCACTAACTTCGCCTGTGCGTGCACTAACCAAGTTCGACGTGGCAGCCATGTCCTCTATGTGTACTAACGAGCCTCGTTTTCTTCACTAACAGCTAACGGCCGGGACTCAAGTGAGTGAAGGTGTTCATGCATGAGTAACGCTGCATGCAGCTATTTAACTTTTCTTTACCCTGTAAGTTTTCCTACTTGTTCTCGTGCTCGCTTGCGTATTTTAATTGTACACGTATTTTCATAAAGTGGTTTTCTTTTTTACGTTTTAATATGCATTTTTTCATAGCTGGAACCCCTCATTTTGTTTTCATTTCTATCAATTTATCAGTATTAATATTATTAAAGATAGCAACGCAGTATGAACATTTGTTTCTTTCATTTCTTGTTTTGAAGTGTGTGTTTAAATAGTACATGTTCAATGATTATTACAAAAAACTTAGCATGAAAATTAGTTTTAGTATAGTGGTAACTTTTGCTTTTATTTTAATTTTGGGTTTAAAATTTGAAGTGAGTTTGAAATTTAAGGCCACTGATACCAGCGTGCTTGCCGTGGCCGGCGGTACTTTGTGCCGCCCTTGAAAGTTTGCTGCTGGCATTTTACTGTTCGCTCCTTCATTCATGCACCATAAGCTGCCAATGCCTCGGTTCATGATAGCGCCTTGGGGAAATGAGGAGATTTCAGAAGAAGCGCCAAAAATTGGAGGTTTTCAGTGGCGATCAACTGAGGACGATTGAGCGTTGGTCTCCACGAGTCTTGCCCGAGCTGCAATCGCGGCCCAGCTTTGTGCCCGAACTTCAATTCGATATTTTAGATTGGAACTGTAGTAGCAAGTGCCCCCCTCGTCACGGAGTTGACGAGAGTTTCTTTCCACGCGTCTCTTGAAGAAGAAATGTAAAAATGCACCAGTGTTTAAGTTTTATTACGCTTTACCAACTAGAATCTCGTAACGTCCTTGTTTACATGAACTACACTCGTGCAAAGAAATTCCTCACATCCTTCCATCGCAAATAAATTTTGGCGAAGCGAAAGCGTAGCAAAACGGATACACGGTTTTGGCTTCAATTATATTATTGAAGGGCCTCGACAAGGACACAATACAGGCCCTCAGTGCCTTGTCCACTCCTCTAACTTCAGCTGGTCTACAAACTTTACCTGCCTCTCAATTGTAACAAAGTTTTCTTTGCTACAGTGTCTCCTGAAGACCGCAAAATCTTGTCTTCCTTCTAAATGAACGTGTATGAATTTTAAGATTCTGGCGCACGTCGTCAAGCTGCTGCTGGGCGCTGAGAGTTGCGACCGCTGGAGAATAATCCTTTTTCTTCCAGTTTTTAAATAATGTAACTGGAGTTTTCGTGGTTATACGTACGCACCATTGCTAGAAATTATCGAGTGCAATTTTGAATGGTATCGCAAATGAAACACGGGCATGTGTTTTTATTGTAGTGGCAGTGCTCGCTTTGTATATTGTATGCACGATAAGAGCTACGTCGTATCATGTCTTGAAAATATTATGACCTAGTTAGAGCTACCACCACGTTCTACAGTTAACGAGTGTTGTCCTATCGCATTGTCGAAGCTATCAATGAGGCAGGTAACTGCCCTCAGGGGGATACAACTATAGTATTCATGGGAATTAACGCTCCGAGGGGGAAATGCGAGGTTCCGAGCTAAGAGTTAGGTAGGCCTTCGTTTTGTTGAACAGATAGTTGTTTTTTGTTATGGCCTACCTTTTTAGGTCCATTGCTGTCTTCTTTTCAAGAGCCTATTCCTTCTTCAATTTTTGTCTGGTTTGACAAGAGTCTTTCCTAACCTGTTTTTCTTATGCGCAAGAAATCTTGTATGGGAAAACGCCTTGCGTATTGATTTCCCGTTCCTTCAATTCCATACTAGATAGTGCTTTCATCTCTCCTCTTTTTGGAACACCTTTATTGTGGTAAGAGGTTTAAAATAACGTATATTCTAATTTTTTCTAAGGTATGTAGCTGCTCTGAGCTCCCACGCCGAATAAATTCCGAGCCTCTCTGTAGTAAGGGAGAAACAAGTCAACTTCTCAGAACGATGGTCGTAGACCTTTGTGTGTCATAGTTTGTATTCAGATGTGATGTACCATTGAGTTTCCGATACTTTTTGTATTTTCTTTATTTCTGTTCGTTCGACAATTTTTGCTCTGTGGTGGTTAAATAATTTTTTACAAAGTTAGACACCTGCTCCATGATTGGGATCTTGATGATTTTTTCTGACATTCCCATGGACAAGCAGCGAAATCGATGCCAGACGGCATTGCTAGGAGCGCTGGTCAGCATTCACCTCGCATTAATTGACTGGCTAAGTTGACCTGTTAGTCAGGGCTGCGGGCGATAATCGACTTGGGCTGGAAGGATCACTCCTGGAACTTGTTTCAGAAATTGCATGCCAGGCCCTCAACCTTCTAAATATCATAAAAGGAATAGATATGGGAATGTGTTGAGAGTGCGAGCTTCACAGCGGTGAATATATTCGTGTGTCTTCCTTGACCTGTTTTTGTGTTGAGTCCTGATGGAAATGTTGACGGTCTCGGTGCTGTCGCTGCACAGAGTCTGTCGCCTGCCTGACGGTGTACACCGTGAGGAGTGAGGTCCTGCAGCTTCACGTTTGAGGCTGGCAACGCCTATAAAAGTTGAATGAAATAGTTCTTTCTTTTTTCACTTAAAATTCTGTTGTATAACTTTATCGGCTATCCAGTAGTATAGCTCACGTGCTTTAATTTTAAAGCAGAGACCCTAGCAGTTGAGCATCGTTGTTTTGTTTCAGCGAATTTAGGGCATCAACCAAATTAACAAACTTTTACCTGCGGGAAAACCATCTCACTTTTCTCACTGGTAAGGTTGAACAACAACTGAGTGTTCTTCAAATAAGCTAAAATGTGAGAGCTCTTCGCTCGACTTACAGCATTTTAATTGCTCTCATGCTTCTCATTATCTCGGCAGAAGATTCAAAATTCCTAACTGAATGTTAGGTAGGCCTCTATTTTGTTGAACTAGAATAAGATTTTGTTTTGTTACTTGCCATCTTTTTCGGTTCCCTGCTGTCTTTTATTCTGTGCCTATTCATTTCTTTTTCAACTTGTATCTTATTTCATTAACTTCTTTCTATCTTGCTGTTTATATGCGCAGGGTGAGAGGGTCACACCTTGAGCACAGATCCCTCGTCCTATTAATTCTATACTAAATGGAGCCTTCTTCTTTCCTCTCTTTGGAACACCTTTGTTGTTGTCAGGGAGGCTCAAGCGAACTTATTTAATCTATTCGGGTTTCTACTCGCTGACGAAAGAATGAAGTCGACATGGAAGACGAAGGTTAATTTTTACTTTGAAATTTCTCTATTTATCATGGCAGAAGCGAGAACATTTATGTGTTCACTACAAACCTCATTTCGGATTGATTTTTCTCTCAAGTGAAGTCCGCGTTCTACCAAGTCTGCAGGTATTGCAGTAGTCTATCCCCTCAGGGGGATACAACTATTGTATCTATGGGAATTAGCGCTCCCAGGGGACAAATATGAGGGCCCGAGCTGAGAGTTAGGTAGGGGTTCTTTTTGTTGAAATAAAATGTTTTTTGTTATGTTAAGGACCACCTTTTTTCGATTCACTGCTGGCCTGTTTTTCAGCACCTCTGGCTTTCTTCTTCAACTTTTATCTTATTTCATGAACTTCTTTCCCATCTTACTGTTTCTATGCCCTTTCTGCATAGATTCTTCATTTTCTTATCTCCATACTAAATGGTGCCTTCCTCCTTCCTCTCTTCGATACGCTCTATTTTTGCAGCGGTTAGGGAGGCTTAAACTAACTTATAATCTATAATCTAACTGCAGTAGTCTATTACTTGTTCGCGATACGATACTCCCTTATTCTTCGTGAGGTATAAATATGAAATCTTCAATGCACACGATTTGAGTATTCCTGAGCACAGCCTCGCCTCCATGCCTTACTGAGCGCATAGAAATAATTGCCACCTCTGATGTATGCGAGCCAATATAGACCAGTCCGCCTCCTCTTACGTTGCTCCCAACGATTCTTTCCTGCTGCATTATTTCCTGAGGCTCCTATCGCAAATCTATAACTAGGCAAATTTATCGCTGAAGAAGCGACTGCGTTTGCAGTCCGTCGCTTTTGCTGACCGATTTAAGGGGGCGTGCGCCCCTGTGCCTCTCGCCGCGCCTCTAATTGAAGCTCCTTCTTGGCGTCTACCAATATATGCGCCTCAGAATTACTTTATTACTGAAGTCCAGCGCCTCTTTAAATTGCCAATTGGGCTGTGATTTGTTGAATATGCCTCTGAAGCCAAAAAAGTTCCTTCGCTTTGTAATCCCAGGTGAAGATTTTTCATCCGTTAAACTCATGCAGGCTTTCGTATCCTTCTCTTGCTTCTACTATCAGGATTCCGTCGTCCCATTTGTTGGTTATACGTCTATTTCCTTAACTTGATTACATGCTTTGATAGTTTATTTCCACTGGTTCTTCCCTCGTATTCTATTATATCTGCTGAGGTCTTTCACGATTAGGCGGTGAGGATTGGAGACATTCTCCCTCAAGTTAAGCCCACGTCAACACAAAGCTGTTTTTCTCCCGTGCCTAGTGTTAGAGCAGCGCGTTTTACATTTTGTGTAAGTATGGAAATCTAGGACCGATGAGCATGCGAAGAGCCGCTCTGAAGGGTCGTCAGTGTATGCGTTTAAGGGAAGCCTTGGTTGCCGTCCTGCCGCCTCTTGTGTTGGGCAGACTCCAGAGAATTACCTCGCCAAGATTGAGTTTGCAGACGGGTCAGCTGGGCCTTGCTCCGTCAATGCGTTTGTGTCTCATGTTTGATGCCGCGTCGCATCTTCGTTGCTTGGCTCTGCTGCTGCTGCTGCGCGCGGTGCAGTGAACGCTCGTCCTGCCGCCAGGGCACTGCGTACAGTTATTCTATATTCAAATATATTCAGCTGATCACTCTACTGTACACGAATGATTTGGTCGCTACCTGACGTATCAGGCATGAATGCTGCAATGATGCAAATGACAACATGGTTAAAATTTGTCAACTTTTTCAGATATTCAACTTGCTTTCGTTGAACTGTTTTTGTCAAAGAGCGATGCTGATATTATGTGTCTTTTGTTTAATAACCGACTAGTCTAAACCAAAACAAGTATGTAATACCACATTATCGCAGTAGCTGCATGTACAGTATGTATTTTTAAGTTCTTCATTCTAAATAATATTAATTGGTAATCACACGCTCTCTCTCTCTACATACATAGCTAGATTCTCTCCAAATTTGAAGTTACGCAAAAGAACGAGAAAATTTCAGTTTTCCGCGGCTCTGAAGTGAGCGCTAACTAACCGCACGCCTTCAGAATGTATTTATGCGCAATCTTTGGCTGTGGGACTTGCATCGTGTTCTGGGGGCAGATTTCTGAGACGCGCCCGCCGCAGGGCTTGTGTTCCACGACTCCCCTGTGAGTCGTGCGCCTGACACCCGCTTCCTGACGATTAATTCCAAAATCGCGAGCAAATACCGAGAACTCAATTCTTAATACACGCGCCTGAGGTGGGCATGTGTCTCCCCTCCATAGTTGTGCAATTTTTGGACTGAAAATATCGCACTGATGCTCTACGCATTATGTGTTTTAGAGGGTAAGAAAGTAAAAAATTGAGATGTGCGCTAACCTTGATGCATTGCGCTTAAAAACGACTGTTTTTTTTTTTAGTTTTATAAATATATTATTGAATTATATTGCATCAATTTAGTGACTGAATATCATTCATGAGTGACTTACCCGGGCATCTTCTTTCAATTCGACAAAATTTCCTCGGAAATGGCTCTGCTGTAAATTTCGCTGCAACAGCTCGTCTAGTCGAACGTGGACATCTTTGATTACTGCCAGAAAGCTCGCGTCTGTCTACCTGCGTGGGAGAAGCACTGAGTTCTGGGGAAAATTTAAAGGAAAACAATAGGAGCGGGTTTGGAGCGAGCTCGGGATGGTCCCAGCGGCTGTTAGCTGCGTCACCGGCCTCCTCTAATGGATGTGTGGAGTGAAAGCCAAGACACAGGCGCGCCTCCCCAGGGTGCTACAAACACCGGCCCTCTCACAAACGCCGCACTCGCGCGCACCTACACATGCCCGCAATTTTGTTCTCTCTATCATGCGCTCATGCCTTCATGAAACTCTTGAAATAACTCGCTTTCCTGTTGGCTCCTCACTTCTTTGTCTCAAGGTTTGATTTCGTTATGTTGCTGTCTGATGCTTTGCTGTGTTTATGGAGCTCTGGAATAGGCTAGTCAGGAGCTCTCTCGCGACCAGCTCGTTTGTTTTGTGGCTTTGAAGTCGTATTTATTGCGCATTTATACTGCGGTCTTGAGTCCTATCCCGACAATATTGCTTTTGTTCTTCATATTTTTATGCCAACAATATTACTATTTGTGCTTCAACAATATAACTTTTGTGCGTGCCTCACTCGAAAGTGGAGGTTATAGTCGGCTTCTTACTCACGCTCTCAAAATATATTTTTTTACTACATTCTGAAAATCCAAACCCTTTCTCAAAAAGTCGTCAAAATGTTGAACCCTGAGATGCTTTTTGATTAAATTTCTGATTTAAACAAAAGGATACAGCTGTCGTAGTTATATAAAGAATATTAGAGTGAATAGCCACTAAAAGGTAAGCGAGTATACATAGCAAAGTTGCCATCAGCACGCTAGTCCATTTTTAAATGGTTTCATTATTCCGTTGAACAATGTTCTTCATATGGTTTGTAGGGTATATTTTTACGCCCCATAGGGGCTATTTTTCTAGCACTGGTGCTGTTCGTAAGAAATCGTTCTCAATTGAAGCTCGAGATGAGTTAGAGGAGCCGATATCACTTTAGTTTTTATCCCACGCACCTCTAGTTGTTCATGAGAGCTCGTGCCAGTGATGGCTCAAGTTATAACTCTCACTTCAATGGGCTGCTATAAAAGCTTCCCGAACTCACATGTTTTATTGTCTTCATGTATTGGCTGTAAACTTTACGACCTGCTCCTTATTGACAGCTTCCGTGATCCTATTCAAGGCGATCTGCTTGGGTTATCTGTATGACTGCTCAAATTCTTTTGTTAAAAGCATTAATGGGCCATTTCTTTCTACACTATTGATACATCTCCCATTTTGGTTGCCTCATTCTGAAAAGGGCTCCTCGTAATTACTCATTTTTACGGGCAGTTGGGGAGGCGCTCTTCCTCTCGCCAAAGTCTTGGCGCGAGTAACTTTCATTCTTTGCGGCGTGTGTATGATAGATCGGTTTTATTAGAGCCTCTCTTTGGGGGATTTATTGGCTTCCTTTGAACGATCCCCGAGCATTATTTGACTAAACGATTTATGGTTCTTAGGCCATTGTTGCAGGTCAATAGAGGTGGCCCTTGTTAGCAGGTCTACCGCCCTTTGCTCTCTTTCCTCGAAGCGGCCCGTGCCGCTCCCTCGCTGCAAGTCTTACTTTGATCTTCTAGATTTGCTGCTTTACGTTGACTATGGCTGCTTGGCGGTGGTGATGTACTGCTCACAAGGGGTCATTACTGCTTTAAAGTACGCGGTTTAGAACTAGTCACCGTGCTGCAGTAGGTTGTTGTATGGTACCCCAGGACGCAGATGAAATCTCATTTCCTTTCCTTTTTGACCTACTCTGTCGCAGGGTTGTTTGTCTAAGGCAGCGACACTGCTCACAAGTTGTTCGGTCGACAAATGAGACGACGCCGGGACAAGAACGTTTTTGTTTGGCCTGCAACGGCCCGGTATTACTTCCCAGCAAGAAGTGAAACATGTTTTCTAATTGATAATCTGATCCAGGAGCGTTATTTTTTCTAGAGCGCCCGTGTTTCCCAACCTTTCTGTGCTCTTGCGGATACCGTGGGCGCGGTTGTCTTTATTCTAGAGAAAACAGCACATGAAGAAGGGAAATTAAATTAACTAACACTGGGTGAGTTGTATTATTGGTATTAACTGGCTTAATTGTATTATCAGAATTAGGTATTGTCATCAATTTAGCTGCCGTTTAGAGAATGCTTTAAAATCACACAAACTTATCGTTTCGACGCAGGGATGGTGAATATCAATTGAAACACAAGTTTATAATTGGTGACCTTGAAGTCAGCAGAATATTTGAGCATGTGCACGCACCGTAACTTGTGCTCCTGAAAATTTATTTTTTCATTTCACACAACATTAAAAGTTACATCTTCTTTGAGTAAAAAAACAAAATCATTGTATTTTATCAAAAAGTAGTCGAATTCCAAACAATCGCCTTGATAAATTGTCTCACGTGTTCTTTGTAGCAAATTATTGGCTGGTGAAATGATAGGTAAATCGTCGAGCAGTGTGCACGTGTCACAAAGACGGCCTGGACTGGCTTTATGAAAACAGCGCACTCGCTTAATTCGCGGCGTCGGTATTCATTTTATGTCTGAATTCTTAGACATGTTGGTTTATCATATTTTATACAACGTCATTTATTAAGAATAACATAGATCATTTATATGGACACGAGCGAAAATAATTTTTTTGCCGCGCTATTAGTTATTTAAAAAATTATAGATGTCCACAAATTTATATTGAATTGATGCATCTACGTAATTGTGTCACTTTAGCCTCTATTCTTTGATCCATAGTAAAGCATGAAACGAACTCTTCTGATCGTTGAAAATTCCGTATCCTCTTCGATTCTTCGGTGAAAAACTAGAAATTTATGTCCGTTTTCTTTTATTTCCTAATACTTCGTTTAGATTAATTTGTTTGCTCTCAAGGAGTTCCCTCATGAAACTCAGACACTAAAATGTTGAGTACGAGAGCGTCACCCAAGAATTTCTTCTTGTCAGTCGTCCGCGCTCTTTTCCTCCCACCGAAATAAGTAAAAGAAATCGCTAAATAAATCGACGATTTCAATGAAAGCCATGGAAAAACTTGTACTCAGTAGATGCAGTTTGAGATAAATTGGCACCGAGTTAGATTCAAATTTCACTGCAATACCATTTTAGGGGCAGCTTTTCGAGCCGAGCCCAACTTCTACGAGATGAAGCAGGAACCATTTGAGGCGCGAGTTGCACAGATGTTCGCTGGAGTGTTGCGAGCGATGAGTGAACTCGCATGGAGGTGCGGTCTCTCCTGCCACGCCGGGCTGCCGCTGACTCAGCGGTGCTGAGCCGCTCGTGCTGCGCGTGCTGATGCCTGCCTCACAATGGGGCAGCATCGTGCTGCGTGCTGCTGCACAATGCCTCACTTTCTCTCCGATGCTCGCGAATGTTACTTCTGCTTTTGAGAATGGAAGAGCTTAGTGTGGATGGCGTCTTGTGTGGTATTTGCTCTGTGTGAACTGTGTCCGTGAACTGCGTCCTGCATGGACTGCGTCTTGTAAGGACTGCATCATGTGTCGACGGTGGCCTGTGAAAACTGTTTCTGTTCCGTTCAAGTCGTGGTTGTTGCTGGTCAATTCGCAGTGTTTGCGCCTTCGTATATTTCATGTTCGAAAGAATTCCGAGCAGCAAAAGTCGAGCGGTTACTCTTCTGTCCAATAATTGTTTATGTTCAACGCTATCATGCTCAGTTGTACCCGGAAAAACACTTTCATCTTGCTTAGGACACTTCAGCGTAAAGATGTTCTTTGAGTTTGCGTGATAAATTAAGTGAACAAAGCTAACATCGCATGTACGGTAACTTCTGCGTTTTCATAAAGTTTGCAATTTTTCCTCTCTTAGTGTTCCCTAAACCGCGGGGAGCAAAAAGCACGTATTTTATGATGCAACATGTGAAATACGCTTCATACGTTTCAGGGCGGCTCTGAGACACTGCTGATCGAGCGTGTGCAATGCTATTCAGTTCAAGAGGCACAGGTCGCCAAGACCTGCAGTTGCTCTTGCTACTGACTGCTCGTGTTCACGTTAATGGCCTCTTTGTGTTTCTTTCTTCCGGTTCACTTCATCACAGGAGAGCGAGTGTGACTCTCATAATAAGTGTTGAGCTGAAGATTTCAATGTCTGGCTCTTCAAATTACTTCTGGTTTGATAGTTTCTTACACATTCGACGTGTGTTGCGTTTCTTTCAAATCGTAGATTGCTAGTGTTGTTTCTCTCAAATGGATCCTCGCTGTGCAAATGTTGATCCATGAAATGAAGACGATTGCGAGCAGATTTTTTGGAGACGTTCCTTTTTTACTTGTGCCGCACAGCCCTGCTGGGGACCGTGCTGCGCATCGCGGCGCTCGCAGAGGCCGTACAATTACGCATGTTGATTGCTTCACTTTGTCTCCACATTAAGTTAAAAGTCTCCATAAAGCCTTGCTGGCTGCTGTTTGCCGACTTGTAGCCTTTACTGGGCAATTATTTCATCCCTCCTATGTGTCTATGGGAATTAGTACTCCCAGACGGAAATATGTGAGGTCCCCGAACTGAAGGCTAGGTGGGCTTTCCTATTGTTGAAATAGTGTAGGGTTGATTTTGTTTTGTGATCGACCATCTTTAATCGATACTCTGCCGTCCTGTTTTTTCAGCAAATACATATTACTCTCTACTTAAACTTTTATCTTGTTTCATAAACTTCTTTGATATTTTTGTTTCTATGTTCAGTGTGTGGGGAAACGCCTTTTGAATAGATTCCAGTTCTCTCAATTGTATTCCAAATGGTGTCATCCACTTTCCTTTTCCGGGAGCATTTATGTTGTGGTTAGGGAGGTTTAAACTGACTATTAATCTAGTATATATAATCATCTTTTATGAGATCATACAGGGTAGATGGACAGGAGTGAGAAACAAATACTTTGTTGAACAAACTTTAACACAAGGTTGGATCGTTAAAATTAACACTTTACTCAATAACCGTGTGGTCGAAAATACTTTGTTAAAGAAGACAAGGACTTGAAATGACGGCTCCATCACATGGCCACCTATATCTCCTGATATTACGCCCCTAGATTTTTACTTTCGGAGACATTTGAAGAGTTTGGTGTACGAAACACCAATTCATTCCAAAAAAGACTTCATCGGTAGAATTGTTGAAACCTCCATAAGGATTCGTAAAACTCCTGGTGTCTTCGATCGCGTCCGCAAATCATTGCACCGGGGTTAGAACTGCTGCATCGCTACATATGGGTGTCTTGTTGAACATCTTTTGCCAAGACCTGAAGTAATTTAAAAATCTGTTTCTTGTGGTCCTAATAATTATGGCTGTTTTTCTGTTTCTTGTGTTGATAATGAAAATGCTTTTCGAACTTATACATATCATTTCATGGCCACTCTCAATGTACGATTTTTTTCAATTCGTTTCAAATTTTTATAACTCTTTAGCAAAACATTTTCGACCCACGGTTATTGAATAAAACGTGTTTAACACAACCTCGGAATGGTTGAAATAAAGTTTATTCGGCAATGTAGCGGTCACCCTGAATACATATAGTTCGTGCGAAAACCGCTTTCTTGTAGACGTTGTCATATGTTAATTGAGTACTGTATGCTGGTGTTTAATTTTTACTGTTATGTATTATTTTACCTTTATTACTGCTATTATTTTACTGTTATCTTTTTTACTGCCTATTATTTTATTTTGTAGTGCCTTTGAGAGGCTACTAGCTCTCTTTAAACCATACGCTACTTACACCTTCCCGCGTTGCTGGGCGTGGGGCCACGGCCCGCTCGCTTATCGCTTATGCTCGCTGTGTGGCGGCACAAAGAGAATGTGCCTTTTGGGGAGTCGCGCCCTCATACATGTTCAGTTGCGTAGTCGCTTTGCTCACCGTGCTTTGTTGTATAATATCCTAAGTTTTCTTTGTGAATCTTTTCTCTTTAATCTTTGTGATTAAATTCAAATTTTTCTTTTATTTCAACTTTTTTGTTCAACTCAGAAACAAATATTTTCTTGCTAGAAAAAACGGGTAGAATACATGTGGTACATTTTTATTTTCAAAATTGTTGAATTGCACCATTTAGACTATTGCCAGACCTGCAACAGTTCGCACCACCCAGTCCGTACCACACCTACCACAGCCCGCGCCACACAATGTGGCCACACCTACCACAGCCCGCACCACACACTCCATGCCACACCTACCACAGCCCGCACCACACAGTCCGTACCACACCTACCACAGCCCGCACCACACAATGTGGCCACACCTACCACAGCCCGCACCACCCAGTCCGTACCACACCTACCACAGCCCGCACCACACAGTCCGTACCACACCTACCACAGCCCGCACCACACAGTCCGTACCACACCTACCACAGCCCGCACCACACAGTCCGTACCACACCTACCACAGCTTGCACCACACAGTCCGTACCACACCTACTACAGCCCGCACCACACAATGTGGCCACACCTACCACAGCCCGCACCACACACTCCGTACCACACCAACCACAGCCCTTACCACACAATGTGGCCACACCTTCCACAGCCCGCACCACACAGTCCGTACCACAGCCCACACCAAACCTACCACAGCCCCCTGTTCACACCACTCTGCCCGTCCAGAGCCCGGCAGCGCGCCCCGCAGCGTGCACGTGCGGCCCATCTCCTCCTCCACCATGGTCATCCAGTGGCAGGAGCCGGAGGCGCCCAACGGCCAGATTACGGTGTGTGGCTCTCTCCGTCCTTGTGTTTGTGTGTCTCTATCTTTGTGTGTGGCTCTTTGTCTTTGTGTATGTGTGGTTCTTTGTGTGTGTTTGTGGCTCTCTGTCCTTGTGCGTGTGTCTCTATCTTTGTGTGTGTAGTCTCTGTCTTTGTGTGTGTGTGTGTCTCTATCTTTGTGTGTGTAGTCTCTGTCTTTGTGTGTGTCTCTCTCTCTATATACCTTTGTGTGTGTGGGTGGGGGGATATTTGTCTTCGTGGTTGTGGACCTCTGTTCGTGACTCAGTTAGTTTGTGTGTACGTGGATCTTTTCTGATCTTCCTTGTAATTCCAGAGTAAAACACTCAATTACAATAAAGATAGAGATAACTATAACATCATAGACGAGAAAACTTTGCCAAATTTACGTACACAATAAGTCAATCGAATTTTCTTTTGGACCTTTTATGACAATTGTATGTTTATATTTCGTAATAGTTATAAGTCAATGTTTCTGTTGTGGTTTGGAAAGCCTCATCAGTGTCTGTATTGGGGGTGTGCTATTTTAAATGTAGATTACATGCGTTGTTGCAAGAGTTTCTTTGACTTAACTTTTTGTGTCATCCAGAGCTACAAGGTTTACTACACGAACAACGACAGCCTGCCCATCGCTGCCTGGAAGAGCCAAACTGTGCAGGAGAACAAACTGACGACCATTAGTGAGCTCATCCCTCACAGCATCTACACGATCTGCGTCCAGGCCGTCACCGGCATGGGCCCTGGACCTCTGTCTAACCCTGTCAAGGTCAAGACCCAGCAAGGAGGTGAGGCGAGCTGCCACTATCTTATGCTCCCTACCACTCTAATTCGTAACCATGCTACCCTCCGACCAGCGATAATAGCTCGGTAATGAAAATAAAATTTCTCCGTTTTTTGTGGTTCAATTCCTAAAGCAGTTTACACAAAATCCGACTCGTTACCGCCGCAACATGGGCAAAAGTCGGGTCTTGAAGCAAAATTCAGCATTAAAAAAAATTATTTTTATTGAAATCATTCATTTTTGACCGACCAGAGGTAGCAGTTTTTCAATGAAAACAATAAAAATTTTGTCTCTGTTGATGTAAACAAGCATGCAGAATTAAGATTAATTCGAAGTATACTAAACAAAACGTTGTGATCATGTTTATTGAACAATTTCGATTTTTACCCCCGTGAGCGCCTTGAAGTTTCCTTGTTTATCAAACTACACCTTTTTCACTTCAAATTAATCTAAGTCAAGTTCAATTTAATCCGAGTCAAGTTTAATTTAATCCGAGTCAAGTTCAATTTAATCCGAGTCAAGTTCAAATTAATCCAAGTCAAGTTCAATTTAATCCAAGTCAAGTTCAAATTAATCCGAGTCAAGTTCAAATTATTCCGTCAAGTTCAAATTATTCCGAGTCAAGTTCAAATTATTCCGAGTCAAGTTCAAATTATTCCGAGTCAAGTTCAAATTATTCCGAGTCAAGTTCAAATTAATCCAAGTCAAGTTCAAATTAATCCAACCCTTAGTTGAGGTAAAAATGACGAAATAATTTGTTAATATAAGTTTTTTTGTTAAATATGTATCTATTGGATGTGATGAGCAAAACTGTTTTCGAGGATTTATTTACACTCATAGATATTTATACACGTGAAATTTCACTTTATCACATATATGAAATCAAATACATGCCATTACAAAATATTATCATTGGACGATATGTAGATTTAATCTTTAAAAGAAATATACAAGTGCGTTTCACTGAGTACTAATGTACGATTCCGTTTGATTACAATTTATACTTGTACATTACTACCCAGATACATTCTTGCATTAGCAATATAAGTGTTGCCATCCGTTCTAATTCCGTGTTAGTCATTGCTAAGAAATGTAGGATCCACTTACAATACACAATAATAATACAAGAAACAATATTTCTAATTTAATACTGATTTTATTTGTGTGTGTTCACAATTCAATATATAATACTTTTAAGACTACAATAACTTTCATAATATTCAGTTTATGAATATTTAAGTCTTGAAAGTAGAACTCAGTGAAACGCACTTGTATATTTCTTTTAAAGATTAAATCTACATATCGTCCAATGATAATATTTTGTAATGGCATGTATTTGATTTCATATATGTGATGAAGTGGAATTTCATGCGTATAAATATCTATGAGTGTAAATAAATCCTCGAAAACAGTTTTGCTCATCACATCCAATAGATACATATTTAACCAAAAACTCATATTAACAAATAATTACGTCATTTTTACCTCAACTAAGGGTTGGATTAATTTGAACTTGACTTGGATTAATTTGAACTTGACTCGGATTAATTTGAACTTGACTTGTATTAATTTGAACTTGACTTGGATTAATTTGAACTTGACTCGGATTAAATTGAACTTGACTCGGATTAAATTGAACTTGACTTAGATTAATTTGAAGTGAAAAATGTGTAGTCACTCTCTTAATAGTGACACGTTGGACTACCATTGCTGAAGTATTAATGGCTTCTCATGAGAAAGTTTACTACAAAAAATAGGTACATGAGCATAAACGTCTCGTTTGAGGAATTCCTGAGAAGTCTTAAATCGGGAGAAGGTGAAGCGCGATCTTCTGTTTTTGACCTTGAATTCTCTACCTAGCTAAGGATGTTTGGGCGATGCGAGCTGAATAGAAGGAAGCAATGTCATTCATATATGAAAACTAAGTCCCATTGTGGCCTAAGAGGAATGTCACCTAACCAAGGCACTAAAGTTTCTTTCACGAGATTGCAATAGACGTCATTTGTTACCTTTGTCTCCTCGTGAAGTTTGATTTGACCAACAAATCTATCCCCAATATGCCAGCCTAAATCTGGACTACACCATCCTGTTGTTGACGCCTGAAATGATAATGACACTCGTCCCAAAGATCCACCCATTCATTTGCCCTACATTCAGGTCCATCGAGGTCGCCCGGGTTTCAGTGAAAGGAAAGAGACATGTCCATTTTCAAAAATTTCCTTGTCCACTTCACCCTCATACTTTTTGTGCCTCGCCGCAAGAAGGGCATTTTCAGCGGAACTTTCACGAAACATATGGTCTCATGAATGTCATTTCTTGCGGATTTTGGTACGTCAGGACTACCAGTTGCGATCAAAATGACCTTGCTTGGTTCTCCTTTGCTTCTAGCGATATTCTTCAAATCCCTGTAGGTGAGTCTTTGATATCTCAGTATGTGATTTTACTCTTCCTTGGTGGTGTGACCTTCTGGAATATTGTTGCAGTGTAGACATGACGACTACATTTTATGTAAATTCTTTGATTATAACTTCTTTTTCATCTTGTCCAAAACTCGATTAGAGTTTTTTATGCTTTATTGTTGTTGTGAATATTAGAAGCTATCATCACTGGGCTCTCGGAAAGCAAAATACGAGAATGATACCGAGTAGGGAAGAACAGCATAACGACGTTGCCTTAGCGTGCCAGATTTCCTGTATACAATTTCTTAAAATTTATTCACACGATATTCGGAAAGATATTTTTATTACCAAGCCATTACTGCATGGGCCCTGCAAGGAGATAAGATAGGGCGTCACTTTCATATATTCTGGACTGCTCTCTAGCCCTGACAATGTCAAGATTTTGTAAAGAGGCAAGTCAAGTGCTATCATCAGCTTGGGCCATGGACTGCCCTCTGCCTTGACGAGAGCGAGAGACTCGGTTACAAAGTATGACATGCCGTCACGTATGCGGCCCTGGAGCTCCTCGCTAAAACTATTCAAGTCTTAACCCAGCGAGATGTTAGTCAAGTCACTTCTACTACTGACTTAGAAGTGTCATCCCATTCCTGCATAAGCAAAACTCGACCCGCCTCTCTGAGACGCATTCAAGTAATCACTAATGCCCAAAACTATTCTCGTCTCTATTACTACAGATTTTACCATTACACATACTTCACCGATTGATAGAATTAGTTCCTTTTCTGCTGTAGCGTGGACTGCTTCATTTCAGGTTGCATCTCCTTTGCATTCACGGTTCTCGACACATGGTGTTAACGAATTAAACACAAGTACTACTCTTCAATCTTAACCAAAAGGCCGAAAAGTACGAGTAGCATTTGCTACTTTATGGAGGCACGCTACAAGACGATAACCCCTAGCGCTAATTCAAACTGGCTCTCATGTGTTTATTATCTTCTGTAGCTGCCAGGCCGGGCACTTGATGTCCAGCTCAATGCTAATATTGTACTCGTGATACACTCGGCTTGCATGACAAATTACGAACCCTGTCAATTAATTCCCTGAAGAGATGTTTGTAGAGCAATAATACTCGTTTGTTTGCTGAACGTGAGAGTTGACTCCTGTTTCTGCAATTTGCTTCGGCTAATTTTCTGCTCTTTGAAATGTGAACTATTCTAAGTTCTCGGCGTCTGCTAAAGGTCGAAAGCTTTTGATGATTTGACGCTCTTGGGCAAATACACAGTTCGTGTTGGGCTGAGTGCATTTATTATTCATCGCTAGTTCACTTCATTGGGAAATTATTTCTTATGCGCTTCTGCTGTCATTATTTATATTTGCATCTGAAATTCTAGGCTCTCTTTGATTGTTTGGTATATAGCCTAGGCCTACATAGACTTGCTGCTCTGATGTTGTATTTGCTTAAGGCTTTCAACACTCTTTCTTCATTAAGTTGAAGGTATAGGAAGGGTTTATTCTCATTTTAACATTTTTCTTCCAATTACTATTGTTAGTAATCGCCGTATCTGTGGTCTCTTAATATATGTAGAAATTTCGTAATTTAGACCTCTGAGATTTTTACTCTATTAGGTTACTTATTGAGTTTCCTTGCGTTACACCTGTGGGCGATATTTAAACTTTTCATCAGACTTTGTGCCTCAAATTTATCTTGTGCTCGATTGCAGATACGTAATTTAGTAAAAAAATAGAAGTTGGTAGAGGTGCTGGAAAAAATGCGAGTATAATGCAAATACATTTTTTAAACACACCTAACATAAATAAACGTGTTTATTGAGTTCTGTCTCTCGCTGCTCTCTCCATCTTCTGGCCTCGCTTGTGAACTTCATTGCATGTGTTACTCGAGAGGGCCAATTATGCCGCTGCAGCATTTTAAACTTTGCTCTTCGCGTAGAATGATCGGAGTTGCAATCACAGCATTCTAGGTAGGAAGAACGGCTGGATACGATCGAATCACATTACGTATTCGTACTCGAGTTTAGACTGACCTTTGCCTTTACTTTTCTTCATAATCTCCATCGTGTATTATGTAGATGAACCTCAGTGAAAAATTTCAATGAACTCAAGTTCAGTTTTTGAGCTCACACTACTGCTACCTCAGCTTACTGTAACACCAAAAACAGCTCATACGTTTTGCGTTGAGCACCGATTGATTTGCTGCAAATGAACTAAGCGAGCTGAATTATTTACTGCATTAATAAACCCTGGGAGTCTAGATAATAATTTAAGTGTGTTCGTTGAAACTCCTGCTCGTGCTAAAAAGTGTTACAGATGCGCTCAACTTTCCGACTTGCTAAGGGAGTGTCGATTGAAAAAATGATTCATTTTTGTTCTTCACTTGCTCGTGATTAGCTATTGAAATGAAGGCATACTTGCTTATTCAAACTGTGCTTAAATTGACAACTCTGCTGTTTGTTTTTCGCTCGAATGAAATGTTGACTGATCAATTGCAAAATCAATTAGTTTCGCTTCGACTTGATCATGGCAGTTTGAATCGATCTTAGTGCTTGTAATGGAGAGTCATGAACATGTACGATGAACTTACGACTCCAGGCTTTAATGACTTGCTCACTCCTCCCTTCAGCTTGAGACTCGTGAGGTTACCTAACACCGTCTCTCTAAGCCTCAAAATCGTAAAATGACACTTGAGTTGCTTCACGATGCTTAGGTGATTAATATCACATTCGTAGACCTCAAATTTGTTCTCTCGGCTAAACATAAAAGCATTCGCGATCTTAGAGCTGAGACACAGCTTCGGTCTTGGAGTCCGAAACTGTAATCCATTCCAGTGACTGCAGTCATGTTTCTTGAGCTACGAAGTCGTTTACGTCTTTGCCCTTTACTGCCTCCGTCGCGTGCCTGCACCCCCACGGCTATGCAATTCTGAAGTAATCACATAACTCTTCAGCATTTTGCCTCTCAACGTCCGAATGCAGTTGTGTATTGAGCTAATCTCAAGTTAGGTACTTAAGTACGACGTTATCATGTCACCAGCATGATGTGATTTGAGCGTCTTGTTGCGCCAGGGCACGGTCGTCACCCTCCAACTCCCTGGAGAGCAGCTACACCAGTCACAATACTTCCTAACGCGCGATTTGAAGTAAAGTATGATTCATCTGAAAATCATAGGGCAATATTCGTGTGTATAGAGTAAGTGCGCTGGAATGTGACTATACTTGATTGGAAGTATTGGCAACGGAACTGAGTGCGGCACTACCGTAGAGCAGCGGCGTGCTCTGTAAAGGCCCGGCTACACTATGCGTTTTTTACTGCGCGAATCTCAGGCATTTTTTAACTTCTGCATGCCTGAGCGGCTACACTACAGTCAGTGCTTCCACTTTAGGGTAAAATACCCCATTTTAAGGTAATCAGGTGTTGTCTAGGGTAAAGTTTAGGGTAGAGCAAAATTCCATGGTTTTTAGGGTAGTTTAACTCCTGTCGGGGTAGCGCAGCAAAATTGTAGGGTAATTGCTTGTTTTCATATCCAATATTACGTTTGCTCTCGAGTAACGCAATATACTTTGTATAAGGTACATTGTGGAACTAATCTACAAGAGCTTTATGAAAATGTTCAATAAGAGTCATATTTTGAACAAACACAAAACTTACCCGAACTCGCAATCAATTTAGTCTTTATTACGCACTATCATAAGGTGCGAATTGCTGTGCATATCGCTGCATACCTCTCAGATCTCTCTTCAGTATAATCTTGCCAGATTTTCTGCATAAATAATATCTTGGCTTATTAAAAGTAATTACAATTATTAAAGTGATAGGCAACTTGATATAATGTTTGAACTTTTATATTTTCTAGCCTTACATAACTAACTCGTATATGTATCAATATTCACATCAATACATCGGTCATCATTGTTCACTAAAGAGCTACTAAACTAAACAGCTACATAACGTGTACAGAACGACACTGCCCGAGCCGAGGGCAGGCAGTTTTTTTTTAGTCGAGTGCCATTAACTTTGTCAGATGCTGTCACGAGCAGTATTATTGCATTGTGACAAAATGTTCGGTTACTGACGTCTCAGTAAAATTACTACTATTAAATACATTCTGTGTCCGATGGAGCTGCTACACCCCCCATGAAGAAAAGTAAAATTTTAGCGTCTTTTAAGCCTCACACACAAAAATAGAAGGAAGGATGAAGAAGCGAACAACTGTTTCGAGGCTGATTAGAAAAGTCTCAGTTTTCTACTTCAATTAAAGATATGGCATACAGTACTAGGTGCTAAACTACCATTACGTGCGGTAAATCTGAGATTATTCGTCCTGCTAACAGTCAACGCCACAAATATTCCTCAATGCAGAGAACGAAAACATAAACAATCACTTTGTTCATCATGCACGCGATGCAATCAACAAGTCAGCTAGAAATATTAAATTGCAGATTTGTGTACATTTTTCTGAGTATAATTTACCTATTTCGCTTAGTGACTCATTGCTAAAACTACTGAAACAAATGTTTTTAAGAAATATTAAGCTTAAGAAAACAAAGAGCTTCAAACATTATTAGACAATATTTTTGTAAACATCTACCAAGTGATCTCGTCGCGGTCTTCAATGAACGTTTATTTTCGGTAATACTTGATGAAACAACTGACCGCTGTGCAGCTAAACAGCTCGGAGCATCGTCCAATGCTGGAGTGAGAGTGCAATTAAGAGCTTCTCTGTTCTTGTTGAAATACCTCACAGCACAGCCAAAGACTTGTTTACTGCACTTCAAAAATGTTTCAGTGATAAAAATGTTAAATCGAGCGACATTGTAGGGTTCTGTTCTGACACGACTAACGTTATAATGGGATTTAAACATTCTGTGGCTTCTTTTAAAAAAATTCTTGACTTCCTTCGAAGAAATGTCGGCTTGGTGGAAATGCATATATTGGGAGTCAATAAAAAAGGTGTAAGATAGAAATCGAAGTTCTTCTTCCTTTATTCTTAGACTATGGCTTACTAACGTAGGACTCCGATTCTTGGAGGAGCTGCAAGAATTCGACTGTAGGCTGTCGGTATTTTTACATGTAGGATTCTGTCGAAAAATAACCTGGCCATAGGCCGAGATTCTTAATTGTAACGAAGCTCTTATTTTTAATTAAATGGGGCTAACTTTGAGCCTTGAGTAACATTTACTTCGCCTTACACGATGTAAATTATTTCTATACTCATATAAATTCACGCCAATTTAGTATACTGAATGCGAAAATTTTGGAGAATTCACAATTCATCATTTAGTACATTACATTCTTTGACACTTTCTTTGCAGTTTTACCGAGATTTGGAGTGTGTATGAAGTTATCGCAAATCTCAATTCCTCTAATTTATTTGCACAAAAACTGTGAACCTGCGTTTGTGTTGTGTTCCATAGATACTGTTTCGAGTATTACTTTGTCGTTCATTTCATCTTACTATGTCTTTACATCTCTCTACTATTCAGGCATAGACCGCCTGCCCACATACTTTACGCTCATTAAATAGAGCTTGTAACTAGGTAATCGAACAAAGAAGATAGTGAGAGCTGTATAAAATGTTGCACGTGTCGTGACGCATCTGGCTCCGTAAAGTCAGAGAATTTAATTTTAAAATATCCGCATGAACCCTGATGTTGTGTCATTTCTTCACATATAAATATGGAAACATTGAATATTTAAATGCAATACCAGCAATGGGCCTTTTTGAAAATTAGGGTAATTTATGCATTTTTAGGGTAATCTTGAACAAAGTTTTAGGGTAGGAACTTCCACACTCGTGGAAGCCCTGACTACAGTACGCGGAGCAGCGGGGTCAGTTGCATGCTGCGGCTCGGAGAGTTCGGATGTCGATGAACGTGCGCTCCGGTTAGTAGCTATCGCATGTGCGATAGGGAAGAAAAAAAGAACAATTGACTCACGCTACCTGTCTATTTCCTTCATGTTTAAGTAATTTACAGTCAATCAAAGACATAACTACCCAACTATGTTTCATTCTAATTTCGGGTTAAGCTATCTAATTAACAAGAAACAGGGTTGATTTACTCGAAATAAATGCTATATATTTCAAAAATATATACATGGTATTCATTTTTGATTTTGGTTTTATTCACTCAGGTACAAATGCAATGGGAAGAATTATTTAACTTGTATATTTTCTATATACAAATAAATAATACACATGACTTACCTGAGCGACTACTTGACTATGCAAATTTGATGTTGACTGCCGTCTCTCTGCCCCATCATTAAGAAATGACAACATATCATAGCAAGATTGGGTCAGTCGCTGTACCTCCGCTGTACCTGCTTCGATTTTTTTTTTAATGCTGAACATTTTGTTCAGCCTAAAAATACTGTGTCTTCAATGTGTGAATTTTATTTTTACTAGTTCAAAATGACAGAGTTACACCGCAACGAAAAGTTACAAGTCCTCTGTTTAGCAAGCATAAAACTAAGCTCGAAATGTCAATTGAGCCTGAAAAAACTAAAAACAATGTCAATTGAGCCTGAAAACATTTCTTTCCGTGGTGGCCTCTTGTGGTGGAATTTTATTCTGAAATGTCTATTATCTCTTCCGAGCTTTTCAAGGAAATCACAATTTCGAAAACGATAACTCAAGTTCCAAAACCTTGGGCTTTATACTAAGTGGTAGCCAGGTTACTGGTCAAACGAATTTAAAACATTTTTTCGCATTATCAATTAGAAATATCAAAGCAAAATGATGAATTTCAACAGAGAAAGCTTCAAAGAAAATTTCCATTTGGAAAAATATGCTGATTGCGTATTCTGGATACCATAATCCAAATGAAAGGGAATTTAATCGCCACAGAAAAATAATGCAGTAGAATAATTTCTTGTATTTCTTAAGCTTTATCCTTGTTGCTATCAATGTTATCGATTAGAAGAGGGAGTCACACAGACGGACGGACGCGGCTACTTTTATAATAGTGGTTATATCAACTGTCAATGCCTTCTCAGTGTCTAGAGATGTTAACATAGTTTTGTAAGCAAATTCTTATAACTTTATATCTTATATGTTGAATTTTTGTCGTTTCAGAGGCATTCCTTTACTTTAAATTGGTCTCTGAGCTGGAGCACCAGCTCGCGTGCCCAATCACTCGTTGTAGAAAGCGCAAGCAATAAACAGAAGTACAATAGAACACTCCATGATAAAGTACAACTGCAAAATGGGAGAGCTGTCGGGCGATGACCCTGAAATGATGTGTAGTTCACTCCTAACTACGCGCCACAGATGCTTGCTGCACAAGAAGACGCGTCAAAAACCGCTCACCGTCGAAGTTCATGCAGCACTCATGCATCCGACATGCATGCGTCAAATTAGGGCGAGTCGCGCGTGAGTTGCACGAAGAAACGCATAGTGTAGCCGGGCCTTAACCCTCGCGTGAGGCGAACACGCTGCTGCCCAGGCTCGCCTCACCAGCCGAGTGAGGAACCCCATACTAATTTCAGCCTTTCTGCCGCCCCTGTAGCAGCTCTCATTTTGGATGCGCTAGAGAAATTAAAATAAATTCGGCGCCAGCGCTTTGCCCAAATACCGGGTTTAACAATTGGTGTCAGTTTTTTCTTGATCGCGCAACAAGATGAGCAAATCACGTAAGAAAAATTAAAGCGAATGCTAGAAAAGAATGAATTCGAGATTAATTAGAATTAAGCATGTATTCATTACAGAATTTTCCTTTTATGAATGTTTTCATGCAAATTTATGTACGACCTCACATTTCATGTACTTGTATGAGTGTACGTATACATATGTGCACACACGTTTGCGCGTACGTGTAAGATAAATATGTGTATCATTTGACATGTGGGGAGGAGACCTCCATTGGCGTAAAAAACATTTGCTCAGCGTGCGGTTCATTTGAGCCATCCTTTTCTCTTGCTTCAACACCCTGCAGTAACTTGTAGCTCCCGCAGTCCATTTTCAGTAATTTTCATTATTTACTTTTTTCTGTGAACTGCAAAGTTAGGGTTGTTGCTGGCCATTTGTATGCAAGTTAGGCGTCACTTGAGCCTTGTTTGCAGTTCCAAGCCAGCCCTCGGACCTGAAGCCTTCCAGCGTGACAGCGACGTCCATAGCGGTCAGCTGGACCAGACCTTCGCACCAGGGCGAGAACATCATCAATTACGAGCTCTACTGGAGCTTGCTCAAGGTTTGCATGCATTATGCATATGTTCACCTCTTGGAGAATCTCACCTCGCCCTCGTGCCTCAGATAAAATTGTACCACAGCCTTATTAATGGGAACTTCAAGTAAATTATTTTTCCTCAGGAACGAGTTTCGTGTTCAATGTACGTAAAGTTTGACTTGCGTAAGATGTGAGATCCCGAGCTGAATGTTAGGTTGGCTTTCATTTGTGTTGAAATATAATAGCTTCTTAGGTTTTGTTACGGACCATCTTTTTTGAGTTCACTGCTGTCCTTTTTTCATTTCGTGTAACTGTTTCATCAACTTCTTTTCCATCGTTGTATGTCTATGTGCCTAGTTTGTTGAAATATGTTGTGCATAGATTCCCCGTTCCCTTAAGTTCATACTAAATGGTGCCTTCCTTCTTCCTTGGAAACGCCTTTGTTGTGGTTAGCAAGGCTTTAACTGTCATGTTTAGTAATCTAATCTTCGTCTTACTTATTCAGTTCGTTTTTTCTCATGCCATGAGGATATTCGTTTGAAAGGAGCTACAACGTTCACAATTTACTCTTGAGAATCTTGTTCCCAGTGATGATATAGCCTGTGCGTAGTACTCGCTGGGATTTGCGAAGTACGGGGATTATCAAGCATGTGCTAGAGTATTCCTTGATTTGAAGACGAATTCAAACCGACTCACATACATAAGCTTTTTTGCTGACCACATAGTAGTAAAATTTCATTCGAACCGATGGCCATTCATAGTTCAGGATAAAATGCTGTGTGTTTGACCGTCCAGGTTATGGACTGGTAGAAGCTTCGATAAGTTATTCGTATGCTAAAAGTATACAAGTGAGTTGTTACTTTCTGAAATTTATTTCACCATGTGAGAAGTTGAGAAAAATATAATTTATGTTCTCGTTTTTTTTTACAAAACGCTCGTCATCATTTGCTCTGACGTTCAATGGTGATAACATGAAAATTCAGAATTATTCTCATTAGTGGTTCTGTCTTACGACTGTTCCCTTTTAGTATTCAAGTTACTTAAACATTTCGAGGTTTTGCATATTCAAAATGCATGTATGAAATGGAACATTTTTAGTTCAGGTTTTACTTCTCCTTAGATGCTGTATATCTTTGTGATATTGTTGGATTGACGTTGATTCGATCATAATGAGATTTCTTTTTCTCTTTTTCAGGACGCGAACGACCCACAAGTAAGTTGTGACAAGGGGACTCCTCTTGAGCAGTATTTTGCCTGATAATATCTCATTGGAGTGGACTATAACCGATTTATTGGTCCTCTATTGCCATAGTGTGTATCGTACTTTTCCTATCCATCTTACTAACGAGTTTGAAATTGGTGACGTCATCAAATTTATCTTAATTTCTACCATTACGAGCTGCATTAAAATTTAAATCTTTTGTATGATAAATATCGACTTCTATCCAGATGTGACAAGTTCATGAAATTGAGCCCACGAACAATTTCTAAGAAAGAAACTCACTTCATTTTTCAAATATTTCGAAGCTGGAGAGATACAGCATTTCATCAACTACTGACATTGACTATTATATCCGCTGTGATAACGAATCAGTTACACTCGCAGCCCCTTTTCCGCTGTAATGCTGATCTCGATGCTACCAATGCCCTGCAAAATGAGCGGCACGAGTGACTCAACACTCCCGTGATATGCCCGGCAGAAGTACGAGCAGCGCACGATCCCAGACGGTGAGAGCTACGTGCTGCAGGACCTCACCCCGAACACGGTGTACAGCGTGTGGCTGGCCGCCAAGTCGCAGCGCGGCGAGGGGGCCGAGACGGACAAAATTTCCGTCAGGACCGAACAGTCGAGTGAGTGCCTCTGCGCCGTCGGTACCCTGAGACTCAGCCCTCACCGTGCTTTTCTTAACATGAGTACATGTCGGCTGCGTGACTCTATTGATTGGTCGGTAAAAGCTGTTTTTCATTTTGCTGTTGATGTAAACAAATGTATGGTCGTTGTATAGTTTTGTGTAGTCCGAGTCTGGCCACTACATGACGTCAAAACCTCAAAAAAAACATTTTCCGCACTGTTGCTTGTTTATTGAAATATATTCAGGCACAAAATTCCGTGTGTCAGACCCAGTCGCTTGCACAGCCACTGATCAGTAACGAGTCAAGAACATAGAGAGAGTGGGTGCAAACACCTTATCTTCCTGGCTCAGAAAATATTTCTATAAACTTTTGAGTAAAAATTCTATTGGCTGAATGTTTGTTTTTTCGCGCACATTGTTGTTTTTCACAATTGACGTTTTCGTTTCATATCGTACTCATATTTTTTTTGTTAAAAATAGTGATTTAAGGTGAAAGAATTCGAACTGAAGAAAAATGTTTAAGCTTTATTAAAAAAAAGGATCAATATGTTCTGTTAGTGTCGAACGCTATTATTTGCTCGAACCTGTACTCCTTTGAAGTAGAAAGTTTCTCTTGCGCTTGCCTGAGAAACGTTTTATCGTTATTGGTTAAGTTTGAGGCTGTGTGAGTGTATCTTTGTAACAAACTCGCTCTTGATCTGCGTTCTGTTAACATCTTCAAAATCAATTCTTTAGCAGATCTTAACTAGCATTTGTTTCGAATTCAAAGTTTTCTTTACAAGTAATTCATTCAGCAAATTCTTTTTCTGATATTCTTCCGAAATGTAAAAAAGTAGCCATTGACAAAGCAATCGAAGCAGTTTGAAAGTAATGTCACTTCACAAATAAAATGCGCTCAATTTTACGATAGAAATTACATGTGCGCAATTGCACATCGAAAGCAGGTACAGTTTATTACAACTGCGTTAGTCTTAACATTATATGCAATATTTTACGAACAGAATTAGTTATAAACTGACTGAAATGAATCCAGAATATAAAATCATGTGAAAATATGTGTACCAAGTAGCTGAAATGTTTAAAATGGTTGTATTTCACGGCTGATTTGGGTGTGTTCTTGGCTGCAGCACCGGGAGCTCCCCCGCAGAACATCCAGGCGTTCTCTGAGACCTCGGAGAGCATCCGCGTGGTATGGGAACCTCCGCCGCCCGAACTGCAGCACGGCGACATCACCTCCTACACGCTCATGTATGTCAACAGCAGCCTGAGCGACGAAGAAGCGCACCAGATCAAAATATCCGACCCGAACGAGCGCGAGTACGTGATCTCAGGGCTGCAGAAGTGGACGGAGTACAGGGTATGGATGACAGCCAGCACCAGCGTAGGCGCGGGCGTCAAGTCCGACCCCATCATGGTGCGCACCGACGAAGATGGTGAGTTCTTCGAGCGATTATCTCTGTGGCTTTTAATGATTTATTTATTTCAGGTTAGCAGCAACAGCTATATGAAATGAGTGTCTGTTTTCGTAACGAAATATAATATAAATTCTTAGTTCTATGGCTCTGTTCTCTCCGTCGGAACTGCAGGTAGCACAGGGTTCACCATCAACCATAGCCATCCATTTCAGCTGATTAAAGAATATTCCAGGGTTACTATTTTCTTAATTAGGTCGCGCGCTATTGATGGGAATCGTCTAATTTGTTAGAAAGAACTTCATTAGCGCAACTTTCTATGGTAAGAGTAGGGTTATCATTGCCACGAGTCCAAAAAATCACCGGGAAGGTAGGATTATGATCATAAAAGTTCATAAAAAGTCTGCATTGTGAGGCTGCCGACGCCAATTCTAAAGAAGTATATTTTGCTTGTTCATGATCTTGGAAACTTGTTGAATTTCTCTTGTTGAAGCATTTGTTCTTTCTTGGATATAAAGAGTCCCGGATGCTTGATTTTGAATTTTTCATCAGAATTCTCATTATATCCTAAAAGACATATTTCCGTGTCGTCATTGGGAAAAATGATGCGTTGGTGACCATGTTAACTATAACGATACAAGGTGGCCAGTGCGTTGAATATTATATTAATGCGCATCTCAGCACAGCTTTAGTCCGCAAGGATCATGAAAAGAGTCTGCATTTCCGCTGTGGCAAACGTTAGAATGGATTTCTGTGAGACTAAAAATGAGAGCATTCACCTTTTGAAAGCGTCGTACGCCATCGCTTGCGCGGTGCGATTGTGAGCCTCTCATAACTTGGTGAACTTTGTTTTGCTCATTTTAGATTTATTCCACAACTCTTTATTATTCATTTATTTCAACACTTTTCGCCTTTGAAAATATAACTAAAGGTTGTTCTTAAAATATACCCTGATATCAATAATCTCTTGGAATGCTACAATAGCAGGCTTTAGTTCATACCTTACTCATTAACCAGCTTATTGAATCTTAAGTCTAACGTTTATTAGCTTCAAATCCAAAACAATCTCGAAAGAGGTCATGTGTCTTGTGGTAGCATTTTAATTCACAAACCCTTCCACGGTAATGAGGACATCAGTAGGTTATAATTTTAAAGTTAATTTTGTTGGCGATTTTTCAAGAGTTGCGTAAATTACTTATTAAAATTGGAATATATTTTTTCTCTTAATATGTTTACGTTTAATATTCAATATCATAGTCATAGTTTGCAATAGAAAATGACCATACACTGGTTATAAACGCATTGTTCGTGCGGATTATAACTCCTTGTATAGCATAGGCTGCGCTTCCTTGCTCATGCGAAACATCTTTTGAGCTCCTGTGACATAAGCAGAAAACCCTTATCCATGTTGGTGTAAACTATAGGAAAAACAGTGGTTATTCATGATTATATCATTGCTAATAGAGTTACTTCGGAGTTTTGGTTATTACTTGAACCTAGTACATCACATTGGGCCTGCATTTACGTGCGCTCAGCGCGGAGCTTGAATTTGAGAGGTGTAATCAAAAGTTTATTCAAATGTCACAGAAGTTTGGAAGCTGTGCGCTGTACTGCTGATGATATTTTGATGGGCCGCGCAGGCTTCTCTACACCAGCACAATGCTCTGTAGCTCTGGACGGCACATGGACGCTCGCGTCTTTCTAGCACCGCACTCGTTATTTTAGTCCCTCTGCTGCATGTTGCCTTCTCTCTTAGTACCTTTCATTGTCACTCTCCTACAGTGCTGTTCTTAAAGCGTTCTATAGAGGTAACAGTACACGTATTCTCTCGCTTCAACAAGTCTCGCGTTCGGCTTTGCAATTCAACGATTGGTGCTCTACTTCTTCAGCGTACTTCGTCACTTGTACCGCTACATGTATTTTTTCTGCGTACTACTATTGTGGTTATCAATTTATGATGCTCTTCAACACTGGGTGCATTTACAATAGATTGATATATTGTCTTCCCACTTATCACTGTTACCGATACCGGCGTCAGCACATGCGGGTCTACTCAACACATCTGGCCACTAACATTTTGTTGACATTTTACCTCATATTCTCAGGTCCACCAATTACCTAACAGGAGCTACATGCCCTCAACCTTTCTCATCTGTTATTTTGCTTGAGGAATCTCTTGATTTCTCAAGTACCTTGTTTTAGTATCTAAGTGTAAATACTTTATACACTTGATAGGAATTGTTGAACATATTTAGGTGCATGCGAATTGTTTAGTATTTGTTCACATCACTCTTAACTAAACTGAAGCCATCACTAAGAGTTTCTATGCTTTTCTCCAGTGAATACTTAACTCTATACATCGCCATTGTTCCCATGTGAAGATCGCAGGTGACATTCTACTTTCCTCGTGAACTGAGGGGTTTCCCCTTGTGAGGAGCACACTCGTAGCCTTATCCAAGCTCGACATTGTTGTGATTAACACTCGCATATTTTCATTACAGGAAGACATTGCCAACATCTTCTGTGTCCATGCATTCCTCTTCTTTCCAGCACCACTCACAGAACCAGGCGCTCTAACTCCGACAGCTGATACAGTATAGTCTAACGTCGGGGCCTCCTATATTCAATATTCTCAGTTATTTCATCAAATTTCTCTCTTGCTCCATTACTTATGCTTCAAAATTTCATAGTCAAACTGCCGTCTTGTTTGACCGGAATACCTTAGTAAGACTAACGAAGCTTTCTGCAATATTTTGTGAATAATTTGATCAAAAGAATGGAAACATTGAAGTCTCTCAGTCTCGAGTGCGACGACATTCACAAGACACTACATGATGTGTACGTGATATGGTTTGCTCAAGGGTTACTAATTGGGTGTACATCGTCAGCGTTAGGAGTTATGATAAAACTCTAGCATGACCACGAACCACGCACCTCCTCTACATGCATTTGTGGTCTCGTCCAAACCATGGAAACACCTGTAAGTAGCACTCGACAACAAAGCATTCTCACCATAACTCAAGGATAGTAACTGGTTGATATGAAGAGCGTACTACAAGCTGTAACCGTTCTATTTAACTTCTGTGTTACGTCACGAGAAACTCGAGAGTTTGAACGTGAAATATGTTTCTCTCTTGGAATATAAGTCTGTTACTTCTCTTTTTCTTGTACTCAACTTTTTAAGTTATCCGTGATGTATTGAGCCAACTTGGTGGGCGGAGCCAACACCTAGCGCAGTCAACCTCTTACATCAATGAGTCATGGTCCATACCATCCCTTCTGCCTAATCCTACCACTCCACCATCAATTTCCTGATTCTTCACCTCTTTTATCAGGTCTGTTTCTTCATCAACTTTTTTGTTTCGGTTGTGTGAAATTATTTTATTGTTTTCGCGATGTTCTCTGTCGTCATTTGGAAATTATATCCCATGAGAGTTTTTCAAACATTTTGCGAACATTCTATGTACTGCTCATTACCTCATGTATTTTTTGTGATTAATTACAGGCAAAGATGTTAATAATCCCTGATTTAGCGACGAAATAATGACAGGAAATCACGAGTCTTTTTACTGTTTAGAATAGTTAATCCTTCAAAGTTTTAGCATATTTATTACTGTAAAATTGAATGTTGACGTAGTTTTCCTCCCATGTAGTATTTTAGGATTTTGCAGTTCAGGTTTGTGAAGGTTTATCGATAATTTGCTCTGTAACTCTTGTTAGCTTCATTATTCCGTGCTAAACAATCTGGAATTTAGCTTCGCAGTCAATCTACATATTTTCATTTTAAACGGCCTTCGTAGTTTAGTAGGAACTATTGCAATTGTGACTGAAAACTACTCCTAAAAAAGGTAAATTAATTTCATCCAAACTTAGATGAGTCAATCGATTAATCAAACTCGCGCGGCTCGAACACAGTTCGGTCCAAGTAAGACTCTGTAATCAAAATGTACACACCGTAACGACTTGTTTGTTGATGTTGAATAGTTGACTCATATGTTGTCGCCGCTCCTTTATAAATTCCGACGTTCATTGAACGTTTAATAGCAGTCTCTTAATTTCTTATATAGTGGTATCAATTTAATTCGTTACGAAGCCATTTCAAAGTTCACGGACGTGATACATGGGTCTGTACTGTGGTGAGACGGAACGCAGTCCCGTCTCACCACAGTACAGACCCATGTATCACGTCCGTGGTGAGGTGAGACGGAACGCAGTCCCTTTTATCTGTACACTTACTGGTGTTATATACGTGAGGAAATGGGGAGATTACAGCCTAAGTTTCGTAGATCATTTTCAGAAACGATATTAATAATCGTGCAAATCACTTTTTCTACTCATTCATTTTCAAATTTCCTTTTTCTTTTGCTATCAGAATTTGACCTTTTCTCATCCACTTTTCCCTGAAATGTATTTCCGTCTTCTTCTTCTTCTTCTTCTTCTTCTTCTTCTTCTTCTTCTTCTTCTTCTTTATCCTCTGAAATTCCCTGGATCTTCCTGCCAATGTACCCAACGCATTAATAAACGATGCCTGCACTAAACAACGCCTTCAGGTCACTAAATTGACAAGTTTTCTTCCATATTACTTCTAACATGCTTATGCCTTCAATCTTAACCTCCACAACAAACCTCTTGGTCACTTGAAACTCTGCAGGCAGCTGAACTTCATTTGTGGTGCAGCAACTAGTATCATCTCCCTCTTCATGGAGCAGATCATATGTTCATGGTCACTAACTTACCACGCTTGTATAAAATTTCCTCGATGGTCAAGCTTGTACAAGTCGAATAAGTTCAGGCAATGAAGAGTTTCGAATGCCCATCTCTAACGCTGTCATGGCAATCAAACCGATCACCGAACCAAGCTAAATACGTTCTAATTCTGCATATACAGTGTGACGCTTACATCTATTTACTCAACTATACTGATACCCCATGTGCGCTACTAAACATTGAAACCATATTTTCTTTCTTTCTTATTTACTTCTGTGCGCTTAGTGTACTGGCTGTTGATGCATCTGCTTTGGTATTACGATTTTTGGTCTCCTATTTTATTTATTTTGCTTTCGTCGATTCATATCTCTTATTTTTTTTGCAATTGAAACTGTGCTGTATTATGCTTGTTCTCAATAATTTCTGTCATTATTGGAATCACCATTTTACAACTCCTGCTTGGATATCAGCAAAGTTTATGAACAATCTTCATTGCCCGGAATTCATAATTTTACACTCAAAATTTTACCGAGAATATTTTTGTGATAACTGCGTTACTTCAATTCATTGCCTACGGAGAAAACCAAATTCTTCGAGGGAAACTGTTGCATGTGCAACACGGGGAACAAATCCTCTCCTGTAACCTCGTACGATATACTGTTTTCACTTGACTTACTGCGCCTCACGTTAAAGTGATAGTATGCATGCCTCTCATTATCTTCTCTGGAGTGAGTTTTTCGTCCATCATTACTCCATTTTTATGCTCATTTTCTTCTGAAGTTGCTTGTACGACACACCTACATAAAACTCAATGATCATTTCCTATTTTACGTTCTTTCGTTAAGGGTATCAGATTCCTTATTATTTCCATAATGTTTCCTTTTATTCTTGCCTGTATTCATTTGCAATAAAATTATTCAATACATTTTCTTAGGCTCGCTGTAAGTCTTAATGTGTATCGTAGAACATACATATATATATATGTGGTTGTAAGCGTTTCGGTTGATTTTATTCTTGCGACATTTGTCTTGCGGCTCCCTTACACGCTTCCCAGTATAAGTAGGAGTAGTGTTGACATGCTAGTTTTTACTGGACATTGCTGCACCATCGACATGAGACATCATAGTCCCCTACTTGCATCGCATCACTGAACAGCTCGCCCTGCATTTTATATAAACACTTCTATCGCTACAACTTTGGCTTCTCGCTTATATGCTTAATGCCAAGCGCTCCTAGGCAGTAATATTGATGGCCGTGTTCTCCATTTTCTTCTCTCGCATCCAAATGACAGCCAAACTTGACGGTAAGTAAACTTCCGTGATAATCGTTACTAGTGTTCTAGCGCTCACCCACCGCCTTATCCTGACCGCTTTGCTCTAGTCATGTGCCCTCTCATGCAGATGCTTCTTGAGTGACCTCTTTTACGTGCACTCGTGCTGCTCTCTCCTCAACACTGCCTTTGACTAAACTTCTTAAGTGAAATTGACAGTTTATCCTTCGTAGTGCTGTGTTTCATTTCTTCTTTCTTTCTCTCTATGCCCCCTACTTCTGTGAGCCTTTTCGTAGTCCTTGCTTATGTAGTGACTGCTTGATGCCAGCTGGCCTCTCATTTTAGATGTTTGGTCTCGGATGCACGTTGATTACCATCCTTTTCTCCCAATCCTCCCTATTCTTTGTTAACCTGAGCACTTTTCCTTTGCCTTATCTATTTCTCCTCACCTTCACTCCCCTCGCGTGAATGTACCCCTCACTTACCCCACACATGAGAGTATCCGCATCATGTAGCGGCACATTCCACCATCCTCAAATTGATTCATAGTTTCACCCATAGTCGAACTCATTCCCTTGACTCTTGCACCGGTGTTCAGTTTTAGAGACACCCCTTCCCTGGCATCCTGCCGTGCACTATTCTCAATAGCTGTAGAAGATAAAGTTGGAGAGTCGCTCGTCGCCTCTCTTTGTATCGATTAGATGCACTTCTTCTTATTTGCTTGGTAATGAAGTACCTTATTGGCGAGCGAGCTGCCGCAAGGCAGCGCCGGTTGTCCTCATTTTTCAATGTCTTCAAAGTTGAGACAACGACTCCGAAGTTCGCTTTCTCTCTCTCTCTCTCTGTCCCTCTCTCCCTTCATCAGGTATTCAGGTCGGAGTGGTTGTTTTCTTTCGCGCTTGTGCTACTTGGCCGGAGGACCAATCCTTCTTGTTTAGGATTTTGTGTGATTTGTTTGTCTCTTCTAAATAATGCTCAACACTCAGGGATTTTGAGTGCGTTTTTCGTAAACGATGATTTTCTGTAGCTGATTTACTTTGTAACTGAAAATGCAGATATGTCAAAAACGTAACCGGTTTGCTTCTGTGAAAAGGGAGTCATTTGAAAGCATGCCTGGCAGTAAAATTTCCACGGTATCGTTGGATTTTTTCAATCATGTAAGGTTATTTAGATAAATATTTTTGTTTACTGGATTAGGTTTATACGAAAGAAGTACAATAACCGCGTTTAGCTGACCCATTTTGATTCATAGATTGCGGAATACCACGTGTATATTTTATGTACTACGCTCTCCATACACACTCATACACCCACTTGTCTTTTTCAAACGTGTTTCTTACCATGAGGTCGTCTTCCGCTTAAATACAAAGCTCCAACTTGTGAATGTTTCTTATTCAATTTCCTTGTTTCAACAGAAAAACAATGCTGTGTATGATTTTCTTCAGTAAAGCTGGCAGGGTGCGAGCAACTCAATTCCGCAGTTCCGAACACATGTTGCTCGCTACTACTACTCTATGTATTGTGTCCTCGGCCGTCGACAGCTTGTTTTTACTACCAACTCACCTTCAGCGATTGTCTGCACTTTATTTAAACCTCACATCCCTACTCAACTATGTGGATTGTATTTCTCTTCCGAAATAAGCGTCACAAGCTGTTGAGCTCGTAAGAGATATTTCTCTAGAATGTACAAATTGCATTTCACAGGACTCCGTGTTATGCCCATGTTGTATTTACAGAACATTTAATTTCTCTTTCAGTGCCTTTGATTTGGCCTAGGAAATATTTCTATTCGTAAATTTATCACTACCACGGTTTTACACTTATTTGTACCTTGGCTTAGAACTTTTTTCGGCCTTCCATTTGTTGTCCATCTGAACAATTTTCGTAGGCATAGTAATGTTAATCCCACTTGTTCACTGTAAACTACACTACCGTCTCTAACTTGGGCGTCGTGGTCCTTGCCCTCTCTGTCCGAGCAGTGCCGGGCGAGCCCAGAGGTGTGGACGTGAAGGTGCTCAACAGCACCAGCATCGAAGTCAAGTGGGGAGCGCCGAGCGAGCGCGAGCGGCACGGCATCATTAGGGGGTACCAGATCCATGTGCAGGCCGTCACTTCCAGGGTGAGTGCGGTAACAACTTTTTGCACTCCCATCGTGTTTAATGGATTGCCAAATGCTGCGTGTACATTCTTATTTACTACGTTTTCCATGCATACGCATATACCCACGTGTTTTCCTTTAGAGTTTTATTGCGTTTACATCCCTTGCTTTGCGTGTAAAGTTGACTAAGATGAGCAGTGTAAGTTCGCTGTGACAATATAAACTTTCTTTTCTTTGAGTTATCTACATGTATTCGACAAAAAATATGATGTATTTGCATTCTAATCGCTATTGTTTGTCATTTACATCATGATTTGAAATTTCAAGCAGAACTGTCTTCACTCAACGAAGTTACTTTTAAGACTAAAAAAACATTTTTTCTTGAGTTTTAAGACTCGAACATTCATAAAGGCTGTCTGTTATTAAATGCTTGATTCTTACACAACTTATCCATTATATTTCTCAACCAATGTTAATCTTGCGTTAAGATGTCGTTTTATAAACGCTGAGTAAATTGCTGTGCGCTATTGAGTTGTTTAACGAGCATTTAGTTCAGCTCGCTCGTTTTAGATCATTTCACGAGTGTTTTTTTGTGTGACTTTTCATTGCTGCGTCGCTATGGTTTATGCATTCTGCCAACAACGAGATACAGCTGAGTTGAGTTTATTTACAACTTCCGTCAAATTATGTTAGGGACTTAGATTAGCATTGCTATAAAATTCCTTCTTCACTTTCCACCACCCTTCGAGAATTTCAATTACTAATGTATATCCCTCACTTGAAAAATGTATGAGTACCTCTCAGAAAACTTGAAACTCTTAAATTTATGGACTTCCCTAACTGCTCATTTGAAATCGTTTAGAGGCGAAGTTTGTGTCTGGAACTTCTCCTACGCTGGCTGGGAGCAAACAAACTTCTTGTTTTGTATCTCTTACGAGAGCAGCTCAGTTCTGCAGGAAGACGAGCGGATATTGTTGATTGGCGGCAACCTCGACCTTTGATGTCTGTACTCTCTTTGCGATTTGAGCCGAGTCTTCGTTTGCAATCATTGCGTTAGGAATGAGTTCACGGTGAACTACCTGAGGTATGTCGCGTTCGTTTTCACAGGATCACCGTGTTCTTATCCATCGATCAATGTTTCGTGTATCTTTAGCTTATATAATGAAGGTACTTAATTTAACTGAAGTGAACCGAAAGCGTGAGACAGGTAAAAAACAATTTGTAAACTGCTTCTGAAAAAACTTTGCTTCAGTTTAGTGCATCAACAAAGTAAATAGATATTTTTGGGTGTAAGGTTAGCTCATGATCAGTTATTAATCGTATCATTGCTATAGGAAAATTTACAGGCTGTTTAAAAAGTCGGACTTCAATTATTATTTTGTTGCAAAATAAATATTTTTATAGTGGCACAAGACTTTGATGAGGGAATGCACAGTATTAGACTTAACATAGCTTGAAATAACGATGTAAGGAGTGCTGAACGTGTCGTCCTTCATTTTCTTTTAAGATAAGTCTTGTGCCGTAGTTAGTGTATCAACATGCTAGGGGTACACAATGACTGAAAACTACACTCGACGGGCCCTCACGCACAGATAGCAAAGTTATACGTGTGCAAGATGAAAATCAAATACTGATTATGGATCTCTGAACCACAACCGATCTTAGTGTAATGTGACAACTCTGAGAGTAATGAGCCTAGAATACTCTCACTGTGAAGAAATTTTTTTGAACTTGGCCCTTCATGGTCATTTTAGTATTTTCAATTTGTCTATTATTTTACAGATATAATTAATTTTTTCCTCTCAGGGCTCCGAAGTAATCCCGCAAGGTCAAGGGCGACCGTACACCACGCATAAGGGCGACGCAACTTCTTACATCATCACCGATTTGGAGCCTGACACCCAGTATCAGGTGAGCCAAACACGCGGGAGAAGGGGCTGTGAATGCGACCCTGCCAAGCGCCTCTAGCCTGGCGAGCGTAATTGTAGGCGTGGAACGAACGGACCAGTTCCTGGCGATCAGAAAATGTTGTGTTTCGAGACGTGAGCATTAACATGTTTGGTAAAATGTCAAGATATGCTCTGTTTGTTATAATTTTGTCGATGTATTTGTGAATGGCTTTGTAGGTATATTGGTTTTAATGTACTAATACAACCCAACTGGTTGATTGCCCACATGAATGAGATATCCTTGAAAAAGCGGAATTCTTCAAGCATGAGGATTTGCATTGTTTAATGAAGATGTCGAGTGGATTGTTTTAAGTCATTGAGCAATTTTTTTAACCAATGTGAACAATTTCTAACAATTTATTTACCACAAGCGATACAGAAGTAGATTGTTTCTTAAAGTCTAGTACAACGGTCAAATTTGAGTATAGCTACCTGTGGGCCCGAATAAGTTCAGTGACTTCTAGTGCATCCTACCACCAACGCTCTACTAAGTAGTACAATTACATTACCCTAATTCACTTAACCTAATTGCGCACTAGACTGATCAAAGAATTATTCATTCGAGATTGGATGCTCAACTTTACAAAGTGGTTCCCGTGGTCTGGATGTTAACAGTATATTCTAGAAACGACTTGATAACAGACTGGAGATCATTGACAGTAACCGTGACAAATTACCCTATCCGCCGAATGAGGGGTTTAGGAGAAAAACTTGACTTGATAATTATCTTACATGATTAATAATCCGATAGGAAAAAGGATTCATGATTTATTTTGAAAACTTTGTTAGAATTACTTTGACGGATCCCCGCAGGGATTGAGTTCCAAATCTTAGTTCCAATGAAGAGGATACTGTGTTGTTACCGAGCTATTGAATATAAGGAAGCGTGAAGCTCGATTTCGGGTTAAATGGTCATGAGGGCCAGTTTGTGCAGTTAATAATTGTTTGAGGTCTTTGTCACCATCATTGGTCAATTTTCTATGTATGAAATTACATATGTAGGAGTTGGTGGAGATCCAGAAGTCAAAGTATTTTTAAACTTATCAATCAACTGTGTGAGCATTATATTCTAGTTTCTTTACCGCTCTGATGGCTCTTTTTTGCAGAGTGAAGTGTACATTGGTTTTATTTTTATCAGTTCCCTCCATGCTTCTATTCCGTATTGTAAGTGTGGTGAAATGAGCGTTCGGCAAAATATTTACAAAGCTTCTTCAGGCTATAAATTTTTCAATTTATGGAGGATTCTATCGGATTTTGATAACCTAGTACTAATATGAGAGATTTGCTCTTTTAAGGTCAGATGTTTATGTATTATAATGGCCAGGAACTTCATGAGTTGGTTTCTTCGATTTTACCTTCGCCATTTTAAATGCGTTGAAGAGGTATATTTCTCTCGTATGAGGATATAATACGTTTCGTTTTATCTATATTAAGACTTAATTTATTAGCTTCAGGCCACAGCGAAACCTTATGGAGCTCGTTATTTATACTTTCCGTAATTAAAACGGGGTTTTAATTAGGAAGGACTGGAGAAAGCGTGCTATCATTGGGAAAAAGTATGAAGTTGAAAAGTGATGTAGATTTAACGATATCGTTGATAAAGATTTAAAATAGGAGAAGCCCAAGGACAGATCCTTGTGGAACTCCATGGCTAATTGTCTGTAGTTCCGATTGTGCATCGTCAATGGCAACGTATTGCCTCCAATTAGTTAGGTATGATCTGAACCATTCTTGAGCAACTCCTCGAATGCCATAACAGTGGAGTTTCGAGAGTAATATGTTATTGTCCACACAATCGAATGCTTTTCGAACATCAACAAATATGGAGCAAACAAGCTTTCCTTCACCTGTGTTAGAATTGTAAATAGTGTAAATGGTTCATGGTTTAATATAGCCTGTGTGGTTGATTTTTTAGAAAGAAAGCCAAATTGTTCATCACAGAGAAATGATTTTTGTTTTAAATGAGAAAGCACTTAATTAAATGCAATTTTCTCGAAAATTTTGCTAATAATTGGTAACACAGAGATAATTATTTATGCAAGTTTTTTTCATCACTTTTAAAAATAGTTCTTACTCTAGCAATTTTGAGGGAGTTCGGAAAAGTGCTTATGAAGAGAGACGGTTATTTACATCGGATATGAACGGGGCTATAATAGCAGCTATAACTTTATGGACTTTAGTCGAAAACGTTTTTAATTCACTCGATTTATTTTTCAGCTTGTTTATGCACGGAATTACATCAGAAGAGTAGGTTGGCGTAAAGAGAAAAAGAGTTGTGTTCACGACCATGATCCATATATTCCAAGTGATCAGTAGGTTCACTAAGAATACTATCAGCTGTATTTTTTTCTCCGTTTACGAAAAAATTGTTAAAAGATTCGCAATATCTTTCTTCTCATCGTATTTCACATCATCTTGAACGATAGACTCAATCGTTTTCTTAGCTGCATTTTTCGGTTAATAGCAATAATTAAGCAGGCTCCAGTTGTTTTAATATCAGTTTTAAAATGAGTGAATTTGAACGCAAAGTAGTTTTTCTTGATGTCCTTATCTGATTTGTCAATAATTCCTGAATCTGTTACACATTTCCCTAGATATTCGCACTTCGTAAAGAAGGGCTAGTACGCTTGACGTTTCTTTATATTGATCACGATGTCTTCAGTAATCCATGGCTTTCGTCTATTTTTCGACCTGATTGTGCGAGTGATGATTGGACAACTCTGATTATGTGCGGTCGTTATAATTTCAGTCAAGTTTAGTACTGAATCATCAATGTTCGTTGCATTATTGTTCTGTTGAGAGGTGTGCAATGGTGGCATTAGTTCTTCTAAATCGGTGAGCATTGCTCCCAAATTAGATTCATTTATGCTCTGATGTAAGTTTCAGCCTGTGGCTTGGTGCAAGTGACATAGACATTTTTCTTAGTAAAAAAAATTGGGGAATGGTCCGATAAGTCAGAAGTAATTATTCCAGTGAGAAAATCAGCTGTATTTGTCATGAAAATATTGTCAAGCAGCGTAGCACATTCAAAGGATGCACGTGTAGGCTTTGCAATAGTTGGAAAGAAAGATTTATACTGAAAGACATGTAGGAAATTTGAGATTTGTTCACAGCTTTCATGTTTCAACAGATCATAATTGAAGTCATCGCAGATTATTATGTCATTGTATAAAGACTTGTTAAATTGCGACATGATACGGTGGAGCTCATTCAGGAAAGATACAGGACACCGTTCCAAGTATAATCCGTTTACCATTTTCGTCAGTTCAATGAATAGTGATTAGATGATCCCGATTCATAGTTGAGCCCTTGCTATGATTTTCGAGTCTATGTGCTTAGATATGTACGAACTAATGCCTCCGCCGCGCTTATGATTATTGCGTTTGTGAGGGGCGAATATAATAAATAATTTTGCTTTTGAATCATGACTTTAGTTGAGTCATCTAGCCAGCTTTCGGTGAAGCTAAGCACGTCAAAGTTACAGTTTACCTCAGAGATAGTACAAGACATTTCATCTATTTTAGGATAGAGGGACCTACAGTCCCAACATTATAGCGAAAAATCATTACTGGTTGTTCTTATCGATGCATTGAATTTTTTAATATTAATATACGTACAGTTTCTAGTCTCATTTAGGTTTGGATACAGTCTGTTCAAATGATTGAGATCTGGGTCAATTTCATCGAATACATCAACATAGTCAGTCATTAAAATTAATAAACAGTAAGTAATATACAACGTAGAAAAAAAATGAAATACAAAGTCAAGATAGAAATATAGATATTCCTACTTGAAACAATAATAAAGAGTAAAAAATAAAAAAGATCTAGCGTGATTTCATAAGGAGTACACGCACTCAACCCATGAGCTAGAACATTGGAGTTCAAAAATTGCTCTTAATGTAGTTAAAATATTGGAAGGTCCAGATTGCTGATAGCGTTGTTACCAATCTCGCACTACGTCAGGTAGTATCCGCATATTACACAAAATGTAACTAAAGATCAAATAGTATAAAATTATCAATTATTAAATTATCGTACAAAATTATAAAATTGACGCAACGAGTTGTTTGTTTAATTGTTTGACGAGTTGTTGAAGTACATGAAAATAATAGTAAAACTGTTACAAAAAGCAGTTCCCTTTAAACACATATCCTGTTTTCTCATTTAGCACTGTGTAGACATATACATATAGCGTTGGGTAGAAATCACTCGAGTTTGTGTTCTGTGTTTAATGGAAGTGTGTATCAGTAAGAAACCTATTCCGTTTGTGTGGTCTGAAATTGTGGTTTGTGGAGACCGGATATGATAAAAATAAAGATTACGATAACTAAAAACTCGGAATGGAAGTACTACGTGAGGACAGCACTATGATATAACACTCCATATATTTTGAGTAAATAATAATTATTTTATAGTTTTAGCGTAGGGGAACAATTTGCACAAAAAAAAGCAAGGGAAAAGGTTCGCTGTTGTCAAGATTTAGTGTGTGATGATAGCAAGATGATGTTGTTATTGTCTGTTATTAACGGCTCTCAGCTTAGCGTATCCTATACGAAAGTTTTATTGAATCATTCTAATGACAAAGTTTACTGATTCATGAAAAGCCATCGTCATGGCATCACCTCATCCAATCTGAAAATGATCGTTGATCTTGAAAAAGTTACGCAGGTCCACGGACCACGCTGCTGGCAGAAATCGTAACCATCAATTAACACCCTAGTGTTTTACCCGTTGTTTGAATGGCATGATCGATCTTCTTCAGATCCAAGTGGCAGCTTTGACTCGGAAGGGAGACGGTGCCAGGTCCAACCCCGAGCGCGTGACGACCCCCGGAGGCGTGCCCAACAAACCCTTCATCACCGTCAAGTTAGTAGCTATTGAGTTCCCCGTCCAGCGGTTAATGGTGTGATGATGCGATCTTGGGGGGTAACGTTGTCTTCTAAGTTTCCTGACGATCACAGTTGTGCCATTTACCATAGCATGGAGTGTTCTCTCCAATTTCGGTTTTCCATGTTCGAGAACTTGAGTCAATGATGTATCAATGGTTACTTACGCATTTATTCAAGTGAACACCAAGCGATAGTGATTTGCAACTACTACTCAGCCCATAAATTATGTGTGCTCGCGACTGAGCTTATGTGTGCCTCATTTAAGGTCCATCAAATTAAGATCGCTTCGCTCATGCTTTCGAGGCGACGCAATTCCGAAAATTGTATGTGTTGCACACATGCTCGGTTAAGTGGAGGAAAAGTATTTAAACAATGTAATATTTAAATTTCTATAGCTGGTGTTGCTAACGTTCTTGGGGATGTTTTTTTACTATTTTCCATTACCATTTTCAAACTTTTTTAATTGCTATTTATTTCCATAGAAATAATATGAAATAATACCTAAAAACATCAGTTCTCGTTCGACTGTAATTTTTAGTGTTTGGAATTGAACACTAATTTTGTTTCAGGCTCGCTCAAAACTACTTTGTGATTTGATGGTGTTTTTTAATAATTGTATTGTGCTACGAGAATTGTACGGACCTATGTAAGTGAATTAGTTCTCAAGTACCCTGACGCAAAAAGTGACAGGGTCTTCACAAATGTGACAGAACCTCTATCTCTGCGCGTTTGATGGTCCGTATATGACGTCAAGTATCTAGCACCGAGTGAACTATGTAACCCGCCTAGGATATTTAGTCAACAACTATTCCAAAGGTTTTCCATATACTCCGCAAGTGTAATTCTGCAATTATTTGCCTAACTTGCACTTATGAGTAGAATTAGTTGAATTATGCAAGCCCAGTTCCTTATTCATCAACTCTCATATTCTACACAATGTGAGAACCCAATTACTCCGTTGTCTACTGATATTTGTTCTGCGATTAAATTACGTTGTGGGTCTCATAAAATAACAAAAGTTATCGGAAGCAGTACCGAAATGATCATGTTCACGTGTAATATGGTATTGTACTTAAACATAGTTGTATTCAAATAAAGTTAAAGTGGTATAGCATTCAGTACTTGTTACGGTAGTTTGCTACATGTCCAGGGAATTGGGCGGAACTTATTCATATGTGTAGCCCAGAAAGTGCTTGTCACAGCTCATTTCCTCGACTCTAAACAATATTTGTTCACACAAATACAGAGTACGTTTGTCACACAAAAACTGAGTACATTTGTCACACAAACACAGAGTACACATTTGCATTTGGTTTAAATACGTAACTCGTTCTGAAGCATGCAGGAGCTAGCGCTTGCTCTGCTTTAAATTCAGCTCAGTTGCGCTGTAAACGCGCCTCCTTTGACGGTGAATGTGACTGTGTGCAGCGGCACTGTGGACAAGTTCAGCGGCAAGCTGTCGGTCTACGTGGAGTGGGTACCGCCAACGCAGCCCTACGGTGAAGTGCAGGGCTACAGACTCCGCTACGGTCCCGTTGGTGAGTCCCAACTGATCCTCATCCTCATTTCAAATACGTTCAATGTTAAAAAAAAGAAGAATGGAAAAAAATCAGTTTTTAATTTAAATTGTTTGGGAGTCCAGCTCCATCATCAGTTTGTAGGAAAAATATCTATAAAAATGAATGCAAATAATACCAAAATGGTTTGAGTATATTCTGGTTGAGTTCGACAGGAACACAGAACATAACAATTCCTTGACTATTTGAAACTGGTGTAAGCTGACTGGATCGGTACAGGCTTATTTTTGGAGATGTACAAAAGTCGCTTAACACGTTGACTACGGTTGTGCGGTTGCTACGGTCAGTTTGGTTAGACTAGAAGAAGTCGTTTTGAAAAACCAGCTTATCCGCTGTAATACATTTTTAACCATTTTGAACAGTATAAAGAATACAATTGAATCATAATATGTTACCTTTTACTCTGAAACCTATTTTGGAAAAGGTAGCAAAATAGTTGAAGTCTTATTTGTATATTCTGGTACGTAAATGAACAATTTACTTAGTGGTACACATATGTACCACTTCGGAGTCAAAGTGTTGAGATCACTGGCACTGGTGGCCGAGCCTCAACGTTGACTTGAGTCTCAAACGCAAATGAATTGCGCTAATCATGAAGACGAATGAAAGAGTGCGGTGGATGTGGTACTTTACTTTATTTTTGATGTTTAGCTGTTAGATTTTTGTTGTTATCTAGCTAGTTAGATAGTTTCATTAATGAAACTCTCAGCAGCTTTGCTTCGGTTCAAGGTTGTTTCATAAATTTCTGGGTATGATATGAAGAATGAAGACAGAATGTTAACTGCGTAGAATTGAGGAAATATATTATTTGGGTTGCCATGGTAACTCAAGGATGGCTTCTGCCTCGTTCCAAGTGCGTTGTGTGTGGAGCAAAGTTACGTTACGCGTGTTGCTCACTAAGTCGTGTTGCGCTCATGTTGGCGACTCGAGTCATGTGAAAATTTACGAGGTCATGAAAAGGATTTTAGAATCTGTTCCGTTTACAGAATATTTTTTACTTTATTAGCATACAAAGCGTGCAACTCTGAGAGCAATTAGCTGATTGCAGATTGGCAATGCCTTTCTATTGAGAGAACGCCCGGGGCTGGGGGAGGGGTACAGAAAAGTAAGGGAAGTGTACAAGTATTGGACCGGACGCTATTTTGCAGGGAGTCTCTATTCGACCGTAAACATTCGCTTTATTCTAACGTATAAAAACTGAAAAGGCAACTCGGTTCATAATTTGAAAATATACACCACTAATGATAGTGAATGACTTATACCTTTCAGTAGTGCTGTAATGTATCTCAACTGAGTAAATAATTGACCTGTAGAATTTTTTTCGCGTTTTTCGATATTGAAATGCCTCTGGCATGGTTTGGCAGAATGTTTCTCGGCCGAGATTTTGCTGTTTTGTGTAGTCGTGCTTGTAAGTTATTCAGTATTCATGCACACGCAGCCCACCAACGACTAATAGAATTTTTGGCCTGCCCATTTTTATAGCGGCACTGCTATGAACGCTTTTTTGTAAAAGAAAAAAGATGATTTCCAGTTTGGATTTCCAGCCAAAATTTCTGGCTCTAACTGCAATGAGAACACTCGATGTATTTGAGTGTTCTCATTGCAGTTAGAGCCGGAAATTTAGTCGCTAGTCGCTGGGCGAAGCAAAGTCAACGCTACTGCTCACTTCGACAAGAAAGAGTCCACTTCTTTGTAGCACATACTTCCCGACACTCGGTGGGTCTCCAGAATTTGTTCGCGTCTGTACTTGGAAGGCTTTCGGATGCCAGTTGAGCCCGTGCTGCTCTCACTCATTGCTTCACTTTGCAACTCCTTGGCATTCAGTGGTGCTCGGCGTGCCCTCACCGTCCGGCTATTGGGGCACGCAACGGGCTGTCGCAGCCGCACGGTGTGAGCAGTGCAGTTAGTGTGAGGCTGTGGCAAGAAGTTAAAATTTTCGACGCTATTGTGTCCAACTCTTCCAGTTTGGTCGCTAACTTTTCCTCTCAAGCAATTAAAGAGAGAGACTCTGTCCTTTGGCTGTGCTGCCTCCAGCTTCTGTTTTGCTCGTCTTCTTTTTTGATTTTGGTAAATGGCATTTTGGACAGTTTGCTCCACTTGTGTTTAAAATATTTTGTCGAAAGTTCTTCGACAAAATTGTTACTTCTATATTCTTCAGCTAAATTTACTTGATTTAGAACCTGCATGTTCATTTTCATCGGCTTAAATTTTATCATTTTTATGAGTGTTATGCACTGTTATGAAAACATTTTAGGGTGGGATTTTTTTTTAAATAGACCACACATATTCAACTCTGCTGGCGTGTGGGGTTTTGTTGGATCGTAGTTATTTATTCTACAAAAACGGCTTCATGATAAAATTATAAACGGAAATGATAAGGGTTCCTCCTTGTCTCAACGTAAGCCAGTTGTCGAATTTTTCAATTGGTACTGTCGACTGTTCTCCTCAGGAAAGCTGAAACGTTTAGTTCCACAAACATAAATGTTTGGATCTACTCGCCCAGTGACACATTAGCCACTTAGTTGACCGCAGTGCAGAACACGCGAGGTGTTGATTTATGGTCAGGGCCTTGGATTTTCTGATGGCATCAAGCGACGGTCTCTTGTATGAGCGCTGAAGCTTAAGAACTATTGGACCACCGAGAGTCCAGCCTTATTCGTACATTTGTCGAGAAGTCGAAGAGATCGCCCTTGAGGCTAATAAAGCCGATTAACTGGATTGCTTCCTTGCTGGAATCTCGTGCGCCGCCGCACAGCAGAACTGCGTCAGAGCCAGAAGAAGGTGCATGCCCTTTGGGTTAGTTTCTCCTTATTCTAAGAATCACATTTGCTCTGATATGCTATAGTCATGACTCACGTTTTCTACCGTAGAAATCTTCTGATACGTGAGTTCTTGTACTCGTATATCCACTAATTACGTTTATGTGCTTGTATGACAACTCATGAAATTCATTAATTCCACACATTGAGCAATTCTTTTAAAGTTCACTAATTTTTATCCTGTGGTGTCCTATTGAAGAATCACAAAGCATGTCGGGTTTTGTGCCGTGGTAATTTATCAGTGATAAGAGTTTAGAGATACCTGATGTGCCATGCGTTTGCGCGGTGAAATAAAACTTACCGGTGCTTTTTGGACTTTTCGGAGACGAGACGACTGAGTACTTCCATGGTATCAAAGAACACCGCATCGTAAAGCATGAGGGTATGAGAATCATGTTTGCCTTTCATCTGCAGGCCAAGGATGACTTTTTGCGCTAAAAGGAACAATGAATTCAGTCAATTATTATAATTATTCGGACGCTTCTTTCTTTCAAGAACTTCAGGTGGAGAAAGACTAAATGAATACTTCAGTAGCGTAACACCTGCTAACACACCTCAAAATACACCAGATTAGGAGCGCAACAAGAGAACCAGGGTTTTAGACTGGTTTTCAGCATCTGCGGAATTAAATCCGATTGCAGATATAGAAGTTGCTGAAAATTTAGGATAGTAAATGCGACCATCTAATCTCGCTAAATGAAGAAAAGTCTGCGGTGAAGTATGCAAAGAAATCTCTCTGGGCTTGTGTAAAACCTTCATATCTTCTTGTGAATATCGAATGGGAGCAGTTGAGGCTAATCAGAGCTATATGCGACAAGTATTTATATGCTTGTATTTAATGCAAGGATAAATTTCCCCCTTTTTCTACTTGTTGAATAGTACAATTTAGGATAAATGTTTAATTTCTATACGTTATCTATTGTGTATGATTTTTTTCCTTGCCTCAGTAGAAGTTTCAACGTTCAAATATGCGCTAAAATATCCTATTTCTTGACATGTTAGGAATACTTTTTTGACTCACGTATTTATACTTGAGGTCATTCCAACGAATGGATGTCAGCATTTGATGCACTAAGTGGCTTTTCAGGTCACTATCTGCTCTTCAGAATGAATCGTAACCATTTGCTACTTGGAGAAGTGCTGTAGTGGAGTTTTAAATGGCAGTTACGAAACGGTGCGCCATGATGATGACGTTAGAGACAATTGAAGGCGACGAGAAACTAGTGCGGAAAAGTTAAAGATGGAGCAGTCGTTAAAGAATGTTGAAAGAGGCAATCAAGTATTTGAACTGGCTCAATCCGTCTTGTGTACGAGAAAAGAATCATTTTTCTTTTTGTGTGATCATAACACATGAAAGCATCAAGGTTTGTCTGAAGGGCAACCACGAGCTCCTCAGAAGCATGCTGGAGAATATGTCGGAAAGCCACAGACGAACAATTTGTAAGTTTGTGACATTGTCAAGTTGTTTTCCGCGCAGTTCTGGGCCGACAAAGGGATATATTCGAGAAGCTTCATGAAAGTTGGGAAATAACTACACGAGCAGCTGTTTCTTTGAAGGCGCTCGACTTTCTTGCATTACTCCCCTCTCGCCCTCCTCTCCCATGGCTCACGCAGGAGACACTTTATTCCTGACCTTATTTGTGTGCGTTCTTTTCGTACGAATGAACGCAATGTATTTTGTTTGCTCTCCTAATACAAGATGCGTTACGTGCATTTTCTTCTAATTTATTAGTACGCTTAAGAACTGTGCTCGTTTATATCTACAGTATTCAGTACACTAAGAAATATTTAAGGATACACAAAGGGCGCAATATGTGTACATCCCAATATATTGCATAAATTTGGACGTAGGCTCAAGTTCCTGTGAACAATCAAATGTTTTTCCCAAGATAGGGAGTGACAAAGCTATTCCTATTTCCTCTTTTCGTAGTTACAGATATCAATATATGTTTGGGTTTGAGTTGAAAACGAAATTGGAGAGAGTATTTTGTACCACTGCACAAAATTGATTGGTTTCATCTGGTTTTAATTTTGTGGCACCATCTGGAAACTTTGAGCCTTTTATTTTTGGCCCTTTGTTTCAAGAAACTTGTAAATTTAACGAAGAAACCAGCTATTTGTAGCAACTTTTTATCATTCTCTACTAACAATTTTTGTCTGCTAAAGAATTCTTCGTTTAACTAGAGCCTTTATGTTTATTTAATGAAAAACGTGCTCGAATACTTAGGTTCAGCATTTGAAATCTCTGAGATTGTGTGTTATTTAGTGTATTTCCTATACATCAAAAGCTTTTGCAAGAGATGTAAGTTGCATATAATAATGCGAAGAGGAATTTTATACTGAAAGAGGAGTACGCGTTTTCTTTTTAAGTTACAGTAAAGGATTGCAGAAGTCTGCTTCCTGAAGTTAATACAGCGTAAATGTTATGTACAAGTTTCTTCCGAACCCTAGAACAGCGCGTAACTTGGAATCCATTATAATGATTTCTTGTGTAGTTAGGGAAGACATCCGATAGGCTGTCCTGTTCTTGAATTTACTAAGTTGAACAACTACGAAATAATAGCAGGTAAATGTGTCGCAGATTTTAGCATCGAGTGATTGTATTTCATCCTCATAATTTATTTTCACTCCCTTTATATTTTCACTGCGAGAGCGATTCTTTAAGATAGTTTCAAATGATGTCTGAATAAGTAGCCTACTCAATGTATTAGGAAAGCTGCGTCTTACAAACACTTGCTGTGTAGTGTAGAAAAGCTGTACGGCGATCCATAACGTATTACAAATCTCGAGTTGCAAGCGTGCTGGTTGTCATGCCTGACTTGTTGTTAAAGTACGCACAATTTAATTTCATATAATTATGAATGCTCAGAGGTCGATATTGATGTTTATAAAAACTCACTGTTTTTGGAGAGTTGACCTGTATGCCCCTAGAGTGGTAGAACAGCTGTGCCGTAGGTTTCCTCGTTGTATTAATAAACTTGAAGAAAACAGTTTGGAATAGAAGTGCTTGTTTTGCAGGCGAGCCGTTCCAGACGGTGACGCTACAGGGCAGCACGATGCTGCACCGCACGCTGGACGAGCTGCAGCGCGGAGTGCAGTACGAAATTAGGGTGTCCGCCAAGAACAGGCTCGACTACGGTGAGGAGGCTGTACGCCTCTACAGCACTCCAGAGGCCGCTCCGTCCGGGCCCCCCACCAACATATCCTACAGGTAAGCGCTCTTCATTTTTGCTCTCCATAATTCAGTTGCTTTTTTGTGTACAAATGTTGCAAGGTTGGCATTCGTAGCTCTCGATATGTTGAAGCGTAGTTACATGGATATATATCCTCAGAAAGCATAAGATAAGCAAAAAGTCAGTTAGGTTTGGCTGTAGCCACGGTTAGGCTATGGGCACTTCCCAGTCTAACTTTTTCGCCGCCTGCATGTATGTTTTTTGCCAACCAAGTAATTAAATCGCTTGGGCGGCAAAAAACATGCATGCTACAGCGAAAAAGTTCGGTTGGGTAGTGCTCTCAAGCAGTATACTGTAGTATTATTTCAGCTGTTGATAGGCATTTGAGACTACGTCTTTCTTGCCTACTATGCTTCTTTCAGTTTCCATGCCTTCTTTGCTATCTCTTCATTGTTTTTTCTTCTTTATTCCTAACTTGTTTCTATGTTCAGGGTCTCCTTATGTATAATTTCCCAGTTTTCTACATTTCGTACTAAATGTTTTTTGGCTTCTCTGTCCGGAAACCGCTTTTGTTGTGACTGAATTGTTTTAAACAAATAATTTAAAAATTTTAACGATATATTTATGAGAGTTGTATTAATTTGTATTGTCTGCCTATTCAAGGTGCGCGTACGAGACAAAAAAAAAAGGGTTCACTGTCCAATAATTTTCATTTACTGGCTGTTTATCAAAGAAAGCTCAGCACACGTACTTGATGAGCAACAAAAAATCGTCAAACTATAGGACTTGCCGTGCTTAGTTGTTGCGGGGCTGTGACCTGTTCTTTACATGAACGGCCTGCTCCGGAGCTTAAATTGCAATAAGATAATATTTCAATCGCCGGTCTCTAAAATATTGTATTTATTTAATTTGGCACATGATTATTCCTACTTCTCGGGACGAATACAGTACTTTCTATTTCAAAAATATTCATATCACCCTTCGTTCTTCTTAAATTTATCGTGCCTTTAGCTAATCCTGCTAAACATGCACTGTGGCAATAGCTTCTTCTTCCGCTATTTTGAGACTATTTCAATTATGACTTTTAGTATTTGAGCTGTAAACCTTTGTAACTTTTGAGTTGAACTGACAGTTATGAGCCCAGCTAAGCTTCAAAAACTGATAGGTAGTATGTGTACTGAATTATTTTCAGCCTTATAAATCTGCCACTTAATTCAGTCAACTATGCTGTTAAAAGTATGTTGTTTTCATTGTAAACTCGTTGCCGCTGCAATGTTAACTTATTCTGTTAGGTAAGGCTGTTGAGGTATGCCTGTACGTTCCAGTTGATCCTGTTTTAGGTAGCCTACTTAGGCATGTTTTTTTAACGTCACTCTATGCAGCAGTTGAGGCTGATGAGGCCCGCTGCATTACTTGGAACTGAGCCACCGCAACTGACCACCGTGTCGCCTCAGGTACCAGACTCCCGGCACGATCGTGTTCACCTGGGATCCCCCCGCTCCCAGTGAGCGCAACGGCATCATCACTAAGTACGACGTACAGTTCAAGAAAGACGTCTCCCTCAACAACGACTACAACTACTCCGGCAACACGACGTTCAACAAAAAAGTTTTCGATGGCCTCGACGAGAACATGAGATATGTCTTCAAGGTTTGTCATCAGAACGTTTTTAATCTTCTTGATTTACATTTCTAGGGGAATTTTTGCTAATACTTACTGGGGAAGCTTAGACGAAGAAATACTTGATTTTGTGCAGTGTGGAAAAAATTGAAGAAAGAGTGAGGAAAATAGTGAATTTACAAATATTTTAGGACGTAGCGAGAGTGATGTTCGTTCGAATGCCTTCATGCATTTTATATGTATTATTATTTTACTTTCTTAGCATTGCAGGGCTAGCCTACGGTCACGTGCATACAACTGTTTTTAAATATGGATGTACGTATGTGAGCAATCCTCTTTAATTAAATGAATGACTGACTATCTGCTACTTACAACTCTACTCGATAGTAGCGTTACATTTAGAATGTTCGTAATTTATTCCCAATCTTGGCCTTGTACTGCAGCACTATATTATGAGCCACTGACGAGTCTCATTATGTTGATCATCGAGTTAATCTAATGTTGTAAGAAACCTTGATTTGAATGATCTATTCCATCAAAGCGCTAAAAATAGAGCATATGGTTGGATTCGCATCCTCCCCTCAGGAGGCGTAAAATAACAAATGGGTTTAAGTTGTCTATCATTTGCTATGGTTGCCTCAGCTACGAATAGGCCTTCTATCTTTCGTGCCCATTCTGCTTCTTTTAGTTTACATGTTCTCTTTGCTATCTCTTCTTTATATTTTCTTCCTCTTAATTCCTAACTTGCTGTTTCGATGAGAAAAAAAAAGTATCCTGTGTGGGAAGGCGTCTTTTGCATACACATTACATTGAAGTGCCATGATGAACACACAGGTGCGCGCCAACACCAACAAAGGGCCGGGTCCGTTCAGCCAGGAGCTGGTGCTCACTACCCACCAGGACCTGGTGCGCGCCCCCGTCAACCTGCAGGGCATGGCCACCTCCGAGTCCAGCATCGAGATCTGGTGGGAGCCCGTGCCTTCGCACGGCAAGCTCATCGGCTACAAGGTGAGGGTCCTCTCTCACTGCGATTTGTCCCATGTTTTGTAGTGTTATTCAGATATGACCGCTTTGTGGGGGTTCAATACTGTATTCCAGCAGTTGCTTACTGTGAAATATGTACGACTGTTGTTGTTGTTATTGTGTGCTGAAATTCTTCGACCTTTTTTATTTAAATCGATAAAACTATCCATGAGCTTGATTTACGCGTTTATCATGAAAAACAGGAATTTCACAACTGTGGGCATTTTTGCAGGTTTTCTACTCGATGGCCCCCACGCCCGACATGGAGGAGTGGCAGCAGCTGCAGACGGCTGTCACCCACTCGGCCGAACTGCAGAACCTCGAGCAGCACGCCGAGTACGGCATCAAAGTAGCAGCACGCACCCCACAGGTACGGCACGAGTACTCGTTTCTCATTGTTCCGCTCGTCAGGTGCTGTTGCAATACCCTATTATCGTTGCTCTATCCATCTGTTGTAGCAGCACTCAACATTAGATGTCCACTATCAGCGCTTGGTAGACCAGGTCGTCAACAGAATAACAAAATGAGGTCGAGTCTCTAACTTCCATGAATATGTACAGGGCTTAGGACGCCTGTCGAAGATGCTGCGCGTCAATGTGAAGCCCGTGGACGTGCCGCTGCGACTGAGGGCCCACCACGTCACCACCCACTCCGCCAACCTCACCTGGAACCCACCCATCAGGCTGAACCCTCAGCACTACAAGGTGCGTGCTGCAGCTGACGGCCTTTTGTGGGTCTGTCCTGTGTTTTATGTCACTGCAATTATTTGTGAGCATTTAATACAGCAATTTCATGCTGATGGCTGTATGGTATGGAATGGTAAATCTACTTTCTTGTGGATCGCTTTCATTCAATTGTTTTCGGATTTTTGGCCTAATACATGTATGGCTACTGAAGATCGTTTTTTACTCATTAATAGTTAATAGTTCGGTTTAGTTGAATTATGGCCACCACTTTGTGTTCTCTGCTTTTACATTTACATAGTTAATTCACATGCTTGCGTGCTTTCTTCCGTAATTCTGCCTCACTTAAGGCTCTAGTGATCCTGCCGATCTGGGAGCATTTCTGGTTTGAGGAGATTCTGACAGAATTACGTGAGTGAAAGTATTGAAGACTTTTTTAGTTGGTTTTGCTTCTAGAGTGAGAAACATAAACTTCATAAGTATCCATTGCATTTGAGTCGCAAGTAGCGTGTCTCATGTCGTCAGTTCTTAAACTTTTTTGAAGCTCTCCTTGCGTGAATACTTGCTGACTTCCGGCTCTCAGGTGTTCTCAATTTTTGCACTGTTGGAACAAATCCTTGTGAAAATGACCTTTTCAATTTCTTATTTGTGTAATAATTGCATTGAACACACTTCCGTAAACCTTCAGATGTTCTAAATTTGCCTTTCCTTGATCCCTATTTCAGTAGTGAGTACACTTTCTTGAATTTAAATTATACGTTGTTGTTCTTTTTAGGTATTTCCTTTTCCATTCATTTCAACAATGAGGGTCTCCTCTCCAGATAACATACTCTGCGTACAAAGAATTCGTGGATGCCCGCGGAGTGACGCAGGTGCACGAGTTCAAGACCGTGCCTAAGATTGTGGGTCATCGGCAGTACAGCTTCGTGATCGAGGACCTGCGTCCCTTCACTACCTATACCGTCAACGTGACCGCCGTCCCCAGCAGCAACGACTACCGTCCTCCGGCCAGAATTACGGTTACTACGCAAATGGCGGGTAAGTTGCTATGCGCTTGGTCAGGAACTTCACCATTTTGCACCGTCTTCCACTTGGTGAAGGTACCGACGTCAATGGGAAGGAACAATTAGTAGTCTAAATGTTTAGTATCTGAATTAGTCTTTAAATTTTATGTTTCCCACCCACTGTATTTTCAATCATGAATATAAAGGTCACGAGTCATTCATGTTGTCTATGAACTGCAGTATAAAATTATGAAAATATATTTTTTATCTTCTCCGTTAAACAGCTTTCAGTTTTTGGACGTTGTAAAAATGTTTCAACGAGTCGTTCTTTGCCCATGTTGTCGACTTCCGATAAACTGGACTGATCAAAACTTTTTATTTGCTGATAAATTTTAATAAAACTTGCAAATAATGCTGTTTTGGATGAGTCAAGTCCGTAGTAAAAAAAAACGTTCCTACATGGCGCGTGTAATTGTATCCATTAATGGGTTAATGGTTCAAATGGTTCATCAATTGTTAATGGTTCTGAAAGGGGAATTGATAAAGAGTTGTTCTTTGTGATGCTCACCTGTTCCACTTTCACCCTTTGAACGTTTTACACTCTGGGCATTAATCCACTTTGCGTACCAAACTTTATTTTTCTCATTTCATTTTAAATGTTTCAGCCTATGGTGAAATACTCCGGTCAATTATGAAGGACATAACTTAAATTGCTTCTGCATGTGCTTCAGACAGATAAACTGCTGAAGTAGCATCTTAGTACCTCATAAGAGTGTAAGTTAACACTCACTAAAAGCGCGTTTACAAAACTAGACCCTTCAGAAGCATTAAACATCTGACGCCATGATACTGAAGACATTACAGTACTGAGCAGCTCGAATCTTAGCCTGCTATTTCTATTTGCAGCTCCGCAGCCCATGGTGAAGCCAGACTTTTATGGCGTCAAAGGCCCGCACGAAATAGCGATGATCCTCCCCCAGGCTTCAGAGGAGTACGGACCCATAGCCCACTACTTCCTGGTGGTGGTGCCTGAGGAACCTTCCACCCCGACCTCCAAATTTACCTTCAAGCAGCCCGATCAGTACATGACTGACGACGTGAGTGGAAGTGGCAGGTCCTTTTTGTTGGTCGTGGGCCTCACAGTCGCGAAGCGTGAATATCATCAGTTTGATGTTCGTTCTAGAGTGACGTAATGGGTACTTATTTCCATGATTTTAGTGTTTAATATCATTAACTGCTAAACTGTGGTCGTTGAGGGGAATTAATGTAATTTTTATTCTGTAATGGGAGCTTAAACGCACTGTGTGCAGCTGATGGCGAACAAGGCGGGCAGCAAAGAGGCGCTGGCGGAGGGCCCTTACATTGCTGCGAAGTTCATGCACCGCAGCATCCCCTACTCCTTCAGTCTCGGTGACGGCAAAATAAAGGGCGGCTTCAAGAACAGGCCCCTCCAAAAAGATAAGAAGTGAGTGTTTCTTAAAATTTCTTCTATATTTTTGGGAACCTATTATTTTCAAATAATAGGCTTGTTATATAATTTTCTATTCATCGTTACCGGTAAGCTTTTCCTGCCATTGCTGAGTCGTGTTCAAAGTAACCGGGACCGATTCAGTTGCGGTTACAGAAGAATAGAATTATAGTGTTACCATGTCCTTTTTTCCGCTCAAATTCTTGATGTGGAATTCTTAATAATTTTTTTAAATCACTCAAGTCTGACTCACTTTTTCCATAAATTTCATTGGCAATTTGTGCTATTATTGTTGCTGGTGTTGACTGTTGAGAAGAGCCACATGATTCAGTAACAAAAATTTACTACTCGTTTTCGTTGGCAGGGTTTGCATGAAGCCCTAGTAATAAGCAAACAATGCGTTTGATTATGTTAAAAAAATACTCTGCGGTTAAAGTGCGAGAAACCAGCCACGAGCGATGAAAATCCAGATCCTTTTCTTTTTATTCATTGTTGCTTCTACGGTATTTTGATTTTTATTTCACTTCTCAGATACAAGATCTTCGTGCGGGCTGTCGTCGACACTCCAGGCCGGGTGAGTTGCGTTAAGGGAACTATCGTAATTGTGTCATTCTTTGTTATTTTTTGAGAAAAAAGTACATTCGTTTATTTTTCTTGTTTCATTTGCAAAATCGTTTAGTAGTAATGTGTGGTAAGTGAAAAATTCGGTATTAGGCATGGAAACGCATAACTCGTTTATCTTTAGTGATATTTAAAAATGAATTTCTATTGACGAACTTCATTCGGGGACCAATTCACCGTGAATTGTACACACGAGTTTGACTCGTCTAGGCCTCATCCTCCAGCATCGTGAGGAAACATCAAAGTTTTTTAATTTGCGACAAAGTGTAGCCCTAGTAAGTCAGTTAATTAAGACGTTACTTACAAAAACTAAATCCAATGCAGGCTTCGAAGAATGTATTTCGGGAAAGATTATATATGCTCTTAAGTAAAATAAATTATTACGACTCGCAATTTTTGTGATACAACAGTAAATTTACGGTTCAGTAAAAAATATTCTGATGAGAGGATTTTATTTCGATTTTTTTTCTTGTCATATGAAATTCGTGAGTGACACCTTTTAATTACTAATTTTTTTTTCCAGCACCTGTACACCTCTTCCCCGTTCTCGACGCTGATCTCGCTGGACATGAGACCGGCTCCCACTGGGGAGCTTCCGTCTCGGCCCAACCCCTTCCAGCCGAACCACTCGAGCGATCTGTCAGTGCCTCGGTCTCCCTCCCACCCCCAAACCCTCATGATAGTCGGACCCCTCGTCGGCGCCGTCGTACTCGTCGTCATCTGCCTCTTCTGTTTCCTCTTTGTTTGGAAGTGAGTTGCTCAATGGTTATTACGGTTCGAATGGTGTTGAATCGTTACCTGACGTGCGTTGGCGCCATCCGCAAATAACACTAGTATTTTACTGAATTGTTTATGTATTGCTTAGCTCCTACGAGACATTAACGACTTTTGAAATCATGTTGTTTTCCAAATGTCATGTTTCACCCTCGACAGACATCCATCGTTTAGGATTGTGCTATGTACTGTACTTCTTATCATGATTTTTATCTTATTTTTTTCCATTATCTAACGTCCGTTGATTTTCCAGACGCCGCCGGCAGCCGAAGATCCCTGACCAGAGCCAAGTGACGAAGCCTCTGATGGCAGACCTGGGAGGCATGGGGGTGGGCGCCAGTGTGGTGGCTGGCAGTGGTCCTGCATCCGCCCACGGGACACTGAACAGCGCAAAGGGGGCCAGTGTGAGCACGGGGGCGCCGGGCCTGATCAGCAACGGACCTTCCGACCCTGTTGAGCTCAGAAGACTCAACTACCAGACTCCCGCCATGATGAGCCACCCTCCCATACCTGTGCAGCAGCTCGCTGAGCACATCGAGGTGCTCAAGGCGAACGACAACCAAAAGTTCTCCCAGGAATATGAAGTGAGTTGTTCCGTGGTATGTTTTTTGAGGGCTTGCTTTCTTGTGAGGGAATGTGTATTTTGGTGTTTAGGCGGACCAGTTTTCTCGGCCATTTTTTGAAGTTTGAAATTGCATTAGCATTAATTTTTCGTGGTCATATTTAAAATGTTCTTAGCTGAAATTTTTCAAGTTCTAGTTACTCATTATTATTAGAAACTTTCACTGCAACCACCTCTTGCCACATTTCGGTATAATGCTGATTACTTGTTAATGGTTGGAAATGTCGAGCATAGTATTCTGGTCACTTGAGCACACGTTCTTCGTGCATGGGAGAGGAGTTGAACTGTTTAAATTATCCTCGTCATTTGTAAGTTATCGTTCTGTGCTCGTCAGGAAAAGTTTCCTATTAACACATTTCAATGCTTTTTGTGTTTGCTTGCTCGCACTTTTATCAATTATATTTAGTCTTCCCTCAATCATTTACTTTCGATGAGTGACATGGGTATTACAATACTCATGTGTGTGTATCAAATAAGTGTATTTACTTTTAAGGTATTTTAAAAATCAAAAATGCACCATTTTTTGTACCATCTTTATTGGAAATAAACCGTTTTCCTTTTCTTTTCTTTTCTAATACAATCGCTAAGTAGTTTGGAAAAAAGTTTTGCATTGATGAATTCTTGACTTCTTTACTTGTTTGTCAGTATTTAATGGTCTTTTGATTTTGGAAATTTTTCTTACTCTCAAGTTCTCACTGCGGTATAATTACCTTTAAAAGATTTTCATACTGTAGAAATGTGTTTTAATTAATACTTCTTTATTTATAAGTACATGTGTTGTATGAGATTAGACATTCAATGCAGTGCAAGCGATTATTTTCGGTGCGTCGCCGTACTTTGCGCTGTCTGTATCGTTAAATACATGGTGGGGAGGCCAAATAACAGCATCTGAAATGGGTTGCTATACCTTCAATTTTTGATGCAAAGTGATAAGAAATTCCCAATTTGTAGCTAATGAACGTAAGTTGTATTGTAATACAGGAGAAACACTAATAATGTAAAAGAATGTCCAGTAAATGCCCTCCATCCACAATGACACATTACTGCAGACAGTCGTTGAAGTTCCTCATCACATCTTCCTACATTCCAACCGGAATTGTAGCAATTTCACGTCGGATGATTTCTCTCAAACCGGAATGATGCGTGGTTTACCAATGTACATTTTAGACTTCAGGTATCCTCAGAAGAAGAAATTGCAGGGGGTGACGTTGAGCAAGCAGGGTGGGCACAGAACGTCACGATTTCTAGAAATAAAGCGTTCTGAAAAGGTTTCATGGACGAGATTCATTAGAACCTCCGTGGTATGAGCAGTTGCTTCGTCCTGTTGAAACTAGATATTCTGAGTGTCCTATTTCTCTTCCTCCAAATAGGGAATACAACATTCATGAAGCATAACCACGTTTCGCTTTGAAGTCACCGTCACTGCTTGCTATGATTATCACATTTGGTGCTATCTTTCCCTTGCAGTCTATCGACCCCGGGCAGCAGTTCACGTGGGACAACAGCAACTTGGACGTCAACAAGCCCAAAAACAGGTGGGCACAATCTGCCTCATTTTTTCAACATTTTTTGTATTAGAACGTTCCTTGGAGCGGTGTCGCTAATTTGAATGACAACATCTATCTCTGTAATCAGTAATATCTGATCTGGCAGTCCAACACTCTGTGTCTCGTAGTAAGAGTAATAAGTTTTCATGAGTATTGAGGATTTGTTCTAGAATTGGCCTGAACTCTATTTTGGCAGAAAAATTCCTAGGTTCAACATTGTGTGGCGAATGAAAATACTAGTGCTGAGATGCTGATGTAATTTATGGGGGAAATTTTGTTCGAGTAGTTATGCTTTGTAAGATATGCGGGTAACATTAAGTTTGAAAGAACTCCCCTCAGGGGGATACAACTATTGCATCTATGGGAATTAGCGCTCCCAGGGGAACCATGTGAGGGCCCGAGGTAAAGGTTAGGTAGGCTTCCTTTTTGTTGTAATAAAATAGGTTTTTGTTTCGTTACGGACCATCTTTTTTCGGTTCACTGCTGTCCTGTTTTTCAGCACCTACTACTTTCTTCTTCAACTTATTTCTTGTTTCATGAACTTCTTTCCTAGCTTACTGTTTCTGTGCACCTTGTGCATAGATTCCGCGTTCCCTCAACTCCATACTAAATGGTGCCTTCCTCTTTCCTCTCTTGGAATATCTTTGTCGTGGTTAAGGGAGGCTAAAACTTTCTTATATAATAATAATAATAATTTGAAAGAACTGCCCTCCTTCGTTGTAAGTCTTCGCCAAAAAACTACGTTCTACAGTTTGTATTATCATGTGAGCCATGTGAGCCATTTATTAAAATCTACTTCAACAATCAAATGGGCTTGACCATGGGTCCTGCTGGCTTAATTGGTTCTGCTGGCTCACTGAAATGGTTTCTGCTGGCTTACTCATTTAGAAACACTTGATACATTTCTGCTTTAGTAATGAATCTTCATGTTGCTGATGCTCCTCCTGTTGTATTTTTTGCAGCGTGAATTTCACTGATTCTGTCAATTAGTTTATAAGCTTCAAATATGTGGCTTGCACTGGCTTTCAAGTTCGCCCATCAATTTTTATGCCTATTTGCTTTACTGTGTGGTTTAGTCATGCCTCAAGGAATAGAAATTTATATCCTATCGTATTATTTTGGAAAACCTTTCGCCATTTTTTTCATTCATTTCCCTTGACAAATACTTTTAAACTAAGAAAAATTCATCAATTTTTGCCGCAATTTCTGTTATTGAGTTCTATAGACGTGCAGTTTTCACGGATTAATTTAATCATTCTTTCTTTGTTAACTGTCAGTTCCGTAACTCTCTTACGGAGCTTAAGCACAAATATAATGTACAAATTTCTAACTCATAATTCGTCCCATCAATGTGTTGCATCTAGGAGAATTAGCACTCCCAAGAGGGAGATGAGGGATACCGAGCTAAGATTTAAGTAGGCATTATTTTTGTTGAAATCAAATACTTTCTGTTTTGTTAAGGGCCATCTTATTTCGGTTCACTGCTGTCCTGTTTTTCAGCACCTCTGCCTTTCTTCAATTTTTATTTTGTTCCTAACCTTTCTCAACTTACTTTTTCTATGCCCAGGGGATCCTGAGTGGGAGCATACCTTGTGCGTAGATTCCGCTTTCCTTTAACTCCCTCCTTAATGGTCCTCTCTGTAAGCATCTTTGTTGAAGTAAGGGAGACTGAAACTAAGTTATAATCAATCAACGCGTAACTCGGCAGGTACGCGAACGTAATTGCATACGACCACTCCCGAGTGACGCTGCAGCCTCTAGACGGCGTGCTGGGCAGCGACTACATCAACGCCAACTTCTGTGACGGCTACAGAAAACCCAACGCCTACATCGCCACACAGGTGAGCCCCCCTTAACCTTCCTCAAGTCGGAAATAATCTTTACTTGTATAATTCCTGACGCGTGTAACTCTTGAAGAACTTGAAGAATTGTTTCTGTAGTTGATATAGTTGAAGTGCATAATGTGTTTGTGTACTACAGGGCCCTCTACCGGAGACATTCGGGGACTTCTGGAGAATGTGCTGGGAGCAGGGCTCGACCACTCTAGTGATGATGACCAAACTGGAGGAGCGAACGCGAATTAAGTGTGATCAATACTGGCCGGGCCGCGTCTCCCAGACGGAGGCCTATAATAACATGCACGTTACCCTCACTGATGTACAGGAGCTCGCTACCTACACCGTCCGCACCTTCCAGCTCCAAAAGGTAATGAAAATTACACAAAACAAAGCTTCCATACTTCGTGTGGGAAATAAAAGTTCTCTGTGACTGAAATAGTAAAATTTCAGAGGATAAGCTCCATGTATCAAGAAGCAAGAGCATTTTCCAGTATCTTATAGTGAAAGTAATTAGAGCACTTGATGCAAAACACCTTTCAAAATTAGTTATTTTGCTTTATGTAGAATTACACTTCATTATTTGCCGTTAAAATTGAATGGAATCAATGATCATTCATTTTTCTGCAAGTAATTATGCTGTATTTTTTATACAGATCCATACCAGTAATTTTTTAGTCTCTGTGAGGGTTACGTTCGTACCATTTGAGTTCACAAAATGCATAGAAAATTGCACCTTTTCGCATCGTTCTTCTGAGCCTCCCACGAGCTGAAAATTGTGTTCTCGTTCAGATGGGCGGTCCAGAGCGACGCGAGATCAGGCAGTTCCAGTTCACAGCGTGGCCTGATCACGGGGTCCCTGACACTCCCACGCCTTTCCTCACCTTCCTGCGGCGCGTGAAGCAGTGCAATCCTGTCGACAGCGGCCCCATTGTCGTCCACTGCAGGTCATTCATTGTTTGTTTCTCTCTATTTAATTTCAGATTAAGTTTCGTTTTCTGATATTGCAGCCATTTTATGTATTCACTGCGTCAACAGTTACGAGGTCAAGGTAGTGGCCTCTGACGACAGATGATCGGCAGCGTTAAGTGATTATTACTTCGGGGTGCAGGTATGGTATATCTCGTACTGTGCAAGGTGTGGCTACGGTGCTTTTCTTGTCGTGCGGAACAGTAGTTTATTTAAATTTCCTTTTGAAATGTGGATGGAAAATCTGTATTCTATTCATGTTACTTTTTACTTACACGACGATCACGAATACTTTTTAAGGCCTGGTAACTACTATGACGGAAAAAGTTATTTTAGTTGAATACTTTCCAATTTTTCTCTTACAATGTCATTTGGATTGAGTAAGTTAGATGCCGGTAAACTTCCATTCATGTAAAACCTGCCTCTGTCAAATGAAAGGAGCTTCGAGAACCAAGTGCTCATCTCAGTCGGAGAATGGTTGAAGTTCAACCATCCAACTCGGTCAAAGGTAGGTTAAAGATAAAAAATTTAGAATGCATTAAATCATTCTTACTAGGTGTGATTCATTCGGACAAGTCTAGACTAACCACAGATGACTGACTGATACTGATGGTTACAGCGCGGGTGTTGGCCGGACGGGTGCGTTCATTGTGATCGACGCCATGCTGGAGAGGATCAAGACGGATCGCACCGTTGACATCTACGGCCACGTGACCTGTCTCCGCGCCCAGCGCAACTACATGGTGCGCAGAATTAGCTTATGCTCCTTCGTTTTCAGTTACATTTTTTCTCGCGATATGCATTGTTAAACTGAAGCCGCTTCTCACGTTCACTTTGAATAGATTATTGAGTTTAATGTTGATGACTTTATTTTGGTCGAAAATATTTTGTTTCTCAGTGTCTAAAATTCATTCAGAATGAAGCACACTCACACTTTGAAATCTCGGTGAATATGTGTGCCCATGTTAGGCCTCGGTTCAAAACCGACATACAGCTCCATTTCGCACTTTACTATAGTCTTTATTTTCTTATCACTGTTCTCATTTTACGCGTTACCATGATCTTCATTTTACGCGTTGCTGTAGTTTTTATTTTGTGCGTTATTATGGTTTTCAAAAGATCTGTAGCCAATGCTCGTCCAACGCTTTTATTAAGTTTGTTTGTGATAAAATCAACCTCAGGTGTAAATTGAAGCTTTGCTTTAATAAAAAACGTTGATACTCCAGAATCGCTTGCTAAGAAGTTTTTATTTTTGATATGTTTTCATTTCACAATTGGGAAGCAGCATAATTTTTTGCACCCTTCATACTATAACAATTACACTTATCAGCTTTAGTCTACTTTTTACCTAAGTTCTCCCCTGATCTCCGGAGACCAACAAAAACTCTTTTACTCTTTTTAAGCGCCTTCTCAGCACCCGTTGCTCAATTGAAATATATAATTTAGCTACGTCTGTATCATCAAAAAGGTTGAATTTATTATTTTTGTTTATTGAAGTACAGCCTTATCCTTCCCTTCGTGGAGAAACAGCTATTGTACCTATGAGAATTAGAGCTCTCAGGGGAAATATGTGAGATCTCGAGCAAAAAGCTCTTATGTTGAAATGAAATTTATTTTACGGACCATCTTATTTCGGTTCACTGCTGTCCTGTTTTTCAGGTCTACTAATTTTTTTTTCAACTTTTATCTTGTTTCATGAACCTCTTACTTAACTTACTGTTTCTGAGCAAATTGTGCATAAATTCCGCGTTCCTTCAACCCCCTACTAAATGGTGTCTTCCTCCTTCCTTTCTTTGGAACGTCTTTGTTGCGATTAGGGAGGCTTAAACTGACATCTAATGTAATCTACAGTCTTGTCCTAAATTACTGAGCAGAAATTAATTCCCGAAGATTTTCTAAAATATAATAATTTTTATATTTTAAATTTTATGGAGACATGTATGATACATTCAGTGCTTAATTTTTTAGTTAATTCATTGCTGCTATATAAAGTACAACCAGGGGTGTGAACCGTTTTTATTTATTAGTATCCATTATTCAGGATCGAATTAAATTTATTAATTAAAGATAGAAAACAGCGACACATTTTTTTGCTACGTTTTTTAAAGCGTCTGAAGTTTTCAATTATTCGGAGCATCCACGCTTGCACAGTTTTATCATATTTTGACATTCGTCTGAAATAATCTTCGCTTGTTCTTGTAATTTTTTTAACAAATCTAATATTTACTGAATATCTCATCATAAAAATTTTGCTCAAGAATCCGCAATAAGTTTGCCAATGGATACATGTCCGGACTCGGAAGAAGCCGTCCATTGCCTCTATTCCTTAATCCTTTAGATAGTTCAAAAAACTTTGTTGAATTACAGAACACATTATCCTGTGTACTCGTAAATACAAGAGTTTCAAATCCTGAGTTCTGTAATATAGACATAACATTTTGTTGCAGGACTTCTTGTGCACAACTGCATTGAATTTATTTTAACTGGGAGTACAAGAGGTGACGTTCTTAACACTGCCCCAGCCAAATTGAATTATTTTCTTAAGTTAGTTTAATTTTAAATTCTCACTAATTCTCCTTCGTACAAACTGTTTACCATCACTTTCGAATGCATTAAATTTAGATTCATCACTGAAGAATATTTTGTTCCATTGTTCTTCTGTGTAATTGACTTGTTTGTTAGCGAGGGTTGTTCAGTGGTTCAGTTATTCAGTTATCAGTGGTTTTACCGAGGAGACATCACACACATGTAGGCATAGTTCATGCAATCTTCTGAACACACTCTGTCATGAAATGTTGATGTAGTCTTCACTCTTCAACGTACTAAGAGATATTAACTGCAGGTACAAAGCGGTGTGTTAGTGCTAAACGTCGCATTACCTACTCTGTCCACTCCTACTGTAGGTTTCCTTGCTCTACACGGTTTCTTGTAGAATTGGGTTAATTTGGGTGACAATAATTTTAGAATGATTCATCTTACAATGAATTGTCCAAGTGCGTCATTTTCCTATTACTAGTTCACCATTCCCTATTTACAAGTAGTACCTACTTTGCGTTGTTTTAGCATGGCTACAGTAGTAATGCTAAGCAATCTTAGCCTTTTTATTCCAAATCTCCCAATAATAATGAATTTGATACTTTGAAAGTTCCACGATTATTCTTATTATTGTGGCCGAATATTAGCCCATTTTAAATTTTCATCTTATTTAATGCACTTCGGTCGTCATGTCTACGAGAGCAATTATGTTTCAATAACCCATGGTACATATTGTGACTTCGGCTGAAAAGTTGTTATGACCATCGTATATTTTTGTATTATTTAGGATCAAAACGAGGCAAATAGATGCGGTTGAGGTAGATGAGAATGGATTAGGTTTGATAGGTGTTAGTTCGTGTACATAAAAAGTATTCAGTTCGTCAGGTTAATTTTATGGGTAATGTTGAGGTTAATGGTTAGGCTAAATTTTGAATAGGATTATGTTAGACACGGTTACGCATGATCGTATGCTATAGATTGTGGTCTAAATAATTGGAATGTTTCTAAAATAATGATGAAAATGGTGATAGCTATTATTATTTGTTAAAAGGTTGACTTCCGCTTAGTTGAGTTAACATAACATGAGGAAACTCAGTGAAGTGCGAGTTCAAGTTGCCTCACAGGGGCACAATTATTGTGTCTCGGTTGGCGCAGCTCGCTACTTTTCTCCAGGTGCATGGGATCGGCAATAGGTTTGGGTTGTTAGGTTTTTCCATCTTATGCCATGGGACTGGCGCTCCTGGAGGAGACACTGCCGGGTCACCTCAACTACAGATAGTCGTTTGACACTACTATTTTCAGGCCCATTCTACTTCTTTCAGCTTTCATGCCTCTTCACCATCTCTTTCTTGTCTTTTTTCCTCTTACTTCTTAACTTGCTGTTTCTATGTGCATGATATCGTGCGGGAAACACAGCATATACATAGAACCCCATTTTCTACAGCCCGTATTAAATGGTCCCTTCTTTTTGCTTTCTTGAGATCGCCTTTGGTGTGGCGACGGAATCGTTTTCTAATTAACGAAATAATAGTAATGGCGCTACTCGCAACACTGACAGAGGAAGGCGTAACCATCGCGATGAGACGGAAAGGTGAAATGAGAGGAAAAATAAATGATGAAGACGTACGTGCAGGAAGCCTGTTGGACGGTATATCGAGCTCCCTGTTAGAAAGAAACGGAAACATTAAATGCCTAATAACAAATCAGAATCAACAATTATCTCTTAAAACACGTGTTCCAAATTTTTTGGTGGATACCTATTGGGTATCGATTTTAGGGTGTGTCAATAGAGGAGACTCAGCGTTCAGTTATGACTTCAACTCTATTCCTACACGCTGACAGTGAAACCGTTCTTGTCATCATTATTTTTGCACGGTGCTGATGACGACTGTCAAGTTCGAAAGAGCTCATTCTCATTTACTCGTGTATCTGTGCGTAGCTGTTATCTTTGAGTTATTCGTGTTGAATTCGAACTTAACTTAAGTTCTTACTACTAACTAGATTAAAGAAGGATACAACTTGGAAACGAATGTTGACTATGTTAACGGATGATTTAGCTGTGATAATTTGCAGTCTTTGCGCGTTTATTTCATAATATTGAATTTCCATGTTAGTTTTTGAAAAAAAAATTCAACGTTTATAGACGCGACTCGTTATGTGCGCCTCCAGGTTCAGACGGAAGACCAGTACATGTTCATTCATGACGCGCTGCTGGAGGCCATCGTCGCGGGCAGCTCTGAGGTGGCGGCCCGCGCCCTGCACGCCCACATCCAGCGCCTCCTGCAGCCCACTGATGACAACGTCACCGGCATGGAGGCTGAATTTAAGGTGGCTTTCTCTTTATCTTATTAAGATGTGTTAAGTGAACACCGTCACTCTGTTCTGTGTGCCTCCAAGGAAAGAAGCTTGTGATCTTCTGATATGACATGTGTCCCAGTTGCAACATCTTTTTCTGTATGTTTTACGCTTATGATTGAAGTACTATTTTGAGAAGGGCATGAAGAAATGAAACCAGACCGTCTCATTGCTGACTTGACCACACCAGACCTTACCGCTTGCTACCGTACAATATAATAATATGGCAAGCCGCACCAGACTACACTAGACCATAGCGTAGACTGTACGACTATGAACCTCATGAGATTAATCTGGACCATATCATAACAGACCGTACGAAGCCATGCTAGACCATGCCGTAGCTGACCATCCTTGACAATACTGGCCCATACCTGACTATGCTAAAGCAGAGCATACTTGATCATAGTAGGCCAAATCATAGCAGACCGTACAAGATTATATCAGACGATACGAGATCGTGCTATAACTGACCGTACTAAACAATGCTGGACCATACCAGACTATTCTATAATAACTATGTCGAAGTAAATAGTACGATAATACTGGACCATACCCAATCCCAACATACTGAGTCATACCAGACCATACAGATCATACCAGACCATAATGGTACCAAAGCAGATCGTCCCAGATAATACAAGGCTAACCCTGATCATGCCGGACCAAATCGTTCCATCAGAATCGATCAACAAAAGACACCTAAATAGATTACCCGATGTCTTCACACGCATATCTAGCTTATCGGGCCGTTGTACGCAGTGCGTAACCACAGTGATGCGCAGTTTGAACTAATGGTTATTTCGGTTGCAGCGTGGAAATTTTACGTGTTCCCTTTACCACGTTTCCTGGTACCAAGTGTATTTGTTTATATGTGTGGAGGGAACATTGCTGAATATTGACAAGGATTTGATAGAAGGTACATTCTAACTAGAGTGTATCTAGTCGACCTGCACCTTTACGTGGTGGTACTATTAGTATACCTACTTGTCTTTGAAATACATTAGATAATTAATGTAAAATAACAGGCTGACCTCATTTAATTATTCTTGATAGCTTGTTGTAGGTAGAACCAACGCAGGCGGCCCCCCCTCCATCGGGGTTTTGTATTATTTGGTTCTATTATGTAGATTATTAAACCAATATCATCTGAGGAGCTTGTAAGCAGTTACAAGGTGCCCCCTAGCGATTGTGCTAGGGGGAGCCAACCGGGGTCTCCCCAGTACGCGATGGAAACCCATCAATCCCTACCTGCCGCTGACGACCTGGAAACTCAAATGGATACTGTTAGTTCTGCTCTAATGCAGACTAACGATTTGCCTCCTCTAAGTGTGGACCCCACACAAGGAGCGAGTGCCGAGACTGAGTTGAATAATGGAAAAAATCAGACGAATGAGAGAAACTTGTGTAACGAAGACGCTTCAAAGACCAAAACAGTGGAAGCTGAGGCAACCCGAGAGCCTAACAATGATGAAGAAGCTGTGACCGGAGATGAACAGAGCATCTGGAAAACGATGAACCGTCGACAGGTGGAGAGGAGACGACGAGATGACCGGCGAGCGCGTCAGATGCTGAGACTGGAAGGAATGTTCGAGAACTCCATACCATACTATGTCAAATATTATACTGTACGATTCCCTGGGGTCAATATCTCCAGAGATTTGAACGTGTTGCTGGCAGAACGCGACATTACTAAGACGATTGGTACTCCAAAGAAAATTGTAAAATCTGGCTATAACAGTCTCCTCATAGAGACAAATAGTGTGACCCAATCAGATAAACTGATGAAACTGGACCGCATTGGCGGAAAGGGAGTAGTAATAGAGCCCCACCGGTCACTCAACACTGTTCGTGGTGTAGTCCGAAGTAAGACTTTCGGACAGTGTTCTATGGAAGAACTGAAGGACCACCTAGCTGACCAGGGAGTGATTGACCTGCGGCGAATAGAGCTGAGGAGAGATGGCGAGAAAGTTGTTACCGACACATACATCCTGACATTCCAAAAGCACACGGTGCCAAGAGCTGTGAAATTGTCATCTTGGCACAGTGAGCTCGTAGAAGAATATAAAGAAAGACCGCAACAATGCTTTAAATGCCAACGCTATGGCCACGTTGCAAAATACTGCCGCAGAGAAGCAGACACGTGCTCCCGATGTGGGCAGGAAGGGCATCAAAAGAGCTCCTGTCCTAATGCCGTCCGATGCTATCATTGCGGGCAGCCTCATTACTCAAATGATAAACAATGCCCAAAATATCAAATTGAAAGTGAAATTTTAGCCACTCAACAGAGATTGAAGACCTCTCGCTCAGAAGCCATGGACCTCGTTTTGGAGAAACATCCGGAGCATGAGCGGATGTATAGCGCGGTAGTTAGGGGAGATACAAGTACCCCTGCGGAAGAACCCAACCCTGCTGCTCCTCAGGAATATATGCCACAACAGCCGACTCACACTGAACAAGAACCTGCAAAACCAGAAATAAGGCCAGTTCAGGCAAAAAACAACAATGAACAACCTCCTAACCAAACCACTGCGTGCACTGATTCCACTCCTCGCAACGCTAAATCCACTCCAGCTACAGCTGATGTAAAATCGAAGACCACCGATTCAATTAGTACAAGCTCAGGAACTCCAACAGTTGCCGTATCCCAACCCATCATTTCACCGAAAAGGACGACGCAAAAAGAAATAAATAACGCCATACTCTCTAAGCCCAAGGTGCCTACAGTCTACAACCGACAACGAAAACAACTGGAGCCAAACGGAGAACCCCCTAAAACAGTGAAAGGCCAAAAACCTACGCCAGCTTCTCTCACCAAATACTCTTTCAAGCGGAGGGAGGCAACTTCCAGCCTTACAAACCTCCAAGGCTATGGAAGCGACGATGACGATGGCAACTCCAGTAGAAACTCAATGACCTACAAACCAAAGCCTACTGCACCAACCAAGAAACAGCGGACGACATCGCCACCATCAAGAAGCCGAGACCGAGCATCGAGATCAGCAGAAAGCCAAAAAATTCAAGTGATCGGAACCTGAAGGAAAACAAACCAGTACCTCTATTTGTAAATGAATTTTGATTCATTTATTCAATGGAATTTAGAATCGTTTCGAACCAAATTCTGTGAACTTAAACAACTCCTCAATCTATACCACCCTGCATGTGTCTGCCTTCAAGAGACCATGCTCCGGGACAGAACGGTGACACCACCCACTCAGTACTCTCTCTATACCTCTGGTGTGACCCGCGCTGATGATCACGAGCGGGGCGCTGCGATATTGATCCACAGGACAATACCGCATCACCGGATTGACTTGCGTACCACATTGCAAGCAGTAGCACTACGTATTAATCTGCACCGGACATACACCATATGCTCGGTCTACTTGCCGCACATCAATATACAACACCAAGAAGTTGAAAATTTGATTTCCCAGTTGCCTACCCCGTATATTATAATGGGGGACTTCAATGCTCGAAACCAACTATGGAATGACAACGTGGTAAATGATAAAGGACAACTCATGGAAAGAATAGTAAGAGAAAATAGCATCTGTATCATGAACGACGGACAACCAACACATTTTCACAGGCAGACGGGATCCCTCTCTGTCATCGATTTAACACTATGCTCTCCTGACTGCTATCTGGATTTTAAATACCATGTTAATGCAAACCTTTATGACAGCGATCACTACCCTATCCATCTCGATCCTGTCCATCCTCAAAATATGCAAGCCAGATATGAACGGTATGACCTAAACAAAGGAAATTGGACTCTGTTTAGCAGACTGACCCAGTTGTCAAGTGAGGATATCGACCAGCTGAATGGAAAGAATGTTGAGGATCACACAGCTACTTTGACCAACATCTTACAGCAAGCTGCTGATACATCCATACCTCGCAAGAGCGGCTCTCTACCGCGACCACCGGTACCGTGGTGGAACTCTGAGTGCGAAATTGCAAAACGAGAGCGTACGCGAGCTGAAAGAGCCTTGGAAAGATGTAACAATGCGTATAACAGGATCCGATACAATAGAGCAAAGGCAATCTGCCGGAAGACCTTCCTGACAAGTAAACAAACGTCCTGGAAAGCTTTCATCAGTAGTATAAATACTAAAACCAGCCTAAACTTGGTATGGAAAAAAGTCCAAAAGCTGTCCGGAAAATTTAAATTGACTCCAACCCCAAAATTGAGAGATCCCCGTACGAACAACCTGACTGAAACATTGCTGGAAGCTGCGGAGATGCTGGCGGGACACTTCTCATCAGTGAGTGAAAACGCAACCGTCGACGCGTCCTTCACGCGATATAAGGAAAGGTGGGAAGGAAGACCGCTGCGCTTGGGGGGAGACAAAGAAGCATACAATAGCCCCTTAACCATGTCAGAACTTAAAACTGCCCTACGCACAACCAGCGATAGCGCTGCTGGCCATGATGACATCTCGTACAGCATGATTAAAAAAGCCCACGAAACCTTCCTCCCTGCAGTACTCTCTCTCTTCAACAAAATATGGTCCCAGCAGGTATTTCCAGCAACTTGGTCACTGACGATAATAATAGCAATTTTAAAAACTGGTAAAGATCCGACATCTCCAAATAGTTACCGTCCAATTGCTCTCACCTCATGCTTAAGCAAACTGCTTGAAAAAATTGTTAACAGGAGACTAGTCTGGTTTTTGGAATCAACTAGAAAAATAGTAAATATCCAATCTGGCTTCCGGAAGAACCGAAGTACCACCGACCATGTGGTGACGCTGTCATCACACATCGCTTCGAGTATTACTTCAAAGAATCATCTTATAGCCGTCTTCTTTGATCTACAGAAAGCAAATGACACCGCATGGACATACGGAATCCTACTGAAACTTCAGAAATATGGTATACATGGGCACCTTCTTGCTTTCCTAAGCAACTTCATGAATAATAGAAAAATTAGAGTCCGTCTCCAGAATGTCCACTCGTCAACCAAAAGCCTCCAAGGAGGAGTCCCTCAAGGAAGTATCCTCAGCTGCTTGTGTTTCCTTATTGCCATAAATGATATCGCTGATGAAATTCCGCAGAGTGTCCAGCGGCTTCTATACGTAGATGACTTTGTCATCTATGTGTCGGGCAAAAAACCGGAGTGCCTAAAACGGCAATTGCAGATCGCTATTAACCACCTCACGCAATGGACAGCAACCACTGGATTTCAATTCTCCCCATCCAAAACAGTGACTATGCATTTCTGCCGTACTCGTGGCTGTCTGAAAGCCTCTCCCGAACTTCATCTAAACAATGCAGTGTTACCACATGTTGAGCAATTCAAGTATCTAGGATTAATCTTTGACTCGAGCCTTACCTGGCGGCCCCACATCCAATCCCTCAAACGAGCATGTTCACAACACATAAACCTAATGAAAGTCATATCCCATACCCAGTATGGAGCAGATCGGCAAACCTTGCTCCGTCTTTATATGGGGCTACTAAAGCCAAAATTGGACTATGGCTCAGAAGCTTATAGCTCTGCATGTGCTACCCTAATGAACTCATTGCACACTGTGCAGAATTCTGCCCTTCGTGTGGCCACTGGTGCATTCAAAAGTTCACCTATCTTATCACTCCATGCAGAAACCGGAATAAAACCTTTAGCATATTACCTGGAAATAAAGATCGTAAACTACTACCTTAGACTGCTCACTGATCCTGCTCAACAAATTCTCTCAAAAATTCGCTGTGCTTCGGGACGCCTGCATGCAAACGAAAGAAACCCCAAACCATTTTATGTTCGCCTGCAAACTATACTAAGGAACTATGACATCTCACTGGAGTGCGTGGCTCCGGAGAGCGTCTCCCCCATCGCGCCGTGGGTCTCTCCCCCAGTAGCTGTGTGCAGTGAACTGGCTGACCTGCGTAAGCGACTGCTTGGAGCGGCCCCATCCAGAGCCCTCTTCCTCGATCACTTCGTACGTCACTCTGAAACAGCTGTCTTTTTTACCGATGGATCTAAAACTGAACATGGCACAGCATATGCAGCCGTCCATGGGTTAAACATACTAGCGGTCAAACTCTCATCAGTGGCTTCGGTGTTCACAGCTGAGTTGTGTGCAATACTGTCCGCGGTGCGCGCATCTCGATCGGTGGATACGAGTATGATCACAATCGTCTCCGACTGTCGTAGCGCCCTACAAAGTATCATAAAACCCTGCAACACCCATCCTATAATAACGCAGATCTTAAAGCTGATGACTGAGATCGGAAAAAATTATGCATTGTGCTGGGTGCCTAGCCATGTGGGTGTGGCGGGAAACGAGAGAGCTGACGAGGCTGCACAGTCTGCCACCCAACGAGAGCGCCAGATACGCAAAGGAATGCCTCGCGGAGACTTCGCATGTGCCTTTAAAAGACTCGTCCATCAAAACTGGAATCATGACTGGCGTGAAGTGACTGAGAACAAACTCCGAGAAATTAAGGACACGACACAACCCCTCCGAACAAGCTGCTGGACCAACCGGGAGTGGGAGATAAAGCTGTGTCGCCTCCGTATTGGACATACACTTCTAACGCATGAGTATTTGATGAACAGGACTGCGCCGCCGCAATGTCACCAGTGTCAAGTTACTGTGAGTGTAAAACACATTCTCACCGAGTGCCAACGATATGCTGCACTAAGACGCCGTTACTTCGGTCAGAGCGAGGTGGTGATGAGCGAGTTACTGGGAGACTCTGGCCCGGTTGAATTGGGGGGAGCCCTCTATAGGTTCCTCCAAGAAGCTGACTTATTCTATGTAATCTAATCTACCATGAGGTGTAAATTATAAAGACCATGTAAATTAATAGTGATGCCATTTACAATTTTAGTTTAAATTGTGCTTGAAATGTAATACGCTACTGCGACTCACTGTGCGGATCACTTGTTAGTGGTAACGGTGGTTAAACAATTACAATAATAATAATCGGTTGCAGCGTTTGGCGAACATCAAGGCACAACCTTCACGCTTCGTGAGTGCCAATCTGGCCGTGAACAAGTTCAAGAATCGCCTCGTCAACATCCTGCCATACGAAAGCACTCGCGTCTGCCTCCAGCCTCTGCGTGGTACCGAGGGCGCAGACTACATCAATGCCAGCTTCATTGACGGATACAGGTCAGTAACCTTTTTGTTGCTCCATTCACGTTTTAGAAAATTAACAAGTTCTGACGAATGATATCTGATTCTTTATGTGCATAATTTTATGAACAGTTTTTATTGATGAACATATTACAGCACATGAATTTTTTTTTCGCTTAAATTTTTGTCTGACGTTAGCAGCTTCCAAGATGGTGATATAAAATACCTTAATATGAGATGAAGGAAGAAATTAAAGAAGAAGTAGAATATACAAAGGCTATTTTCGGAAGAGGATCGCTGATGTGTTTAAGGGTTAAACTTTATTTTTACTACATTGTAATTATTTATCAAATGTGCAAATTCTGAACGGTTGGCACAGTAGTTGGTCATCGACGGGAAGATATTTTTTCGACAATAGTGCTGCTGCTTGAATTTTGTACGAGCAGAAAAGCAAGCTGGAAACGAAAACGAATGCACCTTATGGCTCATGACCATATTAGCTGCAACTTCTAATCATTGTATTCTTAGAATTTGTTCACACTTACTCTTGTTAGAGCTAAGTACAACAAAATGATCATTCTACTTGCTGGCGCATGACTCGTTAGCTAAAAGCTACGTTTTCCTACTCAGCTTTTGTTTTAAAGTCACGTAACTTTTCACCCGATCCTTTTTTATCGCTGTACCTGCCCAACCTGAAATTTATGGTTAAATAAAGTATTAACTTAGTATTTTTTATAAGGGAGGAGATTTTCCTCCGGGAAATCAAATTGATCTTGCAAATGCACTACATTGCTCTAACAAGGTTCTGACTGGCGATCTATGTTATTTAACTTTTTATTGATATTTTAAGAACTAATTTTCCAGTTTGTATTTTTACATTTATAACTTCTACGCTGTATTTAGAACGCTGGAAATAATTCACTGAAAATGAGCGCAACTTGTTTTTTGTTAATGATTATTATTATTATTATTATTATTATTATTATTATTATTACCTACCACGTATATTTACAGGATTCAGAAGAGTCTATGAGAAACTTGGTTTCTTGACGTTCTTAAAGTATGTGTTCTGTTGTTTTGAATGAACCTTGCTCGGTTCGCAGGTACCGATGCGCCTACATCGCCACTCAAGGCCCACTGCAAGAGACCCTCGATGACTTCTGGCGGATGCTGTGGGAGCACAACTCTACCATCGTTGTCATGCTCACCAAACTCAAAGAGCTCGGCCGGGCAAGTCCTTACTCTTCAATTATTATCCACTGTCCAGTGTTCAAATAAGTTTCGTAGAGTTTCATGTTCAAAGCTTGAGCTAATGATTAACTGTGTTTTTTATTGTTTCTATTGTCAAACATCATTTTAGCTCCAATATTTGTCGTAAGACGAAGCTTATTTAATTTAATAGTCAAATACTCTGTTTTCATGTTTTACGAAGTTTACAATGACGTTAACACCCACGCACACCTACTCGTGGTACACGTGCACTCTCTGGCAATTCGCACTCTCTTGCTACGCGCACGCTCTTGCAACTCGTACTTTCATCCATCACGCACCCTCAAGTATCCCACTATCTCGTGCATCACACATCCTCATACTACAAATGCTCATTCCTGCTACAAGCATACTCATGCAACACACACACTCATGCAACACAATCATTCGGGCAACACGTGCACTCCACTGTTCGCGCACTCGCGCAACATGGAAAGACAATTTTGAAATGTTTTTTTATTTTTGGGGGGATTTCCCTTGCGTTTCAAGTTTCGTTATTGTCTGCTGTAGAACAACTCTTGAAACATCTCAAAGTTGACTGTTCGTGTTACCGAAACCAATCCAGTTCAAACTCGAGCAATTTACACTTTATCGTACTTGATTATGTGATACATCTTGGCTTACTTACAATTGCAGTGAAATGTAAAACTTACGGCGATTTCACTTTTCAGGAGAAGTGCTACCAGTACTGGCCAAGCGAGCGCTCCCAGCGCTATCAGTTCTTCGTGGTGGACCCTCTCACTGAGTACAATATGCCCCAGTACATCCTGCGCGAGTTCAAGGTCAGCTCACGTGGTTGCTCGCCTTCTTTCTTCTTATTTCTGATTATTTCGTAGCCTCTGAAATTTCGCAGTATCGTAATAGACATCGATCCTCCAAAACTTCAATCTATATATGTAACTTGTTGATTTTTTGTGTATTTCAACTGTTGTTAGTTCGAAATTTAATATATACTTCTCAAATTGGTCAATTAATGGTGGAAGATTCACCAGATTCTGTTATTTAACCAATCTGAACTAAAACGAAGCAATTTGTTTTGATGGATGTAGGTATTTCTCAAATAACCATTATATTTTAAATTGAATTTTTCACTGCTTACGATTGAATTCATACTTTTCAGGTAACTGACGCACGAGATGGACAGTCCCGCACGATTCGCCAGTTTCAGTTCATCGAGTGGCCCGAGCAAGTAAGCGAGAAGAAATAACCGTTTAACCCATTTAACTCACAAGACATTTTATGTATTGCTTATTATATTCCCTATAACGTGTTTTTTATTTTAATATTGCTCACCTCGTTGTCGTTTAATTATTACAATCAGTTTTGTTTTATTTACATTCCATGTTCAAATTTACGAGGCGTACTTTTTGAAGTTTGCCCTTTAGTTTTGATTTGAATCAAGATCACCAATTGCGTTAATTTGTTACGATTCAAAGAGACTCTATAAGAAACTTTGCCATCAGACTTTCTTACTTGAGTTGGTGGGAAGTTCCAGGACTATCAATCCTGCAGATTTATCAGCGTCTGTCAAACTTTCCTCTAAATTGAACCGAAGAATATATGTACGGGTCATAAGTACCTTGGATTGTTGTATATAGATATAGGTATTTACTGCCAGCTGCAACTATTCAAAATTACAATCGTTGTCGATGAGTACCTTGAGGCTACTGGAATACAATTTCTATTGCGCGAACAAAAAATTCAGTGGAGTTATTGTGATGAAAATTCTTTTGCCAAAAATGTGATGGCAGAAACGATAAGACGATGACCAAAAATAAAATGTTTCATGAGATTAAGCTCAACGTCATGACGCCAGCAGAGAGGATGAGAAAAAAACAATGGAAACATAACTTCTACTACCAAACAAAATCCTCAATGACTCACAAATGGTTCCTGCAACATTCACGTTGATGCAATGTGCCTTAACTCAGCACATTCAATTAACAAGACACGCTCTAGGTGCCGTTATGAGCAGAGTACGAGAGTAGTTACTGAGCTGTAGTATGGTACGAGATGCTGTTCTAAACGATGAGTGCTTCTCGGATTATTGGCTACCATTCTGCGTTTTACTATCTGTGGCAATTTTTATGTTCTTCATCCTGTTAAATTGATGTCCTCTTTCGCTTCATTTCTGAAACTAGGGAGAAAGCTAATATATGAAATTTACTTGATGATTTCTACGTTTCATTTTATTTAGCGAATAATTTCTTCCATGTTTGTTATAGGGTGTGCCCAAGACGGGTGAAGGATTCATTGACTTCATCGGGCAAGTACACAAGACGAAGGAGCAGTTCGGCCAAGACGGGCCTATCACCGTGCACTGCAGGTATAAGACTTGTCGCTCAGTTGAGAACGTTACTAGTTTGTGTATCCTCCATCTTTGCACACTTGAAATGTGATAGCCCGATCATATTTTCATAAATGTTATCGAGTTAATTTCTCACCCCCCTTGTCGAATCAGAAAAAGTGTTTGTTTGTACTGACTTACTGAGCCAACTCGTATCAAGAGCAGGTGCCCAAACCGTTTTTTTGGTGTGCCTTTCAATAGACAATGTGTTGTGTGCAGTGCGGGCGTGGGTCGCACGGGCGTGTTCATCACACTATCGCAGGTGCTGGAAAGGATGCAGTACGAGGGGCTAGTGGACCTCTTCCAGACTGTGCGAATGCTGCGCACTCAGCGTCCTGCCATGGTCCAGACCGAGGTACGCTGCTTGCTCGCCAGGCATCTGCTAATATAGTTTTCAGTTTTTTCCACGGCATTTTTCAAATAAAATTGATGCACCAACTTCCGGTGCATTTCATATAGTTATATTATAGCTTTTACGCTGTATTGAAAGCGGGAGATATCTGTTACCTGGCGTCGTGGGTCTTTCAATTCTTCAACATTCGCTGGTTTTAATACTAGACAGAGCGTGCTTTTCTTGTTGCGTTTTCAATTCCGCTATTTTCATGTTTATTGAGATTATGTGTGTTACGAAAAATGATGTAAATATTCCATCTATATATCATTTATTCCACCATTGTTTTAATATTCTAATGCTAGACTTATGCATTGGCTATTTAATGTTTCTGCTCTTTTACTTCATTAGCAATCATATCGGGAGTTTTTCAGTTGCGGTAGTTGAAAAATAAGATTCAGATTCTCAACCTATTTGAATTCTACAAAATATAAATAATACACTATTGGTTACAGTCATCGTGGATGCATTTTCCTTAAATGACAAAAATTACAGAACATTATAACAAAGCTATAATATTCACTATTCTTAAAATAAATGCGAGTTGTCGCCCTGGAACTCTTTGCTTGCATAATGACACTATTTCAATGCGAAGAACATAACTTCAGCGCTGCAAGACAAAAACACGTAGCTTTACTTCAAGGTTCTCTTTAACGGTAATAATGTGTTGCGCAAAGCTGCAATTACAGTGGCCAAAAGATCACTAAGCTTTAATGATATTCGTAGTTTCAAAAAGTTGTTATTAACCTGGTTTCTTAGAAACTTCCGAAATTTTGTATAGAGAATATCAAAGAAAGACTATGGTCATTATTATGTGCTGGTCAAGCGTAGGCTGAGTCTGAGTTGGTTTCTGTAGCGGTCTCACGGTATTAGGCAGAACCTACTATGACTTGTAATTGCCGAACTTCTGTAGACGAATATCTGAATATCGCCGTTAACGCAACTTTTATAATAACTAAGAGATAGCTACAACACTCTCGTATATATATTAAGTGGACTAGCTGTACTCACTGTTCAAAAGTTTAATGTTAGTTTGAGGCACATCGATAAATGTACGAGTACAAGCATTTTCATTGCTGACATTACCGAATCTCAGTATAGTTGGATCAGTAATGGAAGCTTTGAAAATGATGCTGAGAAGCAAATTTACGCAGCTATCAGAGCTGAAGTAATTGGTTCATGTTTCAAAAGAAGAATGGAACAATCATCTAAAAAAGACCATTAAGATATTGACTAGTCTACTTTCCGTAAAATTGAACTGTTTTTCTTTTAAGTGATGAATAATTCTTCGATACCTTATTTCGAGTAATTAAGAGATGTTCTTCTTATGTCCAATAGTTGTTTGTTGAACTTTTTTATGTAATGAGCTCTTAGCCTCGCTTGCATTTTCTGATGTGTTTCTATCAGTTCAAATTTTTTTTTGGTTGTTTTAGCTAATTTACATAACTGCATTCTCCATTTAGCGTAAGCCTAATCGAAGTAAATTTAGCAAGCTTAGACCTACATCATTGGGAAAGATGTATTGTGACATCCCTATAGAATTAGTGCTGTTCTACTTTTTCTTGACTTGAAGTGTTCTCTCAGTTCAAAAGACTTGTTTTAACAAGATTCTCCGAAAACATATTTCGGTTATTTTTATTTTATTTGTATAGCGCGCAACCCTATTCTAACGTTCATTTTTTTTATTGTACTGAGCCCTTTTCTGACGGTAATTTTTATTTAGTTGCATATTCTTCGCTGCAAAGTTCTGAATTTTGACATTCTTTTGCAAGATTCACTTCGTGTATCTATTTACATTGGGCATTTGAGCATATGTAGTTAATGACATCGCCATCGTTCATTTGTGATAATCGGTCATTTATTAACCATCAGAGATCAGAGGTAGAGCTTGTTATGGCTCAAAATAATACACGGGTGAGGTCATTAATGCCGTTTTCCTGTTGTGCTAACCACTAATTACACACCCTTTCATTGCAGGAGGAATACCGCTTCTGTTACCTGGCAGCTCTCGAGTATCTGGACAGCTTCGACCACTTCGTTGATTGACCAGCTACTGCTCCTAAATCACTCTGGTCTTAAGAGGTCAATGGTCCAGCCACTGCACCTAAATTATTGCTCTTGTCTCAAGACCGCAGTCTGTGTTCGGTTAGCAACCTGTGCTTCGTCGTCGCTCTTTGTCTCGAGCCCCTTGCACTTTGACCGCATCCTGGCTTTCTTCGTGCAGCTAAATGGTTCTCTGGTGACTGTTTCTAAACAAATGTATACACACACTTGGCTTGTGTCTTGAGAAAGGTGCAGTTAATCAAATAATGATGACTACAAGAACAGTAGTGATGTGAATCACTTCCTGGGTGTTAATATTTCATGAACTCTCATGTACCCTGTGACCTAGAGACTGGAAACTCTTGCAAAACACGTATTGTTGTGTCTCTAGCTGTGAACCCTTGCACACAGCATTTATGTGAATGTGTAGAAAACTTGAACGCCTTTCAGCTTTGAAACTTAACGACTCTTTTTGGAGTTAGAATTCGGCTAGTTTGCTTGTAAATAGCTCACATTAATGACACTTCTCGGTGGTTAAGTTTGGTGACAACGAAACAGGTCTCCGTGGCTAACCTTATTCAGGAAAACGACAAAACTACTGAGAGATTGTGAACAAGATATTCGCTGATGCTTTAATTTAATCTTTTTAAGTCTATTAGAGTTAAATTTTAATTAATATGAGCTGTAGCTACACTAAACTTCAATATGTATAGGTATGTCCGACTTTGTGCCTATGTTTACAGTTTATTTTTATAACTTTTTTGAAGATAAATTTTACCTTACGTAACCGATAGCTATGTTGTCTCTCAACGTAGTCTATTTTTTATTTTCAAGTGTGTCAAGGTTTTTGTATATTTCTCTTCGATGCGTATTTATTTCTCGGGAAATTTAATACTTTTTGAACTGAATAATGGACCACATGGATGATCGCATTCAATGTACGTTGTTATTTATTAACTTCCTTTGTTAATTTCACGTGAAATGTTGAATGCCATATCGATGTTTATACATCTTATTTAACTGAGAAATTGGCTGACGAGAGACATTTTAAAAGTGCGGTAAATTTCAAAATATCAGTTGACTTTTCATTAGCTCTTTCAGAGCTCCTCTGGGTTGGTAGTGAGCCTGTTGCCGCGGCGCTAGTATGTGTTCTTCTAAATCTCGTCAGTTATTAACTATAGGTGTATCTTGTAGCTATTCAAATAATTTAGAGCTCTACCTCAAACGGAGCTCGTAACATCTCCTGGAAGAAATAAAATTCTTCCAGTGGGAGTGAGATAGAGGCATTAAGGGTTCTTTTCTGTCAACCTGATTAAGCTTAATCCGAAGAGATTGAGCAGGGCCTATAAAAATGCGCCTTCATTATAGTTCGTGCGTATCGTTTGGCTAGTTCAATTCAGTAGATGGACTGCAATGAATTCTTTTTCTTCATCCTAACTTCATCAACCACTCGCTTAGCAAAATGGTATCTTAACAAATGCAATAGCTCGTTTTTGCCGTATCTTCTGACATAAAAAGATTAGCAGATTACAGGCTTGTCAAGCCATAGGGAGTTTTTCGTGGGTGATTTTGTGTTAGTTGGTATTATGTATGAGCTCTATTTTTTAACGTTTTTTTTTAGGAGTGGTAATGTACATATTATCATTCCATGTTGTTTGCTTAAGTCGACCAGCAACTTTGTCATCTCATCTTACAGCTTAGGAGATACGAACTTTGTTCGTGTGTATTTCTTACTTGTGGTGTGAGTCAATTTTACGGTTTAAGCCATTCAAGCGACGAGCTTCAACAGGTTGTACCTCGGTAGGTTACATATCAGCTTACTCGTGCTGTTCCTTCTACTTAAAGGTTCATCTTCTTAATTTTCTTAGGATATCTTTAGGGTGCAACTAGTTTCATGTGATAGTTACTTGCACTGGAGAAGCTTCATAGGTAACATTTAAACGAGCGTGTCAAAGCCCGTTTTGCTCGTCCAATGTTTATTTTGGACATCACAAAAGATATTTGAACTTTTCAATACCTGCAATCGAGACTCGACAGTAAGGGTTAATTTCTTTGCCTCGTTCGTAGGTAATATGGGGGTTCCCAGAAAGTCACTGTTCTGGTCGTATGGCGGAATATTCCATTGGTCGTAACCTTGCTTCTGTCAGCACGGCTATGTTTCTCCACATACGGTAATAAGCCATCTGGATAATATCTTTGTGGCTGCCTGAATTTATTCGAAGGAATCTTAAACTAAATTAAGGCTAGAACCGATGAGCGAACACAAATCGTATTCTCTCATCAACCCTCACTTAAGTTAGGTTTTCAACTGAGGCCGTAGTTGAGCGTGAATAATGAAAACTTCTGCGGCCCCTTTCCTCTATGAGAAACAAGTGGCCAGTAACCAGTTACATTCGTTCACGTTAATCACACTTTTAGACAGCCATGCTTCTTTAGAGTTAGGGTTTGGTCTGTGTATAAAGTTTTTCAGTAGAATGCGACAGCTATTACTGATGTGTGATACTATTGCAGTTTAATGCTGCTCTCAACCTTCTTCCATCCAGGTTTTTCGCTCGAAAATACGAGGTACTGAAGAAGACACGTCAAAAATTACTATTAGAATACTAAATTTCTACTGCACACGCTTTGCAAACTCTATTGACATAACCCAGGCCTTTGAGCGCGTCTCTCACTCCTCCCATTTTGACTTCAGTTGTTTTAGGCACACCTCACATTGCTAACATCAACCGCGTCACAAAACTGTTTGTGCATGCTGTTTGTGTGTCGTGGCGATTAGGTCGATTTGCCAACTATACTACGTCTCCATTGTCATACGAGTATATGCCATCTGCATGAATTGACGTCACAGAAGTACAAGCATTATCTAGAGCTATAAATCCTGCGTATGTCAAGCGCAATGATGAGAGTAAGCCAAATCCTTTCCCAAACTTGTGGATAACTTAAGTTTTTTCTCGTTGTTTAAACAGTTATTGTGAATAGAAGTTCAGTATTTAAAGCTTATGAAAAATCAGGCTTTTTCACGTCATGGCCACTAGAGTTGCATCCTTCAAGAATACGTGCATCATATCATGAAGATGTGATACTATTTATGCAGAGCAAGTTGCCCTAATTGTTCATTACGTGCCATATTTAAGTGAACGACGGGCATGTGCGAGGCCGCTGTCCATGTAAGTGGTGGCCCGTTAGTCAAAAGGCAGAAGTGAGTTACGTGTGTCTCCTTGAGCGATCAATTAAGTGTCGCCGTTATTTAAGGAAAGAAGATGCATACCAATACTGTGACAACTGTTTACATATTCCCATCACAACCAAACTAATTCTCATAGAATGCCCAGTCATTTTTTTATTGCCCATTCAGATATTTTAAACCTGTTCCCTACAATCTTGAAGAAATACTAGGGTCCATAAAAGGTATTTTCTTGAAACAATCGTGTTCACAAGTTTTTATGGTTAATAAATTCCTGTGATAAATCGTCACTGTCCTGAACAGCATCTACTGCTACTGATTCTTGAATTTCAGATGTCTTGACCTAACTCTCATAGGATACTACTGGAGGACTCCTCAGGGGAACAAGACTAATGTATCTATGGAAATATCGCTTCTGGGGGAAGATGTTAGGTCCCGAGCTGAAGGTTAGGCAAGGCTTTCTTCTTAAGACAGAAAAGGTTTTTCTCGGTTGATTATGGTTCATTTTTTTTTGGTTCACTTTTTTTTCAGCGTCTGTTAGCGTCATTTTCAATTTTTATATTGTTACTTAAAATTCTTCCTATGTTGTTCTTTCTGTGCGCAGGGTGTGGGAACTCTGCTCGTGCATACATTCCCCGTTTCCTTAATTTGGTACTGTAAGGTACATTCCTCTCTTGGGAACACATTTGTTATGATTAGGGAGACAAACTTAGTTATAATCTAATTTAAAATGAATGATGCTGATAAGAATGGACTACTTCGACTCGATTCTCGCTTTTTCTCAAAAATTTTACTTGTTCAATTCTCTTTTCACGTCATTTTATGAATAATCTACGAATTAATCGCTTTTTTTCCCCAATTTTTAGCCATGTCATTAGTTACTCCGTGTTGTTAGTTAAGTGCACTGAGTTTTCTGAGACGATTAGATTATTTTCGTCTTTATTCAAACGTTCGACATTCCGCTTGATTTCCTGATCATGGACCATAATTTTGCGAATTGAGTGCTTTCATGTGTGTCTAATTCTTTCATCATTTCCTTGATGAGAAAGGGAAAACTTTTTTAAAGTGGAAAGAACACGTCAAGTATTGTAAGTTGTAATTTTGCTTTCATTTCATTTGCTCAGCGAACAGTGTTGCACGCATCTACATTTACGTTCACTGATATTTATTATAGTGACATTTTTCATGTTTATGGCGTTCAACATGTGAGGCTAGTTTGCGTACTATTGAAATAAATTTTAATTTTAAAAACAACAAATGCGCTGAACCCTATCATGTACAGATTTCACTTCACTTAATGTGGGTAACACTACGTAAATTTCGCTGCTACTTATTACGTCGAAAAACTTACGAGAGTTTATTACTAAGTATAGGTACTTGCTCAGCCCCGACTACATATCTTTCTTATAGAATTCTTTCTTGCAATCTCATAAAGTGATCAGTATTGATGATAGTATCTTTTCTCTTGTTTTTCTTTGATCTCAGCTTTGGTTTCTAGAATCCTTCTCTAAAGTGTTTTGTTTTGTTTGTAGCTCTGGCCGTGCAGTTTGTTCCTGACCGGTCGTAGCTCGTCTTCAGATTCAGTAGCGTAAACAGCTATGTTTTTATTGAATTTCTGTCTTGTTTATCAGAGATGCGTGAGGAACCTTTGAATTTATTCACGTGCTTCTTTCTTGAAACTTAATGTATGGCGCGCAACTGTAAATATGCGGCGATGGGCTCTCTAGAATTTCCATCCAAGTGTTAATTGCGTAGGCAGCGATATCATGTGTTAATGTTAAGATTTAAGAAACAACGCATCTCGCATAATGAATAGTCGACGTAGCTGTGCTAACGGTGATCTTCAGCGGCTTAGCCCTCGGGGCTGCACTTATGAGATTCCGAAAACCTTTTCAGGCATTTTTGTGAGTTACACTTTTTGTTGATTAATTCTTCCTATTATCGTTCTGTGTATTCGGATAGTTTTTTTACTTACGAACGTGTTGTCCATCTTGATGGGAAGGGAACTGCATTGAATTACTGAATTAAACGTGAAAGTGATGTGCTACGTTGAATTTATGCAGATCTTTCCGAAAATGAAGTTGTTATCAAAGAAATCCGTACCTAGTACTTCTTTTGTTATTGTTGATGTTTGTAGTCGCAGGCTTCACCCATTTCAGACTCATTGTACTATTCTACTCAGCCTTTACTCATGCTCTATATTGTACAGCTTCCTATCCTACCTTATCCTCGTGTACTTTTCTACTTTTCCTGATAGTAATAGCACTTTCTTAAAGTGCTGTACATCATGTCCGTGAGTGACTCTGTGAACATAGAGCTTTCGGAGGGCACATCTAAGCGATACGATGTGTTGAAGTGAGTGAGCAGGTTTTTATTGCTAGAGGGCGTGCAGTGGAGTCTTAGAGGGGATGGAGTGTTCTTGTCCTCACCGTTAGTATTGAAATCAAACCTTTTCGATTATACTGAATGAAGAGCTAGGCGATCAGCATTTTTGTGTTGCTGAACTTGAAATTCATCGACGAAAGAACGTCAGTAAAAGTCAGGTATTAGAGATCAGTAGCTACGTTTAGCTGTCAGCTACAGAATCTCATATCCTCGAGTTGAAACGAATAATATAAAACACCCTAAATTTATCGATGAACGGTTTACATACGCCACCTGAAAAACATTGAAAAATTCTGACTTTTAGCATAGTAGCGCACTTCGACTGAGAAAAGGTGGTTGTTAAAAACATGTTTGAGTGTAAAATGATGTTGACTCTGTTCTGTACATAAAACACAATGATACCATAGTGACATATTTGTGTATTAAATGCAAAGTCTCAGGCTCTTGAGTTGCAACTGTGCTTGTTTCGAAGCAAAGCTTCAGAAAGAAGGCCCCGTCGCAGATTAAATGGGCCGACGCTTCAGGTTATGACCGACTTGAGTTGCGGATGCCGAGAGGGAGGTGAATTGTCCAGGATTTCAGGTGTAGAAAAGAGTATTTTGGAATTATTCGATCGCATTTTGTAAAATCTGAACTAAAATAAAATGGAAAATTGTATTAAAATTCATTGCTCTGGCAAATTCGATGGCTGTTATTTTTTATATGTTCACTCGCATGATCCGGGAATTATCTGTCTAAAGTATTTCATTTTCTTCATTCTCACCCATAATGGAATCTTCTCATTGAAAACTTGTCGCACATTTGAGAACTATTTTTATCTGTGTTTTTTCTTTGACTCACAGTGTAGTGTCAGGTTTACTTGGTAACTTGTATCCTGCGTCCAGAGTATCATATAATGGCAAAAAACTGTTTCAAAATGATCTCTGTTTCGTATGGCTGCCATGTCATGGTAGGAAAAAGTATAATTACACGATCATACATTATTTGAAATGTTGCTGTTTAGTATTTGTATGAACGAACTTTTTTTCTTGAAAGATACGTAAAAGAGTTTTGCCACTATTTTATTCGAATTTTTGAGGGTGTGAGACACCTTCAACCTATTTCCAGATCGCATATTAATGTTAACATTTTGTTTTCAAGGGCTAGTACAACAGCTCTTGTGCTGTTGCACAAAAGCGTTTCCTGATGAATTATTTTCCAATTCACTTAACTTAAGGTTATCGAATAGCAAAATATTTTGTTCGCAGCCGTCAACTGCAACAAATCATTGTGTAAAAGCCGCAGGAGTTTGCTTATGAATGTTTTTTAGAATTTTTTTTATTGGTCATGAATGCACAGGTGTCGAGAAAATCAATTCATCTGTTCGTTATAGCTAGAAAATTTGGTTTTGTTGTCAGTTGTTTGCGCACTAAAAATTGGCTAACCTAAATCACATTGCAAGTACAATAAGGTCAGAGAAAGCAATTTTGATTTATTGGTATTCGCTGAAGGTCAAGTCTACGATACACGGTGTAAAATCTCGAGTTTTTCGCAGTCGAATTAATTTTCTCGGTCATTGTTGTGGAATTAATTAATGGTGATTTCCTACTATTGGAAACTCAGCTAAACTAGTGAACTTCGGCGGTAAAATTAATCCGGGCCCTTTCACGCTGGTCTCACACGCATCCCACAATCTGGTTGGTAAACGTGCGCCAATGGCTACGCGAGAAGCATTGCTACATAACTGTTTTTCAGTTTATTGTTGACATTTTCTGTAGTGCGTTCGTAACGCAACAGAATCAATGTTTGTGCGAGTGCCTGAGTTTCTGATTTGCGTGTCTGGCGGACGAGTAACTCTCATTTGTGATGTACAATAGTGTAAGAAAAATAAAAGTGGATATCAAGCTGGACTTGGCTTATCCTTTGGATGCTCACCTCCTTGTTTCACAGACATGGGGTGAGTGTACCCTTGCAATCTGCCGTCATGCGGTATTACTGTTATTATCATTATATTCCCATTTCTGTGTGATCAAGATACACACTGTGCGCAGGTACAGGATAGTACTTAGTTTTAGATAAATATTTAGTACATTGATTTTCATAAACACAAAGCATATTTCTGGGTATTTGTGCAGAGCATAGCTCTAAAAATTTAAAAGCAAAGAAAATGTTAATCAAATTAATCATTTTACTTGAAAAAAAGTCCAAAACGATTCCCATCATCAGTTCTGTAAAATGCAGAGCATGATCAATTCAACGCAAGCATAAAAGCACGATTGATAACAAAATCCAGACTATACCAAAAAGGAGAAAACTATGCGCATTAATAATAACAATAAACTCATTTAATGACAGCTTCGGTCATAGACTATTTAGCTGTCGCTTCGGCGATTTTGCCGAAGTTAATAACGCATTTGGAGTTTTTAGGATTTCACAAGTTTTTCGACTGTTAACCAGCGAGCGCTATGATCCAGAGATCCGTTAGGGCCTTTTATTTTAGGTTAGTTCACTTCACGAGATATTATAAATGAACAGGTAGACATAACAATACACAGGCGAGTGCAGGGTATCTCAGTACTGTAGTCCCATACCACACACAGGTTTGATAGTAGTTCAATTACCAAGGCCACACGGCATGACAAGTCTCAAAATCTCAACATCAGCCTTCATATACCCTCGACAAAGAAAACCAATAAAATTTATAGTTACATTGGTGACACACAGTTTTCAATTCAAAATATGGCCCAAGCCACCATGAAATTTAATCCAACCCTCACACCATCACTATTATCACAAGCGTCACAGATGATCCCAACTTTAATATCCGCCACACCAGGCAACATTCGGATATTTCGGGCAGCCAGACCCCTTGGGGTTTTCAGCTGCCCACCCATTATGGCCGGACGCCTTACCCACGCTGAAACTTTTGCCGGCTCACTTTCCACCTTCCGGGACTGCTCTTCGTCTCTCTCAAAACGCTTCGGTCTCGCTGCTGCTTCTTTTGCTGCTCTGTCCGCACACTCATTCCCGCTGATCCCCACGTGGGCGGGCACCCAGTTGATGGTGATGTGCTTCCCTTCCAAGATGATTCAATGCATATCCAATAAAATTCTATTGAGAAGTTGGTTGTCATCCGTATTATTGTCAATAGCCTGTATACAGCTACAAGAATCGATAAAGACTACAAAGTTATCAAATTGTATTTCGTTTATTATGCTGACTGCCAGTTTTATTGCATGAAGTTCTGCTGTCATGACACTTGCGACCATCGGTAGTGATATCCTTTTGATGATGATGCCCATCACTGCCGCTGCACCTAATCCCGTCTGAGACTTTGAGCCGTCTGTGAAGATGAACTTGCAGTTACCGTATTTACTCGCAGTATCCTCATGCACGTGTCTCATGAGTGTCGGAGTTAACTCATCCTTCCTCAGCTTCTCCATATTTTCCACGATGGTAGGCCGCTTCCGAACCCATGAATACGTTCCTGGAGTGAAGTATGGCTGGACTGGTTGTGTTGGGATATTGTACTGGTTTATGGCTCGGCGGAGTTTCATGATAACAGACTTCGATGAGCGCTCACGGCTGCTGAAGAACAATTCCAAGTTTGAGTTGTGAACACACCGGTAGGCAGAGTTGAGGAAGTGGCATTTGAGTTTGAAATAGTACCGAAGAAGTTGTTCTTTTCTTCTGAACTCTAGCTTAGGCTCATTGGTGAGGATGTTTAAATTTTGTACAGGCCTAGTCTTGAAGGCTCCAGTGCTGATGCGCATGGCCTCATTCGCGATGACATCCAGCTTTTTCAATGTTGTTGCGCTGGCCGATCCGTAAACTATGCAGCCATAATCAATCTTTGGGCGGATTAAAGATCTGTATAGTTTCATGAGGATTTCTTGATCTGCTTCCCATGTGTAGGAAGATACGGATTTCATCAGATTCATATCATTTTTACATTTAGCTTTTGTTTTTTGGATATGTAGGGTCCAATTAAGTTTTCTGTCCCTTTCCAGTCCCAGGAATTTTGAGTTTTCAACGTTCGGTACAATGTGGTTTTCCAGTTTCAGTGTTGGTAGAATTACTGGTTCGTTTCCTCTATAGAATTGCATGGCTGTTGTTTTGGAGGTTGAGAATCTGAAGCCGTTATGTTTAGCCCATCGTGTAACTCGGTTGATGGTTGCTTGTAGTGTTTCCTGAACCCTAGATGCACTGTGATCAGCAAAGGCGATGAGAAGGTCGTCCACAAATAATGACGCAAGTATTTCCTCAGGAATTTCTTTTGCCAACGAGTTGATTTTCATAGCAAAGAGGGTGACACTCAACGTACTGCCCTGTGGTGTCCCATTCGACAGTTCTTTAGGAGACGACAGTTGATGTTCCACTCTCACCTGGAATGTGCGATTTCTTAGAAATTCCCTTATGAATTTCGGCAACCTTCCTTTCAAGCCAGCAGTCGCCAGATCCATCATTATACCATGGCGCCACGTCATGTCGTATGCTTTTTCGATGTCAAAGAAGACTGCTAATACATATTTCCCTGCGGCGAGCGATTGTCGGATGTAGGTGTCAAATCTGATAAGATGGTCGATTGTGGCACGGTGCTTTCTGACACCACACTGTATGTCTGCAAATATTTTGTTATTTTCAAGATATTCTATTAATCTTCGATTTATCATTTTCTCAAATGTCTTGCATATGCAGCTTGTCAGCGAGATAGGCTTGTAATTTTTGGGGTCTGTATGGTCTTTTCCAGGCTTTGGAATGGGCACTATGATTATAGACCGACCGGGGCCCCGGCCCCGGCCAACCCCGGCCATTTTGGCTGACCCCGGCCCCGGCAAGCCCCGACAATTTTTACAGACCCCGGCCCCGGCAAAATAGCGCCCTAAACCGGGGTTTTGGCCGGGGATTTTAGTTTTTACTACACCTTTTTCACTTCAAATTAATCCAAGTCAAGGTCAATTTAATCCAAGATAAGTTCAATTTAATCCAAGTCAAATTCAAATTAATCCGAGTAAGTTCAAATTAATGCAAGTTAAATTCAAATTAAATATGCTAAGTATCCAGCATCAAGAGGCAGAGTGTGATTCAGATCTTTGAGCGGAGTAACATATAGAAATCAATTATAAAAACTTCGTATTAACTATACATTAAAGTTTTTTTTTTTAATTCTACATTAATGGCAGTGTGCATCCATTCAAATATTTATGTTCAAAGACAATTTTATGTTACACATTCACATAAACATAGTAGCATCGAGGATCTAATTACTCATATAGAGATTTATATGCGTGAAATTTCGTTTTATCACATATATGTATAAAGTCATATATGCATGCAACTACGAAAGATTACCATTGGATGATGTGTAGATTTAACCTTTTAAAAGAAATATAGCAACGAAGTCGGTTTTTGCTTGTTCAAACGATTTTGTAAAAACAAGTTTCAATTTTTTTCATCGATCGAGATGATATATTTGCCTAGGCCTATTCATTTGAAGGAATGGCACAATTTTTATTGCTATTGCGGGATTGTATCTGTGTAGTAATGTTCTCCTATAAATTGTAATCAAATTATATCGTACACCCAGTGAATTGCATTTGCTCATTTCTTTTAGAGGTTAAATCTACACATCGTCCAGTGGCAATCATTTGTAATTGCATGCACATATGGTTTCATAAATGTGATGAAGTGGAATTTCAGGCATGTAAATATTTAAATGAGTGCAAATGAATCCTCGATACTATGTGTATCTGTAACATAAAAGTACCTTTGAACATAATTATTGGAATGGATGCATACTGCCATTAATTTAGAATTAAAAAACAACTTTAATGTGTAGTACAATACGAAGTTTTTATAATTGACTTCTAACTGTTACTTCGCTCAAAGATCTGAATCACACTCTGCCTCCTGATGCTGGATACTTAGCAAATTTTACGACAGCTTGTTTTAATACTGCAGAAATTTTATGTATTCTTTGCTGAAAGGAAAAACGTTTTTCTTGCTCATCACATCCAACAGATACATTATTAATACAAAAACCCTCAAATTAACGAGTGATTAATGTCGATTCTTAATTCAAATTGGGGCTGGATTAATTTGAACTTGATTTGGATCAATATAAATTTGACTTTGATTAACTTGAACTTGACTTGGACTAGCTTGAACTTGACTTGCATTGATATGAATTTGATTTGGATTGATTTGAACTTGACTTGGATTAAATTGACGTTGATTTGGATTAATATGAACTTGACTTGGATTAATTTGAACTTGATTTGGATTAATTTGAACTTGACTTGGATTAAATTGACGTTGATTTTGTGCCGCATCTGACGCGTATCTAAGGGTGGATATTGAGTAGAACGAGTAGACTTTTCAGCGTGTACTTGAGGTAAGGAGGTAGTACAACCAAATGCGCTCTGCTAGCTGAACACGGGGCTTTTATACACACAAAATGCTGACTCAGCTGCGCATGGTGCGCAAGTCGCACCAGGCGTGGCCCGAAACGTACGTACTAAACATGTGCACGAGGGTAAATGCGTGACCATGTTGGCACACACCTCCCCACCATACCTGTTTTATTACTCAAAAGGGAATAAATCGCTCAGAATTTAAAATTCATAACTCCAAGAAATGACAAAGTTATCTAAAGGCGTAAATTTCTAAGATTGAAAAAGTATGCAAGGTGAAAATGCGCAATATACCCCCACCAACCAAAAGAAGATGAGAGCCGCAGGTTATGAACATATTTCGTAATAAAGAGTGAAAGATATCCATTTTCTTCAAACAATACCCGTATTGAAAAACGCAATAGTACAACAACAATAATATGTTTATCGAAAAAAAACATTCGTAAATATAAGTAAAACGCATCGAAATAAAGACGGCAAGAATCGCAACAGAACAATATCAGCGTACCGCAAAAGTAGTGAAGGTATTCAGAAATATCGTACCAAAAAAATCCACGGTACAAGGAACCAACATTTAACTATCTCTATACCTGTAAGGAAATCACCGAAGAAAAATAAACGTTACGACATTAACGAACAACATCAATATCAAACTACGTAGGCATCATATGAAATTAAACAACAAAAATTTATTTAAAAAAATTTTCAACGTTAAATTTATTTATTATTTTCATATTTTTGAAGAAAAAAATTTTATATTCATTACGCGTGAAGAAGTGTAATTATTAAACATCGCATGTATGTATCTATTACATTTACATCAACATTCGCCATGAAATCACAATTACCGCAACATTAATTCGTGATGAACAGTGTAAATGCTAAACGCAGTAAAAATAGAAAATCGCATCTTGAAACAACAATAAAATACTTTTATTCAAACATAATTAAAAAATAAAAAGTTATACTTGCCATGAATTTGTAGTAAGAACAATACATTCGTTAAATATAAGAATAATCAAACATGAAAATAATTCCAACGCAATGTCTATGAAATTTAGTTGATCAGAAAATTCGCATTACATTTACTGAATTCGGAAAACAATTAATACATACTGAGTTACGTTAACGTCATATTATAAACGTGAATCAACTTAATACCTTACAACTAATTCCTGAGGTATATGTTAAATATAAAACTAGAATTCCGGTTTAAAACGCATGAGAAAAATAGTGTCGCTTAGAAGACACGCAAAAAAATTAAAGTCCACATATTAAAAAAAACAAGAAAAACACATGCTTCACTGACACCTAAACTTCGCTATTTGCTTGCAGGTGACGCAGTGGTTGCTCAGCGTTACTCGATCTGAGCTGCTGCCGGCGGAGTAAGGCATCTTCCGCGCGAAAGCGATCCGCTAACAGACGAAGTTCTCGGCGAAGGTAGAAGAAAGATACACCTAAAGCCAGAGTTAAAGGGAAAAGAAGAAGAATACCGAGGTCGGACACTCTATCCGGTAGAATGTCGACGAGCGCGTTCGCTCGCACCCAGTCCTCCGAGACTCTACCTTGATGGCTTTCTAGGGCATTCGTTAGTGCCTCCACCGACACATGCGTCATTCTATTTCCCATCGTGGACGACAGGAACGTGAGCGTACTCGTTCTGAAATTGAAACAAACACAGAGTTCAATTAGCATGGCCTCATAAAAAATTTATAACCAATTACTATTACGTCAAATTAATTAAAGAAACCAATAGTCACAGCTGGCGACAGCTGCTATGGGGAAAAAAAAAAACGAACATCAAATCTGCACGCAGCTGATCCCACACGGCATCGACAGCTGCACACCTATTTGCAAAACAAATCGGGAGCCAGCCTTCGCTCCCACAGCAATGAGGGGCCGCGTTTCTAAACACAGGATGTTATTGAACCGGGCAAGATGTTATTGGACTGAGCAAGATGTTATTGGACTGAGCAAGGCTCTCGGACAGATGTAAGCCTTGGTGGTGAAGTTAATGGGTACAGACTCGATCACGCACGCAATAACACGGTACACCAAATACGAAACGAAATATAAGGTAAATACATACGGTTATATAAGGAAAATTCCAGTTAAAAATATACGTAAAATTAACATCGAAACAGAATCACACAATAGAATTATGTGGACCTCCTAACATCGTCAGTCGTAAGTCGCATAGCATGTTCATTCAACACTTTTTACGTAAGGGTAATACATGATTTTTATTGCTTCGGAATATTTTATTGCCTATTTTTATTTCCACGTAATTTCGGTTAATTTTTGTTATAATACCTGGTCCGTTCCAGGCTATATCAAGCTTGTTTTTTCGCATGTGATTGCGCAATAATACACGGTCATTGAGTTCAAAATTTTTATTTTTGCGTCGAAGGTTGTGATACATGGTTCTTTCACTGGTATTATTTATGATAGTAGCTCTAACGTTTTCAACAATGCGGGCAGCTTCCTGAGCTCGAAATCTTATTATATCGACGTTCGTGTCGTGACTGTAATTAGGTTCGAAAGTTACAGCGCTAAAGCTCGGACACGTATCGCGATTGAAAACAATGAACGAGGGTGTATCCCCCAATGTGGTATTTAAACTATTGTTTATCGCGTTCTCCGTGCTGTTGAGGCATTGATCCCATTCCGTATGCGCCAAAGAATTTATGTATAATTTTAATAAATTCGTAATTTTGCGATTATTACGTTCAACAATAGCGTTACTGTGAGGACTCCAAGGGAGGACCTCTTTTTTCGCAATACAATGAATTTGAGAGAATTTTTTAACTGCCGCAGACTTAAATTCAAGAGCTTGGTCACTTAGAAGTGTTTTAGGATAGCCAAAGGTTGAGAAGCAGCTGTCCAGACAAGAGACAACTGTATCTGCTAATCGATCTGCTGTCGCGTAAAGCTTACAGTAACGCGAAAATAAATCAATCAAAATGAGAATATATTTATTCTGCTGATCTGTGACCGGTAGAGGGCCCAGGAAATCCATTGATACCACCTCAAACGGTTCTTTAGCGATGGGAGCGTCTAAAATTTTAATAGGTACAGTACTGGGGGCCTTCAGAATCTTACATACATCACACATTTTGACAAAATTACGGATGATACTCTTCTCCAATAAATGAAAATAACGCAACTTAAATTTAAACAACGTATGCGTGGCATCAGTATGGTACAAGGAATGTATACTCAGCACCGCCTTGTGCATGAGCGATGTCGGTATAACCGAAGTGAGAATAGTACTTTCCCTAGAGTCTATTTGTCGTCGTCTATAAAGAATGTCGTTCAGAATTAGGTATTTTTCTAAGTCAGGGATCGTAGATTGTCTACTAGATAGTAATGCGTCCTTAACCTCAGAACAGAATGGGTCTAGTCGTTGCTCATTTCTGAATTCGTCTAAAGTCCATGATACGTCTTTTAACTTAGGTACGTAGTTAGTCAGTCGGGGTTTTTCAGTCGACTCTGGCGCCACCTGATTAGAGGGCGTCGCGTCTGTATCGTCTACGTCGGCTGTCAGTGCACCACGGCGTGTAGTCACTGCCAAGACATCAACCTCGTCGAACTCTGAGCATTCTTCAAGATCAGAAATAGTTAATTGCTCGGGTAGTCTACTTAGGCAATCTGCAACTAGATTCTTTTTTCCGGGGAAATACTTTACTATTGGTTCGAAACATTGCACTGTTAGACACCATCGAGACATAGCCGAATCGTCAGGAAGCTTTTTGAAAAATAAGGGTTGGAGGGGTTTGTGATCAGTGTAAATATGTATCGGGTATCCAAGAATGAGATATTTAAATGCTTTAAGTGCGCTCACAATGGCGTAGAATTCTTTTTTCGTCGTTGAATAGCGCTTTTGTGTTGAATTTAAACTTTTACTGTAATAAGCTATAGCCTTCATGGATTTTTTTGAATCATTATCTTGTTGCAAAAGTACTGCCCCGATACCATAGTTTGAAGCATCTGTAAATACATGAAAAGGCTTGGAAAAATCAGGGTGCTTTAAAACGGTATCTGATGTTAAAACAGATTTAATCTTTTCAAAAGCTTTCTGACATTCAGGCGTCCAGATGAATTCAACGTTTTTTCGTAATAATTGATAGAGAGGATATGAAATTGAACCGAACATCGGGATGTGATTTCGGAAATAGTTCGCCACACCTAGAAAACTTTGTAGTTCCTTCACATTTTTTGGAATCGGGAATTTTTGTAGTTTTTCCGATTCTTTGCAACGGATTCCGTCTGCCGACACAATGTGTCCAAGATATTCAATTGAGCTTTTTAGAAAATGACATTTTTCAAGTTTAAGGGACAGATTTCCACTACGTAGCTTCTCAAAAACACTCTGTAAATCTTTCAGATGTTGGTTCATGGATTTGGAAAATACTAGTATATCATCAAGGAATACAAAACATAATTTACCGATGATATTTGCAAGAACAGAAGAAATTATTCTTTGGAAAACTGATGGGCTCGAGGATAACCCGAATGGTAACCTCTTGAACTGAAATTTCTCATAACCGATACTGAACGCGGTGAATTTACGGCATTTCTCTTCCAACTCGACCTGATGGAAGGCTGAGCGGAGATCAAGACTTGAAAAAATACAATTACCACCTAACGAATAAAGAACCTCGTCAATTCGTGGGATTGGGTAACTTTCCTTGATAATTATTTTATTGAGTTCACGAAAATCTATGACGGGTCGAATCTCGCCCGACTTCTTTTTCACCACGATTAAAGGAAAATTGTATTCGGAGCTTGAAGGTTCAATTATTCCTTGATTCAACATCTGTTTATTGGCTTCCAATAATTCATTTTGATACTTATGTGGAATTCGATATGGAGGGATGTTAAGTACTGGAGCATCAGGTTTTAATACAATATCATGTCGCATTACATTCGTGACTGCAATATTTTCGCCTTCGAGAGTAATTACGTCTCTAAAATTGTTTAATAAATTCATCAATAATGGTTTAGCATCATCATTTTCACAATTTACATCGTTACACGTCAGAGGACGTCTCCCGTTACTACCTCCTTCAGGTACAACATCTTTGTTTGCATTAATTTCTACTTCATCAATACGATTATCGTTTCCACAATGCCTCGTTTTTGCAGATACTAAACCAACGTCTTTACCAGAGATGGCATTGAACTTTCCACCATTAACACTGTCGACTTTGGGTAGTTCCGCATTATCTCGAGCATCGCACAAATTTGCATCTCGCACAGCTTCGTGCACGGTAGACATGTAACTCTCGTGTTCAATTTCCATGTCGTTAATTTCTTCAATCGTACTTAACATCGTATTGTCGCTCAAATATACCACGTCTTCCGAGACGTTCAAAAGCATTACAGGGACAAACCCATTTGACTTGATATCCACAACAGATTCGGCGACATAAATACCATTCGCGAGAATTGTCTTATTCATAATATACCTTCCGGGCTTAGCCTTTTTGACATACCCATTAATAACACGTAAGCAGTTTCTGGGCATTTCCAATGCTCCACAATGAACAACTATTTCTCGTTTTTTACTATATTTTAAACCTCTCGCATGTTCCTTAGTTTCTCTTATTTTCTTCGCATGCTGTTTATTTTTTACTTTCCCATTATTCTCTCGCCCTGCAGTTGGGCCTTGGTTACCCTTCTCTTCTGCAGTATTTATCTCTAGATCTTTTTTATTTCCACCTTCCTTGCTCGCAATTTTTGATTCTCTCTCCCTCAGCAGATATCTTCTTATTTTCCTCTTATTCGCAAGCATGTCAGCCATCAGACATTCTGGATTACTCACAGTGTTCAAGAATATCTCCTTCCTACTTTGCTCGTGCAATTCCTGCACATCATGAAACGGTACTTTTACGCCGTCGAGAACAATGAATCCTTCTTTAAAATTTAGCACGGCGTCCTGCAAAACATCTCTGCCAAGGATCACGTCATATTTAAATTCGGCATCCTTCAAAATCAAAGCGCTGGTATTGATTTTTTTACTATTAGGCAGCGTAATACATAGATCGACTTCTCCTGATACCTGGCTTTTGGAATTTACACCTCTGATACTCAGAGCACTGGGCTTAATTGGCTCGTTTATACCTTTTAAATTCCGGTAACTCACTAAACATCTGTCGCTACCACTATCTATGAGAGCGCTCATCAACTTTGTATCATGACGTAGAATAATTGTAGGCTTCTTAGAACGCCGTAATGAAAATAATCCATCGCTTTCTTTCCTTAAACGACCTTCCTTCATTATCGTCGCTGACAAACAAACTTCTACAGGTAGTTCAGAATTTGCACCTACATCAAGTTCTTGTTCACCTAGTAATTCGTATTTATTATTACACAGGAAAAGCGGATCCACCACAGAAGTCGACTGTATAATAGTATCTGGTTTCAACACCACATTTTTGTTGACGAGGATAGTAGCTGCAACCCCGGGCATTGGCAACTCCTTCTCTACTCCAAGACACTCTGAATTTTCCGATTTTTCTTTGTCTACTCTAAAAAATTTTCACCCTCGCAAGATGCAGCGTAGCACGTTTCACCTCGCCCTCTACCACGACCACGCGAAAGACATTCGCGTGCAAAATGGCCCGTCTTCCCACAAGCGTAACAAGCATGGCCTCGGAAATTTGATTTGCTTTGGCCTCTTTTACTCGTGCACATACTCTGAACATGACCTGCGGTATTGCACAGTGAACAAAACGACTTAGATTTATCATTATTAGTCTGTTGTGGGTTTACCACCTGAGCCTCGTGGCACTCCAACGAACCGAACGGTCGATCTCCGAAGTAAGCATGCTGTCTTCCCCTTTGAAATCTAGCAGCTCTCCAATTGCTTCTGAAAAATGGTCTTCGACCTTGAAATCGTCGGCTGGTATTTTGTGATGCATACAAGACCTCGGGGGACGAATCTCTCTCATCCCATTCTCCCTCTTCAGGTACGACCGCAAGATAAGTCTCTCTGGTTTGATACGGGTACTGGGTATTATTTTTGCGCGCAAGTATTTCTCTTCCCTCAGGGTTATTACGCACAGCGGAAACGAGACGAGCTAAAAGCTCCTCTGAACTTATGAATGGTCGGGAAAATATTTTTTTACAAAAATTCTCTTCCAATAATGGTGCAAGGAGTGCTATAGCAAGGCTGAAAACAACTAGATCGCCAGAGAACTTTTTCAATTCGTTCTGATTTGTACGGGCAGTTACAAATGGATGTCTTTGTATTGCCACTTCATTACTATTAAGAATATGATCACTCAAATTTCTTATTTTTGACATCGCCATAACCAATTGGGCAGACAACCCTTCGTTTCGTAACAGCCGTAGCTGGTTAAGGTCGCAAGCTAAAGCATGTACAGATCGTTCACCTTTCGAGACATAGATGTCGTCGAGAATATCGATAACTTGGACAAATGAATAATTAATAGCAGGGTCTACTAATTTTGTGACGACGCTATTAAAGTCGCCCATGCTTTTGTGTGCGCTGCGCACAAGTAACTCTTTTTTCGCCTCATCTGAAGTAACGTCGGGCAACAAACATATGTATGATTTGAGATTTGCCACATGCGTTCGAAAACTTTTCGTTTCACTGAAAATAGGATCTCTGACTCTTTGACGGCCCTTAAACAAAGGTAGCTCTGCACTTGACAAAATAGTACTGCCTCTTTGTAACGTGGTTGTTACACCACCACCTGTCATCGGTCCGCTAGAGGACGTCATTGTACTAACACTCGGCGTACTGAACGACACAGTCTGTGTGCTAACAGTGGTCGTAATTACTGTCGTGGTCTGTGGTCCAGACATTATCACACTAGATGGAGTATTGATACACGTACCAGGTAACGTACCACTAAATACTGGAACAGAAACCCTTCCACTACCAGTAATAGTACTCGTAGAACGGATAAATTCTGGATCCGAATCTGAGTCACCCATCAGTTATCGTAACAAGGAAACAAATCTTTCGCACAAAGCTAAAAAAATCAGTAACGCCACTGTCCAACTCAATATTTTCCAACGCCACAAAAATAAGACTGTAGAACCTCAAAAAAATACTTCACCTCGCAAAAATTTAATCACATAACGTAACGCTAAAGACACACGTTACACCAAACGTGGAGATAGTACACGGTTAAATCTCCAATTACATATCACTGAAAATTTAAATCCCAAAATTTTTTTCTTGCTACTTGCAAACCGAACTGAAATCAATTAATAACAAGGAACTTGTTACACGAATTCAAAGGTATTGATCCCAACAATTTCTGACACAATAAGAAGTAACAAAATAAAACTGACGAAGTCACGGAAAATCACCTAACAATTTCAACAAGAACAAAATAGTTATAGAACACTTAACTGATAATACAGCACGCAGCCAATGCAGTGTAGCAGCCGCAGGGAGTAGGCAGCACAGCTACAGCTGATTGCAAGGACGCCCGAGGATGACAGCCCAGCAACAGCAGTACCAGACTCGGCGCGGCTTGTCTCAAGGTCGCCTGCGTAGCACAGTCACAGCACGGCCAGATGCGAGACTGCCAGATGCCAAGGTCGTACACGAAGCGCCGACACACAGCGGGGTAGCGATGGGAGCACGAGCACGTTCTTGGAGTGTTTACGGATATTTACGGTTCCAGACTGCGTATAAGATCACAGTCAACAGTTTATCTACACGTATTAATAACTTTAACACAGTTTCTGTATAGGCTTTAAGTAAACACACTTTTGTATGCAATCTATTTATCACATACACGTGTCACAAATGTTCTCGAAGATGTAGTATCACAGGAATTGTTCGTTGAAATTAATGAACACAATCACTTATGCATTCAACTGATAAATGACCACGTTACTTTTTCCGATGGAAATTTACGCACAATTTAATAACGCAGTTATCTCCTTCCTGCTCCAGGTCGACACGCGCTTTGTAGGGCACTCCGACGGGGATCTGCAGGTCCAATTTGTAAGAATCGACCATATCTTTCTCAGGAACCCTTTTCACCATAAACTTAAAAACGTTGTTATATACTTTCGGTGCTTCTTCAATTTCTCTTCCCGTTGCCTTAGATGCCTCCATAATAATATCGACGCTTGATCCAAAAGTTTCTCTTCACACGAAGCGATGAGCAGACCTCCACACTACGATAAGTTCCGTAAAAACACGATCAAAGTAGAATCACCGACGAAGCTTTTGACTCAACTTCCGTTTCCTTCAACTACAAAAGTCACTGAACCACGTTCATAGCACAAGTCTCAATAATACAACACGTCGTGGGTACGTACGAACTGATCCACCAGTGTGCCGCATCTGACGCGTATCTAAGGGTGGATATTGAGTAGAACGAGTAGACTTTTCAGCGTGTACTTGAGGTAAGGAGGTAGTACAACCAAATGCGCTCTGCTAGCTGAACACGGGGCTTTTATACACACAAAATGCTGACTCAGCTGCGCATGGTGCGCAAGTCGCACCAGGCGTGGCCCGAAACGTACGTACTAAACATGTGCACGAGGGTAAATGCGTGACCATGTTGGCACAATTTGGATTAATATGAACTTGACTTGGATTGATATGAATTTGATTTGGATTAATTTGAACTTGACTTGGATTAATTTGAACTTGATTTGGATTAATAATTTGAAGTGAATAAAGCGTAGTGTGCCCGGCTACCCGCGCGTGAAAAATTCACGTGTCTTTTAAATAGATTTAAAACGATTTCTCAATAGATTTGCGATTTCATTGCAATCCTGAAGAATATGCAGTCATTGAGAAGAAAAAGCAGTATCTATGCTGCCATCCAGTGTAATTATAATCCAGTGCGCAGTTATTGACATGAAAGAATCTCGACTTGGAGAGGTCCTAGTATCAGCAGTTATTGAGAAGACGCTATTTTCGTTAATTTGCTTTTGTATTTCCTCTGAAATGGCAAAGTGAATTTATACTGAGGTCCAGAATTAGTATTGTTGTAATTACCTTCTCTTTTGGGACTTGAAACTTCTTATTCAAAAAACCTACAAAATTAAAAAAAAGTGTCCTTTTCCATAAGGTCGTAAGGATTGAGCGTGTCACAAAGCCAGTAAATTAACAATTTTTCTCGATGTATTTGGTCAGTATTATTTGGCTCCCAGTTTTTAGATTGAGTAAATGTTTATTTTAAAGTCACCCGTTTGCAAGTAGACGAAGACGACTTGCTACAATCGGCAGTTTTGTCACTGCTGAAGCCCAAAGGGTCTTTGTTTTTCAATACATAGACGTTTATTTTTTATTCTTGTTCATTTTGTTTCTATTTTTCAATTCTTTTTCGTTGTTTGGTTTTTCTTCAGCTTCCAAGAATTGATCATTTTGTGTCAATTTTAGATGGCCCCATAAAGATTTAGTTGAGAAAGTTTTTTAAGATGCACCAGCCGCTCCTCGTCGTATATTTGCTTCACAAATGGTGCACACTTCAATTTCTACACTCATCATCGATATGTAGAAGTAATCCCATACTACTGACGCAATACTTTTAGTCATTATACCGGGTGTCCCACAAAAATGTCACTGAGTTTTAATTGATTATATTTCCGCTTTGAATTCATGTATTTTAATATTCATTTTTTCACAATATAGTAAAATTTATTTTATTTTCGAATAATTTATGTTTTTGAAAACCGTTTAATAACTACTTTACATTGATCGATTAACTGAAACGGATAGAAAAACTAATTTTTCGAAGGAAAACATTTTAAAACAATATTGATATTCTTCCTTATTTTGCACTTTCCAAAAAACCGAACAAACAAAAGATTTTAGATTATAAGTTAGTTTAAGCCTCCCTAACCGCTGCAAAAATAGAGCGTATCGAAGAGAGGAAGGAGGAAGGCACCATTTAGTATGGAGATCAGAAAATGAGGAATCTATGCAGAAAGGGCATAGAAACAGTAAGATGGGAAAGAAGTTCATGAAATAAGATAAAAGTTGAAGAAGAAAGTCAGAGGTGCTGAAAAACAGGACAGTAGTGAACCGAAAAAAGGTGGTCCTTAACACAACAAAAAACATTTTATTTCAACAAAAAGAAGGCCTACCTAACTCTCAGCTCGGGCCCTCACATTTTTCCCCTGGGAGCGCTAATTCCCATAGATACAATAGTTGTATCCCCCTGAGGGGGAACAAACAAAAACTTGAAAGAGTAACAAATCAATACATTAAATAAAGTTTAAATAAAAGGTAATTTAGTATCCTTCGACATACCCACCATTTCTCTCAAGGCAAGCATTATTTCTAGCCACTATGTTTTCTTTTATTCTTGAAACCCTTCAACTCGTTGTCAAAGAATTATTAATGATGGAGGTGATGTTTTGAAAACGCGTTCCTTCACAGTAGGTATTGAGAAATGAAGAAAATCACCAGTGTTGTTTTTAAAACTTTTCATGTGAACAAATTGTTTTTCTGCCTCTTTCAGTAAATCGATCACTGTAAAGTGGTTATTAAACGATTTTCAAAAACTTAAATTATTCGTAAAATGAAAAGAAGAACCAATATAAAATGGAACATTCTTTTAATGGCAAACGTTTCGGAGTCTCTGATTCCATCATCAGTGCTGTCAAACCAGGAATAAAATACCAACTAAGAAATACCCTGTGAAATACCCACTGTGAAATATCGTCTGTGATATATCGTTCACAGGAAGAGACTCTAAAATTTTTCGACTACATAAATGGATATCACGCCAAGATAAATTTCACAATGGAACCTGAGCAGAATGATAAATTGCCATTTTTAGATGTTCTCGTAAAGAAAAATAATTCAACGTTCACCACCTCTGTTTATAGAAAGCCTACATATCCGGGTTATGTACCAATTTCTTCAGTTGCATTTACAAGGATTATAGTAAAACAAGCTTCACTACATTATTGCATAGAGCGTACTGTATTTCAAATTCATATAAAGTATTTCATTACGAAGCGAAATATATCGCAAAGTTACTAGTACAAAATAAATAACCTTGATCTTTTTTTAACAATCTGGTTAAAAAGTTTTTAGACAAAAAACTTTCCCCTCCGTGTACAATTCTGACCGCACCAAAGCAGAAAGTTTTCGTCGAGCTCTCTTTCTTGGGCTATCTTTTCATGGAGATGAGAAAGGATCTTTTATCTCTGATACACTCTCATTTTACTTTCATTGACGTGTTTCCATTTTATAAAAATAGTTTTAAAATAAGTTCATTTTTCAATTGGAAAGAGCGTTTGGAAAAGTGCCTGAGAAATGGTTGTGTCTACTTGTGTAAATGTGGTTGCTGCCTGCAGTCCTATGTTGGAAGTATCACCCTCCAGCAATTTATTCGTCACAGCCAACACTCTGGTATCTCCCTTAGAATCGGCCGTCCATACTCATCTCCCTCCCAGTCAGCCATCCGAGATCATTGCCATAGTTCAAACCACCCTTTCAAAACTTCCAATTTCTCCATACTTTGTAGAACTTTAGAGGAATTTGACCTTAGAATTTTGGAATCATTGTTCATTTTTACCCATAGACCTCAGCTAAATAATGATAGAAGTGCGATGAAATTAAATATTGCCATAACTGTGTAAATAGGAGTGTGTTGGAATGTGTGTGTGTGTTTTGTGCGAGTGTGTATGTGTGTATGCAGTTCTGTTATTTTGTGTAGATGTTATTGTGTGTTAGTTTGATTGCTAGAATTTAGGTGTATGTGTACGTTTGTCTTCGAATGTTTAAGAGAAATGGTGTTTTTATTTTTAATGGTTAGGCATAGCTATTTTTCGATGTAGGTTTAGTGATATTAATTTCTCATAGCTTTTTCGCAATTTGTTCATTATCGTTTTTCATTCCTTGTTTTACAGCACTGATGATGGAATCAGAGATTCCGAAACGTTTGCCATTAAAGAATGTTCCATTTTATATTGGTTCTTCTTTTCATTTTACGTATTAGATTTTCCGAAAATGGCCCTTTCAATTCTATTAAATTATTCGAAAAGGAAACAAGATTTACCACATTGTGAAAAAAAGACAATTCAAATAGGTTAATTTAAAGCGGAGATAGGATCAATTAAAAGTCGGGGACATTTTTGTGGAACACCTGGTACATTTAATTACTATAATTGTTACTGTATTAACTAATTCAACAAGCACTGTAACTGCAAGTCTACAAACTTTATTGACTTGACATAAATACACACCCAACCGCACCCGTAATTCAACATGCATTGAGCCACTAACCGGCGTCATGTATTACGTCGTCGTGATCCGTCCTGACACGGTCTGAACCCCGGCCCCGGCCCCGGCCGTTGTAAATTTGATAACCCCAGCCCCGGCCCTGCCCCGGCCATGACAAATTTGTCGACCCCGGCCCCGGCCCCGGCCAAATTTTCAACCCCGGTCGGTCTATAACTATGATAGCTTGCTTCCATGGCTGGTAAATGTACTCTTCTGTCCATATTTTATTATAGATATTCAGCAGGTATTGATGTGCGTTGTCTGGCAGATTTTTAATTATAGGTTACCAATAGCATCAGGTCCTGGGGCTGTATTTCTGTTGCTCTTTATTGCTGACAAAAGTTCTTCGAAGGTGAAAGGGCTATTGTAAGGTTCATCGTTGTTGCTTGTTAGGTCCACTGGTATCTGCTCAATCTGTTGCTTGTACTGACGGAACTCGTTAGTATAGTTCTCGTCGCTGGAGGTGTGGGCGAAGGTTTGTGCTAATTTCTCCGCGATGGTTGATACTGTTGAAAAAAGTTCGTTTCCTTCTTTCAATATTTTTATTTGTCTCTTGGCTCTGCCCCGGATTCGGTTCACTTTCTCCCAAATATGGCTGCTCGGTGTGGCTGCTTTGAGCGATGACACAGACTCGCGCCAGCTGTTCTGCTTCGCTTGTCTGAAAGTACGTGTTGCCACCGCTCTCGCCCTTTTCCATTTCAGCTTGTCTTCCAGCGCATTCGTCCGCTTGAAGTCCCTGTAACACTTCTCGCGCTCTCGCCACACTCTCTTTCACTCAGTGGTCCACCAAGGCTTTGCATAGTGTCGTCGTGTCTTGTATTGCTGAATCCATTTGTCTGCCATAGACCTGAATTTCACGTAAAGTTCCTTGGCAGCTGCTTCCGGGTCTTCTGGTAATTCCTGCCGATGTACATCTCTCCATATCGAGTCAGTCCGGTATTCCTTCCAATTTCCTTTTTTTAAATTCCACCCCACCGTTTCATTTCTCCCGTCACACTGCTGTACAGTGATTGACAAAATAATCGGGAAGTGGCCACTACTGAATACTGAAGACAGTGCTGTAAAATTTACGTCGGGTGTTATGTCTGAGGAGGTTAGCGCAAGATCGATCACTGATCCAGATATGTGAGTAGCCGAGTTGTCATTTATGATGTTGAGATTGGTCTTGGTGAGGGCATTCGGCACTAAACGGCCTCGGCGGTCTGTTCTCTTGTTTCCCCAATCGGTGTGGTGGGCATTGAAGTCCCCAATCACCACAACCGGCTTGGGTAGTGCGTTCAAGGTGTCCGCGAGTTCTTGTAGGTCAACATTTGCTCCTGGTGGTAAGTATATAGATGCTATTGTTATTATTTTATGGTGCGTCAGATGAATTCTTGCTCCTATGATCTGTAGCGACGACTGAATCTCAATTTCTTGGGTTGGTACTGAAGAATGAATACACAATGCGACTCCTCCGTGATATCTATGGTTGTAATGGCCTTGTTTACTGCATCCGTTGTAGCCGGCTATTGGTGATATGTAGTCATTACCATGTAGTCGTCACAGTGGTTGTGGGATCAGCCTTGTATGTTGGAGACGAGGGTTCGTATCCCGGCGCTGGCGCGGAGATTTTCCCCGTTGGTATAAGGGAAAGCTCAAGCACAATACCCCACTCAACCCAGGTGTCGGAAATGGGTACCGGCTTTATGGGGGAACTGTCATGGTGTCCTATATATAGGGTTAGTTATAAGACATTTGAAAAACCAATGCTTAAGATCATATGTATCAGGCTTGATTGGAAATAAAGCATCCCAAAGATGCCGATGTTTGTTTTGTTTGTTTTGTTTTGTTTGAACGTCTCTTGAACTGCTATAACAGCTGGTTTGTATGCGTCAATAAGGCTTATCAAGTCTTCCTATGATGAGGCCATACTTTGCAGATTCCACTGCAAGAATACTTCACCCCCACTCTCCCTACTCACCGCCATTTCCCTCTACTCGCTCCTGGTCTCCGCTGCCCACTGTCTCTGGCTTGCCCTCTTTTCGGGGATACTCGTCTGCGGTCTTCTCGAGAGGTTCAACGCGATTTTTGTTGAATTCTGTTCTTAGATGTAAGATTCGAGTTTCTAAGATCTTCTTTATACATGTCTCAGTCAACTTCACTGCTTCTGCCTGCTCCTTGCTTCTGTCGATGGGACTCGTTTTCCTTCTCTTTGCTCTTCTTCCCTCTTTTGGAGGCCGATGGATCTAGATGCAGGTCAATTGTTGTTGTATAAATTCTTCCAGTGTTTGGGCTCTCACAAACCACTTCAGTCCCACCGCCACTTTCTCCATCAGCTCTCTGCCGCCCACTGCCCTCCATTGTCATGTTACCAGCTGGGGTTTCCGCTCTCTGTTTGATATTTTGTTGGCCTTCTGCACCATCATCTCCTGAACGCTGGCGTTTTTTGTATTCGATTTTTCAGTTTCAGTTGTGGTGATTCCTTTTGTGACAGCTTTGGAGTAATTCATACTGAAGTTCGGATGACGTCTGTTGAAGAGAAGTTTGGCCTGTCCTTTGGACACTCTTTCTAGGCTCTGTATCACCAGGATTTCCTCCTCCACTTTCCTCACTTGACACACTTTAGCTCCAGCTGTATGTCCTTCACCACAGTGACAGCACTTGGTTTCGCCGGACTCACACTTGTCAATTCCATGTCCTGACTCACCACACTTCAAACATGTTTCATCCCCTTGACAATACTTGATTCCATGCCCATACTCTAGACACTTTTTGCACATTATTGGCTTCGGTTCAATTTCATACACTTTAGTTTTAGCTTGTTCACCTGGTATGTCTATGTATTCTGGGATAGGCGATTGTCTGAAGGACAGTAGTAGGGACTTGGCATGCACTTTGGTGGGTTTTATCCAGGTCGCTTGAATCGCATCCTGAATACCGCATTTTTCCAGCAGACCCTTCTTGAATTGCTCAAAATTATTCGTGTCGTACTCATAGATATAGATCAAGCCTTTGTGGATTCCGATGTTGAGATTTTCTTCAACTGAGACGAGGAACTGATTTATCTGTTTTAATTGTTTCATCTTTTGGCTCCGTGCGGCGTCACTCACTTCTACTGTAAATACCGTTTTGCTCGTTGATCTGATGGTTTTGGGTTTGCTTCCAAGGTGATTTGCGATACATTTTTCTAATAGCCAGGGGGACATATTTCGGCGGTGTGCTTCACTCATTTTACAATCAAAGTGGATAATATATTTGGTTGATGGCATCGCGCGTTCGGCCTCTGTTACTCCGTCATTCAGTTGTTTTGCTCTTCGCATTGTTACCTTTTCTCTCTGCATGATTTCCAGCACGTTCCTCTCTTCTATTCCTCTCTGACATGCAGCACTCCCCGCTGCATGTGAGCCTCCGCAGTGGTGGCATTTCTCCTGGTCGGATGTGCAGCCTTGAGAAGAGTGACCAACTCCACCGCATCTCCTGCATATCGCTGCGCTGCTGCGGCATCTTTTGGCAGTGTGCCCATACGTTTGGCAGTGGTTGCACATCATAGGTTTATTGTTGAAGGGGTACACTCTATTATCATGTCGTTCTCCAGGGATGTAGATGTTGTAGGGCACATATTGTTGTCGAAAGGTTATCAAGAAGGCTTGCGTTTCGGGGTTCCGTGGTTTGATGAATGTTGGTCTTGTTACGTTTTCCACATTGTATTCTTCTTGGAGTCCCACCTTGAACTCCTCTATGTCTGTAATGTTGAAGTCATTGACATAAATTAGTCCAACTGAATGATTGAAACGGTCGTACTGCGTCGTCTGGCATGGCACATCTTCCACTCTCGAGAGATCTACGATCTTCTCGGCCTGTCGCTCGCTGCGCACCTGCAACACCATCGTCTCTCAGTTCATGCTGAAGAGTCGCTTCACTCTCTCTCCCGTGACTTTAATGATTTCCTCCATTGTACTAAATGGATTGACTGTTTTCTTTTCTTCTGGGGCAAAAGTTATCGAAAAGTACTTGGGAAAGTACATGTCCTCTGTTAGGTCGAAGGGAATATATCGGTGTTTCTTTTTCTGATAGGCTCCTCCGACACTCGGTATCTTCGGGGATGGAGGTCCCTTTTCTGTAATTTCCATGATGTCCATTTTTTGATTAGTTTACATGCCTCGGCGCCGAGGCGAGGGCAGGAAAGGGAGGGGTCCTTGCTGGGCAAGGGCCCGCACACGAAATTTAGGGAGAACTCTCTACATATATACTTTTTACAATTTTTAACTCTAGTACAAAAAAAAGACAAAAGACCCTGATGTTAGAGGGCACCGCCTGCGTTGGTTTTAGCCAGAAGAACTAGATAAATGGAAAAATTTATAATCAATACACTTAGTTACAATGTAAATTGTACACTAACGCAGCTGGCTATATTAACGGTATCACCTCGGGAAGGTGCGGGTCGGCTAGGTACTGACAAATTAATGAAGGTACCATACAATCAATATCCTTGTCTACTTTTGATGTTCCCTTTATCACAATTATAATAAGTTCAATTAGATACCAGTAAAATTGGTAAAGGGAACAGTGAAATTTCCCATTAACCATCTGATAAGGATATAGATGAGCGCAGTGCGCATCATCGTACGTCGGAATAGCATCACGCAAGAGTAGCAAAGCACCGCGGAAATTGTTTTCGCACTGGTAACTTGCTGGTTCATCCTATTCATTCAGCAATACGCAGCTATACCGAGAAGTGCAGTGCAATTCTTTGTGATGGTGATTTTGAAATAGCAGTTCTTCCCATAATTTTGACATATTTTTAAGGAAAGCCTAATTTTAAAACGTTGCTTGGTATACGACCCATGGATAGGTGGTTTGAAAAATTTGAACAATCTTTTATTTAATGGACCCAGTTAATAATAATACTGTTGAAGGGTATTGATAAAATCAGCACTAAAACACGTACACGAGTCCTTCACTGCTCTTCTCTACGCAAGTCGTCGGAGACAGAAAGATTAATTTAACCGTATATCTTTTTTACCAAACTGAAACTTTTAAATACTGAAACATTTAAATTAGGTCGTAAGCATTTGCCCCTCGAAAGGAACTCATTAACTCCTCGGTGTATTAACGTCTCCACTGGTTGACCATGGCTTGTTGCGGATAAAGTGCTTCCGTAACAAATCAAACATATTCTTCGAGAGCGTTCGGTGGGCAGCAGACCAGTGGTGGGCAGCAGACCAGAGGTGTGTGCAGCAGACCAGAGGTGTGTGCAGCAGACCAGAGGTGTGTGCAGCAGACCAGAGGTGTGGGCAGCAGACCAGATGTGTGGGCAGCAGACCAGATGTGTGGGCAGCAGACCAGAGATGGGCAGCAGACCAAAGGTGGGTAGCAGCCGGTCTGACTCAGCTCAGGCCATCACACATTGTCCTCCTGGGAGCGGTACTTCCCATAGATACAATAGTTGATGCTCCTGAGGGGACCCAGTTAATAGTTGGTATTTATAAAATTGCGGGCAACTTTTGCCTTTAAATTTGAGTTTAACATTCAACTTTAGTTTAACCCATCGCAGTCAACGTGTTAAACAACATGCTCAGCTCGTATCCCCTTCAGGTAGTTAGTACATAGTTGATTTTATAATCTGGAATTTATTATCGATCATGCTTCTCTGATTGCGTTGAGCTGATCATACTCTGGATTTTACAAAACTGATGATGAAGCTGGTCTCCGAAACGTTTTCGAGTTTGTTAGTTTAGTCGTTAGTTTTAGCCTCCCTACCCGCAGCAACAAATGTGATCCAAAGAGAGGAAGGAGGAAGGCACCATTTAGTATGGAGTTAAGGAAACGCGGAATCTACGCAGAAAGGGCATAGAAACAGTAAGTTGGGAAAAGAAGATCATGAAACAAGATCAAAGTTGAAGAAGGAAGTAGTACGTGCTGAAAAACAGGACAGCAGTGAACCAAGAAAAGGTGGTCAGTATAAAACAAAAATCTATTCTATTATAACAAAAAGAAAGCCTACCTAACTTTTAGCTCGGGCCCACACACTGTCCCCCGAAACGTTTTTGATTTTTTTTTTCTCAAAGTAAAATGACTAATTTTATTGGCATTTTCTTCGCTTTCAATTTTAGTGAACCTGTGATTTAAGCAATGCGATCATCTTTTTAGAACATAACTCTATGTACTCAAAGTATTGATAAGTACTTCAATTATAGATGTAGCTAATAAATGAAGTTATTAGTTCATTTAACCATGTAGGGGCGACCCTGCCCGCCTTCCGCTCTTCTTCCCGATGACCTCGGAAGACATAGATTAGTCCTCTATTTAGCCTGCAATGCTTCACAGATTGGTACCTTTTTGTGATCATAGAAGGAGCCTACCGTAGTCTCCTAACGTGTGATTATTACCTGTTTATTGTAGCTCACGTAGTTTAAGCCCTGTCGCTAATTTTGTTTCTTTTCCATTCTAGACGTGAACTTGAACCGTATAGAACACTGGTGAACTTAATTTTCTAAGCATTAGATAGTGTCACCATTTCTGACGAGTAAGTTGTTTACTTCTGTTTTTTTGTGCTGTTAGGGCCCTAGCTGAAAATTAGGTAGGCGTTCGTTGTGTTGAAATTAGATGTTCTAAAGTTAAATACTCTCTTTCTCGGTTCATCGTTGTTCCGTTTTCAGTACTTACTACTTTCTACCCCATCTTTATCTTATTTCATAATCTTCTTTCTCCGTTAATTGTGTCTATGCTCTTTCTATAAAGATTCTGCGTACCCGTAACTCTATGCTAAGTGGTGCCTTTTCCCTCCTCTCTTTGGATCGCCTTTGTGTGAATCGATAGGCTTTGACTGGCTGTTAGTTTAAGCCAAATCTAATAAGTATTTCTGCATTGTCTTGTTTATTGTATATTTACTGAAATTGAGTTACTAGTTACCTTATTTCCCGCTAGACCCGCTAGTGAGATTTTCTCTCGCCGTTAATTCAAGGTTTGACCCTAGCAAGCCGCGAGCAGTGTTAAAAGTGGTGTGTTTGTTCGCGGGCTGGACTTACCTGTGCCACGGGAAGCCACGCTCGTGTCTGTTCATGTTCGTCCGTCTGGTCTACTAACTGGAGCTCACTCGCTGGCTTGTAGCCTAGTGACCTGCGTGCCTCATCCTTGGTGCCTTATCCGGCACGGGTCCTTGGGGCCCCATCCTGGCGTGTGTTCTGTGACCGCTGTTGTGCTCGCCCACCATCACGGTTCTCCACCTGCATTCTACTTTGCTAACTATAAGTTAAGATCTATATTTATATATTTTTCTTTATTTATGAACTCAATAAAACTATTGGTTGTTTCGTGTTTCAATTCCCGAGGCGGTTGGGATGCCGAGAGCGTTTTGACCTGACATCCCCACTACTAGAGCTGTACGGAATTCTTCCGTCGCTTGGCCCTGACAAACCATGAAATTATTTCTTCAACCACCAATGATCAAAACTCTCAGCCATTCGATAAATTTCATATTATTTAAAACTCTTAATGTACTAGTGACCTCGTAGGAAAAAATCAGAACTCAATTTTCAGATCGACCGATTTAACCTCAGTTCAACAAACTTGACGAGAACATCTTTAGAAAAAAGTGTATTTAGAAAAAAATGCTCTTGCAGCTTGAACAAGGAAAGCCAATATTAACGGTCAAATCACTTTCCGTCTTGATAACGTCCAGCAATCTATTTTTCCACATTTTAGTCACATATTAATGCGTTAGTTTGAGATTTTGTTCTATTCTTTTTTCGTTTCAATTCTTCATATTCTGTTGGAGCCAGAGGTTGAATTCAGTTCTCTCCGTAGATTTTCAAGTGGAGTTAAGAAGGCCTCGCCGAGATTCCTAGCCAAATAGTAATTTGTTTTTTTGTGGAGTCAAGCAGCTAAACGTAGCGTTCAGTTGAGATCATTGTTGTGCTTGAGTTTTAACCACCGCCTGAAAGTGCTTACACACTACAAGCGGAGCGGAGCAGAGCGGAGTGGGTGTTCACATGTAAGCTGAGCAGGGCGACCTACACAAGAATCTGTCGCTATGGAGGATTTCGTGAGTACGGTCTTATTGCTCGACAGCAAGAAACAGAAACGGAAACACTGAGTCCATCCTATCAATATGAGGAGAGATCTTTATGAAGAATACCACTGTCTCTTCGAAGCACTGAGGAGATTATTATTATTATTATTCTAAAAGAAAGTTTTAGCCTCCCTTAACCACGACAAAGATGTTCTAAGAGAGGAAAGAGGAAGGCATCATTTAGTATGGATTTAAGGAAACGCGGAATCTATGCACAAGGTGCACAGAAACGGTAAGCAAGGAAAAAAGTTCATGAAACAAGAAAAAAGTTGAAGAAGAAAGTAGTAGGTGCTGAAAAACAGGACAGCAGTGAACCGAAAAAAGATGGTCCGTAACAAAACAAAAACCTATTTTATTACAACAAAAAGGAAGCCTACCTAACTCTTAGCTCGGGCCCTCACATGGTTCCCCTGGGAGCGCTGATTCCCATAGATACAATAGTTGTATCCCCCTGAGGGGAGCACTGAGGAGAAATGAATCGCAATTCTTCGAGTATTTAAGGATGAAACCGGCAATTTTTGATGTACTACTATCCCTTGTAGAAGGAAAAATTTCAACGAGATAAGATAAATTTACCATTCAGTAATAATTCACTAATTTTTATTGAGGATACATGTAGAGCAAAGTAGTTTAATAAAGTCTTTGCATAAAGGTTGTATCACTTTATAGGACTACAGGTTTTCGTAGGCCAGTCTTGGGTGACTTTAAGGTGAGTGCAAGGGAAATAATTACCTCCAGAAATTCAGGGTTGTGCCGGAGAAAGCTAAAGGAAAAATACTGAAATACTGACTTTTCCTGACCGAAAAATCCTCAAAATACTGACATGTTTTCCGTTAGTATTGCCAAAACTCACCCAAGCTCATAATATTGTGCAGCGTTTTTTGTATTAGACATTCATTGAGGCCTCCTCACCATACGGCCCCCTTTGCCTCCCATTTCACGGAAAAAACTAAAGCTTTATTAAAAAATCGTACATAATTATTCCTTTTACAAGATCAAAAATTAAAATACACAACATAACAAGAAAAATAAAACCACATAACAATGAAAATAAAAGCAGATTTTAAAAATTGAAGCATTAATAAAATAAAAAATCAGAGAAAGAAAAAGAAAAAAAGAAATAAATGTTTAATGAACTCAAATGGGCAAAATTGAAATAAAATATTGGATGTTACACTTTCAGTTATGGTTGCTATATGATTAGTTGTACAAATTATTAGTTACGAGTACACACCTGTCAAAAATGACGGGAATCGATAGTTTCTTTAAAAAATATATCAGATGTGGAATAGAAACAAACATATTCAACCCTATAGAACCCGCGATTGAAATATTCTTAATCTTGTGCACTGGTGAAGCTCCCATCAAAAGCAGTCACTGTGCATCCTTGAGAGCGTGACAGAGCGACAGACCAACTGAGCTTTAACATGGCTCTCCCATGATTTACCCTGCTTTTCTATGGTTTTCTATACTTTTCTAACTCTCAACTACTGTCATTGTATACAACATATCCTAAAATTTTCATTCCGATTCCGAATTTGATGGATTAACACACCGAAAATTGTGGTGGAGTCGATGAAGCTTGTATCACAGATACGCTTATCACACACTTTCTGCTAGTGGGTGTGACACACGGACGGACGGGGATATAGTATAGATATAATAGATATATTATACTTTTTTCAATTAAACGACAATTTTACCCCTGTAAGATATGACGATCCAAAAGTGGAGGCGCGGAGAAACGCTCGCAGCGAGCGTCAAAAAATCCCAACGAATTTCCCGAGCGCGCCGCTCCGCTCCACTTGCAGTATGAACAGCCGAGCGTTTCTGCATTCAAACATGTACGTGCATTATTGCCGCTCTACTCCGCGCCGCTCTGCTTCGCTCGTAGTATGAACGCACCCTAAGGTTGCGAGCCGATCATCATACAATAATTCAGCTTGTTCCTTCCTTAGTTAGTTATTTATTAGTCCTTCCGTTACGCGTTCAGTAATTAAATATAAGCAAATTAAGGGAACAAATAACACATAGTCATGTATTATTTGTAACTATGTAAGAGTTGTAACTACATGTGTCACACCCTTCATCAATAAATACAAAGACCATTGCGGAATCTATGTAACAGCTTGAACATAAACTTTTACTCTTAAGGATTACATCTCTTAGCTCCATTGTTCCGAAAGGCTAGAATACGTAACGCATTAGAACTTTAGGTTCAATAGATTAGGTTAAGATTGGTTAGGATAAGTGAGGCTAGGATAGATTGTATTAGGTTAACATAAGTTAAGCTAAGATTGATTAGTTCACAATAGGTTATGTTGAAAATTTTTAACGTGTCCTGCTAGGATTCGTTAGGCTAGTTCATAAAAATAGGTTTTTATAACCACCCTTACGTTTTTTCACCAAAAATTTTGAGAGAAAAAATGTTCGAAATTCTTTGATTTCTCACTAGGAACGACTTGGGAATGGGAAAACGAGGTTTTAGAGTCATTCCCAGCGCGATTCCCCCAGGGAAAGTTTCGAAATTCAACTTGCAAGTTTGGACCAAATTCTCATAAGGGCTTATGATGTGTTTATTAAAAATTCTGGTGAAATGAGTAGTTTTTCCTGATGTACAACCGAATATTGAAGTTGTCAAAGTGTTCCATTGATTTTGGAAACATTGACTGAAAAAGTAATGAATCTCGCAAGAGTATAAGAATTTGTGAGATGTTTAGAAGATTTTTTGGTCAAATAAGTAGTTTTTCCTGATGTACAGTCGAATATTGAAGTTGTCAAAGAGTGTCATTGATTTTGGAAACAATGAATGAAAAAGTAAAAAAAACACGGCCAGCCAATTTAAGAGAGTTCCCGAAAAAATTTATACCCACTGAAAAACACAAAGGCCGTAGGACATGATCTTATAAGCCTTCAATACATTAAAAATAGTTTCCCGGTTACAGTACCAATGAATCATTTTTTAATTCAACAATAGCATCTAATAAGTTTCTCTATCAACATAGAAACACTCAATACTGTTGCATAAAACTGGGGACATTAATACAGCATCAAACTCTGTGCAAGCCCATATTTCTTTCACACGTCATGTCCAAAATACCAGAGAAAGTAAAAAAAATCAACTATTATCTCACTTTGAGGAATCAAATTTACTTCATCGAAATCAATATGCTCAATTGAGGAACACTAGTACTCAAGACGCTCGATTTAACATTACACACAAAATATACAGTGATATCAATGAAAACTGTAACGCTCTCACTGCTGCTCAATCTCTCTAAAGCGTTCGACAGCGTCAAACATGTACGAATTTTACAGAAAACATCGAACTTGTACTAGACACACAATGGTTCGAAAGTTCCCATGCGAATCGATCTCACACAGTCCACATAGATAACAAGTTGTAACCATTCACCACATTTTTGGTGTTCAAGTGTATTCTTGGCCCGCTACTTTAGCTATTTTAATTAATGATTTCGCTTTAATTCATTCTTATACAAGAATTTCTATGTGAGTAAATGATGTTCAAATGTTGACAAGTTCTGAGAGAGAATATCCGAAGACGTAAATAAAATCCGAAAGCTTCTTAAATAGCATGAAATTATGGTATTACAGAAGCGGAGAAATTATATGATATGTTGTTCTTCTGTTCACTTACTTCAAGTGGTATTATAAAATTATTTCCCATTAAAGAGATATTGAAATCTGAAGATATATCAAGACTTTTGATGAATTTGATATTATTATTATCTTCAATTTAAAATATCCCATACATCAAAATTTCCAGCGCAAGAAATACCACTCGCGTACTCAAGGTTAGTGAGGGCTCTGGAGCGCAACGGACATCCTAAACCCCAACGCTAAAATCTAACTATGAAGGCTACAATAGCGCGTGTGCCGTGCGCATGCTAGTTTGGAAAATGTATAACTTTTCATGATTTGCTCAATATTAAAACAGAGAGAATAGGTGCAGGTGAGGTTAGGTTACAGTGAGATGGATTTGATTAGGTTGATATGTTATGGTTAATTTAAATTAAAAAACAATTGATACAGGCCAATAACCTCAAGTACTTTATTACTTTTGATTATAATTTTATTGTTTTACCTGAAATTGGTTTATCCACCGTTTATGCTTTCAAACTTTTTTACTAAATATTTCAATTGAAGCGAGTTTAACTCTGATTATCGTAAATTTTCAGCGCTCACATGAATGCCTGAAGTGCTGTGACAAAAATCAATATGTTAGGCACGAAAATTAAAAAAAATGAAGAATAATGTGCAGATTGCATTGCGCCGTCTGACATCGCGGAAGTCAGAAGAAAAATAGTGATACGCAATCGAGCCACACATCATGTATCCACAATAACAGCTGTCAAGACAATATGCTCCTTAATATATTCGGGGAGAGACATGTCCAGCACTTCCACTTGAAAATCATCACACGCAATTGAGTTAGTTCTGATAATATAAGATTCCCTCCAGCTACAGTGGCTGGTAAATCAAGATGTCACCGCCACACAACTTCTATGCACTCTGCAGAGTCCAAAATAATGCTCACTAATGAGGTAAGCACTGCTGGTCTAATATGATCTCCCAGGTCTCAATGAGTCCACGTATACACTAAGCAGCATTACTTGAGCAGTTCACTTCTAAGAAATGCTTCTGGCTATATTTTTGACATGATTCTAAAATTAGCTCAGAATTTCATATCGATATCTAACCATGAACATATATATATACGTTGCACACATTTAGCTATTCCTAAAGTGGATATGTGCTGGGCAACGCAGTTTTATATCGCCATTCGAAGCTGTTGCGCCTGGAAAATCAAGGAACTTGAAGAAAAAAATGCATGAACGCTGAGGCTCTAAAGTCGGAGTTTGAAAGAGAAACCTTAACAAGACGAAAGTTAAGTCCAAAGCACCACAATGGTGATGAAACCTGTGCACTTACGCCAATTTCGTTGCGTTAAAATTCATTGGGAAAAATCGGTTATTTCTTTACAAGAATGAGGAGCCTAAGGCGAACAAGGCGCGGGTACAAAAGTCAAGTCTCGAAGGGGGGACAAATACTGACTTCAAAGAGGACCACAGACGCGAGAAGACTGACGCATGTTAAGTTCACATTGTTCTTGATGTAATTAGGGTAGCATGCGGCTGCTCGTGCACCTCTGAATACCACTTCAGTGAACTACACTCTAAATATGTGATGAGTTTCTTTATGAGAGTTCTTTAAATATGAGAGTTCCTTTTGTACATCAAAAATACTGATCGCGATAGCTTATGAAGCCAAGGTCGGGAATTATTTTTGTCAACATTTATTGAATTGAGGGCCCTTACTGAAACATTATGTATTCTAATTTAGGAAATTGCCATTGTTGAACTAATACCTATGAAGTCATATATAATTAAAGTATTACGATAGTAATACTGATTTACTCATTAGGACAGCATTATTTAGTTTTCGAAACATCCGAGAGATCGCCCTCTCAGTTTTATTTAGAAGTAGAATCAGGCACTCCCTTTCAGGTAGGTAGATGCCTGAAATGAAGTGATCACGCCATATATACATATACATATACATATACATATACGTATATATATATATATACATATATATATATATATACATATATATATATACTGCAAGATTTCAGTTATCTCATAGATAAAGTCACCAATAAATAGCTATTACTCAGCAGGAGATGTTGAAAACATGATCAATTCATGGAATGATATTCCGCAATACATCCACAATTTTTCATTCAAGTATTAAGATAGTAATACCTAAATTAGTTATATTTTCCTACGAAGCTAAGAAATTTCTTTCATGCTAATTGAATGCGGTTTGAAAATAGTAAGAGTGTGTTTTACAAAGTCGTACGCATTGTAGGGCTATTTTTAACTACTGGACTCTTTCTCTTTAATATATCTTCGTGCACGTTTGAAACTCAGGAGTACAAACACCTTGAAATGGTAATTTATCTCTTCATGCAGGCGTACAATAATTTTACAGTAATTAAATTTGCCAATCCAAACTAAACTGCCAATAGTTGTTGTGTAATAATATTAGAAATGCTTCTGGTATGCACAAATCTTAGAAATGGATCTTGGTACTTGCAGATTGCAACTTGTAGGACGGCGATTAACAAGCTTAATTCCAAAGGCAGAGAATCAATTAATAATGATATAAAATTCAACACGAATGCTCTGAATTGTATGATAGCTCATCAGGTTAACAAGACATCAACAGAACTGCAAAGAACTTAAAATTAGATCAGATGAGATTAAATAAATTTATTCAAAACTCCTTAATCTCAAGAAAGATGTTCGAAAGAGAAGAAAGAAGACGGCACCGTTTAGTATGGAGTATATGGAACAAGGAATCTATGAACAAGGTGTGTCCTCACACAGAAACAGTGAGTTCAGAAATAATTTAATGAAACAAGATAAAAATTGAAGATGAAAATAGTAGGTACAAAAAACAGGATAGCAGTAAACCGAAAAAAGATGGTCCGCAACACAAAAAAAAACATTAAATCTCAACAAAAGGAAGTCCTATATATACCTAGCGTTCACCTCAGCACCTCAGATTTTTTCTCTGGGAGCGCTAATCCCCAAAGATACAATAGCTGCATCCCTTTGAGGAGAATGAATGCAAGTAAATTGTTGCATTAGCGACAAAAAACGTGTAATTATAAAATAATTCATTTGAGGAGCGAACAAGTGTAAATTATTTCAGTGAAACAATGTACAGTGTTCGACGTAAAGATAAAAAAAATACAAGAAGACTTGCGATTGTTCTCGGAAACCAAAAATTATAATCAAATAATAAGCAACAAAAACCAAACAATGAACAATCATGTCACATCTCAATAGACCCAAGCCCAACAGTGACGACATTTCCTCTCGAACAGATACGAAGAGAAATTGTTCGTCAAGGTAGTCAAGTACTTGAAAGTGAGGTGTTCACCATTCTCATTAGCACGTCATGAGCAGCAATAGCTCACTACATCACTTCCATTCCAGTAGAGAGAACATCACCTTCGTACATCAGCAGCTTGCCAGTCTCCAGAAAGCCATTCAAATCAAAGAGGAAATAATTAACCTTCGGCTCCGAAGCATTTCGGCTTCCTTAATTAAAGCCGAGGAATTAATTACCTGGCAACGAAAAGCCCTCATAATTAATGCTTTCAAAGGGAAGGGAGATGAGCATTTCGATCTGCGAAAAATAGCGATAAGACTGAATATCTTCATGAAGTCCCATAAACACAACACCTCTGGCACCCGTTTCCTTCTGCGCCAATCGTCACTACGGCGACTGCTCCATTAAAGCTAAAGACTTTCGTTGAACTACAGTCGAAGTGTCATAAAATACTGGTTATGAAATATGGGGCAGGTTTTAGCCCACAAAATGTTTCGACGCACGGCAATGAGACGTTCTCTTATTCTGTGAATCTGCACGCCATCACCAGATTTCAAAGCGATATCGATCAACAGATCGATAAACCTGCACGATATAACCATAGCAACTCAGATGACACTTATTTATGGAGTTTATTAGTTTATTAGTTAGTTTAAGCCTCCCTATCCTCAACAATGAGATGTAAAGAGAGGAAGGAAGAAGGCACCATTTAGTATGGAGTTAAGGGAACGTGGAATCTATGCAGAAAGGGCACAGAAACAGAAAGCTAAGAAACAAGTTCATGAAACAAGAAAAAGTTGAAGAAGAAAGTAGTAGGCAGTGAAAAACAGGACAGCAGTGAACCGAAAAAAGATGGTCCGTAACACAACAAAACCTATTCTATTTTAACAAAAAGAAAGCCTACCTAACCTTTAGCTCGGGCCCTCACATTGTCCCCCTGGGAGCGCTAGTTCCCATAGATACAATAATTGTATCCCCCTGAGGGGACTTATTTATGGATTTGATTTGCCTGTAATGGAGTTATTCGAGCGCTACTTGAGCTTTTATTTACTGATGTCTTCGTGTTCTGATGCTCCAGGTAGTGTAATCATCAATTAGTTGTCAAACATGTCAATAAACAAGCTCAACAAGATATGCGTAGCATTCCTCATTACATGATAAATTTCTAGATTATATTATAAGGTAGTTCAACCCTACTTAATCACTACAAAAGTGTACTTAAGAGAGGAAAAAGGAAGGCAAGGAATTTATGCACAAGGTGGCTCCCACACCTTGCGCATAGAAACCTCAAGATTGAAAGAAGTTTTTGAAACAAGATAAAAGCGGTCGAAGAAAGTAATAGGTGCAGAAAGAAAGTACAGCAGTTAACCGAAAAGTTAACAAAAAAGACGATCCGTATTAAAACGTAAATCTAAACTTGTTCTAATTCAACAAATGGAAGGCCAACATAATTTCAGCATATTAAGGTTGGTTTGTAAACGCGTGCGTTTAAATACAGAGCAAGTGCCAACGTTTGAACACAGATATTTACGAGAACAATTATCTCATAGTTATAGTCATCAATAAATTGCAAATACTCAGTAGGAGATATTGAAAACATGATCAATTATTCAACGAACGATATTCCGCAATACTCTCGCAATTTTTCAACAACAACTTCTCTTCCGGAAGGCGTGGAAGTAAAGCGATCTGCGCGGAGCTGCTGAGTGAGGCTGTTGCAGCTTTGATAAGCTAATATTTTAGCTCAGCGTTATTGACGCGAATGAAAACCAAGCCATCTAATTTCGAGGCCGAAATGCTTGCATTCAGCCTCCTCACCAGCCGCCGCAGCTGCGACCGACGAAAGGGTTGGCGGAAGATGCCAGCAATGCCCCCGTGGAAAAATTAATGTTAATCTGCGATTGAGGCTCCTGAGCGCCTTGGCGAACGTTAGCTCAGGCGTCGCAGGTTCATCAAAAGGCGGCTAAAAGCCTCTGGAAGTGCTGAGGGCTGAGATTACACAGAGTGACTGACGGATTTCGACACATATTTAATACTCGACTCGTTGCATAAAATAAGCAGGCATGACCTTTTGAGCAAGTGCATTGCTTCACATACCAACAGGATAGAGTATTTTATACTCGTTGAAACTCCATCTCATTCATAATCATCTAAATAAGTCAACGTCACTGAATAGAAACAGATAATTCAAATATTAAGAAAATTGAGAGATTCTGGTCATCGTGAGATCATGGAGTCTCCAAACTAAAATTTCTTTCAAGGTTTATGGCACAAATTTAGAAAGAACACAAATTTGTATGGAGATGGTCCTTACGGGAAGTTATCTCTTTTGTATACTATAAAGATTGAATCGCCTGCTGATTGATACTAAGGATGAAATTTAAAAAATGACTTGAAGAATCTGTATAAAACACGCTTGTGAAATCGTCACACAACCGCCAAAAAAACTCCCGATCATTTAAGTTAAATTTAGCGTGTTTGAGTGGGGTAACTCTATGGTAATTAATCAAGGATTAACTGTTAAGATTGACTCATTAATAATTATCCAGCCACCACAACAACGCATGACAATGAACATCATGATTTGCTCGACAATAGTCTCAGCACTCTTTACGAAACTCGACGACGTCGATCATTCTCGCATCAGCTGCAGGCCTCATGGAAAATCGAGCGCATGGAAATAAGCTCAATTATCTCTTAAATGTAAATTCTTCGCTACAGTACTCCTGGAACCGACAACACAGAACCATGTCTTAGATCTCCTTATCACGACTGCAGACTTCAGAACAAACGGTATAGAAGAATAAAGGACCAAATGAGAGATCACCTTATGATAAATTTCGCGCTCCTATGTATGCGAGCACATTTATCCGTGTCTGACGATGTAGGGTGAAACGAAATCGGTTCCCAAACTACTCACGAGCAATCTTTGAACACACAAAAGAAGAACTCAGTCAATTTGACTATTAAAAACAGACTAGCAAGAAAAACACATTTTTTTCAACATGATTATAAAAAGAAAAATTGATCATTGCTTATTATAATGTTCAATTTTTATGCAAATCACACCAACAACCGAGCTCTATGGTTTTCTCGAGCAAGTGGACACATGAACACCAGGTGACTATAACACGGAATTTCAAAGGAGCCAGATATAGAAGCCCATTTCCTAGAGCTCACGCGCGCCTGCACAGCCGTAAAACAAAGAATCAAACTTACAAAAGGGAATAAATGAATCACAGATGCAGAGCAAGCAAAAAGCAACCCATAATACTTCTGTGATGATATTAATGAGAGATGAAGTAAGAAATACATCATTGGACTATCGATTAATCCTGGCGGCCCTGCTCTAAAAAAAACGATCAAGCGCAGCCTCCCAAAGCTATTTAAATCCATTAATTAGGCCAGACAACTTAGATCTTCGTCAGCGTAGAGAAACAGCTGAAATAATCGGTGAGCTCTTAAATTATTATATTATAAGTTATTTAAAGCCTTCTTCTCCCTTCCTCGGAAAGGAGAAGACTCTGTTTAAAGCGGAATGAGGGAACTGGGAATTAATTCTTTCGTCGTGTACCGAAACCTTGCGCACAGCAGCATCGAAATTGAAAGAAATTTCTGGAACAAGATAAGAGTTAAAGAAGAAAGTGATGATGATGCTGAAAAAAAGAGTAGTGAACTGATAAAAGAAAGTCAACAAAACACAGAAACCTATTCTTTTTCAACTAATGGGAAGCGTTCCTAACTTTTAGCTCGGACCCAACATCTTACTCATGGAAGCGGTGATTCCTATTGATACAATAGTTCTATTCTTGAGGAAATTTCTTTTTTTTTCGATCCTATGTCGAAGTATCCCTTCCAAATATTTTAATTTTGGCCTGGTGTGACCATATAAGTTATTTCAAAAAATTTTCTGCCTTTGCCTTTTCAAGTTCGAACACACTCCCAAGTAAGCCGTAGTATGTTTACGATTCAGTAATGGTACTTTCGTGGGTGTCTGAAGTTCAAGCCAGCACGGTTGAGTGTTGTGTTGATAGTGCCCTCGCCTACACCAGTCACAGTTTCTTTAAATGTTGTTTTGAATTGCAGCACTGGCAATGAAAGAATCTTTTTGTACCTGCCTACCAACCCGCTCTGAACTACTTTCGTTGATTTTCCTCACTTTTCGTCTTGAGTAAGATAGCATCGAATTGCATCCACACTCGAATGTTTCTTGCGGTACGTTGGAGTAGACTTAATTTCTGGTTTATTTTCGATAACTGTCTCCTTTGTTGGGACGTTCTATGATCATATTACGCACATTTCTTGATAACTCTGTATTTTCAGTCATTTCAAAAAGAAATTTTCGAAGAACGGAACGCAAAAAGGAATGGATCGACAAAGGAATTTCTTTACGTACAATTCTTGGCCGTCTGATTAGTGAAAGATAGAGCATTTGAATATTATTGGACAATATTACACATAAGTCTTTATATACCACCCATCCTCTACTTTTAGTTGTGGTTATTTTAAACTATGATTAAAAACCCTTTTTCTAAACCAATTCTTCAATTTTTCTTTCACTCACAGTTAAATATATTGCATAAGATGATGCTAATCAAATTAAAACTAGTAACGTAAACTCAAAGTAAAGATATGACACGAATCAGCTGTAAAATCAACAAAATCTCCCGCACATTACACGATTTATCATTCAAACATGCCATGCAACCGACGCAATGAACCGAAACTTGGCGAATGAACTTGAATATCGACACAGTCCTCAATAATGCACGTTAGAACTAATAATTCGGCACTTCACTCAATCACACAGCGAATGATACTCGCATTGAATCTGTCAAGCAAAGATGTCCTGGTTTACTCCATGTCTAAAGCTTAAAAGGAAGTGGATAAAAATTTGAGAATGTAAGTGAAATATTCGGTTTCGTTCCGAGAAACTTTCACTGGCATCATAGTCAAACTATAACTGGAACACGCAGTGCAACTCCGGTCCTAACCCTATGGTGAGATAGAACATAAATGGATAAAATTCCGAATTAAACCACAAAAATCAGTCGAGACTTTCATAATCTCTGCTACACAACATTTCTTGCACGGCTTTAAATCAAATTATTTGAACAAAGGAAACTGTTAGGTCAACTAAACCAGACCCACAAACATTTCATTGGGTTTAACATTACATGTGGATCACAGAAGAAAAAAAATTTCCTCTACCATATTGTACACCCACAAGAGGACTGATGACGATATCCACACGAGGGTTGATTCATGGCCAAAAATTAAACAAAGTATTTTCAGCCCTCAACATTTATCTGGATGAAATTGTTAAAATCTATAGAGAACTGCCAGAGAACGTCTTTTCCGGCGCAATGAATACGATCAAACATTGCTACAGGAAACATTTCGTAAGCTTAATTTATGAGTCAAAATCAGAATCGATCTATCTACGATACAACTGTTAGTGCTTCATCCGAAAAAAGTGTCAACGTCCCACGCTACAAAAGTGATACAACTCATATATTACTTTCAATTCGAATACCTCTCCGATTCTGGGCCCATACATTTGTGAACCTGTTGATCTCTAGCGTCAAAGCAAATGCTTGGTGATGTACGCAAATAGTGATGACTGCAGAAGTGAATACGTCTTTTTTCTCAATAAATTTTTCTCTGGTGCTAGTGCATGATTGATGTCTGACGGTATTGGACTTGAGTAGCAATCGGAAAATGAACCGCTCGACTCATTACTGTTTTCATGTTCTATTCTATTCCAAAGGAAAATTCCTTTTAATTTTCCTCCTACTGAACACAAATACTTACTAGCCCATACATAATAACTCGTGAAATTGTATTAATGAGTGCATGGAGAAAATAATACATAAAAATAATGTGTAACCTAATTCATTACTTTTCACGACTTCACTCAATTGGCGATATCTCAAGTTTTGCGAGTAAACAATGTACCCAAAGTGCAAAGTTCACTCTGAATTTTAAGCTAACTGCGACTCTGATAGCAGTGATTTTGACCTGAAAATTTATCTTTTTTGGGATCGTTTGACAAATTTTACTGCATCTCAGAGACTAAGACCTATGGCACCGAGAATCGGGCTCAGGATGCCAGGCTCTCAGCCCTCTTCTAATTGAAATGATATTATCAAAGTTTAGAACTAGCTGCTAGAGCAATTTTTTGCCTTTGCCAGTACTGGATGGGAAATGACCCATCATTCTTGAGCGTGGAGTCGAACAGTATTCCAAAGAGAGACAGGATACATACTACATGCTCAATTTATTACGTCATTTCAGAATATATGTAAACAATAAGGTATGAGGTTGCTTACAACACCGCAGAGTAAACAGTCGGTAGAGCTCGTATGAATGTGATTAACTTACACGTGGAGCACGAGCTAATGTACAAAGTATCTTGAGAAGGCAAACGACTTAAAGGAGATTTAATAATTTTTTCCAGAAGAAGAATGTAAATTCCTCTGAAAAAAAAAGAATTCACTCATGTACATCAGAAACATTTAATCGTGCCAACCAGTGCGTCTGTATCTCCGGAACTGTGAGCGCGATGCACACAGAACGGCATGCATATATTCGAAGTCCCTCACGCTGACGAGGGAAAACACTACTCCCCACGGCGCTCAAGAACCCTGAGGGAATATGGTATGCTCCCACCGACATAATCCTCTGAGAGAATTAAACAACAAAAGCTACTGTAAAATCCTTAAAAAAATTTCTTCTGCTACGAAACATGTGGAGGCAGAAGCAGAGGCCTCCGTCTCTGCACCTGACAACAGATTCCAGCGCACGCACAAAAACTTACAGACTTGCGCTTTGAAGTCGTAATGGGAAAGATTTTTTGTGCTCAGAACAAAGAAGATACGAATTACGAGAGGATGCTTTGATGGAGAAAAGTTTCCGCCGTCGAGCTTGCGGCGCAGCTCTGCAATAACCATACCTTCAAATGCAGCGCAGTCTGAACATAGAGCGAATTTATACGAAACAGACGATCTCTTCCAATTTCTGGAATGTCATATATATAATTACATGCTAGTATTAAACTTCAACTTTAGAGAAGATATATATCACAAGAAATATCTTGCTGCGAAATTTAGATTCATACGTGACTAAAGGCTCTATCGTGAATTTTTATTTTTAGTAACCAATGCATTAATCGGTCTTAGTCGAATACTACACAACTTGTAAACCGCGAAATGCTGTGATAATTCTTAGCTATTCCAATGTAGACTGCAAAAAATAATCCTGGCGATCTTGTCTTACCAGAGCAGCTGAGCGAATTCACACGTTTTAGTTGGGGGTAACTATAAACAGTATTAATAGTTAACAGTATTTAACGTTTGTATTAATGAAAACATTTTAGCGTGTCTGTCAAAGTAATGCACATGAAATAAATCTTGACTGATCGAGCACCAAAATTTATACAGGGTAGTAATACAAAAATGACTAGACTACCAATGAATATTGCAGTATAGTACAAACAAGATGATGCTTCGTGATTATCAGCAGTTCTTTGTTTGAAATCTTTAACTCGAGCAATTGAAATCAACTCGAGCAATTGAAATCAACTCGGGTATTTGAAATCAACTCGGGTATTTGAAATCAACTCGGGTATTTGAAATCAACTCGGGTATTTGAAATCAAATCGGGTATTTGAAATCAACTCGGGTATTTGAAATCAACTCGGGTATTTGAAATCAACTCGGGTATTTGAAATCAACTCGGGTATTTGAAATCAACTCGGGTATTTGAAATCAACTCGGGTATTTGAAATCAACTCGGGTATTTGAAATCAACTCGGGTATTTGAAATCAACTCGGGTATTTGAAATCAACTCGGGTATTTGAAATCAACTCGGGTATTTGAAATCAACTCGGGTATTTGAAATCAACTCGGGTATTTGAAATCAACTCGGGTATTTGAAATCAACTCGGGTATTTGAAATCAACTCGGGTATTTGAAATCAACTCGGGTATTTGAAATCAACTCGGGTATTTGAAATCAACTCGGGTATTTGAAATCAACTCGTGTATTTGAAATCAACTCGAGTATTTTTATGAATAAATACTTCGCGATGTACACATTAAGTACACATTTAAAATACCTAAACACAGTTATGGAATTTATTTAATGTATTTCGTTCCATAGTTGTACTTTTTACTTTCTTAGTTGAAATTGACATCTATTTTCCTCAAATTAATACAAACATTTACTATGAAATTTTCAAATTAATAATTAATTTTGTTCTGATTATTATATAACCACTCAAAGAACAGCTTCAAAAGGATAAACCCCATTAAACGTTAGAACGTTACTACCGCAATTTTCGGTGCAGTTTTAACAATCAATAAAGCTCCGATACTAGGGTGTCCCAAGAAACCGAAGTGAATCGGACACACTCCAGCACTTGTTGCCCTTGTTTCCTGTCGTGACAAATTTAAACAGGAAAATTTTCAGCTTCCTATTTTCCGCATGGGCGTCAGGTTGTGCAGCTGTTACTGGTATAGCGTGCAGCGGTCATGTTGTAAGGGCATTAGGTGAGCTCTATTTTACAATAACAAATATTTTTCTCGTTTCGTAAACTTCTTTCTGAGCTTACTGTTTCTATGCACCTTGTGCAATGTACATAGATTCCGCGTTCCCTCAACTTCATACGAAATGGTGCCTTGATCCTTACTCTCTTTGAATGTCTTAGTCGTGGTAAAGGGAGGCTGAATCTTTCTTATATAGTAATAATAATTTTAATATTAATAATAGTAATAATAATGCTTCCCTAGGATAAACTGAGCTCGCGTATCGTAGATACTTGCGAATCAGACTTTTGTTACGATTGTCAAATTTTTGTTAGCTTGTTTGCTCTATGCTTTTTCACCGGACTTATTGCGGAAATTTAGTTTTCACTCATCTTATGGTGCCTTGTGAGGTGAGTAGAGGTGCGAGTGGTGTCTTATGGTGCCACTCACCCCTCTACAGAAAGGCTCCACTCACTCCTCTACAGCAAAGTGCAGTGCACCACTCACCCCTCTACAGCGAGGCACCACTCACCCTAAACAGCGAGGCACCATTCACTCCTCTACAGCAAGGTACCACTCACCCCTCTACAGCAAAGCCCCACTCCTATACAGCAAGGCACCACTCACCCCTCTACAGCAAGGCACCACTCACCCCTCTACAGCAAGGCACCACCCACCTTTCTACAGCGAGGCACCACTCACCTTTCTACAGCGAGGCACCACTCACCTTTCTACAGCGAGGCATCACTCATCTCTCTACAGCGAGGCACCACTCACCCCAAACAGCGAGGCACCACTCACCCCTATACAGCAAGGCACCACTCACCCCTCTACAGCAAGGTACCACTCACTCCACTACAGCAAGGCACCACTCACTCCACTACAGCAAGGCACCACTCACTCCACTACAGCAAGGCACCACTCACTCCACTACAGCAAGGCACCACTCACCCCACTACAGTAAGGCACCACTCACCTCTCTACAGCAAGGTACCACTCACCCCTCTACAGCAAGGCCCCACTCACCCCTCTACAGCGAGGCACCACTCACCCCTCTACAGCGAGGCACCACTCACCCCTCTACAGCGAGGCACCACTCACCCCTCTACAGCAAGGCACCACTCACCCCACTACACCAAGGCACCACTCACCCCACTACACCATGGCACCACTCACCCCACTACACCAAGGCACCACTCACCCCACTACACTAAGGCACCACTCACCCCAAATACCTCTCACCCCTCTACAACAAATACTTCAGCTAATACACTTTGTTTTCTGCAGGAAATCAGGAGTCGACGCATCAGTTACATTACTGATAAAAATATAGTTGTTCTGTGACGTAATTGTTGATAAGGTAAAATATCTTGCCTTATGATGATTATGTTATCAATATATTGAAAAGGGAAAGTTGATGGAGTTTATATTTATTTCCTTTCAGTGGTATTTTACAATAGTTTCAATAAATTTCAAATTTCGTCAGCCATTAGATGTCGGTCTGTATGCAATAGAAGAAAAAGCCAGAATTTTGTTAGTTGACTTAAATTCAGGTCGAATCTCACAGGAGCTATAAAATACTTTCGTTTTGTGCAACCATTAAATATTGCAAAATGTTCATGAAAATTTGGTGGAATCATTTTCATTTAACAAGGAACCAGAGCAGCATGTGCTGGATTTGACATCAATACTTTGAATTTCTACCTATTTCTACCTATTTCGCTTGGGACACCCTAACCGATACAGATGTTATGTTCGTTTATACAGCAGTTTCCCCTCGGGGGGGGGGGGGGGGGGGGAAGGGGAGGGGGGATACAACTATTGTATCTATGGGAATGAACACTACCAGTGGTAAATGGGTGAGGGCCCGAGCTGAGAGTTTGGTAGGCCTTCTTTTTGTCGAAATAAATTGTTTTTTATATGTTAAGAAAAATCTTTTCGGTTCACTGCTGTCCTATTTTGCAGCACCTATACTTCGTTCTTTTTCGATTTTTATCTCACTTCACAAACTTCTTTCACAACTTACTGTTCCTATACCCCTTCTACATAGATTCTTTGTTCCTTTATCTCATTACTAAATGGTGCCTTCCACCTTCCTCTCTTCGGAACGCTTTTTTAGCGGTTAGGGAGGCTTAAACCAATTTCAATCTAAAGTAATCTTATACAACAGTTTTTATACACCGTAACTCCACGTGTTACTGCAGTGATTCCGTCAATTAACTTCACCAAGCGGAAATGGAACGCAGTGGCAGCTACGGAGCAGTTGCGATGAATGACCTACTGCGTCTTCATGCCGTATGTACTACTATTGAGCGAGTACAGTTTTTTCGGCACTTCTCTTTAATGGCAGTTGCAATCAATCTTTGCTGCAACCAGAGCTATGGGGTCTGCTTTTCACATTTCAATAACGTTTCGCTGTGCTTTTCGCTTATTTTATCCTTAGCTCTGTTCAGTTTTTAGGGTATTGATGTGTGTTCGCAATTGCCGTAGTGCAAGCATCTCTCGTCATGCTAATACAGAATGATACAGAAGCATTTCTCATCATGTGTGCAATTATCTAGTGGATACGTTTCAATTCTCTGTATATATTTGCATATCTTAAAGCTGATGATGGGCCGAGGCACGAAACGTTTAATTTAGTATTGGCTAATACAATTTTTACAACAATGAGGAGTATATTATGGTTGTTGCGTTCAACTTGTTATTAACGCGCTGTACTGATTAAAAGTTGACCTTGATATACCTTACTGCGCAGAACTACATAAAACCATTGGAGTAACTGTGCCGAGTTACAAAGTGCGAAGGGTATTTGACAGCAAACAACTTGAGATTTAAAACTGATGTGAATAACTTATTTCTCTATCGTCACAAAAATACAATATCGAGAGTCCGATTAGATCTCTGGGCTTCCTTAATGCAGTTCATTATCTTGGCCTTCATCGTCGATAAACTTCTAGTCTAAATATAGCCGTGCAAATATTTGCTGCGACCTCTTCTTGCGACGGCTTGATAAAACTGGTCGAGAAATAGGTTGAGCTCTCAAACTCCATCGTAGGCGCCTTGTAGCTTCTGTTTTGCTATCAGCTGAATAGCACTTCAGCCTGGCCCGTAACGGTAGGAAAAGAGTCCAAAACAATTAATGTCTCAGAAGTTCTTTGAATGAGAAACATACTAGAATTAGGCACTTCTAATCGCCTGTACAGGCTAGGAATATTGTGCTATTTATGTGGAACATGGTTAATAAAATCGAATGAAGACGTTCATCATTCTAGAGACCTCAGCCTCTGTGTTCCATTGCCATTTAATTCAAATTTGTATGCAGTTCCAATTTATAAAATTGCTGGCGTCAGCTATAAATAAATCATAATTTGAATTAGTTGAACAAAAAAAAAACGAGATCAACGATTGCTCAACCGTGACAAACTCCTGCAGTAAACTAAGCACCAGAAAGCTCTAGTCAAAGATGTCATGGCATGTGTAGTTCTTCTCATATCATGCCGCGATTCAAACCCGCGTTCGCTTGATTTAAATCAGTGCTGAAAGTCAGCTGCGCTGAACTGCAGCTTTTTCAACTTAGAGTTACCAGTAGACAAAATGAGGCAATTATAACGTCAAGAGGTAATGTTGGTTCATGCTCATCAACTTTAGATATATTTTTAACTCTTTTCAACTATTCCCATGGATAGGAAACATACCAATGAATATCCTGCATCAAAAAATCATTGCGATGTAATTTAACCCCACGAATGCGATAGGAATTCGCACAACTAAATTTCAAGAATCATACGTGAGAATGTGTAAACCCTTACCCCCGTCGTTTAGAGTTCCTTTGGTTACAATAAAATTTACTTCGGTGTCCCGTCCTTTTCAAATTCAGAATTTCGGTAAAACATAATACTACCACGCGTAATTTTCATGAATGTTCTTCTCTCAGAGACCATATAATACAACGTGCCTTAGATAGGAACGAACTTTTGACCAATAAGGACGTTCTTCCTCCTCACCCCGCACTGGCGGATTGCCACCTAGCCTCCGCCTGCAAGTCCCAATTCAGGAACCTTAAAATTAATTCCCAGTGTTTCAAGAAATTTTGAAGCGTTTTGACGCTACTTCCGAACATCTGTCTACAACTCTTCGTTATGAATATTCCATATTCTGAAAGCTCTCACACATTTTCACTCCCTGCATTAATAGTTTAAAACTAATTTTGCAATCCTTTACCGCCGGGCCGCCTCTTGAACCCTGACCTCTAAAGTGAATATATCTTAACTCATACCAGCGACTACTCGTATAACTACAGACTTATACCTACAGCCCGTATTATGCCAAGTTATTATACATTTATTTCAAAATTGAATAGAAAAGAAGATATGCCCAAACATAAAACCCATTTATTATTCCCGAGGTCTAGATGGTCTGAAACAATATGTATTGCGTCCTAACAAACCTGTCTTTTATGAATACGTCCCAAACCCTTAAACTGAATAATGAATTACTCCAAAAAATTCTGTGCATTGAAGTCCGTACAATTCATAGAAAATTCACTCATAAAAGTTTCCTATGATTACAAAGTGTCTTTGAACATGCATAAATTTGACAAATGAAAAACTTTAATGATAACAGAGCGAGTTCTTTGTCATCCGATTAAAGCACTTAGTTCAACTATAGAGATGCTTAGAGTTTTTATTGATTTCGTCTATGAAAATAGTCTGGAAGATGACAAGTCTAAGGAGATGGAAAGAAACAACTTTTTTGCAACTAGATGTTATCAATTTTAAAAACTGTGTTCCTTCTAATATCACTGAATCTGAAACAGTTTAGTTCATAAACAATGAAGTTCTCATAAGTTATATAATGTTTTCACTGATACTAAAAACTGTACCGTAAACTAATGATAAAACACACACACTCCTGACGAGCGCGGAGCACAGAGCAGAAGATCTCGCGAGATAAGCGTTCACGTCTCATTACTCAGCTGTGAGCCCATCAAGGATACTCGCACAAGACCATAACGTCACCCGACCACGTCCTCTCGCTGATATTGTAATTTCACGCGGACCGCCCCCGCCGCCGACCAGGCGCTGTTTGGGATGATGTCTCGACACGGGAGCTGCGCGCCGAGGCTCGCTAGTGCGCATCATGTTGGATGCAGAATTTATCCGAAAATTTGAATTTTTCAGATCCGGCTTTCAAAATATTTTACTGTTTTATTCATAAAATTAAACTATTTACATATATTCAACGAAACGCTAGCGGTGTGCAGAATAATATTGCGAATTTAACCTAAAATACTCAAGTGCATAAAGTACGAGCTAAATTAGCACGTACAAAAAGCCAAACGATGTTCTGCAAACTTCAGACGCATAGAGGATAATTCATTTTTCATTTGATTCAGCATACGATACTGGCAAATTGATTTGACAATTTGACCCTCTCATAGAAAAAACCATGGAACACAAACCTCTTGCGCTACCGAATTGAAGACATTTTGGTGATTTGGACGCGAGGGTGGGCGCCAAAGCTGTGAGGGGTTACTTTCATTGCTCAGCACAAGGAGCGAGGTAAAATTAAACTCGAGAGCGAGCGGCCTCTTCCCATAACACAGGTCGCTGCCTGAGATCATCTCGTTGATTCATCGAGAGTTGCTAACGTTTCATGGAGGAAATTTAGTCGTGCTTTTTTCAAATGCTCACGTGGGGATGTTAAGCGATGGAATTCACTGCGAAAGCAGAGTCTGAAAAAGTACGCTGCTCCCACACGTTGAAACTAAATGATATAATCTCTAAAGCGTCCTCAGTGTACAAGACTCATTAATTAGTGCTACGCACACTATATTACACTACCGAAGCTAAAAAACTGCGGATAGGCTTTTATTATATATTATTATATAATATAGTTTTAGCCCCCCTTGACACGACACGACAAAGATGTTCTAAGAGAGGAAAGAGGAAGGCACCATTTAGTATGGAGTTGAGGAAACGCGGAATCTATGCACAAGGTGCACAGAAACAGTAAGCTTCGAAAGAAGTTCATGAAACAAGAAAAAAGTTGAAGAAGAAAGTAGTAGGTGCTGAAAAACAGGACAGCAGTGAACCGAAAAAAGATGGTCCGTAACAAAACAAAAACCTGTTTTATTACAACAAAAAGGAAGCCCACCTAACCTTTAGCTCGGGCCCTCACATGGTTCCCCCAGGAGCGCTAATTCCCATAGATACAATAGTTGTATCCCCCTGAGGGGGGTGGATAGGCTTATATGAATGCATGTACCATAAATAAAAGAATGTCTCATTCAGATTAGATCATAAATTATTTTTAGCTTCCCTAACTCCAGTGAAGGTGTTCCAAAGAAAAGAAGGAATAAGGCACCATTAGGTAAGAAGTTGAAGGAACAAGGTACATATGTCCCCACGACCTAGACTTAGAAAGGCAAGATTGGAAGAAGTATGTGAGACAAGATGAATACCGAAGAAAAAAGTAATGGACGCTGAAAAAAAGGATTGCACTCAACTGAAAAGATAGTCTGCAACATAACGAAAACCTATTCTATTTCAACAATAATAAAAGGAAAGAAGGCCTGCAAACCTTCACCTCAGAACCTCGTAAATTTATCTCCCTGCATGGGAGTGGTAATTTCCGTAGATACGACTATTGAGAATGAAGAAGAATAAGAATTTACTCTTACCTTCTACAACAAACTATGATCACGGATCACAAGCTCCCTAGACTTTAAAAATCACCAGTAGCAAATTCACCGCAAAATCGATTATATAAATAATTCTTGGAAGAATTTCACATTTTTCGCCCCAGCTCGTCTTGAAACGCAAAAATTTACCGACGTAAGCTTAAACCTAATCGGCTTTCTTCACTCAAACACAAAGTGCGCAAATTCCTCGTCGATCTCGATATACCTAATTATTCGCTCCATTTTTATGCAAGGCTGAACTCGAAGCTTCGTTAACAATGAACTTATTTTATAGAAGAATTTTTTGTTTTGGTGCACGAAGTTTTCCACGGCGAAATAAAATCTTTGGCAGGCTGCCGAGGAGAGAGGTAAGCTGCAACAAGCCGCTTACGGGGAACTTTCCACGCAGTTTGAGCCACTGTGTTCGATGGAGGGCGCGGCGAGCAGGGGATGAAGGCGGTGTAACCATCCACGGAAACTTGGTGAGTTCAGAGAATTTTTGACACCTGTGACCGCGAAGAGCAGTGCTGTGCTAGCCAAAATGAAAATTAAATTTGAAGAAATAAATTTAACATCGTTCTTCAACAACATAGTACAGGCAATCCTACAAAAGTGTCTCGACAGAATGTGTGAAGTATTCTTCGCAGAGGCTTATACATCCTGGTATTTTTTCGCCCCACCAAGCTATAGCACTTTAAAGAGAACATATAATAGGTGGCGAAAAAAGTAGCCCGTTACCTTTTTATTTAATGTATTTTGCAATATTTGATTTCAGAGATCATTTGTTTCAGTGAAACTGTATAACGTAACATTCTAGCATTGTTCATCAAGCAGTAAGGACCTTTTTTGAAAACATAGAATTTCATGTAGATCGAAAATTTTCATGCAGATCGGAAAAATTAAACCTTTACAAAGTACCTATGAGCATTTAGAGAAAGATGCATAATTGGGTTTCATCAAGGTTAAAAATCAATTTGCAACATTTTAACAGTAATTGGTAGGAATATCAGAAAAATACCAAAGTAGAAACAAAATGGTGAACTCGGTTAATTTCATAGAAAGCCTAAAATTCTGGCTAATTGAGACAGACCCTCTTTGGAGAGAAGAGCGAAATGAAATTGGTGTTCATCAATGCAATTAATAACTAGAAAGTTTTTTGAAAGTTCAAAGACAGTTCCTCAATGAACTGTGCGTCATGAGTTGGAGAAAATGAATTTTGTTAAATGCAAATCTATCTGGAAGCCATTAGTGTCAGCAGCAAATGGAAACATCGTATATTATTTGTGCGAGAACACCGAGATTTGCAGCAACAAACGCACTCTTTACCATTACAAAATGAACTCTCATGACTAATCGCGTGGGTATATTCTGACGACGATCATTTTCACGCGGATTTGTATTTTCCGGGCAACGGAACCTTTCAGAGCAACAATGCTCGCATCCACGGGGTAAGAAATGTTCAATATTATCTTATGGCGAAAGAGGGAATATTTGAGCAAATGGACTGATCACCATGCATAATCTCCTGACTTGAATCTCACTGGAAATTTATGGGATAAGCTTAACCCTTTAGCGCCCACATTTTTATACTCATATTACCGTTATCATAACCACTATCACTAAACCGACACTGGCATTAGGTAGTCACTGTTATCAAGATGTGGAAGGAACTGCCACTCGGCAGTGAAGTTCAAAGGACACATTAGTGAACAAATTGAATAAGAAATACAATATATTATTGTTATTTTTGAAAGAGGACCGTACAGTCCACTTGAGCGTTAAAGGGTTAAGAGGAACCTATGTGACTCATCGCCTTTTCCCTCAACATTGACTGCTTTGTGAGACATGTTACTCCTACTTTAATTACGACCAAAAATAGAGCTAAAGAGGATCCAGTATCTTTAAGAATCAATGCTGGATTATATAAAAGCTGTAATTCGAGTAAAGGGCGGTCCAACCTCCTACTAAGAAGTTTCTGAACTAGGTAACTTTTTGGCCACTAATTGTTGCATATATGTACAGAACAAAAGGGATCTAAGCTTTTACACTGCTCCGGTTTTGGTGTCATTCCGTCGACGCAAAATACCTACCATGTTCTTTGATACTAACATGACTGCTAGGGTTAAATCATTAAGCAAGAGATCGTCTTCCCTCTCAGGTATGCGAGGGAGTGGGCAGATCTGCCGGACTATTAAGACCGGGGATACAGAGGAAGTAAATTCAGTAAGCGAGACTCACTCAGGATAGGAGTTTGTTTTAGGTTCGCTCTAGCCTTTCATCAGAGGTTTTGCGTAGCTAGAAAGGGGTTGTCTATCCAAATTACTAAATGGTGGAATACAATTTTTCAGCAATTATGTGTACCATTTATGTTTAAAGAACACGACTTCAGAAGCAAATGGACCATAGCTCCCGAAAATCATTTACACAACACAAAACCTATGAGTGATACCAATCGATTTCAATTTTTCATGAAAGCTTTTCGTTGAAAATTTTTATCAAAATTTCTGCCTAATCCATACGCACATGAGCTTATTATTTTTGCTGTCGGAAAAACAAACTTTAAACCTATCGTTTAACCCAAGTTCAGTTATGGACAACAACCAATTTTTTAATTAGTTGCTATCATCCCACCTGATGGTTCCCCATAACAACGAACGTAGCTCATTACAAGAAGATAACTGGTATGTCCTCCCTTGAGTTCTGCTGCAGAAGCCGCGAGTGAAGTCTGAGCGACAAGTCAAGAAATGAATAGCGGTGAGTAGGAAGTGAATTTCGAGCTACCATGCAGTGAGAGACTTGAAGGAGAGCGAGCACCGAGTAGGACAGCGAGGTTAAGATATTTTGTCCGCGTGATTGAGCGCAACTTGATGCTATTTTGAGACAAAATAAGGGGATTTCGCAGCGGTAATAACTAATATGAATATGCGCTCAAAATATGGATGTTCGTTCATGCTTCAACAGACGAGATATGAACTCACATCAGAGTAGAAGGGAAATGAAGATACAGTTTGCTCAAGTAAACATACATACACTAAAGCCGTAGTGAAAGTATCAGCAGGAATATATTCAACTTATTGAGCATGAAAAGCTGCATGAAATAAAAGCTCGAAAAAGTGGCATACCAACTGCTGCCGCGAAAGTGGGCTGCAAAAATCAATCAATCGCAGCAGACTGCTCCAAATATGAGCTTTGCAGCAGTTGTACGGACACACACCTTTTTTATTATGTCAAAAAAGTCACATGAACACCATCTATTTAAGAGCTCTGACTGAAGATTTTGAATTAAAGCCAAAGCTAAATTGAAAGGTGTGCAATCGAGGATTGTCCTGTATCGCATCTTGGAGACTTGTGGAACTCCTCGGAGATTTATAGGATTCCGGAGCTGCATTCAGGGGGATACGCTATAGTGTCTCATCACATATCAGGGCACCTTGGGGAAAAAGCGTTTCTCAGTGGTCACCCAGCCTACCTATTGCAGAATCAGCAACACTTGTTGCACGAGTCGGTTGTGGGTCTAAATTTATCGATGAGTAAGCCTTATTTTTCACTCCTTATTTGTTTTCTCTCTAGTGGGAGGAGACCGATGCCCTGTGCAATTGATCTTCTGCGCAATGCGCAATGGTCTTCGTCTTTAATTTTCTATTCTTCTTAATTTTTTCCGTTGCATCTCAGCGTTCTTATGCTTTTTTGTCATTGTAGTGAGCTGCGCTCAAGAGACCCTGAAACGTTACGCTCTTTTAATTGGATTGCATAAATTAGGATAGGTTTGTTTAAACCTATACCTAAGCACAATAAAAGTATTTCGAAGAGGGGAAGGAGGAAATTACCATTTAGTATAAAATTTAGGGAAAGGGGAAATCAATGCACAAAATGAGTTTCCACATAAGACTCCCTGGGTATAGAAACAGTAAGTTGAGAATGAAGTTTATGAAACGAGATGAAAGTTGAAGAAGAAGAAGAGGAAAAACAGGATATCAGTGAACCGAAAAAAAGATGGCCCGTATCGAGACAAAAATTAATTGTATTTCAACAAAAGGAAAACCTATCTTTCAGCTCAGGAATTCACATTTTCCCCCTGCATGACAGAGCTAATTCCAATTGATACAATAGTTGTATCCCTCTGAAGGATGGCGGGGCACCAAAGCAAGAAAGGAAGTTTAGTTTATAAATTCTAAATGCACTAATGAAAGTACCGTGCAGCGTCTTCTGTGGTAAAACGTAATCTTTATCTAGTAATTATGATAATAACTTTGAATTAAAAAACTTGATTACAGCAGAGTGGCTAAAAAATTAAAGTATACACATTGAACCTCTTCCCTAAACGAATGAAATCTCGTATTGTCGATTTATTTTATTGTACTGGATTATGAGCGACATTAGGTTGTTTCTCCGTAACTTTCTCCGCTATTCTCTTTGATCCACTACGTTACTTTAATTTATGTAAAGTGTTATTCGAGAGAGTACGTGTTTGTAAAAACTTGGATAAATGTTAGTGTAAAATACAAGATTCTCATGAACAATGAGAGTCATGATCATTCATAACGTTTTTGCCTATTCTTTAAATAACTCTCATGTCGCATTTGCTATTCTTTTCAGAGAACAGTGTCATTGAGCTAGCTGAAATTGTTTTTTTGCTTAGATGAAAATTGAAATCCATAGTTTAAATTCACAAGAGTTTAAAACTGTGTCTTCCATATGATAACGCGAGTTCTTGAACAAATAAAAGTATGAAACCTTTTCATATGGAAGGCGTACATATTTTTGGCTGAACTAGTTGACTAGAGCGACTTTCACAGCACAACTTTGACAGCGCGAGCAAATTAAACTTCTGCAAAAAAAAACAAGTAATTTAAAATCTTAGCAGGCAATGTACGACTCGACGAACGACGGAAACAACGCAGAAAAATTTCTCGATTTATGGTTTTTATTGATGTGAGGCTCAATCAGCATCTTGCATGGTATCGTTTGAACGCTTAACACGCTAATCAAAAACTGTGGTAAAATTCTGCGGCAACTTGATAAATAGAACAGCGAGCACTGAGGTGGTCGAGGCCGGGTGTCTCTCGAGGCTCCGTGCCGGTAGAATGCGTCACGTTGACCTGTAATTAAGCCGTCAAATGTTACTGACGAGCTGGGTGGGTGGTGACCAACAGCAGCCTCGATTTTTATCTTCACTCAGTTTGGTGATCGAGTTTGAGACTGATCATGCCGAAGGACATGTGAACGGAACACGTTGGTTCTTTAAGCGAGTTTTACAACTTAATCACGCACAATTTTTGCAGCGGTTGAAGAATCAAGTCTCATAACATTTGATGCATCCAGTTGAAATAAAGAAATTTTATTATAAAAAATGGGCTCAAAGAAAAAACGATCGGATGATCACAAGACGAAAATGTAGCTATCATGTCGAATAATCTTCTAGCCAAGCTAAGATCCGAATCAAAACTAAAGTGCTTCAATTCCCTCTTATTTTCTGGCTCACGAAGCTTTCAACAAACTGGGAAAGTATCGAGCAAGTCAAGATTCCACAGAAGCAGTTAAGACATCACCAGTTGAAAAGATGAGCTGTGTGGTTGTATAGGGAGAAAGTCAAGAGCAACTGCGCGGCACGGACGGAAAATGTAAGCAGGTGACGATACTTGACCTGCGACAACAGTTGTGTTTGTAGGCCCATTGTTCAGGCCTACGCCCCGCGCACACACACAATTTCACAAAACTCGAGAGGGCGGAACCCGACGAGCGGCGGTCCATTACAGGCGAGTGTACATACTCTAAGTTAGCTCACCTCGCACGCCTATTTCAGCATGACAATTTATTCAACTGCTGTGTTAATAACACTTTGAAAGATGAATAATTATTTTCACTATCAAAAATTAACTTTTGGCTTAAAATTGCGGCTAAAAAATCACTGCAGATTCCACTGCATCAATAGATTTATAACAGAGGCGAGCTAGTCTCCAAACTATACGCTGACGAGGATAGTGTGAACTGTGTTGATAATCTCACTATCCTTCGGAAACAGTTATCTTCCTCAGAGGCTGAATAACAACCTCCATGTAAAAAAATGAATTACCCTTATTGTTAGTAAATAATGAAGAATTGAACGTACATCCTTAGCAACGCACAAACAGATTCAAGTTGCTAATAGTTGAATTAAATTTGTTTTCATACAGCATTGGCTTACGTTGTTTTACACAAAATATTGGGTAAATTTGATTTCCTCAAATAACTTGAGTTTGAACGTAACTGCGGAGTGTTTTACGAAGTTTGATTCTCATTGGCGAAGTGGGCAGTAATTGCACGAGTCATCATAAACAATATGAAAAAATGTACTCAATTCCCTTGAGAATATTTAATGAGCTTTCAATTAGTAAATGTACAGAACGAACGCTAATACGACTTGTTCGAACGTGCATTAACGTTAGCCCAATATCCACCGTCACTTAGTGGGCAATGTATTTGATTACTGCTTGTGTACGAACAGCGGAGATGAAGAATGACTGCATTTCAACCAAGGAAAATTCGAGCTTCATTATAATCTGAATGAGCGGTAACGCTGATTCCAACAGAATGAACGGGCAGAATAAGCTTCATGCATACGTTGGACTGCAGCTCACACCGGCAGGCTCACAATGCATTAGCCCGCGAAACTGCAAGTGGCCTGCGGAGGGCACAATAACAACGCAATCGATGAGCTTACGCACGTCAGAGCGCGTCGAAATGTCAACAAACACGCGTTGCTTTCAAGCGTCCTCAGGAAGGTTAGGCGGAAACAGCGACAGCCACGTCTGGGCTGGCATATCAGCACATTCTCTAGTGCGGGATTGCCTTTCTGGTCAAAAACATGAGCGAGCGAAGGAACTGTCGTCTTCATCGGAATGCAAAATGATTTCACGTGTGAGACAGCCTTTTTTGAAGCACAATTACAATGAGTTCGTTTCTGTATGGAAGCGAGTTTTCTTATGATTTGTGGCTAAGGCATTTGAGTGTGTAAGCTTGGTTGTATGTAAAAAAAACGCATTATTCATTGGCAGAAAAAAAGGCTCTCTGAAGAGTTTGGAATAAAGAACAACATGCAATGCAGGTGTTTCTCATGATGTGAAGACAATGTACCAGTCAAAACTGAACACTAAATACTAAACGCAAATGTGAACAAACCTGCAGGCATCATGGTTATACCGTAATTGAAGACATTACTAACTTATAATTGATGCTTAATTTAATACACATGGCACGTCCATAAACAAATTTCCAAGACGGTTACTTTCGAGAATATTAAATTGGTTTTGTTGCGTTAGTATAGTTCGTCCAGGCCGCGGCCACGGTCGGTCGGGCACCAGACCGCCCTGTCACTTTCCAGAATCCTTTAATTATGCTTTTGTTAACGAGGCAACACAGCTGGGCTGCTTAGAGCAAATGCGGCCGCTCGCTTGGGTGGGGAAACTTAATTACTCGCACTTTCACGAGCAGGACAGAGCAACAGACTACTTACTAGTAGGGCACAGTAGGACAGGCTCTTCAACTAAAAGTGAGACGGTAAAGTTTCCAGTTAAGGCAAACAAATTTGACTTCTCGTTTCTCTTCACCAAACGTGGATACAAATTCAAGCCCCAGTTCTTCACAACACTGATGCAAGGCGGAGCTGTAAAGCGTAAAGTTTAGTACCCCGTGGCGCTGTAGCCTCAGCAGCAGAACAAACCAGCAGCAGAACAAACCAGCAGCGTAACTGGGTCAGCTCAGGTATACGAAGAGCTGCAGAAGAAATTCTCCCGCTGAGCAGAGCGCTGTGACGATCTGCCGTGTGATTATAAGGCGACGGACCGCGACGCTCTGCAGGGGAGACGAGGGCACACAATTCCACCGCTGAAATCGATATTTTTGTCAGCAGCCCTACAGAGTGTCTTTGAGGACTAAATATTCCTTGACTTCATAATAAGCCTATTATGAAGTCAATAATTAGGGATTAAATATTGTTACCGAAGTTGCTTACAATGAAGTGTGGAAAATTGACGAAGTGGCGAATTTCTTCGGAACAGACTCTAATGACGCTAACGATGTTTAAGGGCTTAATGTCGTCAACGGAGCAGCATATACTGACAGCCTCAACTCCCCTCAGGTAGCCGACAATTTTTGATGATTATAATTGCATTGCTCATATCAACCTTAACATTACACGCTAAGCGAAATTTTTCAGCTAAAGATTGCTGCTGAGCGCTTAGATGAACCGGGTGGAGGACGACCTAAAATGCCATGCTAAAATTCTCATGAAGAAGGCTATCAAGACTTCCTGCTGAATTTATTCCTTTAGATTTTCAAGATTAAAATATATTAAACTGGGCGAGATTGAGTCAGGTAAGGGTGGATTATATTAGGTAGGGTTTGGGTAATTTTCTTAATCCTGGGTTAGTCATTGGAGCGTTTTTTGGGTTTTCTATATAACCCCAGTATTTCACAGGTGCTTAGGATTTTAGTTTTTTCATTATTGCCACTGATTATTCTACTGCATCACTTTATATTATTATGAATAAACACCATGTAATTTAAACTGTTCAACTGGGACTGTTGACTTATCCGGAACCAGCAGTCGAATATTTTATTTAATAATAACAACCAAATTCCCAACTACAGGTGTCTAACCCAGGGTCAAAACAATTCTGTTCAGAGGATTAACTCCAAAGTTGATCTTATATATTTTGCTCGAGTGGCACAATATTATTCTATGGTGTCACTGGCAAGTAAAATAAATAGTTTAAAAAATATGATATTGGTACAAGCAATCTCAAATTATTTTATTTTATCAATCACAAATGAATACTATACACTTAGTCAAACGTTGTGAGTAGATCATTTTATATTAACTGAAATAAAAGAGACATTAAATTCAGGATTAGAATTATTCGCACATTGCCAACAGTTATCCATTACGAAACTTATATTATTACTACTGTGGGAAAGAATTTGCAACATACAGTAGTACAGAAATTAGATCTCTTTCTATTCAGAACCATAAGTTTTGTGGTACAAACTCGTAGTTAAAAATACACCAGGCATTTTTTGCCATTTTGCTCTGAATCCACGAAGTACAGCGTCAGATAATTAAGCATGTAGCTCTAAAGCTCTCTACGCTGGCAAAAGAAAACGTATGCATCACAATAAAACGGCGAGGTGAATGACAATAAAGAATAAAAGACGAAGGCACTCGTGCAGGAGGTCGATTACGCGGTACACTGGCGTTTCCCAGGAGAGAGACAGAGAATAAAGAATGAAAGGTAAGGTCTGCTTAACTTTAAGTCTAAATCAACCACAAATTCCTGCTACGTGCTGCTATCTCTGTGGTGGGTAGCTTGGGAAGTCATTGGTCAGAAGAGCTACCTCCACACGGTGCTCTGACGAGTACATGTTGCAGACACTATCAGCACACCCACATCAACCCTCTTCCCCTCCGGAGCGTGACTCAAGTATCCTGCGTATCCCCGAGTAGCACTAAGCCCCAAGGTGAGCTGAAGGGAAATCCCTTTTAGTACATCCTAGAGCGGTTTTTAGAACTGAAACTACATGTCCTTCCTCTCGGTGGTGTCAAACCCGAGATTTGGGGCTCGAGACATTTTTTTTTTAGGTAAACCAGCTCTTGGAACTAACTACATCCAGAGAGTGAATAGTTCCTGAGATACTAAAAAAAAGTATATTTCAGCGCACCCATCAAAGTTCGATCGATGAGACGCAAATGGGAATTTTCAGAAAGTTTCGAATCCATAAATTTGGAGCAAGTTTTCAGCTTTTACAACTGACAGCAAAACTATAAATAGAGCAGAATTGAACGCAAATTACTTTTATCAAACATGAACTACACAGACTAGATTAGATGTTGTCTGAAGTCTCCCTAACCGCTGAAAATGCATTCCAAACAAAGGAAGGTGGAAGGCACTATTTAGTATGGAGTATAGAGGACCAGGAATCTATGCACAAGGTGCATAGAAACAGTTAGTTGAGAAAGAAGATCATGAAACGAGATAAAAGTTTAAGAAGAAAGTAGCAAGTTCTTGAAAATATGACAGCAGTGAACCAAAGAAAAAAAAATGGTCCGTCTAAAAAAAAAATAAAACCGTATTCTATTTCAACAAAAGGAAGGCCTACCTAACCTTCAGCTCGGGCATCTCATCCCCAGTGGGAGCACTAAATCCTAAAGATACAATAATGGTGTCCCCCTGAGAGGTATGAATTACGTATTCACAGTTCATCAGTTACTCTCCCTCTCTCTCAATACATTTTAGAATATAAACGGAAAGTTAATTATCTAAACGGAAAGTTAATTATCAATTGAGCATTATAATTCTTCTATAATTCTGCTAATTTTGAGCTTCGTTGAAAGAAATTCAATACTCGCTTCAGAATGCTGAAGTTAAAGAATCGGTTTCACAAGAAACTTTCTATAAGTATATTTATAGGGAAAATTAAGTCATCAACTGTACTCGTTTGATAATACACTAGGAGCCGACAAAGTGACCAGTAAGTAGTAGGATCAGCTCACAACAAAATTTCGAACGTTTCTTAAGTAATCACAGTGGAGTGCTAACTTGACACGAGACCAAATGGCTGAATTTGATGGAAACTAGCTGAATTTCAAGATCACCTCTTTTTTTGCTTTGGCAATGATGATGGAATTTTTGTACAACGAAACGGTTAATTGAAAATGGTAATTTAAGTTCGTTTTTTCACCCGAGTCAGTCGTAGAAGATATTCCATGTTGAGTTGATTTCTCTTCTACACGAGTGAGCATCCGTAGGTATACTGATACCTGTAAACCAATGAATACTATAGGAAACGAACTGAAATAGACTCGTGCAATTGGAATGACAGAGGTTGAATACGACTTTCCATGCCACTTTAGACTTACACGGACGCTTAATCCTTATTACAAAACTTAACTAGTCTTGCGGTGGATGAGACATTTTCCATAAAAAGAAAAAGAAAAGAGTGCATGAAAAAAGCTTCGAATATTATTGGTGTTACGTTAATAGAAATGCTCGTCTTACGAAGTTTCCACATGTGTAAATAGATATTTACTTTTGGAAGGTCCTAGAAAATATCTGTTAAAATACCAGTCAAATGATACCAGCATTGCCGGTACCATTAGATGGAATGATTGAACGTCAGTCAGGGAGAATATTGAGTATTCAAAAAACGAGAGGTACCAATTTTGGCAGTAAATAGGAACACTTAAAAAAAAACTTAATGGTTACAAATTATTTAACTTTCGGGCACAATCTGTCCCTTTTTCGTGCCTCCAGAATATAAATTCAAGGTTAAATGTTACCTGCAAACTCCAGCAACTCTCTAGTACTTACCATTAGCGAATCAATTCACGCTGTGGCATAGTGATGATACCATGACACGGTTTTCAAATGAGGAAAGGGCGGATATGCACATGCATGACTTGCGGCGCGACCAACAGCAATGCTAGAGGGGCTGCTAGATTGTATCAGGAGCGTTTTACTAATCAATATTTGCCCGGAAATTGTGTGTTTATAAACCAACATCGTCGTCTACGGGAACATGGAGGCTTCAACGTGAGCAGGGGAGGTTATGGTTGTGGGAATTCCGTAATGAAGTTAAGGACAACGTGCTGCTATACTTCCGTGCCAAGCCTTTGCAAGCAGCCGAGCTGCAGCACGTGACTTACGACAAACCACGTCGAAGTATGGCGTATCCCTATGACACCAATCTATCTCCTCAACATTTTCAGAAAGATCAGGATCTGCACCCGACCGAGTACGGTGGTGCCAGAGGCAAGAACAGTTTGCACGAGAACAGTTGTGTACAATTTTCACGTCGAGTACAGCTTGCAGGTTGGTGCCAGAGGCTAGAACAGGCCGATGAAAATTTCTTGGAGCATCTTCTTTTCACTTGCGAAGCCATTTTTACACGCAACGGAACGTTCAACGCTCCGGCATATTTCGACAGGAATGCTTGTCAAATAGGTGGATTGGGCGTACTGAACCGGTGGCATGGTCTCTTTAATCTCCGGGAAAGAGTTTTTAGATTTCGTTCTCTAAGTCTACATTTCATTGATTTATAAAATACCGGTGGATGCCGAGATGGATCTTGCCGCATGGATAGCGGTCGCAGCAGGTAACAGTACAGAAGAACCAAGACTTTTGTATCGTGTCTAGCAATGCATTCGGAGAGGTGCCCGGCCTTCATTGTCGCAGGAGGCAAACATTTCGAACAGTTATCGAAACCTTTATTAGATAAAACATCTGATGTTCGGATAATAGTATTTTTCCATTATAACATTTCTTACATGGAAATGTTATAAACTTGGTATCATGGTTAAACTTTCAAACCTCAGTGTCATGAAAACTAAGGAGTTTTCAAAAATTTGGTATTGGTGAAAAAGTGTTTATTTTCCATGTCCCTGCCCTACTGTTATAGTATATGCCTCTTGTTTTTCAACCCCACGGGTAATAGGAATTGCGGGGTGTCTTCGAGCAGTCCGTGCAGCGAACAGACTCAAAGACGCCGCGCAGTAAAGCATTTCAAAGATGGAATCTCCGCATACAAATAGAAATATTTAAGTCTTAGACTTTATGTTATAATTCACTTGATCTAAAAGCACATTAGTTGAGTTTTAAAAAGGTGCACCAGCGTCGTCAAGGACCATTTTGCGCTCACATGCCGAACTGAAGGCTCCTCGAATGACTGCAGCGGCTGCGAAGCGTGCCGTAATGACGGTCTTCAGGAAGCGTGGACCCCACCACACCAGCACCTTAACACTTATTTCTCTACGAGGCGGGCTTCTGGAGAGGGACAACATCTATATGGGCCTTCAAGTGTCGCCTTCGAGAAGATTAAGCGATCTATACCGAGTATTTTGTCAGGCCTGATGGACTCGCGCCGTTATTATACGAAGCCTTCATTCCGTCGGCGTTTCTAGAGCATGACGAGTAACAGGCAGCCTCCACGGGAAGAGAAGATGACTGAATAAGCCCAGACGTCCGTGCAATTAAAATACTACGGTAATACCTCGCCCTCCAACACTACACAGAGATGTGATGAGCGTTAGTGAACAGGGCTTCGTCTCGAGCATACTGAAAATCTTCAGCGAGGGTCATAAACGTCTATAGCTTGATTTACATCGCATCAAAAAATACATGAATGTTCATAATTGTTCAACGTCAATAGTATCAAAGACCAGCTTTTAAAAGAAAAAAAAAACAAGAGTAAAACCAAGAAATTTCAATCGGAATGAGAATGCTCTAACTGGCTTGTTTAAGGATACGAGCGAGGCCGTGAAGAACACATGAGTAACGAAGAACTCAGAAATGATGAATGCTATTGCGCCAACTAATGTTTTTACAATTTCATAGCAACATAAAAACATTCGTGGCATTTCATTCCTAGTGTTTTTGTACTCCACGAATATTCCACTTATGCTGGAAATTCATAACCGATTCATAGAGAAATTGAACTTCGTTAAGATAGGCTACATGCACCGAAAACATTATTATAAAAATGGTAATTACCTCTCTATATTTTGTGTTGAGTGTTTTATGCCTATTGATTCACTGTATTAGTTCAGTGTTTAGCAATTCTCTTTCTTCTCCACACGAACAGTGCTGCCATAAGCAGCAAAGTTCCTTTACGTTCCTCTTCACCAAAGTGTCTGACGGAATCTCCGGCGAGGTGGTTAAGTGCATTGCGATTACCAAAGGTGGTTAATGTCGACTAGTGAATGAGGTCATTGGAGTGGGTTACGATTCCCAAGAGTTCTATATGTTGACTAGACAACTATAGTAGTCGTTTTCATTTAATGAAATAGACTTTCATTATAGGAATTCGAAATGGCCACTCTCAAGTTGAAGCAACTCCAAAAACATCAATTATTTCCGTAAAACAGAATGAAGAATCTTCGGCCGCAAGATGTCATACAGTGGGTTCATAAATTTTTCAGCTCTTGGTATGCTGACAGCTGCTCTAAGAGTTTAAAATTTCAATGATGTTTTGGTTCGTTAATATGAAAGCTGTAAACGTAAGGCCTCTAGTACGAAAAAGGCGTAAGAATTGAAGCCCCATCTCTTGTAATTCCAGTTAATTGAACTCTCCAACCACGGACATCGATTATTTTCCAATTAATTCAGAATCTACAGCCTCAAAACAAAGAGCTCTCGGTGCCGTACGGGTTAATATTGAGCGAGTGGAGGCATCTGTGCCGCCTTCTGATGGCGTCACGCTTGATATCCGCGCATTCCTCCGCCCTGACCGCTGTGTCGCTCACAGTATTCTAGGGTCTCAATCTCATACTTGCCCGCCACTCAAGGAAGAACTGCCCTACACTCAATCACGGCGAAGTATTTACAGTGAGTCCAATATCTCAAGTTCAAAAACATGCAGTTTGAAGTTTGCATGCTTGCTTGCTTATCTCTTCGTTCCTCATCTACATAGTAGTAAACACTTGGATTTTTTGGAAACGAAGTGTAAAAAAAATCTATCTTGATTGGCCTAACGGATTAGATTAGATGTTAGTTTAAGACCTCTTATATCGCAACAAAGGCTTTTCAAAGAGAGGAATAAAGAAGGCACCATTAAGCGGAATCTATGTACAAGGTACAAAGAAACAGTAAGTTGAGAAAGAAGTTCATGAAACAAGATAAAAGTTGAAGAAGAAAGTAGTATATGCAGAAAAACAAAACAGCAGTGAGTTGAAAAAAGATTGTCCGTAACATAACAAAAACATTCCATTTCAACCGAAAGAGCGCCCACCCTAATCCCTTTAATTTCAGAACGGACGTTTAAAATTGAATTTCCCAATTATTTACATTCTGTTATAAGTATAATATATTTCTGGGATTAAAGTAAACAATTCTCTTTCAGTTATCTCATATGTTCAACTTTTCATAAATATTGGCACACAAGTTTGTCCCATCTAAAGATCTCACAAGAAATGTTCTACTGTACGAGTTTCATAAAGGTGTTAAATGCAAGTGCGGCACCAAAATCTATTCAGGACACTTGAGGGAATGATGCACTTAATGAAAAAAGTGGCAGGAGATGGTTTTCTTGCTTTCGAAGGGGTGATTTCTATTCAAAATATGAGCCAAAGGAAGGTCGTCCAATAAGAGCACTCGATTCCGATCAGCTATAGTTGAATTTTTTTGTGTCCGAGAATCCTACTGTTCCCACAATGGAAATTGCAAGACAATGAGACGTGACCCAAAGAGCCTGCTTCCAATTCCCATTTGTTCCGAGCACTACAGAACCATTTTAGTGGACTAAGTTAACAACAAGGGAAGAGATTGAAAAAGAATTAAATTTGTATATTGATTCTAAACCTACAGAATTTTATAAGCGAGGCATTTACAAGATTGTTGAGAGGTGGCATGAGGTCATGAAAAACAATGGAGGGTATATCAATGAATAAATATTTCCATAGTCAATGACTTGTTCATTTTTACCTAACATCTTCAAATCGGACATTCCTTTTGCACCGACCTGATACTTTTCAGTGGTGCGAAATATTTCGCGTAACGATGATTTTTGTGTTAGAACTCCTGACAAGTTTGGGTGCAACTTAATACATTTCGAATAAAAATGTTTCCATTTGATCACATTTAAATGAGCTCAAATTGTCTGCCAACTGAAAGGAACTGTTATATTAGTAGAATGTTTTTAATTAGTTCCATTTGTACAAACACAGAAAGCACACTTCACCTAATTAATCGAACTTGTATTTGTTATAGAATTATTTATTTTTTCCATCCATTCATAATTCACCAGATTTTGAACTGCCATCCACATGCTAAGTTTTCATTCAACATGTCTTTAGTCTAATGTTCTTTTTAGCCAGAAACAATTCTCTTGGCTTAAAAAGTAGTTCAAATCACTCGTGATTTCAGCCCGTGCGCTTTCAGATACTTTCAGAAATTGAATGGGAAAATTATCCATTATCTATGACTTTCATTTTGAGTAAAGAAGGGCTAAATTATGAAAAACACCAAAAAAGAACCACCCCCTACCACATTTTTATTTAAATAAACGGACCTATAATGTAAAATTGCATAGCGCCACGGTAACGGCTTCGTTTGAGCAGCATGGTCTACAGAAGTAATAACCCAAGCTTTGCCATATAAAAAAGTAAATGGCAACACCTGCAGAAAGAAACAAATTCATTGGGAGAATTAATAATAGAAGAATTAATAGAATTAATAACTCGTATCTATGTTACAGCAATATTTTTGATACAGCAGACAGTAAGTGAAATTGGAAGCCTGAGGAGTTGGGTCCACATCTACTCGCACACTTCACAATACCCAGGTCTACATCTATCCCCCATGACGGATTCTAATTCCTCTCCTCCAACTAAACATCTAAGATAATCCTCCCTTTCATTTTATGTTCTACTGTACGAGTTTCATAAAGGTGTTAAATGCAAGTGCGGCACCAAAATCTATTCAGGACACTTGAGGGAATGATGCACTTAATGAAAAAAGTGGCAGGAGATGGTTTTAGATGTGCTACAGGAGATAGATGTGCTCTCCGTGGTACAGTGGTTAAGGGATCGGGCTCGTATATTGGAGTCGCGGGTTCGATTCCCGGCGCTGGCGCGGAGATTTTCCCCGTTGGGTATAAGGGAAAGCTCAAGCACAATACCCCACTCGACCCAGGTGTCGGAAATGGGTACCGGCTTTACGGGGGAACCGTCATGGTGTCCTATATATAGGGTTAGTTATAAGACATTTGAAAAACCAGTGCTAAGATCATATGTATCAGGCTTGATTGGAAATAAAGCATCCCAAAGATGCCGATGTTAACCTAACCTTAACCTAACCTTATGCGCAACGCGTCTCTGCTTCCTCTCTCTATCTATCCATTTTTACCCTACCCTGTATAGCCGACACACCCTGAGTAAAACATGGTTCCTTCAACTTCCCTGTGCGCATCGCTTCACTTGAGGTCGCCATGGCGCACCAGGCGGCATGGGTCACCCGCTGAAACATGACCCACTCGGTGACCCAGGACTGGTGGGTCACAGCTGCTGAGTCACGACCCAGCCTCTTAACGAGGTAGCCGTTCCAGCACTGCTAGAATTTATAAACAATACACGGTAGAGTATTGTTTCGGAGTTCTTGCTTTACTAGCTCGTGTTACACAATGTGATCCGTGAAAACGACCCCAGTAAGAAATATTTCTTCCTTTTAATCTACATTGACTGGCTTTTGGCGTATTCAGATTTATTTAAATTTTGATAAAAGGAATGTAAAGCTGATATAAACGTTCTTTATAAATTGTTAGCGTCTTGGTAGACTACAACTGAAGCGCTTGAGGGTAAGAATAATTTTGAATATTTTCCTGTTGCTCTCTTATTCAGGATAACGGAACATCAAACTTAGCGTCGAATCTTCTCCATTATGAAAGAGTGGGACAAAAGAAACAACTTCGATGGTTAATCTAAAAGGGCACATTTCAAATTTTTACCGCGGACGAGCGTCATGTTTATAATTTTATAATTAAAATCAAGTTACCACTACGGATGAAAGTGAAACATAAATTGGTCCCTATCTTTTGAATCTTTAGATGATAATACTGACGAGCAATTTTTACATTGATCTTACGTGGTAAATTGTTGCTAGGCATGTACGGAGTTCTACGCTCTGATCCATTAGGAGTCATTGGATGAAGTGCCGGGAAATATTGCCGAAGGAAAAAATACTATCTACATCGGCGTAATGCAGTGCTCGTGTGCAGACGTTGAAGTGTGTGCCTGCGAGACAAGTGCGCGAGAAGAAACAAAAGTTTGGCTTAGAATTGAACGCAGCATCAAAGGCAGGGAAGGCAGGCGGCCGTTCAGATCAATATATCCACCACCCGCGTGACAATAGGCCGAAGGAGCACCTATACCTTGTCGCCCCACAGCTCACAAAAGACGCACCACTCCACTCAAATGGTCACATGATGCAGCTGCTGCTGCTCCTCGACAAGGAGTAAAGCGAGATAACGTCCACCTCCTGCTGCCTATTTTGTGTATGGGTATCTGAACTTGAAATATTTTCCCGAGTGTGTTTTGCACCGCGGCATGCCACATCTCGAAATGCTTACTGTGGTCAAAAAAGTTGAAGACATGAAAGTGCGAATTAGACGATTGAAAACAAAAAGCATGAAAATAAAAATAAAGAACAATGCACATATGACTTAGGAGTTTGATTAGAAGTGTGGTCATTATACACTTTTGAGAAGACAAAATATACGCAGTGTTAGTATACTCGTGCTCTGCGCTAGCTTACTTTGAAAATTTATCTCAAAAGAAGCACCTCCCCCAGCCTGGACTGCTGGTTTGAATATCTTAAGGGCATTACAAGGCATTAGCGACCAGCTTAGCATGAGGCTCTATAGGCAAACCCTTCAATTTTGGGTTAAGTGCAGATTACAACGGTCAACACTTCCGTATCGAAAGGACTGCCGTCGACTAAAGGAATTTAAGATAAGTCTTCGAGAAAATACTGTCGCTAGTGCACTGGAGGAATGCTCGTGCAAATGCGGCCATTGTGAACAAGACCTATTAGCTTCACTCAGGAGTAGAAATAATGGACGTTAAATCGTCAGCTAGAACTTTATCAACAGCAACAGCAAATGTTTAATAATAAACGATTTAAATGAAAAACAAGTGAATATTTAATGAAATAATTAAGCATATAATTATCACTTAATAAGAAGTGGAAGATATTGATTTAACTACGACATAAACACAAAGTCTCACAAATTCGCCGCGTTTGTATCTTAGCCATGTGGCATCGTACGTACCGATGCATAGGAGGCATTGATTAACCTGAGTGAACGTAGGCGTTTTCTTGAGGGGGGAAGTATTTTAAAATTCAATTACTAATTTGCTGTTACAGAGATTACGCTTCTTCTAATAAAGAACTTACTTCACTTTCGATTTCTTATTACCAGAAAAGTTACTTGAACAATGTGTTCAGAGCACTCATGCATCTGAAGTTAGTGTGCTCGTGCCAGTTTTGAAGTTTACAAATGAAGTTCAAACGCGTGACCTCTCATGGTTTGATTCCTTCATTTTTGTGTTGAATAACTTCCAAATGAATCTCTATTAGTATAAATGAATTGCGATTAAAATAAGGAAATGTGCAGTCAATAGGTGATGTTCTGGTATCCACTTAACAGTGCGTGACTGGAATCGTAGAGATCACGCAAGCAATCAACCGACCAACTGTGCAATGAAATTGTTGGCATTGCATAGCGCAGTTCTCGCACACAGATACAACCTGCACACCTACGCAGCTTCCGTTATCACTACGTCAATGCTCACAAGCACGGTTCCTCCACAGCAGCAGCAGCAGCAGCAGCAATATCCTGAACATAATTTCGAACAAGCGGATTCAAATGCCGATGGCCCGGAACCCTCACGCATGGGGCGGTGGGACGGAAGTGCGTACGTGTGGGTGCCGCCACTGTGCAGGAAGCTGCAAGCCCGGCTGATGTAGGCGCTGTCAAAAATGTGCTCTCGTGGTCATAAATCATCATTGGTAAGGTTACTATCTGCTGAGCCTACTGAAGTGTTTACTCTACCTCTATGTATGAGAAATGTTGTCATTTGGAACAAATGCGTGAGTGTTCTCTCAAGGCTGAGATTGTGGAGATGTAATTACAATAAAGAGCTTCGAACGTATTTGAAATACGCTCATACATGCAGCAAAGAGAGTGATTTCTAATCGACTTCCTCTCAAAGCTACGAGTGCATAGCGCCGACAGCACATATAGTCTTCGTGTTGTATGGTTAAGTATGGTTGCACAATCGTATGCGGTTGCAACCGGGCAAAGTTCGTATTTACTAACCACTTTAATCTCGGTCTCTGAATATGGCAGTTATGCTGTGCCCGCACATAGTTTCAACTAGTACTAACTCGCACTAACAGAGAGGCAGAGCCTGCTGTCGCTTAAGGTACTGGCGTTTAGGGTGATGTTATTGGAATATCGTGCTTGGTAATCCAAAAATTTATTCCCATACTTAATAATGTGAGCTACGTTCAATTACAAGAAGTTCATTAGCCAGGCTGCGTGTGCTCGCCGTGCGTCACATCTAGACCATAATGCGGTTAAAGTGTTGATTTGAGTAGAACATATCAAGCTTGACGACAAAGCGAAGACAGTCACACATAAATGTTTTCAGAAACAGAAGAATCTCACCATGAAAGAAACAGGCACTTGCTCCAGTTTGCAGGTTATATTTAAAACTAAGGACGTTGAGTACGCTGGTTAATAAAACAAGAACACCAATCATTTTTTTGTCACTCGATGTAGTCAGGAGAGCGTAAACTAAATTTTATGCCATTTTGAAAATAAAATCTTTCTAAAGGAATGAAAATAATCAAGTTGACTAGCACTTGTGTTACACCTTCATCAAATAAGATTCAACTTCTTTCGAATAAGAAAACTGAATTTGAGGAACCATCAAACATTTCAGCCTGATAACACGAAGCCACGTGACTCACCATAACATTCAGGCTACATCCGAAGTCCTGCTACACGAGACAAAGAACAGCGGCGTGTGGACTCCGGCACGCGCGTCCGATGCTTAGAAGCAGACATGCGGCAAATGGAGCCTCTGACGCAGGAATTAGCGGCGTAAAAATGTGGGAGTGGTCGTCAGCAGTGGACCCACACCAAGACCAGCTTTGCAAGTGAAATGAAAAGTATGGAAAATTAGTGATTACGCAGCCACGGGAACTTCCCTTGCGTGACTGCGAGGGAAAGCAGGCAGGAAAGGCAGCGCAGCGACCTTATTGGTGGCACCGCACTGTGTCCTGATGCTAACTTATATCAATGATGAGCCTAATTTGGTCATTGGGTGAGGGATGGTAGCGTGGTTCCGATTTGGTCTGCACTTCCTCGCTCAGCTCTTGCAGGAAGCAGTCATCAAAGCATATTTACATGGTGTTGTTTGCGCGGCTGCTTAAAATCAGGCTACAACAATTTGCTGATGCTTTTCTCATCCTAGATAACACAGTCTCATCCATGTCACAAATTGAATGTGACAAATCGTGTTGCCACGTTTATAAGAGTAAATGCCTTGAAATGAACGCCAGTAAGCCGTGAATATATGAGCTGTGGCAGTAATTTACGCTCAAGGGATTAATTAGAATGATTATGATTGTTGCTCACTTTCTCTGTTAAATTCTATTCCGTTGGGAATAAAATTCTATTCTTCGTACTTTATTTAAAATTGAGAACAAATTTGGTAATTGGTAGAAGTTACTTTCACACTCCTTTTATTCATGACTTACTGGTTTTCGTTCGAAAGCATGGCTTTTTTAATCGTTGTGGAACCTTCTGCAGTTTCAGTTTCAGGCAAGGTTGATGAATTACTTTTCTTAAAGAACTTGATTCCTTCATCTCGTAAAATAAAATTACGATTGAATTTGTGAGCTCGACAACTGGTAGCAATGGTATTGAAGAAGATCCAAAACTGTGGACTACGTCATGAGTCAAAAGTCGGTCTTGTTGTGAAGAATATGGCGTTAAAACTTTACCTGTATACCAACAGCTGCACGCCAAACACCATGCAACACAGTAGTCCGGCGTCCGTCAGCACTTTTCCCTACAAAAATAACACTCGCTGCCGTTTACTCAACAGTGTGAGGTTTTAAATTTGACTTTTTCCTGCGCGTTGCAAATGAGGTAAAAAATCGCAATGCAGTCATGAGGAAATTCAGTCATTATTCTCAGTTAAATTCAGTAAACAAGTGTTGAGCTGTTTATATTCTCAATGAAAACCCATCATTAGGAGGCAAATAGAACAAAACTCTTTTCCGATTTGAGTAGAGTCGTACCTCGATCGATAAAGTAAAACCTAATTTGAGCTCATTGACGTCGGTGAGGAATCGTGTCAAGTGTTCAGATATCAATCTCTGAAAATACGGATATTGAACATCCTAAATAAGCCTGAAATGACAGGGTACCGCAAGACGAGAATGTACGGAGGTGCGGCAGCAATATCCTCTCCACTTTAATCAAAACGCTTCCGTTTCACGCATAGGCTGCGGAAGTAAAAAATGAAGTACGTATTTTTCGGCTGAATCAAAATATATCTAGGAATTGAATCATGTGCTGTTGATGTAACATATCCGCAGTACACGAGTTCGGTGCTACGCTAATTGTTATCTCTTACAGCAGAATATTCGATATTTCAGTAATATCCAGTATATAGAAGACGCATCCTCCTCGTGGATATCATGGGCCGGATTTTAAAATAATTAACATTGTCATGGTAGTGCAGTAATCAGCTTTAGTTCTTGTACCTAAGTCAACTGGCTCACAACGCGTGCTGCGTAATCAAGTTCACGTAAAACTTATGGTACGAGTTGCACAGCTACAACGATTTAAATTGAAAATCTAGCCCATGGAGTTGACCCCTATGATGTAATCACCGTCTCTTAAGTTTTTATGCCTTAACTGCATTGCCCCAATAAAGGCAGCAACTTCATCTAATTTATACCGAACTCAGTTAACAAATCGCATCCGATTCTGAGTGCTGTCTCCCTTCACATTTCTGTAACGAGTACACGTCACCGGCCGCGAACGCTTATAGGCAGGTGCTGGTAGATAGAAAAGAAACAGCGAAGCACTGAACCTCTACAGAATATCACGACCATCGTGTGAAGCGACTCAGCGATGCTTTTATAGACATTTTACATGGATGTAAAAGAGAACAGAATGAAAGTTTTCAGCAATAAACACATCTATATAGTTCAGGTAATTTTTCCGGTGCGCATTTGAACAGAATGAATACTAACTTTGGATTGTGGTCACATTTTAACTGGAGAATATTTTCGAAAGAATCCTGGTTCGCCCGGTGTAGCTAACGCTTATATTGTGCGATGTTAGTGGTTATGAAATTATCTCGTTTGATTTGATAAGAAATAATTTTGCACCAGAAATTGTAATCAAAGATGCTGACGAATAATATACAGGGTGTCCCATAAAAAACGAAATCCGAAATGAAAATAATTCAAAAATTATGTACTTCCTGCATTTTCATTCTGTTTCGACTCTATTCTTGGTTGAACGCTTTCAACAAGTGTTATACGTTCTGATAAAATATCTTCGAAAATGTTTACCCGTAATTACTGTACTGAAGGCTGTCAGAAACATGTTAGAACGAGAAAGTCAAAAAATAAATGTACAGGCCACAATTTAACTCAAATTAAGTTTTAGAAAAATTAGCAATATCATCTGTTGAGTGGACCTTATCATGTTTCTGTGATACCACTATCTGACACAGAACGCGCCAACTAAGTAAATCTCACAATCTTAATAATTTCATAAAACTGCTTCTATATTTTTGTTTACTGCATTTATTTAGTTATTTTATGGACCATTTTTGATGATGTAGGGGCATTCTTCATGAATGGTAGAGTCAATAACCATAATGTACGACAGTATGCATCTATTAACAACCATCCTGTATTTGGCTTGGAAGTACCTATTTGTCAAGAGAAATTGTGTGTCTGGGTCGGAATTCGCGGAAATAGGTATCTAATTGAACCATTGTTTTACGTCAGTAATTTAAATGGTGCTGCGTACTTAAACGTCATCAATGAAAATACAATCCCAGAGATCGAGAATATTGATGTCACTTGAGTTAACAGAGTTTGACAAGAGAAGGGACGGCGCACCGGCTCACAGACTGTTGGCTGTAAGGGCGCGGCTGAGTGAAATTTTTAATAACTGCATAGGTGCACTAAATCATGAAATTGAGTGACCTCCAAGATCCCAAGACTAACACCGTGAGATTATTATTTTTTTTGTGTTGATACTTTAAGACACTTTAGCAATACTAAGACTGTTTTTCTAAAACTTGAACTAAAGTTAATTAAATAGTTGCGTGTACGTTTGATGGCTCGACTTTCCTGTGCAATCATGTTTCTGAGAGCGTTCAGTAGAGTAATCACAGGTAAATATTTTTGAAGTTATCAAAACGAATAACATTTGTTGAGAAGCGTTCAACGAAGAATATGGTGGATACAAAATAATAATGCAGCTAATAGTTTTGAATTACAATATTTTTATTTCGGGTTCCGTTTTTCGTGGGACACCTTTTATAGAAGAACTGTCTATTTTGCGTTGCTTGTTACGTTCGTAGCCAATGTTAGAGCGAAGGCGACTGGATGCGGTCTGTGACACGCGTTTTTGGTGTTGTACAGGTGGTCAAGTTCCACTTTTAATGTGTTCATTAAAATAGCCCCTCATGATTACAGATCTGGTCATGATTGTGAAGGACTATTGTCCACAACGGAATAAAACGTTTAAAGTGGTTATGTGTACTTCATACTGAATAGTGAAAGTGAAAGTTAACTAAATTATCAACATTCGATCGAGGAGCCTAACTTTCGATTTTGAGACCACTTGAGATCACACACTTTTGGCCTTCTACAGCTGGGCAAACTACAGTTCGGTACGTGTAAAATATTGCAGATGTGAACATTTTCTTTGAAAAAGCATGAACATGAGAAGAAAAATATGTCGCCACTGTTCGTACAGATCTTTCTCAAAAATCTGATGCTTAGCCTGTTGTTATTCCGAGCCTCCCACTGGATAACGACTCACGTAAATTCACCTCTATCCCCCTAAATTTCTCGGTTGTTGGACCAACACTAGCAAACTGTAATAAATTGTGTGCTTAGACTCTACTCCTGCTCGTATTTTTACTTGAATGGCGTGCAAGCCAATTCTACACAGTTATTGTGACGTGTCTATTTGCTATCGTCTCCATAACACGAAAACGAAGCGTTTTTTTTTATATAATGGATCTGGACTCAATTTCTTTAACTGCGAGGCATGTTTGCCGGAACAAGGGGCTTCGCTGGTAGTATAGAAAACATAGAAAGTGGACGGGAGGGAGAACATAGACTCTCCTGCATCATTCGTAGGCTTTCCTATTCTAGTTGTTTGTATTTCATTCCCCCCCTCTTAAGTTAAGAACTAGAAAACCAATGTACTTCTACACAAAAGCAATTGTAAAAAGAGCGATGAATAATGTTTTTTAACAGTTTAACGACACCATGGCCCACACGGTGAACTATCACAACATGCGTCATGTACTCCCCATGATTAACGGTAAGATTTTACAGCACTTTGTAATTCAACGTCGCGCACATTATTGATAACTGAGAATAAATAACTTTCTGGATTACTCACATAGCGTATCAAGCACGATGCGCTAATTATATCACTCTAACCCCTAATACATTCACAAACCGAGCAGTACTCTTCATTTCCTCTCTCTTACTTAGTTCAAGTTAGTACTAATTTGAATTAGATGCAGGCAGAGCATAATTTTCAAATTCCGAATCGAGGTTCAAGGTATTAAAATTGCCCGTTTAGAATAGCTGTAACACACACACTAAGCAGGATGCAGTGTAGCGTGCCCGATGCTCGTGAGACGACGACGATCGCGGTAGACGTGGAGAAACTCCAGGTGGCGGAAGAATTAAAGACGAGCCTTTCTTTGCAACGTGACACGAGCTCTGCTCAAGTGTCGGCCGCACAACACAAACTGAATATGTTATTAGTAAGCTTACTGTTGTGCACGCGTGCGTCTCCGCGGTCTCCAGTAAAGCTGTAACTCAAAAGAAATTACTGCTGGTGTGCTCCAACGAGATCATCCATCACTTTCACTGGCTACGAGCATACAACCTCAACTTCAATTGAATACGAGTATAAAAATAAGAACTTGCAGACTGCACTTGCTATAATGTTGTTCGCTTTATTTGTAGCACTTACTGACTAAACATTGTTTATTCTTCCCTGTTGCATGTTTTCGATGAAAAGAACCCTCACGCTAGCCTTCCGCTCGTCTCATTCCATTGGTCTAGATAAATTAGATTATATTAGAGAAGTTAGTTTAAGCCTTCTTCACCACAACAAAGCGTTCCAGGAGGAAGGCACCATTTAGTATGGGCTTGAGGGACAACGGAATTTATGCACAATGTGCATAGAAACAGTTAATTGAAAAAGAATTTTTTGAACCAAGATAAAGGTTAATCAATGCAGTAGTAGGTGCTGGAAACCAGAACAGCAGGGAACTAAAATAGATGGCTAATAAGAAAAAAGAATTCTTAGAGAAAAAAATAAAATCCACGTAAAAAAATTCATCCTGTTGCAGCAAAAACAAGGCCTACCCAACCTTTATCTTGGGACTTTGCATATTCTGCGTGTGACCGCTAATTCAGATAAATAAGAAAGTTGTGTTCGCATAAGGGGTGGTCTAGATAAATTTGTTCAAGGAAAGGACGGGAAAATTCACGCGTTTCTCCAGTATTTTTCGGTCATACATATTTTTTACGGTGAATTGTGAGACACGGGATCAATACGCGTCGCCAATATCCAGTGCACTGAAGAAGTGCGCTTATTCACTTAATTCGAATAGGCTGTGAAGGGCGCATTAGCATCACAAAGTGGAGGCGGACTTCGGGTAAGATTGTCGTCGGCTGCTCGGCGGTAGCTCTTTGGCAGCGGGTTGTCCGCTCGGCTGTGGAACAACGCACCCAAATGTAAGCTCTATTGCATGACGCAGAAGAGTGAGAGTTGCAGTGCACGGTAGAGCAGGTGGTGGTCAGGACAATGAGGGGTCCACAAGAAGGGGAGGGAGAAAGAGAACAGGAGTGGGTGAGAGTGAGGGCTGAGTGGAAAAAACGGCAAGAGGAGGTAATGTGAAGGGTTGAAGAAGTAGGGCGGAATATGACTGCCTTTCGAAAAGTATGATATCTTCATAGGAATGAAAAATAGGTATTCAAGATAGATCACGCTATGGTACTTTTTTGTCATTGTTTGTTAAAACCATGATATGAAAGAAAATTAACAATAAATTTAATGAAAAAGTAAGTGAAATCGAAAGTTACGGTAAAATGCATTAAACATGAAACATGAACAGCAATGAGAAAAAAGATACGTGCCAAAAAATTTGAACAGATGGCTGATCAAGTACAAAATTATTGCAGCAGATGAATAGATTAAAATGAAAATAAACTTAGGAGTCTAACAGAAGAATACCACGTAGTAGAAATAGGACTAATATGGTAGGGGAAAGGAGGAATAGGTAAGCAAGCGCCACAAAGCGCTGTTGTATATAGAGTAGAAGTGTGGGATAAGAAAGTGAGTAAACTGATTGATGAAAACACTGACAAAATTAGATGAAACACGGTAGCCTGAACGTCAAAACATGGGAATATCAAATAATAAAAATATCTGAGGAGACAAATTGCACGGCCAGGGCTCTTCATGAATTGAAAACTCGTGAGGCGAACACAACGTAGCTTGCTTGTTTCGGTGCTTATTGGTCATACTGCGCTGCTGTTACAGAGCTGCCTGCCTGCACGGCCGCCACACTGGACCTACCAGTGTGTACGGCACACTAGACCCTACCGGTGTATACGGCCCACTAGACCCTACCGGTGTATACAGCACACTAGGCCCTACTGGTGTGTACGGCCCACTAGGCCCTACTGGTGTGTACGGCACACTAGACCCTACTGGTGTGTACGGCACACTAGACCCTACTGGTGTGTACGGCACACTAGGGCCTACTGGTGTGTACGGCCCACTAGGTCCTACTGGTGTGTACGGCAGACTAGACCCTACTGGTGTGTACGGCCCACTAGGGCCTACTAGTGTGTACGGCCCACTAGGGCCTACTGGTGTGTACGGCCCACTAGGGCCTACTGGTGTGTACGGCACACTAGGCCCTACTGGTGTGTACGGCACACTAGGCCCTACTGGTGTGTACGGCACACTAGGCCCTACTGGTGTGTACGGCCCACTAGGCCCTACTGGTGTGTACGGCCCACTAGGCCCTACTGGTGTGTACGGCCCACTAGGCCCTACTGGTGTGTACGGCCCACTAGGCCCTACTGGTGTGTACGGCACACTATAGGCCCTACTGGTGTGTACGGCACACTATAGGCCCTACTGGTGTGTACGGCCCACTAGGCCCTACTGGTGTGTACGGCACACTATAGGCCCTACTGGTGTGTACGGCACACTATAGGCCCTACTGGTGTGTACGGCACACTATAGGCCCTACTGGTGTGTACGGCACACTATAGGCCCTACTGGTGTGTACGGCACACTATAGGCCCTACTGGTGTGTACGGCACACTATAGGCCCTACTGGTGTGTACGGCACACTATAGGCCCTACTGGTCTACACGAGCCCTTGACCTTCTAGTTGCCTCTGCAGAGCACTAGCCACACATGGCAGTACGGTCCACAGCAGCCCACTTGGCAGTACGGTCCACAGCAACCCACTTGGCAGTACGGTCCACAGCAGCCCACTTGGCAGTACGGTCCACAGCAGCCCATTTGGCAGTACGGTCCACAGCAGCCCACTTGGCAGTACGGTCCACAGCAGCCCACTTGGCATTACGGTCCACAGAAGCCCACTTGGCAGTACGGTCCACAGCAGCGCACTTGGCAGTACGGTCCACAACAGCCCACTTGGCAGTACGGTCCACAGCAGCCCACTTTTTACCGCCAGGCACCCTACCAGACACCCTATCACTTCACCACAAGTGGGGCAGCTGCCCACCTCACCGTATGTATTATCGAGCCGGGCTGTATGGCAGGGAGAGCGTAGGTTTTGCGGATTGGTGTGATTGACGGCGCACATTGCGTCACGGTGCACCGCATGTGCCACCCTTCAACAGCCCGTCACCCATTTGCCACACTTCAACAGCCCGTCACCCATGCGCCACACTTCAACGGCCCGTCACCAATGCGCCACACTTCAACGGCCCGTCACCCGTGCGCCACACTTCAACAGCCCGTCACCCATGCGCCACACTTCAACAGCCCGTCACCCATGCGCCACACTTTAACAGCCCGTCACCCATGCGCCACACTTCGACAGGCCGTCACCCATGCGCCACACTTCAACAGCCCGTCACCCATGCCCCACACTTCAAAAGCCCGCCACCCATGCCCCACATAACAGCCTGTCACACACGCGCCACACTTCAACAGCCCGTCACCCATGCGCCACACTTCAACAGTCCGTCACCCATGCGCCACACTTCAACAGCCCGTCACCCATGCGCCACACTTCAACAGCCCGTCACCCATGCGCCACACTTCAACAGCCCGTAACCCATGCGCCACACTTCAACAGCCCGTAACCCATGCGCCACATTTCATCAGCCCGTCCCCAATGCGCCACACTTCAACAGCCCGTCACCCATGCGCCACACTTCAACAGCCCGTCACCCATGCACCACACAACAGCCCGTCACCCATGCGCCACACTTCGACAGCCAGTCACCCATGCGCCACATAACCCGTCACCCATGCGCCACACTTCAACAGCCCGTCACCCATGCACCACACATCAACAGCCCGTCACCCATGCGCCACACTTCGACAGCCAGTCACCCATGCGCCACACTTCAACAGCCCGTCACCCATGCACCACACTTCAACAGCCCGTCACCCATGCGCCACATAACAACCCGTCACCCATGCGCCACACTTCAACAGCCCGTCACCCATGCGCTAAGCTTCAACAGCCCATCACCCATTCACCACACTTCAACGCCCATCACCCATGCGCCACACTTCAACGCCCATCACCCATGCGCCACACTTCAACGGCCCGGTTATGCCGAATCCACGACTCGCTCCGCCATGCGCTCCGGTCAGTCGGTGCAGGGAGTCAGACCTGCAGTGCGCGGTTGCTCCATTGAGGCGCTGCCGCCGCGCCGCACTCCCGCTGCCTGTGAGGGACGCCGCAGCTGGAGCCAGCGTCCCCACAAGCGCTGCAATTCAGCGAGTTGCCTTTCCCAGCCGAGCGATGATCCGTGTTGGCAGCGCTATTGAACTTCATTCTTCTCCTCGTTATTGACAGGTTTTTGCAAGGCGATTCCTTCTCTTTGATGTCCCGTCCTAAGAGATCCGCTCCATTGTGGCCTTCAAGTGACGTTAGGAGTGCTCTTTTAGCGCTGCTTGCGGACGTTTAGATCATAATTGTGCTGTCATCACAAATAGAAGAACAAGAGTAAATGAATTATTCAAGCTTGAATCATTTAAGCTCCCTGTAGTATGATATTAGATGTACCTTTTGAGTTTTGATAACGTAACTCGTACGGTTTCGTCAATGAATTAATGAGCTAGCATATTTCAATCAACAACTGAGGTTTCAAACAGAAAAACTAAATAGGAAGTTTCATACATCACATGTTTGAATATTGCTTCCTAATTTAGCGACCACTCACAAAAGAAAATTTCATTTAAAATGAAATACACGGCTAAATCCGGAATTATTTGTGCCCCTCCTTTAATTTTTACTATCTAACCTAATAATACCCGTTTTGTGTTTATTTATATATCTGTTTGCTGTCCGCTTCAGAAGAAACATGGGATTTCTGAGTTTGCGGTATCATGGATACCGAATTCCTCAGTGTATTGAGAGATGGCCTTACATGCATTGATATGTTTGACATTTTATCATGATAGATTCAGTTAGGACATGATAGGTTAGGATAGGTAAGTAATGTTGACGGAATTTTTTCATGGGTCCACTAAGCTTAACGATGACATCGTCCGTGGAATTTCCACGAGTCCTGCTACTACCCAATAATACCTTTGGTTTATTTGTTTGGAGTCCGCTCCTTCCATTTCTCTGTCACGCTCATTAGGATAGTTATAATGGCCGTATCTGTGATATAATTTCATTAGTGCACAAGTACAAGAATATTTTTTACCACGGGTACTGTCAGGATGGTTATATTTGTTCGTCATCCACATTTGAAAAATTTCTACAAGAAAGGTATGGAATCCCGTCATTTTTGGCGGGCCGTGCACAGTAGTACTTAAATAAAGCCATCATCAGGCTACTTCTACTAACAGTTTCGAATGTGGATAGAAACGAAGATTTAAAGTTTGTGAAGAAATTGTATTTGAAACAAATTATGAACAAAATTAGAGTTGACGTTTTGTTCATATTTATTCGCACTCATCTGTCCCGATGTAACCAGCTAATTTAATAATTCAGTTATAGGAACATGTCCAGGGTTTTTAACGTAGTTCAAATTCCAGTTAATTCTTGAGCATTCTATGTACTCATATATATCCATGAATAATACAGAGGTACGAATAATTTCAGCTATTACTGTAAGATTTTCTAGCTCGCACGGTGGAGCAATACAGTTTGAGCACTATTCTGATGATAAAGAAACCAGGAAAAACATTTTTCACTTGCTGAACTTTTCAATTCCGAGAATGACTTTTGCAGCCACTTGGAACAATGACTCGCTTGTTAATTTTATTCCTGGTCATTAAGGAACAATTGGCTTTCGAAGCGAATGTGCACCGCGTCTCACAAATATTTAACCTTATTCATGACGCAGGAAAATAAATTGGTAATCTGCGCAGTGCAGGGTGCGGAGTGTCAAACAAAATCCACCTTTGCGCGTCCAATCAAACCGATTCGAACAACACACTTCAGAGATCAAAGGATTAGGGACCATTTTAGGTGCCATTAACAAATACTGCTCTTCATCACACGAAGCTAGGATTTGATCAATTGAGTGTGAAGCCTGCCGTGTTTGTTGCTAGATCTTTTGGAGCGTTGTTGTATTCGGGGCTTGTTAATTGTAGAGCTGTAATAGGGCCACTCGGTGCCACTCTCGCGACAATTAAGGGGGAATATTTGTTCGGAGCGTGCAAGCATATCGAGTCAGTTGATGTCAACTGGTTTTTGACTTCGATGTTTGCGGAGAGATTTTCCATCGATAGGCTAAATCAAATGATCCTTCCCAAATCTCAGCCATTCAGTCGTGAACAGCTTCAATGTGAAAAATATTCCGGCTATCCATGTGGGCTACTGAACCTTCCAAAAAATTATTTGAAGGACTAATTCCAACCTACAATTCCATTTGCGAGCAATAAAATAATCTGGAATTATTGTATGTTTATCATCATGGCAGATGGCTCGGTGCAAGCCTCAAAACATTATCCAGTGTTAGGACAACTGATCAGCCAAATTTTTCCCTGCGGACAGAGATGGCGAATAATAATTGTAGGGCCTTTAAGGCGGTCGCATAAACACTGCACTTGTCTCCGGGCGCCCAAGCTTTGCAGGTTAAGCTTTGCACTAAGATTGGAATATTTATGGGGTACTAAGGCTTGGACAAACGAGATGAGATGGTTAACTGAGGTACGCGAGTTCAGAGCGTAGCATTTGTGTTAGAAGTAAATAAATGCACAATGTCAGTGAATAGTAAAGAAATTTTTCAGTTAACTCACAAAAAATCGTTCATGCACTTCAGTTGCTTTCACTAGAGGCATGACAGTCAATGAATGAACGTCTTTTTTTATGAATTGCTGTTATATAACTACCACATTTTACTGTGTTTTTTAGCTCAAGTATTAACCTAACGAGAGAAAATGAAAGATTGGTTAAGACGATGGGTTAATTGATGCCTCGTCAACCTCAAGAAAAGTGCTTCCGAGAGAGGAGGAAGAAAGGCCCCATTTATTCTGGTATTAAAGGAATCTGTGCACGAGACTCCCCACCCTGTTCATAGAAGCAGTAAGATTAAAAGAAGTTTATGAAACAAGATAAAGTTGAAGTAAAAGAAATAGATTCTGAACGAAAGAGATGGTTCATAGCAAAGCAAACACCTATTCAATTTCAAAACAGGAAGGTTTACCTAACTTCCAGTTTGGGATCTCACATCTTTCCTGTGAATACGCTAATTCCCAAAGATAATTTACAATAGATGCATCCTCCTGAGGGGGCAGAAAAGTACAATTCAAAGGCAATAAGAAGGAAGAAGAATTTCCCTAATAACTCCTTTACCCGTTTTTTTCTGTTTTATACAGTTAGCAAAAAAAAACTGCATTTTAAAATATTGTGGAAACGGAACTGAAGTAGAACCCGAGTCTTTGTGGTGATTTGTATCCCTGGGGGCAACGAAAACATATGTTAACTATTTACGATACAACAGCCTATGTTAACAAGCAAGCGACAACACTTTGACCCCAGCATATTAAGCCACTATGTATGCAGGGATCTTATTCCTAGGTTAAAACATGATGCAGTTCTACCCTTATTTGTACGCAGGCGTAAATTTCTAGTCTATAAGACAGCATGTCGCTACGTTACACGGGAGCTACCCATAAATTCCACTACTAGCTTCACCACTCTTTTCATGCGGCAGTGTGAGGCTGCAAATTTCGCAGAGCTTTGCGAATATTCCGACTGAGCTCTTATGATTTCATTCATTCGAGGCCCGACAGAAACATGAGCTCCTACATCCATTATAGCCGAGTCGTTTGGCTGGGACACGCCGGCCTCTGCGGCAGCGCAGTGAACAGGAGACTGCAAGCCGCAGGCAGTGCGACAGTTCGTCTTTTCTCTTCTTTCATAGCGAATAATCCGCTATAAGTTATAGAATTTCTCTTGATGCCTTTAGAGAAATATTTATGTCGCATAATGGAAGGGATATTCTAAAGAATTTCATCTACAGTGAGACTTGACGCACCCGTACTCGATCGTTCTTTAGGTAACGCAGAGTCTTTCAGTGATCATTAGTGGTACCTAATAAGAAATGGCTTCCCCCATGCGAGTGAAAACATGTTCTGAATATGCTGTGCTTTCATATTTAGTTTACTTAGCCTTCATCTCAAATTCCATTTTTATTTATTTTTTTAACGTGTGGACGTAAAAATTTAAACAAATTTAATGCTGACGACTTCATTCACCTCTACATTTTTAATGTGAATCAAATTTTCAGTGAATCAAATCAAATCTTTGTTCAAAGGAAATTAAAATGATTAGTACCGTGAGAACTAAGCTGCTGCAATGTTTCAACGACGCAATATCTAAAACTACAGACCAGCCATGTACATTGCCGTACAGCTACACGAACATCAACATTCTCGTATCCGTGGCCATTGCTTTCTTAAGAAAATAGTTCCGTTTGTTAAAATTTGATTCTGAAAACAATTCTCCAGCATACGTGAGAGTCGATGTGGTAGAGCTTGAGTGCCGTGAACAACCGCGTAGCAGCGGCAGCAAAATGGGCCACGTTGCAGCGGGGCTCGACGCGTGGCAGCAGCAGCAGCAGCAGCACGAGCAGCAACAGCAGCAGCAGCAGCAGCAGCAGCAGCAGCAGCAGCAGCAGCAGCAGCAGCAGCAGCAGCAGCAGCAGCAGGAGCAGCAGCAGCAGCAGCACGAGCAGCAACAGCTCGTTGTGACGCAATAATTGATCCCTCGGGAAAATTTTCACGACTTGGGCCTACAGTCGAGGGCAGGCAATTGGCTGCCGTTTGGCTCTTGATGGACAATTTGCCACTTGACTTTTGCCGACCAAAATCAAGAGTAATTGCACCCAAGACAGACGTAGAAAATTCGCCTTTAATATGAGACGTTAGATATCTCTGCGCAACTAACTTTGTAAAACGTATGATGCTGAGAGACATCAACGAGAAATCTCACTTAAAACCAACAAAGACAGGCAACGGGGACGTTGTATTAAGCTCAAAAACATTTCGTTTCCCAGAAATATTTTTTCGCTTCTGTATTTCTGACAAGAGTTCAGAATCAAGACAGGACAGGACCAAACCACGGGTCTGCGATTGTCGGGCGATTGCAGCAATTCTGTCTGTCACCTCCTCTGCCAAATTGAGCGGGCGGCCAACAAAGGAAATGTCGAGGATGTTTTTTTCACGCGGTGGAGAGGGGAAGATTGGAGCTTTTAATAAGAATGTGGAAATTAACGCGATTCAAATTCGTGTATGACTTCTAGGTAAGTGTTTCATTTATCTTAATGTAATCCCATTTATTTTGTAATATTACTTTAAAGAATTTAAAAAAATTCTCAAAAAACGGAGATTCAGTCAAAATAAAACTAATTTTTTGCGTTAAAATAAATCTTGTTTATGAGCGGCTAAATTTCCTTTCGCTGTATAGTGAAAAAAACTCTGATTACTGAAAAATAAAATCGATAACTTCAGCGCAGAATAAATTCTGCTCTATGTATAGAATTAATGCAGATAGCCGCTGACACACTATGGGCAGCCCCCAAACGTTTCGCTGTATAAGGAAATTTGAGAAATGTTTTTGAACAGCGGTCCGACGTCTGCAATTAATTAATGATGAATAATGAAGAGCGTATGAGGAATAGTCTTTCTATAAACCGAGCGTTTCTAACCAAAATAATTCTAACGCTAATGATTCTGACATGCTCCGCGGCTTCGAGGGCTGCTGAGCATAAAAGAAAGCCCGGAATGATTAGAGAGATCTATGCGCTTACATCTATCTTGAAGAACGAGTGTTCCAATTAAGTAACATAACATACCAACAAAACCAATTCGTTGCTCTGAAGAATCCTCAAAACTCAGATATTGAGGGAAAAATTCAAGTATTATCTTAATTGAGCACCACAAAAAATAATATTCAAAGGATATTTGTAGCTTACCTTAACAGGTGCTCAACGATATGAGAATTATTTCTGAAGGTGATAATAGAACAGTATGATCAAAAGGTACGGAGGTAAACAAAGCTAGGAGATCATGCCTTGAATTTATCACACAAAACGGGCCTTTTCAATGCCTATACTGCGGCCGGTCATACGGACAATTAAGTGACATCTGTATGACAATTGATGCAACATTTAGAAGCTTCATCGGAAATTTTTAAGATGGATGCATTTTCCCGGGCAACTGGTGCATTTTAAAATCACAGACACAAAACAGACATCCTTGCTATAGTTTTGTGTACCGTCTAAGAAATGTAATTTCCGCAAGTTAATGCGCAACCCGAGGGGAGTAAGGACCAAGCACAAAGGTGGGAGCAAAAAATGAAAACTAAAAGTTTGCTTAAATACATAGGCAGAGGAAATTTTGCGTTGTAAGTTGATAAAGGAGATTTTCTACTATAAAATAAGACATTGAAGCATTTTCGCTGATTACGATAAGAGTTAGATGCATGCGAGTTCAGGGGCTGCATAAAAATCCGAATTATTTACTATTGAGAGTTATATAGCAGTGGAACAAGGACGCAGACTGTTGCATGGTGCAGGCTTCACTTAGTTTCAAGGGCTGGGCACAACTTAAAATAAAGGAAAATGCAAACGCAAGCGATATAGTCGAGTTTTTCAGTTTCCTTGTTAATCAATGTAGTGTTCATGGCATCCATATTATTGTACAAGCAACTGATTCAATTACGTCTCTATACATAAAAAAAAAGAATAGAAATGAAGAAAAGAAACTCGGCAATTGATCTAACGATGAGTTTCGAGACTTTATTCCACTTTTATAATTTGTGAAAAGCAAGTAAAATATGACAAAAGATTGTGGAAATAGCACAAGGTAGTTCAAGCCTCCCTAACCACAACAAGAGAGTTCAAAGCATAGGAAAGATAAAGGTGATCGATCTAGTATGGTGCTCAGGAAACGGGGAATCCATGCACAAAGTGTGTTCCCACACAAGATGCAAGTAAGAGTACATAGTAACAGTGTGCTAGGAATGAAGTTTACGAAACGAGAAAAAAGTTGAAGATTGTTAGAGGTGCTGAAAAACAGCACAATAGTGAACTGAAAAAATGGTCATTAACAAAATTAATATTTTATTCTATTTCCACAAAAAGAAAGCCTTAATTTCAACTCTCACCTCTGGACTCGTATTCTCTCCCTGAGAATGCTTCTTCCTATTTTTGGAATGGTTGTATTCTCGTGAGGGAAAATATGATCACAAGCATTATCGGAGTAGCATTTACTAAGGTACAAAGAGGAACTTCCTCAAAGGATTTCATTTAAATTTAAAATTTTCAAAAGTTTTATCGAATATTTCAAGAAGAATCACATCAGACTGTAGCATCTAATAAACACAATCGTAGCTCCATCCGGAAGAGCACACAAATTAGGGCTGACGTAATGGCATCTCGCGCTCTGCACTCACGCAGAATACGATCACGCACGCAAATTTATCCCTCCAATTCCCATGACGTAGAGGTGCCTTCCCACGATGGAGCATTCCCATGCGCTCACATCACCTGTTCGGAGCACACATCCGGGCCTGAGCATAACAGGAAGCAATGCCTTCAGGTCGCCCTCTCGTGCAGGTAGATAGAGAGCGAGGGGAGAATTATGAGGGAGAACGAAGTATGCAAGTCAAGGAACAATAATGTAAGGGAGGAGGAAATAATGCGACTGAGGGAGGAATGATATAAGTGAGGGTGAAGTACACAAGTGGAGGAGGAATAAGTGGTGGTGGAGTGCGCAACTCATGAAGAAATAATTAAGTGAGGGTGAAGTGGGTGAGAGAAAAACGTTCGGCGGAATTGCTTGAAAGAGAAAGTCTTCATTATAAAAATAAAAGGTATTTCTCCAGCGACGAAGTAAGAGCGCATTTGAGTGACCCCAGTTCATTACATTACGACGGACATAGCTTGAGTGACTGTTATTCAAAAATAAAGATTTCGAATGATGTAAATTCAAAGTACATGTTCATAGTTTCATATTCAGAAGCGCATAAAATAAATCAGTAGAAATAATGCCAAATTTTTGGTGAGCTGTTCATTGGATAACATAAGAACTTTTGATAGCAATTCATAAATGTAAGCTGAAGGTTACTTTTATAACGCGCACTCCTTCAAATTCCTCGCAGCCTCGAAGAATTTCAAGGAGTGTGTGTTATAATGATAACCTTCAGCTTACATTTATGAATTGCTATCAAAAGTTCTTATGTTATCCAAGTCCCTCATTTTCATAATTGCTAAAAAAATAAATTTAGCAGCCATTTAATATCAACGCGGTAATTATTGTATCAGGAGACTTCTAAACAAGCCTAGCATAACATAACTTTGAATCAGCTTAAGGCCTAACTTTTTAATTAAAGGAAACTCTAACCTTGATATTAACACTGACTCTAACCTCAAACTATAAATTTGCCTTTCATTTCAGCTTGACTTTCAGTATAAAGCATTTAAAGCCGATGCCTCAGACCTTGAACCATTTCATGCAGAATTTATCAGTAATTTTTACATTTCTAGTCAAAAACGATGTTTCATCAAAAGTAACTCAAATCTGATACTATATACGCAACAAAGCTGAAAGCAGTCAGCAATTAATGAGCACTTGCTATTCTACACAAATATAAAAAATCTAATACATTACATGTCACTAGATACAAAATTTGAGGAATTCTCGGACATCAACAGCATCAAAGAAATACAATGTAAATTCTAAACCAGATCGTAGCACAATTATCACGGAAGTATAATGCTCTTTTGTTCACTGACGTACGGTATATTAATTCTTTTGTAGCGATCCTTTATTTTGATTGGGCTTCCTCAGAGTAAAATCGGTCCTCATTCGCATCGAAATTTTACCCTCACCTGCCACAAAACTGTAGCAGTGTTTCGAGCTTCCTTTTTTTGAAGCAGAACCGTTTTGTTTATCACTACGAAACACCGCCGCGGGAATGCTCCCCCGCCTCAACGCACCGGATGCGGCAGGTAGACTACCGGGCATTTCCTTCCGGTGTGAGGGGTGCCACACTGGGATTAACAGACACGCATTCCCGATCTCGACCTGACTGTGGGAATGCCGTGGGCACGCAGAGGGCACGGATGTTGGTAATCTCCAGCACTGATAGTTTACAGCGAAATGCAAATGATAAGCTCAATGTGGGGTGGATGATGCGGTCGACTGGAAGCATTTCCGACGTTGGTGTGACCGAGGATTGGGTCTGCAATCTATGATTGTAGGGGGGAATGTTCAGAGTTGTAGGGGGAGGGTCTCCTAATGCAAGGCTGTGTTAGGCTTCATACCATGGAAATTGTTATTGTAAAAGGGATTTTACCCCAGATGACGCTAATTTGGCGCTTCACCAGCTCTTTATTTTCTCTTTCCTTTGTATGACCTGAACATCATATCTGTTATCCGGTAGTATACAGTAAAACGTAAATTTCTATTTGATAGATTTAGATCAGGATCGATAAGTTAGTTATAGCCAACCTAATCACGACAAAGGTATTTAAGATAGAGTCAAAGGAGCGAGGAATCTACGCACAAGGTGCGTTTTCGTGAAAACCCCTGCCCATAGAAATACGAGTAGTATGTAGGTTAGGAAAGATTAAAGATTATTTGTTACTTTAAGCCTCACTAACCGCAAAAAAGGCGTTCTAAAGAGAGCAAGGAGGGAGGCATCATTTAATATGGAATTTAAGGGAACGCGGGATCTATGTACAAGGGGAATAATAAAAATAAGTTCAGAAAGAAGTTTATGAAACAAGATAAAAGTTGAAGAAGAAAGTAGTAGGTGCTGAAAAATAGGACAGCAGGGAACCGAAAATGATTGATCGCAACAAAACAAAAAGCCTATTTTATTTTAACAAAAGGAAAACTTGCCTGACCTTTAGCTCAGGACCTCACATAGTCCCCCTAGGAGCTCTTATTCCCATAGATACAATAGTTGTATCCCTCTGAGAGGGGTTAGGAAGAAATTTTATGAAACGAGATAGAAGTAAAAGAAGGAAGTCAGAGGTACCGAAAACAGGACAGCACTGAAGCGAAAAAAGATGGTGCGCGACAAAACCTTTTTCTACTTCAACAACAATTGAAAGACCTAGGTAACCTTCGGCTCGGGACTACACAACTTCTCTTTAGGAGCTCTTATTTGCATAGATATTAATAGATGTATATCTCCCTGAGCTGGGGAAAGAAATGTCAAAAATCGAATTCATAGAATGTTTCACAGACTTCACTATATAATTTTCAGCCATTTGTGCTTCTGTAAAGTCTATCTTTATACATCAATCACGAGAGCAAATGGCGTATAAAATTACCAAAAAACGAGTTTGTGGTGCGAGTCAACATTAGAATGTCGACAAAGTACGATTAAAAATTGATGAGATAGACATATTCTTGGCACAAGTTTGATTAAACATAAAAAACGTTAGCCAATAATGAAAGAGTATTTTAATATCATAACTATCTCAATATCATAATATAAAGCAACAGACCAGGTGAGGTGGTGAAAAGGATAATACCACCTCTGGACGTGAATCTATTCACAAGGTGTGTCCCCACAGGATACCCAGTGCATATACAGTATAGCAACAAGTTGAAAAGGAAGAGAAAGAAAGATAAAAAAGAAATAGCGAAGAAAATATTGAATTTGAAAAAAGTAAAGTGGACTCGAAAGACGGAATTCCCGAAGGCTTATCTGTAGGCTGAGATACCCTACAGTATCTCTGGCAGCTCTAGTCCTCATAGCATATATATAGGACAGATAAATCTAACAAACCTAAATCTATTGCCTTTCCTATGCCCCTGAAGCGGAAAACCATCGAAAGATAAAACGTACAAGCAACTCAAGGTTGAGTTCCTCATCAAAAACCCATGCTTATTTCAAGGCTTCTCAGTGATGGGTAAAATAATATTTAGAAAAGGAGTAATCCAAGAATACGCTATTCTGACGGACTATTCCAAAAAGAGAGTTTTTCGCTATGTTGTGGTGTAGCTTACAACCAAAATTCTTCCTCGGGAATGCTTGTTCCTGAACCCTCGAACAGGAAAAGAAAAAGCCAATCCGTCAGCGCACATCACAGGGCGGTGATCCTACGCCAGGGTGTAGGTCAGGAGGCAAATACCGACGGTTATTTTAGACGCGAGGGTACGCCACCCTCTCGGTCTGCATGCCAGCGGCGGCTGCTCACCGCATCCGTTAATTCTCCTACGGAACACAGAAAAAGTTGAGCTTAAGTCGGGTCATTTCCTGCACTCCGTTACTCTCCCAAGCTGTATGCGTACAGTGCAGTACAGTAACCATTTGAATTATCTAAAATTTAAGCAAGTTTCTTTCCTTTCATTTAAGTCCAAAATTAAAAGATCAGAACAGGAGTAGGTTACGAAGCGGGTCACAGAGGTCGATATCCTTGGATATTTCACATTTCTGTGAAAATAGAATGTGTTGCAGTTGAATGCTACACGTACGCAGTACGTGGTAGCGATCTCCATTCAAGTTTTTTCTCTGTCTTGAGTAGAAGTTTAGCGCACTAGTTGTGCTAAAATAAGCGCACTAATTGCGGTTAATTTCCCAGTTTTGTGAACAAATACGCACGCGGCATTAACGTGGCGCTGTATACCTGTATTACATTAACTGAGCAATACAGCTCTTGTATTCCATGCTACTTGTGAGACCTTGACACGTTCTACGCGAAACGTTGGGAGTACAAAATTTCTGATTAGAGACGTTCAAAACTGATTTTTGGGAGCATTTCACAGCGTGGGGGCAGTGGACTAAATAAGGCAGCCCTAGGACACTAATTAATTGACACCCCAATTATACGAAGTTAATATTTTCTAGTCGCGCTGACGACAATTTTCTTTAGCCTGAGGTGGCATCTCGCAGCACTCCTGCCACCATCTCCCTCTGGCCTTCTTCACACAGAAACATGCGGTACCACCTGCAGAGCCTGCACATGCACGAGCCTGCACACACAGCCTACACAGCTTGCACACACGAGCCTACACAGCCTGTACACACAGCCCACACAGCCTGCACCACACACACAGCCTACACAGCTTGCACCACACACACAGCCTACACAGCCTGCACCACACACACAGCCTACACAGCCTGCACACATAGCCTACACAGCCTGCACAAACACAGCCTACACAGCCTGCACCACACACAAGCCTACACAGCCTGCACCACACACAAGCCTACACAGCCTGCACCACACACAAGCCTACACAGCCTGCACACATAGCCTACACAGCCTGCACACACACAGCCTACACAGCCTGCACCACACACAAGCCTACACAGCCTGCACCACACACAGCCTGCACCACACACAGCCTGCACCACACACAGCCTGCACCACACACAGCCTGCACCACACACAGCCTGCACCACACACAGCCTACACAGCCTGCACCACACACAGCCTACACACACAAGCCTACACAGCCTGCACACACACGACCTGCGCCAGGCAGTCACGCTTCCGGGCGCCCGGCACGCGAGGGCCGTGGGAACGCGACGCCGCCGCAGGGCAGCAAACAAAAAGGAATTCAAAGCACCGTTTTTGCAGGCAAGTTTCCATGGCCTCCTTCTCTGCAGGATTAATTTTTTCAGCGAATGGACCTCTGTGAATATAGGTATAATTGATATGTTGGAATTGGAGAACACGTCTTGTGAGCTAATGACGAATTTGCGCGTGGTTAAAATGAGTCAGTGAGATCAATGATGTCATCACGAGCAATGAAAATCATTAGTTACTGTGGATCAAAATTAATGAAATTATATTATACAACTATAGTGCGAGTCGAACAATTGAATGACTGATTAGTTTTTTGGGTGCATATCAAATTATATTGCAAGTAATAATAATATCAAACTTCACAAACAAGAACCCTTCAGTGAAGGCGTCTCAGGTCAGCTCGATCGTGTTTTCCACAAAACAGCAACTTCAATTTTAGCTTATTTTCCCTCCTGGTTTCTACCTACGCACCACCCTGGCCACAACACACCACCACCCTGGCCACAACACACCACCACCCTGGCCACAACACACCACCACCCTGGCCACAACACACCACCCCCTGGCCACAACACACCACCCCCTGGCCACAACACACCACCACCCTGGCCACTACACACCACCACCCTGGCCACTACACACCACCACCCCGGCCACAACACACCACCACCCCGGCCACACCACACCACCCTGGCCACAACACACCACCACCCTGGCCACAACACACCACCACCCTGGCCACAACACACCACCACCCTGGCCACAACACACCACCACCCTGGCCACTACACACCACCACCCTGGCCACTACACACCACCACCCCGGCCACAACACACCACCACCCCGGCCACACCACACCACCCTGGCCACAACACACCACCACCCTGGCCACAACACACCACCACCTTGGCCACAACACAACCACCACCCTGGCCACAACACACCACCACCTTGGCCACAACACACCACCACCCCGGCCACACCACACCACCCTGGCCACAACACACCACCACCCTGGCCACAACACACCACCACCACCCCGGCCACACCACACCACCCTGGCCACAACACACCACCACCCTGGCCACAACACACCACCACCTTGGCTACAACACACCACCACCCTGGCCACAACACACCACCACCCTGGTTACAACACACCACCACCCTGGCCACAACACACCACCACCCTGGCCACAACACACCACCACCCTGGCCACAACACACCACCACCCTGGTCACAACACACCACCACCCTGGCCACAACACACCACCACCCTGGCCACAACACACCACCACCAGGTCACAACACACCACCACCCTGGCCACAACACACCACCACCCTGGCCACACAACACCACCACCCTGGCCACAACACACCACCACCCTGGCCACAACACACCACCACCCTGGCCACAACACACCACCACCATGGCCACAATACACCACACCCTGGCCACATCACACCACCACCCTGGCCACAACACACCACCACCCTGGCCACAACACACCACCACCCTGGCCACAACACACCACCACCCTGGCCACAACACACCACCACCCTGGCCACAACACACCACCACCCTGGCCACAACACACCACCACCCTGGCCACAACACACCACCACCCTGGCCACAACACACCACCACCCTGGCCACAACACACCACCACCCTGGCCACAACACACCACCACCCTGGCCACAACACACCACCACCATGGTCACAACACACCACCACCCTGGGCCACAACACACCACCACCCTGGCCACAACACACCACCACCCTGGCCACAACACACCACCACCCTGGCCACACCACCACACCACCAGAACAACAAGCTCAGCTGCTGTCGCAGAGGGAAAACAGCGGCAGCAACGCGGTGGATGTGCCCAGATGGTGGAGTGGTCGTCAGATCGATGCCCGCTATTGTGCCGCTCCCCCCGCACCAGCTGGCCGCATCAAGGGCTTGCCATGAGCGCCGCGTTTTCCTTCTTTGTTCCTGGTGCGAACGTGTAACTGCGATATTCCTACACTGTGTTGCATGCGAGTTTAGAGTCGCAAACTGTCGTTTTGAATGCGTTGAAATTATGGTTTCTATTTCATCGAGAGAGGTGTTTAATATCTTCTGGAATACTTGGATCCAGGTATATAGTTGCAGACATGGATTCAAATCGTGTTCTACACACAGTAAATGTCATTTAACTTTTTACGTTATGACACATGCGGTCAACGGGCATAATCATGAATGTTCACTGTCAATACAAAAGTAATAGAGGAATTAAAACTAGCCCGACTATGAAAGTAATACGGATGTGAACAACTTTGGAACGTTTAGCCATTTTTTGGTCTTTCACCGAAACACTTTAACAATGTCAGTCGTGACGCTCCAGATCTTCCCTCGGGCATAAATCTATGCATCGATTAAATGCAACTGTCGTAAAGGTTATCGAGACCGCGATCTGCAACCCTATTTGCTGTTGGGATGAATAAACAGACCTTTACAAAAGCAATGCGTCGTGCGAACATGCAAATGGAATTACACCTTTAGCTCCAGTGATGATTCTCACTTACAGATATATGTAGTTAAAAGAATAGTCCAGTGGGTTAACATATTTTTTAGTCGTTCAGCGTTTCAGAATGATAAAGCCACTAATGACCACAAATGAACTATTCAGGTCTCTTTATCCCCCAAAATTATAAAGTTAACCCTTTAACGCCCCAGAGGACACCAGTGTCCTCTTTCAAAAATACCCTCAATATATTGTATTTCTTGTTCAATTAGTTCCCTAATATGTTCTTTGAAGTTTTCTGACGGGTGGCAGTTCCCATCCCATTCTGATATTGGTGACTGCCTGATGCCAGAGCCAGTCTAGTGACGGTGGTTGTGATAACGGTAATATGAGTACAAAAATTCGGACGTTAAAGGGTTAAAGAATCTTTGAGGCTAAATTGGAATAAGCGTACAACCATTTCGCAAGAATATGCACGTGGCGACATGAAAACCTCACTAGCTTGGCGTGTCAAATGAACTTGAATTTAGGATTCACGGTACTCTGGATAAAAATATTAAAGTTCAATTTAGGTATACGTAATACACGACTCCACATTTTCCGTAAGATTCTATTTAGGTAAACACACATCTCAGTGTTATATTATGATAGAATTTTTAAATCAACTTGAAAGGCGATATTCCATTCCCACGTATTTAGCAGCTAATTATGTTGAACATCATAAGGTATAAAAATAGGATTCAACGAAGTTTTCTAATAACGGATATAAATTGAAGTCTGCGAGGTTCGTGCACCAACCTGAAAACCATATGAAAGGTTTTGGGAATTCAGTATTTATCTCTCAATGCGAGAATGCGCGCCATTCGATGAAATAATACGCAAGAATTTCTTTTCCTCGAGAGTCAGATATGTTCTCATGCATTCATTTATTGAAGAACCCTATTCAGTGCATCGAAGGAATAAGTAATCAGAGGCTTGTACTTGGGATAATATTGCTGCTGTATTCTTTTGCTACACTCCACATCTGCCTCACAAAATACCATATATAGCAGGGGTGTAAAAAACCCTGGGTTTTTTAAAAAACCAAACCCACCTGGGTTTTTTGGGTTACATTTTTTTGGGGGGGTCTTATTGTTTTTTTGGGGTTTTAATGGGATTTTTCGTAATACCTGTTTTTGTTTAATAAAGTTATTCACACAGCTTCAGCTACCTCTATTTCAAATTTATATATATACACTAATTGAGTAAATATTGTTATTTGATTTCTTTATTTCCAAGATTATATTACATTATTATATGAATTATTACATTATGTGAACATAATCTGAATTAAGTTTGTCCATTATACTATTACCATTTACCAATTACCAATAAGCTTACAAACAAGTAAAATTTAAATAACAATAATAAAAACCCCCAAAAACACAAAACCCAATATTTAGTGGGTTTTTTAGTGTGTGTGTTTTTTTTTGGCTTTTTTGGGTGGGTTTCTTGTGTGCCAACTCTGATATATAGGCACCTGAATCATTATTGCAATAAATCGCCCCATCTCAAAGCACACAACATCTAACTATACTCGTATGTATACGGCAGCACTTCTGTGAACACAGCCTTAGCGAAATCTATCGCGCGTCGCTGCGTGAACTGCATGGAGCATATAATATAGAATTATGTACACTTCATAATTTGCATTACCAGCGTGCAGTGCAGCCTAGCTACGTGAACTGAAGTACGAGTATTTAACACGTTCACTGCCGATTTATCAATAGGGAAATTGCTCATTTACGTGTCGGTGTGAAAGAACAGCATTTCAATAATCTCAAAATCTTTCTTAGAAAAGATTTAAGCATACGAGGTAAAATATCGTCATGCTATTACATTTTCACAATTCTTAGGCCGTTTTTAAAACTGTGCTACAATTACCACCTGACTTGACATGAGAACGCTGGACGCCATGTGCGTTAAGCGGCAACAAACGTATTAATATAGTTTAATTATAGACTTCATAATTATTTGCAATACCTAGGTGCAGTGCAGGGTAGCTGCGTGAACTGAAGTATTCATCAGAGTATAATATAGACATCATAATAATTTGCATTACCTATGCGCAGAGCAGGGTAGCTGTGAACCACACGCGACAGCTGCGGCGTGAGAGGGCACACACACACACACACCCACACTTGAGGGCTGTGCCGCGCGCCGCTCAACATCCTCACACAGTTCAGTCTCCATGTTCTCAGTCTCGCGTAGTCATGTTCGAAAGACCACGTGGTCATATTCAAAAGGACTCATTCATGCATGTTCGCAACCAGGCGCTCGGTTATATTCAAAAAACACGTTTTCATGTTCGCACTCCGGCGCTCGTACATTTTCAAAGAACACGTTTTCATGTTTACAACCCGGCGCTCGGTAATATTCAAAGAACACGTTTTAATGTTCACAACCCGGCGCTCGGTCATATTCAAAGAACACGTTTTCATGTTCACACCCCGGCGCTCGGTCATATTCAAAGAACACGTTTTTATGTTCACACCACGGTGCTCGGTCATATTCAAAGAACACGTTTTCCTGTTAGAAGCCCCGCGTGGTCAGATTCAAAGCCAGCGCGTGGTCGATAGCATCCGTGGGAATGCCGGCACGCGCCCGCACCCTCCAATTAAATGGGCACGCACAATTGAGCGCCGCATGGCGATGCTTCAATATACGGCAGGCCCCGTGTGTCGCAGCAAGAGCTTCCTCATAAAATAGACTCTGTCGCGAGACATTAGCGTGCAAAACCGTTCGATGCTGCGATGTCAGCACCTACTTGAAAATCTAAGAGCGTATTTAACTACATGGTAACAAGGCAGTAAGTTTCAATCAAGAGTAAGGCTACAATCGAGTGAACTTTTTAAGGATAAGTGCAATTTGCTTCCTTGGGCAAGGAACTTATGTTACTATAAAGCTGTTTCTTGGTGCTGCAATCGTTTTATTAGAATCAAGGAGAGTGCTGTAAAAAGAGCAGTCCATGTGTAGCTCCTCATGCAGTTGTGCTGTTAATTTTAGTCTCTCGAAATGAATTTTGGTTGATCGCCGAACAAATAGTGCATCATGATCGTTTAAGTTGCGATTGAAACTGGAATGACATGAAAAACACAATTTCTAGAAGACAACTGTATTTCAGAGGAGAACTATTGATGGTTTGTTCCACAAATATATCCAAGAGCATGATGGTTCGTCAGCGAACTTTGATTTTTATCAGTACTAATTAAAGTATAAGATTGATGCCATGAAATTACCCAAATTGATTATTTTTACGACAGAATTTAATACTTTTATCGTATTAGTTAGAGACTCCTTAGCAACATTAAGACAACCTCAAGAGAACGCAGAGAAGAGACCATTTATAACATGGATTGTAGAAAACGAAGAATCTAGCTCAGTATATGTGTGTGTTCCAATTAGAGTGATATGCCCGTCGCATATTATAGGACTGCAATTTAAAAATTAAAGAGGAGGAAAATACAAAGAAGACACAGCGACGAATACGTGAAACTAAAAGAAGCAAAATGTGTACGATCAAAGGGTTTACCTAAGATAACCTATAAAATACAGTGCCCCTCTTGGGACACTACTCCACATTGCAAAGAAGAGACAAACCTAACCTGAACCGTCATATATTGCATTTCATATGCGTGTTGAAGATATAACAAACATTTCATATGCCTGTTGAAAGAATAGTAAGCATTTCCATGCTATTGCAATTCTTGAGCGCAGCTATATATAGTTCGTTAAGAAAGACACCTTTGAAGCGATGAACGAGTTGACGCGCGATGGATATCATACGAATTCATTTGTCGTATCACCGTACGTTCCTGCATGATCGACACACTCGCTCGTAAGTGAACCGTGGTAGCACACACAGTGCAGGGACTTAATTGTGATCTTGATAGAACAATATTTGTGTTAACAGTTCTCACGCATATTCAATATTCTTGCGCATGACGTATGTTGATCACTTATATAGTGCATTACGCGTTCCTTTCCTCCCTAGTTGAAGACTAAAATTTAAAAAACTTTATCCAAATGTACTCGTAGTAAACTATCCTGATTTATTATTGATATTCCGCTTGTTAATCAGCATGAATGAAATAATCATGTCTCGCACATGTGCGCTCCGACACATATTGCTCGAGCACGTATCGCTGGGGCATGTATTGCTGGGGCATGTATTGCTGGGACATGTATTGCTGGGACATGTATTGCTGGGGCATGTATTGCTGGGGCACGCATTGCTGGGGCATGTATTGATCACAGGACACAGACGCCGCCGTGATCACAACGCAAAGCAGCACGCAGCAGTAAAAGAGAGATGAGAGGAGCTACGCCGCCACCATTCATGCAGCTGCCGAGGTTACAGCATAAGCATTAATCTGAGGGCATTAATAGGCAGTCCTGAAGAGCGTCATGGCTTTGAAGCCACGGCGGCCCGCCGCATGTAATCTTCACCGACTCGCAGCCTCTTCGGGCGCAGCATCCTCGCATAAGCGGCCTGTGTTGGCGTGGCAACATTCGACAGCATTTCCCTCAAGTGGCAATGATCGGCAGCGTCTGCAGCTGTGTGCCTGACCGTCACTCGACGAGCTGTAGATATTGGTCGGGCAGGTGGCGGGAAGCAACTGGATTGGTGGAATTGAAAACCAGGTATTGAACGTGATTGGCTACTTGTTCCCTTGAGCGACCAATAGCAGCAGAGGTGGGAGGAGCCAGCAACAGCTGACCGTTGAGGATTCCAGGACTTGATTGGAGGGACGCCTGCATGTGCGGGCACGGAGGGGCAGTCGACGCTATATATATGATCGGCAGATATACGCCGCTAAACTGCTTTTTTGCTAAATGCCTCAATAGCACGGGGATTTATTTCAAAGATGGGGTGAGCCTGAGTCTTCCATGGTATTTATATACATTGCTGTTGAGGCTAGCATCGATGCTGTGGATGCATCAAATATATTGCATAGATAAACGTGTAGGTACAACATTATAAGACAAGGGGCTCCTCTTACTTCATTTGTTCGATTTCAGAAAGTCCTATCGGTACTATATTCCTATATAAATTTATGAGATAAGCCTTGGACTTCCATAAAACGATACCCAATAATGCATGTCAATGTAAAAAAACAGATACGATAAAATTTTAATCCTCAATTTAGGAAGAAGATTTGATGTTGATGAATAGGATGAAAAATGGATGAATTTACACGACCTGAAATTATTTGGTCATTTTGGTGATGCAATTTGGGATCTCACCAACGATGTAATATTTGTAGAGCAATTTGTCACCACAAGCACTTGCCCAGCACGTGGGGAACCCACACGGCACATGAATGTGAAGAGCATTGAACGACCGATGTTTAAACGAATTCAGTGTGGCTCGTATGCGTTTATAAAAATTATCATATTCACAACGTTAAGAAAGTTTGATTATTTTTGTGTGAACGGGACCCCATGAAGGAACCCATGAAGGAACGTGTGATTAGTACACTCCATCGTAAAGGCCAAGGCTGTCTTACGCCGTGCGGCTTCACGCGATCTACTCCACGACTGCACTGCGAAAACAATTAAGAGGGCTGAAAAAGTTCTATATATATATACATAGAGCAGCATGCATCTGTTGTAAACCTGCCTATTTCATACTGGTTAATTGAGGAGGAGAATGTTCTATTACTTTACTCGCCTTCCCTGCTGCATGTTATTATTGTCGCGCGTAGCTAAAGTAAATGATCGATTGAAAATTACTCCTCGGTGAAAAATTCAAAATATCACAGGCACACAACTATGAAATTTAAAAAGTTGGAATGACCTGATTTTTTTAAGATTGTGAGTAATGAATTAAAGAGTACACGCTGTTGATTTGCAGAATTAGGGAAAATGATAAAGCCTCTTTTCGGAAAATGTCTGAACTAATGAGAATACGAACATCGTTTATTGTTCTAACACATTTTTATCAATACGTTCTATGATACGAAACATATTTCATGTACTGATGATTTTTCAGAACTGAGGAACTGATGTGCGATCGACAGCGAGAAGCAGTTTGTGTCAGTTTTCAGGTCCTTTATTTCTGGTTACTTAAGTTTCATCGCTCCTCAAAGAGTTAATTACTTTGGTTACTGTTCCCAATTCTTCACTGTTTATGCTGCATATGCTTGACGTCATAAGTACTTTATGAATGCACCAGTATAATTAAATATATCTGCCTTCTAACAAGTTTCTCTCAACATTTGACGAGAGTTGTCATAATGACAAAACTAACAAAATCAGAAACGCGATAACATTAATAAATACGATATAGTAATTAAAGCTGAAGTACTAATTTTAAGTCAGTTGTAATACTGCATGTGTATGTTATCATGAACTTACGAGCCCACAATGAAAATTCGAACGAGATCGTAGATCAGATTTCAAAGTACATAGTTTGCGTATAAATTAACATTTTTTGCTCATTTTGATTGTTTCATACTTCTGCACGCACAGAATTGCTTCGTACTTGTAAATATAAAGTTGCTCCTGCGCACCCTCCGGCACATATATGGGTGCATGACGAATTGATCAATTATCCAAGCAACGAATCAATAGACAAATAACTACACTCCAGCAACAGGCACACATCCATGAGTGGACCAAACATATATAGTCATGATATGCAACACGTGCGCCGATTATCTTCTCTAATTCTCTTCTTCAGTTTAGAAGAACAAAGGTTTTTTACAGGCTTTTAATTTCAGCTATTAATTTACAAACAATTAAGACTTTCACTAATAAATGGAAATTTCCTGTCATGGGAAAGCAGTCCGTTAAGTATAACAAATATATTTGTCATAACTTCCTAAAGTTAAGCTCCTCGACCGATATAGCGTCAGGCTTCGGACTTGCGGAGACAACCTAGCTGTGGTTATAAAAAAAAAGAACCTCACATGAAAACGAACAAAAAATTGATACTTGTATAGCTCTTTAGGAATACAAGTTTTTTTAAAAAGCTCGTACAGTAATGTAAATCACGCTATATAGTTTTCCGGTCGAAATTGTATGATCTGTCGTGCCAATGCGAATACAGCGCGAAGGATGCGGAGTTCGTGTGCATTCCGACACTTCATCACAATTAACCTACCCAGACACACGCTCACACCTACAGCTGCAGAGATGCAAGATAACCATGCTGCGCTCTCGTACTGATTATAAATTTATAACCAAGGCTGTACGCGTGACGCGCAGATCGAGAAAGCGGCGCGTCTCGCGCTACCCTCTCGCTGCTCCGCGTAGGATGAGGGTATGGCGACTATATACGGGATGTGTGCACGCAGAGCAGCCACGCGCTGCACATAGTAGACGGGCGATGTGCACGCACCGGCTATGTGATGTGAATGTATCGGTCAAGATAGCAATGTACGTAAACATACTAGTGACACGATATTCATGTAGTCATGTGATATGCTTACATATGGGCGGCCAAGCGATATACGAAGACATTCAACACACATGTAAACACCGGCCACACAATGCACCTACAGCTGCCACGCTCTGCATACATTACAGTGCACGGCGCGTGTGCGAGCTCCGCGTTACTCACGTGGACGAGCCACGCGCTGCGTGGCATAACGGCCATAACGACTCCCGGGCCCGGCGTCTATCAATATTCGGGGGCCGCGCGTCCAGCTGCTGCACGGCGCAGCTCTCCATTCTTACACACGCACAAATCAATAGTGTGGTCCGTCTTCCGGAATTTAACGGCGGAAAATACGGATGCGTCATGCGCTCCCTGTGGTTCAAAATTCCTCCAAACGTTACCGCAAACATCCGCTTGAAATGATGCCAAATCAGATCGGCTTCTAATACACGAATGTGGTCCATATATGCAACACTTATTTAGAAACGTTAAAAAAAAGTACTCAGTGAAGATACTCATGTTTTTGTGGAAAAATTTGATGATAGCGTGCATCCGTACAGCCATGAGGGAGTTATTTTTTAGTTTGAGCTGAATCAAGTCAAGTTAGAACTACAATTGAATTAATTAGAAGTCCCCGTACGTGGATTGCTTCTGTACATATTGTGGTGCTGTTATTATTGTGGAAGTGAATCGGAATGGTTATATGATGGTGTTTACATGGTTACGAGCGTGCGTAAACAGGATACAACTCAGAAACACCGAAATTTGAAATTAAGAGAGTATCAATTATTGATGCGCTAAAAGAAATAATGAATGAAAATAAGAGATTATCGAACACATTAACAGCTGAAAATTAGTGGATGTTGGATTTGTGCCCTACATGTTTGAACAACAAAATATATGCGAATAGAGTTTGAAAATTCAAGAAATGCTTTGAAACGAGCGAAACTATAAGCACATACTTTGCCCGGCCGTACAAATTGAGCAAAAGAGCGGCTTGATATAAGCACAGCCGTATAGGCACATCATCGTGGCGCTGAGTAGCAACTCCAGTCAGCGTAGGGGAGCAAAGCTGCAGCGTCGGCAGCTCAGGATTCGATCGCGTATCGATCGCGTGAAGGCAATGCCAGATGGCAGCTACGGTGTCACGTGCCCTCCCATTGATTTTTCTTCACTTAATGATATTCGCATTTTTTCACGAGAGCTGTTCATTCCGTGACAGACGTGGTCGCTTTCTTGCCATGGTGTATACACAACGCGCTTATTTGTACAGTGCGGTGTATATGTTTCAGTATATGTCCTGATTTATAGTAAGTTGGTAGACGGAATGCAGGTGAGGTGATCTTGACTCTTCCGCCGAGCACAGTTTTTATTAACTAGGAAGATTAGCAATTCATTATATCAAAAAGTCAAGACGTATTCCGAAATGTTAGGCAAAATCTAGATTTTTAAATCACAATATTAAAAATCCAGCATTAAATTTACTCTTTAAGCTTTAAGCTGTGACAGATTAAACAACATTTTACAGGGCATTTGAAATTGCAGTGAGTTGCCCTGAAAGGAACTCCAGTTATTTCAAAATGCAATAAAACTGAATGCTTCTGAAACGAGGATGCATTGTGACTTCTTATGATGCTATTTTACTCACGTGTAACACCAGGGTAGATAAATTTGACAAAGTGATTTGAGATACAAAACAATGAATTTCCTTTTGTTACGAGTCTGCCATCCTTTCAAGAAATACAGCGAACAGCTAGCTGCTCAGGCAGAATTATTCTGGTTTCACAGAGGATGAATATTCCCCCTCATGTTTCGGATAACAATTTGCACACCTTCGACAATAGTTTTTTTCAATGTGCGTTCGCTGTCACGTTTCATCGCATATATACTCGTACGAATTATAGCTGTCTTAATTGTATCGAGTGCCTCGGACTCCAAATACCACCTGCGCACGGGCTGAGAAAACACGTGTTCATGCACGCTCGAGCGTGCATGCTTGGTAGCTCTTATAGCTGTCACATGCATGCACTTGTGGGTAATATTGAGGCCTGCGAGCTTCCACGCCACGCACGTATACTGCCGAACGCGTAGAGCGTTCTGCATGCAATGTACGTACTTGACTGCTTATATCCAATGCGGGCTGTTTAGTGAAATATTGATGAAGCCTTTTTCAGATATATGTACATTATATTTACAATTATACATATATTATATATACATTTGTTATATATAGAAATTTATAAATATTTTTCATTCCATGCACACCAGTCTAGTGTTACTGTAAGAAATAAGTTTCATGATGATTTCTACAGATGAAAGCAAGAATTCGAAGACTCTCGCAGATTAGATGCTACCTTAAACTTCCCTAACCGCAACAAAGGCGTTCCGAAGAGAAGAAGGAGGAAGGCACCATTTAGTATGGAAATAAGAGGTAGTGGAATCTACGTACAAGCTAGGTGCATTGAAACAGTAAGTTGAGAAAGAAATTCATGAATGAAGACAAAAGTTGAAGAAAGAAGTAGCATACGGTGCTGAAAAACAGGACAGCAGTGAACTGAAAAACGAGAGCTCTTAACATATAACCAAAAACATTTTATTTCAACAAAAAGAAGGCCTGCCTAACTTTCAGCACATTTTCCCCCTGGGAATGCTAATTCCTATAGATATAATTTAATAGCTGTATCCTCCTGAAGAGAGACTCTCGCAGATGAGAGTAGGAATTTGCTCACGCCATGGCATGGGCATGCTCGCCCTATTAAAAATTAAGGGAGTAGCATGGTTGATTAAAGGAGACAGCGGAGAATTAAAGGAGTATTAAGCGAACCGAGGCCTCTTCCCTTCTGACACTTCCAGAGCGCGACTCATAAGCGCGATGCGAGCAAGTTCTCCCATGTTGCTACCAGAGGCCACTTGTGCAGATGGCCTCTTGGTGAGACGCCTGCCATCTTTCTCGAGAGAAATGACGGTTGCCATCTTTCGCCTCAGTTTTGAAGTTGGTGTTGTGCGTGACAGATGTCTGGATCGTGTCTCTATTATTTAAAACGTTTCAAGTAGTGTTAGAGTGTATATCAGTGCGAGTGTGTATTACGTGAGGGTGTATAGTGCGTGAGGGTGTCAGAAGAAACAAAAGATGGAAGAGACGTATAATGCTGGTCTGTAGAGGCATTTCAAGAGCATGAACGGAGAAAGTCCCCCACTGCTAGTTTCACCACCTCGGTCAATTGATATTTTAGACGATTCATCGTTGTGGTGGGGCTGGTAGTGAAGGCAAAACCTCAATTTGTGCAATGTAAAAACAACAAAATGTGGAAACCAAACCTGAATTTTCCCTCGTCAGTCTTCAGCAACCTTTGAATTGAAGGACGTTCTTGAAGGTGATCAACTATGAGTTCAGATACATATTTGTGTGTGTGTAGGGGGGGGGGGGGAGTTGTGTGTGGGTATGGGGGTAGGTGTGTGGGAGGGGGGTGTGGGGAGGGTTTGTATGTGGGGATAGGTGGGGGAGTGTGTGTATATGAATAGCCGGTGTAATTAAGCTCGGGCAAGGTAAAGTCATTTTATTTTCCTTTCTAATTTTAGGAATGAAAGATGAAAAATCTGCTGGACGATAATTGTTTTTGTTATATATATAGCTACGAGTATATTCTTTCAACGACCCTAGGGTATTGTTGCTATATTCTTTTCAAGGTACATTTATATTGTTCCCTGCAGGCTTTCGCCTCCAAGGCTGCGTACAGCTGATTTCCCATTATTGCACATTCAACCGTTGACGCTTCTCAACCAAATATAGCCAGTTGCCCATTAATTACCTTAGTTATTGCGTTGCAAAAACTTCAAGCATAAGTTATCCGTCACAAACATGTCCCATTAATGTCAGCTTAATAATGAACACGCACCCATGAAATTTTCTGCACATTAGTAAGAATGTATTCAATTTACATACTCTGGTTCATTTTTATTGTGCTATAAACCGTGTTTGCTTATGGTGAATTGATTAATCGCGCAAGAACTAAGGTAATTCGAGGGCAAACTGGTTATAATCGGTTTGAGCAGTGTGACGGTTGGAAAGAGTGACTAATGGGAAATCAGCTGTGCGCAGCCCTTTTTTTAAAATCAAATTAAGAGGTGGCCATCCTGGGCCTCTCATGATTCTCCGATGGTAAATAGGAGAAACTGGTCGCGCCTTGGGAGCGCGACGGTAGTGCTCCATGCTGAGCCATGCGTGGCCACCGGTTGGGACAGAGGCGCAGGCGCGCCTATAAAGTGGACACTTCGAAGTTGCCTCATAGGAGACGCATGGATGAAACAACCATGCATATTTGGGAGCGCTCCCAAGAATCACCGATGCCACTCCTATAATTTTTAATAGGGCGGTAATTAATGTAATAGCTATAGCGTTCGCATCAACAAGCTCAATAAGGACGATGAAACGCCAAATGCCCAAACACGAAATGTTCAGTACAAATTGTTTCAGCTGCCAGAAATGTTTATTAAAATTTTTTTATTCTTTGACGCGATAGAATCCCACTAATTTGATCAGATATATAGCTTCTAAGCTTTAAGTTGGAATACATAAGCATGCATGTAGACACGTTCAGAGGAAACAATGTGTGTATATATATATATATATATATATATATATATATATATATATATATATATATATATATATATATGTAATCTTTGAGTATCATATTTTAATTACTGTAAAAGCCACGCTATCTCAAAGGGAATCTAGTTGAATATTTGATGTATTTGACGTGCACGTTTTCCGGCATGTTCGGAGCTATAGTATAACACGGAGCGCGAGGGAAACATTAGCGGCCTTGGATCCGAGAACCAAACCTAAATTTCACGCTCAGTTAGATTTGCATGAGATCACAGCGAACGCACATTAAACATGTAAAAACTCGTTGTATTACGAGGTTTTGACTTGACACATCATATATGCACCAAAAGCGTGTTTTAATGGAGCAAATTACACGGAACACAAAGGAAAGCATGTCAAGAGGCTCTCCCCCCAGCCGTGCGATAAGCGGCTAAAGCTTTCCGCGGATTTTCCCTCACAGAGGAGCGCAAACGCAGGGAAAACACGATCTCGGTCCGCGGTGTTGAGTGATGCTGACAACCTTTTTGAGGCGAATGCGCGCCGTTTACGCGCTTCTGATCTCGAACCTGGAAATTTCAGGAGATTTGTGCAAGTGCATGGAATCAAGTCTTCTCTTGCTCCTCAGAGTGATCGCCAGAATTAAGCGTGCTAAAGGATTGATAGACCTGAGCTAAGATCACGTCGCTGCTTTTGTACGAATTTGCTGCTGTTTTGTGTCGGCCGATGGGGTGTGTGCATTACGCGAATCTAAACGAGCAGGAAAATAATCGAGGGAAGGTCTGACAATCACACGAGTTTCAGCCAGTGACGTATTTAGGCCTCAACAGACTTTGCTCTTGGTTGGTGGAAATTAAACTCTCAAATCCAAGCCTTAGAGCGAAATGAAGAATAGTAGAACACTGACGTTGGTAGTTTCCAAATACGATTATTTTGAACATACCTGAAAATAAGTTCCTGCCAAGACCCCCTCAATACTCGCGGCCTGCATGCCCATGATTCGACAACGAGGCTGGTCTGCTCATACCTAAGCTGTAGCGTCAAAAAAAATGCAGATACTCGTAGATTTTCAATCATCTATTGGGTTGTAATACCGAATTTGCCTATTTTATTCACGTCAGTGCTAATTTATTCGCGAATTTGACTTGAGTTTCTGTGTTATTGACATGAAACTAGACGGTCCACATCGACATGCGCATGCGCCGTCATAATAATTCTGGAGGCAGAAACTTCTTCGGTCATACCTGCATGGTATACATATATATGACCAGCATAGTTCCTTTCACACTGCACATTACCGTTACTTTACACTAAAATATATCTCACAAGGTGCTAGCACCGCTATATTATTCTAGATATGATGTGTTATTTTAAAAATTGATAACTTGGACTAAGAAAAGTAAATTGTGGAAAACTGCGTTTGTTTTTAGCTGCTGAATGATTTATTTCATTTACATTTTCTGGACGATGAGAGTTGCAAGAGACATTGCAGTGGGTAGAATCATCGCTTTATATAAGCACTGTAAGCCCCATGTCTCCGCCCTGCTTGTATAATGATCAACTTTACTATATCATTACGCAATTCGAACCCTCTGTATAGTTTGTGTTGTGTTTGCAAAAATATTTGAGAATGATAAAACTACACATAACTAATGTACTTAATACAATATGAATAATTTGAAACAGAAAAGAGACCTTTATGTAATTAAAGATGGTGTAATATATAGCATTCATATTCTGCCTCTGTGAACAATATTTTCAGCCTCCGCTAAATGTTTTCTTTAATGAAACAGATTGTACAGCACAAATACTAATGTTTCACTGAACAATTCAGAAAATGAAAAATAGACCAAAAATCCAAATTCGAGCACCTGGAGCAATTGAAAAATTAGACAATTTTATGCAGCAGAATGTGCAAGAGAGCAGTAAGCAGAGGCAATTACTGGCGGGTTGCTGCAAGAGGGTCGAGCAAAGAAAGGGTTGACGGAGCGAGCGCGCGCGCGCCGTGCTCGGGGACGCTAGCTCGCGGCCACATCTCCCGGCGCGGTCGGGGAGGCTCACACGGCACAAGAAGGACAAGAACAAGGCACGTGCCCTCACACCTGGCGCTGGGAGGAGCCATCACGGCACGCGTCCAATGAGGCTGCAGTGCGGGAACGCGCGCCGCTCCAGGTGCCTCCACTCCAGCCACCTTCCTCCGGCCTTCCAGGCGGGCTCGCCAGCAGTCAGCTTCCAGCTGCAGTCACGGCAGGCAGGCGACGCTCTCCCAACACCCGTGACTGCAGGTCTTCTTCCAGTTACATTTGCTCGTGTATTCCGATTTTACGGTTCTGCCTATATAATTGGACGTTATATCAAGTGATGTGCTGCGCTATTCGAGTTTTATCAAAGCTACCGAAGATGTGTTGCCACTGAACTTCGCAGGTTTTACAGAAACCGATGAACATAAACGTAAAAACCAATTTCACATTCATTTACGACTTTCAGAAGTAAATTTCTCAGATCAAAATGAAAGACAAAAGTAGTAACTCAAACAACAATTGTAAGTGCACAGTCTTCGAAAAGAGAGTGCGTGTTGTGTGAGTAAAGCGCCATGTCAAGTGTGGACCTGTTGCTTTACCGACCATGGAGCGACACCACAAAGAAAGGCCAGGAAGAACCTGTTGATTTCAGCAGCCGCACCAAGAAATCAGAGTCAGACGCGGACCTCGGCTACACCGATATTGACTCTCCTCACTCCGGAGTACCGACTCGTCAAAAAATCTCCAGTCAGCCCCCACATGGCAACGAAAGTCACGGTGTCCGTAAGTGCGTGCAGGTAGCCAATCCTTTGAGTGGAGCTAGCGATCGGGATTTTGGTGTCAGTAGTCCAGACTCGGGTTTCAGTAGTCCATCGGACGGTGCAGCTTTGTCGTACCATCATTTGCTGCCTGGGCTATACCAGCAAGCCCTCGCTAATCATGCTTTGCAGAGGGAAGCTATTTACCGTGATGCCATTCAGAGAGAAATTAGTCGGCAACAATTCTGTTCAAGACCTGAATTTCAGGATCAAAAGTTATGTTCTGCCGCAAGAGACAACGAGGAGGAGCAGATAGCACCTCTTGCTTTAGTAGTAAAGAAAGATGGGAGCACTAGTGATTCAAGTGATGCGGAAGAGGCCCAAGCTCCGACGCCCAGAGGTTCAATTCCAGAAAATAGCTCTGAAAATTACACTAAAAATGTCAAGCAATTCGAAGAAACAGCTGGTGAGACAACATCGCAAGAAAGATCCACCACCATTGATTCTTTCTCCGGTTGTGACCCAAAAAGCAGAGATATCGAAGGGGAGGCTGATTGGGAAGCAAATAAGCCAACACTGCTGGCTGCTGCTCCCCAGACGAGTCCCTATCACCTGTTCCCACCAGCTCTCTACTGGCCCCACGGCTCCACTCCTCTCGCTAATCAGCTCGCTAAGCCGATTAACCATCCATTCAGCAGCGTCGCCCCTATCGACCACCCTCTTCACAAGGCTCTGCCACCACCTGTCAATGGTCACACTATTTCAGGTAATATGTTCTCGACTACAAACAATCCTCTAGTATCCCCTTTGGGACAGCATTTGTCCAATTCAATGGCCAGTTCACTCGCTGGTCAACAGCGTCAGCAACTTGATAGCCAATTAACGTCTCCACTAACGTCACCTGCAGCAAGAGCGGCTTATGATTTTCGCGTGGCTATAAGCAGCGCTTCAAATCCGTTCGTTAATTTTAAAAATCAAACGTCCACTTGTAATTTATCGCCTCGCTTGAACACTCCAAAGTCTGATGCCAAAACTCAGGGAGCTTCTGGTATGTCACTAAAGCGTAAATTAGCTGCAGCTGGGTTTTCACCCGACAAAAAATCGAAGTCTCCGAAGAAGGCCAAAGCTTCTAGAAGGCTGAATTTCGACGAAGACAAGTCGTCACCAGTATCTGGGACCATCATCAGAGAGCTAGTGGAGGGTGAGGAGCCCCTCGTCGTGCGTAAAGGGGATATTGACCCTGCTTATAATGTTGTGGAAATCACGGAAGAGGCGAAGGCTGAAATAGCAAAAATAGAAAATAAAATTGGAGATTACGTTTGCAGACTATGCAAAGAGCTGTATGATGACGCGTTCGGCTTAGCTCAGCATCGTTGTTCACGGATCATTCACGTCGAGTATCGGTGTCCCGAATGTGACAAAGTTTTCAATTGTCCTGCAAATTTGGCTTCGCACAGAAGATGGCACAAGCCAAAAAGCAGCGTTCCTGGCACATCTAAGGTAACTGATGATGTAAGTAAGCCTTCCACTTCCGGAGGTCATTTTATAGGCAGTAAAAGCACTGAAGACAACTGTCAGCCTTCGACTTCGAAAGCCGCATACGAAGATGAATTTCCTTCTGAGGATGATAACTCTGAAGGGAAGGACAGTGATATATACGATTGTTCCATTTGTTTCAAATCTTTTAAAAGGCAAGCATACCTCAGAAAGCATATGTTGACTCACCGGCGTGAACAAGACGATCCTCCCGGAACTGTGCTCCAGCCTATTCCTCAGAAGCTTGCTTTTCAACCCCAGATCCCAAACATTGTTCCTCAGCCTCATAGCGGTCCCATCGTCCCTTCAGGGCAGACTCATGTCCCGACGGGACACATGATATCTCCTTTGTCCCCACCTATGCTCTCTCCGCCTTTTTCTCCGCCTGAAGTTTTCAAGTGCCACATTTGCCAGTCGAGCTTCTTTTCCCCCACGTCCCTCGCCATACACTTCGCGACGACGCATCAAAGGGATCCTCGGTCTAATTCGAACTACCCTGCAGGAAACGGGTTCGTTGAAATGGCTCTAAATAATCTCGCCACCTCGACTTCAACTTTCGGCTCCGCTATCAATCTCCCTCGACCTCACTATTCTGGAGGTCAAACTCCTAATTTTTCGGCTCAGCTGCTCCACAGACCTTCGCAGATATCGGCAACCTCTTGAAATATTTTAACGCTCTTGAAAAGCGCGCCAATAAAAAATGTAATTAACTTTGTTAATAGGATTTTTCCGTAAATAAGTCAAGTTATAATGCTCCTTAGAAGAAAATGTACTTTGTAAATTTAACATACATCCGTATATCTTCTTTAAGCCTTTCACTTTTCTGGACACGAATTATTAACATAAGCCTCACATAGTTCCACTAAGAGGACACACTCATACACATCTTTGAATCCCAGGCCAATAACAGGAAATGCAAACAAGAATCCATTTCCTTGCTTGCTACTCACAATGAATCGATGCAGTGCTGAACTACGCAGACATTGTTCCTCCTAGAAAATCTCCCCAATCGAGTATCGACGATGGCATGGGTCTTTGAAAGGGAGTTCCACCAGCATGCTGTACGAGATGTTGTCTACAACTAGTTCCAAAAGGAGCTGCTTCTGCCGGATCCAAGAGACGGCTCCTATATCTGGCCTCTCCATGCAGTCTGTTCCTGCAGAAGACGCAAAAAATGGCTTCCACCGTTGGAACTCAAGAGATGGTAGCTGCGGCTGGCTTCCACGAAATGGCTCCTACCCAGAAGGCTTCTCTGCACTATTTGTACCCGAACTGCAGTTCTCTTGTTCAACCAGGTACTCTTATTTTACCAATGCCACTAATTATTGTTAGTGAAATGCGATCAGGAGTTCACTTTTAGGATTCATTTATAATAATGTTTTAGGGTATGTCTCTACTATGTTTAGTTTGCGTATACATATGTATTCTGTACTTTTAAGATGTGAATGTAACGTGAGAAAAACATGAAATTATTTGCGGGATCAGCAGAGAGCAGCGGCAATGTTAAGATCATGTTGTCTGTTGAAGCCAGCAAGCGTAATGGCTGTGTCTAGAATTCAACTTATGTTGAGCGATTGTCTGCTTGAAGCTGATCCCCAAGTAGAAAAAAAATGACTAAAACACAAACAATGAGGTGGCTAAGAAGTCAAAATTTATTAAGTGAAAAACCGTTATTTGAAGCAAGGAATTAGACAGAGGCAGCACTGTATCTACATAATTTATACCCCCGCAATGCCCTAACTCTTAACGATTACTTCTATTTTTGCCTAATTAATGTAAAAGGATCTACCGCCCCTCATCTCCAGCAGGAATGTGTTCTGGCTGTACTGACTTTTTTCTGCACATGTCAAGCGACCTCAATATATGAGCACTCCACTGCCTTTTTCCATTCATTCATATTAGTATTTCATGAATCGCTCAAGTCATATTACTTGGAATACAACAAATATTTTAGAGGAATGGTGCTCCTAACCACAATTGCTACTAAAAATAAGCTTTGTGGCCATGCAGTGAGCGTACAGAGCAGAAACAGGAGTCGCAAGACGATTCTTCTTTCTAAATTGCCCCTACAATCACATGGACTTCACAAGGATATCAATTGCAATAGTCTAAAAACAAAATTTTTTATTCGTTTTCAAAATTTTCGTAGATTTTTCATCAGTATGAAAACTTTGAAAACTTATCCAATTTTCGAGAAGTTTTATATGTCGTTATTCACCTTTCCGGAGCTGTAATTTTCAAGATCAAAATTCACGCGAGAGCCTCGTGCACAGAGAGAGCTCAGGCAGACCACACAGACCGCGAGAGAGCGCATGGGGCGGGGACCGCGACTGCTGGGAACGTGTGCAAGCCCTGTACTGCAGGGAAATGTGCAATTCTTCTAGTGCAATCCCAATTGGTGCAATATTTGCCATAATTCCTTATGCAATACTAACAATGTTCCTCAAATTAGAATGAACGATATCCAAAATTGGCGTTATCTGTTCGTTCTGTTTGCATTTTTATTATTGGAATAATACATGTGTTACCACTCAACGTCTAACAACTTGCTTCAAATAATCCTAAAAATATCAATACGAGTTGTGAATCGTTATAATTCATAGCACAAGGAAGACTCGTTTTGTATCAAGTGACTTCAGTCCCTCGCAAAAAAAAAACTAGAATTAAGAATACTTGCACCATACTCCCGTCATTCCAATAGTTCTAAGGGAATCCAAGTCAAGCAATGCCAACAATGCTATCTTGAATTTCAATGTATAGTCATTAGTATGAGTATAATGTGTAAGTAGAATGGCTTAGGTTGTATCTAATTTACTCTCGTTTTGCACACGAGTCGTTGTAAACGTACCACGCATCCATGTATTTTTATGTTAACACTATATTATTATGATTGTAACATTTACTCGCATAGACTGCAGGAGCAATTTTTCCTCCATGCATCGCAACCTACCGATTGATATTGATATTTATAGGGATGTATTTGCTTCAGTCCATGTACTTTACCAAGGCTCAGGCTATGTAAAGTGTAGTATACCTACAGTAGTCCTTAGTGTTGAAAGTATAGTTACATTTACAACAGTACTTGAACTTGTGCTATCAATACTAGTCGTTTTTCAAGTGTTACTTTTATTTACATTGTAGAATTACTATATAACCTTAACAAAGTTTTCGAAATTCATTTCGGTTCTATTCTTTTCAGTTGAAAGGTAAATAATTTGTGTGTTTCTGTTGAACCGGAGCTGCTATAACGAACAGTTGAGTGGCGCATTCTTAGCTTTATGTTCACTGAGTTTCGTTCCATTGGGAAGCGTCACCTCACTTTATACCTGGTCTCAGGTACACGGACATTCAAAGCAGATATAGCATAGGCTCAGGACACTCGACAACATTTTGCATATTCGTAATTTTCTTCTGATCATACGTGAAACTTTAGCATCTTAATTTCTTAGTCCCATTTTTTGTTCAATATTTCATTTCAATTTTTAAAAAATTATTCATTTCATTGCTTCGTTATTTAGATCGGCGCATGCCTCGTATAAGGTAATTACTGTCGGCAGCAATGCACACGCTGCGGTAGAACTTTGCGTTGATTTATGCCATTTATTCAAATTTTCTCCTACAACTGACCACTTTTGCACGTGACTAAAATCCGAATATTCAAGTCTGCTATAGTTAAACTTTGCACAATCAGGCCCCTTCAATTCAAAAACGATATCAAGTCGTTATATCGACTCTAGCAAATATTTGCCGCAAAATTCTCTAGGTAGGTTTCAAATTTTGCTTAAGTAAATGGTATAAATTGATAGAATTGTGCCACCGAAAGCATCGTGCTTGCCGTGAATTGTCGAGTGCCATAGTAATGATTACCTTCGCTATAGTGAACTTGCATCGTCTTTTAGTGCACGCGCAAAATTTCTATCCATCAAACGTACAAAAAAATGTGTTCAAGGCACTAAGTAACGTTCATCAAAAAGTGTACACGTGCTTTTTAAGCACCACTCCTTGAAAAATGAAGCAAAAAAATATGAAACTGCATTAAAATGTAATAAAATAAGTACGCAAAACCGCACTGAACTTCATCCCTTTGAATCCTCATTGTAAGATTTTTAAAGCCAAGACTTGCGAATTTATAACGACCCTAAATTTATTAAAACTTTAAGCTCTTAAATGAAACATATCTCTTTGAAAAAATTTCCATCAAATATCCAAGTTTAAAAATTATACACTGGCATTTTTCGAAGTGACACAAGTATGCCAACTACAACATGCGTACATGAAATACACGTACAAAATATCACAACTACAGAAATTCAATGACATTTGTATCACAGATTGCAAAACCACACATGTGCATTTCAAACTGTGTACTTTATCATTCAAAACTTGATCATTTATAACCATACCGGGGTCAGGTTATGGCTGCTCGGATAATCACCCGTTGGATGTGCGGAAATATGACCCGAATGTTTAGGATATTCTACAGACTGTATACGATTTCAAATTAGCTCCATAAATTTCCTAACATGTAACTTAGATTATTAGTTTTACCATTAGCACGCGAACGTTCATCTCCCTGACGTACGTTTCACGTACTGTAGAACAATTATAGTAATTTTTAGCGCTAATAAAAGGGCAGCCAGGTGTGTACAGGTAGCGTATAGAATGTATAGTGTGTACGCATAAGTTAGTCAATCACAGCATACTGTAACTTTCAATGGAAGAACATGCAGGTAACGAAGCAGAGAGCAAATGCATCCATCGCTCAAACTTTTGTTCAATAATTCAAGTTAACTTCGCAAGAAGTAAACGCGTAAGAACATCATCCTTCTGAGTTTATCAACCTCTGCTTGCGTTTTAAAGTTTTAAGCCCTCGTACATATACCCTCATAACGTACTGCACCAGTCAACCTCTTGATGTGCTAAGTCACCATCATACGCTCCAGTTCATTACGGCGCGCGCCTGGATGCGCTCGCTGTTTCGTGACCTTAGCAATCCGACTCCCATATGAAAAAGCTTGATTCAGTATCAAGTGATAGAAAACTAAAATTATGTACTCTAAATTCTGATAAATAAATATTGTCTATTTTATCTTTAACGGTTGGAAAGTCTCGACTTACTCCAAAGGGGAGAATTGGCAATGTGTTCTTAGAGAAATTCGACCTTAAAAATTAGAACCCAAAGTGGATAATTCTAATTGGACAGTTTGTTAGTGTATAAATTAGGTTAAATAATTTTGCACGCACCGGCTAACTAATTGTAAATAGCGTAGAGCAGAGATTATACCTAGATAAGCATATAGCAACAAGCGACTTGTCCTATACTAGAAAAATTATATAACTTGTACGTCGCATCCCTACTTGTAGAGTTCTATTCACTTGAACAGTTAAAACAGAAGAATCATATCATTAGTCTACATTAGTTATAACACTAACGAGTCACTCAATAAATTCTTTTATTTTTCTCGTGATGACTTTTTCTAGTAGAGTCTGAAGTCTATGAGAGTCCAGTTTGACCGTAACTATCTTTCAGTCATTTCAAATCCTCGAGAAATTCTAATCATAGTCACACTCTAACCATAGTCACACTCAAACCATAGTCACACTCATACATAGTCATACTATAATAATGGTAATATTTTTAACAATCATACTCTAAATATAATCATATTCCAGTCATAGCGCTTTTCAAGTCATGGCCCTTTTCAAGTCATGGCCCTTTTCTAGTCATGGCCCTTTTCTAGTCATGGCCCTTTTCTAGTCATGGCCCTTTTCTAGTCATGGCCCTTTTCTAGTCATGGCCCTTTTCTAGTCATGGCCCTTTTCTAGTCATGGCCCTTTTCTAGTCATGGCCCTTTTCTAGTCATGGCCCTTTTCTAGTCATGGCCCTTTTCTAGTCATGGTCCTTTTCTAGTCATGGTCCTTTTCTAGTCATGGTCCTTTTCTAGTCATGGTCCTTTTCTAGTCATGGTCCTTTTCTAGTCATGGTCCTTTTCTAGTCATGGTCCTTTTCTAGTCATGGTCCTTTTCTAGTCATGGTCCTTTTCTAGTCATGGTCCTTTTCTAGTCATGGTCCTTTTCTAGTCATGGTCCTTTTCTAGTCATCGTCCTTTTCTAGTCATGGTCCTTTTCTAGTCATGGTCCTTTTCTAGTCATGGTCCTTTTCTAGTCATGGTCCTTTTCTAGTCATGGTCCTTTTCTAGTCATGGTCCTTTTCTAGTCATGGTCCTTTTCTAGTCATGGTCCTTTTCTAGTCATGGTCCTTTTCTAGTCATAGTCCTTTTCTAGTCATAGTCCTTTTCTAGTCATAGTCCTTTTCTAGTCATAGTCCTTTTCTAGTCATAGTCCTTTTCTAGTCATAGTCCTTTTCTAGTCATAGTCCTTTTCTAGTCATAGTCCTTTTCTAGTCATAGTCCTTTTCTAGTCATAGTCCTTTTCTAGTCATAGTCCTTTTCTAGTCATAGTCCTTTTCTAGTCATAGTCCTTTTCTAGTCATAGTCCTTTTCTAGTCATAGTCCTTTTCTAGTCATAGTCCTTTTCTAGTCATAGTCCTTTTCTAGTCATCGTCCTTTTCTAGTCATCGTCCTTTCCTAGTCATCGTCCTTTCCTAGTCATCGTCCTTTCCTAGTCAACGTCCTTTCCTAGTCAACGTCCTTTCCTAGTCAACGTCCTTTCCTAGTCACCGTCATTTCCTAGTCACCGTCATTTTCTAGTCACCGTCATTTTCTAGTCACCGTCATTTTCTAGTCACCGTCATTTTCTAGTCACCGTCATTTTCTAGTCACCGTCATTTTCTAGTCACCGTCATTTTCTAGTCACCGTCATTTTCTAGTCACCGTCATTTTCTAGTCACCGTCATTTTCTAGTCACCGTCATTTTCTAGTCAGTCATTTTCTAGTCAGTCATTTTCTAGTCAGTCATTTTCTAGTCAGTCATTTTCTAGTCAGTCATTTTCTAGTCAGTCATTTTCTAGTCAGTCATTTTCTAGTCAGTCATTTTCTAGTCAGTCATTTTCTAGTCAGTCATTTTCAGTCAGTCATTTTCTATTCAGTCATTTTCTAGTCAGTCATTTTCTATTCAGTCATTTTCTAGTCACTGTCATTTTTTAGTCAGTCATTTTCTAGTCAGATGAATTTTTTAGTCGTCGTCATTTTCTAGTCTTATGAATTTTCAGGTCATGATTATTTTTTAGTCGTAGACATTATCTAGTCATAGACATTATCTAGTCATAGACATTATCTAGTCATAGACATTATCTAGTCATAGACATTATCTAGTCAAACATTATCTAGTCATAGTCAATTTCTAGTCATAGTCAATTTCTAGTCATAGTCAATTTCTAGACTCGTTCATTATCTAGTCATCATCATTTTCTCAGCATGGTCATTTTTATTCATTTTCATTTTTTACAAATAATAATATTCTAGTCAAAGCTATTTTCTCATTGTCTTCTTTGAGTCAATCATTTTCTAGTCATCGTGACTGTCTAGCCATCGTCATTCCCTCGTCTGTATCATTCCCTCGTCTGTATCATTCCCTCGTCTGTCTCATTCCCTCGTCTGTATCATTCCCTCGTCTGTATCATTCCCTCGTCTGTATCATTCCCTCGTCTGTATCATTCCCTCGTCTGTATCATTCCCTCGTCTGTATCATTCCCTCGTCTGTATCATTCCCTAGTCTGTATCATTCCCTAGTCTGTATCATTCCCTAGTCTGTATCATTCCCTAGTCTGTATCATTCCCTAGTCTGTATCATTCCCTAGTCTGTATCATTCCTTAGTCTGTATCATTCCCTAGTCTGTATCATTCCCTAGTCTGTATCATTCCCTAGTCTGTATCATTCCCTAGTCTGTATCATTCCCTAGTCTGTATCATTCCCTAGTCTGTATCATTCCCTAGTCTGTATCATTCCCTAGTCTGTATCATTCCCTAGTCTGTATCATTCCCTAGTCTGTATCATTCCCTAGTCTGTATCATTCCCTAGTCTGTATCATTCCCTAGTCTGTATCATTCCCTAGTCTGTATCATTCCCTAGTCTGTATCATTCCCTAGTCTGTATCATTCCCTAGTCTGTATCATTCCCTAGTCTGTATCATTCCCTAGTCTGTATCATTCCCTAGTCTGTATCATTCCCTAGTCAATATCATTCCCTAGTCAATATCATTCCCTAGTCAATATCATTCCCTAGACAATATCATTCCCCTGTCAGAATCATTCCCGAGTCATAGCATTTCCTGAGTATTTCTATTGTTAAGTCATTACTAGTTTTTTAAATCACTTTCAGAGACTAGTCATTGACTTTAACCAGTCATTCAGTCATTTGCATCTATGACATCCACGTCCCGTAGTCATTTAAATGATTTCCCTATTAATTTTATTTTGTCATTCCTTATATCTAGTCGTATATATTATGAAATCATTAGTACTAATCAGTCATTAGAATAGCTTTATCATTAAGAACTATACTATCCTTAACATTAATTGCTGAAAAATCATCAGCATTACCTAGTCTTCACCGTCAATCCAGTACCTTCTTGCAGTCATGTACAGTATTCTACATTTTATCTAGTCATCTATATTATTTATTCATGTATAACCTTTAGTCACGTAATGAAATTCTCAAGTCAGAGAGTACTATCTAGTCTTTAAAATTACACACATGACACCAACATCATAGTTACGTACAGCACTCAGTCAATCCAACATTACATCGCGACATGGTCTCCTACTACAGGGAAAACACATGCATACTGTAGCAAAGGTGCTAAGGTATTCCTCTACGTCGCTCATTTCAGATCATGGGCACGAAAATATCCAAGTCGCTCGCAAAATTCAGTCCAGGTACGCTGGCAAGATGCGCGCGCTTCACGGAGATAGCGGTACATTCATCTAGCATTTGTCCACTTATGGAGAATATCTATAGTGATGGACATGAGCTTGGTATTTATTAGGTGCAGTGCCAAGTTATTTCTCAGGGGAATTGGAAATATTATTTAATTTATCTTCGGTCACGAACATTATCTAGTCATGAGCATTATCTAGACATAGATTTGATCTAGTCATGGACATTGTCTGATCATGGACATAAGCTAGTCAAGCTCGAGTCGGAGATATCTTATTTCTAACCGGAGCGTACATAGGTCATTCATGTTATCAAGCATAGTCTATTCTCAATTCCAGCCACTTTTGCATAGAAGTAGGGACATTTGGACGAGCTGCAATCAATATACTAGATTCTTCCTTTAGATTAATCAAGCTAACATTACTGGATTAATTTTAGGTTCTTCTCCGTACCTGATTACTCCCATAAGATAGGCTAACCACATTAACTTAGGTAGCTCAGAGTCCTATTTGCTATTACTGTTGATAGCATTAAGCTGTACTAATCTTAGTGAAAAGAACGGTTCTAGTCGACACCAGTTCAGAGAGTGGAAGCTCTAGTCATTAATGTTAAGCAAATTACCGAGCTCTACGTCACGCACTCCCCAAAACCGCACGATCAACCAGCGCAAAACGAACGTTCTCAGCTATAAGCCAGAGGAAATTTGGAATCTTCTCAACTCAACAAGTTTGTTTGCTGCAATTCCAACCTGACGTTCGGAGAGGTGTGGGTGCGGTGTAGAGCTCACTCTTGGTGGTTCAGTTCATTACCATTAGAGGATTAAGTGCTAGTTTTGCGTACTCTCACTTACGTGAATCTAGCAGTCGCTCGTAAGGTAGTAAGTAGGCTTAGGGTTATGGTTATTTGTGCGAATTTCATTTTTCAGTAATCTGATGTTTTTTAAATGTTACTGCTACACAAAAAAATTATTAGTCAAAAATTTCACACATGAGAGTCACGTGGCAAAATTTGTACTTCTTTCAAAACTGGTCTCGATATTTTACCGGTAATGTGTGCACGCGACGGCTTGCCATCTTTCAAGTTTTCTTTTAATTATTAAAATTGTTCCATTTTCGATCGTCAATTGATCTATTCAACAGTTTTTAATCGCGATAAGTTGAGCATTGTAACAATGGCTCTGTGTATACAGTAATTTTATCGTCAACGTTTACTTTTAAGTGTATTTACTAAACTGGATGCGTGGTACAGTTTTGTATGTATTTTGTGTAATAAATTTTCATGTAAGTAGTTTTCTGTTCTGCAAGATTTATTTTAGACTATTGTTCAACAGATCCATAGTTTACCTCTTACGTTTTATCTGACATCTAACATCAGTCGTCCGAAAGACTAGTAAAAGTATGGAAATTCATCTTACTATATTAACTAATCATTTACAGTAGCGTAAAATGCTAATCAACTGAGCGTCGCCGCTCCAAAATCAAATTTCAAGATGCTCGCCATAATTTCTTGTAGCAACATTTTCTTGTATTTCAAATTTTTAAGAGTTTTCTAAAGTTTTCATGAGTGTCAAAACTTTTCAACTGTTACAGAATATTTTAAAATTCGGTGCAGAGTAACAAAAACTACACCCTTTACGTTTTACAGCTATGTGTCCCATATAGGGCAGAATGTTAGCAAACATTATAATATAAGGTAAAAGCTGGATACAAGATCTGATGAGAATTAAGTTAAACTGTACATAATTGATTAGATGAATCAATTCCTCGCCTTGCCTCTGTATGTCTTGACATTATGACAACTATCTTTCTTCAATTTTCCTAATGTATGCCAATTCAAGTCAAAAACTTAAAGAAAACCTTCACCTGAAATAGTAAAATGGCATTGCATACTTCTTCCGTTCGATACAGAATCATTTACAACTTTGCGAGTGTATTTGTAAATAGTGTGTTTTTTTTTAGTAAATAAGTTTTGTGTAAGATGTCCTATAGCTTCAACTCCTGATCGCATTTCAAGGTGAACCAGTTACTGGCATTGGTACAGAATGATGAGGTGTAGGGAGTAAATTTATATATATTCTGAACTCCTGTATCTTCCTATCAAAATACTGTGAAATCGTGTATTCTCGTTGCTGGTAGAAATGATATCAAACTTAATCAACTATGAAGTCCGCAGCATCATTAAAATGTTTAAATCTCCGGACAAATCGCTCAATATTTCAATTGCTTATATTTCAATTCTGTTTACACGCTCGTTGTTCTATTTCTACGGAAGGTAATAAGTGACAGAGAAATTGTCTCATAAATTGTATCATGATCAAGTCTGTGAGACAAAGTTTTCCTAGAGGTACAAAACATGCTTTGAAAACTGTAAAATGAGGATCATTGTTGTTGACGCTTTTTAACTTGGCGTGTCAGACTTCTTGCCCACCGTACAGCGTCACCGACGTAATGGTGATTTCTTTTCGTATTCAAATACAGGATAAATGCGTTCTCATATTGCTCATAATACGCTCTCTCAGCGACGGTGCTATTCGAAAATCTAAAATAGAAATGTCATTGCCAAAATTACGCGATGTAATTCGTAGGTAAGACAAGCGTAGTGGATGAGTTATAGAGTAGCATTCTCAGGGTGTAATGTAACACCCCGGCAAACCATACGAGGCAGTTTGTGTGTTCCAGTGTGTATCCTTACAAATGTGTGACGTTCTGTGCGCTGTAGCGTCTGTGTAGACAAACAGTTCATGAGGAAGCTTTCATGTTGTGTATTATTGAGTGTTGGTGTATAGCAAAGTCTTCATGTTTCGCTGTTCCAAGTCTTTTGTAAATATATCTTCCAGTAGAATGCCTGAATAAACTATGAATGATTTCCGATTTTTCAAACCTTTCTCGCGATGCACCAAAGAAAAATGTCGAAAATGTTATGCAAAAGCAAGAGAAATATCGATCAATAATGATAATCTAAGTCCAACGTCCTAATTTTTCACGCCCATTACGATTATTACAATTAATCCCAGTCATTGGACTGGCACAGAAGAAGAAAAGAACTGTCACTCGGCATGCAGTGAACATCGAAATTCTAGAAATAAAATATATTAAGGTTGTTAAAACAAGCGACGTACGATCAGTGATACAAAAGCAAGCCGGTATGAAATTCTTCTTGCGTTGTTTTGGTGCGTCCTTGTGATACTTAATTGCTGCCCCAAGAAAATCGTGGTTTTCATTTTCTATATCGAGTGTCATCGCTAAAATTCCTTTCAGAAGTGTGCATACAAAAAATACATTTATTCCGTAGAAAATTACGAGTCTACTGTAAAAAACGTCCGTTTTTCAAGATGTTCCTGTATACTCGCACACGCAAATAAACGTCATCACCAAATCTACGCTAGTTCCCCGAACACATGTTGATCGATAACGTCCAAACGTTTTCCCTTTCCTAAAATGAGAAATGTATTTCTGGTCATGTAGTAGTACGTTCGCGGAAAGCAAGTTATCTACGCCATCTGAAGTTAGCTGATACGCACAGTGCCAATTATGTTGAGAGCATTATGGTCAAGCACGAGGTGTTCGAGTTCACAGGGTCCTTGATCTTGTAATAAATGGCCGACTGAAAATGAAGCTGAATATTTGATCACAGAGAAAGTCCAAGAGAATGAGGGCCACGAATAATAACTGGACACTCGATTGAACTTTGTCGTACTAATGTCTTATAAACATGTTCGAACTCAACTATAACGTAACTATGTAGTTCTACCGATAAATTGCGCTTCAATGGCAGTAGAAAATTTTGAAATTTGATTACAAAACGAAGGGCAAAAGTGCATGTTTCTAAGGTACGTAGAATTAAATTTCAAATTTGTGTTTAAAAAACTTTGATATGGAATGAGAAGAATACATGTTGGAAGATCTATTGAAAATTCGGTATCAAACAAGGCTGAATGCGCTACCAAAAATTGTCCATGCAGCCGAGTTATTCAAAATCAGTATCAAACAAGTTCAATCAAATCGGTACAAAAGTACATGTCCGCGACACACTCATACCAGACTAAAATGAACGAGGTAAAAATTGACGTTAAAGAGTTGAAAAAAAAACACTAAATGATGGCGCCGCTGAACACGGCTCGATCCTAGATCACCAGTACTGTCCCGTGTCTCCAATTCTCCCTCCCCTTTCTTCCGTTGAAGATAAAAAGCGATGAGAACTTTGACGTGCGGTAAGAAGTACACGATGAAGCTTGGATCGCGCTGTCGTCACATTTACATGCTAGTGTCCCAACCGTCGTCGACGATAAGCACAGCCTTATAGCGCTTGTATTTACTGGCTGCGTGATACTGCTGAGGGACAGGGCGCTGGAGCCGTTATATATGAACCGTTCTCCTGAGTAAAACGTTCTCTACCGTAAGAACGGCTGTAGGGTGGGAAAAATTTGATGGAATCTGAATCTGTTTGAACGAGATTTGTACGAATAAAATGAATGAAATACGTGACATTTGGAACACAGACGTAAATGCGAGATTTCCTCCTTCAAATGAAAGTTTTAGGTTAGATAAGGTTAGGTTTGACCCGTTAGTTTAAATTTCCTTAACCACAACGAATGTGATCCAAAGCGTAGAAAGAAGAAGGCACCATTTAAAGTGGAATTAAGGGAAGGGGAAATCTATGCACAAAGAGTGTTCACACACGAGATCCCCTGCGCACATAAACAGTAAGTTAAGATGGAAGTCTATTAAAAACATTAAAGTTGAAGAGAAAACTAGTAGTGCTGTAAAACAAGACCATAATAAACTAAAAAAAGGGTTGTCACAAAGTCAAAAACTACCCTATTTCAACAAAAAGAAAGCCTACCTAACGTTCATCTCGGGCCCTCACATCTTCGTAATGGCAGGGCTAATTTTCGTAGATACAAAACACAGTTATATCCTCCTGAGGGTAAAATTTTCAGGACACTTCAAAGACGAGCGGAAGCGACTTAAAATGTACTACGGTAAAAAGCACATCTAATTTTCATGCCGACGTAATGAATTCAACAATCAATTTAACAAATGATACGAAATGAAAAGATTTGATTGCGCTTTAGACTTGACACAATGGTATGGATTTGCAAACTGAAGCTCACATGCGAGAGAGATAATTTAAACCAAACAAAAAGAAGCTATAATAAAGAATTGCAGTCCCGAGAAAATGTCCTACTTTGAGACCAACCATAATGCCAGTTTCATCCTGATCAGGCACTCTTAACATGAAACACAAAAAAATGCAGCGAAACTGTGAAGTAGAGACTCGATACATGTTCAGACGCTTCTTATGAATTGTTAGAAGGACTTCGACGTACATAATTAACATTTAAAGACCCTTTTTTAACTGATTCACTGAGAAATAATACAAATTTTTAGAACGTAAATATATTTTAATATCAATGACAGTGGGACGCTCAAGTTTATGCCGTGAACGGGAGTTATCACTTGTGACAATGTACACATAAAATACTCTGACAACGAAGGTAGCGAACGTCAGCACAAAACTTAACACATTCATTGCGGTATGACCCACCGGTGGGTCGTAGTTAGGTTTTTCCTGCTGCGAAACGACCCATCGATGTGTCGTTTTGAAAAATTCTAACAACCTTTCTAAATTATTGGTATTTCCCAGGTCCAGTTAATGTTTGATATTTACAAATTTGCTAATCAGTTTTGACTTTAAATTTAAGTTGAACATTGAACTTCAGTTTAACACATCGCAACTAACGTGTTAAGTATAAGAGAGAGGCTCAGAGAGCTATAGAGCATCGGGTATACACTGGGTCATATATATATTGAAGTCCCGTGTGTATTCGCGGATGTTTTAAATAATCTTCAGCGACAGAACTTTCGACCAAATTATTATAAACTCAAGAACTAGTTTCTTCAGTGGAATAGTTTTTTTGGAGCGAGCACTGAATAAGTTGGGTCACCACGCTTGGACACGATATTTCCTTTGTCTAGGTCAACTACACATTTCACAAAACTTTTGGTGGTAACTGCAATGAAGCGAGTGAAGATACTTTTCAGTGAAATAAATAATGGCTTCGAGAATGAACAATAATTTTCATACTACACCGAGATATGGTCAGCCAACACCAATTTTTTTGATTGAATAAGTTGGTTGAAACCTTCTATGTCTACATGAGAGGAAAGAGGAGGGCGCCATCAAGTTAGGAATAAAGGGAATGGGAATCGTCGCCAAACATCGCGTCCCCACACCGGGCTCATAGAGCCAGCAACATTAAAAGAAATCTATGGAACGAGATTAAAGGTTAAAGTATGTTTAAAAAAACAGCACTAAAACAAAAGATGGTTCAAAAGAAAATCTATCCTTTTTCAACAAACGGGAGGCCTTTAGCTCGGGGAGTCTGTCTCACATCTTCCGCGTGGGAGCGCAAATTTCCCATAGATACAATAATTACACTCTCCTAAGGGGAATTTATGTATTATCAATTTCGCTAAAACCCAAAATTAAACCGGCCGTCTTAGTACCGACAGCAGAGGCACTTACTCGGATCACGTAGGAAGTACTCGGATCACGATTCAACGCAATACTTTCCTTTTAAGAAATTCCACCTTACTCCAACACTGGTAACTAGCTTTATTGAAAATTAGGTCTCACATCGTGAGTGCCAGACTCGTGTTAAACTCGAGAAACGAAAGAAACGAGTGAGCCATTGTGTACTAAACTCTTATAAACTACGTGAACCTCAATACTGCTCTTTAGTTTGGGAAAATGTCAAAGAAGGTTTCTGATAAATGACACAACACGTGTTTTTTTCAACTATGCATAAATTTACTTCCAGGACTTCTGTTATAATTACGTTACTGTAGTACGAAGATACCAATTGGGAGTCGGTATTCACTTACAGATGCTGGCGTAGCGCTAACATGTTCCAGACATTAAAATTCATTTACAAGTACGCTAAATTAAAGTACAACAATCCTTTCAAGAGTTATTTTCAAACGTGCGGATAAGACGATGAGCGACAACGCATCCGAATAGCCACACCAATTATTTGTCATGAACGTCACTGAGCACTAAGGCCCATTTCACACTTAACTAGCAACGCAGCATCTATATAGCCAACTCGTATGAGCTATCTAGCAGATGGTCTGCGAGACTGGTAGGTAGGAATAGCATTTTCACCTCGTATGCTGGATGCTGGATAAAACGTGCGAGTTCAGTGTGAAGGCTACGGCTCGTAATAGTGCTATTTCTACCTACCAGTCTCGCAGACCGTCTGCTAGGTAGCTCGTGCGAGCTTGCTAGATGCTGCTTTGCTAGCTCAGTGTGAAATGGGTCATACTCTCCCAACCTGCATTGTGTACCAACAGTGACCAATGCTAAGAATGTCCCCCCCGCATTATCGTGATTGCATGTAAACAACGAACAACGTTGAGAATTGAGAAAAACGATGATTGAGTAGAACTCAAACTCTCCCCGTGACTGGCTCAGTACGAGTAGAACTTGGTGCAGGCGCATCATAATGAACTGCCACATGCAAGCAGTGGATTAACTGTCGAGTTCTGCACTTCAGATGACCGCAAAAACTGAAAAATAAGATCCTCTTTCTGATCATTCTGCACGATGGCTTGTATTACTCAATTGAAAATTGAGGACGCGTCACCAGCGAATTAACAACTCGTCTTCAGCCCGTCGATCACAGACGGACTGAAGACGAGTGAAAATTAAGTGGTATTAGTCTCTGCCATAGAGCATTGCCGACCCGTTTATACGAGGTCGTATAGTACTTCGTATACAAACAGACCGCTGTCAGTGTTAGAAAAAAAGCATAATAGCGACGACATAGTCCAACATTTAATCTGGGGCATCTGTGATTTTAGCCGCCTTATAGTACAGCCTCTGCTCCAGGCAGCAAAAATCACTAATGTCCCGGCGACAGAGTTAGAATAGAAATGATGTTGAAATCATACCAAGCCCAACTCATGCACGGGAAAAACGGCGATATCGCAGCCATGACACACTCTTAATCATTTAAAAAATATCGATCGTGTTCCTGAAATTATTAGGGTTGATCTGGCACTGTGAGTATAGAAGATAAGCTGCTGTGGGAATAATAGCGGCAAATGTCTAGTTTAGAACACGCGCAGAATTTGGTGACGTCAATGACTCATTTATGCATCTAACGGAGGTTATCACAAGTTTACGCTTCTTAGGACAAGTAATATCCTTTAACACTTTGACTGCGATAGGTAAAACTAAAGTTTAATATTCAACTCAATTTCAGTCAGTGTTAGTGAGTAATTTTGAATTTTGAAAATAGCAAGCGTTGTTGGATCGTGCCTTCATTTAAGCTTTGATTAAGTATTTATGAAAATTGAATTTGTTACTACAGGTCCGTGAGCAGCAATATGAAAACTCCCTCCGTGCTGCAGCGGTGGCTCACGTCGCAGTCAAAGCGTTAAGGTGTTTTTTTTACTTGAAGACAACATTTAAATTGAATTGAGGTCAACAAATTGTTGACGAATATTTTAAGATTTTCATATGATACTAATGATTGACTAATTATATGCAAGAATCAACCTCCCTTACTGCAACAAAGATGTTCAGAGAGGAAGGATGAAGGCACCATTTAGTATGGAGTTAAGGAAACGCAGAATCTATAGAGAAGGTGCGTTCCCGCACAGGCTAGGATCCCATTTGCACAGAAACATTAAGTTTAGAAGGAAAGTAATGAAACAGGATAAAATTTGAAGAAAAAATTAAAGGTGCTAAAAACAGTGCAGCAATGAACCAAACATTTGTGGTCCTTAACTAAACAACAATTTAATATTTTATTTAAACAAAAAGAAGGTCTACTTAACCTCACCTCACCTTTTCTCCCTGAGAATTTTAATTCCCATTGATACAATATAACTGTATACCTATGATGGTTAAATGAAGCTAGTAAATTATACGTAAAAAAATTGTCATGCTATTCTATATAGACCGGAAGGCCCCTGTAAAATGATTTTTTCTTCTACTCGACAAAGTATACAGGGTCACTATATACAGGGTGTTTTAAGCTTTCATCCGTACCTGATTTTTGTCTTTCAACTTGACACTTGCAGTGGGGTGAAAAATAATTTCTCATATATGTATCATTTCTTGTACAAATGAAATACAGTATATAGCGTGCAAGAGTTTTATTCCTCATATATTTTGAAATCAGTCTTTTAAGGCAAAAACATCTTGGGGGAACTTTGTACGATGTTCGTCACTCGCTCACTGCTACGCGAGTCTAAATGCGACACTTAAATGTTGATTTTAAGGGGCAATTGAATGGTTTATGTTTCAGACATACAGTATACTGATTAGATGGGATGTTAGTTTAAGACTCCCTAACCCCAACAAAGACGTTCAAAGAGAGGAAGAAGCAAGGTACCATTTAATATGGACTTGAGGAAACGTGGAATTAATGCACAAGGTGTATATAAACAGTAAGTTGAGAAATAAGGTCATGAAAGACGAAAAAGAAATTAATAGGTGCTGAAAAACATGCACGACAACAGTGTACCGAAAAAAGGTGTTCTACAACAAAATAAAAAAATTCATTTTAACATATGTTACGAAGTTCAACCTCACTTTAGCTATAGGGATCACACATTTTCCCCCCTGGGAGTGCTAATTGACTACTGTTCCTATTGTACTTATCTCTTCCAAGATGGGTACAATAGTTGTATCTCCCTGAGGGATTCTGACATATACCGTTGAACAGTCTCTAAAAGGGTGAGATACGAGAATGGCTCTGTAAATTCTGCCATTGAAAACCAGGAACTGGTATAGCAGTGCCTTCTTTGCGTACACATGGCTTAATAATTCTGACCGATAAGATCGTGCATTTTTCCTCGGTTTCCAGATGTGGACCATTAAGAGGAGCGTGCTTCATGTCAAACTATATATGGAAACCGGACACAAACACCTAAACTAACCTCCCATTCTTACTCCTCACTACATGCATCCGATTCGAACGATAGAGAAATTGCAGGCTTGTCAGAAACACGCAGATCTTGGCGCATACCTTACGGAATGTTTCATTACAGTGGCCCTCATTTTTTCAGTTGAGAAAACTTTTTTACTTAACGTATAATGTAGGACTTACATTGGTGGTTCGGATTATCGGTTCTAGCCATTAACCGTACATATCACTCACAGATCTATTGTTCATGCTGGCCTTCATATTCAAACAAGCAAAAGTTATATGGGGGAAAGAAAATCAGAAGACAGTAAAAAATTGATTCAGCAAGCTTCAACTAAATGAGGTTACGATATTATTCATAATTTTCATATAAATAAAATGAGACAGCTGATATAAATTTAATAAATACTCCTACCCCCACGTAACAAATTTATCAAAGAAAGATATTTCACTTTGAGTCTAAAAGCATGATCACTTGCTGCCTTATATGACCACTGAAACAGAATGCTGTTGAATTGCCGAACAGTTAGGGCCGTAGTGTAATAATTACATGCAGCGAAGCAAGTTCTTCACAGAAAACTTTGCATAATTACGGAGTGCATGCTCTACTCAGCTGTGCCGCTACGACAGCGAAAATTAAAAACCTAACTCGTGTAGAGCGTTGAGACGGTCCAGAGTGGTGAAGAAAACCAGCCACGAGCTCTATTGTTCAATGCTATCTTGATACCTTCGTGTGTTAAGAAAATATGTAGTTTACAATAAATTACCGCCGATCATTATTGCCAGTAGTTGGCAACTATAAAATTAACCCTACGCAGTCTAAATTAATCCTCATACTACCGTTAATACAACTGCCGTTATCAGGCTGGCTCTGGCATCAGGTCATCACCAACCCAAGAGTGAAGAAAGAACAACCTGTCGACAGTGAATTTCAAAAACTCATTATACAGGGTAAGAATTTGACAAAAATACTATTTAGTAGGCGGCTCTTCCAAACGAAAGCCGGATAGTCTTTTTTTTGGGCTGTAAAGTAATTTATTATTAGAAATTACTTTCTCGGCCCGGGGCATATTTCAGTCGCTGCATCAGAAGATCGTTAATTGCGTTCCTGGCCTCGGTTATAGAATGAAGGCGCGTTTTATTTTAATCCAATTTTCACAGGCATTTTTTTACGAAACTTCACAAATTCCAGAGTAACATAAAAATAATGTTAAGGCAGAAGAAAAAGCTCGCCAAAACGAATTTCATGACGACGCAAGCGTGGCTTGCATTACTTTTTCCATCGAACTTATTCCTAACCGAGTCTTCAAACCTAAAAAATTCAACCTCACTCTTGCCCAGCTGGGTAAATGTGAAGGAGACAACCATAATCTATTATCCGCTTTTCAGTGCTTAAGCATAATTAGATCTAAATGAAGACTTTTTCTTCTATGCACTTTCCGGGGGAAATGAGTATTTAACGAGTTATAGCGGTTAATTACTTACCGCAACTCTAGTGTTTGAAGCGGGAAGAAATTGTTTGGAGGGGTAAGACTACGAATGATCGAGCGCATTCCAGCCATTAAAGACGAAAATTAACATGCCGCTATAACTCGTTACTTTTGGGTGATAACCTTTATTGTGTTCTTAACTAAAAGATCTTAGAAGTGGGTTCAGGCTCTGCGGGGTCGGCTAATAATAAATTACGTTGTACCAAAACGTTCTCTATAACAGCTCAAGCGCGCAACGGTTTCTGTTGTATGGAACACGAAACTAAACCTACAGCTATAACTCGTTAAAGACTCATTTGCCGCAAAAAGTGTATAGAAGAAAAGTAGTTCATTTCGATGTTATTACCATGATACAAGCAACCAAAGTTCAAAAATCAATTAGTAGTTGTTTATTCCTTAACTCATTAAATACTCGCTTCCTCCGGGAAGTGCATAGAAGAAAAATTGTTTATTTCGATCTATAATCAACTAATTTTGAGCAGCGAAAATTGGAAAATCGATTATGGTCCTTTCCTTCACAAATACCGCCCAGCTGTCGTCCACTGTGCAATACGTTTACGACTAGAGCACTAAACTTAAAGTTACAGGTGAAATTTCCCAGCAACAACTTGTCGACTGACTGCATTTGTGCAAAAATGGTTGCTCCATTAAAAGTTTCCTAGCATAAAACCCAGGTTCTCTGGTGAGATCAACACTGACTTCACATGCGCCGAGTAGTATATTTTTTACTCCAGCTTTTCCACGTGATACATGTTCTAAATGGAACAAAACGTTTATCAATCAAGTCGTTCATGAGCTTAGAAAGAATTTTTGGCTCATAAATAATCCTGTAAGGTGATACAGCGATATGCTAGAAGAGCAATTTACTTCAATTGAACTTTTATGTACAGATAATCATAAGCCCAACATAATTTCCGCACTAGGGTACAATTTTGGTCTATTGCAAAAATATGATAAATAACTCGTATCATTTAATTTTAACTGGTGTACCCCAACTGAAGCTGCAACATATGAAATGATTATCACACAGAGAACGTTTGGAAACAGTGACCTACCTACCTGCCTGACTCGTCGCTCCGCTGGCAGCACGGCTGACTGCACCAAGTTGTGTGTGTGGTCGCAACTGATCGCTCAGTAACTCAAGTTTTGTCTTCATTCTTGATCGCCTTATATTTAACAATTTATCATATTCGTTCTTTTTAAGTGAATTTTTCACCGGGTTTAGTACGTAGAGGGTCCAGATTGTGTGCATGATGATGGTCCACGAAGCTATAGACTTTTCTCACAAGAATTTAACTCAAGAACAATTAATTGGTTCACTCACAAAATCAATAAAGAGCTACTAAAGTCTTGGCTCCAACGAAGCCGACATTTATCTTCCGGTTTCGCGCAGCCTTCACATCATCACAAATGTGAGACAAAGATTTAGTCGCCACACACAGTTCTCCACTCTCTAGCCCACACGCCCAGCTCCAAGTCTTGCATGGATACAATTGATTTGGTCAGGAAATGATAGGCTATAAAATGAACCAACTCAGCAAGGTCCCCGACGTATAAGAACAACTTCACTTATTAAACGTCTAATTTTAGACCACCGAAACACTTCAGAGGATAAATTTTTAGACTGAATATCACAGAGCACAGGGCACCGGCCCAACACGCCATCTTCCGTTTGAGCGGAAAAGGCAAACACTTTGTGTAAAGTATTAACTTTCACGAGGTGAAGTCGTAATGACTTATCTGCGCCAATTTTCAGTGTGCAAAAATCAATTAAGCTTCATGGATTTCGAATATAAATTTTAGGAAAACTCTATAACCCATTTGGTTGAAGTGTAAAAGATAAATGTAACTATCGTCCTAAGCTTGCAAACACAGTACATATCTAGCTTGACCAATCGGAAAGAAGAAGGGCGTGGTCTATAATTCCGTCTTTAAGAAAAGCTGGCGCAATTAATAAAAATTATTTCATTCTCATTTCAGTAAATCAAAACTTCAAAGGAAGACAACTACTACTTACTTGCGTTCTTTCACGAAGTAATTGAAAATTAGGTTACATGGTTAATATTTGTATAGAAGTGGAATCATAAAAATGAAATGTACTTAATCAGTTGAAAATTGAATACGTTGTCATTTAGTATTAATTATGTCGTTAAATTGCGTTTTACTGATAAAATATAACATAAGCTCCCAGTGGTATCTAAAATGATTACTATATGTACGAGCATATTACTGATATTTTTTCCCTAGAAACCGAACTCCCCCGACAACCACAGTTACGAAGCGTTGAGGATCCCCAGCACAGTTGTGGCGTTGTATTGACTCTTGAATAAGGCAAATTTATTGACTAGTCTGGCGGCTAGGCTCTTGCCACCGAAGCAGCAAAGATTAGACGTTTCATGTTTGTGGAAGATACGAAACTGGTCTCATTAGGAGCATGGCACAGGGCAACGTGTGTGGGTGAGTGTTGACGGTCAATATTGACCTCAGCTCGTGTGTGTGAGCACCTCAGATAACTATAAGACATGTCTTTTACAAGGCGCAATTGCACATCGCAGATCTCGCGATCGAATCCAAAAGTCTGCAAATGTTGAAAAATATTAACTGGGTCTTCAGACTCGGCGCGATTAGGCTGTGTGCTCGGTCTTATATGAACTGCTCGATTACTCCTCATCTGTGATAATACAGTCCACGTAAAATGCACATGGATAATTTCCGCTCACTTGAATCAGTCCTTGACTACATAAATAAAATCTGTTTCTTTGTCAGTTTTACTCTGCGCACGAACGAACGTCTATATTTGTTTGGTCTAGAATCCTCGCCGAGGATTGACCTGCCTGAGGAACTTTGGCTGCACAAAGAATCACATGCAGGCGGTTTTTGTGATGGTTCAAATTCTGCTTAAAATGAGAACAAAGCTTCTCCGCATGATCATTTCTTCAGCTGAGATTCCCCTTTTACTTCTCGATATCATACTTGGAAGTTATCCATCTCACAGAAATAGTAAGTCATAAATAAGCAACGCATTAAACTAAACTGAACTTGAATTGTGCAACTTTTATTATCTACTGTAGACAAGGATGCTGCAAGGCTAGCATTGTGTGCGTAGGACATTCAGTATTATGAAAGTATTTATATTAGCAATATTGTGCGGACGCGGTATACGCATACTGTGATCGAGGATCCTGAAAAGAAGCACTAAGCTTTACCATCACATCCACAAATTTTAAGCCGGAGTAGATTCGGAAAAAATCTACAAATCACTCGATGCCGCCTCGTAAGTTAGAATCACTTCGCATTCAAACATTTGAGGAGAGCTTCATTACGTTCTGTTAGCTGGTCTTGAACAAACGCAGCCGTGTGCTGGGTGTGTGAGGCAGCCTGGCCTGGGATGCGCGTGTGGCCGGCAGCAGCTGCGAGTGCTATAGTCGCCGTGTATGTTCAGTTAATTGTACACAGCAGCGAAGAGAGATGCCCTTGATTTGTTTGCGCCCTGACACCATGCAGATAGTGCCGCAAATATCGTGAAGTCATCGTCGCATGTACTGGAAACAAATTCACAGCGAATACTTGACTCTTCAAGATTCGATAAAACGGTTTTATGGGACCATTTCTTATTAATGATATTTTAATATTTTAACGACAATTTCCAGGAAGTGCATTAGACCTAACCTGTAACGTACACACAGCTTATCTCAACCCAGCCGTTCCCAATTAACCCCTAGCTGCGCTGTGGCTCCTGCCACGCACCCTCGAGAGGAATTACTCATGCATGCTGTCTAGCGATCTCTGCTCTGCACAAAAACTCAAAATTCTAACCTCTTGTTGTCTCTGTAATTATTATCTATTTTCCAATGTCCTTACTCAATGCCAATGTGTCATACGTTGATAACACATGGTCGAAAAGTTCGTTTTTATTTCTTATTCTTCAGTGAATTTCATATCCCACTCTGTAATGCTGCTAATGGAAGACCTTTCCTCAGTGTCTCGTATATAGTGAGACTTCGCATTATGTAGAATACAGTTTGTGGTGGTCTAGTTTAATGTATCCAGAAACCTACCACCCCATTCAGAGAAATGCTTGAATATCAGCTTCTCGTTATCTTTATCACTCCTTTCCAAAATCCATGAAAATTTTAAATTCATTTTGGCAAACGTTTTACTTAAAGATCTTTTACAGTTCGTATTTAGACGCCGCATATGCAGCGCCTATATAATTGAGACACATGCAGTACCCAAGTACGAAGTCCTACCATGCACATCTGAGTTCTGTTCCATGCATGGTCTACCACATGCATGGTCTCATGTTCCATTCAATGAGCACATTTTATGTTCAAAACAACTGATGGGCTTGATGGCATGAATCGATCATGCTCACTCCTATAAAGCTTGCTTGTCATATATCCAAATATCACGCTTATTTTAAACCAATTAATGCGCTACTTCACACGTACTTGGATCATGAGAACACACTGAAGTAATGTATTAAGTAATGAATTACAGCATGCAAAGCAGGAGATATATGGTTATGCAGTAGGTACTGTGTGATTATTTCAAGTAGTATCTCTTCTGGAATCATGTATCCAGACCTGGAAAAGAAAAGGCGATTGACGACGTTTGTATTGTTAAATTTTACTGTTTGTGGCCACAGGGTTTCAGAATTGCGTTTTTAGTTTGCGCACTTGAGCACAAATCTGAGTCGTGGTACACAGATTTCCTTCAAGCCACCGCCATCAATTCGTCGCTCCTCAAGCGCCGTCTGTGGATGCGTTTATTATCGCGAAATTTTCGCAAACGGAAGCTAGAAATATGAGCGTAGAACTCAGGTCCTCATGTCTACATGAGTGCCGGAGTTCCCTTTATATGGCCTTTTTATGGCATTTCTTGTGTACCAGACTGGGAGCTGAGCGCGCTCTTGTGTATATAAATGCCGGAGGTAGCGGCGTGTTAGCGTTAGGAATTGGTCTGGTGTCTGGCAGCATGCGGTTTTACGGTCGCCATTTATTTAGCCGCCATGTGGACATAGGATGAACATATACGCCTTGGTACTGGACTTATAGCTGTAGCAGTGGAGCTTTCGAAGATGAATGGTGAAATTAAAAAGCAATTTCACTGTCTTTCATCGCCAATTCGTATAGCTGATGTTATTTACGTCAGAAAAACACACATGTTAGGCAGCGTGTGGGAGAGAATCGCGGGAAAGGAGCTGGAATTATGTGTGCCAGACGAATCGCGGCCTGACGACAGACTGAAATCGGGAGTCAGGAGTATAGAAAAACAGAAAAGCTAGGACGAGAATTCTTTCGGCCGACTTCACACTCCAGAAAAACGAGAGGGTTAGTTGATGAAGAAAGAGTACGGGATGTGATATACCCTGACTCCAGCCTTTATACCTGCCACTGGAGACAGCACGAACTTTACTTGTGCCTTATTCACTTTAACTTTAATTCAACTACGGACCGACTGATGACAAAGCGCATGGAGGCTCCACAGCCGTGCCCGCTCGCCACGCTCGGGTGCCCAGACAAAGATGGCGGGCTGCCCCCAAGAAAATTCCGAGACAGAGCGCAAGAAAGATGGCGGCGGTGCGTGAGTGTCTCGCGCGCACGTCTGACTTGCGCCTAACTCGTACTGTGCGTTGGCATACGCTCTCGGATGACGCGTTTTATAAATTTTTACTCAGTTGCTTTATGATTTTGCAGCTACGAACAATACACGCACTTTTATGATGGGTTTAGAATGCATAGTGTCTGATTGATTGAAACACATTTATATTGAACTTAAATTATGATGGATATTGATCATTGATATTTTGTGAAGAGAAGAGTAGAATCTCATGTTATTAACTGTTAATGTTGTGAGAAAACTCAAAAATTTCTATGTTCGGTGTCGCGAGCATTGTTCGAAAAACGTGTCATATTCACGGGAGAATTTATTTTGAGAGATAAGGCGGAAAATTTGAATGATTTAGTTTGATGATATTCCGTTCTGTCATTAAGCTAAACTGGAGTGAAATTTGAGCGATCGGATTTTGCAACAACGACCGGATTTTGAAGCAATTTACGCCGTTGAAGAGCGGTAACACCAAAAGGTAGCGTTAGTTCTTAAAGTCGACTTAGCTATGCTATTGCCATTACGGCTTTTGGTTGTTTTTGATTAAAATTTGTGGGTTAACGTGAGAAAAACAGCTTGTTGCGCAGCCAAGTCGAGTTAAAAGAACTTAATTATGCTGCCATGCAGTTGTCCCGCTATGATGACATGCGGTTTTTTGAAAACCTAGTCACAAGAATGGTGGGTCGTGCGTTTAAAACTTCCATATATATATATATATATATATATATATATATATATATATATATATATGTATATATATATATATATATATATAGGCTACAGGGAATACGTGCAATCTTACATTTTAGTGTTATACACACAACAACTAAGATAGTTATACTTCTAAACGTTCGAGTTCAGTTCAAACGCTTCAATTAAAAGAGGTAAGCATGAAATATGTATGAAAATGAACGCTTCCACAGTCAGCATCTACTATCACACGAAACCAGCATCAAAAATTCATTAAACTTCCCAACAAAACAAAAGCCCAGAACATAGGCAGCAAGACGATAACATTCGCCGTCATTTGTTCACATCAGCGAGTGTGTGTGTGTGTGGAGAGTGTGCGTGCGTACATGTGTGCGTGTATCTTAGAGGATGTGCGTGCGTGCGTGCGTGTGAGGGAATGCAGAGATGGCACCGCCCCCTGGCACCGGAGTGCCGACACATGCCGGCCGCCAGTGGCACGATAACTGCACGTTTGTGCTCGTGTTGTGCTGCCTGTGTGCTGCCAGCACATCATTTCGCAGCAACACGACACCTGCAACTGCGGCACAAAAAATGAGGGGCGGAGGGATTATTTCACGAGTGCTAGGCCGGAGTTAGTGCAGCAAATGGGACAGCAACGCCTACTGATGCGCCTGGGTCTTGGAAAGCGGTCGTCAAAACAACACTTCATCGTAAGATACGTGCGGAATATCTCTTCTGCCAGCCGGAGATACTTTTGATATACGTTTCAAATTTTCAACGAGCAAATCACATTCAATTCATAGGAAGAGATAAAAATTTTAAAATTCATATAAGAACACGCAATCAAGAACGGATGTTTCTAGTGCTGAACACTATATAGAACAATACAGGACAACATCTTCACACTTATACATACGACGCACACTGACCGCACACTTCGGTCTGCTGCAGTAGTCAGTCTCTTGCTTCAGCAAAAAGTTCCCTGAAGTTCAATTAATCTCAAGTCATTGAGAATTAGCATAAGAAACAAATAAAATACATCTGATTGCAGCGTTGAAATCACTTCGCGAATAGAGCCTTCATTTCGTGCCTTGCAGCAGCACAGTACACAAGTGTACGCTTGACAGAGAAAATATATACATTACAAGGAGTACATTTGTTGTAGGAAATTGGCAGATCCTCTCGTACTAATTTAAGTTTGTGTTTACTAGTACAGAGTTCGGCCCCCATATTTCAGGGAATTCCTTCAACGTTCAAGTCATGGACGATATATCCAGCACGACTCATCTGAGGTGCAGGCCTCACTTAAGAAGTACATAATCCCAAATTAGTTTAAGAAGCAGGTGATAATTCAGAAATACAACCATCCATGACGAAGAAATTTAACAGAGAACAAGATTTGCCCAGATTGACATGCACAAAGGCAATAAAAGGTTTTGTTTGTTGCAGCCAGAACATAAAGAGTTCTTTACCAGTCCAACCACAATGTTCCTCACGCTACCTATGGCACCACCACAACCGCAGTGTTCCTCACGCTACGTCTATAGCCCACCACAACCGCAGTGTTCCTCACGCTACCTATAGCACCATCACAACCGCAGTGTTCCTCACGCTACGTCTATAGCCCACCACAACCGCAGTGTTCCTCACGCTACCTATGGCACCACCACAACCGCAGTGTTCCTCACGCTACGTCTATAGCCCACCACAACCGCAGTGTTCCTCACGCTACCTATAGCACCACCACAACCACAATGTTCCTCACGCTACCTATATAGCACCACCACAACCGCAGTGTTCCTCACGCTACCTATAGCACCACCACAATTAACCGCAGTGTTCCTCACGCTACCTATAGCACCACCACAACCACAATGTTCCTCAGGCTACCTATAGCACCACCACAACCGCAGAGTTCCTCACGCTACCTATGGCACCACCACAATTAACATCAGTGTTCCTCACGCTACCTATAGCACCACCACAACCACAATGTTCCTCACGCCACCTATAGCAACACCACAACCGCAGAGTTCCTCACGCTACCTATAGCACCACCACAATTAACATCAGTGTTCCTCACGCTACCTATAGCACCACCACAACCACAATGTTCCTCACGCTACCTATAGCAACAACACAACCGCAGAGTTCCTCACGCTACCTATAGCACCACCACAACCGCAGTGTTCCTCACGCTACCTATAGCACCACCACAACCGCAGTGTTCCTCACGCTACCTATAGCACCACCACAACCGCAGTGTTCCTCACGCTACCTATAGCACCACCACAACCGCAGTGTTCCTCACGCTACCTATAGCACCACCACAACCGCAGAGTTCCTCACGCTACCTATAGCACCACCAAAATAAACCGCAGTGTTCCTCACGCTACCTATAGCCCCACCACAACCGCAGTGTTCCTCACGCTACCTATAGCACCTCCACAACCACAATGTTCCTCACGCTACCTATAGCACCACCACAACCGCAGTGTTCCTCACGCTACCTATAGCACCACCACAACCACAATGTTCCTCACGCTACCTATAGCACCACCACAACCGCAGTGTTCCTCACGCTACCTATAGCACCACCACAACCGCAGTGTTCCTCACGCTACCTATAGCACCACAATTAACCGCAGTGTTCCTCACGCTACCTATAGCACCACAATTAACCGCAGTGTTCCTCACGCTACCTATAGCACCACATTCAGTATTCAGTATTCAGTTAGTATTCAGTGCTGTGCAAGTGTACAGTGCTGTGTTAGTATTCAGTGCTGTGCTAGTGTACAGTGCTGTGCTATAGTGCACAGTGCTGTGCTAGTCTACAGTGCTGTGCTATAGTGCACAGTGCTGTTCTAGTGTACAGTGCTGTGCTATAGTGCACAGTGCTGTTCTAGTGTACAGTGCTGTGTTATAGTGCACAGTGTTGTGCTAGTGTACAGTGCTGTGCTATAGTGCACAGTGCTGTTCTAGTGTACAGTGCTGTGCTATAGTGCACAGTGCTGTGCTAGTGTACAGTGCTTTGCTAGTGTACAGTGCTGTGCTATAGTGCACAGTGCTGTGCTAGTGTACAGTGCTGTGCTATAGTGCACAGTGCTGTGCTAGTGTACAGTGCTGTGCTATAGTGCACAGTGCTGTGCTAGAGTACAGTGCTGTGCTAGTGTACAGTGCTGTGCTGGTGTACAGGGCTGTGCTATAGTGCACAGTGCTGTGCTAGTGTACATTGCTGTGCTATAGTGTACATTGCTGTGCTATAGTGCACAGTGCTGTGCTAGTGTACAGTGCTGTGCTATAGTGCACAGTGCTGTGCTAGTGTACAGTGCTGTGCTATGGTGTACATTGCTGTGCTATAGTGCACAGTGCTGTGCTAGTGTACAGTGCTGTGCTATAGTGTACATTGCTGTGCTATAGTGCACAGTGCTGTGCTAGTGTACAGTGCTGTGCTATAGTGCACAGTGCTGTGCTAGAGTACAGTGTTGTGCTAGTGTACAGTGCTGTGCTATAGTGCACAGTGCTGTGCTAGAGTACAGTGCTGTGCTAGTGTACAGTGCTGTGCTATAGTGCACAGTGCTGTGCTAGTGTACAGTGTAAACGTAACAGGTGTGTGCTGAAATACACTCTGTAAAGCATTATAATGTGCAAATACAAAGTTGAGCGAATATCGCTCAATTTGATGTAAAAAAAGAAAACTCGGACTCAACATTTCTGACAGGAAGTTGTCGTGATTCAAGAGCCGGGAGCACCTGAAAAAGTATCAGCATTAGGAAATAATGTACATTATTTCAACAGGGCTAGGCTGGAGCGTCTCTACAGCATCAAGATAACAGAGCAAGCAAACCATATGAGCTGTCATGTCTCTTTGACAATTTTCTAGCTTGATAGGTGGCCTCTTTTTGGGAAAACCTGCTTAACATATTTAAACCTACGTTTGCTCCCAGCCTTTAAGGTATTCTCAAAGAAACTCAAATTCAACAGCAAAACATCACCTTCTAGGAAAGTGCGTGGAGTTGTCACAATCCGCACCCTGCGAGGCGCTGTCCCTCCGATCGCATATGTGCCGAAAGAAGACGACGCCGGCGCCGCATATTTGCGTCCACTCGACATTCCGCGCCGTTCGATCGCGTCGCTCACACTCAGCACGTGCGTCCACTGTCCTCTCAGCCGTGGTGCAGGGACATCTTTTAATGATGAACGACCCTCGCGTTCTCTCAATGAGATTCCTGTGCCGTTTTTTAGGCGTCCAATGCAATCCGCGCCTCGGCGTGTGCACGTGTACTATTTCTGGGATTTGAGAGCGATGCGCTGTGAATTTCCCCGCACAAGATTCTATATACCGCTCATTCGGAAGAACGTTGTAAGTCGAAATTCTTGATCTTTACGAAGAAGTAATTTTAACTTTGCAAACTGCTTTACGGAATTAGTTTTGATAGAAAAAAGTAATCCTTCCTCTTGGTCAATTTTGAAGGGACAGTTGTGACGGTTTTACTAAAATACGTAGAACGAAATGACGAATTCAACAGTATGGAAAAGTAAATTTTGCAAAACTTTGAGTTATGACGTTGTTCGTCCCAATGAGCGATATATGCTTTTCATTTGGTGCTGATACTCCACCCAACATGGTTTCGGTATTGTATTACTGTAAGACCTTGTTATGGCAATCATTTCTTAAAACTATTTGTTATGTTAAGCTTTCTTCAATCTGATTTCTGCCGCTTGTCAGTGCTAGCTTGAGGCCTTCTTCTGTAATCGTATAAGGTAAAATGGATTAGAGCGAGAACGGTCTGGTTGAGTGCATATTACGTGCATATACGCCACGTACAGCAGCAAGTGTATCGTAATGTGCTGGCACCGTACATATACATGGCTCTAAACTGTGAGGAAGATAGCGATAATGGAGACAAAAATTGACCTCAAGTGGCTGTGTGCTGATTTCGCTTTGTATAGGATGAGAAACAAATTTTGAATTCGATGGTACGATGTATAAAATGGGCGTTCAGTTAATAAAATCGCAATTACATTTTTCAATTACGTCAAACACTAAGGGGTGAATTCACATTGAATTTTTAGGAATGTTGGTCCTTCTGACATGGATATTCTGGGAAAAAGGTTCTGATATCGCTATGTCAGCAAACTGATGCCATATTTGCTTAAGTGACAGTATTCCACGTGCGCAATGTTAATAATAAGGTGCTCTAATTTGTGTTTAATATGGGTAGTAAATGAAAATTTTCCGATTCAGAAAAGGAATATTTTATTTTTCAATTGACATACACTGTACACTAGCACAGCACTGTGCACTATAGCACAGCACTGTACACTAGCACAGCACTGTACTCTAGCACAGCACTGTGCACTATAGCACAGCACTGTACACTAGCACAACACTGTACTCTAGCACAGCACTGTGCACTATAGCACAGCACTGTACACTAGCACAGCACTGTGCACTATAGCACAGCAATGTACACTATAGCACAGCACTGTACACTAGCACAGCACTGTGCACTATAGCACAGCAATGTACACCATAGCACAGCACTGTACACTAGCACAGCACTGTGCACTATAGCACAGCACTGTACACTAGCACAGCACTGTGCACTATAGCACAGCAATGTACACTATAGCACAGCAATGTACACTAGCACAGCACTGTGCACTATAGCACAGCCCTGTACACCAGCACAGCACTGTACACTAGCACAGCACTGTACTCTAGCACAGCACTGTGCACTATAGCACAGCACTGTACACTAGCACAGCACTGTGCACTATAGCACAGCACTGTACACTAGCACAGCACTGTGCACTATAGCACAGCACTGTACACTAGCAAAGCACTGTACACTAGCACAGCACTGTGCACTATAGCACAGCACTGTACACTAGAACAGCACTGTGCACTATAGCACAGCACTGTACACTAGCACAACACTGTGCACTATAACACAGCACTGTACACTAGAACAGCACTGTGCACTATAGCACAGCACTGTACACTAGAACAGCACTGTGCACTATAGCACAGCACTGTAGACTAGCACAGCACTGTGCACTATAGCACAGCACTGTACACTAGCACAGCACTGAATACTAACACAGCACTGTACACTTGCACAGCACTGAATACTAACACAGCACAGTACACTTGCACAGCCCTGTACACCAGCACAGCACTGAACACTAGCACAGCTCTGTACACTAGCACAGCCTTGAACACTAGCACAGCACTGTGCACTAGCACGGCCCTGTACACTAGCACAGCTCTGTACACTAGTACAGCCCTGAGCACTAGCACAGCACTGTGCACTAGCACGGCCCTGTACACTAGCACAGCCCTGTACACTATCTGCACACTAGCACAGCCCTGAACACTAGCACAGCCCTGAACACTAGCACAGCACTGTACACTATCTGCACACTAGTACAGCCCTGTACACTAGCACAGCCCTGTACACTAGCACAGCACTGTACACTAGCACAGCACTGTACACTAGCACAGCACTGTACACTAGCACAGCACTGTACACTAGCACAACACTGTGCACTAGCACAGCTCTTTACACTAGCACAGCACTGTACACTAGCACAGCACTGTACACTAGCACAGTATCAACTTTATTAATTACGCATATCACCTCATCATATTTTCGTGAGGTTATAACGCACGCTGAGGCTATACCGCAAGAGGCACTCAGCAGCGCAACACGTCAGGAGAGCAACACCAACACTCAGCAGCGCAACACGTCAGGAGAGCAACACCAACACTCAGCATCGCAACACGTCAGGAGAGCAACACCAACACTCAGCAGCGCAACACGTTAGGAGAGCAACACCAACACTCAGCAGCGCAACACGTCAGGAGAGCAACACCAACACTCAGCATCGCAACACGTCAGGAGAGCAACACCAACACTCAGCAGCGCAACACGTTAGGAGAGCAACACCAACACTCAGCAGCACAACACATCAGGAGAGCAACACCAACACTCAGCAGCGCAACACATCAGGAGAGCAACACCAATACTCAGCAGCGCAACACGTCATGAGAGCAACACCAACACTCAGCAGCGCAACATGTCAGGAGAGCAACACCAACACTCAGCAGCGCAACACATCAGGAGAACAACACCAACACTCAGCAGCGCAACACATCAGGAGAGCAACACCAACACTCAGCAGCGCAACACGTCAGGAAAGCAACACCAACACTCAGCAGCGCAACACATCAGGAGAGCAACACCAACACTCAGCAGCACAACACATCAGGAGAGCAACACCAACACTCAGCAGCGCAACACGTCATGAGAGCAACACCAACACTCAGCAGCGCAACACGTCAGGAGAGCAACACCAACACTCAGCAGCGCAACACATCAGGAGAACAACACCAACACTCAGCAGCGCAACACATCAGGAGGGCAACACCAACACTCAGCAGCACAACACATCACGCAAACAACACCAGCACCGGTCGCGTACCACCGACGCGTTGCAGATGCCATGCAACACCTCGCGTGGCAGTTGCGTATCCTGCGCGCAACACCTCGCGAGGCAGTTATAGCTCGCAACAGCTCGCGTGGCGTAAATACGGCGCTGTGTGGACGCTTCGAAGCGCCCAGCGAAGTTCCATTCAGTGACCAGCATACGACGCGCGACAGTTCAGCGCAGGGCGGCAATGTCGCCCCACGGTGGGGCAGGTGTAAACCTAATTAGCGTTCAGGCATTGAGCCGCCGTGTGAAGCCCTGCGTGGCCAGTGTGTGTGTGTGTGTGTGTGTGTGTGGACCGCCGCTGGTGTTGGTGTGTGTGTGTAGCTGGTGTTGGTGTGTGTATAGCTGGTGTTGGTATGTGTGTGTAGCTTGTGTGGTTGTTGTGCCTCCTGTGTGTGCAGCTGAGCCAAATATATTGTAATTGACGTAGCACGCGTACCGTAGTGATGCTAAGTCAGTATCAATAAATACATCTGAATTATTCATCACAATACTGCTCGCAGAACATTCATAACTTGCATAAAATGTGCAGGTGTTTGTTTTGATAAGTTTGAAATTAAGTGTACCAGTAAATTCTAATCCAGGCATTCATAGCCGATTGCGTTCAGCGATGCTCTGTCATGGAAGTTTCGAATTAATTCAATTTTTTCATGTTTAGGTAGATTTTTATGCTCAAGTTTGAGGTCGCTTAGTTAAGAAACTTGGATCTATTATCTTCATGCATCACAAAATGCAGAAGATGCTACCCACAATTCAATAGAATATTTCTCGGAGTTATCCATCACTGTCGATGTTGTTATGAGGAGTATCGAGGCTGCAAGACTAAATGCCACAAAAATATTTCCCTATTTTTCAGGATCTGTGGCACACCTCTGATGGTTCACGACGTCTTTGAGTTCATATCGCAGTTTCTAAGAACTGTCAATTTACGCTTGACTAGGCGATGTTTGTTCAGCGCGAGGAGCAGCCGCAGGAAACAAAGGAAACATGCTAGCAATAAAATCACGCTGAATCTACGCGCTTCATCTCCCCGCTCAGAAAAACACTGACCTGACGCCCGTCAGCTTCTGAGGCGCATTATTACGCGTGCAATGCGAGCGCTTCCAACATCTGATAAAAATTGCGGCAAACTTTTGCGAGACGCAAAATCCGTGATTGACGCGCGCTTTCTTTGTGTTGCCTTAATTAGCTCGGACCCACAAAGGATTCTTTGTTTGGTGCCGGCGAAAAGACGTGCGCCTTCTGGAGGAGACGTTCTGTGGTGTTGTGCTGTGTGTTCTTGCGTTGTGCTGAGTGTTCTTGTGTTGTAAGATGTTGTGCTGTGTGTTCTTGTGTTGTGCTGAGTGTTCTTGTGTTGTGAGATATTGTGTTGTGTGTTCTTGTGTTGTGCTGAGTGTTCTTGTGTTGTGAGGTGTTGTGCTGAGTGTCCTTGTGTTGTGAGATATTGTGTTGTGTGTTATTGTGTTGTGCTGAGTGTTCTTGTGTTGTGAGGTGTTGTGCTGAGTGTCCTTGTGTTGTGCTGTATGTTCTTGTGTTATGAGGTCTTGTGCTGAGTGTTCTTGTGTTGTGCTGTATGTTCTTGCGTTGTGAGGTGTTGTGTTGAGTGTTCTTATGTTGTGAAGTGTTGTGTAGTGTTGTGCTGTGTGTTCTTGTGTTGTGTGGTGTTGTGCTGTATGTTCATGTGTTGTGCTGAGTATTTTTGTGTTGTGAGATGTTGTGTGGGGTTGTGCTGTGTGTTCTTGTGTTGTGAGGTGTTGTTCTGAGTGTTCTTGTGTTGTGCTGTTTTCTTGTGTTGTGAGGTGTTGTGCTGAGTGTTTTTGTATTGTGCTGTGTGTTCTTGTGTTGTGCTGCGTTCTTGTGTTGTGAGGTGATGTGCTGAGTGTTCTTGTGTCGTGAGGTATTGTGCGGAGTGTTCTTGTGTTGTGTTGTGTGTTCTTGTGTTGTGCTGTGTTCTTGGGTTTTGAGGTGTTGTGCTGAGTGTTTTGTGAGCGGTGGTAGGGTTTTTTCAAAGTTTTCCAGGCAGAAATGATGTTACTGACTTAGATTGTACTCATTGTAGCCGACATATTTTACTAGGTGGCCGTGCATCAATGCTCTTTTTAGAAAAGTAATATTCAAGTTTTACGTTTAACTATTTACCAGATGCGAATTTTTGTGAATGTGATGAATCTTCATAAGAATTTATCGACTTTCTGTGATCTGCATCTGTAAAACCTATGATGATGTGAGCCAAAGTTGAACACAACGTTTGCGTGCGAAACTACTTTCTTCTTTTTTCTCAAACCTGAGATGCTGCATCAAAAGTCTTCAACTTCCTTTTTTCAGAGTTGTCATTTTCAGCTAAAGTCGTTTGAAATACGGCGTGTTTCGAGGATCGCATCATGACGAAAGCACAAAGTATTGAAATTCTCATTTTGATTACTAAGCATCGCTAACGCATCCTCAAATTTTATTACCGAACCTTTGTCAATTTGTTCACCGGCGCTACACACACACACACACACACACACACACCCCACACATACATTTCACCTGCAGCGCAGCATGGCCTCCCGTGCTGCGGTGGAGGCGGTGCGGGGTGCAGAGTGGAGGAGAGGACGTGGAGGAGAGTGTGTGAGAGGAGGAGGAATAGAAGAGTGTGGAGGACTGAGTAGGAGATGAGGGAGCAGGAGAGGAGTGTGCAGTGGAGTAGTGGAAGAGAGGATATGAGCGTTAAGGAGTGGGGGGTTGGGGGAAAGAGGAGGAGGAATTACTGTGAAGGAGAAGAGGGAGCAGAGGAGGAGCATGCAAGGACTGTGGAGTACTGGAAGAGGAATGAGTGAGGCAGCATGCATAGGTTGATCGCACCAGCTCACAACGCACGTCTCAGACACCCTCTGCGCCGCAACGGGCCCCGTGCGCAGCGCAATGCCCCTCGAATATAAAATTACAATTCTATAATAAAATGTAATATAATTACATCATCCTGTTATAAATATAACAGGATTCTCTGTGCCTTCGTCCCCTAAACAGTGCATGTACAGTGCGTTGCAACCAGCAACATCAAATGTCCAGTGCTGTGACACCACAGCACTTCGCACAGCCCTTCGCTCAGCAATTGGCTTGCGCTGGACCGCTCAAATGCACAGCCTATACACGCACCGCTGTGCCAGCATTCCAGTGCTGCTGTGCGTGAACCATGTAACCAGACTTTAGCAGCACAAAATACAAGAAATCAAAATCCATGTACTGGAAGACAAACAATATCCCAGCGAACGTACACAAGTTTTTACAAAATGGACGTGAAGCATAATAGCAAGTTGGCCTTGAAGTATTAAAAAAGCTCTGCGGCCCTGACACTACGGTGGGAAACTGTTCACAAGAGCGCCGCTGAGGAATGCACGCAGATGAGCTTCTTTACATGTAACTCAACCCATCGTGAGCACCTCGTGAAGGGCACGTAGCGGAAGCGGAAGTGGCCGGTGCGGGGCTGGAGAAGTGGTGCTGCAGAGCTGCCGCTGCTGGGCGCTGTGTGTGTGAAGAGGGAAGCGGACGTCTCCTGCGCGGGCGGTGAGTGTCGTGGTGCTGCCGTGTTCTCATTTTGGTTAATAAGCATCGATCGCACCCTCAAATTTTGATTACACAGCATCGATCGCACCCTCAAATTTTGATTATACAGCATCGATCGCACCCTCAAATGTTAATTACTAAGCATCGATCGCACCTTCAAATTTTGATTATACAGCATCGATCGCAACCTCAAATTTTGATTATACAGCATCGATCGCACCTTCAAATTTTGATCACAAAGCATCGATCGCACCATCAAATTTTGATTACTATATAAGTATCGAATGCACCCTCAAATTTTGATTATACAGCATCGATCGCACCCTCACATTTTGATTACAAAGCATATCGATCGCATCCTCAAATTTTGATTACTAAGCATCAAATGCACTATCGAATTTTGATTACTAAGCATCGATCGCACCCTCCAATTTTGGCTACTAAGCATCGAACACCTCACATACCTCCAGTACGTTATTGCAGCACCACGACACCCCAGTGTCATGGTGCTACCGTTGCCACTGCAACACTGGAGTAGATCCGGGGAAATACGTAGAAAAAAATATCAGTCCGAGAGAATAGAGATTAGTAAAATGATATTCATCGGATAGAGCGGAAGAAGAAGAGTTACGTGTCAGAAATAAGTAGAAAAAGTATGAGCTCGACAGCACAGAGATGAATAAAATGGAATCCAAGAGCGAAAGATGAAATGATACGAGTCACAAACTCTTGCGTTAAAAAAGTTAAAGAATGAACAAAATGATGTTGAAGCAAAATTACACATGGTGATGTGCACACAAAATGTAAGTCGAGATAAATATTACATCTAACATATGGTCACCGCGTACACATTGTCTGTGATGATATTTAGGTACAATGTCTGTTAAATCAGCGTAGGTGTATCCATCTCATGTTTTGGAGATTTGAAGTTCTGGAAAGAATGATTCAATACTTCATTTTCTATGGACTATTATGCACGAACATGCTTTTCTAAGCCACAACCACACTTCCATCTCCCTTAAGATTCTATACCACAATTGTAAGCCCACTCTGTATGCACTGAGCCAGCAATCGTCCAACTCAAGTCCACTTTTATCTACCATGCGCCTACTTTCTTCTTCCACAATTACACTGCAATCTACAACAAGCCCTCCTTTTATCTACCAATATTTCCATTTCCTCCTCCACAGTCCTTCTGTAATCTACCACGAAATCACTTCGACCAACATTTGACCTTTCTACACCACAATCCAACTTTCCTTCGCTAAAAGGCCAGTTTTACCGACCCCCACACCCCTGCTCCACAACCCAAGACCCCTGTATCACAACGTCACACCCCTGTACCACAACCCCACACCCCTGTACCACAACCCCACACCTCCTGTTTCACAACCCCACATCCCTGTACCACAACCCCACACCCCTGCACCACAACCCCACACCTCCTGTTTCACAACCCCACATCCCTGTACCACAACCCCACACCCCTGTACCACAACCCCACACCCCTCCTCCACAACCACAACACCACTCCCATGTACCACAACCCCACACCTCCTGTTTCACAACCCCACATCCCTGTACCACAACCCCACACCCCTGCACCACAACCCCACACCTCCTGTTTCACAACCCCACATCCCTGTACCACAACCCCACACCCCTGCACCACAACCCCACACCCCTGTACCACAACTCCACACCTCCTGTTTCACAACCCCACATCCCTGTACCACAACCCCACACCCCTGTACCACAACCCCACACCCCTCCTCCACAACCACAACACCACTCCCATGTACCACAACCCCACATTCCTGTACAACAACCCTTCACCCTTGTACCACAACCCCACACTCCTGTTTCACAACCCCACACCCCTGTACCACAACCCCACACCCCTGTACCACAACCCCACACCCCTGGGCCATCACCCCACACTGCCAAATACCACCATTCAATTGTCACAGCCTCTACAATTTGGGGACAACTTCGATCTAGGTTTTATCTTTTGATATGAAAAACTTAGCCAATCTTAGCCATTTTTGTTCATCTGAAAATGCTACTTATCGAAACATATAGAGCTGAGGAAGTTTTTAGTAGTATTTTAAAGCTGGATTTATCATTTTTATCATGTGTTATGCAAGCCTCACACACACGCATGGAAGCTATATAAGCGTGTTTCGAGCCTTCTAAATCATCTCAGCGTATTTGGCTACTTTACTGAATCTAAATGATCACAATTATCAAAAATGTCTCGCTGTATGGCGAGGTCCCTCCACATTTTCTAATAGGAGGGTTTTTTATCGCGAGGAGATTGCATTGACAAATTAATCTTAATTTTAGGTTATTAGAAATTTGCGATCTACATCAGTGAAAATAGTTATTCGCTATCATGGATTTTGATGAGTTATTTTGTGAGATTATTTCAGATTTGTGCATACATTTTAGTTTTTTAGCACCACCCTCAAAGGATTTGAGGGTAGTAAGCTATTTATCTATTCTGTGGCGCGCTGTTTTCTTCACCGAATTTATCATCACTGGAAGTTTGTTTCTCAGTTGAGCCCACTAACAGTTTTTCTCGAATTTCTTCTGCCAAAATTACTTTGAAATGATTAATTATACGCTGCCAGATGAACTAGAAGTTTGTGCACATCGCTCTTATCATTTTGAGGTCCCACCGAAGCGAGACCACGAGGTACGCGTTTGCAGCCGTGAGCTAACATCGCGTCCACCTGCCCAGCCTGGCGCTGAGCGAGAGCGGGCACAGCGAGGCCTGTTTACGTGAATAGCTAATTCTAGGCGGCAGCCAACATGCAGCGCAAACATCTTTATCAAAATTCGCTAAATGTGAAAAAAAAGTCGTCTTGACTGCCATTAAACTGGAAGGTGTCCATGGTCTGCTTCACTTCTATTCGCTAAAAATCTCCTTCGTCATAAATTGTAAGGGCACATCATTTATTGCTAAGCAACTGTTACCCTAACTAAGTTATGCTTCGCACTTCCCGACTCATAACAAGGTTATACAGGAGGCATCTAAAATATCTATAAAATAGAAAATTTTTTACGCAAATTTAATTGATAAGATTTCCTAATTAGACATGTTCGATATGTTGCACTCAGAAGCTCTTGAATATTTTTACCACATTGCATTTTTATGCTTCGGACCTTTTCATTGATTGAAAGTTATCATTTTGAACGAAAAATTCCGGAAGAGCTATTCTTTAAGGGAAGGCACGATGTACAGAATGGTTCATTGAGAGAAAACTGAACAAGTAGATTCACCGAAAGAAATTATAGAACAACGTGTGGAAGTGATCTGCCATGGGATAAGAAATTATCAAGAGGATGATACACAAAGGTTAGTGGGCGAGAACATCTAAATGATTTCACCTCATTCCCCACCTCTTTATATCTTTTGTAAAGCTAAATGAGTTTTACTGACATCATGTATCGAATCAAAAGAAGAGACATGACAGAACTGCAGAAAAAGATGATGAGGCTACACTACCGTGACAATGGCTCGAAATCGCGCACCATCTCGATGCACTTCACCCAACTCTTGGTGCCCATCATGTGGTGAATTGAATGAGGCAAAAAAATTGAAAACCAATGGGTACAAATAAACGAATCCGATTGCAATATCCAAGCAAATGGGTTCGTAATCATTTTTGTAATAGCTGAGTGACTTCTGCATTATTTTGTAGTGACTGCATAATTTAACAGTTCACGTGGGTACATAAAATTTGATATCAAAAGCAACAGAAGTCTTCATGACGTCATTTAGGCAGCAATAATTACGTCTCAAAGTGTGAAGTCACTAGCCTGACTGATTTTAACGGTCGAGTGCTATTTTCTCACAAAAACACCATCCTCTGTATGTAATCACGCAGATAAAATTACATATGCTTAAATTATTTTAAATGAACATTTACACACGGGCTTCCAAAATGAATTTCATTTCCTTTAAGGGAAGTTAAAAACAACTTTGAGAGCTGGGCATATAAGGTGAAATCTTCCGTAATTTTATTGCATTGAGAAGGACAAGGACGAGTCAAGAGACATTGCAATAAAAGCAACTTTTCAGTTAACGCCCAGCATCGGCCAAGAATTTCTGCAAGCAGATAATATTCTTGACATGAAACTCTCGCAAAAATAATTAAATAAAATTTTTGAGAAGAACGTGTAGAAGAGAAAATTTAACATCAGAAATCGAAAAATGATATGATCCTAGGAGGTGTAATAGATATGATCTTGGCTGGTCGATGGCGGGACGGTTTGGTTTTGAAAATGAACGAAGGTTCTAAAATTTTTAGGAAAATTTCTAAACAAATGAAACGTACCTATTGCAATCTGACTCGAATCGGGCGACATATCACAAGAAGCTGCATGGCTACCATGCTGCATGGTCCCCGACTCTGAATGATATGGGTAGATCAATCGGACGCCATTTCGGGCACTGACCTCGATGTTCTCTGCCTCTCTAGTGTGAAGAGCACGCCTGGTCATGCCAATATACTCACAACGAGCACAACAATATTTATTAACCAAAAAAGACTAGGCAAACAGAGGCAGCGGTTCCTTACATTTGAAAAATAAACCTATAGTATTTTTTATTCATCAAACCAACACGAAATTTAAGAGTACGAAAGTAAAGTTTTTCTTTCTTCAAACAATTTTTAAACTTTTTATTACGTATTTTTACAAAAGTTTACCTTGATAAGTTTTGTGTCTTTGTAGAATTTTGTTAGCTGAAAGTGGGTGTTGGCCAAAAAGTATATTTACTCATTTATCCATGCCCCGCTTTGCATTGAACTTTGAGAGCGGTTCAACGCGCACGCGGTAAATTTTTAACAGAAATAATGTACCTTCAACGTCGTCGCCAACACAACTACAGAGCGTAAAAAAATTGCGCAGCAGCAGAAAGACAGCAGTGGGTCAATAGCTGACCATCAACTGGAAGCTCGATCAACACTTACCCCAAGACGTGATCCGCCTGTAGTCACGGAGGAGATTTTCAAAATACTGCTGACCGACCAGCAGTCACAAACTCAATTTTCATCAATACTTAATCAAAACTAAATGGGGACACGATCCAGTAGTTTACAATAGTGTAAGTAGTGCTCGCAACAGCTGGTCTAGCGCTCACAACAGCTGGTCTAATGCTCGCAACAGCTGATATAGCGCTCACAACAGCTGGTCTAGTGCTCGCAACAGTTGGACTAGTGCTAGCAACAACTGGACTAGTGCTCGCAACAGCTGGACTAGTGCTGGCAACTGCTGGACTAGTGCTCGCCACAGCTGGACTAGTGCTAGCAACAGATGGACTAGTGCTCGCAACAGCTGGACTAGTGCTGGCAACTGCTGGACTAGTGCTCGCAACAGCTGGACTAGTGCTAGCAACAGCTGGACTAGTGCTCGCAACAGCTGGACTAGTGCTCGAAACAGCTGAACTAGTGCTAGAAACAGCTGGTCTAGTGCTCGCAACAGCTGGTCTAGCGCTCGCAACAGCTGGTCTAGCGCTCGCAACAGCTGGTATAGCGCTCACAACAGCTAGCGCTCGCAACAGCTAACTAGTGCTCGCAACAGCTGGTCTAGCGCTCGCAACAGCTGGTCTAGCGCTCGCAACAGCTGGTCTAGCGCTCGCAACAGCTGGTCTAGCGCTCATAACAGCTGGTCTAGCGCTCGCAACAACAGGTCTAGTGCTCGCAACAGCTGGTCTAGCACTCGCAACAGCTGTCTAGCGCTCGAAACAGCTGGTGTAGCGCTCGCAACAGCAGGTCTAGTGCTCGCAACAGCTGGTCTAGCGCTTTCAACAGCTGGTCTAGCGCTCGCAACAGCTGGTCTAGCGCTCGCAACAGCAGGTCTAGTGCTCGCAACAGCAGGTCTAGCGCTCGCAACAGCTGGTCTAGCGCTCGCAACAGCTGACTAGCGACAGCAGAGAGCGAGAGCAGAGGATGCGGGCCCTTTGTGCGGGCTCCTGCTTAGCTTTCTTTCTGACGTTCACAAAAGAAACGCTTCTGTCACAATCTGATATTCTGGATTACATTTGGGAGCAGAAAAATGGTTTGAAGCTAATGCTGCCGTGCTAAAGGGCTGTCGCGAGACGAAAGACAAAATGATATTCCTGACGCATTGAAATATGACAACTAATGGTATTTAGTTCTGAATTGGCGTTTGACTCAGCATGATTTGGTATTGGCACTTATATTTGCAAAGAATTGCCTTTTCTAGACTTTTAAAAGTTTTTAGATTTAATAGGAAGTTATTAAGAAGCTTAAATAATTCCCATACTTGATATGATCTTGAATAAATTTCCCGTATTTCATTTGCGCAGCTTTTTGTCGGTCATCTAGTCCTATCTCGTGTCTGTTCACTCTTCACTTCCGACAGGATTGGTGCGGTGGCAGGAGATAATCAGTCACATTTGGTGCTAATCAATAAACAACATATGTGTATATGCTCTAAGGCTTATAAATTGTTAGGCTAGTGTTTCAAATCGCTCATGAGAGTTTCAAATCTATTACAGCATGAGAATTGTGAGCTGCTCAATACGAGCTCCACAAATTCTGTGCTTGCTACAATAAACTCCCGGTATCGTATTCATAAGAAAAAATAACAAAAACCAGCGGGGTAATTACCGAGTGCCGTTGCTTTGAAGCTCGGGAACATTTCATGGCAATGGAAAAAATATCCCAGTCAGTACGGCCGGGTTATTAATTTTGGATAATGATTCGCTTTGGCGACACAGCGCTCCTATTTCAACAATGGCCATTGAGAGACGTGTTCGGTACTGCTTAATTTAGGTGAGGTGGTCAGGTGCGAGCCGCGTAACGCGCCTCATTCTGCGCGTTGTTGTGCAAATGGGTCTGTAGGCGCTGCACAATGCCACACATCTGCGCAATTTGCACTAACAGCGTACTCGGCCTCTATGAGAAAGTGTCCTAATCGAATCAAGATCAGTGAAGCTATTTAGTGAAGAGGCAAAGAATTCCATCATGATGTTATTTGCGAGCGACGAGGGGGTAGGCGAGGAGTGACATAAAGCAAAGTATTGGCGAGATCCCGAGCTCAAAGAGTCAGAAGTAGCAATTAGGGGAAGTTTTTAGAATCGAACAGAGGTGTGATGTGAAGTACATTAAGATGGAGTGCTCTGGGAGCAACGAGTCGAGTCATGTGAGAGTTGGGGCAGTTGGAAAGAGTCGGCACAGCGCTACCTCTCCTAATTGTCCCTCATTATCGAGCAGTTTCTACAGAAATTCTTAATTTATAATCGACAGAAGAATAAACCATTGTTAATTCTACAATTTATTCAAATTGTGCGAACTAATCCCTAAATATCCAATTTTTTACTCGCTTTACTGTTATTACAACAACCTCTAACACACTGACTCTAGCTGCAGGTAATCACCAACGTGAGATTCCCAGTAATATCACGCGCAAATTATTGCTCGATAGAGCAATAACGCCCCTGTGAATGGAACTCACGCTTAAAACGCAGCAATTAACTGCACACTCACGCCGGCTGAGCGCCTTGTCTCATTGATCGATCGCCCGAGCATCGCTGGAGGGAGCCGTTGCGTCTTCATCGCGCCGTGTTAATGACAGTCCAGGTGGCGATTTTTTCGGCGCTCTTCGCTGTTTTTTGGAAGATTTTGTGCGTCACGAAGGTGCATTGCCCAGCAGCGAGCGTTGGAGCAGACAGCCGACCTTACGCCGCCTCCTCCCAGCCTCCGTTAATTACGAGGCGCGTGCATGCCGACCACGCTGCCTCCGGCTACTTTTTGGAGGCTGCAGTGCAGACGGACGGAGACGGGCGGAAGAAACATCAAAGCGACTTCTGGAATAAGGCCTTCTAGGAGCAGTTGCCGGTGGGCGGCACGGAAAGTAAAACTGTCGATATCAGATCAGGGAGCAGAGCAGCTTTAGTGTGAGGACACAGCACAGCTCACATAACTTTGTGAGCGACGACCGAGCGAAAAAGGTAACTGGAAAAGAGAGGGAGAAGCACGGCCACAATTAGCAGTCTTTTAGTACAGTGAAATAGTGAAAAAGTTCAGTTATCCATTGATTGGTTTCTAAATCGATTCTGTTTTGATTAAGCTCAAAGCGCAGCGAGATCCACACACCAGTTACATAACTGTGGGTAAGACATCTTCGCTACTAAGATAACCTTCAGTATCATACTTATAAAGTGCTAAGTGCTAACAATAACAGGATTAATTTCACTTAAAGAAGGAGAATAGCTCAGAAAATTGTACATTACGGCTATTTAGTTTAAGAACCAAGAATGTATTTCCACATTCTACTTTTCATCTGAATTTTACGAAATCGCTTCTCTCTCTCTCTAACTCAGCTAAGTTTTCCTGCTTGAAAAGTAAATTTAATGGTTAATTGTACTTGAACTGGTAGAACATCTACTGCCAGCATGTGTACAGCCTGAGTGTCCATCTGAAAGAGCCTCTTTAATATCTTTGTGTTATTCTCAGATGTTTCAAGCGGCACGCGAATATCTCATGACGCGGTTGCGTGCAGGCACGAGGAGAGAGGGACCGGAGGCAAGACCGCCCCTCCCGCCACGGCCGCAGCACCCGACACCGTCTCCATGAAAGCTATCAAGTTGCTCTCATAATTAAGGGCAACATCGCCGAGCCTTCAAAAGAACAGCGACTGCCGAGGCTTCCTCAAATCCTGCTCTTCTTCTGCAGTCTTTCGCGCCTTGTTAACGTCAGTTGGTGGCAGCGCACACTTCCAATCTCCAGTCTCTTCAACTCACGTGTTGGACTATATTACAGCTGCTAATTTAACATATTTAAAGCCTGTAAGGTATAACATCAAAGTTAATTATAGCTTTTCATTTCGATTTTGTTCAACATGTGAGCACAGGACTAAGATGTGAGCATAGGACTATTTTGAAGTTGGATTCACTGTTAATAATTTTTTGCATGATTGTGGCATACATTCCGCGACTTCATCCCATATACGCTGAAAGGAACACGCTGAGAGAAAGGCAACATCAATGTGGTAATTTTAGGAATTTTGGAGTTATTTGGTGCGGTTTGAACAGTTGTTGGCGCTGCAAATCCCTTAGGGCGACCCAGTGTATCCTGTTGGGGATTTTTTTAAGTTTTGGAGCGGCTGCAGACGAATCTGTTAGCACTTGTGAGGACGTGACGAAAAGGACGTTATCGATTGCAACCTTTGGCGCTTGTCTACGAGTCTACGATCTTCCGCCCACCTTTTTTTAACTGTCAGTAGCTTGTGTGTCTGAGTTTTTTTCGAGTCAATTTAAATTTCAAACTTTAATTGATATTTTTCAATCATTCAGAGTGCCGATATTAAAATTGACAGGCCCTTGTTGCCAACCTATTGACAGGCCCTTGTTTGTAGTCTTCTTTTGAAAAAATTGAGAAAAATTTATAATAATTTTTAATGAATCGAAAACAAAATCTTTAGTGAAATTAGAACACACCTCAGATTTAAGCGCACTCTGGATGATTCCTCATGCTTGCTTTCATCTCTTTTTTTTTTATTTTCTCTCTTCCCTGAGAGGCTCAGTACTTAATACAGGCCACTCAGGAGCATATAACTTTATATCTATGGGAATTAGCACTCCCAAGGGGAAAATGTAAGGTCCCGAGCTTATCGTTAGGTCGGCTTTCCTATAGTTAAACAGAATAGGTTTTTAGTTTTTTTGTTACACGCCATCTGTTTTTGGTTCACCGCTGTCTTATTTTCAGCGACTATTATTTTCTTCTTCGACTTTTGTATTTTTCTATAAACTCATTTCCTGGCTTGCTGTTTCCATGCGCAGTGGATCTCGTGCGAGAACTTACCTTGTGCATAAATTCCCGGCTCCCTTTAACTCCACACCAAATGGTGCCTCCCTTTTTACTCTCCTTCGAGAACTTTTGTTGTGGTTGGGGAGGCTTGAATTAACTCATCTAGTATTATCTAAATCCTCACTGGAAATGAATTTCTTGAGTGAGAATTCTTACGGATTCGAATTGACAGTTTGAAATGACTTGAAAACTCAGTATCACCCTCTTTCTAAGCCTGTTTTTATTTGTCAACCAATTGAAACCTTTTTTGGTTGGTCATTTGTCCTCGGTTAGGGCTATGTATGTTTAGTTGGCTCAGACTCGCCCTCGTACTCACGCTACTGAACTTTTCTTAGGATATGAATGAATCTTGAGACTGTGGTACTAACTCAGCGGCAGGATACTTATCTTCGGTCAGTGTTTATCTTGCGAGCCAGCCTGTTAACGTGTATATAGGTACGCCCTCCAAATATATTCCAAATTATTATAAAATTGTTGCCAAATTTGAATTAAATTGACGTAGAAGCCTTCGATAAGCCTTTTTACTACTTTAAAATTGTAGTCATACCTAATTCACACACGTTGACAACCTGTATTTGATTTCCTAATTCTATTCATTTTTTGTCTTTAATTAAGGATCTATTCTAAGAATCGAACGTTACCTCTCGTTGCTACCGCCATTCTTTCTGTTACTAGGTGAACTTCTCAGGAACATTTTTAAGTAAATCAAGGCATCTGACGAGTGAGTAGAAATTTATCAAATAAACATTGAACCGTGCAATTTATGCTATCTACACAAATCCTCTCTAATAAAGAATTGATCTTAATAACCTTCCTCCTCAGATTCCAGGCTTCCCATTTCTTGGCGTTTGTTGCAATTCTTCCTCTACCGATTCTTCTCACCATGTCTGATGCTTTGGTGCAGCGCAGGTCTGCCTGCATGTAGGAGAAAGATCACGCCAGAACTCCACAAGGCTGAGGAGGCGGAGTTCCCTACTCGGTGAGATGCAAGTTTACTGCGAGGAGATCCGGCGGAAAATTAGACCAGGTGAGAGCGTGCCGTGCGATATAGAGCGTCATTAATAGTCATTAATCAACGCAGAAAAAGGAATTTTTATATAAGAAGGTGGATGCTCGATCAGAGCAACTACGCGTCCAAGCTGGAAATTAAGCGCAAATACCCCGACAAAGCCAAAACAAAGAAGAGTCTCCATCCTTCCCATATAGATGAAAAAGTACGTTATTTTCAAAGGATTTGTATTTAGCGGTGAGAGTAGAGACCTGTGAAAATTTTCCACTGTTTATTATAACGTAACAGTTTCGTTGGACAAAGAGCTTCTTTCGCTAATTCTGCCGGGTTAACTCACTTGAAAAGTAATTTGAGAGGTCATGCGCTGAAACTTGTTGAGCATTTAGCGTAAATAATGATAGTTATGTAGCAGGAATTTAAAAAAAAATCTCGTGCATAATAGTATGTGTACAAATTTGTTCGGTTTAGAATGTTAATTCGACAACTCGCACTCGGACACTTGAGTTTTAATCTCTCAACTACGAAGTAAAATCGCTCAAATTGAAAGATTTGACTTTTCAATCTCTCTACGAGTACAGGCAGATGTGATAGGAACGCTAAATATTATGAATTTGTTTAATTTCTCTAATGAAAGGAAACGTACTCTTAAAAACCATCAGTAACTTTTGTGACTCAGACTGCAAAGCTCATACTTCTTTTGCTACTTTTGAGCGACAGCCATGAAAATTTTGTCTCAGTCTACAAAAGTAACAATATGATTTACTGCAGTGCATATCTAACTCTCCAGGCCAGGGTTGAGAGGAGTGCTGCGCTTAAACTCTGCAGTAATTGTCAAAAAGAGTGCGAGAGATTGTAAAGCATCTTTGGTTTTAATTATGAACGAAAGTTTTTAAAAAATAAAAATCTTGGCGCTGCTCTGTGCGAGCGAGATAATATTTCAGAAATACAGTCTATTTACTACTATTTGTTTCAATTCATCGTAGAATTAACAGGCAGTTTACTTATCACCCGCGACCGCCCTACACATACGGACGGAAAAGAATATCACTGATGTACGCTTTCTGATAGATTCAGGATCTTAACGTTCCTATATATTCCAAGTGCGGTCACTGATCTATGGAAGTGCCGTGAACTCGTTAGTTCGCCTAATTACTTGGTAAATTCCCATTTGAATGAGGAATTGAAAATGTTCCTGGAATAAGTTTAAATGAAAGGTAAAAAAAAACCAACATCGTGATAAACTTGTTTACTCGCAAACGTTTCGAGATTCATAGATTCCATCATCAGAGCTGGAAAAATATGATAGAAAATACATACATAGATTAATTACACAAATTAATGAAGTCAGCAATGAAAAACGCAAGGAAATCATTTCAGGAGAACCTAAATAAAAGTTTAAAGCCTCACACAACTTGAAACTTCAAACCCTAAACATGAGCACCCAAAAGACACACACGCACTCATGCACGAACATCTAAATAAATACGCAGTCAGACAGGAATTCCGAATGTTTGGAAGTAGGGGAAATGAATAATTTGGTTGCACTGGAATCACTTCACTGAAGAATTTTGTTAGGGAATGTATGTGGTGATTCTAAAATGCTGATTTTTCTTATAGCGCAACAATCCTAATGAGAAAAATAACGAGTCTGAATAAGGTATTGGGAGCGAGTGGTGACTGCAAGGGGAAATTATGAAGCCTTCTTCACTCGGGGAAATAATTTCTATATAAGGTCGAGGAAGAAAAAATGAAATGTTGTAACAAGTCACGTACAAGCTGGTTTTGAAGCGTTTACATCAAGCCACTTAATTATCCCTCATCCAAGACTCCACGGTGCATGACGGAGAGACTAATGATCACCATCAGACACCACACTGCAAGGCTCTTTAATAAAAATCCACACCCGAAGTCGGAAGGTCCAAAATTGCAAAATTGGCCTACTGGCCAGAGTCCTCAAGCTAGTTTAAACTTTTTCAAATAAAATGTATGTAAAATAACATTCAGCGTATGGCAAGCCAAGGTTGCTAGATGCTGAGTGCTCGTTAAGGTCAAATTCTATTTAACAGAAGCCGACTCGAGGATTTTGACCAGCAAAAGACAGTCTGGCTATATTAGGAGGGTGAGGACGCTCGAGCAACGGAGGCACGGAGTCAACGCGCGTGATATTCTACACGATGCAATCAAGCAACTTCAAATCGAACCTGGTAACTTTCTCATCAATTGCACGGACGGAACCCTCGCTACTGCAGAGCTGGTGTCCGTCCTCCCTTCCCTCGTCCACCATATTGCCTTCTTGTCCATCATATTGCCCTCCTTGTCCATCATATTGCCTCCTTGTCCATCATATTGCCTCCTTGTCCATCGTACTGCTGAGCAAGACAAGCGCAGAGTCGGATTAGGGAAGAAGACTGCAGTGCGGAGTGGCTGTGTCAAGCGATTTAAATCTCCCTTGTAGAGGTTAAGGCAGACCGGCCAGCAGGGAGAATTTTAACCACCTGAAAAGGTATAGGAACAACGAAGGTGATACAGAAAAGGTACACAGAGGACGACAAACCGACCCAGTAATAATTGCGACGAAGAGCGAACAGGCTAGAGATTTGAAGAATTTGAAGTTAAGATGTATACATCAAAAATACAACTCATAAAGCAAGCTAGGAATTCGCAGTACCGATAGAAAATCACATCTCTAGTGAAGTAAAGTAAAACGTAACAATTGAACGAAACAGTCAAATAAACATTATTAAATTTGCCACCTCCCAGCAATTTTAAGACACTCAGAACCTGATCATTTCTGACCCTCACGGCTTCAAGTACTATTTAACCTCAACGTGCAAACTTTATTTTAAATCATTGCGATATACTGTAGGATGTTAATGACAACTGACTTACACTATCCTTAAATACAAAATTTTGTAATGGTCGTGAATTCATAATTTCAACAGATATTGTTTACTGTAAACTAACCTCAGAAGTGGTCAGAATTGAAATGCAGAATATGGCTATTAATGTCTGCAAGATTAACCTTAAATTACGATATCATCAAATTTAAATTTTTATGAATAAAGAGGGTGATAAAATAATAATAAACAACTTAGTGCCGAATTTTTAAGGGTGAAATAATGTCAATGAGAGTGCCACTACCAGCGGAAAAATATATACAAATAGAAATAATGTCGCCAAATGTATCTAATTTTGTGATATTGCATAATCGAGATGAGAAAAATTCTGCTGTGACAAAATTTCACCATTAACCAGTCTTAAACACAGAATACTATAAGAATATCGAGCAAACATCCGTAGTTTCTAAGTTGGGACTGTAGCTTTTGTTATGAAGTGTGCGGCGACTACAGGATCATAGGGAAATTTTTTTTGAGAGTTAAATCTTTAGCAAAATTCAAGAGCGCATCCGTGCGTGCATGAAATAAAACAGATCTGAAAATTACATCTCATTTATGCATAATGTTACAAAAAAGCCGTGAAATTCCTTGGCAAAAATAAACTTATGGAAAGCTTTTTAACGACTACATATTAAAATAACTCGTAGATCTGCGAATTAAAATAGAAAGGAAGAAATGTCTTGTCACTGATCACTGAGCATACTTGAGACAAGCCACGTACAAATTTCGTTGTAAGGTTACCACGACTGGAGTTATTATCACACCCGCTTGAGCTCTGCCTGAAACAAGGACATTCCCACAGCCGAGCCACACCGGGAAATAAGTCTCAATCGGATCCACCGAACTTCACAACGTCAAAGCCAGGCCCGCACAATGGAAGTCACTGAGAGGCGCAAACACTATAATATATAGATGTGATTTATATACCTTCTGCAGGCTCTCCACTCACCTACAGTTGCTGCGTTGTATAGGAAACACCGCATTGTGTCCTGAGAGACGCTGTGGGCGCACAGGCCCAAAGACTGCCCGCTTGTCGCGTCGTGGGAGCTGTTGTGGCCGCTCAAATTGGATGTTCTGCCGTGACTGTTGCTGGCGATCACTCAAGTTTCTCGAGCTCAATTGGACGTCTATAATAAAGAAGGAAAGTTTACTCACAATAGTGAAGGGAAATCTGGATTGTCAAGTGCAATTTGAGTCCCAAGCACGATCGCTGGGCGAACTTGATTCATTTTGCCGAGGCGTGAGGATGGTGATTCATGCCTTGGGTGTCGAACACTGACCGTGTGTAGTGTACGAGTCAAAGCATTGTAAGCAGGCATTGACATCAGGAAAGGCTCACAGTGAAAGTCACATTATGTCTCTCCGGTTAGATAGACTTGTTGGCATAACAGAAGAAAGCTAACGAGTAACACACACAAGCCTGATGACCAATAAAGTTTTATAAGGAAGTGTGCTCGAATTTTTTGGATTGAGGCAATTTAATTTTTTACAGAAGAACCCCCTCAGGGGATTGACCCAGTGTATCTAAGGCAATCACTACTCTAAGATTGAAAAGATGATGTTCCGAGTTTCTTTCTTTCGAAATAAAATGGCTTGTCTTATTTTGAAAGGACAAATTTTTTATCGGTTCACTACTGTTGATCCTTGTGTCAGTAGTTATTTATTTCATCTTTAACTCTTATCTTCTTTCAGAAATTTCTTGCGCTGTTTTTATGGGCAGGGTGTGAGGACACACCCAGGGCGCAGGTCCTATATAAATTCAATTCCAAACTAAATAGCATCTTTCTTCTTCCTCTCTCGAGAATAAGTTACGTTATTTAGGGATGCTTAAACTGGCTTATAATTTATCTCGGAGAAAATCTATTTGCCTCATCATTTCAAGGCCGTGTGAGGTCCGATGGTTACCTTCTCATCTTTTAATTAGCAATCGCATCCTCACAGCATTTGTTCACTCGGGTGAGCGAGGCCTGTGTCAGCTGTGGTGTGCTGGGGTATAACCACAGCTACTGAAAAACCGCATCAGTAAGCTGGCCCCACAGCGTAGTTGGTTCCTGTCATTTAAGTTGCGCTTACGCACACAAACATTCACTCTCACACGACCTAACGCACTCACGATGACGTTAATACGTGCAGCCACACCTGCGGGAAGTTCATCGACCCGCAGCGCTGCTTGGAATGTTTTTCTTGCGACTGACGACACTCAGAAGCCTGATGTTTGATCAATTTACGGTATTGTTATTGACCAATCTGAGTTCATCTAAGTAGGGTTCGTAACTGTGTGGGTAACCAGATGCTAAATTCTCTTTATGTTATAATTATATCTGAATAAACGAACTGTAGAAGGTATGCAACATAGCCAATTCCACTTTAAAGAATTTACGATGCACGACAACGAAATTGTTTAAAACTCGATCAAGCCCATGGAAGGTTTCAGATGCAGTGAGGCTCTGGTGTCAGGGTAGACACCTTAATTCAAATCGCTGAGGTGTACTCAGCAAGCCCATTTCATACGCTGGGCTGTGGCGTCTTGAAAACAACTTCAAAGAATTGAAAGTCTCTTCATTTCAGCTCTCAATAACAAAATAACAAATGCTGTCCCATAATAACCGCATTCATGATCCGTAGAAGTCAAGACGGTTTGGAGTGATCTAGAGCCTCAACACCCCTTCAACGCATGCCAAAGTAGTCGACTAAAGTGATGAAACGAGAAGTACACCAAAATTATCTTGTCATGTTCGTGTAATAAATGTTACAATGTGCGACCATGAGTAACTGCATGGGTTCGTAATATATAGAGTTCCACAATTTTTCAAAGCACAACTGAATTTTCAAGTAGAACTGACCGTAATATGGAAAAATGAAAAAGTTCTGCTGCGTTCATAGAAAAATGATAGCTGATCGTCGGTCTGCAGAACAACTTCAGGTACAGATAGTGCAGTTTCGTGAAGTGAAGCGGTGATACGCGTAAACAGTGCAATTTATTATTTCTATCTGACTGAGATAGCGCATTCAATCACCCAAGGGCAGAGTTAAAGAAGGTATCACATCATGTACGTCTATTGCCAGCTGCACTTTTCAAGTACCGTGCCAGAACTGACTACTTGACGCTAAGAGCCAGATGGTCTCTCCAAGAGCATAGAGTAATTATCGTTATCATTTCAGGGTCCAGTAACTATGGTTAATTGTGCCGTCTGCTGGTCTTCACACATTTGCATGTTTTGACGCGTGGAATGCAGTGCGTGAAACTCTGTCTGAACTCTTGCTGTACTATCGCAGGGTAACTTTTGAACTCTGCAATTTGATCTTAACTTCTACCTTGTCTAAATCGCGTAATTTGTGAAAAGTATTTGATATTTTACATCAACTAACCCAGCTGGGGCTGTCTTATTATTACGTAATTCAATTATCAGTATTTGAGGGTAAAACTCAACTCGTAAAATCCAATGTTGGTGCGTTTTTTCCTTGCGTCGTAAAAATTTACTCACTCAGCAAACAATTTTAGAAGGTAACGAGTTCTCAAATTTAAAAAGAACGAAATACAGCGCATGACCCACGTTAGGGAAATTTAACAATAATATTTCTGATTACTCCATTCGTGGGATTTTTCGCCATTTAACAGCATAAAAATTTCCTTCGTGAAAAGAGCCAACCTCGCGTTGGGTACTGATCAACTCATGAGACGCGAGATGAATTTACTTGGCTTAGACCTACTTTTGTGTGGCTTTGCTTCTTTCCCTATAATGTTCCTGCCATTGAATGTATGTGTTGGCGCTGGTGAAGGAAAATTGTATCGCTCTTACAATTAATATTTTATTTATCTAGTGGAATAATATCAGATGTGAGCTAATTTGATTGTATGTTTACATTAACAGTACATTTATCACGTGACGCTTTCAGGATTAGAGTACACAACCCTGAAGAAATTTGAACATCTGGGTTGTTCGTAGCTACTATTTGCTCTCATATAGTGAAAGGTTTTCTCTGTTTGCTACTATTTGCTCTTATATAGTAAAGGTTTTTTCTTTTGATGAAATTGTAAATTTACGTCGAAACAACATTTGCGAATTTTTTGTATCTTTCTGTACGTCGCGTTATGCTTTCAGCTTTTGGTAGAATAATAATGGGCCGAATCTATTCATTTGAGTTTTGGTTAGCAACAAATAAATGTGTTTGATGAGTGCATATAATATGCAGGCGTCTCTATACCGCACGGCTACAAGTTTCAACTTCAAATCCCGGATAGTAAAAGGATAAACATATTTTTGTCATTTTTCTGAAGAAGTAGCATTGAAAAAGCCTGAGAGACAGTGAAAGAGAGTATTCAGTCAGAAGGAGAACTAATGAAATTAAATCATATTCTGCTTTTTTGAATGCCGTCATCCGTGACGGCCCGTGTGTGCTATTATTATAATTACTTTCAGTGTTGTCACCATGCAGCGATTTCTAGCCTTCCTAGAATGAATGAGCAAAAACTGGCCGCCTATTCGTTTATTGTAGTCGGTAATTTCAGAAAAAAGTAATGATGCCCAACAAATTTTCGCATAAAAATTGATGTGAAGCGAAGGAAGCCAACACAATGTTTCGGTCGCTGAATGTCTGCGCCTGAGAATTGTAGTACGCGCTAAATTTTAAAAGATATGCGAAAGAAGTGCAGAAAGCTGCGTAAATTTGAGTGAGCTCAGTCATTTTTAGTCCCCTGGGAAGATGCAACGAGCCGAGATAGCACTACTTCATGTGCCTTCATTATTGTACTTCACACACTGACCAACGCAGCAAACATGTTATTTGGAAGAGAAATTTTCATTGATTTAATGTTAAATTCGTGCTGGGCCATACACTACACATATTTGAATTCGCAAAAATATGTCTACGGTTGCACATTACTGACCTCTATTTATTCCTAACAATACATGGGTTTGGAGCGCAGAACTGTCATTACAGTGTCATTTAGTTTATGTAAAAGAAGAAGCTGATTCATATTCCCAATGTTCATTTTCTCTGTTGAAATATAGGTCCGGCTAAGCGATCATTGTCATTTACATTTATCGGGAAGCTCTATCGAAAAACGCTGAGAGTTATGCCAAATGTTGCGGTCAGTAACCGCGTGAGTGCAATGCTGTTATGCAGGAGGCATTGGTTAGTGACAGAACGGATGATGTTCAGAGGACTGTACAGCGCACACGTGACTGTACCGCACACTCAACAGCCGCAGCCAATGGCAGGCCTGGGATTGGCAGGTGGTATCGGCAGGAGGGAGAGAGACAGAGAAAGAAAGAAAGATTAGAAGTTAGAAAGAGTGTACACAGAAGTCGTGTACTGTATGTTGTTCATTAAACGGCACACAAAATAGTACTCGAGAAACGGATGACAGGTCAAGTCAAATCAGTTTCTTGTATAAGGCTTCTATGTACTTCTAAAACTCTGATATCCCTGTTGCTTTGGTTGATTGGTTGTGTTCGTGGTTGCCACCGTCCATACTCGGTTCTCGGTAATCACATGCGACAAAGTTACGGCTCCGTGAACCTGCTCTCAGTAATAACACTGCGTAAAAAATTCGACACCTTACTTCCAGCAACGAGCAAAATTCCCACCCTTGCTGCATTGTGAGTTTACTCTCACTTCAATTCAACGAGTTCACTTCACTTCTCCTTACAATAATAACTTCCAAAAATTAATTACACTAACAACCTGACCCAGCTGGTCAGCAACGATTGATTTGATACCTGCGCAATACACTTGGAAATGAAAAGCGCGTATGTTAACGACGTAACGCCCTAATGATACCAGCACACCTATTCTACCATGCACGATGTTGCCGTTAGTTTGCGCTCGATTTGTGCAAGTCCACCCATTGAAATCAACACTAATTCAACTTCAGTCAGCTACAGGATGCACATATTGTGAAGAATCACTATATGTTCAAAGACGCACAGGATGGACACAGTGTAAACCAACTTTAAAAAATCATATTCTTTTGCAAGTACATATTCCCTCTGTTGTTGAGAAGTCATCGCAATGCCCCACATGCTCCCACTACCATCACGTCCCACACACTCCCACTGCCATAACGTCCCACGTGGTCCCACTACCATCACGTCCCACACGCTCCCACTGCCATAACGTCCCACACGCTCCCACTACCATCACGTCCCACACGCTCCCACTACCATCACGTCCCATACGCTCCCACTGCCATCACGTCCCATACGCTCCCACTATCATCACGTCCCATACGCTCCCACTACCATCACGTCCCACATGCTCCCACTATTATCACGTCCCACACGCTCCCACTACCATCACGTCCCATACGCTCCCACTGCCATCACGTCCCACGTGCTCCCACTATTATCACGTCCCACACGCTCCCACTACCATCACGTCCCATACGCTCCCACTGCCATCACGTCCCACGTGCTCCCACTATTATCACGTCCCACACGCTCCCACTACCATCACGTCCCACACGCTCCCACTGCTATAACGTCCCACGTGCTCCCACTATTATCACGTCCCACACGCTCCCACTACCATCACGTCCCATACGCTCCCACTGCCATCACGTCCCATACGCTCCCACTACCATCACGTCCCATACGCTCCCACTACCATCACGTCCCACATGCTCCGACAGACAGAGTAGTCTCATTAGCTCCCCAGGCTGCCTGTCTCCCACGAACTCCCCCTGGTTGCTTGACTCCCACATATTCCCTCGGTAGCTTGACTCCCACGGACTCCCACGGACTCCCACAGACTGGCAGACTCCCACTTTAAGGTGTCGATTTTCATTTTACGCACTCAAAATTCAGTTTTTTGCAGTTTTTTACTATAAACCAACACCGCGTTTCATTGCAGACGTCACCGCCCGAGACTTGGAACTTTCCTCCCTGCGTGTCCTTTGCATAAATTCTGATCAGATCTGTCAGAGCGTAATTCAGAATAATTTTTACATGCCAGTTTCGCATCTGAGAAGCCATGCTTTTTGAAAAAACATCATGCAACGATGCTGCTAAGATTGAAAACCCTTTTAGTTCATGCTAGAGCGCTAAGACAAAATGGGGTGAAATCTCGTACACAACCCATGACAATGTATAATACTCATATTGAACTCAAGGGATTTATTCCATAACAATGCACAATACTCATGCTGTACGTTATCAGGACCGTATTGTGAGTATCTGTGATACAAGCGCGTTCAAATGAACTCAACACCCGTAGTTCAGCCATACTGACGCGATCACACTGAAGGTAGCGGAGGTCCGGCCACCTGGCCCGCAGCGCGTGTCTGAAGGCGGTCGGTCACAAAGTGCAGGTGCACAAAAACGTCTTCAGGGAACAAGGAAGTTCGGACGAGTCTCTTCCAGACAGACAAGCAGGTGCCGCCGTCCTAAGGCTACCGGTACATCTGAAGGCCCTGGGGTGCCAGAGTAAGGTGCGTCTGCAGCTGTGTGTCTCCTTGAGTGTTCGCCACTCAGTTGTGGCAGCATTAAGATGCGCGAGCTTTATGAAGTGGTGTTGCTCTAACTATGCTATTCTTACTCAAGTTTTATTGCACACTGTTGTACACCACCGGTCAAAAATGATGGTATTATGTAATGATCAATAAGGCACGTGAATCAATGAATTTGGGTGGTAATATAAAATAACATGGATATTTGTTTACTTGAACAACTAACAGTATGCTATTAGCGTATTTTTGACACAAGTTCCATTCATTCTTGAATTTTCAGTTTATTAATATTTCACAAAAGTACATCTAACAAATTTGTCAATCACATCAAGACCCGAAAATTAAATGTTTATGCCCGTGAGGCAGTGGAACACCTATCGAAGTTACGATCATCAAGGCATGAAAAAAATAACAGTGTGATAATAAAAATGATAATTAAGGACGTGAATAATTAAAAACTGTCCAATAGCAGCTTAGTCTCGTTCAATTAGGGAATATTAGGAGCACGTTTTATAGAGGAGTGGGATTCAGGAAACGTGTATATTATGCCGCGAAAACCCGTATAATTCTGCTCCAAGAAATTTTGCGGTAAGCTGATGAAATTCATAGGTGGAAATGAACCTCAGTCATCGACAAAATAATATTACATTGAGCTTACTAGTGCACTGAATTTGTGAAATTACATTGGGCAAAAGTGTGAATTCCATTAGGCAAATATATTTCAGTGATAATAGTTCGTTGTATGAAGGAACAAAATGAGCAGTCATTCGTGCATCCGACTGCTGTGCGGAAGAAGAAAACCAAAATGTAATATGAACTTCCATTGCTGTAGTCTACCCACCGACACATGTCACACATGACCCTGTTGTTCTCCCTGAAGCTCACAATGCATGTTTTTCAGTACAATATTGACCAGGAACGACCCACCAAAGACCCTACTTTTCCAATTCCCATTTCCTGTGCTTACATCAGCTGACTTCCTATGGGAATTCATCCGTCCTGCTTTTTGGAATTAATCCACGACCGCTTCCTGCCGCTGCTCTTGCATCCTTCCTGTTTATTCCTCCATTCACCTGCCCTCCATCCTTCCCGCCTTCCTGTCCGAGCGGGGCTGGAGGCTGCGGTCGCCCACTTGCAGCTCGCGCGAAATTTGGCGCCAAGTTCAAAGCGCGCTGCTGTTGCGGTAGCCCGCTGCTGACTGCGGTCATGTTTGCACAATGGCTAGTGAGATCATGTGCGGTCTGCTGCTGGCGTCCCTATGCTCTCAGTGTGAGTGGCTCATCGTGAACCATCGTTTCAATAGTTTAAGAGTGAGGTGGTAGTAGCCGCAAACACCCAAAGCATGGTGAAATTCTTACTATATCGGTTATTATGAGATTTCGTGGCTGATGAAGCTTAATAGGTTCGAGAAACTTTCTCGGAATATAACTAGTCTGAATTAGCTGAAGTTCATCCCAACTGCCGCTGCCGTGAGGGACGTTGTTTAGGTACATGCTTTTAAAAATAAAATCAGCAGACACTCTTCGAAAGTGATAGATTGGAAACCTTCTCTATCGGTATAATAAATTTGTTAAATACAACCACCATCTTCTAAATGACTCTAAAAACTTGATCGTGCAAGTGCATTGCTTCATTTCTTTTCACGTTAGATTAGTGGGGCTTTATTAGAACATTTAGCTAGTAGAGTTTTTACTACAGGGAGACAACTACCGAGGACTTGAGCAACAAACGTGCCAGAACGTTTCTTGTTGTAATTTACGATATTTTCCTCATTTGAGCCAGTATTTTACGATATATAACACAGCAAATAGCCCTGTGTAATGAGTACATAAAAGAGATCACTCGGCACTCCACACGCGTGTGCTACGACCAAGTTGCCTCAAATGTTGCCGTCGTAAAGACGTCAAAGTTTGCCTGCAATCCTCAGCTCATGACTTTGCGGGCAATATCAAGGCGTTTTTTTGATAGAAATTTTACCGAGATGTTAGCGCACAATTATTATTGAATACTAACGTACCCTTTCTGCCCAAAATGGCGGCATCAATTACTTGTCATGCAGATGTCCGTTTTAAAGTTCATTTTCTCCTGCATAAATCTTTTACCTTATTCTATTAGTTGGTCAGCTTGAAAAATACAAAATTTTACACTGAAGTGAGCAAACTATTTCAAAACAAATGTTCGATAAAACACATAAATCATTCAATTAAGTTAGTAACGATACCCTTACCTTCTTTTTCCGGAGAAAATATATAATTTTGGTCGCCCTATGTGGAGACGATATATTACTTTGGCGGCTAAAACGCAGAATGCCCCAGCGTCAAAGTAAAACTGGGTGTGACCTAATTATTGATTGATTGTGTCTGCATCTATGATCTCTCATCTTCAAATTCATTTTAAAACTGAAGAGTGCATCCGTGCGCAATACTCGTGTGAAGGTAACAAAAGAGGGGTTTAATAAAAATCTCTTCTAAAGAAAGTAATTGAATCCTGCTTACGAGAGCAATAGTTAAGGACATAAGGACAAAGTATGTATTCAATACGCATTATACCTACTATTTTCCCATCTGATACTCAAAGCCTAGTACGGTTGATGCAAACTTACAAACGCACAATTAAACGCCCCAGATAATATTTTTTAACAGCGTTGATTTCGAATTCTGTAGCAGAGATCAATACCATACTTTTCACTAACTGAGCCGTGCAGTTGAGCAACTCTGTAATCTAACCTAATTGAACACGCAGTGTTTGAAATAACTTTATCCAGACGCACATAAGAAATACTAATACAAAAGCACTCGTTTATAAATGGAGATTCAACATTCAACACATCAGTTCGTTTGTATATGAAGATTCAACATTTAATACATAAGTTCGTTCATAAAGGAAGATTCAACATTCAACACAGAAGTTCGTCTATAGATGAAGATTCTATATTCAACACGTTAGTTCGTTTATAAATGAAGATTCAACATTCAACACATTATAGTGGAGATATATGCTCTCATCGTCGGATATAGCGGCGATGCACCTGGAGTTCCTTAACTCGATCAACAGCTACAGCAATGTGCTCAACGCTGTTGTTAGCGCACGTTGTGGTAGAGGTGTCATGGTGGCCCTGCCTAGCGTGTGTATACGGTGTACTTGCACTGTGTACCTGCACTTTGTACCTGCACTGTGTACCTGCACTGTGTACCTGCACTGTGTACCTGCACTGTGTACCAGCACTGTGTACCTGCACTGTGTACCAGCACTGTGTACCTGCACTGTGTATCTGTACTGTGTACCTGCACTGTGTACCTGCACTGTGTACCTGCACTGTGTATCTGCACTGTGTACCTGCACTGGGTACCTGCTCTGTGTACCTGCACTGTGTACCTGCACTGTATACCACCACTGTATACCTGCACTGTGTACCTGCACTGTGTACCTGCATTGTATATCTGCACTGTGTACCTGCACTGTGTACCTGCACTGTGTACCTGCACTGTGTACCTGCACAGTGTACCTGCACTGTGTACCTGTACTGTGTACCTGCACTGTGTACCTGCACTGTGTACCTGCACTGTGTACCTGCACAGTGTACCTGCACTGTGTACCTGCACTGTGTACCTGCACTGTGTACCTGCACTGTAAACCTGCACTGTGTACCTGCACTGTGTACCTGCACTGTATACCTGCACTGTGTACCTGCACTGTGTACCTACACTGTTTACCTGCACTGTGTACCTGCACTGTGTACCTGCACTGTGTACCTGCACTGTGTACCTGCACAGTGTACCTGCACTGTGTACCTGCACTGTGTACCTGCACTGTGTACCTGCACTGTGTACCTGCACTGTGTACCTGCACTGTGTACCTGCACAGTGTACCTGCACTGTGTACCTGCACAGTGTACCTGCACAGTGTACCTGCACTGTGTACCTGCACTGTGTACCTGCACTGTGTACCTGCACTGTGTACCTGCACTGTGTACCTGCACTGTGTACCCGCACTGTGTACCTGCACTGTGTACCTGCACAGTGTACCTGCACTGTGTACCTGCACTGTGTACTTGCACTGTGTACCTGCACTGTGTACCTGCACTGTGTACCTGCACTGTGTACCTGCACTGTGTACCTGCACAGTGTACCTGCACAGTGTACCTGCACTGTGTACCTGCACTGTGTACCTGCACTGTGTACCTGCACTGTGTACCTGCACTGTGTACCTGCACAGTGTACCTGCACTGTGTACCTGCACTGTGTACCTGCACTGTGTACCTGCACTGTGTACCTGCACTGTGTACCTGCACTGTGTACCTGCACTGTGTACCTGCACTGTGTACCTGCACTGTGTACCTGCACGGTGTACCTGCACGGTGTACCTGCACAGTGTACCTGCACTGTGTACCTGCACTGTGTACCTGCACTGTGTACCTACACTGTGTACCTGCACTGTGTACCTGCACTGTGTACCTGCACTGTGTGCCTGCACTGTGTACCTGCACTGTGTACCTGCACTGTGTACCTGCACGGTGTACCTGCACAGTGTACCTGCACTGTGTACCTGCACTGTGTACCTGCACTGTGTACCTACACTGTGTACCTGCACTGTGTACCTGCACTGTGTACCTGCACTGTGTACCTGCACTGTGTACCTGCACTGTGTACCTGCACTGTGTACCTGCACTGTGTACCTGCACTGTGTACCTGCACAGTGTACCTGCACAGTGTACCTGCACTGTGTACCTGCACAGTGTACCTGCACAGTGTACCTGCACTGTGTACCTGCACTGTGTACCTGCACTGTGTACCTGCACTGTGTACCTGCACTGTGTACCTGCACTGTGTACCTGCACTGTGTACCTGCACTGTGTACCTGCACTTTGTACCTGCACTGTGTACCTGCACTGTGTACCTGCACTGTGTACCTGCACTGTGTACCTGCTCTGTGTACCTGCACTGTGTACCTGCACTGTGTACCTGCACTGTGTACCTGCACTGTGTACCTGCACTGTGTACCTGCACTGTGTACCTGCACTGTGTACCTGCACTGTGTACCTGCACTGTGTACCTGCACAGAAATAGCGTCAGAAAATAACGTCAGTGAAAGGCTTAAGAAATACATGCAAGATGAAAAACCTCGTCAAATTGTCAGTCAAGTTTTCATTACTAGATCTGAACAATTTTTTCTACAATTCTTTTCACGAAATTGCAAACACGTTATAGCCGAACAAAATAATCTTACTCCCAGGTGTTATTGAAAGAGTGTAGAAAAAACTTTACTCAACTGTAGAGCATTAATCGCCTGCCAATTTCATCCCATCTTCAGCGATACATTATAAAGTTGATGGAGTTATTTTTAATAGAATGCATTGATAAATGTCCTTCTTCAAGATCGCATCTGACTCACAAACTTTATCCAGTAATGCAAAAATTGACTCTTTTAATCTGCAGCCGTTCATCTTTTTTAACAGAGCGCCTTACGGAACATTCATAACTCATTGGCGCTTTTACCGCAAGCGAAACTCAGTTCTGCTTCTCATAATAAGAATTAAATTTTCACGGCGTCACAATACTATCGCAATTCATCAACAACCTTTCATTCAAAACAGGAGCTCGGGAAATTTTCATTGAGAGATCTCAAAAGCCCACCTTACGACACCGTAAACCAGGTGGGGGCTGAAAAGACCACGCGTCCCTCCCCCACTCCTTCCCCCTGCTCCCCAGGAGCTAGGGGGAATCCCAGCAGCACGCGCCACAGTTCCCAGCTGAGAGCATCAAAGCCGTGGGAACGGAGCACAAAAAGCGTAGTGGCGCAGCTGGAATGGGAACACCTGGCTTGGAACGGGCGGGAATAGCGACACCAAGCGTCGGCAGCTGCACAGCTGTGAGGGCCTCACTTATGAAGAGGTGCAATAAAAATCCAAGGCTTCGGGCGACAGCATCGTCATTGTGATCGTGATCTTCACGGCGAGAAGTGCATGTGGACATGAGAAAACACACGCTCAGCTCAATAAAGATTCATCTTTGTTTCAATCGTTCGGCACAATAGAGATTTATCTTTGTTTCAATCGTTCGGCACAATAGAGATTTATCTTTGTTTCAATCGTTCGGCACAATAGAGATTTATCTTTGTTTCAATCGTTCGGCACAATAGAGATTTATCTTTGTTTCAATCGTTCGGCACAATAGAGATTTATCTTTGTTTCAATCGTTCGGCACAATAGAGATTTATCTTTGTTTCAATCGTTCGGCACAATAGAGATTTATCTTTGTTTCAATCGTTCGGCACAATAGAGATTTATCTTTGTTTCAATCGCTCAGCTCAATGAAGATTTATCTTTGTTTCAATCGTTCGGCACAATAGAGATTTATCTTTGTTTCAATCGATCAGCACAATAAAGATTTATCTTTGTTTCAATCGCTCAGCTCAATAAAGATTTATCTTTGTTTCAATCGCTCAGCTCAATAAAGATTTATCTTTGTTTCAATCGCTCAGCTCAATAAAGATTTATCTTTGTTTCAATCGCTCAGCTCAATAAAGATATATCTTCGTTTCAATCGATCAGCACAATAAAGATTTATCTTTGTTTCAATCGCTCAGCACAATAAAGATTCATCTTCGTTTCAATCGATCAGCACAATAAAGATTTATCTTTGTTTCAATCGTTCGGCACAATAGAGATTTATCTTTGTTTCAATCGCTCAGCTCAATAAAGATTTATCTTTGTTTCAATCGCTCAGCTCAATAAAGATTTATCTTTGTTTCAATCGCTCAGCACAATAAAGATTTATCTTTGTTTCAATCGCTCAGCACAATAAAGATTCATCTTTGTTTCAATCGCTCAGCTCAATAAAGATTCATCTTCGTTTCAATCGCTCAGCTCAATAAAGATTCATCTTCGTTTCAATCGATCAGCACAATAAAGATTTATCTTTGTTTCAATCGCTCAGCCAGCTCAATAAAGATTTGTCTTTGTTTCAATCGCTCAGCACAATAAAAATTTGTCTTTGTTTCAATCGCTCAGCCAGCTCAATAAAGATTTATCTTTGTTTCAATCGCTCAGCACAATAAAGATTTGTCTTCGTTTCAATCGATCAGCACAATAAAGATTTATCTTTGTTTCAATCGCTCAGCCAGCTCAATAAAGATTTATCTTTGTTTCAATCGCTCAGCTCAATAAAGATTTATCTTTGTTTCAATCGCTCAGCTCAATAAAGATTCATCTTTGTTTCAATCGCTCAGCTCAATAAAGATTTATCTTTGTTTCAATCGCTCAGCACAATAAAGATTCATCTTTGTTTCAATCGCTCAGCTCAATAAAGATTTATCTTTGTTTCAATCGCTCAGCACAATAAAGATTCATCTTTGTTTCAATCGCTCAGCTCAATAAAGATTCATCTTTGTTTCAATCGCTCAGCTCAATAAAGATTCATCTTTGTTTCAATCGCTCAGCTCAATAAAGATTTATCTTTGTTTCAATCGCTCAGCCAGCTCAATAAAGATTTGTCTTTGTTTCAATCGCTCAGCACAATAAAGATTCATCTTTGTTTCAATCGCTCAGCTCAATAAAGATTTATCTTTGTTTCAATCGCTCAGCCAGCTCAATAAAGATTTGTCTTTGTTTCAATCGCTCAGCACAATAAAGATTTATCTTTGTTTCAATCGCTCAGCTCAATAAAGATTTGTCTTTGTTTCAATCGCTCAGCACAATAAAGATTTATCTTTGTTTCAACCGCTCAGCTCAATAAAGATTTATCTTTGTCTTAATCGCTCGGCACAATAAGGATTCATCTTTGTTTCAATGAACACATGGATTTTTCACTTCCCTGTATATTGAAGTACACTTTCTAAAAATAATCAAGAGTTATATTAATATGATGAGATCAGCTAACTGTAACATTACGGTGGAATTAATAAAACTGACGAATAAATATTGTAAAAACACAGTATTCTTCATTTTCAGTCGTGAGTTGTGTATCCTCTCGGTAACAGTCTATGGAAATTCCAGTGGTAGTTTACTCAGAGATTCGGAAATGAATAGAAAACCATGAACCCGTGAAATGAATAAAACTATGTGAAACATGAAGTATTTAGGCACATATTAGTATAATAAGATTCCCTATTCAATACCTCAGAAAAAATCAGTAAGGCACGCACTTGAGAAAATTACTTTAGACCCCGACATGTTCAAGGTCAAAGTAACATAAGCAGAAGTAAGATTTTGGAGTAATTTTGAAAGAAGTTGAAGACTGAGCCGCTGAGCGCGGAGGGACAGAGCCACGTCTTCAGACCGACGAACTGCATTTGTATCCGTTGAATAAATGCATTCTGTTGCTTTGAGCATCCATAGCAGCACAGCAAAACAACTTACAAATGAGATATTGTTAAGCTTTCTTATTTACTGAAATATGAAAAAGAATATGAGTACGGAAAATCAAGAAAACTATCACAAAGCTTATGAGGAATGGTGCGTCAGTGTGTGAGTGCGTGGCAGCTGAGTCTCAACAGTAACATTTTTGCGAATTTGGTTTGGCAATAAGATGTATTTAGTCTCGGATCCGTTCTCCTGGATGGTGCCCTATGTAATTGGGGCAATTTTTAGTGCCAGAAAATGAGCGTCGGTCATGACAACAGCTGCAACTACGGCTGCGGTCCCGGCCACTCTGGTGACTACACCACTACACCACCATCACCACCAGCACAAGATCGCCTACACTACAGCAGCATCACCACCAGAACAAGACCACCTACACCACACCAGCGCCACCACCAGAACAAGACCACCTACACCACACTAGCATCACCACCAGAACAAGACCACCTACACCACACCAGCGCCACCACCAGAACAAGACCACCTACACCACACTAGCATCACCACCAGAACAAGACCACCTACAGCACACCACCACCAGAACAAGACCACCTACACCATACCAGCATCACCACCACAACCAACACCAGCATCACCTTCGTCAGCTCGGGCATCAGCGGCTGTATACACACTGCACGAGTGTACGGCAATCAAACACACACACACACAAATATACTCACACAATACACACACACACACAAAAACACACACACACACAATACACACACACACACACACACACGCGGCGCGTGCTGCAGCTGTCGGGAATACGCGCGTGTGCGGGAATGATGAGGGTGCGCGAGACAGCTGGGGTGCGGCCAGCTGTGCAGCCAGCTGGGATGCCATAATGAGCTACCCAGTCTACACAATGGAGTGTCTCAGGCCCTGGGGCAGGATTTTCAACCAATTTACGCCACGCTACTGCCTGAACGAGTCACTTCTGTTTAGTGAACTGCTTCTTCTGTTGTTTTCGGGCTGATTTTTATGGTTTAAATCCGCAAATTTGAGTTTTTCATAAAAATTTTAGCCCTCCTGGAACTACTAACCTAACAATTCACCCATATTATGACTGCTTATTGTGCATAAATTTTACTAGAAAAATTTCAACTTTTAACCAGCGCGCCGCGTGACCGTGTCGACTTGAAAGTTAAGTTGAATTATATACCTCATCGCCGACGTTAGTTGGTTCACAATCTAGCTCGTGTAGACGTCCTCAGATGCACAGAAATTCATTGTGAAAGCCTCAAGTAAAAATTGATTTCGTGCCACGGCAGTGAAACTTTTTGAAACGCCTCCAGCTTCAGGGTTTGAGATCGTAGCACAGCGAGCTCCTCTGAAAAAAGAGTTAAAAGTTAGTGCGCAAATCAGAGGCGAGGATGAGCTTATATTCTTCTACGTAGGATCTCTTGAGTCGCATGCTCGTGCGTTTATCGAATGTTCTCGCAGAGGTGAGAGGTCTTGTCCGTAATTTATTTGACATAATACCTTAATTGCCATTATTGGTAGACCACATGTTGCACGTCTACAACTGAACAAATGGGCTCACATGGAAGCCTGGCATGTGAAATAATACTGAAATCAGGTAATGAAAAAACATTACTTCAATATTCAATTTTCGCTTCAATTTTGTGAACTTATTGTTACCAAAGTTTTCTTTCTCTCTAGAAATAACGGAAAAGTATCACAGTTGAAGTAAATGACAGTTTGCTGAAGCCGAACGAAGAAAGATGTTGTGAATTTTACTTGTTTGAAGAAATTAGCCAACGGCGTGCAGACGTTACACATTACACAGAAGTACAGGACGTCAGGAGACGTGCATTTGGTGTACACGTAATGCAGTCCTTTATCTCCCTGTGTACTCGCTATGTACAATGACGTGGAGTACACGCGATACACCAGCACCAGACCACGTGGAATACACGCGATGCACCAGCACCAGATCACGTGGAGTTCATCACAGGTAATCGATGCCGGCGACGGAGGCTCCAGGAAAGAGAAGCCTCTCGAGGAGGCAGATGGAGCTTCCTGCTCATTTTTGCCTCTTGTTTCTGATCACAGGAGAAATTAGACACCAACTCCGCCGCGATGCAGGAGTCTGCCGGGACTCCTTGGGTGCTCGAGTCTTGGAGCTGCAGCGTGACACGCGGCATTGCAACCCCTGCAGCGTACTTGGCTACTTTCTACATCTTTCTCGCCAGTCATCTCGATTTTACCATCCTTTGCTCTTTTTCTGAGAACTTTGTGTTAGTCAGACATCTTTTCCTGTCTGTGGGCTCTCTGTGGTGAATTGTCTTCTTATTCTTCTTTCCATAAGCATTCCGTGGGCCGACGGAACTTGGGTGTTTAACGTGCGGTGTATGAGGTCACAAAAAGACGCAGGCGTGTCACGTCACAATTACAGGCACGAGGTGTCTCAATACAATAAGATTCACAATGCCACGTTATGGTATCTCTGAGTGCCACAAAATGTCTATTTGTGCCGGCCTCCAGAAATACCCAAACTCCAGAGCGATGGTAATGCATGCAGTCACACTGCCCAGGTGTTATCGACAACTTACTACAGCTAATCTAATTCATGCTTTACGCACATCTGTTGGGTCGGGTGCCTACTTATAAAGCAGAGGGCAACGCCTCAACCCTTCAGTTCCTCAATTGTGAAGACGTTTTGTCATAGCCGCACCGCTTTGTTGCGGCGTGCAATGTTAGAATTGTACAGCTTTTTCTGCTGCGTTCAATGGTAGGTGCATGAGAGTGCGGTTACTCTGCATCACCACATGCGCTGCAATGCTGTGAACTCAGTGAGGCAGCAGCAAGACGTGCAGCGTTGCAGCACGCCCGCATGCAGCAGCTGGAGGATCTTCACCTCTCACTTGCGTGCAAGTATTCAGCTTCTCCCATCGGCTTCGCATGCTTTTTGTGTCGTGTAAATGTTGCTTTTCACGCGTTCTGCTTCTCAAGCCTTCTTCTTCTTTTGTCATTTGCTTCTCATGCCTTCTGCTTCTCAAGCCTTCTTCTTCTTTTGCCATTTGCTTCTCATGCCTTCTGCTTCTCAAGCCTTCTGCTTCTTTTGCCTTCGGCTTCTTTTGCCTTCCGCTTCTCATACCTTGTGCTTCTTATGCCTTCCGCTTCTCATTCCTTATCTTTCGTACGCATTTCACCTCCTGGCTCTCATGCAATTGTGCTCAAATTAATTATTCCCGTGCTGAGTCATAGGAAGAAACTAACTCATTCCTCCACTTATAAATATGCAAGACCGGGCCATCAAACATGATGGAATTATTATAAAGTTGACGTAATGTTTCATTCGTTAAAACTATTTTTGAATAAATTTTTTTACGTGTGTGTGGTTTACTCTTGATTCCTCCATTTTTGAGTAGGGATTACTCTCAAATAAATTGCAAGCAATGTAAATAGAGGTGGAAATACACAAATTTGCATTCATTACTTACATACAGTGTTCATGCGTCCACATCGCAGCAGAGTGATTGGGATACCAAACAACCAAGCAAACAGGCAAGCAAGCAAGTACCGCAACCGACTAACTCTGATGTATTATATTGATGAATGTTCGCTATATCATCTCGCTTGGACTAACTGAACAAGCCTTACATTACGTATTAGCTTTATTCAAATTAATGTAAACATGAGTCTCATGAACACGATGCGGTACCAGAAGGAACAAGATAAATGATACTGTATCTTGGCTACCGATTTTAATAACAGTCCAATTATTTGCTAGTTTTGAAGCTCATGCATCGTCGTATGGAATGAAATGCTTTTGAGTCAAGCAAAGATCTCCTTTGTAAGGAAACGTGCGTGATCTCACGAATACCTTGAGTGCTCGAAGTCTCAAAGTCTCCACGCAAAAATCTATACTATAATAAGAGCCGCGTCCGTCCGTCGGTCGGTCTGTCCGAAGCCAGCCGAAAGTGTGTGATGAGCGTATCTACATGTGATACAAGCTCCAGCCCTATATATTTTGACGGGCCGTGTTCACGCCGCCTCATCAGCTCTAGAGAGATTGTATTTTTTTATTTCTTACGGCCTTTCTCTCATTTCGCCCTCTTTTCTATTTCAAATAAAGGGGGGTGGACTAGTGCCAGATAATAAATGAATGTACACATTTATCAAATTTGGAGCTCTATCCGTAAAAATGCGGGTAAAATAGCCCAAGAAATTAATGAGTTTCGCGAATCAAAAGGTGCAGTCTGCGCGAGTGACTCACTCATCACTTGTCTGAGACCAGAGGCGCGTGTGTCTCGTATTTCACTTATACCAGACCACAAATGAGGTCCTTGGCCCCGATAGCATGCAAGTGTTGGGTTGTTGCTACCGGTGCCTGGTATTCCTGAGCCGCTTGTTATGGAGTGCGGCGCAGATGTTGGTTGATCTACCGCAGGTCATCGATCGCAGCTGACCATGAAGAGTCTGGCTGCAGTTCAGCTTTTGCAACAAAAGAAACCGAAATTTGTTAGGTCACTTTCGCTGGAGCGGAACACATGCGCTCTTTTCCTGCCGCAGTAATCGGCACCACGTTGGAAAGTGCGTGGGGCTGTAGCATATTTATTGGAAATTCCATTGTGGCATTTACGGGAGCCGTTTTATAAAAGAGTTACTCCATTTGCAAAAGACAAAAAAATTAACATTCCTTAGGCCCTTCCTTATACTGGGTGCGGCAGAACCTATTCAGCAATTTTGAAAAGTTATAAAATTTTGATAGGAGTATATAGAGATGAAATGTTATCATACTCGAAGTTAGCGGTAGTTAACATTTATAATCATTAAGTTATGAAAATAATGTCCTCAAGATAGCGGCCATTATAAGCAACACTGGTGGAGTCGGTCTATAAAGCTTTGCACAGCTATTCACACATATATACATTACGTGGTATGGCGTTGACTTCAACATTTCGCTCCCTCAGCTCTGGTAGGGTGTGAGGGTGCCGTTTAAATACCTTTACTTTCAGATATCTACACGTATAGGAACTTCAAATGTTCAAAATAGGTGACTTCGAAGGCCACCCTAAATCACTCCTTAGAGAGACCAGTCGTCCACGAAACATTCTTCGCAAAACAGTGAGTGAATTTCGAGCTGTGTGGCTTGTAGCCTCATCCTGTTGGAACCCTTAGTCCCCCAAACCCTCTTTCTCAAGAATCTCTTCAATTTAGGGCTGCACAAAACTGTACAACATAGTGACGTAACGTTCAGAAGTTACGGTCACGGTGATCATCCCTTCCTCCTCAAAGAAGTATGGGCCTATAACACCAAACCATAATACGGTACACCACACCGTTAGTTTAGGGGAACGTAGCTTAGTTTCCTGGATAAGTCGGGGGTTATTTAGTGCCCAGTAGCAAAAATTTTGATTATTGACACCACTCATCGAGCATTTGCTCTCACAGATTTTGGGGTTTTGCATAATTTGTTTGGGTAAATTATTGAGCCATCATTATTTTATAGGGATAGAGACTCAAATACATGTGCAGAATCTTTTTCACGTTGGATATTCTCAAAGTAACTGCACGCGGTGGAAAAGAACGAGGTATCGTGCATCTGCCTCTCCCCCATCCCCCTAAACAGTGAACCTTCAAAACTGCTCAATCGCTTCTGCTGCACTCGGTATAAAAAACAAGCCTTTTTAGTTTCTATAGTACAGGGCGTTGTACAAAAAAGTTTTTTAATTTTCAAATATTCATTACTCATTAAGTATGGATAGTAAGTACTTGAACTTAGTCTAATTTTGAAGCATGAAATATCTACTCTTACTAATTAAAATTTTTTTTGTCATAGTTACAGTTTATGAACTCTTATGCAGAAAGTAAGACTGTTCTTTTTTGCCCACTGCGCAAATGGGTCTTTAAAAACGTAATCACTAACTTCATTTGCTTGAATAGAGCTGAATATCAAAATATGAAAAATACAAAGAACAGCAATTTTTAAAAGGAAAACATTTATTTTCAATAACAACACAATTTTAAATTCCAGTCCCTATAAGTTCATTTCTTCAAACCAATGGCTACCGTTGCACGCAAAACACTTTTGGCATCGGTCTCTCATTGCTCGTATCGATTTCCGATTCATTTCACGGCTGTCTTTATGCTCGTTAACATTGTGGATGATACGCTCTCGTATGCCAGTTAATTGGAGGTATTTCATAGACTTTATTTTTAAAATAACTCGAGAGAAAGAAATCGCAAGGGTCAGGTTGGGACACCGTGGTGGCCATTCCACCACTTGTCCAACTCCAATGACACGTGACATGTGGTAGAATGGCCACATATTAACATTGAAGAAAAGACTGAAAGAAAGGTTCGTGACGGAAGACGTCAGGTTAAATCATTCGCCTCGTAAATCGTGTTTAAGTTTTTTTGTTGCAACAGTACGACTTTATGCGGTCTGCATTATTTTAACGATTACTTGTTCATTATTTCTTTAATTCTTTCATAATACTACTAAGAACGGTAACTTTCGCTCGCTGTGTTCTCAAACAGCTGGCTGACTTGACGCCCCAGACGCGGGCACATCGGAAGGCTCCTTGTGTGTCCCTTTAACTCCGGCACCCAGTCTGGAGCTGTTAAATGGTCGCTGGAGCGGAAGAAGGCGTGTAGTAACCGCAAGGCACGCACAAGAAAAGCCCCAGGAAGCGCACAAGTGCGGCGCCGCAAGACACAAACAGCCGTTGAGGCGCGAGCGCGACGCAGGTAGGAAACGACAGGCGGTCCAGAGAGGTGCCCGAGCCTTTACAACTCAGGCGATTCGACGCGAGCACTCTCGTGTCTATACTTCGTTAGGGAAAGAACACTCGAGCAAGATGAAGGGGTATTTTTTCCACGTTACATAAGTGGGATGCAGGGAACATGGGTATGGCATTCAAATTCTTTAAGATAATCGGATATTTAATAATTTTTAATATTTCATCGGTTACCGCAATGCTACAACTCGGCAAAAAGACACACAGGAGGCGTTTGTTTGCTCGAGGCTTAGTTGTAAAGTGAATTTGATTTCATGCATGACATCATTCAGATTTTATTTTACGGTCATTAATGTAATAGCCGATTGCAAAGTCGGGGCTTATTCTCCGATGATCGAACTTGAATCAGAAGCAGAATTAGAAAAAAACATGAGTAGTGAAAGTAGATTTGAAGCACAAGTATATTTTCGAAAATTAACTTGGCATAAAAATAGATTTTCTCCGAAGTAAATATTTAAAAGCTACTCTTCTGCATGAAATTTCTGAGCGCAGCGTATATCTTTGCGACGTCGGAGGTCGACGGAGGAAGGCGCTAGAGAATTCGTATATTGAATACAATGAGAAATTCAAAATGTTAGAGTATTTCTTGATAATCATCACATTCATTAAATGTGTCGTCTATTATGAAAACGCCACATGTATACAAAAACTGTCCAAAAAGTACGTCTCGCGAAGCTGAGTGGATTTTTAATGCACATAAATCACTTCCAACAATTATTCCAACAATTTCCTGTCGCAAGAGTTTGCATGGCCCAATCAACGCTGTCACGCAGCACTGCATGAACACATTATCCTTTGAAGCAGCGTGCATTTCCCGCGACTGAAGGCCAGTTTCGCGTCAATAAAGCGCGCGCATCCGCTGGTTGGGTGTCACCGAGAAGCGACATTTCGTAATTTTGCGACAGCAACACTGAACATTGATCTGGCTAAATTAAAAATTTTGCAGGACTTCAAGAGAAGGCAATAAAATCCATGAGCACCTTGATGCTGGACTAATAAAACTTTGCTCGTGCGCCTCTTATTTGCGTCCAGTTCCGGCGAATGAACTCATGGGAGTGACGGAGCATATTGGAGGGCGGCTCTCGGCCGCTGTTCAAAAATCGATTTGCTGTCCCATCAAAGATCTGACGAAGGCGTTGCATGCGGACACTTCTGCGCGGCAGCTTAATTCGTTTCGTCTTTATTTCAAATTAAGCTTAGTTCAATCTTTCATAAAAGCAGAAACATTGAGCGCTTGAATTGTAAAAAATTAATCTAAGATGATATTGATATTATCATTAGAATTCGTTTCATGATGAGAAATTTTGATTGAAATTGTCCGAACAGATTTTTGCACCGAAATGAAACGAGGTTAACTAAAAATAATTCATGCGATTGAGTGTGTGTGTGTTAATTGCTGACGCACACATTGAGAGGTGTATGTGATTGATTAATTCCTAAATACTGGAAGAGAGTAAAGAATCCTGTTTTTAAAATTCATGTAGCGCTCACAAGTGTGTTGCTTGCCTCATTGGTTTATAGTAGGCCACGTCAGCAAGCACGTTAAAATTATACGCGCAGGGTTATTCGGTTACTTGTTCTGTTTTCCGTTTTTCAGAGTAAAAAGTTGAAGAAATTTTTATTATATTTTTTTGAAAACAAATGAAAGAGGTTATCTCTAACTACATGCTATCATAAATTAAGGGCTTAATAAAAATTGAAGTCAAACGCCACTGGGATGCAACTCTCTTCTGTTAGTTCATCTAAACAGCATCTGCTGTAAGTTCATCAACCAAATATATAATGAGCACAAATCTTTGTACTGAGCAAGCAAGAAACTTTTAGACTAATACATTAATCTGGTGTGCATATCGAGGTATATAATAGAACCTAGAGCTTAAACAACTCCTGGTGGCACATTCAGTGGTCACGGTCCCATTGATGAGGCCATTAATAACCGCACCACTTTCTTCTATCAATCACAACTGTAGAGAGCAGCAAAACCCATTCTCCAGCGCAAGATCAAGCGAGAGATTAATATGGATTTTCCTTGTGAGCCTTTCACGAAGCCGAAGAAAGGCTTGTATAAGTGTTTTTGAAGGCGATTTTAACAGGTGACTGGGCCCCTGAAGGCCCGGTCCAGCGCTATTATGCCGCACATAAGCGCGACTGACCATGTATGCTGTGCGCTGGTTATTAGCGTTAAAAAATCACCTGTGAGCTCAATAACTGAACGGCTCTCGTGTCTCGTCTTCAGGATTCACGGTTTGGGTTGACATTTGCGTTAAAAGATTAAACTGCCATGCGCGCGGCAGAGCTACGCCTTAATAAGATGTGTTTAATGGTCTTGTGTAATGCGATCTGTATTAAGTTTGAAGTGAGTTCAAGTGTCACATAAACTTCATGTGTGTTAAGGTTATCTGATAAATTTCCGAACAAGATCGTGCTGCAGGATACAATTGTCAACCATCTGTCATCTGCACTATGCAAGGCTTTGTGTGGGAATTCTCAGTATATGTTACTGTTAAATATAAACATTTCTATGTAGAGAAATTTTCCCTCTGATTGTTAGTGTTACTGGAAAATCTTCCAGGCAGCGATCGGTTTCGGTTAATATTTATAACACATATAAAAGTAAATTCAGGATCATTAGTAACTCATGACTACTCCTATCTTCAGTAGCGTTTGTAAAGTTTAGAATAACTTTCTACATTTCCCGATATCACCTTTATACAGCCTCGATTTCATCGTACTACGCGTTTTGCATCGAAAAAACACGTTTCACTGTATTATCATTCATAGTACTATCCTCCGTAGTAATACTCCAGCGTAGTACTACGCGGGCACAAAAGAGCACCACAAAGCACCATTGTACCCTGCCTGCGGAGCGGTGGTCCATAAGACCGACCAGCCGGCACAGCCTAGCGCCACCTATTCAGAAGAAAGATGCAGATTCCCACGCATGGCAGGTGCTCACGTCATGGTCTGTCACGTAAAAACGTGCCTGTATTTTCTATACTCATCACGAATAAGTTGTATAATATGACTACCAGATGGAACTTCAATGACATCATGTACGCATGAGGACCTGAAACATAACTTCTCGTTTAGGGTTTCGGGCAGTTTTTGTGGAGAACTTCAGAGGGTGTATGATAAAATTGAGTTTGTTTTGAATAAATTAATGCACACTTTGAAGAAATACATTTCTGTACAGAAGACACACATGCCGGTACCCGTGTACGCTACCACAGGCATAAATAAGAGCCGGGATACCCACATATGTGGGCTTCAGAAACACACAATAAAGAGGAGAGAAGAGCAGCATCTGCCCCAGCAACCGCGGCCCGCGATTGGTTGCGTGTGCTGGAGGTGGGCGCTCATTGGTCGGGAATGCGGCAGGTGGCCCACTGCACGCCGGGAACTGACTGGAATATCAGGAACACGTGCTGCTGCCGACAGGACGTCCGGTACAAAAAGTCATTGTGATATTACGGAGCTAATCACTTGCCCGTTCAGGAAGTACAGGCTGCGAATTAAACCTGCAAATTTCCAACGCAATTTCATTAGCAGTGAATTATTTTCAAGTCAAATCTCGCTCTATGAATAACGTGAAATTTTAACTAGAGCATGTAACGTTTGCGAACTGTCTATAATCCATATTTGAATACTTGTGTGTGGTACGTGTTTTTTACTGCCGTCATTTGTAACTTGCCCATCTAATTTCAACTGAACTACTTAATTGTAACATTTAGGCTTAATTTTCTGTAATATTTTGATTTCTTTACTGCAATACTACAACAATCATAAAACATTTCAAATGTATGTTTCATGTGTACCTGAAGAAGAGAGGGATTCTTTTTATCATTAGGGATTATCAAAACGTTTTTACTTCACGGATAGCATTACTGCCACTACAATTAAATGAAGCCAGCCGATAAAAATTTACCGAACCCTTCCTAAATAAGTTTAATTAAATATAGGGTATTTGCTAATGACCCTCTTTAAGCTTTAGTGCCTAACAATATTCTAAGTTAATTCAAGTCGACGGCAAATCTTCGATTTCATTCGGAAAATAGGTTTAGCTCCATAACGTAAAACAGGAACCTGAGCTGTGTCCGTGACACGAGTGGTCAAATTTTACATACATGCACAAATTTTAGAAATCATTGAACTGTGAAAGAATATTCACTCGAATTATTAAATTACAAAAATATATCTACATGGGTCACTGAGTGGTGAAAGACGATCTATCTTCATCGCTAAATTTCAATAGAAGAAATACCTGGAGCATTGATTTACACAGCCAGAGATCATTTAATCGGTTCATAAAAATATATACACTTCATATGGTTTATTTATTGAATTCTCTGAGCGCAGAAAATTTCAGGGTTATTTTGAAAAAGCACACCAATACTTCAATCATGATATTGTCTGAACCTAATAACTTATATCATTAAATCATATGGCCAGAGCGACTGTGCTACAAACGTCAATGAACTAACCAACAGAAGCCAGGGGTGAAAATCCAAGTCCCTTCGTCTGCATGTGAGCTCAACTACGTTTGAAGTGAAGCACTTCGTCATCCAGGTCGAGCGGTAATTTTATTTAGTCAACTAAACTTGTTAAATACTCGCATTCACTATAAATTGCAGGTATGAAATGCTCTTAACGCGACACTTGCTATAATTTTGCTCTTAAAACGATATGGATGGACCGGACACTGTTTTATGTTACTAACTCTTCATCGGGATGGTACGCAGCCTCAAATATTTTATTTTGTGTTACTTACTCTTAATCATGACAGCAATTGTAACAATAAATTTATTCTAACACACGTACTTTCTTCTATATGACTCCAATCTTGAGAATTTACACGTTTACACTAATCAGTTTTGTATTGAGACTCTCATTCGTTGGCGATATTCAATTCACTAGAACAATTTGTCAGAACTATCTGTTTTCGTACAAGGTTACATAAATGAAATGAGTAAAACTGATGGCTTATCGATCTTGCTTTAATTCATAAGAGACAGAGAAGCTCATGAATTCGTTCGTGTAGTGCATTTAGCGTTCGGGAGAACCATGCATATATATAAGCGGCGGTTATTAGAGTAAATTCCGATAGTGTAGAGTTTTAATAATTTAAAATCTACTACTATTCTCTATATTCCATCTGTAATATCCTTATCCTATGTCCAAAAAGCTGTTTATGAGTATGTACGATCCAAATAATTTTTCCCGTTTTAACTAAAATTTGAAAAATTTGATCAGTAGTTTTAGAAATTGAGAAGTGTTTATTCGTATCTCGTATAGAAGTTTTCTGCTTCGTTAACATAGCGCTGAGAACTGCAAAATGCGCTTCAAATTTTACTCAAAATAAACTAAATTAATTTTAATTACTCTTGCGGGCCTGTATCAGAGAGACGTGAACAAGAATTTAAGACATTTAATTATATCGGAAGTAGACAATTAAAAAGTTAAAAATAAACTTTAATTACAATACCGTTAAAATGTGCACAAATTTTTACACGCAGTTCTGAAAGTGAGTCCATGATGTCGCAGAGACCTATAATTAAAACGTGATTTAAATATTCATCGTGATTCTTGTGGTCATTTTAACAGTTTAACGTAAGCGACTTAAAATGACTATACCATAGTGCAAAATGCGACCACGAATAATCTCCATACGTAAATCACCCAAAGCCATGCACCATATAATTTAACATAGGCAATGACGCATTGTGCCCTCCAAATGACAGTCAAATGAAGAGATTATTCCTTCCAGTCCACACCCATACAAAGTGACCGGCGTATTGTTGATCAAACTTCAACGTAAGGTTGGGACTGACGAGAAAACATTTTTTACTCTACAACGTGCAGTCGATCACGATTTGTTTACGAGTTACAGGGGCTTGAAATTTGAAACGTGGTGGAGAAATTTGTCCTCTGAGAGTGGCAGGGAAATGAAACGTAAAAGTTAGCAAAACATTTTTCATGAACACAAGAAACACAATACAAGCCTTTATTATTGTGAGTAGAAGAAAAACATTTTAAAATTATTTGTGGTAGTAACACAAGACATCTATATGTGACGCTCATCTGTTGCTGTGCACGCGTTAAAACGTTGTGCAATGATTGCCGGACACGGTCGAAAACACCAGGAGTTTCACGCATAATGTCATAGCATATCCCTTTATTATTTTGGTCATTAGTTATCTTTTGATCATAATAAAATAGCTTTCCTAACTTCTGGTTTTCATTTTCATGCAACTCTCAAGGAACAAATTTCTCTACAATTAATACCTTTCAAATTCCAAGTGCTTGTAAGCCTTTAGCAAATTATTTTAGACCCCACGGTTATTGAGTAAAAAGTGTTTATTTGAACGGCCCCAACCTTACGTAAAAGTTTGTTCAACCAAGTGCCGATCACCCTGTGTTCCTGCCTCTACAGGAGCTGAAAGTCTACGGACAATTTTTGCCGGATGTGGGCCGTGTTTTCGCAATCAGCGCTTACACTCGCAGTTCATCTGGGTTCTGCGAAAACAATTTGAGGCACAGAGTGCGAAAACTGGCGAGTTGATAACACTTCTGAAAATTAAAGCGGAGCAAGATTGAGAATTTAAGAAAACGCTGAATCAGCATAGGCTGGGATCTTAAGTGTTGCATCCCCTCAGGGGGATACAAATATTGTATCTATGGGAATTAGCGCTCCCAGGGGGAAAATGTGAGGGCCCGAGCTGAGAGTTAGGTAGGCCTTCTTTTTTTGAAATAAAATGTTTTTTGTTATGTTAAGGACCACTTTTTTTCGGTTCACTACTGTCCTGTTTTTCGGCACCTCTGACTTTCTTCTTCAACTTTTATCTTATTTCATGAACTTCTTTCTCAACTTACTGTTTCTATGCCCCTTCTGCATGGATTCCTCATGCTCTTATCTGCATACTAAATGATGCCTTCGTCCTTCCTCTCTTCGATACGCTCTTTTTTGTAGCGGTTAGGAAGGCTTAAACTAACTTATACTCCTAATCCTAATCTCAAGTGTTGCTTGATCGACTCCAGCCTAAAATTAATGGATTATTGTAGAAACATGGCGAATTATCGCCAGAATTTTCCGAGCTGTTAATTGTGAATAATATTTAGTTAAAAATTGAAATCTCATGGAAATGCTATGAATTAGTTTTTTGTATTATGTTTTGTTTGTATTAGTGCAACACGCGTACAACCATCACTCAGTAATTCTATTTACAAGTTAAAATCGTGGCTTTATGAAACATCATTAACATAAATATTACCTACTAGTATAACATGAACTTCCAATATTTTCCTTACAGCTGAGCAAAAGAATTTTGAGACCCAAACTACAGGAGCTTGACTGCCTTGCACTCTGAGGTCCTTCACAAACAAGAAGCAGAAGAAAGAAAATCGCTGAAGAAAGAAGCAGGTCCCATTTTGACGCTCGTCTCCACATATTTTGTCATCTTTTGTCCCTTGTGTTCCTTGGACAGCGAGGCTGTCCCAACGCGTCCGGTGTTCCAGCAATGGCAGGAATCTGTGCTGCCAATACCTGCGCAATAATTACAGTGGCTCGCAGGGGCGCAGTCTGGAATCCAGTGGCAATGCTGCGTCTGGAATCCTGGAAGAGCGCGTAAGTGAGCCGTAAGAGAGGAGCGCTACGGCCCCCGGAATGATGCGACTATGCCAGCTATGCGGTCATTTTTCTAATTGACTCAACAGCAAAATTAAAGCGTTTGATAGAGCACTTTTCCACGAGTGGAGTGCCGTGCCATCGAATTCATTTTTGGGAGCGGCTTTCCAGGTCGACGATGCTAATGACGGTTGGAATTTGCTCGGATGGTTTTGATTTTTGTGAGACAAAAAGGATCTTCATTTGTGCCGGTGGAAACTGAAAAGTCGGTGAGTGTTGGAGCATATCTGGCATGCGTCTCCTTAGAAATGTGTTCACCGGAAAAGAAATAAATAAAATGGTCTAGTGTAATTAACTTTAAAAAAGCTGAACTTCATGCAAGTGAAGTAAATTTTTATTAATAATTTAGTGAAACAATTGTAAATGAAGCGCACTTATTTCAAGCTCCCCGCTAAATCGAAAATTTTCCATTCTTTAATTTAAAAAAATATTGAGTCTTGCATTATAAACTTTCACTGAATTCAAATATTTTAAAATCATAACTTTTAAATTTACATTCACACGTAATGTCTTTCAAGAAAGATGCAAACTTCGAGATCTTCCTGTCAATTGTACACTCAGTAACTTAATTCGAGCCCGATGTTAGTTTTTCAAAAATGATATAATGCACTTCAATTCTTCTATATTCGCCCAAATAATTGAATAAAACCACAGCTTTAAACAACTTGATTGTGTGGCTTCAAGCAAGTGACTTATCCATGCATAGAATTCACTAAAAATTATTTCGAAGTGGAAGAAACAGTGGGAACAATCATACAAATTTAACAGCTCGACGCACATGCATATTTCAACAACTCTCGGCAAACATAATGCTTCGCAAGGTGTAGATGATTGTAGTTTGTACCTAATTTGTAACAGAGAACGGTAATTTGGCATCATCTAATTACCACATTTGTAAACCTTTTTCCATATCAACTGAATAATGGCGAAAATGCTAGTCGATTTCTTGCAGTCTTCTGTAAATAGATTCGCACTTTTTATATTTTTGATACATTCTCGTGCTGATCAACATTGAGTTGGCAGAGAACGTACACCCCTGACACATGCGTAAACAACACAGAATATGAAAAATGACGTAAAAATTATGTTTGGGAACTTACTACTCTGCTGTGGAGATCGCTGAGACAAGCAGAAATAATAATTTTACGCTTCGGGTTCTCAGCACGCGTGTAAAGGAGAATATCTCCAGTCCTATCTTGCTTAGTGATCAAAAAGAAAGAGAAAAAAAAAGTCCATGGAGGCTATGCACATGTGCAGTAACGTTAGCACACGTTCAGCAACTTGCCCCGACGATTCATGACCTTTCCATACAGATATATGCGCAAAATCATTGGAGATCATAATAATAAAGCGGCGTTAATGACCGTCCTGATCTAAGTTTATCGGCCGTCAGGACAGATTGAATCTCTTCGTACCTCACTTCACGGTCAATGATGACCACCAGACACAGCAGCCCGGCAGGGTGCTTCGGGCGAGATGAACGACTCTTAGTGAAGGAGCAACGGCATTGTTGCGCCTGGGTGTTCTTCGTGTCATTTCTTGATCATATGCACCGTGAGCCGTGGGATCGAACCGAGGACCATCTCATCCAAAGTGAACCGCAGTGCCACCGCCTTTGCACACGGTCACGCCTCAATTGACAATTATTCTATACTTAATTCGGTTCATTGCTGAGGTAATTATTTTTGGTTGGTGTAAGATATGTTTTTCACGCGTTATTGAGAAGAGATTATTGGATTTTTCAGCAATTAATTGATGCTTAACTCAATAAAATAATTTCAAGTATTGTAGTGGAGAACTGTAATCTGAAAGTGGATACTACAAATCAATTTCAGAGACTGAAAAAATATATATCTCATTTATTCCCAACCTTTCCCTAATGGATTCGTAGAAAATATCACCCAAAAATTGCATTTTTAGAGTACGGAAATAACAGCGAAATTCTGCCGTGATATATTGTTCCCGAGAGTGGCGGAGGTTGTATCAAGAAATGAATGGGCTAAAATTTGGCTAGATTTCGCGCGGACGCAACATCCATTGAGGGCGCAATCCTTCGAAGCCCCGGTTCATTGTGGGAGGATGCGATCCTGTGGCGAGGAAGCCCATCAGCATTCCCAGGGTAATGGGGAAGATTCCTGGCCGCATAGCGCCGCCCTGAGGCTGATGAGCAACTTGCAGCGGGAGTTGATGCTGGGGCGCCGGCAGGGGGCGCTGTGTGGGCTCTAACTCACGGGCTTGTGCCTCCGATGTTGTGGGAACACGAACCTTTGTTTGTAGTCTGAACTGATGTGGCGATGTGGTGCTCTGGAGGGAGCGCTGATCTTCTGTTTGGGACCTGAACTGACGGGCGGCAATGTGGAGTTCTAGAGGGAACGCTGATCTTTTTTGGGACCTGAACCGATGGGTGGCAATGTGGTGTTCTGGAGACAAGCTGTACTTTTCTGACATCTGAATTGAAGGTTGTCAGTGTGTGGACGCGTTGAGGGAACATTGACCCTTATAAAACATGTTTTAACAAATGTCACTGTAAAACTGTTGAAGGAAAACATAGTACTGGAATTAATATGCGAGTTAATCAAAACCCTGATTTCTGATTTTCAAACCGTAGAAGAATAACCGAGCAAATTAATTTATCTGAGTTCACTATTAATTCAAATTATTCTACTCAGTCATAAATTACACATTAATTAACACATTAATTAACTCGTAATAATTGAATTTAACATAAGTTAACTAAAAAATTAGCTGTTGAATAATTGAAATAAATTAAAAATCTGAGTCATAGCTCAGTAATAAATAGCTCCACATGTATAAAGAATTTGATGGGAGTGACTTATGACTTAGTTAGTGACTTAACTAAAATGCAAGAAATCATATCAGACACTAGCAAATTTTTACCCATCACTGATTGTGTTCTAAAATATCCCATGAAAGTTGAAGATAAAGTGAACAATTTCTTACGCAAATTAAAGTCCCTTAATCTACTAAATGAAGATCTTTATAAACAGCTGTTCATTTCTGGCTCAGGCCCCGGTATCATGTATGGTTTGCCAAAGATTCATAAGCCTGATTTCTTTAGATCTTTTCAATTCCGTCCAATTTTTGCTGCGTACAACTGTGCCACGTACAAACTAGCAAAGTTTTTAGCACCAATATTAAGTCCTTTAGCATCGAATGAGTATTCTTTGTCCAATTCATCAGACTTTGTAAAGCATATTACAAGTATAGAAAATGCGAATGAGTATTGCATGGCATCTTTCGATATTGAGAACTTATTCACCAATGTTCCGTTGTCGGAGACTATCAATATCTGTCTCAGTTCCCTTTTCACTAGTCCAGCTTCTCTAGTCATAGGATTAAGTCGAAATTATTTTAAGAATCTTTTGGAACTTGCCGTGTTTAATTCTTTTTTTCTGTTTAATGGCAGTGTCTACAAACAAATTGAGGGTTTGGGTATGGGCCTTCCACTCGGTCCAACTTTTGCAAACATTTTTATGTGTTTCCATGAAAAATTGTGGCTCCAAAACTGTCCTTCCTCTTTTAAACCTATCCTGTACAAGCGTTATGTTGACGACACCTTTGTTCTGTTCAAACGTGAAACTGATGTGCAATTATTTCTGCAATATTTGAATGTTCAGCATCCTAGTATTAAGTTTACAGTAGATTTTGAGCATGGAAATTCTCTTAATTTTCTTGACGTTAAAGTTTACAGGGCGGACAATAGATTTTTTACCTCTGTTTTTAGGAAACAAAGTTTTACCGGTTTAGGCCTCAGCTTTTTTAGTTTCTGTTGCAGATCTTTTAAAACAAACAGTCTATTCATTTTGATCAATAGAGCCTATAGGATTTGTTCCACCTATGGCAACCTTCACCATGAATTCGAGTTCCTTAAGTCTTACTTCTGTTCTAACGGTTTTCCTGTCGTGGCCTTTTATAAATCGATTAATACTTTTCTTTCTAATGTCTATAGCCCTAGGGAGCCTGAACAGGTTTCCTCTATTATGTATTGCGTACTACCATATTTTGGCTACCAGTCCGAAAAATTAAAAACTGAACTGTCGAATATTCTTGGCAAATTATTTCCTACGACTCGTTTCCGCATAATTTTATTGAACAAATTCACCATTGGTTCTCTCTTTCGTTTTAAAGATGACCTACCCAAGGGCTTGCGTTCTTCTCTCATTTATGAACTTAGTTGTGCGCATTGCGCATCGCAGTATGTAGGATCAACCTACCGAGCATTATTTATGAAAGTCGCAGAGCATGCCGGAAGAAGTCATCGTACGGGACGCCCACTAGGAACACCTTCCCATTCTAACATAAGGCAGCATTGTATAGGTCCCTGTGAACAAATTATCAGTAACGACCAGTTTAAAATTGTGGACTATGCATCAAATCCTGGTGAGCTGCGCATGTTGGAGTCTCTGTATATTCACAAATTGAAGCCGGCCCTGAATGATATGCAAAGTGCTTACCCCTTAAAAATTATAGGAAGCTAGTAGTGCAGCAATACTCACATTCGATTCAATTTTTACTAGTCTTTAGAAGAAATATATTTATTTATTTTTCTCCTCTTACCTCCTCTTCTCTGTTTCCTTGTTTATCTTTTTCCTCTCTTTCTTTCTCTCTCCCTTATTCCCCTCTTCTTCTCCCTTTGATAGAATTTTATTTTAGCTAGTTAATTTTCCTTACGACCGTTCCGGCTTTTATGTGTTACTCCTATGGAAATTTTCTCCGTTTTAACTCGTGTGTACGATACTCGAAAGTAAAATTCTGTTATTTAGTTTCATCTGCTTTTTTAGGTAATGTCATTGTTTTATTTAGGCACCATTTTTGAATTCTTGAAGAACAATTTTTTTTTTGCCAATTTTTCGTATTTTATTCAATGCGTGTATTTTGTTTTTACAGAGTATGACTGATGATGAGCTGAGGCTTGAAACGTTTCATAAATATGATTTTAAAATTTTTCTTTGCTATTACCTTCATACATAAAATCTTATGTCGAGTGAGTTAAGAAATTCTATACAGCTTGCCTTCACATGTTTTTTACGTTGTAGTGAGCTCTGCGCGTTATCACTATAACTGAGCGCTTTAGAGCAAACGGTTGCATGCAGATGCGCGGCTAGTACCACGGCGCATGCAGGCACAAGGCATCGTTGCCGGGGCGGAAGTTGTCAGGACGCACGGCGTACACGGAGGAAGAAGCTGCGGAAAACTTGCCATCGATCAAAGCTTTTGTTAAGGAACTCAATGTTCTGGTGCACAAAGCCGCGTCGCGCTCGTCATCAATGCTTGAAGTATCACAAAAGGCCAAGCTGGCAAATATCAGCACCAGTGACTACCGCCACGCCTGTTTCCCATTGTCGAGGGAACTTCGCTAAAGGTCAGCGAGATTCCCAGCCTTCTAATCCAACTCACGGCTCCCATTCAGCGCATGGAATTTGGTCATAAATTCCGTGCTCGAGACGCTTGTTTCCTTCTCATGGTTAATTTGTTTTATTGTCGGTGAAAAAAATTGTATTTTTTAATGGGCAGGAGCATCTTCATCTTCTATGATGTCTAGGATTCGTCTTGCAGATATTAGTTCAATGAGAAACTAGCAGCTGAGGGCTAGGCATCTAGGATCAACATAATATGTGGATGTTAAGTTTTGGCTTGTACACTATGGAACATATTTAAAAAATAAGACACAGACCAATTGTACACTTAAAATATAAAAAGTCAGAACGAGGAAAAATGCGCGTACTCTTTGGTGCGAGTCGTTCTCAGCGTATGTCGCATACTCGAGTGACATTCTCATGTACAGTAAAATCAAATCTATTATTGTTCTAAAGTAGAGCTTCTAAATGAGGGACTTCGAAACATCAGAGCCTAGCCTAAAGCCAAACTCCTAAATAAAGAAAACTACGATAAAGGAACTAGAAGAGAAGCTATGTCAAGCTAGAGGTCAGGCGCTGAGAGTCGCCAGACATGGTCGCCCAGTTTCCTCCACTCATATTTTCGCATATTTTCGTTGAAGATTATTACTTATAAATTCTAAAAGACACTTTACAGTATTTTGATGAAACATCGAACAGTCAGCAGGATGACTTCTCTACATCTCTTGCTTACATTAATGATGAAAAACTTCACGTGAAATGAGTATGTGATTTTTATTCTCAAAATACATACTTCAAATTAAATTCACAACGTAGTCATTACAAACCATGAGCCTCAACAATACTTCAAAGCCTCGTTAAAGAAAACGACTAATGTAGCCATGACATTTAAAAACCGGAGCTCGCTGCAATGTAGGGAACGCTCTTGCCTGTCCGGTTCGCTATAAGGCAGGGGCCTTCAAACTTTTCTGTCTTGGTGCCATACTGATTGCTCCAGTAAGTTCCAAGAGCTAAAACCGTTTTAATTTTCCTGCCATTATCTTTGTTAACAATAACAACAATTAATAAGCCATTAGCTGTAGCGGGCCGGATTGATCACTCTGGCAGGCGGATTTGGCCTGCGGGCCATAGTTTAGAGACAACTTATCTTATCTAGGGTATTATCCTTTTGATTTTAACGAGTGAGAATGGAAAAATGTTATTTTTAGTTAGAGTTTTTATCTCAGGCAGAAAAGAAAAAATATCACTTTCATGCCTAAAAAGCGAAACGATTTCATGAATGGCTTACGGATCTTATTTCGCAGTAAATTTCTATTAGGAATGCTGCCAATAAGAATGAAGAATGAACAAATTCTGTACGACGCTCTGTACGTAAAATTTCAGCTTTAGACAAAGTTGCAAAATATGAACTAATGTTGAGGAAGTTCATGAGTATGCGATTTCGTAAATGAGGGCTAGCTCAAATACGTGGAATGCCAGCCAGGGACGTAAATCGCGCGGGGTGCTCAGATTGTACTCATACTAAGTGTAATATAGTATCATTCATCCTCGTACTCATCATCTAATATGCTCATGCATGAGAAATCTCCGCCGTACCTGTACGCTCTTCAAACATGATTGCGTGATTCGCAATTGTTTCTCCAACGATATTCATTATCGTCTCTCTACACAAGTGGGAATGGAATAATCAGGGTGTAATCATATTACAAAATGGTTGTAAATTTCGCTTTTAACTCTACTCTATAAACAAGATAACGATTGTCTTCACAAGCTGTGAAAACACTGAAAAAATAATAAGACCCTTTCACATTCAAGTTTATTTACTGGAAGTCTTTCGGTTCAGCAAATGTGATCGGAGGTATCTCTAAAATTTGAATTAAACCAGTTAGGACTTCGTCTTTCAAAATATTGTCTCTTTCAGCATGTATATTTAATGAAAATAACTTCATAAATTACAAATTTATTCATCTGAAGGTGTTTCCTTCAGCTACTGAAATCATTAATAGAACTCAAAGCTTATGAACTCTCAAGTCGTTAATTATGCACTAATTTTAGCTTATAAGAAAAGGAGTTCTAAGAAATTAATTTGAATGCACGTCAGAAAATTGTTAAGATCATGGATATTCTCACTTGCGTTTTCCGAGCTCATTGTTCTGTGCATCATTTACCAAAAATGAGAATGTTCACAATGAACTATCGTGGTGTTCCGGGATGTGTACGTCAGCCGGACAGGAACAACTATAAACATGAAAAAATGAAACTGACAACACCCTCAACCGAATTCCATTCACATTTGAACTTAAATTCTTTCAATCAGGGTTTTTATCTCAAATTATCGAAAGAATTTTGACAGGATAATATTTTCCAAGCACTTATGGACATGCTTGCCCTACAATTCACTCCTCGAATAGCTCGAACATAACTCCGGGTCATGAAGAACCACATCACCAGCCGCTCGTCACCGCAACGCCCTACTCAGAGCAGGGCTTGCAGCGCCGCTACGCCACGGGTCTCGAAGCATGTCGACGCCGTGAAAAAAACCCTTAAGGTCACGTCATCAATTTTTCACGCGTGCTGCCGAGGGAATGCCGCGTGCTTCCCGCGGCTTGTGTTACGCGCCCAATAGAATTCCTCACGCCGGTCATTTCACGCTGAATTCCTGGCAGAATATCGGAAGCGAGTCAGGGCGTCACGGCGGAGGCGAGCCACCAGCTTGCGTCTGCTTAAGGTCATGTGCAGAATTTATTTCCCTTGTAGCGCGCCGGATACTGTTGGCGTTGCACGTCATTACACTGCGCACAAGACGCTAATTTTTAGAGGTGCCAGCATTTTCAAACATCACATGTGTGTGTTGAGCATCTTATTATATCGTGAAGACGGAAGTATGTATAAGTCATCATTCATTGATATCAAGCACGGTGATTCCTCATCACTAGTAGCCAAAAATTCCTTGTACGTTCCATTGCGCAGCATTTCATAGAATTGAGTGCTATGGGAATCAAGTAGCAGCCCGAAGAAGCAGTTAGTCTGCAAGAAGTCCACTTCGAATTAAATTAAATTGAATTAATTGGCTAGACTTTTACACCGAAATAAATTTTCTGCCACGTGTACCTCAATAATTGTAGGATCGGCGAGGTCAGCTTTTTTGAACCCTAACCTACTGACTTCGAATGGGATCTTAGCATGTCAACTCTACTTATGTTCAGTGGGGGCTAAAATAATACAACGCGTTGATTAAATCTACAGATTCCATATATTCTAAACGAAGTTCAATTACGAAAATTGGACTACGTATAAACAGTAATATAAAATGGTTGATATTACATCTACCCACATATATTTAATAGAAAAAATATATAGACGCATGTATAATAAATATGTGAACAAAAGTTTACAAAGCCCAACTTTTTTCTCGATATTATTATACATTAAAATTATTGTAGGATTATTCCACAATGTTCTAATACATTCTACTGTTTGGCAACCGAACTTTCGTCAGCATTCATCGCCTATAACGTGTCATTGGAACAGCAGCTTTCGTTCTGAAAGGTCGTGAGCACGGTGAAGGCGCCACACACCTTCGCTAGGCATCACCGGCCTTAGTTATTCATTACCACTATTTTACTGAACACAAAATGAACAAGAGCGCATTCAAGTTGAAACAATAGTCATTAATTTAGTTTTTGTTTTCCGTTAGTCGACATCACAGTGAAACAGGTAACAATAATTGGTAGTTACAATGAGAGGAAACAGTAAAGGCTATATACAGAACGGCTACAGTAGTTCCAGAGATGGCTACAGAACGGCTACAGTGGCTACAATGAGTGGCTGCAGGTTGAAAATAATATGAGGTTCGTTCTGTAAATAAAGGAAATATATATGAGTAAACTAACGCAATTAACTTGCTTCCTACACTCGGAAAAAATCTAACATCATAAATCATTTTAGATTATTTAAAGTCAAATCAAATATAACAGTAAATGAACCTAGCGAATAATCACAAAAATGTAGGCGCAATTTTACAAGTCACTCCAGCAAAAACTAACGATCAAATAATCCGTGCTTATCACGGACACAGGTGTTCTACTTCTTAACCTAAGTCAAAATTAAGATCTGCGGCAACACACGGTTAAGGATAAGGACATCAGCCAAGACCTTTGCGAGCCTATTGCGGAGCTCCATAATGAAGGTTTGGGTTATCGGAATATATGTGCACAACTGTGTGTTCCTTTAGCCTCGGTTGGAACCATAATACGCTAGGGGAAATGCCGGAATACGACTCTTAGGAAGCCTTGAACTGGGCCGTCCATGGAAGGCTAACGACCGTGCTATTCGGACATTGGTCCCAACAGCAGTGCAGAGGCCTCAAACTACTCGGAAAGAATTGAAGGATAATCTCAAAGCATCTGAGATCGAAGCCAGCAAACACAAGATCAACAGGGCACTACGCCGTGAAGATCTTCGCTCCCGCACCCCTTGTAGGACACCTCTTCTCCAGAAATATCACGTAAACGCAAAGCTGAAGTATGACAACGACCATTTGAACAAGCCAGCAGCGTTTTGGAACTCAGTTATGTGGTCAGATGAAACAAAAATCGAACTACTCGGGAGAAACAGCACAAACCATGTTTTAATGCAACAAAACGAAGAGCATAAACCAAAGTGTACCATACTCGCTGTTGAGTTTGGAGGTGACTCAATTATGGTGTGGGGATGTTTCAGCTCATCAGGGGTAGGTAAACTCCATATTGTTGAAGGAACCGTGAATGGCAGGAAAAATCGTAAAATTAGGAAGACCAACCCCTACCTTCAGCTCGTTTGTTAAAATTGAAACTTGGATGGACCTTCCAACAAGATAACGATCCAAAGCAAACTGCAAACGAAACGGAGAATTGGTTGAGGATGAAGAAGATAAACATATATTAGAATAGCCCAGTCAATCCCCGGAAATGAATCTAATCAAAAACTTGTGGAGGGAATTGAAATTGATGATTCAGAAAAGAGGTCCCAATAACATCACTGAGCTCAAAGAAACTTGCATTGAAGAATGGAATAAGATTACACTCGAAACTTGTAAAAGGCTGGCAGTAAACTACTCTTAATGTCTCGATGCCAAAATTAATAATAACAGTTATGTAAAGAAGTATTAATGTATGTACATATATCTCGAAATTTGTTGCCAGCTTTTGTCCGCGTATTTATTACACATGTTCCTATATATTTTTTCTATTAAATATTTGTTGGCTTTAGACATATTATTAACCTTTATATATTATTGTTTATATGTAGTCCTATTTTCGCAATTGTACGTGGTCTATAAATGTGGAATCTGGTGATTTCGTCAACGTGTTGTTTTATTTTGACCCCTACTACATGTAGGTGCCCGGGTGAGGCGGGGTATTGCATGCAGTCAGGCACCTCTCCGCTGTCCCTCCACCGCAGACAGACCGCTATCGCGACAAAACTCATTAGGAGGGTCAAAGAAATTGAAGAACCATTAGCCAAAGTCAATAAAGCTGATATAGACAATTACAAGACTTGAAACCACCTGAGCAAGCACAACACCTCGCGATCAGATGCCACTGCTCTGAACAAGTTGAAGACAGTTCCGCTGAGTGACAGCCATTAATGCCAGGTGCATTTAAACTAACACTTGTGACATGCCAGCAGGAGCAAATATCTCCACACGAAAGAACGGAGATGCTTTTGCTTGCGAACGACTTTTGATTACATAATACTTAATTTAGTATTAAGTCCACGCTGTGTACAATGGGTGCGGTACAAAGATCATTTTATGCCTCAGGCATTTATTGCGTAGCTAGCGTACCGCACGCTGCTCGTAACAGCTTGATGGGCGGCTTTACATCTATGAAAAGCTTAAAAAAATCCCAGGCAAAATCACAGCCTTTAAACTTCACCATAAAGGAATTATAAATGAAATGTATTCCATGATTTGCTGAACATGGGTATGACACATTTCCACGCATCACACAATTGAAGTACCTGTGAAAACGTGTCCTGTAATTATGTGACATTTGATTGAAGAATTTTTTTATAGGGTTATCAAAGTAAATGTAATCTACTATGAATCAGCTCTGGGACATCATAGTGAACGCGGGCCAGAGGTGTAAACAGTCAGTAAATAAGCTGCTGCACGCAGTATGTGAATAGCGTTATCACAGCTGTCTACTCTGTATTATTTATTAATTATTATGCGCTTGGCACTGAGTAATTCTTGAATGAACATAATTACCTGCATTAAATTAGGAGTCAGCATTACATTCCATAAGTAACTGGAAATTACTACGCTTTCAGGTTCCCCGATCGTAATCGATCCGATTCTGCAACTGAAAGTCATTCACTGCAGTTGTAACTGCTGCGACAGTCGTGACGGGAAGGGAATATTTCACCACGTTAATTTTTACATTCGACATCCAGTCCATGCAAGGCTATAATTTACGGAAAGTCCTGTAATGAACTCCTGCGGAAAGGTAGTGACCCAGTCAAACTTCCAGCCGGAGGATGCATGTTTTTCGCTGCCTAAGGGATTTAATTACTTCGGTGGTGAAAAACATGCATGTAGGCGGCGAAAAAGTTAGACTGAGGAGCTTCATTTTCACTCTGATCGCTTCACAACAAAGAGCAGCTAACCACTCTATGAAATATTTTAAAATAATAAATAAATATTTTCGTGACTCAATTTTTAAGCAGCGCCATACTTCTCGTGAGTTTGCCTCGGCGTTGAGATGCCAGGACCTACAAAGAACAGACTCTGGTGACAGCTTAACAAAAAGCAACAAAATACATGCATGCGTTCAGAACCTCCACGTTACTACGTGCCAGATCAATTTAAGAATGAGTTTCTCTAAGTATTTCTATGGAATGTATTTCTATTTCTGATGTAAAGTATTACTCTTCTATTAGTATATTCTATTCTTAAATTCTAAGAATCAGATAGTGTTGAAAAAAATATTTTCATCATAACACAGCGTTTACGTGGAGAGGCTTCTTTCGTTAAATATAGTAGCTCACTCTCATAGTTCAAATTTAAATACTAATAAATTCAATTTGATCTCTCCAGATTTCACAATTTATATTGAGCAAATTCCACGCAAATAATGCCCGACGTAGTCATTGGAACTTATACAAGTGTGTAACTAGAAGTGTTTTTCATGAGAGCCGATGAAAGATATACCAAAAATTTTGAATAACAGTAAGGAAAGGAATCACCTCTCTGAGTGCTACTGTATAAACGCATAAAAACATATGGGTAACCATTAAAGTTACTTCATTCGCTTCGTCACTTAAAATTACGATAAACAGACTTAATTTTTCCCTTGTATCTATCGTATTCATTGCAGAACTCGTGTGGTCTGCTGCCTCGTTGATCGGATGGTAAACGGCATCACGAAGACTTTAAGCAGGACCAGCTTATTTTAAACGGAGAAATAACATGTACTAACTGGATTCTGAAAATACATTCACTGTTGCTTATTTTGTTTAAATAACCCCACCCTCCTATCTTAATCTGATCCATCTAAACCGATTCCATTTCAACTATCCTAAAATAATATATCTTAACTAATAAATTGAATCTTAATTTACCACAGCCTTACCCATCCTCACCTAATTCATCCAAACCAAACCTATCCTCATTTACCGAATTCTAACCTAACCTAATCTACAACGGAATTTCGATTTCTTTTTCAGTATTCCATGTCCCCAATGCTAAATTTTCGTAGTAGAAATAGCAGCACAAAATGATTTGCATCTAGGTTACGGTACTGTGCTGATGGCGTTACGGGCGAAGTAACGAAGGCACAAGCAGAATTATGATATGACTGGCGTACATGTACCGCCAAAAATAACGTGATTTGATGATATTCGACAAGTTTTGTAAATCATTTAACCAGATCGGTAACAGAATGAAAACCCCTCCAGAGCGCAAATAAAATGTTATAGATACTGAATGAAACTGATGAAGAAAACACTGACATCTCTGGCATGTCCATGTACTTGCAGGTCTCAGATGCTGGAGGAGCGCTCTGCGTGAAAGCTAATGGCTTTTTGAGTCCTTATCTCCAGTTAGTATGTGAATAAACTATGGGCCGGTGGTGAAATGTAGGGCTTCTCTGCGATTTGTGCCGAGAGCGCGAACAGCAAGTCTCAGATTTTCCACGTGTTTTGTTGACTGAGGTTTATTTTAAACAAGGAATTAGATTAATTACCGATCCATGTTTTAGTTCTGCAGTTTTTTATGTGTCGGCCACCGCGGTAGAACCTTGAGGCAACAATATTATTCATACACACAAAAATATCGCGCGCTTTCCTGTCTTTCGCTGGCAAACACGCGGCATTAATTCCCCTTTAAAGCAATGATCATTTAGCGCTCCAAAGCTTGCAATTCTTGAGGGAAAAGAAGCAATGCATGCAGAAACAGCGTCGCTCAGACTTGAGCTCCCAGGAGGCTGGAAACTTGATTGCGAACTCGGACACTTGCACGGACACAAGCTTGTGGACGTCGGACTCTGTGGACTGCTATCCCACCGCCCTCTTGTGTGCACCGGGATATTGCTTGCAGGCTGGGGTGTATAGCATGGGTGCTGCTAGCAGGCTGGGGTGTATAGCATGGGTGCTGGTTGCAGGCTGGGGTGTGTAGCATGGGGTGCTGCTTGCAGGCTGGGGTGTGTAGCATGGGCTGCTGCTTGCAGGCAGGGGTGTGTAGCATGGGGCGCTGCTTGCAGGCTGGGGTGTGTAGCATGGGGTGCTTCTTGCAGGCTGGGGTGTATAGCATGGGTGCTGCTTGCAGGCTGGGGTGTGTAGCATGGGGTGCTCCTTGCAGGCATGGGTGTGTAGCATGGGGTGCTGCTTGCAGGCTGGGGTGTGTAGCATGGGGTGCTGCTTGCAGGCTGGGGTGTGTAGCATGAGGTGCTGCTTGCAGGCATGGGTGTGTAGCATGGGCTGCTGCTTGCAGGCTGGGGTGTGTAGCCTGAGGTGCTGCTTGCAGGCTGGGGTGTGTAGCATGGGGTGCTTCTTGCAGGCTGGGGTGTATAGCATGGGTGCTGCTTGCAGGCTGGGGTGTGTAGCATGGGTGCTGCTTACAGGCTGGGGTGTGTAGCATGGGGTGCTGCTTGCAGGCTGGGGTGTATAGCATTTGTGCTGCTTGCAGGCTGGGGTGTGTAGCATGGGTGCTGCTTGCAGGCATGGGTGTGTAGCACTGGTGCTGCTTACAGGCTGGGGTGTGTAGCATGGGGTGCTGCTTGCAGGCTGGGGTGTATAGCATGGGTGCTGCTTGCAGGCATGGGTGTGTAGCATGGGGTGCTGCTTGCAGGCTGGGGGTGTATAGCATGGGTGCTGCTTGCAGGCTGGGGTGTATGTCACTCCGGTTACCGTGCCGAGTGGATGTGTGCTTTGCCGTGTGCTCTCTGCTTGGAGAAGGTTTTGGTCCCCTTGGGAATTGTGCTGTCTCTTAAATAGCCTTACTTTTGTCTTGGGAGTGAGAGGTAAGCTACTATTATTGTAGCCATATAGGGGGTGATTGCCTCGTGACTATTATTTCTTGTGATCATTTCTATTTGTTTTTCTTCTTTTTTGTGCATTTTTGGTGATCTTGTTGATTTGTATTGCTGTTAACCGGTGTTTTAGCTGCTATGCCCCCCCCTGAGCGGGGGAGGGGGGCTGGGGGTGGTCGTGGAGGACAGGGTAGTCAACCACCCCGTGCACCTTTTCTCCAGCCTTCGGGCCGTTCCACCTCATGGACTAGATCTGATTCTTTTTCTGGGAAGTCAGGGCCGGCTTCTGCGCCACCGACTATTTTACATCCTCCGGAACCGCTGACAGCCTTCTTTCCAAATCCTCGACCAGCCAAAACACCAACATACCCTGTCCAACTCAAAACCATCGACACCTCTAAACAGACAGACAAAGCAAAAATCTTCGAAGCCACTTTCAAAGAATTAAATGCCCCTCTCATCCGGCTCACAGGCACCAAAAATGGATTTTACGCTGTGACAGACGATACCAATTCCGTTGATGAATTAACATCTCCTAAGGCCACCCAAGTCTTTGAAAAATTAAACCTCGTTCCAGCAATACCACCTGATTTAAGAGCAAAGAGAACAATATTCGTTCGACAAATTGATTCAGACATTGGAGTGAGACCAACAGACGAAATAAAGAATGAGATCGAAAATCAAAATAATTGGATAAAGGTAACAGACATAATCAAAATAAAAAATTACACCCACCTAATGAAAATAGTAACGACAGATACCTTAACAGCACAAAGGATACTCAGAGACGGTTTCTACATGTTTCATACAAAAATCACACCCCATCAATGCGAGCAGGAAGAATACACCCACATATTGATTTGCTACAAATGTTATAAATTTGAAAATCATACCACCTTCCAATGCACACAAAGTTCTCAGTTCTGTTCTGAATGCTCATCCCAGGAACACTCATATCAAAACTGCACAAATACATTGAAGTAATGTCTCAACTGTCAAGGAATGCATAGAACACTCGCAGCCAGCTGTCCGTACAGAAAAAATATCATAAACTAAAGCGGGAAGAGGAACAATTGAAAAAACAACAAAAATCTCATACTACCTACGCAGAAATAACCAAACAAGCAATCCAACAGACAAATCCACCGCAACACACCCTAACCCTCACCAACCATACGCACATTAAACTTACAGCCTTAATACTAGAGGCACACATAGCAGCACTTGACAGAACAAAGAAATTTGGCAATATTCTGTCCAGATTCCTCAAAGACAACTTTAACAATGATACAACATTCCCAGAACGAGACTCGACTGCTATTTTCAACTTTTATTATAGAAACGATGAAACACCAATCGCACAAGCAACTCCACCTGAACACCACATAGTAGAGGAAACCATGGATACCCAAACAGAAACAGAATTTATACAGAGACCGACCTTAGACAAAAGAGGAGGATCAGCGATGAAGTAGAGAATACAACAATAATCATAGACAAGAAACATAGCCACCCCATTAAACTGTACCGTAATTTTCAGGATCGATCACCAATACCAGAAGAACCAGACGCAGACTGTTATATATCTGAGCCAAAAAAAGACAATGAAAGCGGGTATAAATTTTCAGTGCAGGAAATGAGATCAGCGACACTTCTGGAATACATATTTGCAAAAAGAGTTCAATTCACCCGGATTAAAATAAATATAATACCACACGAACAATTCATAACGTTCCCCAGACACCAATCAATGGTCACAGCAACCAAAAAACCTAAAAATATTCGCACTACACAATGAATCTACGCAAATTGACAATAGTACAACATAACGTACAGTGCTGGAATACCAACAAAATAGCCCTAACCAGCATCAAAAATCACATAGATCCTGACATAGTTTTAATAAACGCTCACAGCTTAACAGGAGATAAACATATGAAGATATTCAACTATAATACTTTTTACGCAAACAAGACAAACGAACAACATGCAGGGGCTGCAATAGCAATAAAAAAGAACATTCCATGTAGACTACAAGACGATTTCTACTCAGACATGATGGCAGTCACCGTCGACACTCTTCAATGACCACTTACAATAGGCACAACTTACACCCCACCGAGAGTCGATTATCTTCACTTTGCAGATTTCCACACACTATTCAACAGACCAAACCCTGTATATTTCATAGGCGACATCAATGCATCCCATAGAACCATAGGAAACTCACATAACAACAGAAGAGGAAACCATCTTCACTACCTGATAGAGAGACAAAAATGTATTCACATAGGTCCATACTTTCCCACAATGATCACCCACAAAAGCACCTCTACACCAGACATTGCTCTACAGAACCCATTAGCCTACCATAATATATTTTTTCAACCAGGACCTGTAACACCTTCTGACCATATCCCTATAATAGCAACCATAACAGCAAACCCAATTCAGATTCCCATCAAACCAAGGAAACAATATCATAGAGCAGATTGGAGGAAATACAGAGAACAACTAGCCGTTGTATCCCCCGATATGCAAGAAGAACAAACGTTAGAGGAAATAGATGATCATCTGGAGAAGTGGACCGAGCATATTCACGGAGCCACAAAAATTGCCATTCCAAATATAACCCATAGAACTATCCCCGGAATAAAACCTACACCCGAAATACTCCGTACTCAAGTCAGATACCAACATACAATAGATTATATTCACAACAACGGAACAACCAGAGAACTCCATAGACTTCTCATCAATCTCAGACGGCAAATACTAAACCTATACAAACAGGCATACGCACAAACTTGGAATACTTTATTTCAATCATTAGAATTGCAAGAAGATCCCAAGATATTCTTGTCGTCAATTAAGAGAATGATAGGCTACAACAACAAACAAACAATCCCATACCTAATTCATAACAAAAAAGAATTACACACTCCGCAAGAAAAGGAAATAGTATTCAGAGAGCACTGGAAAAACATTTTTACCGAGACAGATGAGGACGAAGAATTTGACTTAGACCACATCAATGCAGTAAAGGAACACATGACCAATTTATCAGAGCAAGTAATACCATTTCATACCGGAAATACCAACAGACTTGACCAACTTCATTTTCCCCCTATAACAATAGATAAGTTAAAACAGACATTGAGATCCTTCAAGCAGAAAGCTCCAGGTCCAACTGGCATAACTACCCTTCAAATAAAAAACCTACCGATTAATATGTTACAATACTTGTTAAATATCTTCAATAACTCCATCTCAGCAGGCTACTTCCCAGACAGTCTCAAACACGCCATTATGATTTTTCTCCCAAAACCCCTCACGTCTCAAAAACAGGTGCAGAACTACCGACCAATATCTCTATTAGACATCCATGGCAAACTTTTAGACAAGATACTCAACAATAGACTTACAGACCATTTGACCATTAACAACTTATACAACAATAGACAACATGGTTTTAGGAGAAGCAAGGGAACCCACACCGCCTTGGCAACGTTTACCGAAACACTAGCAATAAATCTAGCCAATAAATTTACCATAGACATAGTTCTCAGAGACGTGACCAAAGCTTTTGACAAGGTATGGCACTTAGGATTGATATTCAAACTCTCACAATCTGGAATTCATCCATTATTTTTACGGACACTGGCCGACTACTTAACAGACAGGAGCGCATCAATAAGAATAGGGAACTTCATAGGTCCATCATTTATACTGCAAACTGGGGTACCACAGGGAGCTTGTTTATCGCCGACATTATATAGTTTCTATACTCATGACATCCCGGGACCAATACCCAATACTGATTACATATGCTTTGCCGACGACATCACCCAAATTTCTGCTGGCCGTTACACTCCGAACTTTGCAGCTGAACAAACACAGCATGCCATACAACAAATTAACAATTTCGAAGCCAGATGGAAAATTTCCACCAACGTCAAAAAATTTAAGATAATTCCAATCAGCAGAATCAAAACCGCAGACATCTTCATAGATGATCAACATTTTCCATACTCCAATAAAGGCAAAATTCTAGGTCTAAACTTTTCAACACACGGATTTAGGATTCAACACACGGCAATAGGATTCAGCAACTTGAGCAAACTGTACAGATTTATGCACCTTTCACAGACAACAAAACGCAAATTATATCTATCATTCGTCAGATCAGCACTCATCTATCCAGCTATCCCACTCCACACATTGTCTCCAACTGCCATTTCGAAGCTACAAAAAGTCCAAAACAGAGCACTCCGGTTCATCACCAATACAACACGCATGGACCGTACCTCTTCTTTATCACTGCATCATCAAGTCGACTTACCTCCTATAAACCTTCTGCTTCACACTCATGCCAACAGAATATGGGATAATTTACAGCAGTTTGACCAAGACCTATTTCAACAGTTGACATTTCTAGAAGATACAGCCAATAGCCAAAATTCACGTTTTAAGAGCTCCAAACTTCCAGCATTAGGACCTCCCCCGGAACCAAGATACTTATAATAAATTTTCATCAGCAATCAATGGGGAAGACCGTAACAATTTTCAATTACTTATTTACTTTGTTTTTTATTTGGGGTTTTGGCGAGCGGACGGAACGGTCTTCCCCCCACGGGCGGGAAGCCAAAACCCCAAACCACAACCTCAATTTTCAATCAACACTAAATAGTCAACCTCCAAATAGTCATTGATCATTCCGTCCTCACTCACCACATATTCATAACCTTTCAGTAAAATATCAGTCGCCAACCTTACATGTTCTTACGTCCTTTTTGAGGTGGAGCGTCCCGGGGGGGACATGTGGTGGAGATGCCGGTGACAAGGCTGCATAAGGGCTTTGTTGTGATATTGTAAAAAAATGAAGAGAAAAAAAATATATATATATATTTTTCTCTTTGGTTTATATAGATATATATATATATATGATGGTTTATATATATATATATTTATATATATATATATATATATATATATATATATATATATATATATATATATATATATATATATATATATATATATATATAAACTATCATATGAGTGTATATATGTATATTTTGTTACATGTAAATTGTAAATTGACAATTTTAAAAATACCCATAGCAATCACACATTTATTTCTGTAAAATATTTTCAAATTTGTACATATGTTATTAAGGAAAAAAAAAGAAAAAAAACATTTAATAATAATATAAAAAAATATCTATACATATTTGTTCTGCTCAATACATATGTACGTGTATGTATGAGTATGTATGTACAGCAGTAATATGTGTAAATTGTCAATTTGTAAATATCCATAGCAAGCATCATACATATCTATATGTAATATATTCCTCAATTTGTGCACATATATTTAAAAAAGAAGAAAAAAAATGTAAAAAAAATTAAAAAATAAACAAAAAAATAAAAAATAAAAAAATGAAAAAATGTGTATTTATGTATATGTGTACTATAATAATGTTATATGTAAACCATCATTTTAGAAATACCCACAGCAATCATCATACATACCTTTATGTAAATTATTCCTCAATCTGTATAAATGTGTGTAAAATAACTAACTACTTTGCGAATTAGTCGGTTAGGGATGGGTACATGAGATTACCTTGTAGATATACCTCAGCCTTTAAATGTAATATAAGGTTAATATGTATATATAGTTACGCTTTACCTATAATATTAGGTAATAGCCACATCGGCACTTTAGAACTTGATAATTTGTACATATAAAGCCTTGAAAGGTTCCCTTATCCCATACCCCAGGGAAACCTTATATGTGAAATTACGTCAACAGGATCACCAAATTATGCGCTTTTTCCGCGTCTCTTCCCTCTCCTACTATCCTCTTCCCTTTCGCTTTCTGTTCTTCTGGCACACTCTGTGCCAAACTCTCTTTTTCCTCTCTTTCCTAATGGCATCGCCCCCCCCCCCCTGGGGTGTATAGCATGGGGTGCTGCTTGCAGGCTGGGGTGTGTAGCATGGGGTGCTGCTTGCAGGCTGGGGTGTATAGCATGGAGTGCTGCTTGCAGGCTGGGGTGTGTAGCATGGGGTGCTGCTTGCAGGCTGGGGTGTGTAGCATGGGGTGCTGCTTGCAGGCTGGGGTGTATAGCATGGAGTGCTGCTTGCAGGCTGGGGTGTATAGCATGGAGTGCTGCTTGCAGGCTGGGGTGTATAGCATGGAGTGCTGCTTGCAGGCTGGGGTGTATAGCATGGGGTGCTGCTTGCAGGCTGGGGTGTGTAGCATGGGGTGCTGCTTCCAGGCTGGGGTGTATAGCATGGGTGCTGCTTGCAGGCTGGGGTGTGTAGCATGGGGTGCTGCTTGCAGGCTGGGGTGTATAGCATGGAGTGCTGCTTGCAGGCTGGGGTGTGTAGCATGGGGTGCTGCTTGCAGGCTGGGGTGTGTAGCATGTGTGCTGCTTGCAGGCTGGGGTGTGTAGCATGTGTGCTGCTTGCAGGTTGGGGTGTGTAGCATGGGGTGCTGCTTGCAGGCTGGGGTGTGTAGCATGGGGTGCTGCTTGCAGACTGGGGTGTGAAGTATGGAATACTGCATGAAGACTGGATGCACAAACTGGGATGTACTGGGAGACTGGATGCACAGACTGGGGTGCACTAGGAGACTGGATACACAGACTGGGGTGTACTGGGGTACTGGATGCACAGACTATGGTGTAGCTACAGGAATACTCTATAGGATTTCAGAGGCCATCATCACGACACGTACAGTCAACTGACGATGACATTGTACGTTTCTCATTTACTTGACTTCGTTGGAGCAAAAAGTTTGACTTGCTGACACGATGTTGATCTTGTTTTACTGCGCCCAATTACGAAATATATGACTTTCAAAAACTGATTTTCTCTTATAGTGCCAACGCTAATGGTTAATTGTAATTTAAAATCTTCTCGAGGAAAGGTTCTCGGGTATATCATCTGTCTGGGGAAAACTTTATTGCTTTTCAAACTTTGATAATCTTCTTTTATCGCTTGCTTAGTTCTCAGTTTTAACTTGGAACAAAATTCACAATCAGTGCTATAAGTTATAACATAGGAAATGTTTTAAAATACCACACGCAGCAGTTCCAAAATATTTTAAATTAATGAATTAATGAGTAGAATGTGTTTTATTTGTGAAATCACTAAATTGTGTTTTTTTAATTCGTTTCGTTTTTTAAGTTATTACAAGGATGCAATGTAGTTTTTGTAGCACTGTATTTAGATTCGTTCGTTGAAATTTTAACGCGTAATAAAAACCTACATCTTGCAGCTGTGCGTTCTTGTTGCATCAGCACTTTATGTGCCTTGCGAGTTCTTGTGTGTTTGTGTTCAAAATGTGTGGGTGTGGAGCTGATATGAGCTTGTGTAAGCGGGAAGGGCTGTATTCCGTCAGGCTGAGGAACAGGTGCAGGTGACCACAAGAGGTTTTTATATAACATGCCACTTGAGCTAGAGGGTAGGCGAACAACTAAGAGTCGCTCATTGCGACGGGATGTCAGGACTGCGGGAAACCCAAACGCGCAGGCCTTAGAAAATGTACAAGAAATAATCGAACGTTACAGGCTCAAAGGGGTCTCTGTATCCCAAGGGGAGGATAATTCGAGCCCCAGGGTGCCCAATAAAACAGCCAAATCTGACGTAGGAAGGGCTTAGACGATCACTTCTGAAATTTCTAAAGGCATTATTGGTCGAATAAGAAAAAGAGGGCATCCCTCAAGAAACACTTAATGTGTAGCCCTTGGGGAAAGGGAGTTGTGCGTCGAAAACCGTCTGAGGTGCAAAATAAAAATTAAAACAAGACCGGGGCGGTTGAAGAAAAAGAAAATCTAATGTCATCTGGAGACGAGCAGGGAGGGTGGGAAGAAAAGCCGGAGCACTGAGAGTCGGAATGATCAATCGCACAGTCGTCGGAGCACGTTTGATGAACTGATGTTTTCCATATTGCCCGAGATTATGAACTGATGTCCGAATGAAATGAACTTGTAGCCTGGAGGCATAATTGTGAAACGCACTGTTGGAAGAAACGCAGTGTAGGAGAGGTTGCATTTCTGTTATGTATCCAGTGTGTAGTTAAACTTATAAAGGGATTGTTTGGCCGGCAAAATTCAGTTCCAATTATAACCAATCATTAGGATGTCCTTAACGCGGGTAGAACTACTAGGTAATCGTTAGCGTGTTAATCAGTATCAACGATTATCAGTCCTCATCCGACGTTATCAATGATTTGACTTGTATAGCAGCTTTATACAATGTATAGTAGTAGATCTTGCCTCTAATATAATTTCGAAATTGATAAATTTGTGCGAACTAAGCCCTAACGTGAACAAATGGATTTCGCTTTGGAAGAAAGTGAGAATGGAGACCGCGGATTGTAAGTGGGTCTCTACACTAGGTGAGTACCGTCATGATTTGTGTCCTTGTAATCTGTAATCATTGAATTTCCATATTTTCGTGCATTTGGGTGCATGTAATTTTCTTGTGTATTTTCATGGATGTATGCCAATCCCTCAAATCCGAGAATTTGGTCTCCCTTGTTAATGCAAATCAATGAGAGGCACCAGACTCGTCTCTTGACGCGGCTATGTGGATCCGATCTAATCAAATAACATTTTACGAAGAATAGTTCTCCGAAATTAATCATGGAAGCAACCTTGACCAGTAGGTTAGGAGAGTCTAGTTTTTTATCAAAATTCACACAAAAAAGCTATCTGCTGCAGCCTAGTGACGTCTCAACGCAGCGATAAAATGTGAAGATAGAACCCCAAGGCGTTCACCAGCGTGATAAGCCAAGGTATTTATAGAGTGCCATCAGTAACGTAATGTTTGCTGTGTGCTCGCATCACAAAATCGTTGTAAATCGATTCCTTGTGCGTTCAAACTACCTGGTGTGAGAATCTCAAGAACCTAAACTCATCTCACGAGACCAGCTGCGTTGCAAACTCGTGTGACGCACGTTACTTCTCAAGCATCAAGGACGCGAATTTTGAAGTGGTACGGAGGTAAATTGTTCACGCACTTTTTCTGACGTTGACCGGAACATGAGAAATTGTTAAAAATACCTCACTTAATCTGAGTTAGCATAGGCGACATGGATCTCCTGTTTAATGACAGACGTGGGTAGAATTGGAATTTGCATTAACCTTAAATTCATACACCAAAATTCAATGAGTGTGCCTTAACACAACTGAGCATGAGCTCAACTTGTATCTTTTATTTCTATCAGGTCAAGTACTGTCCGAACTTGGAATCAATGAACCAAGTGACCAAATGTTACATTTAATTGAAGATTCAGTCATCAATGTTTTTTTCCTGATTATCTATGATTTCCTTCCATCTATCATAATCTTATTAATACCATTACTGTACAATTCTTTCCGTTTTGATTCGAAGAAATCACAAATATCAGTTTTAACCTCTTCCTGTGGTGCAAGAGCTGTTCCTTCTGATTGATTTTGTAAGCTACGAAACAAATGGTAGCCTGAAAGAACAAGGGGGGAGAATAAGTTGAATGAAGAATTATCTCCCTACAAAGTTCTTCGATCTTTTGTGACGTAATTCTTGTTGTGGCTTGCAGAAAGCTTATGATCACCCTCAACTGGACATCCGGTTCGATCTTCATTTTCGAGTGTGAAATCTCCACTTCTGAATTTCGCAAACCATCTTCTGCAAGTTCTTTCATTCACACATTCCACTCCATAAACTGAGGGAATGTTTCTAGTTGCTTCGGCTGCTGAGTTTCCTTTTTTGAGCTCATAAAATATTATGTGCCTCAAATGATTCTTGGGTACTTCCATGTCAGCAGGGTTTTAATCAAACAAATTTTAATTTTATTGTTCTGTAAAATAAAATTTGGTCCGCTTAAATTCATTTAAACATAAAAATAATGTTCAGCTCCTTCAGACATTATAAAATACTCTAAATTTCGTTCAATTTGAATAAAGGTAAAATTCGGACAGAACTTATATGACCAGATGTTCATGGTGTTGTGTAATTTGCTGCACATATATTAATCATGTACAGAAAAACGTTAAATAAAACGATTTTCATGGGTGAAAAAACCCCAAAACTCATTCGTTTTCGAGAAATGATATCATAAAATAATATTAGATTCCCGTACGAATAGGCTAAAGCGCACGCCAACAGCCAGCATAAGAAGTTAGATTTTACTCGTAGGCTGCATTGTAAGCCTATTCCTATGGGAATCTAAAAGTATTTCAGATCTTCATTTCTCGAAAAAGAATGAGTCTTTAGGTTTTTGCCACTCCTGAAAATCGTTTTATTTAGCTTTTCTCTGTATATGGTTAAAATATGCGCATCGAATTACACAACATCCGGTATATACAGTAGACAGACTGAGGTATACTCGGAATTTCCCCGTACACACGGCAGTCCACAGGGATGAGCACGTCTGACAACGTGGTCCGTTTGCTCACTAGACGCCCGTGAAGCAGACGCTCGGTGACGGGCAGGCTGGCCAGCACGTCGACTCCGCGGCTTGCATGCGGGGGGCGTCACGAGATCAGCGCTGCCGCTCCATTAACTCGATCCTCCAGGGCGCCGCGTTGCTCCAGAAATGCCTCAGTAAAGAATGGCTATCTCTGCAGTTCTTGGTCAAATCTGTGTTTTCACCGACTTGTGTGCTGCTCGTAAAATAGTGTGGCCTTGCATCTAAGAATATAGACGTTGTTCAACGTTATGGGGGAAGTGAACAATAGCGGCACCGTGAATTAGTTAAGACCGTTCGGTGGGGTTAACATTAATTGAAAACTATTTTATACCTTTGAAATGACGATAAATGCTTTTATTCACGTATTTCTAGTCATTTAGATTTAAATGTTCCTTTTTGGGATTTACTGTGAATAAGGGACATTTCCTAGGAAATAACGAAACTATGGACGGTTTTACGAGTGCCAGTTTTCAGTGTTATGATATCCCGTATGGACGATATCGTTTATTAATATCCTTCATCGTGTTTTAAATTTGCATTGTTCCCACATTTACTTTAGTCTGACTAAAATTAGAATAAACACTTTTTTGAGAAAACCTCATTCCAGATCCACGCTAACGAACACAAAGTAAAGCTCATTTCAGGTCCACGCGAGAGGATACAAAGTAAAGCTCATTTCAGGTCCACGCGAGAAGACACAAAGTAAAGCTCATTTCAGGTCCATGTGAGAGGACACAAAGTAAAGCTCATTTCAGGTCCACGCGAGAGGATACAAAGTAAAGCTCATTTCAGGTCCACGCGAGAGGATACAAAGTAAAGCTCATTTCAGGTCCACGCGAGAGGATACAAAGTAAAGCTCATTTCAGGTCCACGCGAGAAGACACAAAGTAAAGCTCATTTCAGGTCCACGCGAGAAGACACAAAGTAAAGCTCATTTCAGGTCCACGCGAGAAGACACAAAGTAAAGCTCATTTTAGGTCCACGCGAGAAGACACAAAGTAAAGCTCATTTCAGGTCCATGTGAGAGGACACAAAGTAAAGCTCATTTCAGGTCCACGCGAGAGGATACAAAGTAAAGCTCATTTCAGGTCCACGCGAGAAGACACAAAGTAAAGCTCATTTCAGGTCCATGTGAGAGGACACAAAGTAAAGCTCATTTCAGGTCCACGCGAGAGGACACAAAGTAAAGCTCATTTCAGGTCCACGCGAGAAGACACAAAGTAAAGCTCATTTCAGGTCCACGCGAGAAGACACAAAGTAAAGCTCATTTCAGGTCCATGTGAGAGGACACAAAGTAAAGCTCATTTCAGGTCCACGCGAGAGGACACAAAGTGAAGCTCATTTCAGGTCCACGCGAGAGGACACAAAGTAAAGCTCATTTCAGGTCCACGCGAGAAGACACAAAGTAAAGCTCATTTCAGGTCCACGCGAGAGGACACAAAGTAAAGCTCATTTCAGGTCCACGCGAGAGGACACAAAGTAAAGCTCATTTCAGGTCCACGCGAGAAGACACAAAGTGAAGCTCATTTCATGTCCACGCGAGAGGACACAAAGTAAAGCTCATTTCAGGTCCACGCGAGAGGACACAAAGTAAAGCTCATTTCAGGTCCACGCGAGAAGACACAAAGTAAAGCTCATTCCAGGTCCACGCGAGAGGACACAAAGTAAAGCTCATTCCAGGTCCAAGCGAAAGAAGCCAACAAAACATGTTCAGATCCACGGGCATGATTTTGAACCATTTCACGTCGTTTCAGCGGAAGAAATGGCAGCGTGCTTCTAAGTAGACTCAGTTCAGTTATGTTGCATGCTGAAGCACACCGTGTATATAATTCAAATTAAAAGAACTTGACACTTCCAGCTGTACTGCTACGAGGCTGGTATCATGTGAGGATGGCAAGAGGGGTTCGTTGAAAATCATCCATGGGCTAGCAAATCCCTTCCTATCTTTGGGTCCCCTACTGCGACAGAGGCACAGGACGGTTGGAGTCCAGAGTGCAGCAAGCAAATATTCCAAGTGACCAAATTCGTCCGATAACTACATTTTTGAGTCTATGCACATTTTAAAAAAGTGCCAATAAATAAACGAATGAGAATCGGCGGTGAAACTTTTTATTGTGCGTAAACATTTTCAATGTTTTTTTATATTTGTCTTTTCAGTGTGAATGTTTTGTTTTCAGTTTGTTCAGTAAGAGTAGTGAGAACTTTAGTTCTAAACACCCAGATGTATCATTTAGGTATAAAAATGGATCAGAATAAACAGGAGAACCAGAGTAAAAACGAACATTACATTTATCGCAAACGTTTCGGAATTAAAATTTCATCATCAGAGCTGAAACGAGAAAAATCAAAATTGTTGAAAAATCTCAATAAAAAACATGAATATTCCGCAAAATTCTCCAAATTTCTAAGAACCCTAATTTGCATTCATTCATACACAAACAATAGCATACTCCTAATGCACACAATCAAACATGTACACGCTAATTCAGATACACTAGCAATCACACACTCTGCATACGGACACGCACACACATACACAGAATTACGTCAATAGGTGGGGCAATTGATAACTTTGCGGCACTAATGTCTTTGTTGAGGTTAGGTTTATGGGTATATATGAAAACGGACTCTGAAATTCTATGGTCATGCTCACTATTAGCTTTGCATGAAATTGAAAAATTGGTATTTTTGAATGAATGGTTTGAATTCTCGCAGTGATCTCTAATTGCTGATTGGGGTGGAAGGGTTAGTGCACGACCGGTTCTATGCGATATTCCCGCTTGTTGGCTATGTCTGATGAATTGTTGGAGTTTGGTATCAAACTGGTATTGGTTTAGTATCGTTATTGAGATTTTTTAAACAACTTTTGATTTTTCTCCTGTTTCAGCACGGATGATCGAATTTTAATTCCAAAACGTTTGCAATAAATTTAATGTTCGTTTTTACTCTGGTTCTTCTTTTTATTCTACGAGTAAGATTCTCGACGAATCGCCCTATTGGAAATATAAAAATGGATGTTTTACAATACGAAACGTTTGTTTTTATCATTAAAATTTTAATTACGGTAGCTTTCTTTTTTATCTAAAAGTGAGATTTGCTAGAAATCTGCCTATTTCATTTACAACATTCCAACAGTAATACGTGTTATTGAAACTGTGCAGTTGATGAATTAGGTTGAGTATTTTAATAATAAAGAATACGGACGAGGAATATCAGAAGAGAAAATTAACTCAGATATAGGTGCATGGCGCGTCTATGCACTTGAGAGTTGACTTGCACAAGAGGTGAAGTATGACAAACATCCTTCCATGCAATCTCTCAAAATTACTGGAAAGAAATTGCTTCATCTCGCTAAGCCATTGTGCAATGGTTTAATTTGTTGCCTTTTGGACTATAACTCACAGACGCTATACCACTCAACAGTAAAATGTTCACCTGCTTATTGTTTCTAAATTCACTCGACGCCTATTATTGTAGTTGGCAAACGCCGTAGTGGACGCGTAGGGAAACATTTTAAAGTAAATATTTCGAGAGTTTGAGTATGCTCAGGATATCTTTGCAGATACAACGATACAATATATATACCCTAATTCCTTTTCTGAAAAAGGTATGTAAACATAGAATAAATGGATAAGCTTTGTCTCTAAGTATTTCCCTGAGTGTTCGAGAAACAATTTATACTCTCGAAATGTTCTGAACATCTCAAGCTGGACCATTTTCCTGCGGAATGTTTTTAGAATTTTAGGTGTTTTCGAACCGAAGCTTCTCTAGTGTCCGTTTTGAGAACAACGATTCCTCACGGTGATCTGAGGAGCCGAAGTCAGCTTATCTTCTATATCTCTAGCTCGTATACCAAAAATAGGAAAGACCGAAAATATAACTTGGCTCAAAAAATACACAAATTCGGCGCATTTTAAGAATAATATGTACTAAGTCCTGTTTTTCTGGCTCGGTTTCGTTCAGATGTAGGAGGTCATTTTGTGAAGTCTGTATGTCAGTAATGAAAACAATTTAGTCACTAAAACGTGAACCTTTTCACATGACCTAAAATAAGAATTTTATAGAAAATGAAGAATAATTTTTACTACTTATTACGCGAAGTATGCCTAGAATATTGCCGCCACACGACGACGCGCATATCTCTCACTTAAAATTCATGACTTCGACATCTCCATTCTTCGATCCGTCGCTGACAACCACAGACGCATCAAATATCAGTACTGCTAAGCAACCGCCATGTCAAGGAAGATATCTCTAGGCCCTTGCCATGTCAGAGAAATATTTCTAGACCCTTGCCAGCAAATCCCGTCCCTATCGTGTCTGTCAATTTGGCAGCAGCCGGAGTCTGCAGTTATTGTGATCGAACGAAACTCACGACGAATTCCTGCCAAATGGAATCGGCAACGCGATCAAGAAGCGAGTGGTTTTCTTGCTCCAGGCAGCTCCGTTGATCAACACGACCACAAAAGAAGAACATGCAATTTTTTCTCGTGATTGGTAGAGAATTTCACGGCCTCCGCGCTCGGTAGGGCTGAGGTCCCAGCCAAATAGGGGGCTCAGTGTCGGCGCCTGCACAGCCAGAGGAACTGAAAATTTTCAAACTCGAGTTCCGTTTCAGTCAATGGACTATCCAAAGTATGAGTTTTGAATTTTAATAATGATTGGGCATGGCTTAGGAACTTCATAGAATATGTGTAATTTTTTTCAGTAGCATCACCTGCAGACCATATTCTTTTAATTGATAAGAACTCATTTATTTATTCATTGATCGAATTTTGCACTTATTCGACCTCTTTGCAATTTTTTACGTTCAGGACTGAACTATGACTATATTATCTCAAAGATACACATTGTAATAAAAACAATGTTAAGAATGTCGACTGGACGCTGATTCTGTTATTACAGAAAAATATGCTCAAATATCATCAACGTTAAACTTGGTACAAGTTTTCGAAAGGCGCACAGAATCTGTACAGAAAAGTACGGACATGTGCTTGAGGCTCCAAAAATATTCCTTTGTACAAAATGTGATTGCATGTATGTATACCATTGTACAGGGTGTCCCGAAAAAATGTTTCCCATTCTTTGACTGGAGAATGCTTAGGGATTTTGTCTTGATGCAGGTGTTTATTGCCATAGATAGAAGTCTCATTAGTTAAGTCCAAGAAAATAACCTCAAATTTTAAAAATAAAAATTTCACTACAGAAAACTTAGTTGCACCTAAAACAAAATGCAAAACTACTTGCATTTTGCTACTAACTACTATCAACTGATGCAAAAATGTGTATTGATCACATACGAGTGATCAATACACTCAATACACATACGAACGATTTGTTACATCACATACGAGTGTATTGAACAGCGTAACAAATTAACTCGAATTAATTGGAGACACGCCGGTCGTGAGAACGCCACATGGCCGTACAGCATAACGCAATACGCGCATCTTTACTGTATAACGGCTCACACTCATGACCGTGTTAAATTACGCTATACACATGCTCGTACGCATATATACACATAGACACACACACACAAGGCGGCTGTATCAAATTACGCCACACACACACACACCCACACACACTCGGCTGTAGTAAATGATGTTGCGAGGTAGGGTGGCACTAAATAATGCCCCTCACACGGTCGTATTAAATAATGCTACAGACTCACTGCGGTTTAAATAAATCCCCGCTCACGGCCGCATTGAATAACGCCATACACACACACATACACTCACACACACACACACAAGCACACACTCACACACACAAGCACACACGCACACATACGGCCGGATTAAATAACGCCATACAGATACACTCACACACACACAAGCACACACACAAGCACACACACAAGCACACAAGCACACACACACACACACACGGCCGTATTAAATAACGCGTCCTTTGAGCGAAGGCGTCCTGTGATGAGCCCGTGTCTCTTATTACTGCATTACGAGGGCTGCTGGGGAGTGAGGGGGTGGGGGGGAGAGTGAGGGGGGAAGGGGGTGAGGGTAGGGTGAGGGTAAGGTGAGGGTGGAGGGAGAGTGAGGGGGAGTGAGGAAGAAGTGAGGATAGAAGTGATATGAAGGTAAGGGTGGAGAACTGGAGATGGTGCCAATGGACGAGTAATGAGTGAATGATGTAGTGAGGAATGATGTAGTACAGAAGGATGTAGTGAGGAGTGAGGGTACTGGTGAGAGTTGAGCATGGGAGGAGTGAGGGTGAGGGAGGATTGATGGTGAGGGATGAGTGATTGTGAGGAAGGGGAGGGAGGGTGAGGGGAAGGGAGGATGAGGGTAGGGTTTCAGAGTTGAGGGTAGAGCGAGGGTGATTGCCCTAGTCTCTGAGCAGGAAATAAACTCTGCAGATTGCATCCCACTCGCAGAAGTTTGGGTACATTTATATGTATTTAGACAGGGTGACCGACACTTTGTTGAACAAACTTTCACATCAGTTTTGGACCGTTAAAATAGACACTTTTTACTCAATAACCGTAGGGTAGAAAATGCTTCGTTAAAGAGTTACAAGGGAATACAACTTTTGCGTAACCACCTATAGACCTCCGGTTATTAGACATCTAGATTTCAACTATTGTACAGAGGACATTGGAAGATTCTGGCATACGAAACACTGATTAATTCCGAAGAAGTCCTTATTTAGCTTTGCTGAAGCCACCGCAAGGATTCGTGAAACTCCTGATGTCTTCGATCGCGTCCGGCAATCTTTGCACAGGGTTTGAACGCCTGCATCGCAACACATGGGTTTCTTGTTGAAATCATTTGCTAACAACTAACCTAATTTGTAAATCTGTTTCTTGTGGTCATATTAATTTTAAGTGTTATTAAACCCCACTTCAGGTCGTTTTCGACAAATTGACCTATATAGAAGCACATGAATATGAATACACAGCACGTGTGTTCGAAGTCACACCTCGCAAGCGACATTTACCGCCCCCAGAAGGTGTGGGACCCACACACCCAGCACTAGCAGCCCCACACACCCAGCACTAGCAGCCCCACACACCCAGCACTAGCAGCCACACACACCCAGCACTAGTAGCCCCACACACCCAGCACTAGCAGCCACACACACCCAGCACTAGTAGCCGCACACACCCAGCACTATAGTAGCCCCACACACCCAGCACTAGCAGCCCCACACACCCAGCACTAGCAGCCCCACACACCCAGCACTAGCAGCCCCACACACCCAGCACTAGCAGCCCCACACACCCAGCACTAGCAGCCACACACACCCAGCACTAGTAGCCGCACACACCCAGCACTATAGTAGCCCCACACACCCAGCACTAGCAGCCCCACACACCCAGCACTAGCAGCCCCACACACCCAGCACCAGCAGCCCCACACACCCAGCACTAGTAGCCCCACACACCCAGCACTAGCAGCCCCACACACCCAGCACTAGCAGCCCCACACACCCAGCACTAGCAGCCCCACACACCCAGCACTAGCAGCCCCACACACCCAGCACTAGTAGCCCCACACACCCAGCACTAGTAGCCCCACACACCCAGCACTAGCAGCCCCACACACCCAGCACTAGCAGCCCCACACACCCAGCACCAGCAGCCCCACACACCCAGCAATAGCAGTCCCACACACCCAGCACTATTAGCCCCACACACCCAGCACACAAAGCCCCACACACCCAGCAGGCAGAGGCCCACACACCCAGCGCACAAAGCCCCACACACCCAGCACACTGAGCCCCACACACCCAGCAGGCAGAGGCCCACACACCCAGCTCACAAAGCCCCACACACCCAGCAGGCAGAGGCCCACACACCCAGCACACAAAGCTCCACACACCCAGCACACGGAGCCCCACACACCCAGCAGGCAGAGGCCCACACACCCAGCACACAAAGCCCCACACACCCAGCAGGCAGAGGCCCACACACCCAGCACACAAAGCCCCACACACCCAGCACACTGAGCCCCACACACCCAGCAGGCAGAGGCCCACACACCAAGCACACAAAGCCCCCCACACCCAGCAGGCAGAGGCCCACACACCCAGCACACAAAGCCCCACACACCCAGCAGGCAGAGGCCCACACACCCAGCACACAAAGCCCCACACACCCAGCAGGCAGAGGCCCACACACCCAGCACACAAAGCCCCACACACCCAGCAGGCAGAGGCCCACACACTCAGCACACAAAGCCCCACACACCCAGCACACGGAGCCCCACACACCCAGCACACGGAGCCCCACACACCCAGCCCACGGAGCCCCACACACCCAGCAGGCAGAGGCCCACACACCCATTATTTAGGATCCACACACCCAGCACACGGAGCCCCACATACCCAGCACACGGAGCCCCACACACCCAGCAGGCAGAGGCCCACACACCCATTATGTAGGATCCACACACCCATCACACGGAGCCCCACACACCCAGCAGGCAGAGGCCCACACACCCAGCACACGGAGCCCCACACACCCGCAGCAAGCAAGGGCCCCTGGCTTCAATCAATGGGTGTCCGTCCAAGTATTCTGGCGACTCCGTGACTCACTTCATTCACGAAGCTCGCGTGAATCACGAGGTCGTCTATTGACTCACGCACCGCTACGCCTGACTCGCCTGAGTAATGCAACGCGTGGGTGGGTAGCGTGATTCACGAGCCCAGGAATTCGTCCAGTGACGCAGATTAAACACCAGTTGTGCTATTCCTGGACACCGACTTCACTGGAAAGACATTGCTTTGTTTTGTGATCATCTGTGGAAGAACGAGGCTGCAGCTTTTGTCGCATCACTAATGCGATTTGGCTTCAGTGCTTCATTAACTTCGTTATGTGGATTGTTGTTCTGACAACTTAACGTAAAATGTGTGTGTTTGGTATCTAATTTGTTGATGAGGAGTAACTTCATTGTTCATTAACTCTAAGTATATGATCCCTGAACATCAGCTGACAGTTCTCTCATTCGTTATGTATTTGTCTTCTAACCTTCACGTGCTAATTAGGAATTCGGACGAGTGTCTCATTCATATGCCTGCTGGTCTCTTTTTATTTTACCATTTTATCCAGGAAAATTTCATCATTTGTAATTAACCGTGCCAGGTCCGAGTAAGAGGTACGAAAAATGTCGTATTTTGCCAGGGTGCTTTTTTGCACCTTACTTTATTCTACATTAATATTAATGTTTTTCATCAACCTTCAGTTCTTCTCACTTCGAACGTTAAACAGCACCCCTGGTAAAGTAATAGTTGCCGCAGAGTTCATTTTTCACTATCTCTTGGTGATATCGCAAGTCCTTCTAAAAATATAGCAATCTTTTTCGACCATTACAGAAAATGTTGATCACAGCTGAAGTGAAAAGCTCGCGTGTGCATATCAAGCAATCATGATTCAACTTTACTCAATCAATATTTGAGGCAAGGTTTTTTAAAATCAATATCTCTTAGTTAACTTATAATCAAGCACCGCCATAATGAAGGCGGTAACGATCACGACGGTCCGACGAATACGGTTAGACCTTTCATTACGACCACAACGGTTCTGCGACTGCGTTTCCAAACCTCAATAAAATCCCTTCGGTTCCTATCAGATGCAGTTACATGCTTCATTTCCACAAGAGGGCTTTGCATCCGAAAGTCCTAGAGTGTCCCGCGTGCTTTATGCGGTCGCTAATATTCTGTGTTCGCTGGGGTCAAAGTGCATGGCGAGAGAAGCTTATCAAAAATCCATGTATTGAGCGGGGTATCCATTACTGTTTCAGCGCAGCGGCGATAACGCGGCTGTGTCAACACGCTGCTGTCTCGCGCTGATGAGACGCCAGATAGACGCGCAATATGGACGGGCGGCGATCTCCTGATGCGCTTGTATAGGCTTTCGTGATCAGCGCGGCCTAAACGGCATCATACTCTCACAGCTCGCGCAGAGAATGAGACTTATTACCGTTTTGGTACGTCAAGCTTGTAATTAAAATGTTCCCGAGCAGTTGCATGCGTGTACCGCACATTGCTTGTTTCTTCATTGGTGTTAAAGGCGAGGTCTCAATGCTCGGAACGGAACGTTTTTATGTGAGAAATATTTCTATGCTCTACCACAACACACGAAAGGTAAATAGTAGCAATGAAAATGTGAGTTAAGCAAATGCATGACACTGGTGTGCAAGTTGTTAGTATATTGCTCAGCAATTTTTTTGTAGTACAATACAGAGAGAAAATTTTTGGGCATCTGTTCAAAAATATCTTCAAAGGTCGAAGTTGTAGTTCAGCTAGTCATTCCAACGAAAAATCTACAACAAGCTCATGTTTATCGGTTCCATTCCCCTCGCTTTCTCACGCACAGTTGAGGGTTGGATCGTTTGCTAAGGGGGTGCTAACTCACTATGCTCATGTGAATTATTTACCGTTATTCGTTTCTTACTGGCTTGATATATAGTCCTCACGAATGAATACCCTAACGAATGATTTTACTTTATTTAAAGTAAGAATTTGCATCTGAACATGTTAATCGTAGTCCAATTTACTGCTGTTACTCGTTAGACTCTTTAATTTTATTTGGAGCTTGCTAAGTGCTCTTAACTTAATTAATTAAAGCAATGCACGAGGCTTTGAACTATAGTCGCTGCTGCCAGCGTGCCCTGTCTCGCGCGGGGGGACGCACCAACAAACAAATAACTCGACTGTAAGAACAACACGCATTCAAAAACGTGCATCCATTACCGTCGCTGGAGCTTCGAAAGCCATTTTTGGAGAGTTTAGCCGCTCTCGTCCTAGGCAATTTTGATGAAAGGCTTTCCACGTGCATCAGCCGCCCGTGTTTGCTGTTCCCACGCGCCGGCTGCGTCAACGCGCCCTCGGCTCAGCGCGAGGGCCTGCGCGTTGTCATGTTCTGGCGAGCTTTTATCTAGCGCCATGAAATTAGGCATTTGTGAAAATGAGGCTGGCACTTGGGTTCAATTTGTGTTTTTGTAAATGTGACGTGAAAGCGTGTTTCTTAGTGAATAGGTTTCTATGATGTCAATTGTGAATTAAAAGAAGAATTGGTTCTCACTTCGTTGAAACTATTGATAAATTCTTTATTTGGTATGCTGATGCACGTCGATTTATATATTTTTAGATGCGGTTATCACTTAAAAATGTGTCAGATAGGGAAATCATCCCATGGAAGCCCGTAGTATAACAAAAATTTTTTACGAAATTAATCGAGGACTTTCAGGACTAATTGGAAAATTTAAAAACTCAAAAACACTTGCATGAAAGCTGAGGTGGAAGATGAAATTAAATTTCATTGACGCACCCTTAATTATCAGGCCCCGTCAGTATAAATGCACTCTCTTGCGTTCACTGAATTTCTAAAGTGAATGAAACTGACCGACACTGAGTTAATTTGCTGCCATTCGTGGATAATTTGAGCAGATTCATATTTTAAAATGCTTATGGCTGATTGGTTTCCTTTACCATATTAAATTGTGTCGATTGGTGCTTTTAATGAGCAAGAAAATATCAGCTTAGCAATTTACCTCACCACCTCGTACCAAAAACTTCAAAGGACGTATGGTGCTCGGGTGAACTCATGAAAAAAAAGCAAGCCCAGTCGAGAAGCCACCAACCGCGACAACTGCAGCGGTGCCTGTAAATTTGCATCTAGTTGACACGAGCGTCTACGAAGCCTGCGCGCAGGGGGCACACATCAGCACGCGGAATTGTACGATGTCGTGCAGAGCGGAGCACGTGCGGACCAGCTGTTGGTGTCACGTATAGCGACGCCGCCATTACGCTGGTATTTCCTTCAGCGGAGGGAGAGGTTCGCCGTGTCCCCAGCACGCGACCGCACTGCAATTACAGCAGTGCCGACAATTTGCTGGACTCACATGGCACGCAGGAATGCGGCTCAATCAAAAAGAGGGGCGAAAACAAATTCTTCGGTGACAAAGCTGTAAAATAAGCTTGTGTGCTGTAGGTAAAGTTCTTTCAAGTGTGCGAGCTTTCTTTTAGCATAAGGGTTTTAATTATAGCTTGAAGATCCAGCGTTTACATTATAAAGCGGTAACAGACGCCTAGTTTAGGAGGTAGGCAGCAATTGCTTTGGTGGAACTGCCCTCAACAAGTATCTTGAACTTTTGTCCTGGAAAAATTCATAATATACTGTACTTTAAATACCCGCAGTTGTCAGAGCAGATAGAGTCAATATGTCAACTGAATCTGGAGGAGCAGCGAAGACGTGTCAATTCTACGAATTATTCTACTGCCAATTCTACAGTGTGTGACATTGCATTAAATAGCCTAACAAAGGTGGACAGAGCAACAGCAGCTCGTATCCACTCACTGACCATGAAGCCTGATGATCATCCCAGCTGGTGTCTGGCTACCAGGTCACCTGCTCTCTCTCATGCAGCAGACAAAGAACTATCGCATAGCTCTTGTTATATCCTAGGCTTGTTTGTCCATATCTGAGCTATCCTCACAAGCCCTGATCAGGATGCCATCGATCGCTCAACGCAGTCTAATCCTAAAACTCAGCCAATCACTTCCACTAAGCAGCTTGAAAATTTATTTGTAGCAGGTGTCATTAGAAATAACAGCATAAATGAAGTTAAATGAAGTATTTATTGACGAAATAATGTCTATGGATTCAAGCAGGAACCAGACTATGTCACACGGATTTGTCGCCTTAATCTGTATTCAAGAGATGTGTTCATTTCTTCAAAATCTGACGAAAAACGTGAACTCTTTTTTCGATTTTCGCTTCCAAAAAATGTGACCAAACTCTGGCTAGTGATTTCACACCTTACATACTTCGTCACGCAACTAGAGTTTAAAAATCCTCGAAATTTTCATCATTAATTATTCGTGCGTTATTATTTTGTGTCCTAGATGATATACCGTGCATCTGTGAACTAAAAGCTGCATATAAAGATTAAGGGACATTCCCTGCCTTACCTGATCGCAGCTTGTAGACTGAAAATTTCAGGGTTAGAGAATTAATATTGTTGATTGAGTGTACCAATTTTATTTTATTAAAAAATAGGTTTAATTTGTGATGGAAGTTTCACGACTGACTTTCGACTCTAATGAATACGCAGTAACATTACGGTCGCTAAATTACATGGTTTATTAACGTTTTACGCATTAAGTAGTCCTCTCGACTACTGATCTTGGTTCATAAAAAAATTTCCCTCTTTATAGTGTCGGCACTTTACGTTCATCAAATTCCGGATAATAAACTTACTCAGTTTTGTATAGTACCCACGTGCTTGGTTTCTTTTTTATCTTCCAAATTCTTGTGTCGTCCATAACGTCCCATAAGTCTGTTTCGCCATAGCATGTAGTATGATATTTTGTTATTCGTGTTTCAAGAAATTTGGCAAAATTACTAAAATTGCCATGTGCTTTTTCCAATATTTGCACATTATGTCTGCAAGTTCTTTTCACATTCAATCGATTTTACCGCTTTTTGCGCGTCTCAATCGTTTTCCCTCAGCGACCTCTCATTCCCCATTATTCTTACACATCCTTCTTTTCCGCAAACGAGTCGTCATTTCTTAGATGTCTGAGCTCACCTTCCTCGCCGCCACCTCGCTCTCCCGTCCCCGCAGCATCTGTCAGCTTATCTCTTCATTAGGCGCAGTGTCGGTGCCGGCCGTCGACGTCCAGGTGCCTCGCAGCACCCAACTCATCGATCTGCCGGCAATCGATCTCACGTACCCGTCTCCAAATTATTGACCGCTCGACGCGCGCGTGTGGGCTTCTTTGGTCAATCATGTGCCTAATTCCGTCACCAGCCTTCATGCAAATATGAGTGGCTCGTCATGAATAATTACCATCGAGAATCTTTGCGAGACTGAGCGGTTTGTTGAAGTGTTGATGCTTTTCGGGGTGCTTAGGATCGATCATGAGTTTCCGTTCTCTGTCGGGATAGCATATTCGTAGGTGCTATAATTTTGATGAACCAGAGGCTTGATTACTTTTCAGTATTTAATCAACATCGCGAAATCCTATTCGCACTTTTGAACAGCGTTTAAAGAAAAGAAATCCTATGCGGGATATATTACAATGGAGTTAACAAATATCTATTTTACTCCAAGTGATGCTCCCACATACCTGCGTGTTGCGGCATGAGGGAGCAGCTGGCCTATGTGGTGGTCCCACATACCTGCTGTGTGGGGCAGGGGGATGTGAGAGGGTGGTACCAGCTGTGTGGTGCCGAGGGATGTGAGAGGGTGGTACCAGCTGTGTGGTGCCGGGGGATGTGAAAGGGTGGTACTAGCTGTGTGGTGCAAGGGGATGTGAGAGGGTGGTACCAGCTGTGTGGTGCCAGGAGATGTGAGAGGGTGGTACCAGCTGTGTGGTGCCGGGGGATGTGAGAGGGTGGTACCAGCTGTGTGGTGCCAGGAGATGTGAGAAGGTTGTACCAGCTGTGTGGTGCCGGGAGATGTGAGAAGGTTGTACCAGCTGTGTGGTGCCGGGAGATGTGAGAGGGTGGTACCAGCTGTGTGGTGCCGGGAGATGTGAGAGGGTGGTACCAGCTGTGTGGTGTCGGGGGATGTGAGAGGGTGGTACCAGCTGTGTGGTGTCGGGGGATGTGAGAAGGTGGTACCAGCTGTGTGGTGCCGGGAGATGTAAGAGGGTGGTACCAGCTGTGTGGTGTCGGGGGATGTGAGAGGGAGGTACCAGCTGTGTGGTGCCGGGGATGTGAGAGGGAGGTACCAGCTGTGTGGTGCCGGGGGATGTGTGAGGGACGTACCAGCTGTGTGGTGCAGGGGGATGTGAGAGGGAGGTACCAGCTGTGTGGTACCGGGAGATGTGAGAGGGTGGTACCAGCTGTGGGGTGCCGGGAGATGTGAGAGGGTGGTACCAGCTTTGGGGTGCCGGGAGATGTGAGAGGGAGGTACCAGCTGTGTGGTGCCGGGAGATGTGAGAGGGTGGTACCAGCTGTGGGGTGCCGGGAGATGTGAGAGGGTGGTACCAGCAGTGGGGTGCCGGGAGAAGTGAGAGGGAGGTACCAGCTGTGTGGTGCCGGGAGATGTGAGAGGGTGGTACCAGCTGTGTGGTGCAGGGGGATGTGAGAGGGAGGTACCAGCTGTGTGGTGCCGGAAGATGTGTGAGGGACGTACCAGCTGTGTGGTGCCGGGGGATGTGAGAGGGAGGTACCAGCTGTTTGGTGCCGGGGGATGTGAGAGGGAGGTACCAGCTGTGTGGAGCCGGGAGATGTGAGAGGGTGGTACCAGCTGTGTGGTGCAGGGGGATGTGAGAGGGAGGTACCAGCTGTGTGGAGCCGGGAGATGTGAGAGGGTGGTACCAGCTGTGTGGTGCAGGGGGATGTGTGAGGGACGTACCAGCTGTGTGGAGCCGGGAGATGTGAGAGGGAGGTACCAGCTGTGTGGTGCAGGGGGATGTGAGAGGGAGATACCAGCTGTGTGGAGCCGGGAGATGTGAGAGGGTGGTACCAGCTGTGTGGTGCAGGGGGATGTGTGAGGGACGTACCAGCTGTGTGGTGCCGGGAGATGTGAGAGGGTGGTACCAGCTGCGTGGTGCAGGGGGATGTGAGAGGGTGGTACCAGCTGTGTGGTGCCGGGGGATGCGAGAGGGTGGTACCAGCTGTGGGGTATCACCTGGAACTCAGGAGGAATTCAGTTCTGCGATACTAAATGGAACAACAAAGGCCAGCTGCAAATCCTTCTCATTTAGCGAAGTTTTCTGTAATTCGAAGTGATTGTCGTGCCGCCTGTAAATTGATCTCATTGATGACGAGTTAAGAGAAGCCTAAAGAAATCGATTACTTCGCAATCGTGGACCCAACAATAATGTTCTTGCAAAATTAGATCTGGTTTTGCGTTATAAGATGGCACAAGTTTTTGTCCGTGTTGAAATAGTCCAACTGAACGCTGGATATACGTTTTGTTTTGACGCTCGGTTGCATACGAAAGAAGTTTGTATTTGGTAGTATAATTTTTTCGAAAAATCAGCTTACTGGTGAGTTTCACGATAGATCAGCTTGCTCATACAAATGTAGCAAAAATTGAACAATGATGATATATCAGTTGGTTTGCAGTGAGTGGCTGCAGGCAGTGTGAGGTTTGAATGACATGCCTGATGATTTCCCACACCTGAACGCCAGACCGAGCCGCTGGTCTCACCCAGTGTGAGGTCCTAGTCAACCCAAGCTGAGAAAAATTGATCGAAATTTGTTAATACTCGCTCAATAATGAATAGATGACAATTTCATCGTGTTCCAGTGAGAGTGAAACATTATTTTTCTGGATATTGTATGAGCAACTGAAACACTGACACACTGACACACACATCACATACACTTGTACACATACACACGCACACACACTCGCATGCGCATTAATGAAAGTCATCAGCACACATCGTCCTGTACGATACACGAGACAGTATTGCACAAACGTGAGTCCCTTTTCTTGTTCATCATGTCCAACACTGTACGGTTGCAAGTCAGCTAAACTATTATAATTATCCTAATGCAATTTGATTTATGTTTTCTCAATATCCAATTTAATGAAACGATTACTTTTGAATTTTTTGCATTACTCCATTGAAGTCCAATAGCCGTTGACACAATTGTGCACCAAATACCCTTTTTTGTTCATGTTTTTCATCACACGTCACCAAAAGTGTCACAACGCCTGCTCGACCATCACTAGCACCGACCATCACCATCACTAGCACCGTTCACTAGTGTACCGGAGTCCGCTCCAGCTGAGTTAGTAAGGCGGAACAATAATTAATATTTGCTCAATCACCTTTAACTCGCCACTTACAAGTTTCTCATCTCCACCAAGTTACCGTGGCTTACCATGCTGTTTTTTCATCCACCAAGCCGATCTCCACCAGCATCCACCACGCCACTCTACTGAGGCACATCCAATAAAGTTCGCAGGGCCTCTGGTCAAAGCCATTAAGAGCAAAGCTCGTCAAAGCCCCTCACCAAAGACAAATCAAAAGATATAAATAAAAAACTCCAGAGGCTTGTGGTCCGCACATGCTGCCGCGGCTGCTCGCCGGCCTAACAGAATTCTTGATGCTGATGCTTCTGTAATTTGCAGGCTCGACTCGAACTAATCTCTGCGCTCTGAAAAATAAGCAAACATTCGTCAAAATGCCGGCGCAATTTTGAAGACGCGGGACTGTGGTGAGGTGAAGGAATATGTCTGAAAATTCTGTATGCACTTTGAAAAGTCAGGCGTTGTCTGACAAAAAATGTCAGTATCGCTAAACTCTTTACTTCTAGGCTCAAGATATTCTCCACATTACGATGGAGTAAGTTTTTCCTTTAGAGAATGCTTGTGACGTGTAGAGAATAATGAAGTCTAAAGCATTCCATCAGGAGCTATGTCCAAACGAACTCCAACAGTGTCTTTTTAATATTCTACGCATAAATGGAGTTACTTTTAGAGTTTTGCAGTCTCGAACTATTACCTATTTCTTCAGTTATGCAAAATGATATTATACCCGTGCCCCTTTCTGTAAGCATGGCATCAAAGTTTTCTCTGTAGCAGTCATAGACCGAATTTTCGGCAAATTCACAACGTGGTAGCGACAGCACAACTGATGACGTAAGTTCTTGTAAGTTGACTTAGATACACTCCAATTCTGTACATCGAGTAAATTTTGTCTACAAAATTTGAACATTAAAAGTTTATAGTGCCTATTTTGTTGTCAAATAAAGAGTGCTCTTTCTGCTCAACTTTTACTTAAATGAACGATTTGGCACGAAGCGTCGCAACCAAATTTGTGCTACTATCCGTTCTGCTATGAAGGCGTAAACTGATTGACGATCATCCTCCAAGATTGTTTAGTAATTGTAACTGACTTGCAAGTTTACTCTGAATTCTTCACACCGTAATCTTCAAAACCAAGGGATTGCCAAGGATTCCAACCTAATACCATACGTGCTTCGTTCAAAGCACACAAGAGCACGAAGATTTAGTGACGAGACCCATCTTTCTTCTAATCGCGCGTATTTTGGAGGTGAGAACAGCCCTGCGTCACCGAGTTGAGACTGTCCGTGTTTGCACACACTCGCATCCGTGCGCCTGCGCGCACTTGTCCGCTCCTCCACACTGAAGCTGCATGCGCCAAGTGAGATCTTCTCCAGGGGAACAGACCGTGGCTCTGCATTAGCAATTAGTGAAATCCTTTCTGGCCAAGCAACTCCATACAGAGCTCAGGTCCGGCCAATTCAGAACAAAATCCAACTTAATCCCCTGAAGCTCAGGCAGAATGTTGCAGGGACTCGGGGAGGCAGAAGGCTTTCTCTGCAACCCAGAGGCCGCTCAAATAAATGTTTTAATCGATACACGAAATGATGCGTTGCATTCTCCTTAGTTGAGACCAGCGTTCGAAGTTTCTGAGATGAGTAGATAGGGGAGCAAAATGGGCTTGAACGAATTTAAGCTTCGTGTCAAAATTAAATACGGGAGGGTATAGATTCTTGCATCGGTCTCTTCATTACTGGCATAGCGTGGGAGATTCCGGTGAATACAGATGCAAGTTGAATCTGAAGACCTCAAACTTTGCACTTGATGAGTTTTATACTAGTTTTGAAAAGCCTAAGCAGTTGTGTTCGGTTAAAGATGGTAAAGCGTGTGTAAAGTGTGATTGATTTTTATTATAGAATACCTCACTAGTACGAGGTGTGCAATGTTCTTATTCAGCTAGTGCAGAATGTTTAATTTGCCGTCGTAGCGAGACGTTAACGTAAGCTTTTTTGTCGACTTAGCTACGCCGACTTAGCTACACTGTTTTTTTGAAGGCAAGTTCCTCAAGTTTGAGCTAGATACTAGTTTGAGTTACCTGCCTCACCGCACGAAACATAGCAGAGTGGCTATATTTGATGTTCGATAGCACGCAATGCCAAATAATATAATTAAAAATCGCTCGTTGGGTCTCTGTTTTTCATCACAAAATTAGCTTTCAGAGTGCTAGAACACAATCCGTCATAACTTTAGAGGCACGTTGATATTTACGAAAAGTTTCACCATTTAAGAATATGGAATTCGCATGTAGTACGTGGTCTGAAGACCTCAGCAGTGCAATAAGGAAGGTACAAACTGGAGCATGTAAGCGGAAATCTTCCGATACGCACGCGTTCACAAGAGCACTTTTAGTGAACAAATTTTCCCTCGAATGAAGCGAACTCTGAATGATCCCATCCTCTTCCGGGAATTTGAGCTCAAACCATTCCACAATCCTGCCGTCCGTTGCGCGGAGTCCATCAAGATTTGCAAAATCTCTCGTTGAATTCAAAGTTCATTGATTTCGCAACCCCGTCACTCACAGATTTTACGCTCTCGAGCACCTGAAAATTTCATGCGCGCTTTCAGAAAACGGCCCAAGAAAACCGGCCCCAGGGGAGATTTGAAGGCCCTTGGGGGCAGCGGGGCCCCTTTCTTTAAGTGGCCTCGTGGTTCCGCTCGAGCCACAGCTTCCCGACTTCGAAAAAACGTCTTGAGCATGCAAGCTGTTGCAAATCTGCGCCTCTGAAGCACGAAGTCAAGTGAACGGGAATCGGCCTAAGATTTTTCTATCGAGTTCTGATAGAATATTCGAGTGCTCTAAAGTGGTTCGTCTTGAGTCCCTCACATCACCTAAAAAAAATTGCTTGTGTGAAAGTTTCAAACAATGAGTTAAATTTTTAGCGAGGCCTGTGAATTGAAAAATATTGAATAACGGTGGTTTATCTAGCAAACTTCAATTCTGTCTAAAATCATTTGAGTCTTATAATGAACTAAGTCCCCAATACAAGTTAAATGACATCATTGTCCTTCATACGGAAATACCGGAAGCAAAATTCAGAAGAAAACTTCAGCTGCGAGAAGGACACTTATAAGCTCCAAATACATATAGTGGGGGTCAAAATAATACAATACGTTGATTAAATCGCCAGTTTCACATTTCTAAACCACATATAATTACGAAAATTGGACTATGTATAAACAATTCGTAAATAAAATTTCTTAATTAAAAAATGCAAATAAAATATCTAAAACACACAAATAATTAGTAGAAAAAATATAGGAACATGTATAATAAATACGAAAGCAAAAGTTTACACCACACATCAAGATATACAAACATTAATAACTCGTTCCATGGCCGCTATTTTCAATTGTGGCTTCTAGACGTTTTGAGTAGTTCACTACCAGCTTTTGAAAAGTTTCTAGTATATTCTTATTCCATTCTTCAATGCAAATTTCTTTGAGTTCACTGATGTTATTCGGACCTCTCTTCTGAATCATCAATTTCAATTCCCTCCACAAGTTTTCGATCGGATTAATTTCCGGGGATTGACTTGGCCATTCTAATATATTTATCCTCTTCATCCTCAACCAATCCTTCGTTTCGTTTGCAGTTTGCTTTGGATCGTTGTCTTGTTGGAAGATCTTTTCACGTTTCAATTTTAACAAACGAGCTGAAGTTATAGGGGCTGGTCTTCCTATATTTCACGATATTTCCTGCCATTCATGGTTCCTTCAATGATGTGAAATTTACATACTTACTCCTGATGAGCCGAAACATCCCCACACCATGATTGAGCCACCTCCAAACTTAACAGTGGGAATGGTGTACTTTGGTTTATACTCTTCGTTTTGTTGCCTCCAAACAGGGTTTGTGCTGTTTCTCCCAAATAGTTCGATTTTGGTTTCATGTGACCTCAGTACTGAGCTCCAAAACGCTGCTGGCTTGTTTAAACGGTCGTTGGCACACTTCAGCCTGGCCTCGACGTGAAGTTTCTGGAGAAGAGGTGTCCTACGAGGGGTGCAGGAGCGAAGACCTTCACGGCGTAGTGCCCTGCTAATGGTGTGTTTGCTGGCTTCGATCCCAGAAGCCTTGAAATCATCCTTCAATTCTTTACGAGTAGTTTGAGGCCTCAGCATTACTGTTCGGACTAATTTTCGAACAGCACGGTCGTTAATCATCCGTGGACGGCCGGTTCGAGGCATGCTGAGAATCGTATTCCGGCATTTCTACTTGCGTATTACGGTTCCAACCGAGGCTATAGGAACATACAGTTGTGCACATAACTTCCGATATCTCAAACCTTCATTATGGAGCTCTACAATGCGTACGCAAAGGTCTTGGCTGATGTCCGTATTCTTACCCAGGCTTAAGACCTTTCAGAACGAGATCTGCTGTTCCAATGACACGTTAGTGGAGGTAAAAGCTGACAAAAGTTCGATTGCCAAATAGTAGATAGCATTAGAACATTCTAGAATAATGTTAAAATAATTTTAGCGTATAATATCGAGAAAAAAGTCGGGTATTGTAAACTTTTGTTCACGTATTTATTATACATGTCCCTATGTATTTTTTTATTGAATATTTCTGGGTTTTAGATATTTCATTATTCTTTTGTACATTTGTTGATAAATAGTTTAATTTTCGTAATTGTACGCAGTTTAGAAATGTGGGATCTGGCGATTTAATTAACGTGTTGTAATACTTTGTCCCTCACTGTATATGATACAAGTCAGCAGGGCTTACAAATCCTTTATATTTAGACAGCTGTAATTCTATTACTCTTGTAGTAAGACAATACAAATTTTTATTTCTATCACTTGTGCCAACTGGGGTTTTTCGTCACGCACTCGTATATTTAGAGCAAAATATTTTTAACAGCTTAAGCTGAGGACCTAACAGCCTCACCTGCCTCCATTTCACCCGGTCTTGTTTAAGATGAAATGCATCGAACTTTTGATGGGATCACTTCCATAATCTCTTCTCGAGTGTGCAAAATAAATTCAATTTTGCAATGGCGCAACTACACCGCACCTCACATGCATGCTGGCAACACGATTGTGCTCAGAGCACATAACGGCAACACAATGGTGCTCAGAGCACATAATGGCAACACAATGGTGTTCAGAGCACATGATGGCAACACAATGGTGTTCAGAGCACATAATGGCAACACGATTGTGCTCAGAGCACATAACGGCAACACAATGGTGCTCAGAGCACATAATGGCAACACAATGGTGTTCAGAGCACATGATGGCAACACAATGGTGTTCAGAGCACATGATGGCAACACAATGGTGTTCAGAGCACATGATGGCAACACAATGGTGTTCAGAGCACATAATGGCAACACAATGGTGTTCAGAGCACATGATGGCAACACAATGGTGTTCAGAGCACATGATGGCAACACAATGGTGTTCAGAGCACATAATGGCAACACAATGGTGCTCAGAGCACATAATGGCAACACAATGGTGTTCAGACCACATATTGGCAACACAATGGTGTTCAGAGCACATGATGGCAACACAATGGTGTTCAGAGCACATAATGGCAACACCATGGTGTTCAGAGCACATGATGGCAACACAATGGTGTTCAGAGCATATAATGGCAACACAATGGTGTTCAGAGCACATATTGGCAACACAATGGTGTTCAGAGCACATGATGGCAACACAATGGTGTTCAGAGCACATATTGGCAACACAATGGTGTTCAGAGCACATATTGGCAACACAATGGTGTTCAGAGCACATGATGGCAACACAATGGTGTTCAGAGCACATAACGGCAACACAATGGAGTTCAGAGCACATGATGGCAACACAATGGTGTTCAGAGCACATATTGGCAACACAATGATGTTCAGAGCACATAATGGCAACACAATGGTGTTCAGAGCACATATTGGCAACACAATGGTGTTCAGAGCACATAACGGCAACACAATGGTGTTCAGAGCACATATTGGCAACACAATGGTGTTCAGAGCACATATTGGCAACACAATGGTGTTCAGAGCACATAATGACAACACAATGGTGTTCAGAGCACATGATGGCAACACAATGGTGTTCAGAGCACATGATGGCAACACAATGGTGTTCAGAGCACATATTGGCAACACAATGGTGTTCAGAGCACATAACGGCAACACAATGGTGCTCAGAGCACATAATGGCAACACAATGGTGTTCAGAGCACATGATGGCAACACAATGGTGTTCAGAGCACATAATGGCAACACAATGGTGTTCAGAGCACATAATGGCAACACAATGGTGTTCTGAGCACATATTGGCAACACAATGGTGTTCAGAGCACATAACGGCAACACAATGGTGCTCAGAGCACATAATGGCAACACAATGGTGTTCAGAGCACATGATGGCAACACAATGGTGTTCAGAGCACATAATGGCAACACAATGGTGTTCAGAGCACATAATGGCAACACGAATCACGCTGTATAATGCAAACACTTCAGATCCTGTATTTTTGCTATTATTTAATGGATTTAAGTAGCCCTGCAAAAACATTTCAATAAATACTAAAATTTTTTGAAGACTCCTATAATTAACTGCTGGCTTATAGGTACTTTGTAGCACTTTGTCCAGTGTTACTGCTCTAAGCCTAACTAAGCTCTAACTAATAAACACGCAGCATTGCATTATTGTGTATTTCTTAGACGTGAGTGGCGACGTGGCCTTGAAAAATTTGATACACTCTTGAAAAAATTATCTGATATTTTCAGAAACTTCCTTGATCATCTTTCAAGCTGTAAAATAATGGGAACTAATAAATGTTTTGCGCTTGAAATTCAATGAATTACCCCAATGGTTAGCTTCAGTTTAGCTAGAACATGACGGTGCCTGTCAGTTTCCCACGAAATGCTTCTAACCATGTTTTTAGAAGTAAAATATCTGTAGACCGCAAGTATTGCCTCAACAGAATCTGAATGTTCATATCTACTCCAGGAAACTAAACAATTGAAATAATTATGTATTTTTTAATCTTAGCAACGCTCGCAGGAGTTGTTGCAGGTATTAGGATGCGAGCTAGGGAGCGGAACAATAAAGTCAAGTAAAAGAGATTTTTTCATCGGTCTCGAGTTATCTCAAAAGAACGAGTTAGGTCTGGCATCCAATCAGCCTCAGGCTTCTCTCCGCCCGACACAGAGTGAAAAGCACACGCGTTTTTCCCTTGCAGACGCTCGCTAATATTTCTAAGGCCTTTCAAACGGAGGTGTCTTTACTTTCTTTTTTTTTGTTTTCTCATGAAGATTGTGGGATATTGCTGCGTTGGAAGAGTTTTCCAAAAATATTCTCCGTGTAGAGCATCCGTTTAATTCGAGCCTTTGAAGAACTAATTAAAATTTGCGCAAAACAAGAGTCGTGTTTTGGCGCTCCTTTCACTAATCACGGAACTCGGTCCTTTTTTGATCTACACCTCAAGTCACGAATAAGAGACTTACGTCGATAGCGGTGATTTTTATTAAGATTCCTAGGGTAGAAGTTGGATAGGAGTTCAGGCATATTATTTACGCAGAGATTTATACTAAGTTGATGACCAATGCTATTTAATGAATCTCCAGTTAGCTCTTTCGTTTAAATTATCCTTTACTGTCGTAGAATATCGCTCTATCAATGTCTAGTCAGAGGAATAGGATACTTTCTAATATGTTTTCCCCTCAACATATCTCGACGTCTTTCAATAAAGAGCAGGACAATATTTACCATTTTTGCTACAGCAAACACCGCAGCGTGTGGGGCAAGACAGAGGGCCTCGAAACGTCCTCCACACTTCACACGAGATTGAGAAAAATTTGAGTCTGCGAATATCCTTTGGCTCCTCTTCAAACATTTTACGAGTCCTCCACAGCCGTCCGAAGCAACCCTATCAAGATTCGTCAAGTATTTAGGCAGCAAATGGAAAATTTGAAGCTGAGAGCCCGCGGAAAAGAAGAGGCTTGTTTGACTTTCTCATTGATGTTCTGCGGCAGAGATTGCAACCCTAATGACTAGGAGTCGCGCAACTCCTCCGGCGGCCCCGACGCGAATCTCGCGAGATGTTCTCGAGATAGAATCTGCTACAGGTGGCCGCCTCAAAAGAACGCCTTTTAATGGCGCTAGTCGGACACGCCGGGCTTCCGCCCTTGTCTGCGTCCTGAGGTTTTCTCAAAGCTCAAATTTCCACGAGAGGCAGACATTTTTACGTCAAACCGACCATCTTATATTGTGCTTCTGCTTTGTCCCTTATTAAAAGAAACGAATGCTTATACAATATAGGTAACCGAATAAAGGTGTTTTTGTTCTGAGTGAGAGGACATAGGGTATTTCTTTCTTACTTTCTTATGTTGTTTCTGGAGCAGCTTTTCCAATACCTGTATACGATCAACGAGAACGTTGCCTGTCTGATAGCCATTCTTCATTAGCTTCATCACCGGAGCAGAATGAGGTATGTTGGTGAGAGTTGAATGGTTATCAGTGTTACTGGTTACTCATCTGTTAACACTTTTAAGTGAATTAGCCACAGAGTGGATATTTGTTCGAACAAAAAAAGTCTTACGTTTTCTGTTTCAGGATGGATTGTTATCTACTTTTGAAATACGTCCCATAAGCCCTCTGAAATTGCTGTAGTCCGAGTTTTTCATTTCTCTGAACTAGTCCGAACTCCAGCTACAAATGAGAAACTTGTGTCGAGAGCGGTCATTTTCATCTGGATTCCAGTAGTATAATTATTGCTTTCTCATTCATTTTATTCGACTGTTTTATTTTTAACTATAAACGTCTTCTTACTAATTGTTTCTCCTCAAAGACCTAAAATGACGTCAAAACTTTTACATTCTATCATACCACACACACACGGGCTTATACTAGCGAGTTTGGGGAGTAGTGTCATGGAGCTAAACTTGTGAGAGGAACCTTGTCCGATACGTCACATCAAGAGCTTGAATGCTTAGACAAAATATGTTTTTATTCCCACCGTAGTATGTCAAACTGTAATACGATTTGTAATGCTATAGGAGGTTAAGACATGGTTTATAAAATCACACCCTGCCATATCGCACCGCGTCATGTTCTGCCATGCATGGCATAATCTGCTATATCGTCCCGTGTCATGTCCTGCCATGGCACACCCTGCTATATCGCCCCGTGTCATGCCCCGCCATGGCATACCCTGCTATATCGCCTCGTGTCATGTCCTGCCATGGGACACCCTGCTACATCGCCCCGTGTCATGTCCTGCCATGGCATACCCTGCTATATCGCCCCGTGTCATGTCCTGCCATGGCACACTCTGCTATATCGACCCGTGTCATGTCCTGCCATGGCACACTCTGCTATATCGTCCCGTGTCATGTCCTGCCATGGCACACCCTGCTATATCGCGCCATGTGCAGGAGCACACGCGAAGAGCAGGAGTGCAGGAGGCTGCAGGAGTGCAAGAGGCAGCAGGAGTGCAGGAGGCTGCAGGAATGCAGGAGGCTGCAGGAGTGCAGGAGGCTGTAGGATTGCAGGAGGCTGCAGGAGTTCAGGAGGCTGCAGGAGTGTAGGAGGCTGCAGGAGTGCAGGAGGCTGCAGGAGGCTGCAGGAGTTCAGGAGGCTGCAGGAGTGCAGCAAGCTGCAGGAGTGCAGGATGCTGCAGAAGTGCAGGAGGCTGCAGGAGTGCAGGAGGCTGCAGGAGTGCAGGAGGCTGCAGGAGTGCAGGAGGCTGCAGGAGTGCAGGAGGCCTAATGAGAACCAGGGATGCACACACACAGCCCAGCACTGCCCAAGAGCCCCCCCAGATCCCGCCTAAGCCACCAGATCAGGCCGGCCCTAATGTGCCGAGCTGGCCGTTGCGTCCGCCGGTTGGCTCGTGTCGAGTCTGACGGCTGCGCTGCGGCAAGTCAATCGAGGTTACGACTTGCTCTGAATTTTGCACCTATTGAATTTTAACTGGAATTATTTGATCATTTGCTGGTCTCGTTTACAGCTGATGGCAATCAATTTTACAGAAATTAGGGTCTCGTTTTCTGCTGATGTTTGCGGAAACCAGTTTTACTGGTATTATGGTCTTGTTTGCTGCTGATGTCAGTGGGCAGCAGCTGGAAGTGAATTTCGGTAAATAAATAGACGTTTCTTTTGCGTTTATGATGGAGTCTCTAAATTTTTATCCCGTGATTATAGCGACAACCTCAGATGGAAAAAAGTATACTCTTTAGTGACGGAGCTCGCACACGGTTTTGAAACAAGTTCCGCGTAGCTAGGAAGGGCGGCAAACAGGAAAATCGAAAGGTGTGAGAAGCGAAAAACACTTTATCAATTTGGAATAAAATTCACTTCGATCTTATCTTATCACATGAAAAGAGGAATCGTAACATTTTGAAAACTTCATGTTCATTCAAAAGCAGCTTTCTCAAATGAGTTATAACTCTAAATTAAAAACATTCCTTTGCTTTTGACAAGGAATGTACATGTGTCTGACACTGTTCATTTGTGATGTTGAAAGCCATAAAAATCGTCATCGAACCGAAGCAGTCGCAATGAAAATGAAAGAGTAAAACAAGCTACTTGAAACACTTATCTATAGGTCTGAATAAAACTTAACCAGGAACGCTTCGGACACCGGCCATCTCCAGTGTTAGAATTGTGCTGCAACATAACAAACATGTTATTGAAAGTTAAAAACCCACAGAACTCACGATGCTACGTAAGGTTATTTATTCATCATTGCAAGGGGTTATGAACTGAAGGAAGTATTTAAAACAAGCTTAAGATTAAAAATCTACAAAGGCTCTACTATTTGCACGCCTGCGTTATTCTGCGATGGTGCTAAAATAGTGAACTGATTGACTGAGACTAAATTATTACACTTTTCCTTATGCTCATGGACAGACCAAAATGAGGATTTTGTTAAAAGTGATCCTGTTTTAAAACTCTTTCAAGAATGCTGGCAAACTCTCACGCGGAGAGTACGGGATGTCCATCCAATGTTCTCCGATGCACAACGTGAAAAACTAAACTTATGAACAAGAAAAGCTTGCATTCTAGCTCGAAGTCTGTCTGTGTAGTTAAAGAACAAACCATTATTAACAGCACAATTTTGAAGTTCATAACAGTAAAAAAATCGTAAAAAACACAAAACAACAGACAATTCTTTGTTTAACTTCTCTGACAATGCACCATAGTATAGGAAGCGATGTATTTGTGATTGTTGACGTGATGTCAAGACTGCCCAAGGAATGTTGCCATGAAATATATCAAAGAATGAAAGCATTTTTTGGAATCAGTGAAATTAATAGAAAAGCAATTGCATATGAAAAACTGCAAACGGTTCAACTTTTCGTGTAAGAAAGAAAAATGTTAAAAATTCTAAAAACTCGACTTATTAACGTTGTGACAGTATTCTGTTGAAAAAACCATGGACACAAACTGGAAAACTTTGGCCTTATCCTGAAAAAACTACTTTTCTTATGAACAGAGCAGTCAAATTTGTCGTATTTGTCAATTAGGCAATCTAAAAATACCCATATATTATTCCACTGCTATCGAAAATTTCATGTAGAGGTATTTATTATTTAAATGATTGAAAAACAACGGAGCATGAGATGGGTCACTAAAGAACATGAAAGTATCATCTATATAACGTTTATAAAAATTATATTTTCAGGTCTCAGAGTGAGCAGAAACCAATTGTATTTTATTTTCACTCATGAATATGTTGGCATCATGTGCCAAAATACTTATGAGTTTTAATGCTCCTCGTGTGCTCGTACACATACATGCACCGTTTTTATTTTTTTCGGTATCCGTCGAAACGCTCGAACGGCACATCATGGAGCCTGTGAGTGTATCTGCAACATGGATTTCACTATTTCAAGGCGATTTTGAAAACATTCACAAGTAAACCATGAGTAATACTAGGAGGAATTCATCAGACTGATGTGCATGATTGAAGCATCAATAAAAAAATTCAAGAGGAAGGATAACGCCTGTCACAGATATTCTCACTGCAAACTTCGCGTCGTTCAAGGGATCTGGGAATAACGTTGCACGAGGTTATACTCAACCTAATTAAATAACTTACGTATTATCCCACCACCATTGAATGCAGTCATTTTGGACGGCACGCAAACATTAATGTCATTAAAAAATTTAGACCTTTTATAATGATCTTGACAGGAGTCATGGCTTGAAAATATCCTAGAGATATTTCAAGCATAGATTTGCTGTAGGATAAACACCAAAATCTAACAACAACATAACTACACTCTTTAGAACTAAACCTGGAAATATCCAGGGCGAATAAAATTATGCACGTACAAAAAGGTTAGCAATAGCAAATAAATACCCATGTGGTAGTTCTGGCAGTCGGGGTCGCGGAATTTTCTATTATACCCTGGGCTGCGCGACTCCCACCTCACCAGCCTAACCAACGTAAAGCACGGGTCGTAGCGCTGCTACCTTATTTTCAATGCACTCAAAGTTCCGTCCTACCTTACTGACCTATCCGGGAGCATCCAAGGCTCGACTCAGCCAACAACTCCAGGAACGTCCCAGGCTTCGGTACAGTCGCCGACCAATAGGTCTACCAAAACATACCTGAGCACAAATTACGACCGAACTTCCCTTGACAACTGGCACCAGTTCCTGGTAATTTTCAGACCCAAACTTGTGGCGCTATTCTCAAGCCGGCCTTCATGGAAAACAACAAAAATGTGACACTTACGTTTATTGGTATCCACATTCAGGATATTACACTTTAAAACATACCACCACTTACGATAAAACCGGTCGGCATGGCTACATTACGTGCAACCATACGATCCTGCTCTATACATTGGCGACTATCTTACGGCGGAGTCTTCTAGCACAGGACGTTAGCCTTTATTAACTTGTCCTTGCTCAGACCCACCATATCACGCACAACGTAGTCACCGACGAAAGTATACACGGAGGAGTACAAAGATAGCCAAGCCGTCCTCTACAGGCTCCAAAAACTAACTCTCTTAACCTATCCTCGGCAACCCTCCACATGCTCTCGCTATTACGCGTAACAGGTCGCGCGTGGATGTTACTTTCCAGAGTATACAAAAACGCAACTACTAATAAACTTCACAATAGTAGCACACTACTATACCCATATCATGTTAGAGCGAGCATACATTCCGCGTTCTATACGACAAATTATAATTATCAATCAACGTATGAACGTACATCGTATCTGATTTGTGGCAAATTGAAATGATTACAAATTAATTACCGATGCTTGAGTCAATGCGTGATTATGCATGCCGAAACCAATCTCGAGACTAATACTGGAAATTAGAGCAATGCGAGACTCCAGCCCGCCTGACGAGCGTTTGATTAGACAGCGCTCCCGGGTAGCACTGAAATGCAAAAATGTTAAGGCTATTCTTGCATTATAATGTAGCGCTGTGTGGAGCCCAAGCTCTTGAGAGTTTACGGTGTTTTAGAAATTGTTTTAATGACAAGATTTGAGCAGTGTGAGTACAAAACAGATTCTTCACGAAGTAAATGTCGCCGTCTGAAATGAAAAATTGTAAAGAAAGGCATAGTTTACTTCAACTGCGCTACTGGAATAAGAGCACTGAACAGAATGCTGCAGCTAGGGTGTATCATTTATATAAGATTATTATGGAGACAGCATGCGAATATCTGGAAAACCACTCATATACAGTCACTTAGAGCTCATTTTAATGATTCGAGTTTTTGAATTTTCTTACTTCCTATGTTTCATCTTTATTTGGACAATCTTTTTAGTTCTTATCCTATGTTACTTTTATCAGATGATAAAATGGTTAAGGTTAATAACTATTCAATGCAGAGTTCAGCAATATTAGTAATTTATTCTGCTGTTCATCGTACATACATTAACATAAACTAGAAAAGTTATACATTACATTTCCCTGCTCGACTGTCAGAACTAATAATGCTCGAATAATCATAACATTCCTTTCATATACCGTCCTCTTTGGAAAAAATGAAGCATCTCAATCTTTTTTGAAAATAAAGAACATTTCGGCCGTGTCCTTCACTCACCAACCATGGGCGCTGCGCTGCGTGTGCCCATCAAAGAGCGCCGTCGAGCTCCACTGCTACAATCACGGCGAGCTGAAAAAGCTAATCATTTTCGAAATCCTAATTGCTTTTCATTAGGCTCTTGCAGGTGAAACAAAAAGCTTCCAGTCTCTGACAGCAGCTAATGCCAGAGGGCCCGCGTTAAAAGTAATTAAAGCTCTCTCAAAGTTGTAATATTTTCCAACGGGCGCATGCTCTCAAAATCCTCAACCGTCGCAGATATGAAGAGGTGGCAGTGTCGAACTCAGAGAGGAGCTGTAATTGAATAAAGGATTTGAGGGAACCGATGAAACCTGAGTGGAATTTTCAAACGGAACATGCATCGTCCTTTATTTCAGGTAACGGAGCTTTTGCGTCACGTTCGGTTTGCAGTGAATCTTAAAATGGATTCAGCGTATGCTAAAGTTTGGTCATTCGTATTAGCATACGAGCACGTGCATATAAGCTTATTACAAAAAACTAGCAGGACCTGTGGAAATTCCACAGACAATATCAGCAATGAGCAAGGGGGATCCGTAAAAAATTCGGTCAACATTACTCAACAAATTTAAAAAAAACATACTCTAACATAACTTATCTTAACCTAACATATTCTAACCTATCTTATCCTAACCAATGCTAACCAAATCTATCCTAACCTACCATATCCTAACTATCCTAACCTAACCTATCCTAACCTACATAAAATATGAAAAAAAAATTATCTCCCCCTCTCTCTCCCTTCCTTCCTTCGCACCCTCACCCTCACTCTCCCGCTCTGTCTCTGCCTCTCTCCCTCTCCCTGTAATGTTACGCGAGCTAATCCGTATCATAGATACCGCAATGATGTTGAAGGGCGTGACGCAACAGGTTAGCGTATTAATATATAGATTATTTTTTTTTTGCAATTTCTGGTGAAAATGCATTGAAGGTTCGCTAAATGAATTTCACTGTAATGACTTTGAAGGTAATAACTTTCTTACTGTTTAGGAGAAACCTGTGCCAGAATTATGAAACACTCATTTTAAATCCAGCCTGCTCGCCTTCATGGGCACGCACAATCTTTCCGTCAGTTTAAGTTACCATAACAGTACTACCGGCAGATTAAGTTCTTCTGTGGACTTGGTCATGCTAAGCGCGCTTTTCTGACTAAAAAAATCTCGAATTTTACTTTCAAAGGGCTGAAAACTGAAGGTGTTGTTTAGGAAAAAACAGTATAGAACGTGGCTAAGTTGACTTGGGAGAGCGTATGGCTACAACGACGTAAATTGTTGGAAAATCCAGCCCCTAATCAATTAAAGTCCGTCGCGTGTTGTGAAACTTGGCTTTGGGTGTCGGGTGAACTACTGACTTGGCTGCGAAGTGAATTGAAGTTTGAGCTGCGGGGTGAAGTCTAACGCGATTGAGACTGGGCTCCAAATCTAATAGAGTGACCCGAAGGAAGCCCTCACATTTCCAGTGCCTCTGCTCTGTTTCACTCGATGAATCCCTCACTGTTACCAGTTTCCTTCAGCTGCCCTCCAATTTTCTATCCTATTTTGTGTCTTAGCTTCTCCCTCGCTGTCTTTTCCTTTCCCTCCCCTTCCTCGGATCCCTCCGCTGTCAGCATTTCATTCACAACAAGAACGCATTACACAAACAAAATAAGACATCATCTGAAACCCTCAATATATGATTGTTCAAGGTATAGGAGTTTTGAAGTAAATGAAACGAAATTTTCGCACTGAAGATGATGCTGCATTCATTACATTTTATCATAGATGTTGGTTTTTCCCCCTCCCGTACAGCAGAATTACATTTCATTATCCATAATTTATACCACTAGCAATTTGGAGAGTTCGCCTAGTTTTTAAAACGATAAGAGTCCGCCTAGCTTAAAATGATGATGTTATTTCTGTCCAACCTATTTTAAAAATAACGTTTTTCCTAGAATTATTGAAACTATTTTTTCCCTTTTCTTATGTGAAATCATTTTAAGAAGCTATTGTCTGTATTCAACGTCGTTGTGATCAATGAATGAAACGCTACCCTAAAGTTCCTCCACAAATTTAATATTGCTAACAAATGCAGTTTAGAACGCACAAGTCCGGAATAACAGCTCGGTAGCCACTCACTCGTCCTCGCGATGCTGGGACATGTCAGACGCGAGCTGGATATTGCAAGACATGCAAGCCTCACTCAAGCATTTCAGAACAGGGTTCGTAAAGCCTGACCCTCTTAGGTATTCCGCCCTGCAGCGATCTCGCCGAGCGTAATTGCATCTAAGACGCTTCTAGACACTCACCCTGACATTGCGGCCGCACGTCTCTGCTGCCGCTCCCGGCCGCGCTCTCGACTGGGTGTTATTTGCCTCACCAGACCCAGGTCGTTTTCAATCTGTTCTGGATACGATACTCTGTATTTTGATCTTTTAAGTTGAAGTTTCGTTTAATTTGAAAAACATATAGGCAAATAAAATATTTACCTATTTTCTGTATCATTTTATGAATTGAATGAAAGTTTTCTTTTCTCTATGTGTATGTTTTGTACTGCTTTTTTGCACTGCTTGACGTTTTTTTTCACATCCATGTAGAAAAATACCATTTTAATAATACTGGTCGTTTTAGTCCAATACAAACGAATTGTTTTCCATTTTGCTGTTAAAAATATTCCATGTACATTTTATCATTTTCTTTTCAAATATTCATACAAGATACCGCTACTTTTGAAACAGTCACATGAGTGCTGAGCATTTTTGAACAAACCTTCAGAACTGGACCACGTGCCCTCAAACTTTCAGGCTGTGACTCGAACACCTCAAAAAACAGAGCAACAATTCCCTGTGGTCACACCTGCAGGCCCCACTGCGCAGGCCTGATCTCAGGTCACGAGTGCCAGTGGCGGCTGCAGTTCCTTGAAGCTAATTGGCGTCCGTCACGCCTGCTAAATGAGTTAGACGCGATTTGAGTAATTACGTTACTGCGGCCTCTGATGGAAGCGGTGGCGGGTGCAGGGGCGCTCGAGCGCGCGCAAGGGTTGACAGATACAGCAAAAAGAGGGCTGGACAAAAGGGAAGACGATGGCCAGGTGACGAGTCAAACGAGTTTCAACGTTTTTTTATTTGTCAAGGCAAGTCTAGCAAGGACAAAAAGGAAGACGATAGCCAGGTGAAGAGTCAAGTGAGTTTCAACGTTTTTTTATTGTCAATGTAAGTCCAGCAAGTCTGCGAAAAATGAGGTAAATTCACATTTCTAGACTTGTGTGTTTGAATTTTTTTATTTTCTCGCTCAAGTATTGTTGTATTGACAGTGTTTTAGTGAAATATTAATGTATCCTTGTGTAATCATTATTGAAATGTTTTTCAATACTGTTAAAAATTGTACAAATTTTTACACAGTGGAAATATCTGTTAGTTTTTAATAAAAAATGGGAGTTAAGGCTTTTCAAAAAAATCCTGTTTGAAATGATTTAACTTGAAAGTTTCTTTGGGATGTAATGCTGCTTCCGAATTTACGATTCGTTTTGGAAAGAATTATAAATTAGATTGAATCTTACAGATGGAAACTAATGAGAATAAAAACTTCGTATTTTATCATATAATAATTGTGCTGCTTCCTTCCTTAGTTAAGTCTTTAGTTACCTACTTAGTTAGTCCGTCCGTCACGCTTTCTGTAATTAGATGTAACCAAATTAAGGATATGTAACGATAGTCTAGGTGAGGTTAGGCTGAAATATTAGAACATTAGGTTCAAATAAGTTAAGTTAAGATGGGTTAGGCTAGAATAGGTGAGGCTGAGATAGGTTACGTTAGGTTAGCAAAAGTTAAGCTGGGTGAGGATAGGTTATATTGGGTTAGGGGAGGTTATATTGGGTTAGGATATGTTAGGCTGTGTTAGGATAAGTTATATTGGGGTAGGATTGGTTACGTCGGGTTAGGATAGGTTATTTTGTAATTATTTCTCGAGTATACCTAGGGTTCCAATGATATTGACCGTAGAATTTCCTTAGGTCCGGCTAGTAATCCATAAATGCAGCAAAATAACAAAAACATTTTCTTGGAAACAGGATAATTGCCCCAAAATATTGAGAACCTCATTTCATTGCGAAGCACTCGCTCAATTTGAAGGCCAGAGCTCCGTACGTGGCCGAGATGTTGGCAACTGAATCAATATGAGATGGTCACAAATTTCTTCACTGAGCATTTTAGCTAGCGAAGGAAAGATTGCAATGCGACCGCATTTTTGCCGGAGAGCTAATCCGCGACTGCCTCGTGCCTCTCTTGAGCAATTTGTGACAGAGGCAGCAATCTAGCGACGAGGCGGTGCGTCTCATTGCTCTGGCTTCGCTACTGACGGCCAAATGAATGGAGCTCGTGGCATTTGCTATTTACTGCCATGGGCGACATTTGGACCAAAAATGCCTCACCATCTCCTATCTCTCGGAGAAATTTGTCTCGGGCTCTAAATTCGTGAGTGAACAAGTGGAATTTTTGTTCTGCTAAAAGTTTTGAATGCTGTTAAGTACGCTCCCCTGCAGCGGATTCTTTTTTTATATTTTATGAACTTGAAAAAATTAGAGGAATTCTAAGCCTCTAATACAAGTCAGTGTTTCATCGTTTATGAATGCAAGTGCTGTCAGAAATATTTCTTACCAAATGAAGTTGAATTAAATAAACTAAATAATATTAAGCTCCTGTATTTTCACGTTACAAAGAGCTTAAAGAACAGCAAAATGTAATTTTTATCATTTTATTAATCTTCACAACATAGACGATTGCAAAATTCATGGAAAAAATAAATAAATAAAATTAGGTAAATGCTCAATTTACTATTTTTAGTGTAGGTGTCTGTTCAGTTTACCAGTAGTGATACCGTATACTAAATGAAAATATAGAAGAAATATTCAGGTAGTTGTCTCACACCGAGTTAACAGAGTCTGTGTCTAATGAAAATTTGAAATACATGATTTGTCAGAGAGTTAACACGAGGTTAAATTCTATAGTAAATGTGTTAGCCACTACAGAGTGTTTATGTTTCGATAAATTTTTCATTTTTAATCGACCCTAATTATCTCACCGAAAAAAACACGAGATTAACAATTTCATTTTGAATACTACGGAGTTTGTGACTGACGTTTTGTCGGTAGCGAGAATGGCTCATTTGCCAGCTACTCTTCGAGAAACTCTCCCACTATGTTACCCGCCCTACAATTTCTTCTAAAAGTGATGGCTTGATCACTCAACTTCACCGAGATGTCAGTTTTCATCCTCAAATAATCTATGTTCAGAAAACCTATTGAATACAAATATTTCCTACTAAACGTTTGAGCCTTCCTGCCTTAAGTAAAGGTCCGTCTACAATATCCAAGTTTTCGTCAATCACAAACACACCAAAAAGAAAACAAAAACACAAATTTTCCTGAATTGTATCCTGGCTAAGTATTCAGCTATGTGAATTTGTCCGCGAGCTGTGTGTAAGCCAACAAGACTGGTCCTCGAGAACGTTTTAGTTAATTGATGTATATTATCGTTAAATTTGATGAGTTGAGACTGAATAAATATTGTAAACGTTACGTAATTAATTTCGCTTAATGCAATATCCATGCATTCCTTCAATTTACTGTTCACGCGAGAAAACACAATTATATCGATAAAATTGGAAAAAAAGTCGTAGAAGCCAAACAATTCACGAGCAAAAACACCATCCACATTCATAAACAAGCGAGTGCTCGCTGTTTCTAGGAGAGTTTGTGTTCGGAGTTTTCCAAAAGTTTCGTAAACACGAACACATCGAATTCTGGCAGTTTACCATCGGTGTCCGTGTTCGCGTACAGCCGAAAAAAAACACAAGATTCGACCTAAAGATTGCTAGTGAGGACGGACCTTAAGGTTCATACTTTCGAAAGATGTTTCAATAGGTAGTTTTGAAATACTTGTAAAAAGTTTTTCCACTTCTTAGTGGGGAATATCTTGGAATGACTCGTCCCTGTCTCACCATTATAACCAAAATGTCACATGACGCTGAATCGTCGCGCAAGTATCGTGCCCGAAAGAAAGCTCGCCTACACCTCCAACTCAATCATAAAAATTGCCAGGTCTACGCCACTCAGGTCGAACATTAGTGTCCTTATTTCATGACAAGCCTCTTACTTCAATCCCGCGCCTTCCAGCACTTTCTTCAGTGATGTCGGATGATGTCAGATTTGATTCTCGTATTTTGGCGGCATTAAAGCAATTTTTCAAGTGCTATTTATTGGACGAGCTACTCCGTGCCTTTGAAGGCCTTAAGGGCTTCAGTCGGCGTTTCATTTCATTGCTGGGGAGCCTGACAGGGATCTGTGCCTGGATCGTGACAGCAGGGCTGAGAGGGATCTGTGCCTGGATCGTGACAGCAGGGCTGACAGGGATCTGTGCCTGGATCGTGACAGCAGGGCTGAGAGGGATCTGTGCCTGGATCGTGACAGCAGGGCTGACAGGGATCTGTGCCTGGATCGTGACAGCAGGGCTGACAGGGATCCGTGCCTGGGTTCTAATATTTTCTGTTTGAAATTGAAAGACACAGCAAATTTTCCTGTTTTTCAAAGAATTTATTTCCTTTTCTCTATCGGCAAAATTCACCGGTAAAAAATAGCACTTTACCGTCATGCCGTAAAGAGTGGAACAATTTTTTAGTAATCTATTTTTCACTGATGATTTGTTTCAGATTTCAGACGCGACTTGAAAGAGTATGGTGATGTTGCTCAATTTGTGTCATCCTCGTGCCTCTATTTCTTTAGAATAAACCTATGTGCTCTCCTGTTAGATAATCGTCAAAAACTATCACCCTCAGAAAGTAGGATGCTTAGTTACTAGCTAATAGGTCAACTGCAAAATGGCTTCTCAAGTAAACGTGTTGTTGGTCATGAGCTAGTTTGATTAGTTAGGTAATTTTACTCATACATATTCGTTTAACTTGTTAGTCAAGTTTAACTTGTTGGGTTATTTTGATTAGATACACAAGTTTGGCTAGTTAGGCCCGGTACGAAGCAGCCCAATCTTTCTGTTTAAACTCTACATGTATATTGTGTAAATGATACCCCAGTCTGCAGCGAGGATCGCATCATCACCTCTGAGCATCACTGCCACCTGTTGTGAAGGTCACATCATCACCTCAGAACATCACTGCCCCCTGTTGCGAAGGTCACATCATCACCTCAGAGCTTCACTCCCACCTGTTGCGAAGGTCACATCATCACCTCTGAGCATCACTGCCACCTGTTGTGAAGGTCACATCATCACCTTAGAGCATCACTCCCAGCTGCTGCGGAGGTCACATCATCACCTCAGAACATCACTGCCCCCTGTTGAGAATGTCACATCATCACCTCTGAGCATCACTGCCCCCTGTTGCGAAGGTCACATCATCACCTCAGAGCTTCACTCCCACCTGTTGCGAAAGGTCATATCATCACCTCAGAGCATCACTCCCACCTGTTGCGAAAGGTCACATCATCACCTCAGAGCATCACTCCCACCTGTTGCGAAAGGTCATATCATCACCTCAGAGCATCACTCCCACCTGTTGCGAAAGGTCATATCATCACCTCAGAGCATCAATCCCACCTGTTGCGAAAGGTCACATCATCACCTCTGAGCATCACTGCCACCTGTTGTGAAGGTCACATCATCACCTTAGAGCATCACTCCCAGCTGCGGCGGAGGTCACATCATCACCTCAGAACATCACTGCCCCCTGTTGCGAAGGTCACATCATCACCTCAGAGCATCACTCCCACCTGTCGCGAAGGTCACATCATTACCTCTGAGCATCACTCCCATCTGTTGCGAAGGTCACATCATCACCTCAGAGCTTCACTCCCATGCACCTGTTGCGAAAGGTCATATCATCACCTCAGAGCTTCACTCCCACCTGTTGCGAAGGTCACATCATCACCTCAGAGCACCACTCCCACCTGTCGCGAAGGTCACATCATCACCTCAGAGCACCACTCCCACCTGTCGCGAAGGTCACATCATTACCTCTGAGCATCACTCCCATCTGTTGCGAAGGTCACATCATCACCTCAGAGCTTCACTCCCACCTGTTGCGAAAGGTCATATCATCACCTCAGAGCTTCACTCCCACCTGTTGCGAAGGTCACATCATCACCTCAGAGCACCACTCCCACCTGTCGCGAAGGTCACATCATCACCTCAGAGCACCACTCCCACCTGTCGCGAAGGTCACATCATTACCTCTGAGCATCACTCCCACCTGTTGCGAAGGTCACATCATCACCTCAGAGCTTCACTCCCACCTGTTGCGAAAGGTCACATCATCACCTCAGAGCTTCACTCCCACCTGTTGCGAAGGTCACATCATCACTGCTGAGCATCACTGCCCCCTGTTGCGAAGGTCACATCATCACCTCTGAGCATCACTGCCCCCTGTTGCGAAGGTCACATCATCACCTCAGAGCTTCACTCCCACCTGTTGCGAAAGGTCACATCATCACCTCAGAGCATCACTCCCACCTGTTGCGAAGGTCACATCATCACCTCAGAGCATCACTCCCACCTGTTGTGAAGGTCACATCATCACCTCAGAGCATCACTCCCACCTATTGTGAAGGTCACATCATCACCTCAGAGCACCACTGCCAGCTGTTGTGAAGGACACATCATCACCTCAGAGCATCACTGCTAGCAGCACGAGAACACCCAGAAGTCCCAGCGCGCTGCCAGGTATTTGTAGCCACGAGCCAAATAATTTCTATGGCTCTGCCAGATGGAAACAAAGAGGCTCACATGGGGGCTTATTTCTCACTCCATCGACATCCGAGGCAATTATTTTCCCTTTAGGAATCACCGCTGAAAGAGAAGAGGAAAATTCGCTCACCGACCTCACCCGGACGAAAAATCTTCGAGAATCCGAGGACATTTCGGAAGCATTTGTCTTTGTAAGACTGTCGGCCGGCCGCAGCTACATCCCCTGGCTGCCTGCTATCATTTCATCCTTGTCTCAGACTAGAATAATTCTCAGCCAGTTGATTTGGTGAATGCTTGGTCAAAACAACATTTCATGTTGAAAGCAAATTCCGGCGCTGCTTTTCCACTTTTTTGCTGTTTCATAACGGTTTCTATCGTTTGCTGACAAGTGGACGCTGTATGTATTCGAACCGTTATAAAGAATAAGAATTTAATATCAAATTAAATGGTCAGAAAGTAAATCCGTTACCATAAGCTTTACAACTCCGGGAAATTGTGGTGAGAACGGCTTTGGGTATCCTGAAAATATTTTTTCTAATGTGAATACTTCAACAACCTTCAGGTCAAGTGTCAACTCTATTTTACTTCATCGGCGGTAAAAGGTGAGTTTTTAGAGCCACAGTCCTGATAGGTTCAGAGCGCTTACAATTCTGTGCACAAAGTGTCACTAAAATTTAATTGTGAAAGTAAACCACGTTTAGAGTAATGCTCCTCATATATGTACATGCCCTAAATTTGTTAGGCCTTTTGATTTTCACGATCCTCTAACATTCTATTTATTTACGAAGAAGTAAATCACTTGTGCAATAATAATTTATTTTACCAGCAACTGATTTTACAGTAATTCGATGGTAGTTCGGTAAGTAAAGTGACAATTTCAGCGTGATGAGAAGCGTGCACTGCACCGCCCTCGCGTACACCCAATGCTATTGATAGATCAGTCTGGCCACAGACAACCCGCACTCGCTGCATAAAAATCCTGGTTTAGGATTAACCCTTTTTTTATTAGTTTAGTGATTAATATGTGTGATACAATACTGACTGCAAGCCTCAATTAATGATGACACATAACTTTTATACAAGATCTTGCCAACATGATGTCTCATTGTTACCGTCTTTATTAACTTGATTTGGAAGAAATGTTTTCTTTTTCTCACTCAAAATTGGTTGGAGCAGAAGCATCGCTGTTTTACCATCGATTATGAAGCATCTACTTCCTAGAAATTCTAATAAAAGACATTTTCAAATAAATAATTGCATCGTGTTTTAATTAGCAACATTAATGCAAGTGAACTGCTATTATTTTAGTTTCCTGTTTTTTTATGCAAATTTCGCGTATTTTATATTGAATCATTCATTAAAGCAAGTCTTCAATTTCTTCTTTGTCTTTATGTAGAAGAATTAGGAAGATTAAAATATTGTGTAGTTAATTATCTAGATTGAACAATGAAAATTGTTTATAGTTAACGTCCGGATAAGCTCATCATTTAAATAAACTCATAAGATTACTGTGAGACAATGGTTCCCAAGTTTTTTTGCCCGTACCCCTAAAGAAACTTCATTCAAACCTCGCACCCCTGAAATAAAAATGTCAGCCGATAGCCAATATCCTAGAATTTGCCTGGACTGTCCTCGCACCCCCTGGAATATCGCCTCGCACTCCAGTTTGGGAACCCCTGCTAAAAAATAAGCCCAAATAAAAAGCAATTAACAGAGGAAATTGTTCAAAAAAGAAAAAAATGATAATTTGTCATACAGCCAGCTTATCATTTTATAAATTAATATTTACCGTTTAATTTTTTGGATCTGTTGTGAATTTAGGCTAAACAATTTTTGTTTCGTCACAGTTCAAGGCATTTTAATGGACTGTATGCATGTAACGTTGAATTGCTTGAGTGAAGCAGTTTCTCCTCTAAGCATCGTTTTTTTTCGAAAAATTACCAAACTCATAGAAAGTTTTTTTACATAAACCATAGATTATTTTCAGCTTGATTAAAATATTTTTCTGTTCCTGAATGTACGCCCCATAAAAACTCACAATATAGTTAATGAATAACGAGGTCTTTACTTGCGGTGTAAGCACATGAGAGAGAGACGCGTTGGTCTCCAACACTTATGAATTCTACGGTTTACCAGCACCATATTTTAATAATAACTTTACACCGATTAAAAAAACTCAGTTCTACCAGCAGTAAATAGGCCGAACTACTGTCATTTACTATTAAAATAAACAGTTTGTGACACGAATACGCGTGGGTCCTAATAACTACAGAGAGTTCTAAGGACATCCCTCGGAGATTTTTGATAATGTACACATTCACTACGCAATTTCACTTAATCTAGAATATAAATGTTTTCGTGCTATCGATTGTTCGAGTAGTTGTTATACTTGTGGGAATCGAGAATCCTGTTAATTTACATTATTATGTTAATGATTATTGAGACTGCTGCATATTCTGGAATAGAATGTTTTCATTTTAGAGAAATTGACGTTTCATTTTGTGCCCTATAAACAAAGGAGAGACTGTTATTTCTTAACAACTTACTTTAATCGACACCTCGGCATGAAATTAACAACAAACATCATTACCTCATGACCAACAAACATCATTACCAAGTAAGAAAATTCCTTTTAAATGCCCTGTGACATTTTTTACCCATGTTTGAAGACATCTCGTTACAAACCTTAATGTTAATGAAATGAAAACAGATTTGTGAACTACATAGTTATAGTATACTAAGAGAAGGAATATAAAACCCCTTTGGTTTCTCTTCAAATGATGGTGACGGGAAGTTGAACGCTTTATTATACCTAATATTTAAATTGCTTTCATCAATCAAAGTTTAACGCAGGTAATTTCAGAGGAAAAATTGACAGAAATGAAAAGAATAAGTATTTCTAAGTTTTTGAATGAATTTTTGCATGCATTAGATTTTGAGTTTCTTTTTACTCTGATGACTCTATTCTGTAGGGTAGAAAACACTTTTGTTCAAATTTTGTCACCCTTACGCCAAACGTCAATTCCGTTACGTAGAAATAGCTGGACTTAAGCGCTGTGCAATATACGTAGAGCTATAATACATCAGGATAGATATTCTAAACTTTCTTTAGAAAACTTTTGGTCATCGATAGTTAAGTACCAATTCAAGGGACGTGTTGTCTGAAAATTCATTTTTTTATCGTTAATAGTCTCTAGTAATTTGAATTAGTTAAAACAAAATCCGTATTATTATGCTCAAGGACAACTCATTCCTCGAAATCAGAATACATTTTTTCACTGACAATTCTACAAAATATTTTACTGAAATTTTGTACTACAGGAACAGTTCTGTAAATGTTAGTATAGGTTGTGTCACCTTTTTTAAAATAGGAGTTTCTTGAACAGCTTTTAGACAGGCACCCAGGGAATATAAAAATAGTTGATTAATTATAAAAAGAATTATTGGAATTAAATCAGATTTGTTCTTTATTTCGTTTGCTCAGAGCGATTTCAACCATCTTGATCAATTTTTCTGATTTTATACACAATGAGAAATACCAAAGACAAAGCGGTTATCGACAGCACAACTCAAGTAAACATTGTTTTCTCAAAATGATACGCGCGTAAAAAATCAACTATTCATTGTCGATTTTGGCTTGTTTCACATTTGTACTGATTTCAAGAATTCTGCAGTTTCAAAAGTTTACCTGTAAAAAGGATGTTTTCTTAAACAGACCTTCTGAAACATCTTACGTTGAGCATAATTTGCAACTAGACGAAGAGTTTTAACGACTTTCTAAGAGTTAACAAACAATCATCTCACTCAAATTGTTTGTACATATAACTCTTTATAAATGCTGTAAATAGATTTCCTTTACTCTTTATTATTTTAAAATAAAAAACACTGATGTCTCCTTAACGAATTAATAAGTTGTTAGACAAAGAAACATGAACTTTTATTCATAATTTTCCCTTCTCATATGTTTAAATAATTTTTTTAAAAAGCTTCCAAAATGAAAGTTTTGAGTAAAGAACTTTCATAAAAAGCAATGGGGCTTAATAACGGCTCCATTTTCACATATTCAAGACAAACATGTCTCTCAATACCTTTTAAAATGTAAGTTTGCGCTAATCGTCTTTGGTAACATCGTTCGCACACTTTCTTTGACTCTTAATTTTACCTCTTGAACGCAGAATTTGGTTTTACATCAAGGCCAACATTCCCCAAAGAAACAGTGGCTCGATCTTTGGAAGCTAGTGAGGAATAGATGCTGCATATTCAACTTGAATTAACAGCAATCCCACACTCCATATCTGACTTGTAGGTGTAAGATTTGTGGTTTTATTGAAGGCATCTCCTGAAGGTGATGGTTTCATGCCCCTACGAGACATTTTTGGGTGCAGAGTCAGGTTTTGTTTTTCAAAAGTTTTCGTAAAAATTATTTTTGCTGTTTAACAATACCACTCTTATTTTGAAAGCGTAAACATTTTTATCACTATTTGTTGGGAAAATTGCAAACTAATTATTACTGTACTGTTAAACACCGGACGCATATTTCTGAACAAATTAATTTGAAGTAGTCCATTTCTGATAGAATTTCGAAAAACATTTTTAAATACGATCAAGCAGAGACTTCTTTTAAAATTTTTGTAATAAGTCCTTGATAATAGAAGGCATCTGAACAAATCATGTGCTTTATTAAAGACATGCTTGTTGCTGTCAAGGGTTTACGAGTTGCTTTAGTACTTGCGGTAGGAAAAACTGTTGCCTGACGCATCAGACTCTCCCAAAGCTGCTACAAAATAAAGTATGCTTCTGATCGCATTGTTTTCTCAACATCAAGTTAAATACATTTATCAAATGATAGTTTTGAAACATTTTCTGAAATGCTCAGGTTTACTTTTAGACTGATCAAAACTGAACAGATTCTTGACGAATGGACTGTTAGAGATAGTTAAATATGTATTCGATAGTCCGTAGAGTTCTTTCTATCACAGACAATAGTGTTTTTTCTACATACATATATAATTACCATTGTATTTTAGCTCCTGAAATTTGATCAATACAATTCAAAATAATTTGAAATTTTCAAATGAAATGATAAAAAGATGTATTATTAGATTAAATACCATGAAAACTGCTCTATAAGCGCCATCCCTGGTATTTATGCACAGCTCTGGATTGTTTTCTCTTTTAACGGCAAATTTTACACAAGTCTTTATGAATTTACAATTTGTGTTGCATGAAAAAATCTAAATTATAGCGACAATTTTCAGGTTATGATAACGCAATTCTTAAACAGGTAAAATTAATTTATATCTATGAATAAATCCATAAAAAACGTCATGAATAAATGTCATACATTAATATCATTATTTGAACGGTAGCAACCTTAGTTAGCTTTATTTTTCTTCGTGAAATTCAAATAAAATATGAAAAACAAACGTAAAAAATAAAATAACTGAAATAAAATTCCGTTTTTATTCTGAGTAATAAAATTTGTTTTTATTTAATAAAGTTCTGTTCAGGTTCATCACACGTTAAATTGAGAGGTAATTCCCTCAAAATTTTTCATTGGAACACCGTCAATCCTTAAAAATGTAATACTTCTGTAATCTATGAAAACAATGTTTTGATGTACAAACATCATCTTCACGCTGAAAATATACAGAATTTTTTTTCAGTCACATTGGTAAAATGCAACTCTAATAAACTATATCACACACAATTAGAAAGTTGAAAATCACAGCGCAAAAAATATACGAATGACTAGAGACAAAGTTTGTACAACAAAAATATGTATACACGAGATTAGGTAACAGTATTACACTACTACACTACTAGAGATGTTGATGGCACAAGCGGTAGGGACGAATGAACGATCGAGCGGTTGAGTCAAACATCTAAGCTGCGGTTCTAGTAAATAATTTTAGAGCAAAAGTGTCATTTGTGTTTTTGTTGAGAGCAGGCTTAAGTTTATGGATGTGTAACGTTTGTATTATTTGAATATGTTCTTCTTTAACATTATATCAGATTTTTGTATTAGGGTATAGATCTTCGTTTGCAGGCTGGCAGCTATGACAATTACAGAAATTATTAAGAATAGAACCTTGGTATTTATGTAGAACCTTAAAATTTTTCTGTATATTTTCATTCTGAAGGTGATTTTTGTAAATCGAAACGTTGCTTTTCGTAGACTACAAAGAGACTACACAGGTATTACAATTTTTTTTAACGATTGACAGTGTTACGATAACAAAAATTTGAATGAATTTCTTCTCAGTTCAAAACACGTGATGAACTTGAACTGTTCCGAAAAGTTGAAAAATTGAAAAAGAAAGTTTTTTTAATTCTGCCTTCGTTAAAAAGTAATACACATACCTACAATAGATAGGGGTTAATATCTATGTACCGCTTGCTCACAAGTTTTAGCGAATAATGCGAAATTAGTTTCCATTAGAGCTCGTGAAGGGTGTCAAACTAAAATTTTGAAATTTTTGCCTTTGACTCGTTTTGATAATGTTAGCTCTATTTCATGAAGGAGCTTCATGTAGATGTGGAAGAAAATTTCATAGATATGTCTCGTACGGTAGCAGTGGCCTTCATACATTGGCTGAGAGATCCAAGTTTATTCTTTCTCACGTGTGATCAGCAGAATCCTGGCCGATCCCTGCCAGTCAATCAGCTTACGCGAGACGAGTTTTAAACGAATATGCTGTCGATACGCTGCTTCACTTCCGGATCAGTTTCACCCTGACTGCGCTGTTATGAGGTTCAAGTGACGCCTATTCGTTATTTGCATAGCGACTCTAGCTAAAATTCACGTAAGTACGATAGTATTCAGAAGTAATAGTTCTATAAAGTCTCGAGTGAACTTAGCTCAAAATTTTTATTAAATAGTCAGATCAGTTGAGGGATGAAAGTCCTATTCCATACGAAAAAAAATTCAATTTATTACGTTCGTAACTTTCTTGAATTGAATAATCCTGAACTTGAGATTAAAGTTGATGTCTGTTCCAGAAAATCATATATTCATTAGTTGTAACTGTCACTGAAATATTCGAAATTTTGCCCAGGTGATGGAGATTTCTTGGTATTTTACAATTTTTCTCAGAAGTGCATGAAAGCATCGATATCCCGGAGCCCATGGCCACCTGATTCCTGCACTCGGAAGTTCGTTTTTAGCATTCGACTCAATCCAACGAACGATCCAGCTCCAACTGCGGAAATTTGCCAAATTGAATACAAGGAATTCAAACTATGTTTGTCGCTAAATTTTACTTGTCTAATTTATCTTGTTAATGGTAGAGCAACTTATCAACGTGCATATTTTTGTGCAGCACACCACATCTGCGTCAGTGGGCTCTAGCTAGCCCCAGCGAGACTGTTGCAGAACAAAAATTAGCAGAAGAGACCACTTCCACTATGGCCACGTAAGACGGCTTTTTTGTGCATTTGTAGTCAATATCACTCACATGGACAAACTGACACAAATTATCTGTTAAATGACTTGTGGGAAATGAAAAAGGAACGCCGAAGGAATGAGCGTTAGTTCTTCGAATTCATGCAAATGATTAAATTATCCCGTCGAACAAGGAATTTCTGTGTGTTCAATAACTACAAGGTGCTGAAAAAGTGTACGTTTGTGACGAAATGTTTTGTATCACAATTTAACTTCGATCCTGGTGAAGGATATGACAATAAAAATGTACATATGAATAGTTGCTTATTTTATAGTGACAAGTACGAGTCTATTATAAAAGTCCTTTCAGCAAAAAAAATAAAAATTCCTTTTCATTAAAAATTGCAATTTGCGATTTGAAAAACTTGAAATGTATAGAGTAGCTAATCAGTCCAACAAGGTGTACCATGTTCGTTTTGTAGCAGATGGGATTTTCTTTCAATCTAGCCAAATTAAATAATAAATAAAATTCGAAAATATTTTTCTTTTGTTTATATCAATGCTATTTTTCACCTTACAGCACCACTCAACAGCCGGACTACCTCGTGAGTATGATAACAGAGTTAATAAATTGTATAAGATAGTTCATTTTCAACACCATGTCAAATCTTCTAACTCTCCTCTCGTACTGCTTTACCAGATGATTTCAGTAAAATCCTCGAATTTTTTTGCACAGTAGATTAGAAAACCTGCATTTGTAGATGCATGAGTAGTTCTCGTTCAACAAATCAGCTCATAGTTCTGTATCTAAATACAATCAACAACTATTTCGGAATATTCACTTCCTAATTCAAAAACTCACAAGTTTTTAAGGTTTTGCGCAATGAACAGGTTTTCTTAATCAAATCGACCATGAAACAGTAACCGCACAACTCAATCAGATTATATTTTTCAATTCATTCATAGACTCAAAACGTCGTGTGTGTGTGTACGCACAGAATAAGTAGTTCATACATATCAAATCAGTCTTGGCTACATGCCATACTGCGTCACTCGATTGGCTCAATACACTCATCCCTTGACTCTGAGGTGGCATTCGTACATGAGCAGCTCTTGTCTCTAGAACATGGACGCCGAAGGCCTCAGCGAACCTACAGACCGCGGCGGGTCGATGGCCGCCGAGTCGACGGTGGTGTCGGTGCGCACGGGCTGCTGTTCCTTCAACCCCATCAGCGGCTCCGGCAAGCACTGGCACCAGAGCCAGATGTTGCTGCTGCCCTTCGTGACCATCGCAGCGCTCATCGCCCAGAACTGCTGGTCCATGATGAACATCATTATTTATCAAACCGAAATGAAGGAACTTAGAAGACAAGTGCGTTCTCCTCAGTAAAGCCTTTCTTAACTTTCTAAATTTATTCGCTATTGATAAACAAATTGCACAGTTCTACTCAACCTCAGCAAATTCCTTTTAAATTTAATGAATATTATTACCAGCAGCTAGATACATGATGTTAGTAAGTTATAACAGCATCCGGAATTCGAAGGATAAAAACTACAAAAAAAATGTTTGGTGTGCGAGGATGTTTACAGCGCGCACTACTCGTATAGGCGATGCAGTTCGGTTAATAAACCTGCAGCATTAACTGCTCCTAATGAGCAATTTACATGTCTTGCAGGTGGACGGTACCGTGGAAATGGGTCTTCTACTTACAGCACTGCAAGTGGAGCGTGCTGAAGTGGCTTACTTCATTTTCTCAAACGGTACCAGGCTCAGGTGAGCAGTTTCAAGGGTTGACTATAAATAATCGTGTAGACAAAGCGTTTGAATTTGCACTTATTTGAAACTACGGGCTCGAAACATAAACCATTTTCTGATGATATTAGTACGCATCTTACCTACAATAACGTGCAAAAAAAAATGAACGTTAAATTTGAACAGTTTTAAATGCGCAAGATCCCTCTATCATGTATTACTGAACGACTTTATTGCTGAGACCGGTTTTAATTTCTCCAGGACGAGTTTATCGGAGACGTTCGGCAGCACCGACCACGTGCTGGAGGAGGTGCATACGTGGCCGGAGTTTACGGAGACCAGCTTCCAAATCCTCAACTCAAAACTTCGCTTCCAGATCAAGCTGGAAGACCTCAGGTACATCGTCGCAGCTGTTCAAAATATTGACACCTAGCCCAGTAGCGAATTCTCTCCTCCGAAATTTTTAAAATTTCACTGCGATTGAAGTCATAATGCTTTTTAGGTGATGTTTTAAAAAAATTCGTTGTCTTCTATAAATTCTTTAGTAACTTACTTTCAGTACAAGCATGGACTCAGTTTTTGTCCTCTCTGTCTATTATTTTAATTGAGCATTCGACCCTGTTTTACCACAACTATATACTTCTCCGAATAAGAACATTTAACATGCATCACACGCGTGGGAGCCTGCAGGCTTATTTAGCTCTAACACAGACCAGTTTCTAGTCTTAACATCTAGGGTGTTTTTTGCTGACATTTTTCGCTTACTTTCAACTGATAATGCAATGAACAACATAATTTTTCAGTTCTAATTATCAGGGTACAAGATTATCGCCTAAGGGGTTTACGTTTGTTGTTTTCACGCAGAAAGCTATTCGAAGATTTTCAAATTCAATCAAGTACTCTTATCGCTTTAATGAAATCATGGTGAATAAAAACACTGCACCTTGTTTTATCTACTTTTCCACACAAGTTTTTCATGAGGCTTCACACAAATCCATTTACTTGGAGCGACGTGCGCAATATTTCCCTCATAATGATTTTACAGAGAATCAGTTAACCCGAAGTACCAAGGAGAAAGCGACTCCGTGCAGGCCAAGATGAACTGGTACACGTCCATCAACTATACTACATCATGGACGCCATGATCCAGAGGATCAAAGATGCCGACATTTCTTCAATTTGGAAGTGAATTCTTTATTACCACCCGAAAGAACTCTCGAAATAAATATTTGAAGTTAAATGGAAGTGTAAATAAATGAAGACTACAAGAATATTCGGTCGACAGTCACAATATTTTACCAAATTAAAGAAAGCTTTTGGTCACCCATTTTCAGCTTAGAGTCTTCGGATGATATTAAAAATTGTCAAAAAAAGACGAATTCATTATGACGCTTGAATCAGAATAAGGCAAACTGTCAGAACTTACGAACAAAGTGATATCGAAATGAAATACCTGATGGTTATCCTAAAGCTACACGAAGTAAATAAACGGTATAAAATAAAACCGAAAATGGCGATCTCATTATTACGGCATGATAAAAAAATGTTTTGAATCCGCTACCTTCTTTCATAAATAGTTTCATAAATAAACGGTACCTTCTTTCATAAACAAACGGTATAAATAATAATTCATACCTACCTCTTTTCTACCTATATTAATCAAACATAAAGACTGAAGTATCCACAAGGATCCTCAACAACGATGATATATTCGTCTCTGTTCCAGGCTGCTGGTGTCATACAAGGACTTGATTCGTTCTGTCGAGTTCTTCGGCATCTCGACGGTGGAAGGCCTGAACTATTTCGGGTGCGGCACCCTGAACGCCGAGCGCTTCGTCAACTACATCACATACGACGCGCTCGCTTGGAAGTCCCTCAACCAAACCAAGGACTTCGTGCCAGTCATCCGGGACACTGTCAACTCCCTCACTACCCTCAGCGACTCAGAGTTCCAGAATATTTCCACGTGGTAACTAAAGGGCCGTTTACACTGGTCTACATTTTGCTGCAGGCTCACGTGTAGACGCCTCGTGTGGAGCTTCACAAGAGCCATGCGCGTTTAGACTAGAAACCATTGGAGCAAGCCATGGAGCGCGCGCTGCACAACAGGGCTGCCACTCTAGATATTATATAGCTAGATCTAGATGTTTTTGCTGAAGCCTAGATGTAAAATTTCGAACCTAGATATTAGCTATAAAACCTATATAGTTTTTTCAGCATGCTAGAAATTTTCTAGCTAGAATTATAATTAAGCTATGTATATGATAGATTACTGTAAATTCGAATTAAGAATTCACCATAATGGTTGGTTACTACTTCATTCTTATTATATTTGTTAATTTACTTGAGCTAATTGTCTCAATAGTGAAGCAACCATATTCTGATCATGTTATGTTCAGATTATGAACGACACCAAGACGGCTATTTCTCGGCTGATAAGCTATAGCACACTATCTCCAATTGCAAAACTAGCGATGATATCAAAAAATCATGGAATAAAATGCAAATACATTATCAAGAATGTATTGTGGCCTCATTTAGACGAAAGACTGACCAATGATATTGGTAACAATGAGTTCAGTTTATTGTTGGATGGAAGCAATGATATTTCTATCATGAAACTACTTGGTGTATCAGTTATATTCTAAAGTAATGCATCTAATAAAGTAGAATCAACTTACTTAGCAATTACAAAATTATTAAAAGTGATGAAGATAGCGGTGTGACAGCCTTAAAACAATTGTTGATAAGTAGGAATCTCAGCATTGATAATTTGCAATGCAATAGAGACTGACCTTTCTACTCGCAACACGTCTGGAATTGAAGAATATTTGGATACCAAGCTTTATTAGGGTAAATACCAGGATACTAGATAATTCATTTAAAGATAAATTGCCTAATATAAAGCAATTTATGATATAAATATCCTTATATGCTATTGTTCAACTAATTTATTATAGTAGATAATTAATTTATTTCTAGATATATTTTTGGATGTTTTATTTTTAAATCTAGATGTTTCTCGATATTTTTTTAGGTCACACTAGATTTTTTTGGTCAAACAAAAGTGGCAGCCATGCAGCACAAAACCAGTCAGTGTAGCCTGCTGCTATCAAATATGGATTGCTGTAGACGAGCTTGTGTGAATATTGCTGCTGCATCGTAAAGCTACTTAATCTCTTTTTTATTTGCATGGGTGAAATGTTACTATATTCGTTCATTTTCATTAAAATAAAATGGAAAGCAGCCTCCTTATATTCGCAGCTTTTTGTCTGCCAAAAGCATTGATGGGCTTAGTACATTTCAATTAGAAGCAGTGTAGTTTCTCGCGGCAGTGTTGAGTCAGCCATTACGGGTGAGCGAGAGGCGCTACCTCACTTCATGACTATCAACCGCACACTGACCGGTCTAGAGCAGCGCCGCTCACCGGCTCACACGTGCAGCCGCTCCACGGATTCAATCAAAGTGAATCGGGAACTTCGGGCTCACACACACAAATATGAGCCTCGGTGGTGAGCTTCGGCTACACGAGTCGCGCCTCACAGCCGAAATGTCCCCTAGTGTAAACACCCCTTAACCCGCGAGTGTTTGTCTTGGTGATCATGTTCGTGAGTAGAGGGGAAAGCGTAAGGGCACACGAGACATTGCACAGGAGTGCAACTGCAACGACAGTTTAGCACTAATGCACATAAATGACCTAATGAAGTCTCATGATTGTTATTATTAAAGTGCACTTGCACTGCTTGAGACAAATTCCGAAGTTAGGTATGATATGCTGTATTTGAAGCAGGACTGGAATCTAACAGTGTTCAACATTAGAATGTTGAACAGGCCAGTTTTGATAAATGGGGAAACGAATGAGTTGAGTTTTTACAAGCGTTTTGTAACGCGTGATGTGAGGGATGGGAAGTTAGAGCGAGTAAGATTGGAATTTGAATGGAAGCCTAAATCAATTCAGTTAATGCACCTGTGAAATGGTTGTGTCTGCAACGTTGCGCAGTTCAAATCAAAGTTAAAACAGCGATTTTTCTGTCGAATAATTAGTCAGGCAAAAAACACACATTAATTACAGAATCACTCGATTTCCACCAACCAAGAGCTTAGAGAGACTCAGATCGCTATAGTGACGTGAGGCATTTTATGTTCCGTGCATGAGAGTTGACGCTCGCTCGCATGCCTCCCACCAGGCGGCGGCTGATCAAGCAGAAACTGGAGCGCGAGGTGAGCCTGAGTGTGGCAGACGAGTACTACTACATGATGGTGAGCCTCACAGACGAGCTCAGGAACCTGCAGGCGCATCTCCTCGGCATGATCAGGTCTCGTGATCCCTCCTCTGTCGCTCTTTCCTTGTCATTATTGCTTAAGGATTCTCTGATGAATGTATGAAGCATGGACTCGAATTTATTTTTTCTGAGGAAGTTTTCAGGAAAAATATATATGTATACCGAATACATATACGGAAGAAGTTTTCTTGTATTTTGTGTAAACGGTTAGCAAAAATGTGCTATGACTTACCGCATCCGATGATTTAATCTGGTTGGAAACTTTACATGAATATCTTGTTCTAGGTGTAATTGGCCACGTTTCAAATTTTGTGACCTTAACGTTTCACTTCCATGCTGTCAGATTTCAATTTGTTAAGTATAATATTACAATCACCAGGTTGTTCAAAAACCAAAGTAAATATTCATAGCATACAATAATTGCAAACCTAATTACAAAGTGATTGACAATCTGCTTTTTTGGATTACGTATAAAATCTGAGCCTTGATAAACCAAACTTGTGTCAAAGAATTTAGTACAGTGAAATTTTGACACCAAACTTACTTCCTAAAAGTTCGAGAAACTAAAATCCTTAAGGTATTTTCTCGCAAATGTGAGAATATAACGTTTTTACAGCATAACCATCAGCGTACGGCTCGCCAGAAATTCTTACTTTCATTTTTTACAGGAAATTCATGAACTCTGAAGTGACGAGGGCAGACACGCAGTCTTCGCTGATCATCCTCCTGCTGATGATCGTGCTGCTCATCTCCCCCGTCATCATCTTCATCACACGCCACGCCACCAACACCATCCAGTTGTTGTATCAGACCTCCTTATTATTACATGCATGGCATGATGTCATTGTTACAGCAAAGTCTTACACTAGGGTGCACGACCCGTCAAAAATTGCTGCATTCGATGGTGCACCCACCATGAAGCAATTAAATCCTAAGTCTTTAGCAATCGTTAATAAAAAATGTCTTCAAACACTAAAATGAAGTTTTTAGGAAAGATAATTTCAATTTGTCTGAAGGCACGATACGATATATATGAGTACAAAAGTTTGAAAACAAACACGCTACGGCTTTTATTATACAGATTAACAGTTGAGCCTGACACCAAAAATTGAGGGAGTCCTGCAGCTGTGTATGCTCCTGATTATTACTAGAACAAACGAATTCACTCAAGTACATCAAATATACACCGAGTTTGCATTCTTTATTGTAGATACGCAAATTTGTAATAGTTTCGTCGCACAACATTTCATCCAGCGTGTGTCGGAAGTCGAAGCAACGTTGGTGTTGGTATAAATACACCAGTTCTACATTAACTTGAGATTTAGAAGCTAGCTGTTAACATATTTATGATACTTTGTGAGGGCCTCAAATAAATTGCATGTGTTCTCTGACATTTTTCTTCTTATCTGCTGCACTTGCGTTGTCAGCTCTCTAAATCGTACTGGCACAATATAAAGTAAATTCCCTGCGTGCGTAATAACCTGTAAGCGCATAATCGTCTTATACCATTTATAAAACCCTGAATACGTACAATCGTCCTATACCACGTATAAAACCTGTATAATCACAATCACCTTTTATACTACGGAAGCTATACGCATTTTAGTTCCTATTGCTTCCCATTCCTATTTACGCCGCCAGCCTCAGCAGCCGCACTCGGGAGCTGAGGCGGGAGAAGCATCGCTCTGACCGCCTCATCTACCAAATGTTGCCGGAGCCAGTCGCAATCCAGCTCAGAGATAAGAAATCCGTAAGAAATATCATCCATTACTCAATGCTAATTATATGTCGAACAGTTGCGCTTATATTCTGTGCGTCTGAGACTCTGTTAATCTGGAAAAGGATTTTTTTTCGTAGATTAACTGAAAATTACTGAAGAATTATAGCTCAGAGTACACCAGAGAACTCAAGGTGGTCACATTGGAACCCTAATCACATTTGTTTTAGCAAACAATGTACACATTGAATGTGCACAGAGGAAGAAATTAGTCGCACTCACATCTCAAACTAAAATAATTTTTTTCTGGACTCAGATTTCGTGTCAGATGGAGACCATGTGGTCTTCTAACTGGTCAACTAGATGACTAGACTGGACTAGAAAATGCTAGGAGCATTCCTGAACCAACTTACACGTGAGGAAATTGGACTATTTCGTAAGGCTGAAAGGTTAGAAAAGAAATTAAAAGACCTTATGTCACCCTCTCCAGAATACCGAAACCTGGTAAATGAGGTCTAACATTGTAGAATGCTCAGCACTGCACAGTGGAAGTAATAACTTATATTTTTCCTACACCAGGAACGATAATTCAACTGAAGCAGGAGATCTACAAAGAGTTCATGGCATCACTATCATCGAAGATTTCATGCGAAATAAATAATAAGAAAAAAACGTTAAGAATGTGAGGAGAATTCTTGGCTTCGTTGCCGGAAGCTTTGAATGGAAGTTAAAGGGCATAATACTACCCCTCTATAAGACACGTCCAACAACATCTAAAATACGCAGAGCAACTCTGGTCCCCAACCCTCAGGCGAGATACCAACAAAATAGAGACAATTCAATGCAAAGCAACGAAAACTATTCCAGTGCTCCGTCCCCTCAGCTGCGAGTGACATCTCTAACTTATTTAACTCCTTTCCCTTGAACATGGACAATTGCGAAGTATATTTACATAGAATTACAAAAATGTTAATAGCTTTAATGATAATATCTCCAAAGGGTTTCTTTCCGATATTTTAGAGCGTAAAAGAACCAGAAATTGTTGGTGAAAATTTGTAGAAAAAACTTGTGAATAGCTCACCATCTAAATTAGTTTCAGTTTAAAATTGGCAGCATCTTTAACAAGCTTCTAGAGAATATTGTCTCGGATAGCTTTGTGAACACGTTAAAAAATCGTTTTGACTATTGCTGGGTTGGCAATTCTCAGTTTTCTGAAGCATAAAAATAACCGGAATTCCAGATTTAGTTGAAGAGGAAAATCTGTGTGCAGAACGCAGAAGTTGTTATCAAAAATTGCGTTTCTGTTTGTAATTCATTCATGATTCTGATGAAAATACATCATGAGATATAGTAGCATTGACTAGCAGTGGCACAGCAATAATCTTGGCTCCAAAGGAACCGTACTTTGCTCGACGGCCGCGTTTAGGAAAATTATGTAAACATGTATGAATTAGTGTTTGCGCTTGAAATTTATGACTGTAATTGTATTTTTAATAGCTTTGAGTGATAGTTTCTGACAGCAGGGACTTGGGGACAGCACAAGAGTGGCAAGTTGACTCGGATCTGCTGCCGCATTCTATACCACTCTATTCTCCATTCTATGTCCAGTCAAGGTACTTGAGTCACATATACGTCCTTATGCCTTCCATGAAAATAGGATGATGACAAAAACACATGAAATGCTCATCAGTATATTTCATTCTTTGGGCTAGATGCTGCACTAAATTTTTAGTCAATGATTTCATGATTTTCTGGGACCTGACCGATACAAGTAAAAAATTTCCTGGAACGCACTGCTCGTTAGCACTACGCGGCTGCCTACCACTCTCTTATTTTTTCCTCGAGAAATTAGCTTTCTGTTTCTCCTCAACGAAGCTAGTACGTTTAACTTTATAGCATAGGTATTCATCAGAGGCTAATTTACCAGCAGTAATGAATTATCTAATCAACTTCCGAAAGTATGTAGTGGTAGCATGGCGCTCGAAATGAAAAAGCCAAGCTATGTTACAGGACACTTTTTCTTAGCATACATGCATGAATGGAGGATACAATGCATCGAGAAATATTAAACGGTTGCAGAAATTTAATTATAAATAACCGTTGTTGAAAAAATGGCACAGAGTTATCGAATTAATTACGCGCATCTTTCCCAAAAAGTTTTAATAGTTCAAGACAAAGACAGTTTAAAAATAGTACTGTACAAGCAATAGAAGTTCAAAAAGTAGAGGTACGTCGTCATCGATTTTAAAGTGAGCTACATAATTTACGATTAGGAGCTCAGTCTTTTTGTCTGATATAAGATATTTTCCATGGAATTTATTTGTACGATTTGAATTGGGAATAGTCATACAGGCAGCGAGCGTAAACGACTGGCTGATAATCTATAATTTTAGGTTTTAATCCTCTGTTCATAATTTATAAGAATGAAAAGGTATAAGTAAAAAATGATGATATTCAATAAACGTTGGACATGGTAGGACTTGAATTGAAATGCTGAAATGACTATGGACACGATCAGCGATATTGAACGTCCTTCCAAAGAAGTGCCTGATGCGGACAGGTGCCAGCTGAGAGCTACCGCTGTGTGACCGTTTACTTCTGTGACATCGTCGGCTTCACCAGGCTGGCTTCCGAGTCCACGCCGCTCCAGGTAACGATGTGCATGTTACCGTGCTGTAGTACTGCTGTGCTTGGTACCGTGTACTGCTGTGCATGTGGCACTCCACTGTAGTTTTATTGCGTCTGGTACTACGATGTAGTTTTGCTGTGGCTGGTACCCTTTTGCTGTATTGCATCAGTTTGTGGTACCATTGTACTACTAGATTAGGTACCCAACCATAGTTCGGCTGTGAGTGGCATCTTGCATAACTGCTGTGAGTAGTACCTTGCAGCAGGTACTGATTTATTTGGTACCGTCCCACAGATATTGAAGGCGAACCTTAATTTTCATCACAATGATATGAATTTTGTTCTTTATAAAATGCGTGCAGATTGAGAACCTGTTGGTGGCAGGAACTGTCGTAAATTTTAGTACGCGATTCAGTTGAAGTTTACGATGAAAGTACGATTATAAAAGCAATGATCTTATGTGAACGTTAGATTAACAAGCAAAAATAATTTCACTGGAAAGTATTTTTTTCTATATGACAATTCATACAGACTACTTCAACATATTGGATTAAGTTTTCCGTTCAGTCTTCTGATGCCAAACGCGCTTTGTAAAGCTAAAGATCAAGCAAAAACAAAAACGCATACGAAAATCTCTACCGACAACCTCCATCAATGAGACTTCTATTTAATTTAAAAACATTTACCTGGTACGATTCATCTCATGTTCAGGTGGTGAAGCTACTCAACTCTCTCTAGAATATGTTCTGCCTCTTATGTTCAGGTGGTGGAGCTGCTCAACTGTCTCTACAACATGTTCCTCTTATGTTCAGGTGGTGGAGCTGCTCAACTCTCTCTACAACATGTTCGACTCCCGCATCGAAAACTTTGACGTCTACAAAGTTGAGACCATCGGGGACGCCTACATGGTCGTGTCCGGCCTGCCTCATCCTAATGGTAGTTGGGATAAATATTGAAAAAATCTAATGTTTGATCGTGCAGGTAAACTATCAATAAACGTACTAGTATCTACATTAAGCATCACCTAGCTAGCTACTTAACATCCTAATAATGAGTTCTTTGCTTTTTGTCTCAGATAGATGTTGGCGAAGTAAATAGGTGATATTTTTACCTACACAAACTTAGCATTCTGTCTCAGTTAGTAGTTAATAAATCATATAGGTAATATTGTCACCTACAAAACTAACACAGTTATCATCCACATAACAGGGATCAGACATGTGTCCGAGGTCGCGGACCTGGCGCTAGACCTCGTGGAGCGGGTGCAGGTGTTCAAGATACCTCACAGGCCTGAAAAAGCCCTGGAGATCAGAGCGGGCCTCAACTCAGGGCCCTGTGTCGCTGGTGAGCTGCCCTTTGATCTCTTATGAATCCTTAAATTTGTTCATTTCCAACGGAGCTCGATCATTATCTCTGACTTTTATTATTTGTGTTTTTGTTGCTGTTGCTTTCTTTGTTACTTGTAGTTTATAACATCGTATTTTCTTGTTATTTGTGTTCGTACGTTATTGTTCATTTCTGTGTTTTTCATTTTTCTTCTTATTCTTTCCATCGTTATTAGTGTTTTTGATTTATGGTTCTTTTCATTGTTATTTGGGTCTTGTTATAATTAATTCTTTATAATTACGCATATCCTTCGTCATTTTGTCGGTTTTTATTGTCATTAGCGCTGGTCAGTTTTGCGTGAACATTGCCAAAAACTTCCTTTCGAGGACAATTTGAGGACTTGCTTCAGGTTAGCTAGAGCAGACCTTTCATAGACTTGAGTTGTGTGTTTCAAAGTTATATTTTAATTATGAAAATTATAAATACAAAGAAAGCATTTTTAGTGAAACTATGTTTGTAAAAAATTGCGACTCTTTTCGCAATTTAGCTCTTTGTTGCTACAGAACGGAAACAGCGATCTGGACTTCGTGTTATCTTTTCTAGCAGACACGAATGTTCTTTTCGGTAACAAATATTAGCCCCTAATAGTTAAGTGACTATGCTAGTTGTACTGATTCACCACTTTATGCACACTCTGCCAACAGGCATAGTGGGCACCAAGATGCCTCGCTATTGCCTCTTCGGCGACACCGTCCAAGTGGCGTCTCGCATGGAGTCTACTGGAGAAGGTATTCTTCAAATCTATTGAAGTGCTCTCGATTGAAATGGTTTTGTGCAGACATATTTGATGTTGAATAGGCTTCCGTGCTAAAGGTTACCTTCTTATGTGGATTCCAATAGAGGAATATTGGTGTTTTGGTTCGGTAAATCCCAGAAATCTACTTGAATCAGACACCATGCGTAAAATTTATCGATAAGCTCATGCCAATTCATCAGCGATTGAATAAAATTTTACCGTGGTTGAGAATTATTAGAATTATTTCAAGACCTTATTCGTACTGCACAGGAAAATTAACAAGTGCGTTTTCTGTTAGAGTAAAGTCATGTTACACTGTTTCACAGCAACAAAAACGTGATGATCGTTATTCTTATTATGTGTTTAGGAGTGCAAAAAATAAAAAAATTTCCTTTCATAATTTATTACTAACTTCTAGGGCCATAATTGACTATTTTACCAGCAAATTGGTCCTTGGAAAAAATTTTGTATTATTGTATTTGTATTGAGAACATATTTTACGTCTATGCATGCGTAATTAACACTCACAATTGACACTCACATCAATTGACACTCACAATTGACACTCACAATTGACACTCACATCAATTGATACTGAATTTCGACACCTGCCGCACAGCGATGAAGACCCACATCACCCAGTCTTCCAAGGAGCTGCTCGAGGCTGTGGGGGGCTATGTCTTCGAGTTCCGGGGCAATCAAGAAGTCAAGGTTAGCAATAAAACTTTTTAAATGAACTTTACCGTGAACTAATGAAGTAGGTTTGGACAAAGTTATGAATTATGAGGCGTAAAGTAGTTCATATAAGGCAGTAATCAGTAACTCATTTATTTATTATAGTAGAATAAAAACATCAAACGATTGATCTTTTAGCTGCTTGGTTTTGCTCAGACCTGTTTATTTGAAGTGCAGCTTTTTCGTTACGTTATGAGACACAAGCTTTAATGGCGGGGAAAATGTTTGTGTGCACGTGAGGGCACGGCAAATGGAATCATATAGAGTACAAAATTATTCAAGAGCGCTTGCATAAATTCTGCTCAATATAATTCGTCTCTTCGAATGTTGGGAGTTTCCAAAACCCTTTTGAGTATCATGATGCAAATTTGTTTACTCTCTTTGACATGATCTCAGTGTTTCATCGATGACTTGAAATAATAACTCATTTCTTACATCAAAAGATTTAGGGACACGCATTTAGCTCAATGTATTTGTACACGCATTGAGCTCGAGGTATTGAGACACTCAATGAGCTCAAGGTATTGAGACCGTATTGAGCTCTTGGTATTAAGACACGTATTTGAGTCCTAGGTTTTGAGACACGCATTGAGCTCGAGGTATTGAGACACTCAATGAGCTCAAGGTATTGAGACCCGTATTGAGCTCTTGGTATTAAGACACGTATTTGAGTCCTAGGTTTTGAGACACGCATTGAGCTCGAGGTATTGAGACACTCAATGAGCTCAAGGTATTGAGACCGTATTGAACTCTGGGTATTAAGACACGTATTTGAGTCCTAGGTTTTGAGACACGCATTGAGCTCGAGGTATTGAGACACTCAATGAGCTCAAGGTATTGAGACCCGTATTGAGCTCTTGGTATTAAGACACGTATTTGAGTCCTAGGTTTTGAGACACGCATTGAGCTCGAGGTATTGAGACACTCAATGAGCTCAAGGTATTGAGACCCGTATTGAGATCTTGGTATTAAGACACGTATTTGAGTCCTAGGTTTTGAGACACGCATTGAGCTCGAGGTATTGAGACACTCAATGAGCTCAAGGTATTGAGACCCGTATTGAACTCTGGGTATTAAGACACGTATTTGAGTCCTAGTTTTTGAGACACGCATTGAGCTCGAGGTATTGAGACACTCAATGAGCTCAAGGTATTGAGACCCGTATTGAGCTCTTGGTATTAAGACACGTATTTGAGTCCTAGGTTTTGAGACACGCATTGAGCTCGAGGTATTGAGACATTCAATGAGCTCAAGGTATTGAGACCCGTATTGAGCTCTTGGTATTAAGACACGTATTTGAGTCCTAGGTTTTGAGACACGCATTGAGCTCGAGGTATTGAGACACTCAATGAGCTCAAGGTATTGAGACCCGTATTGAACTCTGGGTATTAAGACACGTATTTGAGTCCTAGGTTTTGAGACACGTATTGAGCTCGAGGTATTGAGACACTCAACGAGCTCAAGGTATTGAGACCCGTATTGAGCTCTTGGTATTAAGACACGTATTTGAGTCCTAGGTTTTGAGACACGCATTGAGCTCGAGGTATTGTGACATTCAATGAGCTCAAGGTATTGAGACCCGTATTGAGCTCTTGGTATTAAGACACGTATTTGAGTCCTAGGTTTTGAGACACGCATTGAGCTCGAGGTATTGAGACACTCAATGAGCTCAAGGTATTGAGACCCGTATTGAGCTCTTGGTATTAAGACACGTATTTGAGTCCTAGTTTTTGAGACACGCATTGAGCTCGAGGTATTGAGACACTCAATGAGCTCAAGGTATTGAGACCCGTATTGAGCTCTTGGTATTAAGACACGTATTTGAGTCCTAGGTTTTGAGACACGTATTGAGCTCTAGGTTTTGAGACACTCAATTAGCTCAAGGTATTGAGACCCGTATTGAGCTCTTGGTATTAAGACACGTATTTGAGTCCTAGGTTTTGAGACACGCATTGAGCTCGAGGTATTGAGACACTCAATGAGCTCAAGGTATTGAGACCCGTATTGAGCTCTTGGTATTAAGACACGTATTTGAGTCCTAGGTTCTGAGACACGTATTGAGCTCTAGGTTTTGAGACACTCAATGAGCTCAAGGTATTGAGACCCGTATTGAGCTCTTGGTATTAAGACACGTATTCGAGTCCTAGGTTTTGAGACACGCATTGAGCTCGAGTTATTGAGACACTCACTGAGCTCAAGGCATCGAGACCCGTATTGAGCTCTTGGTATTAAGACACGTATTTGAGTCCTAGGTTTTGAGACACGCATTGAGCTCGAGGTATTGAGACACTCAATGAGCTCAAGGTATTGAGACCCGTATTGAGCTCTTGGTATTAAGACACGTATTTGAGTCCTAGGTTTTGAGACACGCATTGAGCTCGAGGTATTGAGACACTCAATGAGCTCAAGGTATTGAGACCCGTATTGAGCTCTTGGTATTAAGACACGTATTTGAGTCCTAGTTTTTGAGACACGCATTGAGCTCGAGGTATTGAGACACTCAATGAGCTCAAGGTATTGAGACCCGTATTGAGCTCTTGGTATTAAGACACGTATTTGAGTCCTAGGTTTTGAGACACGCATTGAGCTCGAGGTATTGAGACACTCAATGAGCTCAAGGTATTGAGACCCGTATTGAGCTCTTGGTATTAAGACACGTATTTGAGTCCTAGGTTTTGAAACAAGCATTGAGCTCGAGGTATTGAGACACTCAATGAGCTCAAGGTATTGAGACCCGTATTGAGCTCTGGGTATTAAGACACGTATTTGAGTCCTAGGTTCTGAGACACGCTTTGAGCTCGAGGTATTGAGACACTCAATGAGCTCAAGGTATTGAGACCCGTATTGAGCTCTGGGTATTAAGACATGTATTTGAGTCCTAGGTTTTGAGACACGCATTGAGCTCGAGGTATTGAGACACTCAATGAGCTCAAGGTATTGAGACCCGTATTGAGCTCATGGTATTAAGACACGTATTTGAGTCCTAGGTTTTGAGACACGCATTGAGCTCGAGGTATTGAGACACTCAATGACCTCAAGGTATTGAGACCCGTATTGAGCTCATGGTATTAAGACACGTATTTGAGTCCTAGGTTTTGAGACACGCATTGAGCTCGAGGTATTGAGACACTTAATGAGCTCAAGGTATTGAGACCCGTATTGAGCTCTTGGTATTAAGACACGTATTTGAGTCCTAGGTTTTGAGACACGCATTGAGCTCGAGGTATTGAAACACCCAATGAGCTCAAGGTATTGAGACCCGTATTGAGCTCTTGGTATTAAGACACGTATTTGAGTCCTAGGTTTTGAGACACGCATTGAGCTCTAGGTATTGAGACACGCATTGAGCTCTTGGTATTAAGTCACGTATTTGAGTCCTAGGTTTTTAGACACGCATTGAGCTCTAGGAATGAACTATTGAGGCACGCATTGAGCAAGAGGTATTACAGAATTGGCTAAACTTTGCTCTAACTTTGTATTCTTGCACCATAAAATACTTGACAGTGTCCTGAATAGTCTCTGGAACATAAATTTATCGATTTTCCTGCTTCTTGTTTACAATCCAATTCACTCTGCTTATTTACGCAAGTTGTTCTAATTTTCATCCAGTTTAACAAATCATTTGGCAAGCAATTGAGGTGGGGATGATATTTTCGTCATCAACAAAGTATCAAATTTGACCTCAAACTGTCACCGAATGCATTCGTTCATCAAAAGGTTTCAGTACGCAAAAACTCATGAAGAATGATTTTTGGCGTAGTTTACAAATAAATTAATGGCAGAATGTGGAGAAACGTAGGCTGAAGCTTGTGTAGAAGTTATTTTCTTGTAGAAAATTCCTCACTATCCCATTTTTGAATTTCAGTTTCGTTAGTGAACTATTCTTTTGAAGGTAATATTAAATAATGGTATAATAATACAAATAATATTTTATTATGAAAACTTCTCAAAATAAGAAAAAACCCGAAAATAAAAAAAATAATAAACTATTCACCTTTATACATGCCAAGCTATGACTCCATCTCACTTCAGTGCAGCGAGTAATCCAAAATGCACTCACTCGACTCAGTGCCAACGCGAATAAATTCTTTCTTTTGAGAGCTCGGTTTCACTTCGAAAACAGCTAAATATGATTTTCAATTTTGAAATCGGAATAGGGAAAAACTTAAGAGTTCATTAAACGGAAATGAGACGTCGGTCTAAGGTAAGCTCAAGATTTTCGTTCATCATTCCACAGGGGAAGGGAAACTTGCCGACATTCTGGCTGATCGACGGCTCTCGCGACCACATGAGCCGCCTGTCCAAGGCGAAGACCGCTACTGACCGCACCGAGTGAGGTGTGATCTCACTGGTGTGATCTCCTCTGGTGTGATCTCCTCTGGTGTGATCTCCACTGGTTTGGTCTCCTCTGGTGTGATCTCCTCTGGTGTGATCTCCTCTGGTGTGATCTCCTCTGGTGTGATCTCCTATGGTGAGATCTCTTCTGGTGTGATCTCCTCTGGTGTGATCTCCTCTGGTGTGATCTCCACTAGTGTGGTCTCCACTGGTTTGGTTTCCTCTGGTGTGATCTCCTCTGGTGTGATCTCCACTGGTGTTGTCTCCTCTGGTGTGACCTCCTCTGGTGTGATCTCCTCTGGTGTGATCTCCACTAGTGTGGTCTCCACTGGTGTGGTCTCCACTGGTGTGGTCTCCACTGGTGTGATCTACTCTGGTGTGATCTCCTCTGGTGTGATCTCATCTGGTGTGATCTCCTCTGGTGTGATCTCCACTGGTGTGATCTCCTCTGGTGTGATCTTCTCTGGTGTGATCTCCTCTGGTGTGATCTCCACTGGTGTGATCTCCTCTGGTGTGATCTAATCTGGTGTGGTCTCCTCTGGTGTGATCCCCACTGGTGTGATCTCCTCTGGTGTGATCTCCTATGGTGAGATCTCTTCTGGTGTGATCTCCTCTGGCGTGATCTCCTCTGGTGTGATCTCTTCTGGTGTGATCTTCACTGGTGTGATCTCCTCTGGTGTGATCTTCTCTGGTGTGATCTCCTCTGGTGTGATCTCTTCTGGTGTGATCTCTACTGGTGTGATCTCCTCTGGTGTGATCTTCTCTGGTGTGATCTCCTCTGGTGTGTTCTTCTCTGGTGTGATCTCCTCTGGTGTGATCTCTTCTGGTGTGATCTCTACTGGTGTGATCTCTTCTGGTGTGATCTTCACTGGTGTGATCTCCTCTGGTGTGATCTTCTCTGGTGTGATCTCCTCTGGTGTGATCTCTTCTGGTGTGATCTCTACTGGTGTGATCTCCTCTGGTGTGATCTTCTCTGGTGTGATCTCCTCTGGTGTGATCTTCTCTGGTGTGATCTCCTCTGGTGAGATCTCCTCTGGTGTGATCTCCTCTAGCGTGATCTCCTCTGGTGTGATCTCCTCTGGTGTGGTTTCCTCTGGTGTGGTCTCCTCTGGTGTGATCTCCTCTGGTGTGATCTCCACTGGTGTGGTCTCCTCTGGTGTGATCTTGTTGCGATATGAGAAGTGGGTGTAGTTTCAGGACCCCCTTCCCAGACGCTTGGGGACTCTCAACCCCCGCACAATTTAGAAGTCTTATACTTTCATGCTTGCGTACACCTGCATACCAGACATGGAGAATAAATGAATTTGAAAGATTAACATGGGTTTATTTAAGAAACACGTGGATGCAAAAATATAAGTTTTGTCAACAGATTCTGGCCCAAAAATAACACACAAATGAGAGATTCAGGCTAGAAATTCAATGAACGCCTGTGAACGATCACACGATTTAACTCGATACAGTCTTTCTTGGCAACCGTCAAACAGGGGAGTTTACGCACAAACAAAATGAAATTAGAAACATAAAAATGATCATCCTGGCTAGCGCACACATGAAATAAATGGTTATGCCAAAAGAATAGAACCTTGACTTACAGCAAGGTGTCAAATATAGAATGCTTCGCATTATGCACAACACAGAATTCGCACATGAGCTAATTACCCGCATCACACAAATCACATTTGATTGCGCGCCGCTCGGAACGCACTATTCCATGTGCTGGCTGTACTAGAACTTTCACACTTATAAATTACTTTTCTGAGTTCCAAACCAGTGAATTGGCCTAAACCCTCTCTTGCAATTGCAGATCACGATGAATTAACACACTTCCAATCCTGCTTGAAGAATTTACGTAGTGTGGCTCAGACCGCCCCCGCGGTACCGATGTTCCCCCTCGCTCGTCGGCCGGTCGTGGTACCGAAGCGCTGCATTCAGTTCCCATTTCGAGCTCTGAGTTCCGAGTCTGCTTGACCACTGCAGGACTCGTAGTGGCGGCATTATTGCAGACTCTGCAGGCGGTGCGGTTTCAGTATTTTCCCGCTGAAGTTGTTTGTGAGCTCGGAACTGATTACAAAATATTCGGAATTCTCTCCGTGGCATGGTTACTACGTTGATACTGGACTATTCCACCATAAAGCTGAGGTGCTTCGAGCAGTCGTTGTTGCAAAATTGGTGCTTCGATGATTTATGATGGACGGCGTTGCCTTTCTTGAAAATTTCGATGTGCTCAGATATTCGATTTGCTGATTATGTTGGAGGCACACCAGCAGTACGCCGGCGTGCCTGTTTGCGTGCCCCTCAGATACGTGCACCTCTTCCGCACTCGCTTCCACCAAGAAAAAACTTGATTATCCTCGTCTCACTCCTTTTATGTGAGTCGCCTCTTTCTTCCTCGAAGGATCTGGATTCTTCCAAGCTACAGAAAAAGTCACTCGATTTTCTCAATTTTGATTCGTTGGAAACTTGCCGGTCCTGAAGTTTTGCCTATGATTGGTTCGCGCTCGACACACCTCCACGCGTGATGTCTTCGCGAGCTCTAGATTGGCCCGTGTGTTGCGGCCTTCTCTTGATCTCTCTCCCCTTCGAAGCTTCCCCTCCCACTCGCGGCGCTGTCTCCCATTCTCACGCCTATATCGGCGCCGGCTTAACGGTCTGACATTCCTTTGTCGTAGCCCAGCAGAATGTTATATACGCAACATGTCTTAGTCGTAGCCCAGCAGAATGTTATATACGCAACATGTCTTAAATATGTTGTAGGTTTACGGGATTCTTAAATATGTTGTAGATTTACGGGATTTAGCCAAAATAAAATATCATGTGATATAAACATAGATCATATATCGTAACAGATACCCCTGTCGCCCCAGAAAAATTTGGGCCAACTGCAAGGACGGTTAAAATTTTTAACCTTTACTTGTATACCTTGGAGTAAATTCCTTACATTACCAAAATTAGGAAATTTTCCCCTATGATTCAATACCTTCAATTTTATTTTGAAATCAAAATTGCGTTACATATATATCTCGTTATGATCTACCCCACATTTCTCACACACATTGTTATACGACGCAAAAGAAAAGAACACAGCAAACATAACACATATATCGGACACCTAGACGCAAAGTAATGAAACACACACATACATTAATTATTCACGGCTTGCCCTTGGCAAAACCAACGACATTAGAGATTGTTTAATAGGCGTATTCAGTACAAGGCGATACATTATTTCAGCATATGCGCTTATAAGCCACCTAACCACATATCTCTAAATCTGAGGTAATATCTCAACCATTACAAATTTTCTTATTAATCATCATCTCGTCCTTCATCCGGGCATTAACGCTTCATTATTATTATCATCATTATCATTATCATCAATTATCAAAACTGTTATCAATTATCAACATTATCAGCAAAAGGGGCCCTCTGGGAAATCAGGATTTGTGACATACTAATTTTTCATTCTAGATTCATTCAATGTACTCCGTCCTAGCGTCACGCTATCTGCGCGGAAAAGTGCTCCTTGTAACTCATCCTTGTCCTCGCATATGTGCGGAAAATACACTGAATATATGCGTCAATACGCGATCAGATTCCTTCGAGGGGCTCATTAGCCGGGCTCGTCAGCCCTTCATCAATACATATTTCCAGAGTTCACTTCATGAGTACCAATTTTCACGTCTAACATTGTCACTTTGGTGATCGATAGACAGCGTACTCTTTAGTTCCTGTCAATTAATAATTTATTTCTCGCGAATATTTCCAAGCCTACCCTGACTGGGGCAGAAGTGATGTCACACAAGAATTTCAAGTTAAATTAGTGCAGGTTTCTATAACTAACTACAGACGAAAGTCAACATTTACATTGACGGTGTCACTGATCAGTTACTTGCACCTAACTTCCTAAAATTGAAACACGAAAAAATGCCATGCGCAAAACGAGAAATTCACCAGGTCGGCCGATATCCCGTGTGCTATATTCAATAGAAAATAGAGTATTAACATTTCATCAGACTTACGCCATATTGCCGTGCACTGTCGAAAAAGTGCCTTTTTTTATGTGAACGGTCATATGGGAACAGAGCCTTACAATTTAATTACGAACACTTCAATAGTACAGTTGACAATTCTATATCTTACAACCGGCATAGCGATTTACGCTGTCGACATTTCATTCACTGCCAACTGACTTTTTCTCAAAGCACTGTCGGCAGATCCAACCTCAGATCTGTTGCGCCCAAAATCGTCAGATCATCTTCAGCCTTCACCGCTAGCGCATCAACTTCTGGACCTCACCATCCGGACCAGCTCCGCTACCTCATCATCCAGCACGGCTTCTTCCGCCGTCCGTCCAATCAGTGTGCCCTGGTCTTGTTGACGCACTACGGTCGGCATGGGAGGATGCGGCTAAGCACCCTGTGAGCGCGAGTGCGCACCCGTCATCATCACCTCACTCACCGCATGAAGACACTTCGCTTCGTCATTAGAGCAGTAAGTCGCAGTGCTGTCTTATGTCGTGCGTAAGCATTAGATTGTTCGGCTGAAGCTCATTGAAGTGTTCCGTTCCCTCCTGTTAAATAATAGCGCCTAGGGTAATCAATCTATATATTAACTAGTTAGAATTAGATCGGAGGTGTAGGTCAGATCGGGGTGTGTTTATTTACGGGTTTAGGTGCAGATCAGATCGGGGTGTGTTTATTTACGGGTTTAGGTGTAGATCAGATCGAGGTGTATTTATTTATGGGTTTAGGTGTTTGAGATCAGATCGGTGGTGTAACGTTAGATGAGGTGTTGAGACCAGATCGATGGGGGTAAATTTAGTTGAGGTGTTTGTAGGTGTATCAGATCGGGGTTAGTTTGGGCGTGTTTAACTGATTTATTCTCCAAGCCAGTCAGATCATCATACATCGTATTTACTCCTTTTATTTAAATTTTGCTATTTTGTTTCACCTAGGTGCATTAACGGAAGGCGCGGGGTTTGCGCCTGGAGTCACGACAGCGGCTCCGACACTTCGGGCCGAGTCTCCGACGCAACCATTGAACGAAAACCATCGTTCTCCATCACCTAATTTATTTTTCATTGCACGATTATTTATTTATTTACCGGCATTGTTAAATATTCTGGTGGTATTATTAAACTTTAGTTCTACCATCTGTATTTCAATTTCCCCCCGCTCGCTTTTTTCGTTATGCACTGCAGTTTAGGCGATCTGATTACTCGTCACCACACGAAATCATGAGAAATTATAATTACATCCTAATCCACCTGATTTACCCAGCCTTTGAGACAGTTCAACCTTTATTTAGACTATGTCATTCCACTCGAAGAGACGTCGTTGAACTTTCACGACATTATCAATGTATTTACATAGCTCGGGAGCCTGCAGTATATGTTTGCCGTTAAATAACGGAGACAGTGTTGTATCAGCTTGAAATAACTATTCTACTAAGAAAATTATATTAGCAAATCCGTCGATGTCGGAGTACAAGCAGTGTGAGTGCCATCAAGATCCCTAGGCGAAGAAAAACAATCAAAACTTCCACACAGAGACACTGAGACAACTCACACCAATTTGTATCCAAAAATCCGTAAGTCAATCAGGGAGTCAAAATTCGGTAAACTGTTCCGTCCCTTTCCATGTACAGGTCGAAACTAACGCGAATGAGGTTCGGGGGTAACCCAAATGCAGTAACGTGGTTATCCTTTATTGGTACTTCAGAAATTGGTACAGGCTTCGGTATTGGCAAGAATCTGTTAGATCGGATGATAGGGGCTAATACGAGTGATGTTACTTCTATAACGCATCTGTGATCTGTACAGGTGCTTCCTCGACGGTCACGCTTCCGCTACTGAAGAGCGACGACTGTTTTTAAGTGCTACCTCTACGGCAGGCCACCGCTAGTGAACGGCGATGTCTCTTGCTGATTCTATTTATATACTCGGCGGGCGCACATAATGCTCCCCCCACCTTTAAAAATTCTTTATTACAATAAAAAATTTTAAAACGGTATTCAATTAACTTCGATTTTCCTTTGACTATCAATTAATCTTACAATCCGTCAAATTAATTCGAACAGATCAGAACGTATGACACAAAATGCTTCCGACGTTCACTATTGGATACACCACACAAATTTATTAACTTATCGAAATCAAAAATCAAATCACGTACGTAATAAATCACCTCTATAAGGTACACTATTTATGAACAAACTGGACACATACCGTCAAATCGAGAATAATACATTACATTACTACAATTGGCAAGTTAAACGTCGATTTGCTTTTCCGTACGATTCAAATCGTCCTACGATTGAAATTAACTTATTTCAATTCAACTAAATTAAATATTGAAAGTAAATTAAATAGAATAATCAATAAATGAACTAATTCAATTCAACCAATCTACAAGCGTGCAATTCGGTTTTTATTCGCAATACAAATAATTCGTCTCCTTATCTTGAAACAAAACATTTCCATAGGGCGAGTAAAACAACATCAAAGGATATAATTAACGACACCAAGAACACGTAATTTTCCGTATAAAAATAAATATTCTAAGACAATATATTCTGAAAGAAATATTCTGAAAATATTCAGATCCATCTTGTATGTACGTGCACGTGGACTCTGTGCGTGAGCGTGTTCCCATTTTTCGAAGTTTCGAGGGACACCCTCGGAGATGAAAACTCAGCGTTGAGGTACGTGTGTTTTGTCATGTTAATATGAATGTAGAAGTTAGCGTTGTAGTGTTATGCGCTAACTTGAGGTGGAACTGCAAATAGTTGTTCAGGAGTCGCCCAAGGAATCTGAAAGGACACGAGACAGGAGATTAGCATGGCCACAAGTTTAAAGTAAACAACTGTCGTTACATACTAAGGCAACGCTTCCTTCTCATTAAGACACATTCATTCCAACTACAATGCCTGACATTGTTTTCAAACAAGCTGTGGCAGATGCGATGCAGTTCTCGCGGGTTTCGCACTCGCACTCTCGTGTTGACATTTCCAAGATTGCACCTAAGTTTATCAACTCTAGCTTACGGCTTGACGAACACAGCTTTTGATGTCGCAACAACAGTATGACAACATCCTAAGCTCAACATCTCGTCACAAGGTGTTTGCGCAACACAATATTTCCTAATGCAAGACATACATAAAGTCTTAAGAAAGAAAACTCATAGAACGCACTTACAAACTAAAAACTCATAGAACGCACTTGCAAGCTAAAACTCATAGAACGCACTTACAAGCTAAATACCATTTAAATACATATATGGAATTGCAATTTCGGAATATATATGAAATGAACAGTTTCAAACTAGGTTGACAATTTTACCTTTTTAACTTATCTAAAGGCAGTACATGGTTTAAGTTCGTTCGGATAATCTTGTTACCGATCTTAATATCTGCGTAATTTTTACCTAGCCTTTCAATAATACCTGGTCCTAAGAAATTTAACTGTAGTTTGTGTTTTTTGGCATGATTTTTCACTAGTACACGGTCCGTCACTTTTAAATTTTTATCGCGACGTTTCACGTTTCTATAGGTAGTTCTTTCGATTGTAGCGTTAATGATTGCATTTCTAATATTGTTCACTACAATAGATGACTCTTTAAATTTTTGTTTTTGAACATCTTCATATGTAGTCGCAACATTGAAGTCTTCTAAATTAGTAGAACTAATATACACACACGTATCTCTACCGAAAACCGTGTATGCGGGGGTATCGCCTAATGTTTCGTTAAAACTATTGTTAATCGAATTCTCCACAATATCCAATAATCTATCCCACTCATTATGAGTAAGAAAATTTAGATATAACTTGAGCAGGTGTCGAATTTTTCCATTACATCGCTCAACAATGCCATTAGAAAAAGGGGAATAAGCCAGAACTTCCCTTTTTAAGATAGAAAGTCCTTTTGTGAAATTTCTCACATTAGATGATTTAAATTCTAAAGCGTTGTCGGACAACAATACGTCCGGGGTACCGAACAAACAGCAAAAATTCCATAGACAATCTGTAACAGTCTCTGTACATCGGTCACTAGTCGAATATAATTTAACAAAACGGGAAAATAGGTCGAAAATGACAAGAATATATTTGTTCCCATTGTTTGTCATTGTTAATGGACCGTAGAAGTCCATGCTGACCGTTTGAAAACATCGTGTTCCAATTGGAGCATTTAGAATTTTAATCGGCGTCGGTATTCGTGATTTTAGAATCTTACAGATGTCACAAGGTTCAACAATTTTGCGTGTAATTGTCCGTTCGTACGGATGAAAATACTTTAATTTAAACTTAAACAAGGTATGATTCAAATCTGTATGGGACAAATTATGGATGAATAGAATTTTCTTGTGTAGCAGAGTATATGGCACCACAATAGTCAGAATGGTGCTGGGTCTGTTGTCAATTCTTCGTCTTTTATACAAAATGTCATTCATAATCAGAAATTCATTCATGTCAGTATTAGTAACTTTTGTTGCATTCTCTAGGGCGTCCTTTATTTCAGAACAAAAGGGATCACTATCTTGTTCACGTTTAAATTCGTCTAACGACCAGTTGTCGTTAATACTTGAATGGTCTGTAGTCTTGTTAACGTTATCCAGTCTGCATAAGCACGTTTTCTGTCTGCTATTAAAGTCACTGGGTTCACGTCTGGGGTCTGTCTGTTGTTCAGCAGTACTGTTGTTGTTTCTTCCATCCTCACTTCCTGGCATTGTCTCCTCGAACTCTTCCTCAGTCACCGGCTTGTTACATTTGTTACCCGCAGCAGCGGCTTGCAGCCTGGTTACAACGGGAAAAGTCCCTACATCCGGGGTTATTTCAGAACACTCTAATAGTTCTCTTTCTGTTAAAGGATTTTTGTCATGATTTAATCTACTTAATGCATCGGCGGCACTATTCGCTTTCCCAGAAAAATACTTTAGTTTGGCATCAAAAGCTTGGACATAAATACTCCATCTGGCGAGCGTGTCGTCTTCAGGCAATTTTCTTGAAAATAAAGGAACTAAAGGCTTATGATCGGTGTAAATGACCAGATCATAGCCTAAAACAAGATATTTAAAGTACTTCAACGCTTCAACTATAGCAAACATCTCCTTTTTAGTTGTTGAGTATCTTCGTTGGGTGGAATTCAACGTTTTAGAAAAAAATGCGACAGGTCTCATGTTTCGAACTTTATCAGTAGATGATTGGAGTAAAACAGCTCCTATGCCGACGTTTGATGCATCACAAAATAGATGAAAATTTTGAACGAAGTTTGGGTGACTCAAGATTGTGCTTTCACACAGTTCATTCTTTAATTTTTCAAAAGCGTTTTGACAATCTCTAGACCAATTGAATTCAACATTTTTCTTCAGAAGATTATAGAGCGGGCTTGCGATACTCGCAAAATTTTTTATGTACCTACGAAAGAAATTTACTAGTCCTAGAAATGACTGTAACTGATTCACATTCTTAGGAATTTCTAAATTCTTCACTTTGTCAGTACCGGTGCTTCTGGTTCCCATTCCACTAATGGAATGTCCGAGATATTCAATCTCGTCCCTGAAGAACTCACATTTTTCCGTTTTTATTGACAATCTAGCGTTTCTTAATAGTTCAAGTACAACTTTTATATCGGCAAGATGCGATTTTTTTCTTTTGAATAGATGAGTACGTCGTCCATAAAGACGAAAGATAGTTTTCCTAGAACAGGAGATAGCGTTTGCGTCATTACTGACTGGAAATATGCAGGTGAGGTTTTTAAACCAAAGGGTAAACGATTGAACTCGTATTTTCTGCTACCAACTGTAAACGCTGTTATTTCCTTACTCTCATCGGTCAGTGTAATATTATGATATCCTGACCTAAGATCTAATTTCGAAAAGTATTTCTGACCATTTAAACTATAGAGAATCTCGTCCATTCTCGGTAGAGGGAATGATTCTTCATAAATTACCTCATTTACTTTGCGAAAGTCAACTACCGGACGTATAGTTCCATCTTTCTTATGAACTACAATTATCGGTGAATTATAAGCTGAAATCGATGGTCTAATAATTCCGTCGTCTAACATTTTTTCGTTAACGACTTTCAAGTCTTCCATGTAACGGTGGGCAATACGATAGGGAGGGACATTTACGACATCCACGTTAGGTTTCAAACGTATTTTGTATGGTTTAATCGCAGCAGTGGAGATCGATTCATTGTCTATAGTAATAACGTCTCTGAATTCATTCAACAAACTCAGCAATTCAGGCTTCATTTCGTCATCGTTACACTTGATATCATCATTATTTAATTTCCGCTGACCACGGGCTACTTCTTTGGAATCAGAAACGTACCCTTTGTCGACAACTCCTGTGATCCCGACAGATTTACTATTAGTGTCTTTCTTCTCGACATCTAAATGACTGTCCTGAACAACACTCGCTGCCTGCACAAAGGTACTCAATCCTCCTTTTAATTCTCCTTGTACATCTGACAAGTAAACTTCGGATTCAATGTGATCCTTCTCCACTTTTTCTAAAGTACTTATAATTGCATTCTCTGGTAAAACAATCGCTCTGTCGAAGCTATTAATTAACAACAACGGAATCTTTCTCCTATTATTAACTCTCACAATCGCTTCTGCGACACAAATGCCTTCTTTTAAAGTTGCTTTCTTTATTATGTATTCTCCATTTTTACACTTTCCAACATGTCCAACATGTTTCAAAATTACATTGGGAGCAATCTCCACTCGTCGAGTATGCACTCTTAACGGCCTTGGCCCTGTGTGGGAATTGGTAACTGCAACTACGCCTCGAACAGGCTGATTTTCTCTCTTACCATCCCTTTTTACTTCCTCGCCTGCTCTCTCAGCATTACACGTCCTGAGATTTTCTCTCTTCTCTCTTAGCTTATTTAGGACTTTTTTCTTAGCTCTGGACGTAATCGTGTCCGCCATGAGACACTCAGTATTCTCTATTAAATACTCGAGACACTCTGTCTTTCTCTTTTTTCGTCGTTTTACCTCTGCAAAGGGAATTTTCTCGTCTTTGATAATTAAACATCTTTGTTTTAAGTCTACAACGGCGTTCTTGTCTAATAAATCACGCCCAATAATGACGTCATAATTGTAAATACCATCTTTAATTATTAAAGCATTTGTCTTTAAACTTATACCGTTTTTTAACTTTAGGACAAGCTCCACCTCGCCTTCAACATTACTCTTAGCGTTAACGCCTTTTATAGTCAGAGAACTTGGCTTCACGTCATTACTTATCTCACTTATTCTGTGGTAGCTGATTAGGCATTTCTCTGATCCTGAATCAATCAATGCATTCCACAGGTCTGCATCTTTTCTAAGCACAATCATGGGCTTATGACTTTTTCGTATTACAAATAATTCATTTTGTCCTGTAACTTCAACTTCTTCATCTTCTTCGTATTTACAAACGTTCGCCGTCACATGGCTTTCAAATTCAGTGCCATGAGCGTTCAAATCTTTTAAATCGCTTAAATCCGCCTCTCCCAGCGATTCATATATATTTTGACACTTAATTAGTGGGTCAATTATCTCAACATTTTTAACGAGGGAACCTCCAGACATGTTTAACACATCAACTCTCTCGACATTTTTAACGAGGGAATCTTCAGCACCAGAATTCTCCTCGGGTTCACAGGGAGCTACTGACGTAGAGTCACACTTAGTTATTTCAATTTCATTTTTACCATTGACGTTATTTCTATCGGAAATGAAATCGTCTCCGCAGCTTACGCTAAAAAATTATCGCCACTGTTAGTTTGGTAAGTTTCTACCTGGCCTTTTTCTGGTACACGAGTTTTATGCTGTCCTCGCGCACGGACACGATCAGGTCTACCTGGTCTGTTGAAATAGTCTCGTCTGGACCTACAGTCTCTTGCGTAGTGTCCTAACTTATTACAACGAAAACAAACTACGTCACGCAGTGAATGCTCGGTGGCTGTCTGATATGAACCTGGTTTGTACCAATCAGTCGGTTTCCTAGCCACAGTGGTTACCGACACGCCTTGTCCTTGACAGACACACACATGATTGTAACCATTCGAGCAACGCTTTGCTTCAGCTGTCTCTAATGCCTGGACTTCTAGAGTTCCTAATTCACGATCTCCAACAAAAGATTTTACGTGAGGTCTAGCACGGAAAGTTGGTTTTGGGAAATTTGGTCTCGAGTAGGGCCTACGCGTCCTACCTCTACTTTGAAATCCGCCTCTTGTCATTGTATACACTTCGGCCTCATCATAGGCTGCATCAAAGTTTGATTCGGGAGAATGGTCATCTTCTGCACAATAGATTTCCACAGATCTCTCAGATCGAGTCGCTAACATTTTGGAAAAATCTTCTGTTACTAGGGGGTTGATGATAGCCATAGCTAACGCAACAAGTAAAGTATTCTCGACATAAACACACAATACTCTTATATTCTTAGACCTCTAATTACCATTAAGAGAAAAATGTTCTACACACATTTAATGAAAATATTCTACATATAAGAAAATGATAACTCACATTTTCAGTGGACTTAACACAGGTTATTTCAGCACTATAAAGTCAAAGCTCGTGAAGGCTGGCAACAAACTGGACAGAGACAGGCTGCTCCAGCTTACTCTTATGTGCCAGAGGACAATGGGCCCGAGAACAATAGCTACAACTTCCTTCAATTGTTCTAGAGAACAATGGACTACCGCTTCCGCGTACACGCTCTCCCACTCCCAGGAATCCGCGCTTGCAATGCCTATGCTGCTCGCCGCTCAACTTCTACTCCCAGGAATCAGCGCTTGCAATGCTTACTGCTTACTGCTTACTGCTCGCTGCTCAACTTCCTACTCATTAATTTTATAATGATGATGTATAATCATTAAATTGAGCGCATGCTTATTTAATTTGCAAGCAACATTATCGGCGTACACTTAACTTGTTGGTGACGTTGAACAATATTTTGGCGATGCGTAGCTCTCGTCGATCTTCTCGCTGCAGATGACGGTGCGTAAATGCGTAGATCTCGTCGACAGATCAGGTTGTTGATCTGGACCCCTCACTTCATCTTCTCCTTTGAGTAGCGATGATCCAGACTGGTGAAGGCTGAGTAGCGTGTAGATTTTCGATTGTTTCTCCCTCGAAGTTCTTTCCAATAATTTCGATTTTCTGCGCTGACGTCTTTCTTCCCTTTCTCGATGCTCTGAAGTAATGTGATAACTATGCGACGTTACTCCAAACAGGGTGATACTCCTCACACTTAATTAAAATCACGGATCAGCAGAACCGAAGATCAATTCTTGATATCTTTCTTCTTCAATGGGGCAATGTGGCAATGTGGATATCTTTAATGTGGCATCCCCATACTGGCCACCATAAATGTTCCGTCCCTCTCCATGTACAGGTCGAAACTAACGCGAATGAGGTTCGGGGGTAACCCAAATGCAGTAACGTGGTTATCCTTTATTGGTACTTCAGAAATTGGTACAGGCTTCGGTATTGGCAAGAATCTGTTAGATCGGATGATAGGGGCTAATACGAGTGATGTTACTTCTATAACGCATCTGTGATCTGTACAGGTGCTTCCTCGACGGTCACGCTTCCGCTACTGAAGAGCGACGACTGTTTTTAAGTGCTACCTCTACGGCAGGCCACCGCTAGTGAACGGCGATGTCTCTTGCTGATTCTATTTATATACTCGGCGGGCGCACAAAACATCGCAGCCCCGCAAATAGGCAAAATGGGATATGCTTTATTTCCTAATTTGCGCCCCTGCAAATGTGGGTCAAAATAGAAGTTCCATTACTCCGTCGCTCACCCCACGCGGGCCAGACTGAAAGAGCATAAGTATCTAGCAACGCATTGAGAGCTTCCAAATAAGGAACAATTCTTATTCTATAACACTTCGCACATCAAAATTCACGAGAGTCCGCCTGATCGAAAAACACAACAAAAAAACCAAGCAAACATTCCTACGTGAAATTCAGTGCAAAGGATTAAGTTCATCTTATTATACTACGGTGCCGTGTAATTTGTGAAATAATTTACAATTTCTGCAGGGAACCCTTAATTTACGCATTTATTAATCTACGTGTTTCTTATCTAGCCTGCCCAGAGTCTGACCTTCTAGACATCACCTACACAAGAAGCCTTTGCATTACTTACTCTGATTCTTTTTATTAAGCTGATAAAGGAATAGCACATGGGATTTTTCTGTAACTATACAACTCGTAAAGACAGAGCCCAGAAAACGAGCTATAATATTTTCGAAGAAAAATTCCCTGCCATTGAGGTTCGACGTATTTTTAAATAATAACACCAGTAATATTTCTACTTCATTTCCTATAGCATTCTACATTCTTGCGTTCACATAATACCACACTCGAGTAATTAAAAGATGCGCCACGATGCACAAGAATTTTTTTATTCCCCTGGGTTCAGCACAGTAATAAAACTTACACACTTCTCCTCTGCTTCGCAGCCTCCATCTCTGGCACACGCTTTAACATGAAATTCACGTTTATTCATTATAATTGCTAGTGATGGACCTATGTATCGGTATCGGTATCGGCAGTATCGGCCATTTTTAGTGGTATCGGTATCGGTATCGGCAAAATCCGGCCGATACTTTACCGATACTTTCTAATAATACGTATTTTATCATTAAAATGAAGGTCATAAATCATGAAATTAAAAGTACGTAACCTAATAATACCCGTTGTGTGTTTATTTACGATTTGGTATCCGCTTCTTAATAAACATAGGTTGTGTGAGTTTGCGGTATCGTGGATACCGAATTCCTCAGTGCAACATTAAAAGATGGCGTTTCCATGCATTTAAATATTTGACATTTTATCAGGATAGGTTATGTTAGGATAGGATAGGTTAGCACTGGTTAGGTAATACTGACAGAATTTTTTCTAGGGTCCACCTACCTAGCTTAACGATGACATTTTCCATGGAATTTCCACGGGTCCTGCTACTATCTAATAATAACTTTGGTTTATTTGGAGTCTACTTCTTCTATTTTTTTTTGTCACGCTCATAAGGAGAGTTATAGTGACCGTATCTGTGATACGAGTTTCACCAGTGCGCAAGTACGAGAATATTTTTCATCACGGGTGCTGTTAGGATGGATACATTCGTTGGGCACATCTGGAAAATTTGTTCAAGAAAGTTGGTGAATCCCGTCATTTATGACGGGCAGTGCGTACTTGTAATCAAATAAAGAGCCTATTCATACCTAGTAAATTAGTTAGCTAACTGTTGAATTATAGCATTTAATCTGGCCCGCTAACTGAATTCACCACTTTGAATTCCCGATGAGTCACGGTCATAACTGAAAGCTATGCAGCAAGAATAGCTAAACCCTGTAGCGACATAAAATTGTTATACTTTTACGACTAAAACCTATATAGTTTGACCTAATATCCATTTCTTAAAGTATGTGACAGGCTATCAAAAACCAAGCCAATTTAATAAAGTTGAAGGTGCATATGAAAGTTTTTGTGAATTTAATGTAAAAGTAGCTGAAAATTCTATTTTAATTTAGCTTGTAAATCGTCAAATATTCCGAAGCTAAAAATTTATTTTAATTTAGCATGTATAACGCCGTTCATAACGAATCTTGTATTTTTCTTCTATGTTAAGATGTTCGAAAAATTCACGAACAATTTTATAGTTGAATACATCTGAACGGGTCAGTTGATTGCTTTAATCGCAACTTGATGAGGAATTTAAAAACAAGGAAAATTCCAAGGAACTTAATCATATTTACTAGGAATTCGTTTCGGAGCCCAGCTCCATCATCAGTTCGTAAAAGTAAAATTCATTATGACTACAATGAAAGAAAAAAGAAAATGTTGGATACAGTCATTAAAGGAAATCACAAAAACAAAACAAAAATCAAAACATGTCTCAGAGAAAATAAAATCGACAAGATCTACTCACAATTTGCAATGGGTAGGAACTGTCAGAATTGTTGAGGGCAGGTTTTCGTTTAAAAATATGTAGCGACTCTAAAATTCTGAGGTCACATGCAGTTGAAGCCGAATCTAAGATTTTGAAGTCCGCAGAGGATATCGGCACGTTGCGTTTTACTGCGTGATTACGTACGAATTGGTTCCCCGTGCGGAAGCTTCAACCCTGATGTTCGGCTATTCTGATATCAAAATTTGGTGCCGTCATGCCGACGTACGATGATGTGCACTGCATACAACTGTACAGTAAGAATAAATCAGAAAGGCTCGCTTCTCCATCAAAAGCGTATCCATGTCTTGTACTGGAATTGTATAATTTTAAGGTTGCTTCTTTTTTCCGGTACAAGAATACGCGTCCGATGGAGATGCGAGCCTCTCTGATTTATTTTTAACAGTTGTACAGTTGTGTGCAGTGCACATCATCGTACGTCGGCATGACGTCATGAAATTTTTATAACAGAATGGGCGAACATCGAGGTCGAAGCTTCCGCGCGAGGAACTAATTAGCTTTCTCCTCACACTCCGCAGTACGTAATCACGCAGTAAAATGCAACGAACCAATATCCTCTGCGGACTTCCAAATCTTAGATTCGGCTTCAACTGCATGTGACCTCAGAATTTTAGAATCGTTACATATTTTTAAACGAAAACCGGCCCTCAACAATTCTGATAGTTCTCACCCATTACAAATTTAAACTAAATAATAATCTTGTTGATTTCAGTTTTTATGGGACATGTTTTATTTTTATTTTTATTTTCTTGATTTCCTTTAATGACTGTATCCAACATTTTGTTTTCCTTCTATTGCAGACAATGATTTGCACATTTACGAATTGCTGATGGATCTGGACTTCGAAACGTATTCCTAATAAATATGATCAAGTTCCTTGAAATTTTCGTTCTTAAATTCCTCATCTTATAGATGGTTGCGTGTTTGCGGATATATTCGGTTTCGGGGCTTATCGAATTTTACTACCTATTTTCTTTTCGCCTAAGTATGTTCTCGTACTTGGTGTGAATAACACGAAAATGACAACCCTTCTTTGGAGAAATTATTGTTTTGGTCCACTTTTGGAGCCAGTTGCTATTATAGCTAGTCTACATTACGTTGCAGTACGATTAGAAACACATATCTATTGAATGGATTTCATTTTGTTATTTTTCTCAATAATATAGTTAACATAGCATGAGCACTTTATTATTCATAATCGGAAACTTTATTGTCAATATTTTCATATTATTAGATATATTAGCAAATAATTTTATTATAACCCACATGTAGGGCTTATGGCGGTTTTATTTTAATACAATAATAATAATGAAGGCATCTACGGATGCTTTATTTCCAATCAAGCCTGATACATATCACCTTGTACATTGGATTTTCAAATGCCTTATAACTAACGCCAGGACGCCATGACGCTTTCCCCCGGTCAAGACCGGTACCCATTTCAGACACCTGGGTAGAGTGGGGTATTGTGCTTGGAATTTTTCTCCTATACCCAACATAGAAAATCGCCACTGCCAGCGCCGAGTTTCGAACCCGGGTCCCGGCCGCACGGCGGCGGAACCTATAGCACACGGCTATCGCGAGCAAGTGTGCACGGTACAAGTGTGCACGGCCCGCCGAAAATGGGATTCAATACCTTTCATGAACGAATTTTCAAGATGTGACAAACAAATACAGTATATCCATCCCAACAGTACCCAACCCGTGATCAAAAATATTCTTGTACCTACTTGCGCACTGGTGAAACTCGTATCACAGGTACGGTTATTATAACTATCCTTATGAGCGTGACTGAGAAATGGAAGAAACAGACACCAAACAAATAAACCAAGAGCAAGGGTATTATTAGGTAGCAGCATGACCCATGGAAATGCCAAGGACACTGTCATCGGTAAGCTAGATGGACCCATGGAAAAATTCCGTCAACATTATCTAACCTATGCTATCCTAATTCTATGTCGTGACTCGCACCGTCGCAAAGCACGTTCACGACGCGAAGGCCTAGCGATCGCCATTACACGGTAGCAACTGCGGTTCTTGTAGGCCCTACACCACTAATGCGTTGTCCACTGTTGCCAATACGTGGGACGGAAAGTCGGGTAGGTTTAAAATGTTAATGCCAAGCACATATGCCCAAGAACACACAAAGCTCTCATGACTCTGAGTTCCCCTCGGGTGACAAATCACCATTACTCAAAAACGATTACTTCGGGCACAGCTGTTCTCAAAATTACTATATTTAATTTAATGTCTTAATTATTCAATATGGCCTGAAAGCTGCACACAAGCGACATGGTTAGGAAAAATGCGCAAATTACGGCGATCACAACAACCTATCCAATACTACTAACCTATCCTAATAAAATTTAAAATATATCAATGCATATAGAGGCGATCTTTCAATGTTACACTGAATTTGGTATCCATGATACCACAAACTCAAACATCCTATGTTTCTTGAGAAGCGGACACCGAACAAATACATAAACAAACATACAACGAGTATTATTAGGTTAGACGATTGTAGTGGCGATTGGCGGCCGATTGCAGTGTCTGTGTGTGTTACCCATCACTAGAACACTTGACTAAAGTAACTTTATTTTTGTACTTGATATAGTGGTGTAAGTTAGGTGGAAGCGTTTTGTGAAGAGTTTGATGTGAGATGGGGCCGGGCCCAGGTGAAAACTCCAAAGTTAGCAGTAGCTACTCAGCACAGACCAAACCTAAGAAGAAAAATGGCAACAACATTTCTTCATCAGCTCCTCCAACAAGCACCGTTAAAAAATATCCCCAGATTCCGACTACATCCAGAAGTATACCAGGATATTCAACTAAGCAAAAAGCCGAAGCCCAAAATTCTGAAGAACCTCCTGCAAAAAATCCTGCTCCTGCTGACACTGAAGAACCTGCAGGTGAAGAACTACTTGAGGGTGTCTCCATTGGTAGTGGGATAGTTTCAAGCTCTGACTCCGATGTTTCCCAAATTGGAACAACCCCTATGCAAACAAATGCCCAGTCTACAAATAAGTCAGCAAGCATTAACCTAAACAAGGAATTTGATCTTGGAAACCTCCCAGTAAATTCAAGGCAAGTAATAATACATAGTGCAACAGGTACCTACAACCTAGCAAGAGTGAGCCCAATAAAAATTGCAAAAGCAGTAGACTCACTCTGTGGTGCTGTAGACAAAATTGAGCATAAAAAATCAGGCTGTATCATCATTACTACGAAGACCCTGGCGCAAGTTAAAACACTTCTCAACACTAAATGTATTTTATTGAATAACGACAGTGTCTCAGTAACTAATGCAGTGGCATGGACAAACCAGCTATCATACGGAAAAATATGGGCCCCTGAGTTCATGGATGATTCACTTGAAGACTTACTGGAATACCTAAAGCCCCTCAAAGTTGTAGCAGTCAGAAAAATGTTGTCAGACCCCACAAAGTCTCATCTCCCACTATATGTTATCACATTTCTATATTCTATGCCCTGCCCCTCCTGACCAAATCAAAATAGGATACAGCATCTACAAAGTAGATAAATTTATCCCTGCTCCTCTACGCTGTGGCAAATGCTGCAAGTATGGCCACTCACGCGGAAAATGTACTAGCATTGCTGAAACTTGTGGGCACTGTAGCAAGAGAGGACATGCCTTCATAAACTGCCCTTCCACCAACTCCATTCCAACATGTCCAAACTGCAAAGGCAACCACTCAGCGCTGTCAAAAGAATGCCCACATTATTTAGCTGAAAGTAAAGCATGTCAGCTTGTTGCTAAAGAAAATCTAACCTTTTTGGAAGCAAGAGTAAGATCTGATCCTCAACCCCCTACAACTTGTACTAACACAGCAGCAAGAACAGCAGCAACAACACTAACTAACTTCAATTTATTAAGTGCACAAGATTTTCCATTGCTGCAACATAGAGGTAACAACTCATAGCCTTACAATGAAAGCCACAATAATCTGGAATCCCAGACATCGCTAGATTCAACCTGGCTTACCCAAGAACAGCCAACTCCTCAACCTGCATCTAAAAACAGTATGGAATGCCCATCATTTACTTTACCCTCTTTGTCTCAATTTGAACACACTAGAGAAGAACCTGCCCAGTATGCATGCAATCAGAGAGACTTCGCAGACATCCTACGCAACAGTCGCACTCCCAACTCGGGTAATCCTAATATCTGTACTGTGCCTACTAAACCTACCTCTAACGTAGTAATAGATGAGCTGAAGAATCTTCTCATGAAACTTCTTCCAATTTTTCTAAAGCTCTGCATGTCAAGCAAACTAACTGAAAAAGTAGAATGCTTAACTGAAATTGGCCGGAAACTTGGCATAGAAACATATATGAGCAAATTCATTAGCAATATATGCACATCATCATTAGACTCTTCCCAATGAATCTGAAAATAATACAGTGGAACCTTAGAAGCTTTACAACTCGTCAGCCCCACCTAAAGGTTCTCCTACACGACAATTGCCCCAATATAGTATGCCTACAGGAGACTAATCTTAAACCTCAGACAGAAGCCCGACTACCAGGCTTTGGAAGCCCTGTGGTTCGCAAGGACAAAACAGACCGGTCAGGAAGTGTAGTAGCCAATATATATATATATGCCCCCCCAATTTAACAAACAATATTCTGACTGCAGAGCTGCCTCCACTACTAAGAGCACTTCCTGAACCTTTCATAATCTGCACTGATGCAAATGCACATCATCAAGCTTGGGGTTCTGAACAGACTGACAGCAGAGGAAACCTTATACAACAACTGATAGATAATAATGAGCTTTTTCTGTTGAACAGCCAAGAGCCAACTTTCCTAACTGGTAATGGTAAATATAGTCACATAGACCTTACAATTTCTTCCCCATCTATTGCATCAAAACTCAACTGGCGTCCTGAACCCGAGCCTTACACCAGCAATCATTTCCCTCTGATAATCTCCACATCTCCACAGGGCAACTTGGATAGGCAAACTTTCTGGAAAATCAAGTCAGCAGACTGAGAATCTTATCAACAGTCTGTACTGCTACCTGAAAAATTCAAATCTCCTACAGAAGCCTGCTCTGATATAGTTAGTAACCTCTTAAGGGCTGCTGATCTACACATCAAAACCTCCTCTGGATTAGAGCCCAAGAAGAGGTTACCTTGGTGGAATAAGGAGTGTGCAATTAAAAAACGGATCAAGAACAAAGCACTATCAAGATACCAAAACCACCTAGGAAATATGGAATACTGGATCTCATACAAAAAAGCTAGGGCACAGTTTAGGAAAGCTGTGAAGGAAGCAAGGAAGAAGTCTTGGAATTCCTTTGTGGCCTCCATAAATGCCTATACCCCCTCTGCTAAAGTCTGGGGAAAAATGTCTCTCTCAGGAGGAAATAATAGAAGAGCAATATTACTAATTAATAATAATGTGACCATAACTGATCCAACACAAGTAGCCAACATATTTGCTAATTGCTAAATATTTTGCCAACCAGAATGCCATGTCTAAAGATCACAACTTTTTATTGCACCAACAGTCAGTGGAAAGAAACTATAGCCTACTTTATTTCCAAGATCATCTCAACCATGGTACAACTCTCATTTCTCATATCAGGAACTCCAAGCTGCCTTGGGCGCATCGCGCTCACACTCTCCAGGCTCCAACAGCATTCCATTCATCTTTCTCCAGAACCTAAATTGTAAACAGATGTAACGATATATTCAACAAAAGTTATCTATATACGTAGAGAGGACAGGCGCGACAACCGGCAGGTCGACGCTAGGCTGCCCGGGAGGTATAGGGGGTACAGGAGCAGGGAGAAGTAGGTAAAGGGGGGTAGAGGATATTTCGAGAGCTAGTCCAAAATACATCGCATATACGGGAGTTGTTGTAAATAAACAACATAGCACAGGAAAATAGGGGGTTTAAAAAGATTATTATATAAGAGCAAGGGACTAAGGAATATTGGTATTTGAGAGTAAAGCGCGGAGTAATTTCAGTTTGAAGGAAGGGACACGTAGCACAAGGAAAGCGACGCTTTAGAACGAACCAATTAGAGGGCGAGGATTTTTCGCGCGCATTCCGCTTAGCCGATGCGCATCCCTTGTTCGAGGGGACCATAAATACGCAGAGAGTTTGCGAGCCGGCCTACTTCGTCGATTCACTGACTCAGTGCAGGATGTAGGGATACGAGTTCTTCGAGGGGGAGGTGAGATTTTGTTCTTTGTTCTTTGAAGAATCTCATACAGCTTATTATATTTGTGTTCATAAAAAGAGTGGAGTGATTCAAGTAGAAATGGTTGACAAATTTTATTGCAATTGAAGTTGTTGTCTAGGTGGGGCGCAGGGATTTTCATTGTTAATATTGAAGTAAGTTCTTAGGGTTTTCATTTAAATTATCCTCGAATTGTTCTCGTGTTTAGAGTTCCACTTTAATGTGGGGAATGAAAGAATTATTACATTATTTCTTAGAGCGAAATCAGAATATTCGTGTCTTATTGAACTATTGAAGTGTAGGCTAAATGGTTTTCATTTGATCTCGAAACAGAGTGCTTTGTGATTTGTTTTGTAAAGCGGGGTGAAATAATCCAATTATTCTCAGAGGAAAATAAATAAATTTTATGATTGATTTGGGGATTAAAGGGGGTAAAATTCAATCAATTCGATTTGAAGTAGGGGCATTGCAAGGAATAAAGATTCAAGTGGAGTGTAGTCACTTAATATAATCCTTGTTCCCAGGAGGGGTCGGGTGTTTGAGTGTGGAGCGGCTTGGAGTTTTCAACGATGTGGGGCTAGGCGACTCCGGGTTGCAGAGCAACCTGACCATATGGCGCTTACCAAGCTGAAGTGCCAGGGCCCACTGCCTACCAGTCACACTGAGAGGGAAGTTATGCAAGCAATAGAGCTTAGAAAATGTTCAGGCTCTCTGAAATTCAAGAGGAGCTCGGGGTATGCCTTGGAAACGCTTCGTTCGGAACGATCAAGAGAAGTCATGGATAATAGGCCATAGGTGACTGTGCTTTTTTTTCTTCCGCGCGCGCTGCGATTGCCTAGGATTGTGCAGGATATGTCTCTGGTTGGTGTTTTGTGTTGGCGTTACAAGGTACGCGCGCCAGTAACTTTCGCTAATATTGTGTGTCGCAAATTTCTTTGCTTGCCAAGAGTGTCTCATGCCAATCACGTGTTCATTAACTAACTCGAAATAAAGTAATCAATAATGTACCATTAACCGAGTGTTTCATTTCCCATGTTGAACTGAGGTATTGGTGTGAGTGAGCAGATCAGTAGTTACTTTCTCTACTTTTCCAACTGTTCTACCATTTCCTCTTTCTGTGTTTTCCGCTCTGTGTTTTTCATTTCCTCTTTTACTAGGAGGTTTCGAGTCCTCCATTCGAACTAGCACAGTGGAGGGCGCCTGATCAGCGCCACGTACGCACACTGTGCTAAGTTTCGTGACACCCCAAACTGAATTTAATTATATACTGTTCTGCTAACCACCCGGTACTTCGGCTTACATGGGAAATATTTTTGTGTCGTAATTCTTTCTGTTTGATAAAAATTTAATAATAATTCAAAGTAATGCTTCAAAGCCAGTCGAGCACTCTAAAACTGTAGTGGATGCTGAGGCTGGAGTGCAGTAAAGCAGCGGCTTAAGCTTGCGGTTTCTGGCTCCCTGTTCGAATGAGCTGTACGGTCTGTAAGCACATTCCATAGCTGGCTCCATAAAATTCGAGTTTGAAGTGTAGAGGCATCAGCAGCGCGCATATAAGTTAGGTTTGAATGGCATAAGTATGCAATGGCTCAGTGAATAATGCTAAGTGAGAGTATGTGTAAAGTAGCGTGTTTCAGTGTGACCGGTATTTTCAAGCAGTGATTTTTTTTTATCTTCTCTAAATGTTGAAAAACAGAAATTGAATTTGCTCTCTCTACTCTAAATGTTGAAAAACAGAAATTGAATTTGCTCTCTAAATGTTGAAAAACAGAAATTGAATTTTGCTCGAATGATATCATGAGTCTGGCGGGTGGTAGATAATATATGCACGTCATGCAATTTTTCTGTGAAAATGATGCAGTGTTTTGAGCAGTTAATACCGATTCTCAGTCAATGCATTGCAAATTGTAATTATTGTTTATGTGCATTCTAAGCTGTGTTTTTTTTTGTGAACTCTCATGCCGGTGAAGTCAATCATTTCTCTCTTTTATATTGTCAACTTCTTGTTGCAAGCTCCCAAGCCAGGAGCGGTAATTACATTCATCCACCTAACACAAATCATGTTGATTAAAAGAAAACTAATTAATGTACAGTGAACATGATTTTAGAAATATTTTCAGTGTAATACATTTGCAAATGTGTGTTAACGTAACCTTTCTGAAGTGCGCAAGAATCTGTTTCAAATACCTTCCGTTGTGTTCCATTGTGAGATGACTGTCCGAGCATGAGAGTCAAAGAAATTCCTGAGCAATAAAACAAACCGCAGACGACGGGTCTCAGAGATCAGGAGCGTGGGTCAAGCAGACATAGCCTGTGGAAGCCTTGCACAAGAAGAGAAGTTATGTTGAACATTTTAATAGCTGCTAAAATCGTATTGTACATCATGTCTAACTCAAACTATTTTTCTCTACTGTGTTCAGTACCGCTTGCCAAATTTTTTTTTATGTGAGTAATGCAATGTGTCTTCTCAGACTAGATGATGATATTACGTAGCACGTGGGCATTGAAATAGAAAGAGATTATCTACAGACCTTACTTAATAGTGAGCTGCGTGCACAATTTCAAAATAGTTTTGGATAATCACAAATGTCAATCTTAAAGTAGTATTAGGCATCTTGAAGTAGTATTAGGCGGCATTTGGCTGCCGAAGTATTAAAATAGACACGGAAAATAGATCTATGTAGGAGCGCGCGAATCAGTGACATGGAATGTAAAATTTCACAAGTTATGTGATAGCATTTTAGGATGTTGCTCGTGCTGCTCAAAGCTTAATTTTAGTGCCTTAGTGTAGGTTAACGTCTATTGCACGGTTGACAACTTGTGAAATTGTCATTTAGATACATGAAACATACAAAATTTTCTTTAAAGCTTAAAAATTCCAAAGCATTTGTATAGAAAACGAGATGCTAATTATTCATCTGGCAAAGTCAACAGAATTTCTCAAGAAATTAAAAGTCATCAAATATTTTGTTGCGGAACTTGATTGATAAACTAATTTAATTTTGTTGAGATTGAAATTAAATCTATCTGGAAGGTGGATGGAGAAACTACGCACTTCTTGCTAATGTTAAATTACCAAAGTGAATTGCAGTAGAAGTAATGCTCCTTCACAGAATATTATAAATAAAAATTTACGTTAAAAATGGAACTGTCAATAGAATGTCCACCGTGCATTGGCGAGTAAATGTAGGATTTTCTTATCTCATTGATCTACCTCGAAATGAGGAAGGAGTCTTAATTAAATTTAGTGATTATTTTGATGAACACGTGAGAGGTATGTTGCAATTTTTATCTACATTGAAAAATTTGGAGGAATCTAAAATTGACGGGAATGCTATTGGGAAGATGAATTCCTGCCTTGTATTTGTGTTATACTGTCTTGAAGTGACCATGCCTATGCAAGTAGTGTGATGTGTCCATGTAGTGTTTCATATCAGCTTGAGCAGGCAAAAAGATTCCACAGCAAAATCTTTGTTTCTGTGAGACTTATAGAGTGTAACTGAGTGTGTGTAACGGCGAGTAAAGCTGAAGGTGTGTCCGAATTTTACAACTTGTTCCACGCAAGGGCCATAAAAGTGAGCTCGGCCATTAGGGTACTCGTTGTCTGTGTCAGTAGGTCAAGAGTGAGGCCCGTACGAGCCGAATGGATGTGATAGCGCAATAGGTTAAAATAAAAGTAACACTGATGATGAGTAAAATTTGAAAATATGTATGTAAATTTAGATGGCCGGGATTTCACTTGAAATAATTGTGACTCGTTTTTTTTTGCTTTGCCCTTTACGAGTTATTAAATTTGAAAAGTGTTCTGCGTGCCATACCCTGTGTGTCAAGTTTTGAAAGGAGCAGAGCAAATAATAAAATTGTGTTGCTAGGATTGTGTTGGTCGATAGATCAGACGTCGAGTGGTACAACTGGGCAGCATATAGAAAATATAAATTCTCGGGTCAACGCATGAATATTTGTAAATAATTCAAAAACATATTGAGTATTTATTTAAGTTGCAAATGAAAATTGTTTCCTGGTCGCTGAAATTCAGGAGGGTTTGCTCGGTGTCTTTTGCCTCATGTTCTGGCTGAGCTGATCTCGTGATTTGACTGTGCTAGGATGTTTTCATTTATTCTAAGTATTATATTTATAGTGTAAGAATGGTTCCTGATTCCCTAACCTATCATGTGTGTCATCAGGAATTTTCTTGCTTTTCGCCTGGTGAGCATTGACTGTGGGGTTAACATAGGAACTGTGATTTAATTAGCGAATGTGACTTTTTGTTTGGCCTACTCATAACTAACATACTTGTGCATATCCAAGCAAGTGGTTGTGGGTGGTAAACTTACCGATTGTGTTTCAAGGACTGTCCACTGGCGAAGGGAACGAGTATCAATGTCTGGGTTTTTTCTGCAAGTGCATCACAACTTCCATCTTTTAAAGGAAACAATAGGCAGTTGATACTATGCCCGGGTTTCATAATTGGAGTTTTGACTTTGGTACTTAATACGATCTGGTGTGAACTTAAAATTCGCTGACTCTCCGCACCGGTCGTGATTGAGGATACTGAATGTTTATATACTCCGAACTGAAGGATATGCAAATCACACGTAGCTTTTAAGACACAAACATTGCCGTTAAATTAACGGATTCCATATAATTCTGCTGACCCGAACGTTGTATATACAGAAAATTTGTTAGGGGAATACGGAGTACCTCTCATCTAGAGAGATGAATGAAGACGAAGAGTACAGTCTCGTGGCTGGGATCAGGTTGATGTTTACAATGCATATTCTTGCACTTCATAATTTTTTTTGTGTGTTGGTCGGATTGTCGGAAATGATGTGTACAGCAGAGTATGACGCACGTCTAATCAACGTCAAAGTCTGAAAGGCTGTATGCAGCAGAGTATGATACACATCTGACCAACGTCATAATATTACATGTATTTGTGTACTTGTTCTCAGGTACAAGATTTCGGCCCAGTGGGTAGATCTCTTGGCAATCTGCAAGTCATTATGTATGTGAAATTAAATGTGTGTTTTTTATTTATTTTAGTAGTCCTGTGATCGAAAGGCATCGAAAAAAAAATCGGGGCCCATTCGCAATGTCACTGGAATGTTAGCATGTGTTTTTACTTGTATTACGAAATATATTGTAGGTGAAATAGCAACTTGTCAGGCGACACTATTGAAAAATTATTTTTTAAACTTGTCGCTGATTGATACCAAGTTATTGCTACATTTGGGAAATCTCATGGGTAACTTCTGCTCCAATAGAGTAGACTTGTACCGTCAATAGAGATGTCATATATCCAAACCTCAGGGGTCTAAACTGCACTTCCAGCCGGCGGGAAATGAGTTGTCCTAACCTGATGGCTTTGTAGATAATTATAAATGATCAACTTTCATCGAGGAGACAGGCTGACGAGCCCACCCAAAGGAATCATACGCGTATTAACGCGAGTCGCTGATAATACCACAGGAGTGATGGACTACAACGCAAGGATGAAAAATTTTGGAGCATTGCTATATTTTGAAATTACCTGAGACCCAGGGGTACCCCCCGAAAGACTTGTACAGAAATAAGTTGGAAATTATCAACGAGATTCATCGAGAATAAGATATTTCAAGAGAAAACTTTATTTCATTTTGAGATCTTTTACGTGAATGCCAAGTGATAGGTTGATTTGAGATGTCTATGTCCTTGTGCTAAGTTCGCTGTATTAATTGATCGCATTGTGTGTTCTTTTCTCTGCTTATGTGACTGAATTTTATGAAGAGAAATCAAGCGGATAATGTTCGATTTTTTTTTAATCGATGTCGTTGTGCGTCTATTATTTGTAACAGATGAGAGTCTCCTTCGTTTTGCAAATGGAAGATTATACATGGCGGATGCGAGTTTTCTTCGTTTTTTTTGAGTATGTAAGAACATATGAAACAGATGCGGTTCTCAAGAGCATTGTGTTCTTTGTTAGGGTGCCCTAATAATATGTCATGTGCGTTTTCATTCCTTTTGTGTGTCCATGTATGTTTTCAATGTACGGATGATATTTTAAGGCTTGTGTGATATGCGATGTCAAGACCAGAGTTTGATGTAATCAATTATTTAGAACTAAAAAACAATTTGAAAATTTGAACCAACTGCATTGGCTCAAATTTTTATGAAGGGCGCGGGGCTGTAACGATATATTCAACAAAAGTTATCTATATACGTAGAGAGGACAGGCGCGACAACCGGCAGGTCGACGCTAGGCTGCCCGGGAGGTATAGGGGGTACAGGAGCAGGGAGAAGTAGGTAAAGGGGGGTAGAGGATATTTCGAGAGCTAGTCCAAAATACATCGCATATACGGGAGTTGTTGTAAATAAACAACATAGCACAGGAAAATAGGGGGTTTAAAAAGATTATTATATAAGAGCAAGGGACTAAGGAATATTGGTATTTGAGAGTAAAGCGCGGAGTAATTTCAGTTTGAAGGAAGGGACACGTAGCACAAGGAAAGCGACGCTTTAGAACGAACCAATTAGAGGGCGAGGATTTTTCGCGCGCATTCCGCTTAGCCGATGCGCATCCCTTGTTCGAGGGGACCATAAATACGCAGAGAGTTTGCGAGCCGGCCTACTTCGTCGATTCACTGACTCAGTGCAGGATGTAGGGATACGAGTTCTTCGAGGGGGAGGTGAGATTTTGTTCTTTGTTCTTTGAAGAATCTCATACAGCTTATTATATTTGTGTTCATAAAAAGAGTGGAGTGATTCAAGTAGAAATGGTTGACAAATTTTATTGCAATTGAAGTTGTTGTCTAGGTGGGGCGCAGGGATTTTCATTGTTAATATTGAAGTAAGTTCTTAGGGTTTTCATTTAAATTATCCTCGAATTGTTCTCGTGTTTAGAGTTCCACTTTAATGTGGGGAATGAAAGAATTATTACATTATTTCTTAGAGCGAAATCAGAATATTCGTGTCTTATTGAACTATTGAAGTGTAGGCTAAATGGTTTTCATTTGATCTCGAAACAGAGTGCTTTGTGATTTGTTTTGTAAAGCGGGGTGAAATAATCCAATTATTCTCAGAGGAAAATAAATAAATTTTATGATTGATTTGGGGATTAAAGGGGGTAAAATTCAATCAATTCGATTTGAAGTAGGGGCATTGCAAGGAATAAAGATTCAAGTGGAGTGTGGTCACTTAATATAATCCTTGTTCCCAGGAGGGGTCGGGTGTTTGAGTGTGGAGCGGCTTGGAGTTTTCAACGATGTGGGGCTAGGCGACTCCGGGTTGCAGAGCAACCTGACCATATGGCGCTTACCAAGCTGAAGTGCCAGGGCCCACTGCCTACCAGTCACACTGAGAGGGAAGTTATGCAAGCAATAGAGCTTAGAAAATGTTCAGGCTCTCTGAAATTCAAGAGGAGCTCGGGGTATGCCTTGGAAACGCTTCGTTCGGAACGATCAAGAGAAGTCATGGATAATAGGCCATAGGTGACTGTGCTTTTTTTTCTTCCGCGCGCGCTGCGATTGCCTAGGATTGTGCAGGATATGTCTCTGGTTGGTGTTTTGTGTTGGCGTTACAAGGTACGCGCGCCAGTAACTTTCGCTAATATTGTGTGTCGCAAATTTCTTTGCTTGCCAAGAGTGTCTCATGCCAATCACGTGTTCATTAACTAACTCGAAATAAAGTAATCAATAATGTACCATTAACCGAGTGTTTCATTTCCCATGTTGAACTGAGGTATTGGTGTGAGTGAGCAGATCAGTAGTTACTTTCTCTACTTTTCCAACTGTTCTACCATTTCCTCTTTCTGTGTTTTCCGCTCTGTGTTTTTCATTTCCTCTTTTACTAGGAGGTTTCGAGTCCTCCATTCGAACTAGCACAGTGGAGGGCGCCTGATCAGCGCCACGTACGCACACTGTGCTAAGTTTCGTGACACAGAAAACATCTCTTCTTCATTTCTACAATTACCTATTTGTGAATGGCTTCCCAGAACAGTGGAAGGAGGAAATTATTGTCCCAATTATAAAAGCAAAGAAAACAGCTACCACCCCAGAATCCTACAGGCCAATTACATTAACTAACTGCATATGCAAAATAATGGAGAAAATGATTGTGAGGAGGCTACAGGCATTCTTGGAGCAAATTTCATTTTTTAACCCAACACAGAGTGGTTTCAGAGCAGGCCACAGTACCACCGATGCAATAATCAGGCTGGAAAGCTCTGCCAGGGAAAGCTTTCTAACAGGCAAATGTTGTGCAGCTGTTGTTGGATGTCTCAAAAGCTTTTGATAGTGTCTGGCACCATGGACTGTTACATAAGCTGAAAAAGTTGGGCCTCACAGGTAACCTTGCGGCATTTGTGGAGGACTTTCTGAAGGGAAGAATCATCCGAGTGTGCAAGCTGCACAAGCTCTCTTGCCCAGTAAATATCTCGTGTGGCCTTCCCCAGGGTTCTGTGTTGAGCCCGATTCTTTTTACTATTTATATAAATGATTTGCTAGAAGACAAAATGGAAGGTATTCAGCACTCAATGTATGCAGATGACATAGCCATATGGACTACACAAGCCTCAATACATGACATGCATGCAGTTCTACAAGCTGCACTCTCCAAAATGGAAGCCTGGTCCCTCAAATGGGGTCTTATACTATCTCCAGCTAAAACTCAAGCTATGATTTTTTCCAGGAAACTTAAAAATTTCCCTCAACCCTTGTTACTATCAAATCAACCAATCCCTATGGCAGCAAAAGTGAAATTTCTCGGTATGGTGTTTGATCATGGTCTTCGTTGGTCCCATCATATAGATGCTCTAAGAGATCGCTGCCTGAGAGACATAAGCACAATGAAAGTCATTGCAGCCGAAAAATGGGGGGCTGATTTCACTTCTCTGAGGAGATTCTACAGTGCCCGAATATTGTCCAAACTAGACTACGGCTCCTTTTTATATGACACTGCAGCAGAAACCCACCTTCTCAAATTGGACCGCATACAGTATGCCTCAGCAAGAATAATGCTTGGGGCCCTGAAATGTACACCCATCTTCAAACTTAAGGCTGAAGCAAACCTGTGTCCTCTTCCCATCAGACGTCAACAACTCCTTCCCACATATGCATACAGAGTCAGCAGCATAACCCGTCATCCTGTACGTGAAATGATACAGAACTACTACCCATTTGCACTTTATAATATACTACCTCTCCCAAAACCAGCATCTGGTAGAATCTTAGAAGAGTTTGAAAAGTTAAACATTGATAAGAATAGCCTTCCAACCATCTCAATGTCACTAAGATACAGAATCCCTGAATTACCTATCAAGCAGTCCCTAAAGATATGCACCAAAAATTCCTTCAGCTCTGATCAATGGCAAACCCTGTTTACAGATAGGACGGCTATTAGATATCAGTCTCAAAAGCAGATTTACACAGATGGTTCTCTGTCAGACGGAATAGCATCATGTGGAGTACATTCCAGCTCATTTCAAATTAAGGCAAAACTTCCTCAACATTCAAGCATATTCACTGCAGAGCTGTATGCAGTTTATATTGCTCTTCAGTATGTACTTCCACTTATAAATAATGATAAATACATCCTCTTCACAGACTCTCTCAGTGCTATCAAAGCCTTGTCCTCCTTTAACAGACAAAGTCACTACCTGATCCAATTGATTACTCATCTAATGCTACAGTTTCCATCTGACTCAATAGTAATAGAATGGGTACCTAGCCACTGTGGAATCAAGGGAAATGAAGCAGCAGACAAGCTGGCCACGGAGGCTCTCAGTCTCCAGCAAACTTGCTCCATTCCCCTCAGCATAAGGGATAACAGAGTGAAGATAAAAACTTTGTACAAACAGAAATGGGAAAGTACCTGGGAATACACTTCTCTAAACCTGCGTACCTTCAAACCCTCCTTGGGTGAATCAGTGCCCACAAACCTCTCACGGCTACTACAAGTAGCTGTAACCAGAGTTTGCCTCGAGACTACCAACCTAACGCATGGGCATTTCTTCACCAATAGTCGGCCTACCCTCTGCAACTACTGTAAGAATCGTCTGAACCTGCAGCACCTCTTCATGGAATGCCCTCAATACTCGGAAGAACGGATAAGATTGGTCGAGTCCTGCCCAGCTAAACTGAAACCGCTTACCCTTCAATCAATAACATCCCCTGGGTTCCCAGCGGAAGCCATTGCAGCATTCCTGGTTGGAAGTGGAAAGATCCACAACATCTGAGCTTACCAGCTGATGCAGACAAGGGCGCCCAGGCCCTCTGCGGTGGGACGTCAAATCTCGACAAAGTAACTAAGTAAGTATATTGGACCATCGGTGAGTGTCGTTACCGTGACGTGATATTTGAATACGCACGTCTTACACGAAATGGATCACTTTCAATTCCAGGCAATAGCAGCCTGAACGTGTAGTTCAGGCAGAGTTTAGTGACCACCAAGGTCCCCACTGCCGACTCAGGCCCACTAACTTATCCCACCGAGTGGCACCAACCAATGGTCCCCACTCGACTCAGACCTAGGCTGCGGAATTGAATAGCGGCTTGACTGAGGCTACCATCATTGTGTCGTGGTGTTACTTACATCATCACATTTAATAAATCCAGTGTGCTAGATGAATTGAATTTTGAAGCAAGATTAGAAGACATAGCCTAGTATCAAAATGTGCATAAATAGCTGGTCAATGTGAAGCGTGATGTGATCAAAGGAAATGGAAATTGTATTCCCAAGAATCACTAAAGGAACCCATTTAAGAATGTTTTACAAGAATGACATTCTGCTCACTGATGAACTATTTTAGAATTATTCAGCTTTAAAGTTATAGGTGAAATCGCTCTCCCGCGCAAAATGTGGAACACAGATTACGACCAGGTTGGGTCGGGAAAGGCAAAGTTTGGATGATAAGGTGTCAAAGTTTTTGCCAGAACTCCGTAGAAATGAAAGAATGATAGAAATTGTTGATAAAATAATAAGAAATATTGTTATCAGTCAATAACACAAAATAGTAAACGTATTATTTCTCATACATGGTGCTTTTGACGTTTTTTTAGTCGTAATTATTACGTCGTCACCTTTACAGTCAGCTCAAAGATGCGCCATCCGGTACCATCACCTTTACAGTCAGCACATAGATGGCACCACCCGGTAGGCTGCCGCCACCATAGAGCAGATGTAAACACGATTGTTGACGGGGGTTGCTCTTAACCTTTATTTATAATTTTCACTAGAAGAACTGTGGCTTCCCCTCAAGACCTAACCTCTTTTACGTTTGTATTAGGGGGTTAGCTTCCGTTATTAAATTTAATTAGCTTCCGTTATTAATTAAATTCTGCATTTTGCGCCAGCTTCCTTGGCACGCAAAAGCCAACTTCAAAGTTGAATAATTCTAAAATACCGCATCAGCGAGCAGAATGTCATTCATGTAAAATGTTCTTAAATGGGTTCCTTTGGTGATTCTTGGAAATAAAATTCCCATTTCCTTTGATCACATCACGCTTCACATTGACCAAATAGCTCCTGAGGAAATGGCACTTTCTCCAGGTCTAGGATGTAATGTGGATTCAAACTCTAGAAAATGACTTTACTAATAGATGTTATGTTCCACCGTAATTGTTTCACCAATTACGGTGGAACAATTAACTCATAACTTATGTGTTTGATTTAAGGAGACCAAACGCCAGTTTCCTATGATTTTTCAGTAATAAAAATAAAATACTTCCAGATTGAAATATGCTCTAAGGTATTCAGAGCATGTTTGTAGCATTTGAATAGACAGGTATGACCTGTAAATCTAAAGGAAATGACAGTAATCAATTTTGTAAGTTTAAACGCCTAAACGTAGTTGAATTAATCAAAATAAACAAGTTTTCTTCTATGCACTTTCCGTCTTAAATGAGTATTTTATTAGTTATAGCAGTAAATGACTTACTCCAACTCCAGTGTTAGAAGCGGAAAGAAATTCATCAATCACGTGAAATGGCAGAGTCTTGCTTTCGACACGCTCATCATCAAAGACAAAACTAAACCTACCGCTTTACCTTGATAAATACTCATTTAACAAAAATGTGTATGGAAGAAAAGTTGTATATTGCGATGTTGTTATCATATGTCAATATTGAGTTTAGGTGATCCACCAAAATTAATGAGAAAATTTAACACATTTAAAAACGTATTACAAGAATGATATTCTGGGATCTGATGCGTTATTTTTTAATAATTCAACTTTGAAATTGGCTTTCGCGTGCCAAAGGACAGAATGTTCCAACAATGCGGAAAGCGCGTCAAGCGTAATTTAATTAATAACGGAAGCTAACCCCCTATTACAAGCGTTAAGAGGTTGGGTCGTGAGGGAGAGCCACAGTTCTAGTTAAAATTATAAATAAAGGTTTCTTGTGACGTCCGTTTACATCATCTCCATTGGCGGCCACCCGGTAGCTACCCAAGATGGCGGCCGCCATCTTGGGTTCCGAAATTTCAAAATTATTCTTGGAATAATTAATTCCAAAAATTTTATAGGCCATACCTGTCTATTCAAATGCTATAAACATGCTCTAAATATCTCTAAGTTTATTTCAATCTGGAAGTATGTTATTTTAATTTTTGAAAAATCATAGGAAACTGGCGTTCGGTCTCCTTAAACTGTCAAATCAGTTGTAGGGCCCAGTAATGGTTACCACTCACCCACCTAGTTCAGGCAGTATCGTTTCAGAGTTGAAGTTCAACAAACAATTCTAGAATGAGTGTTAATACTTCTTGCGCACTCTTTTCCTTTCCCCTTGAGAAAGAAAAAGTCTACCTGAACAGCAAAGGAAAATACTCATGACTAGTAGCCCTGGCCTGTGTTAGTTGTTTGCAAATTTTTTTAAATTTTGATAAGTTTTGGCTAACTGATATCATAATTTTACTCTGATTTGACTTTGATATTTTGCTTTCAATAGACAACTGAAGTTTATTATTCTTAAAATGATTGGCTCACAACCAAGCATCAGGTCCATGACACTTCAGTTGTTCAATTTTGCTCCTAAATAGTATCATAGTTTAGGATCAAGTTGAATTGAAGGTTTGATACCTAAGTTTGAAAACTGGATAAGTTAGGTTAGTTGTTTCAATTGCAGCTTTTGTATTTGTCTTTTTATCATATTTTTTGTGGTATTCTCTTATTGCTAACTTGCTTGCTGTTTTGGTTCACTTAGGCTATTTTAATCAAATATTCACTGAGTTTATACAAAGTTTTATTACTGAAATGAAAAGTAAAGAGTCTAAAACAAGTGATGAAAACATAAACAACAAAGATGGCAGTGCAGAAAAGAAGAATAGTAGCACTGATCTAGATTCCAGTGACAACAACAATCTAAGGTAAGTTTGATATGCATAATTTTTAAATTTTTCATAAAATGCTTAGATCATTTACTCTAATATTAATTTTCATTGGAACCCATTACAGAGACTTATGATTCTCATTAATTAAATCAGGCCGGCAAGTAATAAATTACAAAGTACCCAAACGTACTCCAGCCAAACTTAACCTATCGCTGTAACTTGTTAACCCTTTAACGCCCAAGTGCACTGTACGGTCCTCTTTCAAAAATAACAATAATATATTATATTTTTTATTCAATTTGTTCACTAGTGTGTCCTTTGAACTTCACTGCCAAGTGACAGTTCCTTCCACATCTTGATAACAGTGACAACCTAATGCCAGTGTTGGTTTAGTGATAGTGGTTGTGATAACAGTAATATGAGTATAAAAATGTGGGCATTAAAGGGTTAAATATTCATTTCAGACGAAAAGTGCGTAGAAGAAAAATTGATTATTCACGTCTAATTAGCTATTTTTAGGCACCCAAAAGTGGGAAATTGGGTATGGTCTTCTCTTACACATTTACTATTATTAGAATGAGAACATAAGATGTTACATCAGATATTTATAAAAAATTCAGTAATTGCTTATATAGAATATATTATGCTAAACTAAAATTATTGACTTGAAAGCTTATTGGTTAAATATTTTAAATTATTGGAGTGAGTAGTGTTCAAGTAATGCTCTGTTTCTATAAATAAATTGATATTTTTAAATACTGTGAGAACAAATAGGTTTACATGTTTGCCTCTAGTTGTCAAGTTGCTCAATATTAATGCAAGGTTTTTGTGCAGTGGTGGTTATGACCTGTTTCCAGAAAGGAAAGGTGGAACATTCAAACCAACGTGGACTGAAGTTCTGACTGGGCATGGCCAAGAAAATATTGATCGGGCAAAATGTGAGAGGAGAGTCCTGAGCGCTATTGAAAAATGTAAGTACTGAAATAGACTTTTAAAATTTGAAGAAAGGTTGCATAATATTACTAAAGGTTAAATGGAACTATAATTAATTATAATTCACTTTGGGACAAAAGGTCTTGATGGAAGTGCTGAAAGTTTATTCATAAGATAGCATCCAACTCCTGCAGGTGCAAAAATTCTTAGAAGTGATATCTTTGGTTAAAGTAAAGATCACACTCTCTTAAGATGTTGGTTCATTCATGTTGGAGTTATTTTTTTGTCACTTTTAAAGTACTCATATCTCACAAAACATAAATGTGTGAGGAAGTTACTATATGACATCCTTCAATAATTTTGATTCAACAATTGCAACCTGTGTTTTGCCAAAGTATTCTGACTCAAGATGTAAGAAGTATATCTAAGAATGGGGTATTTGTGTGGCCCATCTTTAATGTTAAATTATAGGTTTTACTTGCATCCAACTATGAAAGTTTTCTCCACTGAGTGTATGTTTTTCCTGCTGGAAGCATGCATAGCAGTTTAATAGTAGCTCAAAACAAAGCAATATGATGACCAAGTCAGGGTGCCGAACTAACTTGGGCAGGGTGCCATGAGCCAAATGCTAATCAAGTATTAGGCTTACATAGGCAAACTTGTGCTGTCAAGAAACACTACACCGTGTTTTGGTGCCATCTCTGGTTCTTGTAACATGTTGTTAAAAGCTGCCGAGGTTTCTCTTCTTGAAATTAGAACAACTAAGTTGTGTGAACCTTGTTGAGAAATAGGTTTTGGAACATGGGACTTGAACATATATATGATAGTGAGCAATGCTTTTGATTCCCCTACGACTGTATTTTTTTGTCACAGTCTCCCATCTACCTCCAAACTTTGTACTGAACTTATAGATCCAGGTTGATTCTTTTACTACTCCTTTATATTTTCCAACAGATCCTCTGGTGAAGTTGATGATGTCCGCACTAGAGTCATCTGGATGGTATGTGGTATATGAGAAGCCAGTAAAATAATAGCTCAAAATTTGAACATAATTGTACTTAAGTGTAAATTCTTATAATTTTGAATGATTAAATTACAAATTCCGCACCTCTTTATTTCGAGTTCTATTTTCAATGGTTGACTGATATCTCAGGTTGCAGCTGGGCTGATGATTCAAAGCCAGGGTTTTAATTTTCCATGATTTAGGTTTGTTAATAAGCAAAGTAGAGAGCCCCTTTTTCTGCATCTTATATCCTGATAGAGTAATTCATAAATTAAATTCCACATGTGTCAAGTACTCTATGTCACCTGTTCAATATACCCAAATTTTCCTACATAGACGTTTTCTGTGGGATTTTTGTTCAGTTTCATGTGTGTTCACTCAGTACAAATGTCCAAGGTCTAACTAATATGCATAGCGTTGTGTAGTTTTGATGTGCTCAATTCTTTGCATGTATTTTGGTTACCTCAGTAAAATGTAGAATTCAAATAGGTGAAACATATCACTGATAAAAGAAAGAAAATTTATTTAACTTGTATTGAAAGGAAATGTAACTTTAGCTCCAAGTTGATTTAAGGATTCTATTTAACCACTTGGATGGTCCAATGACCTAACACTTTCATTTCTACTTGTGTGGTCAAATAAAATCTCTTGCTTGGAATTGGTAGCAAAATTCTTCCGTTTTTCATCATGCTGTCTTTAAAAGTATAACTTTAGGTACGTTGAAGCAGCCCAACAAGAGGGCAGTGTCTAAAGTTTGGCTACTTGATTGTTTCGCCCAGCCCTGTCGATATCTCGCGCCACGTGGCATGTGAAGTGTGCGACACAACGGTCACGGGAGGCTATGACATAGAAAACAACCAGGTGAGCTACTTAATGCTCTCTTAAGATGTTGGGGACAAGCAGGTGAGTTGTAAAACGCTCTCATGATGATTTTGGGGACAACTAGGTGAGCTGTAAAGCGCTCTCATGATGATGTTGGGGACAACCAGGTGAGCTGTAAAACGCTCTCATGATGATGTTGGGGACAAACAGGTGAGCTGTAAAGCGCTCTCATGATGATGTTGGGGACAACCAGGTGAGCTGTAAAGCGCTCTCATGATGATGTTGGGGACAACCAGGTGAGCTGTAAAGCGCTCTCATGATGATGTTGGGGACAACCAGGTGAGCTGTAAAGCGCTCTCATGATGATGTTGGGGACAACCAGGTGAGCTGTAAAGCGCTCTCATGATGATGTTGGGGACAACCAGGTGAGCTGTAAAGCGCTCTTAAAATGATGTTGGGGACAACCAGGTGAGCTGTAAAGTGCTCTCATAATGATGTTGGGGACAACCAGGTGAGCTGTACAGCGCTCTCATGATGATATTGGGGACAACCCGGTGAGCTGTAAAGCGCTCTCATGATGATATTGGGGACAACCAGGTGAGCTGTAAAGCGCTCTCATGATGATGTTGGGGACAACCAGGTGAGCTGTAAAGCGCTCTCATAATGATGTTGGGGACAACCAGGTGAGCTGTAAAGCGCTCTCATGATGATGTTGAGAACTATTAGGTGAGTGGTTCAGTGTCCCTGTATTGATATTGACTGCAACTTGGTTTTTTGCATAATACTCGCTAGCAAATGGTAGATTTTTTTACGTTACCCTTTTGAGGTAGAAAACGTCCTTCTAACTCTAGTGGGGTTTAATTGTTCTATTATTGGGAGCCTGATAATTGAAGGTTTGTTGTATATTCTCACAGACTAAGGGCCATATGATTAACGCAGTTATATTCTTTTATTTTTTTTTTTGCATTTATGTTCCAGAGTTTTATTCAATGTAGCCAACATTGCGTGGGGTAGTTATGATATGCTTCATCACAATTTCCTCCTAAGATAAGTGGAGCATCTTCGTTTTTTTGACTGGGCACTTTATATGGGCAACGTCAGTGTTTCAGTAGCTGTAATTATCTTTGTTTGCCATTATTTTATTGTTCTTCCTTTTTGTATTTGATATCAATATTAAGCTTCAATCGCTTTAAACTATGCTGTTGTTCCTTATATATGTATTAGATTACTCATGTTATATTTACCCCACACAAATCGAAACAGCTTGATTGTCTGTAACATAGTAATTTGGTGCTCATGTTTATTTGCTGCCCGTAGATTGTGGTGTGCCAGAACATGTGCAAGATGGAGGGTCTGGTGGCCGGCGTGCTCACGCATGAGATGATCCACATGTTCGACCACTGCAAGCACAAGATAGACTTCACGAACATCGACCACCTCGCCTGCACCGAGATCCGAGCAGCCAACCTCACACATTGCTCTTTCGTGACCGCCATGGCGCAGGGGGACGCCTCGCCCTTCAGCATCGCTCAGGCGCACCAGGTTGGCGCCGCGGTCCTAATCTGCGATCTTTGTGTTCTGTTCTGTTCTAAAGCGGCCCATAGACGGTCAATTTATTGTCAATATAATTTACTCAATATATTGATGAATTTTTTTTCTTGCCCATTAAGTCAATAAATTGACGGTTGTCAATCAAGCCCACAGACGATCAGTTAAATTGCCAATATTCATCCTTGTCAATTATATTGACAATAAAATTGATCGTCAATGGGCCGCTTTAGGGACACTGAAAGTGATATGAATATCGAAATGTAGCTTTGAGGTATGCTAAAAGTGATACGTATATCAGAATGTCTTTCTAAATGTTCCTTTATTTATTCACACTCCATATTCGTTTATTCACACTCCACTAAGACACTTCACAGCAAACCAGACTTTGCTTCCAAAACTATGTTTTATGTTCCAAAAATGTTTTATGTTCCTGCTTGGCTTAAAGTTGTTCTCGTTTGTGTATTGAAATGACTGAATGTAGGGTAGCTTATGTTTAACTCTTGAATGCAGATCTCTTCCTCTGTGTTTTCTCGGACATGTGCTTGTTTCTAGCTGTATCTATATAATGGAGGTCTGGAGAAGAGACGTCTGTGTACCTTAGGCTTAGCATTCCTTGTTGGTTGCCTGAGTTCTGTCTTGTTAAATGCGATGGACCAAACTAATAGCGATGGTAATTCAGCTACAGCTAAATACGTTCTTGGGCTGGTGGGTTCTTGCATTTATTTTCTTTCATAGTTAGTACATTGTCTGCTCAGCAGCCAAGAGTTGCATTTTATACACATACATACATATACCAGGCTTCTCCTCCTACGGGAGGGTAGCCGACAGCAGGCCACAATCATCACTCTTAGTCACCATGAGGCGAGAGAGTTTTATACAAGTGTAGTTTAATATAGAAGCACCTCAATCGAGTATAATGGTTTTAGTTTTCCATTGAGATTTGGTCGTTGTATTACCAACCTCGTGTCCACGAAAGTAATCACCATGTTTTTTTCTGGGAATCTTCTGCTTGGAAACTATGTAGAAGTATAAAATTCTGGGTACTGCCTGTGAACCTTTATGGTGTTTTGCAATTTTTGTTGTACGTTGCCAGGAGTGCGTGAAGACGAAAGCAGCGTACAGCGTAGAGGCCGTGAAGCACGTAGGTATTGCGGAGGCGAGGCGCATCGTCAACAAAGTGTTCCCTCAGTGCTACGCTGACCTGGAGCCCATAGGAAGAAGAGTGAGGCGGAATTCCGTTGACGAGGAGCTCGCATACAAAGAAAGAAGACTTTATGGCTACTAGAGTACTAATATTTTGTGATGTACGTTCATTGTATTTCTATTCCTTTTATGCTGAGGAGACCTGCGTGTTGTCACTGTCATGTGAATCGAAGATATTTTTGTATTGATGGGATGAATTGCACATTATAGTTCAGAGAGAGAGAGGGAGAGAGAAAGAGAGAGAGAGAGAAGCACAAGTGCTACTATCTTTTGATGGGAGGTGTGTGCTTATCTGTTGTCTTCTTTTTGATGGGAGGTCTTGTTGTGTGCTCATCTATTGAAGAAAATGGAGCGTATGATAAAATGAGGCAGTAAAGATGCTTTTTGATTGCTTTCTGTGCATGTATACTGAGGGAAGCCCGCTGAGTCAGTGAATTTGTCATTTACATTCTCAGCCTATGACAGAATTCTTCCCTCGGCCTCCCTAGAAGACTAGGTTCATGATCTCCAACTGACTTTTTTTAACCGTCAGTCTAACTTTTGTGTTAGTACTCCGTTGGTTCTGGAAAAGGCAAGGCAATTAAGTAAAATTTCTTTGCAGTACGGCTTATTAAATCCCAAATAGCCGCGCATGCGTACAAGACTTAAGTTGATGATGTAGTTTACCCCCATAAAATTGAGGTGTTAGTCGAGTTTTAGAGTTCAAAGGTTCATTGAAGCGTTATATATTATTTAACTTCAGGGCATTGGATGTATATTGTTATGTTTAAAATGTCCTATGGTCGAATAGTATTATTGTTAAAAAATTTTTTCCACTGACAGAACTCATTCATCCCATGGACATCCCACTCACTACCTCGAAACAATGATCATCGGATTGTGCCGTTTCATTGTAAATGATATGTATATAAATTAATAAATTGTTATCTTCTAATTTCAACTCTGTACCCTGAGAAAATGCGATGGATGTAATGAGCAAAACTTCGGCTTTTCAGGTCCAACTGAAATCGTCCCAGGTCAAAGTGGTCAGAGACATTGTCATAGTTTGCGACAGATAGTTTATATTCATATATTTGGGTGCCATAGGAGAAAATAATTGAAGTAACTAAGGCCAAACGTAAAATTGATGTTTTAATTCTACTGCCTGTTCATTATTAGAGTAATATGTGACGCTCAAGATCTGTTAGAGAAACCGAAGTTTTGCCATGTTCATACATGAATATTTTCTGAACTCAAGCTGCGAGCTTTATTTTAGTAGCTAGATGCAGTCTCCATCGATCCTGGCCTTTTTTGTAAACTTATAGGTTAATATTAGATACAAAATTATACTTGAGGGGCGCTTGGTTTAAAAAAAAATAACACTGAATTTCAGCTTGCCATTTGTTCTGTCAAGCCTAACAGAAGTAATCTATGCTAAAAGTCTATGGTGGTTAAATAATAATAATAATCTATGCTAAAAAAATATTTCGTGATATATCAAGTCTCAGCGGTTCGGGATAATTTATTCTTTCATGATGCCAAAAACTTCAATAGAACCATCAAGGTCTTGGTGCTCTGAATATTCTGCATTATTGAAAGGTTAGGTTAACATTGTTGTGACCTTATCACAACGTAAGGATCTTTCGAAGGAGGACGCTCCACTATTCGATATGCCGCAGAAACGGTTATCAGACTTCGCGAATCGTTCTAAGTAGTTATTCTTCTTCCCCTTTATATCTCCATATCTCCTCTACGTCGACTCCGAGATCGCGGAAGAAGCAAAGACGTCAACGGACTGAAGGAACTGCCGGATACCAACACAAGAGAGACTCTCCAATGTTATTTCTGCCATTATTCAATAGACCATGTTAATTAGATCATTTGTACGATTAGCGAGAATTAATGTTTCCCTTTGCTTGTATAATTCAATACGCTAGAGTCATACATAACTGCTTGGTGGAGGAATGATCTATATTGAGATTGTGATGTAAGCTATCGTTCGTTCGGTGTCGGGCGTGACAGCAGACGAACCGCTAGGGCAAACGCAACGCGGAGAACAGTCAGTATGCCCGTGACCACCTCAAGAGAGAGTACTGTATCGCTCCTTGAGCGCCTGCCCTTTAGGGGCTAGGCATTGCTTCTCCTTTGAAATGTGTACTACTAGTGATTCCGAATACCTGTTAAATAAAAGTAACTGATAAACGTCACGGCGCATACACACGATATAGCCATCGTCTGGAATCTGTAACTAAGATAAGTCCACCATGTCATAAGCCCCTTGGGTAACATCCTCATTGCCTCCCTTCTGGGCGTAGGATTAACGGTATTATGCCTTAAGCATTCATTTATATCGTCATGCCTTCAGCATACCTTACGTTTTGGCTTCAATATCAATCGAAGTGTAATTTAGTGCGTTAGACTTTCTTTACTTTAGAATGATAATCTTTGTGGCGAGATTAGGGAATAAATGTCGATGTGCGATTGTGTATAATTTCCTGCTGGTTAGGAAGATGAGTTATCATGATCTGTGGAGAAATATTCCATGCTACCAATTTATACTAATTCCACGCTACCAATTTGCCGCTCATTTAATTTGCCGCTCATTCATTAATCAATTTCGTGGACGTTGAAATGTCCCAGCTTATCTCTGGCTAACAAAAAATATAAGAAAGTGATCCTCAATCACGCCCGTCAAAAGAGAGCTAAAAGATGAAAAGAGAATAAAGAGTGACATACGAGAAGGCTCCATAACATTTGGTGGCAGCGGTGGGATTTTGATTCCTATTTTCTGAATAAGAGTTAAAATTCCCTTACCCTTTTCCTCCGAAACGCTCGTGCCTACAAAACAAAATAAATTAAATAAACCTCCAGCAGATCTTGATAATTTCATCTCCACGTTAGGATGTTTGTATAATCTAATATTTCATGTATGTGTTTGATAAAATTCTAATTCATTTCTGTGAACCTATTATTGCTATGTGTTTATTTTGCTTTCTATTTCATTTCTGTGAGATCATTTACAATGCATTTTATAATCCACCATTTACGTGTGAACTTTATTTTAATAACTAATTAAAATTTACTTCATGTAACAACCATTAGTAGGTGTGCATTGATTGTTACGTATCAATTCTTTTAATATGTCAAATCGTTTGATTGTGAGGAATATGATAATATGAATTTACCTTCTGATCCAAGAGCATTCAATTACTAAAGGCCAATTTGACAACGTGAATCATTCAATTATTTACGATGCGGGATAACTGCACTCCAATGAATTATGTAAAATTATGATTTACCGTGTAAATTTCTCCAATTTACCATGTAACTCTCTTTCATGACTCTAAACGGACGCTATTTTGTCATTTTGTTTTGATTTGTACTGAACGTGCTATTCATTTTAAACCCTGAATCTCCGTATCACAAAAATTTACATTTATAAAATAAACCATAAATTGAAATTTTCTTCTAATTCGGCTTATAAATGACCTTCAGTAAATCATCTCCTTGAAATTCAATCATATTTACACGAAAAGAAAATTCATTTTAGAAGTAAACTTATTTTAGTCAGAAATTATTTACATGATTAAAAACTCAAATTCATATATATATCGTAGATATTATGATGCTAAATCTATGGCAACCTTTTCATTCAGATGTCCGTGTGGAAATTGCAACTTCAACGTATAATCTTGATCATGTAAATTTGCCATGTAATCATCATGAATGCTGTTTGAATGTATACGTGTTGAGATGTGAGAGAATTCTAAGACCAGCTAGTTGTGTGGTAGAGGGTAGTTCTCGAGTGCCCGGACTCATTTTGTTTCGTAAACAAACCTCTACGCCGCCCCCCTATCCGGCAGCCAGTGCATGCTAGCCCTCTCCTGCTTCTCTCTCCATCTCCATCTCTCTCTTCTTTGTTCCAATTGTAACGTTCGCTTCACGAATTCTACCTCGAGAAACGGTTAGCCAGGCCGTCGCATTAAGAAACTCAAAGGATGGACTTTGAACTAAGTGTTGATGGAATGTTTAATGTTTCGTTAATGTTGTAGGTGTAATGATGTAGTATTTACCAATCTGCCACGTAACCAACTCTAGTGAGACATGGAAGATGAATTGAAAAAAAATTTCCCTTAAGTCTGACCTCATGAGTGATTTAAATTATATTCATCAGATTATCTTTTGAAATTCAATCATGTTCTACTTTAAAGGAATTCATCTAGAAGTAAAATTTCATTCAATTAGAAATGATTATGCGGAGAACGATTTATTTCATTTGATTAGGGTGTTCATGTCTAATTTTAATTCCTAGGTATTGTTTCACCATGAAATTGTAATGAACGTTTGCCTGGATGTTTAGGAGTGAGGAAATAATGTGTGTTGGGGTGAGGCTGTGTGAGAGGAGTCGTGGTGTGACCATACCTTCACGCAACCCCCCTTTCTAGCTCCATAACCTCGGCTTGCTCTCTTCCCCTTGTTCTATTCCCTGAACCCTCGGCTAGCCCCTTCTTCGTTTTGTTCCAAGAGAAAAGGCCTAACTATCCCACGAGCATACTTTACCTCGCGAGCTCGATACCAGACTTGGATACTCGCCGTCTTTTGATCTCTTCTTTACGCAACAGTTTTTTTTTACGCTGAAAGATTCGATAAATTTGAACTTAGGATAAATTACTTGATGATTTGAGATTTGAGGTAATATTATAAGCATGTGATAAATAATAGCATGAGTGTGTAATAATTTCATTCATTTAAAAAATTTGAACTTACTTGTCATGTGAAAAAAAAAAATTTTTCGTTAACAAATCACGACCTAAAGGTATTGAGTCACGCTTTATGCACATAAAATACTTCTCCGAAATCGGGTGATAGCGTAAATATCAGCGTCATGTGATTTAAATGATGAAGTATCTCGTCATCAGGGAAATAGAGTTTGTAACAAATTTAAAATTCGATCATGGTGAAAACACCCTTGATATTAATTTGATCGCAGGAGTGCTTTGTTATTAGACATACTCAACGTGAATGTAATACTAGGGAAATTCAGTTTCTCTCTCTCTACGAAATGTTTTAGAGTTAACGTCATGAGCAAACAGTGGAAGTACCGAAGTAGGTTTAAGCTCAATGTGTGTCCTGTTTGTAAGCACAGAAGGGTGGTATGAGACGAGATGTTTGGGCATATGTCTGCGTGTAATGGTGGCTTGTCTGGGAATGAATAAAATTGTGCGGCATCTCCGCACATGTCTGTATCCCGCGTCATTCTGTATCTGTACGACGCTTATATAAAGGCTGCTAATGTCGAAGCCAGTTGCTCAATCTACCGATTCCCATCCTGCTGTCAACACCTAGTGAAATAAACTCGCCAAGCTCACCATACTTGTTTCTCTGACCGCACATTAAGTGGTGGCCAGATGTTGCGATTCGAACTCACATTCGCATAAGTGTGATCTGAAGATCAAAGGCTCGGTGCAGACAGCTTTGAACAGTATAAAATCCAAATGTGTTCCAGCGAAAATAACCAGCTCTGGCAGCCTCAACAAACAGTTATTGTGTTTGGAATCGTCGTCTCTAAAGAATTGTTGACGGAAGCTTACTGTAGATTTACAGTATTTCTTAATTTATACTCACCCCTGCGTACAAAAATTTTGGTCTACGAGTGTGAAAACGACACTATCGAATTGGTTTTTCAAGTCAAAATTGCAGCGTTCCCAGCGTCAACCATTGAGTGAATTTTGCGTCTACAAGAAGTGAATTCAAATCTACAAGTACTAAGAACAATTTAATTTGTGTGAGATAAATTACTACGATTGCACCAAAAACAGTAGCAGTGACTGTAGCAGTGAAGTGACACGTACTTTCATTTTAAAAGTGTAATTTCTTCAACGTGGTGCACAGTATAAACGCAGTATCATCTTGCTGTACCAGCCGACAACATTGTCTACAAAGCACAGCATCACAGCGTCCCATCATTGCCTGCAAGAGACGTGTTCAGCTGCCTTCAATTTTTTACACAGTTAAGTCTTTTGTGGAATTTTTTTTCTCTTTGTTTAGTGCTACCTCGCTCTGTCCCGGGCAGCTAGTCTTTTTTGTTGCACTTATTGCCGTGGGTTTTTTTTTACCACGCCCGCTTCCTGTATCGCTGCAATCGCTGAGTCGCAGTAGGTTGCACTCAAAATCAGTTACATTCTGAGCGTTGTGAGAGAGACACGTTGTCCAACGAATCTGGAACGTAGCTGGTTACCAGCTTTTCACTTCAGGTTGCATCGTAAGTGTAAAATTTTATTTGCCAGTTGAATAGGAGTGTCAGTAGAGGTGTCTGAATCACTTTGATTTCAAAATTTGAAGCTTTAATTGATAGAAATTCACGTTTTTGCTGTGGAGCGGCAAAATTTTTTTTTGACGCCTGGTAGAAATCTGTGTCGTGCGTTGAAGCAGTCACGTGTGGACTGAGTGTTATTGTTGACAATTTTAACTGTATAATTGTGCTGCTAAAAATTTTAAATTTGCAGGTTTAGGGACGCTAGTTCTTATTTCATTGGAAGTTGGTGATAAAGAACTGATTTGTTTGCTATGGTTCTTCAACGTGTGTGATTAATTAGTTTTGTGTGTTATAACTGCTTTTACGTTGGTTATTATCATTCTAACTGTTTTTAGGGTGTTTATTACCATTCTCGGTGTACAATATTAATTTTTAAATGAATTTTAAGTGAATTTTGGTAGTGAATTGTTAATTTTTAGTAGAATAGGATATTTTTCGAAGAGAAACGACACATGTCGGATTTCTCTGATTCTTTGGACAGTGAGGACGAAGTAGTTAGAACTAAACCTACTGTAACTAAATACGGACGAGTCAGTACTCCAAGGGTGACTACGGAGCCAGTAATTAGCAAAATGACGACTCCTACGGCAGCGACAGCTGGACCAAGTGCTAGTGCTGGACCTAGTGACGTTAACGCGACACAACTTGCACGTGATATTGCTGCAAACCTAAATGTACCTTCTGTCGGAACAATAATGACTAATGCGGAGCTTCCTACGTTCCGTGGAAGACGTAGACTTCATGATGGAGAGTTCCTAGAGAACAAAACATTCTCGACACATATCCAAAATCTTAAGGCTTATTTGAGTTTGTTGCCAGATGCCACTAGTGATGAGCGTAGAAAGGAATTTTTAGTACGATCTGCAAACAAGAACGTCGGCGACTTCAATAGTGTAGTAACTAAGCTAGTTAACGCCGACTTAAATTATTCTTTCGATCAGGTCGTTCAGATACTTGAGGACATTTACGTTTCGAGGGGAGAGAAGCACCGACCACCGCCCTCTTGCACCACTGTTTAATAAAAAATTACCCGACGATACCAGTATGTCCCGCTGGTGCATCAATGTAAATTCCTATGACCCGGTTGTTAAATACCTTCCTGGGAAAGAAAATGTTGTGGCTGACTATTTGAGCAGATTACCTATTAATAACGAGAAACTAACCCTTAAAGAACTAAATTCTTGTGACGATTTGGAATCAGAGATTGAATCGGAAGTTTGCATTGCAGAGACACGTGCACGAAAGCGACAGACGCACGCACGCATGACGAACGACGAGGCAGATGACCTGCCGGTTAGAGACAGTCTTGACCGAGACAAAAACGCTTGTCCCAAGCTGCTTAGTTACGTACCAACTGAAGCTGAGATATCTTGGACGATTAAGGAATTTATCGACGAACAAAACAACGACGCTTTCTGTATAGAGATTAAGAATGCTTTGTTGCATGACAGTGTTTCGACTATTCCTGACTTAGATAAATTTCTGATGTTAAATAATATTCTTTATAGACGTAGAGAAATTGATAATCGACCGAGTACAATTTTGACTGCAGTTGTTCCTAATTCATTAATGAGTAAAGCTATCCTAGCGATACATAGTTTGTATCACGTAGATCACAAGCATACTTTGTTCAAATTTAAGTTGAAATATTGGAATCAATTAGAGAAAACAATTGTGCGCAAATTTGTTCAGCATTGCGAGGTGTGTAAAATTATTAAAGCAAGACCTTCAGTTCCAATCAAAATTTTAACAGCTCCAATAGCTACAAAACCTTTCGAAGTTGTATCAATTGATTTGCTTGGGCCACTTAAAGTAACTGATAATGGGAATAAATATATTCTGGTTGTGATTGACCTGTTTTCAAGGTTTTGTCGTTTATATGCAATTTCAAATCGAAATACAGAAACAGTGATTTCTTGCTTAAGCAACTGTTTCTCGCTACTCGGGTACCCTAAGACGCTCATTTCAGATAATGCTTATGAGTTTAAATCGGTGGCTCTCAAACAATTTGCAAAATTACATGCCATTTCAAAAAGAGAAGTTTTGGCTTACAGCCCACATTCTAATGCAATTGTGGAGCGCAACAATAAAAAAATTACGAATCTGTTGAAACTTTATATTAATACACTTGTTAATGTAGAGTGGGACCAATTATTAGAAGTAGTAGAAAATGCCTTGAATAATTCTTTAAACTCTACTATTGGCGAAACACCAAGCTATATAATGTTCAACCGCGATACGTGTGCATATTATCAGTCTGACAGTTTCGATTCAGTCATTTACAGTTTTGAGGAAGAAATAGATTTAGTGAATATTAGAGCTAGAGAAGCCGTTCGAACAGTGGAAAATATACGAAATTTAATTATTAACAACACAACAGAGCGAAATCTCTATAGAAACCTTAAGCGGCGCAATAAGGATATTCAAGTTGGTGATAGAGTACTTTTAAGGAATCATAACAAGACCCATAAATTGGAACTAACTTAGATTGGGCCTGCGGTCGTCCAAAAGGTTAAACGTAATTACGCTGATATTAAAATTGGATCTAAAATCGTTAGAAGTAACCTTAATCATCTTTTACCACTCAAACAAGTAAAATCTTTGAGTTAAAACGACGAATTCATTGGACTATATGACGTTCTCACTAATCGACGAGTAACGTATTACTCTTTTACCGTTTTTTTTAAACCTTTTAACGTTGTTTTACCATTGTTTATCAATAATGTTAAGGAATATAATCATAATTTTAGAAGCGTTTCCTTCGCTATATGCAATATGCTTGCATTCATGTTAATCTCAGTAATCAATGCGTTGTATTTTTATATGTTAAGTTTACTGTTGCTTTATGCTCAAGTAATTTGATGTAATGTTTAAGCATTTAACCCAGAGGAATTTGTACTGTCTCGTTTAGCTGTCGCTAAGACGTTTCATTAATTTTTTTCTCGAATTCACTCAGACATTCGTATTGCTGAATTGACAGTTTTAATCATGAACGGATGCGCCGACGGCGAATTGCAAATCGCTGAGGTTGCTGTTCACCTTGCGAGATGGGTTGTTTTGACACTGCGGACGTGTACCGTAGTGCTATTTTTGTTCCGTCGGAATGTCCGGCGATCAGCGAAATTACAGTCGTGGGAAAGGTGTCTTGTCACCGGATATAATTTTTTTCAATACGATCAGCGTTTATTTTCTTTATGCAAGACTATCGTGGTTGTCAAGGACAGTTGTCAGACAACCGAGAGTTGATACCAAATCGTATGTTGTATTTATTTTATTTAAACGGCCGTGCTAATCTTTCTGTATCTCTTCCTTGCAGGATTTACATGAACGCCTTCTACATGGGGGCTAAGGTATCATTGGTGGATGTGCAGACGCTATCAACGGCGTTAGCGAAGAACCAAGGAGCGAGTGAGGCACTTTTAAAGGACTTGATAAATACCAATGCCCGGGCAGATTATCTACCCGACTCGATCACGGATGTCATGATAATGGTGTTGGCATTAACGACAATTGTCCTGGGGGCAATGGTTTACTATACGAAGAGGGGCCTGGAGGCCTTGGCTGACCGAGCTGAGCGTCTGGAAGACTTTCAGCTAAGACGGTTACCACCTAGGGGAGCAGCTAGGTATGTTCAGCAAGATCAAGTCTGAACTATAGCGACGAACTTGGAAAGGAGTAAAAAGGAAAATTATTAATAGAAAAGATGTAGTAGAAAAATTATTTACTCTAAGAAAATTTAATTGACATTAGAAAAGTTATTTGAAAAAGGCGCGCAGTGAAATAGAAATTAAATGCGCGCAGTGATAAATTTAAACCTATGAGTTAATTTTAAGATGATTATTTTTTCATGATGACGCGTTCCTTCTTAAGATGTTCATTGAGGAATTTCATTATTTATTTTGGGTATTAGACGTTTTGATATTTCTAATTTTAATGTTTGTAAAAGGAAACAATCGAAACATGAAAATTTCTTTTCCCTAATGGTATGTAAAAATTTATTGCGATTAATTTATTTAATGTGTGAATTATTTCTCATAGGAGTTATTGCGAAAATGGGAAATTAGTTGCGATCATGTAGGATGTTGTTTTATTTTTTCGGTCTTCCGTGGATTATTTTTATCAATATGAATGGCGTTTGACTTTTGATCCTTACGACGTTTTTCATGGCTGTCAACGTGCAGTTTATTTATATGCACGGTAAGTCAGCAGCTTTGCTTTTTGCTTGTTTCCTATGCTTTGCTTGTATGCTTTCTAATTATTAAGGTTTTGATTTTTTTTTACATGCATTATTTTTTGGTTAGGAGTGTGTTAAAATTGAGTTTTTACCTACAAGTTCCTTTTGGATGTTTGTGGTAAATTGGTGATATGGGTTTTTTTACCAAGGAAGGAATTTAAACATTATATCTGAAGGTACTAATAGAGAACGTTTTGGTTTATAGTATGTTTTTTTTCTTTTCTTGAAATTAAGTATCTAACTAAATTAATTTGGTTGTTCTTTCCGTGACGTATAAAATTTTTTTTCCTGAGGATGTATTAAAGGTAATTTTTACTCTTTTGTTGGGTAATTGCGGTAACGTGTTTTGATTTATTGCGGAAATGTTAGACCATGCTCTTTTAGAGGCGCGGGGTAAAAGGATTAACGGTTCCTTCCTTTAACATGTTTTGATGTTTCCGTTGAAGTTACGAACATGTTTCCTTGTGTTTAACTTTTAGAGGCGTTTTACCTATAACCTGTTTTGCTTGCGTTTAATCTTTAATCATAGGGTGTTAGCGGTTTCTCCTCAACAGTTGACTGCGGTTTTGTTTTAACAGTTTACTGTGCGTGTTAGTTAAAGGCTATTAAGCCTAATGTATCGAAATTTTAGAGCGAGTGTGTACGTATTATGTTCGCGAAGTTACCCTCGTTGCTTGTTTTGCTTGAAGTATAAAGTGTTTGGTGAAGTTGATCTTGTTGATAGTTTGAGTTGAGATTGATTTAACGTAATTGATAACGATTTACGGTCTGTTTGGTTGAATTAACTTCATAATGTTATTTGATTTTGAATTGTCATTCAATTTGTCAATTAATTGTCAGTCATTATTTTTTTCTCTCGTTGTATTTGAGCACGCTAGTTGATTGCGTGGCTTCTAGGCTTTTGATTAGTATGCCGATTTGAATTTCGAGTTAAACGTTTTTATTAGACTCGCTCACCAGTTGCGTGAGGGGGGGAACTATGTGCGGCATCTCCGCACATGTCTGTATCCCGCGTCATTCTGTATCTGTACGACGCTTATATAAAGGCTGCTAATGTCGAAGCCAGTTGCTCAATCTACCGATTCCCATCCTGCTGTCAACACCTAGTGAAATAAACTCGCCAAGCTCACCATACTTGTTTCTCTGACCGCACAAAATTCACAAGAACGATAAATAACAATAACGGTAATTTCAGCTGATGCCGTGGGCTCTGCGAGCGGACGGGGTGGACTGGTGCGTCTTCAATACCAGCCCCACTCTCTACCTCGATGCCTGAGCCGCCACATTCGCGACAGGTGTCGCGTTCACGTGGTCCCGCTACGGGTCGACATGGCTCGGACGTGGACGTGGCAGCGGCGACGCAACAACGGGGCATTGGCGGCAACAACAACAACAACAACACTCCGACGAGCTCAACGCACTAGCGCGGAGAAAACGTCGTAGAAAATGGTCCGCTCAGACGCTGCTCGGCAATACTTCAGCGACAAGAACAGTCTAAGCTCGACGCGCGACCTCGAGGAAAACGACGAGAGAAAACGGTCCGCCAGTTGACTGGGTCAACTACTTTGAATTTTCTGGAAGGATATTTCGAATCACGGAACCTGAGTGGAGATAACATCGGCAAGAAGAAGAAGGAACACGACTACGACGAAGCTCCGGGATATACTAGCGCATCATGAACAACGATAAGAACTACAAATACAAAGGCTTTGATGATCTTCTTGCGACATCGACGTGACTTCATGGCTGTTAAAAGAAGTCTTCAGGACTCAAAAATAAAACCCCATCGCGAAGGAGATCGCGTATGATAAGGCGCGGTTAAAATGACTTTCTTGAACACAGGCATTGCGAGGATGTCTATCCTTCCACATAATTGGATGCTGCTGAAGTATGATCACGGCGACCGAGACTTTAATTGTCCCGTGTCCTTTAATGAAATTTTTATTTCATTGAATATTTTCTAGAAATATTCTGCGAACTGAAGAAGTCTTCGCCAACTACTGCGGAGATATCGTTTGCCAAAAACGTACGTGGGGGATTTGGTCTTGTTTGGGGACTTCGCTTCAGAGCTCATCAGAAGAGCAAATTCAGTAATCGCTGCCGTTAAAATCATCACAGCTGGATTGCGTGGATATTGAAAAAATAAAGGATCCGACTTATCAACGTTTTCCTCTACCACGGCACGCAAAAGCTGTAGAGAAAGTCACGATCAGGAGATCGTCTTCTTCAAACGACGACGGGGAGAGGTGTTGTGACCTTATCACAACGTAAAGATCTTTCGAAGGAGGACGCTCCACTATTCGAATGATCCAAAAGCAGTTAGAGAGAAGGACGTCGTATGCCGCAGAAACGGTTATCAGACTTCGCGAATCGTTCTAAGTAGTTATTCTTCTTCCCCTTTATATCTCCTCTACGTCGACTCCGAGATCGCGGAAGAAGCAAAGACGTCAACGGACTGAAGGAACTGCCGGATACCAACACAAGAGAGACTCTCCAATGTTATTTCTGCCATTATTCAATAGACCATGTTAATTAGATCATTTGTACGATTAGCGAGAATTAATGTTTCCCTGTGCTTGTATAATTCAATACGCTAGAGTCATACATAACTGCTTGGTGGAGGAATGATCTATATTGAGATTGTGATGTAAGCTATCGTTCGTTCGGTGTCGGGCGTGACAGCAGACGAACCGCTAGGGCAAACGCAACGCGGAGAACAGTCAGTATGCCCGTGACCACCTCAAGAGAGAGTACTGTATCGCTCCTTGAGCGCCTGCCCTTTAGGGGCTAGGCATTGCTTCTCCTTTGAAATGTGTACTACTAGTGATTCCGAATACCTGTTAAATAAAAGTAACTGATAAACGTCACGGCGCATACACACGATATAGCCATCGTCTGGAATCTGTAACTAAGATAAGTCCACCATGTCATAAGCCTCTTAGGTAACATCCTCATTGCCTCCCTTCTGGGCGTAGGATTAACGGTATTATGCCTTAAGCATTCATTTATATCGTCATGCCTTCAGCATACCTTACGTTTTGTCTTCAATATCAATCGAAGTGTAATTTAGTGCGTTAGACTTTCTTTACTTTAGAATGATAATCTTTGTGGCGAGATTAGGGAATAAATGTCGATGTGCGATTGTGTATAATTTCCTGCTGGTTAGGAAGATGAGTTATCATGATCTGTGGAGAAATATTCCATGCTACCAATTTATACTAATTCCACGCTACCAATTTGCCGCTCATTTAATTTGCCGCTCATTCATTAATCAATTTCGTGGACGTTGAAATGTCCCAGCTTATCTCTGGCTAACAAAAAATATAAGAAAGTGATCCTCAATCACGCCCGTCAAAAGAGAGCTAAAAGATGAAAAGAGAATAAAGAGTGACATACGAGAAGGCTCCATAACAACATCGGCATCTTTGGGATGCTTTATTTCCAATCAAGCCTGATACATATGATCTTAGCATTGGTTTTTCAAATGTCTTATAACTAACCCTATATATAGGACACCATGACGGTTCCCCCGTAAAGCCGGTACCCATTTCCGACACCTGGGTTGAGTGTGGTATTGTGCTTGAGCTTTCCCTTATACCCAACGGGGAAAATCTCCGCGCCAGCGCTGGGAACGAACCCGCGACTTCCAGCATACAAGTCCGATCCCTTAACCGCTGTGCCACGGAGAGCACTAAGGGTAGGATCACTTATTTAGCGCCAGCGTAGTTAGAGAAATTGATTTCTTTTATTTGCTTACTGAAGATTTTTAAAATTAAAGCTTAATATATATATTTTTCAAGCAAACATTACATAGGTAAATACATAGCAATAAAAATATATGTTTAGGTAGGGTTAATGTTTTTCGCAGGCTGAAGTCGCAATGTAATACATAGTGTATGCCCTGTGATTTTGGGTAAAGATTGCTTTATTCCAATCAAGTCTGAGTCATATCATCTTGTATGTTGGTTTTTCAAATGGCTTATAACTAACACCAGGACGCCATGACAGTTTCCCCGGTCAAGCCGGTACCAATTTCAGACACCTGTGTAGAGTGGGGAATTGTGCTTGAGTTCTCCCGTTACCCAACGGGGAGAAATCACTGCGCAGCGCCGGGATTCAAACTGCCGACACTTTCACGGAAGGGCGCGTTCTTAACTACTCGTGGCAACCGATAGACAATTTTTATTAGTGACGAAACACTACAATCTGCTTGTAAATTACTTTTTACAAATCTTTCAATTTTAATTGATTTTTTTTGACATGTAGTTAAAACATTGACGTTGAAACTTGAAACTGAGGGCTGACAGTGCCGGGTCTTTTGTAACAGCCTACAATACCCTCTGCAATGCTCACAATATTCATACAAGGAATTCAGCACCTGTTTACCAGACTTTCCCAATAAACTACTCAAGATCCACCAATCCTTGTCACAAGCTACCATTGGATGGCATTACTGGGATAACCAGTAAGTCTAAAATCACCCTCAGGCTTGGTGGGCCACTACAGCCCACTCTACATGACTGGCTCATTCCAGTCACTGTCTCTTAATTCAGGCACGAACACGAAAATTTTTTACGGGATTAATTATTGCCAAATTACCCTCCTGATCCAATCCTGCAAAACAGCTCATACCACAACCATCTTCAGCATATCTGGTATACCACTCATTTTCCCTTTACTGCTCAAATTTCACATTCATGAAACACACACTCTCTCTCTTGCTCATACTTACTATATTTCAGCACAAAATGTTCAATTGTTTCATCCACTTCCCTATTACACTCCCGACCTAATCTATTATTTCTCTCATTCTACCTCAACGTGCGTCTATTCACACTCAATGCTTTACACATCACAGCAAACAAGAGTTTGCTTCCAAAACTATCATCATAGAACATCTCACACTTGGTACTTTCTTTCGTATATACCAGATCAGTGTTGGCTTTCGCGTCATGCTAAGAATCCTCTTGTTCAATCCAAACTTTTTTGTTTGCTTCTCAATCTCTTCCCCCCCCCCCCCGCCCTTGCAATCCCACTGGGGTCCTTCACCTCCAACATTCGTTAAAAGCCAGTCATGCACAGTTATCCCAATTCTAACACAAATGATCTTTTCCATATATAGTTATCCTAGTAATGCGTCTGTTATCGTAGGCATTGCGAAAGTAATGATTAAAATTATCCTCAGAGGCGGAACCCGTTGATTCCTGTCCTGTCCCCAATAAAGTATGTATACTGGGAGCAGTGCTTCCACTTTAGGGTAAAATACCCCATTTTAGGGTAATCAGGGGTTGTCTAGGGTAGAGCTTAGGGTAAAGAAAATTTCGATTGTTTTTAGGGTAATTTGACTTTTGTCTGGGTAGCGCAGCAAAATTGTAGGGTAATTGCTTGTTTTCATACCAATTTCAACTTTGCTTTCAAGTATTACAATATACGTTGTGTAAGGTACATTGCGGAGGATAATTTGTATGAAAAAGTGCAATATGAGAGATCTTTGGAACAAGCGCAAATTTTGCCCGAACTCACTATTAATTTAGTCTTTTTTGCACACGACGATAAGGCATAAATTGATGTGCTCATCGCTGCATCTCTCTCAGATCTCTCTTCAGTTTAATGTTGCCAGATTTGCTGCATGAATAATACCTTGGTTAATTAATAGTATTGCCAATAATTAAAGTGATAGGCAACTTGACATAATGTTTTGAATTTTATGTTTTTAACCCTTACTAAACTAACTCGTAAATGTATCAAGATTTAAACCAAAACATCTGTGATCGTCGTTTACTGGAATTGTACAGCTACATAAGGTGTACAAAACGACGCTGCCGAGGAGCCGAGGGTAGGTAGTTTTGCTCCAGTCGAGTGCAACTGTGAAAGGTGCTGTCCCGTCCAGTGTTGCATTGTGACAAAATTTTGGTTAAGCCTTTTAATGAAAATGGAAGGAAGGATGGAGAAGCGAACAACTGTTTCGAGGCTGGTTAGAAACGTTTCACTCTTTTACCTCAACTAAAGATATGGCATACTGTACTATATGCTCAACTATCTTTACGTTTAGTAAATCTTAGATTATTCTTCATGCTATGAGTCAACACCACAAAAATCTCTAAGTGCAGAGAAGGAAAACACAAACCATAACTGTTCATTTTATCACGCGATCCAATTGACAAGTCAGCTGTAAAAATTGAATTGCGGATTTGTGCATATCTTTCTGAGCATAATTTGCCTATTTTGTTAAGCGATTCACTGCTAAAACTACTGAAAAAAATGTTTCTTAAAGAAAGTAAGCTTAGGGAAACAAAGAGCTTCAAACATTATTAGACAATGTTTCGGTAAACATCTACTAAGTGATCTTGTCGTTGTCAATGAACGTTTATATTCTGTATTGATTGATGAAACATCTGATCGCAGTAAAGCTAAACAGCTCGGAGTCATCGTCCAGTACTGGAGTGAGAGTAAAATTAAGAGCTCTTCTGTTCATCTTGTTGAAAAACAGGATAGCACAGCCAAGGATTGTTTACAACATTTGAAAACCATACTCTGTTTGGCTTCTTTGTTAAGAAAAAGGAATTTTCGAATTCTTCGAAAAAATGTTGGCTTGGTGGAAATGCAGGTATTGGGAGTGAATAAAAAAGCTTGTAAAACAGAAATCGAGGTTCTTCTTCCATTATTCTTGGCACCGTATAGGACTTACTAACGTAGCACTGATATTCTTGGAGGAGCTACAAGTATTCTACTGTAGGCTTTTGGCTTTTTTGACATGTAGGCTTCTGTCGAAAAATAAACCGGCCACAGGCCTAAATCTTTAATTCTAACGAGGCTCTTATTTGTGACTCAATGGGGCTAACTTTCAGCTTTGAGTAACATCGGCTTCGTCTTACATTACGTAAGTTATCTCTACACTCAGTTAAATTGGCACCAATTGAGTTTACTGACTGCGAAAATTTTAGTAAAGTCATATTACTTCATTTAGTGTATTACATTCTTTGCCCTGTTCTTTGTATGTGAACTTATTGTATTAGAATACAAAACTTTGTATGTGAACTTTGTATGTATTAGGGTGTATATGAACTTATTTCTCATCGAAATTCTTTTAATTTGTTTGCGCAAAAATTGCGAACCTATTTTTGTGTCGTGTTCCATGAATGAATGTTTCGAGTGTTACTTTTTCGTTAATTTCTTTTTACTATGTCTTTGCTTATCTCTGTTAGTCAGGATTAGATCACCTGGCCCCATATTTTACGCTCATTGAACAGAGTTGTAACCAGGTAATCAAAAAAAGAAGAGAAACGATAGCGAAAGCAAAATAAAATTGCTGCGCGTATCGTGACATATATATATGACTTCATTAAGTCAGGGAATTTTATTTTCTAATATCCGCATGACCCTGATATTGTGTGATGTTTACACCTATAAACATGGAAACATTGAATATTTTCATCTAATACCAGCACTGGGCCTTTTTGATATTTTAGGGTAATTTATGCATTTTTAGGGTAATCTTGAACAAAGTTTTAGGGTAGGAACTGTTAGACCCGTGGAAGCCCTGACTGGGAGGACATTGGTGGAATGCATTCGATTGCAGGTATTCGAAGTGAGAGGTTCAGTCTCGTCTTCGGAATTGTGATCGTGTTTTTGCTATTATCGAGACGCAAAACCTTTTGAAGCAGTTACCGCCAGACCGGCGTGCAAAGTTAACTGCTGACCCTCCAGACGGAGGATTGTCGCCTCCAATCATGCCTCCAAAGTTGAAACCCAACTTGGCAAACACCAGAGAGGAACCGGAAGATCAGGATGAACTGAGTGAGGACGTGATCAGTGCCGACGATGTGGAACTGGAAGATTACAGGGCAAGAGAGAGAAGTCAATCTGAGCTACCGGGGACGGCAGTGATAGAAGGAACCTGGTTCAAAGAAAACAATAAAGCAAAACGGACAAGGACAACAACAGAAACCTCAAGTGACTCGGCTCGGGACACGGCCAGAAAATACATTGCAACAGAAAAAGGAGACAAACCATATCCAAACTGCCCCAGTAATAAAACACAGGAATCTCTAGGAAAAAACTGCACGGTGATCATTAAACAAGTTGAATCAAGTGAGATCAACTGGGATTCAAAGAAAAAAATAACACTTGACCCTATCTGTGTATCAAAAGGATTAGACTCTGTGCTAGACTACAGTGCGGTGAAAGACGTCCGAGTCAACAAACGTAGAAATGTTATTGCTGTAGAATTCAAGAGCTCAACCACCCAAGAGATTGAAAAACTTCTACAAGTGGGACACATTGGAGAGTATGCTGTTAAGTGCCACTTACCTACAGCAGAAGAGCAAAACACTGTTTATGGAGTGATTGGCCCCATTGGAGAGGATGTTGACCTGGAAGAGTTGCAGTCAGTAGCCAGCTGTGAGGGAGCAAAAATAAGGAAAATGCAAAGAATCTACAAGTTTTCAAACGGATGCAAGGAACCTACACGGTCAGTAAAGGTAATGTTTGGCACAAAAAATATTCCGCAGCATCTGAGACTTGGTTTTGTGCAATACAAAGTAAGGCTATTTGAGCTCCCTCCTCTTCGATGCTATCGATGTCAGAGACTGGGACACCTGGCCAGTGGATGCGCAGCCCCAATGAGATGTCTAATCTGCAGTGGAAATCACCCCAAGGAAAATTGCCAGGCTGCATTGCCAAAATGTGCAAACTGTGGAGGTCAACATGTTGCATGTGCAAGAGAGTGCCCAATGATGCAAGATGCAGCAAGACTACAGGCCCTGCAACAGGATGGTTTCACCTTTTATGAGGCTCGCAAGCAAGTGATGGAAGAGAGAAAAGCAAAACAAGGGCAAAGAAGTACTGGAAATGCAAGTCAACTAAATCATGCAGGAACATTCACACATTATACAGTGCCCTCTGGAGATGCTAGCCTCAACTCAAGCTCAAGAAATATAGCAAATTTGACACCAAACCATCCTTTAGAGACAGTGGAAGTTGAGGTTGATGTCCATCAAACGCAGGGGTCCTACTACATCCCTAGAAAAGTACCTTGCCATAAAGAGTCTTACGCAAATGCAGTGATATCCCATATGCCAAATCAACAACACCAAAAATCCTGCAGTGAAAGGATGGAAGCAAGCATTATGCAAAGCGTCAAAAAAACTGTAAGTAATGAACTAGAGAAAGAGATTATTGAAAAGTGCCAAAATTTAGTGCAGACAGCAGTTCAGCAAATATTTGCAAAAATAACCAAATTCATAAGTGAAGCACTGTCTACCAACTTATCAAAGGAAAACAAGAAACAAAGAGACTTACTTCTCATTGGAATGGCACGGAACCACTTTGGAGCCCAGATTGGAGAGGCTCTCCTTGGACAATTTTGCCAATCAGAGGACACGTCTCAGACGGTGATGGCTACGCAGGACCAAGTTCCAGTAAGGGGAAAGGAGGCTGCAGTGAAGAACCAGGAAGGCCTACTAGAAAGAAGTGAAAGTGTAAAGCAAGTGTCCTCTGCAAGTGTTGGGGCAAGGAAAAGGCCCCAGAAACAAAGAGTTGCAACCAGAAAACTTGGCCTGTAGAACATGAATTCCACCTTTTTACTCAAGAATCAGAAACTGAAGAGACAACCGAACATGGAAAATAAGCTCATACTGGTACAGTTCAATTGTAATGGTATATCTAGCAAACTGTCAGAACTTAAGCTCTACATTTATACTAACAAACCTGACATTGTTTGCTTATGTGAAACCTGGCTAAGTCAGAATGAGCCAAAATTTGTGGGATACCAGGCGGTGTGGTTGCATCGGGATATTGCTCCTAGAGGAGGTCTAGGAATATTAATCCGCGATGATATTGGATATTCTGTAAATGAGCTTGACATATTTCAAAATGGAAGGTTGGAAATTTGTTCTATTCAAATTAGTTCCTTTGTAGGAAGAGTAGATGTTTGTAATATTTACAATGCCAATCATAATGTACAACTTGAAGAATTTGTGCATTATTTTTCTCAAATGTCTAATAATTTTATTTTTGTTGGGGACTTTAATGCTCACTCTCCAGTCTGGGATCACAGAGGAAGGCACAATTTCACAGGAGCAAGCATTGAGAGATTGATGGAAGTATGCCCAGTGGGCTTATTGAACCCTTCTGATCTTCCAACATATATAGACAGACGAACTGGTTCTGCCTCGACCCTTGATCTGTGCTTGGTTTCTCATTCACTCCTTATACAAGGGAACATACGTAGGGGAGCTGATCTGGGAAGTGATCATTTTCCTATTGAGTGTGTTTTTGGAGTGCGCATTACAAAATCTGACCCAGCAGGTCCAAAGCGCTGGATTCTTAAGAATGTTAGGTGGAGGGATTGGTCCACTGAACTAGGAAAGTGTCATATTATTGTCTGTCCTACAAGTGTTTATGATTTACATGATAATTTTGTTGCTAATCTAAATAATTGTTCATTGAAAGTTTTCTCCCAAACCTCAGGGAAACCTAAGTTACATAGGAAAACTCCTTGGTGGGATGCAGAGTGTGCAGCAGCAGTTGCTAGGAGACGCAAAGCAAAGAACATTCTGTCTAAGACTCCAAACACTGTAAATCTGGAAGCATATCTCAAGGCTGAAACACATGCCAAAAATGTCATTAAAAGTAAAAACAAAACAGCTGGAAATCCTTTGTTCAAACACTGAGTTCTGATACAAATGTTGCACAGGTATGGAGAGTAGTGCGTAGCATGAGCGGGCTAACAACACCCAGATCTAGTTTTCCAATAGGCAGCACAAACAGCACAAATTCAGAGAGGGCAGAACTGTTTATTGAACACTTCACAAGACATAAAATCACAACATCGGATTATTCTGCAAACACCATTAGAAGCAGGATCAAAAATATTGAGCACATGACAATAGATGAAAATTGCCACAATGCCCCCTTGGTGTTGTTTGAAATTAAGAGAGCATTGGAGGGGTTGAGACAGACCAGCCCAGGGAGTGACAATATTCCTTATGCTATGCTTCAGAAGTTGCCTGATCTGTTCCTTAACAGGTTGCTATACCTATTTAATACAAGCTTCTTCTTGGGAGTTGTGCCAACCTCATGGAAGACTGGTATCATGTGTCCAATAAAGAAACCAAACAAAGATCAAAATTCTGTTCAGGGCTATCGTCCAATAACCCTCCTGCCATGTATTGCAAAAGTGATGGAGAGAATTCTGAAAGTTCGGTTAAATCATTTTCTTGAGTCTCATAATGTGTTCTCTGTATATCAAACTGGCTTTAGGCGTGGGAAATCAACGACTGATGCACTGGTGCTCATCAGTAATTTTATTAGACGATCTATTAAAAATAAATATCTCTGTGCAGTAGTATACCTAGATTTAGAGAGTGCATATGACTGTGTTTGGCATGATGGGTTGATATATAAGCTATTGAATGTGAACTGTGATATTAGGACAGTGAAATGGATTCAGGCTTATTTAAGGAACCGAACTGTTAAAGTTAGGATTAATTCAACACTGTCTACAGAAAGAGTTCTTGGCTGTGGTTTACCTCAGGGGTCTGTCCTGAGTCCTCTCCTTTTCAATGTCATGTTGCATGATTTGCCTTGCTGTACTGATGTAGAAGTGGTGTCTTATGCGGATGATATAACTATACTATGTTCGGCCGAGTCATTGCCTAGAGTTAAAACAAAAATGCAGAACATGTTGGATAAACTTGATAGATGGCTGAAAACTTGGAAGCTCAAAGTCAATCCTGTTAAAACTAAATACCAACTATTTCATAACAAAAGAGGATACTATGATGTAGAGTTGAGACTGTGTAACTCTCTTATCTTGCCTATTGTGAACCAGAGAGTGTTAGGGGTGGTTTTTGATGCACCTAAGCTAACACTGCACGGCCATGTTGAGTACATTCGAGCTGACTGCCTAAAGAGGATTAATGTTATGAAAGCTCTATCAAGCTCTAAATGGGGATCATCTCAAATGCTACTGAGAAGGTTATATATGGGATTTATTAGAAGCAAAATTTCTTATGCTGCTATCATTTATCCTGAATTTAATAAGAAGTACATGAGCATTTTAAATGTTTTGCAGAATGCTGCCCTGAGATGTATTGTGGGTGCATGGAAGACCACCCCTATCTGCTCTCTTGAAGTTGAAGCCTTTATGATGCCTCTCAATTTGTATTTTAAGTTTCTCATAGTGAAGTGGGGCTGTCAAAAACAATGTAATTTGGGATCTAGGGAAGTCTCCTCAATGCTAGACTTGTTTGCTGCGTCAGAAAGAAGCGACATTTCTGTTAGGTTAAATAAGATTCTGTGTGATACCCATCTGGAGATACATCCAAAACCATGTAGAATTTCCTTGTATGCCATTCCACCTGTGACAGAGCTCAATAACTTAATTTCCTGTGATGTGCCAAATAGGGAATCATGGTTGCCAGCTGAGGCTAATGTAAACTTTGAGATGTTTTTGGCTAGGAAATATAGTAACCTTGAGAGGATTTACACTGATGGGTCCAAAGTAGCAACAGGATCAGTGGCTGCTGCCTTGTATGTTGCATCATCTGGGATGGCAACTTCCTGGCGGATGAACCCGTCTCATTCAGTTGTAGGAGCTGAGTTGTTTGCCATATTACAGGCTTTGAAATACATTCAAAACAAACCAGGGAACAGCTATGTCATATTGAGTGACTCACAGACGGCACTTGGACTGCTGCTAAATAATAAAAAGGATGCATATAGAGAATTTTGTTTGGAAATCAAATTACTGATGTTAAACTCCTCTCATTCAGTACATTTGCAGTGGGTCCCTGGTCACTCAGGTGTTCAGGGAAATGAAATCGCAGATAGATGTGCAAAGCTTGGCCATCAAAATCTCAAATGCGTTTGGACAAACCTCCATTGTGAGGAGTTTCTAAGTCAAATTCGGAACCAGTTCCTTAATGTCTGGACGCACCAATGGCATACACAAGTTGACTCCTCCGGCAAGGGTCGCTTCCTCAGAGATTTGTTGGATAGACCGAGGAGGCTAACATATAAGGGGGAAACTCATAGACGAATAGAGTGTGCAGTTAGCAGACTGCGTACGGGGCACGCTGGTGTGTTGGCACATCTCTTTAGGTTTAATATGAGTCCATCTCCTAACTGTGAAGCATGTGGTATTCCTGAGACTGTTGAGCATTTCCTATTGCACTGTCATAAGTATTCTAGGCAAAGGAATGTGCTAACCTTGCAGCTTGACCGCATGGGTGTGGAAGTTGGCCTCAAAAACTTGTTGGGCTGTGGAAACCACACAGTCAATGTTCAAAGGAAAATAACTCATTTACTTGGCAGCTTCCTTAGAGGCACTGATAAATTGGATGTACTTTGAAAGTTACAATGTAAAAAAAATTCCTGAACTCTCCTTATCAAATGGCTTGAGTAGCACTTAAATCAGTCTTATGACGAGCTCCATTTAAATGTTTATGTTGGCCACATGAGACAGCTTCTTGTAAATGAAATTATACATTCTAAGTGATGTCACCGCTTCTGTGTGAAATTGTGGAAAAAAATTGTGTGTATTTGGATGTTAAACCACTCACATCTGATCACCTTGGCTCTGACTGGGCGCAAGCTCTGTGCTGCATAAAGTTCAATGAGAACCTCGTCAAAGCCTTGAATACAGCACTGAAGATACCAGGTCCGACGGGTTTCTGTTGAAGAAAACCAGCGACTTTATGAGGAAGACCTCTCTTCCTCCACCCCGACTATCATCATCATCATCATCATCATTGGTGGAATGAATGAGCAGGTTACAGATAATGCACCCATAAATTTTTTGATTGATGAACGTGAACTGCAAATGGAAGACGAAATCACTTGTGAAGAGATTGTAAGTTTTTTGAAGAAAGTGAAAAATGGAAAGGCATGTGGCCCTGATAAGATTCCATATGAGTTCTATAAATTTGGAGGAGAGAATGTGGTCAGTATGTTGAAATGTTTATTTGATGAGATATGGAAGAGTGAAAGAGTACCGGATGACTGGAACAAGTGTAATGTAGTTCTGTTGCATAAGGGTGGACATAAGAGTATGAAAGAACTTAAAAATTACAGACCAATTGCACTGGGTGACACTGTATGTAAGATATTTTGTGGTATTTTGAATGAGAGAATGAAAAATTTAGTTGAGGAATTAGGAGTCCTAGGTGAAGAACAGAATGGTTTTAGGCAGGATAGACGTGGGGAAGATAATCTGTTTGTAGTGAGTGAAATAATTGAGCGAATGAGGAAGGATGATAAGAAGGTGTATTTAGCATTCCTGGATATTGAAAAAGCGTATGACAGAGTGGATCGGGTTAGGCTCTTTGAAGTTCTGAGAAAAGTTGGGTTTAGCAGAAAAATAGTAAAAATTCTACAAAGTCTGTATGAGAACACAAGCGCTATATACAGGTTAGGAAATTTGGAAACGGGGCAAGTGAGGAGTGTTAGAGGAGTGAGACAGGGCTGTACTCTGTCTCCCCTGTTGTTTGGATTGTACACAGAAGAATTAGCAGTTCGACTGAGAAGGAGTGGCTTAGGACTGAAAGTTGGTAATGAGAGACTGAGCTGTTTGTTGTATGCTGATGATGTGGTTGTGGTTAGTGGATGTGGACATGAACTGCAAAGGATGCTTGACATTGTGAACGGATATAGTACAGATTTCAAGATGAACTTCGGTGCCGACAAAAGCAAGGTTATGGTTATAAATAGTGAAGAGACTGATAGAGACAGACTGTGGAATATTGGAGAAATCAGAATAGGTAGAACAAAAGAATACAAATATCTAGGTTGTATGATAAGTGAAGATGGATGCACTAGAACTAAGGGTGAGAAAGTGGCAAAAGCTATGCAGTGGAGTGGACGATTAAGTAGCGTGGCCAGATACAGAGCAAACAAGTATGAATATGTGAGAGGAATGTGGAAGTATGTAGCTGTACCTAGTGTCATGTATGGTATGAGTGCTCTTGCCTGGAATGGAAGTGATCTTGAAAAGCTGGATGTAATACAAAATAAGGTAGGACGGTTAGCATTGGGTGCTCCAAAATGGACAGCTACAGAAGCCATTAGAGGTGACCTTGGGTGGAGCCTATTTTCAGAAAGAATGATGAAGGCAGTGCTGAATTATAAGGTGAGAATTGAAAGAATGCAGAATAGCAGATGGGTAAAGCGAATTTTTGAATGGAATCTGAGTGTAAGCTATTGGGAGAAAGTGTGTTGGGGGCATGCAAGGAAGCTTAGTATGCAAAAGATTATCCATGTTAGAATTGGGAGACCTGTGGATGACTGGAGTTTAATAAATCCTGGAGGTGTAGGGCCTGAGTGGGACTGCAAGAGGTGGAAGAAAGAGATTGAGAGGAAAACAAAAGAGTATGGATTGAATAAGTGGAGGCTTAGCATGATGCGGAAGCCTACACTTGACTGGTATATGAAAAAAGAAGCACCTAAGTTTGAGATGTTCTATGATGGTAGTTTTGGAAGTCAACTCTTGTTTGCTGTGAGATGTAAGTCATTGAGTGTGAACAGACGTACATGGAGGTGGAATGAGAATAACAACAGATTATGTCGGCAGTGTATTAGTGGAGTGGAGGAAACAATTGAGCATTTTGTGCTGGAATGTAGTAAGTATGAGCAAGAGAGAGAAAGTTTTATGAATGTGGTGCTTGAGCAGTATGGAGAGAATGAGTGGTATGCCAGATGTGCTGAAGATGATTGCGGTATGAGCTGTCTTGCTGGATTGGATCAGGAGTGCAATTTGAGTATCATTGAAGCTATGAAATTGTTTCTTATGCGTGCCTGGAGTAAGAGACAGTGACTGGAATGAGCCAGTCAGGTAGAATGGTCAGTAATGACCCAATATGCCTGGGGATGGTATTTTGACGCACTGGCTATCCCAGTGACGCCATCCAATGGCAGCTTGTGACAAGGATTGGTAAATCCTGAGTAGTTTAGTGGACAAGTCTGGTACCAGGCGCTGAACTCTTTGTGTGATAACTGTGGAGGGAATTGTAGGCCGTTGTAAAGGCCCCGACGCTGTCGGCCCTCAATTTCAAGTTCAAGTTCCTGTCCTGTCCTGTTCCTGATGCTACGGTTGGTGATACGATATGGTGTGCACTTGTGCTTCTGATCCTCTGACGGAAATTGTGGTGAATTAAAGTGAAGTTGCTGAAAAACTGGTATAGTTTGTATATTCACGCGAGTACAGTGTGTGACTTTGTTTGTAGTGGTCGTGAGAGTAGTTTTTTTGTTGCGTGAGAGTTGAGATTGAGCATTTATGTGGTGACTTGCAATTTTTGACTGAGGTGTTTTGACTGGTAAGCTTTTTGGTAAATCTGAAGGATATGTCAGTTATCGATTTTCCCCTTTTTGGTGCCTGAACCTAATTAATAGAATCAAAATAAGGTAAATGTTGAGGACTTGACCATAATCGATTTTCCACTTTTTGATCAACAAAGATTGTTGATCAGACCAAAATAAACAAGTTTTCTTCAATGCACTTTCCGGCGGAAATGAGTATTTTAAAAGTTATGGCGTTAAATGAGTTACCGGAACTCCAGTGTGCATCACCCTATTACAAACGTAAAGAGGTTGGGTCGTGAGGGGTAGCCACAGTTCTTTTAGTTTTATAGTTTTCACTAAAAGAACTGTTGCTACCCCTCACGACCCAACCTCTTTACGTTTGTAATAGGAGGTTTGCTCTTCGTCGGCTTGGTTGGCGCGCGGGAACGCCTGTTTACTTTCACGTCGGACCGCGCGGTGTATTTTTCCTCGCCTCAAACACTGGAGTTACGGTAACTCATTTAATGCCATAACTTTTAAAATACTTATTTCCGCCGGAAAGTGCATTGAAGAAAACTTGTTTATTTTGGTCTCATCAACAATCTTTATTGATCAAAGAGTGGAAAATCGATTATGGTCAAGTCCTCAACATTTACCCAAAATGAACAAGTTTTCATTTATAAACTTTCCATCTCAAATGAGTATTTTACAATTTATAGCGGTAAATTTAGTTTCGTCTTTGATGACGAATGCGCTCGAATAAACAGCTATTCATCGATTTTCGAATTTTTGTTGCTTAAATCATGGTAATAACATCGAAATAAACAACTTTTCTTCTATACACTTTTTTCGTCAAATGAGTATTTAACGAGGTATAGGGTAATTCATCAAATATCGAACTGAACTGATTATCGAACAACTTTGGAAATATGCGCGTAATAAATTTAGTAAGCATCCAAACTTGCTCAGTGCCAGTGATCTTACATCTAAAACTCCTATTTTAGTGATAAAAACTCATTTCTGTGAGCTGCAAACTGCTACCAGCTGTTGCGAACGCATTTTCTGTACAACCCTTACAAATTGGTCGAATTTTTTCACTCGAAAAATCTTACGCACCTCGGGAAAATTGCGACGGTTTAATTGTTGTTGGGTCACCGTCAACCTCCCGTCATAACTAGAGAGTAGTGTTGTCATATGATGTTCTGTTACTGTATTTTTTTCTTTTCCGCCAAAAACTTGATAATTATTCCATGTTCGACATTCAGTTCCTTTTTCATGTCAGTATTAAATACTGAACAAAGGTGTTCGAATCAAAATTCCTTAAAAATCATGAATTTATGCCTCGAACAAAGCTTTTCGATTCTTAATTCTTTTAAATAACTGAATCGATCTATTGAACGCCTGTTTTATTTCATTAAAATATTGTATTAACGCTTGATAATAACATTGAATAGTTGAAGATGGGAATTCTGGTGAGGGGCTATCAATCATCTGCTGGTGTTCCAAAGCCCTCAAGATCATCAAGTCTGGCTACATTTACTGATGATCAATCCCTTGCCAAGAAAATTGATGCAAGCATCAATAATAATTCATTGACGAGTGCTTTACACTCTACTCCAAAAAAGGTCACACAGGTTGATGATCACAATGATGGTTCAACAAACACTGCAAATGAAACATCGACATCATATTCAAATTTTGATAACTCTCCATTCAAATGCATCTTGAAAATAAGTAATGAGACAGTTATTTCAAACAAACAAACAAAACAAACATCGGCATCTTTGGGATGCTTTATTTCCAATCAAGCCTGATACAAATGATCTTAAGCATTGGTTTTTCAAATGTCTTATAACTAACACTATATATAGGACACCATGACGGTTCCCCCGTAAAGCCGGTACCCATTTCCGACACCTGGGTCGAGTGGGGTATTGTGCTTGAGCTTTCCCTTATACCCAACGGGGAAAATTGCAGCGCCAGCGCCGGGATACGAACCCGCAACTCCAACATACAAGTCCGATCCCTTAACCGATGTGCCACCGCGAGCACTTCCAAGAAAATCCAGTGCACCAAAGAAAAAAAGAATGAAAGAAAAACGTTTATTTTCCAAGTGGCCACATGAGGTGTACAAATAGATAGACCATACGAGGCATATTAATGGACAAAATATACGAGGCATACTAATAGACAAACCATACGTGGCGTGCTAATAGTCTAACAAAAGTTCCATACGAAGAGAACTAATTGACAAACCATCCTGTTCGAATCAAAATTCTTGTTCGATTCCTGTTCAATATTGATGAAATTATGTTACTAAAGAATTCAATTTTTAGAACAATAAATACATTTCAATAATCTACGTTGTCTTTCAAGCGACATCACAGAACAAGAAAGCAACTGTTCAAGAATAACCTTGAGGCCCGCAAGAGTTATTCAGAGCAAAAGTTACCGATTTATGAAGGTTGTTTCTAGACACACGTGATTTCTGTTCGATATTTGATGAATTACCCTAGCGGTAGGTTTGGTTTCGTCTTTGATGACGATCGCGCTGGAAGCGTGTGCGCATTGCAGTGTTGCTGTCCGACGTGCTCCTTGAATTACTTGCCACTTCAAACACTGGAGTTGCGGTAAGTCATTTACCGCTATAACTAATAAAATACTCATTTGAGACGGAAAGTGCATAGAAAAAAACTTGTTTATTTTGATCTAATTAACTATGCTCAGGCATCGAAATTTACAAAATCGATAACTGACATATCCTTCAGATTTACCAGCTTTTTTTGCATATAAAGAGTATAGTGTATGACATTGTAGAAAGTGACTGTGTGAGTAGTAGGTAATATTTTTGTTTCTTTTTGTTTGATAACTTGATTTTCAGTAGATTTGGTGAGTGTAGACTTCTTCTGCCTGTGAAATTTGTACTAGATAGAAGTCTGTGTTTGAGAATGGCAAGAAATAGGACTGGTTGTAGGAAGGGAGGTGCAAGTGGAATGGATGAGGAGATTGAGTGCATGACTTGTAAAGAGTGGGTAGATATAGATGCATGCAAAGGTTTGAGAGAGATGAGTTGGAGAAAGTTGAGTGATCTTGTGTTTATGTGCTGGAAATGTTTGAATGATGAGAGTTAGAAGTGGAAAGAGGAGGTTGAGAGATTGACAATTCTGATGGTTGCTTTAGAGGCTGACTTGAAGGATGAAAGGAAGCTGAACAAAGGAAAGAATGAGAATGGTGCAAATGCAGTGAATGATGAGGTAAATGATGGTACAAGGAGTGCAAATGTTATGGAAGATGAGGCAAATGATGGTGTAAATGAAGTGGATGATAAGGCAAATGATGGTGCAAGGAGTGTGAATGCAGTAAATGATAGTGCAAATGTGACTGATGAGAATAGAAGGATGAATGAGCATGATGAAAGAGGTACAAATGGAAAGAGAGTGAATGAGCAACCTGTTGATGTGCCACATGAGGTGCAGGAGCCTGTAGTGGAAGCATGCCACATGAGGTGCAGGAGCCTGTAGTGGAAGCAAATGAAAGGAAGATGAATGGAAAGAATGATCTGAGTGAAAGAATTGAGCAAAAGAGCAGCATGAAACGGTAAGTAAGACCTATGATTAGAATATGTGGGGATAGCATGGTGAAGAATGTTGATAGGTTCATATGTATGAGTGACAGTAGTGGATGTACAAGCATGAGAGGGAAAGGAGTGGAGGAGATTTGTAGGCATGCTGAGAGAGTGATAGATGGAATGAATGAAGGAATGGTTGTACTGCAAAGAGGTGGCAATCGGTTTCTTGAATGTGGGAGAGAACGGTGAATGAAATTATGAAAGTTGTTGAAAGGGCACGGAAGAAGAATGTTAGAGTGGCTATGACCAGCCTGTTGAGAAGGCCTGCATGTGATGAGGAGTATGAAAGGGTGCGAAAGGAGGTGAATAGGGAGGTGCATGAAAGGAGGTCAATGTGAAGTTTAATGCAACCACGGAAATTAATAATTATATTCCAAACAATCACTAAAGGAACCTTTTTAAGAAAGTTTTACAAGAATGACATTCTGCTTGCTGATGCTTTATTTTTGAATTATTGAACTTTGAAGTTGGCCTTCCCGCGCCAAAGGAAGCGAGCGTAATTCAATTATAAACAGAAGCTAACCCCGTATTACAAACGTAAAGAGGTTGGGTCGTGAGGGGGAGGCACAGTTCTTCTAGTGAAAATTATAAATAAAGCTTCTAACCCACCCATTTGGGTGAAGACCGCAATCTTGTTTACATCGGGTCGAAGATGGCGACCACCATGGGCGCCGCCATCTTGGGCCCGATGTCAACAAGATTGCGATCGTCACCCTAATGGGTGGGTTAGAATCTTTATTTATAATTTTCACTAGAAGAACTGTGCCTCCCCCTCACGACCCAACCTCTTTACGTTTGTAATAGCTTCCGTTATTAATTAAATTCCGTTTCACGCGCTCGCTTCTTTTGGCGCAAAGGCCAACTTTGAAGTTCAATTATTTGAAAATAACGCATCAGCGAGCAGAATGTCATTCTTGTAAAACGTTCTTGAATGGGTTCCTTTAGTGATTCCTAAGATCGGAATCCTTATTTTCCGTGGTTGCATTAAACTTCACATTGACCTGAAAGGATTATGAGTATGAAGGCTGAGAGTATGAGAAAGCGTGAATTGGGTTCCAGCTTCCTTGATATGGATAACGTGATCCAGAGTGGATGTTTTCGTGGAGATGGAGTCCACCTTACACAAGAAGGTGAGATGAAACTCTCCTGGAGATACATCCAGTGGATTGGGTCTACTCATATTGCAATGGAAGGTGGAACATCCGAACAGGATGAATGAAAAGCTGTCCAAGCAAAAATGAAAATGTTGGGAATTGTCCAATAGTGTTGAGAGATTTGGATGTATAAATGTGCGTGGATGGAATGCAGGAAAGTTAGATGACCTTGTAGCAGAATTTGAGAATGGGAATTTGGATTGTGTTGGTGTAGTAGAGACCCAAATGCGTGATATAGTCAGTTTAACATGTAAGGAGAATAAGTATCATATGATAGGAAAAGGGCTTGTAAATTAGCAAAAAAGAGGTGGTGGAGTTAGTCTGATTGTAAAGAATGCTCTAAATTGGAAATTAGAAGAACTTCCTGTTAGAAATCAACCTGAAAGTGAAGATTTGTTAGCAATTAAGTGTGAAAGAATGCATGCCAGAGAATGTATTGTTGTGATTGTATGTTATATGACAACTGATGGGATTTTAGCTCATGAAGAGAATGTAAAAAAGTATGAAATATTAACAAGGATTGTATGAGAACACTGCAGGTGCCCTCTGATTGTGATGGGTGACATGAATGGCCATGTTGGTATACTTGGTAAGCCGGTGAATGCAAATGGACAAAAATTGATAGATTTTTGTGATGAGAATGAACTTGAAAACCTGAATGTCACAATAGGAAATGGCTTGCATACATGGCAAAGCAGGGAATGGAAAACTGCAATTGACTTTATGATTGTGAATTCTAGAGCAAGAGAGTGTGTCAATGAAATGTTTGTAGATAAAGATGATTTTGATATTGATAGTGACCATAAGATGCTTGTGCTTGAATATAACTGGGGTAGAAAGGAGTCAATGCAGAAGGTCAGTAGTGTGAAAGAAAGTTGGCAGATAAAAATGGCAAACTGGAAAGAATTTAAGAATGAATTGAGTAGGTGTAACTGGAACAGATGCGGAAATGTAAATGACATAAATGGTGAGATTGGAAGAACCTTGTATGATGTGGCAGAGCAAAAGATTGGTAGAATAAAATTAGGACAGGGACAGGAAATGCTAGGTGGTTTACAAGTGAGATAAAGGAAGAACAAATGAGAAGAAAGACTTTAAATAAGAAACAATGCAGTATGAGGAAAATTTATGAAAGAAACAGAATTACTGAGGATGAATGGCAGAATGCATGGAATGAGTACAAGGACCAGCAGAAGAAAGTAAGGAGAATGATTAATGAGGCTAGAGTTAAAGAGGAGAGACACCAAGTTGAAAATTTAAGAAAGAAAGGTCCGGATGGAATAAAAGATTGGCATAAGTTTATACAAGGTAATGATAGAGGTAGTGAAGTTCAAGTTGATGAATTAGTAGTCAATGGTTGCAGTTTGCAAGATAGGATGCAAATGGTGAAAGCAGTTGAAGAATACTGGGAGGACATTGGTGGAATGAATGAGCAGGTTACAGATGATGAACCCGTAAATTTTCTGATTGATGAACGTGAACTGCAAATGGAAGACGAAATCACTTCTGAAGAGGTTGTAAGTTTTTTGAAGAAAGTAAAAATGGAAAGGCATGTGGCCCTGATAAGATCCCATACGAGTTCTATAAATGTGGAGGAGAGAGTGTAGTCAGTATGTTGAAATGTTTATATGATGAGATATGGAAGAGTAAAAGAGTTTGATGACTGGAACAAGTGTAATGTAGTTCTGTTGCATAAGGGTGGACATAAGAGTATGAAAGAACTTAAAAATTACAGACCTATTGCACTGGGTGACACTGTATGTAAGATCTTTCGTGGTATTTTGAATGAGAGAATGAAAAACTTGGTTGAGGAATTAGGAGTCCTAGATGAAGAACAGAATGGATTTAGGCAAGATAGACGTGGGGAGGATAATCTGTTTGTAGTGAGTGAAATAGAAATAATTGAGCAAATGAGGAAGGATGATAAGAAGGTATATTTAGCATTCCTGGATATTGAAAAGGCGTATGACAGAGTGGATCGGGGTAGGCTCTTTGAAGTTTTGAGAAAAGTTGGGTTTAGCAGAAAAATAGTAAAAATTGTACAAAGTCTGTATGAGAACACAAGCACAATATACAGGTAGGAAATTTGGAAACAGGACAAGTGAGAAGTGTTAGAGGAGTGAGACAGGGCTGTACTCTGTCTCCCCTGTTGTTTGGATTGTACACAGAAGAATTAGCAGTTCGACTGATAAGGAGTGGCTTAGGACTGAAAGTTGGTAATGAGAGACTGAGCTGTTTGTTGTATGCTGATGATGTGGTTGTGGTTAGTGAATGTGGACATGAACTGCAAAGGATGAACTTTGGTGCCGACAAAAGTAAGGTTATGGTAATAAATAGTGAGTGATGAGACTGATAGAGACAGACTGTGGAATATTGGAGAAATCGGAATAGGTAGAACAAAAGAATACAAAAATCTAGGTTGTATGATAAGTGAAAATGGATGCACTAGAACCAAGGGTGAAAAAGTGGCAAAAGCTATGCAGTGGAGTGGACGGTTAAGGGGACCGTCTTAGTCAGAATCAAGAAAATGGCCGTCCCGTTTTTTGTATGGTATCTAGATCTATGAAATTTGGCATACGTATGTATTTTGGAAAATAAATAGGGGCTGCATCAAACACTTTTTTCCATTTTCGCCATAATGGCAGAGATAATGGGAGAAAGTGGGGAGGGAAATGGAAATTTTTCAAGCCACTTCTTCTCAAAAAGTCACTAACGTAGAGTAATGATTTAAGTATCTCATTGGATGCACAAAGGGTTGCTGAATAAGGAGTCAGAGGATTATTTTGAAATTCATAATAGTTTAGTTGTTATGGTGTTTTTAAAAAAAAATTCAAAGAGTGATTCATTTTTCCGTAGATTTTTTAATGTAACTAAGACACCGTTATGAAATTCAATGAAATCCTCTGACTCTTTATGCAGCAACTCTTTGCGCATCCAATGATACCAACAGCATTGCTCTACGATCACTAGTTTCTGAGAAGAAGTGGCTTGAATATTGACATTTAAGTTGTTCATAAAACGCATTTTAGTACAGAAAACAGATTTTTTCATTTTCAAGCTATTACTAAGAAATCAGCGCAGGTAACGTTATGAAAGCAATTCTAAAATATTTTCTTGACTTTGGCAATCTTTCATTGTAGTATTTTGTGGTTCCTTGTTGAAACCGGTACCACAAGTGGTACCAGGGGCCAGGTACCAAGCATGAGGATCAGGGGGGACGCAAAGCTTAGGTGCACCGGAAAGGAGCGCTTCGATCCTAACTAAGCTTAGCAGATGCAGTCTAGCTACTGAGCTTGAAAGGCAGCTTCAGCAAATCGTTTGACATCATACTCGCGTCGGCTTTCATCTTACACTGAACAGCTGCATGGCCAGCAGTCCTATTTATGTCTATGGCACAGGAGGGGGGGGGGGGAGCTCTGTGGGAGGTACCGAGATCAACGTTGCCAAATCGTAAAAGCTCTTGAAGACTGAGTGATGAATACATATGTCTTTCGAAATGAACAGTCTGTGAGCAATATCTAAGTGGAATAATTTGGCACACGAGCGCTGACACGTCATGCGACCCTCCCCCGCCTCTTCTTCTCCCTTCGTTTACTCGCCTCAGATGCTTCAGATGCTTCCAAATTTTTTACTGCTTATCAATTGTGCATTGCTCTACCAAATTAAGCAATAAAAAAAATTCTGCCAATTTTGGACTTCTGACTAGACGGTCGCCTTAAGTAGTGTGGCCAGATACAGAGCAAACAAGTATGAATGTGTGAGAGGAATGTGGAAGTATGTTGCTGTACCTAGTGTCATGTATGGGATGAGTGCTCTTGCCTGGAATGGAGGTGATCTTGAAAAGCTGGATGTAATACAAAATAAGGTAGGACGGTTAGCATTGGGTGCTCCAAAATGGACAGCTACAGAAGCCATTAGAGGTGACCTTGGGTGGAGCCTATTTTCAGAAAGAATGATGAAAGCAGTGCTGAATTATAAGGTGAGAATTGAAAGAATGCAGAATAGCAGATGGGTAAAGCGAATTTTTGAATGGAATCTGAGTGTAAGCTTTTGGAGAAAGTGTGTTGGGGGCATGCAAGGAAACTTAGTATGCAAAAAATTATTCATGTTAGAATTGGGAGACCTGTTGATGATTGGAGTTTAATAAATGCTGGAGGTGTAGGGCCTGAGTGGGACTGCAAGAGGTGTAAGAAAGAGATTGAGAGGCAAACAAAAGAGTATGGATTGAATAAATGGAAGCTTAGCATGATGCGGGAGCCTACACTTGATTGGTTTATGAAAAAAAAAGCGTTTGAGATGTTCTATGATGGTAGTTTTGGGAGTCAACTCTTGTTTGCTGTGAGATGTAAGTCATTGAGTGTTAACAGACGTACATGGAGGTGGAATTAGAATAATAACAGATTATGTCGGCAGTGTATTAGTGGAGTGGAGGAAACAATTGAGCATTTTGTGCTGGAATGTAGTAAGTATGAGCAGGAGAGAGAAAGTTTCATGAATGTGGTGCTTGAGCAGTATGGAGAGAATGAGTGGTATGCCAGATGTGCTGAAGATGATTGCGGTATGAGCTGTCTTGCGGGACTGGATCAGGAGTGTAATTTGAGTATCATTGAAGCTATGAAAATGTTTCTTGTGCGTGCCTGGAGTAAGAAAAAGTGACTGGAATGAGCCAGTCAGGTAGAGTGGTCAGTAATGACCCAATATGCCTGAGGATGGTGTTTGACACACTGATTATCCCAGTGATGCCGTCCAATGGCAGCTTGTGACAAGGATTGGTAGATCCTCAGTAGTTTAGTGGACAAGTCTTGTACCAGGCGCTGAACTCTTTGTGTGAAAATTGTGGAGGGAATTGTAGGCCGTTTCAAAGGCCCCGACGCTGTCGGCCCTCAATTTCATGTTCAAGTTCAGTAATCGTCAGTATTGCTCTTTCAGGATCGGCCTTAAGTGGGTCCTCACGTCAAAAATAAATTTTGATCCGATTGGTCTGAAATTTGGCCACTATGCCTGTATGTATTTTTGCAAGAGAAACCTATTTTATTCAAGAAGTTTTTCGATTTAGGCCTTATTTTTTTTTTAACTCGTTTTCTGGTTCATTTTTTGGGATGTTTAGTCAATAGAAGTCAATAGAAGTCAATGAATTTTTATGCTAGAACAAATACAAAGACAGTTTTGAAATCCTCGTAACATTGCAAACAAACTGATTGGTCTGAATTTTCTATTTGAAATATTTTTTTAGATATGCGATATTTGATCAATACCTAAAATATACCAAATTTTTAGGTTTTGAACTAGGCCTAGCAGAAAAAAAGACAATGTAAAAATTGGAAAATCGAAAGCTATCAGTTTGTTAAAATTGTTTCAAGGATTCTAAAACTGTTTTTTTTCTTCCTAGCACAAAAACTCAATGACTTCTATTCTTTTGAGTTTTGAAAATAAGTGACTACAGTAGGCTATAGGCCAAAAACAATATTTTTGGTTTAAGTATAATATAATGGAAAATCTATATAATTGAATGCTGTTTTCATTTTTATTTCGATAATCTCCATGCATAACATCATATTCACACTGTGAATTGTAATTTACAAAAAAAAAGAAAAATTAAAATTTTTTTACTTAGGCCCTATTTCATGAAATTATGAAATTTTTGGTTTTCAGTCTGATTCTTCTGAAATTTGACTATAATATGTAACCTTTGAGAAGAAACACAATTTCTTCTATACATTTTTTTGATTCAGGCGTTAGTTTTTGAAAAAAATTGACATGTTGGTTTTTAGTCCACTGGTTATGATATTTCAAAAGAATAGAACTCGTTGAATTTTTATGCTAGAACAAAAAGGTCAATATTTACTTGAATGTTGTCAACGATTTTCATAATTTTGTTGCGAAGAATCAATAAAGGAACACATTTAAAAATGTTTTACATGAATGACATTCTGCCCGGTGATGCGTTATTTTCAAATTATTCAACTTTGAAGCTGGTTTGTGCACGCCATGGAAGCTTGCGTGGCTAGCGTAATTTAATTAATAACAGAAGCTAACCCCCTATTACAGACGTAAAGAGGTTGGGTCGTGAGAGGTAGCCATAGTTCTTTTAGTGAAAATTATAAATAAAGATTTCTAGTGACGTTTGTTTACATCGACTCCAAGGTGGCTACCGCCATGGCGCCAACCGGTACTGAAGATGGCGGCAGCCATCTTGGAGTTGATGTAAACAAACGTCACTAGAAACCTTTATTTATAATTTTCACTAGAAGAACTGTGGCTACCCCTTGCGTCTCAACCTCTTTACGTTTGTAATAGGGGGTTAGCTTCCGTTTCCACTGCAAAAACAATGACAGTTTTTGCGCAAAAAAGGCCTTTCAGGAGCGCCGTTCGTATAACTTCAAACTTGAATAAATCAAAAACTAAGCATTTCCGGGCACATTGTCATTCGTGTAAAACATCTTAAAATTGACTATATTACCTATCTATAGCTACGAAATTATGAAAATCGTTGACAACATTGAAGTAAATATTGACCAACAAAAACAAAGACAGTTTTAGAATCCTTGGAACATATATAACAAAAGTACATTCGCAAATTTTCCATTTCTTTTTTTGTTTTATATGGGGTCGTAATTAGTGATGCAAAAAAACTTTTATTTGATTGCGTTTTTTTTTGCAAAAAAAACGTGCTTTTTATGTGTTTTTTTGTTTTTGTTGCACACCTAAATTTTGTTAAGTGTATGTCTGGGGTTTTTTTGGACACCTAAAATATATTAATCTCCATGTTTTTTAGTCATTTTATTGCTATAAAAATATCAAAAAGAAACCATACAGTAAAGGTGGTGGCAGATAACCTCCAATTACCTACCTAGAGGCGTCTGAGAGGAACAGCAGGAGCCACAGAACTTATATTGATGGAGTCAAATTCAGAGCTTACTATCTCTACTATGTCTGATTTTATTTTTATGTGACCAAAAAAATCAGACTTTGCAGAGATAATAAGCTCTGAATTTTGACTCCATCAATAAAAGTTCTGTGGTAAGTTCTGTGGCTCCTGCTGCACCTCTTAGACTCCTCTAGGTAATTGTGGGTTATCTGCCACCACTTTTACTGTATGGTTTCTTTTTTATGTTTTCATTACAAAAAAAACCTAAAAACCATAGATATTAAAATATTTTAGGTAACCAAAAAAATATGTTTTTTTTTAAAAACATGTTTTTTTTGGCTAAAAATTCTGACTAATAAAAATGAATATTAATATATTTTCTGGTACCAAATATATCCATGCTGTTTTTTTTTACAAAGAATCATGACTAAAAAAACAATATATCTTATGTGACCTAAAAAGCCCCATGCAGTTTTTTGAAAAAAACATGTTTTTTAACTAAAAAATCATGACTGAAAAACATGAATAATATATTTATGAGACCAAAAAAATGTTTTTGTACTAAAAAATCATGACTAAAAAAACATGAATATATTTATGACACCTAAAAACCCTATGCTGTTTTTTTAAAAATGTTTTTTTTACAAACAATGATGTATAAGAAAACCTGGATATGAATATATTTTATGCGACCAAAAAACCATGCTGTTTGATTTTATGTATTTTTCATAAAAAATCGTCTCTTAAAATCATGGATATTAACATATTTTATGTTACCAAAAAAGTGTTTTTTTTTAACATGTTTTTTTTATTAAAAAATTATTATTTATTTTTTGGTCATGACTTCTTTGTAAAAAAAACATCTCCTCGGGGGGATACAATTATTGTATCTATGGGAACTAGCGCTCCCAGGGGGACAATGTGAGGGCCCAAGCTGAGAGTTAGGTAGGCCTCCTTTTGTTGAAATAAAATGTTTTTGTTATGTTGAGAACCACCTTTTTCGGTTCACTGCTGTCCTGTTTTTCAGCACCTACTACTGTCTTCTCAACTTTGATCTTGTTTCATAATCTTCCTTCCTCTCTTTGGATTGCATTTATTGCTGGGTAGGGAGGCTAAAACTAATGACTAATCTAATCTGTAAAAAAAACATGGATATTTATTTTATGTGACCAAAAAACCATGCTTTTTGAAAAAAAGATTTTTTACAAAAAACATTAGTGTTATTAAATTTTATCTGACCAAAAAAACATGACATTTTAAAAACCATGTTTTTTTCACAAAAAGTCATTAAAATCCATGTTTTTAGTCATGATTTTTTGGTAAAGAAAACATGATTTAAAAAAAACCAGTATGGTTTTTTTTGGCACATAAAATATATTAGTATCCACATTTTTTAATCATGATTTTTCTGTAAAAAAGATGTTTTTCAACAAAACAGCATGGTTGTTTATGGTAAAATAAAGTATATTAATATCCGTGTTTTTTAGTCATGACTTTTTTGTAACAAAAACATTCAAAAAAGCAGCATGGATTTTTTGGTCACATAAGATATATTAATATCCATTAGAACCGTACCAGATCTTAGAATAAAATATCCACTAAGAATCTATTCACTCTATAAAACCTTTCAGAGACTAGCTCCATCCTCAGTAAGTCATTCAGTCAAATGTTTTTCAAAGGAACAGTGAGAATTCATTATCCATTTCATCAAATTTTACTGAATGACTGAGGATGGAGCTGGTCTCCAAAAGGTTTTATGGAGTGAATAGATTCTTTGTAGATATTTTATTCTAAGACCTAGTTATCTATGGGAATTGGCACTCCCAGGGAGACTATGTGAGGGCCTGAGCTAAAGGTTAGGTAGGCTTCCTTTTTGTTGTAATGAAATAGGTTTTTGTTTTGTTACGGACCATCTTTTTTCGGTTCACTGCTGTTCTGTTTTTCAGCACCCACTACTTTCTTCTTCAACTTTTTTCTTGTTTCATGAACTTCTTTCCTAGCTTACTGTTTCTGTGCACCTTGTGCAGAGATTCCAAGTTCCCTCAACTCCATACTAAAAGGTGCCTTCCTCTTTCCTCTCTTGGAACATCTTTCTTGTGGTTAAGGGAGGCTAAAACTTTCTTATATAATAATAATAATAATAATTCTAAGACCTAGTACAGTTCTAATAAACATGATTTCAATATTAACAGCATTCTTTGTTTATAAGTTTCTAAAGACAATTCAATTAAAGAAAAATAACTTTCCTGATATTTACATCCGTGTTTTTTAGTCATGATTTTTTTAAAATCTTTTTAAAAAAAAACAATTTTGTTGCGATACAGAGAAAGGGGTGGGTTTAGGACCCCCTTTCCATACGCTGAGGGAATTGCAACCCCCACACATGTTATAGTATTATCCTTTATGCTTGCGTACACCTGCATACCAGACATGGAGAATAAAAGGATTGAAGATTTACATGAATTTATTTTTGGGTAACACGTGGAGATAAATCACACAAGGCATTGAAACGAAATGACTTGAAAGGGCACAACTGCATTAATGAAAGGCACACACATTTCTACCGTTATAGAACTCCAAACATGACACAATATAAATATGATGCTTACCGAAAATTCGAGTTACACATACTCCTTCGCTGACAACGATTTACGCGTACACAAAACAGCCGGCTCCACAGTAACACAAATCATAATATTTGCGAGAATAACACATCACGATTTAACCTGGAATTGTGACACGGTGTCGAATCATACAACGGGAAGTCGATTCTCGACTCAATAAACACAGGAAATCGATTGCCTATAAATTAGATGATTCTTCACGATACTTTGAAAAACACTTTTCTGTGTGCTGATCTACATCCGAAATTGAACTTCAATCACCACCTAAAAGAGCTCTCACAACTATAAACACTTGCCAAGTGCTAACACTTTTCTGTGTGTAACTCTCCATTCTCAATTTGCACTTAAGAGCTCTCGTTTTCCGAATTCTCCCTGCCGACAACTATACACTTTCCCCTCTGCTGTGACGTGCGGCTGCAGCTGACCTAATTCCATTCCATGGATGCTGGATTCCTCTTCAATTCTGAAGCCTATACGCGGACTAAGTCGTCTCTTCTCGTTCGGCGATGCTGCGGCCGGCCGGCCTGGCTGTGCTTGCGCTCGGGTTGAGAAATGCGACGCCACGCCTGCCCGCCACTGCAAAGCTCTCAGCGCCCGACATTACTGCTGGCTTGAAGATAAACGTGGACAATTGTCTTGCTGGAGAAGGCGGAGTTGTTGCGAATTCGGAGTTGATATAGGAGCAAATGGAATGCTTTCTGTAGAATTGTTGACACCTTGACGCTTGTCGATTAATACCGCGCAGCTGAGGTGCTTCGAACGACTCCGGGTGCACGTTAGTACTTTGAAGTTTGCTGATACACTGGACGCCTCCTCTCGAAACTTCGATGGTTAACTTTCACTTTGGATGTTGGATTTTAGCTGCTCATGTCGAAAGTTTGCAGTCAACACCGGACTTGGTATTATGCCGGGTAATACCGGCATCTGCCGGTATTCCGGCTGCAAAACACCTCCTTGATTATGCGTCTCTCTTGTAGCGTCACCGAGCCGAAAATCCCTCACGAGTCTCCATCTACCCTCCTTATATATGCGCGTCTCGTATCCTTCTCGAATGTTCACGAATATTCGCAGTTACAATGACAGCATTTTACAGCTGATTGGAGGAATTCTTCCTTGTCCTGACGTCTCGAAATTTCATTGGCTAGGTGCCCGCTTTCTTGTGCCACACCTTCTCGCGTGATCGCTTGGCTAGCGTTCATTGGTGTAGATGTTGCGGCTTTTGTTTAAGGCCAACCCTCGTATCGCGCCTTCGTGCGAGGCCTGTTCCCATGCCCAAGCGACGGCCGGCTTAACGGCTTATACATTCCAACGTCTATCGCAGTTTTTCGCGCTTTTACCTATAACTGGCCCCGCAACACATCGTATTATATAAGATATAAAATGTTTCACTACTAGTATATAAGATATTTTACTGCAGGTTTTTGACTTTTCCTAAAGTGAAGCATTTTTCCAAAATCTTGATAATTCCCAAAAATCTTAATATGAGAGTAGTATCTCTGGACAATACAGTTAGAGTCGTGTGTACAATATGGAAAGTGAAATGTTTCATTCTTTCATTTGAGAGTAATTTGAAGTCGTTGGGTGCATTCTTTCAAAAGTTAAAACCGGGTCAACTTAAGTTTTTACTGAGCGGAGTCGGAAAGGCTTTTTGATGAATTTCTGTAGTTCCCAGAAAACAGTTAGAGTTGTGTGTACATTATGGAAAGTGAAATGTTTCATTCTTTCATTTGAGAGTAATTTGAAGTCGTTGGGTGCATTCTTTCAAAAGTTAAAACCGGGTCAACTTAAGTTTTTACTGAGCGGAGTCGGAAAGGCTTTTTGATGAATTTCTGTAGTTTCCAGAAAACAGTTAGAGTCGTATTTCTGGACAATTTTTTTGGTCCCATAAAATATAATAGCCATGTTTTTTTAGTCAAGATTTTTCTGTTAAAAAACAATCTTTAAAAAAAAACAGCATTGGATTTTTAAGGTCACATATATTAATATCCATGTTTTTTATTCATAATTTTTGTATAAATAAAATTTTTTTTAAAAAACAGCATGGTTTTTTAGTCACATCTCTATCAATGACCATAAGTAAAGATATGTTATTATAACACACTATTTTGGGAGTTGAAGGTCATTCACATGTATTGTAAAATAAATGAAATATCAAAGCATGAAACCGCTGAAAATGAAAAATTTCATAAAACTATGGAAAATCATCAATTAAGAAGTATGCTGTTTTATTTTGTAATTTGACATGAAAACAAATAATGTAATGTGATTCTTTTTCTTGCTGAGTTATTTTCAGACAAAATATTAAAAAAAACAAAATATCCACGTTTTTTTTGGCCACGGTTTTTTTGTAAAAAAAACGTGTTTTTTTTAAAAAAAAGGCATGGTTTTTTTAGAGTCACATCTCTAGTTGTAATGGGGTAAAAATTTAAGATTTTGGTCCCCTTACCCCCCACCCCACCCCCTTGGGGGGAGATCTATTGTCCGTAGCGCCATAAAATTTTAGGACTGAATAGTTCACCACCTAAGGGTCCTTTTCTAACAAAAACATGAAAAATGACTATCAGAGAGAAAAGGGGCTTCGGAGGACCCCCTTAAAGGGATCGGCCTTGTATGTTGGAGACGAGGGTTCGAATCCCGGCGCTGGCGCAGCGATTTTCCCCGTTGGGTATAAGGGAAAGCTCAAGCACAATACCCCACTACAAGCAGGGCTTGCAGGTGGATGTAGGCATGTTGGCCAATATCTTGACTCAGGTGCGTGGGCTGATTCTGGATCGGTTGGCTAGGCAGCTGCCTAAGTTGACCGGCGATGGATCGGTCCATGTACTTGAGGGGCTGGGGAACCTGGAGAGGTTCTGCCAACTAGAGTGCATGGCGCCGGCCGACATCATTGGCTTTATGCTCGACAGCAATGCCGCTCGAGTGTATCGTCGCATGACTGTCGGTGATGCTACTCAGTGGGAGGTAGTTAAGGCTACTCTGATTGCTATGTCTGCGTTGCCTAGGCAGGAGGCCTGAAGGCTTTCACTGAGTGTCAGCTTAGAGCTGGTGAATCGGGGGATGTTTTACCTGAACTACTGGGAGCATCTAGGTGGGAGGGTAGTGCTGTCCTTGGAGGATTTGGCTTTTAGAGTCAAGTTTTACAAGGGTTTCTCTACCTCTGTTTATGACTGGGCAGTTACGCGTGAGGATGCGTATTCTGCTTCATTCGAAACTGTGGTGTCGAAGGTGCGTGACCGTATGTCCGCACAGAGGGCTGTTGACAGGCGAGGCCGAAGGGCCAACCCCTTGGCAGATCTCACTACTTCAAGGAAGCAGGCGATTTGCTACCGCTGCGGCGGTGCATACTGTGTGAAGATGTGCCCGTAAAAGTAAGGTACTGCGGCGCTTGCTGGAGGGGCTCCTGCAAGGGCCCCCATCGGTAGGAGGGTTGATTTCTTTGCGTGAGGGAAGTTGAGGCATTTTTCTCGCGACTGTCCCGAGGCAGCTATGTCTGAAATGTTAGCCGAGCCCCCAGGGTGATTGGTCGGGAGAGATCTTGAGCGGCGCTTGTGTGTCGCTTAGGCAGAGCGATGGATCGCTCGGAGCGACTGGCATTACGAATAGTGATGTACCGATGTATCGGTATCGGCAGTATCGGCCATTTTTAGTGGTATCGGTATCGGTATAATCCGGCCGATACTTTACCGATACTTTCCAATAATATGTATTTTATCATTAAAATGAAGGTCATCAATCATGAAAGTAAAAGTTTGGAACCTTACAATACCCGTTGTGTGTTCATTTAATATTTATTTGGTGTCCGCTTCTTAAGAAACATAGGTTGTGTGAGTTTGCGGTATCATGGATACCAAATTCCTCAGTGTAACATTAAAGGTGGCGTTTCCATGCATTTAAATATTTGACATTTTATCAGGATAGGTTTTGTTATGATAGAATAGGTTAGCTTAGATTAGGATAGGCTAGGTTAGCACAGGTTAGATAATACTGACAGAATTTTTCTAGGGTCCACCTAGCTTAACGATGACATTTTCCATGGAATCTCCACGGGTCCTGCTACTATCTAATAATGCTCTTGGTTTATTTGGAGTCCGTTTCTTCCATTTTCTTTGTCACGCTCATAAGAAGAGTTATAGTGACCGTATCTGTGATACGAGTTTCACCAGAGCCCAAGTACAAGAATTTTTTTCATCACGGGTGCTATTGGGATGGATACATTCGTTGTGCACATCTGGAAAATTTGTTCAAGAAAGTTAGTGAATCCCGTAATTTTTGGCGGGCTGTGCGTACGTGTAATCAAATAAAGAGCCTATTCATACCTAGTAAATTAGTTAGCTAACTGTTGAATTATAGCGTTTAATCAGGCCCGCGAACTGAATTCACTACTTTGAATTCCCGATGAGTCATGGTCATAACTGAAAGCTATGCAGCAAGAATAGCTAAACCCAGTAGCGACATAAAATTGTTATACTTTTACGACTAAACCTATATAGCTTGACCTAATATCCATTTCTTAAAGTATGTGACAGGCTAACAAAAACCAAACCAATTTAATAAAGTTGAAGGTGCATATGAAAGTTTTTGTGAATTTAATGTAGAAGTAGCTGAAAATTCTATTTTAATTTAGCTTGAAAATCGTCAAATATTCCGAAGCTAAGAATTTACTTTAATTTAGCAAGTATATCGCCGTTCATAACGATTCTTGTATTTTTCTTCTATGTTTAAAATGTTTGAAAATTCACGAACAACCTTATAGTTGAATACATCTGAACGGGTCAGTTGATTGCTTTAATCTTAACTTGATGAAGACTTTAAAAACGAGGAAAATTCCAAGGAACTTAATCATATTTACTAGGAATAAGTTTCGGAGTCCAGCTCCATCATCAGTTCGTAAAAGTAAAATTCATTATGACTGCAATAAAAGAAAAAATAAAATGTTGGATACAGTCATTAAAGGAAATCAAGAAAATAAAAATAGAAGTAAAACATGTCCCAGAAAAAATGAAATCGAAAAGATTATTATTTAGTTACAATTTGTAATGGGTAGGAACTGTCAGAATTGTTGGGGCCAGTTTTCGTTTAAAAATATGTAGCACCTCTAAAATTCCAAGGTCACATGTAGTTGAAGCTGAATCTAAGATTTTGAAGTCCGCAGAGGATATCGGTACGCTGCATTTTACTGCGTGATTACGTACAAATATTGCGAATTGGTTCCCCGTGCGGAAGCTTCAACCCCGATATTCGGCCATTCTGATACAAAAATTTTGTGCCGTCATGCCGACGTACGATGATGTGCACTGCATACCACTGTACAACTGTAAGAATAAATCAGAAAGGCTTGCTTCTCCATCAGAAGCGCATCCTTTTACCGGAATTGTATAATTTTAAGGTTGCTTCTTTTTTCCGGTACAAGGATACGCTTCCGATGGAGATGCGAGCCTCTCTGATTTATTCTTAACAGTTGTACAGTTGTGTGCAGTGCACATCATCGTACGTCGGCATGACATCATGAAATTTTTATAACAAAATAGCACAACATCGGGGTCGAAGCTTCCGCTCGGGGAACCAATTAGCTTACCCCTCACACTCCGCACTACATAATCACGCAGTAAAATGCAACGTACCGATATCCTCTGCGGACTTCAAAATCTTAGATTCGGCTTCAACTACGTGTGACCTCAGAATTTTAGAATCGTTACATATTTTTAAACGAAAACCGGCCCTCAACAATTCTGATTGTTCCTACCCATTACAAATTGTAACTAAATAATAATTTTTTTGATTTTAGTTCTTCTGGGACATGTTTTACTTCTATTTTTATTTTCTTGATTTCCTTTAATGACTGTATCCAATATTTTTTTTTTTTTGCAGACATAAAGATTTGTAAATTTAGGAACTGATGTTGGATCTGGACTCCGAAACGCATTCCTAATAAATATGATCAAGTTTTTTGAAATTTTTGTTTTTAAACTCCTCATCGTATAGATGGTTGCGTGTTTGCGGATATTTTCGGTTTCGGGGCTTATCGAATCTTACGATTTTCTTTTCGCCAATGTATATACTCGTATTTGGTGTGAATAACACAAAAATGACATCCCCTTTTCTGGAGAAATTATTGTTTTGGTCCACTTTTGGAGCCAGTTGCTATTATAGCTAGTCTACATTACGTTGCAATACGATTAGAAACACATATCTATTGAATGGATTTCATTGTTATTTTTCTCAACAATATAGTTAACATAGCAAGAACATTTTATTATACATAATCGGAAACTTTATTATCAATACTTTTATATTATTAGATATATTATCAAATAATTTTATTATTACATCCATGTAGGGCTCATAATGGATTTATTTTAATACAAGTGTGCACGGCCCGCCAAAAATGTGATTCACTACCTTTCATGAACAAATTTTCAAGATGTAGATGACAAACAAATACAGTATATCCATCCTAACAGTACCGGTGATGAAAATTATTCTTGTACTTGCGCACTGGTGAAACTCGTATCACAGATACGGTCATTATAACTATCCTTATGAGCATGACAGAGAAATGGAAGAAACAGACACCAAACAAAGAAACCAAGGGCAAAGGTATTATTAGGTAGCAGCATGACCCATGGAAATGCCGAGGACAATGTCAGCGTTAAGCTAGATGGACCCATGGAAAAATTCCGTCAACATTATCTAACCTATGCTATCCTTATTCTATGTCTTGACTCGCACCGCCGCAAAGCACGTTCACGACACGAAGGCCTAGCGATCGTCATTACATGGTAGCAACTGAAGTTCTTGTAGGCCCTACACCACTAATGCGTTGTCCACTGTTGCCAATACGTGGAACGGAAAGTCGGGTAGGTTTAAAATGTTTATGCCGAGCACATATGCACAAGAACACACTAAGTTCTCTTGACTCGGAGTTCCCCTCCGGTGACAAATTACCATTACTCAAAAACGATGACTTCTTGCACAGCTATTCTCAAAATTACTATATTTAATTTAATGTCTTTTAATTATTCAATATGGCCTGAAAGCTACACAAAAGCAACATGGTTAGGGAAAATGCGCAAATTACGGCGATCACAACAACCTATCCAATACTACTAACCTATCCAGATAAAATTTCAAACATATCAGTGCATGTAGAGATGATCTTTCAATGTTTCACTGAGGAATTCGGTATCCATGATACCACAAACTCAGACATCCTATGTTTCTTAAGAAGCGGACACCGAACAAGTACATAAACAAACATATAACGGGTATTATTTGGTTAGATGATTGTAAAAGTATCGGTATCGGTAGTAGTATCGGTCAAAGTATCGGTATTTTCAAGTATCGGAGTATCGGTATCGGCCAAAAAGTGGGTATCGGTATCGGCCAAAAAAATGGTATCGGTACATCACTAATTACGAATAGGAGTTGTTTGTTAGTTTTTCATGCCCTGTTAAATGGGCGTTGTTCCTGGTGCCTTGTAAACTCTGGGACCGAGGGGCCAGTGGTCTGTTTGTGGGTGGTCGTGGGCCAACGCCTCCGACCTGGGCGGCCATTGTTAATGGCTAATGCCAGGACTTCCTATGAGGAGAAGCACTGTCGTGTGGTAATCGGGTTCCAGGGGCATTGTTTTAATTATCGGTAAGTTCTGCGTGCAACGCAATTTTAACAAAAACGAAAGGGCAAAAACCAGGCGACATATCATTTTCAAAAAACTATGTCAAAAATTAGAACGTTTCGGGCCTAGACCCATCTTCAGCTAAACAATCTGAAATGACAATAGTGAAAACATTAACAAACTAGATCCATCATTGACTAAAACAATCTGAAATGACAATATTGAAGTATTGAAAACCTAAACTAGAGAAACTGTTGTTATCTCGACAGTGGCACACATGAGAATGAAAGAAAGTGACAGGAGGATGGGTAAAGGTTCTAACTAACTATGTGAAGAGGGTGAGCGCTCTGCATGTCATTAAGCTGAGGCTTTAATTTGTGGATGTAGAGGGACTCTAAAATTCTAAGTTTAACTGAATTACTGGAATAACCTAATATGGAAAAGTCTGATGCAGAAATTGATGAATTGCATTGAAACTCTGTGTGAGACCTAATTGAGGAATGGGAAGGATGGCAAAGGCGTGCACTTGTTCTATGACTTATTCCTGCATGTTCCGACCGCCTTACACGCAATGTGCGGCTCGTTAAGCCCACATATGCAGATGCACATTGTGCACAACTGTATTTATAAACAAGGCAGGAGCGGAGACATTCAGAAAGTTTGTCTTTAAAATGAAAAAGTGACCCAATAGTGAACCTATTTACTAACAATACTTGAAAAGAAATTTGTGGAAAGAACAAAGACAGTAACATTAATAATTCTTTTCTAAGGGTTTCTTATGATGATCCCATATAAGGGAAGGTTATAAACATTTTTTGTTTTTCTGCAGTAGAAACAGTTGGGCTGATATGGCATATATTATTGAGAAACCGATTTATATGATATTGAATTAGACGTAAGGGGTAGCCATTGGAGGAAAAAAAGCGTGTTAAAAATTCTAACTCATTATGCAAAAACTGGTAATTAGAACAAATTTTATACCCGCGGGACAGTAAGGTTTTTAAGCTATTGGTTTTAAATTGAAAAGAGCAATGGCTAAAACAGCTCGAACCTAATCCTGAAAAGGACGATTTACAAAAAACTGAAGTTTGGAGTGTTCGACCCTGTCTTTCCAATAAAATATCTAAAAATGCTAACGAGTTGTCTTTTTCTCGGCATTGTTTTAGTGTCACTGCGCTTGTTACTCCGAAGTTTAGGAATCCTAGCATTTATTGTCTCTTGGGTAGTGATGCTATTGATCACATGGGAGGCATCACCGTCAGGAGAGACTCTTGACTCAAAGTATGCACTTGTCTTGGGGAGACCTCGGCCGGCCGGATGCTGTAGGGGGTCCAGCAATGGATCTGCCTGTACCAAGCTGGGACCCGGCCTGGTGGGGAAGACGGGGTCGGTGGATTCAAGGATTCGAAAGGTGCGCCTGTGCTGATCAAAATCAGCGACTCTGACTTTGTTGCCAGGTTCGTTGGCGGTGGCCCAAGAAGCCGCCCGGGAGGTTGCAGACCCGGATCATGAAGTACGAGTGTACTCCATCGCCTCATGGGCATGAGCGTTATGACGCGGAGATTTGAAGTTGGATCTTGGAGGGTTGGTTTAGGCGCTAGGGTTGCTTTATTCAGGGCATCATTCCGTTGTTGGCCGTCGTGCAACCAACGAAGGGCAAAGTTTGTCCGGTCATGGATTATCGTGAGTTGAACGAATTTGGTGAGTGTTATACTGGTGATGACATGGTCGCTGTGTGTAGCGACAAAACTTAGAAATGGCTGCAGTTGCGGGGCAAGATTTAGGTTATCGACCATAAGTTTGAGTACCTGCAGATCCACATTTCCGAGGATCTGTGGAAGTACCTGATCGTTGTTGCGGGGCCAGAATTTCCTATTATACATTATTGATCTTGCATAGTGAATCCTTAACTATTTGTGAAAGGAAACTTTAGTGTTTATTATAGTTTACTCAGAGCCAGAATATGAGGAATAACTAATCCAGAGGCACAGTAAATAGTAATGAATGTACAGACAGGTATGACAAGATGAGCCTAGAGTAGGGAGCATAGGGAGCATGGACAAGCATGGACATGAGGTGTTGACTTGCCGGCTGAAAAGAATGAGTGTAACTTTTAAGTACAAGAACTGCAAGCAAATCCTGTAGTGAAACTAGCCTGCTTAGTGTTTCACCACTATGATGCCGTAACTGTCAGGATGACTACCAGGCAAGGTTTAGCTATTCAGGCTACAATAGCTAGGCCCAGACACTGGGTTAAGGTGCGGCACGGATAAGAAACAACGATTATATTTAAAACGGTACGTGGAACATGCAAAAACTCAGGGCGTGTTTTGCAGGAGCCGTTTCTCCGCACGAGATTGTAACTCTCCCGCCGACCACAGACCCCGCACAACTCAAGAGACCACTAAGGTACAATAGTAAAAGAGGGCATAGGATTTGTCAAGCATAGCACCAGACTCATGAGCATCAGGCAAAAGCAGCTTTATTGGCCTGCTCGTAGACAAGCGTACTGTATGACGGTCCTAACGCAACAGACAAGCTTCCGTCGTGCAGCCACCAACTTTGGCTTCAGAATGGCTTAAGCCAGGCAGTCGCAGGACGAAGTTCTATGTACATAACAGCGGTACCCTCAAGGTACAAATACGTAGTGAAATAATTTCACTACAACTTCCATGACCAGGCTTTACATAAAGAATAACACAAACAAAGATAAAATTAACAGAAATCTGAAGCAAATAAATCGTATAAAGCAAAGTAAATTAAATGAATCAAAAATTCAAATTATACAAGTAAAATAACATAAGGACAACAAAACTTCAATTCAAAATAAAAGAAATAAATCAAAATGGACATCTCACAACAAAATGGGGAAAAGAATAAGAGAAGCAACTCAAATCAGAAACCAAAACTGATGAACTGAAAGTCCCAACAATGCACATGCTAATTAACTAGAAGAACCATTATACTCACCTCCCAAAGCGGTAGAACTCAAGCAAGCCAGGTCCAAGCTCAAAATTAATTTATGTACAATAATAGTTCATAGCACAGCAAGAATCTAGGCTGAAAAAAACAAAAAGAAACACACGAATTAAGCATGCAAACCAATATTATCACTGCAGACAAAAACCACAGCCGATAGTGCGTGATGAAAACCTTAGGAGGCCTCCCGGTAACATGGTGAAGTTCATGGGTGTCTTTATGCTTTGACACAATTAGGCTTCGGCTTATCGTATTCTTCTCGAATCATGACCGTAATTCTTAGCAAGGTTCTGTCGGACCACCGGGTTTGTCAAGGGACGGACCATTATATCGACGATGTAGTGGTTTGGGAGTAGGTTTTTAGCTCGGAAGAGCTCTGGGAACATCTGGCTAAGTACTGGCTAATGACGAAAGAGCCTGAGAGCCTGGATGGAGGCCGGTTGTTCAAAATTTCTTTACAGGAAGATTTCAATAGACATCTTAGGATGTCGAGAGGAACTGTACCCCTTGGCGGGGTGGCTACGTCCCAGGTGCAGTTTTTTGAAACGGGGCACAGCAGCTCCTGGGACGACTCGGTCGACAGTTTTGCTAGCGTTCTAGCTGGGTAGTTATTGGCGCGAGCTCGTCGGGAAGACCCTATTGGGGGCGTGTGGGGTGTCAATCTGCAGGGTATGGTTACCATGTAGACTGATGCCAGCTCTCTTGGGTTCAGTGAGGCCTTGAAGGTCTATGGCTGCATTGTTGAGGACACGTCCTGACTCCACAAGGAGTCGGACCATATTCATATCAATGTGGCTGAGTTGGAGACTGTTTTGCGGGGCATCAACTTATCAATTTCGTGGGGTTTTAAGACCTCCACGGTCACCTGTAATTCCCGGTCAGTCGTCAACTCAATGGACAGTTCTGTCAAGGGCCGCAATCGTGTTCGCACGAAGGGCGCAGCAGGGATGCTTGTGAAGCCACGCCTTGTAGTGATCCGTGAGACGATCGCTGAGCATGGTCTGGTCGTGTCTGCTTCGTTTCGACTGTAGCAAAAACAGCCTGCTTAATGCTTCACCACAAGAACGCCGTAACTTGTCAGGATGACAACCAGGCAAGGGTTAACTATTCAGGCTATAATAGCTTAGTTCAGACACTAGGGTAAGCTACAGCACGGACAGGCAAAGTATAAGTATATTTATAACAGTAAGCGGAACATGTAAAAACTCAGGGCGTGTCTTGCGGGAGCCGTTTCTCTGCACAAGATCGTAACTCTCCCGCCGACCACAAACCCCGTCAACTAGAGATCCCTACAGTTCAGTAATAAAAGAGGGCATAGGATTCATCAAGCACAGCACAGGGAACTTACAAACATCAGGCAAAAGTAGCTTTATTGGCCTGCTCGTAGACAAGTGCACTGTATGAAGGTCCTAACACAACTGATCACCTTCAGTCGTGCAGCTGCCAACTTTGGCTTCAGCCAGGCAGTCGCAGGACGGAGCTCTATGTACATAACAGCCTTACCCTCAAGTTAAAACCACGTAGTGAAATAATTTCACCACACGACGATCGAGATCAAGGTCGATCAGATGACTAGAGTACCTTAGAGGTGGTATAGTTACTGCACTAGTGAAGCGCTGGCAGAGGCATCTGCTCTGCTTGTCACAGGAGAGAATCTGGAGGATGCCATTTGGGTGGCTCATTTGCCGCACCATTGGGGCATTGATTGGATGTTTTACCTGGCTCAGCAGATCCGTAATGATCTGTCGCAAGAGCAGGTGATACGTGAGCTGGCTGGATGAGAGGCCTGTCAGCGGATCGATCCTGCTTTACGGGAGGAGAACCTCGTGGTGCGAGGGGGTCTTTCTGTGGAGGAGAGCTGGCGCCGGGTTGCTGTTGGCGTGACCCATTATGGTGCCCAACTCTACCTTTCCATGGTTGACAGTGGATCCTCCCGGTTTTCCATTTGACGGAGGTTGCTGAAAGAGTCAGCAGCGAGTACTGTCCCGCATTTATGAGAGGTCGTAATTGAGCGAGAGTCGTGTGATGAATTGTTGTTGGACAATTCTCCGGCATTTTGATCAGCAACTGTTCATCAGTTTACTGATGAGTGGGGGATTTCTCTGCAATCCCGTGCCGCTCACCTCCCGAATGGCAACGGAATTGTTGAGAGGAATCATCAGACAATGAAAAGGATCTCTGCTAGGGTAAGTATCTCTCCTCAAGAGGCTATAATTTGGTATAATGTAACGCCTCAGAAGGAGACTGAGGCTGGCTTGGTCCCTTCGAGCGGTATTTTTAGGTATCGCTGGAAAGTGCTGTTTGAAGCCAACCTTCAGGTGATTGATAACTGCGAGAACAACATTTTTGATGTTGGTGACGAGGTATGGGTGAAACCCATTTCACTGCCCTAGTGTACAATGTAGTGGACGTCTGGTGAGGTCATTGGCTCATGTCTAAGCAAGTGGTGTGCATAGACGGCCTGCCCAGGCATGTGCACGTTAAGAAATGTTGGTTTTGTGGTGAACGGGGCAAGGTTCTTGTGATCCATGCTGGTGCTGCTGACGCCACGGAACCCGATAGTTGCCTTGGGCAGAGAGGACAACTATGGTGAAACTCCCATTGCGTTGCCGGAGGGAGTTGTAGTTGACGCCTTGAACAGGGAGCCTGTTGAGCTGGCAGTAGATCGCGAGTTGCCTGATGATCCTCAGAGAGGGGAGGGTGATGAGGGTGATGCTGTTAACAGTGATGCTGTTAACAGTGATGCTGTTGGGCATCGAGGTGAGCCTGAACCGAGAGCGACGGCGTCCCGTATACCTGAGTGTGTATGAGTGCAAGGAACTTGGTGACGTAAGTTTCGTGAGAAACTGGGGGAGATGTAGTGTGCGCTCTTGCGAGATGGCGCTGTGGAGGCTTGACGCCGGTTGCTGTCTGGCTTACGAGGCAGTTGGCAAGTGACTGTGCTCGTGAGAGGTGGTTGCATCGTGTGTTCCATGCATTGTCCGTGGTGATTACTTAGCAGTAGTGACTGCAGCAGCAATGGTGTTGTGGGACTGTAGATCAATCGGAGCCTCGTGTGGAAAGTGTTCCGTGGGTTGGGCTTGAGGCTAGGCAGCGGTGGTTGTTAAGGCTAGAGGAGACCATGAAGCAATGGTGGTTGTAGGGGCTGAAGGAGACCACGAAGCAGTGGGCCTACAAGTGCAAAAGTGCACGATCAAGCTAGGCTGCTGGAGACTTATTCTCACATGAGCAGCTGGGCTGCAAGTGCTTTTGAGGTAAGGGGTGTAGCCTGGCTACGTTTTCATGCACGGTATTATTTTGTTTTTCAACCATGCTTTCTTTCTTTGAACATGCATCATTAAATATCACCATTTCTTTTTCTCAGGAACTGTGCTCTGCAAGAATAATTATTTTTAACTAGCACAAGTTGCTGGGAAAAATTGATGGATACTCCAGAGACTTTACTGCTTGCTAAGGTAGGTGACTTCAACTTGAGAAGTTTTAGCATGAATGTCATTTTTAAAGAAAATGTCCTTTGTGGTATTTTGTCTGGTCTGTTTCTTTCATAAATATCTTAAATATCAAAGTTCAGGGGTGCACTTAACTATTGTTCTTTTAGAGCTGAGTGAGTTCTCATCTCTATTATGATATTTTATCAAATTACAAAAATATATTGAGCTGTATCTGGTATACCCACTAGCTCTTCACTTTTTTTTTGTGTAAGAATCTCTTTCTTAATTTTTTAACATAACTGCCTTATATTACTTTGTATTTTTTGTTTTTCAGAATATCTTGGCTGCTCTCAAGAAAAATTCTCTAGAAGAGCTTCAGAAAATTAAATCATGTTATGCTGACCCTATATCATGGCCACATATTGTACAAAAGCGATCTCAAGATACGGTGCTGCATCTTGCATCGAAGTACCTGTGCACTAGTGATGTCTTGCGGTGAGTTGTGGTTTTCTTCCTTTTTTCTCTTGAATATCATTTGACTTTTTTCAATCAAAGCTTATCAATTTTCCTAATCTTTTGTTTGACCTATAGTGACTTCTGATGATGCTTGAGAGGTTCAGTAAATCCTAAAACGTACCATTGATGAAAGTGTTGCTTGTGAATTTTAAATCCTGGAAGAAGCTACAACTAGAAGATTTTTTAATGTAATTGTAAAATTTAATGCAGAATTTCAATTCATCTTCAGTTCAAGTATTCATAGTTTCTTGTAATGATGGAAATGTTTGTATTTTGTAGATTCCTGCTTGAAGAAGGAGCTTCAGTGTGCTTGGACCAGCACAACTGTGATGGCAAAAGACCCTTGCATGAGGCTGCTCAGAGTGGCAATGTTGCAGCTGTTCAGCTTTTCATCAAAGCTGGTAGGTCTCTCTACTTGAATCTACCAAGAATTCAAAGTAGGGTGCAACTAATTCTCAAGATTTTTGGTTATTGAGAAAAAATTTTTCGTGATGGAAATTTAATGCTTTGTATAAACTATCATAGACTTCAGTTAGAGCTGGAAAAATTAAGGTATGTCTCAAATATCATAGAATGCTAGTTCAAACTGTGAATTTTTTTTGCTCTTGTCACTTTCTTTTCTTAATTTTTTGCTCAACGGCTTTCTGGCTGATGAAATTTTTTTAGATATCTGAAATTCATGTTTCTGGGGCCATTTAGTCTTTCAACTTTCTAATGCTTGAAAGTTGTTTAGTTCAGGCATCTTTAGCACAAAAAGTATGAAAACTTGCACATTCATATCCTCTTTAACTGTGACAGGAGCTACAGTAGACTCCCTCAACAGAGCAGAATGGACGCCTCTCATGATGGCTGCTTCTAAATCTGTGCCAGAGTCAGCCCTCATCACAAAGGAACTGCTTGCTGCTAGAAGTAATGCTTCTCTTGTTAATAAGGTTAATATTTTTTGTTTATCATTTTATTCAGTTGCTATCAAGCTTGTTATTAGAGCTAGAAGTGTATCCTATTGCTTAAATAAAGTATGTTTTTTTTTTACATTAAAACTTCAATGAAATATTGAGTCATGTCTGTTATTTTACTTACTTTTGACAGAAGATTCTTTATGAATACACATAGATGTATTCTCAGTTGTCTCTACTATTTATGTAATTAAGTAAATGTCTTTGTCCTTCCATTAAGTAATAGTATGTACATTTTAGGCTGGCAACTTCTTTTTAAGACAATTAAGGGATTTGGAGGTGGGCTATAACATTCATTAAACTGTAAAATAGCACAGATCTTTTATTTTTTTGGAGTGTTATGGCCCTTGAACAATATGGCCTAGTAGTTCTAGCTAGTTTATTCATTAATTATCATTACAGCAAATCGTATCTCTAGCTCACAGCATTCTCAAACAAGAAGGGCCAAGTTTACTGGATTCATCATAATTTCATTCAGGGTTGGCTACCTCACATGAATATTTAAATTTTTTCAGTTTTATTTTCTAGTTTGCAGTCTTTAGTCTTGACTGCCTCTCTGTTACTTCCACAATTTGTTTGTCCAAACTTTCTAAACAGTTTTCCATCAGTTCTGACTTTACAATGCCCATGACAAGAGCTTATTTGTGCATTGTCTTTTGATGTCTGAACTTTCTCTAAATAATTCAGTTCTTCTATTGATATTTTTTATACTTTTTTAATTATCAAATCAATCTAAGTTATTGAAACCATCCTTCCAAAAAATATAACTTCATAATGCTACTCTCAGTATCCAAGACTGGGTGCCCTTCAGAATGCTCCAAAAGCTCTGTTCTTTTAGGCTTCAATTTGCCTTCTCTTGCTCATTCTTATCAACAAAATCCTGAATTATCAAATGTACAATGTCAGGCATTTTGTACACTCTAGGATCATATTTTTATAATGCTTTGATCATGTTTTTTACTGCTTGAAGAAACTACTGGAGATTTAGAATAGTCATTTCATATTTTACTTCTACAAGTTTTAAACTCTGAGTATGAGTATCTGTAATACGAGTTGATCAACAATGTAGTTGATCAACATTTCTCAACACAATTCAACTACGTGCGTTGCTATCACTGTTGATGTTGGTGTGCTGGTGGTTGATGCCTCATTTTGGAAGTCTGATAAGCCCACAACTCACTAGTGCCCAGTGCATCATTGCTCTTGGTGTTTGTGTTTCCACAATACCAGTATATTTTTGTGCACATGTTTCTATACGTGAACACTCAGGTTGCTTATGTTGAGAATGGGTGAACATTAATTGATATTTTCTTACCATAAAATTTACTGTGTAAATGTTAAGTCCAAAACATCTTTTATATAGGAAAAAAAGGAAGAATTACTTGTCTTGGTGCTCACTACATGTATTATTCATTTTATAGTTGTTACAACTACCATTATTGAACTGACGCTGGCATGAAAATCTCTCTGACATCACAATGAAGTGCCCCTTGTCAGTGAACTTCAAGTAACACATAGGACAAAAACAGGAAAAGAAAGATAACATTTTAGAGCGGTTCATAAGATTAGATTTTGAAATCCAATAGATTATCTTGTAATTGTTTACAATGAAGTGTGTCACGACATTCAGGATGGGTGGAGCGCTGGCCACATTTGCTGCCGCAGTGGCAGTGTGGATGTGCTGATGCAGCTGCTGACGTCAAAGCCTCACTGCTGCTGCAGATCCAGCAAAAACGGCAGAACTGCCCTCCACACAGCTGGTGAGCTCATGTGAGTGAGGGGTGGCTCATTTATCTGCTTTTTATGTGGGCATTGATCACCGATATAATTATTGTATATACCTAATAATACCCTTGGTGTGTGTTAGGCCATCGCCAGGATGGGTCGACTGGTTCCTCTGTACTACGGAGGGAAAATGATTCTTCCCTCGAATAAACTGAGCTCGGATATCACAGACACTTGCGAAACATACTTCTGTCACGATCTTCAAATTTTTGTTAGCTTGTTTAGCACAAAGTTTCTTTAACTCAAAGCTTGTTAGCTCTAAAACTCCAAAGCTTATAGTTAGCTCAGAGCGTGTTACCTCAATCGCTTTTCTGCTTCACTACTATTGCAAGTTTTTTGCTATCTTGCCATGCAGCCTTCTGAAATTCTGGAAATTATTGGAAAGTTATCTCAGCGACAGAAAAACTGTTGACAAACTTCGACTTGATTAATATCAGTCAGCAAAACTGACTTCTCTTCTATCCCTAAAATACCAGGAAGATTCCTGTGGAATAACTAGCCTAAGAAAATACGGCCTTTTATCAATCAATTGACGACCCTCAGGCATCCCTAAGATAGGGACATTATAAAAAGGGTGGCATCTAAACAAGGACCAACCCAAATCTTCGATATTATAATAAGAGCCGCGTCCGTCCGTGTGTCACACCACCAGCCTACATTGTGTGATGAGCATATCTGTGATACAAGTTTCATCAGCTCCACAATTTTCGGTGTATTAATACATCAGATTTGGTGTCGGAATGATCATCACGTGTATTGTTAATAAATAGAAACATGTGTCACGTGGTTTGTCAAACATTTTTATATATTTTTGATGGGTCGTTTGCACTCGTTATCCACCAGTTGGCGTGCGAACAGGGACTAAGCCAAATTATCCATCAGTGGGTTTATTTATTTGTTTGGTTGTCCCCTTCTTCCTTCCCTCTGACACGCTCATGAAGATGCTTAATGAAAATATTAGTGATCTGAATTTCACTTATGCACAAGTACAAGAATATTTTTATCGCAGGTACTATCAGGATAGATATATATGTTTGTTGTCCACATCTGGAAAATTTATTGAAGGGAAATATTGAATCCCGTAATTTTTGCCGAGCCTTGAACACAAGTGTAATATTATCCAAATGAATTTTGTACATACATATATGTAATCCTATTGAGACCATGCAAGTTCTTCTTTTAGTATCGACGTAAATGTGATCACCAGTTTACTGCTGTTTGTTGTGTAGCTCTACACGGTCGCACTGACGTGCTGGAGCATCTGCACCGCCACACCTCGTGCTGCCTCCACACTAACACCCCCGACCACTGCGGCACCACCCCCTTCATGGACGCTGCCAGAGGTGGCCATGTAACCACTGCTCGCTTGCTCCTCGAGCTTTGGCCTCAAACTGACGTGTACTTGGCTGACGCCCTCGGCCGCTCGGCACTCCAGGTGATGTTCTATTTGGGTGGAACTATGGCTTTAAATGTGCGTCTCGCCAGGTTACTATTGGGCCCTAAAGTCTTCCGTACATAATTTCTTGTGAGAATAAAAAACTACTGTTTCATTAAGTGGAATGCTGAGGATTTTTTTTTTTTGAGGTTTGCCTGTAGGTTTTTTGACGTATGCCATTTGAGTCTAGCTTTGTTTTCGCGTTTCCGGGAGTTCACTTGTTAGAGACTGCTGTCATGTCAAAGAAAAATGTTCCCATCAGTTAGTTACTGGTGTCTAACCAAAGTCTTATGCCTTTCTTCATGTTACTTCCTCTGAGCGACGAGAGTATAATTTATATAATGGTTTAAAGCTCTGCACATGACTTCTCTTAAGCTATTCATTGGCAATATTTGGCCTCCAGGTCACTTCTGCTAAAAAAGTGGCAGCTTCTTTCATGCTGCCATATCGAATGCTTGTGAGTCAAATTAACTTAACTCTTAAACTGCTGGCATAAATTTAATCCGACATACGTGCTAAGTGTAGTGCCTGCTTCTTAGTTTGAATTTCTTATTCGCGTTGACGAATGTTTTCCTTAGATTGCTTAAATTTCAGTGAGTTATTCTTTATTTGATAGAAATCAGCGTCAGCTAATCGAAAATGCTGAGCGAATTTCAGGGTTATGCTGTGAGCAATTTTATGCTGTCATGTAACCTTGATTAACCGGGCTAGTTGGTGTAATATTATGTTTTTTTGTGTAGATAAATTTACCCAACTTATTAAACAGCTCTTGAATAAGTGTTAAAAGTATGACAAGCGCAAGAAAATGATCAGTATCATTATTAAATTTTCTTCTTTTAAGATTGACCAGGTAGCTTTGAATAAAATAGGTTAGGTGTATTTGTTGACTCAACCCTCAATAGGTGCAACTGGTTCTTGTGTCGATTCAGAAGCGGTTGTAAAAATTTGTGATACTTAATTTTAAATGGCTGTTTTATATTGTTTTTGAAACAGACATAACTATTAGATCGTTGGGAATTAGCACTCTCAAAGCAAAAATGTGAGGTCTCGAGCTAAGAGATAGGAATGTCTTCTTTTTATTGAAATAAAATGTTTTTTGCTTAGTTAAAGGCATTTTTTCCGGTTCACTGCTGTCCTGTTTTCCAGCGCCTATGACATTCTTCTTTAACCCCTTCTTCCTTCCCTCTGACACGCTCATGAAGATGCTTAATGAAAATATTAGTGATCTGAATTTCACTTATGCACAAGTACAAGAATATTTTTATCGCAGGTACTATCAGGATAGATATATATGTTTGTAAATAATAACCTTATTTCTCAACTTACTGTTCTATGCGCAGGGAATTATGTACCTTGTTCATAGACAGCATAAAACAGTAAGTTGAGTAATGAGCACACCCTTCTATAATGTGAACACACCTTGTTCATAGAGTCCACAATGTCACTCCATATTCCCTTAACTCCATACTAAATGGTGCCTTCATCATTTATTTTTTTGAACATCTTTGTTGTTATAAGGGAGACTGAAACTACCTTATTATCAATCAATTTGAAACAGCACATGTAATTAAGGCTACACTTAGATATTTTAAGTGTCTTGCACTTCTTTTTTCTTTATCTGAATGATAGGCGAGCTGTTCTCTTTTTGAAACAAGAAAGTATAGTTAACTCAGTAGGCTGGAGCTGTTCTGACAAAAATTCGATTACAGATTATAAATCTCATATTACACGTAGAATTTTATTAAATCGTTTTGGCATGTGGCTCTATTGTATAGCTGGGTCAAGCTTACATAATGTGTTTCACGACCAGATTGCTGCAGAGACTGGCGAGCTGGGGATGGTGCAGTTTTTGGTGAATGAGCTGCGCTTGGATGTGCTGCACACCGACGCACAGAGTGGGTGCCTTTGTCAAAGACGGTGATGATGATGATATTCACGGGCGAGCCTTTCGCTGGGAACACTTAATTGATGGCGTTATAAGGCTTGTAGCTGAGAGTTCTTTGTTCACGGGATTGTAAAAATTGTAGCTTTGGCTTCTTCATTGACAATGTTGTAAGACTTGTAGCTGTGGCTGCTTCATTCACTGTGTTGTAAGAGTTTTAGCTGTGGCTGCTTCATTGACGGTGTTGTAAGAGTTGTAGCTGTGGCTGCTTCATTCACGGTGTTGTAAGAGTTTTAGCTGTGGCTGCTTCATTGACGGTGTTGTAAGAGTTGTAGCTGTGGCTGCTTCATTGACGGTGTTGTAAGAGTTGTAGCTGTGGCTGCTTCATTGACGGTGTTGTAAGAGTTGTAGCTGTGGCTGCTTCATTCACGGTGTTGTAAGAGTTGTAGCTGTGGCTGCTTCATTCACGGTGTTGTAAGAGTTTTAGCTGTGGCTGCTTCATTGACGGTGTTGTAAGAGTTGTAGCTGTGGCTGCTTCATTCACGGTGTTGTAAGAGTTTTAGCTGTGGCTGCTTCATTGACGGTGTTGTAAGAGTTGTAGCTGTGGCTGCTTCATTGACGGTGTTGTAAGAGTTTTAGCTGTGGCTGCTTCATTGACGGTGTTGTAAGAGTTGTTGCTGTGGCTGCTTCATTCACGGTGTTGTAAGAGTTGTTGCTGTGGCTGCTTCATTCACGGTGTTGTAAGACTTGTAGCTGTGGCTGCTTCATTGACGGTGTTGTAAGAGTTTTAGCTGTGGCTGCTTCATTCACGGTGTTGTAAGAGTTGTTGCTGTGGCTGCTTCATTCACGGTGTTGTAAGACTTGTAGCTGTGGCTGCTTCATTGACGGTGTTGTAAGAGTTGTAGCTGTGGCTGCTTCATTGACGGTGTTGTAAGAGTTGTTGCTGTGGCTGCTTCATTGACGGTGTTGTAAGAGTTGTAGCTGTGGCTGCTTCATTGACGGTGTTGTAAGAGTTGTAGCTGTGGCTGCTTCATTCACGGTGTTGTAAGAGTTGTAGCTGTGGCTGCTTCATTCACGGTGTTGTAAGAGTTGTTGCTGTGGCTGCTTCATTGACGGTGTTGTAAGAGTTGTAGCTGTGGCTGCTTCATTGACGGTGTTGTAAGAGTTGTAGCTGTGGCTGCTTCATTGACGGTGTTGTAAGAGTTGTAGCTGTGGCTGCTTCATTGACGGTGTTATAAGAGTTGTAGCTGTGGCTGCTTCATTGACGGTGTTGTAAGAGTTGTAGCTGTGGCTGCTTCATTGACGGTGTTGTAAGAGTTGTAGCTGTGGCTGCTTCATTGACGGTGTTGTAAGAGTTGTAGCTGTGGCTGCTTCATTCACGGTGTTGTAAGAGTTGTAGCTGTGGCTGCTTCATTGACGGTGTTGTAAGAGTTGTAGCTGTGGCTGCTTCATTGACGGTGTTGTAAGAGTTGTAGCTGTGGCTGCTTCATTGACGGTGTTGTAAGAGTTGTAGCTGTGGCTGCTTCATTCACGGTGTTGTAAGAGTTGTAGCTGTGGCTGCTTCATTCACGGTGTTGTAAGAGTTGTAGCTGTGGCTGCTTCATTCACGGTGTTGTAAGAGTTGTAGCTGTGGCTGCTTCATTCACGGTGTTGTAAGAGTTGTAGCTGTGGCTGCTTCATTCACGGTGTTGTAAGAGTTGTAGCTGTGGCTGCTTCATTGACGGTGTTGTAAGAGTTGTAGCTGTGGCTGTTTCATTCACGGTGTTGTAAGAGTTGTAGCTGTGGCTGCTTCATTCACGGTGTTGTAAGAGTTGTAGCTGTGGCTGCTTCATTGACGGTGTTGTAAGAGTTGTAGCTGTGGCTGCTTCATTCACGGTGTTGTAAGAGTTGTAGCTGTGGCTGCTTCATTCACGGTGTTGTAAGAGTTGTAGCTGTGGCTGCTTCATTGACGGTGTTGTAAGAGTTGTAGCTGTGGCTGCTTCATTCACGGTGTTGTAAGAGTTGTAGCTGTGGCTGCTTCATTCACGGTGTTGTAAGAGTTGTAGCTGTGGCTGCTTCATTGACGGTGTTGTAAGAGTTGTAGCTGTGGCTGCTTCATTCACGGTGTTGTAAGAGTTGTAGCTGTGGCTGCTTCATTCACGGTGTTGTAAGAGTTGTAGCTGTGGCTGCTTCATTCACGGTGTTGTAAGAGTTGTAGCTGTGGCTGCTTCATTCACGGTGTTGTAAGAGTTGTAGCTGTGGCTGCTTCATTCACGGTGTTGTAAGAGTTGTAGCTGTGGCTGCTTCATTCACGGTGTTGTAAGAGTTGTAGCTGTGGCTGCTTCATTCACGGTGTTGTAAGAGTTGTTGCTGTGGCTGCTTCATTCACGGTGTTGTAAGAGTTGTAGCTGTGGCTACTTCATTGACGGTGTTGTAAGAGTTGTTGCTGTGGCTGCTTCATTCACGGTGTTGTAAGAGTTGTAGCTGTGGCTGCTTCATTCACGGTGTTGTAAGAGTTGTAGCTGTGGCTGCTTCATTGACGGTGTTTTAAGAGTTGTTGCTGTGGCTGCTTCATTCACGGTGTTGTAAGAGTTGTAGCTGTGGCTGCTTCATTCACGGTGTTGTAAGAGTTGTAGCTGTGGCTACTTCATTGACGGTGTTGTAAGAGTTGTTGCTGTGGCTGCTTCATTGACGGTGTTGTAAGAGTTGTAGCTGTGGCTGCTTCATTGACGGTGTTGTAAGAGTTGTAGCTGTGGCTGCTTCATTCACGGTGTTGTAAGAGTTGTAGCTGTGGCTGCTTCATTCACGGTGTTGTAAGAGTTGTAGCTGTGGCTGCTTCATTCACGGTGTTTCAAGGCTTCTTGGGCCAAATTGTCTGTAAAAAATTTGTGTTTTCATTTTGAGTTCCTTTGTGCATTCATTTACCTAGATTCAGTGGGCAAGGTATTGAACATCGGTGACTGATTTTTCCATTTTTTATTGGTAGAATTATCCTTTCTAGTGATGTGATTATATCGCTTCACCTTGAAATTCAAGGTGGAAAAATCGTGATAAAATTCAAAAATTTTTTTCCTGAAAATGTTTCGCAAGCCAGCCCCTCCAACAGTTCTTCGTTTCTACTTGTATAACGATCGGGAACAGATAAAATAACAAGGTAAGCGGTGTGGAATCGACACAAAGCACAACTATTTTTTTTCACAACTTGCTGCTGGAACAAGATGACAGTTTGGTTTCAAGACCCCCTCATGGAGAAACAACTATTGTATCTATGGGAATGAGCGCTCCCAGGGGGAAAATGTGAGGGCTCGAGCTAAGAGTTAGGTAGGCTTTCTTTTTGTTGAAATAAAAATGTTTTTGTTATGTTAAGGACCATGTTTTTTGGTTCACTGCTGTCCTGTTTTTCACCACCTACAACTTCTTTCTCTGACTTCGATCTTGTTTCATAATCTTCTTTCTCAGCTGACTGTTTCTATGTCTTTTCTGCATAGATTCTGCGTTTCCTTGATATCCATACTAAATGGTGCCTTCCTCATTTCTTACTTTGGATCGCCTTTGTGGCGGATAGGGAAACTTAAACTAACTAAATGTAAAAATAATTTGATTTTGGATTCAAAACAGATTTTTTTTTTGAAAATATACAAAGTTTGCAAAATTGTAAGCTCCTAGAATTTTGTAATCCTGCATATTTGTGAGAACAAACGTATGTTGAATCAAACTCTCCGCACATTCTAACTCAAACTTGTTAATACGTTTACTGTTCATTCTGTTTTATGTCCGATTTTTTTTGTTCTGTTCTTCACCATGAACATGGATATTTTAATCATGAAGAGATCATTGAGCTGAGCTTTGAATTGTTTTCCTAGGATTCGATTGAAGTATTAAAGTTGCTTTACATATGCTGATTTTCATTTTGATTGCTGAACGCCGCTTAATTTCAGAGCTGAATCAATGTCAAAATTTTTACTGTTTCAATCAATTTTCATTTTATAATTTACAACCTCTCTTAATTTGCACTGCTCAAAAGATTTTAGTTCGGTATTTGTAATACAAGCGCGAGTGCTGCCAACTGAAAAACTTCATTAAAATTTATTTTAATGCATTTTCGTTAGTTCTCGACGATTTTATTAAAGTAGATGGATATGAGGTTTAGTTGACGGATGACATTGTGCTGGGTGGTGGTTGCAGGGCAGAGCAGCGTACACAGCGCGGCGAGGGCGGGCAACAGCGCGGTTGTGCACTGGCTGGCTACTGAGGCCCGATGCCCCGCCCACCTCCCTGACGCCAACGGCCGCACAGGTGCGTTTTGCTTCTACTCTAGTTGTCTGATGGGACTCAATTTTAGAAGAAATTTAATGCGTTATAAATGATGATTTTTAAACTCGATGTCTTTTTGCTTTTGTCAACTTCAATTAAACCAGCGCTCAATAGAACTAACTTTTGCTCCTGGGTCAAGGTAATGATAAAGTTGAAACATTTGTTTGACCAATGGTTTTTAATTATTGTTAATGACCAGTAGTCATGAACTAGACGTAACTTACAACACATCGGGCTATGTGCGAATGTTTAAAGTGCCCTGTAATATTGCACAATTTGTTGGATTTGTTTTCTTTGATAGCTTGAATTTCGGAGTTTGATTTTTGGGTGTTCAATGTTACTATAATTATTGTAATGATGTGAGTTAAACTAGCTGCTATTTTTTCCCTTGGGCTTACGATAGGTGATAGGCTTAAGTTAGTCAGTTTGCCTATCCTATATTATGAGGACAGGCGCCACCAGGGGGGATACTGTAGGTTATCTCAACTATAGATAAGCCTTCAGACTTCTATCTCTGATTCCCTCTTTTTTTTCTTCAAGTTTTCTTGCTTACTTCGAGAACTCTTTTTTTTTTCTTCCTTATCTTTTTGAAGAAGCTGTTTCTTTTCGTTGGAGATCTGGAGTGGGAACACGCTTCACACATAAATTCCTTTTTCCTTTTCTAGAGTTTACACTAAATGGTCCCTTCTCTTTGTGCTATTGAGATAGATTTTCTTGTGGATAAAAGTCTTTAACCAACTGTTGTGATAATAATTATATTATTAAAGATAGTAATAAGAATGTTTGACTTTGTTCTATGTATTGTAGAGAGACAACTTCAGTGAGAAAATAGTGTAAAATGAACGGCCAGAAATGTACAAGAACAGAACTTATGTGGTTGTGTTGAAGAAATATATATATATATATCTACGTTTCATACTGCGGCACCTAATGTTCATTTTTATCTAACTGTTCTCAAGTAAAGGTTAGGAATTTAGGATTTTTCCGGCAGAAAAATCAAGGTATGTGTAAATTCACTAAAAGCGATACATACATCACAAATACCGTATTTGACGGCATGTATGGCTCACAGGCACAAAAGACGCAAGGGCATATAAGACGCACCCCCATTTTAGCGAGTCAGATTCAGGAAAAGAAGTTTATAGGGTATTTAAGCATATAGTGTCAAGAATGCTCTAGCTGTGCACTGCACAAGCTGAACCATAGCTGTATAAAAGCAGCGATCTGGCAACAATCATACCGTAGCTTTGTTCCTCGCCAACAGATGGTATTACTGGCAAGTCAGAGCGCTGATCCGCTGATGTTTATAAACACAAGTCACAGAATTTCATATTGGATTGCTTTTATTTTTATGAATTCATTTTTAAAACACCGGTAATAATGCCAGCAATAAAATGAGGATGCATGTAGTTAGGGTAGTTAAAGTAAGCTGGGTTAGTGAGCATCAGAGAGACGACTAGCTTTGGCCTACGGGAGGTCTCAAATTGCACCTACGATGCATACGACACAGGGCAATTTTTTCAGGCAAAATTTTTGGAAAAAGTGCGTTTCACGTGCCGTTAAATACTGAAAGTTATGTATTTGTGTTTGTGTTTGTGTTGTCATCCTTCACACCCTCACTTATAACACATTGAAGAGTGTACAGTACTTGTTTTCTATGAGGAATGAATATTCCTTCATATGTCATTAGATTATGTAATATTGAAGTATTTGTGCAGCTCACGACCTGGCGGCCGCAGCGGGACACAAGGAGTGCTGCGAGGTGCTCTGCGGCCTCAGCTCCTGACCGGCTTTTGTCTCGCTCTCAAGTTCTTCATTATTTATTCTTACTTCTCTCACTGCAACGATAAGTCGTTCAACAAGTTGCAGTGAGCGAGCCTTGCTTATGATATTGTCGTCTTCAAGTAATGTTCCTCGTAACAGTTGAAACATATCAGATGTACCAGTGTTTAAACTTGTAGCTTAATTGTGTTAGTTTCCAGAAAATAGATCAGAAATTCGGGAAGTGCTCGATCATAATTGCGGGGTTCTGGTGAAAGTATGTGAAAAAGTGAACCTATTGATATTCATGATTTTTGACTTAAATTAAAGTTGAAAGTTTATGAATGTGTTTAGATTGTTCAGATGTTTAGCCTATTATTCCTTAAATCTTTATCGAAGCTGCTCTGATATGTTAGTTGCGTGTTTGCATAAGTTCATCAAGGTGTGATGGTTAAGCAAGATTTACTCTGGCATTATCAATAGACAGGTAGGGAATAAGAATACTGATGGGTGTTTTAAAATGCTGTTATCTTCTTGAAAATGATCTTCATTTCAAGGTGCTTGTAGTAAATTTTTTTAATTAAAAAAGTGTTTTTCATTGCCTTTCGAATGTAAATTTTTATCTGACATTGAAAAATTTGTTTTCTTTAAGATGTTGTATTTATGGCGATTACCGCTCCTAGGAAGAGGATGTGAGGTTCCGAGCTGAGGGTTAGGTAAGCCTTCCTTGTGTTGATATATAATAGATTCTATTATTTTGCTACGAACAATATTTCTTTGAGTCAACTTCTGTCTTTTATTCAGGCACCTATACTTTCATTTCCAACTTTTATCTCGTTTTTTAAACTTATTTCAGTCGCGCTGTTTTTATGCTCTTGGAGTCCTGTGTGCGAACACACTTGTGCATAGATTCCCTTTTGCCTTAATTTCATGCTAAATGGGGGCCTTTCCTTACTTTCTTCGCCATACATTTCTGCTTGAGGCTTGAGCAAACTCATAACCTAACCTCGTCTTGAAAATTTTTTATATTTTGTAAGGGTATTTGTGGTGACAGTTACAGTGATCACGAGTGCATTGATTTGGGATTTCAGGGTCGTTATTTGTGCAGATATCGTATTTTAGTTGTTCCCTTTCATTGATATTTACTGTACCTAGTCAGCATATGGTCAGTAAAAATGTACCTTTCATTTTGTATCAGATTCTACCTGTTGTGCGGCGTTGGCTGGGTTACATTGAAGAATTGTGTCGTTTATACATAAATCAATGTGGTGCATGATAGTGTGGGTCCTATACATAGACTCAATGAGGGGCTTGTGTGAGCTTTACTGCTAGGAATAGGAGAGCCTCTTTTTTGTATTATGAAGTGAAGGTCTCTCTCCATCTGAAGTGGGGCTGTGGGGAGCGCTGGACGTGACCTTTCGGTTCCTCGTGCGGACGGTCGCAGGTCTGAGCGGGATAGTGAGCGGCATATTGTGACTCAGCGTGTTCGCTCTCTGGAACGCGTCACAATTGTCCCAGAAGATGTCGCGTCGCATATGATGAAGAAATTTCCTATCCCGCGTGGCTTCCCAACTAAGCCACCTCCCGCAGTGCCAATTCATACATGGGATGATAGACCCATAAGCCCCGTGCCGCCTGATCTGGCAACCGCTCTGAATGAGGGTGCTGAGAAGGACTCCACGCGTGCTAAGCCTCGAGCTGGTAAACCGTGAACACCTGTATCCAATGGAATATTAGAGGATTTTGACGTAACTACGGAGATTTAAGGGCCCTCCTTGAGGAGTACCAACCTTGGTGCGTTTGCCTCCAGGAGACCCTTCTTGGAAGCCTGAACCCTACACCCCCAAACAACTATTGCATTGAGGTTTTTTCCCCGGTGCCTAATCCAGTGCCCGGAACGGGACTTGCAATACTTGTGCGGAGAGATGTGGGTTATAGTAAAATAACAATCAATACTGGACTACAGGCCCTGGCCCTCCGTTTGTGTATCGGGCAACGTATGGTCTCCGTATGCAATATCTATACCTCACCTGGAGACCCCTTAACCTCACAGGACCTCATCCTTCTCAGTAACCAACTAGCAAGACCAGCGTTCATCCTTGGAGACGTAAATGCCAAACATGTTCATTGGGGCAATTTGATAAATGATCGGCATGGCAGAGCGGTGGAAGAGTTTTTGGATGCTACCGAGTTGTGCCTGTTGAACACCGGAGCCCACACTCACTTTCATGTACAAAGCGGTACCTCCTCTGCAATCGACGTCAGCATGTGCACGCCCGACATTTTTCCTGATACGCAGTGGTCTGTGCTTGAGGATACGTGTGGTAGTGACCACTATCCTATCCTTTTGAGTTTGGTACGGTACCAACCTGAGCCCGTGGATCCACGCCTCAATTTTAAAAAGGCAAACTGGAGAAACTTCGAATCCTGCTCGCGAATGGAAGAACCAGATGAGAGTTGCAGTGTGGATGAGCTGGTCGATCACTTCGTCAGAACAGTGCGTGCGGCTGCCGACGCTGCCATCCCAAAGTCCCAGGGAGGCTGTCAGAAACAACGTGTTCCATGGTGGAACAACGAGTGTGCAATAGCTAATTGTGAACGGAAGCGAGCCTTGCGGCGCTACCAACGAACTAAAGAGCTGGCCCATAAGATCGCCTACAACCGAGCGAGGGCTCGAGCGCAACTAGTAAAGGATGTAGCGCGTAAGACATCGTGGCAGAAGTATGTCTCCAGCCTGAATACCGACACCCCTATGGCCAAGGTATGGCAGAGAGTGAACAAAATGAAGGGAAATTATGGACACAGGTCACTGTGTTTGGAAATTGATGGCTCTCTCACGGCAGATCCGGATCGTGTAACAGAAGCTTTGGCTCGGAGCTTCTGTCGTGTCAGCAGCGGGTATCCCTTCTTGGCTCTCAGACGTCAACAGGAGCGGCAACCACTTGATTTTTTGACTAATTCCACCTACTCTTACAACGATCCCCTCACAATGGTAGAGCTTTATTGTGCCTTAAAAAAGTGCAAAAACACAGCCCCCGGGCCTGATGGTGTTTACTATCAAATGATGAAAAATGTGGATCATACGGCAATATCATTCCTTCTCTATATATACAACAAAATCTGGAGCACACACACATATCCGCAGCAATGGCGAACAGCAACAATCATGGACAATGATGTGGGTGGCAATTGAAGCGGTCTTTGTGATGGCTGCTGTTGTGTTTCCATGATGGTGATTGTGACAAACTTTGAACAACATTTATATATAGTGTGCTTTTGTGTAACGATGTGAATCCTGTATTTTAAACTGTGAGATCTACGGCGCGATATAGTACGAATTACTGAAGCGCTAGCAAATCAATGCTAATACTACTACTACTACTCCATCTGACAGCAGCTCCTGGCATTGTATTCACGTTTCCCCGGGGAGAGATACTGTAACGTTACATCAGTTATAAATGAGGCTTTGGGGCTTCTATTTTTAACGTCCATTTTGCTTCTTTTGGTTTTCATGCTTGTATCTCTATCTCTTCTTTGTCTTTTCTTCCTCTTCCCTCTTAACTTACTTTTTTTATGCGCAAAGTATCTGTATGGGTGCGTAGATATTATGTTATATATATTAAGATTTCTTGGGTCTTCACTAAACGGTCCTTTCGTTTCGCTCTTTTGGGATCTTCTATGTTGTGGCTAGAAAGTATTTAACTAATAAAAATAATAATAATGTATTGATGTGTGGTTTTGTATGTGTCTTGCATGGTTGAGGGGCTTAGAGAAGTGCATGGCTAAATGTAGGCGTTTCATAGTTACTCCAGAGATCAGTGTGTGGAGAGCATCTAAACGGTGTTATGGGCACCATCAGAGTTAGTATAATTGGGCTCCTGTGCTTTAATAGTGAATTCACTGCATTTCGTTAGCGCTCCCATGGGTATTATGTGGAGTCCCGAGCTCAAGGTTAGGGAGGCCTTCTTTTTGTTCAAATAGAATAGGTTTTTTGTTTTGTTAAGGACCATCTTTTTTCGGTTCACTGCTGTCCTGTTTTTCAGCACTTTCAGTACAACTTTCTTCTTCAACTTTTATCTTGTTTCATGAACATGTTTCTTAGCTTACTGTTTTTATGCACCTTGTGCGTAGATTCCGCGTTCTCTTAACTCCATACTAAATGTTGCCTTCATCCTTCTTTTCTTTGAACATCTTTCGTGTGGTAAAGGGAGGCTAAAACTTTCCTATAATCAATTAATCACTGCATTTCAATGCGAAGGCAGTAGGCAGCAGTGAGAGGAGTCGTTTTCTAGACTGTTCTTGTTGGCATTTAGGCGTAGTCGGCACAGCTGAGAGAACTGTGCGTTTTTGTGTGGTATTGAATGAGGATCGGTTACTGCTCCTAGAAAATATTTCTCTAGCCGTAGTTAAAACTATGTGTCATAAAATTGACAAGGTTCGCAAGTTGATGTAATGATCGTACAATTAAGTATGATTTGTTGTTTAGTTTGAGGAAATGGTTGAGTAGGTTGAAGAGTTGTATGAGCTACATGGGCGATTTACGACTTAAAAATTCTGGGTATCATGTTAGTGTTCATCATTTTCAAAGTGAACGTTAGTGTCGTAAATGTAGTACATTTTAAGAATCGTAACATATTTTTTTGTGTACCGCAAAGTGAAGATGTTTCATCTTCATGGGGATTTTAGACATTCCCCCGGTCCTGAGGCCTAAATTGAGCATATTTTCTTCGTACAATTTCAATTAGCAAAGCTGCTGTGGAGTATTCTTTGGAATGAACGATTCAGGAATCTCATGTGGTTACACCTGAGGGGAATTGTTATTCAGCGCATCTTGACTCAATGGTAATAAAGAATACGTAGGGTACCTAAGCTACGCTTTGAGGCAGATGCTGATAGTGTCTATCTTTGTCTGAAATTCTTCAGAACTACTCGTAGAACTCCTCAGCAAATCCCTAGCTGCCAACCATAGTTAGTAATACTTATTCCATGAGTCTGTTCTAAGCTTAAATCTGTGGTTAAACAGAGGGAGGAAGGCCGGCGGACTGTACAACTGACTGGCTCGAGTGTCTCGCCGTTTATTTTTTATGATATCAGCTTTATGTCTCATCACAATGCTCAGACCTACTTTCACAGCGTAGAGAACTGTGCTAACCAAGGTACTTTTTACAGCATAGCGAACTTTTCCAGCCAAGATATCTTTGGCAGCAAAGCGAGCTGTGCTAACCAAGATATTTTTTGCATCTTCGTTGTGCCACTTGAAACTAAATTTCCTTGAATTTCTCTGCGATCATCGCTCAACAAAGAAACGGAGGTTATGCCTTTAGGATGGTAACGATAAAAACAATCCTGTGTAAACAAATGCCTTTTCCTGCGCGGGGGGTCCAGAAATCGAACGTTCCTTCGTTGTATCTATTGAGTGTGTACACACTTTAAAAGAAAACGCGAGTCTCACACACTATGGCCAGGCGCGAGTAAAAGGAATAAATATGTTATTTTCGTTGACTCTTGGAGCAGAAGAGTTTTAGGTGACTCACCATTCAGCAGAAATAAAATTGTTGAAAGTTAGGCGGGAAATGTAAAGACGCTAACGCAATGTTGTCATTATATCTTGAGTTTCTGTTGGGCAGTCTGGCCCGGTACGTTATTTAGTGATTTTCTAATGTTAGACAAAATGGTATGAATTGGGAAGTGTGTCAGCTGTTGTTTGCAGATGATGTAGCGCTTGTGCGCTGATTCAGGGGGAAAACTGCGGAGACTGGTTGCAGAGTTTGGTGGACTGTGTGAAAGGTGTAAATTGAGAGTAAATGTAAATAAAAGCAAGGTGATGAGATGTTCAAGAGGTGGAATGTTTGGAACATTGGATGTGAGGATGAATGGTGAAGTGTTAGAGGAGGTAGAGCATTTTAGGTACCTCGGGTCGGACGTGACGTGGCTATGAAGGATAGTATGGAAGTAAAAGTGAGACATCGAGTGAGTGAAGGCTGCAAGACATTGGGTGCATTGAGGAAAGTTTTTGAATGCAGGAGTTTGAGTATGAGTGCTCAGAGGGGACTGTTTGAAAGGTTAACCGTGCTAGTTTTGCTGTTTGGAGCGGAGTCTTGGGATTTGAGAGCAGCTGAGAGGAGGAAGCTGGATGTGTTTGAGATGAAGTGTTTGAGGAGCATGTATGGAGTAACAAAAAGAGATAGGATTAGCAATGAGTTTGTTGGAGAGCAGATGGGTGTTGTCAAACAGATCAGCAGGCGAATGGATGGAAGAGTGCTTGGATGGTTTGGGCATGTTGAAAGAATGAATGTTGAGCGACTAGTAAAAAAGATTTATACGTCGGAAGGGAGTGGTATTAGAGCGCGAGATAGGCCATGGATGAGTTGGATAGATTGGGTGAAACGTGGTTTGTATGAGAGGGGTCTGATTGTGGCCGTGGCGAGAGGGATGACTTCGGACAGCAGTGAGTGGAAGCAGTGCATAAAGAGGTAATTATTTTTTCGACGCGGTTATTGAAAGCCTGCCCGCGTGTGGTGGGGTTGACCTGCCCTGTGTGGAGCGAGGGGCTGCGCACAATGAAACGGTCGGGGTAAACCAGTTATGGCTGTCGGGCCTGACTGTGGAAGATGGTTGTGCTGGGCTGCTACTGATCCGGGCAGTTCTGGTGCGGCCAGTGTTGCCTCTAGTAGCAAAGGGTGATTGATTGTGGCCTGCTGTCGGTTACCCTCCAGTAGGGACGAGAAGCCCGGTATATATATATACTAATATTAGAAAGAAATAGCCTCTTACATAAATGTGTAATTTGCAAAAGTAATTATATTCCGAAATCAAATGGGAACAAAGATAATTACTCGCGGAGCAAGGCGCTCTAAGTACTTGCTCGTTTCATGACCCGATCTTTTTTGTAAATTCATGAACAGAAGTTCGGTTGCTTTTTTCAAAAAGAGAAGTCATCAACCAATGACGAGACGAACCTCCGTCATGAATACACTTGTATTGTTCCTTAGGGAACTAAACTGTATTATGGGCATGCTTAGCAGCTCGCGACACAACCAACTTTGCTGCTAAATAAGTGTTCAACCTTAAGAATTTTAAACCGTTGGCGCTATTTACTGAAATTTAATTGCTGTTTGTCGTTCGGAATCACAAGTAATCGAAATTGATTTATATGAACTTAAAATACAAAAACTACCTAAATTAATCAGTTACAGTTGGAGCGTCTATATGTAAAAAAAACGGTTTATTCATCAAGTCGTACTAAATTGTACTTTTTTGGCAGTTAAGAGAAAGTCCTGTTGAATTATAAGTCTTTAATGTGCTTCCGGAGTTGATGGTGAACGAGGTGTCATTCTCGCTCCTGCTCCAAGATGTGGGGCGCTCCCAACTCTAAGGTGAGAATAGGATATGTTGCTTGAAAGACATCTTATAGAATAATACTATGAATTTGAGGTTTCAAATAAAACATTTACAAGTCAATACTTTGTAGGAAGATTTTTGTTTCCTTAATTTTAATTCCAATGTCTTCGTTCAGTCGTGACTTTTTATGAGTCGCTTAAGCCTTGCGCGTGTAACGCTCTGATTTTACATTCGAATTGATTCTTTTTTCCCCACGTTTCGTTGAACTCGTTGCCATCTCCAGTTGTATGAAGTCGTTGTGATCTAGGGTAGCCTCTAAACTGAAATGTTTCTTGAGAAATAAATCAGTATACAGGGTATTGAATAATTCGATGCACATATTTTAAGCATATACAGAAAACCGCAAACATAATGGAGTTTTGAGGTTTTTGTCACTGCATAAAATCGTATTATTTTGCGTTTTTCCGCGTATGGTTAAAATATATGCATCGAATTGCACAACACCTTGCATATTCTATCTTAGCCGTTCCTTAAGTTATATTATTGTGTTGCGTTCCGTCTGAATGAATTCAATGCACTTTTAGCTTCTCGTGAAGTTTTGCTGTCATGCAAACGTGGCGCGAATTATTTTGAAAGGGCGAAGTACAGAAACGTGAAATTTTTGTTAAAAGAATATATTGGAACAGGATCACTCGCATGTGGAAAATCGGAGAAATCTTTTTGCTGTGGTGAAATGAAGGCCATTACTGCATGTTATGTTACTTGTGTGCGGAAAAATCTTTTCGCTGTGGTAAATTAACACGTTGACTGTCTGTTGGGGCACACTAGTACCATTGGGTAAATTGCTTATTTACGTATCGGTGTGAATGGACAGCATTTCAATTATTTTAACGTTTTTTTACCAGAGATTTATACATACAAAATAAAATATCATCATAGTATTTCATTTTCCCACATCTTAGGAAAGATAGAAAGTTTTTTTCGTGCGGTAAAGTCGTTTTAAACTCGGCTACTAACAACCTTACTTAACATGAGACCGCTGGACGCACATGCGTCTAGCGGCGGCGAACGTGTAAAGGCCAGTACTGCATGTTACATCCCTGTTCAAAACGTTGAGCAGAAGCGCGGGTGGGTGGCGTCGTCGTTTGATGATGACGAGCTGGTGGTGCGCGAGACGAGGACGGCGAAGCGCAGCACCCCCGCCTCCCGCCGCCGCGTGCCCAGCTCTGTGAGGGTGAGTGGACAATTTGGCGGTGTGCTTTCCTGCTGCAATTTGGTTCTGCTTCCGTCTGCTACGCTGTTTGAACTGGAAAATGAGATATCTCCGTCAGCTCGTTCACGGTAGCAGTTTGCTTTTATTACCCTCTGCTTCGTTGTTTCTGCTGTAATGTGTCATAGTATAATCAACCTGTAAACATTTGAGTATGATCATATATTTTAATATCGTTTTTTATTTTTATTCATTGAACTACCCACTAGACAAAAAAATTGAAATCCATAACTTGGACATTCTCAGAGTTCAGATAATTGAGCTCTTAAGCCTTTTCAATTGAATTTTCAGTAATTTTCAGTTCAGTGTGGCTTGTGCAATTTGTCTGCCATGCAACTCTCTCGTAAAAACTCAAATTCTCCAAAATTACTCTTTAGTAGTCTTAAAAACAAACGCTTACTGAAATAATTGTGATGCGAGTGTGTGCCGTACTGAACAGAAAGCTCGCGACCCGTCGCTGTGGAGCGGAGAGTTCATCAGTCGCGACCGCCTGGCGGTGCACAAGAAGAAGGTGGAGGAGATGGAGCAGTGGCTTATCTCTGCGCTGACGGGCGTGCAGGTCTGGTGCTCTCCACTGATGCAGTTCTTGATACTCTAGATATTGGGTAGCCATCATGACAGAATTTAGCTCTGTTTCAAGTTGCTCTTCTTACTGGACAACTCTATTCCTAAAACTTTTTTATTGGACCACACGTTACCCCAATGCTTTAATAGTGGATAACTTTTTACCCTAATATTTTTCTGTTGAATCACTTCTTACCCTAATATTTTTGTATTTGATTGCGTCTTACCCAAATATTTTTCTATTGGATAACTCTTTTTTTCTTGCCCCTTATTGGACGATGTTGTATCTTATTGCTTACTTATTTGTCTACTTTAACTCCGAAAATTTAGTTTGGCCTAACTTTATCCAGAAATTTTCTCATTGAAGAACATGGTACACTGAAACTTTCAATTGAATGTTCTACCCCAAAAATGTCTTGAGTGCATTTCATGCGGCCCCTTGAAATTTTTTTGGCTTACACTCCATCCTGTGCGTTCCTAGTTACTTAGCGTGATGTGAAAGGATGAAAAATAGATTCTGCGTGAATGCTTTTCAATGACGCTATTTCTGAGTTATAAATTTTCCATTAATTTAAATTAAATAATTGATTATTCTGTGGGGCCGAGTGTCAATCGGTCATCGATGTTTGAAGGGTTAGGCTAATTTAGCATATTGCAAACAGGATGAAAGAAGTGGAATAGATAAAATATTAGAAAAGTCATGAAATGATGCGTTGTCGAAATTAAGTTGGGTCATTTCTGCTGCAGGAGGTATGTCAGAAAACGTGAAATCACTCTTGATTTGGGTGTATAAAGTTCTCTGCATTAGGAAGACCTGAGATCTTTTAAGTAGTACTAGAGGGAAGAGAACTTTGATATGTTTAAAAGGAATAAATCTTCTATAACATGATGAACTTTTGTGCTAAACTGTTCGTTTTTGATTTTGTAGTTTGTAATATATAAGACGCATATTCGAGCCGCATAAGTTGGCTTTAACATAATTGTGAGCTATCATTTGCCATTTTTTGAACGTCTCATTGTATGAAGATGGATGAGATTCTTTTAATTGTTTTTTAATTTTTCATCTCAAGAAATTGAATGTACTTGCAGCCCAATTTTATATTTTGGCCAAACCTGACATTTTCAAAATATATTCTCTATCTTTTGTTATGTGGGTGCAGTTTTAAATAATAAATGACTTTGAATTTCTTGTGTTTTTGTCTTGCAACATACTTTACTTCGGCCTTCAGGTCATTAATGCTCCCATACGTTAGTATTTTGAAGCACGGAATTTCTCCAGTGCTTTTATTTAAAAATGTCCTGTAGTTTTTATAGCTCGGCCTTTGATTGAAACTGAGGTGGTTGTGGCAGAGGCACCGAGTTTTGCTGCTGACGGGCCCTGCAGGCTGCGGCAAGACGACGTGTGTGCGGGCACTGGCACACGACATGGCCGTCGTTGTCAAGGAGTGGGTCAACCCCAGCTCTGTGAGGGCCTCCAGCTGGAGTGTTGGTGGGTGGTGGGGTCTTGTGGGTCAGCCCCAGCTCTGTGAGGGGCCCCAGCTGGAGTGTTGGTGGGTGGTGGGGTCTTGTGGGTCAACCCTAGCTCTGTGAGGGCCTCCAGCTGGAGTGTTGGTGGGCTTTTGTGGGTCAACCCTAACTTTGTGTAGGCCCTCAGCTAGACCGATGGTTAGACGTGACACCCGCAGGTTATGACAAGAAAATAACCATCACCGGATCATGCTATATCTGTCCTATGGCTATGCAATACGTGAAGTGTGATTGAAGCTGTGTATTATGTTGAAAAGGAGAATAAAATACCTTGGAAATGAGATATTAATGGAAACAGTTGAAGTAACGCCAAATGGAAAGTAGGAGAGTGTGAAGGAAGATGAGTACTGTGAAAACCGCCGACGAATGTAAAAATGTAGATGACAATTAAAATATTTGCTTGGAGTGAATTATCGCCATTTTGTGAATTCACGTTTTATTCCTCGTGTTATAACTGCTGTTGACTGCTCCGATGTTGCTGCATTTGAGTCATTATTGCAAATGAATGCACTCTCATTTGTTGATCGGTTAGTATGCTCACTTTTATCGGTTAGTTGACTACCATTTTGTTTCAGACGAACCAACGCCCTGGATACCCGGCGATCAGGTGACAGAGTCTGGCTTCGTGACACAGTTTCGTGAGTTCGTGTGTCGCGTGAACAAGTACGGGAGCGTCGCCGCCGTAGGGGGTGCGGGGAGCGAGTACGGGGGGCAGCTGCTGCTGGTGGAGGACATGCCCAATGTCTTCTACAGGGAGCCTGCGCAACTTCACGACATTCTCAGGTATCAGCTCTGGAGCGGCCGTCAAAGGGCTGAATAATTTAAATCTACTAATCTACGATAGGGCTAATCGACAGAGACTAATCGAAGAGCTGGCTTGATTTGACGTTTCCTTTTCTAGATTTGTGGTCTCATACGCAGGTAAGTGAGTTGTCAACAATGTAAAGTTTATCATCCGAGACTTGTTGGGTATTAGGTTGATTTGATAGACGTGAATAAATTACTTAAACTGAACTCCGAACGCGTGACGTACAGGGATAGCCGTATGGAACTCTAAATGAAGTGTAATACTAATAAAAATTAGAACCCAAGTACAAATTCTTTCAAAGACTGTGCATATACTCAAAGACCTTGGAACTGAACGAAAGTTTTTCAGAGACTTTTTAGGGGGCAATAGGTAACATCTCGGGAAATGGCTGTTATAAAAATGCACTTGCAGGCGCTACGTGATGTGTGGCAAGACCCCCGCGGTGTTTATTGTGAGCGACGCTCCCCAGCTGGAGCATTCTGCCACTCGACTGTTCCCTGCCAGCCTCTGCGACGACATAGGGGTGACCACTTTACAGTGAGTGGCGGGTAGAGAGCGCAGTAGCGAGTGCTGCTCTTTTTAGCTGGCTTACACATGCATGATAGCAGTGAAACGGCTGATTTCTTACGCTATGGTGAATATTTTTGTACGTGATTATTGATGTTTGGGTGTGTTTGTTATTTGTCTACTTGAAGTGTGGTGTGGGCGGGATTGTTACCTGACGACATAGGCGTGTCAAAGGATCCGTAAATTGGCCACTCCGGTCGTACGTGTTGCTATATTCTACTCTACTCCTATTGGAGGTGTTGCTGGGGTTTTATCATTGCCATATTACGTTCATAATCTTCTCACGAGTGATCAAAGTAATGTTACACGTTAATTTCCTTTCAAATAAAATGTATTACAATAATGATGACGCTGGCTGAGACTTACAAATAGTTATTCAACTGCGCTGAATTATAAATTTCATTCTTTCTTGGGTTTTTGTTGCTAGACTTGTTTTAGCATCCTAGGAAATTGTCTTTCTTCAGTAGTCTGGCAGCTACACCTCGCGATCTGTTCTATACGGCAGCTCACCTCGCGATTTGTGCTAAAGTTTACAAAACAAGCACGCGTGGTCCGATCCCTAAGAATACAAGTTTATTTTTGTTGGTATCGTGTTTGTAAATGTTTCACGACGAATTTGGCTTACATTTCTATTAAAAACACCAGTTATGAATGTTGTGAAGCAACTTCAAAAGAGCGTCCGTGCTGAAATCCATTCTTTAGATAAGCAGCCATGGCCTTTTTTGGCATTGTTCATGTCACTCTTCCATAGTGGAAAGAGAAGCATTGTTCAAGATATTTATTTGGGCTACAAGAGTTGGAAATAGAAAGCACCAGCTGGGAAGAATATTATTGTTGAAATAGATCACATGCCTTCTTACTGTCTCCTGGTATTCAACTCCAGTCTTTCGAAACAGTGGGAAAAGTTTTCTTATTATGTTGTAATCTAAGATGAAGTTGTGAGTAGAGCTACAGGAGTTGTTTCCTGAACAGGTTCAACCCTGTAGCTACAACGCTATTGACGAAAGCTCTGAGCGACGTGTGTCACCACCACGACGTCTCGGCAAGCGCTGAATTGCTTAGCTCCCTCACAGAAGCTGCTGGCGGGGACCTGCGGTCTGCCACCAACGCTCTTCAGTTCGCCCTTGGTACACTTTTGGGTTTTCTTCATTGTTATTTTTATTGTTTACCCATTGACTGCACGCTGTTATTCAGCTGACTAGAGCTTAGAAAATGAACTAAAAAACGTAGTTGATTCAAGTATTGAGAGAAGAAATTCGAATATGGAGTGATATTGCGTTCTGTGAAATTTATGTGTCAGGATTAATGGGTAAAGTCAAAACATGCGAGAGGCTTCATAGAGTCACAAGCAGATTGACTCCTGATTTGGTATTAAGGTTAAAGAACTAGTGAGAAAGGTTTGTTGTAAATATTTAACTCGAGGAAAATATCACGGATTTGTCATTTGATGCAATGTGCTGAATGTTCCGTGAAAATATTTTTCATCCAGATTTTTCGGATACGAAAAAAAGTTTTTTTGCTGCTCCTGCAAAGAGGAAAACCCGCAAGAAACCCTCAACCACCGCTGCGGCAGCTGCAGCTGGCTCAGATGGCGGCACCTTGGCTCTATCTACTGCCCCCAAGGATGCTTCGCTGCCGCTGTTTCGCGCCCTGGGCAAAGTGCTCTACTGCAAACGTGCGTACCGTGCGTTGGCTTCTTTAGTTAGGGATCCTACCTTGTGGCTGGGCAGAGGGGTAACTGAAATGGGACTTCTGGCGAGGTTTGGAAAATTGTTATTTCTTCTGAAGAAGTTGTTACATCCTTATTGTTGCTGACAGATGTTTTTTTTTTCTCAATGTTTCGGAATTGATCGTTTTCTCGGTTAATTGTACAGATATAAGAGTTGAGCATTATGCTCTGTTAGCTTGGTAATTCCTCTCAGGGGGTTATAACAATTGTATCTATGGGAATTAGCACTTCAAAGGTAGAAAATGTGAGGTCCTGAGCTAAGAGTCAAGTAGGCCTTTTTGTTGAAAGAATGTTTTGGGTTTTGTTAAGAGCCATCAATTTCGGTTCACTGCTGTCCTGTTTTTCAGCACCGCTGACTTTCTTCTTCAACTTTCTCCTTGTTTCATGACTTTCCTTCTTGAGTTACTGTTTCTATGCGCACGAGATCCTTTGCGGGAACACCCCTTGTGCATAGATTCCACGTTCCCTAAACTCTATACAAAATGATTTCGTCATCCGTCCTCTCTCTGAACATCTTTGTTATGGTAAGGGGGACTAAAGCTAATTTATAAAGAATGATTAGCTCGGCAGTTCAAGCTAACCTTTCGACTGGCTTGAAGAGATTCTAGATTTTTTATTCTGTGAAATTAGTGCCATTTGTCAACTGCTTTTAGAAAACAATGTGGTGTCTTATAACCATATTATGTTACGATTGATTTTATTGTATTTTTTAGGGATCGAGGTTTCTTAACTCAAAAGAAAATTTTTTTTTCGACTAAAATGAGATTTATTTTCATTATGATCAATGAATTAAGTTTTTAATTTCGGAAGCGCCTAGTACTTTGTTTATTTTATTTCTAGAGATGACTACAATTCAAATTCGTGTAACTTGTCTGTACAAGTATTGAAAGTATTGAATTCTTACTAGAGTTCATGATCTAGCGGTGTTTTATACGTGCAATTGTCGTAGCTCATATACTATTTGAGTTTCCATTAATTGTCAGCTCGTTATTATTTCCATAAAATTTTTGTATTGCTGAAAGTAAGTCATACCCAATAGTCAGATAAAAAAGTCTGCAATATTTATTGCAAAGGATGAAGTATTTTGACTGAGAGTGACAGTAAAGCTCATAATTGTACCAGTCATTTTTAGTTTTAATCTGCTTCGGCCATCGTTCCCTCCGAGTTGGGATTTATACTTCACGCCCTCAATTTATAAATAAAGAAAATACCCTCACCTGCCCCTACGTTTGTGTAACAAAATTCATCATTTGACAGGGTCAGACAACCCTGCCGCACCTTTACCACCGCACCTTTGTCAGGAAGAACGAGCCCCTGCCCTAGCAGACCCAGAGCTGCTGGTGGAGTCATGCTGCCTCACTCCTCCCTCGTTCACCGCCTTCCTGCACCAAAACTACCCGCCCTTCATGCGCAGCGTGGCTGGGGCTGCCGCAGCGCTCCAGTACCTCTGTGACGCAGACCTGCTCCTCTCCCACTGGGGGGTGAGTGCCTCTTGCACTGGGTGTGGTTGTGCTTGTCTCTTGCGCTGCGTGTGGGTGTACGTGTCTCTTGCGCTGCGTGTGGGTGTACGTGTCTCTTGCGCTGCGTGTGGGTGTGCGTGTCTGCTGTTGCGTGCCGTGCGAGTGTAGTGAGGTTTTTGCGAGGTTGAAGAAGATGTTGATTTTAATTTCTAATGAAATAGGTCTGATTTTCTGCAAAACGCGGTTGTGGCCACTTTTTCTGTTTATTTATTAGTTTTGAACGCATATCTGTCTCATCTAAGTGTTGTAGAGAAGAAACGTTGTTGTAGGTGCTTTGTGCTCTCTCATTATTTGTGTTTGCATGTGTGTTATCTATTTCTTGCTGTTGTCACCTGTTCAAGTACATTTTACAGGTGAGTTGGTTAATGCATTAATGGAATCATTACCAATATATGTATTGGGGTTATTAAATATTATACTTTGGGAAATTTCTTGTTGAATAATAATTTGTATAACGTTTTGGAAGAATTTGTAGGTTGTGTAGTAACTGAAAATTTCCGAGTGGAATATCGATACAACGCAGCCAAAATAAATTCTTAATGGAAGTGTATTTAGGTTCCCGCAGCCGTGTCTAAATGTCAACAAGCAGAGGAAGGTGGCTGTTGACCAATATAATGACCCTTCTGCGGATTAGCCGCAATAATTTTTTCTAATAATAGAAGTGTTGAATTAAAAAACGAAGTCGACTACGCAGATGAAGCAGATGTAAACCGGGTTGAAAACTCGTAGGTAACTTGCCAACATTTTTCAAATATCGTTCTACTTGTATTATAAATAGTTTCATCATAGATTCCTTCGTCATATTAAGCCTTTCTCTAGTGTCAGTAAATGGCAACACTTTTTCAAAGTTCTTCCCGATGAAATACTTCTTAAATTTTTATTGCTATTCAGTATGAAAAACTTGTAATTACCCAAAAAGTAATTTTCAACCAACTGATCCTCATTTGTTGTCAACAAATTTTTCTTTCATTTCATTTCAGTCTTTGAGCCTTTCCCAAAATTTAATTTTTACTCGTCAAACCTCCAACCGTCACACAAGAAGAAAAAATGTATAATTTTGAAGATCTCCTTCGGAGTCCACGTGTACCTGGTGCAGGAGTTGTGGCATTTTTAATTTGATTTTCTATTTGTAACAAAATTGCAAATGTAGTTCATGAACGTTCAATGAGGTAAGGAAGAAATGGCAGGGTATCCAGATGAGGGTAATTTTGTTCGGTTCTTTGTACTCGTAGTTTGTGCCGTACGCCTCAGGGGGATAAAACTATGGTATCTATGGGAATTAGTTCTTCCAGGGGGAAAATATGAGGTCCCGAACTGAGAGCTAGGTAGGCAATCTTTTTTTGAAATTAAATGTGTTTTGTTATGTTAAGGGCTATCTTTTTCGGGTCTCTGCTGTGCTGTTTTCCAGCTCCTACTACGTTTTTCTTCTACTTTTATTTTATTTAATAAACTTCTTTCATAACTCACTGCTTCTAAATACCTTGTACAGAGATATCGCGTTCCCTAATCTTCACACTAATAGGTGCATTCTTTTTTACTCTCTTTGGAACGCCTTTGTTGCTGTTAGGGAGGCTTAAACTAAAATCTACTCGTAATCTAATTTTTGTACCGTAAACCTACGCTCACTGATAAATACTTAGATGTTTTGAGCTACCATCACTTTTCCCACAAATTAAGCTTAGCAACATCATTTTACCATCAAGCTTCTACTATTTGCAGTTAGCTGCACCTGCAAGTTGACGTAACAGTATTAAAATTAACACTGCAGCAAAGTAACTGCGCTGCATAATTTCGAAATCTATCTCCAAGATCAATTCATATTGATGTAAACAATTTTTCTCGACCGCAAGTCGGCGAGGGTTTTCAAAATTCCACCATTCCTTTCTAGTTTCAAATAGCTTGGATCAAATGCTGTGTAGGAAAAGTGCAACAATTTTTCAGAATTTTCTATGTTCAAATTATTTCACAAAACTGTCAGTGTAACGACTCATGTAATAATCTACTTGAAAGACAAAAGATATCTAATTAAAAATTATGATATCCATAAATCGATGTTGTAATTGGCTAGCTTCTTATGTTGGAGAAACGGAGAGAGATTGGTGAACTACATTGACGAAGGTGCAGGAATGGGCTAAGGAATACTATGATCTTTTTTATTAACATTCAGAAAATTCAGAAATAGATAACCATTTCTTCGATTTCATCATTATTATTTTATTATTTAATTTGAGACTTCTTAGTCATAACAAAGGCAATTTTAAGAGGGCAAATAAAAGGGACCATTTAGTATAGACTTGAGAGAACGGGGATTCTATGTACAAGGTGTATTTAACACATGATGCCCTGAGCATAGAAACAGCAAGTTAAGAAAAAAGAGAAAAAAAGAGATAGCGAGAAAGGCATGAAAATGAAAAAATCAAAGTGGGTACGAAAGACAGGAGTCCCGAAGGCCTATTTAAAGCTGAGGTAACCTAACCGTCTCCCCGTGAGGTGATGGTCTTCCTTGGATAGGTGAACCTATTGCCAATCCCATGCCCTCGTGTGGGATTTGAGTTCTGATTTTACCAACTTCAGAATCAGAATTCAAGAAAATGTTTAGAAACTTTTTACTGTGTTAAAGAACCGAGCAAAATTAATCGTCTTCTGGATGTTCCGTCGTAATTTCTTCCTTTGCTCAATAAATGCTCGTGAATTCTATTTGTGAGTTTTGTATTAAACGTAATAAAAATGTTATAATTCGTATATAAGATACATGTTGACACCATAGAAGTCTAGGTCTTCAAAACTAGGTATTCGTTCGTTCTCTGATAACGGAGCAAATCCACCCAAAGCCTTGAGAAACAAACAAAAAAAATCATTTGCTTTAGTCTATAAAATGCAAAGAAATCAAAATGAAATTTCCACACGTTTTGTATTTTAATTATCATAACAGCTTCTCGATAATGATTTTTGTGGGTGTTATAGCTTCATTTGCTCTTCATTATTCTTTTTGTTTTGACCTCGATGAAAGTTTTGGCTGCTAAGGTGTTACTTGCTCGGTTGTCTCACCACACTACATAGTTTATTATCCGGTTGGTGCAAAAGTAATTCCCGATTTTCAGAACGGATGTTTAAAATTAGATTTGTCAATTATCTATATTACGTTAGAAGTGTAATATACATCTGTGACTAAATTAAACGATTTTTTCAGGTAACCTCTGTTACGCCCATATTTTTTTTTATCAAAATTTGCATCCATGTTTGCCCATTTAAAGATCTCGTAAGAAATGTTCTGCCGTACGAGTTTCATAAAAGTGTAAATGCTAGTGCGGCAGTAATATCTATTTAGAACACTTATGGGGATAATGTAGTGAATAAAAGAAGTTGTAGAAGAGGATTTCTCATTTCGAAGGGGTGATTTCACTTGAAAAGATAAATCAAAGAAAGGTCGTCCAAGATCATTTGGTGCCGATCATTCGAACGTTCTTGTGTCAAAGAATCCTACTGTGGCCGCTAGGAAAATTGCAAGGCAGTTAGACGTGGCCCATACAACCTGCTTCTGATTTCCATTTGTTCCGAGGACTGCAGTAGCATTTAAGTAGAATTGGTTAACAACAAGAGAACAGATTGAAAAAGTTGAATTTGTATTTTGATTCTAAACGTATAGAATTTTACAACGCAGCATTTAAAGAGCTTGGATAAATTGTAGAATGAGGTCATTGAAGCGAATAGGAAGTATGTTAATGAATAAATACACATTTTCATAGTCGTTGACTTATTCATTTTTGCCCAAGATCTTTGAATCGGACATTACTTTCGCACCAACCTATCACTCAATAGCGGAGTCGGTTGGAAGACCTTTATTTTGTTTAGCTGGTTAAAATCTGATTTTTTTTCTAACATTTTAATGATGGCGTGAGATTAAAAGGAGTCTTCCATAGTTCTTCAGCAGGTTTATGGAAACCTCCAAAATTTAAACTTTTTATTGACCAAGACGTTCGTTCACTAAAATCAGGTCATTTTTAAGGAAAAAATCGTCAAGTGCACGTTTACGTGCAGCCTTGATAAAAAAGAACCTATTTTCAAGGAAATCTATCTGACAACTTGCTTCAGTTGAACAAAAAGCTTGGTCAATAGAAACTTGAAAAGTCTGGAGGAGTCGCCGTCAACATGCAGAACTCCGATAACTGAGAACGAATCTGACACCCGCAATCGCCGCATGACAGGACGGCGAGAGACTTTGGTCGTACGGCAGCTTGGCGGCCCGGGGCGTCATGCACGCCACGGGCACAGACGACGGTGCCTCACAGCCCAGGACGTCTTCCTTCCGTCCGCTCGTGCGGCCGGCCTTCAGTGAGGTGACCCGAGCGTCGTCGCAGCTGCTGGACCGCATACGCCTCGAACATCCCACGCGTAACGTGGACGAACTCACGTCCATCGTGCTGCCCTATACTGCCATCATCGCGCCTCATCTGTGTGAGTACTTGCCCAAACTGGTTGAAGCAAATTGGTGTTTCAGGTAAGGGAGTTAAGTTGATACTTCGAGCGGCAAAAAATTAAAGCCGAGTGCTAACAGTGGTAAGAAAAATTTGCCTCGTATCTGTACTACAATTCGCTTATAATTTTTCAATTCACATTATACCCTCAATTGTAACACGTGGAGACCAGTACATGCATAATATCGATTTCCTTACTCTTTCGACCAACGTGTTCTGTTTGTGCTTCGTTCTATATTCACAGCATAGAACGTCTTTTACTGTATTCTATTCCGGGCAATGGCACTTCACATTCGGTCTTTTTATTTCCCCTCTTTTTTTTGGCTCTTTCACATTTTAATTGGCATCGTTTTTGTTGAGGCAACTATCTAAAATAGAGCTTCTTCCATTTGTTTTCAGCATCATCGCTTATACTTAATCTTTACCACGCTGTACCTCATCGCGCTCGTATATTCCAAGCGTGGCTTTTATGACATTTGGTGCTCGTCGGCATGATGCATCGTACTTTTGTCTTACATCAGCTAGTTGGCTCATTCATCGTTAATCTATCTATGGGTACCACGATCGAAGTTGCGCCAAAGCATCTAATGTTTATTTGTCGTTCGACCTCATTACTCTTAACACGTAAACAACGGAATGAAGTTCGTTCCCGTGGTGCACAATTATCGGCTAAATGATTATTTTCACTGCTATAAAATAAAAGCTTGCTTAGAAAAGCTTGAAAAAATTAGATATGCCTAATGTAAGTGGAAGTTTTTTATCATAGTACATCAAATTTTGCATGTCGCTGTTACAGGATGTCCGTCATATGATGTGCGGTACGAGGCAGTTCACCTGATAACTGGAGAGTATAGCTGATTATGGCCGATTTCCTATTGGCATGGCAATTTGCTCTCAACGACAATAACTATGAAACTAATTGTTTCGTGCTTGCACTTACACTTTAAAACTCTCATTCATTAATTCCGCATTTATCCTTTCACTTACGCACTCATTCACTCGTGCTCTTACTTTATTCATACGTGCTCTCACTCATTCATTCGTGCTCTCACTCATTCATTCATTCATTCGTACTCTCACTCTTTCATTCATTCGTGCTCTCACTCATTCATTCGTGCTCTCATTCATTCATTCATGCTCACTCATTCATTCATTCATGCTCTCACTCATTCATTCATTCATTCGTACTCTCACTCTTTCATTCATTCGTGCTCTCACTCATTCATTCGTGCTCTCACTCATTCATTCGTGCTCTCATTCATTCATTCATGCTCTCACCCATTCATTCATTCATTCATTCATGCTCTCACTCATTGATTGGTGCTCTCATTCATTCATGCTCTCATTCATTCATGCTCTCATTCATTCATTCATGCTCTCATCCATTCGTTCATTCATGCTCTCATTCATTCATGGTCACTCATTCATTCATGGTCACTCATTCATTCATGCTCATTCCTTCATTCATGCTTCCACTCACTCATTCATTCATGCTCTCACTCATTCGTTCATTCGTGCTCTCACTCACTCATTCATTCATTCGTGATCTCACTCACTCATTCATTCATTCGTGATCTCACTCATTCATTTGTTCTTGCTCTCATTCATTCATTCATTCTTTCGTGCTCTCACTCATTCATTCATTCGTGCTCTCACTCTCTCAACCGTGCATTCACATTTACTCATGCATCCACTCATTCATTTCCGGAGTCACTTGTTCGGGTATCCATTCATCGATTCATGCACTTATTCATTAACTTTTCATTCATTATGTTGGCGCCGTCCATGCTTCTTAAAAGCTAGTTAGAAGAATTATCCCAGCGTACTAATAATGCTAGGTCGATTCTCTAGGCGCCAGATGCGTGACAATCGGCCAGCGTGTAGTTCACTGTTGAATTGTCTTTGTTTATTTCTAGTTATATTTAATTTGACAATACTGAGACATAAATTGATGATATGTTCATATTCATTCATTTATTTTGTGTATTACCGATTTACTTAGTTTTATTCTTTATCTTTCCAGACGCCTCGCAATTCCTCAATATTTTGAAACTTGTTTGTTTGCTTGCTATGATTAGTACTACCGTTAAAAGGACTGTGACGTTTTGTTCATGTTTCCTGAAATGAATCATGAGAGCACGCAACGGGCTAGTATCAATTTATTGAATCGTGTGGTAGAGGGAAGTTTATTCCCCTATAATATCGTAGGCCAGAAAGAGAGCCTACACATTGATTCATGCACTCATTCATTGATTCATGCACTCATTCATTCATTCACTTATTCATTCATTCATGCACTTATTCATGAATGAATGAACTTATTCATTCTTTTGGCAAGCTCATTCTTTCTGTGAATAGTTTGAAATTCTGTCCATGAAAACATGCATCGATTTTGATGTCCTACGTACGGAATTGGTTGGCTTAGGCACTCGTATTCCAAGTCGAATTATATCTATCGTGAGGTTTCTCATAGGACAATTGACTTAATTTTTCTCTCATGCTAACATTCTGTATGCTCTCCGTACCGTGGTCTCTTCTTCCTCTGCTCGTCACGTAGCTTAAACCCCTACTTATGCATTCTAAATGCTTTCACACAAGTTATTCAACTCAAAACTGTAAATAAAGTCCGTTTGTTTAAAAAAATTGAACAGATGGAGGTGGGCTGGCGTTAGAGGTAGGCACACTTCTCAGCGACGGCCGCCATCACCAGCTGCGAAAGGAACGTTCAGCGCCGGCTTGTGTCGAGGACAGTTCTAAGCTGACACAAGAACCGCTCGACTATGATGATACCATTGAAGACGTGCCGGATTGACCGAATTCATTCTTTCTAGGTGGCTACCTATCGTTGAGTTACGGTAATTGTGCATGTCCTTGTACTAAACCATTTCATAAATTCACCGTTGTAGTTTAACTAGATCAATAAGGCATTAAAAAAATTGCTATGTGTGCTAGTACAGGCATGGATGTTTATGTGATCCGAAATTATTCTGTTAAGATATTTTGTTCAAAATATGAAATCAAGTGTAACAAGCTAGGCTAATTATTCAAGTTATTGAACGCTTAAATCTTTGTATCTTGAATAGCAAATAAATTTTGCATATTCATATACCCATCGTTGTTTTTTTTTAAAGATACCTATGTACAAATTTGAGTATCATCGTAAATATCAATAGATGAGAGGAAAACGAGAGTCTCGAGTCTCCTAGCTGAAATAGAACTACAAGGTTGTCGTACCTCAGTAAATTACGTTACAAGAATGTTATTGGAAGTATAACAATCAAGATCAAAGACACAATGCTGCGAAACTAGTCAAGGGTAAAATGAGCGCATGTGGACAAGAATTGTGTTATAATAACAAGGATTTTAGAGGCACAAGATGTACAGAAATAGAATCTTAAGACATATAAAAACTAAAACTAGTAAGAAATTCTAAAGCGCGAAAGTGCTGCTGGAAACAAAGTTGAGTTAGAAAAAATATTGGATATTCAGTGCGAAGGAGAACACGAAGCAGAAATACTGGCGCACACTCGTTTCTATACTGCTGCTCCCTGGAGGAAGTCAACATCTTCTGTCCTTGAAATCTGCGACACAAACCATGCACCTCACATTATTGTCTTGCAATTCTTTTTCCTACTTTACAGCAGAAAAATACATTAGATCGTATAAATCCTGCTTACCTACCAGAGAAGTTAAAATCATAGTTCATAACGTAACGACGCCAAGCGCGGCAAAGAGCAAGGTATTCCACACAGAGCATTAATACGATCGAAATTGAAGAATTTAACTACGGAGAACACATTTCTTCACTTTTACACACCTGAAGGTTCCTTCAATGAAAATTTTTCATTCATTTGAGGGTTATATTTGCTATGATTTCAGTAGATGATAAAACTGCAACCAATCTAGATTGTTTCGCAATCGGCAATATTTGCATAGCTGCCTTATCTCAGCTACACCAAGGCCGGTTTAGGCGTTAGGGCTACTGAACGTCACGCTTCTATCCGTGATGCTAGTATAATTTATTACGGGCGGCACAGGATGCGCATTCATATTTAAAGTACTTAGAGTTTTACGCAGTTTTTGCATCGAAATAGTTCAATACATTTGCTACTCGTTCATCATGTTTTTAAATATATTTCAAATGATCAAATGCTGGAATACGTTCACAGCGTTAAATTTATAAAAATAATTTTTTCATAGTGTAAGATTAACAGATTTCGAATTAAAAGTTTTTCAAATTTCCATGATTGTGGTCGGCAACTTCTGTTGATACACGCTGTTAAGGTACTTACGCTGAGTCAAGTTTGGCCTCCAGCATATTAATCAAAATTTAGTCGAAACAGAATTTGATGAAGTTGAAGGTTGTTACTATCTGCATCGCAATAAGTAAAGGTACTAGTTACATTCGTGCTTAAATCAATAAAGGAAATGAGAGAAATTTGTAGTACAGTCATACCTCACCTTACGAAATTAATGTTTCAGAAGTGGTTTCGAAACGGGATTTTTTAGTAAGTAGAGTCGCATTTTACATGTAAAAAGCCTGATTCGTTTCAAGGCCCCCAATAATAACACCTAAACCTTTTAAAAATTATGAAAGTACTGTATACCAATTTAGTATGAAATATGTGTGCTAAAAAGGAAATTATTCATTAAACCATTAAAATGAATAATACACGTTAATCATTTACCATTGGGGTTGGGCAACTAAGCCCATGATACGTTAGGGCGAGTGCGTAGCGATGTGAAGTTCGTGTATACAGAATACTACAAGTGTATTTACGTTTCGGGGGACCCAGTCTAGCGCGCATTACTTGAATTTTTGAGATTTCGCGTTTCTTAACTTGAATTTTATTTGTATTCAGAGACAAAAATTGTACGTAAAGGCGTTTCGTAACTTGGATTATTCGTTAGTCAAGTCTTTCGTAAGGTGAGGAATAACTGTACATCAAATTTAGCATCCCGTCTCTTATTCAATAGACCATGAGTAGATGCAACATTAAGTTTGGTCTCGTAAATGCAATCAAAGCACGGCTCGATTTGTGCTATCAAAACTTATTTTAGTTCATCATGATTCATGAAGGAGTTTTGGTAGTGTTTCGGCTTGAATGTACTGATATAATGAAGGCTAACAGTTTGACAGATTTTCGTCGCGTTTGTTTAAAAGTTTTAAATAAAGCGGGTTAATTTTGGCTCAAGTTGAGAGCAAGCCACAATTTGTTTGCCCTTTGATACGTGATGCGTTCGAAATAGCGATCAACCTGAGGATGGCCATTACAATTTTAACATTGGATTTAACGAAGCATGTTCTATGGTAAAGAACGTAGAATCAATCCTGCAATCCTTCATTCTCCTTACTTACAAGAGCTACAACAACAACAACTAAATTACTTCCTATAAGTTTTGTACAGCCTGTCATCTTAAATTATTTGTCCCCAAATCAGAGGACCATACCATTTGTGTAGAGAGGAAAGGGAACTAATCTAGCGGGAATTGATAAAATTATACATCTGTTGTCAAGATATCCACTGCTTAAACTTGTAGGGCTACGAAGAGAATGTACCAGGTCGAACGAAGTCCAAAACAACGTGCCCATTTGCTCCAATGAACCGATGTGGTACATCGAGAAGGTTAAATTTGATTTAAATGAGTCAGATCTTACGCCGGAAGTTCAGTACTGTAAAAATGCTAGACAATGTCACTCGCCCAAGATAGCGAGCGGCCTGTACGAAAAATCATTAATACTTTTTTCTCTCTACTGGATGCATTATGAGTTTAAATCACAGCCAGCACGTTTCGAGATTGCCTCCTTGTTGTTATCACGCACGAATGACGGAGAAAAAAAATTGTTGAAAATGACTTAGGATTTTAGATAACTTGCATCAGCAAATTAGAAAAGCGAGTTGTGAATTTTATACAGACGCCATAGAAAGAAGATTCGTCCGTATTCAAAGCACAGATTCTTCTTCTACTACCATTCTTGGGCTGTTGGAAAATGCGACACACTAGCTTTCGTAAGGTGAGAGCTTGAAACAATACCATCGTACTATAGCCAATACTATAACGAAATAAAATAAAATCATCCTAAATCCAGTATAAACTTCTGTGGATACTCTATTATTATACCTCCGCAGATATTCGAAATTATACCCCACCACCGTTAAAGACTCCTGCTAGATGACCCAGTGATAAATGCGGCTCAGCTGGAGTGCATTGGGCGCAAGTTGTGCCATCGGTCGTGGCGGCGGTCAGGGTACTGGAGCACGTCGTACCAGTGGCGCAGTTCGGGACCTCGGCTGTCGTGGCCCAGCACCAAGCCGCCTGCAGAGCCATGAGTCTGTGTTACTACTCGGTTATTACACACATGCAGGATGGCCCGTAAAGTCATTACTCTGTTATCACATACACACAGGATAGCCTTAAGAGTCACTACTCTGTTATCAAACCCACACATGATGGCTTGCCGAGTCACAACTCTTATCTCATCCACACAAGGTAGCCTCAAGAGTCAAGCGGTGGAGTTTTAAGTTACAGTTACGGAATGTGGTCTGCACAGTCACTTGGCAGTCCTAAATTGTAGTTATCACGCACAGGATCGTTTACGGTAACGTGACAGGGATATGGAAAAATGAGTAAACTTCACAACGGCCCTTAAATTATCTCAAAAAATCAATATCTTGAAAATTAAAAGGCTTGGAGGTAATTAAATCTTGTGAAAATTAATCATAGCAACACATAGATACTGAGAAATGTTATTGATAAAATTCACCAATGTTACAGCAAAAAAATTCCAGGACACTTCGAAAGCTTCACTGGCAAAACCATACAAAAACTTGTTAACTTTCTGACAACACGAACTCTAATTCCGAAACTTACCTATGAAGTCGTCGCTCCTGCCCACGTCCTTGTCGTACACCCGCACGTCGAGCTGGCGTTTGGGCAGCTCGTTCCTGCGCACCTCGAAGGTGTACTCGGCGTTGAACTCAGGGTTCAAGTTTCTCCACTTGACTGGGGTCTTCATCTTCCTCTTCAAAGGGTCCGGTTTTAGTTGCCTGCGGTCAGTTCAAAATTACTACAGTTAGATGTCGATGCTAAATTTCTAAATTAGGCTCTTTCTGCATTGGTTAATTACATACAAAAAATTCAACGTTGCTACTTTCATCACATTAAGATAGAAAACAAATACGATTACACAACATTGCGCTGGGCGAAACGTTACGATCAAAGTGGTAGAACTTGAATGTGACAACAGTAACAAGCTGACTGGTTCATTCTCGAGCTGCTCCCCGAATCCTTGACGTCAGACACTAATCACACACAGGCACCAGAGTGGAAATAGAGGAGAAATATTTCAAGTGTACAATCGACAATCTTAACACACACAAATACATTCATTTGAAAATGAAGTGGATATTTTACAGATGTGACGTCTCATGAATAAGTCATGATTTGCCCTACACTTCGTTGTCAGGAGCACGCGTCTGTAGATACATTCGGATACACTTGACGTGCACGACTCACACTTTGACGTAGGGGTCAGAGTAGCCACTCTTGTCCCTGGCTCTGAGGTGCGCGCACCTCACCACGCCCACGATGAGGGCCCCGCGAGCGCTGGTGTAGCGCAGCGACAGCAGCAACTTGCCCAGCTCCTGCCCGTTGGTAGCCTTGTCGTCACTTGCCTGCGGACAGAAAAAATGTAACTTATTGGGAAAAAAACTTATGAGATTCTACAAAAACTGAAGTTTGACAAGCTGAGATTGACAACTGACTAATTTATTCGTTGGCCGTAAGTTTACTTACTCGGAGTTTTAGCTCTGCACATGCATAAGACTTATGCAAGTGTTCGCGCTGAAATTTTACAGTGTTTTAATACAGCACAATTTGGCATAAGATGTCTAAATTCTCTTGTTACTTTACTTCCGTGTACATAATATTATTGGGGTAAAATAAAAAGTATAACATGTAAATTTTAAAGTTAAGATAACGCAGATAATGAATGGGACAATATTGAATACTAAGCTTTGGATATTAAGCATCGAATACTAAGCTCACGTTTATCCTGTCGCACAGCTGGACGCTCAACCGCCTCGACTCGTGCGCCTTGACGCGCTTCAGGGCCACGCGCGCCTCGCCCAGGAAATGACGGTGGATCCGACCCTCGTCTGCACATCAGAGGTAACTTTTTCACATCCCTTATCGTAATAAATGCAACTCAGAACAAAAGTAATTTGGAAAACCTTACTGACACAATGCTATAACAATTACAAATAACTGATACCGATATATTATCGATTCAAACAATTTAATTCACTTTTCTCCGTGATCAGTTTCAATAGAAAATACTTCTGGACAATTTGAACGTACAAAAAGATGATACTGGCTCTACGAGCCTCACTAAATAGTGATCAAAAGCAGCGATGTGATGGTTAGACTCGCGTCCATGGATAATTGCTGCACGCAAATTCAGGATAAAAAGCACAGTAATTTAAAGGCTAATAAACAGAAATATTTTTTTCTCGACTATATACTCTATGTGTTGTTTTGATGTGTTTATATTCTCTCATCTTTCGTTTACAGTACATAGTAAGGAAAACGTTTTATATTCAACCCTAAATTGCAGGCTTGAAACTTGGACGTAGTGGGCAATCCGGGCTTTATACGAGATTTACTTCTTGATTTTCAAGGTAGAGACGAGGAAAACAGCGGGTTTGAGTTTGGCTAGGTTATGTCAGTTCTGGTTCCTTCAAAATTAAGAGATGTTTTGTTCATAAGGTTGACGTTAAGATTGAAGTCAAGGTCAAAATTAATTTCAAGGTTAACTTTAAAGCCGACTTTTCGATAGATTTTTGGTTAGGTTATGTTGCGTATGATTCTACGCTAACGATGGTAAACAAAAATATCGAACAGCTTTTGAAAATTTTACGAAATTTGGACCAGTAATCCAAAAGGAAGATGATTACTCCTATTGCTGTATTGCATCGCTGTGCGTTGCATTACATTATATTTTTATAATATTTTTAAATCATTATTATTGACGTACGCAAACTATCGAATCATTCTTCCTTCTCCATATTCTATAATTGACACTTTTTAAATTCCGAAAAAATTATTCAGTCAATTTGTTATTTTTGATACTTGGTACGGTCTGAAAAATGATTGAATCATAAGCGGTTATAAAAAGTGAGAGACCTCAACCTTAAAATTCCCAATCAATATTTTCAAATTCAAGCATTGCTAATTATTATAATTTTCTAAGGAACGCAATGAGCAGCTACATCATATCCTGTGACGCTATTTGGCTTCGCACTTTCCAGGGATGCAGCTGCACCAAGTAATCACGTAAAATACCACACTGAGCAACGCCGCGCCTCACCCATCACAAGAAGCCGCAGCGTCTTAGTGTTGATGTCCTCGGAGGAGATGCCGTGGTAGGTGAGGGTCTCATTGAACTCTGGGTTGAGTGTCTTGGGCAGAGTCCGCGTCCGCAGCTTGTTGGACTGTCGGCAGCAAGGACCGTCAGTTAATTAACTCGACCGAACATGGACGACCGCGAAGTATAAAAAAATCTAACTAATCGGTTAAGTTCCAAGGGGTGAAGGGAAGTAGTTGTTTAAATTATTCCAAGAAACTAACAAGTTCGAAATGAATGAGAACAACGAAAAACATACCATATGTCCTAATCTTGTAAATTTGGAAAAAATTTGTATTGGAGTACCGTAGGAGAGAATTTATTCAACACAGAAAGTATTTCACCTGAAGGAAACAGTTGAGCTACTGACATCAACGTCGATTGGCGATCTAACACTGCTAAGGCGGCAAAATAGTTCAGTCAGTGATCAGACATAGGACAGGGTGGCTCAATATACCCAGAAGAACGGCAAAATTTAACAGTGAATGAGCAATTATCATTGGTTGGTCCAATGATAATTGCTCATTCACTGGTAATAACCAGCTGCTGACCACTTACATTCATTACCTCGGCACAATGTCTAGTGACCATATATGGCCTCACCTTGCTGGCGCCAGGCAGCAAGTGCAGCTTCACGTAAGGGTCGGCGCTGCCTGTTGTGCTTCTCGACTTCAACTTCTGAGAACAATTAATGAAAATGAAATTATCCGGAAAGAAAAATGGAATTTTCATGTATAGACGAGTTTTCCAAAAAAATATGCGAAAGAACAATCAGGTAAAAATTTGTGTCAGAAGATAAAATTGCGGAGCCTCTAACTATGCATAAACCTGAATTGTGTTACCACTTCCGCTATTCTGAATATCGTTTGGCGCTATGGAAACGATTCAATTGAGTAAGCTATAAAGTCTATACTTTGATTTTGATGTTTAATATAAAACCCCATTGATTTAGAAGATAAGTTATTATGTGCATGTTAGAAAAAGAACTTGAAAATTAACTCACTACGGCGTGGTGAACTGTGCAGTGCAAGCTCTGATGATGGCTGTCGTAGAAGAGGGTGAACTCCACCGACCCGAGGTCCGCTGAAAATGGAACACTTTCATGGCACACAAAACAAGTTTTGAAGTATTAGTGACACAAATAAGCAAGTAATTAACAAAACATCTTTAAAAACTTAGGGAAATATGAAATTGGCGAACTAACAAAAAAATTATGAAAACTTAAAATGAATTTTTCTTTTTTGTTTTTAGCAGCGTTCTCGCCCTCTGCTTTAGCACATTGCACGATTTCAGCATCGTTCAACTAGATTTGATATATTAAAGTTACAACCAAATGTAAGAAAATGAGATATTTCCTAATTGCATCAGCGCAAAGGCAGAAAAAATATATGTAAAAAACAAACTTAAATGGCAAAAAATTTCTCTAAATTACTAAGGTAAATGTGTGAGCAGTATTGGCATGCACGAATAAAGAAGCAAAGAAATCTGTATACCCTCTGTCGCCTAATACTGTTGTATTGCGTGCCAATAAAGTGTGCTATTTTTTACTGTCCTTGCATCTTATGATGATGTTGCCACCACTGGAAGCATAACAAATCAATTTAGAATTCGAGTGCCATGGACGACCCAGTTTTCGAAACACTAGACTTCTCTGATTCTTCCGAACCGGTAGCCCATCATGGTCACTCTCGAAGCGTCTCCTAAGATTACGTTAAAAAATTAGTTCGCACTTGTTTGAAATCCCAACACGAGTCCTACTTGATTTTTTGGATTTGCTGGTAGCAGCGCTGTTGTTCCCTCCAGCAACAACAGCATTGGAATGAGAAGCAACAGCAGCAGCAGAAGCGGAGTTCGACGTGGCGATGGGTCTGGCGAGGGGCAGGGTGCTGCTGTTGCTGCCGCTGCTGCACACGCTGCTCGAGAAGCTGCCGCCTCTGCGGAGCGGTTCCCTGCTTCCGTCTCCGCACCAGTCCGCACTCACATTGCTCGCAGTTTCCTCCTCCACGCTCGTGAAGACTGGTGACTCGCACGAGTCTCTGGCAGAATAGACGCATTCATGACGCAACAAAACAGCGCCTGCTTAACTTTCTGTAATGAGAGACCCATAATACTTTGACTGCGACGCGAGCCACCAGTAGTTCTTGGAGGGAAATTTCATAATGCTGCTGACTGACCAGTATTCCCAAACTCAATTGTTATAGATACTTAATCAAAGCTGAATGAAGGCACGATCCAGTTCATGTTTGCTGTTTTTAAAATTGCTCATGAGATTTGACTTTAAATTGGAGTTGAATATTGAACTTCAGTTTTACCTGCGGCACTTTAACTGTTGAAGCTGCCAACCAAAAAAAAAAAAACATTGCTACGGTAACGTTACGATTACCTCATTTTCAATCAATTTTGAAACAAGCTAATTTCCACTGGTGATTCATCTGTAAGTTGATTATACTACAATGTAGTTACTATTAGACCTGAATAAGTTCGGCGATTTCAGGAGCATCGAATCAAAACCACAATCAATACCTCGAGTCTTTGGAGGTCTTGGCACTCAATGGGTGCCGGTAGGGGGATTGCAGAGGTAGCTCCTCGTCCTGGTGATCATCCTCGGTGCCTCTGAGGTGATTGTGGGCTTGATCCACGTCTGAGTGATAGGCCGACTGCTTCATGCCGTTGCTGCAGGAGACAAACATTTTTAGCTCAACACTGTTGTTTCGAGTTGTTGAAGTCAGCCTTAAAAGATGTTAAATACTTTGACTCAAAATTGAATCAGTGACATTAACTAAGCCCATCATCTAAATTTGTGTACATTTTTTGTATCTGAGCAATAATACACGCACAAGGACAGCAGAGGTTTTCCAATTTTCTAAATTTTAAATCAACAGTTGCTCACCTCCACATATACACTTTGTTTCTAAGTAAAAAGTTTATCGGTGTCGAGGCTCGGAAGTTTGAAAGCACAGGCAAACGAAATATTTGGATTATCGTGAGTGGGTTTGCGATTTTATCACAAGAATGCAATTCCGTACCGATAAATGGCGGAGTCGGCGTCGTTTTCTCTGAAGCTGAGGGCCAGTGAGTCCGGGGCTTCTCCGCTGGAGTCGGAGCGGTAGTCGAAGTCATCGGAGCCGCTGCCAAGCGCACAAATTTTAAAGTTACCAAGTATCCAATACAACCACTTGGAGCTCTTCAACGAATTTATCGCAAAGACAGGAAAAACTCTTTGGAAGTAATTACGGAAAATGCAGCCCCAACAGAGCTCTTGAGAAGAAAATTAAAGAATTAATTGTTTCAACATCACGTATTTCTCATGTTTGTGTTTGCTTAGATTAGTCAACTCTTTAGTTTTAGATATTGAATCATTCACATTCCCACATTACACTTTCAGCAATGTCAACGGCTTCAGCAGAAGCTTAAGCTCATATGTGAATGTAAAGGGAAATTGTCCAACAAGGCTTTTTTTTCAGTATATACCATTATTAAGAGATTTCGCAAATTTAGATCAACAAAACCAAGATGTACATTTTAATGTTTTCCTCTCAAACCCTCGCTCATCCAATGACATGGTTATTATTATACCTACGAATGTTTAACAACTAAGGACTTTTACGCTAAGGTCTATCGAAAACAAATATACGCATTTTCTGCAGCAGCTTTACTAAAAAATAAACTGTTTTTCATTTCGAAATGCATGCTTCGCAAATAAATATACTTGCGATGCTCCGCTAATAATATTTTCGAACTTCTACAATTTTTCACGGCACTTTAAAATCGTATGCACTCCTAAGCAAGTGTTATTTATTCATTTCGAGAAAGCAAGAGTAAATTTATGTAATAGGATCCACACTTATAGTCGCTTCTAAGTTGAATGCGAGTAAGTATTAATTAATTTACCTAACTGGAGGCACAATTACAGTAACTCATAAACTGAGTACTTTAATGCGGGCACAGGTTTCGTTGTACAGAGTGCCAGCTAAAAAAGGAACCGATTTAAAAATGCTGTAGTTTGTGAAATATTAGGGCTAGATGGTTGAAATAGGCTTCATTGAAAAGAGCAAGATTTAAGGTTTTTTATTTTGATAATTTTGTCTATTTGGAAATATTTGATTAAAATAGCTCTGTTTTTTATTCTACAGAAAAATAATAACTTCCGATCTTTATCCTGCGGTTAGATTGCTTGGTGACATTGGATTTTATATGATTTTAAGAAAAGTTCTTTCTTGAGAATAAAATGAACAGTAGTTTTCTTTACCTGTGTCTCAGCAGACAATTTTCTACCTGATTTCGTCTTATCATCGTTAATTAAAATCCTTATCATGTTAATTCTTGATTCTGTCCAGGCATTCCAAATAGACAAAATATCGAAATAAAATAAAACTTTAAATCTTGCTCTCTTCAATGAAACCTATTCCAGCCTTCTTGCACTATTATATTTTACAAACGACATTTTTATACAGCATTTTTACTTTTTCAGCGGATATCTGTAGAACAATCGCACAAACTTTCGTCTCTCACTTGCAGCCGCTGACGAAGGTGTGAGAGCTGCCCCCGATGGTGCCGTTCTCCCTGAACACGACGCCCTTGTGGGGCTGCGAGCCATCGGCAGCTGAGGGAGGGAGGCTGCTCTGTTCCTCTTCTGGGGGAAGATTGCTCCCGAAGATATCGTTGAAGCCAGCGGCTTCCACTTGGGGTTGTTGAGGGGGAGGGCCGTGGCGAGGAGAACAGTGGGAGGGCGCGAGGCTCGCCACCGATGAGGTCGAGGCAGCAGGGGACAGGCTAGAGGAGAGCGATGGAGACCTGACGGAGCGGCAGTGAAGGTTAGGCCACGATAAATTGTTTCAATGACTGTAAGTGCAGCTTATGAGTGAGTCACATTTACGCACGTCGAGTTTGAGGTACGTAAGTGAATTTCAAATCTATGAAACAAAAAATGACTCAAGTTCTAGTACTGAGAAGAAAAAAGAAAAAGAAAAGAAAAAACGTTTATTTTTCAAGTTGCCACATGAGATACATGCCAACATATTGGGTTTTAAAAAGTTTCTTGATATAGGACGTCCTAAAACAAAAGTTCCATACGAGGAGTACTAATTGACAAACCATCAGAGGTGTACAAATAGATAAGCCATACGAGGCATAATAATAGACAAACTATACGAGGTGTACTAATAGACAAACTATCAGAGGTGTACAAATAGATAGACCATACGAGGCCTATTAATGGACAAAATATACGAGGCGTACTAATAGACAAACCATACGTGGCGTGCTAATAGTCTAACAAAAGTTCCATACGAGGAGAACTAATTGACAAACCATCCGAGGTGTACAAATAGATAAGCCATACGAGGCATAATATATAATAGGCAAACTATACGAGGTGTACTAAAAGACAAAATATCAGAGGTGTACAAATAGATAGACCATACGAGGCATATTAATAGACAAAATATACGAGGCGTACTAATAAAGGGTAGTTGAATGAGAAATGAAAAATATCATCTCTTGGATAAAAATGTATCTCCCTGGGTACGTTATTTCAAGGTTTAAAATGAGTATAAATACAAGTGATAAAAAATATGATGGAAGTGACACTTTGATGAAAGATATTTATGGCAATAGAGCGTCGTAAATATTAATGCTCTTTCTATTCTACGCCGTCGTGCCCTCATCAGTTATCGGGCCGTGCACAAGCGCAAACATATTCCAAGAGATGGCGAACAACTTATAAATAATTCGAATACTGCTAAGGAATTATTCGAAACTCCCAAGTTCTTAGTTGAAATTTTCGATGTAGGAAAAAGACAAAAAACGCTATACGGGAGCAGATTGAAACCCCATCGTAAATGACAATCAAGTATTGAGAAAAGGTTGGTCACGAAGTAATTTATAAAGAAAATCGAAGTAGGAAAAAGACAAAAAACGCTATACTGGAGCAGATTGAAACACCATCGTAAATGACAATCAGGTATCGAGAAAAGGTTAGTCACGAAGTAATTTATAAAGAACATCGCGCAACACAGCACACACATCTGGAAATGCGTAAACAAACTTACACTCAAAAATGAAATAACTGATCGCAGAGCTTTAAGTAAAATGAAATGTGTCATGAGGTTTTGCTTTTTACGCAAAAAGTAGAAAAAGAAACATATATATGTGCATATGATTATATATTTGTGCGAAACGTGTTCAAGTGTGCACTGATACATAGACATTCATGTTTGCGTGCTCACACACCCACACACCCATGCACATACTAACACACGTATTCATATATATACGTATTGAAAATGAATATAAGAGAAATGCTAATAAACATGAAAAATAATCTTGCTTTTTCTATATTTAAAATGACAGCCAAAGCTCTGATGAATCGTAAGAAATATGAGGAAAAATAAGGATTTGAAAAAGGACTTCGAAAACGTAAAATGGAATCGTTTTTTAATTTCCTAAAAGAAATTTTAAGAAAACTCAAGTTACCGCCGAGGAACAACAACAACAACAACAAAATCATATTTCATATCTTCTCGATATTCTCTGCGACATCATGCGGACATGGATACATGGGATTAAATGGAGATACAGTGGACGCCGGTTTAGAGCGCAGATAACCAAAAAAAGGAAAATTCTAGAGATTTAGGAAAATCAGGCAATTTGTACGCTATCACAGACAATGAATACTGTATGTTTACTGTTGTCCTATCCACTTAACTAAAGCACATTATTGAATGAATGATGAAGAGGCTCTTACCTACAGTTCAGTCTAGCTTAAAACCCTTATTGCTCCGAAGACAGGGAACAACTCAACAACTGAAATATAGAACAACTTATGTTCTATACTTCACTCGAAATCTCACATAATAGATGTTGACAATTTGTTTTTCCCCCATAAAAAGAGACGAAAGAACTTATGAGCTGAAATAGACTGCGGCATTGTTCAAATAATGGAAGAGCTGAATTTGTGCATTTTTCTATGAGCAGGAATATCACTATATTTTCTTCCATCACTTTATTTACTACTATAATATTTACGTCACTATATTCACTACTATTTACTAGAAACATCACTGTATTCACTTCCATAAATTACTATCTTAGTTACTTTCGTTGTCAAATTCCTTACAACCGGACACATGCTGAATACTAGGGATAGTCGTCAACGAAAGATTAGACAATTAGCCTCATAAGTCGAACAATTGAATTTTTCTCATTTCAATAGTCATTAATTTGTGGTTGCTGATGATGTAATACACAATTTGTATTTTTGTAGAAGATAATTTCGTACGGACATTCGCGCAATTCGTGTAATATTATAAGTAACAGGAATAAAATGCTCAGTCTGCTCTGTCTCCATATCTCATTTTTAAGCAGAGGATTTGACCTCTAGAACACCACGGCAACCGCTAACGAGAAAAATTGACTGTCAGGAATAGTACTGTATTAAGTAATAGTTGAACTACACTATCAGCTCGAAAATAGTGCCAACAGTGGCAAGGAGCACCTCAACAAGACGAGAAATCGAATAGAGCAAATAGACAATCAACGGAGACAGTCAAGGAATAGGTCCATGACACAGAACGTCGGTCATCTTATAACAAGAGCAAAGGACAGGCTCCACCAAAACACAAACCTGACCTCAAATAACTTCACGTAAGAAATATTGCACACTCTGCTGTGAGTAGCTATGTTTTCCACAGAAGAGCGCTAATACCTAATTGTACATGGAGCTCAGGCACGATCTGAACCCTTCCCGATTGGAGCTTAGGGATCCAAATGTCTCCCACCGAACGCTACATCCTTATAATGCAAAAGCACGACAACTCCCGTCAGCACACCCAATGAAGGGAAACTCAGCTGATAACTGATGAGGGCACGACGGCGTAGAATAGAAAGAGCATTAATATTTACGACGCTCTATTGCCATAAATATCTTTCATCAAAGTGTCACTGCCATCATATTTTTTATCACTTGTATTTATACTCATTTTAAACCTTGAAATAACGTACCCAGGGAGATACATTTTTATATTTTCTCTCAATTTTTGTTCAACCATTGACATGGGAGATATGATATCCATGTATGTTTACATGTTAACCAACTGAGCATATTTCTTTAAGTTAAGACATTTCAAGGACCAGCGATGATTTTGTAACAGCGTTGTTGGATCTAACATTTTTTCCCTATTTTTTATTTAAAAAGAACCAAAGCTCACCCCGCGCAGTGTTGGCGGTGCCGAGCTCCGGTCTCGGAGTCAGAATCTTTGTCTCCGAAGCGCAGCAAGTTAGTGAGGTCTGCAAACACAGGGATAACGTTAGCATGTTTGAGACGAGACTGAATCGACAATTACAGCAAGGAAGCTAAATGCGTACCGTAAGAGATCACAGGAAGCTCATTGCAATACTCGAGTAACCTCTAGTGTACATCACATATACAACACTGCACTTCACCCCGAGCACATTCAACAACGCACTTCACAGACCTCACGAACAGCAATGTTTAAACAATTTAAACAATTTAAACAATTTATTTACCACAGGTGATACAGAGATAGAATGTTTCTTAAGTCTAGTACAATGGTCAAATTTGAGTATAGCTACCTGTGGGCCCGAATAAGTTCAGTGACTTCTAGGGCATCCTACCATCAAGGTTAGTCTAAGGAGTACAATAATGTTTAACCTAATTCACTTAAACTAGAGACGCATATGACTGATCAATGAGATAATTAACTCGAAATTAGAAACAACATTTTACAATACAGTTCATATGGACTAGATTTAACAGTATATTCGACAAACGATTCAAGAACAGACTGAAGATCGGCGAAATTAACCAAGGCAAATTACATTATTAGGACCAGTTATGTAGGGGACAAGGTTTGACTCTGTGATCTTACTCGACTAGTAATCTGATAGGAAGTGAGACTCAAGATTTTTTTTGAAAACCTTATAAGAATTATGTTATGAATTATGAATTCTTATAAGAATGTTCCTCACTGACCTTACACACACAACAACAACCCACTTCACTGACCTCACACACACAAAACAACCCAATTCAGTGACCTCTCACACACAAAACAACGCACCTCACTCACCTCACACATTCAAAACAACGCACCTCACTCACCTCACACACACAAAACAACGCACCTCACTCACCTCACACACACACACACAACAACGCACCTCACTGACCTCACACACACAACAGCACAGTTCACCCTGACTTCCCACACAACATCGCCCGACCGCACAAGCATGCAGCTGCTCACCGGTGTTGAGGAGCGAGTGTGCACGGCGCGGTGGCGCTTTGGAGTGTCTGCCTAGGAGGGCGATGCTAATATTTGACCCGCCGAGGCCCTGGGCCCCCGCATGAGCCATGTTGTTCTCCTCAGCCCCAGGGGGCAGCAGGGCCTGGGGCAGACCCCTGTAGAACCAGGCCCCGGTGCGCTTCCACATCTCGCGCGTCTCGCTGCAAATCTTGCACAGCAGCACCTTCTCTGCGCCGCTCAGCTGCTCCTGCACGCACTTGTAGCACACGCCCTGCGCATGGCAATGCGGTGTGACGGTAAAGTTGTATAGAAACGAGCCAGGTGGCCCATTCTTGGGTTGTCCCCAAGTCCAAGTCTGGCACCAATCATCCGCAGGCACCGCCGAACGACATTTACACTCGTATATTTTCAAGCAAAAGTGCCAGTATATTCATGTTACAAAATTTTTAACGTGGGCGTTACGCAGAGTTTGGTCCTATGATATGACCGTTTTCTTCGCAGTATTAGAAATATTAGAGCCAAGCAGATCACCGCTTTCTTTCACGCCACGCTGACGCTACTGTCCGATGAGTCATTACCAATGGAATCGAATCGTAATTATATCAGACGTAATTTTAAAAAATCCCAGTTCGAAATTTCATTATTTTAGTTACTTATTCGAGGCTTAACCGCCGTGTTATCTCAGTAACAGTGAGTCACAAAGGAAATCTCTCCTAGTGAGATTTTCTTTGTGTAAATCAAAGGTGTAAGTTGTATCAAAAAAGTGTAAATGCTACAAAAGGGCTCTTAATTTTACCGTCTCGATCGATTCAGACCGCTACTCTGGCAAGAGAAGACGAGGGCATTCTTACAGGATGCTAAGGCAAAATAAGAAAAAGTACAGAACCGAAAACGCTCGTGCTGCAGGTATGTTTGCACGTTACGCCGGCCTCCCTCCTTACAATAAAAAGAGAACAGTAGACTGAGCGCGACTACAAATTAGTGTTGTCGATTTTAAGGCGGGTAGTTAGGGTAACCATAGAGGACAAGTCACATAAACATGCGTTGCGTGTAAAATAGTCTATAGTATGGCATGCACTCTAATGCCATACTCTATTTGCTGGCAGTTTATTCATAGGAGCAACATGGACAATTTATTGGTCATGCACGATTCAATAAAGCTAAAAATACAGAAGAGATGGGAAGTGATTGAGGCGTCGCCTTACGATGTTTCAAAGAGACGAACTTGACTAAGTTCATCAGATCTCATGAAAGAAATTTTCACATAGCTCACATCATTACTAAAATACTTCGTTCAAACCATTTAATATAGTAATAAATTGGAACTGAAATATGATTCCCGAGAAAGTCTTTTTACAATCACAAAGAAGTTTTGGATTTGAGGAGAGGATGGTTAACTAACATTCAGAATATCGCGACTAGGTACGATTCTAAGAAGCGCAAACATTGCCAATCAAATTTAACTCTTAGTCTCTTAGTGAGTTCGAAGTAACAATGACACTCGACTTGAACAATTCATTCCCACAAACGGTACATCAGAAGAATCACTACTTAAAAATATTATAATGGATTTGTTTAGAGACAGCTATTTGAGGCCCAGTTAAATTCAGTGACTTCTAGGGCATTCTAAGGAAATATTCTACGTTTACATGTTATTTATTCTATAACACTTAACCTAAAAGTGCATCAAACTGACAGAAAACATTTTTACCACGAGAGAATGAAAAAATTAATTCATTCAAATCACCAAAATCAAGTAACGATGGAAGGGGGAAGTGCATTTTCAAAAAATAAATTCAAAATTTGTTTTATTTCAGAGAAATACGCCCATCTAACCTAATATTACCCGTTGTGTCTTTACTTATATATGTATCTGTTTGGTGTCCGCTTCTTAAGAAACATAGGATGTCTGAGTTTGCGGTATCATGGATACCGAATTCCTCAGTGTATTGAAAGATGGCCTTACATGCATTGATATGTTTGACATTTTATCAGGATAGATTCGGTTAGGACATGACAGTTTAGGATAAGTAAGTAATGTTGACGGAATTTTTCACGGGTCCACTTAGCTTAACGATGACATTGCATGTCAGTGGAATTTCCACCGGTCCTGCTACTATTTAACAATACCCCTGGTTTATTTTTTTGGAGTCCGCTCCTTCCATTTCTCTGTCACGTTCATAAGTATAGTTATAATGACCGTATCTGTGATACGAGTTTCACCAGTGCGAGAGTACAATAATATTTTTTATCACGGGTACTGTTAGGATATATATTTTTGTTAGTCATCCACGTGTGGAAAGTTTGTCCTAGAAAGGTATTGAATCCCGTCATTTTTGGCGGGCCGTGCACACTAGTCATTTATAATCATCGTATATGGAAGAGATAGCCATTTCATAATAGATAACTTTCTTAGTAATTTGATGAGAAAGAACATCGATTACATTTTCAATGTTCCTTACAGCTTTTTCACGGATTTTAGAAGGCTTCCACTTCTACGCATAAATTCCAACGAAGTGTGAACAATTGAGACCGGATTTTGTTTTAATAAAAGAGTATGAACTTATTTCGATTTGTTGTTCAATGGTCGTGTTGACCTGTTTGAGAGGATATAAATTATTTAATAACTTTATCTTCCTCATCTTTTCAAATCTCGTACGTAAAATTGCGTAAAGAAAATAGATGGATATCAGAGAGCTCAAGTATTTCAATTTTATTCTTGCTCTAATGGCTTTCTACTTATAAAGGTATACAGTAAATTCGTTCTATTTTCATCAGTCTCATGCCATGATTCGATTCCATATTACAGAAATAGATGGAGTAATATTCCAAGTAGCATATTTAAAGCTTCTGCAACATTTTTCGTATCATTAAAAATTCTAATTCATTTAAATAATTCAATATTAAGAAATATGCCCTATGATAGTCAGATTCATATCATTTTTTCAAAAAATTTTGTTTTGGATCAGCAAAGACAATTTCAATTTTTTGACCCAAGCTTTCGGCTAGATTAGCTCTAGCCGTCATCAGGGGAACGATGTATTTTTAAACAAAACCTCTTATGGTATCCGCGTGTATCTAGTATACAAAACATTTTATTGAATTTTTAGATGCAAGCCGAAAATCATTGATCAAGGACGACTGATGAGCAAAGGAAGAAACTGCGGGGGGATATCAGCTTGGGTCAAAAAATTGAAATTGTCTTTGCTGATCCCAAAAATTTTGAAAAAACGGAAACTTCACTACCAAGACGTCCTTTATTTTAACAATTGAGATTCATAACAATGATAATCAGTAATAGGCACTAAAAACAAAATGTAATTGAATACTTAAGGTATAAACTGTTTATGAAGTGTACATATATTTCAGTAAATAAACCTCTCTTTAAACGAAATTTACGTATTGAAGAATCAAAATTCTCGTACATTGAGTGTGTTTAAAAAACCTAAAGACATAATCTATTTAGAACAATTCTCTGGGCGCCACTTTAAAGTGTCTGTGCGCTGTACTGTCATGCAGGACACCGAAGTCACGATAACTGAAGCACGACTAAAATTTTAAACAGCAGGACTAACAACTATTACTGCCTAAAAATTGTGTTCTGCCTGTGTAGCTTATGAATCACCTGGAAAAAAGAGTGAAAGAAGTGTAAAATGTATCATCTGACTCCCAATTACTGTTGTTCATCTCATTTCAAAAGCACTAATACAGTTCCGTCACGTCCTGCCTATACAGGGTGTCCCCCCCAAAAAAAAGCAGACTGAACTTTGAATTGAACCCGGGGTATGAATGAAACACAGAAGTTCAAGAACAGATAATTATAATACTGTACTTTAATAATCATTGTCTCATTCCCAATGAATATCCTTTAATTAACATGATGAATATTTCCCATTTCATTTTAAGCCCCCCTTTCCATCAACAGGACCTCCATTCTTTTCTAAACATAATTGCGCTCTCGATCTCATTGCTTGCACTGCCCTTCTAACCATCTGTGGATTTTCCTTAAGTAAACCAGAAAACATAAATCAGTTACGGGAGAGTATCATCGATCTGAGAAGTGAACCTACTTAAAGAAAATCTACAGATGGTCAAAAGGGAAGTGCAAGCAATGAGATCGAGAGCGCAATTATGTTTAGAAAGGAATGGAGGTCCTGGTGAAGGAAAAGGGAATTAAAATGAAGGTGGAAGATTTTCATCATTTTATTATTAAGGGATATTCCTTGTTAATGAGGACCTGATTATTAAAGTACAGTATTATGATTTTTTATTCGTGGACTTTTGAGTTTCATTCATACCCCAGAGCTCACGGGGAGCTTTATCAATTCAAAGTTCGGTCTGCTGTTTTTTAGGGACACCTTGTATACTATCCAGCATTATTTTCATAAATAGCCGATGTGTGACGATGCGTGAAAAAATTTCTTAAGTGCAGTGTAGTTATGGAGACTTAATTTAGATACATTCCTTTTGGGATACATACCATGAGATGCCTCGTAGGAAGTGCGATCAAGGGGACTATTATTCTCATGTTTCTGGAACTTAGCGTTCCTTGGAGGATAGATAGGATTTCCGAGCTCCACCCAAGGAGGCACGCTGATAAATAATATCAGCCCTCGTCAGCGAGCCTTGAGAATTTAGCATTCCTCGACGGTAATTCGATCGAGCTGCCTACCTCAGCGTAACCTATTGTTGGTTACTCGAGTCTGTTGTAGGTTTAGTTATTGTGTGTAAGTTGACTTGATTCAACCGTTTTCTCCTTCTGTGTCTCTCTCATGAAGGAGGCCTCAGAACTGACCTGGTACGAACGTCTTCGGTTCTCAATCTGTAGTTTTTAGTCTTTCATTTTTGGCTCTTTAAAATTCCCTCTGCTCTTACAGAAACACCTTTGCCATGGCCAAGAAGGTTGTTACAACACTTAAATAAGTTAAATCTAGTAACCTGAAAAGTTTGGAAAAATAAACGTTCAGTATATTATCTAGAGTAAACGAAGTTAAAATCTCTCCAATTCATCTCCTTGAAGACGGGGGACTTACACACTTCATCATTAAAAGAACTTAATTATCAGAAGGAGTACAATTTATATTAAACGAAACTTTCACACTCTTAAATAAAGAACATTATGTTCTCTTCGCAACATATTCGATTGAAGAGTGTGAAGGCATCTATAAATTTTACTCCTGCTAAACTTTAAACTCTCATAGAAAACTCCCACAATGAAAGCTTAGAATTTGGAACGATTAGATGTTTTCATTAAAAATATTTTCTTGGACATTCAAACTCGTTTCAAGCGTCCTACTTGAACTGAAAGTTATTTCAATATATCGGAATAGAATATTTTAAATAATGTATTTATGCTGTTTAGAACAAGTCAAACGCTTCGCGTCATTCGAGAAATAAGGGAAAATGACTCGTTAGCTGTAAGCGGTAGTCTTTCAAACGAATGCAAGTACCAGATGCAACGAAAAAATTTCTATCGTATTTTCCTGGCTGAATCAAACTTTATTCAGCACATGCGTCATCTGATGTCCACGGCCACGCAGCAACCAACAGAGACACCTCGGTCACAGGGCAACGCTGTCCCAAGCGGAGCAGGCCAACACTCAAGCGCTTGCTCTACAACTATCAGCAATAACAAAATAAAATGTCGGTTCAGTGTTTGCATTTCTGCAGAGGCGAAAATATTTTGGCGTTGGTTTTCTGTTTCATTGCCACAGTCGAATGATCCCGAATCGAGGAAGTTGACGTCTGATGCTGGTTGACAGCTTTGGTAGATGGTGTCAGCTACCTGGTGGCAGTTGTGGCAAACGGTGAAAGTACTGGTGGCACTTGTGTTAGGCTGAAGGTGATAACAGCAGTTGCCTGGTACCAGTTGTGGCAGATGAAGGCAGGTAACAAAACTTAGCAGCCGTAGTACCAATAGGGGTAAATGGCAACAGTTACCAGGTAGCAGTTGTGGCAGATGGAGGCAGGTGACAAAACTTAGTGGCCGTAGTACCAATAGAGGTAAGTGGTAACAGTTACCTGGTGGCAGTTGTGGCAGATGGAGGCAGGTGGCAGCAGTGGCAAGCGCTCGCCACACAAGATGCAGGACGCTTTTCCATCTCCTCGAGCCTTCTCTCTGATGGCCGCGACGCGCCCCACCAGACGACTATAAGGAACATTGCAAGCATCAATTAATTAGTGTACAATAGTTATAAACATCAATAAATTGGCGCATACAAATATAAACATAAAAAACTCAGCGTACAATAATTGCAAACATCATTTAATAAGAGCACCCTGAAAAAGACCTACGAAAATTTCGATTGACCTTTCAAATTATCACGAAAATAAACAATACATAAACTGAGTTCAGCGCGAAGAAAATTCCGAGAAAAATTTTCGTCTCTACTAAGGAAATACTTCGGAGTCTCGCTCCATCATCAGTTAAAAAATAATCATTACGTCTGAAATAAAAGATGTCATGGTTCTTCTGGGACAGACTTTCGCCGTGTTCAAATAAACGTTAAAGAAAGGGGTTGTTCGGCCAAACAACCATCTTCTAAAAGATCCGACATTGGAAAATATATTTCTCGTCAATAGGCACAGCATTTCTGAACTCTACAACTTATGCTTCGAGCCAAGCGTCACCAACCGCCAAGCATCATTTGAAACAACCAGTGAACCGCACCCCTCTCTACGAAACCCACCATTGGACTTCGGACCCACTGCCACGTAGCCGACGCCTGTACCGGAGATCATTTCAAGATACTTCCATATTTCTTCATATATTTAAACTTCTTCCTGCGAGACCTAAAATGTTGTTCATTCTACATAAATTACTTGCTATTTGATTATAAAGCTTAATCCATTTGAATCATCTCCCAACGCTTGCTATTTTCTGCGGTATTTTAACGTAAAGCTCCAGGAAAGTGAACGTGTCTGTTCTCACTCGAAACGGCGTCTCACAGCCTCCTTCTGGGCAGTGTGCACAAGCGGCATTAGGACTGGTGTCGCCAATTGAGCAAGACGTGTGATCCCCCGCTCTCGCCCTTGCGGGCAGAGTGGAGGAGGTGCTTTAGTCAAAGTTGTTTGAATTGTCAACAGCCAGTCAGAAGAATCACAGCTAAGTATCACGCCATATACTCATCTATATCCTCGTCAATTCTCTGTTGTAACTTCATGTGTAGGGATAGATTAACCTCGTTCGATGTAACTCCAGACGATCTTCGCTTCTCAATTAATTACTCAGCTCCGAGGCTCCACCTCATATATAAGATGTTCTTGTCAGACTTCTCAATGTATCAATAATCTATGTTTCGTCCGTTATTCACGTTAAAAGGCTTCACCGATTTATCTGACTTCTCAATGTATCAACGCGAGTTCCAATAATGGTGTCACTTGATAGATCAGAATTAACTCAATCACCGAGATCTGATAGCATTGTAATCATTTAGAACCTCTAATATGCTATGTATATCGTGAGTCGCTTCTTATTTCCGAATGTGTCATCCTTTTACTAATTGAATTGAAAGACGTCATCATTTTAACATTAAATTACGTTGCAACCATCTCGTCATTCACCTAATAAGGCCCTATTTAATTTGATAACAATATTACTATTAATAGTGAAAGACGTTGAAAAGTCTCAGTCTGTTTGATCTTTATTGATGACAAAATAAAATAATGGAGGCCTTCAGTCTCGACCATTAACCTTAAGAATATGAAAACAATGAGAAAATAACGATAATAAAGGAAAGGAACTGCCTCCTGAAAATTGGCCAACGAATAATACGACATCGATGAGAAAATTACGATCACGACTTAAATGGTGGCAGCAAATATAGGATCATGACAAAGATCAAAGTAAAATGAATTGTAGGTGCTAAAAATATATGAGTAAAAATACCAAGTATTCTATAGAAGAAATAAAAAACAAAGAATTAAAAAAAAAACACGCAATATGTGAGTATGAAAGGAAATTGGGCTGGCGATGAAGAGGTTTCTACTTATTCACTATCTTCAAAGGGTATGAACTGTACTTATTGTTGAAATCAGGGTTTCACTTGAAAATTTGCATGAACTTTAAAATCCCGAGGTCAGAAGGGGTCGAAGCGTAGTCTAAAATTTTGAAATCGGTAAGAGATGTAGGAACATTGCATTTTTCGATATGATTCCGTTCTACAGAATGCGATGGGCGTGCTAGTTGATTCCCAGTACGGAAGCTTCGACCTCTATGCTTTGCTACTCTGACATAGAAATTTCGTGACGTCATGCCGACGTACGACGATGTGCACTGCACACAACTTTTTAAGAGTATACCAAAGAGGCTCGCATATCACTAGGAAGTGTAGCTTTGTACCGGAAAAAAACAGCCTTGAGATTATTTACCAGAGTGACACGGAAAGTAAAGTTATGAAAATATTGTGCACACAGTAATTTTATTAGTTTTAGTTTATTAGTTAGTTTAAGCCTCCCTATCCTCAACAATGAGATGTAAAGAGAGGAAGGAAGAAGGCACCATTTAGTATGGAGTTAAGGGAACGTGGAATCTATGCAGAAAGGGCACAGAAACAGAAAGCTAAGAAAGAAGTTCATGAAACAAGAAAAAGTTGAAGAAGAAAGTGGTAGGCGGTGAAAAACAGGACAGCAGTGAACCGAAAAAAGATGGTCCGTAACACAACAAAAACCTATTCTATTTTAACAAAAGAAAGCTTACCTAACCTTTAGCTCGGGCCCTCACATTGTCCCCCTGGGAGCGCTAGTTCCCATAGATACAATAATTGTATCCCCCTGAGGGGAGTAATTTTATTTCACGTGACAGCTTCTCAGAGGGGGCCCAAAAATACGGAAATGAACAGTACAACTGCTCTTTATTGTTTTCTTCGACAGCTAGTGATGCGTATTGTTTGGAGAGAATTTTTTTAATTTGCGAAATAATAACACCCAGCGGAAACCCATTAACTGTAAACTCCGATTCGAAAAATCTCTCTAACTTGCATGCATCAGGTTCTTCCTTTGCGGGGCTGTACCCCCCATGCCAATCCCCACCCCATCTCCAGACCAGGTCGTATAAATCGGGACGTCACAGTTGTGGAAGGAGATTTCGCGTCATTTCTGATAAATCGATGTGGTGAAGTTAGCACCAGTCTATAGTTGATTGCCCTTAAAACGGGGCTGACCAGGCTTTGAAAAATCCTAGGAGGTAAACACTGAAACATTTCCTGTCAATTGAGGACGTACTGTTTTTTTATAATTATTTCAGATACGACAGTAAATAAATAGGTTCGAGCTTGCACGGGCATACTTCTAACCAGCGCCACTTGATAAAGATATTCACTTTAAACTCGAGAAATATTAAGGTTAGAGACTAAGGATATATTGTTCTCGTTCATTTTGTTGCAATATCAGTAACTTGAGGTCCACGTTTAATCACAGGAGCTCACGAGTAAAATGAGACCGGGCTTCTTCACCATTTTCTTTTCATGTCGATTCTACACAACACGAGGTCGTCAAAAACGGTAAGTTACAGATTCAATTAGATTATAAGTTAGATTAATATTCTCTACCCACCACATAGGTGTTTCAAAGAGAGAAAAGATGAAGGCACTTTAGAATGGAGCTCAGGGAACGGAGAATTTATACACAAGACGTGTTCTCACACAAGATCCCTTAAGCATAGCTACAGTAAGATTAGATTAGATTATTATTTAGTTCAAGTCTCCCTATCCTCAACAAGTGAGATCCAAAGAGAAGGAAGAAGGCACCATTTAGTATAGAGTTAAGGGAACGTGTAATCTATGCAGTAAGGGCATAGAAACAGTAAGATGAGAAAGAAGTTCATGAAACAAGATCAAAGTTGAAGAAGAAAGTAGTAGGTGCTGAAAAACAGGACAACAGTGAACCGAAAAAAGATGGTCCGTAACAAAACAAAAACCTATGTTATTTTAACAAAAAGAAAGCCTACCTAACCTTTAGAACGGGCCTTCACATTGTCCCCCTGGGAGCGCTAATTCCCATAGATACAATAGTTGTATCCCCCTGAGGGCATAGCTACAGTAAGTTCAGAAGAAAGTTGATGAAATAAAATGAAAATTGAAAATGGAACAAGTAGGAGCTCAAACGCAGAACAGCGAACCGAAAAAAAGAATGTCTTTAACATAACAAAAAAACATTTTTTATTTAAACAGAAAGAAGGTCTCCCTAACTTTCAGGTTGACACCTCACGTCTTCCCCCTGCGAGAAACAGTCAGTTACAACAAACATTAACATAGTTCAACAAACCAAAGGAAAATGTTCAAAATTGAACACTTTCACTGGCGCGTGCAATAGAGTGAAGCATCAACCTTCCTAACGCTGTATCGCGTCACCTGCATTCTCTTTTTATTCACGTATGCATCAGAAAATCTATAAATAGTACCAATAATTGTATCTCAGGATTCCGCATATCTATACAAACCACATATGTAGTTACTGATTGTTCGCACACAATATCATAAAAGATATTATATTAATTTTAAAGATACGGCACAACTTATTTACTGCCATTCGATTCTTTTTAAATTCGAGCCATTGTTATAATCAACGGTGTGATGTCATTGCAATGTCGCCAAGTCTAGGATCTGGCCTCAAGATGTGAGAGGCCTTATAGATTTAGCACATAGCAATGACGTCTAAGATAATCAATGTTTCTTGGTAAATGAAGCTGAAAATTTTGCTAATATTCTAAACGCGTTCTCCAACTTGTGTTTGAAATCTTCGACGATTGTGATGCCCAAATCTCTTGGTTGGTCGACTGCCTTAATTCGAGTATCATTCATGACAAAAATACCAATCATTGCATCCTATGCGCATTTCTGAGCTTTATCGATGTTACCGTCATTATAGACCGACCGGGGCTGAAAATTTGGCCGGGGCCGGGGTCAACAAATTTGTCATGGCCGGGGCCGGGGTTATCAAATTTACCATGGCCGGGGCCGGGGTTCAGACCGTGTCAGGACGTGTCACGACGACGTAATGCAAGACGCCGGTTAGTGGCTCAATGCATGTTGCGGTTGGGTGCGTAATGATGTCAAGTCACTAAAGTTTTGTAGACATGCAGTTGCTGTGTTTGTTGAATTAATTAATATAGAGGCAATTATAGTAATTAAATACACCGGGTGTTCCACAAAAATGTCCACGACTTTTTAATTGATTCTATCTCCGCTCTAGATAAATATATTTTAATTATCTTTTTTCACAATGTTGTAAATTTTGTTTCCTTTTCGAAAAATTTAAGTTTTTAAAAATCGTTTAATAAGCATTCTCCAGGGATCGATATACTGAAAAAGGCAGAAAAAAGTAATTGTTCAAAGGAAAAGTTTTAAAAACAACTGGTGGTATTCTTCTTCATTTCTCAATACCTACTGTAAACGAACGCAATTTCAAAACATCACCTCCATCATTAATAGTTCTTCGACAACGAGTTGAAGAAGTGCTTCAAGAACCAAAGGAAAACAGGAAATAATCCGCAAAACTCTTCGTTCAATGGTGGCTAGAAGTAATACTTGCCTTGAGAGAAATGGAGGGTATTTCGAAGAATACTCAATTACTTTAGTCATTTAAACAATATTTAAGGGAATGTTTTGTTGCACTTTTAAATTTTTGTTTGTTCGTTGTTTTGGAAATGACAAAATAAGGAAGAATATCAACATTATTTTAAACGCGTTTTCTTTGAACAATTAATTTTTCTATCCCTTTCAGTAAATCCATCAATGTAAAGTGGTTATTAAACGATTTTCAAAAACATAGATTATTCTAAAAGAAAACAAAATTAACTACATTGTTAAAAAAGACAACTAAAAAATGTTAATATAACACGGATAAAAAGACGGGGACATTTTTGTGGGACACCAAGCATAATGACTAAAAGCAGTGCATCAGCAGTATGGGATTGCTTTTATATAATAATAATGAAGGCATCTACGGATGCTTTATTTCCAATTTCAAGCCTGATACATATCACCTTGTACATTGGATTTTCAAATGCCTTAAAACTAACGCCAGGACGCCATGACGCTTTCCCCCGGTCAAGACCGGTACCCATTTCAGACACCTGGGTAGAGTGGGGTATTGTGCTTGGAATTTTTCTCCTATACCCAACAGAGAAAATCGCCACCAGCGCCGGGACTTGAACCAGGGTCTGCCTGGACGGAGGCAAGTTCGATGGTCGCACGGCTACGACGAGCATATGTCGGATATGTCGGTGAAGAGTGTAGGAATTGCAGTGTGCACCATTTGTGAAGCAAATATACGACAAGGAACGGCTGTTGCATCTCAGAAAACTTTCTCAACTAAATCTTCATGGGGCCATCTAAAATCAACACAAAACTGATAAATTCCTGGAAGTTAAAGAAAAACAAACAAAGAAAAAGAATTGAAAAATAAAAACAAAATGAACAAGAAGAAAAACTAAATGTCTAAGTATTGAAAGCAAAGCCAGTTTAGGTTGCAGCAGTGGCAAAACAGCCGATAGTAGCACGCTGTCTTCGTCTACTGGCAAACAGCTGACTTGAAAAAAAAAAATATTTACTGAATCCATAAACTGGGTACCTAATAATACTGACCAAATACATGGAGAGAAATTGTTAATTTACTGGATTTGTCACGCGCTCAATCCTTACCACCCTGGGGAAAAGGAAACTTTTTGAACTTTATAGAGTTTTTGAATAATTCCATCAGAGAAGGTAATTAAAACAAGACTAATTCTGAACCTCAGTATCCAAATTCAGTGTGCCATTTCAGAGGAAATACAAATGTAAGTAGACGAAAATAGCATCTTCTCATGAGCTACTGATATTTCGATCTTTCAAGTCGAGATTCTTTCATGTCAATAACTGCGCACTGGATTATAATTATACTGGATGGTAGTATCCACACTGCTTTTTCTACTTAGTGACTGCTTGTTCTTCAGGATTGCGATGAAGTCGCAAATCTCTCGAAAAATCATTTTAAATTTTATTAAAAAACCCATGAATTTTTCACGTGCGGTTTGCCGAGCACAGAACACCTTTTTCACTCCAAATAAATCCAAGTCAAGTCAAATTTAATCCAAGTCAAGTCAAATTTAATCCAAGTCAAGTTAAATTTAATCCAAGTCAAGTTAAATTTAATCCAAGTCAAGTTTAAATTAATCCTAGTCAAGTTTAAATTAATCCTAGTCAAGTTCAAATTAATCCAAATCAAGTTCAAATTAATCCAACCCTAAGTTGAGTTAAAAATTGACATACTAACACGTTAATTTGAGCGGTTTTTGTGAACATGTATCTATTGGAGGTAAATACGTATCTAATGGATGTGATTAGCGAGACAATCGTTTTTCTTTTAAGCAAGGAATACATAAAATTTCCGCCAGTGTTGCAATCTATGGAAAGACAAGCTCTCGTAAAATGTGCTAGGTATCTATCATCAGGAGGTAGAGTGTGATTCAGATTTTTGACCGGCGTAAAAGATGCAAGTCAATTATAAAACTTAGCATTATACTACTCATTGATGTTGCTTAAAAATTCTACATTAATGGCAGTGTTCAAACATTCAAATATTTATGTTCAAAAGTTAATTTTATGTTACACATACACATAGTAGTTTTAAGGATTTATTTACTCATAGATCTTACATCGATCCTGAAATTTCACCTCATCATACATACATGAAATCATTTACATACAAATACAAAAGATTACTACCGGACGATATGCAGAATTAATCTATAAAAGAAATATACAAATGGGATTCACTGCGCACTAATGTACTATTCCGTAATCCGTGTTAGTCGATGTGACGAAATGTACATAGAATCCTCTTACAGTATACAATAATAATACAAGTAACAATGATTCTAACTCAATGCGTATTTTATACGTAAGTGTATACAATTCAATATATATTATAATTTCAAGGCTCAAATAACTTTTAAGATAGTCATTTAATGAATATTGTCACCCATATCAAGATATATTGAATATATACACGAACATATATTGAATTGTATACACATACATATAAAATACGCATTGAGTCAGAAACATTGTTACTTGGATTATTATAGTTTATTGTCAGAGGATCCTACATTTCTTCACATTTGTGTAATACTCATATAAACTGTAATCAAACGGAATCGTACATTAGTACTCTGTGAATCTCATTTGTATATTACTTTTAAAGATTAAATCTACGTATCGTCCGGTGGTAATCTTTTGTATTTGCATGTATGTGATTCCATATATATATGCGGTCAAGTAAAATTCCACGTATATAAATATTTATGAGTGTAAATAAATCCTCGAAACTACTACGAGTATGTTCAACATAAAATTACCTTTTGAACATAAATATTTGAATGTTTGAACACTGCCATCAATGTCGAATTTTAAAGCAACATTAATGAGTGGTATAATGCTAAGTTTTTAAAATTGACTCGCATCTTTTACGCCAGTCAAAGATTTGAATCACACTCTGCCTCCTGATACTGGACACTTGGCAGATTTAGCACATTTTACGACAGCTTGTTTTTATAGAGACTGCAACACTGGCGGAAATTGTATGTATTCCTTGCTTAAAGGAAAAACCATTGTCTCGCTCACCACATCCAATAGATACATATTTAACACAAAACCGCTCAAATTAACGTGTGATTATGTCAATTTTTAACTCAACTTAGGGTTAGATCAATTTGAATTTGACTTGGATTTATTTGAACTTGACTTGGATTAATTTGAACATGACTTGGATTAATTTGAACATGACTTGGATTAATTTGAACATGACTTGGATTAATTTGAACTTGACTTGGATTAATTTGAACTTGACTTGGATTAATTTGATGTAAAAAAGATGTAGTACAATACAAAAAAACCCGGCCATAACCCCGGTTTAGGGCACTATTCTGCCGGGGCCGGGGTGGGCAAAAATTTTCGGGGCTTGCCGGGGCCGAGGCCGGGGTCAGCAAAAATGGCCGGGGTTGGCCGGGGCCGGGGCCGGGGCCGGGGCCCCGGTCGGTCCATAACCGTCATTTACCAGGTTTCGGTCTATTGGAGAAGACGGTTCAAATCTGCTTGCATAGTAATTTTGCCTCGCTCGATGAACGCTTTGGAACAAAGTTTCGTGTCATTCCCGAATTTGTTAATTTTACTTATTGTTAGAGGCGATGGAGAATAGCGGACCTAAAACCCTCCCTTGAGGAACCCTTGCAATTACTTGTGTCCAGTCGCTAAACTGCTCTTGAATGGCTTTTCTTCAAGTGCAGCCAGTGAACCAGTTTTGTATTTATCGAGCGTAGGGGTTCGGCTAAGTTTGATTTATGAGACATTGAGCAATCTTTCCAGCGTTTTAATGACGACAAACGTCTAGCTGACGGGGCGATAGTTCTTGGGTAGTTGTTTTTCCTTGTGTTTTTAAAAGTTGGGTGTTTCCAGTTCTACGAAACTAGCCCAGCTGCTAGCGATATATTGAAAATTTAGCCAAGGATTTGCTGATGACTTCGGCTGTTTCTTATAAATATGCGGAGGGGTGGGCCGTCATGTACGGTCGAGATATGCGAGTTCAAGAGAATAACATCTTTTTCAACTTCTTCTGCCGATATTACGTGTGCTATACGACAGACAGCTGGTTGTTCAAGGCTTGAGGGCGTAAAACTTTAGTAGAATCTTCTTTTGTGCACGCAGAACAAGTAAGTAGTAGGATTCTAGTTTTACTTTCGTCATTTATTTGTGCCAGTGTCGATCGAGGTCCAATGTTATTTTCATCGAGGCGTTTTTCACCAACACCTTTGAAGACGCTTATCGAGTTTGTCTTGGCTTGTGCTGAAACCGTGCTTTCTTTCTAATCGAACAGAACGACTAATTTGCTCAAGACCACAAAGACTGGGCTGAAGAGCGATTAGAATACGTCTTGTGGTCAGACGAGTCAAGGTTCACCATGCATGTTACAGAAAGGCGGTCGAGTAAATGAGGTGAAAAGCCCGTGCCGCTTTAGATTCTTCATACATAGCTCAGATAGTGCAGACTTTAGAGAACAGTGTAAGGTTCTGGGAATACTTCAAATTGCCGATATTAGATTCGGAATTTTTTTCAGCAACAAAATGAAATCTCAGGATTATTTAAACATACTAGATTACTAAGAACGCTCGTCTATGGATTTATATTTTTTCAAATAGTTCCCGTTTCTTCAAAGCAATCACGCTTGCCATTTACCTGTCTCATGTAGTGAAAGATTGGTTCATGGATCACGAGGAATCATTTTCGCCCATGAAATTGCCTCCACAGTTTCCTGATTTAAACTCTATCGAAAATTCATGGGACCGACTGGAAAAGAAGCTGTGAGCCTTAACAGCTCTTCTTTCTTCTTAAAAGATCTTTCTTAACGACTGCCCGTGTTTTGGACAAATTTTGTTCAGAATGTTCGTAAAATTGTGAAATTCATGCCTAAAAGAAATTAAAGCTGAAATCAATGTAAAAAATGGCCCAATACACTATTAGGCTTTATTGTTTCCATTACATCCAAATATCTCCAAAGTGCGACAATTTTTTTTGCTAGTAGTACTCAAAAATTTCTACTGGGGTGTTTTGGTGCCATTAAAAGAATATCAGGCGAGTTCTTAAAATAGGGAAACACTGTCCAGAACAGCTGGATCGCTTTTAAAACTAAAAGTACCACGAAAATTATCTCCAAAGGAAATGTCATAAATGATTGCTCAGTTATTACAATTAGGTCGTAGAAATGGCTCTTCAAGTTTTTAACCTCAGGAAAGGAAGTTGTTGACTGAAGAGCAAGCTCAATGAGTGAAAGAGTTCCTCTGTAACTTTGTTACCCGTCCTCTTGGCTTGCTATAATCACGAGAGAGCTGCCGTCTGGTGAAAATACCGCCGATATCAAACTGGGATCGAATACGAGTCTTAAGTCCCAAGTCTGTTAAGCCCCGCGACGCGGTGAAGACTTGAAAAGGAGGTCATTTGTAATGCTGGGAGCCCCAAGAGTAGGGACGACATCACTACTAAAGCCAGAAGTGCGAAAAACAAGCACTCGAGCGAGCGCTCAGCGAGAAAGAAAACTCCAAGATGACCCAAATTCAATTTTACGCAAGAATTAATATCCATTCAGCACACGCCAATCAGAGATAGATAGAAACATCAGTGAATAAAAACAACAGTCACCCGCATGAGGTACATACAAGGAAGAGATCATGTTTAAAAACCAAAAGATACGAAGCATTTGTGGAGATGAGTAGAGGAGCGAGAAGCACGTACCCGATGCGCTGGTGCTCAGCGAGCTCGAGCTGCTCGGCGCGTTGGATGACGGACAAGATGGCGGCCGTCTCCTCGGAGCTGAGGCCCTCCGGACGCGCCGGGGAGGCCTGGCCTGTGCTCCAGCCCATCCGCAGCCTGCGTGTACAGGGAGGCGAACAGGAGGAGTATGAAAGTTTCAGAGAGGAAGACTTTCTTCCATAGTTCACTTCTTCAAATCCTTCTTCATGAAAGGTTGGTAGCTCATCAAACATCGCGTTGATTTTCTTTTTAAATTAGTTAATTTAAATTTTTAAATTTAAATTGACTAAGCGTCAACCCAGCCCAATTCTGAGTTGGATCTAACATTGGTCCAACGTAAGTGCAATATTGGTCCAACATTGGTCCAGCATCAGTTCAACGTAGATTCGAAACTAGTTTTGTATTAATCAAAAAAAACATTAAATGGGGAATTAGCTGGCGTAAAACCAATTAAGTATGTAAGTATTCGTATTAACCAATTAGCACACATAGTACTTCTTAAATTTAGTCATTAAGAACTCAACACTGTACAGGGTGTCCACAAAAAAATGTATCCACTGATCGATATAGGTATACCTTATTATATCGGAGAAATAAATCAGAATTATACTGTAGTACGGTTCCGGTATCATAAATACATATATCGGTCAGTGGATACATTTTTTTGTGGACACCATGTATAATAAAAGGCGAGGCGTCTTCTTAATTTAATGTATTATAAATTAATTTATACACTTTTTGTGTGTAATTTCTTATGTGTTATTACAATTGGAATTCGCTTGCTTGGTTGGTATCATGAATTGATACCATTCAAACGACATAAAAAAGTGGCATCCGCTGACTTTCGTTTATAAGCCAAAAAATATTGCCTGAAAATCGAATCTATTGTTAAGGAAATGCAGCTCATCGCGATGAAAAAGATACAGCAATAATTTTCAAAAACTTGACTAATAACAATGAAATCATAATACACAGTGTTGCTTGGTGCGTGTTCTTAAAATGATCGCATCTGTGATACGAAGTTCACCAGTACACATGACTAGAAAATTTTTTCGCGCGTACAAGTAGGATGGATATACTTCTTTGTCATTCATATCTTGAGACTTTTTGAAAGGAAACTATCGAATCCCACCAATTTCGACGGGTCGTGTACACTAGTAAAAAATAAAATCAGCCACCTCCAAACAAGCATAAACTAAGTGGTCCAAAATGAATGTTACCGTAAATTTATAAAAATTCTCAAACGCGCATATCTCAGCAAGGAATAAATATACCATCAATCACAATAGAAAATGAAGAAAGAAAAATCAGGCGCTAAATTTATGACCCCTGTAAGACAAAGCAGTCGTAAATCAAGAACAAGCTAGATGCTATGATATTATTTCACAACCCATGAACATATTCTGTAAAAACGGCATCCTTCATAGAACGAATCAGTAATTCCAACGAGTATTCAAAATTAAAAACTCGGCCATCACCGTACATGATGACTCCGTTGGGTACATGATAAGCAAAAGGTCGCTGAACACAACAAGAGCGCTCTATGAACAGTTCCCCAACTAACACCAGCAAAGTATTCACCCCGCCGCAAAACGACACCCACACGCCGATCTGCCCATGAAAGAAGCGTCCCAGAGAGACAACACCGAGAGATCGCAATTTCATTTCGCCGAGTTTACTACTTGCATGCGGGCATTAGGGAGCCAAATGGTCGTGATAAAAATTTCCATCATTCAGCCTCCAGCAACAGAACATGAAACCGCGCACAACGAGAAACTTTTCCGTGGCCGAATTTAAGTCTTGTTCTCGACCTGTGAGCTGTTTCGCAAGCAGCATTGCCGGCTTCCTCGGCATGCCTTACGTGAGGCCACAGCGTCTTGTAAGTTCTATAAAATGTGTTAGTGTCCCACAGGTGAGCCAGAAATAGATAAATTAATGAAAAGTGCGATGGGGTAAAGTTCTGCGTATATTGAGGTTCCATCTAAATATTTGAAAACTTTCATGTTTGTGAGAATGGCTTCCTCATCTTCATTATTATAGGTATGTATCATTTCCAAAGTTGAATTAATGAGCATGATATACATGCTTACAATTTTAGACAAGGAGTTGAAATTATTTCCCGCAAAAGCGACTGCTTATATCCTGAGAAAAACCATAGGAAGAAAAAGAAAAAATAAGTACAGTTTTAAAGTATTTTTCACCTACCAATAATTTTCATAGAATATGGAAACATTCTATTGTAATTGACGAAAATACAAGGATTTCATATAATTTACATTGTCGCAGCAGCAGAGAGAGTAGAGCAAGTTTTCTAATTTAACTTGGCTTCGTACGTATAGCGAAGTCGAATTGGAAGGCCGCACGCTGCCTGCGCATCACTACGACAGAGTGAATTGTATGATAATCCAGCCGCGAGGCCCGAATGGGACTCACTTTGCCCTGAGTGCGAGACTTCTGTCATTGGGGCAGACCCAGCGCTCGCTGGAGCTGTTGGTGAGGTTGCCCGCGCTGTTGCGGCGCTGCATCATCCCTGCGCCCCTCACTCCGCTGCACCAACGCTCGAGTCTGCGCAGAGATAAGATGAATTGGAATTGTAAAAAGAACAAGATGCGATGGTTGGGATCTTCTGAGACAATGAAGTCTCTTCATATGATAAAAAAAAAAGAAACACTTGGAAAGTTTGCACAAAACGGAATTTTAGAGATCTGGGTAGACTCCACACACTGCACGCATGAAGTCTTGAAGCTCACACAAATAACCTGGACATGCACAGCACAATCAACACAAATAAATCACAGTTCATGAAGCACACTCAATACGTGAAGCTCACACAAATAACCTGGACATGCACAACACAAATAAATTTCATGAAGCCCATTCTATACTCTGCAGTCACGGCGGTCGTACGGCACCAAAGCCCGGACCAGGAGATGCTAATGAACTGGCGTGGGGAGTCCGCTGGCTGCAGAGGCGGGACATAAAACATGGAGCGCGCGACACATTATTAACGTTACACAAACGAGTAAATCCGACCTAGACTGTGAATGAAAAACACCTCGTAAAGACTGCAGCAGCAGCTGGAGCTGCAGCACAACACGCTAACGCATTGGCTAGCAGAGCGAGGAATAATTTACGGGAACGATAGAGGGTAAAACTTGATAATGCTTCAATAACTAACATTTCTGTTGTGTAACTCTTGAAATACATTTGTTTGTACACGAAGAGCATGACAGGAGCAGCCACACTGCCAGCACGACAGCCCCACTGCCAGCACGACAGGAGCAGCCACACTGCCAGCACGACAGGAGTAGCCACACTGCCAGCACGACAGCCCCACTGCCAGCACGACAGCCCCACTGCCAGCACGACAGCCACACTGCCAGCACGACAGCCACACTGCCAGCACGACAGCCACACTGCCAGCACGACAGCCACACTGCCAGCACGACAGCCCCACTGCCCGCACGACAGCCCCACTGCCAGCACGACAGCCCCACTGCCAGCACGAAGCTCCATTGCCAGCACGACAGCCCCACTGCCAGCACGACAGCCCCACTGCCAGCACGACAGCCCCACTGCCTGCACGACAGCCCCACTGCCAGCACGACAGCCCCACCGCAAGCACGACAGCCCCACCGCCAGCACGACAGCCCCACCGCCAGCACGACAGCCCCACCGCCAGCACGACAGCCCCACCGCCAGCACGACAGCCCCACTGCTAGCACGACAGCCCCACTGCCAGCACGAAAGCCCCACTGCCAGCACGACAGCCCCACTGCCAGCACGACAGCCCCACTGCCAGCACGACAGCCCCACTGCCAGCACGACAGCCCCACTGCCAGCACGACAGCCCCACTGCCAGCACGACAGCCCCACTGCCAGCACGACAGCCCCACTGCCAGCACGACAGCCCCACTGCCAGCACGACAGCCCCACTGCCAGCACGACAGCCCCACTGCCAGCACGACAGCCACACTGCCAGCACGACAGCCCCACTGCCAGCACGACAGCCACACTGCCAGCACGACAGCCACACTGCCAGCACGACAGCCACACTGCCAGCACGACAGCCACACTGCCAGCCCGACAGCCCCAGCAGGCAGCAAATCAATAGCCCCTCAAGCGCCGCTCCAGCAGCTCAGGAGTCCTCCAGATGAGGTCACGTGGCCGGGCCGCGCAATCGCCGAATGTCAGGCGCGCGGAGCTCGGAATGTGTCCCGGTATTTGTGTCGTCACTTCAACCGGCCGGGATCGTCACCTCAACCGGCCGAGATCGTCACCTCAACCGGCGGGATCGTCACCTCAACCGGCGGGATCGTCACCTCAACCGGCCGGGATCGGCACCTCAACCGGCCGGGATCGGCACCTCAACCGGCTGGGATCGGCACCTCAACCGGCCGGGATCGGCACCTCAACCGGCCGGGATCGGCACCTCAACCGGCCGGGATCGGCACCTCAACCGGCCGGGATCGGCACCTCAACCGGCCGGGATCGGCACCTCAACCGGCCGGGATCGGCACCTCAACCGGCCGGGATCGGCACCTCAACCGGCCGGGATCGGCACCTCAACCGGCCGGGATCGGCACCTCAACCGGCCGGGATCGGCACCTCAACCGGCCGGGATCGGCACCTCAACCGGCCGGGATCGGCACCTCAACCGGCCGGGATCGGCACCTCAACCGGCCGGGATCGGCACCTCAACCGGCCGGGATCGGCACCTCAACCGGCCGGGATCGGCACCTCAACCGGCCGGGATCGGCACCTCAACCATCCGGGATCGGCTCCTCAACCGGCCGGGATCGGCACCTCAACCGGCCGGGATCGGCACCTCAACCGGCCGGGATCGGCACCTCAACCGGCCGGGATCGGCAGCTCAACCGGCCGGGATCGGCACCTCAACCGGCCGGGATCGGCACCTCAACCGGCCGGGATCGGCACCTCAACCGGCCGGGATCGGCACCTCAACCGGCCGGGATCGGCACCTGCCTTTCAAAATGTCATTATACTCGAGTCTCGTGCTTCATTAGCACTTATATCGTTGATATGGTTTCCTTAAGTGTTCAGTAGATATTTATTTCTCCCATTCACTATCCACAAATGTTCAGAACAAGAACACGCATTTTGTGAAACAAAGGTAAAACTGAAGCATGAACAAGCCCACAGCGACATGCAGTGAGTGTGACTAAGAACACAAATTAACTTACAAGAAGTTACGACGAATAAATATTCATGTTGTGTCTCACACGAGCCAGCAAATGGAAAACGGAATTGAACCAAAGAGCTCAGGCAGGTCAAGAAACTTCAGGCCTCTAACGTCACAGGTCTGTGCTCGAAAAGAATTAAACTTTCCTAATGGAGGCCCAAATACACACAAACTTGTACTTGAAAATGAACAGTTGAAAGCAGGATGATGGCGCCTGTGCTTTAAATCTAGTTTGGAAGAGAACGTTTGGCCAAAATACCACTACACGATATTTAAAAGCGAAGCAATGTGTTATTTCACATGGCGTCGAAACTCATTATCTGACCAACTAATTTTTTATACATTCAAAATTTTTTTAGTCACAAATGTGGAATACTTACACATATAATTTCATGGGCCCTAATTTTTCGAGTCCTATGCAAGATTTAGCCAAGAATAAAGGAAACCGGAACTCTATGTACAGGGTATGTCTCCACACCCTGCGCTAGAGAAAGATAGATTGAATAAAACTTATGAAACAAGATAAAAAAGTTAAAGAAGAAAGCAATGGAAGTTGAAGAAAAAATAGCAGTGAACCTCGGGACCTCCTTTTTTCTCCTGGTAGCTCTAATTCCCATAGGCACAATAGCTGTCCCCCTGAGGGTTATTGTGCCATTTTTAATAAACAATCACACATAAAAGACCGCTCTCACTTTCTATTGCTTATACAGTATATTCTCGGTCAATTTAATAAACATTAATTTTTTACCAATCGAATTTTTCCGAGAAGCCTCAAAGTTTTCATTTGCTCTGAACTCCAGTAAATGCAAACCTCGTCTCACGTCTAATTAGGACGCTCCTGCCGCCAGCTCTTCTCTTAATGAAGAATTGTCGTGTCGATATTCCGTCTCGCGCAGCCGACATTTTCCAGCGCTCCCGTTTTATTTTTACATCTAATTCCATTCCTCAAATGTCAGAAAGTAGAACGCGAGGGATGGACTACTAATGCCGGAAATAAACGCCGAAGTTCAAAACATAGAGACCTCTATTATTTCGCGGCGAAAATAGCAGGCGCCTACAATTCATGCGACCGGTTGATTTTGTTTCCAACACTTTTACCATGAAGTCCGCTAATGAGCGTCACGAAATATAGGAGAGGTTGCAGAAAAAGAGAGGGATGCTTAGAAGCCATGCAAATTAAGACGTCGTTCTAAACTATAAGCATAGACTACTTCTGAGCAGCATTCCAAATATATTAGGACAACATGGGTCAACATTGAGGGTCAGTAATCCGTTTTAGAGCAGTCGATATTGGCTGGCCACTGTGATTGCGGCTTGGAACTCCTAGCTCATTCGCTATTCATGCGCATGGAAACTATTCAATTCGCGCAAATTGTCCCAACACTTCGTAATCTTGGTCAATACCAGAAAGGAAATAAAAATGCTCACAAAAACTCACAGCAAGATTCCCAAATGATGACATGCCGCGAGTGCTTAGCGAACGTTCCCCAATCTGCTGTCACGCAGGATAACCCGACTAAGACATTCATTTCCAAAATTCTCAGGTGTTCAGAGCTTCACCAACGGCAGACCACAATTCACCTAGACACTGCAAAAGACAATCCACTTAGGCGCCCCACACCTCCCTCACCCGCAAGAAACGCTCCCCTGATTGCTCTCGTTAGACTTCAATTGCTTGGCAACCTTACCTCGTTTGTAGGAGACTGCTCGGTCCTGGCGACCACCATAAGCCCCTCCACTGATCTGCTCCGTAACTAACTTTCTCGATCAAATGTCCAGTAAAATTAACATTTGTTGAATATTCAGTTTACTTTCGTTTGAGGAACGGGCGCCTCATGTAAAGTTTTATGAAAGCGTTCCGACAACATCATTCAAAATTATACATCAATATAGAAGATTATTCAGATTATGGGTCGAGGGGTGTTTACACTAGAGGACGTTTCTTCTGTGAGGCGCGACACGTGTATACGAGGCTCACCACTGAGGTTTATATTTATGTGTGTATACGAAGTTCCCTTTTCGCTTTGATCGAATTCGTGAGGCGCGACACACGAGAGCCTTGCAACTCTAGACTGGTAACTGTACATTTAGCGGTCATTGGGTGCGGTGTTGCCCCTTGCTCATCCATTATGGCTGACGAAACACTGCGGCGAGAAGCTACATTGCTTTTAATTTAAATTTACAGAGCCCATAAATGCCTTTGGCGGACTAAAAGCTGCAAGTATAAGGAGGCTGCTTTCCATGATATTCCATGATAGAAGTTTATGAAAATGAACGAATACAGTAACATTTAACTCATGGAAGTAAAAAAAAATTGCGTAGCTTACGATGACGCAACAATATTCACCCAAGCTCGTCGACTGCAATCCATCTCTCATAGCGGCGCCATACACTGACCGGTTTTGAGCCAGGGTTGCCAGATGAATCAGTCAGCTTATGGCCACTTTTTACGAGAAACAATGCCCACCACAAAATGTATGGACATTTTTTTAAATTAAAAACTACAATTTTAATAAACATTTTACTCACTATGACGATATTACGACGAGAGCACCTCTGAGATATTGTAGGTCTTCTGTTTCATGAATCGTGCTATATTTTTAAAAATGGCCGAGTGAATTTCTCATGGCCACGGCGTTCAAAAAATTGTCAAATATGTGAAAACTGGCCGTCAAATGGCTAATCAGGTCAACGTCAACCGTCAGCGTTTTGAGCAGCGCGCGCTCCTTGGCGCGCTCAATGTCTAGATTAAACGCTTTTGGCTTTTTGAAGCATCACACGAGGCGTATATACGTGAGCCTGCGGCAAAATATATACCCGTGTAAACAGGGCTTTAGTTTAAGCCTCCCTAATTGCTACAAAAAGAGCGTATCGAAGAGAAGAAGGAGGAAGGCACCATTTAGTATGGAGATAAGTGTATGAGGAATCTATGCAGAAGGAGGATAGAAACAGTAAGATGAGAAAGAAGTTCATGAAAGAAGATACAAGTTGAAGAAGAAGGTCAGAGGTGCTGGAAAAACAGGACAGTAGTGAACCGAAAAAGGTGCTCTTTAATATAACAAAAAAACATTTTATTTCAACGAAGAGGTCTACCTAACTCTCAGCTCGGGCCCTCGCATTTTTCCTCATGGGAGCGCTAATTTCCCTAGATACAATAGTTGTATCCCTCTTGAGGGGCATCAATGTAAAATCACGGCAGGCTTGATGTGTAGGAATAGCTAGCACGCGAACATTTTCCAATTCATAAATGAGTCAGAATACTTTCTCACAATTTGCTTGAGGTGTAAAAGCACTCCATATTCATTGATTCACTTGTGCAATTCAATCGAAAGGTTAGATTCGATGTTAGTTTAAGCCTCCCAAACCGAAACAAAGGTGATCCAAAGAGAGAAAGGATTAAGGCACTAATTTTTATGGAGTGAAGGAAACGCGGAATCTATGCAAAAGGTGCAAAGGAACAGTAAGTGGGGAAAGAAGTTTATGAAACAAATAAAAGTAGAAGAACAAAGCAGTAGGGGATGAAAGACAGGACAGCAGTGAAACGAGAAAAAAGTCCTTAATAAAGTAAAAAAACCTATTCTATTTCAACTAAAAGAAGGCGTACCAAACCTTTAGCTCGGGACCTCAAATATTCTCTCAAGGAACTCTAAATCCCATCGATAGAAAAGTTGTAACCCTTTGAGGAGAATTCAATCGAAACCATAATTTTTCGCCAGCTTCTCTGCATTATCTCAACATCACCATTTCTTTAGACTAAAGAATGCTTTCAACGACAAACTGGGACAAAAGGAGCTGCCAAGCCTCAACTCTAGAGCTTCTACAACAATTCAGCACAAAAGGCTTTCAGAGGAGCATGGAAGAGCGATGTCTGAGGGAGGAGCAATAAACAGGCTATCCGTTGAAGAGGGCTGCCTGAAGACGAAGCCTTGGGGCGGTGCTCAAATTATGGTAAGGCGATATCGGTATACCTGCCAAGCCGATCCCCGCCTTAAAAATTATTGCACCATTATTCGCAGGAGCCTTTGAGAATTTATGACGGATCAAAAGAGGGTGGGAGAGTAACGATTTGTTTAGGATTTGTGTACAGTGAGTCGCGGCTAGAATATGAACGATTTTCGAATAAAGAATATACTCGAATAATTACCGTACGTAAAATAAACTACAGGTGAGTATAGGATTAACATCATCTTACTAGATTATAGATTACAAGTTAGTTTAAGCCTCCCTAACCACAACAACAGCAATCCATAGAGCTGAAGGATAGAGGCAGCATTTAGTATGGAAACAAGGGAACGAGTAATCTATGCACAAGATGCGCTCCAAAACAAATTTGGGAAGGGAGTTAGTTGAACGAGTTCAAAATTAAAGAAGAAAACAATAATAGCTCACAACTGCGATGAATCGAAAAAAACGGTTCACAGCAATGAACCGAAAAAAGATGGTTCGTAACAAAATTAAAAACGTATTTTATTTAACACAAGGAAAACCTACCAAGCCCTCAGCTCGAGACCTCACATTTTCCCCGTGTGAGCGGTAATTTACATAGGTAAAATAGTCTGATCCCTTCGAGGGGATCATTTACCAGCTCCAAATTAGCATTTAACTTGAAGTGCAAGCATTTCACCTCAAAATTGCTGTGATTATTTAAATATTCAAGTGAAATAACACTCACCGGATAAAACTGGATACACTTCTTAAGCTGTTTAATACAGTTAAAATTTTTGGGTGTTTCTCATGAAAATTTGGGAGGCGCAAGAGTGATGTGAATATGAAATTCAACTTCAATTTTATCTAAAAAATTAATCTGAAGATAACGATGAATTTTGCTAACTGAACTCTTATCACAACGAATGACCATCAGCTGAAATATAACATACCCCAAATGAAGGGTACAAAAACATGAAACGAAAGGGGCCTGTTCTCCACATTGTTTGTTTACCTGCGCTTCCATACTCAACAACTGCTTATTCTAAATTTTAATCCTTCCTTACAACTTAGGGGAAAAGGATGATAACATCAGAGTATAATAAAATTTCTATAAACAAACATGTTTCTCAGACAAGTCCTGCGATCGCCTCTGAGTTAGTGCGTAATAGAAAATTATTATTGTGATTACAATACTAGTTTATGACGCCTTAGCCACAACACAGGCGACCTCAAGACAGCAAATTAGAAAAGCGATCATTCAGTTTAGATTGTAGAAAACGAGGAATCTATGCACAAGGTGTGTTCGCATACAAAACATTCTGCGTCTTTAAACAGAAGCTTACATGATTAGGAAAAAAAGATAAAAAAAAGAGATAGCAAAGAAGGCATGAAAACAAAAAAAAGTAATGTGGGCACGCAAGTTGAAGTCCCTAAGGCCAATCTATAGCTGATGTTAACAGTATCTCTCTGGGGGTGTTGCAGTTCCAATAGCAAAGGATATATACAAAACTTACTAATGATCCTACTAGTCCATGATCCCTGAAGGAAACTACGGAATTAAGGCAATAAAAGTTTTATATGCCCAAGTACCTAGAATGAAGAGGCCAACCGAACCGACATAGACGAAATTTCGCTCTCTCCTCGATCAGAGCTGAGAATGAGAGGGGCAAACCAAGTCACTGCATTGCTCCACGAAGGACACACAAAATGATCCTGTAATCTCCATTGCCCGGTGAAGGCTTCATAAATAAATATATAGTCATCATTTCTTGTTGTAGGCCTCATTGATAGCACTTGTGATAATTTTACTTCAAGGAGACCTCACTAATTGAACCAGGAGGCTTCACGTCCTATTTCATCGTACGAAAGCAAACGCGTACACCCAATGGATTCGTATCTCAAATCGCCGGCACAATGCGTACACACCTCAGTCATGTCTTTAGGGACACCTGGGCATCTGCAGGTCAGTCAACCAACCGTCAGTTTTAGTCACACCTGTGAGTCCAGGTCACACCTGTGAGTCCCGGTGACCACTACTGTGGGTCCCAGTGACTACTGTGGGTCCCAGTGACCACTACTGTGGGTCCCGGCGACCACTACTTGGGTCCCAGTGACCACTACTGTGGGTCCCAGTGACCACTACTGTGGGTCCCAGTGACTACTGTGGGTCCCGGCGACCACTACTGTGGGTCCCGGCGACCACTACTGTGTGTCCCAGTGACCACTACTGTGGGTCCCAGTGACCACTACTGTGGGTCCCAGTGACCACTACTGTGGGTCCCAGTGACTACTGTGGGTCCCGGCGACCACTACTTGGGTCCCAGTGACCACTACTGTGGGTCCCAGTGACTACTGTGGGTCCCGGCGACCACTACTGTGGGTCCCGGCGACCACTACTGTGGGTCCCAGTGACCACTACTGTGGGTCCCAGTGACCACTACTGTGGGTCCCAGTGACCACTACTGTGGGTCCCAGTGACCACTACTGTGGGTCCAAGTGACCACTACTGTGGGTCCCAGTGACCACTACTGTGGGTCCCGGCGACCACTACTGTGGGTCCCAGTGACCACTACTGTGGGTCCCAGTGACCACTACTGTGGGTCCCGGTGACCACTACTGTGGGTCCCAGTGACCACTACTGTGGGTCCCAGTGACCACTACTGTGGGTCCCAGTGACCACTACTGTGGGTCCCGGTGACCACTACTGTGGGTCCCAGTGACCACTACTGTGGGTCCCAGTGACCACTACTGTGGGTCCCAGTGACCACTACTGTGGGTTCCGGTGACCACTACTGTGGGTCCCAGTGACCACTACTGTGGGTCCCAGTGACCACTACTGTGGGTCCCGGCGACCACTACTGTGGGTCCCAGTGACCACTACTGTGGGTCCCAGTGACCACTACTGTGGGTCCCGGTGACCACTACTGTGGGTCCCAGTGACCACTACTGTGGGTCCCAGTGACCACTACTGTGGGTCCCAGTGACCACTACTGTGGGTCCCAGTGAGTACTGTGGGTCCCGGCGACCACTACTGTGGGTCCCGGCGACCACTACTGTGGGTCCCAGTGACCACTACTGTGGGTCCCGGCGACCACTACTGTGGGTCCCAGTGACCACTACTGTGGGTCCCGGCGACCACTACTGTGGGTCCCAGTGACTACTGTGGGTCCCGGCGACCACTACTTGGGTCCCAGTGACCACTACTGTGGGTCCCGGCGACCACTACTGTGGGTCCCAGTGACTACTGTGGGTCCCGGCGACCACTACTTGGGTCCCAGTGACCACTACTGTGGGTCCCGGCGACCACTACTGTGGGTCCCAGTGACCACTACTTGGGTCCCAGTGACCACTACTGTGGGTCCCGGCGACCACTACTGTGGGTCCCGGCGACCACTACTGTGGGTCCCGGCGACCACTACTGTGGGTCCCGGCGACCACTACTTGGGTCCCAGTGACCACTACTTGGGTCCCAGTGACCACTACTGTGGGTCCCGGCGACCACTACTGTGGGTCCCGGCGACCACTACTTGGGTCCCAGTGACCACTACTTGGGTCCCAGTGACTACTGTGGGTCCCAGTGACCACTACTGTGGGTCCCAGTGACCACTACTGTGGGTCCCGGCGACCACTACTGTGGGTCCCAGTGACCACTACTGTGGGTCCCAGTGACCACTACTGTGGGTCCCGGCGACCACTACTGTGGGTCCCGGCGACCACTACTTGGGTCCCAGTGACCACTACTTGGGTCCCAGTGACTACTGTGGGTCCCAGTGACCACTACTGTGGGTCCCAGTGACCACTACTGTGGGTCCCGGCGACCACTACTGTGGGTCCCAGTGACCACTACTTGGGTCCCAGTGACCACTACTGTGGGTCCCGGCGACCACTACTGTGGGTCCCGGCGACCACTACTTGGGTCCCAGTGACCACTACTTGGGTCCCAGTGACTACTGTGGGTCCCAGTGACCACTACTGTGGGTCCCAGTGACCACTACTGTGGGTCCCGGCGACCACTACTGTGGGTCCCAGTGAGTACTGTGGGTCCCGGCGACCACTACTGTGGGTCCCAGTGACTACTGTGGGTCCCGGCGACCACTACTGTGGGTCCCAGTGACTACTGTGGGTCCCAGTGACCACTACTGTGGGTCCCGGCGACCACTACTGTGGGTCCCAGTGACCACTACTGTGGGTCCCGGCGACCACTACTGTGGGTCCCAGTGACCACTACTGTGGGTCCCAGTGACCACTACTTGGGTCCCAGTGACTACTGTGGGTCCCAGTGACCACTACTGTGGGTCCCAGTGACCACTACTGTGGGTCCCGGCGACCACTACTTGGGTCCCAGTGACCACTACTGTGGGTCCCGGCGACCACTACTGTGGGTCCCAGTGACTACTGTGGGTCCCAGTGACCACTACTGTGGGTCCCGGCGACCACTACTGTGGGTCCCAGTGGACTACTGTGGGTCCCGGCGACCACTACTGTGGGTCCCAGTGACTACTGTGGGTCCCAGTGACCACTACTGTGGGTCCCGGCGACCACTACTGTGGGTCCCAGTGACCACTACTGTGGGTCCCAGTGACCACTACTTGGGTCCCGGCGACCACTACTGTGGGTCCCGGCGACCACTACTGTGGGTCCCAGTGACCACTACTTGGGTCCCAGTGACCACTACTGTGGGTCCCGGCGACCACTACTGTGGGTCCCGGCGACCACTACTTGGGTCCCAGTGACCACTACTTGGGTCCCGGCGACCACTACTTGGGTCCCGGCGACCACTACTGTGGGTCCCAGTGACCACTACAGTGGGTCCCAGTGACTACTGTGGGTCCCGGCGACCACTACTGTGGGTCCCAGTGACCACTACTGTGGGTCCCAGTGACCACTACCGTGGGTCCCAGTGACTACTGTGGGTCCCGGCGACCACTACTGTGGGTCCCAGTGACCACTACTGTGGGTCCCAGTGACTACTGTGGGTCCCAGTGACTACTGTGGGTCCCAGTGACCACTACTGTGGGTCCCAGTGACCACTACTGTGGGTCCCAGTGACCACTACTGTGGGTCCCAGTGACCACTACTGTGGGTCCCAGTGACCACTACTGTGGGTCCCAGTGACCACTACTGTGGGTCCCAGTGACCACTACTGTGGGTCCCAGTGACCACTACTGTGGGTCCCAGTGACCACTACTGTGGGTCCCAGTGACCACTACTGTGGGTCCCAGTGACTACTGTGGGTCCCGGCGACCACTACTGTGGGTCCCAGTGACCACTACTGTGGGTCCCAGTGACCACTACTGTGGGTCCCAGTGACCACTACTGTGGGTCCCAGTGACTACTGTGGGTCCCGGCGACCACTACTGTGGGTCCCAGTGACCACTACTGTGGGTCCCAGTGACTACTGTGGGTCCCAGTGACTACTGTGGGTCCCGGCGACCACTACTGTGGGTCCCAGTGACTACTGTGGGTCCCGGCGACCACTACTGTGGGTCCCAGTGACCACTACTGTGGGTCCCAGTGACTACTGTGGGTCCCGGCGACCACTACTGTGGGTCCCAGTGACCACTACTGTGGGTCCCAGTGACTACTGTGGGTCCCAGTGACTACTGTGGGTCCCAGTGACCACTACTGTGGGTCCCAGTGACCACTACTGTGGGTCCCAGTGACTACTGTGGGTCCCAGTGACCACTACTGTGGGTCCCAGTGACCACTACTGTGGGTCCCAGTGACTACTGTGGGTCCCAATGACTACTGTGGGTCCCAGTGACCACTACTGTGGGTCCCAGCGACCACTACTGTGGGTCCCGGCGACCACTACTGTGGGTCCCAGTGACTACTGTGGGTCCCAGTGACTACTGTGGGTCACAGTGACTACTGTGGGTCCCAGTGACCACTACTGTGGGTCCCGGCGACCACTACTGTGGGTCCCAGTGACTACTGTGGGTCCCAGTGACTACTGTGGGTCCCCAGTGACCACTACTGTGGGTCCCAGTGACTACTGTGGGTCCCAGTGACCACTACTGTGGGTCCCAGTGACTACTGTGGGTCCCCGTGACTACTGTGGGTCCCAGTGACTACTGTGGGTCCCAGCGACCACTACTGTGGGTACCAGTGACTACTGTGGGTCCCAGTGACCACTACTGTGGGTCCCAGTGACCACTACTCTGGGTCCCGGCGACCACTACTGTGGGTCCCAGTGACTACTGTGGGTCCCAGTGACCACTACTGTGGGTCCCGGCGACCACTATTGTGGGTCCCAGTGACTACTGTGGGTCCCAGTGACCACTACTGTGGGTCCCAGTGACTACTGTGGGTCCCGGCGACCACTACTGTGGGTCCCAGTGACCACTACTGTGGGTCCCAGTGACTACTGTGGGTCCCGGCGACCACTACTGTGGGTCCCAGTGACTACTGTGGGTCCCGGCGACCACTACTGTGGGTCCCAGTGACTACTGTGGGTCCCGGCGACCACTACTGTGGGTCCCAGTGACTACTGTGGGTCCCAGTGACCACTACTGTGGGTCCCAGTGACCACAACTGTGGGTCCCGGCGACCACTACTGTGGGTCCCAGTGACCACTACTGTGGGTCCCGGCGACCACTACTGTGGGTCCCAGTGACTACTGTGGGTCCCGGCGACCACTACTGTGGGTCCCAGTGACCACTACTGTGGGTCCCGGCGACCACTACTGTGGGTCCCAGTGACTACTGTGGGTCCCAGTGACCACTACTGTGGGTCCCAGTGACCACAACTGTGGGTCCCGGCGACCACTACTGTGGGTCCCAGTGACCACTACTGTGGGTCCCGGCGACCACTACTGTGGGTCCCAGTGACTACTGTGGGTCCCGGCGACCACTACTGTGGGTCCCAGTGACTACTGTGGGTCCCAGTGACCACTACTGTGGGTCCCAGTGACCACAACTGTGGGTCCCGGCGACCACTACTGTGGGTCCCAGTGACCACTACTGTGGGTCCCGGCGACCACTACTGTGGGTCCCAGTGACCACTACTGTGGGTCCCAGTGACTACTGTGGGTCCCAGTGACCACTACTGTGGGTCCCGGCGACCACTACTGTGGGTCCCGGCGACCACTACTGTGGGTCCCAGTGACCACTACTGTGGGTCCCAGTGACCACTACTGTGGGTCCCAGTGACCACTACTGTGGGTCCCGGCGACCACTACTGTGGGTCCCAGTGACTACTGTGGGTCCCAGTGACCACTACTGTGGGTCCCAGTGACCACTACTGTGGGTCCCGGCGACCACTACTGTGGGTCCCAGTGACCACTACTGTGGGTCCCAGTGACCACTACTGTGGGTCCCGGCGACCACTACTGTGGGTCCCGGCGACCACTACTGTGGGTCCCAGTGACCACTACTGTGGGTCCCAGTGACTAATGTGGGTCCCGGCGACCACTACTGTGGGTCCCAGTGACCACTACTGTGGGTCCCAGTGACTACTGTGGGTCCCAGTGACCACTACTGTGGGTCCCGGCGACCACTACTGTGGGTCCCAGTGACCACTACTGTGGGTCCCAGTGACCACTACTGTGGGTCCCAGTGACCACTACTGTGGGTCCCAGTGACCACTACTGTGGGTCCCAGTGACTACTGTGGGTCCCGGCGACCACTACTGTGGGTCCCGGCGACCACTACTTGGGTCCCAGTGACTACTGTGGGTCCCAGTGACCACTACTGTGGGTCCCAGTGACCACTACTGTGGGTCCCAGTGACTACTGTGGGTCCCAGTGACCACTACTGTGGGTCCCAGTGACCACTACTGTGGGTCCCAGTGACTACTGTGGGTCCCAATGACTACTGTGGGTCCCAGTGACCACTACTGTGGGTCCCAGCGACCACTACTGTGGGTCCCGGCGACCACTACTGTGGGTCCCAGTGACTACTGTGGGTCCCAGTGACTACTGTGGGTCCCAGTGACTACTGTGGGTCCCAGTGACCACTACTGTGGGTCCCGGCGACCACTACTGTGGGTCCCAGTGACTACTGTGGGTCCCAGTGACTACTGTGGGTCACAGTGACTACTGTGGGTCCCAGTGACCACTACTGTGGGTCCCGGCGACCACTACTGTGGGTCCCAGTGACTACTGTGGGTCCCAGTGACTACTGTGGGTCCCAGTGACCACTACTGTGGGTCCCAGTGACTACTGTGGGTCCCAGTGACCACTACTGTGGGTCCCAGTGACTACTGTGGGTCCCCGTGACTACTGTGGGTCCCAGTGACTACTGTGGGTCCCAGCGACCACTACTGTGGGTACCAGTGACTACTGTGGGTCCCAGTGACCACTACTGTGGGTCCCAGTGACCACTACTGTGGGTCCCGGCGACCACTACTGTGGGTCCCAGTGACTACTGTGGGTCCCAGTGACCACTACTGTGGGTCCCAGTGACCACTACTGTGGGTCCCGGCGACCACTACTGTGGGTCCCAGTGACTACTGTGGGTCCCAGTGACCACTACTGTGGGTCCCGGCGACCACTACTGTGGGTCCCAGTGACTACTGTGGGTCCCAGTGACCACTACTGTGGGTCCCAGTGACTACTGTGGGTCCCGGCGACCACTACTGTGGGTCCCAGTGACCACTACTGTGGGTCCCAGTGACTACTGTGGGTCCCGGCGACCACTACTGTGGGTCCCAGTGAATACTGTGGGTCCCAGTGACCACTACTGTGGGTCCCGGCGACCACTACTGTGGGTCCCAGTGACTACTGTGGGTCCCAGTGACCACTACTGTGGGTCCCAGTGACTACTGTGGGTCCCGGCGACCACTACTGTGGGTCCCAGTGACCACTACTGTGGGTCCCAGTGACTACTGTGGGTCCCGGCGACCACTACTGTGGGTCCCAGTGAATACTGTGGGTCCCGGCGACCACTACTGTGGGTCCCAGTGACTACTGTGGGTCCCGGCGACCACTACTGTGGGTCCCAGTGACTACTGTGGGTCCCAGTGACCACTACTGTGGGTCCCAGTGACCACAACTGTGGGTCCCGGCGACCACTACTGTGGGTCCCAGTGACCACTACTGTGGGTCCCGGCGACCACTACTGTGGGTCCCAGTGACTACTGTGGGTCCCGGCGACCACTACTGTGGGTCCCAGTGACCACTACTGTGGGTCCCGGCGACCACTACTGTGGGTCCCAGTGACTACTGTGGGTCCCAGTGACCACTACTGTGGGTCCCAGTGACCACAACTGTGGGTCCCGGCGACCACTACTGTGGGTCCCAGTGACCACTACTGTGGGTCCCGGCGACCACTACTGTGGGTCCCAGTGACTACTGTGGGTCCCGGCGACCACTACTGTGGGTCCCAGTGACTACTGTGGGTCCTAGTGACCACTACTGTGGGTCCCAGTGACCACAACTGTGGGTCCCGGCGACCACTACTGTGGGTCCCAGTGACCACTACTGTGGGTCCCGGCGACCACTACTGTGGGTCCCAGTGACCACTACTGTGGGTCCCAGTGACTACTGTGGGTCCCAGTGACCACTACTGTGGGTCCCGGCGACCACTACTGTGGGTCCCGGCGACCACTACTGTGGGTCCCAGTGACCACTACTGTGGGTCCCAGTGACCACTACTGTGGGTCCCAGTGACCACTACTGTGGGTCCCGGCGACCACTACTGTGGGTCCCAGTGACTACTGTGGGTCCCAGTGACCACTACTGTGGGTCCCAGTGACCACTACTGTGGGTCCCGGCGACCACTACTGTGGGTCCCAGTGACCACTACTGTGGGTCCCAGTGACTACTGTGGGTCCCAGTGACTACTGTGGGTCCCAGTGACCACTACTGTGGGTCCCAGTGACCACTACTGTGGGTCCCAGTGACTACTGTGGGTCCCAGTGACTACTGTGGGTCCCGGCGACCACTACTGTGGGTCCCAGTGACCACTACTGTGGGTCCCAGTGACCACTACTGTGGGTCCCAGTGACCACTACTGTGGGTCCCAGTGACTACTGTGGGTCCCGGCGACCACTACTGTGGGTCCCAGTGACCACTACTGTGGGTCCCAGTGACTACTGTGGGTCCCAGTGACCACTACTGTGGGTCCCAGTGACCACTACTGTGGGTCCCAGTGACCACTACTGTGGGTCCCAGTGACTACTGTGGGTCCCGGCGACCACTACTGTGGGTCCCGGCGACCACTACTTGGGTCCCAGTGACTACTGTGGGTCCCAGTGACCACTACTGTGGGTCCCAGTGACCACTACTGTGGGTCCCAGTGACTACTGTGGGTCCCAGTGACCACTACTGTGGGTCCCAGTGACCACTACTGTGGGTCCCAGTGACTACTGTGGGTCCCAATGACTACTGTGGGTCCCAGTGACCACTACTGTGGGTCCCAGCGACCACTACTGTGGGTCCCGGCGACCACTACTGTGGGTCCCAGTGACTACTGTGGGTCCCAGTGACTACTGTGGGTCCCAGTGACTACTGTGGGTCCCAGTGACCACTACTGTGGGTCCCGGCGACCACTACTGTGGGTCCCAGTGACTACTGTGGGTCCCAGTGACCACTACTGTGGGTCCCAGTGACTACTGTGGGTCCCAGTGACCACTACTGTGGGTCCCAGTGACTACTGTGGGTCCCAGTGACTACTGTGGGTCCCAGTGACTACTGTGGGTCCCAGCGACCACTACTGTGGGTCCCAGTGACTACTGTGGGTCCCAGTGACCACTACTGTGGGTCCCGGCGACCACTACTGTGGGTCCCAGTGACTACTGTGGGTCCCAGTGACCACTACTGTGGGTCCCGGCGACCACTACTGTGGGTCCCAGTGACTACTGTGGGTCCCAGCGACCACTACTGTGGGTCCCAGTGACCACTACTGTGGGTCCCAGTGACCACTACTGTGGGTCCCGGCGACCACTACTGTGGGTCCCAGTGACTACTGTGGGTCCCGGCGACCACTACTGTAGGTCCCGGCGACCACTACTGTGGGTCCCAGTGACTACTGTGGGTCCCGGCGACCACTACTGTGGGTCCCAGTGACTACTGTGGGTCCCGGCGACCACTACTGTGGTCCCGGCGACCACTACTGTGGTCCCGGCGACCACTACTGTGGGCCCCAGTGACCACTACTGTGGGTCCCGGCGACCACTACTGTGGGTCCCGGCGACCACTACTGTGGGTCCCGGCGACCACCACTGTGGGTCCCGGCGACCACTACTGTGGGTCCCGGCGACCACTACTGTGGGTCCCAGTGACCACTACTGTGGGTCCCAGTGACCACTACTGTGGGTCCCAGTGACCACTACTGTGGGTCCCAGTGACCACTACTGTGGGTCCCAGTGACCACTACTGTGGGTCCCAGTGACCACTACTGTGGGTCCCAGTGACCACTACTGTGGGTCACAGTGACTACTGTGGGTCCCGGCGACCACTACTGTGGGTCCCAGTGACCACTACTGTGGGTCCCGGCGACCACTACTGTGGGTCCCGGCGACCACTACTGTGGGTCCCAGTGACCACTACTGTGGGTCCCAGTGACCACTACTGTGGGTCCCGGCGACCACTACTGTGGGTCCCAGTGACCACTACTGTGGGTCCCAGTGACCACTACTGTGGGTCCCGGCGACCACTACTGTGGGTCCCGGCGACCACTACTGTGGGTCCCAGTGACCACTACTGTGGGTCCCGGCGACCACTACTGTGGGTCCCGGCGACCACTACTGTGGGTCCCAGTTACCACTACTGTGGGTCCCGGCGACCACTACTGTGGGTCCCAGTGACCACTACTGTGGGTCCCGGCGACCACTACTGTGGGTCCCGGCGACCACTACTGTGGGTCCCAGTGACCACTACTGTGGGTCCCGGCGACCACTACTGTGGGTCCCGGCGACCACTACTGTGGGTCCCGGCGACCGCTACTGTGGGTCCCAGTGACCACTACTGTGGGTCCCAGTGACCACTACTGTGGGTCCCAGTGACCACTACTGTGGGTCCCGGCGACCACTACTGTGGGTCCCGGCGACCACTACTGTGGGTCCCGGCGACCACTACTGTGAGTCCCAGTGACCACTACTGTGGGTCCCAGTGACTACTGTGGGTCCCGGCGACCACTACTGTGGGTCCCAGCGACCACTACTGTGGGTCCCAGTGACCACTACTGTGGGTCCCAGTGACCACTACTGTGGGTCCCAGTGACCACTACTGTGGGTCCCGGCGACCACTACTGTGGGTCCCAGTGACCACTACTGTGGGTCCCAGTGACCACTACTGTGGGTCCCGGCGACCACTACTGTGGGTCCCAGTGACCACTACTGTGGGTCCCAGTGACCAATACTGTGGGTCCCGCCGACCACTACTGTGGGTCCCGGCGACCACTACTGTGGGTCCCAGTGACCACTACTGTGGGTCCCGGCGACCACTACTGTGGGTCCCAGTGACCACTACTGTGGGTCCCAGTGACCACTACTGTGGGTCCCAGTGACCACTACTGTGGGTCCCAGTGACCACTACTGTGGGTCCCGGCGACCACTACTGTGGGTCCCAGTGACCACTACTGTGGGTCCCAGTGACCACTACTGTGGGTCCCGGCGACCACTACTGTGGGTCCCAGTGACCACTACTGTGGGTCCCAGTGACCACTACTGTGGGTCCCAGTGACCACTACTGTGGGTCCCGGCGACCACTACTGTGGGTCCCAGTGACCACTACTGTGGGTCCCAGTGACCACTACTGTGGGTCCCGGCGACCACTACTGTGGGTCCCGGCGACCACTACTGTGGGTCCCAGTGACCACTACTGTGGGTCCCGGCGACCACTACTGTGGGTCCCGGCGACCACTACTGTGGGTCCCAGCGACCACTACTGTGGGTCCCGGCGACCACTACTGTGGGTCCCAGTGACCACTACTGTGGGTCCCGGCGACCACTACTGTGGGTCCCGGCGACCACTACTGTGGGTCCCAGTGACCACTACTGTGGGTCCCGGCGACCACTACTGTGGGTCCCGGCGACCACTACTGTGGGTCCCAGTGACCACTACTGTGGGTCCCGGCGACCACTACTGTGGGTCCCAGTGACCACTACTGTGGGTCCCAGTGACCACTACTGTGGGTCCCGGCGACCACTACTGTGGGTCCCAGTGACCACTACTCTGGGTCCCAGTGACCACTACTGTGGGTCCCGGCGACCACTACTGTGGGTCCCGGCGACCACTACTGTGGGTCCCAGTGACCACTACTGTGGGTCCCAGTGACTACTGTGGGTCCCGGCGACCACTACTGTGGGTCCCAGTGACCACTACTGTGGGTCCCGGCGACCACTACTGTGGGTCCCAGTGACCACTACTGTGGGTCCCAGTGACCACTACTGTGGGTCCCCGGCGACCACTACTGTGGGTCCCAGTGACCACTACTGTGGGTCCCAGTGACCACTACTGTGGGTCCCGGCGACCACTACTGTGGGTCCCGGCGACCACTACTGTGGGTCCCAGTGACCACTACTGTGGGTCCCAGTGACTACTGTGGGTCCCGGCGACCACTACTGTGGGTCCCAGTGACCACTACTGTGGGTCCCAGTGACTACTGTGGGTCCCAGTGACCACTACTGTGGGTCCCGGCGACCACTACTGTGGGTCCCAGTGACCACTACTGTGGGTCCCAGTGACCACTACTGTGGGTCCCAGTGACCACTACTGTGGGGTCCCAGTGACCACTACTGTGGGTCCCAGTGACCACTACTGTGGGTCCCAGTGACCACTACTGTGGGTCCCAGTGACCACTACTGTGGGTCCCAGTGACCACTACTGTGGGTCCCAGTGACCACTACTGTGGGTCCCAGTGACCACTACTGTGGGTCCCAGTGACCACTACTGTGGGTCCCGGCGACCACTACTGTGGGTCCCAGTGACCACTACTGTGGGTCCCAGTGACCACTACTGTGGGTCCCAGTGACCACTACTGTGGGTCCCAGTGACCACTACTGTGGGTCTCAGTGACCACTACTGTGGGGTCCCAGTGACCACTACTGTGGGTCCCAGTGACCACTACTGTGGGTCCCAGTGACCACTACTGTGGGTCCCGGCGACCACTACTGTGGGTCCCAGTGACCACTACTGTGGGTCCCAGTGACCACTACTGTGGGTCCCAGTGACCACTACTGTGGGTCCCAGTGACCACTACTGTGGGTCCCGGCGACCACTACTGTGGGTCCCAGTGACCACTGCTGTGGGTCCCAGTGACCACTACTGTGGGTCCCGGCGACCACTACTGTGGGTCCCAGTGACCACTACTGTGGGTCCCAGTGACCACTACTGTGGGTCCCGGCGACCACTACTGTGGGTCCCAGTGACCACTGCTGTGGGTCCCAGTGACCACTACTGTGGGTCCCGGCGACCACTACTGTGGGTCCCAGTGACCACTACTGTGGGTCCCAGTGACCACTACTGTGGGTCCCGGCGACCACTACTGTGGGTCCCAGTGACCACTACTGTGGGTCCCAGTGACCACTACTGTGGGTCCCGGCGACCACTACTGTGGGTCCCAGTGACCACTACTGTGGGTCCCAGTGACTACTGCTGTGGGTCCCAGTGACTACTGTGGGTCCCAGTGACCACTACTGTGGGTCCCGGCGACCACTACTGTGGGTCGTCCCAGTGACTACTGTGGGTCCCAGTGACCACTACTGTGGGTCCCGGCGACCACTACTGTGGGTCCCAGTGACTACTGTGGGTCCCGGCGACCACTACTGTGGGTCCCAGTGACTACTGTGGGTCCCAGTGACTACTGTGGGTCCCAGTGACCACTACTGTGGGTCCCAGTGACTACTGTGGGTCCCAGTGACCACTACTGTGGGTCCCAGTGACCACTACTGTGGGTCCCAGTGACTACTGTGGGTCCCGGCGACCACTACTGTGGGTCCCGGCGACCACTACTGTGGGTCCCAGTGACCACTACTGTGGGTCCCAGTGACTACTGTGGGTCCCAGTGACTACTGTGGGTCCCAGTGACTACTGTGGGTCCCAGTGACCACTACTGTGGGTCCCAGTGACCACTACTGTGGGTCCCAGTGACCACTACTGTGGGTCCCAGTGACTACTGTGGGTCCCAGTGACTACTGTGGGTCCCAGTGACCACTACTGTGGGTCCCAGTGACTACTGTGGGTCCCAGTGACTACTGTGGGTCCCAGTGACCACTACTGTGGGTCCCAGTGACTACTGTGGGTCCCAGTGACCACTACTGTGGGTCCCAGTGACCACTACTGTGGGTCCCAGTGACCACTACTGTGGGTCCCAGTGACCACTACTGTGGGTCCCAGTGACCACTACTGTGGGTCCCAGTGACCACTACTGTGGGTCCCAGTGACTACTGTGGGTCCCAGTGACCACTACTGTGGGTCCCGGCGACCACTACTGTAGGTCCCAGTGACCACTACTGTGGGTCCCAGTGACCACTACTGTGGGTCCCAGTGACTACTGTGGGTCCCGGCGACCACTACTGTGGGTCCCAGTGACCACTACTGTGGGTCCCAGAGACTACTGTGGGTCCCGGCGACCACTACTGTGGGTCCCGGCGACCACTACTGTGGGTCCCGGCGACCACTACTGTGGGTCCCGGCGACCACTACTGTGGGTCCCAGTGACTACTGTGGGTCCCGGCGACCACTACTGTGGGTCCCGGCGACCACTACTGTGGGTCCCAGTGACTACTGTGGGTCCCGGCGACTACTGTGGGTCCCGGCGACCACTACTGTGGGTCCCGGCGACCACTACTGTGGGTCCCAGTGACTACTGGTGGTCCCGGCGACCACTACTGTGGGTCCCAGTGACTACTGTGGGTCCCGGCGACCACTACTGTGGGTCCCAGTGACTACTGTGGGTCCCGGCGACCACTACTGTGGGTCCCAGTGACCACTACTGTGGGTCCCAGTGACTACTGTGGGTCCCGGCGACCACTACTGTGGGTCCCAGTGACCACTACTGTGGGGTCCCAGTGACTACTGTGGGTCCCAGTGACCACTACTGTGGGTCCCGGCGACCACTACTGTGGGTCCCAGTGACTACTGTGGGTCCCAGTGACCACTACTGTGGGTCCCAGTGACCACTACTGTGGGTCCCAGTGACTACTGTGGGTCCCAGTGACCACTACTGTGGGTCCCAGTGACCACTACTGTGGGTCCCAGTGACCACTACTGTGGGTCCCAGTGACCACTACTGTGGGTCCAGTGACCACTACTGTGGGTCCCAGTGACTACTGTGGGTCCCAGTGACCACTACTGTGGGGTCCCAGTGACCACTACTGTGGGTCCCAGTGACCACTACTGTGGGTCCCAGTGACCACTACTGTGGGTCCCAGTGACCACTACTGTGGGTCCCAGTGACCACTACTGTGGGTCCCAGTGACCACTACTGTGGGTCCCAGTGACTACTGTGGGTCCCGGCGACCACTACTGTGGGTCCCCGGCGACCACTACTTGGGGTCCCAGTGACCACTACTGTGGGTCCCAGTGACCACTACTGTGGGTCCCAGTGACCACTACTGTGGGTCCCAGTGACCACTACTGTGGGTCCCGGCGACCACTACTGTGGGTCCCGGCGACCACTACTGTGGGTCCCAGTGACCACTACTGTGGGTCCCAGTGACCACTACTGTGGGTCCCAGTGACCACTACTTGGGTCCCAGTGACCACTACTGTGGGTCCCATGTGACCACTACTGTGGGTCCCAGTGACCACTACTGTGGGTCCAGTGACCACTACTGTGGGTCCCAGGTGACCACTACTGTGTGGTCCCAGTGACCACTACTTGGGTCCCAGTGACCACTACTGTGGGTCCCAGTGACCACTACTGTGGGTCCCAGTGACCACTACTGTGGGGTCCCAGTGACCACTACTGTGGGTCCCAGTGACCACTACTGTGGGTCCCAGTGACCACTACTGTGGGTCCCAGTGACCACTACTGTGGGTCCCAGTGACCACTACTGTGGGTCCCAGTGATACTGTGGGTCCCGGCGACCACTACTGTGGGTCCCAGTGACCACTACTGTGGGTCCCAGTGACCACTACTGTGGGGTCCCGGCGACCACTACTGTGGGTCCCCGGCGACCACTACTGTGGGTCCCAGTGACCCACTACTGTGGGTCCCAGTGACCACTACTGTGGGTCCCGGCGACCACTACTGTGGGTCCCAGGTGACCACTTCTGTGGGTCCCAGTGACCACTACTGTGGGTCCCGGCGACCACTACTGTGGGTCCCAGTGACCACTACTGTGGGTCCCGGCGACCACTATTGTGGGTCCCAGTGACCCACTACTGTGGGGTCCCAGTGACTACTGTGGGTCCCGGCGACCCACTACTGTGGGTCCCAGTGACCACTACTGTGGGTCCCAGTGACTACTGTGGGGTCCCGGCGACCACTACTGTGGGTCCCAGTGACCACTACTGTGGGTCCCAGTGACTACTGTGGGTCCCCAGTGACTACTGTGGGTCCCGGCGACCACTACTGTGGGTCCCAGTGACCACTACTGTGGAGTCCCAGTGACCACTACTGTGGGTCCCAGTGACCACTACTGTGGGTCCCCAGTGACCACTACTGTGGGTCCCAGTGACCACTACTGTGGGTCCCAGTGACTACTGTGGGTCCCGGCGACCACTACTGTGGGTCCCGGCGACCACTACTGTGGGGTCCCGGCGACCACTACTGTGGGTCCCAGTGACCACTACTGTGGGTCCCAGTGACTACTGTGGGTCCCGGCGACCACTATTGTGGGGTCCCAGTGACCACTACTGTGGGTCCCAGTGACTACTGTGGGTCCCGGCGACCACTACTGTGGGTCCCAGTGACCACTACTGTGGGTCCCAGTGACTACTGTGGGTCCCAGTGACCACTACTGTGGGTCCCAGTGACTACTGTGGGTCCCGGCGACCACTACTGTGGGGTCCCAGTGACCACTACTGTGGGTCCCAGTGACCACTACTGTGGGTCCCAGTGACCACTACTGTGGGTCCCGGCGACCACTATTGTGGGTCCCAGTGACCACTACTGTGGGTCCCAGTGACACTACTGTGGGTCCCCGGCGACCACCTACTGTGGGTCCCAGTGACCACTACTGTGCGGTCCCAGTGACCACTACTGTGGGTCCCGGCGACCACTACTGTGGGTCCCAGTGACCACTACTGTGGGTCCCAGTGACCACTACTGTGGGTCCCGGCGACCACTATTGTGGGTCCCAGTGACCACCTACTGTGGGTCCCAGTGACTACTGTCGGGTCCCGGCGACCACTACTGTGGGTCCCAGTGACCACTACTGTGGGTCCCAGTGACCACTACTGTGGGTCCCAGTGACCACTACTGTGGGTCCAGTGACCACTACTGTGGGTCCCAGTGACCACTACTGTGGGTCCAGTGACCACTACTGTGGGTCCCGGCGACCACTACTGTGGGTCCCAGTGACCACTACTGTGGGTCCCAGTGACCACTACTGTGGGTCCCAGTGACCACTACTGTGGGTCCCAGTGACCACTACTGTGGGTCCCCAGTGACCACTACTGTGGGTCCCAGTGACCACTACTGTGGGTCCCCAGTGACCACTACTGTGGGTCCCGGCGACCACTACTGTGGGTCCCAGTGACCACTACTGTGGGTCCCAGTGACCACTACTGTGGGTCCCGGCGACCACTACTGTGGGTCCCGGCGACCACTACTGTGGGTTCCAGTGACCACTACTGTGGGTCCCGGCGACCACTACTGTGGGTCCCGGCGACCACTACTGTGGGTCCCAGTGACCACTACTGTGGGTCCCAGTGACCACTACTGTGGGTCCCGTCGACCACTACTGTGGGTCCCAGTGACCACTACTGTGGGTCCCAGTGACCACTACTGTGGGTCCCAGTGACCACTACTGTGGGTCCCAGTGACCACTACTGTGGGTCCCCAGTGACCACTACTGTGGGTCCCCAGTGACCACTACTGTGGGTCCCAGGTGACCACTACTGTTGGGTCCCAGTGACCACTACTGTGGGTCCCAGTGACCACTACTGTGGGTCCCGGCGACCACTACTGTGGGTCCCGGCGACCACTACTGTGGGTCCCAGTGACCACTACTGTGGGTCCCAGTGACCACTACTGTGGGGTCCCAGTGACCACTACTGTGGGTCCCAGTGACCACTACTGTGAGGTCCGGCGAATACTACTGTGGGTCCCGGCGACCACTACTGTGGGTCCCAGTGACCACTACTGTGGGTCCCCAGTGACCACTACTGTGGGGTCCCAGTGACCACTACTGTGGGTCCCAGTGACCACTACTGTGGGTCCCAGTGACCACTACTGTGGGTCCCAGTGACCACTACTGTGGGTCCCAGTGACCACTACTGTGGGTCCCAGTGACCACTACTGTGGGTCCCCGGCGACCACTACTGTGGGTCCCAGTGACCACTACTGTGGGTCCCGCAGTGACTACTGTGGGTCCCAGTGACCACTACTGTGGGTCCCAGTGACCACTACTGTGGGTCTCAGTGACCACTACTGTGGGTCCCAGTGACCACTACTGTGGGTCCCGGCGACCACTACTGTGGGTCCCAGTGACCACTACTGTGGGTCCCAGTGACCACTACTGTGGGGTCCCGGCGACCACTACTGTGGGTCCCAGTGACCACTACTGTGGGTCCCAGTGACCACTACTGTGGGTCCCGGCGACCACTACTGTGGGTCCCGGCGACCACTACTGTGGGTCCCGGCGACCACTACTGTGGGTCCCCAGTGACCACTACTGTGGGTTCCCCAGTGACCACTACTGTGGGTCCCAGTGACTACTGTGGGTCCCGGCGACCACTACTGTGGGTCCCAGTGACCACTACTGTGGGTCTCAGTGACCACTACTGTGGGTCCCAGTGACCACTACTGTGGGTCCCGGCGACCACTACTGTGGGTCCCAGTGACCACTACTGTGGGTCCCGGCGACCACTACTGTGGGTCCCAGTGACCACTACTGTGGGGTCCCGGCGACCACTACTGTGGGTCCCCAGTGACTACTGTGGTCCCGGCGACAACTACTGTGGGTCCCAGTGACCACTACTGTGGGTCCCAGTGACCACTACTGTGGGTCCCAGTGACCACTACTGTGGGTCCCAGTGACCACTACTGTGGGTCCCAGTGACCACTACTGTGGGTCCCAGTGACCACTACTGTGGGTCCCAGTGACCACTACTGTGGGTCCCAGTGACCACTACTGTGGGTCCCGGCGACCACTACTGTGGGTCCCAGTGACCACTACTGTGGGTCCCAGTGACCACTACTGTGGGTCCCGGCGACCACTACTATGGGTCCCAGTGACCACTACTGTGGGTCCCGGCGACCACTACTGTGGGTCCCAGTGACCACTACTGTGGGTCCCAGTGACCACTACTGTGGGTCCCAGTGACTACTGTGGGTCCCGGCGACCACTACTGTGGGTCCCAGTGACCACTACTGTGGGTCCCAGTGACCACTACTGTGGGTCCCGGCGACCACTACTGTGGGTCCCAGTGACCACTACTGTGGGTCCCAGTGACCACTACTGTGGGTCCCAGTGACCACTACTGTGGATCCCAGTGACCACTACTGTGGGTCCCAGTGACCACTACTGTGGGTCCCAGTGACCACTACTGTGGGTCCCGGCGACCACTACTGTGGGTCCCAGTGACCACTACTGTGGGTCCCAGTGACCACTACTGTGGGTCCCAGTGACCACTACTGTGGGTCCCAGTGACCCACTACTGTGGGTCCCAGTGACCACTACTGTGGGTCCCAGTGACCACTACTGTGGGTCCCAGTGACCACTACTGTGGGTCCCAGTGACCACTACTGTGGGTCCCAGTGACCACTACTGTGGGGTCCCAGTGACCACTACTGTGGGTCCCAGTGACCACTACTGTGGGTCCCAGTGACCACTACTGTGGGTCCCAGTGACTACTGTGGGTCCCGGCGACCACTACTGTGGGTCCCGGCGACCACTACTGTGGGTCCCGGCGACCACTACTGTGGGTCCCAGTGACCACTACTGTGGGTCCCGGCGACCACTACTGTGGGTCCCGGCCCGACCACTACTGTGGGTCCCCAGTGACCACTACTGTGGGTCCCAGTGACTACTGTGGGTCCCGGCGACCACTACTGTGGGGTCCCCAGTGACCACTACTGTGGGTCCCAGTGACCACTACTGTGGGTCCCGGCGACCACTACTGTGGGTCCCCGGCGACCACTACTGTGGGTCCCAGTGACCACTACTGTGGGTCCCAGTGACCACTACTGTGGGTCCCAGTGACCACTACTGTGGGTCCCCAGTGACTACTGTGGGTCCCGGCGACCACTACTGTGGGTCCCAGTGACTACTGTGGGGTCCCCGGCGACCACTACTGTGGGTCCCAGTGACTACTGTTGGGTCCCGGCGACCACTATTGTGGGTCCCGGCGACCACTATTGTGGGTCCCAGTGACCACTACTGTGGGTCCCAGTGACCACTACTGTGGGTCCCAGTGACCACTACTGTGGGTCCCGGTGACTACTGTGGGTCCCGGCGACCACTATTGTGGGTCCCAGTGACCACTACTGTGGGTCCCCAGTGACCACTACTGTGGGTCCCAGTGACCACTACTGTGGGTCCCAGTGACCACTACTGTGGGTCCCAGTGACCACTTCTGTGGGTCCCAGTGACCACTACTGTGGGTCCCGGTGACTACTGTGGGTCCCGGCGGACCACTATTGTGGGTCCCGGCGACCACTACTGTGGTCCCAGTGAACCACTACTGTGGGTCCCAGTGACCACTACTGTGGGTCCCGGTGACCACTACTGTGGGTCCGAGTGACCACTACTGTGGGTCCCAGTGACTACTGTGGGTCCCGGCGACCACTATTGTGGGTCCCGGCGACCACTACTGTGGGTCCCGGTGACTACTGTGGGTCCCGGCGACCACTACTGTGGGTCCCGGCGACCACTACTGTGGGTCCCAGTGACCACTACTGTGGGTCCCAGTGACCACTACTGTGGGTCCCGGTGACTACTGTGGGTCCCAGTGACCACTACTGTGGGTCCCAGTGACCACTACTGTGGGTCCCGGTGACTACTGTGGGTCCCGGCGACCACTATTGTGGGTCCCGGCGACCACTACTGTGGGTCCCGGTGACTACTGTGGGTCCCGGCGACCACTATTGTGGGTCCCAGTGACCACTACTGTGGGTCCCAGTGACCACTACTGTGGGTCCCAGTGACCACTACTGTGGGTCCCAGTGACTACTGTGGGTCCCAGTGACTACTGTGGGTCCCGGCGACCACTACTGTGGGTCCCAGTGACCACTACTGTGGGTCCCGGTGACCACTACTGTGGGTCCCAGTGACCACTACTGTGGGTCCCGGTGACCACTACTGTGGGTCCCAGTGACCACTACTGTGGGTCCCAGTGACCACTACTGTGGGTCCCAGTGACCACTACTGTGGGTCCCGGTGACCACTACTGTGGGTCCCAGTGACCACTACTGTGGGTCCCGGTGACCACTACTGTGGGTCCCAGTGACCACTACTGTGGGTCCCAGTGACCACTACTGTGGGTCCCAGTGACCACTACTGTGGGTCCCAGTGACCACTACTGTGGGTCCCGGCGACCCTTACTGTGGGTCCCGGCGACCACTACTGTGGGTCCCAGTGACCACTACTGTGGGTCCCAGTGACCACTACTGTGGGTCCCGGCGACCACTACTGTGGGTCCCGGCGACCACTACTGTGGGTCCCGGCGACCACTACTGTGGGTCCCAGTGACTACTGTGGGTCCCGGCGACCACTACTGTGGGTCCCAGTGACCACTACTGTGGGTCCCAGTGACCACTACTGTGGGTCCCAGTGACCACTACTGTGGGTCCCGGCGACCACTACTGTGGGTCCCAGTGACTACTGTGGGTCCCAGTGACCACTACTGTGGGTCCCAGTGACCACTACTGTGGGTCCCAGTGACCACTACTGTGGGTCCCAGTGACCACTACTGTGGGGGTCGGCGACCACTACTGTGGGTCCCAGTGACCACTACTGTGGGTCCCAGTGACCACTACTGTGGGTCCCAGTGACCACTACTGTGGGTCCCAGTGACCACTACTGTGGGTCCCAGTGACCACTACTGTGGGTCCCAGTGACCACTACTGTGGGTCCCAGTGACCACTACTGTGGGTCCCAGTGACCACTACTGTGGGTCCCGGCGACCACTACTGTGGGTCCCAGTGACCACTACTGTGGGTCCCAGTGACCACTACTGTGGGTCCCAGTGACCACTACTGTGGGTCCCAGTGACCACTACTGTGGGTCCCAGTGACCACTACTGTGGGTCCCAGTGACCACTACTGTGGGTCCCGGCGACCACTACTGTGGGTCCCAGTGACCACTACTGTGGGTCCCAGTGACTACTGTGGGTCCCAGTGACCACTACTGTGGGTCCCGGCGACCACTACTGTGGGTCCCAGTGACCACTACTGTGGGTCCCAGTGACCACTACTGTGGGTCCCAGTGACCACTACTGTGGGTCCCAGTGACCACTACTGTGGGTCCCAGTGACCACTACTGTGGGTCCCGGCGACCACTACTGTGGGTCCCAGTGACCACTACTGTGGGTCCCAGTGACTACTGTGGGTCCCAGTGACCACTACTGTGGGTCCCAGTGACCACTACTGTGGGTCCCAGTGACCACTACTGTGGGTCCCAGTGACCACTACTGTGGGTCCCAGTGACCACTACTGTGGGTCCCAGTGACCACTACTGTGGGTCCCGGCGACCACTACTGTGGGTCCCAGTGACCACTACTGTGGGTCCCGGCGACCACTACTGTGGGTCCCAGAGACCACAACCGTCAGCCCCGGACACCACAACCGTCAGCCCCGGACACCACAACCGTCAGCCCCGGACACCACAACCGTCAGCCCCGGACACCACAACCGTCAGCCCCGGACACCACAACCGTCAGCCCCGGACACCACAACCGTCAGCCCCCGATAGCACAATTGCCAGCCCCGGTCAGCAATGTCGGCTGCGGCCACAACACTCGCATGCTGCTCCTGCTGCCGTAAAGGAGAGGGAAGAAGAGACTCTCATCAAGTCAGACCTAATCAAAACTTCTTTAAGAACATTGCTTCGAGCTTGCTGCTTAATTTTCTCCCACGCACTGCTTACTGCCGCAGTTAAGTGGGAGCTGCCGAGAGGCCGGGCCTGTCTTTGAGAGGCTCGTTGTTGGTACTAAAGCTCAGGAATTTTAGTCGATGCAGCGACTTTACTTTGCGACACCACTGCACACCGTTGCTCGCTCTGACGCACCCGTGGACCTTCCTTTAGGATCAGATGCCGCGCTGCTGCATTGCATTTAATAATTGTGGAATTTGAGCCCTAATGTTTTTTTTTTCGGAGTTGACTCCCGAACTGCACTTTTTCCATTCAGTTTCCTCATTCTGATGTCGGCGACAATTCCAGTTGCCAGTCAAATGAAAGAGGTTGCAATTACGGCAATGCGAGTATGAAAGTTGGAGCGGTAAAGGGCTGATGCAGCTCAACGGAAAACAGTAAGATGTTCACGTTTTATTTCTTTTACCAAAGTTTTGTCACACTTTGTTCGCTCTGCAGACATTTTGCGACTTAAGTACAAGATGAAATGCATTGAAGTCTTCATGAATACGTTTTACCGGGAAATAATCGAGTAGCAGTGATGTTCAGCTTTTACTTTACTCTTAAAAACACGTCATTTATAGCTTGTTATAACGCTCGCACTAGTGAACGCTGATCTCCAGATAATAAATGATCTAAGCGGGCTGAATGCTCTTTTTTCGTTCATAAAAATACTACACGGCATTATATAATAGAATCATGCACTATAGACTTTTATATTTCACATATTTTACAGTACACATCAATTTGACGATCAATGCACCAAAAAATGACGTCACAAGCATCACATTAATGTAAAACATCGAAAAAATTTCATGTGCTCATGCGGTTATCGTTCATCAATTATTATCAAATTGAAACTAATTCTATAAATTATGAATAGCCTAACTAAGAAAATCTTCTTTCGACTGCACTGAATATTTGCTCAGCGATAAACTCAGGCATTCAAGTGACAAGCCCTGAATCCCTTGAAAATCTGAGCGACACAAGCGTCGAGCAAATAGACGCACCCGCAAAAGCTGCGTCAATAATTACTCACTGACGTTGAATTTCCAAGCTCGTCGGGGCGTGAGGGACACGAGCTATTTCTGCGCGGTATTACCGTTATAACTTCCCCAGAAAAGGATTTGCAAATTTTCAATAACATTTCAGAGAAACCCGAAATTTTCACTAGCGATTAAAATATCCTACAACGAGGGACGCTGGCGAATGAGAGGGAAGTGAGCTATTTCTGCGCGTTATTACAGTCATAATTTCTCCACGAAAGAATTCGTAAATGTTCAATACTATTTCAAAGAAAGCGAAATTTTCACTCGGGATTAAAATAAAATATCCTACAACAACTTTTTGACTACCATCAAGTTTAGCCTCAGGTGCACGGATACAAACGCTTGGTGCGGAGCGTTTCTAGTTTCTCCGCATTCATTCAAGAGTATTTTTGATTTGAATTATAAACTACCAGATGGCGTGGGAGGTCCAACACCTTAAAATCCAGTAACGACGGATTTTTTAGGCTCTTGGACGAAATATTGCGGTAATTTTTCTTAAATTATCATTCAAGAAACCCAGTAAATGCAAACTTTTCATCGAAACAGTTAAAACATAAAAATAGGGGTTTTCTAATGCCCATCAGAAAGACGCTGGGCAATACAGGGTAAGGAGCCAAAGCAGGCCAAATGTATTTTTGATCTTCTCATATCTCCTTTAAGGACAGCGTCCCCCATATGGACCCATGTTTTTGAGATCACTTGAGAAACTGGGATTTTTGCTGCTATAAGAAGTGTAAGAGGTCAGGTACATCCTGTGTAAAAATGAGACTCGTACGTTCACTCGTTCGCCTCCTACGGGGGTTTGAAGAATGGGGGGGGAGGGGATGGGGAAGTGATATTTTATCATGTTACACCTCTCCCATGGCACTTTCTTCACGGCGCGACGCTGCTATGTCATCTTCTATGTCTCTGTATTACTCTATAATGATTTCAGGGGTCTAACGTACCTGAACTAAAAATTAAAAAAAATTTAATTAAAATTGCTTACATATCTTTGTTTTGCCTATATTGAACACCTCGGACTTTGGGGTTTCAAATGCATCTCTTCCGACAGTTTTGAGCTACAGTGATGATTTTGGTGTCATTGGATGCGAAAAGACGAGGGCTTTCTAAAAACTCAAAATGTTTTTTTAAATTCATTTTTTTCAAAAGTTATGACGTCATGAATCCGAAATTTTTCGAAAAACAGGTTTGCTCTCGATTTTTTCATTTTTGTCCTTCAAAACTGGAAATTTAAGAAAAAGCATTCAATTTTTTGGAATGTCCAGGTCTTTCCGCATCCAATGATACCAAAATTATTACTGTAGCTCAAAAACTGTCGGAGGAGATATATTTTGAAAAAAAATCTCGTTTTCTATGAGAAAAATCGCGTTTTTCATGAATGACGAATGATTCCAAATTGCATTTCCTACCAGTTTACCAAATGTTATTGCTCTAGGTTTAATACTAAAGAAAAAGTTCCGGAAGAGGGACGTTCAACAAATAACCTTGCGTGTGTCACAGAAAACAAGTACGGTTAATCCTCTGTGGTGACTTTCCCCGGTACGTAAATGTGCATAGTGTCAGTATACAGAAATCCAACTTTTAGTTGAAATTCTTAGTCGTTAGTTGTTAATTTTTTATTTAAAGACGTATAAAAAATCCTAGTTGAACTGTTTGAATTGCCTGTATATGAATAATATTGATATAAAATAATACAACAAAATAACCAACGACAATACCGAAAATTACCGAAACCTAGAGGCAAAAATGGCTCAACAAAACACTCCAACGACTAACACCGAGTTAAAAATACTTATGCATCAAGACCCACACCGGAGCGGACCGGTGCATCAAGACCCACACCGGAGCGGACCGGTGCATCAAGACCCACACCGGAGCGGACCGGTGCATCAAGACCCACACCGGAGCGGACCGGTGCATCAAGATCCGCACCGGAGCGGACCGGTGCATCAAGACCCACACCGGAGCGGACCGGTGCATCAAGACACAACGAAGCTTTTATTAGCTTCCAGTGAGCAACGAGAGCAAGAACCTAACATTGACGTATGCCCATGCCGGGTGTTCCAGAAATTCTGGATGCGCACCAGAATTTCCACCTATTAAATTTTAATCTCCTCAATCTAAACTGAAGCTGCTCTGGAATTCCTCGTCTAACGAACGGGCTGAGGCTGAGGGTCACATTCACAAGAACTGAAATAGTTGTGATGTGCCGCTTCCCAGGAGTTTGATCTCTCTGACACCGCCTAAAAATTCTTCAATTCCTTCGAGAGTGAATAATTTTGAAACATGTATTAGCTCCCAGCAATTGATTTTAGATAATTTAATACATAGTTTAACTTTTCTATCATTCAACCTCCGAACATTCTTTCTTCCACCCTGTCTCCAAGACTTTCCTTTCTCCATTTCCCTTCACCGACGTCTGCCGCCTTCATTTCTTTCTCAAAGACGCCAGCTCTGCTTGAGCAGCCCTACGGTCTCAAGAGAGTCACTCTTTGCCGTCAGCTCGCAGAGAATTTTCCAACAGAGATGAAAGTTAATTCTGTCCAAGTAGGCGACGTAAATTACCATAGAGGAAAATTGCTTCAACGAATCCCATGCATTTTTAACATAAAACAGTATCTAAAACAGTATCCCGTCCGTATATTCGATCTAGATGGAATCCATTACATTGATCATTAGCGCTGAAAAAACGGAAGAATTGATTATATGTTGGTTTAAGCCTCCCCAACCGCAACAGAGGCGTTCCAAAAAAAGGGAGGCACCATTTATTATGGAGTTCAGTAAACGCAAAATTTATGGAAAAGGTGCATGGAAACAGAAAGTTAAGAAAGAAATTTATGAAACAAGATAGAAGTTGAAGAAGAAAGTAGTAGGTGGTGAAAAACTTAAAAAGTATGGTCCATAGCAAAACAAAAACCTATTCTATTTCAACATAAGAAAGGCCGACCTAATCTGTAGCTCGGGACCTCACATATTCATCAAGGGAGCGCTAATTTCCATAGATACAATAGTTGTATCCCCCTGAGGGGCTGAATAAACGGAAAGTGATGTGAAAAAATTAAAGCAACTGAAAGTGATGTGAAAAAAATTAAAGCAACGGAAAGTGATGTGAAAAAAATTAAAGCAACGGAAAGTGATGTGAAAAAAATTAAAGCAACGGAAAGCGATGTGAAAAAATTAAAGCAACGGAAAGTGATGTGAAAAAAATTAAAGCAACGGAAAGTGATGTGAAAAAGCATGACTCGCTATGAATAGAAATGGAATCCTGATACAAATTCCAGGAACCACGTCTGGTAAGTTGGTATCAAAAAGCCGCAATGCAAAATCGGGAAAGGAAGACAAAAGAGTTACCTTCAAAACGGCCGTGAAAAGTACGCCCCTCCCGCTCCCAGAGCAAGCTCCTGTGTCGGAGAGGAAGCCTGGCCATCAGTGTCCAGAAGTGAGCTGTAAAACTTCCCTTGCTTTGTTAGAACTCTCACCAAAGTAATTCTTGGTGCAAAATTCAGCGACAAACAGGAAGTTTCTCAAAAGAGGGATCGCGAGTTTCCTGAAAAAAAAGTCGTCGGAGGGCATGAGGGAGCTTCTTGCCGAGTTGGACCGCTCGAACAAAAATTGCAGCTCACAGTTAAATCTTTTTTTCGAGTCTATGGGTTTCTAGGAAAATGAGCTATAAATTAAGGAGTATGAGGTTTATTTCGAAGGTAAACGAATAACTCAGATAGAAGACATTTTTCAACCTTCTATCTTCAAGCTAACGAAGAGCACTCGAACGAAAATATTAATACAGTAAGAAAATAACGAGCGAGTTCATTCAGAAGAGCTGTTTTGCGAGCAACTGGTACAAATCAACAGACCGAGGAAATTTTCCCATGCCTCCACATAGTCCGTAACATCACAGCTATGCAATAGTTTCCCAATTGCTACACGCACAACCAACACGCCGAAGTTGAGCAAACTTCTCTCAATTGGACAATTACCTCAACAAAAAAAGATGGCCAATGGACGAGTTTACGACTGTGCTTCCTATTACTCGACATAACCTAACTTTCTAACAAATTGCCGAATCGACCATTATTTCCAGATGATACAAAAATTTGCCTCCATCCACTTGCATTCGCTTTGCCTCCATCTTTCATTGATCAAACTGGTCGCAACTCCCTGCGTTCGAGGACATAAGCAGTTGCATCTCCCCTCTCACGGGACAACAACAATATTAATTTACAGAAAAATTTCTATCATTGCGTATGTTGCTATCACCCCCCCCCCCCCTATTTTTACTTCGCTAGCCCAAGAAGACCGTTTCTTTTTTATTTCATCCGCTGCAGACAATTGTTCAATTCACAAGAGATAACAATAATTTTTCTTTGAACGGTCATATTCCATTCCATTTACGAACCGAAGATTTTTTCCCGTTTCTAATAGTCTTTGTGACAACCATTTTAAAAAAAGCGACGTCGTCTCTCTTTATATTCCCAACCCAGTCAAAAATTACTGACGACATCGGCATCGATTCCTGACAAGGACTGCCGATCTAATTTTTCACGTCTTATGTGTGGTAATCGACAGCGATCGGCAGCGTACTTTTCTGTAGTTATCGGCCGCAGCAAAAGTTTGTAGTGCCTGCGAGCGTGACTGATTTTTTTTCTTGGTGAAAATCGGCAGCAAATATTTTATGTCGATCACACCCTTATACAGGGTGTCAATAAAATCTCTTTACCATTTCCAAAATTTGCTACAAATGCAATTGACAGGATATCTTTTTTTAAATTTGTTCTATTGTATTCAGTTTTTATTCATTTCCTTTACCTCATTTACTAGTTTTTTACACGGGCATCATTATTTGCCCGAAGCACATCAAGACGGTACTCTTTCTTGCCATGTTCGCTGTAGCATAGCCACATCAATAATTGTTCCATCTTTCTTCAACAAGACATCAATTACTGCAAATGTTTACATTGACCTTTCAACTGAATATGTGGCACCACAACTGAATGACCATCAACCAACCACCATTTTTCAGCAAGATGGCGCTCCACCACCTTGGGGACTGCATATTCATGGGTTCGTCAATCAAACATTTTCAGACCGATGGATTGGAATGGATGGACCAATTACTTGGCCACCACGTTCACCAGATATCACTCTCCTGGACTTCTTTCTATGCGGCCTTGTTAAAGATATCGTGTATCGAACAAAGATACGGGACATTGCTGACCTTAAGCAAAGAATTACCGATGCCATTGCCACGTATGACGAGGCTATTGCTCCAGCAAACATGACAAAAAATCGAGTACCGTCTCGATGTGCTTCGTGTATGATGTAGAAGTAGAAACGCTAGTAGAAGTAGAAAAAAACTTGAATAAACGTTGACTTCAATAGGACAAATGTGAATAAAATATCTTATAAATTCCATTCGTAACAAATTTTTGAAATGGTAAAGAGCCTGCATGAACACTTTATACTACCGCGAATAACCTAGTTTAAGATATGAATATTTATTTACGTGCAAAATAATGCAAAAAACACCTATAATATATGAAAATGAATACGAATTTTAAGAATGCTCATAATTCTTTGAATCGGATCATTTTTTAGAACACAAGCTCATTTTACCATGTAGAGCTATAAATAGTTCAATCTTTTGAACCGTTTTTTTTCAAAATTTCAATCATTGCCAGAGGAATATTAAAAAATATTTGTGAATTAGAACACAATCACGAATTATAATTAATACTGAATGTGCAGGTTACATGAAATTTCCAATACTTTGCTTGGCACGAACTTCTCCAGCAATATCGTGTCAGAATAATGGATTTTCAGGCCGGTAATTTGTAGAGCATGTAAAATCTCGTCTTGTAATTTGTTTGATTAAAAAATTAATTGTTCTGAAATCGATTTTCAATGATTGATTGAAAGTTAGTTTCAGCCTCTCTTAGCTCAACAAAGAGGTTCAAAGAGAGGAAGGATGAAGGCACCATTTAGTATGAAGTGAACGTTGAATCTATGCAAAAGGTACATAGAAACAGTAAGTTGATAAAGAAGTTCATGAAATAAGATAAAAATTGAAGAATAAAGTAGTAGGTGCTGAAAAAAAATTTTTGTGGCTAATGTAAGTACATGAAAAATATTTTCAAACAGGTTCATCGAATTGGAAAATACTAAACAACGAGTTTACAGTTAAGATCCTCAGAGCTCACACACAATGCTCATACTTTCAGTCGACGCAGAGTGGAGCCCGAACGGATTAATAAAAAAATCAAGCATTGTTGCAAGGTAAATTATTTTCCTCTAATAAATTTACGAATCTAATTTAAAAATGGACGAGAAATTTGTAAGCGCTTCGAAGGAAGAGATAATCCTGATGTGCTCTAATAATCCTGTAATGCTTCAATATACACGTGACAGCTGCAAGCAGTCTTACGCTCGCACCAAATGCGCTCCAAGTGTTCGTTTGGCGTGCACAGCTCAGAGGAGTCTCCTCTCGCACACGCAGTAACCTATTTAAATCACGCAACTCGTCGATAAGGAACAATTTTGCAATTGATAAGTTTTAGAATCGAAAATTTTAAAATTAGTCTACTTCTGAGTTTTCCAATCTCCGTATTTTAAGATTTATCTAGTTATTTAAAAAATGTCCATGTACGCATGGGAACGGGTGGTATCAAGCTGATAAATAAGAGATGAAAGGTCCAGGTAGAGTGATTGATCAGTATATAATCATCCAAAATAATACTAGCCGTTACCATAACCAAATCCATGATTTAGTAGTTGACGGATGCAAGGTAAGTGATTGGGAACACATGGTATTAGCAGTTGAGAATTATTGGGAAGACATTGATGGGGAATTGCCTTGGAGTAAGAGAGGAGAATTTACTTGGACGGCATAATTGTGCTGAGGCAAAATATACTGCACGTTAGTTCATTGTACTGCTAAATCTTTTAGTAAAACTTAAAATACGTGTTACCGAAATTTTTTGAGAAGTCTTCTTTAGGGTTCTTGATGACAAAGAAAAGCAAAAAATATCAAACATTGGGTGCAGAAACCCGCAAATACTTCGTCGGGCAGTGACTTCGTTGATCTTACTACAGGACTATCTGAAGACCAACTGGACCACGACACCAACCACTTCACCACCGACCATGACACTTCACAAATCGGGTGAAAAAAATTAAGTAGTCTCCGAATACTCTGCTGGTACTATAACAGTTTTTTTTATCTGTATTTCGTTGTGTCTTCGTTCATATGCACACCTGCATGTAATGTGATGTCTAAACAATGCGTCTAGACCCATTGCCTTCTCGTAGCGTATATTTTTCCACCGATTGAAATGTTTATAATATATTTTTAAGGCTTAGGTGCTGCTCAACTTAGCTTGGGCCGTTTTTGGGGTTTTTATAATGTATGTTTCAGAGGCGTTGAATTAGGGCAACAAAACCAAGCCTTTGAATTCAAATTGGTTTCATTTGCTTACGAAGGGTTGGTTTCTGCACTTGAACTATTTTATATTTCTACACCATGAAAGGAGCTTTGATACGGTTATTTTTGGAAAAACTTAAAAACAAGGATATCTAATGTTCAGCAAGTGGGAATACACTTTTTTAATTTCTGTAATTGATAAACTAGTAGTGAAAATTATTTCATCTCTAAATACAACTGAGAAAACCAGATATAAGCTCACCAATCAGTGAAGTGCTGATAGGACTGCCTATGCTCGCATCAACGTGATTTCAGTAAAAGATACATACAAAATTCTTCTGAACCACTGACGCAATAGATTTCTACACACTGGATGGAAGACGATACACTGTATGCAAATTCCACACACTTTGGTCTTCTTTAAAGCAGTCAGAAATGTTTGCTGCAAGCCTTGTTCGGAATTAAGTACGCTAGCCTCTTATTTTCCCTCTCTTTTCCTGATGAGCCAGCGGCATAATGTGGCCGAGTTCCTGCTCATGAGAACTTGATGTAGTCTCTCTGCTGCTTTTATTTCTAGCCTCAGATTGGATGTTAGTTCAAGTCCCCCTAACCGCAACAAAGGCGTTCTAAATAGAGGAAGGATGAAGGCATAATTTAGGATGGAGTAGAGGGAACGCGAAATCTACGCGCAAAGTGTACTCCCGCACAAGATCCTCTGTGGATAGAAATAGTAAGTTAAGAAGGAAGGCTATGACACAAGATAAATTTGAAGAAAAAAGAAAAAGGTCTTTAACAAAAATAAGAATCCTTTCGTTTCAACAAAAAAAGGCTTAAACCTAACCTTTAACTCGGGACCTCACAAATTCATCCTGGGTGTGGTAGTTTCCATAAATACAATAGTTGTATCCCCTGATAGATATCTTGCCTCAGATTACTTATGTTATTTATTATATAAACTCTATTAACCTCTTTCAATATCACAAAAACTAAACCCTTGCGTTTCACTTGAAATAATTTTTTTCTTAGTTTCAATCTCAAGAGTCGCTTTTGATGAGTGTTGAGAGTTCCTAAAGCCCTACATGGACTTCAAATTCATCTGAAAGTAGGAAATAAATAACTAATCACGGAAGCTTTAGATGTGCTACAGTTTTGTGTATTACGTATATTGTTTCATAAATAAACTTTAGGGTTGACTAATGTAGTTAATAATAATACATGCCATTGATAGATATTTTGATATTGAAACACAGAAACACAATCTTATCATTTCTATCTTTTAATATTTCTATCTTTTTCCTTGCCCATCCTACGTCCTGAAAAATACTCCAAGTGATTCATGTCATGTTGCTAAGGTCTGATTTAAACAATTTATTAACCACAGGTGATACAGAGATAGACATTTTTTGTTTTGTTGATGTTTTTGATATTTGAAGTGCTCTCCGTGGTACAGTGGTTAAGGGATCGGGCTCGTATGTTGGAGTCGCGGGTTCGTATCCCGGCGCTGGCACGGAGATTTTCCCCGTTGGGTATAAGGGAAAGCTCAAGCACAATACCCCACTCAACCCAGGTGTCGGAAATGGGTACCGGCTTAACGGGGGAACCGTCATGGTGTCCTATATATAGGGTTAGTTATAAGACATTTGAAAAACCAATGCTAAGATCGTATGTATCAGGCTTGATTGGAAATAAAGCATCCCAAAGATGCCGATGTTAACCTTGTTGTCTGAGAGGTGGTAGACTGTTCCTTCCTTGGATATCCTAGTCTTTTCATTTACCCTTTTGCTGCTTTTCATTATTTGATGAGTTTCTTTTCATACTTCAATTTCCTCCTAATTTTGCTCGCTTTTCCTTTATTAGATGTAATTTTGCTATTCTTCATCTGCTGTGCCAATCAAAGAGTAAATTTCTTAGCCTAATGATTTTTAAATTTGCATCTGCATACAACTTTGATTCACAATATTCTCGTGACGAAGGCATTTCGTCAATGTCAGTAGTAAAGATGATCATGTTAATAACGAAATAGATGTGAGGAGATATGTTTAATTTCTTCAACTACATATTAAACTGCCATTCAACTTTCGGAAAAAGAATTCTCTCCCATAATACACTTCGGTAGACTCGTTTAAAATCAAGAAAGCAGGTAGAAATATTGAAAAACTTACAAGAATTAGCTAGGTGTAGTAACCATACTAACCTGCTCGTGAAACTTTTAAGTATACGTGACCAGATTTGTGCATTAGTTGATAGTAGAATGTTTTTATTCGATTCACATAATTTAAAAATTAAGGTATTAGTACTCAATTTTCGCTACATTTTTCCAGGAGACACAATTATGAGTTTGAAGCTAAAACTCCATGTGAATCAAAACTATTTCAGCTCCCAGATATGAGACAAAAACATGAAAGTTTTCTTGAATATCACGGCCCCAGAGCAGACAAGCGGATTCTCAATATTTGCATGATGAAAAGGACAACCGAAGTTCCAAGAACTGCATGGGTATTGTCAGATTATACACAAATGGTCTACATGAACTTCGTGTACAATTTGCTACACAAAATCAGTTCAGACAATTGAGCTTTCATTGACCCAATCCCTTAGTTGCGATTGATTGATTATAAATTAGTTTTAGCCTTCCTTTACCACAACAAAGATGTTCAAAGAGAGGAAGGATGAAGGCCTCATTCAATATGGAGTTCAGGAAACGTGGAATCTATGCACAAACGGTTCCCGCAAGTATAGAAGCAATGAGATAAGAAGGTTATGAAACAAGAAAACAGTTGAAAAAGAAAATGAGAGGTGCTGAAAAACAGGGTAGCAGTGAATCGAAAAAAGATGGTGCTTAGCAAAAACAAAAGACATTTCATTTCAACAAAGAGAAGGCTTAAATAACTCTCAGATCAGGACCTCACATTTCTTTACTCGCGATTTGTAATTAGTGTGGCTAACAAAGAGTTGCAGAATCTTACTGGTTAATGAAGCGAATTTGACTTTGCGTTCAGCTGGCGATAAATTTCTTGATGTATCGGTTTGTTCTGAACTTTTGATCAGAACTCAACAGGAGAAAAATGTTAGCAATGATTCGTTTTCAAAAACTCTTTTCTTAAAGGAGATACTTTCTTTCTTTCCTAACACTCCTGAATGTCAACTTAGATGCTCATCTCAATGCAAGTATTCTAGAAATAGTTATCGGTAAATTTGTTTAGCTTCTTTATAGCTTAGATGATCGAAGTAGGGAAAAATTTTGAACATAACCAAGAAGTGAGCAAAAGCGAACTGAACATTTGTATTCCTGTAGATGGTACTCCGTTGTACAACAATACTGTACGCTGACGTATTCTGCATACCCTACACCAGGGCTTCTCAACCGGGGATACGTGTACCTCTATGGGAAAATTTAACATACTTCATATGTCAAAACGTACAATATATATTTACATACAACCGTATAAAGATATAAAATTATTAATCATTAGGAGTGATTTTCTTCGTCTTTTAACGCGTGATGAACTAGAAAAATTTCGTAAGGTCGAGAAGTTGGGAAGTTTCTTTAGCCGTTAACATTGAAGAAAATCTCTACTTCACGTCAAAGTGTTTTGGATGATTTATTCCAGCCAATGAAACCAAATAGAAACGTGTAGATTATTGATGTTAAACTTCGGACGTTTTGTGAGAACGCGACGCGCAGGAGCGAACTGAGCAAATCGTTGGCTGATTGCAAGTGCGTTCGAATTTAACCTGTCTTTATTTTTCGATAATTTGTTTCGTTTGGGCGCTCCCTGCACCCTTTTAGACGCATTTTCAATGGAGACCATTTTTAAATTCACAAAACAACGCTCAATAGCTCTACTCAATAGCTCTAATACGGGAAAGGAGACTTCTTTACGTTTGCGCATCACTGACGATGAATGTACAAACACGTCGTCGTCATTTATACTGGAATGCTATTTGGTTTTGAAAAAATCATAAAGAAATGAAACGAGTAAATCTCAAATTGATTTGTGCTGTTGCTCTTCAATTTACGGTCGAGATTCTGGGTGCTAATATTAGAGTGGGGTCGAGCGAGGGGTGTGGCGCGGTTGGTGCGCGGCTGCTAATATTGGAGTGTGGTCGAGCGAGGGGTGTGGCGCGGTTGGTGCGCGGCTGCTAATATTGGAGTGGGGTCGAGCGAGGAGTGTGGCGCGGTTGGTGCGAGGCTGCTAATATTGGAGTGTGGTCGAGCGAGGGGTGTGGCGCGGTTGGTGCGCGGCTGCTAATATTGGAGTGGGGTCGAGCGAGGGGTATGGCGCGGTTGGTGCGAGGCTGCTAATATTGGAGTGGGGTCGAGCGAGGGGTATGGCGCGGTTGGTGCGAGGCTGCTAATATTGGAGTGGGGTCGAGCGAGGGGTATGGCGCGGTCAGTGCGAGGCTGCTAATATTGGAGTGGGGTCGAGCGAGAGGTGTGGCGCGGTCGGTGCGAGGCTGCTAATATTGGAGTGTGGTCGAGCGAGAGGTGTGGCGCGGTCGGTGCGAGGCTGCTAATATTGGAGTGGGGTCTAGCGAGAGGTGTGGCGCGGTCGGTGCGAGGCTGCTAATATTGGAGTGGGGTCGAGCGAGGGGTGTGGCGCGGTCGGTGCGAGGCTGCTAATATTGGAGTGGGGTCGAGCGAGGGGTATGGCGCGGTCAGTGCGAGGCTGCTAATATTGGAGCGTGGTCGAGCGAGAGGTGTGGCGCGGTCGGTGCGAGGCTGCTAATATTGGAGTGGGGTCGAGCGAGGGGTATGGCGCGGTTGGTGCAAGGCTGCTAATATTGGAGTGGGGTCGAGCGAGGGGTGTGGCGCGGTCGGTGCGAGGCTGCTAATATTGGAGTGGGGTCGAGCGAGGGGTATGGCGCGGTCGGTCAGAGGCTGAGGGGAGGGTAGTACACTCGATCCTTTGGTTGAATAAATTTTATTCAATCCTAGATATATATGAACAAAATTAACTCCCAATAATTCATAATTTGAATTAAGCCATGTAATTTGAATAACTAAGATTTGTTCTTCTCCGCAAAAAATTGAGGGCCGAATGTGCGAACTCGTTAATGGATTGTATATCCCAGAATATTGTATATTGTTCAAGAATACGAAGTTATGCCATGAAATTGAAGTTAGAGGCATACAGTCAAACAGAGGTCGGATTAACAAATATTTCACGTGATCGTAAGGTATAGCCGGGGGTAAAAGTTCACTAGTTGATTAGCTACGCTTCGTCTTCTATTTGTTTAGCCAATGTCATTGAATTTGAGCGTCCTAACATAAAATTTGGGTCTACAGTATAGCAACTGACATCATTGCAATGCTGTGGGCTCAAATTTATTCGAAAAAGCTCAAATTTTGGGGTTTTCTTAGAAAAAATTGCACAGAGAACTGGCTTGTCGATAGATGAACTTTTACAGCCGACTGTACCGCTACAACAATCTTCTGTCGACCAGCCTACTTTGCGTGCTTATTCTTCAAACCTAGACCCCGACCAGCCTACTCAGCGAGTTGATTCTTCAAACCTAGACCCCGACCAGCCTACTCAGCGAGTTGATTCTTCAAACCTAGACCCCGACCAGCCTACTCAGCGAGTTGATTCTTCAAACCTAGACCCCGACCAGCCTACTCAGCGAGTTGATTCTTCAAACCTAGACCCCGACCAGCCTACTCAGCGAGTTGATTATTCAAACCTAGACCCCGACCAGCCTACTCTGTGTGATGAAATAAATTATATTAGGCATATATATATGAAAACCAACGCTACGCAGCAAGCAACCGGCTCTGCAGCAGTGCGCAGATCGTGAGGGGATGAGGGGTGCACCACATCAGCAGATGGGAGAAGCACGTAGGGGGTAGAGGCTGTATCAAGGGCTAGTCCGAAATCCATCACATATACGGGAGTTATTGTAAATAAACAAAATAGCACAGAAAAATAGTGGGTCAAAAAAAAATTATTGGCTACGAACAGGGGACGAAGAAGTCTGGGTATTTGAGAGTAAAGAGCGGAGTAATTTCAAAGGGGAGAGAGGGACACGTCGCATAAGGAAAGGACGCTTAAGAACGAACCAATCAGAGGGCGAGAATTTTCGCGGGCATCCCGCCCAACCCTCGATGCGCAGCCTTTGTGCGGGTGAGGTATAAAAGGGTAGAAGAAGGTAGAACCGGTCTATTTGACTGGTGCAGTGGCAAGGATGTAGGCTTCCTGACGGCCAGAGGGGAGGTGAGAATACGTGGTTTAATTTATTGATAATTCATGTGGAGTCATCGAAACGTAGTACGTCTAACTTCTGGAAGCAGTGATTTGCAGAATGCTAATTATTGCTATTTGCATTTTTTTTGACTACATTGATTCTCTCAAACAGGATGGTTAGCATTGGGCTTTAGTATGACGGTAAAAAATGATCATTCTCATAGGGGATTTGTTTGAGACGGCATAAAATGGGGAATCAGAATATTCGTGTTTTATTATTGAAGTACAGGCTTGATGTTTTATGTAACAAAGTGCTTTGTGATTTGGTTTTGTGAAGCGGGGGTAAAATACTCATCCGGATTGATTACAGAGGGAAATAAATTATGATTGAGTTTGAGAATTAAAGGGGAGTAAAGAAGTAATTCGATCAATGCCATGTGAAGTAGGTGTATTGCAGGGAATAAAAATTCAAATAGAGCTAGTTACGTAAGATAATAATTTTCACAGGCGGGTGAGGAAGCTGGCCTACGCGGCAGTCGTAGCGCTACAACCGGCCGAGCGTTCGCAGCCTTGCAGCGGGCAGCTGGCTTGGTCCTCTACGCTGCTACGGAAACCTGGATGCCACTCAAGTAGTAAAATGTGAAGAAGGAAAGAAACAGAGGCACGCAGGAGAGTAGAAATTCATTCTGGCGCGCTGTGTTCATGATGAGTTAGGTGACGAGCTCGAAAGTGGTAATTGCTGGAGAAGCAAAGGAAGAAAAGGTACGCTGAACAGTACAAATCCATTTTTTGGCGCGCAGTGTTTAATATGAATGTGTGTGCTAGCCAGGATGTTCATGTTTATGTTTATAATTTCATGTTGTTTGTGCGTGAACCTCCGGGTTGACGATTGCCAAGAAAGGCTGAGTTGCGTTAAATCATGTGATCGTTCGCTGGCATTCAATAAATTTCTAGCCTGAATCTCTCATTTCATGTGTAATATTCAAACCCACGTGTTCATCTTTAAACAGAATGTGTTTGAATTTTTCTCCGTTTGTCTATGTAGCATATCATTATGCCGGATAAAACTATCATGTCGCAGATCATTAACATCTTGCCTGAGGGCTCTGGTGCGAAAATGAGTGTTGCGATAATATGTTTCCCTGTGCCAATTTTCCACGTGTTCATCTTAAACAGAATGTGTTTTAATCTTTCAATGTTTTTTATTTTCCATGCCTATTATGTGGGTACCATGCAAGCACAAAGGTGTACTATATTAATTATGTGTGGGGGTTGAAATTCCCTCTGCGTTACGTGCTCAGAGAGCATTGTTTTCGCGACATCAGCGAGTTGATTTTTCAAACCTAGACCCCGACCAGCCTACTCTGCGAGTTGATTTTTCAAACCTAGACCCCGACCAGCCTACTCAGCGAGTTGATTTTTCAAACCTTGACCCTCGAATTTGAAGATCATTGCGTCATAGTTGATAGCGAAAGATCTGTTTTCCTTTGATTACGCTTCTTTTCTGACCGAAATTCTCTACTTTCACATTTAAAAAAATAATATTCACGCGCTGCGCATGCAGCACTTTGAATGAGATGCGAAATGTGGAAACTCGAACTCCTGGATATTTGTCACAAAGCGAAACACGTAGTATAGTGAGGCGGCAGTTGAACTTTAGGAGCCCTCTGTACCGATGCGATCACAAATTGTTAGAAGAGCTGAACTCTGGCGATGTTCGTGGAATAATTCTTCATAGATCAATACGCTTATTAACGTGCGATTTTTTTTGCGGCGTAAAGTTCAGCACTAAAGATCTTTGTTTTGGATAATGCATCAGATTTGAATTTTTTTAAAAATCACTTCACTATTAATTGCATAAATATTGGTTTGTTTAATATTATAAAACTATATTATGTTTTTTTCTTTTCATACTTACACTTTGTTGATTGTTGTCACCCTAACAACGATTTGACTAGTCTAAAATGTGATGTACTTCAACGGAATATGATTAGATTATTAGTTGTCACCCTTAAGCCTCCCTATCCTCAACAAATGAGATCCAAAGAGAGGAAGGAAGAAGGCACCATTTAGTAAGGAGTTAAGGGAATGTGGAATCTATGCAGAAAGGGCACAGAAACAGTATGATGAGAAAGAAGTTCATGAAACAAGATCAAAGTTGAAGAAGAAAGTAGAAGGTGCTGAAAAAACAGGAAAGCAGTGAACGGAAAAAAATATGGTCCGTATAAAACAAATATATATGTTATTTAACAAAAAGAAAGCCTACCAAACCTTTAGCTTGGGCCTTCACATTGTCCCCCTAGAAGCGCTGATTCCCATAGATAGAATAGTTGTATCCCCCTGAGGGGCAACGGAACATGAAGTAATTCATAAGCCCTATACCAGTGTTATTCACCAATCTTCGCAAGAGAGCCACTTCGCTTAAATGCATTGATTGAGAGAGTCCCAGTTTCTGCACGTTGGCGTATATTAAATAAATTATATATTTATTAATCAATTGAATTATATATTTTTCGAGAGCCGTGAATTGAATCATCGCGAGCCGCGCAATGAATACCACTGCCCTATACTTTCTACTTTATGATAATCGACTTGAAATAAATAATTTCAACCAGTAATCGTTACTAATCATACTGGAAAATGCTTTCTAGAAGAACTTGAGCCTTAGGAAAAAGTGCTCGCCGATATTCTATGACTATTTTTTAAAGCACACATGGAAATTAATTGTGCATTCGAAGTCTACGAATTGGTCTGAAGATTGAGTAAATTGCCATTTTGCTCAGCTAACATTTCATGAGCTTTAACCAAAGCGAACTTCAATTTCGGATATCCAGCGAATAATTTACAGAGGAATGCAATTAAATTCCTCGGAGCGCAGCCCAAAATACCACGAGAAAATCGTGATTGAAAAATTTAATGCGTTTCATTTCAAAATGTTTATAACGATAACGTATACCTTCCGCAACGAAACATTTCGGAAACATTTTGTACGTAAATGTATTCAGTTTCTGATCACGATCTCATAATATTTTAGTGGTGCGGATCGGTGTATTATAAGTGCAACTTCGCTGCTGACCGAAAACGTTTTCTTTACTGATCGATGGAGATTCGGCGCGTGCAACATCGATCTCCACAGACTGCCGTCACTGATGCCCGACTGTCTGTCCATCAGCGCTGATCAGTAAAGAATTGACTAAAAATTGACCAAGAAATTACTGCCGATTCGGATGCAAAGTTGGACATTCGTAGCATCAATGCGGCAGCGTTGTCAGTGGAATACCCAGTCAAGTTCGTCTGAGGATGGTGGTGCTGATTTTTACCATGAGAGGCGGAGCCGGATACCTATAGATACGTGTCTGGCACGTGTGTCTCTGCGGGAATGTAATCGATTGATTAGGCCCTCACAAATGTGATCGAAAAAATAATTTAATACTAGATATAACAGTTCTAAGTACAACAAATTCAAAAACAGTTGCAATTCCTAGCCAAATCGAAATGGAACAGATTAGATTAGATTGTCAGTTTAAGCCTCCCTAACCGCAACAAAGTAGTTCCAAAGAGAGGAAGGCATCATTTACTATGGAGTTAAGGGAACGCGGAATCTGTGCACAAGGTGCATAGAAATGGTACGTTGAGAAAGATTGATTGATTGATTATGAATTAGTTTTAGCCTCGCTTACTACAACAAACCTGTTCAAAGAAAGGAAGGCTGAAGGCACCATTTAGTATGGAGGTAAGGCAATGCGAAATCTATTCACAAAGTGAGTTTACGCCCAGGGCCCCGAGCGCATAGAAACAGTAAGTTATGAAAGAAGGTAAGGAAACAAGACAGAAGCTGAGGAAGAAAGTCAGAAGTACTAAAAAACAGCACAGCAGTGAACTGAAAAAAATGGTCCCTAACAAAACAAAACAAAAAAACGTATTCTATTTCAACAAGAGGAAGGCCTACCTAACCTTCAGCTCGGGACCTCACATATGCGCTAATTTCCACTGATACAATAGTTAGGGGGATCCTCCAAAAGTTGCATCCCCCTCGAGGAGACCGAAATGAAACAACCATCCGAAATACCTAAAGTGAAGACACTTGTCAGGGAGCAAGGTCGCTATTCGCCAGTGTTCGAAAATAGCTAACCAGTGTTCGAAAAAAAGACGCTTTCCCCGGATTAAATGAACAACATCCAGCAGCGAGAAATTCGTCGAAGCCATGAGCCAGAATACCTGGAAAAATATCAAAAAAGAAGATACGCATAACTTTTCATAAACACCCAATTTCGAGGAACATTAGCCAGCACGTAATCAACACAAACATCAAACAACAATTCCACAGGAGCAGCTCACAGGCATCAAAAGGAAAATCCGTGCAGCGGAATTTAAAATATTCACTACTCTCATTCTGCAGACATTTCAGAAGCGAGAATTAGTTTCACGACGCGCATTTACAGCAAGCGTGCGAGCATCAAAGGGGCGAGTTGTGTTGTGCGATGGGGTTGGTTATCTTACTGAGGGAAGGCATCAACGCGGGGGCCGCGCTGGGCTGGGCTGTGCTGTACTGTACTGTATTGTACTGAAGTGTTGTACTGTACTGCATTATGCTGTACCGTGCTGTACTGCATTATGCTGTACCGTGCTGTACTGCATTATGCTGTACCGTGCTGTACTGCATTATGCTGTACCGCGCTGTACTGCATTATGCTGTACCGTGCTGTACTGCACTATGCTGTTCGGTGCTGCACTATGCTGTGCGGTGCTGCACTATGTTGTGCGGTGCTGCACTATGCTGTGCGGTGCTTTGCTGCACTATGCTGTGCGGTGCTTTGCTGCACTATGCTGTGCGGTGCTTTGCTGCACTATGCTGTGCGGTGCTTTGCTGCACTATGCTGCAGGGTTGGCACATAAAAAACCCACCCAAAAAAGCCCAAAAAAAACCACACTAACAAACCCACTAAATAGTGGGTTTTTTTTTGGGGGGGGTTTTATTATTGTTATGTAAATTTTATTTGTTTTCAAGCTTATAGAATCAAAATGAGCTAAATATTTATCTTGTCAAAATAAGTATCTAAGTCATGTGCATGACTATGACAAGAAAACATTGTCATTGTCCCTATACAAATCAAATTAGAAAAACCTTAATCACAAAAAACTCGAGGGACTAATATATTTTAATGAATTACATTTCCAAACTAAAAAAACAAAAATTTAGAAACAAATGCAGTTTGACTACTTAATATAGAGACTTCTGAATTTTTCCTGTCTTCTAGACTAGACTGCTACTACAATGCTACTGTGTTTCTCTTTCTACATCCACTGCCATTTCATCGTTGTCATCCACATCATGATCATTTGTGAGGTGGCGATATACTGAGACGATTTCTGTGCGCGTTCTGATCCTAATCTATTTCTCAATTTATTCCACACAATTCCAAATGTTGAGAAAATTCTCTCAATGGATCCTGAACTTGCGGGGCAGGAATGAAGATTGCTTATAAACTTGCAGAAACCCTCTGCTAGTGTTTTTTTCATGAATCTGCATTTTCTGCTGTTTCATGTCTTGAATATCCCACCATCAACAAGGAGTCATTGTCTTAGTGATATTCTCATTGAACATGTGTTTTGGGAAGATGTTGGAGTCCTTCAATTTGTAGGAGTAAAGCGCACCGATGAACTCCGAATTGTACTCGGCCAACCACTCTTCAATATCAGTCTCCTGGGAGAGCTTTGCCTTAAATGTTGTAAAATGAAACATCAATATCGAGTTCATTATCTTGTTGATCAGTCTAATGTGAAACTAGGCTAAGTGAATTAGGTTAAACATTATTGTACACCCTAGAATAATGTAATGGTAGGATGCCCTAGACGTCGCTGAACTTGTTCGGGCCCACAGGTAGCTATACTCAAATTTGACCATTGTATTAGACTTAAGAAACATTCTACCTCTGTATCACCTGTGGTAAATAAATTGTTTAAATTGTTTAAATTGAAACAAGTCTAACAATTAGAGTCAGATGGGGCAAGACAACCGCAGCCATCATGGGGTGAGAAAGTGACGAAACTACTGGCCTATGGGGAGCATTCAAGCTGCACTGGAACAAATTTGACGATGGAATCTGTTAGAGCATTTACTTCCAATCATTTTAGTGTTTGTTGATATCCTGTACTGCGAAAAGTGAATTTTCTGGCAAATTTAAAAAAAAAAAAATTTGGCATGTCACTACATGTTGTAACATGTAACAGTGTGGTTGACTGACTTGACTTGCGCAGCTAAGCACTCCAGCTCACACAATACACATGTTAAGTTGTTAACAGCATGACTGTTAAGTGATGTGCAGCTGTCTTGCTTCAAGCTGCTTGTGGTGGTTACTTATGATCTGCATGGTGCTTCCCTCTCACATGACTTGCGCCTGTCTGCTGCTAAAACAACTTACTATGAATTGGTGAGCATAGCAATTCTCTTTGGACATCTTATATCTTTACAGACTGCAGAGCTATGTCTCTATGCATATGGTAATTGGTAAATGGTAATTGTGCTGGACAAACTTAATTCATATATTGTTCATATAATGTAATAATTCATATAAAAATGTAATATAATGTTGGAAATAAAGTAATAAAATGACAATATTTACTCAATAAGTATACGCATATAAATCTGAAATAAGGGCAACAGGAGTTGTGTGAATAACTCTTTTACAAAAACAGGTATAACAAAAAAAACAATAAAGCCCAAAAAACCAATAAAACCCATAAAACCCAATTTAACCCCAAAAAACCCAGGTGGGTTGGGTTTTTTTAAAAAACCCTGGGTTTTTTCCATCCCTGCTATGCTGTGCGGTGCTTTGCTGCACTATGCTGTGCGGTGCTTTGCTGCACTATGCTGTGCGGTGCTTTGCTGCACTATGCTGTGCGGTGCTTTGCTGCACTATGCTGTGCGGCGCTTTGCTGCACTATGCTGTGCGGCGCTTTGCTGCACTATGCTGTGCGGCGTTTTGCTGCACTATGCTGTGCGGTGCTTTGCTGCACTATGCTGTGCGTTGCTTTGCTGCACTATGCTGTGCGGTGCTTTGCTGCACTATGCTGTGCGGTGCTTTGCTGCACTATGCTGTGCGGCGCTTTGCTGCACTATGCTGTGCGGCGCTTTGCTGCACTATGCTGTGCGGTGCTTTGCTGCACTATGCTGTGCGGTGCTTTGCTGCACTATGCTGTGCGGCGCTTTGCTGCACTATGCTGTGCGGCGTTTTGCTGCACTATGCTGTGCGGTGCTTTGCTGCACTATGCTGTGCGGTGCTTTGCTGCACTATGCTGTGCGGTGCTTTGCTGCACTATGCTGTGCGGCGCTTTGCTGTACTATGCTGTGCGGCGCTTTGCTGCACTATGCTGTGCGGCGTTTTGCTGCACTATGCTGTGCGGTGCTTTGCTGCACTATGCTGTGCGTTGCTTTGCTGCACTATGCTGTGCGTTGCTTTGCTGCACTATGCTGTGCGGTGCTTTGCTGCACTATGCTGTGCGGTGCTTTGCTGCACCATGCTGTGCGGTGCTGCACTATACTGTGCGGTGCTGCACTATACTGTGCTGTACTGCACTATATTGTGCTGTACTGCACTATATTGTGCTGTTTGCACTATACTGTGCTGTACTGCACTATGCTGTGCGGTGCTTTGCTGCACCATGCTGTGCTGTACTGCACTATACTGTGCTGTTTGCACTATACTGTGCTGTACTGCACTATACTGTGCTGTACTGCACTATACTGTGCTGTACTGCACTATACTGTGCTGTACTGCACTATACTGTGCTGTACTGCACTATACTGTGCTGTACTGCACTGTGCTGTGCTGTACTGCACTGCGCTGTACTGCACTATACTGTACTGCACTATACTGTGCTTTACTGCACTATACTGTGCTTTACTGCACTATACTGTGCTTTACTGCACTATACTGTGCTTTACTGCACTATACTGTGCTTTACTGCACTATACTGTGCTGTACTGCACTGTACTGTACTGCACTATACTGTGCTTTACTGCACTATACTGTGCTTTACTGCACTATACTGTGCTTCACTGTACTATACTGTGCTTTACTGTACTATACTGTGCTTTACTGCACTATACTGTGCTGTACTGCGCTATACTGTGCTTTACTGCACTATACTGTGCTTTACTGTACTATACTGTGCTGTACTGCACTATACTGTGCTGTACTGCACTATACTATGCTGTACTGCACTATACTGTGCTGTACTGCACTATACTGTGCTGTACTGCACTATACTGTGCTGTACTGCACTATACTGTGCTGTACTGCACTATACTGTACTGCACTATACTGTACTGCACTATGCTGTGCTTTACTGCACTATACTGTGCTGTACTGCGCTATAATGGGAAGAGCCGCGCTTTGCAACCACGTCTTCCTCTCGCGTAGCTATCTTTTTGTCCATTTTTCTTCTCGAAAGGACCACAATTTTTCATTTCATAAATAATACATTAACGATACTGCTCACAAGCCACGGTTGTGACACGAATGTGGGAAAACATTTAAGTTACGGGAATAAATAATACATCAAATTTCATGAATAAATCAAGGCCTTCTTAGGACTTTGACTGCGACTACTAAATATTAAGTTCAACACCAAACTCAAATTCAATGTCAATTGTAGGAAGCTATTTGGAAAATACCCAACATGAACTGGATCGTGCCCTCATTTAGCGTTGATTAAATATTAATGAAAGTTGAGTTTGCAACTACTGGCCGGTCAGCAGCATTATGAAAACTACCTCCGTGTACCACCGGTGGCGCTCGTCGCAGTCAAAAGAGTTAAACTTGATGTCATAGTTAGTTTATTAGTTTATTAGTTAGTTTAAGCCTCCCTATCCTCAACAATGAGATGTAAAGAGAGGAAGGAAGAAGGCACCATTTAGTATGGAGTTAAGGGAACGTGGAATCTATGCAGAAAGGGCACAGAAACAGAAAGCTAAGAAAGAAGTTCATGAAACAAGAAAAAGTTGAAGAAGAAAGTGGTAGGCGGTGAAAAACAGGACAGCAGTGAACCGAAAAAAAGATGGTCCGTAACACAACAAAACCTATTCTATTTTAACAAAAGAAAGCCTACCTAACCTTTAGCTCGGGCCCTCACATTGTCCCCCTGGGAGCGCTAATTCCCATAGATACAATAGTTGTATCCCCCTGAGGGGGCTTGATGTCATAACTTGGCGGAAATGCAGTTCCAATGAAAATTATTATACTCGAATTATTATGATGCTTTCATCATTTGATACGTGAAGAAGCTTCGGTAATAGCTAGCACGGACGTGAGATGCAAATATGTTCAGGCAGCATGCAGGGCAGGCACAACGGAATGGGAAGACGTCAAGTTTTCCCTACAAGTCGGGCTAGAAATAAAAGACTTTGACATTTTGACTGCGACGTGAGCCACCGGTGGTCACTGAGGGAGTTTTCATAATGCTACTGACCGACCAGTTGTCATAAACTCAATTTTTTAAATACATAGTCAAAACTTACTGAAGGCACGATCCAGTTAAAGTTTGCTATTTTCAACATTCCTTGCTACAATTGACCTTAAATTTGAATAGAATATTAAACTATTTTACCTGTCGCAGTCAAAGTGCTAAAACATCATTGAAGTATACTAGAAACGAGTTTCTAGAGCGCATGATAATTAGCCTGAGAAGAACAAGATGACGAGGATAATTCTGCTAGCCTTATTGACGAGTCCGAATAGCCGGTCATTGACGCAGGGCGTGAAGCGGTTTTGGCTCAGGTTAGGCTGGAGTAACACAAAACCGAAACGAACTAACTCCCTCAAGCTGAAGGCTTTAAGATCATTTCATTATGTTATCGTACAGATCCCAATTAGGCTCGCATCGACATCAAAACTATTTATCCACTTTTGTTCCATCGATATATTTTCAAACCGCGCTTCAGAATCGCGAATGAAGACACACACCGTGAGGCACCTTTTTCCGTCGAGGCTAAAGTGCAAATTCTGGTCTCAGAAGTGACGCGCTCGGTACCCTCAAACAAAAGCCCAGAACGACTCGACAGTGACTGTAACAAAAGTCTGATCGAAATCGAAGATAAATTGAATGAAATCCGTTTTCACTTATGCAAAGACGTTGCTCTATGCTTAAATCTATAGTCTTCCTGATAGTCGTAACTTTAATGATTAATTCGTCAGAGATGATCTTATAATTTATTCTCTGAGACAAATGTTATTTAAGTTTGACGTGAATGCTGATATCTGGCATCCCCAGGGTGGAACCCTAGAGGATATTTGAGAGACATCTTGGTACTGGTCACACGTGAGAGCGTTCCGCAACTTGACAGCCAAAACTGAAGTTTTATTTTGGAATCAATCCAAAACTGTATAAGACGTGATCTAATGCAACGAATGTTTTATTCTAATTAAGCCCGATTCATATCATCTTGCTTATTGGTTTTTCAAATGCCTTATTACTAACACCAAGACGCAATGACGGTTACCCCCGGTCAAGCCGGCACCCATTTCCGACACCTGGGTACAGTGGGGAATTGCAGCTGAGTTCCCCCTTTTCCCAACGCGGAGAACCACCGGACGGCGCTGCAGGGATTCGAACTGCCGACACCTTTCCGAGAAGGGGGCGCACTCTTAACCACTAGGCCACGGTGACCACACGTCTAGAATTCTAAATTGAAAAGCATGTCTAGAATTTTAAATTATTCACCCAGCCTCGAAATTAATAATGACAAATTAATTAGCTTTATCATGAAACAAAGAGGCATATGGAAATTCTTGATTACAGACGCGAAAACTACCTCTCATTTTAGAATCTTGAAAACTTAAACAGACGAGGCGATGGTGCGATGGAGGTTGGAAGAGCCACGCAATATTTAGATGCCGATCGAGAACAGAGAATTTCGCAGAGCTCTACTTCCGTACAATTTTGTTCTTCCTTATATTTCTTGGAAACGATTATTTTTTTGCACAAGATGAGCAGCTATAGTCATGATGTGATGGCACTACATTATACTGTGCTGTACTCATCTATTATGTGTGACACTGCACTACGTTGTAATGCACTACTCTATCCTATGCTACGCTGCACTTCACTGATCTGTACAACACTTAGCTGTGTTGCAATGTATACTAGTGCGCTGTACTGCACCATACGGAACATACTGAGCATTGCTGTAACCCTCTAAGCCAGCCTTTCTCAACCTTTCCTCTATCATTGACCCCGTCAGCTTTATGTATTAAGTAAATCAGACGGATGAAAAGACGGTCTTGATGACCCCAACTAGGGGTAAATATACTCCTGGTTGAGAACCTCTGCTCTAAGCTATACTACATAGCAGTGCTCTCTAGAAAGTAGTCTACTTCAATACGCTGTCCTGTAGAGTAGTACAAGATTACACAGTCGCGCTGTACAACATTGGGCTCTGTACTCGCACAGTACCGCTCAGGGGACGCACAGCCTTGCTACCAACTCACCCCCATACTCAGAGTGTGGCATGCTTTACTTTAAGCTCACTTTATACATTAGAACGCGTAAATTCATCTATAAATAAATCAGTCTTTTTCACGCGTGAAATGGACTAGCTTCATTATTTTGGGATACTTTTGACGATGAAAAAATGAATATTAAAATCTATTTCTTTCTATCAAAAGAGAGATTAGATTAGATGCTAGTTTAAGCCTTCCTAACCGCAACCAAGGCGTTCCAAAGAGAGAAAGAAGGAAGGTACCATTAAGTATGGACTTCATGAGTATGGACTTAGGGAAATGCGGAATCTATGCAGAAGAGGACTATAGAAACAGTAAAATGAGAAAGAAGTTCATGAAACAAGATAAAAACTGAAGAAGAAAAGAAGAAGGTGCTGAAAAACAGAACAGCAGTAAACTGAAAAAAAGTAGTTCTTAACATAACAAAAAACTTTTCATTTCAACGAAATGAAGGTCTACCTAACTCTCAGCTCGGGATCTCGCATCATTCCCCCCCCCCCCCTCCCTTAAAATTTCCACAGAAACAACAGCTGTATCAAGGAAGTTGGATACATGGAACCGGCATCCCTATCTTTTGCCAGTCAAGCGAGTGAAGCCACTTCTGCCGTCCCAAGCCCCGCCCACCCGGCATTAGGTCCCTGTGTGGAGGTGGTGTTGCAGTGGAGGGGTAGCACCACCTCCATCATCAGCGACTGAAGACCGCGCTGTTAAATGGCAGACTTGCGCTACTCTGTGCTATACGTTTTTTTCTTAGGCATATATTTCAATTGCGTCCTCGCTGAATGATAAAGAAACTCATATTGAGGAAACTCGTCCTTGACCGCAGCGTGGATAACGGCGCCCTCTCACGCTGAGTGTCTGACACGCACTGAGCTCCATCTCCGTGTGTGTGCCCCAGGGTTTCCACGCGAGGCAACTCTAATTACCCTAGCTGAAGGGTGTTGATTACCCCAGATTACCCTACAACAGCCTATCCTGATCCATGGTCTATTAATTAACTAAAAGGTAAATGGACTATTTTCCAGAGCTCCGTCAGTATGAATAAGCCCTGAGTTACATACTACATGAGCGTCAGGAGGGAAATCCAGTCGAACGACGTTAGAATGCTGGTTTGATATCCAAACGATATCACGTACGAGATGTTTGCCAGAAATCTGTCGAATTAATTTTGATGCCCGCTGTTTTCCAAGGCCCCCTTTTTTCCTGATCTGGGAACATTGTTTTCATCAAACTAAAAGAGGCTCACACAATGAGATAGGTGGTGCTTAGCTAAAAATGCACAAACTTGCAGTTCCACTTTTCGAGCATGATTTTCGAGAGGATCATTGGATAGCACGCAATTGATGTCTATTTTTGCCACCATGGATCGTTGTTTGTGTCGCTGAGAGCATGTGACGCCTGATCTCCGATTTCCCACAAGTAATATAGGTTCGACAAACCTTACTTTATGCCACATCCTTTTGCTCTGTTGATTTTGAGAACTTGGCTAACCATCCCTCAAACTCAGGTTCCGATGTCAACGAATTTTTAAATTTCTGATGGTAGTTTCAAGCTTTCAAGTGGAGCTTTCCTTTTTTCGAGGGGGTGTCGTTGGCTCTTCCTCACTTGGTGCGCGATCATCTGCTATGCTGCAAGAAATACAATAATATGTGTACCTATCCCTAGTACAATTATTTATTTTTTATTTCATTTTCCATCCATTCACGCGCTTCAGCCATTCTTTCCACATGCTCAATATAACCTAACACTTTGTTCCACTCTGTGCGATGACTTTCTGGCTTCCCTCACACATGACCTTCGTCGTATCTCTTCATAACGGATTTTATCCACTCTTGTTACACCACATATGCTTCTCAGAGACTTCGTTGCAATCACATTCACATATCAACTCATAAAGTTGATCGTAAAATTGTCAAATTTTTTCATTTCCTGAAGGGCGGGTGAGGAAATTCAGAGGTTTTTGGAAAAAACTACCTTGACTTTATTAACATGCATAAACGTTCCTCAACACTCAGATGCTAGAACCCCCAGTGCTTCAATTTTGGTTGACGGAATTCCAGGCATGATCGCAGCTATATCAAATTCTACGTGCGTGCTACTGCGCCTAAGAAAGACAGAGAGAAAACAAACATAAATTGCATGTTTTAATCAAGTCGATAACTGTACTCTTTTGTTTATATGAATTTTTGTAACTAATTTTATAGCTTCTTCCTTTCGCTTTTAGAACTTTTTGAAACTCGAAGTGTCAAAGAACCCTGTCTAAATTTTTTGTTAGCATCGCAACAATAACATGCTTCTTTGGTGTGCAACATGACTAAGAAATAGGATGCCTTCCATCTAATTAGCTGCAAAATACCAGCGCTGTGAGGTAACTCTGCTTATAATTCAATGATTATCACAAGAATGAACCCATTAATTATTTCTACGGTGAAATATATTAGCTGTAATATTTAGCAATACAACAAACATACCTGTCAATATTCTGTTGAAGCTTATAACCACTAACGCAATCAGTATAGGACAGTGACTTTCGTCGACTGGCTGTTGCTGACACCGATCTAGTTTTTTATTAGCGAAATGCAAATCAGAATCATGCGTCAGAACGAAGTGGACAAGAGATATTATGGCTTCGTATCTTGGCGCCGTCTTTCGTGAGCGATACCTGATGACATTCAAATATGCGACACTAACCACAGCAGAAATGCAGTTTTAAGAACACTAAATTCTTAACCGTTTCATTACATTTCGTTCAAGTGGTAACCAGTATGGTGCTTGCATATTGACTTTCAATTTTTTATTTTTCGTAGATAAAGAGCGCACTTCCTTCGCGGAGGGAGCTCTGATTACCCTAGATTTGCCCATATTTTTCATTACCCTAAACATTACCCTAGGGTACCCCTGATTACCCTAAACTAGGGTAATTACCCTGCTCGTGGAAACACTGGTGTGCCCGTGTACCCTACAGCAGTGAGTACAGCTACCGAAAATTGGCTTCACTTTAGAGCGCTGATGCCGCCTCCATTCTTAAACCTCCTTGAGCTGTATCCTCTTGAAGGAAACGCACACATGCAGTGTCTCCCGTGCCACGCCGTAAAATGCTGGGATGGTTAACGCTCGAACAGGATCACAATGCCCCAGTTTATACATTGCGCTTACAATTTTCATGCAAGTTTTAGAACCTGAACGTATCGTAACCCAGATTTTCCCTAGAACGGACCCTATGAGAGTGAATTTGTCTGCAATCTTCGCAGCGCCGCCAGCTTCATTTTACCTAAATATGATGTACGGCGCGTGTCTCTCGTTGTTAGATGTATTTCTGGCGTAAAGTTAATACAATATTTATTTCTTCATTTCCGTGCGAGCGCGCAAGCTAGAAATTATTCAAATCTACCCTGCGAATGAGAAGTGAAAAACCTTAAGCAATGCATTTCTAAATGGATTACTTCCTGCATAACTTATTCATTGTATTCTTAAGCGCGTCCGGACTCACGGTCACATGAGACACATTCCGAGCCTTGCTTATTTCACGCCTCACTGAACACAGCGTACACATTGAATGAATCTTGCGTCCCGTGGGCGCTTTCAAGCAACCAACGGTTCCTATTAAAAGAAGCAGGTCGTTCCAGAACGTTTCTCCTCGACCCGCTGCTGTCTTTTAAAAATCAAAATAAGAGAGCTACGTCTCATCACACTGAAATGACAATTACAACACGAAAGAATAGATTGATGGTTGTATAATTAGAGAAGCGCTTTTGCATTTGAAATCCATTCATTCCTTGAGAACTAAAAATGTTGAAGTTTGCGGAGTTTCTCTAAAAATACAGTTCCCATTACCCTGGCTGTCGACATCAATCGCTGCGACATGTGAGAGAGAGCCTGCAGGCAGCGGCTAGAGAAGTGACTGCCCCACCTCGATAGCTGGGCTGCCCTAGACGAGCAGCAGCATGAATCTCACTGCTCTCTACATTCCTACTTCACTATTGAAAAAAAATACATTTTTAATAAGACAAGAGGTCGCATTGAAAGAGCTTCTTACGTACCTAGATAGTTTGTAATTCTAAATATTCAATATTATAGCTAAACGTCTATAAATAAATATTACACTGAAAATCACGGCTAAATATTTTTGCGCAAGAGTTAAACAAGAGAAAGTCCCAGTTTCATTTTAATTCCAGGTGATCTTCACAGTGAGAATTTTGTCTGTGCATTGCAGAGGATAATTTAGTACAAGACAGTTCAAAAATGGATGTATCTATGTCTTGCACAAGCGTCCGCACACCCGCTGTGATGCGGCGAAATGGCGCGCCTGCTGAGCCCCTCCAGTGGCAGAGTCAGCGCCCACTGAGCCCCTCTAGTGGCAGAGTCAGCGCCCACTGAGCCCCTCTAGTGGCAGAGTCAGCGCCCACTGAGCCCCTCCAGTGGTAGAGTTAGCGCCCACTGAGCCACTCCAGTGGCAGAGTTAGCGCCCACTGAGCCACTCCAGTGGCAGAGTCAGCGCCCACTGAGCCACTCCAGTGGCAGAGTCAGCGCCCACTAAGCCCCTCCAGTGGCCGAGTCAGCGCCCACTGAGCCCCTCCAGTGGCCGAGTCAGCGCCCACTGAGCCACTCCAGTGGCCGAGTCAGCGCCCACTGAGCCACTCCAGTGGCAGAGTCAGCGCCCACTGAGCCACTCCAGTGGCAGAGTCATCGCCCACTGAGCCACTCCAGTGGCAGAGTCAGCGCCCACTGAGTCACTCCATTGGCAGAGTCAGCGCCCACTGAGCCACTCCAGTGGCAGAGTCAGCGCCCACTGAGCTACTCCAGTGGGCAGAGTCAGCGCCCACTGAGGCAGCGCAGGGTGTTTGGGTTGGACACAAGTGTGTCAGGTCCAGACTCCAATTTATGGGCACGAATTTTCTAAAAGAAAAGATTTTTGCCGGCTGAAGAATCTTTTTCCACAATAGGAATTCTACCCCTGAGAAAAGCTTTCCTCGAAAGACTTGTTTTTCTGTAAGAAGTTTTTCTGCGTATAATTCAATCATGTAAGAAATATTCTCCCAGAAGTTTTCTGTCGTGCAAAGTAATATTTAAACTTGGAAATAATTTGCGACGACATTTTTGGATGACATCTATATTCCACAAGACACGAATCTTACTGAGGGGAAAATCTTGTACGTAAAAAAAGGATCAATTTCGTTTAAGTTTACACGAAAACAACAAACGACACCCAGAATACTTCACAGCAACACCGGCGACTGAGTTCCTCAACTTCATGCTGTATCGTTATTCTTGATCACACTGCTGCAACACACAATCTAATTCTGAAGTAATCAGTGATAATTGCGTGGCTTTACTTCCTGCGGCAACCGAAGCGTCACGGCTTCATGTCCGTGCAAGCTGGCAGGTAGATGCTTCGGGAGTGTTGTGCGTATATTATGGATCCATCAAATGTGTGGGCATATTAGCAAACAAATTTCAGCGTGCTTGACGATACATAAACTGTTGAGCATACTTAACTTCTTTCAACAATTACTTAGAAGTGACGTTTCAATTTTAAACAATTTTTTAACCTATAATTCATGTCATATAATCGGGACATAATAGGGAGAACAAATTTTATTTCATAGTTTTCTCATTTCTGTGGTTGTCTTTTACTTTGAACACATTTTTGGGCAAAAATGGGTGAACTTGTTTCATAATTAACCATAATTGGGGTTATAGAAAGCGACCTTCCGTACGATGAGGCTCGGATTTCTGGAGTTAGGGTGTCTGTTGGGGGCTGATCGAGAGTAAATTTCGCACAGCTTACTTGTCGACGAGGAAGAAATGATTTAATAAAACAACAGAATGTAAAATAGGAGAAACGCGTTTTCATTTGAAATTTAATCATTCCTTGAGAACCGACTATATTCGTATTTGCAGAGCTCCTATGAAACCATTGAGTTTCTGTAACATTTCCCAGTCAACATTAATCGTACGAGCTGCAGAAGAACAGCAGAGAACCGAAAAAATTGTCCCTAACAAAACAAAAAAACATATTTCAAAAAAAGAAAAGCCTACCTAACCTTTAGCTCGATTGATTGATAATGAGTTAGTTTCAGGCTGTCTTGCCACAACAAAGATGTTCAAAGGGTGGTATGAAGGCACCATTTAGTGTGAAGTTAAGGAAACGCAAATATATGCACAAGATTTGTTCCCCCACAGGATCCTCTGTACACAGAAACAGTAAGTTCAAAAGGAAAGTTAGGAAACAAGATGAAATTTGAAGAAGAAAATCAGTGCTGAAAAACAAGAGCAGTGAACCGAAAAATCTTGGTTCTTGACAGAACAAAAAATTTATGTATTTTACTTCAACAAAAAGAAGGCCTGACTAACTCTCAACCAAGGAACTTAAATCTTCCTCCTGAAAACGCTAATTTCCATACAGTAGATGCAATGTAAGACAGTATGATAGCAATATAGTTTCTGCATCTAACTTCCACTACGCCAACAAATATTTTCTAGTGAATAGATTAAAAGCAACCACCAAACAAGGACAAATACAGTGTAAGGTACAAAGTATTTTGGATACGATGTGAGGCGAAGGCGCTAACTCATATTGGGTGAAAAACGTTTCTGTCGTAAAATAAGCAAGCTAATGAGGTGGCTGCGCAACATCGACACTCAAAATTTACATGGCGACAAAACTTAGAACAACTCGATCGTAGCTACGAGACGCTGGCGTTCTGGCTGCATGCATGTTTCGAACTGTGGAGTCTCACTCGTCGGGTATTTTTTGCTCGTAGAAATTTTCGTCCCGTAAACGTAAATTTTTCGGTCGCGTGATATATTCTGCAGCTATTGCAACGAAAGTACAGCGAGGATGCGTAAATATTTAGCAAATTAAAGATATATAGAGTGAACGACACGAATGAATCGTATCTATGAAATATTGAATAAATGATATAAATGTCAGCAGTTAGCATCGATCACCCTGTCTGAATCTTATAGTTTACGGTTCGTGTAGAGTTTGATGCAGGAGGAAATTTGAATCAGCATTTCACTTTCCGGCAAATGCGATGCAGTATTACTACAGTAGATCGCACTCATAAATGAACTCGATCCTCACAGATAAAAACTCCACAATACCGACCCAAATTTAAGAGAAGCTTAAACTCTTGTAGCAAATTGAGTATACCGAGGCTAAGGCAAAAATACAACAGTGAAATATTTCCGAAAGACAATAGGGTTTTTAAAACGTTAACCACCATGTGAGCGAGCCACCAGGGGTACACGGAGGGAGTTTTCATGATGCTGCTGAGCGACCAGTAGTCACAAACTCAGTTTTCATGATGCTGCTGAGCGACCAGTAGTTACAAACTCAGTTTTCATGATGCTGATGAGCGACAAGCAGTCACAAACTCAGTTTTCATGATGCTGCTGAGCGACAAGCAGTCACAAACTCAGTTTTCATGATGCTGCTGAGGGACCAGCAGTCACAAACTCAGTTTTCATGATGCTGCTGAGCGACAAGCAGTCACAAACTCAGTTTTCATGATGCTGCTGAGCGACCAGCAGTCACAAACTCAGTTTTCATGATGCTGCTGAGCGACAAGCAGTCACAAACTCGGTTTTCATGATGCTGCTGAGCGACAAGCAGTCACAAACTCGGTTTTCATGATGCTGCTGAGCGACCAGCAGTCACAAACTCAGTTTTCATGATGTTGCTGAGCGACAAGCAGTCACAAACTCAGTTTTCATGATGCTGCTGAGCGACCAGCAGTCACAAACTCAGTTTTCATGATGTTGCTGAGCGACCAGTAGTCACAAACTCAGTTTTCATGATGCTGCTCAGCGACCAGTAGTCACAAACTCAGTTTTCATGATGCTGCTGAGCAACCAGTAGACACAAACTCAGTTTTCATGATGCTGCTGAGCGACCAGTAGACACAACCTCAGTTTTCATGATTCTGCTGAGCGACCAGTAGCCACAAACTCAGTTTTCATGATGCTGCTGAGAGACCAGTAGTCACAAACTCAGTATTCATGATGCTGCTGAGCGACCAGCAGTCACAAACTCAGTATTCATGATGCTGCTGAGCGACAAGCAGTCACAAACTCAGTATTCATGATGCTGCTGAGCGACCAGCAGTCACAAAATCAGTTTTCATGATGCTGCTGAACGACCAGCAGTCACAAAATCAGTTTTCATGATGCTGCTGAGCGACCAGCAGTCACAAACTCAGTATTCATGATGCTGCTGAGCGACCAGTAGTCACAAAATCAGTATTCATGATGCTGCTGAGCGACCAGCAGTCACAAAATCAGTATTCATGATGCTGCTGAGCGACCAGCAGTCATAAAATCAGTATTCATGATGCTGCTGAGCGACCAGCAGTCACAAACTCAGTATTCATGATGCTGCTGAGCGACAAGCAGTCACAAACTCAGTATTCATGATGCTGCTGAGCGACCAGCAGTCACAAAATCAGTTTTCATGATGCTGCTGAGCGACCAGTAGCCACAAACTCAGTTTTCATGATGCTGCTGAGCGACCAGCAGTCACAAACTCAGTATTCATGATGCTGCTGAGCGACCAGCAGTCACAAACTCAGTATTCATGATGCTGCTGAGCGACCAGTAGTCACAAACTCAGTATTCATGATGCTGCTGAGCGACCAGCCGTCACAAACTCAGTATTCATGATGCTGCTGAGCGACCAGCAGTCACAAACTCAGTATTCATGATGCTGCTGAGCGACCAGCAGTCACAAACTCAGTTTTCATGATGCTGCTGAGCGACCAGCAGTCACAAACTCAGTATTCATGATGCTGCTGAGCGACCAGCAGTCACAAACTCAGTATTCATGATGCTGCTGAGCGACCAGTAGTCACAAAATCAGTTTTCACGATGCTGCTGAGCGACCAGCAGTCACAAACTCAGTATTCATAATGCTGCTGAGCGACCAGCAGTCACAAACTCAGTATTCATGATGCTGCTGAGCGACCAGTAGCCACAAACTCAGTTTTCATGATGCTGCTGAGCGACCAGCAGTCACAAACTCAGTATTCATGATGCTGCTGAGCGACCAGCAGTCACAAACTCAGTATTCATGATGCTGCTGAGCGACCAGTAGTCACAAACTCAGTATTCATGATGCTGCTGAGCGACCAGCAGTCACAAAATCAGTTTTCATGATGCTGCTGAGCGACCAGTAATCACAAACTCAGTTTTCATGATGCTGCTGAGCGACCAGCAGTCACAAAATCAGTTTTCATGATGCTGCTGAGCGACCAGCAGTCACAAACTCAGTATTCATGATGCTGCTGAGCGACCAGCAGTCACAAACTCAGTATTCATGATGCTGCTGAGCGACCAGTAGTCACAAACTCAGTATTCATGATGCTGCTCACCGACCAGTAGTCACAAACTCAGTATTCATGATGCTGCTGAGCGACCAGCAGTCACAAACTCAGTATTCATGATGCTGCTCAGCGACCAGTAGTCACAAACTCAGTATTCATGATGCTGCTGAGCGACCAGCAGTCACAAACTCAGTATTCATGATGCTGCTCAGCGACCAGTAGTCACAAACTCAGTTTTCATGATGCTGCTCAGCGACCAGTAGTCACAAACTCAGTATTCATGATGCTGCTGAGCGACCAGTAGTCACAAACTCAGTATTCATGATGCTGCTCAGCGACCAGTAGTCACAAACTCAGTTTTCATGATGCTGCTCAGCGACCAGTAGTCACAAACTCAGTTTTCATGATGCTGCTCAGCGACCAGTAGTCACAAACTCAGTTTTCATGATGCTGCTCAGCGACCAGTAGTCACAAACTCAGTATTCATGATGCTGCTGAGCGACCAGTAGTCACAAAATCAGTTTTCATGATGCTGCTCAGCGACCAGTAGTCACAAACTCAGTTTTCATGATGCTGCTCACCGACCAGTAGTCACAAACTCAGTATTCATGATGCTGCTGAGCGACCAGCAGTCACAAACTCAGTATTCATGATGCTGCTCAGCGACCAGTAGTCACAAACTCAGTATTCATGATGCTGCTGAGCGACCAGCAGTCACAAACTCAGTATTCATGATGCTGCTGAGCGACCAGCAGTCACAAACTCAGTATTCATGATGCTGCTGAGCGACCAGCAGTCACAAACTCAGTATTCATGATGCTGCTCAGCGACCAGTAGTCACAAACTCAGTATTCATGATGCTGCTGAGCGACCAGTAGTCACAAAATCAGTTTTCATGATGCTGCTCAGCGACCAGTAGTCACAAACTCAGTATTCATGATGCTGCTCAGCGACCAGTAGTCACAAACTCAGTATTCATGATGCTGCTCAGCGACCAGTAGTCACAAACTCAGTTTTCATGATGCTGCTCAGCGACCAGTAGTCACAAACTCAGTTTTCATGATGCTGCTCAGCGACCAGTAGTCACAAACTCAGTTTTCATGATGCTGCTCAGCGACCAGTAGTCACAAACTCAGTTTTCATGATGCTGCTGAGCGACCAGTAGTCACAAAATCAGTTTTCATGATGCTGCTCAGCGACCAGTAGTCACAAACTCAGTATTCATGATGCTGCTGAGCGACCAGTAGTCACAAAATCAGTTTTCATGATGCTGCTCAGCGACCAGTAGTCACAAACTCAGTATTCATGATGCTGCTGAGCGACCAGTAGTCACAAAATCAGTTTTCATGATGCTGCTCAGCGACCAGTAGTCACAAACTCAGTTTTCATGATGCTGCTCAGCGACCAGTAGTCACAAACTCAGTTTTCATGATGCTGCTCAGCGACCAGTAGTCACAAACTCAGTTTTCATGATGCTGCTCAGCGACCAGTAATCACAAACTCAGTTTTCATGATGCTGCTCAGCGACCAGTAGTCACAAACTCAGTTTTCATGATGCTGCTCAGCGACCAGTAGTCACAAACTCAGTTTTCATGATGCTGCTCAGCGACCAGTAGTCACAAACTCAGTTTTCATGATGCTGCTCAGCGACCAGTAGTCACAAACTCAGTTTTCATGATGCTGCTCAGCGACCAGTAGTCACAAACTCAGTTTTCATGATGCTGCTCAGCGACCAGTAGTCACAAACTCAGTTTTCATGATGCTGCTCAGCGACCAGTAGTCACAAACTCAGTTTTCATGATGCTGCTCAGCGACCAGTAGTCACAAACTCAGTTTTCATGATGCTGCTCAGCGACCAGTAGTCACAAACTCAGTTTTCATGATGCTGCTCAGCGACCAGTAGTCACAAACTCAGTTTTCATGATGCTGCTCAGCGACCAGTAGTCACAAACTCAGTATTCATGATGCTGCTGAGCGACCAGTAGTCACAAACTCAGTATTCATGATGCTGCTCAGCGACCAGTAGTCACAAACTCAGTTTTCATGATGCTGCTCAGCGACCAGTAGTCACAAACTCAGTTTTCATGATGCTGCTCAGCGACCAGTAGTCACAAACTCAGTTTTCATGATGCTGCTCAGCGACCAGTAGTCACAAACTCAGTATTCATGATGCTGCTGAGCGACCAGTAGTCACAAAATCAGTTTTCATGATGCTGCTCAGCGACCAGTAGTCACAAACTCAGTTTTCATGATGCTGCTGAGCGACCAGTAGTCACAAACTCAGTATTCATGATGCTGCTCAGCGACCAGTAGTCACAAACTCAGTTTTCATGATGCTGCTCAGCGACCAGTAGTCACAAACTCAGTTTTCATGATGCTGCTCAGCGACCAGTAGTCACAAACTCAGTTTTCATGATGCTGCTCAGCGACCAGTAGTCACAAAATCAGTTTTCATGATGCTGCTCAGCGACCAGTAGTCACAAACTCAGTTTTTATGATGCTGCTCAGCGACCAGTAGTCACAAACTCAGTATTCATGATGCTGCTGAGCGACCAGCAGTCACAAACTCAGTATTCATGATGCTGCTCAGCGACCAGTAGTCACAAACTCAGTATTCATGATGCTGCTGAGCGACCAGTAGTCACAAACTCAGTATTCATGATGCTGCTGAGCGACCAGTAGTCACAAACTCAGTATTCATGATGCTGCTGAGCGACCAGTAGTCACAAACTCAGTATTCATGATGCTGCTCAGCGACCAGTAGTCACAAACTCAGTATTCATGATGCTGCTCAGCGACCAGTAGTCACAAACTCAGTATTCATGATGCTGCTGAGCGACCAGTAGTCACAAACTCAGTATTCATGATGCTGCTGAGCGACCAGTAGTCACAAACTCAGTTTTCATGATGCTGCTCAGCGACCAGTAGTCACAAACTCAGTTTTCATGATGCTGCTGAGCGACCAGTAGTCACAAACTCAGTTTTCATGATGCTGCTGAGCGACCAGTAGTCACAAACTCAGTATTCATGATGCTGCTCAGCGACCAGTAGTCACAAACTCAGTTTTCATGATGGTGCTGAGCGACCAGTAGTCACAAACTCAGTATTCATGATGCTGCTGAGCGACCAGTAGTCACAAACTCAGTATTCATGATGCTGCTGAGCGACCAGTAGTCACAAACTCAGTATTCATGATGCTGCTGAGCGACCAGTAGTCACAAACTCAGTATTCATGATGCTGCTCAGCGACCAGTAGTCACAAACTCAGTATTCATGATGCTGCTCAGCGACCAGTAGTCACAAACTCAGTATTCATGATGCTGCTGAGCGACCAGTAGTCACAAACTCAGTATTCATGATGCTGCTCAGCGACCAGCAGTCACAAACTCAGTATTCATGATGCTGCTGAGCGACCAGTAGTCACAAACTCAGTATTCATGATGCTGCTCACCGACCAGTAGTCACAAACTCAGTATTCATGATGCTGCTGAGCGACCAGCAGTCACAAACTCAGTATTCATGATGCTGCTCAGCGACCAGTAGTCACAAACTCAGTATTCATGATGCTGCTGAGCGACCAGCAGTCACAAACTCAGTATTCATGATGCTGCTGAGCGACCAGCAGTCACAAACTCAGTATTCATGATGCTGCTGAGCGACCAGCAGTCACAAACTCAGTATTCATGATGCTGCTCAGCGACCAGTAGTCACAAACTCAGTATTCATGATGCTGCTGAGCGACCAGTAGTCACAAAATCAGTTTTCATGATGCTGCTCAGCGACCAGTAGTCACAAACTCAGTATTCATGATGCTGCTGAGCGACCAGTAGTCACAAAATCAGTTTTCATGATGCTGCTCAGCGACCAGTAGTCACAAACTCAGTATTCATGATGCTGCTCAACGACCAGTAGTCACAAACTCAGTATTCATGATGCTGCTCAGCGACCAGTAGTCACAAACTCAGTTTTCATGATGCTGCTCAGCGACCAGTAGTCACAAACTCAGTTTTCATGATGCTGCTCAGCGACCAGTAGTCACAAACTCAGTTTTCATGATGCTGCTCAGCGACCAGTAGTCACAAACTCAGTTTTCATGATGCTGCTGAGCGACCAGTAGTCACAAAATCAGTTTTCATGATGCTGCTCAGCGACCAGTAGTCACAAACTCAGTATTCATGATGCTGCTGAGCGACCAGTAGTCACAAAATCAGTTTTCATGATGCTGCTCAGCGACCAGTAGTTACAAACTCAGTATTCATGATGCTGCTGAGCGACCAGTAGTCACAAAATCAGTTTTCATGATGCTGGTCAGCGACCAGTAGTCACAAACTCAGTTTTCATGATGCTGCTCAGCGACCAGTAGTCACAAACTCAGTTTTCATGATGCTGCTCAGCGACCAGTAGTCACAAACTCAGTTTTCATGATGCTGCTCAGCGACCAGTAGTCACAAACTCAGTTTTCATGATGCTGCTCAGCGACCAGTAGTCACAAACTCAGTTTTCATGATGCTGCTCAGCGACCAGTAGTCACAAACTCAGTTTTCATGATGCTGCTCAGCGACCAGTAGTCACAAACTCAGTTTTCATGATGCTGCTCAGCGACCAGTAGTCACAAACTCAGTTTTCATGATGCTGCTCAGCGACCAGTAGTCACAAACTCAGTTTTCATGATGCTGCTCAGCGACCAGTAGTCACAAACTCAGTTTTCATGATGCTGCTCAGCGACCAGTAGTCACAAACTCAGTTTTCATGATGCTGCTCAGCGACCAGTAGTCACAAACTCAGTTTTCATGATGCTGCTCAGCGACCAGTAGTCACAAACTCAGTTTTCATGATGCTGCTCAGCGACCAGTAGTCACAAACTCAGTTTTCATGATGCTGCTCAGCGACCAGTAGTCACAAACTCAGTTTTCATGATGCTGCTCAGCGACCAGTAGTCACAAACTCAGTATTCATGATGCTGCTGAGCGACCAGTAGTCACAAACTCAGTATTCATGATGCTGCTCAGCGACCAGTAGTCACAAACTCAGTTTTCATGATGCTGCTCAGCGACCAGTAGTCACAAACTCAGTTTTCATGATGCTGCTCAGCGACCAGTAGTCACAAACTCAGTTTTCATGATGCTGCTCAGCGACCAGTAGTCACAAAATCAGTTTTCATGATGCTGCTCAGCGACCAGTAGTCACAAACTCAGTTTTTATGATGCTGCTCAGCGACCAGTAGTCACAAACTCAGTATTCATGATGCTGCTGAGCGACCAGTAGTCACAAACTCAGTATTCATGATGCTGCTGAGCGACCAGTAGTCACAAACTCAGTATTCATGATGCTGCTCAGCGACCAGTAGTCACAAAATCAGTTTTCATGATGCTGCTGAGCGACCAGTAGTCACAAACTCAGTTTTCATGATGCTGCTGAGCGACCAGTAGTCACAAACTCAGTTTTCATGATGCTGCTCAGCGACCAGTAGTCACAAACTCAGTTTTCATGATGCTGCTCAGCGACCAGTAGTCACAAACTCAGTTTTCATGATGCTGCTCAGCGACCAGTAGTCACAAACTCAGTATTCATGATGCTGCTCAGCGACCAGTAGTCACAAACTCAGTATTCATGATGCTGCTGAGCGACCAGTAGTCACAAACTCAGTATTCATGATGCTGCTGAGCGACCAGTAGTCACAAACTCAGTATTCATGATGCTGCTGAGCGACCAGTAGTCACAAACTCAGTATTCATGATGCTGCTGAGCGACCAGTAGTCACAAACTCAGTATTCATGATGCTGCTGAGCGACCAGTAGTCACAAACTCAGTATTCATGATGCTGCTCAGCGACCAGTAGTCACAAACTCAGTATTCATGATGCTGCTCAGCGACCAGTAGTCACAAACTCAGTATTCATGATGCTGCTGAGCGACCAGTAGTCACAAACTCAGTATTCATGATGCTGCTGAGCGACCAGTAGTCACAAACTCAGTTTTCATGATGCTGCTCAGCGACCAGTAGTCACAAACTCAGTTTTCATGATGCTGCTGAGCGACCAGTAGTCACAAACTCAGTTTTCATGATGCTGCTGAGCGACCAGTAGTCACAAACTCAGTATTCATGATGCTGCTCAGCGACCAGTAGTCACAAACTCAGTTTTCATGATGATGCTGAGCGACCAGTAGTCACAAACTCAGTATTCATGATGCTGCTGAGCGACCAGTAGTCACAAACTCAGTATTCATGATGCTGCTGAGCGACCAGTAGTCACAAACTCAGTATTCATGATGCTGCTGAGCGACCAGTAGTCACAAACTCAGTATTCATGATGCTGCTCAGCGACCAGTAGTCACAAACTCAGTATTCATGATGCTGCTCAGCGACCAGTAGTCACAAACTCAGTATTCATGATGCTGCTGAGCGACCAGTAGTCACAAACTCAGTATTCATGATGCTGCTCAGCGACCAGTAGTCACAAACTCAGTATTCATGATGCTGCTGAGCGACCAGTAGTCACAAACTCAGTATTCATGATGCTGCTGAGCGACCAGTAGTCACAAACTCAGTTTTCATGATGCTGCTGAGCGACCAGTAGTCACAAACTCAGTATTCATGATGCTGCTGAGCGACCAGTAGTCACAAACTCAGTTTTCATGATGCTGCTCAGCGACCAGTAGTCACAAACTCAGTTTTCATGATGCTGCTCAGCGACCAGTAGTCACAAACTCAGTATTCATGATGCTGCTCAGCGACCAGTAGTCACAAACTCAGTATTCATGATGCTGCTCAGCGACCAGTAGTCACAAACTCAGTATTCATGATGCTGCTGAGCGACCAGTAGTCACAAACTCAGTATTCATGATGCTGCTCAGCGACCAGTAGTCACAAACTCAGTTTTCATGATTCTGCTGAGCGACCAGTAGTCACAAACTCAGTATTCATGATGCTGCTGAGCGACCAGTAGTCACAAACTCAGTATTCATGATGCTGCTCAGCGACCAGTAGTCACAAACTCAGTTTTCATGATGCTGCTGAGCGACCAGTAGTCACAAACTCAGTTTTCATGATGCTGCTCAGCGACCAGTAGTCACAAACTCAGTTTTCATGATGCTGCTCAGCGACCAGTAGTCACAAACTCAGTATTCATGATGCTGCTCAGCGACCAGTAGTCACAAACTCAGTATTCATGATGCTGCTCAGCGACCAGTAGTCACAAACTCAGTATTCATGATGCTGCTCAGCGACCAGTAGTCACAAACTCAGTTTTCATGATGCTGCTGAGCGACCAGTAGTCACAAACTCAGTTTTCATGACGCTGTTCAGCGACCAGTAGTCACAAACTCAGTTTTCATGATGCTGCTCAGCGACCAGTAGTCACAAACTCAGTTTTCATGATGCTGCTCAGCGACCAGTAGTCACAAACTCAGTTTTCATGATGCTGCTCAGCGACCAGTAGTCACAAACTCAGTTTTCATGATGCTGCTCAGCGACCAGTAGTCACAAACTCAGTTTTCATGATGCTGCTGAGCGACCAGTAGTCACAAACTCAGTATTCATGATGCTGCTGAGCGACCAGTAGTCACAAACTCAGTATTCATGATGCTGCTGAGCGACCAGTAGTCACAAACTCAGTTTTCATATCTACTTAATTAAAGCTAAATGAAGGCACGATCACGTTAATATTTGCTATTTTCAAAATTGCTCATTACAATTGACCCATGGCAGTTAAAGTATGAAAATTCATCGATGATCAGTATGGAACATAAAACTTTACCAAAGGTGAAGAATTAACTATCATGTCCTAATTAACTATAATGTCCTAATTAACTATCATGTCCTAATTAACTATGATGTCCTAATTAACTATCATGTCCTAATTAAGAACAGTTAGGTTCAGGCCACCGAGTTATTAACAATTGGGAAAAGTGCCTCAACCTTCAGCATCTTTCTTTTGAAAAGCGTCTCCATCACGTACTATTTAAATGTTTTCAAACTTCATCCCAGAAGCATCAGTTCATCGAACAAATTCGCCGCGCAAAGCATGTGAACTCGGCAATTTCCATTAATTTATTGTTCAAAATAACAGCATTATCCAGTAATACCTGTTGACTGAGCCACGCCTGTAGATGTTTTTATGCAGGAATATCAAATGTTTCCTATCCGCAGCCAGCAAGAATGGCACTCCGGAACTGCAACAATTGCCCTATTATTGCGTTGCTAGCAAGAGAAAAGATCGAGATTGGTGTATTTTTTGGTGCTTTCCGAACTGGAAGCCGCTATCTCATACAGCGGGCAACAGTTGTACGTTGTGTTAGCCGGAAATTGACAGCGTCTATTTCTCCGACGTTGTTGGAAGGTTGCCTTTGATCTATTAGCCGGAAAATATTTCTTTACAAAGTTAGAAAATTAGAGAAAGAAATTACATAGCTATCGTATTGTCAGTGCAACTGCGCTCACCGAGCTCGATTGTCACGAAGAACATTCTAAGCCCGAAAATAGAATACGTACAAGTTTTATCACCTTTCAGCTTTTAAAAGGTACAGCTTTAGAATATTTCATTTTTTGCCAGATAAGTGTGTCATTTTCAAGGCCGATATCGCACAAAATGGACGTGGATTTAGCCACTCACACATACATGATACTCCTAGCACGCAACGTATAGTGATCGAGTTCACATCCACCTTCAGGGAAATTCGCCTTGATAACAATTCAATATCTATGAGCAGAAAGCTTAACCAACAGAAAATACTAACACCTGAGGAGTACTTGTATGAACTGAAGAAAATTAGATTATATGTTAGTTTGAGCCTCCCTTACCACTAAAAAAAAGCGTATCGAAAAGAAGGAGGAGGAAGGCAAAATTTATTAGGAAGATAAGGGAACGCAGAATCTATGCAGAAGGGGCATAGAAACAATAAGTTGAGAAAGAAGTTTATGAAACAGTATAAAAGTTGTAGAAGAAAGTAGTAGGTACTGAAAAACAGGACAGCAGTGAACAGAAAAAAAAGAGCACCTTAACATAACAAAAACATTTTATTTCAACAGAATGAAGGCGTACTCAACTCTCAGCTCGGGCCCTCACACATTTTCCCCCTGGGAACGCTAATTCTCATAGACACTGAAGTTGTAACCCCCTGAGGGGATGAACTGAAGAATGTACATAGCTTTCCTCTCCCGAGCAAAAGGAGGACGAAAGTTAGGGCTTCTTGTGTCTTAGATACAGAGAATACCTCAATGGTATTACATCATCTTCATTTCATGCACCCACTCTGACGGGTATCTAACTTCAACCATCCAACCAATAACTCATCAACACCCTTTAACACGAACATTATATGCGCTAAGTGCATCTTTCACTTCTCTAGTCCTTCTCCACTTATTCTTTTCCGTTTTACTTCTTTTCTTCCCGACACACTCTGTGTCAAACTCTCCTTCTGAATTTCTTATCAGCATCGTTCATCATGTATTTTAGCTCTTATCATCAGACTACAAACCTTGGGCTCGTAATACCACAACGAAAAATCTGCTCGACAGAAAAATCACGGTCCCCGGAGCTAGGTTTTTGATTAATTGATGATGTCGTACCGGCATAGCTTGCAGCAAACATTCTACTGTCATTTTTTTCAAATATCAAAAATTTAGAGCTTTTAACACAAAATTTCAGCACTCCCCAACGCTGCAGGGTTCTAAGGTGCTGAGTTACCGAATTCCTCTTGAAAAAAACTCAAAATCGAAAATTTGAGCTTAAAAAATAGCACGTAATGGAGCCAAGACGGTGAAAGAACTTTGCTGCTAGCTGTACCGCAACACAGACGTTATTTACAAATTCAGCCTCGGGAAATATTTTCGACTGTAGCATTTACAAGTTGATCGATTTGCTCCGAATGAATTTTAATTTGATCCTTGCGAAATTAGAATTGCTGTAAGTAAATTTTAATTTGCTCCTCGGGAAAGTACAATTGCTCCAAGTGAAATTTGATTTGCTCTTTTCAATTTTAAATCATTACATAAGAATTTTATTGGCTTTATAAAGTTATTTGAAAGAATCTTAGTGAAATTTATTTTTTCTTTGTGAAGTGATTTTGTTCCAATAATGCGTACAGAGATACAGAGTTTTTGCGGAATATAATTTACAAAACATTACAGAATATAATTTTTGTTGTATGAACCATTACTCGTTATCAAACCATTAGACAAAGGAGTCGTATCTCAGACACTTTGATCAAAGAAGCATCACAGAGATCCTGCCACGTTGCACATTGCCGTACATTACATTGCACCTTGTGTAGACATGCTAACGTCCTCAGCAATAAGTGTCCACCTCAACTCCAAACATCTTCATCTTTCAGAAACCAAAACCTTCAAGATGAAGTATAATAAAACAACTGCGCGAGACAGACAGAGAATAATAGAAGCATTCAATAATGAAGAGGACTGGAAGAAAGTTGCAAACGCGCTTGGAATAAATGTTAAGACTGCATGCAGGTGGATGAAAAATAAGCAAGTCAAATCTAAGAAGAAAGGAAGAAATAATATAAGAAATGTCCCGAAATATTGAGGACACTGACAACAGCCATGGAAGAAAATGCTTCGATTACTCTCTCACAACTTCGCAGAAAAGTATAACAATATCATGACGTTGATTAAGGAGATCTTATAGAAATATGTTAATGAGGCAATAATTATAAAAACTTGTGCAAACGTTGTAATATATGCTTACATTTTATTTTGTGGTGTTTAGTTATGACGTTTCAGCAGTATTATTCTTTCAATAACATTACTGTACTTCTTCATCAAAATGCATTTGTACACGAGTAATCAGAAAATTATATATATATTAATTTTTTAATTTCAAAACGCTTCCTATCAATTTATTCTCCAATCCCGCTAGGGATTGCGACCTAAACATGTTTAATGATGATAATAATAATGGTTTATTTGATAGGGTGTCATCTACCGGATGATCCTCGGTAGCAAATAACCCTTGGGTAATACAGCTACTGGATGATCGTCAGTTGGTTACCGGTGGAACATATGATCCCAATACCCTGCCACTATAGAAATTCCCTTTCCTTATATGCCTTTTACTGATAGATTAAATAATTAAAAAAGTAATCAATTAATTAGGATTTCGGAAAAGTTGATCAACAGGTAATTAATTATTAATTAAAAATAAATAAAATAAAAATATTTACTAGTTAATATTAATTAATCATGAGAGCACAGATTTGGCAATCAATGGCAATCAAGAAAAGTTCAAACCAAGGTTCAACCCTTCGGTTAGGACAATATATAGTATTTTATATATTTTAAAAGCACAATCAGAAAAAAATTGCGTAATTTTCATATGGTAACTTATACAAACTAAAAATGATTTTAATCGATCGCAAATTAACAAAAGCAAATCAAATTTCACTTGAAGCAATTCTATTTTCACAAGGATCAAATCCAATTTAATTTGGAGCAAATCTATTTTCACGAGGAGCAAATTAAAATTCACTTTGAGCAATTCTTACTTCGCGAGGATCAAATCAAAATTCATTTGGAGGAAATCAACTTGTAAATGGTATAGTGTGCACGGCCCGCCAAAAATGACGGGATTCAATACCTTTCTTGAACAAACTTTCCAGGCGTGGATGACTAACAAAAATATATATCCTAACAGTACCCGTGATAAAAAATATTATTGTACTTGCGCACTAGTGAAACTCGTATCACAGATACGGTCATTATGGCTACCTTTATGAGCGTGACAGAGAAATGGAAGGAGCGGACTCCAAACAAATAAACCAAGGGTATTATTAGGTAGTACCCGTGGAAATTCCACCATCGTTAAGCTAAGTGGACCCATGAAAAAATTCCGTCAACATTAGTTACATTACTTACCCATCCTAACATATCATGTCCTAACCGAATCTGTCCTGATAAAATGTCGAACATATCAATGCATGGAAGGCCATCTTTCAATATACCGAGGAATTCGGTATCCATGATACCGCAAACTCAGACATCCTATGTTTCTTAACATGCGGGCACCAAACAGATATATAAATCTTGTCTCAATTGTTAAAATAAAGGACGTCTTGGTAGTGAAGTTTCCATTTTTTTTAAATTTTGGGATCAGCAAAGACAAATTTCATTTTTGACCCGAGCTTTAATTAATTATAATTAATTATTGAAATAGAATAATTTTCCTCCTCAACTACGTAATAGCAACCGACTAATGATTGGTGGAAATAATCAAAACCTCCCCATACTTCGATAAAGCAATGAAAATTCCTTACGCCCCCTGAAATATGTTAGCGTCCCGTATATTAAAGGTTGTTCTGAAAGAGTCCAGCGAATCTTAAAACCATTCAATGTTAAATTGGCTTTCAAATCTTCGAATACAATAAAAAAACAGCCTAATCAGACTTAAAGATAAACGATAAAATTGTGAAAAAAGTAATTTATATATAAATTATAATGTAGAAATTGTTAAGCATGTTACATTGGGAAAACGAGTAGAAATCTTTAACAACAAATTGATGAGCATGCTAAGAATGTGCAGAGGAAGAATAGGTTATCCCTTGTCTATTAGCATTCCGAAGAAGATAACCATTCTTTTGATTTTGGAAATGTATCTATCTTATAAAATGTTAAAAATTAATATGCCCGAAAAATTGTGGAAGCAATGTACAGTGTTTAGGAACTAAACAAAATTAATCGTCACCTTGATGTCCCCCCGCAGTTTCTTCCTTTGCTCATCAGTCGCCCTTAAATTGATCAATGATTTTCGGCTTGCATCTAAAAAAATTTAATAAAATGTTTGGTATACTAGATACCCGCGGATACCATAAGAGGTTTTGTTTAAAAATACATCGTTCCCCTGATGACGGCTAGAGCTAATCTAGCCGAAAGCTTGGGTCAAAAATTAAATTTGTCTTTGCCAATCCCAAAATTTTGAAAAAAATGGAAAGATATATAAATAAACATACAGGTTAGGTTAAAGGTTAACATCGGCATCTTTGGGATGCTTTATTTCCAATCAAGCCTGATACATATGATCTTAGCATTGGTTTTTCAAATGTCTTATAACTAAGCCTATATATAGGACACCATGACGGTTCCCCCGTAATGCCGGTACCCATTTCCGACACCTGGGTTGAGTGGGGTATTGTGCTTGAGCTTTCCCTTATACCCAACGGGGAAAATCTCCGCGCCAGCGCTGGGAACATACCCGCGACTTCCAGCATACAAGTCCGATCCCTTAACCGCTGTGCCACGGAGAGCACAGCTGGTAATATTAGGTTAGAACATTAACACTTTCATTGCCGCGAGTTCAACTGAAGCTCAACATTCAAATCTAATTGAAGTCAGATTCAGAGTACAATATTTAAAAAGACCACCATTAAATGGATCGTGCCTTCATTCCGTTTTGATTAAGCACACATGAAAATTACGTCCGTGATCACCGGGAACTTATAATATAGCCGTGTTATGGAAATCTCCTCACTGACCAAAGGTGCGTCATGCGGCAGGTTAAGTATTAAATACTTGTTATTCGGGAGATCATTGCTAAGGAAGCGGGAACAAATTTTACTAAGTTCGAGGTAACCACATAACAAGTCAGTTCACGCCTCCTTAACCACACGAAGAAGTGTTCTCAAGAAAGAAAGAGTAAAGCACCGTTTAGTATGGAATTAAAGGAATGGGGAACGCAAGCAGAAACAGTGCTCCAACACAGGTTTCCTTGCGTTTAGAAACTGCAAAATTGAATACAGTCAATGGAGCAAAATAGAATTTAAAGAAGAAAGTAAAAGCACTGAAAAAATGGCAGCAGTGAATCAAAATAAGACAGCGCGTAGCAAAACAATAAACCTGCTCACGAACAACTTCAGAAAGGCTTACCTAACCTTCAGTCCGGGACTTCCTCTCTATCCCTTGGGAGCGCCGATTCCCCTAAATAAAATAGTTGTATTCTCTTGAGGGGACTTCTTCACACTTTGAGGCCTTTGATTTTCAATACAAAAATACTCGAAGTCAAAGGAAGCCCAATGAAAAAACAATGTATTTAATGGGAGATAAAGTAAGGAACAAATAATGGTTATTTTAGGCCGGAGAGTGCAACACGTACCTGAAGCAGAATCAAAACCAAAATCCTTATTTTCAATATTATTAAGTAAGCTAGTTTAAGACTCCATAGCCGCAACGAAGACTTCTAAAATGAACGAAAAAGAAAGGACTATTAAATATTGATTGTAGAAACGGGGGAATCTATGCACAAGGTGTGTTCCCACACATGATACACAGCGCCGAGGAACCGCAACTGAGGAAAGAAGAGCAAGAAAATACAAAGAAGAGATATTGAAGCATTGAAAACTGGAAGAATTAAGCAAAGTGGGTACAGAAATGGAAGTCGCGACGGCCATGCAATTTACAGCTGAGCTAACTTGACACCAACAACCAAACCGAAATAAATGTGCCGGTGTCGTCGACGAAGCTACAGGTCGACTTGGCTGACCAGCCAGCACTTGACTCGGTTGCCTCCCTTCACCTTTATATAAGACCCGAGGGGTTAAGCTGACAAAGCACCTGACTCCTAACACGGAGTTATTAAATTCTTCCCAAGAGTCGCGTGAATTATTCCACAATGTCTGACGCTAGAAGTAAACAAATGAAATAGTTCTACGTATAGAAGATCAATAAGTAACAAGGTTGCAGCAAAACTCGACAAAAAAGTGTGAACAGCTGGTTAAAGACTCCCTAACCTCAACCAAGGTTTTCCCAAAAGAAGAAGTCATCTCTCACACGTTTTATACTGATTTATTTACGATTTAAATTGCTCATTTACGTATCGGTGAGAATGAATAGCATTTAAACTATTGCAATTTTTTATAAGAGATTTAAGCAAACGAGGTAAAATATCATCATGCGATTGCATTTTTACACTTCTTCCGAGAGTTGCAATTTTTTTTTAGCAGTAGAGTCGTTTTTTAAACTCTGCTACTTACGATATAACTTGACATGAGACCGCTGGACGCTCATGTGCGTTCAGTGGCAGCGAACTTGTTGAGATATGGCATTAAGGAAACGGGAAATCTATGCACAAAGTGTGTCGCGATACTTTCCACATAGATATAACAAAATTGAAAAAAGTTTATGTAACATGATCAAAGTTAATAATAGGTGCTAAAGAATAGATTGTACTCATCCGAAAAAACGCAGGGCGGACCAAACTAAACATTATTCTCAATCAACAAAAAAAGGCGAACAAAGCCTTCAGCTCAGAACCTCGAATTTTCCTGCTAAGAGCACTCTACGGAGAAGTCGCTTGACGTTTAACTATTCAATTTCAAAAACAGAGAAGCTGACAGAAAGATTCACAAGCGTAGTTCAAAGCCCTTCTAGTTAGTTTATTGAACTATTTATAACTTCACACTATAAGCGAATATATAAGCGAATAAAATTTGCTGGGTATTTTTTCGTAACAGATCTTCGAGAGCTACACAATTATAGACGATTTTCCGAGAACTCTATGGAAAAGATTAGAGTAGATGTTAGTTTAAGGCTCTTTAACCGTAACAAAGGCGGTCCAACAAGAGAAAGAAGAAACGTAACATTCAGTAAGGAGTTAAGGGAACGCAGAATCTGTGCCCAAGGTGCTTAGAGACAGTAAGTTGAAAAAGAAGTTTATGAAACAAGATAAAAGTTGAAAAAAGCCTCGTAACAAAACAAAAACCCATTCTACTTCAGCAAAAAGAAAGCCTATCTAACCTTTACCTCAGGACCTCACATATTACCACTGAGCACTAATTCCCGTAGATACAGAGTAGTATCCCCCTGAGGGGAACTCTAAATAGAAGTTGACGAACATTCCAATCCGGATTCAAAGCAGTACCGGAGAAAACGAATGAATTACGCACAGCAGGATTAAATTTCCAAAACCAACTTGGAAGTTATTCTTCAAGGCAAGGTAGTAGAAGTTAGTGGAAGTAAAGAGGCGTATTTTTTTCACGCTTAGAACAAAGAGAATATTAGAACTTAAAATAAAACTCTACGGAGAAGAAGGCGAACATTCAACTTCCTATTTGGAAACTCTTAGGAGATGTAATCACAAGTGTGAGGCCGAGTGCACGAATGTACGTTCAGCGGCTTGCGTAAGAAATTAGCTGATGAGAAGTGGAGTGAAAATTCTCAGGTGCAGCATGAAGGGAGTGGTACTGATACACAACTCACGTGAGGTAATAAAACAAAGCTATTAAACAGCTTATCAAATTTGTATTGTGCATCAAAGCATCGACATATTCAATAAAACTTGATGGCATATCAAAACATCACAACGCAGCAAAACTTCACGATGCAACTAAACATCACCACACGACAGATCAGAATCTCACAGTCCATCAAAGCTTCACAGTACATCAAAGATTCACAGCACAACAAAGCATGCACAGCACAACAAAGCTTCGCATCACAGCCCAACAAAGCTACGCATCACAGCACAATAAAGCTTCGCATCACATCAAAGCTTCGCATCACATCAAAGCTTCACAGCACAACAAAGCTTCACAGCACAACAAAGCTTCACAGCACAACAAAGCTTCACAGCACATCAAAGCTTCGCATCACATCAAAGTTTCACAGCACATCATAATTTCACGCACATCTCACAGCGCAGGCAAGGAAGAATGAAGCAGAAGCGCCAAAAGGAAAACCTAAATTACAGCTCGAAGGCAACGCGTGTCGGCGAGGCAGCTGGACCTTCTGAGCTTCAATTGCGCACGGAGGCGTTATGTGCGCTGATTCCCAAGCGCGAGTGGGAGCCGAGTGACTAAAATAATGAGCAGGAAGTGCGCAAGAGTAGGCAATTCTTTGCAGGCTAACGCTCATCAAAGCTTAGCATCCACCGGCTCGAGGCAGCTTTAATTGGCTAGGCGGCACGCTTTGAAAATAGCCATGATGCAGTTACTGACGTGAAATTTCCGAGAATTTGCTAGGAGAAAGTGTAAAAATTAGATCCGCCAGAGCGTTGCGATGCGGACAGTGAACCCTGTCGGGTAGCCTAGAATAAGAACTGCAATAACAGCGGTGATGAAGGCAAGGCAGCTGTTTTGAGGTAGTGCCGGGAGTTGCAAGGTGTTCGGCGGCCTCGAGCGGCCGAGGAAATGAAGCTTCCTGCGCTCGCTGGTTTGCCTTCAGGCCTCTTTGTGACTCGCAAGGCACTCAAAAATAGGATAAAAAGTTGCCTTTCCGCCGCTTTGAGGAGGCGAGCTTCGTAATGTCGTGAGCGCCAGGCACTCCGCTGAGCAGCACACGCTCCAGTAAAGGCAACATTATGCGCCCTTCACTCGCATGTATAAATAATTTTAGTTCTCTCAAGATTGACTGTGAAGCGAAGACGTATATTTTCCTGGTTTGCATGGGAGTAAGGAGTTAACCCGCGCACGGTCGCGCATCCCTCAGAAAAGTAGTCAATTTACCCGCGTTACTCTGCTGTTCCCTGTTCACTTACCGTAATAGGCAGAGATGTAAAAATATGAAGTAATGAGTAAAAAATGTTGCTTTACACTTTGATGTTGTCAGATTTTTGATAACTTGAACCGTTTCTTTGTAATATGGAGTCAAACTCCGTAGATTTTTGCACAACATTGCTTCAAAGAGATCAATGGCCATTTTTGTGTTTTGGGAACAATGTAATGTTTTTCACTGCTATTTTATGCAGAAAATCCTTCCAAACCTGCTGATGTTTTTATTTTTCCTCTACAACAATTAGAAAAAAAGTTATGACCATTTATGTCTACTAGGTGTTATCCATTCTTCGTTTTAGTTCCTACATAAATGCATGTTTGCATGTCTGGTTATATTACTGTAAGTATAGTGTTTCGAAACTTGTAATTTTCACACAATATGAATAAAATACTGCTCTACACGCTACTGACTTCAGATTTGTCTTATTTGCCATTTTTACGAAATAAGGCGAAATAAGGCCCTGAGTAGTTTCGCTGGTAACTGAGGCTGCCACTGACTGTTCGCACGCACACCCTCTCACGGTCGCCTCATTTACCACACTGACTGTGCTTACCCCTCCCAACTTCCAAGTGGTTGGAGCTCTGCCTTAACCCCCACAATGTGGGGGTTTCTGGCTCCAGCTGTGTAGCACTCGCTGAGACGATCATTTTGGTGTATAACAACTTGGGGTTATGCCTTACGTCTGGCAACCAGTGAGCCTGGTAAATGAGGTGACCAGTTACAGTGCGCGGGTTAAGGGACAACTCATCCTAATTGAGGCGCAAGGATACTGACGTACACGTGACTAGAACGAACCCTCATACTTCTGCTCCCGGAAGTATATGATTAGGGAAATTTTTCGAAACTCCACACGAGGTAAGAACTAACTGGTGAAGCCTCTTGCAAAAAAATAAAACTGCATAAGCGCGTTACCTAGGGCTTAATATTAAGTTATACTTCAAAATAGCACCACACGCAAATGTTGACAATCAACAATCGCTTAAGGCATATTTTTTTCAAGTTGAACTGCGGAGAGTGTGAACATATGAAATCTTAGTAAGAGTTACATGTCCAAGTCGCTCACATGACTCGTTAGGGTTCATTTATCGAAGTTCTTCAGTACTTTACGACACGTGGCGACAAACAGTTCTGACGCTCATATACGGTAATTTAATAACTGCATGCACACTCCAATGAAACAACTCAAGTGACTGTAATGGATTCAGAGAAATACGTTAGGAAAGAGATATTAGACTTCCTCAAATGTAAGGAAGTCGAGCAAGAAATCATTCATTAGTAAGACTTCGCCCAGTAAAATTTGTTACCAAAGTCAAAATTTGTCAAAATTAAAAATGACTCACCTGACCCACCTACACATACCTCGATTGCTGAGTACAGGGTGCGAGGGGAATTTTAAAACATTTCACAATTTATTACACTTTGAAACAATTCAATGTGCCGAATTTTTCACAGAATAACATTTGAAAAATACTGCAGTACTTTCAAAAATCAATAAACATTAGTCATAGTTGCATTGCATGGAAAACGCAGTGACTCGGGCATAAGCAACCGTCTAAATGTTGCAAGATTATTTGCAGGAATCTTTACCCTAAAAAAAATACAGCTCAAGAAATGACACTGCAGTTGTACGCTGCATCTGACTCTGCAGTCGCGTCTGATGTACCCATGATTATAAACACCGAGTTTTCAATAAATTAATGCGAAGACTTTAGGATCAGATTAAATGAGTTTAAATGAGTTCGATTAAGCCTCCCTCATCACAACAGAAGTGTCCTGAAGCAAGGATGGAGGCAGATTTCATTTTATGTGGATTTAAGTGAACGAGGAATCTATGCTCAATGTGTGTATCCATACCCTATATATAGAAACAGCAAAATCGAAAGAAGTATTTGAAACAAGGTACAAGCTGAAGAAGAAAGTAAAAGATGCAGAAGAAACTGACAGCAGTGAAAATAAAAAAAATGATCCGTAATATACAGAAAACATATTCTACTCCGACTGAATGAAGACCTGCCTATCCTCCAGCTCAGGACCTTAATCTTTCTCCTGGGAGTGCTAATTCCATAGATACAACAGTTGAATCCTCTTGACCTTGAGGAAAATGATTTTAGAAATGGTGAGTAGCCAAGAAAGTGATACTTCCCTATTTTTTCTTCATGATCATAGAGCTAGTACAGCTGGATACAAGGAGTACACGAAACAATTATTAAGTTCCTGATTGATTATGTACGCAATGTTAGGCCACACTTTTTATAGCAAGACGCTACACCTTCTTTTGAGCCTTTCGTAACTCAAGAATAGTTACCTTGCAACCTTTATTATCAAGTAACACTCATTGTGTGGCCTCCAAACTTGACAAATTCGAATCCTAAGGACTACTACATGAGGAGCGTTTTTAAAAAGGAGCTTAATTGCTACTCTCATGATACCATAACATCACAGAAAGCCTTGATGTCCAAATTATATTCTGAATGAAAAAGAATATCGTCAGCTTAGCCGAGGTATCGGTCCCGAGGTGGAGCAGTCGTTATAGTAGAAAAAGTTTCCCAGAACTTGAAAAAAGAATCATCAATACAACTTTTTACCCAGATGAGTTTCCTCATATATTTGTATTTGTATAAAATATAGCTGAAGAATGCACAGCAACTGCCCTCAAATACCCCTCGCAACTGCGCGCATCGTCGAAATGCTTTGTCTCTTCCTATCTTCATCAGATAAAACGACACGAAGTTTTGTCACTTTCTCTATTTTCACCAGGTAAAACGACACAAAGTTTGGTCTCTTCTTATTTCCACAAGATAAAAGGACACAAACACTCATTTACAATTTCTGTGGACCATGTCCCCCTCAACTCGGTCGGCGCCTTCCCGCGAGCTACGCTGACCATCACCGTGCTCTCTCAGATCAAATGACTTGGAAGCACTAAGAAGCAATCGAAGGCGGCTGATGACGATGCCGTCAGCAGAGGAAGTGGGACGTTTTACTTGGTCTTGATGAGGAAAATAGATCTTTCGCAGCAGGCTCATGACGTGCAGCAAACGACATGCTCACAAATATATGAAGTTAGCAGAAAATTCAAGGCTTTGTTTCCATTAGAAAAATGTTTTCAAATAGGAATGAAAATTAACTATGGACCCAGGATAACGTAGAATCTTAGCCCATGGTGAGTTCCCACGCATGATACCCTGCCCGCAGAAACGGGTAATTATAAATTAAGAAGAAGAAAAAATAAAGAAGAGATAACGAAAAAGTTATAAGACCTAGAAAAAACGAAGTAAGCACGAAAGACAAAAGCCTAGTAGCTAAAGCTGATGTAATCTAACAGTATCCCTCCTGGGGCGCCAGTCCCCGTAGTATAAAATAGAGAACATTAACTAACCTAAGCCAGAGGGGACATGAGCCCAGGAACTTATCCCAGCCCCTGAGGAGGAATGCTCACAATAAATTTTCACTAAATCGTGAAGTAAAATTTCTTCATTGATGTTTGAGTTTCGTTTTCTCTTCAAGAGCTTCTCTGATAAGAAATTGATTAGTTGATATTAAGTTAGCTTCAGTCTCCTTTACCTTAACAAAGAAGTTCAAAAAAAGAGCGGATGAAGGCACCATTTAGTATAGACTCATTAAGTAGTAAATTTCCGAAGGTAAACTGAAAATTGCAAGTGAAACATTAGCAGAAGAAAAGAATCGAAATGAACAGAGAATACAGGAGAGTGATGCACTGAAGATCAAAAAAGAGAAACGACAAATGTTTTGCGTCTCAAAAAATAAATCCACGAGAGATTCAAACTACAGAAGCAACAAGCCTTTGATTCAGCGCAATACGCTCTGATCTGCGCATGCGTCGACCAAAATAGCAACTCAAACGTCAGTCAGCGCTCACCATGAGCGCATTTGCGACCTTCAAAATGTAACAATGCCGGTACAAGCAGGTGGCAAGTTATTTATACCAAGGGCATTTGAGTTGTTTATCATTGGAGCTCAAACGTCAAAAATAACTCTCTATATAGCGCTATCATTTCATCGCTTCTGTTTCGCAGCGCAGCTTGAAGACTTAATTACTCGTTTAAAAATAGCCTTTGATATTAAAAGCAGGCGTGCACTTTCCAACTCGGGAAAATTTGTATAGAAATAGCGCCTGCTATTAATAATTGACTCATGTACGGGAGTCCTCAATCCTTTACCGTTTTACTGCGTTGTTTTCAGAGACTGCATGTCAAACGACCTAAAAAGTTTTCATGTTAAACTTTTATTCAGCAGATCGTATATAAAAGTGCAAATCGAATTGAAAAATTAAGTTAATTATGAAACAACACCTCATATAAGGCAGGTAATGACAAAATAACACCTCATTAGGCAGATAATGGAAAAGATTAGATTAGATTATAAGTTAGTTTAAGCCTCCCTAACCGCTACAAAAAAGAGCGTATCGAAGAGAGGAAGGAGGAAGGCACCATTTAGTATGGAGATAAGAGAATGAGGAATCTATGCAGAAGGGGCATAGAAACAGTAAAGTTGAGAAAGAAGTTCACGAAACAAGATAAAATTTGAAGAAGAAAGTCAGAGGTGCTGAAAAACAGGACAGTAGTGAACCGAAAAAAGGTGGTCCTTAACATAACAAAAAAACATTTTATTTCAACAAAAAGAAGGCCTACCTAACTCTCAGCTTGGGCCCTCACATTTTTCCCCTGGGAGCGCTAATTCCCATAGATACAATACTGTATCCCCCTGAGGGGAGATAATGGAAAAATAACACACCGAAATAATAGCTTACAACATAGTTATTGACTAAAAGCTCCTCACAACGCAGTTAGTGATGAAATAATACTCAATAACGCGGTCACTGGCGAAATAACACATCATAATGAAGTTAGTGTCGGAAATACACTTACACTCATAAGCGTTCAAACTTTTAGTCACTCGATAGAATTTACTGCTCGTGTGGTTAGAGTTAGTTTATTAGTTAGTTTAAGCCTCCCTATCCTCAACAATGAGATGTAAAGAGAGGAAGGAAGAAGGCACCATTTAGTATGGAGTTAAGGGAACGTGGAATCTATGCAGAAAGGGCACAGAAACAGAAAGCTAAGAAAGAAGTTCATGAAACAAGAAAAAGTGGAAGAAGAAAGTGGTAGGCGGTGAAAAACAGGACAGCAGTGAACCGAAAAAAAGATGGTCCGTAACACAACAAAACCTATTCTATTTCAACAAAAGAAAGCCTACCTAACCTTTAGCTCGGGCCCTCACATTGTCCCCCTGGGAGCGCTAGTTCCCATAGATACAATAATTGTATCCCCCTGAGGGGCCGTGTGGTTAGAGTGAACGCTTCACATGTTAGCTAGTATAGCAAGTATGTGCAAAGTTCACGTTTCAAAACGAATGATTCTTTAACACTTTGACTGCGAGTACTAAATATCAAGTTCAATGCTAAACTTAAATCTAGAGTCAATTCTGGTAACCTTATTTGGAAATACCGAACATGAACTGGATCGTGCCTTCAGTGTTTATGAAAATTGAATTTACGACTTCTGGTCAGTCAGCAGCATTATGAAAATTACCTCCGTGTACCACCGGTGGCGCACGTCGCAGTCAAAGTGTTTATCAACTTCTACAAAAACATCTCGTAATTTGAATTGCTCAAAAATATTGCCTCAATATAACAAATCCATCTGAGGTCGATCATTAGGGACGATTTATTAGGAATTCATTTTCGTTTTGTGCACATAAAATTGTTCCCCGTTTTTATCATAAAATGTGAACCCAAAAGTTGAGTTGATAAGCATGGTTACAGACTTTGATGCACTAAGCTATCAGCTTTCAGTGTTCTTATAATTGAACGCCATTTAATTGCCGTGAGTAGGACTTACGAAGAATGAGATTACGTAACTTCTTTTTACAAGCTGCATCTTACCTCAACATGCATAAATTCGCCAGAACTTTCTTGGAAAAAGAAATTTACTTTTCAGAACAATCGCTACGGAATGATAAAAATTCAGGTCAACGGAAAAATTATGCTAACAAGATTTAGCGCAAGAAATGCGAGACTTTTCTGCTCATGAACATGAGCTCAAGAGGTGGCTCTAGAATGTCCTGTGTCTGTCTGCTCGACAGCAAGTGTAGCTGGTCATTTACTTGCAATCTGAGGAGTACTGAAATTCAAAGACTATGAAAGATAATGAATTCAACCTAACTTTGCCGGCGGCTTCAATTCAAGAAGGAGAGTGAACCCTAAAATAAGAAAGTTCAAAATCTGCGACTGTGTGTACCAGCTTTTACTTCCTGACAGCAAAGTTACATTTCCCCCGTCGTATTCAATAGGTTGTCTTGAATTCGATTTGATTTCTCGCCCTCGTATCTAAATAGAGAAATTAAATTTCGAGATCATTGTCGGGTCGCTTATAACTTCCCAGAATTAGCAGTGAAATATAGCGTACAAAGAGTTATTTTATTTGGATACGCAGGACGCTAACAAAAAAATGAAATAATGGGCATCCCATCACGAACGTGATCAAAATTATTTGAAAAGTTTAAAAACCTTTTGACGGAGATCATGAAGATGAAACGTATACGTGACTGTCATTGCATTTTTAAAATGATGTTCTTGATGTACCCGCCAAACAAAATCTGTTATTTGGATAATCTAAGGTTTCAAATCCCTTCCCATATTCTAAATAAAAAAAAACAGTTCTGAGCCCTATATACATTGAATTTCGAGAAATTTCGAACAGTGTTTTGCATTGACAAACAATTTCATCGCTAATTGCACTTTCTCTGTCATGCATTAAGCATTTGAACAACACAGCGTCACAACATGCTTTACACATTCAAAACCGCTTAAAGGATTTACGACAGCCTTATCGAACAACACCGACACAACAGCTCTTTTGTCAATAACAGTTCAATAAAACAGGAAAGTGGAGAAGCTTCACTAGAATAACACAGAAGCGTTTCCATGATGAACACAGCGAGTGCGAGGATAAAGAAAGCGGCGCTGTCGCTGCCACGTCAAATACTCGCTGGCCAACAAACACATTTTTATTTACAGCAGCACAGCACGACCAATAACACGAGGTCTCCGGCACCATCACTCCGAACTGAAAAAGTGTCCATGGACCTCCCACCCTCCCATCTATTTTTATTTGCCTTTGATGTCCTCACTTGCTTCCTTTCTCAATGTCTTCCTTGTTGGGTTCTTTTGATGGTCGCTCTGCACTCCAATACGATTCCCTCGAGCGCAAGTTAGATTTGAAAACTTTTAATGGATATAGTTAAATGACCCAAGCACTCGTTTCCATCTCTCCTGGTCTCTTGAGTTTATTACTACACATTCTGAACATCATATCACCTTGGCTTCGTTTTTCTTTTCTTTTAAGGCGCTTGTAATTATAATTAATCGTTTTCCTTTGCTGTTTGCAGAGTGTAACTGAACAATTAATCAACGAAAGCCAGGCAGTAAAGCAAGGAGAGTAGATTAGATGTTAATTTAAGCCTCCTTAACCGCAACAAAGGCGTTCCAAAGAGAAGTAGGAGTTAGACAACATTTAGAACGGACTTATGGAACGCAGAATCTACACACAAGATGCATAGGAATAGTTAGTTGAAAAAGACGTTCCTAAAACAAGATAAAAGATGAAGAAGAAAGTCCTAAGTGATGGAAAACGAAACAGTATTGAACTCAAAAAAGATGGTTCGTTTCAAAACAAAAAACCTACTCTATTTGAATAAATGGCAAGCCTACCAATCCTTTAGCTCGGGCCCTCGCATTTTCTCCCTGAGAGCGCTAATTCTCATAGACCCAATAGTTGTCCCCCTGAAAGGAAAAGTAAGGAGAATTTATACTTTTTATGGCAATGCTATGGCAAGCAACAGCACTGACTAACCCTTCATCAGATAACATTTGCCCTATGACACGACCACGTTTCCGCATGGAGGAAAAATGCCGGGACGCGTTGGTTTACACGTACAGTGTGCCGCTCTGCTCCCCGCCAGGCACGGCTGCTGTGAAGCGTGAGTGGCGGACATTAAATGCGAGCACGGCCCGGATGGTGCCCTGTTGTGTGTACCCTTGCGCCCTCTACGCAGAAAAATACTAGTAAAAGAAAGAGGAAACTTAAATAGTGATAACTCGTATTATAGTTAAAGACAGCGTTTGTTAACTTACACGTTTCTTTTTTTAATTAACGTTGAGTACACAAATTTTAATTGTTGGGTTACAGCACTTATACATGAAACTTTTAAAACCTATAGCTGAATGAGTTGGAAGTAGAACAAACATACAGAATCTATCATAAAAGAAGAAACCAATGAACAATTTCATGGATTTAAAAAAAAACGTTGAATAATATTTCTGGTAGTGCGAGTTCTGGAGCAGCCAGTCTGCCAGTGTGCTACGGAAAATAAAGGACCAACACATATGCCATCACTGAAATTACATGAAGCTTACTTTGAGCATTGCTATTTTACAATATAAATTATGGCTATATTAGTTTAAGACTCTCTACCAAGCCTCAACAAAGGCGATTTCTAGAGAGCGAAAAGTAGGGAACATACAGCGCACTGTACAAACCGGGCAATCTGTACACAAGTTGAGTTCCCACATCAACTCTGCGCATAGAGACAGAAAGCAAAGAAACAAAAAGAAGAAAATACAAAAAAGAAATATTGAAAAATGCTTGAAAATTGCGAAAGTAATGCGAACACTAAAGATAGAAGCCCCGAAGGTCTATCTACAGGATAGCTGAGGTAACCTAACAGTATCTCCCATGAGGTTGTCAGTTCCCATACCTTACGACAGACAAACCTGACTAACCTAAGCCTTATGCCTACCTCATGCCTCCTGAGGGACATAAAAGAATTTCCATTAGCTCTCGCCATTCTTTTTGCTTCTTACAATGCCTTAAAGCCTCCGTGTTAATGCTTACCATAATACCCGTACATTCTTCTTACTAAGACTCGTATAGGTTTACGAACACGCGACTGTATGAACGTTAGGTAATCTACGAGTATTTTGGTTTGAGGCTTCGCTCTGTAGTTTTAGGGGATGAATATGATCTTTTTAAGTTATGTTGGCTGGCGAAAAGCATTGTAAAAGTAGCAGACATTGTGAAATGAAGGCGCCTGAGAAACAAATGTATAAGTATTTCAAAAAAGGAAATAGCAATAAAGAAGGCACATGTGTGTACATGAGAAAAGAAAAGTGGTGAATAAAAAAGTAAATCTAAAGCTACACGTGAACTTAAAATAACGTGGGGAAAAAATGAGCGTGCACTAGAACTGCCTCGTAGAGGATAATAGAACAGAGCTAATGAAATAGTTGACTCAAAAAATAGAACTAAGTATGCGCAGCTGCTGGTAGTGGCATTTGTGTCTACGCAAATTATTCTTTCACTCCAATTCATGAGACTTGTCGAGAACGAGAGCTGCTCTACAATATATTTCATGCAGTATCACGTTGAGATTGTGATGCAGAAGCTAACACGATGTATCCCCCGATTACTTTCATCTATCTTATCTTTACCGCCTCGCTGGCGCTAAAATTCACGCTTTTTTTAGCACCTGCCGCCCGCTAGAAGGGGGAGTGAAGCGTTCCATCTTTAGGACATCCGGGGTGCTGGGTTAATCAACCGGGGTCAATCATCTGGGGTGCCGGGTCAATCAACCTGGGTTACGGATCAATCATCTGGGGTTACGGATCAATCATCTGGGGTTACGGATCAATCATCTGGGGTGTCGGGTCAATCATGCAGAGTGACGGATCAATCATGCAGAGTGACGGATCAATCATTCAGAGTAACAGGCCATTTACGCGCATTAATAATATGCTTGGAGAGCGTGAACTCATGAAGCGGAGCTGTTTTTTGCTTCTGATTACTAGTGACTCATTGTGTTTTATTGATATAATTCAAGTCCGTGCCTGAGAACTGACGAGTGAAGTGAAGCCGTAAGAGAATTGCTTGTGTTTTCTGCTCCAGATTACTAGTGTCATTGAGTTTAGCTGTTGTTGGTTGTTGCCGGTTTTTGACAGTCGAAGTTTTTTCGCACTACCTGAACCTGTGTGATACAGTGCTAGTTTTTTGCTTGAAAGTTAGAATGGCTCGTGGTACGAATGAGAACGAATGCCCAGGTATGACTGTTCTCAAGTGTAAAAGTGCGAGATGTGTGTGGATATAAAGTATTTTAAGGATGTGAGAGAACCGAGTCAAAGAGAGATGAAGAGGTTAGTGTTTGACTGCCGCGGGGGCAGAGTCGACTTGAAAGCGAAAGTGAGGGCAAAGAATGAATGTTTGAAGGCAGAGTTAGCTGTTTTGAGAAATGAACACTAGAGAAAGAGAGAAGGCTGAAAAAGAAGTAAATAAGAAGGATGCAAGCGATGCGAGTGTTCAATAGTGAAGCAAATGATACTGTTTAGTGTATGAAAGAAATGGAAGCAAGGGGCAGAAAGGATGCGGAAGCGCCAGGTGCAAGAGAGAAGATACAATGACTATAGATCAAAGTGGATGAAATAAAGATGAATGAAAAGAACTAAGGAATGCTAGATAAGAGCAGAAGACAAGAGTGCAAATAAGAGTTGGATCGGAGATTAGACTATGGAGACATAGGATAGTTAAGCAATGCAAGCAAGTACGTGAGTTGAGCGGAAGTAATGATTGCACTTGTATGAGAGGAAAGGAGTGAAAGAAATTGTTGCACATGCTGAGGTGATAGATAGGATGAATGGAGGTATGGTAATGGTGCAAGGTGGAGGAGATAGGCCGACAGAGTGGGAAGGAAAGTAGCACGCATTAATGCGATTATGAAAGGGGTTGAGTAAAAGAAGCATGTCTGAGTAGCTGTAACGAGTTTACTGAGGATGCCTGCCTGTAGAGAAGGCAAATAAGGAGGTGAACGTAGATTTCCATACGCAAATTTTAAGAAATTATGATTCAGGAAGCGGAGAGCGAAGGGAAGCGTGAAATAGGTCAAGGCTTCTTGGATATGGATGGTCTAATTTATGTGAGTGCTTCTCAGGAGATGGAGTCCACATTTCACAAGACGGTGAGATAAATCTATCAAAAATGTATATTCTATGGATTAAAGCCCAACATATCCTTATAGAAGGAGGAAAAGAGTGAGAAAAAGAGCAAGGCATGCACAAATAGTTGTAGCGGAAGTGTAGTAAAGTTTGGATGCATAAATGTATTAATGTGCGTTGATTGAATTTAGGAAAATTAGAGGGTCTTGTAGATGAACTTGAAAAAGGAGGAGTGCAGTGCATATATGTAGGTGCAGAAGCGACAGAGATGCGAAATATCAGAATGAAGACCAAGTTACAAGATATGATAGAATCGTCTTAGTGTGTAAGGAAAATAAGTATCAAATGATAAGTAAATGACGTGTGGACTGGTAGAAAAAAAAGTGATAAAGTCGAACTGATGGTAAATAATGACTAGAATTTAAATTGAGAAGAAATATGATTCAAGAATGAACCCGAAAGGGAGGTTATTTTGTTGATGAAGTGCGAGAAAATGCAAGCAAATGAATGACTTATCTTGGACGTACATTAAATGCAAACTGCACGGCACCTCGCACACGGAGAGAAGGTAAAAAGTACTCTACTTGAAAGAGTTGTGTATGAGTGTAACAGGTGCACAGTGGCTGCTTTGGATGGCATCAGCGTGCACGCAGGTAAACTTGGTAAAAATTTGAATGAAAATGGGCAGAGATTAATTAATCATTGTGCAAAAAAGGAACTTGCGAACCAAAATGTTACACTAGAAAATGGCTTGCATACAGTACGTGGGAGAGTCAGAAATGGAAGGCCACAATTGACTACAATATAAGTGAACTGTGAAGTAAGAAAGCTTGTAATGGAAATATTTACACTATAAATATATATCTGAATGAAGATAAATTGGATACCGATACTGATCTCCAGATGCTTGTTTTTGAATACAAGTGGGATTGAAATAAAGGAGATGGAGAAAATAAGCAAAATGAAAGAAAACTGGCGCGTGGAAGTCGCATATACTGGGAAGAATTTGGGAATGAGCGGTGTAAACTTAAGTGGATGAGGGATGTAAATACGAATGTTTGAACAATGAAAAAACAACTACCTTATATACTGCTGCAGAACAGATTATTGGAATAATGAAATGCAATGGAAGTACCGTCGGGCAAAATGTTTACGACATTAAAGAACGAAAGGAAAGAAAAATGTCGAATAAGGACGTAAAACGCGGAAACAGTTCGAATGACGTATGATTACAGAAAACGAATGGCAGAGTACATGGGATGTGTACTAAAATCCCAAAAAGAAAGCCAAGGGACTTGTCTAGAGTGTTCAATGGTGTATATACGAGACGAAAACGAAAAATACCAAGTTAAAAATAGTGTACAAAAAGGTCCAGATCGAAGGAAACATTGGCATAAATTTATAAAAGGTAAAATACAGGTAGTGATTTAAAAATTCATGATTTGAATGGATGCACAATGTATTACATGATAAAAATGGTGCAAGCAGTTGAGAATTATTGGGAAGATATTGGCGGAGTTAACGAACGAATGATAGATGAAGAGCCAATAAACTCTTTGATTGGTGTTCTTGAGTTTCCTTATGGAAGCCGAAAACGGATGTGAGATTGAAACAGTTTAAAAAAGTTGAAAAATAAGAAAGCAGCTGGTTCTGGTAAAACTCCACGTGAGTTTCATGGGAACAGTGGTGCAAGTGTGATTGACATGTTAAAAAGTTTGGTGAGATACGAGGGAGAGAAAGATTTTCAGATAAATGGAACAAATGTAATTCGCTGTAACATTAGGGCGGGCATTGAAGTGTGAAAGAGTTGAAAGCCATAGACCTATTGCTCTGACTAACACAGTGATTACGAATTTCTGTGGTATACTGATTGAAAGAATGGAATGTGAAGTGGAAAAGTAGGAAGAAATGAGCGAAGAACAAAATGGCTTCAAGAGAAACAAACGTGAAGGTAGTGTGATCTAGTGTTGTATGCCAGTGGTGAGCATGAGACCACGCTCCGTCTCGTAGAGTGAATTAAACTACGTAAGCATGCTTCTGTGCTAAGAAGCTGTGTTCGCTTAAGACTCATTAGGCATTCATTGGACATTATGCTTCTGGTATGACAAACTCCGGAGATGGACAACATCGCCGGGAAATGATTGTCCTTATATTTGCTGAATTAACAACAGCGAGAGCAACATGATTTAATTACTGTGAAAACGGTGAGAAATACACCGCGTGAAGGATGCAACCTATGGTTAGCGTTATAAGTAATCTCAAAACCTTCAACAGATGTGGCCAACGATTGAGAAAAAACTTTATTTCAGGGCTGTATTTCAGAATATACTAATGCCTAGAGCGAGTTGAAAAAATTACGCGGATTTTCTTGAAAATTTACCAATTATGTTTTTCCTATAATGCGGAAAATCTATTTGAGCTTGTTTAAAAGTTGATACAGGCATTGGAACTGATGAAAAAATCGTTTGCGAGGTAAGTTGTACGTATATTTTATAATATTTCGTTCAATTATTTGTTTTTAGATTTCTAAAGAATGTTTTCATCAGATTCAAAACCATTGTGATTTCGGAAGAAATTTGGAAAACAATCACTCTTCTCCGTCAGGGTGGTCTGTCGAAAAAGGTAATCGTTGCCAAGCAACGTGTATCATCGTGAACTGTCTACAAGTTGATTAAAACAATTCAATGAGACAAAATCCATAGTGGCGAAATCCCTTGTCAGGAACAGACTGTCGCCGGTTCGTCAAGATAGTGCTTTAGTGTGCTACTCGTTACGGGAAAGGACTGCCAGCAGTTCAGAGCTCGCGCTAGAAAAGGAGAGGGATGGTGTCCATGCCTCAGCGCGACTATTCGACGTCGACTCTTCGATAACGGACTTGCTTCAAGGGGAGGTGTGAAGAAACCTTTTTTGACGGCAAAGAACATCTAAGACCGGCTCAATTTTTGCAGGAAGTACCAGCATTAGACCGCTGAAGGCTGGGGCAAAGTCATTTTCTTCCATGAATCTTCGTTCTCCATTGTTGCCCGCACGGGAAGAGCCTCATGCGACGAAGGAAAGGCGATAGATTTAACAAGGAGTGAGTCGTTTCAACTGTCAAGCATCCTGTCACTCTTCACGTCCGGGGTTGCTTTTCAGGTTAGGAAACTGGAGCACTAACGATTTTACCCAAAAACACAGCAATGAATTCGGCATGGTAGCTGAAAGTCTTAAAAGATCATCGCCAACCAACTAGGGTTCACACCCCGGGATCCCGGATGATTCGGGGCTGAAATTTCCCGGTTCGGATAATGCCTTTTTTTCCGGGAATTCCCAGGATTTTAAGTAGTGTATATATATATATATCAAGATCCGAATGAGAAAATAGTTTAAAACCATGCTGCTTAATGTAATTAACCAATTAGAGAACTCAAGATAGGACTTTGGTATTTAAATCTTATTGCAATTTACATCAATTAACAGTATTGTCTACACTATCTCATAAAATAGTTTAACTAATGAATTAGAATATATCCTGCGGTCTGGTTTTGCAGGTAATAAAGAATAGATTGTTATCGATATTCGATACGATGGCAACGGCCGATGTTGTGAGAGACTAAAGCCTTTGTGTGGCAATACTATGTTAAAGATGAAACTGGAGAAAGTGCGAAGTGTATAAAGTGCGGTAAGAGTTAACATTGCCAAGGCAGGCCTACCAGTGGTTTGTTACGTTACCTCAAGAGTAAATACAACACAGTGAAGCCTGAAACTGTAGACCCAGTTGCGTCAATTAGTAGCTCAGAAGACAGAATTAGAGTTGGAACAAATCGCCCTTATGCAAGGAAGAGCAGTAGTGAAAGTATTAAACTAAAACATACAAATATAACAAGTTTCGCAAAGGTGCATCAAAGTACTCTGAAAGAATAAGTGACCAAGCTCGTATAGCAGTTGATGGCGTGTCAGTAAATACAGTTACGAAGAGTTAATTCTTAGAGAATCCTTCTCTGATGAAGGGTTTTCGCTCCCTAAATCACCAAATACTGAGATGCATGGGCATGGGCAACAAATTGCAATAGCATAAATGTGAAAATATGAAGAAATCCCGGGATCCTCATTTTGTCCCGGAATTGCAAACCCTACTTCCAGCCTTATAGCTGGTCAGTTTCACGACAAAGAATGGGTTTACCACGTGATGGCGCAAAAGTGGCTAGAAGTTCCTTGATGGCAATGGAGTAAAGATTTTAGGTCCTTGGCCTGAAAATTTGGCTGATCTGAATCCGATCAAAAATTTGTGGTAGATCATCAAAAACCAAGTTAACAAGAAGAAGCCAACTAATTTAGCGCAACTTGGAGCCTTAATCGAAGAAGAAACAAGGTCCCTCGATCATAATATCACTGAAAAATTATTTAACAGCATGTCAAAGCGCATCAAATCAGTTTTGAAGAAGCGCTGTCAACATTAATGATATTGGGAATAATTACTTTTTAGTTTTGCAGGTTATTAAAAATGGTTTGTGGGCAATATATGTTTTTATTTATCCTTTATAGTGTTTTCCGGAAACCACTAATTAAAAACTACGCAACTATACAGTTTTAGTTTGACCAGTAAAATAGAAAAAATCACTTTTCCTAGAATCATTGGCCACACCTGTACATATAAAAAGCCGCCTGCCTAACCCCACGAGCCAACGTGTTCGAATGTAGCAGTAGGGGAAGCCCTAACTGACTCGAACCGATCGTGCGCATCCTGAGGCCAGAACGCATTGCATTCCATCATCCCAACGACTTCGAAACAATGGAACACGCTTCATCTAATACTCCCGACGTCGACGCCGAGGAATGTTATTTTATAATAATGTTCTTATGCCATTATTTGATTAAATTTCTCAGATACTCCTAAATTATATTAGATACCATCAATTTAATTAGATAGGAATCAGTGCTTCTGTTGCAAATAGAACTTCAATACATTACCATCAATGGACTTTACTTACTCGTGAGGCTCGATTTTAACAGTTACATAACCGTCATGTTCCATTCCTGAAGTTGAAGGCGCGGCCCTCACCGGGGCAAGCGGCACTCAGGACCGGACGGTGGTTGGAGGAGGTACTTGTCCCTGCCCAGCCTGCCCTCTAATGGCTTAGGCGAGGGGTTCTCAGGCTAAAAATCCGTTAATGTTAAGGAAATCAAAATTAAGTGGACGTGCTATATTAAATTCCATTCGAATCGCCAACATAGAACCCACGAGCAAGATGAGTAGTCTTTGTTATATGTTTCCACATGAACAATGAGCAAAATTTCCATCAATTATTCACGCATAGGTACATATATTTGACGAATGTCTTCAGCGTGCGTAGTACAGGGTGGGGCAGAAAAACCTATCCGATTTCAAATCCCTTTTTCTCAGAAGAGGGAGCAGGTAGAGTAGTCGGGTAAAAACCGTTAGAAAGCCGGTTTTATGCCATTTGTCAGTAGTCAACATGCCTTGGTCTGGTGAACATCGTGCTTTTGTTATTGAGCGGTTTATCGAATGCGGCGGTTCGATAATTGCTACACAACGTGCTTTTCGAATTCATTTCGGACTCGGGCGTCATGATCCTGTTCCACATCACGCTACGATTAAAGTGTGGGTGTCAAATTTTAGACAGACGAGTTCAGCATTGAAAAAGAAGTCGCCTGGACGTCCCAGGACAGCAACAGGACCTGAAAACGTGGCCAATGTGAGAGCCGCGATTGAACGTTCCCCGCGTCGTTCGGCGCGAAAACATTCGCTCGCTTTGGCGATTTCCAACCGCAGTATTCGGCGCATTTTGCACCGGGAGCTCAAAATGCATCCCTACAAAATGGTTGTTGCACAGGAATTAAGTGAAAGGGATTTTGAAACCAGTACGAACCTGTGTCGCGATCTCCGAGAATTCCCAAACGACGATGTTGTGCTCTTCACGGACGAAGCCCATTTTCACCTTTGTGGTGCCGTTAACAGGCAGAATTTTCGATATTGGAGTGACGAAAATCCTCGAGAAATCCATCAGGAACCCCTCCATAGCCCAAAAGTGACTGTGTGGTGTGCTCTTTCCCGCCTAGGCGTCTGGGGGCCTTACTTTTTTGAAGAAAATGGGCAAACCGTAACGGTCAACAGCGGGCGCTATTGTTTCATGCTGGAAAATTTTCTTAGACCCAAAATGAAAGAAAATGGCGTGGAAAATGTGTGGTTTCAACAGGATGGTGCAACCGCCCACACATCGCGACGATCAATGGACATTCTCAGGGAACTGTTTCCCGGTCGCCTCATTTCCCTGAGAGGTGATCTTGGCTGGCCGCCGCGCTCACCGGATCTCACTCCATGTGACTTCTTCCTTTGGGGTTACCTCAAATCGAAGGTTTACCAGCATCGACCAAGGACCCTTCTTGCTTTACGAAGGGAAATTGCTCGGGCAATTGAAGAAATTCCTGTGGAAATGACGGTGAAAGTCATGGAAAGCTACCGCGAGCGCCTAAATCAGTGTATCCGCTCCCAAGGACGACATTTGAGTGATGTGCTTTTCAAAACTTAAATTTAAAAATGGCATAAAATTTGCGATATGCTAATAAAAAAAATTTTTTGACAACTTCAGTCGTTTTAATTTTATAACGTTTTGAAATCGGATAGGTTTTTCTGCCCCACCCTTTATTACCTTTGTACGTAAGATTGTCTTAGCTGCATTAGGTTCATTTTGTTGCATTATGCATTGCCTTTTGCGCTAGACATTCCGGAATTCTTTTCCTGTCGGTGATAAATCATCAGCGTAGCTCAGGTGCTCTTAATTTCCCGCTAAGGATGGCGCTGTAAGTTGTCGACGACGTTATGAGAGCTGGTACTGATTCAAACGCTACCTTAACAATAATTACATTACCACACGAATAAATATCTGATGTTTCAATATAGTTTGTCTCATTCGAGACCGGTGGCAGCTTACTAAATAATTAATAGAAGAAAAGACATTATGGTTGATGTATGATGACATTGAAAAGTCCCATCCCACCATGAAAATATGGTAATTATACTTAATGATTTCATATTAACTACCGAAGCATCTTGAAAACAATTAATGAAATATACTGAAGTGACTCGAAAAAGTTCACAATGACGGTGGAGTAAAAAAAAGAAGACATGAAATAGAGCGTCATAACTAGAGCGTCATAACTATAGAGCTGTGCCAATATGCACATGCATACAGTATATGCGCGCGCATATGAAATCATGAGCGCTTAAAATATGCGGGTTCAGGTTAGATACATGCGATTGCGGAGTGTCGTATGCACAGTACTCGCATTTAAATGCAAACAATATGCGACAAAGTCTTGCACATGCGCTGCTGAATGACCGACTTCAGTTAGTTATAACTTGTGCGATATTTTAAATATTGAACCCTAGAAGTAATGATTCTTTACGATAGTGTTCAATATTTACAATATCGAGCGTTTGTCACTAATGAAGAAAACATGAAAATAGGATCTCGCAGGATTTCAAAGTAAAACAAGGTGTAACGTTTAATAATAATGTACTTTTTAATGTTTTCAAATTGGTCACATTTTCGCTTATGGGCAAGAATACTTTCGTAATGCAAAAACACTCTTTCTATATCGTACGACACCAGGGGAACAAATTTAAATTCTCCACGTCAGAGATAGAGAGTTTACCAACTACTTCTACTTCGTTGACTTCCTCAACAGGATAGCCATGCAAAATAGAATTGACATCCTTAATCATTGGAAGATTTTCTCGTGCTAGCAATCTGGAATAAAGATGCTTTGTTCCTATCAATTCAGCATGATAGATACCATCTTGTACATTGGTTTTCCAAATGCCGTATAACTAACACCAGGAAGGTTACTCCCCGGTCGAGCCGGTACCCATTTCAGCTATGTGGGTAGAGTGGGGTATTGTGTTTGAATTTTCTTTTTACCCAGCTCGGAAAATCGCCGCGCAGCGCCGGGATTCGAACCCTTGCCACTTTCACGGAAGGGTGCGTTCTCAACCGCTTGGTCACGGCGAGCACAAAATGTTGGTTTCGTAAGTTAAATGAGACATGGACCCCAAACTACCAGCTTTCGATCATTTTATGGTAGATGAAAATGGATAATTTCGGTTAACTTTATGCTGAACCAAACGGATTATCTTCGTTATTCCTATCTATCGAGCTGCAGTAGATATTTTGACAATAACAGTGTATACTCTTATTAGATTGCATGACAAACTTACAGTTTTCGGGCAATAAGTATTATACAGATTTCCGTCCCGAAATTCATATTCTGGGAATTCATTCTTCAAAGTATCATTCTAATGTAAAATTCAAAGAATCATCATGCTAATGTAAAATTAAGCATTGAATCTTCAGAGAATCGATTCATTGACCAGTCTGGTGCGCAACTAGGTGAAGTGAATTTAGGTTAAACGTAACTAAACACCATCAAATAGCATTGATGATGGGATGTCCTAGAAGTCACTGAATTTATTCGGGCCCACAAACAGCTATACTCAAATGTGTCCCTTGTACTAGACTTAAGAAGCAATCTACTGCTGTATCGCTTGTGGCAAATGAATCGTTTAACAAGCTTAGGGACACCCCTGCAAGGTAGAGCGCCCGAGGAAGCAGAGTATCCCGAAACACTAATGAGGGTGGTTGGCTTAGCGAGATCACAAATATTGGTGGTCCAATCTTTAGGTTCATAGCTTTTAGCGATGAACCCTCGTTATTATAAAATGGCTTTTAATAGTGGCAACATATTTAAATCATCCTAATGGATCAGGAGATACATCAGGCTCCAATTAGTCCTTGTAAACGCGATTCAAAAGTGAGCAACCTCCTCGCACATATATCATGAGCTTCAAAAGCTGGATTCCTAAGAGAAAGTAACATTATCACCATCAAGTCAAACCAGCATCTCTTTCAACAGCTTTATGATGTATAGTTATTAGCGTTTAATAGTGAAATACGTTTTTTTCACGTTTTAATTCCGTTTATGTGTAAGGGAGAATGAGAGCGTAAAGTGGACGAGATGAGATGAAACTTCTAAATGATACTGATGCTAGCGAACGTGTACGCGTGAATAATAGCCTTGAAAATGCGGGTTAGATAATGCTTCCGACACACGCTTACCGAAGATAATCATTTGATCATAATGACCGAAGTGAATCAATCAACCTTGTTATTTCATACACGAATTATATAATTATATTAGCACGTTAACCGCCATGGGTTAAACTTAAGTTCAATATTCAACTAAAATTTATTAGAGTCAATTGTAGTAAGCAATTCTGAAAATAGCAAGCATTATGTGCATGAGGCCCTTACGTAGCTTTGATTAAGAATTTATAAAAATATAGTTTGTGACTTCGGGTCGGTCCACAGCATTATGAAAATTCCCTCCGTGTACCACCGGTGGTACACGTGACGGTTGACGTATTAAGATTGTTTGTCTCATTAGAGCCTGGGGGCAGCGGATACCAAATATCCTATTGAAATGATTCATGCATAATATCGTTGGATTACCTTTGCAAGTTGAGTGTGATTGTTCTCTTGTCCCCTGATCACGTGCCTTTATTTGTCTCGTATCATCAGTGTCTTCATTAACAATACTAGCAAAGAGTCGGCCAATATTGTTCGAATGTTTCTCCCTTATTACTCGCTGGGGAAACATTGATTGGAAATTGAATATTACTGAATTAAAGTAACGTCACGTGAAATATGAAAATAAAAAATAGCATGATAATATTAAAAGATTAATATTCAATCAACTATCGAATACCAAAACTTATAAACTAGCATTCCAATTTATTTCATCTAATTTACTAGAAAATACAATTATATGACTCGACTGAATTGAAGAATCATTTAGAATATTGATACTGGTGATAAAAATGTCTTCACACGGCGTTTACATCGGCACTTCAAATTACGAAACAACCAAGTTAATTATTTATGCTTGACAATAAGATTTAAAGAAGATTTTATTCTCATCATGAAAGACTTCCGACATAAAAAAATTAAGATAAGACGCAATCAAGGATTTGCGCAGAGTGCACAGGTCTCAAGCATGCCAGACTAAAAAACTTCACAGAATCCTTCTGTGAGCGTGAGTTCCCGGAGCAAAGGGTAAATATATCCAAACAACGTAAACCTAGTGCCAATCCCAAGCCCTTTGAAAGGTAATGCAAGAACAAGCGTGGAATTCCAATAAAGGAACGAGTCTGGGCCTGCGTCACCCAGATCCTATGACGATGGAAGAAGTGCACCGACTGCGGGCGGCAGTATACCGATGACTTAACCGAGTGGTACATTTCAGGTATCATGATTGATTTCGCATGTTCGTGTTCCAAACTTCAGTAACGCACTTGAACATTTCATGGCGTATATTACTAGCTATTACAATACACCGAGTTATTTATCATAAATACAACACCAACACTCGTAATTTCCTCGAATATCGCACCCTAGAAGCTTCGTCTTCTCCATTATCTCGCTTCATATCTTTCCCCTGCGAGAAGCTCCATCAATTCTACGCTTCATTGCATTGCTCATCTTTAATGGCCGTGGTAAAATTGGGCATGAGCTCGCTGCAACGCAGCCCTTCTCGCATCTCCTGCTCCGGCTCTCATGCATCTCATTTGGAAATTTTCCTTCTCTTGGCATCAGTCAACAGCCTCATCTGTTCCTGCCAACCCCCTGCAATCCCTTCACTCCTCGCATCCCCACTCCCACGCACCCATCTCCATTTCCCCAAACCCATCCCCACTCTCGCTCACTCATTTCTCCTCCCGCTCACGTATTTCTCCTCCCGCTCACCCACTTCCACTTCCCCATCCCCACTCTTTGCCACACGTCCCCACTCCCCACATCACGCGTCGGGATTACTGGGTCACGGTATTCGTCCCTTCTTTTATTTCGTACGCGATCACGTTGTAACCTCATATCTTTCCTTGTTTTCTGGTCAATCTTTGCGCTATTACAGCACGATTTTTTTGGTCAAATTATCAATTGGAAAAACACTCATTTTTTCATGTTTAAATATGAGGTGCTGAACATTTTCGTCTTTTTAAAATAATATTCCATCTCTTTGTGAAGATAGACTGAAACGGCAGCTGTCACCACCCAAAATATTTGGTCTACGTCAATAGGAATCAATGAAACAAACTAAACGAAGAAGTCATGAGAAAGTTAGCACTTAGTAAAGACAAGGTAAACAGTCAGCAAACACTAAGCGTACGGTAGCGTATGTAAACATATGCTAAGCGTGGCCAAATAATATTCTAAAGTTATTCACGTGCATTTTTATATACCATCATTTGCAAAAGTTTAAGACCACCTACGGAATTTCACATATTTCAAGAAATATCACTTTTTGGTAGAGTTTGGTATAAGTTATGAAAGTGTGGCAGATGTAAGGATAGCCAGGCGGTCAGCAAAGTGTGTTAATGCTTCAGCTACCTCACAGCACTCACTCACAGGGGAAGATTGCAGCTGTAAGAGAGCTGAACATTTATTCCTCAGAAATAGGCAGAAAAGCCTCCCTCTCCGAAGCCAAGAGGGCTCAAATTGTGCTCTTACATGACAAAGGTTATTCTAAACGCCAGATTTCTCTAAGGATGAGCTACAGCAAAATTGTTGTCAACAATGCAATACGCAAGTTTAAAAATGATGGCCGGTATTCAGACAAGAAGAGGTCGGGGCGTCCAAGGAAAACAACTAGCCGTGATGACAACATGATGAAGCTGACTGTTGCAAGATCTCCAACAAGTTCCTGCAAGAAAATTCAAGCACGGTTGCTTCAAAGGGGATTTGAGTTGAGCATCAGTACTATTTCACCCCGTTTAAACAAAGAATTTCACCTAAATAGTTACAAGCCTGCCAAAAAAAAAAGTTAACTCCTGCCATGAAAATGAAGAGATTGAATTTCGCTCGGAGCCATCAAAATTGGACGGTTGCTGACTGGAACAAAGTGTTGTTTCCAGATGAAAGTACCTTTCAGCAGTTTGGGTCACGTCATCGGCACATTAGGCAGCCAGTGTATACTATTCCTACCATGAAACATCCACCCAGTGTCATGGTTTGGGGAGCATTTTGTCAAAATGGGACAGCTGGATTTACGTTTTACCTTTAAAACTACCATGAATGGAGAAAGGTACCTCGAGCTGTTTCAAGAAAAACTTGTATTACACATGGGAATACACCAGTGTACTATTTTCATGCAGGATGGCGCTCCATGCCATCGGGCCCGACAGGTGATTGATTTTCTGACCACAAACAACATTGAAATGCTAGACTGGCTTGTAAATAGCCCAGACTTGAATCCCATTGAGAATTTGTGGGCAGTCATGAAGAATAAGGTAGCAGCAAAGCAGCCATCGAGTTTGAAGACATTACAGGAATGCATCAAGCAAGTATGGTGCCAAGAATTCTGCAGGGAGTATTGTCAATAACTCATCAGCAGTATACCACGACGAATCCAGGATGTTATTGACAATAAAGGGGGCCACACCAAGTCCTGAATATTTCAAATGTATCATAAATTGCTAGTTATTTTTTTAGCTTATCACAATAAACACATACAGCATGAATATTTCGCATTATTATCATTTTGCTATGCAAAAACCGATATTTGGAGGGTGGTCTTAAACTTTTGCAAATGGCTGTATAATCACTGATATTGAGCGTTATGAAATAGCGTTGGTAGCTTTATCTGTTTAAGCAATTATCTTCCTTTCATCCCTCCATTCTCTGTCTTCTTTTTTGAGAATAAATGGGTAATAAACTACCATTAATCCTACATTCCGCAACATGAGCAACTCGTCGAATGAACACAACATGCCTAGATCGGTTGGAATACGAGACGGTTAGGTATAGAAATACTTACTGAGAAACACTCGGCTTCGAGGCGGTATGATCCATCTCGCAAGTGAGCCTTGCGTAGTGAAGCCATATCGCAAAGGAATTGCTATGACGGTCACCAGTCATGATCGAGGTGAATAGTCAACACAGATACTGTGTGTTACAATTTTCAAGAAGGGCATGATTATCAAGAAGATGAAATTTAAGGTAAGAGCCCGAGCTAATTAAGGAAATAGCGCTCGTGGCTATTAAGGCCGGAAAAGCTGGATCCGTGTGCCCTCTGCTTGAGCTGTTACCCTCTTAACTGGTGTCTCTCTCGAGGGAAGCAGTCTCCCGCCTGTAAGCGAGCTCCGGTTGAAATGCCAGCGACTAATTATGAAATTAACATGTGAAAATACTAACCGGAAATCTGTCTCAAGTTATTTAAATAATTCACGAAAGAATTCTACAAATAACCGTCGCAAGAAAATTCAAATTTTAACGTATTAAGATTAGGAAAAACCCGATGTAATTATTGGTCGAGATTCGTGGTATCTTCAGAAATTTGTAAGCGAAGAAAGCAGTTAATATTCAAATCATATTTATTCGAGATTTACGTACAAAATCGCATAATAAAATATAAGGAAATAATTTATTCATTCCGTCAAACATTTCAAAGCCCAGCTCCATGCTTAGCAAGTCAATCTATAAAAAATTTAATAAGCAAAAATTCTGTCAAATTTGAAAAAAACACGTATTTCAATTAAATATGAACATTTAAATTTGCAACGGAAATTAAGTATTTATTGTACTATTAAGGACGGTTTTTTCTTTCGCTATCACTAGGGATTCTAAAATACGCAAGTATTAATCATTAGAGGCAGTACGTAAAATTTTAAAATCATCTTCTGCTTTGCGGTCGCAGCACTGTTCGCTGTGAAGGTGAGGCGGTTGGGTCATAAATCTTCCACGGTAGCTGATTCCACGGTGCTGGGCAATCCTCACGTAGAATGGTGAAGTCGTCACGCCGACAAAGCCAGATGTACATTGTACACAACTAAACTTGCAGACAAAGGATGCCGGCATTCGTGAGAGAATCACGTCCTTGTCGCGGAAAAATGAGCCAACTTTCAGAGAATTGACGGAAATGTCAAATAGTTTCACGGCAGGAAAATGGTGTTTGAAAAGGACCTCCAAATTCCTTGACATTGTATCAGTGAAAATTTCAAAATACGGGAAAACACAATAAAGACATTGAAAAGACGTTCATTTTTTAATTTGAAAATGAACTATAGATGAAGGAAATCAAACCCGTTTTGACAGAAAATTTTCTCAGGAACGTAAATTCACCGCGCAAGTCTATATAGTTCGAACAAATGTTATAAGCTCGATTCAATAAGGTCTTGGTAGTATTAATTTTGAACCTATAGTTGCAGAAAATAAAATGAAACTTAAACCCAATGCAGTAGAAGTAGTTTTCCAAAAAATAGAGGATTTAAAAGTGCGGCTCATTCGATTGATTTGGGAACCTAAAAATGATAGGAAATTGTTGCCTCAAATTTTGACGGTAAATTTTTTAGAAGGGTGCCAAGAATTGAAATAGTCTCGGAACTTGGAGACAGGGCTAGAATATTGAAATAATAAAAAAAGTATCGTCAATGTATCTTCGGTAAAATATGAGTTTAAAACTTGAGGGGCAATCAGCAAGCCCTTTTTTCCCCAAAGGCTAATAAAAATAATTGCCAACGTTCCCTAAGGTAGACCCATGCCAAAACCTTCAATTTGATTGTACAATGTGCCAGCAAAAAATAGACACCCAGTTCAAAACTGAAAATTCAAGTAGAGTATTAAATTGAGTTCTACTATCCACTCATGATATCTTCCGATGGGGTCTCGGTACTGGTCCGTGACAGCGTAGGAACGCGGAGAAGTTTCGTAAGCAGAGCCTCACAAATGCTTCAAGGTCCTCACTGACGATAAAATTCCTTGTACCTTCAGGTCGGTTCTTTTGGCACTCAATAATGAATTGATGCGCTGGCCAGTTGTATCTCCATATTCCTAGCGCTATTTTGGGATTGCAGATCCCAAAGATTTTTTATTTTGGTTGCATGTCCTTATGAGTAATCATAGCTCACGCCCCCACTCCTCGTCACACATCCCCACTCCCCACCACACATCCCACTCCCCACCATACGTCCCCACTCCCCACCACACATCCCCATTCTTCATCACACATCCCCACTCTCCACCACACATCCCCACGCCCCACCACACATCCCCACGCCCCACCACACATCCCCACAACCCCACCACACATCGCCACTCTCCACCACAAATCCCAACGCCCCACTACACATCCCCACTCCCCCCACATCCCCACGCACCGCCCAACAAAGCCCCACTCAAGCGGCGTGTTTGGAAGGCGACACAATCGCAGGAATTGCGGGCAGAGCGAAGCAAACAAACATGGCGGCGGGGGGCTGGCCAAGTAATTGCTCCCCTGCCATGTTCGTCCACACGAGTAATTATGACGAGCGTCGGGCAACTAAACTAACATTCACAGCAACTTTGAGTAACCTAATAGGATAATCTGTAACATCGGCTCGACAACTCCTGTAATTACTGAGGTTTAAATCTCAACCTACAAACGATGGACATCGGAAAATACTCAACCTACATCGGAAAATACTCAGCGAATGCCATTTCGATATCGGGTAATTTATCCAGAAAATCGCACAAACATCGAGTTTTAAAATTCAACAGACCGGACGATCAGCATTTTAAAAAGGACGCTTTAGATCTGCTGTCAGAACTGGGGCGTGAGGAATTAGAGCGTCGAATTGAGCTCTGCAATATGACTGCTGCCAGTCTGTGTGGGCGCGGAGGAGCTGACTAACGAGCGATACAGCCGCCATCCATCGCGCGCTGTTTATTTGTTCTAATTAATGTCCGCCTCCAGATTTATAGCCGCATCACTGGGGTAAATTGATGCACCCCTAATAAAAGGATATGGATGCACACTTGCGTCTCGTATACTTATAGGTACTGGTTTTATTATTAGCTTTGGGAGTTTTCCACTCCACAAAATAAATTAGATCTGATTAGGTTGGATAAGCTACACTCGCAAGCAAAATTTTGGAATCGCTTCTTGAAATTGGCTCCGCGCGATTTTGAGCACTAAATATTTTTTCAATAACCATAAAAATTACATCATTTTAAAGGTTCAACTCTTAGCTTTAAATTGATACCAAATTCATTCAAATCAAGCCAGTATTTCGGGAGCTATCCCGGATTAAATCAAGGAGGTAGGAAAACAAGGAAACAAGGGAATGAATAAACAACAAAAATCAATAAAAATTTATTTCGCCTTAAAATGAAGTGTCAATACTTTGTGTTCGCTCCCCTTGTCCTAATAACTGCTCGAAGACGATTTTTCATCGACCTGATCAAGTTCTGAATTGATTCTTGTGGGATACCTTCCCACTCCTCAATTAAAGAGGATTTCAGCTCATTCAGACATGAAGGAGCAGGAGTTCTGGAACGAACCTTCCTCTTCAGTTCAGTTAAGAGTTGAACCTTTAAATTGATGTAACTTTTATGGTTATTGAAAAAATATTTAGTGCTCAAAATCGCGCGGAACCAATTTCAAGAAAGAGATTCCAAACTTTTGCTCGCGAGTGTAATTTACGCCTCTCTTACTACAACAAACGTGTTCCAAAGAGGAGAAATGAAGACACCATTTAGAATAGAGTTAAGGGAGCATGAAGTTTATGTACATGGTGTGTTCTTACACAAAATCCTCTGCTCATAGAAACAGTAAGTTAAGAAAAGAGGTTATAAAACAACATAGAAGAAGAAGAAGAAAGCAGTAAGAAGTGGAAAACAAGACAGTGTGGCGGAACGGAACAAAAGCGCGGAAAAACAGCTTTATTTCGGAAGAATAAGGTTATTCTTGCGCCTAAATGAGAGGAGAAAGGGAAGAAAGTAATTTGCGTACGATGGGGGTAGCTGAAAACAGACTTTGTGGGTATAATTGGACTTGGAATTCCAAGTGATGCATATTCAATGATAAATTCAGGGGCATATAATACAGAGAGATAAGGGAAGTAAACATGCTTATAAAATCTAGATGTTGACGCGAAGGAATTTAGAGGTTTGAATGAGGGCTGCCGGAGGGTAAATAGGTAATGATATTACCTGGGATTGTAAGTCAATGCGTCTAACTTACAGGTGGCGGGGCCTTTCTCATGACGGGAAGTATCGTCTTACTTGCCTTTGCTTCAGCCACTGTCCATGTCAAAGAAATCTCATCCAGTGAAATTGTCTGCGCGTGGTCAATATTTAAACTGATGTCGGAGTTATGATGATGATGAAGTTAAAATACGACGCAGAGAATACAAATATGTAGCGTGCCTGGTTTTTCATGCGTTGGTCGGTCGAATTAAAGTGCATTGCCATAGAGTTATAGACTACGGTATTCGGGTTCCTTTGTCGAAAGATATTTCCTGTTGGAAAGTAAATTGACCGGTCAGTTATTAGCATTTCAATGGTGTCATAATTGTTGCACATCAATTAGTATTGCGAGTTCTCTGCAAATCGATTGTATCATGGGATTAAATTGGCTTGAGTGTATGTTCGTGAGACCCGCAGGAGTGTTATATCCCCACAGTACCAAAAAATAGACACTGCCTCATCAACACCGAAAAAAACGAAAAAATGGATATAGAAATCTAACTCGGTTGTCATCAAACTTGGTGCGTACCCGTAATAATTAAAATTACGCAGGCTCATTGTAGTTTATTATTATGAATACTGTGTTTATTTGCCGTGTAATTTGCATTGTCATACGTGTACTGTGGTAGGTGTGCCGGTTCTCAATCCCGAGATTCTCTCGTTAATGTCAATTAACAAAAGGCCTGACGTCTCGTGACAACAACGGAGCTCCTGCCAGTGTCGTACACGAACGTTGTACTAACTGACGAGAAGTCAAATCAGAATTGTCAGACGGGAAGTGTTCTGCCGCTGGTACAGCCCAGTACAAGAATACCAGTGCATCGTTCGCATCCCAGCACGCCAGCATTAGAACACCTAGCCCCAGCATACTACAACGTACCAGTGTACCAGAGCACCAGCGTATCAGAGCACCAAGGTGCCAGAGCACCAGTGTGCCAGAGCACCAGTGTACCAGAGCACCTCTGAACCCGATCATCAGTGAACCCGAGCACCAGCGTACCAGAGCACCAGCGTACCAGCGCACCAGCATACCAGCGCACCAGCATACCAGCGCACCAGCATACCAGCGCACCAGCATACCAGCGCACCAGCATACCAGCGCACCAGCATACCAGCGCACCAGCATACCAGCGCACCAGCATACCAGCGCACCAGCATACCAGAGCACCAGCGTACCAGAGCACCAGCGTACCAGAGCACCAGCGTACCAGAGCACCAGCGTACCAGAGCACCAGCGTACCAGAGCACCAGCGTACCAGAGCACCAGCGTACCAGAGCACCAGCGTACCAGAGCACCAGCGTACCAGAGCACCAGCGCACAAGAGCACCAGCGTACCACAGCACCAGCGCACCAGAGCACCAGCGCACAAGAGCACCAGCGCACCAGAGCACCAGCGTTCCAGAGCACCAGCGTACCAGAGCACCAGCGTACCAGAGCACCAGCGTACCAGAGCACCAGCGTACCAGAGCACCAGCGTACCAGAGCACCAGCGTACCAGAGCACCAGCGTACCAGAGCACCAGCGTACCAGAGCACCAGTGTACCAGAACACCATGTTATGCTTCTCCGCATAACTGTGTAAGGAATATCGCTAAGGATCCGAATAATCGTCCGGCCAACGACTTATTCATAAATGATTCAAAAGACCGAACATTAAGCCTGATTTCTGCGAGAAAGCATCACATCGTTGAATTCTAGAACAGTCGACTCTTCAGGAACAACGTTCGAACGTCGCCGATACAAGTAGCGAACGATCACGCCAGCCGAAGATGCCAAGAACCTCAACGGATGTCTTCATTTGCTTTAATTAATATGTATAACATTGTTTGTGGGGATTTTTATATAGTAATGAGGGTAAGGTTAATGATGTATGTTTTCTATTCGATTGTAGGGATATATCACATTCATATTAGTAACCTTGTTAAGTCGTTATTCAAACTTGGCACCTCAAGGGGACGCTAGGCGCGGGTGCCTGAGGGAGAGCGGGCAGTAGAGGCCAGGACACGATCACAAGCAGCCGCATAAGAGTTTGTTCCTCTACCTTGGTCCAGTTGGGCCGAGGTCTTGCCTCTTAAATTCACTACTCAAAGCCATCCTAGAATATCGGTGCCCTCATTCGCTCGAAAGTAATTAACTTCAAGAATACTCAACTGCAGTGCCAATAACGTAAACTAGAGATCGTCAACATAAACTGCTACTGTCGGCATAGTCCCAGCCATCAACCTGGTCTCGCTGCCCTCAACCAAAGATGGCGACCTTGCTTCAGCGCGTCAGCCAGGCGACATTCAAACGGCGAGACCAATCTCCAAATCTCAAGATAAGTTTCCCTCTGATTTCATGTCAAACCCCAGTCCCCACTCAAGCTTCTGAGTATATTAGGATGTGAATGCGTAGGTCGCGTGCGCTCAACTTAGTTTGCGTAATTTCGATGATTAACGTCTCAATATTTTCCGGTGTCTAATAGCGAATCTCTTTAATGTCCTTGTGTTCTCCATATCCTTCAAATAGATAGGAAGAGATGAGATAGATTGATTTGGAAAGAAAGATAATGTTTGTAGCCAGGAAACACGGCTAGAATGCACGATTAATTTATGGCCTTAAGCCGGTCGCTACGCTTACCGAAGATTGAATTAAATATTTACTCAGACTTACTCTGAGTTGGTGGCGGCTACCTTGATATTAACAAGTAGAAAATAAAAGAAATGTGACGAATAATCTTGATGTCACGACTAATAATATCACATGAAAAATGTCATGCATCGCAACAAAGAATAACGGCAGAGAAAAATGAAGACCGTGACCTCAGCGAGACAAAATAAAGAGGGTCACGACATTATGGCGGCTGAGCGGTGGGATTTGAGTTTGCTTTAAATGTAAATGTTACTGTAAAATCTCATGCCTACCGAACTTATACCTCCGAAAAAAAAAATATATACGTGCATTCAAACATTCAAATTTAAAAATCGATATTTGGCCGACTAAAAATAATTTCTTTATCTGAATCATCTCGTCTCTCTCTTCCTAATGAATACTTATTTGCAGAATGTCATTTGGAACGATAGAGTAATGTTGTACTAATATTTCATATATCAATGTTGTCGATAGACTCATAATAGGTACGGATGTGCAACGTATCCCTCCATCAATTAAATTTAACTACCATGTATGTAACATTTTCTGCACTACCCAACGTTAAAACTGTAATGTAAAAACTGAAATGTAACAACATGCTATGTTGGAGACGAATGTTAGGATCGAACATTCCTCAATCCTTGAGTGAGCCGGCTTTGCCGCGGCAGCTCACGCCCTCGCCAATGGAATGTGAGACTATAAACAAAGCCCACGTATCGGCGTACGAACTGCCACAAAGCCACACTCAACAGCTTTCCATGATTCTCAACTTCAAAAATGCGAACGATAAATGTTGTGAATCACGATTTTCTTAGTTTAGGCATGTAATAGTTACGTTTTTCTAATGAAAAATAAATTTAATTACATGTGAGAACGTAAAAATTTAATTATTTCATCATTACTACGTGTAAAATTTCTTATTCGACGTTCATCAAACAAATTACTGCGGATACCACGGCATAATTATGTCAATATCATGTGAATTATTATTCAAAATATAAATACTAATGATCTTACACGAAATTTGTCTGAGAATTTACTACGGATGCTAGGAATTGCTATTACAATATAAAGTCAACGTATAATAAATTTAATCTTTTCCCAATATGATGTGCGAGTTCTTGATCAATTATCTGGGTATTACGTACAATAAATTCGAATCCAATTACCAATGACATTATTCCAATGAGAATGAATGTAAACTGGAGACATTTGTCTGCTATTAGAATTACTAGTGAGTTAAGGTTTGCAAAAATTTAATTACGGTTCCTTGGACCAATCTCATTTTGGCGTATAATCTAAAGAATTAGATTTACTATTACTCTTAAAATAATTAATAACCTGCGAATACCTCACATGGGGACTCTTACTGTTCATGAAACGTAGTATAAATGATGCGCGAACTACTAGGAAAACACAACAACGTATCTGAATAGTGAAATAAATTCAATTCGTGATTTCAAAGAAAAATTTGATACAGCCAGGATTTATTTCTAACGAAAGAATTCAGTCACGACGATCTCATATTAATATGTTTGCTCAAACGTTCTACTGGTCCCGAACATAACTATGAATTTCATTGCGTCGAGTTGGTCAAATTTAAATAATATGTATAAATTTTGTAATTAATATTTCCGTGTGGGGAAAATAGTTCAATTTTATTTCGCTCTCATGTATTTCGATAATTCTGTAAATGTGTGTGTACTCGTAGGTGTAATTAATTTTAAACTTTGCGATCTATACTTAAATAATTTTTTTGAACCTTATGTTCTATTCGTAATTTGCTTATAATAACGTAAAATTCAAACGTAGGATGCTTAAGTCCCTTTGTAAATACTTGGGAGTTTGAGAGGAAAGACTTGGTTGATGTGATGTAAGAGGGAGGCTTGGGAAAAATTAAAGAAGAACATCAGAACAAACACTTAATGGGATTGACCTTTCAGGAGTGGTGGATGACATCAGCTGAGCGCGGCTGAACGCACGCGCCGGCACAATCACTCACCACTCACCATGGTTGGTGAGAGCGGCACCTCCACGAACACGCGCTGCACCACCGCTCTCACCGTCGCCCTGCTCGAACGGTATCACTACTACGGGTAGGCCGCGCACACACGAACGCACGCTGCACACCGCTCCCTACTCCACCATCTACACGACGCTTGGAGCACGACGCAAGACGACAACCACCTAGCTCGCGCACCGACTATCAGAAAACGGCGAGGCGTAGAAAACTTCGCCAGGCGGCAGCTGGCTATCTCGACACGCAGCTGCAGACCAGAGCTCGCACACCGACTCGTAGAAAACGAGTACGCGAAGAAAATTTCTTATCAGTGGACTGGGTCGACGACCGCAGTTAATTTTCTACTGAGGCACTGTGAATAGAAAACGACTGGCATTTAAAAATTTAAAGGACAGCTCAACATTGGGATTTCAATCACGACTTCGGACTTCGGATGGATTCGACGACGACGGCTTCAGATGTAATCAACGACGATGAAAATAATACGGAGGCCCAGATGAAAATCAACGTATCTACTCAAAGACCTCAGCATAAAGGCAGCGAATCCTACGCAACCCCAAAAAAAGATGATGAACTCCACGAGATTGTAGTCCACTTCGACCGACGACACACGGAATATATTTCGGAGATCTCTATAAGACTTCTGCAAAGTAAAAAAGAGAGAACCAAAAACGCCGTATAAAACATTTACTCGAATTAAAAACTGCAAGCAAAATAAAATTGAACGTTTCGAGCGTTCGCTCATCTTCAGCAATGACAAAAACAAATTTACCTGAAAAACATGAAATAAATTCAGTAATTTCAGTAAATCAGTAATTTTAAAATTCTCACTAGATCAAAATTTGCCTCCGATTTAAGGATTTTAGAGTCTCTATTCATTTTAAAAAATAAGCCAATTTTAAACAACCAACTTAGTTCCTTTCCATTGTCAATAGTTAACAGGTAGTTTTAAGGTTAGTTTTTTAGTTTTTTTTTTTTAGTTTTTTAGTTTTTTTAGTTTTTTAGTTTTTAGTTTTTTGTTTGTTTGTGCAATTCATGAACTTTCTAATTTATTTCATGTTTTTCAGGTAAATTTGTTTTTGTCATTGCTGAAGATGAGCGAACGCTCGAAACGTTCAATTTTATTTTGCTTGCAGTTTTTAATTCGAGTAAATGTTTTATACGGCGTTTTTGGTTCTCTCTTTTTTACTTAAAATCAGGAAACCTTCCGATAACTTTTTTGGACTTCTGCAAAGTGGTGGAGCAAGTCATGCAGCCCAGGACTATACGACTTGGGTGTATTTGGAAGTGTTCGCTACACTTCCGAGGGTTTTCACTCTCAAGGATTACTGCAGTGATCCACGCAACGGAGGGAGAAGTCGGTGTCATCTATAGGACACGGTTCTGCCCATAGGACAACTATAATGACTCCTTCATTTGACGACTCTAAACCAGCGCTCGCCAGAAGAGCAAACTCCAGTTGTAAGCATCTTGACTCTTCCATGATCCACGCATTTAAGGCGTCGGCTGCACGTGTGAGCAACGTCGAAGATAAGCCTTTCGAGCACAAGCTGGAGCTTGTGATTTGTTCGGCCACGGGGGATTTGTTATGCTTCTCCGCATAACTGTGTAAGGAATATCGCTAAGGATCCGAATAATCGTCCGGCCAACGACTTATTCATAAATGATTCAAAAGACCGAACATTAAGCCTGATTTCTGCGAGAAAGCATCACATCGTTGAATTCTAGAACAGTCGACTCTTCAGGAACAACGTTCGAACGTCGCCGATACAAGTAGCGAACGATCACGCCAGCCGAAGATGCCAAGAACCTCAACGGATGTCTTCATTTGCTTTAATTAATATGTATAACATTGTTTGTGGGGATTTTTATATAGTAATGAGGGTAAGGTTAATGATGTATGTTTTCTATTCGATTGTAGGGATATATCACATTCATATTAGTAACCTTGTTAAGTCGTTATTCAAACTTGGCACCTCAAGGGGACGCTAGGCGCGGGTGCCTGAGGGAGAGCGGGCAGTAGAGGCCAGGACACGATCACAAGCAGCCGCATAAGAGTTTGTTCCTCTACCTTGGTCCAGTTGGGCCGAGGTCTTGCCTCTTAAATTCACTACTCAAAGCCATCCTAGAATATCGGTGCCCTCATTCGCTCGAAAGTAATTAACTTCAAGAATACTCAACTGCAGTGCCAATAACGTAAACTAGAGATCGTCAACATAAACTGCTACTGTCGGCATAGTCCCAGCCATCAACCTGGTCTCGCTGCCCTCAACCAAAGATGGCGACCTTGCTTCAGCGCGTCAGCCAGGCGACATTCAAACGGCGAGACCAATCTCCAAATCTCAAGATAAGTTTCCCTCTGATTTCATGTCAAACCCCAGTCCCCACTCAAGCTTCTGAGTATATTAGGATGTGAATGCGTAGGTCGCGTGCGCTCAACATAGTTTGCGTAATTTCGATGATTAACGTCTCAATATTTTCCGGTGTCTAATAGCGAATCTCTTTAATGTCCTTGTGTTCTCCATATCCTTCAAATAGATAGGAAGAGATGAGATAGATTGATTTGGAAAGAAAGATAATGTTTGTAGCCAGGAAACACGGCTAGAATGCACGATTAATTTATGGCCTTAAGCCGGTCGCTACGCTTACCGAAGATTGAATTAAATATTTACTCAGACTTACTCTGAGTTGGTGGCGGCTACCTTGATATTAACAAGTAGAAAATAAAAGAAATGTGACGAATAATCTTGATGTCACGACTAATAATATCACATGAAAAATGTCATGCATCGCAACAAAGAATAACGGCAGAGAAAAATGAAGACCGTGACCTCAGCGAGACAAAATAAAGAGGGTCACGACACCAGCGTACAAGAACACCAGCGTACAAGAACACCAGCGTACTAGAGCACCAGCGAACCAGAGCACCAGCGAACCAGAGCACCAGCGAACCAGAGCAACAGCGCACCAGAGCACCAGCGTACCACAGCACCAGCGTACCAGAGCAATAGAGCACCAGCGTACCATAACACCAGCGTACCAGGGCACCAGCGTACCACAGCGCACCAGTTTACCAGAACACCAGAGCACCAGCGTACCACAGCGCACCAGTTTACCAGAGCACCAGTTTACTAGAGCACCAGAGCACCAGTGCACCAGAGCGCCATACGCATCACAACACCAGAGAATTAGTTCAGCCTGCACCAGAGCACCAGAGCACCAGTGCACCAGAGCGCCATACGCATCACAACACCAGAGAATTAGTTCAACCTGCACCAGAGCACCAGAGCACCAGAGCACCAGAGCACAAGTGCACCAGTGCACCAGTGCACCAGAGCGCCATACGCATCACAACACCAGAGAATTAGTTCAGCCTGCACCAGAGTACCAGAGCACCATGCGCATCACAGCACCAGAGAACCAGCTCAGCCAGCACCAGAGTACCAGAGTACCAGAGCACCAGTGTACAAGAGCACCATGCGCATCACAACACCAAAGAACCAGCTCAGCCAGCACCAGAGTACCAGAGTCCCAGAGCACCAGTGTACAAGAGCACCATGCGCATCACAACACCAAAGAACCAGCTCAGCCAGCACCAGAGCACCAGAGGACGGGGAGAGCGCCACCCCCGACGCCCAACCGCAGGAGGCGGATCAGAGCGGCAACGAAGAGGCGAGCTAGAGGTGAGCGAAGAAATGCTTTGAAGAGACAAGTGTGGGGTCAATTTCAGGGTCTTCTCTTCAAGTTGAGGTGAGGTTAAAGCGGCGTTATTCCTTAGCATACGCAAGAAAAACGAAGCTATCAAGTGCTCAATTATTGTGTGGAAAATTTAGAGTCTAAGTGTGTATCTTTTGCGCAGGGCGGATAGATATTGTGGAATATGGCTGGTGTTTAACACGTTAGTTGCGATGGGTTGAACTGAAATTCAGTATTCAACTTAAATTTTAAGTCAAAAGTGATAAGCAAATTTTTAAATATCAAACATTAACTGGGCCTGTTAAATTCCATTAATTTAGAAAGGTTGTTAGAATTTTTGAAAACGACCACCCATCGATGGGTCGTTTCGCAGCAGGAAAAACCTAACTAGGACCCACCGGTGGGTCATACCGCAATGAATGTGTTAAATTACGATGTGGTAATGTCAATGATATGTTTATAATTTCCAAACTGTGTTGTGCCCATTTAATATGTCGATAGATTACTATGGGGCCTCGTGTTATTTGATTAGGCTATATTAAGCGCTCATTCACAATGTTTTTATAACTCACGTGTTTACTTCAAATAAAGCAGTTGAATCTTTCAGTCAGTCATTATTTATCCCCATGTTGATCAAGTAAATGCAGAGTAGGAAGCGCTCCCTATTTCTTGTATCTCTCAGTCTCTCATTTATCTCTTGCAGTGTATCTTTCTTCTCTCAAATTTTCTTTTCCTTTCGCTATAGAGGGTTTAAATCCCCTCTCCGTCGCCCTGACGTTCTCTTTACATCAGTAAGGAGGGACCTTAGGGCGCCGTGACAACAACAGGGAAGCGAACATATAGTTTTAACAAACTAAAAAAAGTTCTCGTTTAAAAAAGGCTAATCTAACGTTCAGCTTCGGACCACTGATTTTCTTCCTGAGAACGCTAATTTCTTAGATGCAGTAGTTGTATCCTACTGATAGGGAATCCTATAAATATTATATATAATATAAATATAAATCCTATATAAATAAATATAAATACAATAAATATTCATTATCTTGTTCAATAATAAGCGTACAATAAGTGAAGAACTTGGCCGACCAATTTCATTCAAAAACGATTCAAAATAACTTCCTTGGTGCATTCATCCGCCACGCTACCAGGGCTCCAGCTTCAAAAACCATGGTGCCGTGCGGCCGCCGTGTCGGGTCAAGGTAAATGTTGGTGTTGTCGGCGGGGACGCTACAGAACACCTTGGCGAAAAAGACACCAGTATGCGACGGAACCACTCCTCTTTTACAGAGAGAGGTTGGAGGCATCAACAGAAATGTATATCTATTCATGAAAACCCAGCACTTCTTTCTCGCCTCTTTAACCCTCGCTCGAACCATCAACAGGAGTTTTGGTTTCAGCACAAAGAACAGTTTTTCACATTCACCAGCCGAGGTGTTTACATTCGTAGCAACAAGTATTAACGATTTTCAGCTTCAGTCCCCTGTAATGATCAAGTTTTGATATAAGTAGCATTTTTGGTCTTTTTTACAGGTAGTTCAGAAGTATGACGTGGTAAATGGAACCAAAATTTTAAGCAATCGATGGAGTTTCACGCGCTAAAAATTGATGGATTTCGATCAAAAAATGTTCTCCTTCTAACTGCATGCGAAGTTTCAAACATTTACTTACCAAGTGCAACCTGAAGCAACGGCCTGTTTTTCATAAAAAAGTCGGAAGACCTGTGCGACAACAAAAACTTCCCTCAATCACGAAGTCAATGCGTTTTTGCATCGAACATCAGCGGATAAGCTACTAAAGTACCAGGATAAACGGTTCAAAATCCTTTTCATGTACAACGCGTTATTGATAGGGCGCATGACTGAATAGTATAACTAACATAAAGAAGGAAAACATTAGATCGACCACTTCAGTACAAGCCTTAATCCTGTAAATCTGACGTCCAATGTCTACCGCAAAAAGTTACAACCAAAACGCAAGTAAGAAACAGAACACTATTTCATGCTGGCAAACACCGGTAATCTATTCACTCAAGTTTAGTTCCACACGTTCATTGCGTTTCCGCAGTTGTCACCGGCTGCTTTGGTTAGGTTGAAAGTAGCAGAATAAAGAAATCGATTTTAATTGCTGGAATACATTTTTCATCCTTCCTAAGAAATAAGAATAAATACAATTGCACCATTACATTTCACCACGTATATTAACAGTTGTTTTTTTAAAAAGGTCGCGAAACATAAAACGTCATTCATCCATGCCGCAGCGCGTGAATAAGCAATTTACCTATTGGTATACATGCGGCCCAATATGCGGGGACCGCGTTAAAGTTTGCCCCAATACGCGGGAAACGCGTTAAAGTTTGTCCCAATTCGCTGGGGACGCGTTAAAGTTTGTCCCAATTCGCTGGGGAACACGTTAAAGTTTGTCCCAATACGCGGGGAACGCGTTAAAGTTGTCCCAATATGCGGGGAACACGTTAAAGTTTGTCCCAATATGCGGGAAACGCGTTAAAGTTTGTCCCAATACGCGGGGAACGCGTTAAAGTTTGTCCCAATATGCGGGAAACGCGTTAAAGTTTGTCCCAATACGCGGGGAACGCGTTAAAGTTTGTCCCAATATGCGGGAAACGCGTTAAAGTTTGTCCCAATACGCGGGGAACGCGTTAAAGTTTGTCCCAATACGCGGGGAATGCGTTAAAGTTTGTCCCAATACGCGGGGAACGCGTTAAAGTTTGTCCCAATACGCGGGGAACACGTTAAAGTTTGTCCCAATTCGCGGGGAACGCGTTAAAGTTTGTCCCAATACGCGGGGAACGCGTTAAAGTTTGTCCCAATACGCGGGGAACACGTTAAAGTTTGTCCCAATTCGCGGGGAACGCGTTAAAGTTTGTCCCAATACGCGGGGAACGCGTTAAAGTTTGTCCCAATTCGCGGGGAACGCGTTAAAGTTTGTCCCAATACGCGGGGAACGCGTTAAAGTTTGTCCCAATTCGTGGGGAACGCGTTAAAGTTTGTCCCAATACGCGGGGAACGCGTTAAAGTTTGTCCCAATACGCGGGGAACACGTTAAAGTTGGTCCCAATTCGCGGGGGACGCGTTAAAGTTAGTCCCACTTGGAAGCAAGCTGAGCTCTAACGTTATAACGCGGCGCTGAGGGCAGCTGAAACGGGCTGCAATGGGACTGCCGGCACGCTCAGCTCTTCAATTAGCATGATTACCGGCAAGCCGAAGTAATTAGCATAAGAATGGCTAACTCACCGGGGCAATTAGTGAACACAAGAAGTTTGGAGCGAGGAGAAAAAGTACTAACTAGCAGAGGCAATGAACCTGGGCACAAAATATTGCACCAGAAAGGTGCTCTGATCAAGGCGAAAATAATTGCTAATTGCAAGCATTGTTGCGTTAATGGGTGTTTCTGAGTAGATCAGGCCTGACGCAATTTTTCCGCTGTTACAAGAGATAAAAGTTAGCGAATAATTAAACTACCGACGTTATCCTTAATATAATTTCAATTTGGAAGCAAAAACACCTAAAAATCTAAACAAGTTAATTACTGATTTAAATTAGTACTAGTTGAGTTTGAAAACATCTTTATGAAGATTACACAGAGGAAAAATTTTAATAATAGTAGACGCGACATCTCTATATGTAAATGACGAAGTATTAAAAAGAAAATACAGGCGTTGCGAAGTGTAGGAGAGGCCAATCCAAGCACTTGCAGGTATCTTGAGGAAGAGTGCTCAGTGGACTCGGTGCCGCGTGGGTGAGTTTTATTCATTGGAACCATTAGCATTAAAGGCTATAAAAGAAATAGTAACTGCACATCAAATGAATACCAACAAACAAGAAATTACGAAACAAAGATCTTGCTCTGCAAACCTCATGAAGAGATACACATCCAAATCTCAAAGTTTCGCTTTACTAACTCCCCAGATTTACACGCTACAGGAAGAATTTCGCCGACCTCTCCCTCCCGGTTTCAGTTGGTAGCGTGAAGCCTAAATCACAGATTAGATTATTATTATTATTATTATTATATAAGAAAGTTTTAGCCTCCCTTAACCACGACAAAGATGTTCCAAGAGAGGAAAGAGGAAGGCACCATTTAGTATGGAGTTGAGGGAACGCGGAATCTATGCACAAGGAGCACAGAAACAGTAAGCTAGGAAAGAAGTTCATGAAACAAGAAAAAAGTTGAAGAAGAAAGTAGTAGGTGCTGAAAAACAGGACAGCAGGGGACCGAAAAAAGATGGTCCGTAACAAAACAAAAACCAATTTTATTACAACAAAAGGAAGCCTACCTAACCTTTAGCTCAGGCCCTCATATAGTCCCCCTGGGAGCGCTAATTCCCATAGATACAATACCTGTATCCCCCTGAGGGGATCACAGATTAGATTTTTAGTTAGTTTAAGCCTCCCTATCCTCAACAAAGGCGATACAATGAGAGGAAGGAAGAAGGCACCATTTAGAATTGGAGTTAAGGGAACGCGGAATCTATGAAGAAAGGGCATAGAAACAATAAGATAAGAAAGAAATTCATGAAACAAGGTCAAAGTTGAAGAAAAAAGTAGAAAGTGCTGAAAAAACAGGACAGCAGTGAACCGAAAAAAGATGGTTCATAACATAACAAAAGAGTGAGGTCTTCGCGAGCAAGAGTGACGAGCAGCGGGGCTCGAGTCCTATTAATACGTTAACTGCGGCGGGTCAAATCAAAGTTCGATATCCAATTAAAATAAAGTGAATTTTAGGTATCAATTTGAAAATAAGAAACATAAAATGGATCGTGCCTTCATTTAGTTTGGATAAGCGTTTGTGAAATTTGAATTTGTGATCGTTGGTGGGACTGTAGCTTTGTGGAAATCCCCTCAATGGCCACCGGTGGCTCACGCAGTTGTCAACAAAGTTCCGACCGAGACATAGTTCATTTTTTCGCTAGAATAACAAGCGGATGAGAATTTCCACGCACACTAGTAATCTACTCTGCATGACTACGCAAATGAGTCCCATTCCCAGTCTTCCTCATCGATAGAGCATCTATGATTTTAGCCGCCCAGTGCAGAAGCTATACTTGTCAGCTAAAATCATGGACGCGCTGGCGAAGCGTTAAACTGAGTTATCAGATTAACTCGCAACCTGAATTACTTGCAAATAATAATTAGCATAACGTAATTCAGAGCAGGTTAGATTTTGAATTACTTTGGGCCTTCTTGACCACGTAAAATGTGTCCCAAAGAAAGGAAAGAGGAGGGCATCGATTAGTTTGGAATAAAGAAAACGATAAATCTATGCACGATGTGTATTTCCAGGCAGCATTCCTTGGGCGTCGAAGCAGCAAAATTGAAAGAAGTAGATGAAACAAGATGAAAGTTGAAAAAGAAAATAATAATTCTTTGAGAAAAGAAAAAAGGCAGCATAGTACCGAAAACAGATGGTCCATAACAAGACAAAAAATTCCTACTGCCCTATTTCGACAAAGGCAGGCCAACTGAACATTTGCTTACGACACATCTTCCCCCTGAGAGCGCTCATTTATTGAGATATGTACAATAGTTGTCCCCCCTGAGGAGTACAAACATGATTCAACATCGTTGCCATTCTCCACAACACACTAAAATAAGACCATGACTTTCAACGAAGTTTATTACTAACAAATATTTGTTGTTTTGCTCGCACATCAAAAACAGGATTCATTTTTAATAATGCACTTTTCCCGAGGTGTCAATGGTTCGATTACTTTCAACGTACTTTGTTACTAAAAAAATATTTATTAGTGTTTTGCTCGTACAAAAAAAAACAAGTTTCACTTATAAAAATACACTTTCCCGAGGCGCACTAAGTTTCGATAACGTTCAACGTACTTCGTTACTAACAAATATCTATTAATGTTTTGCTCGCACATAAAAAACAAGTTTCATTTATAAAAATACACTTCCGTTAAGCGTGGAAGTTTCGATTACACGAGGCGCTGAGGGGCCGTAATCTGGAGACTACCCGCGACAGAAATAAGGCGCGAGGCCTGCAATTACCTGCGCTAATTACTCGGCTTCAGTGGCACAGCGGGAGCGCTTTTTACAAATTACGCAAGCGTTGCCATTGCATATCCCTGCTTAAAGGGTCGCCAGACCGACCTCTTTTTTGCGAGAATTCTAAGATTAGGTTTTCTCGAATGAATTAAGCCGTAAATCTCTCAACAGGGAGTAAAATCTCGTTCAGATCGAAGAAGTTAAAATGGACAGGGCTACAAGACGGATTTTACACGCTAAACATTTCTCAAATTTAACAAAATTCTACACGAAGATGATTTGAGGGGAGATTTGAATAGATCAATTAGGCAACCCTTCCCGTTCTCATACACATCAACTCGAGCGTTGAAAGAATGTTGGCAGCTCTCGATGGGCATACTATGCACATGTAGACGAAATCAACGAAATATACCGTAAAACATTTCAGGGCACGGTAGCCGGACGAAAAAAAATAATAATTAGGTTGCCAGTTTGAACCGTTTTTCAATACTAACATGTTTAACAAGTTAAATTCGACTTGGCTAGTATCTATCGTTGTTCAGTTGAACAGTATTTAGAATGATTTAGTACGAAAGTGCCTTTTTAGTCTGGCAACAAACTGCAGGCACGACTACAATGACCGACAGATATGCATGTACGTGCCTATGAGCAACGAATTGAGGTTGATTTCGAGTTAGAAAACTATTTTTCTTTGACGTTATTTTCACGACATGCCTGCATTACATGTTGCGTTCTCCAGAGAGTTCAAGTTGAGTTATGATAGAACTTAGAATCCGTCACTCGTTGTGCGGTACAAAAGTGGGTCGCAGCTTACTCCTGTGCTTACAGGAGGTCAGAATATTTGTACACTTCTTTATTATTGCAATTTCAGAGTTAAAACTTCTTTTATCATGCTGAGATTTGAAATAGGTAAAGATAATTGCTAATTAAGGCAAACTCATCAGGTCAAATTTTACGACAAACGTATTAAACCATCGAAAGTTTACAAAAAAAATCATTGATACAACTACATGAAAATGAATGAGCACGGAAAGAACAGAGATGAACATAATCACTTACTCATTCGGTTTTCTGGAAAATCAGAGAAGCACGAAGAAGTTGTGAGCAAAATATCATGCAAATCATAACATCTAAAATAATGAACAAATTCGAGCGCCACAATAAAACAGTGAGTGAACGGATGAGCAAAAGGTTTCAAAGCCCTGACACATTCATAACATCTGCGAATTTCGAGTCAAACCTTCAGTGGCATTGAGCGAATTAAGCAAAAGATTCATTCTGTCCATTAGTTGAGTATTTACGTGCACATTATGTTAGATGTTAGTTCTAGCCTCCCTAACCGCAGCAAAGGCGTTCCAAAGAGAAGAAGTTGAGTGCTTTTAAATAATGCCAAGAAATTTACCTACACGCTTCCAGCGTTACTACCATACCACCACATTACTTCGAGTTCAGCTCGTCTGTTTTCATAGTTTTTTGCTAATATATTTCCGTAGATAAGTTAAGCGCACTCTTTTACTGGCGAGTGACCTAAATGCTCTTTTCACCTCTCTCTCTCTCTCTCTCTCTCTGGGCTTGCGACATTCATGGGAGAAATTTCCCTCACAGTCTCTAGCCTACCCCTAGACTCGACTTTGATGCGTCAGTTGGAAACTTAGCGTAGGCAAAGTTCTGCTAAATTTGAGCAATATTTTCTAAAAACGCTCATCTGATTGAAGGCCCAATGACAAAATTGGCTTCGTTCATCCCGGCGCTCTGAAGTCGGGATTCTAGAAATTCATACAACTTTTCCAAATCATTTTCGTCAGAAGTTCACATTCGCTCATTTTAAACGAGGACTTTTAGAGAAAATCGGCGCAGATCGCATTTCTAGCTACTGAGGCAGGGAAGTTCTGCACAAGTTTTCTTTATGGCAGAGCTCACGAGCGGCGGCGCTGCGGGGCGGTCTTGAATAAACACTCTCAAATTCTTCCTATGAGGAATTGGAGCGAAGGGGAGCAGATGAGCTGAATTTCTTGAGGGCAGGTGCCTTCCGAGCGAGGGGGAATGGAGGCATGAGGGCTGGGACATGGTGGCAGCGTGAGGGCTGGGACATGGTGGCAGCGTGAGGGCTGGGACATGGTGGCAGCGTGAGGGCTGGGACATGGTGGCAGCGTGAGGGCTGGGACATGGTGGCAGCGTGAGGGCTGGGACATGGTGGCAGCGTGAGGGCTGGGACATGGTGGCAGCGTGAGGGCTGGGACATGGTGGCAGCGTGAGGGCTGGGACATGGTGGCAGCGTGAGAGCTGGGATATGGTGGCAGCGTGAGAGCTGGGACATGGTGGCAGCGTGAGAGCTGGGACATGGTGGCAGCGTGAGGGCTGGGACATGGTAGCAGCGTGAGGGCTGGGACATGGTAGCAGCGTGAGGGCTGGGACATGGTGGCAGCGTGAGGGCTGGGACATGGTGGCAGCGTAAGGGCTGGGACATGGTGGCAGCGTGAGGGCTGGGACATGGTGGCAGCGTGAGGGCTGGGACATGGTGGCAGTGTGAGGGCTGGGTCATGGTGGCAGCGTGAGGGCTGGGACAGGGTGGCAGCGTGAGGGCTGGGACAGGGTGGCAGCGTGAGGGCTGGGACATGGTGGCAGCATGAGGGCTGGGACATGGTGGCAGCATGAGGGCTGGGACATGGTGGCAGCATGAGGGCTGGGACATGGTGGCAGCATGAGGGCTGGGACATGGTGGCAGCGTGAGGGCTGGGACATGGTGGCAGCGTGAGGGCTGGGACATGGTGGCAGCGTGAGGGCTGGGACATGGTGGCAGCGTGAGGGCTGGGACATGGTGGCAGCATGAGGGCTGGGACATGGTGGCAGCATGAGGGCTGGGACATGGTGGCAGCGTGAGGGCTGGGACATGGTGGCAGCATGAGGGCTGGGACATGGTGGCAGCGTGAGGGCTGGGACATGGTGGCAGCGTGAGGGCTGTGACATGGTGGCAGCATGAGGGCTGGGACATATGGTGGCAGCATGAGGGCTGGGACATAAAAAAGGGATGAAGGCTGTGACACGGTTGTGGTAAAAAATTATGACATTTAATTTCTACACTGATCTTCAGTATGATATCACAGTGAACACACATTTCAGATATGCTGCAACTCACGCTTTTTACTGTATGTACGGGACTAATTTTAATTTCTTCCGTGGCATATTTATTATAAAACAATATTTTTATAGGCTTCTCCTTTAGCCTATGAGGCAATCGGCACACCAGCGCTAATTAATTATAAGAAGCTACAAAACATGAAATGTTCACCAGCAGGCAAGAAGATCGCTCGCAGGAGAAATGAAAGCAACCGTAATGTTCGTGCAGACTGGTACCTAAGTTCGTAAAAATTAAGGTCTGCGAGACGCAACGGTGGCATTATGATTCACAAACATCAGAAGAAGAAGTTGGTTATGTATCGTGCCGTTATGTGGTCAGCAGAACACTTCGCTGTACAAATACGTGAGTATAGACTGATCTGAAAACATAATTCACAGAACACTAATGGTGGCTCTAGGATTTAAAATTATCCCGTATTTTATGCAACAAGATTTCGCGCGAAACAAAGAGAACAAATAATCTGCGTGTTTCAGCAGCACAATACACGCATTAACCGATGGTGTGATCAGTACCATTCGTACATGCCTAAGCGTACACAGGCAGGTTAGCTTCAGCAATGTTCAGTTCGCATGCAGCCTTAAACAGATTCCGGCATTCGAGACGGCTTCACTGCAGGAGGTGTGAGCAAGTTCACACCGAAGGACAGCAATTTGCTGGTCAAGATTCTCAATAGTTGAGCAGCTGCTCCGCCCGTAAGTCCGGGAACAAGAGAAAGTGTCCACGCACTTCGGTGTGTACGATCACCGACACAGTAGAGATGGGCAGTGGCGTGACTTCACATCTTGCCTCCATAGCAGGAACATATCGGGGGCGTTATTATCGCTCTAGTGCCCGGGTGCGTATACTGTGATTCAGTCGATAATGATGAGGAAATAATGCAAAAGTAGGAGAAAGGAACTTCCATGGGAGTTAAATGAAGGAAATAAAACGATAATAAAATGATGAAAGTAATGCGAAAGCACCATTGATGAAGTATTATAAGTAAATACAAAAAAGTGATACTAACGTAAAAAGTAAAGCTAAAAATAATTGAGCAACAAGATAGAGGAAGGTTAGATTAAATGTTAGTTTAACTCACTAACTGCAGCAAAGGCGTTCCAAAGAAAGGAAGGAGGCAGACACAATTTAGTATGGACTTGGAGGAACGCAGAATCTATGCACAAGGAGCATATAGAAACAGTAAGTTGAGGAATAAGTTTATGAAACAAGATAAAAGTTGAAGAAGAAAGTAGTAGGTGCTTAAAAATAGAATAGCAGTGCACCGAAAAAAATGGTCTGTAACAAAATAAAAACTCATTTCATTTCAACAAAAGGAAGGCCAACCTAAAGTTTAACTTCGGGCCTCACACGTTCCTCCTGGAAGCACTAATTCCTTTTCATATCAAAGTTATATCCCCTGATTGGAGAAATTCAACGAAGCAGAAGGTAAAAAACAGATTGCATCAGAGACAAAGAAATTCTCGAACGTCCACGAGGAAAATGGTTTCAGGGCTTGAAATATCGAGTCAGTTCGTAAAGTTATCAAAAGAGACTTGAGGCTCTCTCCTCTTAAATTAAGAAGAACCCTAAGCCTCACAGATCTGGCATCAAAGGAAAACAGACGCAAAAGAAGTCGCGCTTTTACACACCGGCTTGCAGATCATGGTCTCGACTTTGTCGAGCTTTTTCAAGAGTGAAAAAGCTTTCAGTCATCGAAATGACCGAGGTCTTGCACAAAGTGTTTCTGCGGTACCAGGAAACATCAAAAATGTCCGCTGTACCCAAAAAATAGACTCTGTCATGGTATGGGAAGAGTAAATAGGAAAATTCCCCTTGTTTTCGTAACCGAGGGAGTGAAAATAAATGCCAAAAATTATGAAGAACATACGAGTATAATGGAACCAGTGGTAAAGAACCTATGTGATACAATTTCCCAAGCCGGTAAATTTCTCTTTCAACAAGATGAAGCTCCAGCTCATAAATCAAATCGGGCTCAAGAGTGACTCGGGGACAATGCTCCTGACTTTCTAACTAAGGAAGAATGGACTCCTTCAAGCCCCGATACAAGTCCCTTGGATTTCTGTGTCTGGTCTGTTTTGGAGATGAATGTTACAGAAAATCACACCCAGCACTGAAAGCCTCAAAGAGACCTTCGCAACAATGATGGCCAAATTACCGACACAGCTGTTGCGTGATAGAGTGGAATGAATGACCTAAGTTGTGACGAGGGAAGGCAGAGATGAGATGAGAAATTTAGTTTAAGCCTCCTTAACCACACCAAAAGTGTTCCCAAGCGAAGAAGGAGTAAAGACATCATTTGAAATGGAATTAAGGCAACGGGTAATCTATGCACAAGGTGTCGCCACACCTTGAGCAAAAAAATTGTGAGACTGAAAGAAGTTTATGAAACAATGCATAAGCAAGTAATACCCGCGGAAATAAAAAGACAGTAGTTAACTGTAAAAAAAGTGCGTAAAAAATATTGTATTCCAACAAATGGTAAGCCTACCCCCAGCCATTAGCTCGGGACCTCGCACGTTTTCCCAAGGAGCGGTCACTCACATACATACAAGAGGTCCTCGGCTTACGAACGAATTCCGTTCTTATGGACGTATGTCGACCGGTTTGGTACGTAAGTCGGAACTTAGGCCTATGCATCACAAAAATATGCCCTTACATACGTACATTACACTAACTAATGATAAGAACATGTACATAAACCGGTTTGTGCGCCGTATAACCACGTATACAGCCGCGCGTGAAAAAAACCTAGTACTCCGCGCGGTTCGTTTGAACGGATCGTCGTAAAGCTAATAGGGTTCAATGGCGCTGTAAAGCTAATAGGGTTCAGGGGCGCTCGTTCGTAACGGCGAGTTGCCGCAAGTCGAAATACCGTAAGCCGGGGACTCGCTGTACTTATATCCTCTAAAGGGAGAGAAGGTGGATTTCATTTACGATCTTTTTACATGTGATTTTCATAAATTTGAGGACATGCTGAGCGTTTCCCACAACCACCTACATGGTCACCAATGAACGCAAACGCTACGAGGAAGGAATGCGTCTGGCTCACGTTTCTCTTCACTATACCTCGAAAAGATTGATTTTAAATTAGTTTTAGCCTCTCTTTACCACAACAAAGATGTTCAAAGAGAGGAAGGATGGAGGAACTATTTAGTATGGAGTTAGGGGAATTTGGAATCTATGCACAAAGGGTGTTCCTGAAAAGGATCCCGTGCTAAGATACGAAGGAAGGTTATGAAATAAGATAAAAGTTGAAGAAAGTCAGAGGTGCTGAAAAACAGGACTGCAGCGAACCGAAAAAGATGGTTCTTAACAAAACCAAACAAAATTTATTTCAACAAAAAGAAAGCCTACCTTACTTTCAGCTCGGGTCCTCACACATTTTCCCCCAGGGAGTGACCTCAAAAAGAACCGACTCTAAATCGTAAGAGGTGTGTCCTCGTCAAACGACAAAGCATCTGGGCTATCTCCTTGCCAATCCTCCAGGTGATTTCTCAAATCATGAATACCTAACACGAACTCCCTCTCTGAAAAGAGCAAAGATCCACACAAGAAGAATCTTTCCCATCGCAAAGCTGATTACAGCAATATCTAAACCTTCGAGAATTGAGAAACCCGGATCAACCTCGCACGGTCTCGGTTGTCAGCGCTGCTTCTACTGCCTCCTCCTTTGTACGCCCCTCTCCCTCGACCTGGAATCCGAGCGCCTTTTTCATGAATAATTATAATTAAATTTTCTCCTACAATTCCTTACTTTCTGTTGGGAAAAGCTCTCATATGAAACAAATTAGAAGTTGATTTCGATTTTGTCTAGGTTTTGAAGTACACTCCTGTTCTTTGTAACACCGATAAGACGCTTTTGTTTGTAGCAACCATGCCCGAGGCTAAGCATAGGGTTCGCTGTCAGGGCAGACAACGAGTAAACATCAGAGAGAACACGAAGCGCCTCCACCGTGTGATGCGCCCGGTTTGGCGCGTTGCTATTGATACCATATCAGTGTTGAAGTCTCGTCGGTGGTAATAATAATTCTCATCACTTATCACACACTGATCATGCGCTTGAGTATATCTACATTCGTTTGATCGAGTACTTCTTCAAAATATTACGCGTTCAATCTCATCGTTGAACATTTATTTGAAGGAGCTTCACAGTTGCAAGTAAACCCGTGCTATATAAATTCTTAGCAGCAATAATATTTCGATACCAACATTCACAATGCCTATAATATTGGGACTACTGTCTGGATCTCGAGCAACATTGTGGGCCTTCGGTACCTATGGGCTGCATTCAGCATCCTACTCGTTTACGATGCGAATTGCTAATGATTCTAAAGAGATGACAATGTGTTCCTCCTCGCGATTCTCATGCGATATCGAGTGTTGGTAACTTCTCTTAGACGTAAGTCTCTTGATCTTTTACCGAGTATCTCAATTACTCGTTTGTTTTGAGATAAACGGAGACTAGCGTTCATCCTAATTGATAACACTGACAAGCAAGCGATTGACATCTGGTGTGGTGTTGACTTTTCTAATGAAGTTATTCATGGTGATTACAAATCAATAAAAAACGTTTTACTCTACCACGTAAAGTTTTAAATATACTGCCAAATTAATTTTCAAGAAACACCGTACATCACTTCACCCCACCCCCCCTTCACGTTTTTGGGATTTTTTTAAGCAGTATTTATACTGAGGGTAATATGTCAAATATTCAAGATATAGCAATTATTATCTTTCATTTGTTTGACTGATTTGTTTAAAATCAGTCTGAGGGAAAGTTACGGCGTCCCGAGAATGCATAAATTCACCAGATCTGTTTTGCCATGTGTGCGGCTAACAAGCAAATCCCATCGAAAGACTTGTACCCCATTTCTGAAGAAAGCGTAGGAACTATATTTTGATTCAGAGGTCGATACTGGTAAATCCTGGGCAACAACACAGTTCATCTGTTCGGTAAGCGCATGCAACTTACGCGGTTTGATAAGGAAGGCGAAGAAGAACAACCCTATGACGTTCTATCGGAAGACTTGTTACCCCATTTCTGAAGAAAGCGTAGGAACTATATTATGATTCAGAGGTCGATACTGGTAAATCCTGGGCAACAACACAGTTCATCTGTTCGGTAAGTGCATGCAACTTACCCATATCTTCCTATGATATGGGCTGAGTGAAGTAAACACACCACAAACTGTAATTTTTGTTTGGCAACCGTCCCCGGCTCCTTCCGCCGCCGTGATGCGGCGACCAAATGGTAACGTTTCGTCTTAATTGTCTACAGTCAGCAGCACCGCTCGATCTGTCCAGTGCCACGAAACTGTCAGATTTCACCATTAGTTAGAGGCAAGCTTAGCCATACCATGATTTCAGAACCGGAAATCATAATATGACTAAGCTGATCCCGAACTATGGCTGAAATCTGACCGTTTCGTGGCGCTGAACAGATCGATTGGTGCCGCTGACTGTAGACGATTATGACGAAACGTTACCATTTGGTCTCCGTGTCACGGCGAACTTACAAAAATCGTGCATCTGTTGAGTATCTAGACGTTCTCTCAGTTTCTAAACATATTTCACCTGATCCTGAAGGTTATCCAATACCAATAGCCCCTAAGACTATACAGTTGAATAAACAGCAGAGGAAAGTTCTCTTTCATCTTCCCAGCAACGTATCCGACTCTGAATACCTATGAACAATTTTGCCCTAGTGCCGGATCTGGCCCTAACAAAAGGTTCAGCTGAAGAGCTCGGTTCACGCCATGGTTCACGCCTTCAAGAATTTAATTAGATTGCACTGGGTACAAATACTTCACAACTACTATTGAGTACAACTACTTGCCCCAAGCACAAAGAACTTGTGCAATTCTTTGCAATGAGAAACGCTATTTGCTACTGTTCGGACGCTGAAGGTCTAATGTCAAGACTTGGGCTGGAACACAGCTGTTAAGCATGGCGATTGTTCATCGACTCGTTTAAAACAAGGTTGAAGCAGTGTTATTTTTCAATAGACACAAATGTACGTAAGTCCCTGCTAGAAATTCTATCCTCCTTAAAGAAACATATGAAACTATCTCGCTACTTCTTCAAAACATATGCTATTACGAGCACAAGTGGTGTATTTGCGGTGATGATTGATTGGTTATAAGTTAGTTTTGGCCTCATTTAACGCAAAAAAGATGTTCAAAGAGAGAAAGAAGGAAGGCACCGTTTAGTATGGAGTTAGGCGAACGTAAAATTTATTCACGAGGTGTGTTCCCGCACAGGATGCCGTGCACCCAGAAACAATGATGATTCGATAAGGAAGTTTGGGAAATAATATAAAAGTTGCAGATGAAAGTAGTAGTTCCTGAAAAACAGGAGAGCATTGAACCGAACAAAAATGGTCCTAGACAAAAGAAAAAAAACATTGAATTTCAACAAAAAGAAGGCCTACCTAACTCTCAACTCGGGCCCTCACATTGTCCCACTGGGAGCGCTAATTCCCATAGATACAATAATTGTATCCCCTGAGGGGGATTTGCGGTGACTTAAAAGTGATCGCCATTTTCATGAAAATGCAGTCTGGGTATGCCAAGCAATAGTGTTTCATCAGCGATTGGGACAGTAGAGGATAAAAAGCATTACTTCGTAAAAAAGTTGACCAATTAGACATAGAATGCAGGCAAGAAATAAAAATGTCTTTCGTGCACCATTCATCGACTTTGATACAGTTCTCTTGGCGCCGTATCACACCAAGCTGGGGCTCATGAAGAATTTTGCAAAGGCTCTACACAACGACGCAGATGCTTTTCAGTATCTGCATGTGTCACAAGTTTCCAGGGTTGAGCAATGCGGAAGTGAAAGAAGGTGTGTTCATAGGTCCGCGAGTAAAAAAGGTAATTGCTGACACACTCTTCAAAGACTCCCTGAATGGTGCTGAAAGAAATGCATGGGTGGCATTCAAATCAATTGAAGCCTATTTCCTAAGATATCATCAATCTGCTGGCCAAGTAATGTTGTGTAGAACTGCACCAGTGCGTACAAACAGTTGGGTGCCAACATGTCCCTCAAAATTCATCTCCTTCACTCACATCTTGACTTCTTCCCCGAACAGCTAGGTTCAGTTAGGGACGAACACGGTGAACGTTATGACAGGACATCTCTGTGACGGGGTCGCGGTACCGAGGTTGATGGAGTGCCGCAATGTTGGCTGGCTGCTGCTGGACACCTCAGCGTGACACACCAAATACTCAGCGCAAGCCCAAGTCTTCGGCCAAAAATTTAAATAAAAGACACCTTAGAATATAAAAAATTCTCCGTGTGTATGAATTTTATGTGCGTATTATAGGTGCCATGTACCTCTATTTTACTATTTGCTAAGCTAATGCCATGTTCATTATTACTCATGTAACAATAAATTAGCTTAGTGAAAAATAAGTGGTTGAAGGCGTTGATCTAACCATAGGTGGGTGATAGAGGCTAATATGGTTTTCATATCCTGAATAAGCATACTTCACATGTCTCAGAAAAAGTATAGGATACCAATATATCTGAAACTTTTACAATTTTGTTGATCAGTGCGAGATCAGTGAAGCCATGATCGTATAAAATAACGCTCTCGAAGTAGGAATCCAACCATCTCCACGTGCTTACTGAAATTACTCGTTTCCCGCACTACAGTGCAGTTGAGGGGCAGCAAATTCGCTAATTGATTGACTAATATGAAGAGACCTAAGAAGTAAAAATGAGGCCTAATTTATATTATCTAAGATTTACATCAAAGATAAAAGTTAAACCCGCAATTTGATGGTACAGCAGGAAAATAGATACATAGAGATAAAGAAACATGAGCAGGGCGATTTTCATGCATTTTTGTATGCTTCTGCCCAATTAAAATACCCAATATCCTTCTCAGTACTCTTGTGACAAGTTGTACAGCTAAGTAATGAACACCATATATGAAAAAGGCAGATACTGCAAAGTAGTAATGAACCTCGTCGATATTCAACTCAGACCATTAATAAATTTTCCAAATCCGCTTGGATGTGACCTCATTATAAACAGAGAGTTAAAAATATGCGTAGGTGAGAAGACAGAACATTTACTTGACCGCGGTCGAAACAAGGCGAAGGAAGAGCGCCTCCAGTTCTGTCTGTGTGGACTTGCAGTGTGTGGCTAGAGCCTGGCTGGATTGGTGGTGTGGGAGGTGTGAGTGTGTGGCTAGAGCCTGGCTGGATTGGTGGTGTGGGAGGTGTGAGAGTGTGGCTAGAGCCTGGCTGGATTGGTGGTGTGGGAGGTGTGAGAGTGTGGCTAGAGCCTGGCTGGATTGGTGGTGTGGGAGGTGTGAGAGTGTGGCTAGAGCCTGGCTGGATTGGTGGTGTGGGAGGTGTGAGAGTGTGGCTAGAGCCTGGCTGGATTGGTGGTGTGGGAGGTGTGAGAGTGTGGCTAGAGCCTGGCTGGATTGGTGGTGTGGGAGGTGTGAGAGTGTGGCTAGAGCCTGGCTGGATTGGTGGTGTGGGAGGTGTGAGAGTGTGGCTAGAGCCTGGCTGGATTGGTGGTGTGGGAGGTGTGAGAGTGTGGCTAGAGCCTGGCTGGATTGGTGGTGTGGGAGGTGTGAGAGTGTGGCTAGAGCCTGGCTGGATTGGTGGTGTGGGAGGTGTGAGAGTGTGGCTAGAGCCTGGCTGGATTGGTGGTGTGGGAGGTGTGAGAGTGTGGCTAGAGCCTGGCTGGATTGGTGGTGTGGGAGGTGTGAGAGTGTGGCTAGAGCCTGGCTGGATTGGTGGTGTGGGAGGTGTGAGAGTGTGGCTAGAGCCTGGCTGGATTGGTGGTGTGGGAGGTGTGAGAGTGTGGCTAGAGCCTGGCTGGATTGGTGGTGTGGGAGGTGTGAGAGTGTGGCTAGAGCCTGGCTGGATTGGTGGTGTGGGAGGTGTGAGAGTGTGGCTAGAGCCTGGCTGGATTGGTGGCGTGGGAGGTGTGAGAGTGTGAGAGTTGTGAGAGTGTGAGAGTGTGAGAGTGTGAGAGTGTGAGAGTTGTGAGAGTGTGAGAGTTGTGAGAGTGTGAGAGTGTGGCTAGAGCCTGGCTGGATTGGTGGTGTGGGAGGTGTGAGAGTGTGAGAGTGTGAGAGTGTGAGAGTTGTGAGAGTTGTGAGAGTTGTGAGAGTTGTGAGAGTTGTGAGAGTTGTGAGAGTGCGCGAGAGTGCGCGAGAGTGCGCGAGAGTGCGCGAGAGTGCGCGAGAGTGCGCGAGAGTGCGCGAGAGTGCGCGAGAGTGCGCGAGAGTGCGCGAGAGTGCGCGAGAGTGCGCGAGAGTGCGCGAGAGTGCGCGAGAGTGCGCGAGAGTGCGCGAGAGTGCGCGAGAGTGCGCGAGAGTGCGCGAGAGTGCGCGAGAGTGCGCGAGAGTGCGCGAGAGTGCGCGAGAGTGCGCGAGAGTGCGCGAGAGTGCGCTAGAGTGCGCTAGAGTGCGCTAGAGTGCGCTAGAGTGCGCTAGAGTGCGCGAGAGTGCGCGAGAGTGCGCGAGAGTGCGCGAGAGTGCGCGAGAGTGCGCGAGAGTGCGCGAGAGTGCGCGAGAGTGCGCGAGAGTGCGCGAGAGTGCGCGAGAGTGCGCGAGAGTGCGCGAGAGTGCGCGAGAGTGCGCGAGAGTGCGCGAGAGTGCGCGAGAGTGCGCGAGAGTGCGCGAGAGTGCGCGAGAGTGCGCGAGAGTGCGCGAGAGTGCGCGAGAGTGCGCGAGAGTGCGCGAGAGTGCGCGAGAGTGCGCGAGAGTGCGCGAGAGTGCGCGAGAGTGCGCGAGAGTGCGCGAGAGTGCGCGAGAGTGCGCGAGAGTGCGCGAGAGTGCGCGAGAGTGCGCGAGAGTGCGCGAGAGTGCGCGAGAGTGCGCGAGAGTGCGCGAGAGTGCGCGAGAGTGCGCGAGAGTGCGCGAGAGTGCGCGAGAGTGCGCGAGAGTGCGCGAGAGTGCGCGAGAGTGCGCGAGAGTGCGCGAGAGTGCGCGAGAGTGCGCGAGAGTGCGCGAGAGTGCGCGAGAGTGCGCGAGAGTGCGCGAGAGTGCGCGAGAGTGCGCGAGAGCGCGCGAGAGCGCGCGAGAGCGCGCGAGAGCGCGCGAGAGTGCGCGAGAGCGCGCGAGAGCGCGCGAGAGCGCGCGAGAGTGCGCGAGAGTGCGCGAGAGTGCGCGAGAGTGCGCGAGAGTGCGCGAGAGTGCGCGAGAGTGCGCGAGAGTGCGCGCGAGTGCGCGCGAGTGCGCGCGAGTGCGCGCGAGTGCGCGCGAGTGCGCGCGAGTGCGCGCGAGTGCGCGCGAGTGCGCGCGAGAGTGCGCGCGAGAGTGCGCGCGAGAGTGCGCGCGAGAGTGCGCGCGAGAGTGCGCGCGAGAGTGCGCGCGAGAGTGCGCGCGAGAGTGCGCGCGAGAGTGCGCGCGAGAGTGCGCGCGAGAGTGCGCGCGAGAGTGCGCGCGAGAGTGCGCGCGAGAGTGCGCGCGAGAGTGCGCGCGAGAGTGCGCGCGAGAGTGCGCGCGAGAGTGCGCGCGAGAGTGCGCGCGAGAGTGCGCGCGAGAGTGCGCGCGAGAGTGCGCGCGAGAGTGCGCGCGAGAGTGCGCGCGAGAGTGCGCGCGAGAGTGCGCGCGAGAGTGCGCGCGAGAGTGCGCGCGAGAGTGCGCGCGAGAGTGCGCGCGAGAGTGCGCGCGAGAGTGCGCGCGAGAGTGCGCGCGAGAGTGCGCGCGAGAGTGCGCGCGAGAGTGCGCGCGAGAGTGCGCGCGAGAGTGCGCGCGAGAGTGCGCGCGAGAGTGCGCGCGAGAGTGCGCGCGAGAGTGCGCGCGAGAGTGCGCGCGAGAGTGCGCGCGAGAGTGCGCGCGAGAGTGCGCGCGAGAGTGCGCGCGAGAGTGCGCGCGAGAGTGCGCGCGAGAGTGCGCGCGAGAGTGCGCGCGAGAGTGCGCGCGAGAGTGCGCGCGAGAGTGCGCGCGAGAGTGCGCGCGAGAGTGCGCGCGAGAGTGCGCGCGAGAGTGCGCGCGAGAGTGCGCGCGAGAGTGCGCGCGAGAGTGCGCGCGAGAGTGCGCGCGAGAGTGCGCGCGAGAGTGCGCGCGAGAGTGCGCGCGAGAGTGCGCGCGAGAGTGCGCGCGAGAGTGCGCGCGAGAGTGCGCGCGAGAGTGCGCGCGAGAGTGCGCGCGAGAGTGCGCGCGAGAGTGCGCGCGAGAGTGCGCGCGAGAGTGCGCGCGAGAGTGCGCGCGAGAGTGCGCGCGAGTGCGCGCGAGGGCGCGCGAGGGCGCGCGAGGGCGCGCGAGGGTGCGCGAGGGTGCGCGAGGGTGCGCGAGGGTGCGCGAGGGTGCGCGAGGGTGCGCGAGGGTGCGCGAGGGTGCGCGAGGGTGCGCGAGGGTGCGCGAGGGTGCGCGAGGGTGCGCGAGGGTGCGCGAGGGTGCGCGAGGGTGCGCGAGGGTGCGCGAGGGTGCGCGAGGGTGCGCGAGGGTGCGCGAGGGTGCGCGAGGGTGCGCGAGGGTGCGCGAGGGTGCGCGAGGGTGCGCGAGGGCGCGAGGGCGCGAGGGCGCGAGGGCGCGAGGGCGCGAGGGCGCGAGGGCGCGAGGGCGCGAGGGCGCGAGGGCGCGAGGGTGCGAGGGCGCGAGGGCGCGAGAGCGCGAGAGCGCGAGAGCGCGAGAGCGCGATAGCGCGATAGCGTGATAGCGTGAGAGTGTGAGAGTGTGAGAGTGTGAGAGTGTGATAGCGTGAGAGTGTGAGAGTGTGAGAGTGTGAGAGTGTGATAGCGTGAGAGTGTGAGAGTGTGAGAGTGTGAGAGTGTGAGAGTGTGAGAGTGTGAGAGTGTGAGAGTGTGAGAGTGTGAGAGTGCGAGAGTGCGAGAGTGCGAGAGTGCGAGAGCGCGAGAGCGCGAGAGCGCGAGAGCGCGAGAGCGCGAGAGCGCGAGAGCGTGAGAGCGTGAGAGCGTGAGAGTGTGAGAGTGCGAGAGTGCGAGAGCGTGAGAGCGTGAGAGCGTGAGAGTGTGAGAGTGTGAGAGTGTGAGAGTGTGAGAGTGTGAGAGTGTGAGAGTGTGAGAGTGTGAGAGTGTGAGAGTGTGAGCGTGTGAGCGTGTGAGCGTGTGAGCGTGTGAGCGTGTGAGCGTGTGAGAGTGTGAGCGTGTGAGCGTGTGAGCGTGTGAGAGTGTGAGAGTGTGAGAGTGTGAGAGTGTGAGAGTGTGAGAGTGTGAGAGTGTGAGAGTGTGAGAGTGTGAGAGTGTGAGAGTGTGAGTGTGTGAGTGTGTGAGTGTGTGAGTGTGTGAGTGTGTGAGTGTGTGTGTGTGTGTGTGTGTGTGTGTGTGTGTGTGTGTGTGTGTGTGTACTGGTGTCGCAATTGCAGCGGCGCAGCTGCTCGGCAGTGCCTGCAACACCCGCAGCGGCGCGAGCAACAGCCGCAGCAGCGCGAGCAACAGCCGCAGCAGCGCGAGCAACAGCCGCAGCAGCGCGAGCAACAGCCGCAGCAGCGCGAGCAACAGCCGCAGCAGCGCGAGCAACAGCCGCAGCAGCGCGAGCAACAGCCGCAGCAGCGCGAGCAACAGCCGCAGCAGCGCGAGCAACAGCCGCAGCAGCGCAAGCAACAGCCGCTGCAGCGCCAGCAACAGCCGCTGCAGCGCCAGCAACAGCCGCTGCAGCACCAGCAACAGCCGCTGCAGCACCAGCAACAGCCGCTGCAGCGCCAGCAACAGCCGCTGCAGCGCCAGCAACAGCCGCTGCAGCGCCAGCAACAGCCGCTGCAGTGCCAGCAACAGCCGCTGCAGCGCCAGCAACAGCCGCTGCAGCGCCAGCAACAGCCGCTGCAGCGCCAGCAACAGCCCCAGCAGCGCGAGCAACAGCCGCAGCAGCGCGAGCAACAGCCGCAGCAGCGCGAGCAACAGCCGCAGCAGCGCAAGCAACAGCCGCAGCAGCGCAAGCAACAGCCGCAGCAGCGCAAGCAACAGCCGCAGCAGCGCAAGCAACAGCCGCAGCAGCGCAAGCAACAGCCGCAGCAGCGCAAGCAACAGCCGCAGCAGCGCAAGCAACAGCCGCAGCAGCGCGAGCAGCAGCGCGAGCAACAGCCGCAGCAGCGCAAACAACAGCCGCAGCAGCGCGAGCAGCAGCGCGAGCAACAGCCGCAGCAGCGCAAACAACAGCCGCTGCAGCGCCAGCAACAGCCGCTGCAGCGCCAGCAACAGCCGCTGCAGCGCCAGCAACAGCCGCTGCAGCGCCAGCAACAGCCGCTGCAGCGCCAGCAACAGCCGCTGCAGCGCCAGCAACAGCCGCTGCAGCGCCAGCAACAGCCGCTGCAGCGCCAGCAACAGCCGCTGCAGCGCCAGCAACAGCCGCAGCAGCACTAGCAACAGCTGCAACAGCTGCAGCAGCGCCAGCAACAGCTGCACACCTGTACGAGACGCAGATAACAGCTGCCCCAACTCACTGCGTACACCTGCACATCTTCTTTAGAGCTCGGCAGACACATTATTGAGGAAAAATGGTAGGCTTAAAATTCTGAAGTTTTCACAACAAAGAATATACGCACATGAATGATAAAAAGTTCGTGTCTTTATTAAAATAAGGAGGAATAAATTATCTGGAATGAAAGACAAACCTCAGAACAGCACACATGACGACGCTTCGGCTCATCGCACAACGCAATCAGTGTAGCAATGAGTCCACTCTATGATGCATGCAAGTGATCAGCTCATACTGGAGGCGTATAGCGAGAGGGAAGACTGCCTTGTGCAGGGAGAATGACGACGATACACTGCGATAACGCAAGAAATTCATGCCCACCAGCCCACAGCTTGTGATGATTTCATCATGAAAGCGCCTACTCATGAATATTTTGCGCCACTGAACAGGCGTTGCAGCAGGCCCCAGGATTGAGTTTCATTTAAAACTGGATTGTCTTTGATGATCAGGAGGGATTCTACTACACGGAGATTTGTTCAACTATGGTTCGTAGAAATTTTCTGACAATTGTCTCGTGTTTATTTCTAGCGGGAGCTACGAAAACAATGAAAAACTCAAACTTAACCCAATGAATGTTACCTTTCGAAAAATAGAGCTCTGATATTTGCGGTTGCGATCAGTGATCAAGACATCTAGAGACGAGATATCCCTCTTTAATTATCAAGAATAGTGACGCGAACAGTTCAGTAGTGAATCCAGAGCTCACATCACCATGCACCACACACAAAAGACAGAGGGCATGTATAGTTCGGGGACACGCAGGTACAACTTCAAGTAAAACAAGGCGAGCTGACACCTGTAAAAATAGTCGGGTCATCCAACCCTGCCTTGAAACGCGGTGCAGCTGCGCATCAGACACACACACCTTTGTATTCTAAAGAAAACAAAAATTATTTCATTAAAAGGAAGCTCACATTCACTGGTAGGCTGCTCTAGTCTCGTGAACTATCCGGTTTACTTCGGCTGTGACCAATGCTGGTAGAAGTAACCGTTCTCTGATCTTTCGCAAGTCTTACCAGCAGAACACCTTTCACCGAGCAGCTGCCTCGTGCCTCTACCCGTTACTTCTATTTCAACGTAACTTCGAGGAGTTTCCCCGGGCCATTCCGACCGCTCTCCTTGGGCTACGATGAGCGTGAGCGTTGTTCGATGGAATGTGGCTTAACTTCGTTGGGGACACCATGAGGGGCTAAACCGCTCTTCACCGCACTGCACTGCCCCGTCTTCCTCTCTTCGGCACCTTTGACTGTGGGAATCCGTGCCTGGACGGGAGCCTTCGCGTCTCCTCTGCGTCGTCCACGGAACTCCCTACTTGATGGCAGCTGAGGTTGGTTCACTGAGACTTGGCGCACGTCTACCAGTGATTTATCTGCCATTGAGCTTCTATAAGATCCGCTCCCGTAAATTTACCTGGTGACCTAGAACTCTATAATCTTAAATGTATAACTATAACTATAACTAGAACTTACCTTACCTTGAAACCTTAACTGTATAACTATAACTATAACTTACCTTGAAACCTTAACGGTATAACTATAACTATAACTTACCTTGAAACCTTAACGGTATAACTATAACTATAACTTACCTTGAAACCTTAACGGTATAACTATAACTATAACTTACCTTGAAACCTTAACGGTATAACTATAACTATAACTTACCTTGAACCTTAACTGTATAACTATAACTATTAACTTATAACTAGAATTATTACGTAACTTTATAACCATCTGCCTACAGCGATCACAATAACGGAATAATTTCGTTGATGTGAAATTAATGTATTTTTCTTTCTATTGTCACCAGGGCACGATTAACTGAAGTGGCCCGAGAAGATCGCGCCTACTGATCTCTCCACTTGGTGGCCGTAAGCAGCGTCGTCCAAATCTAACGAGCTGCTGGCAATATCTATGTTGTCCACTTAATTATTCGCCTCTTAATTGTAACTTTACGCGAATAAATTCTCCCGGCCATCAAGGTTTATTTTCTCCATTTCGCCTAGTTTTTCGTATATTCTGAAAAGAATATATTTCCGCAGCATACATTTCAGTAGAATGATAGACTTATGTATGCACCAAGCTCTCACTAACGATTGTTTGAACTTGAACTTCCCACACAACTATTATTTAGCAAAATGCTCATACTGAAAGAAAACGCGATTTAAATAAGCTCAAAACGCAAGCTAGCTGGTGGCTTGCGGCCGGATTTACGGTGAATTCATGCCACTGTAGCAACACAACTGACATCGTACTCGAAGTGAACTTGGCTGCGAGATGTTTTCCTGATCAAAATCCACACGTTTGAGACCCGCAGACCTGCAGGCTTACCAGACCCTCAGTTCTCAAATTCTAATAAAAACTCTAAGCTTGAGGATTTCCGGCCAGAAAAAGAGTACGAAACGCAGCCAAAGCGACTGAGTAATTTCTATACGGGCTGTAATGCTACAATAATACAAACAGTTAAACAATTCTGCTCCAGTGAACGAAATTACTCGATAAATCATACTAACCTACAGTAAATGAAGAACAGCAGAATGGCCTCTATGTATCATGCCATTCAGTGACCTAGGGTTGAGGTTGAATCACTGAGTTATACAAAATTGTTACTTAGATACGCTCTCGGTATTGAAGTGCACCATTGACACACGCATTAACATGGCTGGCCCATAGCGTGCAGGTGGTTGTACTGCTGAATGAGTGCAGCTAATCAGTAAAAGCATGTTTCGAAACAATCATTGAAAAAATTTCCGTATCCTTACCAATAAGAAAATTTTGCTGTAGTCGATTTTGCCAAAGACGCGCAAACGAGCGCAAGTTCATCGACAGTAACGAAGTTAATTACTTGTGTTGATCTGACCGTAATTCACTTCAATTCTAACGAAGGCACTTGTGCAAATGTAACGATCTTGTCGGCTCGTCCAGCAAGCACTTACACAGCAGAAACGAATGAAGGGTCGGTTGATATTCGTAATCCTAGGGAAGAGTGTCACCAAAAATACCGGGAACGATGATGACTTTCAGTAAAAAAACGTTTGATGCATCCTGATGGACTCATCAAGCCCAAATGGTACGAGTAGTTTGCAAAGCACACCTTTCACTTAAATAGTAATTTCGGGTGGCAGGAATGCGCTTTGAGTGCATAAAGCAGGGCTCAGAAGTACGCACCTGCTCACTATGGTTGTGTCACTATTAACGATATTGGTCAACCAGAACACGCATTTCTTTTATTTAACTCTGTGACGAAATTACCAAAACGGAATTTTACCTTCACAAACGGAAATGTGATCGATGAAAAATATTACATAGCAATCAATGTTTGTACAATAGTATTCTTTCAAATGTCAGATGCATATTATACGTATTATTTCATATGCATGCGAGTCTCGCTTAGAACACGTTAAACATGAGGTTTCCAATTACTTGAGAAAACCTTAGTTCTGAACCATATAAACGTTATAAATACTGTCATACTGATTTTAAATACAGTCAATCATTTCTCAAAATATAAAATGCATTTCTACGTTTACTCCATTTCACTTCCTGTAAAAAGTTTAATTTTCGTAATAAAAGTACGAAATAACATAGTGCTAAACGAGTGCTGTTATCGCAGACTAAACTCAAAATATGAGAGGAAATCGTTCCTATTTTCGACCCCGCAATTACCGGACCTACATGTCCCTTCCATGAATGAGAACCAGTACAAAAAGCAAATACCACAAACCTACTGACCTACATCAACACTGTTGTCTACCATCAAAAAAATTCTTTTAACTTGGGTACTCACCAGACAAATTTAGCTGCAGCCGACGTTGCTGTTGTGGATGTTGGTGTTGTGGGACTGGTGAGGAATGCACGCCATCGCTTCTTTGCTTTAGTTTGGTTTGTGTCACTAGGTGGCCTGTAAAGATTAAATCATTAGTTAGTTTAAGCCTCCCTATCAGCTGTAAAGGCGATCCAAAGAGAGGAAGGAGGAAGGCTATATTTAGTATGGAGTTGAGGAACGTGGAATGTATGCAGAAAGGGCATAGAAACTGAAAGTTAAGAAAAAAAGATTATGAAACAAGATCAAAGTCGAAGAAGAAAGTAGTAGGTGCTGAAAAACAGGACAGCAGGGAACCGAAACAAGATGGTCCCTAACATAACAAAAACTTATTTCAATGAAATGAAGGCCTACCTAACTGTTAGCTCGGGCCCTCACATTTTGCCCCTGGGAGTGCTAATTTCCTCAGATACAATAGTTGTATTCCCAAGAGGGGAGGTGGTCTGTAAATTCAAAACTCCATTACATTTGAGTGATGACTCAACTCGCTCTCTTCCAGTAGACACTACTGACTCGTAGACACTTACTGCACACTTGTGTGACTTCATTTTTAATCCTTGTGGCCGGCTCTCTGCTCGTTAATTGCGGGAATATGTGACAGATACACCGAAGTTACAACTTCATTAAATTCAAAAGTGAATGCAAAAAGTGAAACACAGCCGTCAGAATGATGTGTTCTTTCATCATGAGAAGCCTTGCGAGGTGTAACATAAATTTGTTGGGTCGCAAATTTAAGACCGCAGAAAGAATCAGAAACAACAAAATGCAGGCAAATCCGTAAAAATCACACTAGGTTATATGCAATGATTAGATAACCTAATCACCCAAGATAAAATGCGATAATAAGCTAGTTAAGACTTCCATAACCGCAACAAAGGTTCTCAACAAAACTATTAACTTATTTTATTGCAAAAAAATGAGTTCATGAGCCATCATTTGAAGACCTCGCATCTGCTACCTAGGGGTCCTTCCTCTCATAGACACAATATAATAGTTATGCACTTTTGAGGGATTTGAAGAGGCAAGGGTGAGCCCAAAAATAAGTGCTATGAATTTGATCGTACTGGTATTGATTCTGTTTTCCAAGTACCTAAATGAACGAATGTCTATAAGTTAAAAATTCCTCGAGAAACCATAAAGAGGAATGTCAGGACAAAGAAAAGATTAGATTAGATTAGATTATAAGTTAGTTTAAGCCTCCCTAACCGCTGCAAAAATAAAGCGTATCGAAGAGAGGAAGGAGGAAGGCACCATTTAGTATGGAGATAAGAAAATGAGGAATCTATGCAGAAAGGGCATAGAAACAGTAAGATGTGAAAGAAGTTCATGAAATAAGATATAAGTTGAAGAAGAAAGTCAGAGGTGTGAAAAACAGGACAGTAGTGAACCGAAAAAAGGTGGTCCTTAACATAACAAAAAACATTTTATTTCAACAAAAAGAAGGCCTACCTAACTCTCAGCTCGGGCCCTCACATTTTTCCCCTGGGAGCGCTAATTCCCATAGATACAATAGTTGTATCCCCCTGAGGGGGACAAAGAAAATTAAAAATGAGATTACCATGGGGCAACACGCATATCATAGTAGTGGAGAGATTCGCATTTGATTTCTAAAGAATCCTTATCTTAACTGACTCGTACGCTCAAAAGATAGAGACACAATTGAAAGAGAATAAGCATGAAAAAAACTGTCAGAATAAACCTGAGAACAGTCGCACAGTCTGATTTTTGCCAGTCTCATGGTATTGGCAACAGGATTTGTTATGACGCTTACGGTCTTTAGGATAGACACCAAATTTTTATCTCCCTGCCCAAAATTAATTTCTGAAAAAAATTGCTTCTATGAAAATTTCAAATTTCGCAAAACAAAAAAGGTTTTGGCAAAGCATAAAACATATATATATATATATATATTTACGCAAAATAATTCTCACCCTACAATTCACAACGTAAAAGCGTGATTTGGGTTTCATTCGACGAAGAAAGACTGTGCAAACAGCGTAACGTAAGAACTATCTCCCTTCCTTCCTCCTCTCATCCTTTCACACTCGTAGTAACGTACAACGGGGACAGAAAGAAAAAAAGCAAAACTGCGGAAAACACAAGTGATGAACACAAATCTCAAGTTCCCAGTTTTTCAGGACTTTCCCATGAGTATTCCCTGCTCTCTTCTTTATTATGCAAGACACAGTACTTTCTTTGTAGCGAAACAAGCGGCTCTGGTCTCATTGAATGTATCTTCATTAAGCCAGGAACAATTGAGGTTGACAAGCGAATAGCCATTGTGCGCCTTTTGGCAGATATAAGGCGCACCTTCGTGGGAGCCGCGGTGCCTTTTGTTCACGCGGCTTACCATTAACTGGAGGCGCACATCCCCAACAAAAGAAGCCTTTCTTAAATGACTACCGCAGAAGATGAGAATTCATTCCATGAAATATTCGTCAAACGATGCCGCAATAATGTCATCTTCAGCTAGGCGGACGCAGATTTTCTTCTTAGCGCAGAACCAGACTTAATTGGAGGACGAGGCTCAACTCGACACATGAAGAAACTCACTTTGTTGAACGTAATTTTCATACATGAAGCGACACCTCCTGCAACCAGGCAAGACTTTAAAAATGAAACTCTGATTCATTGACGGTTTTTAGAAAGAAATACCCTTTCACCCATGCACGAACTTCCCAAGAACGAAACTCCCATTCGCCTTCACAAACTTTCCAAGAAGGGAACTCCCATTCGCTCTCACAAACTTTCCAAGAACGAAACTCCCATTCGTCTTCACAAACTTTCCAAGAACGAAACTCCCTTTCGTCATCACAAACTTTCCGAGAACGAAACTCCCATCACCCAAGAAGAACTATACAGAAACGACATCCTCAGTAGGCCACGAAAGTTTTAGCAGGAAAAGAATCCGTTCGGCATCACGGGAGCAGGATGCGCCCGACGGCCGCCATCAGCCCTAATGCAGCAGCGATGTCGTGCCGCTTAGACACTGCCGCTCTGTCGCGGGATCGTTAGGAGCTGAGAGGGAGGCCAAGCATGGCAGTGTGCAGGCAGGGTATGCATTAGAGTAAATGATGTTCAAATACAGGACATGACTACATCGAAGAAAACTTGTTTACGACCCTAGAAAAGGAAGAAAGCGATTGGGCTTCGACTCTCCAATAGCTAACTTTCAAATAACTTCAGTGCGACTGGGCACAGGCCAATGAATTGAGCGTGGTGGAAAAAGAACGAAGTAAGAGACAATTCTGTAAACAAAAACAGCATACACGTCTAAAAAGTTCACAGGAACACATGAATCTTAAATGTGAGAGCAGAATATAAGCAAAAAGAGATTTGCACACCCGCGTCCCGCACGCCCGCGTCCCGGACATTGCAATACGACGCCTGCCTCACGCTCGCTCACAAACGGCTCTCAGTAACCCCAGCGAAAGACCCAGACCCGACACAGCAGCCCATTGATCGCAGCACTTCTCAAACGTCAATAGCTTAATTCTTGTAACGGCGCTTAGAAAACATTTCATCACGTCGTAAATCTGGGATTCCATTCGACCGAAAAAATTCTGCATCAATTTTCAGAAACAGTTTCCGGACATTGGTAGACTGCCTGCATGAGGCGAGGGACTTTGGGCGAGGTTGTGTGAGGAGGCGTACAGTGAGGGAATATGGTAGCAGCGTTGACGGATTGTGGTGATGGGTCGTTAATGTCAATTTTAGCTTTAATGTTACATTCAGCGTTGTTTTCCATTCAATAAAATCGGCTTCCTTAACTCAATATATCATTTGGTTACAAAACTCCGTCTTGTTATCAATACAACTAGAAATATCGAGAAGAAAAAAGAAGGGAAAGATGACATGAGGTTGAAATAATATCTCAAGGCAGGCGGGAAAGTCAAGTGCATTATCAGTGTAAGTAAAAGAACTTTTTATTTTCTACGAGAAAGAAAAACTGTGACAGCATCAAAATTTTCAAATTATGGACAAAGACTAGCCCAGCAATGCAGCCCAGCACACAATATAATATACCAAGAGTCCTTCTTCATCATAAGGTCAACTCACACAGATGCGCTGAATAACACCATCAAGGTAAGTATTTCCTAGTTAGAAAGATCATCTTGGCCTACGGAGAAATGTTCTTTTAAGGAAAATGTATTCTCTAAGTACTCCTAACATTTTGCTATTCATGTTTGTTCAATCTGGAGTCGGGAAACATAGCAAATCAAATACCTAAACAAACGTTAAACATTCATTTGTAAAACCAACAAGTGAGAAACCAATAGGAAAGCAAATTATAACACTTCTGGAATGCATGGTCTTCAAGTCTCATTGAATTTTCCTCGGTGATGAAAATCGTCTTGCACAGCAGCAGCTACTGGTTTCTTTTATAACTATAATCACATCCATAGCTGTATAGCTGCGGCCATGTATGCCCTAACTCATTATTGAAATTTTCGATATAGCTGTAGGAAAACTAACGTTTTTCTTTGGCCTTTTTTATGAGAAACGTGTTTTATCAATATTATTCTTAAGCGATGGAAAAATAAATGAAATATAAATCAATCAACCTAAATATAATTCCATAAAAAGGCACAACCATTCGGTGTACTTCACAATGAGTTTTCTTAATAAATGGACCGAAGAAAAAGTGAGCTCTGCAGTCCCAGCAACCGCATCGTCGTCGTTGCCCATTTGCCTACCATCTGACCTGACCACCTTGACGTTTTTCCATTTCACTAAGCCCTACTCTAATATTTGACCCAGAGTGTGGCTGGTGTCCTGGCTGCCATCATCCGTCCCACATCGCTTCTTCATCGAGAGGGTCCTGACGGTGCCATGATGGGCTAGTCTTCCCTGGCCGCCCTACTGCCTCTCTGCGCTTCGCTTCTGCTTCGCCACTCGAGTTCGGCTGCTTATTAACTGATGTGAGTCACCGTAATGGTACAGCGCTACACTCGTACGTTAGTGACGGAAGTTGCACCTTAAAGTAGCCTGCCTCACATACCTAAAAATTAATGGGAGATTTTGATTTTACGTAACGTTGCCATAAATTGACTGAATTATTACTTTAAATTTCAATTTCAATTACTATTATTAAATTTTTTGTTCTCGTATCATTAAAAAGAGCTCAAATTTAATGACGCACCCCTATGTTTAAAATTACTGAAATTAATTTAGAGTTTAACGTATTTACCGAGCATAATTAAACTAGTCTTAGACAACTATTCCTAGAAATTACGCAAGCTGCACACTCGAGCCCAGCATTATTTCCTGGAGAGCTTCGTGTTCACCAATACTTGATTCTCATTTTGCAATTCTTAAATTTACGTACGTGGTCATCGGGACCCATTTATTTTGCGGCGCGGGCTATTTTACAATTGGCTTGTATTTTAACGAAAGAATTCATGAGCAGTTGTTAGAGAATAATTTATTCAAATTGTTAATTATTTGTCCTCCCGCGACAGTGATCGTGGCACGGTGCTGGAGGAGCGCTAAGGACGTGCTGGTGTCCCTGTCTCTCCCTTCTTCCAGCCCATTCGTGGAATTTGGCATTCATTAAGTCTTTGAAATAAACAAGTCTTAATTTTGACTGCTCCCCATCCCTGCGTCAGTGTCACGATTCGTTTTCGTCAACATCTCACTATGCAATCTGACAAAAATCTATTTGAATTCATTCCCGACTCGAAAGTCAACCACCGTATCGAGCCAATATTAACCTCAAATTATTTACCCTCGCGAGGGAATCGAGAGATCGAGCCAGGCACCAACATCAAAAGCATCTCTCGCTGATAGAAAATATATCAGCCAATCAAAGCCGACGGTAAATATTAGATGTGTGCTCGGCGACAGGCTGCTCACACTCGGCGCTTGGAGCTCGGATTCCACGCCCACGACACTCGGATCGCAGGCCTCAGTAGCAACGTGCAGAGAATGCCAGGTGATTCTCATTGTATGTTACTGCGGGCCCCTTGGGCTGGAAATATATCACGCAATTATCACCCTGAAAGACCGGGTGGTCCCAAGCCGTACAAATCGCTCGGGTTTGAAAAGATCAGCTACTGCCGGCAAATAACATTGAAGACTGGGACCACATCAAAGCAGCTTCAAAGCCGATGGCAGAATGACACGTCGTCGGTCTCGTGATCCAAAGGCGAGAAAGCAGGTATGGAGGTAGCGAAAGTGAGAAAGTTGGTATGTCAATGAGGAAGGAGTAGTGAGGAAGAATTTGGAATGCATTTCATCAAGAGTCGATTAGATTAGATGTTAGTTTAAGCCTCTGTAACCGCATTATAGACGTTACAAAGAGTGGAAGGGAGTAAATTAAGTATGGAGTAAAAGGAATGCGGAATTTTAGCACAAAGCGCTAAGAAACAGTAAGTTATAAAAGATGATCATAAAACAAGATAAAAGTTGAAGAAGAAAGTAGTAAGAGCTGAAAACAGGACAGTAGTGAACCGAAAAACATGGTCCTTAACATAACAAAAAAAAACATTTTATTTCAAGAAGAAGAAAGCCTACCTATCTCTCAACTTGGGACCTAACATATTACCCCTGGGATCGCCAATTCCCATAGATACAATAGTTCTATCACCCTGGGGGGGAAGGAATTCATGAAGAAGATAATAGAATATGCAAAAGATAAAAGAATGTGAAAGACAATAAAAAGGGCGAAAAGATACGACACGAATGTATCATGAAGGTTAGGACAGATTCTTTATTAAAGCCTATATGATCCCTGTCATCGCTTCATGAAAAAATGAACGCTCCTCTTTGCTACATGGACTACCGCACCTGCCGCCATCACCAGCCAAACAGGACGCATCTGGAGAGTGATCTCGAATGCGAAATTTCCTTTGGATCGAGCGGCTCAAAAAACAAGCATGTACAAGAAAAGCGTTTTTTCCTATTTATATCGGTTGACTGGTAAGCAATTATGAAGTTATGTCTTACAAATCTTGTAGCGCAAAAAAAGCTTATCGCACTGCAATGAAGATATTTGCGCTAGTTGGTCAATTTTAAAATCGAAATAAGAACACACGATTTTTCGAGCCTGAAAAATTTTCTTGAGAGCATTAGATATTCATGTCTTCGTCCTTAAATCGAGAACGTGTACTGATTTCAATCAGAAGCACTCCAAGAACTGAAAATGAGCTCACCGTGCAGAAAATTAGCCACCTTTTGTATTCCGAGCTCCACTTATTATCATACTAGTTAGTTCAAAACTCCCTAGCCACAACAAGCCGATCTCAATACAACAAAGAAAAGGAACCTACTAAGATTAAATTAAAAACAAGTAACATGTGCACAAGATGCATCACTACATCCTGTGCACGCATAAAAAGAGCAAGTTGAAAAAGTTAACGAAACATGCAAACAGTTGAAAAAAGAGTTATTGGAGTCAACCGAAAAAGATTGTCCGTAACAAAACAAGAACATGTTTCCACAAGAGGCAGGCCTACTTAACCTTCAGCTCAGGACCTCACATCTTCCTCCTGAGGGCGCTAATTCTAATAGATATAGCAATTCTACTTCCCTGACGATTCGAGCTCCAGTTATTTACTCACCATCAGTTTAGTTTATTAGTTAGTTTAAGCCTCCCTATCCTCAACAATGAGATGTAAAGAGAGGAAGGAAGAAGGCACCATTTAGTATGGAGTTAAGGGAACGTGGAATCTATGCAGAAAGGGCACAGAAACAGAAAGCTAAGAAAGAAGTTCATGAAACAAGAAAAAGTTGAAGAAGAAAGTGGTAGGCGGTGAAAAACAGGACAGCAGTGAACCGAAAAGAGATGGTCCGTAACACAACAAAACCTATTCTATTTTAACAAAAGAAAGCCTACCTAACCTTTAGCTCGGGCCCTCACATTGTCCCCCTGGGAGCGCTAGTTCCCATAGATACAATAATTGTATCCCCCTGAGGGGTTTACTCACCATCAATCTGAGTTCAAAGCTGTGACCCAAGTTTAGGCTATGGCAAGTCCTGAACAGAAAAGAGCCTTCATTTATTCAGATGGTCAGGCATAGAATTCTTAGTCGCTCCAGAACGATGAAACGAAGGCTCGACGTCTAGGAATGACCAAAAAGGGCTATTGCATTCGGTGGGACTAATGGACACCCAGTGACGAAAGTAGCGGAATTTGCTGGTGTTTCTAGCCACAATGTCTGCGAGCCAACCAACATTTGAAACAATCCGGCGATCCGGTAAGGCGAAATTGTGGCCTGAAGAAAATTCTAACCGTTAGAGACTGCCTCCGTGTGTCCTGAATTGTTGACTCGAACCGCATTGCATTAAAAGGATATGAACTACTACGAAATGTCAATGATGGCCCTTCTCCTGCTGTTTCTAAGAGAACTCTTTGCAGGGATCTCCATTCAATGGATACATGAAGCAGACTGGCTCGTAAACAGCCGATGTTTAACTCCTGCTCACAAGACTTCTCATTAACCAGGGCCACAGCACAGGAACATCGAACTGTAGATTAGCAGAGAAGCGTCACGTGGTATGATTATATTAGATAAGATGTCAGTTTGAGATTCCCAAACCACAACAAAGGCGTTCCGAAGAGAGGATGAAGGAAGGAATTTTGAATGGACTTAAGGGAACTCGGAATCTATGCACTAAGTGTACAGAAACAAATTGAGAAAGAAGTTCATGAAACAAGATAAAAGTTGAAGAAGGAAGTTGAAGGGGCTGAAAAACAAGACGGCAGTAAAATAAAACAAATTAACCTATTCTATTTCAGCCAAAGGAAGGCCTACTTAACCTTAAGCTCAGGACCTCACATGTACCCCTGGGAGAGTGTAGTCAGATTACTCGCGATTCTGTTCCTAGAAATGATAGAATCGTGAGTAATCTGACTACACTCTCCCAGAGGAACATGTGAAACAGTGTCCCTAGAAATGATATTCGCTGTCATGTACATCGAAGACCTCATAAAGCCTTCAAAGAAGCCTGTGTTGTGTACGGGGCTGCACGAGGAGTGGAGTCTGTCATATTCTGGGACTTTTCCAACTTGATAGAAGTGGGTCTTTTAGTTGAAGTACCCGTCAATCTGAACCAGCATGGCTACATTCAGCCGCTAGATAGCTAAATTTTGTCATTTACTGAATACCTAGTTGAAGTAAGGTACATTGCTTTACTTATCAGGTTAACAACTGTCGAGCGCATTAGGCTAAAAGTCATTAACTTGAGCGTTATTCTTTCAGGATATGTCAGGCATTTAAATTGACAAACTAAATCTCGATACATGAACTCGAGGGAAAATTTATGGCACCACCTAAAACAACGAGTTAGAAGTTGAGAAAATCTTCCACGCACTGTTACAACGCCATGAAATTAGTTGATACGAAAGTGGTTTATAATCGATGAAAGGTACATTAAGATACAGACTAAATGCCGAGCACAATTACAGCCATTATTCGTGCTCGTGGAGGTTCTTCATACTAGCAGAAAATGACAAATTCTTTAGCCCTGCTAGCTTTTTAACACTTTGACTCCGACGTGAGCCACCAGTGGTTACTGAGGGAGTTTTCATAATACTACTGCACCAACCAGCACTCGCAAACAAATTCACACAAATACTTAATCAAAACTAAAGGTCAAGTTAATGTTTGCTATTTTCAACATTGCTTATTACAAATGACTTCAGAATTGAGTTGAATATTAAACTTCAGTTTTACCTGTCGCTGTTAACGAGCTAAATGCGTAGGACGTACCAAGCTCCCAGGACACCAACTTTGAACGAAAATATTGCAGAGTTTGAGGCCGCGAGAGCATGGAAATGAGACACCAGTTCCAAGTGCACCCAGTAGGGACGAGGATGAATGGAGGAGAGGAGGACACTGCCACAAAGTTCACGAAAAGTTCAGACCCGTTCCCCAGGCACTGAGGAGGTATTGACTTACCCTCCGGCCAGAGGTAACGTAATTGAGTTCTGCTGTCTATGAGGGACCTGTAATTTGAAGCTTAATCGTCGGGCAGTAGTGTCTTGTTCTGACCAGCCCTCTAATGTCACTTTAATGACCCTGATAACGACGGCCAACGGGCGTTTGAAGGGCACTGCTTTATTTTATCGACGCCAACATCGTTAGGAAGAGGCACATCACTTCATAAAGCCAATACTTTAAACGCAGTTTTGCTTCAGTTTATTAGGGATCAATTTCATTTTAGAAAGAATATTACTTCACTTTATTTGTTGTTTCAAAGCCACAAAGCTTCCTTTAGTGCGGCACACATTAGATTAGATGTTAGTGTAAGCCTCCTTAACCACTACAAAAAAGAGATGTTCTAAGAGAGGAAGGAGGAAGGCACAAATTAGTATGGAGATAAGGGAATGCGGAATCTATGCAAAAGGGGCATAGAAACAGTAAGTTGAGAAAGAAGTTCATGAAACAAGACAAAAGTTGAAGAAGAAAGTTGTAGGTGCTGAAAGATAGGACAGCAGTGAACCGAAAAAAGGTTGTCCTTAACATAAAAAAAAATTATTTCGACAAAAAGAAGGCCTACCTCACGGCTCGGGCCCTCGCACATTTTCCCCCAAGAAGTGCGTGTGGCACACATAATATTCTAACATGCACACTGCTTCACATTATACGAGAGTAACGAGACTAAATCATTTCCACAGGCTCATCGCTTCATTTCGAACTGGACTTGACATTACAAAACGCATACTGCATCATTATACGATGTTAACATTAAAAAAAGCACTGCATCATATTATGAATGGTCAACGTTTTGAGAAGTACACGACGCCATACATTAGATAACAAAAATCACTGAAATTTTACCACCTCTATATATTTTACATGATTTCATTTCATTTTAGAGTTCACTTATTGCGAGAAACTGTATAAGAAAACAATCAAGAACTGTTTATCAAGTACGGAGTAAATTAAATTAAACAAGTTAGTGTAAGCCTCAGTAAACGTAACGCAGGCGCCGCAAAGCGTGGAAGGAGGGAGGCACCATTTACTACAGACTTGAGAAAATATGGAAAAGTACAAGGTGCAAAATATGTACTAGGTGCATGGAAACAGTTGAGAAAGAAGTTTATGAAGATAAAGAAAGTAAAATAGCGAGTGCCTGAAAACGAGACTGTAGTGAACCAAACAGAGAAGGTCAGCAACTCAACAAAATAACCTTTTCTATTTCAACGAAAAGATGGCCTACCTAACCTTTAGCTCGGGACCTCTCATATTCCTCCTGAAAGTGATGATTCCCATTGGAACAAAGGTTGTTTCCCCTGAGAGGTTTTCAAGTAGTAAAGACTTGTTTTTGTGAGCATCTAGATTTCAAAATTTTCACTTACATTGAGAAGTGGAGACCTGTGCGAAGGACCTGCCAGCATTTGATTAAGAAAGTCTCATTGAGTTAGAAAATCAGCTGAGGATATCTGTCGAGTAACCAATATAAATATAGCGATCACAGACCAATAGCACGTTGTAAACAAGATGGTGAACATGGTTTTTCTCATTTAAAATTATGGAAGGCCTAACATTATGGATGACCGGCACTGACGCTCTTTGAAGACATTGGTGCACAAAATTCGGCATTCATTAACACAAAAGATAACAAGCGAGTTTAGTGGAAACACCCAAAAACATTTCTCAAAGGACAGGGCGTCGAGAGTTCAAGAAAATGAATTTTAGTAAATGCAAATCAATCAGGAAGTCATATTAGTGTCAGCAGCAAATCGAAAAAAAATCTTGCTCGTAATCACCGAGATTGGACAATCAAAAATGGAATGCACGTAATGTATACTGATAAGCTTAGGTTCACCTTCTTTCAGTACGATGGGCGAGCTAGGGTAAGGTGACAGCCACAGAAGCTGTGGATCCTTTCTACTCCACTCGACTGTTCATGAATTTGGAGGTGTGGTACTTTTGGGTTGTTTTTCGCTGGTATGGACATGAATCTGCCACTCTCGTGCCACCCTTACAACATCAAAATCAACTCCCACGACTGTTTGCAAGTACTTTCTGACCCTTGTGCTTCTCCATTGAATATTTATAGGCTGACTTAGGAACCTGTGGGACTCATCGCCCTTTCCATCAACATTGACTGCTAATTGGGGGACAGATTACTTCAATTTTAGCCGGAAAAAAACTGGAAAGGATTCAGAACCTCGTCGAATCCTTGTGCTATGCGGTCAAACCGCTAACTATGAGATTAAATTTTTGAACCACGCGACTGCTTATGCTCACTTAGCGTATCATGCGTAGTGAACATTCCATTCCAAAGAGTAAACCGTTATATGAAACGAGGTCACATTTCTGAAACACATTGCTTCACTCCATACGAAATCAACAAGGCAAAAACTGCAGAGTTGTCGCGAAGATCTACAACGAGTCCTCCACGGCATCCGGGACGAAATCTAATGTCCTCTATAGGTGTGTTCGTTGACGTGAGCAGACGAGAGCATAAAATTTTTAGCACCGTTCTACTTTCCCATGAATCTTTCCCCGAGGGGCCACGTTGTGCCGGACCAATTACACAAGTGGGGGCGCTGTTCCGGGCCACAACGGCACGGAGGACTTCAGTGAGTGTAGGAGACTGGAAGCAGACCTCAGCTATGGCTCCGTATGAACTCCTCAAAAATGTGTGCAGCGTGTTAACTGATCGTGCAAAATGACAGGTTTCGCGGCAGGCCTTAAGAAAATACAATACAGACTAAAACGCAGATGTATAATTCAGGTGATCAGATTATATTATAAGTGAATTGAGTTGAAACAATGGGGAACCCATGCGTTCGAGGTGCGTCTCTACAAGGTAAAGTCGAAAGAAGTTTATGAAACAAAATAATATTTGAAGCAGAAAGTATTGGGTGTTGGGAAGATGGCAACAGTGGGTGGAAGAAAAGTGGTCTGAAACACAACAGAAAGGACTATATTAAGAGAAAAGTTTACGAACCCTTACGCTCGGGATCTCACATCTTCCATCTGACAGCGCTGATTTCCATAGATACAACAGTAGTCTCCTCCAGGAGAGAAAACACATCAAGTTTCAAATATTTAACCCTGCACTGTATTCCTATAACGTCGCTCGATAGCATCACATCACACGTCCACAGGACTAGCGATTGAAGGGAGTTACAATTCCCACAGCATTTCCCCAAAGCAAACGAAAAATCCATCCAACTTTCCTGAAAACAATGCACAGGAAATGATGAATATTGAACAAAACTTATTTTCGAACCAATATTCAAAAAATATTAGCCCGCAAAATATTCTCTACAAACTAATCTTGGATTTCAAAAGGAAGCTTCGGTGACCAGGACGCCGAGGCGCGTCAGCAGCCCGTATAGGAGGGAGCTAATACCTTCTGTTCTCTCACGCTGCGAGAATTAACTCGTAAAGACTCGAGGGTCTTTAGGACGTCGTTCTGCAGGTTACAGCCCTATTTTGAAGGCAGCTAAGGCCTGACATTAATTACATCACTCGTGACAGTGACGCGCTAAGCCAGGATTCTTACGTGGATGAAGAAGAGGAAGAACTTCCTGTGCTGACATGATGCAGCTGAAGCCCTTGTGATGGATCAAACCTTGCTCAGTTCTAAGAGAAATGTGTTTCAGCTAATGAATTCTGAAGAGGTAGGTACCTGATGAATTTCGAAAAAATCGTTCAAATCTCAAAGACATACCCGCAAAATAAATAAATTTATATTTCTTAAAAAAAAAACGATATGATCATCGACCAACTTTTTCCGTGAGTTTCAAATCGTCCGCCAATTCACTCATATTCATTCAACGCTGAAATGTAATTAAACACCTGAATTGAAACTCTTCCCTCGGTAATGAAGCGTAACTTCTCGAGAGCGAAACTTTTAGCTCGATAATACGACCATTGTATAGTGAAGGCAGGTGTGATTTGCACCTCAAGGGAAGAAATTTCTCCGTCCCTGCACCTTGATTTCGCAGCAGCCGCATCCACGTCTCACGAATTTCATGTTTTTTAATAGGAACAAAAAGCGAAAAAAAGCTACAGTCTCATGGAGCTAGGAACAAATGAACCAAAGAATTCGTTGGGCAAGACAAAGCCTTCGGATTAATTCGGGATTTATAGTTCCTTTCCAGCGTCTTATTAAACTGCGAAAAGGTATTTGAATCTAAGACAGAAAAAGTAAAATATGCTGGGATTATTTCTTGTACAAGAAATATCCGCTATAATTTTCAAATTTTTGAAACAATTCCACGTGCCCTCCATTATTGTGAAGACGCTAATCACATTGTGCAGATTTTTGACTAGGCAGTTCTGGGTAATGTATGAAAAAGAGGAAATTTTCCAGTTTCAAAATGGCTAAAACGATACAATACCATTTTCGATGAACTTTCATTGCTATGAAAATGAGATATTAAAAACTATCAGCCACATATGGTAACATGTGAACACAATTTATTAACTGATTCAAAATTGGATATCATTCAGCAATAGGTTAAGCTAAAAATGAGTGAAAATATGGTATAAGTGATAAAGAAAATGTTAAACATAAAGTTAGGCCGTTTGATATACAAGTGCACGAGAAATTGTTATATCTTCTAGTCATGACGGTCTAACAATCAAAGCATACACAGGACTTGGTATGACGGCGGGAGGGAGGAGCTTGTATGGCCTAGATGTAAGCACATGTTTAAACAAACTCGCTGGATATTTTCATGCAGCAAATATATTTCATCAGCTGCAAATGCTCTGTAATTAACGCTGTCGAACGTAAAGCGTAAAAGAATATTGCAAAAGTAGTTGTTCTTAAGAAAAAATATGTTCTTACTAAAATACACAATCAAAAAAGTTGGAATGACGTAATCGATATCTAAAATTTAATTTGCAAATAAAACCTTGACGTTTTCCGTGGTATTAAGGACAGGCCATCTGGATGGTGACGAGGTTGGGTGTATAAAAAGCCGTGAGTCACAAAAAAAGGCTCCTCCGTCCATAGTGAGTAGGAAGAGTACATGACGCTTTGGGTTGGAATGCAAGGAAAGCAAGTAGTAGAGTTACTGAAGAGCGTAAATATCAATTGAGATGCCTATCGTCGGCTCCTTGACTGTCTTCAAGGATCGCTCAACAAACTCTTCCTCACACGATTTTGAAAGTTAACTTAGGTCATTTAACTTTTATAAAGTTGTTCCGGAGAAAGGAAGGAGCATGTACCATTTAGCACGGAGTTGAGAGAACAGTGAATCCCTGCACAAAGTGAGTTCCCATACGAGATCCCCAGCGCATAATAACAGCGAGTTAGGAAAGAAGTTTATGAAACAAGATACTCGTAAAATCTGAAGATTGTGGCAGGTGGTAAACAAACAGAACGAGCAGTGAACCGTCAAACGAGGGCCCGTAACAAAACAAAAATTATTTTCTATTCCAACATATGAAGGCCCATCTAACCATTAGCTTGTGGCCTCGCGTCTTCCTCGTGGAACGCAAATTCCCACAAATAAAATAGTTGTAATTCCCTGAAGGGAATTCTCAGTTTTAAGCAGGAAGATTCTTGCAGCCTCTAGTTTTCGAGCAAGACAAAAATTCCGTTCACAAATCTGCTTCCGTGCGCACCTCATCTGGGTAAATACGACTGAATTTAAAAATGAGCGACTGATGATTAGGCCTCCCAACAGCCCTGAGTTTAACTCAATAAAAGCGCTATTTGAGAATAATTCAAAAGATTGATCATCCAAATAGCAGCTAAAATTCCAGTTCAAAAAGTTCCGGATATGAAGCGCAGGTGCAACAGCTGCGGAGCAGCTAGCTGAAGTTACGAAATTGAAATTAACTCCCTCAGTTCGCGTCAAAAGTTACGGGAAGTCACATTAATCATCAAGGAAAGTCGGAATAATAAATAAGCTATCTTACAAGAAATCTTGTGTTGTTACACAATTCAACACTAAGGTCTTATACGAGTCATTTATCTGTCAATAACATACTCAGTGATGCAAAAATACGGTTTTATTGATTGCTTTTTTTTGCAAAAAAAACTGTTTTTTAATGTGTTTTTTTTGTTTTTTTTTTTTGTGTTTTTTTGCACACCTGAATTTTGTTAAGTATATGTCTGGGTTTTTTTGGACACCTAAAATATATTAATATGCATGTTTTTTAGTCATTTTATTGTTATAAAAACATCAAAAAGAAACCATATAGTAAAAGTAGTGGCAGATAACCCACAATTACCTAGAGGCGTCTAAGAGGAACAGCAGGAGCCACAGAACTTATATTGATGGAGTCCAAATTCAGAGCTTACTATCTCAACTAAGTCTGATTTTAATTTTATGTGACCAAAAAAATCAGACATAGCAGAGATAATAAGCTCTGAATTTTGACTCCATCAATATAAGTTCTGTGGTAAGTTCTGTGGCTCCTGCTGTACCTACCTCTTAGACTCCTCTAGGTAATTGTGGGTTATCTGCCACCACTTTACTGTATGGTTTCTTTTTTATGTTTTCATTACAAAAAAATGACTAAAAACCATGGATATTAATATATTTTAGGTGACCAAAAAAATGTGCCGTTTTTTGAAAAACATGTTTTTTTACATGTTTTTATTTTCTGTTACCAAATATAACCATGCTGGTTCTTTTTACAAAGAATCATGACTAAAAAACAATATATTTTATGTGACCTAAAAAGCCCCATGCAGTTTTTTACTAGAAAATCATGACTAAAAAAACATGAATTAACTTACGAGACCTAAAAACCCCATGCTGTTTTTTTAAAAATTATGTCTTTTTTACAAACAATGATGTATAAGAAAACCTGGATATGAATATATTTTATGCAACCAAAAAACCATGCTGTTTTATTTGATGTATTTTTCATAAAAAATCGTGTCTTAAAATCATGGATATTAACATATTTTATGATACCAAAAAATTATTGTTTTATTTTAAACATGTTTTTTTATTAAAAAGTTATTAGGTATGATTAATTTTTTGGTCACGACTTCTTTGTAAAAAAAACACCCCCTCAGGGGGATACAACTATTGTATCTATGGGAACTAGCACTCCCAAGGGGACAATGTGAGGCCCAAGCTGAGAGTTAGGTAGGCCTCCTTTTTGTTTAAATAAATGTTCCTGTTATGTTGAGGACCACCTTTTTTCGGTTCACTGCTGTTCTGTTTTTCAGCACCTAATACTGTCTTCTTCAACTTTGATCTTGTTTCATAATCTTCCTTCCTCTCTTTGGATCGCATTTGTTGCTGGGTAGGGAGGCTAAAACTAATGACTAATCTAATCTGTAAAAAAAACATGGATATTAATTTATTTTAGGTGACCAAAAAACCATGCTTTTTGAAAAAAAGATTTTTTTTACAAAAAACAGGAGTGTTATTAAATTTTATCTGACCAAAAAAAAACATGACTTTTTAAAAACCATGTTTTTTTCACAAAAAGTCATTAATATCCATGTTTTTACATCATGATTTACCTGGTAAAGGAAATATGATTTAAAAAAACCAGCATGGTATTTTTTGGCACATAAAATATATTAATATCCACATTTTTTAATCGTGATTTTTCTGTAAAAAGATGTTTTTAAAAAAAACAGCATGTTTGCTTATGGTAAAATAAAGTATATTAATATCCATGTTTTTTAGTCATGACTTTTTTGTAACAAAAACATTCAAAAATAGCATGGATTTTTTGGTCACATAAGATATATTAATATCCATTAGAACCATACCAGGTCTTAGAATAAAATATCGACGAAGAATCTATTCACTTTATAAAACCTTTCGGAAACTAGCTCCATCCTCAGTAAGTCATTCAGTCAAATGTTTTTCAAAGGTACAGTGAAAATTCATTGTCCATTTCACCAAATTTTACTGAATGACTGAGGATGGAGCTGGTCTCCAAAAGGTTTTATGGAGTAAATAGATTCTTATTTAGATATTTTAATCTAAGACATAGTACAGTTCTAATAAACATGATTTCAATATTAACAGCATTCTTTGTTTATAAGTTTCTAAAGACAATTCGATTAAAGAAAAATAACTTTCCTGATATTTACATCCGTGTTTTTTAGTCATGATTTTTTTTAAATGTTTTAAAAAAAATTTTTTTGGTCCCATGAAATATAACAGCCATGTTTTTTTAGTCAAGATTTTTTGGTTAAAAACAATGTTTTAAAAAAACAGCATTGGATTTTTAAGGTCACATAGATATATTATTATCTATGTTTTATATTCATAATTTTTATATAAATAACATGTTTTTTTTTTTTAAAAACAGCATGGTTTTTTAGTCACATCTCAATCGATGACCATAAGTAAAGATATGTTATTATAACATACCATTTTGGGAGTTGAAGGTCATTCACATGTATTGTAAAATAAATGAAATATAAAAGCATGAAACCGCAGAAAATGAAAAATTTCATGAAACCATGGAAAACCACCAATTAAGAAGTATGCTGTTTTATTTTGTAATCTGACATGAAAACACATAATGTAATGTGGTTCTTTTTCTTGCCGAATTATTTTCAGACAAAATATTGAAAAAAAAAATATCCATGTTTTTTTGGCCACAGTTTTTTATGTAAAAAAAGCGTGTTTTTTAAAAAAACGGCATGGTTTTTTTTGAGTCACATATCTAAACATACTACGTAGTCAACGATCTTGCTTCAATTTTTGATTCGACACCTATTCTCTCAGCATGAAAAAATGCATAATCAAAGCTAATACTAAAAATGAATGAAAAATGAAAGACTAATTAATTGATTGATTGTACGAAAGTTTCAGCTTCCTTTTACCACAACAACGATGTTCAAAGAGAGGAAGGACGAAGCATCATTTACTATGGAGTTAAGGGAACGCAGAACCTATGCACAAGGTGCATAAAAGCAGCAAGGTGAGAAAGAAATCCATGAAACAAGATAAAAGTCGAAGAAAAAAGTAGTAGGTGTTGAAAGACAGGACAGCACTGAACTGAAAAAGATGGTCCGTTACGAAACAAAAAAATTATTCCATTTCAACATAAAAGGCCAACCTAACCTTTAGCTCGAGATCTCACTTATTCCCTCTGGGAGTGTTAATTCCCATAGATGAAAGAGTTGTACCTCCCTGAGAGGAATGAAAGACTGAATTGCCTTCACATATTTCAAGTTAGATTTTTCCATTATTGACATATTTACACTTTTATCAGTGGGCCATGACGTCAAATTCAGGGCTTTCTTTGATTTGGTCCTTCACTACCTAATATATAATCAAGGCTTACGAGGAGGACTCCTCAAGACAAGTTTGGTCACTCGCCACAAATTTTACTGCGCGTCATTGCCAACGTATTTAAAATGGCAGCTTCATTCTAGAGCAACGACATAAAATGAACATCCAAAATTTTTTATCCAGGCCAGCATTGAGCAACAAAAGCTCTCCATAACAATCAGAAGCGAAGAAGTCGCGAATGCGGAATTTTTTTTTTCGGCGACGCGAAACAAAACGAGCGGCCGCACGGACGTCACAGACTGTGTTCTGAATGCTCAGCCGACCAGGCCAAACGGATGTCACAGACTGTGTTCTGAGTGCTCAGCCGACCAGGCCACACGGACGTCACATACTGTGTTCTGAGTGCTCAGCCGACCAGGCCACACGGACGTCACAGACTGTGTTCTGAGTGCTCAGCCGACCAGGCCACACGGACGTCACAGACTGTGTTCTGAGTGCTCAGCCGACCAGGCCACACGGACATCACAGACTGTGTTCTGAGTGCTCAGCCGACCAGGCCACACGGACGTCACAGACTGTGTCCTGAGTGCTCAGCCGACCAGGCCACACGGACGTCACAGACTGTGTTCTGAGTGCTCAGCCGACCAGGCCACACGGACGTCACAGACTGTGTCCTGAGTGCTCAGCCGACCAGGCCACACGGACGTCACAGACTGTGTACTGAGTGCTCAGCCGACCAGGCCACACGGACGTCACAGACTGTGTTCTGAGTGCTCAGCCGACCAGGCCACACGGACGTCACAGACTGTGTTCTGAGTGCTCAGCCGACCAGGCCACACGGACGTCACAGACTGTGTTCCGAGTGCTCAGCCGACCAGGCCACACGGACGTCACAGACTGTGTCCTGAGTGTTCAGCCGACCAGGCCACACGGACCTCACAGACTGTGTTCTGAGTGCTCAGCCGACCAGGCCACACGGACGTCACAGACTGTGTCCTGAGTGCTCAGCCGACCAGGCCACACGGACGTCACATACTGTGTTCTGAGTGCTCAGCCGACCAGGCCACACGGACGTCACAGACTGTGTTCTGAGTGCTCAGCCGACCAGGCCACACGGACGTCACAGACTGTGTTCTGAGTGCTCAGCCGACCAGGCCGCACGGACGTCACAGACTGTGTTCTGAGTGCTCAGCCGACCAGGCCACACGGACGTCACAGAATGTGTTCTGAGTGCTCAGCCGACCAGGCCACACGGACGTCACAGACTGTGTTCTGAGTGCTCAGCCGACCAGGCCACACGGACGTCACAGACTGTGTTCTGAGTGCTCAGCCGACCAGGCCACACGGACGTCACAGACTGTGTTCTGAGTGCTCAGCCGACCAGGCCACACGGACGTCACAGACTGTGTCCTGAGTGTTCAGCCGACCAGGCCACACGGACGTCACAGACTGTGTTCTGAGTGCTCAGCCGACCAGGCCACACGGACGTCACAGACTGTGTTCTGAGTGCTCAGCCGACCAGGCCACACGGACGTCACATACTGTGTTCTGAGTGCTCAGCCGACCAGGCCACACGGACGTCACAGACTGTGTTCTGAGTGCTCAGCCGACCAGGCCACACGGACGTCACAGACTGTGTCCTGAGTGCTCAGCCGACCAGGCCACACGGACGTCACAGACTGTGTTTTGAGTGCTCAGCCGACCAGGCCGCACGGCGCAACTCCTCAAAAATTCAACACACGGCGTGTCGGGCAAAATTTTCGCTGAAAACAATTTCGCCGGCGAGGCATGAAAAGCGGGGCAGTCGTGGACAAAAATTCTGTGGCGAAGAGCTCGATCATTTGTTCAGCTTTGCGAGTGGGCTTATATCTGAAGTCCTGAAGTCCGACTGTTCAAATATGCACATAAAACTCTTCGATTTGATCATGAGGTATTCTACGATCGTCCAATTATCTTATATTGTAAATCGCATCTGATTCGCCATATGAGAGAACTGAAAAAGCTTGCGATTTTATAAACTAGCCAACATAGAACAATGAAACGATATTTCAAAATCAGTCATCTAAATAAACAGAAAGCTATGAAAAACACGAAGATTCAAATTCGTCGGTGGTCAAATTTTTAACTGAATTTAAACTGTGGAGCAAAGAAAAACTTTCTTTTATACACTGCCAAGTAATACAGCAGCTCTAAACTTCTAAAAATAAACTTTCATATCACAATAGTGAAGGGCTCAACGTAATCGCCGCACAAATGAATACGACTTCGTAAATAAGAACATACGAAACTGATGTAGAAAGTACATTGAGAGAAACCTGTACAACATCATCCCTTCAGAGCGTAAAGAAAGCTAAAAGAAGCAACAACAAGAATAAAACAAGTTGAAGTTACCCCGTTACCCAACTTTCCTCACAATGCACATCAGACGCTTTAGATAATGAGCCAGTAGCTCATTTGTCATAGCATGTCTTGAACTTGGTCGTTCTAATAATAGCGGAAAGCGCAGAGATCGAATTATTATTATTATTATTATATAAGAAAGTTTTAGCCTCCCTTAACCATGACAAAGATGTTCCAAGAGAGGAAAGAGGAAGACACCATTTAGTATGGAGATGAGGGAACGCGGAATCTATGCACAAGGTGCACAGAAACAGGAAGCTAGGAAAGAAGTTCATGAAACAAGAAAAAAGTTGAAGAAGAAAGTAGTAGGTGCTGAAAAACAGGACAGCAGTGAACCGAAAAAAGATGGTCCGTAACAAAACAAAAACCTATTTTATTACAACAAAAAGGAAGCCTACCTAACCTTCAGCTCGGGCCCTCACATGGTTCCCCTGGGAGCGCTAATTCCCATAGATACAATAGTTGTATCCCTGAGGGGCGCAGAGATCGAAAAAGTCAACGAGAAGAAAGAAAGTAAAATTTCTCGTTTCAGAGGCAAGAGTGATGTTTTCAAAGATCACAATCTTAGACTTGACGAACATCTTAATGAATCGCTCCATTACTACAAACGGGCTTTGGAAATGGTTTATCAGCTTCTAAATCTACGAGGCGAGTGTTCATGAGTGAAGTGGAATATCATACAGTAGAAGAGTTGCCTCAACCTCTTCCATTCGCTCTTTTTGATATGTTAGTTACCAGAGAAGCTGGACATGCTCAGGAGAAAATACATCGGGTGCTACACAATATGAGACCGAACCTGAGTCTTCTTATCCAAAGAGTGGTGCTCGACTCTTACACCACGGAGCCGACACATGACGTCACTTTAGCTGACAGCAGAACGTAATTTTCCGAGTTGTAAAACGGTTTACATTCGCTGTTTTTAAAGAGTAACTATCGCAGGAAAAGTAAATTAATGTAATGCAACTACTATGCGAGATTTGCAAAGCATAACAGCACCCAAAGATTCTTACTGCCCTAACACACAGAAAATAAAGCAAGCTAAAGCTGCAGGAAGAAAGCGAAGCAATTCACCACTGTACTTGAGGCAGAAAGAAAAGCTTTCAAATGAAAGTTCATTGGACGGGCGCTTCCCTAGGATGGATGGACAATCGCTGCTGGAGAGCACTGCGAGTTGAGAATTAGGGCAGATTCGCACGCGAGTTCGACGACGGAGATAACAGCGTGGTTGTGTGGTGCTGGTGCGTCTCGTGCACCTTTGCCAGTTCTGTCTTGGATGAACAAAACGCTCTTGTCGAGCAAAACCACTGGCCAAGTGAACGAAATCATTCATGGAACTAACAAAATCACCCATTGAACCAAAAAAAAACACACTATTGATAGATTATAAGTTAGTTTTAGCCTATCTTACCACAAAAAGAGGTTCAAAGAAAGGAAGAATGAAGGCACCATTTAGTATGGAGTTAATGGAACGCGGAATCTATACACAAGGTGTGGTCCCGCACAGGATCCCGCGCGCTTAGAAACAGTAAGTTAAGAAGGAAGGTTAAGAAACAAGATGAAAGTGAAAGAAGAAAGTAAAAGGTGGTGAAAAACAGGACAGCAGTGAACTAAAACAAGATGGTCCTTAACCCGTCTCCACATGGCCGACCTACCGGGAGGCTCGAAGAAAATGGGTCAACTGTGCAACTTACTGTATATTCATTAATCATGTTAGAAGTTTCATTGGGGGTTCATTGTAAAGAGAGAGAGTTGCTCTTTCTGTCAGTGGGGAAAAAATACTGCTACCCCAATGAAAATCTACGAAATTGGAGTTTTTATTTCGGTAAAATACAAAAAACAGAAATCAGAAAATCACTGGCCATTTTTTATTTATTGCACTTTTATGTTTTTTTATGGTGCATTTTCATAGATTCTGAGTTGCTGAATCTTGTGGTATGTGAATTTTTTTTCAGGTCCAATAGTTCCGGAGTTATGTGCACTATATGTAAAACACAGTTTTTATTTTTTAGTTCATTTTGTGTATAGGCTGTTATAAAACAGTTTCATTGTTTGTAAAGAGTTTGATATGCATAGAGCTTTTCCTGCCGAACACAATGGTGGTATTATTTTTTGCGTAGGAGTAAATCTGTGGATTTGGACTCCTCTTTTTGGAACAAAAAACATAAGAAAATAAAAATGATGGCGACCTTCTTAGAGGCAGAGTGTGTGCTGGTATGCCTCAGCTACACTCCTGGCTTTCTAAGAGGTTGTGCAGCGCCGGTAGCTACACTCCAGACTGAGCAGAAGAATTCATACAGATTTGAGCTTGATACCTCTCTTTCCCTGTTCCTCCCACCTAATTTTACCTTACACCAATGAATAGCGCTCAACGAGACGCTTAAGACCATATATGGCAACCCTAGGTTTGCTGATGTGAAACATGTGCTAGCTTTGCCGACCTTCTAAGAGTCCAGAACGTGGCGACGGGTTAATAAAACAAAGAACATCTTATTTCTACAAAAATAAGTCCTACCTAATTCTCAGCTCGTGACCTCACATTTTCCCCCTGGGAGCGCTAATTCTCATAATACTACTCAGAGTGTCTACAGAAAATTTACTTGCACTTCGATTGTCGCTAACATGCACCCTTATTATAATTGTAGGTGTATTTAATTCATCACAGCATGACAGAAAATCAACTAAGCTCGGGAGAGAAGAAGTTTGTCGCGGAATGTCATTGGAAGGCCGAAGACGAAATTGAAATACAAATACGGTTCAGATGTGAATTCGCGAAACAGCCACCAATGCGCGGACCATTGCTCGAATCAGAGACAAATTTGAAGCAGATGGAACCTCACGCAAATTAAATTCTTTTTATGGGGATATCTCAAAGACAAAATTTATCGCACCAAACCAAGAACAATTGATGCATTGAAATTGAAAGACAATGCCGTGATATTCCTAATGACCTGTTTCTTGACGTTTGCGAATCCCTTAGTGCGCGTTATCAGCGTTATCTGGACAAATACGATCATCAATTTGAACATTTCATTTTACTCTATGTTCATAAATAATGATATTCTCGTTATTCGAAGTGTGAGTATATTATTTTAGACTCCCTGTAGCTGTATCCTCCTGAGCGGAATAATATCACCCATATAGCTAACAAAATCATCCATATAGCTATTAAAATTACTCAACGTATTAACAAAATTATTCATAGTAGTTACAAAATTACTCACAAAAATAACAAAATCACTCACAGAACTTACGAAATCCCTCAGTACTAACGAAATCCCTCCCGGTACTAACGAAATCCCTCCCGGTACTAACGAAATCCCTCATAGTACTAACGAAATCCCTCATAGTACTAACGAAATCCCTCATAGTACTAACGAAATCCCTCATAGTACTAACGAAATCCTTCATAGTACCGACGAAATCCCTCATAGTACTAACGAAATCCCTCATAGTACTAACGAAATCCCTCATAGTACCGACGAAATCTCTCATAGTACTAACGAAATCAGAGTACAAAATCAGTGAGATCGAGAGAGCGGAACCACTTGCAGAGGCGAGTCATCCGACAGGTGTTCTGCCACGCATGTCGCTTATGAACCGTCTGTCACGGGTGCGCCGTACACCAAACTTGCTTCTGATGCTCATTTACATCAGTGCAACCAAATACAGACTGGCGCTTTGTAAGAGAACTCACCGTTTACTTCAAATTCGAATAGGAGCACCGGAACACATGTTACGTATCAGTTGATCCGACGGCAGAAATGTACATCCGTGCACTAAATGTCTTTCCCCTTGCTGTGAAACTCAGCTCCTCGTTTGAGTACCCGTTTTGTTGACACTTAGAATGATGTTTTGAACCTTGAGATACTATGTTAATCCTGGAAACTTTGTACAGTCCAACTGGCATCCTAGGTCAAACTATCAGAAAACTACTCTCGCTACAACCTCCAACTCTCCCTAGGATAGACTCTCGTACTTTAACAATTTTCACTTGAGCTACTTACTAAGCTACGAGTTTCCACAAAAACGTAACCCTAAGCTGTCACCTAACTCTTAAATGAATCGAACCAAATTAGCAGCGTACCTCCACATGTGCAAATTCAACAAGTTTAATACCATGCTTAAAACATAAAGTAAAAAAAATTTTACCCTAAGATGACCAATTTCCAGCTGTTTACGTCGACCGTGTGGCGTACCACAAATACAAACAAAAAGAATTCCATTTAACAGAGAATCTAAAACGAAGAAAATTTCCAACATACTACAAACATGTTAGATCGAAGATACAACTTCACGAATCACAGACTCAGTTACGTAACACACCTCTAGAATACGCGGTTACCTTCTAAAATTAAAGGAGTCTGACTAAGTACTCCAACTATAGCATGAAAATCTTTTATTCTTTCGGTAGTGTATGGAAGAGACCCATAAACAAAGAGAAATTTTCACGCTGTCCGTGCTAGAGAGGGAGCTTAAGTTAGCGCACTCCTACTACTGGACTACATTACGACACCGTTTTTCATATCAATTCCAGCGTCCCAAATCAACACAGCTTCCTACAAAAAAGGAAAACATTTCGTGCGTCGGTGATTTCATCACATGTTTGCAAATGCAGCAGGGATCGTGAATGAATAGGATGACGGCTATCAGCATGTACTCGTACATCTTTTACTTGAAGCACGAAAACAAGTACAATTTAGATTAGATAAGTTAGTTTAAGCCACTATAAAAACAACGAAGAGTTTCACAGAGAGGATGGAGAAAGGCACCATTTAGTATGGAGTAAACGGAATGGGAAATCTATGCACAACATGAGTTCCCAAAACCCACAAGAATCTTGTTCCCACACAAGAAACAAAATGAAGTTAAAAGAAGAAAGAAATAGCCGCTGAAAAATAGGACAACAGTAATCCGGAAAAATGATGGTCCACAGCAAGATAACAACATTTTACGTCAACGAAAGGAAGGCTGACCTAACCTTTGGCACAGGACCTCACATTTTCCCCCTGGGAACGCTAACTCCGACAAATACAATAGTTGGGTCCCCAGACGGGAACGAAAAAATACAAAATACAAAATACAGCCCACTGCGTGAATGTCAACGCAGTCAAAAGTTACCCATTTGAAATAACTTTTCACCTTAGAATAACCAAGAGAAAAATTTCAGCTGCACAACAACGCACGTCAATATGGAACAGCCTCCAGGAATCGGAGCAAGCTAAGTCAATGGGTACAAATTAATACACAAAGTTCGTAAAACATCATTTATCTGAGAAAACGTATTTCCGTCGTCAATGGTTGGGTAATGTAAAATTGCGGGTTTTCATTCAATCAAACCGTTCAGTTGAGATAATATCATTGGGCAGGCTGGTTAAAATCTTCACTCAATACCAATGGGTAGAAAACCAGCAGTAAAGCGAATTATAATGTAACAATTGTGGGTTAACCAGTGTAAGCCTTTCGGATTATATCAGTATAGGTACTTTTGTTGCCAAAAGCCCATCAATAAATTCTTAAAAGCTTTTTAAGGTGCTCAAGCTATTGCTGTCTAACCACGGCACATTAAGCGTCTTAATATTTACCCAGCAAACATACTCTAAAGGTTAACACCTCGCGCTGTTAAGCTAACCAAAGTGTTTTTTCTAGGGTAAATTTTGAATTTAATGTTGTCAACAATTTCTATAATTTCGTTGCGACGTATAGGTAATATGGTACAACTGAAGACGTTTTACACGAATGCTATATCTCGAAAACTAAGCATATGCGAGTACAATGTCATTCGCGTAAAACGTTTTTAAATGTCTTCAATTACCTAATTTTCGTAATGAAATTATAAAAGTTGTTGACATCATTAAATTTAAAATTCAATATTGACCTTTTCTAGGCTCAACAATCACAACACCAGTTCAACTTTGAAAGTTTACTGAAAATAAACGATGCAAGAAAGGCTACTAAAGCTATCAGGTTTACCTGGAGAGGAAGACTTTCCGAGTGCAATGAGTAGATGCACGCAATCAATGACTACGACGAGTATCACCCATACGAGGCTGTCGACTCCGATACCGCGCAGCAGGTGTCCAAGTCAGCTGGTCCAGTTCAGCCGCTCAAAATTTCCTTATTTAACAACATTAAAAGAGGACCAGCGTGTGCACATGCAAGATTCCTCCCATCAATAGTCACAGCATTCAAGTTCTAGATATGTTAAGTGCAGGAACGTAAAAAAAATTATTCGGTTAGAAGACGTATTTAGGGTTAATTTTCCACAGGTTTAGAAAGTGACTACATACGACATGTCCACCTTGCAAGGAGCGCGAATAATATTGACCATCAGGATAAAAAATGTCTAATACATTCATGGTTCAGTAGCACTTGAACACTTCCTAACTGATCTAACGCGAAACATGGAGGTCACATTACCTAGAAGAACACACCTATACACCTACCCTCGCGAAGGTAAGGGCGCCACTGGTTGCATCGATGCATCTGCGTTCTGACTTCTGAGTACATAGACCGTAAAGAGGGCGGCAGGTGGTGGTGGTTCAGCAAGTGGTGGTGGTGGTGAAGGTGGTGGTGCTGGTGGTGGTGTTGGTTCTGGTTGGGGACGACCTGCGATGATGGTGCCAGTTTTCAAGATATTTTCTTTGCTCTCACGTTCATCCACTTGTCATTGCGGACCAAATTGTTGCTACGTGATCCCGTGAGGGCAGAACCCTAATCCCAAAGCAACCAAGACGAATCACAGTGGTAGTTGAGGTTTTACCTGTCAAGGTAAGCAGGGCTTCTGGACGCCTCTGCATACACAGGTTTGGTAGGTGTACACAATCTCCTAGACAGGTGATGAGTTCTGTGACTTACTTAATTTAGACCAGGACATCAGTGTACACATCCGCTGATCGATAGTCACCGGATTCGCTCATCTCGGTGGCCGTTTGTTAGTCTACTTACTTCTTCGAGTGAGGAAATTTTCCACGACCCTTCAATTTCCACTTGTTTCTATGCTTTAGCTGGATGATCGGTAATCGGTTTTCTGAGGACTCCGGATTCGTTTCACCCATGCCCTCAGGCCCATACAATTTTGTGAACGGAAAATAACGACTACTCTTAGATAACTATGAAGTTATTATGAAGTTCAGCCTGTGTAATAGATAAATTTTTCTCATAATCAGCGAATGCATCTTTATGTTATTTTTTACATGTATTTCACAACTTTGAACGTTGTTCGGGGCTTTGAGCACATGTGGAGATTAAGAGTACGCACGAGGACACGCATATAATTTTTATAACGGCTCACTTTAGCATTTTTAAATGAAAATGGTTTAGCGCTGAAGTTATTCGTAGCATTGCTCCTCATGTTTAGGAATTTTATTTTATAGAATTAGCTTTCCGGACATGTAAATTAAAAGCAATTTTTTTCCTTAACCCCGTGTCTGTCATCCATTTTATAACTCAGGTTTTGTGCTGTAACTTCACTGAAAATTTTATTTTCTTGGACAGATTACAATTAGACAACAACTAAATATGAAACTTTATTCAATAACAGGAAAATTCATATTCACATAAGGCACTTAAAGCAAGTTCTCCGAGATTTGAGTTACATCACCTTTAAGGGATAATTACCAAAGAACAGAGACGTAAATTAAGTGATAATCAGCAAAGAACAGAGACATAAATTAAGGGATAATCAGCAAAGAACAGAGACATAAATTGAGGGATAATCAGCCAAGAACAGAGACATAAATTAAGGGATAATTAGCAAAGAACAGAGACATGATTAAACTCTATTCTCAAGAAGGGGAGACAAAATGTTCAGAACCTAAATATATGGAAAGAGAATGCTAGTCTGAAAAAATGGGAAATCCATTGCAGATTGAAAAAACCATACACAGGAGTAAAATGCTGGTCCTTGTAATGTCTGAGGCGGCGGAGAAAGCACGATGGGTAAACTGATAAAATATTTTAGAATTATTTTCTTAGTAAACTTTTTGTCTCTTAGCATCTGAATAGTTTTTCTAGAAAGATGATATCGTGAGGTATGACTCGTTGTACAACATATACCTTTTTTAGCTGAGGACGATAAAAAAGTAGGGATGTGATATTAGCCTTTTTCGAGTAAAAATTTGAGAATTATACATTTGCAATTCAAATTTAACAAAATTTAATAATTCTGACACGAAAGGAGTCAATTTAGAACAACGGCATAAGGAAGAGATGATTTACCGCATTGACAGTGAAATGTTCGACGATAATGCGGTTGTTAAATCGTGCGACAGTGACAAACTCTGATGAAATGACTTCACTTGAAATATTATGAAGTTTTTCTCGTTAAGTAAATTATTAATTACAGGGATTGAAACAAACTGCTGGTTAAAACTCCTTATATTTTCTGGAAATAAAGTAAGATGCAAAAAATATTTCTTTAACATTTGAGTATGTAAAAATACAGGTAAATTTACCTATATCAATTTTTGGAGTTCAACTGCTGAAAATAATGCCTGAAATATAATTTTAGAACAATTTCTAAAAACATTGTATATTTTTGCACGAATTTTGATACTTTTAGTGAGTTACCGCTAGAACCAGCGTAAGTTTTTTGTGAAAAAAGTTTTCTTTCAAATTTTTTTAATAAACTCTTGTAAAAAGTAAAATAAAAACATAATAGGCTAACCTTTAAATAAAGTATTGCATATCCGAAACAGAAGAGGGCCGTTTCCGAGTTATGTTTAAAATTTAAAGAACCATAAATATTTCAATTTCGTAATTATGTAAACAGATAGCACAATAGTAGTGTATTTATAGATGTATATCAAATGCCTTGTTTCCTTCGTGACAAACGACTAACTGCAAAGTTTAGTAGACCTAGGGTAATTCATCAAATATCGAACAGAAACCACGTGTGTCTAGAAACAACCTTCATAAATCGGTAACTTTTGCTCTGAATAACTGTTGCGGGCCTCAAGATTATTCTTGAACAGTTGCTTTCTCGTTCTGTGATGTCGCTTTAAAGACAACGTAGATTGTTGGAAATTATTTATTGTTCTAAAAATCGAATTCTTTAATAACAAAATTTCATCAATATCGAACATGAATCGAACAAGAATTTTGATTCGAACAGGATGGTTTGTCAATTAGTTCTCCTCGTATGGAACATTTGTTAGACTATTAGCACGCCACGTATGGTTTGTCTATTAGTACGCCTCGTATATTTTGTCCATTAATATGCCTCGTATGGTCTATCTATTTGTACACCTCTGATAGTTTGTCTATTAGTACACCTCGTATAGTTTGTCAATTATTATGACTCATATGGTTTTTCTATTTGTACACCTCTGATGGTTTGTCAATTAGTACTCCTCGTATGGAACTTTTGTTTTAGGACGTCCTATATTAAGAAACTTTTTAAAACCCAATATGTTGACATGTATCTCATGTGGCCACTTGGAAAATAAACGTTTTTCTTTCATTCTTTTTTTTCTTTGGTGCACTGGCTTTTCTTGGAAATTCTCGCGGTGGCACAGCGGTTAAGGGATCGGACTTGTATGTTGGAGTCGCGGGTTCGTATCCCGGCGCTGGCGCTGCGATTTTCCCCGTTGAGTATAAGGGAAAGCTCAAGCACAATACCCCACTCGACCCAGGTATCGGAAATGGGTACCGGCTTTACGGGGGAACCGTCATGGTGTCCTATATATAGTGTTAGTTATAAGACATTTGAAAAACCAATGCTTAAGATCATTTGTATCAGGCTTGATTGGAAATAAAGCATCCCAAAGATGCCGATGTTTGTTTTGTTTGTTTGTTTGAAATAACTGTCTCATTACTTATTTTCAAGATGCATTTGAATGGAGAGTTATCAAAATTTGAATATGATGTCGATGTTTCATTTGCAGTGTTTGTTGAACCATCATTGTGATCATCAACCTGTGTGACCTTTTTTGGAGTAGAGTGTAAAGCACTCGTCAATGAATTATTATTGATGCTTGCATCAATTTTCTTGGCAAGGGATTGATCATCAGTAAATGTAGCCAGACGAATCATTGATGATCTTGAGGGCCTTGGAACACCAGTAGCTGATTGGTAGCCCCTCACCAGAATTCCCACCTTCAACTATTCAATGTTATTATCAAGCGTTAATACAATATTTTAATGAAATAAAACAGGCGTTCAATAGATCGATTCAGTTATTTAAAAGAATTAAGAATCGAAAAGCCTTGTTCGAGGCATAAATTCATGATTTTTGAGGAATTTTGATTCGAACACCTTTGTTCAGTATTTAATACTGACATGAAAAAAGAACTGAATGTCGAACATGGAATAATTACCAAGTTTTTGGCGGAAAAGAAAAAAATACAGCAACAGAACATCATATGATAACACTACTCTCTAGTTATGACGGGAGGTTGACGGTGACCCAACAACAATTAAACCGTCGCAATTTTCCCGAGGTGCGTAAGATTTTTCGAGTGAAAAAATTCGACCAATTTGTAAGGGTCGTACAGACAATGCGTTCGCAACCGCTGGTAGCAGTTTGCAGCTCACAGAAATGAGTTTTTATCACTAAAATAGGAGTTTTAGATGTAAGATCACTGGCACTGAGCAAGTTTGGATGCTTACTAAATTTATTACGCGCATATTTCCAAAGTTGTTCGATAATCAGTTCAGTTCGATATTTGATGAATTACCCTAGTAAATTTTAATTTCCGAACTAGCATGCAAAGTACTATTAATATAAATATGAGTTCTTAAATTTGTCCAGGTTTCGAGTTCACAAAGTCAATATCAATCATATCGAAAAAATATTCATTGTTTCGTCAGGTGAATCCTATTCTGAGATTCGATTGTGTATTGTACGTTATGTGCTAGTGCTGACATTGTCCTAAATTACGCAGATCTCAACTCTTCCAATACCTGATATCACGAGACAACCACCATTTCTGCGTGAGAGACCTCACGCATGGAGATCGAAATCCAATGTTCATTCTTCAGAAAAGATTATTACGAAAAAAAAATTTAAACGCAATGTGCGAATGAATATTTGATAGAAAATTTTATATAAATATGAACGCAGTAATGTGCTTCTACATTTAAATAATACATATCACATATTATCAAAAAGTCTTTCTTGTATGATTTTGCTACACCCGTAATACACACATTTAGGGTGTGTATTTTATTTGAAGAGTTAGAGAAGTAACATATGGACTCTATAATCAATCAAAAGTGCATTATTTCTGGTTACATATCTAAATCTAATTATAAAAGAAAACTTTAGGCATTATAATTTTAACAACATCGTAAATATTTTAACTTTAAATTACTTAATAGAAGCTTTCGATAGGTAACTTGTGAGGGACAAAACGGCGTTGAATAAATCTCTATCTCAAGATTTCAAAAACAGCTGCATCTTATATGGCAGCATTCGTGGAGCCAATGGCAAATTCTCGAATTTTATTGCCCAACTGTAGAACGAAACTCGATCACAAAGAATTAAATGTAATTCAAGTACTTGGAGCATTCTCCGAAGACTTTATGGGATTGGGTTTAAACTTTAAACTGCAAAAATTAACAAAAATTGGCTCTCCTCCAACCACAAACTTTTCTATGCTCGGGGAACATATATTTTACATTTAGGTCATTACGATCGCATGTTTGGATATGAATCCCATATTTATTTTTAATGTTGATGTACCACAATGTTTATTTTTTCATCGCAAGATGAACAGCGGCCGTGAGTTTGCAGTTTCACTGAAAATTAGAAAGTTGAAATTATGGAACTTCTATCATAGGATTTCTGCACTGGAGCTCTCTAAAATAACCGAAGGAAGGTTATTCGTAACGGAATCACTTCTCTTCATTTACTATAGGCGAAAAGACAGGGAGTTTAACCCCTGCCATTTTCAAAATACCAGACAATTTCAGCGACGTCGCATGTGCTGCGGCTGCCTGGTTATGGCATCATTGTCGAGTGTGGCGGACGAACGAACGATGCTTTCAGAAAAGACGGAAAGAGAGTTTGACACAGAGTGTGTCGGGAAGAGAAGAGGTGAAACAGAAAAGGATAGACAGGGAACAGATAAAGATACGCTTTGTGCATGTGAGGCTGGTGTTGAAGGTTTTTTGTAAGTAGTTATAGTGTGGCTATCCTACTTCCATGGAGCTGGTACGGGAGCACTGAAAATAAAGGATTTGCATCACAGCCATGCACCGATGACCGCAGCAAATTTAAACAATTTCTGCGGTTGTGGTGTACTTGTCTGTCAGCTCCACCACCTGCTCCAGACATCAATTATTCTATTGTAGCCTTCTTATCTAACGTAATGTGATGTTATTGAAGAGTTTATGAGGTAATTCACGAAATGTAGCATACGAAAAGTATGAATGCTTCCATTTTCTATCAGAAATTAATCTTTCATCTACAGCCGACAGCATTACAATCTATGTTGACTATGCTTCACCTGCAGCGCTGTCACTGCCCGCTGTGTGGCTCCCTGTGAAACCATCAGGGTTGTCCATGTGCTATCTGTTGTACACGCAGATTTTAGTGTACAGTTTTTACATGGTGAATTTTAAATATGTGTCCTAAAATATATTTTATAACTCAAATATAAACAAACAGATGTATTGAAACGTTCGTGTAATCTTTAAAAATACTATCTTCATTTCGATCACTTATTGAATTCAACATTATTCATGTGCCGCCCCTTGAAAGCAGATAAAAATCTGCCCGATTACGCAGCTGTTCATTTTGGCGCTCGTGAAATTTTGTCCAATTTGCTAGATTTTTACCTCAATGGATGCCGTGAGTTGGTGTAGGTTTGTAGGATTTTCATGGTAAATTCTTCTTATTTACGAGTACAAGAAAAGCCTACAAATCTACACAAACTACAGACCCTCGAGGCAGAAATCCGACGAATTAGACCAGGTCTCTCCAGTGCGGTAGTGAACAGTCTGCGTATTGTGCCGAGTTTTGTCTGCGATCAGGGGCTGCATATGAAGAATACTGTATTCAAAAAGTAATCAGAACAAAACTAGTATTTCTCATAATTGTGCAAATGCTTTGTTCATTAAAATCCGTCCAGTATTATGGAAAGTTATTGAAGATTCGTTAAGGGCCAACAATTAAAAATCCCCTTTATATCAATCAATGAGCTTTTGTGAACAGTTTATATCAGTGGTTTACATCATCCATTACAGCGCAGCTGCGTTAGCGGCCTTATCTCAGTGTTTGCAACATGCTGTAAGGGCTTGTTTTCTAACATTTTTTGTCGTCGCAGCGATTCAGCTGGTCGTGTAAATTCTTCTAAGGGGATTTGAAACAATCACCTTTGCCCCTACGTCAAAGTAAAATGTTTTAAAAATCCAGCTCTGGACTTTCATCAGTGTTGCCAACTCAGCGTCTCTACCTCAGTTTTTCTACCACTGAAATGAAGTCCAGTGTTGCCACATCAGTATCGCTTCCTCAGTTTTGCCACAATGGCACAAGAATGTAGTGTTGCTGGCTCAGTGTTGCCATATCGTGGTCACGCCGCTTCAGCACCAATGATAAAAACCGTAAATCTGGTAGCTTGGTTATAATTTCCATATTAAATGGGGCGCTAAGCAGCTTTATCGCGCTCTGGTCCCGCCTGATAAAAGCGGTCGCCTTTTGAACTTCGTTAATGACTTTCGTGGATGTGTGGGTTGCCTTCTGCTGGATGTGTTGGCTGGTGGATGTGCGCTCTACCTTCTGGTGGATGTGGGGTTGCTTTCTGGTGGATGTGTGGGCTGGGAACTTTGGCTTTTGGGAGATCTTTCATTTTAATGCTTTAGCTTCGTTCAGGTGAACTGAAAAATTCCCGCGTCTGACGTTTCTGCCCTAAATTTCAGCCTTTTGATGGTCGACATTTGTTCGCTCTGGAATGATAACTGGTATGATATTAGTGAATGCTGTACTTTTAAAGCTTCATAGCGGGAAATTAGTGTGCATGTGCGATACTCGTACGCGAGAATGCTAAAGCGTATGCTTGATTATCACTTTCGAGAGAACGCAGATGTTCATGTGAATGATTTTGCTCATCAGAAACTTGTGACCTGGTCATCAAGCTGGTAAAAGTTACATGTCATTTGAAGCGTTTAATTTTTCAGTTGCCATGAAATGTTACCAAAGGAAAATAATGAACTATTCTACATGTTTGTTCTTCATATTTCTGTCCGGTCTCCATTTGTCTCGTTATTCATTGACGACTACCAGCACCTCAAAACTGATTAGCATGTCCTGATGCCATTTCACGCTGATATGCTCCGAGTTCTCGTGCTGGCTCATCAAGAATTAGGCTGTACTAAAGGATTGAGAACACTTCTGTCTGAAAGAACACACGGTTTAATCACAGAGCTTGATTCAATCCCAGAGCTTTATTCAATCACAGAGCCTGATTATAAACATCAAAGAAAACCATGCAATGTCACGCAGAAAATCATCATATTAAATCGACAGAAAGTTTAACAAGTCTCAGGAACAAGGTCACTGCACCAAGAGCACGCGTGAACCGAGTGTGTGCAAGATTTTACGGAAGCGACCTGCAGGGTCTCTTAAATTTACTTCCTGAGCGAGCAAGGCCAGTTTTTGGGGCCAATAAAGCACCCATATCGGGGTCCCGAAGCGCTCGATCAGGTCTGTTAGCGCCTCACGCATCATTACCGCTAGCTGATGTTGTACCTTTGTTGCGAGTTAAAATTTTCGGCTCGGAGCGAGAAACAACAGAGACCAGTTCCGCTACATTGGCCCCGGACAATGAAAGCCATCCGGCCTAAAGAAATTCCCCGGATCAAGCAATTTCTTATGCCCACTAATTTCTTTATCATCCGCTCTAGCGAAATTCTCCCAAAGGCCCTGCACTTTTTGGTACAGGAATGGTTGCGCCGATTTATGAGGCCATCAGGACTCGCTGCATGCGTGAACATTTACGAGTACGTGGATTGACGGGCTAATCCTCCGACACTTTTTGTCATGACTCTTGATCGTTCATAATAGTCATTTATCATAAAGATCCCAGGGATAATTCCACTTGTGGTGACCTTCCTGTAATCCTCATCATGGTCACATGACTTCTAAAACAATAAATTTGAGAATTTTGGCCAAGAAGAAGTCCAATCTGGTAACCCTGAATTGCATTCTGCCAAACACCTACGCTGATGTGCCAATAGTTCCATCCCTAGATGGAAAGTAAATCTTCTTTGTAATTTCTAGGGAAAAGTAATCTACGACAAAAATCGTCTCATCATGGTACGTAGAAAATAACTTTCATGAAGTGATCCTACTGAGGGGGAAAACTATTGTATCTGTGAGAATTAGAGATCCCAACGGGAAGACGTGAGGTCCCGAGCTAAATATTCGTTTGGCCTTCCTATTGTTGAAATAGAATAAGGTTTTATTTTGTTATGGACCAGATTTTTTCGGTTACCTGCCGTCCTTTTTTCAGCACTTTTTGGTCTCTTCTCTTTTTATCTTGTTTCATAAACTTCTTTCAATCTTAAGGTTCTTATGTCCAGGTGAAGGGGCTCAAGTTGTGCTTAGATTCCGAGTTTTCTTAATTTTTATGCTAAATGGTGCCTCTATCTTTCCTTTTTCTGGAATACCTCTGTTGTAATCAGAGAGGATCAAACTAACTTTTAATCTAATCTGAGCTTCAGGAAATGATCACTGTTGAAAAGAAAGCTTTCAAGTACAATTATACTCATCTTCAGCATTTGAAGTAAAATGCAAATTGGTAAAAATACATATAAAAATTCAGTTGATTGCTGAATACTTGGGAAGTTAATGTAAATAGAAAAATTTCACTCCTAAAATTTGGACAGCTGAGAATGTGTTTGTTCCATTCAAAGTTGGATTAATGCGGTAAATGTTTGCGCTTCCCTTTAATCTGACATCCTTCTTATTGATTGACCGATTATTCTAAAATTATTTTCACCGACTTGGGATTCGTTATACAAGAGCTGTCTCATAATTGACAGCTCACATTTGTCCCAGGCATGAAAGGGCTAATACTGCTTAGTAAACCATTAGTGGACAGGGGGGGGGGGGGGGCTACACTAGTGGGAGTAGAAGCCCACGTAAGCTCATGGGCATCGCCAACTAACGAGTTGTCTCTCCACAGTGTGTACTATAGCATTGCTAGTGTTAACGACCCGTCCAAAACGACGAGATCCGATATTTTCTTTTGACGAATCGTCCAGATGTGGATGATAAACAAATATATCCATCTTAATAGAACCCGCGATTTAAATACTCTTTTACTTGTGCAGTGGTGAAACTCGTATCACAGATATGGTCCTGAAGCATCCTGTAAGGGAATGCAAGAGACAGACCAACCAATTTAAAGTATTTAATAATGAGATTCTCATTTTAATAACAGACAAAATTATAACAAAACTACAAATTTTTATTAATATATAAATTTAAGCAGACACGTGGCGTTTTATTCTATACTTGTACTAGGAGGCACGGCCCGTCAAAAATAACGGAATTCAATACCTTTCTTGAATAAATTTTCCAATTGTGGATGACAAACAAATATATCCATCCAAACAGTACCCATGATAAAAAATATTCTTGTTCTTGTGCACTGGTGAAACTCCCATCACAGATACGGTCATTATAACTATCTTTATGAGCAGAAGCGGACTTCAAACTCATAAACCAAGGGTATTATTAGGTAGTAGCAGGACCCGTGGGAATTCCACGGGCAATGTCATCGTTAAGCAAGGTAGACCCGTGAAAAATTTCGCCGAAATCATCTAAACTATGCAACATTACCTAACCTTTCCTATCTTTCCCTATCCTAACCTTACCAAACCAAACCTATTCTAACCGAACCTATCCTGATAAAATGTCAAATGTATCAATGCATAAAAAGTGATCTTTTAATGTTATAAGCGGCCCATAGACGATCAATTTTATTGTCAATATAATTGACAATGATGAATATTGACAATTATATTGATCGTCTGTGGGCTTGATTGACGACCGTCAATTAATTGACTCAATGTATTGACGCAATAAAATCAGTTTGAGCCCGTAGACGATAGATTTCATTGTCAATATAATTGTCAATGATGAACATTGACAATGATATTGATCGTGTGTGGGCTTGATTGACGACCGTCAATTAATTGACTCAATATATTGACGAAATCAAATCATTTTGATTTTTTATTGATGGTTCGTCAATATATTGAAACGTCCATTTGGACGCGTCAATATATTGCATCAATATTTCATTCTGAGCTCTGGAAGTCGTAGTGTATTCACCTGAAAATACTTCGAATTTTATTTATGTGTACTCGCAGATATGTTACTTCTTGCATGCTGGAGTGCGCTGCTTCGAATATATGGTACTTTTTATGTCTTATTATGAAAAATATAATTTGAATTTAGTGAACTAATTTTATTTATAATTATTAGCCTATTTATTAGCATTATGTAGGAAAGTAAAAACTGGGACTTTTTACTTGGAATCGGCGACTTTCGTACGGCTAAATCTGGTACTCTTAACAAAATACGTAGGGTAAGTTATGGCAACCAGGGCTGAGGGTGCTTACAAACCAAAAGACTGAAAGCGAGAAAGCAAGCCAGAGAGAAAGATGTCAGCAGGATCTATCACACACAAAAAACACACAGTTTGCTCCTAAATGTCATGGAGAGATTTCTAGAACAGAAACGAGCAGGACAAGCATGTTTTTGTAACGTCTATTTCATTCCTTCTTCATTCCATTGCTGTGAAACATGTAATCTGTCCCTGTGCTTTGGACTTTTTGAGTTCGAAATGCGAGGTACAGCATTAACTTCGAGTATCAGAAGTTCAGTGTATGCTGGAGGAATTGAACAGTACGCCAACCTTATCGACATCTCACCGCGCACTACCAGGTAGCCAGCTTCTAGCTGCAACTCTCAAGCGTGAAACAATCTTCGAGTCGGTTTCTCGCTTCAGTCAATCTTCAGTCTTTCTCGCTCGCTCTCTTGCTTGCTTGCAGTGTATGCACTCTCATAGGAATCCATGTTAATCAATTCAAGCTCGCTAGCTTTCTCTCATCAAATCGTTTGGTGTGCAGGCATCCTGACACTTTAGATATTTTCTAGCTAGATCTATATGTTTTCGCTTCAACCTTGCTGTAAAGTTTGGATTGTAGATATTAGCTAAAAAAATCTATATGGTTTTTTAGCTTGCTTGATATTATCTTGCGGGAATTACACTTAAGCGATGCATATGATATATTACTCAAAATTAATATTATGCATTCGCTGTAATGATTACTACTTCATTCTCATGAAATTTGCTGATTTGCTTAACCAAATTATTTGAATAGCGAACTTACCACTTTCAGAACACGTTATGTTCAGATTATGTAGCAGACCAAGACGGCTACTGCCATGTTTTTGGGCCACCATAGTGCAACTTTTAATTGTGATCATATGGTTGTTATGTTAAAGCACATGTCCAACTGCAAACCTATTGATGATGTTTAAATGCATCTAACAAAATGCACAAACATTATCAAAAATGTATTGTATCCTCATTTCGAAAAACTGACCAATGATAATGGCAACAATAAGTTCAGTTTATTATTGGACGAAAGTAATGATATTTAAATCATGAAACTACTTGGGGTATCAGTTATATGTATACTACAGCGATATATCTGAAAAGGGAAATCAACTTAGGAATTGCATAATTAGTAAAATGTGATGCAGATAGAATTGTGCCAGCCTTAAAACAATTGTTGATAAGTATCGGATCATTGGTAATTGCATTGCTAAAGGGACTGACAATCGCCAGTCGCCAGATATCTCAGCGTGAGCGACAGCCGTTGGCTAGGTGATACCGGTTCTCGCATGTTTGTTGATTCTTTCTGTATATATGGAGTGAAGAGATGAAAAAGTTGATCAAATGATGTAGTGTCCGTTCGAAGATAGTTCTTGAAATCTTCTGGCTCATTTGAACGTAGTTCTTTCAGCAATGCGTCGATTCCGAATCTTCTGCCACGTTCCCTGAGCCAGTTTTTGGCCCATGTCTTGCATTTACGCGGAGATTTTCTTGAAGTTAAAATTGCCAACGCGAGCGCTACAATGGCAATTACTTCGTCGTTTATCACGTACGGCATCCGCAGAGCAAATGACAGGTTTTCATCAATTACATTGATGCAAAGGTTGACGCCGCAAGTGGGCAACAAAAAATTCTCATCAATATATTGATTCAATTATATTGACAATTAAATTGATCGTCTATGGGCTCAAACTGATTTTATTGCGTCAATACATTGAGTCAATTAATTGACGGTCGTCAATCAAGCCCACAGACGATCAATATAATTGTCAATATTCATTATTGTCAATTATATTGACAATAAAATTGATCGTCTGTGGGCCGCTTTAGTGGGCAAAAAAAAACCTCGTCAATATATTGAGTCAATGATATTGACAATTTAATTGATCGTCTATGGGCCGCTATACTGAGGAATTCGGTATCCATGATACCGCAAACTCAGACGAAAGCGTGAAGCGGACCATGGACGATCAATTTTATTGTCAATATAATTGACAATAATGAATATTGACAATTTAATTGATCGTGTGTGGGCTTGATTGACGACCGTCAAATAATTGACTTAGCAGGCAAAAAAATTTCATTAATATGTTGAGTCTATGATATTGACAATTAAATTGATCGTCTATGGGCCGCTTTACGGATACTAAACAAATAAATATACATGCCAAATAAATATAATAAATAAACACACAACGGTTATTATTAGGAAAGACTAGTGTACTCGTGCCAAATGATGGCAAATACTGTTGGAAAGATATTAAACAAAATTACACATAAGAATGCAATGCAAAATACGAGTATATAGTTTTATATATTTACAAATGACAAACGTTTTAATTGAGCATTTCTTTAATGACAACATTCCTCGTGAAAAACAAATCATCTACCGAACTTCCTTGAACATCAGGTTCTTCAATTGCAATTTCAATGTTATTAATATTTTCATATAAAGTTATTCCTATCCGTGTCCTAGATATAAAGAAAAACAGCATTACTGAAAGCAACTACGAGCTTGTGCATGTAAATTGTAATATGCAATACCTCGCCGAACTCGGTATCCACGATACGCACTCGAGCATAAAAGGCTCTGGATATCTCAATTTTTTTTGAAAGAGACTTATTAAAGTGCACTTGTGCAGCGAAAATGAGAATATTAATTTACAAGTGAACTGAAACCAAGACCACCAGTGCTAGTTCCTTCCTATATATTGTTAAGAGCTTGACACGAAACATCTATTTATTAATACGCTTAAAACTAAGTTCGTGTGTAATGCTCTCATCCGAGTTTGCGGTATCATGGATACCGAATTCCTGAGTGTTACACTAAAAGATTGCCTTTACATGCATTGATAGGTTAGGATAAGATAGCTTCGGTTACGATAGGATAGGTTAGCATATGTTATGTTAGGATGGGTAAGGTTAGACTATGTTTGTTAGGTAATGTTGACCGAATTTTTTCACGAGTCCATCTATCCTAACAATAACATTGGTTAAAGTTAGGATAGGATAGGATAGGATAGGATAGGCTAGGCTAGGCTAGGCTAGGCTAGGCTAGGTTAGGTTAGGATAGATTAAGATATGTTAGGTTAGGATAGATCTGGTAAGCATAGGTTAGGACAAGATAGGTTAGATATGTTAGGTTTGATATGTTAGGTTAAGATAGGTTAGGATTGAATATGTCGTGTTGAAACTTGTTAAATAACGTTGGCCAATTTTTTTTACGGGTTCACCTAACATTGGTTAAAGTTAGGTGATGATGATATCGTCCATGGAATTTCCACGGGTCTTGATAGTATAAATCACTATTATAAAAGTAACCGCATCCGTCCGTCTGTGTGACCCCTCTTCTAATCGATAGCTTTGATAGCAACGAGGATAAAGCTTAAGAAATACAAGAAATTATTCTATTGCATTAATTTCTGTGGCGATTCAATTCCCTTTCACTTGGATTGTTATGGTATCCAAAATACGCAATCGGCTTATTTTTACCAATAGAAATTTTCTTTGGAGCTTTCTCTGTTAAAATTCATCATGTTGCTTGATATTTTAATTGATAATGCGAATAGAAATGTTTCAAATTCGTTTGACCAGTAACCTGGCTACCACTTAGTATAAGGCCCAAGATTTTGGTACTTCAGTTATCATTTTCAAAATTGTGATTTTCTTGAAAAGCTCCGAAGAGATAATAGACGATATTTCAGAATAAAATTCCGGCAAAAGAGGCCTCCAAGGATAGAAACGTGCCCAACCGCAAGAGAGAAGTAGCAAGACTACGACAGCAATAAAAACGCCGAAGACGATCGGATGAACAACACGAAATGGCAAGACGAAGCAATTCTACTCGCCAACGAGAAGCTAGAGCTAAATTGACCCTTGAACAGCGTTTGGAAATTCTACGGAATGATGCAGAGCAACACCGAGTAGCTAAAGAGAGCTTAACACATGAAAGAAGGGATGAAATTCTTCAGATTAATGCCGACTAGCACCTGTGCACTGGTAAATATAAAAACACGCGACGGTCATTCTTAGTTTTTTAGTGTTAGATTGAAGATTGATACTCAGTACGATCTTAGCGGCGATAAAACCTCAATTTATAAATTGAATATTTTTGATGCTGGATAGATGCTAGGATAATTTTTTATCATTACTGTTGAACACAAAGAGGAAGACATGAACTACTGATTTATTTTACCAGGTGAATGAACAGATATCAGCTAGAAAGGAAGAAAAAGTTCATAGCTGCTTTTCCTCATTTTTTCCAACAGAAGTTAACGGGATGGGATTAAAATATTTATTTACTTGCTGCCATTTTTTAGTGTTCAAATTTCGAAAACCGGTCGTGTTATTTTAATAGACTTCAATTTCATTTCAATTATTGGTCAAATTTAACTTGGAGCATTCTAAGTAATCACACTATCATTTAAATATCATCTGTAGAAATTCATTCCCTAAGCCATGTTTGACATCTTCTGTTCTCGCTATGGAGATTTCTCTTTTCCTGTTTTTATGACTTTTCATATCTTCATCATCTAATAAAGCATTACATCTAAAAAAATGCGACTGCTAAGATTTCATGGCATTTTTGTTCATAGTAACATCTGGAGACTCAAACAAATTCACATCAATTAAATACTGCAGTATTCATGATACAGTTTCCAAGATATCGCTCACAAATGCATTTTCGTGCCGCTGACTACTCTCATTAATTTTGATAATAACATGGCACAGCTTCGCAGAGCAGGCCTTTGTTATGAAACAGGAAAAAATTACCATCAATGAAGCTTCTGCTAAAAATTCTTCTCAGATTAATATACCGAAGGCATTTCGACATGAGAATTTTAAGCTCTTTAAGACATAAACATTTTGAGAATTAGTCAGGGATGAATACATACAATATTTCCTTGGAGGCAATCAATTCACAATTATTTCTTCTGTACGGTTATAACACTTTATTCTCCGGTGATTTAGGGCTTTATTAGAATTTAATGTTTACTTATCACAAACACGAGCATTGCTACAATCGTCACCAGAATATGCATGCCTGAAAGCCCAACTATCAACAGTATTGGCATTGTTGGCCAAATGCGTAACGTGGCTTCTATGGCAACCCATGAGAAGATGAATGAATTTTGATGCAACATCAATAACAACGTTATTCACTAACTCAGAATTAGATATTTGCACGTAAGACTGAGTGCGCTGCAAAGAAAAAATACAGTACGGCAATCCGATCAAATTTTTCATCAGAAGTATTTCATATGCTTACGTAATTGTATATATACACCTGCGTAAATACTACGTACACACACATGAAAATTTACTTATGTTGATAGCTCTATTATTGGTGTTTCATTTCGCCAATAGTTCAGAGCGAGGAATTTAATTTGAGAATTATAGCTTGCTAAGTTTTTCTTCATTCGCTTATCTTCTCGTTCCATATTCATTTATCATACATTAGATACAAACTTGAAATCATTTAAGATTCAAGCTTCTTATGAAAATTTAAATGGTGGGAAAATCGCTATCGTCGTTAGGGGACATAATCCCAGAATTTTATACCAGTAAAAAAAAGAAATCTTTCGAGATTTTACTTCGGAGATGTACGGAACCATAAGTTTGTTGCTGTTTCATGCCAAGTAGACATTGGAGTCAGTCTGAGCGTTAATTCGCTGTCGAAGCTCATAGCTCTCGCTGGTTTTGAGTATTTTTTTCGTATAAATTCCTAGAGGAAATCCATAGTAGTTGAACAGTTTCAGAATTTATAGGATCTTAAAGAAATCGTTAGTGAGGGCATTTTATTTTAATACGTTGACCATGTATTGGGACATATGTATACCACTAGGTAAATTACCCATTCACGAATCAGTATTCAGTAGATGAATGAATTTCAATTATTTCAATGCGTTTCTTATATTAATTTTAGAATTTTAGCGAACTTGATAAAATATTATCAAGCAATTACATTTTCCCTTAACCTTAAATGGATAGAAATGTATTCGAGTAGTAAGTCAGTTTTCAGTTCTGCTACGGACAACCCAAATTCACCAACCGTAGTGGCCGCGCGAAACGGAGCCAATGTGTTAAGTTAGAAGTATCTTAAATAGCCTTCTTTGTAGAGTGAATACTGCGTCACTTTGATCTGTGCTTGTGCTATGCCAGGCTTCAATGCCTCATTGGATAAACAGATGAATAACATAGTGCGAAGGAAACTTAGTGTATCTTCTGATGATTTGTGCAAAATTCCAATAGATTTAGAGACTTTCGAGCTTATAAATGGTTTACGGGAGTCAAAATATTCTCATCCAGGGTATGCAAAAACTAATTAATAAAGTAATATTAAAAAATACTTCGGATTCAATCAGCATAAAAACATTCTCGAACCAATGTTAAAACCTCAATTCATAAGATAAAATATGAAATCGTTGTCAGCTGGCATAAATACCGCTATCATAATTCATTTCTAATCCAGTATTAGTGTCCTTTGGAACACGTTTGTCTTGAAGGAATTTAGAGCTTTTGTACACATATAATCAAGAAGTTAAGTTTGCTGCCAAATTCTTTTTCATTCGTGAATTTAACCGAACATTACTGGTACAGCACAAGTAGTCTACAAATCTGTCCTCAATAGTGTATTTGGAATTGAGTGTTACTATACCACTGAAAGAAAAGAAAGCAAATTTTTGAGGTTTTGATCGAAGGTAGAGCTTTCTAGATAAAATTTTTCCAGGTCCATAGAAAATTTCGGTTGGAAGATTAATTCAGCAATGAACAAACATTTAAAGTATGGAATAATGTGAAAATACTGATATGTTGCACGTCTGACTGCTTCTTCGAAGTAGTGGATTCTTGAATAACTTTTTAAAGCAAAGACTAACAACTATAGTGTAAGTAGGCAAGTCAAATTCTTGCAATTCCTCAAGGACATCACCTGAAGCAAAGCAACGCACTATATATATGTATGTAATAACCTAAATTGCAGCTTTAGATTTTATGAGTGCGAAGCGAAATGAGTGTTTATAAGTTGGCGTAAACACTTAAAATGGTGCATATTTTTTGCGTTGTACTTTCATTTACCAAGCGTTAACAATCCAAAGTTTCATATTGCTTGAGATTCAAGTAAATTATACAAATGATAACGTTGTCATGGTTAAGAATTCGATTAGGCGGTAATTTCGCTTGCGCAATTGATTGTCAAAATCCATCCGTGATAAGAAATGCTAAAAAAATTGTCTCATTTCTATTTTTCCATTTTATGAAATAGAGTATTTTAGAATCAAAGTTTAAACGAAAAGATTATAAACACGAGTTGCTAAGCAACAATGAAGGAAGGTGAAGGAAGAGTACTTCGTCGAGAACAAGCTCTGTACACAAAGCAAGAAATGAATGCTGTAGTCAAGGTACGCGGTAAATTAATTAAAGCGTTAATATACGATGGTCGCGCTGCGGTACCTTGGAAGGAGGTGAGGCGTCCTAAAGTCTGCAATTAAGAGCCAGATAAGAAAGACTTGAGAAGAAGCCTAATGAAGACAAAACTCCTTATGATCGTTTGCATAATGGTCTTAAATTTGCTAACGAGGCAATAGGCCTCAAAGGAGCTCTCTCTTTCTTCAAGGCGCCTGTAGGAAGTTTTCTGCACGCTGATCTTGCTCTTCACTCCTCGTTTGAGTGACGGTGAGGGTGCCAAGTGGTTTAGGGGTCGGGAATCTTAATGTGGGATTTGTTTTTTCTAGGGTGAGCGATGTGGGTACCTCCATAATGTGATGTGTTAACCCAGGTTACGCGGAGTGATAAACATAGACTGGTCGAAAATAAGATGGTACGACCCTAAAACACATTGATCCTAGTAATTTCTTATTTTATATACGCAACATAAAACTAGCTTCCGTGCGGTATTCGCTATTCAACAGGTGCCTAGTTATATTTTGGTGATATTTGCATTCTATAAGGTAGGTGCCCATGATGATTGTGTCACACTCATTAAAATTTCGCTAGAACATTCAATTCGAGTGTTTTGATGCTGGGAGTGGCGTGGCTCAGTGTCGTGTCAAGTATGTAATAAGACTTTGCGAAAGAATTTCCGGTGTTTTTTTTATCCTGTTTACTTATTTCGTTAAGAAGAGCTCCACTCTTTTCGAGAGTGTCCTTTTTCCAATCTTTTCGATTTGTTTTCGATACAAAAATAAATTCCGCATGAAGTATAAAACCTTGATGAGAAGAAGTATTATAAGAGTAATGAAATATATGTATGCTCTGGATACTATAGAATATTGATATTCGTGCTCAGGAAATTAGAAATTTTGATGGTCGAAACTGATCCCTGATCTGTATTTAGAAGACTGGTGATTTTTTTCTTAGGTTTTAGAATGCAAGAGTCTTTTTAAAAGCATGGTGAAAAGCAGAAATCAGTCAGGTCACTGCTCAAATAAATCAAGAAGTTCTACCCACAGAATCAATAAACGACTTTTTACTCCTTTAGCTACGACGCAAGATCGGAGTTGGAATGCATTGATAAAGAGTCTCGAATACCACTGGAAGTATCACTATCATATCTAAATTTGAAATTAATGCAACCGCAGCATTTTACCTCGTATTGAGTCGGTTTCAAGGAGAGTTTGAGTTTTGCTCTGTCTGTGAAAGAACAGGAATCAAGGTTTATTTAATTATTGTGTTGTACTTTATACCAATTGTGGCCACACATAACCGTTATTCTCTATCTATACTATATAATAGAAGCCCCATCTGTAGGTATGTTCCACATAGAATGTATAATTAGATTTGATCCACAGCACAGATTTCCGATTCTTCCTTTTTGTATCCATGCACAGGTACGCTGTAAGAATAAGTGCTGTGAAATACGTTTCCCCAGCTCATTTAAAAACAGAAGACGATTCACATGCTTTATTGAAAATCATCGTAACGAATCACTGTTGACGGGCCAAGAACGCTAACCTGTATGTAGTATTTTCGTCTCGGATAAAACAGTCGGATGTACTTTGAAATGCAAGTTCCCTTTCAAAAAAACACGATGCAACCAAATTGATTCGGAAAGATTGGTAGCAAAGATTCATGGTTGTGCAGATACGAGTGGCTGTGTACAAGGATCGAGGGCTATTTGAAGACATTTTTAGCATTATGAAAAAAACAACAACATATTAGTAAAAATTGCTTATTTGTCAACCAAATTTACACAAATATCCTTGATGATACTTCTTCATCAAATTTTCCCTGGCATCACCTTTGGCTTCAATGACTGCGTATATTCGGGTCCGAAACCGCTGACCAGATGAAATTAAGTGGTCCTTATTCATTTCGGACATCACCTGGACAATGATGGCCTTCGGTAAGCCTAAGGTGATATGAGAATATCGATTATTAACGACGCTCCACAGTCCACATGCAATAAGTCCAAAGGATTTAAATATGGTGAGCTTTAAAAAATTCAAGCATGTTATGGGTCGTATGATCATAAAAATTCTCTGATAATTAGTTATGGGTTACAATGTGTTTGTGACAAGGTGCTGAGTCTTGCTGAAAGACGCATGGCCTTCTATTGGATCCTTCATCTATCCAGGGCTTAACGACTGTTTTAAGAATATCAAAGTATTGAGTAGCATTAACTGTACGACTCTGTGGGAAAACGTTAGGAGGCATGACATGACGCTCTCCACTCACAATTCCTAAAACCATAACAGTAGCCAAAAATTCGATGTGCATCACCCTGTGTACGTCAGACGAATCTGCTCTGAGCCACCTGTCATTCGGTCGCTTAATTTTCTGATCTTGCTCAAAGTTTTAATTGTCAGAGAAGAAACATTGCATGCCATGCTTGTGGAGCTTTTAAACTTTTCTAAGTTATAACTGTTTTGAATGCATACATGAGACTGTTTTCTTATCTGTTTGCTGATACGAATTGGCCTTTCCTCACTACATATGACTTGTATTCGAATGTCCTGATATGTACTACAGTTTTGCTAGTCCAATGTGATGAAATTCTTTGAAAATGGTTGCCATCGATCTTCGGAGATCCTCATCGATTAAATATTTAAGATACCATATAAATTATGGTGTTATGGTGTCAGAGCGTTGAGAATACTTATTTTTGTCTCTTTGCCTTATTGGGAACATTGCCATCACATCCATTTAGCTCCAACTGAATCTTATGAATAAATGATCAGACAACATGTATAAAGTTACTGATTTCTAAATCGCAATGTTTTCCAGTTAAGGCAAGTATGCCTGCATCTCTTTTCATTTCTTGGGTTAACATCACTCTGCCTAGGTTTTCTGCACCGAAAGAGTAGTATACTAAATTATTTAAGTGCCTAAAGAACTAAAAACGACATGTGCTCAAATAGTCCTCGCACTCTGTATTTCCTTTCCTTGGAACGTTTTAACATTGCGGCGGTATTTTGTTCATTGTACTCACAATCTTCACCGAAAAAACACCTACGTTGCGACGAGCAGTTTTTTTCATTGTCTTCATAATTGTTCAAAAAGAAAAAGTTCAACTTCAGTGTAACTTTGTGGTCGACTGTTATTAGATAAGTAAAAAATTGGTAGTAAGGATATTTGGGTTAAGCTAGGTTAGTTGGCAATAGGTTAGGATAGATTAGGAGAGGATAGATTAGGTTTGAATAGGGTAGATAACGAAAGGTTCGGTTAGGCAAGATTGGATTAGGTAAGGTGAGGTTAGATTAGGTAAGGTAGAGCTAGATTAGGTCAAGGTGGGTATTAGATATTTGGTTTGGCTGTATCCTCTTGGGCGCCAAAAGTTTGATAGTTGTTTCGGCAGATCCACGTTGGGTGCCAGTCATAGATTATTTATTTGGCTGGTTCTTCTTTGGAGCCAGCGATAATAGTTTCCCTATTTTAGGGTTCTGAGGGCCGTAAGTTCCGAGGCTTTTATTCCGGAGAATCTTCCTGATTTTTCAGGAATATGAGAGAAATCAGTTGCCGGGTAATTATTTTATTAAGGCGAGGGCTTTTCAACAGTTTCCAAGTTGCGAATATTATTCGGTAATTTTCGGAGTCCGATCTGGTTACAAGGTTTGAAGATTTGAGCTGGTTTTTCAAGCTTTCGAAATTTAAGTCGATATGAATAAGCTACGAGCTAATCAAGCTTCGAGTTTTTAGAGCCGAATGAATTCTAGCTATGGAGCTTTTCACGCTAGTACTGCAGGCATCGAAAGTTAGAGCCGAAATGAAATTCGAGCTGCGAAATTTGAGCCGATATAAAAATCAAGCTGTTGAAATTTTCAAATCTGAGACGGATATATGCTTCTCAAGTAACTGTGATACGAGAGTTTAGTTATGCGAGGGGAATTATTTTCCCCCTTGTTAAATTATATAGGCACAAGTCGGCATCTTCGACAATAGCCTGACAGTGGGATAAGCTAGGATAAAGAAAAATAAAAAAATAACATATGAGAATTACACTGTATTTCTGAGAAACGTAAATTTTGACATCACGAGTAGAAAAGTTCTGCGATGTGCGCCAAATACATCGAAAATATTCGTATAACTTTCAACATTAGCGAATCATGGACACACGATACAGGTTAGGACACTTACCATTGCGCATAATCAACGTCTCTTATATACCCAGGCCTGCCCATAGAAATCGAGGTGTCACTCTGGTGGTCCGTGATTTCTGATGAATCGGAGTAGTGAAATTCAATTAGCTCCAGTCCGACCTTGATATCCCATGCAACAGAGCTAGCCAGACAGTGGTAAATCTTGCGAGATATGCAGTGATATTTTTTCAATCGAATGAATGCTCAAAAACTAATTTTTTTAAATTCATGGTGATGCGACAGAAAATATAAGTGCAGGCAAGCTAGTTCGATTTCGACCCTTGGCTGCACAGATTTAAACAATTTAAACGACCGATATATAGAACTCATGCATTTTTGGCGATATGAACATGTATGAAGTCTTTATTGGATCAGAGCTTAAGAGTTACATATGGTAAGACTACTAAAAACAATTTTCCTTTCCATATTGATCTTTCATAACGCTAACGATGAGTCAGTTACAATAAAGCCTTTCAATGTGCAATAAAAGTACAGAAAACCGTCCAAACGTGGTCATTATTATGTTGAAATTTTCTAAAGTTACAATTTTTTCCAAATGCTGCACAACTCCTCATGACGATTACGATTCTCTCCTTTAATCATGAATAAATCAGGAAACACAATCTAAGAAAAAAGTATATATTTCTAATCTATGCATCTGTATACGAACCATTTACGCAATTTTCAATCATCGAAATACAATATCTCAGAATTTGCGATGAAAATTATACGTAAAAGCGTATTTATCTCCACTGAATCCTATGTAAAACAGTCTTTATACTCGGAAAATCCAAGTGACATCATAGCTTTTTTACTGCGTCTAGGAGCAAGAGTGAATATGTAGGAGGAACTGGTTGAAGTGTTCAGTGAGAAATTTACCTCTAAGAACCTTCGGATCACACGAAAAAGCACGCAAATTGACTGAAGCGTCCTCGCGATCATGGTTTACCCAGTAGTTATGCTTAGAAGTAAACTTGAGCAATATTAACGTAACGATCATCTCTAGTTAAAAACAAAGTAAATCTTAATGTCTCTATCTTCCGTCGCAGCCTTATAGAAAACTACACCACCCTTTTTAGGTTTTTGAATAATTAACACGTTAGTTGCGATGGGTTAAACTGAAGTTCAATATTCAACATAAATTTAAAGTCAAAAGTGACAAGCCAATTTGTAAATATCAAACATCTGCTGGGCTTGTTAAACACCATTAATTCAGAAAGGTTGTTAGAGTTTTTCAAAACGACTCATCGATGGGTCATTTCGCAGCAGGAAAAACCTAACTACGACCCACCGGTGGGTCGTACCGCAATGAATGTGTTAATTGATAAATTAACGATTGTCCTAACACTTATTCTCTGAGAATCAATCCTGCATCATTTTAGCTAAAAAGAACCGCAGTGGCTTATTTTTTCTGTTCAGAGACGTTCTGCTACTGTGTATTCATTCGATCGCCACTCGCGTGAAATTTTAGTTGCGCGCACAGAGCGTCGTAGTACATAGGTTCTACCAACCGGTCACTGTGTGTGAGGGGCACAGAACATGCGAGTTGTAGCTATAGAACAACTATATTTTTTGGTTTCCCTTTGCAATCACGTATTAGACAACGCTTTCAAGATTGTCATCGTGAACAAATCACAGATTCATAGTGATCAAATGTCTACATTAACATTTCAAAACGTCTCTACAGCCACACGCTGAGATTATCTCTTAATGATATGCAATGCACTTGTTCCATGAAAATAATAAACCGGTAGGTTTCATGTTTAGTTTGATTTATTTTTCTTTTTAATTGTTCCATATTACATTTAGTGTACTTTGTATCTTGTGTAAAATAAATATATTTTATTCCTTTCCAGAAACATAACTGATGATGAGCTGAGGCTCGAAGCGTTCTTAAAGAGTGTTTTCAGAACATTTCTTTTCAATTGCATTTATTGCCCGAGTTTTACAAGCATATTGATGGATAGATTGTAACTCAATTATCTCTGGGGCACATTATAGTACCTTTACACTACCTGCACCTCAACATCGCATTAGTGTACCTCAACACTACCTGCACCTCAACATCGCATTAGTGTACCTCAACACTACCTGCACCTCAACACCGCATTATTGTACCTCAACACTACCTGCACCTCAACATCGCATTAGTGTACCTCAACACTACCTGCACCTCAACACCGCATTATTGTACCATTATAATCTCACGGGATGAGTGCTCCAGTACGTGAAATAACGAGCCTACACCCGCCCCACGCAGCCGCCGCTCCGGCCGCCTCCTCGCTCCTCATCAGGAACAGAAGACGTGCGGACGCACGGGCGCGACGACAGACAGGCGGGCAGACGATCGCTGCGGTCTGGAGCATCAGCCGAGCAAAATTCAATAATTCAGAAGCGAGTGGGAGCCAATCATTGCCCACTCTCCCCTGGAGCTCCCCCAGCGAAGGCTCAGGTGGTGTTCTCAGCGCCCGCAGCAAAAGGCCCCGAGATGAAAGGCAGACACTCAGGCTGCTCGCATATGGATGCGCTCTTCCATCTGCTCATCGGAGCTTCATGCGCTCGCTCGAGCTGCAGCTCGTGAGCGTGACGCTCTCTCTTTCATGTGGTCTAACCTCCTTGTGCTCACTAGAGCTGCAGTGAGCGCTGTGCTCATTCTTTGTTGCGGTCTGCTTTGTCTTTGCTCCTCGGAGGTAACTTCTAGCGATAAATAGGTGTTATCTATACCTACATGGGTTATATTATTCTAATACGATAGCTATCGTGTAATTAAGAAAAAGAATGTAATTGGTAGAAAACAGTATTTGAGAATAGTGGAAAATAAAAATTTTGGAAGTCCATTTTGGTTCTTCCACCATGAATAAAACTTCAGACCTGCATTTAGTAGAGGATAATGGTGCGGTATTTTTAGCTGCTCTAACTTTACCAGTATGGGTATCAATTTAGAGTATATGGATTTTCAATTGTCGAATTTTGTATTTAATTTTAGTTAATTGGGCTGTTGATGCTAGAGAATATGGTCATCATATATAGGGAAGTGAACAGAGTAGAGGCGCCACCAAAGATGGGTGGCTCTTAGCTCTCCAACAGCTGAATTTTCTTGCTTCTGGAGCCCTTGTCACACCCATTCTTATTTGGCAGGCGCTGGTATCAGGCAGCCACTGACAAAAGAACAAGACAGGAACTGTCATAAGACAGAAAATATAGAATACATCTGCGGGTGAAAATTTGATGTAAAAACGTATAAGGAGTAAACTGTATAAGAATTGTCCACAACAGTGGATTTTGAAATCTACGTGGACAGGAAAATGCTCTTCACTTTCTTCGCAGAAGCCTTCGTTGTTTCAATTCCGTCATGAACGGATGCAGCGCGAGTTACCTCGACTTGCACAACGCTGTGTCACAACTTGGATCGATCCGTCTTCAAAATAACGGAACCATACAAATTTGTCCCGACAATTGTCGTGTCACCCAAGTTACTCGCTATCTGCTTCACAGGTGCACACATCAAATGCATCAAATAGGGCTTACTAGAAAACAAACTTGGCTATTTCAATGCACCAAACATGCGCAAGAATATCTACAACCATAATAGGTGAAACCTCTGTACATTCTGTAGCAGCAAGCGAGAGGTTTCCAGTGTAAAAATCAATTTTGAATACGTAGACACGTCGCTGAGTCTCTAGCGGTGCACCACAAGGCGGAGCTGAATATGTCCGGCAAGATTACGAGGAGCTTCCTGGTTGCTATTCCATAAGTTTCTGATGCCCCCACGACGACCAAAATCAGTGACCGCCATTGTAGAGCGACAGAGGCGAGTGCCACTAAATTACGCGATAGTGCCAACTATCGAGCAAAGCTGAATGTCTTCAACATGTGGAGCTCTCCGACAGCGCCTTTGTTAAGTTTATCATACGCAAGAAGCCTGCAATAATAGGCACGTGTCAGGCTGCGTGGAGGATGAGATTATCGGGACTGCAAGATGAGCGCCGACTGGGGCTGCCGATTGTTGCGAGTTTCCTCTTTAAGAGAAAGTCATCAGACTGTATCCCGGAGAGAGTTGTGTTTTGCGCATGAAATCGTGTAAAATAAGTTTTATTTGAAATTTCACATCGAAGTAGAAAAAATCATTATCGACTATAGAAAGCATGTCAAATACATACACATATACAGAATATGCATGGATGATCTAGCATTCTCCGATATTCTGTTATAATTATCGTGTCCCAGCACTTGGTTTTACAAACTTTAACGTAAGATTGGGGCCGTTGAAATGGACGCTTTTTGCTCAATAATCGCGTGGTCGAAAAGGCTTCTTTGAAAGGTTACAAGAACTTGAAATTTGAAAAATATTGGAGAAAAAATTCGTATTTTAAGCGTGGCAGGGAAATGAAACGCAGAAGTCAGGAAAATATTCCCTTAATTATTACGACCACAAAAAAAACAGATTTTAAAATTAAGTTAGGTATTTATAAAAAATGTTCGACATGACGTCCATCTGTTGTGATGCAGGCGTTCAAACGCCGGTGCAATGATTGCGGGACGCGATCGAAGACACCAGGGGCTTCATGAATCCTTATGAAGGCTTCAACAATTCACCCAATGAGGTCCTATTCAGAATGAATTGGTTTTTCGGACACCAAACTCTTCAAATGTCCCCAGGAGTAGAACTCTGCGGGCGTAATATCAGGAGACCTTGGTGGCCAGGTTGAAATTTCAAGTCCTTGTAACTTTTTAACGAAGCATTCCCGACCCCACGGTTATTAAGTAAAAAGTGTTTATTTCAACGCTCCCAACCTCACATTAAAGTTTGTTTAACAAAGTTCTGGTCATCCTGTATACTGATAAATATTCAAGCATTCCGTGGACACTGAACACTGCAATAACAAGTTGCAGACTTACTATATGAGGTTTGCTAATATTTCCTTGGTCGCAGTTGTCTGAATGCGATGGTTCTTTCCTGACTTTATCTCACGTACACGCACGCCCTCTCATTATTGCTACATTAGCAGAAAGTGTCGCTTGAATTGAAGTTTATCATTTCCAAACGTATGTGGCAGGAATGTACTGTAGATACGTTACGGTTTTCCATTCGCATACCCCCTGTAAATTAGAAGAAGCTCGTCGTTCTCGCAACGTACAGTACATAGGAGTGAAACAGAAAATAATATCAGAACATTTGGATGAGCGTGTTGAAGCTGAATGAATTTTTCTGAAGTTAAAGATGCCTTTGCAAAAGTGATTTTCATTCAAATATCAACATCTTGAAAATCACGAAATGATTTTGAATAAAATCTATGCTACTTGTATACGAAAGCTCTACTTGAGATTGTGCGGCAGTGTTCCAAGTGCCTTCTTGGAATGGATCCCACAACTGCAGACGTGTTCAAATCTCTCAGTAGAGGCCCCTCAAAAATGTTATTCCTTCCTCAGTGATAAGGAGCCTGTTCGTCCGTATCTTACAGCAATGAGTTATTACTTCTAAAAAGGGCTTTTTTGGGCTCTCACTTTTTTGACAAGAAATTATGAAAATAGCATCGCTTTACTTCAATTTTTGGTATACTCTTTTCAAGAAATTGTTGAAACCTCATTTGAACTTAACGGAAAATATTAAACGCAGATGAAAAAACCTTAGTACACACATATCCTCATGACCGACTTAGAGGCCTTTCGCGACCAAATTTTCTGTTACGAAAGTTTTAATAGATTAATTTAGAGTAGGTCACGCTAGGTTTTGTCTGGTTAGATGAGGTTGGTAAGTAACAATTTAAACTAAATTCAAATAACTTAAGCATAACCCTTCATCTGTCAAAAAACCCCTACGAGTCGAAAAAAATCAAATACGTATAGAAACATCATCTTCATTCTTCTTTAATAGGAATAGGAATAGGAATACTATTATCCATTCTGCCATTAGCGTTAAAATTTCGTTACCCTACAAGTCATTACGTAATTGAAGAATGCTAGTTTTATTAGAGCTTTGTGATACCGCGCGCGGCACCGTCGGGTTGCCTCTTCACCATCTGCCTGCGAGGGAGAGTGTCAAGTGCGGGCCTTTGTGGCGACAACGAGATCTGGGGAGTGATCCGGTTACGGGGCGGAGGGACCAGTGCTGGGGGGGGGGGGGACGGGAATCTTGTTCTCGATACGGGGAAGTAAGATTGTGAACACGGTGGACAGGAAGGGATTTTATGGATAAGAAATAGTGGATTTTGTGACTTAAGTGCTGTGGATGAAAGGATTTGGTGGATGTCAAGTGGGTATGCTTGAGAGTAGAGTGAGGTATGTTTGATATCAGAGAGAGGGAAGGAGGATAGCAGAGTAGGGTTGCATTAGACAAAAGTATAGAAGGTTGGGATGAACAAGAAGCAATGCGTTGTGAAGTATAACTGCAGTGATTTGAGCAGTCTTGAATAGAGAATATGGAAGTGATAAGCAAAAGTGAGTGACTATATATGTGACTTTACAGACTTTATAAAGAGTAGTGACTTTATAAAGTGATGAATACTGTGTAAGTAACGTGCAAAGGTTTGAACGCGGGACAGAAAAAAAAGCGTAACAAATAATTTAATTGAATTCCGTGCAATAATTTCATCTTTAACTCAAAATATGAGTATCGGTACCGTCGCAAATGGCTTTAGTTTCATGATGTAACTGGATCTATTGAGAAAATTTGCCGATGCGATTTCCAAAATAGAACGCCTTCAAGCAACGTCATTAATTTGTGATCGCCAACTTCGGTTTAAGGACTCGTCAAACAACTCAAAAACTTGGTTTCATTAACGTATAGTACATCAAGCTCAATCTTGTACAATTCATATTCAAAAGCACATCGGCTCATTTAAATTTAATTTCTGTATGCTATTTCCTCATGCATTCTCATATTTCTTTTCCGAAGATATTAGGCGCAGCAGCAGAGCGGGGCAGTCTCGTGAACAGGAGTCTCTCAATATAGGATTAGAAGCTACACACGAGACCTTCTTGACGAAGTGTCGGCTCTCCTTGACCACTCAACGTGGACGGTAAATGTGCTGAGACCGGTACAGCTTCTGGTTGCTATTGTGCCTCTGTAAGAACCTTGAGTGATCATAAGAGGGAGCGACATCGATGGACTTGCTGCTGGTGATCAGTGAGATGCCGATGAAAGTTACATTTTCTCTCGTTCATAACAATATTAGAATTTTAGCACCCTTATGTTGGTTAAGGAAATGGAACTCCGTTTTGTTAATAAATTCCATGGTAGAGTTGTTGAGAACTTTTCAAATTAGGACTCTCTTGACTGACGTTCTCATTTAAAACTGAAAGCTGAAAACATTTATCACCTTAGGTCCGTCATTCTTCTTTTCGACCAACGTTTCCTTTCTGTCGCGATGTTTAAACTCTAAATTTTCCGAGAGTAAACTGTTTAGATCCATCCGATTAAATGATATTCCTTGGACAAATCAATTTACTACTCGTACCAACACACACACGAAAACACAAATATCAGCAATGGATTTTTGCTCTAGTACACCTCGTATGATTTGTCTATCATAGTAGACCACGTATAGTTTATCTATTAGTTAGCACTCCTCGGATGGTACTTTTGTCTAAGGACGTCTTATATTGAGAAATGTTTAAAAGCCAATATGCTGGTATGTATCTCTTGCGTCAACTTTTTGGAAATAAACGGTTTTTCTATCTTTCTTTCTTTCTAGTGGAAAACGCTCGCAGCGTCCGAACGGCTGCCAACATCGAGCAGCAGCAGCAGTTCTGCCATCAGGGACGGACGGACGGCTGCTGGAGAGCACTTGCCACGTCACTAATGCGCTCAACTCTCATATGCCCTGTGCAGCAATCGCTGGAGCTTGTGTCTTTATTAAATTAGCAGCTGTCGAGCCACTCTTCATTACAAGCAAACGGCCGTCCCGCGCTGGCACGACATGTTGCCTCGCCTTCGCCCCTCACCAAATTTGGTAAATGATCCTTTACACTGTGTGTGAGATGCGGGAATAATGAAATGAACGGAGCTGGGTCTTTTGGGAGAGGAGATCCGTTCTGTCTGGCATTTTCCATTCTGCGAAGTCAGCAATTTGAGCTCTCCGGAGTGTGTATATAGTAAAATAATAAATTAAAAAAGAACTAAGAGGCTGCAAGCTCATTCGCATCGCTTCTTTAGATTATTGTGTGAGCCATTTGTATTAACTTAAGTATGAAATGCAAGTAAATAACTCAAGTATGAAATGCAAGACTTCAAAGTGCAGGGGCAAAGGAAAAAATTTGCACCGTATATTCGGTCGTCCGTTTAAATGATGAATTAATCCTTTCAATATCGGGAAAAAATCCGTAAAAAATTCTAAAATAGTTCACTATTTTCCATGAATTAGGCTTACGGATTGAATTCTGACGCCATCTTCACAACACGATGGCAAGCATGATGAAATGATGTCAAGTTTAATTCTTTCCTGAAATAAGTTTTCCCTCCTTTCAATGTACAGTAACTCGTTCTGGCCCGGAAGATAAATGAAATATTTCGCAAACTAACAATAAAACATGAAAATACTCATAAAGAATAAAAAAGATGGCGCGGCTTAGAAATTTATTTGCAAGCAATTGGACCGCCTAGCTTTAGCCCGAATTATATCTTTTATTCTACCTGGCATTGATGTTCCGCACGTTTTTGGATCCTCTGTAGCTTGATTTTTAGCCGTAATTGAAGAAACGTGCCCCCTAAAGCAGTCAATGTTGAAGGAAAGGCTCATGAATATACGCAAGTTCTTTTCAAGTTTATCCCGCTCATTTTGAACGGGGCTTATATCCGGCAATTGTGGTGAGTCCATGGCTCAAGTGTTTCCTCATTCGTCATAAACCAACTTGACAAATTTCTAGCCCTGGGGGTGCGAGCAGTGTCGTCCTGAAAGATCCAGTAACCATTAGGAAAATAAAACTCCATGGAGGGATGAACGTGGTCAGAGAGTACTTGAAAGTACTCTTGGATGTTAATTTTGTTATTACAAAGAGTGGCAGATACATATCCATCTCGGCATAACCAGCCTATTCAGCATTACACTGCTTGCAGATTCCTGAACAGTTGGGACGATGTAAGATGGATCCACAGCAGCTTAATTCATGTTGCTGCCCCCGTATACCTTGATATTCTCATCGCTCTGAAAGAGTGTGAACCTGGTTTTATCGGACCATATTACATGCTTGCAATCTGTAACAGTCCTATCTTGGCGTTCTCGAGTGAATAAATAACGTTCTTCCCTATTTTCTGGTGCTACTAATGGCTGCCAGGGAGATTTGCAGTTGACTAAATTCATTTTCTTCGAGTCTCGACGCACAGTCCTTCGAGAAATTTCTCGCTAGTTATCACTTGCTTTGATGAACACTGATTTTTCTTCACCAATCTTTTCAGAGAGCGTCTGTCTTTCCATTCAGAACGTTAGACCTTTCACAACTTTCACGGGATGAACCGGGTTCGCCTGCTTCTTTCCAGCCTGCTATTGATCTCTGTATCGCTCCAATATTCATACTGGTTACTGTGCAAATGTCCCGAGTTGATTTTCCGGTTTAATGAACCCAATGATACGTCCTTTAGCAAATGTTAACAGGTCCTTTCTACGGGTCTTTATCTTTGCGATGTTAAAGAAAATTTAAAATTCTGTATGCATACAAAAAAGGTCTCTACAATAAAAACTTCTAGAATTTTGTCATTTATAGTTTATCTGAAACAAATCAACTATGAAATGAAATGATTCAAAATATATACAGCAAATAAAAATGCAGAGCGCGACTTTCTTTTGGCCACTTGCACACAATCATCTCCACAGACCGCACTGCAGAATAACAGCGCGGATCCACCAGAAGAAAATGCAAGTATGAAGTTAGTAGAGAAAGAATGAGTGCATCGTCGAACGAGTGGAGGAGGTGGAGTTCACTCTTATCGCTCCCGGACGCAGCACGTGCTGCTGCGCTAATGTGATGAGCGAAGTCTCTCGTGACATCCTGGAATAGAACGAAGCACGTGCTCGCGCGCTGGTAATGCAGTCAAGTTACATGGAAGCCCGCTGGAATAAGGGCACAAACGTCAACAGGTGCTGTTTTGAGAAGCTAGTTGAAGTAGAGAACACATAATTTTTGCTTATTGGAACTGGGGTGGGTGTAGTTCAGTGGTTCTGCAGTTTTAGCTGCTGAGAACTGCATGATAACACCAACCGTGTTCCAGCAGTTCCAGAGTCTTGCCAAAACAACACTATTAGTACCCCAATAACGCTAAGATCCTCTCCGAACAACACCATCTGTGCTCCAAAAACATAAGCACCGCAATAATAACACCAAATGTGATCCAAAACACCAGTATTCTCCCAAAATTACACAAAGTGTGCTTCAATAACACAAGAGTCCTGCCAGAATAACACCAAGTGTGCTCGAATAACACTACCATTCTACCGAAATAACACCAAGTGTGCTCAAATAACATTATCGTCTTGCTAAAATTACACCAAGTGTACTCCAATGACACTCGCGTTCTTCCAAAACAACACCAACTGTGCTCCAATAACGCCAAGTTTGCTCCAATAACACTAGCATCCTCCCAGAATAACACCCCCGTTTTCCTATAGCCCGTGAGTCCACCCAAAATTTAGTAGACAATGTCCAACGATGCAGTATTTCAGCGGCCGGTGTCCATCGGGCCCAAAGTCTTAAGTTTTTGCCCACAAAGCAAGTTTGTGGTCAGCAAAACTCGGCGCTTCCATCCGGTGCTGGGGTCATTAAATCTTTCACGCTATAGAATGGGGCGCTCGCCGTCCGTAGACTTCTTCTTGCAATCTATTCAAACTTTACCACGAAACGATGTTTTGCTGCCCGCTAGGTTACGTCTTTTTCATTACATAAATACAGAAATCTCATTGAATTCGTTAGAGGCGTCATTTTGTTATAAACTTACATGCAGTCTAATTTAAGATTTGTCATTTATGAGCAGCTATTGATTCAATGAAATGCTGGCTCATAGCACATATACACAAGTGCGGAAACGTTCTCAGTGACAAAGGCCGAAAAAATTGAATTTTATGACATATTCAATCTTGTGCTTGGCTGCTGCAAAACGTAAAGATTTCTTAACACTTTCATATGCACAGCTTTGAATGCGCATCTAAATAAGCGAAAATAAGAGCCACTGTGAAGCTAGTTTAAGAATAAAACGAATAAAAAAACACTTTTTGAGAATAAAAGTGCATTTAAATTGAATGTATACGAACAAGTCAGTAACCTACTTGAATTGCAACCTTAACGAAAATTTTAACCTTAACTTGAAAACGAAAAAATTCTAAAAAAATCTTATTTATCAATAAAACGTTTCGGAGTCCAACTCCATCATCAGTTAAAAAAATCATTGTATCTCTCAAATAAACGATCTAGCTACACAGAATAGGAGAAATTAAAAGATATCATATATACAAAAATATTTCAAAAAGCTAAGAATGAATAGACAATAAGCAGCTTGTTATCTATTAACTAATTGCAAAGGCTATAAACTGCCCGTATCGCATAGGTTTTTGCTTGAAAATATGTAATGACTAAAATTTTGAAGTCATTAAGGGTTGAAGCTAAGTATAATTTCTTTTAAATCAAAAGCAGATATGAAGGGATACATTGCATGATTCAGCATGATTGCGCACTGCTGAATAAGAGAAGTGTGCTCGTTGAATCCATGCATGGAAGCTTCTACCCCGCTGCTCTGCCACTCTGATATTTAAAATGTTCATTGTGAATTTAAATTCTTACCTATACATTTTACAGTCGATAGGTTTCCGTTGGGCGCCATTAACTTGCAAATTAAACAAATTCTGTCTAAGCAATACACGTCACAAGCTATTAAAGAAAACACTGATGAACATTTAAACTAATACATTTACCGTATTTTGGAGCGTCGTCCGTTAAGTAGTCACTCGAGTTAAAATTCTTGCTAGTACAATATTTTCATAACTCTCAGTTACGTGTCACTCAGATCAGTAATTTTAAGGTTACTTCCTCTTCTGTTTTTGATACAAGGATACGCTTTCCATTGATATGCGAGCGTCTCTGGTTTACTGTTATAGTTACGTGCACTTCGTCGTACGTCGGCATGTCAGGAAATTTTCACAGGACGAGAATTCAACTGAAACACCCATCTCATTCCACAGTGCGCAATCATGCTGAAAAATACAATATACCCATCCATATCTGCTACCGATTTAAAAAAATTTAGATTCGGCTTCAACCCCCAATGACCTCAGGATTTTAAAGTCGTTACATGTTTATGATCAAAATCCTCACCTTAATAATACGGATATTTCATACCCTTTGCAAATAGTAAACCGATTACAACCTCTTTATTACGTTCTCATTCAATCTTTTAGCACATTCTTGTATTTATTTTCCTGATATATCTTTTAATGACGCCTATTCACTGTAGTTTGATCGTTTATTCCAGAGACATATTGATCTTTTTTTTAACTAATCAGGGAATAGACTCTGAAACGTTTTTCTGGTAAATATGAATAATTTCCTTGCCATTTTTTCATTTTTGTGCGAAGGATAAAATTTTTTAAAAATCTGAGCTGCTGTAACAAGATTAGATTTGCTGCCCAGATTTTGTGCGCAGGTTCGCTGGGATAGGTGATCTGAGACGCGAATGTTGTGTTCCTGTGGGAACAATTTTGACGAACGAATCTTACCTCTACTTCTTTGTTCTCCCAGAAAACAGTTTACAGGATTGAATTGTACTTCAAAGTGGAAAAAACCCGAGATACTTTCGGAGATGCTTTAGAGTAAATAGAATGATGTGTCATTCTATTGACGTGGTTCAGTTTTTCACTAAATAGAATATAATAAAATGATATAATAGAGAATAAAACATGTAGAATGAAAATTGGGAAAATGCTATTAATATTGAATGGAAGAGTGCAGAACGGAGCAGAGCGGAGGAATATGTCGTAAATCCTGTGGACATCTCTTAAGAAGTAGAGGCGGTTTGTGTAAGAGTTCCTCAGAATATATGCTGAGTTTTCTTCAGAATATATACTGAGTGCTACGTTTATATACTCAGAATTTATACTGAATGCTACGTTGTAAGGCTTAGGGAGAAAGTAAACACACAATCCGCAAGAATAACTCTTTTCGTTCAATCAGAAAGGAAACGTTATCCTGCGTAGTTAATACAAAGTGGCGTCCCCTTGTAATTGCGGAGAAACGCCCGATTACGTTAAAACGTAAAGAAACTTGAACAAGAAACATCGCTGTACTCCAAGAAACGTCGAAGTTTTTAGGAAAGTAGAACAGACACTTCAACGCGTAGCCGAGAGCTGAAACAAAAGAAAACTGGCTCAGTGAGCTGATTCTTCCGGCTGTCAACCTATTTATACAATGTGAGCACAGTGTTTCAGGGTCTCTACACGCACTAGTCAGTCACAAACCACCTCGCCTAATTTACAGGTGACAACGAACAAGTCAGCGGGTGGGTGCACAACAAGGAAAAGGTTGCCGTCGTTCCAGAAGCGTCATTTGCGGCAGAATATAACCAGAGCCTGGTTGATAAACGGAGCACCGGTGCGGTAGTTTTCTACGGAACAAAGAGTTCGGCGTTATAAAGAGCTTCCGAAATTACGGTATAAAGCATTAATGTCACAAGTTCAATATACAGCCTATTCAGTACGGTATTTACCTTCGAATTTAATGGATGCGAAGATAATTCCAGTCTAGGAAGAGGAAATCAGTAGAAGGGAGGCCTGCCAGTGTCTACAGAAATAAAGTAATAGGTAACGAAACAAGACTTAATTATTGTTAGTACATTAGACTCAAAGTTAATTAAAGATCTAAACTGACAGACCTAGAAGTTCGAACGTGCTTGAAGGGTAAACGTAACATAAGGAAAGTGAAGGGTTGTACAAATTAACAAGTAGGTAAGTAGAAAGAGGTGTCCTAGATACAGAACCGCCCGGGAGCTCCGGTCCTCGTGAAGTGTGTAATGCGTCTGTTAACTTTAAGGCAAATCTCACGCCTCCACGCCTTCCGTTGACTCGTTAAGGTTCTAATGAAATTCGTCACAACGTCTTCCTCAGAATATTTCTACTCGAAGCAGCTGTTTCGGTGTTTTCGAATTTTCAATAAAAAAGAGAGAACCAGGAAAATGGTATAAAACATTTTTCATTAAAATGTATTTTTCAGACTGAAAAGACTCGTAAAAAAATAGGACGTTTCGAGCCTTCGCTCATCATCAGCAATAGGTACAAATTCGAAAAAATGTCATCTGTAAAATACAAAAAGAAAACAACTCAAAAAATGCATGACATTACTTATTGACTAGGGATAAAGGAAATGAGCTAAGATGATTATTTAAAACAGGTTTCGTTTTAAAAATGAACAGAGACTCTAAAATCCGCAATTCTGAACACAACTTTGCCCTGGCTATGACTTTGAAGCTATTTTTATTGACTGCTGTGTCGCATTCAAAAGCGTGATTACGGATGGCTGAGTTAGATGGGCTTGCTAAAATGTTTCCCGTCCGGTAGCTCCTACCTTGATGCTCGGCAATCCTACATCCCAGAGTACGGGTAGTCATGCCCACATACTCAGATGCACAAAGTGCACAACTATATTTGTATATTAGGGATGCCTGCATCTCAGTAGGAAGTCTATCCTTGAATCTAAAAAATGATTCAATTTTATGATTATTGACCAATATTATTCTAAATTTTACATTACTGAAATATTTTTGTAGTAGCTCCAGTATTTGTTTTTTCATTAATTCTGATTGAGGACCAAAGTAAGGGAAACACAGAGAGAGCGTTCGTACAGAGTCTGCTGCTTGTTGAAAGCCCGGAACATTTGCATATTTCTTATCTAAAAATTTCCTAATTTGAGAATCAACAAAACCACTAGAAAAGCCATTATTCCTAAAAAATACTTTCAAAAAGGAAAATTCCTCGTGTAGAAACCGATAAGAGCTGCACACATTAAAAGCACGGCATAATAAAACTTTGACGAAATTCAGTTTAAAAATGAAGGAGGAAAAACTGTAAAAACTAGTACCTAGACTTGTGAAACAATTTTTTCTAAACACGGAACACTCAAATTTATCCCCCTCTTTATGCACAAGACAATCCAGAAATGAAAGTTTGCCTCCCACTTCACAATCTATCGTAAATTTTATGTTTCTATGCTTGCTGTTGAGGTAGTTTAAGAAGAGCGGAGCATGAGCCTGGTCCCGAAAAAGTAAAAAGGTGTCATCAACGTATCTCTTATAAAAAACAGGTTTAAATGATTCAGGACATTCTTCCAACCATTTCTTTTCCCCAAAACACATAAAAATATTAGCAAAGGTTGGAGAAAGCGGCAGACCCATGCCTAGACCCTCTAATTGTTTGTAAAACTTCCCGTTGAATATAAAAAAAGTGTTCATGACTGCCAATTCTAAAAGATTATGAAACAATTTTTTCGTTAGCCCTAAGACAACAGACTGAGGAGTAGTGAACAAGTGTTGCAAGCATATTTCTATAGTTTCACGCAATGGAACGTTAGTAAAAAGGTTCTCAACATCAAAAGAGCACATAAAAAATTGACTAGCATTTTGTACTGAAGTTATATCCTTCACAAACTCCGTAGAATTAATGACCGTGTATTCATTTTGAGTTATAGGGTTCAATATCGGAACAAGGAATTTAGACAAAGTATAGCTCGGAGTATTAATGGCCGAAAAAATTGGTCGGTACTGGAAATTAACCGCGAAGTCCGCCTTATGAACTTTAGGAAGGCCATACAAAACGCCCGGACCAGACCCTGATACAAATAATTTGGAGTAAAGATCTTGGGAAAAATAATTACTATTTTTTAACTTGCGCAGGAAATTGTTGATCCTGTCTTCTTGTGCTTGCAATCTTCAAATTTCTACAAGTCATGGCTGTCGAAACTCCTAATCAATGAAATTCGCTTCAAGAGGTCCACCACTGCCAGGTTGTCGAGGGAGCTGGAAGTGCAGGCCGGAGAGCTGCGTCGCAGCGTCAGTTTTTTCGACTTCACCTTAACAGTGAGACACATTCACTCGCTGAGTAAGGATTTCGAGGCATCTACGCTCCTAACCCATGCTAAGAAGTTGGATGCCCTTGGTATTGGTGCTCGTGTTCAACCTTGTAACCCTAATGATGTAGTGTTCAATTTTAGTTCTATTGTAATACCAAACAGGGTTAAATACCTTCTTGCATTTGGCTTAGATTTCAATCTCCCTATTTTTAAGATAGACTTTTACAGGTACTTTTTATCATTTGAAAGTGTGATGGCCAGGGTTAAAGATCTAGATTGTTCCAATTTTTCTGATTTCACGAATCAATTTCACTCACTGGCCTACAGGTATTTTTATGGTTTCAAACCGTACAAGATATTCTCTGCCGTGTTTTCGAAGAAAGATATAGAATTAGTTAAATCATTCTCAACTAATAAAGATATCGTTGTGTCGCGCCCTGATAAGGGAAGGGGCGTAGTTGTTGTAGACAGGACCAGATACGTTAAAAGTATGTTAACCTTAATCTCTGATCAGGAAAAGTTTGTTGAAATAACGGACCCTATTGCAAAGTTTACTTTGAAGATCGAAGACAGGATCAACAATTTCCTGCGCAAGTTAAAAAATAGTAATTATTTTTCCCAAGATCTTTACTCCAAATTATTTGTATCAGGGTCTGGTCCGGGCGTTTTGTATGGCCTTCCTAAAGTTCATAAGGCGGACTTCGCGGTTAATTTCCAGTACCGACCAATTTTTTCGGCCATTAATACTCCGAGCTATACTTTGTCTAAATTCCTAGTTCCGATATTGAACCCTATAACTCAAAATGAATACACGGTCATTAATTCTACGGAGTTTGTGAAGGATATAACTTCAGTACAAAATGCTAGTCAATTTTTTATGTGCTCTTTTGATGTTGAGAACCTTTTTACTAACGTTCCATTGCGTGAAACTATAGAAATATGCTTGCAACACTTGTTCACTACTCCTCAGTCTGTTGTCTTAGGGCTAACGAAAAAATTGTTTCATAATCTTTTAGAATTGGCAGTCATGAACACTTTTTTTATATTCAACGGGAAGTTTTACAAACAATTAGAGGGTCTAGGCATGGGTCTGCCGCTTTCTCCAACCTTTGCTAATATTTTTATGTGTTTTGGGGAAAAGAAATGGTTGGAAGAATGTCCTGAATCATTTAAACCTGTTTTTTTATAAGAGATACGTTGATGACACCTTTTTACTTTTTCGGGACCAGGCTCATGCTCCGCTCTTCTTAAACTACCTCAACAGCAAGCATAGAAACATAAAATTTACGATAGATTGTGAAGTGGGAGGCAAACTTTCATTTCTGGATTGTCTTGTGCATAAAGAGGGGGATAAATTTGAGTGTTCCGTGTTTAGAAAAAATTGTTTCACAAGTCTAGGTACTAGTTTTTACAGTTTTTCCTCCTTCATTTTTAAACTGAATTTCGTCAAAGTTTTATTATGCCGTGCTTTTAATGTGTGCAGCTCTTATCGGTTTCTACACGAGGAATTTTCCTTTTTGAAAGTATTTTTTAGGAATAATGGCTTTTCTAGTGGTTTTGTTGATTCTCAAATTAGGAAATTTTTAGATAAGAAATATGCAAATGTTCCGGGCTTTCAACAAGCAGCAGACTCTGTACGAACGCTCTCTCTGTGTTTCCCTTACTTTGGTCCTCAATCAGAATTAATGAAAAAACAAATACTGGAGCTACTACAAAAATATTTCAGTAATGTAAAATTTAGAATAATATTGGTCAATAATCATAAAATTGAATCATTTTTTAGATTCAAGGATAGACTTCCTACTGAGATGCAGGCATCCCTAATATACAAATATAGTTGTGCACTTTGTGCATCTGAGTATGTGGGCATGACTACCCGTACTCTGGGATGTAGGATTGCCGAGCATCAAGGTAGGAGCTACCGGACGGGAAACATTTTAGCAAGCCCATCTAACTCAGCCATCCGTAATCACGCTTTTGAATGAGACACAGCAGTCAATAAAAATAGCTTCAAAGTCATAGCCAGGGCAAAGTTGTGTTCAGAATTGCGGATTTTAGAGTCTCTGTTCATTTTTAAAACGAAACCTGTTTTAAATAATCATCTTAGCTCATTTCCTTTATCCCTAGTCAATAAGTAATGTCATGCATTTTTTGAGTTGTTTTCTTTTTGTATTTTACAGATGACATTTTTTCGAATTTGTACCTATTGCTGATGATGAGCGAAGGCTCGAAACGTCCTATTTTTTTACGAGTCTTTTCAGTCTGAAAAATACATTTTAATGAAAAATGTTTTATACCATTTTCCTGGTTCTCTCTTTTTTATTGATATTTCTACTCATACTGAAATTGTGATTCCTTCACTCCGATTTGTACGTTTGATCATTTGCGTAATGGCTCTGCAGGCACGAATATACTCACGACGATGAGTTTTTCTTTGATTCCTTTCATGTCTTCATCACGATAGTTGTGTGACAGTAGCGAGGTCTCAAATTTCATAAAAAAGTTATGGATTGATTTAAGTCTATTTTGAGCTATAGATTTAATGCTCAGTGGTGGTGATTACCTTTTCTTCTAACATCAAGATTAATTCTTGACGATCTTTGTTCTTCGTTAGTGGTTCCCGTGGAGCTGCTGAGTTCCCGTCACGGTAGAGGAAACAAGGTAGGTTCAAACTAGTCTTTTTTTTCGTTGACGGTGTGGTTTTGCTGACGTCTCGGCAACGAACCAATAGCAGCGCTCATTGCATCTGGTAGCACTGCTACCCCAAAATCTGGCTCCACTATTGGCCAAACAACATTGCGTTTTGGTGACGTCATAAAGTTTGTTTGAAGTAAAGCTGTTCTATTGGCTAGCCGAACAAGAGGAGGTGTATTTTTTCCCATTGAAATGACCTTACCTTGTTTCCTCTACCGTGGTTCCCGTTAGCCCGGAGTTTGCCCCTGAATAAGCTAGACACTTTTCGTTTTGTCCTACTGCATCTCAAGCGTCATTCCCAGGTCGATAAAAAGTTGGATTAAACTCACAAATGCCGGTTATTTGGAATTTCCGCTTGGTAGAATAATTCTTAAATAACAATTCTCGAGGATTTTTATCAGCCGTTTGCATTGCCCGCCTGTAGCGCGAATACGATCGAGTGGCGCTCGATCGAGTAGTGGACAGTGAGTTATGATTGGCAAGCGGGTCTGAACATTCTTAACGTATGTTATATTTAACACACCCATGGTGAATCTAACAAATCGCGAAAATTTCACTGATTAAAAATAACCTCATCATTACCACTCTACTACTGTCCTCAACATTACCACTCTACTACGTCTGATCAATAACAACGGGGCAAAAACATGCTTGAGAAAGCACGTAAATCATTTAATTTGATTGATGATAACATGAAAAATATCGCCCTTGATAGTTTCTTGGACTCCAGAAGGTATGTTTTGAGCGTATGTAAGAAACTTTAGAGCGCCTCACGAGGACATGACAGGAACGTCGTCTGAGACGGTGAGAACGCCTCTCTTTGGAACGCCATTGTTAGTCTAATTTGTTTAAATTTGCTTCCTCTCTACAAGGCTTTTTTTTTCTTTACACCGTGCCGTTTATAATTCGTTTTGATTGTTTTAGCTTTGGATGTTTGAGCTTCTGTTCAGCATTAATTGACCATGTTGCTGCCAAGCAGACTGCCAAAAGGACTGCCCTGCAGGAACATTGGCTTGTATATGTGCTACTTACTACTTCAACTCGTCTCTGTGCTATCCCCTACAGCAACTGTTCTATTCCAACTATTCTAACCATCCAACCATGTGCTATTTAATTCTCAATCAGTTCGATCCGAAGCATCGGAGGAAACATGAGACCTGAAATCTTTAAACTTGAATGCTGTTATATGATTTGTTCTGCAGTTTTAGTTGCCGCGCTTGAACTGGACTGGTTCTTCCTGATTTTCTCTCACGTTCAAAAAGCCGTAAGGTACTTCCCGGGCATAAATAGGCTCAAGGCACGAAATTGAATTTACTGAAGTTTGTGCCATGAATGACTCTTGTGAAGCATGTTCCAAACCTCATCATAAGGAATGGTTTGCCTCTTCCTCAAGCAGAATATTCGTTTAGGACCGTGCGCTATAGGGGCCGTGTCCTCTTAAATTTTCCTGCATATTAATCTTTCCCTATGCACGGCAGAAAAATATGATCCCAGCCCCCCTGAAAAAATGTAATATTCGCCTGCTATTATTATGTTGTAGGACCTCCACGAGCACGACTAACTGCAGTAATTCTGTGTAGCATTGAGTCTGCAAGTGTCCTAATGTACATCTGGTCGAAACCACTCTTGCATCAACTGATCTCGTAGTGTGTTCACATTACGTGCACGATCCTCCCGACTTCGAGCTTGTCATCCCAGGCGATCTCACGAATTTACCATTGGATTCATGTTTGGTTACAGCTCGCCAATCTAAATGCGTGACACATTTCGAATGACTGTCGTGTTAATAAATGACACTCTATCCTGATGCACCCGACAGTTGTCTTACTGAAAGATAGGCAGAGCAATATGTTTTTCTTCATTCAGAAATTGAGCAAACGGAAAATTTTTTTATCTCAATGTAGCCTTGATCATTCAGTTTGGGGATACCTCAACTAAAGAGCCCACTTCTGTTCTGTTGAAACAGCCCCAGACATGACAGACCCTCCTATCTCTTGTATCACACTACGCACACAGGCCATAAGGTTTTTGATGAAAACGACTGCGAGCACCATTGCTGTAGAAAAAGAACAGTGCTTCATCTAACCACATGAAATTTTTGCACTCCTTTACAGTTTAATGTGTGAGTGCATTGGGTCAGTGTAAACGAGGGATCTCGTAGGCAGGTGTTGAAATGGGCTGCTTCCGAGCCATTCCCTTCCACGTATCCATTGCATAGAGTTCCCTAAGACGAGTTGGTTCAGTAACAACAGGAAAATGGCCATTTTTAACGCTTCGCAGTTATTTCATTCTCGATGCAAAGCGATTGTAGTCAGCAATGTGGGACGCTCAGCGGCAGTTCCTATCGATAAGAAATTCTCTTATGACAATAATTTGTCTTTCATTGCCGTATGCACCTGATTGTTTTCATTGTTGGTTAGCTCGCACAATAATATGGCACGAAACACTAATAAATTTCGCTATTTTTTTACCAGGTTGTCCTTTAACCCAACCAAATACAATAACCCCTTCTTGCCATTCTGAGACCTTTATTTATTTGAGAAACTACGAGACTAGTCTATTCCTTGCCAACTCTGAATGAAGACTGATGCTTGTTCAGTTCTTGCATGTAATTTAAACTTTTGTCACAGCTTTGAACACCGATTGATGTACGTAGTAAAAAACAGGAGCTCTAACGACGAGTTACCAATTTCTTGCTCGAGGAACCTAATACATCTGTTCTATAACCCACGTACTTTAAAAACATATTTATACCCCTTAGATAGTAAAACTCATGACGATTCCCTGCATGTACTATTTTAATACTTGAAACTATGGCAGAAAGAACTTTCGATGGCTACAGACCAAAATATAATGTTTTTGTGCACTGTACGTTTAAATAAAGCATGGGAATCATAAATATGGACAAATACGGGAAAATTACTAAATAAATTCGTTAAAAATAATGCATAAGTATTTTTAGAAGATTTCTTAAAGTACATTCTCTGAGTGTACCCGAGAAAAAAGACTGGAATTAACTAACAAAGACTATCGATAAGATCTTTGGCTGGTACTTATATGAAAAAAGGTGTGAATGTCTTCACTGAGAGAGCAGTAATTCACTAGTTTTCACTTCCATGAGCGTTCAGCAGTCTCAGAAGCACTCGAAGGACTGTATAAGAAGAAGAGAAGCACACGAGCACTAAGCCAGGCCGGCAGCGCTCATTAGGTATGGGGGCGGCAGGCCTGCCTGAGCCGCCCTCGAGCCTCCGGAGCTGCGACAGCGCCACCTTCATTACGGGAGTGGGGGCGGGGGCAGCAGGGGGGAGAGGTGGGAGAGGGGGCACAAGTTAGGGGTAGGGGAAGCCGGGGCAAGGGGTAGGGTGCGGCAGGGGCAAGAGGTGGGAGCGAAGAGGCTTGGAATCAGGGGAGCTAGGGCAGGGGCAATGCGCAGTTTAGAAAATACTATTCGTTAAGAGCGTTAAAGAAAATACAACTGCTCAATCAGGGGGATCAGGCGAATGAGAAAACAAGGGGTCAAGGAGAGAGAGAGGCAAGATTTCCCCTGCATTTCATACCATCACACCTTGACCCCTTGCTTTATTTTTGTCTCCCCTTGTCTCTCCCCATCAAGGGCCCAAGAGCCAAAGGAAGATAGGGGAAAAACCCAGGGGGCCTAAGTAGGGAACTAGTAGTTTGGTATAGTTTGGTAAGGCAGCAGAAGGCGAGAAACTAGTGAAGCATTGCGTCAAGCAGAACTTATAGACTTTCGCTACATTCCTACCCTTTTTTTGAGTACTAAGTGTAAGGTCTTCCCAACACAGACGGTGGACCGATTTGTGCATGACATTGTGCAGTACAGTCTGTTCTGTGAATAATAACCCACTCCTATTATTTTGATGTTACTTAGCCTATTTAGCCTGGTGGCTGAAACTTTTGCACATCGTGGGGACGGTTCTACGGTTTGAAATATCGTAGTGCCAGCATGATGGGGCAAGCAGTATTTCTTCCCAGTATTCCTAGTATTTCTTCCTGTTAACACTTTAACCGCAATTGGTCAAAATGACATTCAATATTCAAATCAAATTTAAATTTAATTGTAGTAAGCAATTTTTAAAATAGCAAACATAAACTGGACCATGCCTTTCATTGAGCTTTAATTAAGTATTCATAAAATTTGAGTTTCTGACTACTGGTCAATGAGCAGCATTATGGAAATCCCCTTCGTGGCCACCGGTGGCGCATGTTGCGGTCAAAGTGTTTAGAAAAAGTAAAGCTGTTGCAGCTCATTTTCTAACTGAGGATTTTGGAAAGGGAACTCGCTCGAACTAGGAGGTAAATACCATTTCGTTCTGGCGTTAGTTACAAGGCTTTTAAGTGGCCATCGTACGAGAGGATTTGCAAGAATGTCATCACTTTTCACTAAATGACATGAATTCTGCGTTCAAAGCGTGAGGAGGGAATAACTTTTCCGTCGACGATGAGGACTATTTCAGTAACAAAGTTTTATCGACAATATTTTTTGAAGATTTTAGACTATCGTTGTTTTAAAACAAAACTTCCTTCTTTGCACTAAATAACAAGTAAAGAATTCACATTTAGTTCAAATTAAGCTCTGGGATGCTCTAGTAAATCCTGGAAATTTCGCACTGACTCAAGAAAGATTTTTCAAAATGACTAACTCCGGCCGACACCCTCAGATGAGTGAGTATTTCTAATCTTACAAATCTTTGGTCTTAGAAACTTCGTTTTAGTGAACGCATTTTTAAATAACGAAAATAAGAAATCAATTGCAAAAATATTAATCCACATTAATTATGAAAGTGCTTTCACCTTGTATGATAAGATCGCATTTAATATTTTTAACAGTGGAACTTTAAAAACAGCCTCCAATATTGCACCCGAAATACGACTCCAAGCAATGCTCTTTGTCGCTATTCAACAAACTGAGCCGTCCGACCCTCATGCCGTGACATTCATGCGAGCCCTTAAACTATCCACTAGGTATCAATTGAACACCAATGACACAACGACGAATCTATGGTGGTCTCAACAAGCAGTTGCTTTTACACCGCCACACAGGCTTCAAGCTGCCATCCGCCACCGCACGCAACGCTGGGTATCGAGGCGGCTATCGGATTGCCCGAAGAGCCACTTAACTGCACCTGTGGTGGTCTAAACAAGTAGTTGTGTGTATACCGCCACACAGGCTACAAGCTGCTGTCACGAGATGCCAGAGGAGTACGTTTCAGAATTGAGAGATTTCAACCTCAGCTGAGAAAAAGGGGAAAAGAAAACGGATCTGAAAAAAATATATGATAACAATATAGACGATAGAGGAAAGTAGGAAAGTGAGTTTCTGTTCTATACGCGCCACCACAGTACACTTCTGGGATCTTTTCTAGATAAGCCCTGCCACTAATGCAACACATAAGTTCACCCACTTGTAACTTAAGAAATAATCACCTATAGACTTCAAATTACTCTCAAATTACTCACATAACCCCCCTACTCCTTGAGAAGACGCTTACCCAACCTTATCCCTCACACGCTGCGCTTCAGCCTCATCGCCGTTTCGCACGCATTTTCTCCCGTTGTACTCCGGTACACGGATTATACAGAACTATTTCGTACATCGTTACACAGCCATCCGCCCCCCCCCACGCAACGCCGGGTTTCGAGGTGGCTGTCGGATTGACCGAAGCGCCACCTCACCATCAAATGGGGACGAGTGCCTAGCTCGTTACCGCGCTCATCAGGGCCGATATAAGAAGGTGCAGAAGAAGCTCAACCAGTCCGGCAGTTTTGTCACTCCGGCAACCATACCGAGTGGATGTCATCTCTCTGTGGTGCGAACGCTCTGCTTGGAGAAGTGCTTGGTCCCCTTGGATATTATCGCAAGCATTTTTGACTCCTTTAAGGAGATACTTTAGCAATCCGGAAGTTAGAGGTAATAATTCGTATTTATTGTAAATAAGGGGTAAGTGCCAATAACTTTTTCCTTTTCTATCTTTACTTTGTTTTCATTTCTTATTGCATTTTTGGTGTTCTCGGTTGGTTGTCTATAAAGAGCAAGGTTTTCACTTCTATGCCCCCCCTGACAGGGGGAGGGGGGCGGCGGGTGGTCGTGGCGCGCATGGCAGCCGCCCGCCCCGTGCCCCTCTCATTCCAACTCCGACAACTCCATCCGTACGCCCAAGGACATCCTCTGAGTCGATTAGGTCTGTTCAGGCTTCTGCGCCTCAGACCACTTTCCAACCTCCGGATCCGGCACCAGTCAGTTCCAACTTCCGTCCTGCCAAAACTCAAACATATCGAATTCAACTCAAAACCATCGATAGTACCAAACCTACAGACAGAGGAAAAGTTTTCGAAACTACATTCAAAGAGTTAAATGCCCCTCTGATCCGACTCACCCCAACAAAGAATGGCTACTACGCAGTTACCGACGACATAAACTCAATAGACAAACTAACATATACCAAAGCAACTCAAGCATTCCAAAAGATCAACCTGACTCCGGCTATCCCCCCAGATTTGAGAGCGAAACGAACGGTATTCGTACGGCAAATAGATTCAGACATTGGAACCAGACCCACAGATGAAATAAAGGAAGAAATTGAAAACCAAAACAGTTGGATTAAGGTGACAGATATTATCAAAATCAAAAACTACACGCACCTAATCAAAATAGTGACAACTGACACCCTTACAGCGCAACGAATACTACGAGACGGCTTCGACATGTTTCACACCAAGATAACCCCATACCAATGTGAACAGGAACAATACACTCATATACTCATCTGCTACAAATGCTACAAGTTCGAGGATCACACGACTAACCAATGCACGCAGACGACAATCATCTGTTCAGAATGTTCAGCGCAAGATCATACCTTCCAAAATTGTCAGAACACCTTAACGCAGTGCATAAATTGCCAAGGACCTCACAGAACATTAGCAGCGGGATGCCCCTACAGGAAAAATATCATCAAACAAAAACGGGAGGATGAACAGTTAAAACAACAACAGCAAAACCAAAGTACATACGCAGAAATTGCCAAACAAGCCATACAGCAGACAAACCCACCGCAACATTCACTAACACTAACCAATAGAACACACATCAAACTAACGGCCCTCATTCTAGAAGCCCACATCGCAGCCCTTGATAGAAGCAAAAAACTCGGAGAAATACTATCCAAATCACTTAAAGAAAATTTTGACATTGACACCACATTTCCAGATAGAGACTCAACAGCTATTTTCAACTTTTATTATGATAACGTAGATAAAGAAGCTTCAGAATCAACACAAACAATTATTCGTGAACAACCAACACTCGAAACATCTATGGATACCCAAGCAGAAGATGCAGACCCCGACAATGATCAAAGGCAGAAGAGAAGGATAAGCGACGAAGCAGAAAACTCAACAATATTGATAGACAACAAACATAATGTCCCAATAAAACTATACCGCAACCTACAAGATACATCTCCAATTCCTGAAAACCCTGACACAGACTGGTACATGGGAGAGCTAAGCAAGGAAAACAATAGAGGACTTAAATTCGCAGTAAAAGAAATTAAATCAGGAACCCTACTAGAATATATATTTTCAAACCGTGTAAAATTTACAAGAACAAAAATCAACATAATACCACCCGAACAATTCCTGGCGCTCCCAAGGCACCAATCACTACACACAGCAGCAAAAAAACCTAAAAAAGTTACTTCCAATAAATGAACATTAGCAAACTAACTGTATTACAACACAATGTACAATCTTGGAGCTCCAATAAAATATCTCTATCCAACATTTATAATAACATAAATCCGGACATTATACTCATCAATGCACACAATTTGAGAGGGGATAACCACCTGAAAATATTCAATTATAACACCTTTTATGCAAACAAACAAGATGAACCTCATGCAGGAGCTGCAATAGCAATTAAGAAAAATATATCATATAAACTGCATGATAACTTCAATTCGGACATGCTGGCAATTACGATAGATACAATGCAGGGACCAATTACTATCGGCACAACATATACCCCCCCAAGAACAGAATACCTCCACTTCGCTGACTTCCACACACTATTCAATATACCAAACCCAGTTTATTTCATTGGAGACATAAACGCAGCGCATAGAACAATAGGACACACATATAACAATAATAGAGGCAAACATTTACACTATTTAATTGAACGAAACAAATGCATACATATTGGGCCATATTTTCCAACACTGATAACTCATAGAAGCTGCACATCACCAGATATTGCTCTTCAAAACCCACAAGCCTTTCACAACATCTACCTTCAGCCTGGCCCATTAACTCCATCCGACCACATCCCAATAATAGCTACAATTACAGCTAATCCCATCCAAATCCCAATCAAGCCAAGATACCAATATCACAAAGCAGACTGGATAAAATTCAAACAGTACTTAACAGGCTTAACTCCCAATCTGCAAGAAGAACCTACGCTAGAAGAACTGGACGAACACCTGGATAATTGGACCACTTACATTCAAGAAGCCACAAAAAGTGCCATCCCAACTATTACTCTTAGAATAATACCTGGAATTAAACCCACACATGAAACCTTAACCCTACAAGCAAGACACCAACATATATTGGATTATTTCAGTAACAACGGACCCTCAAGAGAATTGTATAAAGTAATTAATGACCTGAGGAAGGAAATGCAAACCATTTATAAAAGGCAATATAACCAAACATGGAACACATTAATTCAGGAAATAAACGTGCAAAGCGACCCAAAAGCATTCTGGACTTCCATAAAAAGAATGACAGGATACAATAACAAACAGAAAATTCCGTACCTAGAGCATAATGGACAAGAACTGCACACACCCGAAGAAAAAGAACAAATCTTCAGACAACACTGGAGCAGCATATTTTCAGATGATTTCGATACAGACCACATAAACGAAATAAAAGAATACATGAACAACGTTGCACACGAAACTACACCATTTCATACAGGTAATATTAATAGACTGGACCCTCTTCAATTCCCGCGAATCACACTCGACGAACTTATTCAAACCTTAAGATCATTCAAACAGAAAGCACCCGGTCCCACAGGTATCACCACTCTACAATTAAAGAACCTACCAAAAAATATGTTTACGTACCTCCTATATATATTCAACAATTCTATATCCGCAGGTTATTTTCCAGATAAGCTCAAACACGCCATCATGATATTTCTTCCGAAACCCCTCACATCCCAAAAACAAGTACAAAACTACCGACCAATATCGTTACTAGACATACAAGGTAAACTTTTGGACAAAATTCTCAACAATAGATTAACCGACCACCTCATCATTAACAACTTATACAATAGCAGACAACATGGATTTAGGAGGAATAGAGGAACACACACCGCACTAGCTACATTCAATGAAACAATTTCCATCAACCTAGCTAACAAGCATACAATAGACATAGTACTGCGAAACGTTACCAAAGCATTCGACAAAGTTTGGCACATAGGTCTAATTTTCAAACTTTTGCAATCCGGCATCCACAACCTTTTTCTACGCACTCTTACAGACTATCTAACAGACCGAACCGCATCAATCAGGATAGGTAATTTCATTGGCCCCCCTTTCATACTACAAACCGGAGTCCCACAAGGAGCATGCCTTTCACCCACATTATATAGCTATTACACACATGACATCCCCCATCCGATACCCAACTCTGACTACATATGTTTTGCTGATGATATTACACAAATTACTGCAGGTAAATACAAACCAAACTACGCAGCCCAGCAAACCCAACACGCAATACAGCAAATCAACCATTACGAGAAACAGTGGAAAATTTCAACAAATGTTAAAAAATTCAAAATCATTCCAATCAGCAGACGGACAACCTCAGATATTTTTATAGACGATCAATATTTTCCATATTCCAACAGTGGAAAAGTACTGGGCCTGAACTTCACAACACATGGGTTTTCATCGCAGGTTTCGATAAGACAAGCAATAGGACACAGTAATCTTAGCAAATTATACCGTTTCATGCATTTATCCCAATAAATTAAAAGGAAACTGTATTTGGCCTGTGTCAGATCAGCATTGATCTATTCAGTAATCCCGCTACACACTATGTCCCCAACCGCCATCTCCAAATTACAGAGAGTACAAAACCGAGCATTAAGATTTATTACCAACACCAACCGTTTAGACCGAAAAACATCCAGATCACTCCATAATCAAGTCAACTTACCTCCCATCAATAGCTCACTTCACAACCATGCCCGAAGAATTTGGAACAACTTGCAATTAGATGATCCCGACCTATATCAACAGCTATCATTCTCCCCAGACAGCGAAAATAGTCAACACATCAGATTCAAAAGCTCCAAACTTTCTGCACTTGGCCCCCCTCCAGAACCAAAGTACACATAAAATAGTCCGGCATTCATATGGGGAAGACCGAAAAACAATACTTACTTATTTACTTTGTTTTTACATTGGGGTTTTGACGAGCGGACGGATCGGTCTTCCCCCCCCCCCCCCCCCCCCCCCCGGGTGGGAAGTCAAAACCCCAAAACACTACACCAACCACAACACCAATTCAGATCAACACAATAGAACAACAGCGTTATTACCCATAGTCACCAATAACTACTAACAAATTATTCACACTGCGTTTCACATCATTCTCCACTCGCATCGCTTGCCCAATATCCAATCTGATTCTCAGTCACAACCATCAGAACATGGATATGAACTCTATAATTCAGCAGTAACTAAAATATATCCTATGTGCTATATCCTTCCTTGTTTATAGTGTATATACCTGTAAAAAAAAATATATATATATATATTTATGTGTATACGTGTGAGTACACATATGTATTTACATGTTATATGTGGATATGTGTTGGTGTATGTATGTCCATTTGTGAACTAATGTGTAGAAAAAAAAAATATATATATAGGCTTGTGTTAAGGTTTCATGTGCAGAATGTGTTGTGTGCATATGTGTACATATAAAAAAAAGTAAAAAAAGAAATAAAAAAAAATAAAAGAAAAAAAAAATGTATATATATATATATATAATTTATTATTCAGGTATATTGTTGTATATACGGATTTATGAATATGATATCAATCATATTGGGCATGGATTAGGCACTTGAATTATTTAATGTACATACTGCTGTAAGTAGTTCCTAGTAAATAGCCTCGAATCCTAATTAATATTGATATTAGGAGCAGCCTATTTAAACTGTAAATAATTGTACAAAGTAACTTCCATTTGGTAACTTGGGAGACTATGTATATAGATGTACATACAAAGCCCTGACGGGTTTCGTCCAAAAACCCTGAATACTCAAGCAATAGTAACTAAAAGGGAACACCAAATAATGCGTTTTCGCCTATTCTCTCTCCTACTATCCTCTTCCTTTTCCTATTCTCATTTTCTTCAGGCACGCCCTGTGTCAAACTCTTCCCTTTTCCTCTCTTTCCTAATGGCACCACCCCCCCCCCCCCCAACCAGTCTTTTCACAGTAGCCCCGACCTTCACAACACTCACCAAAGACGCTCCGCCAGCAACAGTCTCAACTGCCTCTACCGCTGCTTCGCCCTCAATAGTCACTATGCCGCTATCCGTGCTGCTACTTCACATTGCCTGACGGTCCTCCAAGACGTATCTTGTGTATTACTGCGTGTCAGTAATCTTTTCCTCGAGTGCCATTACTGTCGGCGATATTCATAATAGGACGGCCTTTATTCCAGTTGAGTTTTCTTACCCTGTCGGGTTCGTTGGTACCTCAGGCACTCGCTTCGAGCATTAATATTCAAAGTCCTTAGATATTCACAGTCTTCCCGGTGCGTAAAGTAGCCTGAGGGAGAACACCACAAAGCTTCGTTTCCTCCAAAGCGTTTCAAAACTAACTAAACTTTACAGATATGACGGGATACCAGTTGTCTTATCACATTTTACCATTCTAGTTAATTGAAATACTGTAATGTTATAATGCTATGTTACCTCAGCTCGTATAGTTAGGTCTTTGGGACTTCTACCATCGGTATCCACTTTGCAGTTTCCAAGCATCCTTCGCCGTTTTTTTGTCTTTCGCCGGCCAACAGATCTTTCCTTAAATGTCTTTTATTTTATTCTGTATCATATTTGGGGTCACAAATTGTGCATAGATTCCTCGCACTCCTTAGTCCATTCAATACAGACTAACTGCTTGACCTCCTTAACCTCCCCTTCTCTTTACCAGATGCTCCCCTTAACCTGCTTCTCCCCGCCAAATACAACGGTACCTTGACACATGCCACCTCATGCCGCCACACCCCGCCACTCCTTGCTACACCCACCATACATGCCACACCCCGCCACACCCCACCACACCCCGCCAAACACGCTACACCCTGTCATGATTCTAACCACGACGTATGAGAAAACGATCATTCAAAGGAGGATGCTCCACTTATTTGTATTGAACGTATCAGCTCTGAGAAATGTCGATATTCGCGCTTGTGGTTATTCACATCCTTTTTCACACCAACTTCGAGAACGCGAAGGAACAAGGGCGTCGTCTAGCCGAAGGAGTTACCTAACGTCGATATCGGGGAAGGTTCTGGTACAATCAGTATTTAGATAATTATGCAATAGCTAAATGTCAATTAGATTACCACTCCAGTTATCGAGAATCGATATTCCCATTACGAATTTAATTTAATACGCTAGATTCAAACGTAACAGCTTGTTCGTGGAATTAATTTGTCTTAAGATTATTGAGAAATTATTGTGTGAAGCCAGACGTGAGAAGGGTGCTACCTCTTCGAGGGCTCGCGAGGGTGTCATTCGGGCCGTGTTTCTGATTGAGAGAGGAAGTGCCTCTCCTTGCCAGCCCTTCGAGGTTTGGCTTAACGCCTTTGTAATTAACATCTTGTGGTGACATAGTAATAATGAAATAGTCACGGATCCCTCTATAATCATCATAACGGAATTCATGAAGAAGATGAGTGTCTTAATCAGTATGCGCATATTTTTCCAAAGTGCCCTCATAGTATTCTTCCTGTGCGTAGGTTTTTATATCGGTGCTATGCTTCAAGCATACACACGTTATATTACCTTGAAATGTAAACTACGTGCGTTAGGTTCATTTTGATGTATCAGATAATTCTGTGTCTTTTTAGGTAATAAAGTAATTGATGTGGTTCAAGTCTTGTAAATTTCCAATTAAGGATGGAGATAGGTTATCGTAAATGTGAAGGTTGTGCTTCCGAATATAATTGATTTATTAAGCATAAAATTACTAAGTATGATGTGAACGTTGAAAAGTCTCATTTAATCTTGAATAACGAAAATAGAGGAAAGTGACCTTAAATGTCACGACAATCAAAGAGATGACAGCAACCGTAACAATTTATGTACAGCGATGGAAGTTTATGCATCCAGACCCAAGAACCACAACAATGATGCATCATCGGTGAAATAAAGAAACATAGAGATCACGACGCCCGTCACACCCGCCACACCTGTCACACCTGTCTTACCCACCACACCCCACCACACCACGCTACACCCGCCACACACGTCACACCCCGCCACACCCAACACACCCACCACACCCCACAACACCCGCCACACCCGCCACACCCACCACACAAAAAACACCCGCCACACCCCCCCCCCCCACACTCGCCCCACCCACCACACCCGCCACACCCCACCACACCCACTACACCCACCACACCCCACCACACCCCGCTACACCCGCCACACACGTCACACCCCGCCCCACCCCAACACACCCGCGACACCCGTGACACCCGCCACACCCTCCACACCCACCACACCCACCACACCCGCCACACCCCCCCCCCACACTCGCCCCACCCACCACACCTGCCACACCCCACCACACCCACTACACCCACCACACCCCCCCACACCCCGCTACACCCGCCACACCCACCACACCCGCCACACCCCCCCCCCCCCACATCCGCCCCACCCACCACACCCGCCACACCCACCACACAGCACACACGAGCAAAGCTAATAAAAACAATCCCAGCGCAGTTGCAGGAGCTAAATTGAGTCTTTGTCTGCGTGGCCGCGCGACAGTGGAGCTGGCGGCCGAGTTTTGCTGCGCTCGCTGCTGCTGCTCGCGTGCTGGTTACTGGTTCTCTGGTCCTGGTTGCTGGTTCTCTGGTCCTGGTTACTGGTTCTCTGGTCCTGGTTACTGGTTCTCTGGTCTTGGTTACTGGTTCTCTGGTCCTGGTTACTGGTTCTCTGGTCCTGGTTGCTGGTTCTCTGGTCCTGGTTACTGGTTCTCTGGTCCTGGTTACTAGTTCTCTGGTCTTGGTTACTGGTTCTCTGGTCCTGGTTACTGGTTCTCTGGTCCTGGTTGCTGGTTCTCTGGTCCTGGTTACTGGTTCTCTGGTCCTGGTTACTGGTTCTCTGGTCCTGGTTACTGGTTCTCTGGTCCTGGTTACTGGTTCTCTGGTCCTGGTTACTGGTTCTCTGGTCCTGGTTACTGGTTCTCTGGTCCTGGTTGCTGGTTCTCTGGTCCTGGTTACTGGTTTTCTGGTCCTGGTTGCTGGTTCTCTGGTCCTGGTTACTGGTTCTCTGGTCCTGGTTACTGGTTCTCTGGTCCTGGTTACTGGTTCTCTGGTCCTGGTTGCAGGTTCTCTGGTCCTGGTTGCTGATTCTCTGGTCCTGGTTACTGGTTCTCTGGTCCTGGTTACTGGTTCTCTGGTCCTGGTTACTGGTTCTCTGGTCCTGGTTACTGGTTCTCTGGTCCTGGTTACTAGTTCTCTTGCCCTGGCTGCTAGTTCTCTAGTCCTGGCTGCTAGTTCTCCGGTCCTGGTTGCTAGTTCTCTGGTCCTGGTTACTGGTTCTCTTGCCCTGGCTGCTAGTTCTCTGGTCCTGGCTGCTAGTTCTCCGGTCCTGGTGGCTAGTTCTCTAGTCCTGGCTGCTAGTTCTCCGGTCCTGGTTGCTAGTTCTCCGGTCCTGGTTGCTATTTCTTTGGTCCTGGTCGCTAGTTCTCCGGTCCTGGCTGCTAGTTCTCCGGTCCTGGTCGCTAGTTCTCCGGTCCTTAGGTGCTATTTCTCTAGTCCTGGCTGCTAGTTCTCCGGTCCTGGCTGCTGGTTCTTTAGTCCTGGTTGCCAGTTCTCTAGTCCTGGCTGCTAGTTCTCCGGTCCTGGTTGCTAGTTCTCTGGTCCTGGTTGCTAGTTCTCCGGTCTTGGCTACTAGTTCTCCGGTCCTGGCTGCTAGTGCTCCGGTCCTGGTTGCTAGTTCTCCGGTCCTGCCTGCTAGTTCTCCGGTCCTGGCTGCTAGTTCTCCGGTCCTGGTTGCTAGTTCTCCGGTCCTGGTTGCCAGTTCTCCGGTCCTGGTTGCTAGTTCTCCGGTCCTGGTTGCTAGTTCTCCGGTCCTGGCTGTTAGTTCTCCGGTCCTGGCTGCTAGTTCTCCGGTCCTGGTTGCTAGTTCTCTAGTCCTGGCTGCTAGTTCTCCGGTCCTGGTTGCTAGTTCTCCGGTCCTGGTTGCTAGTTCTCCGGTCCTGGTCGCTAGTTCTCCGGTCCTGGTTGCTAGTTCTCTGGTCGTGGTTGCTAGTTCTCTGGTCCTAGTTGCTAGTCCTCCGGTCCTGGTTACTAGTTCTCCGGTCGTGGTTGCTAGTTCTCTGGTCCTAGTTGCTAGTCCTCCGGTCCTGGTTACTAGTTCTCTGGTCCTGGATACTAGTTCTCCTGCCCTGGTTGCTAGTTCTCCAGCCCTGGTTACAAGTTTCTTCGCCCTAGTTATTAGCCCACCAGCCCCGGTCACTAGTTTCTCCGCTCAATTTATTAGTTATCCCGTGCTAGTTACTAGTTTCTCCCCCTATAGGTACTAGTTATCACGGTCTATTTAGTGACTTTCCCCTCCTGGTTTATGGTTTTTCAGGTTTATTTACTAGTTCTTTCGCACTAGTTATAAGAACTCAAACTCTTATTACTAGTGTTCTCGCCCTAATCCCTAGTTACTGGTATTTTCGCCGCAGTTGCCAATACTCCTGTCGAAGTTACTAGTTCTTTCGCCCTAGTTACTAGTGCTCCCAGTTAGTTCCTAGTACTTCCGTCTTAGTTGCTAGTGTTCCCGCCCGAGTGACTAGTTTTCCGTCACTAGTGGATAGTTTTCTCGCCCTAGTGTTGTGGCTTATAGTAGCAACACTGCTACGCTCGTGCACGAATAACCCCAGCCTTGAGATGAGGGAGTGTGTGTGCTCTCGTATCCATTATACACCAAAAAGAACCACTCGGAGTCGTAAGAGATGTGCCCACGGCAAACATCAGAGCATCTGTACAATTTATTCTGCAACTCTTCCAAAACTTCTGCTCAGTTCGGATGTTTTCTCTGCTCGTGGTGAATGTGTTCGTAAGGGATAACTGTGTCAGTAAAGGATGAATGTGTTTGTAACGAATGAATGTCTTCGTAACGGAAGTAGGTGTTCGTAACGGTTAAATGTTTACGTATAAGATGTATGTGTTTGTAACGGATGCCCTGTCAACAAGACGCTTCGAGGAATAAATAAACTTCAGTGTTTCTCAACGTATGGCAGTTTATATTCGAATTCATTGGACAGAAATTATACGTAGGATTCATAATTTGTCGTTACACTTTCGGACCCTGGTGAGCGTTAATCATTTATGTTCTGAACTTTGCAGAAGCCAGATGGTTCAGGTCGATGTTATCACCGCACCTCCGACAAGCCCAAAGTCTGCTCTCAGGGCAGGTGTGAAGACTTGCGAGTTGAAATGAATGCCTTCCCTCAATATCACCGTTTGATTGCGTTGCTCATTTTTTGTGGCGATTACTTAAATAAGAGTGTGTGCATTTAACTCAAAGCCTACATCTACGGCAAAGGTTCTAAATTTGAGGGTTCGCACCCCCTGGGGGTGCGAAACGATATTCCAGGGGGTGCGAGGACAGTCCAGGTAAATGCTAAGATATTGGCTATATGTTGACATTTGTATTTCAAGGAGTGAGAGGTTTGAATGAAATTTCTTTAGGGTGCGGGATGAAGAAAAGATTGCGATCCCCTGGTTTATGGCATTGAAAATAACCTATCTGGAAATTAGCATAAAGGGTGAAAAACTCACTTTTCATTCTGATTTAGCGATATTCTTGTCTACAAGATGTTTCTATTGAATTACCGTGTTACCCAAAGAGTATTGAATTTACGTAACTGACTCCCTGTACGAAACCGGTGACAGCTTAGACTAAGTATCTCATTAGAATGATTCCTAAGAACATAATTTCAGTCGTGAAAGAAAAAATTAGAACGGACAAAAAAATAAACTAACTGGTTACCGGCTTCAGCCATACCAACTAACTGGTTACCGTCTCCAGCCATATCAACTAACTGGTTACCGGCTTCAGCCATACTCACTAACTGGTCACTGGCTCCAGCCATGCCCACTAACTGGTCACTGGCTCCAGCCATACCCACTAACTGGTCACTGGCTTCAGCCATACTCACTAACTGGTTACTGGCTCCAGCCATACCAACTAACTGGTCACTGGCTCCAGCCATACCCACTAACTGGTTACCGGCTCCAGCCATACCCACTAACTGGTTACTGGCTCCAGCCATACCCACTAACTGGTCACTGGCTCCAGCCATACCCACTAACTGGTCACTGGCTCCAGCCATACCCACCAACTGGTCACTGGCTCCATCAATGCCAACTAACTGGTCACTGGCTCCAGCCATACCCATTAACTGGTCACTGGCTCCAGCCATACCCACTAACTGGTCACTGGCTCCAGCCATACCCACTAACTGGTCACTGGCTCCAGCCATACCCACTAACTGGTCACTGGCTCCAGCCATGCCCACTAACTGGTCACTGGCTCCAGCCATACACACTAACTGGTCACTGGCTCCAGCCATACCCACTAACTGGTCACTGGCTCCAGCCATACCCACTAACTGGTCACTGGCTCCAGCCATACCCACTAACTGGTCACTGGCTCCAGCCATACCCACTAACTGGTCACTGGCTCCAGCCATGCCCACTAACTGGTCACTGGCTCCAGCCATACCCACTAACTGGTCCCTGGCTCCAGCCATACCCACTAACTGGTCACTGGCTCCAGCCATACCCACTAACTGGTCACTGGCTCCAGCCATGCCAACTAACTGGTCACTGGCTCCAGCCCTACCCACTAACTGGTCACTGGCTCCAGCCATACCAACTAACTGGTCACTGGCTCCAGCCATACCACTAACTGGTCCCTGGCTCCAGCCATACCCACTAACTGGTCACTGGCTCCAGCCATACCCACTAACTGGTCACTGACTCCAGCCATACCCACTAACTGGTTACTGGCTCCAGCCATACCCACTAACTGGTCACTGGCTCCAGCCATACCCACTAACTGGTCACTGGCTTCAGCCATACTCACTAACTGGTTACTGGCTCCAGCCATACCAACTAACTGGTCACTGGCTCCAGCCATACCCACTAACTGGTTACCGGCTCCAGCCATACCCACTAACTGGTTACTGGCTCCAGCCATACCCACTAACTGGTCACTGGCTCCAGCCATACCCACTAACTGGTCACTGGCTCCAGCCATACCCACCAACTGGTCACTGGCTCCATCAATGCCAACTAACTGGTCACTGGCTCCAGCCATACCCATTAACTGGTCACTGGCTCCAGCCATACCCACTAACTGGTCACTGGCTCCAGCCATACCCACTAACTGGTCACTGGCTCCAGCCATACCCACTAACTGGTCACTGGCTCCAGCCATGCCCACTAACTGGTCACTGGCTCCAGCCATACACACTAACTGGTCACTGGCTCCAGCCATACCCACTAACTGGTCACTGGCTCCAGCCATACCCACTAACTGGTCACTGGCTCCAGCCATACCCACTAACTGGTCACTGGCTCCAGCCATACCCACTAACTGGTCACTGGCTCCAGCCATGCCCACTAACTGGTCACTGGCTCCAGCCATACCCACTAACTGGTCCCTGGCTCCAGCCATACCCACTAACTGGTCACTGGCTCCAGCCATACCCACTAACTGGTCACTGGCTCCAGCCATGCCAACTAACTGGTCACTGGCTCCAGCCCTACCCACTAACTGGTCACTGGCTCCAGCCATACCAACTAACTGGTCACTGGCTCCAGCCATACCACTAACTGGTCCCTGGCTCCAGCCATACCCACTAACTGGTCACTGGCTCCAGCCATACCCACTAACTGGTCACTGACTCCAGCCATACCCACTAACTGGTTACTGGCTCCAGCCATACCCACTAACTGGTCACTGGCTCCAGCCATACCAACTAACTGGTTACCGGCTCCAGCCATCCCACTAACGTTTATCTAAAAACAAGTTTCTGCCGTATGTATATTAGTTCTCCCCCCTAGTTACTAGCTTTCATTTTAGTTACTAGTTTTCCTCTCTTTCCTATTCATCCAACATTAATTCGCGTATCTTTGCCGTCCGTACCTACCCAATGAACTCATTCTCACTCTAGTCACTAGCTCCCATCATAGTCACAAACCTCCAAAGTAGCCACTGGTTTCCGCATTAACAAGCCTTCACATCAGCCACTAGTGTCTGTACTAGTTATTACCTTCCGAGTTACTAGCTTCTTCTTTGATTAACGCTTTGTTACGAGAGACATTATCAACTTCTGATGAAAGACAATAAATTTCAATGAACATAAAAAATACAAATAGATTCGAATTTTGCCTAATAAATCACGCACGGAATATTTTTCCCTCTCAGCATCCCCTTGGAACTCTGGTCAGCAATCGATTCAAAACTTCAAAAAATTTTAAAATTTGGTTTTCTGTTATACCCACGACGATTTTTGAATGCGTTCCGTGTTGCAGCGGATATAAATATTGTTCTGCAAATGGTTTTAGATTATTTAAACTAGAAACAATTTAAAGCCCTATAGGGGATTAAAAAAATAAAAATATAATTCTCAACAAATTCTTGTCAACATTTTGGGTACGGACGTTCGCTATGAAATTATTTTAATTCCTTGTGGTGGTTTCGAAGCGGTAGAATCATTTGCGTGACTTTACGCTCTATTCTCTGCATTTCGTTGATATCTGGCAATGATAGAGGCCAGAATTGCACTGCGTGTTTGAGGTGTGGTGAGGAGTGTCGCTTACAGAATGGAGCTGTTGTGTTGTTCAAATTCAAGTTTTTCCAATGAAATGAAATTTTCTGCTTGCATTCTCACTGATCTTTCTGCACGCAGGTCATGTTTGAGGTCTGTAGCGAAAATGACACGAAAATTTCTTGATTGCCTACGTCGTTTGTTTATCAGCAGTTGCAATGTACATCACTGAACACTTATCTGTACCGAAACCCGTAAGACAGGTTTTGTTCTCTCATATAGTCAGTTAGGCCAGTTTAAATGGCAACTGCCGAATTGCGAAACATCAAATGAACCGCAAACTTGATCTTACAAACTTTCTTTACTAGTTACTACTTCTCAACTCTGTTCACAACTCCACACCAGGCACAGCTCCGCACTAGTCACCAGAGCGGCTTGCAAGCTCCTAATTAAGACAAACAAGCCACCTAATCTTGCTAACTATGCAAATTTCCTTTTAATCCTCGCTGCTCATAAAATGGACCTTAATTCAGCAAAGTGAGCAAGTCCATCAAAAAGGAAGGCAAAGTTTAAGGCAATATTTCAAGTTTAGACACAAGCACTCCTGATGAACTGGCGCGTCACCGCCGCGTTATCACCATTTAGAGGTGCACTCATCAAACATGTAAGCGCTCTCATCAAACATGCAAGCGCTCTCATCAAACATGCAAGCTCTCTCATCAAACATGGAAATTGTCCAAAGTGATTTTGAAAAACATCCTGGAGGCACCAGCCATGTAATAGAGCCGGGTGCTCGCATTGTCCCAGCCCCGCGGTGCGAAGCCTCAGCTCTGCGACCGAGCGACTTGTGCCCTTATTGCGTCCAGCGTAGAGGTCAATACGAGAGCACAATGGACGAGGTGTTGGGGCGTCAGTAAGTTGGCGGCACCTGATTGTGGTTGCAGGGTCTATTTGAGACTCATCTTTCGGGAGCCCTGGGGCAAACACGGGAGTGGGGGCAAGGCGGGGGGCGGGGGCTAACACGGGAGTGGGGGCATGGCGGAGTGTGGGGGCAGCGGGAGGTGCCGGGGCTAGGGGAGGGCACGGAGACAAGAAGGAGGGGTAGGGACGAGGGCAAAGAGACACGGAGGAATGAGGAGGTATGCGGGCAAGGATGGGTGCTGGAGCAAAACTGAAGTCTGGTTTACTCTCTACATCACCCAGGAGCATGGAAGCTACGCTTGCTTCAGTAGATATGAAGCTCACCACAGTGGTGCGTGTTTGTCTACCTAAAACTCGTGGTAGACGTGGTGAGCCATGGCGTCCGTTGTGAGAGCACAGTCAGTTAAAGCGATGAATTGTGTTGCAGGTTATGTGTGTAACTCTTGTAGGTTATGTGTGTAACTCTTGTAGGTTATGTGTGTAACTCTTGTAGGTTATGTGTGTAACTCTTGTAGGTTATGTGTGTAACTCTTGTAGGTTATGTGTGTAACTCTTGTAGGTTATGTGTGTAACTCTTGTAGGTTATGTGTGTAACTCTTGTAGGTTATGTGTGTAACTCTTGTAGGTTATGTGTGTATCTCTTGTAGGTTATGTGTGTAACTCTTGTAGGTTATGTGTGTAACTCTTGTAGGTTATGTGAGTAACTCTTGTAGGTTATGTGTGTAACTCTTGAAGGTTATGTGTGTAACTCTTGTAGGTTATGTGAGTAACTCTTGTAGGTTATGTGTGTAACTCTTGTAGGTTATGTGTGTAACTCTTGTAGGTTATGTGTGTAACTCTTGTAGGTTATGTGTGTAACACTTGTAGGTTATGTGTGTAGCTCTTGTAGGTTATGTGTGTAACTCTTGTAGGTTATGTGAGTAACTCTTGTAGGTTATGTGTGTAACTCTTGAATTAGTTTAATAGGATATTCTTTCATCGAATCGGAAACACTTACCAGTTTGACACCAGATTTTTACCTTCAGTTTACAAAAAGGTACACCGTGCACTACATTCACACTACACTCTTTTCAGTTGCGAAGGTTTTCAGTGTGCGCGGTATAATATTTTGAATTATATTTTGAATTGTAAACACACACAAATAAAATCAGTATTAAAGTTAGAAACATTGTTTCTTGTGTTATTATTGTGTATTGTAAGTGGATCCTTCATTTCTTCACATTGAATAACACGGAATTAGAATGGAGGGCAACATTTATATTGCTGATGCAAGAATGTATCTGGGTAGTAATGTACAAGTATAAATTGTAATTGAACGGAATCGTACATTAGTACTCAGTGAATCGCATTTTTATATTCCTTTTAACGACTAAATCTACATATAGTCCAATAATATTCTTTTGTATTTGCATGTATATGATTTCATAGATGTGATAAAGTGAAATTTCAGGTGCATAAATATCTACGAGTGTAAATATATCCTCGAAACCTGTCATGCTTATAACATCCAATGGATACATTTTTAACACAAAACACTGAAATTAACAAATTGTTATGTCATTTTATAACTCAACTGAGGGTTGGATTAATTTGAACTTGACTCGGATTAATTTGAACTTGCTCGAATTAATTTGAACTTGACTTGGATTAAATTGAACTTGACTTAGATTAATTTGAAGTGAAAAAGGTGTACAGTAGTTTCATGAGCGAAAATTCGTCATTGCCGTTGAGAAAGCCCGTATCACAGATACATCAGTCACACACAGTGCGCCTCACCAAGTTTTTCTGCCATCTTTTCACACAACCGCCTGGCGCGATAAGCAGCGAGATTGGATCTCTGGCCAGATTTTGAAAGATTTCAGTGTGTCGTTTTGGTGCAGCTTGCAAAGTTTGATCCTCTAACGTAACTGTCGTTAGCTACAAGTTAACGAGTCAGATTAGTAGCAAATAGTTAGGTTAGCTTAGTTTAGGATATGTTAAGGCAGATTAGGTTAAGATAAGTTAATAAGATTATGCCAGGTTCGGCAATGCAAGTTCAACAGGATAATCGTGCATTCTTTTAACCGGAAACAATAGTTTGCAAAAGTGATTGTTTTTCAGGAACATGTTATTTATACGGGAGAGAATTTTGTAAAATACTCGTAAAAGTACCGACGCCCGTTGAATAGGGAAACGCAGAAGAGTATAGAGGCAGAGTAGTATATAAGGAGCAGCGGAAGAGCAGACTTTGGCGTAGCAGCGAATAAACTCATCAAAAAAGAAGCAACCAAACAATCAGTTTATTGCGAATTGACGGAGGAACTCGAGAACCATGCGACTGCTCTTGCGTTTTACGAACGTGATTTTACGCTTGGACGTTAAAATTTACGTAATTTAAACGCTTATGCTCTGGGAGTAATAACTATGTTTGAAAAATTAGCTCTTCATCACTACGACAGTGGATGCAATTCGGATTTTATGTTAATCCTTCATTTTGAGCTTAAAATTGTTCAAATAGGTGCTGCTGCTGCCGTGTTTACTGTGATGGCTGTAGATGCTTTAAAGAACGCGTGACACCGCGTTCTTTGAAGTATCTACAACCATCTGTGGCTTACGCTCGATAAATACTGTCTGACGTATCGTGGATACGTTCACTATATTAACAGGAATTTGAAATTAAAAAGTTGGTAGTATTTTCTCTTTTAAAGACAAAGCTAAGTTCTGAGTTAAATATATTATTAAATCAAGCAAAGAGAACCCCTGAAGAGAAAAAGACATGACCACGACGCGTTTGAGTCAGCTTATTCTAATAATATACGAAAAATTGACTTGAATGCAAACTACGTTCTCCAAAGATCGCTCGTGTCAACAGCTAAAGAAAGCTTTAATGAATGGCAGTTCAGGTTTGCATGTATCACCATTTCAAGTGTTCAGGAAAGGCAATAAGTAGACTTTTACTGTCGATTGCCCCACTGCGGGGTCATGAGATCAAAGCAATATCAACTTACTCTCCTCACATAAGCTGGCCGCTATGCGAAAAACTCTACGCATAACACTCCAGGGATTTAACTGCCATTTATCTGTATGTAGTGTACATTTTGGCGTGTATTTAAAGTGTTTCTTTTCAAACTAATAACTTTTGCCATTGCAATATGTCACAAAGTCAAAAAAATCACTTATGTAGATGCAGTCGAGAATTGATTCATTTAATGATGAACTAATTACACGCCTCGGGCTAAAATGACGGGATTCTATATTTTTCTTGAATAAATCGCTAATTGAGAAGAAAAACGTCATAGCTCAAAATTTTGGAAAATATACTTATCCATACTGTTAAATTTGCAATATTGTTCTTCGTATTTTGCTAAAACGGTCATAACCGTACCTTCAAAATTGACCGATAGGAAGGATTCCTTTTTTCGATCTAAACTAATTCCATAAAGCAGTTTGCAGAGATAAAATCACTTCCCCTGATAATCAAGAATTTCGACTTGTGACGTTGTTCTTCTCAATGAGCGATATTTTCCAGATGGGGATGAAAAATTAACATGTCCATCCTAATAGTACCTGTGATTTTATACTCGTGCACTGGAGAAACTCTTATCACAGATAGGGTCATTAAGCATCCTTAAGAGCGTTACAGAGAGAAGGAAGAAGCGGACACCAAACAAATAAATAAACACACCAAGGGTATTATTAGGTAAAATACTTCCGGTTCTAGCAGCGGTCCGTAGCAGGGCTACTAGCTTGATCTGACTACCGTGCTTCAAAGATGTGATATACTTATCCGTTTTATGGCATTCCCAACGGGAGGGGCGCAGTTCACGGTAGAAGAAACAAGGTAGGGTCATTTCAATTGGAGAAAATACACCTCCTCTTGTTCGGGAAGCCAATAGAGAGGCTTTATTTCAATATTTCTAGCAAACTTAATGACGTCACCAAAACGCCATGTCGATAGGCCAATAGTGGAGCCAGATTTGGGGGTATCAGTGCTACCAGATGCTATATGAGCGCTGCTATTGGTTCGTTGGCGTGACGTCAGTAAAACCACACCGTCAACGAAAAAAAGACTGGTTAGAACCTACCTTCTTTTCTCTACCGTGGCGCAGGTGCACTTTCACTTCTCAGGTGTTGAACTACATAGTTCAGAGAACCAGGTGTAAAAAACATCAGAATTGAATGATTCACGTTTTACCTAAAATGAGTTTCAGACAATTATCTCAACGCAGTATGAAATTTCGTATGAGCAACTAAATATATAAAAAACATAGATCGGAACGTTACACTCATAAATTGAGAAACCATCGCTGTTATTGTGTGCATAGGGTGTCGCTTAAGTTACTTTACCATTTTAAAATGAAATATCTTTTTTTTCAATCAGTTAATTTATATTATTCTTTGCAGAATTTAAAAGCCACGTAGTTGGAAATTTAAATATGAATTAATTCAGAACCGAAGAGCGAGTGAAAAGAGTTCAATTTAATTTTAAAAATGGACGCTCAATGATTAGAACAGAGTGTAGAGATACGCTAGTAAATTTTGTTCGCACGTGAGAGAAAAAGTGTACGTACATAAACTTCGAACTCTTCAATAACTTAAAGCCGTGTATATACGGAGGAAATTCATTCCACACAGCCTTCGAGGCTAAGAACTGTCATGGGAAATTCCTTACAAAGAGCTCGTGTTTGCGAAGCTGAAAATGGAAGCCATTTAGGTGACAGTATTTTTCATACATGAATCAAACAGAATCCCAATGTTTAAACTATGCAATAAAAATAGAAATAACAGAGTACACTCATTTCCAAAAAAAATAATAGTTAGTTTATTATGGTAAAGTGACCTACGCGCCGCCAATGGCACTATCATTTTTGAGGGCATATGTGAACAGGTTGACATCAAGCGAGTGCAGCGCCGGAGCTGCATCAAGTATGAACGGAGTCGACTAAACGCTAGGGCAAAGACTTTGTATTTGTACTAAATGAACATCGATCCTTAATAACACACTGGAGTGCTTGCCTGAGTGAACTGGTATCCTAGATGCTCGTGAGTGTTTACCGCAATGAGTTTGGATTCTAGACAACGAAGGTTGTTTACCTCTAATGAGTTTGCTGCCTAGATTCTCAAGGGCAAGTACTGCCACAAGGCAATTCACGAAGGACTGCAACGAGGCACTACCACAAGGTACAGCCACAAAGTACTGCCACAAGGCACTACCACAAGGCACTGCCACAAGGCACTGCTAAGGGCACTGCCACAAGGCACTGCCACAAGGCACTGCCACAAGGCACTGCTACAAGGCACTGCCACAAGGCACTGCTACAAGGCACTGCCACAAGGCACTGCAACAAGGCACTGCCACAAGGCACCACCACAAGGCACTGCTACAAGGCACTACAACAAGGCACTGCTACAAAGCACTACCACAAGGCACTGACACAAGGCACTACCACAAGGCACTGCTACAAGGCACTACCACAAGGCACTACGACAAGGCACTACCACAAGGCACTGCTACAAGGCACTACCACAAGGCAGTGCTACAAGGCACTACCACAAGGCATTGCTACAAGGCACTACCACAAGGCACTGCCACAACGCACTGCCACAAGGCACTGCCACAAGGCACTGCTACAAGGCACTACCACAAGGCACTGTCACAAGGCACTACCACAAGGCACTGCTACAAGGCAATACCACAAGGCACTGCTAAAAGGCACTACCACAAGGCACTGCTACAAGGCACTACCACAAGGCAGTGCTACAAGGCACTACCACAAGTCACTACCACCGGGCACTGCCACAAGACACTGCCACAAGGTACTACCACAAGGCACTGATACAAGGCACTACCACAAGGCACTGCTACAAGGCACTACCACAAGGCACTGCTACAAGGCACTACCACAAGGCACTGCCACAAGGCACTACCACAAGGCACTACCACAAGACACTGCCACAAGGCACTGCTACAAGGCACTGCTACAAGGCACTACCACAAGGCACTGCCACAAGGCACTACCACAAGGCACTGTTACAAGGCACTAACACAAGGTACTGCTACAAGGCACTACCACAAGGCACTACTACAAGGCACTACCACAAGGCACTGCTGCAAGGCACTACCACAAGGCACTGCTACAAGGCACTACCACAAGACAATGCCACAAGGCACTACCACAAGGCACTGCCACAAGGCACTACCACAAGGCACTGCCACAAGGCATTACCACAAGGCACTGCTACAAGGCACTACCACAAAGCACTGCCACAAGGCACTACCACAAGGCACTGCCACAAGGCACTGCCACAAGGCACTACCACAAGGCACTGCTACAAGGCACTACCACAAAGCACTACCACAAGGCACTACCACAAGGCACTGCCACAAGGCACTGCCACAAGGCACTACCACAAGGCACTGCCACAAGGCACTGCCACAAGGCACTACCACAAGGCACTACCACAAGGCACTGCCACAAGGCCCTGCCACAAGGCACTGCCACAAGGCACCGCAATACAAACAAGTTTGCCGAGGCAGCTGATGAGGATGGCGGAAGCGGACAAACTGACTTGTTACGACAAACCCCACCGCCTCAGCCTGAGGCTTCATTTTGCGCCAGAGACACGGCGGTGTTTGTCCCTGCCCATATTGAGGCAGTTATAAATGGCGGGATTCAAATATTTTCCTCAAAACTTTGATTGCGGAGGATAAAACTGAAGTTTAATATTCAATTCAAATTCAAGTCAATTGAGTAAGCAGGGTTGAAACTACCAAACATCAACTGGATCGTGTTGTTTATTTAGTTTTGATTTAGCAATTTTAAACATTGAGTTTGTGACTACCACAAGGCATGTATTTGTAGTTGGTCAGCAGCATAATGAAAACTCCCTCAGTGACCAAATATGGCTCACGTCGCTGACAAAGTTTTAAATGAATCTTCCAGATGTTGATGACAAACAAATATATCCATCCTAATAGAACCTGCGATAAAAATATTCTTGTACTTGTGCACTGGGGAAACTCGTTTTGCAGATAAGGTCATTAAGCATCTTTCAAGAGCGTGAGAGAGAGACCGACCAACCAACCAAAACTGACCAACTAATTTAATGTATTCAATGAGATTTCCGTAGTAATATCAGGAGAAATTACGCTCAAAAATATAATAAATTTATGTATAAATTTGAAGAGACACCTGGCGTTTTATTATACTGTACGGACCATAAAAAGTAAGCCCAACTTTATATGTTAATAACTTTAAACTTAGATATTTCAGTTTCATTTGTTGCATTACACATTGAGATACGTATCCTGACTACAAAGCTCTTTAGGTCCGTGTACAAATAACGTCCAAGTACAGTAGTCCGAAAATTTACCGTTAAATGCAAATTTTCAAGTGACTGAACCCATCGCTACGCAACTAACAAAGGAGCAACGCATTTCCATCAACAACGTCTACGCATATCAAAAAGCTTAAAAGGAAGTTCGAAATAAATTTGAACAGATTTCCTGAAAGAAGATCTCATTATAACTCGTTTTTTGAATAATATTATAACGACCCTTTGACTTTTGTATCATTTATATTTATTATATATATATATATTTATATTATTTTCATTAAAATGTGATGTGTAACTCATATTTTTACAACTATTGCTTATCTCGTTATTGATACAACCAATTTTAATGTGACCCAACATTTTTACGGAAAACATTTTTCTACACCTAATACAAAAAAACCGGAATTAAATAATCTTCATTCACTGTAAAAGTATTAAGAAATATTTTTTCTTAAGCAATATTTTCGCAATATTTTTTTTTAGTTAAAATTTGTAAAAATACAAACCGACATGTGCTTCCAAAGTTATTAACATTTAAAGTTGGGTTTAGTTTTTAATGGCTTATGCAGTATAATATTGATTATCCGAGAAGATTTTGAAAAAATTACACTATCTTTTTCCTCGCGAAGAGTTGCAATTTCTTGAACAACGGATTTAATTTTCATTGCCGCAATATTTTTTGGCTTGGAAACAAAAGTAAGCGAATGCAAGGTTTCTTGTACTTATGATACCATGGTCATCCCATGAATGGTACCTATTCATGATAATATTTAAATAGATATGCATTATTGGAAAAGTCGCTGACAGTAAATTTTTAAAACCCACGACAGAGAAAAAGGATAGGAATTTTGTGCAAAAAGGCAGGATTCTAAATAAAGTAGTAGGGGCTGTAGAGAGATATATTTCTAACGACGTACTGTATTTATAAAACTAATATCAGCTTCATCATCATATTTTGTAGAAGCTTCATAGTTCTTGAAGAACACATTAATGTTTGTAAAAAACTGCTTGTAAAACTTCTTGTAATGTTTAAACTGCTTGTAAAATGTCACTTTGAGATCAACATGTTCATTACAAGCCATATTTTATTTCCATCATACCTTTTGTTTGGGTAACCCAATTTGCACTCTGGATTCACATCTGGTTTATCAAAAAATTATAAATATTGTAAAGCGAACATTCGAGCGCACTTTGAATGATTTGTTCCGTATGGATCTGCCACATTTTGCCACAGTTTTCCGCTGTCAAGGGTCTCAAATATGTATTTCTAAAAAGGGAACTATCATTATAGTGGGGATGCTGCCTCATGCAGTTCATCGGATTGCGCGAGCGAGTGAAGAGTACAGTAGTTTGAGGTACTGTTTCCATTGCAAGTATCTTTCCACAGAGGAACTTGAAGGAAACACTTAGAATGGACTGAAGAGAATGGGGGTTGGTTTGCCTGAGGTGTGCTGCCACATTAGATGCTCTCAGCACAGCCACAGCATGTTAGCATAGAAGAGGAACAAAAACGAAGAAGTGAAAGCATGTGGGGTACGTAAACTGAAAGAAGCAAAGTGGGCACGAAAGACAGAAGTGCTGAAGGCCGATCTATAGCTGACTGCTGCACCACACCTCATCACATTCCTGCTCTACCACACCACTGCACCACACCTCATCACATTCCTGCTCTACCACACCACTGCACCACACCTCATCACATTCCCGCTCTACCACACCACTGCACCACACCTCATCACATTCCTGCTCTACCACACCACTGCACCACACCTCATCACATTCCTGTTCTACCACACCACTGCACCACACCTCATCACATTCCCGCTCTACCACACCACTGCACCACACCTCATCACACTCCTGTTCTACCACACAACTGCACTACACCTCATCACATTCCCGCTCTACCACACCACTGCACCACACCTCATCACATTCCTGTTCTACCACACCACTGCACCACACCTCATCACATTCCCGCTCTACCACACCACTGCACCATACCTCATCACATTCCCGCTCTACCACACCACTGCACCACACCTCATCACATTCCTGGTCAACCACACCACTGCACCACACCTCATCACATTCCTGCTCAACCACACCACTGCACCACGCCTCATCACATTCCTGCTCTACGACACCACTGCACCACACCTCATCACATTCCTGCTCTACGACACCACTGCACCACACCTCATCACATTCCCGCTCTACCACACCACTGCACCACACCTCATCACATTCCTGCTCTACCACACCACTGCACCACAGCTCATCACATTCCTGCCCTACCACACCACTGCGCCACACCTCATCACATTCCTGCTCTACGACACCACTGCACCACGCCTCATCACATTCCTGCTCTACGACACGTCACTGCACCACACCTCATCACATTCCCGCTCTACCACACCACTGCACCAAACCTCATCACATTCCTGCTCTACCACACCACTGCACCACACCTCATCACATTCCTGCCCTACCACACCACTGCGCCACACCTCATCACATTCCTGCTCTACGACATTACTGCACCACGCCTCATCACATTCCTGCTCTACGACACCACTGCACCACACCTCATCACATTCCCGCTCTACCACACCACTGCACCACACCTCATCACATTCCTGCTCTACCACACCACTGCACCACACCTCATCACATTCCCGCTCTACCGCACGACTGCACCACACCACATCATATTCCCGCTCTACCACACCACTGCACCACACCTTTGTTCTCTCCACCACCATTCAGGTAAATCTGGAGCTCTATGTACGGCCAAAAAATTCAGAACATACCAAATTTACTGGTCATAAATTGAGGGTATTTATTTCCGGAATGTGTAAAAATTTTTGTGAACCAATTTCGATCTTTTTCATTGGATTAATTTCTTACGTAAGCATTGGCATACAGACGCATCGGTGTATTCGGGTACATTCATCCCATGCAGCACTAGCGCTTCACTGCACACGGGATGCAGCACTAGCGCTTCACTGCACACGGGATGCAGCACTAGCGCTTCACTGCACACGGGATGCAGCACTAGCGCTTCACTGCACACGGGATGCAGCACTAGCGCTTCACTGCACACGGGGTGCAGCACTAGCGCTTCACTGCACACGGGATGCAGCACTAGCGCTTCACTGCACACGGGATGCAGCACTAGCGCTTCACTGCACACGGGATGCAGCACTAGCGCTTCACTGCACACGGGATGCGGCACTAGCGCTTCACTGCACACGGGATGCAGCACTAGCGCTTCACTGCACACGGGACGCAGCAATAGCGCTTCACTGCACACGGGATGCAGCACTAGCGCTTCACTGCACACGGGATGCAGCACTAGCGCTTAACTGCACACGGGATGCAGCACTAGCACTTCACTGCACACGGGATGCAGCACTAGCGCTTCACTGCACACGGGATGCAGCACTAGCGCTTCACTGACCACGGGATGCAGCACTAGCGCTTCACTGCACACGGGATGCAGCACTAGCGCTTCACTGCGCACGGGATGCAGCACTAGCTCTTCACTGTACACGGAATGCAGCACTAGCACTTCACTGCACACGGGATGCAGCACTAGCGCTTCACTGCACACGGGATGCAGCACTAGCTCTTCACTGCACACGGGATGCAGCACTAGCGCTTCACTGCACACGGGATGCAGCACTAGCTCTTCACTGCACACGGGATGCAGCACTAGCGCTTAACAGCACACGGGATCACGGCACATGCCTCCGACACACAAGCTTTAATGCATCAATATCAAGACAAATCGAACGATTTTGCCGTACCTCGACATGGCTTTAATGACTTTATTAAAACACGGCATTGGAATCCAGCACTCGCGAATTTCAACAGCTGCGCGCGATCAAACTTTACTTAATCAGGAAATGTATACTGATTTACTTGGTATGCAACCGTACTGATATTGGACAGCTTCTTTAGCTCTATATAGGGAATACAAAATAGGATTAATTTGACCCCATCGTTTAGGTACGCCACACGGACAACCTTGCTCATCTCTCAAATGACTCCATACGGAGTATACGCGCTTAAGGCTGCAAAACCGACGACAATTCAACCCTGACCTCATAAATCTTTTATTAGAGGCAATTGACCGCTGCTAGGGCATAAATGCATTGAGCTGATGAATGAGCCCTCATCCTGTATGCAGTGTAATGTAATGAGCCCTCAACCTGTATGCAGTGTAATGTAATGAGCCCTCATTCTGTATGCAGTGTAATGTAATGAGCCCTCAACCTGTATGCAGTGTAATGTAATGAGCCCTCAACCTGTATGCAGTGTAATGTAATGAGCCCTCAACCAGTAAGCAGTGTAATGTAATGAGCCCTCAACCTGTATGCAGTGTAATGTAATGAGCCCTCAACCTGTATGCAGTGTAATGTAATGAGCCCTCAACCTGTATGCAGTGTAATGTAATGAGCCCTCAACCTGTATGCACTGTAATGTAATGAGCCCTCAACCTGTATGCAGTGTAATGTAATGAGCCCTCAACCTGTATGCACTGTAATGTAATGAGCCCTCAACCTGTAAGCAGTGTAATGTAATGAGCCCTCAACCTGTATGCAGTGTAATGTAATGGGCCCTCAACCTGTATGCACTGTAATGTAATGAGCCCTCAACCTGTAAGCAGTGTAATGTAATGAGCCCTCAACCTGTATGCAGTGTAATGTAATTAGCCCTCAACAAGTAAGCAGTGTAATGTAATGAGCCCTCAACCTGTATGCAGTGTAATGTAATGAGCCCTCAACCTGTATGCAGTGTAATGTAATGAGCCCTCAACCAGTAACCAGTGTAATGTAATGAGCCCTCAACCTGTATGCAGTGTAATGTAATGAGCCCTCAACCAGTAACCAGTGTAATGTAATGAGCCCTCAACCTGTATGCAGTGTAATGTAATGAGCCCTCAACCTGTATGCAGTGTAATGTAATGAGCCCTCAACCTGTATGCAGTGTAATGTAATGAGCCCTCAACCTGTATGCAGTGTAATGTAATGAGCCCTCAACCTGTATGCCGTGTAATGTAATGAGCCGTCAACCTGTATGCAGTGTAATGTAATGAGCCCTCAACCTGTATGCAGTGTAATGTAATGAGCCCTCAACCTGTATGCAGTGTAATGTAATGAGCCGTCAACCTGTATGCAGTGTAATGTAATGAGCCGTCAACCTGTATGCAGTGTAATGTAATGAGCCCTCAACCAATTCCCGTCGACATACTAGTTCAGTAGCCCTCGCAATTTCATCTTAGTTGTATTCACCTTTACTACATGAATTGTTTTTAGAAGTAGCAACGTATGCACTTGTCAGTGATGGCGTCTAAACAGAACTCTACCGCTTGAGGGGTGTTCATTTAATGTATAGCATGTCTCATCAGCAGTACAAACCATAGAAATGCACGTGTCTTATTTGATTACTTTTACATACTGCAAAATTCGGCATGTGCCCTATTTGACACACCATGCAGAACACGGTATCAGCTGTGCCGCTACGAATGCGTAAATTGGTTGAGTAACCCGCGTCATTTCTCGCGGTGGGATCAAGAGAGCGCCGCACGATTGACTCGATGAAACCTAAGTTTCATGCTCAGGTCGAACTGGGAGCAAATTTTGTTGATTACTGCATGCTTCACATTCTTAGATGCCATAGCATAATTCCACGTGTTAGTCGCAGATTTTTAGCTGTACTCTGTTCGGCTAACAGATCTAAAATTTAATTGTTTAAAATTCTTCGTACGCAATACTAATTCATCCATCTTTCTGTAACCACTCTTCCCCGTTTGTTTTCAATTCCCCCTTCCTCCGTCCCCTTCCCCCTTCCTCCGTTTACCCATACTCCCACTTATGCTTTTTTCTCGCAACACAACCGCTTCGACATTTTCTTCTCTCACTTCACTACTTTTTCAAATGAATTTCTCCTGTATTAGAGTACCTTGTTCTATTCACTTCAAGCTTCCCCTCGTCCAAACACTCACTTATCTCCCCGTCCCACTCCCTTTCCTAGTTCCACTACCTCACCACTCCCCCAGCTCTCCCACCACCTCGCAACACATTCCCCAACTCGCCAGACGCCCGCCAAGCACATGTTGTGTCGCTGCTGCAGCGCTCATTTATACGTAGGTGCCGGCAAATGTGATTTAGCCGCAGTGATGGAACAGACAACATCGTCGTGATCGTGGTCGGTGGTGGTGGGTGGTAGGTGGAGGTGGTAATGGGTGGTGGGCTGTGGAGGTTGTTGGTGGTGGTGATGGTGGGTTTGTCCGCAACAGTTTTAAAAGTTGTATTTTCATCTTTATACAGTTCAGAACAGTGTTGGTGTGACGAATGTCGTGTGTGTGTGTATAATCAAATCAATATCCTGAATGTGAGAGTTAAAAAAAATAAAGCCAGAATGGAATCAAATGAATTTTTTAGGATGCCATAAGCAATTCAAATTTCATCTTCAAGAAATTACAAGTTGATGAATCGGTAGCACCAAAACCGAAAGTAACTTTAGGGGAAATATAGTGCTCGAGTCCAGCCAAAATTTGTACAGGGATTATGCGGGAAAATGAATGCGACTACTAAAAGGATACCTTCACTTGACAAGCGCCCAATGAAGAGCCCCTAGCTGGAGGTCATCAGAGTCATTTTAGACGCGTCCTCCCGGCTTAAACTACACGAGATACACACCTGTCACTGAAGACCAAAATCTTTCGGACGTGGGAATAGGAAAAGTGAGAATACGTAAATTTCCTCTTCATTTTTAGAAATAAATTTTCATCTACATTAGAAAAATAGACTTCCAGAAAATATGAGACACGTTTCCTCAAGTTTTCCAAACCACTCTGTGTATGGGATGCGATATTTGAGAAATTATGAGCCACAGAGGCGTGTGAAGGCGAGAAGAGGACTTTGCTATAGGGTGAGGAGTATGTTTTTTATAAAATGGAGTAAAAGCAAAAACAAAACATAGGGCAATTTGTCTGGGAAATTTTCAGTTCAGGGCACGACTTGTAAGGTCGATAATTCCAATAAGCGTGAGCGTTAAAAGTATAAGTTCTAACGGGTAAGACGTAAAGCGTCAGTGACAAAATGGTGAAATGAGAACAAACTCAACAATGCGGTCAGCAGAGCGAAAATCTTCTTTCTCCAGGTGGGAGGTGACTCATTGGCGCCCCAAGATATGGAATGGTTAAGTTGATAACTAAAAGCAACATGACGGGGACTAATTTTTCTACTCAGTAGTTAGTGTGAGAAATTTGCAGAAAGTTAAGAGTGCTCAGAATTCGCAGACGAAGCTTAACAATTGATAAACGAAATAGGAATTTACCCAGAAATATTAGTGCAGTGTGGGATTGTTCAATCATTGGAGAAAATAATTCATGTTTTCAATCAACGACATTAAGACGTCGACAACCGAGGTTAGCCTGTAGATGTCTGCATCGATAAGTCAGCGCACAGCAAGTCCCCAGTCTGGAATGTACCACCAATTGATGATGTTGACTGCAGAACGGAATTGAACAAACATTCAGGAAATGCGTACGAATGACATGTCTACAAATGGTTCCTGAATTAGACTCGCTTACGAAACACACTTCACCGGTAAAACTTATAGTTGTTTAAAAAGAAATGAATTACTTACATAGAGTTTCGAAAAGCCTACGGTTTTCACGTGTAATATTTCAGTAATTATTTGGTCCTCGAGTTGCACGATAGATTTCCATGAATCTGCACAAATGCCTCATTGATGTTCATCACGCGCTGTGGTAGTATATATGCATTATGAATGTTTTGGTGTTAGTTTACGGGATATATTGGATACCATTTGATCAATCAGTTAAGATAATGGCATAATTCCGTGTATTGGCCATTGTTTAGTACCGCTGTACGTTTTCGATTGCGTAGGAAAGGGAAGGCGAAGCCAATCCAAGCGTGGAGGAGGCCCACAGGACGCAGCCCTGATAAAATTTGGTTCCTGATTTTGTAAGTGACAATTGAAACAAGGTAGGTGCTAGCTATGTATAATTACCTTTTAGTTATTTGCAATAGTGGTAGTATTTTTCGTATACCAATATTATGACATCTCATAATTATTCGAGTTTAAAGTGAGGAAGATAATAGTGAGTACTGCTTCTCGGTTTGCAGATAGGCGCTGGTATTTTCTGAGTGCTACAAATTACCGTAAAGGTAATTTACTTTTGCGATAGCATAAAATTCTTTTGGCAATCGAAACGAACGCTGCAATTGCATCTTTTGTAAACCAAAATCTTTTACGGGCCCTTGCTGTTTCGAATTTACTTAGTGGACTTGATACTCTTCAGGTTCAACCTAGCCTCGGGTAAAAATAGCTAAAATTAATGTACGGGATACAATGTATTTACTTTCAAAGAAATCGTTCGAAATATTAAACACGATACATGAACTTACGTTCTCATTTATTTTTTTACATGTACTTTTTCTGACAATATCTTGTTATTATTCCTCTATTAATGTTATTATTATACCTTCAATTCCTTCGTTCTGCAAGTGTACTCAGAGTACAAATACTGTAATGAGTTCTGCCGCCGTCGGCAAAAGCATATTCAGCAGCCCCATCAGGTGGAGTTCGAGTCTACTTTGCAGAGCAGGCCATGCTGGGAGCATGGGATTGGATGGGAAGCTTGTGGAGAATAGGAAAGAGTGAAAGACGAGCACGAAAAAGATAGAGATAAAGAGATAGGTAGTATGGGAGAGAGTGGGAAAATGAAACAGAATGAGGGAAGATGGTGGACAATGGAGGCAGGAGGGAGGACAGGGAGGGGTAGAGGGGAGGACAGTGAAATAATGAGAGTGTCAATGTGGACTCGGACGACGATCTGTCCACCTGAGCGGAGAGTCTGTCCGTCTCGCCCGGTCTCCACAGACCAGCTCAGAACCCCGCGCCAAAAAATAATTGAACGATCAAAAAATTGAAAGAAAAAATAAATTTACTTTTCAATGCTTTGAAAAATTAAGTTTGATTAAGTTCAAAAAACGCATAAAAGATGAACACGACTTGTCTGCATTTCAGCATTCAGTTACGGAGTGATGAGCGAGTTAAAACGTTTCATTGCAGTGGCATACGAGCGAAATTTCCTCATTCCGACGCAAAAATAACGCACAAAACGCCTCACTGCACGCATTTCTCTCGACCCTGAGGCCGAGCTGGCTGACGAGTGTGCCAAAAATTAATTTTGCTCATGATTTAGCGCAGTAATTCACACGAACATCTTCATATTTTGCTCATTTCAAGGAATGATGTACAGAAATACGTAACTCACGCGTATTTATTTTCATGCAAATTCACTGTGACACGCATTGTACGCATGTATTATTATGCAAAAACAAAACGTTTCCGTTGCTTTGAGACTAACTTTATACCTTTGTGTGTAATTACTCTATTCATGTGCATTACAAAAACTTCAAGGAAGTATCATGATTGTTATAGCACGTGCAAATACATTTGTGCTCACTGAGTACTACGTTATGATTGAAATGATAATATGAGGCATAAATATTCCAAAAAAGTACTACAATATTGAGTAAGGTATGGTAATTGTTGAAATAATATTTCTCCTTTATAATAATACGAAGTGCGTTGCCTGCTTGCTTGTTCGGTTTCATCTTGCCCGGTGACACCTCGTCAAGTGGAGGCCTGAACACCGCTCAATGACTGCAATTTGCTGTCTTTCAGTTCTAGTTTGTATTAGCTATAAACGACGTTGTGTATTTATTCAATTATTTTATTATATTTATTTTTATTTATTTACTTATTTATTTATTTATTTATTTGCCAGATTCATAATAGCCCATTGCGTCAGGAAGCTACAATAACAACTTTCGAGAAATACAGTATTCTTCATAGAAAAGATGATTGGGGTTGATTGCATTCTCAGTAGATCGTATCCGGTTTTCATAAGCTAACTACGCATGGTCCTGACTTGAAAAAAACGCTGTCTTTGTTTTGGGATGCGGGTGAATCACCCTATTCGTTCTTAATTTTTATTTCATATACAACTCTGAGGGATTAATATAAGGAAAATTAGAGTTGTAGCCAAGCCTGCATCACAGACACGCGTATCGTTCATCCTGTTATTCAAGTAAAGAGCGAATAATTAATGTTCCATCGCTCACCGACTCATTTGAATGATTCATGTCTCATGCAATGAAATTAAATTCGAGTGGACAGAGATTTATTTGTCATTTTTCACGTCTTGTGTACACTGGAGTTATTGTGCTGGAGCTATTTCAGGAAATTCAGAAGCAGAAGCACATCAACTTTCCATCATTGTCTTGTTCTGGATTAAATAAAAGTGTACTGATCAGACGCACTAGGAAGTCAGCTCTGGATGACAAACCTTGGTGAAAAAGCTCTCTAGAAGAAGCCCGGTTTATTTTTAAATAAATATTGAATATATTTGTAGGTGCAGAGTTTTGAAAGAACAAAATTCAAGAACTGTGACGTTTGTGTTTTGTGTTTTCGTGCATGGAGAATTCCAGGCAACTATATAAAAAAGTCCGGGAAAACGCAGCGAATGTTTTAGAAAAAATTATTATGTATGCCTAAATCGTTACGTATGCCTAATTTTAATGTATGCCTAAATTATTATGTGTTCCTAAAACCCATTATTGATTTGGCCCCCAAATACATCAAACGAAAAGTCTGTTTGTCAAACACAAGCAGAACGTAAGAAAAGTCATCAGCTACAGTGAATCTTTGAGTTGTTCATCATTTCATAAGAACTCGACTTATACGAATAAAAACAAGTCTCAGGTATTCACATTTTAAATAAAGTATCATACCAGTTGAATAACTAAAGCCAATGTTTTCCGTATAGACTGCGGTTCGCATAGGAATAGTTCGTGTAATTCGAGGAACGACCCAAGCTGTACAACAAATTCATCATTGACGTAAAAATTGTGTAAGAGACCAGAGAGCACAGGAGACTCCTCTCCGCGCAGGACTCCGTTTTTTGTGGAGTACAGGACTGTCTCCATCAGGTTTCCTGCTCCACGCAGGACAAACTCCGCGCTTAAGCGTGGAGTACAGGACCGTATCCATCAGGTTTCCTGCTCCACGTACGACAAACTCCGCGGCTTAGCGTGGAGCACATGACCGTCTCTATCAGGTTTGAAGCGAACAGAGCGCTCGTCTTGAGAACAAGCTTCGTCCGAAGTGTCTGTACATTCACATGCAAATGCCGTACATAAACTGGCAAATATGCAGAGCACTCTGCGGCCCACTCCCCTAACAGATTTATCATGGCACTGCCAGAATAACAAAGCCATTACTGTCCGACGGGAGACTTCAAATTTTAAGTCAATCGTTATGCTTTTCCATAGTCTCCATAATGAGTTCATTTTTTTGGTCCTCTTCGACCGATAACAATTTCCGATTTTGAAAAGGATACGAATTTTGTGTTCGCTCATCGAAGAGAGGCGGAAGTTTGCAGAGATTCATTTGTTTGGGGACTGCGGCGCTGTGCAGGGGGAGCATGCTAAGCGGCTCCTCTGCTCCCTCTGGCCTGCGGGCGTGCGGTGCGCCGGACTATGTGAACCGCGGCGGTGCGGCGTGACGCGGGAGCGTGATGCTCTGACCCCACTACGCGGGTGTTGTCGTCGCTGTATCATGTCTAGGCAGCACCAACGCAACAAGCACAAACCCAATGTGCACAATACAGCAAGAACAAGCTCTAACGCACCAAGCACAAGTACCAAAACACCAAACATAAGCACCAACATGGTCAGCTCAAGCACAAACTCAACAAGCACAAACACCAACCCAACAAGCACAAGCACCAGAAAACTCAGCACAAGCACCAACCTAACAAGCACAAGCACCAACCCAACAGCACAAGCAGCACAAGCTGCCCGACCAACATTGAGGAGGCAAGATCGCATCTGAAATTATAATGGCGCTCCCGCAGCCTGATTTATGGAGCGAAAACATGTGTTATATCACCATGAATTTATTTAAGGAAAAACAAGCGCTGTGTAGGACCGAGCGAAGGAAAAGAAACATAGAGCACACGCCTTGCGGACCAAAGCCGTCTTAGATCGCTCACCCGGCAGAACGCAAAAATTTTGCTAGGCGAAGAAGGAAGAAGAAGGCGCATTCTTTATATTGAGTTTACGAGGCGGGAGTGTGCTTCAGGACCGTCCATATTTTTATTGTATGAGTAGTTTTATATGTACTATATAGACCCTGAATGCCGTACATGATTTGTACGTACATCTGTATACTTTTTATGTAGTTTTCAATCTTTTGTGTTGATCTTGATCATAACATGTATGCTAAAGGCACGCAATTGTTTTCATTAGAATTCGATTTCAAGCTCACAAATTTTAAATACATTCTCGTTGCGCTGCCTTCTTTCAGAGATTGTGTTGGCTCACTATCCTGTGCTTTCTAGCTTTAAAAAAGTTGCAAATGTAGTTCGGGAGTGTGAGTTATTGTTGAATACAAACCCTGTGGTAACCAAACTTTGGCTTTATTCTTGCTCTCCTGATTATTGCTTGATTTACGACGTAAGTATTTTTGAAAAAAGAAAACCGAACGAAATAGCGGACATGAGAAATACCAACTGGTTGTCAACACTATCCAGCCTCTAAAACGTCGCAACACATGAAAAAGTTTGTCAAAAATGTCACCGAAAATGTTGCCTCTGCATGCATTTCATACAAATCTATTTGCATCACCTTATGGGGGCTTGTTACTCGTTGACCTCTGCGCTGAGTTTTCAAATGATCATAGTTTTAATATCGCCAAGGAATAAACTTGTTGGGCGGAAAAGTTAAAATGAAAACTTGATGCTATAGGAGACTTACGAGGAAAATAATGCTAACGGAGGATCCAATGTCATAAGTAGTAACCGATATCAAAAATTGCATCTAATATTAGAATTTGCACTCAATATCAAAAGTAAGAACTAGTGTCCTCGTAAATTTCAAAGTTCACACTTGGTCCTGCCCAATACAAAATTAAAAAAAAACACGTGAAGCCCCTGAGTGGGCTGTGTACTAATTACTTACCATATGAGCCTGCAAGGTCATCTCTTTATACAATCTGACACGACTTTCGCTGCATCAGAAGTGATGTGTCAGAAGATGTAGCGCTAGTTGCTGATCCGGTGCACAGTTCCCAAATTAACCTCTTTATGGATAAAATTTGGCCCGTATGCATTTTTTAAGTCAAATTTGACTGCGGGGATTTTAACGATTTTATGTGGGTAAATTTGAGAATTTTGCGAAAAATGAGAAATGCTAACCTAGCAACATTGGTGTTCGTGATCGTGCAGACGCAAAAAAGCCGTAGACCCAATATACACGGTGACCGTCACTATGTTGAACTTACTTCAACATAAGGTTGAGACTGTTGAAATAAAATCCATTTTCTCAATAACTGTGTGGTCGAAAATGCTTCGTTATCGAGGTACAAGGACTTGAACTTTGAACCGTTAAGGAGAATAATTTGTACTTTGAGAGTGGTAGGGAAATAAAATGTAGAATTTAGGAAAGCATTTTCATCATGAACACAAGATACAGAACAACAGCCTTATTAATACAATAAAAAACGGAATCATAATTTAGGATAGGTATTTACCAAAGATGTTCAACACGACACCCATCTATTGTGATACAGGAGTTCAAATGATAGCCGAACGTAATCGAAAACACCAGAAGTGTCATTAATCCTTATGGAGGCTTCAACAATTCCACCGATAAGGTCTTCTTCAGAATAAATCGGTGTTTCGTACACCAAACTCTTCAACTGTCCTCAGAAGTGTAAATCTAGGGGCGTAATATCAGGAGATCTTGGTGGCCATGTGATGCATATAGGGCCACCACGGCCAACCCTGAGATTTCGATTTCTTCCTCCATGTCCGGACCTCTTAATCTTCTACGGCATTCTCTATCAGGTTGTGCTATGCAAGATGCTCCGTCTTCACTCAATTTCCGGTGTATGGCTATGAATGTCTGATGTGATGGACCATGTCTGTTGGGATGTATTGCTGAATAAATTCGGACAGCCTCCCTTGAATTACCATTTGCTGCACCCCAAGCTATGTGCATATCTATCAATTCAGCGTTGGATACTAGCTCCAATATCGTTTGTACCTTTGCAGCCAATGAAATGTTCAATGTGAACAAACAAATTTTTTTCTTTGATGTAATGAAACTCTCAAAAAACTGGATGAAAATTTAAAGTAGTTGTATCTCTTTAACGAAGCGTTTTCGACAATTGAGTAAAAATTGTTTCTTCCTACAGTCCCAACCTTATGTTGAAGTTTGTTAAAAGTGCCGGTCACCCTGAATCTTAACTTTCCGATAAACTTCGGTTTATGAAGAAAGGTTTACGGCTAAAATAGAAGCCCATTGTATTCAGGGGAACTACTCCCGATGGATGCAAATATGAACTGGTTTTCTGGTCGCACTCAGAGGGATTAATGAGCAATTAAGTGACTGGACACAAGTAACTTCAGGTGTTCCCCAAGGGACCGCTTTAGGTCCGCTATTCATCATCATCTCTTGTCCTCAGAATCATCAGTGAAATTAACACATTCGCTGATAATGCGAATCTTTGCTACAAGAATTTCACCGAGCGAGACAGAATTACTATTCAGGCAGACATTAACTGTTTTCTCCAATGGACCGAAACCTGGCCAATGAGCTTTAACATCGACAAATACAAACTCAGTAACGTACTTTGGAAGTAATAATCGGCACCACCATGAAAGATAGTCCAATTGGACCTGTAGACCAATCGAGAGATTTTAGTACGACCGACATCATAGACCTCAAGCTTGAGTAACAAATCGAAAAAAGCGCTGAGAATGCAAGCAGAATTCTTGGCTCCAGGGCAAGAAACTTAGAATACAAGTTAAAGGACATTATACTTCCCCTGTATAAGGCGCTGATCTGACCACATCTGAATACGCTGTGTACTCTGGTTCTATACCCTCGAACGAGCTATTAGCAGAATGAAGACAATTGAGCGCAAAGCAACGAAAATTTTCCAGTGCTCCGTAGCCTCAGTTACGAGCATGTCTCCAACTGAGAGCTTATTTCCCATGAACAAAGAATATTGCTTGTTCAAGTTATAGACACCAAAAAATATCTTCATAACTGTAATGATGCTACCCTAGAAGGTTATGTCGGCACTGAGGGCAATGAGTGAACCAAAAATAACATCCCAAATTAGTGAAGTAAAATTTGAAAACAGCCAAGGCCCTACTTTTTTTCCACTTAAAATTATCAAAATTTGGAACCAGTTCCTAATAAAAGTTGTTTCTGTTAGCACGGGAAGTCAAGTTCAAAAATCATCTTGACCATTACTATTTTGGTAATCTCCCAGCATTCTGAAGTACGAGAGTTAACCGCAATTCGAAGTTGATTTAAAGCGCAAAAACTATTTGCGTCCTTCTATAGGTATAATTGGAAACTGTATGTTTTTGTGATATAGTTACGAATCCAACGGTAAAGCTTTATCGGAAATTAGCGTCAGTATGGCGGGTAAAAAAAGATATGATCTCTGCTCAATTATTTCAAACAATGCAAAGAAAGCTGTCTGATCATGACACCATGTATTGTGTTAACATGAATACACTGGAGCTTATCCGAGAAAATTAATATGTAATTATTGTAAATGTGTTTAATTTGTGTAAATGTGTAAATGTGTTTTATTGCGCAAATGTTTCATTTTCTATTCGGTTCTCTCTAAATATTCTAATTTACTAGTTCTGTGGAGTGCAGCCAGCATGCCGGTGTAGGTGCGCAGTGCAGCCACCACGCCGGGTGTGCAGTGACTCGTGTGAAGTATTGAACAAACTAACTCGCCTGGCTGCGCGGATCTGTCAGATTAGCTGCAATTTTTCGCTCTTAAATGTGAAAGCAAAATTTCTATTTCTGAAACTCACGCTTGCGCCCACGCAATTTTTGGTAATTCAAGATGAGCTATTTTCAGATTCTTGGTATAAAATGCCATAATTTTGGATAAATACACGTAAACTCTCTACATCCAAGGTCCTTTTTTATGATATTACTTCAATACGCGATTTCTACGCGGATCAGAGGGCAAAACTCAAGTTCGACGCTAGATTCTGGGCGACTGCCTCTTGTCCAACGTGTGAGGAGGGAGGAAACTGGTGCTCAGGCTTTAAAAATCGAGGTTCAAATCCTGCTGATGACGAGTGCAAATATTTGCTTAGTTCTGAATAAAAATTTCTATTTTATATGTATCTATTTTTTGTATCATGGTCAAATTTCTCAGCGGCTGCACATCTCCTTCATACACAACAATATTATCATTAAGAAACTAGTGAACGAAGTAAACAGTTAACATAGAAATCATATTTATTAAAATTTTATAGGTCTTATCATCAAATAACTACGAATAATCTATTCATTCTGTAAAACGTTTCGGAGACCAGCTCCATTTTCAGAAAGAAAGTCTAAAAACTTTAAAAAGAAAAAATTCAGTTAATTCTCAAGAATACACGCATGCATTACAATTTACATATAAATTTGTAATGGAAACGAACTATTTGTCCCATTTAGGACTAGTTTTTCTTGGGCTATGTAGAAGAATTCTCAAATACTCAAGTCCAAATCATTACAAGCGTTACGTAAATAGTGAAATCGTCTTCTGCTCTTCGGTCGCAGCACTGTTCGCTGTAGAGGCGAATAGACGAATGAGGCAGTTGAGTCAAAATTATTCCATTGCGGTAGCTAACTCCACCTTGCTGTGCAGTACTAATATAGAGTAACAAGATAGGCATGCTGACATAATCAGATGTACACTGTACGGCACTAAACTTATAGACAATGGATGTCCGCATTCGTTCAGGAATCACATCCTTGCAGCTGATAAATGAACCAGCTTTTCGTGAATTGACAGAAATGACGCCTAGTTTTACGGTAGGAAAATAGAGTTAGAAAATCATCTCCAAATATCGAAAAATTTTATCTATAAAATTGCAATTTACGGAAAAGCACAATAAATGCGTTATATCTGCTTTGGAAAAGTACTAGGTATTGAATATCTCTTAGCCAGCAATTTTTTAATTTGAACGTGGACTATTGAAGATTGAAATCCGTTTTTACAATGAAAATTTTTCTGGATTGTAAATTGAACGCGTAAGTCTATATAATTTGAACAAATGTTATATGCTCGATTTAATAAGGTTTTGATGGTATGAATTTCGACTCTATAGTTACAAAAACTGAAAAGCTCAAACCCAGGAGAGTAAAAGTATTGTTCTGAAAAAACAAATGATTTAAAAATACAGTAATTCTAGTAATTCTGATATCTAAAAAAGCTAGAAAATTGTTTTATTCAATATCGACAGTGAACTTTATAGAGGGGTGCTTGGAATTCAAATAGTTTCTGATCATGGGAAAAAGTATCGTCAATACATCTCCGATAAAATTTGGGTTGAAACTTGCGGAGCAATCTGCAAGCCATTTTTCCTTCCAATTGTTCATAAAAATATTTGCGAACTTAGGGCCCAAAGGGAGACACATGCCAAGACTTTCAATTTGCTTATACATTCTGCCAGCAAAAATAAACACCGAGTTAAAAACTGATCGTAGAGTTTTGGCTTTATAGAGGGATTTCATGTAAAGTTTTTAAGTAGTTTCAAATTGAGTTCTTGCAAACCCAAAAATCACATATGGTGACGAAGAAAAAAAATAAAATTACATTGACCGCTTCTGTCAGTGGAATGTTAGTGAATAAATTTTCAACATCAAATGAAGCCATAATCATATTATTCTCATGTTGAAATGATGTAATTTGTTTCTCAAACCGTGATGAATTGGGCAGTGTACAATCATTTTTAGTTCGTGCTCTTAACACAGGTACTAAGAACCGTGTTATTTTGCTACTAGGGGCGTTGACTGCGGGAAAAAACGAGACAGAATATAAACTTTGTCGAAAAGTCTGACTTGTGCATGTCAGGTAGACCATACAAGGTTCCTGGGCATGAGCTAGATGCGTACAATATCGAGTATAGTTGATTGGATTAACCGTGCGGGCATTTTTGCTTCCTCAAAAAGTTACTTACCTTGTCTTTTGCAGGATTGTTTTCCACGATTCGGCAGTAACTTAAATTTTGTTACATTGGAAATTAAAGTTAGGATCATGATTGTCTACAGATATTTATCATGAATAAATACGCCTCGATCTGCCTTTATCTGATTCACACAACACGGCTTCATCATTTCTGCCTAATTCTTTTCGCATATAAATACGAGTAGTACATCACTGTTTTGAACTACAGACGAGACATTCTGTGGTGTAAAATTATGAAAATACCGAGGCGTCAAAGAATGTAAATCTTGAAAGAATTTTGTACGGCCAGCACATTGTCGACTTTTACATGAATCAACAACTTTTTTCAAATGGTTAAAAATATCTGTAGAAATACAACCTTAAAATTAAAAAGCAAAAGCCCCGGCCTAAAGCTGAAAATAATTTTATACGTTCAGGCAAGGATATTCCACTGTAGTTGAAAATCATTTTCTTTGGATCACAAAGGTTAATTTCACATAGCACACCGAGATTCTCCGTTTATTATGAATTCTGAGAGTAGTCACCTCGAACGCCACATCTTCAGATTGACAAAAACCTCAAGCGTACAGGGCATTCAAGAGAGAAAAGAATGCATGAATTTCAGTTTCGAAAAAAAACCCTGGCTGAGAAATATTCAATAACTGGTACTCTGCCAGAGCGAATACATCGCCTTCATTGTGTATTTCCGTACTTTGGAGATTTTACAGATAAAATGTCACGAGATTTGGAGATCCTTTTTAAAGGCCATTTTTCTGTCGTGAAAGCTAGTGATGTTTCCTCGGGATGTTTTTTAAATTTCCTAAAAGTGGACTCTTTCTTCCGCTACAAGGACGTGATTCCTATACGAATGCGGGCATCCTAATCTATAAGTTTAGTTGTGTACAGTGTACATCTGGCTATGTCGGCATGACGACTTTATCATTCTACATTAGGACAGCACAGCACCGTGAAGTTAGCTACTGTAGTGGAATAATTATGACCTAACCGCCCCACGTGTCTATGCGCCTTCACAGCGAACAGCGCTGCGACCTCACAGCGGAAGACGATTTACTATTTTACGTATCGCCTCTAATAATTTGAACTTGTGTACTTGAAAATCCCTTAACTTAGCCCAAAAAAATTGGCCCTTAATAGGAGAAATAGTTCGTTTCAGTAATATAAAATTATGTGTAGGTTTTTAGTGTGTACATGTATTCTTAAGAAATGACTGAATTTTTTATTTTTTCATTTTTTTGGAAACAGAATTATTGAGGATGGAGCTGGTCTCCGAAACATTTCACTGAATGAACAGATTATTCGAAGTTATTTTATAATAAGACCTTTGATATTTCAATTAATATGGTTTCAATGTGAAATGCCTCCTTCGTTTTCTAGTTACTGAAAATCGTTTGATTGAAGAAAATTGATTTTTCTGAACTATCATTAGTTACTGTCAGTTCAACCTTCCTTTCTGTCAGCGGAGTACAAAATATTCATAGGAGTATGGGTTAGGATTCAAATAAAACTCACTTGGATATGCGTTCAAATTTCAGTTTATTCTCTTATTCTAATGTACTAACTGAATTGCTCAAAGCAAGCTTTCGTGCCAATTATTCACACTCGATGTGCTGCTACCACAAATGTTTATGGAATTTTATAATCCGAATTTTATTTAAATATTGTGCTGTCGGCTCGGCCGCAGCAAGGGCCGGCCAAGCTCGGTTTTAATTTTTCGACAGGCACGACAACACTGTCGTGACTTGGTGTTAAATTTGTAGGTGTTGATTGCAACTGGTCGCTCGATCGCTGCCGTGCGCAATGTGTAAGTTCTGTTCAGCGCTGCAGATAGGCCACTTTTGGCCAAATTTCTTTTGTATGAAGTTCTTTCTCTTCTTAAAATTTTCCGAATTTTACGTTTATCCCAATGGGCTTTGGCTTTATTGGAGAGTTCTGATCAGAAAAAAGACAAACCTGGATCAATCGCGTTAGTTTTGCGCTGGTTGGAGCACGAGGAAGGGAGATTGTGACGAATGTTATACCGAATCAAGAGGATAAAAACGGTCTTGACCCGGGACTTGGTAATTTCACTGAAGTTGTACTTTCAGAGTTAGTTTTCGAGTAATACATCATCTCAGAGTAAAGAAAATATCAGTTATACTCGGGAAGAATGATCATCAAATGCGCGAATGATTTTTAACAAAAGAAGACTTTTATTGTTATTGCCTGCGCTAATGCAATCGGTGAATTTATTTATCTGCAGCTAAACTAGATATTTGCTTGACAAGTAACGAAGAAATAGCAGGTCGCAGCGGCGTTATGCATATACGAGAACTGGAATGGTTACAAGCATCTTTTCTGGTCTGGCGAAAACACTGATGTGGTAAACCAGTGATTATTGGGTTAGTAGTCAACGAGAACTACTTTTAGAACAACTATGATCAAAATCTGAATTCAAAAAACTGTAACGAGTACCAACCTAATATAATAAAAACCAAAATTAAACCTACTACAATAAGAAACACAATTAGGACTGCAACCACTAATAATACAGCTATCTATAATAAAGATTATATGACTGCCTTTTCCACTTCTGTAGTATAAACTTCAATAAGAACAGTTACACCAAAACCTGTAAACAGATCTACCATCAAGAACTACTATTAGAAATACGTAGTGACGAGTGTTGCGTTTCTCTTCGTGCATAACTCTTCACAACCTCTTGAGAATATGAATCATGGACAAGGGAATATTTTTCCAGCAGCGCATATGTGAGGAATGTAAAAACTCGCTAAAAATTCACTTATGAAACACGAAGTATTATACCATCGAAGTGTACGTGGTTGAATTATTTACAGAGAAATGCAACTGTAATTAGTAGGAGGCGGTAGTTTATGGCCCAAAAAATCACTGCCGCACTCATTGAATTAATTGTGTGCAGTATTTAAAATCATGAATATAAAATCACGAAGACTGTTTTAACGTTTCACTTGGACTTCGTCACATCATTGGTTTCGAGATAGAGCAGACTGTGATAAAATCGGTCGATTTTAAAGATCAGCTACTAATATGATGACAGTTTACATTCAGATCCCTCGTGACTCTAACCCTTCTCTAGGAAATGATGATATGATGAAAGCTTCCCATGAATGAGGAACAATATCATAGTTCCGAAAATATCAGTGATCAAGGTTCCAGAAATAATGTTTATGTATGTGTGTATAGCAGCTCCTGCATAGGAAATAAAAGTAGTTGCCGAATACGTTGGGATCTCCCAAAGAGTTACTTATGTCAATAGGTACCGAGGGTCAGACCATGAAGTTGGTTCGGTGAGGAGCTTCTTAATTGTTCTCAGACCGCGGCCTCATCTCGTTCTGTGCTGCACGAACATCCTAAGCTTGATCTTTTGAAATATCGTCGCATGCATAGCGAGATTTCTGTCTCATTAAGTTATCACCTTCAGCACCCTCCTACACGGAATAAAAGTACGATGCACGGATGAAAATGTCCATTCAATGCGAGCGAAATGTCTGTTTTCGATTTTCCTTTAATGATTTCCAGTATGGCACTGCATTGATGGGACAACTTCACATTCAGAGGTCCTCATTTTTGTCATTATTTTTCATTTTTTCATTTAGAAATGCGATATTCTATATTCTCACTATTTTTGTATATATCACGAGAGCATATTTGATTTAGCAATTGACATAGCGTATTAATCTACTTAAACTAAGGCTCTTCTGCTTTATTTGAGTTAACTAAGCACGTTGCATATATTGGCACATTTAGATACTGTTCTGTATTTTTGAACATCTTTTCGGTTTTCATGAAGCTTAATATTAGACGTTTGCACCCGCACTGTTGGTTTGCACACGTTTTAAAATTTCGCTAGAGTGAGGTACGCTTTTATAAACGAGCTTTGTATGACAAAATGATTTCCTTTGTCTCTATTCTAACCCGTATTGTATCTTCTAAACTTGTTAAATTGTACGGCAGGTTATTATGAGACTGCAAATTTATTTTGATGTGTTGTCTTGTAATTATGTCCATGAACAAACTATGTTCCTTAGCTAATCTGAGTTGATGAACTTGGTTACAACGAGTGACGGCAGTTGCCAAAATTGTCATTGTAGTTCTTACTGTTGAACTAATCCACTTTTTGTGTGTCAAAAATTAGTATTTATTTTAAACATGCCTCGTAGCTCAGGATGAGTGTATATCTTTTGCAATCATGTAAATAATAGCAGCTCATAAGATTATCCTCACACTTCTTCTCTAGCTAGTACGTGTCACGTCTCATTCATACAGCGCTTTGTGAAAGCAGGAAATTTATCCGGTCGTCTATTTAGTTTGCATGTTTTCACTGAGACGTGCACGCTAACACTCATTTTACTTTTTATGTACCCGTGTCTGTACGAGCATGGGGATGCGAGAACTTAGTTTCAAATAGCTTAGCTGTCGAACTTTTCGGCTGCACGAACGATCACTCACATTCTTATGCTTCACCAGTCAGTTGTTTTCGTGCAATTGAGAAGCCAATCTATCAACGTAATTGATGGTTATTTCTTTCAATGCGTTCCTCTTTAACATTTCAACGTTATTTTTTCCTTCGTCATGAGTGTTCTTAAATTGTTCAAATATTGGGTAAGATAATCAAGAGTTAACTAACATGGCTGTCATACTGCCCGATTTACCGGTGATCAGATTAATAGATCACTTCACTTTTCAATCTATGCGTTTTCTTGTTCGTTACACATCACGGGCTTAGGAATGTTTTATTTTTCTTCTTCTTTCTTCGATTTAAAACGTGTACAAGATTTTAGGCCTATTTTTTATGGACTGTGTGAATTGTGATAAAATGCAAAAAACTTTTACGTTGTGCAGCTGTTTGGCCGAGATCGAAGCAAAGCGTTAAGTTAAGTTCATCATAACCAAAGTGTTATAAATAGAAGTACTAGTTTTGCACAACTGCACTCGTCTTACAAGATGAACTGGTACACTGCACAATACAGTAAATTAATGAGATTTTTGAATAACTATGAACTATTATGGTGAGTAATGAATAACATATGATCTGTGCTATGGTGTTAAACTGAAGCTAACCACCGAGATATGGAATTTAATTCGAAAGGACAGCTTGACCGCCACATGTCATATTCAGGTCATCCTTAAAAGGAAGCTGACGTGCTTGCTTCCATGTGCTGCATTTCAGAATGGGTTACCATCGATCGCAACACAGACTTTGTCTCGTTTTATATGGTCTCTGCAAAAAAAAAAAAGGCATCAGCCGTTCTCACTGAAATCAAGTCTAGCATATTGATGTAAGCTACAGAAAACTGAACGCAAAAACGTTTCAGATACGTCATAATATCAGGATTAAAACAAATTTTTTTAACAATGAAGAGTTAACGCTATAATTCACGCTCATTAATTGAATTAAATATCAAGAGAAAATTTCTTAGATATGCCTAAAAATCTTTCAAAAGTGTAATGATTTCGGGTACAGCTCAAAACAAATTGAATCGTGGCACGCTCGTGTAGGCTTCCCAGAACTTAGTGCAAAAAATCCATAAAATGCTGTAAATGAGGAAAAAGCAGTACACATTATAGCAATAGCGCACTGAGAGTCAAATAGAATCACTCTGAATTAGGTTGTCGAGAACTTGGAGTTTGGAGTAGCACTGCAGTAGTCAAGTGTGTGTGTGTATGTAGTCGTATACAGATCACCAGAGCTTTGAGCTCTTCGTCAATACGGTGCAGCAGGGACGCCTTTGTCGGCACATATGTTCAGTCTTTGTCTGGCGGCACAGCCAGCTCTACAGCCACCATATTGGCCAAACCGTTCGGCGCTCCCTCCCTGCCCTCCACATTATTGCTTTATTTATTATCGTTCATCTGCCATTCATTTGTTCTGCTCCGAGGAGGCGATCGCTTGACACAGAGCATAAGCGGAGATCGGTGCGAAATTATCCCCTTCATTGATGGCTCGTCCTTGTTTACTGGAAAAATCAAATTACCTTCACATCCACTTCAAATGCACTCATGTGATTGTGCACTCTGCAGTACAGTGAGTCGTCGTTATGAAAAGAAAACTTCGGGGTAAAAACGTATGAATTTTTCCAAATAAAAACTCATTGCTTATTTTTTGTTTCCCTTATTTGACGGCTTTATCAAACTTGGGCATTTAACCAGCGCTAACGGGGTTGTTAAAAGCAATAAAAAAATCATAATTTCCATGAACTTGACCACTTTTACAATTTTCCGCACTGTAGATATCAAAAATAGAAAGACAGAAATCGAATTCAATGTCTGCGCTTTAGCAGCCTTCATTTTAACTTGATTCATTTTGAAAATGAAAGCCACTTAGGGCGAAATATGATCTAATCTAATTACTATCTGAAGCGATCTCAGACTCTGCAGTGATAGTTCCGTATAATTATGTGTCTGCGCGACAACAATCCATAGAGGATGCGTTAGAATGTCATTAGAGACGGTAACGATTTTCGGACGCGTTTACGCGAGTGCAGTGTGAGGGGGTAACGGCCGTGCAGGTGTTGGTGCACCTCGCTGTTGTACCTGTCAGTGTAGCACATCTGTGTGTTCGTTAGTGCACTAGTAATTTACTCGTTAGAGTACGTGTCAATCTATTCGTTAGTGTACGTGGCAGTTTACTCCTTGGAGCATACAGTTTACTCGTTAGTGTACATTTCAGTGTGTTCGTTACTTTACATATCAGTTTATTCGCTAGAGTACATGTCATGTCAGATAAGTCTTAGCGTACATGCCAGTTAGTTCGTCAGTGTACAAGCCGGTCGCCTCGTTAATTTACACGCAAGTTAGTTCTTTACTGTACAGTTTGCTCGTCAGGAAGCCAGATTATTATGCCCATGAGCGTACCGTGTTCATCAGAGCGGAATGTGCTATGTGAATATGGTCACAGTCTGTGTGAAATGTACCAGTGAGTGTACAATACGAGGGTAGGGTGTGCGCTGTGTACCAGACAGTGTAGAGTGCCCACACTGCTCGTGTGTGCAGTGTACCAGGCGTGTGTGTACTGTGCAGTGTACCAGGCAGTGCAGGGTACGAGGCAGGGTGCGCGAGGTGGCAAGGCACGCACCATATGCGTCAGAGGAACAAGCGGCGTGGCAGAACAGGTGGTTAAGGGGAAGCCTAATGTAAAGGAGAGTCGGATTAGAGAGCACAATGGCCCCGACAGTGACAGGCAATTGTTCGGATTTACTTTGAAAAGAAGCCTGTGTTTATGCGCCCCTGACAGGGATTGCGCTCCTTGCACAGTTTGCTTTGAAGGGAGCTACTTTTCAACGTTTGATCTTCACCTAAGTGTAATGGTGTAAAAACACGTGGTTGTAAGTTGGATTCATACCAATATATCAAGTAATTCATTTCTAATAACGTTTTAGGTGAAAAGGCTAAAGTATAACTCTCACTTTCATTTGCAGTGCTAGATTATTTTTCGATTTGTTCTTTCTTACGTTGTTAGTACTTTAGTAACATGAAGTTCCATTTCTTCCTGTGACCCATCGAGCCAGCAGTTTCGACAGTCGGGATAGAATTGGGTGGTTCTACGATGTTGATTGCATGCTCTAACTTTGCCTCACAGTTATTTCACGAAATTTCTGTAGGGAATGATATGAAGCAAAAATGTAAGTCTTATTTAAATGGCTAAAATTCCACAGAGCGCTGTTTTCACGTTTCACTAGAGTGCTAGCGGGGTAGTAATGAAAAAGTCAGTGATTGCCTGGAAGGATATAAAACTCTTTTGAGCTTAAGGAACTTTTATTTTGTATGGTAGAACTGCCTAGCAGTTTTATATTATTATTGCACATTTTATAACATCCGACTAGGTAGACTATTCTTTCACCATCTTGCTACAGCAAGCTGAATAGTATTTCTTCGTTAAGATGCTACCTGACAACTCGAGACGAATTTTCCGAGTTTAACACTTCCTGTCACTAAGCTTAGCTTGTATGTGCACAGCTGTACAAATGTTGCACGAGAAGATATTTCATTTCCAAAGCTTGAAAACACTATCTGCACCACTCCAAGTTTCTGTAACAGACAAGTTCCGCTGTTTCCAGAAAACGTGCACTACCCATTGAAATTAATTGAAACACATGAGATAAATTTGGCAAATTTCAATCGTCAGGCATCGACCAGAATATTTTAATGAGAAATATTTTGAGCACAGAATAACGCTAACGGTTTTAAGTTTTCAGGAAGCATGATGCTCAAGAAACACTTTCATTACAACTCGATTTGCGGTTTGGCACTTCTCAAATATGTGTCCTCAATTACTTATTTCTATCACAATATTCACTAAAATGGATGCCGCATCTTAAAATAATCTGCATGGTTTTCCACAAAATTATTTAAACCCTAGAACAATGAAATTCTTTGCATACAATTGACATCATTGCATAGGAGAATATTGCTTTCATGGTACAAGCATTGCGGTTAAGTTAAACGTCAATATTCTTTGCTTGAGACTTTAACCATTATCGCGATATAAGCAATGCGTTAATATTCTGTATTCAAAGTTTGAAAGAGCATATAACATGAATTGGTTTCTTTACCCTCTCGCTACACAATAGTTCAACCACTACAATATAGGCTTAGAGATCTTCGGTAGCTCTTAACAGAGCTTTATCTGTGAGCTTATTCGGAATAATGAATGTTTTTTTCTTAACTTAATAATATTTAATTACACTGGGCCGTGCTTGAATGGTGAACAACTTGATTTGAGAAACTTAGAGGGGCTTTTGCACGCGTAGATTAGAGACATCATTTGGTCTCTTCATCCGTTCTGTCTTGGTGAGCTGTCATATGCCTGGTGAGGTGGTGTCGTTCTCTGAAAGACTCCCCACAAATGGCACACTTGAGACGATCGTTCCTTCGTTTCTTGTATGGGTCTTCTTCTTTCTTGTGTTGAGACCTCATGTGGTATACCAAATCTGATGTCATCCTAAATGATAGGTTGCACTTGGCGCACACGTTCTGGGAGGCGAGACTCAGCGTCGACAGAGCGCTCGGAATCATGGCTGCCACTGGATTTTGAGCAATAAAAGGTACTGGGTTGATTTTGGGTGACGTTGGTACGGTCTGGCCAGCTGTGACCGGGTAACCGAGCGGCCCGAATGGCATTTTGTACGGGTCCGTAGAGTACATGGACGATCGTAACCGCGATAAAGCCTCCGCTGTGGACAATTGATTCTCTACGGAGGATTTACTCGTTATTGAACTTTGCTGGGACTTGAGGTATTCTTCTACTAGGTTATTGTTGATGCGGTCGGGAGGAAGTAACGGCGATAAAGACGGATGAAAAATTCCTGAAGAAGCGAGCAGAGGCGCGAGCGATTTGTTGCCGCTGAGGAAAGAGGTGACGGCGCTCAGAGACACCGCAGGGCTGGGCCATGTGTTGGGAGGGAGGCCTGGCGCTTCCGGAGTTAATTTGGAGGTGTACGATTCTGCTGTGCGAGTTACTTTCGTGAAAGCGCTCGATGGAAGGGCGTCTGGCTCTGGTGCTGCGAGTGCAGAAGGATCGTTGGTTCGAGGCATCTTTGGAGGTGTTGGGGAGATGACGCCAGGGTGTTGGTGCGACGCTTGGGCTTCGTCTGGGGAAGAGCTTGGCTGATACGCTGAGGCGTTGGACGAAGGGGAGACGGGTGTTGATATTTGGGGGGAGGTGTTGGGTGACCTCTGCGGAGATCGGGTAAGAAGTGGTGGAGGATCATCTCGAGCTCCTGTGAGGAAAGCCACATCGAAGGACCGCTTGGTTGGGGAGGACCGGGGCAATGGGGAAGCTCCAGCCACTTGCTCCATGATCATCCTCGCTCCCACTCAGTTTCGAAGGTCAGAGGAGCTTTTCTCTCTCTTGTAGTTATTACAACCTGAAACGAAATTCAGCGTGTTAGCATCGTGTAGAACTTATTAGAATTAAGGTCAGAAATACACCAGGACGAGGGGAATTTGAAAGCCTCTGAAAGAGTGTGAGATACGAAGTCCTACCATTTAGATTGCACAAATATGAAAATTTTGTGTTCTTAAGTTTGGTGAAATTATTCAATGGAAAATGAGTATCATGAAGAATCAAATACTCTTTGACGTCGAAAGTATTATAGTTTGACCAATTTTCAAAGCGGCTTAAAGTACTGAATCCTCTAATGTCCACAATGATGACTGGATATGACAGAAGCTCTCCTATGAACTAAATATTTCCATTTTAAGGGTTGAGCACAGAGCTAGGATCTTTCATAATTTCTTCCGCAGAAAAACGTGTCCAGTTAGGAGCATAAGCAAACTCCCTCTCCCTGCTGCAAATTTCGAGAACAACTTTGACTTATTATTGGCACATCATTTACTGCCACATCGTGTTGCATAGTTTAATCCTTCACTGAAAAGTAAGAATGGATACTTTTTTACATAACACACTTATTGCCACCGTTTTTTTAAACTAGACAACTAGGCATCCAGAGTGCTCTAAGAACCCGGTATCTGTTACAGGAAAGACAAGCAAAATATTATTTTCGTTGACAAATTTTCTTCGTAAAATGGTAGACCACACTTAATTGCGAGTCCTATGAAAAAATGTCTATTCAAATGTCAATGTCAACATGTTGCCATAAGTTGATATGAATCTAAGGAACTTGAATTCCGAGGAACTACAGTTTTTACTTCGGTTTTTCGATGTGGTTTCCTACTTGGTTACACAAAGGTTTTTAATAAATTTTGATCAGTAGTGGAACAGTGCAATTAACACCAACATATATCAACTGTTTGTTGAAGTTTAGATATTTGAAAATATATTCCCAGGATCGAAGACCTCCAAGCGAGAGAATAAAAGCGGGACTGTAAAATATTCCAGGCGAAACCAAAATAAATATCAATACATGCAATATATAACACACACCATGTCTGATATTGAGACACGAATTTCATCTGGTTTCGTTTATGTTCTTTGACTGCATAAAATAAACATTTGTGCATCCAAAGCGCGTGTGCTGCGGGTACTGAATGAAGGACCAGACGCGCTCGAGACTGGAATGGCGTGTAGCCAACAATAAGTGCTCGCCAGAATTAGACTCCACGACTCTGCATTTTAGATACCTAGAAAGTAGAAATTGTTGCGTTTTTTTTTGTATCAGCCCATGCTTTGGGCTTTCCTCACTTGCTCCGTTTCGCCGACAATTGTTTCCTGGAGACTGGCGTTGATCAGTCGTACAAGTTTGGTTAGAATGAAGATTTTTCTGTCAGGATTCATTCAATATTAAGTCACTGAAAACATTTTCAAACCAACAGATTATATGCATACGTTGTGTATCTATATTCAAGAGGATAAATGAATGTTGAAATCTGATACCAGAAATAAACGTTTTAAGGGTTCTTGTTATTCAATACAGTTCTTCGGACTTTTTATAAAACATGAAAGTGGTGGCGCATTTACTTATAAATTTATTCATAAGTATTTCTTGACCCCGTATAAAAAGAACTTACAGTGCGAATTAGTTCTGTGTAAGCCAGTGAAATGGATACCTGAACACTAAATGACTGCAAATTTTTATTTTCGAACTGCGATTTTTTCAGTTGACATTCAGTTATATTTTATTCTATTTTTGCACCTTAAAAGTCCTAACACTTTAACCGTAATGGGTATTAAATTAAACTGAAGCTCAACGTTCAACACAAAGTTAAAGTCAATTGTAGTCGGAAATTTTGAAAATAGTAAACATTTACAGGATCGTACCTTGATTTAGCTTTAATCAAGTATTTATGAAAATTGAGCTTATGACTATTGGTCGGCCAAGAGCTTTATGGAAATCCCCTCCGTGGCCACCGATGGCTTACGTTGTGGTCAAAGTGTTGAGGATTGCTATCTATAGCCGGAACCTCGCTCTGTTTCACTTTTAGGTTTTAAAACAATCAGAAGGTAAGAACAGTAAACGTCATCGTCAACAGTAAACGTCAGTAATGCTAGAATATAATTACCATCTTAATTACGCGTTTCACGTGCTTAACCGAACATGAGTTTTGAGATTACTTGCCCATCAGAGAGCAACATTTCGAGTCGCACCATAAGACAAAAAAAAAAAATTTCCATTCGAATACAACAATTGAGATGCTGATCTCATTATGGTATTTAAATGAGGCCGTTATTTACGGCTCTGGTAACCTAACATATGCACATTTAATGTAAAAATTTGACGAGCGCGTTTCAAGTTCCAGGTAGCAATGTTTCCAACGGCATTCATGGGTAATTATTTTTATGACATTTGATTTTTTTCGGCTAACTTGCTTTGAAAAGTTATGATGTTGTTTCCTGAATTAAGGCATAGTGCAAGTCTCAGTCGTACAATGTAAATAAGGAACATTTTGTGGGATGACCTAACAAAAAATTAACCGAACATTGAGTTAAAATAGCTCCACCACAAATATAGATATCTTTACTGGGTGAAATTCGCTTTGTGTGCCTAATTCTTTGCTTTGAAATTTTAATATTCTGTAGAATTTTACCTTGTGTGACTGTTACAATTGTGCTCCAAGTGAAGTCTGCCAAAAATATATTTGCGCGAGAATGTGAATGGATGGATGGCCTAACTGCATCTTTAAAAAATATTTTGCTACTAGTTACAGTCTAAGTTCATGAATAAAAAATTATTTAAACCTGTGATACCGCACTTTTGTGTCAACCCAAATGACATATTTAACCAATAACCTTTTCTGGGAATTTTTTAAGTCACAAGCACATGCTGCCATTTTTCAGATAACTTGTATCAGAATAAATGAGAACCATGGAGTGCTATTTTACGTGTAGTTTTATGCCTCCAATATATTTGCTTTGTAGCTATGTTTTTTCTTAATTAACAGGTATGGGGTAATATTTATCAAGGCCTTGGAGTGTTGTAACGTTGGCCATGGGGTTTACGTTATGGGGTTAATAAATAATATTAAGGATCATTTCCCTCCTCGCGTAAATTTCCGTCGAAGCATACAATTGAGGTGCTGAAGGCATTGCTCTTGCTACTCTTTTGACCTTTTGTTGATTTTTTTTGAGCAGATATACTTGATGAACGAGTGATACTCTGAGTCTAGTGAGGACACGAGGACAATTGTTTTGAATTATTGAATCATCATAAATAACTGTAGTAACTTGTTATAAACCGTGCACTCTATTTCGATAGGGAAGTTTAATGGTGAAGAAATTGCACACTTTATTTTCACCACAAAAGCATCCAAATGTTACTACAAGATTGAATTTATTTATTTAAACTTGGGCTGTGCATCACTCCATCTCCTTAATAACTCCAAACGCGGGTGGAAAAAAAATAAAAAAATAAATTTTTTACGAAAATTTTCAAAACGAAATGACAAATTGTTGTCACATAAAAACTTTTGACGCAGTTAAATTGTCTGTTATAGCTTTCTTTTCTATTTCAAATTGCAATTAACTTTTTATCAGCCATTAGCGTAATCACACATCGCCGCGTTGCGGAAAGTGATGCACATTTTAGACCATATAAATTTTTAACTTCAGTATTGCAGGGAATACCAAAAGTATGTCCCTTAATTTTCTTGCGCCTTCTTTAACTTTCTTCTCACCTTAACTTTAAACGATAAGCACTTTATTACGCCAGTTACGAACGACAACAAAGAATTTTTTCCAATAAGACCAGCAATTCTTCCACTGATAATTCTACTACTGAAGTGATCGCGTTCGATTTATTGACACTTTGGTAGATAATTTCATAATTCACGTAAGAAACGGAGTTTAGTTTTTGCATTTAGACCCAAGCCCTAAGCTAAATCAAACCCTCAAGCCCAACTAGTTGAGGTGTATGCCTTGGTAAGTTAACAAATATACATCGATGAGTCGGAAGTTTACAGAAGTAAACGTCATCGACGGTGACACCGAGAGGCCACTGTAGGACGTTCGATGGAGTTCAGAATAACATCGTAGCCTAAATTAGACTCCACTGTTATCTTCATCTGTAGTTACTCTGCCTGGTGAAGTGCATGATCCGTACGATAAGTGATTTGATAAGCTATCCCGTCGAGGAAGATGTACTGTGTGTCTTCAAATGATAATCAAAATTCAAAATAAAAGGGCCTGAACGTGTGAACCAGAAGTGCAAATATATCCGTTGTTTCGGATGATTTTGATTAAGATTTCACAAAGTGACTATGGTTGATTATTGTATTCCAGCTGAGGAAGTTTGTGGTGTTAGATCCTGCATCGTCAATTTAATTCTGGTATTTACTCTCTGCTCACATCAATGTAACTTGGCAATCCTTCATCATGAGTTCCATGACTTAACGCGGGATATGTTCTCTGGTGCGCGGTCGGTGACTTCGGGACTGAATTGTGAGGATGTGTGTTGTGTTGTGTGTGTGTTGTGTTGAGTGCGTTGTATTGTGTGTTGTGTTGTGTTGAGTGTGCTGCGTTGAGTGTATGTTGCGTGTGCTGTATTGTGTGTGTTGTGTTGTGTGTTGTATTGAGTGTACTTGTTGTGTGTGTTGTGTTGAGTGCGTGTTCATGTTGAGTGTGTGTGTGTTGTGTTGAGTGTGTGTGTGTGCATTGTGTTGAGCGAGTGTGTGTGTGTGTTGCGTTGAGTGTGTGTTGTGCAAAGTGTGCGTGTGTACTGTGTTGAGTGTGTGTGTTGTGTTGAATGTGCGTGTGTTGTGTTGAGTGTGCGTGTGTTGTGTTGAGTGTGTGTGTTAAGTGTAGTGTGTGTGTGTGTTGTGTTGGGTGTGTGTTGTGTTAAGTGTGTGTGTTGTGTTAAGTGTGTGTGTTTATGTAGAGTGGGAATCACTGCTCACCAGTCTCCGTCTGTAATGAATGTCTTCAACTGACCAGAGCGTTAGAGTTCAATTGTCACAATCAACTGATTTTAATTGTTTCATATTTTCTTGAACTACCGTCTTTTATTATGGTCTCAGACAATTAATTTTGATAGTTCCAAGCAATTGTTTTCAATTATCTGAAACTATTGTTTTGTAATAAATAAAACAATCGTCTAGAGTTATATGAAGTGATTGTCATGAATTGCCACCAGCGGTCGTCTTAAATTATCCCAAGCAATTGCTTCAAACAATCGTCTCTGTCTCCATCTAATGGCCTCAATCACTTGCACACTCAATATCTGTGTTTAACTGTACTCTGTTGTACGCTTCTTGCACTTGCACACTCAATATCTGTGTTTAACTGTACTCTGTTGTACGCTTCTTGCACTTGCACACTCAATATCTGTGTTTAACTGTACTCTGTTGTATGCTTCTATGAGTTCTTTCAAAACACTTTCTTAACCTATGTTTTTTTTTAATTAAAAATGAGTTTGAAAGAACAGTAATGAAGAAATTTAGCTGTTAGTAAAGGCTAATGCAATAAATAGCAGTCGCCACCAGCAAATATCTAATTCTACAGTCTCAATTGAAGTTCCTTTCAACAGATCCTGCATGCCCACAACAAATGATGTCCAAAATCAGGTAGAATCTGATATTAAACTTTTTTCCAATACCATGCGAGTGCAAATTCCGCAATAACCAACTTTAACGTGTAACAAAAAGACTACGCTTAAATCAGCTTCATTCAATGGTAAAACTTCACATACATAGTAAAACTTTAGAACTCATGAACACTAGTTGAATCTGACGTTATCCTCTTGTCCAAGATCCTAAAAAAAACACCTGAGACACATTACAAGAAAATACCACACAGAACACCCTTCAAAACAGCGAGCGCTCGAACACATCTTCTCCTCTCCCACTCCCTCTTTCCATCACCACGCCTGGGTTGGAACACCAAGCATGGCCACCCCGATGTTAACTTGCCAATTTTACTCCAAATGCAACTACCCGCTGTTACACTCGGCAAACTTTATCCACGTATTGTAGATACGGGAACACGTCGCCTCTCACCTTTATAAAGACGGGCTGGGATCGCGCTGAAGCGTCGGTATATCCAAGCAGCACGGCGGGATGCAGCCTCCGGTCGGCGATCAAGACAAGCAAGAGAGAGCGCCGCACTACAACCTCCTCGAACAGAGCTCCTCAGAGAACTGAGGGGACGAGGAGCTGAGGGTTCCTTTTATAGGGTGCGGGCGGCGCGACGCTGGGGGCGGGGCAACTATTGATTGATTATGTTAATGGCAGGGGGGGAGGAGGGGAGTGTGAGAGACACAGAGGGAGATTGACAAGAGATTGAGCAGAGTTGGAGTGATTGTGGAGTGGCGGCAGCAGTTAGAGCAGGTATTGTTCGCTGCTCTTGACTGAGTGCCAGTTGTTGCAGTTGCTGACTGAGTGGCGGCTACTGAGTGGCAGCTATTGACTGAGTGAGTGGCAGCTGTTCACTGAGAGAGTGGCAGCTGTTCACTGAGTGGCAGTTGCTGACTGAGTGCCTGTTGTTGCAGTTGCGGACTGAATGGCAGCTGTTGACTGAGAGGCACCTATTGACTGAGTGACAGCGTTTGACTACGAGACAGCTGTTGACTAGGTAGCTACGATTGACTGGATGACAGCTCTTGACTGAGAGGCAGTTGTTGACAGAATGGCTGCTGTTGACTGAGCGGCAGTTGTTAAATGAGTGTCAATTGTTCAGAGGTATTTACTGACCAAGGAGTAGTTGCTAACTGAGGAGAAGTTACTGACTGAGTGGCAATTGCTAAACGAGTTACAGCTGCTGAGTGAGTGGCTATTGCTGAATGAATGGCAGTAGCTGACAGAGTGGCAGTAGCTGACTGAGTGGCTATTGCTGAATGAATGGCAGTAGCTGACTGAGTGGCTATTGCTGAATGAATGGCAGTAGCTGACTGAGTGTCAGTTGCTGAATGAATGGCAGTAGCTGACAGAGTGGCAGTAGCTGACTGAGTGGCTATTGCTGAATGAATGGCAGTAGCTGACTGAGTGGCTATTGCTGAATGAATGGCAGTAGCTGACTGAGTGGCAGTTGCTGAATGAATGGCAGTAGCTGACTGAGTGGCAGTTGCTGAATGAATGGCAGTAGCTGACTGAGTGGCAGTTGCTGAATGAATGGCAGTTGCAGACTGAGTGGCAGTGGCTGAATGAATGGCAGTTGCAGACTGAGTGGCAGTTGCTGAATGAATGGCAGTAGCTGACTGAGTGGCAGTTGCTGAATGAATGGCAGTAGCTGACTGAGTGGCAGTTGCTGAATGAATGGCAGTTGCAGACTGAGTGGCAGTTGCTGAATGAATGGCAGTTGCAGACTGAGTGGCAGTTGCTGAATGAATGGCAGTTGCAGACTGAGTGGCAGTTGCTGAATGAATGGCAGTAGCTGACTGAGTGGCAGTTGCTGAATGAATGGCAGTAGCTGACTGAGTGGCAGTTGCTGAATGAATGGCAGTTGCAGACTGAGTGGCAGTTGCTGAATGAATGGCAGTTGCAGACTGAGTGGCAGTTGCTGAATGAATGGCAGTTGCAGACTGAGTGGCAGTTGCTGAATGAATGGCAGTAGCTGACTGAGTGGCAGTTGCTGAATGAATGGCAGTAGCTGACTGAGTGTCAGTTGCTGAATGAATGGCAGTAGCTGACAGAGTGGCAGTTGCTGAATGAATGGCAGTAGCTGACTGAGTGGCAGTTGCTGAATGAATGGCAGTAGCTGACTGAGTGTCAGTTGCTGAATGAATGGCAGTAGCTGACAGAGTGGCAGTTGCAGACTGAGTGGCAGTTGCTGAATGAATGGCAGTAGCTGACTGAGTGGCAGTTGCTGAATGAATGGCAGTAGCTGACAGAGTGGCAGTTGCAGACTGAGTGTCAGTTGCCGAATGAATGGCAGTAGCTGACAGAGTGGCAGTAGCTGACTGAGTGGCAGTAGCTGACTGAGTGGCAGTTGCTGAATGAATGGCAGTAGCTGACTGAGTGTCAGTTGCTGAATGAATGGCAGTAGCTGACAGAGTGGCAGTTGCTGAATGAATGGCAGTAGCTGACTGAGTGGCAGTTGCTGAATGAATGGCAGTAGCTGACTGAGTGTCAGTTGCTGAATGAATGGCAGTAGCTGACAGAGTGGCAGTTGCAGACTGAGTGGCAGTTGCTGAATGAATGGCAGTAGCTGACTGAGTGGCAGTTGCTGATAGAATGGCAGTAGCTGACAGAGTGGCAGTTGCAGACTGAGTGTCAGTTGCTGAATGAATGGCAGTAGCTGACAGAGTGGCAGTAGCTGACTGAGTGGCAGTAGCTGACAGAGTGGCAGTAGCTGACTGAGTGGCAGTAGCTGACTGAGTGGCAGTTGCTGAATGAATGGCAGTTGGCACCCTACCTCTAAAGCTACAGTCGACAAGCTACAAAGTCTGAATTAGGATTTTTGCCTCACCCTTTCTATTCTCCTGATATTTCTCCCGTTGATTATTGCTTCTTCAAAAATTTCGAAAGGTTTTATTCGGTACAAAAAATTCTTACATAAGAAAAAGTATAGCTGAAGCTTTTAAACAGTTTATTCGTGAAAAAGTTGACAAGTTCTTAGAAGATGAAATACAAATTTTAGGAAAACTGGAAAAGGCGCATTTACTGGGCCTCGACATGGGACGTGTACATCCTAAGCTCTTTAGAATGGCTTAAATTTTCTGTAAATGCGGATGAGGTGACGGACGGTCAGTGGCTTGTGTACAACTGATGAATGCTGACGATGGTCTGATAATTCTGTGAGGACTGACTTTGGGAAGGCAATAACTTAGAGGACATTTAGTGGCGACGAAGAAAAAAGTCGACATTGGGAGCTGCTCTATCGAAGGTAATGCATCCTGATTTTAGCTGAAGCCACTGATTTTCTGTTATTCTTTGGTGAAATTTCAACTCCCGTGTTGAATTTCAGTTATAAAAACGTAGTACATTTTCAACAGAAGGTCATAGAAAAGGTTGGGTCGTATTTTGGTTAAAGTAAGCATTTTGCGACAATTATTTTCGTTTGCGTTCAAATGCAACATTCCAAACGAGACAACCTGCGGTATAATTGAATAACTAATACGCTTTGTTCTCTGAGTTAAACAAATGAGAGCATATTAAAAACTCAAATTCAACCCACAATTCCAACTGCCGTAAAATCTATCAAGATGTATTAACTCTTTCTAATTTTTTAAGGAAAATCTCTCCAGTAACTGAGGCTGTCAAGTAGAAAATAAATTCAGTAGTAATTTTTACAAAAAAAGTATTTGAAATGCACCACAAAATATGATTTAGAATTCAAATATTTTTTTTGTATTATTATAAAAAATTCGATGCAAAGTTTCAAATCAACTCAATTCAATATAAAAGTAATTTTTTTTCAGACAAACTTTCATTTTATGTTTCACGTTTCAAGGTAACTAACATATTAACATTAATAAATGGTTCATGTTTTAGGGGCATTTCTCTTCAATCAAAATTAGACCACACCAATCTGTCCAATCCCACATCATCAAATATTGCAACACAAAATAAAACCATTCCGGTTACATGAGGCCAATTTGTGCACCAAAATAGTAACTTTTGACTAGAATAAGCGCATCACGTCATTTTGATGATGCCTCAGTAACCTCGCGCTTGAAACGTCCAGCTTTCAGTATGGGGAGAGGAATGGAAGTTTAGCGAGTTAATTACTCGACTACCCCCAACTCGCAAGGAGGTAACACTGGAAAACGTACCTTGGCGGGATCGGGGAGGTACTAAATGTGAAATCAGCGTTTACCCCAATAAAAAAATCCCTACGGGTAGAAAAAATAAGGAAAAGAAACGCGTATGTGATAATTAATGACTGAGAACAACTTTTTATGGAAAACTAACTAAGCCCTAAAGAGTCATTTAATATAGATTAAAAGCTCATGAAACCTTTGGACCAACGAAATCGGCTGGGATTCAAGCTAGGACAGACTTAGTTAGCTCACCCATTTGATAGAAGCTCTGAAACCTTTTATATCCTTCAAGGGTCGCTAAATCTTCAAAACACACAGAAGGATAGTCTTCATTGTAGCATTTCCTAGGTTCTCTTGTCGCAGTTGAAGTGTGAGCGGTTTCATTGTAAATCGTTCTTCAGTGACTTAACACTTTGAAGCACGACGTGACCCACCGGTGGTCACTGAAGGGATTTTCATAATGGTGTTGACCAACCAGCAGTCACTAACGCAATTGCGATTAATGCTTAATGGTAATTAAATGAAGCCGCGATTTATTTAATGTTCGTTCATTTCAAGATTGATCTCTAAAATTAACTTTAATTTGATTTGAATATTAAACTTCAGTTCAACACGCCACACTTAACCCCAGTCTAACTTTTTCGCCGGAGCATGCAAGTTTTCTGCCACCCAAGCGATTTAATTACTTGGGCGGCGAAAAACATGCATGCAGGTGGCGAAACTGGGACGCGTTAAAAACCTAGGAAGTAGCTAAACGGGACCAAAGCCTAAAAGATATAACAGTGCAGGTAACATTTCATTAGAGCAAATTCGTAAATTTCGAAAGCACTTTGCGTCGATTCTCTGATAATAACTAGCCATAAAGGTGATCAATGAGATTCACAATATCTCAAATCATCTTTCCATTGCAAATATAACAATAATTTTACCTTGCAGTAACCATCTACTTGTACGTCAGGCAATAACAAAAATCGAGCAGTAAAAAGTTCTAGCGAGACGCCTTTTTATTTTGAGGATACAATCGTAGAGGGCAGTGTGAGTGGCGACCAGGTAACTACTGGAGTGAAGCGAGGCGTCTCCCGGAGCAGCAGTCCGAGCGGCAGACAGGTCGTCGTGTGTTGTGTATACCGCCCCTGTCTCACAACCTGCACGAACGTATATTACTTCAATTCAGCGCACGTGATGTATCTAAGCAGGGATGCAATATATCACAATATAATTTATTCCGGCTTATTTCTCTGCATAAATACCTCAATAAACCCTCTCCTGAAAATGCTTTCGTATATTACACAGATGCTATAGAATAAAAAAAGCGTTATAGGATAAAGGGATGAAGCAACGACGTACAATGGGACTGATCTTTACTATGTAAGAAATGAATAAAACTATTTATTTTTTCAACTTATCAAAAAATCTTAAGCAATACAGACTACTCAAGGAAAAAAGGCTGAACCTTACCTAAGCATGAGTTCAGTGAAGGAAAATCGGACTGATGTCCATTCTCATCACGTGAGCACCACAAGTCAGGAGCTACACACACCAAGTAAAACTATTCTTCTTATCAACCTCCGCGTAAATATATTTTTTTCCTTTTCAGAAAACAAAAAATTGACATCACAGAATCTTTGAGTATTCATTAAAGTAAAGAAATTTTGGATATTTATTAAAGCTTCAATGACTGACGTGATCAACCCTTGACAACCCACCAAATATAAAAGTTTTAAAGACCAAAAAATTGAAGAATGTGACTTACATTTTAATAGAAAGAAAGAAATTACTCACTTGACTGCCAAATTAAGTTATCCATTTACGATGCCCTCCACTGCACACAGCCGGAATGTTTCACACAGCTGTGGCATATAATCTTTTCAGGAAAATCCTCTCGTTACTTCAGCATTGGTTGCTTTTTGCCATGTTCTAATTAGATCAGTTGTGCTTCCACCCTCCTCATAGCCGCTGTGGTTTGTAAAGCAAACAATGGCGACGATATTTATAAAGCAATTTTATTGGCAACATGTAATGCTGCTCGTTCTAATAAATCATACCTTCAATTCTTCTCAAATGTAAATAGGCTGATGGGTGCAAAACTACTCAACAATTTAATACATTACAATACTTGCTTAATGGTTCCTTAAAGCTATTGACAAATTCTAACGCCCAACAGTTCATTGAATTTATTAAATTGATACATAAATCATAAATAATTTTCCATTGTAATATGTCTAATGGAATAAAGCATTGACCTTATGACACTTAGGCCATGACGTTACATTTACACTTAACGTTACATACATTTTGCTAACAGCTGAATATCTCTTATTTCAATTTGAAATATTTTTCTTAGTATCAACAACAATTTAATTGAAGTCATCTAGAAATTTACGAGCACATTACACTTATAATTATAAATACAACTGTTTTTGACAAATAAAACGGACTCAACAATGAAATTCGTGTGGTATGGAGTCTCCTACGCGTTTTGGAAAAGCAAGGAACGAAACATATTTAATTTTTGTTTTTTGGTATATTCGTACCAACAAACTCATGATACAATCTTTCAAAATATTTTCCTCAGTAACAGCGTAAGTTTCATTGGTTAAATTGCTTATTAAAATTTCCATTTATGTCCTGCCTTTAACTTAATAATTATGGCTACATAAGAAGGCAGTTGTTCGTTTCATAAACGGCTTAACTAAATGACGTAGCCATTGCTTGATTAATTAAGGTATGAGTACCTTCAAAAGATTTTCTCGACCTAATACATACACAAAAAAAATTCGTTGAGCATTTCTTAATATAATTTAAACATTTCTTCTCATAACGACAACAATCAACAATCGAAAAAAACAATGAACTGTTATGGGAGATTTTTACAAAATGGGATGCATCAATAAATATATTTTATTTATTTTCTAAGTTGTCTTTTGTGAGCTAATAGAATTGTTTTGTATTGTGAGACTGATTAAAACTTAGAACAATTGTTATTTAGTGCAATGCTAGCAAATAATGAACAAAATACGGCTACAGCAAAGGTTGGCTGATTGGTAAAGATCATAATCAGCAAAGCAGCTTGACATTCGACAACCAAATTTTTTAAAAGAATTGAATTCGTGAGTAAATATTGTTAACATCCCTCGCCTCATAGACCAAAGGCTTTTCACAGCAAGTGATATTCTTCAAAGCATCACTAACAGCTTCATGCAGCACCACATAGCATTCGACAGCTGTACGCAACACCACACTGCCCGCTATAGCTGTTTAGAACACACATAACCTGCCACTGTTTTACGCAACACGAAGCCGCGTGGGATATTTAGCTAAATACGGCACTTCGTAATAGTGCTGCATGCAACAGCTATAAATTCATCACCATGTTGCGTATGATAGCTGTGTGCAACACTGGCCGCTGTGCGCAAACAAACACAGCTACCAAAGATATAATTCAAGACAACTGTAATGCTAGGAACATACAGTCAGTGATGCTAAGTGGAAGGATATTTCTTGATAGGTTTATCTCAAGAAACTCCATGCGAGACATACAGCTACAATATTCAAAATATTATTTATCGGATGCATACTGCTTAACTTAATCAGTTATGAAAATGTATATTTATTTGAAATTATCTGCATCATCGTGGTCTAAAAATCCTCACACTGCATTAAGAAACATTCAAGTCACGCACCTTAAAGTTGGGTTACTCTGCCCGCAGAAGTAACTTTTACCACAACTTACCGTAAAATAAGTAACAGCATAACAAAATACACAGTAGCCGATGTTATTCAAACGGCCAATGAGTGACTTCCAAACAAGTGATTTTAACAGGTCCTTATTGTTTTGCCTACCTCAGGGACATACAACTATTGTACCAAAAGAACTTAGCGCTTCCTGGGTGAAAATGTGAGACCCCCGAGGTGAAAATTGATTAAATTAAACAAAATCAATTTTGTTGAAATTGATTAGGCTTTTGTGTTTTCCTAAAGATATCTTATTTCGGTTCCCGGCTGTTCTGTTTTTCAGCACCTAGGACTTTTTTCTTCAACTTATATCTTGTTTCATAAACTTTCTTCTTGACTCACTGTTTCTATACGCAGGAATCTTGTGTGGGAACACACCCTGTGTATAGCTTCCTCGTTCCCTCAACTCCATTTATAATGGTGCTTTTATCCTTCCTCTCTTATCAACGCCTCTGTTATGGTTAAGGAGGCTTGAACTAACTTTTCTATCAAAATCTCGTTATTTTGATCAACTGCGAATTATTTATCATGTGAGTTGAGGTCGAAGTCACGCATGCGGTTAAAATAAAACCAATTTGAGTCAGTTATACACAATATCACAAAATTTGTCATAGAAATTAACAGAGAAAGTATTTACGGCGATTGGATTTATTGAAATTGTCGTTATCTTTGGACGCTGCTGCAGGTCTAGAAGCAGGCCTGGAGATGTGGGGAGAAATGACGGTACTCAACCCCTATCTTCAAGTTTTGGCTTCGGAAATATATTGCAGCTTCCTTGAATAAATTCTTTTTTAAACGTACTGTGGTAGTCTGACGTATTATAAAAGTTGAACAATTTTCATGCTGTCATGAAAATTCATAAAAATTCGAAAATATTATGGGAACCAATATTGGAAAGTTATACACCATTTACGACATTACGTCGAAAAATTTAGGATACAGGCGGTGATTTATAAATGCCGAGTTTCTCCACTAATATGAGGGAACAATTTTTCTTTAGCAAACAAGTCTGTAAACTTTATTTGGCCAACGATATGGTAATTGCATTAATTTTCTGCACTGACCAAAGTGTGCGATTTGGATCTCGCAATTTGTGAACTGCGTCCACTTTTCTTTGAGTGCAATAATCGAATGAAGCTTACACGCAGGCTCTGCATGATACACGGGGGTCATTTGCATTTTAGCGCAGGTATATTTTATTGTTTTGAGCAAGGAACCGGCGCTAACACCGCCAAATTAGCAAGGCGGTCGTGCCCCTGCGTTCGCTATGCAAATAACGCGAGTTAAGCACTCCGCTGCCTGGTTCAGGTCGGGTCTTTTGAAGCGATCATGAACCATTCCTCCAAATTTTATAAAAATAATGAAAAAGAAAATGGAATGAAGTGCGAACTTTAGAAAGAAGTTCCAAAAACTTTATAAACATTAGCTTAAAACACCAAATCAGTGATATGGCTCTATTTTTCGTTCCACTGATGCCATATAAGATGTTCTGTTGGTATTTTCGAAGCGTGAATATGGTAAAATCTTTAGTCGTCTTGACGTTTTTCTTGCCCCTTTCTCATATTTTCTTAATCAAGTCGGATGGGTCTTTTCACTGTCCTCATTATATTAATTATGATACAACATAAATTAATTTATATCTAAGCTGCCACCACTCTCAAGTCAGAAATCTTTTTAAACGATTATTTTATGTAAATCGCAACGAGAGCCCTTTCGCATGAAATGTTAGTAATTAATATGAATTAATATCAATTGGTGGCGTTCAACTTCATAACATCATCGATAACTTAGCTCTTCATCCTTACGAAAAATTAAGACTGAGCAACACCTAAAAGATAGTTACAGAATTACTTTAGCGCAACATAGAAATGTCTAATACATCAAACAAAAACTGAGATAATTCTACACAGATAATGTTACACGCGATAAAGACGATCGTTAATTAATCCTACGCGTGAATCAATAGATGGGAACAGTGCTTAAGTGAAACGTATTACAATTAACACTCAATTTGTTCGTGGGTTCCAGGAAGATGATTCAAACTGGGTTTATGTGGTTTTAACGTAAACGCGTCACTCAGATATATGATAATCAAGGAGGTTCCTCTCCTTAGCCCATAAGGGCAGGCGAGGCCTCCCCTTATGGGCAGGCCATATGGGCAGGCTCTTATGGGCAGGCCTGCCCCTGGTACAACCTCTCTCTGTTATAATGCTGTGCTCAGAATGCCCCGCGTTCTCAGAAGAGGGTCATGCCTTCAAGCATCAATTTGAGAGGGTTACGTGGCGCTTTCGGGATGGTTTAGCTCCCCGAGCAAGTAGTTATGTTTAAGTTTAGCGTATAAAATCCTATTTGCAAAAGAAATATCGATCCTAATTCGTTGAATTTACTGTACGATTTTATCTAACTGACACTAGACAATTGAACAATGACATAAGTAGAATATTGCAGAAGAACCTTACTCGGCGTCAGCGTCTGGCATCTCCTCGGCTAGGCGTCGCAGTTAGTTCATCGTCGAGAAGTCGTCGCGATGAATCGGAATGTGAAGCGGCCACTGGCTTGTGGAATTCGACGTCTTGAGACCTCACAGCAAGTGTGATGGTTCAAAAAATCAGAATTTCCTCCACTGAATGGTCAGTTTCTCATATGTTGTGATCAAATTCATAACATATCAGCCTCAAGGCTTAAAATTAGCCCTAGGAAACTAAATCACCTCCCGAACACGAAATTAGCCCCAGGACGCAGAATTAGCAGAAAAGACATAAAAATTCTTCATGAACACAAAAATTGGACATGAAATTCGCAGAAGTCACAAAATCAGCCCCAGTGTACAAAGCTAATTTATGAACACAAAATTAGCCCAAGACACAAAATTAGCCTCAGGAAACAGAATTGGTCTGAAAACACAAATTAATCCTGAACACGAAGTTATCTCATTGATGCAGAATTAGCTACAGAATTTTCTTTTGAACTCCCTCTACTATTTAAGGTAAATAAATTTGGGGTCGCTAACTTTTGTAAATGTCATTTGTCTTGTTTAAATTGAATTCCATGCTGATCTCTAAATTTTAATGCAAATGGCAGGCTTGAAATTGTGTTTTAGTGAACCAACAGAGTGATTTTCATTATTCCTCATTATATTCACTGGTAAAAATATCCCTTTTCTATAAGGGAAAACTGTAACAATAAATTTTTTTCTAAACTAGAAGGGTTATTATTATTACAAAAAACTCATATATCATCATATATGTGTATCAAATATTTATTCTGTCGACAAAATTAATTTTTTTTCATTGTCCTATTCCAACAAACAAAGAATGAAATTATTCACTTAACTTTCAATAACATCTCGAATGAATGCATCAATATTCAAAAAGGCAAAACATTTTTGGTGAATCAAACTGCTTTCCAGCTTGAAATTCCATACGATTTCCAGCCCCGGCCCCTGGAACGTTCCCCCTGACTTCCTCACCATTGCTGCGTTCCCCGCAGCTCCCACGTCACAGTTAGCTAGCGTCATTTACGCAGCTCTCCTTTTTAATTGAAATTTCAATTGAATATTGGGAACAGAATTGCCGCACGCAGAAGGGATGGCAGCGCTGCTCCCCCTTTTTCCTGTTGCTCTCCCTTCTTTTCTTGGAAGATTTTAGCTCGGCGGCAGCTGGAAAACTGTCTGTGAGCGCTGAGTTCTGAAGCTTCTTGTCGGGTCCGAGCAAACAAGAACGTATAACTTCATGATAACCAATTTTAACGAGTATTAACATTGGAACAACGTCGGACTGAAAAATGTCAATTTGCTCAGCTCGTAATTCAAGAGTAATTACATTTGTGCCACCATTCTACAAATCCTCTGCCTCTCCTGCGATGGCCTGTCTTTGTAAATTTCAAAACAGGATTCCATAAGAAATGAAATGTACTGCTTGACTAATTCATTAAGTCTCTCAAGCGTCTCGACGTGAAATATGTCTGTTGTGAAATTTAAGTAGTTAAGAGAGAGCAAAAGTGTTGAAACCATTTTTCAGCGAGAATGATGTTTTTTTCTGATTGATGTCAAAAAAATTTGGCCAGTTTGACGTAGTCACATTCTGATCTGCGCCTCAAATGTTGAATTTTGATCTACATTTCCAATTATGAATTTGTAACCTGACATAAATTCAAAAGAAAAGGGCTAAGTAGGGCCACTTTCGACCTTTTCAGCCTTTTCACTCGAGAGCGTAGTTGATCTAAGTGCACGTGTATGCTGCCATCACGTTTCTCTGCCCTTCTGTCGTGCCTTCATCCTGCTCTCTGAAGTTACATACACCTCCGATGCTTCAAGATGCTTACTTTTTCTCCCCTCTCTCTCCTCGCCGGCGAGAACTGGAGGGATTATGCTTCCGAGTATTTTGAGTACATAGCGCTGCTCAGGATGTGCAGGCTACAAACGCTACAATCAGGAGAGGAGGGGAGGTGTATGTTTGTAGTGTCTGTCTGTGCTCGTCAGTGTATCTGGGGGGACAAGCGCTTTTCAGAAGCAACCGTACTCACATACCACAGAATCGCCAACATCAGTTATGAGTCTGTCGTGGGCTTAGATTTATTATTAAGGAAACTTTACTATTCATTCTTTGCTTCGCTGTCTTTCCAGTAGAGGAGGCCGGAAAACTGTGCAACCGACTCCGTGCACGAGTGTCCCCTTTCATGTAATACCTTTTCACCTCAGAGAGATGCATAAGCTTTCCTTTGCCAGAGTAGCTAGCTATGGTTATCAAAGTACCCAAGTATTGCCTCCGTGGGGTATCATGTGAGGATCGAGGCGACTGCTCAAACTTCTCGTCTTTCTTCAGTTTGTTATTGTGCTTCGTCCTGCGTCGATTGCGCTCGAGTCTGTCTCCTGAAGGCATAACGCGTGGCTTTCTATTTTGGCGAAATCGTCTATATCTTTCTCATTTCCCTCCTCTTTCCAATATTCTATTCATGGCTGCCTAGAGCATCTTAATTTTTGACACTTGAATGGCTAAACTTTCCTTTCCTCCCCTTCTGGGAGACTTTTCCCCCTTGACTCTCCCCTTCTGGGTGTCAGAAGGGGAGAGTCAGTGTCAGTGTCACTGACACCCCTTCTGGGTGTCAGTGGGTGTCAGAGTCAGAGTCAGAGTCAGGGGAGAGTCAGTGTCAGTGCTTCTGAGCAGCCCAAGGTGAACCCCCAAAATTAACCTTTTTGGCTAGCCTGAGTTACTTTCATCCTCACGGTAGTTCTACCCTCGGATGCTAAGGTGGCTCGATTATATCTACTGGTACGCATTCTGAGTGCTTTGCCTTCCGAAGCGTTTTTTTCTCCTTTCCGTGACCACGTGCACGGAGCAGGGGTAGAGATCCAACGCCAACGTTGACGCTTTGTTCAGGGCTCGCCGGTGTTCGTTATAAATACATTAAGTTCCTGATTTACACTTTATAAGTGAGCTGGTCCACCACTTATTTCGAAGGTGAACATTTGAGACTAATAGCTGTTCCTAGTTGTTTTTATTAACAACTTTCTGTTATCATCTTATTCATCTTATTTATTAACTTTAATAAACCATTTATGTTATCGGACGTTCCAACCTCTCTGACCTCCCTGTGCCGACTAACAGAATGAAGAGAGCGTTGTGTGAGTGACGGGCCAGCATAACGTGATAGAAGGCCTTCCTGTGGCCTTGGAGTGTTCTATATGCGCATCTCAAGTGGCCAAATTTCGAACTCTCTCACACCACTTGAACCACCAGGTTACTCATTTATTATCGTTTAACGGAATTAAGTATTTTTATGAAAAGAGTTATTTTTAAGAGTTAACCGACTGCAGGTCGGTTAGAAGCAATTTGAAAATCCCTTCACTGAAAATCATTGGGTCCCTTCGCAGGAAGCATATTAAACCTTGAATACAGTAATTAAAATAGCCCAAAACCTTATCCAAACGAATTAAGTTCAAAATTTAACCCTAAAACATTAATTTTGATCTGAACTTCTGCCTCTTTATCGCTTGTGAACAAATTTTTCTTCACTTGAAATGATCCCCCAAAAATTAAATTTTAAGCTATTCTTATCTCAACCTATGTGACCTGCTTTTACCTTTAAAAATTCACATAGCGTTGTGTTGAGGCATCAGGAATCAATCGCGGATAGCATAAATTCAAGTATAGATTTTACACGTCAGTCATCCTCCGCGTGGCACGCAAAGCTGTCAGAGGGCGGGCGGTATTGTCACGAAATATGCATCAAGAACATAACGTACCTTGAAATTAGGTACGATTTAAAACCAAGGAGAATTGCATAAATTACCATTGATTTGTGCGAAGGCTAAACATGAGAAGTGGACTAACGACACAAGCCTACATCGTAGACGTCAAAAATGCCTGCATCCATAATAAGAGTGAAAATTACGCTACCACAGTTTCAAAGTGTACATTCTGGGGAATTATTGCAGACGTGGGCTCGATAGCAACACCAGAAGTACCTTTTAAAATGGTGTTCAGACATGAGAATTATGCGGCTAAGAATTAGTTTCAAGTAATATCTGAAGTGCAAATAATGCTAAGTCATTTACACAACCACCAACATGAAAAATTGTCGCTTTCGTATTACCGGCCTATTTGCCTCTTTTCTTCTAAAAAATGAAGTAAAACTGACCTGATCTAGCATGAACCACTTTGTCATATTTTTACCTCATAAAAGTATGATAAGTCATTGGTGAGGATCTCAGGCTTAAGCCCAGAAAGAATTTTTGCGGATGAATTTTTGCACTGGTTTTATGGTCGTTTAAACGCGTTCGGTGGGCAGGCAGTAGTATTAACGTAGGAAATGTATGCATATCGGTTGTTTTAAGCCGCAGATGAGTAAATAATAGATGATAACTGCTTCACCCGCTGATATTTGTTCCATAGAGGTTGTCACGATCACCTTTAGGGAATCGACGAAGTACAGAATGCTATAAGAGAGGAATGCGTCAGGCCAACATATCTCCAGATTTAGCCTTGAAAAAACGATCCAAAGAAATTGTTGACTCGTGAGAGATGTGTTGTCGTCTAAACGACCATGCATCTCTACAATCTCCTGTATAATCCAGATGATCTTTCCCATCACAGATATCGCATACAAAATACGCCGATGTCCTAGCTTTCGCCAGTCAACTGTACGTCAAAGTCGGTCGAACCCTTACCTTTACACTCCGACACCCTCTTTCTCACCTTTGCCCCGCTCCTCTACACACCTCCTACGAGGATTCCACGTTACCGAAGGTTATCACTTCGAAATATATTTCTGCACCTTTGTTATTGTAACCCCGTTCAATTTAATTCATTCTATAGAGATTATATGCAGAATTTAGTTCCTCATTCATCGATCAGGAGTGGGAGTATTTCCATTCATTAATTTTCAATAAATGTTCATAACGAGTTTGTTCAGTTTTTTACAAAGGTCTTGGCTTAGACTGCCCCCTGAGGGGAGGCATTTATTCCTGAAAAGGCTGCTGCAGTTTCTTCCGAGGGTCATTGCCGCTATAGCGATGAAACCGTAAGCTTTTAGATGGGGAATTATATCGGAAAAACTGAGCTTGTTTAGCCCAAGTACTACAAGGTCGTGTGATTCTTCATAAAATGTAAGAAGATGAGATGGCCAATCTCGCCTAGATCACACGGAACTAAAAATACAATTAACAATACGATTGGCCTCTCCTTATTCGCATCACCCCCGCCTAAATGAACTCGTAAGAAAAGTCTCCATTAATTGACATTATCATGCCTAACCATGCTTTTCTCCCAGCAGCTTTGTGATATGTAGCGTACCATGATTCGTCAATTTCAATAGTGAAAAAAGGACTCATTTGTATCTTTAAATTTTCCATTGTAACATGGGAAGAGAAAGAGGGAGGAATCGAAAAGAAGTGATGATATCCATGAAATGATACTGATAAGATTGAATATGCACGGATAAACTGATTGTTGATGCTGATGTACTCAGTACGCTTAAAATACAACCTGATGACTATTACCGAAATGAATCATTCAATGATGACTAATGACTAATGAAATGAATTATATAATTTAATCAGTATAATTTTTCTCAGCAGTTAGGGCAGTGTTTACCAAGTATCTAATTTAAATAATTCCTAAAAGAACACTCCTTTGCGCGTGTAAAACATTCAACATCGATAACCGATACTTCAGCGGTGGAGATAAGATAACCTGAAGAAACAAAAGAACGATGAATCCAGTGGTAGAATGGTAATCATGAAATCATGAAACCTCAACACTGGCGATAACGGAGGAAAGTTAAAAACCTAAAACATTGAGATCGTTACAAGGTTACGAAACATGGTGGAAAAAAGATACAATTTTGACAAATTTTAACTTAATGAATGGTGAATTCAAATAAAAAATAAAAAAGTCTGAACATTAAAATTTATAATAACCTCAGTAGTTCTTGGTATACAGTTTCTAAGATGTGCACCCTCACTGAGCGAATTGGCAAACATCATGCGCTGCTGGTTGATAGCGGGTTGGGATGCTAACTTGCTCTTGCTTTAGCGGGTTGTGTGGTACAAATACGGTGCTGGCATAGTGGGCTAAGGTGGAAAGACGCTGTTGGTATAGTGGGTTAAGGTGCAAATACGGTGCTGGTATAGTGGGTTAAGGTGCAAATACGGTGCTGGCATAGTGGGCTAGGGTGGAAAGACGCTGTTGGTATAGTGGGTTAAGGTGCAAATACGGTGCTAGCATAGTGGGCTAAGGTGGAAAGACGCTGTTGGTATAGTGGGTTAAGGTACAAATACGGTGCTGGCATAGTGGGCTAGGGTGGAAAGACGCTGTTGGTATAGTGGGTTAAGGGGCAAATACGGTGCTGGCATAGTGGGCTAAGGTGGAAAGACGCTGTTGGTATAGTGGGTTAAGGTGCAAATACGGTGCTGGCATAGTGGGCTAAGGTGGAAAGACGCTGTTGGTATAGTGGGTTAAGGTGCAAATACGGTGCTGGCATAGTGGGCTAAGGTGGAAAGACGCTGTTGGTATAGTGGGTTAAGGTGCAAATACGGTGCTGGCATAGTGGGCTAAGGTGGAAAGACGCTGCTGGTATAGTGGGTTAAGGTGCAAATACGGTGCTGGCATAGTGGGCTAAGGTGGAAAGACGCTGTTGGTATAGTGGGTTAAGGTGCAAATACGGTGCTGGCATAGTGGGCTAAGGTGGAAAGACGCTGTTGGTATAGTGGGTTAAGGTGCAAATACGGTGCTGGCATAGTGGGCTAAGGTGGAAAGACGCTGCTGGTATAGTGGGTTAAGGTGCAAATACGGTGCTGGCATAGTGGGCTAAGGTGGAAAGACGCTGTTGGTATAGTGGGTTAAGGGGCAAATACGGTGCTGGCATAGTGGGCTAAGGTGGAAAGACGCTGTTGGTATAGTGGGTTAAGGTGCAAATACGGTGCTGGCATAGTGGGCTAAGGTGGAAAGACGCTGTTGGTATAGTGGGTTAAGGTGCAAATACGGTGCTGGCATAGTGGGCTAAGGTGGAAAGACGCTGTTGGTATAGTGGGTTAAGGTGCAAATACGGTGCTGGCATAGTGGGCTAAGGTGGAAAGACGCTGCTGGTATAGTGAGTTAAGGTGCAAATACGGTGCTGGCATAGTGGGCTAAGGTGGAAAGACGCTGTTGGTATAGTGGGTTAAGGTGCAAATACGGTGCTGGCATAGTGGGCTAAGGTGGAAAGACGCTGTTGGTATAGTGGGTTAAGGTGCAAATACGGTGCTGGCATAGTGGGCTAAGGTGGAAAGACGCTGCTGGTATAGTGGGTTAAGGTGCAAATACGGTGCTGGCATAGTGGGCTAAGGTGGAAAGACGCTGTTGGTATAGTGGGTTAAGGGGCAAAGACGCTGTTGGTTTAGCGTATTGTGGAGAAAATATTCTGATGTTTCAACGTGTTGTGGTGCAAATAAGCTGATAGTATAGCAGGTTGTGGCACAAAAATGCAGCTGATATGGCGGGTTGTGATGCAATATGGCAACAGTAAGCACCACATAACTCGCTACTCAAAAACGCGGTCGCGGTCGCCATTAGCCTCTCGGCCCGAGCCTGTCATCTGGTGGGGCCAGGCTGCCTCCGGTCCAGGCCCGTCATCTGGTCCAGCTTATCCGGCGCCGTCCGTTCGGCTGACCACTTACCGGACCGTCCGCTTCGCTGCGCACTGCTCCGATTTATGCGTGTGTGCTTTACGAGTTCTTTTTAGCGTAAGGTCGTGCGTGGGGCGCAGATGTGGTCCTGCGACGTTGTGCCTGTAATTGCAATGATTTTACATTATAATAAACTTTTCAGAAATTCGTTTTGTGCCTATGGGTGAAGTTCTAGCACGGTGCACAAAACTTTTAGCTCAAGCTTTTTCTGTTTATTTATCGCCGATATTTTTTCGGTATTTATTACTTAGACGATAATTTTCGCGGTAGTTTCAAAACATCTCACAAGTAATTCTGTTATGTCGTTTGAGATTAGTGTACTTCATCGACGGTAATCGAGACAGTTTTAGATCAAGACCTGCAGCAGTTAAGTCTTAGCTTGAAAGAACTTTAATCGAAATACCTCAAAGGATAGAAATAATTATGTAGTTACGAATGTCACTTCAGCAGTAGTTTTTAAGTTAAGGTTGATAAGACCAAATAAAACTTCACTAACGGCTATCAAACGTTTTTATATTCCAGTTTTATTATCTGTTACGTCATTTGTGACGGTCGCGATTAATTGGTAATTCATAAACATATTCCGGCACCGCCTTCACTAATGTTCTTATGGGCTAGACCAAAATTCTGTAGTGGCTCCAGCCGTTGACAGAGTGATATCAGTGATAGAGAATTCTTAATTAAGAAGAGGAATGCGTTCTAGCTTCAAGATAGGTACGGTTTGGACTTTCAACCCTATTTTCTAACCCCCTTGTGCCCATTCACCCACCACCCTCACATCCCGATGGGTGCGGAGACGAGGCGGTCAGCTGATGGAGACAGAGCTGCCCGCGACCCACTGCGCGTGCAATCATGACCGTGTCCGCCAATTCGGATTATGGAAATTATAAATCCAAATTCAATGACCAACGCTTTTAAGCCCACGGGGGCGATATTATTTATCGAAGTTCATTCAAGCAGATGAGATGATCGTAAAATCAATAGGATATTTAGTACTTAAAATAAAAACTTTTTAATTTGATCAAAAAATGCATACAGGAGTGCATGCACGACACCGCGCCCTCAAGTTTACGTTCGAACCAATCTTAACCCAAGAAAATGGGATTGTTCTGAAATGACTACGACAGTTTTAGAAAATTTAGACAAATTGACGTATTTCATTTTTGAAAATGAATGCATAACTCACGGTTACTCTCTTATTTTCATGAGATCATGGAGGAATGCTCGGAGGAGGTGTGTGCAAGGCTAGCATCATTCCTGACGACGCAATAGCTGTCAAGGATTCGGGTGCGGTGTAGAAGTAAATCCTGCACTATAGTGTAATCGCAGATGAGATGCTTTTCATTTGAAATTGACTCTATATTGTTTAATAAATATCACACAAAAAATATAATTATAGCAGAAATTCGATATTTGAAGTAATATATTGGGGTCAAAATAACTAAAAAAATCCAAATCACTCCATAGGAAGAAGCCATTACCTTTTTTAATGTGTTTATGTTGATTTAGGATTAAAAGTGTGGTCATTGTTACATTTCTTTCTAACTTATAACGAAGATAAACACACATTTTTACTGTTTTACTCGCAGTAAAATGTGTCGCAGTTTATACCTATTGTGGTACATACACCTATTAGATATAAGGCCCTTTCTATGAGAGACTTTTCAAAAACCTTCAAGTCGACTTTTTAAATCAAGTTGTTGGATACATACGGCTCTTGTTTTTTTCCTGTACAGCGGGCTTGCTCGCGTCAGTGAACGGTGAGCGATGTTGCGGTCAGTGAACTGATGCATGTTGCACCACGTGTTGTGCCACGTGGCACGTGATCATGTGTGGTTGCGCCATGATCATGTGTGGTCGTACTGGCGAGTACACGTACTCATGTTCAGCGAGGTCAACGTTCCTACGTACAGCCAAGTCTGCATGGCTTAGTGCTGCCAAATCTATATATCCCCATGCAGTCGAATCTACTTATTCAAGTGCCATTAATCACGTTCACACATGCAGCCAAGTCTACCTCCCACGTGCACCAAGTTCACATACCTCCTTGCAGCCAAGTCAACGTACCTCCTTGCAGCCAAGTCTACATACCTATTTTCAGCCAAGTCCACATACATCTTTGCAGCCAAGTCCACATACCTCCTTGCAGCCAAGTCCACATACTCGCGTACACTTAAGCTCACGAACCCAAACACAGTCACGCAACTCGAATCGATTTTTCACGTCCGAAACACGATTGCAAGCAGAATGGATTTCCAAAATGGATTTCCAAAATGACCAAAATGGATGGATTTCCACCGAATTAGAATTCCTCTTTTGATGTTAAGATAAATTGTAGAGTTCAATGTAATCCACTGCAAGAAGTTTCGTCTTTGTTGGGCTTAGAGATGTGAGCGACGCGTAAAATGAACTACTTTAGTGTGGGTGCGCACTTGAGCTGCTGGATACGGTCGTGTGCTGTCTTTCCATCTCACTTGGCCGTCATATGTACAGCTATTTTTCTGCCTTATAATAACTGTGGAAGGCATATATGAGTGCTCAGTATTTCGAGATTAACGCTCGGTAAATTGGGTGATCGCAGCGGCTTTATTTGGGCATAGGCTGCTGTAGTATGTCGCTGCTGGTCACAGCATAATAAAAATTGTCTGTGCTGAATTCAAAAATGCTTTTAAATATTTCCCAGCAGTTTATTCTAGTACTTTTAAAGTTTATTTTCTGCCTCTGACTTATAGTTCCTTCCTTAACGAAAGTCTAACGATGTTTACAGTGTACTCAAATATTTTTTACAATCGCAGTCAAAATAATTAGATGCGGGAAAATTACTAGGTACGATTATAAGTTGAATGAAAATGATAAAGGAAAACAGAGCAATTTTGTTTCACTTATTTTACTCAATAATTTCTCTCCGAAAACTGCCCTGCAATATGGCTGCGCGATCCTTTTGCACGGGATATAGTCGCGACAACACAGAGAAGACATCGTGAAATTTAAACAAGACAGCGTTAAATAAAATTTCTCATGGAAACCGTGATCAATTGTAATTTTGATTTATCGTACAATTATTTTCCTTCAATTTGGAGCAGAGCAAGAGTTGTGCGGGTACCACCGTTCCATCGCCGTTTTTTACTGTTCGTTATTTGAGGCTGTTGAGTCAAACTCTCTAGCCCTCGCGTTAACTGCTTTACCGGGAAACGTACCAATATACTTTTCATTTAAAATAGAGAAGACATTCAAAGAACAAAGGATTTTTTTACCGAATGTTCAATACATGTCAGCGATATCTATGCTTCCACGAAAAAAATTTCCATTTCGATTTTAATGTTCTTGGAACATTCAACATTTTACGAAAGGAATTAAATTAAAGCAGTTAAACAAAGTTCAGATTGACAAAGTTCAGATTCGCATTTTCATGCTACCTAAAGTTCAGTTTTTCAAAGCATCTACACATAGAATCATTCGGAAGTTTATCAATTCTGACGTTTCAGTTTGAAAACCATCGACATTACTTCGAGGCTGGCTGTTCCAAATTCCAACCAACTTTACTCCTACACTAAACCTCACGCCTCATCTCTATAAATTACAATTTAACTCAACTAAATGCTGTCTGTCAGCGTCTCACATCTCCTATCTATTTACTCTCTCCGCCACAGCCTCAAATCAGAACTAATTACAGTGGCTCATTTTACCGACTTCCAAGCCCCGGGGCCAAATATTCAAATATTTCACCTAGTCTTAGCGGAACAACTATCCAAGTAAGTTGTTCTAAGTCAACTAGACCTCTAAACAGCGCGTGAATTGTTCAAAAATCCGACCCCCGTTCGGTGGCCCCCTCCCAGCTGGGCTCTCATAGGCGTAGCGTGGCTTCACCTGCACAGGCGTGTTGAGTGGCGCAGCATAGCTCCGCATCTCATCTCTCAATCCTCTTTGCGAGGACAAGAAAGGAAAATCTGCACGTAAGTAGATGTGATGCTGAGCCAAGAGCTCCGCTCTCCGGCTTATAGTTTTTCGATTGACCTCGGAAATGATATGCCGAACTTGCCGCCTGCATCCAACGCTCTGCCTTGAATAACGTCGGGGTCCTCGCCCTAATTCCTCGCGATTGGCGATGTTACAAAGAGTCAACACTGCCATTGACTGATATTAATGTGTCAGCGAACTGTGTTGTACTGCAATACTATGTGTTGTGCTGCAACACAATGTTTGGAGGGGTATTTGTGCACTGGTTATTGCTGTAACAGTGAACGTGGAACAGCGTGAACTCAAGCATGTAAGTTTACTTTTAAGCCTCTTGTGAGGAGTGGGTTTGCAATTAATGGTAAGCACGGACGAAGAATAGTGGCACTAGTGCGCACGATGATCGGCGTGAGCGAAAAACAGCGACAACGCCGAGGCCGCACAAGGAGCGCTCGGTACCGCTAATCTCGGGTGTTAGAGGCAACAAATCTGGATTGCTGGAGTATGAAGTTGGACACGGAACAAAGTGAAATTTAGATGATCTGTCCGTAAGGAGCTTATGGACAGTTGCTTTAGGCGCAGCCCGCCAGCATCCTCCGAGGTGCCGGGAGATAGGATCCTTTTTATGTTTCAGAAGATGAAGCGCGGGCTTTGCGGCGGCGGTGAGAGGGCAGAGATCAGCGTGTCCCGGCCGCCTCTTCAGGGGAGAAATTTGTGACAAGGTCGTGTATGAATTAAAGCCTCTTGTACTGAGTAAACGCCCAAATTTCACTGCTCTATATTATTTTCAGTTCTCGCAACGTATAGACTTTGGAGTGTTGAAATTGGAGTCGAAAGTCTTACGTGAATTAGGAATAGAATAAATTCTAAAATTAAAATGCGTTGCTGAGAGTTTATGCTTATAGATTCAATTAGATAAAGATTAATTTTATTTTAGTTTTCAAACGTTTGATAAAACATATATACGTTTTTTATCTCGATAATAGTATTATTGAAATGTTCACTTCAGTAAGAATTATGAACAGAGAACCATTAACTTTATGAGAAAGTTAAGGGGTTGAGTGCCACAAACTTCATCATATATTTTACTTCTCGCACAATTAATTTACCTTGACAATAAATATTCTAAGCTACTTGCTAGTAGCGTAATGAGACGAGATTAATGGCCATACCTCTGATGTGGGAGACATCACCAATGTAAGTAAGAAATTACATCCAATATTTCCTTTTTACAAATGCCTGCAAATGTTTCCTCGTTTTAACATAATTTGTGTCAGTGACTAGTTTTGGTAGTGCAAATATGATGGTGATGTGTGAAAAATTTACGAGCACCATTGGACGTGTCAGAGTGAATTTTAGCGAAGAGGATGGAAATTATAAGTACAAATGTGAGAATATTTCAAAAGACGCTAAGCTATATATGATTGGACATTATTTGGAGAACGGGATTCGATACACGTTTTCTAAAATGTTTTATTTTAACTATATTGGACACCAAAATCAATGCATTTTTAAAAAAAATATTATACACGCAATTTTAAAAGTGATTTTATTCCCGTTGCCTCCGTGGGAAAATTGGGACGCTCATTCTGTTACAGCAACACATGCCAGTGATGCGTGCGTGTGGCTGCAGACTGGTATGCCCAAAAAATATCCATTTACAACTTTGAAAGCAGCCCCTGCCCTTCCTCCCGTTCCGGACTACCAAGAAAGCAGGTTCCTGAGAGAAACTTCTGGCCGCACTGAAAGAATCCTGATTCGAAAAGAAGCATTAGATTTAGCCATACCAACATCGCACTTGAGAAAAACATTCTGTTCATTTTTTAAAGTCATTGTGATAGCTATTCAGCATCAGAAGGATCTGATAATTCTAGCTCGATGTGTACCCCCCAAAAAACTCTGGTCACGAATGCCATAAATCAGAAAGTCCTAGATTTCAACTCTAAATTTTAGGATTGAGCATCAGAGCTGGGACACGGGATGGTCAGGGACGGAAGCACATTTAGGTTGGTGGGGGTGTCTCCAAGATCTTTCGTAGCCTTTATGAAGAGTTTAGATACGACCTGCACAATACGATTCGATTTTTGCGCCAAGACATCCAGACAATGTGATGTTGTGAGGGACCTTTCGTGGCAAAAACGTCAGACACGTCAATGTTACTATCAAACGAATTGAATTATAATTATTTGAAAAATTGGAATGCGAGTAGGAGTGATTTTTTTAAAGAACAGATAAGTGAAGCTATGACATAAATTACCCAATAATTAGTATCTACTATATATTCTCCAGCGTCTTCACAATTTTGGGGATTTGAGGGGGAAATTTTTCCAGTGACTGAGACAGTTAAAAGTTCATAACATGGACATAATAATGGCCGGGTTGAATGCGTCCTATATCAACATGGGCCGTTTTGTCGAGCCTCGACATATGTGGTCGTGTTAGAGTGACATTTGCCAACGTAGTCAATTGACAACTCATTGAAGTAAGTGGCATGCCACTTTTTTTGGACGCTGTGTAAATCATTCACACGAACTTAAATTATAGAACTGTAACACTTGTTTTTGTGGTATCATGTTTTTTGAAGAGCGCCACACCAGAGTGAAATGTGTTTTGATCTCATTCTACTAGCATCAAGTCTCGTGTTCCTAGCGATCATAATTCTGAGTGGCTGTCAAGTGACTTGTGTTCGATTCTTCATTCGTAGTGGAAGAAATGTGCGTAAAATTCCAGTAGTAGGAGAAAATCTAGAGCTACGCACTTAATAACAGAGCCTCTGGAGCAAGAGACCGAGAAGCTTCATTTATTCATAAACACCCCGGGATTAAAATAACCCATTTTTTCTGATCCACACACAGAAACACCATCTGGTGTCTCCTGCTTCACACCTGCTTTTGCCACACACGCAAGCGAACGTTCCCTCGGAGTCCCGTGCCGCTATCACAGCGCCAAGGGCTGTGAGGGCAGCAAAGCAGAAGGCGGTGCGTCACAAGCCAATTCTCTAGCGCGATCTTTGAGCCGTGGCGGGTGTGAGAGATCTGCCCTAAGATCCCCCACCTGGGGTTCCTAATCCCCCCTTCAATATGGGATTACTGAGGTTTTGCACTTCGTAATCAAAGCATCCAATAGAGCCGCAGACGACACGGGAGCTGTGAGGGATGCGCATCTTTGCATCGGCGCTCTGGCTGAGAGCCTTGCGGGATTGTGTTGCTGTTTGTGTTGCGTCAGTGTTGTTGCCTGTAGCGCAGCACAACTGCAGTTTGTATTGTATCAGAGTTATCTTTATTGCATTAGTGTTATCTGTGTTGAGTAAGTTAGGTTACCTTCGTTGTGTCAGTGTTTTTGCCTGTGCTTCCACAGTATTGTCTCAGTGTTTCTCTTTCCGATGCATCTGTGTTGCAAGTTTCAGTTATACTGGTGCAAATTACAATTTGAATGTTGATGTTGTATTTATGTAGCTTAGTGTTATCAGTAATGATGTTGCTCCATAATGATGCATTGATGCTCACTGATCATGTTTTTGACGTTCATTGTTCATGGTTTTGGTGCATAATTTTATTAATTCTCGGCAGATCATGTTTTTAAAGTTCAGTATCTCGACGTTTTTGTTACCTGAGTGTTAGTGATGCATTTTATGCCATATTCTCACGCCTCAGGGTTAAATTTCTGACACTTTTGTTGTCTCAGTTTTTAACAAGTTTATTTTTCAGAGGAATACAATTATTGGATCTATGGGAGCTAACGATCTCTGGAGGAAGTTGTGAGGTCCGAGGCTAAAGATGAGGTCGACCGTAATTCTGTTGAAAGGAAATAGATTTTTGTTTTATTCCGGACAGTCTTTATTTCGCTTCACTGCTGTCTTTTTCTTCAGCACCTATTTCTTTCTTCTTTAACTTGTATCTTTATTCAAAAACTTTTTTAATTTTGTTGTTTTTATGTGCACAGTGTGGGAACACGTTTTGTGCATTGATTATCCTCTCTCTCGCGCTCTTAGTTCAACACTAATTAGTGCCTTCCTCCTTCCTCTCTTGAGAACACCTTTGTGGTGGCTTGTTAGGCATTAACTAACTTATATGCTAACCTTCTAACAGTTGCAAAGTCTCAACACTGTGTATTTAAGTCAGCATAAATGTAGTTTATGCCCACTCTGCTTGTTTCTCCTCTCTTACTCCATGGCAATGTATTCTTTTTGCCAAAGTTGATTGGTTGTTTTTATTTCCCCGATGCTACCTCCTTAGTTTGTTTTTACAGTATGGTCTTTTTACCGAACTTCATGAGTAAAATGTACTAATTCAGTTCACTCTTTCCCTTTTCCTGTTAATTTTTCTAACACTTTGGTTGCAACGTGAGCAGCCGGTTGTCACGAAAAGAATTTTCAGAAGTCTGCTGACCGATCGACCAGTAGTGACAAACTTAATTTTCATAAGTACTTAATCAGCGCTAAATGAAGGCACGGTCCAGTTTCTGATGGCTGTTTCCAAAATTGCTCACTTCAATTGACTTTAAATTTAATTTGAATATTGAACTCCAGTTTGACCAATACGGCCAACGTATTAACGATCACAGTCCAATCAATTGTCATGACTCACACCGGGAAACCACAAAACAATTCCGTGCTATCAATCCTCTTGCCTAAGTTCTTACTTCGCTCGCATCTTTGATACGCGTGCCACCTCTCATCAGTGAAGCAATTCCTCGACCTCCCCACAACGCTGAACCAAATCTTCCACTTCCCACAACACTGAATCCTTCCCTCTAAATCCCGACAAAACCAAATCCTCCCCAGTACCGCCGAAAAATACAGAACTGTTTCCTCCTTCACCCCACAACGCTGAACGTTTCCTCAACTTCTCACTACGCTAAACCGTTTCATCACCTTTTCACAAAGCTGAACCTTACCCTCTGCCCCCCTCCCCCATAACACTGACGCAGCTGAACCCTCCCCTCTACCTCCCCACGACGTCGAACGTTTCCCGCAACCCCCACACAGCCCCGTTTCCAGGGAGTAGCGGCGGGATCGCGGCGATGACGGATGGAGCGGTGGGTGTCGTTTGTATTCCTCAATATGCCATTAGCTGGTCTACGTCCTGCAGCGCTGCCAACTCCCGCTTGCCTCTGAGGGATGCACCGCTCTGTGCCGGTAACTCGGCCAATCTCAGAAGCGGCCGCGACTTTTTCGTCTTGATTTTTATGAAGCCTGGCACTTGAGAGCGCATCACCCGTGTTTCTGGTGTGGTTTCCGATTTTATTTTGGTGCACCATCCGTGTTTCTGGTGCGGTTTTCGTTTTCATTTTGGTGCAACATCCGTGTTTCTGGTGCGGTTTCTCTTTTTATTTTGATGCACCATCCGTGTTTCTTGTGTGGCTTTGCGTCTGAATTTGATGAGTGTTTGGATGGTGATGCAATGATGGTGTTGCAATAGGCTTCGTGTTTCTGTGATGTTCGTGGCCATATCGATGTGGTGGTGGCGTTGTTGTAATGTTGACATGGTGTTTGTGAGGTGTTGTGACGTTAGTGTTGCTGAGGTGTTAGTGTTTTTGTGATGTTAGTGCTGCTGTGCATCCTAATTTTTATGACGAAATACATCAATCAAACATGCGCATGTAAGCATCCATCCCGTCACTAAAATGTCACTGACAGGCACTCAGTAATTTTAATTTTTATACCTCTTGCTAGTCCGCATTTGCTCGTGTGATCTTTGAGTGTACTGAATATTACATACTCGAAACAGTACCAGTGTGTGTTAAATATTCTGGTAATATTGAACAATTAAACTGTTATTCACGAAAGCACAAAATAATTTGAACGTTTTTGGTACACGGCTGAAAGCATCACCTAATTTACCAATTATTCCACCTGCGTATTTTCCTTGTGCAAAGTTTGCAAAATACCTTTGTTAAAGGTTCGGCCATTTTTCCAAATTAAAATAGATTTCCAACGTGGTTCCATCCAAACTCTAAATGAATTTGATTCCAGCATACATAGCTTTTCCCATTCGAAGAGTTAGAATTAGAATTAGAATTTTTGTCAATCACTTCCCTGATTCTCGACATCAAATCTAGCAACACTGAATTTGAGATGAACTTTTGTTAGGGGAAGTTTGATCCGCCTTGAGGATCGTTTCGTTAATGCGATGGCCTTTGAGCCGAAAATTCCTTCCTCCTTCCCGTGCATCGAAGTGGCGCGAAGAGGCATGCGAGGTGATGAATGAGTGCCAAAATTTGGATCATTTGTATCCTGAAATGGGTCATTACAGCGAACCTACTGCCGGGAGCAAGAAGTTCATTCATCAGGCAGCAGCTCGAGCGTACTCCCTATCAGCTGCGGCGACTCCTCCCCTCACCCAGGGGTGATGGTGCTGGGGCCAGGATGTTATCATGCTGTGGACAAGGTTTTTCTGGAAACCATTATGCTGTGGGACAAGGTGGTACGGGAAGTCATTATGCTGTGGAACAAGGTGGTACGGGAAATCATTATGCTGTGGACAAGGTGTTTCTGGAAGTCATTATGCTGTGGAACAAGGTGGTACGGGAAATCATTATGCTGTGGACAAGGTGTTTCTGGAAGTCTTTATGCTGTGAGACAAGGTTATACGGAAAGTCATTGTGGTATGGGTTGTTATTATGTTGTGGAACAATGTGGTACTGAAAGCGTTGTGCTGCGGGTCAAGGTGAATCGGGAATAAAATTATGTATTCAAACAATATAAAAATAAAGGTAGTTTAAATGCAAAGAGCCACGGCGGACGCGGAAGTAGTGATCACACTAAAAGTAATAGTGGACACATGTGAGGTAAACTGGGAAAAATCTTTTAAAGCGATGGTTGAAAGAAGCTAATGGTGAGGTCCAAAGAGGATTTGAACGTCGTTTTTGCTCAGAACTATCGCATACATAGATTGTAAAAACACACAATGAGGTGCAGGAAATTGTCCTACGTCACTTAATGGCTAAGAACGTCGGAAAAGGCTTATTCCAGAACGAAGGGGTAAGCCAACTTCTGTTGAAAACGCAAAACCTCAAACTAGACATCCGGAAATTACACTGTTATTGAAGGTACGTTAGAATAAAACGATGAAATTTCATAAGCAGGTAAATAAAAACGAAATGTAACGGAGACCATAAAAGAGGACCGCATGATTTAAAGCAGCTAGGTATTGGGAGTAATTATTCGCAGAAAAATACGGAATAATGAGACGGAGAGCAAAAATCGATAATGCTGCTTGAGGCACAAAGTGGAGTTAGGTTGGATCGATTACGGTGAGAGGCATCACGCCATGGATCGGAGATGTTAAATGACGGGTAAATAAGAGCTAGGGGGACGGATTATCAAACAATCAAAGTCGCAGCGATACAACTGGTACTGCAACTTTTTCTACGTGGACTTGACAAAGGCTTTTCGTAGACACATACGGTGTAGCCAAGTTGACTATAAGAACTTATATTGTCAGGTCCGCCGTTGCAATGAAGTAGATTGTTTGTTTAAGGGGACGGTTCGGGGTAAAAAAAAAGTCTGTAAGTTCTCGGTGGATTTTTCTGAGATATCTACCGTAGGTGTAAATTGTTATGAATATTTTTTTTATTTGTGCGTATTTTTCGTAACCATACATGAAAAAGATGTCGTGAACGTGGTTTCTCATCGAAGCCGTAATCGTAATTTTCATTAATGTCGCATTTATTCGTTGGCCGATTTCTGGAGGCAATTCTTTGATCGTATTATTCCTCGTCATTTTCTTCTTTACTTCAGGAATCTCAAGGTTGAGGATCGAGACGGAAGGCCTCATTTATTATATTTTCGTTATTTCATTAAAGATCGAAATATGCAGTGACTTTTCAACGTCATTAGTTGCAGTCAATCATAATATTACAACAAATCAAATAGGGCCTCATTAGGTAAATGATGAGATGGTTACAACGTAATTTAATGTTATGAAAATGACGTCTTCAAACTCAATTAATAAGAGGAATGACACATGTGGAAATAAGAAGCGACTAACGAAGTATACAGCATATTAAAGGTTCTAAATAATTACAATGCTACCAGATCTCGGTGATTGAGTCAATCCTTAACTGTTAGATGACATAAATCATAAGAATTCGCGCTATGACATTGAGATAAGTCGGTGAAGCCTTTTAACGTGAATTGATAGATGAAAATATGGATTGTCAACATATTGAGAAGTCTGACAAGAACATCTTAAATGAGGTGAAGCCTCGGAGTTGAATCATTTAATATAGAAACATACTAATAATTATAAGGAGCACATCTTAGCTGTGAGATGAGGTCTCGGCGCTGGGTAATCAACAGAGAAGTAAAGAACGTCTAGAAATTACATCGAACAAGGTTAATCTATGCCTAACACATGAAGTTACGAGGGGCTTGATGAGAATATAGATGAATACATGGATGATCATGGGATACTCAGCTGGGGTATTCCCGAATAGCGGTTGACAAGTCAAACACGACTTTGAGCTAACACTTCCCTTCCGCTCCACCCGCGAGGGTGTAAGCGGAGGTTCACACGACTTGCTATGTTGGCGGCCCAGGACCTTCTGCCGCTCGCGCACACTGCCCAGAGGGAGCTGAGAGACGCTGTCTCGAGTGCGAACAGACGCGTTACCTATTTTGAAACTTTACGTGGAGATATAACAGAAAATATCAAGTGTTGGGAGATGATTCGAATGGATTAAGCTTTATAATTAATAAGCAAGTAATTTATGTAGAATGAACAACATTTTAGGTCAACTAGGAAGGAGTTGAAATATACGCGAAGAATGGAAGCGTTTGGAAATGATCCTTGGTACAGGCGTTGTCTACGTGGCAGTGTGTCCGAAGTCCAATGGTGGTTCGTAGAGAGGGGGTGAGGTTCGCTGGTTGTTTCAAATGATGCTCGGCGGTTAGTGAAGCTTTGCTCGAAGCTTAGGTTGAAGAGTTCAGAAATGCTGCGTTCATCGTCGAGAACATATTGCCCAATATCGGGTCTTTTAGAAGATGATTGCTTGGCCAGAACAACCTTTTCTTAACGTTTTTTTTGAACACGGCGAAAGTCTGTCCCAGATGAATCACGACAAGATTATTTAAAAAAAAACATGAAAAAACATGTGTTGCGGAAAATCCTACTCCTCCTACAATTTTGAACTCAGAGAACTGAGAAAATATTTTCTAGATAGCAAATTGTCTTGTCCAGTGATCCGGTGCAAAAGTTTTTCGATTATTTGATTTTTTTAGTTTTGAGAACTTTTTTCCCTAAAAATGACCTTTTTTCCACTTTTTTGAATAATTTGCATCTAATTTTTGAGGTGAATTGAAATCAAAAAAAATTTTGCACCGGATCTATTTTCCCTCTCAAGCGCTATTGATTGGTATGCTCGCCATCTCTGTACCTTCAAAACTGTGGGAGGAGTAGGTTTTCGAAAATCAAAAAGTGAGTGTGCAGAAAAACCACTTTTCCAAAAAAAAATTTTTCGTTCTTTAATAATTTTTAAATTGAGTCTTATCAGCGATTCTGTACCTTCTTATGTACCTTCAAAACAGCGGGAAAAGATCCATATCAAAAAGTCAATAAATACAAGTTTCAGAACGGTTTTTTTAACAATTTTTTTTTTCAACGCTGGCTAATTTTTTTTTTCAATTACCTGTATTGCTTTGTAGCTCTTTTTCAGCCCTTTCGATTGATATAATTGCCATTGCTGTAGCTTTAAAACTCCGGGAGGCGTTTATGTTTACATAGCCAGCTAATTAGCGATGACTCAGCAGCCGGACTCAAAACAAACACTCAATTACACCATCATAATTTATCACTGAGTAATAGAATGTTTCGTTTGAGTACAAAAGCATTTCAAGTAAGGCCATGAATGAACTCTCATGCTATTCCCGTAAAGAAACACTCAATACTGACTCGTAATGGGGGGGAAGAGGGAGGTCACCCATCCATTGGTGTACCCCAAGGTCACACTAGTGAGCGTCTTTTACCCCGTCCAGAAGACTAACCAATTGACGTACTTGAAAGCCAATTATATCGTTGGATGCGCAAGAAAAATCTCTATAAGATGAGTTTATAAACAGAATATTGACCATAATTCGGAAATAGACCCGAACCGTGCCCTTAAAAATCCTGGGTTTGTATACCACATGCAGGCCGAGACGATCTCGGAGAGCGTAAAATGTTCGCTGTCTCGCATTCAAGCTCATAGGCTGAAGTGTTTCATCACGATTTGAAAATGTTCTGTGCTCTTCCTCTAGTCCTTAACGTCCAATCAATAAGTGCCTATTAGGAAGATTTAATAGAACGAGTTGTATAACGAGTTTAAATAGAATATAATGTTGTGATTCTACCCACGTCACGTATAAAAAAACGATCATTCGAAGGAGGACGCTCCGTTACTCGAATTGTTCGAAACAGCACAGAAATGTCGTAAGCCGCTGACGGTTATCAACCTTCTCTCCATCTATTAGCTTCTCTCCATCTTCGAAGAGGACACGAAAGAAGCGAGGATGTCGACCGACCGACGGGGTTGCCAGATTTCAATACTAGGAAGGTTCTACCATAAGTAGTGATTATGTTATTGTTCAGCAACTAACGTTTATTAGATCATGAGTACAATTATCATGAAGTGATATTTTCTATTTGCGAAATAATTAAATACGCTAGAGTTATTCGTAACACTCAATTGTGAATCAATTCATCTTAAAGATTCTAGCAACGTCATCGTACGATGCCAACTGCTTGGAAGTTCACAGCCCGCACAGTACCAGGCGACGCTGGTACTGGCATTAAGCTCCGGACCGCAAGATAGGGAGAAGGGTGCGCTTTTTGTCACCAAGTCTGCCTTCGGGCACGGCTTTGTCAAGTCTTTACCATGTGAAATCAAGTGTAACAGAAGACAACTATTAACGTAAATACATACCTAAGCGGTCCGCGGAGCATATAGAAACATCATCTCGGAATCCACCATTAAGATGAGTCTCATTCTATACATTTTCCCTTGGAGCGTCCCCATTACTATTTCTTCGTGCATTAGACTTAGATGAATGCCATCAGCATACATCAGTAATGTTACTTGTACCGTAAATTAGATGCGTTAGATTTCTTTTCATTGTCATTAAATTTGTATTAAGATAGGTAATAAACAATAATGTGTTTTAGCAGTATCATTTCCTGTTTATTAAGAGAGAGAGAGGTCAATCATCAAATTCTGTTCGGTTAATAATACTTTTCCTAATTAATAATTGATAATAATTGATTTGCTACCAATAATCTCATTAATTATATTAATTATAATGGAAGACATTGAAAAGTCTCAGTCTATTTTGATCTTTATTAACTAAAATAAAAGAATAGTGACCTTCTGTCACGACGAATACAGAAAGAAATGAAAGTAACGGAAAGAAACAACGATGAATTACGACAGAAAAGAAATGCCTCACGACAATTGGTGGAAACGATGTGATCAAAAGAAAGGCATCACAACAATAACGAGTTGTAATATTACGACAGGTTGTCCTGCTTTCGCAAATTCTCCCTTCAAATTGAAAGTTGAAAAATAATATGACTTGATTTACATGTATAATGTTCATTTTTGTCACGAAATATAAGAAAGGTGTGAAATATATCCAAGAGAAAAGATGAAAGAAATGAAAATGTGTTTATGCCATCGATTGAATAACTTCTTTTAACTTCATATATAATGAGTGAAAGTCAAATTAAGGAAATATATTTTATTGAATGTAGTGTTTGTTCAAAAATATGTCGTTGCAGACGGAACTACACGGGATCATCACAAATTCTGCCGCTCTACCTTACTATCGTTTTAACGTCGAATTCGCCTTCTATCTCTGTCATAGGCGCACAAATATTTATTTCATCGCTGGGTGTACTTTTTTCTGTCATTCATCGTTGTTAGTTGTGTATTTTTTAGAATTATTCTTGCTTCAAGTTGGTTTTCCCATGAATTAATCCTTGCACTTCATTCATTAATGAATTGTTAGTTAAATATTTTCCTCGCCATAAAAGTTGCAAGTATTCTCTCGCTTATGTTCTTGAAACACTGCTCCATCATTCCTAGTTACGTTCGAGTACATCGTCGATTGCACTCTTCGTTACTCTATTTTAAACGTGTCTCCAATGTTGACCCCTGTCTATGTGGTCTCTACTATGAGCCGTCCATCAGGTGACCGGTCTCCGACTCGGAATGTCCTGTTGGCGTTGACGAAGTTGTCGAGCGCGACCTCTCGGTCGAGGACTGTGGTCCGCACCCTCGTCTGGATGAAAGGGTTGACAAGGTTGTTCTCGCGCTGCTCGGTGAGGTCCCTCACCCTGGCTGTGTACTCCGGGCTGGGTGTTAGCAGGGGCATTCCGTCGCGGCTGCAATGGGAAAAGACTTGGTTCAACGAAATACGGTAACTCGATTTAGCAAAGTGGTGTGGTCCATCATAATTACTTCTTTAAAAAGCCTGCTGCAAATTAAAGCAAATCGGACTAATAATTTCTGTGCATTCATTTTTTAAATAAAATGGAGGCCTAAGAAAGGCCTATCAATTTGAGCAGCCCCTGAAGGCTACAAGACACGGACCGAAAACCCCTCAAGTGCTGAAATGCTGCTCTTGCGCCCCATCACGCATTTACTGTATGACCTTGTGACAACAACTCGAGAAGCTTCTCTTCTATAAGGAAACAGAAAAGTTGTCTATGGTAAATGCATAGTCTTTGACACATAAATAAAATTGACACATAAATATTGAAAATAGTATTCCAACGTATCGCAAACTTCTAGCGTTCCTGGGCAGCTAGTAAAGATGTCTACTGGGAGATGGGAACTTACACAAATAGTCGACTATTACAATAGCTATATGGCAAGAATGGCTAGAAGTATTATTTTTCTTTACGAATGAGTGAAAATTTAACAAATTTGAAACAAATGTTGAAAAAACTATGAAAATGTTCCACCGCGCATATTTCTACTCCAGATACAATTGCTCACCTCAGGGGAAAAATATCCGGGGTCTAAAAGTGGTGGATAGCGAGAAAAACTGAATCGTGAGTCTTTCTTGAAATCATCTACCTAAATACTCCTATAGGATAGGCGGGAGACAGACACGTAATGTACTCACTTTTGACGGACAAAAGAACATGATGACTCGACTGCTCACCAGTACAGCTTAGACAGAGGACAACCCACAACGTAGAGCAGGCGGCCCCGCAAGTTGAAGATCATCACCCCTCGGAACATCTCGTGCGTGTCCCAGTAGAACGTGCCGATGCCCTGCAAGAAATGCGTTGCTTTCATGCTCTTTTGAGGGCTAAAATACTTGGTGTACTTCACAGGCGATACTTGATGTCGATCAGTGATCGCTGGTCTCGTATTTTTTGTTTCTTTTGCGTACATAACTAAGTAGTCTTACTCAAGTGAGGATCGTTTTATAAATAAAACATGGTTTGAGAACTTTGCTTGGTGAACGAAATTTGTATGTTGAATATTACATCATTTAAGGTTCAAGACTTCCGAAGATGTACGTGTTTATGTGTCATTAATAGTGTTAATTCAGCGATTGAGAAATGGGGACTGTATCTATCTCGTGTTCTTTGATTATTGAAAATTGACACGTTGACTGCTTGGTGACCTACCAGTGGTCACTATTAGGATTCCATGATGCAAGCGGTTAAAAATTTAAGTTTTACTCTTACTTGATGGAAATCCAATGAAAGCACACTCCTGTAAATCGTCAGCTCATCTGAATATTGAAAAATTATTTTTTGTTTGACTTGAATGAGTATATGAACTTCAATTCAACTTACCGCAGTTAATGTGTTAAAAATCCTTCGTTAGCGTCAACATTTTAAGCGGCAGTAACGGGATGGAAAGTCTTGCATATTTTACAAATATCTCGGTCACCTGACATACACCCTACGCACCTGTCAAATGAAACATGTATAAAATACTTAGTTCAATAAATTTGTCTTTAACTTTTTACGCTATGAAGCGAACTACTCTCAATAATAAAACCCAGACACCTAATAATGGTTTTTCTTTTTGGTTGACTTCACTCAGCTCCAGTCGTGGGTACGCAACTTGCTGACCACTACTCAAGGAGCAGGAGAAAGGTCAGGAGCGTATTCATAAATCAATTCAGGAGCGTATTCATAAATTCAAGGAGCGTATTCATCAATCAACGGCAGTTTTCTGTTTTCTTTTTGATTAACTTACACTAATGATATGGTAAATTCAAGTTCAGTATGAGTTGCGTGCACTCACCATCATGATGGTGGTGAAGCTGGACGCCTCGTCTCGGAAGGTAGAGGCGCTGACGTAGGTCACAAACGGGCCGGGGCCGTCGCCAGGCATGAAGTCGGCGCTGAGGACATCCACCCCCACCGTGCGCGCCCGTCTGAGCTCATGCGCCAGTTCCCGTACGTACGTCCGCAGCAGCAGCCTCACGGGCAGGGGACACAGTGTTACTGATCCGCGCATTGCAGCGTTTTATTTCTCCGAACACTGATATGCTCGTTGTTCAACGAACACTGATATGATCGTTGTTCAACGAACACTGATATCGTCGTTGTTCAAATCATAGCATTTGATGCCTTTACAAATTATTTCTTGAGTAAAATAGCTAACATGAAGAAACACGAGCTGGGGACACAGTGTTACTGATCAGCGCATTGCAGCGTTTTACTTCTCCGTACACTGATATCCTCGTTGTTCAAATCATGGCATTTGACGCCTTTACAAATTCTTTCTTGAGTGAAATAGCGAACATGAAGAAATGCGCGCGATTGAAGAAGCATTTGCGACTTATAATTCGAGGGTGTATCTACTCGTCTGAACTGACATGTGTGCCGTTAGATAGATCATTTTTGCAACTTCTATTTTAATTAAGTGGAACAGACGCCTCAAATAATAATATGCGTGTCATGCAAAAATTATTTCAGCTACTAGCGCGTTGTGAGATACTTTCGCGTGATGAAGCTGTGTCGAACGAGCAATTCTGAGCATCATAGTTAGTGACCACATCCGTGGCCGTCGTAAATTCTCGCAGAAATTCTGCAACATAATCGTAGAATCCAGAGACCAATATCAGCGGAAATATAGCTTCATTTCCAAAAAGTAGATTTTTATCGAGAATCCGCTCAAATCCCGTATCTTGATGAAACGTTCTTCTACAGAACATGAAATTTAAGCCAATGTTCGAAAGTTGTTGTTGATTTCATTGATTTACACTTGGACTGTATTTCTATTATAAAAACGAAAACTGAATATAAAATTAGTCTATTTGCTTTATGAACACATTTCACTAACTCACAATTCTTCTATAGTACTGGGGATTTCAACTGCTACATAAATACCAGTGCATCGATGGCAACACGTGAACTTATGTGTATCTTTCCTTCAGGAAACATGATAGGCTCACACTCACTTGGTCAAGTCCTGCAGCTCTGCATTTTTGTCGGTGTTCACGATGATCTTCTCGTAAAACACGGCTTGGACGAAACCGGACACGTGAACGCCAAGTCCGCCGTCGTGATATGTCCGGGACACTTCAGGAACAATTACGTCCCTGCCCTGACGTGTCCTGTTGTCCCGGAGTAGCCACTTGTCCCAGTCTCCTTCCTGGGGCCTCAAAATGTGTTCATAGAATTCCCTGATTCACTGGATACTCGTAATTATTTTTGAATATCAGGTTGATTTTAATTTAGTTAAATCCTTCCTACCTACAACGAAGGTGTTCTCAAGAGAGGAAGGAGGATTGAATCCTATAGGGTTAAATTAAGAAAACGCGCAATCAGCACTCAAGTTGTCCCCCCGCTGTGCATAGCAACAGCAGGATCAAAGAAAGTTATAAACAAGATAAAAGTTAGAAAATAACGCATCAGAGATTGAAAAAGGACAGCAGTGAACCGAAAACGGTATTCTGCAACCCAAAAAAGTAACGATTTTATTACAAACGAACTTTCAGCTCAGGATCTTGTATTTTTTACTTAGTAGAACTTATTTACACAGGTGCAATGATTGGATCTTCCTGAGGAGAATTTATTTCAAACTTATACGTCCTGGAGGTAATATATAAAGTAATTAGTGATAATCATTCGAGAATACTGGACATTAGCAACTCGTATCGGGAAAGGGATATCTGAATGCACGAACGCTTCTTTTCTTGCACCTCAAATCTCAAGCGATGCTAAACTCTGCACTGTCAATATGCTGTAAAGTATCAGGTTTTCTGTTTGCTTGGTTCATTCCTCTATTTCTGGCCGGTTAAGATGCCTTCTTCTGCTGTTGAAGAAAGAAAGATGTTGAATCCAAACTTCCAGAGATGCTTCCACCAACCGTAATGAATGCACGCCATTTTATTGAGAATCGTGGAAACATAACTATTTCGTTTTTTCAACAATCACCAAACAACTTTTAAGAGCCAGTACCATGGAAGATGTTACACTGGTCAAAATATCATGTATGTTTTGCATCACTGTGCACAATATTTCTACGGGTTCAATAGACCATTGTATCTCATCGAAGCGCATTCGTGCCTAAGACGATGGTGAATTGGTAATCCAACAATTTCAGGCTTGAAGAAACTTCCAAAATATATGCGAAATAATATATATGCTTTATTAGTCAGCTCTGGAGTCCCTTAAATGACAATTTTATAGTTATTCAAAATTTGTAACGCCTCCTAATCATAAAGCCAGTGCATATTGAAGCGTTTAAATCATTTTTTTAATTCTCTACTTGATATTGCTTTTGTAGTTCAGTTTTTAACCGTTGAGCGTACAGTACTGTTGCTTGGATTCAGTACCTTAATCGCTTAATATAGCTCTCCAATGATTCATTACCTTAATTGCTAAAAATACTACTTCAATGTTTCAGTATCTTTTAATAGGATACCACTCTAATGGTTAAAGATGATTCAGCATTTTAGAAGTCCTCAAACACCTCGTTGTAAAGTTCATTTATACGTTTTTCTTAACCAGCTAATCTGCTGCTGGATCACAAAACAGTAAACACTTGAAACAACGATAAATCCTTTGAAATAATCAGGTGCAGACCTCATCGTTCATCCAGTACCGCACGGCCTGCCGAGCCACAGCTCTGCTCATCATCCAGCCGTAGTAAGGGTACGCCTCCACCCTCCTCAGCCGGCTAGTGTCACCTGCCACGCCGCTCACGCTGTTGTAGCTGAAGGCGTTCACGGCCAGGATGCTCGGGTCAGCGTCCAGCAGCCAAGACGTTTCTTGGAAATATCTGTGTCAAAATCCCATTTAGTTCTTTGAATTTTGTTCCTTCCACGGACAAAGCATAAAAAAGTTTTTAGTTGTAGAAGAACGAGGGAGAAAAGTAAGCCTTTTTAGTTTAAATAGTACTTGCAAGATATTACTAAGGATGTTTCTCCTTTTACTCGAGGACATTGGGAGGTACCTGATGATATCAGGAGACACAATCAAGTCGTCTTCCAAAATGACCGCTTTGTCACAATTTGCGAAGACGTCGAACACAGACTCGAGTGCAAATCGGACGTTCGTGTTGGGACGAACGTTGCTTCCTGGTCGCCCTTGAGGCTTGTGGACCACAAAGGGCACTCCGAGCACCTGGGCAAGGGCTACAACCTCTTCCTGGATGCCATCGATGACTAACAGCAGCTCCGTTTGGGAGGAGCCCGAAGCGTTGAACAGCGACCTGATGGTCCTGGAATAGAAGTAATTTGCGAGCGAATTGGCACTGATCAGCAGCACTCTCAAGCTCAACAGCTCGCTAATTTGTAGGAAACGTTGAAACCATTAACATCACGCTCATACACATCAGCTCGCTAATTTAGAATCGCTCATGAAGTTCTTTGCTCATTCCTAGTTGGAAATGTTGATGATCATCTAGTATGTACACTAATTTACCAAATTAAATTGACAAAATCTTTGTCTATTTCAATTTGACAACCAGAATTTTGTTTTTAATATGCACTTGAAACCATTTCGCAAATATTTGTGCCGTCCTTTTTTGCCGACGTAAAAATTTTAAAAAAGGTTGCCCTGTGGATTATATTCCAACCGTGAATGTTAATTTTGTGAGGGTGAAGAGTTTTCTAAAGTCTTTAAGACCACGAGCTTATGTTTGGTTATGTAAGCATAGGGTAGCAATTTACATCGAGCAGCAGGAGCAGTAGCATGAGTAGACATTTGCATTAACCAGACCAGATATATTTTAAAAATCTTTACTTCCTTTCAAAAAGTTTTTAAATAGTTCTAATATTAGTGTTGTGATACCCATACCATCTCAGTGAACATGATCGCAATGAAATGAACTTCTCTGATAGAACTAGAATCCAATTTTGAACGCCTATAGACTGCAATATGAAATTTTTCTACGTGGAAAAAAGGTCATAAAATTGATCCATGATTTTTATGGAGTATGATAAGTAAATATTCAGCTTTTGTGCATCATTGGAGCTTTTCTGTAATGAGAGGAACATTTGCTCACCTGTACAGCCTGCGGGGCGACTTGGCCGTGACCACAGCGAATGGAATTTCTTCCCTGACTTCGATCAGTGGCTGAAACGGGAAAAATCACTCGTTGAGCAACATTGTGGGGAAATAGCTGTCTAAATCAAAATTCCTAGTGAAAATATTCTCTATTTGTTGCTATTCATTTTGTCAGTTCTCCCCGGAATTTATGTTTAAAAATTTAAGAACTGCATGACGTAGGACAATAACTAACGTCAAAGCTGCAAAACTAAGTTCTTACTTGACATTATTCTAGCTAGACATTTGCAAACGGTTATCTCATTTTGCAACGCTTCATTTTCTGTGTAGCAATTAAATAAATTCACTAATGCCCTCTCAAAATAGCGGAGGGGTTATTTTCAAACTGGAAGCAAGTTGCTGTTTCAATCGTTGCTTGTTGGCTCGATGATCGCAGACAAAAATGGGTAAAGAAACATTTATCCGTAAAACACGTACTTCTTTTACAAACGCTACTTCTTTCTAATAGTTTCATTTATAACGATTTTATAAAGAGCTTAGTCATTAAGTAGGTTACTTTTCTGCAGGATACATTCAGAAAAGTCTACTTTTCAAACAAGTTACTTATTAGATAAATGTTTCATAAAAACTCTAATGAATTAAACGTAGCGTTTAATTAATTGCTTCAAGTTCCGTCACAATTACAGAGAAAAACTTACTGACTGCACCTGTCGTTACACGAGTCTCTCTATTAGCACGCATCTGGTTGTTGTTTCCAGAATACCCGCTGTTTCGTAACTCTAAATGACGTTACTCTGTAAATGATTTTCCTCTCAAATAATAATACTCATGAAAATCCTGTCGTTATCTTTAAAATAACACTATCTCTTAAATTGCTCGATCTTTTGACTGGTGCTATTTTTTAAACGGTGTTATCTTTTAAATACAGCTATCATTTATATGGCGCTATTTTTTATTGAGTGAAACACTGAAATTGGTGCTATCTTTAAGACAGTGATATTTTTCAAATTGCACAATTTTTATATGGTTTCTATTTTTAACGCCGCTGTTTTTAAAAGCCACTACCATCTAAGTGGCCCCCCTTTCAAGCATCGTTGTGTTTTTGCATATTAAAGGACATTATTGTATTTTTGCATCGTTGCATATTAAAGGACACTAAATTTCATAAACAGATGGCTGAAATCGTACACGGTAAGCCAGGCTTACCTGCTTGTGCCTCCAGCGTATCGTAAAAGGGTCATGGCAGCGACACAGGTCGTCGTAGCCGTCGTACTGACGACAAAACTTCATCTGCGTCTCCATGGCCTTATCCGAGTGCCAGCTACACTTAGTGGCTGGGGAAGGATGCAGTCAGTCCTGATTTCAGCTGCTCTAAAAGCTTCAGTAAATACGATAATGTAAGTTTCACTTCTCGTTAAGTCAATTTTAAATCATCAATGATTTAATGTTAAATGATTTACCATTCAATGGTAAATGATTGACCATTCAATGTTAAAATGATTTACCATTCAATGTTAAATGATTTACAATTCAACGTTAAATTATTTGACATTCAATATTAAATCATTAGTCATTAAACCGTTTTAGATACACTTTTCGATTTCATTGAAGAAAACTAAAAAAACATATGCCCAGTGCCACTAAGCTGCATGTTGGTAAACCTCTCTCTTGCTTCCGGCATAATTACAGAGAAAGGAAAACTGACTGAACCAGTCGATACATGAGTCACTTTATCATCGTGCGTCTGATTGTTGTTTCTGGAATACCTGTTCTATCTCGTGACGATGTAGTGGTTTCCGTACAAAATTTTTAATTTTTGTCTCCAAAATCCCCCGACTTCCAGCCAAAACTATCATTGGTTAGACTGACAGCCCGAAAATAGCCGTTGGAAGTACGTGGTGAGACTGACGACAATACCGACAGATCTTCTTGCATTTTTCCTCCGAAAATCGATGTTAGTATATTTTCCTGATTTAGTTTATGAATTACTGAGAATAACAAATTTGCATCCAAATAAGATGATAGGATCGACTTTTTGTAGATGTATAGGCATGGGATTTGAGAGCTAGAGTCAGGTACAAACGAGTCGATTAAACATCCTGCCTTACAAGTAGTGTTCCTCGAAAATTTACCGAGCAAAATATACTGCAGAATTAGCAACACTTATTCCAGAAATCTGTTTTCAATTCAGTAATGTTTTTCATCTAGCAAAATTTTGTGCATTCCTCGTTGTTTCTCATCGACTGTTGCAACCCAGTCCTTGATGTATTAAGATTGTTGGCTTTTTTTTGCTTAGTTTCTTTATTTTATCATCTACTGCAGGAGCGGAGGACGGGGCGCATAATTCGTACAAACGTCAGTTAAACACATTAATATATTAATTAACTTCACTTACATTTAAGTTTATTCAAAGGCAGGGTGAAACTGAGCGCGATAGGCCTCGGAACCTTCGGTGTGGTTGCGATGGCCTCGGCCACCATTTGGCCGCTCCAGAGCCTCGTGTAGTCACCCCCTGGCTTTGCCTCGTCCACTGTCAACTTTTTTGAAATTGTTCCGTTTTTGAGGGCTGTGTCACGTCGTGTGAATGGTCGGCGTTGTTGTGCGAAGTTTCTGCTCGACCTACGCCCCCATGGGCTGTTGTGTGCACCATTTTTGGTCGACGTGAGCTCAGTATTGCCCCGTTTTGTTTTTAAATTGTCGTGTAGTACCGCCGCTTCATCTGCGTTCTGGAATTGAAAAAATCACCATATTTTTCTTACTGCAATTTCAATATTTTTGGAAAAAAATGTCACCCACAGAGGGGTTTTATTTTTTTAGCCCATTGCATAACATTTCAGTGTAAGATTTAGAAACAAATTTGGTGTTTTCAACTGACGTAACACCCATTCTGTAACTCATGTATGAGGATGTATTGTGTCTTAAAATGTTATTAAATCATTAAGAATAGATAATTGTTCAAAGACGGCGTTAATCTTCAATAAATTCCGTTGATCTGACTTGAAGTCATAAAATTCGTTTATTTTCTTGAAACCTTTGACATTTCATAATTTTATAAGTTTATAATCTACTTATGTTTTTTATATAGCTTAACTATAACTATTTTTAATTGATAAGAATAATTAGAAATCTTACTTTTAAATTAATAACAACTTATAATTGGGGGAACGCCAAAACTGCAGCCAAGGCAAACGCAGAACCATTTTCCTAGCGGTTCCATAACGATATTTAAAGCACACTTCTTTGCTAGCTTGTACACTTACTTACTGGCGACTATAATTTCACCGCTCATGGAATGAGTGAAATATTCTTATGCCAATCTATTTCATCTCTTTACTGCACGCAGTAGATAGCACTGCACATTGTTTCATTGAAAATGCATTGATGACGCCCATGTGCGTGCACTTGTTCGTATGTGTGCTCAGTACAATGCCCTCAATGCGGGGTGTCCGCAATGCGCTTGCTGAATCAGCAATATGTGTCATATAAATTAGGATGCGGGGCGTTCAACGCCGCATTTGTCTGTACTCCCCACCGACCCTCCAAGTAAACATCGCAGCTCTCCAGCGTATCTTTACCCTTAGTCCACACACCCAAATTACATCAAGCAGCCACGCACTCACAAGTACTCCTAATGATTATCACGTACCCATGATAGGGAGACTTGCAAGTCTCGTGCTCCGTGCAGAGGGCTTGCACGAGGCCAAAGAGGTTCCCTAAATATGGCGGCGCCCACCCACGCCTCCGAGTTGCAGGTCTTGAGGCCCCCCAACCGGAAACCAAGGGCCCCCAGCGCTCTCTTCGCCTCCTCACTCATGAACAGCAGCCACTCTGGCTGCCGGCCACGGTAGAGGAAACAAAGTAGGGTCATTTCTATGGAGGAAAATACATTTTTTCTTGTTCCGCTAACTAATAGAAAGGCTTATTTCAATCAAACTTTATAACATCACCAAAACGTATTGACCTTAGGCCAATAGTGGAGACGGATTTAGGGGAAGTAATGCTACCAGAAGCAACATGATCGGTGCCATTGGTTCGTTGCCGTGACATCAGCAAACCCACACAGTCGACGAAAAAGAGATTGGAATGACTACCATTTTCCTCTACCGTGCTGCCGGCATGTAGTCAATATACAATTCTACACTCTGTTTTATGAACATCAGCCATTCTCGTTGCTGGTATGTAGTCAAGATACAATTCTACAGTCAGTTTTTGAACATCAGCCGTTCTGCTTGTTGGCACGTAGTCAAGAGACAATTCTACTCTCAGCTTTAGCCATTTACCATCAGCCATTCTGGGTGCTTGTACGTAGGCGAGATTCAATTCTACACTGAGTTTACTGAAGATCAACCATTTTGATCCCTGGCAAAATTCGTCCGGAAGTTTTCAAATCAGCAGCTGCTCTGACTGCCGGCACGTGCATTCAAGCTATAACTTTGCAGGAATTCCTTAGCTCATATCGGTCAAGTTATTTTTTGAGAAAGAAATGTTACGATATTGCTTTGTTTATCTTACATAATATGCAACAGGAGCGACCTTATTTCAACGAGACATTTAGAGTACGAAAACGTCGTGAATTGTTCCTAATGTCTATCAGGAATGATGGTGGTCATCACAGTGCAAAGAACGGAGGCCACAGCTAGGTTACCGGGAAGTTTATCTGAGGCGAACTTGGACGGAAATTTCAAGATCAACAGCCACTCTGGCTGTCGGCTCACCTGGTAAACCTATGATATGCCTGGTAAACCTACGATATACCTGGTAAAATCATTAAAGCCTGATGAGGCATGGAAAAGTAAATTATTACTGATTAAACCTGGTAAACCTTGTAATGTTAGAATGAGTTGTTTGGGAGATTCTAATAAGGCATTATTATTTAGAACAATCTATGGAACAGGAGTGATCTATTTTTATGCATATTTGAAACACTGAAATGAATAATTCGCCGAGTTTAAATAATTTCGTAATGTAATTATTACTTGCACATTTTTAAATTTTCAATGGTATACACATGGTAAGATCATTATCATTTTTGGGTTAAAAACTCCCCTGAAAATTTAATTGAAAAAACGAAAATTCTCCTGAAAGTGCAAACACCACATGCCTTATCCATTTAAACAATATTACCTTTATCCAGTCAAGCTAATTATGTACATATTGCAGCACCACTACCACCATAAGAACAGTACTGCCGCACCATCGTATCTGCACCTCGTGCTACAGGAAGAGCAACACCACCACCACGAAACCACGAACTCCCCCCCCCCCCCCCCACACACACACACCACGACCACCACACACCACGACCATCATATACCACAACCACCACACACCACACACAACCATCACCACCACGCCCCACACACAACCACCACCACACACCACCGCCAGAAACAGCAGCAGGTTGCCAGGCTGGACGGAAGCGACGAAGCGCAGCAGTTGGGAACTCTGGCCGGGGTGGTAGGTGACGAAGCGGTGCCGTGCCTTGACCTGCCCCACAGAGGAGACCACCAGCACCGTCACACCGTGATGGGGCCATGTGTCCGTGGTGAGGTCTCTTGGGTCTGCCCAGGGAGGGAGGTCTACGACCTGGGAGAGATGGTGTAGTTTGTAAGCTCGAATGTAAAGTATCGTACCCGATAACATGTATGAACAGTCATGTTGAGGAATGTAACTGACATATCATACCTGGCATATGCCTTAGTATTCAGGTAGAGAGTCTTCATCAGTCAACAACTCTGTCTTAGCGCAACTGACTCAGCTCTACAAATCTTGAAATTACAACGGTTATTGCCTTAGCTTTCGTTTCTTGAACGTAGAACTTAACTACTTATGTTTTTACAGCTTTAAGCCTTTTAAAGGACGATAGGGTTCACAGCAAAGAATATCTAGTTAGAAACTGAAGTTAGCCTTGGAGATCCGTTGTTGCATGTGTGGAGCAAAACTTAATTAAATATATCGTCAATTATAATGAGAACTACAGTACAACAAAATAAACTGTACTGTCAATAAGTGGCGTGATCATGAACCTACTAGTCAATCAGGTGTATTTTCTCTGATCTTCCTCAACTACGGCATCTCTCACCCGGTCACCATTGAGCGTGACTCGCAGCCATGTGGTGTTCAGCTCGACTGTTACCTCGAGCAGCTCGCTTCGCAGCTCTGGAAGCAAGCACCAAGTTTCAGCGTCATGCCGTCACCGTAGGGCAGTAGCTGGGTAGATTTTGAATTATCATGAGTGGTAGTGGGGATACCAGAGTGAAAATTAAGGTGTGACACCAGAGACAAGATGTGGCACCAGTGTGGATTCAGTGAGTGAAGACCAGCTAGTGGATACTTGTGAGGGGAAGTAAGCGGGTGGAGATCAGGTAGTGAAGACCAGAGAGAGGATTTTCAACTTTTACCCATGGAAAAAACAAACAATTTAAACACATTCAATGAGGAGAAGATATGAAATTGACCATAGAAAACACTCTGCCTCGATTTTTAAGGTTTAGATGTAAGAGGGAACCTCAAGTATCGCCCTGGCAACACGAAACAATAGTTGAAATCAGAATTCATATTATTTTAAGACTTGTGTTCTTGTGTGTGTTAAGGGGGTCATCCAGGCCCCTGCCAGGCCCCTGTCGGTCCGATGAGCATTTTTTTGTTGTTGAAAAAGGACCCTTAGGTGGTGGACTACTCGGTCCTAAAATTTAATGGCGCTACGAGCACTAGATCCCACCCCCCACACCCCCCCCCTCGCCCAGGGGACAAAAAATTCTGAATCTTCGACCCCATATGAAAAGAAAACAAAACTGAAATGGAAAAATTGAAAGCGTAATTTTGTTTACGATGCTTCAAGGATTCTAAAACTGTCTTTGGGTTTGTTCTAGCAAAAAAACTCAATCAGTTCTATTCTTTTGAAATATCAATAAAAATTAACTAAAAAACTAATATGTCCAATTTTTCAAAAAACTAAGGCCTGAATCGAAAAAATGAATGGAAAAAATTAGTTTTTTTTAAATTACACATTATAGGCAAATTTCATAAGAATCAGACTACAAATATAAAAGTTCATAATTTTTATATAAAAAATTTTTTTTCTTGTAAATACAATTCACAGTGTGAATATGAAGTTATGCATAGAGATTATCGAAATAAAAATGAAAGCAGCATTCAATTACATAAATTGTCCATTATATTACAGTTCAGATAAAAAAATTTTTGTGCCATATTACTAACAACCCTCATTTTCAACATTCAAAAGAATAGAAGTCAGTGAGTTTTTATGCTAGGAAAAAAAGGACAGTTTTAGAATCCTTGGAACATTCCTAACAAAGTTACGGTCCCTTGTTTCCCGATTGTACATATGATTTTTTTTAGCATAGCTCAAAACCCAAAATTCGTGTATATTTAGTTAGTGATCAAATATCGCATATTAAAAAACGAAAAGTTTCAAATGGAAAATTTGAGAACATTACTTTGTTTTTAATGCTTCAAGGATTCTAAAACTGTCTTTGGTTTTTTTCCAGCATAAAACTCAATAACTTCTATTCTTTTGAAATATCCATAAAAATGTACCAAGAAACTAATATTTCGTATTTTTCAAAAAAAAAATAATGCACAAATTGAATAAGTTACACGAGTAAAATATGTTTAGTTTCAACAAATACGTATTTTGGCCAAATTTTAGACAAATCGGTTCAAAATTTGAAAATCGCTCGGATGACCCCCTTAAAGTAAGATTAACCTAGTGATTTGGTGTGCAAAAAAATGAAATTTTCAAAAAGTTTGGACGAGATATTTCTTTCTCCTTTCGTCACTGGAAATAACACGCTAATCAAGCTGTACATATCAGAGTTGTTGCGTCAGTTTTGGGTTTTCAAGTGATAGGTCGCGATCGATTGAAAAGTTGTTGGAGGGAACCACAAAGGTTGGCAGATTCTTGATTGGTTCGAGTACCGTGTGTCGAGAACCGCTTGTTTCGCTGCTCCAACGAACTGAGGACACATTGGCTTCCCAGTCAAAAAACGTTTCAGGAGTTGCTATTGCGAAAATTTTGTTCACGGTTTTTTTAGATAGTGCTTTTATCTTCCATATTTATCGATCGTAACACTCGCAGTTAACGTCGTGGGTTTTAACTTGCTCATAGGAATTTTTTAGGAAAACCATGTCAAACATATACTTATCAGTGATTCTTATTTTGACATAGTCTTGGAAGAGAGAAATCATGTTTGATATTATTCCTAAGCAAGTTACCCGTACGTGCTATTAGAGCATGCTAACTCTAGTCGATTGCCAATTGCACAAGTTCAGAGTTTTTTCCATAGATGCTTTTTACATACATTCGTCTCTATAATAACAGCTACCAACTGTATGCTTACTGCTATCTATTTTCGGTGTTTTCTATACAGCATGGCAATTGTTTCCGGTGCTATCCATACGATATGAGTACTGATAATTATTTTCGGTGTTACCTAAAAAGATTGTGTACTGTTAATTCATTCTGCTGATCTTTGAGATAAGTCCTGATGTCCTCTAAATGTAGTCGGAATAGTTTTCGGTGAGCTTTATATAACTCTGAGCTTTTTTACCCTTCAGCTTTTGGTAGAGCAGCCAGTCCAGAGTCTCCAATTTTTCTCTGGAACCTGTAGAGAGTAAACCAAAATATTATTGACTACACCTTTGCGTTATTTCATTCATTGGTCATCAAACACTGGTGCAACTATTCGATGTGCTATGTTCTACGATATTGAAAGGTGATCTTTATATTTTCACTTGCATAGACGGAGCAACAGCAAAACACCGGACCTGCTTTACCTCTGGAGTGATCTAACTTGAATAAAGCGTTAGGCATCAGTTCAGGCTATACAGCCCATGAAAGACTATTGGTATTGTTTGCATCTCATTTTTCCAGGATCTAGAATTAGCACACCATTAAATATTCTGATTAATTCAAGATTAATTCAAGATTAATTTTATATGTTATCAATACTTGAAACAATGGAAATATAGATTTGAAACGAAATCATTAAATCAGAATTATTAAAAGAAAATACAAAATGGACGCATACTTTGTTGAATTTCTGTGTCAGCTGATTTTTCAGTCAATCATGAAAACCGATGGGATTTTTTTTCGCACAGATTCTGTAGGTATTACATTGACTATGTTCAAAATTATGGAACTTTAAGCAAAATCGGAAAAATGAAAGCGGAAACAAGCAAAATATATCGAAAAATTTCATCGTCCGCTGACGAGATGATGCACCATGCGAACGGCTTTTCCAATCGAATCCTAGTTGGCCGAGTTTCTCTCAAGCATAACAGGAAAGCTTAGCGAGTGACTAACATCTGAGATATTTTATTAAAAAACATTCACAAACCTTTGTTTCATCAATCTTAGAAACACTAATACCGCTCATAACTTTGGGAGGTAAAGAATACCCATGGTCCACAACATTGTTGAGTCTTCACGATACATCCATGTAATGCCATCAATAGTTCGAATGTGATACTGTTAATAATAAGGGAATTGATGTGGATATAAACAGTATTTTACATCATTAGTAAGAAAATATTAACAGTAGCATATTAAAGAGAGTTGTCACTCACCAAACGTGAGAGAGGAAGGCCTCCTGTACAACACATTCCCCGCAACGCCACCTGCCCAGGCGAGGGGCGCCAGAGCGTAAGTTGGCGCAGCGTTCACTGCTACAACGGTGCATAAGAACACCAACACGCAGGCCATCCTCTCACTCCGCTTCAGATGGAGGGGGACTTGTTTGGATGAATTAATGAGGCGTAGTGTTCAGTTCGAGTCACATAATACGGTGAAGTTTCTATGATATTTAAATGATTAAATATTAAAAATCAATAGGTGACTCGCTGGGTCTTGGTAGCACATATGGCTGAAATGTTTATCAGGGAGCAAAACATTCCTCACTTTATAAATTGGATCGTTTTGAGGAGGATCTGGAGTATATGATTTTTCGTTGTCAAGGTATGCTCAGGGGATAAAACTCTTCATTCAAGGCCTTGATGGACGCGTAGAAATGAAAGGTTAATTAGCGTTCAATCCTTACATTTACCGCAAAGTATGGTAGTATGGTTAATCCTGTGCAAACTGAACTACACAGTAATTTTATCTTATTGCTTCCAGTTACTTATATGAGAGTGCGCTGTGAAACAAAGAGTGAGAGTTGCAGAACTTCCCTTGAAAACTTCCTCTAATATTTTAACAAAAAAATGCTAAAAAAGTTAAATGTAGTATAGCCTGTGATGCTTCGTAACACCTTCTTGTATAGTTTCTTGAGTGTAACGAGAGCTGAGCTCAATCAATCTAAATAATTCCTGCAATTAGTACGAATAAAATTGACGAAAATTGGGCAAGTCGACCAAATCAAGATGCCATGCTGTCGATTTATTCTCTGTTCTATCGCATCTCTCGCGATCAATTTCCAATGGAATATTTATATGTAGAAAGTAAAATTCAAAATTAATAAATAAATTTAATTATCATGTGCTCGTTCACGGATGATAGTGCCTGCTTATACAAACACATACAATTTTTATGCTCTAATGGAATGGAACATGATTAGGTTAGAACTAAATAAACAGCATTCTGGTCATTTGTGTTTGAGGAAAACATTTCATTGAAAAATTTGTACGCTGAGATGAAAAAAAAGTTAATTCAACTGATCAGGTAACGCGTGCTTGTACTTCAATTTTTTTAAATATCTACCAGTGCCAGTCAATCGATTGAGGAGAATTTCTGAAGATAAAGTCAACGTACTGTTTCGGTGTTAGTGTTCAGATTTCTTAGCATCATTTTTACATATCCTGCGGTCATGCCCTGAGACTTTGGTCGTGAGTAAAGCTTATTTCTCGTTAAGGCTATCGCGCTCTGTGGATGCAACTTGGAACTTTATATTTTCAAAACCGGCTTTTACATTTGTCACAACTGTTCATTCATTATCTGATGTAACTGTAACAATCGTCCACAAAAATCCTACAAGTATCTACAAATTTTGAGAATGATAGTTGCACATTGAAATAACACTTTCTTCTTGTCCAGCAAGAGCCACACTCACAAAGGCAGGAAAAAAGCGACGTCAATTTCTCGTCCTAGCGTCCATGGGCTACATTTCAACTAAATTATGTCGTCTTATAGCAATACTACTAGCACTTATAATTCTTCTAAGTCGACTTAGCTGCGCTTTGTGCTTCTAATCCGGTACGTAGCATAGAAAAGTGGTCTAAGGAGAACTTGAAGTGTAAACATTACCGTTACGGCATCGTGAATTGGTTAGAAGGTCCTAGACCTGTTTTTGCCTTTTATACGATCGAGCATCCGCAGCTGTGCAATGCAAGGTTGGCGGCGGCGGAAAACGAACTACACAAGAGGAAGAATGCTCTACTTATTTCGCAAATTTTCCGTGTCTTGTTTTGTTCTTCCATTTTCCTTAACGACGAGTACGCAACGGGGTGTTGTTTGGTTCTTTTAGGAGGCGTTTGGAGCCAAACTATTTCGTTCAACAGCAATAGCAGGCAGCAGCATGCAGTGATTTTACAGGCTCTAATTTTAGATTTAGCATAAATCATTGCTAAGCAAGAAAAACAGCTGACTTTGATCTGCAAAAATCATTATTTCTTTAAACTTTGTTGCATCAGTGAATAAGACAATGATAAAACAACCCAATAGATGCAATAAAATGAACAACAAAACGCGTGTTACGATATCAATAACACCATATCAAGGAAATAAAATAAATCGTAGGCACAAAAACTTCAATAGCGGCAAAAACATTCTCAAAAGCCAAAACTAGTGTCACAGCACCAACAGCAACAACAGAGAAGACCCTAAAACAACAACACACAGGAAGAGCTTTCCTAAAAAAGTTCAACCTGACCAGCAGTTGGGGAGGCTTACGGTCGTCTGTCTGTCTGATCGGCAAAAGCAATGTGGTGCCGCCACCGAGCCCCGTACGTGTGGCCTCGTGTATCACTCTGTGGACTCGCCGACTTCTTTCCCTCTGCCACCGCTCCTCACCCTCCGTCAGAGTTCAGACAGGGAGGGCTGGCAAAGGACTGGCACCTCAGCACACTCGCTTCCCGCGTGTAGCGGTGTGATAGGCCAGGCGCTGGCCGATTTGGACTCGGCACTCGGGATTAATTTGACAAATTGGCCCTTCGAGTGACGTTATTGTAAACGTCATCTTTGTGAATTTTCTCTACATTCAAGTTAAATGAACAATGCCACTTGAGGTTTGCGTGAGCAGTAGCACGATTTCGTTGTCTTCAGTGAATGTTTACGTCATGAATAACGTTGTTATGAAAATGTATTAACTTCATCTTGATGGTAAAAATCAAAAATGATATTTTGAAGTTGAAAACATCAAAGAGTTTTTAGATCATGATTATATGAAACTCCAAGATGATAGAGCAAGTAATGTGCATGACACCAGGTGCCGTTAACATGAGTTTTGCAAGAATATGGTAATTTTTGTTCGGTACTGAGAGGCCGAACGTCTTACGGTCGTGCCCACATCTGATAAAGCCAATTTTTTGTTTATTTGACTGTACGTACGCGTGGCGTAGCCGTGATGTTGATAGCCTATTTTGAATCCGAAAATGCCAGGTGTCATTCAATCATTTGTTCTTTTCAATCTCGAGTAAATTAAATTTTTATTTCATTTCCTTGTACATTTCTTCCAGTTTCACAATTTAAATATTATAGGCAAATGAGAGGTATTTTGTTCAACTGTGAAGCTGCGCTACCTTTTAACTTGATTTTCTACCGATTTGTACTCTAAGTATTAGTAGCGCAGCATGAGCATCGAAGTTTGCGGGCATAGCTCGTAGCCTGATTTCAAAAGTAGAGCGTGCTGAAGTGCATTAAAGTGAGATTTACTCTTTTTCACCCTTCTGGAGGCATAAATTTGTTTTCCTTCTATGCATGCTATTTCAGAAAGATTGATCGTAAAATTCTTAAGCCTGTGCATAGCTTCCTAGAATCACCTGGCGTGATTCAACAGTCATGTGAGCAAGTCATGGCTCGAGTTCAAATGCTCTCTATTTTTCTGCATTACTTTATCGTCGTTTTGATGATGTCTGCAATAACAGACATTTTCGCTCTTTATATCCCGTTGTGTTGAATATATTTGAACCGTTTGATTATGAAACAAAATATTTATAATCCTATGAATTTGAGTGAAGACATCCGTCTCGTGTGACTCCTCGATCATCTCATCTGTACATAGTTAGGCCTTGAAATCTGTTCCCATCTCGAAATAAGATTCTTGATGAAAATAGCAGCTTTTGTTCAGTGGAAATTATAAAAAAAACTTCAGTAACGGCCCATGGTTATTCATGTCCATCATTTGCATCTTGAATATGTCCATTATTTGTTGATCAGTTAACTTTCATTCAAATATAACGCTTATGTTTTTTCTCAAGCCCTCTGTGTGTCTGCTGAATATCTTTTGTCGGGACGGGCTTTCCATTTCCAGATGATCTCTTTGGTTTCCCCTAATGTGCCTCTTCCAAGTCTTTCTGTGGGCCATTCAATTCATCTGATAAAACTTTGTCCATAAAGCCTGGCGGCGCTCAAATTTTTGCAAAACCAATAAGCACGAGGTTCATCTCAGCCGACGCCATGGTCCCAACCCTCTTTTGAGTCTCCGTCAATATTGGACTTTGTACCTCCACTCGGAAGGCTCAAAATGAGTACCCGTGGGCTGAATTGCTTAGAAATAGTGTCAGTTGCTGTGTCATTACGATAAGCGAAGCGATAGCGCCCTTCACTGCTTGATGCCGCGCCCGATAAACAAATCTGAAAGTTTCCACTTACGGAGCTGCTCTGCTGTGCGGTCTTCGGAAACCGACTGCCATTGTTGACAGCCTGGGCCTGCTTGGGCGTGAGGCTGGGCTCTTGACTTATTTCACAAACTGCAAGGTTTTGTAATTGTTTTCAAAAACCATGATGGCACTTGAGTAGTTTTGCACTCATGATGGCTCTTAACTCATTTCAGTTACCATTTTAGCTCTTGACTTATTTCAACTACCACACCCGCCCCAGACTTATTTTAACAACCTCAATGGCCCTTGGCTTATTTCAACAACCACTCTAACTGTTGACTTATTTCAGCTGTTCATCAGCCAGCTGTTTCAGCTTTCGGCTGTTTCGATGGGGTGAGAAGTTCCTGATATCAATTGCGTTCATCAAAATATGGAGTCTTATTTTCAAATATCAAGTGTAGTCATCAAGTTACTTATCGATTACATGTGTGCCTTCCACGTTTCCTGGCCATCGTCTCTGTGACTCTTGTTTACATCTGGCCTGTGTAGAGAAATAATTAGCGAGTCTGAGTGTTCTGTCCTAATTTATCAGGCGACTAACTACAATTTAACACCAATCGCACGCATTCGTGTTTTTTCTTCTGTTCACACTTCCAGTTAACCCGTAAGGTTTCCCTTGATGTGCTAAGTTTCGTTGAGATATATTTTGTTGCACAATAAGTATATACAATGTATTTAGGTCGTCTTACTTTCCGAATTTGAAGTAGATCCGGAAGCGTCACTGACGTTATTGGAAGTCGAAATGATTAATATTTACGCTACTTTGAAACCTTAAAGGTAGGATAAGTCTTCTTATTCACTGAATAACTATAATCTGAATGATTGATGATGCACAATTTCGACTTATATTGAGTTGAAGCAATCCATAAATTCAATGATTCTCCTTTGATTTTATTGAAATGGTTGTCATGACATTTGTTAATGATGCTTATAGGCAAAAAAAATGTCACTATAGCTAATATGAATTTTAAAAAAAGATAAACGAAACCTTCATATTTTCATGATTTATAGGTGCCGATTATTTCGGAAAAACAAAAATATAAAACACAAGATGTAAATAGAGCGAAATTTTGGAGACCCAGAAATATGAAATACAAGGTATGAATGGAGCGAAATTTCGGATACACAGAATTATGAAGTACAAGCTTTTATCAGTTGAACGAAATCATGAAACATGAATTATTTGGAAGAGCGATCTCGGTGATGATTTAATAATGTTGCCACATTAATGGATAAATATTGACGCAGACAATGACCTATCGCTACATTTATGCGCAGTGGTTGTATTAAAATAACTCTAAATACAGCAACCACAAAGGTTCTTCGCTGATTTGAACTGTGACCTGAAAATTTTTAACGCGAACGCAAACAAGCGTCGAAGCACCAAGAATTTATTGATCAACATGACAATACATATCGTTACTCTGAAGTGTGAGAAGATTGACATGTAAAAACATGAGTTAGTAATAAGAAGAAGCAGCAACGATTTGGTTACTGGAAATGTCATATTTTACATCTATCCACATCGAACTTGATACTTTCGCAAATTTAGTTTTTCAAAAAAAAGATGCATACCACACTTAAATTGTTAGTGACATCTACTCCAATCACAAGCGGCAGTTTCTTTGGTCATTATAACACACTCATTGCAATGCCAAATTATTTTTTAGGTGTCTGCGATAACTAAGAAATTCATTCAATTTCTCGGATTTATTTCTTTCATTTGCAGACAATGCATCAAATTATCTGCACTCACTTCGATTAGAACATCAACACTTGAACTGCAGTTGCAGGAAGTTAGGATTATAAAGAAATTATAAACAATACGTTATTTAAAATCATGTTCTTATTTAATTAAATATCAACATAAAACGTTAAAGACATTGAAGATCATGGGCCATATGTGTTCTAAAAGGCGGTCCTGACAATAAGGTGAGATAAGTTTCTAAAACGAAAAAAAAAAAAATTTAAAGTATGCATTCACAATGCGTTACTGAGAAAGCTGCTCAAAGTGTGTGATTAGCATTAACAAACATAACTGACCATCAGAAATGGAACATTTATCACCTAATCTAACTTTTTCGTCGCCTGCATGCATGTTTTTCGCAGCGAAAAAGTTAGACTGCGCACGTATAGAGAATATAATAAATAATTCAACAAAAAAGTGATGAAAAAAGAATTTGAACTCTTGAAAGAAATCCGGTAAACATTTTATCTCAGCGCCTCCATTGGCAATTACAGCTCAGAGGCTCAGAGGCGGTTCGTTCAAGTTTTGCTGATTACTGAATCGTGGCAAAATGTTAGTCAAATAGCCTATTCTTCTTTGGTAAATGTTTCCATTTTATTGAAAATAGTTTTCGTTGTGTGTAAATCTTACTTGAATTTTCTCCATAATTTTCCATCGGATTCTTGTAAATCCCGCGTTTGATTAACCATGTCCGTACCTTGATACAAGTATTGTTGTGCTTTGGGACCGTTCACAAATTACTTTGGCGCTGTGCGTAGGATCTTTGCCATTTTGAAACAGCTATTCAGATTTAAGTTCAGTTTCTAGAAAAATTTTGGCACACAGTTGTCTAAAGTTTTGCGATATTCAGTTTGGTTATCTAGAGTCTTACTGTGGCTCCTTGAGTTATTTTCAACTGTCCGGTAGTGCATTGAACGCTAAGGAACCTCATACCATTTTACTCCCACCATCAATGTTTCATAGTTGGGAAGTGGTTCTTCTTGGTGTGAGTAGCTGCATATTTGCTTCACAAATAAGTGATATCATCATTGCTGTAAAGATTAAGATTATATATCTCAGTTCACAGAATAATTTTGATTAAAAATCGTTATCGTGCGTCATTCTTCCTTTTACAAACAGCAATCTTTATTTTATATGGTATTTCTTTAGTATTGAGGTCTCACGAAGAAATCCCGATCTGAGATTTTGCCGCTGATGATGATAACAGTTGGTCTCTTTGGCAGACATGAATTGAAGGCGCACTCGGATTTTCTTAAAGTTCATCTATTGCAAACAGACTTGTTTTTACTTTACGCAACGTGTTTTGTGAATTTATTTTTGAAATCTTTCACTGTGTACTAGATCTTGGAATATTTTCCGTGATCAGTGTCACATTCATTCCTGTAAAATGTAATCGGCCCAGCTTGATGGGACTATAAGGTTCCTAAAGATATTTCGATAGCTTATTTTATAGTGTGAGCAGAAATAAGCCGATCTCTGAAATTTTCTGATCCGCTTCTTTGCTTTAGGATCTTGTGTTTCAGACAGGCTTTTATGCTTTGTTATATTGTATTTTTAGACAGGCTATTAATCAAATTCTAACTCTAAAATTTCCCGGTTACCTTACATCGCACACAATCTCAGTTTTTCTGAAGTTCCTTGTATATTTATTTAAATGTTGAAACTTGCTATAGTCACATTCATAAATTTATTTCAGTAGATGTCTAAAACACATTTCTCTGCTTATGTACGAATTATTCTGCATTTACATTTTTCTTAAATATCTTATTTTTTATTTTAACTGTTGTATTGTCATGAAACGTTCATCATAAGTATTACGAGAATATATACCAGAAGTAGCATTAGATCAGGTTTTCAGAATTAGTAGAGTACATTATCTTATAGGTATTAATTTAGTGTAGATGATGGCACTAAGCACGGAAAAACAGCGACGGTCAGGAAGGAGCACGAGGGTGGTATTCCGCTGGGGGGACAAGGATGAGAGTTGTACCGCGGCGTAGGGAAGCGTGTGTTGGGGTAGCAGAGGGAGTAAAGCGTGGGAAACTTCCCGATGTACAGACTTTGTAGGCAAACTTGAATTTCGAAATTTGAGTCATAAAAATTCATTCGAAATTGAGGGGTGGAACAAATTTGAGGGATTAAGAGAATAGAAATACTACAGCAATTTCATATGGCACGAAATAATGTTAAGGGTTTCTCGAGGGCTGGTCTGTGCTCGGGAATGGTCATCGGTCTTTTGAAACTTTCCAAGAACAAGAAGCTGGTTTGGTACACAAGTTGGAGCTTAACTGGAACGAAATCACGGAACACAAGGAGGTAGTGAGGAGTGGTTTAGAAGTCGTGAGGCGTGCAAGACGACCCCGCAACGTTAGTTATAGTTATCAAATGGTATGATGTGTATTTTCAGTGTTAAATGATTATGGGTGGAAGAGCTGGGAAGAAAGAAAAATATAAAAAAGGGCTTAAAAATTTGTTCCGGAATAAAATTTGTTTTCATCAAATATTCCGATGAAGAGAGAGCAAAAAGTTCTCCATCTCCTACAACAGTGCGAGCGAGACGAAAACAGTAGAAATGCTTGAAAAGTGATTTCTTAGAGTGTCATGCGTAACAAAATGAGTTTAAATCAGAGTGTATTTGAGTACGTTAGCGGGTGAGGGTACGTGTCAGTCCTACTTGTGTTTGAATGAAGGTTAGGATTTAGGATTTTACAGATGCATGTATATTTATTTCATTATCTTTTCTACGTGTTCTAAGTTTAAATTTTTTCTTTGATGTTTCCAGCTCTAAAAATTATATTCTAATATTCTGAAATGTTTGTAATGAACAATGTACATTTTAGCATTGGTTCGCTTTTTGATCTTACGGATAAGATTATGCAAAATACGGCCAATTGGAAATATAAAATGGGTTTATAGTAGTATTTCAAGCGTAGATTATCGGTCAATATAGTCACCAACCGACACAGAAAATGAGTGCCAGTCACGAGGCACCGCAAGAAAAGATGCTGGCAGTTTAAAGCTTAATCGTTAAAAATTTCGTTACTTCTGTGCTTTTATATACTTATTCAACAGGCATTATTAAACTCGCTTACCTGATATCAAATATTTGAATCTTCCAGTTTGACACTCTTACCCTCATGTTGATCAAGTCAATGTAACTTTCTCTCTGTCTCATAATTATTGCCCTCTTTTGGGGAATTTTTCTTTCCTTAATTTTCTTATTTCTTCATCTCTATCTATCGAGGGTTCCAATCCCCTCTTCGACACCTGACTCACCTCACGCCTGTCAGGAGAAAACATGTGTCGTGACTGTGTGTTAATGTTTATTTTTACTAACTATGAAAGTTTCACTGTTTTTCTCATAAACTACTATTGAAATAGTTTTTATATACAGCTGTCCACGTACTTGTTTTACTCCATTGAATGTAGCTTCTCAACTCATAAAATATATCGTTCATTTCTACAGTTCCGTTTTTCGATGCACACGTTCCATAAAAGTTGACCATGCAACGAACTTAATACTCTGTCTAGAGGTGCATTCCAGGGCTGTCGAATGATGAGATGCTGAAGTATATGTTTGCCATGAAACGCTATGAAATATTTATTTCATTTCCCCATTCAAGATACGTATGTTGATGAAAAGTCTCAATTTTCAATGAACTGATCTGTCAGCGTACCATATACAGATGTCATCATTGGCTGATGGTCATGAGGGTTTTGGAATACAGAAAGTTATTAACCGCCCCGACTTGAAACACCCTAGACCCTGAAGGTTCCAACTAGAGCTCTCACTTCCGATGCCTCCTTTTATTTAGCTCCACAATACCCCGTGGCCGTATCTTATTTGAACGAGGATGTGCTCACCCCCAGGGCGCATATTCCAACCGCTTCCTTACTCAATTTACTCAATGTCCGTCGACTCTTGTACATGTCCTACCGTCATTACAGCACTTGATACATGTCAAAGCGTATTTTTTCAACTTGACCACTTCGTCGCGCCACTACGACTCATCAAATTAGTTCTTGGTCTTTTTTGGTTCTTTTCTTGGAACTCGATTCTGCCCAGCACGCTCCTCATGTTTTTTCTCTTACGCTGCACGCTCTCTCGCTTAGTCTTCTCTCCCGCTTTGCACACTGTTCCGTCTTCCACAGGCTGTTCATCACTTTCTACTCAGTATTTCTTTATTTTATGAGCTTTTCTCTCTCTAGCCACGCGCTCGTTTCTACTCTCCACCGGCTTTTTTTTACTGCTCACAAGCTGTTTCTTGCTGTTCACATGCTCTTTCTCATTGTGCACACTTTTTTTCCCTCTCCACATGTTCTTTTTCTCTCTCCACACGCTTTTACCCGTTTCTAATACGCTCTTTTCTCTCACTCTGCACACATTCTCTTTCGATCTGCACACGTTCTCACGTTCGCTTTCGCTTGGCACAGGTTTACCTCGCACTGTAAACATTCTAATTCGCTCTGCACTCGTTCTCTTTCGCTCTGGAGACGTTCTTCCCCGCTCTCACGCGTTATCTTTTGCTACGTACACTATCATGCACTGTAAACTTTCTCGCTTTCCACACTTTTTCGCTCTCCACTCTCTCTCCACTCGCCTCTCTCACCCTCCGCTCTACACCCTCACCATATCTCACAAACATGTGGCTGTGTGGCCGCGAATAAAAAATTCTCCCATGCTTTATGACCCCGATAAAGAAAGATGGCGGTAGCGGCAGGGCCGCTTTACGACCGACGACGCTTATTGTCCCGGAATTTCTGCGCTTCGGGACGCTTATTGTCCGCGACTGAATGTCGGCGCTGCTATACTCCGCTCCTTCCGGCCTCGCCGGGTCTGCTTCGCGGGTCTGGCTGGCTCTTTAGTAGGTCTGTTGGACTGTTTTCGCTCTATTTTCAGTAAAAGCTTTGATCGGTGGTTTTGGTGTTCGCTGTAGGTATACTGGAATGGTTCTGTCAGCGCTCCTAGCACGAGGTTTGCTTAGCGGTTCTGGTTTCAGTTGAAAGTATATTGAACTTTTCACGCTTTATTGTCCAGTAAAAAGTCTTAGAATAAGTATACCTGCATATACTACGGTCAGGAAGTCTCTCCAATAGTTTTGCCAGTGTTTTGTGTTCTGATTTAACTTCTAGGTCAAGCGACAAAACGTGCCTGTAGTTTACTCGTCATGGAGTCCGTTATAACTCGCCAAAGAGTCAATTGTAAATATTCCGCGATTTCAGTTCATATTAAAATTGGAATAGCTTGAGACCTCTATGAAAATGACGTGGAACCTGCTACATTATAAAAGCCGTCATTAAAAGATTATTTCTAAGTGATATCATGCGTTAATACCATGTATACCTCATAAATATTGATACATTACTACAACAGTTTGGTGAAGTAATATAGAAGCCATGTCTGTTTCACAGCAGTTTTCTTGCACCGTATCTGAGAGTGTGACTACAGTAATTTCTGCAATTCCACTGATCGGCAGCGAGCTGCAGTAGGCGGCTGAACAGTAGTAATCACAATTGACTGATCTATTATGTCTTCTAGGAGCATGTATTAACATGCAGCAAAACTGGTCAGGTTTCATGGCACTAAATATCAAGCAGCTGCACTCGATCTTTGCTGCTACCAGAAATTTTTGGAACAATGTTCTCCTCTAAATCGACTTTAATGTACATTACCGCGTCAAACTGCAGAAATCTGCAGGAGAAACTACTCCGATTTTACCTGGGTAATTGAATTTCGTATATTATAATTATTAATGGACTTTCCGTTTTCAGATAGCTAAGAGTCTTGTATTTCTTGTAGGTCGTAATTTTTGTTACATCTAAGAACATTAACGAACTTATTGTTCTAGAATTTTGAGAATTTATGGGTCCATTTTCCCGGAAACATGAAGACACTACAGCCATCTGGTTAACATATGTTTATCGTTGCGCTTAACTTTGTCCTATCAACGCACGTTTCACTTTGACCTAGGGATTTGAAAACTTAATATTGAAATATAACTCAGCTCGTTGGTTCTTTCCGAATAAAAGCGGAGGTGATCCAGTCAGATCGTATTTGTGACTATGAAAGCAACTTAGTAGCGTATACTAGCAAGTAATTATTTCTTAAACTAGTTACTGAAGCGTAGGTCTGGGCAGGTTGTGCTTAGTGAAATTTGCAGTTTTTTCATTAATGTGACGTAAAAAACATGCGTGTATAGTGTAGGTATACTCCAGCTGTTCGTACTATGTGATTACACCAGGTTCTTACGTCTAGTTTAACTGAATTATAAGAAAATTACACATTTGCATTTCAAATAATTTGGGTTTTTTTTTGCCTCACCTGAAAATATTTTACAACATCTAAGACTCCATTTGCGTTCTTTAGAGAACTGATGATCAATGGACTTGATCTCCGCAAATTTTCCGAAGAAATGTTTTTGAGTTCTGATATTTATCTAAAGTATTTTTTCCCTCAAGTGCGTTGCTGCAGAAAAACGCACATCAGCAATTATGACTGTCGTATGCGCATATAAGAACCAGATAGTCATTAGCACATATAAGAATCAAATAGTCATTACGGCACAAGACTCGAGTCAAAACGGAAAGCTGGAGCGTGTGAACATGGAGGCATTGAGCTGGGTGATGGAGAGCAGACACCAATTTTTGGCTGTAGAAATAACAGGGAGTTGCGAGGCGGCGAACAAGGCTCTATGAGGCGGACACAACACTGCGCCACAATAGAGAGCACGACGCGTCGCCGGCGGTAAAGCACGCCTCGCTTAGACAATCTTTCAGAGCGACAAGCTTTTGGGCCTCCTGCTATCTTTTGGAACGCTATCTCTTGGTCCTAAAAATGCTAATGCGCTGCGGAACCGGGCGATGCGACGGCTTCCTTTGTATGTGCAGCGGCAGCCCCTTCGCTCGATGTCAGGATTGCCTTGCTCGCCTTACTCCTGTGAGGCCGCAGCTGTGGCTGGTGTGGCACATGATTATGGCTGCAGACGGTGGTGTTGTTGATGCTGATCTCGCCTGCAGTTTGTTTTGTTGACTGGGATCACGCCTGCAGTTTTTTTTGTTGACTGTGATCCCACTCACTGTTGGTGTTGGTGATGCGGGTTACGCCTGCAACTTGTATGGTAGATGATCAATACATACAGACGGTGTTCCTGATGGTGATCTCGCCTGCAGCTTGTTTAACTGATGGTGATCACGCCTGCAGCTGGTGCCACTGATAGTGATCACACCTGCAGCTGGTGTAACTGATGGTGATCACGCCTCAGCTGGTGTAACTGATGGTGATCACGCCTGCAGCTGGTGTAACTGATGGTGATCACGCCTGCAGCTGGTGTAACTGATGGTGATCACGCCTGCAGCTGGTGTAACTGATGGTGATTACGCCTGCAGCTGGTGCCACTGATGGTGATCACACCTGCAGCTGGTGTAACTGATGGTGATCACGCCTCAGCTGGTGTAACTGATGGTGATCACGCCTCTGCTGGTGTAACTGATGGTGATCACGCCTGCAGCTGGTGTAACTGATGGTGATCACACCTGCAGCTGGTGTAACTGATGGTGATCACACCTGCAGCTGGTGTAACTGATGGTGATCATGCCTGCAGCTGGTGTAACTGATGGTGATCACACCTGCAGCTGGTGTCACTAATGGCTATCACACCAACAGCTGGAAGTGCAGGTTAAAGCCACAACAACAGGAGGTAGAAATTGTTCCTGTGCGTCTTCCCGTTATGCTAATAAAGCTCTCGTATTGTGATTCCTGCTACCCAATTCTGACTCGATAGCGCTCATGGCTGTTAACTTTGTCAATAGAGTATTCTTGTTTTACTTCATTTCGATTTTATTTATTCTCTTCTTTCAGGTCTGATGTTCCGTCAGACCACTTCACGTAAATTTTATAATCGATGTAAGGTTTTCACGATATTTTTTATTCACATGTAATGAAGCCTCAGGTCTCTCTCAGCAGACTAGGGCTCTCACTGGAAGTATTTTTCTCTATCTATGTTTGATTTTCAAAGTAAGATTTCAATTGCAGATTTTTGAAAAGAACCAGTTTATCTAATTTATGTTATTCTGGAATAAAGTGAAATGGGAAAGCTTACCTAACCGTAGGAAAGCCATCACTCGCCAAGACTTGGGTTGAATATCAACATTCAAGTCCCAGCCGTCGGTTCACACGTGAAAGCCACTCTGCAGAGAAGTATGACCCAATAGCTGCTGTGTCATCCGATATTTCCCAGCTTGATATACTATCTTCAGTTTTGCAGTCCTTGCATTGCGCAACCGTCGATAGCGTGCATTACTATATATATTTACAATTGTAGCATTCCCGATGACGAAGGATTTGATGTTCAGAGCGGACCCGAGTCTGAGGCTCATCGAACAGATGGGCGCCTCACGAATGCTGGAGACTCTCCAATGGCCTCCGGGTCGCAACCATCATAATTAAGCCTCAAACTTCCCCTGCAAGACCAATCTTGCTAATGGAAAGAGTCTTCGTCATATCTCTTCTGCTATCAATAAAAGCGCCCATGAAACCTCTAAAATATTCCATGAATCATTGGGTGCCTCCGTCGACTTCGAAAATATTCTCTGATCGAACGAAGTTATTCGCTTACGAGACTAACTATGAAGCCAGCTAATGTAGTTCATCAGGCAAGATTCTGAGTCTGAATTTTTTCCTCGTAAATTTCCAGAGCGACCTCAATGATGGACGGCTGATTAATTTTAGCTAAAATTTCTGGATACCTTGTATTGGCCTGAAGAACGAGTCCTACTGACCGATTCTTTCGGTTGCGAATGCATGAAGATGACTGCACACTTTAATTTTAGTTTGCTTCAGTGCTTGGTTCATTTTGTAGCAAACATAAACTCAATTAGATGAATGACTGGAATGCTAAAAAATTTCAAAGAGCGCATAAATTGACAAAAAATTTTAAAAGAGCGCATATCGTTCAAGGGCTATTTCAGCACTCGTTGCTACATCAGTGTAGACAGTTATTGCAAAATTAGGACCTGAGTTTATGTGAGCTACAATATTTCTATTTGATGAACGCTGTACTTCCCACAGTATTCTCCTTCTAGTAATGTACGTGTGCGAAAGAGTAACGGCCACTAGAGCATCTCGGCGACTTCTCGCTGCTTGAAGAAGCGCACCATAACTGGGCTTCACTAAACAGTTTCGCTAATTGTGCCTGTCCTCATCAGAATACCTCAGGGAATTACTACTGAAGTATAGTTATATAATCGTTTATACTCAGCGCAGAACCGGCAATACCGGTGACATGCAGGAGGCTGGTGTCAGATTAGTTTCGTGACTCGTTTTAGTGTCCATTTTTCTATTTCTCTTTCCCCATCGTGGGGAAGTCGGTGCTTCATGCAACTGACCCCTAACTACGTCCATGAGCATTTTTGTTTGAGCATTTTGTTACATTTTTTGCAAACTGATTTTGTAATCATTTCTTCACCTTGAGATGCTTTTAATAGCTGTGTGGGGCTCTTCTCAAGAAAATTCGATGGTTAAACTGCTATGTCTGCCAACGTTAATTCTAAGAGAGCAAAATAGAAATGATGAAAGTTAGTTTAACTTTATTCAGCCTAAGTGTGTTCAACGCATTATGACTGGTTTTAGTTTCACGTGAAGTCTAACATTTATGTGCACGTTGCACTTTATTTCCCTAAGTAGGCAGTAACAAGTACGGTTCACGCAATATTCTTATGCATTATCCTTCATCATAGAAGTACAGGGACAAGATACAAATATAATAAATCGTCTTCGGCCTTACCGCACTACCTTGTTCATGCTTCCAAGTGATAGATTTCCTAGCTTACCATAAGATATACGTTTTCAAAGAGGCTGCAGTATGTGTATGGGGACTGATGAAAGACCTTGACAACCAGCACAATCTTCGTTATTTTGCATAACTTTCTCACTTGTAACAGAAGGAGCTCTCTCATCGAGCCTGGGAACGTGCAACGTGCTCACATATCTGTTCATGAGATGCCTTATATCAAAGCTTATCCGTGAACAAGGCATTTATTTGTTTTTGTGAAGCCAGTCACCATGCATTACTTCTCTGTGCTTTGGTGAGTTTCGTGCCAGGACTGCTGGTGTTGTTGCAAATGGTTGTGTAGGCTCGAATCTTCAGACAGGATTATTTATCTATTGATCAACTCCTTTATGTGACGTAAGCGGCTGTTACCATCTTTTAAGATTTTTCGGATGTAATAATGTACACGAAAAAAAAAACGTTTTTTCGCTTCATCATGATTTTTATCTTGCTCGTGTTGAAACTCCTTGGTGACGTTGAATCCCTTACTTTAGATTTGAAGTAGCTCCTCCATCGCAATTCATTCCTAGCTGTTTAATAAGGAACCTCTTTTGCGTAAGACGAGATAGGCGAATCATGTCCGAATTGGACACGTGAATTAAAAAGCTTCTAAACGTATTTTAAGAATCCGAAGCTATTTTATATCTTCATTTTTTCTAAAATAACACCGAGGTTTAACCCGAATAGCGTAAACGCTCAAAAGACCTTCCTACGCCTGAACCTTTTCCAATAGTTGATCAGTGCAAAGCGTTCACCAGAAAAATGTATTTGTGTTTTTATAAGGGAATCCCATTAATGTATTCTAAAGTTACTCCTGTTGTGCAGCGCTCTGTTGCTGACACCCTTCGCCTATGGAGCGTCGTCTTCCAACAGGACAGTGATCTTCATCTTCTATGAGACTATCCCTGATGAAAACCTCTTTCTCAGAGGTGGATTAGATACAGACACTCATTCAGGTGCGTTGTAAGGTGCCAAATAGCTATATCTACGCGTCAAGTCCTCACAGTCTTCGGCACAGTCTTCGCACGTTATGGTGTTTGACACATCATGGCCTCCATGGGATTAAAACTTGCTCGTTAAAACAATGGGGTTTAACTTCTTGACATCAGACTAGCTAAGTATTTTGATTGCTGATGAGGTCTTTCCAAATTTCTGCATGACGTTTTATATCGCGTTGCTCACACTGCAGTGATGACGAAGGTGAGCCAAAAATACAGTCTCTTTCTCTGTAGGAGCCAACTCTCCCGTCGTTTAGTGCCGGCTGTCCAAATGACATCCCAGTGTTTACTGTATCCAGGCATCAAACTCGCGCTTAGCACTCTCAGCATTGGATACATGATCACTGTTACTCTAAAGTTGACTGAAAACAATGTCTAATTTTGTTTGGAATTCTGAATTTTTTCCTGTGTTATTCAGCACATCTGAGTAGCTCCGACCAACGTCCCAAAAATTAATGACGATTGCATAGCTTTTTCGTGTTTGTGCTACGTCTAAAATAATATTAGTTATTGGCAGACGATGTGAGTACAGCAAATTTATGTACGATTCTGCCTAATTTTCACATGCATCATTTTGTTATTGCGCATTACGAAAGTTTTCCGTGGAACTTCTGTAGCAAAATCAAACTCGTATAATTGTCAAGTTATTTTCCCATGTGAGCTGCGATCAATTGTGTCTTAATCCTGAACCTTTGAAGGGTGTAAATTTCCTGCTCGTGTTCAATATGACAAAATAGGAAAAATGAAATATTCAAACTTTTGCTATTATTCCTATTACCTTGAGCATGTCCATTTTAATTATCTTGAGATTGCCTGTTTTCCTATTATCTAATCGCTTCCTAAAAAATCGTTCAAGAATAATACTGGAGTATAATTACAGAACACCTGGTGTCTATTTGCTTACATGTGCTCAGACAGACTGCTACTATCAGGAGAAACAGAAGAAGGAAGATCCCTTAGTGTTATCACTAGGCTCATTGTAAATACAGGCCAATTTAATTTCCATCTAATTTAACGGTCATTACTGAAAGGTGTATTGGGAATTTGTAATGATCTGCTGCTTAGAATATAAGTTGTTTTACGCTTAATTCGCTTAAACTTAGTCTCAATCTGCATTTGTCACCAAAGTGAACAACGGAAAAACCATACCTTTTAATTCTTTTATAAAACAAACGTGTGAATTGGCATTCCAAGGACGAAATTTTGAGGGTATATTTCGTTTTTTTCTCACTGCGTTGCTGTGGTGTTTGTAGGTTGCACCACTGAAGTGGTCACCGACGACGCATGCGCGGTCCCCATATCAACTCATCTGCTGGGCACCATAGACCACTACGACGGCTACAACGCGTGGCGGGTCGGGGACAACTACCTGGACTGGCACGGGGCGGAGGCAGGCCAGGGCGCCTACAACGGGGTGCCTGCTGAGGGGACGCCTCTTGTCTGGACCACCAACAACATCCTCAGTCCTGGCTACCAGCAACTCAACACGTGAGGGCACGCTATTTTGGAGTAATTCTGGTCGTCTTTTAAGAATTCCATACTCTTGTTATCATCAGGTGATGACGTACCCACGCTTTCAGAATATCATTGTATGTTGTATTATTACTGTTCGTTTTGACTTCCTTTTTATTGGTCAATATAAATTTAACAAATTGAGTTTATTTTTTTTTATTTTGACACAAGCTTTAAGGCAAGGCTTGATCCAACCGCCAAACGATGCATATGTTCTTAAATAGCGCGTATGGTGTCTACGTGTGTCTAATAAGCAGTCAGTAAAATAACTTTGCATTCTAATTTTTATTTTACTTCGCCTATAAGTAGATGGTCACAGATACCTTTGGTATTCAAAAACTTACGTTCCTAGTCTGATGACGGTTTGAGCAAATTCAGCCAAAAACTCGCGCCAAAATGAAAGATTGAATTCTAATGTGTCGTAATAAAAAATTTCAGTGGTACAGTTTTATAAAACTTCTCATATTTTCATTTCTTGAAACTATAGTTTCTAATTCAAGACCTGTAACGTTTTTGTGACATTAGTTTGTGATCTAGGTAATATAAAGAAAACTAGGAACGACGATGCAACTACCCTGAAGGGTCACTTGGGCTGGATTTACCTCTCAATGCCGTTACCTGCAGGTTTGGTGATCACTACTGGATGGTGGACATGGAGATGGACTGCCCGTTCGTAGACCAGGGCGGTTGGTTCGACGTCAAGGGATACTCGACCAGCCTTGGGTGGGAACTTGATGTGGCTCAGGTAAATTATTTTCTAGAACCAACACATTCAATCAAATTCTGGAATGCGTCAGTACTCCAATTGATGCGTAGGTAGTGCATTGGGAAATTTATACTGGAGTACATGAGCCTTCAAAGAAGACAATATCATTGGTAGGTATTGTCATTATCCACGCTTGACAGTTATTGGTTCAAAATTAATGGCTTAAATAAGTGCTATTTGCTGGAGTTACGCTGACTTTTTATGGTCCAACTTCACCATGCCGAAATAAAAAGGAATGGGAGATTTGGCAGTTTTTCTCAGACTGAATAACCAAGACCTCAAAGAAATTGTGCTAAATTGTCGTCAGTTTTACGGATCCTAAGTGAACCAAAGCTCTTCTTGAGAGTAGAGCTATAATATTGTCATTTCAAGTCAGAGCCCCTGCATGGTGTTCCTCAGATGTAGCCTGATCTGCTTAAAGCAGACAGTAAGAATGTGCAGTAAGTTTAATTTTAAAATTACGTAGTCTAATTTTTTTATTCGATATGTAATTTTCAGCGAAAAAAAGTTCTGTTGTCGTTATAGTGGATTCCAAGCGGTCTGTGATTGTTTTTTTTTCATTTATTTTTCTCAGCGATTTCTGAGTACCTGGGGCTCCTCAAGAGTGCCCCAGTAGACCACGCATGCCCTTGCTTTTACAGTAGTAAGACGTAAATGATTAGATTGACGTCCATCAAATCCAATACTTCTATCTAGGAAACGCAATTTGATACTGAGAGTAAAAAATGTGCGTCCGACGTACGTAAACACCTCGTTATTCGTACGCTATGATTTATACTGACCTTAATTAATTGCTTATTCCCGGAATTTTCATTGTAATTAGTCATGATCTGGCTTAATGTTTACTTTAATGAAAAGCATTCCACATCATTTCTATTCATTTCCGAAATGGAACATTGGATGAAATTCATTCTAACCTTGAGCGTGTAAAATAAAAAAAGTCATTTCGCTTCGTAAAAATTATCTTGTTAAAATTAACTTCTATTTCATTTGAATTTTTCAGTATATTTCTCTCTAATGAAAAGACGCATCTTGATGGTCAATTTGTTTTTTATAGTTTGTTGACTGCCTGTTTTCGAGTGTATAATTGCTGCTCATTATTAGGCTTACTAGTATATTTTTAAAGAAAATATTATTTACAGGTTGCGAATTGTTTCGTGAGTTTAGCAATAATGCTGTGGACTGTTGTTCAACAGTTATCCCTTAAATAATCATTCGCTTTGGTGAGACAACAATACGTCTCTTTCATAGACTGCATTTTTACAGCTTTCATTGCCTTGATAAGACTGTACAATATTCCTACGCTTCTCATCACTGCTAATCAAGCCTCCTACCCTCACGTTTATCGATAGAAAATAATTTCAATATGTTCCGTTATTTATTTGACTAATTGCGGTTTTCTCCAGTCAACATGCGACGGCACCATCGGCGGAGCCGCACCCTACCCGTCCGTGAACCACATGGCCTTGTGCGGGGCTGTCAATATCTTCACTTTTGGAAGCTCCGACTGCTCTGTCAACGCTTTTGAAGACTGAGGCCAAATGACGCCGCAGCTCGGCTCAGAAGAAGAAATTGTTGTGACTTCAGTTGCGTAGACAATGCCATTAAAATTCACCCCCCAACGGGTTGAAACTCCTTCTTGCGTTTTAGTTTATAACACGATCAAAAATTTGAGCTGAAAAAATTAAATTACTCATCTGAAATACCTCACAATGTCTCTACTATACAGAGCGTCAGGAGAATGAATTGCCTTCTTACATCGCAGTTCGATTAAAAAAAAAACTACTTGCATTTAGAAGATATTTCTCTATGTCTCAACGTAATCGAGATTCTTTCATAACAATATACAAACACCAACTTTCTACACGTCCATATTCTGAAATATTACATCAGAACTTGCACTAAGAACATGCACTACATCAAAACCTGTAGAGCAGATTAGAATATACAAAAATATAACACAAAAAAGACTACTGAAGAACTCTACACAAATGCCGTTGGTTGATAACCCAGGGTAAAAAGATTATTCAATTCATCTTACCAAATAAAATCGAAGACCCGAATTAATTTTCGATTATGAATTTGTCAACAACTTACAGACGATGGAGAGCACGATTGTAAAGAATACCCTAAGTGCATGGAACGAATGCGTTCGTTGACTGATTCTCAAAGTATTTATTCCCATGATACGTTAAGCGTGAAACGTATGCAAATTTTTTTTAATAAAACAGGGTTTAGGGATTTGCAAAATTTGACGAATATAATGCAATTTTAGAGTTAACCTAGCAAGCTATCATATTTCTTTGCGTGACTTCAAACACAGCATTCGTAACCGCATGCTACGGTTCGCAATTATGCTCATAATCAAATTTGCTCGTAAACTTAGAAACCTTACCTTGAACTGTGGCTCAAGAATTGCAAGCGGTAACAATTCTATGGGAGTCAAAACATTTGTAAAGTTATTGAAAACTTTGAAAAACCAAAACTTATATGTGTTGGCCAACACGAAAGAGAAAAAAATTTTTATATTAGTTACATTGATATAGTTTCTCGTTAGAGCAATGAAGTTTTTATTCCAAATTTTTCCCGAAGTCTTAAGCGCAGCAAGAGAGAACTAATGCATAAACCATGATCTTGTTTTGTATTATTTACTAAAAATATTTACAAGTAAACCTAAAGGAAAATTAAATTATTAGCAAAAGTACAGGGCTTCTCCGGTGGTAATACCTTTCTCTTAAATGAAGAAAGGAGCTGTGCGTGATACCCAGTGGACTACTGATGAACTTGGTGTGTCAAAGCAGCCTTTGTTGATTGTAGAGATTAGCATTTATAACACAGCTCTGATATAAAAAAAATCACATTAATCTCCATCCCTTTGGAATTTAAAGATTTCATGTATTCACCAAGTCATGTACGCATCTATTGTAGGCACGCTACGAGTCAAAGTAACATCAATATCAAGTTCCCACGTCGCGATGAACATCAGGAACTCCGACTACCGCCTTTGTCCTGCTCGCGTCTCAATGAGCGGAGCGCGACACTGATTCTTGACGCTTGTTCGCTACGTCTCTTGGCGAAGTCGTGACACAAAAGACTCCCGCTAATAGAATCATCGTTGTTCCGTCCTGTCCACCATAAGCCACTCTACGTAGAGCTCCTGCTTTGTCTCTCATCGCATGGGAACGATCGTCGAACCAGAAACTGGTCGATGGAAGCCGCCTGTCCAATGAGGGGATAAAAATTTTTTATGTCCTCCTCTGTAAATTTTCTTAAAAGGTTCTACTACAGAAAGATTCGGTTTCAATCCCGATGCCACTGGAATACGTAGCAATGCGTGACACAAATGAACACCGGCTGGCAGCTCCTAGCCATGTTGTTTCAGCAATGAACTTGTGTAGAGTTTGTAGAAGGGCTCTCCGACCACGAGACTATTTTTATAAAAAAATGTTGAAAAGCGATTACTAATTACGCTTAGTCAACATTTACACGCAGAAGATCTGAAGAGCCCTAACTCATCCCAAAATATTTTGGAGGCTAAGTTCTACAAACAGGATTCAATTTATTCTTCAGCTTTTCCGCTCTTATATAGCTCAGCCGCCAGCCACAATCCAGCCGCTGTACAGCGCAGCCTCTACGTCTGCACGCATTAGATGCGGTCGTCTTTCAACAGACTCGGGTTCGTTCCCACACACGTACTCAACGCTAACATTTTCTGGCAGTGGCAAAGTTGAATGTCACCAGCAATGCATTGAGTCAAGTATTCGAGACTACATACTATAGATGGCTGCAAAAGATTTTGTCGAAGAAAAATAACGTAACGCTTTAGTTCACTTAATTTGAAACTTATATTTAAAAAACCTGTCTCCAACTTTATTTTCTCTGATGACGAATTAAAACTTCTACATAAAAAATTCAACCCACTGTCCAAGATGATGTAAAATTTCTCGAGATAAAATATATCTTGAATATGTTAAACAACCTCTTTGCAAAAAGGTAAAAATACTGCTGAAAGAATTATTAGTGAGCCAACTGAAAGCTTGAACTATATGGATCATGTCTATCAACACAACTCTTTTTATTAACTCCTATTTTATTGCGTACTCTTGGAAAATAAATCAAGCAGATAATATATATTCTCTGTTGAAGTACTGGAAGGTATATCTGACACTATGTCACCGATCATAGCACCAGTCGCTTTCCTGAGGGCTTTCTCAAACTCTTTTAAAATAAAATACCCATTTTTAAGACTGGAAATAAAACTTGCGTTAACATTTATAGACTTATTCTTGAACTATCAATTGTTAGTTCAATAAGAAAAAATGTAAACATGAGAGTGTTCTATTTTGGAAACAATCGATGCTCCGTGATAAACAACATGATTTCAGCTTTAAAATATTAACAACACAGGCTCTATTGAATCATTTAAAAAAGCTTTGTTGAGGTATATATGAAAAAAGCTTGTTTTCTTCGTATTTTTTGACTGTCGACAAACTTTCGATTGCATAGACATTAGCATTTTACTCTCGAAACGCCACTGTTCAGCATTAGAGGAGTTACACATGATTGGCTCAAGTCATACCCAATACATCAGAAGCAGAACGTTGCCATTGGTGATGCTCAATTGAAACTACCAGCAATTAGGCATGGAGTAGCATAAGGGTCTGTCCTGGGACCTCTCTCCTCCTATTTTTAATTTTTTTAATCATAAACGTTATTGATAAATCTCCTTCATTTTTCTGATTTATACTTTTTGCCGACGCGAGCACGCTTTCTACAACTTTTGCTAATGAAAACTTCATTTTATTTACAGAGAGCATAAAAAACGAACTGCAAAAAGTTTAAATGTGGCTCAAAGCGACCAAAATGTGTGTCAATATCGATAAGACAAAATATAATATATTCACCTACGAGCTTAATACATCTCTTAGATGCATCAAGATTGGTGATGGTTTGATTGGAAAACCAACCCCTGTAAGTTGTTGTACACTACAATATTTATGCATCTGACTTTACAGAGCATATTGCAGTTATCAGTGCTGAACTATCCAAACACCTAAGAATTCTCGGTAAAAATACATCACCTGAAAAGCATTAAAAAAATTTTACCGAATGCTCCTTTCGTAATATTTACTTTGTGCAATGAAAAGATGCAGTAAAGTAATAAAGAATTACTCTTTGTTCTCTGAAAAAAATTCAAACCTGTGAGAAAATTAGGATTCATAACCCGAATGAATGATGCAATCAAAAGATTGATAATACTTAAGCGTTTAGAACTCCATGAGCACTGCATGAACTTTATGTATAAAACACTGACTAATGAGGGCAACAATGATCTTAAATAGGTTTTATCTGTACAAACTGACCATCTTGATCATATAACCCGGCCGAAAAAGAATTAAATTCAGTACAGTCTCATCATAGTATCTATGATACTTCATTGGAACCAAGACTTGGAATTCGATCGCTGCTGAAATCTGTGAAAACAGTTCACACAAAATTTTCAAAACGAATAGCGAATCTATATTTCTATCAAAGTGCTAAAAAACTAGGCAATCAAGCTAAATCTCTTTTGCTGCATGATTCAACTTGATAGAGTAATTTACAGGGGTAATTCAACGCGTTTATAGAATGTTTCTCAAGTCATTTCTAAAATAAACTGTTCTTATTTGGCTCATATTTAACTATTTTATAAAATTAAGCATCGAACTATGAGCAAACCTCTTTCATCGATCAGCCGTTAGGGTGCATTAAGGGTAACTAGGACATTGATCAGTGCAATTAGAGCAAGTGTAATAGTAGTAACAAACATAAATGAACACATCATAGCGTTGTTGATAAGATGATCTAAAACTTTCCTGAACTTATCCAGGTCCACAAGTAGCTATGCTCAAATATGACTGTCGTCATATTCTTAAAAATGACATCTTCTGGATGCATCACGTGTGGTAAATAAATTGTTGAAATTGTTCAATTGTTAAATTCTAGGTTACATTAGAAATCATCAGTAACAGCGAATCAATTGTTCAAAAATATGCATAATCCCTTCTCGTGCATTAAATCTCAAAGCAAGTTATATTTAATAAGTTAGACTTTTGATTTTGAAATTACTTTGTGCAAAATAGGCCGAAAAAGGCCATTATAGGCCGAAATTTTGGGATACTTTTTAAAAATGTGTCTTTAATTTTTTTATTCCGTTTTTGGTAAAACCTTTATAGTTGATTTTTGACGTTACTCTTAATGTACTGCTTAAATTTCAGGTTTAAGGAAAAGGTAGAAAAGTATGCATTGGTAAATTAATAATTTAGCCAAAAAATCGGGTAAAAATTATGGAAGAAGAAACAAACTAATCTCTTGAATGTTTTATAATAGTTATTTACTGAACATTTTACTAAAAACTAGCCAATATTTAGTGAATCGGTCCTTATTCTCTATTAAAGCTGTACATCTCCTGTTGCAAGATTTAATAAGACGCAGACATTCTGCTGGAGTAATTTTTTACCATTCCTGTTGAAGTTTGAATCAAAAATTTCCTGTATTTGTTGGGTTTATAGCCTATAGCGACGTTCCAAGAATGTGTTAAAGGTTCCCAATCCGATTCAGATCCGGACTCTGGGGTAGCAAATAAAATGGGTTCGCAAATATAAAGGATCAAGGAAAAGGACCGTTTTAGAAATCTATTTGCTTCTGCAAGCAAGTTATCAGGAACTATAGATCGAGTTGGAGCTTTGCACTTGGCGGCAAATGATACGAGTTGGGGGCAGGCTACATCAGCAGCCACCTCACTGCCCCGGCCAGCCGCTCGCCGCTCCTTCCTCGAGTCTCCAAGCTGGAGAACAAGGAATGATAATTAGCATACAGGCACTTGATCCTTAATTTACTGGAAAAAGAATTAACGTAATTAACTTCAACTTGTTAGAAGAGCCACCCTCAAACGCGACCCATCAATATATTGCTCAGAATGAACAATAATGGTTCGAGTCCTAAGGAAATATCCATGATATAAATGGCAGGGGCTCGGAAACTTTAGGGGTTTGGCAAGTCCGGCAAGCTTCCTTACCTCAAGGCAGAACGCCACGAAGTGTAGATTCGCAGGCAGTGGATTTACGTCCGCCTGTCCCCCGACTGGTAAGTGGAGCAGCGTGGAAGCCGAGCGCCTCCAACAGGTAAGTACGGAGCAGCGTGGAAGTCGAGCGCCTTTAGCAGGTAATACCTATGGTGCTCCCAGTAGATTACGCAGAATAAATAATTTAAATGAGCAGTTAACGCCGATGGTTGTGCAAGGTTCGAGGTCTGCGAAAAGTCTGTCTACTCTGTGCTAACGCACGCTAGAGTATACTTCCCATCAATCGTCAGTCGTTAAGAAGAACGGAAACTGCCGGGCCAAGAAATTGTTTCCTTCATCCTGCCCTTTATATCATGAACATAAAGTAATTAACCTCAATTAATTTTCTTAAATCTAGCTCAAATTTCATAGGCGAGCTGGCACAATATAATAAACAAGGCAGCACGCCGAACTAAGGCTAGAAATTCGTACATGGGGTGGCCAGTCCAAAACTTTTAAGGTATATTTTTTCAATATTTTTAACGTATATTTTTTCAATATTTTTAAGGTATATTTATTTAATATTCCTTTGCCAGCATTGCTTTATGGCATGGGGCTTTCCCCTGCATAAAAATGGGATATTTACAAGTTAAGTGTTGAATTATTCGAATGACATGATCTTAAAACAAGTTTTTGTACATTGCAGCCTTTAATCTTGTTTTCTATCAGACAAGAAGAGTCGTTCCTTATCTGGAAAACATTACAAAAACCATAACACCTCTGCTCCCAAACTTGACGATTTTTTGGTGCACTTACTATACAGATAATTTTTCTCCATTATATCTTCATACAAACTTTTAACATCAGATTAAATTTGTTCAACCTACTTTCGTCTCTAAAAAAGGCATTTGACCATTTATTACGACTCCACAATGCATGCTTGTTGGCAAATACCAGTCTCAGTTATTGATTTTTCTTGTTAAAGAGAGATTGTATTAAAGGTGATCGTGCAAATAAGCCTACGTCATGAAAACGTCAATTTATAATTTTCCTCGACACATCCAAGCCAATTTTAGGATCAAATTCACGGGAAATGCTAACTTCGGTTTTGAATCTGTCGTTTGAAATCAATCTTCTGATGATTCTGTCCACTTTACTGATTGTATTTCTTGGTCTAACAAATTTATTTTGTGATAAAAGTATTTGATGATAGAAGTTTATCCCCTTCAATTGTTCTTTTTTACAACAGATATATCCATTTTGGAACACTTTGGCATGATGGTAGATGATGCTGAGCTAACTTCCTGAAACGAACTACTTATTCTTTAGCTAAATTTAATTATAGGATTAACTGATAATCCAATAAACTTCTATTTTGGTTTATATGATTATCAGTAATTTAAAGCTCTGAAAGCCGGATTTTTTTCCTTTGTTCAATAATTTCGGCCAACTTGTTTTCGTTATTTATTAATACATTTTTTCTTTCTCTTTCCCACATCTGAAACTCAAGCAAAATATTAAAGGGAGCATTAAGAATCATTTTTAAAAGTTTCACCAAAAACCGAATTCAATTATTCAATAAATTCAAAAATATGAACATCCTCCCACAATTTTTACCTGAACTATATAAGTTACCAAATATACATATTCTGAAGCTCTGACTTGACTACCGACGTCGAATAATTCGTTCGGAAGCAACATTCATTAGGACATCAAGTACTCGGTTTTTAATGCTAAGTGCACTCATTTCTGGAACCTACTACATTTAATGCAAAATAAATCCTGAACTACTATTAAGCCATGCCAACTTTGCCGAAGTGAAGTCCAAAGAGGTGGTCATAGTAAGAAATCTGGATGACAGTGTACATAAGATTTAGACTCTCACATTTAAGTGCGAGTACACAATTTCAAGACACATTCGCACATTTTTAGCGCTGGTTAGCAGTTTGTTAGGTCAAAATAAGTCAACATTACTTTGCATGTACTTGCTACCTTTTTGAGTCTTCAAGCGATTGAGCGCTATGTGCGTACAGTATGAGCAGTACTGTTCGTTGGTGCGATTCAAACTCGCTGCGTTCAACTACTCTCGTCTTCATTTCTTGCTCTGAAACGCTCGCCTATCAAGTGTAAGATAAATACATCAGTAAAAGTGAAACAGCGCATGGTTTACATAGTGCGCCAATTAAGCTGCCTCAAGTCCGCTGAAGAAAGACACGCAAAACACGACCTCTCTGCGGATATATAATTTTACGCTGAGGAAACAAGTGAAAACTCGTGTTGCAATGAACATTTTGATCCCGTCACACGAAAAAAATTACTCATGCACGAGATCATTGTTAAACTCTACTTTATTTTATTGAAACGTATCTATTAATTATACTACACCTAATCATCGCACAATCTTGCAAAATTACAATCTTACCACAGACACTCGGGACTCTAATGCCTGCACGCACTGCCCCACGTATGCCTCGAGTCATGGCGTTGCTTGGCACGGATGGTGCGACACTGGATGTGGTGCGAGAGAGGGAGAGCAGGGGCCGAGCAGCGCCTGTGTTCATTAAGATGCCATAGCGAGGGCAGATAGGCGGCCAATCCAGCTGGGAATGTCCCCGAATATGGCGCAAGCCACGGATATGAGAACATTTAAATGCTCGTTATGGTTCCCAATAGCAGACAGATTCTAGCCTATAAAATCTGGCCAAGGGTAATAAAAGAGCGCCATTGGAGATTATTTCGCTTCGAAGAGAACATTTCCCAGAGAACCTCCGGCAATTCGACTGAAAATAAGAATTCCTGTTTGGAAACTTTTCTGTTTCTTGGGTGTTCTTATCGGTGTCCTGTTTACGGAGTACTCTTTTCAGCACTTGATTTAATATAATATTCCACGATTATTTGGAAATTGAGTTGAAGTAAGTGAGACAAATTTTCAAGCCGTAGTACTTCTTAGAAATGCTACATTCATACTTCAAAACTCGTCAAGCCCTATTCTTTTCATACCAAGATGACTACCGTACAAAAAGTAACATAACATGCCAATATTACTCTTCGCTAAAAATATTCTCCCTACCTCAGTGTATCACTCATATACGCAATATATGTATTATGATATATGATAAACATAAAGAAACGTCAAGCGTACCTAGCCCTCCTTTGCGAAGGGCGAATATCTAGAGAAAAATATAACCGATTCAGAAACTATGTAACAAACCATATAAGAACATCAAAAAAGAACTACTTTACGCTCAAGTTTACTCAATTCAAAACTGACGTTAAAAAGACTTGGCATCTCCTTAACTCTTCCTGTAAACCGAATAATGCCGATAAAAAGAAAATTGAATATGTTATTCAAGATTATGTAAAATACCATGAGAAGAAAGAAATTGCTAATCTCTTTAACAACTTCTTCGTAAACGTAGGGAAAATTATAGCTGATGGTATTCCAAGTGAACCTACTGATCACCTGAAATTTATGGATCATATTCGAGAACCCAACTCCTTTTTCTTTACGCCTACAAACTCCTCCGATGTAATTACGTGCATAAACAACATGAAAAATAAATCGAGTGGGTTACAAACGTTTCCGACTAAAGTACTTAAAGTTATTGCTGACGTTGTAGCCCCGCTGATATCAAATATTATTAACCAGTCTCTCTTACTAGGCACTTTCCCGAACTCCCTCAAAGTTGCTAGAGTAACCCATATCATTAAAAGTGGTGAAAAAACCTGTGTAAACAATTATCGACCTATCTCCGTACTACCAATTATTAGCAAAGTATTCGAAAAGATTGTGTATAAAAAAGTGTACTCTTATTTTGAACAAAAATCATTTCTTTACGATAAACAATACGGTTTTCGCTCTAAAAAATCAACAACACAGGCAATATTAAATCATTTACAATTCCTCTATTCTAATATAGATGAAGGAAAGCCTATCTTCTCTGTATTTCTTGACTTTCGAAAAGCATTCGATTGTGTGGACCATAAAATACTACTCTCGAAACTACACAGTTATGGCATTCGAGGGATTGCGCATGATTGGTTCAGATCATACCTAACAAATCGGAAGCAATACATTGTCATTGACGACGCAAAATCAGACTCACAGACAATTAGCCATGGAGTTCCACAATTAAGGATCTGTTCTTGGGCCTCTCCTGTTTCTGATTTTTATCAATGATATTGTAAAATCTACATCATTCTTCAAATTCATTCTTTTTGCCGATGACAGTACGCTTTCTGCGGTCCTTCCGAACCAAAATCCTGCTATGATTGTGGAGAATATATATAATGAACTTCATAAGGTTTCATCGTGGCTCAAAGCTAATAAAATAAGCCTTAATATTGATAAAACAAATTATATTACATTCTCATACAAGAAATATGTATCTCTCCCATACATTAAAATTGGCGAAGGTGAAATCGAAGAAACCAACTCATGTGAGTTTCTGGGCATCATAATAGATAAACATCTGACCTTCAAAGAGCACATCACTCATATTAGTTCTAAATTATCAAAATCCATCGGAATCCTAAATAAAGTTAAAAATTTTCTGCCTGAAACAGCTTTACAAATGCTCTACCGAACGCTCATTTCTCCATACTTGCAATACGGAATAGAAGCATGGCACGGAACTGATAAAAATAAAACCTACAAAATTTTTACTCTGCAGAAAAGAGCTGTCAGAGCGGTAAAAAACCTAGAATATAATGCTCACACAAATGATTCTTTCAAAAATTTACAAATACTTGAGCTTTCGTATCTCTACAAAATCTCCATCTGTAATTTAATTTACAAAACATTAAGAAATGATGGCGACAATGGCCTAAGACAATTATTGACTGCGCAAACTGGTCATCACGACCATTTAACCCAAAATAGAAGTAAATTCATGCTTCCTTATTATTCAAAGGCCCGGTCGCAACACAGTATACTCTTCGTTGGAACCAAAACTTGGAACTCTATACCTGCGGAGATCCGTAAATGTAATTCGTACAAAGTATTCGAAAGACATCTTGAGTCTCACTTCCTATCAGAATACTAGTCGTGTAAGATCACCATGTCAAACCTTGCCTCCTACATGTAACTAATGATAATGTAATAATGTAACTTGCTTTGGGTAACATAACCGATCTTCAGTCTGCTCTTGAATCGTTTTAACGAACATACTGTTAAATATAGCCGATTTGACCTATATTGTAAAATACAGCATAAAATATCGAGTTAATTATCTCAATGATCAGTCTACTGCGAAACTAGGTTAAGTGAACTATGTTAAACATTTTGTACACCTTAGAATAACGTGATGATAGGATGCCCTAGAAGTCGCTGAACTTGTTCGGGCCCACAGGTAGCTATACTCAAATTTGACCATTGTACTAGACTTAAGAAACATTCTACCTCTGTATCACCTGTGGTAAATAAATTGTTTAAAATTGTTTAAATGTATACTTCATTCATTCAACTCAGTTCTTACAGGATTTTTTCATTGGTGTAAGGAGAACAACTATTCTAGTATTTTTGAATATGAAACGGCTTAACCGACGCTCTATTTTCAAGATTGTAAAATACAAATTAGTCAGAAAGATCTTTTGATAATGTATAACCTATCAAAAGATATTTACTTTTTCTTGCTTGCCATTTAGTAGCATTATACTGCCTCAATGCGACCCTTGATACCGACACTGTTCTTTGTGCAACGGTAACCTTGAGCATGATAAACACAGTACATTATTATCGCAATTATGGTTTCACTAACGCTGTTCACTGTTCACGTACCAACGCCATGGATAGTTCACTAACGCTTTGCACTATTCCTTTTCGCTAAAGACGGACATGATTCACTAACGCTGTGCATCACACGTACTATTTGCTATGGACATCACAAGCCCAATGCATCACACATACCACTAGCGTTGGACAACACAAGCCCAGGGCATCACACGTACCACTAGCGTTGGACATCACAAGCCCAGTGCATTAGAAGTCAATCAAGTGCAATCAATCTAGTGTTGTCCATAACTAGCACTGCACGTGGATCACTACCGCTGCGTATTGCCTGCGCTTTGCATCTTTAGCTTTGTTCAACAGTAGAGCTGTGCATTAGTTAAATTTCGGATAATTTTAGTGAACGCATCCGAAATCAATTCTTTTTTCAATTACAAAGATGAGCTTCCGAAAGCTTCACTCTCTTTAGTCATCTACAAGTATCGTTGCGCACTGTGTGCGTCTGAGTACGTTGAGTCCACAAAAAGGCCTTGCGTATTCGTGTAGCAGAGCATGCCGGACGAAGCTTCCGAACAAATAGGCCTCTTGCTTCTCCCACTCAATCCTCTGTGCATACATATGCAGAAAAGTGAGACTTGCCTGTTCGTTTAGACGGTTTCCAGATAATTTTCTAGTCAAATAGATCTTCGAATTTTAGAGTCTCTTTTTATCATGAAAGACAAACCCGTTTTAAATGATGCTCAATCTTCTGTCCCCTTGAAAATTTTCAAATTTTCTGTTAGCAAAAAATTGCTAAGTAATAACGTATACTTTAAAAGTGACTATCCTTGCTATTTCATTTATAGTTAGACTTCGCAAACGGCAAAACATTGACGTAAATCATTAGAGCTGTGCATCGCTGGTAGTGTCCGCCCTCGTTAATGTGCTTGGGTACCTATAGTGTGAGGCGGGCTGCAGTTTGTGTCTGCCCTCGACAGTGTGCGTGGAGACTTAGCACTCATCGGTGGGAACTCCGGCTACTCACTACAGAATCAGTAACTATTGTTCCAGGCGTTTGTTGTGGATACACAAATGCAATTAGGTAAGCAATATTTTCCATTTTTGAATCCTTTTTCTCTCAAGTGGGGAGGCTTGCATACCCTTCGACTGACCGTGTGAGAGGTTTTCAATCGTTCAATTTGTGTGATCATTTCACCACTTCTCAGTGAGATTCTCTTGCCTACTTTTGCCAGTCTCAATGTGCTTTGCCATCCAACAAATCCAAATTTTGGGTTCTTTGTGGAGCCTGCAGCACTGTAACTTCACTCAGTTTCTCTGTAACGATAGTTCAACTGAAGGGAATTAAATGTTAAAATAAATCTTACAAATGAATTATAATAAATAAATCTAATTAAGTCTTTTAGGTTGCGCCTAGAGAGCCGGATGCTCGTAAATCCTTCAAAAATATCATAACAGGAACTGTTAACGCAGCGTTTCCACAGCCACACTGTTTAGGTTTTGAGTTGTTAGTGGAACTCTGGATCAATGTACGATATTAAAATGAATTTTCCAGTAGCTAGATAATTTTAAAATTCATAATAATAAACAATTTATTTATTTATTTATTATACATTCTTTAAAAGCTTCACTTTGTTAGGGATTTGTTTGTGATTCATAATCAAATAGTAGTCGAAAATTTCTGAAAATTGATAGATCGATTGTACCAACTGAATCTTTCTGATCAAATAGTCTACAACTATAAGTGTATCAGCCCTTGACCAGTTACGTAATTATTTTCTAGGAAATGTTGCAGAGAAGTGATTTGGAGGGCTTCTATCAACCACACATCGCGTCATAAGCAAAAGTGTTTTTGATAATTTAGCCGTGGGAACTGCATTGCTACCTTCTGTCGAACTCACAGCATTATCGTGTTGAAATTACGCTTTGTTGTGCAAGTAAAGCGTAGCTGAAGATAACGTTCAGTACGCGTGTGTGTATATATAAGGGAAGGACGGAGTGTCAGCGATGTTTAATTTAATGTAGAGCTAATCATCGCATCAGAAATGAAGGCAGCGATCTTTTTCTGGTACTAAATAATTGTGACTAAAAAAACTTATCGTCATTATTCATGGGTTGACAATTTTGATCATGATATATCATAGTAGGATACAAAACTTATATTTACTTTGTTTTTTTTTTTAATTTTGCTTTAATTTCTTAGGAACTTACCTTAGCTGTTGTGTAATGCAGCCATGGAAAAAGACATATTAATAACTGAACACTTCATAACCGAACGGCGTTGGATAACGTTGTTACGTATTTTAATGTATTTTCGTTTAACGTAAAACATTCCACACATTGTAATTTATATTTTCGTTGCTATTTCAAATGAAACATTTAGTCCGCTTATTGCTCAACTTTCAAACCTGTTCATTAACACTGTTTTCTCAAATCCAGATTAATGAATCCAAAAATTGATGCTAGTGTTGTCCATAGATGCACTAATTCTCATGTTGCACGTTTAAATTTCTGAAAATTTGCAGTCTTGAGACCCGAAAACAAACACCTGATTATTGATTGATTTCTATATTTCTTACAGCCTAGTGGCAGTAATGCCCCTGGCGTGGGCAGAAGTCGGCTATGAGAACCCAGCATGTGACGGCAAGCAAGTGATCGTCCACCTCTTCGAGTGGACCTGGAAGGACATCGCACTCGAGTGCGAGCGTTTCCTCGCCCAGAACGGCTTCTGCGGGGTCCAGGTACGGCGTTGACTTTAGTAAGTTTGTATTGACTGATTTCTTACACTGTGCGGTAGTAGCGTCTCTCTTATCTATTATAAATAATTATTATTATTGCGTGGCAGGTATCGCCTCCAATGGAGCACTTGGTGATCCCCGAGGGCACGTCGGAGCCCGCGTACCCGTGGTGGCAGCGCTACCAGCCCATCTCCTACATGCTGGAGTCGCGCTCGGGCACAGAAGCGGAGTTCGTCGACATGGTGCAGCGCTGTAACGCCGTCGGAGTGCGGTGAGCGATGTGTGTTCTTGGTATGCAGGTTACTGGAAATGTTATTGCATAGTGCACTGTTAACATTTTCCTGAACTAACTTATTTTGTCCGCTAAGTGAAAACTATCTGCTCGACTAAATCTTTATTAATATCATTGGGTATGCTTTATAATATGTTATCTTCAATATTTGTGTATTTCTCCCTATACTGAAAGTTTATAACACGCCTTCATGCCGTGGATGCTTGGATTGAGATTTTCACTTGTGTTGTTCACGAACCACTTCTTCTCAAAGCTAGGGTAGGAATTCAAAAATTGAAAACCATTCCGTAATATGTATCCAAATTTAGTCATTGCTGAAAGGGTTCTACACAAAAAATTGTTTCTCTGGTCATATCATCCAATACAGTCAATCTTTTGACTCTATGGCAAATCTCGTATACACTAGAATTAACTTTAATTTTCGTTTACTCATAAATTAATGATATGAATTATGAATCAGTCGTTTGAAAGAAGCTTTTCAAACAATCCACATGGCTTATTTTTTATAGCAGTTCACACTATCACTCTCCTTTTTGTAATTTTATGTCCCTTTAGATGTGTTACATTCAGAGTTTTTCGCGACGTATTCAACCATGACTCCTGAAGATTTGTTCGTAGAGCACAACTATTATAAATCATGACGAACAATCTCGAGTGTTATTATGACCTGAGAACTTAACACCATATTTAAAAATCGTGTGCCTTCATTTGCAGCGTCTTTGTGGATGCAGTGGTGAACCACATGGCTGGGTTAGACCGCAGTGGCACCGGCTCTGGAGGATCCAGTTTTGACTCGAACTCGCACGATTTTCCTGGAGTCCCCTACACCGATGTAGACTTTACGCCCAGTGAACTTTGCAACTCTTTTGACGGTGGGTCATATAACTTCCATCTTAGCGAAACTAAACCATTATTATTCATATAATTGATTATCAAAATACGTTAAAAACATCTCGTCTGTAATGCACCTAAGGATGCAACTTTTGGGTGCTCAATGAAAAATATCTCATTGAAATACTTTCCACGCAGAACCATTTTTGACGAATTATGTCACATTGACTGTTAAACTTTTTCATTTATTAGTCACCTCTCCATTTAACAATGCGCGCACCAGGTAACGTGAACAACTACGGAGATCCTGAGAACGTGCGCAACTGCAACTTGGTGGGTCTGACGGACCTGTACGGCGCGTCAGACGACGTCCGCCAGAAGGTGGCGGATTACTTTAGCGCCGTCGTGGACATCGGAGTCGCAGGGTTCCGCGTAGACGCTGCCAAGCACATGTGGCCGGAGGTGCGTTAGGTTTCTCTTCCTATCATCGAAAAATCAATCAAATATTCATCGTAGTGATAGCTCAGTGTTCAAAGTAGTGCGAAAAAAGGTGTACCCAGAAACGAGGAAGTTTATTCCAAGATAATGTTTACACTTTACTGTGATCTCCGAAGTTAACAAAAAAAATTATTAAAACTAATGGCCCCATTTTCAGGATTTGCAAGCGATGATGGATCTGACCAACGACCTCAACACGGACCAAGGCTTCCCTGCGGGCACCAGGCCCTTCTTCTACCACGAGGTCATCGACCAAAACGACGGCGCGGTCACCGTGCAGGATTACTACGGACTTGGTGAGCCGAGCCGCTTTGATGCTTCGAAAGTAGGCCAAACGTCAAAATGCATCAGTTTTAAGTATTCGTGAGATTAAAAGCGTAGGAAATATTTCAGCTCTCTCAGAAATGGAATCTCGAACAGAGGTAATTTCCAAATATTGATTCTTCCAACTACAGAGAGACTCTTGCTGCAACTTGCTTCGCGTAAGCTTTTAAAAAAAAAACAATATTGATATTTTACGGAAGTCAGCTTTTGCCACTCACAAAGAATATATCATGTGTAAATTTCAAATTCGTCCAATTAATTAGGAAGTTACATCTAGTATATCTGTATGAATCTGACGGTTTTTCTTGAAGAACATAACTGCAACCGTCTCAAGAGAAGTGTGCCCAATCACAAAGGTTTCCCAGTTTCTTACTCATGTTATCTTTTGTGTCAAACCAATATACGATGTGTTAAAGACGTGCAGTTGCAAAGCACCTGAGGGTAAATTAACGAAAGCGCTTCGGCCCGAGAGGTAGAAGTGACTCCCAGCGACCTCAGCTCTGCAGGGTATCCAACGCGGTGACTCTAGATAATGAAATTTTATTATCTTTATTTGCATTGCAGGAAATACTAATTCTGGCATTTAAGAGAGCAAAGTGAATGGCCTATGAGGAAGTTGCAGCAGTATTGCAACACGAAAAGGTATTTCGATAGTTCTGATTCTTCACACAATAATATTTTTGCTAAACAAAAGCATCATTTTTAAATAATGGCTCATTAGTTTCAAAGAGAAATTCAATTAAATAAGATCGTTCACCAACTTTTTTTGCCTGAGTTAGAATTCGTCGTACGTCAATCGATTCAGAGAAGCTCTACAATTTTTTCATTCATACATACAACACAAAATGAGGTCTGTTTGACATGCACAGGCTCATCTCATCTTCTAAATTAATTACATTTCGGACCAGTTTTGAGGTAAGTGTACGTCCAAACTCATAAGAATAATTTATTTATTCTTCCAACGGAAAGGGCGTATCACGGAATTCCGTTATTGCCAAAAAATCAAGTGGGGCATTGACGACTTCTCTCAACTGGGAGGAGTTTACGACCCCGGCTGGGGAATGGCTGACTCCGACAAGGCCTTTGTGTTCGTGGACAACCACGACAACCAGCGTGGACATGGTGGTGCAGGTGCGTCTGTTTCTTCCATTGTAATCTTTTGATTACCATTGAAATGGCAATTTGTACATAAAAGGGGTTTGTTCATTCAAATATTACTTGCTTGAACCGTAGCAAACCCATAAAATCGGCCTTTACTTTTCCATTAGAGCTTTGAAAAGCTTGTGTTTCTACTTTCAACTTATAATAAGCCAAAACTTTGTACAGAAAATAAGTTAAATCAAATTTTGTTTTTTGCTGGCATAAACAGTATTTAGTATATGTTTCTTTATACATACGAGTATATCATTCATCCGTAGTACGCCACTCAAAACCGCATAATGAAATAATACTGGTTCTTGAACATTTGAAATAAGAGTTAAAGGCTTAGCTTAGTTATTTGAACAATTCAAGGATTCAAGAGAATAAGGACAATAATTATTGTCATGACGGCAAAGCAGCAGCATTGCCATAGGATTCTAAATTAACGATGCTACAACAAGTGCCTTACCACATGTGATCGAGAAACTTGTATCAAGTGCTCGATGTTTATTGTTCAAGCTGGCTGTCAGACGATAACTTGTTGATAAGAGGCAAGTTTTTACTCAATTTAAGGAAAAAAATTGTTTTTGGAATCATTTCAATCGTCACTAATGCCATACACATCGACAAAAGCAGATCAATCTTAACTGAAATGTTATTTAATAATTTTACCGCAGGAGACATCCTGACGTACAAAGTACCGCACGACTACCGCCTCGGCGTGGCCTTCACGCTGGCGCAACCCTACGGCTTCACCAGGATCATGTCCTCCTACGACTACGGCGACGACACCGACGCCGGACCTCCTCACAAGTCCGACTACAGGTCGGTGATTACAGTGCCAAATTTCTTTCAACATTTGCCATACCTTTTTAGGATGTGCGTCATTGTAGGTTGTTGAGGCTCTGTAAAAATATTGAAGAGAGACTCGGGTGAAGATTCTCAAATGGGTTCCTCAATGTTTTCAGCACCGACGACGTAGTCATCACTGAAGACGGTCAGTGCAGCAACGGCTGGGTGTGCGAGCATCGGTGGCCATCGATTACCAAAATGGTGCGTGTTACTGGAAGTGCAAAAATTTGTCAACTTGATGATATGTATTTCATTGTTTTATCTTTTTAGATTGAACATGCTCTATGAGGGAAAAATGCAACTAACTGTAACTGTTCAGGGTGTGGAATGTTTGTGAAACGAAAAGGGCGGAAATTTTGATGGAATAAAATCTATTGCTCTCAAAATGTGTGAAATGAAATATGAAATGAACTTGTTGGACATCCAAATTTGGGGGTAATGTTCATCCAGGATACGATTCACTGACTGAAAAAAACTATTCTAGTGAGAATAGTTGAAAGTTTATTCAACTAACAATGAAACTGTATTCAACTTAGAACATAACCTTTGTTTGTGCGGGGAGTGAGAAACTTGCACGAAAAAAATGTTACCAGGCGTTAGTTTTTCAATCCCTGGGAATATTTAGCGTGAACAAAAGAACATCCCTAATTTAAACATCAGGCTTTATTATAACTATTAGGGTTTCTATAACGAAGTAAAATCTTCTTCTTTAATTAGACTACGACGGATTACAAACAAAACCTAGGCCAAAACGTTGAATTACTTTTTTATAACAATCATGATTACTTGAAAGAAGAGCCCTTCGTTCAGAATTGAAATAAAAGACGAATAGTTTAGCGAAATCAGAGAGAAAGCTAAAAATATGCGGCGGATGTTTCTTATAGCAAAAACATAGTCTTGTTTCATTTCCGTTGCTCATTACTTAAAACCTTCTTTTCCATAATCTTTTCTTGATTCAACTTCAATGAAGATGCGATATTTTTCAGGTCCGGTTCCGCAACGCGGTCGCAGCCTCTTACACCGCTGACAACACGTACAACGACGGCAACGTGGTGGCATTCTCTCGAGGCGACCTCGGCTTCTTTGCCATGGTCAAAGAAGGAACTCTGTCCCAGGTAGAGCCTGAAACTTCCAACGACTCAAACTTTTAAAAGTATTTTACCACACCGCATTCACGACACTAGGCAAAAATTATACTACCATGTTATAAAATCTTCATACGAGTACATCCATTGCTTCCTACGTTTACTGTAAGTTGTTCCAAGTGGGTTATGAACGTACTTGTCTAATAACTTAAAGTGTAGCAAGTCAGAAGCTTCCGATCGATAAGCTGTACTGAGTCATTAAACTTCAACCTACAATCATCCACTGAAAATATTTCATTTCGCTCTCTAGACTTTCCAAACTGGTCTACCAGCCGGCACGTACTCTGAGCTGATCACGTGCGCCGACGTCACGGTTGACGCTGACGGTAATGCCGCGGTAACCATCACCAACGAGGAGGAGCCTGTCTTTGCCATTTGTCAAGGATGTGCTTGTGACGACACTCCCATCGTAACTGCCACCCAGGGTCCAGGTAACAACTTCAACACGATGTGGCATGCTGAAGTGAAAGGCCTAATTCGTAATATACAATGCATACGACAATACTTTTCTTGTAACTCCATCATGAAATATTCGGGAACACACAATTTTCGTTATCCTACAAAGGAGTCGCTTCATTACTATACTCAATTAAGCTTCATTCTTAGCTTCTTGAAGACGAGACACCGGCGATTGAGTGAAAACTTTAGTGATCCGTTTAATTAAGCTTCATTCTCTTCCTCTCGCAGACGTGACGCCGACGACACCTGTACCAACAACACCAGGCCCTACGGAGCCAAGTATCACGGACGGCGTCCACCGAACTGTCATCTTCGTCTTCAAGAAGACCATGGACGGACAGGATCTCTTCATCCGCGGAGGCATCGACGCATCCGTTCGACCTGGTACTATTTACGAGTAACTCCGACCTGAAAACAAAATTTATTATTGTAAATATAAGTGCTTCAGTTATGTTAACTTCACGGTGAGTTGCACCAATTTTAGAATTTCTACACTCTGGCTTATCTAGAGGGGTATGCCACTTAGATGCTTTGTTGTCTGTAATATAGACTGCACGGACGACGTAACGACGGATCCATGTGCGATCGACATCACGGTGAACTCTCTGGGCGACACGACCCACTACGACAAGTACAACGCCTGGAGCGAAGGGGACACCAAATTGGACTGGTTCGGCGCCGAGGCGGGACAGGGAACTTACGGGGGGGAAGCGGCGTCGGGCTCGCCGCTGGCGTGGACGAGCAGCGACTCCAGCAACCCTGGCTATCAGGAACTGAACACGTAAGTCCTTCTTGTGCTCTTTCTGAAATTAAATGGCATTATTCCTCAAATTCAATAGAGGTTAATTTCAACAACTATATTTAAGGGATATTTATGGACACGTTCGAAACCGAAATGCCCAGTTTTTCCATCAATTAACTTCAAGTTTTCCTAACATTGTGAGATATTGTGCAGTACAAATTGCTTTCAATGCTAGTTTAACTTTTCAAAAAATTAGATTCCCATTGATGATCTTCAGTAATGTAGATTTTGTGCTAATCTTTAGAATATCGCCTCACAACTGAGGTGCGTTCCTGGTACAGTTCACTCATTATTTTAGAGTCTCAATCCTTAGAGAAGTACAGTTACCTAATTTCTGTCGAGTTAGATTTACTCGCAGATTTACCTCATTTTCGTATCATTTTGGGTGCAAAAATGACCAAAAACATTTACTAACATTTTATGTACGTTTTAAACCTCCAACATGGTACGTAAATCTGAAGATTCCTCTTCCTGTCCTGTCTTCAGTAACTAGACAATGTGCCGGAAAAAAATACATAAATGAGACTGGCTCCGAAAAAGCACACTGTCAAGTCGTTGGTCGCGTGACGAGTTACTGTTGTGTTGTCCAGCTATGGCGACCACTACTGGATGCTGGATGTGGACATGGACTGCAGCCAGACTGAACAAGGCTGGTTCGAGTTTAAGGCTTTCCTCACCAACGACGCAGAGGGATGGGAGGGAGACGTCACACAGGTCAGTACGAAACACTTGATCAAAGGATTTTATATCAACAAGTAATGCTATTTTAAATCGTATATATCTATTTCTAGGCTAAGTAAAAACATTCGGTCATAATCGTATTTGCGTCCGACGAATATAATTTTCATTTATTGTGATTTTTCCTAAATGGGAAGCTTGTGGGTCTCTGATATCAAAAAAATTCCAAAATTTTATAAATATTATATCTTCATTATTTTAGACTGTGGATATACATGTACAGCATCAGCAAATACAGAGTGAATTTAAAATAAAATAAGCTAGGTTGTAAAACGAATTCACACTTCTTTCGAATGAAGCAGATATACCCTCACAGGGTGTTCGTGTCACTACTAGTGAGTTACGGAGCGATTTGAGAGTTTTCTCAAAACTGCATCAAACTTTTTTATCAAAACGGACTGTATTCATTTTATTCGGCTCAGAGACTGACTTTCATTGACATGTGTTTCTTCTTTAACTTTAGAATCGTAATTGAAGTCCCTAGAATTGAATTAAATGATTCTTTTGTTTTACGAGTACTGGAAGTAGTAACTTCAGTGAATAATATTCTACCCCATATTTTACCATAAAAATATACGTCATGACGATGATGAAACATTCATATTCTCACGAAATTGAATTTCTATTGCCAATTTATTTCTTTGAGCAAAATCACTTGGTTAAACTCTGAAGATCCCAAGCTAAAAATTTTGATTTAAAAACCACCGCAGTGCTTTATTTCAGTAGGAACATTTGCTTATATCTTAAAGTCTGATGAATAATCATATAAAAATCCTCATACGGAAAAAAGTGTTATCATAACCTAAGAAATTACAATGCGATATCTCTGCCGCGCTAAGTGTGAACCACGATCAAGTTGTCTGCTTATCTACATTTTTCTCCACCCAATTGAAACATTTTTTTTGCTTAGTCCTCAACGTGCAACGGCGGCGCCGGAGGCAGCGCCCCGTACGCGACGCAGAACCACATCGGTCGCTGTGGTTACGTCAACGTCTTCAGCTTTGACGGGACGTCATGCACCGTCGAGAGCTTCCCGGAATAAATTTACTTGGACTCACCTCGCACAATTTTATGCCCTAGAACCTAGCTCTGCGTGCGTCGCAATTGTATAAATTTTCCTGGATAAAGAACATTGCCTTAATAATGCTCGTTGGTGGTATAAATTATTCTTAAATACCCTCTTGCTGTTAGCAATTTTGAAATATAATGGAATTTAAAAATTCAATTTTTGAAAAAAAATCAATTTTGACTTCAGTGCTTGTTAGGGTTTCGTAAGAGGGAAACCTTGATCTAATATTAGTTTGGAGACATTTGCCTCTTCTAGAATTAGGCTTAGGTTATGATGAACTATTCTTGTATATCGAGATCTTATTTGAATTTTTGTGTCTAGATGAGGCGAATGTGAAAGAACGCCTCATGTAATTTTTATGAAGATCTACACGTATTGTTTTCATTTTAAATAGGATGGAAGATATTTTCAAACGTGTAATGCGAAAACCTTCTGGAACTTGTCCCCTCACAGGATTCAACTGTACTGCAATATATTACACGGTATGAAAAACTTGCAAAATATTTTGAAATGCATAGGAAAAGAATCATCTCTTAAATATGTATATCTAATTTAAAAATATATTTAAGAGTATGTATGATAACTGGATAAATGAACTTTCAATTTCAATTTGGTGGAATAATGACTCAATAATTTTAGCCAATAGGAATCTAGACAATGAATAATTCAAAGTTCTAGAGATGTTGAAAATCAGCTAAATAAAATTGAATTACGGTTGCGATAAAAATGCAGGAATTCTTAGGGATATTGCAAACATTTTAATGCTCTCCTTAAATCGCTCTAATAAACTTTTCCCAAACTCTTATTTTCTTATACCTTTCGACAATACTTGCTTGTGTTTCAGTTCAACACGTGTTAAAATACGAAGATAATCACTTATCATCTTTACTCAAAACACACTCAATTTTAAAAATTCTAATTCTGTCAGTCTCTAAAGGCAACGTTTCGATGTTACTTACATCATCTTCAGGCTGTAAAATACAAAGAAACGCGGTCACATTGATAAAACTATGTCAATGCAAAACTTAAACTAAATCATACCGAGTAAAAAATGTATAGGTAATCACATTGCAAGGCGACTAGAATGGATTAATTTTGTGCAAAGAATGAAACTACAGGTGACTAGTTGTTATTGCACATAGATCTTCACATATTTACGGCCCCAGAGACAAGGGTAAAATGGACGAACGGAGGTTACAAATGTCTAAGCCAAAGTCCTACTGGCTAGGTTTAAGCTAGGTTAAAGGCTAGGTTTAAGCTTATGATTGTGCAATGCTTCTATTATTTGAATATGTTCTTTATTTACAATATTGCACAAAACTCTAGTATTAGGGTACAGATCTTCGTTTGAGGGCTTACAACCATGATCGATACGGAAATGATTAAAAATGAACCTTGATTTTTGTGTGCAGTTAATCCTTGTTTCAGGGTCATCCTAATCATGCCAAAGTAACACTTATTGCGAGACTTATATTCTCTCCTGTTACACTCTCTTCACTCTCTTCTCTCTTGAACTGGAACAGTTTCGTAAGGTTGAAAAATTGGAAAAAAAATATTTACTTTCTTAATGTTCAGACAATTTTGAATGTGAAGATTTAACCACTATTAAATCTTATCAAGAGGTCCAAAGTGGTACAGCTACTGTGACGAAAATCCATACTGCAGTGATAGATTTATGTGATCAAATCAGTCCTATTAATACACATAGAACACCGTTCTAATTTAACTCAATATACCCTTTAACTCAATGTACCGTTAATAAATGTTTCTGAAGGAATTTACAGTGCCTCTTTCCACGTTTTGCCAATATTAAATATAGCAAGAAAAAACTTTCAAATTATTTATGGCGTATTTCGTATTTTGGGGCTAAGGAACAACCGTCAGACAAGGATTTGATGCAAGTTACTCATTATGAGGAGCGGGTGCACCTACTTATAGTTGTAGAGTTAGTTGTTTTTGATACACTTCTGTATGTATTTAAACAGCGAGATATTAACAGTAGCGTTTCATTCACCATCGTAGGTAGAAAAAAACGCGGAGAAACCTAGAAAACAGGCGTTCAGGGTATTATTATTTTTTACAACGATCTACAAAATCGTTGAATAATTGATTGACATTTTTTAACAATGTGACTATAAAAATATGGTCTACTTTGTTTTACAGCCTGAAGGTTTTAGTAGTAGTAATAGACTACGTACATACGTAGTTTCATCGAAACATTGCATTTTATAGATTAACAGAGGTTTTGAATTCTAACGATTGACATGGTACATAAAAAATGTTGCGTGATTTCCTTTCAATTTTAGTACGTGAAGAACTTGCAACATTTCGAAGAGTTGAGAAATTGGAAAAGAAATATAATTCGAAGTAAAAGTATTTTCCATCCAAATAGTGTTGCTTGAGCTCAATGAACCGATGAATCAAACTGTGAGTTTAAGGAGGTAAAAATCAATAGTTGGAAAAACAATTGGTAGTGAAACTCATAAATGAATTGACACTTTAGAAAGAGATTCTGAAATGGTATATATTATATTTGATGTTATTAATTTAGAAACTAAATGATACAAAGCGATGCTGTCGAATGCCAAGAAAATTCAAACGCTACAGGCAGGATTTTTCTCATACCTTCCTGGTAATTGTCGCTAAAATGTGATGAAAATCCAGTGATTACTCACGAGAGCTATAAAAAGATTTACTTTCGCCAGTTGAAAAAAAATAACCATTGTGTATTGAGTTTTGTACATGAGAAATGTCTTTAGTTGCGTTAACCTTAATAAACTTCATTGTCACTGAATAAGCACAGAAATGCTCGCCTCAAGTTTACTGGTACAAATCAGGATTGAAAAGAATCATGTCGGAAAAGAGTTTAGTAAAGAGATTAAACTAATTAAGATATTCCAACACATTTGAAAAATATGCTCTGAGATGAAAGCATGAACCTGAAAAATTCACTTCCTAAAGCGTCATTTGGTGGCGGTACCATTAAAATTTGGGGTATTTTTGAGCAAAAAGGGGGACGAGTAGGACACAAATAGACTGTAAATAAATAATATTGCAGCGCATAAAAAATAATTTTACCATAAATAGATTTGTTCGGGCTAAAAATTATGAACTTCCTTCAGACAACGTTAGAGTAAAACATCAGGACCCTAAGGGCATAAAGTAAAATATGAGAATCATTGGCTGCCGAAAAGAACTTCAGTGCACTGCCACGACCGAATCAGTCGCCAAACTTGAACCCGGTAGAGAATTCTGTCGAAATACCAACGCACACTTATTCTCTGCGTGTACATGCATCACTATGTTTATGCTTCGCAAAACTGTCCTTATATTAAACCGAAATACAGCAGCATGTACTGCAAAATTATTTTGATAGACGGACGTTATTTACCGCCATTGATTAATATCAATACACATAACGCGCTGCAAAATTTATTTTTCAGAATAAAATAATGTATTGTTTGAATGTGAATGCTGAAAGTAGATCAGCAGTATCAAAGGAGCACACTTATTTGTGCAGCCACCGATTCAAAAATTTACTCACGTGTCCACCACCCAGAGAGGACTGTAGCCGTCAACATAACCATGTTGACGGCTACATGCTTTCTCAGAAAAATGGAAACTTGAATATATAACCGTTGATTGTTCACGATTGATTGAAATAAAGCAGAAGAACACAGGTCCGTGTTTTCATGGATACAAAATTTACTGTTGTAGACATGAAGACTATGAAAGTTTTAGAGAAATAGATACATGCTAGCACAAAGGTATAACTTGCCTTGCAAGTAAAGAGCCAACGCCCAACATAAACATGTCCAAATGGCAATAACTGGCATTAAATATGGATCATTTATCGATGAAGAAAGTTCGTTCATAGCTATTTTATAACGCTGACCAACGAGGTTTGCTCAATTGATATTGATTTCGAGAAACACATGATAAATAATGAATTCTTCGCATGAATCATATCGTCTGCATTTATTATTTAAATGCAATATATTCCTCGGAAATACTGTGCTTTTTGCCTAATTCGTTATTCTGTGCATCACTTAGTACGGTGTGTTTAACTTCGAGCATTTCGTTTCTGAATTCCTTATTTTTATATTTGAAGTCTGTGTTTGAAACTCGGCTAACAAAGGAATCTCGAGATGCTATTCGTTAGTAAATTTTTTCATTATTCGAGAATGATGAAACATTACTTCGTTTAAAAAGGTTTAATTCTTTTCAGAACTGCGAGGTGTTGTCAACATATCTTAAATAATTCCGTAATAAATTCCCTTTCCGTTTTTTAGAACAGGAATTTTCCACGAAGGAAACCAGGCTGCAATTCTGTAAATGAGATTGCTAATATCAATATACTTCCCGAAATATTCTCTTGATTGCTGTACGTCATGTAGCAGATTCGTCTGCGTGGGGAGCGTGTGAACCGTTAGTGTGTTGTTTGCTTGTTCTGTTTTGAGGAGCAATGAGAAGTATTGTATTGTATTTTACTGAACATAGAATTCAATCTGCAAACATCTTACTATTTTTTCGCCGTTTTGTGTGAATTCTTGTCAGACAGCAGGCACAATAGTGTTTTCGTTCATAAATGCTTAACGAGTTATCCTGTAAATAAGGAACAAGGACCATAAAACATCTTTGGCAACTTGACCTGGTCTTGCTTAGCCTTCCGATAATTTCACGTCCCAATTGGAATCCCAACTTTCGTAGGTCATACGACAAATACCTTTACTTTTACGAGGCCTTCATTTATACCTCTTAGCTTAAAAAATTGTGTATGTGCAGATACTATATCAAAGCGTCCTTCGTGACGCAGCAGCAACAAGAAAGCACTTTGTATGCAAAAAATAGCACGAAACATATGCAATAAACGTAATGTTCGTTTTTCCTCTGGTTCTTCTTTTTATTCTACGAGTAAGATTCTCTACGAATCGTCCAATTGGAAGTAGAAAGCACTTTATTTTAAATTATTAGATGAATTCAGATATGTGACTTAGACATGATATTTAAAAGCTCTCGTTCAGTTTTCCCATCAGTTTCAGATCATTTTTCTGTAAGTTAGTTCTTTGTTACCGTGAATGTTTATATTTGGTGGCATTCCCAGTTGTTACCAAATAATATTTGTACGGTTTATAAATCAATTATATTGTATTCACTAACATTACACGGCTAAAGCAGGAATTTTCATAGTTGACAATTGTACGCTGTTCCAAAGGAACGAATGAAATATTAAACAGGTGTGAAAGTAGGACCGCTCACTTAAAGTTTTTACTACATTTTGCTATAGTAATATTTGAAGTAGAATAGGTGCTTTTTATCACGGCAGTTTTGTCAATTTATAGTCTCAAATTTACAGATAATAATCTTTTTTCTTACCTAAATATTTTCTAATAATTTTGAAATATGTAACTTAACTCTTTGCCTCCTGACGGGAACTCCAGTTCCCAGATGGCCAGTGCTGCCAGTTTAGGTAAAATGACAAAATTTCAGGGTAATTCAACAAGTAGGGAAATAATTTGAACTAAATGATAAAATTACGGCAATTAATAGTATTCCTGCAACTATGTATTTAGACAATCCAGAAGTTTGACACGTGCAATTTGCAATTCAAATCCACTCCGTGTAAGCTTCATGGTTTCTACAAAACATTTAATACTTTTTCATTTAACTTGAACAAGCTTTTCAAACGTACATTTATTACAGATAAAATTAAGCAAAAACAAAATGATATCATTTTCCGGATTTTTCGATCATTTTTTGGGCGTCGAAGCATACATTTTTAAAGCATAGTTTTTTCAATTTAAAAAGGAAGTAAGCACCTGTTTACACTGAAAAAAAATGCTAAAGCAATTTTTTGATATATCAGGGTAATGACTGCAATTATGTTAGACAACTTTTCCCTCAACTATTTGAGTGTTGGGAAGCAAAGGGTTAAACCAATTCTCCAAGTTCATTCATGATGGGCGCAACAAGTCTCCTTAAATATCTAAATAAAAAAGTAAATTCAAATATTTTGTGTGTACTTTTTCCTATGTTATTATCAGGGGAACCTTACTGAACAAATTTAATTTGTGAAGAATTTTATGCTCTTTGTAATAAATAAATCTATACTATAATAAGAGCTGCGTCCGTCCGTCTGCCTGTCCGACACACCCACCAGCCGAAAGTGTCAGATGAGCGTATCTGTGATACAAGCTACATCAACTCCACAATAATTTTCGGTGCATTAATTCATCAAATTCGGAGTCGGAATTAATATTACGTTTATTGTTAGGAGATAGGAACGCGTATCATGTAATTTATCGAACATTATTATACACTTTTGACGCGCCGTGTACTCTCGTAATAATCTCTAGTTACTGCTTGCTTGGTTGGTGCATACGTCTCTCTATCACGTCCTTCAGAATGCTTAATGACCGTATCGGTGATACGAATTTCACCAATGCACAAGTACAAAAATATTTTAATCGCGGTCACTATTAGGATGGATATATTTGTTTGTTATCCTTACCTGGAGACTTATTCAATGAAACTATCGAATCCCGTCATTTTTGACGGGTCGAGTACACAAGATTTGAAATAATTTGCATAAAGCAATTCTCCAATTTCGTAATCAACGCTCGTGTGTTATATTAAAGAAGATTTTAACCGATAAAGCCAGAATAACGAAAATCAAAGAACGAGTCATTGCAAGTCTAGCCCACGATAAGATACATTAATGACGAGATTCGCTTACGTAACGAGAACGTTTTCGAAAAATCCCCAAGGTTATCAGCACTGATTTTTCGCCCGTCATGTGTTAGATCTCACAAATCTTATCGGTGATACTTTCACTGTGAACGAGGTGGTACGACTCAGATACATCGACGTGATACGAGCCGAGGTATAATCTGATGTTTTTTCTCGAGTGGGAAAGGTGACAGCAGCTGCCGGATACTCACGCATATAAAGAAGCATTGCACTGAACTTTTCCAGGTAGTAGAAAGTTTTATCGTCATGCGAGCCATACTACTTGTCAGGTAAGTGTCATGACATTTATTTAGTAATTGATTAATCCAATTATTTATTCATTCTCTAATGTCTGTATGCTCTGTAGTTCAATTATTTTTTATTTAGTGAAAATAAATTTCTAAAATTGGCAATGGGTTTTCCAAATCACACGAAGGGTATCGAAATGCCAGGCTTTGCCGGCTCAATCGATAACATACTCCGTTGCATTTGAGCTGAATGAAAAACGCTAAGTAATCAAGAAACTTTCATCACTGAGTGCGTTTTTCATGGATAAAGAAGATGCACTTGGGCGTTACTAAGATGTAATTATTCATTCGCCCGTGGATCGTTTTTTAATTGTATTTTTTCTAGGTTATCAGAGCTGTCTGTGAGTAATTATAATTAGACATCTTTTACACATCTCGTCTTATGGGCTTAAATGAAACGTCTTACAAAACGCATAAAATGATACTTTAATTTCTTAGAGACGCGAATTTAGTTATCTTTTAACTGTAAGTCGAATAAAAAGAAAGAACACATTGAATTTTACGTATTTACTTTTGGTGAAATATAGATCAGTATTCTTGCGAACTTTGAATACTTCGACGTTTCCTCGTACTGATATGAATTGTGTCGTTTAAACGAAACGTTCAATAACTTTTCACAGTTAATATTATCTTTTTACAGCAAGTAAGGCTCAAAATATGTTTGTTCATAACAATAAAGAGCTCAATGAAGGCATCATCCCCTATGACAAAGCGTTGTATCGAGAACAAAGGTTTCAACTTCTGTAATAATTTTGAGCAAACTTTTACTGTACAAATCACTTTGCTCATATTTACATTTGCAAAATTCATCACCTAATGCGCTTCTGCTGTTTCAGTTTACTGGCACTGATGCCCCTGGCGTGGGCAGAAGTCGGCTACGAGAACCCAGCATGTGACGGCAAGCAAGTTATCGTCCACCTCTTCGAGTGGACCTGGAAGGACATCGCACTCGAGTGCGAGCGTTTCCTCGCCCAGAACGGCTTCTGCGGGGTCCAGGTAAGGCGTTGAATTTAATGCTGTAAGTTTGCTTTCTAGCTGATTTCATACGCTGTGTGGTTGTAGCGTCTTTCTTGTTCATTATAAAGAATTATTGCTCTTGCGTGGCAGGTATCGCCTCCAATGGAGCACTTGGTGATCCCCGAGGGCACGTCGGAGCCCGCGTACCCGTGGTGGCAGCGCTACCAGCCCATCTCCTACATGCTGGAGTCGCGCTCGGGCTCAGAAGCGGAGTTCGTCGACATGGTGCAGCGCTGTAACGCCGTCGGAGTGCGGTGAGCGGTCAGCGTATACAGAGTCGTGTCGTTGGCTAATAACTGCTGCGTATGAGCTGGTTACTGGAAAAGTTGTCCACACGAACTGAATTGGTGTAAATAGCAACAGAGTTAGATATTTTCGTACACACATGTACCTGTACTTTTCTCGAGCAAATGATTCACGACTGTAACAAATCCCGAAAGAAGATTTTTGCCAACAATCACAAAGTTAGAGCTAGCTGTGGTAAGTGTACTCTGTAATGTTTGAGTATATGATTGAGATACAGCATTAACAACTTAACAACGCCAATTTTAACGTTCTACCGTAAGCAAGAAAAGTTTTTGCAGGAGACTTGGTAAATTTGGCAGCTAAATAGCATGAATAGTTCTCCTAGCCTTAGCGTATCGTCTAGTTTAATTCCAAGCTCGTTTATATTTAAATTCTGGTTAAACTTTTGTACGCGAAACACACTGCAGAAAACAACCGGCCCTGTGAACTGCTACTCTTAGACCTAAAAGCAGATAGATGTCTGTTCACATCAAATTCTCAAATGAAAGGAAAACATCATGGTCTTTTAGTACTGACGCAGGAAGGAAAAGTACTCACTTTAGGAAACAAATTTAACCAGGTTTCGCAATTTAATTTATGCTAACTAGTATAGTTTTTTCTTAATTAGACCAAGTAATTTTATTTAATTTGTTAAATCTGGCTGGTCGTAAATATGCATAAGGTTTTCGGTCGTAAAATTTTCTTTTTGAATTTTGCATTCATCCGCTAAAAAGACGGCATCCGTCTGATCAGACCCAACGTTGTGGCTGTTTCCGGGAGCAAAAGTTAACTACACTTAAGCGTTTTTGACTAGTTACTGAGCTAAGTCTCCGCATAAGTTTCACTAATTGATGGAAAAATTTTCTTCCAGTATTTTTGTTGACGCGGTGGTAAACCACATGGCCGGCCTAGGAAGGAGCGGCACCGGTTCCGGTGGCACGAGTTTTGACTCCGACCAGTACGACTTTCCTGGCGTTCCCTACACCAGTACGGACTTCACACCCAGGGACTTGTGTCCATCAGGCGACGGTAATTCCTTCATGGATGTACACATAAATTTATCAAGTATTCTTCGACATTCTGTCGTAGAATAACATTTCCGATACAGGAACTACATAATTCAACTTAGATGCCTTCGGCTGGTTCTGTTTAATTTCTCTATTAAACATAACTTAAACGTACATCTTAGACATGTTTTTGTATTGTGAAGTAATAAATGAAAATGTTTTTAAGTGAAAGGAAGCTCCTCTGAAGTTTAGCTGATATATCTTGGAAGTATCATGACTCATTCTTTTGTTGTTCACGTTAGTTTCCTCGGATGGGGACTGGCCCATCGATATTTAACCGTGTCCTTGATCTTGAATATTTAAAGCACTACTTAAATATATGTAAGCGAACACTTTGGAAAGCTAGACATTTAAATTTTATGAGTCTCTTTGTGAAGAAATATTACGCCTCCTAAAACGAACCACAGAATGTCCTCGACAAATAGGCATTTCGAATTACAGAAGTTAGCCGCTCATAAATTTCCACTTGTTGGCTATGCGCAGGTAATGTGAACGATTATTCTGACCCCAACAACGTGCGCAACTGCAACTTGGTGGGTCTGACGGACCTGTACGGCGCGTCGGACGACGTCCGCCAGAAGGTGGCAGATTACTTCAGCGCCGTCGTGGACATCGGAGTCGCAGGGTTCCGCGTCGACGCTGCCAAGCACATGTGGCCGGAGGTATGTTATGTTTCTCTTCCTATCATCGAAAAATCAATCAAATATTCATCGTAGTGACAGCTCGATGTCTAAAGTAGTTCGAATAATGATATACCTAGAAAAAAGGAAGTCGAATGCATGGGCTGTTTAGGGTGATCTCCCAAATTAAAAATGTATTGTGACTAATTGTTCCATTTTTAGGATTTGCAAGCGATGATGGATCTGACCAACGACCTCAACACGGACCAAGGCTTCCCTGCGGGCACCAGGCCTTTCTTCTACCACGAGGTCATCGACCAAAACGACGGCGCGGTCACCGTGCAGGATTACTACGGACTTGGTGAGCCGAGCCGCTTTGAAAACCGCTGAGAGTAATTTACAAACATTGAGTTAGGTGTTCGCGTATTGAAGTTTTGAAATACGCGTTAGCTTTATTGCCTTACAAAATAAGAACGATATAAAACTATGAGTTCGGTGTTTGTGTTTTGTTTCAGATTTTAATATTTTCGTTAGCTCTGTTGTCCAACGAAAAAAGAAGAATTCAAATTATACTCTTCCCTAACTCGGCACGAAATATAAAACAGTTTTTACACACAAAAATGCAATATTAACTGAGAAAATGTAATAAATCACAACTTAAGAGTACTCTCTCTGTTTCCAGGAAAAACAAAAGTGACTACGTGTGATACTCGTACAGAAAATACCTTCTTATTTCTTGATAACCAGGTCGCATGACTGAGTTCCGCTACTGCCAGAAAATCAAGTGGGGCATTGACGACTTCTCTACACTGGGAGGTGTTTACGACCCCGGCTGGGGAATGGCTGACTCCGACAAGGCTTTAGTGTTCGTGGACAACCACGACAACCAGCGTGGACACGGCGGCGCAGGTACGGTGCACATTCCATAAACTATCTGATGCCAAAATTTATACGTTGACCCGCAGAAAATTTGTGCAAATGGTCGTATGATTATCTTTAATGTCAATGTATCGTATTTCTACACCTAAGATGAAAACAGGTTGCCGTGACGCAGTTTTTGTTCGGAGAATTCGGTAAAATAATTCGATCTGTAAACTCGACTTAATCAATGAAATAGATTCATTTCTGGGAAATCTCACTTCAAGGATAAAAAGGAAAACCCACGTGGCTAAGAATATCATGATAAAAAACAAACGTTTCGGATTATAAAAAATCCATCTTCAGTGTTCCGAAATACAATAAATTGAAGTATTAAAACATTGTAACTATAAATCTACTGAAAAAATCGGATGTAAGATAATGAAATTTAAAAGACATGTTAAAACAAAAAACCGTACAAAATTTCAACAAACAATGGAAAGTTTCACCGCCGTATCACACTCATTTATTGACGGACTGTTTTTTAAAATGTATATCGATTTTAAAATGCGGAGATCGGACAAATTTGACGTTGAATTCAAAATTTTAAAATTTGTATTTTTAAAAATATGGTCATTCTCCAAACAATGTTCTCTTATAGATGAGTTGGATGGTTTGGTGAGGTTACAGCCGGTGCGAAATGAGACTCCCCTGTGTTGTGCACACCTCACAGACAATTGGAGCCCTGTGCTACCAATGTAAGAGCGCTCGCAGCGGTCACACGTATATTGATATACAACTGAGGTGCGCAACATCACATCCACAAGCCAAATACACCCATCCGCCCAATCCTGTCCGCGCGCAATATGCATAATTTTCGCTTAGGGAAAGCTTTAATTCCGTACCTGTCTCATTTAGTACCAAATGAAGGCCTTTTAAACAACTCGTTTAAATTTGTTAATTGTCTGAATTTTCTATTGTTAATGCAAATTCTCTTGTTATGTGTAGCTTGGATGTTGAATCTTTATTATTGTGTTATGTGCCGGTTAACGAGGCTATGTGCGCTATTTTAGATAAAATTTTTACAGAACCCTCAATGGTCCATGAAGGTTTATCCAAAACAACTATGAAAAAATAGCTCGAGTTAACGCTTAAGGACTCCTGCTTCAAGTTTAATAACAAAATTTATAAACAAGTTGATGGTTTGGCAATGGGATCTGCTTTATCCCCCATTGTGGCTAATATCTTCCTGAACAATTTTGAAGAAAAGTTTTTAAAACCATGTCCAGATAATTTTAGACCAGTGTTTTACCGATACGTTTATTCTTTTCAAAAACAGTCGTGATTCCGAACAGTTCTTTCAATATTTTAATGAATGTCATAAAGATATCAAATTCACATGTGAACTGGAAGTGAATAATGAATTGTCATTTTTAGATGTAAATTTACAAGATCTGGAGACTAATTCACGACTTCAGTGTATCGAAAAGCCACTTTCACGGGATTGGGCACGAACTTTTTCAGTAATAAATTCTCAAAATACAAAATTTCAGGGATAGTAACGTTAATTCACAGAGCTTTTGAAATTTCATCGTCCTACATGTTGTTCCATTTAGAGATGAATTATTTGCAAAATTATTTCTGTTCAAATAACTAGTGAATTACGGAAATTTTTAAGTAGAAAGTTCACTGCAAAGCCGAGAATTCTTACTGTGCCGAAGCTAAGGTTGTATTTTCAGTAACCTTTTATAGGATCCCGCACAGAGAAAATGAAAATGGAAGTTGTGTCAACAGTTAAGAGTTTTTTCCACAAATAAACCCTTGCTCATATTTTAAAAATGATAGGAAACTCGGATCATATTTTAAGCGAAGGGATACTCCGGATGTGATGTTGCGCACCTCAGTTGTATATCAATATACGTGTGACCGCTGCGAGCACTCATACATTGGTAGCACTGGGCTCCAATTGTTTATAAGGTGTGCACTACACAGAGAGTCTCATTTCGCACCGGCTGTAACCTCACCAAACCATCCAACTCATCTATACGAGAACATTGTTTGGTGAAAGGCCATATTTTTAAAGATACAAATTTTAAAATTTTGGATTCAACGTCAAATTTGTCCGATCTCCGCATTTTAGAATCGATATACATTTTAAAAAACCTTCCGTCAATACATGAGTGTGATACGGCGGTGAAACTTTCCATTGTTTGTTGAAATTTTGTATAGTTTTTTAGTTTATGTTGGAGTCGCGGGTTCGTACCCCGGCGCTGGCGCGGAGATTTTCCCCGTTGGGTATAAGGGAAAGCTAAAGCACAATACCCCACTCAACCCAGGTGTCGGAAATGGGTACCGGCTTTACGGGGGAACCGTCATGGTGTCCTATATATAGGGTTAGTTATAAGACATTTGAAAAACCAATGCTAAGATCATATGTATCAGGCTTGATTGGAAATAAAGCATCCCAAAGATGCCGATGTTAACCTTAACCTAACCTTTACAATGTTTTAATACTTCGATTTATTGTATTTCAGAACACTGAAGATGGATTTTTTATAATCCGGAACGTTTGTTTTTTATCATGATATTCTTAGCCACGTTGGTTTTCCTTTTTATCCTTGACTCAATCCTATTGTAATAGTTATGTGGGAATCGTTTTAAAATTCTTTGGAAGTGCATGAGTAGACTGTGCAGAACAGCAGCAGACAACATCATAATCATTGTTGATTGTCAAATTCTTGGTAATTCTGATGCCGTAAATGTATTATTTCATTTTCAAGTACGAGTAATTTAACTTCAATGATTCCACACAAAAACTGAGAAATGACGGATTAAATTTTCAACGCAGGAGACATCCTGACGTACAAAGTACCGCACGACTACCGGCTCGGCGTGGCCTTCACGCTGGCGCAGCCCTACGGCTTCACCAGGATCATGTCCTCCTACGACTACGGCGACGACACCGACGCTGGACCTCCTCACAAGTCTGACTATAGGTTGGTGACTGCAGCGCCGAATTTCTTTCAACATTTGCCATACCTAGCTAGGATGTGCGTCACTGTAGGGCGTTGAGGCTCTGTAAAATATTGAACAAGAGACTTGGTTAATGATTTTTAAATGGGTTCCTGAATGTTTTCAGCACCGACGATGTAGTCATCACTGCAGACGGTCAGTGCAGCAACGGCTGGGTGTGCGAGCATCGGTGGCCGTCGATCGCCAAAATGGTGCGTGCAACTATTGAAGAAACGGATAATTATATTCTGAAAAGTAAATAAATCATAAAATGTGGAAGAAAAATGTTGAAGGCAACACCAGAAACTGACACAACCATTAGTAGAATCACTTTTTGAAAATTTAGGTTGCAGTCAATGATGAAAATTGTCTTATCCTAACAGGTTAGATTCCGTAACGCAGTCGCTGGTGCGCTCACAGCCGACAACCAATACAACGATGGCAACGTGGTGGCATTCTCACGTGGCGATCTCGGCTTTTTTGCCATGATCGGCGAAGGAACGTTATCTGAGGTATGTCATGAATCTCTTCATGCAATTTTATTTATAGATTTTAGTGAGAATCTTTTCACTTTAATCAATTGCCAAATATACCAATCAAAATGATCATTAGCATGCCGAGGGGAATTCATTTTCTGAACTGATTCGGTGAACACTACTCAGCGCGATGAATTGGTTGAGAGAGCAGCGCACCTTCACGGGAAGAGGCCCCGATTCGAACTTCGGTTGTGCTAGCCTGCTGATTTTCCCAGTTGGGATAAAAGAGAACGTGAAACTTAATTCCTAATCGCCCCAAGTGACGGAAATAGGCACAGGCTCAACCTGGAGTAACCATGCACCATCGCATCCTGGCATTAGTTATAGCCTTATTGGGTATTTGAAAAGCTAGTGTACAAGATGATTTGTATCAAGTTGGGTTGGAACTGAATATCCTTTCTCCTTTATTTCACCTACTATTTTGGGGCATCAGGAGCAGGGCGCGTGTGTTTCTATGGTCAAATTCGACAACATTAAATCAAAAATTTTAAATTAATTCCCAAAGAAGGTTTAAATCATTTCGGGTGCTACTGATAAGAATTTCTCACGTACTAATCAAAATTTTTATTTTATTTTATGATGGGTATTAGAACTCCCAAGTCAATTATATGCTCCAGAGGAGATTCGGATCATATATGTTCAAAATCTCACTTAAAATTAAATCTTCGATACTTTCTCACGTGATGGAGAAGCAGAGAAAATCAGGCTGGTCTTTCAAGAAAATGCTGCATGTGGTAAAATAGAATGATAACTTACAGGGGCGTAATTATTTCACCTAGACCATGCAAACTGGGCTGCCAGCCGGCACCTACTCGGAGCTCGTAACCTGCGCCGAAGTGACAGTCGCCGCTGACGGAACTGCCTTGATCACCATCACTAACGAGGAGGAACCCATCTTCGCCATCTGCCAGGAATGTGACTGCGGGGATGCTCCCATCGTCACTGCCACTGGAGGCCCAGGTAACAATTTATGCTAAGTATCGCAAGATCAAGATATAGCGAGACCAGGGACAAGAAAGACAATGACTCGATCCCAGTCTGACGCACAAGTTATTTTCACAAGGTATGCGCACTTCCTCCACTGGTTGTAACTAAGAAAGAAGACGGGCAGAAGAGGTTAGAGAGGAACCCTTCATTTTACTCATCGAGGTGACAGTTCACTCACACCTTTCCCTTAGGAAGGAAAGATGAAAAACATTTCGACAGCATAATGAGATGATGAAGAGGTCAATGAAGATTTCTTTGGTTTGTTTTCATCGTTTTGTACCTTATTTTTACAAGAGTTCCGTAAGAGTGGACCTCTCCCATCAGATCTTATGAGTAGTAGAGTTTCATGCATTTTTTCCTTCCCTTTTTCATTTTTATAAGCTCTAGAAGAGGTCCTTTTGCCCTGGTGAGAACACCACGATCGAGTGCCGAGTAGATGTCTGCCACGAGTCACTTTTGTTCGAAGTGTGATGTTTTACCCTTACTTCAAGGAAAAGACAGTTTCACAAGTTTGAACGTGTTTTTTGTTCAGTAAATGTTTATTAAAATTTAATTATATATTACTATTATAAACTTTTTCATAGAGTACACATCACTTAAATTTCTCACAGAAAATGTGCTGTAGAGTTAGGGATCTGATTGTAATGCATTTAAATCCATTGCTGTTATGTATTAGCTTTTACGGCCATATTTTATCTTTTATCGCTTCAATTTTATTAAAACAAAGTATTATCATGTTGAATATTGAGCTGTTTCCAAGCGAAAATGAATATTCTAGCCCTGAGATTGTTCTTAAATTTACGAGCTATTTGCGATGAAGCGAAAATTTCAGTGATTGATTTAGTTAACCCACTAGTGGACAGGGTTCAATTTGTTGGACGCCTTAAAACAGATATAAAAATTCAATGATGAGTATTGTATCCCTGTGCCAACTTGAAAAATGTCCAGTTTTATGAACTTGTCATTACTTTTTTATTGGATGATTAATTTTAATAAAACTTGTACATATGTGATAAATCTCTTCAGGAAAAGAAAAGTTCGTAAGGGAAAATTACTCCACCCCAAAGAGCATTTATCTTTATCACTTGAGTGATTAATCTTCATTTTCATCCTCACGAAGACGTGACGCCGACGACGCCTGTACCAACAACACCAGGCCCTACGGAGCCTAGCATTACGGACGGCGTCCACCGAACTGTCATCTTCGTCTTCAAGGAGACCATGGACGGACAGGATCTCTTCATCCGCGGTGGTATCGACGCTTCTGTTCGGCCTGGTAGGATTTTCGAGTAATTCTTTTTTGTTAAAATCTCTTCCTCTATGGAAGTCGGGTGTGCCTGCTTCGACAGTATATGACTTTTCCTATCTGAAAATTCAGTACGCCTGCTTTGAAAATAATGACAATAACTTTTCTTACGAAAATGCTTTATAAGCTTCCGTTAGAGAAAGCCTGCATCTACCGTATTTGTACACTGCCGAACTGTAGGTAATGCTAAGTAACATTAAATTTCCCGGAAACAAGTCATGAATTCCATTACATCCCTGCCAGACAGTCGCAGCGCGCTGCACAGCTTGTTGAAACGTGGAGCACAACATACAATTGTTAATATAAATAAGAGTAAACATCTGAAAGATTTTCTCTGTGTAGTGGGTCTTTGGACATGTGAAGCAAAATACGTTGACTGATCGTGCTGCGCCGGAAGCAATAACTATTTGCCCTAATATCGTGCGGAGGAAAATGCCACAGGGTTTTCAAGTTTCACTTCAAGAGGTTGGCTGCAGTCGAGAGCGGAAAAATAAACAGTGCAGAATTAGACTTGACCAAACTCGGTTCACGCATGACTCATTAATGACGAATGGTTATGCTCCGTATTGTGAAGACTGCCTTGTGCCCATCACTGTGATTTCCTCAAGGAGTGCCCAAGCCACGCAGAAAGTCAGAAACGTTTTGAGAATCCTCATTCTGTTTACTTGGCGCTGTATCTTGATAATTCCGGTACTATAGAGATTCTTGGCATCTTGAAGGGTTTTCTTAGGACAGCTCAAATAGTTTGTCTAAGACGATTGTTTGTGAAATGTCTGTCAACCTAGCTTGTGTTTCTATGAGGATCCAGAGATTCCTAAGCCCCATGTATAATAAGACCCTTCCAGCCATTAATCATTTGGAAGACAGGTTATTTCATAGCTGGAGTTATCCTGCAATTATGAATCACGAGTCAGCACTCCTCAGCTCGGGCAGAGGCACGTGACGTCGTGGGAAAGTGACGTGAATCGGCGGGTCGAGAGCGCAACATTTCAAATTAGATATACCCACCATCTTATTATAATTGTATTCGGTCGTCTGGAATGGATATATTGGTTTACTTTCATGTGCTCATTGATGGGCACGTTGATTTCTCTTAATCACTATGCATTGATTACTCATGGTAAAATCCGTAAACCAAAATTTCCTGCGCTTAGATATCTGGATAAATTAATTCACAGAGTCTCACTAACTGGATTACTTGTAAAGTAGAGATGTTATTTAAACGACGGCAATAATAAAAAAATAATCTTTTCCTTATTTTTTATTTTAACTCATTAGGCAATTTTAACATTTCAACTCTCCAGCAAATCTAGAAAGGCACTCGTTCGTAATATTGAGGTTTTACTGCCTGCAATACAGACTGCACGGACGATGTAACGACGGATCCATGTGCGATCGACATCACGGTGAACTCTCTGGGCGACACGAGCCACTACGACAAGTATAACGCCTGGAGCGAAGGGGACACCAAACTGGACTGGTTCGGCGCCGAGGTGGGACAAGGAACTTACGGGGGGGAAGCGGCGTCGGGCTCGCCCCTGGCGTGGACGAGCAGCGACTCCAGCAACCCTGGCTATCAGGAACTGAACACGTGAGTGGAAGAAAATAACTCCTAGCAACTCATATCGTGATCTTTCCATTCGCGTGAGAGGTAGAAGATCGTCAAATACCTGTCATTTCAGGCAATGAATACCAGAGGCTCATATCATAACAAACACGTATTCTGTCGGAGTTCTGTGGAAAGTTGTTTTTCACATGAGTGCCTAACTTTCAGAGTAAAGATGGAGAGAATGCAATACTGGAGTTCCTATTTTGAAATCTCTAAATCGTACATTTTGGTTTACATTTTACTTATTCACGGAAGTCAATACTCTTTTGCGAGATGTACGAGAATTACTGAAGCAGGAATGCTCGTGCATAGGTGCAATCCAATATTTGAACTTAACACAGCTTCGACGCGAGTGTAGGTCAAATTTACTTAAGATCACGATGACCGAATTCGAAATGAGGGATTTCACGGAAGTTCGTGCCAAACTTGAATCATCACCGAGTTTACTATCATAAAAGACTATCAAAGAAAGAAAAGGAGAAAAAAATGAGTCTATTCCCAATGAAGTTTATGCAGAAATCGTCAACACTGGTTTTTAATATGTTTTAACGTGAAGTTTCGCAGTTGGTGAATTCGGTACCATCACGGTCATGTCAGAGGTTGAACGAAAGATAGAGAGAAAAACATGAAACGTATTCACTTGATTCAGTTACTCTAAATTTAATTATGCTTATACATACAAGTAAAAAAGATATTGACACAGTTATGAAAAACGCTTTAAGAAACGTTTTTCATGACTGCGTCAATATCTTTTTGCTGTAAATAATGTGAGTGGAGACTGTGAGCAGTCAGCACTCACATTGACGTATGCAGTTAAAGACCGTTCCGATATCGGGGAATAACGATGAAAGTATTATTAAGCGAACGTAAACATGAGCTTAACAACTGCTCTGATATCAAAGAATAATGGTCAAAGTATAATTGGAGGAATTAAATCATTTTGCATCGAAAACTTAAAGATCAACAAAACAGAAAATCGACTCTAATTTTTCGTGCACGCGTATCATCTAGTTGATAGCATGGAGAACTTGCTTTATCATGCAACAAATTTCAAATGATTTCTGGATAAATAATGCTGACACAAAAGATTCCCAAAACTTGGAAATCAGAAAAGGATTGTAGGACTAACTAAAACACTTTGCATCACGAATGAAACAATGGAATGAACATTCCTGCCAAGGGTTTCCAATGTGGGGTGCTCGCACCCTATGGGGATGCGAGAAAAGTTCAGGTGAATAATAATAATAAGATATTGTCTTTATGTTGGCATTTTAGATGAAGGGGTGCGAGGTTCAAATGAAATTCCTCTAGGAGTACGGGGCGAAAAACAATTTAAACAATTTATTTACCACAGGTGATACAAAGGTAAAATGTTTCTTAAGTCTAGTACAATGGTCAAACTAGAGTATAGCTACCTGTGGGCCCGAACAAGTTCAGCGACTTCTAGAACATCCTACCATCGCTTTATTCTAAGGTGTACAATAATGTTTAACCTAATTCACTTAACCTAGTTTCGGATGAGACTGATCAAAGAGATAATTTATTCGATATTTGATGCTGTATTTTACAGTATAGGCCAAATCGGCTATATTCAACAATATATTCGATGAAACGATTTAAGGGCAGACTGAAGATCGGTTATCATACCCATTGCAAGTTATATTATTAGGACCAGACATTTAGGAGGCAAGATGCGACTAGGTGAGCTTAAACGACAAGTGTTCTGATAGGAAGTGAGACTCAAGATGTCTTTTGAATACTTTGTAAGAATTGCTTTCACGGATCTCCCCAGGTATTAAGTTCCAAGTTTTAGTTCCAACGAAGAGGATACTGTGTTGCGACCGGGCCTTTGAATAGTAAGGAAGTATGAATTTACTTCTATTTCGGGTTAAATGTTCGTGAGGACCAGTTTGTGCACTTAATAATTGTTTTAGGCAATTGTCGCCATCATTTCTTAATGTTTTGTAAATGAAATTGCAAATGGAGATATTATAGAGATCCGAAAGTTTAAGTATTTGTAAATTTTTGAATGAATCATTTGTGTGAGCATTATATTCTAGGTTCTATACCGCACTGATAACTCTTTTTTGCAGAGTAAAAATATTGTTGGTCTTATTTTTATCAGTTCCGTGCCATGCTTCTATCCCGTATTGCAAGTATGGAGAAATGAGCGTTTGGTAGAGCATTTGTAAAGCTGCTTCAGGCAGGAAATTTTTAACTTTATTTAGGATTCCGATGGATTTTGATAATTTAGTACTAATATGAGCGATGTGCTCTTTGAAAAAAAAGTCAAGAAATACAGAGAAGACTGGCTTTCCTTCATCTTTCCTTCATCTATAAACGATTGGGAATCTCTGTTCTAAGCTTATAAACTAATATCTCAACGTTTTTTGTGCATGCAAAGTAATCCCCAATTTCTTGATAATCAAACATGTTATTTAATTGCTATTGTACTATAATTTGTGAAATCTTAAGACATTCGCATTAGGAATTCTGATTGAAGGGAATCACTTATTTACGTCTCTACATCAACCAACATTTCAGCAATTTGGAATCTGGACATGACCTAGTGCGTTGTTCGACTAGGTGTCTCCATGGTATTCGGCGCGTTTGATTAATAATTATTGATAATCATACTATTTTGAGATACATTTCAGGAGGTATATTAACCTAACTTCAATACTTTTGTATTCATATTACCGTTCTTACAAACATCATCATTCGACTGGCCCTGGTATCAGGTTGTCACAGACATCAAAGGAAGGAATTGTGCCACTCGGCATTGAATTTCAAAGAAGTGGTTAAGGCACGAATTTAACAAGAAATTTCAAATATTAGGGATATTTAAAAAAAAAGACTTATAGTGGCGCCCTGTAATGTTAAAGATTTATATGTAATTATGTACGTTGAATATCAGTGTACAGTAGTTATTTAATCCAGCTATGGCGACCACTACTGGATGCTGGACGTGGACATGGACTGCAGCCAGACTGAACAAGGCTGGTTCGAGTTGAAGGCTTTCCTCACTAACGACGCAGAGGGATGGGAAGGAGACGTCACGCAGGTCTGTAGCAATCCCATAACGTCTGGAATATTCTGTAATTAAACTGCACAAGACGCAGAGCGTTAGTAGTAGGATTCAGCATGAACTTGAAAAAAAATTAAGCACTTGCTAATCTTTTTTACAAGGATGTGTAAAATTCTGCATCATAACATCGATGGGCGTACACGGGGTCTACACTAAAACATTGCTCTATAAACGTGGGTGTGAAGCATGCCAGTGACGTGCTTCTATCCTTTTTTGTAACTCACTAATAGGTCTGAGGGTTGAAAGTGATGAATGTTCTTGGATCTGAATTATTCGCAGTGAGCAGTGAATTTGTCATCGATTGGTTTTTGGTTTCACTTTATTTTCATCACCAATCATTGTTACTAGGAGCAGCATCTTTGTTGCGAGATAAGGTCCTGTTTTAATTCTTTCCCACTTGAATAAGCACTTCGATTGTTGGGAAGTTGAAGGCTACCCGTAAGCTCTTCCACGATACAATAGCGTTATGTAAATAAGTGAATACAGCTCATGCTCATAAAGCTGAGGCAGACAGCCGAGAAATCCATTGTTTGAATGAAAATAGCTCCACTCGATTAGGAAAATGCGAGAGTGGTACTTGATTACTTTTACGTTTTTCCCGCATTTTTACGAGAGTTGCTGTTGTGTCAGGTTATTGTCTTGGCTGGAGTCTTCAACCCTTTGCAGGGACACGATTTTTAGGTCGAACATTGCCAAACGTATGCATAATGGACATTATTTGTTAGGACATTAATAAACGTAAGTTATATTGTGTCGATATTTAGTATCACCATACTCTAAACTTTTTAAACGATTAAGAAAGGAATAATACACTATTAAAAAGCCAAAGGGCTCGGTCTAAGAATCTGTAGACCCAAAACGTTGCCAGACATTTTTGTCGGGAACCTGCGCTATCGACGTAAGGTTTTGATTACAATAGCGGCTTAGACCTTTTAACTTGTCCGTTTGGGTTAATTGAATGAAACTGAGGTAGAAAACTTTTCAGAAAAGATAAAACGAGCGTTAATTTATAACCACATCACTCAACACACATTTACTATGTGTAATTTTTTCTCAATTGAAAATCTTTTTCGGAAAACTCTCCTTTGCATTAAAAACGGGTGAAAATACTTGATACGCAATTAAGCTTCATGTCATCATGCCTTTAGTAGAAACGGGAAATTATACTTATTTCTATGATCCAGTTGCGTGTCTAGTACCTAATGAAAATTCTTACGAAGGCTGAAAAAGAATATTTCGTGGAAAAATTCAGGCAATTTTAGGGAAATTTTATTCGCATTTCAGGCTGGCACGTGCACCGGGAGCTCGGGAGGCAGCGCCCCGTACACGACGCAGAACCACATCGGTCGCTGTGGTTACGTCAACGTCTTCAGCTTTGACGGGACGTCATGCACCGTCGAGAGCTTCCCGGAATGATATCCAAACACTCGGCGCAAATGTGATACTTGATGTGGTTAATTTAGTCCTAACGATTTACGGAAACCAACATAGCAATAAGCTTTGGTGGAATTATAAACGCGCTGAACATTATTGATTATTCGAATTATTTTCCTCGTTCACTAGTTGAAGTAATGTTAATCGTTACATTGATATAAAATAATTTTCTCATAAGTGGAAAATCTTAATGTGTAGATTCTATCATTCTTCCCAGTCCCTGAAAATAAAGGCTGCTTTGTTGGGATCATTCAAATCAAGCTTAAATGTCATCGAAACCACATGGGAAAGCTCGATTTTGATTTCAGCTGTTTTGACACCGTTAAGCACATCACAAAAACCCACGAACTTCATTCTAAAGACTTCACAACACTTCATATATGTCTAAAAACCACCCCGCATGGTTAGTTGATGTTGCAACGATATCTCAAGGGAGCTCAATAATTATACGCGGATCCACTGAATACGCTACCCTGGCATTCCATGCCGTTTCAAAATTTTTAGCTCGTTGCGCTAGCAATGGAAAGCTTCTTAACATCCCGAAGAGGCGTGCAGGTGAAGTAAGAAGAACCAACTTCTTCAATTTTGCATGAAGTTGATTGCACGGTAAGCAGGCCAGCCATAAGAAAATAATTATGAAAAATCTATACAATAAATCCCAAAAAGAAAATCACAATTTTTCAGATTCCTCAGTAGGTAGCAACTGTTAATTAGGAAGGCAGAGGAAAAACGACGGAGAGGATACGGCGAAGAGGTTATGAAAACTGATAGAAGCTAAGAAGCGGGCACGAAAGACAGAATTCCCGAAGGCAGAATTCTATAACAATAGACAGAATTCTATAACAGTCGAGACAACCTAACAACATCTCTCCTAAGGGTGTCAGTCCCCATGCAGAGCATAGGTTAGACAAACCTGAACCTATTACCTATACTATGCCCCCTATGGAATGATCAAACCATTCCACAGCACCCGCTCCTAGAGAATTGAGAAGCATACATGTTTAGGAAAATTAACAAAAATACGTGCCACTACAGGATATGCTACATCGGAGCTTGATCGGTGCAAATTTAGTGGTCAATTATTTTAGTGGTCATCGTATATGTCAAATAATATTTCTACTATCGCTATAAAAGTAATGTTGTTACTCTAAAAAGTGATTATTGATTGCAAGTTAGTTTCAGTCTCCCTTACCACAGCAAAGATGTTCAAAGAGAGGAAGGATGAAAGCGGCAATTAGTATGGAGTTGGGGAAACATGGAATCTCTGCACAAGGTGTGTTCCCATACAGGATCCCCTTCGTATAGAAACCGTAAGGTGAGAAGGAAGGTTAAGAAACGAGATTAAAGTTGAACAGGGAAGTCAAAAGTGTTGAAAAACAGAACAGCAGTGAACCGAAACAGGTGGTCTAACAAAAAAATATTTTATATCAAAAAGGTTTACCTTACTCTCAGATTTAGACCTGACATTTTCCCTTGGGCTTTAATAAGTGAATCTCGGACAAATAAGGGAAACACTTGAATAGTCAATGCACCTAACAACTTCAATTTATTTTTCCTAAAGAAAAATAAAATAAAGAAATCAACAAGAAAAACATTTGGGCTTTAGAATGAACTTACATTAAAAACTGCGTATGCTTTTGTACAGAGGTCCGATAAACAAAACGTTCTATGTGACGAGCATGAAACAATTCATAACCTTAGTAGAACACTCATGTTTCAGATGCTTGGTTAAACACACAAAATGGGAAGAAAACCAAAAAGTTAATAAGAAACATATATTTCCAACACCAATGACTAGTGTAGCACAATATAGTATCAAAATATTTTAAAAAGGTGAGGTAAAGCAAGCAATACAAACACGTTGATTAGCCAGGAGTTTGACACGAGGAGAACGGTAACCGCGAACTGCTCGCTTCAACATATTTCTTCGTACTCGATGTACGGTGTACGAGGCTGATCAGATCCCTACTGGGAACCGGCGTCTTGCGACTAAACGAAACTCGCAATTGAAAATCTCAAACGCTGAATAAAAAGAAAGGTCAGCTGCACAAACAAATACTAAAATTTCCTGCATGAGGAAACTGCTCCTTGTACCAAGTTACTAATGTAAATGTAAGAAGAAATGAAATTCAAAAATTACTCTTAGAAAGGTGCATAGAATGTTGCAGGACTTCTATGAAAAATTACCAATCAGACGAACTGAATTGCCTCAGATCAGCTTTCGGCATCACTCTGAAATAGCAAGATATAATAATGTCAGAACGCTGTACACAAACGCACGTCCTACAAAAAGATTACTAAGGTCAAGTTGCGACAGCAAGAGTTCCAAAAGAAAAAGTAGGAACACTCAACATCCAAAGAGCACGGATGACACTTTCAAGATATTGGCTGCACGATACGTAAGGCACCTTCACTGGAAATGTGGAACACAGAAAGCATTTAACAAGAAACCCTGACATGCACACCTACGAAAATCAACAGATATGTAGGCGCTGCCCTCCAATTGAAGGGAAAACGGCAAGCTCAGGGAATCTCAAAGCCACCCCCATAGACTACACAGTAGTCCGGTTGAGAGCACAAAGAATTTGATGTCTGAAAGCACAAATTAAGCTACGCTGTGCACAAATTAAGCACAAAGCTTGAACAGCATAATCCTTTGATCCTTGAGTAAGATAAGGAAATACGCATATCGAATACAAGGAGAGGTCTTCATTGAAAATCTCACACGGTGTAGATTGGTTTAAAATTTATGCACGTAAGACACGTAGCACGGCACCAAGTGTCAATGAAGATCAAAGATCAACACGCATGGCCGTAACTTGTTTTTGGGGCGACTTCTTCATAGTGATAAAAAATGATCGACAGTGACAAAAAGCTTCAAGAAGACAATGCTTTGTCCTTAATTTCTTCACTTGGCGATAATTACACAATACTATTCAGGAAGAACGAAAAATAATGAATCATTCTCGGTTCCAAGACAAAGATCCCCTCGCAACTGAAGTCACTCTTGGAAAACAAAGATTTATCTAAATGCGCACTAGTACGCTATTTTGGATGTGGTCACATGTATTATTATTATTTTTATTATTATATAAGAAAATTTTAGCCTCCCTTCACCTCGACCAAGATGTTCCAAGAAAGGAAGGATGAAGGCACCACTTAGAATGAAGTTGAGGGGACGCGGAATCTATGTACAAGGTGCACAGAAACAGTAAGCTAAGAAAGAACATGAAACAAGAAAAAAATTGAAGAAGAAAGTAGTAGGTGCTGAAAAAACAGGACAGCAGTGAAGGGAAAAAAGATGGTCCGTAACAAAACAAAAACCTATTCTATTTCAACAAAAAGGAAGCCTACCTAACCTTTAGCTCAGGCTCTCACATTTAGCTCAAGCTCAGGCTCTCAGGCTCTCGCTCCCCCTGGGAGCGCTAATTCCCAAAGACACAATAGTTGTATCCCCCTGAGGGGTTGTGGTCACATACATTAGAGAAAGCAATTCATTACTAACTTGGCAAGAAAAATTCATTAATACTCGTAAAAACACATCGAGTTCCTAAGACGAAAAGATTTTAAATAAAGGCAAACAAAGTTGGTTTCAATGACACTATTGGGAGTGAGCTGAACCAAATGATCAACTTCCAAAGAGACGCGAGAAATTTTAAATTATAGCTAGTAAGGCAACCAAATTAAACTCACCAAAGACATCCGGTATGAATGTTATAAATTTCACTTAGACAGAAACATCACAGAAAAAGCGAATTTCCGCAACGTATACTGACGACGTCGAACGGGTCGTGACACCTGAAACACTATAGAACACAGGAAGCATTTAATAATAAACCCTGACATGCAGGCCCATTGAAATCCGCAGATGATATTTAGGGGCTGACCTCCAATTGAAGGGGAAACGGAAAGTTCATGTAATATCAAAACTATCCCCGTAGACTACACGGCAGTCCGGTTGAGGGCACATAGAATACGATGTCTCCAATTGAATATTGAATTGAAGCGGAACTTATCTCCACTACTAAACTTTCTAGGCTGAACACACACACGAACACCTGAATATCAATGGGCGTAGTCCAAAAACACTCTTATACTTTACTAGATTCGCACGTCTCAATTATCTCATCTCGCCCTCTAGGTTCGCTACCCTTCCGTCCTGCGCTGCAAAAGAATGCGACAACCGCCTCTGAAACGATGAATATAAGTCCCCCAGAACAAAAAAAACGAACAGCTGAGTAACAAAAACGGTCCTTGGAACTCGGAAAAAAAACAGACGATCACTTAAAGCATATCAATACCACAATCTAATCCCGTGTTCGACTTCACAAAGAGGAGCAGATACTAGTTGCGAATCCAAGCCACAAAAACCGTACAAGCCCATAGGACGTTAGGTGAGCCAGTACCACAGACCGTGAGCACCTCTTCTCACAGTACATAATAATTATGTAAGAGCACAACATTGAAAAGCTTAGTGAAATGCAGTAACATTACCACCAATAGCAGTGCGACAATAGCATAAATATAGTAACTCTACAAACGTCTTAACTAGCTCCGCAATAACCATCTAATACTGCCTTCTTAGTCTCACAGACGATAAACTTGGGAAATAAAACAATAGACAGTGTACTTCTACATTTAGCTCTATTTCTGCTGAAAGACTTCTTTCCTTCACTGCGAACCTAATTAAATAAAATGGGAAGACGATCCGAAGATCAATCTTACAGTTACTGCTTAATTAAAAAAATCAATTTCAAACTCTTGAGTATCACAGCCCACAACAACTGCAGAGAACAGCAGCATTTCAGAGGAACGATATCTGACAGCAGACACCAAATTTCACTTTGTTGCCAAAGCATTTGACTCCATGAAGTCCTTCACTCGCCGACTCAGAAGCTAAAAATTCAAGGAATCAGAAAGTTATACCATTGATGAATAAAATTCAAAACCGGTTCACTGAACCGGTTTTGAACTTAACCTAATAAATTTGCAAGTCATTCCAGCAAATTTGCTAAGTTTTGTATAGTCAAAGAACGCCGGAAAACCTAACTCATCTCATTCAAAAATTCACCAACTAACAGCCTTTAGCCAGACCAAGTTTCTGCACTTCTCATCGATTCTATCTCAACAACACACTTTATAACACTTTATACAATGACTGCAGTAATACTTCCATCATTCCATGCCATAGCGCAACCAGCATTGGAGCACAAATGGATTCAATTTATGTCGAAACGCATTTAATTTCTCAGTCACTTTCAGAAAAGAACTCCGAGCTAAGTAAAAAAGAAAAAAAACTCGCATTTCACTGGGACGAAAATTTATGTCACTCCTAAAATAAGGAAGAAATACAATAATTCACTCTAAATCGAGGCACGAGAATATTAAAAACTTGCCACCTGTTGTAGCACCATGAACGTACAAACGAAAATTCAATACGAATATGTTCAGTCAGCGTTGTGACAAGCTTTGACTGCAGCTGTCGAGACCAGGTTGCAGAAATGTTCTCTATTTTCTCATGATGGCTTGAGGTAAACCGAATATTGCTGAAAATTTTGGGACACCGAAACATTAGAACCATGAGTAGCTCATTTCTGAATAACTCATTTTTCGTATTTGAAGTTAAAATAAACAATGCTGTAAGGATGGGCACGAAGAGACATAAAAAACACGACATGATTAAGTGCAGCAAGAGCTAGTTCCACAAATAAGACTTATCACAATATCCATGGTCCAGTAATCCTTCCACTCACGAGAATCCTGACAACACACCAGATGAACGCTAATAAAATTGAACGCACTTCGTAAATACTCACAGGTCTTTTCTCTCTCCAGAATACCCCTGATATCCTCGCTATAAATCAGTGAAGACAACACACCAACTGAATATCCCGCGCGTAATGCCAACATATTTTCAGATTTTCCTAGTAAAAAACAGGTATATGAATAAATTCTGGTTATAGGAAACAACATTCTGCATAGCGGTCCTCAGAAACAATTGGTTAGTCTATTAGTCTATTTACTAGAAAAGACTATACACATACATAAAAATATCTTGATTATTCTACAGATTTAAATTGAAGATGAGGTAAGCAGTATAGAATTACAAATAATTTTTTCTCATTTCGTGGTGTTCAAAAAAAAAAGGTCTACACCAAATTGAAAAAGTCATTCAGACAAAAAGCCCACAGATGGTAAGCAGAACAATCGTAAAACTGAAAGCGGACATTTCTTACTATTTAGAAAACTCAGTTCTTGACTAGTGGTTCTATCTTTCCTAAAGTGGAAAATTATCGGAGTTCACCGTGTCATCCAACAATGAATAACCGAGCTCAGAATCAAATTTAATTAACTCGAATTTTGTGAGGGCAAAATTAGCGTTTCCATTTACAATAAAGCATTTCTATGATGAGCGCACACGCAGAATGTAATGCTGTAGTACGCAGCAGTCATTTCCAGTCAGTTAAATACTTGATCTTTTTCTGAATGACTAACGTGTTCGCTTCTGTATTAAAAAACTGAAAAAATAAATTAGAACCTCGACGCAAGAATATGTCTGCTTTTTTCGTTACTTTCCCTATTTGGTTTTAATAATAACTGGAAATCAACGTCTATAAGACGAGAATTTGTTTGGCCAAATCCTGTGCACAACCTCGATCGAGAAGGGCGTTCTTTAACAAGTTTTGAAAAACAAAAAATAATTACATTCAAATGATAGGATGCATAGTTGAAAGATGGTAAAAGCAAAGGAGCAATAAGTCCCGCACGCTTCAGCAAAGGAAACGAACCAAGAGCCAGACAATACCAACACGCGCAATTTCCGTACCTTTTTATGTATACGAAGATCACATGTCTCGGAATGTGGCAAATTGCGAGGGGAGAAGAGCGGAGAGAATATTTCAACAGCACTACTACATGATGAATAGAGGATAAAAAATTCGTGAGGTTTTCAACACATTATTCCCGCAAATTCGTTGGACGAATAACTTTTTTCTAATCAATAAAAAAAATTAGAAAATATGTATTTCACGGGTCATTTGTAATGATAAGTCAAACTGAAGTTCATCATCGCACGTTGCAACGCAGGATCTTTCTGAAATTGAACCCAGAAACCAGACCATATTTGAAAAATCAATAAAATGCCTTTCTTTACAAGTTGAAAAATTTACCTTCAGTCCTTCCAGCAATCACTAATTATGAACTCTAAGCATGAAGACTGTTGATTAATTTGTTCCTCAGATGTGCCATTCTCCAGATATTCTGTCATGGATAGGATATCCAAACAATAGGAAAACTGCAAGGGTCACACAAAATGACTTCATAGAAGTCAACGTTATCCGAGTATAAAAATAGAAAGGAAGCCGCTAAATATATTTAACGCATCAAAGAAAAATCTCCCCGACCAGAAAATAATGCTAATATTATGAAGGCTATTATGGCCATTATAAAGAGAAATATACTGACAACGTTGTGCAATATTGGAGTTCAAAATTATCAGAAATGTGAAATAAATTTTAAATTAATTTTCTCGTATGAAAAACCCTGGACATCTGCGAATGGAAAAGAACGCAAGAAACTCGACGATTGAAGGCATGCAAACAATTAACGGCCACCAAATGTGAAGCAAAACAAGCATAAACTCCGTGGTAAACGATCAAACGCAAAATAATTGTATCAAAATATAACTGTACATCTCCGCTAAAAAATATGGTTCTACATTCACTGGTAATGTTCTATATTGGGCCATAAGCCCAAAGATTCACTCCATATGCGGTACAAGAACATTGATCATACGGTAGCGCAACCTCTGCTGACGAGGAGAATATTGTGCAGTAGAACTTGTGCTGACGAGGAGAATATTGGAAATACAGCAGAGCAACCTGTACTTACGAGATGAATACTGATCGAACGACAGTCGTCTTTCGATGAGAAAATGTCAAACACACACTAACTCCTCGTCAGCATTACGATGAATACCAACATGCATGCCACTATAGAAAAACGTAAAAAACAAGAACCGTAGAGAGGTGAAAAAATTACACTATATTCGACCACGAATATTACTGTAAAATAAAATTACGTTACTTTAAAATAAAATACTACAATAATTGTTCGAATCGTCAGTTAAACACTCAACGAACAGTAAGTTCAATCGATTTGACCGCTCACATGTGCCGCAGATTAGATTAGCTTAAAGATTGGATTATATGTTAGTATAAGCATCCCTAACTACAAAGAGAAGGGTAAAAGCTACATTCACTATGGAGTTAAGGAAGGCGGAACCTATGAACAAGGTGTGTTCCCACACAATATTCCCTGCGCATAGAAACAGCAGGTGACGAAGGAAATTTATGAGAATAGCAAAAAGCAATAGGTGCTGAAAACAAGACAGTAGTGAACCTAAAAAGATGGTTCGTAACAACGCAAAAAAACTCTACTCCAACACAAAAAGCCTTGTATACGTAACTTTCAGCTCGGGACCTCAGATCTTCTTCCAGGGAGCGCTAATTCACGCAAATGCAATAGATGCATGCTCCTGGGGTGTGCACGTGCCGCTACACATGGCGTATTGCCCTCCAATTTTACACGGCTGCATAGCAACATTCACGCGGGGTTGAGCATGAGACCAATAAAGCAGCGAAATTAGTAAACAATATTTACTACAGCAAGGAACCAAAAAATTCCCAAGAAGAGTTAAGATTTTATAACGAATGGAGAAAATAAAATGCGTTCGTCGTGATGGGTATGAAGTAGAGCGGAATAATAATTAAGTAATGGCGAGGAGTATATAAAATAAAGTGAAAAAAATGAGATGATCGGAAGCAGTGTCAGTAGGATGAATTAACAAACACGACTGCATAAACGAGAGACACGATGGTCGTACAATCGAAAGGCTCACAGCACTTGTTTTCCATTACAGAAATGAGCTTAATGCTACAAGGAAGTTAGAATTTTTAAACGTTTCAAAATAATCTATTCAATAATATTTAATCCCAACAAACTGTTTCATGGTTACTCAATCTTACTAGTCCAACAAATGGGAACACAGATACAATGCGGGAATGTTTCACTTACTGCCTAGTTTCCATTATTTCACGTCTTCTTCCCAACGTTTTCGATTCTATATATTTCCAGACAGCTTATAGTAGTGCAGTTCACCAACAAAAAATTTTACCTCCCGCACCCAGGTAGCACGGCATGAGCCTCCCCAATGAAACACACGAAGGAGGAAGTCATCAGGGAGCATAACAGTTTGATATTATCTATGAATTGCGTATCACTTTCAAAATAATTGCACTGGCTTAAAAATCTATGGAGATGACAAAATGCTTAGTGGGTTGAATGCTTCCAGGACTACAGAAAACTGAGGGGTACTTTTCAAGAAATTCGACTTCGTACCTAAACAGGTAGGGTATCTGACTGACCTAGAGCGCTTCATAGCCCTGTATATAATAGCCAATTCGGCAGCTTTGCAGTTTTTGTCCGGTCTCAGTAGATAAGGAACACTTGAACCTTCTGTGCTAAATAATTGAAGGTTCGAAAAAAAATTAAGTTTAGGAGTTTATATTTTAATTGGATAACGGCAAGCTTATGTGTGGACAACTAATTTGATCATTTTAATGATACAAAATAATAAGAACCAACTCATAGATCACTTAAGCCATTCCATACATCTTGACCTCAATGGATGACTGATCTATTTTGAATTGGTTCGAATCGATCAGAAACCTTTCTTATCAAGACGTAGATTGACCAGAAACCTATTTTATTGAGGCTGAGATCAACGAGAAACTTTTCCCAAAGTAGCTGAGGTCGACCAAAATTCTGCACGGCAGAGGCTGAATCAAGCAAAAATTTCTACATCAGCGACTAAAACCCCCCAAATATCTAGCCGTAGCGCCTGAGATCAACAAAAAAAACAGTATCATGGCTGCTCAGATCGACCAGAACCCTCTCCCGTGGAGCCTCGGTTCAACCAATATGGGCGCTTGCACAGAGCCCATCGCTGGTCAGCAGGCGTGACGGAGCGCTGCACCAGAACCCTATCCCGAGGAGCCTAGGTTTAACCAGTAAGGAGAGGCGCCCATCACTGGTCAGCAGGCGTGACGGGGCGCTGCAGCGGCGGGAACGAGGCATCCTCACGCAGCGCAGAGCAGACGCGCTTGTAGCGGTGCTTGGGCTGCTTCTTGCCACTTAGCCGCTGGAAGAGGCGCTTCAGCACCAGGCTGCGCTCTACAGAGTCCTGCAGCAATACTTAGCGTCAGCAATAAATACATGAAACTTTTATCTTGATAATTCAAAACCGATAGAAAGAATACGTAAATTGTAATTTTTTTAGAAAAATGGCTGGTTATTTTATAAAGTGGAAAGAAAGAGCCGCAAAAATTGAGAAGTCGATAAAGACGCAAGAAAAACTTACACACGAATAAGACTTGTACAGTTAACTCGTATCATTTTTACAGGCAGCAACTAGCTGTCATGAAAGCACGCGCATTTATTTCTCTCGCCTCTTGATATGCCCTTGGTAACGGGCGAACAGGAACGACACTTGGTATCAACAAGACACACACTCATGATGATGATCTTGACACTTGGAACTACGCATGCCACCAAGAGGGGCTGCGTTAATTCTCCAATTCAGCCTATGCTTAATAAAAAAAACTCTGAAAGACCAAATCTCGTTGCAGACGCGCTCCGCGTATACGGAAGCAATAAGTAAATGCGCAGTCGGCAAGAACACGTATGCTGCCAAACCTAAACCAAGTCAACAGCAAGACGCACAACGCAACAATGCAGAAGTAGAGCCAGCAACTCACGTTGATAAGCCATGCCAGAAAGAGGTGCACGAGAGTCATCATGGCGAGGGTGCCACGAAAGATCCAGAGCACGCGGTCCAGCGGCACGTTTCCGTCTCCAAACACGGGCGCCAGCTCTGTGAGCTCGCTGGCCATGAGCAGCACGCCGCACCACGGGCCGGGATACAGCAGCATGCCCAGAGACATCACTCCGAACAGCACGAGTGACAGCATCAGCCAGCCTGATAAGTTTAATCCGTCACGTACTTCTTTTGTTCACACAAATCCTAGGCATTAAATACTGCATGCATGGCAGAAGCAATCATGGATACTTAGACACTCTCTCTTTAGGATAAATGCTGGTACACGAATATGAAAAATTACAAAAAAACTCTTTCGAATCACTAAACTTTTGTTAATTCACTCAAGTGCAATCATCCCAACACAAACTGTCCAATACTCCTTGCTATTAGCACACAACTTTACAGAAAAAATACTTTTCAGTTTACTGTTACGTGAATCGTCCACTATAAACACTTCCTTGTTTAAATTTCAGATCATGCGATATTGTTGAACTTTGTTAACGTCTTATTATAAACATTTGAGTTAGTTCATAAACTTTTCAACCTTACAAAACTGTTCCAGTTTGATACGTGTTAAAATACAAAAATAGTCACTTACCATTATTACTAAAAGAACGCTCAATTATATAGAATTCTATATCTATCAGTCTCTAAAGGCAACGTTTCGGTATTAAAACATCATCTTCAGGCTGTAAAATACAAAAAAAAAAAACACTAAGTCACATTAGTAAAACTAAGTCAATCCAAAACCTAAACTACATCAGGCTGAATAAAAATATTTGAGTAACGCCTTCTTTACACACTAGACGTTTGGAACCTCCAGTAGTTCGTCCATTTTGCCTCTGCCTCTATCTCTATCTCTGGTGCCGTTAATTCACGTGTGAATATCTGGTATGCAATAACAACTGGTGAGCTGTAATTTCAATTTTGTACAAAATTAGTCCTGTTTAGTCTAAGCGCAATGTGATTACCTATATTTTGGTTCAGTCAGATGTGATTGAAGTTTTGGATTGACACAGTTTTACCGATGTGACTAAATGTTGCTTTTGTATTTTTCAGCCTGAAGATGATGTTTGTATCATCAAAACATTGCCTTTAGAGACTGACAGATAAAGAATTTTAACAATGGAGTGTTCTTTCAGTAAAAATAAGTGATTATCTTCGTATTTTAACGTGTCGAACTGGATTAGTTGATTAACATTACCGTCTGATGATAATAAACATCAAAACCTGAACTACACAATAAGTGTAAAGGCGTCGACGGTCGGACAAACGTACGATCAAAGGGAGAAAATCCAAGCGAGATAACTCCAAGACTACATCTGAAATAAAAGGCTGCGACTTGACGACGTACAGTTAGTGTAGATGGGGCGAGCGTAGGGGACGGCCGGTGCGTAGACGATGGCGAGGGCGATGTACTGCACGCCTGACGCCAGGAAAAGCACCGTCGCTTCCCAGCTGACATCGCCAGCGCCCCCACCGTCGCTTTCGTCACTTTTTTTCGGTACGAACCTGACCTCGGAAATGCCATTACTAAGTTCAGAGAACACTTTGATTTATGACCAGTAATTACAGTGTTTATTGCAGCAGTGACCAATTTTCATAGAACGGACTGGTATTCCTCACGAAAATTTGGTGGGTTCCTAAAATTGTATAAAAAATCGCGACCTGTTCAAGAAATATTTTATCACACCAGGTGAAATATATCGCGCAATTGTATATTTGTCATATTTCTAAGGAAGGATAAAATCTATTCGAGCATTGAAGTCGATTTCCCTATTCTTCTACTCACAGCCTAACAAAACCAGCCGTTTACACCGCCGAAATGCAATGAACGTGTTAAAATTCATTTCTATTGACAGACATTCATTTCAAAAGTTAGCCTGACAACATAAACCAAACGGTAACACAAATAAACTGTTTACCTTGTGAACGACAAGGTCTTTCACTGCCCCATTTGGCAAACTGTTCCTCCTACTTAATCCTATTAGTAACATTGTGGTCTGTACTGTACGGCAGCACTGGTGCTGGAACCGTGGGCTGGAACCTCAGCGCGCCGGTTGACTCGTCAGGCTGTTGCGTGGAAGCAGTCGCGCAGATCAGTCGATTATTACTGTGTGCCTGAGTGACGTACTGTCCTAACAGTCACGCCTGACGAGGTTTGTGCACACAGTTGTGCTGTATATCCTACGTCACGCTGTAACAGTTGCGCTAAAACTAAGGCTCGTCTGTCTGCCACCGCTTTGATTGTCATCCAGTATATAAGACTTTATACTACAGTGCAATGCAACTAATTATGATTTAACCAGCTTTTATCAAGTGTTCTAATGAAAACTGTGCTTTTAATAAATGTATCTTATATTCGCAAATAAATTTAAATACTTTTCAACTTTTAGTAAACACAGGTGAAAAGAGCTTCGAAAACAGAAAACGTGATTTTACTGGTTTGTTGCCGTGGCCATTGGCTTGGAAGGCTTGGCCACCTGACAGAGGAAAGTCATGGGCCCGGTGACAACCTTAGTGCAGTTTTCAGGAATGAATCAAAGCTTGAACTTCGAATAAGCGCCACCTTCAAACATCGCACAGATGCACTAGTGAGCTCACCACGGCTGTGCAGCGAGATAGTAGTAAGCTGCCACCTGACCACCAATGACGGCTATGACCTGCAGCAACACGGAGAACAGCGTCACAGGGCTAAGCAAGCTGCCGCTTGGACGCTCTCGCACCAGAGACCTGTACGATTAGGGAAGACATAACACGGCGATCATTCACAGTTAAACTGATGTGTTGGATGTCTGGGATCCTACAGCACTCCCAGCTTTCTCTGAACGGTATTCAATGTAATATTTGGTATTGTGGAAGAATTCTTCCAATTCTAGCGTGAAAGATCACATACAAACTGAATCAGATTCCTTACTATGGTAGATACAGCGCTTGAGCTGATTGAATATAGGATGGCAGAAACAGTTCATTTTAATTTCCTTACCTACGTTCACTAGAAAAGTTTGAAATATTGATACTGACTATAAAAAAGACCATTTCTAAAAATAAAATAACTCAAGTATTCCAGCAACAGTCGATAAGCTAATGATTCCTGAGGTACAGTGCCTACCGTATATACTCATAACTTTGTTAATCTAGTTGAATTGCTTTGTTGTCATCATTGTAGGTCTGTTTTCAGTATGAACATACACCAAAATCCAAGACCATGCCTTTAGTAATTACATAGGATATAATCTTAAATTTCCACACGCTTCACTATCAATACAGTCTGTTACCAATATTCAGTATCCGAAAAATGTTTCCTAAAAATTAGTAGCATAAGCAAGATCAAACAACGGATCACGAGCGGCTGGTTTAGTAAGACTAAATTTCCTTTAACACATAAAATCAGTTCTAGAAAATCAGGTGTCCGCATCGGCAATGATATCTTAGGCACCTTTTATTTCCCCATATACAGGTATGCCTATGCAATACTGAACTCCAAAATGCTGCGACGAAGAAAGGTAATTCTAAGCGAGACAATACGAACCAATTATGATACATTAATCATCGGACTGAGAGTGGTTTATTTCTTCAATTATAAATGCCATTTCTTCCAAGAATCTCATATTTCAGAAAACAAATCTCATGCTAATAGAAATCAATAGCCATCTAATGCTGGTACCATGCCTTTCATGGGGGGATTTTTTACTTCTTAAAATTAATTTCACTACAAAAAAAAGTAGCACAAGCGGCAGTCAAGTTGAAACAGGCACTAAGAACGGTTTGATGAATATTACGAATTACAACGTATACTTCATTGTTAAACCAGTTCAAGCGCTATAATATGAAGCCTGAAGCCAATGAACACAAACATACCTGGGAGCATTACTGAGTTCCCTGACCGACTGATTCCCTTAACCTAGATGCTCAAAATAATTAAGCGTATGATTAGACCTACACAAGTTCCTCTCACATCCTTGACCCAAAAAATTTTTGTTTGACAGCAAAGAGCACAAGTGACAGTTATGTTTGACAACAAAAAATACAAACTTGCCGCAAAAAAATGCTTGCTGCTTCAGGCACAGCTGGACAAGGTCACATAAAAAAAACAGACCACACAAAACAGCACAGGAAAGCCCAGAAAAGCTCAAGAACGATTATGAAAGCCCATGAAAGCTCAAGGAAGCTCAAAAAAGCCCAGAACAACTCCTAAAAACGCTATAAAAACACTCTAGTTTTATTTTTCGCATTCTTCAGGTGATTTTCATAATTATCTGAAGGCGTCTTTGGAATGCGACCTGAGACAGACGCGAGACTAACCGCGAGGCGGCGGAATACCCCATGAAGAGCGCCGTGGAGGTCACGATCCCGAGGTCTATGTACAGAAACTGCGGGTCGCTCAGGTTTGTGTGGAACTGCAACATGTCATTAAACATCACGTCATCACAGGCATATGATGATGTACATTGAAGGCATCATATTAACTTAGTAACGTTGGAGGTCTATTCTAAACTCATACGCTCTATAACATGCCTCGTACCACTACACTTTACACGCCAGAAGCAAAAAATGTTTCGTGTATGTACAATACGAGGTGCTTAAATAAAGTAGAAGCCCTTGGGATAAGGAGGGGCCCTTAAACTGGACATCATTAAAATTTACAATCCAATACAAACGTTCTAAAAGGTTTGGCCACGTGCCGGTAGCTATTCCATTCGAAATCGAGTAGACCACGCTTGAGATTATAATTATAATAAAAGCACCAAGTTTTCCAATATAACTTAGAACCGGAAGCTTATAATGTGCGCACTAATCACGAACTCATACTTTTACAGTGAGCTAACTATTTTTCACCTTGATTGAGCTGTCTTTAGATGTCACACTCAATCTCAAAGCATTATTATGCAAGACTAAATATACAACATCCAGAAAGAAACATACTCGATCAACAATCAGTTTTTCCTATAGCCATATAGGTTACCCTTTCGCATTCCTCCCAACAGACACCAGTCAAAATGTTAGATAACATTAAGCCCTCGCAACAGAACATGAGTGACACCAAGAGACGCACCGTGTAGAGCATGAGCACCGTCACAAACTGGATGATGCTGTACAGAGCCATGAACTTGAACACCCCGAAGCTGGTGACGAGCGCCGCTCTGCCTTCCTTGATGAGCCGCGGCACACACGACACGTCTGCGATGTTCGAGGTGAAGGGAGCTGCAACGCTCGCCTCCGCCTCCGACAGTGAAATGCCCACGTGGGCGGCTTTCAGGGCCTACGACACAAATTATAGTGACTACCTAGGTAGCAGTGTGCCTTGATGACTCTCAGCATATACTGGAAGAAGAGGCGATCAAAAAAACTCACTTCAGGCGCCCATACACACACAGCAACACATATCCACACAATGCATCTTGTCCTGCTTTAGAATTCAAGCCTCGTCTGCATATTCGTAACAAACGATCTTGGACTCTGTTTTCACCTATCTACTCTGTATGGCTGAGTGAAATATTCTATCCACTTTTCTATGCCGCAAGAACTATAACTCTTAATGCTGCAGTTCATTTGATGATTATAACGTTTCGAGTAATTGCATTTTAGTTGTAGCTTCTAGTTTACTCTAGCCTTTTGGCATTCTTCCGCTCCTATTGAGTCTACACTTTTGAACTTTACAATAGAACTTTAAGAGACTTTGGGAAATTTTTTAAGCCCACAATGCCTTTTGAACGAACCAGAAATAACAACCAAAAATTAATTAGGAAGAAATTCTACGACAAATCAGTCTCTCAATTTTTTCCAGTTAAAATTGTCAGAATCTGAAACTAAATGCTCGGTTGTCTCTGCAGGTAGAACAGCAAATATGCTCAAAAATAGTCTACGAAATACCTCGCCAAGGTTGTGAAGGCATCTACGATTAAGAAATTCGTCATAGCTTTGAAATCAGGATTCTGAACATATATCCAATAAATAAATTGAACTTAGAATTCTTCAATTTCTCAATATGTTAGTTGAACGGGACATCAAATGTATTGGTGAGAGAGAAAAATTTTAGTACCTTCTTTTAGTGTCAAGTTATAACTGTGAAAATAATAAAGCGTTAAACAGTTACAAAGCACGCCCAGAAATGTATCAATCCATCGCGCGTTTCTTAAATCGCTGATTTTCTGCACGCAAAATATCTCCACGTACACCTTATATTCAATGTTATTTTTATAGTACTTGAATTGTGGAAAAAAATTTACTCTTGCATCTGGAATACATGTAATTTACAAGTATATTCCCACGATTTTTTGCACTGCGCTTCAGAAATGATTTTTGCAGAATAAATTGAAAGATTGACCTATAAATATAAAGTTTATTTGAAAATATTTGAACGAAAATGTAACCTGAAATCAGCTCTCCGACCACCATGACTGAAGTAGCTTAAGCACAGTTCTCTCATCTCTGTCAGACGAATGCATTCATTTTTAAACAGAAGATCAAGTACGTAACGCAAATACACGATTCAACTACATTGCTTCGATGAGATTTCAACTTAACCCCAGTGGTATTGAGTCGTACAGGGTGCAGCTCACAAGTAAGATTTCTGAATATATGAGATATGAAGAAGCACCAACAGTAAAAGATTTCTGGAAGGATCAGAAGATGAGCGAAGGTATTAGCATTTTTGAGTATTTGTTTTGAGGTAACTTGCTCATTGCAGTGCAAAGTTTCGAGGCCAGCTTTTAAACAACTGTGATACGTCAAAAGCTGATGCGCACTTGTAAATTAATCAAAACGGTTACCGTCAATGTCTACAATGAATGACGTCATTTTTGACGCAGGGAATTGGTTAGGTTTGGATAAATAAGGTTTCGGTTGGTAAGGTAGGTATAAGATAGAACACAAAATTTTTGGGTCGTTATGATGTTGGCCTACGTTAGCTTACGTTAGCTTACGTTAGATCACGTTAGCTTACGTTAGATCACGTTAGATTACGTTATCAAAGTTGGAAAAATAACCATGAATAGTTTCACACGTCTAAAAACGTCATTTCTGGCTGGCAAAAGTTAACTTGTCACAAATTCAGAAATACAAAAAACGAGAAGGCAATTTGGCTACTCACGCCGCAATCATTAGCGCCGTCCCCACACATAGACACAACGTAGTCCAGCTCCATCAGTGCTTCCACGAGTTGTGTCTTCTGGTCAGGCGACATCCTACCGAACACAGTACCTCTGCAGCACACTGCGTCCACCTGCAACCCAAAATGTACAGTTAACTGAGTGTAGAACATCTCCCAGTCTGGGAACGGAAACCATTATCTGAATACGCAACAGGTATAAATAGCAAGACTCTTTACTTTATTGTGCATTTTTCATACATAGTAGGTATGGAGGTTGTCAGAGGGTATTAAACGTTGGGTCTGTCTTCTATACACCAACGGAAAAATATACTATCTATGGAGCTGAATAATAAGAATTGCTCCCACAATTCACAGCCCCATTTGTTAGTATAAACATAAATTCTACTGTAGAGACTCACAACCTAGTAACTTAAACCACTACTGTAATTTGCCTCAAAATCGGTTCAATAAAAGCAATTCAAAACTCAAGAGCACTACCATTTCCACAGCATTCCAGTCTCTTGTGCAGACGGAAATAAACGCTTAACTCTCACTTTTTAAAACTTCATTAATAAGGAGCTACTCTTTTATTTTTCACGAATTCAAGCATCCGTATCACTGTACAATTTACTGCTAGATACATTGCCCATACATTGGTCTATCTATACGGCACAAGTCCATTCTCCTATAAAACTCTTAGGTAGTACCAAAAATTCTACTAGTTTCTATACTGTTTCTTGCTTGATTACAAGAAATTAGTAATTAGATAAATCAATATTTTGAGCACTCTGGACAATTTGATGGCATTCAGTTCTCTGTAGTGGTCCCTATAGTTGGCAGTCAAACATTTACAATTATTTGTTTACATTAAATAAACGCACTAAACGTAACTTATGGTACAACCTGATATGAACTTGTGCTGCCAAACCCCTATTGCTTTACTGCATAATCCTGCAAGCAAATTTTGCTCTTATTCGAGTTATTCGGCATTTCTGAAATAGCATCCTTGTCTGGAATGACGACATCTACGACAGACATAATACGCACGATTGAAATAATGAAATCCATTTAATGTCAATGACGTGATGTAAATAATGAAATCCATGTAATGAAATCCATGGCAAAAATCTTCGGCTTTGAAATAAAAGTACTCTGGTATTTGTTATATCCCTACCCTCGTTTCTGGAATGACAAAAAACAACTCTGCAAAAAAAAACCGTAGTCTCAACTGGAAACACCTCCATCTAAAATAGCAACACCATCATCTAGAAAAGCCCGAGTTCGCCCTCCAGTTTGCACCCTTGGCTGCACTGACGTATTGCGGGAAGTGGAGGCAGAGCAGCTTCCAGCTGGTGCCGCTGATGGCGAGGTGATAACGCTGCAGGAACTCAGCTTGGTCATCTCCGGGCGTGACGGTCACGACGGCGCTCTCTGGTGTGTCCTGCAACACGTAGTACACGTCACAGCCAATGTGGCCACTGAAGGAGGCTTAGTACAGGGTAGTCAAACTAGGTTTAGTGCATTTTGGCTGATACAATAGGTTTAGTGCATTTTGGCTGATACAATAGGTTTAGTGCATTTTGATTAATACAATAGGTTTAGTGCATTTTGATTAATACAATAGGTTTAGTGCATTTTGATTGAAACAATAGGTTTAGTGCATTTTGGTTAATACAATAGGTTTAGTGCATTTTGATTAACACAATAGATCTAGTGCATTTTGATTGAAACAATAGGTTTAGTGCATTTTGATTGATACAATAGGTTTAGTGCATTTTGGTAGATACAATAGGCTTCACGCATTGTATTTAATTGATAGAATAGACGTAGTGCATTGTACTTGATAGAATAGACATAGTGTATTGTAGATGATAGAATAGATATCGAGCAATGTAGATAGTTTATGAAATAGAGTTAATAGACAATGTAATATAGATAGTAAAATAGGCTTCATGCGATTCAGTTCATGGAATAGGCTTAGTGCAATTTGGATAAAAAAACTAAAGAAAAAGAGGATTAAATGGGCCGAGGAAAATAGAGATAGTATACCGTAGTTGAAGGAATAGGTTTTGTAAAATATCATTGATTGGATAGGTAAGCAAAATGTGGGTGATGTGAGATGGCTGAAAGCATACCTCGGGTTAGTCAACATCCATTTCATCGAGGTAGCATTCAAGAACACTACAGAATTATCATTGCTGACAACCATCTCTATGCTTGAATGATATATCAATGATATATCGAGATGTAAAAACAAAATTCATGTCTATTATCTGAAACACAAAAACCACCCATGACCCGTAGGGTTAGGATATTTTTTTATAATTAATTTGGGAAAATATTGTTCGTAAAAGGGGTATTTGAAACAGATTTCATCCACAATTCAGCAAGAAGAAATCTTAAATATTGTTCAAAGTTATTACTGCAATGAGGATGTTCCACTTTTGCGGTATGTTTTCACTGAAAGCAGGGTGTTAATTTTAACGTGTAATTACTGTAAGCAGGACGCTGAATTTAGCCCTTTTTTATTACGCTGACAGTGATGACCAAGAAAGCTACGCAATAAAATTATAAGCGTTTGTATATAAACTGTTCCACCATGACCAGTTGGATCAGATTGTTTACGTAACTAATGCTTAACCTTACAATTGGTGGATGATCGCACCTTTTATGAAGTTAGAAAAAATCAATACTGATGAGTAAAATTTCTTTAAAACAAGTTCCTTGCTGAAAAAAAAAACAATGGTAGAGCCAAACATTTGTGCCAGATCATATTCCATTAAAGCATGAAAGGATTAAGATAAGTTGGACAACGAAGAACGTGAATTTCTTTCTCCGTAGAAGTAAAAGATTTTAATTATCAGTATGATGGCGATGATGGAAACGAAGTTTAATTCTTTCTCATCTTCTATTACTAAAAACAATGCGGATGGTGATAACCAAGCAAACAAGTGAGCAAGAAAACAACTAATGAAGTTCAAAAACAAACTAGATGTTAAAGGAGCTTCATAAGTTGAAAGATAGGTAACTTGTGAACAACAAGGTCCTTCACTGCCCCATTCGGCCAACTGTTTCTCTTGCGCGTTCCTATGCATAACATTGCGGTCCGTACTGTACGGCACCGTTGTTGCTGGAACTGCGGGCTCTAACCTCAGCATGTCGGCGGACCCGTCAGGCAGTCACGTACAGGCAGTCACGTACAGGCAGTCACGTACAGGCAGTCACGTACAGGCAGTCACGTACAGGCAGTCACGTACAGGCAGTCACGTACAGGCAGTCACGTACAGGCAGTCACGTACAGGCAGTCACGTACAGGCAGTCACGTACAGGCAGTCACGTACAGGCAGTCACGTACAGGCAGTCACGTACAGGCAGTCACGTACAGGCAGTCACGTACAGGCAGTCACGTACAGGCAGTCACGTACAGGCAGTCACGTACAGGCAGTCACGTACAGGCAGTCACGTACAGGCAGTCACGTACAGGCAGTCACGTACAGGCAGTCCCGTACAGGCAGTCACGTACAGGCAGTCACGTACAGGCAGTCACGTACAGGCAGTCACGTACAGGCAGTCACGTACAGGCAGTCACGTACAGGTAGTCACGTACAGGTAGTCACGTACAGGCAGTCACGTACAGGCAGTCACGTACAGGCAGTCACGTACAGGCAGTCACGTACAGGCAGTCGCGTACAGGCAGTCGCGTACAGGCAGTCGCGTACAGGCAGTCGCGTACAGGCAGTCGCGTACAGGCAGTCGCGTACAGACAGTCGCGTACAGACAGTCGCGTACAGACAGTCGCGCTGACCGGTCGATTATTGCTGTGTACCTAAGCTACGTTCCAGCAGTCATGCTGATGGGTGTGTACCAGCAGTTATGCTGTGTATGTCCTGTGATAGCAAGTACGCTAAAAACTAACCCTTGGCTGGCTGTCTGCCGCCGCTTCGACCACCATCATGTTTTGTAAAACTTTACTACCGTGTGATGCAACCAATTATGATTTTAACCGGTTTTTAACAAGTGTTCTAATAAAAAATGTGCAGTTAATAAATCTGTTATATTCGCAAATAAATTTGATAACTTATCAACACTGGTGAAAAGAAACTTGAAAAACAGAAAACAATTTTACTGGTTTGTTGCCGTGGCCATTGGCTTGCAAGGCTTGGCCACCTGTCAGAGGAAAGTCAAGGGTTTGGTGACAAACTAAACTGATATACACAAAACTAAAATAATAGCATTTGAAAAACAACGCCTCAAGACCAGAATTTAACGGAGAGAAGGCACTAACCTGGCGCTGGATAGTGGCCGAGAGGACGGGTGGAGACGGCTGGGCACCCCCTGACGGAGGCGTGACGGACAGCAGCACCACGGGAGCGTTGGGGGGCACCATGCCGCACTCCCTCGCAACGCTCACACCCGTCAGCACGTTGTCGCCTGCACACACACACACAAGCAGCTGCTCTTATTTCTACCCAGACAACTAAAAATATGCCATTCATACGAACGGTTCTGAAAGAATTTAACAAATAACCAGATGAATAAAATGTACTTTATTCTGTCCCTGTCGCAAGCAGGCAGGAGGCTTAATACAGTGTATCTAACAGGAGTTAGATGTATCTTATGGACATGGGAAACATTAGCCTTGACTGGGTATACTTTTATGAGTGACTGTCGGAAGAAGTGAAGATTTTATGATGAGGTAATAGAAAAAGAATCGCACTCTCGCTTCGCATCTTCGTACAGGCAACGGAGACCTCCACGAAAACGAGAACCATAATATTGCCGAACATGAACTAATGGAGAGAGAACCACTTCTCGTTCCTTTTTCGACCTTTTTAGACTAACTACGGCACAACGGGAGTGACCTATGTGACCGCTCAAGTACCCCATCCCCATCCCACGCGTGTACTCTCTCCCCTCCTCCGTACTTGCCTCACACACCAGTATAGTCAAATTGTACCCAGTGTTTCTTCATTAACCTCTCAACTCGCACGAACCACAACAGAAACACGCCCCTGGAATGTTATATACCTTTCTACACAACGGCACACCATGGACGACGGTTGCATCAGCGAGGAAGAGCCTCGTACTCTGTGCCCTAAAGACCGTTGCGACTCAGCATAATAACCTCAACAGAAAGCTGCATCAGCAGAGGAAGGCGACGCTTGCCTGGCATCGGTGGAGGACATCAGAAAAAGATTCATAAAAAGTAGGTCTCCGGACCGTTGGTTGCTACCAACTGCCAAAGGAGGTAGCTGCGGTAACTGCTTCTATTTAAGAGTATGCTTAAAGACAGGAGTGTTCATTTCCCGAGCTTGTCAACGTAGCTGAAGGACCTCGTATGCGCCGACCTTTGCTTGAATCTTTGAGATAGAACCCAGCCCGGCGTACTGGGTGTTGTTACTGTATAATTTCCATTTGTGATTTCATACTTAGAACGACTAATTAAATAAGAAATGTAAACGAGGCTACTTCGAATATAACGACATCTGCACCGGTTCTTCCTCCAAGGTCACGTAAGATTGCATATCCCTTGTCACCGCCATGTTTGCGGGCTTTAATAATTCCCCGATATCTTGGTAATATCAACCTATAACAGTAAATCAGTGTGGCCAAACATAACGAGTGTTTCAATACCTGCTATAGATGTGCTTTAATTTGAATGCCGTCCTAGAAAATTCTACGAGATGGAGAAAAGAAATTTACTCTATTAAAGGAATTGTCCTAGAAATTATAAAACCTATTTATTCGATCAAAAAAAAAAGAAGTGATCGTTACAGGAAAACTCGGCATTACGAAATTTGTGGTTTGCTGTATGAAATAGGAGCTGGATGTAGAGGCTAACGTTTATCCCGCTCGTAATCCCTCCTAAAATTATGAACGCAAATTTCGAGACGTCAGTCACTAGTGGCAGCAACATCTCCTCTTAATAATATTTAGATTAAATCCTAACATAGCAATACGTCACGAGATAAAGATTCATTCACTTCAAGATCAACCGTAAAGCACATTCACAGATAAACTGCAACACATTTGGCACAGGGCAAGATGTAATGCTGAATTAATTCTCAATTTACAGTTGTCAGCTAAATGTTCAACAACTCTAAGATGAATTTGGTTTCGTACATTTTTCAGGAATTCCTTCAAGTTTTTCTCCATTTTCATTGAAAAGTAAAGAGCATCTGGCGGTAGCTTCATAATCATTATTATCAATGAAATAATTTGTACATAATTTATCTTACTGTTTTTACTCTTTTAATTAGTTCACAGGATGCACGCCGATTTGCAGTGGAATTACACAAAAGATCAAAAAGTACGGTTTTTTTTCACCCCCAGAAAGTAATTTCATAAGTTCTTTCCCAGTCAGGCTTTAAAGAAATAAATGCTTTTATTTAATAAAACAGTTAACACTGAATTGCAGTTAATATTATTATTATTATTATTATATAAGAAAGTTTTAGCCTCCCTTAACCACGACAAAGATGTTCCAAGAGAGGAAAAAAGAAGGCACCATTTAGTATGGAGTTTAGGGAACGTGCAATCTATGCACAAGGTGCACAGAAACAGTAAGCTAGGAAAGAAGTTCATGAAACAAGAAAAAAGCTGAAGAAGAAAGTAGTAGGTGCTGAAAAACAGGACAGCAGTGAACCGAAAAAAGATGGTCCGTAACGAAACAAAAACCTATTTAATTACAACAAAAAGGAAGCCTACCTAACCTTTAGCTCGGGCCCTCACATGGTTCCCCTGGGAGCGCTAATTCCCATAGATACAATAGTTGAATCCCCCTGAGGGGTCTGTATTGCAGTTTGTCATCCAGGTAAGACGCTATATTTTTGCTCATCCCGACGAAAAAAAGAGTAATTACAGACAGGCACTTAATATGAACTGCACCAACAAATCAATAAACTATATTTGGAGTAAAATCGAATATCCCTACAAAAGTTTGCAGTTTATTCATAAAACTTAAGTGAGCTACGTTTAAGATAGAGGACATACATAAAGAAGCAGGTGTTAATTTTGTGCAAGAATTTATTTTTTAACTGCATCTCTTCAAAAACCCAATCAGTAATGCAACGAGGATACAGCTTACTAGGTTTCTGAAGCTCAACCCTTGATCGCAGTCCGCGAATCTCAAACAGATGGTAAAAATTTCCCATTCTAGGGAACAGAGATCAGCCACTCCGGGGATGTGTACAAAACTGAACATGTGGGTATGAGAGTGTATATGGCGTCCAGGAAAAATAGGTAATGTGATTTAAACTTTAAATAATATTGAATGTACACAGTGGAGGCAAAATACATTTTCTATACATTTTTTCTAATAATATTTGTGGGTTTTCGACATATTATAAACCTTTTTATGCTATTGTTTATATTAAGTTTAATTTTCGTAATTGTACGTGATTTAGAAACGTGGAATCTGGCGACTTGACATGTACTATTTTACGTGTTGTTATTACTGTATAATGCCGTCCCCCAGCATTTTAAAAAGAGTAACGCTTAAGAAATACACATAACCAAAACTGTTGTACGATATCATGGATACTTAACACCTGTATTTAAAATCAGAGAATACATTTTTCATGGACACCCTATAAGAAAACCTATTTATTAAATGAGTTGGAATTTCACTCCTTCTTTTGACATGGAGCTGATAAACCGTTGTACATAGTTACGAACGAAATGCAACATTGAGATGAGGCGAGCCCCAAGTTATAAATTTACCGGTGGCCATGACGGGCCGGATGTCTGCCCGCACGAGCTCCGAGATAGCAGCAGACGACGCGGCCTTCAGCGGGTTCTGCAGCACCAGCAGCCCCAAGAACGTGAGCTTCTGCTCCAGCTGAGGGAACACGTCATCTTTAGCATTCATGCTACTGAAATTGGCAGTCTAGTAAACGAGTAGAATTTTTGAACACTACATGGCGCCAGAGGATGAAATCAATGAGAGTGAATGCACTACTTTAGAAAACGATGATGTATTTGGGGCTACTCGTAAGGTCAGGAAGAAGTAATATCGGTGAAAAATACTGAATGGAGATATTGATTTGTGCTAAGGTAAAAGTTCAGAACAATTTTATATGGAGTACATATTAAAATTGCACAACTTCCTTTCATTATCCCAACACACCATGACAACCGAGGAGCCAGACGACCTTCTAAAAAAAATTTCATTGAGAGTAATATGCGATAGGTGTCCCCATTTGAATCATTCCCATCATATAGCAAGAAATGCTGGCGTGTAAAAGTTGCAGCGTCCTGCAGCACAACACACGAGGCACTCAAAAACACCGGAAGACACGGCACCTTCTCTCGAGGTGCCTTCTGCGCCGCCTTCCACGTGAGCCGCTGCGGCAGGAGTCTGTGCGCCACCGCCAGCACACGGTAGCCCCTCACAGTGTAGCTCTCCAACACGCTGCCCACGTTCCCTGGCACTGAAAAATAGCGTTCCTCATTTCGTGTAACCCTCTACAAAAACAGGATATTCTTAAACTGAGCTCACTAAAATTGCCAACATTTGTGCTAATGAAATGTTGATTTTGAAACGACTTGAATAACTTCATAAATGAACTCTGAAGTTACTCTCGGTTGATAAACGAGTTTTGCCATGATGGAAAAAATTTCTCATGCACAACTCCCAATTGTGAATGCTGCCTGACATGTCTCTAAGAGATTAGATTATCAGATAGTTAAAGTCGCCCAAACCAACAGCAGAGGTGTTCTCAAGAAGGGAAGGAGAAAGGCACTATATAGTATGGAGTTAAGGGAACGGGAAATCTATCCGCAGGGTGTTTTCACACCTTGATCATGGAAACAGTAAGATTGTAAGAAGTTCTTGAAACAAGATAAAATTTAAAAAAGAAAATAATCAGCGCAGTAGAAACAGCACTGAGGTTTGTAACCAAATCAAAAACCTATTCTATTTCAACAATAAGCAATTTAAATTGCCTAAAAACAATAAAAGGCCAAAAATAAACAGCACGGAACTTCACATCTTCTCCTTAAGAGCACTAACTCCCCCAGAGATACAACAGTTTTTTCCCCTTGACGGGGACGCGTCTCTAACAGGGACGCAAATCAAGGAGAAAAATTATTTAGATGTAGAGGTTTCAATAGATTTAACTCATCCGGCATCTACGACCCTTAGTGGAAATAATGAGTTACTAGCAAAGGAGAACGGCAGATGAGACATCGTCGATACTGCTGTGCACACACTAAATACGATCAAAAAAATCCATAATTTCAATGTTAGCAGTTTTTAACGTCCTAATAAGCTCATACTGTTAGTGCAAACAATGTTGTTCAGGACTAATATGCCCGTACTGCTAAAGTGAACTATGTATTCTTCAGGACTTCATAAGCCGTGCTAATGTGAACAAGACTGTGTTGCTCAGAATTAAAGTGATCCATTCTGTTACGTGAACACAGACTTAATAAACCAAGACTTAATAAACCTATGAAGGATTCTTTGCAAATGCATGCTTTATTCCAATCAAACAAGCCCGACACAAATCATCTTGTACATTGGTTTTTCAAATGCCGTATAACTAACACCAGGACTCCAAGACGGTTACCCCCGGGCAAGCCGGTACTCATTTCAGACCCCTGGGTGGTGTGGGAAATTGTGCTTGAGTTATCTCTTTATCAAACGGGGAGAAATCTTCGCGCAGCCTTGAGATTCGAACTGTTGACATTTACATGGAAGGGCGCGTTCTTAACCACTTAGCCACGGCGACCACTAGCATAACGCGAACACTGCATTGTTAACGCTCAAAGGAACACGCCAAACAGAAAATTTGCTGTGCTAGCACCAACTGCTTGTACACCGAAGTTCTCGCCCTACCTGTGTTGGGTTCGGAGAGCCTGAGGATGACCTCCGGAGCGCCCTTAGCGTAGAGCTCCATAGAGGGCGCCCCCAGCTTGCGCACCACCACGCTCATGCGCTGAACCTCGCTGCTGAACGCCAGCACGCGCAACACGCCCACTTCCAGCGGCATCTACAGCAGCAGTAATAATTAATGTTGAAGGGTTTTGACAAAATCAACACTAAACACGGATACGATTCCTTCACTATCTACAGCAGCATTTGGGGACACGTTTAACTGTAACTGCGGTTGTAACTGCCTCGCCGATATGGTATATGTAGTGTGTTGGAAAACACGGGACTCCGGTCGAGCTGATCATGCAAATTTAACAGGGTTTATTTTGAAATGCAAGACTATGATCACCATTTTCTGACAAATGACATAGTCTGACATAGTCAATTCATTTTCTGACAAAAAATGAATTGAAGCAGTCAATATAAAATGAATTTTTGAGGAATTAAGATATTTTATCTAGTCAGATGAGAAATTTTATCTAGAGTAGCGATAGATTTAGGACTATATGGGAGGTAAAGAGTACAAAGTCGTAGGGGTTATGAATGCTGCACAGAAAACAAGGAGTAAAAAGTAATCGTTCCAAAAGTAAGCAAAAAAACGAGATCGCGCTTGCTCGTAAATACTACCATTCAGAGAGCTTAACACTGAATAAATTGTTGATGACTCGCTATCATCGAGAAGATGAAACCTGCAGGAGATGACACGTAATTATACAGTTTGACAGTTTAGATATGGAGTGATGGTAGGCAAGACAAGCGAGGTGGCAAGGGGAACATCGAATGGGATAAAGCAACTAACAGGAGAAAACATTTTCTAAATTCGTTCACATCTAACGTATCATGCGGGACAAGAGCAGAGTTGCGATTCAAGCAAAGATAACAAAACAAAACGTTTTCCGTAAAACAGTCTTGAACTGAGGTGCAATTGAACTGGTGGAGACATTTCGATGGCCTTCGCCCTTGTATTTAGTCATTCACTACCAAATGCTTAAGTATTATAAATGCACTGAACAGAGTGAAAATAATTGTAAAACCCTACACATTTCGCATCATATTCAGTTGCCTCCGCTAAAAGGTAAAATAAAATAACAAGTTGAAAAAATTGAAGCACTTCATGTGTAGCAACTCGAAAAGACTGTTTTAGTTGAATACAATTGGTCTCTAGACCAATATTCGCGTTTTAGCTTTCTAAACAACAATTTCTTTGGTTCAAGCTTAATTTTTTGGTTGCTCTAGCTCTAAATGAATTCTGGGTCCGCTCAAAACATCGTTATTATTATTATATAAGAAAGTTTTAGCCTCCCTTAACCACGACAACGATGTTCCAAGAGAGAAAAGAGGAAGGCACCATTTAGTATGGAGTTGAGGGAACGCGGACTCTATGCACAAGGTGCACAGAAACAGTAAGCTAGGAAAGAAGTTCATGAAACAAGAAAAAAGTTGAAGAAGAAAGTAGTAGGTGCTGAAAAACAGGACAGCAGTGAACCGAAAAAAGATGGTCCGTAACAAAACAAAAACCTACTTTATTACAACAAAAAAGAAGCCTACCTAACCTTTAGCTCGGGCCCTCACATGGTTCCCCTGGGAGCGTCAAAACATCGTTCTTCAATTTTCCAGAGACTTTCGTGAGTCATCTTAATGGACTAGCGAGTCACCCCAAACGGGGTCAACCTAAGACTAGAGAAGCACCCGGCAATCACGAGAGAGCTGCACCTGAAACGGAGTCTCCATGAACGCAGACGCAGGCTGTCTTTTACTTTGGGTCTTAGGCTTGTTTTCCTTGGCCCCGTGAGTCGCTACCGCAGTACCGTCGTCGCTAGGCGCACTCATGATGCGCTCCACGGCGCTCGCGGCCGTCGGTGCCATGTCTGCCACATTAACTAGCACCTCTTCTCCTTCACCGGGGTGACCACTCGCGCACGCGTCGTCCGCAGCAGGCAGCGACATGCGCTTCAGGTGAACGAAAGTAGCTCCAGTTAAAGCGAGAGTATGCAATACCAAGCAACAACACACAACACAAATGAAGCTAAATCCATGCTCGAGGGAGTCACATTACTCGTACGAATGGCAACTTGGAGATGGCTTGGGGCAATCTGTCTCCAGGATCTGCCTTGGTGAAATAGGAAGAGGGTATTTGAATGAAAGCGTATCACAATGCATGGGAACTTAAGGTAATAAGAAATCAACACAGTCTCACTCCTATCGTTTTCTGGCGAACCACTGGCGAGGAACAAAGACAAGTAAATATCATCATGCACTAGAACAAAAAAGCATAACACTTAAAAGGTTAAAAGAGTCAAATGAAGTCTGTTGTCACGAGTTGAAGTAATCACGTTTTAATCACAAAAGCAAACAAACTTCAGTTATAATGAAGTAGGATATAAATTGCACAAGCAGGTCGAGGTTCTAAACTCATATCTAAAAGTTAGGATGTAAGACATGTGCCGAAAAATTCTGAGAAAAATATGATATATAGATTTCAATCTTCATGAAAGTTTTTCTGGAGTTCATATGCAAGGAGCTCATTAGGTTTGACAGAATGAGCACATCAGGAAGTTCACTAAAAGTGAGCCTGATTCCTTTGAAGAAAGTTGGCAACTTCGAATGGATTCGAGTGAATATGGAAGTTATTACAAAAACAAAAAACCGTTTTCACTAGGTTCAATTCCTGGAAAGTTTTTTTTAAATAATTATAAAAAAAATAAATATTTACACAGAAGAAAATATAGAAAAAGACCTCGACCAAACCAACATTCAATGCAAAATGAAAATCTTCCTGCGCAGTTATAACCTCAACTCACAGGCTTCTTTCCAATATCTTCTCTAAGATTATGAAGGAGAGATGCACAGCAATCAATGAAGTCTACAGTGAATCATTCAATATGCAAGATTCGACATTCGGCACGTTAGAATCAAGTGATCGAACGAGCAGAACGTGATATCGGAGACAGCGCTGGTGAACGCCTAGGCTTGTGCACTGAAGCCAATCGTGCGAAGTGATGTTTCTCATGCTTGCGAATGAAGCATTCGCTCGCCCTGAGTTATGCCCATAAGTGCCATCTTCAGGGCAAAAAGCGCTTCCTGAATAAGTTTAGATCAATTTCTTTGTACATTAGGCGCGCGTTATCAGTGGTGTGAAAGTTCACGGTCCTTTTACACATTGCGTAACTCGAGCTCTGGAGTGCAAAAATGTGGCAAGAATGTAGATTATATGCCAATTCATTGTGAATCAAGCTACTGATAGATTTGCCGAGTTAAAATTGCAATAGTGGTATATTTTGCGCTGCGATCGTGTATCAGGACAGAGTTGGTACCTCACTATATACTTCATATTTCTGGGAGCGTATTTGGTCCAACACATATTTTCCAGCAAAAATTATAAACAGGTACTGTCAGTGAAGAGAATTCTCTTTGTAGAACATTGCAAAATATGGCGTCGAATTGTGAGTATCGGTGTCAAAATTTGGAGAGGACCGTCTGATCATCTTTATGAACGATCGTCGTAATACACGAGCATGTGTGAACGCGAAAATCAAAGCTTCATAATTCATCTTATATCATTGCTATTTCTTACTGAGGTGCGCCATTCCTCTTACGGCGGCACGCGTCAGCAGAAGTTAACGGGTGAGGACGTCGTGACACATATACTAAGTACAACCTCAAAAAATATTTGCGAGTTGTTATCTAATGGAAAGTGTAAGTGAATTAGATTGAAATTTCTGTCATTTGAAACTTCCTGTCCTTTTAGGAACGCGTAACGAGCAGGAAATCTGCACCACAGGCATCAGAACGACGTACAATGACGAACAATCTACATTATATAATGAAAGGATTTTTAACAGATAATTTGAAATACAATCACACACACAATACACAATCAACATGAGTTAAAAATACTGTAAGACAAGGAGCAAAGTTCTAACTGCACCATGCAGTAAATATGCATAAACGGCTGTTATAAATGTTAAACGCATAAAGTTAGGTACTTCAGAATACATTTGCCATAAACAACATTAAAATAAAAAAAGGAACACAACAAGGGATCTTTCTAAACTTGCAAATTTCAGATAACGCAACAAAAATGAGAACACCAGAATATCTCCGCTTCTCGGGCACAAGCCAACCTGGGAGTAAATAGAATAAAGAGGAGGAAGATTTTAGGACATGAGGGCAGCTTTACTAAATTCATTTACAGGGCAGAGGTGGTAAGAAATGCTGGTATACGAATAAAATGAAGGTGTTAGAGCATTAATGAATTATCATGCAAAACCATGGATTGAAAATAAATCCAGCAAATTATGTGTATTTCACTCCTTGGCATGGCCGCTCATGATGAACGTTGAAGATAAAAGCGTTAACAAGGAAAAAATTTAAGAATTATTTTAGTTGAAAAAGAGGGGAGATAAGCCGCATGGCCAGCCACCCCTGTGTTAGATAAAAGCAAAAGTTAAATCTGAGGCACAACACAGAAGCATAGCTAATTATTACTCCCGTAACTGTAAGACTTGCTGGTGATTTTGCGTACCTTATCGTTTGTTGGACAGGGTGAAAAATTTCCCAAGGTATGCTAATTAGAACATCTTTAGAGTACTGTACTTCCAAGATAAAAATCTGCAGCATTCCTTAGGAAAAACGGTTACAAAGCTCAACTGCGATCTAAGCGTAGATAATTTAACAAAGTTCAGAAAGCACGAAAGATAGAGACATTTAACACACCAAATAATCACTCAGAAATACAAAGATAAAAACAGAAGTTTTTTTTTTAGAAGAACAACAAACGCACACAGAAAAAACTAAATTACCACACGACATTGAAAGCATGAATAAAAAGCAAGATAACGCACCACTGATCCGCTGAGATTACGGTACTCTTATAAATTGAAGATTGAGTGGCAAAAACTGCACGTCACACACAGAAAGCAAGAAGTTCACAAACAAGCAAGGTCTCATAAAACCAAACTCATGTTGAAAAGCATAAAAACCGCAAGTTTCATCAAATAGGCAGAAAAAAGAAATCAATATTAGTCATGCAAGATTCATCAGCGCGGAAGTCTTTAATTTCTCAAAGTTCCGTAGTAGGCCACGTTCGTAATGTGGGTTCCGAAATAACTGCTAACCATTCTTCTAAAAAAACAACTGTACATAGTTACACCAACGCTACAATCCATGCTATTATTAAAGTCGCTTCAGTCCATTGTTTAGTCCGTTCGTTACACTTCGAAACTTTACACGATTAGTTCGATAGCACATGAACACGATTCAACGTAGTTTCATTTGCACATGGGTTTACTAGGATACGTGATGCGAGATGAATTTCTTCTGTCCATTAAAAAATAATGAATGATTTACGTATTATATAGGACATTACCGTACCGAATGCTGCCATTTTGGCCGAGCAGTTTACACTAGTTTATTAACAGATTTGTCATCCATATGAATGTAACCGCTGTGTACCATTGAACAAACGCACAGTAAAACTTCCTTGCTTCAAAGATATATTTCAACTTACCTCGTTCTATTTACTTCTCAAGGTTGTAGCTCGCAATTACAATATATGTTAGGTTTCAGAATGAATTGGAAGATGTGCGGACATGCTTTATCGAACATTAGTATCGAACAAGTACTTGGCTCATTGGCGTGAAGAATTTTAAGGTTAGAATTTGAGTAATACAAGACCAAAGATATTCCAGATGGGTTCATCAATCGGAAAAAAGTTTCAGTCAGATATTGTAATCGGAAAAAGATTCCGCAAATGATGCACCATTTTTGACGGCGTAGAGTCGAAGAAGGTAGGTTAGGTTGAGTTTTAATAAGATTGGATTCTGCTGGATGGGATAGGTTAGTATGAGTTCAAATAGAATGAGTTGGGTTATTCAAATAATAGAAAATAACCCTGAATTCCTAAACGGGTTCAAAAACGCTATTTATGACGCCATGGATGCACTAGCGTCACTGCCAGTATCCCCAGGAAGTAAAAACAAGATAACGGGAACATTGAAATTCATGCCGTCATTTTACAGTACTCTTTTAGAATAATCATTAGCAATGTTTAGGAAACTTTGGCACGTAATGAACAGTCACTGAAATTTAAAGAAAACTACTGTATGTTAAACAATGAGAGTGTAAGGTCAAAGAGAAAGTACCAACAAACTCAATAACAAATAACTAACCGAACTGAATTCCAATGACTGCACAGGAAGATTACAGCTAACGAAGAAATAGGATACAAATGCCTACTGAGAACCCACGATAAGAGCAGGTAAAATTAAAGCCAGCAATGGAGTTGCAAAATACGACACGCGACACAGCCAGGGCATGCAAACAGGCACTACAATCCAAGACGTGCAGTACACAAAGCTATGCAATTAACAGAGCACTCGAGCGCGAGCAGACCACAAATTTAATGCGACAAGAAAAGAAAATATTTCCACAGGTCATGCGCAAGACCACCGCAGACGAAAAGCAGGTTAGCTCAAACGCTACGCGAGTTGCAGGAAAAAGATGGAAACATGCTGACCACCGACGGTGAACTTACTTGTTCTTCAAGCTTGCTCGCAGCAGGTAGTTCACACACTGAAATATCATCCTCGCTCGACAAACTGGACTGATCACTTGACGATGGAAACCGTACCAGCACTTTATGGTCGGAGGACGCAAAGAGATTCGTACCACACAATGCATCGTGGTCACCTTCACGAGGGCTGCGAAGAACTGAGATCTGTTTCTCCTGATCATCTTGACTACATTGCAAATCAGCATCTTCACAATGAGAGGGTCTAGGCGATTCCGAGTCATTTTTACCCTCTGTATGACTGGCACGCGATGAAACGGTCGGCAGCCCAGCAATTGGCGACGTACGGCGAACAGATGACTCAACAGGCTCAACTTTGCTCGTCACAGGTGGAAGACGCGAGTCAGAAGCCCCCAGAAGCGATGCGAATGTTTCACCACAATTAGAGGTAGAGGCACCCTCATTGAGCGGAGTTGGTGCAGGAGCGAGGGCGGCACTAGACTGTGTTGCCTCCAAAGACGCTCCGGTCTGCGGGGGCGGCAATGCGCACTCGGGTGGCCGCACGACCGTCTGCATGAGACTGTTAAACCCGCCCTCTGTAGGCTCTTCCAAGACCTGGGGACAGTTTACCTCAACGTCACGTCCACGTCCCATGCGAAATATGCTCACAAATGTTGCAGAGACACCGTCGACAACAAAATGCACGTGAGCCAATTTTGAAACACCGTAGCTGACTCCCCAAATGCGAGTAAATGATCAAAAAAAAAACTTAGACACTAGTTCGAGTTCTTACACTGCTAATTTTCAAGGACAGAGTAAGAAAAATCAGCATCAGCACTATTAGAGCCAAAAATAAGGAAGACATTATTCGACGTAAATCAAAAGAGGTTATAAATTATCTTTCTTGAACAGGTTGGAACAAAAACTGCTTATACAAGATTGTAAAAAAAAACTCCCCGGTAGCAATCAGAAAATGATCAATTCAAAAACGAACACACAGATCAATGCAAAAAGCTGCACCATTCTATAAAATAGAGCGAGGAGGGACTAGAAAAGTGAAAGTACCTATTTCACGATTTAGAGATAAGACAGAAGTGTGCGTAAACCAGAATAGAAACAAATTAGAAAATACAACCTTTGCTAAAAGCAACTCGTGATACAAAGCACGATTGGGACTGGAGGACATGATAAATGTGATGAAAGTTTCGCGAATTTAAAGGGTTTTGAAGGTTGTCAACCAAAAACTGAACTAGCAATTGTAATTGGCAACACACCCAGAAATACATGAAGTCCCAGTCGTGTGTAACTCGGCATAGCGATAATTTCGAAGATGCACCCATTTCAAAACTCACAAAACCTGGCTTAACCTTATTTCATGAAACCATTCCGACACCATCACTCCCAAGAGCACAAAGTTGGCTAAAATTGCGGACAAGGACACTCCGAGAGCGAAATACCTCAGCGACAGTGAAGAATTTCAGGCAGGATTTTAACGAAAAAATACTAAATAGTTATCAGCCTCCAAGCAGAAAATCCGTCAGCTAAATACCAAAGTAAAACGGAAACTCAAAACACAACACCTCAAAGAGCCACATAACTGGTCTCATATCGATCCACCAAGTATAAACCAATGCATTAAAAATGAGTCAAGTATGCTCAAGATTAAGTTGGCAGCATCAGCTTACGAAAATTCAAGTTGATAAAACCCGTAGAAAATTAGCTGCAGGACGTTTTCCAGGTAGCCTAAATACGAGAAGAAGTAAAAGACGCTAAATTACTCACTCACCCAATTAGTGGCTTTGAACATTTTGATATCCATGGGATCGCCGATGAGTTTGCCGAAGACGTACGTTAGGTCGTGGCAGGTGGCCAGTGCCATCATGAGCTTGGAGTCGTGAGGTAAACTGTGCACAGGACGAGCGCCCTGCCACAGCTGCAAGCTCCTGGCAGTGTCATCATTTGAGGCCACAGCCACGTCACTCGATGCCGCAGCGCCGGTACTCGTGGCACTGGCAGCAGGAGCCACGGCGGTGTTTGACGTGACACTTTCTATGCCGACGACACCATTAACCTCCAAGCTGTCTTCCGTTAGCGTTCCCGTCTGGTTGATGAGCAAATGCAGGTTATGTATAACTAACAAAACTAACTTTTCTACCAAACAGTGAATCAATAACTAAGTAGAATAAACACTTTCACGTCAGATAAAATCTGTTAGATCTTTGCTCACAAAAAATATCACAGTTATAACACTGAATAATTGATGTTCAACCTGAACGTACTAATTCAAGTGCCACTCGAACAATATGCTAAAGTTTAGGGAACAACTTAACCAGCGGCACCCACTCAAAAGGAGTATAACTAACCGAAAAATTTTGAGTTTCTGCAGAAGTGGGATTTTGAAAATGGACTTAGTGATGCCTAATTCTAGATATTCCTTACAAGTTCATCAAAATTCATTTATGACCTTGGCAATAAAACACCAATAACTAACAAGGTGAAAAAGGTATTTCTACATACATATACCGGGCTTATCCTCCCGAGGGTAGCCGACAGCAGGCCACAATCACCACACTTAGTCACTAGGAGGCGAGAGAGTGACTAAGTGTGGTGATTGTGGCCTGCTGTCGGCTACCCTCCCATAGGGAGGATAAGCCCGGTATATGTATGTATGTATGTATGTATGTAGAAAAAGGTATTTCTAGCAGATGAAAACTCACAAAGGCCCAATAATGTTAAATTTGTTTCTATAGAATTCGGTGAGTTAATCCATCAGATGCCACGGCCTGAACAAAGTGAACATGCCATTAATGCTAAATTCAGTGCAAATCATTTCGGTCAAAACTTTGTCTCCGAGAAAGAAGAATAACACCACTGAGTACTACCCTGATTTCAATTATTGAGCAAGGTTTTAACTATTCCAGAACCAATCCTCACCCGGTCTTCTACGCTTGCGTGATTGAAAACGCCCTCAGAGAATAAATACATCAGACAACGTTGATAATGAAGTCTCCACACACTGGACATCGGCTACAAGAGATTGCTGACACCACTGTCACTATATGAAGCACCATGGTGAAAAATAGCTGAAGGATGAAGGAAAACAAACCGCTTTCTTTATGCATAAATATTCAAGGAACTTTCTCTACCCTATTCAAAATGTATCTTTCCAAGTGAATTCTTCGATAAGCAAAAAAAATTTTGAGACTAGGTATCACATTAAGATCATTTTCATCATTTGATAAAAATTCATCCACAAGTCCTGCACAGAAAACTAATTCTGTATCAAACATAATTGTCCACTATTTGATCAAAGACTATGAGCTTACCCTGCACAATCCACCAAATCTAAGTTCGGGAACTTTCCCTATCAGCAGTCTGAGTCTTGGGACGAGAAGTCAGGGGAGAGAAAGTAAGTCATGAGAGAGGACATTCCGTCTCTCACAGTCATGCCGCTCTCACCTGGTCAGATCAGATTAGGTTTAAGCCTCCCTAAACGCTTAAAAAAAAGAGCGTTTCGAAGAGAGAAAGGTGGAAGGCACCATTTACTATAAAGATAAGGGAACGCGGTACCCATACAGAAGGGGCATAGAAACAGCAAGTTGAGAAAGAAGTTTATGAAACAAGATAAAAGTTGAAGAAGAAAGTAGTAGGTGCTGAAAAACAGGACAGCAGTGAACCGAAAAAAGGTGATCCTTAACTTAACAAAAAAAACTTTTTACTTCAACAAAAAGAAGGCCTACCTAACTCTCACCTCGGGCCCTCTCACAGTTTCCCCCAAGGAGTACAAATTCCCAGAGATGTAATAGTTTTATCCCCCTGAGGGGTCTCACCTTATCAAAGACGACAAGCTTGAGCTTGCCGGCGACGTTGATGCGCGGCGGGCTGATGCAGAAGATGCTGCTGCGGTGCAGCCGCTGCTGAGCGTAGTAGGTGCCGACTGTCATGGCGGCCGGCAGGGCGGGGGGCACCACGATCGTCACCAGGTCCAGCGACCGCAGCAGCATCGGGGCCCACCCCAGCTGGGGAGCACGATAATTAATGCCAGCTTCAGACATTCTCTGGGACTTATGAAATATTCACCCATTGTTCCGTTATCCTACCCAAACTTACGTAGGATTTGTAACTTATTTGTTATAGAATTCAAGCCTTTACTATTCAATCAATCATGGATATGCGTTTTTGCTATTTATGCATCTACACTCACGAATACGAATAAAAAATCAGTAATTTCATTTCCCGATTCCAGCAATTTTATGCAGCAATTCTTTTAGAAATTTTATATATTCATTCTTCTTCATTTTACATTGACGAGTCAAAGTTACAAGAAGCCTCACAACCCAGCACTTACCTAAGCAGATTAGCATTCAGAACAATGAAAATAGCTCGCCACTCAAGTCACATTCCTACACGATATAACTTTTAAAATATGTCTGGTACATACAATCAATGGTCTTTAAAGAAAGAATTCTTGAAAAGTTCAAGTTACAAGGTATATACTCACCCCACGCACTCTGTACAAATAGAAGGTGTAGCCCATACCAATGAGCGCAACGCAGAACAGCACAAAGATAAATTTCATGGAATCTTGATAGAACTTGAATAGCATCGGCTTGGGGAACAAGATGGAGCGCACTAGCTCTCCCTTGGCTGTGCTGAAGCCTGTGCGTACCACCACAGCCCGCACCTGTCGTGCGAAGTGTAATTAAATCATTGCGAAAAACATGAACTTTCCTATTCCAGCTCACATCACACACTGGACCTCATCCCTAAAAGCCTGGACCGGGCAGCACACAAATATTGTCTCATGAAGTCCCAATACTGGCTCAGTTAATCCAAACGGTATTTTAATAATTTCCACATCCTTATTAAGCATATCTCTTGCATCGCATCATTTTTACCCTAATGTTCATATTGATTATTTTACTGATAGATCACGACTAACAGCACAAAAAAGTATAGAAGTTCTGAAAGTCACTCTGCACAAAAATGAAGGAGATGAAGTTGTCATAATTCTAGTGAGGTCTGTTAGATGAAGGCATCTACCACTCCCTCCGAACAGTAATAAAAAAATTCAGCAGAGGTGTATCACAGAAGCAGAACACATAACTAATCATTTCTACAACTTATGCCAAAACCATTCAGGTGAGAAATCCAGATAACTGAAATTATGAGAGAAAGATGATGAATGAGGCTGATGTTAAGAGTAAATTTCGAAAGCTACAAAATAAACCTCCACGCCACATACGCCTGTCTGGCATATTCATTCTAGCACAGCTCAAAGAACAATGCAAAGCTGCTCAGGATTATCAAATCGCTGTAAAAAACTATTCAACAAGAAAAGTTAAACACGAATCATACCTGAGACAATTAACTAAAACGTAAAAAATCATAGGCTTGTTAAGGCAAAGTTATCTACGAGGCAGTGAAATTATAACTGTTGAGAAAAAAATCAGATGAAAGCAGCTTTATTAATGCACGTCCTCGTTGACATTCTGCCACCCTAACCAGGGCTGGTTAGGAAAATGCGAGAAAACTACCGAAGCAACAACAAAACATCAAGTGCCTGCTACAGGACAAGAAGGTGGAGCCTCACCGGGGTGTTGTTGTAGTAGCGGGTCTGCACCACGAGCGTGCCACAGAAGAGCGTGCTGCGCTTGTGCTTCTCAGGGTCGTAGAGTTCAGTCTGGTCGCACCCCACCGTGAGAGGGGCCTTCGCCACCGGCACGCTCTCTCCTGCACAGAATGGGGCAGCATTGCAAAGTGAGCAATTCTCAGCTCTTATGTGAAAAATATAATACACACATTACTGTTTTGTAGAAGTTACCAGGAATATTTTTGGAAACATTTCTTTTGATCTATGAATTGAGTAAGTCTCGAGACTTACTTTATCCTTGCTCTTGATGAAGTTCAAGTTCCCAAAAATAAAATATAGTCGACAGTTATGAACTACCATTACTCTGAAACTTTCTTTGCTATAATAAGACATTAAGAATACAACCACAGTTCAGGATACAAAGCGATTCTAAGCCTTTTCATAATTACCCAGTTTTTACATTAATTTGCAGGATGGCATCACAACTTCACCCTATAAAACCAACCTAATAAAATAAGCACAATGGAAGTGTTTTTCTATTCATTTTTAAATGCGGTGTAGATTTTGAAGTAAAATTGCACGAAGTTAAAGGAGAATTTTAAATTCATTTGCAAACTGCAAATGAGCAACTTTAATTATCAAGTACTATGCTACCATTGATGGCGGCAATAATCAAGAAGTTATTTATCATTTCCTGACTTGAAGTGGCTCTACTTTTTTTCACACGCCTTTTGACTGTTCCCACCCAAAGTTTACTTTGCACACTACTCCATAGTAAGCCCGTTGGGAATATATTTCTGTGTATAAACCGAAATTTGCTGGACACACATGAAGCTGGACAATGAATATACAGAAACCTTTTTCCTTGTTATGGTTCAATTAGCTGACACTTTTGTACATATTGAGGAAAAAAGGGAATTACTAGACATGTGTGAAACAATGTTCTTATATCATTTACCACTCCACTAATAAACTAAGGAAGAAATTAATAACATTAGCTAGTTGCTAATGTTGCTGTCCTTCCATTTCACCCATTACCTTCAATTTTTGGCATTAAGAAAAATGTAACAGAACTATTGAGCTCGGAAGACGAGGAGACACACGATTCTCTCACCATTGAGTGCTTTCAAATCCTCTAATGCACTAAAATTTAGATTTGTTGACACTCAAGCTATGAAAAAACTGAAACACAAACAAGTTCAGATAACTAAAATGAATCCCATAAAAGGCCAATGAAATTCGTATAGGTAAGGCTTTTTATTAGAAATATTTTGCCAACCCTGATCATTAGACCGCAAAACCATAAAAACCGCCACCAAAATGACACCACAAGATGACCCATGACCAAGTACATATTCATTACAAATTATAAAGAAAGGATTAAACTGTACACGTTGACTATGTCTGTCCGGTTGCTACGGTTGGCTCTGTTAGCTTTTGAGTAGCAGAATTGAAAAACCTACTGTACCTCTTACCCTTTCAAAAAAGTGAAAATATAATTGCGCGGCAATATCTTACCTCGAATGCTAAAACCAAATTTAGAAAAGGTAGTGAAATAATTGAAATGCCATTCATTTACGCCGGTATGCAAATCAGCAATTTCCGCAGTACTACACCTATGTCGCAACACGTGGCCAACGTGTCAAGTGGTTTGCCAGGTCCGCACCTGTGAGCATGCTCTCGTTGACGATGGCAGTGCCGGTGAGCAGCACACAGTCGCAGGGCACCAGGCAGCCCTCCGCCGGCAGCAGCATCACGTCACCCGGCACCAGCTCGCTCACACCGACCGTCACTGCAACCTTTGCTCGTTACTTCTCACGCGGGTACACAATAATACTAAAGCTCAATTGAAGGTTACTTCATATCTGAGGTTAATTTTTTGAACTGGTACTGACTTTGGAAGAGGATACAGAATTCACTAGAAGTGAACAGAAGAAGCGATAATCTATCTTTAGATTTAATAACCTAGAGCGCCGGGGATGTGAAAGTCGCGCAGGTCTAGCAAGACTATGAGTTTAACTTGAACATTTACACTACACCTCTTGTAACTTGAAAGGGAATAATAAACGATTATTAGGTTTATGGTTCACAGGAAAAAACTCCACTTAAAATCTCATTCGATCTATCCTAATTCTTGAGGAAATCTCATTTCAAAGACAAGGTCTGCTCTCGATGGAAGGAAGTAAGGATCATCCAGACATGAATACAACTGAAGAGAAACGAAACAGACCAAGATATGAAGCATATAACGTAACGCAAGTTAGCGCGGTGAATTTAGGGCACCTGCACACACAACTAACCCTGCTCCAGCCTGCCCACACCGTCCAGCTGCAGCACCTCCACCGTGGCGTCCTGGTTGGTCTTCACCATCGCGTGCAGGCGCTCGCTTTGCTGCCACCACAAAGAACACACAGTCTTCAACGATTAACATTCAAGCAATAAATAACATAGTACTTTCCAATATCCATTTATATTTAAGTGATAAAAATATTTTCATTTTTAGGATCACCCAAAGACCATCCCATATATTGTGTTAAAGAAAATAATGCCCTCGTACAAGCGCTATCGAAGCTACTTATTTCCATTAGCCAACCAACTACCTCATCAAGTGGTTTGTTTAAAATTCAAACATTGTAGTAGTTGCAATATTGAAGAAAACGTTAAACATAAGATAGTTCAAGAACTAAAACTGATCTGTAGTTTAACAGGTGACTAAATTCCAAAGGAAAACTTTTGATTGACAATAATTCAAAACACAGAAAAAGATAGCAATAGAGAACGATTATAACGAGGAATGCGCAGTATAAAAAAGTAGGCATTCAGCAACATTGCTCAGTGTTAGACGTCACCCGTCAGTAAGCTCTTCTAACTACATCACCATAATGAAAAAGTAAACAACAGAGATAACCAAATTTCAGGTTACGTAATAGATTTTAACAGCATCTCTTTGCAGGGCATCACAACTCCTAGCCAATAACTCAGCGCACCACAAACCTGGCGAGTTTCCCTTAGAGAGACGGCGACAGAGATGCACGAGATGAATAAGATGCAACTCGCGTACAGGTAGTACTCGTCCAAACTCCACAGGATGATAGACAAAATCTGGGAACATGTAATTCCATGTAAGGTAATATGTTTCAAGATTCTCACCCATTTCAGGAATTTAAGACTAATGTTCTCCTTGGATGATCAAATACGGGTTATTCACTCTACTGTATTCACAACCTGGATACTTGAGACACAAATGCTCGTTGAAATGCATCTTTTTAAAGATTCGCTGATTTTCATACCAACTCCTACAAATAGAACAATTTACATATGTACATGGCATGAGAGAGTCAAGTTGCGTTTTCAGACAGACTAGCGTATATTAGTCTGACAGTTAAGTACCTCGACAATTTTAGCACAAAAGAAATCATTTTAAGCCAAAATAGATCATGCAAATAGTAAAAAAAATAACTAAGGACCATAGTCAGCTCAGAAGTCAAACAAATATAGCTAAATGAGCACATTTTTACTGTACAACAAATAAGACAATAATTAGGTTTCATAAATATATATTAACACGTTAGTTGCGATGGGTTAAACTGAAGTTCAATATTCAACTTAAACTCAAAGTCAAAAGTGATGAGCAAATTTGTAAATATCAAACATTCACTGGGCCTGTTAAATACCACTAATTTAGAAAGGTTGTTAGAATTTTTCAAAACGACCCATCGATGGGTCGTTCCGCAGCAGGAAAAACCTAACTACGACCCACCGGTGGGTCATACCGCAATGAATGTGTTAATACTTAGAATTGATGAATACCTGTTTAGCCAACATCCTGTAAAATAATGCGCATTTTATTGCTGGCTTGCATGGTTGAAGTCACCGTCCTACTTAAATGCACACCCATACCTAGGTGTTATGGACCCTGTTTTAGCGGATTTTGGATTCTACGGACAAATTTTTGAACTACCGATTTTATTTGAAAGTCGCGCACTACGGACAAAGTCTTTTAATTCCAAAGCTAACCGCTAGGTGGTGGGCAGTTGTCTTGTTGAAAACACTGTTTCAGCACCTGCATTGCATTGCATTGCTTCTAATTTTTGCAACCTTTTTCTCTGTTGTGCTTGATTTCTTGCACCAGTGATATTTATTCCGTACCATATACGTATATGTCGGATGCTTTGAACAATCTGGACTATCGGACAGGGGTTCCCCCTTTTATCCGTATAATCGAGGTATGAGTTTATTACAAATCTAGACCTTAGCTGCACTGAGTGGAAGTAAATGATAATTAAAAAACAATAAAAAGAATCTTGATAGCCCTCCTAATTTTGTACACTGCAGACTCCAGATTTCTGTTTTTGTATCGAAGTTATTTCTAGGGTTGAGCATTCAGTAATACTACAGAACATATTTACTATTTGAATAATATATATCTCATTTACTCAAATGAGGCTCTAAACACAAAATTTTAGTCAGCTGTCCTTTTTGACGTCCGAGTTTACTAGTACTCCAAAAAATCGAATAAATTTCCTGCCTTAACCAACTGGGAACCAGTATAAGCAGAAATTTTGATGTATTCATATGATATAAAACATAAAAAATGGACATTTCATTCAAGAAAAAATGAGGTTCAAGCAGCTAGAACACACCTGGAATATGTAGAAAGGGTTGAGCACTTCAGTGAAGAGCAGGGAAAAATAGGACCGTACTTCCACTATAATTTCGTTAGGTCCATACAGCTGCCACCTGCCAAGTGTGGATACAAACAAACAGAGGTAAAATGTACACGTTTTAAGCTTTGGCAATCAAAATTTTGCTGACAAGGGTATGCAAATAACTTGTCACTAACAACTGCATGCCAGAGATATGAGAGTGCGAGTGTTGGACGTGCAGGGGCAGTACAGTGAATATTGATACGAGAATTTTTCCTCAAGTAATAATCGGCTAACCACGTAGCTTTGAGCAATAACTCAAGACCAAGGTTCAAGTAGACAGACTGAATCACACAAAAAATAGCATGCACTAGCTGGCAAATGAAAAACTGATGTTTTTCAACAGGCTAAAAATTATGGGCTTATCAGAACCTCTACAGTAACAAAGGAGACATAAAACTAGTTGACTTCACATTAAAATAAAACAATAAAGTAGTCTTTTTATAGCCCCAAAATGAAAAAAAAGATGTCCTGAAATGGATTAGCTACAATTTCATAACCTAATATGGCCTTGGACTCTTGAGTTAGAAGAGAACATATAAAATTTGCACGACTAAAAATTAACCCCTTTTTCGTTTTTCCACCTATAATACCGCTATTACAACCACCGTTATTAGACTGGTACTATCAGTTTGTCACCAACATTGGAACGAGAAACTGCCATTCGGCAGAGAACTTTAAAAAATACGTTGACCAAAAATAAAATACATTAGAATAGTGTACACACCCATCAAAAATGATGGGATTCTATACCGGGTGTCCTAAAATAATGATACCCTATTTTCAAAGGCTGTAATTCAAAAACTATTGAACTTACAAAAAAAATTGGAAATTTGCCTTTAAACATGTTTCTTAACATTAGATCCATCTCTGCACACAACTTCAAAATAATTTATCAGTTTCTTCAAGCAGTATTTTTCCAAATCTCCTAGCAGTAAACAAATGATAGGAGGAACATTTTGAAATGTTTTTACTTTAGTGGCATTTTCCATTTAATAAACGGTTAAAAGTTATTAAAAAACGGTTTTAATATCATACAATTTGAAGTTTAACAAAAGTGTGCATATAGGTTTTCAGTTTTGGTCACTAAAAATACTGCTTAAAGAAAACAGTTGAATCAATTCTTCTAAAATTTTGTTCAGGGTTGGAACTAATGTTAGAAAACAAAATATGACTGTTCAATTTTTAGTAAGTTTAATATTTTCTGAGTCACAGCCCTTGAAAATTGGGTTCAGTTTTTTTTTTTGGGACACTGTATTTTCTTTACAATTCCCTTCCAAATGTGGATGACAAACAAAGTAATCCATTCTAATAGACCTGGATAAAAATATTTTTTTACTTGTGCACTGGTGAAACTCCTATCACAGATACGGCCATTAAGCATCCTCATGAGCATCGCGGAGATACGAAAGAAGCGGACACCAAACAAATAACCCCACAATAGTTATTCTTAGTATTAGATAGTAATACAGTATATACAGGGTGTTTTTTTTACTTTGAACAAACTTCGAACTTAGGTACAAAAACTCAAAATAAATTGATTTTCATGAATACAAAATGTCCAAAACTCTTTAGTTTTCGAGTTATAGTTACTTGAAGAATATTAGAACTTCAAGTAGGATTGCACGCGCGCACCATTTTTAGCGCAACCTTTGATAGTTTAAGAGGTTTTTGGGCCCAACTAATGTAGTATTTTTGTAATTTCACAATGAAATTTGCGTGTACACGTTTTACAAATAAGAATAAATTGTCCTGAATGAGTAATTATCAATTATTATCATGTAAGCTAACCATTAATCAGTAAGCATTGCAGGACACAGGTAAAAAACATAATCAATACAAACTTTAATGTAAGAACTTTAACGCAAGAACAAACTTGAATACAGTTTTATTACAACAGTTACTCGAAATGGCCTCCATGAACTTCAACACATTTACGACATCTAACAGCCAGTGAGCGCCTTATAGATTGAAACACGCCAGGCATTTCCGTAATACGGCCAGCTGAGTCCACAATGCGTCCAACCAGATCCTGTTCCGATTCAACAGGAGTGGCATACACGAGGTCCTTCATGGTTCCCCACAAGAAGAAATCCAGTGACGTCGAATCAGGCGACCTAGCTGGCCATGCTACAGGAGCACCTCTGCCAATCCATCGGTTTTGAAATTGGTTATTCAAGAACAGGCGTGTTTCACGAAAGTAATGTGCTGGCACTCCATCATGCTGGAACCACATTCGCCTGCGTGTCTCCAAGGGCACGTCCTCCAGTAGTCCAGGCAAAACTTCGCGTAGGAAGATGGTGTACGCAGGTCCCGTGAGAGGAGAAGGTAATAGGTACGGACCAATTAAATTATTGCCAATAATGCCTGCCCACACGTTGACACTAAATCTGTGCTGGTGACTATTAGGGTGAATAACATGAGGGTTATTTCCAGCCCAGTAATGATTTTTGTGACGGTTGAAAACCCCATCACGACAGAAATAAGCTTCATCTGTGAAGAGAATAAGTTTTGAGAACCCGCGATTCATTCTTTCCTGTTGCATTAACCACTGGCAAAACAGCATACGAGGTTCAAAATCACCTGGCATGAGCCCTTGCACTCTTTGGAAATGGTACGGATGTAATTGCTGACAATGTAGTGCCCTCCACACAGTAGTATGGTTTTGCAAGCCAAGACGTTGAGCAGCTGCACGAGTGCTGGTTCGTGGATGTTGCTCAAAGTATTCCACAATTCTATCCTCCTGTGGATGATGGCCGCGCCCAGCATTCCCTCTGTTAACGTTGAAGCTGCCGGTGTCACGCAATCTCGTATGCAGAGTAGCAAAATACCGGAAATCGGGCACTTCACGCCTAGGAAACCTTTCTCTGTACATGCTCTGAGCGAGCCTACCATTTCCGCCTGCAGCTCCATAAATCAAATGCATGTCTGCCTTCTCAGCTTTGGTAAATCTTTCCATGGTCACAGTGCAACGGCGTGTCAACAAATGGCGAACTGATACTGCAACACGTGCGTTCCAGTAATGTAGACTGTCAATAATAAATTTTATTTCATTATTTCAGTTTCACATTGCATCTTGAAATCTTGTCGTTGATTACATGGAATGGATAACCCATAATGAAATGAGAAAAAATGCTTTAATTGTATTCGACAATCTCGAAAACTAACAACTTTAAATAACAATTGGTGTGCGGCCCAGTTATAGCATGCACTTCTAAACATGCTTTGAGACGCCATAACTCGAAAACTAAAGAGTTTTGGACATTTTGTCATTCATGAAAATCGATTTATTTTGAGTTTTTGTACCTAAGTTCGAAGTTTGTTCAAAGTAAAAAAAAACACCCTGCATAGTAATATGCAATACCCCGCCAAACTCGGTACCCCTTGATAAGGACTCTAGTATATAAGGCTCTGGATCTCTCTAATTTTTTAGAAAGCGACTTATTACAGTGCACTTGTACAGCAAAAATGAGTATTACTTTACCAGAAAACTGAAACCAAGACCGCCAGTGCTAATAAAAGTTAAAGAAAAAATTAAGAGGTGCTGGTAAACAGGACAGCAGTGAATCAACTAAAACAAAAGCCCATCCAAAAATTAGATTATACATCAGCTTAAGCCACCCGAACAGCAACAAAGGCATTCCAAATAGAAGAAAGACTAAGGCACCATTTAGTATGGAGTTAATGAAATGCAGAATCTATGCACAATGTGCATAGAAAAAGAAAAAAGTTTATAAAACAGGATAAAAGTTGAAGAATAAAGTAGTACATGCAGAAAAACAGGAGAGCAGTGAACCAAAACAAAATAATAATCTATAACAAAAAACTATTATGTTTCCACAAAAGGAAGGCCTACCTAAACGATAGCTTGGGACCTCACATATTCCCCCTGAGAGTGTTGATTCCCATTGCTACAGTAGTTGCATCACCGTGAGGCGAAACCCATTCAAAAGGAAATCCTAGCTAACCACGAGCTCAGAATAATACAACATATTAAGGTCGCCTTTAATAAGAGAATGGTGTGGTCTTTCTTAAGCTGCAACAGGTTTATTGAAGAACATTTCTGGGCAGACAAAACTCAATTGAAACCTTTACAGAACCTACACACTACTAACTTGAATAAACATAGTAAATCTTCCACAAAATAGCTATGGAATATCACTACCTTATGGCCAACTACATACTGAACAACAGAAATTACTGCTGATGACTGTACTTTATAGCCCAATTCAAAAAAAGCATTACCAGTAAAGGTTATGGTTTAAAATGACAGCACCAAACTCAAGGCCTAAAGAACAACAATTCATATCCTACAGAGAAGCTAATTAAATTACCAAAGCCCTCAAGATAGGGAATAAATATAGCAAATGTGAAGTCACTTGGCCTGCGAGTGAAGGTTGTGGTTTAAAACGACAGCACCAAATTTGAGGCACAAACAACAACAGATCATATCCTACAGAGAAGCAAATTAAGTCACTGGTCTCAAGACCTAGAATGAGCACACCTGCCATTACCAAGATAGGGAATAAATACAGCAAACGTGAAGTTACCTGGCCTGCCTGAGAGGAGCAGTGTCGCCATGGAAGCCATTAGCAACGTGGGCCACGGATGTGTTTTTGTCGAGGGCACTGAGCTCAATAAACTGGCGCTCCTCAGGGCACCACACAAACTTCACGTGCTGGTGGGTGAAGTGGCGGTAGAAGAAGCCACTTTCATTTGACCTAAATGTAAACAATATAATTAATACACTAATTTTAGTGTATCCTTCCAACACATAAATTGATTTCATAATAAGAGTTTAGAATATCATAACAATTAAGTAAATTATGACCTATCATGTTCAAGCAAGGACCACAAAAGAAAGAAGATTCACAGCTGATTTTCTGATAATGCCAGTAGAACCATCTCATTCCTCATCATAAAGTCCTTTACATCAAAACCATATTTGTACAAAACACAGTACTCATGGAAGAATAGTTTAAAATACACAATGATAAAATATTGGCATTCAGAAATATTACCATTATCCTTAGAAGTCTTGAAAGGTTGTAGTATTTAATTAACTTCTGCAATATTTAAATTGAGTTTTCATCATCTTAGTTTTGGGTTCTTTTTCCCAACAAAATATTAGTGCATGAAATCATCTATTTGCTATTCTTTGAATGATAATTGTTGCAGTACAACTCGATAAATCACTATCTATTATTTTGGGCAACATTGGTTAATTAAATTGTCCACAGCAAGACATCTGTGTGCACCAATGTTATATATTAATCAAGTAATTAAAATATTGACAAAAATAACTGATAATTTTATTACAACATACTTCACCGTTTTTCTATCAGCTTTGGTTGAAAAGTGCTGCAGTAATGTACTTTTCAAATATTTAGAATTGAATTCCCAATAATATATACTATGCTCCCACATCTGGCAATTTATATATTTATTATAAAAAACCACTAGCATACTTTGTAATTTTTATAATGGTAGATAAGAAATAGATTATGGAGAAGATCAGCATTTAACACGTTGATAATGTAGTGGGACAAATGTGTACCACAAGGTACTTTCCTCGTTTATATACCAATGTAAATGAATATTTCAAACCATTTTGCGACCTCTTTTTGAAGGAATTTTATCGTACGGGGAAAATATTAATGTGCACTTATGTTCTGTACATTTTTATTTTACAGAGGTTGGAAGCTTATTCAAGCTGCTAAGTTGATTTTTTTAGAGTGTTTTTTACAACTTAACCAAATCAACTTTACAATTTGTGCAATCATAGGCAGTGTGTTAGTTAATGTTTTAATATAAAAATGAAAATACATAAAAAACTGGATCTCAATTTTGTAGACCTGTGAATCAAACAAAAACTACTCGTCTATGTACAATATTGGCTGAGAAATAACGCTTTATAGAAATTTCCCTTTGAAGGAAAGGAGTATTGGTAAATTCCAAAAATTTCAGTGCTCTGAACATCCTTTTAAATGTTCTAAACATGTTGTGAATATCTCAAAACTTATTTCGCTTTTGAAGTATTTTTTATTAATTTATACAATTTCATAAGGAAAAACATTTATTTCCCTTAAAAGCACAAGAATAATTCATGATCAATTTCACCTACACTTCAAATTAGCAAGTTTAATTTTTTATAGAGCTCATTTTTTTTCCATACTACAGACAGGAAAATCAATAATTGGTATTTCATATAAACCTCACACCAAAAATCAAAGAAATATGTTTCTGCTAGGAAGTACACTTTTCAAACTAAATTGAGTCTTATATTCATCAAAAACTGAACTTGCAGTTTAGTCAAAAAATGATTAAACTGCAGGGACAATTCATCACTAGTGCAGCAGATCAAATCAAAAGGAAAAATTGAATTCATAATGCATCAAAATGAACAGCCAATAATGCATAAAAGTTTATCAATAGCACCACAATGAAACAAAGATGCACTAAAATACAAATACTATATCAATTTCAGTTTGATTCTCCGGTATGGCCCTGAACAATAGGTTGAAAGGGAAATGATGTATTTATCATTTAACAGTCAACAATAAGCAGTCAACACATACGCTCACACACTGAAAGCACAAAAAATAACCCAAAACTTATGGTGTCAAACACACAAGCATTGCCTCTAATATGGTATAATACATTGTATTCTTGAATTATACCATCCCACAATAATACTCTCCTGAGTTTTAGTCTATACTTCATGACATCTAGGCACTAATAGAAAAGCACATACAGTGGTACCTCGGTACTCGATCATAATCCGTTCTGAGGTGGTGGTCGAGAACCGATTTGTTCGAGAACCGAAACCAATTTTCCCATAAGAAATAATGGTGTGAAAAATATTAAATTTTCCGGGAATCAATAATCGATTACAGAATTTTGCTTTATTTAGTTCCATCGGCAAGATGAATATAAACAAAATAATGTTGTAATTATTGATAGATTCTGCACAAGAATAAATAGAAAATTACTAGATAGATATACAATGCTGATTTCATTAGAAAAATTCAGACTAAAGTTAATGTTATTCCTAACCATGTTTACATACTTCCGCTTTACATTGTAGTTAGGAACACGCTAGATAGGAACACGCTAGATAGGAACACGCTAGATAGGAACACGCTAGATAGGAACACGCTAGATAGGAACACGCTAGATAGGAACACGCTAGATAGGAACACGCTAGATAGGAACACGCTAGATAGGAACACGCTAGATAGGAACACGCTAGATAGGAACACGCTAGATAGGAACACGCTAGATAGGAACACGCTAGATAGGAACACGCTAGATAGGAACACGCTAGATAGGAACACGCTAGATAGGAACACGCTAGATAGGAACACGCTAGATAGGAACACGCTAGATAGGAACACGCTAGCTAGAGTGCGCCCGCAGAAGTTGCCTTGCTCTAAGCATTCTTTATCTTTGTTGGAAGATTTTAAGAATTCGGGATTGTGACCTGTTATGCAGTTCTGCCGTAACAAATGGAAAGTAATTTATTCCATTCTTACCATTAAGAAAAATACCTAAAATATTAAAAGAACGTGTATCTAAACAACAATGAAGACGTAAATGTGCACAAGCAGTACATGATAACGATTCGAAAATTTGAAGAGCTTTTTCGCAGATGAGAGCTTCACTAATGCTGTCCCCTGCCAACATCTTTTCCTTGATGAAGATAAGAAGCAACTTCTCTATTTCTTCCATCATCTGAGGCTTTTGCTTACTAATTCCTGTCACTCCCATTGCAACATCAGCTTTCTTCAACACTTCCTTATGCTTCAAGATAGTGGAAATGGTTAATTTTGCCATTTCGTACTGCGACGCAAGGTCGGACACTCGTACACCACTTTCATATTTTGCAATAATTTCCTTCTTCAGTTCAATAGTGGGCCTCACTATTTTCCTCTTTGCCTTCCCCTTATCACTTTCTTTGGATCCATAATTAAGGGCTAGAGCAACACGAAAAAGTTCAAGTCTGGACAGAAATACAGTACTCAAACTGCGTACGCGTTACTCCGCTCACGGTCAGAGTTGAACTGACGCTTACCCGCTGGCCGAGGAGCGCGTTCGGGTCGACTCGGCTAGTCGAATACCGAAAATCTGTTCGAGATCCGAAGCATTCTCTACTCGAATTTTTTTTTGGGAACCGATTTGGTCGAGTATAGAGGTGGTCGAGAACCGAGGTACCACTGTATAGTTATAATAAATATAATAACTTTGTGATAAATGTAATGACCTTGGCACACAATGTCAGGAAATCAATTGTGCATTTAGTAGCTTAACCCGCGCACTGTAACTGGTCGCCTCATTTACCAGGCTCACTGGTTGCCAGACGTAAGGCATAACCCCAAGTTGTTATACACCAAAATGATCGTCTCAGCGAGTGCTACACAGCTGGAGCCAGAAACCCCCACATTGTGGGGGTTAAGGCAGAGCTCCAACCACTTGGAAGTTGGGAGGGGTAAGCACAGTCAGTGTGGTAAATGAGGCGACCGTGAGAGGGTGTGCGTGCGAACAGTCAGTGGCAGCCTCAGTTACCAGCGAAACTACTCAGGGCCTTATTTCGCCTTATTTCGTAAAAATGGCAAATAAGACAAATCTGAAGTCAGTAGCGTGTAGAGCAGTATTTTATTCATATTGTGTGAAAATTACAAGTTTCGAAACACTATACTTACAGTAATATAACCAGACATGCAAACATGCATTTATGTAGGAACTAAAACGAAGAATGGATAACACCTAGTAGACATGAATGGTCATAACTTTTTTTCTAATTGTTGTAGAGGAAAAATAAAAACATCAGCAGGTTTGGAAGGATTTTCTGCATAAAATAGCAGTGAAAAACATTACATTGTTTTCAAAACACAAAAATGGCCATTGATCTCTTTGAAGCAATGTTGTGCAAAAATCGACGGAGTTTGACTCCATATTACAAAGAAACGGTTCAAGTTATCAAAAATCTGACAACATCAAAGTGTAAAGCAACATTTTTTACTCATTACTTCATATTTTTACATCTCTGCCTATTACGGTAAGTGAACAGGGAACGGCAGAGTAACGCGGGTAAATTGACTACTTTTCTGAGGGATGCGCGACCGTGCGCGGGTTAATGTCATGCTTGAGTTCAAACTAGAAAAATTATACAAAAACTCTCATGAAATAAGGTCGTTATTACTATATGAAGAGCAGTAGTATAATGGAAAAGGTATAAATCAATACCACCCAGAAAAAGCATGAAATGCAAAAACAATGATTCATCTCTACTTAAAAAAATATTTTGAAAGTTCAAATGAGTAAAGAATTTTACAACCATGGGTCTACAGCTTACCATAAAAAATTATTATTGTCATTTCAATTATATTTTTAGATTTTTTAATTTTGTATGAATAAACCAAAATTTAGTCAGCATTAATAAAAATTTTGTGTTGAATAACCTGCCCATACAATTTTGAAAAAAGCTGGATTGAACAGGTGCTGCAACAAATCAATGGAATATAACCTAGTTAAGAAATAATATTCAATATCAAAAGCACACCACATCTGCTACAAATAATACACTGATTGATTATTAAAATGGTCATCACATAAATTTTCTACTCCCCATTTCAGTAAAACTACACTGGAAGAAATAAGACCTAGCATGAGCACACCTTTTATTATCCAGTAGATGACATTGATCATCCCTGCTATCCTCAGAGGATGATCCATCATCAACTGTGGCAGCTTCATGTTCAGGAATGCCAGCTTCAATGCGGAACTTTGAAGGGAAGTGACCCGAGACTTTCTCCTTCTCTATCTTGCACACACTCACAGGGTCATCACCATACTGTAAACAAAGCAACAAATATCTTAGAAAGCAGAAGAGACATCTTATTGTCATTTTAACCCTTTAACGCCCACATTTTTATACTCATATTACCGTTATCACAACCACTATCACTAAACTGACACTGACATTAGGTAGTCACTGTTATCAACATGTGGAAGGAACTGCCACTCGGCAGTGAAGTTCAAAGGACACATTAGTGAACAATTTGAATAAGAAATACAATATATTATTGTTGTTTTTGAAAGAGGACCGGACAGTCCACTTGGGCGTTAAAGGGTTAATAGAAAGGTTACATCAAATTACAAGTTAGCTTAAGCTTCTTTAACCACAACTAAGGCATTTCAAGGAGAGAGAGGAAAAGAGCACTACTGACAATGGACTGAGAGGAATTCCTGCACTAAGTACATATAACCTAACCCTGTGTAAAATATCCTGCACATAGAAACTGTAAATTTGGAGAAAAAGTTAATGAAACAAGAAAAAATTTGAAAAAGAAAAATAGGTATTAAGAAACAGAACAGCCAAAAAATTTGGTCTATTAATACAAAACAAAAAATATTCTGTTTCTTTAAAAAGAAGGCATAACTTACATTTTGCATGGAACCTAATATTTAATCAACCCCTAGGTTAATTTTTACTATTTTTTTTTCTTAGAACTGACAAATCAGTTTAAATTACAGGCCCAAAGGGAAGAATTTTGAAGAACTGGCACTCATTAATCAAGCATCCAGATATATTGTTCTTGTCCATGTAGTCCATACTATTATTAATATGAAAAAATATTCAATAAATATATTCCAGCAAAAATTCAACTACATTGTAACCCAACATTTTAGAAACAACATTGTCAACTGTTAATCATTAATTACAAAACATTGATGGATAAGCCCATTTATTACACAAACATGATACATATACTGAAAGTATAAAGAAAGACGATAATTTACACAGGAGACTCACCTCTAACAAAAGATGAGTAGCTTTACCAAGCTCCACTTTGCGGCAGCACAGGTAAACTTTCCAGTCAGGTCTCCAATAAGTTAAAAGATATAAAACTCCAACAGACAACACAGCAAAAAAGTGGTAAAAAAATACTTTAACTCGGACCTGATAGTAAGAGTGTGCATTGATATCGTCATGCACAGAGGATGATAAAATCTGACTCTTTGATAATGGTGAATAAAAAGGATCAGGTGAACTAGGCATTATAGGAGGAGGATCATCATCTTCCACTGATGATGTAATAAGACCAGCAGCTGATTCTGATGTTAAAATGTTGTTTCCAGCCATCATTCATGCTTCCTGCTGAGGTTTACAGAATGAACTGCACAAGAGGAAATAACGGCTCAGCAAATATTATTTTCAGGTTTTCTCATAATACTGGCTTTGATCCTTCCAGGTACCTAGGCAACCACATGAAGTTGCCAAGCCTTGAAGCTCCAATTTCTCATCATTTAAAGCAACATTATTGGGCACAACACACAAGTCTAAGAGCAAGTGAATCAGTATAACATATTACTCACATCTAAATATCCACTCAGCAAATGGGAAAAAATCTAAAGAGAAGATGAGATTAATTGGTGCTCATCATATTCAAGAAATTACGCACCCTCCCAAAATTAATTGCAGCCAACTGAATATTAATACGTAGCTCTAAAGAATGATAAATTCAAAATTAAATTCTAATTAAAAGCGATTAGACCAGAAAAATGAAGGTCTGAAAAAGTATACAAAGACCAAGAATAAATTGACCTACATCAACTGTAAATCTAAAGAAATGAAAGTGATACTTGAATATAAAGTGTATCCTTATGACTAGTTATGAGCATAAATAATGAAATAAATCCTGATGTTAAGGGGCGCTGCCCATATTGGTTCTAGCCAGTAACCTAATTTTGAAATAATAATATTAGAAAATGATTGTAATCAAAATTGTAAACATACAACAGCTAGCTATACTAACAGTATCACCTGGTGAAGGTTGACTTTGTACAACAAACAAATAAATGAAAGTAAATAATACAATCCTTGTCTATTTTGAATTCCCTCAACACAAAGCATGATCACATAAGTTGATACAAGTACACGTGGTAAATGGAACATGTTAAAATTACCATGAGCAGGGGGAATAGGTGACTAAATCTTCTAAATTAAAAACCTGGAATGAATACTTTTCTTTGAAACAGCTTTTTGGTAGTTTGATATAGGGTTTAAATTGTTTCCAATATTTGAATGCAGAAAAAATTACCCATTAGAGAGAAAACTAATTCACATGACAACGTTCATGCAGAAAATTCATATGGCCTAACTTCAATGACAATAAGGAATTCTGAAAATCTATTTAATGTTTGCTATTTTCAAAATAAAACCTTAAAATCAACTTCAACTCATACAGTATGGCATTTCAAACAATTGAACTAATGAAATTCAAAAAACTAAGATACATTCTTGCCTTTTGCTGATGCTTCTTGGATTGCTCTATAAGCTTCACAATAGAAAATACTTAAACATCCTATACCATCAACTATTCAGTGACCTCACAAATTACTAAAGAATAATAGCATGTAGAAACTAAATACCATAGTTACATAAAAATTTTTGGAGCAAATGAGTGGTTTATTTTAAATAAATTGGTTATTTTTCAGAACTAATATGAAAATCAAGGAAAAATTTCATTCTTTTTGATGAATGCTCAACTTTTCCATATTTTTTCTATTTTGCTCTGAAATTCTGAAAGAATATCTTGTTATGAACATTAAGCCATAAGTAGAACATTTTTACTCTAATGCCAAAGCTTTATTAGAGCTATTAAAATTTACAAACATATATGATACTTCTCACAAATGGTCAATATCTTTCAACTTGTTGGTTTGTAACAGTTCTCCCATAACCTAATTTGTCATGTATCAGTGCATAATCAAACCTATAAATTTACTATAAAATACAATATTTTTTATTCACACACCTCTCAACTTGAAGAATTGCTAATCCAAACACACCTGGGAAACAATTTTTGTCCTTGAATTCAATCACAGTGTTGCAATTCAAACATAAATGCTTACCAGCAATGACACCTGAGTGCAAGTCAGCAATCAGTCACCAGGTCTGGCACCTGGAGGCCTCCATGGAGTGGACACTTGCCACCCATGCAGCAATATTTCTCATACCCTCTGCACCCATTAATATGTGCCAGAATGTACTGTAATCCACGTAGTTAAAATGATTTTACTTCAATATTTTTGGTATTTGTGAAGGAGAGGTCAGTAATCGATTTTCCAATTTTCGCTGCCTGAACAAAGTTAATTAGATCGAAATAAACAATTTTTCTTTCAAGCACTTCCCGTCGGAAATGAGTATGTAACGATTTATAGAGGTATGTTAATTTTCGTCTTTGATGACGAATACGCTCGAATAAACAGCTACTAACAGATTAAAAATTTTGTTGCTTGAATCATGGTAATATCTAAACAAACCCCTTTTCTTCCATACACTTTTTGCGTAAAATGAGTATTTTACGAGTTAGAGCGGTAGGTTTAGTTGTTGCGCGATTGAGCTGTTAGAGTACGTTTGAGTACTTGGTAATTTATTAGAGTACCCCGCGGAGCCTTAACCCACTTCTAGGATCTTTTAGTTAATGTTAGGAAATATAATATAGTGCTGGGCTGGATATTGGTATGTTATTGGATATCTTGGCCATTGGACAATGAACAACAGAAGGGGGAAATTTTGGCAGCGCGCTCATTCTCATATTTCGCGAGCTTCACTAGCTGAAGACTTGCCATTTGTCAACGTCATCTTGTGGTCAGCACTTTATCAGATGGCTGACTCAGGGCTCACAAACACATCAACACACACACACACGAGAGCGTGAGAACAGAAGGCAGAGGCAACGGTCCGCCCACGTAGCACGAGGAGCAGCCTTGAAGGGCACGCCGCCAGTGTGCATTCTACAAAAACAGCAAAAATCTAACATCTGATTGAAGTTAACCATCGAATTTTCAAGAGGATGACGTCTTGTATACCAGCAATCATAGAAGTGCTAACTTGCACCAAGGATCACTCCAAGCACATCAACTTCGCAGCGGGGATAGGCAAATGTCAACGTCTCAACCGGAGGCTCATGAAATAGTTCCTACGTCAACCATAAGCTCACAAGCAACTTCAGCATGAAAATTTGGAGCCGAGCATTTATCAACAATGCGGAAGTCAACAGACAAGATCTACAGTAATCTAGACCCTCAACGCTTCAAAGAATCACGGGCTATGCAAGATTCCAAAACTTTGCCCTGTAACGAAGCGAATGTGCAGAGAACTGGATGCATCGACGCCGACAAGATGGAGCATGTAAGGCACCGTCGCAACAGCAGTACGGAGTGCTGCAAATGTTGCGTACTACCAACGTCAGATGGAGCCGGCACTGCAGCAACAGCTATTTAACATCTCAGAAGAATGAGTGGGCGCAGGGAAACCAAAGAAAATAGCATAGCAGACACATTTTAGAAGTTATTGATGAAGCACCATGTAAAGGAATTCCGCCAGTGAAATTAATTTAAATTGGGTTCGCAATGAGTTTGTGTAGAAATGATTCTGTGTTTCAATATGGTGCGTGGAAAAGCATCCCAGAGTTGACAGTAATCAATCTGCATCAACATGTGGGTTCTGAAATGTGTTATTTGGTTGTGCTTAAATTTTTTAGTAAGAGTGTTGCTGTTCGTTGGTACCCCGTGAGGGGTTCTACTTTTTTACATATCTTGCGGTGAGATAAGATCTACTGAATTGTGTAATCCACAGATGTTGTGCTTTTAGGCTGTTTAGAGTTGCCGTAAATTTTGTGCAACCGTAAATCGCTTGCTAATGTTTGATAATTTATAATGTTGATACTTGGTGAGCATTACATTTCTTTGGACACCATGTCGTATTGAGTTTTTATGTTGGTAATGTCATTTGTATTCTTTATTATTGCAATTGTGCTCCCTGTTTATCATTTCCTTCAGATGTCTTGTGTGTTTTAATCCACGTGTTTGACACTAAGCAAAATCTTGATTAAATCTTTCAAATGTGTGTTTCATTGCCCTGCTGATCAAATTAAGATGAGCTTGTAGTGCACAGTGTGCTACATACTGCTGTTTCTAATTTCCACCTTACTGTCCATTCTCTCCTTCTGTGTGTTTCCAATCTTTTATTTTCCTTTCATTCCATTCCTATCGGGGTTCCCAATCGTAATGTCCCACACCAAAGACATATCGTGACATTAATAACACAATAAAGGATATCACCCAAAAATAACATGTTATAGCGGTATGTTAATTTTTGTCTTAGATGGCGGGAATGCGCTCGATCATTTGAGCGCGTCGGAAGGGCGAGTCCATTGTAGTCTTGCCGTCTGAACAATTTCTTTCCACTTCAAACACTAGAGATGCGGTAAGTAATTTACCCCTATAATTTGTTCACTACTCATTTGCCATTTTGTGCTCGCCATAGCCATGTGGCTAGAGGGTTCTGCCGCCGTGCGAGAGACCCGGGATCGAATCTCGGCGCTGGCGGTGGCGATTTTCTCTGTTGGGTATAGGAGAAAAATTCCAAGCACAATATCCCACTCTACCCAGGTGTCTGAAACGGGTACCGGTCTTGACCGGGGGAAAGCGTCATGGCGTCCTGGCGTTAGTTATAAGGCATTTGAAAATCCAATGTACAAAGTGATATGTATCAGGCTTGATTGGAAATAAAGCATCCATAGATGCCTTCATTATTATTTCTGATGGGAAGTGCATAGAAGAAAAAATTTTTATTTCAATCTAATTAACTATGTTTATGCATAAAAAATTGCAAAATGGATTACTGTCCTCTCCTTCATATTTACCATATTTTTATTCAAACACATTCTTAAATTTAGAACACAAATAACATAATACTAAAATTTTTTATTAATTAAAAATCATGGGGATTATGGAAGCCTTGAATGATATTTTGGTCAATTTTTACTTTAATGTCAACGATGTTCATAATTTCGTTGCCAATAATCAATAAATGAACACATAAAATCGTTTTACATGAATGACATACTGCTCGCCGATGCGTTATTTTTGAATTATTCAACTTTGAAGTTGGTTTGTGCGCGCTAGGAAAGCGAGCGTGGTAAGCGTAATTTAATTAATAATGGAAGCTAACCCTCTATTACAAATTTAAAAAGGTTGGGTCATGAGGGGTAGCCACAGTTCTTCTTGTGAAAATTATAATTGAAGGTTTCTAGTGGCGTCCGTTTACATCATCTCCCAATGACGGCCACCCGCTACCCAAGATGGCGGCCCCCATCTTGGAGCTAATGTAAATGGACATCACTAGAAACCTTTATTTATAATATTTTCTATAAGAACTGTGGCTACCCCTTACGACCAAACCTCTATACTTTTGTAATAGGGGGTTAGCTTCCGTTTCAACTCTGAAATTGCGCAAAAAAGGCCATTCAGGAGTGCCACTTGTATAACTTCAAACTTATATAACTCAAAAACTAAGTATTTGCGAGCATATTGTCATTCATATAAAACGTCTTAAAATTGACTATATTTATCTATGGCAACAAAATTATGAAAATTGTTGACAACATCAAAGTAAAAATTGACCAATATTTTCTATAAAAATTTCAGTGGTACAAATTGCTTCTCAAATCTAATAAAATGAGTTTGAATTGAGAGCTACCAGTGTACATGTTTCATTTAACACAAAGGTACACTAGAATTATTATAATAGAGTGGTACCTTGAGATACGAGTTTAATTTGTTCTAGAACTGAGCTCGTAAGTCAATCAGCTTGTATCTCAAACAAATTTCTCCCATTTAAAATAACTGAATTTAATTTAATACGTTCCAAGCCTATGGAAAATTCCCAAACTATTGTAAATTATGAATGAAGATGTTTTTAAATAACAAACAAACACGCATAATTAACGTACACATAACAAAATATAGTAAGAAAGGTTTCTTACTAAAGAGTTATTCAGCATAATAGTTTTACCTTGGAGACAGACCATTGCAGTTAAGGCTATGGTTACAGTGGATCCGAATTTGGACAAAAAATTCTTCGTCCAAATAGATACTGCCAGTGTAACCACTTCCTATATATTCCATTATTTTGATTGTTCGGACCAACAATTTTCTGTCCGAATTTGGATCCACTATAACCATAGCCTAACAAAGGTGAACGGCAAGGAGGAGGGATGGGAAAGGGATGCAGACACTCTAGACAGCTACCTAAATGACATTTTAGAAATTGAAACAATTTTTGTAAGTTTGAAACTAAAACTACACTTTCCTTATTTTGAATGAAACAAAAACGTAAAACAATACACTTGACTTTAAACTTGAACTAAGCTTAACACTTACATAAATTTAATTATGTAACATTTGTTCTTGCCCTTTTGGCTGCACTTTCAATGCTTTCACTTGCAGCTCATTTCAAGAAAAATGAATATAGAAAACTTTGCTTTTGCCTGCTTTTCAAAACGTCACAAACAAGTATCATTAAAGCGTGCCAACTAGCGGGACGCTCCAGAAACACAGCTCGTATCTCAGATTTGGGCTCGTATCTTGAACAAAAATATGGCCTGAGCTCTGGCTTATATCTCAAAAACTTGTATCTTAGGCTGCTCGTATCTTGAGATACCACCGAACCTAATTTTCAACAGTGGCACTGAGAGGTAAAACTGACTATAGAATCAAGTCAAATGGTTACAAGTACCTGACAGAGCAGTGGTCTGGCACCAAGATACTGTTGAAATTATCACAGAAAGTGACAGAATTTCCATTTCCGACAGAAAGTGCATAGAAGAAAATTTGTTTATTTGACCTAATTGACTATGCTTAGGGGCACAAGTCTCGCTGAGCGGCTTCGCAGCTCAGCGAGAATGGAAATATGGATTATAACTGGAATTTGATGCTGATTCCGAATATGCAATTTGTTTTGACCGCTCTCAATTTTTTCGATTTTTTTATGTTTTTTTTTTTGGAAAGGCGGCTAGCAACAACTGAGGTGGTGCCCAAAGAATGCCATGTCCGTACAGGTTGGGTGGAACCCGGCCCTATCCAGTACTCAGGTCTTCAAGGCACGGTCTGACCATGTTGGGTCGAGAATGGCAGAGTTCGGATCATGAGGTGGTGCAGGCCAAAGTATGCCAAGTCCGACCAGGTTGGGTCGAGAATGGCAGAGTTCGGATCATGAGGTGGCGCAGGCCAAAAAAAACATTAAAAATGTCTAAAAATTGAAAATTCAAAAAATCACAGAAAATCGAAAAAAATCGAGAGCGGCCAAAACAAATTGCAGATTCGGAATCAGCATCAAATTCTAGTTATAATCTATATTTTCCATGCTTAGGCACCAAAAAGTAGAAAATCAATAACTCGTCATCCCTTCATATTTAGGGCCTACATCCCATCATTTCATCAGATAAGAGTTACTATAATAAAACACTCTAACTAGTAGCAGTGTAGCACCAATCAAAAATTTAGTCCTAATCATAAATTTATTTAAAATAAACATATTGGAAACATTCTACATGCATAAAATTAAGCAATCATGCACGATAATGTTATTTATAGCATGGAGTTACCTCGAAAATTTTTTACCGAATCTTTTGTTATCTAACTAGGGACATATCAACAAGAAGTGAAATTTTAACTCGAAAATTAAATTACATACGTGATAAATATAAGGCTTCAAAAACAATTTTAAAATGTCTTCAACACGGAGCACTCACATTCAGTCCAGGGCTTTGTTTGTAAATGGACTGCCACTGCCCAAGTCCCCAACTAACATCAAGTTTGTCGGCAAATTGTCAATTTGTCGCAGAGAACGGTGAACTAATCGAATACCCTAACCTCACTAACTCGAATGAACGCGTTTGATCGTCGATAAAACTCTTGCCCTTCAAAGGTTGTTGCTGTCAGTGAAGAGCCAAAGGACATGAACCAACAAACAACGCGCGTACCTCGGATTCCCCTCATAGTAGAGGTATTTTACCAAGTAATCTACACGCAAGCAAATAACTAAATAAGCCACCCTGAAACAGCTGTTGGTGACTGTTTCTCGTCAATCATTTACTAGAAGTTCGGATCGTATTGAAAATAAATTTTCTGCTCGTTGTCGGAATACTCTAAGCATATATGAAAAATTTTGCTGGCATGCAATGACTGCTTTATTTCGCTTAATGTATACCCCAAATTTTAAAACAGGGCTTCGTGTTAAAGGAGGGAGCATATTGGAAATTTTACGTTCATTTAACATGAAACACTACGTGGAATTAGGCAATTTATCACGAAACTCCATATACCCGCATTTTGCAACATTTATTCAAAGGTTTTACAGTAGGTGAAATGATTTATTATTTTTTTAAGGTAGGTATATTTTCAGATTTTTTAAGTGTGGCGCTAAGAAAAATTATATCAAAAGCTTCTCTGGATAGACTCCATTACATTTTTGAGTGGGTAAAATTGACCCAAAACACTAGCAAAAAAGTAAGGGTTTGTAGACTGTTATTCCACAAATCAGCGATTTTCCATCTATCCAAAAGAATTTATTATCCCTGCGACTGATGAGAACCATCTGATAATAAGTAGTATTAATACAAGGCATTTGGGGAATGACACTTATGCTATATTTCATTTTTACGTGATATCAAAAACTATCGACTAAAAAGCAGCTAGACTTTTACCTCGAGTTTCTGACCAGGCTTTATGTTCGTTCAAACGGAGTCGATCTCGCTCTGATCTAGTCTTTTGGCGGTGTTATCGATTCGATAAATTTCCGAGCAAGTCCCGCAGTCGCTCGCATAAGTAACAGGCATGCCCAGCGTCGCCCTGCTCACAGTTCTTCAACTCCTCGTCATGCTGCCAGTCATTCCGTGGTGGTCGAAAACTTCTAATCGTGTTATCGTGTGTTCTAATTCATTCTTTTACACTTGGCGCGGGGCGATGAAAGTTGTGGCATTGGTGTTTCTCCCACGGAAATTGTGATTTCTGTTTTGTAATTTAAGAAAAGTTGCTGCATGTATAACACTTACCTGAAAAGAAACACCGTATTATTTGCATTGCAAGTGAGCAACATGAATGATTCAAGCGATTCAGCGAGATATGTGTTGAGTGGAATATAACTATTTTTGGTTCGTGTGTACTTATAAGCTTATGAGGAACCTAGATGATGCCTAAGATTTAAAATAAGTAAAGCTAGAGAGTTTTTATTTTCAAAAACTATTCCATTTCATGTAGAACAATTATATTGATCGATAAGTGTACACATCAAAAGAAAATAAAATGAAAGTTTATTTCTAATAAAGTTGAAAAAATTTAAAATAAATAAAGTTGAAAACCCTTTTTTATCATTGGTTGATCATTGAGTTAATAGGTGTAATCATAAATATCCTCAGTTGGTAAACGTACGTGAGTATTATATTAATCATCTCAATGATTGAACAAAAGACAGAGAAAAGCATGAAAACCTTTACTCTGGGTTGGCATATTCTAGGTTTAATAATGTTTATGAATAATGATGATTGTATAATATAAAGGCAATGACACATAGATGATAAATGTTTTTGTTAGACCAGAGAGGCCTCTTTCCATCTTGGAATAATGGAGTACGGCAACGATTATAAGTATGAGTGTGGGGTAGAGAAACACAGTAGTTAATCTAGGAACTACAAGTAGTGTACGTCCGTCGAGCACGGCGGCAAGAACAAGTCTGAAGAAACAGCTCGATCGCTCTACCAGGCCTTCCACGCTCATCAATCTTTGAACCCTAGGCTTGCATGTATTTTACCCTAGAATGCTCCTTGATTACCCTAGATTTCATAAATGCAGGCACTAAAGTATAATAATTACCGTTTAGACTTTAATAATGTAATTCGCTTTGCACCTAATTAGGTCACATTTACAGCTTTTTTCAAGTTTCTGGGAATTAGTTAATTAATAAATGAATGATCTGAAGATCCTGATTATGGAAATGAGCAAAAAATTACATCTTTCCGTCAAAATTACATAAGGTATTACCAAATGTGGACCGATAAACAACTCGAACAATACACGAAGCACCGTGCTCCACAAAATTGAAGTCCAGGTTCATAGTATATAGTGTTCAGAATACATAAATAATATTTATTATAGAAATCAAACAAATTTTGGATGAAAAATACAGATCTATGTAATATTTTACCTCTCTCCTTGCATTGAGTCTTTTGATCGATCAAAAACAAAAAAAAATGAATTAACTTAACATTGTTTGCGGACATTACCTATGTGACAAAATGGACAAAAAATTTTGAATTTCAGTTTTTTATCATTTCTATTGCAACAAAGTGAGCGAAAATGCATACAGACATGTAAAATTTAGTTGTGAACTAATTTTCTTCTATATTTTTTTTTTAATTTTAGCCTTAAAAAAAGTTATCGCTCAAACACGAAAAAAATATAGGGTTGCGCAAAACCCTACTACAATAATTTTCCACGTAGAATCGTGATGTTGGTCTCATTCGACGCGGAAAACTGTCGAAATAGAGTTACGAAGGATATTTTTGAATTTCGAATAAAAAATTTTGTTACTTATGTTCAAAAAGTTTTTCTTCCACTAAAAATCCTAGTTTTTTACTTTAAAAATCTAATTATGATTTCAATAGAATTCCGCTTCGCTACGTTGTTTCCATTATTGTATCGCATCAAATACGACAAAAATCACCCTTCTGCGTTGAAAATTGTAGACGGCGTAGGGTTTTGCGCAAGTATAAAGAGATACATATGTTCGCACAATACCTTTTTTTGATTGCAAAAATCGAAAAATTTATCGAAGCATATATAATCAGAATTCAATTTCATGTGTTTGTATGCATTTTCGTTTACCTAGTTGCAATATAAATGCAAAAACAGACACTAAAATAATTTAAGATTTTTCTTGGGAAGACCAATTGTTTGGACGAGCGTAGCAATAATTTTTTTCTGAATTCAAAATTCAAAAATATTCGTTACGCTGTTCCAACAGTCTTTGCACGTAGAATGAGAATAAAATCACACTTTTACGTGGAAAATAGGAGAAGGAGGAGGGTTTTTGCGCAACCCTAAATATTTTTTTATTTTCGCGGAACAACTTTTTTCTTTTGTGAAAATCGCAGTTTTTTATAGAGGCAAATGACTTTGAAATTCAATTTTACATATTCAAATGCATTTTCGTTCCCCTAGTTGCAATAGAAATGCAAAAAGTGAAGTTTAAGGGTAAATGTTATTGCAGGAGGTCCCTTTACGTTAAAGTACAGCCTAAGATCAATTTATAAAAAACTAACTTAATTCAAATTATTAATAAACTCCAGGAAGCTATACTACTAATTAAAAAAATTAAGTTCAAGGAACACGTAGTACTAAACTACAATTTTCATTATAATGATCTTTTTACCAATGACCCTGTTGAAGCATAAATGATGACCGATTAATTTTAGAAGATGAAATTCTCTGTTGTCGAAACCCTTGATATTTGCATTAATTTTATTTTCTGATCCGTCCTCTTCAATCATGGGCTTAATCTATGTGCGCAAAATTCTTTTTTTTTTATCGGACGGATATATATGCTCTGATTGGAGGGCTAAGGATGGGTCTCCCATAAGGACCTACTCTCTCCATCTTTTTCATGTGCAACAATGATCAGAAATGGTTAGATCAGTGTCCGACTTCATTCAAACCCAATTGGCATTAAGTTGACTATTCTTTCGTTCTTTAAAAAAAATGGATACCCATTCTTTCCTTCAACATTTCAATCCCAGACATCCCAGTATAATATTCACTCTAAATCTAGAGAAAAATAATCAGTTAAATTATCTTGAAATCAATGTTCAGCGATCTGATAATAAATTCATAATCTCAGTCTACAGGAAACCAGCATTCCCGGGTTAGGTTTAAGTTATTTTGGCTTCTGCTAAAAGCGATTTAAACAACATTTAAAACATTATAACTCGCACCGATAGCATTTGTTCAAACTACCCTGATATTTGCAAAGAATTTTTTCTTTTCCAATCATATTTTACAACCAATGGGTATCCGCAGACGAATATTTTTAGTGCAGCTAACTTCCTGAATGATTAATTAATTCTAAAATATCATGTTTAAAGCTCTGAACTATAATTATTACCTATATCAAATTTTGAATATCAATCGAAAAAATTGAAAGAAAAAAATTTTAAAGCTTTTGACTATTTTTTTCCGGATATTTCCTTTCGTATTATTTTAGTTAACAAACGCACTTTTGAATCATTTTTTAGATTTGCTTCAGACCGGCATGCGACCTTCCCTCGTCCATAATTTCAGTTGTGCGCATTGCGCATCGCAGTATGTGGGTTCCACCCACAGAGTACTTTTGCAGGGTTGCTGAACATGCAGGTCGAAGTCATCGCACAGTTCTCTTGCTTGCCTCTCCTACGTATTCTAGTATAAGACAACATTGTAATAATGGCTCCTGTGAACAGATTATTGACATTAGTAAATTTAAAATATTAAATACTTGTACCGCCAACGCAGAAATTTTACATTTTAGAGCCATTATTTATTTATAAACTCAAAACTTCTCTCAACGAAATGAAGAATGCATACTCTCTGAAAATAGTTAATCGGTAATTTTTTTTGTTTTCTGCGATTCTGTAATCTTGACTGTACTGACATGTCTATATTTTATTTGCAGGTTTTTCTCTAAAATGAGCCAGGCTCGAAACGTTCAACGTACAGGTTTTTAAGGTACTTCTTCTCCATTTCTTTTATTATAAATTTGCTTCACAGAAAAATTTCCATATTTATTAAAAACGCTTTCACGCTTTCCGCATTTTATATTTCTAAGGTATTGGCATTGCTGAAGATTTAGCACACGTGTCATTACTTTTCACTTCATTCATAGAGTTCATTAGATAATATTAATTGAAAAATTAGATCCAGTGAAGCCATATTCTTGAAGGCGCATGCATCAAACCAAGCACGGTTCCATTTATCCAACTGGTTCTTTGGGAAGTTTTGGTCAAATTTAATTGACAGAAGAAACGTTCACTGAAAGCACTTGGAAAAAGAAGAACAACAAGGTTGAAAATATAATTTCAAAATTTGGCTAAAATGGTAGCCGACTGGCATTTACTAGACTAAACACTGTTTCCCACTAATTAACGGCTTACATGTCTGGTGTCAATTGTTCATCCAAGTAATGTTTTCGCCACTCTTCCTGAAGACATTTCTTATCGACAAACTTTTTCCTACTCATAATTTTGTCTAAAATATATTTTTTTCATGCTGTTTATATACAAGACTCGATATATCGATTTTACCCTAGATTATGTACATTTTTCCATTACCCTAGACTGTACCCTAGGAGGGGTCTGATTACCCTAAACTAGGGTAATTACCCTAGGAGTGGAAGCACTGCGCTCTACAGTCTACAAAGGCAGTTAATCATGAACATAGAAAACGGGACGGAAGCAATTTAATGGGTAACTGCGACAACTCATATATTATAATAAATATATATATACTGAAGTTGGATCTCAACAGTTTTCGATACTCTCCACTCACATAGACATACGAGCTTAAACTTTTGTGATATCGGGAAAAAAATTTGGAAGAAGAACGGGTGGGAGTAAATAATTCTGCATGTAATACTAAAACTCAACATAGTATTAATTCGGAACCATCTTTTTGTATATGAGTACCAACTTACAGTAAGTAATTAGCTAAAATGTAAAGAACATATTTGAAATCAGCAAGAATTACATTTCTATATACAACCCATACACTAAAAATTCACGAGAGTCAGAAACGAGAGGATTGTCGCACAATGCCTAACCAAAGCGTGCGACGACACAAATGGGACAATGTAATGAATATTTCCGCTGATGAACTGATTTTTCAATGCTACCTAGAAAAAGAAAGGCGAGAAAAAACAGTTTATATCAAATAAACTCAAAAATATGATATTTGTTATAACGTGATTTTTCCTATTATTTTTAACATTTGCCTCCTTAATTGTTTCTGGAACCATAATAGTTATTATAATAGAATAAAAATAGTAACAATAGAATACTTCAAGAAAATGTGAATTATTCTCCTGGTTAGTTCACCTTTCGTTCAAAATTCTAAAAATAGTACTAAAATATTGTGAAAATTGAAATAAACACCTTGAGGGACTGTCCTTTTTCACTTTGACTATTGAGCTTATAAGCAATTCTCATGCAGTAATCGAAGTTTTTACAAGTATATTGAGTGAAAATATCAATTACTCACTCCCTCAGCTCATCCATTGAATGAAGCTCATTATTTACGTTTTAAGCCTGAAATATTTAAAAATATTGACTTATAAACTTGACAATAACAATATAACGATGTGATGCGTAAATTTACGTAACAAGTTAATAGTTAGCAGAAAAATACGGTATCTAGAGATGGAATGAAAATTATTGGTTTAGTAATGTTGCCCAAACGTCTGTGTTTATGTATGTACGTAGTCCGTGCGAGCATACAATAGATTACAATAATACTCTATCAAAAATTTGGATAGAAAATCAAGCTATGTAGAGTGATGAAAGTATATCGTAACTACTTTTCATTATATTCTACTACATACAGTAATTGATAAAACCGAACTGAAGTTTTTTCACTATTTCACGGATTTTTATTTTCACAAAGAAGTTTATTTCATGATAAGGAATTTGATACTGACAGAGCTTTTTACCCGATCTAGGATGAATGGTAGTTCATAAAGATTTCATTTTTTCAGACTAACATTGCTTTGAGGGAGGTATAATGAAGAAAACACGTGCTGAGCTTTGAGTGAGAAACCTTTCTTCACAAAGGAATTGTACAATACACAGGATTTAGATTGCAGAAAGGTTTCTTACTCAAAGGCCAACACGTATTCTCCTCATTATACCTCCCTCATACAATGTTGATGCTGTGTATTGTACAATTCCCGTCCCACTGCAACGAACCAAAACTAAATCGAAAAAATTAAATCGTTTAGGTCCGACGAGTTTATTAAGAACAGGGGGCCGCATAATCGCTCATCTTGAATTTATCATCGCACACATGCACCCTTGGCAGCAAAATTCACACATTTTTACAATTCTCTGAAGATATTGCTGTATGTCTCCACTCATAAGGCTGCAATAATTAAGACTCGATAACACTTACTGTTGGTTAGTATTTAAGTAAGATTTTTGCCGAGAATACTTTTCATACGGTGCTAAAATGTTCGGTTTCGAGTTATCTAGTTAATTGCAAGTTTCCTCTACGTGAATTTTGAAAATTAAATTGATGGAACGAAATGCCTAAATAGTCACTATACCTAATTTCACAATTTCATCACTTTTTAACGATCAAGTTAGATTCGGTTATTTTTCGATTGGTTCTTTAGCCCAAAAACAATACATTGCGTTCTGTTTGCATTTAATTTGAAATCATTTTAGTAATTTGGATGATATGTGCATTCACACATTCTCACGTTTGATAGCATTGAATGAAAATGATTCAATATAAACAATAGCAAACCGAAAATAGATAGTTAAAAAATTTGAGGAACACTAAAATTGTATGAATGAATGGGGACAAATTATTGTCAATGTGGACTGCGTGAGATCAATTAAAAATCAAATACCAGACGCTGGCTGCGTGCATGCTGGATGAACTTAATTATCTTAACGAATTTCATGTTAAGCTCAAAAGAGAACATTTTCTGGTCATTTTTCACTCATGGGGGCATTGGGAATAAAATAAATAATGATACTCCGACCAATCCTAGAGTCCTCAACGCTAAAACTTATAGGTAACTGTTACCATACGAGAATTTTTCAGAGATATTGTGTCGTAGGGTGATGCAAGAATATCAGTGAAATAACTATGAGTGTGGAATTGACGTTTAGGGGCAACATGAATGGTTAGTGGTACTTTGATTTGGTTTATTTATGCTCTAGAAAAGGGATTGTTTTCATTCCATTCCCTGTTATATACCTTAATCATTTAATATCACGCAACTCATCGCATTATGACCAACTCTTTAAATTAAGTTCACAAAGAATTCTTTCAGGAAGGGTACTATTTTTTCTTAATTTGCTTATTTGCTTTGAATAATATTGAAAATATTGTTGAAGTGTTTTGACGCATAATTTCCAAAACAGGGTTATTGAAAATCATTTATTAAAAATATATCCTATTTTAGTTCATAGAACAGTATAGATTCTCATTTTCTTCCTTTCATGACTTAATTTGCCTCACCATTACGCTGAGTGAATTATAAAAAATTTACTTTAGCTGCGTTCTTATATCATAGTTCGAGATGACATACAAAGTGTCAAATCAGACTTCAATGAATTAAGGAAGTGCTTTCAAGAAGACTTACTCGATTTTTGTTCGCTTCATTCAAGTTACTCGTCATCTTATGTAATGAATCTATGCTTGCCAATACTCATCATTGAGATTTTTTTCGTAGTAGGATATTTACATGCGCATGGATGACCCCCGTGATCCCTGAAGCCAGAGCCTCTGTAATTTCTTATGGGTCTTTTTATAATCGAAGAATTGCACATCTTTAGCCATAACCCTTGAAATAATTAAAGCTGTGGGTTTTGATAAAAGAAATGTACTTAAAATCACCCATATCATGCAAGAAAAATTATGAAAATTATAAAAATGTTACTAATGACTTGCCAGGGCTGACGATCAGGTCAAGTGCTATTTATGTCTTTTTTTTATGAACATCATACTTTTTTTAAATTTAACGTATTGTCTTTTAATGTAGTAAAGAATATTTTATAGAATCAGACTAAAAATTAGATACGTACTAAAATTTGAAAGGGTCATGTGCGTTTAAAGAGCTTTTGTTCCTTGACTTGAGGTCTACCTTATATATACCGTGGGTCAACTCTGTACTGATATAGCTTCAGATGTGCTCAAGATTGTCAGGAGAGGCGCGTTTGGTATTGTATCATGTCTTGAGTTCAGATTCTTCCTGAATATTCGAACGCAGACACCTTCACTTTCAGCCAAATCCACTAACCATTTGTTTCGCCAGTGAAACCTGTTCGATGACGCAATCCAAGAACGGATTACACATGACGCTCAGGTGTTGTCATGGTTACCGAAACTGTAGAGCAGGTATTGAAACTATTGCTCGATTTTTGAGAATATGTTGATAAAACTTTTGAAATGCACAAAGCAGTTGAAACTGCGAAGAATAATTTAGGGGATATCCAGATTATGCTGCTAGACTCACGGGGATTTCTTCAGCTTTATTCCACTCGTTTCATTCAAAGCTCATTGCAGACGACAGAGCACTTGAGACCAAAAATTCTGAAACTGATGTTGCATCATTCGAAACGCATCGTTTTTTTGAAAAGAATAAACTTACTCAAGAATTAAGTATGTTAATAGAGAAAAATTTGTTTTATTTGCGATTTGATATTACATTTTTTCCTCACTTGCATAGCTAAGTGCGGATGAGTGAGTCGGGGCGCTGGCACACGCTTTGACCGACTTATGCCGCCATCGAGCTCGTCGGATAATAGATAGCTGCCAGTTGCGCGCTTGGCGCTGTGAAAGGTGGTTGTGTAAAACACGCTGACACTGCCGGTAAAGTCAGTCAACTTCACCCACTTTTGTAGCAGTTATTCTATCACAAAATAGGTAAGATTTTTGCTCCTTGTTTTGATACATGCTTACTCACATTCCTAGCTGACGATTTTCACTGAACTGTTCATTTTAGATCCCATTGCGGATTGCTCCGCCAAGGCGTAGGCGCTGCAGCAGACACGTGCTCGCTATCGTGACATTAGTTATTCGATTCTTTTCCGCACCGACGTAGCACTTTCGTTTATTATCCGGAAGATGCGAGTATCCATTATTTTAATATTCCATTGGTATTTGTCTTTGCTAGACCAAATGTCCACGCATAGACCTTGTAATTATACCTATATCAATGGAAATTAAATTATTGTAAAAAAAACTGACTGATTACTCAAGTAAGCCTATTTTCTGAATTGAAATCAAAGTTAAATGTAAGAGATGACAAGGTTCGTGTATTCTAAAAACGTGATTTATGTTAGGAATAATCATTGACTTATTTATTCATCCAATCTTCGACGTTTCAATAATAGCGTCGCCAGCGTATGACATCTACAGTGCGTGTACCCACTGTACCGCCATCAATGCAATCAAGACATTTAGCGCTTTATAGAAACGTAGAAGTCTGCAGGAGATGTTTATTATTAGTCTGAAAGATGTACCCTGTGCCCTCGTCCTCAGTTAGTAAGCTCCTTGCGGGAAAAAATTGTGTGGGCCGTGCCGCGCCGACGTGTGCACTGCGTCGCGTGTTTTTTTATTAAATCTTCAAGTTCATACTCTGATTGAATCTAGGCCTATTCTTTCTAGGTTAATAAGAGAGGTGTTGGAAGTGAAAGGATAAACAAAATAAATACATGACGTTAAGTACTTTTATGGCTCAGTGCTCAGTGGATGAACGTTTTTTTTTTCAAAATCATTCTGATAACCTTTGCCCTCAGTTACTATTGCATTCCTTTAAAATATCACGAGCCGATGTGTGTGTCGAATTGTAATCAATCCTCATTTTATTCAAATCTCAATTCCTGAAAAAATTTACTCCTAGTAATTCATAGATGAAATCAAACATCGTGTTATTCAGGTATGTAAGTCTTCGTTAGTTAGTAACAGAAGCTAATATCAATCCGTGCTCAAGTTGAGGTTCGTATAAGGTGATGTCGAATCATTCGAGCATCGACTGTAAGGCACAGTTTTTCCTGAAATCAGCATCGAAACATCTGCACTGCAATACACTTATATGCTGGCGCTAGTATTTTCTTGCCGTGTTTTCGTCTATCACTGCAATACTTTTTGCATGATAAGCTTGGTCGTACTTAATATTCCTTCCGACGTGCTCTGTGCTGAGCCGTGCAGTGCTACCTGAGGTCGGCATTAAAATTGTTTTCCCAGGTGTTGTTTTGCATACCACACGCGTCCTGAGTTATGAGCCTAATGTCCCTCTGAGGCTAATTTAAATTTTCATTCTGTGTAATGTCTCCATGCGTGCAATGTTTCTTCGTAAGAAAATACAAATTTTCATGCGTTGAAATAATTTCGCGTCATTTCCTCTCTCTCTCTGTGACTTAATTTCTTTTGATGTAAACCAAGGTACGGTGAAAGTTTTTGCACTTTCATGCCTGAACAGAAATGGTTGGATTGCAGTGCTCAGTGATGCTGTGAGTAGTCGTCCGCACTCCGGTGCTCACACGTTGCAAATTTCTAGAAAGGAAAGAATCGAGTTTAAACAAATGAATTACTATGAGCTTTCCTAAACACAAAAAATGTTTTAGAAAGGAGGAAGGATAAAGGCACAATTTTGTATGGAGTTGAGGGAACTATGCAGAAAGTGTGTTTCCACAGAAAATCATCATCTGTACATCGGACCCCCCGGGCAAAAGAAGCCAGGACCCAACGCGAGATGTGCGAGAAGCGCTGGTGCAGGGAGGGTGGCGCAGCTGTGAGGGGCCGTCGCTGGCTGGAGTGACGCGCGTAGTGTGCAGTTGATGCGAGTATATTTCATGCTAATTTCATGGCTGCCTGGCCTGGTCTATGGAATTGTGAAGCACTTCAGGTAGTTCTTCATCTTCGTTTCGTTTAACAAAACTTGTAATACAGGGAGGACCAGAAGTAAGTGATCCTTTCAATTTGCTAGCTGAGTAAATACGATATCGAAATAAACTATAAAAATGTTATTCTTTCATATGAAACAAAGTTTTCCTTTTATAAGCAAATTAAAAGGGTTATTTATTTCTGGCACAACCTTATAAGGAAAATTTGGTGTTACCGATGTGGGTGTTAATTGTGTTATAGAAAATATTCTCATGCATACACTCTCGAAACGTTATTTTATTTTTCTTTGGATTTTCTTTTGCTCTTCTATAGGGAAAGGCTTAGGCCACTGAGATGAAAGCTTCTTTTGAGCATCAGCGAATAGATCTGCTATGATGTATATAGATGATGAATAGATGTAAGTACGTTCTGAGGAATTTAACACGTTATATCGAGTATAATTTACAAGCGATATGCAGGTCTTTCAGTTGACAATTCTTTGATCGTTCATCGGCTGAATATCGGTTCACCACGTTCTTTTGAAGTTTTTGATATTCATGTAGTTTTTTGCCTTCATCTTGCACATCACTTCTCATGGACAATTGGACCTCACTTCTCAGGGACAATTTTACTTTATTTATGAAGTACCTTTACCGGATCAAGCAAGTTTTTTGGAGCAGATTTCAAGTTGGACAACAGGCCGTGACGTCAATAGAGCTGACAAAGAACGACGTAAAAAAGATAAAAATGTAACGCATTCATTAAATAGGACAGTGGTTTGCGGTCGGTTGATAACAGCATTACTTGCTGGTTAGTTCGTTAGTAAAGCTTAATTGAGAATATTGTCTCCCCTTTTGATCAGTGTTGAAATTTGTATTCGATGGGCCAAAAAAATTAATGTATGGAAAATTCGATGCGGGCATTCTTTTTTACTTTGGTGAATATGATACTCAAAGTAACTCGGCGTTAAATGTAAAATCTTAGGTTCTTGGCTTTTGGTTTGAGTTATTTTCCAAGATGTTCGTTTTTTCGATAACTCATTTCCTATTCTATTTTAGTGTATTAAAATTTGTATTGGTTACTTCTGTTGTTTCAATTTGCCCTCAATATTTCTACTGTGAAAAATTTATCTGATTGACATGAGCAGGCGCCTCTTCGTTCATTTAAATGAAAGACTGAAATAGTACGTGCTGTACCGCCTGTTCTCACAGATGATAAAATAGAGCCGCGCATGTCGTCCCAGTGTTGAGAAACTACAACTCGGCGCTAATTTGTAAACAGTCTCAAGTTGCAATTGCCTGACTTGAGCATGTCCAACCTGATGTTCGAACGGGATTGTGGTGTCGGGAAGACCACGGTGGAGGAAATAATTTAGTTATTTCTATGGGTCAAAATACACCTTCTCTTGTAAGGCTAGCCAATAGAACGGCTTTATATCAAACAAACTTTATGACGTAAATTGAGGCATGTCGTTCGGCCAATAGTGGTGCCAGATTTAGGGCTAACAGTGTTGATGCTATATGAGCGCTGCTATTGGTCGGGGTGAGCGAGCTACTTAAAATATGATATAATGGTTGGAGCTTGTTACTGATATTATTTATCGCTACTTTTAGTAGGGTTTGAATAAATTTTCAGTTCTGACACTTCTTTTATTCTCTTCTTCATTAATTTGGGGAATATATTGGTTTTCGATGTGTATTAGGGATTGCTGGGTCTAAATTCTATCGACTGTAACAACATTCTATTGCAATTTACTTGCGAGTTCAATTTGATATTTAAATCAAATGTACCAGTCGTTCTCAATTTGAGTATCTTCATGGCTCGCTTCTATGAGATCCAAAACGGACGATGGCCAAAAGTTGACTTTATATTCTGCTATCCTTTCTGAAGTTAATTTATATAGATTTATTACTAGCCACTCGTACATAAAACAAATATCATCTAATTTGTTATTAGCTACAAAAGGCAAAAATGTTACTTTTTTAGTTTAATCGCTTGAAGTTTGGGATGATTGAATTTTTGTGCTTTCCTAGGACTTTGTACGTGTTACAAGTATGCGGGTGTTACTGACTTATGGATACTATGATTACAAGGGAGGGTATCTTGAGAGCAAATAAATGTTCGAGCCTTGATTATTTCTACTCACGAAGACCCTCTTGAATCAGAAAACTCGAAACTAATAGCAAACCTTTAGTGAGGCGATGGTACTGAGGCTTTGGGAGCTTTCGAGGTTCTAGGAATAATTGTATAAATTAACTGGCTGCTATGAGTAACTGAGCTGAGAAGATTTCATTATATTTTTTCAGCTTTTCATACTTCCTTACATTTTCTTGAAGAACTGTTGGACATCAGCTTTATTTTCAGGAAGAGGTAGACAATTAAAAACCGAAATTTTCATTGAAACTTCTCTCTTGGTTTCGTTTTTCTTGGTGAAGTTGGTGTGCCTTCGCCCACCGATCCACTGTGTGGTTGGTGGTACATTTCTTTTCGTCCGCTGATAAACTGCATCTATCAACAGCTGTACATGAACCACAATTGAAATTATTTTCAAGCATAGCAATTAAATCTGAACAATAATTTTCAAGCATAATAATTGAGTTTGAAGTATAATTCTCAAGTATAATAACTGAATTCGAAGTAAAGTTCTTAGGTATAGTAATTAAAATTAAGCTATAATTTTCAAGTATAGTTGAAATGCAGAGCAGTAGTGACCTCTGTGGGAATATAGTGCGTCGGCTCGTGCTTATCTCAAGGCCCCCTCGGGAGCGCAGGATGGGCGATAGCTTTAGGTTAGTTGTGTTTAATTATCCCATGCTACGGAGACAGTTGCTCCCAGGGGAGGTACTGTTAGGTTACAGCAGCTATACATAGGCCTTAACCATTTTGCTGCTTCAGTTTTCATATCTCTTTCATTATCTTTTCTTTGTCTTTTCTTCCTCTTCATCCCCAACGTGCTGTTTCTATGCGCAGGGTATATCCTTGCGGTAACCCACCGTGTGCATAGATTCCACGTTTTCCTTAGTGAATTCTAAATAATCCCTCTTTTTTTTTTTCTTTTTGGAAGCATCTTTGGAGTTGAAACGGAGCCTTAAACGAACTAAAATGTTGCTACTGCTGCTAGTTATGTCGAGGCTACTTTTGCCCCGATAATATTGAATAAGTCGACAGGTTGAAAATTTTCGATAAGCATGGACTAAATTCTTTAGACTGAAGGTTTTCAACAGGTGATCCTTGCAGTGCTGATTGTTTCGAGTTATATTTTTTTATTTATTGCTCTGCTTTTCATATCTAATCACTTCAAATTTCAATTGTGCAAAATGAGTTACGCCTTTTGCTCCATTTTAACCTTGTCAAATTCGCCGGTGATGTTCTTCACTTTAATCATCGGCATCAATTTCTAGGCTCCATCGAGCTGATGACCGACGGAGTAAAGCAATACCTTAGCTGAAAATCGGATGTGTATATTGTGCGTTGAGTTAGTGTTATGTGATCAGTTTTGAGAGTGTATTGCTTAACTAAATAATTTAGCGTGTACAGTTTGTATCTATGTTTGCATACGATAGTGTACTCCATCATTAACTGGAAAATGAAGACAATTCCAAAGAAGTTCATCATCTTTACTAAGAAACCGTGTCTCCATCATCTGTTAAGTTAATTTTAAAAAATCATTATATCTCTGAAATAAAAGATCAAAGTACAATGAGTGATAAGTATTAAAATATACCATGAGAAGCAAAACAAAGTATGTCAAAAAATACAAAAAATATATTCACCAAGCATGTATGAAATAAAAGTGTACAGGTAATGAAGATGTTTCTATCTATTTACTATTTGAAAAGGGTATGAACTGTCCGTATCGTTCAGATCAGGGTTTCGCTTGAAAAAATACAAGGACTCTACAATCCTTAGGTCATAAGCTGTCAAAGCGGAGTTTAAAAGCCAAAGTCTGCAAAAGTGGGCTTACGATGCGCTGACGTCTGAAACTGATCTTCACGTGACAGTCTAGGAAGGCTAAAGTGATGTTCTTTTCTATTTCCACGGTAAACCTAATTGATTTATGCTCAAGATTAAGGTAGTTCAAAAACTGCTCTACTTGTGACGGATGGCTAAAAAGAACAAAAGTGTCGTCCATGTACCGATTGAAAAACACTGGCCCAAAATCAGGACACTCGTTTAACCATTTCGCTTCTTGAAAACACATACTATAAAAATGTTGCCCAGTGATTGTGCTAATGGAAGTCCCATGCATGTCAATTTGTTGGTAAAATTTGCTTGCAAATATTTAATTAAGAAATGCATTATTGAAAATTCCAGGAAAATTTTGAGTACCTTGGTGGATAGACCAAGAAATTTTGAGTTACCCTCCGAAAATACCCGTTTTAGACAAACATCAATAGTTTCCTGAGGAGGGATATTATATAGCAGAGATTTTGCATAAAATGAAGTCATGGTCAAATATTTAACATAAATATATAAAATAATGAAGGCATCTACAGATGCTTTATTTCCAATCAAGCCTGATACATATTACCTTGTACATTGGATTTTCAAATGCCTTATAACTAACGCCAGGACGCCATGTCGCTTTCCCCCGGTCAAGACCGGTACCCATTTCAGACACCTGGGTAGAGTGGGGTATTGTGCTTGGAATTTTTCTCCTATACCCAACAGAGAAAATCGCCATCCAGCGCCACATTAGGAATGCATCTAATATTTCCACTAAATTTGAAAGCATTATCAACTGTATACTGATTTGTAGTTGTATCACTAAGGACTGGTACCAGAAGTTTAAGAAGGAAGTTCAAAATTAATTTTATTACGACTCTCATCAATGGAGGTTACAAGTATGTTCAACTTTCAAAATAGTTCATTGTGAATTTGAACTTTAATGCGCATATTTTGTAGCTAATAGTTTTTTGCTGGGTGTCATTATTTAGTAATTTTAGAAATTTATCGCAAAATAAAACGAGTCTGAAGCCATTGAAGAAAACAATTAAGTTCATTTATACTGTTCATTTCCGTATTTTGAGGAATCGTCTGAGAAGCTGCCACGGGAATAGAATGATTGTATGCCAAATATTTCAATTAGTTTCATTTGCGTGTCACTCTGGTAAATAATTTTAAGGTTGCTTTTTTCCGGTAAAAGGACACGCTTCCCATTGACGTGCGAGCCTCTTTGGTCACTCTTATGGTTGTGTGCAGCGCAGACTTCGTCGTACGTCGGATGACGTCACGAAATTTCTATATCTGAGTGGCAAAGCATCGGGGTAGAAGCAAGGAAGTTGGTTCAACTTCCTTAGGTAAAAGCTACCGTACCGGGAATTAGCTAGCATACCCATTGTATTCTGCAGTGCGAGATCATACCGAAAAATCCAATGTAGCTAATATCTTATGTTGATTACAAAATTGTGGACTCTGCTTCGACCTCTTATGACCTTAGGATTTTAGAATCCTCAACCACTTTCAAGCGAAACCCTGATTTACGGACAGTTCATACCCTTTGCTAACAGTAAATAGATAGAAACCTCTTCATTGCCAGTACAATTCTGTTTCCTGCATATTGGTACATATATTTTTCTATTTTTGTTTTTCTTTTTTGGACATACTTTTTTTTCTTCTCATGATGTATTTTAATACTTATCATTCATTGAACTTTGATCTTCTAGTTCAGAGACATGATTTTTTTTACTGATGATGGAGCTGGACTCTGAAACGTTTTCTTAATAAAGATGGGTAATTTCCACGGAATTTTCTTCATTTTCAAGTTTCTGGCATGGTTGCGAATGAAGCAAACTGCTGACCAGTTAAGATATTCAAGCAAAGTACTAGTGCACCTCGTAACGTTTACGCTCAAAAATTTTTTTACAATCCCAATTGCTCAATTTTGGAAATTTTTATTGTAACGTGCTCGTTTCCCCGTACGTGTATGATATGTGCTAGAGAATAAAAAATCATGAAACAAATTTTTTTTGCATTCGAATTCCGAAATGTAATAAATGATGAAATTTAATTTGAATTCCATACAAATAGTATTAACTGTAGAATTTTAATGGGTGTAGTTTGTACTTTTAAAATTTCAAAAATCAATTTCCTTAACTTTCACTTATGCAATTTTTATTTATTCTCTCAGAAGAAAGTGAAATGGTTTGATGGCGGTGACAAACTTAACCGCGAATAATTTATTCATTAACCCTATCCCCATTTTTTTATAGTACGTAGTTAGTAGAAATTCTGAGGTTTACGTATACTTTGTAAAACTGTTACTTGAAAGTAGTTTTGTACGTTAGCGAACTATTGTAAAAATTTTGTTATTCGAAGTTGTTTATGCGCATCATAATAGTTCATTATAATGATGAACCCAGATATGAATGAATTTTCTGAGTGATGACTGTTTGTTAAATTAAATTTACCCATTAAATGAGAGCAATAGCGACTGCTCAGTACCAACACAGGAGCTTGTTTTTATATGGCTAAATTTGATTATAAAAAAATAGAAAATTTTGGCTAAGTTAGACACAAATCTGGTTGCACTACCGCAGCAACGTACTCGACAATTCCGCACCTCATGAACATCAGACTCGGCAAACATTTGCAGCTTGACGTGACGGTTGAAGTCGAATATTTGGCATGTCCCAAAGCTTCGCACGTGCAATACGAACACCTGCGCTAAGTACTCCGGTAAACATGCCTTTGCAAATGGCGTCGTCCTCGCGTTATGTGTACTTTGCACTCTGAGTTCAGTGTTATAATTTGATGTAAGTTTCTTGGTGACCAGACCAAAAAGGTATTGGTCAACAACAAGTTGATAACTTTGAGGATATTTTTACTATTTTTTCCTCCATATTCTGTACGTACAGGTGCAATTGATCCATTCGTTAGTTCAGTTAGGATCCAAAATTTTATTATGTAGAAGTTTAATGCCATTCTATTTTACTCCTACAGGTTTTATTTTAATGTTCGACGTGTGCGTGTATGAGAATTAGTTGAGTATCGTTTAATATGGGCTGCCTTTAGTTCACATGTCTGAGTTTTGTATGTTGTTAAATTGGGAATTTTTATGAAGTCCTTGCTATGATAGAAGTAATTTTTTCGTGGGACAATCACAATTAGAGGTCATTACTGAGTGAGAACTCGTTATTTATTCTTCATCTTACAATTCAAGTTTTCAATAGTTACTAATAGAAGACGTAAACTCCCTATGATGGCTAGATTTCTTAAACTTGATAAAGCAAATGTTACATAAATGTTCTTTGAATTTTCATCTAAGGAATGTCAAACCTCATTGACTCGTCTGAAGCGAGTCTGTGTTGATCGTTCATTGGAGGTGTCCCGACAGATAGCAGAGTCTCCCACTTTCGCTAATTGAGCGAATTGATTTCTATTTCTGCTGTACTGTTGTGCTGCCGACTGCTTGCTCGCGTAAACATGCCGTTAGAGTGATATCTATCTGCTTCCTGGGCGCCGCTCTTTTTTGCGTTTGAAATTACCAGACACTTTCATTTGCTTTCGTATATCGCTTTGTCGCGGGGACTCGTGCGGTTTACGATGAGTTTCTAGTAATTTTAAATTATTCGTAACTCCTATTTAAACAGTAAGTTAAGAACAGTTCTTTCATTTATGTAATATAGATATGTGACTTCAAGTCTTTTCGAGTCTTAGTTTGTTCGGGTCTATTAAGATGAAGCTTCATTTTATAAATTTTTCCTTACTTTGTGTCTGCCTAAAGCTGTGGTGCTTTATTCACAAGCCACGATACTAAGACACTAGATATAGGAAACCTAAGCAAATCCAGGGCGATGTTGTAGATCTGGTCCTCTCTTGCGTGACGTCCTGGAAAAATTGAAGCTTGCGAGATTTGTTTTTTGTGTGCCCACATCGAGGTAGTTTTGCCCGTGTATTGGCAGAGTTAATGCATGTGTCGTGATAGTGCTTGCACCAACACAGCGCAGTGTTTGCACCCACAACAGCGCAGTGTTTGCACCCACACAGCGGCAGTGTTTGCACCCACACAGCGGCAGTGTTTGCTCCCACACAGCGCATTGTTTGCACCCACACACACACACACACACACACACACACACACACACACACACACACACACACACACAGTGCAGTGTTTGCACCCACACAGCGGCAGTGTTTGCACCCACACAGCGCAGTGTTTCCACCCTTACACTGTCTTCCTGAGGAAGTGTAATGCAGTGGTGGACGAATTCCTTAAGATGAGTGCCCGTAGTGCCCCACTTGGCAGCGTCCCCACCCACGTGTTGGTCTGTCTGTCTGTCTGCTCCCCGGTGACGGCCTGTGATGTTGGTCTGTCTGCTCCCCGGTGACGGCCAGTGATGTTGGTCTGTCTGTCTGGTCCCCGGTGACGGCCAGTGATGTTGGTCTGTCTGTCTGCTCCCCGGTGACGGCCAGTGATGTTGGTCTGTCTGCTCCCCGGTGACGGCCAGTGATGTTGGTGTGTCTCTACTCCTCGGTGACGGCCAGTGATGTTGGTGTGTCTCTACTCCTCGGTGACGGCGAGTGATGTTGGTCTGTCTCTACTCCTCGGTGACGGCGAGTGATGTACTTATTCTTGAGCGAGTGCACTGCGCGCTGCATGCTGTCTCGTGGCTCACCGGGACGAGAGGCGTTCGTTAATGCATTGTGTTCATGAACTGTTGCGCGTGCTTCTGCCAGATTAATTTCAGGCAACTCATATTTGCCATTATTTTGTAGATTCGGTGTATGTTCAATGTACTTTTCATATATATACTTTTGTCGTTCATATGAATATTCTCGTTCATAAGGTACATATACTTTTCTCGTTCGTGAGAAGTTTTTACGTTGTGAGGCCTTCAGTGGATTTAGTTTTATAGTCAGACGTGCCTTATCTAGGCTCAACGACTGTGCAGCTGACCTGGACAAGTGTCCTCGGACGTCATGCGCTTCATTATTCATTTCCATTAGTTTGTGATGCATCACTTGAAATTGAACAAGTGGATGTGTAGAATTTTTTCATGCCTAATTTATGAAGTAAAATTGCTTAAATCGTGATTAAGAATGCAGAGAAGCATATTATCTGTTAAAAGTTATTGTGAACAATGAAAAAATTCTGCAGATATTTTTGCATTTGTTTTTTAATTTTATACTGATCATTTTGACAGTCAAGGTAGTGCACTAAGTAATGTAAAATATTCTTCTACTCAGATTCTCTCATTTAACAAGAATATCATTAGATTCTTTCTTTTAACATGATGATCATATTAGCTCATGTGATTTTTCACGTGAATTTCTCAATTTTTTAGCAATTGATCATGTATACAAATAACTCCTGGTATTTTATGCACCATTAAAACGTTGTTCTAGCAACCGCGAGAAGTTACTGCAGGAGTAAATTGTGATCGCATTGACCTTCGAGTGCGCTGGTCTCAATCTGACATTTGATTTAATGAACCATGTTTCCTGCTCACTCATTAGTAGCCATTTTCCCTTCTGAAGTTGTTCGTCAATTAATTGACAGACTCGCATGTATTGGCAGGAATGTGATCTGAATGATCCCGCAGCCTGCACATGCCAAGGTGGCGATGGGTGCAGGTCTTTGGGCTAAAAAGTAAGAGTTTTTAAATGTTTACTTACTTGCATGTTTAACATGTATGGTTTTGGAATGTGGAGTTCATTACTGCTCAATAGAAAATGTGAAGTCTCGAGTTGGAGGTTAGGTACAGTAAGTCTTCCGTTTGTTGAAATAGATAGTTTTTGTTTTGTTAAGGTCCATCTTTCTGTTTCAAATTTTATTTTGTTTCATGAACCTTCTTTTTAACTTGTTTTTTTTTTTCTAAGAGGGGTGTGTGTAGGAACAAAATTAGTGTAAAGATTCTCCTTTCCTTTAGCTCCATGATAAAGGATGCATTCCCCTCTTTGGAACGCCTTTGTCGTTGTAAGGGAAGCTTAACGTAGCTTATCTAATCTATGCATGGAGTCTAGTAATTTCGTCTCGCTTTCCTTTGCAGGGAATTAGCGTCATTATATAACAACGACGACATTTTTCACAAGTTTTGGAATGCTAGCTAACTAAGCTAAGCTCGTTTTTCTTTTCGGTTCAGGTGTTCAATAAATATGCCCCCGGAAACTCCTTTTTCGATTTTAGCCTTTCTAAGACGACATTTAGTTTTCAAGAATTGTAATGGATTATTTGTTTTGTCCATTGCTTTTATAAACTGTTTGATCAATCCGAGTTTGATGTGCGAAGGTGGCAAGTAAATATTTCCTTTACTAGATGGTCGTGATCAACATTTCGAGACTAAAAGTTCCTAACCAAGACTAAAAGTTCCTCGCAGAGGCCAGTTCCCTACAATGCAATCATTGCAATGTTCATCTCGGGATCGTCTGTCCCATTCACACAGGCAGCAGTAGCATTTTGTATAGACCGACCGGGGTTGAAAATTTGGCCGGGGCCGGGGCAAACAAATTTGTCATGGCCGGGGCCGGGCCGGGGCCGGGGTTATCAAATTTACCACGGCCGGGGCTGGGGCCGGGGTTCAGACCGTGTCAGGGCGTGTCACGACGACGCAATGCATAACACCGGTTAGTTGCCCAATGCAAATTGAATTACTGTTGCGGTTGGGTGTATATTTATGTCAAGTCAATAAAGTTTTGTAGACCTGCAGTTGCAGAGCTTGTTGAATTAATTAATACAGAAACAATTGTTGCGATACAGAGAAAGGGGTGGGTTTAGGACCCCCTTTCCATACGCTGAGGGAATTCCAACCCCCACACATGTTATAGTATCATCCTTTATGCTTGCGTACACCTGTATACCAGACATGGAGAATAAAAGAATTTGAAAGATTAAGACACATTTATTTTTGAGATGAACACGTGGATAAACACACAAGGCATGGGAACGAAATGATTTGAAATGGCACAGCGGCGTCAATGAAAAATACGTAAGTTTCTACCGCCATAATATTTAAACACGACATCATACAAATGTGCTGCTTACCGAGCCTTCAAGTTACAAATACTCCCTCGTTGACAACGATTCACGCATCCACAGTAACACAAATCATAATATTTGCGAGAGTAACACATCACGATTTAACCTGGAATTGTGACACGGTGTCGAATCATACAACGGGAAGTCGATCCTCGACTAAATAGACACAATAAATCGGTTGCCTATAAAATTAGATGATCCTTCACGATACTTTGGAAAGCACTTATCTGTGTGCTGCTCTACATCTGAAATTGAACTTCAATCACCACCTAAAAGAGCTCTCACAACTATGAAACACTCGCACTTTTGATAATAAATGATTCACTGATGGACATTCACTGACGATGCTGTTGCTCACTGCTAATGTTCCGCGTCGTAGCTTTAGGTTTGCTGCAGGTGTAGGCTGATGTCTTGCCCGCGCTGCAGCGACGCCTCTGCCGCTCCCTCATCGTGCCGCCGGCATTCCAACTCGAGTTCACAGCCGCCGTGGTGCCTGGAGTGTCTTAAGAGTCTCAATGGCAAGCCACTTCACTGTAGATTTGCGTGTTGCTTTACGCATTGTGGGTGGACGAACTTAACTGTTTGCCATTTGCAATGTTGACGACTGCCGCTGAAGTTGACTGTGAGTTCGACCCCGATGCACAGATGTTGAATGCTCTTGGTTGAATCTCCGACGCGTTTATTCATGACGATCACCGATGCGAGGCTGGTTTACTTCGATTAGGCTTCCTTTGTAAGACGATGCTTCAATGACTTCCGACGTCCAACGTTATTTTATGTGCCTCGAATTATTAACTTTCAAGTTGCAGTTGGGTCTAAGGCCAGCCGACGAGGCTGGCCTATTGTGTAGAACACCCTCAGACGTCTTGCGCAGTCTCTCACGTGTGTTCAAAAATTCCTCCTCATGCTTCCTTCTACGGGCCTTATATGTGTTTCGCTTCCCTCTTTCTCGATCGTTCTCGACGCTTCTATTCTACAGAGGCAGCATCTGCAACCTTATTGGCGGAATTCTTGCTCGTTCTGACGTCTGGGACTCTCATTGGTGCGTGTTGAGACACACCTTCTTGCGTCATACCTTTGGCGCGCGGTGATTCGCTTAGATTGTGTGGGCCTCTGTTACTACGTCACATCCGCCCAACGCCCTCGAAACCCCGGCTTGCCTTGTGATACCTCTACCCCAAACAATCGCCGCTTGTTTTTCCGACCGAACAGTTAAGAATTGTCCTTAACACACACGTGCAAACTTTGGTCCACATTCTCACGCTCAAGAATAACAGTGATAACGGTTTTTACACATTTTCTTAAAGTATTTTGGCAAAAAAATATGAAGTTACGAGACATGTTTCCCAAAATCTTGTGAGGGTAGTATTTCTGGACAATACCCTCATCGCCCCAGAAAAATTTGGGCCAACTTGCAAAGTTGGTTCAAATTTTCACCCGTTAATTTTAATTATGACCGTGACATACCCCTTACGTTTAAAAATTAGAAAATGTTCATCCCCTTCTTTCAATTCCTTCGCTTTCCCCGACATCAGAATGTCCTTACGTATCACCTCATGATTTACCTTCTTGCAACACGCCTATGTTGACGCTTTTATAACAAAAATTCATTAATGCCTGACACACACTAAATAATTGAAACGCATTTCTTACACACATTATTTTAGTACGCAAATAGCAAAGAACACAGTAAAGGTACCGCACATATCCGACAACTTACACGCATCAAATAAAACACACACGACATATTATTCTCGAATTGCTCTCGGCAATTCATCGACATAGATAAACATATCAATTAGAGAACGAAAAATCGGCGAATTTGTTACAAGCAGAGACATCCTTTCAGCTTTCTCGGTTGCAATCCACCTAAAAACACAATCTCCAATGGAGGTAATTTTCCGACCTCAAGTTTTCTTCCTCATAATTATCATTTCATCCTTTGATTCAAAGTAGACGTTTCCTTGCAACAAACTTGCTGTTGCTCCTCCTGCGCGCCTAGTTACAGCTTGTGGTTGTTGTTCCTGTGACTTGTTGCTCCTCGGCTTGCTACTGATCCTCGGCTTGCTACTGATTCTGGCTTGCTACTGATCCTGGCTTGCTACTGATCCTGGCTTGCTACTGATCCTGGCTTGCTACTGATACTGGCTTGCTACTGATACTGGAGAGGGCCCCCTGCTGAGAATCGAAGTTACTGAAGCTTTTCCATAAAAATTCATCCTTGGCGTCACGTGAATTCGTGGAAAATTCCGTAGATCCTCGTTGCGTAAACTCGCGGACAAATCCTGTAGATTACGGCGTCAATACGCGTTGGACTCCCACGTCGGAGCTCATAAGCTCTTTCATTATAATTGTAGAAAATGAAGCACATTTATTTGCGAAGACCTTCAGGTTTTGTTCTCAGTCAGCTCGGCGCCTAGCATGACATCAACCCCTTAGGTTCGCGTTATAGTGCCAAGATCAACTTCCGTAAATACGCGTTTAATTGTCTAACATGGTTACTTGGTAATCGAGAGACAGCGCATTACATGGTCGCTCAACGTAAGAATGGTTCCTCGGTTTCCTTCAAATCTGCCTTGAGTGAGGCGGACGTGAGCTACGCGAAGAATTCCTCCATACACACATAAAATATTTAATTTCCGGTATCCTCAACCAACTCTAGACAAAGCCGAAATTCGTTCGACGGTGTTACTAATCGGTCAAATCACCTCACAAGACTATATGAACATTATTACACATGATGTACGAACTCGCAGGAGATTTACCTTGTAGGCCGAAATCCTGAATACGCACCAATAAAAAAAAAAACACATATGCATTGGGTATTGTCAAGGCGTCTAACTTTACATTATACTCTGCCGCGAAGGCTTTTCTAACGATCAGACATTATGACAACACCGACACACCAGAAAAATTACACATACATTGGGTACTATCAGGTCATCGGACTTTACGTTATACTCGGCCGCGAAGGCTTTTCTAGCGATCCGACATTCTAGCAATACCGACATACAAAGAAATGCAGAAATAAAATAGACATAACACAAATTTATCCGATTCTCAGCCCCAGATTCAGAGCAGCACATTTAAATGATTCCACGTTGCTCGACGACATCGTTCGTACATACGATTTGTATATATTCTTTCTGTTTCGAAGTTTCACCAACGTCGTTAAACAACGCATTAAGGGAATTATCACCCTAATGATTATCATGCCTACATGACAATGAACAAAAAATGAAATTAATGACGTATACCAATGATGTTTGAGAATGACCAGCGTCAGCGTCAACAACATTATGGGGAAAGAGTGATCAAGAAATTCCCACACCACGGCGCTGATACCTTCACCAGTTTGACTCAAATAACTCGTCATTTTGATACGACACATTTATAAATCAATGTTACTGATCATACTCTCTCAGACATTTCCTACTTTCAAATCCTACATTATAACCTCACGTAATACCACACCTAACTTCACGCACAAGAGAATTTTATAGCCTTGGCTCAGAACGGCCATAAATTACATAGCTTCGCTGCACCGCAGACTGTCACGCTGATTCTTATTGTCAAGATAAATTCCATGTATTCACTGCAATGCTTTTCATTTCAATTCTCACGCTGTATTAAATCCTTCTAACAGAAAATAAAGTCTCCATATGGAATATTGTACATTTCCGACAATGTGAAACGCTCATATTTCCGTGAAGCTAACTCGTTAACTTTGCCTAAGCAAGAACACACTCTCAGTGTTACACAATAATTCAGTTTGAATTACCGACGAGAATGGACAGCATCATTTAAGGTTTTATAAAAATATTAAATGCATTACGCTTGCAACTTCAAAAACGAAATTTATACATCGAGTATTGTAGCTGACTTCATGAAATTCTCACTTTGATACAGCAAAAATCCTCCTTGATACAGCAAATCTCCTCTTTAATTTTCATTAACTCCTTAGGAACAAACTCCAATTGGGTGGTATATTCCAGTGTTAACAAAATTATTAAAAGTTTCAATTCATCATGGTGAGCATCAACTTGAAGGTTCCTATTCTGGGCAATCAACGATTTAAACAAAAATGCGAGCTTAAATTCAATACGCGTTCAAACTGATACAGAAAAATTATTTTATCGGCGACCTGTAACCGTTTAGACTACAAAAAAAATTGCATTTAATCCACGTGTTTACCTTTTAAAATCTACAGACACTTAATATAATAAAATTCCTTCCTACCTGAAGGCAGCTAGGATTGAATAATCTTAAATTACTACGCTCTACTGTCGAATTCACATCAAAAGGAAATTTTCAAACATCATGAATTTATAAAAGTTAAGGAAGCAAAATTTTATGCTCAGTGAATTTGATATAAAGGTATGGATTAACTCATGTCAGGGTCGAAATGGATTGTATACTTGGCACATGTGAAAAATCACCCAAAATATTTAATGATTTTGGTGTATTATTATTGAAGCAATTATTTAAATTCTCACTCTGATGTACTGGAGCTTATCACAATGATCTTGTGATAAGAAGAGGATGACGAATTTACTTTACTTAACACACGAGCAGCGGCGTCATTTCTATCTAAGCAAATAAAATTAGACCACGAACTGAATGCGCAGCATCGTAGAAAATCATCACTTACTTTAACACACTACATTTAATTTTTATCCTAAGCACCGTCACTTAATTCATTCAACAATTTTGCAACAAGAATTTACCACCCCTTTGATAGCAAGGAAATTGATTCTCAAAATTCCCATTACTGCTTCTCAGCAGATGTCAATTTTATAATTGAAGCACTCAGATATCAACGAGTGAAAATATGAATTATGTTGCTGAAGCTGATTGGAGAAGCTTGACGCACACGAGGCCCAAAATTTTTGCAAATTATTTATAAGTGAGGTATCATTTAAAAGAAAATTCCAACTAGATTAATTACTGAATGTCTCAAAGCCCAGATAAATGTAAACTTGTTCCAAAGATTCTCTTAAGATGAGGCGGTGTTTGCTAAATTTACGGCGTTATTCTCCAGAGCCATCGCTGCACACCTAAATTCAGTTAAACCTAATAATTGTACACATGATATAAAATTCAACCAAAAAAAAATTTTTAGCACTCAAGAAAAATTTTATAGAACACAGCGTCAAGAAAATAGAGCAAGTATTCTCCTAGCAAACGCAGCAGAGCTTATCTACTGATGCACAATGATTATTTCTACTCATAACACATTCAACTGTAAATTTCCACTGAAGAATGAAGGACATTTAAATTTGATGACTCACTGCAGCATTTGACAGGATTTGATGGTTTTGGAAGTTCAAGAAAATTAGAAATGCTCAGGAAACCATGCTTCATTATTCTAAATAATTGGGGCTAGATTCGCTGTGGAAAGTTACATCAAGTCAACTCAGCATTATGACGAGCTTGAACACTTTGTGTAATACTGATGAAGTGAGTTTCTTATTTGATTTATAAAAAACTAATGTTAATGGATCACTCAGCTTCAAATGACTTAGTCTCGCTCGTTTAAATTAGCCACTTCAGGAGATGGTCTGGCTACGACCACAAGAATTTGGTTTATCGCCTTACGAGCAGTGTCCAGTGCCTGCCTGTCTCCTCAAACTCTGGGCCGTCAATTAGACGGCACTCAAAAATGCATCGAGAAAAATTTAACAGGCAGAAATTTCTATTTAACATTGAGCACTTATATGATTGAATTGACTGTTTGATCATTACACACACAAAAAAAATATTCGGACACCGCATAAATCATTTAAAAAAATTCACCCATGCTGAGAAATAGATATCACGAAGCACACAATCCAATTTGCATTTCATCCTGTTACGGAACGTGGCCAAATTATGCTGCCTCTCGGATGCACCAAAAAGAAAATGTGCCAAGAAGACAACGCTATCAATTGAACTTTGATTTAATATTTTCTCAAACAACATTAACTGAATTAACTCAGCGGCACGAGAAAACTGAGCAAAGATCTCGGAAAATATCAATTCCTCATAGCATTTCGAAATTAATGGCCATGGATAACACTTAGTCAAGTACACTTCAAATTAGGCGCTCAGATTTAGTCCGACTGCAGCTGCCAGAATCTCCATTTTATTACTCCGTCCTTCAACCGCGCGACCGGCGTTAGGCGTCGGTACAGCACGTCCACGGCACCGCTCTCTACGTTAGAAATTTTACTCCAAGTTGGAATGCCCACGAAATGACACGGATGAATTGTACTTGCAGAAAATTCTGCTTAATTATCGAGCGACTATTTGACTGAATTAAAAAAAAGAAGAAACAGATTTTTTAGACAACTGAAAATAATAAAAAAATCTCCATGTTGATATACAGACAGTACGCTTACATAGGACAATTAATATATATTTCTCCTGTTGCGATACAGAGAAAGGGGTGGGTTTAGGACCCCCTTTCCATACGCTGAGGGAATTCCAACCCCCACACATGTTATAGTATCATCCTTTATGCTTGCGTACACCTGTATACCAGACATGGAGAATAAAAGAATTTGAAAGATTAAGACACATTTATTTTTGAGATGAACACGTGGATAAACACACAAGGCATGGGAACGAAATGATTTGAAATGGCACAGCGGCGTCAATGAAAAATACGTAAGTTTCTACCGCCATAATATTTAAACACGACATCATACAAATGTGCTGCTTACCGAGCCTTCAAGTTACAAATACTCCCTCGTTGACAACGATTCACGCATCCACAGTAACACAAATCATAATATTTGCGAGAGTAACACATCACGATTTAACCTGGAATTGTGACACGGTGTCGAATCATACAACGGGAAGTCGATCCTCGACTAAATAGACACAATAAATCGGTTGCCTATAAAATTAGATGATCCTTCACGATACTTTGGAAAGCACTTATCTGTGTGCTGCTCTACATCTGAAATTGAACTTCAATCACCACCTAAAAGAGCTCTCACAACTATGAAACACTCGCACTTTTGATAATAAATGATTCACTGATGGACATTCACTGACGATGCTGTTGCTCACTGCTAATGTTCCGCGTCGTAGCTTTAGGTTTGCTGCAGGTGTAGGCTGATGTCTTGCCCGCGCTGCAGCGACGCCTCTGCCGCTCCCTCATCGTGCCGCCGGCATTCCAACTCGAGTTCACAGCCGCCGTGGTGCCTGGAGTGTCTTAAGAGTCTCAATGGCAAGCCACTTCACTGTAGATTTGCGTGTTGCTTTACGCATTGTGGGTGGACGAACTTAACTGTTTGCCATTTGCAATGTTGACGACTGCCGCTGAAGTTGACTGTGAGTTCGACCCCGATGCACAGATGTTGAATGCTCTTGGTTGAATCTCCGACGCGTTTATTCATGACGATCACCGATGCGAGGCTGGTTTACTTCGATTAGGCTTCCTTTGTAAGACGATGCTTCAATGACTTCCGACGTCCAACGTTATTTTATGTGCCTCGAATTATTAACTTTCAAGTTGCAGTTGGGTCTAAGGCCAGCCGACGAGGCTGGCCTATTGTGTAGAACACCCTCAGACGTCTTGCGCAGTCTCTCACGTGTGTTCAAAAATTCCTCCTCATGCTTCCTTCTACGGGCCTTATATGTGTTTCGCTTCCCTCTTTCTCGATCGTTCTCGACGCTTCTATTCTACAGAGGCAGCATCTGCAACCTTATTGGCGGAATTCTTGCTCGTTCTGACGTCTGGGACTCTCATTGGTGCGTGTTGAGACACACCTTCTTGCGTCATACCTTTGGCGCGCGGTGATTCGCTTAGATTGTGTGGGCCTCTGTTACTACGTCACATCCGCCCAACGCCCTCGAAACCCCGGCTTGCCTTGTGATACCTCTACCCCAAACAATCGCCGCTTGTTTTTCCGACCGAACAGTTAAGAATTGTCCTTAACACACACGTGCAAACTTTGGTCCACATTCTCACGCTCAAGAATAACAGTGATAACGGTTTTTACACATTTTCTTAAAGTATTTTGGCAAAAAAATATGAAGTTACGAGACATGTTTCCCAAAATCTTGTGAGGGTAGTATTTCTGGACACAATTATAGTAATTAAATAAATCGGGTGTTCTACAAAAATGTCCCCGACGTTTCAATTGATTCTATCTCCGCTTTAAATTAACATATTTAAATTGTCTTTTTTTCACAATGTGGTAAATTTTGTTTCCTTTTCGAATAATTTCATAGAATTAAAAGTGCGATTTTTTGGAAATCTAATACGTAAAATAAAAAGAAGAACCAATATAAAAGGGAACATTCTTTTAATGGCAAACGTTTCGTAATCTCTGATTCCATCATCAGTGCTGTAAAACAAGGAATAAAAAACGATGCTGAACAAATTGCGAAAAAGCTATAAGAAGTTAATATCACCATACCTACATCGGAAAATAGCTTCGCCTATCCATTGAAAATAATAACACAATTTCTCTTAAACATTCGAAGCCTTACGTACACATACACCTAAATTCTAGCAATCAAACCAACACACAATAACATCCACACAAAGTAACAGAACTGCACACACACACACACACACACACACAAACACACACACGGACACACACATTCCAACACACTTCTATTTACACAGTTGGGGCAATATTTAATATCATCGCGCTTAGATCATTATTTAGCTGAGGTCTATGGGTAAAAATGAACAATGATTCCAAAATTCTAAGGTCAAATTCCTCTAAAGTTCTACAAAGTATGGAGAAATTGGAACTTTTGAAAGGGTGGTTTGAACTATGGCAATGATCTCTGATGGCTGACTGGGAGGGAGATGAGTATGGACGGCCGATTCTATGGGAGATACCCGAGTGTTGGCTGTGACGAATAGATTGCTGGAGTGTGGTACTTCCAACATAGGACTGCAGGCAGCAATCACATTTATACAAGTAGACACAACCATTTCTCAGGCACTCTTCCAAACGTTCTTTCCTATTGAAAAATGAACTCATTTTAAAACTATTTCTATAAAATAGTAACATGTCAATGAAAGTAAAATGAGAGTGTATCAGAGATAAAAGATCCTTTCTCATCTCCTTGAAAAGATATCCCGAAGAAGGAGCTCAACGAAAACTTTCTGCTTTGGTGCGGTCAGAATTGCTCACGGAGAGGAAAGTTTTTTGTCTAAAAACATTTTAACCAGATTGTTAATTAAAGATACAGGGTATTTATTTTGTACAAGTAAATTTGTAATATATATCACTTCATCATGAAATATTTTATATGAATTTGAAATACAGGATGCCCTATGCAATAATGTAGTGACACTTGTTTTAATATAATCCTTGTAAATGCAACTGGAGAAATTGGTACATAATCCCATGAATGTAGGTTTTCTATAAACAGAGGTGGTGAACATTGAATTAGTTTTCTTTACTAGAACGTCTAAAAATGGCAATTTATCATTCTGCTCAATTTCTATTGTGAAATTTATCTTGGCGTGATATCCATTTATGTAGTCAAAGAATTTTAGGGCCTCTTCCTGCGAACGATACTTTCACAGTAGGTATTTCACAGTGGGGTATTTCACAAGGTGTTTCACAATAGGTATTTTATTCCTTGTTGTACAACACTGATGATGGAATCAGAGATTCCGAAACGTTTGCCATTAAAAGAATGTTCCATTTTATATTGGTTCTTCTTTTCATTTTACGAATAATTTAAGTTTTTGAAAATCGTTTAATAACCACTTTACAGTGATCGATTAACTGGAAGAGGCAGAAAAATTATTTGTTCAAAGGAAAAGTTTTAAATACAACACTGGTGATCTTATTCATTTCTCAATACCTACTGTGAAGGAACGCGTTTTCAAAACATCACCTCCATCATTAATAATTCTTCGACAACGAGTTGAAGGGTTTCAAGAACTAAAAGAAAACGGTGAAATGATCCACAAAACTCTTCGTTTAATAGTGGCTAGAAGTAATGCTTGCCTTGAGAGAAATGGTGGGCATGACGATGGATACTAAATTATTTTTTTATTCAATTTTTATTTAATGTATTGATTTGTTACTCTTTTAGGTTTTTATTTGTTTGGTTTTCTGGAAAGTGCAAAATTAGGAAGAATATCAATACTGTTTTGAAATGTTTTCCTTCGAAAAATTAGTTATTCAATCCGTTTCAGTTAATCGATGACTGTGAAGTTGTTATTAAACGATTTTCAAAAAAACATAAATTATTCGAAATAAATAATGGAATAAATAATTATGAAATAAAATTTACTACGTTGTGAAAAAATGAAAATTAAAATATGTTAAATTTTAGGCGGAAATATAAACAATTAAAACTCAGTGACATTTTTGTGCGATACCCGGTATAATGACTAAAAGTAGTGCGTCAGCAGTATGGGATTACTTTTACATATCGGTGAAGAGTGTAGAAATTGAAGTGTGCACCATTTGTGAAGCAAATATACGGCGAGGAGCGGCTAGTGCATCTTAGAAAACTTTCTCAACTAAATATTTATGGGGCCATCTAAAATCGACACAAAACGATCAATTCCTGGAAGCTGAAGATAAACCAAACAACGAAAAAGAATTGAACAATAGAAACAAAACGAACAAGAAGAAAAACTAAATGTCTATGTATTAAAAACAAAGACAGTTTAGGCTGCAGCATTGACAAAACTGCCGATTGTAGCAAGTCGTCTTCGTCTACTGGCAAACAGTTGACTTTAAAAGAAACATTTACTCAATCTAAAAACTGGTAGCCAAATAATACTGACCATATACATAGAGAGAAATTGTTAATTTACTGGCTTTGTGACGCGCTCAATCCTTACGACCCTGTGGAGAAAGAAACTTTTATAAATCTTGTAGGGTTTTTCAATAAAAAGTTTCAAGTTCCATCTGAGAAGGTAATTAGAACAAGACTAATTCCGGACCTCAGTATCCAAATTCAGTTTGCCATTTCAGAGGAAATACAAAGTAAATTAACGAAAATAGCGTCTTCTCAATAACTGCTGATATTAGGACCTCTCCAAGTCGAGATTCTTTCATGTCAATAACTGCGCACTGGATTATAATTACACTGGACGGTAGCATAGATACTGCCTTTTCTTCTCAGTGACTGCATGTTCTTGAGGATTGCAACGAAATCGCAAATCTATTGAGAAATCGTTTTAAATCTATTAAAAGACACGTGAATTTTTCACGTGCAGGTATAGCCGGGCACACTACGCTTTATTCACTTCAATTATTAATCCAAGGCAAGTTCAAATTAATCCAAGTCAAGTTCAAATTAATCCAAATTAACTTCCATTTAATCCAAGTCAAGTTCAAATTAATCCAAATCAAATTCATATCAATGCAAGTCAAGTTCAAATTGGTCCAAGTGAAGTTCAAATTAATCCAAGTCAAGATTAAATTAATCCAAATCAAGTTCAAATTAATCCGTTAATCCGTCGTTAATTTGAGCGTTTTTTGAATTAAAAATGTATCTGTTGGATGTGATGAGCAAGAAAAACGTTTTTCCTTTCAGCAAAGAATACATAAAATTTCTGCAGTATTAAAACAAGCTGTCGTAAAATGTGCTTAGTCCCCAGCATCAGGAGGCAGAGTGTGATTCAGATCTTTGAGCGGAGTAACAGATAGTCAATTATAAAAACTTCGTATTATACTACACATTAAAGTTGTTTTATAATTCTAAATTAATTGCAGTATGCATCCATTCAAATAATTATGTTCAAATGTACTTTTATGTTGCAGATACACATAGTATCGAGGATTTATTTACACTCATTTAAAGATTTACATGCCTGAAATTCCACTTTACCACATTTATGAAATAATTTGTGCATGCAATTACAAATGATTGCCACTGGACGATGTGTAGCTTTAACCTTTAAAATAAATGAGCAAATGCAATTCACTGAGTACTTATGTACGATACCATTTCATTACAATTTATATGAGTAAATTAGTACACAGAAACAATCTTGCAATAGCAATAAAAATTGTGTCATTCCTTCAAATGAATGGGCCTAGGCAAATTTGTCATCTCGATCGAAGAAAGAAATTGAAACTTATTTTTATAAAAATCGTTTGAACAAGCAAAAACATACTTCGTTGTTATATTTCTTTTAAAGGTTAAATCTACATATCATCCAATGGTAATCTTTCGTAGTTGCATGCATATATGATTTTATATATGTGATTAAACGAAATTTAACGCATATAAATCTCTATATGAGTAATTAAATCCTCGATACTACTATGTGTATGTGCATGTGTAACATAAAATTGAATGTGTAACATAAATATTTGAATAGATGCACACTGCCATTAATGTAGAATTGAGAAACAACTTTAATGTTTAGCTAATACGAAGATTTTCTAATTGATTTCTAAATGTTACTGCGTTCAAAGATCTGAATCACACTCTGCCTCCTGATGCTTGATACTTAGCACGTTGAATTTTAATTTAACTTGCATTGGATTAATTTGAATTTGACTTGGATTAAATGGAACTTATTTTGGATTAAATTGACCTTGACTTGCATTAATTTGAAGTGAAAAAGGTGAAGTAAAAACTAAAAACCCCGGCCAAAACCCCGGATTATGGCACTATTTTGCCGGGGCCGGGGTCTGCAAAAATTGTCGGGGCTTGCCGGGGCCGGGGTTGGCCGGGGCCGGGGCCGGGGCCGGGGCCCCGGTCGGTCTATAGCATTTTGTGAAGCCTGAGCCCCGTGAGCAAAGCAACACCTTCCGATTCAGCGCAAATTTTCCAATTATAATCATAACTAACTGATTTTATGAAAGATTCGGCTGATGTTTTCGTACGTCTCCTTCATATCTAGAGTATGTAATCGGTACTGATGACAACTCATTCCCACTGTCTAACGAGACAACTTTCAAGCTGGTCTTTTATGAGTCTATGGACGGTCTCCATTTGTCTGGCTAGGTCACATGGCATCTACAGTTCCATCAATGCATTTGAATTTGGGCACTACATAGCCGTTATCTCCAGAAAAAAGTAATTTCTGGGTTGATTACCTGGTCTTGTAGGAAGATTTTTTACACCCATTGAAAAGAGATTCCTCTGCTGAAATCGAGATCCAAGAAATTGAGATTTATTCTAATGTAACTCCAAATCTCTGAAAAGACCATTCAAATCTGACTGAGTAACGAGGTGATGTTGTCAATTAGTTACCTCAACTGAACGCTCTTCATCATCGGAGAACGTATCCTCAATTGATGGTCCAGGTTGTGGCTCAAAGTCTTTCAAATCCGTTTCTTGCAGTTATGTATAGGTTTTGGGGGGCACTGGGAGTGGCAAAGATTTGTTGTGAGGAACTGGTCTTAGAATTGGAGGGCTACTAGGGTACTGAATTAAGTGCTTACTTTTGCCACAGAACCCGGTAGTGGAAGTCACACAAAAGTAGCGATCTGTGAGATCACAGCGAGGTTTGCGCCAAACCATGGAACAGCAAATGACTTTGATTTACGGTATATATCTTTGAGCCACTTGGTCAAGCTGCTGTAACAAGTAGTGCAGCAAACTTTTGGAGCCCAATCTTTATCCTGATCGCCAACTTGACAAAGGAAAATTTATAAGCAGTTTTAAGAAGCGGAGAAAGGGGTTTTTGTTGCGTTAACTAAGTCAATTCCCCGCCACGGTATTTCCCCGCAAACACAGCAGAAGCTATTGGGATGAATTTCACACTCGCGTGTCATAATTTAATAATACATCAGTGTTCAATGTTGATCACAACTAACATTCACGTACTATAATTCACTTAGAAAAGCCGGAGTAAATTTTTTTGCCATTTTAAACAATTTAAACGACTTGAAAACAGAATCCACGTCTAGAACTACGACATGTTGACTCTACGATCGCTAGAGATGTACTAAGGGATTAGGGAAGATAAGAATTATAATTATTTATGATGCAGGACTAATGCAAGTTTACACTTGTCAAAGCATGGAAATTCCCGTGCGCGCGAGGTATTGAGAGAGCGCCAACGTGGTGCAGTGTATCTTCTGAACTGTTGCTATATATTTTATTATTGTTGCTTTGTATAAACTAAGATTATTGTCGCTATATGTTGTTGCTATATTTTTTATTACTTGGGGGTGTTCTTGGGGAGGATGAGAGGAGCTGGAAGCTGGGATGTGCAGAAAATATGGGAAAAATTGGAAAAAAAATGAAAAATCGATAATTTTCATGAATATTTTAGGAACTTTAGAGCTAAAATCCCCGCCCCCCCCCCCCCAAAAAAATGCTTCCTTGCTCCCACTGTTCATATTTTAGAATTTTTCTCCTCTCTTGCCCCCCAGAAGAATAGTAGACTAAAACAATCCTTTTATTCCCCCAAATTATCGAAAAGTGATAAAAATCGGTGGAAAGGGGGGCCCCGAACACGGTGGGTTATGAGGAAAACGGAGATCATATTCAGATTCAAGAAGTCATTTTACGTAAGAATCAGCATGAATGGTGTCAGGGCCGATTTTCATGCAGACCATTGTAATAATATAAGGCTAAACTTAATCTCTAAGGTGCGTGAATTAATATACGTACTTACTCATTGGGGCAGCAAAACGACTACTTTACTCGTGCCGTGTCTCATTTATCAAAAAATTTCATGTCAGCTTTCAAATCCGCACCTGCGCTGTATCCTCTGTGATTTCATGGCAGAACGTTACCAACGTTAGGGATGAGAAGGTCCCGAAGTCGATCCCGTTTTTGTGTGGTGCATGTACTGAAGCCAGCAGTGATATAGAAAACCGAGAAGGGGTCAGCACCTACTATTATCTTCTTTAACTTATATCTTGTTTCATGAACTTCTTTCTCAACATACTGGCACCCATGCTGCTTGTACACAGATTACGCGTTCCTCAACTTCCTCTCTTTGGAGCGCTTACTGGGGAACCCCTGTGATTTAATGTGTTTGCATTTCATCATTCTCCCTTTCGTAAGTTAAGAACTGGAAAAATATTGTAATTACTGTCAAAGCGAAATTTATGTGTTGCAATCTATAAAATACTATTCAACCCGTCGCTAGTCATTGGCTCCAGCCAGCGCACAACCCTACTCATTACAGACGGGATCAATCCGTTCATTGGTCCGTAGCTACGAAGTCCTAACTGCGTCATGGATTGTTGGGGCCGCCGTCCTTCGGCATGTGTGTGCGGTTGTGCCCAGCAGACAGCCTTGCTCCTCCCTCCCGCATATTCTGTCGCTGTCTAGCTCTCGCTACGTGCGTTGCCGTCAACATAACAGTGCATATGCAAGCGTATAAAGTGGCGTATCACGTGCTGTGGCTTCATTTAGAAGTCGGGGTCCGTCTCGAAATGTGTGGCGAAGTTAGCTACTTTTGGTGATAGAGAAAGTTCTATAAATAGGAGTTGTGTTTTTAGTAATATTAACTTTGTTAGGCGGTGTGTGCCAGCGTTGACTGCTATATATGTGCGATTCTATACATCGAGTGAGGGGCATCCGCGATACCAAAAATACTGCTAGACTATCTGTCGACTTTGATGCTTTTTGCGGTTGTTAATATAATTATAGTGCTATGCTTGGAAAGTGTGTTTGTTCAGTCACTCATTTTTTGCTTTCATGTTTGTTTTACGCTTCATTCGAGATTGGCTTCGCTATCCAGTACGGTGTCTTATAGCGATGCATGAACGTTCAATTATGGTTGATTACGTTGTTTTGGAGCCTATTCTTCGTTTTAGGGATCGCATGATTGTATTCTGTGGGGCTGCCGTGCTCGTTGAGACCGTTGCTCTTGTATGGATGGTGCCCGGTTCTGAAGTTACCTGCTCAAGCTCTTACTTCTACCCGCTTATGAGTGGTGATTGTCGGTTTGAAATATCTGTTGTTAACATCGGATAAGGGAACGTTATGATCTTGTTCGTCTGTCGCGTTTTGTTAAATACTTTTTGTTCTTGCGCTTTCTCACTCATTGTTGCGCTTATACGCTTCTTGTGAGCATTTGTTTGCTTACATCCACGTTTTCTAAGGCACTTACGTGCAAGTACATTTCGTCGAATTCTTACGTACGTATGCATTTTTGGGACAAAACTAAGTACGTCTGGCTGAGCCTTGCGCACGTGCACGTTTTACTGGGCACTCGCGTCTAAATAAGCCTTTTTGGGTAGTCAGGTACCTGCTTAAAATCAACTCTTAAGATGGCTTTTCCCTTATGGGGTCATCAAACATTTCTCGGTCCTGCTACGTGTCTAGACTAGCCTATGACATAAAAAGTGTGTCAGTGGTGTGCCTCTAGGGTCGTCCGTCTCATCTACGTCGCCTGGCTGTACAAACACGCTATTGGGCTGCCGTTGAATGGCCGGCGTCAGAGCGCCAGACCGTCTCTCCATATATGTACTTCTGGCTGCTTTTTGCCCTGTTGTTGCCCATGGCGGTAGACGCGATCTCGTCCGGCACCAGCGGTGTTATTTCAGAGCAACTGGTTGCCTCTGGAAAATGATGCGGTACGGTTATTTTGGTCGATGCTTGCAAGCGGCTAAAGGACAACGTCAAATCTCGTGTTCTTGGCAAAATAACAAGTACAAATTGAAATTTATACTATTGAAATAAGATTTTTATTGCTGCTTAGTTTTGACTGACGAAGGAATTATTATCTGGTCCATTCTTCCTCAGTGCTTGCTCGAAGTTCTGCTAATTTATACCTTATGTTTGATGTCGTCAAGATTTCCAATGTTAGTTGCAGGTACTTTAACTTTCGCTCGATTTTGTCTTTTTTCGTTTCTTCAAAAATGCTCGTGAATTTACCGGGTTAGTGAACCGTGTAAAGATTAAAAAATTTACGCTAGTCACATTTAACTCATGATGCAAAAGCATTATTGAGTAAAACTTGTGATCCCCGAAAATGAACAGTAAGAGGAGTAAACCGTAAATGAGCTGCAATCAACAACTACCTAACAACTGATGCATCAGAGGTAGCTCATCTAATATTTTAACTCATCCTTGATTCTAAAATTTATTTTGAATGCTTCTAGACAATTTTTGAGGTTTAAGTTCAAAACTCTACTAGACCAATGAGTTTTGTTTCACACCGATGTATGTCATCTTTGAAGAATGTCACAGCGCATCAAAGCTCCCCTTCTGTACTGCCAACTTGGGGAAAATTGACTCTCGTGAAAATAACTCAGATTCAACTTCCGATGTCCTAGAAACAGAGAGGCTCCCCTAATTTCAGGGCACTTTGTGACATTCGCTCTGATGATGACCTATATGAAGTTTAAAGCTTGGCTGTAAAACTCAGTTGTATTGAAGAGTTATAGATTTGGAACTTCAACATGAAATCTATAAGGCCGCTCTTCGTTATATATAGCGAGACAATGCTAAAAAAACGGGTGCGTGTCTTTGCTTTCGATTTTTTTTTTCAGTTCAGTTGCGTGCGCCAGAGTTTCAGTGCCAGAATGAACCCGGAAATGTTTACGATCACCTCAAAAGTGACAGGTTGCATTGCCAGTGAACGGCTGCAATTCTGTGCCAGCCACATATCGACTTAGTATAGATAGCCAATTGGTTGTCGTCTCTCTAGCTCACTGATACACTTGAACTTTCGGCTTGCGTAAACAATGCAAGCATTTTACATACTTGGCTTGGCGTGAAGTGCTGGTAATATTCAACATCATGAATAAAAACATAGCAAGCATTTTACATACTTGACTTGGCGTGAAGTGCTGGTAATATTCAACATCATGAATAAAAACATAGCAAGCATTTTACATACTTGGCTTGGCGTGAAGTGCTGGTAATATTCAACATCATGAATAAAAACATCGCAAGCATTTTACATACTTGGCTTGGCGTGAAGTGCTGGTAATATTCAACATCATGAATAAAAACATAGCAAGCATTTTACATACTTGGCTTGGCGTGAAGTGCTGGTAATATTCAACATCATGAATAAAAACATCACAAGTATTTCACATACTTGGCTTGGTGTAAAATGCTGGTAATATTCAACATCATGAATAAGCTCTTGTTTTCTAGAGGTATTTGTGTGCCAATGAGTGGTAATCCTAGTTCTAATACTGGCTGAACTCAACGTACTTGGTAGATCTGTGCTGAGAGCCAAGTCATGTCGTTTAAACTTAGTTTTGAGGTTGACAAAATAGTACATGAAATATATGTAATTCAAGCTTCGTCTTTAATGTATATCTTTTCTGGGGCAGTGAAATCTTGCAGCGTTCGAAAATAATTTTACAGCTCTTAATGTCTTGAAAAGAGTCAACCAGATTTGGAGTCCACTATCATTCAACTAATGTTTTTCCTTCATAATTATGCAATACAAGATGTGTTCACCTTGGTGAATTACAAGTGACAGTGTCATTGTGTTAACCACTATAATCGCCATGCTGTAATTATTCTATCATAGTCTTCAGCCAGTTTTTTCATAAAAATGCCTTTCTTAAAACAACGCTTGCTTCGTCGGAAAGGTGCTTTTCTACGAACGACCCGGTTCTCTTGAGGAGCAGTGTTCTGAGAAGTGTTTCTCGTTCGCTGCTTGCGCTTACACTTGTTGCATCGCTCTCTGATATCAGGGTTTTTTATTAAATTTTCTCCGAGGATATTTCAAGAAAGCTTTCATTCACTGCATCGCTTATCTTAAATTTGGGTCAATGTCGGAACGTCCCAGTTTAGGAATTCTGCAAGTAAATATTCATGATATCTTCCATGACATTCATCGTACAGTCGGTCACTGAGCTTGGGAGATAAGATATACCAATATCATGTCATTGCCTTCAACTCATGTCTTATTGCTAATTGCCACGTCAACTCTCTGGCCTCGTTGGAGTGATAACAATTTTAATTACCTGCAATACACGTCTTATTAAATCACTTACGTTTATCTCTTCATGAGTTTTTTCAGTTTTTCTTTTGTATTTCCGTACGGTGAGGGTAATCTTTTACATTAGTACATAGAGTATAATTATTTTAATATATTCATTGCTCAATTTCCTTTATTAGATGTGCATCATGAGTTGTAGAAAAAAAGTTGAATAATCTCATTACCTCCCGACATTCATGTGTGTAAGATTTCGTGATTACCAGAGCAGACAGTGGCATTTTCAGTTGCAATTCCTTGCTAAGGTATCTATTCAAAATAGAGTTTAAAATCACAGAGCTATCTTTAATCTGGTTTACAATCTCAGTAAAACCTGAACTAAATGGGGTTTATAATTCCGATACTTACCTCTGTGGGGAGTGTAATCGCAATTTTACTTATATCTGGCATGTAATCAGAAACGTAACCTGTACTTGGTCTATTATCACAGTCCTGATCTCAATCTTAGATACAAATATTTTAGAGCAGTGGATCTAAATTGCAGAAAAAAAAACAGCTCGTTATCGAGGATGCGGTCTGCCGAAGACCTATGAATGCGCTGCTTCGCCATCGCCTATTGTGCTGCGGTGCTGCCAGGAGCTGTGTATTCTTTTCGCTAGGGTTTCAGCTTTCAATAGAAATTGACGGAACATCGATTGCTTTTCACTGCTTCCGGTGTTTGTCGAACTGTTCTTTTGTTGCATGCCGAAGCCTAACTTCTTTCTTTGTGGTTACTCTGTTAATGAAAAGATTTTGTTCTTAAGCGTAGAGAAAGTTTCACTTTTTATTTAGTGGCTTATAGTTGAGAGCGTAATGGCTACTGGTGAGCTAAATATTCAGTGGTTTATTTTTTCGATGTTTTCCCTTTCAAATTTTCAATTTTTTAATAAATTTTTGTAAGATACTGGTTTTAGATTTGTTAATTGATCAGCTACGTTTATTCATGGAAAGTTTATGCATTGACGCTTATACGAGATTTTACGTTGAAAATTAGTGTCCACAACATTTCAAAACTGACTCTTTTCTTTACGGAATGCATATTACATATTCCTCTTTATTTTGGACGATTTTTCCCGAGTGCTACGGTTTTGAGTGCGGGTTATGGCAGCCGTGAAGCTGAACACAAACGCAACAGTCTTCTCCCTCATCTTGGATGTCCTTCTCTTGGTTGTCTGTGCTACTCGCTCTAAGAAACTAAGCTTTGCGCTGGACACGTCGAAGTGTAGACTTTTTGGATTTTATTTCCACACAATTGCTCGGTAATAAGTGCGATCTTGTGCCAACGCTGGCCTTGACACGTTGTGTTATCATCGGTTGTAAGTACGTCCAGTTTGAGAGCATAGAGATAGCACGTTCTCCAAGGTCGAGTGTTGCTATTTTCAGTTAGATGTGCAAAAGCAACTATGTTGTTCGAATGGTCCCCAGTATGTTGTGCTGGGTGACTTATTTGCTCCTGAATTATTTTTTCATGTCGAACAAGGAAGAAAGTTGTGTGGGTACATTGTTCGGGTTGTATTGGGAATAACAACATGAGGATTATTCATAGATAACTAAATCGCAAACTTTCCTTTCAGCTGTGCAGTTTCGAAAAAATAACATTTGTTGGCTTTCTGTGCCTCTTTTTCATTTGTATGCAAGTGGTGAAGAGAGGTAACTACTCGCGAAGAACGAGAAAATATCTGGTGTAGGCCAGAGACTGTGGTGTCCTGCTACCTGCATTACTACGCTCATCATGCCGACTAAAGTGGGGCGTCCGAACCCCGGGCAGGTACAGGAATAATCTTTGTTACTCGTATCTATGGCAGCGATCCTCGTGTGGGAAGCTCATGTGGTTCTTCAGAGTGAAACTCCATTTTTATAATTTTACTCTTGCGCTATATCTTACTGCTTGGACGACGTTTGCTTTGTGCTTGTTGGCATTGGATTGACCATGAAGTCCTTCATTTAGAAGAAAAAATTTAGAATCAATGGACGCCGAACGGATTTTTGTCCAAGTCATTAAGCGAGATTGTTCCCGACATTTTTTGTGTGTACCAAACTGTTGATAACGCAAAATGAGTGCGTCCGTTATCACCCCACCCTACGTAAGTTAAAATGTGTAGGGAGATATAATGCGTGGCTACAAATTAATTACTGTATTCATCCGAAATGAAAACATGAACGAACCTCTTTTCTTATGTTTCTTAGAATATTCAAACTTTATTTTGCATGAATTTGTGTAAATTTTAAGTCATTTATTTACGAGGAAATTCGAGTACTGCGAGTCTTTAGTTTCACGGATTTTGTCGTGCATCAGAGCTTCAAGTCGAATCTGTCGCAGTTTCTTGTTAGTGATGTATGGAAAGTGTTGCTACTGGTATTTAATATAAATGATAGTGAATATTAGCGCGTTTGAATTTGCTACGTCTGTCGTCTAAACAATTCAATCTCGATTGTCTGGTATGAACATTTGATCGAACTTATCGCCTCGTGCATAATTTAGACTGTTCATAACTAGGCTTCCAAGTCTTCAAGTAGTAGTGAAGACATTCATTTTAGCACACCAACCTATTTCCTGTGTTGTTTGAAATTTTCGTTATTAATGAGTTGGTTCGTTTTTTCAACCCAATAAAGCTATATTGCTAGCTTCAACCAAAGTAAAATATTGTCTGTTATGATGCAGTCGCAAGTACGTTAGCAAGTCATGCGAGCCTTACCTAATAACTAGATGACCTATACTTTGATTATATTTATGACTACTGCACAGTGAGCTCCCTGCGTGTCTGGTCTGCGAGTTGAGCAGATCTTGAATGAACCTTGATTGAGTAGTCGGCGAGACGAGCCGGCTTTGGCGGAAATGGCGAGTTTATCTTCGTTCACTTCAGTTTAGGAATAGAATGTATATTGAGGTGACTGCACCTGAAGCCTGTGAGTTTGACGCCCTCGCACTCCACTTTGCTTCTTGTGCGCCGTGCAGAGCAGCCCAGCGTGGCTCGCCTTGGTCCGTCCTTGTAACGCGACACCCCAACTTGTTTGCGCGGACACCGCACTAAACCACTCACTGCCTACGACCCCAATTGTCCTCCAGTTCACTTTTGGGGCTGAATTCTTCTCGGAATTTAGGTATAATCATGGGTAGTGTTGACTGTTAGCTTTCTCCAATATTAGTTTCATGCAATTTTGAACAAATGACGTATGGGGTAACCAGTGAGCCCTGCTAAAGTCTGATTTTGAACAACTACCTCTTGGGAAATTTTTTGGAGTTTGTCGAAAAAACTCAATACTGAATTTAGTGCGATTTTATTTGTATTTGTATCTTTGTTTTCTTTTTTTAGAACTATTATCAGCTCATGGTTTTTATTTTTAATATATTGTGTGTATTTTATTAGTGAAGTTCATCTTCATTGTTCATCTGTGTATATTTTCTATGCCGCCAATAGTCGTAAAAAATCTTTTTGAATGTCAGTAAGTACTGTTAGAAAATTCTCGCATTTGAGACATTTAATTGGCCATTGCTCCGAATTTAGATTACCAAAATGTTAAATAGAACCTAATGCAGTTCAGTTTTGTTTTGTCTGCTCTGTATACGGTTACCATACGCCACTTACTAGTTCTTATGTTCATGTAAATATAGCTTGAGATTCTTGTCGTGGAATGAGTGCATCAACCTACTCGCATTACACGCTGTGATCTACACGACGTAATTAGAGACGCTTTGCTTTTCTGGTAACTTTAAACTGTTAGTGCTGGTGTGTCGGGGCAGGTTTCATCAAATCAGCGAGCTTTTTTCTGTTCAAAGCCATCATACATTGTAGAGTTATCACGTGGAGCATCTTGAAGAGTGGCAACCGCATCTAATGGTCCTGGTGAAGGGGATAAGGGCGTCGAGTTAAAGACGTATGGTCTATTTTTAGGATCTCAAAGTCGGTCTGCTGAGTTTTTGTACCTGGATGCTGAAGGTCTTGGACGTTATTTTTAGCTTTATACAAGTTTGGGGCTTGGATTCTCGAGCTGAAGTCTGCCAAGGATATGCGTGATCAATCATGTCTGATGAATTAGTGGATTTAGTCTATTAAGAGATGCGAACTCCTAAACGTTTTACTGTTTTACTCCATTAAAAACAATCTTCACCAGTGCAGACAATGTTACTGTGATATTTCTAGTCCGCTCTCTTCTCGGCACTGTAACTTTGCCTGTCTGTTTTTTCGAGGATCCATCTTCATTTGTCTCTGAAGACAAAGAATTTAACTTGATATTAAAAAAAATGCTCTTTCTGTCACCGTACATGCCTCTCTGGGCAGAAATTAGAGGACAATTCTAGAGCAAATGCTTGACAGCTACGTTATTGCAAAGTAGGAGATTTGAACCGTAATCGAATAAGAGAAGGAAAAGCTTTCCATTCGTAGCGAATGATATAAATTGATTAACTACGTGCTATATTAAATATTCGCGTCAAAACTGCTTAGTTTCTTAATTTCGCTCTGGAGATAAGCCCAAATTATCAGAGGCTGTGTTTTGAATTGATGAAGTCTCTGAGTCTACTGCTGAGATGTATCTGATGATAAATTATTCTTCAGTACATTATGAGCACATAGCGCTTCTTGGGGACACGTTCGCGTCTGAGCTACGCTGATGGAGGTATGCGTGTAGTGTGTTATCGTCATTGTGCTGGGAGGAACTGGCGCGCTTCATCGGTAACCCTAGCTACCCTCCGGAAAATCAGCAGCACTTTCTTGCAGGTGCCTGTTGTGGTTTTGAATTTCAGTTGTAGCAGTGTTTTTATTTTCTTCATTTGATACTTTTCATTATTTATCGTGATGGAGGCTTGCATGTCGTGCAGTCGTGCAACCAAACTCCTGCACGAGTCTCTTTGTCTTCTTCGTTCTCATTCATCGTGATGTTCACGCGTTTTTTTTGCCAGCGTAGTGGGCTGTGCGAACCGAGATGCTGAAAGCATGGGCCACTTGATTCTTAGTGGCAGTAGCCTTAAATCTGCGGAAACATTTATTGAACTATCAATAAATAACGACAAGTTACTTTGCTGAGCAATATCCATAAAACAGGGTTCTCTTTGTACCTCAGATATCCTTGTCAGTACTGTAAATGAATCGTATCGATGCGCGACGTTTGGTCTCTGCTTATGTCTTGAAAATCTTTTGAGTCAGTCTTACATTGTTATCATCATTTACATGCATTACCTGCTAAGGTATTTTCACATTGAAGCATATTTCAATTGAATTGAAGCATATATACAATTTACTGGTGGGCAGAGGCTTGCCTGACGGCGGACGAGAGCAGTTTACAGAGTGGGAAGCAATTAAGGTCCAAATGCGCCTATGGACCAGCGCTTAAATGAACAACACACGTAATTCTTTACAATTCTCGAAATTCTAAATCAAATTTGTGTAAATTTTAACATTTTCTTCTTTCATTTTTCATAGTTTTTTATTCCAAATTCTCGCGTAAAATGCATTTATTGACTGTATTTTGTGTGCTCCCAGTACTCTGCGATGCCGAAGACAGCGATGACGGCGAGCGAGACGACGGAGCCGCTGACGGGGGCGGGCGGGGGGGGACGCTGGGGGCGAGCGCGTCAAGCTCAAGAAGGAGCTGGGGCTCGTGGAGGGCGTCGCCATCATCATCGGCATCATTATCGGGTCAGGTGAGCCGTGCTCCTGTGGCAACCACTGGCAACAGCAACAGTCAAGTGGTAACCACAGAAAGAGAAAAGATAAACATTGGTTACAGTTCAGAAGCAGCGACATAAAGAGATAAAATAGATCGTTCGTTTCCAGAAATTAAGTATATACAAAATGCGAATTTATACTTTTAATTGAAAGATGGTAGTAAATAGGGTGTGAATATACCACAATGATGTGACGTGATATCTATTTTTTTGTGGCGACGCCTGGCAACAGCAACGGTTCTGTGGCAACCACACAGGCGAAAAAAAATAACTGTTTTATTTCCAGAAATTACGTGTGCAGAATGCGAATTATTACTTTGTTTATAAAGGTGGTTAGTAATAGGTGGTGGATAGATATACCCCAATAATGTGATGTGATATCTATGTCTGGGGTTGAACATCTGTGAGCAAATCAGTAAAAATGTACTTATCAGTTAGTTTGCTCGAAGTTTTCAATATGAACTGGAACGCTCATTTAATCAATTGTTCTTGTGTTTATTTTTGTTCCACAAGTTTCTTTAAAGAATTTACCCGAAGTCACCTAAAAAAACCCCGAATTATAGAACAAACCTCTATAAAAACACCTTATGAAACTTTCAGAAAACTGCCATTGGAGTAGGTTTTTTCCTTTTTCTGTTTTATATTTATACACCAATTTTTTTCTCAATTATTTTTCAATTTTATTACCTAATTACTCACTCATTACGAAGCAATGATAACTTTATTTGGTTGAAGTAATGTGTAAGGAAATAATCATTTTTTTTTGACCGCGAGTGTCTATACAAATTGTCTCAAGTATTGGATCTTTATCAGCCTCTAGTCAATTGTACTTGCTCTTCTGCACATAATCAATCACAGAAAATACTTATTTCATCCTGCCTAAAACATGCTAGACACGTATAAAATTATGCAAATACTAGGCAGAAATTTATCGGTCACGTGTTCAGTGTTTTTTTTTTAATTAGATTCCGCTAGTTTTCTGGTCTTATAGAGGATAAAAGTAAATCACTAAATGTGTGAGTAACATTTCAGTAGGGTTCATTTCTTCCCTCGAATGAACTAAATAAAATAGATCAATTTTCTTCAGAAATATATTGTCTCTAATCAATTTCCCTTTTAAATATTTTGCGCATCCTCGGTTTCGCTTCTAATAATTAGCGTCATTTTAGTGTCTCGGCCAATTATCTAGATTGAATCTTGCCCGAAGTTCCCACCTATTTATCCCACATATTCCAACTTCGCTCGCCAGCACTTCACGGTCAGTTCCACCCTCTGATGTTGCCACTCATGAGGATGGTGATTTGAATTTTGGTGGCCCGCAGGCATCTTCGTGTCGCCGAAGGGTGTGCTGGCGACCACAGGCAGCGTGGGCATGTCGCTGGTGGTGTGGGTGATCTGCGGCATGCTGTCCATGGTGGGGGCGCTGTGCTACGCCGAGCTCGGCACGTCCATCCCCAAGTCGGGGGGAGACTACGCCTACATCCATGAAGGCTTCGGGTCCCTGCCCTCCTTCTTGTTCCTCTGGGCCGCCAACCTCATTTTTGTGTGAGTCTCAAACGCGGTATTTTCTCGTGTCTCCATTTGTATCGCTCGCTATCTCTGTGAACGCCAGATGTTTCTCTATCTTAAAATATGAGTAACTATAAATCAATGTGATCTAGGACTTGAGATTTTTAAACCATTTCCCTCACCTGTTCTCTTACATTGTATTATTTGAAAGTATAAATTTGTTTTGACATAAATGATGGTAAATGTTAATTCGTTTTAGACGTGCGTCTTGTACAGTGCCTTTTTTTAAATTATGATGGCCAACCCATTTTCATGCCGTATACAAACAAAACCTATATCGGTAAAATTAAGGTGCGATATCTTTAAATCAGCACGTTCGCTTTGACCTGTGCTCCTTATATTATTAAGATTTAATTGTTGAAAATTTTGTTGAGGAAGATCTATTACTTATTTTCACTCATGTTCCCAAAACATTGGTTATTATCGTGCGCGTTCATACGCCAACGTTAAGTCTCTCCCGCTCCAAGCGTCCCTGTATCAGCGTCTCTCAAGAGAGTGTTTTAGATCTTTCCGATTTTTCCCAACTTATTTCAATCTATTAAGAGTACATTTTTCAGATATTTGAACAAACCACAGTCATGGATATGCTTTAGAATATTTATTGATGTATTTCCACCGATTATATTAGAATGACCTTAATATTGATGAATTTTTCAAAACCATTGTGTTGACTTTCTTAATTAAATTTTTGGTAATATGTTGTTTTTTTCCGGCTTGTTTTGCCGGAAATATTATGTGCAAGTTGGCCTTCAACTCCTAGATTTTGTATGAGTCATATGTTTTCGCATTGTTTATGCCCTGTTTTTTGTGTGTGTCAGCATAAGTGTTTATTTCTTCTTTGTTTTTGGGTGCCTGTTTTTATATTTGTTTTCGTCACTTTTTATGGGGGCTGTGTTCATCCGCGTCTTATTTTCAGAAGTCGCTATTTGTTGTATCACATTCGTACGTGAAACAAAATTTTGAATCATAGACTCTTTATCGGTTGTACTCCTCATCGTTTAAATGGTTAACGTTGATTCCTCTCAGTTTATGACGCGTTTTACGTTGTCATGTCATTGGTTAGATGGATGAATCTCTGTGGTGTCCCCACAGGCCAACCACGAACGCCATCATGGCGCTGACGTTCGCCAAATACGTGCTGCAGCCGTTCTTCCCGGGCTGCTCCATGCCAGACGACGCCACCAGGCTCATCGCTGCCCTTGCCATCTGTAAGCTTTTTTATGTAGTAACTCTGGGAAATTTGCTGGCTTAAGCAGGTCGGTTACAGATGCAAAAAGACGAACGTTACTGCAGTCGTTTGTAAGTTATATGCACACCAATGAAAATTTTTATTTTTAATTCTTATACGAAATAACTCTGGGACATTTTCCGGCTTAATCAGGTCGGTTACAGATGCAAAAAGACGAACGTTATTGCTGTCGTTTGTGAGTTACATGCACGCCAATGAAACCTTTGTTTTGAAGCATTCCTTTGCACTATCTAAAGTAATGAGGCTAATAATTTCTGAGTATGAGTTGAAGATATGACAAAATTACGCAGCTTGTACGTAAATAGTTATTTATACAGATGTTGTATCATTTGTGGCTCTAAACTCTTAGTGAATTATATCACTCTGGAGTATCACTTATTACTTGATGCTTCTGAAACAAATGTTCCAACATTCGCTGCGGTGAAAACCCCGGAGAGAGAGGCTGGGAGCAATAATTATTAAGCTCGTACGTTTCGTCATGACATCATGTAATGAAATACAGGTGAGGTGGTGCTCCATTGCTAGCCCGATGCCAGTACTTGATGCACTCTACAGTTTGGTGGGCAAATTCAAATCTCACGCCTCGGAGCTTCCGTACGCGTGATTTGAAATATTTGAGGTTGTTTCGTTTCCTCGAGAATAATGGTATTATCAAAGTAAATCTTAAATCATGTTCTTTATCAGCTGAGAGGAACGTGTTAAAGCGGTATATTTCTCGCATTATAAAATAGTATTCCAATGTATGGATTCAACAGTGAAATTCCTGCATTTTTCTAGAATTTATGATCGGTTCGAGTGTGAGAGTCGAACCCATTTTCCTAAATATTTATCTGGAGTGCTTCTATTCCTTGATTTTACGCCTACATAAGAATATGAAGGTAACTCCATAATATTTGTTATGTGATGTAAGAAGTTTCCATAGGGTGCCCTACAAGTCTTAGAGCAGATATGTAGCAGTTTCATTCAAACCCTCAGTCGATAAATTTATTCTTTATGAGTTAAACCTCCTTCTATATTGCGTCAATAAGTAATCCGAGGAAATACTAAGTTGATGTAATTCTTCCATTGAATGGTCTTTCGGTCCATTAAATCATTTAACGAGTTCAACGAGATTTTAGCAGACCATCTCGTCGATGCTTGTGTGTTTTAGTCTCGTCTTGCTTAGTAGTGACAGTACGGCGCGTCACGCTGCGGGCGTTTGTGAGCCCAGTGTTGTATCAACTGGAACTGCTGTGTGTGCACCACCTGGGTTTCCTTGTGTCATCGGTCATTGCGGTGCTCAGAAGATAACGTTAATCATGTGAACTTGGATGATATTGGGGTTTATGGTCCAGACAAGACCATGCGCTGGAAAGCAGATTCTGATTGTGAAGCGTTTTGATACTGTTCAGTGACGTTTAATCGAGATATGAATTGCATCATGCCGGTGCTGACACAGTGATAAAAATTTCGGAGAAGTGATATTTGTTACAAGTATTCATGAGTTCGATGCTCCCATATCCTCATACTTTTCTTAGCATGAGAGTTTTTCAGTACAGTATTGAATTTTAAGGATATTTAGTGATTTATATTTAAAACTTTAATGTAGAGTATTCACCAGTGTGTTAAATTGCAAATTTAAATTTTAAAATCTTTCATTTCAGATCTTTGTTGCTTGAAGGATTTTTCACTATCTTCAAAGGCTTGTTTAAAATCAAAGATTTTTAACCTAAGAGATTTTAATGCCTTAAATTGTGATCTTCAAGCCTCAAATCTAACAGCCCCAGTAACTTAGGCCTTCGATCTGTAATTCTCTAAGATCTGTCATCCGCGGATGTTGGTGTCCCCAGTTGGAACTAGACGTACAAATTGCACTTAATACCATGGTAAGAAGTTCGAATTCACCAGACGTTTAAAGTTCATTTCTTTCTACTGTCGGTCGCAGGCTTTCTGACGTTCATCAACTCGTGGAACGTGCGCATTACAACCAAACTTCAGGACGTGTTCATGGTCACCAAAGTCTCTGCGTTGGTCATCATCATCGTGGCGGGAATGGTTCATCTGGGTAAAGGTAAGACTTGCGGAGCAGCGACATGTTCTTTTCCGTGGTGCTAGGCTGCTGTAATGGCTGAATGGTCTCAGTAAGGGCTTACGAATGTGCTAAAGCCTTCAATACTTCCTACTGTGCATGCCTGTCATCTGCTTTACGGTACTTTGTTTCATAGTCATTTTTTACCATTTTATTCTGTGTCTCATCAACTTAAACATTCTAAAAATGTTAAATGAATACTGATTTTAAACATTTCTTGTTGTAAAGTTTTTACAGCTGATTTCAATTTTTCCTCTTTATCAATCTAAAAAGTTTTTTAAGGTGAATCAATTGAAGCTATCGTGCTTCTTCAATTTATTTTGTAGATACATCAAGGTTTAACTCCGGCGTTTGCGCAGGTCACACGGAGAATTTTGACGAGCCGTTCAAGGGCACCACCACAGACCCAGGTCAGGTGGCCGTGTCCTTCTACAACGGCATCTACTCCTACGCTGGCTGGAACTACTTGAACTTCATGACGGAGGAGCTCAAGGAGCCTTACAAGTGGGTAACTCCAGTGTGCTGGCACTGGACAGGATTTTACTGAAACTCCGTTACTGACTGCAATAAAAACTGTGATAGTTTCATGTCGCTTGAAAGAATATACGTGTGGGCTAATTTCAGGATATGCGTGCTGCTATTTTATTTAAGCGAGTATTGCACTGAAATAAAAGGTATAATTAATGACCGTTTTTGAGAGGGACGACTGCGAGTTTTTCGACAATGGTATTGTTAGCAAAACTATATTATATTTTTAACGCAGTATAGTGGGAGTGAAAATTTACCGTGCTGTCATTGTTACCAGGAATCTACCTCGGGCAATCTACTTTTCGTTACCCCTCGTGACCGTCGTCTACGTGCTGGCCAACGTCGCCTACTTGGCCGTTCTCACTCCTGCTGAGATGCTTGCATCTGACGCCATTGCTGTCGTGAGTGCTGCCTGTTGTGTCATGTATACGCTGTCGTGAGTGCTGCCTGTTGAATCATGTATACGCTGTCGTGAGTGCTGCCTGTTGTATCATGTATACGCTGTCGTGAGTGCTGCCTGTTGTATCATGTATACGCTGTCGTGAGTGCTGCCTGTTGTATCATGTATACGCTGTCATGAGTGCTGCCTGTTGTATCATGTATACGCTGTCGTGAGTGCTGCCTGTTGTATCATGTATACGCTGTCGTGAGTGCTGCCTGTTGTATCATGTATACGCTGTCGTGAGTGCTGCCTGTTGTATCATGTATACGCTGTCATGAGTGCTGCCTGTTGTATCATGTATACGCTGTCGTGAGTGCTGCCTGTTGTATCATGTATACGCTGTCGTGAGTGCTGCCTGTCGTATCATGTATACGCTGTCATGAGTGCTGCCTGTCGTATCATGTATACGCTGTCGTGAGTGCTGCCTGTCGTATCATGTATACGCTGTCATGAGTACTGCCTGTCGTATCATGTATACGCTGTCGTGAGTGCTGCCTGTCGTATCATGTATACGCTGTCGTGAGTGCTGCCTGTCGTGTCATGTATACGCTGTCGTGAGTGCTGCCTGTCGTATCATGTATACGCTGTCGTGAGTGCTGCCTGTCGTATCATGTATACGCTGTCGTGAGTGCTGCCTGTCGTATCATGTATACGCTGTCGTGAGTGCTGCCTGTCGTATCATGTATACGCTGTCGTGAGTGCTGTCTGTCGTATCATGTATACGCTGTCGTGAGTGCTGCCTGTCGTATCATTTATACGCTGTCGTGAGTGCTGCCTGTCGTATCATGTATACGCTGTCGTGAGTGCTGCCTGTCGTATCATGTATTCGCTGTCGTGAGTGCTGCCTGTCGTATCATGTATACGCTGTCGTGAGTGCTGCCTGTCGTGTCATGTATACGCTGTCGTGAGTGCTGCCTGTCGTATCATGTATACGCTGTTGTTAGTAATACTTGTCGTATCATCCTTATTTGGCTGGGGAGAGGTTTTGATCGTTTACATTTAGTTGAAAGCGAGACAGAGGACTAGTATTAAAATGAACGTGTAAGAAAGTAAAAATCTCGAATCGGTGTCTGGAGTCTAAATTAACATGCGTTTTTTATTATTCGTTACGGAGAATTTTTGAATAAACTTCTATCTCATAATTTCTATTTAGGTTAAGCATAAAATGTTCGATATTTCTTTGTACTTTAGGATTGACTTTACTTTCATGAATTGCTAATACATATATAGATATTAACCTTTCATTTTGATATCAAGTCAATCAATTATGCTTCTCTATGTTAAATAGTCCAATCTACTCGAATATGTTAGAGGAACTTCTGAGGAGTTTAAAAAATGATTATAAAATATTTTCTATGTTAAAATACTCATCGATGAACGTGTCATTAGAGCTGAAGTAGTGCGATGAAAAATATCTTTGAGTGAATGTGCAAAATACTAATGACATAGACTAGCTTGCATCTCCATGGTTTTGTGAAGTTGCTAATTTATGTCATGTTTGATATGTATTGAATTATTTTTCGAAAGTAGTGAATTATTAGGGGTGCTGGAAAGTTCAGTCATCTTTTCTTTAACCAAATTCAAAACACATGAATAAGATTCAAATAGCTATTTTCAAAGTCTGATCACATGCCAGATATTCAGTTAAACTTCCAATTTAATTGAATCTGCTCCAGTTGATATTTTAAACATAACTATAGCCCATGGACGAGAAAGGACTCTAAGTGAATCATAAGCGTCATTGCATGTGTGAATTCCAAAAAAGTAGCAATCCAACAACAGCAGTGAAAAACATAAACGCTGTTTATCCATAAGGTGTGAGTGTTAGAAAATAACGTAGATGGTTTTTGAAATTTAAAGAAGTCAATTTCGGTCTTACTGATGAGCCTCGAACGGGGCTACCTTTTGGATGATGAACTTTTGAAAGCTGCAGTGGAAGAAGATCCTTGACAAACCATCAGAACAGTGTCCCAAAGACTTGATGCACGTTGTTCTGCCGTTCAGGAGCATCTGAAGAAGATTGGAAAAGTTTTTAAAGAGGATGTCTGAGTTCCTCATGAACTCTTTCCAAATATCAAAGCAATGACAATCGAAATTGCCACCTTCAAATTTTAAAAGCCATGTACGGCAGTTTCTAACACTTACACCTTCTGGATAGACAGCGTTTATGTTTTTCACTGCTGTTGTTGGATTGCTACCATTGTGGAATTCATACATGATGCAATAACGCATTTGATCTACTCTAAAACTTTTTTCTTCCATTGGCTAGAGCTGTGTTTAAAATATTAACTGGAATAGATTCAATTAAATGTGAAGTTCTACTGAATATCTGACGTTTGATCTGACCTTGAAAACAGCTGTTTGGACTTATTCATATGTTTTAAAGTTTGGTGAAAGAATAGGGGACAGAACTTTCTGGTACCCCTAAAATAACGTCTTGTAAAAGAGATTCAAGTATTTGAGTGACAGCTGAAACTGTGAGAAAACTTCATGGAACACGTGATTTGTAATAATAACACGAAGCAAAACCTTGCACTGAGTTTTTCATCTTGAAGTACCTACGCTGTGCAAGGTTAGGAGAACTTTTATTTTCGTCCCACATAATATACTGATAAGATATCTCGTGGTGCTCGCCATGCTGCACTTGTACGCAAGCGGAGCGACTTAACATCCAACGTATTTCTTGCTGTCGAGAAATGCTAGATTAATTTTTGCTATATAGTCAAAACTACAATTCAATGTATTGGTAAAGCACAATTCTCAACTTTTACGTGAAGGCATTTTATTGGGTTGCACTCAATACTTAGTTTGTGTTGAGTTTATATTTGAAAGGTTGAATGCTGTGCTTGTTCGTATCAGGGCGTTGAAACATGAGCTAGAGCCCAGTATTGTATTCTGTCGCACCTTATGCAATGCTTGTTTACTTCTGCGTGTTCGTCTATAACTGCAGTGAAGGGTGAAATGCTGGTATGGATGAGATATTCATTCGCGAGAAATGTGCTTGAAGTTTACCGCACATAGTAATTTGATTTAATTTGTCTGTCACTAGATATCAAGAGTAGGTCTCTCTCGTTTGGTAGAAATTCATGCCAGTTCAATTGATTCTCTCCACTAATACATAATCACTATTTGACTCTGCCTCAAATATTTCAATGTAAAAGACTAGTTTATACATATTTCTGAATATTTCACTTTGAAAAATTTTCAACACAATCAACAAACGTGTGTACAATTTTCTCGAGTAAAAAAGGAGGGATGACACAGTCAAAAGCCTAGCAATTAATACGAAGGAACTTAATTCAAACATCTTTACTTTCCAGCGTACTTTCGTTAATAAATAGGAGTGTACAATAATAAAACGAGCGCATATGCTCTGAAATTTGTGTTTCCATCGCTAAACTGCCTTGAATCGTCAACACTATAGCATAATTTGAATGCAGAGTAATAAAATCATTCCAATTTTATTGTTCAACTTGAGTTGCCGAGATACATCGTGTCCTGTGAATGCAGGGCTTGGATCCCTGGCCTGTGAAAATGAGACAAATGTATACCTTCATCATAACTTGAAGTGAAATATGTTCAGTATTTATTCGGAAACTGTGGGCGTATTCTTTTCCATTGTATATTAAGAAGCTAAAAATAAAACCTTCATGAGCCGAAGATTGTTTCTTATGCACTCGACTTTGTTGCAGACGTTCGCGAACCAGATGCTGTCGTACGGTGCTTGGCTCATGCCCCTGTTTGTTGCTCTCTCGGCCTTCGGTGGCCTCTCCGTGCACATCATGACGTCCTCTCGGTCAGTCCTGCACGCGGTCGTGCCAACGTTGCTCCCGTAGCTTCGTTTGACATTCTCACTGTTAATCCAGCGTGCAGTCTTGTAGCTCTGTTTAGATAAACTCGCACTGATTGTTGTCAGTACAGCTATAGTTACTGCTCTTTGATTTTCTTCGCTATAGTGGGGATTGATTTAATCATTTGAGGGGAAGGAGTAGACGTTTTCTGTACGGTGAAATATGCCTAGTGAAATGGTTCTTGAAGATCTATGCATTATTTTCACAGTTGTGAATGAATTTACTTTATTGTCGTGTGTACTGCTAGAAATTATGCTCAAAAATAGATGAAAACCTCAATATCATTTCTGACGACATTTTTAAATGCAGGAGCTCATATTCTATTGCTTTAATCAATAGATGTAAATAATTAACATTAATTTCCAGAGTACTTAAAATTCAAGGATCTAATTAGCGTTTGATATCATATATCATTATGTGTATTAGCGTTTGATCTCATATTTCAGTATGTGAAGCTATTTCAAACATTAGGTTCAATTGTAGAGTGTGACCAAGACCTCTTTTGCCCCAGACTGTGCTTCGTGGGAGCCCGGCAGGGCCACTTCCCAGACTTCCTGGCGCTCATCAACTACCCGTGCAGCACACCCGCCACCTCCCTCATATTCCTCGTGAGTAGAAGTATTAGAAACTTGGGTTTGCTAGCGCTTCAGTTGCTCAAACTATATCGCCTTAGGTCATACAATATTCCTCTTGAGGCGCCTCTCTTGTGTGCTGTAGCATTGCTGTCTCATTCGTGACCTGATCTTATTTGCGTTCTTCCGTATCTAGCACATTTGGCTGACCTAGTGTTACGTGGAGTTTATGTGTGCTACTCTATTACATGTTGACTTTATCTTTCTGACTTTTTTGTATTGAGTTCAGCTTATTTGTCTTGGTTTGTGTCGCAGTGAGTTTCATTTGTCTTACTTTATTTCACATTGGTTTGTCTGATTTTGTTCTTCGTGTACGTTGAAATTTTATTTACGTGCGAATTGTGTTTCTGAATGTGGGTGTTCCGTGAATTTGTTTTATTGAGTGTATCGAGGTTTGATTAAATGGAACGAGGGTACATCTTCTGAGAGAATCCATAAAGCATGCAGTAGTGTAACTTGGAAACCACAAGTGGAGCATGCGCGCGGGCTTGCCAGACTTACAAGACGCTGATGTATACGAATGTGTTCCAACAAACCTTCTCTTCTCAGAAGTAGGTTTTGTGAGTATAACTGCTGGTGCCTACGCTATTGACTAGTGAGAAAAATTTGATGAGAAGATGGAAAAGGCGAAAATAGTATGTACTCTAAGCTGTGGCACTGTCCGACGTACAATGCAGGAAAATTGAACGCTTCACCTAAAAGTGGGAACACCGCACAAGGCGTCTCTGATTAGCTACATGTAACGATAAAACATTCGATTTTCTGCTTCGACTTTTGTAAGTCCTTTCATATTTGAGCTTGCAGTGCTTATTGTTGAGTTCATACGCTTCAAATTTGTATGTTTTCTCTCAGAAATTTTGGATCGTATCCGCGCTTCTTTTTTCAGTAGCCATTTAACTTAATGGTTCATATTCCGCAGGGCTTGTTATCGCTAGCGTACCTTTCGACTACGGACATCTACGCCCTGATTGAGTACGCCAGCTTCGTGGAGAGCATGTTCATCCTCACCAGCATCGCCAGCTTGCTCTACATGCGCTGGAAAAAACCCGAAATGCACAGACCCATCAAGGTGAGGGGCTTCGTAATGCCATCTTTAGGTGTTACTTATCACGAATACTGTAATAGAATTTTTGACTGAAAAAATCGTGCCCTGTATGCATATAGAGAGATGAAACAAATGAATTGGTTGGATGAGGTCGTTAGGAATTTTGTAAAATATTGTTTTCAGTAGTGAGTCATTTGAATGTAGGTGTGTAGCTCTGAAGCCGATCTATTTATTGGGGAACTTGGTTGTTTCATGCGGTTTTCATTCCCAGTATAAACGCGATGTCCCCAATCGTTCCTTGCTCGTTTAGCATTTTTTTATTTTTGAAGATCAACGGCATTGACTTGATCGGCATCAATATTTTTTCTGTTGAACTTTTTTTTTATTACCTTTGTAGATGATTTGCAAATATTTTACATTCATTGGGCAGATCAACGCGGTTGTCTCTGTTGTATAATGAATGGTTAATATTTCCCTCTGAGCAGACCACCACAAATGCCACTCTCGTTTGACAATCATGAAACATTTGAAATCAATGGTAAACATTTTCCATTGAGCAGACCACCACAAATGCCACTCTCGTTTGACAATCATGAAACATTTGAAATCAATGGTAAACATTTTCCATTGAGCAGACCACCACAAACGGCACCCTCGTTAGTTAATCATGAAACATTTGAAATCAATGGTAAACATTTTCCGTTGAGCAGACCACCCCAAGTACCACTCTCGTGTGACAATCATGAAACATTTGAAATCAATGGTAAACATTATCCACTGAGCAGACCACCACAAATGCCACCCTCGTTATATAACCATGAAACATGTGGCATTACGCAGATCAACATCCTGGTGCCGATCGCATTCCTGCTGGTGTGCGGGTTCCTGGTCATCCTGCCGGTGTACGTGCGGCCGTGGGAGGTGGGCGCAGGTCTGCTCATCACCGCCTCGGGCATCCCTGCCTACCTCCTCTGCGTCAGGTGGCAGACCAAACCTGCCGGCTTCGTGCGCTTCAGCGGTGCGTCTGCTGTCTGCTTCCATTTATTAATACGTTGACCGCCATGGGTTAAACTCAAGTTCAATATTCTACTTAAAGCTGCAGTCAAAAGTTGTGTGCAATTTTATAAATACCAAACATTAACTGGGAATACCAAACATTAACACCAAACTAAACATTAATACCAAACATTAATATTTAGAAATGCCAAACATTAAGTGGGTCCATTGAGCATCATTAATTTTAAAGGATTATTTATATTTTTCATACGACCCATCGATGGGTCGTATCGTAAACTACGTGTTGACCTACAGTATTTGTTCAGCGAGTTGGACTTGGGAACTTGCGCGTTTCCAGCGCACAGTAATTCTGAGCGTAGTAATTCGAGCTTGAAAACAAGCTTCAGTTTTTAGCTCTAGAGTTTAGGTGAGGAGATTTATTCTAGGGTTTCTTGTCTGTCGTCACTTTCAATCTAGCTGAAGCGTGACTGCAAGTTCGTGGTTCCCTAAAAATTTGAGTGCGGGAATTAAAATAAAATTAATTTTTCATGACAATGAATTAGCTATGTAAGATTGTTGAAGTAAATCGTTCTGTAATTTTTACATACTGCGTGAATTGTGCAAATTTTCCGTCTAGATAGTGTCAGTTAAAGCCACAAATAAAACAACACTAGGTATAGGAGCTTATAATTGAGAGTGAATGGAGCTTTTCCTTGACAGAAGGACAGAGCGGTAGGTACACTAAGTGAGATCTCCGGTTCGATTCCATGTCAGCCTGGTACATTTATAAGAGCAAGCATCTGTTCCGGTGATGTAGAAAATAGTGAAGACGAATTGAACAAAGCGGAGAATAAACCTCCTTACTTTGAATTTCATTTCTTTCCCCTTAGGTTAGGAGTTGAACTGTAATTACATATAATTACAAGAAAAACCCGATTATAAAGTTTAGCGATTGATAAAGATATCCTTTTATATAATCAAAATGAAGAGCTCTTGTTGGTATAGAGCTTATTGTCTCGCACATTGTTGTACTGGGTTTTCTTGGGTAAGTCGAAGCAATGCGAAGCAAATTACGTGTTACGATTACTAATGGCCTGCCAAGGTGAAAAAATATTAGTTTCCCATTTTATGAATTTTACGCTTGCAACGATACCTCGAGAGGAATTTTATCTTGCCTTTTCATGTCAATGAAATAATTACCCTTTGTTGGCTCTAGTAGTCAATTTTTGGTAGAAGATTTTTGGTGTGTGACGAAGATTTCATTCAAGGATGTATTTGGCCGTCGTATTATTTTTCAATGAAAGTTGCGTCAACGTTTTAATTTCGCTGTCTAATTTTTAAACTCGTTTTTTACAGAGAGATTAACCAGAGGCGTCCAGATCCTGACTCTATCGGTGAAAGAAAACAAAATACCTTAAAATTGAACGGACCATTGGATTCGAGTGTCCCCAGCTGCGGACTTGCTCAAGGACTTCCGTGCTGTACAGCACCAAGGCATTCTCTGGAGACGAAACAATTTTACAATTTTGTATGTTGTAATATTCTCTTTTTGGCTGCGTCGAGGCGAGGCCTTGCTGTGCGTTTTAATCGAATTATGTTAGTAGTAAGTCATGCTGAGTCTATTAGCCATGTTTATGTTCGCATCCACCTTGACCACGCCCTGGTCTTGTTTTTGCTCTGGTATACTTTTACATGGCAAATTTTTGGTAGGTGTTTCTCCGGCTTATGAGACATTCACATGAGGTAGTCTTCCATTTTCATTGCCGGCCATGTTCATCCCTATCTTTTATGTTACCCATTACATTATTGTTCTTCAGCTGTGTTCATTTTTATTTTTTTTTGTACGTATCAAAAACCTCATTTTAAATTGTGTCATCAGTTGTGAAGAACGTTACAAGTAGGAATGCTTCTTTTTTGAAGCCATTTTATGGACAAGGTCGATTTGTGTGACGACTAGTAACGGTAAGGTCTGGTGACCTTAACAACCTCTCAGGTGACGTAACATACTCAACTTATATGCTGTATATATTGGTGCATCAATTAAGTTTCAAGTATGAGAAAATATACTCATATATACAACATCTATAGCAGGTATCGCGCAACGCATTTCAAGTATCATATGTCTAACGTACGTTTTGTTGATGTCACCTGAAAAATTCAGTACTTTTAACTGAATCCAGTGTATGTGATACTGAACTTAGAAGTGTTAGCATCATTATAAGGCAGCAAATAATTTCATCTTGATTTGACGAATAAGCCAGAAACGAAAATACTAGGTGTATTTTTTATTTTACCTCTACTTTACAAGTATGCTACTTTTGTTTCATTAGTTTTATTCTCTGAACGATAAAAATGTCAGCTTTTATTACCTGAAGCATATTTTAAATCCCATGTATAGTTTAGTAACCGATGTTTTGGCTTCGTCCTCATGAGCTTGTATCTAGTGCTTCATTTTTGTGATACAGAATCTGGAATAAGCTTCGGGTCTTGTTATCATCAAGTTAAATTAATTATTCATTATCATTCCTACTAAATATATATGGGCAAAAGTGATGATTCTGAACACTTTGTGAGATAGTTTGCCGTTCAAAATTCTGCATGCTAGGCGTTTCCCATGATATTTTGATCGTGTGTACGATTATTTTATAAATATTTTTAATGAACCACTCGCCCCGAAATTTTTTGAACCTATTTAGAAATTGGACACTTATCGAAGCGCTCACTAATTGCTGTGTTGTAACGGATGTAAAAATATTATCATTGCTTAGGTGGGTTTTATTGTAATTTTCATCGTTCGGTGTGTGAATTTCATTGGTTCACAGTGTTCACGAAAGTATTTCACAGGGTTCACGTTCCCGAATAAAGTTGATAACATGGTCTCATATTGTGAAATTGCCGTATTCTTACTTTTGATGTGCTAGACTTGTACGAGTATGTTTATAACAATTAATGATGTAGATCAACTGTTCTTTAGCGACACCGATTAGAATCTTTGACCTGGATAGTTGTACTCTGTATCTAAGCCTTGCGTGGGCATTTCACTTGTTCTCTATATTTTGGTTGTATGCTTGAACGAACTAACGCGAAGTTTGTGAGAGTGTGAGATCTAAAGTTCATCAAGAAGGTAGCACACACATTGCGTGGCTGTTGACCTGTACAGCAGGGGAAAGGATAACCAGTCTTCCGCATTCGCTTCTGGGAGTACGAATATCCCCGAGTTTGATATTTTCGGGAGAAAATAGGAAGCCTAACTGTAGGGGAAACTTGTAGAACTTTAAATAGGTTGACGAACTTTTCCAGTGCTTATGTTTTCGTGTCTGTTGACTCGAAATAAAAGTATAAATTCACTGTGAAAAAGTATATATTCAAAATAAATTCTCGAAATTAGTCCATATCTGCTCAGTTACAGTCGATGAGATCGTTCAAGAAATGTGTTATTGAAATGAAAATGAATTTGAGTTAGGCGATAGAGTGCATTAGCAAATTCTGGATTTTACTCTGTGCTCGAGAACAGCTAACAGAGTATTTCGCTGAAGTTAGTTAGCTCTTTCACTGCCATTTGTTATTGCAGACAGCAGACTCCCTATAGAACGTTTGAATCGACTGAAGCTCATAAATAATATTAAAGAAACGATAATTGAAATTTCTGCTTAGTAAGTAGTTCACCAAGTAATGGAGTCTAAAGTGCGCAATGGCTGAATTGAATAAGATACTAATCAGTTGCATTGTCCGTTATCACTGTTCTCTGTGTGGCAAAGGTGGATTTTCTTATGTCAGTGTAAGATTAATTCTAAACTGAACGGCCTTCTCAGTCTATGGTCATAGTTTCTCTCTAACCATTTGGGTGTTATAGGATGTTTCAATGTCATTATCGCAGTCTGAAGATTTCTGTGTGACTAACATAAGAGGATTGTAGATTTCAAGTACTCGAGTGTTGTCATGACGAGCAACACAGGTTACCGCCTACGCCTTATGTACATATTATCTCTTGTGCCACATCACGGCGTTTTGCGCGAGTCAGGTGCAGCATTGCGTCTGACTCTATACTGTTAACGTCTGCTATTGAATGTTTTAGAAAGAAATGGGCATGTGTTGAAGCGTTATCGCTGTGGTTATTGTTTTTAAGGAGCTTATGATCTAACATGTTGAGAGTTTGTTACGAAGTTTGTTGTGACCTTTCATGAATTTTGTGGTGTTGACGTATGAGAATTGTTTTACATTAATCCTGACTTAAGGTATTGAAATGTGAGCTATGATTTTCGAAAATTGCTGTCTTAATCTTTTTTTTCTGTTTAATATCAACTGCGCGCTTTCTGCCGTCGAGATGGAATTGGTTAATATATTATAATATATAATTAATCAACATCTTTAATTATTCAGCCACCATTCTGTAGAAATGTAAAAATTAATATACTCTACGTTACGTTTGTCTTGCTGATATTTTTGATATCAGATAGTGAGCTGTTGACTCTTAAAGTTCGATCTTCTAGCTATTTAGGGTTACGCATGCTTTTCTTTAAGAATAGAAATATGTCTGCCATTATTGATATAAATGTACGAAAAGATGAGAATTATAATTAGAAAATTGTGAAGCTGTCGGGAAAAAAAGAGGGTAAATTCTAATTCTTATCATGACAACTGTTCTAATTCTGTGAAATTTTAGATTTACTCGTGTCGTTACCTATCGTTTGGAGTTTGCGTAATTTATTGGTATCGTTCAAGTTTAACGAGAAAGTCGTTGACTACAGCGGTGGGATAGCAAGTAATACACCTAAATGAATTTCTAAGACTTTGCAACGTGCGAATGCTTTTTGGCTAACCTTCACTCATGTGCTCAGTAAAAAAACTTGTCGACGTTCTCAATAATTGCAGAAAATTCGCTCAAATATGGTCAACAGTTAGATTTTTTATGGTTTTGTTCCAGGTGAATCATGACTCGAGTAAGTCCTCTGATTAAGGCTGTCTGCATTTTCCTGTTGCGGAATATGGAATCACATGCATATCGGGATCGTCCCGTGGAATGGGCGCCTGGTTTGAATAGAGATTGGCTACAGAAGTGAACCAAGTGTGTTGGGTTGTCCCCAAGTCCCGTGTGTCTGTAGCATAGGAAGGGCATTGCTATTTTGGCGGCTGTCGACGTCAATAGAATAATCAACGGCTGCATGAACGAGTCGAATGATCTATTAGCGAGTTAAAAAATCGTAATGTACCATTTAATTAAATCACGTAATGTACCATTAATAAAATTAAATCACAATTTTATCTTAATGTTGCAAAGTTGTGAAGTCTTCATTTACTCTGAAATATTTCTATCTTTTTCTCTGCGTGATGAATTTTTTTTTTTTGATTGGCAAGATGTAATTGCGCGTGGACTGTTCTTTTATTGCTTTATTACGTGCTTTTGCTTTCTAGTGGCGTTCATATTTACCCAATGGAAATCTGAACTTCGAATGGTGAACGTTTTGTCAACCGTACTTTCTTAACGTAACAAATGTGATATACATCGAATAAATATGCATAAGCCAAAACAAAATCGTTAGGATCGTCCGATGTAATTTTACATTTGCATTCATTACGTATGCTGAAGTATATGGTTTCATGTGCACTATTTTATGCTAATATATAATTGTTTTGACAGTGTTCGAATTCAGTAAAGTTAATTTCAGAGAAAAATGGTGAAGCTCAGATACTTCATGATCTTATGTAATTTTTATTTTTTAAATTCAGTTCCCGTTAACTTTTAGCCGCGAAAATGTCGGTACTATATGTAGCTTTTATTTTTTGAAATTTAATTACGATGCCAGATAATATTTGTTGGGAAAGTATGTAGTCATATTTTGTGATCTAAATTTTCAAATTTTATTCGCGTTCCTATAACGAAAATAATGTTGAGAGCTACCGCTAGTCACGCTCGATCACGCTCGACGTGTTGAAGCTTATCGTTTTCTGCAACTAATTAAACAAAGTAATTTTGTTACGTTAGTTCTACATACCAGCTCGCTCAAGTATATTAATTGTCCGATGCTGTAGACGGCCATGCATGCGACAGCTAACTTGCGCATCACGAGGTCGGTAATCGAGCAGCATCCTTTTTAATCATAAGATGGAGGGTGAAGTTATCATCAGCTAAAGACATGTCAGTATATGACTAGTGCGCGGTATTTTGCAGCTGAAATGCATCGAACCAATGGCCTCGGTTTATCATAGGGAAATGGTGGTCGAAGTTAGCCTGTGAAGTAACTAAATTTTATTTAGTGACAATAATTTCGCCTCGATTGTGTACGTGACTTTGTGGATATTCTCATTTTATTTGTTAAGGTTCATGCGTTTGGCCGCCTGTGTGAGTGGATTAATATTGTGAGTCATTGTGTATTTAGATCATACTGTTTGATCATGAGCTTAAGATACTGTGACCTATGCTACAGATCGATTTTCATTGTCTGCTGTGGATTATTTTATAAAAATGCGTCTGATCCAATACGTTTTATTAATTACCACTGTCACTCAACGTTCAAATTTTACAGTGCTTGAAAATGACAACTACTACAAGGTAAAAATAGAACAAGGGTTCAGGATATTATAATATTGTTGTACAGTTAATATCACATTAGTAAGCAGTGAACATCCATCCTTCTAAAACCGACTTAGTCTCGTTTCAGCATCAGTTTACTCATAAATTCAATTCACATTCGACTTTTCCATCGTAAGCATGATGACTGTGATGAAGCATTGGAGACTTCACGTTCGGGAGAGATTCCGTAACTCCTGTGGTCGGCCAGCTGATATTTTTGACTACTGTGTAGTTTTGGTTAGTAGAATTTAACGAAAGTTTAAGTCTGAGGAGGAAGGAACTCAGCCCTGCATATTTTATATCTTTTTTTTGCTCAGATAACCCCATAAGAAAATATTTACCCCTTCTGTCTTGATTTCAAAACTATTTGTTCCAGTCCACTAAAGTTTTCCCAACGAGATCACCATACCGGTTTTCCACTGATTGAGAACCCGCTCCTTTGTCCCCAATAAAGCATTTCCAACTCGATCTGTAAGGAACTCCTGCAAATGATGCCGAGTTACTTGCATTTTATCCACTTCTACACACGAGTGAAATTTCGACCCGACTTACTTTCAAATTCGAATATTGCTGATTGTGCCAAAGTATTTTTACGTGAGCTTTTTTGAATGGTTCCGCCTGTTGACAAAGATGAGTCTAATGTGAAGAACATAATTCAAGTTCGAAAACCAAGCTTTATAAATCTTTATAGTTTTACATGAGCACTAAATAGAGGGGACGAAATTCTCGTCTATTGCCGCCTTAAAAAATTACTATAGGAACAGTAGCGCTGGAAGAAATCATATCCTTTCGGGTTGATAAACGAGGAACAGAAGATATCTTATTCCGACTAAGTTCACGTTAATAATATTGAAACGAACATTGAAAAGCAATATTTATCTGAAACTTCTGCCCTATCTTAAATTCAACGAACTTACATACAAATGTAGAAAATGCTTAAATCAGTAGGCAGGGTTAAAATATTTATGTACATCTCATTTGTGTGAGTTACTGTAATGAAATACATTGCGCGGAAACCCGCGTGAGAAATTACAAACTCTTACCAAATACCGTAGTAAAGTACGAGACTAAACCCGTGATCAAAAACCAATGAGAGAAAATTTCCATGCGGAGTAATTGTCGGTAGCTCACTTTACACTTCACTGTTCAGTGCTCGCAAATCGAACACTATTAGACGTGAGCAATACCAGATGACGGAAGACTGCCATATTGGCTTTCACAAGATTTTACTCAGGTATGCATCACTCGGAGAAGATCGATATCCCCACTCATTATGAATATTCTTCCACTACCCTCAAACTCTTAAGGTCTTAACAAACAGCAGCCGAACGATACAATGCGCACGGTAGATCTTGGCCACTCAAGTGGACCGAGATGAATAAGAGGATACTGGAGAATGGAGTTGGCTTGAAACAGCAACAACGAAGACGAAACATTTGTGACTCATCAAAATCAGTTGAGCACACCGACAAAGTATTCAGGAAGCAATGTATGAACGTTGACTCCAATTGAAATCCTTGCGTACAACGCGCTTGGTACACTATTGAACTCCAGAAACTTAATTAAGCATATTCGAAGTGGGACAAGCTGTTAATAGTCATATTCAAAAATAAACAACTTCCTCGCAAGCTGAAACATCTCCAAAATCTAAATTCAGTTCTATTTTTATTAAATTCCTCGCAATGAAATATAAATATCCGTTATCTTAATATGCTGTGTTAACTCCATTATTTTCGTTACCTTACAGAGTAAGTTTAAAGCTCAGTAAATACATCGTTACTGTAACCATAGAAACCGCATATCAATCAAAATGAAACAGATAAATTTAACATTCATTTATAAACTCGAAATTTTGTAGAAAAATAGTTCAATGCAAAGGTAATAGTGTTCTAATGGGTGAGGATATGATAGAGAGGACTGCTCTCTTCAACATCAGTGAACAGAACAATAAGCTACTGAAAGCTAACGCTGTTGTTTATGAGAATAAGAATAAACTCTACATATAGTGAATTGTATAAACTGAATTTTTTTTTGTTTTGACTATGCACAAGTTTCCCCCTAAAACTTGGATAATACACTTCGACTGGAACAGTGCGCGGATTTCAGCCATAGGAGTTCCATCGCACATTCCAAAATAAAGCAGCTGTTTGACGTTTTACCATCGATCTCTCAATAACAGTTGGATCTTTTCTTATTGTCATGAAACAACTTCGACTCGACAAAGATTCGTTCGTGTCAATGTCTTCAGCTTTTTCATTGTCATCTGTCTGGTGAAGGCTCACCGCACTGAAAGAACGACTAGAACCCGTGAGGTTAGGATCCGATTCTTGTGATTTATCTACGAGAAGCACGTAGTTGAAAAGAAGAAGCTTGTGCTTCGACCAAACCTCACGAACGAAAAGGCAGAAAAGTATCTCCTTGTTTGCAATAATTTTTTCTCTTAATATCTGGTTCCTGTTGTTAATACTTTATTAGATTGGATTCGAATCTGCTCCTAAAATTACTGCCCTATGGTACGAAATGCTAGGCACCTACACGAGAATATCTTTCGATTTTTTTATCAATGTTAACTACGACGTTCAATAGAAAGCCTTTTAACCGTTGAGTATAGATATTTTGACGATAAACAAATGAAACATCATTTCTACACATAATACACGAAAGAGTTCTTAAAATCGTAAAGTCTAAGTAGTTCGTACCAAAATACGAGATAAATTCGGGAACATTTAAAGCTATTAAAATCTAAGCTTTTTAAAAATATTTTCTTAACCTTGAACTTCAGCTAACATACAAAATGCAGAACGCAAAGAAACTCATGATACTGAACTTAAACATTTAAGACAGAACATATTTCAAATAAATATTTAATGCTTGCTGAACAAAATTAAAAATACTGTAATGAGTAGGACGTTAAGTGACAAAGAAATGCGTGGTGATCGTGAAAAATAAGAGACTGAGCACAATGACGGCATGGGAAACATTGATCGTATTGCTAAGGTTGCAGTAATCAGTGGAGCAGTAACAGCGCGTAGTGTTGATACGAGAGTCTTCCTGCCGCGCGATGACGTAGCAGCCGTCCGCCAATGGCAGGTTTTTGTCTACGTAAACTTGACCGCCACACATGCGGTTCTCCACCACAGCTCCTGAAACATGAACAATAAGTTAATAGAGCGTAGCGCGAAAAGAATTGCGATCTCAGTTGGATTCAATTGTTGCAAAATCAATAAATCTCCATTGAGTGAGTGATAGAAACGCTATGATCAAGAATATAAATTCTCTCAAAAGCCGCAGAAATGATAAATTAAACGACATTACACATGAAATCGCCATAAATTAGAAAAATAATTGACTTTACAAGTGAACACCATAAAGCAAAAGTGAAAAATGCTAGACACTAAAACTTGACCTTTCACAATCAAGTAACAGATAGCAAAATTAAACAAGTACATCATATTTCCCTTAAATGGATCATCGCTTGGTAAGAAAAAACACAACTTGCAATCACGACGCAAGAACGTTCAATGAAAGAAGAAATAACCTCAAACAGCAACTTCTAACTAACACATCCGAAATTAGTTCACTTAATATGAATAACTAAATAACTAAATGAAATTAAATCAAATCTCCCACTAGTCCCCCACCAGAATCATCAAATCTCACGACGGCCACGTCTTCATCAACGGTGACAGAGGCGTAAGATTGCTTTCCTTTCTCGCTGCAACGGTAAGCCGCCGTCATGAAGCACGGCATATACATATTTGGGTCAGTAGCTCTCGCGCACCGCAAATGTGCCGGCATTGTCTCCCGAACTTGTCACCAACGCGCGAGGTGAACATTCACGCTTTATCTCCTGGGAGTGTAGTAACTATCAGTGTACTCCCGAGGCAACTTTCTGGCGGTATTTGCTCTTAAGAAAGCGGGAACAGACACTCGTGTCAGCTTATTTAGTTGAATAAATTGCCAGCATTCGTACCGATCACTAACTTTTAATCTCAGATAAAAGTTAAAAATTCAATATCTGTATTGATGACTAGAGGTACTTGAATTATTCAGCAAGATTTTAAGGCGAAGCCCTGAGAGTAGCAATAGAAAATAATATAAATTTAATCACTCGGGGAGAAAATTAGAAAAATGAATTAAGAAATGGAACGAACCTAGATATGACTAAACTAAGAACTGAAACACAAAAAAATTCACATTCGATCACGTTGAAAAATCTGCTTGAGGTAGTTCAGATTACTTTTCAAATTAATGACCATATCTTAACAAATAACTGCTCGTCATCGAAGTTGAAGTCCTCAGACTTATAGCAAAAGACAAACGCCCTTGAAAACCTATTTTTACACTTTTCTATGGCAACCCCATTAACTTACAACGACCTATTCAAAGCACAATTTCAATTACGAAATGATATGCAAATAGAAAACATTGGTAGCTCCACACTCAAAATCTTTCGGGGTACTTTCTGTGTCCTAAAAATATTATGGCCTCACAGAACACATTGAGAAAATCGGTACACTCTGAAAGAACGGTAAAGTTCCATCCTTGACTTACTTCAGGAAAGCAATAAAATAACTATGAATTTTCACGCACCAGTGTAATATAACGTAAGTCCCTGACACATCCTGAAAAAAAATGTAAAGGTGTCCTACAAAGAAACCCTTATGTAATAAAACAGCAACGGATCTCAGGACGCTTTAACACCACTACGCACGAAAATAACAGGTACAAGGTTACCAACACGCACACACTAACTCACCTAGCACGCTCATTTATCACTACTTTCGTTTTCCTTTATTGACAATTCACCCCACATTAATGTCAAGATTATAAGCTCGCACAACCTTCTCTGAACTCAACGAAAGTGTGTCCATGAGAGAAAAAAGGAAATTATAATCTAGTATAGAATTAAAATAACGTAAAATCTATGCACATGATGTATCTCCACTTCCTGCACTTAGCAACAGCAAGATTGAAAGAAGTTAAAGAAAAAGGGTAAAAATCAAAGAAGAAAACTGTACACGCTGAAGAAAAAGGCGAGTAGTTGAAAAAAAGACGATCCGCAGCAAAGTATGAATAACTACACCATTTCAACGAAAGGAACGCCAACTTAACCTCCAACTCCGGGACCTCACCACTTCACCTTGAGTGCGCTAATTCCCATCGATGCAATACTTCATCTCCTTTTGAGAAGAGCATTTCCCCTTACATTACATCGCTTACTCGCCTCATTAACGACCGTCACCTCCTTAGAGCGCTCACTTGTCACACTTAGCCCTTTCACAGGTAGTTCCCTTGCCTCAGCAACGACAACCGCACCAAAAGCTCACCCGTGACCGCACTGACGGTGCGCTCCATGACGCAGTGGGTAGTGCCGGGATCGCACTCCTTCCAGGTCGAGGCATCGCTGGTGTCCAGGCCGAAGCACTGGTCCTTGATGCTGCACGAGTAGCACCACAGCGAGTACGCTGCGCACCCTGCACAGATTAGATTGTAACTTAGTGCAAGCCTCTCTAACCACAGCAGAGGTGTTCCAAATAAAAAAAGGAAGGCGCCATTTAGTATGGAGTTATGGGAATGCGGTATCTAGGCACTAGGTGTATTTTCACACAAGATTCCCCGCCCATTAAAACAGTAATTAATCTGAGAAGGTAATTTGCGAAAGCTGTTAAAAGTTGAAGAAAAAAGCAATAGGCGCATTTTACTCATGCCAGCCGAGCTTTAATGACCACTCTTGTTATTGATATTATTATCAAACGCTGGGAGATGTCAGAAAAATGATCGCATGTGGACAGTTATCCCAACAATGTTCAGAGACTAAAGAATTACAGTAACAATAATCGACTGTTATGTATCAGAAGAAAGATCACATGCGCTTCTATTCCGGCAATGACCACATGTTAATGGTCGCCACAGTAACGATCACTACAGATGTTATAGCAATAACCATAAACTAACGTCCATTGCAAAAAAAGTCATTTGCTGAGAATTTTCCTGGGAATTTTTCTACAGAAAAGTTGAAGCTAAACTGTGAATTTTTTCCCAGTAAAGGTTCCTTTGTTTTCTTTGCATGAACTTCGTTCCGAAGAACATCAAAAGTATGCCACTGAAAACTATTTTGGGTGAAATTATTTCTTGGTCATCAATAATGGCGAAGATAGAAATAAAATATATTACTTACCACAAACCGTAACTCACATCAAGTGTTGCAAATTTTGCACAGGGAAACTGCGGACAGCTCGTCGAACAATTCAGGAGCTGTAGTGACAGCATACTCGAAACTGGACTACAAACTCTCAAGCAAGATTGAAAGAAGTTAAAGAAACAGGGTAACAATAGAAGAAGAAAGCTGTAGGTGCTGAAGAAAAAAGTGAGCAGTTGAAAAAAGACGATCCGTAGCTAAACATGAAAACTATACCATTTCAACGAAATGAACGCCAGCTTAACTTCCACTTCGGGACCTCACCGGTTTCAGAAGATTAGATTAGATTATAAGTTAGTTTAAGCCTCCCTAACCGCTGCAAAAATAGAGCGTATCAAAGAGAGGAAGGAGGAAGGCACCATTTAGTATGGAGCTAAGAAAATGAGGAATCTATGCAGAAAGGGCATAGAAACAGTAAGATGGGAAAGAAGTTCATGAAATAAGATAAAAGTTGAAGAAGAAAGTCAGAGGTGCTGAAAAACAGGACAGCAGTGAACCGAAAAAAGTGGTCCTTAATATAACAAAAAACATTCAATTTCAACAAAAAGAAGGCCTACCTAACTCTCAGCTCGGGCCCTCACATTTTTCCCCTGGGAGCGCTAATTCCCATAGATACAACAGTTGTATCCCCCTGAGGGGACCGGTTTCAGAAATCACTTTCCTAAGAAGAATCGTGCAGATGCATGGTTAGTGTATGGAACACTGTGTAGCGAGTGGAAATACAGCAGCCAAAATGCATTCAAATAACAGCCTATTCAGTTCAGTCTTGAAACCATAAATAAATGAACATTGCGTCAGGAGGATCCGTGTACAAATAAGTAGAAAAATTATTCATGGTAGTGGCACGCATTTTCATTACTTTATTTCTTCTCGAGAGCGAAAAACAAATTAGAGAATGTATCTGAAGAGATTGTATAACATACCCGGGATGATACGTTCTTAAAATAATATCGGCGAAATACCGAGATAGTAACAACGGTTTACTGATAATTACGCTATCAAGTTCAGAACAAACCGAAGTAAACATCGCACTGCCAGCACTTTCTTCAAAACTTCACCCCCATCTACAACTCGTACTCAGGAATCACTTTCTGCTCATGAACCTGGCACGTTTATTTTCTCACGATCAACTCAAACTCAAAACTTACTCTACGCGGCATAGGATTTTGTAAGTTACTGAAGGCTGCGTGAAATACTCATGCGGGAACTGTTCAACAATAGCGCGTATTTGCTTCAGAACAGTAACGTAAAGAAAACTGTTTTCTCGAAAAAGTCGGCTGTACGAGCAAATTCAACAAATCCATACAGATTCATGTTAATATATTCTGAGGAATTCAGAAATTAACACTTACACAATAACTTAAAAAAATGCAGTATAAACTGGCACACTTACTTTATACAATCAATAGAAGAAGAAAGGTAGGTTTAAGTAGGTTTACTCCCAGAATACGCAGAAAGACAAACAATATCCTTCAGTGCACCTTTTCTAGTAGACGCAATTAACGAGCACCACACTTTGGAAGTTTTCGGTAAGGGTAGGTCATAGCTTAATACACAACTACATAAAAAAACCTCAAATAAGTTTACGCTGAAGTCTCTGAATCATAGTATCAATTAACAGAGAGCAACACTTGAATATAGGTAGTAGCTTAATGCAAACACACGAAACAAATTCAGAGTGAAACCTGCACCGGCAAAAGAGAAAAAAGACTTGGCATGAGCTGCCCCCATCTCCTCTCAGGTCGCTCTTTTTGGTTCTTGATTCTCGATGGCTGAGGTAACATAGGTACTTGTCTGTGAGTTGCATCTTTGATGCGACGAAGAGATGAGTCCTTATACGCTCGCTCTTAAAAGTTAAGTACGCCTGACACACGCGGTAAACACAGTAATAGAGTAGGGCTAAATTGCTTTTGCATGAGCTTCCCTTGAGATGACGCAGTGGTACTCCTGAATTGAATTAAGTCACACGGCAGTGGGGATATGCATCGATACTTATATTCTCATAAGTAACGTGTTATACCACAGCATTTGTCACCTAAAATATGTTACACGAAATTTTGTGCAGGACAGAAAATCCCATTCCATGAGCGGCAAACATCTCACACATACGAAACAGAAAGAAAGTAGATAAATACAGCACTGATGACGAGCAAGTTGCGGTCAGCAGGAAGATATGAACAAGAAAATAATAACGTTCGAAAAAAGTTTATTTAATTTCACAACTGACTCTCACTACGAATGCAACTGATTCCCACATATGTGTTGATTTCAAGAGAAACTACATTATATTGAAAAAGTTCGAAACGCTGTTTTTCGATCAAATAACTGTTATTTATAACGAACAGAAATGAAAAAAATTCATTCCCTAAAGGCTACGTATTTACTGCGCATTCACTTCAGCTGGCGTTGGCAGCGGAACAACCGCTTATTAGAACATTAAACTTGCGCAACCACTAGAAATAACATCCGTTTAGACGTCAAATATTATAGAACACATCTAATGATATTTGGAAGTTACAAATGGTAAATTGGAAATGAGACAAAAATAAACAAAAATTAGAGTGACATTTCAAAAATGTCAAGAAACTATTTTTGCACGTACACGTGACCGCACTAAAACTTTCCCCGAATTTCATGGAGGTCATTGAGCTAAAAGCTACACTTAATCTTATAATGGAAGCACGCAGGGGTTGCTACAAGTCTGAAGAAGTCATCAGCGCCTTGACTATGGTGTACACACCGTGATCTTGAGGGAGCGCAGACTCGGTGCATGTAAACATTTCTCTTGAGAGAGACTGTGGGAAAGGTAACTAATTGAACGTGTCTGTAACCCAAGGTCTGAAGCAGAACTTACGCAAACGCACTCAACATGCAATCTTAGTTTCTTCATCTCTATGCAGGAGGGTTTGCATCTTGTTCGATAATCCTCTCTCTTTTTCCTTAGCCTTTGAATGTTATCTCATGAAATTTATCGCAACAAATGAAAAATGTTGAGTTCAACTTTAAATTGCCCACTTAGTAATTTTTCTTACCTAAACTTCAAATCAAAATCTGTTTTCCCCTGATGTGAGAAAGATGAACGTCATCTGTCATAACGCGGATAAAAATAACATAAAAACTACAGTCGTGGGGCATTTCATCTCAAGAGTTTTGTGTTCGAAGCAATCACTCAAATTGGATCCAGGTAACAGCGTCAACTATTCTAGTACTTATATTATCTGCCAATTTTAATGTTGAATAATTGACTTCAGTTATTAAGACATGCATGTTGGCAAATTGTGATACGTGTGGTTTGTTCAAAAAGCACTTTCGAAGACAGATGTCCAACATAAGATTTTCGATCGCTGAAAAGTAAACTATTTGGCAGTTTCGAAGCTACATTTAGTGACAGGTAAATGATAAACTACCTTTGGGAGTTCAGCTTTTTTGAAATTCTATGTAAGGGCTGATAAATCGCTACGAACTTGAATATCTTACGGAGCGATTCATCTTACAATATCTGAACTACATTTCACAACGTCTCATCCCAAACATGGGTTGAGGCTCGCACGCGGACATCTCGCGAGACACGGGAAGTTTCATGTAGAGGAAGAACGCCTCCGCGAACCGGTTAAGCAAGCTTGGTTCAAGTTACAGGCTCTATGGAGAGGACCGAGCAGCTGAAACAAGAACTTAGAGATAAGGTCATAGCAGGGGTGCTTCCAGTCCACAAAGTGCTAACATCATACTCACAGTAAAACCTTACGTTCTGTGCGAAGCCCCATCTTTCTTACCGAATTTGAAGTAGAAGAAAAATGTTAGTTTGGCTCATCTCTATACGCACACAAGACAAATTTCGAGTCAGTCAAGGTGTGCGTGCGAAGGAGAGAGTCAACATGCGACACGCGTCATTGCTTAAGTGTCAAAAATTTAAGTCTCCCATGCATCTAAATCCTGTATAGTATCTAAACTGCAGAACATCCCTAGCAAAAGAAAAAATAAAACTGAAAAATTATCGGCTTTAACTGCTGCTATGGCTGATCATCTTCAGATCACCCATAGCAGCAGTTAATAATATTCAGCAAATATTCTGAAGAACACAATATCAAGTTAAAAGTGATATGTCCGACATTTCACTAAAACAGAAGATTAGATTAGATGTTAGTTTAGTCCTCTCTCACCGCAACAAAGGCGTTCCAAAGAGATGATGGAAGAAGGCACCCTTTAGTATGAAGACAAGGGAACGTGGAATCAATGCACAAGGAGCATAGAAGCAGTAAGTTGAGAAAGAAGTTCATGAAACAAGATAAAAGTGGAAGAAAAAAGTACTAGGTGATAAAAAACAGGACAGCAGAGAACCGAAAAAGATGGTCTTTAAAAAAACAAAAAACATTTCATTTCAACAAAAAGAAGGCCTATCAAACTCTGAGCTCGGGAGCTCACATTTTTTCCTGAAACAGAACAACCGCTAATAAACCTTTAGGATATTTCTAACTGAAAGTACATAAAAGCAGTACGAAAATATTAGTTAAAACGGTAATTTTCAAAGTGTAATGACACTTGAACAAGATCATAAATAATGGCCAACCTAAATTTCAAACCAAAAATAATAAAGAAATTGAAGCTTTTATGGATAAATTAAGTCTAATCCCAAAAATATAAATTATTTAACGAGGAATTTCTAAGTGCAGAATACGGTTCTAAAGTACACCGAAACTTCTGGGTTCGTTGGCATTCATGAGGGGATCGGCAGGGCGCACCTAGCTTGGGCCAGGCTGCTGTTTAACTTTCATCAGGTGTGCCACCAGCCGAGATGTAGGAAGTCGATGAAAATAAATTACTGCACCTGCTGAACTGCCAAGGTCTTGAGGACTAGACGCTCACAAATATGTTCAGATACACTAGCCACTAGGTAAAGAAAATATCCCCGTAGATGGAAAAAATAGTAAAATAACCATTTAATGTGATCTTTTTTAGGGAGAAAAATGAATGAGCAGGAAACTCAAGCTGTCATTGAGGGAAAAAAAGATTTTTAAAACCAAGAAAGAGCAAGAGGGTAAAAACCTGTTGTCGGACGAACAACACATCACTTACAAGTCTAGGTTTAGGAATTGGGGAAAAGTGGATGTACGACTTCAAGTAATTACATGAGCCACAGCCCGCTGTGATAACTCTAGGTCAATCGAAGCAATAGACTAATTTTACAAAACATCGCAAAGCCATAATTACAGCTAATTAGGAAATTGGGCCTGCGTTTGGTTAATGGTATCGGTAGTAAATTCAATAAGTCAAAACTAGAATGGAATATTCAAAGCTCGCTCGTGCTGGTAGACCTATTGGTTAATGGTGAGAAAACATTAACACAAGATGTATAGACTGACGTTCACGATATCTGCAAGCAGACATCTCTGTCACGAAGAATTTTAATCAATGCTACAAAACCATAGGGCGAACTTTGTAATAATTTCTAAAACGACTTGAAATGATTTCTAAAAAAAAAACAATTGAGCTATAAAGCTATAAATTTCTAAATAGTTTGTAACATCTCTTAGGAGAGCTCAGTAACCTCGCTTACAACTTTTCAGAAAAGAATTCACTTCCTCAGATGAAGCTGACAGTCGCATCATGTGCACGGATAAGATATACCACCATCAAAAGTCATAAACGTTATCAATATGGCAGAACCAGGCAGATACAGACGCTTGGCCCATATCAAACTTGTATTAAAGTCAATGAATGTAAAATATAGGAGTTGAAATAATTACTCGCCGCAAAAGTAAGATGAGAGAAAGAAATTGCTGTTCAAATGATAGAAAAATGCAGCTCAATATTAGTTATCGACTCTTCTCTAAGGAAGTCAAATAACAAATTTCCAAGATTTTAGTAAGTGTAGCACACATGATAAACTATGAAAATAGACCGCATAAGACCATCTCACACGAGCATGTTCCATAAACCCACATTATGAGGTGGGACGATACCAAAATATAAGTCAATACCGTTAAAAGTATATCGGTAATGGCACAACACTGGCGGTCATCCATCTTTGATCCCCGAAGCCGTTACTCGGAAATTGCCTCACTAAACTTTAGCGACTTCGGTTCATGCAAGGAGGCTTTTGCATAGAGGTTCGCTCAAAACAGCACAGTGTGTTTATGCGTTTTATGAGCTGAAACTCGTGAACCAAACAGAAATTTGCTTCAATTGAACCTTGAATTAAACTTAATTTAAGGCATCGGTGCTATACTGTGCGATTTTCTTCGTGATATGAAACACTAAAAAAAATAACTCAATACGTAGATATCATCTTGTGATAAGGAACACTTTATTTTATAATGATCGGGCTTTTTTACTGAGCAAAACTGGGCAAAATAAGAGCATCATGTAACATGGTCCTTTAGAATAATAATACATTGACGTTTTAAATCGAAATTCACACCCTTATCCTTCAGACGAGACACGCAACCAAGCGAGCACGTGTCTCCAATCGCCGTAAATTTGGGAAAGAACAGAAAGAACTACACGTTTGGTATTACAGGAATTGCCAATACAGGAGCCATTCAAACAGAAGCAGGCCGTAATAGCCTGCGTATTCATTCCCACCAGGCGCAGCATGTCGAACTACTGACAAAGAAGCGCTGTCTTTATGTTTGCAGGGGAGATGATTTTGCACTTTTGCAGTACGTGGAACACTGTGAATATGAAAAATTTTTCGTTTAAAGTGAAACACAAAAAAAGAAGCAGACGAAACGAAGAATAACGGTAAACAAGCCAATTCATAAAATAAGAAAAATACTACTACAATATTGTGAGTTTGAGTATCGTGTAGCCTCTGAAAGATACATTATATGAACTAGCAAACAGCAATGAAAAATTTAGGTTCCAAAAATTTATTTGGAAAGCGCACAAACGCTATCTAACAATGAGAAACTTATACAAAAAGCAGGGGAAAATTTTTTACATTGAAAACGAATGACGCATTAATGAATCAAGTAAAATACATCCAGAGATTGGAAAGGGCACTTGGCCAGATCATTGTTTCTCCTGTTCACTGATTCCAATGAACACATTTAAAGATTGAACAGAACATTTCATGAAATTTTGTAGACTTTTCAAACGTCTTTTATGGCTTTAGACTGCACGAAACTTTTTCTTGAAACCTCTAGTCAACATCACGAACGGATGTGCTTCACTACACATTCTACAATAACATTATATCATACGAGTAGGTAAGCATTCAACGAAAGATCAGGATTTACAACCGTTTCCGAGGAAGGTTACTTTCTTGAACATATAATGCACAACAGCTCTAGCGCCCTCCCGTATTAGATCATACATTTTGTTCGCCACACCTATGGAGATGTGTAAGCTTGTATTCTAAAATTACCGCACTATAAAACTGCAAAATTGCATGACAAACGCGGCGACGCACCCAAACAAGAGAAGCGAGATGCTACACCAGGAAACGGGCTGGAACGGCCAGCTCGTTCGACTCGACGCAAAGGTCACATCTACGGAGTCAGCTGGCGTGTGTACACCCGGAACTGCGATGTTCGGGTACGGAAGAGGGATCTGAGTAGCGGCCAGAGGCATTTACGGAATAACGGAAACGCTACGGGAAAGAAGAGACGACGAGGTTATAGGCAATGAAATGTCAAAATAAGTGCATTTCAATATCGATGGTCTTTTTTTTATAGAACAGAGAAAACAGGGTGATGTGAGTGAACTCATACATTAGAGAATATATTCCTCGCCATTAAATGAAAACTGCAAAGGCTAATAAAGATATTCGAGAACAATATATGAAGTTTTATTCCATGGTAATAATGAAACATGAGTTAAAAAACGTATACAAATATTGTTTGACGTATTGTTTGACGTATACAAATATACGTACAATTAGCCGTCAGTTCTTTCACCGTCAGTTTTTTCTTTCCTGTAGACACACTAAAAACTTGGAAAATGGAAAGTTAAGTCAAGCCTAAAAAACAGAAATCATTCCACACGCACTCGTCAGTGCGTTAATCTAAAATGTTCATAGAAGGAACTCAATAAACACACAATTTTCAGAGATAAAATAGTTGTAAATTCTTCGTACGAAGGGAGAAAAAGTTGATCATATGCGCGAAACGTTTGCAGAGAAATCGCAAACGTTGCAGCGAAAAATGACATCTTAAATAGATACCTTTTCGAGTCACTTAAGGTGCCTCGTTACACCATGTCAGTTGCTAACAAAATTCTCGTGGAGTTTAAGCTAAAATTCGAGATTCAGACTAATATGAGCACAACATGCACAATACTTTAGACACCAAGCTATGAAACGAACAAGTAGCGACAGAACAGTTCTCGAATCAGTTTCCTTCGGCTGAAAGTTATGTACTTACCGTGCTCAAGCATAATTGAATAATAATTCAAGACAAAAATGAATAATTTTATAGTTTTTTTGAGTCAAGAAAACTAACAGCGCAATCACATCTCTGATCACGCGATACGCTTCAAGGAAACACTTTCCGTAAACAGGCGTCATATCAACATCCAGGGTTCAGCGCGAATCCTAGTTTGCATTTAAGGTGCGATTGACTTGAAGAGCTCAAAATCCATCGCTAGGCACCAAAAACTAAAACAGGGGTGGCTATTTGGGGGAGCCCCGCTCTTCAAAACACACCGCGTGCCCGTTATTTTGAAGGCCAAAGGGCAGCAAATGGCATGAAATGTTGCGGCGCAGCACTCAGTTATGAACGACAAAAACTCACGCATGAAAACTCAAAGCGTAACTTGCATCGCTACAGGGTAGGATTTCTGCAGAAGTCCATGTATCTTCGTGTTGAAACACGAAGAAAAGGCCCAAAATATTGTCTACTTCTCCTTGGTACGGGAAAAATTATAAAAATGTAATAACGGTCGTGCACAAATCGCAGAATTGACAAAATATAGATTGGAAACATAGTAACGTCATAAGTCATGAAACCAAAATGAAGTGTCGGGGAGATATTTTTCGGTAAAAAATTCGAAAAATATGCGGGCCAATGCAAAGAATTTCACATTCACAGAAATATCATTTTTGAGGCTGCTACAACCCTTGGAAGAGTCCACTCCAGTATGAAATACGAATTTATGTTTGAAAGTGAACGTTTATCGACGAGCATATGAAAAACATTATCCAACGATGAAGTATCTATTCATTTCTATAAGCGTTCAAAATAATGGACTACTACTATAGAATGTACTGTTTTGAAGGCCAAGTTCTATTTCGAAAATTGCAAATTTTGAAGTTCTCATACGTACATTTTATTTCTGACATTAGTGAGACATTCGCTTTATACCAGTACGAAAAGTTCGTTTCATTCGAGCACAAGAGCCAGGTTCACTTCAGCCATGAACAAGGGACACAAACTTCGATTTATTCGTCTTTGAGGCGCGCAAATTTCGATTTATTCGCACATGAGTGACATGAAATTTGATCTTCTTGTATATGAGTGATAAAAAGTTCGATTAGTATATCTATCATCCACAATGTTCAATTGATTCGAGTACAACCGACGTAAAAATCTTCTTATTCCTGAAAAAGTGAGGCAAAGTTCGCGTCAGTCTTGCGCTCGTGCGTGCACCAAGCACCGGATGTCAGGACCACGAATGATGGCTAACAAAGACCGCGTCAACGAACACAACGAGGCCATATTTCGTCGATGATCTAGAGACCGAGCCTATATTTTATCCCGCATCAAAGGAGAAGATTAATAGTAAACAGTTACCAGGTTTTACGAAGGAAAGAAAACAACAACGTTCAGGATAGAATAGAAAAAATGTCAATCGCTTTGGCGTAAAATTCAATAACAAGTTACAGGTAACACAGTTCAACCCAGAAAAAAAATCACACACATTTAAGCCGGAACTTTTTTTTCACACGTTGACTGCGATGGGTTAAACTGAAGTTCAATATTGAACTCAAATTTGATGTCAAAAGTTGTTTGCAATTTCATGAATACCAAACATTACCTTGGTCCATTAAATACCACTAACTTTTAAAACAGTTCACAATTTCGAAACGACCCATTGATGGGCCGTATCGCAAGCAACATATAACATTGATGGATTACTGTGTTCATAGTATGGAGCTTCACCCGAACAACATCCCATCAATTTTCTTACATGAAATGCCGTAATTTTTCTTCCCATTCTATCACTGAACTAAAACTCGATTCCTCAGTAACACACTCACTTAATGCAAACCTCACTTTGAACGAAAATTTGTCCCACTGTTTCCATTGATACGCTGCTTAGTTCAAGTTATGAGTAGTAATTCGGAGTGATGTCCAATTCTATGAGTTAAAGGCGATGCACAACAACAAGATTGACTGCGGCATTCAATTATTGCAAACCCGAACAATGCTCCTCCAGGTTAATGGAACGAAGTACGTATTTCCAAACATTAATATTCACCTTAGCCTTTTTGAAAGGAAAGAAAGCGAAACCGTTTATTTAAAAAAGGTTAATGCATGAGATGTATAACACCTTGGATTTTAAAAATTTCTCAATATGAAGATCCTTAATTGATAGACAACCATACGAGACGTACTATAGCCGCGTCGGGGGCCAATTATGTTATTGAGAGAGCAGTCAAAATATCATCTCTAGAATATTTTATCCAGAAAGAGATGGCTGACAACTTATAAATAATTTAAATACTACTAAAAAATCCTCCGAAATTCCTTAATTATTAGTTGAAATGAAATAAGAAACGACAAAAAACGCTTTACCGAAAAAGACTGAAACACAGTCATAAATTATTATCAAGCAGTGATTAAAGGTTAGTAAAAAAGTAATTTATAAATAACATCGCATAACACGCACATCTCAAGTCAAAAAACATACACGCAAAATGAAATTCACACCTTGCTAATCGTACGGAAAAAAATATAAGTTTTTCACGGATTATATGCTCAAATTGGGCTTTATTTAAGTCAAGACATGGGAGGGGAGTTGGACATATTGAGAATATTTCAAATGGTGCTTGTAAGAAACAATATCAATTTTCAAGAAGCGTAGAGAACTAATGAGACTTTATTTCTTGACACCATAGAACATGCTTAGTACCTTGCAATTTTATAAGGAAAAATTGCCCACTACCAATGATTCAACATTTTATCAGTAAAATTAAATGTATTATTCGATATTACCAGAGCAAGATAACGCAATGCACTGACAATGATCAGTATTTATAGAACTGAACGAATATAAATTTTATCTTGATAGGCAGTCTAAGATCTCCTAGTTTTGAATAATTCGGTACAATGAATACATATACAACGCACAGCAAAGCTAACTTAGGAAATTTGGGTAAGCAAAACCGAGATAAGATAAACGTTACAGGACTGCTCAAGGACAAACAAGGGTAAATTTGACAATCTTCTCACGAAACTCACTCTCAGCGGTGAGTACGAGCATGAAGATGCGAAGAACATCCATCGCTGTTTCGATTGAAGATACTTTGAGTGTAAAACGACTTCAGAAAACTCTTACTTCATTTCGAGCAAACAAACACGATGCAGTTACACGTCACTCGCTCGCACCTCCTTTACACACGGCAGTTGAAGTGCAACTGACTAACGGAAATGAGATAATGCTACGAGTCATCGCTCTCAAACACATCGTTTTCTTCAACATTATATATTTCTTCCCGTAAAAAATGTACTGGCAGTAACTCTGTTAACTTTATATTGAAATCGGGAACATATTCGGACCAAGGATTAGCATAACAGAAAGAAGAAAATAAAACAGTTTATTTCTAATAAAGTTTATACATAAAATTCAAATCATTCTTTTTCCAATGTCTTAACCTTTAATAGATATACACTCATGGGTACCGTAATACCCATGTCTACTGTCAAAACAAATGTCTTTTGTCAAACAAACAAAAACATAACAAAATAGATCTAAGTCAAGTATCCGAAAGAAATGCTTTAAATCGCACAACAAAGCTATGATACTTCTCAAATCGATGTTCGACAATAATATAAGGAAATTATGAGTTAGGTAACGTGACCAGTTGGTAGTTAGTAAAATGCAGGTCGCTGGCTTAACAATTTTGTAGTAACTACTGTGTATGTGTGCATAAATCCTAGCATACAAGCAATCATGTCGTATTCGCAAGCTGTAGAAACTTTGAATAAAAAACTTAGAAATTTAGGGTAATGAGCGAAATAAATTTGTAACTGCTTCTTCAGTATGTATCAGTATGTACTACGGTACACAATTATCGTCTTTATCGTAAAAAGACATGTTATTTTAGTCAAAAATTCTTTCATTTTATGAGGGATTATGACACTCTACAGAAGTTCGTTCCACAGTAAGGTGCCTGATATTGACAGAACTTTCTGCGCGAAGTCAGATGAGCGGTGGTTGACTAAAATATTATTTCTCCAATTCGGCTTTTGCTTCGATCTAGCAAGGGAAAGAATTGTAAAATATCAGCATTGAAACTTGTATTTCATGTTCCTCGTCCTCTATAAGTAGCTAAAATAAAGAAAAAACTCCGGTGCACCCTATTTTTAATGGAAAATACTTCAAAATTGCAAGAACAATTTGGTGTTGAGTGAAAATGTGAGTACACTCAGTGTGGCCGAAGGATCTCTGCCGACATGAACAGCACTGCAAATCTGTTTACACGTGTTATGCTAAGCAAGACCTTTTATAATACTAATCAAAATTTTGCAGTAATTGATAAGTTAGCGATTTGGTATGCATTAGTAATTTAACATAAACATTTCTTCCATAAAAGTTTTGCATTTCAATATGCTACTTTAACTTGTGCTATTATTAATTAACCAAGGTCTCAATACGTGCAAAATTCATGAAAAATTGCTGCCATGATTTACATTGATTAATAATTTATTATATTTTTTGTCACTGAGATACTAGAGAATTAAGTGAGTGGTTCTGGAGTGATGCTACACGACGGACAGCCCATTTTTCCTTTGAACAATTATTATCACGATGTTCTTTAATCATAGGTTGCAGATTTCGATCTGTTTTTTCTATACAAAAGAACTCAGAATCAATACCAAATTATTCATAACTTATAAAACTATATTTGCTTTGATTTAACTATTTTATTTATTTACCATGAATAGTCACTTCACATGGAAGATGGATGTAGACATACAGTTAAATATAATTCCTGAAATGAAGAGGAGGGTGCGTGGTAAATAAAATTTAGTCACATAATGTTTGACGATTATAATTTTAATTTAATATGATGTATTACTTCATTATTTGAAAAAAAGGTGACATTCCGGAATGAAAAACACCATCCTTGAGTACGTGAGCTCAGTTCTGGAGGGCAAGAAACGCAGAACACCAGAGCAGCCAAGCTCTGGAACAAAGCAGCTCAAGAATGGTGTGGCGGTGTCACCACTGTCATCGCAACGAATACGAGTCAAGCAACAGGGTGTGGACAAGGCTGTTTCTAGTTTTATTGTTGATGTAATGCATCCACTCGCGACTGTTGAAGAACCAGCATTTGTTCCACTTCCTCTTATATAAGTTTAATTAATTCAAATTTGATTCTCCTACATTCGTTCAAATGTAACTGTTAGTTGTTCAGAGAAAGCTAGTTTATTTCGCAATCACATTTCCAGAGCTTGAACGAAGAAATCAAAAGATAATAACTACCAGCTAACCAGAATTATGTAAATCAGCTATACAACACGTCGTCCGCATAGTATATTCTGAACAGATTATCTCTGTAAGTTTGTGAAAAAAATTTAAATTGGAATCTTCATGGAAATACCACCTTAACCCTATGTAGAATTACATACTAACTTTAAGAAATTCACATGCTTTACCTAACATGTTGTTGCTATATTGGCTGTAAATTTCATTTCTACCTCGGATAGCTACCTGATTTATATACGTGTTTTTGAAGTATCAATGATGTATCCTAATTTTCAAACGAATCGAGGTGCCATATTGTGCACGTAATAGCAAGCTATGCGTGGCATGTGGGAACTATGTATATTACCGCCCGATTTATGTGTTACCACTTTGCTGATAGCTACTATAATTTTGGTTACCTGGGTATGGGACGTATATGTAATGAAATAATAAAAAACACTCGTAATATTTTCGGTCTACATCCCTCTTGAAGGGATTGTTTTTCTCATACACTGGTTGAGCAAGATACTATTGAAATGATTACTTCCAAGGACGGCAAGGAAATACGCAAATAGTTCAATTACTGGAAAGTTTAGCGCATTTTGAAAGGGATTCGTTTGACTTAACTCAGAACCAACAATACATTTTCCAAGCCAGGGAATCTGATTGATATAGCTTTAGTTTTGTCAGTAAATCACCTTGTAGGTTTTCTGTCTCGCGGGGAGATGATTGACCCTCTGCATGTGTGTTTTTGAATGTTTATCTATATCTTCCATTTTTTTATCCTTGCTGAAATGCTCTAACTGCTGCCTCGAGGAGGAAACTCTTCATAATTTAATCGTGTGTTATATCTGACCCCTCACCCCTTCAGAATTGGCAATGTTTTTGTTTAAAACCCAATCCCTGAGCCATCAATTTCAACGTTACTCATTTGATTTTCAGCCCTAAACCCTTCTATATATGTCAGTGATGTCTCGTCGGAAGCTATGTCTGCAGATAGCGGGTGACGAAACACTGATGAAAACAAAACTGGAGACAAAACAGGAGAAGCTGGATTACATGTGTCTTATAACTTACCACTGACATCTGGCCAACTCGCCATCGCAGCTTTCTCAGAGTGACCAATCATTGGGTAAAACTAATAAAATGCTCACTGTTTTCTGTTTGCCACATGTAAATGTTTTAAGCCGAATCATTTGCTATTGATACTTAGACAAAGGCAAGTCTCAATTAGAATTTATTTTCAACCAATTTTAAAACAGCTCGTCGCCTTAAAACTCTAACCTTTGTTGTGAGAAAATAAAAAACCTATTATTTATATCGTTTAGTGCTTTGATTATCTGATATTCATAAGAGAAATTGATTCAAAATTATTTCACTAGGTAACTTATATTATAGATTGAATAACACATATTTTGTCTAAAACCGTAACCGCTCCACAGTCCGAAAACAGGAGTAAAAAGGAAAGAACGTCAGGATATTTTAGGAGGAAAGAATGTCTGGAGGAGTGCCTGTGGAGTGGATGTGTTTATTTCTTTAAGAGTGAATGCCGCATGCAGACTTATGTTGGTAATACTAAGCTTCAACTATTTATTAGGCACAGCCGACATTCAGGACTTTCCCGTAGAATCAGTCGTATACTTTCCTCTCCTTCTAATTCAGCAATTCGAAAACATTGTCAGCAATTCAATCATTCTTTCAGAACGAATAACTTCTCTCCTCTGTGTACCACTAATAATGAACAAGATCTTCGCATTTTAGAATTTTCATTCATATTTACCAATAAGCCTGAATTAAATAAAAACTTGAGTGCGGTCGAACCGAACATTGCATCAACCTACTGACACATTTCTGTGTGTGTGTGTGTGAGGTGTGTGTTTGCGAGTGTCTGTGTATGTGAGGTCCCAAAGTGTAAATGTATGATTGTACGTGCCTGTGAAAGGGTGGGTAAGCCAGTGAGAATGGTAAATTCTACTGCTGTTGAATGAGAATTAGGATTTAAGTTTGATGGATGTTTGTTTACTGTTTTTTTAACTTTTCTGTTTGCGTAAGTTTTTGTTCTTTTTTATTTTTTTCCGCACTGAAGATAGAATTATAACATTCCGAAACGTTTGCATAAAAAATACATAAATATGCATGTTTATACGTTCGTTCTCTTTTTTGTTTTATTCGTGAGATTCCGTAAGAATCGACCTATTGGAAATATCCTAAAACATATCACCAAATTTTTCCATTCTGCACGACCATAACATCCTGCATGACTTTGTAAACATTTTTCTTAGCATTTTCAGTTCTCAAAATTTACCTCTAGTTTTCAATTCTCCCCCTCTTCTCGCTCATCCTTTTTCCTCATTTCACTTCCTTTTTTAATTTCATATCTTCCATACGCGTAATACTAATTTTTTCAACTAATAATTCCTTCATACGCAATCTGTTTCTTTGTGAGTCTCATTCTGTCTGTACTTGACAACTAAAATTACCAGTCTTACGGTTTTATACTATGTACACTACATATCCTCTTCACATATCTAGTATTATTGTTGATTTAAAGCATTTTATAACAAACAGGCGAAAAAAATAGCCTTTCCAGATTTTTCTTATCTAAAAGCGTTAAGATCAGCAGTCAGCACAACGTTTACTTGTAAACCGTTTCTCAATGAGTAAATTACTAGCAGCAACTATTGTTTTTATTTTAGGCTAAAAACTACAGTAATAAATGTATATATTTCATCATATTTGTATATGTGACTGACTGTATTTTATATTCATTCATTATTAAATTTACTTGCTACTGAGCAGATTGATGAAGAATCTCTCAGCCGCATGAACGGAGCGTTAATTAAGCGGCCCATAGACGATCAATTTAATTGTCAATATAATTGTCAATAATGAATATTCACAATTTAATTGATCGTTTGTGGGCTTGAATGACGATCGTAAATTAACTGGCTCAATGTATTGACGCAATCAAATCAGTTTGATTTTTTATTGATGGTTCGTCACTATATTGAAACGTCCGTTTGGATGCGTCAATATTTCATTCTTAGCCCTAAAAGTCGTCTTGTATGAACCTACGAATAATTGGAATTTCATTTGTGTGTACACGCAGATCTTATACTTTTTGCATACTGGTGGACGCTGCTATAAATATCTGGTACTCGTAATGTCTTCTTATTAGATCATATTATTTGAATGTAGTTAAGTAATTTTATTTATTATTGTTAACCTACTCTTTAAAATCATCTTGAAAAGTAAAAACTTGGTATTTTGTGTAGTGACCAGATGTAAAAGTTCATCAAATAATGTAGTGTTCATTCGAAGATAGTTCTTAAAATCTTCTGGCTCATTTACACGTAATTCCTTGAGCAATGCGTCGGCTTCCAGAGCGTTCCCTGAGCCAGGTTTTGGCCCATGTTTTGCGTTTACTCGAGGATTTTCTGGGAGATGAAAGTGCCAAGGCGAGCGCTACAATGGTAATTTTTTCGTCGACCATCAAGTAAGGCGTCCGCAGAGCAAATGACTGGTTTTCACCAATTATATCGATGAAAAGATTGACGTTGTTTGTGGGCAACAGAAATCTCTTCAATATATTTAGTCAATGATATTGTGGGGAAATACTTCACTCGGGGAAATTTGGGAAATACTTTATTCGAAGAAGTATGAAAATTTGGGAAATAACTTATTTCAGGAGATAATTCACCTTTGTTGGGAAATATTTTACTCGGGGAAATTTGGGAAATACTTTATTTGAGGAAAGACTTCACTTCAAAATACTTTACTTGGGGAAATACAATATCTTGTTGAGCCAGGGACAGTGGACAGGATGTTGTAACCGCAGAACTCTACAAGAACGGCGTTGTTCTCAGGTTTGGACATGAGTCTGGCTATAAATATGTCGAGCTCAAGTGGGTAGCGGTTCGACGAGAGAGCTGGCTCAGGCGTCTACAAACACAGTCTGAGACACGAACACAAATCTCAGGCCAACACACAACAAGACGCACACACAACACACATACACAGGCCGTGAAGATATTCACGGTCGAGAACAGTGCTCCCAATAGGCGTGGCTACGGGTCAAAACAACCAGTCGTGAAGCGGGAAGGAAGTAAACTCGAAACTGCCCACGATACTAGCCAATGAAAGCAACGAGGGGAACGCGGACACAAAGAAACAGCCAATACCACTTCTAGATGTCGAAGTAAGTGAATCTCCAACCAATAAGAATTGAAATGCTGTGTCTAAACGGCGAAGAATCGGGAGTTTTCGAGAAGGAATGAGGCGACGCGGATAAAAAGGATTCACGACAAGAATTGTGAGGATTCTGGTCTCAGCCACGCGAAACGATACACGTCAGGCTTTGGAGTGCAAAAAAAAAACCGGGAAATTTCGGCGATAGGCCGACATTTCCCGGGCTAGTGTTAAGTCAGGATTGACTGCACTCGAGAAATCGAAGCAGACATTTAACTCCTTCAATAACGACAAGATTGTGCAACGAACACCCGCTCGAAGCGTGTGCGGATAATTAATCTCTCCGAACGCCCAAGGAGACTGCAACTGTATCGTCGAAGTATTGCCCTGCAATGAGCACTCGCTCGAAGAATTACGGCCTGAGCACATCAACAATTCAACGTGAAGTGAAACACCCATGGAGAATCTCTGCGCTAATTATAAGCTCACAGACAACCACAGCATTAAAATCTGGAGTCACGCGTTCACCCACAAAACGGAAGGAAACAAGTCTGTTGAAGAGCCCGCAAAGTTGGAAGGAGTTTACACCGAACATTCAGCGACCGCGCCTCACGGAAGTGTTAAATTTTGGTGGTATCGAGTATTTTGAACAGTGCTTTACAGTGTATTAGTGCAAGTCAAAGTGGTACGCTGCAGTAAAAGGGACGGGCCGTGTAATGATTTTGTGTCCTAGGTCTACGCGATAACATGCGAAGCATTCATATATTTTGGGTGCCTTGTTGTGAGTCAAGGTTAAATTGTAATTTGTCAACCTCGTAATTTCTGTGCTTTGAGTTGCATACGGTGACCATAATTTGTGTGTTCGTAAATTGTTGGCAGCGCGGAAGGATTGGTAACTTGAATTCTCGGTAAGCATCACATTGTATCATGTCATGTTTAGAGTCTTATAACGGTAGAAATGTGTGTGCCTTTCTTTAACGCAATTGTGCCATTTCAAATCATTTCGTTCCAATGCCTTGTATACTTTATCCACGTGTTTCCAAATAAATTCATGTAAATCTTCAATCCTTTTATTCTCCATGTCTGGTATGCAGGTGTACGCAAGCATGAAGGACAATATCATAAAATGTGTACGGGGGTTGGAATTCCCTCAGCGTATGGAAAGGGGGTCCTAAACCCACCCCCTTCTCTGTATCGCAACAGGAGAAATATTAATTATCCTATGCAAACGTACTGTCTGTATATCAGCTTGGAAATTTTAAAGGAATTCATTTTCAGTTGTTCAAAATTTCTGTTTCTTTTAATTCAGTCAAACAGTCGCTCGATAATTAAGCAGAATTTTCTGCAAGTACAATTCACCCCGTGTCATTTTAAGTACGCTCCAATTCTTGGGGAGTTTTATAGCGTTGTCTTCTTGGAACATTTTATTCCTGGTGTGTTGATAAAAAAAAAAATAAAAATTCTTTTCTTTGAGTGCTGAATTTTTGGTTGAATTTTTCTATAATCTGTACAATCATTAGGTATAACTGAATTTAGGTGTGAAGCCTTGGCTGTGGAAAATAACGTATTAACTTCAGCAAACACCGCCTTATCTCAAGTGAATCTTTGAAACAAGTTTACATTTATCTGGGCTTTGAGACATTTAGTAATCAATCTAGTTGGAATTTTCATTTTTAAATGATACCTTACTTAAAATAATTTGCAGAATTTTTTTTGGCCTCGTGTGTGTCAAGCTTCTCCTATCAGCTTTAGCAACATAATTCCTACTTTCATTCATTTTTGAGTGCTTCAGTTATTTAAAATTAACATCGGCTAAGAAGCAGTAATGGGATTATTTGAGAATCAATTTCCGTGCTATCAATGGGGCGAAAATTTTTTTGTTGCAAAATTGTTGAATGAATTAAGTGAGGGTGCTTAGGATAAAAATTAAATGTAGTGTTTTAAAGTAAGTGATAATTTTCAACGATGCTGCACTCGCAATTCATTTCATTTCATTCTGCAGTTGGAAAATAATAGTTGAACGCCATTGTGATGAGAATATAATCAGCATGAAGTGAACTAATGGAATCCGATGCATTTGCTAAGCGAGTACTCGTACAGAGCTCTGTCTTGAATATGTGTTTCATAAAATTTTCAGTAGGCTGTTTTCTTATTGAATGTTTCCAGGATTTATTACCTTTAATGCTCATTGGTTTTATGTGTAGAACGATGACCCCGGATGTGTGCCTATATTTTTAAAGTGAAATCGCCTTACACCACTTGAAAATTTGAAACAAATTTTTTTTGGGTGTCAGATATATTGAATGACTGAGCAAGTTTAATGTTATTATGACACCTCGATTGAATTTGATTTGAGAGTTTTCTTGCAGTTTAGTATGAATGTAATTTTGCTCTAACAAGCTCAGGAACACAAGTCGTTTTTGAAGTGAGAGCATTTCAAGTATAATGGTCGAGATCTTCAGCCAAATAATCATTTGAACGTTTTTTTTGACAACGAATTTGTTCCTGGCTGTCAAATGCAGAGTGAATTAAAATTTTCATGCCGGTGTCGGATTGAAACTGAGGAAGTGATGTTGCCTAGAACAATAAGTTTTAATTTAGTGTACTCTTTCCTCGGTGAGAATGTGTTGCATCATCTACAATGCCACTCAGCCAATTCTTGGATAAATTTAGTTACTTAGAGATAAAATATCGCCACACACGTGACCAGTAAAGTAAAAATCATTTGTTGAATTTCAGCATTTATATCAATTTCATGCAAGACTCCAGTGTTCAAGAGTGAGAAGTGAATATTGCTTTTTTTGAGCTGTTGCTGAATTCGATTGTTTCAAAGTAATTTGTTTTGTTGTTCTTCTCAAATTCCGTGGACATAAAATCTTTAGAGCGTCATACCACTATTCATATAGAGTCCTTGGAAAATATAATTTTTTTTTGTCGAGTGTCTGGCGGATAAATTTTAGTGTGTTCAATCTCAGCTTCTATAGGTGGGATGAAACTTTAATGTATTAAGTATAATTAGTATTAGAAAACACGTGGATTTTTTAAACACAAATATTTGTCTAATCAGTTACATGTCGCCAATGAATACATTTTTATTATCTGAAGCGTACGTTGGTTCAAAGATTGTGTATTTTCTTCAAATCGTTCGTCGTCTAAGGGAATGTTCAAGTTATACTGATGTGTGAAGTGCAAATTATGTCTTACTGAAACTGAATTCTACTACAGCGAAAGAGATAGAGTTGTGTAGATTTTGAAGAAATACTACGCCATTTCTCGAGTGGGATTCGACCTCGCATTTTATCGCAAAGTAAGAGTATTGCCTCGTGTGAGAGATGAATATTTCCTGCGTACGTCTGGGAGTATCGTCTCGCTAAACAGAGAAATTTACTTGTACTGAAAGCGAAAATGACCTAACATTCGGTATTGAATTAAATCGGTGGAACGGAAGATCCATGAGAATTCTTCAGAATAATTTTTGGATTTTATAATGCATTCCTCGTATTTGTCTACGCATTCTCTCTCGTTCGTACGCGGATTTTGGACAGGTTCGTTGGGGTCGGTTTTGCCTGATCAACAAAAGTAGCTCTGGCGTGCCTTCTAATGTTTGAGCGTAAGATGGGAGGAGCAGAAACATTCGACAATGCTTTGAATTTGACATGGTTTAGTTGTAACTTTAATCAAATTGTGTGAACCGTTTCGTCAATAATTGAAATTCTAGCGTTAATTGATGGCGATAGAGTGTTTGCATAACAACGATGTACTTATCAACTTCATTAGGATATGTTTATTTTCTAGTACGAAAATGCTCAATATTCAAGATGAAGTGTAATTTCTGCAAAGGAATTGATTTATGGCGTTAAAAAAAAAATTGAAAATGCATAGCGACTGGATTGTACAAGGGAAATCTTCATCGAGAATGTATGTGAGTGAGATGGAGCGCGCAGCAGAGAGCCTTTGCCGGAATTTTATTGCTTTGTGGGTAGCACGCGCAATTAAGAAATTTGTCGGTACGTTCAAGCTGATGTGGTTAAGACTCTAGTGTGGTATTACGGAACGCAAGAATGTAGGATGTTGTGAGAACATGGAAAGAATGTATATTGAATGTTTTCAGTAGCATTGAATTAAATGCGTAGTAATTGAAGGACGACGAAGAAATGACATCATTAAATAACAATTGTGCAATGTCTCAAAGACTGAGAATTAGGTGAATAATCATGTCTTTTTGCATTTTTGTGTGTGTTATCAGGATGTTAGATCATCAGAACGGCTGTTCTCAGCAAAAGTATGATGTAAAGTCTAACAGAGTGATGACACACTGTGTATTCATGTGTAAATTAAGTGCGTTAGGGATTTCAGCCTGTTTGGCAAATCTCCCGATTTGGCGTACAATATTTGTGTGAATGTTTATATAATCTTGCGGCAACGTGGAATCATTTAAATGTGCTGCATTGACTCTGGGGCTGAGAATTGAATGAATTTTTGTGTCATGTCTATTTTCTCTTGTATGTCGGTGTTGTCATTAATGTCGGATCGCTAGAAAAGCCTTCGCGGCCGAGTATAACGTAAAGTCCGATGAGCTGGTAGTACCCAATTCATGTGTAATTTTTCTCTTGTGTGTCGGTGTTGGCATAATGTCTGATCGTTAGAAAAGCCTTCGCGGCAGAGTATAACGTAAAGTTAGACGCCTTGACAATACCCAATGTATATGTGTTTTTTTTATTGATGCGGATTCGGGATTTTGGCCTAACAGGCAATTCTCCTGCTAGTTCGTACGTCATGAGCAAGAATGTTTTATTTTCTTCGAAATATTTAGGTGATTCAACTGATTAGTAACACCGTCGAACGAATTTCGGCTTTGTCTAGAGTTGGTTGAGGAAACCGGAAATTAAATATTTTATGTATGTATGTAGGAATTTTTCGCGTAGCTCACGTCCGCCTCCCTCAAGGCAGATTTGAAGGAAACCGAGGAATAATTCTTACGTTGATCGACCATGTAATGCGCTGTCTCTCGAGTACAAATGGACCAGGTTAGACAATTTAACGCGTATTTTACGGAAGGAGATCATTAGCAATTTAACGCGAAACTCAGGGGTCTAAGTCATGCTGGTCGACAAGCGGACTGAGAATCAAAACCTGAAGATTTTCGCAAATAAATGTGCTTCATTTTCTACAATAATTATGATGGAAGAGCTGATGAGCTCCAACGTGGGAGTCCAACGCGTATTGACGCCGTAATCTACAGGATTTGTCCGCGATTTGACGCAACGAGAATCTACGGAATTTCGACGAGTTCACGTGACGCCAAGGATGAATTTTTTATGGAAAAGCTTCAGTAACTTCGATTCTCAGCAGGGGGCCCTCCCCAGGATCAGTAGCAAGCCCAGGATCAGTAGCAAGCCCAGGATCAGTAGCAAGCCGAAGAGGAGTAGCACGTCACAGGAACAACAACCACAAGCTGTAACTAGGTGCACAGGAGGAGCAACAGCAAGTTTTTGTTGCAAGAAAAACGTCTACTTTGAATCACAGGATGAAATGATAATTATGAGGAAGAAAACTTGAGGTTGGAAAATTACCTCCATTTGAGATTGTGTTTTTAGGTGGATTGCAACCGAGAAAGCTGAAAGGATGTCTCTACTTGTAACAAATTCGCCGATTTTTCGATCTCTAATTTATATGTTTATCTATGTCGATGAATTTGCCGAGAGCAAGTCGAGAATAATATGTCGTGTGTGTTTTATTTTGTGCGTTCATGTTGTCCGATTTATGCGTTATCTTTGATGTGTTATTTTCTCCTTGCGTTCTATAATAATGTGTATAAGAAATGTGCGTTGCAAGTATTTAGTGTGTGTCAGGTATTAATGAATTTTTTTTAATGCGTCAACATAGGTGTGTTGCAAGAAGGTAAATCATGAGGTGATATGTAAGGATATTTTGATGTCAGGAAAAGCGAAGGGATTGAAAAAGGGGGGGCGAATATTTTCTAAATTTTTAACGTAAAGGGTACGTCACGGTTATAAATTAAATTAACGGATGAAAATTTGCACCAACTTTGCAAGTTGGCACAAATTTTTCTGGGGCGATGCGGGTATTGTGGGGAAATACTTCACTCGGGGAAATTTGGGAAATACTTTATTCGAAGAAGTATGAAAATTTGGGAAATAACTTATTTCAGGAGATAATTCACCTTTGTTGGGAAATATTTTACTCGGGGAAATTTGGGAAATACTTTATTTGAGGAAAGACTTCACTTCAAAATACTTTACTTGGGGAAATACAATATCTTGTTGAGCCAGGGACAGTGGACAGGATGTTGTAACCGCAGAACTCTACAAGAACGGCGTTGTTCTCAGGTTTGGACATGAGTCTGGCTATAAATATGTCGAGCTCAAGTGGGTAGCGGTTCGACGAGAGAGCTGGCTCAGGCGTCTACAAACACAGTCTGAGACACGAACACAAATCTCAGGCCAACACACAACAAGACGCACACACAACACACATACACAGGCCGTGAAGATATTCACGGTCGAGAACAGTGCTCCCAATAGGCGTGGCTACGGGTCAAAACAACCAGTCGTGAAGCGGGAAGGAAGTAAACTCGAAACTGCCCACGATACTAGCCAATGAAAGCAACGAGGGGAACGCGGACACAAAGAAACAGCCAATACCACTTCTAGATGTCGAAGTAAGTGAATCTCCAACCAATAAGAATTGAAATGCTGTGTCTAAACGGCGAAGAATCGGGAGTTTTCGAGAAGGAATGAGGCGACGCGGATAAAAAGGATTCACGACAAGAATTGTGAGGATTCTGGTCTCAGCCACGCGAAACGATACACGTCAGGCTTTGGAGTGCAAAAAAAAAACCGGGAAATTTCGGCGATAGGCCGACATTTCCCGGGCTAGTGTTAAGTCAGGATTGACTGCACTCGAGAAATCGAAGCTGACATTTAACTCCTTCAATAACGACAAGATTGTGCAACGAACACCCGCTCGAAGCGTGTGCGGATAATTAATCTCTCCGAACGCCCAAGGAGACTGCAACTGTATCGTCGAAGTATTGCCCTGCAATGAGCACTCGCTCGAAGAATTACGGCCTGAGCACATCAACAATTCAACGTGAAGTGAAACACCCATGGAGAATCTCTGCGCTAATTATAAGCTCACAGACAACCACAGCATTAAAATCTGGAGTCACGCGTTCACCCACAAAACGGAAGGAAACAAGTCTGTTGAAGAGCCCGCAAAGTTGGAAGGAGTTTACACCGAACATTCAGCGACCGCGCCTCACGGAAGTGTTAAATTTTGGTGGTATCGAGTATTTTGAACAGTGCTTTACAGTGTATTAGTGCAAGTCAAAGTGGTACGCTGCAGTAAAAGGGACGGGCCGTGTAATGATTTTGTGTCCTAGGTCTACGCGATAACATGCGAAGCATTCATATATTTTGGGTGCCTTGTTGTGAGTCAAGGTTAAATTGTAATTTGTCAACCTCGTAATTTCTGTGCTTTGAGTTGCATACGGTGACCATAATTTGTGTGTTCGTAAATTGTTGGCAGCGCGGAAGGATTGGTAACTTGAATTCTCGGTAAGCATCACATTGTATCATGTCATGTTTAGAGTCTTATAACGGTAGAAATGTGTGTGCCTTTCTTTAACGCAATTGTGCCATTTCAAATCATTTCGTTCCAATGCCTTGTATACTTTATCCACGTGTTTCCAAATAAATTCATGTAAATCTTCAATCCTTTTATTCTCCATGTCTGGTATGCAGGTGTACGCAAGCATGAAGGACAATATCATAAAATGTGTACGGGGGTTGGAATTCCCTCAGCGTATGGAAAGGGGGTCCTAAACCCACCCCCTTCTCTGTATCGCAACAATATCGACTATTAAATTGATCGTCTATGGGCCGCTTTAGCTTGTCGTCGTTTTAAGGGTGAACACTCGTGCATCAAAATCGCCTGGCAATTGAAAGATATCCCCAGTTGTTTCAAAAACCCGCTACCATAGTTGTCAGCACTGTAATAGATGACAGCTCCAATTTTTTTAAACCTTTCAAAGAGTTTGGAGTCAGTTCTGTCACAGGGAACGAACTCAGTGACGATAATGCTACAGAAGAAGAGGAGATAGAGACTGGTGAAAATGAGTTTCAGCTCGTTGCTCCCAATGACACCAAAATTTATGATGTCAACAGCTCAGATTATGAAATCCAGTTCACGCTGTCAAAGCATGCACTCTGTGTTTCCCACACCTTACGTCTTGTGGCCTGCACCGATGCCAAAAATGCGCTTAAAAATCGTAAGTTTTCAACTATCAGCCATACTACAGTGAGGAAATGTTCAGCCGCCTGGAACAAGTGTGGTCGTCCAAACTCTTCCGAGATGATAAAAGGAGTCCTCAACTGTAGTCTGCGTTTTCCAAGAACTGCGAGATGGAATTCACTCCATGATACCCTTGCTTTGCTTCAGAACCACAAAGTTAAACTCAATGATCTCTCTACCACCTAGTGCTTCCAACTCTGGAAAGCTCGGAAATAGAATTCATGGAAGAATATTTTTGTGTTTGGGTACCCATCGCTAATGCAATTGACCACCTACAAGAAGAAGGTATTTTTACTTACACTTCCTGCCTTCCCAACTTACTGTACAGAATATACAAAATGAACAGAAATCGAAGCAGCAAAGACATTGTGTCCCACTCTTACAGGCAGTCTTCCAAGGCTTTCAAAAAATGCTTCAAAAATACCTTTAGTTAGTTAGTTGATGAGCCAGACGTTCATGTCACTATACTGGCTGCATCTACTCATCCTTGCTTCAAGCGGCGATGGGTGGACATAAACACAGCGTGGAGCACCAAGAGCAAAATGATTTCACTGAATAATGACCTTACTATTTCTGAAACAAAATTTCAGCCCGCAAGTTCTGCCCATACTACAGATGAATCCAACTCGAGGTCGTCGAAAGGAGAGGAGTTCTACGGGTACGAAAAGAGAAGCTCATTCAGCGAATCCTCAGTCGATATGCAGATTATGACGTATCTCAATGACAGCGAAAAAAGCATCGAAAGCTTGAAAAGGTATCATTTAGTTCCAAAAATGTTTCTCTCTTGCTGGTTTAACGTTATTCTCGTTATTCTTTCTTGCTGCCTTAACGTTTTTCTCGTTATTCTTTCTTGCTGGTTCAACGTTATTCTCGTTATTCTTTCTTGCTGGTTTAACGTTATTCTCGTTATTCTTTCTTGCTGGTTCAACGTTATTCTCGTTATTCTTTCTTGCTGGTTTAACGTTATTCTCGTTATTCTTTCTTGCTGGTTTAACGTTATTCTCGTTATTCTATCTTGCTGGTTTAACGTTATTCTCGTTATTCTCACCAGCAGGTTTAACGTTATTCTCGTTATTCTTTCTTGCTGGCTTAACGTTATTCTCGTTATTCTTTCTTGCTGCTTTAACGTTATTATTGTTATTCTCTCCTGCAGGTTTAACGTTATTCTCGTTATTCTTTCTTGCTGGTTCAACGTTATTCTCGTTATTCTTTCTTGCTGGTTTAACGTTATTCTCGTTATTCTCTCCTGCAGGTTTAACGTTATTCTCGTTATTATTTCTTGCTGGTTTAACGTCATTCTCGTTATTCTCTCCTGCAGGTTTAACGTTATTCTCGGTATTCTTTCTTGCTGGTTCAACGTTATTCTCGTTATTCTTTCTTGCTGGTTTAACGTTATTCTTGTTATTCTCTCCTGCAGGTTTAACGTTATTCTCGTTATTATTTCTTGCTGGTTTAACGTTATTCTCGTTATTCTCTTCTGCAGGTTTAACGTTATTCTCGGTATTCTTTCTTGCAGGTTCAACGTTATTCTCGTAATTCTCTCCTGCAGGTTTAACGTTGAAATAAACTTAGCGACAAAACTATCGAACTGTTGATATTATTGAGATCTAATTAAAACTTTTAGATGTCTCAAGTTTGAGTTTTTAGGTCCTTATGGGAATTTATAGTATAACAACAGTAAAATTTATTCATGGTGTGAACGACAAAAACTGTCGTTCTTCATTACTAAGCGGTTCCTTGAATAATAATCCCTTTTTTAAATGCTTGGGCCAGTGTGCCCATCACGTGGTGTCCATGTGCGTGTCTTCACACTTGCGACCTCTTAAAGCAGAGCCAGCGGTAAGGTATATAAGGCGTAGCTTGGCGGGACACAGACAGTTGTAAAGTCGTAAATGTCCCGCTGTCTCGCACGGATCGACTCTAGCCGCTCTGAGTCTCTAACTCAACCTTGAGCCTCGCCTGCTAGTTGCTTGTTGCTAACTAAGCCTGACACTGTAACTTGGATTTTTTACAACGTGCCTGGTTTGCCCATCGCCATGAAATTTTTAATGTTTTATTTCAAAACTTTATTCGTCTAGTCATCGTGGCATTTTAACGTGCTAATTTTTGAATAAACGGATAATTTTGAGGCGTTCCTTTACCACGTTTTAATGAAAACACGCTCGTGAACTACAATTTTAACACAAGAAAAATCGGTGGCTTCTAAATGAGTTTTCTTTTTTATCGACCTGCGGCTTTGTGAACTTGGTTCCGTTGCTTGAGCCACCTGACAAGACTTTTTCAAGAGCAAGAACTGAGCAGCCTTGCTGTAGCTGGTGTGCTACTGGAAAAGCTTCAACAACTGCAATTAGTTTACGGAGACGCGGTGACAACGGTTTCTAAAGTTTTTAGTAGGATGTACTTGTATTATCAAGAGCACATAATGTCCTTTGTGTGAAAGCTTCGTCTAATATAAATTTTACTCCGGCTGGAAATTAGATTCTCATAATTATGAAATATGGAGGTAACCTGTTTTCTATTATGTGAATTAAAAAAATTGTCACCTTATTTGATATGTGTAAAATATAGAATGTTCAATTTCTTCAAATTTATCGTTATTAGATTAAATCCAACAGTGTTGTACAGTTGTATTTCCGCAACGCATTTCAGCTGATGTATAGAGGATGCTAGGGGGACAAAAATATAAAGTAATGAAGGCTGTATCGAAAACATTGCAGGAGGTCTGTCTCGAAGTCTCTCCCACGATACCGATACGAAAAGAAGGAACGAATAGATAAAGTCTACCTGGATAGAAAAGCCAAGCCTACGACAGGCTCTTGCAACAAACATGGGCTATGCTGAGATAACTTGATCGAATTCCCATCGAGGAATACAAAGTTCCCAAAGATCGCTGAGGACTGATGGTATCAGTGTGCCTACTAAGGTGGAGCTCAGGAGTCTTGTCTGCCAAAGGAATGCTGTCTCTCAAATACCTGGAAGGGAATCCTCTTGATCACACTGTTTTCCTGCTAATGTAGTTTTCACAGGAATGTATAATATCTTGGCTATATATACGTTGATGCAATTGTGATGCATTGATAATTGTGATATGTGATACAATTTTTTCCAAAATCGTCATTCATCGGCCCAGTACGATAATTACGTAAGGTATTGTTGAGGAATTTGATTAAAGTTCGTTTTTTCAATGAAATGAAAATTACTAACTGGGAAAAACATTCTTTCGACGCTTTTACTCTTTAGGAAATGATTTCTGTGTTGTAGATATCGAACCAATTTTGTAGCCAACGCTAATCTTCAGTGTTGCTGATTGTATTCTGAACACTTAAAAATTATTGTAAATCAATTCGGAAAAATAGCATGTCGTACAGATATTTCCACTTCCAAGAGGTGCAAAGACTATTACTCTAAATGTTTTATATCTTAATGTCATTTAACTGCACTCAATTAAAGAGTATCTTATTTTTTAACTGTGAAAATTTATTTTCTAAATGTAATGCATTTGCATTTATTTTTAAAAGCAATTAATGTATTTAGTATTTAAATATATTTTGAAAACGTATTTAGTACTTAGATAGATCGTACAAATGTATTTAGGATTTAAATATGTATGATACATTCAATGTTTTTAGCGCCCATATAACTGCCTATAGTTTGATACTGTATTGTCACCAGTTTTATGCAACGGTTATGAAGTGCTTCCATTGGTAGGGGAACTTATCTATCGATGAATTAATTAGAAAACGAATCATTGGTGCTGTAACTGGGAAGCTTTCTTTAATATATTGAAGGCTGATACAAAATAATTAATCAGGAAGTACGGTTCCAACGTAATGAGTTTCAACTAATTTAGAACAGAAAAATATTCCAAAGTCCTAAAATAATTTGTCCCACCCTAATACCTCAAATTCAGAATTGTTAATTAGGACATTACACAAGTCGGAATGATCCCGTAAAACTGAAGGCGAAGGAACTGCTGTAATATTTCTTGCACGATGGTGTCTACCACGATGTTTAGCGATCGTACAACCTAGTAGCGTGCGGAAAGTAATACATGGCCGCATATTCAGATGCACTTAATACACAACTGCATTTATAAGTGATGGGTATCTGCATCATAGTAGAATTATCTTTGGAACGGAAAAATGAATGGAGCTTCGGATTAATCGATGCTCCTAACCAATATGCCTTTGAAATTTCGTCCGCTAAAGTGTTTCTCAAGTAAAGTCAAAATCTGTTTTTTCATTCTTTTCGAACGGATTACAGAAGTATGGGGTGTGATCACTTCTAACTCTTTGATCAGAAGGTATAAAACTTAAATTTTCTATCTAAAAATTTACTATAATTTCAAACTATGAATAACAACGAAAAAACCTTATCAAAGAAATAAGATTTCAGGAAATGTAATGCATCTTTTAAAAGCTTATATGAACTGGGTACTTGATGAAGCCGTCCCAACATAGTTCTGAAAAAAATTTTGTTCGAAAATATAGGCCGAGGAGCTATAAAAGCTAGTGTCCAAATTTCCAAAACAGTTCGTACAAAAAACAGATCTAACAAATTTGTTAAGCATTTGATCAAATTTTTTCCTGTGTTTTGCGTAAAGATATTGCAAGAAAAGCATAACAGGAGCATAGGGGTGACTGCTATGGCCCTCAATTAACTACGTCTTCTCACTGAAGCGCATAAATACTAAATTAAAACGCGAGCGAATGATGGGGTAACAGAGATGCCCAGTCCTTCTAATCATTGCTAAAGCTTTCCATTAAAAAAGGAAATATGAGTTAGGAAAAATAATCTGAGCACCTTTCCGAATAATTTCCTGGAAAGGCCGAGTGCATATGACCTAATAGAAGGATGTAAAATGTTAAGGTAAATATATTTCCATAGTTTTTGGTAGCGGAACATTAGTTAACAGTCTAAAAAGCTGTAATGGCCCCTTTTCATCCATATTTGCTAATGTGCTCAAGAATTTCAGAAAAAACTTGGTTAAATGAATTCCACACAATGTTTAGGTCAATTGTTTTGCAGAAGATTGCGCGATGACTTGTTTATGTTTTTTTTTGTGATCAGTTATACGCTCGATTTTTCCAGTAATTAATTAGAGCACAAAATGAAATATCAGGTTTAATATGAAAGGTAAAAGAGAATTTAGGCTCCCATTTTTAGACCGTAATACAAAGGAATGAAGACAAATTTATATATTATGTTTTTTATGGGGACTGTTTTACAAATTTGTGCCCTACTTTTTATAGTTTCCCAGCCTATATTTCCAAACAAATTTTTTTAGAACATCTTTGGGTTGGGCTCATGATAATGCAAACATTTTAGCTGTAAATGCTAAATTCATTTTCTTGAATTCTCACTTGTGTAAAATCGTCGTTTCATCGTTATTCATACCCTCAAAACGACAAATTTTCAAACAGAAAATTTAACAATCTTGTATTTCGAGTCAAACAGTTACCAGCCCCCTGAAAAAGGATATAAATGTATTGATGGAGGAAATATTTCAGCGGGCAAAATATTTAAGTCACATTGGTCAGAGGATCAAAATTGGTTTATTTTTTCGCTTAAAATTAAAACTTCCTATTGCGATGCAAGCATCATTGATATATTAATACAGTTGAGCAGTATGCGCATATGAGCAAGTAGGTATGACTTCCCATACTCCTGGCAATAGAAGAAAACATTACGGAATTGTGACAAGAGTTATAGCGAGAAAATATTTAAGCAACTTCATCATATTCAGCTCACGTTCAGCAGTATGGTGCTCTGAGTGCTCTCGGTTTATGCACTTATTGTAACTCAACGTTCTATGATTTGCTTCATTTTTGCTAAACTATGCTCTCCACGGAACTTCCATTTGATTCCGTGCATAGCATTCTGTACACAGCCCGCTCTACATTCTATACACAGCCCGCTCTACATTCTCTACACAGGCCGCTCTACATTCTGTACACAGCCCGTTCTACATTGTGTACACAGCCCGTTCTACATTCTGTACACAGCCCGTTCTACATTCTGTACACAGCCCGTTCTACATTGTGTACACAGCCCGTTCTACATTGTGTACACAGCCCGTTCTATATTCTGTACACAGCCCGTTCTACATTCTGTACACAGCCCGTACTACATTCTGTACACAGCCCGTTCTACATTGTGTACACAGCCCGTTCTACATTCTGTACACAGCCTGCTCAACATTCTGTACACAGCCCGCTCTACATCGGCCTCAAACCGCTTAATTTACTAAATGATCGCCAAATGAAGAACATCACAAGATCTTGAAGCTTTAGTTTCTAAATGAGCTATCTCAGTTTCAAAATGAGCTATTTATTTTCTCCTGTTAAATTTGTTGTAAAATTAGAATATTGTTTTGAGTTAATAAATCCATAAAAAATTCACTGATCCACCAAACATATTGAGACAGCGTGGTTCCCTTCCTGCGTTTGTAAAAAAATATGAAAATTGTGTATAATTTGAAATTGCCACTCCAAACACATAGTATATAATAATTTCTATCATTCACATCGACACTAACTTTCCAACTTGGGATAATTCACGAATTTTACTAGAGAAACGCTTTCAAATAACTTTCTATGACTAAAAAGAGAAAAGAGTTAATTTAGCTTAAGCCATTGCAATTGACATGAATAAAAAGTATGAACCAAACTGAGATGAGCCTACTACACACATAACGAGTGAAATAGACGATCAAACGTTTCTTCTGTAAATCAGATTTAGTTACATCTAGTTTCCCATCGTAATGATCCATTTTCTAAGAAGGCAACGAGAAGCTATAGTTGCCAGCTAGTAGTTTCTGCAACTGCGCATGTGCCGCCGCGCCGCGGCATGTGCGCAAGATTCGCTATACTCACACTCTGAAAGCGAGTACTTCAGGAGACGAGTGCCAGAAAGCGCCGAAAAAGGTAAAGCAGCTAACAGCAGTCCATTCTGTCAACCAGGCTTTTCTGGCAAGCCTCTTGTTAAGCCATTTGTGTAATCTTGTCACAATTTAATCAATTCAAATCAGACGTGATATTTACTGTCGTAGATATTGAAAAAACTAACTTATAACTTAGATGATTTCGAAAATGACATTTATTCGCAAATTTTGGAGTGGTAAAATATTGTGCTTTTCATTGCTTGAATTTAACTTAAATCCCAGAGTTCTTTCCCGTATTCGACAAGATGAGTGTGTTATATAGGTAGTCAAATAGTATTGGTGAAGTAGCCTGGCGGCTTCCTCATTCCTTAGATTGTGAAGCGTTTAATATGAAGCCGGTAAATCTAAGCTGATCCGATACTGATGGCTAATGATTATATTATCAATCGGAGATAACTTGACCAAAAATTTTCGAATAGAAATAACGGGAAACGAAAAGTTAGCCAAATTCTTTCCACCACGAATTCCTTCACCTGCTTGCACTACCGCTTAATTTCGGGTGATGTATCAAAATGTGATACCAAAGTCAGGCAATAGTTTTAAAGAATTATGCCTAATTTTTTGAGTTCATTGAAACTATAAAGAACATCCAATTTCCATCACAACGTGAACTGTAAAATTAGTGAAACTGCATTTTAAACTTGACTCTGATTCAACTTTATTATGAGAGTTGAGTTAGAAGTTGAGAACCGTTATTCTAACGCATCGTTTAAACAATTGATGCTGAGCATTTTGCGCTAATTATTTTTTCCACGTTGCGGATTTCAACTGCTGATGATAACATGCGTTTCGATTCATCGATTCGTTTCGATTCGATTCAAAAATTTTGTTCCGAAACCGAGACACTGTTGAGTGTAATGGGCTTATACGACACACTTGAGTGTGTCAACCATGACACACTTGAACGTAAGTCAATTTTATTTCACCTAAATATTTTACTTTCTCTGACTGGTCACTGAGTACACATATTGTTAAGCTCTATTCACAAAAAACTAAACACTATTCGATTAAACTGAGTCATATTGTTATGCTCTATTCACAAAAAAGCTAAACACAATTCGGCTTTCTACAAAAAGATTTCAGCTGTTTGAAACGTGAATATGTAATTTAACTCTCTCAAACACTTTAGTATGTGGTCGAATGAAATACTTTACTGTATATCAAAATACTTCATATAACCCTTTGAGACACAAAGGCGTGTCAAAAATTTCTCTCAGTGAATGGTAGATCACCGAAAACATTTTCAACTGTTGGAGCAGTAAAAAAATTAGATATCTAATGGTGCTGTCAATTTTGTGTTTAATGTTATTCACCTTTAAAGAGCTCAAATGGATTATTTGCATCTAATAAAACAATTTTCTACTAGTAGGGAAAATTATACCAATGTATACCAAAAATTTTGTTTTTTAGGTGAGAAAATTCATGCCGTGTCCGAAAACTTTCGTCAGTGAAAATATCTAGATCCATAAAAATCAACCGGTGTTTTAGAAACCTGTGTGATTCAATCGTAAAAAAATTCCGGAAAGTAATTTTTCGCAAGGTGCAGGTTTACTCTGTTCTTTTTCCTTCGGTTGTTTCAAGTCGATAAAATGAGTTTTTATTTGCTTACTTTTTTATAATTTTTATAGTTTACCTCACCAGCAACTTTACTTTGAACGCTGAAGTCAATTATTTATCTGTAGCTGTACCGGCTACCCATGGATTATTAACAAAAGGCTCGCACTCAATTACCTAGTTTGAGCGCATTATTTCTTTTTTGCAGGAAGGGATTCTTTATCCTGCAGGGTAACTTCAAACTATGAGTGTCTCTTCAAATGATTTCAAAGGCAAGCGCGCCTTGGTGACCGGCGCCGGTGATGGCATTGGCAGGGCCTTGGCCTTGAGGCTAGCAGATCTGGGAGCCAAAGTGTTCGCTCTAAGCCTTGTTCAAGCAGAGCTAGACAGTCTCAAGGCCCAGAGACCGTCCATCGAGGTCGTTTGTGTGGACCTGACGGACTGGGACGCAGCCAGAGAAGCTGTCAAGAAGGTCACCCCTATTAATCTGCTGGTTAACAACGCGGGAGCAACGAGGTTAGCGTCGGTGTTGGAAGTGCCCCAAAAAGACTTCGATTTCTTGTTCAACCTCAACGTTAAAGCTGTGCTGAATGTTTCCCAAGTTGTCGCAGCCGATTTGGTCAGTCGCAACATGAAAGGAAGCATTGTGAGTCTGTCATCGCAAGCTGCTCACCGAGCTTTGACGGATCACATCATTTACAGTGGAACCAAAGCTGCAGTGGAAGCCTTCACTAGAGCCATGGCGTTGGAACTCGGCCCAAAAGGCATCCGCGCGAACGCCGTGTGCCCGACTGCGGTCATGACCGCCATGGGCCGGATGGTGTGGTCGGACCCTGCAAAAGGAGGACCCATGCTGGCGAGAATACCGCAAGGAAAATTCGCTGAAGTTGAAGACGTGGTTAACGCTGTAGTGTATCTGCTCAGCGATAAGAGTGACATGATAAATGGCCACATGCTGCCTGTGGACGGCGGGATGCTGTGTGCCTGATTATTATGTTGTTTTTCCTACTAAGGTCAGCCAGTAACGACTTGAATTTTGGTTAGTATTAGCGTCTCATTGAATATTGTTATGCTATCATTTATGCCTGACCTTAGGAACGGTTAAAGATGTGAAATCTTAGGTACATCTAGAGCGAAGATAGTCAATGATAGAATAATTTGCTATTTTTTTTTTGTTTCGATCACGCTAATGATCATTGATTACCGTTAATAAAATGCTGAATTTTTAGTGCTCATAAGCATTCATCATTATTACGTACGAAATAAATGGTTGTTCGAGATTACACAGTTCTAAAGTCTTCTAAATCATATACATTTTTAGTTTTACTTATTAAATGGTATTTCTCTTTTTTTAGATTTTGAAGAGTCTTCCTACGAGTACATTACGCGTAGAATGTGAAGCTAGATGAATTAAAAACCAGTTGAACTATCAAATACCTACGCGGACCTTCTAATGACGTTGAAACCCATATAATGAGTTTATTACTTTCTATGTTGGGATTATTTTGATACCAACTTATTGACAATCAAGCAGATTATTTCAATAATTTTCTTAATCTTCCTCTTCCAGTTTTTTCCCTTACAGGGATACACGAAGCCAACCTTCAGAAGCCTTGAATGCTTTGATTTACGTTCCATCAACCTCAGTCTTTTCCCCTGCAATTTGTAGTGCGTGTTCCATTCTTCAACATAAAATTCTTAGCACTTTATTTTTCATTGTTATTTATTCGATGGGCTGAAGCAAGAGGGGAATGCGATCGATGTTGGCAAGTTGATACCAGAGTATGAAAGAAGAAAAAGAAAAGAAGAAACACCTTTTATTTACAAAAAAGTTAATTCATGAGATGTACGCTGGATTTTAAAAATTTATTATAATGAAGGTGCTTAATTTATAGATAACCATACGAGGCGTACTATAGCCGTGTCGGGGTTTTGAAGACACCGAGGTAGACTGTTGCTGCTCTACACTATCTTATCTATTGCGCAGTGGGCTCGGGCAGAAGAAATGAGCATCTCAATTTTATTCTAGCATGAGTTTTTCCTTCCTCATCACTCAAAATTATAAACGTCCTAAATGAAAGAGTTTTATTTTATCGAAAGGAAGCTCGATGAAAAACTCCAAGAAAATGGTATTCGTTGCACGTGAGGAAAGGCTTCATATTTATGGCACGAAGATGGCTAAATGTTAAAAGAAGTGATTGGTATTTTGGGAGAAAGAACAGAGATAAGCAAGAATAATTTATTCCATCATGCTGCTTTATCTCCGTGGGAAGAAATTGGAGAGGATATACGCGTTTTGAGAAAACTTACCGAGTGGTCTGACATGTCTGAACTTAACCAGGTGTTGTTTTTGATCAAATTATCCTCAGGCTTCTTTAACCTTGGAAAAGTGCGCAGATATCTCTCTGAAACAAAACAATTGAGTACTCAGTTTCTTGAATAAAACCATTTTTTATCGTCATAACTGTTTACAAGATATCATTCAGATGAGTAACATGTTAACAATAACACGTAAAATACTATTGCATACATGCAATAGCAAATTATCCTGAGTTACGAACAGCAAACCCTGAATAGAGGTAAAGTACTTTTTAGTTTGTCGAATGCTCCACTAGAATTCATCAATTTTACATGAGTGAAGTTCATCTGTCCTTAAAAGCAACTCAACCAGCAAATTTTTTAATGTCAGAGCAGCTGTTCGTTATCAATAATTGTGGGTAAAATGAATTATTTAATAAATATTTTATTGGTGAATTATTCAAGCATCAGAAAAAATTGACCAATTCGCTCTGACTGACTTATCTGCAGTCTAGTTGCTTCCTAAATTAGGAACATATATATACAGAGGACGATCAAGAAGCAAAAGTACATTCGTGTGATCCACTCAACATATTTTCGGAGATATAATGACTCAATCTCACAGTATGAAGCTGTTGCACGAGTTCTAGAGGTTCAATGAGTTACAAAACTGAAAATTTTCATTTTATTATTTGGAAGTGGTGATTAAAGAAAGGAACTCTTACACCAATATCATTACAGAAAAAGACGCTAACACCAGGTGAGTAGTTAGTTTTCTCTATTTATACTTTATGGACCAGAAAAAGTAAACCCAATTTTGAGTGTTAATAACTGTAGAGTGGATGGAGATAATTCAATTCTGTTTTTTGTATTAGGTGGAGAAAAATTTTTTCCCTAAATTGATGTCACATTAAAATTGGGGGTATCTGTAATGAGGTAAATACTATATAGTTGTAAAATATGAATTGCAGATGACATTTTAATGACGTCATGAATGATACGAAACTTAAAGGGTCACTGTAATATCACTATTATCACTATCACTATAATAATAAGAGCCACGTCCGTCCGTCCGTGTGACCCCCTTTTCTAATCGATATCTTTGATAGCAACAGGTATAAAGCTTAAGAAATGCAAGAAATTATTCTATTGCATTATTTTTCTGTGACGATTCAATTCCCTTTCACTTGCATTATGGTATCCAGAATACGCAATCGGCTTATTTTTACAAATAGAAATTTACTTTGGAGCTTTCTCTGTTGAAATTCATCATGTTGCTCTGATATTTTTAATTGATAATGCGAAAAGAAATGTTTTAAATTCGTTTGACCAGTAACCTCCTACCACTTAGTTTAAGGCCCAAGGTTTTGGAACTTGAGTTATTGTTTCGAAATTGTGATTTTCTTGAAAAGCTTCGAAGAGATAATAGACGACAATAGAAAATAAAATTCCGGCAAAAGAGGCCACCATGGATAGAAATGTGTCCAACCGCAAGAGAGAAGTAGCAAGACTTTGACAGCAAGGAAAACGCCAAAAACGATCGGATGAACAACGCGAAATGGCAAGACAAAGCAACGCTGCTCGCCAACGAGAAGCTAGAAAACGAGAAAACGTTTTTGTTCTAGCGAAACTTCCTTAATTATCTATCAAAATATTATTAACCGTATATTAACGGGAATTGCACTAGTTATTCTAAAAAACGAGTTATAACGAGAAATTCTTTCTGGAAATTTTTATTCGGATTTATTTTGAACTTCATATCAACTCTTTGTTCCCGCGTGGACGTTGTTGATGAAAATGCGTTGCTTCTTTGATACATAGTTGCATAACGATGGGTTTAGTCACTAGAGAATTTAAATCAGAGGTAAATTTTCAGACGACTTGGACCTCATTCATACCCAAACCTAAAGCTTTGTTGTCAGGATACATATCTCTGTGTGTAATGCAACAAATGATACTGAAATATCTTAATCTAAAGTTATCAACATTTAAAGTTAGGTTAACTTTTTATGGTCCGTACGGTATATAGTGAAAAACTTCATATTCCATGGATAATTTGTAGATCCTAGTCAAATATTTGTATTTCTAAGAAGCGTGCTCCTTTGCTTTACTCGCGCCTTCGATGAAGCATATTCTTAGTAAGCACCAATAAATTTTTGGCTAATCTGTTACCCAGCTTGTTTTATGTTGAGATCTATCCATTGAATATTTCTTTGAGGAAGGAACAAGCACATATTCGTGATCAATTTTAACTTTTCCGTCATAGGACTTATCTATTGTTCACTATTATGAGCACGATTGCTGTAGTGAAATTCCTCAAAAACAACAATTTGAATTGATGTACTTGGTATGAAGAATGATGCAAAGAGGGAAACGCAGGTTGCAATTTCACAACCATTGGAAACTTCCGAAAACCTAATCCCTATCAATGTGCGATCAATGTTGGGTGTGAAAATCAATGCTCCCAAAACCCTGAGACTTTATTAAGTTGTAAGTACGCCAAGTCCAGGTTTAAATTGAAATTGATTGTTTAATTTAAATGTGCATGCAACAGCTGAGAGCTTGATGACTCACCTCAATTATTGGTCCCCTTAGTGTTACGCACACCAGGTATTGTTACATATTGTGTAGTTAGACGTTGACAAAATGAAACGTTATCGAACGTGGGAGGACTTCATTTTAAACACGTTGAGCACGTTTAGGTCCGGGTTCGAAAAAAAGAAACATTTGTTATATACTTTTAAGAACAAAAACATGAATATAACCAGTAAAGTTACTGAGGACCAGATACTAGCTAATTGAAATAATTCTCATGAACTCAGCTGGTGGGTACATGGCCTTGGAGATACGGTAACCAAAGCAACTGGCGGTACTCTTATCTCATAGCAAAAGCAAAGCAAGAAACGACCTTGGCATGCTCGAGTCTGTCACATGGATCAGATCACGCTTGTACCGCCTGTGTGCATTTGATCTTCTCAAGTTAGTTCTTTCTTCTTTCATGCATGCTACTGGTCATAGTTTTCTAGCGATACGTGGAAACCAATTTACTAAATACAGTATGAAAAAATTTCTGATCGAGTTATGGCAATGTCTTTTACATTTCCAGGCCTGCTCACAGAAATCGTGACTTCACTCTAGTGATAAGAGATTTCGTAACATTTGCGTGAATCGCAGGAAAAATTAAATTCGCACGAATCCATCCATCCATCCAGATTCGCTTGAAAAATCTTAGAATATATCCTGCTGTGAGAAAATATTCCGTGAGTAGCGTAAAAATATTTCTGAGACAAAAGAAATAAAAGCGAAGCCAAGCTGATTTCGGCCCTACGTTAGCCCACGGAATCAGATCAGAATATTGTACTCACTCATTTTCTTACAATGTGTGCTTTCCTGGAGCAAAAGAGTTACATAAGCTTACGCTAGGTCACAGAATTTTTTCATATATATATCCGGTACAACAAGAGATCGTAATAAATTGTCAGATACAGGAAAAGTCTGGCACAGATCAACAAACGAAGCGAAAAGCCTTCAAAATTAGAGATTTTGACGTTCAAAGCTTGCTCAGTTACTCTACATTGTATCGTAAATAAGTCATAAAACACAAACGAAGAAGGTAGGAAGCTTACATTGCGAACGTACTCATCTTCACCCACAGTGAAATTTTTGATGCTTGAAACACAATACATCACAGAATTTCTAAGGGAAATTTAAACGGAGAAACGTGTTTACCATCATGGAATTTTGCTCAAAAACTGCCTCAATCATCCAATAGTGTGACGTCATTGCCATAAGCCACAGTTGAGGGTAGACCTGGAGACATGGGAGTCATTGGGCACTGGTTCCAGGTGGTGTTTGAAAATAAATGCAAGTCCAGCAACGTTCTGCGCAGTAATATTTCGTGCGCAGTAAGCGCCAGCAACAATCGAGGTCCACACCAAATGTCTTCCAGAATGTATTCAGTGTCATGAGTAGATAAAGCTACAAACCTCCAAAGTACGCAAACGATTTTTTCAAGTCCCTTTCTCACAAAATTCTAGCTAAGTACTAAGTAAAGAAAAAGATAAAAATTGAGGCTGAGCCTGTATAACCGTGAAAGCAATTTTCGAAATATAACAAACGAAGAGGCAGGATTGTATCTGATGTAACTGCACTACATAATGATACTTCATTTCTGGAAATTGAAAGAGTTCTTTAAAATTCCTTTGAATATTCGTGTTCTCCAAAACCAGATAATGGCAGAAAAGATTCTCTTTACACTTTGTTGCAATGCAAATAAATACACCCAAGACGTGTAATTTTTGAAAATACTCTAACGATGCTTGTTTTCTAATTCTCGATTGAATATCAAAAAGACGATAACGAAGCATTTGCCAGATGTGCTGGAAAACACATACTCCTGTTAACTTGTATCCATATTTCATGTATGGTTTGAGCTACTAATGAGCTTTTTAATCTCCCACAAGACACTTGAGAACCAGAAAAAATCACACCGGACGAACAGAGAAGTTTAAATCAGTTTAGTTAAGTTTTCTATTTCCCGAATGTTCCATGCAATGACAGCTAGGAGTAGGCAAGTGATTGGAACATGTTTGTTCGCATGCGAATTTGTCTTGGAGGTAGAAATATACATATTCAGTCGTGAGCAAACACACGATGAGCTTACGAAATATAGTGTATGTCAATTAATCATCTTTAGTTGTAGAAATAAAATTATTTTTCAATCATCCAGTACTAGATGAGCATCCCGAGTGACCGACAAGTGTGTTGAGCGATAAAATGCTCTTTTAGCAGCATTAGAAGAGAATCATGTTTACTCCGTACTCCAAGACAGTATCTGCAGACGTTTTGTTGAGGTACGTCGGCTCTTCCATCGCTTTTACACTGCGTAAATAGCTTGTTTTCAATCACTCTGATAGCTTATCGTCATTGATATATTGAAGGCAATAGAGAAGAAACTTAAGGCCCCACTTTGCCATGGTGCTAACCACCGTGAAGTCATTCCTATGCTTGATGGTATTATAATTTTGAATGTGACATGCTGCAGGTAACGTGAATTTTTCTACTCGCCTGACATAATTGCCCATTGTTTTCGGGTTTCTCATTTGTCGAAAGCAATGCCGACCATTTGGAATTCAATTTTTCCCTGTATTTCATCTCATGGTCATAAAACGATTGATTTTCTCGTATATCTATTTAGAGCATAACACTAAAATAATTATAGCAGTTATTTATTTTTACAAGAGAGCCATTCCTTAGAACTCGATTCTACTGTACATTTTGTCAAAACGATAAAAGATTTCTTTGCCTATAATTAAACTAATGGTAGTGCCATTAAAGCTCAGACATTCGCTGCATTCTTTACAATCACTAGAAAGTGACTTGGACAGATCAACTTTTTATTTCATATACATGCGGCCGTGCACTAGTCATTGTTCAAAAAAGTATTTCATCGGATAAATTTTACCGCTCTCTCACTATGAACGTTTTTTCAATCGACTTCACTGACAAGAAAGCCCCAGCGACAGGCGCTGGCTACGGCATCAGAAGGGTCTTGACTATGAGACTAGAATAGAATAGAAAATAAACAGAAAATAGGCATATAAATGAGCCAGATGGCTCATCCTCGGGTTATGCCCAAGTCGTCAGACAGCAATCCCGCACAGCCTTAAACGAAACACATTTATAAATTAAATTAAATTAAATTAAACCATTAAACTCGAAACCGATTTGCTATCATAAATTTTCAGGCACAGGCAACAGTACATTCATATTGACAAAATATCTCTTAATTCGGCCGCGACCCAACGCACGGCTTCAGGATTCAACTTTTTTCTTCGCCTTGTAAGTTAGTATCAGCGCTGCGATTACCTTTTTTTCGCCTCCATGCTGATGCTATTATCTGATGAGGCATTATTTTTCGAATTGTAATTTTATCGCACGAAGAAGTGCGGTTTTCGATAATACCAACTGAAGTATCAATACCGGGTGTCCAACAAAAGATCTATTTTTGTATAAATTATACCTCCAGTTCAAATTGAGATATTTGGAGTTTGTTTGTTTCATGCTATTGAAAATTTTGTTTTTTATTCAGATAAAATCTAATTATTATCATCAAAATGTTTACTCCACAGTTGGAAGTTGAATGAATAGGGTGGAACACACTTTCCGACAAGGAATCATTGAACTAGCATTATTGATATTGAGTGTCATGTAGGGTTATATGTTGAGTGTCATGTTGGGGTATTATCTTAAGTTCATTATGTTATTCTTTTTTCTGAATTTCTTTTGTTTCTGTTAACGATACTTCCATATTGATTAAATTTTCTCACTGTCCGATAAACTGTTTTCTTATCGGGGGAGTTTCTTTCAGGAAGCTTTTCGCTCAAAGCTCTTCGAACATGTCCACAGCATTTGGTTGCTTTGAATTCACCTTTAAAAATTCACCGGTGGATTTTACCCGTCGAAATTTACGCCTCGATTTTTGTACGTCCCGATTTTACGTTAAATTTATACGTCATAAGTAACTATAATTTCCACAGATACTTACAGAAATACTTAGACGAGCAAGACAATGATAAGCTCAGGGTGCCGACTGAGTCCAAAATGCTCTCAGTCAATTATTGGCATCTCAAGAATCAAGCAGAGACACTGATTGATCTACCTCTACTAAGCTTGATTTCTAAATCATCTTCCTCTACTAAGCTTGATTTCTAAATCATCTACCTCTACTAAGCTTGATTTCTAAATCATCTACCTCTACTATGCTTGATTTCTAAATCATCTACCTCTACTATGCTTGATTTCTAAATCATCTACCTCTACTATGCTAGATTTCTAAATCATCTTCCTCTACTAAGCTTGATTTCTAAATCATCTACCTCTACTATGCTTGATTTCTAAATCATCTACCTCTACTATGCTTGATTTCTAAATCATCTACCTCTACTAACCTTGATTTCTAAATCATCTACCTCTACTAAGCTTGATTTCTAAATCATCTTCCTCTACTAAGCTTGATTTCTAAATCATCTACCTCTACTAAGCTTGATTTCTAAATCATCTTCCTCTACTAAGCTTGATTTCTAAATCATCTACCTCCACTATGCTTGATTTCTAAATCATCTACCTCCACTATGCTTGATTTCTAAATCATCTACCTCTACTAAGCTTGATTTCTAAATCATCTTCCTCTACTAAGCTTGATTTCTAAATCATCTACCTCCACTAAGCTTGATTTCTAAATTATCTACCTCTACTAAGCTTGATTTCTAAATCATCTACCTCCACTAAGCTTGATTTCTAAATCATCTACCTCTACTAAGCTTGATTTCTAAATCATCTACCTCTACTAAGCTTGATTTCTAAATCATCTACCTCTACTAAGCTTGATTTCTAAATCATCTACCTCTACTAAGCTTGATTTCTAAACCATCTACCTCTACTAAGCTTGATTTCTAAATCATCTACCTCTACTAGGCCTGTAAATAAAACATTGGAGGGAAAACATTTTCGTCGGTGACCGATACTTTTAGAAAAACAATGATGAAAAATGGAACGATCCAATTCATTTCGTACTTATGATCAATCTACATCGTGATTAATTCTATGATTAATGTCAATTTATCGCATGTATGATTAGTTTTCAAATCTCCATTGAAAAAGTGTGAAATTGCATTTCATAATCCAAACTGAAATTTGTTTTCAACATCAACGCAATAACATTCAAGGAATTAACCAGCGAGCACCTCGGTTTAAAGGCATCCTGATACTGTTACAAAAGTTACATCGAATGAAGCGAAGGTAGCTGTACTTTTGCGAGTATATTGTGTGTGAGCGTGTTCTTCTTTCGTGCTGCGTGTTCTTCCTTCGTATTGTGTGTGAGCGTGTTCTTCTTTTGTGCTGCGTGTTCTTCCTTCGTATTGTGTGTGAGCGTGTTCTTCTTTTGTGCTGCGTGTTCTTCCTTCGTATTGTGTGTGAGCGTGTTCTTCTTTTGTGCTGCGTGTTCTTCCTTCGTATTGTGTGTGAGCGTGTTCTTCTTTTGTGCTGCGTGTTCTTCCTTCGTATTGTGTGTGAGCGTGTTCTTCTTTTGTGCTGCGTGTTCTTCCTTCGTATTGTGTGTGAGCGTGTTCTTCTTTTGTGCTGCGTGTTCTTCCTTCGTATTGTGTGTGAGCGTGTTCTTCTTTTGTGCTGCGTGTTCTTCCTTTGTATTGTGTGTGAGCGTGTTCTTCTTTTGTGCGGCGTGTTCTTCCATCGTATTGTGTGTGAGCGTGTTCTTCTATTGTGCTGCGTGTTCTTCCTTCGTATTGTGTGTGAGCGTGTTCTTCTTTTGTGCTGCGTGTTCTTCCATCGTATTGTGTGTGAGCGTGTTCTTCCTTCGTATTGTGTGTGAGCGTGTTCTTCTTTTGTATTGTGTATGAGCGTGTTCTTCCTTTGTATTGTGTATGAGCGTGTTCTTCCTTCGTATTGTGTATGAGCGTGTTCTTCCTTCGTATTGTGTGTGAGCGTGTTCTTCCTTCGTATTGTGTGTGAGCGTGTTCTTCCTTCGTATTGTGTGTGAGCGTGTTCTTCCTTTGTATTGTGTGTGAGCGTGTTCTTCCTTCGTATTGTGTGTGAGCGTGTTCTTCCTTCGTATTGTGTGTGAGCGTGTTCTTCCTTCGTATTGTGTATGAGCGTGTTCTTCCTTTGTATTGTGTATGAGCGTGTTCTTCCTTTGTATTGTGTGTGAGCGTGTTCTTCCTTCGTATTGTGTGTGAGCGTGTTCTTCCTTCGTATTGTGTGTGAGCGTGTTCTTCCTTTGTATTGTGTGTGAGCGTGTTCTTCCTTTGTATTGTGTGTGAGCGTGTTCTTCCTTCGTATTGTGTGTGAGCGTGTTCTTCCTTTGTATTGTGTGTGAGCGTGTTCTTCCTTTGTATTGTGTGTGAGCGTGTTCTTCCTTTGTATTGTGTGTGAGCGTGTTCTTCTTTTGTATTGTGTGTGAGCGTGTTCTGCCTTCGTATTGTGTGTGAGCGTGTTCTTCCTTTGTATTGTGTGTGAGAGTGTTCTTCCTTCGTATTGTGTGTGAGCGTGTTCTTCCTTTGTATTGTGTGTGAGCGTGTTCTTCCTTTGTATTGTGTGTGAGCGTGTTCTTCCTTTGTATTGTGTGTGAGCGTGTTCTTCCTTTGTATTGTGTATGAGCGTGTTCTTCCTTCGTATTGTGTGTGAGCGTGTTCTTCCTTTGTATTGTGTGTGAGCGTGTTCTTCCTTTGTATTGTGTGTGAGCGTGTTCTTCCTTCGTATTGTGTATGAGCGTGTTCTTCCTTCGTATTGTGTGTGAGCGTGTTCTTCCTTCGTATTGTGTGTGAGCGTGTTCTTCCTTCGTATTGTGTGTGAGCGTGTTCTTCCTTTGTATTGTGTGTGAGCGTGTTCTTCCTTTGTATTGTGTGTGAGCGTGTTCTTCCTTTGTATTGTGTGTGAGCGTGTTCTTCTTTTGTATTGTGTGTGAGCGTGTTCTGCCTTCGTATTGTGTGTGAGCGTGTTCTTCCTTTGTATTGTGTGTGAGAGTGTTCTTCCTTCGTATTGTGTGTGAGCGTGTTCTTCCTTTGTATTGTGTGTGAGCGTGTTCTTCCTTTGTATTGTGTGTGAGCGTGTTCTTCCTTTGTATTGTGTGTGAGCGTGTTCTTCCTTTGTATTGTGTATGAGCGTGTTCTTCCTTCGTATTGTGTGTGAGCGTGTTCTTCCTTTGTATTGTGTATGAGCGTGTTCTTCCTTCGTATTGTGTGTGAGCGTGTTCTTCCTTTGTATTGTGTGTGAGCGTGTTCTTCCTTTGTATTGTGTGTGAGTGTGTTCTTCCTTTGTATTGTGTGTGAGCGTGTTCTTCTTTTGTATTGTGTGTGAGCGTGTTCTTCCTTCGTATTGTGTGTGAGCGTGTTCTTCCTTCGTATTGTGTATGAGCGTGTTCTTCCTTTGTATTGTGTATGAGCGTGTTCTTCCTTCGTATTGTGTGTGAGCGTGTTCTTCCTTTGTATTGTGTGTGAGCGTGTTCTTCCTTTGTATTGTGTGTGAGCGTGTTCTTCCTTTGTATTGTGTGTGAGCGTGTTCTTCTTTTGTATTGTGTGTGAGCGTGTTCTTCCTTCGTATTGTGTGTGAGCGTGTTCTTCCTTCGTATTGTGTGTGAGCGTGTTCTTCCTTTGTATTGTGTGTGAGCGTGTTCTTCCTTCGTATTGTGTGTGAGCGTGTTCTTCCTTCGTATTGTGTGTGAGCGTGTTCTTCCTTTGTATTGTGTGTGAGCGTGTTCTTCCTTCGTATTGTGTGTGAGCGTGTTCTTCCTTCGTATTGTGTGTGAGCGTGTTCTTCCTTCGTATTGTGTGTGAGCGTGTTCTTCCTTCGTATTGTGTGTGAGCGTGTTCTTCCTTCGTATTGTGTGTGAGCGTGTTCTTCCTTCGTATTGTGTGTGAGCGTGTTCTTCCTTCGTATTGTGTGTGAGCGTGTTCTTCCTTCGTATTGTGTGTGAGCGTGTTCCTTCGTATTGCATGTGAGCGAGCTTTTCCTTCGTACAGCGTCTAGCTAGCTCTTCCTTCGTACAGAGTGTGAACGAGCTCTTCCTTCGTACCGCGTGTGAGCGAGGTCTTCCTTCGTACAGCGTGTGAGCGAGCTCTTCCTTCGTACAGCGTGTGAGCGAGCTCTTCCTTCGTACAGCGTGTGAGCGAGCTCTTCCTTCGTACAGCGTGTGAGCGAGCTCTTCCTTCGTACAGCGTGTGAGCAAGCTCTTCCTTTTACAGAGTGTGAGCGAGCTCTTCCTTCGTACAGCGTGTGAGCGAGCTCTTCCTTCGTACAGCGTGTGAGCGAGCTCTTCCTTCGTACAGCGTGTGAGCGAGCTCTTTCTTCGTACAGCGTGTGAGCGAGCTCTTCCTTCGTACAGCGTGTGAGCGAGCTCTTCCTTCGTACAGCGTGTGAGAGAGCTCTTCCTTCGTACCGCGTGTGAGCGAGCTCTTTCTTCGTACAGCGTGTGAGCGAGCTCTTCCTTCGTACAGCGTGTGAGCGAGCTCTTCCTTCGTACAGCGTGTGAGAGAGCTCTTCCTTAGTACCGCGTGTGAGCGAGCTCTTCCTTCGTACAGCGTGTGAGCAAGCTCTTCCTTTTACAGAGTGTGAGCGAGCTCTTCCTTCGTACCGCGTGTGAGCGAGCTCTTCCTTCGTACAGCGTGTGAGCGAGCTCTTCCTTCGTACAGCGTGTGAGCGAGCTCTTCCTTCGTACAGCGTGTGAGAGAGCTCTTCCTTCGTACAGCGTGTGAGCGAGCTCTTCCTTCGTACCGCGTGTGAGCGAGCTCTTCCTTCGTACCGCGTGTGAGCGAGCTCTTCCTTCGTACAGCGTGTGAGCGAGCTCTTCCTTCGTACCGCGTGTGAGCGAGCTCTTCCTTCGTACCGCGTGTGAGCGAGCTCTTCCTTCGTACCGCGTGTGAGCGAGCTCTTCCTTCGTACCGCGTGTGAGCGAGCTCTTCCTTCGTATCGATGTACTGTGAGGATACCTCTTCATTAATTTTGCCAAAGTCTTTCCATATCTAATGCTCTATGATCTTCCTTTTCAGAGTACGAGCCAGTGACATAACTGGGCTTGAATTTCGATCGTAGTTTAGGTTATTCATGTGCCATTTCTTCTACGGACCATTTGAGATGCCAAAGTACTCTACATCGTACAAGCAGTGAAGTGTGAGTAAATGTTTTTCTTAAAATATGGTTACAATATCAATAGAGAGCTCTCGAACCAAAGTTTTATTGTAATAATTCATTTCTGCAGCAGGAAAACGTATATATCCGCTAAATTTTGAGTAAATGCATGCTGATTTTTGAAGCATTGGTCAGTTTTTACTCGCTTGATTTCTATTTGAAATGAAATTAATATTTTTAGTCATTGTCCTTTTTCAATAACGTTCATTCAATAACGATACGAGTGCATGAGCAGCAATTATAATGTTGGTGCTGTCTTGCAAACTTTCTCGTTGAGAAACCTGGACTGGTCTCGCACCTTACGTCACTGAAGAGAGAGTGAAGTTACATGTTCGTTTCGATGAATAGCATGTGGTGTTTTCCAACTCAGTGCGGCAATTTATTCAGCAAAATTTAGCTAGCTATATCTATTCTTTTATCTAACATGTTTTGGGGACGTTAGTGTATTTCTATACCGCTGGTAGCTCATCGACGTCGATATATTTGCGACACTTTATTAAATTAGATTTGTGAAATCCCTACTTAGCGTTGGTGTTCAAAGCGGTCATGTGAGTCTCGTTTTTATCAGAGCTATTTTTCTGAGTGTGATGTAAGTAACTCCAACGGACCTGCGCAATGAACACCGCCGTCCGTTGGTATTTGGCGTTCCATATGCCGGTCATCATCTTCACAAAAAAGGAAAGACACTTTTTCCCCATTCGTTGCATTTCTCTATTACGAATGATTTGACATTATGAAAATATATTTTCTAAATGTTTTAAACATTTCTAAGACTAATAACGTAAACAGTGTGTTTTTACGTATATTATTTGAGATTTTATACCCGTGACCGAAATTTCAGGTACTAGCAACTTATATTTTGCATTTTTCCTAACCAGGATTAGATATTCTGTTTATTGCAGCAGAAAAAGAGCTATGAGTATTGAAATACGCTCACACTCACCTAAATTTGAGCATGAAACGTATATTTCATTCAAGTTTTCAAGGAAAAAGTGTTAACACAGACGCAGATTTGACGTTTTTGTCCGAAATTTGTCTCAGAAAATCGATTTGAACTCGCACAGTAGAGTTAATTTTATCCATTTTCTTTGAACCTGATATTCCTTTACTCTGACCGTCTTAATTGACACCAGATGTTCAGGTATATCCTGTTTGACTAACCGTATGAAGATTAATATATATTTTTTTTAAAAAACCTAAAGTGCTAAGTGCAATCAATATTATGAAAAATTCAGATAATAAATATTATGAGAAAGAAAAAGACTTCGTTAACTTATGATATATCAGGACAGGACAGACCCATGATTTTAAGTGTTGACTTCCTCTTTCCCTTCTCTAAATGGGCTGTCACGATGGGACAACGGGCCTCCGTCCCATACCGATGCCTCATATATTTCAAGACTAGCTTACAGGACTCGTGACGTCTAAGGCATGGTCAGAATTTTATCGCTATTTGCGATTAATCGGAGGAGTGAAGCTAAATCAGCTCTAATGCATCGTTGATTTCCCATAGTCCGGACCTGAATAGGATTTGTGTACTTCTTTGCAGTGATACTTTTTCTGGCAAATGAGTGCAAAAAGTAAATTTTCTATAATTATTTCTGATACAGTATCAACCTGAAATTCCGCAGCTTGTCTGGGCACAGCATACATCCGCGACGCGAAATTAGACAATTTTAATTAGGGAAATAATGCAGTGAAGGATTTTCTCGCTATATCAGAAGGTTTTAGTCCTTATTTTATCAGTAATGTATATGGGTTTTACAATGTTGGACTTCTTTACACCATTTCCTTTTTCATATTGATCCTATGAAAACGTGATCTTATTAACGTGGGGACGTCAAAAATCATTGGTTACAGTTAAAGTACAAACACTCCAACGAACCAACGGAAAAACACTCAAAATTGGACACTATTGGTTGAAGCCAGCCTGAGCATCAATCACGATACTTCAAGCGCTGTATCGCTCCTACTGCTGTCCCGTTTTTCAATACTTTTGTAAGCCAGAATGTATAAAATTAACCGGTCCAATTATTATCATATATCTTAACACACACAGTACGAATATGATTTTCAACCACCCCCGCACATTATTGCAATATAATACCAATATAATGATAGTGTAACAAGGCTTCAGCGATAAAATGCAGACTCTAAACCTGCTGATATCAGAAGCAAATGATCGAATTCATTAGTTCCATTGTTTCAGTTGTCTAATCTAAAAACCTCAGCAAACGATGGGTCAAACAAGCTCGAATACGTCCATATTTTCTTTCATATATAAATAATTAAAAAGTAAAGATATTTTTTAAGCATTCTTAAGACAGAGAAAGTATTACTGCATATCTCGTTCGGTTTTTCAGAGTGTAGCTAGTCCAGTTCATGAGCAATCAACAATATATTGCAGTAAATTTAATTATACCCCTGCGACTCTTCACAAATCACTCGAAAGTAACGACCATTGATGTGAAGTGACGATATTAATGAGCATGCCTGGGGATATGGGAGGTATTGCGTGCATGTCCTGACAAACGCTTTCCCATCGCTACTTTTTGCTCAGATGCCCGAGTGACGGCTTATTTCACTCGTTCTCATGATGCCTTCAATGAAGAAATCATTAATCCTCTCGACCTCACGATTCACAGAAAGCGCGGTAATAAAATGAAATCACACGGGGTTATCCATTTTCCGTCCTGCAGAGATAGGAAGCGGCCGGGTTGCAAATGTTGTTTACTTGCCACCAACACAGTTTTATTCTACTGTCTCAATTCGTGTAACTGTGGCTCACGTGTGAGCTCGTGGTCAGGTGTTTATCGCTCGTCTGCTCTAAATTTGAATATAAAAATTACATCCCGAAATGGGCTAAACCTGTTCTCTTCTATAATAAATACCGAGACAACTTCCTTCATCGAAGGCTATGAGAAATATAATTTAGTAGAAGAAGTTATCGATTCACTCACAATACTTACATAATATGCACATCTTTCTAGGTGCAGATCTTTGATGATTATATTGACTATTTACGAGAGTTAGTTGAAAGAATAAACTTTTAAAACTATTATCGTGCATCAGAAACGAGCACTATCGATCATATAGTCATTATTTATGTAGTTTGTTAATATGATTCTTCATGCCGCAGGCGTACGATGAACGTCCTGTCAATCGACTTCACTGGCAAGAGGGCCCTTGTGACGGGTGCGGGATCCAACATCGGGAGGGCCTTGGCTCTGAGACTGGCGGAACTCGGGGCCCAAGTGTTCGCTCTGAGTCGAACCCAGGCTCATTTGGACAGCCTCAAAGCTGAGAATCCGTCCATCGAAATTATTTGCGTGGACATTTCGGACTGGTCGGCAACTCGTGAAGCTGTTGAGAGAGTGAACCCAATTCATCTGCTTGTGAACAATGCAGTGTTTGTTAACCCCGTTCCAATTTTCGAGACAACTCCGGAAAATATTAACAGAAGCTTCAGTGTGAATGTTTTCGGCCCGTGGAATATCTCTCAGGTTGTGGCTTCAAGTCTCATTTCAAAGGGTCAGGAAGGAAAAATCGTGAACATTTCTTCAGTCTTAGGGCAGAAGCCAGTCCGTGTGTCAGCCGCATATAGTGCTACAAAAGCCGCCTTGGAGTCTTTGACAAGGTCTCTAGCACTTGAACTGTCCTCAAAGGGGATTCGAGTGAACTGCGTGTGCCCTACGCTAGTTGGGGACACGTTTTGGGGTACAAGAGGGATTGGTGTCTCCGATGAAAAAGGAGGAGGTCCTGCCGAGGAAGAAACTATAGTTTTCAGAGCTAGACATCCCCAGGGCAAACTTCCCAGCAAAAATGATGTCGTTAACGCTGTGGTGTACCTTTTGAGTGACCAAAGTGACTTCATCAACGGCCACTGTCTTCCAGTTGATAGTGGATTTTTGAGCTGTTAAACTTTTTCAATACGAGTCAGGATGGAAGTAGACGTCATTGATTAGAATTATTTTCAATTGTTTTGAATTTTAATTGTGCTTGCTATAATATTTGTGGGCTTTAACAACGAGGCACGTTCAGAAAAAATCGAGATAGAATCTCTAGGAGTAGACAAAAATTTTAATTCAATGCTTCTGTAGAATATTAACGAAACACTCGAATGTCGACGTTGACGAAGTTTCGCCACGACTAATTTATTAACATTGATGCAGATCACACACAGTTTTGGGAAACTACCCCAAAAACAACCATAATTTAGGCAGTAACCATTTTTGGAAAGATCCAGTCATTATTGAAAATGTTTGCAAATGATGAACTAAAGTATCGGTGATGTTTTGAACGTTATAAATTAATTGCGGTATTATCGTTATAATGCGTTTGTTGAGAAATTCAGCATCGTTCAATAGGAGCATGTTTTGGACCTTGGCTTTAAAAGCCTTCACCCAGCGCCGAGTCTGCGACGAATAAAGTTGTGTGAATTACATGGAGTTTTGATATTTTATCCCCGTGTATCCTTATTTCTATGAATCGGACGTCTCAAACATGACGTGTCAGCTCCTTTCTGCATTTTACTTTTTCCGTTACGAGTGTACTAAATCTTTGGTAGTTTTACGTAACGAAGATGAAATTTTGAACTTCTAGCGAAAAAGAATGCAGGGATTTCGAAACGGCATTCCGGTTGTGTAGCTTTACTTTATTCGATCTTGTAACGAGCTGATTTATCTTTTTCTCCTAAATTTGTATAGTTAAAGAATGTCTGAAGACTAATTAATCATATTTGTAGTCTATTTGCGAAGCAAAATGTCGATCCAGTCATTAAGAACTGTATGTTTCACGAACTTCATCGACAACTTATTTCGTGCTGAAATTATTCCAAAAATTTTTTCATTCCAAACCTTGTTGCGGTTTGTAACCGAACTATAAGGCAATCGATAGTATCAAACTCATTAAAATTTATATTCGTTGTTGTACATGTTTGATTGTGTGCTTGTTTATACCACAGGAAAAACACACACGAGGTAAAACATCACTCAAGTGGGGTTGGGATCAGTATCCAACCTCTCATTGTGAAATGGATCATTCACGTACGGAAGGGTCATTCTCCAACTCCTCGTAGAATAGAACACTCACCCGATTTGCGATCAGTCTCTCTGACTCTCTCACTCAAGTACTTCGCTTTCGTCGTCTTCTACTTTAGCTCATTGCTTTCTGGTCGTTTGTGATGCTCAATACACATCAATTTCGTTGCATACAAGTTAGTTACTAATTTTTGTTTCTCTAGCTAATGCTCTTAATTTTAAAACGAGATTATTGATGTTAACAGTGCTTACTTTACAACATGTTTAGTGAGGAGGCAAAAAGAACCGCTTCTTAACATCATAATGTAGTACGGATAATAAGTAATGGACATTCAATTAGATAATGTTGCTTCTATTTTCCCACAGAAATGATAAAATCCCCTCGAATAACATTTCAGCATGCGCGGAGTACAATAATTTGGCGACAACATTAAGAATAAGGAACAGAAAACATCGAGTTTAAAAAACTTTTTCACTGTAATACTAGCCTTTACTGAGAAAAATATACCCTCAGTTGGAGAAGAAAATTAAAGACAACCGCAAAAATACTAAGCCCATTTCAAACATTTACAGCAAGGATCGCCAATTAAATGGTTAGTAACTTGGGATACCTCGCACAAGCGCATATTTTGTTAGATATTTAGATGATCACAGATATCCTTATATATTTATGAGTGAAACGCAGGAATTGACCATTTAATCGTGCAGAGCCTGTGTCCGTAAAATTTGCTGGATAAAGCCCTGCTGCGCATAATTGAGATGAACAATTTAACAATATTTCTGATCTGGAAAACCTCTCTGTCAACTGACAAACACGAAAAAAAATGCATATAGAATTGAACAGAGTTCATTTCCCGCACAATTAAGGTGCAATTAAAAAAGTACAGCTGTTTAAAACTTTTCCTCGCTTTTTCAAGGCCTGAGAGGCACATGCTAACATCAATGAACCTAATGTCATGTTCCAGTCAGTGTTGCCATCCCGGCACCTTTGTATGCCCCGGCACCTATGTAAAGTAAACGGTTTTTCTTCATGAGTATGAATTCAACTCCAACAAGTTACGAGAAAAATAAAAGTAGTAGTAATATATGTACACAAGGAAAGGGTTATAAAAATATATACAGGTTGAAGTTAACGCATTCCGAAATCATTCATCGCGACGTACTTCTGTTTCCGCTGCTGATAAAAGTTGCGTGAAACACTAAGATTAATCTTAAAGTCGATCAGGAACGACGTCAAAATCACAAAGACGGACAATCTTGTCGTTTTCAAACACAAAATGAAAATAAAATGACAACGACAACAAAAACCAGCCGATGGACCTTTTTTTAGTCGAAGTCTAGTTGTCTGTACAGCGTATATCGTATTTGTTGAAAGTCTCAACAATAAAAAATTACCACGACAAACTTAGACTTTGGTTGAAATGTTTTTTCAAGTCACCTCAACGAATGTTTGAGCTTAGAAACGTTGACAGCCCAAAGCGTTTCGTTTTGTAGGTAGAAAGAAAGTTCCGAATGAAGCAATTGGGCAGAAGCGAGCATAGCGCACGTTGTTTCTCGTGAGATGAAGAAATAGATGTTTCTTGCAAACATCCATAACAACGCACTGAACTTACTGGAACAGAAGTGGCAGTTTCAAGACATATAGTAGCTCAGGAATGGAATAACAATTATTCTTGAGCAAGGAAATGAAACAAAGTTTTGATGGAAACATTACTATTGCAAAAATAGTATTTTCTCATTACTTTGAATCTTTAAAAAACATGAAGATAGCTTGTTCGAACGATTATTATTTTTTGTTCATGAAGTTTGTTCGAGGATTACACTTTTCGTGGTCAGTCAATGGGAAACAGAATTTTCCGAAAAGAAAAATCTTCTCATTATAATTTCATGAAAATAAATACCTCACAACTGATTTATGGCTGATGACATTCTGAGTCACATACACAATAAAAATAGGGCTTTAATTTAAGGCCCACATTCATTCGAATTTATACAGAGGATTGTTTCCATAAGTGACCAAAAACAGAAAAGAAATGGGTTGCTCAGTAAGGAACGTCGACTTAATCTCTTGATTTCATCATGTTATCTGCACATAACACATCATAACTTAAGCACATAAAAAACCTCCATCCACTGGGAGCATATGACCGTTGATCATATCGCTTTTATCACTGAGGAGATAAACTATAGCATTGACCACGTCCTCAACCTCCGCAAACTTGCCTTGGGGAATTCTCGAGAGCATGGGCCCACTCTTTTCAGGCTTAGACCAGCCAATGCGGCCCATGGCAGTCATGACAACTGTGGGACCCACAGAGTTTACTCGAATACCTTTTGGAGAAAGTTCTAAGGCCATAGATCTTGTGAATGAATCAACAGCGGATTTTGTCCCGCTGTAGATCAAATGGTTTCCCAATGCCCGTGATCCAGCCTGAGAAGACATGTTCACTATGCTTCCTTTCAGGTTCCTGCTGATCAAATCAGAAGCCACGACCTGCGTCACGTTCATGATTGATTTAACGTTTACGTTGAACAATAGATCGAATTCTTCGGGACTCGCTTCCAGCACCGAACTGAGGACAGCGACGGCAGCGTTGTTGACCAAAAGATGAATGGGAGTAACTTTCTTGACTGCTTCTCTGGTGGCTGTCCAATCACCGACATCAACACATATGATTTCGATTGCCGGGTTTTCTGCTTTGAGGGAATTCAAGTTGGCTTCAGTTTTGCTCAAGGCGAATACTTGGGCCCCGAGTTCTGCCAGCTTCAGGGCTAAAGCCCTGCCGATACCGGCGCCCGCACCCGTTACCAGAGCCCTCTTCCCTGTGAAATCGTACGTCTTGGCACTCATGATGCCTGCGAACAAAATAGTATCAGAGATAAAAAATACATAAATCAAATGCTATAAACTTGTTGTTTCTTGCATTCTCTTCTGCGTCCATTACTAACATCTGATGTAATTTCAAACACTCATCTATGTCTTTTTTCACAGGGTAAACATACGTAAATGATAAACAACCAACGAATTCGAATAATCCTATCATATAAGCAAGGCTGTATTGAGGCAACCGCATAAAAATTTTCTACACCTTTCACTTAGAGTATAGAGTATCTGACATACACCCCCTCTCCCTTTCGATTTTACACGTATATAGAGTGGAGAAATGTATTTAAAAATTCAAGTATTCATTTAAAGTTGTTTATGGAAAACAAAATAATGAAACTTACATATTGAGTGAAAATTTCCAATCACACATCAGTGACCATCAAAAATATAACATTTCTTCAAGTAACTAAATATTAGAAAAATTCAGATCAAATACATGTTGAAACAAGCTGCCGGATAACTTCTAGAACATTTCTTGAATCTGTGATTGCTGTGAATTTTGTCGACTCAATAATCAATATGCTAGAAATGTCTAATAAAATCTAAGTCGTACGTGATGAATGGTTATCGGATGTGAGGGAAAGTTTTTGCATCGGAAGTCTGCTTCAATGCACTTCAATTTATCGAAGAAAAAGGAGTTATCGAAAGGAATGAAGGATAGTATTATTTCAGCGCACTGCTAAAATGAGCAATTGGAATATTCCTTAAAATCTAGATGTCTTTTTAAGACCAAAAGGTTAAAATGTGAGAAAAAAAATTACTGGGACCAATAAATTTTCATTGATTTGGTGCAACTCGAAATATTTCAAAAAGAAACTCACGCTACAAACTGAAAAATGTTTTGACCATATCGTTTATGACATGAGATGAATTTCCATGACATGAGATGAATTTATGAAATGAGATGAATGATCCCAGGGCGAAGACTAAAACGTATGTTTTAAGAAGAACAATTAGCAAAGAACTTCAGCAATAAAAGCCCAAACCACGATTGATCCTTGTAAAAACTAGATGTAAAAACCTTTTTACTGAAGAAATGCAATTGAAAATCATGACTGCAGTCAGCAAAAGAAAATTTGGAGCACGTTGATGAATTATTTAAAAAAATAAGACCTGATTGAGCTTTATTGAGATCTGCAAGATAGGGCTTTATGACCATATTGATGTTGCTTATGTTAAGAGAATGATGGAACAGCCTGCACCCAAAAGAACATCAACCAGGCTGTAAAACATGGTGGTGGGTACACAATGGAACTGAACTGCTCTGCATTTAATGGCATAGGAGGAGTGAATATATTTGTAATAAAATGGGGAAAGTTAAGTACCGTAATGTTTTAGGAGGTAATTTAAGAAAATGTACGAACTGGATGTTTCAACAGCACAATGATCTTGAGCATACCACCATAGTGATTCGTGAATGATTTCAAAGCAACAAAGTGCTGATATAGCTTATAGTCAATCACAGGATTTAAAAGCGATAAATAAGAAATTTACAAAGATAATGCAGAAACCAGGTCTACGTAAGACGATCGATCAACCTCAATGAAAGTAAAGTGTTAGCCGATGAAGAATGGGCTAAAATTCTGCTAAAATTTCGCCAGGATTTGTTAAACACAAACATGAGCTGCCTCATTGGGTAGTGAAAACTAATGGGAACACAGCATCTATAGTAGATAATACTAAACAGATTACTTTTCTGTTTTACAACATTTTTCTGTAAAATCATGTATAAATTCTACAAATGTAACATATATGCTGGGGTTATTGTTGTTATTCAGACATGTTTGATGATTTATACCGTAATTTTTAAACAGCTTCTATTGCTACGGGTTTTCTACCAATGTTTTGAAGTAAACACTTTCTTTGCACAAATATTTTTTTTTGTACTATTCCATAACCGTCTTCCACAATCATCTAATAAACGCTTCGTCCGCGTTGTGGCTTAGAGCGGATGATGTTTTAAGTTTTTCTTGCACACGGTATAATTCATCAGCATGGTCCCCATCGAGATATTGAATGAACAATTAATTTATCTTCGTAAGATAGCACCCATCGTACGAGAACCAACAATTTGATCACGTTCCGATTTACTTGGCTCCAGCGTGATACACTCACAACCACCACACACAGAACCCTGTTCTGACGACGACCTCAACGACACTCGCAACGCTTTGAGAACATTGTACAGGTGATGTAAGTGAGCATTATAGTAGTGCCCCTTGCCGGCTTGGCTAGAATCAACATTTGCGTTCAAACTTAAATTTCACGAGGTGTTATGTATTTGGTTCAACCCCTGTTTGTCATGTGCAATAGATGAAAAAGTCACACGATAAAGAAGAACAGTTTTCTCTCAGTAAATTACGTTTTACCATAAAAGTATTCAAACCTCAATCAAAAATTATTGGAGCTGCTCCTCCACATTAATGCTCGATGAGTAAAAACGCCATAGTTCAAGAAAATAGAAAAATACCATTGATACCATGCGCTTTGACGTTTTCTGTGAGAGGGCTACTATTTGATCAAACTGGTTTGAGCTTAACTCAGTCACACGGGCTAGACAAACTAGTTTTAATTCCAATTGCATAGTAACAAAATCCAGCCCGTTGAGCGGAGATAGACAGGCATGTTACACCAGAAATTGACGACTTAGACTGATGCAGTACGGCCTAATATCCTTGCATAGTAAATGCATGTTTACAATACAATATTTCACGTTAGTGTACATATCTGTTAAGTTTTTGTGCGTCATTTGAATCATAAGCTGGGAGAGAACGCGGTAAAACCTTCGTATCTCGCAGAAGAACAATCGAAATTTAATAACTCTAAATTACCGGAATTAAGATGCGTGCTTCAAGCCAGAATAGTTGACAGAAAATAAACGGATTTCGTGCAAAATCGCACCCTTCACATAAAATATTCGGTTTTCATTTTACACTCACTATTTTCTCCCATGTTCGCTGGTTGAAAAGTAGCTTTGAGTTCTCACCAACACGCTCCTTGCCGCTAATGCCTCAGAGTCTCAACTGCAAGGAAGGCACCATGGAAAGGCGCAGCTCGTGTCTCCGTCTGATTTGCGCATGCGCCTTTATTTTCTGGTTTGTTGAGGCGATGAGCTGGCGCCACCTTACGCTTAATACTAGTTGGCAACTTCTCGCCTGCTTGGGAGAACAATGCTCACCTGCAGATCAAGTACGATTCTGCTGGGGATCGATCTGTGACTCAGATCAACTCTTATCTCTCTCGGCTAGCAAGTAACTACGTTGCGTGCACTGCATATCTTTGAGATAGGAACGCCTTCAAAGAATAAGTAGCGTGTTGCACACTTATGTTCAAATTCCTAGCGTGTTTACCGTTGTTCAAAATAGCCGTGTAATCATGAGTGTACCAGATAGAGTAAATTAATTGTAACCGGATAGCTTGTTCATATTAATTGGGAGCATAATAATAATCATACTTGTTGCATTGACATTTCCGGGAGATTTTCATTGTTTTCTTATTTAAATGAAACAAGATCTAACTCACTTAATTTAGCCTATCGCATCCGAACCTAACGTGATCTTATTTACCGTACATTTATCTTAAACTACCCTTAAAAAGGTAAAGAGTCCGCAATCTGACTCCCGCTCAGATGTCGTCTTTTGGATAAATTTTGGCGTTGGAGTCATGGTCGGTCTCTGCTTCTAGCGTCAAGTATTGCAAGTGAGTGGGCGGTAGTAGTTCGCAGGAAATTTCCGCGTAGTGGAGACCTTCAATAGATGAATAAAATAATATAGAAGGCTTCTTCATTATATTGATGTTTCGAGCCAATCACAAACTAGTTAGCAGATAGGGAAGGTGGATGTATGATATATTTGACTCACTCATCAGATACACATATAATCGATGATAAACGAATGCTTAACACCTCAAACAAAGGTACACACTTGGTATTATACATGTTATATGCAGTTCTTACGCCGCCCCTCCGCAAGAAATTAAAAATACCTATTTTATTGTATAGCTAACATTAAACTGTTGCTGACAATAAGATCAGTGACGCAGCCAGGAGGGCCACGGGAGGCATGGCTCCCTCGAAATTTCAAGCATGGGGCCTGTTTCAGTCGTCATTTCAAGTTGAAGAATAAAAAGAGTGCTGATTGCTGAAGCTAAAAGATTGTTGATAATTAATGTGTGGCTCCCCCCGAAAATATTTGCCGGGGATCCTGACCCCCCCCCCCCCTAAATTTTTGGTTTGCTGCGCCACTGAATGAGATGACATATACGTCTTAATTACATCCCTTAAAAAATCCGATAGCGTTCAGTAATACCAAGGTAATACTGAATTTATCTACCTACAAGTATTTTCTAATTTTTTGAATATTTCTAAAGAAATATAACACTCTACTTTCAGTGATTCTTGAAAAACTGTGAGTGATTTTCCTGCCTATCGTAGCAGAGGGAATACTCAGAATGATGTAGTTTTCTTTTAACCATCTTTTTAATGAAATTCTCTTATAGATATCGTAGGTAGAAAACCACACTTCATCATGCTTGAAAACTTGTAATGTTCTCTAAGTTTGCTACAGCGAAGAAACTATGGTATTTGAAAGATATATACTGTATGATACATGTCAATACATATGATTAGTGAAAGAACCCCGCTAGACAAGCTAGAATACTCATCTCCCAGAGAAGAAATGGGATCAAAAATGTAAGACTAAAGTATAGCACGTTAAAAAGATAAAAAATAAATCAAAGTAAAAGCTGCTTCCATTCTAGACGCTGCAATACATTTGGCTTCGAAAGAATCAAGAGTAGATACTTGAGAAGCACAGATAGCTCCCGTAAACAAGCACTCTGTATTCGCTGATAAGATTGCTACGATCGCATAGAAAGTAGACTGCCTGCGTAGTTGATGTCGTTCCTGAATACTAGCTTTGGGTGTGGAAAGGGCTGTGTGCTAACTTTGATCAACTAGTCTTCTTCGTTCATAACCTACAAATTTTCGTTTGACAAGACCTATCATGATTTCGATGGCACCCAGAACCAAGGTTAAGACACGCGGCGTTGACAGAGAAGAAAGGTCCAAAGCGACGGATATGGTGATAGCTGTGGTTGGTCTCCGTATCTCACCCTAGTTTTGATCGACCTCTGAGGAAAAGTTGATGATGAATCATTTCCTGCCACTTGCCACTTGGTCTGAAGCAACTTCTTGGGGAACCTTCATCACTTCTTTGACATTTACTTTGATTGATGAATCAATGCCTTCACTGCCGATATTTAGAATAGAAGCTAACCAGTTTACGACAGACAGTTTACAAGCAGGTTGTTTGGAGTGATGTTCTCCACAACACCACGGGTGGCAGACCAATTTAGGAGGCCAGCGCAGGTCATTTCGGTTGAGGCATTTTCAGTTTTTAGGCCAATGTGCAAGATCATTTGAATCAGGTGTGACAGAATCAAAACATCCGTTTTTCAAATCGTTCGTTCCAGGTTGGATGAGACTCGGCGCAAACACTTTGGCCCGGAGTTCTTCCAGTCTCACGGCCACAGCCCTGCCCATGCCCGAACCAGCACCAGTCACGGGAGTGTTCCTCTTGAAGTCGGTCGACAAGAGGTTCATCGTTGAAGTTTGAGTGACGAAAAACTGAGACACTATCAGTAAATTCAGGTTACGATGCTTGGAAAATTATGCTGAATAGAATACAGAAGCTAGAAATAGTCTGTAGCTGCAGGTGTAGCAGTCAGACTTACGCAAGATGGTATCACCACAAGGGGGACAATATACACTACATGGAACAGCCATTCATCAGTAGGGCCCAATTACTCGAGGGGCTTTGCGTACTGCCGTAACTAACATGCAACACAGTATTAGTAGCTTTACGGACTTGTGTAGGATAGTTCACATTAGTTCCACGTACGAGAACAAGACGCAGGGTGCGAGAGCGGAGCATCGCTGGGGCTTGAGGTACGTAACTTTTCTAAGTCAAATATCATATTTTTTTTATCGCTGAATTGCCAAAGTTAGAGAAAAATTCTAGTTACATCAGTTATGTTTAAATTTTGCGATTACCTATTCAATTAAACTCTCCCATTGTGTGTTTTAGACCAGTTAGCAGAGTTTTATTTCAAGTTAGCGCAAGCAATGAATGTAGTCAATTCTCAAGCCCGTTCTTACGAAAAGAATTGAAGTGTGTTTGCATAGAATTCATCACATTAGCTTTCTTATTCACAAAGAAGCAAATGCTCAATTTTTCAAGCAGGTGTTGTAATTGTTATGAACTCTTTTGATGTTCCACCGATGTAGTTTTGTTTTGAGCTTTCGATGGAGTTTAATCTGAATGCGACGTCGTATCGTACGTAGGAATTGATATTTTTTCGATCGAATCATGCTCTTTTAAGAATCATTAAGAGGATATTCGGTATGTGGTGCCACCAGCCCGTGGGGAGATAATATTATATTTATGTACTTGATAAATCACGGTTAATCTCGTATTTAATAACATGTGCACAAAAAACATATTGTTCAATCATTTTACGCTGCAAATGTCTGTCGGGAATCTGTTAAGAATAATCAATTTTTGCGAACTTAAAAATGAGGATTTAGGGAAAAATTTTAATTGTGTGTAATAAATGTTTGGCTTTGTTTAGCGTACTTACAAATATCTCAGAAAATCCCAGCAGTGCAGGAGGGTCGCTTCAACATGTATGTTTTTATGCCTGTATGTTTTCTTTTAACTCAGCAATGTTAGGAGGCCGCGATAAGGTGCGAGAGCCGAACGATGTATGTTTACAGTGTGTGTTGTTTCTGGAGGGAACTATGTTGTGGTGATAGCAAATTTTCATGCGGGCGAGCCCTTGGGAAACTCGAGACGGTCGAAAAAATGCCTACCCAAGTGCAAAACAAAGCCGACTTGTAGTCACATATAAATCGATACTCAGGCCGAGGGAAACGGCAAGCCAACGGTCGTTTTCGAAGGAGCTTGGACGTGGGAAGCAAGGGTACCAAGACATAGCACAGGGAAGGGGGCTGTCACGAGAAATTGTACCCTTCACCTCCTTGTTAACATTTCATTAACAGGAAGATCCGGCTCTCGGAATTGAAGGCGGAAAGTAGTTTGCAGAAAGAGAACGTGAGAGCAGAGCAATTGAAGGATCCTGTTTGGGGGCCTGTACTGAGGTATCTTGAAGGTGACAAATTAGGGGACGCTCCAAGTCTTGCTCTGAAATCCGAAATCTTCACCGACGGAGGTATATTGTATTTCAGAAAGACGCAACGAAAGCCTAATGGAACAAGGCACTTGATCGTTGTGCCAGACGCCCTGAGAGAAGCAGCAATAACGTTAGCGCATGATAGCACAATTGGTGCACACCAAGGTCGTGCTAAAACGTGGAAAAAGCTCATGGAATTCGGGTACTGGATTATCATGGCGCGTGACGTTAACAAATACGTCGACTCGTGCATGCAATGTCAAAAACGTAAGATCAATAATAGAATTTGTGTTAGCATGGGTTCATTCCCTGAAATTGACAAGCCTCTGGACAGAATAGGCGTTGATTTAATCGAAATGCCAGTGTCGAATGAGGGCCACAAATACATCCTCACCGTGGTCGATCACTTCAGTAGATATGTTGCAGCGTTTCCGCTCAGAAGCAAGACAACTGAGGAAGTAACGAAAGCGTTGACTAAATTCGTTACTACGTACGGCACAGCCAAGACTCTCATCTCAGACAGGGGCACCGAGTTCACGTCAGCTTTGTTCAGAAATGTGTGTGAAAAATTGAAAATAAAATACTACAACACTTCAGCATATCATCCCCAATCAAACGGAATGACCGAACGGCAAAATCAGAATATCAAGACTGTTTTATCACACCTTGCCGCCAACAATCAATCTTCGTGGCCTGATGCACTTCCTTGGACGTGCCTAGCGCTGAACACAAGCTATCAAAGTGTTTTTGAAGAAATTCCGTATTATTTATTTTTTGGTAGGGACGCAGAAATTCCTGTTGTTGACTGGCTGAAAACACCTCGCATGGATTATTCTCTTGGGGACAACTACAGTGCAGAGGTGAGCGCCCGACTTCACAATGCGTTCAAAGTGGTGAAGGCCAAGTCCAAGGCGTCCCACGACAAGTCGGTGCAAATGAAGGAAAGAGGTGTGAAAAAAAACCAGGTGGAGAGCGGAAATATTGTGTTATTACACAATCCGACAGGAAAAGCCGAAGCTGCAAACGCGTGGCCTACAGACTGGATAGGCCCTTTTCGTGTCCTTGAAAGGAATGCCACAAATGCGACCATTAAAGCACTATATAGTAACCGACAAGAAAGGGTTCACTTGGATAGATTGAAAGTTGCTTACCTACGGGGCGAGGCTTTTCCCGGCACGTCGGACGTCGCAGCTGAACCAGGGAATGGAAACGGATATGAAACAGTCGATAGTGAAGACGAAGACCTGAGGACAGAAAACCACGCAAACGAGAGAGCTGCGTTCAAAGAGCGGCGAAGCTACAATCTACGTTCTAGGTGTAGGTGAACCGCCAACTAGAAACGAACTGCAGAGGACTGAAATCATGCATTAACTTCACTTTGCGGGATGTGTTCTTGTGTGTTTAATTTTAGAAAACTCTTGCGTAGGAGTGAGTTTTTTTTTAGCGTTGTATTGCTTTAATCTAAATGTGTTCTTTAGTAGAATTGTGTTATTCTAGCTGTGAATTGAAACTAATCTCACTCACTAGATTATAATGCTTCCTTCAGTAGAAATATGCTCTAGGTTATGCAACTCCCCCTTCCTTTGCTCACAAGAAATTTCGGCCGGAAAATCTTGTTCGAGTGATCTAATCTTATACTATGCTTAATTCTCATTTTTGCTTTCTTGCTAAGTAAAGGAAATTGAGCGTTCAGTAGGGTAACTTAGTGTGTTTCTCTAGAAGAGTACTTTGTTTCATTTGTAGTATGCTTATATTCCCTGGCCAGCAGTACGTAAAGCGTACGCGCTTAATACGAAATAACTCTAGTGAATTAACTAGTTTAATCTGAAGTTCTTAGGCTGAGGCTATCTTAGGCTTGCTAATTTTATCAATACCGTTAGACCGTTCATTTCACAACGGGGAAAATATGTTTAGCGTCAGATTAAAATTTGCGTATTCTTTTGTTCTGTAGCGTTGAATTTTCTGACTCTGTGTCTTCCTCTTACCCTGAAAGAATATCGTAAACACGGTATTCCGGAAGGAACTATTCTCCTCTCACTCTGTAGAATATAGTACATTTCTTTTCAGACTTAAGGAATTAATTTCTTGGTAGATTAGCGTAGTATGTACTTCAGCACAAAACAGGCCAGAACAATTGCATAACACGAATGCGTCTCGTATAAGCAGCAAATTCAGAAGGAATCACGTGGAATATAAGTAATTATTTACAAGAACAACGAACATACAACAACTGTACGACATAGGGGATTCATCGAACTTATAGTGGATGTATTTGACTGTAGAACAAATTATAGCGTTGCATTGGGAAACGACGAGGATGTATGTGAGGCTGGAATTTCGCATCATGCGTAAGAGAGAATGCGGAGAGCACAAGTAATTAGCTCAGAGCAGCTTGCGGTTGAGCTGTAGCCAGAGATTGCGCACCATGTTCAGAAGAGTGCGGAGGACACCAGTAATTGCTTAACGCGCCCGTGGTCAGGCTGTGAAGAGGACATCGTTAGAAAACGGCCGAGCCAGGAAGGATTTCTCGACTAATTGGCAGCACTCAAGACTTCGAAGTGGAAAGCACCACAGAGCGCCGCAGTACCAGGATGAGGAAGGAAGGATAAGCGAAAAATAATGAAGATAATAGTCTAGGGTACCTCAATGTAATAGCGTTCAAAAATGCTTTTATACAGTGGGCACTCAAATGAAACAATAACAATGCTTTTATATGATTGAGAGTTGATATTTACTTAAGTATTTTGGAATTTGCGTCGTGACATTTATGCCTGGTAAGGCATTCCTTAAATTCGAATGCAAGTGTCCTGTGAATTTACTAGGCAAATTATCACATTGGAATATTGAAGCCGCATTTTTGGCATCTCTATTTATACGTGAAATAAAAAATTAAAAGAGATTTCGTCGGATAGGCTTTGAGTGAAGCGTACGATCTTCAAAGCATATTAACCCATGGAATTATCGCACAAATATGAGTGTTTACTCAGAGAAAATAAACATCTCGTGTCTACCAGAATTTCTACGTCAATAACAAGGAATACTGAGATGCTACGTCGATATCAGGGAGCACTGAGAGCAATTCAACAGGATACCAGCGTGTACTACGAAGGATTGTGCCTCGGAATTCTTCAGGGTGACATCGTGGGATTCAGGACCTTGTTGCGAATGGAAACTGTAGTGAATTAAATTGATTGACGCTTCGACTCGTATTTTCCGACAGATCAATGTAACTTACTGACGTACTGATTTGCCTGATCAACGAATCGACGTTCATGAGTAATCTGGCGATTAAAAGTTTGAGTTTGAATAAACGTCATAAAATATATGTGAAACATTGCACTTAACATGATTTGGTGGTAATTTGAATCGTAATAATGATCCATCTTACAGAACGCAATCGTGTAGTAATGTGATGTATAGAAATTTTATACGAGTCTGCATATTGGGCTCGCAATATTTCCTCCTGAAATTAAGTACTCATCTTCAACGCGCGTGTGAAGCTATTGAAATGCCAGAAGAGAGGCATGGAAGAAAAGCAAATTCGTCAGCTATACCAAAGGAGTCAACATCGAACCGTCAACAACAGCGTCAAGGATTTGGACAACAGAACACGCAAGCGTAAATTGAAACTACGAGACATAAAGTCATCAATACTGTAGGATGTTTGAGAATGTAGGGGATGTAACCGTAATACTTTGTGAATGTTATTAGGGGTGAACACGCAAAAGATTTATGACGTACTTCAATTCGGTGCAACACAACACAATATATCAGGCCGTGCTAATTGTAATGAATAGGATTATTAATTGTAACGAACCCTGTTTCTGCGGAATTAATTTTAGAATGTAATAGGCTTAAGTAGAAGTTACCATGTTTGTCTTATGTTGGCTTCAGACTGCAGTGATCAATATTCAATGAATAGCTGAAAGCTTATTCAAAAAAAAAATTGTCAGGCCAATTTTTTTTAACTATGGGACGGCGGTCTGTCGGGAATCTGTTAAGAATAATCAATTTTTGCGAACATAAAAATGAGGATTTAGGGAAAAATTTTAATTGTGTGTAATAAATGTTTGGCTTTGTTTGGCGTACTTACAAATATCTCAGAAAATCCCAGCAGTGCAGGAGGGTCGCTTCAACATGTATGTTTTTATGCCTGTATGTTTTCTTTTAACTCAGCAATGTTAGGAGGCCGCGATAAGGTGCGAGAGCCGAACGATGTATGTTTACAGTGTGTGTTGTTTCTGGAGGGAACTATTTTGTGGTGATAGCAAATTTTCATGCGGGCGAGCCCTTGGGAAACTCGAGACGGTCGAAAAAATGCCTACCCAAGTGCAAAACAAAGCCGACTTGTAGTCACATATAAATCGATACTCAGGCCGAGGGAAACGGCAAGCCAACGGTCGTTTTCGAAGGAGCTTGGACGTGGGAAGCAAGGGTACCAAGACATAGCACAGGGAAGGGGTAGGCGGGCCGCTTCGAAGTTCGAAGGGTCTGATTGGGCGAAATGAGCACAGAGGACAACACTCAGGAAATAGGCTAGGCGGCGAAACGAACAAAAGTCAGTTCTCCAACCGACGCCGCGACGCGAAGTATAAAGATAAACCGCGGGTGTGTTCACTGAAACAAATGTGCTCAAAGATATAATGAAAAGTGGTTATTGGATATATTGAAAATCATACTAAGTTTCACGCCAAAATGTGATCATGGCATTCATACATGTTTTCGTTTTTACTTGCAGAAGAGAGCAAAGTAAAACCCCGACCAGCGTGGGAATCATTTAATGGAACATTTAAGTGCAACGTCTTTGGGGAGGGTAAGAGCGAAGCCATTTCCTGGGAAGAGATAATTCTTCGTTATAAAATTTTTGAAATTTATTGGCATACAGTGATGTAAAGATTGAAATGTGTAAAGGGGGCTTAATGGGTGCTATCATAATTAATGGGTTATAAATTGATCTTGCAGGTGGGACGGAGTCATATGTCTGAGGATTGATCAGCTCGACTGAGGGGAAATCGACGTGTGAATATTCTGAAGCGGAATAAGCAAAATAACGCCATCACTAGACATTTTCTGAACAGTGAATAAGACAGGCCTTTGAACTGAAGCGAGTCGCGGACGAATGTTTGTGGTTGAAGTGACCATTGCCCACTGTGCTGCTGGAATTAACTGAGATAGAAATAGGACAAAATAGATGAATTCTCATGTGTAACTCTGTAAATTTAGCGGCGGCCGGCTAGCCCATATTTCAGTATAATTTATGTTATGCAAGTCATTTGACGTATGCTATTTGATTCCATTACTTAATAGGCATCATTCCTAACACCATTCATTGTGTGTACGCTCAGTAATGTTTGTATGACGTTTCGCTGGAAAATTATAAATGTTAAGCCTAATTTATCCTGTGTATTATGCCCCACAATATTAGAAGCAGCATTAATGCATCCCCTCGCAATAGGCCTGCCAGCAGTTCAGATGCGCACAGAAACGCGTTGTAAGTGGGTCAGCTTTCGTCGGTGAGTACCTTTTCTTTTTTAGTATATGTACTGTAATTGCCGATTATTATTCATTAATATTGTGTTGTTTATGTTCCTTTGGAGGCGTGCCATTCCTCAATTCCGAGAGCCGGATCTTCCTGTTAATGAAATGTTAACAAGGAGGTGAAGGGTACAATTTCTCGTGACATGTCCGACCGATTCATTGTTGTAGTTATTTGCCCCCCGACCTTCCGTCGTTTGCGCACAAAGAAGTAGACTTCAATTCTCTCCGCTCAAAAAATAGGGGTGCACGCACAACACAACCTATAGCACATCAACACCCATCTTTACCACCTCTGTACTTTCCGATTTTCATGAACTCTTTTCTGCACTTGGCTGAGTGAGAGGAGAGAGCTCCTTGGGCTGGCGGCAGAGGTGGGCGCTGCGACCGGGTGCTGCTGTGTAATGTGGTGCTGCTCTGTTACGCACTATGTTAAGAACTATTCAGAAATTATGGCTAAATGAGTAATAATAAACTAATAGTTAAAATTTTTATTAGAAATTATTAAAAGTGGTTTTTCTTAGAAACTGTTGTTTTGTAGCATTAATTATTTTCTGTTGCGTAAAAATTTGTCGCAAAATAAAATTTCTAACAGTGTGTGCTTGTACGTGAACGTTGTGCTGTACTGTGACGTGTTTTGTGTGTTTGTGCTTTGTGTTGTATCACGCCGTGTGTAGTATGAGAGGGTCGTGTTCAGCTTTCGAGAGGCCTACGATTGTATGTTATGATTTTCGGTATACTGAGAAAATCTTTCAAGCAGTAAATAAGTTTTTTATAAAAAGAGGGTTTCTGTCACCAGAGAACGTCGTCTCAATATTGAAGCACATGATATGTGATGTATTTATAACAGGATTACATTCGCCTCTGCGATAGCCTACGTCCGGCCTCATTTTCGTATACTTATCAACGACTGATCTTACTGGAAATATTGTCTATTTATGTGCCAAGTATACGCAGCCGGTTAAAATGTTGGTTTGTTTTATAAGTTCAACCTGATCTTCGGAATCAAGGTTTTGGAAAGATATTCGCTAACAAAAATCCGTCAAAGTAATCGAGTTATGTCATGAAACAATTAAACCACTAGTGTCGTGAAATAATATTCCAGCAAGTTTTGACCATACATCGACTGAGAGCATGCTTTTAATCTGCATGTGCGGGAACGAACGCACGAAGAAGATACTTTACTGGTGAGTAAATGAAAATAAGCGACCTTTTCGTATCGCAAACTTATGAATTAATTCGTCACGATCCACTCAGAAATGTGGAACACTGATTTGCTCTAACAAGCTTACTAGTGAGTTGTGTCTTCACGTCCACACGATAACCGCCGCATTTGGAGTCTTAATATGAGCACGGGATTCAAAACAATTAGGCAAATCATATCTTGTGTTTTTTAAGTATTTCTAAGTAGCAATGCTGTACATTACGAAAACTACGAGTATACAAGCAGTGAAGTGAATTGTATAGTAATTCTAATCCATTACATTGGGCTTATTTTCCTTTCAACTAAAAACGTTCCATGCAGTAGGAGCTTTCTAAGTAACTCTATAGAGTTGCTGTTTCGAAAATTGACTCATATTCGTCAAGAGTTTTTCCTATAGAATTATGCCAGGCAAATATTAACATAGACTTCGCTACTTGAAATGCAATCATCAGTTTCTTCTACGAAAATATTACCGTTTCAGGGAACTTTCTACTGTGCAACGAGAACTATGGTAGAACTTTGATATGCTATTTCAGTTTCACAAATAAGCTGTAAAGCTGTTCTTCGCAAATACACTGTAAGTGTGATTAAATAGTCTGGAGACATTTTTTTAAATAAATAAGAGAAAAAGATTATTGCAGCTCGTTACTAACATCAAATTAAATAGAGCTCGATATACCAGAATACCGTTTCGAAACCACTGCATTCCTTTGCGTAACGAAATTTAAAATTTTATCTTCGTTGCGTAAAACCACCGAAGATTTAGTACACTCGTAACGTAAATAGTAAACTGCTGAGAGCAGCTGACACGTCATGTTTGAGACGTCAGATTGGTAGAAATAAGGATACACGGGGATAAAATGTCAAATTCCATGTAATTCACACAACTTTATTCGTTGTAGACTTGGCTCTGGGAGAAGGCTTTTAAAGCCAAGGTCCAAACGTGCTCCTATTGAACGATGCTGTATTTCTCATAAACGCATTATAATCTCGGCCGATTGAACGATAACACAGCAACTAATTTATAATATTCACAACATCACCGATACTTTACTACTTCATTTGCAAAATTTTTAAAAATAATTGCATATTTCCAGTTATTGTTACTGCCTAAAATATGATTGAAGCTATGTCAACGTTGACAGCAGATGGTTCCTTTAATATTCTAGAAGCTTGGAAACTAAACTTTTGTCTACTCCCAGAGTTTCTATCTCGATTTTGTCTGAGAAAATGCGTTTTTAAAGCCCACAAGCATTATAGCAACCTAAATTAACATTCAAAAAAATTAAAAATAATCATAACCAAAGACTTCTACATATTTCCATCGTTACTCGTATTGAGAAAGTTTAACAGCTCAAAAATCCACCATCAACTGGAAGACAGTGGCCGTTGATGAAGTCACTTTGGTCGCTCAAAAGGTACACCACAGCGTTAACGACATCATTTTTGCTGGGAAGTTTGCCTTGGGGATGTCTAGCTCTGAAAACTATAGTGTCATCCTCGGCAGGACCTCCTCCTTTTTCATCGGAGACACCAATCCCTCTTGTACCCCAAAACGTGTCCGCAACTAGCGTAGGGCTCACGCTGTTCACTCGAATCCCCTTTGAGGACAGTTCAAGTGCTAGAGACCTTGTCAAAGATTCGAGGGCGGCTTTTGTAGCACTATATGCGGCTGTCGCACGGACTGGTTTCTGCCCTAAGACTGAAGAAATATTAACGATTTTTCCTTCGTAACCCTGGGAAATGAGGCCTAAAGCCACGACCTGAGAGATATTCCACGGGCCGAAAACATTCACACTGAAGCTTTTGTTAATTTCATCTGGAGTTGTCTCGAAAATTGGAACGGGGTTAGCAAACACTGCATTGTTCACAAGCAGATGAATAGGGTTCACTCTCTCAACAGCTTCACGAGTTGCCGACCAGTCCGAAATGTCCACGCAAATAATTTCGATGGACGGATTCTCAGCTTTGAGGCTGTCCAAGTGAGCCTGGGTTCGACTCAGAGCGAACACTTGGGCCCCGAGTTCCGCCAGTCTCAGAGCCAAGGCCCTCCCGATGTTGGATCCTGCACCCGTCACAAGGGCCCTCTTGCCAGTGAAGTCGATTGACAGGACGTTCATCGTACGCCTGCGGCATGAAGAATCATATTAACAATCTACATAAATAATGACTACATGATCGATAGTGTTCATTCCTGATGCACATTAATAATTTAGAAAGTTACATTTTTTCTAAATTGTCAATATTATCAACTAGGATCTGCACATGGAAAAATGTCCACTCAAGTATTGTGAATAAATAAAAAAATATGTTATGAAGTTTTATTTGTCATAGCTTTCGATAAAGAACGTTCTCTCAGAGTATATTTCACGAGAGAACAGGTTTAGTCCATCTCAGAGAGCAATTTTTTCTATCCATATTTTGAGCAGACGCGTTATAAACACTCGACGAGTTCGCATGTGAGCCAGAGCTACGAATTGAGACAGTAGAATAAAAACTAGATCAGAGGCAATCACGATAGAAGATGTGCTGCCCTAGCTGTCGCCTCCCAGCGTGGAAAATGGATAACCATATATGACATAAATTTATTACCGCGCTTTGAGTAAATCATGAGATCGAGACGACTAATGATTTTTCATTGAATGCATCATGGGGACCAGTGAAATTAGACTTCACACAGGTGTCTGACCAAAAAGCGTTTGGCAGGGTATGCACGCAATGTCTTTCACATCCCGAGGCTTGCTCATAAAAATCGTCACTGCACATTAATGGTCTTTGTTTTTTGCTCGATTTGTTAAGAATCACTGGCGAGTAATTTAGGTTTACGTCAATATTTCGTTGATATCTCATGAACTGGGCTAGCAAACCTCTAAAAAGTCATAAGTTATGCTGTAATACTTAAATTTCTCTGTCAAAGAAAAGAGTGCCTGAAAATTAGCTTTCCTTATTAATTTAATTACGAGAGAAAATAGAGAAGTAGCCACACCCTGTGTTTGCTGAAGCTTAGAAACATTGACAGTAAATAGCATTTTGTGCCGCGAATGGAAAGAAAGTTCCGAATGAAGCAATAGGGCAGGAGTAAGCAGAGTACACATCGTTTCTCGGGAAATGAAGAAGTGGATTTTCTTGCAAACATCCATAATAACGAACTGAACTTATTGGAACAAAAGAGGCAGTTTCATGACGTAGTTGCTCGCAAATGAATTAATTATTCCTGAGCAAGGAAATTATACAAAAATTTATTAGTAACATTATTATTCCAAAAACACTATTTATCATTGTTTTAAATTTTCGTAAAACTTGGATAAAGTTCGTTTAAATAACAATTCTTTTCTGTTCATGAAATTTTTTTGGCGATTACAATCTGTGGCCAACCAATATGAAACAGAATTTTTCGAAACGAACCATCTTCACATAATAATTTCGTGAAAATAAATTTCTCAAGACTGATTGATGGACATTCTCTTCTGCGTGCATTCTTAACTTCTGATGCAATTTCAATACTCTCATCGTGTTTTTTTTCAGGATTAGAATAGAAAACCCTCCGTGAAATGCATCATGCGTTATTTTATTCTTTATCCATTTACGGTTCAATTCATTTGAATGCTTAATTTGAAACAATTAAAACAATAACATTTTCATAATGCCTTTTGGTTCTGAACTGAACAGTCGAGTGAAGGATGGCGTAAATGAGAAACAACCATCGAACTCGAATAATCCCATCCCAAGTACGTAAGGTCGTATTGAGGAAGCCCTATAAAGAGTTTTCGAATCTTGCATAAAGAGTATAGAGAATCTGAAAGCATCTCCTCACACTTTGGATTTCATCCTTGAACAGTGCAGGGAAAAAATGAACAGTTCAATATTCTCATTTAAAGTAGCTTTTGGAAACACGAAATTTTGAAACTTAAATAAGCTGCTTAAGTTTGCACTGACTCATTTCAGTGATCATCGAAAATATAATATTTCTTCAAACAACCGAATTACTGAATAATTCAGACAATACATGTTGAAATACGTTGTCGACTAAGTTATAAAACCAATTTGAAATACACGATTGCTGTACTATATTTCATCACCTCAATATGTAAGAAATGTTCAATAAAACTTGAGGGGTATGTGATGTACGGTTATAAGCAAATTTTAGGGAATGTTTTTGCATTAAAAGACTTCTTAAATGCACTTCAACATGGCTAAACCAAGGGAGTTAACAAAAGGTTTGAAGGATAGTATTCTTCCAGAGCACTCTTGAAAAATGAGCTGTTGGAGTATTTCTAATAACTTGGATATCCTTACGAGAACTGTTACATCGTGTGAAATAAAGAATGATGACTGAGACTGGGGAAAATTTTCGTGATTTGATTCAATCGAAACATTTCAAAAAGCAACTCGCGAAACACGTCGTATAAGATTTTTACTAAATCGTTTGTAACAAGAAATAAATTTCAGAATGATCTTACAGTTGCTAGAACGTACATTTTGAGAACAACAAATGGTGAAGACCGTCAGCGGAATGAGTTTGAACCACGATAGATCCTTGAAAAAATTCATTACTGATGAAACGCAATTTAAAATCAAGATTATGATCCACAAAAGAAAATTTGCAACATGTTGATAATTTATTAAAAAAATAAGATCTGACTGCGCTTTATTGGGATCCGCCAGATAGAGTTATGACCGTAATAATGTTGCCCATTTTAGGGGAAAGATGAAACAGCCTTCACCCATGAGAACATCAACCAGAACGTGAAACATGGTGGCGGGTGCAATATGGAACGTAGCTGCTTTGCATTTAGTAGCTTAGCAGGATTGAAAATATTTGTAATTAAACTGGAGAAAGCTATATATAGCAATATTTTAAAAGGTAATTTGGAAAATGTGCAAAGTGGATATCGACGAACCGGATGTTTCAACAGCACAATGGTCCTGAGCATACCACCATCGTAATTCGCTAATGGCTTTGAAGCAACAATAAAAGTGCTGAAATAGCTCAGTCAATCATGCGATTGACGATTAGAAATGTGATTAGAAATTTACAAAAAAAAATGCAAAAATGAGGTCTACGCTAGACGACCTAACAACTTTAATGAATGGAAAGCATAGGCCGATGAAGAATATGATAAGATTCCGCTAAAATTATGGAAGTTTCAAAAGTAAAGAAGAGCTTCCTAATTGAGTACAAATAACAAAGGAGAAAACAACAGCTATTGTAGATGATACGAAGCAAAATAATTTCCAGCGTCCAGATACTTTTTGCCCATGTTTTGTGAAATTACGAATAAATTATACATATGCAACAAATATATGCCACTTTTGTTCTTCAGTTATGTTTGCTGACTTTTACAGTAATCTTTTTGAATAACTTCAATGGTCATAGGGCATTTGTAAATGTTTCGAAATGAACATTTCCTTTTGTAAAAATACTTGTATTACTTGTACTTTTCCATAACAGTAAGCCACGATCATCTATCTATCATACATTTAGTCCGCGTTGTGGCTTAACGAATGGGTTTTACTAGTTTTTCTTGAATGCAGTGCCCTTAGACACATTTAACACTTCAGCTACCTTAGCGTCAGTAGCACCCACCATACCAGCACCAACAATTTGTGCCGGCTCGAATTCGCTTCGTTCAAATATGATGTACTCTCAGCTACTATAACAAAGAATGCTGTTTAGAAAACGACTAACACTTGAACATAGTACGGGTGGTGTAAGTGGCCATTACAATAGTGCCACCTGCAGGCTTGGCTAGAATCAACATTCGCGTTTAAACTTGCATTCTCTTAGGTGTTCTATTTTTTTGTTCAACCCCTGTAAATTATGTGCTAAAAATGAAATAGCCATAATAGTCATATCATGAAGGCCTACAGTTTCTCTCAGTATATTTCGTTTCACCATAAGACACTTCAAACTATGCTATACTCATGTGATTTTTTTCTAAAATGAAACCCTTATAGGACATTTATGTTTCCTTTCTTATTTACGTCCAAAAACGCTCTTGTTATGCTAGTGTAGTGCAAATTAACATATCATCTCTTAAGCTCTAGAGCAAATTATAACAACCGCACCTAAGCCTCACGTATTTCTGGAAATATTCTGTACTTGGGAACCGTTGTAGAACAATCGTTTTCATGTTTCTGACTCAGGTAGACTGTTTTCTGCCACTATATTTAGTACGGAAATTTCGTAAAATTCATTCCGTAATTAAAGATAATTTAATCCTAAAGATAATTAAAGATAATATTACGTAATCTACGTAATACTTCATTTCGCTTCCTTATTGTAAAGCATTTATAAAAAATATATGTACATATTTGCTGCGCGATCACCCACATAGGATAAAAAAGACGCTTTTCAACCAATGATTTTTTCAATACAATATTTAATTTAAACATCGGTACAATATTTCATAAGAAATTGTAAGCAGCAACACATACTGAAAAGTTGTCACGAACTTCCTTTGTTCATTATCCCATGTTTCATTATCTTATATTTCAAAACATCGCACAGCATTTTTATAGAATGCGTATGTATTGTAATCGCCTCGATGCATAGAAATGTATTTGTATATGCTTTCGAGTTAGGTGTAAGTATGTGCGTAGGTATGTAGGTGCATGTGTATGTGTTTATATTTACATGTATATACGCACATATGTGTGTACTAGACTGACAACTAGCATTTTAACTAGAGATAATGGTCTTTTTTCTGTTCACTCTCAACATGTAACATTACCTAACTCGTCATCTCTTTATTATTTTAAAGCATTCATGTAAAAACTACACATTTGTTGTGCGATCATCCATTTATATTTAAATAAAATGCTTATCAACTAATGACCGTTATGTTAAAATTGTTTAATTAGAAATACAAAACTTATAATTTTCGTGGTCTTCATGCGTTTATATATATATATGATTATATATGTCGTGTCTGCTTCTTCTGTCACGTTTCGATCATTATTCGGTGCCGACATTCTTTGTTGCGATGCATGATATTTTTTTTCGTGATGTTATTAGTCGTGACATTAAGATTATTCGTCACATTTCTTATATTTTCTACTTGTAAATTTCAAGGTAGCTGCCACCAATTCATGATTTATCAGAATAAATATTTAATTCAAATCTTCGGTAAGCGTTAAGTCCGGCTTAAGGCCATAAATTATTCGTACATTTTAGCCGTGTTTCATGGCTTTGAACATTATCTTTTCTTTCTAAATAAAATCATCTCTCCCTATCTATCTGAAGGATATGAAGAACACAAGGACATTAAAGAAATTCGCTATTGAACAAAAGAAATTATTTTTACATTAATCATCGAAAATACGCAAACTAAATGAACGAAACCTAATATACTTAGAAGCGTGAGAGGGAACTAGAATCGACATGATTTCAGAGGGCGACTTATCTTAGATTCGGAGAACAGGATTTGCAGTCGAGCGTCGTCTGGCCGGCACTCTGGGGCGGCAACCGCCATGTTTGATCGGGAGTTGACAGGCAAAGTTGACTGCTGGGGCTATGTTGTCACAGACTTTCAGAGCAATATATTCACAGATGAATGTCACTGAGATGCTCGGGTCGTTTTAGTAGTTTTTAGATAATTAGCGTCGTTATGAGAGGCAAACCCCCCGGTCCAACTGGACCAAGGAAGATGAATCAACTCGTATGCGACTGCCTTTGGTGGTGCCCTTGCCCCGACTGCCCTCGCTCTCTGAAGCAACCGCGTCTGGCGTCACCTCGAGATGCCAACTTTGAATAACGACCTAACAAGGTTACCAATATGAACGTGATATATCCCTACTATCGAATAGAAAACATACATCATTAACCTTACCCTCATTACTATATAAAAATCCCCATAAAATAATGTAAAACATTATGAATTAAAGCAAAGAAGACGCTCGTTGAGATTCTTGGCATCTTCCGTTGACATGGTTGTTCGTCACGAGTTATGACGGCGTCCGATCGTTCCTGAAGAGTCGGTTGTTCTTGAATTTAACGTTGCAATGCTTTCTCGCAGAAATCAGCCTTAATATTTGGTCTTTTAGAATCATTAAGGATCACGTTGTAGGCCAGGCAACGATTCTCCAGATTCTAAGCGAAGTTCCGTACACAGTTATGCGGAGAAGCATAACATATCCCCGATGGCCGAACAAATTACAAGCTCCCGCTTGTACTCGAAAGGCTTATCTCCGATGTTTTTCATCACGTGCAGCCGACACCTTAAATGTGTGGATCGTGGAAAAGAGTCCATATGCTTACAACTGGGGTTTGCTCTTCTGGCGAGCGCTGATTCAGAGTCGTCGCGTAAAGGCGTCATTATAGTTGTCCTTTGGCAGAACCGCGTCCTATAGATGGCACCGACTTCTCCCTCCGTTGCATGGATCACTGCAGTAATCCTTGAGAGTAAAAACCCTCGGAAGCGTAGCTAAAGCTTCCATAACACCCAAGTTGTATAGTCCTGGGCTGCATAACTCGCTCTACCACTTTGCAGAAGTCTTATAGAGATCTCCGAATAAATATTCCGTGTGTCATCAATCGAAGAGGACTACTATCTCGTGGAATTCGTCATCTTTTGATGGAGATTGTGTAGGAGTCGCTGCCTTTATGCTGAGATCGTTGAGTTGATACGTTGATTTTCATCCGGGCCTCCGTAATATTTTCATCGTCGTTGATTACATGTGAAGCCGTCGTCGCCGAATCCATCCGAAGTCCGAAGTCGTGATTGAAATCCCAATGTTGATCTGTCCTTTAAATTTTAAATGCCAGTCGTTTTCTATTCACCGTGCCGCAGTAGAAAATTAGCCGCCGTCGTTGACTCAGCCCGCTGATAAGAAATTTTCTTCGCGTACTCGTTTTCTACGAGTCGGTGCGCGAGCTCAGGTCTGCCGCTGCGTGCCGTGCTTCAAGCGTCGAGGTAGATGGTGGAGTAGGGAGCGGGGTGCAGCGTGTGTTCGTGTGTGCGCGTCCAACCCGTGGTAGTGATACCGTTCGAGCAGGGCGACTGTGAGAGCAGTGGTGGTGCCGCTCACCAAACATGGTGAGTGGTGTGCGATTGAGTGCCAGCGCGTGCGTTCAGTCGCGCTCACCCGACGCCATCCACCACTCCTGAAAGGTCAATCCCATTAAGTGTTTGTTCTAATATCCTTCTTTAATTTTTCCCAAGTCTCCCTCTACATCACATCAATCAAGTCTCCCCTCTCAAACTCCCAAGTATTTACAAAAGGACTTAAGCATCCTATGTTTGAATTTACGTTATCATTAGCAAGTTACGAATCGAACATAAGGTTGAAAATTTTCTTTAAGTATAGATCGCAAAGTTTAAAATTAATTACATCCTACGAGTACACACACATTTATGAAATTATCGAAGTACATGAAAGTGAAATAAATTGAACTAGTTTTCCCCACACAGAAATATTAATTACAAAATTTAAACATAGCATTTAAATTCGATCAACTCGATGCAATGGAGTTCATAGTTATATTCAGGGCCAGTAGAACATGTTTGTGCAAACATTAATGTGAGATCGTCGAGATTGAAATTTAATTCTAGATAAATCCTGGCTATAATAAATTTTTGAAACCACGAATTAAATTTATTTTCTCTACTCTGATACGTTGTGGTGTCTCGGTAATTCGCGCATTAATTATATTTCGTTTTAGTGACAATTAGAATCCCTATGTGATGTATTCGCAGGTTATTAATTATTTTAAGAGTAATAGTAAATCTAATTCTTTAGATTATTCGCCCAAAATGAAATTGTTCCGAAGAATCGTGATTAAATTTTGAAAACCTTAACTCACTAGTAATTCTAATAGCAGACAAATGTCTCCTAATCTCGTTCATCCTGGTTGAAACAGTGCCATTTGGTATTTAAATTGAGTCTATTGTATTTAAATATCAAAATTAAATTGTCAAAGAATGCTATCTCCAGAAATTGGAATAAAATTATCTATGAGCTGGTTTTGATCATTAATATTTAGATTTTGAATACAAAATTCACATGATATTGACATAATTATGCCGTGGTATCCGCAGTAATTTGTTTGATGAACGTCGAATAAGAAATTTTACACGTAGTAATGATGAAATAATTAAAATTTTTATATTCCCACATGTAATCAAATTTATTTTTCTTTCGAAAAACGTAAGATATTACATGCCTAAATTAAGAAAATCGTGATTCACAACATTTATTGTCCGTGTTATTGAAGTTCGGAATCTCGTAAGTTGTTGAGTGTGTGCATGGGAGCAGTCGTTCGGGCGAGGATACGAGGCTTTGTTTATGCGACGTAAGCGTCTGCGGCTGGCGCTAAGCCACCACTCCTAAGGACTTAGAATGGTCGACTTCAACATTCGTCCCCAACATGGCATGTTGCTACCTCATAGTTTTAACGTTGAATAGTGCAGAAAATGTTACATACGGTAATTGAAGTTAATTGATGAAGGGATACGTTGAACATTCGTACATACTATAAGTCTATCGACAACATAGAAATATGAAACATTGATGCAACATTCATTCATCGTTCCTGATGACATCCTGCAAATAAGTATTCATTAGGAAGAGAGAGAGATGAGATGATTCAGATAAAGAAATCATTTTTTAGTCGGCCAAATAAATATCAATTTTTAAATTTGAATGTTTGAATGCACATATATTTTTATTTCGGAGGTGTGAGTTCGGCATGAGATTTTACAGTAACATTTACATTTAAAGCAAAATTCAATATCCCGTCGCTGCCGCCATTGTCGTGACTGCTTCTTCTGTCACGTTTCGATCATTATTCGGTGCCGACATTCTTTGTTGCGATGCATGATATTTTTTTTCGTGATGTTATTAGTCGTGACATTAAGATTATTCGTCACATTTCTTATATTTTCTACTTGTAAATTTCAAGGTAGCTGCCACCAATTCATGATTTATCAGAATAAATATTTAATTCAAATCTTCGGTAAGCGTTAAGTCCGGCTTAAGGCCATAAATTGTTCGTACATTTTAGCCGTGTTTCATGGCTTTGAACATTATCTTTTCTTTCTAAATAAAATCATCTCTCCCTATCTATCTGAAGGATATGAAGAACACAGGGACATTAAAGAAATTCGCTATTGAACAAAAGAAATTATTTTTACATTAATCATCGAAAATACGCAAACTAAATGAACGAAACCTAATATACTTAGAAGCGTGAGAGGGAACTAGAATCGACATGATTTCAGAGGGCGACTTATCTTAGATTCGGAGAACAGGATTTGCAGTCGAGCGTCGTCTGGCCGGCACTCTGGGGCGGCAACCGCCATGTTTGATCGGGAGTTGACAGGCAAAGTTGACTGCTGGGGCTATGTTGTCACAGACTTTCAGAGCAATATATTCACAGATGAATGTCACTGAGATGCTCGGGTCGTTTTAGTAGTTTTTAGATAATTAGCGTCGTTATGAGAGGCAAACCCCCCGGTCCAACTGGACCAAGGAAGATGAATCAACTCGTATGCGACTGCCTTTGGTGGTGCCCTTGCCCCGACTGCCCTCGCTCTCTGAAGCAACCGCGTCTGGCGTCACCTCGAGATGCCAACTTTGAATAACGACCTAACAAGGTTACCAATATGAACGTGATATATCCCTACTATCGAATAGAAAACATACATCATTAACCTTACCCTCATTACCATATAAAAATCCCCATAAAATAATGTAAAACATTATGAATTAAAGCAAAGAAGACGCTCGTTGAGATTCTTGGCATCTTCCGTTGACATGGTTGTTCATCACGAGTTATGACGGCGTCCGATCGTTCCTGAAGAGTCGGTTGTTCTTGAATTTAACGTTGCAATGCTATCTCGCAGAAATCAGCCTTAATATTTGGTCTTTTAGAATCATTAAGGATCACGTTGTAGGCCAGGCAACGATTCTCCAGATTCTAAGCGAAGTTCCGTACATAGTTATGCGGAGAAGCATAACATATATGTATATGTATATGTATATACAGGGTGTTTCAAAAATACACGGCATAATTTCAGGTATGTATTTCCCACATGTAGACAATCAAAATAGTTCATTACAACATATGTCCGGAAATGCTTCATTTCCGAGTTATGGCCTTCACAACATTGAAATTCACCGGAACGTTTTTCTTTCCGCAGGTCGTTGCCATTACAGAAGATGTTCAAAATGACCACCTCCTGCTTGAATACAGACCTCACATCGATGTCTCATTGACCTGCGAACACGATCCCACACTCCAGGAATGTTGCGTATGTCCTCAGAGCGTGCCACAATTCGATTCCGAAGGGATTCCAAATCAGGCACCGGAGACGAATAAACCAATGATTTTAAATGGCCCCACAAGTAGAAATCGAGAGGGTTCAGATCAGGTGAGCGTGGAGGCCAAGCAATTGGGCCACCTCTACCTATCCATCGATCAGGAAATCTTCGATCCAAGTACCGGCGAGCCGTACGACTGAAGTGTGCAGGAGCGCCGTCATGCAAGAAGTGAGCGTGCTGACGATCGATCAGTGGAGTGTCGTCATAAACATCAGGTATGATGTTTTCCAGGAAGTTTGTGTACGCCTGCCCCGTAAGTCTGTTTACAAGTACATGGGGTCCAACTAACCGATCACCAATGATACCGGCCCACATGTTGAGGGAGAACCGCACCTGGTGATGAGATACAACAGTTGCATTTGGGTTTTCATACGCCCATACATGCTGATTGTGGAGATTTGTTATGCCATCTCGTGTGAACTGTGCTTCATCTGTAAATAATACTAAGGCAGGAAAGTTCGGATTTGCAGCACATTGCTGCAAGAACCACTGACAGTACCTAACTCGTGCAGGGTAATCTGCTGGTGACAGCGCCTGTACACGTTGCAAATGGTAAGGATACAATTGATACTCTTTCAGCAGTCTCCAGACAGTCGTATGGGGAACATTCACTTGCAACGCTAACCTTCGTGTGCTGATAGAAGGAGTTCTGTTCACAATCTCCAGAATCTCCTCCTGTTCTTCTGGAGTTGTAGATCTTGGTCGTCCCCTTCCCAATCCAGGAGAGTCAAATTTTCCATACTCGCACAGACGCTGATGGAGACTTACAAATGTCTTCCGATCTGGACATTGTCGCTGTGGGTACCTCTCCTGGTACAAACGACGAGCCAGCGCAGCATTGCCGTCTGCCTTACCGTAGATCAAGTGCATCTCTGCCAGCTCCTGATTTGTGTACATGACACACAGTCGAACGCCAAACACAACACTGAATTTAACCTTCGCCTAGGAATGATCTGTCAGAGTGCCCTCTTAATGTGTCCTTTGACGGCAACGACCTGCGGAAAGAAAAACGTTCCGGTGAATTTCAATGTTGTGAGACCATAACTCGGAAATGAAGCATTTCCGGACATATGTTGTAATGAACTATTTTGATTGTCTACATGTGGGAAATACATACCTGAAATTATGCCGTGTATTTTTGAAACACCCTGTATATATATATATATTTATATATGTATATATATTTATATGTGTATTTATATGTTTCTTTATATATATATATACGTATATTTTTTTTCATGCTTCCTTAAAGTGACATTTTTTAACATCGACCGAAACAAGCGATTCATATATTATTTCCTGGCGTCAAGAATTGCGAAGTTTTATGTCATGTATATGTAAACTGTCAAAAGTTTTTTCACCCCTCAATGAAAATGCATCGTCCATGAAATTGTGTCATCTCTTATAATTATCATTACATGTATTATCAAATGTAGATTAAGCAAGATTAGGAGTAAATTGCTCTCAATCATTTCTTTTCGACTAGTGACATAAGTATTTTAATACTCGTGTGTGTGTATCATCTAAGTGTATCAACTTTAAGATATCTTAAAAACCAATGATGGTACTTTTGTACCATCTCTATTGGAAATGGAATGTTTTTCTTTTTCTTTCTTTCTTTCTTTTTTTTTCTGCCAAAAATTTTTGGAGCTGCTCAACTCCTCGACTAGTTCAAGACAAAAAAACATAATTCAAGAAAAGTGCAAAATACCATTGATAGTTTACGCTTTGACGATTGCTATTTGATCAAACTGGTTCGAGTCCTTCTCATTTGGACGGACTAGCAAAATTTTTTTCAATAACAATATCCTAGAAACCAAATCCCACCCATTGGTCGGAGGTAGAAAGGCATGTAACACCAGAAACTGACGGCTAGAATAGTGCCGTGCGGCCTAATGTCCATGAATAGTAAATGCAAATTAATGGTAGCAAAATATTGCACGTTAGTGAAAACCTCTGTTGAGTTTGTAAGTAATTGAAACAGGCTAGCAAGACCGCAGTAAAATCTTCGTGTCCTGCCAAAAACTATTGAAATTTGTTGGCTCAAAATTACCGTAATTAAGATGCGTGCTTCAAGTCAGAATAATGGACAGGAAAAAGCAACGCATTTCGAGCACTTGTAATCGCACCCTTCACACAAAAGATTCGATTTTCTATAAACACTCACTATTTTCTCACTCTTTCGCTGGTTGAAAGGCCGCTTCGAGTTCCCACTGCTACGCGCGTTATCGCTACTGGCACCCAGTCTCTACTGCAAGGACCCCAAGAATGGCACCGTGTGACCGAGGAAAGGCACACCTCTGGTCTCCGCCTGCGCAGGCGACTTCTTTTTTGGTTTGGGGCCGTAAGCTGGCGCCATCTCACGCTTTAATACTTGTCGGCAACTTCTTGGCTGCTTGGGGAACAATGCTCACACGCAGATCAAATACGCTTTTGTTGATGACCTGTGACTCACTTCACTTCTTATTTCTCTTGGATAGCAAGTATAACTGCGTAGTATGCACTGCACATTTTTGAGGCAGGAACATGTTCAGAGAATAAGTGGACGTGTTGCACAACAAATGTTCAAATTCCTAGCGTGTTTACCGTTGTTGAAAATAACCTTGTAATCATGAGTGTACAAGATAGAGTATACTAATTTTAACTGGGTTACTTGTTCTTATTGGTTGGGAACATCACAATAATCAAACATGCTGCATTGTCATTACCGGCTGATTTTCATTATTTCTTAATTTAAGTGAAACAAGACCTAACTCACTTAATTTAACCTATCCCATCCGAACCTATCCTGAACTTATTTATCATGCATTGATTTTCAATTACACTTACAAGGTATTGAGTCCGCAATCTCATTCTTGCGCGGATAGCTTTCTTAGATAAATTTTGACATTGGAGTTACGATCGGTCTCTGCTTCGGGCGTCAAGCATTGCAAATGACCGGCAGTTAGTCGTGGCGCAGGAAATTTAGGCGTAGCGGAGGCTTTCAATGGATGAATGAAATCATGCAGAAGGCTTCTTCATTATATTGATGTTTCGAGCCAGTAATAACTTAGTAGATAGTGAAGGTGGATGTATGATATATTTGACCCACTTATCAGATACACATGTAATCGATAATAAACGAATGCCGAACACCTCAAGCAAAGGTACACATTTGCTATTATACATGTTATATGCAATTCTTACGCCTCCTTTCCGCCAGAAATTAAAAATACCAATTTTATTGTATAACTAACGTTCAACTGTTGCTGACAATATGATAAAATGAATATCTTAATTACATCCCTGTAAAGGAACTTCGCCCGTCCGCCTTTCTTGATAGTCTAATTTTCTTCTTTTCTATATCATGTAACTTAATTTCTGTAATTATGGCCTGGAAACATCGCCTAATCATCCGTGAACCAGAGAGCCTCGGCACGCGTTACTATGTCTCTCTTGGTTCAGAACTAACAGGATTTCTTTTCATAAGCCACCGGTATGTGATGCGTAACTTTCATGTTTCTTGTGTATTGCTTTGTAGGGAACTTTCATATTTTGTAAATGGGTTCAAACTGTTCATTATGTGTAAAAAATGTCTCGTTAATTTTTCTGACTTTTCGCGGTCATAGTTCCTAACTGCACTTCGGAGCATGTGAACGTTAGGTTGAATAATTATTACTTAACCGCAAGACTAAGTAGCTCTTGTGATTTCGTTCAGTGCTTCGCAACGCCATAGCTTTCTGGCTAGCGGCCGCAGCGCTAGCGCTCGTGCCCAGGCTGGGGAATAATTCTCTGGAATAAAACTCTCTTGTAGGTACGCTGGTGAGCCCGCTTGGGTACCCTGACCCCGTGGCCTTCAGAGCTGAGCTCTACTGCGTGGGCCACGCATTAACCTGAGCCGTACCGGAGGGATGCTTCTCGGACCGTTTCTCCGGGGATCTTCTCTCACGCCACTGTAGATGTTTAGTCGCTTGTTGCGTGACTCTGCGTGTGGCCGTACCTGAGCCTGGCAGCCAGCCTTTTTTTGTTTACGGTTTTCCACTTTTGTAAGTCTAAGGCATTATTAGTAATTATTAGTCATCAGTAAAATTTCTAAACTACGTACAATAAATTACACTATTTAATGGGTCGTCATTCCCTCCTTGTGGATGCATCTCGAGTGTGTTCCCATGACAATCCCCTACGAAAACTGCTAACGTTCAGTAATACCAAGATGCTACTGAATTTATCTACGTAAAAGTATTTTCTAGTTCTCTGAATATTTCTAAAGAAATATAACACTCGTCTTTCAATGATTCTTGAAAAATTGTAAGTGGTTTTCCTGCCTATCGTAGCCGAGGGATTACACAGAATGATTTAGTTTTTTACAATGTTTTTCAATGAAATTCTCATAAAGATATCGTAGTAAAACTAAGGTGGGTGAAAACATCTTTCATAAAAAAAAAAAAACATCTTTCTTAAAAAAAAAAAAAAGTGATGAAAATCTCACGATGTATTTTGAAAATAGAGCTTTCGAGCATATCCACACTCATCTTCAATATCTTGAAAATTAAATTGAAACATGGTAAACACAGTACATGAATACAAATTGTTATTGGAAATTAAATGAAAAAAGATATCGTAGGTAGAACATTACACTTCTTCATTCTTGAAAACTTAAATGTTCTCTGAATTAGCTGGAGCGAAGAAACGCAAGATTTGTTTTTCTGTAATGCGCCGTAATTTTTGGAGCGTGAAAATTCTGAGATCTTTAGTCGTCAAGACATTTTCTTTTGCCACTTTTTTATTTTATTTCTGATTCACTAGTCGGATGGGACTTATCAAAGACCTCGTTATTACTCACGATTAATTGTACCGAAAAAGTAGCTGCCATCAGTTCGATGTCTGGACAAACAATATTACAATTTACATTAATGAATATTAATTGTCTTTGTCTTCGGTGAGCGTGGCCTAATAATATAATCATTAGATTCAAATAGTCGTCTTTTCTGTCTTTCTCTCGATCTCTTTTCTACTACAAAGGAAAGTTAATGAAAAGCATCAGTCCTACATTACGTTATATGAGTGATATCGACTGCAGCTTCAAACAACGCATCCTACATACCTAGAGGGATTGGAATACGGGAACTGTTGAACATAGACACAACAAAGGGGACTTATCTTGGGATAGGTGTGGCTCAGTTGATAGGTGAGCCTCTCGTGATGGCGGCAACATCTTGTCGGGTTTGCGATTGACGATTGCAGCTCAGGACTGATGTTAACATAGTGCGTTAGTCACGATTATCAGTCAGAAATAGCTATCTTCTTGTATCGAATAATCAAGTACGTTAGATTAATTCTTTATAAGTAAATTTTCGTCTTGATTCCAAGCGGATTAATACCTGTGTTCGGAAAATATGAGTGAGGCATGAAAACACGTTACCAATCATTATTCATTTATTCATTTTGATATCATAATAATTATTTAATTTTCCCTATTCTAAGGGTGGTGGCAGCTCTGAATCAAAACATGTGACGAGAACATCGAGAGGTCGTCTGTTTATCAAAAAATATAATAATGTGACATGACCAAATGTCATGACGACTAAGGAGATAACAGCGATGTCATGACAACTGGCGTGCAGTGATGAAAATTATACAACCAAAATATACGTGCACAACAACTGGTGCAGCGGTGTAAATCACATCTCAAATTAGAGCATCATAACAACTGTATGGCAACGGTGTCATAACAGTTATGCATTTACATCATAATTTCTTCTGCTTTCTTTGTTTTATTATTTTCTTATTACTTCAATTTAAGGAATCTCCTTTTATTTTCTTTGTTATGTAGTTCTATTTTTCTTGCTATTTTTTGTATTTTATTTTATGATCTTGTAAAAGAAATAGTTATGTAAGATTTTTTAATAAAGTTTTCATTGTTTCCGTAAAGTGGGAGGAAAAGGAGGCCGTATGGTGAGGAGGAGGAGGCCTCAATGAGTGTGTGATACAAAGTACCTGCCAAATATTATGAACTTGGGGGATTTTTCTCCAATGCTAACGGAAAACGTGTCAGTATTTTGAGAATTTTTAGGTCAGGAAAAGTCAGTGTTTGTCAGTATTTTTCACTTAGCTTTCGCTGGCACAACCCTGAACTCCTGAAGGTAATTATTTTACTTGCACTCACCTTGAAGTTACCAGAAGACGCTTTTCCGTTCCTACTGGCCTACGAAAACCTGTAGTCCTATAAAGTGATACAACCGTTATGTAAAAACTTAAATTTTTCCTAGACTACTTGGCTTTACATGTATCCTCAATACAAATTTGAGAATTATAACTGAATTGCAAATTTATCTTATCTCGTTGTAAATTTTTCCTTCTAAGGACTCGTTTCTGAATTACCAATATTCGACTTCGAATATTTTACACCCGGTCGGCATCTTGAGCTTACAATACTGCCGTTAGACGAAGTATTTCTGTATTTGTGTTCGAAGCTACATCCAACCCATTAAAATTAACGTAAAGTACAGAACCCTGTCAAATTATTGTCACCGCTGGATTTCCTTTGAAAGTTGAGTGCATCTATACAGGGTGTTTTATAAATACGGGACCCGAAAAAATCTTTAATAACTTTTGATACATTGAACGGATTTTTGAAAAACGGCAGCAAAATCCTAAGATTTACATATTTTATTCTTTACCTTCGTATTCATGATACAACAGTCAAAATAAGAATCAGAGGACACAGTAAATTCATCCTGCTTCGAAACTGCCGCTAAGATGACGAACTGGACAGAGGAACAATTAGCAATCATAAGCACTGCATATTTCTCTAATGGAATGAGCATTGTTTTAGTCCAGCGAAGTTTCAAGTGTGACAGCGTTACAAACCGGCGGATTTGACTAAACTCAAGGATACCATCATCTCAGAAATAAGATTGAACGGTCCCACCCTCACCAGTGACGCAATGAGAAGCATGCGAACTCGCGCCCAATATTACTTACAGTCGAGTGGAGGCCTCATGAAGAATGTCATCTTCAAAAATTAGTCCAATTAAAAAATAAAAATCTCAGGATTTTACTGCCGTTTGGTTTTCAAAAATCCATTCATTGTTTTAAAAGTTATTAAAGATTTTTTCGAGTCCCGTATTTAAAAACACCCAGTAGTTATCCTCATGTCCCATGATTGCGTGTCTTTATTTTGTCCCTTATAATCAAAGTGTGTCTTCATTTATGATAAAGTAAGTTGTTGGCCAACGTTCTACGAGTAATTAACCCTTAAATTCGCTGAGGAAGTATTGGTTGAAAATGAGCGTCATCTAAATAATGGATTGTTCAAAAATAAATGATGGATATGAAACAGAAGAATTATACCAGAACAGTCGGTTAAAAATAAAACAACATGAAAAATACAACGTACGTTTAGTCATGACACTTCAAAGCGAATTAAAAACATCGAAGATTACTTATTTCACTATTGAACATTGATAATTACATATCACAATGCTGTTGAGAGTGATGGTGGTTAGACATGTTATAAATATGCAGACTTATCTCAGGAATCCAGTTTTGGGCGTAAGCAAGATATGCGAGGAGGTCCATCGCTTCAAAAACCATTTTATGAGAGTTAATAAGAGCAGGATGGATTTCCTGGTATTTCAGAATGATTTATTGTTGTTGTGAGTTTTAAAATTAATTTTGAAATAAAGCGGGTTCATGAACCGCGAGAAAGAAACACCAAGATTCGTGATCAGTATTTGCGATCTCGCGCAGCTAGTCAACTTCCAGCTCCAAGCTATATCTCCTCCCACTAACTGCCGGGCACACCACTCTCAAGGAGCGAGCTAGCCTCTCCAGCCTTTAAAGGCGTTTAAGTTTGGAAACAGACACGTTACGTACGAAAATGGTTGATAATTGGTAAGAAAGCCCATAATCTCGAATAGTCATTCAGAAATAGATTCTACAATCAAATCTATCTAAAATGAACAAGATCCTTGGTTTAAATTACAAAGACATAGAAAATATATTCTTCGAGGAGAAAGAGTTTTTTTGTGACTACTGCCCGGCTTGGAGGTCACTCAGCGGATTGATGAGGACTTGAAGAGGGTAAGGTGATGAGTTAAGGCGAGGCATTCAAACGATGCCAGTTGTTGGTGTTGAAACGGTCATTCGAGAGGGATCGTTAGACGGTTCGTAGAGCAACACAAATGCTGTGTTCATCCACGAGAACATATTTCGCTCGAGGAGTCGGTTCTTTACGAGGCATTAGAATGGGAGTTGCTTGCTGGCCAGACGCCCTTTTCCTCGTAGCGTTATATGTATCAGATATGATATGGGAAAGTTATGTGGTACATAACACACTTTCAAATTTGTAGTTATCTGGTCTGTTAACGGGAAAGATCTGCGAGTATGAATGTTATTTTCAAACTTGAAAAATATGCACATTTTAACGTAAAAATCTCGTTTCCGATTGCAAGGCCAAGTTGAGTGAAGAATCACACAAGATTTAGTAGAGTGATCATTATATATTTGACTGATCTTCTTATGCTTAAAATTATTATCCATGGCCACATCTAGGTTGGGCTACAACGAGGGATCTAAGATGCCTGACGTAATTACGTGAGGGCTGCATCAGACAGTTGGCATCTCAGACGGCTGAAGCAATGGTTAATGCTGCACCACGAGAGGATGGAGGTTCCACGCCCCGCGCACTTGTGGCTCTGCGCTGAAAATGAGGGTGCGGCGAGGCAACACACTCATACCACTCATTAGATTCAAGCATGTTCCTATCAAAGGTATGACATCAAGATTTTTCCGGCTTTGAAGGAAACAACAACAGCCCATAGATCTCGCGAGAAATTTTTTGAATGGCATAACAGATTCGTTGTCGTGAACTTCAGATGTCGCAAATAATAACAATGAACACTTTTATATTGAGAGCGTGAAGATTACTTGCCTCGTGTGTGAATTAGATATTATGCATGTATTCGTGAGCGTATACAATTATTAGGTCAAGTTATAGGCTTGGTAAGAACATTGATACTTGGCGCAGGAACAGTTCTATACAAAGGTCATCAGAGTTTGCAATGCACTGCTAAACATCAGGTGTAGCTCCAACTGTGGCGTTTAAGGGCGATGTTTTCGTCGATGTTGCAAGACTAAAATCATCCCTCTGTTTTGCTAGATATATTCATACGTGCGTTGGTTTCAGAAACGTTTTAATACGGTAATGTATTTATCTCATTTAACGTTTACATTTACGCTTTGTATTCTTTTACTATTTGCTTTCCTTCCATTTTTTAGCTCGCTTTTCATTTTGCATGTTTTATATCATATATTTAGAATAAAAAATTTATAATCTCTGATGCGTTCAACAAAAAAGGTACAAATTTATCATTTTGACATTCGCACAATTTTAACAGCTATTAAATAGCATTTCAAGATTGACGGATCGTGAGTGTGTAATGTTACATTTGAATACGTGATGCTCTTCAAAAAGTGTTGTGGTTTATTTTATTCCCGAAAACAAAAACATACGTAGAGTACTGAATTCTCGTATATTCACTTTTCCCTAATTTTTCTTTCATTTCTGATTAAATAGTTTTGTTACAAAATATTTGGCGTGATAAATTAATTCTGAAATAAATCTCTGTGTACTTGTTTTTCATTAACCATTGATTTTTGGTATGTACGAATATTTTTCTGCATATCATCCATTTGTAAATGAAGTGAAGTGCAATAGTTCATTCAAAAAATTAATAAAAAAGCTGCTTCTGCGCGTAGCCAAAATGAACTTTTAACTACACTCCATGTGCCATGTACCCAAATTTGTAAAACCATACTTAATAGGATTCGCTGAAATATTTTTGGGAAATAGCAATTAGTTTTAATTTTTTATTCCTCTTCAAATTAGAGTATTAGAAGTCGGCTAAGAGTACTTGTTTTGAGTATATTATGTACCTTGTGGTGAAGGGAAATTTTAGTTGTTGGTAACTCTTTTGTTATTAATAACCAATCGTATGCCTGGAAATTCATTTTGAATCTTGCATATCATTTGCAGAAAAAGGCTACGATCAACTTGATATTGCAATTATTTTTAACGTACAAATTCGTTACTCTTTCTGTTCATCTCTGAACTGTTGGGCTAAGAACTGAGCAAATATATACTTGACCAGTGATTATAATATTAAAACTGAAAATAATTTCACCAAATAAATTCTACCTAATTTTTTGTCATTGTTATATCATAATATTACAATGACAAAATGCTAGGCATAATTATAACAATTATTGAAAAAATAAAGTATCAGATGTAAAATTATTAAATGATATACAGGGTGTTTCAGAACAAGATGTGAAAAATTGCACACCAAGTAGAAAATGGCCAAACCAACATTATTTCTTCTATGAAATTTTAAAAAGTATTGAATTTATGAGATATTAGCTGTTAATTGTTTTAAAACATGATACCATGATATTTAATGACACAACTACTCGCAGTATTTATTTGAATTTACACTTCAAAAATTGTTCAAAACGTTTTCCACCTACATCAATGCACTTTCCAAATCTTAGCCTTAACGACAACAGGATGTCAGAAAAACTTTTCCGAAATTTCACCAGCAGCCACTGTAATTCTGGCAACGAAACCTTTCTCAGATTGAATATGGGTGTCGCATAAGCAAAGCTCTTTATGTCTTTAAAAAAAGAAATCGAGTGGATTTACACTAAATTCTATTATAGTAAACTCTCATAAAACATAATTGTTTTTAATGTGTTCAAATGTATGCAGTGTGTCTCGATGTACAACGATATTACATCACGCTACATTTATGCTATATAGTGGTGTTTTGGTAATGGCATCGTATTAGATCACCCTCCTCGTTATGTTATGAATAGTCACACCCTCTTAAAAGGATATAACTTTTGTATATGTGAAAATTAGTGCTGCCAGTGGGTATGAGTGAGGTCTCGATCTGAGAGTTAGGTAGGGTATCTTTTTTGTTGAAATAGATCATGTTTTTTCTTTTCTTATGGGCCAACCTCTTTTGGTTCTATATTGTTCTGTTTTTAAGTACCTAGTACTTTCTGCATAAATTTTTCTTTTTTTAAAAGCTTCCTTCCTAACTTGGTCTTTCAACGCGCTAAGGAGTTTGTGAGAGAGCACGCCATCGTGCAATGATTCCTTGTTCCCTTCACTTCGTACTAAATGGTGCTTATCTCCTTCCTCTCCTTGAAACACCTTTGTTTTGGATAGGCAGGCTTAAACTAACTTATAATTTAATATGATCTAATCTAAATAGTCACACTAACAGTACTGAGCAGTGTGATATTAATTTTTCTGATATCGATCCTCAAGTAATTTACGGCTTACACTGGGAACGTAATCTTCGAAGATTGGTATTGGTGCTCACATTTAGGAAAAACAAAAAATTAGTTCATGTACGACCGATTTAGTTTTATCTTGTCAGTCTTTCATCAGTTTTGATCGAAATTACTTGTTTCTCTTCAGTTGCGTTACTCAATTCTTGTGTTTGAAATAACTCATAGAGGAGCTGGTCTCCGAAACTTTTGTTTCACGATAAAATTACTATTATAGGTAGCATATTCAGAACCATGAACCTTTTGGACAACAAGCATCTCACGAAAAGTTACAGTGTAAAATAAAAATGTTTTAATTTTTTTACTCTATGTCCACAAATTTTTACTACAAGCTCATCGTGAATTGCATTCACGAAGCGATGCGCGCTTGCTCTGACGACGGAAAAGCGTTGGCTATTTAGACTGACAGAACTCGAAGCCCAAGTGTTTGCTCTTAGTTGAACCTAGTTCTATTTGTACAACTCAAAACTTTGGAATCCGTCCACCGATATCATTTACTGATTTTCGGACTGGTCTACAACTCGGGTATCTCTTGAAGAATTCAACCTACCTCGTATTTATGCCATTCATGACATTCTCTAAGTATAGTAGTCAGTAAAACATTCAGGACTAATATTTTAAAATAAATCTTGGCTATTTAAACTACTTTACCTTCTACGGGCAACATGAGAGAGTGAAAATATGGCATCAGAGAAACAGAGAAGCGTGAACGACAATTCGATTACTTTATTCCTCTAACCCAGGTTATAGCCAAGGAAATAGGGAGATGTGCTTAAGTTTGCGTACTTTTCAATATAATCAGGCTGAAAATAACATATTTTGATAAGTGGACGTAAGTTGATGAACACCCAAAAAAAAACAATGGCAAGAAGATACAATTTTAAAGAAAATTAATTTGTTTCTTGATACGCACACAGCGTCCTTCTTTCAACCGAGCTCGCTCTAGTTGTTATCCTCAGGAGTAGCCCAGCTACGTACTCATCACAGAATCAGTAACACTTGTTGGAGGGTTGTTGTTGTTTGGGCTATTTTGAGATATGCTTTCATAGATTGTTTACATCTCTGGATCTTCGGGAGGTCTGTGTACCGTGCAACCAATCTCTCGCGCGAGTATTTTTGTCTCCTATATTTTTGTTCTCAAAGCTCAGTTTCGCCTCATGGATGTTCTTTACCCATCATTTACAAGCGTAGCATGCCATCCATGCCTACACAGATATCCAAATTCTGCGCTCATATCGTGGAAATTCAGCTCAAACTTTGGAGAGCTTTTTTGCGATTAAATTCTAGCTGATCAATAATTAAGGTTTGACCTTGAATTTAATAACAATAAAGATAAGCTAGCCCTGTTGGAAATGTTACTACGTTGCTCATGGGTACAAAAACTCGTGCTGCCCCGCTCAAGGAACCAGAACCAGTTTTATATCGTACCCTAACGTGGCTCCTCCCCTACGCTGTTGGCGTTGTCGAGTTGCGAGAGGCTGAGTCCACCCCAATTTGTTACAGTACGACAGAAATTTAGATAAGAATTTTGAGCAATCTCTACTCTTCCATCGTGTGTGTAGGGAATACATCAGAATTTTCGAATGATTCTGATAGGTTTTTGACTGTGATATCTTCACTACACTGTCGTCGCTCAAGCAAAAGACAACACTCTTATTGTGATGGCGCTTCCCGCTCTGAAAGCATTCCTGTGACGACACATTCATTTTGAGAATCAAAAAGAATGGATTAGCTTGCTTGAAAATGTTTTCATTTGGTACTGATAGAATTTGTTAAAAACACTCCTTACAAGAAGGAACATAACTGTTTGTATATCTTGTCGTGTTCTGCACAACGATTAGTTGTCCCGGAGCTATAATGTTGATCACGCCTCTATTGGACGGCATCATACCATTATCTATTAACCCCGACGCGTTTAGTTTAAATTATTTTTCAATTTTAACTAGTTAAAAATAAAATCCCACAAATTTTTACCAGTCTATAACTCGTATATTCATCTCTTATTAGAGTTTAAAGATATGCTGTTGATGCAATTTAATTCTTTTCCCCTGCATACGCAGCATTGATCGTAATTTATATTTTGCACAGTGTATGACAGAGCTGGTTTGCGATGCGCATTTTGAGTGAAATTATCTATTTATAGCAATTTTTAATGTGAAGGTCATAAGATCTGTTTCAAGACGATTCACCTCAGTAATGATTTAGCAACTATTTCCCTAGGTTCATTAATTAGCTGCAGGCCCACCCACATTGAACGCTTGACAGAACGTTTTGGCATTCGATTTCCCTGGATAGTGGGTCTTTGGCATAGGTGCTGACTCCGGCTTTGAGAGGGTCTAGGTCGGAAACTGAAGAATTAGGGGCTCAATTAATGTTCACTCCGAGTGGAACTCACGCTCATTTAGATTGTCTTCAAGTTGGAAATCTATTTAAGCGAAATTACTTTCGTGGATTTTCAGAACCGGACGGTAACTTGTGAATCTCGAAAAAGTGTACCCTGTTCATTTGCCTGTGAACACTGCAATGGTATTTGGTACCACTCCAAATTTTCTGAGACACTTATGGGTGCAGTTAATAAAAGTTTCAGTGAAAACGTTCTAGGCCCGTGGAATTTCTCTCAGGTTACGGCTTCGGATCTTATTTTCCAGGCGTCGTCAGTACTAAACTGAACGTTTCGGGCCTCTACCCGTCATCAGCTGTTCTGCAAAATTATACATAGAATTAAAAAAAAAATTGACTAGATAATTTCAAATATTATTTTACATGACGAGAGATGTATGTACTACAGTTATTGTGGAAAGACTGTCATACCACAAAAGCTGAACAAAGATAATGCAAATAAAGAGAAAAAGACGAAAAACACTCTAGAACGTAATTGAAATGTAAACAACAGTGCGTTTTAAGGCTACAGTTGTGCAACGAGAAGCATGGAATGCGCGCTCTGCATGTCAATGAGATTGAGTTAGTTCTTATGTATAAAGAAGGATTCGAGAATTCTACGCTTCGCTATATTGAGAACAGACCAAAAAATTGCAAAATACGAATAGGAAATCCTAACATCATACTGTTTCTTCCGTTATGGTAGGTCTCGACATGTCCTACCGATGTCACTTCTTTGTAGTGCGTGCTTCTTAACTATCTCAACGTGGCGTCGTATCGTACTATGGAGTTTATATTTTATTTGACCGAATCATATTCTTTTAGAGATTATTTTGTTGCCACCAGCCCAATATTTGAACAAAACAATATTATATTTTACATAAAAGAACAATTCAACAACTGTCATCATGATTCATTATCTTCGGTACGCGTGTAGCCAGAGCCGTATTTTCACGGCTATTATTAATGTGTATTTCATCATCATGAGAATCATTTAAAAACTTCGTCTCATTATTTCATTTCCTCTTCCTAACTTACAAAGGAAATTAAAGACACGAAAGTGTACACACGTTCACCATTGATTAACGGAGACGCCTATTATATCACAAAGCCTTTAAGAGAAGCTGGTTAGACACCCAGTAAATATGTAAACTCAACGGCGGGATCCAGATTTAGGCGTTGGCTAGGTATAAGGGGTAGGCTGATCACTTCACAATCCATTTACGAGGATTAATTCGAGCAAGGGGGATCTCCAGATATTTTAGAGTCAATTGCTAACTTTGTCCCTCTCAAAGTCGTTTTACAGCAAAGCGGGGTAACCTCGAGAAAGAGACTCCAAGGCTTGTGCATGATCAATGTTCGTAGCCTCGCTAGGTCAATATGTATATCTAAACTCTGTGGGCAGTCTCTCACAACTTCTGAGTATAGCTGCCTCCGACAGACTGCCTGTTGACGCGAGAGTCAGAGTAGGCTGAGTTTCCCTTTCCCATGGAGCGCGCTGGCTCTCAATCTTATGGCGTTATGTTAAAGAACTGACATGTTATTATGACGATAGTTGGAAACTAATTGACTGATGGAAAAGACCACGATCCTGCTCAACTCTTTCGCTGCCTACGGTATTTTTAACGTCGGTCTCAAGTACCATTTTAAGGCAAGAAAAAGAATTAAAAATTACACTTGTGGTAGGATACCGGGATAAATAGAGAACAATTGGGTAATGAGTAGCATTCAATAAGCAACATTTCACATCACTGTACCCCGTTCATCAGCAGCTTCCAGCTAAATCCACGTATTACGTTTTGTGTAACTAGTATTTTGTAGTATTTGCCTTTGAATTCGCTTACCTGAAGTACTCCTATTTGAATTTCATTTTCGTGCTGATTTGTTGAGATTAAAACTTCACTCATTAGGCTGATTTTGTAAAGTTTTATTTCTTGGCGTTGGAAAGTATCTCCTCGTTTATCAAGCCTTTATAGAAGGATAACATCAAACTTGTTCATTGAAAATCAACAGCCCTATGAAATTAGAAAATAACGCATGAGTTTCTACAGTTGTAGTTTGTGTTGCATACATGGTTTTTTTCCACACATTCATTCCGTCGGTAATTACACCATTTCGGAGTTCTTTTCTTGGTACAAATTTATTCTTTTACTAGCAGTTCATCTAATAATCTAATTTCCGGGACACGCAGAATCGTTATTTTTTCCTACGGACCAAGTTTTTTCTCCACACATCTTTCATTTTTTACAGTGAAACTTACATTGCTCGTTAGAATGTTTCGGCTTTTTAAATTTCACGATGACTCGTCTGTTAACACTCGCTTTATATTCAGTTCGGAGGAAGAGTTCATGCCTCAGTAGTGGAAATAAATAAATGAAAGGACAGAAAAAACTTATTTATTCTTTATCAGGTAACGCTATACTATTAGTTACGAAGTACTACCGAGATATTGAAGCAGAAACTTCTTACCCACGTAAGAGCCAGTAGGAATTAATTTCTGAAATAAATCTTGCTATTTAAACGCACAATCCACAATTGAGTTTTCGCTTGAGATCAATGGATTTGAACAGGAAAAACAAAATCACAAAGAACAAAATATTAAATTTAAAATTATGGGAAGATCTATTCTCATCACCAATTAACCAACCAACTAAAACACAGAACAGGCAGAGTGGAAAATCGCGCGTAGGCCAACTATTAACTAAACTCGAACTGATTAATTTTACACTCAGCAGCTTAATGTACTTGAATAATTCTATTTTCGCTTAACACTCTTACATAATTTCACTTGAAATACATGAAATATCAGATTTTTCAGATTTTATGAAAAATACTGAGACATGAAGCTCATCATTGAAGTTCAAGTTGCTTAACAGCATAACTTTTACTTCCTGTCGCATTATCCAGTTTTCCGCAATATTCTGCTACCGAAAGGTTCATAAAATTTCGAATGAAATTGTGATGCATGTGTTGCACAAAGTTGTTCGAAAGTTTGCGGGCAAAACAAAAGACCCAGATTTTGACTTAGAACTGTTCGAACTGTATTGAGTTTACCAACTATAGCTTTGCACGGTATCCACTGTGCACATTATTAAGTTCTTAAATTGTTTAAATATTTGTTTCTCCTTACTGTGCCCCGGAGTAGGATATTTTAGGTTACAGTGAGTTACGTTGGGCTAAGTTGAGTTACGATTAGCAACGTTAAGTAACATTAGGTTACATTGAATGCGTAGGTTTAAGCTGATACATTAGGGGATGTTAGGTTTCGTTACTATATTCGTCCCGGTCTCTCTGATTCGCAAGGTTACTGTGAGTATTGATCGGATAAGTAGAAAAACAGAGTGTACGTGTTTGTGAAATATCATCTCGAGGAACACGTAGGAGCGTTAGCTCTTTCCCTGATGTAGCTGCGGCGTCTTACCCAGCGATTTCCAGTATACTCTAAAATTAACTTTCCATTGGACGTTACCAAATAGGCGCCTCACACTGCATTCAGAAGAAGAAAATTTGACTTTATTAAAATGGAAACTTACGTAAATATCATAGTTGAAGGGCTTTCAATGTATCAACTATTAATGTATGTCATGTTTATGTTCTGGGACTTGAGTCTATTTTAAAAGAATGAGAGACAAAGGTCTCGAGAAAGGAATTTACACCTCCCAAGGAAGGACAGGGCTCTACGGCAGGGAAATTAATAAGGTAAACTGCAAAATGCAAAAAGATACTGTAATAGGTATGGCCGATATGGGTAAATAACTGTAACGCTTTAAAGATTAGAGTTTTTATTTCAATGAGAGCACGTATAAAATGCAACTGTTGTGTCTCATACCACTTTGTACATCACATCCGATAAATGCAACGCTACGAAGGAGGACTGTGTGTGCTCTACATTTCCTCACAATGTCTCGCAAAGATCCTAAAAATAACGCTATCGAGCGAGATATGTGTTTTGTGGATAAACCTTCATCTATGAAATTCTATGATCCTCGCAGCTCTCGCCATGGTGCAACGCCAGCAGGCATCGTTAGAAAGGCTCGCCTTACCCTGTGCCCCACGCCCTCATCGTATCAAGGGAGTTCCACCTCACATAAGTAACCAGCTACATATTTCACGTCGAAAGTTTTATTTCTCTGTCTCTGCAATTTTAACCACGCATGGTCTTATTCGTTTATATAAATTAAGTGCAGGATTTAGATTCCTAATGATTAATCACGATTTTGAGTTTTTACAGCAATGAACTGTAACCATAGTCATAACGTGTTTGTCCATATTGATTTACCTTCAATGTTAGAAAAGGTTATGCAGGCGGATTACTACGGATATTAACGAGAGAGGTCACAATCATTGGTTGTCCATTCTTAGGGTTCGTCACCTATGTCGATGAACCCGATTCTTTGCTAAGTGGCTTAGTATAGCGAAAAAGGGTGTAATTCGTCGTAAAAGAACTAAAGACGCATCTTGCCTGAGTTATCTACCAACTTAATTTCAAAACATGATCTACTTCCATGCACACGTAATACCAACGCCTGATCGGATTCGTAAGATAAGTTTTCAGTATTACTATCATGTTTAATCAGCTTTTTCTCAACAGCTTTGGGATACATTGTTGTCAGCGTTCAGTAGTAAAATAAGTTTCTTCTTCATGCTGCAATTCTCTGTGTAACTTAGGTAGAATGTGAGTGCGGTGTGGAAAAGACGAGACAAAATCTTTACATTTGATAGTATACTGAACATGCACGTTTGAATGCTAGGGCTAGCTTTGAAAATACGGTTTTACGAATGCCTTCGACACGCGCTTACTAAAAAAATCATTTGATAATGATGACCGAAGTGAATTATTCAGCCGTATTATTTAACAAATAAATCATGTAAGTTTATCGATTTAGTTTAGCTCAATATAGACTGGTGGCAGCAGATATCAAATATCGTTTTGAAATGATTCCTAAAACAAAATAATTTCGGTCGGAAAAACATTAATCCTAAAATTCGGAAAATCCACAGTGGGTTGAAAATCCACTCAAGAATATAATATAAACTGTAAAGCGAGCTAGCAAAATGGCATGTAGACAGAAGTAAAAAATAAGAAGTGCAGACGTCAATATTAAATTATTATTATTATTATATAAGAAAGTTTTAGCCTCCCTTAACCACGACAAAGATGTTCCAAGAGAGGAAAGAGGAAGGCACCATTTAGTATGGAGTTGAGGGAACGCGGAATCTATGCACAAGGTGCACAGAAACAGTAAGCTAGGAAAGAAGTTCATGAAACAAGAAAAAAGTTGAAGAAGAAAGCAGTAGGTGCTGAAAAACAGGACAGCAGTGAACCGAAAAAAGATGGTCCGTAACAAAACAAAACATATTTTATTACAACAAAAAGGAAGCCTACCTAACCTTTAGCTCAGGCCCTCACATAGTCCCCCTGGGAGCGCTAAACGTCAATATTAAATGAGATAAATGCGTTACATTATCGAATGTCTCTGAAGCAGTAAACACATCAATCCAGCGAATCGGAGGATAGATTTTAATCTAGTGACATCGAAGAAAACATCGTATTTGAATGACACAGTTGAAACTACTCCTGATGTTGAGCACCTTACAACAAAAATTGTATTACAGAACTTTTCCTACGTCCCATTTCTACGTCGTTAATTAAGCCAAACACGACTTAGTAAGCTACACGTTCATAAAACATGTCTGATATCTATCACAAACACCAGACCCTTTAGCAATATTCACATTCACTGAACAGAAGTGGTGATTAGTATTCGCATCACTTGATGTTCATGACAATAAATTTGTTATGCCCTCGAAAATGTTTCTCGCATGACCTATTCGGCTGTAGGTGATTCGGCAATTTTTTCTACTGGAAAAATTCTGATGGTACAGCACTGGTACGCACACACCGTAATGAATACTTTGGCCATGCCTGCGGTAAGAATGAGTTGTAGTGCTGCTCCCTCACTTTCAGTGCAGACCCACAAGTGCAGAACGGTGTGGAACCCCGTCCTCCTGTACTGTAGTCTTAATGATCATCGCACAAGCTACCAGGCGTGCGCACGATTTGATATAGCTCTGACGCAATTACGTGTTGTAAACTCACCGAGGCGCTACCTTGGATTAAAGGTTTATGCTTAAGATTTATAGAAGACAAAATTATCACATCTATTCAATGTTTTTTATCACGCTTCTAGGTCTTTCTATGAAAAGCGAGATTTTACGTTAAAATACGCGTAATTTTTATTCGCATATCAATTTCTTATTCTCTCATCTTCCTTGCAAATACTGCGATTACTACGCATTTGAAAATTATACGTCCTTCATAAATTGAGCATCCATTTCACAAAAATTAGTAAAGCTGCCGTGATGAATTGCACTTAAACACCCTTCAATTATTTGAAAACCATCTTGAGAATTGATTACTTTTATTGTACACACTTGAATTTTCAAAATTTTAATTCGTGGCTCGACACATGCTACACAGAGTTTAATTAAATACCTAATTGTAAAGTAACTATTTCAATAAAAGAGACGTGAGTTTTGCTCTAATTTGTGCAGTCTAGCTGTAAAGAACATGTTATAACATTTCTAAAGTTATGTGCCTCCAGACCCCACGAAGTTTCGTTATCGTGCCTTCATCTCGTACACACATGTTGAACTGAAATGAAAGTCGCATGCCAAGGTTTAAAAAGCTACTTATATGACGCTGTATGCTTCAGCTAGCAGGTCATCTTAGGAAGATCCGTGGCCATGTTTTTGCCATGTATACATCCTGATCGGCGCAGAGATTTGACATTTTTGTTGTCAAATCTTTACACGCTGCGTATGTTATGTCGTACTTTCTTCTTATAACTTTTTACTTCTTTCGTACTTCTTTCTGCGTATGTTCGCCTGACCAAGCGTTTGTTTCTTCAATGGTTCTAGTGAAACATTCAAGATGAAGATCATTATGTTTTGTTATCTTAGCAGTGCGCAGCTCAAGTGCGCTCAGTCTGAGTTGTAGCCACATGTGTTTGAGTTTTGCTAACGGCTGCTCGCCTGTTTGTACACGTGCTATATACTCACTAACCTTACTCCTCTAGTTCTGTACCTTCAATATTCCCCTCAGTGTGATGTTCCTAATATTGTAATCTGAATTACTCATCGTTCCATTTTCTAATATCGAGACACATTTGCCTACAGGAAGATCGAAAGCTTAGCTTCAGCAGCACAGGTAACCTCCGTCAACCGGCAGACTGTGTCCATTGATAAGGTCGCTGTGATCGCTCAGTAAGAAGACTACGGCGTTGACGATATCATTCTTGCATGGATACTTGCCTTGGGGAGTCCTCGCTTCGAGTAATCTGTCTTCTTCCTTGGTAGAAAACCACTTTTTTCCTGAAAGTCTTATCTTGCCTGCGTCGGTGTCTCGGACAAGGTTAGGACACACACAGTTCACTCGTACGCCTCGTGATGAAAGTTCCAAAGCCATGGTCCTAGTTATGGAATCAACAGCTGCCTTTGAAGCAGAGTAAACCCCTGCTCCTCCAATAGGTTTTTGGCCTGTCACTGAAGAAATGTTAACAATGGATCCTTTTTCGCCACGGGCAATGAGGTCTGAAGCAACTATTTGTGCAACGTTCAGCACTCCTTTAAAGTTTACGTCGAATGAGGAATCAATATCCTCGACACTCACGTCCAAAAAAGAACTGAATCGAAACGTGGCGGCACTGCTCACCGTCAGGTGGACTGGAGTGATTTTCTTCACGGCATCACGAGTAGTTGTCCAATCTGCGAGATCGACGCAGATCGTTTCGATCGAGGCATTCTCGGCTTTTAAATCGTTCAACTCGGCTTGGATGAGACTTAGCGCAAACACTTGGGCTCCAAGTTCTGCCAGTCTCAGTGCTACAGCCCTGCCAATCCCGGAACCTGCGCCCGTCACAAGAGCTCTCTTTCCCTCAAAGTTGGTCGATAGGACGCTCATAGTTGATGCCTGAATTAATGAAAAGAAAACATAAACGAACAATAAGTACCAGACGGTTGCAGTTTATGTTCGGAGATCATCAGCACAACAATATATAATTTTCTTTGAAAGTACTTAGATCGTGGGACTGTAGAATTCAAGTATGCAATGATTCAGTTGAAGTTCGTCACGTGACAAATTACGAAGAAATTCACTCAACATTTTTGTATTGGATGACTGTCAATCGTTAAAATGTACTACCTATGAAGTCTATAAAACGCAACGTTTCGATATACAAACATCATCATCAGGCTAAAAATATACAGAAAAATTGATCAGTCACATTGGTAAAATGCAAATCTAATTCTTAAACTATTTGAGACTAGAATGAACGATGAAATCACAGCACAAAATATTTCATAAGTTACTAGATATAAAGTTTGTACAACAAAAGTATGTATACACGAGATCAGGTACAGTAATAGTATTGCACACTATAGATGTTCATTGGACAAGCGTTAGGAGCGAAATGACCGGACGAGCATTTGCCACAGACCTCTAAGCTGCTGTTTTAGTAAATAATTTTAGAACAAAAAAGTAATTTGTGTTTTCGCTTAGGACAGGTTTAAGTTTATGAATGGGTAACGCTTCTATAATTTGAATATGTTCTTTTTTAGTTACGTTATGTAAGATTTTTGTATTTGGGTATAGATCTTCATTTGTTGGTTTGCAACTATGGTCAATGCGGAAATGATTGAAAATAGAACCTTGGTATTTATGGGCGGTTAATCTTTTCCTCAGGGTCATCCTGGTCAAGCCAATGTAACATTCATCAAGAGACTTACATTCTCTTCTGTCACACTTAAATTGGTAAATCACATTGGCCCTGTCCAGATCAATAACCCTGGATGCAGACATATTATTTTTCACTAAGAGGTCACTGATTTTGTGATTTTATAATATACACTGATTGCGAGAATTTAGTTCAGGATTGTTTTTATTGCCCAAGATTCAATTTAAGAAATTACCAATAGTTCTATCATAAGAGTATTAAGAAAATTGTTGTTAACCAGCAACCGCTTAACTCTAAGCATTTCTGAATGGAAACTTGACATGCTGCTACACACCTTGTAAGCTCTATTTATTAACGTGTGTATAACACCCTTTTTGTACATTTGCGGAGCATCACAATCATAATTTATAGTTTCACCAGCATGATATTGCTTGACGTACACAGATCTCTGAAAAATACCATGGGTCGCTTCAATCAAAACATCTAAAAATGGCAGCTTACCGTTCACGCTCATCTCAAACGTAAAATTCAACACGGATTTTTCTGACATCAAATTTCTTAACATCTCCAACTGCGCCAGGCCATTTACTTCAACAAAAATATCATCAACGTATCTACAGTACAATTGCGGTTTAGTAGGCAAAGTATTCATAACAAGATTTTCCACGTACGACATTTAAAAGTTGGCAAATGTGGGCCCTAACGGGGAACCCATAGCTACGCCATCCACCTGACGGAACAAGTTTCCATCAATATGCCGAAAAGGAGCTTCAGTCGTGCACATTGTGAGGAGTTCCTTCAAAATATGAGGAGGGAACAAATTAGGTGGAGGAAGGTCGTCATTATTATACACACAATCTAATATTATCTCAATGGTTTCTGCAACGGGAACATTTGTGAACAAAGATTCGACGTCTAATGAAGCTATGATGCCACTCGGGGCTTTACTGCGCAACAAGGCAACTAATTCATCCGATGAGCGTTTCATATATTTTTGTCTTTTCAATTTCTTCCCTCAAACGCGTTTGAAACGGGATCCAACGGAGAAATTAAAGAAAAGACTAAACGACCTGATTTCTACTGTTAACGCCGTTCCTAATAATTGTAATTTGAGAAAACTAGAAGGACGTTATCAACCTGGGTACATCTATGGAAACGCAAAAATTTATAAAAATCAAAAAGTCCTCCGTTAAGGCCAATAATATCACAGGTTCCCGCTGTCACCTATCCCATTGCTAAAATTTGGAATAGAATTATAACGCCGTATATTCCACAGAAATATATGATACGTTCATATGAAGAATTAGTTGCCTTGTTGCGCAGTAAAGCCCCAAGTGGCATCATAGCTTCATTAGACGTCGAATCTTTGTTCACTAATGTTCCCGTTGCAGAAACCATTGAGATAATTTTAGATTACCTGTATAATAATGACGACCTTTCTCCACCTAATTTGTTCCCTCCTCATATTTTGAAGGAACTCCTCACAATGTGCACGACTGAAGCTCCTTTTCGGCATATTGATGACAGCTTGTTCCGTCAGGTGGATGGCGTAGCTATGGGTTCCCCGTTAGGGCCCACATTTGCCAACTTTTAAATGTCATACGTGGAAAATCTTGTTATGAATACTTTGCGTACTAAACCGCTATTGTACTGTAGATACGTTGATGATATTTTTGTTGAAGTAGATGACCTGGCACAGTTGGAGATGTTAAGAAATATGATGTCAGAAAAATCCGTGTGTAAAAAACGTAAAATTCATTACGTTTGAGTTGGGCGTGAACGGTAATCTGCCATTTTTAGACGTTTTGATTGAAGCGACCCATGGTATTTTTCCAGAGATCAGTGTACGTCAAGCAATTTCATGCTGGTGAAACTATAAATTATGATTGTGATGCTCCGCAAATGTACAAAGAGGGTGTTATGCACACGTTAATAAATAGAGCTAACAATGTGTGCAGCAGCTGGTCAAGTTTCCATTCAGAAATGCTTAGAGTTAAGCGACTGCTGGTTAACAACTATTTTCCTAATACTCTCATTGATAGAACTATTGGTAATTTCTTAAATCGAACCTTGGGCAATAAAAAAAGTCCTGAACTAAATTCTCGCAATATTAATAGCTTTTATGAATACCAAATGCACAAAAATTACAAAATTGATGAACGAATTTTTAAGAACATTATTAAAACTTTTGTCAAGCCAACAGATCCGGATACGTCAATTAAAGTCTGTGTATATTATAAAAATCACAAAATCAGTGACCTCTTAGTGAAAAATAATATGTCTGCATCCAGGGTTATTGATCTGGACAGGGCCAATGTGATTTACCAATTTAAGTGTGACAGAAGAGAATGTAAGTCTCTTGATAAATGTTACATTGGCTTGACCAGAATAACCCTGAGGCAAAGATTAACCGCCCATAAATACCAAGGTTCTTTTTCAATCATTTCCGCATTGACCATAGTTGCAAACCATCAAATGAAGATCTATACCCAAATACAAAATCTTACATAACGTAACTAAAAAAGAACGTATTCAAATTATAGAAGCGTTACACATTCATAAACTTAAACCTGTCCTCAACGAAAACACAAATGACTTTTTTGCTCTAAAATTATTTACCAAAACAGCAGCTTAGAGGTCTGTGGCAAATGCTCGTCCGGTCATTTCGCCCCTAACGCTTGTCCAATGAACATCTATAGTGTGCGATACTATTACTGTACCTGATCTCGTGTATACATACTTTTGTTGTACAAACTTTATATCTAGTCATTTATGAAATATTTTGTGCTCTGATTTCATCGTTCATTCTAGTCTCAAATAGTTTAAGAATTAGATTTGCATTTTACCAATGTGACTGATCAATTTTTCTGTATATTTTTAGCCTGATGATGATGTTTGTATATCGAAACGTTGCGTTTTATAGACTTCATAGGTAGTACATTTTAACGATTGACAGTCTTCCAATAAAAAAATGTTGAGTGAATTTCTTCGTAATTTGTCACGTGACGAACTTCAACTGTTTCGGAAAGGTGAGGAATTAGAAACGAAATTATGCAATGATTCCTCATACAGCGTTGTTATTAATAGCAGATCCTGGAGTGAGACCGTACGCACGTTTAACAATTTTTCTGCTCATTCGTGATGAGTGTTGCTGTGAAACCTAGGGCGTACTGAATTATTTCAGAAATAACGAAATTTATGTTCTAGAATCATGATAGTAAATTTATTGCCAGAATAACCAATCGTTTACCGCCTGATTATAAATACGACACAGCGGGAAGCTTAATGAAAGGAACCTGAACAATCTCCATTGATACATGCCAGCAACAATGAAGCTGCAATTGTATTACAGTATATTTGCTTTTTTAATATAATCGTAAAACATATTTTAACAACACTCAAAATTCTCAGAAAATATTTCGAGTAATGAACCTAATACATCCTTTCAACATATTTTCACACTTGACTTGATCGCATTTTAAACCTTGTAGCGTTTTCTGTGTAAAATTTTCTGAGCAACCATTTAAATGGGAAATGACAAATCGTAATTCAATAAGATCATTTCAAAATTTTTCATTTATGGGAAAAAATGAAGCAACTTGTCAGCTTTTGTGGAGGTTTTTTCCCTGAACATATTTTTCTCATCTCGAATACACGCGAAAAACAAGTTATTCAATAAGTATCCTCATTAGCTCCAACAGCCTAATTTATTTTCAAATTTAAAATAATTTTTCTCGAGTTTGCTTTATGTCTATAAGCAAATATGACAGGATTTTTGAATAACTCACTTGGTGTCTGGGCAGTTGTCAATCTCGACTCCAGGCTCACCTCTTTCAGTGATGTTCTGCCTAAGACTGAGTCAGATATTTATTGCGGAGTCGAGTTACCTTCAAAAGCATGATAAAAAGTAAACCATCAGGTCAAATCTCTATCATTTTCAAGAGTCTTGCTGGTTTTTGCGCTCCAACTTGTTCCCTAAAACTTAGAACGTCAGCGTCGTCGCACCACCAAATCCTCACGGCATGCATGACGAAAACGCTAGTCGAGTTTGTGTTCTAAAAATCCTTGATTCTCTAACTATTTCTCCCTTTTCAAACTTAAAGCTAACAATATATTCGTCACCTATTCTTCGCTTTGCCAATATGTGTTTTAGGTGTTTGAAACATAAAAACAAATTTGCTTCGCAAATGGAAAACTCATGCAGGCATTGCGAGCGCCTCAATGCAGTTGAATTGGTCACTCTTCGGCCGTCAAGCTCGCCATGCCATCATCCGGTCCACGCTAGACAGAGTCGGTAAAGGTGCAATCGCTGTCAGGTACAATGCAACGCCGCAACGTATCTGCCGCTGTTCAGTGTGTAGGCTCAATAGCCTGGACTTTTGAGATCGAAACGTCTGTAAAACTCAAAAAACGTAAGGGTGGTTACATTTGACCAATGCGCGCATTTCATTGAATATGTTTGTCTTGAATGGTTTTATTGAAAACAGTTTTAGCTAGACGTGGAAGACTGAAAATGAAGTAGACCAAGAGCAATAGAAATTATCCTGGAAATATGTTGATTTTACGTGAAAGATAGTTCTTTTAAAATTACATATATGAAACGAATAAGAAACCTCGACAAGTTGAAATTGTTTTTGTTGAAATAGTTTGTTTTGTCTAAACACTGGGAAAAAACGTGAACTTAAAAACTTTCTCACTTAGAATGATTTTCCCTCGATCGTTGTTAGAAATATTTGATTCTGAATCACAGTGCAGAGAAAACAAGTCGTTTTGTAAAATAAAGGAGAAAGGGAAGAGTGTCTCGCCCGTCGAACTACGAAAAAGTCGAATAATTTCAAATAACGGATTGACATGGCCGCTTTTCTGCAATCCCGTCTCACTTCTGTCACTCGGTTCTCGAGTTTTTGGAGACCCCATAAATGCAATTTTGGTCTAGGGCTCCTAGAGTTACCAAAATAACACTGCAGCACAGTTGCTGACGCCTTTTAGCGAATTTTTTGCCGAAATGCATTTGACAATAGAACACTTTTAGAACCAAAATTTCAGTGAAACTCAAACGTTAGGGTCATAAAATTTCATCATAACACATTTTTTGTGATGTTTCATTTAATTGATGGACTTTTCAAATAGATTAGAAGAATAACAATAACTGTAAAGCCAGTCAAGTAGCAATTCTTTCCTTCAAAAAATATCTCAGAATTGATAGTTCCTCCAAAATGATCCAAACATTGCCATTGAGCATTCACCGACCTTTTAAGAATATTCCATTTATTTAGTTTTATCTGCGAATAAAAGAACACTGCGCTTTGAAACTTGAGCTTCTGATACTAATTTTCTTCTGAACGTCGTTTTGAGCTCCCAGGACAGAAGTGCTGACTGCTGAGTGCGGTTTTACTCCAATCGCAAAGCCCACATGAGTGCTATGATTGGATGCTTTATATTTCAGGGCACACAAATGTCAGGAAGTCACTCTACAGCATCTTCTGAATGGCATGGCTCCTCTTATTCAATTTAGTGAGCTTATTATCTCTCAACTGCGGCTAAACCGTGGGCATAATCCTCTCTGACATGGCAAAGGCAGTCGGTGTGTTATGACTGGATTATTTTTATGTAACATCACAGATTTCTACGTATCACCTGACCACATCTTCTAGTTGAAATTATTACATGTATTTTTCGTGCTATTGTGTGGTAAAGTAAGCCAGTAAAATATTTCTAACAACGGACACGGGAAGATCAGCCCTAAGTGAGCAAATTTTCAAGTTCACGTTTTCCCAGTGGTAAGACGAAATAAACTATTTCAACAGAAACAATTTCAACGGGTTGAGTTTTCTTATTGGCATCATAAATGTAATTTTAAAAGAACTATCTTTCACGTGAAATCAACATATTTCCAGGATAATTTCTATTGCTCTTGGTCTACTTCATTTTCAGTCTTCCACGTCTAGCTAAAACAGTTTTCAATAAAACCATTCAAGACAAACATATTCAATGAAATGCGCATTGGTCATATGTAACTTTCCTTACGTTTTTTGAGTTTTACAGACGTTTCGATCTCAAACGTCCGGGCTATTGAGCCTACACACTGAACAGCGGCAGATACGTTGCGGCGTTGCATTGTACCTGACAGCGATTGCACCTTTACCGACTCTGTCTAGCGTGGACCGGATGATGGCATGGCGCGCTCGACTGACGAAGAGTGACCAATTCAACTGCATTGAGGCGCTCGCAATGCCTGCATGAGATTTTTCATTTGCGAAGCAAATTTTTTCTTATGTTTCAAACTCCTACAACACATATTTGCGAAGCGAAGAATAGGTGACGAATATATTGTTAGATTTAAGTTTGAAAAGGGAGAAATAGTTAGAGACACAAGGATTTTTAGAACAAAAACACAACTAGAGTTTTCGTCATGCATGCCGTGAGGATTTGGTGGTGCGACGACGCTCACATTCTAAGTTTCAGGGAACGAGTTTGAGTGCAAAAACCAGCAAGACTCTTGAAAATGATAGACATTTGACCTGATGGTTTACTTTTTATCATGCTTTTGAAGGTAACTCGGCTCCGTAATAAAAATCCTGCGCAGTTTTAGGCAGAACATCACTGTAAGAGGTGAGCCTGGAGTCGAGATTGACAACTGTCCAGACATCAAGTTAGTTGTCTAAAAATGCTGTCATATTTTCTCATAGATAGAAAGCAGACTCGAGAAAAATTACTTTAATTTTGGAAATGAATTAGGCTGTTGAAGGTAATGAGGTTACTTATTGAGTAAGTTTTTTTCGTTTATTTGAGATGGGAAAAATATGTTCAGGTAAAAAAACGTCCACAGATGCTGACAAGTTACGTAATTTTTTTCCCTAAATGAAAAAACTTGAAATGATTTCATTAAATTACGATTTATCACTTCCCATTTAAGTGGTTGCTCAGAAAATTTGACACAGAAAACGCTACATGGTTTATGACGCGATCAAATCAAGTACTCTCTATAAAGTTGCCATTCATTGCGTATGAAAAAGATGTTGAAAGGATGTATAAAGTTCATTACTCGAAACATTTTCTGAAAAATTTTTGTATTATTAAAATGTATTCTACGTATATATTAAAAAAAATATATACTGCAATATAATTGCTGCCCATTAGCTGGCATGTATCAATGAGGATTCTTCAGGTTCCTTTCATTAAGCTTCCTGCTGTGTCGTATTTATAAGCAGGCCGTAAACGATAGGTTATTCAGGCAATTAATTTACTGTCATGATTCAAGAACATAAGTTTTGTTGTTTCTGAAATAATTCATTCCGCCCTAGGTTTCACTGTGGCACTCATTACGAGTGAGCAGAAATATGGGTAAACGTGCATACGGTCTCACTCCAGGATCTGCTACTAATAACAACGCTATAGGAGGAATCATTGCATGCTTGTATTCTACAGTCTCACTACCTACGTATCTTTAAAAGAATTAAATATTATTGTGCTGATGATCTCCGAGTAAAAACTGCAAACTTCTCTTAGTTATGGTTCGTTTAAGTATTCTTTTCATTCATTCAGGTGTAAACTATGAGCGTCCTATCGACCAACTTTGAGGGAAAGAGAGCTCTTGTGACGGGCGCAGGTTCCGGGATTGGCAGGGCTGTAGCATTGAGACTGGCAGAACTTGGAGCCCAAGTGTTTGCGCTAAGTCTCATCCAAGCCGAGTTGGACGATTTAAAAGCCGACAATGCTTCGATCGAAACGATCTGCGTCGATCTCGCAGATTGGACAACTACTCGTGATGCCGTGAAGAAAATCGCTCCAATCCACCTGACGGTGAACAATGCCGCCACGTTTCGATTCAATTCTTTTTTGGACGTGAGTATCGAGGATATTGATTCCTCATTCGGCGTAAACTTTAAAGGAGTGTTGAACGTTGCACAAATAGTTGCTTCAGACCTCATTGCCCGCGGCGAAAAAGGATCCATTGTTAACATTTCTTCAGTGACAGGCCAAAAACCTATTGGAGGAGCAGGGGTTTACTCTGCTTCAAAGGCAGCTGTTGATTCCATTACCAGGACCATGGCTTTAGAACTTTCATCTAGAGGCGTACGAGTGAACTGTGTGTGTCCTAACCTTGTCCGAGACACCGACGCAGGCAAGATAAGACTATCAGGAAAAAAGTGGTTTTCTACCAAGGAAGAAGACAGATTACTCGAAGCAAGGACTCCCCAAGGCAATTATCCATGCAAGAATGATATCGTCAACGCCGTAGTCTTCCTACTGAGCGATCACAGCGACCTTATTAATGGACACAGTCAGCCGGTTGACGGAGGTTACCTGTGCTGCTGAAGCTAAACTTTCGATCCTCCTGAAGGCAAATGTGTCTCGATTTTAGAAAATGCAACGCTGTGTAATTCAGAGAACAATATTAGGAACATCACACTGAGGGGAATATTGAAGGTACAGAACTAGAGGAGTAAGGTTAGTGAGTATATAGCACGTGTGCAAACAGGCGAGCAGCCGTTAGCTGAACTCAAACACATGTGGCCACGCTACAACTCAGACTGAGCGCACTTGCACTGCCCACTGCTCAGATAACAAAACATAATGATCTTCATCATGAAGGTTTCACTAGAGCCATTGAAGAAACAAAAGCTTGGTTAGGCGAGCCCCGCTCTACAAGAAAGTGCGATATAATGTGGGCAGCGTTCAAAGATTTGGCAACAAAAATGTCAAATCTCTGCGCCGAACAGAATGAATACACGGCAAAAACATAGCCACGTATCTTCCTAAACTGACCTGTTAGCTAAAGCATACAACTGAAACGTCGTGGGGTCTGGAGGTACATAAATTTAGAAGACTTTTAAAATGTACTTTACAGCTAAACTATATGAATTAGAGCAAAAATCTTGTTTCTTCTTTCAAATTTTACTCTGCAATTAGGTATTTAATTTAACTTTGGCGTGTTTTTTTGCCGCAAATTAAAAGTGCTATAATTAAAGTTTGTACAATGAGCGTGATCAATTCTCAAGATGTTTTTTCAAAAATTGGAGAAGGGTGTTTAAGTAGAATTAATCACAGTAGCCTTATTGATCTTTGTGAAGGGGATGCTCAATTTTTCAAGGACGTATAAATTTAAAATGTGTAGTAATTGCAGTATTTGCGAGGAAAAGGAGCGAGGAAGATATCAATTTTCGAACTTGAAAACTGTGCTTATTTTAATTAAAAATTTTGATTCTGGTAAAAAGACCGAGAAGCGTGGTAAATTACGTTGAATAGATGTGATCATTTTGTCTTCTGTAAATCCTAGGCATGAACTTATAATCCAAGGTAGTGCCTAGGTGAGTTTACAACTAGAGGCCTTCTATGCCAGACGTAATTGCGTCAGGGCTATATCAAATCGTGCGCACGCCTGGTAGCTTGTGCGATGATCGTTAAGGCCCCCTCACACGTACAAATATGTTGGCAGACAATCTGAACTGAATTTGGTTTGTCGGTCTCAAGGCCCCTCACACGATGCAAACATCATACTGCAAACTTGACAAAGACTGGCGCACGCTTCAGTATACCAGTAGCAGCTAGGTAGAGAGTAGGCACAAGAATAGCGACTCCAGACGGCGAGTTCGTACAATTGATAGGATTCACTATAATTGAAATGAATAAGAAATAAAAGAGATGAAAAAGTTTGCTCAAAATGGGCTAAAGAATAGTTCCTAACAAGTAGTGAACATACAAATAAGAAATTGCTTATTGAAGTGCATAAGGAGGGAGAGAGGCAGAGTACAGTCGTGCACCACACACGAAGGCTGGCGTGACACTGACGTGGTGTCAAGGTTTGCAGCGCCGGTCGCTCCAAAATTATCAAGCATGGCTCATCTGCCTCATACAGTCTGTGCCAACCTGAAATGAGCGTACAAACGCACGAATTCAGCACCAGTTCAGATATGTTTGCAGATATATTTGCGCGTGTGAGGGGGCCTTTAGGACTACAGTACAGGAGGACGGGGTTCCACACCGCTCTGCACTTGTGGGTCTGCACTGAAAGAGAGGGAGCGGCACTGCAACACATTCTTACTACAGGCATTGCCAAAGTATTCATTACGGTGTGTGCGTACCAGTGCTGTACCATCAGAATTTTTCCAGTTGAAAAAATTGCCGAATCACCTACAGCCGAATAGGTCATGCAAGAAACATTTTCCAGGGCATAACAAATTTATTGTCATGAACATCAGGTGTGGCGAATATTAATCACCACTTCTGTTCAGTGAATGTGAATATTACAGAAGGGTCTGGTGTTTGTGATAGATACCAGACATTTTCTATGAGCATGTACATTATTACGTCGTGTTCGGCTTAATTAACGACGTAGAAATGGGACACAGAAAAAGTTCTGTAACGCCATTTTTGTTGCAAGGCGCTCAACATCAGGAGTAGTTGCAACTGTGACATTTAAATGCGATGTTTTCTTCGATGTCGCAAGATTAAAATCTCTCCTCCGTTTCGCTGGATTGATGTGTTTACTACTTCAGAGACATTCAATAATTTTACGCATTTATCTCATTTAATGTTGACGTCTGCACTTCTTATTTTTTACTTTTGCCTACATGCCATTTTGCTAGCTCGCTTCACAGTTTATGTTATGTTTTTCAGTAAATTTTCAACCCACTGTAGTGTCGTATTGTATTTTAGAATAAATATTTTTCCGACCGAAATTATGTTGTTTTAGATATCTGCTGCCACCAGTCTATAATGAGGCAAACTATATCGATAAACTTGCATGATTTATTTGTTAAATAAAACGACTGAATCATATACTTCGGTCGACATTATCAAATGATTATCTTCAATGAGCGTGTGTCGAAGACATCAGTAAAATCATATTTTGGAGGCTAGCATTCTTACTTGCATTTTCAGTATGCTATCATATGTAAAGATTTCGTCTCATCTTTACCACATTGCACTCACATTCTTACGTCACATTCTTGCGTCTCTCACGAGATGCGTCTTCAGTTCTTTTACGACGAATTACACCCATTGTCGCTATAATAGGCCACTTACCAAAAATAGGGTTCATCGCCGAAGGCGACGAACCCTAAGAATGGAATACCAATACTTGTGATCTCGCATAGTCAACCTCCTTCGTAGATATCTCAGAGTAGTCTGCCTGTTTACCCTTTCTAACACTGAAGGCAAATCATTTTGGACAAACACACGTTAAGACTATGGTTACATTTGATTACTGTAAAAGCCACAATCATGATTAATCATTAAGAATCTAAAGCCTACATTTAATTTATATGAATGAATAAGATCATACGTGGTTAATATTACAGAGACACAGAAATAAATTTTTCGACCTGAAAAAGGTAGTTGGTTATTTTTTTGACTTGGAACTCCCCTGATATGATGAGGGCGTGAGGCACAGGGTAGGCGAGCCTTTCTAACGATGCCTGCTGGCGTTGTTTTGGCGAGAGCTGCGAGGATCATAGAATTTCATAAATGAAGGTTTATCCACAAGAATACATCTCTCACTCGATAGCGTTATATTCAAGATCTTTGCGACACATTGTGAGGGAATGTAGAGCAGACACAGTCCTCCCTTGTAGCGTTATGCTGAGGATCATAGAATTCCATAAATGAAGGTTTATCTACAAAAACACATATCTCACTCGATGGCGAGTTATTTTTACGAACTTTTCGAGACATTGTGAGGAAATGTAGAGCAGACACAGTTCTCCTTCGTAGCGTTGCATTTATTGGATGTGATGTATGAAGTTGTATGAGACAACAGTTGCGTTTTATACGTGCTCTCCTTGAAATAAAAACTCTAATCTTTGATGCGTTACAGTTATTTACCCATATCGGTCATACCTATTACAGTGTCTTTTTGCATTTTGCAGTTTACCCTATTCCTATCCCCATCGCAGAGCCCTGACCTTCTTTGGGAGGGTTAAATTTCTTCCTCGAGACCAGTTTCTGCTATTCTATTAAAATAGACTCAAGTCCCGGAACATGAACATGAGATACATTAAAAGTTGATACATTGAATGTCCTCCAGCTATGATAGTGATGTAAATTTATATTTCAATAGAGTTAAATTTTTTTTATGCTCCCTGCCAGAAAAGCCATCAATTGATTATTGATTCTTCCAAAGGAAGAGCCAAGCAGAAGAACACGGAAATGTGCAATTGCTTCGCCTCGCTCATTTTATAAAAAATCACTTAATTTTGTAGTGAAATTGACTTAACTAAGCAAACAGACTATATATAGTGGTATCTGTTGGTGAGATAATTTATATATATATATAATACATAGAAGCGAAATAGGTTTCACAATAATACAATATAATGCTGCTGTGTGAAACTGATTTTTTGTTCGTGTGAAATCGAATTTCGTTGTTGTGGAAGTGAATTCTCTATTTTGGGAAATTGAATTTATCTCTAGGTTATATTATTTCTAGGTTGTATTTTTTCAACGTTGCATATTACTTACTGTTTATTCATTTTAATGACTGACCATGTCGATATATTTGATGATATTGACCCAGATTTCAATCATCAATCAATAGATTGTATCCAAACCTAAATGAAAATCGAAACTGTGAATACTCGTATTTTAATAATATAAAATTCAATGAATCGATAGGAACAACCTGCAATGAATTTTCGCTGTTATGTTGGAACCGTAAGTTACTTTCTCCAAAAATAGAAGAAATATCTTGTACTATCACTGATGGAGCTAAACTGTAATTTTAACGTTCTTAGCTTCACCGAAAGTTGACTAGATAACTCAACTAAAGACGTGATTCAAATGCAGAACTATTATAGCAATCATCGACTTCGTAATAATAATAAACGCTGTGGAGCCAGTACATGCATATGTAAACACATAGCTTCGAGAATCATTGAAAGCGCAACTATGAATCATGTCCAAAGAAAGAAAGAAAAAAGAAAAAACGTTTATTTTCAAGTTGCCACATGAGATACATGCCAACATATTGGCTTTTAAAAGTTTCTTAATATAGGACATCCTAAAACAAAAAGTTACATACGAGAAGTACTAATTGACAAACCATTCAAGGTGTACAAGTAGATAAGCCATACGAGGCATATTAATTGACAAAATATACGAGGTGTACTAATAGACAAACTATCAGAGGTGTACAAATAGATAGACCATACGAGGCATATTAATAGACAAAATATACGAGGCGTTCTAATAGACAAACCATACGTGGAGTGCTAATATTCTAGCTCTGTCAAGGGTAGTTGAATGAGAAATGAAAAATAAAGGGTGCGCCAGAGAAACTTACTTATTTGAAAGGCCAATAAAATCAAAAGTACTGCAGTTATTGTTTTAATATTTTTTTTATATGAGAATACAATATCCCAATTTTGTTTTACACTGTTTTGAAAATGACATCGGCTAAATGGCGACCCCCATTGCGCATACACTGATTAAGTCGATTTTTGAAGTGCGTGTCCACTCTTTGCAGCATATCAATCGGTATGTTGGCAATGGCATCCCGAATGTTGTTTTTGAGGTGAGCTATTGTCCGTGGTCGATCGACATAAACCAGCGATTTCAAATAACCCCATAAAAAGAGATTGCGTGGAGCCAAATCTCAAAGTTTGGTACTGGGAGGAACATACCGATTGATATGCTGCAAAGAGTGGACACGCACTTCAAAAATCGACTTAATCAGTGTATGCGCAATGGGGGTCGCCATTTAGCCGATGTCATTTTCAAAACAGTGTAAAACAAAATTGGGATATTGTATTCTCATATAAAACAAATATTAAAACAATAACTGCAGTACTTTTGCTTTTATTGGCCTTTCAAATAAGTAAGTTTCTCTGGCGCACCCTGTATCATCTCTTGGATATTTTATATTCCAAGAGATTCCGGCATAGCGCCCCTTGTCTTCTTTTTTTTCCTACTTCGATAATTTAAGCTAAGAACTTGGGAGTTTCGAAGAATTCTTTAGTAGTATTCGAATTATTTATAGGATCATCGAAGTAGGAAAAATACAAAAAACGCTATACCGGAGCAGATTGAAACACCATCGTAAATGACAATCAAGTATTGAAAAAAGGTTAGTCACGAACTAATTTATAAAGAACATCGCGCAACACAGCACGCACATCTAGAAATGCGTAAACAAACTTGCACTCAAAATGAAAGGCATGGCTTGTTCGGCATACAAATATAGAGATAATTTTTACACGAGAGCCTTATTTCATTTGAATTTTTATACATTTAATTTCTTCTATTCACAGAAATGCCCTTCGGGGTCGTGATAGATCGATTTATTAATCATTAAGCAAGCGCAATCAATTTGTTTATTTCTGGAATTTGGTTCAGTGTTAACAAATCGCAGAGCTTTAGGTAAAATGTAATGTGTCATGAGATTTTGCTTTTTACGCAAAAAGTAGAAATTGAAACATATATATGTACATGTGCGCATATATATGTGCGAACGAGTGCATGTGTACACTGATACATAGACATTTATGTTTGCGTGCGCCCACATACACACTCATGCACACACCTACACACATATTCATATATATACGAATTGAAAATGAATATAAGAAAAATGCTGATAAACATGAAAAATAATCTTGCTCTTTCTCTATTCAAAATGACAGCCAAAGCACTGATGAATTGTCAGAAATAACCTAAAGAAAGATAAGGAATAGAAAAAGGACTTCGAAATACGTATAAATGGAATGGTTTTTTAATTTCCTAAAAGAAATTTTAAGAAAACTCAAGTTACCGCCGAGGAACAACAAAAACAAACAAAAAAAAAAACATATTTCATATCTTCTCGATATTCACCGCAACATCATGCGGACATGGGTACATGGGATAATATGGAGATACAGTGTAAGCCGGTTACCACTCATGATTGATAAATATCTACAAAATTTTGGCAGAAATGCGTAAACAAACATATACTCAACATCAAAATTCATAGCTTGTACAACATACGGACAGAAAAATAATTTTACCACGATTCATATGCTCAAATTGCGCTTTATTTCATTCATTGTATTTGTCATTAATCCGATTCACAGAAACGCCCTCTGGGGAAGTGATAGATCTATTTTTGAGTCATTTCGCTAGTGCAATAAAATTTATTAACCGGATGGTTTTTGCGCAAAGAAATGAAATAGAAACATGTATATCTATTTATGTAAACCTACATACGTACACACGCATATTAATATAGATACTTATTGAAAATGAAATGTAAGAAAAAAGACACATATATAAAATAAAAAGATAAAAACAACCTACCATCTACTTCACCGAAAATGACAGTTGAGCTCACTGTAATCCTAAGAAATTATTCGGAAAAAAATAATTAAAAGGAAAAGAAGACTTCAAAAAACATAAAAATGAACTGGTTTTTAATTTCTTCATCCAAATCGAAACTTTATAGAATTAACGAAAAATGGTCAACGGGTTATACTTGGAACTAAGTATACGCCTCCAGCAACCTGTCCGGTACCTATCCTGAATGAACTTCATAGTTTTACATCTCAGTTTAATAAGCCATGTTACAATGACATAATAAACTGCGTAGATTTTAACTACGGTCTTCTAAAACATAAAAGCTGGAAATAAATCTTAAATTTTACAGATGTTTTTCAGTTTATATCCTTCTTTCCAATCACCACGAAGCCTACACTTGTCTCATTGTCTCATCAGAATCTGCTACGCTGCTCAATAATAGTCTCACGGTAGATCCAACTGATTTTATTTCCGGAATAATAACTTCCGATTTATCTAACCATTTCCCGGTGTTTACTATCAAGAAGAATGTTTATAGTGCTTAGAGTAATGGTACCAAGCCACAAGCTGAAACTTACTCATTACTTTGTATAAATGAATATAATTTGGGAACAACGCGCACAGTTCAAGAAGAATAAATGCCATCATTAGACATCTATCAACAGGACAATAATGCAATTAACATTGATGAAGCAATACTAAACTTAACTTGAATCATAACAACTGCGAATAGTCAATGTTGTCCGATCTAGTGATGCAAAAAAAACGGTTTTATTTGATTGCGTTTTTTTTTGCAAAAAAAACGTGTTTTTTATGTGTTTTTTTTGTTTTTTTTGTTTTTTTTTGCACACCTAAATTTTGTGAAGCATATGTCTGGGTTTTTGTTTGGACACCTGAAATATATTAATTTCCATGTTTTTTAGTCATTTCATTGTTATAAAAACATCAAAAAGAAACCATACAGTAAAAGTGGTGGCAGATAACCCACAATTACCTAGAGGCGTCTAAGAGGAACAGCAGGAGCCACAGAACTTATATATTGATGGAGTCAAAATTCAGAGCTTACTATCTCTACTATGCCTGATTTCATTTTTATGTGACAAAAAAATCAGACTTTGCAGAGATAATAAGGGTAAATCTGAAGGATATGTCAGTTATCAATTTTGAAAATTTTGATGCCTAACCTAAGCATAGTTAATTAGATCGAAATAAACAAGTTTTCTTCTACGCACTTTCCGTCTCAAATGAGTATTTTATTAGTTACAGCGGTAAATGACTTACCGCAACTCCTTTGTTCGAAGCGGCAAGTAATTCAAGGAGCACGTCGGACAGCAACACTGCAATGCGCACTCGCTTCCAGCGCGATCGTCATCAAAGACGAAACCAAACCTACCGCTAAACCTCATTAAATACTCTTTTGACGAGAAAAGTGTATAGAAGAAAAGTTGTTTATTTCGATGTTATTACCATGATTCAAGCAACAAAAATTCGAAAATCGATGAGTAGCTGTTTATTCGAGCGCATTTGTCATCAAAGACGAAACTAAACTTATCGCTATAATTCATAAAATACTCATTTGAGACGGAAGGTGCGTAGAATAAAACTTGTTTATTTTGATTCAATTAATTAGGTTCAGGCACCAAAAAGTGGAAAATCGATAACTGACATATCCTTCAGATTTACCATAATAAGCTCTGAATTTTGACTCCATCAATATAAGTTTTGTGGCTCCTGCTGTACCTCTTAGACTCTAGGTAATTGTGGGTTATCTGCCACCACTTTTACTGTATGGTTTCTTTTTCATGTTTTCATTACAAAACAATGACTAAAAACCATAGATATTAATATATTTAAGGTGACCAAAAATATATGCTGTTTTTTTAAAAACATGTTTTTTTTACAAAAAATTCTGGGTCAATGTGAAGTTTAATGCAATCAGAAAATAATAATTAGCGATCCCAGGAATCACTAAAGGAACCCATTTAAGAACGTTTTACACGAATGACATTCTGCTCGCTGATGCGTTATTTTCGAATAATTGAACTTTGAAGTTGGCCTTTGGGCCAAAGGAAGGGAGCGCGTGAAACGGAATTTAATTAATAACGGAAACTATTACAAACGTAAAGAGGTTGGGTCGGGAGGGGGAGGCACAGTTCTTCTAATGAAAATTATAGATAAAGCTTCTAACCAACCCATTTGGGTGATGACCGCAATCTTGTTGACATCGGCTCTAAGATGGCAGCGCCCATGGTGGTCACCATCATAGAGCCGATGTAAACAAGATTGTGGTCGTCACGTTAATGGGTGGGTTAGAAGCTTTATTTATAATTTTCGCTAGAAGAACTGTGCCTCCCCCTCACGACCCAACCTCTTTACGTTTGTAACAGGGGGTTAGCTTCCGTTTTTAATTAAATTACGCTCGCTTCCTTTGGCTCGGGAAGTCCAACTTCAAAGTTCAATGATTCGAAAATAAAGCATCAGCGAGCAGAATTTCGTTCATGTAAAACGTTCTTAAATGGGTTCCTTTAGTGATTGTTTGTAATATAATTATTAATTTCCATGATTGCATTAAACTTCACATTGACCAAATTCTGACTAATAAAAATGAATATTAATATATTCTCTGGTACTAAATATAACCATGCTGTTTTTTTTACAAAGAATCATGACTAAAAAACAATATATTTTATGTGACTTAAAAAGTCCCGTGCAGTTTTTAAAAAAACATGTTTTTTACTAAAAAATCATGACTAAAAAACATGAATATATTTATGAGACCTAAAAAACCCCATGCTGTTTTTTAAAAAATAAGGTTTTTTACAAACAATGATGTATAAGAAAACCTGGATATGAATATATTTTATGCGACCAAAAACCCATGCTGTTTTATTTTATGTATTTTTCATAAAAAATTGTGTCTTAAAATCATGGATATTAACATATTTTATGTTACCAAAAAATCCTTGTGTTTTTAAACATGTTTTTTTATTAAAAAGTTAATATTATTCATTTTTTGGTCACGAATTCTTCGTAAAAAAAACACCTCTCAGGAGGATACAATTATTGTATCTATGGGAACTAGTGCTCCCAGGGGGACAATGTAAGGGCCCAAGCTGAGAGTTAGGTAGGCCTTCTTTTTGTTGAAATGAAATGTTTTTGTGATGTTAAGGACCACCTTTTTTTCGGTTCACTGCTGTCCTGTTTTTCAGCACCTACAACTGTCTTCTTCAACTTTGATCTTGTTTCATAATCTTCCTTCCTCTCTTTGGATCGCATTTTTTGCTGGGTAGGGAGGCTAAAACTAATGACTAATCTAATCTGTAAAAGAAACATGGATATTAATTTATTTTATGTGACCAAAAAACATGTTTTCTGAAAAAATTTTTTTTACAAAAAACATGAGTGTTATTAAATTTTATCTGACCAAAAAAAACATGACATTTTAAAAACCATGTTTTTTTCACCAAAAGTCATTAATTTCCATGTTTTTTAGTCATGATTTTAATTTGGTTAAGAAAACATGATTTAAAAAAAAACAGCATGTTTTTTTGGCACATAAAATATAATAATATCCACATTTTTTAATTATGATTTTTCTGTAAAAAAGATGTTTATTTAAAAAAAATACAGCATGGTTGTTTATGGTAAAATAAAGTATATTAATATCCGTGTTTTTTAGTCATCGATTTTTTGTAACAAAAACATTCAAAAACAGCATGGATTTTTTGGTCACATAAGATATTTTAATATCCATTAGAACCGTACCAGGTCTTAGAATAAAATATCCACAAAGAATCTATTCACTCTATAAAACCTTTCGGAGACTAGCTCCATCCTCAGTAAGTCATTCAGTCAAATGTTTTTCAAAGGAACAGTGAAAATTCATTGTCCATTTCACCAAATTTTACAGAATGACTGAGGATGGAGCTGGTCTCCGAAAGGTTTTATGGAGTGAATAGATTCTATGTTGGTATTTTATTCTAAGACCTAGTACAGTTCTAATAAACATGATTTCAATATTAACAGCATTCTTTGTTTATAAGTTTCTAAAGACAATTCGATTAAAGAAAACTAACTTTCCTGATATTTACATCCGTGTTTTTTTAGTCATGATTTTTTTATATGTTTATAAAAAACTATTTTGGTCCAATGAAATATAATAGCCATGTTTTTTTAGTCAAGACTTTTCTGTTAAAAAAAATGTTTTAAAAAAACAGCATTGGATTTTTAAGGTCACAAATATATTAATTTCCATGTTTTTTAGTCATAATTTTTGTATAAATAACATGTTTCAAAAAAAAAAACAGCATGGTTTTTTAGTCACATCTCTATCAATGACCATAAGTAAAGATATGTTATTATAACATACCATTTTGGGAGTTTAAGGTCATTCACATGTATTGTAAAATAAATGAAATATCAAAGCATGAAAGCGCAGAAAATGAAAAAGTTCATAAAACCATAGAAAACCATCAATTAAGAAGTATGCCGTTTTATTTTGTAATTTGACATGAAAACAAATAATGTAATGTGGTTCTTTTTCTTACTGAGTTATTTTCAGACAAAATATTTAAAAAAAAAAAATATCCTCGTTTTTTTTGGCCACGGTTTTTTTTGTAAAAAAACGTGTTTTTTTAAAAAAAACGGCATGGTTTTTTTTGAGTCACATCTCTAGTCCGATCATCACTCGTACAATTACAACGAAAAATAAACAAAAGCCCTGGAACACATCGTGATCAGAATAAAGAAACGTCAAACGTACCTAGCTCGCCTGTACGAAGGACGCATATCTAAAGAAATGTATAACAGATTCAGGAATCATATGACAAACCATATAAGAATATCGAAAAAACTACTTTACACGCAAATTCACTTAATTAAAAACAGATATTTAAAAAATTGGCACCTGCTTAATTCATGCTATAAATAGAATAATAATGCTAAGAAAACAATTGAGTCCATTGTTCAAGATAAAGTACAATATCACGAGAAGAAAGATATTGCAGTAGTGTAACAACTTGTTTGTAAACATAGGCGAAAATATAGTTGGTAGCATTTCTAGTGAACCTTCTGACCACTAGGAATATATGGACCATGTCCGAGAAGACGTGTTTGTTTTTTTACGCTAATTAATTCCTCTGATGTAATTACGTGCGTAAACAACTTGTAAAACAAATCATTGGGATTAAAAACGTTCTTGGCTAAAGTTTTTAAAGCTATAACTGATATAATAGCGCCGTTCATATCTAATATTATTAGCCAGTCTCTTTTCCAGGGTATCTTCCCGAACACACTCAAAATTGCCAGAAAAAAACATTATTTATTTTTATTAACAGAAAAAACAAATTGCAGTAGAATGAGAAATAGGATTGAGGTTTTATAGATGTTTGTTTACTTAGTTTTCGCATTTTTGAACTTATGTGTTTTTAATATTTTTGACCACGTTGTATGTTTTTCAGCACTGAAGATGGAATTTTAACATTCCGAAATGTTTGCCAAAATAGAAACAAATAAAAATGTATATTTTTACGTTGGTTCTCCTCTTTATCTTGCGCGTGAGATTCCCTAAGAATCGACCAATTGGAAATAGAAAAAAAACATCATTTTTGAAAATGGTGCTAAACTTGCGTTAATAATTACAGGTCTATCTCTGTACTACCAATTATTGGCAAAACATTCGAGAAACTTGTGCACAAAAAGTATATTCTCATTTGAACAAAAATCTTTTCTCTTCGACAAACAAAATGGTGTTCGTTCTGAAAAATTGACAACATTGGATGCATTAAATCATTTACAATATCTTTACTCGAACCTAGATAATGGAAAATTTGTCCTTGTTTCTGATGTTCAAAAAGCAGTCGATTGCGTGGACAATAACATTTTACTATCGAAACTACACTGTTATGACATTAGAGGTTCAACCTGTTCAATATGAGCATGATTGGTTCAAATCATAATAAACAAATCGTAAGCAATATGTTGCCATTGACGATACACAATCGGCACTACTGACAATCAGCCATGGAGTGCCTCTGTCCTTTGGCCTCTCCTTTTTTTTTATTTTTTTCAACGATATAGATATATCTACTTCATTTTCCAAATTCATACTTTTTATCGACGACAGCACGTTCTTTGCTGCTCTTTATAATGAAAATTCTATTTTAAATGCGGAGAGCGTAAATGATGAGCTGCTAAAGGTTTCAATGTGGTTTAAAGCTAATAAAATATGATCCAATATCGATAAGACAAAATACATTGTGTTCTCCTAAAGACTTTGAACACCGTACACCTTCAACTTAATTAACTGGTCTACCTGGTTCCTTGGTTTATGGCTAAGTTCATTACCTGACTCGTCAGTTTTATAACCGTAACGTTACAAACTCTAAAAAATATAAGCCCTTTTCTGTAGAAAGAAGAATTTCAAAATAGACATTGATATTCAGATCAATACCTAAAATAAACCTCGAAAACGAGAAGTATTTATGGGAATTACCAATTCCATGGGGAACATGTGAGGTCCTGAACTGAAAATCAGGTAGATCTTCTGATTAATGAAATATAATGGGTGTTTCATTACAAGCTGTGTTTTTTTCGGTTCACTTGTGTCCTTTTATCACTTCCTCCTACTTTCTTCTCTAAGTTTTATCTTGTTTCATGAACTCCTATTGATCTCACTGTTCCTATTAGCAGGGTGTGGGAACACATCATGAGCATTGATTCCCGGTTCCCTGAATTCCATTCTAAACGGTGGAATTCACGGACAACTCTTAGAAACTTTTTTTGTCTTGGCAAGGGAAGGCTCAAATCAACTTATAATCTAATCCAAATTCTCTAAATCTTCCTTCAACTGGTTGTATTAAAATCTTTCATTTATACTGCGCATGTGCGTAATATAAAAAAGAATTTTTAACAATCAGCACTGATGTGCTAGTAGAGAGCAAAGTCTTAAAATGCGGATTCTTTTTAAGTAATAGTTATTCTCTTATTTAGTAACACGTTGACGACATACGTATTGGTATACAAATGTACCACTAAGTACACTGATTATTTACGTTTCGGTATAAATGCATAGTATTTCAATAATTGCCCTACCTGTTTAAGGGTAGATTTTAGCGCACGAGGTAAAGTTATATTATGTGATTAAATTTTGAACGCATCTTAGGAAGGATAGAAATGTTTTCGAGCAGCAAAGTTATTTTCTCTCAATTCTGCTCGTTACAACTTAATTTAACTAATCGTAGCAGCTGCGAGTTAAAAACATTTTCAGTAAGATTTGACCTGCGATAAATTTTGTGATGGTAAAGCCTACTTGAAAGTCCGTTCTGTCATACTTCCTATTTTACGAGATCTCTTCGCTAAACTCGCACTATGTCATATTTATGCATTCTCAAGGTTTAAGTTAAGGACTATATAAAATTAATATTCACTTTAACTCATAATAAAGCAACACTCTGGGTTTTACAAATTAGTTTGATTCACAAACTTACCTCAGACGTGAGGAGCAATCATTAATTTTAGCTTTTTTATCCCGTTTCTTGCAATTTTTGGGGGCATTTCGTTGGGCAGATTTTTTTCTATTTCGCTGGGAATTAATCATTTGGCTTTGAGTAAGTCCAAAATTAAATACATACAATTGTAAAAGAAATTTCGAATAATTACGTTTACCTAAAGTCATCTCTGATTTGGTTTCTTTTAAACATTCAGCCTATAACTTAAGGTCGTTCAGTTCAACATAGCGTCGCATCTCTAACATCGGTGGCGTACGCCAGATGTCAGGCAGTTCATGAGCAAGATTCTTTTGTTTAATGACTATTTCCATGTTCATATTTATGTTGTTCATCATGTTCACGTACACTTATATATATGAAGTTATCCAAAATAGCCACGCCGTATGCACGCTCTGTTAGATTTATATTTTGGATTTTAAGAAGCAATAATAACTACAACATATATTACAGTCGCTGCCGCTTGCTGCATTGTGCATCATACCTTGACCACCTATAGAGTGTGACTCAAAATTTCCCGACGCTTCTATTCTTCCATGTCACAGTGTAGTTCTTCTGCTGCATATAACTTGAGGAACAACATTTCTCAAATTAGAGAAGGTCTAAATTAGAGAGTCTATAGAGCCGTGGAGTCATGACGTTAGAATTCTCTTGAGTATTCGGGACTTCAAAAAAGTCTCGAGTATTAACTACCAGTCTGCCGAAAGTTACATTGAGACACGCACTCAACAGTGCGAATGTTTGTTTGAATATTTTTATTCGTGTCTTATAATATTTTGTCTGCCCTTTGTGACAATTTCTCATTTCTAGCGCTCGGGAGTATATAATGACAGCATTATTTAGGTGTTCAATTTGACAAATTGCTCCATCCGTGCTGTAAAATATACATACTAGCAATATGCAATGATCATTTTCTTGTTTCTAACTTGCAATGGACCATAATATGTGTAGGAAATGTCATGAATGCGTGGTTTGGTAAAAGATTTTCTCGGAGCTAGTTACCTGGTACACTAGTTGATACGGAAGCACGTAAAGACTTGATTAAATTAGATTAGACGTTAGTTTGAGCTCCCTAACTGCAACAAGAAAAGAAAAAAGAAAAACTATTTATTTTCCAATGAAGTTGATGCATGAAATGTATAACATTGGGTTTTAACATATCATATCTTAACATTACAACCCTTTTTTGATATTCACACATGGGTATTGATATACCCATGTCAGTTGTCGAAACAAATGATTGAGAGAAAGGCACGAAAAAATGCGTTCCCTTTGTTGCGTTAATCTAATTTTGACACTGAGTATAAATACAAGTGACTAAGAAACATAATCCTAGTGACGCATTGTAGAAATTAAAATGGGCAGATTTGAATTATTTTGAGCCCAAGACTATGAGGTCGACATTCGGGACAATTTTTCATTCTTAAGTTTCAACTGGTATGCCAAATAGCGAGGTGGGAGAGAATGAGATATTTTACTACAACTCAAATTTATATTTCCTACTCTAGCAGTACTGGCACAAAGAGTTCGCCTGTATCAAAAACATGAGGATTGTTGCACAGTGCTGTCCATAACATTTGCAACATAGCTGGAACAGTACGGAAAGTCAACTACATAAATAGCGTTGCCATAATATGCTCATGACCGCAAGAAATAACAAATTGCCACGCAAGATTAACAATACCATTTCAGGACAAGAATATGAAAGTAAAACAACGATATTCTATAAATTTATTACATACGATGAATTACATGGCCTTTTGAAATCTTTTAAGATGAAAAGTCCTAAGTGGAAATGCATATTTACCTATGCAGACTAGTGCACACGGCTAGTCAAAAATCACGGGATTCAAAACTATTCACGAACAAATTTTCGTTAGAGTGTAGTTTCCATTTTAAAGCTTATTTCAAAGGTAACTTATTTTTCTCGTAACAGTAATGAGCACTTAGAATACAGTATTTTTGAACTGCAATGGAAGTAGTTGCAACCATTTGTGACATCCTAGGTACCGAAATTCAGCATTACTGAGAGCAACGGTGAGCTACGATGAATATTGGAACATGCAATAAATTATTAATACCCGTCCGAACTCGGTATTGACGATACGGACTCGAATATATAACGCTCTAGATCTCTCTAATTTTTTTAAAGTGGCTTTAATAGTGCACTTGTACAAGGAAAATGAGTGTATTATTTACACGTGAACTCAAACCAAGACCGCCAGTGCTAATTGGTCCCTACTATTCTTAAGAGCGTGACACGAAACAAATAAGCACAAGACGGCCATTCTTATTAGTAGATGAGTGCTATAACGGTCCATGTCAATGCTTGTACAAAAAACTGAGAGAGAAACATAGAAATGTATCCCATAGCTAGTTAGTTGAAGTGTAATAATGTTTATTTATGAATGCAAGAAAAGAAATATAATGATGATGAAGTCAATGGGGTAAGAACACTTGTGATAGTTTCCCCCTACATTGACATATATGCTTTGACTTTCTTAACATCAGGGATATTGAAAATGTTTCTGGAGAAAATGTGTTAAAACTACAAGGTCAAAACGGCAGATATTAAAAAATATCTTTTGGAGCGAGTACAATCAAAGACGTTCCAAAGAGAGAAAGGAGGAAGGCACCATTCAGTATGGAGATGGGGGAACGAGTAATCTATGCACGAGGTGCATAGAAACAGTAAGTTGAAAAAGAAGTTCGTGAAACAAGATAAAATTTGAAGGACATGCTGAAAACAGGACAGCTGTGAACCCAAAAAAAGGTTGTCCTGAGAATGACAAGAAAAATAATTTATTTCAACAAAAAGAAGACCAACCTACCTAGAAGACAGGACCTTCTTCACTCATCTCAGGACCTCGCATTTTCCCCTTTGGAGTTCAAATTTCCATAAATACAATAGTTATATCTCCCTAACGGGCGTATGCTCGTAAAGATAGATCTGGTTGTCAACAACGTCGACCTTTTAGTATTATGTGCAAACCTATTTACATCCACGGATTTTACCATTCAAATATATTCCCTAATATTGCATAAGCTCAAGCAAATTATTCCCACTTATCGATATAATTGGCACTTACATAAGCTATTTTTCCTTCAAACGTTCATTCAACTATTTATATAGCTATCATTATATCCATGTTTGTTTACCAATTAAGGATATTTGCATAGAAATTTTAAAACGCAAAGCCATACATTTACTGCAGCAACTTTATGGAAATAAACTGTTTTTGCAGGTCTCAAGACTTTGGTGTGTTACTATTTTATTTTGTAATCCTGTAGTTTTTATCATTTTTATTTTTACGTTACATTTTACTTCTGTCTCTTAATGCTAATGACTGACCATGTTGACATATTCGACAATATTGATCCAGATCTCAATCATTTGAATAGAATGCACCCAAACCTAAATGAAACTGGAAACTGTAAATACCTAAATATTAAAAAATTCAATGAATCGATGAGGAAGACCTGTAACGATTTTTCTCTATTATGTTGGAACTGTAGATCCATTTATCCGAAAATAGATGAAATATCTTGTACTATCACTGAGCTGAACAGCAATTTTGATGTTCTCAGTTTCACCGAAAGTTGGCTAGACGACTCATCTAAAGACCTGATTCAAATTCAAAACTATTATAGCCATCATTCACTCCGTAGTAACAAACGTGGTGGTGGCATCAGTACGTACATATTTAAACATATATCTTCGAAAGTCATTTTAAGTGCAACTATGAATCGTGAACATAGTGAGACCTTATTTATAGAACTAACGAAAAATGATAAACGGATTGTGCTTGGGCCAGTATATAGGCCCCCAACAGCTAGTAACGTCTCTTTCCTGAACGAGCTTCAAAGCATTATATCTCAGTTCAACAAGTCTCTATATAATGACATAATAATCTGCGGGGATTTCAACTACGATCTTCTACAATATGATAGCTGTGAGCAAATCTCAAACTTCATAAATGTTTTTCAGTCTAGCTCCTTCCTTCCAATCATCACGAAACCTACACGTGTTGCTTCTGAATCGGCTACGTTACTCGATAATATTTTTATGTTAGATCCGAATGATTTTCTTACCGGAATAATAATTTCTGACTTATCTGACCATTTCCCGGTGTTTCTCATCAAGAAAAATGTCTATAATCCTTGTACCAGCCCACAGGCTGATACTTATTCATTTCGTTGTGTAAACGAATACAACTTGGGAACAATGCGAACTGTTCTAGAAGAATTAATGACATCATTAGACGTCTATGAACGGGACAATAATGCGATTAACATTGATGAAGCAATACTAAATTTAACTGAAATTATAACGACCGCATATAACCAGTGTTGTCCAATAATCACCCGCACAATTACGCCGAAAAATAGACAAAAGCCCTGGATTACTGAAGATATCGTGATCAATATAAAGAAACGTCAAGCGTACCTAGCCTTACTATACGAAGGGCGAATATCTAAAGTAACGTACAACAGATTCAGGAATCATGTGACAAATCAAATACGAACCTCAAAACGAGACTACTTCACGCGCAAATTTACTGAATACAAAACTGATATTAAAAAAACTTGGCGCCTGCTTAATTCATGCTATAAACCGAATAATAATACTACGAAAACAATTGAGTCCGTCGTTCACGAAAATGTAAAATACCACGAGAAAAAAGATATTGCAACTGTGTTTAACAACTTTTTTGTAAACATAGGAAAAAATATAGCCGATCGATAGTGTCTTCAGTGAACCCAGAGACCACTTGCAATACATGGACCATGTCCGTGAACCTAACTCTTTCTTTTTCACGCCAACTAATCCCTCCGATGTAATTACGTGCATAAACAACTTGAAAAATAAATCAAGTGGATTGAAAAATTTTTCGGCTAAAGTTTTTAAGGCTATAGCTGATATAATAGCACCGTGCATATCTTATATTGTCAACCAATCCCTTTCTCAAGGTATCTTCCCCAACTCTTTCAAAATTGCGAGAGTCACCCCTATTTTTAAAAATGGTGATAAAAACTGCATTAACAATTATAGACCTATCTCTGTACCACCAATTATTAGCAAAATATTCGAGAAAATTGTGTATAAAAAAGTGTATCCGTATTTTGAACAAAAATCTTTCCTCTACGACAAACAATACGGTTTTCGTTCTAAGAAATCTACGACACAAGCTGTATTAAATCATTTGCAATACCTTTATTCTAATATAGATGAAGGAAAGCTTGTTTTCTCCGTATTTCTTGACTTTCGAAAAGCATTCGATTGTGTGGACCATAACGTATTACTCTCGAAACTACATTGTTATGGCATTCGAGGGGCTGCCCATGATTGGTTTAGATCATACTTAGCAAATCGGAAACAATACGTTGTCATTGACGACGCAAAATCAGACCCACAGACAATTAGCCATGGGGTTCCACAAGGATCTGTCCTTGGGCCTCTCCTATTTCTAATTTTTATCAATGATATCATTAAATCTACATCATTCTTCAAATTCATACTTTTTGCCGATGACAGTTCCCTTTCTGCGGTCCTTTCAGACCAAAATCCCGCTAGGATGGCGGAGCGTATAAATAATGAACTTCATAAGGTTTCATTGTGGCTTAAAGCTAATAAAATAAGCCTTAATATCGATAAAACAAAATATATTACATTCTCATATAAGAAAAATATATCTCTCCCACGCATTCAAATTGGCGAAGGTGAAATCAAAGAAACCAACTCAAGTAAATTCCTCGGCATCATAATAGACAAACATCTAACCTTTAAAGAGCACATCGCTCATATTAGTTCTAAATTATCAAAATCTATCGGAATCCTAAATAAAGTTAAGAATTTCCTGCCTGAAACAGCCTTACAAATGCTCTACCGAACGCTCATTTCACCATACTTGCAATACGGAATAGAAGCATGGCACGGAACTGATAAAAATAAAACCAACAAAATTTTTACCCTGCAAAAAAGAGCCATAAGAGCGGTAAAGAATCTAGAATATAATGCTCACACAAATGACTCATTCAAAAATTTACGAATACTTAAGCTCTCGGATCTCTACAAAATCTCCATTTGCAATTTCATTTACAAAACATTCACAAATGATGGCGACAATAGTTTAAAACAACTATTAACTACGCAAACTGGTCATCACGACCATTTAACCCGAAATAGAAGTAAGTAAATTCATGCTTCCTTATTAGTCAAAGGCTCGGTCACAACACAGTATCCTCTTCGTTGGAACTAAAACTTGGAACTCAATACCTGCGGAGATCCGTGAAAGTAATTCTTATAAGGTATTCAAAAAAAGTCTTGAGTCTCACTTCCTATCAGATTACTAGTCGTGTAAGATCACAGAGTCAAACCTTGTCCCCTACATAACTGGTCCTAATAATGTAATTCGCCTTGATTAATTTCGCCGATCTTCAGTCTGTTCTTGAATCGTTTGTCGAATATACTGTTAAATCTAGTCCATATGAACTATATTGTGAAATGAAGTATCTAATTTCGAGTTACTTATCTCATTGATCAGTCTAATGCGTCTCTAGTTTAAGTGAATTAGGTTAAACATTATTGTACTCCTAAGACTAACCTTGATGGTAGGATGCCCTAGAAGTCACTGAACTTCTTCGGGCCCACAGGTAGCTATACTCAAATTTGACCATTTTACTAGACTTAAGAAACATTTTATCTCTGTATCACCTGTGGTAAATAAATTGTTTAAATTGTTTAAAAATTGTTTAATAGTAGCTAGGCCTTAAATGAGGAAGCCAGGCCTTAAATGAGGAAGAAATAGAAAATTGAATTGTTGGGGGACTGCAGAGTTGAAAGCTGACTATTGCTTCCAAATTTTTGAGCTTATTTGTTTAATTAAATAATTCAACAAATTCTTCGAAGATATTTATATTTATGAAGGTATGTTCTAATGGTCAATTGATTGATCATTTTATACCTTGGCTGTCCATACAAGGGTTCATACACTAAGCCACGTTATAATATTATTATTATAACGTTATTATTTGTTTAACATCATGCTTGAGATAGGTTACAATATAAAGTGTTATCTTGAGTCGTCAAAACTGAATAACTATTTTTTAACTCATATTGAAATTATAACCTCAAATATTCAAAATATTATATATTTTTACAGCTTTTTCGGGCAATACATTTTTTCCTTTATTAAGGGTTCCAGCGCATTTTGATAATTTAGTACTTACATTTGCAATATGCTCATTGAATGTCAGATGTTTATCTAATATATAGGCCTCGAATTTACAGGAGTAACTTCTACAATTTCCCCATGTGCACGCGCGCATACTCTCGCCCCCCCTACCCTAAGCACCTCAGAGGTCTTATAAGCGGTGAGCTCGTTGGGGCCCGCGCATTTGGTCCGCATCCCGTCCTGTAACAACATCGCTACCAATAAACGTCGCAGTTTTCCAGCGTTTCCCTAACCTCTGCCCGTATATTTGGTGGCCAGTGAGTTGACGGACCCACGAAGTTAAGAGGATATAATTGAGAAGTCAAGAAGATATAGTATTCGACGAGAAACCTACAGAAGTTTGAGAAGAAGATCGAGTGACTTCAGCAAATCAACACGGCGGAGATAACTACAGAGAAATCAAGATAAATCAAGACCAATGTTGAAATCAAAATAGGCAGATTTGAATCATTTTGCGCCTTAGGCTATAAGGTCGACATTCGGGACAATTTTTCATTCTTACGTATCAACTATACAGTATGCCAAATAACGAGGTCGGAGAGAATAAGATATTTTACCACAGCACAAATTTATATTTCCTGCTCTAGCAGTATTGGCACAAAAGAGTTCGCCTGTATCAAAAACAAGAGGATTGTTGCACAGTGCTGTCCATAACATTTGCAACATAGCTGGAACAGTACGGAAAGTCAACTACCTGAATAGCGTTGCCATAATATGCTCACGACCGTAAGAAACATCAAATTGCCACACAAGACTAGCAATAACATTTCTGGACAGGAATCAGAAAGTGAAACAATGATGTTCTATAAAGTTAATACATAAGATGAATTGCGTCGCCTTTTGAAATGCTTCAAGATGGAAAGTCTGAGTGGATATACAAATCTACATAGATGAGTGCCATGACGGTCCATGTCAATGCTCGTACAAAAGACTCAGAGAAAAAAATAGAAATGTACAGTCTCCCATAGCTAGTTAGTGGAAGTGTAATGATGTTTATTTGTGAATGCAATAAAATAAATATAAAGATGATGAAGTCAATAGGGTGAGAACACTTGTGACAGTTTCTACGTAATTGACACATAAGCTTTGACTTTCTTAACATCAGGGAGTGATATTGGAAGTGTTTTTAGATAAAATATATTTAAAATTACCAGTTCAAAACGGCAGATATTAAAAAATATCTTTTGGAGCGAGCACGATAAAAGGCGTTCCGAAGAGAGAGAAGAGGAAGGCTCAATTTAATGTGGAAATAAGGAGAACGAGGAATATATGCACGAGGTGTACAGAATCAGTAAGTGGCGAAAAAAGTTCGTGAAACAAGATAAAAATTAAACTGTTATAGTAGCTGAAAAACAGCACAGCAGTGAACCTAAAAAAAAGGTTGTCCTGAGCATTGCAAGAAAAAACAATTTATTTTGAACAAAGAGAAAGACAGGACTTACTTCACTCATCTCTGGATCTCATATTTTCCCCCTGAGAGTGCTGATTCCAATAGATATAATAGTAATATCTCCCTAAGGGGCGAATAAGCACATAAAGATAGTTCTGATTGTCTAAAACGTTTAGTCTTATGTGCAAAGCTACTTAGATTCACGGATTTTACCTTTAAAAATGATTCCCTAATATTGCAAAAGCCCAAGCAAATTTTTACCACTTATCGATATAATTAAGCACTCACATAAGCTATTTTTCCCTCAAAAGTTTGTTCAACTATTTATATAGCTATCATAATATCGATGTATGTTTACCAATTAAGGATATTTTTATAGAAATTTTAAGACGCAATGCCATATATTTATTGTAGCAACTTTATTGGAAATAAACTGTTTTTTCTTTTCTTTCTTTCTTTCTGTCTCTCTTTTCTATCTTTTTTCATGAAAAATTCAAAAATTCAATTAGCAGGTCTCAAAACTTTGGAGTGTTACTATTTTATTTTATAATAGTAGTTCAACTATTATTAGCTTTAGATAAAGTTTTAAAGTGTATAAAAGATATACTCACAGTGGGCAATATTTGCATAGCCAGGCCTTAAATGGGGAAGAAATAGAAATTGGATTGTTGGAGGACTGCAGAGTTTGAAGCTGACTTATGCTTTTAAATTTTTGAGTTTATTTGTTCAAACAATTAAGAAAATTTTTCGAAGTCATTTATATTTATGAAGGTGTGTTCTAATGGTCAATAGATTGATTATTTTATACATTGAGTTTCTGTGTTAGTGCTCATAAACCTAGCTACGTTATAATTATATGTTTGGGAATAGGTTATTGTATAAAAGTGTTTTCTTGAATCGCCGAAACTAAATTACCAAGTTTTTTGAACTTATAAATTTACTTAAATTTATCTACCTCCATGTTCTCTTGATCTATTTATGAAGACGTTTAAGTTCTCTGTCGCTATCATCAGTCAGTGTTATATTCATGAAATTACAGAGTTTAGAGATCCAAAAGCCGAAGTATGTATAAACTTTTGAATGAATCATTTCTGTGAGCATTATATTCCAATTTATTTTTACCGTTCTAATGGCTCTTTCAAGAAAGGTTTCGTGTACAGGGCCCAATACGTTTTCTCCTCGTTATATCTTCCTTAGAGCAATGCTGAGATGGTGCGTTTCCATCCATCCACTGTCACAAACCTAAAGCCGAACCGAAACAAGAATGTCTTAACCGGCCATCGTTCATCCGACATTTAGCAGAAGGGTGCCAATATCAGGCGCCTCACTGAGGAACAAACTTTCCCATAGAATCAAATTACCATAAACACTGAGAGAATTTAAAATCAAATTATCTCGTCATCTTGCGTCTCAACATAAATTCTTAGTTACAGAACATACTGAAAAAGTATTGACGAATCTCATTTGCTCATTATCTCCATTGCTTAATAATCTCCTTTGCTTGAAAATCATCAGCTACAGAACATTCTGAATAAGTATTTACGAATCTCCTTTGTTCATTGTCTTATATTTTAACACTTTGCACAACAGTTTTATAGTATGCGTATGTATTATGATTTGATCGCCTATACGCTGATATCCGCAAACATGCTTTCTTGTGTGTGTGTGTATGTATGCGTGGTATGTGCATGTATATGGGTATATGAGCGCATGTGTCTGTGCATATGCGCGCATATATGTGTGTGCACTGGACTAGCAACTAACAAATGAACTATATATCCCACCCTTTTTCTCATTCTCAACTTGGAACACTACCTAACACGTCATTTTCACTTTATTATTGTAAAGCATTTATAAATAAAATATATATTTGTTGTGTGATCACCAATATATGATAAATAATATGCTTATCAACCAATAATCTTTATGTTACAATATTTAATTCGAAATAATTGTAAGCTGCAGCACACATACTGAAAGAGTCGTTACGGATCTCTTCTGCTCAGTATCCTATAGATATTTCAATACATCACACAGCATTTTTGCAGAACACATGTGTATTACGACTGCCTAGATGCATAGGTATGTATACGTGTATGTGTGCGTGTTATGTGCATGCATATAGATATGTGTGTGCGTGTATTTCTGTATATGTGTACACATTTGCATATATATGTGCACTAAACTAACAACTAATATTTGAACTAGAAATACCGTTTTTTTTTCACTCTCAACATGTAACATTACCTAACTCGTCATCGCTCTTTATTATTGGAAAGCATTCACAAAAAATATAAATTTTTTGTGTGATCACCCATATACGTTTAAATAAGATACTTATCAACTGATGACCGTTATGTTACACCGTTATGTTACAGACCGTTAGATGAACCTTATGTTACACTGTTATGTTACAGACCGTTGGATGACCGTTATGTTACACCGTTATGTTACAGACCGTTGGATGACCGTTATGTCACACCGTTATGTTACAGACCCGTTAGATGACCGTTATGTTACGCTGTTATGTTACAGACCGTTAGATAACCGTTATGTCACACCGTTATGTTACAGACCGTTAGATGACTGTTATGTTACATTTTTCGATTGGAAAAACACAACTTGTAATTTTCGTAATTTTCATAATTGTATCCTGGTATCTTTGGGCATGTGTGTGTGTGTGTGTGTGTGTGTATATGTATATATGTGCATACATTCATGTATATGTACGTACATTCATACGTTTACCCACAACAGTGTTTGCATGATTTCTAATCAAGCAATTTGCATTTGCATTTGTCTTTTAAACTTGCTGTGTGGGCTAAAACGTGCTCTTTTAGGCAGTCAGCTCACATTTTTTTATTCTTTCATGCTCACTCAAAATGATATTTTTTAATATCAGCTGAAACAAGCAATTCTGATATTATTCCCTTATGTCATGAAATCCAAAGCTTATATGTCACGTACATATAAACTGTCATAGGGGTTTTTGCCCCTCCAAGGTCGTTATCTTTATTGTTTTCATGAATTAACATTCACTGGTCAACCTAAATAAACGAGCTATAGGATATATTATAATGTCTTTTCTCTCCGTTTGTATACAAGCACCAAAATGGACGTCATGGTACCTACGTATGTTTATCAATTACAGATATTTTGCATCATATTTCGTAGATAATGAGGCTTTCTTTAATTTGAAAGTCCTACAGGACATTCATGTTTTCTTCTCCTATTCACGTCCAAAAATATTCTTATTAGGTTTGTGTGGTGCAAATTATCATATCATTTCTTACGCTTTTGAGTATATTATGACAACCCCACTCAGGTTGTTGATTTCACACATTTCTCCAATTATGTTGCACATGTCTTGGGAACCGTTGTAGAACAATCCCATACATGATTCTGACTCAGGTTGAGTATTTTGTGCTATTATTATTATCATGGAAAAATCATAAATTCGGGGCGTGATAAAACATATTTTCTCCGAATCCCTTGATTGAAATACTAGGTTGTTCTGACTGGTTTACGCTGATATTTGTACACATGTTTTCTTATGTATATGTCTATGAATACACGCTATGTTTTCACTTCATTACAGTAAAACATTTATAAAAAATATATATATGTTATGTGATCACCCACATATCATAAATAAGATGCTTATCAACCAATGATCTTTTCGTTACAATATTTAGTTAAAAATCTTTACAACATTTCATTAGAAATTGAAAGCTTCAGCACATGCTGAAAGAGTTGTAACGAACCTCCTTTGCTCACTATCTTATATTTCAGTACATCGCACACCATTTTTGTAGAACACACATGTATTATGATTGCCTAGATGCTTAGGTATGTATGAGTGTATGCATACGGGCATGTATGTGCATGTATATGTGTTTATATATGTACATGTCTGTATGCTCAAACGTATGTACTAAACTAGCGATACCGCTTTTTTTTGTTGACTCTCAACTTGCAACGTTATCTAACTCATTATCTTTTTATTACCATAAAGCATTCAGGTAAAATATGTAAATTTGTTTGGTGATCATCCATTCATTTTTATATTAGATGCTCATCAACTAATGACCGTTACGTTGAACTTGCAACTTGCATTGAACTAAACTTGCAATTTTCGTAATTCTCATGCATATATTTTTTCATGCTAGCTCTAAATAGAATTTTTGAACATCTGCTAAAACAAGCAATTCTAATTATTATTTTCTGATGTCAACTAAAGCTTTATGTCACGTACATGTGAACTGTCAAAAGTTTTTTCACCCCTCAAACACAATGCATCGTGAATGAAAATGTGTGGTTTCTTATAATTACAGTTACATATGTCATGGGATCTAGATTAAGCAACATTAGGAATACATTGCCCTCAATCATTTGTTTTCGACTAGTGACATGGGCATTACAATACTCACGTGTGTCTATCAGCTAAGTGTATTTACTTTAAGATATTTTAAAAACCAATGATTTACCATCTTTTTTGTACAATCTTTATCAGAAACAAACAGTTTTTCTTCTTTTCTTTTTTATAAATTCATCACCGTAAGCCCTAATTACCATTCACCTCTGGTGAACATGCAAAAACTTAACGAAAAATAATGCAGATCATTTGCGTAGGTCAAATTATAAACAATAACATCTGTTTATTGCTTGAAATTGTTCTCTGCAAGAGAAAATTTGCCGCCTCAGGAACCTGTCTGCCTTATTTCACTCGGTGCAGGGCGGAACATTCCGTACCAAAGGACCCACAACCAGTTGGGCAAGCGACGCTGAAGACGCATGAGTGGAGGTATACAGTGCTGGTGTAACGTAAGTGCAGCAGGTTGGTGCCTAGTTCACAGGTCAAGAAATAAATTGATGTAAGGCCTCTGTAAAGTTTAGCTCTTTCGTCACTTTTTCTTCGTTTGCATTATTCAGAGTGTTTAGCGATGTCGTATTCGAGGCACTACCGTAACTCTAAGCCATTGTCTTAGAGTTAAAAATAGAGTTGTGCTGCCATAGCCATGTGCTAGAGGTTCTGCCGCCGTGCGGCAGAGACCCGGGATCGAATCTCGGCGCAGGCAGTGGCGATTTTCTCTGTTGGGTATAGGAGAAAAATTCCAAGCACAATACCCCACTCTACCCAGGTGTCTGAAATGGGTACCGGTCTTGACCGGGGGAAAGCGTCATGGCGTCCTGGCGCTAGTTATAAGGCATTTGAAAATCCAATGTACAAGGTGATGTGTATCAGGCTTGATTGGAAATAAAGCATCCGTAGATGCCTTCATTATAATTGTCTCCAACACCAGTTCGCGATAACGCTGAGCGCTGTGCAGTTATTTTTGCATCTGTCGATGTTATTATTGAAATGTGATCTAAGTAGCATGATTAATCTAATAGCTCGGCATCACCATTTTTTCGTATTAAACTCGTTGGTTAAGAACACTCCACTCTCGATGGAATATATATTTTTTTATGCCTCGCTGCATTTGTTATACTGATTGACTTTCTCGCTTACTTTAAACTCATTAGGCAATTTTTAAAATTTGATATCATGTCTGTAGATAATAGCGGGGGCAGTTTTCATTACCTTTTTGATCAAACTTTTCCATCAAATCTGGAATTCAATAAATTTTATCATTAATTATTAATACGTTTCTGATACGGTTTTTACTGTACGAAAAGTCGATTATTCACTTGAAAAAAAGGATACTGATTGATGCGTGAACGCGTAACGCATATTTATTCCACGAGTTTACAGAAAACACCAGAAAACAGTTTACAGAAAAAACGAAAGATGATGCCAAAAATTTTGCTCAACATTAGAGAGTAAAATTGATCAAGTTTACAGTTGGACGTATTTAGTTCAATTATTCTCTATAACAGATCCCTCCGTTCCCGAACATGCCAAACAATACAAAATTTTAATGTCTACCCATGATTAATTATAAATTTTTTTCTGATTATTACAGTTAACTACAACGAGAACAATTTCATAGAAGCCTTTCGTTACTTTATGCTGAACGAAACACGTTAAATTAATTAAAGCTCTGCATGAATGAGCACTATGTAGTTCAAATTTGTACGTACAGTGAGAATTATTTACTAACATTTCTTGGAGAGCGAAAATTTTGACAACTTTTGTTCCACATTTAAAATAACAAAGTTCCACAAAGAAAACAAAGTTATAAGTATAAAGTTATAATTACTTTGTTCCACAATCAAAGTTACGTAGAAAGTAAACAATATGAGTTATTTTTTCAGCGAAAAGCATGCAGAGTTTGATTTCGACCCGTTTTCACTGGCAAAATGTTATTCATACGGTAATTTTTTATAACCATGCCTTTATTCTTTGATAAATTTTGAATTTTTTCACGGTGAACATATATTTTTCTTTAAAATTATAACTTTATTTGAAATTACAATTTAGCAAATTTTCTGTTCGTGAAACTATGCACGATACATTCGAGCAAACAGAAAATCGGTTCCTGATTTTAGAATGCAGACTTTCGTCTCTCTGTGTAAATATAGTTGTCAATATAGATGTCAATCCAACGAACATCAATGTTCATTGGATTGACATCATGCAGTAGTTACTCTTCAGTAGCGGAGCATCGCAGAAGGGATTTTCGTACCAGGAGCATATGTTAGGTCTTCCCCGCGTTGGCTGAGATTAACAATACTGAGCTGAGTGGAATTGTTTCTGAAAACGATTTACAAACAGCTGACAACTTGTAAAGCTGAATTAATCGATGATGATCTGAATAATTGCTAAATTTTTAGGAAAAAAATGAGTTTGATGCAACACAGTACCAGAGCCTGCTCCTCCAAGCGACGAATGTAGGTGGCGACCTTTATCTTACGGCTTTATTCCAGGCAAAAGATTTTTATTTACGAGAAACGAACTTGAGATTTCCTACCATCGAAATACTGATCAACCTATTATTTTTTGTGGGACCATTGATGGAGCAGATTGTGTAAACGTTATATGGACAACAATGAACGAATTTCGTCAAGAGTTTAAACGCATTTAAGGTCATAGTAAAGTTACAATTCAAGTGAAGTTACACGTGTTACATTAATACGCTGGTCTTCCTAGACATTACTTTGAAAATATTGCATCTGAACGCGGAATCTATGCTCAAGGTGCAAAGAAACAGTAAGTTGAGAAAGCAGTTCATGAGACAGGATAAACTTAAAGAAGAAAGTAGTAGGTGCTCAAAAACAGTATAGCAGTGAATCGAAAAAATATAGTTTTAACATCACAAAAAAATATTTCCACAAAAATAAGGCCTACCTAGCTGTCAGCAACCAATGGGTTGCTGTCAATAAGGCCTAGCTGTCGCAACCCATTCTCCCCTTGAGAGTGCTAATTCCCATAGATACAATAGTTGTACAGCCCTAAGGGGCGTAAGCACGTAATGATTGCTCAGATTGTCTACAACGTCGACCTTTTGGACATTTGCAAATGTCAATCAATAGTTCAAGAAAAATCAGACTCAATAAAAATACAGACAATCACACTGTGGGACGACTGAATAGGAGTAAGTTTTGTATTGTAAGAATATCGATCACCAGCAGACTTTATTGCACTGCAGTATACATGTTCAATTGTTCATGGCACCAGAGACACAAGCGAAATGGACGAACGAGCGTACGCCTCAAACCTTTATGCTGCAGTCCTATTGAATAGTTTAGACTTTAGAGCAACGAATTCATTAGCATTATCGCTGGGGGCCGAATTAAGCTTGTGAATATATAATGATTCTATTATTTGAATATGCTCTTTTTTGACAACATGATATAAAATTTTTGTGTTTGAATGAAGATTTTCATTCGAGAACTTACAACTATGATCAATACAGAAATGATTAAAACCAGGGCCTTTATATTTGCACGCAGTTAGTTTTTATTTTAGGGTCATCCTAGTCATACCAATGTAACATTTATTAAGAGACTGGCATTCTCTTCTTTCACACTTAAATTGATGTATTACATTGGCTCTGTCTAGGTCACTGAACCTGGATCTGGAAATATTATTTCGTACTGAGAGATCACTGATTTTACGATTTTTGTAATACACACAAACTTTAATTGCTGCATCTGGATCTACCTGCAGGTTAAGCGCCGGTTTTGACAATGTTCTTGAAGATTCGTTTGTTAATTTTTTAATTATTGTGCATTTAATTTTCATAAAATATACTAAAATGACGTGTATTAAGCTGAGGACTATTGTTAGTGCTCAAGATTCGGTTCAAAAAGTTAGCAACAGTTTTGTCAATCAGAGTATTAGGGAAATTGTTATTGACTAGCAAGCGTTTAACTCTAAGCATCTCAGAATGAAAACTAGCCCAGCTGTTACACACTTTATAATCTCTGCTTGTTAAAGCATGTATGACAAACTCTTTGTCAACTTGCGGAGCATCTCAACCCTAATTTATAGTTTATCCCGCTTGAGAAGGCTTGCATACCTTGTTTTTTGAAAAGTACTGCGTCAAGCTTCAACCAAGACATATAAAAATGGCTGTATTCCATCCACATCCAACTCGTACGTTAAATTAAAAACTGATTTTTCAGTCATAAATTTCTTAAACATCTCTAAATGCTTTACATAATTATCATTACATGTATTATCAAATGTAGATTAAGCATGATTAGGAGTACATTGCCCTCAATCATTTCTTTTCGACTAGTGACATGGGTATTACAAGACTCATGTGTGTGTATTATCTAAGTGTATTAACTTTAAGCTATTTGAAAATCAATGATTGTAATATTGTATAATCTCTATTGAAAATAAATTTTTTTCTTTCTTTCTTTCTTACTACTTAATTTAGTTAAGTTATGCTAACTTGCAGTAGTTGCGGCTCTCTCAATGAATGCGTTAAATCGAAGTGGCTCTCTAGCAAAAATTAGTGAATATCACTGGCCGAGGCTGATAGCTTGAGAGTAGAGACGCATACAGTTGTGGTGACCTACGCCCCTCCCACCAGAGTTGATGCTCGCCTTATGGCCGCTAAAACGGCCGCCTCACACAACTGCGATCCCCTCAGGTTTTACGAAAACACCTTACATAATTTTATATTTTTTTAATCCTCACCACAGATATAGTTTCCGGAATTCCTAAATAACCGTGATGAATGAATTTCTTGAAATCGTAAACTGAATTTCCGAATATCGTGACGCTCATAAGTAAGACAAGTTGGGAATGTTTTGAAATAATGGCCTCTGAACTCGCTATAAGCTCACTGTCAGTCAATCGTGGAGCCACTTCTTAAGCAGGTGGCTGATGCGCAGCAAAACACTGGGTACTCTTCTATGGAAAATGCAACGCCCGACAAAACAGTGGCTACTCTACTCAATTTTCTGTGATTTTTGAACGCACGACTAAAAGATCACATTAAACGTTACCTAAGTATCAATTTTGCACTAAATGATTTAGTATTCAGGACCTATGGTACTTAAGAGCGTGAAGATCTGTATTTGAAACCACGCGTTGACATCGCGCATCTGTTTTCTCAAAATTGCACATTTGGAGGATTTCAAAAAACTGGGTCGTTAATTAGGAATTGGGGCCATAAAATTAAATTGCTTGAAAATTGTTATGTACCGTCTCGACGTGAGCTAGGAGCAAACCTAAATTGATTGAATAAAACATTTTTTTAAAACGCATTTTTGATTTTGTGATATCAGGTATCACGTTATCGTGATGTCAGCTGACTGTTTTTTAAATTATTTCTTCAGTGGCGTTGAACTTCTATCCGTTGAATTCTTTAAAAAATATCTAGACGTTGAAATCAATTTGAAAAAGGAGCTGTAAATTGAGGTAGCTCGTCGTAATTATTTTATCTGTTGATAAGTAAAACAAACTAGAATTTCAAGAACGGCTTCATCTTTTGGCAGCACCTAATGTTGCAACATACGGACTGAAAATCGTTCAAGTATTGAATTACGACAAATAAGTATTTGTGACAATAGTAGACCCCTATGTGAACTATTTAACAACACAGGTAGCCTCCGTCAACTGGCAAGCAGTGTCCATTGATAAGATCGCTGTGGTCACTCAGAAGGTAAACTACGGCGTTGACGACATCATTCTTGCATGGATACTTGCCTTGAGGTGTCCTTGCTTCGAGTAATCTGTCTTCTTCTTTTGTAGCAAACCACTTCACTCCGGACAACCTCTTCATCCCTACGTTGGAATCCCGGACAAGGTTAGGACACACAGCATTCACACGAATACCGTGTGAAGAAAGTTCCAAAGCCATTGACCTGGTAATGGAATCAACAGCTGCTTTAGAAGCAGAATAAATCACCGTTCCTCCCATTGGTTTTTGGCCGGCTATTGAAGAAATGTTGACAATAGATCCGTTTTCTCCTCGAGTAATAAGGTCTGAAGCAACTACTTGAGCAACGTTCAACACGCCTTTCAAGTTTACATTGAATGATGAATCGATATCTTCGACGCTGGCGTCCAAAACAGAAGCGAATCGAAAGATACCAGCATTGTTTACAGCCAGGTGGATTGGAGTGATTTTCTTCACGGCGTCGCGTGCGGCAGCCCAATCTGCGAGGTCGACGCAGATCGCTTCAATCGAGGCATTCTCGGTTTTCAAATCGTCCAACTCAGCCTGTATGAGACTGAGCGCAAACACTTGGGCCCCGAGTTCTGCAAGTCTCAGAGCCACGGCTTTGCCAATACTGGTGCCTGCACCCGTCACAAGAGCTCTCTTTCCCTTGAAGTCGGTTGATAAGACGTTCATCTTCGATACCTGAGTAAATGACCACAGGCAGTTTAAAAATTCTGCTCACAAGAAACACATTTTCATTTTTAATAAATCATTCATGCTTATGAATTGTTCCAGAAACATGAAATGATATGTTGTTCTAAATGCTCATATCTTGAACCATTTAAAGAGTGAATATTCCAAGGATTAACAAAATTAGAACTGATAAATCAGCATTTAATACTTGGAAATGTTCAGCTATTTTCTCTATTCAGATAAATTAAATTTTAGATTCAGCTGTAAGTTTCATTGACGCCATTCTCGAAAAACTGACACTACAGTCTGCACTAAAATAAATTCATTAATCTCAACGTTTCGCTCAACCAAGGCAGCTATCCCAAGTTAAAAAAATTGGATATAAAGAGCTACACTTCGAAAACCAAAAGGGAAAAAGGTAGTGAGTTAAATAAAGATTCAACGGAACCTATGTCTAACGAACAAATAGTTAAAAAGGATTAACGGAAAAATAACCTAAGGTCAAGTACATTATTTCCACATGTTATCACGGTATATAATAGACAATATTGTATGAATCTTAAAACAACGTGCAACATATTCTTTCTATCCAGTTTTACTGTAAACCAGACAGAACGTCCTCTGTTGTTTCTACTTGCGCGAAACAGAATGTTGTACTACGGTACGTAGTGGTGGATCCAGTGGCGCAGCCAGCCGAAATCGTATTCAGGGGCAGTATCCCCCACAAATAATTTCGGAGGGGGACAGATATTAATTACCAGCAATATTTTTATTCTTTTACCCAAAACGGTGACTGAAAGTGGCCTCAGTTCAACATTTCGAAAATATGGGTGCCATGGCCCCCGTGGCTGCACTACTGGGTCTGTTTCCCTGTAATATGGGAAGCTGAGAGCATGTACCTTATGCGGGAAACGCAACTGAGGCTTACGAGACCATTGGTCTCAATGGCGAAAGAATGCTCCCAGTGAAATTTAGGAGCATTGTAATTTTGATCTTTACGTCCGAAAATGTTTAGAAACATTTCCAAATTATTCATTCATTCAGGATTAAAATTGAGCTAAAAACTGAAAAACGATTGAAACTAAGAAGTGCAATCCGATTGTAAGCTTGGAATCGAATCTTTTTGTCTACTGAAATTATTTTAGAGCTTTCATATTTCTCGAAGTTACACCTAAACGTGTGTCGGACCGTTCTAGTCTTTTCTTTTGCTCTCACCATGATAACATATGGAAATTTAATCGAGTCAAAATATAAATATATTTTCTCGTTTTCTTTTCAACTTTGAGGTGGTTATAGGTATTGGTACCGCACCACCACATTTGATTGCCTTGTTCCCAGTGTATGTTTTACAGAGTTTGGCTCTTTATATCCGAATGTATTTTCCTAAGTATGGCGGCGGATGTTGGCCGGAACGCTTAGATTAAGAAGTATATTATTGTGAAGACCGTAGTATAATTTTTTCGAGAAATACGGCAAAGAAACTCATTGCTGAGTCTAACATGAAATTCTTCAGAATAGAGAGAATTGCTTACAGTGCAATATTTAGAACCATTATAATTACAGCGCCCTCGACTGTCAATAGTCTAATGATTGTCCCATTTGCAATAGGACCATCATTTGACCACAGCATTATTATTAGACTACCACTTTCTGGTTACTTTCCCCTTGTCAAGGGAGAATATTGTCTCGAGAAAATCCTTCCCTTCGGCCATCAATCCGAACAATATAAGGTGCCGTGTGTTTCGCGTGTATTATAAATATGATTGTGAAGTTAGTTTTTACATAGATACGTTCCAATCCATGGTTTTTCTTTTAACCCATGACTCATTGGGATTTGAAAGACAGAGAACACTCATTATGAACGCTGGAAGAATGTGAAATTTTGTATGTACGTTCTATCTTCAGAGAAAATTAAAAAAAAATCTTATTACTCACGAGTAACAAACAACAGGTGCCTGAAATTTTCCCTGCTATGTGGAGAGTATCCGTAACAATACATTTTTTTATTGAAAAAATGATCGATTTGCCTAATACCTTCATACCTTCCAAATTTAAAAGAAAATTGGGACGACATAAAATTTGAATGGTTCGTTAATAGTAGAAATGAATACGAACATCGCAGAGGCAGTTTTCTTTGCAAATGAGGCAGTTTCTTTTCTGATGAGGCAGTTTTCTCTGCAAATTTTTATCGTGAGCAAGTAATCGGGAAATAAATAATACACTCGGGGAACAGTAGATAAATATACTCTTACCAATTTAACCATAACCAATAGTTGAAAACAATTAATAACATACAGGTAAAAACCCTTCTGCAGAAACCAAAAAAAACATTTTTCCTAAAATAAGTGTTTGTAAGAGGTCGCATTTTTGGTACATTGTAAGGGGATCTGAACATTCAATGCCATTTTGTCCATGTTCATAAAAATCATTTTTGAGTGGCTTTTTCATGCTTGTACCACAGCGCTAAATCGACTCTGGATTTCTATTTTATGGGTTCCATTTATTTAATAAGGATTTTGAGCGATAGTTAGCAATGAAGTATTTGTGCGATTTCCTTCATTTTTTAGATATCCTTTTATTTTAGCTACCAATTGCCGGTGATAGATAAGTAGATATAAATGAAGATGTTTAGGTAGATTTATGAGTGTATGAGTAGATATGTTTGCATATGAGTAGATATGTGAATATGAGTAGATACGTGTGTATATGGGTAGATATGTGTGTATATGAGGAGATGTATGTGTATATATCTACATATTTGCAGAAAATCGATGGTTGGAGTTCTTTTTCTCTGGGTCTAGTAGCATCAAGAGTTTGCCAGTTTTTCCGAGCTTTTTGAAAGCCTCATCTCCTTTGTCCAATTATTGTACGAAAAGTATTTATCTTGTTTGGTTCCGCTTTTGGCATGATCACTTTAAAACCGATTTCAATATTCCTTATCTATATCAGAACCGATTTCACCAATTTCAATATTCCTAATCTATATCAGAACCGATATCACCGATTTCAATATCCCTTATCTATATCAGAAAAACTGCCTGATGACAATGAAACCATGCGAAAATGGAAAAAAAAATTCTGAAATATTTAGGTGACGAACTTGGGTTCCTCTTGCGTACGAATTTCAGTAATCGAAAAGATTTAAGCTATTAAAGTTGGGCAAAGTTAAGTCAAGTTGGAGAAAGTTAAGTCAAGTTTGGTAATTCAGCAGTGATTTATAATTCAATTTATTATAGGTTCCTCAGTGCTAATAACATGGCCTTCACCTGCCTAAATGCCAGCAGTTGCCACAGAACTCGAAAAAATATCCACTGCAATAACATGCTTGAATAATCAATTTTTTTAACAAATAGAGACCGGTTTGCAGGTAAGTGTCCGTGCTCTAGCAAACGAAGGCTTTAATGAATTTAGTTTTGCATTGCGACGTAATTGCCTTAAGTCACCTTTTCCGGCCCAGCCCAGCTTAGCTCAGCCCACTCTAACGCGGCACAACCCAGCCTAATTTTATTGATGAAAAGATTTTAAAGCTGAAATAAAACAGGAGAAGGCCTCAATAGATCGGTCACCAGAGTGCAGCTAAGTCGTACAGAGTTTTCTTCCATTTGCGTGTGTTATTTCTCCGTTCGACTATAATGCTGAAATTGGCTAAGGATACTAATATCGTTCTGAAGATGTCGGTTCTAGAACTTTATAAAGTAATTTTTGTACTATAATTATTCTCAGAAACGCATGATAAGGGCTTATGACAAAATTTTTTTTTTCAGTCGGCCCCCGACAGCTGCAGTATACGAACGAAATGGATCTTACTCAATTTTGGAAACCCCACCTGTATTAATACCGCTAAGCTTAAAATTATTCAAACCCTTTTTTAGGAAAAAATATTTTTTCTACAATAATTTGACGAAGTCCTTGCAGCTAAGTAAGAGATGAATACATTAGCAAGAAAATGAAGTGGTGATAAATATTAGAGCGAGACTAGACTTTGCACAGATGTTGCGAGTCGATTAATATGAGACGTTATTTGATAATATGAGAGATCAGAATATGAGACGTTATTTGAGAACATGAGACTTCAGAATATGAGACATCAGAATATGAGTCGTTATTTGAGAACATGAGACTTCAGAATATGAAACATCAGAATATGAGACGTTATTTGAGAACATGAGACTTCAGAATATGAGACATCAGAATATGAGACGTTATTTGAGAACATGAGACTTCAAAATATGAGACATCAGAATGGGAGACGTTATTTGAGAACATGAGACTTCAGAATATGAGACATCAGAATATGAGACATCAGAATATGAGACATCAGAATATGAGACGTTATTTGAGAATATGAGACATCAGAATATGAGACATCAGAATATGAGACGTTATTTGAGAACATGAGACTTCAGAATATGAGACATCAAAATATGAGGCGTTATTTGAGAACATGAGACTTCAGAATATGAGACATCAGAATATGAGACGTTATTTGGGAACATAAGACTTCAGAATATGAGACATCAGAATATGAGACGTTATTTGAGAACATGAGACTTCAGAATATGAGACATCAGAATATGAGTCGTTATTTGAGAACATGAGACTTCAGAATATGAGACATCAGAATATGAGACGTTATTTGAGAACATTAGACTTCAGAATAGTAGACATCAGAATATGAGACGTTATTTGAGAATATGAGACATCAGAATATGAGACATCAGAATATGAGACATCAGAATATGAGACGTTATTTGAGAACATGAAACTTCAGAATATGAGACGTCAGAATATGAGACGTTATTTGAGAACATGAGACTTCAGAATATGAGACATCAGAATATGAGACGTTATTTGAGAACATGAGACTTCAGAATGTGAGACGTTATTTGAGAATATGAGACATCAGAATATGAGACATCAGAATATAAGACGTTATTTGATAATATGAGACATAAGAATATGAGACATCAGAATATGAGACATCAGAATATGAGACGTTATTTGAGAATATGAGACATCAGAATTTGAGACGTTATTTGAGAATATGAAACATCAGAATATGAGACATCAGAATATGAGACGTTATTTGAGAATATGAGACATCAGAATATGAGATATCAGAATATGAGACGTTATTTGAGAATATGAGACATCAGAATATGAGACGTTATTTGAGAATATGAGACATCAGAATATGAGAAATCAGAATATGAGACGTTATTTGAGAATATGAGACATCAGAATATGAGATATCAGAATATGAGACGTTATTTTAGAACATGAGACTTCAGAATATGAGACATCAGAATATGAGACGTTATTTGAGAATATGAGCCATCAGAATATGAGACATCAGAATATGAGACGTTATTTGAGAATATGAGACATCAAAATATGAGACGTTATTTGCGGATATGAGACATCAGAATATGAGACGTTATTTGAGAATATGAGACATCAGAATATGAGACGTTATTTGAGAATTTGAGACATCAAAATATGAGACGTTATTTGAGGATGTGAGACATCAGAATATGAGACGTTATTTGAGGATATGAGACATCAGAATATGAGACGTTATTTGAGAATATGAGACATCAGAATATGAGACATCAGAATATGAGACATCAGAATATGAGACATCAGAATATGAGACGTTATTTGAGAATATGAGACATCAGAATATGAGACGTTATTTGAGAACATGAGACTTCAGAATATGAGACATCAGAATATGAGTCGTTATTTGAGAACATGAGACTTCAGAATATGAGACATCAGAATATGAGACGTTATTTGAGAACATTAGACTTCAGAATAGTAGACATCAGAATATGAGACGTTATTTGAGAATATGAGACATCAGAATATGAGACGTCAGAATATGAGACGTTATTTGAGAACATGAGACTTCAGAATATGAGACATCAGAATATGAGACGTTATTTGAGAACATGAGACTTCAGAATGTGAGACGTTATTTGAGAATATGAGACATCAGAATATGAGACATCAGAATATGAGACATCAGAATATGAGACGTTATTTGAGAATATGAGACATAAGAATATGAGACATCAGAATATGAGACATCAGAATATGAGACGTTATTTGAGAATATGAGACATCAGAATTTGAGACGTTATTTGAGAATATGAAACATCAGAATATGAGACATCAGAATATGAGACGTTATTTGAGAATATGAGACATCAGAATATGAGATATCAGAATATGAGACGTTATTTGAGAATATGAGACATCAGAATATGAGACGTTATTTGAGAATATGAGACATCAGAATATGAGAAATCAGAATATGAGACGTTATTTGAGAATATGAGACATCAGAATATGAGATATCAGAATATGAGACGTTATTTTAGAACATGAGATTTCAGAATATGAGACATCAGAATATGAGACGTTATTTGAGAATATGAGCCATCAGAATATGAGACATCAGAATATGAGACGTTATTTGAGAATATGAGACATCAAAATATGAGACGTTATTTGAGGATATGAGACATCAGAATATGAGACGTTATTTGAGAATATGAGACATCAGAATATGAGACGTTATTTGAGAATATGAGACATCAAAATATGAGACGTTATTTGAGGATATGAGACATCAGAATATGAGAAGTTATTTGAGGATATGAGACATCAGAATATGAGACGTTATTTGAGAATATGAGACATCAGAATATGAGACATCAGAATATGAGACATCAGAATATGAGACATCAGAATATGAGACATCAGAATATGAGACGTTATTTGAGAATATGAGACATCAGAATATGAGACGTTATTTGAGAATATGAGACATCAGAATATGAGACGTTATTTGAGAATATGAGACATCAGAATATGAGACATCAGAATATGAGACATCAGAATATGAGACGTTATTTGGGAATATGGGACATCAGAATATGAGACGTTATTTGAGAATATGAGACATCAAAATATGAGACGTTATTTGAGAATCTGAGACATCAGAATATGAGACGTTATTTGAGAATATGAGACATCAGAATATGAGACGTTGTTTGAGCGCAAATGAGTCATTTCAAATACCGAACCAGTGGTCCGTAGCTCGCAGATTTCTCCTCGGTGTACTAGCGCAATTTTGCTCTATTCTGTTTCTATTATTTTTGCCTATGATGACACTTTTATTCTACTTACTTTATGTTTCTGAGGATGCTTCCAGCGCTCCAGGCTGTCGAGGTCTTCCAGCGCCGTCCTGTGCTGAACTGAGCAGGATTTTGCTTGCTTGTCCGTCATCGACTGAAGAAAAACAAAACTACTCGTCAACTTTTGAGATACTTTTGAAGGCCAGCTCTAAACCAAGCTCATTTTAGACAGACTTTAGGATTAAGATTAAGATTAGGAATTTAACTCACCTTGCAGTGAACAAAAGAACTTCACTTTTTTTAAATAGCCCTGCCGTAGCTAGCAGTTTTTCGTATCGAATTAAAATAATTTCAATGTTATCAATATTTGTGCCCCACAATGCATTCCATCACACAAGTTTTGCAACGGTTGAAGCAGTGTAAAATAATTTGGCAAGCAAACTTAAAATTAATTTTAAAAATAGTTTCTCCGCTAAAACCTAAACACGGGAACTATCAAATCTATTCATCTACATTCGACATAATACTTCAAATTATCGTCGTCAACGATATTTTAATCATCTACAACAAAGAGAACAAAACGTGCTCAGTTAAGATGGTGATGATGCCGCCAGTATAATAAGATTATAATTATTATCCGGCTTAATTATAAATGAAACCAGAGCACCAATGGCAATGTAACAGCGTTGAGCTGAGCAGCAGTGACAGGTGTGTTCAAGAGTGGTTTCACTGCAGTAAGACCGTAAGTGTGCGGGACAGACAGAGCTGAATCTATTACTCCCGATCAAACTGCATTACTCCGTTATTCTAACGGTGTACGTGGAATATTTGATAGGTGAGTACAGGAAATCAGTAAATTCAAATTATTTGGAAGTATGAATTAGGAACGAAATCAGAAACCTTATAAATAACTATCGAAATTTTTGAAACCAAATCCAAGTTAAGCTTTTGAAACGTGCATTTCAGCTTCAGATTAAAAACTATTGGACTGATGTTGAATTCTCAAACAAAAAATGTTTTATTAACGGAAAGTCATCGTCAACTGCATATTTACGGCTTAAAAATATGAGCCACGTAGTTTTAGACTTCAAAAACGAGTATGCAACCACATTATGACGAGGATCGGGTAAACCGGACCGAACTTCGGCGCTGTGTGCCACATTGAACCAAGGAATGACACTTAGCAGAGGTAGAGGGAAAAATTACTATGATGTACTGTAAATATTTTAAATCGGCAAAGCCGAAGCAAAGCATGGTTCATGTGCGAAGTAGTTTTATTTGTTCTCAAATGTACACGTAAATCGAGTTGTAAATCAGTCTAAACTTATACGTGTTAGATTCAGAACTAAAAATACTAGTTGTCTGAACAGTAACTAAAAAATTTACGGAGAAAGCGTGTAAACCATGTATTTTAAATTCTAAACAGAACTGCTAGGTGCAAAATAAACGACAATGAAAAAATTAGTTTCTTGCCCAGAGTTACATTCTAGAATTCAATTAACTTTTTTAACTAGTTGCTAGCTTGAATGCTTTGCCACTCATGATATTTAGATAACAATTCATCGTTTAACCGACGCAGATACTAACAAAAAAATGTTCAGGTATTTATTCCCTTCTAATTAGACGGTCACACGCCCTACTTTAATCTTAAAAATCTGGTTTATAAGAAGTTTGTCCTTCGCCACGAGTAGCTCTATTGGAACCGGTCTTAAAACAAGAAGTATTGCAGCAACGAAAAAAGATCCGATGATTTTGAAAAACAAATCATGCGCCATTACCGGTCTTGAAAATATATTTTTTTTGTTGCATTTGAAGAATGTTCTAACTTTTGAATCACGCCCGTAAGTAAAAAAATCTCTTTGTGTGTGTGCGCCTAAAAAACTTGCTCAGCACAGGTTGCCCGCTATGCAGTGTGAGCAACAAACAAGTTTCCTTTGTTTGAGATACTTACAGTTGCGAGTCGCAGTTATTTTTAAAATTGCAGTAAAAATGTATCATGGCTATGTCTTTCCTGTTTATGAGACCGTTCTTTATTCAATTTTACATTACAAATACAAAAATTAAATTTTTTACCAACGACCATTAACAAAGCAATTGACAAAATAAAAACGTGTATTCTTGGTCACAACTTTCAATTATATCAAAAATGTCGCCGAAGTCGTTCAACAATTTCGAAATTATTTTCAGAGCAGCAAACCTACTGTGATCGAAACACCTACTGTGTGAGCAAACCTTCTGTGTTGCAAAATAGTCTCTTTATCAAACAATACTCAATACAAAGAAACAAGTGGAATTTCTAAAGACGTTTCACGAGAAGAATACCAGAAAAAATCGAAATTAAAGAGAATGAAAACTTTTCCAGTTGACGACATGGAACAAATTTATCTCGGTCAACGATTCTTAGAATTATTAGGAGAGATTTATTTCATTTTTCTCACAAACCAAGGATTTGATAGGAACTGTGATGAAATGATCCCGAAAGAAGAAGGTTTTGTGGATGGTTGTTGGAGAAACATGAAGGATTTCTTAAAACCCTCGTTGCATCAGGCGAGGCAGCTGTCCACATGAATTGTGTCATTAATGTACAAAATAATAGATCATATTAGCTTTACAGACACCAAGGATTTTTTTCGAAATATAACTTGCCGAAAAAAATTCAGTTTGGGTTGGGTTCTGGGCTCCGGCCTCGTTATCGGACCAATTTCCTATGAAGGGAATTTGAATAGCGCGAAACACTACGCCTAAACCCTCCACAGTCGCCTGAAATCACGGTGCGACCAAAATGGTCTCAAACTGAATACAAGTAAACAGAATACTTTATTTTAAGATCCAAAAACGAAACTAAAAAATTTATAAATCTAATTATAATCTAGGGAATGAGAAAATATAGAATTTGGAAAAAGTGAAAAGCGTAGACATTTGATTCGATCACAATAATTAGTCCTTAAAATCTTTCGTGGAAAGAATTAGTGGAAAGTTAAAATTTATCGTCGTATAAAAAATATATTTGGCAAGAAATTTATGTTATTAGCCATTCAATCGTTATTATCATAGTATCTTGATTATTTTAGTCTAGCCTTGAGAAATATGCCTCAACATTTCTCCAAAGAAAGTTAAAAATGTTAGAATTTCACGGTCAAGTTTGTATGCAAAGTCAAATTCAAGAGGAGCTATCACGGAATCCTGCCCCAAAATAAACTCAGCTGGACCCCAATTCAAGAAAAGTTCCTCACTACAAAGCCCAACATGTATGCTCTCTGAATATCTCCCTAAAAGCAATATCGATTTCATGGAATTCCTAACATTCAGTACAAACCAGAAGCCAAATCGAGAAAACGATGTCTTGTACGAGCCACCGTTCATCCCCAATTACTGTAGGTAAAAAGTTTTATCAGCGTCAGGCGCCTTACTGCGTAGCAAACTTCCCTTGAGTATAATAATCCTTCAGCCAGTGGAACCATTCAAGGCCAAAGTTTTGAGTGAAAATGCCGTAGTTTATGTATAAACTAGAAAATTGTACCTTGAAATATAATTTTTAGGTATTGTTATTTTATTACCAAGGCCTTTTTTCAATGTTTGAGTTTTTAATTTGCGAACTACAGATATGGTGTCGTTTCACTCGGAAGCACTGTAATTTCTGTATGTACACGTTATAGTCTGTAAATATTCTAGAAATGAAAAGTAAATGATAATCTTTATACTAAGGATCAACTTAGATTTTTACTCGAACCGCCAATTTTTTAATTTTGAATACCTTCGAAGCGATGTCAACTTCAAGTTTCTTATACGTTTCAAGAAGCTATTTCAAGCTCTTAAAATCTTTCGCAGTTTTTGAAAAAATAGGTTATCGGTGATTCAATCTTTAATAATTACATATTTTGACTACAGATGTCTTTTCTGGGAACACAAATCTCTGCATCAAAAAGAATCACGAAATTGTGTGAGCTTCATAGCCCAAGTTGTGTGCAAAGGCAATTTTGAGAAATACGATCATGCAACCTCGCACTTGTAAAGTCCAGGTACCCCACCACTAGAGGGATTCTACATTCCGAAAACCCGACGCGCGTTGTCGTCCCACTACCTCCCACTACCTCAAACCAACAGCTAGAGGGACCAAGTACTAAAAAACACAAAACAAGGTAACAAAATATTGATGTAATTCAGTCGACTGATGAGCTTCCAGATGATCCTCTCTAGCAGGAACGTCAATTGAGGAAAAGAGACATCAATAATATATATCCACCAGATCGAGATTGAATTAACTGGGCCAGATGAAATGCTGACACCTTACCAGTATTTCTCTCAGTTCTTCACAAATGATTGGCCTTATCTCGTATCACACAAACTTATACTCAGTTGAACAGTGTACCAAGCGTGTCAATACAAATGACAATGATATATAACAACTCCTAGCAATAATGTTTTATATGGGTGTATGCAAGCTGCCTGCAGTGTACGATTACTAGAGTACGCTGCTGAGGGATGATGCAGTAGATGATGTAGTGAGTGTGGGTAATGAGTTAGAGGTAAAAATCTCTGGAAGTGTATATACATTTTACTGACAACGATAGTGAACACAATAATGACGATATACGTTTGAACCTTAGGCAGCTGTTTGAAATGTTTCGTGATCACTGTAAGAAAGTTGAAGGCAACTCATACAATAGTGTAGATGAAAAAGGAAAATGGAAATGAAAGAAAATGGGGGAAATCTAAGAAAATGGAGGGAAATAGAAGAAAATGGAAAGAAATGAAAGAAAAGGCAGGAAAACAATGCTACTACATCAGAAATAAACCCAATAAGTAGTGCTTCAACATTTTTGTAGATCAAGCTGTAGTGGAATCATTCATGATTTACCGTCGTATCAAGGAAAAACAGCATTTATCACAGAAATCCTGGAAGAAAATGAGAAAGACCTGTTGCATAGTTAAAAGGTGTTGATGGAAATGACAAGATCTACCCCTAACCCGCAATCAGCTGATGTTTTTGTGAGAACTTTTTCACAATCGCACAAAGTGTGATTTATTCTTGGGCCTAAAAAAAAGCAAACTTGCTTCGTTGATTGTCCCAAGAAGTGAACATGCGCCATGACGGCGATTTGAAGCGACTCTAGTCGCATCTTCCAGTTACACTGGAACCCATCCAAAGAGTTTTCTATTTGATACAGAACAACCCAAAATTTTTTAATTGATATTGCAACAAAATGTTGATTTCCATTCTACCCATCATTTCTTGTATTTTATATTAGCATTAGAAGGATGTAAGTTTGTTACGTATGTTATTGATTGTGAAAAATCAATTGATATATTGAGTCAATGTGCATGTTTATTTTTCTACCATAATGCGGCAGCTCGTCAAAATTGTAGCTCCCGTAATGTGGCAACTCAACAATATTGTTGAGACTCGTAACTTGAGAAATATGTTAGGTACGGAAAATTTTCTTAAACAAAAGTTGTTACTCTACTTCAAAGATGAAAGAATTTGACATGAAAAAAAATATTTTTCGCCCAAATTCTACAAGTGGCCATTGCAGGGTTAAGGCTCGTCTACACTATTCAAGTTTCCGTCAATCACAAACACATCAAAACGAGAAAAAATATACAAACTTTTCTGAGTCGTATACAGGCTACGTTTTCGGTGGCGTGAAGTTATCCGCTGCCGTGAGGTACACTGGCAGTTTTTATTGAATTAAATTTACGTCAATTAATTCTAAGCCTATTCACATATTATGTTATCACTGAATAAATATTGTACACGTTACGTAATTAATTTCAGTAGATAAAAAATCCCTGCAGTCCTACAATTTGCTATATTCGCAAGAAAAACACAATTGAATAAATAAAAAAGGAAAAAAGACGCTGAAACCAAGCAATCCACGAGCAAAAACATCATCCACAATACATAAACAAGCGAGTTTTCGCAGTTTCTAGGACAGTTTGTGTTCAGAGTTTTAAAACTGTTTCGAAAACACGAACACACCGAAAAATGACAGCTATCTATCTGTGTTCGTGTTCGCGGACTGCCGAAAACACAAGCTTCGGCCGAAAGATTGATAGTGGGGACTTAAAGTTCATGGGGGTGTTGTAAAATTTCTTCTACTCAATATTCTGAACAAATGACCTGAATAGAAGAATGATGTCCCAGTTGGCTAGCTACCTTCCATATGGCGTGGGATAGAACGACCACTCAGTTTCTGGAGCTCTGCTCTATAGAATTAACATAACTCTACAAGCGTAAAAATACTCTCTAACAATGAAAGAGTTCAGAGGAAACATATCACGCCATAATGAATTACATGCTGTAACATCTCGTTGTTCTACTCTGCTTAAATGTCAAATTAAACGATCCCCCGAATGCCTTAAAACTGCTCACTGGTACTTTAAAGTCAGTATTTCAAACTCTCTGAAGCTGAACGTTCAATGTTTGAGTTTGTTAATTTTCGAGCTACAAATATGGTGGCGTTTCCTTCGGAAGCAGTGTAATTTCTGCATTTCAACATTACATTCTTACTAGACCTACTGCGAAAATCTCACATTATATGCCTGCATATTACCGTTGATCGTGAAACCATGATTTTATTGATATGTTATCTATGTGTAAATATTTGGTAGCGACTTGTTACTTTTCAACTATATCAATCTATCACTGCGTTTGCAATACTCGTATTTCTCATGAAACAATACGATTATAATCCATCGATTCTATTATTGGTAATGAATGTGAGAATTCTAAAGTAAATCACGCCCTCAGACCAACTTGATTTTCTCGATGTTTCCATCGGGAATTTAAAAAAGCTAGTATATTTTTGCTTATTTTATCAAAAGGAACTTTTTAGAAGTACACTGAGCAACATAGTTGTCAATTTAATATAGCAGAATACAGTGTTCCATTTTATAGCAAAGGACTGAGAACGTAAAGCGATGACGATTGCATTTACTTAATGCTCTGCGACAGATTAGTTTTACATTGTCAGGGAGAAAAACTAGGTGTTTCAGTTAATAAAATTAGTACACTGCATGTAAAAATATATGGAAATCAACGCAACGAAAATTTATAAACCAATAAGAATTTAAGGTTATTATAAGGATTTATAAACCATACCTATCCCTAAACTTGTGTTAGGAATAAACAACAAAATTTATTTCCGCTTATATATTATGTTAGTTTTTGAAGAGCGTTTTGTAAGATTTTGTGAATTAAGTTAAGCAACCATTTTTCATTACTTAGAAATCATTTATGACGGCATTTCCACGCGTTTTCAAGAGTTCTTTACGACTTTTCTTCTTTCCAAAACTTATAGCGATCTATGTGGGTAAATTTTCCTAAATAGCTATTTGTTGATTCAACCACAGCTTTAGGTGCTAGAATATCCTACATGATGGTGGTATTTCCGTCTGTTCATTAGAGCATTTTATGTCTTTCATTTTTTCCTAAAATCTAGCGAACTCTTAAAGCACATTTTACTACATTGCTCGGAATTTTATTCAACTGCTGCCATATGAATTAGAATGTCATTTTTTTTAATTCAAGTGATTAGTAATTTTGTATTGAAGATTTTTAAAATATAATATATCAATTCTTCGTATAAACTATGTGAAAATAGACGTTTCCGTTATGTCGCAATACGAAAAAGGGTCGGCTTTCGCCCTTGCCTCTCGCACGCTTCAGGGGAATCTCAACCCCCGCAAATCAAACAATAGTATTACACCTTTGTGTTTCGCGTGCAACCTATACAACAAGCATGGCAAATAAAAGAATTGAAAGATTAAAATGGGTTTTATTTTGAGAACACGTGGATGAGCACACAAAATATCTTAATGCAATGATTAAAAGAGCACGAGTGCAACAAATAAAAGGTGCGCCTGACCTCACCAACATAAAAAATTCATCACGCCATGGCATTCTAAAGAATTTAATGCTCACTGAGAATTTCAATTATCAACACTCAAGCGCTAACAACGATTTACGAATGCACAAAATTTAAGGCAATCCCTAAGCTACACAAAAGCACAAAGCAATGATGACAATACATGACGGTTGAACCTTGACTCACAACAAGGTATCAAAAAAAAAAACGTGAACACCTCGCTTTATATCGAATTAACACAAGACACAAATTTCATCATACAGGGTGTCATGGTCCTGCTGTAACTATACTCTACGCTGTGTTTGAATGGGCGTTAAGAAGAAAAGTCTGCCTAGCTAGCGACTGAAATTCCTTCGAAAAGACTGACTTCCATAGAAATATCTTCTCGTCAATAAAGGCTGCATATTCTTGTCTCCACGAACTTCGCCCAGACATCGTCAACCGTCACCTTCAGCTCTACCAACATTGACAACATCAACCTCATCGTTCGAAGGCGCACCTACGCACCCTCTACGAGTGCCACGTCACAGGCAACGATAGGTTACCGGACTGCCTAATGCCTCCATTTGCTCAACGTATATTCCTTTCCTTCCTTAGAGAGACTTAGGATCTTATTCACTCTGGGTAAATTAACTGTCATCCAATCGTATATCTATTCTCTTCTAATTATATGATGATACTTGCCGTTTCCGATAGGAACAGCTGACGTAAAGCATTGCCTATAAGAGAACCTGTTTGTTCTCTATGCGAACGGCTTCACAGACTCCTACGCTTGGTAGACGAGGCTCCGACGACCCGGCATTAGCTGGGCAGCTATAGAGAAGCACGGTCGTGTCTTTTTTGTGCGCTCCTACCTCGCTGTCCTGGCGAGCCAGCCAGGCAGTGAGGGTTGGGTTGTTCACTGTCATTCACTGATTATTCAATGAGTCGTGTGTTGACTCATAGGCGCCATTCAGGACAGAGCTAAGTATTCTAGTGTTTTCGTATTCCATACATTCAAGCCACTTTGCTTCGTGTGATAGGTCTAGATTCTGTAACCTAAATGTATTGCGCTAGGTTTGTTGATGAGTCAAATGTTCTGCATTTCGCAAGACAAATGATTCCGCGGAGGCTTCACCTCATATAAAATGTGCTTATAGTAATTATCAATGTATTAATGTTCAAGTAATGAGGGCTTCACCTGCTTATTTTGAGATCATGATGCGATCTCCTGTAACTGTATTTTCTGATAGTTTAGAATAGTTTCTGAGATTTGATGGTGTCACGATCATCTAAATTCATTAATATGACATGTACATCGCAAGTCAATCACTATCTGAATATGTAATCTATTGCTATTTGAAGGACGTCATTATTTTAACAGAAATTTACGTTGTAACCGTGTCGTCACTTTCCTTATTGAGGCCCTATTCGATTTGCTATAATATTACATTTAATTGTAACTAATGACATTGAAAAGTCTCAATCTACTTCGATCTTTAATACAAACAAAATAGAATAATTGAGGCCTTCTGTCTCGACTATCGACCTTATGAAAATGAAAACAACGAGAGAATGACGAAAATAATGCAGAGAAAAGAATTGCCTCGGAAAAATTGGCCAACGAAAATATATTGATCTAGGATAAAAATAGGGAATACAACATATAAAAAAGAGCACGAGTGCAACAAATAAAAGGTGCGCCTGACCTCACCAACATAAAAAATTCATCACGCCATGGCATTCTAAAGAATTTAATGCTCACTGAGAATTTCAATTATCAACACTCAAGCGCTAACAACGATTTACGAATGCACAAAATTTAAGGCAATCCCTAAGCTACACAAAAGCACAAAACAATGATGACAATACATGACGGTTGAACCTTGACTCACAACAAGGTATCCAAAAAAAACGTGAACACCTCGCTTTATATCGAATTAACACAAGACACAAATTTCATCATACAGGGCGCCAATTTTGAATGCACTGTTCAATGTGCCACTCTGATTTCCAATATTACACTTTAAAGCACTGTTTCAAAGTTCGCTATACCACAAAATTTTAACACTTCTGAGATGCGTTGCAGGTGCCACCTAAATTTCGCTCCCGTCAAGTCTTGCAGGGTGCCCGCTATCAGGCTCCTTCGCTGCGGCCGCTCCATCGCATGCGTAGACCGGTGCTGAAGATCGGAGATACTGCGCCCAGAGCGCTCGTAGCTTGTGCATTATTCACTCATTGCCAGAACAGCTTAACCATTGTGGAACTCGCGGTTTATGGCTTTGTTGAAGACTTGGCAGCTGTGTGAGCTTAATTGGCATGCTGTAGTTTCTTGCTAGCTTGAAGTCGGCGTAGAAACTGACCTTTTACGTTCTCTCAGGCGAACGATTGACACATTTTTTTACGTGCCGGTTGTCACCTCGAAGTTGTTGCGTTTCGAGCGGAATTTCGTTGCCGGTGGTACTTCAGTGTCTGCTGTGGTCCGTTGCTAACTTCTGGAAAATTCGATGTAGTCACATAAGCGCTGTATCGGGTGTACTTTTCTTGATGGTTTCTTCACGAGTTGCTGTTCCACCAGGGGATCACTGCGGCGGCCGGATCCCCGGTCCGTTCACCAAAAAGAGCCCTTCTCTCGTCGTGTCACCAAGCGAAAATCCTCCCGATTTCTCATGTCCCCTCCTTTCATGTGTGTCGCCTCTTTCTTTCTCGAAAGGTCTAGATTGTTCTCGGTCACACAGAGAAAGTCTCCCAATTCTGATTCGTTGGATGCTTGCCTGTCCTGAAGTCTTGTATTCAAATTGGTGCGTGCTCGACACACCCACCAGACGCTTCACGCTCATTCGTCCAGGTTATGCGGATCTTAATGCTCACGTTATTTCAGCGCAATATGGTCACGCCCCTCATCCTGCGATGCTCTGCTGTTCTACGTAGATCTGTTGTAGGTCCTCGTGTGTTTGTGTTTGAGTCTTGTGTGTTTGTTTTTGTGTTATGTGTTCGTGTGTTTTGTGTGAGTGCGCGAGACTTAGTAAGTTTGGACGAAGAGCCGACCGCAGGGCGACTTGGATGAATGCCATCCTGTTACAAGCTCTTGAGAACGCTGCCCAAACTGCCGAATCTTTACGACACCCGATACACAACACATTCCAATGCCCCAGCCCCACAAGTGTATTTCCTAAAGTGAAGTATTTGCCAAAGTGAAGTATTTCTCGACAGTTATCTTTTTTCACACGGAAAGATGTTTTTGTTAGCCTTGAGTGACAACCCGTTCTCGTTTCGGTCTCTAAGGAATCTTTTTGTGCCAGCATTATTTTGACATAAATTAAAAGAATTTGCTATTTGATAAAGTAACTTTTCCAAGCTAGTTGGTAGGTATGTACTTGTTGATATTTATGCTCTAAAAACTGATTTCAAGTTTCCGATATGACATTTTAGTCTTAGATGCATAATCGATTTCATCCATCCTCTACACTTTCAGCAAAATCAACGGCCGGCTCCCGATGATGCACAAGCTCTCGAATGAATGTAAGGGGAGACTGTCCTCCAAGGTATTCTACATCACCAACCTCAGTTTATAAGCATCGAATCCTCGTACCTCGCGTAAAATATCCAATATTTTTTTTCATAATTGCATTTTGATTTACCCCTGACTTGGTTATTGCCTAATACCAATATTAAGAATTATGCTAAGAACTATGTATTATTCAATTTTATATTTCAGCATTTTTTGAAAAAAATTTGTTTCCTAACATTCTTCCTCTCTTTTTTATTTCCTTGTTCAATGACTCTGTTTCTAAAATGTGCATGAGATCACCGATTTATGAAGTCAAATGAAGTCAGGAATTCATTGTAAAATACTTTCGCAAACTTTGTCGACTATAATCACCAGCCGGTATAGAATTAGCGAGTATTCGATTACAAATTAATGCCATCAGTGAATAGTAAACATCAATGAAGTACTGGTTGATCTGATCGGCTCAATTGTTTATTTTATTGCTCCATTCGTGTTGTAAAATGTTTTATTTAGCATTTTCCCCCAATTCTTCTCTTGTAACCTTTTTCGTAACAGTTAAACCAGTGAATTTTAGATTCACTCTAAGTAGGTATTTTTTCTATTAACTATCAACTTGAAACAGCACTTTACACTTCTCTTCGTTATTTTGATAAAGACAAACTCATCCGTCATTGTCAATAAATATTTTGCAACAAAAAATTTAATTATTAACTCCATGTGAAGGATTCTCTCAGATTTGAACTGAAAATTTCTTTGATTTCGGACGTTTTCAAAAATCGCACAATTTCGAGTTTCTTTGATCAAAATTACTTGTCTCTCGACTAACAGCGATTACAGATTTATTGAATCAAATGAAATCAACGTTTAATTGTGGAATATTTTCGCCCATGTTGATACAATCAGTGGATGGTGTGCAACTAATATTTGAGTTCTAATCCACTCCATGCATCAGTGTATAGAAATTAGCCTTGAGATAAGGTCAACTGAGGTGATAATATTTTCAATGTTTTATTCTCATCGTATGATGTTTTTGTTAGTCTCCTGGGAAATTTTTTTTAGTTTCTGATACTGATAATATGTTATGACAGTATTATTTGCGTAGGAAATTTTATGAATTTATTGCGTGGTAAAACATGACCTCCGAGCCCGCTGAAGGCTACTTGTTGTATCCGCGAAAAGTTAGCTTTCGAAACTTCCCAGAAGTCGTTCTTTTAATTTTCTACGCATGCAGAACCAGTCACTTCCTTTCATCATATTTCAACAATGTCAACGGTTGCCACAGAAGCCTAAGATTCTGCGCCAATTTATGTAGAGAATGTACTCGAAGGCGCCCTGCATCAAGGTATCCCTGTTTTCAATTACACATTGGCGTACTAGCATTTATGTCTCTTCTCAAACTAAGAAAAATCGAAGCAAAGGAATTCATCTACATGTTTCACTCTCATTCTGTTGTATAATCATTAAAACGGCTATCACGGTATGGTCACCAACAAAGGATTTTCATTGAGGTATTTATTGTTGTATATTTTATTAATGGACTTTTTAGAGAATAACCTGTGCTTCTTTTTTCTTCATTTTCCTCCAACTTTAAGATTCGTTGTTCCACAACTTTTGTCTTGATTGATTCTTAAAATCAAATTAAATTCTTATTAAAATGATGAATAAATTTAAATTTTGATGAATATGCTCACCTAACGAATTGTAGTTAGCAAAAAAAAAAAATAGCAAATCTTCCCAAGAGAGAAGATCGTGCTTCGATAAAGCTTGGAAATAACTTTTTCGATAGCATTTCAAGAATTACAATTTAATTCTACCTAAATTGTTTTAATTCCGGTAGCGACCTTGGAAACAAGTTGGAGAGCGTTTGACGCGCGTGCAGGTGTGTTTCCGTTGACTCTGTTGCTCTCTTAATGGGTCTCTAAGTGAAATAATATTTGACGCTTTGTTTCAATGCTATCGTTGTGTATCCATGTGGTCTCCATTTGAACGGACTCACATTTTTCGTCTGGCGATCGCCTATCTGGTCTGATTTTTTCATAAAACCGTTGCATATATACGTAGTTCTGAAGAAATTTCCGACAATGTTTCTAATGTTTTAGGGAACCCTCGCTCATTCATTTCTTGGTAAAGAAATAACTTGAATAATATACGCACGAAAAAAATATTTACTAAGTTTCGAACTGAGATTAATTTGAAGTTTTTGCGTCCAATAGTTTGGAGATGAAAGCTCTGTCAAAATGATTGTTTTCGAGAACATTAGGCAGAAACAATGAAGTTAAAGGGAGCTTTACTCCTAACCCTTCTAGGTAAAAAAAAATTTTGACCTATATGTGTGCAGTTAGACAAAGTTTAAATGCTTCAAATTGAAACTAAATTGAAATTTACACATCGGAAGTTTCAGAAATTTAGGTAGAACACCGGTGGGTTGTGGTGCTCGCAAAGAAATAACATATTATGAATATTTGTTCTTATTTTAGAGTACCGTTGTGACAAACTCTATCTTTAAGCACATGATATATCTAAAATATCCCGAAATACGCTGTGCATCTCAGTTATACATTGATCTCTGGCAGTATTCTCCATTTTTGATCGCTGTAGAATGAGCGTCATCCTAATCCCCGACTCTCGTGCTGATAAGTGCTACCTGCAGTTCCGCTCCCTTTTCCTTACAAGATCGTCTGGGGGAGTTTCCATTTTTATGTGAAAGGTGATTAGAAAATGAGCTGTGGTAAGCATAATCGATGTGTTGCATAAATTATTAGTTAGAAAATACATTAATAGGCTTTGCCATGTGAGTTCGAGTTGAGTGTGATAGCGTCACCGACTACTTCTAGCGCACAATTTCATTGACTTTATTCATGGCCATACCTAAGCCACGGATAATGACTTCGGGTATTTTAAATCGTTGTTTGAGGACAAAATTTGAGATTCCATGATAATTTATCGTACATTGAATACGTGAAAGCATGTTGTTTTAAATTTGTGTCTAATAAGACGATGCATTTTCTGTTCTTGCCTTTTTTCAATCAATTACACTGGAAACCAAATTCTACTCTGTGTCAGTTACACACATTTTGAAACCTGTTCCTGGATCATTTGAGGTCACTAATTTCAAATATGTTATGATTTATTTCCTATTGGGTTAAGTTTTCTTGCAATGAGATACCTCCTATTTACTACCAGATACTACTGATAAAATTCTAAACCAGTACAAATTAATGTAATTCAAAGCCCATTACAAACATGCAGAATTAATTTATAATTACTTTTACTTACCTTGGAAAACAAATTGTGGATTCATCAGTAGTTTTTGTGAAGAATGACAGAATTCTTAAGGCAGAAACTTGCGTTTCATGGACCGTGTAGAATGTCGCTTCCCTGCGCCGTCCCGCTGAATGCTCCAGCAATATTCGGCCATTATGTGAACGTCCCAGCGACCTTAATATCGATCTTCCATGATTTTGATATCCTGGTGAAAGCGTTCACTCTGCTCATCACTCAACTTCCCCAAGTTTGGCGGAAATGATTCAATATGACTGTTCAAGGAATGCATCTTAATACTCATGTTGAAACTTAACACCTATAAACCATTAAAGATTCAACTAGCTCTTCGCATTCCTTTGATTTCCGGTTTCCAAGAAAGTTCCTTACGATAGAAAAAAATGCTCCCCGTGAATTTTTTCCACGTCAGTCATAGAATGCGTGAAGGCTTGAGCTTTAATCAGATTCCTAATTTGAGGGCCGTCGAAAATAACTGCTTTGAGTTTTTCCGTCGTTATTCCGAGGAACGCGTCGTAGGTACCAATACTTAAAACAGTCATTGTCAGTATTGAGCGCCTTGACGAACTGATTCAACATGCCTAGTTTGATAAGAAAGGGCGAGAAAACCATTTTTTTATCGCGTTTCACCAGGAGTTCATGAATGATGTTCTCATTCCAACATTGTACCTTCCCCTAACTGGCTCATTCGTTTTAAATTCAGTGTCTGTCTTTGGTTCTGCTGTCCTGTAGGCACATAAAGCAAGAGAATTTTATGTAGCCACTTCGGTGTCCTTACAAAAAATTGGCCAGTTTTAGATTAACACGAATAATTTATTTGTGCTCGTCATAACCGTGTGTCTTTAGGACCTGCCTCTGTGCGGGCAAACGAAGGTTCGAGTCCCCACACCACCCAGGTGTCTGAAATGGGTACCGGTCGATCTTGGCCGGAAAAAAGCGTCATGGCGTCCTGGTGTTATTTATAAGGCATTTGAAAATCCAATGTACAAGGTGATATGTATCAGGATTGAAATTGGAAGTAAAACATCCGTAGATGCCAATGTTTGTTTGTGTTCTTCATATTTGAGTAGTTCCAATACCGTTTTGATGTGTTCATATTTTTCAGGTGTACTGAGTGTCCTATGGGTATTGCACCGAAGATGTTGCCAATATGTAATAAAACATATTTCAGACCCCGCTTAGAGCTGTCTAAAAAGAGACGCCACTGTTTCAGATCATAACCTGTCGCTCCCGTCGCGGTTACTAATCCAGGAATATCACAATACTACTTGTAGACGAAGTTGAATTTAGAATCAAAGGTGCTATATAGTGAAGTACTGGTTGTGTTAATAAGACTTCCGGAGGCTGAGATTTATGAGTCTCGGATGATCTTTATGCGCTGGGCCCGGATACCTTAAAGCGTTCGGGTCACATGTCTTGATAGGGCCTCCGCCGGAAGAGCCGTTGGGCGCCTTGCATTTACAAGCACCGGCTGGGCTTTGTTTACCCTCCGGGCTCGGCTACTCTTTAAGAAGGAGCTGTGTATCGAAAAGTCAGTACAAGATTAGGAACTAAGCTCTGCGTTTCGCTATCCTTCTGCCTGGTATACGGCTAGGCGAACTGAAGCTACAGGTTCTGCTAAATAAACCTCATGTCGTGCTGAAACTGCGACACTACAAAAGGTCTGTGAGAGGTTATCTTCTCTGTTGCGATAGAATGTTACCTTTGCCTCCATTCCTGGTAAGTTTTTATCTTTTAATCGTGAAGCCAACAATTTTGACCAACCCAAATCTCGAATTAAATCATTGAGTTCTGCATGGGTAATTGCTTGCTGTTCTGTTAATACGCCTTCAAAATCTGAGTCACTGTTTCTGTTAGTTGATTCCTCTGTCAACCCAGTGTCACATTTGCTGTCAGAGTTAAGAGAAACAAGTTAAGTTAAATAGGTTTTACGGCATCATCTGAATAAGGCACAAATCTGGTAGCTGAATCTAGACTAGGGTATGAGTTAAGCTGACTTGATTTACCATGCAGTAAAACCAACATCATGCAGTAAGAAAGAAGCAACAGTCTGTGACATGGTCTCGTGGCTCACGCCATATCATCGGAATGTGGAATTTTATTTTATTTTTTCCTTTGGTCCATGGACGCATGTTTTTCGCAAGAATGAAATACCTTATGTGGTGCTCAAATTTAACTAGATCTCCAAATTTCCCTTGAAAGTAAGTAAGATAAATAAGCTCGCTTCACAAATTTTCCGATTTTTTCTTCTTTGCTTTGAAGCTGTGAATGTACCCAATATGTAGTAGAACGCATCCGGACGCGTCACACATTTCCTTTTACTTGATTATGAAAATATTTTTCTTTTAACACCTTTCTGAAAAATGTAAAAAACATTACCACTTCTTAATCAAAATTTTTGGTTAAAAAAAAAACGGTCGTGTAGCATGAAAACTAATCTGAACTTCGCAAACGAATGCCATTTTCCGAATCAGTGACCTCAAATACACTAGAATCAAGTGCTAGAAGTGTTAGAACTCAAGCAACCAAAAATACGTTTTCCAGTGTTAAAATAATAAATTGCTCCCAAGTTTTAACTTTATTAGAATCGTTTAGGCATTAAGAAACATCAGCAGATGGCTCCACATAAGTTTTATTCTGTCAGTTCTTAGCTCAGTAAGAGGTAATATTTCCTGTCATTACTTTAAGAAGTATCCCTGGACGTCTGCCTTGTGATCGATTAGATGAGTTTACCCTTTTATGCGTACCACGTTAAATTTCGACTAAAATCCTTTAACCCGAGCGTGGTCTGTATAACATAATATTAGCCAACCAATAAATAGTCGCCGCTATGTTTGTCTTGGGCTGTAATTTTGTACGATGTTTGATTACCTTTCGTCAGTTAGTTCCTATCGTTCGAACTGTGTTATCAAAAACGTGTCTTGCGTACTAGTAATTGGTGGTTTATTTTGGAGTCGGATAAAATATATGGTATACCCTTTTAGTTCTTTTTATGAGTTCTGACGAAATAATTTTGAGTGAATACCAATTGTTTTAATTTGTTTAATTGTTTTTTATCTAGTATAACTGCGAATATTTTTTTTTGTTCTTCGCCAGGGTTTTGTCTCCCTCAAGTTCTGTTTTAAATAAACGGATACTCAACGAGACTTTTACACAACCCCATATTGCCCAAGCTGAAGACAGTTACCTGGAGCTGATTAAAAAAATCAAACAATACCCACACCCCTCATAGGAGCTTCGTTCTTACTCCATTGATGAGAAATTATTTTTGCTATTAGAAAAGGGTTTGAATTCAAATTGAAACTAAATTCGATATTTCTAGTATTAGAGTTCATAAACGAACGGTGGGTTAATATGAGAGTTTTAAGAAAAATGAACCAAATACTGTGGAGGTAAAAGAAACTTCGTTAACTGAACGGAAACAAATTTGTGAGCTATATGTGTAATTAGAAAATGTTTTTGTCTCCAGCTTGAAATTAAATTTGAATTTTTGGGTACGATAGTTTATATATATGAGCTCTGTGGCAAAATGAGTCTTGCGACAAAAATGGACCAAATACTGTGGGGATGAAGGAAACTCTGCTCCTCCTTTTCCGCCCCGCCCTCCCCCCCAGCCCCCCCCCCCCCCTTCCAACCCCCAAGTTGGAAGAAATTCTTGAACTACGTGTGCAATTAGAAAGAGGTTTTTGCTTCAAATAAGGTCTAATTTGAAATTTCTAAATGTAATGGTTCAGAAATAAGAACCGGGTCAAAATAACCGTTCCTTAAAAATTAGCTCAACACGACAGGGATTTGGGGAGCTTCACTCATCATCTTCCTCTCTGGGCGAGAATTTTTTTGTGTATGAGCGAACATTGAACTGAATGGACATCATTTTTAGAATAATATGAAATTCCAACAAGCCGTAGTTTAAAAATCACCCTAGATTTCTAGGGAAAATTGAGTGGTCAGAGAATGGTCGGCGCAGTGGCGAAAAGAAAAAGAAAAAAGAAAAACATTCATTTTCCAAGTTGCCACATGAGATACATGCCAACATATTGGCTTTTAAAAAATTTCTTAATATAAGACATCCTAAAACAAAAGTTCCATACGAGGAGTACTAATTGATAAACCATCCGAGGTGTACAAATCGATTAGCCATACGTACGAGGCATAATAATAAACAAACTATACGGTGTGTACTAATAGACAAACTATCAGAGGTGTACGAATAGATAGACCATACCAGGCATATAATTAGACAAAATATACGAGGCGTATTATAAGACAAACCATACGTGGCGTGCTAATAGTCTAACTCTGTCGAGGGGTAGTTGAATAAGAAATGAAAAAATATCATCTCTTGGATATTTTATATTCTAAGAGATGGCTAACAACTTATAAATAATTCGAATACTACTAAAGAATTCTTCGAAACTCCCAAGTTATTAGTTGAAATTATCGAAGTAAGAAAAAGACAAAAAACGCTATACTGGAGCAGATTGTAACACCATCGTAAATAACAATCAAGTATTGAGAAAAGGTTAGTCACGAAGTAATTTATAAAGAACATCGCGCAACACAGCACGCACATCTAGAAATGCGTAAACAAACTTACACTCAAAAGTGAAATGCATGGCTTGTTCGGCATACAAATATAGAGATAATTTTTGCACGAGCGCTTTATTTCATTTGTCTGTTTATACTTTTAAATTCTTCTATTCACAGAAATGCCTTTCGAGGCCATGATAGATCGATTTATGAATCATTAAGCAAGCGCAATCAATTTGTTTATTTCTGAATTTGGTTCAGTATTAACTGATCGCAGAGCTTTAGGTAAAATTTAATATGTCTTGAGGTTTTGCTTTTTACGCAAAAAATAAAAATAGAAACATATATATGTACATGTGCGTATATATATGTGCGAACGTGTGCATGTGCACACTGATACTTAGACATTCATGTTTGTGTGCGCACACATACACACTCATGCACACAGCTACACACACATATTCATATATATACGTATTGAACATGAATATAAGAAAAATGGTGATGAACATAAAAAATAATATTGCTCTTTCTGCATTTAAAATGACAGTCAAAGCTCAAATGAATCGTAAGAAATGAATTGAGGAAAAATAAGGAAAAGAAATAGGACTTCGAAAAACGTATAAATGAAAGGTTTTTTTTAATTTCCTAGAAGAAATTCTTAAAGAAAACTCAAAGTTACCGTCGAGGAACAACAACAACAACAACAACAACAACAAACATATTTCATATCTTCTCGATATTCTCTGCAACATCATGCGAAAATCCGCTGTACATGGGATAAAATGGAGATACGTTGTAGGCCGGTTACCACTCATGGTTGACAAATATCTACAAAATTTTGAAAGAAATGCGTAAACAAACAAATACTCAACATCAAAATTCATAGCTTGTACAACATACGGAAAGAAAGATAATTTTATCACAATTCATATGTTCGAATTGCGCTTTATTTCATTAATTGTATTTGTCATTAATCCGATTCACAGAGACGCCCTTTGGGGAAGTGATAAATCTATTTTTGAATCATTTCGCCCGAGCAATAAAATTTATTAACCGGATGGTTTTCGCGTAAAGGTATGAAATAGAAACATGTATATCTATTTATGTAGATTTATTTATACCTACATACGTACACACACATATTAATATATACACATATAACCGATTCAGAAACTATGTTACAAACCAGATAAGAACATAAAAAAAAACTACTTTACGCTCAAGTTTACTCAATTCAAACCTGACGTTAAAAAGACTTGGCATCTCCTTAACTCTTGCTGTAAACCGAATAATGCCGATAAAAAGAAAATTGTATATGTCATTCAAGATAATGTGAAATACAATGAGAAAAAAGAAATTGCTAATCTCTTTAACAACTTCTTCGTAAACGTAGGGAAAACTATAGCTGATGGTATTCCAAGTGAACCTACTGATCACCTGGAATTTATGGATCATATTCGAGAAACCAACTCTTTTTTCTTTACGCCTACAAACTCCTTCGATGTAATTACGTGCATAAACAACATGAAAAATAAATCGAGTGGGCTACAAACGTTTCCGACTAAAGTACTTAAAGTTATTGCTGACATTGTAGCCCCGCTGTTATCAAATATTATTAACCAGTCTCTCTCACTAGGCACTTTCCCGAACTCCCTCAAAGTTGCTAGAGTAACCCCTATCTTTAAAAGTGGTGAAAAAACCTGTGTAAACAATTATCGCCCTATCTCCGTACTACCAACTATTAGCAAAGTATTCGAAAAGATTGTGTATAAAAAAGTGTACTCTTATTTTGAACAAAAATCATTTCTTTACGATAAACAATACGGCTTTCGCTCTAAAAAATCAACAACACAGGCTATATTAAATCATTTACAAGTCCTCTATTCTAATACAGATGAAGGAAAGCTTGTCTTCTCTGTATTTCTTGACTTCCGAAAAGCATTCGATTGTGTGGACCATAAAATACTACTCTCGAAACTACACTGTTATGGCATTCGAGGGATTTCCCATGATTGGTTCAGATCATACCTAACAAATCGGAAGCAATACGTTGTCATTGACGACGCAAAATCAGACCCACAGACAATTAGCCATGGAGTTCCACAAGGATCTGTTCTTGGGCCTCTCCTGTTTCTGATTTTTATCAATGATATTGTAAAATCTACATCATTCTTCAAATTCATACTTTTTGCCGATGACAGTACGCTTTCTGCAGTCCTTCCGAACCAAAATCCAGCTATGATTGTGGAGAGTATAAATAATGAACTTCATAAGGTTTCATCGTGGCTCAAAGCTAATAAAATAAGCCTTAATATTGATAAAACAAATTATATTACATTCTCATACAAGAAAGATGTATCTCTCCCATGCATTAAAATTGACGAAGGTGAAATCGAAGAAACCAACTCATGTAAGTTTCTGGGCATCATAATAGATAAACATCTGACCTTCAAAGAGCACATCACTCATATTAGTTCTAAATTATCAAAATCCATCGAAATCCTAAATAAAGTTAAAAATTTTCTGCCTGAAACAGCTTTACTAATGCTCTACCGAACGCTTATTTCTCCATACTTGCAATACGGAATAGAAGCATGACACGGCACTGATAAAAATAAAACTAACAAAATTTTTACTCTACAGAAAAGAGCTGTCAGAGGGGTAAAGAACCTAGAATATAATGCTCACACAAATGATTCTTTCAAAAATTTACAAATACTTAAACTTTCGGATCTCTACAAAATCTCCATCTGTAATTTCATTATCAAAACATTAAAAAATGATGGCGACAATAGCCTTAGACAATTATTGACTGCGCAAACTGGTCATCACGACCATTCAGCCCGAAATAGAAGTAAATTCATGCTTCCTTATTATTCGAAGGCCCGGTCGCAACACAGTATCCTCTTCGTTGGAACCAAAACTTGGAACTCTATACCTGCGGAGATCCGTAAATGTAATTCGTACAAAGTATTCAAAAGACATCTTGAGTCTCACTTCCTATCAGAATACTAGTCGTGTAAGATAACCATGTCAAATCTTACCTCCTACATGTAACTAATGATAATGTAATGATGTAACTTGCTTTGGGTAATCGTTTTAATCTGGTTATCTGCGATCTTGAATCGTTTTATCGAACATACTGTTAAATATAGCCGATTTGACCTATATTGTAAAATACAGCATAAAATATCGACTAAATTATCTCAATGATCAGTCTAATGCGAAACTAGGTTAAGTAAACTAGGTTAAACATTATTGTACACCTTAGAATAACGTGATGGTAGGATGCCCTAGAAGTCGCTGAACTTGTTCGGGCCCACAGGTAGCTATACTCAAATTTAACCATTGTACTAGACTTAAGAATCATTCTACCTCTTTATCACCTGTGGTAAATAAATTGTTTAAAAATCGTTTAAATTGTTTAAAAATTGAAAATAACCTACCCTACACCGAAAATGACAGTTGAGCTCACTGTAATCCTAAGAAATTACTCGGAAAAAAATAACTAAAAGGAAAAGAAGACTTCGAAAAACGTAGGAATGAACTATTTTTTAATTTCTTCATAGAAATTTTCAAGAAAAATCAGGTTACAGTCAAGAACCAACACAACTCTTCAGCATTATACGGACATTTATACATGGGATAAAATGGAGCAACATTGTGGCCGGATATCACATCTGAGTGGCAAACATTTACAAAATTTGGCACAAATAGGTAGATTAAACAATAGTCCAAAGTGGTAATTTTCATTACGAAAAATTAGAGTTTTTTTCGCTCTGAAAGTTCAGTGCTAGTGTGCGCTGAACGCACAGAAAAATTGAAAAAGACTAAATGAAAATAGAAACTCCGGTTATTTTGGTTTAGTATTCGAATACTCCCCAAATTCCGGTTAAAAAATGATTAAAAGTACTTTCAAATAAAAACGACTCGCGATGATTTTCCTGTATGATCAGTTCAACTTTAGTTTAAAATACATGAATTCCTCGCGCGATTTTCGTGCATAAATACGATCCATGCCCTTACAACGAAGTTAGTATAGTTAGCGCTCAAAATGAGACTAAATGTTATAGAAACATCATTTGAGATAAACTTTAGAATATACAGATATCTTGTGTTTTAGAGTTATACAAGTTCAATTGTGCAAAGATTAAACGCTTCAAGCATTTTTTACACCTCCTTATCCAGGTTGTGATGATCAAATGTTTCTTCTAAATGATCAAACACACGCGACCTACGAAAAGGAGCGTATCTATTACTTCGAATTGTCGAAATTGAAGCATTTTTCATTCCCCAGTGAAGTTTGCTACAACATTATGATCCTTCGTATTACCTATATTTTTATAATTTATCAGTTAGAATTCATATACCAAGTGAACAAGAGGGTGCAACGTCTACTTGAGCCTCACAACGAATGTCTATATTCATGAACCTTACAACGAATGTCTAAATTCTTGGGCCTAACCAGTACCAGATAGAATGGCAAAATAAATTAAAATCTACCACTAATTGATGTGTACTTCTAAAAATACTATCTATAGCGGTCAGGCATAAATATAAAGAGGCAAATAATAGAAAATGGATTACTTTCGAAGAAACAGATGAAACATTTCAAAGTTTGGCGTGCACAACGTCAATTAGTAAAATAAAATTATCCTATAGTTGTTAGCTAAGAAACTTACGTACAGTAGGAATAAATTTTTCATTTACTGGGAAGATGTTCTGGGAAGCTGATTTTACTGGGAAGCTGATTTAAAAACGTTGTGGTGTGTAAACTATTAGTGCTAGTATTCCGAAATAGATTTCATTAAAGAGAACAGAATTCAAAGTTTTATTCCGCATTATACAAACAATGTAAGAAACACACAGGTGCATCTGTAGAACTTCAATTTCATCAATTTTAACCGAGTTTATTATATTCAAGAATAGCACAATTAACAAAATTTTGATGTTTGTTTCGATTAGTATATTGAGTCTATTGCTAGCCATGCAGAATGTTGAATTTTTATTAAAATGAAATTTTGCTCATTCCAATGAAATGATTCCTTCCAATCACCTTCTAACACCAATATTTTACAAACTGCAGCATTTTTCAATCAATTACTTTTTTTTTGCGGACACCCTATAGTTATTGTGCAGTTATCACCGGAAGTTCACTTGGAAACGTTTTTCATACCTAACCTGTGAGACTTCTTATGAGAGAGAACAACTCTTGTGGATAATGTTATTTAGAGAGTAATTTATCTTTTATAGGGAAATATTATAACAATGTAGTCAATCTCTGATTTTTTATATATTAACACAGTTGTCATAGATGTCATTTAGTCCTATGTTGTTTTGCTTCTGAAAAAAAAAACGTTGCTAGATTTATTCACTTTTTTCCTTTTCTGCTTTAATGAAAATTGGTAAAACAGCTCGTTTATGCATATCGAGTCTTTTATTTTTCTTTATTAAAACGGGAGCTATACGTTGCATCAAGTCGTTGACGTAGGAAAACGAGTACAGTGCATACACACATTTGTAACTCCCGCGACGCAATCGTCCTGCGAACCAATTGTAGAGAGCCAAGTCCATGATAGCCCTCCACAAGGTGGACGCTCATTGGTTAACCGTCCAGCGTGGTCTGTTGTGATTGGTCCGTAGTGATTACTCCTCTCTTTTTCTAGAACGAGTGTGTTCGTGTTGATTAGACAAAATTTAATAACTACGATACATCTTTTAATAATATTTTGTTAACATTTCAAAATGGGGAATAGGAAAACCGTGCTCGATAAAAATTGTCACTCAAATAATGCGTAAACTTCTGAATGATCTGAGCTATTGTACGTGTTCCATAACATTACTACCGGCATTAGCGTGAGGTGTGCATCGTAGAGTAGCTAGTGTTGTGGTCATCAGTCGGTTGTTGATTGAACTCGAGTGAAGTCGGACGCAATGTTTGGTCTTGACAATAGAATCTTGCTCTTCCTTGGACTAGTGCTTCTGTGTGGTAAGTATAATTTATTGTAATCAGTGAATCAACGTTTTACCAGCGCTGTATATTTCGCAGAAGCAAACCATCACGCCGTAACATGATATATCCAAGCTTTTACGATTATGCATGTTGATACCCAATTGCGGTGATATCATAAGGAATAGTTAATATTAACCAAAAGTAACCATTTTTAAGCGGATATCACTTGTTTCCTATGTTCACGTCTCAGCATATTGACGCTGAAGTGTCTTTGCTCGGGATATTTCGAGTGGTGGCAGTGGATGTTTTCACCATAACCTCAAGCGCCTCGGAGTAAATTTTAGCCTATTTTGCTACAAATTGTAGCATCAAATCATGAGTAATTGCTGTAAAGTTTGTCACTGCCCTGTTTCAGAGTGACTTGAGGATTTGAAGGTTCTGTTACATACAGAGCCTGGTATGACTTTCGTCTATTTTTTATTTCATTAATCTAAAAATTTGAAATGAATATGGCTTGATAGTTAGAGTATGAGGATCTAAAAATCTTATGCAGAATTATTTCTCTTGTATTCTGTTGTTACTTGTCCTAATTTTGGTAAATCTGAAGGATAAGTCAGTTATCGATTTTCCACTTTTTGGTGCCTGAACCTAATTATTTGAATCAAATTAAGGTCAATGTGAAGTTTCATGCAATCACGGAAATTGATAATTATATTCCAAACAATCACTAAAGGAACCCATTTAAGAACGTTTTATAGGAATGACATTCTGCTCGCTGATGCGTTATTTTCGAATAATTGAACTTTGAAGTTGGCCTTCCCGCGCCATAGGAAGCAAGCGTAATTCAATTAAAAACGGAAGCTAACCCCCTATTACAAACGTAAAGAGGTTGGGTCGTGAGGGGTAGCCACAGTTCTTTTAGTGAAAAGTATAAATAAAGCTTCTAAACCACCCATTAGGGTGACGACCGCAATCTTGTTTACATCGGGTCTAACATGGCGACCACCATGGGCGCCGCCATTTTGGACCCGATGTCAACAAGATTGCGGTCGTCACCCTAATGGGTGGGTTAGAAGCTTTATTTATAATTTTCACTAGAAGAACTGTGCCTCCCCCTCACGACCCAACCTCTTTACGTTTGTAATAGCTTCCGTTATTAATTAAATTCCGTTTCACGCGCTCGCTTCCTTTGGCGCCAAGGCCAACTTCAAAGTTCAATTATTCGAAAATAACGCATCAGCGAGCAGAATGTCATTCTTGTAAAACGTTCTGAAATGTGTTTCTTTAGTGATTCCTGGGATCGGCATTATTATTTTCCGTGATTGCATGAAACTTCACATTGACCCAAATTAAACAAGTTTTCTTCTATGCACTTTCCTCCTCAAATAAGTATTTTACGATTTATAGCGGTAGGTTTAGTTTTGTCTTTGAAGACGAATGCACTCGAATAAACAGGTACTCATCGATTTTTGAATTTTTGTTGCTTGAATCACGGTAATAACATCAAAATAAACAACTTTTCTTCTAACTTATACATTTTTTTCGTCAAATGAGTATTTAATGAGGTATAGCGGTAGGTTTGGTTTAAAAAACGGTCAATGTGAAGTTTAATGCAATCACAGAAATTGATAATTATATTCCAAACAATCACTAAAAGAACGTATTTAAGAACGTTTTACAAGAACGACATTCTGCTCGCTGATGCTTTATTTTCGAATTATTGAACTTTGAAGTTGGCCTTCCCGGGCGAAAGGAAGCGAGCGTAATTTAATTAAAACCGGAAGCTAACCCCCTTTTACAAACGTAAAGAGGTTGGGTCGTGAGGGGGAGGCACAGTTCTTCTAGTGAAAATTATAAATAAAGCTTCTAACCCACCCATTAGGGTGACGACCGCAATCTTGTTTACATTGGGTCTAACATGGCGACCACCATGGGCGCCTCCATTTTGGGCCCGATGTCAACAAGATTGCGGTCGTCCCCCTAATGGGTGGGTTAGAAGCTTTATTTATTATTTTCACTAGAAGAACTATGCCTCCCCCTCACGACCCAACCTCTTTACGTTTCTAATAGCTTCCGTTATTAATTAAATTCCGTTTTACGCGCTCGCTTCCTTTGGCGCCAAGGCCAACTTCAAAGTTCAATTATTCGAAAATAACGCATCAGCGAGCAGAATGTCATTCATGTAAAACGTTCTGAAATGTGTTCCTTTAGTGATTCCTGGGATCGGCATTATTATTTTCCGTGATTGCATTAAACTTCACATTGACCTAAAAAACTTCTAACCTACCTTCAATAAATAAAGCTTCTAACCCACCTATTAGGGTTACGACCGCAATCTTATTTACATTGGCTGAGCCGGCTCCAAGATTGCGGTCGTGACCCTAATGGGTGGGTTAGAAGCTTTATTTAAAATTTTGGTCAATGTGAAGTTTCATGCAATCACGGAAAATAATAATGCCGATCCCAGGAATCACTAAAGGAACACATTTCAGAACGTTTTACAAGAATGACATTCTGCTCGCTGATGCGTTATTTTCGAATAATTTAACTTTGAAGTTGGCCTTGGCGCCAAAGGAAGCGAGCGCGTGAAACGGAATTTAATTAATAACGGAAGCTATTACAAACGTAAAGAGGTTGGGTCGTGAGGGGGAGGCACAGTTCTTCTAGTGAAAATTATAAATAAAGCTTCTAACCCACCCATTAGGGTGACGACCGCAATCTTGTTGACATCGGGTCCAAAATGGCGGCGCCCATGGTGGTCGCCATGTTAGACCCGATGTAAACAAGATTGCGGTCGTCACCCTAATGGGTGGTTTAGAAGCTTTATTTCTACTTTTCACTAAAAGAACTGTGGCTACCCCTCACGACCCAACCTCTTTACGTTTGTAATAGGGGGTTAGCTTCCGTTTTTAATTAAATTACGCTCGCTTCCTTGGGCGCGCGACGGCCAACTTCGAAGTTCAATAATTCAAAAATAACGCATCAGCGAGCAGAATGTCGTTCCTGAAAAACGTTCTTAAATGGGTTCCTTTAGTGATTGTTTGGAATATAATTATCAATTTCCGTGATTGCATGAAACTTCACATTGACCAAAATTTTCACTAAAAAAACTGTGGCTAACCCTCACGACCCAACTTCTTTGTTTGTAATAGGGGGTTAGCTTCCGTTATTAATTAAATTACGCTTGGTGCGGTCACTTCCTTTGGCGCGCGACAGCAAACTTCAAAGTGCAATATTTCAAAAATAACGCATCAGTGAGCAGAATGTCATTCTTGTGAGACATTTTTAAATGTGTTCCTTTACTGATTATTCGTAACTGCATTATTAAAATCTGTGCTGCACTGAAAATGCATATTGACCCTTTTAAAGTATTTGGTAGCAAGGCTAGTTTATAATTAAGCCAGCTTGATAGTGCCACCAGTTATGCCTGTTTATTGCTAAATGAGGAATGGCTTTATTGTATTGATGATAAATTTTGTATTCTTTTCATTGCAGAATAACTTTAAAGGCTGGAGAATAACTTTAAACTAAACAGTGCCCTGCATTTAGATTATTTTGTGAGATTGTAAGGTATGAAGAATGTGATATCAAAGAGCAGCCTCAATTGCAGCTTTTACCCTATGCATGATTGATTTTTAAAAATATTTTTGTCTGATTAGCGACTTCTAAATTGTTCAGAAAATAAGATATTTATTCTAGTTTTCTTGAATACTGGGTTTTCCATTTGATTGTGTACCTAAATTGTTTATTTTTGCATTAATTTTGAACCTATCACTCTGTTTGAAAATAGTAATTAAGCATCTGTTTTTGCCAACAATAATCTCAGCAATTTAATCTATCAAACATTTGTGTGCAGTATAGTTGACCAAATAGATGTCAACATAAAATGTTTATATAACCCTATATGGCTAACCAACTATGTAATAAATTTAAAAATAATTGTTACAATGTACTGAGAGTTGGAAGACAATATCTAAGTTGGATGTGACCTGCAGAATTTGTGCAAAAGAAAGGCAGCTGGTAGATCATTAGAAATATTAAAACATCAGGGAGAAACTCAGCATGTAGTATTTAGGAAGAAATGAAGAGTGCTGATTGTAGAAAGCCATGTTACTGAAAATCAGCTGTACAATACTCTAAATCGTGTGTAAATTTCAAAGGATATTTGTTCTGTAGTTTTGAGTACAGTGCCTTCTGACTGAGAATTCATTTTTCTAAAAGGGAAAGGGTGGGGCTTGGGTACTGTTGCAGATGTGCTTAAATCATATTTTTCTCTGAACAGTCAACAGAAGGACTGTAGTTGACCAGTTATTAGTAAAAACTGTCAAGGTTTGCCCTCCACTTGTTCATAAAATCATTGTCAAGGTAGTGCTTTGGGCAACTAGCTTAGTTGCCTAGTGAGTGGTTTATTTTATGGTTGATGAATTATTCTACATTAAATCTTCCATGCACCTAATTTTTTATACATATAAACAAATTAATACATATACTTACATATTTATACATATTACTCTAGATTTATATTTTTAATTTTTTATGGTCACATTTTTTTTGCTCATTTAATAGAGATTTAATATGCACATTTGTTAAACATTTCGCTCCATCAGTTTGACAAATGTGTTTTTTAACCCAGGAGTAAGCACTGCCAGGGCTGAAGATGAGGTGGAGGACATTGGTACTGCAGACAGTGACTTCCTGAGCAGCAAAGATGGTAGCAAGACGGACGATGAAGTTGTGCAGAGGGAAGAGGAAGCAATCAAACTTGATGGTCTCAATGTTGCACAGGTGAGGCATCTTGAAACAATTCTGAGCTGGGGCATGGAGGCAAAGATACTGCCAATTTAATATAGGGATTGCCATGTAGTCTTCAGGCTAAATTTTGAATGCTATTTTGACTTTGGCTTGAGCATCTCTTGACTGTTTTAACTATGCCTAGTTTTTGTTCATCCCATGCTTAGTTTCTATTGTAGAATGAAACATGCAGAGAATCTGCCTCTGTGTTAGTTCCTTTAAAAGTCCTCAATGAAAAGAGTTATTATAGAATTTTCTGCAAATGTCTCCTCAGCACAAATCATCTCAGTTGCAGCAAAATTTCTGTATGTTGTCATCTCATATCCTTCAGTAGTGTTGGTATGTAAGCTATATCTAAAGGCACTGGTGAAGTTTTCTATTTAATGCTGTTGTGTTGGAATTAGCAGCATTTAGAATTGGCTTAACTGTTCTCCTACGCTTTGTGTTTTATGTGGTGGTTGGTTTTTTCAATCAAAAATTTTTATTTCAAGACTTGTAGAACTATTTTTTATGAAATTTTATTTACATATTACTACCTAGTGCAATTTTATTAAAACTTGACCACTGTAGTTGGAGCAGCATTAGAGTTAAGTCATATGTACTCATCTTAACCATAGCAGATGAGTGACAGTGACATGAGAATGAATTTTTTCTGTGAAAAACATCAACAGTTTGTCCACCTTCATGTTGGGATTGGAACATCTTGGTGCATTTTCATATATTTACAGTGGCAAACTTTCTTTTGAATTGCTCAGCAAACTGCTAGCTTTTGCCACACAATTTTAATGTAATTTTAACAATTTTGATTCATTTTTTTTGTATCAATGCAGATAAAAGAATTGAGAGAGAAGGCAGAGAAGCATGAGTTCCAGGCTGAGGTCAACAGGATGATGAAGCTAATCATCAACTCCCTGTACAGAAACAAGGAGGTAAGTTATAGATGAGTTCTTCCCAGGCATTGATTGTACTTGGCCTATGGGTGCCAAAGGAAAGAAAAAACTTCAATTTTACACTGGTAGAGTTCCTGGCATGTAAGAAGAGTCAATAGTTGATTGTACATGATCTGTTCAACATTTTGCAGTTACAGTTTACTGTATACTTTGTTTTTAGAAAAATTTGAATCTTTAGGTGCTATAATAGTCTCTCATTATTCACCTTGAGAGTAGTGATAGGTTTATTCATTTAATGCTACTGATGTGACCATTATTAGTATCAAAATCAGCTGAAGAAATCATTGTAGAACATTTTTTGCATTGTTCAACCTATGCGGATGTAGTCAAGGTAAAATTGGCAAAAGAATTTTAGCTTACCGATCATGCTAAAACAAATTTCTTTCATTTGAAGCTTGATCTATTCAAGTTAAAAAACAAACAGGGTTATTTGACTTGAAATGTAACAGCTATTTTATTGGTGACATCCACTCCTCAAGGAGATAAAAGATATTGTAAATACGTGAATGAGCACTCTTAGGGTAGAATGTGAGGTTCCACGCTGAAGGTCAAGTTGGTCTTCAGTTCAAACAGAATAGGTTTTCATATTACGAAACATCACATTCTCTGCTGTCCTGTTTTTCAGCACTTGTTACTTTCTTCTTTGGTTTGAATCTTGTCTCATGACTTACAGTGGTAAAAAATAGTTTCCAGAGTAGTTGGTAAAAAGTATATCTATTGTTGGATAGTGTAATGAACAAAAAATTGTCCTCACACTAATTTATTAACTACCATGAAACCAAATACGTCATTTTTCATTGTGCCCTTCTTTCCCTTAGGTTACCCCATGAAATCTCCCTCTTGAATTCTTAAACGCTGTTTTTCAGTTCAAAACAGCTTGGTGATAACTCATTTTGAGAATTAGAGAAGGTTTTAACCACAATTTCTACATGAAATGTGAGAGCAAGTCATTAGCAATTAATTGGAGGGTCAATTTTTTTGGTAAAATCAAATATCAGTAACTTTTATTTCAAATTGAGGAAAGTGTGGGAACTTTTCCCCATCCTGTATTTCCCAACTTCCTGTTACTATGCACAGGGCATCTCCTGTGGGAACACACCTTCTGCATTGAAATCTCGTTTCTTAACCATTTTCTAAATGGAGCCTTCTTATGTCCTCTTAGGAACACCTTTGTCATAGATAGGAAAGCTTAATCAAATTTAATCTGGTAACAACTAATGCCGGAAGTTTAGGTGTGTAGTTATTAATCCTATGATGAACTCGATCACGAGTATGAAGCCTCCACTAATAAGTTCCCTGTCAATGATACCAGTACTCTCGTCGAGGAGGTACAACTATCGTAGGTACAGGAATTAGCGCTATGAGGGGAAGAGATCAGATCCTGATCTGAAGGCCAGTTAGGCTTTTATTTTGTTAGAATAAAATGTTTTTTGTTGACCACTTTTTTGTCTTTGTTCACTACTGTCCTTTTTCAGCACCTAATTACTCTCTTCTTTAACTTATATTCTGTTACATAAACTTGAAATTTTCATGTTCTTGTTCACAGGGTGTGGGGACATACCTGGTGTTTGTATTCCACATTCTAACAATTCCATTCTAAATGTTCCTTCTTCTCTTGGAAATGCCTTTGTGGTTAAGGAGGCTTAATCTAACCCATCGGTAAAACAACGATATCATAACTTGGATCTATCTGGGGCACAGATTGCACACACACACACACACACACACCCCCCATGATTTTGTTGATCCTGACAGCCAGAGAAAGGCCTAAACATCCGTTATTTCCAGATCTTCCTCCGCGAGCTGATCAGCAATGCCTCGGATGCCCTGGACAAAATCCGGCTTCTCTCCCTGACAGACAAGGAGCAGCTGGCAGCCACGGACGAGCTCTCAATCAGGATAAAGCTCGACAAGGTCTGGTAGCCAGTCATCTGAGTCTAATGCTGGTGGTTGGGGATGTAGGAGGTACAGTGGCAGCATCACTAATTCTGGGCTGTTTCCTAGTGTGTGAATGTTGTTGGCTACGTTCGTATCATGAACGAAGCAACTTTTACTACTTTTTGACGCCCGCTTAGGGAAATTGAAGTCTGTAGATTCTATGTAAAGGTATGTAAATGAAATTTTATAGAAAAGTGTAAGGCTGAAAAGGACATGATCACTGCTTTTGATTGTGCTGCGTCCAATCAGAGCTTAATTTTGAACACTAAGCAGAGTAAATTGCTTGAGTGAGTAAGATGACCTTTGTCTTGAGCTTGGACGTTTCGTGGTTGTTTGTGAACCAATGAATACACACCCTAATTGTTGATGCATTCGAGTTAGCAAGTTAGGCACAATAGTCACGCATGTTGATATTGTTATGGTTTAAGCACGCATGTTGATCTTGTTACGGTGTGTCAAGCAAAACCTGGTCTGAAAAGCCAGGTATGAAAGTGTGGTCATTGTGGCCTAGTAGTTGAGAGCGTGCGTTTGTCATGGGAAGGGTTGCTTGTTCGATTCCTTGCAATGCCAACTCGGTGGTTCTGGAAGCGAGAACTTGGGTATGAGACCCCACTCGGCCCAGGTGTTGGAAATGGGTTCTTGCTCGATTGGAAGTAATCGTCATTGCATTCTGATGTTAGCTACAAAGCATTTGAAAATTCAATGTTTTGGCTTATATTTGGCAGACTTTATTTGATTTAAATATTTTTAGTTTAAAAAAACCATCGTCAACTGCAAAATGGCTAGCAGTGCGAGTTGATGAAAGATAACTGTGTGAGACGTCTTGAATTGGAGTGAAGGGATGCACATTGCATCGAAGTATTGAAATTGTCGAGTGAATGCCAGTATATTCGAATGGCAAGTAGTTATCATGCCGCGAGTGATAAGTTTTTTACACCGTTTAACGCTGCGACCACAACGTGCACCACTGTGAAGAAACCAAGGTTGGGGATTTCCATTATGCTGTTGATCGACCAGTGGTCACACTCAATTTTCATGAATACTTAATTAAAGCTAAATGAGAGCATGATTCAGTTAATAATTCCTATTTCCAAAATTGCCTATTACAATTGGCTTAAAATTTGAGTTGAATATTCTCCAGTTAAACCACTTGCGGTCAAGGTGTTGAAGATGAGGCTCTACTAATGAAAGCACTTTATTATCAGTATTCTCAAAGCATAGTGGAGTTGGGAGGTAAGAAAAGGCTGTTGTATTGTACATTGGAGTGGGAGGAGTGTGGGAGAAGATGAGTTTAACCAGTAACCAAAGTATGTAGCAGAAATAAAATTCCTCGTTGAAATGTTACTCATCGATTCATGTGATTCGTACAGGAGAACCATATCCTGCACATCACGGACACGGGTATCGGCATGACCAAGAAAGACCTAGTCAACAACCTGGGCACCATAGCCAAGTCCGGCACGTCTGAGTTCTTCACTAAACTTCAGGTATTGAGGCGTTGCACAACATTTGTAGAAACTCCACCTTGTATCAGTTTCATAACAGATGAATTAATTCAGTAAGGCAAGTATGAAGTTCAATTTATTTTTATCTTGAAGTTGTTCTTAATAGTGAATCTTCAAATTGAAGGTATAAAACAGGCATTTATCGTACGATGTTGTTGACGTGAATATTTTGAGTTTTGACAAATTACAGGTTGGAGGATCTCGTACGAAGAAAGCTAAGTAAAAATTGCCTTTTCTTGAGCTCTAAATTCTTAGGGAGAACTTTCTTCTGTCATTCATTAGTTTTATTTTATCAACTGAATTTACAATATAGGTTAAAGTCGAGTAAGGATTAATATTTTTCATTTTAGAACCATCGAGGTTATGCATGTTAAACCTCTTGAAATACATTACCTACCTCGTTGGTGAAGTAACGCATTGCGGTGCACCCTCCAGGAGAACGACGGGAGCCAGTCCGCGAGCGACCTCATTGGCCAGTTCGGCGTGGGCTTCTACTCAGCGTTCCTGGTGGCGGACCGCGTGGTCGTCACCACCAAACACAACGATGACACGCAACACATCTGGGAGAGCGACTCCTCCGAGTTCAGTGTTGTTGAGGACCCGCGTGGTGATACCTTGAAACGAGGTAATCGTCAGAATGCAAAATGCAGCTTCTGATCAGTAAAGTTTTCAAATGTCTTGATTTATTTTGAACTAAAGTTCAGTGTGCGTAGGATCATCATGAGAGGGAAGTTTCTCTAGGGGTTTGTGTTCATGAATAATTTGAAAATTGAAGGTTATACTAGCTTCATATTAATGTAATTTCTCCCGAATAATTTCCCTGTGATTTGCTTGAAAAGATGTGGTTTGGTGACTTTCACTTCTTCATGCAAATGATAACGTTCCACAGAATTTCTTCATGATCTATTAGCGTTATACCTCGGTACGTGTTGTGTAGTCATCTCCAGTGTGCAGTTTTGGACTAGATGTTATGAGTGTACAATATCCTGTAGCAAGTGTGGATGTGCAAGCTTCATTGATTGTTTTGAAGTGCGATGGTTACTCGTTTGTTGCTAATTTTTGGTTCTCAAAACTCGCGATTGATGTACTATCGGATAATTTTATGATCAGCTACTGGCTCACACAGCAGTATTCCCTATAGTAAAATGGCACAGTCTTGAATGATCAGAAGAGTGCGATGTTTAGTTTACCACTCATACCTGATGTTTCTTGTATTTGTGTTGTGATGCAGAAGTGTCTCAAGATGATACCAAAAGATTGTGGTAATTATCAATTAAAATTAGAATTTCCGTCTGCTTGCTAGTTTCAAGGCTTGTCATTAGCAGGTAACTGTGCTTCATAAAATCGTTTTATTTGATCAACTTATGACTTATTAATACTTTGCGCTCCAGGCACGACCATTTCCCTTACGCTCAAGGAGGAAGCCTACGACTTTGTTGAGGTGGACACCGTGAAAACCCTCGTGAAGAAATACTCTCAGTTCATCAACTTCCCAATTTACCTGTGGGAAAGTATCTCGCAGGAGGTCGAGGAGCCTATTGAAGAAGATGAGGAAGAAAAGGCGAGTCTATTTATCATCTCTCATAGTTAGTTTGTTACTCTGAAAATGTCATTTGTTGGCCTCGTTGAGGTCAATTCGGTAATATTGAGCAACTGAAAGTGTGGTGGCAGGCAGTTATGCCTGGAAAGACTTGATTGTTCAGCTATTTTGGGTTGCTGAATTTGGCTGAACATAGTGTATTTTTTTTTTGTTTCTGGCCATTGTCCTATCTCAAGCATGCCCGTGTATAGACAATTTTTTTCGCAATGTTTCGAAGTAGGTAGATAGTGTATGTCGAAAACGCCGAGGAAGAGGCTGACGTGATATCTTCATAGCAAGAATTTGTATGAAATGGTACAGAATTTTAATCGATTTCATCCAAGAACGAGAGAATCTCGGTTACCAAGTTAAACGTGAGTTGCACCCGTAGCATACCTTGCTTAGCTTCTGACTAGCTCAGTTTGTTGCTGTACTACGTGCTGATATAAATGAAGTTTTCGTCAATGAGGTTTGGGAGCTTTATGAGGGATCTGCTTGCGGTGTTCTCATTTCTGTTGGATTGGCAGTCTTTTAATGTTCTTTATCTAAAGATAAGCCATCGCCAAGAAGAAAGTAACGCATTCATTCTCGTCTCTACAGCTTATACAAGGTTTGTCCTTGCTGTGGTTGTGACTTGTGAAACGTCCATAATGGGGTAAAATTTTCAATTCTTGTGCAGGCTGAGGAAGACAAGGTGGACGAGGAGGATGAGGAAGGCAAAGTTGAAGAGGAGGAAGAAGAAAAGCCCAAGACCAGGAAAATTACAAAGACAATCTGGGACTGGGTGCTCGTCAATGATGCTAAGCCTATCTGGATGAGAAAGTGAGTAATTTTGTCATACTCCAGTTGTGTTCAAGGCTTTTGATCATTTCATTCGAGTTCACAAAATTTCTCGTCTGTGGTTGGGCAAATGCGGTATGAGATATTTCTATTGTTCAAGTGATTAATGAATTGGTTCTCTTAATGTTTGAAGTTAGCCTTAATCGTTTCATTGTGCGTCGATCACCTTTAGGGTGGTCGGTAGCGCGATCGATGGCGTTCTGGTGCGGTGAATTTAAGTCCTGAGTTCTAATCTCGTGAGCTCCTCGTACATTTAATCGTTTCAGTGTCAGATGTTGAATTGCTTAGCTCACGATCTTCTTTGAATCCGAATCGATGCTTTTCTACTATATTTAAGGAAGTATTAGTATCAAGATTTCTATCGGTTTTACCAAGGTATCTGAATAACTGTATGCGTATTTGAAGAATTTGTTGTAAAAATCTTCGTGGTGTGTTTTTATGTTGATTGTATGCTGCCAGTTATCATTGCTCATTTACATTACTTTGTTCAGGCCCTCAGAGATCACGACTGACGAGTACCAGGAGTTCTACAAGAGCTTGAGCAAGGACAGCCAAGACAGTCTTGCATACACCCATTTCGTTGCCGAGGGTGAGGTCACCTTCAAGGCTCTGCTGTTCGTGCCGCCCTCGCAGCCTAGCGAGAACTTCAACAAGTACGGCACTGCCACCGACAACATCAAGCTCTACGTCCGTCGTGTGTTCATCACTGATGACTTCCAGGTGCGTGAGTTGCTCAGTTCAGCCTTGCGCCTCAAGACGTCTAGGAATTTCGTACTGGCAGTTTAAGAGACGTAGATGACCTGTCAATTTGGGTGCTGAGAATGCTACATCTCTTTGATCTCAGAACAAGATGATGTTCAGTGTAGTCCGATTTATCGTCTTGTACCTTTCTTAAAAAAATATCATTGATATGCAACCTTTGCAAGAGGTTCAGCTTACGTTTCTGTGTGACGGAAATTCAGTTTACCACTAATGTTGCTCTCAGGGTAAGATAAAACTAATGTGCCCGTGGAAATTAACGCTCCCTAGCGAAATCCGAGGTTGTTACTGAAAGTTGTGTACACCATTCTTTTGTTATAATAAATAGGGTTTTATGCGCCATTTTTCTGTTCACTGCTGCCCTTTTTCAACACCTTTCAATTTCGATATAATTTCATAAACTTCTATCAATCGTGCTGTTAGCGCAGGGTGTCGTCACACCTTGTGCTTTGATTCCCCGCTCTCGTATACCATACATAGTACCCTAGCGCTTGATATACCTTTATTTATGGTTAGGGAGGCATAGACTTGAGCATCTATTAATCTTCTAATGATGTGAGTTTCCCCGCGAATAGTTTTTTTTACATTTTCACTTGCACTCCTTCAAGGCAAGAGTGACTTATAAAATGTCAACCTTAACAGGCCATACATGCGGTTCTTGTTGAAATCGGGTGAAATCTGGATTTCGGTCGGGTATTTAATACGTGTAAGAATTGAATGGCTGAAACTACTGCTTATGAATAATATATAGTATTTGCAAGTCACAAATGGGAATCGAATCAAAATTCAGTATGAGTTACATGTGAGAGCTGAAAGACGTGCTTTTTATGTGGTTGATTTTCAGGTGATTGAGTTGATCTAATTTGGGCACTGCATTGAAGATTTCATTTTTTTTCACCACGTCTCCTATTTAAGCTCGTTTATTGTTAAATTTCAAACAAAATGCATTAATAATTTTTTACGTAGGTAAACGGAAATATCCTATTTGAATCTTCAATAGTTTTTTATTTTAGTGGCATTTTAGAGGCCCATTCGTGGGATTTTACGTGTATTATTCCTGTTTAAATGATTATCCATGGATATTTTGCCAAAAAAGCACGAGTACGTTATGACCATACGCTCAATGACAATTCGTTTTCAGGACATGATGCCCAACTATCTGTCCTTCATCCGAGGCGTTGTGGACTCCGACGATCTTCCCTTGAACGTCTCTCGCGAGACTCTCCAGCAGCACAAGCTTCTTAAGGTCATCAAGAAGAAACTCGTCCGCAAGGCCTTGGACATGTTCAAGAAGCTCGACGACGAAGAATTCGAGAACTTCTATAAGGAATATTCTACTAACTTGAAGCTCGGAGTGCTGGAAGACACGAGCAATCGTAATCGCCTCGCCAAGCTGCTGAGGTTTAGCAGCTCTTCAATGAAGGATGACAAGAAGACCAGTTTGGCAGACTATGTTGGTCGCATGAAGGACAGCCAGGAGAACATTTTCTACATGGCTGGTGCTTCTAAGGAAGAGGTATGCGCGTTTGTTAGAATTTTTGTGAGAAATTTTGCATTCTGATTCAACGTTCTCAATTGTTTGTTTTTCTCGCATTGTTGTACCTAAAAAGAAATGAATCTATTGTTTTTATGGCTGTAGAGAATTGATAACTTAGTTTCCTGGTACAATGTATGAATTCGTTATACTCGTATTTGCGAGGGTGATAGACATTTGGACGTAAAAATATGCGTTTTGGCCAGGAACTGGAAATGTGCTACCTTCGCTTGACTGAAGAGAGTACTTTCAATTAACAATATTAAAGAGCACTGATGACGTAAGTTTAAAACTGGTGGAGGAGACATTTCAGTTATGGGGGGGAAGGCCGCGTTGAGAAGTGGCACTTGGAATTTTAAAATCTGTGCAAAAATAGTTGACGAAAGTGAAGGACTTGTCTCAGCGTTTGTGAAATCTTCTGATCTTTCCTGGAATTTTCACTGTTCCCTTTACCACGTTTTACTGGTACCAAGTGTATTTGTTTATATGTGTGAAGGGAACATTGCTGAATATTGACAAGGATTTGATAGAAGGTACATTCTTACTAGAGTGTATCTAGTCGACCTGCACCTTTACGTGGTGGTACTATTAGTATACCTACTTGTCTTTGATATACATTAGATAATTAATGTAAAATAACAGGCTGACCTCATTTAATTATTCTTGATAGCTTGTTGTAGGTAGAACCAACGCAGGCGGCCCCCCCTACATCGGGGTTTTGTATTATTTTGTTCTTTTATGTAGATTATTAAACCAATATCATCTGAGGAGCTTGTAAGCAGTTACAAGGTGCCCCCTAGCGATTGTGCTAGGGGGAGCCAACCGGGGTCTCCCCAGTACGCGATGGAAACCCATCAATCCCTACCTGCCGCTGACGACCTGGACACTCAAATGGATACTGCTAGTTCTGCTCTAATGCAGACTAACGATTTGCCTCCTCTAAGTGTGGACCCCACACAAGGAGCGAGTGCCGAGACTGAATTAAATAATGGAAAAGATCAGACGAATGAGAGAAACTTATGTAGCGAAGACGCTTCGAGGGCCAAAACAGTGGAAGCTGAGACAACCCGAGAGCCTAACAATGATGAGGAAGCTGCGACCGGAGATGAACAGAGCATCTGGAGAACAATGAACCGACGACAGGTGAAGAGGAGACGACGAGATGACCGGCGAGCGCGTCAGATGCTGAGACTGGAAGGAATGTTCGAGAACTCCATACCATACTATATCAAATATTATACTGTACGATTCCCTGGGGTCAATATCTCCAGAGATTTGAACGTGTTGCTGGCAGAACGCGACATTACTAAGACAATTGGTACTCCAAAGAAAATCGTAAAATCTGGGTATAACAGTCTCCTCATTGAGACAAATAGTACAACCCAATCAGATAAGCTGATGAAACTGGACCGCATTGGCGGAAAGGGAGTAGTAATAGAGCCCCACCGATCACTCAACACTGTTCGTGGTGTAGTCCGAAGCAAGACTTTCGGACAGTGTTCTATGGAAGAACTGAAGGACCACCTAGCTGACCAGGGAGTGATTGACCTGCGGCGAATAGAGCTGAGGAGAGATGGCGAGAAAGTTGTTACCGACACATACATCCTGACATTCCAAAAGCACACGGTGCCAAGAGCTGTGAAATTGTCATCTTGGCACAGTGAGCTTGTAGAAGAATATAAAGAAAGACCGCAACAATGCTTTAAATGCCAACGCTATAGCCACGTTGCAAAATACTGCCGCAGAGAAGCAGACACGTGCTCCCGATGTGGGCAGGAAGGGCACCAAAAAAGCTCCTGTCCTAATGCCGTCCGATGCTACCATTGCGGGCAGCCTCATTACTCAAATGATAAACAATGCCCAAAATATCAAATTGAAAGTGAAATTTTAGCCACTCAACAGAGATTGAAGACCTCGCGCTCAGAAGCCATGGACCTCGTTTTGGAGAAACATCCGGAGCATGAGCGGATGTATAGCGCGGTAGTTAGGGGAGATACAAGTACCCCTGCGGAAGAACCCAACTCTGCAGCTCCTCAGGAATATATGCCACAACAGCCGACTCACACTGAACAAGAACCTGCAAAACCAGAAATAAGGCCAGTTCAGGCAAAAAACAACAATGAACAACCTCCTAACCAAATCACTGCGTGCACTGATTCTACTCCTCGCAACGCTAAATCCGCTCCAGCTACAGCTGATGTAAAATCGAAGGCCACCGATTCAATTAGTACAAGCTCAGGAACTCCAACAGTTGCCGTCTCCCAACCCATCATTTCACCGAAAGGGACGACGCAAAAAGAAATAAATAACGCCACACTCTCTAAGCCCAAGGTGCCTACAGTCTACAACCGACAACGAAAACAACTGGAGCCAAACGGAGAACCCCCTAAAACAGTGAAAGGCCAAAAACCTACGCCGGCTTCTCTCACCAAATACTCTTTCAAGCGGAGGGAGACAACTTCCAGCCTTACAAACCTCCAAGGCTATGGAAGCGACGATGACGATGGCAACTCCAGTAGAAACTCAATGACCTACAAACCGAAGCCTACTGCACCAACCAAGAAACAGCGGACGACATCGCCACCATCAAGAAGCCGAGACCGAGCATCGAGATCAGCAGAAAGCCAAAAAATTCAAGTGATCGGAACCTGAAGGAAAACAAACCAGTACCTCTATTTGTAAATGAATTTTGATTCATTTATTCAATGGAATTTAGAATCGTACCGAACCAAATTCTGTGAACTTAAACAACTCCTCAATCTATACCACCCTGCATGTGTCTGCCTTCAAGAGACCATGCTCCGGGACAGAACGGTGACACCACCCACTCAGTACTCTCTCTATACCTCTGGTGTGACCCGCGCTGATGATCACGAGCGGGGCGCTGCAATATTGATCCACAGGACAATACCGCATCACCGGATTGACTTGCGTACCACGTTGCAAGCAGTAGCACTACGTATTAATCTGCACCGGACATACACCATATGCTCAGTCTACTTGCCGCACATCAATATACAACACCAAGAAGTTGAAAATTTGATTTCCCAGCTGCCTACCCCGTATATTATAATGGGGGACTTCAATCCTCGAAACCAACTATGGAATGACAACGTGGTAAATGATAAAGGACAACTCATGGAAAGAATAGTAAGAGAAAATAACATCTGTATCATGAACGACGGACAACCTACTCATTTTCACAGGCAGACGGGATCCCTCTCTGTCATCGATTTAACACTATGCTCTCCTGACTGCTATATGGATTTTAAATACCATGTTAATGCAAACCTTTATGACAGCGATCACTACCCTATCCATCTCGATCCTGTCCATCCTCAAAATATACAAGCCAGATATGAACGGTATGACCTAAACAAAGGAAATTGGACTCTGTTTAGCAGACTGACCCAGTTGTCAAGTGAGGATATCGACCAGCTGAATGGAAAGAATGTTGAGGATCACACAGCTACTTTGACCAACATCTTACAGCAAGCTGCTGATACATCCATACCTCGCAAGAGCGGCTCTCTACCGCGACCTCCGGTACCGTGGTGGAACTCTGAGTGCGAAATGGCAAAGCGCGAGCGTACGCGAGCTGAAAGAGCCTTGGAAAGATGTAACAATGCGTATAACAGGATCCGATACAATAGAGCAAAGGCAATCTGCCGGAAGACCTTCCTGACAAGTAAACAATCATCCTGGAAAGCTTTCATCAGTAGTATAAATATCAAAACCAGCTTAAACTTAGTATGGAAAAAAGTCCAAAAGCTGTCCGGAAAATTTAAATTGACTCCTACCCCAAAGTTGAGAGATCCCCGTACGAACAACCTGACTGAAACGTTGCTGGAAGCTGCGGAGATGCTGGCGGAACACTTCTCATCAGTGAGTGATAACGCAACCGTCGACGCGTCCTTCACGCGATATAAGGAAAGGTGGGAAGGAAGACCTCTGCGGTTGGGGGGAGACAATGAAGCATACAATAGCCCCTTAACCATGTCAGAACTTAAAACTGCCTTACGCACAGCCAGCGATAGCGCTCCCGGCCATGATGACATCTCGTACAGCATGATTAAAAAAGCCCACGAAACCTTCCTCCCTGCAGTACTCTCTCTCTTCAACAAAATATGGTCCCAGCAGGAAGTCCCAGCAACTTGGTCACTAACAATAATAATAGCAATTTTAAAAGCTGGTAAAGATCCGACATCTCCAAATAGTTACCGTCCAATTGCTCTCACCTCATGCTTAAGCAAACTGCTTGAAAAAATTGTTAACAGGAGACTAGTCTGGTTTTTGGAATCGACTAGGAAAATAGTAAATATCCAATCTGGCTTCCGGAAGAACCGAAGTACCACCGACCATTTGGTGACGCTGTCATCACACATCGCTTCGAGTATTACTTCAAAGAATCACCTTGTTGCCGTCTTCTTTGACCTACAGAAAGCATATGACACCGCATGGACATACGGAATCCTACTGAAACTTCAGAAATATGGTATACATGGGCACCTTCTTGCTTTCCTACACAATTTCATGAATAATAGAAAAATTAGAGTCCGTCTCCAGAATGTCCACTCGTCAACCAAGAGCCTCCGAGGAGGAGTCCCTCAGGGAAGTATCCTCAGCTGCGTGTGTTTCCTTGTTGCCATAAATGATATCGCTGATGAAATTCCGCAGAGTGTCCATCGGCTTCTATACGTAGATGACTTCGTCATCTATGTGTCGGGCAAAAAACCGGAGTTCCTAAAACGACAATTGCAGATCGCTATTAACCACCTCACGCAATGGACAGCAACCACTGGATTTCAATTCTACCCATCCAAAACAGTGACTATGCATTTCTGCCGTACTCGTGGCTGTCTGAAAGCCTCCCCCGAACTTCATCTAAACAATGCAGTGCTACCACATGTTGAACAATTCAAGTATCTGGGATTAATCTTCGACTCGAGCCTTACCTGGCGGCCTCACATCCAATCCCTCAAACGATCATGTTCACAACACATAAACTTAATGAAAGTCATATCCCATACCCAGTATGGAGCAGATCGGCAAACCTTGCTCCGTCTTTATATGGGTCTACTAAAGCCAAAATTGGACTATGGCTCAGAAGCTTATAGCTCTGCATGTGCTACCCTAATGAAATCATTGCACACTGTGCAGAATTCTGCCCTTCGGGTAGCTACTGGTGCGTTCAAAAGTTCACCTATCTTATCTCTCCATGCAGAAACCGGAATAAAACCTTTAGCGTATTACCTGGAAATAAAGATCGTAAACTATTACCTTAGACTGCTCTCTGATCCTGCTCAACAAATTCTCTCAAAAATTCGCTGTGCTTCGGGACGCCTGCATGCAAACGAAAGAAGCCCCAAACCATTTTATGTTCGCCTGCAAACGATACTAAGAAACTATGACATCTCACTGGAGTGCGTGGCTCCGGAAAGCGTCTCCCCCATTGCGCCGTGGGTCTCTCCCCCGATAGCTGTGTGCAGTGAACTGGCTGACCTGCATAAACGACTGCTTGGTGCAGCCCCATCCAGAGCCCTATTCCTCGATCACTTCGTACGTCACTCTGAAACAGCTGTCTTCTTTACCGATGGATCTAGAACTGAACATGGCACGGCATATGCAGCCGTCCATGGGTTAAACATACTAGCGGTCAAACTCCCTTCAGTGGCTTCGGTGTTCACAGCTGAGTTGTGTGCAATACTGTCCGCGGTGCGCGCATCTCGAGCGGTGGATACGAGTATGATCACAATCGTCTCAGACTGTCGTAGCGCCCTACAAAGTATGATAAAACCCTGCAACACCCATCCTATAATAACGCAGATCCTAACGCTGATGACTGAGATCGGAAAACATTATACATTGTGCTGGGTGCCTAGCCATGTGGGTGTGGCGGGGAACGAGAGAGCTGACGAGGCTGCACAGTCTGCCACCCAACGAGAGCGCCAGATACGCAAAGGAATGCCTCGCGGAGACTTCGCATGTGCCTTTAAAAGACTCGTCCATCAAAATTGGAATCATGACTGGCGTGAAGTGACTGAGAACAAACTCCGAGAAATTAAGGACACGACGCAACCCCTCCGAACAAGCTGCTGGACCAACCGGGAGTGGGAGATAAAGCTGTGTCGCCTCCGTATTGGACATACACTTCTAACGCATGAGTATTTGATGAACGGGACTGCGCCGCCGCAATGTCTCCAGTGTCAAGTTACTGTGAGTGTAAAACACATTCTCACCGAGTGCCAACGATATGCTGCACTAAGACGCCGTTACTTCGGTCAGAGCGAGGTGGTGATGAGCGAGTTGCTGGGAGACTCGGGCCCGGTTGAATTGGGGGGAGGCCTCTATAGGTTTCTCCAAGAAGCTGACTTATTCTATGTAATCTAATTTCCCATGAGTTCTAAATTATAAAGACAGGCAAATTGATAGTGATGCCATTTATAATTTTAGTTTGAATTGTGCTTGAAATGTAATATGTTACTGCGACTCACTGTGCGGATCACTTGTTAGGGGTAACGGTGGTTAAACAATTACAATAATAATAATAATAATCTGATCTTTCCCCGCGAGTATTCGGATGTGCTGCGGTTCAGGTGGGTGGGTGGATTACGGTTTAGCCATGCGTTTGTATCAAGGTTAATTTTTTTATTACGCCTGCTCATTTAGCTGTGGAGGAAGCATTAGATACTAATGCTTCAAAAAAAACTTTTCTGCATTGTCAGGTGGCTACTTCCCCATTCGTGGAGCGCCTCTTGAAGAAGGGCTTCGAAGTTCTGTACCTCGTGGAAGCCATTGACGAATATGCCATTAACGCCCTGCCTGAATTCGAAGGCAAGAAGTTCCAGAATGTGGCCAAGGAAGGTCTGTCACTCTCGAGCAGCGAGGCCGCCAAGGAGAGGACTGAGGAGCTCAAGAAGCAGTTCGAGCCCCTCACCACGTGGCTGGCCGAGGAGGCGCTCAAAGAACAGGTATTGTAATGCAGGAATAGCGTGGGGATTGTGAGAACTGCTTACTTCCAACCATCACTGATGAGAGAGTCTGGAGACTGAATATCTTTGTGTTGAAGGAGTATTATTCTAATATTAGCTCTTGCGATAAAATTGTCTCTTAAAGAACTTCATTTCAGTAAAATTGTTGTCTCGTTTTGAAGACAGCATTGGTCGCATTATGAGAAGAAAAGATTTACCTATCCCCATCATATCCGTCCGTAACTCGCGTACCTTGGCTAGCAATAAAATCATTGTATGATGAAAACTGGCTGTGCAAATTAATGTTTTGAAACTTTCAAATTTTAGCATATCAGCCTCAGCGTGGTGCATTGGCGCCTCTGGATCATTAATATATTCATGTTGTGAATGTAGTTTCTAGACTTCTCCAGTGTGAATGTGTTCGTTTCTACTTTGTTGGGTGTTCAATTTTCCTCCTCATACGGAAAAATCTAAAGGCAGCAATTTCTATTCTCACTTTTCTCGTTTACATCGAATGAAAGATAGCAGTCAATTCCTTAAACTCGCGCAATGTAAACTCGATTGGTTGTTAGAAGTTACTATAGTTGGTTCAATCGTTATCATGTAGTGTTGGATTGTAAAGAAGAGTACTCGATAAGTGTTAGTTCGCTACTTCAACTTAAAATTTTCGACTGTTATCATTTTCTATGTCCATTTGCAAGGTATTTCTGCGGATACCTTGCAGCTATAGTTGGGCTGCGTATCTAGCTAGGGTCAATCGATTTCATAAGAGCTTAAAACTAAAAAGCATTTTGAGGCATGGCCGGATGTGTCGAGAGCCTCGCGTGCTGACAAATGAGAGCCGCTGCGCTAGATTTCCTTTTTCTGTGACTCCAGGCTGACGAATTGATAGCATATTCGTAATTTTTAATTTTATTTCCTTGAACGACTGAGCGTTGGCACGAATGACAACACTCCAAATTTCTTCATAAGAATTCACTGACCTCATGTGAGCGAGATGCAAGTACGAGTATATATCTTCGATGTGGACTAAGCATCATACTGTACATTGGGCTGCTATAATAGCGCCTAATCATGGTTTTTGAATAAACATGACACTTATGAGGCAATAGGTTGAAGAGGTAGTTTAGTTTTGTCTAATATTTTGGGGACTCGCACCGCCAATAGGTTGCTAAAGCTATTCATGGTAGGCATTCGTGACGTGGATCTTGCTAGTCCACTTATTTAATAATTTTTTTGCGTATAGTTTCGGGCTTTATGATCAGCGAATCGCGTGGATACTCGCGCACTAATTTTAAGGTATAGAAATACGTAGAATGTCTCCATTACGAGTAATACATCGGGATTGAATTTGAAAACAGTCTTCTAAATCATACCCTAGCAGTCAAAGCAATCTATTCCATTGGTTTTTCGTTACCAACTTGGACTAGCATTGAAAAGCAGCCCTCGCTATCTGTCGAATACCATCATTTTGCTAACGACGAGCTATGTCAGGTTAACAAATGTGTGGTGAGCGAACGGCTGACTACCTCGCCTTGCGCTTTGGTCGCTTCTTCCTTCGGGTGGACTGGCAACATGGAGAGACTGCATATCTCCAACGCGCACCAAAAATCTGAGGATGTTTCCAAGCAGTGAGAATTTCTCACTTTCAATTTTTTTCTGGCTGTCTTGTTCGGTGCATGGTTTCCTGTAGAAACGCCTTGCTCAGCATTCCATATTTCGTTCAACATTGTGCTAGATTGTTGGCAGCGCTATAGAAAATGAATGCGTGAATTGGTTTTAGGTGAAATTGCTACGATTTGTACTTTTTTGCGTTTCCTGTCATTCCTCGATGTGCTCGTGTGAGACTTGCACTCAAATACGAGAATGCTGGTGTTGTGAAACCTTCACATTTTTACAAGCACGAAATAATTAGTCACGGTTTGCGCGTTACACGATTTTTAGTGCGTGTTAATTTTTTGATACGATTTTAATTTGCATTTATTTTAGTTGGTTGCGTTCAAGCGTGCTTAGACAGGAGTGTTTGTTCTTGTACTGCTTCCAAATGTCGCTGCCGGAACGAATGTTCAAATTCCGTATTGCTACGAATGTTTCCATTGTTGCACTGCCGTTCTCATTTTTACTGCGCACCACCTTATGTGCGCATTTCTTTTTTATGGTTCAATTTACTCTAAGATGCCTGTTCCTGAAACTTTTCTCTACAGATTTCTTCAATGTGCAGTCATTGGAGTTTACCCTATCATATTTTTTCTGGGTTTTCTCAAGTTAATCGATTCTCGACACGAGACCTTTCATTTTAGGCGGATCATGGGTAGAGTTCCCTCACTATTTTTCTTTGACTCAAAGTGATACGTGTTTGCCAGTTGAAAGTTCTATTGGGATAAGTTCAAATTGACTTACTTTTCCTTGTGCATCTGTTGCTTATGCGCTTTTTTCAGTAGAAAATATATTGTATGTTCAATGGACTAGTAATTTTTCATTTGTAGGAGCCAGCTTTGTCAATAAAACGAAGTTCAAACCACATTCATTGCAGATCACACAGTGTTACAGGTCACGAATTATTGACTCCATTTTTGTTTATCTTCCGTCTAGACCCTCTCATGTAGAAAAAGGCACTTCACGTTAATTTTTCATTGTAAGTAAAGGAAGCGTATGATACTACCGCATGATACTAGGACTAGTCCAATATACATCTCAATCGGTTGTCATATCGTCAAGATGCCTCTAATTGAAACAAAACAGATATTTAATTGCAGTGGTGCGTTAAGTTCGCTGAATGGTGGTTTTAGACGCCGTTTGATTAGTGCTCGCGTTAAAAGACGCAGAACGCTCAGTTGGTCGCTCCTTGTAAGGCCAGTACTGCTGGACAGGTGTCGCGTGTAGCCTAGCCCTACGATGCGTTGCACGTGGATGGAGATTTACAAAATTCGGTGCCCGTCAAATTTTGTTTCTCTGCTTTGACTGACCAACTGAATTATTGAAGTGTATTTTCCTATTACTTTTCCGCAATTTCTAGACTTTTTTTCGTAGTAGTCACGGCAGAATGGTTATTGGCTGACCATAGAAATTTTATGGCTTAGTTGTGCGTTTTTCTCATTTCCCTTCTGTTTGGCCTTTTGATATTTGGAAGGCATCTTGCTGCAGCGTCTTTAGTATTGTATTTTTTAAGCTTTTGATGTACTCGGTTATTGATGCACCTCAAGGGTGATTGTGCACGTAAAGTCTTGCACGTTTTGGGAAGTATTACCCCACGTGTCAGCGTAGAAAAACTTTCCTATGCGTTTGATTCAAATGCACCTTTTCTGGCTATTTCTGTCATTTCTTTGTTCACCCTCATCACCAGCGTGACCCGTTCTCTCAACATTAGGGTACGATGTCAAATCTGTGGGTTGGTTTATGGGTTGCACTCACTAATGTTGCCTGGTGTGACGCGAGTCCAGATCTCGAAGGCTGAGGTGAGTGAGCGGCTGGACTCGTCGCCGTGCGCCCTCGTGTCTTCGCGGTTCGGCTGGACCGCGAACATGGAGCGCATCGTCTCCGCCCAGACCCACAGCAAGGCTGACGACGTCCAGAGACAGTGCGTTCTTTTGTCCCCATGCGCTCGCGATAATTATAAACTTCGTAACACAACGGGTTGTCTTCTTCTGTTGGCTCTGATCGAGTCGCTACAAGAGCTTAAGCTCCTACTAACATTTCTAACCAAGTTGTCTTCTGTGTGGTATATCTTTAATATCTTGTGCTGTCCTGTACGAGCTCTTCCTAACTGCATGTAGATATTAGCTTGGGCTGGGTTGATTTGTCTGCAACTTGAAGTACGTTTGTTCTTTTTATAACAACTTCAATGCACAAACTTGGTCACTAATTTGGAACTGAGATACGCTGTTAAGTTACCTTGCTGAAATAAAAAAGCTTAGAGCTAATGAATTCAAAAGCACGTACCTCCATTTTTGGGGTGTCCTTTGCTGCTTATTCACTGTTATAAATTTCAATGCATTCCGTGACTGTTCTTTTCCCTTTTAAAATCAGCGTAACTATCACTCCGAATCAGACGACGTTAAGAGCGCCAAACAAGTGAAATGGTAATGGTTGTCTATTTCTTCTCTTTGTTCTTGTGGGCAAAACCACAACACATGAAGCTATGTGGTGGTGCTGCTGCTCATTTTTCTGCTTTTTCCAATACCCTCAGGGGAATAAAACTATTGTATCTTGAAAAACTGGTGCTCTCAGAGAGAGGGTAGGCCTTCCTTCTGTTGAAATAAAATTGGTTTTCTTGTTCAGTTACTGATTATCTTTTTTCTCCAGCTCACTACTGTTGTGTGTAACTGCTTTCTTCTTCAACTTATATCTTGTTTCATGAACTTCTTTCTCAACTACTTACTGTTTCTATGCACCTTGTGCATAGATTTGTCGACTCCATACTAAATGGTTCCTTCCTACTTCCTCTCTTTGGAATGCCTTTGTTGCGGTAAGGGAAACTTGAAGTAACATCTAATCCTATCTGTTTACTATGAGGCCTATTCGCTTGACTGTCTACGTCAGCAGATCCTTCGGTAATTGCTTACTTGCACTTGGTGATCGAACTGCACTTCCACTCACTCTGTAGAAGCAGTGATGAAATTTTGAAGTCGAATAGTGATTGGTTTTGAAGTAAGCGGTTGAGCTTCTCACCCTTATGGCATGGGGTACGAAATTATTTTCACTTGAACGAAGTTGATTTAGCTTACGTAGAAAAGTTTGAAATGTTTTCTATTCGGAAAGATGTGAGTATGCTTTTCGTTTTTTGGATTGATAGATGTTCATGGTATCATTGAAGTTCCAGTGTGAAACCTTTTGTTATATGCCTCTCTAGATTATGGCAAGTTGTATCCTGAAGACTAGACTGTTGCCCGTGTCTTGTAATTCCTGCTATCTGATGTCTTCCGACAGGTGAGGGCCATTGATGCTATAAAACAAGCAATTGCGTTGAATTACGCCTGCCGTTCGAAATACGATCGGTCACAAGATAACAACAGAACGCCTTATGGAGAATTTGCACTTGACACTGTAGTATCTTGATATTTAGAAGCAGCTATTCTGCTGGTATGGGCCAGTCTGTAGTGGTGTTATGTTGGTATCCCTGTGGAAAGTTTCGATAGTCATTGCATCGCATAAGCGTCAGACGTGGATGTAAGTGAATCGCACGCTTGTTCATAATCACTCCCGCTCTTCTCAGAAGTGCGTAAAATAGGTTATTGAAGTTAGTACATTGTCATGTCTGAGGCCACTCGGGGAGGATACTGTGGACTCAGCCATAGACGGCCTTGCGTGACTTGAATATTTCGTGCTCATTTTCCTTTTTTAGTTTTTATCCCTTCATTTTTATCTCTGGATTTTCTTCCTCTTCATTCTTCACGTGTTTTTCTGCACAAAGTATCATTGTGTGCTCTCACATTCGAATGCGAACAAAATGATTCCTTCTCTTTGTTTCCTTCTGATTGTTTTTGGCGTGGCTATAAAGTCTGAAACTAATTGAACGCAATTATAATTCACTAAATGTTACTGATTTTTTTGGCGCCTCTTGAATTGATCACTAATTTGGCGAGTGTCCATTTCCATGGGGCAGCGAATTGTGTTCGTACATCTACTTAACTGACGCGAAAGGATTTTCTTCGCCTATAACTAGCTTTAGCTCTAAGATTGTGTGTGAATCGAATATTCGTTTGAGGTGCTCTTGTACTTTCTAAAAACTTCTGCACATAATCGTTTGTTCCATTTTTGTATGTTGAATGGTTATTTAGTAACTTATTTCGGCTTGCACTTATTCTTCGTTGGCCAATTTCTGGTTTGATGGAATAAGTACGCTTTTGCTCTACTGAACGTATCTGCAGTTGCATGGAATAAACGGCTCCTTCACATGCTTTTATTTTGCCACTTGCTGTTCTCATTTTTGTGCTTGCACTTCACATGTTTTAAGGCTAGATTAGTGTGATATTTGCACAGCTAACTTGAAGTAAATTTATTATTTCGAATTTCATATGGAGTTTAAATTACTAGTCGTGTTAGATATGATTTTCTGAATTATTAAAATGTTCATGCAATAATCTATTGGAAAAAAACTTTTGTGCGTAGTCTGAAGCTTCTTTTTATCAATGTTGTTATATTTCTCTCGCGCCTTTTCTCACAGCTTTGAAAATAGTGTATCAAGTTTATGTTGGCTTTCAATGTCTTATTTTGATTTACCAGATTTTACCTGAACCAAAAGAAAACTCTCGAGATCAACCCCCGGCACCCAATCATGAAAGAGCTTCTCAAGAGAGTCGAGGCGGGAGAGACGGATGAATCCACTGTCGATATCGCCAAGATGATGTTCAGAACAGGTATGGTTTTGAGTTCCTTTTTATTTTAAGCTCCCCTCAGGGGGATACAGGTATTGTATCTATGGGAATTTGCGCTCCCAGGGGGACTATGTGAGGGCCTGAGCTAAAGGTTAGGTAGGCTTCCTTTGCTTGAAATAGAATAGGTTTCTGTTTTGTTACGGACCATCTTTTTTCGGTTCACTGCTGTCCTGTTTTTCAGCACCTACTACTTTCTTCTTCAACTTTTTCTTGTTTCATGAACTTTTTTCTTGGCTTCCCGTTTCTGTGCACCTTGTGCATAGATTCCGCGTTCTCTCAATTCCATACTAAATGGTGCCTTCCTCCTTCCTCTCTTAGAACATCTTTGTCGTGCAATTAAGAGGCTAAAACTTTCTTATATAATAAGAATTATAATTATTTATTTTAAACTTATTTTTCAAGTGTCTTCCATAAATGCCGTATCTTAGTAGATTTCTTTGAATTTCTTTGCATTCAAAGTTGTGGATCACGATCTCCGGTTCGAGTGTCTTTCCAATATGGTTGCAAAATTTTTAGTGTTTTAGGCACCTTAATGTTAGGCATTCGCTTTGGTGGATTACTATGCTTCTCTTCCCGCTGAAAATATAAATTTGACTGGAATTAGACTGTCCTTTACCAGGTCTTCTTTAGAGCTCTCGTGCTAATGAAACTAGTTCTGTGTGACTGGCTACATATCCCATGTTCTAATGAAACTCTCGTTTTGCAGCAACACTTCGGTCCGGCTTCATGCTTAAGGACACCGTAGAATTCGCAGCATCCGTGGAAGAAATGTTGCGCTCAACGCTTGGCATTGCGGCGGATGAGCCCATTGAAGAAGAGCCGGAGCTACCGGAGGATGACGCTCAGGAAGACGTGCTCGACTCTGACGAAGGAGAGGAAGAGGTGATTGATGATAGCGGCGAGTCGGAGGAGATGCATGACGAGTTGTAGAAATATGTCGAGGTGTATCATTTGTAGACGAATTGCTCGTCATCTAGTCCGTGACATTGACGATACGCGGGCTGGCTCACGTAGATGAATTTTTCGTATGTCATGCATCATGAAATACTATTGAGGAAATTTACGGATCGTAGATATTCACCTTGCGGGCTAATAATTCATAGTCTTGCTATGAGTTAGGCGAGGTAACATGGCTGATTAGGGCCTATGCTCGGAAAATTCTCAGTTTACATCAGTAGTGATTGTTAGTGCTGTAAGAACTTAATATCGGGTCATCAGTAAGATCTTAGTTGTCGTTGCATTCGTTACTTGAATTGACATTTTCGCTGCTTAGTTTTAGAATAAGTAAAATTCATGTCGTACGATGTTGCAAGGTACCATTCTTCTCGAACCGGTTAGCAGATGATGTTCAGAGTTAATTGTAGGAATTCATGTGACTTGCAATAGCTTCTTCAAGACCGTTAGCGGGTAATAATTTTTGCTGTTGCTGTGTACTTCCTTTAAGCACATCAAAATAACTGTACTCCGATTTATAATCAGATTTTGTTCATCACACCTCTTAAATGTTGCGAGACCTTTGTGTTCGGGCATTACAGGAATGCTTCAAGTGAGCGCTCCTGGCGAACCAAATGCGTTGACCGCTGGTCCGCCATTGTGGGTCATAAGTTTCCCATCATTTGTTGCATTAGCATTCATCATTTCATGTCGATTTAAGGAAGGCACTGATCAAATTTCTCCTTACTCATTCCCGTATTTAGAAGACGCATAAGCTGTGAATGAGCGATTGGAAGTAGTTCTCTTTAGGGAGACCTCCACAATCATGAGATATGAGAAGTGTGTGTGCGTATTTTTAGAATTCACTGTATCGTTCAGATTGTCATCGACGTCAAACGTGCTGAGTAGTTCTGCCGTGTAGATGTTAATCTTTGGAAGGCTAGCTATTTATTGTGAACGCTGAGGCAAATGTCAGACCTTCAATTCGGAATTCAATTTCTGTAATGTTAATATTTTTCATAACTTTCAGTCTTCGTCAAATCAACCAAATTTGTGAACGATCAACGAATTGACATCGTTTTGTAGCACAGTCTGTTTTTTGGGTAATATGTGTGAACGTTATTTAATTACAAAACAAATCAAAAACATGCTTTCGTTTGTTACCCCCTTCCCCGGCAGAAACGTGTATACTGGTTTTCACAAAATGTTCGATTTCCAGTCGTCGACGAGTATACTCGTCTGAAACTTTACCCTCAAAAACCAGCTACATACGTATATATATATATATATATATATATATATATATATATATATATATATATATTTAAGCCTTTGTAAGCCATTCTACGTGTGGAACGGGTATTCTCGTCAAATTGTACGCCTGGCAGAGGCGATTTGGTAGAGCTGTGGGATTTCAAGGACATTGTTACTAGACTTGCTCCGACAGCCATTGACGTCGAATGGGTGTTGTTTGTATCCACATTTCCATTCATTTTTTTGTAGCATTTTCAAGTGTTACACCCCAAATGTCTAGTTCAACGGAAGATAGTGAATATGAACATTCCCTCAGAAGCTTGAATACTTCTGATAACTCTGCCAGTTCATCAGACAATGACTATTTCTCGACATCAGACAATGACATATGACTCGTTTTTGCCGACAAGTGTATTTTTAAAATAAAAAGTTGACCACTAAAATGGGAAGAAAAAAGAACTACAAACTGTTCTCATTACCAGCATCAAAAATACTACATGAAACCATAATGAAAAAATTAGTCTGAAAAAGAAACCTTTTAAATAAAAAAAATTGTTGGGAAAGGGGTTAACCTTCCTTGTTAGTGCAAATGTTTTACCTAATAATCTAATTTGACACTTGTTGGTGCATTAGAGAAAATTAACCTTGAAATATTTGTTGAGCTGTTAGTTTCCCTACCGCTCACTATTAGTTACTGAATTAACCTGAAGGCCACCTCGAGTCAACATTAATTTTCTGGTGGAGAGTTACGAACAGAATTTAATTAATGCGTTTGGGCTGAATCATAACATACAAGCAGTCCTTGTCCAACACTTCATTGTTATCTGGGCATAAACAGCAAATGTGCTAAAATTAGTGATTTTGAACTGGTGACCCCTCGGGGGGGCTAGAACTATTGTATCTATGGGAATTAGCGCTCTCAGGGCGACAATGTGAGGGCCCAAACTAATGGTTAGGTAGGCTTTCTGTTTGTTAAAATAACGTAGGTTTTTGTTTTGTTACGGACCATTTTTTTTCGGTTCACTGCTGTCCTGTTTTTCAGCACCTACTACTTTCTTCTTTAACTTTTTTTTGTTTCATGAACTTCTTTCTCATCTTACGGTTTCTGTGCCTTTTCTGCATAGATTCCGCTTATCCTTAACTCCATACTAAATGGTGCCTTCTTCCTTCCTCTCTTTGGATAGCATTTATTGCGGATAGGGAGGCTTACACTAACTAATAATCTAATCTATTGTTAGATCTATGTGTGTATATCTACCTCTGGAGGACAAGAATAACAACAACAATAATAATAACAATAAAAATACTAATACTAATAATCACTGAAGGATGGAGCAGGTGGGTTGGACTCAGAGTGTAAAGAAAAGGATGGAAAGAACACGTTCTCTTATAATCAATGGAGAATCGTGGAACCAATACTGCTGAATAAAGTACTGTTGGAATGAGCAAGATTGAGGAACAAGAGAGTATCAAGCTGGCGGTGCTGTTGGTGCAATCCGATTAACTTGCAGGAGCAATAACCCCAGCAACAAAGGACAGCCTCAAGAAAGAGGAAAATACGCTGCTCTCGTTTTTACGAACAAAAAATACCATCCTATATACTTTTCGGTTGCATTCGAATAATAAATAAACGAACTGTCGAACCATTTAACATAAAAGATGAAATAAAACAAAGCTGAAGAAACGCCTAAGATCTTGAGCATGGTCTGCGAGAGAATGAATGTCGAGGTGCAAGGCGCCGTGTTGGCAGGGGGGATTGTTAACCCGATAGCGAGGAAGGTGTACCGTGCCGGACGGCACAAAACTAACTCAATGACTTGACTTGAAATGTATCGGTGATAATGACGTTGCCGTTATTGAGAAATTTAGGTCTGCTGTTAAAGATTAGATTATTGGTTTAAGCCTCTATGCTCAACAAATGAAATCCAAAGAGAGGAAGGAAGAAGGCACCATTGAGTATGGAGTAAAGGGAACGTGGAATCTATGCAGAAAGGGCATAGAAACAGTAAGATAAGAAAGAATTTCATAAAAAAACAAAGTTCAAGAAAGTGGTGGGTGTTGAAAAAACAGGACAGCAGTGAACCGAAAAAAAGTTGGTCCGTAACAAAACAAAAAACCTATGTTATTTTAACAAAATGAAAGCCAACCTAACCTTTAGCTCAGGCCCTCACATTGTTCCCCTGGGAGCGCTAGTTCCCATAGATACAATAGCCTGCTGTTCAAAAACTGAAATGTAGAGCAGGGATTCCCAAACTGAGATGCTCGTACTCCTGAGAGGTGCGAGAAAAGTCCATTTGAATAATTTGGATATAGGCTATATGTTGGCATTTCTTTTTCAGGGGGTGCGAGGTTTGAATAAAATTTCGTTAGGGTTGCGGGGCGAAAAAAAAGGTTGGGGACGCAAGATGTAGAGGACGCCATTAAAGAGACCATCATTAATCATTAATAAACCGAGGTATTCTGAAACAAACTTCTGTTAACATATGTACCAGCAATCGACTGTCTCATACAGCTTCTATGTCCTTTAAGAAAGGACTCCAAGGTGTACCCAATACCCATCTAATAGTAAGCTGACAAGTTTCAACTGTAACTCGTTTGAACACACTGCTGAGCGATGTCGCAGCACCTCAGTTGTGTGCAGGTGTACTGATGTGGCACTTTGAACTGCATTTTTGATCAGCGGAAGTGTGTTCGCAGTGGAGGACCTCGCACAGCTTGTATCATCCTATGGGACAACGAAGTGGAGGAGAGATGTTAACGGCAGGTCATAGAAAAGGAAAGTGCTATAAGAAAAACTAAACAAGCTCGGCCATAGTGAGGGCGGGTGGCTGGAACCCCACCCGGGGGTTCTAGCTGCTATCAATGAAATTAAACTCTGGATAACCTCCATGCATTGTCAAGAATATTGATATGCACCAGATTTTTGTGTCTCGCTTATCAGTTTTGCCTCGGCGTGGTTGGTTCCGTAAAGTCCTCGGTGGATAAAATTGAGCTTACGGGCTTAAATTACTCATAATATTGCTATGAAATCATAATTGCATCAAGACGAGGGTTACTTTGGTAAACTACCAAAGCGACAACTAAATAGTCCTTGACCGAATTGTCGTTAATTGAGTTTATTATAATTATTAACCAATTGAAGAGGGTGTGCATGAAACGGAACGAGTACTCTCATCTGACAATTTTATTCTTAGTTTCGATAACAAAATAAACGAACCCCCCAAATAGAAATACCGCCTTGGCTGCGTGAAAAATACGTTACTCAACATCTAGGAGGTAAACTTAAGGCAATAAGGCCCCCAAAAAACAGACTGTATTTACTGATGGAGTTTCAGATGCAACACGGCGTTGTAAAATGAAGCTGATGCAATTATACGGGGAACAATTTGAAAACCATTTTCAGTTCAATTTTTTGTCGGGTTAGATATTTGAGTCTATTTAAACTAAAATTAGCATGCTGATTCCAAATCTGTAGCAAGTTTTTTCTAGCATGTCTAGTTCTTTCTCTTCAGCTTACCCACCCGATAAGCAAATTTTTACTGTTAAGCTGTAGTAAAAATTACCAGCTCATTCCGATGTATCTCATCTAGAGCTATGTGGGAGGTAGTTTGTAGACTGTTACCTTTGCTCAGTGAAAACAGAATTTTACAAGAAAAATACAAGGAAAAAAGGACATCCTAACATACCGTTGCTGAAAGACCAATGCCTCATTCATCTGAAATTAAAGTGCCAGCAACAACTACCTCCTCGAGAAGATCTGAGTGATGTTGAAGAACGTAATGACAGCAATGATGCTGAGTTTGACATTCACGAAGAAGTAGTTCATAGGGGATTCGATCACGAGCTAATGGTTTAGCACGGGATTTGGGCCTATTTAAAAAAGCTTCAGAAATACTAGTACCAATACTGAAAGAGAAAAACACACTTGAAAAAGAAGTGATGGTATACTTTTGAACTAGAGAAAGTCCATTCCTTCAGTACTTTCGAAATAACAGCAGTTTTGTGTTTACTCATAACATCCTTGGTCTACTGAAGGAATTAGGGCTTTCAATCTACAATCCAAATAAATAAAGACTTTATTGATAGCTTAAAGTAGAGCTTTAAGTGCGTCCTGCCACTCAATGGCAGTCTATTTGGTGCAGTCAGTATTTGGCATTCGGCGTGTCATCAGGAAAAATATGTTAGAGTTATTGCCATATGACAGTTACAATTGGATAATTTGTGTTGACCTTAAGATGGTGTTCGCAACGTGGATGCACTAAGTATCCCTGCTTTCTCTGTGGGTGGGATAGCAGAGCTTGAGAGGAGCGTTGGGTTGAGACAAATTGGCCTCCGAGATTTGATCTCAAACCTATAGATCCTAACCTTGTACATGAGTCAATTGTTGACAGGAAGAATATAACATTCTCACCTCTGTACATAAAACTAGGTCTCACGAAACAATTTGTGAAGACATTGGCAACTGATGGCGATTGTTTGCAGTATATCATTTTGGATTTTCTGTACGGTCAATCGAACAATCAAAGCCAGTGTGCTTGATGGTCCCCAAATAAGACAGCTCATCGGAGATATACACTTCATCGGTACTATGTCAGACCTTGAAAAAAATGCTAGGCAATTATTCAAGGACGTCATCAAGAACTTTCTCGAAAATTCACGTTCAAGTCACAGAAATTGTTCAGAAATTATTAGAGAGCTACAAAGCGCCGTGGTTCTAACATGAGTAATAAATTACTATTTTGCATTGCCAGCATTCCGGAACAGTCTGGCAGACTCAGCGTTCTACAGTGAGAAGGGCACCATTGACCTCTTCTTGAGGTATATATATTACACGACGATACCACGCAGCGTTGAGGTTGTTGAGTGTTCTTGCGAATGCGGCGATCTGTATGAGCACAAAACCAAAACATCACCATTGAACCAAAGCTAGAATTCAGAAGAAATGAACTGCTTCTTTGATTATCTATCGCAGTAATCTTTAGCAAAGTTATCTGCAAAATTTATCATGGCTGCTAGAGTAATCTTTAGCAGCCGTGGACGCCGCGCGGAGATAGTTCCCCTGAAACGCCGCCGAGTCATAAATGAGTACAGGGTTCCAATACAATCAGTCTAACCTTATTTCACTTCTACAACATATACATGGATTGTGAAACGGCAAATCGTCGAGGAAAATGCTACGAACCTAAGAATAGATAAAATAACTACAGCACTTATGAGATACGTGTACAGGGAATATGTGAACATAAGGCTACAACAATTGTAAGCTGATTTTCACAAAGGCTCGAAGTCACAGGCAAGGATTGGCGCAGCGGTGAAGAGTAACATCATCAGGATCTCACTACTGCTAGTTATAAGTGTAATGAGAGCGGAGTTTCATGCAATCTAGCTTGCAGTCAGCATTATAAAAGAAACACAATTTGATAATTTTGTCATATTTTACTTGACAATGTGCTGCATATAAGTTATCAATATCAATACTAGAAACAACTACTCAATAGGACAACATTGGAAGGGCATCAAGCAATTCGAGAAAGAAAAAACATCACCATTACGAGTTGCTCGGTCCAGCCCACCCGGCCATTGGCAAGATTGGAAGTGCTCACCAAACAGCAAATGGGCAGCAACAAGATCGACTGAATTTGAACTGATTCAAAGACTGACTTTAGCTGATAAAGAGGGCATTTGAAATCCGAAATCGTGAGCAAGGCGATCTTACATTAAGAACACCCGAAGGTGGAAGGTAAACAAGTACATTCATAACCGTAAAAAAATGTGGTATCAATATACTGCGATTAAAACATGTAACTTTGATCCTGATCTAATTGCTGAACTCAGATTACCATGGCTTGAGACCCACATGCAGATGATGTGTAGATGCAGTTCTGACCGTAAAACACGACTGCTTGACTGTATGCAAATTTAGAAATACGTAACAGCAAACACCAAATAATGCATCTTCGGAAAATCACTGGAAAGTGTGTTGCTCAATATGAAGAAGCACGAAGTGGTCTTTAAATGAGTTTATTATTGGTAATATTAAGAGTGGCTACTGAGTGCTGCTTGTATCTCTGAAACGGATTGCTTGCTGTTCACAACCCCGCAATCACTGGGGTTATTAAGCCTGGCTTATGTTGCCCTTCGGTGGTAAAATCCCAAATTTTACAATGACGGCCGTACAAAATGACAAAAGATTACACTATCTTACACATGTTTAAAAGCCTAAAAGTAGCAAGTTAACAACGACACCTGGGATTAGCAGACTCAATGCTGCTGCGCTTGCATCATCTCAGAACAACCTAATATTTACATTTTCTTTCGTGCACTGTACAATTCGAGAACTTGCAGCGGTTTACACATAATATAGCCTCACTGTAGTTCACTTTTGCTTCTACTCCGTCGGGTAGTCTTGAACCATGAAGGGTTACGTTTTCTTTCCTTTTACATTGGTAGGCTCCTGTTTCATCTCTTGATTCTTTTAAACTTTTACTCCTCAATGCAATGCGGGCCACGCACAGATGGGGCACGACTTTCTTTTGTTCAGTCGAGGAAAGTTTCCTTTCAAACTTGGCAAGGCCGTGTCTCACGCTCAAATCTTCTATAAAAATCGACTCTACTCAGCCAAAACTGATGAAGAAATCTTTTGTTCACTCCACCCCAGTGATTCGATGAAATTTTACTTCGGTTGAACGCACTGCCTCACATTTTCTCAGGTTTGTTGGAGGTTTTGGTTCAGCTTCTAGGACAACGGAAATTTGTTTTCAGCATTTGATCGCTACATTTATGATAGCTTGTGATTATTTTGTACTGATATACTTTTGCTTTCCTAAGTATTTGTGATCTGAAAATAAATTTTAAGGTGCCCAAGCTTCGGGACTTTTACGAAATTTAAAAGTGAAATTTTCATTTTTTCTAGGCCGGATTCTATGGGCTGAAGCTAGGAGTAACTGTGTAATTGCAATTTCTCAATTTTTCATGATTCCCTTCACCTTGAAATGTGTTTTGAACATCACTTCTGTATGTTTTTACAGCCATTGTACATTTAAATTCGACATCAACTATGAAAATCTCTTCAATTTGAAAGAATAATCTGGACTCAGTTTTTGTAAAGCAATAATGATACTCTAGAAATTAGGGTCACTTGGTGCAGTTTGTGATCCGGTGGAAATTGTGGGAACTTAAACTAGAAATGAACCCAGGCCTCAGGGGGATGCAACTGTTGTATCCATGGGAATTTGCTTTTCCAGGGGGAAAATGTGTGAGGGCCCGAGCTGAGAGTTAGGCAGGCCTTCATGTTGAAATAATATAGATTTATATTTTGTTAAGGACCACCTATTTTCAGTTCACTGCTGTCCTGTTTTTCAGCACCTACTACTTTCTTCTTCAAATTTTTTCTTGTTTCATGAACTTCTTTCTTAGCTTGCTGTTTCAATGAACCTTGTGCATAGATTCCGCGTTCCCTTAATTCCATACTAAATGGTGCCTTCCTCCTTCCTCTCTTTGAACATCTTTGTCGTGGTAAAGGGTGGCTAAAACTTTCTTTTGATCAATCAATCACTGGAAAAGTACGTTAGTGGTCATATTGTCGAATTAAATATTTTGTCACGAATTACGTTAATTCTGGGTCAGTGACGTCATGTCCTACGTTGTAAGTCGTGTGGTCACAATCCTACTAAAAATATCGTATTTTAATCATGTATAATAGTCAACATTAAAAAAAATATTTTGGTGAATAGCAAACCTCGAAACAAATTCGAACAAACTGGTTCAAAGAACAAAAAAAAAAAAATACCCAAGGATGAACTCAGTATCCTGAGGAAGTTGGTTACATTTACAACTTCATCACGTGTACAAAATTATTAAAGTAAAATTGTTTTAGCTATGTTTTAGTTTAAACAACCAGTCCAAGTCTGATATCTTTAAATAAAAAACGAATAGAACTTTTTCGTTAAAGTTTGGGATAATGATTTCATGTTTTGAGATCCTGGCTACATGAAAATATGAGTGAACTAAAAATTCTGGGTGAGCTCACGCCGACCATTTTCCTGTTTTTAGAGCCCGTGGAAATCAGAATGAAATTCCAGAAAATATTCCGCCGACTGAAGCTCATTGGACCCTTGCTTTTAATGAGCCTTTAGAACTTCAATAAATTTTGCGAAACGCCTGCGCTCTAAGGCTCTCCATTACTTGCTTTTTAGGACCGATCGTAATTGCAACAAAGGAACGACTGGATGATTTATGAGGAGTCCGTTTCCTATGAATACTAATTACGTACGAACACAAAAATTGAGATCTCAGAGGGAGGCTAAACCAATTGACTTTGATATTCCGTGGGTTGAATTTCCAATAACTCAACGGTATCTTGAAATAACTCCAGAATGAGTGTTTTTGGAAACGAGGATTCCAGTTCTTTGGACATGCAAATCCAAGATCCGAGAGATCTAAAACAGCTTATAGGCTTATGGAAACGTAAGTGTTCCAATAGTCAAAACCAGGCGATCAAAATTTGAATCAAATTCAAATCTCGTCAAGCTCTCAGAGTCATTCAGAATAAATTATTTAAAGCTGGTAAATGTAACCTCAAATGACATGGTGAAATTCTTCATGAATCGAAAATAGCAGGCTTCATGTCTACTGTGTATTCAACGGATAAAATAGCATTATAGCATTTTTCTGAATACACTCGCTAGAACATGACTCAAAATGCCAAGCCTACAGTCAGAAAATATTTACAGGAACTTTTATTCTGTTCGAGGACTCATATTAGGATTATTTAAACGGATAAAGGAATCATAAGCCACCCGGTAGCCATTTCTGTACTTTTCTGTTGAGTTGATTTTTTTGAGGATGTGTTGCACATGAAATACTCTGCGGTCGTGATCCCTGGTAATGAAGCACGTATTATCTTCTGAAGGTATTGATGCGCCGTGCTCGGGCCTACTATTAATTTTGTTCACCGAGGGTCAGCATTTATTGCTGTTCCTTGTAATGAAAAAATCACTCTTCTAAAGGTCGTAATAGGCATTACTGGCAATCTAGTAAGCGCAAATTTATCCGTTACAGCGAAGCCTCATAACGCTCCGAAGAAAGGCGTCAAATTGATATGTACGTGTAAGAACATTCTATAGTTCTTGCGCTAGACGAAGCATAAAGCAACAAACTTTTTTCCGTAAAGAAACTGTTTGGTTTTCCGAGCGCTGGGTCAGTTTTGGTCAAGGATTTTTGGCAGCACAATTACAAGCTTACTCAAGAAGGTGTTTTTATAGCGGTCAGTAGAGAGTAAATCCGATCTATTAGCAACAATTAAACTGGGTTTATAAGTATAAAACCAGGTGAATCGTTGAAATGTTACCCCACATTGCTTTTAGCATTCAAGCTAAAGCAAAGTATTCGATTCGTCTTACTTTAGACTTGCCGCACCATAAATACACCAATCACTGCCGCGCACCGGTCGAATACGTTTTTTCCTATACGCTGCATGAGAAAGAGAAATTTAATTTTCGAAGTCAATTGTTTTTCAGTGACGCAATTAGTGTTATAATCCAGTTCCTGCAGTTGAATTGCAACTTCTTTTTAGTTTTGTACAGGCTCGAGGCCGCATTTCTATGTAGTTTAGTGTGAGAATGAAATGAGCTTCATGCCTTGCACCACAATTAATCACGAACTCAATTACAATTTCCACAGGAACTCTGGAGAACATGTCTATCAGGACTTTTACCGGCTCTTTGGTGAGTGATTACAGCGCAGTCACGTTTGTATGATCTTTTTATTACTTTTCCAAGTCCTCCTCGAAGGTCGGAATTCCCGCAAAAGACTGTGAGGCTATTTGTCCTCGCTTCAAAAATAAGAGAAGTTGTGTTAGATTAGGCGCCAGAATTGTAGATAATTCTGCATTATTTGTAAAACAGGAAAAGTATTCACTCATTTAAATTTGGAATGTTTTTCTTATTCTGTGTAGAAGCTTCGATATACATTCCCTAATGATAATAAAATTGTCTATTTTTTACACATATACTTTATGGGTACTATATATGTTGTTGAAGAAATGATTAATTTCATTTCTCTAGGGCTAAAAATTGTATTGAAATACCATTTCAAATTCGAGTAACGCAAGTAATTTTTTTTTCATATTTACAAGACGTTTATGGAACTAGAAACACAAACTGAACGCTAGATGATACCAGAAACAGATCAAGTGCAACATTACATTTCTCAGCAAAAGTCCCTCACAGTTTTGAAGCCAGATAACATCGATACAAATAATGTTCTCACTCTTAAGATTATGACAGGCAGAACAGACTACGGTACCAGGAACGAGCAAAGAACCCACATTTGTGTTTATACTTACGTCCTACGCTATTTGGACACCAATCCAGCACATTTACAAGCTCCGGGGTAAAAGTAGAGAAGAAACAAGTCACTTTCTCATCCATCAAACTTCACGTACGAGCACCAGATTGAAGTCATATTCGCACAGCCATAAACATGTGTTGCAGGCCTTAGCTCAAAGTACAGCGTCAATTTTACTGGCTCTTTGAAGGCTCATAAATGTCTTTGACTCGTGAGAATTGAGGCGCTTAACGGAAATATTCCCATTGCCTGGAATGGAGGCCTCGAGGCTGTTACGCCACCCATCAACGCGGTGATGACCGTCGCGGCACCCGTTTCCATCCTGGACCATTGCGCTGCCTGCGCTGCCACCATCGCACACCGTGCCATCTCTGGTGTTCTCGTGGTTGTTGAACATGCGGTCAAACTAAAGGTAATATCGATCATTTACAGTCTGACTTCGCAAAACTGCTACTTGAGCTGTGACTGCACTACACATCTTGTGCAGTCGGACTTGCCATTCGCCTTTTTTATCGTGTTTAAACTATGAGGCATTCGTACCTATTTATTTTGAGCCTCAAGGCCAGTCACAATAATTATTATTGCTTGCTTTTTTCCCGCAGTCTTCCTTTCCATTTTATTATTTGCTTTATTTTTCGTCAATTACCTTTCAGTGTCATTGCACGTATGTCTTGTTCAGTTTGTCTTCAAGCTGTTTACAGCCTTACTTTGAGGGCTAGTTTAAATTTTTGATGCGAATTCTGCAATTGCATCGCAAAATACTTTGCGAAAGTTACGTAACTAAAAATAAGCATGCGTTCCGCTGTACTATTTCTTTCATTGCAGTTCAGCGTTCTCGCATTTTCGAAGGGTTTCACCTTGTGATACTATACTCTAGATAATATGATACTCTATATTAGGTCACTTGGTGCAGTTTGTGATCCGGTGGAAATTGTGGGAACTTAAACTAGAAATGAACCCAGGCCTCAGGGGGATGCAACTGTTGTATCCATGGGAATTTGCTTTTCCAGGGGGAAAATGTGTGAGGGCCCGAGCTGAGAGTTAGGCAGGCCTTCATGTTGAAATAATATAGATTTATATTTTGTTAAGGACCACCTATTTTCAGTTCACTGCTGTCCTGTTTTTCAGCACCTACTACTTTCTTCTTCAAATTTTTTCTTGTTTCATGAATTCTTTCTTAGCTTGCTGTTTCAATGAACCTTGTGCATAGATTCCGCGTTCCCTTAATTCCATACTAAATGGTGCCTTCCTCCTTCCTCTCTTTGAACATCTTTGTCGTGGTAAAGGGTGGCTAAAACTTTCTTTTAATCAATCAATCACTGGAAAAGTACGTTAGTGGTCATATTGTCGAATTAAATATTTTGTCACGAATTACGTTAATTCTGGGTCAGTGACGTCATGTCCTACGTTGTAAGTCGTGTGGTCACAATCCTACTAAAAATATCGTATTTTAATCATGTATAATAGTCAACATTAAAAAAAATATTTTGGTGAATAGCAAACCTCGAAACAAATTCGAACAAACTGGTTCAAAGAACAAAAAAAAAAAATACCCAAGGATGAACTCAGTATCCTGAGGAAGTTGGTTACATTTACAACTTCATCACGTGTACAAATTATTAAAGTAAAATTGTTTTAGCTATGTTTTAGTTTAAACAACCAGTCCAAGTCTGATATCTTTAAATAAAAAACGAATAGAACTTTTTCGTTAAAGTTTGGGATAATGATTTCATGTTTTGAGATCCTGGCTACATGAAAATATGAGTGAACTAAAAATTCTGGGTGAGCTCACGCCGACCATTTTCCTGTTTTTAGAGCCCGTGGAAATCAGAATGAAATTCCAGAAAATATTCCGCCGACTGAAGCTCATTGGACCCTTGCTTTTAATGAGCCTTTAGAACTTCAATAAATTTTGCGAAACGCCTGCGCTCTAAGGCTCTCCATTACTTGCTTTTTAGGACCGATCGTAATTGCAACAAAGGAACGACTGGATGATTTATGAGGAGTCCGTTTCCTATGAATACTAATTACGTACGAACACAAAAATTGAGATCTCAGAGGGAGGCTAAACCAATTGACTTTGATATTCCGTGGGTTGAATTTCCAATAACTCAACGGTATCTTGAAATAACTCCAGAATGAGTGTTTTTGGAAACGAGGATTCCAGTTCTTTGGACATGCAAATCCAAGATCCGAGAGATCTAAAACAGCTTATAGGCTTATGGAAACGTAAGTGTTCCAATAGTCAAAACCAGGCGATCAAAATTTGAATCAAATTCAAATCTCGTCAAGCTCTCAGAGTCATTCAGAATAAATTATTTAAAGCTGGTAAATGTAACCTCAAATGACATGGTGAAATTCTTCATGAATCGAAAATAGCAGGCTTCATGTCTACTGTGTATTCAACGGATAAAATAGCATTATAGCATTTTTCTGAATACACTCGCTAGAACATGACTCAAAATGCCAAGCCTACAGTCAGAAAATATTTACAGGAACTTTTATTCTGTTCGAGGACTCATATTAGGATTATTTAAACGGATAAAGGAATCATAAGCCACCCGGTAGCCATTTCTGTACTTTTCTGTTGAGTTGATTTTTTTGAGGATGTGTTGCACATGAAATACTCTGCGGTCGTGATCCCTGGTAATGAAGCACGTATTATCTTCTGAAGGTATTGATGCGCCGTGCTCGGGCCTACTATTAATTTTGTTCACCGAGGGTCAGCATTTATTGCTGTTCCTTGTAATGAAAAAATCACTCTTCTAAAGGTCGTAATAGGCATTACTGGCAATCTAGTAAGCGCAAATTTATCCGTTACAGCGAAGCCTCATAACGCTCCGAAGAAAGGCGTCAAATTGATATGTACGTGTAAGAACATTCTATAGTTCTTGCGCTAGACGAAGCATAAAGCAACAAACTTTTTTCCGTAAAGAAACTGTTTGGTTTTCCGAGCGCTGGGTCAGTTTTGGTCAAGGATTTTTGGCAGCACAATTACAAGCTTACTCAAGAAGGTGTTTTTATAGCGGTCAGTAGAGAGTAAATCCGATCTATTAGCAACAATTAAACTGGGTTTATAAGTATAAAACCAGGTGAATCGTTGAAATGTTACCCCACATTGCTTTTAGCATTCAAGCTAAAGCAAAGTATTCGATTCGTCTTACTTTAGACTTGCCGCACCATAAATACACCAATCACTGCCGCGCACCGGTCGAATACGTTTTTTCCTATACGCTGCATGAGAAAGAGAAATTTAATTTTCGAAGTCAATTGTTTTTCAGTGACGCAATTAGTGTTATAATCCAGTTCCTGCAGTTGAATTGCAACTTCTTTTTAGTTTTGTACAGGCTCGAGGCCGCATTTCTATGTAGTTTAGTGTGAGAATGAAATGAGCTTCATGCCTTGCACCACAATTAATCACGAACTCAATTACAATTTCCACAGGAACTCTGGAGAACATGTCTATCAGGACTTTTACCGGCTCTTTGGTGAGTGATTACAGCGCAGTCACGTTTGTATGATCTTTTTATTACTTTTCCAAGTCCTCCTCGAAGGTCGGAATTCCCGCAAAAGACTGTGAGGCTATTTGTCCTCGCTTCAAAAATAAGAGAAGTTGTGTTAGATTAGGCGCCAGAATTGTAGATAATTCTGCATTATTTGTAAAACAGGAAAAGTATTCACTCATTTAAATTTGGAATGTTTTTCTTATTCTGTGTAGAAGCTTCGATATACATTCCCTAATGATAATAAAATTGTCTATTTTTTACACATATACTTTATGGGTACTATATATGTTGTTGAAGAAATGATTAATTTCATTTCTCTAGGGCTAAAAATTGTATTGAAATACCATTTCAAATTCGAGTAACGCAAGTAATTTTTTTTTCATATTTACAAGACGTTTATGGAACTAGAAACACAAACTGAACGCTAGATGATACCAGAAACAGATCAAGTGCAACATTACATTTCTCAGCAAAAGTCCCTCACAGTTTTGAAGCCAGATAACATCGATACAAATAATGTTCTCACTCTTAAGATTATGACAGGCAGAACAGACTACGGTACCAGGAACGAGCAAAGAACCCACATTTGTGTTTATACTTACGTCCTACGCTATTTGGACACCAATCCAGCACATTTACAAGCTCCGGGGTAAAAGTAGAGAAGAAACAAGTCACTTTCTCATCCATCAAACTTCACGTACGAGCACCAGATTGAAGTCATATTCGCACAGCCATAAACATGTGTTGCAGGCCTTAGCTCAAAGTACAGCGTCAATTTTACTGGCTCTTTGAAGGCTCATAAATGCTCTTTGACTCGTGAGAATTGAGGCGCTTAACGGAAATATTCCCATTGCCTGGAATGGAGGCCTCGAGGCTGTTACGCCACCCATCAACGCGGTAATGACCGTCGCGGCACCCGTTTCCATCCTGGACCATTGCGCTGCCTGCGCTGCCACCATCGCACACCGTGCCATCTCTGGTGTTCTCGTGGTTGTTGAACATGCGGTCAAACTAAAGGTAATATCGATCATTTACAGTCTGACTTCGCAAAACTGCTACTTGAGCTGTGACTGCACTACACATCTTGTGCAGTCGGACTTGCCATTCGCCTTTTTTATCGTGTTTAAACTATGAGGCATTCGTACCTATTTATTTTGAGCCTCAAGGCCAGTCACAATAATTATTATTGCTTGCTTTTTTCCCGCAGTCTTCCTTTCCATTTTATTATTTGCTTTATTTTTCGTCAATTACCTTTCAGTGTCATTGCACGTATGTCTTGTTCAGTTTGTCTTCAAGCTGTTTACAGCCTTACTTTGAGGGCTAGTTTAAATTTTTGATGCGAATTCTGCAATTGCATCGCAAAATACTTTGCGAAAGTTACGTAACTAAAAATAAGCATGCGTTCCGCTGTACTATTTCTTTCATTGCAGTTCAGCGTTCTCGCATTTTCGAAGGGTTTCACCCTGTTGAAGCAATGACTAGCGCTATCGAGTGACAATTTCTGTCACCAGAATACGGGCTAAGCAGCAGGTTCTAGGTATCAGTCTAACATTGGAATGCTAGTATCGGAATCAGATATTCCTGATTGGATCGGCATTGTATTTCGCTTTTTCATTTTAATTCCATTCGTCATTATCACGGGAGAGACGCAGACAAAGAGGGTAATTAAGTTTATTTACAAAATGCCTTCGTCCTCAAAATTCGAATTTCATATAATCCTGCTCATTAGGAAAATAGGAATAAGTTTTTATTTGCTTACGCACGGTGGAAATTGATTTTCCCTCCAGCGTGCAACTACGTTCGACAGCAGTCGATGCCATGTCTTCGCCGAGGGTAATGCGCTCGGCCTTCCACTCTGAGCGACAAAAATCACAGTTCGATTTTTGGAAACGTGCATTCCTTGGGGCAAGCAGGCCCTCTAATGAATGGAGAAAATCAAAGATGTGACGAAAAAGTTGTATGTGAAACCCTACTCAATTGAGCTGGCACTTCCATCCCTCTCTCTCAGGGGATAAATCAGAAAAAAACATTGTTTTCACAGAGCGAAAAAAATGGAGCGATCGATAATGGTATTTTTTTGTTGCATCGTTTGTTCAATGTTCATTTTATGTTTGAAGCTCAGCTTCATTATCCATGTCTTCATTTTGGTGAAATCGTCGTCTCCAGAACTTTAATTTGACCAGGGTTGTATGGATTGAGATTCGATATTCAAGAAAATAATATCATTACCCAATGGTATTAAAATTCTGCGATTTTCTGGCCAATGCTTTGCCGAGAATACAGAAATAGAAAAAAGTCGTAGGTAGTGTATTGAAAATTAATTTACCAGTTCCGTTGATGGTGAACAATTTAGCAAAAACAATGAATGTGTTTTCGCATCGGGAATGCAAATTCCTTTTTGTGAAATTTTTATGATAAAAATAAGAAGCTACTGTAGTGTCAATCTAAATATACGAGCATCCTAAGAAAATGATACAGCAAAATTGTGGTTGGCTAAACCTCATTTTTTTATTTGAGCATGTGAGAAGAACAAGGAAAAATAGTTTAGGCTCTCAGTACTACAATCAGTGAGAAAATTACAACATGCCCAAGATTATGGATGAGGTCGTATTTCAGTCCATCCACAGGCAGAGAACATAAACAAAAAGAAGCACTTTCTCTCGGATACATTCATACCTTTCAGTTGTGTCTGTAGCGACGAGCTGCATAAGTACGTTCAAATTTAGAGAGAGAACTTCTCTAATGAGGCGGGCGGAGAGCCTCTCGCCTCAGCAAAAGACAGCTTCAACTCCACAAGGTTTATGGTTTTCTTGACCTCAGAAAACTTCTGTACTCTTACTTTGGCCAAGGCTCATCGGGGAATAGAAAAGATCGTTTTGTCCTCCTACGGCTTCTCAGTTACAGCAACGGCGTTTGTTAGTCGTAAAAACGTTTAGTTGCATCAAGAGCGTTTAGCCATCACAAAAAATGTTGAGTTGCAGCGAGCTCGCTTGTCTACCGTAAAAACGCCGCTGTACAACATTGGGAAGGCTTGACTGGCCCTAGAGAGCGTGAGCGACTTCTTGCTGATAGTCTGAAAAACGCTTATTGGGTTTAGAAGCGCTGGTGAAAGTAGGAATTTGTTCCCATTCTTTTGGGGCTGGACGCAAATTTCTCTGAGAAATAAGGTGCGATTTTGTTTACCTCATTACCGTGAAAATGATTTAGGGATATTTGAACTGAGTTGGAATCCATTACGAGTGCTAAATGCGTCTCTCGAAAGTATTATTAATTATCTACTCATATATTGCTTCAGGTATTTTTATTCCATAATTTATTGTATAAATGCTACCGCCTGCCACGATCAGCGCACTCTGCCGTTAAGGCTGAGCGACCCAAAACCCAACGCTAAAATGCAGCTATGGAGGGAAACTGCGAGCATGCACGATAGAGAAATCCATATATTTTTACTATTTGTTTAAAGTTAGAACATATACGATAGATTCGGGATATTGTATTGTTATAATCAGTTTAAGACGTCCTATCCCCAAGAAATGTACTGTATAGATAGAGAGAAGAGAAGCGAATATGGAGTATGAGCTATAAAAAAAGAGTAATCAATACCGAAGAAGTGTTCTCACACAGGATACTCTGCACATCGAAACAGCAAGTACGGAAGAAGTGGAAGAAAAGCAATGACGCAACAGTGGAGAAGGCATGAGCACTGGAAGCACCTAAGCGGGTGCAGAAGAAGTCCCAAAGCCAATCAATAACTGAGAAAGAAAAAAAAAACGTTTATTTCCGAGTTGCCACATGAAAGAGATACATGCCAACATATTGGCTTTTAAAAGTTTTTAATATACGACGCCCTAAAACAAAAGTTCCATACGAGGGGTACTAATTGACAAACCATCCGAGGTGTACAAATAGATAAGCCACACGAGGCATAATAATAGACAAACTATACGAGGTGTACCAATATGAAAGAGATACATGCCAACGTATTGGCTTTTAAAAAATTTTTAATATACGACGTCCTAAAACAAAAGTTCCATACGAGGGGTACTAATTGACAAACCATCCGAGGTGTACAAATAGATAAGCCATACGAGGCATAATAATAGACAAACTATACGAGGTGTACCAATAGAACAGAATCTGGGGGCATAACTATCAGAGGTGTACAAATAGATAGACCATACCAGGCATATTAATAGAAAAAATATACGATGCGTACTAATAGACAAATCATACGGGGCGTGCTAATGGTCTAACTCTGTCAAAGGGTAGTTGAATAAGAAAAGAAAAATATCATCTCTTGGATATTTTATATTCCAAGAGATGGCTAACAACTTATAAATAATTCGAATACTACTAAAGAATTCTTCGGAACTCCCAAGTTATTAGTTGAAATTATCGAAGTAAGAAAAAGACAAAAACGCTATACTGGAGCAGATTGTAACACCATCGTAAATGACAATCAAGTATTGAGAAAAGGTTAGTCACGAAGTAATTTATAAAGAACATCGCGCAACACAGCACGCACATCTAGAAATGCGTAAACAAACTTACACTCAAAAATGAAATGCATGGCTTGTTAAGCACACAAACATAGAGATAATTTTTGCACGAGCGCTTTATTTCTTTTATCTGTTTATACATTCAATTTCTTCTATTCACAGAAATGCCCTTCAAGGCCGTGATAGATCTATTTATGAATCATTAAGCAAGCGCAATCAATTTGTTTATTTCTGGAATTTGGTTCAGTGTTAACTGATCGCAGAGCTTTAGGTAAAATGTAATGTGTTTTGAGGTTTTGCTTTTTACGCAAAAAAAAAGAAATAAAAACATATGTATGTATATGTGTGCATATGTATGTGCGAACGTGTGCATGTGCACACAGATACATAGACATTCAATTTGCGTGCGCACACATACATACACATGCACACACACACACACACACACACATATTCATATATATACGTATCGAAAATGAAAATAAGAAAAATGCTAATAAACATTAAAAATAATCTTACTCTTTCAACATTTAAAATGACAGCCAAAGCTCTGATGAATCGTAAGAAATAACCTGAGGAAAAATAATGAATAGAAAAAGGACTTCGAAAAACGTATAAATGAAATGGTTTTTTAATTTCCTAAAAGAAATTTCGAGAAAACTCAAGTTACCGTCGAGGAACAACAATTAAAAAAAAAAACATATTACATATCTTCTCGATATTCTCTGCAACATCATGCGGACATGGGTACATGGGATAAAATGGAGATACAGTGTAAGCCGGTTACCACTCATGGTTGACAAATATCTACAAAGTTTTGGCAGAAATGCGTAAACAAACATATAGTCATCATCAAAATTCATAGCTTGTACAACATACGGACAGGAAGATAATTTTACCTCGATTCATAAGCTCATATTGCGCTTTATTTCATTAATTGTATTCGTCATTAATTAATACGATTCACAGAAACGCCCTCTGGGGAAGTGATAGATCTATTTTTGAATCATTTCGCTAGTGCAATAAAATTTATTAACCGGATGGTTTTCGCGTAAAGAAATGAAATAGAAACATGTATATCTATGTATGTAGAAATATATATACCTACATACGTACACAAAAATATTAATATATATATATATATACATTGAAAATGAATATAATAGAAAAAATACATATATAAAATAAAAAGATAAAAAAACAACCTACCATCTACTACATCGAAAATGACAGTCGAGCTCACTGTAATCCTAAGAAATTATTCGGAAAAAAATAACTAAAAGGAAAAAAGGGCTTCGGAAAACGTAAGAATGAACAGGTTTTTAATTTCTTCATAGAAATTTTTAAGAAAACTCAGGTTACAGTCAAGAAACAACACAACTCTTCAGCATCACACGGACATGTGTACATGGGATAAAATGGAGTAACATTGTGGCCGGGTATCACATCTGAGTGGCGAATATTTACAAAATTTGGCATGAATAAATATTTATGTTCTGCTTCTTGCAAATCCTAATTATGAATAAAAGAGTAAAGAAAGTCGCTTCTAAATTCAACATTCTTATTATTACAGTCTAATACTATAAGAAGAACGTTTCGACCTGTTAGGTCATTTTCAACTTCTGTCGATAGAAAATCACAAGATCCAATAAAATTTCAAGTAAAATTGTAGACAATGAGGAAAAAAATTAAAATAAAATAACATCATACTAAAAAACAACAAATACAACCTAAACTAGCTGAAGGGGGAATGCAGACTGACTATCATTCAAAACCGGTTTTTCCGTTAAAATATACAAAGGTTCTAAGATACGAAGATTAATAATACCAGATGTGGATGCAATTATTTTAAAATCGTTTAAGCGCACTGGAAGATCGCATTTCTCTGAATGAGAACGGATGGCAGAATGAGATGGTGTAGAGAGACTGAGGCTTGTTCTAAAACTTCTACCAGCATGCTCAGCAACGCGAATACTAAGGGCCCGTTTAGTTGAGCCCACGTACTCAGACGCACAACGTGCCCAACAATATTTGTAGATAACAGATGAGAGCATGCCTTTGGGAATTTTTAGTATGATGTTATGTTTTTTAGTATGATGTTATTTTATTTTTATTTTTTCCTCATTGTCTGCAATTTCACTTGAAATTTTATTGGATCTTGTGATTTTCTATCGACAGAAGTTGAAAATGACCTAACAGGTCGTAACGTTCTTTTTTTAGTATTAGACTGTAATAATAAGAATGTTGAATTTAAAAGCGACTTTCTTTGCTCTTCTATTTATAATCAAAATTTGGCACATATAGGTAGATTAAACAATGGTCCAAAGTGATAAGTTTAATTTCGGAAATTTAGAGTTTTTTCGATTTTAAAGTTCAGTGCAAGTGTGCGCTGAACGCACGGAAAAATATAAAAAGAATAAATGAAATGCTTAAATTACCCCCTCCCCCCAGCTCAGCCGAAATCGATTGCAGCTGAGGTAACCTAACACCATCTCTGGGGGCATCCCTTAGACAAATCTAACTTATCTAAACCTACTTCTAACCCTCTGTCCCTTCAGGAGTATCTGCAAACCAAGGCCTAATGATTCTACTTCAGTAAAGTTAATAAATTTAAGCTCAGAATGAACATGAACGCCGACAAAAAGCCCAATCCTAGGTAGTGTAATGCTGTGTTTTTAGACATGGTTGTCAGCAGAATATGTTCAGCAAGTGATCTTCATTTACACACTACATCTGCTCAGACCATTTATCATTGATCTGGATTAAAAGCCCCGTACCAAATTTAAGTCTTTTAGAGCTGAAGCGTCGAACACCACTTGAGTAGTTTGAAATTTGAATTGTGACTGAGAGCTGTGTGCAGATTCAAATGTTTTTTTTTTTAAATTAGAAAAATTTTGAACCTACCTTCAAACCAACGTTTTAAATTTGAATATTTAGACTAGTTATTCACAAGTTTTAGCGTAAAAATGAATAAATACATAATTACCGGCAATGAAAATGAATACCCAAAGCAGTACAAATATATTCTTTCGAGTCAACTTACAGAAAATCAATAGACTTCGGCTAGATGAACATTAAAACGCGATACTTTTTGTCAAAGCTATCTTTGTGCATGCAAGATAGCGAAGTTCTTAGTATGCGAGCATAAAGAAATTAAATGTTGCAAATATTATATTTGGTTTAGCTAAATCTCAGTTCTTGTTTGAGCGAGAAGCGAGGGAAGTTAAAACTATTATAGGTTCTCAGCACTACAAAAAGCACAATCCTTGGTAGTACCACGCCAATTTTTTTGTGTGGGCTCTCAGATGTCGCCAGAATAATCCGTCATTCAGTGACCATTCAACTGAGTTAATATTAAATCCCTTAATTCCATTCTTTACAAAGATGAACAATTTGTAGAGGAGTTGACTAATAATGAGTTAGTGATAATTACTTGCCATTTCCCTAATTTGGTAATTCAGTTAAATGAGTATATGCAATTGCATGAGACTACTTTCCTACACAGGTGTAAGTGGTAGCAATGAAACATTCAGGAGGCACAAGTGCGTTTTTGCTTTGAAAAACTGACAAATTAGTGCAGTATTACTTCGTCCAACCACCGTACAAAACCAAAAAGCGTTATCCAAAAAAGATTACATTCGTGGAGGCCAAGAAGCGCTAAAAAATGGTCTACGATTCTGCTAAATGGCGTTAATGACAGCAATGCTTACGCATACCTCAAGCGAGGCGGATGAAGGTCCTTTTGATTTTGGAATGGGATTTGGTCTGCTTTGTGTAAGACTCTCGTCTATGAGGTTTCTTGAAGTCACTGGCTAGTTCAAAGTCTAGCCAAAATCTCGGGGATCTGAATAAAAGCAATTGCCAAAGAATGAGATAAAGGTTCTCACATGAGGGATCTGGCGTGCCAAACGACTGCTTTCAGGAAGCGTTTGGAAGATGCCATCGTTGCTAAAGGCAAAACTGAGGTGTCTCGTCCTGGCTTGGGAAGAAACTGTGTTTACACAACTACGAAACCATTTTTAATGGATTATGCGGTATTAAAAAACCCTGAATAACCGAGTCCCTAAGTAACCTACCGAAGGTAACGTATAAACTTTCTCGCCCATTTTTCATGGGTGTATACCACTGGTTGAAGGCAGCGCAGTGAAACTTCTTGAATAATCTCAGAGTTGCAAGTCTCATCTTGTGACCAGTGTCGATTAATGATCATTGCTTTGCTTTCTAGGGCTATCCTTAGTTTTCTCAAGCTTGAGTCCTACCGTATAGTAACGGTAGAAGTTTGTTGCAGTGGAGTAGCGCTTCTGGCTGAGAAGCTCTCAGGGCCCGTGCCCGTTACCGCTCTCCAGCTTAGAGCGCTGCCGTGTAGTCGAGTGCTAAGTTCCTGAGGCAGAGCCAGCCTAACGACCACTTCAGACTACAATAGCAATTAGCAAGAACGGCAGTTAAGTGCAGATAGTACGGAATAATCCCGGCCATTTAGGGTCCCTTTAACCGAGTTCATACTGCAACACGGTTAATTTCATTCTTTAGTGACCAAAGCAACTTGTGATGGAGACAATTAATAATGAGGTATAGAAAATTGTTTACCATGTATGAAAATTGCTAATTTTGTGTAATAAGTTAAGTTGTTAATTCATGAACCTGCATTACATAGCGAAAACACACAGAATTCCTTATCAGATGAGAGGACATGTACCAGCATCTTCGTTTCTCAAGTTCAACTCAAATTGACGATGATGTGCAAAAAAATTTCCTTGTTCCATTGAGTAACCAATTTGATGACTGAATAGTTTGTTTTGATGTGTAGAAATAAAGCATTTCTGTTAAGGTTCTCATGGTCTTTACTTCGTGTCAGCTCAGTCAAAGAAATTCAGGTTTGAGATGACTTCCCTCCTCAACCTCCCCATATCTCCGTCCTCAAGTGTCTTCAATTTGAATTTGATTTGCATCACTCAAAAATTTCGAAACAATTCACGGTGTTGAACAAATAAACTGACTGAGCGTGGCCTCGCGACGCAGATCCACGCCGACAATTTCTCAACAATATCGCATATCTTGACGGTGAGTCCTGAAATAATTCAGTTGTCTCACGGAAGTTTGAATTGAGCTTGGACGGGTATCATGGCTACTATGGCGAGCTTTAGATAGGCGATATTGCGTTTCAGTTCCAGAAACACAGGGGTTGAGCACTCGCTTCCATCTCCGCATGAACTCGAAAATTGGGGACGACGGAGGCAGGATATTGTGCGAAAATCTGGGATCTTAACTGCTCATAATAATTGACGGTCCAAACCGCCCAGCGGAAATGGAGCAGGGAAATTGAGGGCTACAGCGTCCCGGTCCCTGAAATGGGGAGAAATGGACGCAGGAGAGCGAATGGTCGAGTTTGAGCAAAAGTTTGAGTGAAGGACGCAGTTAACGAAGCTGAGCGCATCAAACAGCAGCGCAACATCGTGTATTCACACAAACATGAAGAGAAAACGAATAAACAAAAAAAGTTAAAAGGGCCATAAAATCTGGTTTCAACGAACGGTGGATTGGAAGCACAGCTTTTGAGTTTTTGAGTCGCTCATATTCAGAAAAAAAATGATACAATGGAAGTTTATCAGTTGAGAATGAAGCAGTGAGGAACTTTAACTGAAATAATTCCACGGACGAGTAAAACATGCAAGATAGTCGGAAAGTTAGTATCTAAGGACATATTATACTGTTCACAACTTTATTGTGCACCAGTCAGTACGCCATTGTCAACGATGACGTTGGTTCCATTTTTACGCTTCTACAGCAATGAAGAGAATTAATGTAAATTAAAATACAGTATGTCCCACAAAAACCAGAACCGAGAATTGATTTTTCCGTATCAGTTAATACCATCATAAGAATAAATACCATCAGCCTTTAATTTCTAGCAAACTTACCCTTCAAAATTAGCCTATAGAAAAGGATATAAAACATACTGTATAATAGCAGACAGGTTATTTACAACTATTCTCCTGGAACAAATGTGATTCGCGGAAGACATATACAGTACTTATTATTTAAACTTTAGATCGTGGTTGACCCTCAATCGAAGAAGTGTAAAGTATAGTACCGTTTTCGTAGTTTATCATAGCGTCCGCAACCTGTCTCGTGCTGTGAGTTGTAAACGGAGGTCTGATGCCGCATATATCTGTAAAAATGTTGAAACAAAAAATGTACCTAGAAGTTAATTAAGGCTATTCATTTCTAATGTGTTCTGGTTATCAGTAACATTATTAGGTACCTTATAAGTCCATTTTCAGCGTTGAATTTAATTTTATTCTCACGTCGTAGTTTAATTTTCTCATTTAGTTTCCATAAATTTATGTATAACTTCCAAAAAGATCTGGATGACAATGAAAAAATTCACTAACCCACCAATAGATAGGTTCTATACCCAACTCCACGCTTTGGAAGAGTGCCGTAACAATGTAAGCGGATCATCTCTTAATTATTCGCCCACTACCTAGAATGCAGAGGAGTATGGTAACAATTCACGAACGGCTTTAGTGATGCACATACAAAACTGTACAGACCAAAATCAAATTTTACATGAAATCTTCAAATTTCATGTTTTGTTATTTTTCTCTTCAGCTTGAAAAGAATGAGGATTTCTACTCATTTTCTAGAGTGCGGGATTAAGGAACACATCAAAATACTGAAAGCAAATTTTTGAAACATTTTTCTGCGTTTTTTTTAATTTAGTTTGCTAAAGCTGTTCGGCTTAACTCACATAAAACCTTAACGGTTTAATCCTGTCGGTTCCCAACTGCAGCGATGTTCATTTAACATATTTCTTACAGTTTATAAACATTTTTAGTGCACTTCAAATTCTCTGATTTTGGGCTCCTCATTCAAAGGAGCTAATAATTTCAATTTTTTATACCAAATTAAAATCTTATGAACGTTCATTTCAAGATTATTAGAAAATTATTTTATTTTAACCATGCCCTCGACTTCGCACAGTTGTTACTAATAGATACTCGAATTTGAAACAAATAACTTCATAAAGCTCTTGGCTCTAGCAAGACATTCATTAAAATTATCTGCTCATTCATTTCACTCCGTCCTTCATCTACGGTAAAGAGTTGCTCTTCCAAAAGTAGGACAAAAGTCCATCAAAATTGAGTCTTCTCGAGTTGGACGAGTACCATTGACAAGGTGATCGAGCATGTGAATGCCTAAATTTGTCAGTCTGATTGCAGCTTCAATTTTGTTTTACAAGAATTCCAACTCTGTTTCAGTCGACTTTTGTGATCTTAACGCTAGACTGGCCGATGCCAGTTCGGCTGCTAAACCAATTCCGAACTTCAATCATGTTGACTTTCTGGGGAACTGAGAAGAAGAGGCGTAGGAAATACGGAATCGAGTCTTTTTCATAGAAACTAAAGTCTCTTATTCTCTTCGAAGTCTATCTATCTTCTCTTCACGATGTAACTGATCCTTCTTTAAAGGTGAATGAACTTCATAACCACGATGGATAAAGATTTATTTTAGCAAATCCGTGCCCTTCACATTATTTTGGAAAGTCGTAGGAATTAATAGCGCACTGGAATTCTTGACATTACTCCAAAGTCCATCGTATTAGAACGTCTCTCATCAAACTTCATTTATTCATTGTTTGTGGCCTGTGGGGTAAGTTTATAAATTTCCAGAACTTTATCTAATTCAATTGATTTTTATTTGATATTAGACTTGTGGACGTGTCATTTGATTTTCATTCGTTCAGAATACAATTGGCTGAATCATAATATTCAATAAATTTCTCAACTTCAAATTGCTTTAACAGGGTGAAAGCCAACAAGGCTAGTAGCTCTCTGCCTAATCGTGCTGGCGCTGCACCATATGAAAATCAATTTTAATCTAACGACAACTGAGCGCGTTTTTCAGAATTCAATTTGACGAACACATGCTCGATGACAAACGGGAGTGCAGAGCGGCCCAAGCGTTAAATTCCCGCGTGATAGGCATGGAAGCTTGTGTATTCAAAATGATTTGAATAGAAGACAATGTTTGATACTCAAAATATTGATGCGAATATATTGGTGCTCACGATTGCATTGCTAGCTAAATGATTTTAGTGGATATTATCCATTTTTGCACTGATTTTCCAAAAAATGACACTTGAAGGTTTTCGTTCCGTACGTATATTGTAACATCGAACGCCACCTAAAATAGTAGCGTTTCTGAGGCACTCATTTCTTTGTCTGGTAAATGTACATAAAGTATTCGATCGACTCTCGATTAAAAGCGAGTTTCATTAAACAGTGATAATAACTCTCCATTTCACAGTCCAAACACTGTCAGAGAAATTTAAAGTTACGCGCTTAAAAAAAACTAAAGTGGAGAACAGGCGGTTGAAGTTACAAAAATGCTCCTTGCGACGTCACCTTGTCAAAACGCGCAAAGAACGTTTTAAAATCGTTATAAGAATTATATACAGTTTAAATTAGGCCCTAACTCTTAAAGCATGGTCCTCCAAATGAGTGATTTCCTCCGAACTGCACATCTTATTAAAGCCCCTTTCACACGAGGCAACTTGTGACCGTCACCGGTGACGGTCACCAGTTGCCTCGTATGAAAGTCTCGGCAACCATTGACCGTCTCTGCTCACAACCAGCCCAGGAAACCCTCTGTCACAAGAATGCCTTCTTCAAGTGCTGAGTTACTTCTATTGGCTTTACTGCTCAAGAAAATGAAACGCTCTCGAAAAAGAAGAATGAAAACTCATGCGATGTTAACATCAAGAATATACAAAGGTGTACATCATACACTTTATGATGATTTATATACAGATGAGAATAATTTTTTAATTACTTTCGTATGAGCAAGCCTTCGTTTGAGGAGTTACTCAGCCTCATCGAGAATGACATCAGATGGACTGATACAAACATGAGAAGAAGCATAAGGCCAGATGAAAAACTTGTAGTAACTTTGAGGTAAGATATTTATATGTAGAAAATACATGACTTTTTAAAGAAACTTCTGTGAAGTTCATATATGGAGCCCACCAAAGTTATAGGTATATAGATAATACTGCTATGATATCAAAATCAACTTTTTCGTGTAACTTTTATGGTAGTAAATATCGAGTACTGATTCATTAGTAAATTACACAAACTGCATCATTTAATTTCGCATTTTTTGGTGCATAATTACCACATATTTCATTTTTCACATCTTCAAGTATTTGTGTAATTTATTGGAGCTGAAAATGTTCCTCAGAAAATCTGAAATTGATTATACTGCTACTGTCAGAAAAAGTAGGAGACGGTGTTGGTGCAGGACACTGCGTAGGATCATTTCCAATAGCTGCTGTCGTAGGTTTCATTTGCCAATGATTGCGACTTTGATCTTGAAATGCTGGCTGCTGAAATAGATGAAAATTCAGAGGTTGACAAGTCGGATTGTAAATGGGTAAAGTTGAATGTTGAATGAGTGGTTGTTGGATAACTTGTGCTTGGCAGATGATATTCAATATGCTTATATTTACTTGCAGCTTCCTGTCAGCAGGTACTTTCTGGAGGTCTGATACGAGGGATAGTAAGAACAACCTATCCTCGTTCGTTTCATCCGATTGCTGTTGGTTTTCCTCATGTACTTTGGCCTTTAGAACTTAAGGTCATCAATAAGGTCATCATTTATTTTATTTATTTTAGATTTTTTTGAAGGATTTTCTTGTTCTTTTTCCCTTGGAGTCCCTACGTTAATGTCATTATCAACATCCTCATCTTTGTTTTCGTAAATGCTGCTTGTAGTAGGTTTCGTAACCGTTTCAAGAAAACTGAGGATTTCGAAATGCACGTACTGCTTTCGTCTATTTGCACCTGATCTACTTTTTTTGTATTTTTTCTTCAACAGCTCTCTAGTTTAACTGGCTCGAATTCCCTTCCACTTCTTCTGGGGACAAGTAGCGGAAACAAAGGGAAAATAGAAGATTGTTACAAAAATGAACTAGAATAGAGTTTAATAATAACATATAAAATCAATTGTTGTTACAGATACCTTGGCTCCGGAGCTACTATGAGTGATCTACATTACCAGTACAGACTCGGCATATCTACAATTTCTACTATCATACGTCAAGTCTGCACGGCCATTTGGGAAAGAGTGAAGCCAATTTCTTTTCTTTAACAGACAAAACATTTCTGGATGGAAACCGCGACTCAGTTTTGGGAAAAGACAAATTTCCCTCATTGCGTAGATGCCTTAGGTGGGAAACTCATCAGATTAATCAAGCCAGAGAATAGTGGTTCATTATTCTATAATTACAAAAATTATTTTTCCATTTTGCTCGTTGCTGTATGTGATGCTTCATATAATTTCCTCTTTATTGACGTGGGTGCGTATGGAAAGTCCTCAGATGATACTGCGTTCAAAGAAAGTGCATTTTTCAAGAAACTTGAAAACGGAACCCTAAACATTCCTCCTGCACACAAATCCGCCACTGGGTTTGAGACACCAATGCCTTTCGTGTTTGTGGCAGATGAAGCCTTTGGCCTTACTCAAGAAATTATGCAGCCATATGCTGGAAAGTTCTTAAGTAAAAAAAAAAAACATATTTAACTATAGGCTTTCACGGGCTCGCAGATATATTGAATGCACGTTTCGGATACTTGCAAATAAATGGCGCATTTTTCATCGCCCACTTAATGTGAACCTAGCATTGGCAGAAGACACTTTCAAAGTCCATTACTTTGTCCGAGCAAGAGTTGGTGTTTAAACTGATGAAAGTTTCTCATTTGAAGGAGTATTTGACAGGGAGTGTGTAACAGGGCCAACCTCCTGAGAGATCAATATGCGACTACTTTATAAGTGATGAAGGTGCTGTTCCCTGGCAGATAGATTATTTATAAAAAGGTGTAATAAGACTTCGTTTTTTTCCGTCTTTGGCAGAATTTTTTTTCGAGATATCTGTTAGTAGTGATACAGTTTTAGTACTGGTTAAGATTATAATATTCCTTTTTCGAATAAATTAGGTAATAGATTTTGAGTCATTTGCCTTTAGAGTAATTTTGTGCGTGCCATAAAACGGAAAACATTCACTGTTTCTACTTATGAATAAATTAAATATACAAATGCTTGCTTTTACTTACCTCAATCATTCTTTTCAGCTGAAGTTTTTTCTTTAAAGTCCGCAATGAAGTGCAGAATAATGGCATTCCATGCCTTCCTCTTTTCATTCTTGTTGCTATTTTCATCACAGGATGAATTCCACAATGCAGGGTACTTCTCCACTTCATGGATGAATTCTTCGGTGTTAATATCGTCCATGTACACAACAATGTCACACATGCATACACGAGGAAAGCGCGTTGAATGATGCGGGTAACGCGCGCAGGGACGAAAGTGTTGCGTCACCGAGTGACTCAGTATGAAAGCTATTATTAGTATTATACCCAACAGTCGGTAACGGCAACTGCTTGCAATGGTCACTAGCTACCTCACGGGAAACTGCAAAATGATGTTGCGCAACTGGGCAACCGAAGTGACTTCGTATGAAAGGCTACATTCGAAATAATGGCGGGTAACCAGTGACTGTCACCGGTGACGGTCACATAGTGACTCGTGTGAAAGGGGCCTTAGTAAGAGCCTCAAGGAAACGGGAGGGCCCTGCTTTAAAACTCAGAACGCAACGTGCGCCACCGATGGCTTTGAAGATTTCAATAACGCTGCTGACAGACTAGTACTAACAAACTCAATTTTTATTAATACTTAATTAAAGCTAAATGAAGGCATGATCCAGTTAATGTTTGCTATTTTCAAAATTGCTCACTACAATTTTTTTCAAATTTGAGTTAAATACTGAACTTCAATACCACCGATACAGTTTGAATACAATTTAACCAATTGCGGTTAAAGTGTCAGGGATTGGGGTCGTCAAGTAAATTGATAAGAATTTTTCTGATGCCGTCCCTAGCTAAATCGGCAAACCTAATATAACCTAACCCGACCTGACCTGACCGTACCCGAACTGATCAAACCAAACCTAACCAAACCTAACCTAACCTAACCTAACCTAACCTAGTCTAACCTAACATTATTTGATAGATCGATATCTTTTATACCTCATTTTGTAGTAGATAACGTCACGTGTAAATGTAACGTAATCGAGGCAGCAGTTTGCTTTTTTACACACCAGGTATTTTCAATCGCATTCAGTTTTCCCGTCGGGCGATTTTGTTGAAACTGAAGTAAGGGAATTGAATACACTTCTCAAAATACACTGAAAAACGAGGTCGATCAGTCGAACACATTTCGTACACTAATCAGTTGAAGAAAATGAGGGTCAAAAAAGCCCCTCATTTTGAACAGCTCTCTATTGCTGCAATATACGAACCAGAAACCCCTGAAATAGTGATTCGCGACGTATCAAACAATTTCACTCTGACAAATAGAATTTTATGATCGTTATCAGGCGAAACCTTACGGATAATCGCACGCAGATAACGTTTACGCTTTTCAGACACGCGAGTAGGGACGCGTTTATACTGTCTATTCGTCACGGGGTTGCTGGAAAATTTTAGCTCTCAGAGGTTTTTTGAAAAACATTGGCGTCCAGGGGAACTAATTTTACGTTTTAGTTGGTGAACTTGTGAAACAATTGACAATACCGGCAACAAAATTTTTGTGGGCGTCTGGGATATTTCAATGAATTCTGACGGGATTTTACATGCCGAATTCGAAAATAACTTCAGTTTTCCTGTCTCAGATGTTGTTTTTTGACTATTCATGCCTCCATTTTCGCTCTATTAAATTCTAGCAACATACAGTAGACGTTACAAACTTGACATCAGATTTTGGAGATATGGGCGCAAGTATGGCATCTAAATGCATTTCTTATGAGTGATCTAGATGGTTTTCTTGAAAATCTCTAGATCTCTTTGGCCAACAGTTCCATGAGGACATCAAGGAGATGAAAACTCGGTACCACGGGAGTTGTGACGCTGTGATGATAGCAGACAATTGTAGGAGTTTCAACCCAAATGTTCCTTGACAAAGAGACTTGAATATATTTCTTGAATTTTATGTTAAATTTCCGTGCCAATGCGCAATTTTTTTGAGGATTTTAATCTATTCTTTGCTTTGTTTCGCGTGGAACTTTCTTTATGGCCTCATTTTGATTACCTGTTGTGTGAATAAAATACATTCTTAATAAAAAGGTCTTGGCTAATTCTTCTGAAGAACTTCAATATCAACGCTTGTTTCTTGCTGAAATACTTACTCATTCATGGCATTTAATGGAGTCAAAATAGATATGAGGATAGTTAGACGACTAGAACTGACGGAAATAAACAGAAGCTATTCACCAAATTGACAAACAAAATCACTTCAGGATTCCTTGAAGTATTTTACATATCGGACAAAAATATTTTTTTGTTACCCAGTGAAATTATTTGAAAGCTGATATTGCGTGTTAAAATCTTACAAATCATCAACTTATGGTTATGTTAATTAGTTCTAGGTTCCTCCATTGAAATCAGAGCAAATTAAGGGATATGGGTATTTATTCCATATTTTTTTAAATTCATTTTCTGGCTGAATCAAATTCAGCGTTGGTCACAAACGTAAACAGCGCAGATTATTATTCAAAATTTCGACTGGAAATTAGAACTTATAAAAGCCTCTGAGAGGCAATAATTAATAATTAGCTTCAATTGAAGATTATAATTATTAATGATCGCAACAACCAACTAAATCAAGTAGCATGAGCAGCAAACGAGTCAATTCAAAAGCCAGCAAAGCGTGATTTCTAATCATTTACAGTAACTCTCAGAAGAAGTCGTCGTCAAGAAACCACTTTGCATTCGAGACTGCGTGAGCTAAGGGCCATTTTTTAGCGTAACAAATGGTCGTGTTTTATACGGTGGATGCAGCAGCGTAATTATGTAAATGAGTCTGGTTCTGAGCTAGGGAATGTGCAGCAGTGTGCAGCAAGGTGCACTTGCCCGTTTTCTCTCTTGAGAAGCTGACAAAGAGAAAGTGAATCCCATTTTCTCTTCCAAATTGTTGGCCAAAAGCAATCTCCCGAAAGCGCAACCTGCGTTCATTCCGGAGGATTTCTCGGAGGAGAAATGAAAATGAACTCAGATTCGGCGGATTTAGAGAAGTAAGAGATTCAGGTTACGTGGTAGGGAGTATCTTTGGACACATCAACTGACTGATCAGATGAGATGCCTCATTTGGTCGATTTTTGTGCTTTGGCACGACTTGAAGAATCCAATTGTGATCTGATGGTGACTGGGTCGGGTGCGCGTACGTGATCCAATCTCGCGACCCTGGAACTCAATGCGCATTCGACCGTCACAGCTACAGTAGCGGAATGGACTCATCAAACCTGGATTCAAGTAAATCGGTTCAATGAGCTTGTCCGCAGGAGATCCTAATATCGCACATCATCTTATGCGAACCACAACTTGCGCGGATTACATTTGACTTTCCGTGTTCATTTTATTGGGCCTGAGCGAGTACGTTTTATTCTTTGACTTTCCTGCACAAACATGCTTTGAAAGCTTTCAGAAGATCAATTACACGTTAATATTTTTTCATTATATTTTATCAAAACGTATTACATATGTTGAAAAGCTTTATACGGTAGAAAAATCGACTTAATGAGGTCTTTGGCAATAAAAATACAGCATGTAGTTTTTGAATTATACTATTTTAGATTCAAGTTTTGCTTTTCGTGGGACACTCTGTACAACTCGAAGATCAACTGTATGTCTACCAACAACGTATAATATTCCTATTTTCAATATTAAAATAGGGGAGATACTTTAGCTTAAAATACCTTGAATTCTCACAAGCCGCTGATTAATATATGTAATTAGAAATTAATATGAAATACAAGGTATTAACCGACACTGTATAGTTACACCAAGCTAAAGAGGCGTATAATTGAACCGCAACGCCATGTGTTGTGGTATAATACGCGGTAGACGACTGCTAATTCGCGTCAACACTTGAACCATTCCCAAACAGGTCAAAAATTGAAATATTTAGTTTATGAGTTTATCATCTATCACGTTTTTTGGTAAATATTTTAATTAGAAAATAAGTTCCCAACCATCGCTAAAGTTTGTTTTGAAATCTATCGACAATTCAAATGTTTTGTGTTTTACGAAAAAAAATTTAACCAGCATAATTTTCCTGTTTGTTTCCAGAAAAAATTTTCTTCAAAGCATTTGAGAAGGATGTGGTGGTTAATTACATTGCTTAGTTTTTTAAATTTTTGTCACCATTTTTGGGTGATGCATACTAAACTCTTACCTTCTTTTAGCAGCGCTAAGCTCGGCACGGTGGCACGAGACTCCTCATTCAAATGAAATGGACTTCCTTTTACTACTAATGTAAACACAATTACTTTTAACTTTCTGTTATATAGACATATTATTTTCTCGGTTCCAACCATTCTTGGAATTCTTATTACACAAAATTTTCCTTCGAAAGACAATATTAAATCGAGGAGAAATTGTTTGGGCGCTAATGCTGGAGACTGGAAGCCCCGGAGGAACGTCCGGGGACAATTGGTTTTGCTCACAAATATACTTCTGAAGTCGATGAAAGGAGAGGAACGTCCTCTATTTATTTTGATTATCAGCTGCCATTACATTATCCAGGCTGTCCGAGAGACAATAAATGACGTCACTATTAATTTTTATCACGCTGCCAACAATGGGTTGGTCGTGAAAACATTGAGGGTTGCCCTGCGTCGCAGAAATATTGTCATCGAAATTCTTGCTCTTAGAGTTTGGGTGTTTGCTTCCAGTGGTGATGATATAGAGAACTGTCCGCTCAGAATATATTATGTTAATAAATGGGGCCTGATAGACAGTGAGTAATGGAGGCACTTTGCAGTTGAGAACTTTAGAGCTCATTTCAAAGCAGCGGTCCTCAAGTTTGATCATCCAGCCAACCTTTCGCAGCTATAAGGACTTAAGGACTCAGTGCTCCGTTCCGTCATATTCTATTTTTCCAACATTAGAACAATATTTTCACTACTGGTGCTTCCCATTTCATCGAACTTGTTCAAAAATACCAGTAATTTGAAAGAATATTATGATGCATAAAATTTATCGTATTATATTCGTGTTTATTTTCAAGAACAACCAAGGAAGCAAAAAGCGAGTTCAATTTTCTGCACTTTATTTTCTTTTCCGTCAAATACAAAGCGTGGTATAAATCCAATACAATGAAAATTTTGCCACTCCTCTATCTATGTTCCACCTATGCAGCGACACATGACTCAGGCATGTTTGTGTAGGCTCTAGGAGTTTTTGTAAAGGTACTCGCAATTACGAGCTCTTTTAGATTCTAGTTAGGACTTTGAATTACCCATCTATGGCAACGTCTTAATATCGCTCGATCCTTCCCATGCTTTTGCAACTTTGCAGCTATGAAATCGAAGAATGATTGTTAAGGAATAATTTTTATGAATCTACATGGATTCAAGCATTAGAAGGACTCCTTTTCCTAATGTTTTTTTGCGGTTTCTCCCATTCAACAACTCGTCGCTGAAAATCAGCTTCGATTTCCCTCCAACCTAGATTGAACCGAACACTTCAGTTTCTAAATGTTTCACGGTTATCTGCTGATATTCAATCATTCATGCGCTAGTCTGATTTTTCTAAACATAATCCTCTATCGAATTGAAATGCCGGCAGAACACACCATCACCTCTCCAAGTTACAGCCCGCCGAATCCACTATCTTTCCCTTCGAATTTTCTCCTCCAGTCCACACGCCTCTCCCTGATAGGCTGTGAAATCAAGGGCTACTTCCTCGCAACACTTCCCTTTCAACTTAACTTTTCAGATACTTTCTCACTGCATGTAGTAAAATTTTCATGCAGTTGGAGACATCTTTGTTGTTTTGACATCGATCACTGTTCCCTCTTCTATGCTCTCTTCGTTTGCTCTAACGCGAGGCTAAGCCTTCCTGACCGTTGTTATACAGTACAATGGAGTTCTCTGTAATTTCTTAACAATATTGAGTTAACTTAACTTTTCAATTCATCTATTTGACTTAGCGCACCAGTGCCATCCTAATATTTATCATTATCGAAAATTTCAAATGTACTCGCGTCCGCTAACTATCATTGAAATATATCAGGTTGGTGCCAAACTGATGTCTGATTTTTTAAACGGAGGTTTAAAATTTATATATGTATATTATTTACATTATAAGTGTTATATATTTCTAAACTAAATAATTTTCTTTCAGATAATTTCTGCTACTTTCATAACTTTCATAAATATTGCCGTCCGTTCTCCCCATCTGAAGATCACATCAGAAATGTTCTGCTGTAAGAGCTTCATAAAGGTATCAGTTCAAGTGCGGAAGCAAAATCTATTCAAGACACATAAGGGTATGATATAGAGAATAAAAAAGTTGCAGGAGATGGTTTTCTTGTTTTAGAAGTGTACATTTAACTTCAAAAGATGAACCAAGGATAGATCGTCCCAGAGAACTTGATTCTGATCCGTTGAATGTTAATGTGTCCGAGATTCCTTTTGTGACCACTAGGGAAATTGTGAGACAGTGTTGGACATATTTTGTTGACAAAACCTTTATAACTGCAGAGTTTATGATTCGCATGGGAAACCATTGTTGCCAAAAAATCCCGTTAAAAATTTAACTCTGCTGTCTGCATGTATGTCGTTGAAAGATGGATAGATATTGTATGCCCTGTTTTACAGCGTCCAACACTCCTGTTAAGTGTAAAAATGACTTGTTTTGGACTTGAATCTATTTCAATTTTCCATCTGAAAAATTAGCCCACGAACTAAAGTCTTTATTCTGTAAGCATTTCCATTAGTAAATTTAAGTGTTATAATGGTTAGAAAAGCAACAATCAGCTTTTTTTAAACAAGGATTTTATTCCAGAGTTCATGCACTCTTCTGTTGGGTATAAGTATAGTTGTCCACAGTGCTTATCGACGTACATCGTGATGACGTCACGCAGCATTTACGCAAAGTAGCGGAGCACCGCGGAAGGAGTTCTCGCTCCGGTAACTTACTGGCTCGTCCTCCTCATTCAGCAATGAGCATCCATGCTAAGAAGTGCAATACAATTATTTTAATTTTAGAAAGATTGACGGTTCTTTCCGGGATTTTTACCTGAGGATTTTACAATTGTTGCATATTTATAGGGACAGTACAATTTTAAATAATATGCTTAGATCGTATCCTCTTTAGATAGTTGACGCACAGTTGTCTTTATTGTTTTCGTTTTTTTCTTCTTACTCACACATTTTCTTCACCCTGATGTATAATACGGAATTTATTATCGATCGGGATTTTACGCTTGCTTTTTTTTATCATACTTCATATTTTATAGAGCTAATAAAGGAGTTGGTCTCCGAAACGTTTTTCTTTTTTTAAGTAAAATTTGTGAGGAAATACTACTCTCATAAAATGTTTTTTGGGAATTTTTGAGAAATGCTCTCGTAAAATATTTTTTTGGGGAAACAGGCTCGTATACTCTCGTAAAATATTTTTTTTGGGGAAACAGGATCGTAAAATGTTTTTGGAAAAATACTTCACTTTATGGTTCAAAGATGCTGTGCTTTATTTTGTGAGAGATGTTACAGCAAGGATTGGAATGTGACGGTTAGGCCGCCAAGCGGGGCTGCTTCGAGGGGGAAAAGGGGATACGTTAGCAGAGAACCTATTGTGCTACACCAATGAACGCTTGCCTAGCGATCACGCGAGAAGGTGTGTCTGAGCACACACCAATGGGAGGCCCAGACGTCAGAACAAACAAGGATCCCGCCAATCAGGATGCAGATACGGCCTCTGTAGAATGGAATGTTCGAGATCAATCTCGAAGGAAGAAAGGGAAATACTTATAAGGGGTTGGGATGAAGCCTCGAGAGGGATTTTCCGCTCGGTGACGCTACGAGAGAGACGCATAATCAAGGAGGGGTTTTGCAGCCGGAATACCGGCAGACGCCGGTATTACCCGGCATTATACCAAGTCCGGTGTTGACTGCAAGTGAAGAGCGCCGCCGGCACACTTTCGACATGAGCAGCCAAAATCCAACATCTAAAGTGAAAGTTAACCATCGAAGTTTCGAGAGGAGGCGTCCAGTGTATCAACAAACTTCAAAGTACTGAAGTGCGTCAGGAGTCATTCGTAGCACAGCAGCGAGGCAGCGGTAATCGGCAAGCGTAAATGTCGTCAGCGACGGAGCATTCAGACATCTCTGCATCGGGACCGCTCTCACGGGCAACTTCAGCGTCAAGATTTGGAGCCACGCAATTGCTAACGTTGCGAGTATCAACAGTCAAGTTCGTGCACCAACGATGCGAAGATCAGCGCACAAAACTACAGTGAATTGACTCACCAACGCTTCAAGGAATCCTGGGCTGAACGAAACTCTTAAAAGATTCCAGACACCAGGGCAGCAGCGAATACGAGTGGTAATACCGGCAGCACGAAGATGGAGCGGTGGAAGGTACCGCTGCAGCACGTTAGCGAGACATCAGCACAGGACAGCAGCTATTCTCAGCAACGACGAAGGAGATCAGCGAGTGAACGATAGCATATCGGCAGTGAATATCTATCAGTGAATTACTTATTATCAAAAGGGCGAGTGTTTTATGGTTGTGAGAGCCCTGTTAGGTGGTGATAAAAGTTCAATTTCAGATGTAGAACAGCACGCAGAAAAGTGCTTTTCAAAGTGTTGCGCTAAATCATATAAATTATAGGCAATCGGTTTCCTGTGTTTATTTAGTCGAGGATCGAATTCACGTTGTGAATGGTGCGACGCTTCATATGATTCGACACCTTGTCACAATTACAGGTTAAATCGTGATGTGTCATTCTCGTAAATATTATGCTTGTGTTGCTGCGGAGCCCGCGATTCTGTGGATGCGTAATTTGTTGTCAACGAAGGAGTATTGGTAACTTGAATTATCGGTAAGCATCACATTTATACCATGTCGTGTTTAAAGTTTTTGGCGGTAGATATGTGTGTGCCTTTCTTTAACGCAATTGTGCCCTTTCAAATCATTTCGTTCCAATGCCTTGTGTACTTTATCCACGTGTTACCCCAAGTAAATTCATGTAAATCTTTAAATTCTTTTATTCTCCATGTCTGGTATGCAGGTGTACGCAAGCATGAAGGACAATATTTAAATTTTGCAGGGGTTGAGAGTCCCTCAGAGTATCCAAAGGGGGTCCTAAACCCACCCACTTCTCCGTATCGCGACAAATTCCTCACTAAATTAGCATTCTTTCGCTTTAATATTCATAGTGAATTTGCGATGCAAGCGAAGTGACATCTGTTAAGATATTTATTGAGTCACGTTATTCATTGTGTGGCTCTGATTTTTTATGTTTCTGACAGTAATTAGAAAAAAATTTCTTGAAAATTGAAACAACCTCGTAAATTCTAAATCCAATTTTTATTTGAACTTCTGAAAAACACTATTTTTTGATGGCAGAGAATGGAAAGTAACTCAATGGCAGCACCCGTTCTATTTCGGAGGTTGAAAACGTCCAAGTAAGAGAAACGAGGCCTACTACTGGTTTATTTGATGCTTACGTACGAGAGGCCATCAGAAAGTTCTCTGACTGAACTCGTCATGGCTGTTGGACGCGACGGCAAGAGCTCGCTTGATTGCGCAAGAACTAATGTGTGAGGTTGCGTTGAGTTTGTCGCATTGTGAAGTTGTGTTGAGTTTGTCGCATTGTGAGGTTGCGTTGAGTTTGTCGCATTGTGAAGTTGTGTTGAGTTTGTCGCATTGTGAGGTTGTGTTGAGTTTGTCGTATTGTGAGGTTGTGATGAGTTTGTCGCATTGTGAGGTTGTGTTGAGTTTGTCGTATTGTGAGGTTGTGATGAGTTTGTTGCATTGTGAGGTTGTGTTGAGTTTGTTGCATTGTGAGGTTGTGTTGAGTTTATCGCATTGTGAGGTTGTGTTGAGTTTGTCGTATTGTGAGGTTGTGATGAGTTTGTTGCATTGTGAGGTTGTGTTGAGTTTGTTGCATTGCGAGGTTGTAATGAGTTTGTTGCATTGTGAGGTTGTGTTGAGTTTGTCGTATTGTGAGGTTGTGATGAGTTTGTTGCATTGTGAGGTTGTGTTGAGTTTGTTGCATTGTGAGGTTGTTTTGAGTTTATCGCATTGTGAGGTTGTGATGAGTTTGTTGCATTGTGAGGTTGTGTTGAGTTTGTTGCATTGGGAGGTTTTGTTGAGTTTGTCGCATTGTGAGGTTGTGATGAGTTTGTTGCATTGTGAGGTTGTGTTGAGTTTGTTGCATTGGGAGGTTTTGTTGAGTTTGTCGCATTGTGAGGTTGTGTTGAGTTTGTCGCATTATGAGGTTGTGTTGAGTTTGTCGCATTGTGAGGTTGTGTTGAGTTTGTTGCATTGTGAGTTTGTGTTGAGTTTGTCGCATTGTGAGGTTGTGATGAGTTTGTTGCATTGTGAGTTTGTGTTGAGTTTGTCGCATTGTGAGGTTGTGTTGACTTTGTTGCATTGTGAGGTTTTGTTGAGTTTGTTGCATTGTGAGGTTGTGTTGAGTTTGTTGCATTGTGAGGTTGTGTTGAGTTTGTTGCATTGTGAGGTTGTGTTGAGTTTGTTGCATTGTGAGGTTGTGTTGAGTTTGTTGCACTGTGAGGTTATGTTGAGTTTGTTGCATTGTGAGGTTGTGTTGAATTTGTCGCATTGTGAGGTTGCGTTGAGTTTGTCGCATTGTGAGGTTGTGATGAGTTTGTTGCATTGTGAGGTTGTGTTGAGTTTGTCGCATTGTGAGGTTGTGATGAGTTTGTTGCATTGTGAGGTGGTGTTGAGTTTGTTGCATTGTGAGGTTGTGTTGAGTTTGTCGCATTGTGAGGTTGTGATGAGTTTGTTGCATTGTGAGGTTGTGTTGAGTTTGTCGCATTGTGAGGTTGTGATGAGTTTGTCGTATTGTGAGGTTGTGGTGAGTTTTTTGCATTGTGAGGTTGTGTTGAGTTTGTCGCATTATGAGGTTGTGTTGAGTTTGTCGTATTGTGAAGTTGTGATGAGTTTGTCGCATTGTGAGGTTGTGTTGAGTTTGTCGCATTGTGAGGTTGTGTTGAGTTTGTCGCATTGTGAGGTTGTGTTGAGTTTGTCGCATTGTGAGGTTGTGATGAGTTTGTCGCATTGTGAAGTTGTGATGAGTTTGTTGCATTGTAAGGTTGTGTTGAGTTTGTCGCATTGTGAAGTTGTGTTGAGTTTGTCGCATTGTGAGGTTGTGTTGAGTTTGTCGCATTGTGAAGTTGTGTTGAGTTTGTCGCATTGTGAAGTTGTGATGAGTTTGTCGCATTGTGAGGTTGTGATGAGTTTGTCGCATTGTGAAGTTGTGTTGAGTTTGTCGCATTGTGAGGTTGTGTTGAGTTTGTCGCATTGTGAGGTTGTGATGAGTTTGTCGCATTGTGAGGTTGTGATGAGTTTGTTGCATTGTGAGGTTGTGTTGAGTTTGTCGCATTGTGAGGTTGTGTTGAGTTTGTCGCATTGTGAGGTTGTGTTGAGTTTGTCGCATTGTAAGGTTGTGTTGAGTTTGTTGCATTGTGAGGTTGTGATGAGTTTGTTGCATTGTGAGGTTGTGTTGAGTTTGTCGCATTGTGAGGTTGTGTTGAGTTTGTCGCATTGTGAGGTTGTGTTGAGTTTGTCGCATTGTAAGGTTGTGTTGAGTTTGTTGCATTGTGAGGTTGTGTTGAGTTTGTTGCATTGTGAGGTTGTGTTGAGTTTGTTGCATTGTGAGATTGTGTTGAGTTTGTTGCATTGTGAGGTTGTGATGAGCATTGTTGCATAGTGATGTTGTATTCAGTATACAATATTCTGCATACCGTGGTATACGTGTATGGTTTGTGACTTGTAATTATGTGCTAACGTTTGTTTTTTAATTTTTTTAATAGCTGATGAACTCGAACAGCGAGCTGACGCATAGGGTTGCGTTAAACTTTGTAAATCGCCTTTAAAACTTTCGAAATTCTTCGAAAAAATATGAAACACAATCTCTGAACAGATGACAGAGGTTATCGAGTAGTGTGCTCCTTTCAAGGCCGGTAGAATTTTACTTGAAGATGGTTATTTATATTATCGATCAAGAACGTCGTCTACGGGCAAAAATGATTACAATATAAAAAAATCGACCACTAATTCAGAGAGATCTTCGAAAAAATAGCGATGATTTTGGTAAAAATGTCAACATAAGCAGTGGAAGCTGCAAATAGTTCTAATTGAAAGTTAAGGCATGCGTCATACTGCTGTAAAATTTGTCTCTCGGCCTTCATCCGTGGATTAGAAGCGGCGTCGTTCTGACGCGTGCGGAAAACTTCGAGTGACGTCTGAAAATGACCCTACCTTCATCACCAGAGTCATAACCGGTAATGAAAGCGGGCTTATGGCTATGATTCAGAATCAAAACACCAGTCGTCACAGTAAAAAATTCATGATCTCAGAGATTTAAAATAGAACAACTGGTTAGAAATGTATAAAGAAGGACGCTCGTTGTGTGTTTCAAAGCTAAAAAATATTGTCTATCGCGAGTTCGTACCCGCTGGTATTTCAGTGAACTCAGATTTTATTTGTGATATTTTGAAGGGACTGAAAAAAAATCTGAGACGAAAAAGTCCCAAATTGCGTCAAAAACTAAACTAGCTGTTATCACTTCAATGCCGTTGCAAGCATTTCAGTAGAAACAAAGATAAAGTTTGGCCAAAGACTACCTACACGCCATCCCACACCAATGGTGTTCACCAGATTTAGCCCCTTGTAACTTTGCTCGGTTTCTGATAGTGAGTGAAAATTTACATGAGATGTTTTCGTTTTCACACCACAAAAGACAAGAAAATAAAACGCCTGCGGTGCTTGACAGCCGTCAGGAAAAAATTTTGTGACTCTTTTCAGGCATGGAAAGAACTCTGGACTTGTTGTATCGATTCACAGAGAGACATCTTTGAAGGAAATCGGGGCCAGAAGTCGCTTAGCAATAACAATATTAAACCTCGCTTGAATTTATTTACAGCTCCTCGTATTCCTTTTGAACCTGGAGCGTCTCAATGTAAGAGGCCCAAAGCTGAGGCCGGGACACCGCACAATTGGTTAGATCTTAGATGGTGGGATTGGTTAGATTTTAGATTGTTAGATTTAGACAGAGCAATAAAGTGTCACTTGAAATCTCAACGTTAGCACGTTGAAATTTCAACTGACAGTTTATTGCTCTGTATTCACCATCGCAGTTCATTTCATTTGTTTTGAATATTTTTTCAGCTGAAACGATGTGATTCTAGAATCAATCAATAATTCTGTTTTAACATTCTTTCGTAAAATATTGTTCCAAAATTATATGTAAAAAACGTGTTTTAAGTGTGCAATGAATATTGAAAATTCAATAAGCTGATCATGTAACGCAAATCTATTTGATTTCATAGTTTTTACTCGCGGAAACTATTATTTGATATGAAAAAATATGACTGCTATTTCCAGGCTGAGAAATACAGCAAATCAAGGTAGTAGAACAAGAGTTTCATTAATGCCAACAAGCTGAACACTAAACGATTGAAAGTTTGGATTTTGGGCAGTTTTGTGGCGCCAGTGCATTTGTTGGGAAGTTTTGAGCAGCTTATGTGCTCAGTTTAGGAGGCCAAACCTGCTGAAGCGGGAACAATTCGTAGCTGAATCTAAGACACACCTAAACGGGGCTATATATCGTTAGTAATCGTTACGATAAGTCTTCACAGCTCAAGCGGCGCTTATCAGGTGCTCTTGTTTTAAAGCCCAATTCCGCAAAATCGGATTTTCTCTTTTTTTTAGAGCTCTGAGATATCATCGGGCTTGCCTGCTTCTTAGCAGGTTTTTCAACTCGTTGAAATTAATCGTCCGAAATTGTCTCACTTTTTTCTTAGCGTTTAGATTTTAGTCCGACGTAAATCTCGGCTCCGCTCAGCTTCACCACGAGTCTGAACAATAGATGGACGCGCCGGCAGGCAGGCTGAGCCTCCGATGTTCGTATAAAAGAATAAATTTTATTTGTTTGACTCATATTTTTTCATGGCACTTAACGCGAGTTCTTCTGTTTGTATTCAAAATGATCGTGCAGCTTTTATATCGCGTTTGGACTAAGCTATAGTGGAGGATGGGCAGCGTCTAAAGAAGAACTTTTTACATATCTGCTGTGCATTCTTAACCGATGACACTTGAAAACGTTTAAATAGAACAGTGTTAGATCGTATTGCCATAATAATCTGCTGGTGGAATACATTTACAACGAATGGTGAGCAAAATTGAAAGTATGACTTCAGAATGGCAACAAACATTTCGTACAGAATTCGCCCCTTTACACGCGGACACCTTGATCCCAGAAGGAAAAAATTTGGGAATGAAGTTGTCAGCAGCTTGAAATGTATTTTAATTATAATTGTATACATACTATCGAAGGGTGTTGACAATAAAAGCACATAGGCGAGCCCAGGTATCAATGACAAAAAAATACTCCACTATTCAGAGTGCCCGTAAAGTGTCTATACCATTTCAAAAATTTATTGAAAATGCAATTGAAAATATGTTTTATTCAGATTTGCTCTATCGTATTCAGTGTTTATTAAAGTTTTTAATCCCTTTTTGCATTTGTGTGTTTCAGGGAACCCGGTTGTGAAGAAGGTGCTGTTGAATGAACCCCTAAAAATGGCTACCCCTCAAGAGAAGGCGCAGCGTGTCTCATGGTTTATTGAAACAAAAACAGATAGGTAGACTCAGCGAAGCCTCAGAACTAAGTATGGAAGAGATCTACCATCCCGTCCGTCAATTCGTGGATGGAACAAGTAATTTTTGGAGACAGTGACAGTTTTAGTTAGTCCCACAATTATTGATCATCGAGTTGACTATGCCACAGCGGACATGGTAAGAAATCGAGAACCATCTTGATGTGCTTCGTGCAACTAATGATGCCCATGTAGAAGTCTATTAAATAAAGTAAGAAAAACTTTAATAAACTCAAACTCTGAATTCATCAGAACAAATCTGAATCCAGTCAGTTGTATTTGTAATCAATCTGTGAAATGGTTAAGACCCCTGTATGGACACCCTGTATTTCTTTAAAAGTGAGTCAACTCTTAACAAAATACACAGAAATATTTGAATAAGACCATAAACATTCATTGCACGAAGGTAGTTTATCGAATCCTTTATTTCCAAGTGCCGTCCCAATATTTTATCGGCAGTAATCCGTTGTTGCGCTCTCCAAACTTTCATACAACCTCTACTATTTTCGAGGCTTTCACAGTCTGTGATTAAATGTTCAACTGTGAGTCTTGAATTCCTTACAGCCCACTTACTGGTGCTATATGTCGGGTATTTCATTGTCCGTCAACTAGCTCCGAGTTAGGAATGTATGTCCTATTCTGAGTCCTTTTATTGTTACCTTCTTTGTACGTGATATTTTAGCCAAATATAACTTATTTTTTGGTAATGGTAGTAGTTCCCTCATTTTGCCTCTGTAATATTTTTAACTTAAGTTTCCAACTTGTAATCAAGTCTTGTATTATGGATTTCCGATCCAAGTAATTAATTGAATATATTCCTCAGGTACTTGAGAAGCGCTTTTGGCTGCTGCATCAGTAACATCGTTATCGCCTTTTCCAATATAAGAACGGACCCAGAATTTGTCGATAGATTTGCCGCTAATTCGATCATGAATATCGTGCAGCATTCGACGTAGCATTGGACGGTGAGTTCCGTACTTTGGTACCTTAGCAATACTTAATACGTCACAGTATGGTACAAAGTTCGTGTCGCTTTTATCCTTGAAAAAATCAAGTACCACGTATTTAGGGCGTATTTCAACAGTAAACTGAACTGAGGATTCTCACAGGAGTGTTGGGATGCAATGTCACCACTCACCGCTGCCGTAGCCGCACCTCTATCCCAGTGAGCCGTCGCGTATACGTATAGCCACGAAGTTACTGTAACTTTCAGATGCTATTCTTTGAAGCTATTGACGGAATACGTATTCAGTAGTTTCATTCTCGAGAAGTCAATTTGTTTTGTATTAATAATAAGTCTCCCTAATACTAATATAGACGTATATTTTGTTTAAAAATCTCTATTAGATTTTGATTTGGATCGAAACTGTCGTAAATTGACTCATTCGAATAATATTTGCATTCTGACAGGACACGTTGGAGTCATTTTTCTGGTTTGGAACCGTAGTCGATTATTTGGCGCACCAATAATATAGTTAAAATAGAATTTCCGAGTTGGCTTCGGACTTTGCAGTAATATCACAGAGAGAGAAAGATAGTTTCGTTTGGTGTCTGAGGTACTTCATTGTTAACGAAGAGATCATTTGTTGGGCTAAATTGAAATGCTCCTGTAGCGATTCGAAGTGCCTCGCATGTAATTGATTTGACGGGCCATAAGGTGGTTTGGCTGGCCGAGCTATAGATTATTGATCTGAAGTCAAAGATTGATCTTGTTATGCTTCAGTATGGTCTGAGGATTGGGATTTGGTCGGCTCCCCAACTCTGGGCTGTTATTGACTGCAGGAAATTAAGGCCGGCATTTCCTTTCTTTTTCAGGGCGATGACGTGTCGCTGCTAGTTCAGCTCTTTAAACATAAAAATTCAATAAATTTGCATATTGAATAATTTTGGGACTAAGTTTGAGTGTTGGGCTCAGGAATAATCCATGCATGGCATAAAAGTATATTGCTTTTTTGGTTAGTGACAATTTCAAGCCGTGAATTTGAGACCAATGAAATATTGTATTTGAACAGAATTTCATTTTGATCGAATGACCTGGAGGTCTTGGTGATGATATCCGATTTGCAAGTATTCAACGTACAGAGAATAATGGAATTTATTGCTCAGTGGGTAATGCCAGTGATGTCTTTTATTTTGGGAGCGAATAATGTAACCAGGAGAACGCTGCTTTGATGGACTCCGTTTTGCTGTTTGTGAATCCTTGAACTGTAGTTATCTATTCTAACATTTAACGTTCTATTCCCCAAAAATTTGTTGTTTCCTTCTAAGCCTTACTCTAAAGAGAGACTGTTTTATTCCGTACCTCCACGTTCTACCGTAAGCTTTTTCTTTAGCAAAAAATACTGAAATGAAGGAATGACTTTGTTTATGGAAGATAGTCTTATTGGTGAGTTTAATCTTGCTAAGTGAATAGTTGTGTAAAGCCCTTTTACACGTACATCCGCACTGCACTTTACTTATTACATTGTTCATGTCTAGGAATTTAAAAAATCGGACATTAATCAATTGCTCTATAGATTTGCACAGACGATTGGCGAGTGCGATTGGCCTGAAGTTATCTGGCTTACTATTGTCTTTTCCAGATTTTTGATTTTGAGTAATTACTGAGCGTTGCCACTGTGTATGGTGGTAAAATAACCAGTTGTCCATAAGGTGCTGAAACTGTTCAAGACGTAGGGCTTTTCATTCGAGTTTAGATGTTTGATCATGTCTTAAGATATTTTATCGAGTCCTGGTGATGTATTTTTGTTATTTTTAAGAGTAGAGTTTAATTCATTTCTTTTGAAAATTTGGTGATTTACTTACAAGTTTTGTGAATCGAAAGGTTTTGAAATCTTTTCATGGGTAGTTTTGATCTGTTGAAATATAGGTCTCTATCAGCGCTAGGTACTCTGCAGTATTTTCCAACTAGTTCATTCGCTATATCGGGTGTTGTGCTGTAGTGCATTCCATGTTCTATCAGTATATAAACTTTTCTTTGTACGCGATCTTTATTTTTTGCAGTGCTTCGTACACCTCAGCCATTAGAGTTTGTTTACTATACGTTGAGGGACGAATTTCTTCCACGCTGCTTGTCTGTTTTCGCAAATTTAGTGCGTGTGGCTTGCTCGTGCCATTTGTAGTTTATGAGATCAGTAGCGAATAAGGTTAAGAATAGGGTAAAAATTGCTATATGTTTTTTCTTCATTCTTTCGAATTTTGCAATTCTTTTATCCACCAGAGTCTGAGATAATATTTTCCGGGGATGAAAGTACAAATGTCTATTTCAGTTGCAGAATAGAATCTTCTCTATAGCTCTCCGATTAGTCCTTGAAAGGTCCCAAATTGTTGAGCGGGTTGTTTGGATTGATTTTGGTTAACATAGGAGCTAAAATTGAACAAAAGGTCGCTATCACCTCGTGAGTCAACCCAACCGAATCCTGCTTATTGTAGGTGAACAAATTGTTGAGTCGATAGCCAATTCTGAATAGCATTCTATCTTGGTAAGTGAACTGGTGTTTAACAAGGAAAGGTTATTGTTTGTGGTGACGGTTTCTATATATTTACCTCATTATCTGTTTTGTTGAACCTTTATATGCATGGTCTTGTGGCTGTTAAAATTGCCTGATAAGATGAAAGGACTCGATAGTTGTTATATAAAGTCAATAAAACCTCCAATGAAGGTTTGTCTACCTCGTAAACAAGTGTTGCAGATAGTTTTCAGCTGTACTCTATTAGCCTGAATACGTACACTTTGTAGTTTGCTCTGTGGGTTTGATTTGTATTACAGTAAAAATCTACGAATAAATATTCTTACTCCTCCACGGGATGTTCTATTATAAGTGGTCGTCTCGTAAAACGTTGCTGTAGCCCTTTACTTTTAAGTATCCATGTTCCATTATTTTGTTGCTTGTAATGCTACTAATGTGCACTTGTGATTGCATATTATCTCCGTCATTTCATCTTTCTTCCTTCAGATGAGTAGGCAGTTCTATTGCAAGGTTCCTTTATTGGCCATGTTGGTGATTTTTCAATGCTTATTTAGTATTGGGACTGTTTACTACTTCCTCTTAGTTGATTTATATTTGATCCTGGAGTGGCTGGAGTTGTGCAGTCGTTCTCTATCTGCGTAATTATGACGTTTATCATGGCTGTTATGGCTCTGAGGGCGGAATAGTGATTTGAATCGCGATCTTCATCTCTTCTTGTTTTGGTTTTCGGAGGGTCTGCGATGGTCGTGTGGGGGTTTGAATTCATTAAAAATCCTTCTAGTCTCTTGTCTCCTAATAGGGTTGTATTTGCTTGTGCCATCTTCTTCATTTTCGTAGTTTTCGGTCGCTGTTTCGATGTTAATAGTGGGTTTGAGGGACTGTGTTGGGTTGGGCTTAATGCAAAGTATCTCTGTTTCAGAAGTCTCGTAAACAAGTTGTGCGCTGTGCGGGAAATGAATTAAAGGCATAGGAGCTAACGTGGAAACAGTTGTATCTGTTGTGCTACGGGGGGAGTTATTTACTTTGTTCGGTGGTTCTTTCGATTGTTCCTAGTTGCTGATGAAGTTCGAGCTGAACATAGTGGAACTGCTTCATTGTTACTTTTTAAAGTTATCTGTGCATAACTTTACTCGCGTTGAGGGAATTGTTTGCGATGTGTAATGAGTGCTTGTGCTCATGATACTTGCTGCGTATGAATAGAGATGATCTTTTGTTGCTTGCACCATTTTGGGCATTTTTGGTCTCCAGTTGTATTGGTATCTTGGTTACAGTTAAAATTTTAATAATTTACTGTACAGTTATAACCATTTCGTCACCACTGGTTGCCCTTTTTCCTCACACAGACATATTGCATATTTTAATCTTGTGGTTGCATTCCACGCATTTTTTACTCGTCATCTGGTGGTCAAAATATCCATGTATTTTTCCCTTGGGGTCTTGGCCAAGTCCGTCGATTTACTCCGGGAAGCTCGGGCTTCTTAAGGTCAGAAATAGCGCCTTTGCATTATTATTACTGCTTTTAAAACCGGCAACTGGTTCGATATTTTTCAACGATGGCGTTTCCAAGAGACCCTGTTTGAATTTTTAGAACTGGGCCTTAGTTGTAGATATAAGCGACTGCTTTTGATAGGTTTACAAAATTATTTTCTGTTATGTACACAGGGATACTGTTCGTTTCTGATTCTACGAGCATGATCTTTTTGTTGTTTGTGTGTTTTTTCTATGCTAAAATACTAATTGAGTTTTTACCGCCTAATTGGATGATTTTGGATTCTTTTTGGACTTAGCTAACGATGCATTTTTCTGCGAGCCATGGGATTATTTCTCTTTTTTCGTTCTTTTGATTGATGATATAAGAATAATGCATCAAGCTGTTTGTCTCTGGCACTGGTAGTTCTGAGTGCCTTCTGACAATTTGTGGAACACTGCGCCTACTTACTCGCTGTTCAATTTGGACTTTACATATTTTAGTTTATACGATATATTTAGGGCATTCGATTTGGCCAGTTTAATGCTCGCGCTTGCAATGCATGGAAGACAATATATTGTCTCATTGTTCACTATACCAGAACCTGCTTCTCCGCAGTGTAGGCAATTTGTCTGGTCGAAGTCAGTGCTTGGCTGCGTGGCTATAGTTTGGCATTGAGGGCCAATCTTGGGTTCTTTAATAGATGGATATACTGCCGGGTCTGATTTATGCCAGTGATGTGTAAATAGTTTATTAATAATAATAGTATAATCGTTTCTCAACTTTTTAAAATATCTATTAATGAAAGAGGTAAAATGTTATCGTACAATTATATTATTACCCACGTCTTAGAAAGTACAGAATTGTATTCGAGCAGTAAAGTCTGCTGATAAGTTCTGCTACTTCCAATCGAACCTAACCAACCGTATCAAACGCGCAAACTCAGTCAACTTGTTAACTGTGAATGATTTTAGAGCAGCTGAAAATTCTTCTTTGCACCATGCTAACGCTTCCATGTGGCATGGCAGCAAGTGAAACTCAACATACACACGAGCTCAATTGCTCTCGTACTTATCGTAAGATCAATCATTTCCCAAGGAAATAGAATGTTCAGAACAGCCTTCAGTGACACTTCATGAGAATGGCGGCAGTAACTTGGTGGTGTCACGAGGCACTTTCACAGCTGGAACATTGTAAATAAATGCAGCAGTGTGATCTGAGAGGTCCCTGCGTCCAATTAGAAGATGCTTCTGATGCTGAAGAGACACAAACGTTCTCGGTTTTATTTTGCACATCAATGCTCGGAAAAGCCAGTAGAAACCTGCTATTCTATTACGCCCTTTGGATACTATTGAACCAATTGTGATATATTTGATAGTCTTTAACAATTTGTAATGGTTCTACACTGCAGAAATGTTTCGTGTCGTCTTGCTAAGCCAAATATTGTTCACAGGGGAAAATTCTTTGGGAAGTGTGTAAATAAAAAGCAGTTATATGAAATTTCTAACTGAACAGATTAATTTTTGAAGAGTATATCCATGTGCAACAACACATCAAAGAGCGCATGCCTATTTTTTCCTTGATTATTGAGCGCTCATTAAGGACAACCCTATACTTTCGTTCGTCCAAAAAGCATTAGCGTCATGTCCGAAAGCCATTTCAGAATTAATAAAAAGTTTTCTTTTAATGTACGAGTACAAAGCTACGGTCATAAAACGATGCGTTCAAACATTTCCGGGCAAAACTATAAAGATTTTAGCTCTGCGCCGCCAGACGTCTATACTTGAAATTCATCGGTTACACGAAGCCCATCTCTCTATGGTAGCTCGTATTATTTTACTTTACTTTCTTTTTCTGCTTCTTCTTACGTGAATTGAGTTAACAAGTACCTCGGAAATTTGTTCAATGAAACTTTATCCCTCACTTGTTGATCTTTACACTCCTAGATTAATAATCACAAATGATAAGTGCAATCCATGCAGTGAAAAGTGCTAACAAGAACACTAAACCCTAACAATTTAGTAGGTGTGTAGTATTATTTTAAGCTTTATCGTTACCTGTTTAATGTTCGAGAAGGAACGGTTGTGTTCTCCGTGAATTCATCACAAATATACGTTAAACTGTGATCATGATATTTCATCGACTAACTGACTATTTCAAGACTAACAGTATTTGTTTACTTACTACATATCATCTGTTTGAAAAAAAAGAACGGCATGTAGCAACTTGAAAAGAACGTCCACAAATTCCGAAACCAATATACTTCCAAACGAAAAAACGGTTGACAAATTATCTCTAATTATTAAAGTAATGCAGTCCCAGAACCATTCCCAGAGCCACTGCTGAACATTGCTCTCTCCAGCCAATTAATGGACGTTAAGCTGTGTGTCCGAAATGAGCTTTCCTAAGTAGAGCGAGACGACGTCCCCTAAGATCTTCTTAATTAATGACCACCTCATAATGACTGCCGGGACAAAGTTATGAGGTGAACGCAGCCCCACAAAGGCGGGCAAGTCTCAGCCTGCGCTCGGCGCACCTACTTAGTGTGCAGGGATCTCTGTCTCGTGATCGTCTTGAAGTAACCATGCGAGTTGCTTGCAACTTTTTTACGAGGTTTTGCTGGAATGGTTGATGAAAACTGTGCTTCCAATTCGTGAGATGTGTGCATAAAGACATTAATGTATTTATGGACAATTTACAGAAGTATTTTTGATTGTTATTATGGAGAATAGTAAAAAAAATGCTGTCTTATGGGTTTGGCTCGTATTATCGGTATGATTTAAATGGATGCGTATTGAGGATCGGAAATAAATGCAAGTAGTTGGAAAACTATTTAAGCGTATTTCATGAATATTTATGAACCTCTTAGGAAAGTTAGAGTTTGGACGCTTGCTGGCTTGGATTTAATTTCCGAATGTCTAACAACTCACACTATGCTATGTGAAGATCCTTTTGTTTTGTCAACACATCATGGAAAATTAGCGCTCTTTATCACCATGAACATCCGAGTCACTCTACCATAAACAGATAGTACGTCTCATGGACCATGAACCAAAGCGGATATCGCTGTTGTCAATAATTTATTTTGCCATGATCGAGAGCACCGTATTCGTAAAATATCAAGAGTCACATCTTTGAGATACCACTGTTTCACTTCCACAGAAGAAAAAACGTTCAACGACTGAATCTTTAGTTAATTTTTCAGGTTGAAGCGATGCCAAAAAGACGTCGTTTACTTAAGTTTCTTTAATCGTATGATTACATTTCTAAGGGGAAAATATTTGCAGTTTGTTCTCCACCATCAACAAGTAGCAAAAAATTTTTATTAATAAAAGATGAAAATTCATTGGTAACAGTACTGCACGTGGCTTATTTTTTACTCATAGAAGATCAAATGAAGATCGATTTATTCGAAACCAATAGTATTCGCTCCACTGAAAGCACAACCGTAGCGTCTTTATGTTCACAGCAGCGCTGGTTTCATAAGAATAGTTCTCAGCGCACCAGATTTTCTCGGCTTAATTTTCCGTTTGTAGTCTGGAGTGCCATTCATTGAACTGCACTCCAGAAAATTTGGGCGCCTCATTTACTTAACACTTTTGGCCATTATGGTAACCCGCGGATTCGGAATGAAGGCATGAACCATTCTGGGATCTCGATTCCGGCAAAGCTTTGAAATTTCGCTAAAATTTCTGTTCATAAACTCCCAGCAAAAACTCAAGGCTGCTTTTGAAATGCATGAGTTATTTTTTTCTTTCTTTTGAAGCAGTAAATTAAGCAGTTATGGTTTTTTTTCAAATCAGTAATTTTATTACTGATTTTTGTATTGATTTTTGGGTGTTGCTCGTGGAATAACATTGATAAAAAGCACGTGAAAGAGAAGTCCGCAACGTCGTTACTCGTGCTTGCCAAGCTGTTTGAAGTTCGCCAAATAATGAATGACGTTAACGAGTGGCAGCCAATTGAATTAATAAGTACAGCTGAAGAATTATTATTAATGAGAAGAGATAAGGACTTGACTTTCCACAGCATTTACTTTGATGAAATGTACAAAAAGGTGATAGAGCTCAGCACTCTAACCGACGTCGTGTTTAGCCAAAGCATTTACTGATGGAATACAACAGAATAAATGTTTGTTTGGGAGCCTAAACTGGCTGAGGAGTTTATGCATTATAAAAAATAGTTTTAATAGATGTTATTCAATGAAGTCGACACCAATTAGATGATTTTAGAAAAATTAGGCTTCCTCTCAGCTAAAAAATTTGTGTTAATAAAATTTTAAGCCGTTGAACTTTAAAGTATACTCAATTAAAATTCAGTTTTTGTGGTACCAGTTGGTTCACAACAATAGAAGAAATAAAGGGATTTATAAAAAATTAACTGTTCAAAGCAAAAACTAACTCTTTATCATCTTCAAAAGTTAATCTATTTTTATCGGTTTCATTTCTTTTGTTCTCTTTCACCGGAGCAATGTGTTATTTTCTTTCCCACCTGTACTTTTATTGCAGTATTCCTTTCAATTTTAGTCCATTCGTCTTTACAAATCCCGCACAAAGCATTCATGCTTTCAATGCAGCATGCATCGCAAACCCGATAATATTGGATGAAATAGAGATCCATGCCATGATGCTGCAAACCTCGCTGTAGGAGTTGAACTCCAGAGATTTTATGCCATTAGTATTTACATAACTTCACTCATTGATAAATCTAAGGTAATATAAATTAATTAATTATTATAACGTCAGCTTGGAGCATCATGTCGGTAAACTCTGATTTGTCTTGAGGTTCAAGGCGAATCTAAAAATGTAACTTTGGTGTATTTCTGATGAAAAAGCAGAGTGACTCCAGCCACAAAAACTTCTTTCTCTGCTCAAAATCCTGTCAAATGAAGCTATTTTGGTGCGCTCTCTTTTCGCTTGAGAATAAAAGTGATACACAAGACATAAGTTAGAGGCTCAGATACTTACGAAGAGATACCTCACAATGGTTTTAAGATGGTGTAAGAAACTATTGGATCCATGATGAATTATCATGATTCGTGAATGATTTTGCTAATTTCTGTCATGAGTAAATCATGTTAGACTAAGCTAAAATGGCTGTATTGAAGGTGATGTTCGAAATGAAGTCAGATTGCGGTTTAATTTTGGAGACCAAGATCCCGTTCATCGCAGGTGTCATCTTACAGGAAGGGCGATTGGGAAGATCTCATTCGTTCTTTTGTGAATTTATTACTTCTTGATACTAATTTACGCAACATAAACGATTGCTCTGATGATGGTATTAGTCTTCTAGGTAATTAAAACTTATTTTCGAACGTTTATTTAATGGATGCCTGAATCGAATTTCCTATGACTAAAGCTTATAAGTTCCTTTTGGATCATACTTCGTTGAAGCAATTTCTAAGCTCCCTCGTTCGTAAGATGATAGCCACTTCTTTAACTCTACAATGTCCTCTCATAATGGTTGGGTAAGGTTTTCAATATACCTTACATCTGTCAAGGTGCTAGAGTTGATATTTTATTATCAAACATTGGTCGTAAAGTCTAAACTTGATCACGTATCACAAAATATTGAAAATATTTTGACTGGCGTAAGTCGTCACCTACTCTGAAGAGAATAAGGAGATTGGTTTCTAAATATATGAGATCTTTAGCAGTTTATTTTGTCGTCAAATATGAAACATATTTTTGATTTACATAAGTTCTGGTCGGAAGGATTTTATTCTTAAAGCATCATCTTCAAAAATTAGTTACATCTCGGGAATCTGAATGCGGGATTTTGAAGAATACATTATGTAAACAACACATATTTGTCCTCTAACTTTTTAAAATGTCTTACACTTCCCCGTGAATTACAACAGTATAGTAACGCTCTAAAAAGGAAAAACTCACGAATATTGTTTGTTAAGGAAGGGCATTTACTTCGAATTTCTTTTATTAATTTTTACAGCCCGTTTTTTACGGTTTAGACTGCATCAGTAATTTCAGCAACACTCTGATTAAAAATTACCATTGTCTTCTGTGGATGTCTGTTCATGCTTCGGAAAGTGTTGAAGTTTTCTTCATTTTTTAATGCTGGTATGCTTGCTAAAACTGAGGGCGGCGTGGTCGTTAGTTTTCATGAAAATTTCATTTTCATGTCGTTCTCCCTCGTGAGTTCCTGACTGTCATCCTTCACACGCTCATTAACTTTGGATCGTGATGCGGAACTCTGAAAAATCATGTGTTTGGTTTAAGCCTGCATTATTATAAAAAAATTCGGAATCCTCTTTGTTTAATTGTTTTTTCTTTTTAATGAAACTGTATGCAATCAGATTGAATGCCCGGTTATGGACATTTTTCTTGGCCCAATCTTTGAGAAAAAATTCATTGGTTTCCTTGACAAATTATGGTTCTAAAACTATCCGTCCAATTTCATGCCTATTGTTTACAAAACGGCATATTGATGGTACCTGCATGTTGTTCAAATTTTTAACTGCCGTGCAATTATTCGGGCAACATTTGGAATTCTCAACTCCCTGATATTAAGCATGCAGCAGATTTAGAGCACTAAGATTGTTCTAAATTTTTCGATGTTATAGAGTACAGTGAGGATAACATATTTTTTCACCACCGTTCATAGGTCGCAAAGTCCAACTAAATTTAGTTTCAGATTTTTAAATTATGCTTAAGGTCATTTATAATAAACATTATATTCAGATCAATCCATGGAGCTTATAAATTTGTTTCACACAAATTAATCTTTCTATGAATTTATTTTCCTACATTACTTCTACCTTCTAAGTCCTTCTTCAATTCTAACGGCCGTCGTTTCACGATAATTTGTAGATCGATAAACAAATAATATTCATGCAAATGTGCTGTCCGAAAAACACTAAGCAACTTCCATCAATTACTTATTGTTTACTACCAAACTGTATTTTGGTTAACAGTCCGAAAATTTAAAGTTGAATTATCTAAAATCCTTGGCAAATGGATTTTTGAAATCCGATTACGCATAATCCCATCAAAAAAGTTTACTGTCGTATCCTTCTATTGTTATAATGATAACTTAATGTCTTGCGATCGTCTCTAATCGAACTTAGTAGTGGAGCGATTGCGCACCGCAGTACGCGGGATCAGCCCACCGAGCTCAAGTTTTCAGAGTCGCCGAGCATGCCGATCGAAGCCACCGTATACCTGTTATGAGCACTTTCTTATTCCAACATGAGACCGCAGTGCATAGATGATTTTAGAAAAAATTAAAACATTTCTTGAATGATATGTAAAGTCGTTTGCGTGCAACCATGCTGTAAATTAAGTTTCTAATTATTGTTTTTTAATTTTGTAAATTATTATCACTAATATATTCTTGCTGATACCTTTACTTGTTAAAATATTTAAAACCTTTCAAAAATGATAGGTGCGTAATGTAACAATATTAGGATAAAAAGGTAAACCAACGTAGCTAAGAAAATCATGATATAAAACAAACGTTTCGGATCACCGTGACTTATTGTTTTTCAGAAACTGAAGATGGATTTTTTATGATCCGAAACGTTTGTTTTATATCATGATTTTCTTAGCTACGTTGGTTTACCTTTTTATCGTAAAAGTGAGATTCCCTAGAAATCGTCCAATTTCTTCTATTTTACGTAACAATGTTCGCATGAATGTTTTAGTTTCAATTAATGGATTTTATTTTACCAAAGTCTTCAATGACATGGGATGAACGGAAAACTTTCTTAGTTTTTTCTTGGAAAGAATGCTTTTAGTGAGCAATCTGCACCTGCGACCGTTCCGTATTTTGGTCATTTTAACGTGTAATTTTTCTGCTTCAAATCACTTTTACATTACTGTGCTGTTGATTATTCAAGTTGATCTCTATTTTGTTCACTATTTTTACAGGTTATGACTGAAGATGAGCTGAGGCTTGAAACGTTCCCTAAAAATGTTTTTAACATTCATATTTCCTATAACTTTTTCAGAACAGCTATGCAAAAAGGTATTTCTTGCATGAAATTCTGAACATTTTAATCGCGATACATTGTCACAATTTCAGAATTCCTAGCATTTAGTTTCGAATGTGCGTTTCTCCTGAACCAAGTGGCTACCCATTTGGGCCTTTGGTCAAAACAGACCATGGAATTAGAAACTGTGCGAAGTCGAAAAGCCAAAGTTCTGAGCGAACAAAATGACACGGGAAGTTTCTGGGCTCATTCGGAAATCTGAAGAGTTACTGCAATCCCAGCGAGTCCTTTTGAAGTGCTTAAAAAATAAGCGAAACTTTCTTCGGCTGAAACTCTCCTCCATATTTCTCTTGCTGCTCTTCGTGGAATGATTTATGGAAAAACTCGATATTGAAATGATTAGAGTGAAACGCATATAGCTGTAACGTTTTTTATGCTCTTACTTATTGATTATCAGTCCGTTATTATACCTTGATTTAGTAAGGCATAACGAACGGCAGTCACAAAGCTCTCTCTCATTGAGAATGTTTTGCCTGCATCATTCCTTTGACGAAGCAGTGCGCGAAGTAGACTAGGGCTTACAAAGCTCAAACGCCTGTAAATGTTTACAGGCATTTGAGACTTAAAGTCATGGAACGGTTCCTGTTACTTAACTTGTTTCGTGTGACCTCTACTTTACCTTTCTTGAGCTCGCTTAAAAACAAGTTCCTCCGGCCAAAAATGTAAGCAATACATCATGCCTTTTATTAGCTAGTTTATACAATTGCTACTTAGATAGTTTAAGTTCTTACAGTATGTGCTTTCTGTTCGTTTGAAACTTAGGTTCTTCAATTTCTTATTAATTGGGTGAATTCTTAATTGGAAGTTCTGATGCCTTTTATGCATGGCATTGTGGAACAAATTTTGTTATTGCTAATTATTGAATGGATTAATTAATACAGTAATAAATACACTGATAGAAAACAGTTTTATATTTACTGATGGAATTAGGAGTGTTATTTTGAATAAAAAATCGGAATGGCATTCTGAAATAAATTGACAAAAGCTACTTCAGAGAATTTCCACTTGTTGATATTTTTGAGGATAAATTTTCATATCTTTCGTTGAAAAATTTAATGAAACAGAGCGAAAAATAGAATAGAACTTTGAGGAATTTGAATACACTAACAATAAATGGTGCAACGCTGAGGTAACGTATTCATTGATTACTTAAGAAAACTGCGATCTGTATGTTCTTACAATTTTCTTTAAAAGAGGACAACTGTTTCTGTTGCAACACTTATATGATATTGCAAATTCTACTTTTTTTCATTCCTTCGCATTAACCAACTATTGGATTAGTCTGATGTTTGCTTTGCGTCTTCTAGATTGAATGGAGTTGTATACGTTGAATATGTTCCCAGAAATTACTGAAGGTAGTCGGGCCCACAAGTAGTTATGTCTAAAATTGTCCAGTGTAAAACTTGGAAGTATTCATTTTGTTAATTTATTGCGTGTGGAAATGGATTGTTTGTGCCAGTCTCATAAAAGTGTTGCACTAGACTGCTCAAGGTTGTAAGAGTTACTTAATCATTTTGTTGATTTATTGCGTGTGGAAATGTATTGTTTGTGCCACTCTCGTAAAAAGCGTTGAACTCGACAGCTCGAGGTTATTTTTTCTCAAGGAAAGTTCGCATATAGAAGATTTTTTTTTGTGGCGGGACGTCTGCCACGGCTAATTGTTAACCTGCGTAACTTCAGCGAGCTGACGTGGACGCCAAATCTTTACTTGTGCTGCAGTAAAAAATTTCGTATAGGGAAAACTTGGTAGATTTTAAATGCCGACTCAGGCCGACGTTCAACAACAGAGAACGAGAGTGAGAAAAGTCCTTTCCTTAATCTGGTTTTCGTAATGGGAGAAGCCGAGTTAAAGAGCACGAAAAATGTTTTCTCAGTTTTTCTTGAGGTAATTAGATCTCAGGGATGCGAGGCAATCCTTTCATCAAACAAACCCATAAAATTTCTGCCCAAATAAGGAGACACAGCAAAACATAATCGCTCCGTAAATTAGCGTGGCTTTTCTTCAACTCAAAAGTCCTGCTCGACGAATTGTCAGGGCTATGAACGATAATAATTTAGAGACTTTTACAAGCTAATCAAAAGTCTAGAATTAGAGCCAAAACCAAGAAATAATGCAGAGGAATTAATTGGTTCCGAGTTAAGATGCGTTATTTAAAACGGTTTTGAGTTTCTTAATGAAGGGCCCAACAGGGCTGAGATATAATTGGAACTCGGATTTAGGAGGAAGTTGTGCACCACAAATCCAAGACGTTGACTTTGCATTGTCTGCATTAGAGTAAAAATTTAAAATAATTTCATATTTTTTGCATGCATGCATTATGCTCCAAAGTTACGCTCGTTTAATATTTATTTCAATGCATCAACTATTTCATATTCTTTGTCTCAGGTGCTGTTTTGCGCACACGTTTGATGAAAGTGTCCACTATTCAACACTGATATAAATGAAAATTTAATCAGTTTGTTTTCAGCTGCAGATGCACTTAATTTGTATAGATCGCAAATGTGTTCACTTACAAAAACATTTATTGTAATAAGAGAATAAATAATTTTTCCAGAGTTGAATTCGGCTCAGATTTGAGAAAGAATCTTGGGTTAACTGCCAGACATTCATTTTTGTGCGTCCGAGATAGTTCAATGCACTTGAGATTTGGTTGCTCATCGATCGCGTGTATCGACGCTATCGTATTGTCACGAGCGTGAGCTGGGACCACCGCAATTCGGAAGTTATGACGCCGCAGTGCAGCCTTGTAAGAATTTTATCCACTAGATCGCTAGCTTTCTTAGCACCTGTCCAATGTATCAGGCAGCTAACATCAATCTGTATGTAAACAGCTCGGGCATTTTGAGCTTTTCATGTTTTGATACTTCTTTTATTGCACAATCGACTTTGAATATACCTTTCCACGTTGATATCGATCAACTCTGATGTGATCGGTAAACTTTCTTGCTATATTCAAAACTCTGAACATTTGATCGAATTGTAAATATTTTTACTTTTTATTCAAAAGTAAATTGTTGTCACTACTGTGAGATTGTGCTTTTTGCTTTCATACAAAAATTCTAAAATAAAGAAAAATGGCGATTTTGGCAAACAAGGTGTTTTGCATCGACACAAATGCTAAAACTATAAGAACTACATACAGCCAGTGAGTGAAGCAACGAATCAAATTTAGAAACATCTAGCATGACTTCGGTTTGGAATCATTGACTTCGACTAAGATTGACAAAGCCCTGGCATGACAATGCCATCTTATGCACCTCTCCTACACTTTATTGATGAGTTTGAATTTAAAGTGCTGCAAGGCTTTGTCATTTCGCCTCCGAGCATGCATGATCAAGTGGGTTACTGGCACACAACAGAAATATTGTGTTGTTCGTCCGGAGGATATTAGAGCGCAGCTCTGCGAGTGACCACCAGGAGAAACAGAGATAGCGAACATTGCCTAATTGCAAGTTAGGCATTACAAGTGTGATAGTGGAAGTCGTAAAAGGCCTTTCATTATACTCAGTCAGGCATTGATAATAATTCAGAGCTGAACTAACGAGTAAGTAAGCAATAAACGAAGGATTGAATGTAGTGATGGAAGGAGAATGATTGATGAAAGAGAATATGACGCAACCAGCGAGATGGGGGACTGAATACTTTCGTCGGGTCCTGACTGTCAAGGATAATGGAAAAGATCGATGGTAGCGTTCATGTAAGGTCAATACCAGTGTTAATGAATTACTTTAAGGTTAAATATTGAACTTTTCAGATGAAAATTTAACTTAAGATCGTGATAAGCAAAGATTATGATAAAAAGATAGTAAAAGAAATGAAATCACGGAAGGAAGGCATGGTAGATGGTTAGATTTTGGAGTGAACGAAGAACAGCTCGTGCAATGCTTATATAGTTGACGAGAGAGAATTATTTCCCGTGTTTTCAAATTTTAAGTTGTTTATTTTTCGTAGATTTCTCGCAGCAAGCGGGAAGAGCTAACGGATATGAAAGAAGTAGAGAATGGCTTATAAATCATTTTTTTTTCACTGGTGGAACTAAATACTAATGCCCCTTTTTCCGTGATACGATAATTTCCAATGAGACAGGAGTTACATCGTGGACCATGAGCAAAATGGACAAAATGGTACAAATACATTGAATCATATAACGTAAAGATGCTTGTAATAATCTAAAAACGGTGGGGCTTATGAAGGGAAAATGGGAAAGTGGGCCAAATGTTGGAAGTTTGTTGATGACTTAATGGCCATCAAAAAAAGCATAAATTTTTAAAACTTACGATCCGACTGACCACTAACGCTAACTGAATGAAGCCCGAGTACCCTTTTCCCACAAGGTGTGTGAAAATCGTCAGCTTAAATAAAAAATAAAAAATTTACAATTTTCGCCTAACTACATACTCTGTCTTTATTCGCAAACAGCAGTAACAGTTCAATAATTTATCTGCGTTTACTTCGCACAGTTTGTTAAATTGAGCAGGGCTTAATATTCCAACAAATACGCCCAACTGTAACCTAGTCCTCACTTTTAACAGCCCTTGGATTTCCGGAGCAGCACTTCCCTCTCTCTCTCTCAACATTGGAGCGACAGTACGTCCGAACCGTAACCTCTTTTTCACCGTGTTTTCACCCCATATTTGCGCGAGTGGTTGCCACAAAACGCTGCTAAGTACCAGCACGACAGCGCATTTATGGAGTATGCGTAGGGCTGTTTGATCTACAGAGATGCTTTTCTCTTGTTGCTAGAGCTTTCTTCCCAACTGCGTGCCTTTGAAGCAAATAAAAAGACAGGGACTGGGCGCAAGCATCTCGTAACTCGGGTTATCGTTCCTTTACGTCTCAATGGCGCAACTGAAAGATCTGTCGTACGGATCTGATGATGCTCGAACTCCATGCGTTGCTGCGGGAGAGTGGCGAAACGATAATTAAACACCATTAGGAACTTGATTTTTACTCTCTTCGAAATCTGATGAAGGAAATAGTTTAAAAACGACTTTCCTTTAATGTAAAAGTATAATTGGGTGGATTTCTTAAATATAAATGACGGCATATTCTTAGAAAGATTAACAAGGCTCAACAGTGTGTATAAAGACGAGTATTTTTAGTTTGTTCATGAAACTCGAGTTGCTAGATAGGATCTTTCCGGCCAAAATTTTGGACACTTGACCTTTTTCAAGTAAAATTTTTTCACAAGGACTGCCGCAGGGTTACCAGATGCTGCGTGGTCTGTGTGATAAAATTTTATTCGAAGGAGGTCGAGCTTGAGAATTTAGGCCAGAAGGAAGGGGCGACATCGAGCAGCAAACTTTAGTCAGAAATGTTCTTTGTATAATTGTAATGTGGAGTCATGCTGGCTTTGAAATGATGTTAAATAAGTACTAGACGATGATCGAATGAATGATCCAGTCATTAAACTCATACATAAATGTATTATATACTTAAGCGAACCCTGACAGTCGAAAGTTGGTTCCAGAGAGATTATTCATTACTCAACATTTTAAAATATTTTAAAAACGGTTTCAACGTCCCTCAAATAGCGCTAATTCTGTGTATTCGTTCAAAAATAAGTCGTTCATGAATATGATTTTTTGAGTTACGAGTGAGGTAAGCTGTGAATGCATTTCAAAAATGTTAATCCTAACGCTCAATTGTGTTTCTTCAAGTTGTATCAGAGGCCAATCAAACCTCAGCAGATGTTTAGCAGCTTGACTTGAATAAAACTATCTGACAACTAATAAAAATTTAAAATCCGGCACTTAATCCCTGAGAAAAGAAAATGAGCATTGAAAGCATTGCTAACATTAATTCCTATCGCTGAACGTAGAACATTTTTAGTGATGCATTTATTTACTAGCATGTATTATTTGCTTTTCCTAGATTTTAATGTCTCTTAGTAGTGATGTAGAAGTAGGTTCATTTCATTAAGTAGAGTCGATACTTGGTCGATGAGCTTTATATTTCAAGCACTTGAAAAGCTCCAGCATCCATGCACAAATACGTCTCTTTCACATATCTTCGCAACATCTACAGTAATGTTTTTCGTTTAGTCTCATGAATTATTTTCCCAAAATACTCGAAGAACAAGTGGTCACAAATTCACTGGCGCAATTCCAAATTATACTTCTGTCCAACTATGCGATAAAGCTATTACTCTTTTATGCCGAAAATAACGCTCTATAGCGGTGCTTGATTTACTGCAGTTACAAAGATGTAAGTTCATCGGCACGTTAGCCTGGTGACCTTAAAACAGAGTGCATGGGGTCATTTTCATATTATCATACCCTTAAAACTTAAAACTGTCTCATGTCGGGCTGAAAAAGCATTAGCGCGTACAACAGCTTAGAAGTCGAGCTTCCAACTTGAATGAAATATTGGTCCACCTATTCTCCATTGTTATTAGTTATTAAGCATGGTCTGTACAAAGGGAGTAGACGACATTGAATGAGACGATGTGTCAAAAATCTCGACGATTCTACTCATCACGGCCGATTGCACAGCAATATACGAGGCGAATCCTAAAAGAAAGTTTTCCGTACAGCAAAAGACTGCAGGCCATATCTTGAAAAGCTGTAGTGCTTGCGCGTGGGTGAGGGAATAATAGCGTGTCATCCTATGAACTAGGTAGCTCTGATTCCTCACAGTAGCACAAGCATAGCAGATGAAGATGGTGTCTCTAATTCCTCCCTTCACCGCTGGCAAAGTTCGGTCTTTGATAAAATTGCTCAACGCATTGAATGCGACGCCGATCGAAATCCATCGTCAGCTTAGTCAAATGTATAGACATGAGCAGGTAGAAATGCGTCGCTGGTGCGGGAATTTTAAGAAGGAAGGGTGACAAAATAAGCGTGATATAGAGCGCCGTGGGCAGCCATTTCTCATTATAGACGATCTTGTGTAGCAAATGCAGCAGCGCATGGACGAGAATCTTTATTTCACAATTATGAAAATCTTCTTCATGTAGCCAATTCCTCAGAACCCATACTCAGTAGGTCAGCATATGCGTATCACATTGATGCTAACGTTTTTTTTTCTTTTCTTTCTTTCAAATACTGTATCTATCCCAGGCTGCCGATTTCTCTAACACAAATGATGATTCCATGCTCTGACAAGTGTCTTAATCCTGTTTGTGATTCCGTGGAAAAAGTGTCTCCTGCCAGTTCTGTATCTGCAACACCAAATTTGTCCCATGAAATTGTGTTCTCTTTTTGTTGGCGACCTTGGAAAACTTATATGGTCAATGAGCTTTATATTTCAAGCATGCAGTGAAGCCTAATGTAAGCAGCAAATTTCCGATATGATGTATGATAAAGATGTAACGTCATCGAACATTTTTTATAGACGAGTAAATAAATGTATTCCATTGAGTGAAAAAATAATGGCAACTACTTTTTCTTCTGTTGTACTTACATGTTCAATTTTTTATGATTATTTGTTTCTACTAATGTTATAGAAAGAAGGAGAAGACGGCTTGAATTATAGTTTTCGAATGTTAATGACTTCCTACAGTCTTTTGAACACAACTTTATAACCACACCTGCCATGGAGTTCCTTTACCCTGTCGTCACGTTATTTTCATTACTTGATTCTTCAATCACCTTAAGTAATTGTTTTTATTGCTTGGTTCAATTGCGTAGTTTTGTCTTAGTATTTTTTGCAGAAACTTTCCTCTCAACGTAAAAATATTGACATGAATAGACATACGCATAAAGCCACGTTTTTGAAGAGTTCCTAACAAGTTGATGGCTCAGACAAGCGTGAGAAGCATGCTTACTTTGCGAGAGAGTGAAATCTTTCGTTAAGTGGTTTTGCCATGACCGTTCAACTCTCCTAGTTGTTTTACAAGCCTACGTGCAAAAAGATCAATCATATTTTTCTAACCTCGAGTCGAGCAAAGGAGAGAAGTTTGATTGATCTTCAGGAAGCAATATTGCAAGCTGGTTTTCTCTGGGACTTGCGGTCGAAGGAATTGATGGCGTCGGCTGTAAATTACATTTTTTGTTGCTTCGCTTTTGTCCTAAAAGTAACATGAGCACAAAGAACATTTTGTCATTATTGGAAGTGCATCGACCAAGTCGGTAAAAGTTACGAAATTTGATTGAAATTTTCGGAATGGAGTTTTTCAGCAGTGATGCTAGTCTCAGGAGCTCAATTGGAAAATTTATTACATAAATCTAATTATATCGATATTATTTCTTCCTTATTTTCAGGGTTATTATATGAATTACATACAAGAGTATTACAGTAGAACAGACGAAATCATAGCACATTAAACTATTAATAAAAAAGAGAATTTACAACAGCTCGAATTTTACGCTGCGAATAAAATATAGAGTGTGTGAACCCAGAAAATGTTATGAGTTGGCATGATGGAAGCGTTTCAGTAATGCAGCTGAAATCAGGTGTTTTGAGAACTATTAACGATTCATTTTTCTAAGATTTCGATTTATAAAAGTAGCTAAATGAGGGGGCAAGTCAGAGTCTCGAGATTTTGTTCTATAGTATCAAACACAAATACTCGGAAGTGCCACTATTGCTGCTCCAGGTCTCGACACAAATGTGCACCTAGAGTTATTGCCATACTTTAGTGCATGACAGAATTGAACTTCAAGTTGAACACAATTCTATAGTATTTGTAAAAACATAAAATAAATTTTCTCTGCTTGAAGATATGGTTATTTCAAACACATATACTCAAAGTGCTCTTACTCGAGTTTTGGAAAAAATTAAACACTTCTGACGCTGTGTAGAAATAGAACGCAAGAGTAAAATATAGGTTGCTCTCAACGAGCCATTGATGAGAGGTATTTCCTCAACATCGAATTCTCTTTGAGCAGTGGCTGAAATTTGTACTCACTGTTTGCAGACAATTTGCCGGCGCAGAGATAGAAACGGGGGACCAAAGCAAGGGCGAAATGAAACACTGAGATATTTATTTGAGGGAAAAAACAGAGGAGTGCGACGAGGCACTTGCGTTGAAATGTCAGACGATTCCTCAGCTCAGCTTCTAGTTCTTCACTGAATTTTTCCGTAAAATTCATTGTGCTCTTGAAATCTGAATATGACAAAAAAATGATAGTACACCATTTGAAATTACATGAGTAGGAGAAATGTGGTGGAATACATAAAAAGTCATACAAAATAAATCAAACAGGTTTGGGCCATTCTTGAACAGATAGTGATAGTTTATAGTGATAAATTAGGCGTAGGCTTAATTATCAAGCATTTTTAAATCTAGGGCGTAATCTGTAAGAATGTAAAATTTTCTAGAGCAAGACCTTTGTTTATTATGTACATATTGAAGTAATATCAAAATGTGATTCATCAGATTAACCGTATATAGGTATGGAAAATGCAGTTTGTGTTTTAAATAATTCTTTCTACACTTCATTTCTTCTATGTCAGTGACAGTTAAAAAATGTTCATACTGTGACACATCTCCTAATTAGTTACATCCAACACTCGCCGCACAGTGGCATATGAACACATATTTTGTATCAAATCAACTGACGGTGTACTTTATAACTTCAGTAGTAGAAAATGCGAAATGGGTTTAAGGTACGGATAACATTTTGATTGCATCTGTCTCTTGCATGGGACTCTTTCAGATGTTTTCCGCTTGTGTTGTGGTACAGTTTATGTTTCTACCCAGAAATTTTTCTTAAATTTCCAAAAAAGAAATTACCAAAATAAGTGAATATCACAGGAATATTTGGGCATTACTAATGGATTCAGCTAAGTGAAACAAAATCCTGTTAATGATATTGTAAACCATCCCTGAATCTTATGTTTAATCATGAGGAAACACTCAAATACCATTGATTTTCTTAGAGTAGTGAAAGTATTTTAGAAATTATTATTGAAAATATGTATTTGGATCTACATGAACTTCATTTCTACTCTAAGATGGCGAGTTCAATTTTTAAATGGCTATGCTCTAGCATTGTTATACAGAAAATTCAAATGCACATTTTCCTACGAGCAACATCCTGAAAAGCTTCGAAATATGTTCGTGCTACTTATATAAGCCTTAAACCCAGGGTTGCGGAGTCGAAGGAATGAATTTGCGACTGCGACTCCACCTTTCCAGAATTTTGCGACTCCAACACCGACTCCACCTAATCACAATTTTGTGACTCCAACTCTTGTTCATAATTTATAAGATGAATATTATTGGTTGCAGATGTTGCAACCTGAACACATGCTTATTATGTTTTTTATTTATGAACGACTTTCAAATTGGCAACCAAATGTTAAAAATCAAGTTTTACTAATATATATCTACTAGTGTACATGATCGTCAAAAATAACGGGATTCGATAGTTTCCTTTAAAAAAGTCCCAAGATAAAGCTGACAAACAAATAGATCCACCCTAATAGTACCCGCGATTAAAATGTTCTTGTACCTGTGCACTGGTGAAACTCGCATCACAGATACGGTCATTAAGCATCCTTATGAACGTCACAGACGCACGCACCAACCAAGCAAGCAACAACTGTGTATTGTATTTCTAATTGTAATTAGCCAAGAAGTTTTCAACAAGTTTGCCACACATTTTTACAACGGTAAGCTGCATTTTCTTAATAATAGATTCAATTTTCACGCAAAATTTTCTACTTGTAAACAAAAGTGAGCCAATGCCAAGTTTTTCATATTATTTAAATGGTATTTATGATACCATCCAAGCAAGCTGATTCCCATTGTAAAAACACAGGGGAAATTACGATCAAAAACAAATATTTATTTATAAATTAATGGAAGCACCTGGCGTTTCATTATATACAGTATATAACGTATTTTTTGTGCGCAAAAGTTTCCACCATAGGTTGAAAAACTCAAAATAAAGCACTTTTTACGAATGATGAAATGCCAAAAACTCCTAAATTTTGAAATTATAAGGACTTAAAGAAACTCTGAAACCTAAAGTAAGATACCGCGTTCGCACCAATGTTAGCGCTACCTTTTTACTTCAATTAATCCAAGTCTTGTTCGAATTCATCCAAGTCAAGTTCAAATTAATCTAAGTCAAGTTCAATTTAATCCAAGTCAAATTCAAATTAATCCAACTCTAAGTTGAGTTAAGAATTGACGTACTCACTCGTTAATTAGAGCGTTTTTTTGAGATAAATACGTGTCTATTGGATGTGATGAGCGAGACAATCGTTTTTCTTTTCAGCAAGGAATAAATAAAACTTTCACGTGTGCGAGATTTCGCTCGTTTGGACGAGCGAAAGAACTACTTCGTTGCTATATTTCTTTTAAATATTAAATCTAAAAATCGTCCAATGATAATCTTATGTAGTAGCAAGTATATGTGATTTCATACAAGTGATAAAGTGGAATTTCACGCATATAAATCTCTATTTGTGTGTAAATAACTCCTCGATACTGCTCTGTGTATGTGTAACATAAAATGACCTTTTGAACATAAATATTTGAATAGATGCATACTACCCTTAACGTAGAATTTTAAAATAAGTTTAATGAGTAGTACAAAACGAATTTTTATAATTGACTTTTATCTTTTACGCCGGTCAAAGATCAGAATCACACTCTGCCTCCTGATGCTGGATACTTAGCACATTTTAGGACAGCTTGCATTTGTATTGTAACACCGGCGGAAATTTTATGTATTCCTTGCTGAAAGGAAAAACGGTTTGCCCACCACATCCAATAGACACATATTTAACACAAAAAATGCTCAAATTAACGAGTGATTATGTCAATTCTTAACTCAGCTCAGGGTTGTTTTAATTTAAATTTGGCTTGGATTAAATTGAACTTGACTTTGATTAAATTGAACTGAAATTTGATTAAATTGCACTGGACTTGGATTAAATTGAACTGAACTTGGGTTAAATTGAACTGAACTTGGATTAAATTGAACTGAACTTAGATTAAATTGAACTGGACCAGGATTAAATTGAACTGGACTTGGATTAAATTGAACTGGACTTGGATTAAATTGAACATGACTTAGAGTAATTTGAAGAGTAAAAAGTGTAGTCTTGATAGTTCCGACTCCACTGAAACAGGTTTTTGATATTCTTACAATGAGAACTGCAAGCATTTCCCGGTAAGGAAAGTATCTGCAGTTTCAAGCTATTAAGCATTGAATGTTTGTACGTTTTATGAATTTAATGAAATAACTACTTAAGTTCATCATTGATAACTTCGTGTTAATGTCCTAACGAACATTTAAATTGCAAATTTTACGTGATGGCAAAACGCTTGCTCTTTTTATTGTAAAAATAACAAAAAACTGCTTTAGGGGGTTGGAACTATCAAGACAGCTCTAACATTGGCGCGCACGTGGTACCCTACTTTAAATTTTAAAGTTTCTTTTAAGTCCTTATAACTCGAAAACTAAGGAGTTTTGGGCATTTTATCATTCGTGGTAATTGATTTATTTTGAGTTTTTGTACATATGTTTGAAATTTGTCCGCACAAAAAAAAACCCTAAATAGTGTTGATTATTTTTGTACAATAAAATGCCAAGTGTTTCCTTAAACAAATAAATGAATAAATAGATTTGGGTATTTCCTGTGCCTAACTTCTGCTATGTTATTACAATGTTCAATTCAGTATTGAACAAATAAAACTGGTTGGTCCGTCTTGGTTGGTTGGTCTGTCTTCTTTTCACTCTCTTAAAGGATGCTTAATGACCGTATCTGTGATACGAGTTTCACCAGTGCACAAGTACAAGAATATTTTGCTTGCAGTTACTAATAGGATGGATATATTTGTTTGCCATCCACATCTGGAAGAATTGTGTAAAGACTTGAATATCGAATCCCGTCATTTATGACGGGTCGTGTACACTATTATATATACACACTGAATATAATCATATACTATATATATTATTACATTATCTATTATATATGTAATGCATTACTCGTATATGAAGGGGGAATGAAAGAAACGGAAATAAACAAAATGAATTTGCGATGCTTTCATTTACAAATTCCGGCTCTTTAACTGTAATATATGAATGATTGCTCCAGTACGAAAATTATACTTCGCCCACGTAGGTATCACATATTTATGTATGCGAGCCCACAATGACTAGATATCAATGACCGTATTAGGTGATAGGTATAAATACGCTGTTTTGAAGCTCAAACGAAATAATCAATAAGAACATTGCAAAGTTCTTAGCTTATCAGTTAAGTATTTCAACTCTGTTTTGTTTACTTACGGTTTTAAACAATTATAAATAATTTTTAGCGAAAATTAGAATCGAAGACCCCAAAAAATAGTGCTCCAACCTCGACTCCACCGCATCCGAATGAACGACTCCGACTCCGACTCCACCACATTCGGAAAAGCGACTCCGACTCCGACTCCACCACAGTCAGGGAAGCGATTCCGACTCCGACTCCACCCAAAAACATGCGACTCCGGCAACTCCGACTCCGGACTCCGACTCCTACTCCGCAACCCGGCTTAAACTGAGTCAATTTTTTTAAAATTTAAATCATGAGAATAACTCGCACAATTTGACATGAGAAAATATAACTTTGAAGTTATAATGACGAATTCTATGACAGAATATTTGTAACGAGCAGCAGAAAAGACAAATAGAAGCGAAAACAATCTTGTTCTTCAAAGTTAACCATAACGAAAATAAAAACCCATGCCCCGAATATAAAACAAAAGCTCTGATAATGGAATGAGGAGCAATCGGGCTTAACCCTAAAACCAAGGATTGAAATAAATTTATGGTCCACCTCTATAATTACCATAAATCATTTGGAAAACAGACAACACATGTGTTCATACACTAACATTAATAAAATGACTGCCCAATACTGACTTCCTGAAGCGTATACAATCCCAATACTGATATTTCAGGCCTTAAGGCGATACTTCAACCTTCCAGGACTAATTGAAAGTACTATTAAGCCGATCGTATATAATGCTGTTCTATAATAATACAGTTTATAATATATATAATATATTAAATAATATTTTATATTATACAGCATTTTATATAATTTAGCACGACATTCAGAAGCTAATTATAGCAATGATGTTAAAATTAAAATCCTTTAGACAAAAAACGTAAGCAATGCCAGAAAATTATCTCTGCATGTTTTTCCTTGTGAATAGAAGCCACCTCATTCTCGAAATTGTGTGCAGTGCAATACTGTAATGGATGCGCAAGAATTTCATTATTTTTAGCTTATGAAATTATTTATATCTCATTCATTGATGAGAATATGCCAAGCTTTTGCTTATATTCAATGGCTAAATTTAATGGAGATTTTAGTCCGTAAGTTTATTCCATGTTTCTTTTGTAAAGCTTTCGATAGTTTTCCTTTCCGTGGGAGACTAGCATTACTTAAGCAGTTACTATTTCAGAGCAACATTATCAACCACGATGATGTAAACAGTGCAAATTTCGAGTTGGAGATCACCATTCTAATACCAGCGATTGAAATCCTCGCACCGTTTTCATTCGCACGTAGAGCGCATCTTGCGTCTTACTCCAGTTAATCCTTGGACACCCGACGCAATCTCGCTTGCGACAAGCAAAGTTCCTGAAGTATCCATCAAGTTCGCGGCGCTGGCATACGGTCCCAGGTGTTGCTTCTCGCAGCCTTGTCGGCCCTTATTGATCAATTCGCGGTCTTATTCCATTCAGACACAGAAAGGATTAATTGTTACCGTTCTCGTGCCCTAATTAATTTGATGCCTTACGCAGTACAGATAACGGAAACGTATGTTCGACACAATTGTCAGAGTTTCATTAGCTGAACAGACGGGAACCTCATTGAATGTATTTGGAAGCGTACCTACACAAGAGGGTAATTTTCCAAAACGCTTTAGCTTGTAATTCCTAATAAATATTAAGTAGGTGAAGCTACCGGTATTATCTCTTTCATCTTATTCTTCCAGCTTAGGATGAAATATAAAAAGAAGAATTGGCATGATGTTTCAGGGTTTCAGCTGGAGATTACTATTAACTCCTGGAACTGAACAACAGAGAATTCACCTACTTTCAAAACTGATTTTAGCAATATGAAATCCTCAGACGAAAATCTATGTGATCGACACATATTTTGGATAAACGCTCTTAACTAAGGTTTTAACAAAACTAAGTGTGATAACCTATCATCAAAAACTATGTCGGTTAACTAGTACTTGAGCCAGGGAAGGTCCCCTTGTAAAATACTGCCCGGCGGTACTTTTTCGCCGGGCAATTATTATTTTAGCCGCCCAGTGTAGAGGCTTTCCTTAGGTGGCTTTAACATCATACTCTGGCAAAAATCATAAACTAGGTGCAAATCCAAATATATCGTTTACTTAATGGACAGCGCAATCCACACTCGTAAATGACATTCGACTTCTCTCCTCAGTTCCTATTCTAGATAAGTTAGATTTATTGTTATTGAGACTTCACTTACTAGCATCCTTCGCAAGGGTAAGTTTTTCACTGTACTGGAAAGCAAGAATAATAATGATCCCAACACCACGTATTCCCATAAAATGTCTCCTACTACTAGGTTGAATTATTTATATCTATTCATTTTATTTCATTTTAGTGTTGGAACAAAAGGCTTGAATAAAATTACATCAAGATGTGATAAAGCCAACAACACAAGAAAACACTATCTTTGTTATCGGGTTATGGGTATTAGCTCGCAAAACTCTTTGGAATACAATAGATTTGAGTTTTAATACATCTCTCATTCCTCAATCCTTGAGAACTTAATACAATCTGTATTTCAAAACACATAACCTAGTTGGTCAGAGACCAACCACAACAGAAACATTTCACGAAAGGTGTATTTCAAAACACTTTTACTGCTAAAAATCGAACTTCTCTTAAATTTATTTTTCACAAATCTACCTTCTCTCTGAACACTCATCATTTGAAGTGAAAGCTCACTGAAGCTCGTAATGAATTGTTCACCAACGTGACACTATTGACGTATTATCTCATAGCCTGCTCAATCTGCTCAACACAAAGCACAAGAGATGGAGCGCGATAGAGAAATTAATGTACTCGTAGACGACCTGCTCCAGCTACCATGGATGTGAACTGGACCTGATCCAGTTCACAAGTGCGGCGAACTGGAACAGGATCGAGTCGATTCGGAGCTTCGCTGCGCCAATCCCATATGGGATAACCTCATTTCCAGTAGCAGAAATCTGACGTTCTAAAACAATGTGTTTATTAAGAAGTTAGGAATATTTATCTTAACGATCAGACTAATTATAAAATTTAGGGCAAGAACCACTCCACAAAGCATATTTTTTTTTCTCAAAAATTAAAAAAAAAACACACATATTTGTGGTCATCTAAAAGAACGTTTCGGGCCGAAACCCATCTTCAGCTAAGAAATCTGGAATGATACAAAAAGTCGTACGTAAAATAGAAAATCATGAGCCAGATATTTGAACAAAAAACATTTGTAAAGCAAATAATTTTTTAAAAAACAGACACGAAAACTGCACCAGCGACGCATCACAAAGGAACAAAAGACAAAACGCTTAAAAAATGAAATCGAAGCTAACTATCCTAAGATAACAAAGGGACGGAAGGGCAAGTGATCACTGGAATTCGGTGAGAGTAACTGACTAACCAACTAAAAGTAGAGGATGCACACTTTGCATGTCGTTGAGCTCAGGTTTGGATTTATGAATATGCAGAGATTCTAATATTCTAAGTTTTATGGAAGAACTAGAGGAGCCAATGATAGAAAAGTCAGAGTCTGAGATTTTAACGTTACATTGAAAATCAGTGTGTGAACGGATCGAAGAGTGGGATGGGTGGCAAAGACGTGCACCTGTTCTATGGCTGATTCCAACGTGCTCAGCTCGCCTAACGCGCAAAGTTCGGTTCGTAGAACCAACATATGCAGATGCACACTGTGCATAACGAAAACGATAAACTAAGCAAGAGCGGAGACACATTGGAATTTTGTCTTTGTAATGGAACAAGGAACCTATTGTATAAGAATTGACAGGGATGAGCTTGAGGGAAATTTGGGGAAAGTAGGTTGACACAAGTTGCAATAATTCACGTTTCAATTTTTCAGATTGCTCACCAAAGTATGGCATTGAAACATACATATCCAATTTCGCAGCGGTCAAAGGGAAATTTCTTTATAAATGTTTTTTGTTAAAATATCTGGCTCATGTTTTTCTATTTTACGTACGACTTTTTGTATCATTCCAGATTTCTTAGCTGAAGATGGGTTTCGGCCCGAAACGTTCTTATAGATTACCACAAATATGTGTGTTTTTTTTAATTTTTGAGAAAAAAAAAAAAAATAATATGCTTTGTGGAGTGGTTCTTGCCCTAAATTTTATAATTAGTCTGATCGTTAAGAAAAATATTCCTAACTTCTTGAGAAATAATTATGGCATTGAACATTACAAAGCTTTTCGTAAATTTGAAACGAACTCAAGAAAATATGAGAAACTGAAACTTGATTACGATTTTTTAGTGAAGTGCAAAGTTTATAATGTGTGTCCGAAATTTTTAAGATTCAAATTATATCGCCGTTCTTTGCAATCAGCATCTTTTTATAAATCGTGGCAAGCCCAGCTCTTAACACGGGAAATCAATTCGAAAAAAGCCTCCATTAAGACAGCTTCTGCAGCAGTAACGGCTTCTGAGAGTGATGTCCGTGATTTGTTCTCGCCTATTATGAGGGCAGTCATTTTTAGATCTGTGCGTCTTTCAGTTGGTGAATTTATAGCTGCCACGAAGGTCACTCATGTGAAGAAACTCAAAGATCTGGGAATTCTCAACCATCTTCAGCCCTGCAACCCTGACAAGGTTATTTTTAACTTCAGCTCTATTCACCTAACTTCACGTCTTAGAACTCTACTGGCTTTTGGCTTGGATTTTGGTTTGCCCGTGTACAAACTTGATTATTTTAAATATTTTCTATGTTTCGAAAAGTTAGCGCTTGATCTTAAATCTCAAATAATTGCAGTAGATACTAGTTTTGATGAATTTTGCAACCGCTTGCGGTCAGTGACTCATAAATTCTTTTACAACTTCAGAAGTTCAAAAATATTTTCTGCTGTATTTTCGTATGCAGATGTAGCCTTGTTGAAAGAGTTAGGCCGTAATCCGAATCTGGTAGTGTGTAAGCCTGATGAGGGCCGGGGTGTGGTCCTTGTTGACAGACCGGTATATGTCGAAAAAATTACCGCTATTATTTCTGACCCCACAAAATTTGAATTAATAATTGAACCTATTCATCGCTACGCTACCAAAATAGAGGATAAAATCAACAACTTTTTGCGCAAACTCAAGAAGATTTCGGTGCTCAGTGACGGAGTTTACAATAGCTTGTTTGTTTCCGGTTCTGGCCCAGGCATACTATATGGCTTACCTAAGGTTCACAAGGCCGATTTCGCTAGGAAGTTTCAATTTAGACCCATATTTGCCGCTTATAATACGCCTAGCTTCAAAATTGCAAAGTATCTCGTTCCTGTTTTAAACCCACTTACCACTAGTAATTACACTGTTGATAATTCATTTGTATTTATAGATAGACTCTCCAAACTAAGCAGTTCAGCTAATTATTTTATGGCGTCCTTTGACGTTGAAAGTCTGTTCACCAATATACCTTTAAAAGAAACCATGGATATTTGTATTTCGCAGCTTTTTAGAAATGCTGCTTCCACTGTTTTAGGGTTATCGCGGGATCTGTTTAAAACCTTGCTTGAGCATAGTGTTCTTAATTCATTTTTTATTTTCGAGGGCAAATTATACAGGCAGCTTGATGGTCTGGGGATGGGACTTCCCCTGGGGCCAACGTTTGCCAATCTTTTTATGAGCCATCACGAAAAGGCTTGGTTGCGGGATTGTCCTCAAGAGTTTGCCCCAGTATTTTATCAGAGATACATCGATGATAGTTTCGTTTTGTTTAAGGACCCTTCTCATCCCCATCTCTTCCTTGAATATCTTAATAGTAAACACGATTCAATTAATTTCACCATGGAATGCGAAAGCAACAACCAGTTAGCGTTTTTAGATACCATGGTCACCAGGCGCAATGGCACGCTGGAAACTTCTGTGTTTAGGAAACCCTCTTTTTCGGGCCTTGGTTCTAGTTTTTTAGTTTTTGTTCTTTTAAATTTAAAATCAATGCAATTAAAAACTCTGCTATCTAGAGCTTATAAGATCTGCTCGACATATGAGGTTTTACATGCTGAACTTCAATTTTTACGTTCTTTTTTTACTGACAATGGTTTTCCTCTTAATTTAGTTGAATCAAAAATTAGGTATTTTCTGGATAGCATACACAAAGCTGATCCTACACCTTTGACCGCTGCGAAATTGGATATGTATGTTTCAATGCCATACTTTGGTCAGCAATCTGAAAAAATTGAAACGTGAATTATTGCAACTTGTGTCAACCTACTTTCCCCAAATTTCCCTCAAGCTCATCCCTGTCAATTCTTATACAATAGGTTCCTTGTTCCATTACAAAGACAAAATTCCAATGTGTCTCCGCTCTTGCTTAGTTTATCGTTTTCGTTGTGCACAGTGTGCATCTGCATATGTTGGTTCTACGAACCGAACTTTGCGCGTTAGGCGAGCTGAGCACGTTGGAATCAGTCATAGAACAGGTGCACGTCTTTGCCACCCATCCCACTCTTCGATCCGTTTACACACTGATTTTCAATGTAACGTTAAAATCTCAGACTCTGACTTTTCTATCATTGGCTCCTCTAGTTCTTCCATAAAACTTAGAATATTAGAATCTCTGCATATTCATAAATCCAAACCTGAGCTCAACGACATGCAAAGTGCGCATCCTCTACTTTTAGTTGGTTAGTCAGTTACTCTCACCGAATTCCAGTGATCACTTGCCCTTCCGTCCCTTTGTTATCTTAGGATAGTTAGCTTCGATTTCATTTTTTAAGCGTTTTGTCTTTTGTTCCTTTGTGATGCGTAGCTGGTGCAGTTTTCGTGTCTGTTTTTCAAAAAATTATTTGCTTTATAAATGTTTTTTGTTCAAATATCTGGCTCATGTTTTTCTATTTTACGTACGACTTTTTGTATCATTCCAGATTTCTTAGCTGAAGATGGGTTTCGGCCCGAAACGTTCTTATAGATGACCATAAATATGTGTGTTTTTTTTTTAATTTTTGAGAAAAAAAAAATAATATGCTTTGTGGAGTGGTTCTTGCCCTAAATTTTATAATGTGTTTATTATTGATGTGTTCAACAAGTAGCTGGACGTGAGACCTATCGTTAACGGTAAAAATAGTTTCGTTTAGAAAACGTTTATTATAACTGCCGTAGCAATTATGAATAGAAATTTCGTTTGGAATCTACTCGATACGCGTCTTCGTTGATCTTTTTAGTTAATAAACGGTTTCGAATAGTGTATATAATATAAAGAGCTGAAACAAAAAATGAACAGATATTAAATTTTCAAATCGAAAACAAATCCAAATATAAAGTGCATGGCATGAACAAGGTTTCAATCAACAGACATGAAAACTATGCATAACATGGTAGAATATTGGACCTATCTCCACACCGTCCGGAAACAGAATGAACTCAGCCAGACCCAGAGTGCCAACAGAAGTCAAATTCGCCGATACAAATTATGGAAAAAAAACAAAAGCGGACGGCACTTTCATTTATTCTATACGCCCTTCGGTCGAAAATATTAGCTACACAAGGAGAATACTCTCTGCGTTTTAGTGTCTTTCAACGAACTTCTGTTTTGAGAAAAGTAGACGATCGTGCACAGTGTGTTGAACATAAATTTTAACCTTTAATAAGTAATAGGGTAACAGTTAATACAGCTTTGTTTTTTCCTTTTACAGATAATTTTTACGAGTTCTTAAATTACCAGCAGGAAATGGCATGTAAAGATGATACATATAATCGACAGACAAAATATTTGACAGATTCTGAGAGGAGCGGTATTGCAGGCACCTCTTGAGGGATCTACGCCACTCGGCTATTTCAATTCAATCCAATCCCTTCAACATCAAAAGCACCACGTAACGTTGATGAATTAATTGAAGCAGTGACAGATACCTGTGAGGAATTACAGAGATCAGCATTGAACAACAATTTCCTTCCTTTGCAGCAATCAGTGGAACAGATTATTTTGGCTGACGGGGGCAAAAATTACAGGCTTCAACATCGGCCGAAAGTACAACTAGAAAGATCAGGAATTCTTCCAAATTCAATTCAGATCTTAGAAAAATTTAATTATATATCAACAAGTATTGAGTAAATATTGAGGCAAAAACGTTTCTTCTATTGATACATTATTAATAAAGGAAAATTTTTTTTGCGAAGCAAATTTACAATAAAAGAAATGGAAAAGAAGTACTTTGAAAACATTGACTTTGAAATTTTCCAGGCCTTGGCCCATTCTCAACAGAAAGTCTGCAGATAAAATAATGGTTATGTCAGTGCACTCAATATTACAGATGCGCAGAATATAAGCACTAAAAAGTAAATACACAAACAAAAAATAATATAAATTTATCAAACCAGTTTTCTAAAGGCGCTACATTGACGATATTTTTGTCCTTTTCAAAAAAAAATTTGATGCCCATTCCTTTCTTCAATATTTCAATTCACGTCATCCCAATACAAAACTCACCATAGATCTTGAACAAAATATAAGCAATTAAATTATCTTGATATCAACGTTCACCGATCTAGTAATAAATTCATAACCTCGGTCTACAGAAAACCAACATTCTCCGGGTAAGGCTTAAGTTACCTTAGTTTCTGTTGCAAGAGGTTCAAACTTAATAGCATTTCAACCCATATAACTCGCGCCTATAGTATTTGTTCAAACTACACCGACCTTCATAAAGAAAATACTTTGTTCGCAGTCTCATTTTATAACCAATGGTTATCCACATTCAGTTGTTTTTCGTGGAATAAAAAAGTTCCTGAATAGTTGATTCATTCCGAAATCTCGTGTTCAAGTTCTAAACTATAGTTACTGATTTTTGCCATATTTTGGATATAAATCGGAAAAGTTGAGAAAAGACCTTTTCATGTTTTCGACTAATTTTCTCTTGGAAATTTCTTTACGCATTATTTTAGTTAACAAACATACCATTGGATCATTTCTTAGATTTTAAGCTGTGCTCCCGACCGGCATGCAATCTTCCCTCGCCTATAATTTTAGCTGTGCGCGTTGCGCATCGCAGTTTGGGGGTTCCACTCATCGAGCACTTTGCGTCAGGGTTGCTGAACATGCAGGTCGAAGTCATCGTACGAGGCGTATTTTCATGTACGTTAGGATGACTTTCATAATAATTCCTTAACACCGTTCAAACGAGAACATCCAGTCTTAGCGGTCGGCCCGAAACGGCCGGGCATAAGGGAACCTAGGCAGTTGAGCGCGACAACTTTGGCAACCACCATTGTGCTCAAATACTCGAAAGACAATACGTAACGGCTCTAACATGGCACGCGCTCCTATAGTTTCCTTCACTGCATGCCATCTCCAGCCTCTCCCTCACAGCTGAGTATCTTTGCACATTCAGGTTAATCAAAAGCGCCTAAGAATTACTTTCTCCCAGGTCGTAGCATGATTTAATTTTTACTAGTAGCTTTTTGTGCCAAATTTCTTGTATGTCAGGTTAACTCTCCATTAATACAGAATGTCATGTATGTCAAATTAGCAATTCACTACATTACGCCATCACCAAATGTCATGTATGTCAGGTTAGCTCTCCGCTAGTGCCAAATGCCATGTAGGTCAGATTAGCTCTCCGCTAGTGCCAAATGCCATGTAGGTCAGGTTAGCTCTCCGCTAGTGCCAAATGCCATGCAAGTCAGATTAGCTCTCCGCTAGTGCCAAATGCCATGTAGGTCAGATTAGCTCTCCGCTTGTGCCAAATGCCATGTAGGTTAGATTAGCTCTCCGCTAGTGCCAAATGCCATGCAGGTCAGATTAGCTCTCCGCTAGTGCCAAATGCCATGCAGGTCAGATTAGCTCTCCGCTTGTGCCAAATGCCATGTAGGTCAGATTAGCTCTCCGCTAGTGCCAAATGCCATGTAGGTCAGATTAACTCTTCACTAGTACCAAGTGTCATGTAGGTCAGATTAGCTCTTCGCTAGTGTCATTTGCTATCAGCCATGTATGTCAGGTGAGTTAGGTTAATTCTTAACTAGCAAATATTGGCATTCGTCAAGGGAATTAATTTTAATGTTTTGAAAAAATAAAAGGTTGGCATGAATTTAGCTCACGTTACCATTTCAATATAATTGCTCAATGTAATCTATCACTAGAGATTGGTGACAGCCTATCACTTTCATACTTAATATAATGAGGACATTGAAACGCCCCATTCGACCTTGAAAATAAATTAAAAGAATGTGGCAAGAAAAACGTCACGAAAACAAAGATCATGATAAAACGATGAGTGTAACGGAAAAAATATTAATAGGGACCATAACATCTGGGTGTGGCATCGGTGGGATCAAAATAAGACACCATAATATTTATACATTATCAACTTCTTGTACTGATTTAAAGAATAAAATTTATCTGTTTGTTACAGTCAGTAGTTTTGCAGGTATCCTTTCAAAAAGGTTTACAATTGCTTACAAGCAAATATTTCCGACCAACTTTAGCACTGACATGTACCAACTATTTCTGACTGGAGGGAGTATTTGTTTCGAACTCAATGGGCAGCATTCGTTCGAATATTCTTTCTCGTTGAAACACTAAAAAACGCTTGGTAAATCGGAAGGATATGACAGTAATCGATTTCGTGAATTTCAATGCTTAAACAGAGTTAATTCAATGAAAATAAACAAGTTTTCTTATATGCACTTTCCGTCTGAAATGAGCATTTTATTAGTTATAGCGGTATTTTACTTACCGCAACTCCAGTGTTTGAAGCGGAGAGAAATTCATTCATCCCATGGAATGGCAACGCTGCAATGGATTTTCGCTTCCCGCGTACTCATCATCAAAGACTAAACCAAACCTACCGCTATGCCACGTTGAAATACTCATTTGACGAAAAACGTGTATAGAAGAAAAGTGGTTTATTTCGATGTTATTACCATGATTCAAGCAACAAAAATTCGAAAATCAATGAGTAGCTGTTTATTCGAACGCATTTGTCATCAAAGACGAAACTAAACCTACCGCTATAACTCGCAAAATAATCATTTCAGACGGAAAGTGCATAGAAAAAACTCGTTTATTTTGATTCAGTTAATTAGGTTTAGGTACCGAAAAGGGGAAAATCGATTACTGTCATATCCTTCAGATTTACCAAATGCTTGCCAAATCCGGGAAAATTTGTCACAATTCTATACCTTAGTCTGTTTGCGTATTTCCATACCTGTTTGTGCAACTTTTTAGAAAAAACGAAAAATATATTTGCACAAATATTGGCCAACCCCATAGTTTTGGGAGTTTACTCTACAGAATGGAAAAAACCTTAACACTGATGTGGTTGGAAATAAAGTTAGGTCAGGAGGTGTGGGTGTTAGTGAGCGAGTAAGGCCGAGGGTGGGATGAAAGTGAAGAGGAGTGGATTAGGTTTTGGGACTACCAAGTTTCTTTTTCGCCCCCTGCATGCATGTTTTTCGCCGCTTAAGCGATTTATGCGATTAATTCGCTTAGGCGGCGAAAAACATGCATGCAGGCGGCAAAAAAGTTGGACTTGGTATTTAACAAATTGTGGAAGTAGTTTTAGAACGAATGCGTACGTAGCAGTCTCGGGAAATCTGAATGCAAGAGAGGAGAAAGTCAGTTTTAGAATCGTAGCGGAGAAGTTTGGAGTACTATGTGTGCGTGAGTATTGTGAGAAGCTGTTAAATATGTGAGAAGTGAATGAAATAAGCGTTGGGAATACATGATTTGAGAATACGTTCAGCATACCTTGGTCCGAATTTTGGAGGGGGTGCGGTAGAGAGGGTGATGATAGATTATTTTGTTGTGAGTGAGGGATTGATTAGGAAGAGGCTGTCGGATGTTTATGTACAAAAAAGGAGAACCAAAAGGTATGTCTGACCATTATTTGATAGAAGCTAAGAGTAAAGTGACTAGCGGTAGAGAAGAGCGAGGAGAGAAATAGGAGTGCTGAGGGTAGTGAAAGTACGGGAGCTGCGTGACGTGAGAAAAGAACGGAAGTATAAGATGAGGCTGACTTAGTGCTACGAAAACTTAGTCAGAATGAGTAAGGAAATGTCAAGAATGAATGGGAGTTTTTGAACATTTTGGAATCCAGGGTGATGGCGCAGCCGTAATTTTAACCCCGTGAGAAAGATGAAGCGAGGTGTTTGTGCATGGTGAAACGAGGGAGGAAAGGATGCAGTCAGTGAAAAGAGAAAAGCGAATGAATAATGGCTGCAGAATGGTAGAGAAACCGCGGCGTATGAAAGGTATAGGGACAATAGAAGGGCAGCAAAGAGAGTGAATGAGGAGTTAAGAGTGGCTGATCGGAGCTGAAGTAGAAGGCTAGAAGTAAATTTTTTGGAAAAAAATATTTTGGAAGTAAGTGAGAGGAGGGCAAAAGGGCGAAGAGGCAAAGAGCGTAGGCTGAAAGTTGTAAATGAGGTGTTCTGTGGAAGTACAGCTGTCATGAGTCATTGGGCATAATATTTTGAACAATTGTTGAACGTTGAGGATGACAGGCAGGCAGGGGTTGTGGCGAATGGAAAAGGAAGGCTTATATATACCTGTGGTTGGAGTAAGTAATCATAAATTGGCCACGAGAGTGGAAGTGGAGCTTGCCCTGGTAACTACGTGGTTGGGTAAAGCTCCGGCTTTGGACGGAGTTACAGCTGTCTGTATGAGGACACGCGGTGTGACAGTGATTGATTGGCTGGTGAGGTTGTTGAATTTGCCTTTCGTAGATGGCACGGGGTCGATAGATTGGAGGAATGCGAGTATGATTCTGTTGCATAAGGGTGAAGGGGTTAGGTGCGAGTGCTGTAGTTCATGGAGTATAAGTCTGTTGAGTGTGGTTTGCAAGGTGTATGGCAGAGTATGGTGAATCGTGGCCTATAAGGGTGCCAACAAACGAGCAAGAAGAATAAAAGGCAGAGCAGTTTCCGGTAGGGATGAGAGTGTGTGGATCAGATCTGTACATTTCGGCAAGTGTGTGAAAAGTACCACGCGAAAAAGAGACTGGTATTTTGAGTGTTTATGGCACTTGAGGAAGTGTGTGGGATAAGAATTTACTAGATAAAGTGAGTAGTTTCGAGTTCTTGGGAGCGCGTGTGGCCACGAATGGTAAATTGAATGTGGAGGGGAGAGCTTGTGTAAAAAGTGGCACCAAGCGTGGGCGCGTTATAAGGAGGTTGTATGGAGTAGGTGCCTGAGTATGAGTGCTGAAAGGAGGTTGTCTGAAAGTGTCGCCATACTGATAGTGTTGTATATCTATCTACGTCGTTGTATCTATCTGTTGCATATCTATCTATGTTGTATAATATATCTAAGATCGTCTGTGGAGCGTCAGTGAAGAGACTCGCAATGTCAACGGAAATAAGAAATGGTTCCTGAAATTTTTTACATAGTTATTTTTTGACGAAACTCGTTTAATTGTCTATCGAGGATTAGTTAACTGAACTGAGGTTCGTGCTCGATCGAAAGTTTGTTTTGCTTAATGTTAATTATTTAAAATTCAGGATCAATTGAGTTTCCATGTAATGAAGGTACCTACTAAAGGAAGTATTCTTATTAATTTCTAAGACGATTGATGTAAGATAATCAAAGTTATATCAATTATTGTATTATGCTGTGTTTTCTTGTCTGCATTATTGTAAGTGTTAGAGTATGACAACAGAACATCGTTTGACAACTATGGAGAAGGGGCAGATAGGCGCAGATGGTCAAGGGCTTGCAAATGGAATCCCTGAAGTTGATATAGCCAGAGAAATGAAACAGGACACAAGAACATCAAAGTCATACATGATGAATCTCATGGATGGGAAAGGCAAAAGAAAGAAGAAACCTAAACCAGAGGGACATGCGGAAATTACGTTCGCAGGTAATGGGCCATCCCGGAGGGACCAACTTGGCGGTATTAAAGGTGCTAGGTTTGGACTGTACCAAGACACACCTGGTACAGGGTTCTCAAACGGGTGGCAAAGAGTGTGAATCCCATCGCCGTTTCCATGCTGAACATCTCCCGCAAGGAGGGGCTAAACGTAATGTTTGTTTATAAAGTAGGTGCGCAGTCTACATCGATGGAGACCCTGTGGGAGATTAAAAGTGCCACTGGGTCCTTAAAAGCTCTTCAGATTAATCGATTTACATATTCAATGAACAAAAAACTATTTGACGTGATAAATAATTGACAAATCGAAATTACGTGGACATATAATCGAGTAATTTATTTGTTAGTACACTTTCTAGTCGTGCATTTTGCTTATGATTACAATGATTTTTTTTTCAAATCCATTACATGTTGTTAGCAAGGATGTGTAGCGTTTTATTGGCTTGTGGGTGACATTTTCAGCATTTTCTTTAGAGCGTGAGACATTCGAAATCGAAATATAAACACGTCATTGATTGGTATAACATTAAAAATATAGCACATCAATCGTTTTGCATTTTTTTTGGCAATATTACCCTAAGTAGGAATATTTTTTGCAGTGAAACTCACTTATACTGAAAATATTGGAAAGAAACAGACTCGCGATAAAGCGTTACAAACAGTTGGTGTACAGTTTTAAACCGGAAACTATGAGGCTAAATTATTACATGGCATACTGGAAGGAGAAATTCTTTTAATTCTTCTGCGTCTTCTCGACTAAACAATTTCTAAATAAATACTTCAATCCCTGAACGGTGAATTTTTAACTGTTATTATTAGCTTTCTCATGAGTAATTTGTGTTCTGAAGTTTCAACTTCTTTCGACCTTTGTTCGTTGGCGTTTTCCAGATGAAATTGTTTTTGATTTTGCCACTGATGATGTGCGGATAAACGCAACGTACCGTTCTATTATGACTCTGAATTCTCATCGTTATTTTTTAAGCGATAAAGTGTATAAAGCGATGTTTCTTATTCTTTCGTATTCATTGATTTGCAGAGCGGCTAAGGTGTAATTATCTTACATACAAAATTAACTTTGACATCAAACTTACAGACAGACCGAGAGCCGAACTTAACATAGTGTTGGCAGTTCAAATTATTACCTAAGAAGTGCTTTATTTCCCGATTTTTACGCGAGTGGGGAATTAAAACAAAAAATTCTACAAAATTTGGCTAATGCTGCGAGTAGGATTTATTCCTTCCTGGGTTCAATATTTACGAAAATTATTTTGACCCGAATAATCTTATTTATAAGTTAGTCTTTTTCTTTGAAAGCTGTGGAATGTAAGAGCGGTAAGCGCATCGCTGCATTACAATTACAAGGCCGAGAAATTGCATCTTCCGTAACTGCTATCAAGGAAGCTGGAACCCCGGATGTTATGCCGTCGCAGTTATCCCTTGCTCCTTCCGACGGGTAAGGCCCGACAACATAGTGCTATTTACAAAATGTCCTAGTCTGCCCAATCTGTATAAACGGAAATGAGACGCTCTGCGGTTTAGAAAGATTAGAACTTTTCTCTTCGTCTGCGCGAATGGTAAAAGTGCGCTTTGTGGTGAAGTTGCAATGTATAAAATGACAATATGCTCAATTCAGAAAGTTACATCCACGAGTAACTCGAGACTAGCTGGGTATTCAGTAACTTTTCTCATCTGGCAGTAAGTGACCAAAGACTACATTACGGCGGCGTTAGGAAATATAGAAAAACACATTTCCCCTTATTTTTAGGGATTGCGCTTTTATTTGAAAATAATTTCAAATGTGTCTCTTAGATACCTATAAGACAAAATGGTGTAGGCGGAACAAAACAGTATCGGAAATTCTGCATCCCATGGTGCAGACCCGTGAGGGTGTGGCGGTGTCTAGCTTGCCAGGCTTAACCCTTTCGGTCCTGACGGCTACTCCAGTGCCAAGTTGGCTAGTGCTTCCAGTTTAGGGCATCTAACCTAGTTTTAAACTAATTTAACTAGTGAGGGAATATTTTGGAGTAATAACAAAATTAGGGAAATTACAAACATTCATTAAACTAGTTTTTAAACAATTCCAGAAATCTGCACGCGTAAATTACCATAGGTTACCATAGGCCCCTGTAATTACCATAGGACCCTGTAGCACGCGTAAGTTCATGCTACAGGACCCGAGCAACATATTCAATACCCTTTCCATTTAACTTGAGCAAGTTTTTTCTGAACTTTGTTGATTTTTGGTAAATTCGGGCAAAAACGTATGAATAATTTCTTCGTAAATACGAAAACTTTATTATCAACATCAAAAATTTCTGTCGCCAAGCATCGAGCTTCAAAGATTCCAAAAAATTTTAAAATTAAAATAATGAAGAAGGCACTTACTTAAGCTAAAAGCACCACACTAGGACAATTTCACTGACAATTCAGGGTAATGACAACTTTTTCCCCAGGAAGTTTTTACCCAAACAATTTGAATTATCGTACCGAAAGGGTTAAGCATCAATACAAGTTATTGTTAAACCAAGAATGACTGCGAAAAGAAAATGCATTCAGCTAAATTTAGGTAAAGTTTTGGACAAAATTGCCTACGCCGGGAAAGGATTTGGGGTGATGCAAACAAAACTGCATTAAATGCAAAGCTAAGCATTGAAAAGCTAGTGTACAATTACAAGAGGACTAAAGAGGCAGTAGCCTTAATAAATCATATTTCTTACCTAATTTTTTCTCAAATGTGTTCATTAACGTTCACTGACGTTCAGATGTTGATGACATGTTTGCAACCTAATGGCAGCGCCAGTAAAATGATCGTGGGTGTGATAAATGTAATATGAGTACTTCTTTACCTTACCCCTCTATCTCAGTTCTTCTCATATGAGGGTATTCTCTTCTGAACTGAACTAATCACTTTCACAATTTATCAAGTTTTGTGTTTTGAGTACATGGTCCGTAGAAAATTCCGTTTCGATATAAGAACCCTTTCTGGGTGTCCCTTGTGGAAAGACAGTTTCATTTCATAAAGAGAATTAGCCAAGTGTTCGACAGTGCTGGTATAAAGGACTTACAACATAATCTTCAATGACAGGTTACTCAATAACGTGGAAGCATAATGCATTCGACACCCGAATTTGTGGAAATTTTTTTTTCAAAGAAATGTGGTTCTTCCTGCTGAATTTTGTGTTTTTTTATACATGATAAGTATATTTTCAGATCGACTTTAAAATACGTTTGGAACGTCTCATAGTTTTCAAAATTTACTTCCATTCCGTTAAAATGTACAGTTTTTATCCTCAACACCTGTAGGACAGAATAGGTGTTAGGTGGCTTTAAGAATGAACATGACGATCTCGGTTTTCAGGTATAAAGAGTTGAAGTGTGAAATTTATGGACAATGTTTTTTGTGCACAATTTTTAATGAGATTAAAGCTCATTTTACGAAATTATATGCCCAAGTCTTGGAATAACATGAAAAACAGCATGATTAAGTTTATCAGCGCTTGAGAAAACCAAAAATCTTTCCGAATTTACAAAACTATGAGTAAGCAACATTCCTATTGTGAACTGGATGCAAAGCTTTACTATAAGGAATCTGCCAGCATTCATTTCAAATTTTCAGCAGAACACAACTGGACGAAAAAATCCGTGATGTGGCTTCGTTATCTTCGCACTCACATATCAGTTTCCACCAGCTTTGGGCACCACGCTTAGGTTTTGTTCTATAGTAGGTCTCCGTCCTCAATACTGCAACTCGAAAGGTACGTGATGATCAGTTCCGCCAATACCTCTAATTTTTATAACATTGAATGGAATATTTTCTCGCATATTTTATTTTGGATGTTGTCTACGTGAAATTTGCAAGTGTTTAATAAAATTTAGGAGACAATTTGACTGCCAAAGTTGGCCTTACTTGGCAATTGCCAAATACTCACTAAATATGTTGTTAACAATTCATCCAATGGCATAATAAAGCTGCCATCAGAGGTAGCATTACTCATGTTTTTCTATCATGAATTTCTGATGCAAAATCTTTAATTTCGAAATCAATTTCATCAACCTAATTCCGTCAAGTTGTCATTTGGGCATCCTTTTATCCGTGATATCACTCAAAAATATGTCAATCGCCAATAAATAGTGTTGGCTATTAATTTTTATTACAGCGAGAATGAAACGAGAAATAAAAAAATTACTCATTCCCGTATATAGATAACACGTTTTTGGTAATAATTTCATAAATATTTCATAATTTCATTATATTCAAGACTCTACATATACCAAATAAAAAACGATTTCTCTGTTCTGACACAAGCATCTTCTGACACTCTAACTCTTCTGTTCTTATGATCCTCAAAGTCCATGACCGATCTACAGACTATTCGCTAGGAAAAACTGAGCAGCTAAGGTTTCATTCAAGCTTATGAGATACGTCACTTTTTAGCAGATAGATATGAGGTTTTCTGTACATATTTAAACAACACCAGTAAATCTTATATTTTTCTCTTACAGCTTGCATTTTCAGAAATAACACACTCTACAGCAACCAAGCGACTGTTTTTACACGAGAAGAACTCAATGATTTAAATTGTACTCTCAAAACGCGTTATACTGCATGAATATTCATAGGGTATCTATGTACTTGTTTTATTCTGCCCCAAGACTCAGTCAATATATTCAAGTTATCTATTCATTTTCCAGCGATGGAACGAAGTCTTGAGGTTGCACATCACTTCACGGTTGAGGCTGGTGCTTAAGGTCTCGTCTTCCGTGGCATCTTTGATCTCCAGGAGACTATCTCACGACACGTAACGAGTTTCAGACTCCGCTCCTGATCCCACCTTCCTCTCTTCTGTCAGCCCCTTATCTCCGGGTCCGGGAATTTCGACTGCGCAGGGGGCGTGATCTGGTATTCTAGAGAAAAGATGCTCGTATTCCATGGAGGGAGTGTCAATCCTGCGCTCAATCATACCTTTATTGTCTGCATTGTAGAAGAATCCTTTGTTGGCCCCTCGGCAGAGAAAGCGATAATAGAGTGACCGTTGGGGGAGCTTTGTGATGCGCCGTGACAGCTGCAATATCAGGAAAACGGGAACCGCGTGTGGCTTTTGATGTCAAAATAACGGCAGCTGTAAAGTCAATGCGAATTAAAAAATACGAATTTCGAAGTTTTCACCGATTTATCGGTTGTTTATATCGCGTTATCATAAAAATTGAGGATTGGTAGAAGTGTGGCTTTTGAATTTGGTTGAGTGTTATAATAGAGCACTTTCAAGCTTCCCTAGAAAATTCAAGGGCGCTCATATCCAGCAGCGTGATCATGTTCTTTTCCTTGAGTATGGATAATTTGTTCATCGTGTTCAGCGTCCTCGTTACAGATCTGCAGGGAAAATGCTGAACACTTTTCAGCTAAGAAAACTCTTAATTACGAACCTGTCATCAGCATGAGCTTGTTATAGTAATACCATATTATGTGTTTCGAAAATATTCTGATTCATATGCATGACAACCTAAACGAGTTAAAAAAGTTATATAAATTAACAAGATCATCGGACTTGTTCGAAAAAATTCGAAATATATCAGGTTGTAACAGAAGTTCAGTCCAATTTTTGAGCTATATGTTTAGGGCACGATTGCTTCACTTCAGCTTGTTAATGTTGTGTGCTTATCTATGATAATTAATAAAAAAATTATTTCTTATTTCAGATATTGTGATAATTATCGTAATTAATAACTATTTTTAGCCCTAATGTACACTCCAATTAAAGAGCATTTCAAGCATATTTTACTGTTTGAATTTCATGAAGGCAATACGGCAAGCTCAGTAGCAAAAATACTCAAAGACATTTATGGAAATGATGTTGTGAATGAAAAGACTTGCAGAAGATGGTTTTCGAGTTTCAAAAAGAATGTCTTCAGTCTGAAAGATGAACCAAGAGTAGGATGCTCAAAAAACTCAATTCTGAGCAATTACAAGCTGCCATTGATGAAAATCCAACCATAGTTTACTATAGAACTGAGCAAAACCTTTAATGTAAGCCATATGACCAAATATCGGGAAATGAAAAGACTTGGCAAAGTCTCAAAGGCTGGGAAATGGGACCCACACGATTTGTCAGAAATCAGCAGGCAACAGCGTGTGACCTGTTGTGGTTCACTGCGTTCTCAGACCGAATCATAATTGGCGACGAGAAGGGGATCTTATACAACAATGTTAAGCGCAAAAAACAGAGGCTAAGTCGTGGTTCAAAGCCAATTCCACTGCCAAGAAGTGGACTGCACCCTCAAAAATTCTTTTGTGTGTACGGTGGGATTTGAGAGGATTTTTTTTGAACTAATGGGTGACAATAAAACAATAAGTTCTGAAGTTTACTGTCAACAGCTAACGCGTTTAAAAGCAGTTTTACAGGAAAAACGGCCTTCTTTGATCAATCGAAAAAGAGTGATTCTGCACCATGACAATGCCAGACCACACACTTCAAGTGCAACCAAAAATCTCATTGAAGAATTTGGGTGGGAAGTCATGCATCACCCACCATATTCTCCCGATCTTGCTTCAACCAATTTTCATGTTCTCAGGAGCTCACAAAATCATTTAAATGGGTTTACCTCAGGAGAAGAGGTCGAAACAAAACTAGTTTCTTTTTTTGAGTCCAAACTGGCCAAATTTTATGAAGAAGGAATCTGAAAGCTTATGGCAAGATGGGAAGATGTAATTAATAAAAATGGTGGTTATGTTGAAGACTTAATAAATATATTTTTAATAGGATTTTCATTTTATTTCAAATTAAAAAAATGGATGGACCTTCTGTTACAACCTGATATAAGAAAAAGGGCAAAAAATATTTTTAGGAAAGCTTCCTTAGTTAATACATAATATTAATAAATCTCAATGTAGAGGTATGGTAAGCGAAAATTTGAATTTTTGCCGTCTCTTCGTAGTCCATGAATGTACTCGTGTTTTAATGATTGTGATTTAATGGATATGCTACAAGCTATTATTATTAACTAATCACCAACCTGCATCAATTATGTTATTATTAATAATAAAAAAACACTTGTTTTACAGCAACCTATGCTACTGCTATGAAATCCACGAACGTTCTCCATGCTTAGAATTTTGTGTAAAAAAAGCATGATCCTGTTAGATGACTAAAGAAGTTTTTTAACCTCTAAAGTGCCCTGGGTAGCCAAGTTCGTTCAACAATAACATATCCTTATAAGCAACTCTCTATCTTTAATTAAATATGCACAAGTTAAGTAATCTATGATGGGGCATTCCAATTTATTATTTATGAATTACAGATGAGATTAGATTATTTACGGAGAAATCAAAATTTAGTGTAGATTGTATGCTGCAGGGCAGAGTTACAGTTTGAACTAAAACTTCTGCTGCGTCCCTTAAACTGCCAAAAATCTCGGACATAACGTGTTAAAAACGGGAAGACAAGCTGTGCAGTTGGTAGGGACACGCAAAATAAACACTTTTTGACAAATATAAAATATTTTAAATTATGTAGTTCTTAACACATGGAGGTTGAAGATTCAACTTACAGGCTCAGTTATATATAGTCACATTTCCATGTCCCTATAACATGCATTTCGAATACGATGTTACTGCGGATGAGCGAGCGTCTAGCTCAAGTTGCGGCATATGACAATGCAGAGGCGCTGCAAGATAGTATCACGAATGCAAACTCAATCGATATAAGCGCTGACACCGCGTATTCATAAGCATACATCATCTTTTACGTGAGTAAGGAAGCTTCAACGTGATCATGAGAGGTTATGGCCGGCCCAAGGAATTAATTACCTGATGCAGATGAGAACGACGTGCAGAATTACTTCCCTGCGAGCCATTATGAAAGCACCTGAACTGCAGCATGTGACGAGAATTCGCATATTCTCAATGACAACTCTCTACACGTCTACCAATTTTGCAAAGTTCAGGTTCTGTTTAAACCGACTACACTCCTCGAGTACGGTTTGCACATTGGGTACGGTTTCAACGATGAAACCACTTTTACACGCGATGAAGCGACCAACTCACACAACTTGCACGACTGGCCAAAAGACAACCCTCATGATGAGCATCAGTTCAATTACCAACCTCAGTTTAGTGTCAATGCGCGGGTTGGCATTGTAGGTGACTAGCTTATTGGGTTATTTCTAATGCAGTCTCCTGCATGTAAATGGATTAGTTGATGAAATATTTCTAAGGGACGTGTTACCTGAACTGCTGGAGGATGTGTCTCTAAGTTTTCGCCATCGAATGTGGCTCCAGAACAATGGAGCTCCAGCCCATCCTGACAGAAATTCTCCCCAATGACTGAACGACTCCTTCCCGGATTGGTGGATAGGGCCCAGTGAACCAGCAGGCATGAGTTTTAAGATCTCCAGATAAATGCATTTTAAATTTCTTTCTGCGGGGTCTCATGAAATCATTGATTTATGGAACACCAGTAGAGTCCCAGTTGGATTTTGTCACAAGGACATCGGTCCAGAAGGTAACGTGGCAGAAGAACCAAAACTTTTTTTTATCGCGTCCAACCATACATTCGGAAGAGGTACCAGCCCTGCATTGACGCAGGGGGCAAACTTTCCTAACTGTTATGGTAACATTTACTTGATAAAACATCTGTTTCTTTCATAAATGTTTCTTTTTCCATTCCGGCGTTTTTCATGAACAAAAATGTTATTAACTCGGCATTACGGTTAAACTTTTAACGTCAGTGTCATGGGAACTTATGAGTTTTGAAATATCTGGTATTCGTTAAGAAGTGTTTGTTTTGCGTGTCCCTGCTTACTGTCAAGGCTGTACCACTCGTTTTTTTTAGCGTCTTGAGTATTAACTGAAGCTTTAAGTTAGTTTCATTCAATTTAAGCCTGTGGAAAATTTCCAAATTTGTTATATTTCCCAACTTTTCTCATTCTATCAGCTCTACCACTTGTGTTTATGTAAATGCTGCATTTGACTTGAGGTTAGGTTAAGATGAAAAGAACGAACCTCCAAATTCCGAGTCCTTGCGAAAAGAGGTGTTCGTTATATATGTGCTATGAGTGCTCATTGTGACGAACTGTTGAGCAGCCTGGCTATGGCCAATAAAGGTATCGCAAAGCTCATAATTAGAAATAAGACCACAGGACACATTCGCCCCAATGCGTTTCTGGTCAATCAAAAACTCACTGACAGTTTTGTTATGTGTAATTGATCTTAAAACAGAGTTTCACCTGCATTTAGTCTCTTGAAAACGAGAGTTTCTTCCAGACACTCACGTGTGCTTTGAACTGCGTAGAATCATTTCACGCCGTATCAAAATGTGAGTGTTCTGGGGAATTGAATTACTTTTCAGAGGGAATATGTAATCAAAATCTTTAAACATGATAAGTTCTAAAATTGTTAGGGTCTACTCGCAGTTTTCAACAGTTACAGAGCACTGCACTTTTGATTGGTTGTTGACTTCGGTCATTGGAATCATAAAACACTTTCAAAATTCAGCAGAGCTCTTCACTTCATGAGAGTTAAAATTGAAATTTATATGTTGGTAACGCTACTAATTTATTATGTTTAAGTGGTCACGGTAGCATTATCAGATCTAAGGGGATCAAGATTCGGTGGACTTCAAAGAAGTAGTCATTAGGATGGCAAATGCTCAACTGTTAAACCCAATAGGAGTGGAGGTAGTTCTTGAACTTATGTTTAACTCTTCGTTTCGTACTTAAGACAAAGTCCCATTTTGCTGAGCTAAAGACCAAAAAAAGGCAAGTTTCACACAATGAGGATGAGCTCAGACAAATTATTAATCAACCTTCAAGGTATATCATTCCATGAAACTATATAACCTCCTAACGTTGTTTAATTTCTATTTCCAGTAAAAATCTACATTTTAAATTTCAAGGGTTGTAAACCAACCGAACTACTTGCCAACCTTTAAATTTTTATAGTAGTACTTGGAGCTTTGGAACAGAAACAAAAGTTATTACGACGTGGGCAAAGAAATATCATTTATACTTTCTTTCCAAATACATTCAGGTAGAGCCTTTGCAAAAGCATTTAAGTAGAACCTTTGCAGGAGCAAGCTTCCTCACTTGACAATTTTGACCGTAAAATTGTGTGTAGCTAAAGGAACATGAAGCTGTTGCGCAGTTGTGCATCAGATGCGTCTCCTTTCCATTACGCGCGAGGGAGGCCAGAAATGAGCATTTCAGGCAAGATTCTCCTGGTGCTTCGAATTATGCAAGACTTATTGCATTTGTTTGGAGGGACGAAATTAGACCTTGCGCCGCTCGTTGCTGGGTGATCTACGGAAGTGGGTCGTTGTGCCGCGGATTTGCTCCACTTTCTGTCAGAATTAATTTTGAAAGCATTACTTCCCATCTTGATATTTTTAGCAAGAATTGCCGACGGAGTATCCCAGTTGGGCTTGTGTTTCTATGCAGACTGTGTACGCGCACAAAAAGCGGAGTGGCTAATGAAAAAGATCATATCATGATGAGCATGAAGAAATGTTTTATCCAAAGTTAAGTAGTGTAATTATAGAAAACTGCTTCGCGGTCTGTAGGTTTGTTAAAAAATGTTATTCGTGCAATTAAGGTAAGTTTATAGCCCGCTTAGAACTCCACAGGCTTTGTTTAATGGTTTCACAGCAACCCTTAGTGGTAAATTTTGCCGTTGACTGGGGACATAATTTTGTGCATATTCACGAGGGAATTCCTTCTGATCTTTTTCAGGAATTGACTTCCTATCAAAAAATGTGGTTATTGTTGATAAAATGGAGAGCTTTATAAATAAGGTGAAAACATATATTAGAAAATGAGGTTTATTGTAACCGAAATAACGCCAAGTGAAAAAGCTTGGTGAATGAAGAATTAGTTTCAAAAATCGAAACGTGTAAGTTTCTTAAAGTGAAATTTTTTGTAGTAATGCATAATACAAAGTTCCTACAGTTGTTCTCGTTGAATTAGAATTTCAATAGGGAAAATCGCGTGCGCGTCCACCATTGAAACTATTTCTATTTCCTTAAATCAATTAAATGGACGAACGCCAGGCTTTGTCGTAGGTAGTTTTGTACAGCGGCAATAATTAGAGGGTAATCTGTGGATCATTCGAAGAAAACTGCAGACCTAAAATTAAGAACCACAGTAGCCAATTTTCGAATAAAATGCATCATTCTGGCGTCTTGTGCGAAAGTGAAAAGCTTCTTTGTCTCTTTTAATAGGAATTAAATTTTAATATCAGTATATTAATAATTTAGAACAATCGAATAATATATTCGAGGTAAAATGATAAAAGAATAATTCTCGTAACCTTTTCTCGAAATCAGCACCCTAAAAATTTATTTTCTCTTGCACTCTTAATACACTCAAATCTCAACACCCCTGTACAGATTTCACGTAACAAATGTTATTGTAAAATATTACCATGAGAATGTTTCTGGCAAAATATTAATAATTGCTTTCATGCCTGGCTTGCAAATGTAATAATTTAGGTTCACGAATTTCAACTGAAATGCAGCGTTTAAGAACGAAATAAAAAGGATGCAATGATTATTAACCATTTCAAAGCAAACCTAAGAACATCGCATGCAACAGCAACGTTTGAGGTAAAAAGTTACAAGCTTAATTAACGCATTAATGAAGATGCGGCCGGAGCTGTCATCTCCAGCACTTGAAGGATACATGTTTCATGTCCAGCCTCAGAATACTACTAGTTTCATGTCCAGCCTCAGAATACTACTAGTTTCATGTCCAGCCTCACAATACTAGTAGTTTCATTTACAGCCTCAGAATACAAGTAGTTTCATGTCCAGCCTCAGAATACTAGTAGTTTCATGTCCAGCCTCAGAATACTAGTAGTTTCATGTACAGCCTCAGAATACAAGTAGTTTCATGTCCAGCCTCAGAATACTAGTAGTTTCATGTCCAGCCTCAGAATACAAGTAGTTTCATGTCCAGCCTCAGAATACTAGTAGTTTCATGTCCAGCCTCAGAATACTAGTAGTTTCATGTCCAGCCTCACAATACTAGTAGTTTCATTTACAGCCTCAGAATACAAGTAGTTTCATGTCCAGCCTCAAAATACAAGTAGTTTCATGTCCAGCCTCAGAATACTAGTAGTTTCATGTCCAGCCTCAGAATACTAGTAGTTTCATGTCCAACCTCAGAATACAAGTAGTTTCATGTCCAGCCTCAGAATACAAGTAGTTTCATGTCCAGCCTCAGAAAACAAGTAGTTTCATGTCCCGCCTCAGAATACTACTAGTTTCATGTCCAGCCTCAGAATACTACTAGTTTCATGTCCAGCCTCAGAATACTAGTAGTTTCATGTCCAGCCTCAGAATACAAGTAGTTTCATGTCCAGCCTGAGAATACAAGTAGTTTCATGTCCAGCCTCAGAATACAAGTAGTTTCATGTCCAGCCTCAGAATACTAGGAGTTTCATGTCCAGCCTCAGAATACAAGTAGTTTCATGTCCAGCCTCAGAATACAAGTAGTTTCATGTCCAGCCTCAGAATACAAGTAGTTTCATTTCCAGCCTCAGAATACTAGGAGTTTCATGTCCAGCCTCAGAATACTAGTAGTTTCATGTCCAGCCTCAGAATACTAGGACTTTCATGTCCAGCCTCAGAATACTAGGACTTTCATGTCCAGCCTCAGAATACTACTAGTTTTATGTCCAGCCTCAGAATACTAGTAGTTTCATGTCCAGCCTCAGAATACTAGGAGTTTCATATCCAGCCTCAAAATACTAGGAGTTTCATGTCCAGCCTCAGAGTACTAGGAGTTTCATGGCCAGCCTCAGAATACTACTAGTTTCATGTCCAGCCTCAGAATACTAGGAGTTTCATATCCAGCCTCAGAATACTAGGAGTTTCATGTCCAGCCTCAGAATACTAGGAGTTTCATGTCCAGCCTCAGAATACTAGGACTTTCATGTCCAGCCTCAGAATACTAGGAGTTTCATTTCCAGCCTCAGAATACTAGGAGTTTCATGTCCAGCCTCAGAATACTACTAGTTTCATGTCCAGCCTCAAAATACTAGTAGTTTCATGTCCAGCCTCAGAATACTAGTAGTTTCATGTCCAGCCTCAGAATACTAGTAGTTTCATGTCCAGCCTCAGAATACTAGTAGTTTCATGTCCAGCCTCAGAATACTAGGACTTTCATGTCCAGCCTCAGAATACTAGGAGTTTCATGTCCAGCCTCAGAATACTAGGAGTTTCATGTCCAGCCTCAGAATACTACTAGTTTCATGTCCAGCCTCAAAATACTACTAGTTTCATGTCCAGCCTCAGAATACTAGTAGTTTCATGTCCAGCCTCAGAATACTAGTAGTTTCATGTCCAGCCTCAGAATACTAGTAGTTTCATGTCCAGCCTCAGAATACTAGTAGTTTCATGTCCAGCCTCAGAATACTAGTAGTTTCATGTCCAGCCTCAGAATACTACTAGTTTCATGTCCAGCCTCAGAATACTAGGAGTTTCATGTCCAGCCTCAAAATACTAGTAGTTTCATGTCCAGCCTCAGAATACTAGTAGTTTCATGTCCAGCCTCAGAATACTAGTAGTTTCATGTCCAGCCTCAGAATACTAGTAGTTTCATGTCCAGCCTCAGAATACTAGTAGTTTCATGTCCAGCCTCAGAATACTAGTAGTTTCATGTCCAGCCTCAGAATACTAGTAGTTTCATGTCCAGCCTCAGAATACTACTAGTTTCATGTCCAGCCTCAGACTACTATGAGTTTCATGTCCAGCCTCAGACTACTATGAGTTTCATGTCCAGCCTCAGACTACTATGAGTTTCATGTCCAGCCTCAGAATGCCACAGATTTCATCTCTAGCTTCTGAATACAAAAAGTTTTACAGCAACCCTCAGTGTGAGAAATTTTTCGTAACCAGCCTCTGAATACTGAATGTTTCATGACCAGCACAATCTTGAATGTTTCATGACCAGCACAATACTGAATGTATCATGACCAGCACAATACTGAATGTTTCATGGCCCGCACAATACTGAATGTTCCATGACCAACACAAAATCTAACACGTTTCAAGTCTATCTTCAGAATGTCATTAGTTTCTTATACTGCTTCAGAGTGCCATAAGTCCCTTTTTCAGCACAAGGATGCTATAAGTTCTTTATTCAGCATCAGGTGCTACAAGTTTTTCATCCAGTTTCAGAATGCTTTAAGTATCTTATCCAGCTTCAGAATACCCAACGTTTCTTATCCAGCTTCAGAATACCCAACGCTTCTAATCCAGCTTCAGAATACCCAACGCTTCTAATCCAGCTTCAGAATACGCAACGTTTCTTATCCAGCTTCAGAATATCCAACGTTTCTTATCCTGCTTCAGAATACCCAACGTTTCTTATCCAGCTTCAGAATACCCAACGTTTCTTATCCAGCTTCAGAATACCCAACGCTTCTAATCCAGCTTCAGAATACGCAACGTTTCTTATCCAGCTTCAGAATGCAATACATTTCTTATCCTGCTTCAGAATACCCAACGTTTCTTATCCAGCTTCAGAATACCCAACGTTTCTTATCCAGCTTCAGAATACCCAACGCTTCTAATCCAGCTTCAGAATACGCAACGTTTCTTATCCAGCTTCAGAATGCAATACATTTCTTATCCTGCTTCAGAATACCCAACGTTTCTTATCCAGCTTCAGAATGCAATACATTTCTTATCCAGCTTCAGAATACCCAACGTTTCTTATCCAGCTTCAGAATATCCAACGTTTCTTATCCAGCTTCAGAATGCAATACATTTCTTATCCAGCTTCAGAATACCCAACGTTTCTTATCCAGCTTCAGAATACCCAACGTTTCTTATCCAGCTTCAGAATGCAATACATTTCTTATCCAGCTTCAGAATACCCAACGTTTCTTATCCAGCTTCAGAATACCCAACGTTTCTTATCCAGCTTCAGAATACCCAACGTTTCTTATCCAGCTTCAGAATGCAATACATTTCTTATCCAGCTTCAGAATACCCAGCGTTTCTTATCCAGCTTCAGAATACCCAACGTTTCTTATCCAGCTTCAGAATGCAATACATTTCTTATCCAGCTTCAGAATACCCAACGTTTCTTATCCAGCTTCAGAATACCCAACGTTTCTTATCCAGCTTCAGAATACCCAACGTTTCTTATCCAGCTTCAGAATGCAATACATTTCTTATCCAGCTTCAGAATACCCAACGTTTCTTATCCAGCTTCAGAATGCAATACATTTCTTATCCAGCTTCAGAATACCCAACGTTTCTTATCCAGCTTCAGAATACCCAACGTTTCTTATCCAGCTTCAGAATATCCAACGTTTCTTATCCAGCTTCAGAATGCAATACATTTCTTATCCAGCTTCAGAATACCCAACGTTTCTTATCCAGCTTCAGAATATCCAACGTTTCTTATCCTGCTTCAGAATACCCAACGTTTCTTATCCAGCTTCAGAATGCAATACATTTCTTATCCAGCTTCAGAATGCAATACATTTCTTATCCAGCTTCAGAATACCCAACGCTTCTAATCCAGCTTCAGAATACCCAACGTTTCTTATCCAGCTTCAGAATGCAATACATTTCTTATCCAGCTTCAGAATACCCAACGTTTCTTATCCTGCTTCAGAATACACAACGTTTCTTATCCAGCTTCAGAATGCAATACATTTCTTATCCAGCTTCAGAATACCCAACGTTTCTTATCCAGCTTCAGAATATCCACCGTTTCTTATCCAGCTTCAGAATACCCAACGTTTCTTATCCAGCTTCAGAATGCAATACATTTCTTATCCAGCTTCAGAATACCCAACGTTTCTTATCCAGCTTCAGAATACCCAACGTTTCTTATCCAGCTTCAGAATGCAATACATTTCTTATCCAGCTTCAGAATACCCAACGTTTCTTATCCAGCTTCAGAATATCCAACGTTTCTTATCCTGCTTCAGAATACCCAACGTTTCTTATCCAGCTTCAGAATACCCAACGTTTCTTATCCAGCTTCAGAATACCCAAGGTTTTTTATCTAGCGTCAGAATACCATACCTTTATTTTACGATTCTCAAAATTCTCTCTTATCTGTATTTGAAGAGAAAATTTTTCATAACGCAGTTGCAATTTATCCACGCAGGTACTTTTTACAACATGGTTCATATCCAGCTCCAGACTGCCACATCTAAGCACAGAATCAAATACGGTGCAAATCTGCCCATTTTAAATGTCCCGATTTCCAAGTCCAGCCTCATAACACTACACGTTGATGTCCTGCCTCAGAATTTTATGTTTCATACTACGCTTCAGGATTCCATAAGTTTCATACCTAGCCTTAAAATTTTACACGTTTCATCTTCACACTGAGACTATAAGCTGTTTCAAATCGAGCCCAAGTTAAAGCTGAAAGAAACGAGCGTCCTAGTTTTGGCTAAAATGACACGGTTCAGCTTGAGTTTGCGTAGATATTCATCGCATTTGTGGACCTGTAATGAGGGATCAGAGCGCGATGGGGTTCTTATTAAATTAAGGTAATGGAGGGCGATGAGTGGTCTGGGCTGTTGCGCAAGCCCGAAAAATTTCTTCTCCGTTAAACAAGTTATTAAAGGCTGGTGTTCATGATGTTGCTCCAGAGAATGGGGTGGAAGCTCGTAGCTTCTGGAACTTGTTATCGAAACGTTGAATGCTGTTGCATCATATTTACCTGACATTGTAGCAAATTGTTCGCGGAACATATTAACTCAACAGATTCATTGAAATATTTAAATTAAGAGCAAGATATAATACTGGTATAATCTAGAACGAGAACCGATGTAGTTTTATGCACAAGGAAAATAAAGAGTTAATAAAATGAACGCGCATCAAATAGATGTCAGGGATAGAAAAAAAATAAAAGGAGGATCCAAATGTCAATGATGAGGTGAGGGATATTATTCGGAGGCTAAATGAGTAAGTTTTTCTGCCAAAAATTCGACATTTTAATACGAAGAATACGCGACAACTTCAATTGCTGTGTTTACAAATGCATTAAAAAGCAGTTGAACACATACTTGTTCTCTAAAGTTTTTCATGTTCATGATGTTACATTTTCTGTTCAGGTAATTAGTACAGAGACACTCATAATCTAAAAACCCAACACGAAATTTTTGTTGATTGAGCTTGTATTTTCCAGATCGAACTGCTGGAATTAGAAGAAGATGCTCAGTAGTTAGAGCACCGCGAGAGCCCTGAGCTTAATTTAGCTGTGAAGGTGTACGTTGGCGTTCCCTTCGCTTGGCAGCAGCAGACGTCGTTATTTAAATTGAAGTAGTTGCTACATAATTCAGAAAACAAATAGCTCCCCTCGGAATGTCCGGGAACCCCGTTGCCTTGATGGCAAAACTCCGCGAATTTCAGGGGACCGAGTTGACTTTAATCCCCCTAAACTAGTGGGAATTTGACTAAGAGATAAACAAGTCCATGATTTTTTGAGGATCAATGGGGTATGATGAGCTGTGAATCTAACGAAATGTGGTTTATATTCGTCTCCACAAATTTACAAAGCATTAATAAATTAAAGAGGAGAAACTTTGCTGAGCCGTTTGATATTTTTCTGCCATGAAGGGCATTAGAATATTTTGTGAATAGGAAAGACCATAAAATTTCTGCGGTTAATTACTGCAAAACGCAAAACAAGCACCTTAATATTCCGCCTCGGCTCACAGCTCAAAAGATCTGGATTTTTATGACGAATTATAAACATACAAATTGACAGCGTTAATCACGCAATACGATGGAGTATTTAATTAAACAGAAAACTCTTCAGTTCTTCGAGTTTACAATCGTGCACTTTTTCTTGATAGCGATGATATTCTTAGGGAAAACAGTTGAGCAATAATATGACTCGCATTTCTGGCGTAAAATTTTCGGGCGTGGCTCATCGTCCTCGTCTGAGCTAACAATGATCACATTTGAGAAGCATAGAAGTGTACTTCTTTCTGTTGAATGTACCTCACTTTGGCGGTGAAATAACGTTGGATTAATTTTGGCAAAGTTAATTAGACTCATTATAACGACGGACTCATTATTACATTAAACTGTAATAACAAACATTAGACTTATTACACTTTTGAATTATTGGAGCAGATAACGTTGGACTTACTGCATTAGACCTATATCGCAAGAATTATAATAGCATAGACTCACTAGAGCATTGCAGCATTGGATTACCTACCGTATTCGATTTATTATACTGACCTTATTATAACATTAGACTAATTGCAATTCTGGACTTTAGGGAGCAAATAGTATTGGACAAAGCATGGAATTATTTTTACGAGCACAGCAAATTCATTTTTGCAATACGTTTTTTGTTAGGTCGCTTTCGCATACTTCACCTTTCAAGTGGTCTCTGTTAAAATGCAAAATTACGATGATTAATCTTCTCGTAAGTAAAACCCACTCTCTCTGTATTTTTTATGTTCATTAAATAAAAGCTTTCCATCATTGTTTGTTGCACTTTTTATTCATTTCTTCCTAGGGAGCGATGAATCACTCTCATTCACGTACAACTTTTTTATAAGAGCTCACATTTATCACTTCAAGCATTACACCACCGTTTTCTGTTCTTATTCTTGATATCTACCAAGAGAGCAATAAATTAGAGCCATGAAGGAAACTGCTGTAACGAAGCTCACTCTGCCCTCTCTGCCAATGTAAAACTCGGCGGCTGCTGACCTCTGCGAGCAAGACTGCCTCCAGCCGGCTGGAATGGGCCCTACATTAAGTATTATTAGGTATTATTACTGCACACGGACGTATTACACGAATATTTCGGGGGATTGCGGGTTCCTGAACGGATATATTGGACTGCTCGCTTGCGAGTCGCAATGAAGAGCGTATCTGTGAAATTTAGGGGTCGTACAGGAAGCGTGATACAGCAATGACAGTCTTTTGGCTCCGTAAATGATATGAAAGGGAATTCCATTCTCGTGGCTTGGAATTACACCTGTGAATTTAAATCTAAGCTATCTGAATGTTTTTTGGGGCTTCTGCAAGTGGAAATTTGGTGAAATGAATTTGAATGTGTTGAATTAACTTAAAATTAGATTGTTAATAAATGTCGTGGAACTGCTTTCCTTTTGAAAAAGGGTTAGCAATGTTCCGAATAATATGTTACAAGTCGTTGTTCAGTTACATTTGGCGTCTGAAAAATTAATCCACCTCGGCAGCGATGAGGGTCATGGACGCACAATCACTACTTATGTTATTAAGAATTGTTCCTAGAAATTAATTCATATTACCTGGAACGTATAAAGAGCTATTTTGTGTCAAAAATTACATTGTATTCTATTTTAAAACGTATTAGACATTGAAACGTATTGATTCTTAAATGTTTCAATCCTCAAAAAGTTAAATACTGTATTTATAGAGTATCAGTAAAATTTGATAACTCTGAAAATTAATTCATAGTCTCATTGAATATTGAAAACTTGTTCATTAATGTGTCTTTGGAAGAAACTATTGATTTTGATCTGCAGATCTCTTCAGTCGTTCATCTTCTATAGTGTTGGGCCTAATGTAGTCCTTATTGAATACTTTTTTGGAATTTAGTGTATCAAATTATTTTTTATCTTTCCAGGCAAATTGTATGACAACTTCACGTTCGCTGGATGGGATAACCACTTAGTTCTACGGTTACCAACATACAGTATTTATGTCATCATGAGAAAATATGGCTCGGTGATAGTCTATGTAATTATCTACCGGTATTCTACAAAAGGTGTATAGACATTCGAAATTACTCTCATGGTTTTCTGTTTATACTACATTTGAGCTCCAAACATCCTTCTATAAAACTTACTAGGGAATATGAAAGCAATTGCAAACTTACATTCTAGCCGCTCTTGTAACTGAAAGAAAAGGGATATTGAAAACTTGGGTTTTTTGTTAGACATGTCTTTCAGGTTTGCACGATCAAGTACTTTCACTTTTGTCCTTTTCAGTGGAAATTTAATTCTATTAGAACGCTTCTATGACGAATACAAGCTGTTCCCTTTTTTAAAGCACTGCAATCCGAATTAAATTTTACGCGGCTTCTTTGCATCAAAGTGCTTCCTTCTTACGATGATCAATTCCAAGATCGGAACCTTTTTTGAACGAGAAAAATGATTTTGCCCCCTCTACTCGTACTGATCAACTCAAGATTGTATACTTGTATTCCCTATTTTAGTGAGCAGCCAGATCAGTTTAAACGTGAATTGTTCTCATTGATATCGTATTTTCTTCCAAATGTATCTTTTCAAGTTGTGCAGTAAATGCATTCACAAATGGTTAATTTTTTCTGTATTAGGACGAAATAACTTGGCGTATCCGTTCTTACTTTGTCAACCATTAATATTATTGTGTACAGTGTGCATCGACTTCAGTCGGTTCAAAAATCCGTTCATTACGTTTCAGACAGGGCGGAGCACGTCGCAATTAGTTTCAGAACTGGAGCTCGGCTTTTTCACCCTACACTCTGTCATAAGATCTCATTCCTTGAACCAGTGTGGTGTTAAAATTCTCTGATTTTGATTTTTAAATTTTAGAAGCTGTTTTAAATGAAACGAAACTTAAAATTTTGAATCTCTTTTTATATGCACGTCAAAACCAACTTAATTCTAATGATATGGAGAGTGCGCCTCTCTTGCTTTTGGTTGGGCACCCGTACGATTAGGAACGAACAATTACGATTAGGTTGGGCACCCAAACGATTAGGAATTTTATTTTTACTTGTGTTCAGTTCTTAACGTGTGGTAGCGATCTCGGAATTACTGTAGTGCAAACGTCTCTCGTCACATATAATAATGTGCGCAATTGTTTAGTCATTATTTTTCAATTCTCTGTATATTTTGCCTATTTTACAGCGTATGGGTCGAAGCACAAAGAATTCATTTTTAGATCGACCACATACAATTTTTCAAAAAATATAGAGTGCTTTGGTTTTTGCTCAGAAACTTTCATTAAAATTGCTTATACAAAATCTACATTTTTACATAAGTCCTCAATATGTAGGTATTAGCCAAAAAAACGAATTAATTCTTGTAGTATCTCAAACCTTACACTTATTAAATCTTGAAACATGTTAACCTTTGAAACGAAGTGAGCTTAAAACGCATCAAACACCAAATGTATAATAAATCCGGAATCGTATTGAATGCAGAAACGCGTTACTCGTAGAAATATATGCTGAACCCTAACGCGTATTCAACTATGAATGGTATCAATCTTTGAGACACTTCAAATACTGAAGTGAAAAAACAATTAAAAACAACCACAAGTATCTCAGCCTGGAATTCGTTTTTACAACATGGTTCATATCCAGCTTCAAAATGCCACTTCCAAGCTCAGAATAAAATACGGCGCAAATCTGCCCATTTTAAATGTCCAGATTAAATGTCATAACCTGGGGACAGGTTATGCACACGGTTTATTTGATCTTCAGAGCAGCTTTAACTTTTTCCCATACTTTATGTGATTAGTAGTTCTCTGTTCTCAAGTGCGCGTGTAAAGCTATTCAATTTCGCAAAGGTGATCTTGTTGATATGAAGTTGTATCATCATTGGTTTCAACGGAATTTGAAGTGATTTTATACTGCTGTATACTGATATTAGTTTCTCTTAATTTTTTTCACGCATCCTATTTTCGATTAGTAACTATTACTTCTGATAATTTTTTGCTCAGACTCATTAAATTTAACCTATGATGAACTGCTTGGGTATGAGTATAAGGAAAATAAGGGAACGGACCAATTTTTAGTAATTTTAATTTAAAATGCTTTCGAAAATTTCCGTACGATTGTATGATATTGTACAAGAAAGAAATTTCATAATCTTCATAACGGTATTACATTTGAAAATAAATATGGCTGAAAATGAAAACAGGCAGGATACGTTACTGTGTAATCAACTTCCAGTGTGCAGTTTTGCTCATCTATCAACATTGTGCGCAGACTCAACGGACGAGGCTGTCATAAAGATAGTTGTTTCGTTGCCAGCACGAAGACAAATTATTGTTAGGCATCGGTAGGAAAATGTTTTTTACTTCTATGATGGGATTGTGGGTATCGTAACAACCTAAAAACGTTGTTCATGATATCCTATCAAACTATGTTAATTTAAGGTTGTTTTATGCGAGAAAATCAATTAGATGGACGCGGAAAACATCCAAGAGAAAGAATGGTACCGTTGCTTAAATTAAATGAAAAGGATGGTACCGTTGCTTAAATTAAATAAAAAGGATGGTACCGTTGCTTAAATAAAAGCATGCAGATCTGAAACTGGGGTAATTGTTTTTCGAGAAAAATGTGGGAAAATAAAGCTTAAATTACTGAGGCAAACTTCTGCAGGGGCGTATCGTTTATTTAAATCCAACCTAGTTTTTTCAGAGCTATAGTATCGTGAGGTAAGATTGATGCGATGGCCTGCTACTTTTGCATTTTTATGAGGTTGCCAGCCAATATTTTAGGATGTCGTTATTTTGGTTAAAAATATAATTTTTAGTTAGTTGATTTGATGCCGGTAAGCCGTTTTGCCACCGTTAACCGTCTCATTCGTATCATTAGTGAAGGCTCCGTTTGGCTAATTTTACCTTCACGATTATTGTTCAATAATTTGATGCTTTGGCGCATGGCAAGGAACTAGAGAAACACGCGTCAAGAAATTTGGTTCATTCGTTCCAAGTGCCAGAGCAACACACGCCAGTATACAGTACACGAACAAGCGTGTGCGGCAGCGCCAACTCATACCAATGTGTACGAGAATAATACATATATAGTTTCAAATTATTGACTGACTGATCTGAAATAAAAAAAGACATCCATTTGAATACATATGAAGAACGTACGAAAGCTAAATATAAACGCCCTAAATGAGTCGATTTGCTTTATATACATATTGAACATTAAGAAAATCCCAGGCACTTGAGACACCAATCAAATGTCTGATCGCATCTGTTTTAGTTTCTGATTTAGAAGTAGTTATTATCTGTTAAAAAGAAATTGTTTACTGAGAAAGACGCTTCTGATAAAGTATCATAGAATACTACATCCTCTATTCTTTTCTTGTAACCTAATGGCTCGGATAAATAAGTTTACAAGCCTAGTTATTTGCGTTTTAAACAAACTTATTTTATTCCTTTAGGAATCGCAGTGAGCATTTGCTTGCAAATGAAATTGCTCTTTACAATAATCTTCAAGCTCACTGAATTAGCGTTCAACTTAAATGTAAAAAAAACATGATGCTAAACCCTCTGTTTTTCCTTATTTTCGTACAATATGAATTCCCAAATGGAACGAGGACCTTTATCGCAGACCCCAAATCGCTTTCTAACCGAATGGGAATCAAACACAGGTTATGACTACTATATTATTTTAAACGCTCTTTTCTGACGGAGTTGATGGTAGTTGTAAAATCCTAAAGGTGCACTCAGTTCAACTTTTTTATGGATTTTTTAATGCGGTCGTAGCTAGAAAGCCAGCCGATAGCCGTAAGTTCAGGGGGCTAGCTCGCAGGCGTATCCTTGATTCAGCTTAGGGTACGTTTAGGCTGATTGCATTTGCTTGCAAAAATATTGTAAGCCAACCTTTCTTGTACCTTTCTTGTATTGTACCTTTCTTTTTAGAGAACTTAACAGAGGAACACTATGTAGATCTGGCAGTGTAACGACTGTTGTTAAGAAATCGTAAAACTAGCTACTCTGTCTCCTTTGATAACTGGAAAAATACTTTATAGCTGCCTTGACACTGTCTCCGACAACTGTCCCTTAGAACCGCCCTCGGGCAATTTCTCCCTTAGAACTGCCCTCGGGCAAGTTCTCCTTTAGAACTGGCCCCGGGCAATTGTTCCCGTAGAACCGCCCCGGACAACCGTTTGCTCCCGAACAACTTTTCCTTGAGAACTGCCATGCACAACTGCCCGTTCTGGAACGAATATACCTGTAGGACTATAAGTATTATTACCTTGCAAGAAGCTACTCCAAATTACTCCTGTTAATTTGAATTGTAATGCCTAAATTTTCACAAAGAAGATATCTTCAATTATTTTTTATTTTTTCATTGTTTAATGACGAGCATAAATTATACATTTGCAGAACTAATACAAAAAATTTCTCATCTTTGGCTAGGTTACACTGGGTTTCATTAGGTAAGATTATGCACAAATTAGACGAACAAAGTTTCTTAGGCAATTGTTGTACGGAAACAATTGACCGGAGAGCAATTACCTACAATGGCAATTATTCACTAACAATGATATTGTCTTACAGGGTAAATGTAAATGGACAGCATTCAAATTATTTCAATACCTATTTTTAGAAAAGATGTTATAATAGGAGGTAAAATATAATAGCACTATTACATACATTTTTCACGCTTCTTAAGAAAGAGACAAGTTTTTTTCGAGCAGTTTTGTCGTTTTTTAAACTCTGCTACTTACAACCTAACTTCAACAACTGTAAAAACCGCACAAACGTAGTCAACGTGTAAAGAATCGTCCATTTCATAGAACATTCCCTCGTTCCAGCTCCTAGGAAACTTGAACGCCCTATACGTCTACCTTTGGGGAGCTGTCGAAATGTATTTACGGAGTCATTTTACAGTGTGCTTATTTAAAGTAGAAACTTCAGAGTGGTGGAATTTGAGTTGAGCTAAAAAAAATTGGTCAATAGTGTACTAAGGAGCACTGTCACAGCCATAAATTTTACTTACAATGCTGGCTCATCCACACATTCTGCTTGCTCTGCGAGTTCAGCCACACATCCTGCTCACTAGGGCGCCTCATTCATACATCATGTTTACCACGCAGGCTCATCCAGACATCGTGTTTACCACGCAGGTTCATCCAGACATCGTGTTTACCACGCAGGTTCATCCATACATCGTGTTTACCACGCAGGCTCATCCAGACATCGTGTTTACCACGCAGGTTCATCCAGACATCGTGTTTACCACGCAGGTTCATCCATACATCGTGTTTACCACGCAGGCTCATCCAGACATCGTGTTTACCACGCAGGTTCATCCATACATCGTGTTTACCACGTGTTATATACTTCTTTTCTTTAGAATCCAAGTTTAAGGGTTTTCAAATTTTCCGTCTTTTCAAGTCTAATCTTCAAATCAAAGGAGTTTTTTTCCGAAAGAAAACACGTTTCTTTCAATGTGGCCACATCGTTTTACTTGTTATAATGAAAGATACACACAAAATATGACAATGGGGTAGATGAGACTAGCAAATTTAGGAACAATTGCTACAATAGTCTTACGCAACTTGGGTATGCAGCGATGACGAAGTACTATAATAAGGTCTCGAATTGTACGTTAAAGTCTTTTTACGTGAAGGTTAACACAATATTGGGATTTAATACGGAGTGCCCGCCGTATGCAAATTTAACAAGTTTAATGAAGTGGCACGAAGAGACCTTTCAGTGACGGAGTTTTGCTCTATAATGATGCTGCCCTAACTCCCCTCGCGTCCTTTAAGTAGACCCTCAAGCTGCCAGAGCTGCCGCAGCTGATCGTAACCGCCCCAACTGGTATGCGCAGCATCGCTGCTGCTGCTGCTGGTCGCGCTGTAGAGGCCGGGTCCCTGCCGCTAGCTCACTGAGACCGCGCTGCCGTTGCCATCTGCGTTGCCACGCTGCCATACCGCTGCCACGCTGTTGCCACGTCGTTGCCGCTGGGAGCGTAGGTGTTGCCTCTTTTTTGTAACCGTCGAGCCGCTGCTGTGCAAGCATCGACATCTGGCGTGTTGTATTATGCTGAGCTTTGTGATCTTCTGATAGCAGAGCCCGGAGTAGGCTCTCACGTCCAACCGTCTTTACTCTTTTTTGTGGTGAAAACTTAACGGTTCGTACTTGGGACATAACAGAAATCCCCCCGTCCTATATTAATCAGCATCCTCCTGGATGTAAATGGAAGTTTCCGTCTACTGAAGTCACGCATCTGAGATTCGTACTTCATTGCAGGGGTGAAATTTAGACAAGCCTTGAGATTTGTGCTTCTGACGCACATCTGATTCGAAGATCCTAAACAAGCGATAGCTTACTGTTGTCGTCGGGACGCCCTGTTCCAGTTAACCATCGAATACCTTCTCTCTTGGCTAATGACGTTCTATCAGAGGCCTTCTGAAGACGTTCAAGGGGGTAAAGACCACCCTAATAAAATATCGAATATTCATTCGATCAGTCTATACTCAACCTCCTGCGTGTAGTTACTACGGACGTATTGATGTCCATCGGTATCATCTTTATCTTTCCTTCGCCGTTGTTGAATCCGTGTCCGGCGAAAATATAGATGTTCAGGGGAAAGTCCAGCCCTTTGTACGAGTGAGTGTACTGTTGCTGCAGATGGAAGCTGGGTCCGCCGATTGCGCCACGTCCAGCTGTGGTCGAGGCGTGCCAGGACAGCTGTGGCGGGCTCTTTAATCGCAAGGTCGTTGTAGACGGCGCGTAGCAGAAGTGTGTTGTGACGGCTAGCCAGACAGCGGTGTTGCCATAGCGTTGGTGGTGTACTGTGCGCTCGCGCACTGCCCCTGGGTCGCTGCACTGCTGCGCTGGCGAGCGGTGTGTGAGTGCTGCAGCTCAGGCCTCAGTCGGCACAGCGTCGCTGTAATCAATCGTTCCACGTTAATCTCAGGGTTTGGCAAATTTTTTCTCTCGGATTTCTTTGACTTATCGTAATCAATTGTGTCCATCTACTCATCCCATCTCACCCCATGCCATTTACATCCCGGTGTATCATCCTTCGATAGTATTTTAACTAGATCAAAGTAATCTAACGCAATAAGTTCAAAGAAATCCATTTAGAGAATATTATACCTAACGCAAAATAAAATAAATGCAAGGTAAATGAAATTGATGAGAAATACACAATATGATATTCAATATCTCGGATAGTTAGCGGGCTGAAAGGAGAAATCATTTAATCCTAAGTCGAATCACTCATCCTAAATTTGTAATATAAAAGAAATGTTAAACACTAGGGAAATGATTAGAAAACATTCTTAACATTAAACATAATACATTTGGGAATGAAGTGAGGTAATCATTATTGAAGTTTTGGGACGTGGAAAATCAGTTAATTCTAAGTCAAAGCACATATCCTAAATTTGTAATACGAAAGAAATGTCAAACACAAGGGAAATGATTAGAAAACATTCTTAACATTAAACATAATACATTTGGGAATGAAATGAGGTAATCATTGAAGTTTTGGGACGTCCTTGCGAGACACAAATAATCATACATAGTTTGGGCGTCTCGTCCGATTTCTCAGAGAATACCTAGGAATCATTCCTTCATTTCTCCGGCTCGTGTTCGGCTTCGTTGGAATATCGTTCGTCTCGGTTCCTTGAAGTTCGTCTTCTCCTTCATCGTTGTTGAAAGGGAAGGCCATGGCGTCATCCAGGTAGGCTCTTTTGACTCGGTTGAGGTGAACGGTTTGTTCTTTTCTGTCTGAGTAGAGACCTTTGATGGTGATGTTATTTCTACATCGAGATAGTATCCGGTAAGGCCCCATGAAGCGCGTTGGAAAGGCCCTGTCGTCCCCACGTCCTGTCTCGTTCCTCAGCATGATAAGGTCCCCCGCTTGGACGTCACACTCTTTGGCCGTTCGATTATAGATCTTCGCCGCAGCTTGCCTGGCCGCCTCAGAATTTTTTTTTAACTGCAGCAAATGCTTTGGACAGTCGGAGCGAAACTTCTGTTGAATAATCTTTGTCACATGCGTAGTTTATAGGCTGTTCCTTGAAGATGTCGTGAAAGGGAAGGTTTGCGTCTCGGCCGTAGAACAAGAAGAACGGCGTGTCTTTAATCGCAGTTTGATAGGAAGTATTTACCGCGAGAGTCGCAAAGGCGACGCTCTCGTCCCAGCTAAATTTATCTTCCGCGGCCAGGTGAGAAATTGCAGTTTTCAGGATGCCATTGAGTCTCTCACAGCATCCATTTGCCATTGGGTGGTAAGCAGTAGTAGTCTGTGACCTCGCTTTGAGATTTTTGCAGACATCCTGAAATAGCTTATTAGTGAACTCACTACCTCTGTCGCTGACAATAGTATTTGGAGCTGAAAATTTTCCGACGTACTGGACGAAAGCTCTGGTGATAGTATCGGCAGACTTATCTGTGAGAGGGTAAGCATCGACATATCTCGTGAAATGATCCACGATTGTTAGGAGATATTTATTTCCATCGTAACTAACAGGCAATTCAACAAGGTCAACAGCAACTCTTTCAAGGGGAAAAGAGGTCTCGGGGAATTTACCTAAGGGGACTTTAAATTGGCCCTGCCATTTCCTTCGTTGGCATTGCAAACATTTCTTCACATGGTCTTTGACGTCACGAATTTGATTAATCCAGAAGAATTTATCTCTGGCACGTTCAAGAGTTCTTAGGAAACCCATATGAGCGGACAAATCGTTGTCATGGCTCAGCTTTAAAGCTACCTTAACTAAAGACTTAGGAATGACTGTCTGTACATTACTTCTACCGTTTCTGCGTTTCTTTCTCGACAACCTACATAGGACATTGTTATCATCAATAAAGTATTCGTCAATATTAGAGATCTTACAGTTACCTCTATCATTATTATTTATGACATCTCTAACGGAAGACCAATATGGGTCCAAGCTCTGTTCCGAGGCGACATCATCCAAGCTCAGTGGCTGGGCGGTCTCGGCAGCGACCTCTGTCTGCTCACCAGACGTGAGTCGAGGGCACACGTCGTTGACTGGAGCACTTGCTACGTTATCATCAGAACAAGGCTTAATTCTAGAAGGAACATTAGTATTATTTTTAGGATCACTCTTATTACTACAGTTTGATTCGGCAGTGTCAACAACAGCATTGACAATTTTTTCAGATCTAGACAGGTAGTCGGGCAAGTGGTGTTGTGCTCCAGGCTTATATCGAACAGAGAAATTATACTCCTGAAGAAGCAAAGCCCATCTCGAAATACGGTGATTACCTGTTTTATTTGCAAAGATAAACGTCAAGGGGCGATGATCTGTCACCACGACGAACTCATTTAAGTACAGGTACGCATCATAATGTTTGATTGAATCATGGATGGCAAGAGCTTCGAGTTCTGTTGCAGAGTACTTAAGTTCGTTTCCTTTTAATTTTCGACTATAGTACGCTACAGGTAATTCGATGCCGTCGTGCATCTGAAGTAATGCTCCACCAATTGCAATGCCCGAGGCATCAGTGTGCAACACAAACTCTCTCTGAAAGTCAGGAAATTTAAGTATAGGCGCGGACACAAGTTTATCTTTCAAGTTATCGAAAGCTCGCTGATGAACATCAGTCCATTTAAATGCGTTCGTCTTTTTTGTAAGCTCGGTTAGAGGTGCCGCGATGTGTGCGTAATTTTGAATGAATTTTCTAAAGAATCCGGTTGAACCAAGGAATCTCTTTACCTCTTTAACATTCCTAGGTCTCAAAGCATCTGCCAAGGCCTGGACTTTCGCAGGTCGGGGGGTGAGTCCCTCCGAACTGACTTTGACTCCAAGAAAGGTCACGCTACTCGCAGCAAATTGGCATTTCTTGAGACTTAGTTTGAAACCCGAGGCTTCGGTCTGTGAAAGTGCTTTCTTTAAATGTTCAACATGAGCTTCAAAGTTCTCGGAATAAACTATGATGTCGTCAACGTAACAGAATAGAAATTTTGAAATAAATGGAGAAAAAGCCACATTGACTGCTCTTTGGAGTGCCGCCGCAGATGTGATGAGACCTTGGGGTGACCGGCAATATCTGTAACTACCCGTTGGCGTTCTGAAAGCGGTAATGTCACGACTCTCTGGGGCCAATTCGGTCTGATGGTAGGAACTTCGCATGTCTAGAGTGGTGAACAAGTTTGAGCCCTTTAGAGATTCCAAGGTGTCTGTCATGTTCGGAATTGGGAAAGAGTCCTTCCTACAAATCTTATTGATAAGTCGGAAGTCAACTACGATTCGATGTGAACCATCACTTTTACGTACAGCTAAGATTGGGGAAGACCAAGGCGAAAAACTTGGTTCAATAACTTTTGCCTGAGCATCTCCTGGACATGCTCTTCAACCAATTGCTTTGTAGCGTGGGGGACTCGATACTGGGGGGTATTTATGGGGGAGTGTCCCTGAACGTCTAATCTATGCACAGCATTTCGCGCATGACCAATCTCGTCTCCAACCGCGAACGCATTCCTGTGTTTGTTAATCAAATTTACAAGGGTCGTTCTCTGATCTAAGTTCAAATGAGACAAGTCAACATCGTCTATCATTTCATTGAAATCGGGCTCCCGACGTCTCTCTGCGTCACGTATGAGTCTGCTGTTCCCAGCCTCTGCCAGTCGGTTCTGGTCAGGGTGGCACTGAGCCGACTCGCTCGCTTGTCTACAGCCATGGTCACTGTGCACTACTGCCACCGCCTCATAGGCCTTGCGCTGCGTCTGCGCTCGAGCATCACTCTCGATTTCGTCTGAGCCAGGCTCCGGCTCCTCGACGGCAACATCCAAGCTAGCAAAAATTTTATTCCTAGGTACAAGAACATTCTTATCATTATATTTTACAAAGACTATTGGCACGGTTCCATCACGGACTGTGGCGAGGGTACGAGGAATAGCTACTCCTTTGCATGTAATGCTCTGTTTTAGAACGACTGTTTTTCCATTCATGTGCTTGGGAACTCTCAAAAAGGAGTGACATAACGTGCCTCCTTCAACAGTCATATCATGTGACATTCTTGCGACACTGAATGAAGCATCCTCTGATTGTTTTACAAAATTTACCGAATTAGAAGCAGCAATTGATTGAAATGGGTAAATTCTATCATTAATTCTCACGTGACCTTTCTCATGCTGACTGTATTTTATTTCAACACCGAATCTCTTAAGGAAATCTCGGCCTATCAAGACAGCTCCGGGGAAGTAAGAATCTTCCACAATAATAGCGGAATGGCAATACTCAACATCACCTAGTTTAAATTTCAAGTCAATCGTACCTCGAGTGTGGAGATTATCTCCATTAACAGAACAAAGAACTTTAGTGCATCGTTTAATTCGGGGTGGAGTTTTGAATAATTTGCTAATTACACACGATTTCACAAGAGTCACGGAAGAGCCTGAATCAACGAAAGTGGAGCATTTTCTCTGTTCAACATTTAACAAAATTACGGGGGAAAAGATTTTCGGTTGCTGTAGTAGTTTTTTGACTTCACCGCGGCGATGTCACCATTCTGACTCGGATGGCCATTGAATTTGCGTTGATAATTATTAAATGGGCGAGCATTTATGTGTGAAGCACTTTGCCATTTAAATGGGTTTTTAGGCTGGAACGTTCGCTTCTGTGGTGAATTGTATTGACATTTCTCCACCACTACATCACTCTCATGGGCTCGTCTTTTGCGGCTCAACAAAGATCTCTCTTCGATCAGAGATTCCTCAATTGATCTCGCTTTATCTAAGAGTTTGGTCACACTCTCAGGGTCAAAATCATGAGATAACTTTTTACTGATCTTGGGATTCATATTCTTAACAATGGTAGGAATGAGGATTTTTTTTGTGCTTTACTATCCTCGTAGTGCCATTCTGGACCGAATACGTCCTTCCAGCCAGCAAGAACGCGAGTTGCAAAGGCATTTACAGTCTCATCATTTTCTTGATGCAAATTAAATAGAATTTTGTGGACTGTCTTTCGATAATTCATGGCTCCCTTGTAAACAGAAACAAGCCAAGTCTTGACATCATCCAGTGTAATTAATTGATCAGACTTAAGAACATATGAATCCCAAGCCTTTCCAGTAAGTGCATTTTTCAAATAACGACATTGCAGATCAACATCATTCGTGTAAATATCAACTCGAGTCTGGAAGTGTTTTTAAAATGAAGTTACACAGCCTTCACCATTAAATTTAGGCAGTTCAATTGCATGATTTAAAGTCACAAAGTTATTTTGACTATTCTCACCATTATTACTTTGATCACTTTCATTATCGTTCCCAGCCATGGTTTCAACAGTTAATTAGGGCAAATTGGCGAAGCAAAATGGATTCACAATGAACACTGATAACAATTTTAGAGTTTCAAATTAGAAGTTTAAATGCAATATTTCGTACAATATGTTTCCAAATACACAGACATAATTGAGTTTTTCGCACAATAAGTTTCCAAATGCACAGAAATAAATGAGTCGTCAATAACATCAACAACAGTAATGAGAAATAGGGTCACAATAGGGATAAAATAGGGTTTGAATAGGCATAATAATCATATTAGAAAGGTAAATGGGTTAAATTACGCAATGGAAATGAGACAATAAATGGGCAAAGCATCAAAATAGTAAATATGGTACAAATTCACACGAAATTTTTAGAAATAAATCAATACACTGACACAAAGTGCAAATAATGACAATAAATCACATGGGAAATACACAAGTAAATCAATACAATGACATAAATTATGTGAATAGAATGGGTACAATGATGAGTGAAATAAACTTCTTAATCATTTGGCCATTTATGTTACGTTAAACATCTATTTTTTTTTGAATAGGTAGCGTGGCAACAGTGGTCCCTTGCGGAGACGTTAAGTTTTAATGGGTTATGATCCCACACTCGCTGCCCCCCATTTGTTATATACTTCTTTTCTTTAGAATCCAAGTTTAAGGGTTTTCAAATTTTCCGTCTTCTCAAGTCTAATCTTCAAATCAAAGGAGTTTTTTTCCGAAAGAAAACACGTTTCTTTCAATGTGGCCACATCGTTTTACTTGTTATAATGAAAGATGCACACAAAATATGACAATGGGGTAGATGAGACTAGCAAATTTAGGAACAATTGCTACAATAGTCTTACGCAACTTGGGTATGCAGCGATGACGAAGTACTATAATAAGGTCTCGAATTGTACGTTAAAGTCTTTTTACGTGAAGTTTAACACAATATTGAGATTTTATACGGAGTGCCCGCCGTATGCAAATTTAACAAGTTTAATGAAGTGGCACGAAGAGACCTTTCAGTGACGGAGTTTCGCTCTATAATGATGCTGCCCTAACTCCCCTCGCGTCCTTTAAGTAGACCCTCAAGCTGCCAGAGCTGCCGCAGCTGATCGTAACCGCCCCAACTGGTATGCGCAGCATCGCTGCTGCTGCTGCTGGTCGCGCTGTAGAGGCCGGGTCCCTGCCGCTAGCTCGCTGAGACCGCGCTGCCGTTGCCATCTGCGTTGCCACGCTGCCATACCGCTGCCACGCTGTTGCCACGTCGTTGCCGCTGGAAGCGTAGGTGTTGCCTCTTTTTTGTAACCGTCGAGCCGCTGCTGTGCAAGCATCGACATCTGGCGTGTTGTATTATGCTGAGCTTTGTGATCTTCTGATAGCAGAGCCCGGAGTAGGCTCTCACGTCCAACCGTCTTTACTCTTTTTTGTGGTGAAAACTTAACGGTTCGTACTTGGGACATAACACACGCAGGCTCATCCAGACATCGTGTTTACCACGCAGGTTCATCCATACATCGTGTTTACCACGCAAGCTCATCCAGACATCGTGTTTACCACGCAGGTTCATCCATACATCGTGTTTACCACGCAAGCTCATCCAGACATCGTGTTTACCACGCAGGTTCATCCATACATCGTGTTTACCACGCAAGCTCATCCAGACATCGTGTTTACCACGCAGGTTCATCCATACATCGTGTTTACCACGCAAGCTCATCCAAACATCGTGTTTACCACGCAGGTTCATCCATACATCGTGTTTACCACGCAAGCTCATCCAGACATCGTGTTTACCACGCAAGCTCATCCAGACATCGTGTTTACCACGCAGGTTCATCCATACATCGTGTTTACCACGCAAGCTCATCCAGACATCGTGTTTACCACGCAGGTTCATCCATACATCGTGTTTACCACGCAAGCTCATCCAGACATCGTGTTTACCACGCAAGCTCATCCATACATCGTGTTTACCACGCAGGTTCATCCATACATCGTGTTTACCACGCAGGTTCATCCATACATCGTGTTTACCACGCAAGCTCATCCAGACATCGTGTTTACCACGCAGGTTCATCCATACATCGTGTTTACCACGCAAGCTCATCCAGACATCGTGTTTACCACGCAAGCTCATTCAGACATCGTGTTTACCACGCAGGTTCATCCATACATCGTGTTTACCACGCAAGCTCATCCAGACATCGTGTTTACCACGCAGGTTCATCCATACATCGTGTTTACCACGCAAGCTCATCCAGACATCGTGTTTACCACGCAGGCTCATCCATACATCCTATTTACGTGCCGAGCCTGAGAGAGTCACGCTGTGGTAGTATGTTCAAATGTCCGGAGCGCTCGCTCTTCATTTCGGAGAGATTTTTTCGGCCGCTTGCGTGTCTGTGATGAGTCTAAGCCGCACGCGCTGGACTGGCGGCGTTCAGAGCCACCCATGGATCCACAAGAAAGTCTCCGTCGCTTGTCATGTAACTTCAAGTGCAAAAATTGGAATATTGGTCTCTGATTTTATTCAGGTATTGAAAGGAGTTAAAGCTTTAAAGCGATGCACCTATCGATGAAATTGGGAAATGCTGCTGTGGTAACCAAAAGTAAGTTTTCTAAGGAATATTTTTTAAGGAATATTTCCTTTTTCATGGTTATTTCACAGAAAAAAAATTAGTTTATAGACATGTATTTTTGCATTGGCACCACATTATTCAGTGGAAGGCTTAACTTTGGGCTACCAACGGTCAGCCTTCAAATTATGTATAAAAGAATGCATCTCAAAAAATTTTGGAAATGATGTCCCGATTATCTAATTAGAAAGATTTTTTTCGTGGTCGGGGGTTCAATATTTAAAAAAACGAGAACTTTTTTCACGAACCCAATTACATAGGGCAATGGTTATGAAAAATAGAAAATTCAGAATAATTTAATTTTTTTAACGTTCCTCTATTCTTGGCATAACGTCTTCAAAATAGAAAGACAACTACATATGAAATTAGTTTGAAATTTTGCGGGCATTTAGGCCTTAATTCGTATGTAGAGAAAGGAGGTGAGGACAGTCATTCAAAAATGAAGTTTTATTACTTTTTGCAAACTGATCTTCAAGCAGGTCTCGCCAAGATAAGCATATATGATCTAACGCTATAAGAAAAAATTCCATTATTTCATTATAGAAGTCAGTGCTATTGTTCACAAGTATTGAGCATATTTAATTGAAGGCACGTCTGTTTTATTAACATCAAAAATGTTCTGAAAAGTATAATGCGTTCAAATACCACTTGTTCGAAGAAGATACATGTCGCCCTGGCTGTGAGTCCAGAGCTCCCTTTGCTCAGCCGAGGGAGGCAGCGCAGTGCTTTCTCGCCCCCAGAAATACCGCAGACGTGAACGCCAGACCGCAATTCACTTTGTATTTACGAGCCATTGCGGCGCCGTCCAGCGGGCAGTTGTCAAACACGTGTCATCGTGTGAAGAAATTGAATGCGTTCTCCTGGCCGGGCAGTGACCGGACATTTGTGTTCCTTCATGAGAGTTAAACGGCCAATATTTTCGACTGCTCGCGTGAGAAGCAGGTTTATTCGAGTGAATTATGTGCCCCATGACTCTCGCCAATGAATTTTGAAACCAAATTAAGCATCGTTACTCAGAGCGACTGCTGGTCTATTCCACGGCATAAATGAGAGAGTCTTATTGCATAATTATTTGAATAAATGTGCAAACACGCCCAGCAAGGAAAATGTAATTTCTCTTTTTTATCACGTAGCACTCACACCCATCCATCGTCGAGTGCACTTTATTATTGTTGTAAAGTACGTTGCAGGAAATTGACGGCTTCTGTTGATTTTTGTCCAGGCAGACGATGAAAGATTTTAATGTTTCTCTGGCAGTTGGTCGTTCTCCAGTTGTGTCTTTGATATAGAAAACTCTGCGATGGCACAGTCGTCACCGGTGAATAAAGTGAGAAAAATATGGGGAAAATACAAATTGAAAGAGGGATCTTGACAGAACTCGAGAATTTCATGACACTGAGAATGGGTGAGGTGTAAATACTGTAAGTAGAAATATTGCTTTTAAAAGCCTACGAGAGCCAATGTAGCAATTTTACAGAACTTCAATTGTTAGGGAGAATATCACTCCTTGTATTTTCTGATGGGCTTAAACCAGAGTCAAATAAGTACGCAGAATTACACATGGTAAATATAGACAATCGAAAAATTAATTTCCCATTAATACGCGATTTCAATCATATCAGAGGTGCACGCAGAGTCATTGCACTGAGAGGTAGGAAAGAGAAAGCCAACATAAGAAATTATGGTCAATGTTAAACTAAAGAAACTAACAAGAATATGCAGTCCTGGAAAAGAATAAAAAAAATCTAAAATTTCAACTTTAAAACACTAATGTTTGCGCAAAAATTGTGCAAATGTGACAAAATAAACTATGATTTACTTTTGATTTCTAATTTATCTTCTCGGACTGTATTATTAAGTATGAATGAATGCATGAGTTCAGTTCAGTATAAATACTTGGCAGGGGACGTTCCGACTATGCGGCACTTCAGTGAGTAGGATTCCTAACGTGCGTTATTTTTTAGGGGACAGGACTCCTAAGATCTTACATTGACTCATAACTTGCAGATTATATTGTACATGCATATATATATCTATACACATATTACATATATACATACATGTAATATGTATTTATATATATATATATTACATATTTACATATAAATATACATATACGTACATACATATACAGGGTGTTTCAGAATTCGAAGTACAAAATTGCGTATCTAGTAAAAAAATGACTAAATAAACACTTTTTCTCTTATGAAATTTTCCGGAAAAAATTGGGTTTTTGAGGTATTAGTTTATTGTTTTAAAGGATGAAATTTAATTACAAAATTACTCGCAATGTTTATTTTGAATTTACGTAACAAACACTGTTGTATGGCCTCCTAGATCTTCCGACATGACTCCACTCGATTTCTTTTTTTGGGACACATGAAGATTTTTGTTTATGCTACCCTCATTGAACCTGAGGAAGATTTCATGGCCAGAATTGCAGTAGCTGCTGGTGAGATTTCTGAAATGCCAAACATGTTTCCTAATCTCGGCAGTCGTTAAGGCTAAGATTTGAAAAGTGCATTGATGTAGGTGGAACACATTTTGAACAATTTTCGTGAAGTAAATTCAAAAAAATATTGCGAGTAATTGTGTCATTAAATTTGATCCTATAAAACAATAAACAGCTAATATTTAAAAAAACGATTTTTTTCAGAAAATTTCATAGCAGAAAAAATGTTTATTTAGTCATTTTTCACTTGGTGTGCAATTTTGTACCTAGAATTTTGAAACACCCTGTATAAATATTAAATCAGACCTGGTCATTCTTCTTTTGAAGAATTTTCTGCAGATAGATTTTAAATTAGTGTTAGTCAATACGTATAAAATAGGATCATTTTTCAATTATAAAGATAAAGCTCCTAAAGGTATGCTCTCATCTGTGATTTACAAATATAGTTGCGCACAGTGTGCGTCTGAGTACGTGGGCTCGACCACTCGAGCCCTCAGTATTCGTGTTGCAGAGCATGCCGGCAGGAACTTTAGAACTAACCAGTTACTTTCCACACCTTCCCACTCTTCAGTCCGCTCTCACGCAGAGAAGTGTGACATTCCTGTTAGATAAGTTGATTTTAGAGTAATTTCCTCTGCATCAAACCTAATAAACCTCCGCATTTTAGAATCTCTCCACATTTTGAAAGAAAACCCGGTTTTGAATGATATGCAATCAGCTTTTCCTCTACAACTAACGTAATTTTAATACTGTACATTTTTATTTTCTTCCTTTCGTTTTTTTTTTGCTCTCCTCTTCCCTGATTGATGTAAATTTGACTTTAACTAGTTTTTTCAGGTTGATAATGACCCTGGAGGTCGAAACGTTCTAGAAATTTTTGATTCATTGACTTTCCTAAATAAATAATGAGATTTAAGACGAGTATCTTGGCACTTTTATTTATAGTATATGTAATAAATATAAACATATGTAATATATATGTGATAAATATGTACATATATGTAATATTTATGTAATAAATATGTATAATATAATATTATTTATTACATATATATATGTAATAAATATATACATATATTCATTCAGTGCCTGGTAGATACTGTTGTAAAAAACCTTTGTTGTAAAATTTATTATTACTGGTTTATAAGATGTACTGATGTTTTTAGATTTTAAGCGTATTGATTACATGTGTATGATGAACATAGGTAATTATGCAATGGGAAGTGTTTACATATCCATACACGATTTCAATCATGTCAAAAGTGCATGCAGCCAGAGTCATTGCACTGAGAGGCAGAAAAGAGCCAACATATATATACATACTATTATACTATACTGTATATCTTCTAGTACATAGCACAACTTCTTTCACCAGCTATTTATTGATACCTGAATTTATATATATATATATATGTATTAAGAGTCCAGACTCAAATTATTTTCATTTAAAAAAATGGAACAATATGAACTTTTCAGATGAAATTGTCGTAAAACCCGATAAACCATAATATTAACTAGCTAAAAGTATGTCTATTCTTAAATTTGTCTCACCTCCGTTGATTAGTCCTAAATGTTTTGCTAGAGTTTTAATACTCTTCAATTTCAAAGTTATATTTTTTCAAACAGTCACATTAGAACGTTGAAACAAAGTATCTCAGGTAAACCCGCCAAAGCCACAGTACGTATGGTCCCTGAAAAAATTTTAAAATCATTGTTTTGCTTTGGGAGCCAAGCACTTCAAGTCCACGGCTACCGTGTTGACTTTACCGGTCGCCGTTCAAACTTTGTGCGAATTTGCATACGACGCCACAGTGCGAGGAAAACGGGCGCAGTGCACATTTGGAGCCAGTTTATCTGCTTAAGAGAAATCAGTTTTTATGGGTTATGTCATATTCAATATTTTATTGTAATCATTCACTAAAATTAATCTGACTGAAATGGATTCAAATCATTTGCGTGAAGATACCTAAAATCACCACTTTACCAGCTTATAGTAGTGGTTCTGCGTCAGAACATCGTGTACTCATTGTTGAAAACTTGGCACCTATTTTGCCATAGCTCGTCCAGTACTCCTGACGCAAGCTAAATTCAGGTGTGACCGGCAACGCCAGTGATCCCGATGTGCTTCTCGGAAATCTTTTAGCATAAAAAGTTTTTTTTTGGGTGGGCTCAGCGGAGGCCCAAAAGTTTGGGCATGAGATGGCACAAGTTTAGGAAAGTTATGAGAGTTTTGTAAGGTGTATGCGTGTTAGTGAGAGCGGCCAGGGCGCTGATCTCCAGGCTAACATGCTCCTACCAGCGCGAGGGGATGGACCTTGTGCTGATGAAGTTCATTCTCGTCATTGTGTCTTCCGGACTTGCTCGCTCGCCGCGGCCATTTGCGACTACTCATCGCATATTCAGTAGGATTTGGCCTGAGATTTTTGTGCCTTCATTTTGCTATTATGCAAGGCACTTCGTAGTTGTCTTTCGCTCACTGCGTACGCCTGACGATGCAAAGTTTCTTTGCACTCTGATTTTTAAGTTCTTGACCTGAGGGAAAATTCAGAGCAGAAACATCTGAGAGAGACATGGAGGGTGAATTTAAAGTTAAAAATATTAGGTTCAGTTTGAATTTTTTTTCTCGATCCCCATTTGACTGCATAATTTATAAACGACAATACCATGTAACTCGAAGACGCGTCGCTCCAACAAACACGTCAGTCCTCTAATTAGTACCAACTGACGTGCTTCTATCTTCGCTTCCACGGCCTCAACTCCAGCAAAGCCTTTTTTCTTTTAGATTTCGTATGGCAAGGCGAGAAACGATGCGAGAGACTATAGCATTAATTAAGTTGGGATTAGTGGTATACTCAAATGCATACCAAATATTCATGACAAATGAAATATCATTTTGGGTGAAGAGCATTCGTGCATCCCTGTAAGAAATGGTTTGTCAACAGTCTGGTTTTGTAGTTGAGAATATTCCGTAGATACTATAAGTCTTCACGCAGATTATGGGAGATAAATACAACTAATTTGCACTTTGGAGGCGATCTTAATTCACGTTTTCTATGAGTGGGGAAAAAATTCGGTAGAGAAGATTATAGCAAAAGTCATACTCGTACTTTGGATATTGTGCGATGGAGGTTTTATCAATAAAATAAATTTTTTAATATATAAAATGGCGTAATATTGGAGATCACTTGTACAGCTGCCTCTCCTGTTACCACATTGTTCGAATTTCCCTCCCGATATTTTATAACTATTCGTTGTAAAGGGATTTCTGGCAGTAATAGCCTTCGTCCGTCCTGATTTTCAAGCAGAGATGAATTTCTACGGAAAAATTCAGTAAAAGTTATTAATTATCATTCTGTTAGACAGTGTGCTGTCTAAATTACTAATTTCTACATTTCTGCCTTCCAGTTCACTAGAAAAGCTCTCTTCACATGGCATGATGTGGCTTTGCTTTATTCAACGCTAGCTATAGGTAGGCCGGGATATCACATGCTGTGAGTGACCATGTCTCCATGTGATTCATTGACTGATTATTAGCGAAGTGAGTTTAACTCTGTTAGTATTTGTTATGTGCTTATGAAACTTGTCGTTCAATCTGAGAAAATCAAACTAAGGTGAATTAAAAATTTAATTCGCAACGAGTTATTTACGTGAGCTCGTGAGCTACACAGCCTCCAGAGACTATACATAGCAGGAATAGAGTGAGGTATATTTTTCAAGTTCAACACGTGCTAAAAGGTGAAGAAAATTACTTATCTTATTTACTAGAACACTCAATTTAAGAAATCTAAATCAAAGTCGATTTATTAAACGCAACGTTTCGATGTTATTAACATCATCTCTAGACTGAGAATATCCAAAAAAAATTTACAGACTCATTGATAAAAATGTAAATCCGATGCTGAAGCAAAATCAAACGCAATGAAAATTCAACAAATCATTGCGTTTATACACCGCAGGTTGAGAAGTTAGAAAAGAAACTTTGTAAAAAGGGAATAGTAAAGCGACTTCATCTGGCTTAGACGGTCTCCATCTTACCGGCGACTATGTAGATTACCGACTCAGAGACTAGTTCTTCGACTCCTCAGTTTAGCCGCTTTCGCAGTGATGCATTAGACGTGGTTAGGGAGCAAGCGCGTGGCACAAGCATTTAATGTGTGGCGTTATTTCGCAAATCTTTTTTGTCTCCTCGCACATTGATAACCTCACGGATTTTGTATGAGAATAATGCGCAACGTCAAACTGCATCTTCCAGTACGAAATGAGTACATTTATTTGAAATATTAATTGACTTGGCATAGAATTTTCAATCTTCGAATGAATTGTAAAATCAATATATCAAAAACTCTCTTCGAAATTGCAACAATGTATGAAAACAAGTGTTAACATCGAAGAAAAAATCTGAAATGAGACAACAACGTACGTGTAGCTTAAGAAATAGCGTAAAAATACTCAGTACTCCAAATAATTCAGTCGCCTTGAATCTCCTTCCTTTTCCTGCAAACTCCGCTGCCACGCGCCGCTGGCCGCCATCTCGACGAAAAAGTTTCAGAAGAAGTTTCAGGATGCAACATTTACATGGCGTATACGTGCCCGCCGAAGCTCCTCAAATCACGCGAGACTGACTTCATGACGAAAGTTTCAAGGTTAAGTTCTTACCTTAAATTCTAAAGATGATATACAAAAATGTTTTTCTATAATTCATAAGAAAGTTGAGTGCTTAGTCTCTCACCTCGTAAGTTCAGTTTGATGAATCTTTTCATGAAAACGAATTTCAGTTTGGGTTTTGCTGGAGACTGTTCGAGGTTGGGAGATTTTTATACTTTTCAACTCATCTCAATGACCAGGGTATCTGAAATATGTACAGGTAAGTTTGTTGATTTTGCAACTAATGCAAATGAAATGTTCTACGCAACAAGAAATAGCACGTCCGGTGCGTTGGGTTAAATTGAAGTTAATCAAGGAGACCGTCTGGGTTAAAAAGTGCATCATTTTTCTGAGATTTCTTAGAAATTTCACTGTCAGTGTATAATGGTGCACATAATTTTTTGTTTCAAGTGTTTTTTATATCTTTTCGATATTTTTCGAAAAAATATAAAAAATGGGTATTACCGACGCAGAGAGTTGTTCTTAGACTTAGATCTCCTACAATTTTGAAGTTACAGAACCGGTAAAATGTTTTCCAGATAGCTAGATATATTATCTAGAGAAAAATCCGAATGTTTTTAAATAATTTGGTTCGTTGAATTTGAGGAATTCTTTTCCAAGTTCGCACTTTTTCGTTTTTCCTTATATTTCGCATAGTTTTCAACCTAAATCAAATATCAAAAATTGTGGCCGGTATTTCTCTAGCTTTTTTCAAGCCCTATCGATTGATACATTCTCTATTCTTGTACCTCTAAAACTGTGGGGGAGATAAATTTCAAACGTCAACAAATTCAGGTTTTCAGGAGAGCCAAACCAACTCGGTGCACTGAGTGGTCTGCTGCTCAACCTAAGTCAAAATTTGTCCACTGTGTGCGTTAGAATGTTTTTTTTCTATCAGAGCGAATAGGGAACTTCATATAAACACACAAAAATATGAGCCTCAGTGGTGAGCCTCGTATACACGTGTCGCGCCTTACGGCCGAAATGTCCCCTAGTGTAAACGGCCCTTTACTCTCGCAGGCTGCTGAACGCTCGAATCTGATTCGTCATTAGGGAGGTCGGAACAACATTCTACCCGAAAAATCCTCGTAAGGTTCCAAACCAAGAGGCATTTCAACGAGTCATCGACAGGTTCCTCGTAGCAGTTCCGATGACTCGTTGAAATGCCTTTTGGTTTGGAACCTTACGAGGATTTTTTGGGTACAACTTTGTTCCAAAAACCCTAATGACTGCTACGGCGCCGTGACTTCTCCATGCTTCAGAATGATGAACTTGGATTCTTCGGCAGAGAAGGGAGAATCTTTCCGAAAGCTGAACTTCTGGTGTGCAGGGCATTTTCAACGTCGAGTTGTATTAAATGACACAAAGACAGAAACATATTCCACGCATCCGGTATCATATCTATACATACATACATATACCGGGCTTATCCTCCCTATGGTAGGGTAGCCGACAGCAGGCCACAATCACCACACTTAGCCACTAGGAGGCGAGAGAGGCAGCACTGGCCGCACCTGAACTGCCAGGATCAGCAGCAGCCCACCACAACCACCTTCCACAGTCAGGCCCGACAGCCACAGCTGGTTTACCCCGACCGCTTCATTGAGTGCAGCCCCTCCCCCCGCACATGACAGGTCAACCCCATCACACGCGGGCAGCTTCCAGTAACGCGTCAAAAATAAAATTACCTCCTTATACACTGCCCCCACTCACTTCTGTCCGCAGCCATCCCTCTCGCCACGTCCACAGTCAGACCCCTCTCATACAAAGCACGTCGCACCCCATCCATCCAACTCATCCGTGGTCTACCTCGCGCTCGAAGACCACTCACTTCCGACATATATTTCTTTTTCACCAGCCGCTCAACATTCATTCTTTCAACATGCCCAAATCATCCAAGCACTCTTTCATCCACTCGCCTGCTCAACTTTTTGATAACACCCGTCTGCCCCCTAACCAACTCATTCCTGATCCTATCTCTTCTAGTTACTCCATACATGCTCCTCAAACACTTCATCTCAAAAACATCCAACTTCCTCTTCTCAGCTGCTCTCAACCCCCAGGACTCTGCTCCATACAACAAAACTGGCACAATCAAACTTTCATACAGTCCCCTCTTAGCATTCATACTCAAACTCCTGCATTCAAAAACTTTCCTCATTGCACCCAATGTCTTACAACCTTCACTCACTCGATGCTTCACTTCTATTTCCATACTATCCTTAACAGCCACATCCGACCCGAGGTACCTAAAATGCTCTACCTCCTCTAAAACTTCCCCATTCAACCTCACATCCAAAGTTCCAAACACTCCACCTCTTAAACATCTCATCACCTTACTTTTATTCACATTTACCCTCAATTTCCGCCTTTCGCACACTCTACCAAACTCTGTAACCAGTCTCCTCAGTTTTTCCTCTGAATCAGCCACAAACGCTGTATCATCTGCAAACAACAGCTGACACACTTCCCAATACATACCATTTTGTCCCACCAACTGCGCACCTTTTCCCAACACTCTGGCATTCACTTCTCTCACCACACCATCCATAAACAAATTAAACAACCACGGCATCACACATCCCTGTCTCACACCTGTCACAACTGGGAACCATTTACTCATATCATATCTACGGTATCATATCTACGGAATAATAAAACCTCCCTATGTGGAGAGCTGGAAAAACGTTGGTGATGTTAGTTATTTTGTATAGTTCACCAGATTTTGTACTGTTTAAAATTTTCACTCATGTTCGATCACCCTGTATCACTGAAACTAAATTCTATTATTGTAAACTCCCATAGCATATAAGTGTTTGTAACGTAAATTCTAAAATAAATATTGAGAGTAATCGTGTGATTAAATATCATCCTTTTAAATGATGAACAGCTGAGAAAAATCTCAAAAATCAGAACTTTTCCGGAAAATTTCATATAAGAATAAGTGTTATTTGGCCATTTTCTACTTGGTGAGCAATTTGGTACCACTTGTTCTGAAACACCCTGTATATATTAAGCAAATTATTATAGTGTGGATGTTGCTGACGGAAGATATGTAACTGTACATAAATTAAGCAAATTATTATAGTGGGGAATATATTCAAGGTAATTATAACCAAGTAGTTGAGACCTAGTTTTTTGTCTGAAGGGTCATGAGTTCGAGACGAGACCTTGAATTTTTACCATGGTATTTCTTCCCGTTTGGAAAATGTAGTTAATTCCCTTCAGTCCTTCATTAGGAATGAAGGGAAGGGAATAAAGACAAGGACAAGGAATGAAGGGAAGGCAATGAAGACAAGGACAAGGAATGAAGGGAAAGGAATGAAGACAAGGACAAGGAATGAAGGGAAGGGAATGAAGAGAAGACAAGGAATGAAGCGAAGGGAATGAAGACAAGCAAATATCGAAGCCACGCCGCGCTCGCAAACAAGTCACAGCCGGCAGTTATTAGACAGCGGGATGAAATCAGCCTACTGAACTACTCGTAAGTCTGGCATTAATACAAATCTACGAGAAATTCTCCGAGGTGATATTTGATAGGAATATTAAATTACGATGTTTGGTTCGTTAACATGTTGGTCGCGATGTGAGCCGCTGGTGTACACGAAGAGAATTTTCCGATCACTTCAGAACAACCAGTAGTCAAGAGTTTTTCAAAAATGACCGAAGGTACTAAAAATGTATATAGCAAAATGTTGGTTATTTTTAAAATTGGTTACTGCAATTAACTTTAAATTTGAGTTGAATAATGAACTTCAGTTTAACTCATCGCAGTACACCTGTTAAAAATGCTAATCCCGTATTATTTAATTGACTATGAGAATATATTGTTGAAGAGTTTCTCAGGACTCTGATGTCATAATTTCTATACTTGGATAGAAATGCAGCACTTTAAAAATATAGTCTTAGTCAACTGTTAATTTTTCTATGATGTTGTAACAGGCTCTGCAAGTAAAAAAATCGTCTAAAATGTTGAGCAGAGAGACACGGGTTCCTAGGTTACTTACAGGGCGATCCACTGTCCGGTCAGGGAGTCTGCGCTCCCTGAGATGGACTCCTAGCATCAGCTCCCTTGTGGTATGATTCACAATTATTTCTTCAACTTGTATAAAATAACCTATCCTAAACAATTTCAACCTAACCTGTTTTTAACCTAACCTGATCTATCCTAATCTATTCTACCTTTGCCAATTCCTACTTAATCTATTCTTTGGTAGACTAATCTATTCTGATGGAGCCTAAACTTTTCTTTCAACTCAATATATCCTCAACTATAAGCTTGCTTATCCTAACCAACCATAACCTAACCATGAATTTTCTGACTCGATAACGACAGTTATCAAAGAACATTCAACCGCAACTATGATATCGCTTGAAGCTCGCATTGCTTCTCAATTTTTTGTCATGTAACTATTGATGGTGCCATGCGCGAAAAAACAGCAGTTGATTTTATAAATTTGCCACTCCTTCTCTACGGAAATTGTTCTCGATTTATTTTATATTTTCTAGCCTTCAATTGCTTGTTAACCCCAGTTTAATCAATATATTTTTAACTAAAATTATTTTGAGAGAACGATTATTTCGGAATCATGGAACAACTAAATTTGAAATCTTAGTCTTTTTTTAAAGGGAAATTGCTTAAGAATCCTCCGCTTCAACTGATAGAAATTTATGTGAGGCCAATTCTGAGGTTTTTGAACTTGAATGACTAAATTGAAGCGTCTCGAGGATATCTCTCAAGCCAACAACTCTTCTGAAAGCGAACTCAAAAATAATTAATTTGCAGTACCTTTATGAGACAGCAGTCAACTTGACAAAAAATTAGATCACATTGTGTTCCAGTCACTCAATTCGGGTTGTGTACTAATTTGACGGAAAAGAATTCGCTAAGCTGTCAATGCCAGAGGTGTTTGAGGTTCTTTGGAAGGCGCCCAAATCCAATATTGACTAATTCCCTATGTCACTTCAACGAAGTTTGATGATAATGATTGAGCAGCATGTGTCATTTTAAGCATATTTTATTCCATTCTTATTAACTACTTGAATCAATTACCTGGTTTCACAATAGTGTTGCCATTCATGCAGGTATATTAGCGCCATGATGTTTCAGTGACTCGATCAAGTAGACATTCTATTCAGTAAACTTCAGAATGTTTCACTCGAGTACTCCAGTAAGACGCATTATTCCATGATGTACGTTTCTGTCACGCTTGTAATATTTTGTAGGTTTAGAATTAAAATACAAGTTCGATTTTTTTCATTCTCTTCTCTTGTATTTAGCCTAAGTCCACTAAAATGGTTCTGAGGTCCTCTGAACAATTAAATGGAAATCAGAAGCAGGTTGTATGGGCCGCGTCTAACTGCCTTGCAATTTCCGCAGTGGTAACAGTAGAATTCTCGCATACAAGAAATTCAACTGATCGGAATCAAGTGTCCATGGACAACCTTTCTTTGGCTTATCTTTTGAAGTGAAATTACCATTTCGTAAAGGAGAAAACCATTGAAAAGGAGGCAAACATAAATGCCAATATTTATGAAAAATATGAATGAAACGGAGATAATCTGAAAGAAAATCATTTAGTTTAGTCATAGATATATATTACATTTATAACAGTATGTAAATAATTGTCAAATCTAAGTCTGAAAATCCGTTCTAAAAATCGGGCATAACTTTTTCCCCAAGCTGATGAACTGGCACACCCGAACCTCGCAATACTTGGGATAAATACTGTTATTCGGAAATAGACCACTTGGGGTCGATGGCCGCCCGCCAGAAAATGGACTCCCCAAACCAAAATACTCACCGCTTCCCGAGAGACGTACAAAAACTCAACGAAAGCTGGTGGGACTAATAACTGCTTGCAAGGAAGGGAGTCAGAAAAAAGAAAAATTAATGAAGCTAACTTGAAGTCAGTCCTCCGAAAAGTTCTGGTGATTTATGACTGACAGTTCGTTCCGCCGTGACGCAAATTGTGCTCCATTTTTCCTCGCATTTCATTAACGCTCCATGTTGGAAAAGTTCGGACCGTTAAGTTTCCGAGAAAACGACAAGCCTCACTCACGCGCCTTCTTTTCTATGGGTTCTTTTGCTTCCCATTACGCTTCAATTTGCTGCCGATCCGAGGTGGTGAGTTATATGAGGTTCAAAATACATATAAGGAAAACCTGGAAGATTGGCGAGGGAGAATTTTCTCTAAACGAATTGTGGCTCTAATTTATTTCCATGGAACTCCGGAGAGAAAAATCTGGGTGATATTTATTTATTTTCTTCTTCATGTCATTAAAACTTTTAATGGTTGAACTCATTAATTACGTATAAAAAATTTTTTTGTGGGTTTAAAATTATTTCGTCTTTTACTCAGTAAGGCCATGAAACTATTATATTAGAATATAACAAGAAATATTCAATGGAATTAAAATCAGTACATGAATAATATTAGTCAACAGCCATTTTATATCTTGGACATAATATTTAATAACAATTAAGCATGAGAATGTTAAAATATAAGAGGTATAAACTCTCACAGTATGCAAGGACACTCAGAAGAAGCACTTCTTCACGAATATCAAATATTCGAAACAATTGTAGTTTGCGAGACAACGCGCCTTAAAGTTCTCTTTCATGCTCAGTTGATCATATTTTCGTGCCACTAAAATGTAAATATTAAATCAAATTTTACCTTTAAATCTGGCAGTGCTCGAGTCCTTAGTGTTTACGAATCATTACGTACTCGCTGCGATATGGTGTTCATACCGCGGCACGTTTCCCAAATGAAGAATAGGCGGATCTGCAAATAGCTCAGGGTGTGACCCACGGCGATGCTATAGAGGCGTTGCTAGGTTGTATCAGGAGCGTTTTCGCAATCGATGTTTGACCAGAAGTTTCATGTTGATAAATATGCATCGTCGTCTACGCGAACATGCAAGCTTCAAAGTGAATGAGAGAGGTTATGGCCTTACGAAAAATGTGATGCAGTTGAGAACAACGCTCCTAAACGTTTCCGTCACAGGCTTCGTGCAAGGTCTTGAAATGCAGGACGTGACGTATGAATACCAAACCACGTCGACCTAAGGCATGTTTTTGATGACAACAAACTATATCTTTGACATTTTTATAAAGTTCAGAACCAGTTTTCGATCATTTATTAGATCCTCCGTGTGCATTTTCACCTTGATGCCGAAATAAAACAGTTACAACTTCTTAACGAATGTTCCCTTCGCCGACGAAGCCACTTTTACACGTAACGAAACGTTCAATACACATACCTCACTCAACTGAGAAAGGATATCCCTCATGAAGAGCGTCAGTTCAACTACTGACATCGGTTTTGTGTCAATTTGTGTGCTGGTATTGCCGGCGACTATCTTATACGGCATTATCTGCTGCTTCTCCTGTAAATGGACAAGTTTATGCCACTTTTGTAAGGGATGTGCTGCCTGACCTGCTGGGAAACGTACGTGCCTCTGGGCATTCGATGTCGAATGTGGTTCACGACTGGGCTCAGCCAATTCTGACAGAAATGCCCGCCAGTATGTGAACTAGGGCTTGCATCCCGGGATCCCGGATGATTTGGAGCTGAAATTTCCCTATCCGGGAATTCGTTCATTTTTTCCCGGGAATTCCGAGGTTTATGAATAATATACATATTTTAAGATATTAGTGTGAAAAAACCTTAAAATTATGCTGGTTCGCGTGAATTTTCGGAATTGTAAATAGGCGCTTTGGTCGTCTGAAGATATTAGTGGGATATTAGATTTTTCAAAATTTCAGCGAAAAATGCCTTAAAATCATGCTGTTTAGTATGATTAATCAGTTAGGGAGCTCAAGATTGGACTTCAGTGTTTTAATATTATTGCAATTTACATCACTACACAGTGTATTCTACACTATCTCATAATATAGTTCAACTATTGCATCAGAATATATTTTGTGGTTTGGTTTTGCAGGTAATATAGAATAGACTGTGACAGATACGATGGAAACGGCCGATGTTGTAGAAACTAAGCCTTTGTGTGGCGATACTATGTTAAAGATGCGACTGGAGAAAGTGAGGTGTAAAGTGAACCGAGAATATATTTTGAAAAGGCTGCTCTAGCAGTGGTTTGTTGCATCACCTAAAGAGTAAACACAACATAGTGAAGCCTGAAACTATAGACCCAGTTGCTTCAACTTGTGGCTGAGAAAAAAAATCATAATTCGTATTGAAACAAAGCGCCCTCATGGGAGAGCAACAGTGAAAGCACTAAACCTGAACAAACAAAAATAACAAGTTTTGTAAAGGTGCATCAAAGTACTCCGGAAGAACAACTGACCAAGCGTGTAGCAGTTGATGGCGTGTCAGTAAATACAGCTACAAAGAGTAAATTCATTAGAGAATCTTTCTCAGATAAAGGTTTTCCGTTCCCTAAATCGCCAAATACTGCGATGGGCAGGGGGCTACAAAATACAATAGTATAAATGTAAAATAAAAAGAAATCCCGGGATCCTGAGATTTCCCGGGATTGTCTTGCTGAAATCCCGGGATCCCTGGATTTCCATTTTGTCCCGGGATTGCAAACCCTAATGTAAACGATGCCTTTTTGAATAGGTGGATAGTGCGTAATAAAGCAGTGGCTTAGCTTCCAAGGGCTCCCGAAACAAGTCTTTAAGATTTCATCTCTGGGGTTATGTAGATTACGTAACCCGGTTGAGTCTGAGATAGATCTTGTCTCAAGAACAGCAGTCACAGCATGTAACATTGAAATAGAATCAAGGTTTTTGTATCATGTCTGGGCAATCCATTGGGAAGAGGTACTTGACCTACAATGCCGCAACGCAGGGACAGATATTTCGAACAGTAACTCAAAAGTTTGTCTGGTACACAACATCTGGTTCTCTGATATTCAGTTTTTCTTCCAATACGATATTTCTCTAATGGAGATACTATTAATTGGGCATCAGTGTTAATGGTATTTCCAATAGAGAAATATCGTATCGGAAGAAAACTGAATATCAGTGATCCAGAAATTGTGTACCAGACAAACTTTTGAGTTACTGTTCGAAATATCAGCCCCTGTGCCATTTTAGGTCAAGTACCTCTTCCCAATGAAGTGTTTTAAAAATCTAAAAAGTTTGAAAATATTTGCTGTTTGTGAAAAAGTGTTCACTATGCTTGTTCCTCCTGTATACAGTCAAAGTTCGTACATTACATTGCGTTTTTTACCCCTCAGGCGGATAGAACTTCTGTATCCATGGGAATTAGCGCTTCCAAAGGGAAAATGTGAGATCCCGAGCTAAAAGTTAGGCAGTTCTTTCTTCTGCTGAAAATGAACAGGGTTTTGTTTTGTTACGAACTTTTTTCTCAGTTTACTGCCGTCCTATTTCTTCAAGAAACTAATACTTTCGTCATCAAATATTTTCTCATTTCACAAACTTCCTAACTTGCTGTTTCTCAGCGCCGAGGATCTTGAGTGGGAATGCACCATGTGCATAGATATCCACTTCACTTAACTCTGTAGTAAATGCTTTGTTCATTCCGCTCTTTGAAACACATTTGTTCTGTTAGGAAAGGTATGACCTAACTTATTTAATTTAATTACTTGTTCTTTCACCCTGAATGAGAATCATCTCTGTTATGAATCTAAATATAAAATTCAAAATTTTCCAGAACATAGCGTTTATGAGTTTGTAGGGCTATCCAATTTTTAGTCGCCAAATTTCACTATTTTCTCTTCTTATGCTTTGTCGTTTAAGTTTTCTTTTGTTTTGTACATGAGTCCTGGAAGACCTACAAATCGTCACAAGAGGGCATGTTTGCCAAAGATTTTAACCGTTGCTCCTAAGATGGGAAAAAATCCAGCAGTAGGAAGAAGACTTAATGACCTAGTAGTGCGTGTCGCTACACGCATGGTGCAATTCTTCCCGCACATCTGGCTGTATATTGAGCGTTTGTCCCCTCAGTAAGTGTTATTTGTTAGAGGTATTGCGGTGTGAGTACATTGCGGTGTGTAAAACTTACATTTACTTCTAGTGATAATTGGGAAACATGGTTGTTTCTAGAACCACTCTAACAAATTTTATTATGAGAGTAGAAAATCGCCCCCAAAGTCCGATAAAAAATAATTACAGCTTAGTTAAGCAGGAGTATTCATTGTATTTTGAGTGTCCTCGATCCCTGAGTAGAAATGACAGTTTTACATCTTATTTTGCTCGTCTAACCTGTGCTACCACTTTAAATTGCCATCAAGATGATTTCACTTAAAATTGAGAAGCCGTAAGCGATGAGGAGTGCGAAGGCTTTCACAAAGTCATCCTAACGACGGAACACCGTCATCAACATGACAGGAGCCTTTAGATGACGAGCGACTCTCTCTGGGCTTTTGTAAGGGAAAATGATGGAACGGCAATCCAAAAGGAGCATTCCTGTCCCATTTTTCGAACACCGAAGAAGATTGAAGTTGAAAATAATCTTGTAGACTAATGTAGCCCTTGCATCAGCATCCCGTCCAAACACAAAGAGTGACCAACCTGTAACTCATATTTTTAAAATTTATAATGAAAAAACTATTTACCATGAAATGCTTTGGATTATTTGGAATGGAGAAGGGGAGGTTTGAATTTTGTTTAAATGTTATGCGTGGAATATGCCACTTGATAGATAACCATCATTATTGTTCGAACAGACATGAGGTCTTCTTTAATGAAAACTTCATGTCGATCAGCGTCGTGTCTGATGATGCTCATTTACACCATAATGGTGAAGTTAAAAAAAATATTGCATATTCTAGGCATATGAAAACACGAAAGAAAAATTTACAGCATCCTCTTAACCCCAGTAAAGCGACAGTATGGTGTGGTATCACTTCTTCAATGATAGAAATCATTGGTCCGTATTTCCTCGAAGATGCTGGTGATGCAGAGATAGTTGATGGAAAACGACATAGGCTGATTATTTGAGAATGTACGATGCCTGAGCAAAGAAAATTGAACATATAGACTATACCTGTTTCCCACAAGATGGCGCTATACTCTATACGGAAAAAGAGTCAATGGCTATGCCTTGTCAAAAAACATTTTTCTGCATTGATCAATTCCACTTTAAGATGACGTATCAAAGCTACGTGGATGTCCAGATTTTGATGCTTTTGATATCTCCCTCTGGAGAGTTTTTGCAGGAAAGATTTACATTCACACACCCAAAACCTTACCGTAATTATGACTCAACTTCTTTCAAGCAATTTACTGTAAAATTCTACAGGGCTTTGGTAAGGTAATGATTAATACTTTTACATAACTCATGTTTTTTCAACTTGAATAGTGGTGGTCAAAAAACGGTCACATTTTACGCATGACAAATGTGTAAAATTTTCAACACTTGGATCGTTCAAATTTTACTGAACTTTTGGTGTTTCTTAGTTCGTAACTACTTCTTAATTTGCTTGTCATCGCCTTAATAATGGGCCATCCTGAACATATGAAATGATATTGCGTTTTAGAGTTACAAACATTTCTTCATATTGATTTCAATTCTCTCAATGATCGTCAGCACTATATTAAATTTTGCTGCGTTTTTGGGAATTGTGATGCTATAAATAAAAAATGAATTTCATCAGCGAATTTTGTGCGCAAGTATAAATGAATCGACCTATTTACAAATCAGTCGCAGAAGAGAGTTAAAATATTTTGAATAGTCTTACTATCTCTTGACAATTTTTTCACAGTTGGTACAGAGTAAAACTCATTAGAATTATAATATTCCTGTAATATCTCATTAGTTCTTGGTGCTCTGAAAAAATAGCCTTAACTTATAATCTACAAAATTTCTAGTGGGCTTGCAGAAAACATTAATCAGCATGTCTGTAGAATACGGTTTTTGATCTAAATTTTATACGATAGAAATAAATTTGTCTGCAGAATAAACTTGTCTGCAGAGTATTTGAGTAGTTTGTAGGCAAAATCAGTTTGTGTCGAGAATATGGTATCCAAAATGTCTGCAGAGTATGTGTAGCGAGAAGGCCATCAATCAATGACCGCATCAAACATGGATAACTTTATATAGGTCGTGCACAACTTCTGCCCGCGGTTCTCCCATCTATTATATATTATATAACATATGTATAATGCATATAATATTAACATAATATTTATATAATATTTACGTAATATTTACATAATTTTTACATAATATTATGTATTATATAATGGCACGAGGAAGATAATTATTTCCCTCGTCCGATGTCGAGGTCGAGGAGGCCACCTGAGGTATGTTTGGATAATGTCTTGTACAGAGTTCCGGTGCGGAGATATTGTCGATAATAGTGAGACCATTTAGCCATTTCAAGTCTGATCTTTCACCAAAAGCCAGGCATTTTGTTCTAGGCTGCCTGTGGTCACGTTGCCGAAGCTTTAAACTTTGTGGTCACGTACCAGAGAAGAAAACCCTTTTTCTTCTCTGGTACAGTCTCTTTTTTACATTACCACGAGGGCACGTTAGTCAGAATGTCTTCAAAATATCAGTTATCTCTTGGCAGCTATATCATGTCATAGAAACCAACAAGTCTTCTTAGCATAGTGGTCGGCATGTCTGTAGAGTATAGCAGCAGGACGTCTGCAGATCTTGGTAACCAGAATACTGGCAGAATATACACTACCTGATCGTGAAGTTTGTGGCACAGCGGTAAAATCAAGATTCATTCCAAACAATTCGCTTGCCCAATTCTTCGCAACAAGTATAAAGAAGTTGAAGATGGTCACGATTATTGCGTTCAGTGTCGCTGGTAGTCAGTACTGCGTCTGCTTTTTCTGTGACCAAGCACAAGCAAGAATTTATTCAAATGAATGAAAAAAACAGAGCAAACCGTAGTTTTTGACGCAGATGGGTTGTCGGTTTGTACAGGTGTAGGAAATTCTCTAGAGGCGCATCTCAAATGATGGCCGTAAGACAAAGGACTGTGCGAGGAACAAGTGTTCTGAGGAAAAAGGTGGCGAAGAGCAGTTATTTAGCGACAAGAGTGGCAGAGCACACTTTTGAAAACTCGTAACTCGGTGTTTTTTGAAGCTATCGGTGCAAGCAAACCGACACAATAGTGTTCAGTTCAACACTATTCAATCGACACCTTCATGTTCAACAAAGGTTCTGTATAAATTTCAGCTCGCTTCATACGCCGATAACTGGATCAGAGTTTAATGAGTCCTGTCGTCATTAAGAAATCCTTGGTCAGAAAAACTAATTAAATAAAACGGCTCCAACTTCAAAAAAAAAAAAACATAAAGACTGGCCTGATGGAAAATGTTCAGATGAATCGAGGTTCATCTTGTTCCAGAAAGATGACAGATTTTGAGTGGGACGCGAATCCCATGAAGTTTTGGGTCCTTCAATCATTACTGAAGAAATAGAGCAGGCTTCCAGAGACAGTAACGATCTGGTGTGCTTCCTTTGATCTTGGTTAGGTTCCACAACCTTGTGCAGCCACGAAAGGAAATTTCATGATTATGATTATTTCTAATGAACCATATATACTCACTCGTCTTTCGATTTTATTCTTTTGATGGTTCAGATAATTTTCAAGACGACAGCGCTCGCATCCATTAGTATCATGTAAAACAAGTTTGGTTCACGGATCCCGCGGGATCATTTTCTCTAATGGAATGACCTCCATAGTCTCCTGATTAAAGCGCTGTGAAAAATTCGTGGGAGCAACTGGAGGGGAGACTGCGAGCCTCAACACCTCTTAGTTCTTCGTAACAACATCTATCTCAACATTTGCTGGTACTTTAGTAAATATTCGTTTAGATTGTGTGCAAAATCTTGAAGAACCGATGCCACATAGAAGGACGGCCATAATTTTTGTAAAAGGTCATTCAATAAACTATTGTTTGATTATTTTTATCACATCCACTTATCTCCGGGGGTAACCAACCGTGTAGAGTAGAAGCCAGCATATCTGGACAGCATGGTGGTCAGGATTTCTGTAAAGCATGATAACCAGCTTGTTTGTTGAGTATCAGAGTATGGTAGCTAGCAAGTCTGCAAAGAATGGTAGCCCGAATGTCTTTAGACTAAGGTGCTGGTGCTTTATATGAGTACGTTGATTTATCAAGTCGAAATTGTGCTTTTTACCAGGTCCTCGATCGCTGTAGGGCGTTCTGCTTCCATCTGTGTTGACGACGGCCCTCCAGCAGCGCTGAGAGCACATTTTTTATAGCATTCAACGCCAGGCCGGTCGTTGTCGGGCAGCGGGAGGCTTCTGTGCAGTGTGGCACGTGGGCTTCATTGAGCCATGATCTTCTCACTTTGAAATTACATTTAACTTCTTTACACAGATTACGAAAGTGACTTAATACGCCGAACACGTCTCTATAAAATTGAAAAAAGTCACAGAAATGAGGGTCATTATTCCTATCGGTGAGTTGTGCATGTGTGCATCTATTTCACTTACGTATAGAATATCGTATACTGCTAGACAATAACTTGAAATCAGCGACAAAAAAAAAAGAAACGTAAAATATTGTTGACTATTTAAGATATTTCATTCGAGATTCACAGATAAAAAAAATCAGAATATTCAAACAAATTTGACAACACCAATACAAATAGCTTAATTACACCAATACGATAAAATAATTGTTTTTTGACTGATCAAAATGATAAAACCATGCTTCAAATGTGTGACGCGTTAATGTAATTCAGGTAAGGCAGCGTAAGTGTTCTTAATTTGCTTCAGAATACAAAGTTTAGATTGTAGGAAAATGAAAGAAAGTAGCAGTTTTCAATGGGATAAAAGTTAGCATACATTGTACACTGAAGGATTTTAACGTTTTCCGCATGAAAGGATCCAAAAGAAATGAAAGAAAAAACGCGCAGTTGGGACAAATGTATAATTTTTTTAATGGATCCTTTTGCGAAATGTCGAGCAGTTGAATTACAGTAGACGGGAGGTCGCCAGACGGCACATGAATACATAATCATGTCAGAGCGTGTCTCTTGTAACTAACGGTCTTAGTTTACGCGAAGAAAACTGAATTTAACACGTGAATACTCTCATTCATAACCCACTCAAGTCAAATAAATTTTCAGGCAGAGAAAATCGAGTTCATGAGTCATCCGTCATATTCTCACGATTTAAGCCCAATCAAAAACCCTCCAGAAAATAATTCATAAATATTTTTCATCATGAGCTGCCATTTGGCACCGCATTGCTCTTCGTACTGCAGAGCTCACGTCTTGGTGAAGCATCCTAGTAAACCTGCTTCAAAAATGAGTAACAATTACGCCAAGGTGAACTTTCACGGACATTTTGAATAACAGCGATCATTTTAAGTGGTAATTTTGATTTGTGATCATTTTCATCTAATTTTCATTCAAAGTTTTTTTTTGGCAGGTCAAAGAAAAGTTGTTTTTAAACTTAGTTGATTCAATTTATAAAAATTGTAAATTTTAAATTATTTGTATATTAAAATTCTACTTTAGTTCAAGGCAAACATACTTAACAAATATTTTCTATAACAGAACAGAAATATTTTAAAATTTATGTAGACGGTATTTTTGACCAGCAACGAAGCATATCTTCCATCACAAACGGGGATGCGAGAACTACACTGGCGCATGTAATCATCTGAATGTTATCGATCTTATGAAATAATTATCAAAAATCCCAAGCGCTAAAATAGAAACTGTCCATGATTTCATGAGAAATAAAAGTATCTGGATATGTTTTCATGACCATAAATCTTACATTCCGCTTAACAAGCTGTTTTCACCTTTCTAACGGAAGCGAAAAAACTTATTACAGAAAATAAATATTTATGGGAGAAAAAATAATGTTGAAGCGTTTATCCGTATATTGAAAGTTCCAACTTTATCCAAGGTTGATCAGACATAGATAAACAGTAAAATGTATAAGTGCGTAGCAGGGAGATTCAAGCTCCACACGAGCAGGGTGACTGGCTGAAGATGCGGACCGTCACACCTTGCACTCAATTAAGCCGCGAAGGAACTGCAAGGGGATAAAGAAATGCAATTTAGTTTGCGTTCGTTCCTTATAGTCATCGTTCGTTGTCTTACAGACAGTAGTTATAAGATGGTCATAGTAACCGTTATAGTTATAGTTATTACGTATTTTAGTTATTGTTCTAAAGTAGTTATGCAGCCGTTGCAGTTATACGTAATCATAGTTATAGGGCTTACAGGTTATGGTAGAGATTGGAATAGATACGAGGCCTGGATTGCGCACACCTAAAACCAGCTCACGGAATGGACATTCACATAGTTAACGACAATAGTCACCAACCTCCACAAGTCCGTGAACCTCAGCGAGTGAGCAGAGCAGAGGTAGGCAGGCGTAGACGTCGCAGCAGCTGGTGGCACTCTCAGCCCATCACCACATCCCCAGCCGTGGAGAACATGACGAAAGGGTCGCCAGAAACTCCCCCAGGACAGAAGGTGCAGGCCGCACAGTCGGAAGTTGCAAAGCAGCTGGATGCGGGGAGGCGTCACGGATGACGTCACGTTAGACCTCAGAGTGCGTATGCAGTGGTGCCAGCTCGGAGAGCAGGAGTGAACTGCTCGGACAGCTCCGAGACGAGTTAAAGTAACCTCTGCTGTTTAAGGGAGGTTGTATTCAGGCAACGACATGTCGGCTAACTACATGAATGTCACCCATGGTGCTGGAGTGGTACGCAATCATTTTTATGTATCCCTCAGAATTCAACTTAAACCTAGAAATACTTTAATGCAAATAATGTTAGTTCCAAATTGAATCCTTAACTTTAAAGGTTCTTCACACTTATATATTAATAAATTTTCTAATCGATGTGCTTTCTTTTCAAATAAGTACTACATCATCAGGCAGTCTTGCACGGTTGTTGGATGCTCGTTACGCTCAGATTTCGTGGGAAAACTATGAACCCGATTTACCTCGCAGCGCAGCCTTGCTGACTTTTAAAAAACTTACTCTGCTCGCTGTACCGCTACGATAAGGTAGATTAGTTAGGAAATCATGCCTCTCAGCAAGAATTTCAATAAAGCTCTCATGAACTTGAACTGCAATTCGATAGCGAAATTTCCCAGGGTACTCGCAGTACACACTCGCATGATGTTGGCTTCTGTGAGGTGTGAGCGTGTGACGTCTGAGCGAAAGTTGGGCATTTGAGGACCGATTGAGTTAGAAAAACCATGTTGGTAGTTGAGGCAAAATTTACCCTAAACAGGAAATTCAGAGAGAAGAAACCGTTAATTGCCTTTCATTTGTTTATTAATTAGGTCAACATATTTGAAAATGATTGTTCAGTATAAAATAAGTGTCACAGGAAAAGAAATAGATACCATTCGGCTTAAAGATGCTTAGTTTACAACAATTTTTAATGCAAACTTGTCATCTTTCTTTGAAAACAGGAGCAGTCAAAATTTGAAAGAATCACAAACATTCTAACCAATAGAATTACGCTTTAAATATTCCGTGTGAGTAAACGATGAGAGATTTTGGAAGGTTCCCTTCAATTAACAATGGTGCTTTGGTCTCACCTAGCATGAGAGAATAAAGTTTAACGTCAAAATGTGAGCATGATTTGTGAGGGAAAATTGTTCTCTACTGCTGGAACTTTATTAAAAATGCTTTTTTTGTGAGAATCCACTGGAAAAATTAATTCCGGATACCTACGCCCACCTCTATTCAAAGATGAACAAGAAATCTCAGCAGGTTTATTCCGTAGACTGCCTGCAAACGAGCTACATACGCAACATCTGACAAGGCTGTAGCTGGCCGGGATGGTTGTGCTGTAAAACCGTACGTTTCACGGAGCGCAGCCCATTAAAGGCTGAACAAAGCCAGGAGAGCCGGTGTAAAGACATGCTGGTCATTATACCAGGTTCGTTTCCGAGCTTCTACTTCCGAGGTCGAATTAAACGCCCCCTTAATGACCGCTGCTCATGCGCTTCTGTAGGAAAAACTCTCGCCATTTTAAAAGCAGTTTCGTCTAAGTTCAAGCTACGGATTTTCAACTTTTAGGACTCGCATTGGCATAAATAAGAGGTAAAAGTTTTATTGCTGCATTTGGAACTAGAATTGGAATATCGGCGAAGCTTATTTTCTTTTTGTTTGACTTCCGGGTATGGAATAGAATTGAGTGAGCATTTTTGTGGAAATGTTTGCTAGCATTGTTTATGATCGACCGACTCCATGCATGACTATTGGAAATGTATCATTTCTATAAGCGTTCGAATAAAACTTAATGGCGGTTCGACTAATGAAGGAACAGTTTTCGCCAAAAAATTCTCTGTACACGCGCCACGCTACTGAACTCCGCCAACATTATTTGTACGCGTGCAACGAAAGCGTGTTGCATCGCAAAATGTTTGTATCGGTAGCATGGTCGCATTCAAGCTCCGTGTTAATTCAAGATTAGTCCAAACAAGCCTTTAAAGCACTTCTACGTGTAAAGAAGAGAGAACATCGATTTTCCAGTTCCAGTGGTCGTTTTCGAGATCAAAAAATTTCGTAGGAAACTGGCCAACGTTGCAGGTCAACAGTGCTCATTCAATTAAGCGAAATATCTTGAAAATAAATTCAATTAGGAATACCTAAAAGCTATGCCGACTGGTTATTCTTTATGCTCTACATGAATTGCTTAGTGATGTAAAGAGCTCAAATAATAAGATTAATAATAGACATTTCATACGTGAATGAATACTTCAGAAATCAACAGCACACTTTTTTCAAAAACGAGACTATTAATAAAAAAATACCTTTTCTTAGATAAAAGTGGAACACTATTTACTTTCTTCAAGACAGTTCGTGAACGACTTAGCTAGCCCATTCAATGAAACTCAGAGCTATGTAACACTACCAGCAGAAGTAACCATCACCGCAAGCAAAATGCTGCCGGTCCTCGCTATATAGTACTCTGACTTGCGTTGTGACTCTCGAGTGCTATGCCTCAAGAAAACCCCCAACCACCTCCCCTCTTTATACTGCCCCTTTCATGCCCCTTAGGTTCACTCTTTCCCGTAATGGAGACAATGAATGTAGGAAAATGCAGTCACTACAGAGCATAAATTATTTCACTGGCGAACTTGAGACCTTTGGGAAAAGAAATGAAAGTGATAAATTAGATGAATTAATTCATTACCATTCAAAAAACTCCATACTCAAAAGTTTGAATCACAAAATTGATTTTTGATGGCAGAAAGTTTGTGTTTATTATTATGTCAACAAATGTTTTCGATGTTGGTGAGAGGAGTTCTTGGTGAGAAGAAATATGTAAGAGGAGTTAATGTTTTAGTGAATAAACTTTTCCACTTGCAATAAAACTTGAAACGAAGTTGTTTCGCGACATGAAAAAACTGTCACGTTACAGTTAATTGAAAATAAAAACCTTGGTGGAAAAACAACAAATTATTTGCCAATACGAGTTAAAATATACCAATACAATATCCCCAATTGGATGATTTTCTATACTAATTATCAATAGAAAAAGTTGAGACGTTGCTTTTTCAAACAGATCTGTTAGAGACGCGAGTCTGACTCGACTGCGGCTGATTGTAACCACAATTGCCTATTTACAAGTGAGCTGTTTCATGTCTCCTTTTACCCCTCTCATACTTCCCTTCCTGCCTATTTTTAGCTTTTATTCTATTTCCAACTTTTCTAACTAATTTACACTCATCAAAGAAGCATTCTTACCAAAGTTCTCATTTCTGCAAAACTTTCATTCTCAATCGAAAACATACATTTACTGCACTCTATAACCTAGACGTTCTTTAAATAATTTGATTCTAAAATAACTGTACTTAAAAGTTTTAAAAAGTACTATATTTTTTCTTTTCAAAAATTACGGTTGCTGCAATCAAGGATTTCAACCTACACCGTTTTATGATTTAAAATGAAAGTATCGAAAAGATCAAATATCAGGAAGATAACCAAACTTCACCAAGAAGACGGTCGTTGTTCAAACGCCCCTCCGCCCTACTGCCCTGCCGCTTACAGCTTCCTTTTTCCAACTTTAAAAGGCGGTGTCTTTCATTCTTAATGAACAGATGGCTGCCCCAACATCCTCAAGCCCTTACATTCCGATGTCTATCCTTCAACCTCATTAGAATGTTTGCTACCTCATGAGACATCATTAAACAATATCGAATCCGCTTCTTCTGTATTCATACACAATACAGTCTGAATGCACAATGCATCCTTATTGAACTTGCTCAACTACTGGAAAACTGCTTTCTCTGAAAGAAAAACGTCCTCCAGCACATCTCCTTATGAAGATTTTAGTAGCTCACGCTTATATTGGCAGCAGTATCTAAAACAGTCAAAAATTTTTACATTACCAAGAGCGTCTCACCCCTCAAAGCATCACCAACCTAGATCACAAACAAAACTGTCCGACCCTGCTAAAAATCTTCCAAGCTCGGCTTGCACGTATCTAAGAAAAACTTCAAGCAATGGAGCTCCAGCTCCGTCCCCAACACACACCCGCATCGAGTTTCGGCCAAAGCAAAGATGCCAGTACTCGACCCGCAACTATGCGTTTCCAACTGCGCTTGAGATGACTAATCGTCGACGGGGTCACAAACTTCAAAAAGTCCTATCATTTGCAAATGGTGGAAATGTAAACATTTCGTTAGGAGGCAATGAGAAATATCCGTTAAATAATGAGCATATCTTAAACATAATCTGTTTTCAAGGGGACTTCTAGCACTCGAGACGCAAATCACGCAATTACCTGTGACGTTACCAGTTGCAACTCATTCAGTGGTTCTATGAATCGAGTACTTCGGATACTGAACCAATGAGTTAATTTCATTTCTCAGCGCATTGCAATTCAAGCGAGAAAGGTACTTTTGCTGGGTAATTGAATCCTCTTAAAGATTATAAGTTCGCAAACCATTCATGATGTAAGTAATGTCATCCCTTTTATACCGCAGCACACTCAATTATAAAATTGAAATAGCCAGTACTTTGAAGCCTATTTTCGATATCTTCTACCTCTTCATATATTAAGCTTATATTACTGCAGTTTTACAAATTGAATTCGCATGTAGGCTCTTTTGATCTTACGTCAGAGTTCATGGCATTTACAACTCAAAATATTATGTAAAATCATTAAGAACCTCTCGACACTTTTCTTACTGGAGATAATATGTTAACTGTAATTATAAGGGAAGAAATTTATCACTTATGCAAAGTGGTTAGTTTCCAGACAACAATTAATCAACAATTTCCAAGAGCTTTGATGACCTCCTTGCCACCTTAACCGAAAGCCCCATTTTAAAAATTGCGTTATCTGCTTCCGAGATTCATGTCTCTCTCCCTTTGGTCTCGCTAAGATTACAGAGCTTAATACGACAAAGGAATCTTTTTCCTGTTTTTAAGTAGTAAATGTCTAAGTAGACAGTATTATTGTACAGGACAACAAGTTTTCGCATATAATTGCATTCAAACTAATACTAATTCTAATTCAAACTTTTACCGGAATTCTTGTTGATGCTTGCAATGATGTCTGCACATGGACTTGCACGCGAGAAGAAATGCACTGTTTCCATCAATAAATTGCTCTTCAATCTAGTTTACGAGTCACTACCATATAGTTCCTATTTGAAAAATTCCTCAAACATGAATTATAAGATTGAACTATATAACTCTAAAGATATTTCAATAATACTTCTAATTTAACTGAAGAAGTACCTCTCTCAAATGAAGTTTCTGCAACCTACTCAACAAAAACCATCGCCGGCGACTTTCCTACGCTTATTAATTAATTATTGACGACAAGCATCTCAATCAATCTGCTGGAGACCTCATCCCACTAATCATAAGAAATGTGAAACGCAAAAAAATTCTCATTTTCAATGGAAGAAAACATGGCATTTGGAAAACAATAGTTGACCCCGTATCAAATAACCCTACACAAAAAGTCAATCAAAAGAAAAAACGACCTCTATTGTACCCTCATAAGACGAAGCAGAAATCAGCCAGGAGCAAAATCCTTTTCTTGACTAAATATTGCTTTCTACCCTAAAAAAAATTTCAGATATAACCGGCGCTACAACTAGCAGCTTGAACAACGCTGAGAAAAAAGAAAAATTTCCAAAATGTTGCCCACGATAGAACGATTTCACTTCCTCTGTTAAACGCATTAGTTCAAATAATATAAATATGAAACCTATAAATGAACGCTATCTCAATGATGAATTAGATGACAAAGTATTGTTGGTTACTGAAGGAATTGGCATTTAATGAGAATCCGAAACATGATTCAATTCACGAACCCAGAGTCAAGTTTTTAATGCTCCTGATTACTTGTTGTACCACTAAAATGCCGTTAAAAGTATCAGAGGGATTGGATCATGTACACCAGTGAAAGAGGTTTACACAACTTCGTGACTTCTATCAAAGTGAGTTTGAGAATGTTAAGAGATAGTTGATCCAAAGTACTGATAAACTAACGTAAATTCATCATTAACGGAAAACTTTACAGGCATCCGTAAACGCCTCAATATCTAACGTTCTTGTTGATTGAGAAAACTTGCAGCGAAATTTCAGCTTTTTATTTTTTCTTTCAGTGACTTTAACATAAACTCTCCGAATAAAATATAAAATATCATACAAGCTGACCTATCTGGAATGACCAAAGAACCAAGTTGCATTTCTTTATACATACATAATCGGACAGCAATACTCAATGCAGATGTATCCACCTCTGTTTTCGATCACCTCTCTCTAGCATAACAAATTAAGGTTGCCAAGGCGAATGGAAATATAGTTTACTGACTTATCGTCTGAAGCGTAACCATTAGACGGAACTATTGCTAGGGAATCTATTGAACTGTTCATCTAATTTCTGAGGATAACAAATCTTCTAATATTTACACACAAGTTACAATCTTTAATAAAAATTTTGTTGCAGCTCTTAATGGATGTCCACCCAACAATAAAAAATGATCTAAATCTGAACGCGCTGTTCGAATAACATATTGAATGAAGGAGCTGAGCAGAATTATGAAAACTTACTTGCGTAAGCATGAAAAGATTTCAAGTAGCACCGTACAGTGTATATATATGGAGCATGAAAATGTCATTCAGGAAAAAATTAGAGGCAATACAAACAGTCTTTCTCGAAGAGCTATTGACGGAAAAAGCAATCCCATAGCAAATGAACATGGGAAATCATTGGTGAGGTAGCCCAGTGTAAAAATTTTGGCCGCAGAGGTAATTTTGAAAACCCTATAGTGAAAACCCTCTGGCCTCTGATTTCAACACTTTCTATCTAGAAGAAGGTGTAAACACTTTCAATGAAGCTCCAAAAACGAATCCAAATCAACCATTAGATGGCAGCCCGCGCTTTACTTCATTTGCAGGAACGCTGAGTCAGATAAAGACCGTATCCAGTGCATTTACCAGGGTTGAGAAACTTTTATAATCACTGAAAAATATGGAAGGAGCTGGACATGATAATATTAAGCTTCAATTCATTAAAAACAGTTTTCCAGTTACAGCACTAGTGATTCGTTTTATAACTAATACTTCAATAACTACTGATATGTTTCCTAATCAATAGCAACACTCTGTAATTAAACCATTCGAAAAAAACGGTGATTATTACAGCATCAAACCATGATACAAACCCACGAGTTTTCACCTGTCGTGACCAAAATACAGGAAAAATTTATCACAAATGAACATGCTTCTCGTTTGGATGAATTAAATTTATTTTATCGAAATCAATAGTTAAAGGAGGAACACTAGCACTCACGACGCTTTGCTTAACATAAAAACAATAATATCGATCAAAAGAATGTAACACTCCTACTGCTTTCAATTTTATAAAAGCATTCGACAACGTCGATCACAAGCGACTTTTACAGGAAATGTCGATCATAAAAGGGGATAAAACAGTGGTTTGAAAGTGGTCAATTAAACCGGTCGCACGCAGTCCACCAAAAACACAAATTTGCAAGATTCATTGATACAATTCTGGTGTTCATCGAAGATTTTTTTCTGCGCCCGCGCGAGTGTTATATTTTTTCACTATTGATTTCCTTTAAGGTCATTAACTTCAAAGATATCTAAAAATGCTGATGTTCAAATGTAATTACACGCTTTGTGTCAGAGTAACCCAAGTAACCTGAAATGAAGGTATAATCGAAATGGTCTCAAACTAAAGGCTTGCAGAACGATATGGATTATTTCGGGATCCGAAAAAAGTTGCTAAGAAATTACCAAACCTGATTTGGTAATTTCATGTGGTTGGAAATGATAAAATCGAGCTGTTAGTACAGAGTGAAAAATACATATTTGATGTGATCAAAATATGTCCTCTCAATGTTACTTTAAGAAAACAACAGAATTAATTAACGGAACTTTTTTTGTCGCATGAAAACTATGCTGGGTGAAGAATTTTAGGCATTTAACCGTTAGTTTTGCTAAAGCAATTGATTATTGCAGTCTAGTATGGGGAAACATACCTCAATATTTTCGTGAAAAGTTACAAAAGTGTATGAATTCTGCAGCCTTGGGATGCAATTGTAAGTTCAAGAAGAGCAACATGCCATCTCTCTCCTCAATAAACGCGGCTGGACGCCAATTCAAGAAAAGCTCCTCACTTATGATGCCCAATATGTGTTCTTTATAAACTTCCTTTTGATCAATGTTGATATCGTACATGTTATTCTATTCACCGGCCAAGGTAGCGAACCAAAAGCCAAGCAGGAGAAATGATGTCTCAGTGAACTATTTTTTATCTGACCTTTGCTAAAAATTTTCTGTCAATATCAGGTGCCTCACAATGGAACAAACTTCCTTTGAGTATAGAAATCTTTTCATCAATTAAACAATTCAAAGATAAATAGTAGAAGCTAATCTGCATTTCAATAGTAACTGTGTGCTATAGTGCATAGTGAAAAAGTAATTACGAAATACTTTCTGTCATTATTCCACGAACATAGCTTAATTTTTCGATCTAAAATATTGCTAGTAAGCATAGGTGATAAGATATCTTGCATGCTCGTAGGGATAATGTGTATACTCAAAGCAGTTCAAGCAAAAGTGCTCGCCAGTGGCTTTCATTATTACTAAAAATGGTATATTCTTTATTAACCATCAACTCTTTATGTTACTTAAAACATCACTTCGATATGTTTTATTAATACCTCTCATTCGTCAATGTTAGTAAATATTTCATCAATAAAAATCAAACTAGGAACGCTACATGAAAGATGTGAGACGACTTTAGACTTGAACTATTCTAATTTTCTTCACCTTGGACATTTTCGAAGCTAACTCAACTTCAAGTTTCCTTGGTCACCCACCATCACCGTCCCTCAACTGGCAGCGAGCATCGATTAATGTCAGATGAAATTTACATGTATTGTCAGAATATTTTTGCCCACTTTGACCACTACAATTATTTGACATTATGGAGTTAGTCCGAGATTGTTATGCCATCCCAGCAGCGCGCAGAAGTTGGCATTGAGAAAATGGCTCAACAGCATACTGTAAATGTATATTTCATTGTTTTATTCGCGTTATTTCTATCAGGCTTTTTTTGGTCTTCTGTGCCAATTTCTTTCTCGTATCTGACGCTGGGAAATTTTCTATACCGCTTATATTTAGGAAGGAAATTTTATGAATTTGTTGCGTTATAAAGCGTGTTCTCCGAGTTAGTTAATAGGTATTTTATAAGTAAGTATTAGCAAAAAGTTAATTTTTATAATCCTGAGCAGTCGTCCTCCTATTTTTTTGAACAAATAGAATCATTTGCAGAATCCTAAGATAAAGACTCCTGATTTTGGGCTTTTGTGGTAGCCATTGATATTGTTAAGTGAATAATGTAATTATTTTTGCCATTATAAGTGGATATTGCCATTTTTTTAAATGCGTTCTCAAACTTAGATTAGCTGAACAAGGGGCTTGCAGTTAAATTTCTCTCAATCTTTTGTTCAATCATTGAAGTGGCTATCAGGCCGCCTTCACACGGTTCAATTTTTCACGTCGCAGTGAAACACCGCACAAAATCGCTGCCGCGACTTTCTAAACTTGTGCACGATCCCGCCAGTGTCACTTCAGGTGTGGACACGTGAGGAGCGTTGCCAAACAATATCTTATGTGTGACATTATCAATAATGTTTTATTGTAATATTGCAAACAATTTTGTATTTTTTTTTGTCCTTCTTAAGATCTTCGTTTATAGAGATGAAGTACACATCGATCGGCTGGCCGTTCAACACTCAAAATTTGCTTTTTCTCTTTTCAGCATTTTTTTTGTGTGCCGAAAAAATAGCAATAAGATTCTGATTACAAATGTTTACATTTATATTAGCCATTATTAACGCACCCGTACTCGACCACGACTCTCACAAATCTGGCATCGCGCCTGCCAACATTGCAGGAAATGTAGTTGTAGAAATGTTTAACTGCTTGTCGGAAAAAGACGTGCAGTGAAAAACTTCACCGTGTGAAGGCGGCTTTAAAAGTTAACTGCAGAGTGAACTAACTATTGGAATAATTTTTGAATTTTACCCTTAATATTTCGTACGACTACTGAAACGGCTATTATAAAACCTATATTTGTTTTGCGTGCCAATTAAGAATCTCCATGTAAAAATGTTGCAAACTTATGTCGAACGTAATTTCATCTTCCAACTTTATTGAACATAAACTGCTCTTTTATTTCTGCTTTTTTTTTTCGTAGTCTTGCGTCGAGCTGGTTGCGCACCGCAGTTTGAAAAAATTTGTAATGTAAGTAGACTAAAATTTTAAATAGACCGATTTTTTTTCACAAAAAACACGGAACTTTTGAAAAGGGTTTATACATATTTTATGTGGAATTATAAAAGGAATGCGAAGAATTTTTTCACATTTAATTCGAACGCACAATTTCACGACATTTTCCGTAGTGAATTTTCAGTTTTCCTACAATATAGTTTAGCACGGGGTAATGCAGTACGAAATTTGCACGACGAAATTTGAAAATTTGACGTAATTTGAAAATTTGACGTAGTATGAAAATTTGACGTAATTTGAAAATTTGACGTAGTATGAAAATTTGACGTAATTTGAAAATTTGACGTAGTATGAAAATTTGACGTAATTTGAAAATTTCGAGCTCAAGATCTGGTTCAGGGTAAGAATTACAAGTAGCTCGAAGAACGTACATTCGTCAGAATATCAAAACAGAACTGAACAAAATTGGTTGATAACCATGCAGGAAATGAACTAAACATAGAAACGTGACGTCAAAAGTATTTGGTCAAAATTGATATCACGTTAAATAATGTTTTCTATTTAAAACAAATCAAGTACTAAAATTATAAATTTGTTACATAGATTCTAGAAACTTTCAAAAACACATGCAATGAAAACAAATTACGATGGGCAAATCATTACCTAGTCAGATTTTGTTGAAGATGGATGCGCAGTGAAAGCAAGACCGGAAAGCAAAAAACACCCAATGCTGCTCAAAAACAAAAGTTGAACTTCCTAAGGAAGAATACACTTACAAGCAAATTACTGATTTGCTATTATTTTTTTCACTTAACCATCGGTGCAGTAGTTCAGAAATATCGAAAAACTGGGTCAGGCTCTAATCTGCCGAACGTCGGAGCTCCTCGAGATCATGGGCTGCTCTCGACGCAACATTCTGCGTAAGGCGACGAATAAGCTCATGACAACCCGTGCATACCAACAGAAAGAATTGAAGTTAACGGAGTTCGCTTCACTGAAAGACCGGTTACTAGAGGATTGCTTCGAAATGCATTACAAGCCTTCACATCACGTACGACTCCCTTTTTTGCTGTAAAACGTGTACAGAACCGTTTAACGTTTGTAAAATACTTTTTTTAACTTAGGAAAACGTTTTTGGGAACGGTTGTACAGTCTAATAAAAGTAAAACTGAACTTTTCGGTCAAAATGAAGCTCGTTTTGTTTGATGGAAGCGGGGACTGCCAATGATTCCAAAAACACCAGCGCTACCGTCAAGTGTGGAGAGTGAGCACCTGGGTGTGGGAGTTGGTATCTTCTCCATGGTGTAGAAAAATTCCACATCATGAATGCGAACATTGATGGTTCCATGAACGGGCAAGTATTGAAGCAGAAGCTGCTTTTGATTTTTGAGGGCAAGAAAATTATACGGCCGTCGTAAGTAGGCCTTTTAGCAACACGAAGATCTCAAACGCGCGATGAAATTGAGAAGAGAATGGGTCGCTAATAAGAAAATGAGAGTCCTTCCGTGGTCTACCAAATTGCCTGACCTCAATCGCAGTGAAAATTTGGGGTGATTGTTCAAAAGTGCTGGGCGCAAAAGGAGTGCAAAGAACCTTGCTGGTTTGAAAATCATCTACTTGCAAGAATAAAACAAGATACCTCGAACGGAGTGTCAAAAGTTAGTTCTCGGTTACTGTGATTGTCTCCGGGCTACTGTTACAAACAAAGTTCACGTCCCTAAATATTAAAGACGTGCTATTTTTAGCCAAATAGTTTTGCCTCCTGCAATTCCTGGTTTAGTTGATAATATGATTTTCCATAAAGTTTATTTTGTCCTGTTTAAATATTCTGGTAAATATTTGTTCGCTGAACTACCTGCATGTGCTTCATAATCTAATCTAAAGCTTGCAATGTCTTAAATTGCTTAACAAAGAGAATTGTGCAAATACCTATATCCGGCTTTGTATATGAAACGTGTTTATTTCAATAAACGCTGTTTATTTTATAACAAATGTTCTGGTACATGGGGATACGCGGTTCATGTTCATTTATTTACGATTATGACATTTTTTCTTGTGCGAGGTGATACATTGTGCGTTTTCATTTATCATATATGGTACCATACATGGGGAAGCATGACATATGGTCGCTTTTGTTACGTGGTCTGGTACGTGGTGATATGCGATGCTTCATCATTTCTATCATATGATCTGAGATTTGATACATACATGATTTGGATTAACAACGAATACTGAGAACGCGTGAATTCAATTTTATTTTTTTCTCGTGACTAAAGAAGACTAATAAAGTAAAAATGAGCCGAGTATAACTGTGATTTTCTATAAGTAATAAGAAAACACGAAGAAAATCGATAGGATTTTTCTTTGTCTTTCACTAGATCAGCGCTTGATTCATGATTTGAGTTTGCACTTTCCACCGATTTCTAAAATGGAAAAATGTTAAATGATGATGTTGTAAAATTGGCATGCGACAGCCTGTCCTCACGCATACATTATTGCGCTGAGCTGCAGTGCTTGCATCAGACTGTACGCAACTTCCTGCGTAATCTTTTCATGTGTAGGAAAAGATTTTTACCTGTAATACTTTCTCTCAAATTAAACGATGCGAATGCTGAACGCATCGATTATTCGTTAAGTCTTGATTTCAGTCTGAGATTTAATATTAATCCTTTAATTCCTCTCAATAATTTTTTGTTAATGGGATTTTACGAGCTGAAATACACCGTGAAATAGTCCGCGTTATCCAATTCAACCATGAATTTCTTCAATGATACCTGCTTATAGCGCGGTTTAGATTATACAGGAAACCATATCCAGGGGAAAAAAAGCTGTGACCTCCGAGGCGGAACGCCCCCTGAAACAATTGGTCGCTTTGGTACAACGGCTCAAAGCGACGGTCGCTCTGAGGCGAAGCTCGGAGCTGTGACCTGAATTTTCCACTAACTGGCTCATCACTAAGCGGATATGAGTTTTAAAATCTCACTCTCGCGCATTTTATATATGAATAGTTTAAACGGGATGGGTTTATAAATGGAATCCCTAAATCGCATTTGCACTTCAGGATTTGAAATACAAATGAAAGGATTTGCTTTCAATTTCTCAATTATGGAATTGCAGTGGCTGGAAAAATGTCCAGCTAAAATGTTCCTCTAGAACGGTTAAAAATATTTGCCGCTCTATGTGTAATTTCATTCGGTGGACGGTTCAAATCAACTAATATATGAGAGGCGAAATTGGGCTCCGCTCTCTCACCCCACTCAGCAAATATGGGAAAAGAATTGCGTGAAATTGTTTGGTACCCTTTGCAGCCCAATGCGAATGGCGACTGAGATACACATTTTATGAAGAGTAAACTGAAACCATATGCTGAAAATGCCGAGAAAACCATTGATATCGTGGCAAACAAGGTTTGCGTTTGCAGAATGATGACCATTTGAGAATTAAATGATGACCATAATGTGGATGAATGTACTTAACATGCCACTCAGGGGAATACAACTGTTCTATCTATGGGAATTAGCAATTCCAGAACGAAAATGTGAGGTCCTGAGCTAAGAGTTAGATTGGCCTTCTTTCTGGTGAAACAAATAGATTTTTGTACTTTTCTATTTCTTCACTGCTGCTCTGTTATCATGGCCACTCATTTTATTCTTTTAACTTTTATCTGGTTTCAGAACCTTCCTTCTCAAACTACTGTTTCTATGCGCAAAGATCTTTTCCGGGAATACACCTTGTGCATAGATTCCGCGTTTCCTTAACTCCATATTAAACGGTGTCTTCATCCTCCCTCTCTTCGGAACACTTTATGCTATGTACAGGGAGGCTGTAGCTATTTTGTTATCTACATTCTATATAATGAACTTGACTTGAATATTGTGTATGACGACCGTTGAGGCTGGATATAAACGTTAATAGTTTTTGTGTAGTTATACAGAAGTTAATCTACCACCATTAATTTTGCGGCTGCTCAAGAAATAACTCAATTTCCTAGTTAATTTGCTGTAGATCTCACTTTATGCACTGAGACGGGCCTGCGAGGGTAAGGTCTGCTCATCGGCTGAAAACCAGCAACTGCTCTGAGGAATTCCTTTCGGTGAAATTGAGAGTAATTTTTGGTTGTGTCAGCAGAAAGAACGAACTGTAGATAGAATGCTCAGTATAAGAAAAAAAAGTTTCTAACACTGGTGGTTGTGCATTTTTGGGTGTAGGTTCGTTCTTTGGGGATGGGTAGTTGCAGTGTGCAGGAAATAGGTAATGTGTTCTCTTCTGCAACGTGAGCTGCATGGAATTTATTTGCATTCGAATTGACAATCAATTTAGGATATTGACAACAGGATACTGACAACGGAATTCATTCAATTGAAGGTCACTCCTCAAGCTAGTTTTAATAGTTTTATTGTCAATATATATATATATATATATATATATATATATATATATATATATATACATGAGTTGTCATTTGACTTCCTAATACATTCCCCGTCTAGAAATACTGACGGTTACCCAAATTTACACAACAGTTGTTGAATCTTTATGAGTTCTAAAAGATCGTATAAAAAAGCAAGCGAACTTTCGTGGAGTCGAGAAACAGTCATGAAATCCTTTTTCATCATCAGCAAAACACGATCTCTTATTTTCATCCTATTTTTTTGCCTGCAATCTCATCCTGGGATTAAGATCGGAAAAAAAGTTTGCAGAAGCAGATGCCGGTCTCCCATGATTCGGCAGCTCACAAATAATCCAGACTGAGCTTGACACTCTTGTTCCTTTTTGAAGCTTGCGTATTGGTAAGATGGTACAATGTTTGAATCCGCCTTCTCCTATCCAGTCTGCAGGGTCAGAAGAACGATAATAAAGAACTAGTCTACCGAACACTAAAGTAATAAGTATATGAGGGAGGCACAAATAGCATCCTATTCTTTGAGGAACGTTGCTATAGAGATGGTGAGAGAACATCGGCAAATATCCCATCGAGTAACCTACGACAAAACAATAAAAGAAAATACTTAGTACAGGATTAGCTTAAACATACGCAAAGCAAGAATATAATAGACGTGAAATTTCACATAGGTTCAACTTACATGCTTTCAAAGTTAATTACGGCTAACACACCTCTGTAGGGCGTTTCGATGTAGCACAGGGAAATGAATGTAGCACAGGGAACAGAACAAGGAAATTCTAACCACGGGATTGAGCTCAGATTCGCTTAACTTAATCTGCAAAGTCTAGGTTTTAGAATTCTGCCCACCACTTTTAGTTCAAAATAGTAGGTAGCCCGTTAATGTCTTCTTCGTGAGTTCCTATGACGCTGTTGTTCAAAATAGTAGGTAGCCCGTTAATGTCTTCTTCGTGAGTTCCTATGACGCTGTTGTTCAAAATAGTAGGTAGCCCGTTAATGTCTTCTTCGTGAGTTACTATGACGCTGTTGTTCAAAATAGTAGGTAGCCCGTTAATGTCTTCTTCGTGAGTTACTATGACGCTGTTGTTCAAAATAGTAGGTAGCCCGTTAATGTCTTCTTCGTGAGTTACTATGACGCTGTTGTTCAAAATAGTAGGTAGCCCGTTAATGTCTACTTCGTGAGTTCCTATGACGCTGTTGTTGAATAAACAAATGTAGCGTGAAGTTGAACTTTTCCAAAGTACTGCTTTTGAAATGTGACCTCTCAATTCATAAACTTCTGAAATTAAGAGCCATTTGACTTTTCTTCCCTCTGAATGTCAACTGTCACTTTTGGTCAAATGTTACGGACGTTTTCATAAATTGCATTAAATAAACTGGCTCCTCTGTAAACAGAAGCACCTGCTGTGCTGGAACAAAATTATTTGTTTTGTCTGACAATGTATATCCAAAAATGTTTTGGCGTTGTGCACATTTTGTGATTGCCCAACACGACATCAGCATCCAACGGCTTAGTGAGATTATGGTCATATGAAGAACGAAATGAATGACATGCATGAACTTGTATTCCACAAATATTTTCATTAAGAAGACTTAAGTCGAATTCCAAGTACTCCAACATATTGGGAGATTGCCCGCTTCTCCATCAAAGCAGCATTCAATCAATATGAGTTTCAAATTATAATTTGAAATGATAATTATTGTTCAATTACATTCTTCAGTCAATTCAATGTACAGTATATTAGTTTATTTTTTTAATTTTTAAACATATATTTCATCCATGAGAGAACAGATATTCTTTGAGCAATGGTGGCACAGCTCCATTTCGTTATGGATGCAACTGTTGATTTTAGTAAACAATTTCGTACTCGATGTGTCTAAGAGTATTGTAGTGTTCTCCCCCAGGCTGCGACACGCTTCGGGCAGACTTTGAGCTATCTTTTTCGTGATAGGATAGCCCGAAGCGAGTGCCTGAGGTACAACCGTATTCGGCAGGATATGGACAACACGGGGGTAACACGGTAATTATATTGGTGACTGTTAGGTACACGGAACACGGACCATTACACTGGGCCCGCGGTGACTACTATGAGCACTGTTCGTTACTCGTAATTTACGTAATGATTGGAACACAGCACTAATACGTGATGGTTGAAATACAATACTATTCTAGAAGTACGTAATGATCGAAACACAATCCTATGTGAGAATAGTACAAATATGTGGTGATTGAAGTACAATCCTATTCGAGAATGACATAAATTGAAACACACTCCTATGCGAGAATAGCACAAATACGTGATGATTGAAGCACAATCCTATTCGGGAATGACGTAATGATTGAAACACAATCCTATGCGAGAATAGCACGAATACGTGATGATTGAAGCACAATCCTATTCGGGAATGACGTAATGATTGAAACACAATCCTATGCGAGAATAGTACTAATACGTGATGATTGAAATACAATCCTATTCGAAAATGACATAAATTACGTAATGATTGAAACACAATCCTATGCGAGAATAGCACAAATACGTGATGATTGAAGCACAATCCTATGACGTAATGATTGAAACATAATCCTATGCGAGAATAGTACTAATACGTGATGATTGAAATACAATACTATGCGAGAATTACGTAACGAATGAAACAAGCACCAATAGCGGGTAACGTCCGCGAGGACGCTACTTACGAACGCAGCGGCGAGGCGTGATGATTGGTGCTACGTCGTGCGACTGTTACGAACAGGTCAGCTGGTGCTAGCGGGGCGCCGAGACGAGGCTAGTCAGCTGGGTCAGGCCCAGCCGCCACGCGGGTCACCGTTGTAGCTGGTAAGTAGCTACGGCGAGGCTAGCCGGCCGGAGCGGGCGAGAGATGTCGTAGAGAGGCTTGGCCGACGACGCCGGCGCGGGGCGTTGCAACGTGACTTTTTTTTAAGGCTTTGGAACACCTTGAAGCGTCAAGACGCTACTGGTTTAAGACCTTGCAACACCTTGGGGTGTCGATAGGCAGGGCCGGTCTCCGGAACTTGATGCAGGTACGCGAGAGACAAAGTCGATCTCGGAAGCTAGAGGCAGGAACACGAGGCTGGTGCTGGAGATGTGACTTGAACGAGGACGAGGGCTTGAGTGAGTGCGAGCCTTGTTGGGGTCGCCTTATGTAGGCCTCGAGTGCAAGCCTTGAGTCCGGGCGTGAGTCCTGATTGGTCGCGAGTTTGTGGGCCTGTGGTGCTGGAGGCAGGAAGCCGTTGTAGCTTACGGGCACCTTTTCTCATAGTCGCGAGGCGGCTTCTCTCAGGTCCCGTGTTTGGTTTACTAGGCGCTTCGGGTCCGGAGGTGCTCTGGAACGGATGCGGTTGTAGTCTGGAGGCAGCTTTTCTCAGGTCTTGTGGAGGTCCGCGGCTTGCCGCTGGGATCACCACAGTATCATGGCGCCTGCAGTCGTTCATTCACGCCAAAATGAACAGCTCCCTCGTGGCACGCCTGCAGTCTGACGCTGCATCAAAGGCAGGAATTCCCCAGTAAATTTCTGTAAAATACAGAATTTCATCGCAACATACGGATCGCAAATGGAAAAAGAAAAGTGAAATATTATGGAATGAAATTGAACTCAAGAGAATTAGTAAGGATTGTCCACTTCAGAAATTATGATAAAAGTTTAAAACTCTGAAAACATCGTGCACTTGGACGAAAAATTTTGTTTAAAAGTTAGTGAGCTGGACTAGGATTGACGTTGAAAATCCCCAACAAGGCTCAGTCCAAGAAAAGTAGCAAATAATGCCCTTGAGGCTTTTGTTGTACATTCAGACAATATTAAGCACCAGCCTCAGAATCACGGAACTGTAACGTAGAATATTAATTTGAGTTTCCAAATTAAAAGCTGTATTATATGAAATATGATTACCACGAAATTAGGGCAATTTCTAGAAAAGTGATCAACTGGTCTCATTTATTTACAGACTAGAAAGCCCCTATCGTCAAAAATGACGACATCGTTTACATGTTGTGATGGCATCAATTTTTCATTGCTTGTTAGCGTGGGTGCTAAATTTTGTTCTTTGTTACTGAAATCAGAGTGTAGTGGGTGATAGCCTAGAATACATGAAAACCGTCAGGATTGTCAAAGTAATAAGATTTTAGATATATTTAGGTGCGAACACAGCATTTGGCCGTGTCATTGGGAAAGCGTCTCAAAGTTATTATTCTATAAAGAGTGCGCTTCATTGAATTAAGTTGGTAACTTTATAACAGCATTATTGCCTGATTGCTTCCGCTTCGCTGAATTCTGATGCATTCTGAGGCCTGATATTCCGTACACGCGAGGAGGCAAAAAACGAAGACAAATTAGATATCTTTTCGGATCCAAATTAGGGATCTGAAAAGCGCATCCGTGCTGTGGACCTATGTTGAGTGACAAGAAAGTAAGTGAAAGGTAATTTCACCCGTGACCAGGTTGTCTGGTCACATCGTACAGAAAACCTAATATAAGGAGAAAATTTTACTTTTTAATTTGAAAAATTACTGATAGTCAGGCTTTCACGAGGAAAAATTATTCAATATAAACGAAAGGACTTCTGTAATAGCTTGCTGATGAGTGATAGGGAAATATCTTTCGTGAAATGAATATTTGTAACAGACCGAATCCACAGTCCAGTACGCGGGGTAACTATGGGAGTTGATCAATGAGAGCCTGAACTTTTCCCGACGTCTTCGTGAAGGACCTGAATCAACATGAAAAACGACTTTGAATTTCCCTTATGTTACTAATAAAAGTAAGTTCTTGAACTTTCCTCTTTATTTTGTGAAAGTATGGTGATGAATTTTGCCTGATGTTGTTATTGAAAGTAGAGCGTGGACGGTGACGACCGGGCAGCCGAGAGTAGCAAACAAACCAGCAACCACACAAGATTATCAGAACTTTATGAGTAAACTAGACCGTTAGCATTCTTCCCCTCTCAGAGCTTTTGAGCAACTGAATGCCATTGCAGTGCGGGCTTTCCCACAAGCCAGTCTGGTCATCAGCGGTTCTTTTGCAGCGCCACTCCGACGTCCAGGGGCAACATGGTAATGCAAGGTCTGGAGGGGGGCTTTAAGTTCGTTTGTTTAGAAAGGTAAATATTTAGCATAAAAATCGGTTGATGATTGTACTCTTAATGAATGCAAAATATTCTGACTTGCTTAAAACCGTTTCTACTGAGGGGAACTTATTCTCTGTAAAATAGAGGTCTATAGTACACAGTGACTATAGTTGTTAAAATAAAGGACGTCTTGGTAGTGAAGTCTCCATTTTTTCAAAATTTTGGGATCAGGTTGATGTCCCCCCGCAGTTTCTTCCTTTGCTCATCAGTCGCCCTTGATCAATGATTTTCGGCTTGCATCTAAAAATTTGAAAAAATGTTTTGTATACTAGATACACGCGGATACCATAAGAGGTTTTGTTTAAAAATACATCGTTCCCCTGATGACGGCTAGAGCTAATCTAGCCGAAAGCTTGCCATGGGTTGAAAAATTCAATTTGTCTTTGCTGATCCCAAAATTTTGAAAAAATGGAAACAGTGACTATAGTAATCATGCAGTACCGCCAAGAACAATAGTTTATCTCCGCGTATCAGTAAAGACTGTAATGTTCTCTTATATGGAAATAGAAGTTGAATTTTCCTTCATGCTGTTACTAAAAGCAGGGTGAATGGTGAAAAGCAAGCATGAAGTAAACAACAAGAATATCAGAATTTTATGTTTCTAAAATTGCATTGTGCTTTTGTCCATCGCTTTACGAGACAGATGTATACCCCTTATTTGTATACTACAGGGTGTGTAAGGTATATCTGAGCACACCTTACGCACTTTTAGAAAAACAGGGAACTAAACTGTTGATTATATTTGAAACTTACAACTCTTTGTAGCAAAACAAATAAACATAGTATTCACCTACACTTTATTCTATATATCCTCCTTCAGTATCTATCACCGACTGAGTTCGAGTCCGAAAGCGACTGCAAGCTTTGATCAGGGGGGTCTTTATTTATGTCCTCCTTTGCTCGGGCTATTGCTTCCATCACAGAGGATTTGCTGTTATGGGGATGCTTATTCACTTCATTTTCAACGGCGACCCACACGTAATAATCCAAAAAATTAATGTCTGGTGAGTTAGCAGACCATATGTTTGGTGTGTGTGACACGATCACGGAAATTCTCGGCCATCCATTCCTGTGTGTTCAGAGCTTTATGGGATGGAGCCGAAACTTGTTGGAAGACATAGGCCTTTCCATTGGCTACTCCGTCTATCCAAGGCTTACAATGGTTTGAAGAGTTTCGACATAAGCACTTGCATTGATTCTAAGGCCTTGTGGAGAAAAATGAGGAGGCATGATGTGCCCTTCACTGCTAACAACACCGAAAACTTTGCACTCTTCTGACAAACTCGGGTGTTTTCAGTGAATCAGAGCGTTGACAATGCTGTTTTCTCTTTCTCGTGGCCAGCCAATTCATCTTCATTGTTTTCATTCAATTTTTCTTCAACCTTACAAACGAAAAATTTAGTGACTTTTAGAAATCTTGCAATTTCTAAATTACTGTGTTTCGCTTCCATCAACACTAATACAGTGTGTCTTTACATTAGTTATAGTAATATCTGCCATCGGATCTCCTGAAATAAAAAATACATTAATTATAACAGGGTTAGTTTCAATTAGACAAATATAAGTGTCTTTAGATACCTTGCGCACACAGTAGAAAATCTGTGACCTGTTGTGTCAGGTTTTGTCACCGGACTTGGAGTGAGAGCGGGAGAGCACGCACCCCCAGCTTCTTGTGGAAGAATTGGCTCACCTCCAACTAAAAGATATTCAAATAATCGAAACAATTGTCAAAAGGAACATTAACATTTAATTCAACTAAAACATGCTGTAAATAACCTGTAAATGAATGACGGTTAATGTGCATTTCCTTTACTTGCACTCCGGGGTTATTTTATTTTATTTACTCTTTTTGTTTGCCTCATCTGTGCCGATAACCTTCACAATCGGGGATAATCGCGCTCTATATCCTCTAAGTACAGGAACTCAAAAGTAGTGAATCAATCATGAAAATACTGAAAATACTTTGAAAATTGAAATGCCCTAAATCACTCAAATCTAGAGTTCAAAGTCAAGTCACCCCCCAGAAACAGTTACGAATCTGGTACGGAAAGCTACTGCTTCCACAAGGTTTTTCAAACAAATAAATGTACGAGGAGCTCACGAGATTCGAAATCAGGACTTAAATTCACCGCACCAGAACGCTATCGATCGCGCTACCGACCACCCTAAAAGGTGATCGAAGCACAATGAAAGCAATCTTGGCACAGTGATCACTGTGCCAAGATTGCTTTCATTGTGCTTCGATCACCTTTTAGGGTGGTCGGTAGCGCGATCGATAGCGTTCTGGTGCGGTGAATTTAAGTCCTGAGTTCGAATCTCGTGAGCTCCTCGTACATTTATTTGTTTGAAAAACCTTGTGGAAGCAGTAGCTTTCCGTACCAGATTCGTAACTGTTTCTGGGGGGTGACTTGACTTTGAACTCTCGATACTTAACACGTTAGTTGCGATGGGTTAAACCGAAGTTCAATATTCAACTTGAATTTAAAGTCAAAAGTGATAAGCAAATTTGTAAATATCAAACATTAACTGGGCCTGTTAAATACCACTAATTTAGAAAGGTTGTTAGAATTTTTCAAAACGACCCATCGATGGGTCGTTTCGCAGCAGGAAAAACCTAAGCACGACCCACCGGTGGGTCGTGTCGCAGTCAACGTGTTAAGTAAAATAAAAAAATATATCTGTCGGGCCAAGTGCGTGCCTGCTTTCACTGTGCCAAGATTGCTTTCATTGTGCTTCGATCACCTTTTAGGGTGGTCGGTAGCGCGATCGATAGCGTTCTGGTGCGGTGAATTTAAGTCCTGAGTTCGAATCTCGTGAGCTCCTCGTACACTCAAATCTATTGACAGTATAATTCAATAAGCCCCCAATTCGATGGATCAAAGAGCCCCACTACCAAAATAAAAATGCAAGAATGACTGCTTACTTTTAAGGAACGTAAATCAAGCAACGTCAAACTGACAAAGAATGTTCTCTAAATTACACACTTGAGTAATACTTACGTCGAATGACTTTTAAAAATACGCTCCAATACAATAAGACAATTGACGTACAACAAATTCATTCATCAGAAATAAGTTGACAATAGTGTTTGAAGAGTTTATTTTTTTCAAGGCGACTTACTAGAGCGAACAAACTTCTGTTTTCGACGTTCTAGAACTATAAATCTTCATTCAGAGAACAAAATAATCATGATGGTCGTAATGTATGCCACTGGTGTATACGCGGAGGAAATTTTCATAATGCTACTGACTGACCAGACCAGTAGTCACACTCCCAATTGTCATAAATACCAAGTCAAATCTAAATGAAGGCACGATCCAGTTTATGTTAGCTATTCAGAAAACTGCTTACTACGAATGACTTTGAATTTGAGTTGAATCTTGAATTTTAGTTCAACTTACCGCGGTCGACGAGTTAAGTGATTATTTTCGCGTAAAATTTCCTTTATTCCCAGAGTTACACTTAGTTATCTTATTTTTTGAGGCGAGGTGAAAATGTCGAAAAAGTGCCCTTTTTATGTGAACGGTTATATGGGAACAGAGCCTTACAACTTAATTACGAACACTTCAATAGTACAGTTGACAATTCTATATCTTACAACCGGCATAGCGATTTACGCTGTCGACATTTCATTCACTGCCAACTGACTTTTTCTCCAAGCACTCATCAGATCCAATCTCAGATCTGTTGCGCCCAAAATCAGCAGACCATCTTCAGCCTTCACCGCTAGCGCATCAACTTCTGGATTTCTGACGCTCCGCTACCTCACCACCATCCGTCACGGCTTCTTCCGCCGTCCGTCCATTCGGTGTGCTCTGGTCTTGTTGACGCACTACGGTCGGCAAGGTAGGAGGCGGCTAAGCACCCTGTGAGCGCGAGTGCGCACCCGTCATCATCACCTCACTCACCGCATGAAGACACTTCGCTTCGTCATTAGAGCAGTAAGTCGCAGTGCTGTCGTGTGTCGTGCGTAAGCATTAGATTGTTCGGCTGAAGCTCATTGAAGTGTTCCGTTCCCTCCTGTTAAATAATAGCGCCTAGGGTAATCAATCTATATACAGGGTGGGGCAGAAAAACCTATCCGATTTCAAATCCCTTTTTCTCAGAAGAGGGAGCAGGTAGAGTAGTGGGGTAAAAACCGTTAGAAAGCCGGTTTTATGCCATTTGTCAGTAGTCAACATGCCTTGGTCTGGCGAACATCGTGCTTTTGTTATTGAGCGGATTATCGAATGCGGCGGTTCGATAATTGCTACACAACGTGCTTTTCGAATTCATTTCGGACTCGGGCGTCATGATCCTGTTCCACATCACGCTACGATTAAAGTGTGGGTGTCAAATTTTAGACAGACGAGTTCAGCATTGAAAAAGAAGTCGCCTGGACGTCCCAGGACAGCAACAGGACCTGAAAACGTGGCCAATAAGAGAGCCGCGATTGAACGTTCCCCGCGTCGTTCGGCGCGAAAACATTCGCTCGCTTTGGCGATTTCCAACCGCAGTATTCGGCGCATTTTGCACCGGGACCTCTAAATGCATCCCTACAAAATGGTTGTTGCACAGGAATTAAGTGAAAGGGATTTTGAAACCCGTACGAACCTGTGTCGCGATCTCCGAGAACTCCCAAACGACGATGTTGTGCTCTTCACGGACGAAGCCCATTTTAACCTTTGTGGTGCCGTTAACAGGCAGAATTTTCGATATTGGAGTGACGAAAATCCTCGAGAAATCCATCAGGAACCCCTCCATAGCCCAAAAGTGACTGTGTGGTGTGCTCTTTCCCGCCTAGGCGTCTGGGGGCCTTACTTTTTGAAGAAAATGGGCAAACCGTAACGGTCAACAGCGAGCGCTATTGTTTCATGCTGGAAAATTTTCTTAGACCCAAAATGGAAGAAAATGGCGTGGAAAATGTGTGGTTTCAACAGGATGGTGCAACCGCCCACACATCGCGACGATCAATGGACATTCTCAGGGAACTCTTTCCCGGTCGCCTCATTTCCCTGAGAGGTGATCTTGGCTGGCCGCCGCGCTCACCGGATCTCACTCCATGTGACTTCTTCCTTTGGGGTTACCTCAAATCGAAGGTTTACCAGCATCGACCAAGGACCCTTCTTGCTTTACGAAGGGAAATTGCTCGGACAATTGAAGAAATTCCTGTGGAAATGACGGTGAAAGTCATGGAAAGCAACCGCGAGCGCCTAAATCAGTGTATCCGCTCCCAAGGACGACATTTGAGTGATGTGCTTTTCAAAACTTAAATTTAAAAATAGCATAAAATTTGCGCTATGCTAATAAAAAAATTTTTTTGACAACTTCAGTCGTTTCAATTTTATAACGTTTTAAAATCGGCTAGGTTTTTCTGCCCCACCCTTTATTAACTAGTTAGAATTAGATCGGAGGTGTAGATCAGATCGGGGTGTGTTCATTTACGGGTTTAGGTGCAGATCAGATCGGGGTGTGTTTATTTACGGGTTTAGGTGCAGATCAGATCGGGGTGTGTTTATTTACGGGATTAGGTGTAGATCAGATCGAGGTGTATTTATTTATGGGTTTAGGTGTTTGAGATCAGATCGGTGGTGTAACGTTAGTTGAGGTGTTTGAGATCAGATCGGTGGGTGTAAATTTAGTTGGTGTTTATAGGTATCAGATTGGGGTTAGTTTGGGTGTGTTTAACTGATTCATTCTCCAAGCCAGTCAGATCATCATACATCGTATTTACTCCTTTTATTTAAATTTTGCTATTTTGTTTCACCTAGGTGCACTAACGGAAGGCGCGGGGTTTGCGCCTGGAGTCACGACAGCGGCTCCGACACTTCGGGCCGAGTCTCCGACGCAACCATCGAACGAAAGCCATCGTTCTCCATCACCTAATTTATTTTTCATTGCACGATTATTTGTTTATTTTACCGGCATTTTCAAATATTCTGGTGGTATTATTAAACTTTAATTCTACTGTCTGCATTTCAAATTCCCCCCCGCTCGTTTTTTTCGTTAGAAAATGGTCTTGTCTTACTACAACTTTCTCACTTTATATGTACATGGGAAATTACTTATTTGATAATTAATTAGCGGCCATGCTTTTGCCAACGTGTTGACTAGTAAAGTATAGGATTTACATTTCCAAATTCCTTCGTGGCATACAATTGAGAAGTAAGAATAAATTAGTGACGTACCTTCTCTGTAAAATGCGCTAGAATGTCTAAGCCCAATCTTAAATCAAGGTTCAATAATCCTGAAACATTCGAGTCAGTTAAAGTCAATTGAACATCTTCCGTAACGTAGTTACGTAACATAGTTGAAAAATGTTACGTTATGGTTGTTATCTCCTGATTTTAACAATGATCATTTGCATTCAATTAATTCATAAGATGAATATATTCATCTCCTGAATGCGCTCTCTTTCATATAAGAAAATGAAAGCACTAGTTGATAAGCAGAGTGAAAACTTTGAATTTTTTAATTCTTGAGTCAAAACTGAAGGTTTAGGACGGTATTTTTTCAGTCTAAAATCGCACTGCAATTGACTCAAGCTACACGCGTCATGAAGACTTCAAGTTTGGTCGATCTGGCCGTAAAATGAGTAATGCTTGTGATTGTTGTTCTTATTGAACGTGAATAATATATTTAATCATTTTTACTCTTCTTATTCCATTATCATGCAATTCTCCGGCCTAAAGAAATTAAATCTACTCTCCGATGAGGATCGAATTTTGGTTAAATTCACATGCATATTAAATGCAAAAAAAAACACTGTTTACCCTGAAAATCATCAATTTCACATTTATGTACCTACCCTTAGAAAGCACAGAAATGTCTTAATAATGTGTAATGATGTTTCTGTATTTGAAATTTACGATTTTTTAAAAGTGCATTATTCAATACTTAGCTCGATACTTGTTTTTAACAAAGGTTGCTTTTTATATACGCGTATTGACATGGTCATAAGTAGATATTTGGGAATCCTTCCAAGTACGAGCCGTAAAATTTCCTAGAAAGCTTCATCTTCATGCAGAGTCTGTTCAATTGGTGAAATTCTGCCAACATCACTTGCGTGTTAAATTGCTAAAGCAGGCACACGTGTTTATGGCCGCAGCCTGACACATTTCTTCATTCAAATTGACGTTTCTACTGCGCCGGCATTAAAACATTCTTAATTAAATGACTCTTCATTTGCTGCCTCAACTTCGAGAAGATCGCAGAACAAATTTGCGACCGAAAGTTCCGTCTTCATTACTCACATGTCAGAGGGTAATGTCATGGAACCAAGACAAACATTGGAACCTTTGCAGTGCAGATCGAGTTAAATTTTCAGCGTCTCTGCATGTTCGCTTCAACTGATACGTGACACACTTCCGATAGAGACATCTATCGGTTGCAGTGAAATGAGTTTATAATTGTTATGCAATTAACGCCTTTGATTAACTCACCCGGCGTTACAAATTTTACAATTATAATTTATTTTCAATATAAGGGAATTTTTTATTTTTGATGATAATTAATTGCATGTGTATGAAGGATTTCCATACATGAAACTCGGCAGCATCACAACTCGAATCAAACTGTGTTTATGGGTCTCTGAAAATAGAAATGACCTCATCTACGGCTGAGAACTAGCATAGGAAGCTATTAAAACACTATTGGAATGGAGTATACATCTACATATGCAGTTAACATAACTAGAAGCTTTCATGAGCTGATTTCTTTTCAAGATTGTGTTTTTAAACGTTACTTTTCCCCAATAATGAAGACCGAGCCTTTGATTGTGCGAGTTCATTAGCATCAAGTATTTTGCTTCTAGAATTTTATCGACTTAAATGTAAAGCTTAAGCTTTGCTGATAAATCAAAGACGGCAAGACCACGGCAAATTTCAGACGATTTGTAGAAATTTTTGTCAAACTGCCCTGCGCGACTCAAATTTTTAAAAGATTCCGTCAAACGAGGTCGTTGACAACCACTAACGACTTCCTTGCGAATACCTTTCCTTTATTATAGTTCATTTTTTCAATACCTTCACTCCCACTGTGCTGTGATGAAATAATTCTTTAATTTACAGAGATTTATAGGTAGAGACCTGCCTCTGATCTACCGTCAAACTGGAGGCCTGACACAGAGGAGCTATATATTTTGACGTGACACGTGAAGACGCCATCAATTACTTGAAGGTACTTCAATCGAAATCCTTGGCAAAAATCAACGGGAATGTCAGTAGCAAAATTACCCATTGCTCAAGAAAATATCTGTTCTCACAGTGTGAATCTAGGTTTGATCATAGCTCGAGGATAAAGTAAAGAGCAATGGCATAAGATGAAGGATGATGTGTTTCAGGCATGGAGCAACTTTGAACCACACAACTGAGATGAGTTTCACTGAACAGCGAGCTACCCTACAACGTGCTGAAATGTGTGGAATTCAATTTAATTCTTCGAAATAAAAGTGTTGGAGGGGTGCTTCATAAGAATAGTTCAATTTTTTTATAATTTTATCTTGAAGGACCGTGGGGGCCAACCGCTGTTTTGTGACATCGTGGAGTGCGCGCAGCACCGAAACCCGGAACATTTCTGCATTTACAATTACAGACAAGACAAATAATTTGGTTCCCACTCTGCAGGTGCTCCTGTTTTCACAGAAGGCATTGTAGTTGACACAAATTTTTAAGAGAACTTGCGATTATAATCATGTAAGTATTTAGATTTTTGGAGTGAATCTAACCAAATGTGAAGTTTGACATTTAGCACTAAAGAAAACTCATTCTATTCAAACACTAGATTTTAATCGTGTTAGTGGTTAGACCCCAAAAAGCTGTAGTTTGACATTGTACAACTTCCTTCTATATTTTTTTCTTCAAAAACAGCATAATAGGAACCTAGGCGCAACAGAGACGTTCACAGGCGACTAGCTTTCTCCAAATGAAAATAACTACGTTTACATCAGGAACTAGAGTGTCAAGCTCTCAGTCTTGATTACTTGTGGACTGCAGAACTGTGGGAACTGTCATCTGTTTCCACCACGCAACTCAATTAATTCGATCTTGTCGTCAGGATGAGACTACGCACACAAATATCAGACGAAATTCAATAATTAAAGAGTAAAAAAATGAAAAATGATTTCTTCCTAGTTTCCGGCAATCAAAGTAGCCATTTACTTCTATTGGAATCCGATTGGTTATAGTAGATTTTCAGCAACTGTGACGGAATTTTGTTTGTCTTCTTCATGGCGGTCAACACGTAGACCGCCACGAGTTAATCTGAAGTTCAATGTTCAACTCAAATGTCAAGTCAATTTTACAATTTTGGAGATAACAGACATTAAAGGGATCGTTTCTTCATTTACCTTTGATAGAGCATTTATGAAAATTAACTTTGTGACTACTGGTTGGTCAGAAGGAGTAAGATAATTAATTTCATGAACATCACCAGCTCACGTCTCAACCAACGCGTTAAGTTTCAATTTCATTCTAATCGATTAACTATAATCGATAATACATAAGCAATGGTAGGTGACTGGGGAGCAGAAAATGATTAGGATATTGAAGTGGTCTCTCATTACAGGCCAAATGATGAATAGGTTTAGTACGTACTTTGTTTGGGATGGATTCACGAATATTTTACTTTTGCCTGTAAATTTTTCATGTGTATTGTTGATCCCCTGATAACTATTTTGGAGATGAACTGACTCTAACAGAGCCTAAGCACCAGCATGAACGGTCTAAAGAAATCTTACGAGATCTTAAAAACTACGAGTCTAAAAATTATTAATCACATCAAAGAAACCCTAAATACATGCCGTCTCTACACAAGAACGTGCAGCTAATAGTGCAGCAGTAGTAAAAAGTTATTGAATCGATGAGACGGATTACAAATTTTTTGTATTACACAACACTGCCCACTGTAGTTGAATTGTACACATTGCGGTACATCCGTATTTTCTTGAACATGTAAGCTTCCCATGCTTCACAGACAACTGCATGCGGTGGTTACTCTGATATTCACAGCTTTTTCAACATTTTTGGTAAATATGAAGCGTTTGCCAGTAATCGATTTTTCATTTTTCTGTGCCTAAACATAGTTAATTGGATTAAACTGAACAAGTTTTCTTCTATTCATTTTCCGTCGGAAATGAGTATTTTGCGAGTTATAGCGGTAAATGACTTACCGCAACTCTAGTGTTTGAAGCGAAAAAAATTCGTCGAGCGCGTCGTATGGTAACACTGCAATGGACGCTCCCTTCCGACGCGCTCGAATGCTCTAGCGCATTCCCGCTATCTAAGAATCTAAGACGTAAGTTAACATACCATTAACTATAACTCGTTTTTTGGGGTGGTAATTTCTACTGTGTTATTAACTAAAAGATCCTAGAAGTGGGTTCAGGCTCCGCAAGCTCCGCGGGGTGAGCTAATATTAAATTACGAATTATTCAAACGTACTCTAACAGCTCAATCGCGTGAAAAATAAAACCTACCGCTCTAACTCGTTAAATACTCATTCGCCGCAAAAAGTGTATAGAAGAAAAGTAGTTCATTTCGATGTTATTCCCATGATTCAAGCAACAAATAATCGAAAATCGATTAGTAGCTGTTTATTCAATCGCATTCATCATCGAAGACGAAAATTAACATATCGCTATAACTCGTAAAATACTCATTTCCGACGGAAAGTGCATAGAAGAAAACTTGTTTATTTCGATATAATTACCTATGTTCAGGAACCGAAAACTTAAAAATTGATTACCGGCAAACGCTTCACATATACCATATTTTTCCACTTTTTCAGTTGCGTCTGAATAAGATGTGCGCGAACTTCATCTGACATTTGCCTGATGAAGTTCGTGGTGAACCAACCTAAGAGCACATTGAAATGATTTTATTATTCGATGAGGTGATTGTACCGAGCCCCGTACCATTATCCAGATATTAGTGAGCTTCTGAGAAACGTTCACGAAATGAATTGTAAGAAATGACGTGAACAATTAATGCTAAGTTTCCAAACAAATATTCAAGCCGAGTATTTCTTCCTGCCACTGCAATTCTGTAATTGGGGAGATGGATGGAAATCCATCCTTTCATTTTATATTTTAGATATGGGAGTGTAAATGCGAATTCGCGATACCAATCCCGTTAAAAATGTCAATCCCGTCTCTTTGAAATCGCCGCATTTGGGCCACGGGAGATTTTTGAGAACTCGTACGCGATCAGTGATGGAGCAGCTGGCGGGAAATCCAGGTCGCAGCTCCGAGTTTCACCTTAGAACGACTGCCACTCAAGCCCCTTTATCATAGCGAACAATTATTGTTTCAGAGTTGGTTCCGCTTCGCATGTCAAAGCTTATTTTACATCCTGGATCAGCGATTCATCTCGATGCTACAGTTGAAAAGTCTCAGCATGAAAATTTGTGTTCATATAACCGGCAGCAGTACATTTTGACTTATAAATTCTTGCTCATGTGGAAATTGGCAAAGTGAATGAAACTAAGAACTCACGAGCAATAAAAATACGCAACTGGTCAGAGTATAAGGAATAAAAACTGCAACAGCATTTAATAGTTCAGTACTCGAAGATTTTTCGATGAATTAGGGAAGCGCTCAAGAAATGTAGATGAATTCAATATCTGCACACTACATCCTTAGCAACACAGTTTACACTAATTTTGAGGCATTTCAGTTTAGAAAAAATTGGGGAATTCCCCAAGGCCAAAAGTTGCGCAACCGTATGATATGAAAATATCGATTTATCACAAATTTTTGAGAATTGTTTTATGTTTCGGTAACAACCATTTTTTTCTAGCACTTCGCTGCAAAGTCGACCACATGACTTTCAAAAACCGGTAGTTGTCCCCTCTCACTCTCCTTTCAGTAAATCTCGAAATGGATTTTTATTTGAAGCATTTTTTTCTGAACCCTCTTTCCAATGATCCATACGTTTGCGACAGGGTTCAACTCGGGACTCCGAACTTGCCAGTCCATCAGTCTGATCCCTTTTTCTTCACAAACGGTTATAACTTTCCTAGCCTTACGACAAGGTGCATTGTCTTGCATGAAAATGGTGGGTTGAGAAAAACTCCGGCGTAATTTTTCAGGTCAAAATTTTCTTTGCCTTACGATAAGGTGCATTGTCTTGGAGGAAAATGGTGGACGGACAAGGACTACAGCATAAGTTTCGCCCAACATGTAGTTGACGAAGCTGTTTATATACTTCTGCAATAATCCATCCATGCAAAAAGACACTGGTACCCACTTCAGTTGAAGGAGCACCACACTATCACGTTTTCCTTCCCAAACTTGACTATTTTTTGACGCTTCATGGGGATGAAATTTCATTTGTTCTGCATCGTGACAAATTTTACCGTCACAGCCAAACACGATGAACTTCGACTCGTCACTGAAGCGAACTTTGTCCCATTGTGCATCAGTCCATAGAGCAAGCTACGTCAAAAATCGTGATGGGCCTTTCTCTTATTCTACAAAATGAAAGGCATGCTGGCTGGCACTTAAGCGTACGATTCTACTTTTTATAACCTAGAAGAAACTGTTTTTCTTTAGATAATATTCCCTGCCTCTTGACTGACCTCGCCAGAAATTGATGACGCAGTACAAAAAAATAACGATGATGGCGCAAGATTTGTTATAATGGCTACAGCCATTACAACAATATTAAAATTGATCACGTAAAATATAGAAATACTAAAATTTCTAGTATTACTATTTTAAAGTTACCATATTAAACATGCTAATCAGACGAGGAATAACATATTAAAATTTGCATGCAATACGTGCGATTTTTGTAATTGCCCTTTTTTCGATATAATTCACTTTTTCTCCCTAAAATTCATTGAAATAATTTACTTATCTGCAAGAGACAAAAGCTCTCTGAGTTAACATCGCAATTTTGCTTGATGATAGCACCCAAAATTTCCGGGAGATGTCTATAACTCCGCGGAAGTGTGTTTAGGGTTTTGTAAAAATTTTGCATGCTGAATAAAGTATAAAGTGTCAAAGTAATTTTTATATTGTTTCTTTATCTTTGACACCGGCATTTTCAAATTTATTTTTTAAAGTTAAATATTGTGTAGTAGTCGTAAATTGTGTCACTATCATCTAGTTTATAAGTAGTGTGTTTATCCACATATCTTGAAAGTGACTTCATAACTCATTTGATATGTTTGAGTCATGACCTAACTAGTGCTTTCATTGTATTCGTTTTTTTATGATACGGCCCCTACTGTATTAAGTTCCAGACTAGATTGAGATGATAAGAGGCAACGTCCACCCAGGTTCTATAAACTTACATCTGATATATCATTATGTTCAGCACAATATTTGGAAATCAGTTCTTCCTATTAACTGAAAATTGCATGGAAATCAATACTTGTTTAATGGATCAGGTGTCTGACCTTATGGCAGAAATGAACTACACTTCAGAAAGCAAATAATTTGACATCGTTCTTTCAGGACGCGTAAAAATAAAAAACTTTCGTACAACCCCACTTGTTTTGAACGTGTTTTGATGGATTAAAAGAAAATCAAAGGTAAACAGATTGATTTCAAAACGTCTTAACTTACACCATACACGCTTCAGTCTTTAGACCTATAATGGATATAATCGTGGATTATGTAGCACTGCATACCAGTACAGATATGAAAATGATCCTAAATCCCGTATAATCAGGTACCAGCCAATTATAGGGAAATGAACATGATTTACTTATTATCGCATGCCAGACCATGATATGGAAACGAACAGGCATCCGAGATCATCAGGTACATTACGAGAATGAACGTATATCTGCCCCCACCACGCACCAGCCCATACCGCATAAATGAACGGTTTCATTTGTCATGCTCCCAACGGCCCGTCTCTCATAACTCAACTATGGAATGCAATTGCTATCGATATGCAAATGACACTCATTATGGCGCGATGCTCGGGCATCCAATGCATTGCCGCCGTCAACGCCAGTAATTCTACTGCAATGACTTAATGGTGGGCTGCGTGTGGTGGCCTTCTGATATGAATAGTAATTGCAAATATATGGTTTCCCATAGCAATGATTAGTGAGGAGGGTGCCATGCGGGCCGTCGATGCTGTTGCTTTCGCATGAGAGTTAAGCCAGCCTTTTTATTCATGGTCGAAATTCGGACTGATTACGTAAGGACTATAAATTAAAGGCGGTTGTTGTTTAGGAGGTAAAATAAGTCGAGGGAATCAATAAAAGAGTTGTTATGTCGCACCTACAAAATTTAGCATCGAAAATATTTCTTGCGCAATTGCCGCCAAAAATTGATAGGTTCATGCAATAATTAAAAATGAGAGTATGAAATAAAAAACTTTTAAGGATTTTACGGAAGTTCCAATGTGGAAAAATTGCCAGAATAAATTTTACTAAAATTAGTGATCGATGAGTTTGGACGAAATGATTTGAGTTCGGGATTCATGTTATAAAAATGCGGTATTTACTGCGGTGCACTTTTTCTTTTTCTTGGATATGAATGAGTGCAATTAAGCTTTTGTAACGCGCTTATCGAATAGAAATTAATCAGCAAGTAAAGCTGCTTGAACAAGCATGCGTACGAGCTTCTCTTCATATTTCAGAACCACATTGCAACATCCATCAGGACTAAGAAGTCATCAGGGACTCTGGGACTCAAGTAGTTTGGGACTCAAGAAGTTTGGGACTCAGGTAGCTTGGGACTCAAGTAATTTGGGGCTCAAGTAGTTTGGGACTCAAGTAGTTTGGGACTCAAGAAGTTTGGGACTCAAGAAGTTTGGGACTCAAGTAGTTTGGGACACAAAAGAGACAGGAACATAGAAGTATTCAGGGACTTGGAAGTAGTTAAGGACAAAGAAGCGTTCAAGAGCACAAAAGTAGTGACACACACAGAAGTAGTGACACACAAAGAAGTAGCGACAGACACACAAATAGTCAGGGACTCAAAAGTAGTCTGGGACACAATGTACGCCAATACATGATGAGAGACTATGGTACAGAACTAGGAGGGTGTACGTCGGAGTAACAGAGTGATGCTCCAGTTTCAGTGTAGTTCGACTTTAAAAAACTAGTGCAGAGTCAAAGCAAACAATTTTCCAATCGAAACAATTGTATTTTAGAAACAGTATATGTACGTAGTACATATAACATTTCTTATAATTCACTGTCAAATTATCTTATTCTTTTATCCTAGAATTAGAGAGTTATTTTCAATAGGCTAAAGTTCAGTTTTATGGTGTTCTAGAGAGTATTCCTCCCTATCTTACATCTGCCCATTAGCAAACTAATGTACTGTGGGTACCTTCATCTATATTTTCCAGTATTTCAAACGTATCACGCAACGATAAATTTGCTTGTTGTCGTTCTAAATTAGTTGCTATTATTATGGGTAAATTGACTGTTTTATACGTGTTATATTTGAATCATATGCTGTAAGATAGAGGGAATAAAAAATTAAGCAATTCAATGGAGCTTATGAGGATAATGATAATTTAATATTATCCAATGCAACGTATCGTCATAAAAATGAGAGTAAGATTTAACTTTCGAATATGTTTCAATTGAAGAAGAAGTTGTTCATATCCGAGACTGACCAGTTCTAGGAAGTCCCAATCGGAGCGCGTTCCAGTGTCAGGGGTTCTGGTGCATCGCAGAAGGAAGCGCGGAATCGAAGCAATTGTCAAAACAGTCGCGAGGCACTTGCATTGAATTTACATTAGGACGCCTAGGGTGTAGGAAAGCCATCGAAAAAGATTTGATAATTTATTCCGACGCATTATTCTCACATAACGTTTAAACTACATAAAGAAAAGTAATCTTATAGCAATATAGAAAACTTTCTGTTCTGTTTATTGTCAACGTTTTAATGAGAGGTTAGCGACTGTACTTTTCACGTTAGAATGCAAAAAATACAGATCATCTGACTCTCATGATGCGTAGAATTAATAATGACGAGCCGAGAGCGTTGACGAGCCCAATATATCAGGGTACGTAGGGTAGCCGCCGCGGCCACCTCAACGGTGGGGCAACGCCTAACAAACGCAGTCCCTGTCGCACATCACCGCACAATGAAGAAATTATCAAACAATCTCTAAAAAAACTTTTCCACAAGCATCAGGAGTGCGACATCTTCAGTGGTTTGAATGGCTGTCTTCTAATAACAGCAAGTAAGCTAGCCGAGTGACAAATTTGTTTCCCTACATTTTGATATTAAAAAACTATTTTTTATGTTGTAAGCGGTTCTAAATTATATTATAATTTTTACTTCATTAGGTATCCACGTCAACAATTGAAGATTCGTCCTCATTAGATCAGTGAGACAGTATTTGAAATCATTTTGTTTAAACATGCTATGTCGTCAAAATTTCATATGCGTAATTAACTGGATTGTAGATTAATATAGTAACAAGTTATGTAATGTGATAGAAGGGCGAACACAGCACAGAAGCACACACTTATTTAAATTTAAATTGCAGCTTACATCTATATATTAATACGCTTAAAACTAAATTCGTGGGTAACGCTCTACATCTAATAGGCTTGATGGGATGGGTGAGTTAGGGGCGGGTAAATTATTATTATTAATTATTATTATTAAATTATTAAATAGTAAATTATTATTATTAATTATTATACTAATTATTATTAATTATTTTTTATTCATTTATTTTTAAATTTTCAATTTTTTTAAAACTTTTCATTTTTTGTAATTGTTATTTATTTTTTAATTTTTTATTCATTCCCAATTTTCAATTATTTAATTTTTTTTATTTTTCTTTTTTATATTTTTCATTTTTTTTCTAAATTTCAATTTTTCTTATTTTTTCTTTTTTTCATTTGTTCCAAATTTTTTATTTATTTTTTTCATGTTTTTTAATTTATTTTTCTACATGTTATTTTTTTATTCATCATTTATTCATTTTTTCTCTATTTTTGCATATTTATTTTTGAATTATGTATAGGTTGTTTTTATAATTTTTTGCAATTTTTTATTCTAATTTTTATGTACCATTTTTTTAAATATTTTTATCTAATGTTATTTTCCCCCATTCCTCATTTTTCTTTTATTTTTTAATTTTTTCAGTTTTATTATTCTTTTATTTTTCACAATTTTTGAATTTTTAAATTTTTGTATTTTTATTTTTTACTTTCTCTTCGTTAATTTTTTTATTTGATGATTTTTCAACATTTTCAATATTTTTGTATTATTTTTTCAATTTTTACGTTTTTTAATTTTCAGTTTTATCACAATTTGTTCTCAATTATCATTTTTTTAAATTTTTTATATTTTAAATTTTTTTATTCATTTTAAATTTATAATTTTTCTAATTTTTTTTTATTTTTTCCTTTCTTTTTATTTTATTCAATTTTTTTTGTTTATTGATACTTTATATTGTTTTTTGTTCATTTTTATTTTTTTCATATATTTTTGTTTTATTTTCTACAGTTTGTTCAATGATATATTTTTATTGATTTATTTTTTAATATCTTCGTTTTTTATTCTAATTTATTTTTATATTTTTATTCAATTAAAATTTTTTATTTCAATTTTCTCTATTTATTCATTTATTTTTCTTTTTCATTTGCTTTTATTTTTTATTTTCTCTTATTTTTTTATTTTTCTTCCGTTTTTCTTATATTTTTTGAAACTTTGCATTACATACAAATTTGATTTAAAATTACAGTAATTATTTCAGGAATCTTTCCGTATCAAAGAATTCCAATTCATTTGCTTCATATTTGCTTCATACTTCAACCTTATATGCTTGAAAGTGAGTTAATTATTGAAACCGTGTAATCCACACGGATTTCTACTCATTATTATGAAGGCGCCGTGAGCAAATTTTTTAACGGTTACACGTTTTTTATTTTTGACATATCAGTATAGCTTTGGTTGGGGCAGGTTAGGATATGTTAGGTTAGGGTAGGTTAGGTAGGTTATGTCGACGAAATTTTTTACGGGTTGATGCTTTTTATGTTTTCCTAATTATCAGGATAGCTTCACTTAGGATACGATACGTTGAGATAGGATAGGTTAGTATTTGTTAGTTTTGGATGAGTAAGGTTAAAACATGTTATGTAAGAATTTGTTAGGTAATATTGACCATTTTTTTACGGGTACACCTAGCCTTAGGATGACGTTGGTTAAAGTTAGGTTAGGATGGGATGTGTTAGGTTAGGATAGATTTTGTTAGCATATGTCACGAGACAGGATAAGGATATGTTAGAATAAGGATATGTTAGAATATGTTATGTTCAAATTTGTTAAATAATGTTGACGGAATTTTCTCACGGGTCCCCAAAGCTTATTGATGACATTGTCCGTGAAATTTTCACGGGTCCTGCTAGTTGCAATAAATGTGAGTGTTTTCTCTGAGGGTAAGAAAGAGTTTTCTATTCATTGGAAAGAATGATTTCACTGCATAGCTGTGAAGGTGAACCTGCGCTGACGTGATAATGGAAGCAAATGTATTGTTTAACTACACAATGGTTCAGGCCAACACTATTCCATTCAAATCTTTGTTAAGAAAAGCCTAAAATGTTCTGCTTAGCTGAATGAAGGCTATCTGATTTTAATATTTCATTTCTTATCAATTATCTCAAAACGTGCGACACAACAACGTCAGTGCACACATTTTTATCTACTTTATCTCTTGGGCGATTATTAAGACACTTTAATTTAGAATGTCAACCAGTAACTTCCATCACTAGATTATTTTAATTTTTCCAAAGATTCACAACTGTATTGGTAGCAGCGAGTGACTGATGGTCGGTAGATGGATCTGGACTTCTTCGTTAGGTTACTTTTTCTTTATCTGTTTCTTAGAAGAAATAAACGGTGTTCTTGCTAGGAGGCGTAAAGACTTGCTCTAGAGCTTGATTTAAAAACCGCAAGGGTGAAGTAAAGTTGCACTGAGCTGGTCGAGGATCGCTGTGGGGGTGTTGGAATACGGTCCTCAAAAAGCCTTACGTATTTCGGCATTTCTCCGCCGAACAATGTAGATAAAAGCACTGTTCTAATTAGCCTCGCTTAAAATGGCCTAATTTATGTTTAAAATGGCCAAATTACGAAAGAAATTAGAACAGCATGAGGAAAGTAGCATTGATTGTCCTGCGGTGATCTTGCTGATTTTGTGCTGAAACCGTAGCAAATCTCACGAGATGACACAGCTTGTGAACGTGATCTTGAGAAAGTAAGAATTGATCCTGACTCCGATAAAGCGCGAACGGCACGCAAGCTCCAGATTCAACGAATCGAAGTGGAGCGTAATTATAGGTCCCCTCAAGGCCTCTCCTCACGTAAAACGGCTCAAAAACAGATGTTTCCTGTTTATAACGTAGGCGACGACATGAGCTCTTTTTTCACACGTTTCAAGCGCATAGCATCTCTTTTGTATGTGGAGGAATCATCTCGCGCTTTGAGCTTAGGCGGTCTCGGAAGCGGCCGAGCTGTTGACTTGCCCTTGTCTCCAGAGATCACAGGCGATTATTCACGACTTAAGAGAGCGTGATGGCTGGATTTTGCAAGATTCCGGAAAGCAGCTGCAGGACGGATTTTAGAGCGGCACATATTTTTACTGATGATACCTACGATCTGTTTGCAATAAAATTAGGAAGTTTATTAGATTTTTGGACTGAATCGTACGGTTTACCCATGACGTTTGAAGATTTGCGATCCCTAAGTTAATGGACCAATTTCTGTCATCACTGTCACCTGAACTACGAGCATCCGCAAGGAAGAAAAATATCGCCACACTGAATGAGATGATCTAAACTTATGGGAAGATCTTAGTGCTTCAGGGACTCAAAATATGAAGAATTTGTCTCGTGACCTTCTAAATGTTGAACTTAGAGTAGCCAAAAAACTGGGAAACCCCGCCAACACACTTTCGAAAAGCCACGCCAGCTTAGAAATAGGTCATGTTAAGCGCAATTGTCTGAAATCACGCTAGATTGGCGATGTCCAAAAGTGCCAGTGCTTGGAGAGACCGATCTGACACTAATGTTGATTATTCGTTCAGTTTTTGCCTAAGAAAACTTTCCTTGCCACGTCATCCCGTCCATTAATCACATAAACTGTGTGCACCACCAACACAACGGCCGAAGTGTATTTCTTGGGAGTAAAACCTATGCCAACGGTGCGGTGAACGGTGCTCTCGTGACAAATTTTCGCGACACGGGCTGCAATGGCGTCATTGTCTCAGAAAAATTAATCTTCGATTGTAACTTGAAAGACAATCCAAAAGTCTCAATTTATAACCGTCTATGGAAGTGAAATTTCTCCCTCATAACAAAGTGTTACTTTGCGCTCCGGATACTTCAATAATTGGGAGAAGGCCACGTTTCTTCAATTCCATTGTTCCGTGCTTCAAGGAAATGTTGACTGAATGAGATGTAGAAGTAAACAGCAGATTTCCTAAATCAGCAATCGTCCCAGTAGACGAAGAAACGTGTTGTGCACGTGTTGTGCCTGCTTTTTCGTCCAGAAAACTTCTGCGTTGCATCCTTGATACCCTTCGACGTAGAGCCGGAGCATTTCGTAGAGTGGCAGCGTGAGAGTTCCTCCTCAAACGTTATTAGCAAGAAAGTAGATACTGGTAAATCAATGGTAGGAAAGAGAGATGGTTCTCGATGAGTTTATGTAACTGTTGCAATTTTACTTATAGTGCGTTCACCAATGTGAAATCTGGGATCGGGAAATTGTTCGTAATTGTCCTAGCCAAGTGCCGTCCATTGGTGCTAGAATATGCTCATGTCTCTTGCTGGTCATTTTTTCCATAGAAAGACTAAGGGGTGTGTCATATTTTTTCTTGCCTTAGAATGTCAAAAGATATAAGGTATTATTGCCGATGCTGCAATACTTGTCAGACTTTGTACTCGAGGTAGAGTCAACCCCACTCCTTTGGTCAAGATGCCCATCGTCATTGAGTCCGTTGGTAGAATCAGCATGGATATCGTTTGCCTTCTGAATTCCATTTTCTCTGAAGGCTATAAATATATTTTGAGTTCAATAGATTTTTCGACATGATTCCCGGAAGCTGTCTCACTGAAGTCTATAGATTCAATTTCTGTGTGGGAGGCCTTATTGAATATATTTTCCAGAATTGGAATATTGAAAGAAATGCTTTTTGATCGTCGCTCAATTTTCTTCTCATCTGGCAGGCGAGCTGAATAGATTGTTAGGAGTGAATCCATTTTTCACTTCCCCTTACCACCCTTAGTGTAACGGCTGCATTGAAAGTTGTCATGCTGCATCGAAAGCCTCGTTGTACAAACGTCAGTTAAGTATAGATAAAACCAAAGAATGACACAAATACCCTACCCCGTAATGTTTACTTTTCTGATAGGTCGGGGCTTTCTGCTGTCGAACTTTTGTAAGGCCGCCCTATTAGAGGCCCACTTTCTGTAGGGAGAGATTTGTGGCACGGTAATTCGTTACCACAGAACAGCGTTTTCTTTTCCAGTACGTGATAGATTTTCAATCAAAGTGAGAAGAGACGGATAAAATAGCCGCTGAGAAATCTGATGACTTCATTTATATAAAAAGCATATTTGGTATCAAATAGCAAAAGCGTTAATTTCTTATAGGAATGAAGTACTCGTCCTGCTCCCAGATAACAGGCAAAGGTCGTGGAGTAGCCCTCAGAAAATATTTTCATCGAAAATATTATAAATATTATTAGGCCTTATGAAGTAAAGTACGTGGTAAACGTGAGGGACCATCATAAGTTTTGACGTAAATTTGCTAAAACGATATTTCCGTAGAAAATGAACTAACTTAAACTCCACTAAATCTCAAGAGTTCTCTTTCTGCAGGGTTGTCCAAAACTGTTGATGACAAACTGCAGGACCATGGCTCTGACATTTGTCCTTTTTTGCCGGAGAAAAAGACACGAGTTAGAATTACATACTTAATAAAGCTCATCTGAATGAACCGCACAATATTCGTAATAGGTGTTCATCCTTTTCTTACGTTTTTTCAGACTTGTCTGTGCACACGAATAACGTCTAATAGGATATAACCTAATTATTGCTAGACTTCTTATACCCAAATTATACCCTCTACCTGTTCACCTGAGACCGTATTTTGAAAGGGAAGTTGAAAACCTGTTATAGCTAGGAATCATTCAGTCATCCGTGTTTTTACTCTCTTTCTCAATAGTCACGGTGCGAAAGCCAGAGGGCTCGCACTGCGTAACTCAACATTATAAATAATTAAATTCCATCAAATTCGGTCGGTAGCATGGAAGAAGTCATTGATAGATTCGCGGACAGTAAATATTTTACTAAAATTGACATTACTAAAACGTATTACCTAATTTCCTTTACTGAGCAGGCTGAAAATGAATATCGTTTCAGACGCACAATTTTAAATGCGTGATGGAGTGTACCCACGTGCCTTTTGACGCAGTGCGCGACTCAAATTTCATTGGTGAGAATAGTGCAAGACGAACTAAGCCAAGTCTTCCTATTTCCATGACATATTCATCCATATTGAATCGTGAGAAAAATACCTGTTGGCCTTTCACTCGATTCTAGATCGATCGCCTGCAATAACATAGTCTTACGGTTTGCCGTGGGAAATTTAAATTCGTGCTTTGTCATGATGATTTGGTGTGTAAGCCAATTATTTGGTATTCGTCTTCTGCTACAACAAGATGCATCCAAATAACTTGAAGTTAAAGGTGTTGACGGAAGTAAAGGCCCCCTGACGATGAAGAAGATTCTTCGGTCCTTCCTCAGATCGGTATAATTTTAGCGGAAATTCAATCGAAATGTTGCCACGTCGACTGCTCCAGTGACGGATATGATGAAGAAAGAACAAATGGAGACCTCAATCCGAACGAGTGGCTCCTTGTTTAACTTCAGCGCCATTAGCACTTCGCAGGCAACCTGAGTCACCGGTGGTCACGGAGGGTATTTTCATAATGCTGGTTATTGGCCAGTCACAAACTCAATTTTCATAAATAGTTAATCAAAATCAAATAAAAGCATGATTTATCTAGTTTTCGCTGTTTTCAAAATTGCTGACTGCAATTGACTTTAAATTTGGGTTGAATAATAAACGTCGGCTTAACTCAATGCGGTCAATGTGTTAAAGAGAATCTTTAACGTGAACAGTCTTCGTAGTTCTTACCCGTCGAATACTTTCGTGCTACGCACAGACATCAAACGTGACTGGGTGCAGTGCTGCTTCAGTACGAATGACACTCCTCCACCTACTGCGTATACGTCCGTGGGAAACTTTTCCGAAAGAGCAGCGTCGATCAGCTTAGCATTGGTGTTTGGAATTTATAAATTTATGTTTTACCTCATGAGTAAAGAATTCGTGTTGGCTGGTCACCCACCTTTGATTCATCTTTATAAATTTAAAGGTAACAATGACCGGTTGATGAGGTGGGCGCTGTGCTTACCGCTTTCGTATTGTATACAGAGCGGGCTTTGATAATGTCATCGCTGATTTCCTCAGACGCGCTTAGTGCCCTTCAGTTCCTCGAGAATACGAGATTGTCTAAATTTCGCTGAATTGTGTGGTTGATATCTTTATTTTCTTCGTCGTTACTATAGTTTCGTCGCTTCGGAAAAAATATGTGTTGGCAAAAATGTCATCGTGCAGATCCAGTACCACTAAACTTTCTTCGAATTTTTGTTAGACTTGAGAAGGAAATGAAAGCCTTTAAAGCGATGAACCAATTTTATTAAGCGTCGGCAACCTCCTGATGTGCCGGTATAAGGTTAAAACCCCACCAACATCCGCGGACCCACAATTGGCAGTCCAACGACTGGTAGAAGAGAATATACGGGCTGTAAGGCGCACCGTTACCAACGGATTTAGAAGTTTATAAGAGAAGATATTTCTGAGATGTTGGATATTTCCAAGAATAATTCAAATCTCTACGTAACACGCCTACAAAGCGGGCAGGCTTGGCCTCTATCACTACGACGGTGTTTCATTAATCAGCACAGCTCAGGCGACAGGATTAATCGTACAGGTGCGGCGGACAACCATAGGCGGACAACAATAGGGCTGGGTTAAAACGCGCAGTCTTGAGAATACATCTAAGTTATTCTAAAAGAAGAAAAGTTGTTAATTTATCGAATTTAACACCAATTATTACCATGGCACATAATTTCATATCGTTCAAGATATCGCATTCCAAGTTCAATTAAGAGTTACACTGTTGCACCGACCTTGAAACTTTAATGGGCTCATTTCAAGAGGCACGCAGTAAAGGCCATAAGAGGAAAAATAAACAAAGTTCAAGTATGAGATGACCTAGTACTTAAGTATTTTAATATTAAGGTAATAAGAAGATAACTTCTCACTAAGAGGGAAGTGGAAATTTCATATTATGCACTTTAGGCCAATATTAAGGCTAAGAACTCCAAAATAGTAGGAGTGTAAGTATATTCCTAAAGTAGGGCTAAATGCGGACTAGGCCTCTCGGTAAGAGTTATACAGGAGCTCAAACATGCAACGATAACGTAAATTAAACTTAACGAAAATCAAAAGAGTGGTCACTCAAAATGAGAAAGGAATTACGAAGAATCGGCCATGAACTTTACACGGTCTGCCCAGAAGCACTGCCTCTACCGCTCCGCACACCAAGCACGTTAATTTTCAAAGCTACCTTACTTTTTTCTTTCTATGAAAATTTAATTTCTAACACTTTTTTGAGAAAAAAGTTCTTGAAAGGAGGTACGTGTGTCGGTAGATGGATCTGGAGTTCGTCGTTAGGTTACTTTTTCTTTATCTGTTTTGTGGTCAAAAAACTTCTCTCTAGAAGTATTGCGCTACCTACCCTTTTGCCCCTCAATTGATTAGCTTCCGTTTGAATCAGTTACTTTGCTTGCGCGTAAGTGAACATCAATGTCGTAGTCCTTTCATGTGTAGTCACCGGCTACAATTTATGTTCTGTTTGATCATAGGTCTCACGAGCACCAAACCCTCAAGTTAGATGGCACAGCTCAGTTTGTTAATTTATTTCCTTGGGACAGTTATTCATTTTGTGGCACACAGAATTTGATTGTCTTTGTTTCCATTCAACATTCGAATTATACACGACTATTTTATCTAAGATTATTTAAACTGGTCGTTAAAAAGGAATTTCTCTCAAAGAAACTGGTTTTCAAGCGTCCTACGTCCAATTAGGTATTACGAATTCAGTGAAAATTTCTACCCTAAAAAATATGCTATCATATTTCACAGGCTTGGAGGCAACTAAGAAAAATTTGAACACAATTTTCAGGCGTACTCTCTGTGCTACGCAGGCTGAACATTTCTAATAAGGAAGGATAATCAGTTATTCAGGAATAGAACTGCTCATATTTCGTTGAAACCCGGTAGTAAGTAGAAAACTGTGTTTGAATTCGGATGGAAAATAACTATAAGTCATCAAATTGCCTATAGCCATGTCTGAAGCTATTAGTGAAGCGATTTGAAGTTCTAGGTCTTACAAAAACTTACAAATCACTTTTACGCAATACCAACTGCCATGGTTAATCAATGGAAGCCATTCCCTGGAAATAAAAACTGTCAAGGTAGATCAGAAATAGTAACCACGACCCAAACATTTATTAATTTTTTCTACGATGCAAATTCTTGGTACATTCAAGAAATCTTGCAGAAATAATTAAACCTGTAAATTTCAAAACCTTTTTCGCACTGCAGAGCTCTGTGAATATATTACTCTGAACAAACGTGGATCATCCAGATGTCGAACACAACGTAATGTAATTTGGCCCAAGTACAAATTTAGTTTTTTCCAAGTTACCGAAGTACATGTTCAAAAATTGAAGAGAGTGCATATAGAAAACCCCTTTTTCATAAACAGAGCTTGCTCATAGGAGGAAATAATATTTGTTCTGTAGACGAGTTCTTATGCAAAGAGAATGAAAAATTGATAATCCGGGGTTATGAGAAATCTGTTCATGATTGTGCCTATCCGCCAGTGAAGCTTCTCGGAGATTTTCAAATCTCTACCGCGCGTGGGGGCTAGAAGGCAAAGTTCACTTTTACTGCACACTATTTGTAGCTGCAGGGCATGCAGGAACTCATTCCCAAGTGGTTCTCATCGTATCGAGTCCCTCAGCTACGGTGCAATGTGGATAACCACGTTTTCGCACATGCTGTACGTTAGATAATTTTTCCTCTTCCTAGTCCACATTAACTGTTTTACATTATATTTAGGCGAAGAGAAATCAACGGAATGAAGGAATTTTATATGTAGAAAGAGAAAAATTAAAAAAATTGTGTGCTAGACCCATCTGTAATTTCATACACTAAATGAATCGCATTTCTTATTTGTAACACGTTTTGTTGAGACGATGAATTATTAAGAAAAATTGTTGCAATAACACGTAGGTGAAATTGTGAAAGAAATTTGTGATCATTTGATGTTGATGTAAGCTACACTACGTACATTTTTTCCAAAACCATGGCTTTTAAATTTCTTGCACGCGAAATGTTTTTCTAGCACTGTATTGCAAAAAAATCAGAACTGCATTGCATAGCCCTTGGGAATAAGACACATAGTCTGATTAAAGTCAAAGTAACAATCTGTTGTTAAGTTACAAGCTTATTAGATTGAGAGTTACTAGGTTTATATTAAAAATTAAAACTAGTAATATAAATTCTGGTAAATACCCCATACTGAAAACATTTAGCCTACATAACATTTCAAATAATCTTTTTATGTTTACAGTCACTTCCGTTTCCGATCACGACCTGCCTCACGTAAGTACTTCATAGTCGTAACAGCCAAAATAGCCCGGATTCGTCTCGTTAAGCCCGCAGTTTAGTTTCACCAATCTGAGTGCAGAACAAATAACAGGGTATTTGCCAGAAAAGTATTTTTGTACATCTTGAAGTTAACCTCTGTGGGGAAGGTAATTAAGACTTTGGTCCCCTCAAGAGGTGCGTTTCGAGAGTTTCCTGATATCGGAACAAGAGATTTGCGATTGAAATAAGGCTTGGGAAGATCAATGGGATCACCACAGGTGTAAATTTATACTATAGAAAATTCAACATGTAATGTTGAAAGTAAAAATAATGACAAATATGCCATCATACTTCCAGCTACATAACCAGTGCTTCATTAAACTGAAACCCCAGAGCTGGTTTACGTTCAACTACCCCGTCTAGAAGTGACAGAAAAGAAGCAGATTTTGAATTTGGGGATGATTCATTTTAGTAGGTGATGAAGTTATTCAGCATGAATGAGTGCCTTGGACGTATCTTTAAAGTTCTTGAGCTTCTAGCATCAAGACTGAATCAGAAAAACTTACTTGGACAATGAACAAAGGAATCGTATTTTCGAACTAGTGAAATATTATTTTTGCCATGCTCTCAAAGTGACAGCATGTACATAGCCACGACGTTCAAGGCTTATCGAAGGAATTAGGTATTCTAATCCACAATTCTACTGAATTAGACAGTTCATTGATGATTCACAGCGAAGTCTAAAGTGTGTTGTTCTCTAGGATGAAAATTTATTGGTGCAGTTTCATTTGGATATTCCGTTTGTTTTTCTGATGAACATAGAAACATACAGAGAGTTACGGAGTTGCTACAATAGCACGAACACCATCCAATGAATCGTGTTGTCTATGGCATGGTATGCTTCTTGTTGAGCAAGGCCTGTACACTAAGTTTGGCGGGGTATTGAGCAAGAAGGACAGCACACAATCGAATTCGAGAGAAACGTCAGGTTGAGATGGATTGCCTTTCAAACTCTAACCTCAAAGTTTGAAGATTTCAATCTCCATCTTGAACCAGTTATTAAACATTGTAAAAGCCAAAAGTGAGAGTTTTTACCTTAACCTTTCAATGAATTTACCAGCAGTAAACAAAGCCTTAATAAAAACAGACTAACTTTTAATGACAATAACATTTATGCATTTTTTTTCTTTCTATGGGAATTAGCAGTCCCAGGGGGAAATGTGAGGTCCCGAGGTCAGAGTTAGCTATTATGGGCCTTCGTTTTGTTGAAATAATTGTTTATTTGTTAAGGACAACTTTTTTTTGGTTCATTGCTGTCCTGTTTTCAGCACCTCTTACTTTCTTCTTCAAATTTCATCCTGTTTTTTACCCATCATTTTCAACTTACTGTTTCTAAGCGCACGAAATCCTGTGAGGGAACACACCTTCTAGATAGATATTCCACGTTCCCATAACTCCATACTAAATAGTGCCTTCATCCTTCCTCCCTTTGAACATCTTTGTTGTGGTATGGGAGTCTGAAACTAACTTATAATCAATCGAAAAATTATGCATTTTTTCAATTTTCGTTATGAAAGGATAGGTTTAACACATTCTCAAAAATAAGCAAAAATATGTATAACACAGTGCACGTCTAGTTGACTCATCAGAAGACAATTCTTTTGATGAAAATTTTGAAGTGATTGCAAAAAATAAGTTCCTCTTTCTGTTCAGCAGCGAAAAATGTCACCAGTAACTTACAGACAGAACTCAGAGCAAATCGAGTTCCTGGAATACGCGTGAAAGAAATTATTGGGTGAATATATACATATATATATATGTATCAATTGTTCTTGCTTTTGCTCAACAGCTGCTCCAATTTAAATAAGAGCTAAATAATCTATTCCTAAGTAAAAGTAATTTTAAGTCTTCACACGGATTATTAACATTCTTTCGTAACCCTCACGAGAAGCAATTTGCAACCGGTGCTGGTACGTTACACAGCACCCGTGCTCGCAAGGGCCGGATATTCAAACAATTTACGGTGCCTTGGCGCTACAACTGGTAAAGTTAAGTTCTCCCAAATCGACATGGATACGTTGCGAAAGGCTTTCCTATGTATGACTTTATATCACCCGTGTGACTTTTGTCATTCTTAGTCAACTTTTATAAACTTACAATGAACCTCCACATCTACAACATCTAAAATTTGGGCCTCCGAGTCATTGCTTTTGGCCGATTTTATGAGACAAGATTATTTGCTGGGCGATTATTAAGATGAGGATTTACAAAGCAGCTTGTTTGGTAGCAGGACGAGTCCGAGCTAACTGACTTCTACCGCGCCCCGTAATGAAGATTGAAGCCACTTCACGAGATGAAGAACGAACTGGGAACACAATTCTTCGGTGCTGGATTATGAAGGCCAGTACGCAGGCGCAAAACGTAGAGAAACGCAATAGTTGCGTCATAAACGGCAACAGAAACAGCCAAGAACGAGAAAACGGATGATTTAGGTACTTCGTGCAACAGGTGCTTATAATGTTTCAATTGCAGAAAGATTCTCATCCTCACTTATCGGTTTCAGGCACTGGTGTGACCAGCATGCTAGATGACTGTATTGTTAATTGTATTTAAAATTTAATGATGAGAGGGTAAGATGTGGAATTAGAGTCGATGAATATTTTTGAATTTCAGCCTTAACACCCTCAGTAGTGCCGCATTTCATTTGTTTTAAGGTCCCACATAAGCAAATTTTTGGTTGATGAGTAAAAAAATCTGATATGACTGGCTTTTGAAAGATAAAAATAAATAAAACACAACATTATTTAACATTTTACTGAAAAACTATCGGACTCCTTATATGTAGTTTCAACTTTTCAGCCCAGTGAAAGGCTAACATTATCAAAAGTACACCTGCGACAGCTCCAAAGTCTACACAGGAGTCGACTAATATTTTAGAGCAAAATGACGCTGTGGTGCAGGAATGGGAAACTTCTCCAAAAAAATTTCTTTAATAGTGTCAATCGAGGTTTTACCCGTCATTCTAAATTTCTATCTGAATTCCAAATCTCCCTTCCTCCCCTGAAACTGGTAGAGACACACGAGTCTCAATAATTCCACCCACACCCCTAATGCACCCATCACACATCTTCATCATAAATGTTAGACCTTTCTCGGAGGCGTCGCTATATCGCAGGCTTAAGAGAATTTCCTGGTTTACTATCACCTTGTCATGGTGAGTTATGATTTCCGCGCCCCAGAACTCTACTGCCTATACCAAAGTTTTTCGCTGCTCTAGATGTCACGACTCGGAAACATGCTCGTTTCTCTATAGCGACAAAAAGCGCTCTCACTATTTCAACCGACACCTCCTTGATGCGTAACGCTTCCTGAATCCCCTCCATCCATACAAATCTCTGTCACCCCCTCACAGTCTTTACCCACACTCCTGGCTCCATCACTCATTTCACCAATCATCTTTCCTTCATTCTCTCTCTCCACATCACCAAACTTCTTTCATGTTGTTAACTTTTCTATTCAATTCCTCAACCACACCGACGACCCTTCGAACGACTTCATTGCTCACTCCATCTAGACGAGTTACACCTACCATGTCTTTTCAGTACTTTATCTCAAATACATTCATCCTCGATCGCTTAGCTTCAAACACTACAGAGTACAATCACTGTCTTATGCAACCTGTTTTTTGAACTCATGCCTAGTCGTTTACATTTCACTATTTCTTTCAACGCCCTCTTCGTCTCATGACTTTTTCTGACTCCCGATTCACCTCTCCTCTGCAAACCGGCGGTAATGCACGCCCTGAAGTAATTAAAAGAATTCATTTATTTCCCATGCTTTCCTCTCAAACCACACATCCAGTTCCCCCAAATTTCCATGCCTCGAACTCGTTATAATCTCACTCGTTTTGATGTTTACTTTGAACTCCTCTCTCTCTTACATATGTACATCTCCGAATTCTGCAACATGTCTTTCCTGTCTCACTAACTGAATTTGCTGCTAAAACTGTATCATCAGGAAACAACAGCTGATTCAACTCATATACTCTTCAATCCGCTGCTACAAATTCAGCCTCACTTCATAATGTTGAAGTATTCACTTCTCTCACAAAACCAGCCATATACGTACATTTAAACAACCACGGTGACAAAACACATCCTTGCCTCAAGCCCATGGCAAATGCACTCCAAGCATGCACAACATAATTCCTTCATTGCATTTTCCAACCGAAATTTTAAAACCAGCATAAAGCCCTTGACTGTACTCAGTAATCTAACCACAGTCCATTATATTCAATCAACTCACACAGCTACTCTACCATGCGCGTTTTCACAGGTAACTCATGCATGGCTAACACTCATCCAGCCCTTTAGCAAAAAATTTTTCACAGACCTGCCGTACAGTAAACATCCGATCGCCCATCCTATACCTTGTCTAAAACCCCACTGTTCCTCCCTTACAGCATAGTCCGTACCATCTAGTTTCCTATTATTCAGTAATCTTCCTTATACTTTACAAACTATACTAAATTAACACGCTAATATCCCTGAAACTACAACACTGACACTTGATACCACCTTTGCTCTGGTACAAGGACACCACACATGCACTTTCAATTCTCTAGAACTACTCCCGTGGTGAAGCAGACTTCCGACAACTTTACTAACCATGCAGTAGACCTCTGCTTTATCATCTCTCCAATCATTTACTCATGGATCAGTTCACCCCTGGTGCCTTTCCTGCTTTCGTTCATTTTCACTGCTTCATTTCTCGTTACCAACCAACTAGAGCATTTTCCCCTCTTCTGCCTCTGCAGTCACTGTCTCGCTATCATTTCCAACATTCAATTGCCCTCCGTTAGTATTGTACCTTTAATATATTTTTACATCCATTTCTTTTATCGCGTCTTTCATCTAGCTTGCATTCCCCTCTCCTCAAAGCCTTCGTGATCTCTGAGAAATGCTATTCAAGAAATCTTTAAGCTTTACTTTTTTTGTCTTGCGACAGAATTTGGTATTATATACAACGATTTTGAAAGAGTAATTCATTTTTGGGTTATTGATTCAATTAGGTATAATTTCGTGCACGTTAGGAGGATTTAGATATTTACTCAAACCTCGTTAAATAAGTGCATGTGACTAGTAAGTTGACTTTAGAATGCCGGGCTTTGTTAGCTCAGCCGAGGGCAGTGGGAAGGAAGATATCAAGATATATACGGGTGGTTTGTTTATTTTCTCATACCTCGACCGTTCGAGTTTGCTCAGCTGTAGGTGGTTAACTTACAAATCCACTAGCGTATTGACTCAGTCAAGAGCAGTACGTCAAAATAATCGGCTGGGTTAATCGCTCAGAAAATAATTCCTGGCGCTTCATCCTAAGGTTGTGGCAGCCGCACAGAATCTCTATGTGGAATTTAAACGCTGAATATCAATGAAAACGAGAGCATTGGGCTTTGCCTTCCATCATGAGGGATTGCTCATAGTTCCCACCAAAGACGCCCTCGTGAAGTGTTAAACAATTTGTATGAATTTGTTGTAATAAGTGCTCGACGTGGTAGCCACTGACTCCTTGGCTTCCTGCCTGATGCGCTGAAGGGTGTTGATAAAATCAACATTAAAGCACTGATATTTCTACCTGAGTCAACAAAAATCGTTCCTCCGGTTCTGCCAACGATGCGTCCGAGGTTTCTCTTCGAACCAAAGCTGAGTGTTTTCATTTACTTCGGTTTCATTCATTTGCACTCATTTGTACATCCCTCAGGCTGTAGCGTGAATTTAGGAATCGCGCAGCATTAACTGGAAACTTTATGAAAGACAAATTGGGTTTCTAGTTGTAAACTCCTTTTCCTTCAGCTGTATTATTTCTTGTTTACTCTGAAAAAATTGTGATTATTGTTCTGCATCGCAACAACTGCCCAGTAGAAAATAATCAGGCCCATCTCAAATCTTTACGTCACCTTTACACAAATATGCATCCACAACACGACATTTCATTTCCTTTTTTACTGATTTTATAGTCCATCAATGCTCTACCAACCAATCCTCCACCATCCACTCCTATTCAAGTATACTTCGATATGTCTTAATTTTTACCGACGTATTTGCAAGTCAGAGCTAATTCTCATTTCGAATCTCCTTCTCTGCTCCCCATTAACATTCCTACGTGGCATCCTATACACATGCACCTACTACGCCATCCTCCATGCACCTCATCTCCTACTGCTGTATTCGAGTCCCCCATCAATGTAACAAACATATTTTTCTCGAAACCGCTCTCTAAATCACTGATAAGTTAATTCAAAAACATACAGCTTTTCGTCCTTATTTTTTCTTCTTTGCCCATTCGCCCATTAAAAATCCACATTTCACGCCTCAATTTATTTTTCAAACACAACAACTTCGATGACACCATTTCCTTTCCATAACACAGTTCCTTCACTCCTCTTTCAAAAGCACCCCCACACCTTTTCTTGCTTATCTTTTTCTCATTCCCGACCCTTCACCCTTCTTTCATCAATCCATCTCCCCTCCATAAACACAATTACCCTCCCCATTCATCGTTGTCACTCAACACATTAACATCAAACTTCCGATCTCCTTTTTTTTAGATTTACACTGCACCCAAGGATGCTAAAAATAGCTAAGTGGAGGGTTCAGGAGTATGTTAACTTTCCTGCCCCTGTTCCAAGTCTCGTTTTAACTGAGGAAGGAATTTAAAAAGGAGGGGATTCCCAGTTCCCTCGTAAAGCCCTTTTTAGTTGTCTTCTAAAACGAGCATGAGCTAAGCGTTGGTGTTCTTATAATTGCGAGTAGGAGGAACAGTGGGCTACCTCAATCAAGCTCCATCTCCACACGAGTAATTCAATTTTGTGAAAAAATATTGAGATTGAAAAATATTTCGTTCATGCGAAAATTTTGAAATTGTCACGCACGACTTGATAATTTCCTGTCTGAATCTAGCATTATTGATCCAACAGATCACGACTTGGTAATTTCCTGTCTGAAACTAGCATTATTGATCCAACAGATCACGACTTGGTAATTTCCTGTCTGAAACTAGCATTATTGATCCAACAGATCACGACTTGGTAATTTCCTGTCTGGAACTAGCATTATTGATCCAACTGATCGCAAGGAATAGCGGTATTGAAAAACGAACTTGATTACTAAAGTTTGAACCTGAAAACAAGCTTTTATATCCTGCGCGTGAAACCTTAGAGTTCCTTTAAACATTTGTTTTTTTCAGTGAATTTGAATATCGCAATTTTGGATGAAATAACGTGAAGTTTTCATGCTGTTTTAGTTTTTCAAATGGAATTTTTCGATGCTTTCATCTTTTATTGCTTCAAAATGCGTATCACAGCATATTCAGTGGGTGATAAAAGGCCTGTCTCTGAAACGACCAGAGTTTGGAACGATCAACAGCTGAAGTAGTACATTGCTGTGATAGCCTAGAACTTAGTAGCTGAGATAGTGAATGGCTTAGCTGGTCAATGACTGAGATAGTCAAAGGCTAAGTTGGTTATTAGCTAAAGTGGTCAATTGATGAAATGGTCAATGGCTAAAATGGTGCATGGTTGAGATAGTCAATGGCTGACACAGTTAATGGCGAAAACTTTCAATGAATGAAACAGCCAATGACTGAAACGGTCAATGACTGAAATGATTAATGGCTGAATGATCAATAGCTGCAACATTCAGCTGCCGAAACCTTCAATGACTGAAAAAGCTCATAGCTGAAACGGTCGATGTTTGCACTGGTCAGTGGAGGTTATCAAAAGCGTGATGATTTTTCTAAAAGCAAAAAGCTAAGCGTAAGGGGGGAGCAGGATCTTGGACAAATAATTTTGGGGCACCAAACATTAGTTTTCCGTAATCTTTTTATTCTTTTACTTAAAAACGGCGACTGAAACTGGCCCCCAGCTCAACATTTCGGGGAGAACCAAGGCTCCCGTGCCTCCCCCCTCCTCTGGATGAGCTACAGGATACAAATATTCTTTGAAGAACAGAACTGACACTCCACCGCCACCAACTGTAACTAAGCTGACGCTGCGAGACACCTCCAACCGCTCTCGACGCGTCGCGGTTTTTAGCTCGTTCATCTTCTAGAATTCCTGTAATGCCTCTACGGAAGTAGCAAACAACGTATCTCTAACTTATTTGAAAGTGAATAGTGAAGGAATACTGAATAATAATACAGTATTCATTAGGTTCATACTATCGTATCGTTTCTTCATCCACCATGCTTCATAAATTTTATCCGTTAATATCTAAAATTTTCGTATATACTTAGATTTGCATCTAAGATCAAAATTTGTGCACTTGGCGCATAATTATGGCTAGAAACATTTGAATTTAGATGAGCTACTTCCCAGTTGGCTACTCGGAGACAATAGAGGCAGTTTATGTGATGAGGACTGTGGTAAGAGAGCATCGTTGGTCATGACACACGAGTTCAAACAGTTTTTGAACATCCCGTACGAAAGATTCGGTGTACGCGTGCTCCGACCTGCGTTCCCGAGGACCAAACTTCCGAAGAATGAAAAAAGAGAAAATGATGATCGTTTCAAAGTATTTTCAGCCTCCAAATTCAAATTAAACACGCAAGGTTGTGATTGAAAATAGCTTCATGATACTGAGTTAAAAATGTATTTTAAAATATATTTTTAAAAACATATCTACATATGAATACCTATTGAAATATTAAGTTGTATCATATGAAGCTTTGGAGTAGAAATGAATAATACCAAGTTGTTTGAAAGTTTTTGGTATTTATTTGGTACTTGAGCGACTGATAGATGATATATTGATAGCTTTTGTCTGACGTTCTCCTAAAGCATGTGTTGCACATTTAAAGAATTTATTCGGATACATGTCTGAACGTTTCAATTGCTTCTTTTTTATTTGGTTATGTTCATTGTGAATAAAATTCCGAAATATTTAAATGAAAGATAGTTACTTCTTCTTTATTTAAGTGTGTTCATCGTGAATGTAAGGTTCTATATATGTAAATGAAAGATAAGAGGTGAATGAGGTGGATGTTGTAAGATACCACAATTTAAATTTTACAACTTTTAGTCTGTGTTGTGAGAAGTTTGAAGTATTTTCGTGAAGTGGAATTGGGTCATATCTGTTAACCAGTCTGGGTTACATCTTTTTAAATTTTTCATCGACCCGATCAATCAGCTAACAGAAAGTTGTTGCTGTTGTAGTTTTTCCTTGTTACAAAAATACATAACGAATAACCCCCTCAACAGAATACCGTGCATTGAGCATGAACTCTTTCGGGTGCAACGATGGTTATGGGTAGTGTTGCGGTGACTCATAACCATCGAATCTTGCTGTTCTATTGCTGCTATCGAAGAGTGTTCGGTTCTCATCAAATGAATTGAGTCGATGCAAAAAATGTTTCTTTTTCCTCTCGAGACAACAATGTAGAACCCTCTGTGGAGCACCTATTTCTCTGAATCTCACCAAGTCAACTTGGAACAAGCTAGTTTGTCCAATATGGAATTATTTTCTATCTTTCGTCGAGTGTCAAGAAACAGTTGGGCAAGATGTGTGGAGTTTAGATGATATTTTTCGGTCCGTTATTCTTGCTTATCGATTGACCATAGCATTGAAATTCTCCCTCATGACGTATGTCTTATTTTAATGCCCCTATATTTAATTAATTTTCAAGGCTTTCACTTCCTGGAGAAAATTTCTTCAACCATCTACAAAAAGTTTTGGTGCTGGAAAAATCGTTTCCAAAAACCCTTTGAATATAGTTAAGAGCGCGTAGAGGGAGTGTTAAGGCAGAGCTTTGAATATAGTTAAGAGCGCGTAAAGGGAGTGTTAAGGCAGAGCAGGCTGACCAGCCTATCAAACGCACATAATCGACCCTCACGTCCTTAATCCGCCGGAGATACGTCCTTGAATTTCAATTAATATGTTTCGTAGAGATACTGAAGCAAATATGTTCTCTTGCTGCAAAATGAAAAATTTTCTAGTATTTCAAATCGCATAGAGCAAATTGCTACATCTTCGGCGTGTATTCCGCAAAAAATGCGCGTTAGATGTGTGCAGCTTTGGGAACAAATTTCTTTACACTTATCCACATGTAGAAGAAGCAAAAACTTCAATTTTGGATAAAATATGTAGGACATCGTCAACTGTGCTTGATGGTCAATCTAGAGGAAGTACGATGAAATACTAGACTTAAATCTCAAGGATTCGTATTTCAAATGTAACATTCAAATTTGAAAATATGAGTAGACTTGGCTATTGGCTTTCCTCTATCTTCTACTATCGCCATTATTTTTGGATGATTTCATACGTAAATACGCACTGTTTCGGCTCATTTTAAACCTGCATTTTACTGAAGATATTTAGATGACAATTTTATTATTTTCTAGAGCGGACAATAATTATTTCAATACTTTATAATGCGTTTCATAATAATATTTACTTCCTGAGAGCAGCTAAAGTGGTTGATATACTTTCCGATGTCTGACGTAATTGTTACAGAAATAAGTAATAAATTTGACACTTCGATTTTTCACAAAGAAGCTCCCACGAGGTTAAAAACTCGTTTTTCAGAAGTTTTTTGCAGTAATTGTCACCTACATCCACAGAACATATGGGCATCCATGAACTTCCTCCTTATTTCATGGGGAAATAAATTATTTACGGGAGTTCAGAAGCAAACGGTTTCTCCTCGTAACTTTTGCACAAAAATTGAAAACTAGAAATAGTTTTATCAGAGCCATATTTGTTTTGCCCTTCAACTAAAGTTCCTTCTCCAAATACTTCTGTTGGAGGCCGCAGAAAATAATGAAGAGTGCCGTTCTGTGTAAACTAGAAAAACATTTTCGGTAAGCCATTCCCAAAATTTATTTTAAAGCAGAATTGAATCGTTCTTAAAACGAAGAGAAGCACCTGATGTGCTGATACGCGTTCTGTTGTGCGCAAATATACTTGTGACAATTGCCAGCAGTCCTACGCGGACAAAACCGCGCTTCCATTGCGCGAACAAGCATTTTCAAGCTTCCATTGCGTGTAAAGTTTTTCAGCGATAGGAGGCTTTCAAACACAGGGGAAAATTGACCTAGGTCCCTCAATTTTTCATTCAAAAAAATAGTATTAACGATGACCATCCATTTGAGAATCATAATTTTGATATTTTGGGTTCAACCGGCTGATCTTCCAATCAAAATTTGTGCTAATTTTTTAATTCAGTGTGTAGTTGATTGAATGCCACAGCAATTATATTGTTGATTGCTAATCTAACGCCTGTTTTTTCAGATAATTTTTTTAATTTATGGGTTTAACTAATCTTTTTAGATTAATTCAAGTTTATTGCCGGTGTTTATACCACATTTTTTCAATTGATCGTATGAAGGAGTATACTATAATTTTTAACAAAATCGCTACAATGACTCAGGTGTTCCCATCAAACTTGAGGTGTCAGAAAAGGCCAATGCCTTAAATGGTCAATAGCTGAGATGATCGGAGGCTGAGACGATGAATGGTTGAAACGGTCTTTTGCTGAGGTGGTCAATGGCTGCTATGATCAACGGTTGATACATTCAATGGCTGCTATGGTCATGGTGATGGTGAGACAGTCAGTGGCTGAAATGGTCTACCGCTGAGACAGTCGATCTCTATGATAGCATGACTGAGATGGTTAATGGCTAAATGGGTCACTGTCTGAAATGTTCAAAGGCTGAAATGGCACGACATTGAAACATGACGTGATCAGGCCTTACCCTTATAATCTGATTTAATAATCACTGAATGATATATTTAAAAAAAGTACTCCTGTGTTGAACAAAATTCAACCGTTGCAGATTAGTACAAAATAAAATATATTCTCGCTACCAAATTTCGTAAAGTTTATGAATCCCTCTATGCCAATAATTATTTATACTTGAGTAAAAGTTTTCATTTTGATTCGATTGCCAATAATGAGTGGGTTTTAATCGACAACGTAGAAAATTATTTTACCAATTCAACGAATTTAAAAATTATACTTGTGAGAATAATTTTTTCACAGGCTTCTCTTTGTAATGTTTTTTCCATCTGTTCATGAGTGCATCTGCTACCTAAAGGTCATCATCAAACTGCTGCTCCGAAATTAGATACTATTGTTCATAAACACATATACTCTCATGAAGTATAATTGTCCTGTTTGAGCATAACAATGCTGAAATGTTATGTGCTTCCTCAGCCAAATATTTTGACAACCTTATGGTTTTGAAATAAGGAAAAAAGATTTTATCATATTTCCCGATAAACGAGAAAAAGGGATACTTTTTTAAAAAAGTTTAGCATGAGTTTCAACACTCTGACAGTTAAAATTTAAGGTATTTTTTAGAAAAAATGATAGACAATGAATGTTGAAACCTCAATCGGTAATTCCTGTAAAATTGACGTGGGCTTATACATTTTACACAGTTGAAACCACGTCGCACGACACCTACTGTTAGTTATGATATAACTTGACTTCGTCAAATGCAAACAGTCCCGAAATAAGAACGCACGCATAAGCTTGCTCCAGCTTTACAGCATGTGGCGGCTCGTCGCTTCACTTTTTTTATCTCGGAAATCCAGGACTTGTTCTTCCTTATTTTAGTCAAGCTTTGCTAGTTGAGCAGGCGTAAAGTGACGTCTGTATGGCTGTGCGCAGCCGTAGCCGTCAGTCTCATTACGCATACAATGGAAACTACAGCCTTCGTTACGTCTATTGAACTCTGCACCATCCCCTCCTGTAAATAAGCGGGCTCAGGCCAGAGCTTGCAGCGAAGCCTGGTCATGCACCACATACAGTGTCGGCTTCATGAGGGCACTGACAGCGTAAAAGTTTTTGCGTCAGGATTGTAGAGAACTTGAAAACATGTACATGAAACAAGTAGTTGTGTTCGTACAGCTGTCATCAGACTACCTGATGTTGACATAATGTTGAATTATCTTAGTTTTTACTTTTACATTATCTTCTATGCACGATTCAGTCTCACCAGCTCAGTTATGACACTCAAAATGGTCCCAGGCTGGAAGTACTGTATAAGATTGGAGTACTCAATCATTCTCGTTTGCACGAGGGCTCATCCTGCCAAAGGTGCACGGATATACCTCAGGATTTCAACATTAATTACTTGCATTAGATGCGGAGCATCACTGAGAAAGACAGTAGTTCCATTGTTCTGTCTGAGGCTCCTCTAACTTAAAGGGACGAATTCGAATTTGTGACGTAGCTGGTGTTGAATTTTTCTACCATCACGCACTTTCACGCGACTAATTACGCAGCGTAAAACCATCATTCTTGAAACTACAAATGTGTTGTTTACTAAAATTAAATGGAGGACATAAGATTACTAAGAGGACGTAAGTATCACTTCTGATATTACATTTAGTACGTGGTTAATAGTTGAAGTATTTCGAGACATCAGTGACCACTTAAATTTACGAAACCAGGATTCATTGAGTTCATTTGTTATATTCCCTGTACATTTGCTCCAACAGTTCACTCTCTCATCAAACCACAACGAGTTGAGGAAGGCACTACTGTAATTTAGGAACAAACAAATCAGGGATGTTCTGAGTCCATGGGAACTCCTGCAAATGCTGGAAGGTTCCCAACTCGTTTTCGACGGTATTAAAAAATTTGCGACTGGCAGAGCGAACCAAAGCTGAGAATTCCGGAAACTGGTATCTCAAATATATATTTTTTTTTGCAAGGGCTTACGAAGAATATTAACCGGCTGGATATTTTCAGGGTGAATTCCAACCTTGCCAGCTGCAACGTTATCGCGAGCCGAGTGGCAAAAATTCTGGAGTAGGTATTTCAATCGAAGATACTTTCCGTATTATTTGTAACAAATCATAGCTTGATATTATAGGCTGTTTCATGCTTATAACAACTGAGTATCCGAGATTTATTTCTCCTAAAGGTTCAAATTCTCGCTTGAAGTGTCCTAGACACTAAATTCAAATTTTCTTGCTTGTATGTGACAAGAAAAATTTGCCAAAACTTGTTCATGGTAAGTAATATTGTTTTCTGCTAAGGCAATCCGTGAAAAACTCGATTGAAAAGTGACTAAGCCTGTTCCTACGTTTTTGGTCTGATCATATTTATTAATTCTTCAATAACTTTACTCTCACCCGGACTAGAGAGCCTGCAAGATATTTTCTCCTCTTGATGATATGCGCTGTGGTATTAATATCATCATTCAATATTAGGCAACTTTAAATCTTCAACTACAGTATTCTGGAGGGCTTCATAATTTGAATTCCATTGTTTTAATTCATGTATGCTTTCATTATGCGTAAAGAATTTCTTTTGACGTTATATTAGATGAAATTTAAGACTGCGCTTGATTTAAATGAAAAAATTATCAACAAAACTCTTTGCGTACTCTTCAGTTATCTTCTCGTCGATTGTTACCAATCACTTTCTGGTCAACATTATGGTCGATCGTTTTAGGGAAAAAGGAGACTCAAAATTTAGTACATTTACCTTATGATATTAGGAGACTGGAAAAACATGGCAAAATACAATGGTTCGACAGATTTAGTTGCTACATGGCATTAGCTCTTCAAGCATCGACCCGAAAATTGAAAAATAGCCGAATTGTACTATAGGGTAGGATTTCCAGTGGAATGTAGTACGATAAAGGAGGATTACTTCGGAATAAACATTAATTGACGTTCAAGATACGAACAGTGTTTTAGTTAATTATGATGAGAGTTATCGCACCATCGCTTCCGTTATCAAATTAAAAATTAAAATCCTACGTGTATCGTCAGTAAACCTGACCCTTAGAACTTATTTTACAGACCAAGTTAACAGAATTCTGTGATTAACTTCCAACTGTAATGCGCATTTGACAGTTCTTCATTTTCGCAAGTGCGCGTAATCAAGTGAATTCCATGGCCAATACGCATGTGTCATGGGGGATAACTTGACAATATCTTAACTGCTGTCGAGACCCAGCCAGCCACGGAGCTCTCCTTTATTAAATATGCGCGTTCCCTCGCAATATTCTACCTAAAGGATCGTCTTCATTCATCCAATGCAGCGATATTGAGCAGCATGCTTCATTGATTCTTATGGAGCATGATATTAGTCTTCATTTGACGCATTCTATTGGCGGCAGTAACTAATGGACTCCACTAATGGATGTCGGATCCAAAACGCGCTTCTCCCAGGAGAACGTGTAATGAACGTCGGAGGCTGTGACAGAGAAGTCTCTTTTTGCGGCCCTACATTGTGTTTGGAAAATTTTCGGAAACGTCACATGAAAGCCGGGACCAATTTGAGCGTTAATGTCATGGATGTTGACAGCTGCTCGTTCGCAAATGCGGACGACTTTCTCTCACGTCCTGCTCGAAAATAGGGCACCTTTGTGGGCTTTAGAGAGCGGGAAATTTACCTGCTGAAGTCCAATGCTTCTTAGTGATTTAGGTTAGTTACGGGCCGTTCATTTGATATAAAACGTTTCCAGGGTAATAAAGTGCATGACTAATTATTTATTAGTCATGCACTTATTTTGCGGCAGTTTTGTAATCTAAGGTTAATGTTCATTTTAAATTAAAATGAGGCAGCGTATTCACAGCGTTGAGCATTGCTGTGTGGTCAATATTTTGTAAAAAATATCCGTGGTATATTTCATCGATGCATGGAACTGATAATAAGTGTAATTTTAGATGAGTTAGTAATTTACCCAAGCAAATTCCAAATTGGTCTCTTAATGAATCTATTAATTAATGACAGCTAATCATTTTTTCCGCTAATTTTTGCTGATATTGATGTAAATGTACCGTTTTCTGGTATTTTTTCTTTACTAACAAAACTAGTCTTATAGAAAATAGAAGTTATTACATTTTGTAACATGGAGAAGATTTTAATGGGATTGCAACAGATTGCATTTAAGTAGTGCTCAAATTGGTTTCTGACTTTCAAAACAGCTGAGTAAATTTAAATGTAACACAGTGGCTTATTGAACTCAAGACAACGAGGTGGCAAAAACGAAACGTGACATTTACGCAAGGATAGAAAACGAGTAAAAATTAATACTACTTTATTTCATATTAAATTAATGAATGAATGCTATATCCCGAGAATGTGTCGGAAGAAGGGAGAGACCGGGACACCAGCACGCCCTTAGCGTCCCTCCAGCGCCGTACCATGATCACTGTTACGGGAGAATAAATAGTTAGCGATTTATAGAAATTGGTGGGTAACGACTGCTCACAAGTTTGTTGGTTAAAATTTCAGTTAATTTAAATTTATCTCACGCCGCAAAATAGACGGGTCAGAAAGACCTCGTACGTAATTTAAGAATGGCGACATGAGAATTTGGTATTGGATGAACACGTTGCCCAGAAGAAAATAATGCAGGGTTGAGAGTTCAGCTAACGTAATTTCTACGATTAGCTGTTTTAAGACTATTTAATTCTAGTCCAATTAAATATTCTAAATCCTAAGTTAATTATAGTAATTAAATATAGTGATACATTATTCATTTCAGTACTCTAATTTAGAACACGAAATTCAATAATAATTGAAAACAGAAATTTGGAGTAACAATTGCCGTTTTTATAAAAAGTAGGAATTAAGTTGATTTACGGCAACGTTACACAAGATTTAATCTCCTATTTCGGGAAGTGAGGCAGGTTCTTTAGAACTGATACGTCACTAACGTATAATTGTGGCGATAGTCATTACGGTGACTCACATCAGTGAAGCAGACGAAAAGTAGCGAAGCGCAGGGAGGCAGTAGGTCGGCAGCGAAGTCTAGCCCATCATGACACCGTCAGGGCCCTCTCGATGTAGGAGAGATGAAGAACGGGAGACGGTCACTACGACACCTGCCACACTCAGGAGTAGACCTTACACTAGGCGTTATGCGTGGAGAAGTAAAGATGGTCAAGCCAGGTGGAAGGCTGGCGAGCAACGACCCTGTTGCTGTCACAGAGACTGCGGAAGTTACTCCTGTCCGGTGCATTTGAGAAGAAAACTTAAATGTTAGGTGCGCCTGAATGGTTGCGCATTTGATTATTGAAATAAATTTTAGTGGCTTTCTTCTTTGATTTTAAGGACTTGTTTATATGAAAGCTAGATGGCCATAAAGGTTCCCGAAGAAAAGTTTCAGCTACACGAGGTGTTTTTCAAAGCAACGATATGACGGTCACCGTAACTAGATGAATTTCGAAACCATGATAAGTAACTGCCAAAATGACTGTTGCGCTTGTGCCAAAAAAGTGAACCAGTATAACTTAATTTAGCAGCTTCAAAGAAAGGTTAGTTCTCCAGCTGAACAACGCAAGTTTCTATGGCAGCTTCGATGCAGGATATTTGTTTTAGTTCCTGCAAGTTCCTAATTCCACACACCCACAGCCTCTTACATTTACAAGAGAACTGGAAATATATTCCACACGAGAATTTCCTCATCTAGTATTAGAACGTTGTTGATATGTTGGCACGCATTCGATTAGCAATTCATTTCTACGTTTTTTCTTCGTAATTTTTGACAATCTTAAACGCAGGCTTCAACTTTGAATTACGCCATGGGTGTTAATTCCAGTTAAATTCAATAAGATTTTACAGAGGAGCTCATTTCAATAATTACAATTCCCTGAATAAACTCATTTTTCCTTTACTCGAATTTAGCAATACGCACAAAGATACAAAGTAACAGTTTTTTGGCAATTAAAAATGAAAGAGCATGATACAAAGACAAAAAAATCACGTAATCATACAATGCAGAAGATACTCCACGGCAATACACGGTCAGCCATTCCAGTGTTCATATTTTGTCAAAACTCGAGGCCACGAAGGCAGAGAACCGCAGATCAAGGAGGACGTCAAAGATGCGGCCTGTGTATACAAGCTCCTGCAGAACAGCTACGAGGACGGTCGCCAGAGAAGCTTGGGTCGAGGCTGTATATATTTGGAGGCGGTCTCTGTTGATTTAGTGTCTTAGGAAAATAGCCGACGAACGTCTGTGCTTCTGTTGGGCAAATTGTCTGACCACTCCGAGGTCAATATTGATATTTCTTCTGATCGTCTCGAGACAAAAATGACAGGTTGCTTCAGTTTTGCACAGGAAAAATAATCTTTGTATTTCCGTTCAGCGAATTTCTTGGATGAAGAATTTTGACTCTCCGTGAGTATTTTCAATAGTGGAGGCTTAGAGGCTTCTAAGGTCATCTTTCAGAAAGTATTGACTTCCTCTCTCGTTGGTTGAATCATGTTATGGATGCAGAGTCAAAAAACAATCATTTTTATTTCAATGAAGATGAAGAAACAAGTAATAAAAAGTCTAGTCAGTAATTTTTCCATTGGGTTCAGAGTGGGTGCAATATATATCATATTTGCTGTCAAAAGTTTATTTACCACTATTAAACTGCGGTGAAGAAATCGAAAAAAAAGCATTTTATGTGTTTTCAAGAGCGGAAATTAAACTCAGAATGACAATACACGACTATTAAAACTTTGAGATTTTGACAAAAGTGTTACATCATCGCCTTGAAAAGTATCCAACACATCCACAGAATTAGTTTGCAAGCGACAATACACAGCCCTTGAATATTCCAAAGTAGTAGGCGGGACAGGAATGGGGTAGTAATTTCTTAAAAATTATCTGCCTGTCGACGTATGCAGCGCGCCTCACTCATTGCCTGGGAGACGCATGAGCAGAAAATCGTTCAATGCTCTAATAATGTTCTAAAGGTTAATATAAAGGTTAAAGGTTAACATCGGCATCTTTGGGATGCTTTATTTCCAATCAAGCCTGATACATATGATCTTAGCATTGGTTTTTCAAATGTCTTATAACTAACCCTATACATAGGACACCATGACGGTTCCCCCGTAAAGCCGGTACCCACTTTCGACACCTGGGTTGAGTGGGGTATTGTGCTTGAGCTTTCACTCATACCCAACGGGGAAAATCTACCATGGGGAAAATCTAACATGGCGAAGCCTTATAAATTTCTAGAAAGAATCAGAGAACTAATTGTACAGATGCATAAAATTTGTTTGGGCTTTAGAAAATTTCATTTATGCTGAAAATACCTGTCTTAAATAATGGGGGCACGATTTGTAGCGTCACTCTACCCCGTTTGGGGTGTCCATCTAAAATTTAAATTGCACGGCTTAGCATATATTTTCTACAGGAAAAGAATGCCCCTTAAAGAATCATCGAATGACTTCATCTGTACTTAAGAAAAATGATTTCCGTATTCAGATACTGAATCAGTATTCATCTTACACAAGTACATTTTCTGTTCAATTTTTGATTACTTTGCTACAGTGTACCAGTGGTAAATAAACTATTGGTCGTGTGTAAGGTGCTTATTGCGCCCCCTGCACGTCACGCACATGGTCGTATTCGTAGACCAGAATGGATCCCTACTGCAAATCCAAGTGAAATTGATCACTAAAAACTGACCGTTGAAAAATTCGTTGCTTAGATTTATTTTCTCAGAAAAAATTACTTTCAGAATGGTATATAATTCTGAAACATTATATTGCGCCTGTCGAGACTTTGAACACTTTCTAAGAGGTATTGAGAGCGTCATCATTTCAGTTTCGTGAGTTTCGTTACAGAAGCTGATTTTTATGGCATAGTTAACATGCGGACCGCAGAACACTACCTAATGACTGGAGGGCGAACATCCAGCCAGAGTTCACGCGGTGAGAGCCAAGCAGCACAGGCGCAGGATTGAAACAAAACCACTGTCAGGGGACCTATCTGAACAACAAATGACTTTCGCAACAACGCTCGCTACGAAATTAATGAACCCAGAATACTCAATGAGAGAAGGCTGTTTGAACACGGCGCAGTCTAGCTATTTAGCTCAAAAAACTAGATCAGGAATGTCGGCGATTTTGCTAGCTTATCCCGCACAGAAAGAATGTAATGATTGCATAGGCTTACTTCATTTTGAATTAAATATTTGGAGTCTGACGAACGATGATATTCATACCTGAAATGAATCGCGTTAGAAAGTTTACATCATGTATGATTAATCGCACAGTTTATCGACTGCGGTGAATAAAACAATGTTTTAAATTCTTATTGCTATTTTCAATCGATATTTACTTTAATGCGCTCACGGAATTTAGAAATTTGGAACCCAAGAATCACTTAGTGAACATACCTAAGAACGTGTAGTATGAATGACATTTTGCTCGCTGATGCGTAATTTCCAAGATATAACATGAATTACGTTCATGTAAGAATAACATTATATAATCGGTTGCGACGTACCTGCATTATTGGAACACGAGCAGTATTTTGACGTGAAAATTATCAGTGTCGCTAAGTTAAGTTAAGTTATTCTAGATTTATTTAGGTTAGTTGAGGTTAGTTGATTCAACTAAGCTAACGTTACCTAACCTAATCTAACCTATCATCACGTCTATACTGTATGTATTACAGCATATTTACGTGTCCTTTTCTTCCCTGTTATATACGACATTCTTGTAGCTTCAAAGTTTGATAACTCGAAAATTATGAATCAGCGAGCAAAATGTCATTTGTGTAAAATGTTCTTAAATGTGTTCTTTTAGTGATTCTTGGCAGCAAATTTTTTAATTTCCGTGAGCACATTAAAGTAAATATCGGCCCTATTTACATTTTAGACTAGTTGTGGTCCTTGAATTTTTATAATGCAGTAAAACAAATCAAATAAGCTTTAAAATGTCCAGCGTAAAGCGGCGACTTTCGTGTTGACAACTGAACATTACTAGATCGAATTCTTGTGCTGAAGCAAGGTGAACTATTTTTTGTGCTACTATAGTTTGAGGTCTACTGTAGTATATCGTGTACCCAGGTGCAGTTTGAGATGTCCAAGTTAAGTGCTTATTGCTAAATTAAATGTATGTAAAAAGTAATATTCAATATCTAACCTAGCCTCAAGCTATAGTTCTTGCTAGGGGTAGGTCTCATGCTATAGTGTGGTAGACCTCACGCTATAGCAGCACCCAATTTTTCCGTGCTTGAAGTTAATACGTTATAGAGCAGCCTCGCAACGTTACGTAGTATGAATTAAGAATTCGATGCATACAACGAGCCAACACTGGTACATTCATGGATTAGATCATAGATTATTTTAAGCCTCCCTAACCCTGAAAAAATTTCTCTAAGAGAGGAATGAGGCCCCATTCGGTATGAAATTAGGAACACGGAGAACTTATGCTCGAGGTGTGTCCCTACGTACACCCTGCGCATAAAAACAGCAAGTTAGAAAAAAGCTTGATAAACAGGACGAGAAGAAAAAGGAATGGATGCTGAAAAAAGGCTGTGAATCATATAAGGACGGTCAATTACAAAAGAAAACCTATTCTATTCCAACGAAAAAGAGTCCTACTGGACTTCAAAAGCAATGCCTTACATTTCCCCCCCGGAGACATGAATTTTCACTGATGCAATAGTTAGGCTTTTTTGAAGAGACCACTAGAAAAATAGTAGAACGATGGATAATAAAATTAAAAATAATTTCATGAGCTATTACACAGAGTAGAAACGAGACAATTGACCAAAATTACGTTCAATGAAGATTCAATAAAGGCCGGTTTTCTCGATACTTACCGCACATACACGAAAAAACAAACTTTCCCTCGGCGAAAAATTTCGCAGTTACCTACTGGAATTGTTTCAAGTGACTACTGGAATTGTTTCAAATCCGGGCACTGGACACCATAAAATATTATGAGTAGAATCACCCCGCTTACAAAAAGGATGACGGAGGCACTGATCACACAAGAAATTACTCGTGCGTGCTGAACTACGAGGCAAGAAACCAAAGTGCGGCCTAGAATGCCTCTTTGTGCTGCACATCGAGTACATATTTACTGACGGATTTTCAAAGAGTCAGATCAGGATTTCCATAAAGGGGCGCCTTCAAACTCCCGACGAAACGTAGTTGGCTGAGTAACTCTATGTCCAAGCCTCTCTGTTTATTTTTTGGTGGAAGCCTACTGAATATTTCTGGGAGTGTTGGACAACAGTTGGATCCTCTCTACGTGCTCAGGGTCGAATGCACCACGCAGCGTGCTTCCTCTGGAGGGCAGCAGAGCACGAGTCCTTCACTTGTGCTCATATACCTATATGCAGTTAGGGAACTCCATTTTTTACTATTTTGGCAAAAATCAAAGCCGGCAACGTTCTTAGGAATCATATAAACCATCATTATCCACTTAGAGAATACATCTTATGATGATCATAACTGGAAGGATCAAAAGGTATGAATATATTTCATTTCAACGTGAAACGACTACATGGCGAAAATCTGTAGAGCACACGCGCGCTGCATCAATATTTTGAGTTATATAACTCACAGAACAACATCGCCCGAAAGACAATGTGCTAGTACTAAGTTGGTTAAGTCCTTCAGTCCTTCGCAGGGGATAACAACAACCCCCGAAAGACGTTGTGCGAGTACTGAAGAGTGTATATAAGCTTGTGCGACTTAAGCAAGAATGAGATCGGAGAAGGGACATTGAATGTTGGTTTAGTCCTCTACAAGGGATAACAACAACACCCAAAGGACTTTGTGCAAGTACTGAAGAGTGTACATATGTGTGTGATTTATGCAACATGAGATCGTAGAAGAGACATTGGCTGTTGGTTCAGTCCTCCACAGGGGATGAGGAGAGCGGCGCTACCTACGCAGCCTCTGCAGCAACGTGATGCCGATCGCTTCATTTGGGATTTGAGCAAATTGGAATTGCTGCCAGACAACGGGAATCTCAAACCGGCAAGAGCTCACTGGAATCGAAACATGGAACTGTCTCGAATATTCTCCTCAGCGTCTTCGGTGAGATAATGAATTGGTTGGAAAAGCGAAACCAGTTTAGCTCTAAGATATTCGATTTATCTACAAAAAAGAAGAGTATTTATTTTCGAGGGCTTCCAAAAAGAGTCTCAGATTTTTATTTAGAACAATTCTTATTGAAATCTCGCTGTCTCTTATGCCTTACAATTTAGAAGATTACAAGTCACGTTTTCAGATAGTTAAAGTTTCCACAACCGTAAAAATTAAATGTCTTTCCAACAGAGACAGGAGGAAGGTATATTTTACAATGGAATTAAGGAAACGGGAAATCTATGCACAAGATGTGTCCTCACACTTCTCGCATAGAAACTGCACGATTGAAAAAAGTTTATAAAACAGGATAAAAGACGATGAAGAAAGTAATTAGTACTTAAAATGGGACAGCAGCGAACCAAAAATGGTGATCTGTAGCAAGGCAACAAAATCTATTACTTATCAGAAAAAGGAAGACCTAGCGGAGATTCATCTCGGAATTTCACATCTTTCTCTTGGGAGTGCTAATTTCCACAGATACAACCCTGTCAGGAGAAGCAATTTAGAGGATTGATTCATATGAAAGTAAGCGCTGATCAAAGGCTGATGGTTCGCGCGTTCAGCAAACCTCAAAATGATACCACTTTTGAGAACCCCGGAAATGTTTTGCGATTTGCAAAGGTCTCGCTAATTAGAAATTGTTTTACTTAATTTTCAGGGATACAAGCAGAACCAAATTACAGGTTTAAGCTATGAAGTATTTGAGTTTGAACGATGTTAAGTATTGTTACATAAAAACGGGCAATTATTGCCCGGGATTCAGGTGTAGCCTCAAGTAAAAGAAGACTCACAATTAGAATTTCAGAGGCAAGAAGGTATTGATCAAGACGCTGATAGTTTCAGCGAGATTCAAGGATCGCTTTAAGTTTTTATTTACAATAATTCATGGACTCGGAACGTTAATTTTCCTTTATATTGCAAAACGCTACTCCTATACACGACAAATTTTCCTCAGTTGAGAATATTTTAATCCCTTCAATTTTTTTTCTAGATACCTTGACGCACAAAATTTGGAGTTCTGACGCCTTATAAATTATAGTCCTCGAGTCTCGAGGCAGTGCTTCAACTCGAACTTATTACTGCTACAAAAAAGCTATTCGCATTAGCTAAATTTGTTCTGTTTTGAAAACCATCCAGGTAATGTGTTTTCCGTGAGACGGTAATTTACTGTAGCGGAAGAAACTAGTGTCCATTTTCAGAAATCCCTAGTCTGATTTGAAATATTTCAATGAAGATAACACGAAGGGGAACAGTTGAACTTAATTAAATTCGTTGAAGACTTACTGTACAAAATACCACTAAATTTCTTTTCTTACGCTATTGCAATCAAACTAAAATGAAACTCGGTTCCTGTGATGTCTGTTTAACTACGTAGTATGCATAACATATCGAAGTTGATCTCCCTACGCTCGATTCCGCTGGGATGTGAATGATTTCTATAGCTTCATTCAATTTAAAAGGAACTGAAGTTGCACTAATTTATTTAGGTTATGCAATCAGATCCTTGTATAAACAGATGGTTTGGTATCCGTAAATCGAATTTGAACTGGAAATTGCTTTAAAATCCGGATTGAAAGCACTCGGTTACAATCAGTAACATAGTACGAGTACAAGATGAGATCGATTTTAGATGTTATCCCCTATTTAAACGATACCTATGCATGTGAAACATTCTTGTTTCAGAGTACAATGTCATCAGCAACATGTGCAGCGGCGGACACATGGTAAAATTCATCACCCTCAATTAGTTGCAGCAACACAAGGATGCAGCAGCGGTAAAATCAGCAACAGCGATATGAGCGACAGCAGATTTACAGGATAAGCATTTTCAGCAAATGCAGTATTATAGGCATTGGAGACAGATGGGAGAAATTTCCTAGTGCGACAGCAGATATAGCCTGCAAAGTTTCTCTACAGTCAGCTCATAGTTTGATCATCCTCTAAACAATGCATTCTATGCGTTTTCGTTCTCGCTCCGTTATTTTTCTTGATTTTGTTGGATGAGTTCAACTGCTTCATTTGAAGTTCTATAGCGCTAAAGTATTAGATGCGATCGCGTGGCTCTTGTCAGCTGCGTGCTATTTGAAACCCCACAGAAAGGTTTTCTTTTTGATGGTAAAGCGAGTCTCAGACTCTATCACAACTTTCCATTTCTCTGATAAAGAAATGGGAAGTGTCAATTTAGAATCCTGGTTCGAGACCCCTGGGTCCAAATTGTTACACTTGTTCTTTCCCTCAAATTTTGTGACCGCTGAGACAAACGAGAATAAATAGAAATGTAGCGAAGAAAAGCCGAGCCTTCGGAGGGGCTGCCCGATACAAAACTCACCGCAATCCTCGACTTTTGCCGAGTTCCGCTGGTGGCAGAAAGAGAGCTTGATTTTTCGGGCTTAAATTAAATTTGAGGCTTCGTCACTTCGGCCTCGTGCGCCGCCGCAAAGGCTCGAGTGCTGGGCAGGCTGCGGCCACCAAATACTTTGAACTTGACTATTTTTCTGCGAAATAATATAGCAGCGATGAACTCTTATAATTAATCAGCAATTTTTATACGAACGGACATCACATAAAATGCAATTGCAGAATGAACAATTTACAAAGTGTTATAATCAGTAAAAAATTATAAGCTCTCCGTAAGGCAGACCAAACTTTGTGAGCATCGATTCAAGTTTTTATATAAATTTATTTAAGAAAATGTTTTTATTGCACATATTAAGGATATCATAACAACAAATGAAAGACAAAAAGTTCAAAACTACCATGATTGATAAGAATTGCTAGGAAAAAATTTGTTTCTTGAGTTGATTCGTTACTTTGATGATATTAAAGGGATGGTGATTTTAATAATTTCAAACGACGATTTGTGTTGGAGTTTTTCTCTCTGTAGTTTTGAAGAGAGCTGTAAGATCAGTCTAATTTCAACTGTCCAAAATGGAAGTGGAGATGACATTTCGTTCTTCTAAACCATGGAGCAATGAGCCATGAGCAAAACCATGAGCTGGCTAAATTATTAACACCACAGCACTCACACATGAGCCCTGATGATCACACAAGAACTATGGCACTCCTCACAACTAATTTTCAATGTTTTCATTCTTCTGTCTTATTATATCACATAATGTTCAGTTTTTGCCCCGCAGATCTAGGGATATTTTTCGCCACTCCATGAATACATCCGAGCGCATCTTTCGCATGCACTGACACAAACAGTGATACGTTAGACGTTAGCTTCAGCGCAGCCCCACACATGACGTTGCCATTAACGTTACATGGCACGTTTATCCTCAGGGATTCCGTTGGACGCATTGCTGTGCATGCAAAATTTGCGACGGACGTGTGCCAGTAAAGAGATTCTACGCTCTAGCACCGAAAGTTTTCTGTTCTCCCAGCAGTGACTGAGGTGACTGACCATTTTGCTTCTTCTTTTATTCTATATTGCACGCGAGGGGACTGTGCGCTTAAGTGTTCCCGTGTGTGGCAGTTGAGATTCTGGGATTCGAGTTTTATTTCTTACCAAAATGTTTCTTCTGCAGTAAAGCTTAAACATTTTTAGTGATTTTTCCGGCTTCGCCATTGCAACATGTCGATTCAGCGTAGATTTTTTCCAATTTTAAAATTTACGATAAAATGATTATTCGATTTATTTGGAAGTAAAATTTTTCTTACTGTTCTCCTGGGCTTGCTTGCACTGCATTGATGTTGAATTGAACAAATTCTTTCACATTCATTTCCAATTGCGAGCTTTCCCTTGAGTTTGCTGATAGGCGAGGGTTTGTTTTCATCAGAGCAATGGCACTGAAATTCACAAGGGAGCGATCAGGGAAGTGTGTGTCCATTTCTCGTAAAGTGTTACTAGTTCTTTACGAACACAGGTGCGCTGAATATTTTTGCAGAAGTAACAACAGATCTAGTCAGAAAGTGAGGACGAATGTAAATTTTACTTTGACCTACAAACCACTCAGTCTAACTTTTTCGCCTCCTGCATGCATGTTTGTTCGCCGCCCAAGTAATTAAATATCTTAGGCGGCGAAAAACATGCATGCTCCGGCGAAAAGTTAGATTGGGCATTTTCGTGGAGTTTTCGTACAATTATTTTTTACTTATTGAATCCGTGAGACAGTTGCAAAGTTTAAACTTCAGATTCACCAGGGCAGAGAAAGAATGTTTGAAATGATTCAGCATTGATTTTATTTTTACAAGTACAGAGGCAAAATGCGAACCGTAATCATTTTGAGTTCCTCACTATTTAAATGACATTTTTGAGTGAGTGTACCTGTTTTGATTTCATAAAATGTTCGAATCTCAAATAGCGATTATGAGCTCGGTTCCAGATAGATTGTGCTTCCGATTCTGTATTGAAATATTGCTCCCGCATATTCGCTCATAAAGAATTATTGCGTCGCAAAATCCCATCTTGATATTTTTTCAAAAGCAAATGTGCAGAATTCCAGTGCTGGTGTCTGCTAGATAAGCTCAATTCTTTGTAGTTAAATTATCAGAACCAACAATAGGAGCCAGGCTGGCCAAAACATTTTAGCATTCATTTCGCGTTGAGGAGAGAAATAAATTTTGTGAGTAGCACCAAAGGGAAATAGAATGATCTCGATTGCATCTGCAATTTCCTCGGAACTGAACCCAACTCGAATTCAGAATAGTTTTTGCTGCTCAGCAGGTCTAGGGTAAGTCACCAAGAAAATCAAAGAAATAAATAAGGAAAGTCACTTCGATGCTACATTTTCTCGATGAAAAGAGGAAAAAAATTAAAGTTACTGTATAGAACATGCTAAAGATGAACTTTTTCACAAATGAAGTGAATGGTGTGTCATTTTGAATATTTTGTCTTCTAAAAGGCAAAGGAATTCGAAAAACAGAGTTCTGAAAAAAAACAGACACGATACAACAGTTCTAAAATTCTCAAAACCAAAAGGACGGAATTTTCTACGCGACGTCAAAAACATTTGCGATGTTGAAGAAGGAAAGCAAAGTTGTTTAAGACAATGAAAAAGGATAGCAAAAATAGTTAGTCTAAAAACTTGAACAAGAACGCCGTGCGAAATGCTCTATTACCCGTAGAATGAAGCCTATCATGGACGACCGCTTTGTTTTAGAAGCACACAGCGAGCTAACATGTCTGGACGAGCAGATTAGCTCACTTACTCCGGGAAGATCACATTATCACACTGCAATTAAAACTCGTTCAGGTATTGGCCGAAAAGAAAACATTCTTAAAACTCCTTTTGTTTTATATTTATATCTGCTTGATGGAAGTTTTTTCCATTTTTTGACCAACAGGCGGAGGAAATGCGGGCGATGTGATCATTATGCGAGGAGAGCTGTTCAGATAATCAAGCCTGGAAAATAATTATCTCAAAAGGATTAGAAGCCATTATACAAGAAACAGAAACATTGCGAAAACCAAATTCGATAGGCATATCTAACAACGCAAAAACTTACACCAAGCCAGGGCTTCAACATTTTAATATGCTTCGTTTTAAGTCAGATTTTCCAATTTTGAAAATCCCTCATCAAAGCCAATCAATGTTTAGTTAAGAACAGAAAACTTTGAAGGCACCATGTTTCTTATTGATTAATAAAGAAAAAAGTCATAATCTGCTTTCATTTTACGATTCATTCTTGGAGGCTAAGAGCTCGAACAAATGTAGAACTTTAGTGTGTATGTTTTTCACTGAAAATGTGCGCAAATTAACCTGTATTTTGAAACATGACACAATGATGATTTTCTCGCAGATTTAATCTGTTTTGTTCTAGAACGCGAGTGGAAAATGCTTCAGAAGCTGCCTCATATTTTAGGAAATTTTCATCGCAAAAGAAAAGTTCGGCGCAGAATAACTTAAATGAGTATCTTATAGTTTAAGCCTGAAGCAATGTTTAAAAAAATTCTGAACAACTTTCGCAGCTTCGCCGAGAGATATATTTCAGGTGTGCGCTTGAGTTTTCAAACAAGACCATAAAATCACTTACCATGATCATGTAATTTTTTTTTTGGAAAAAGTCGATCGTGTCGGAAAACAGCTCATGTCAAAATTTGACTCACGACTGGAAGCAGAACAATAATTAATTATAAGATTCCACGCCCATTGCTGATGCAGTTCAAGGCGAGCTTCGGAGCATATTAAATGCCATCAGGCTTAGCTCATTTTTATTTTTCAGCTCATTTTCTACCCAATGAATAAATTTGGGAACGGGCTGAGAATTAACGCGTTGACTACGTTTGCACAGTTACTGCGGTTAATTTGGTAAGGAAGCCGCAGAATTGAAAACCCGTCTTTAGTGATAGATAATATTTTAATCCTTTTAAGAACCCTGAAAAATATAATTCCGCGATGATATTACAGCTTATACGCAAAAGTCTATTTTAAATTAAGGCAGTGATATAATTGAGACTCTATTTATTGAAACTGGTGCATGAATGACCAATTTACCCAGTGGTACACTTAGGCAGTAATATGAAGTCAACATGTTAATACAAAATTTAATCGTTTGAGAAACAGAATTAGGCTTCAATTTTTATTGAAGGGACTGAGGGGAATGAAAACGTGAGATTTCTTCAGATATTTTGGTTTTCATGGTCCTCTGCTCATCTTATACGTCAGCATTTTCTCAAATAAAAAACTGACGATCGCCCATGTCTCTAGAAGCTTTTAGGAGCTCAGGGGCAAGGGAAGAGCTTGACATCAAGCCTATCCTTTCGGTGCCCAATCGCTGGTAGAGAAATGACTCAAATTTTCTCCAAGGCGAAGGCATTGCGGTATGTGAAAGGTCTAGTTAGGAAGAAGTCTGAAGGAGGAATGACTCAACTTTTCTGCTGAGCAGCCTCGGCATCTTCTTTCGTAGCAGCTCAAAAGGGAAGAGCGAAGCATAATTTCCTGTTAGCAGCTCCTGTTGACAACATGATTGTGTCGTTAAGATGCCTCCCAAGATTATGTGCAACAACTACAGAAATTTTGGACCGAGGAACACTGGAAAGACAGATTTTGGAGTGGGTTCCCTGGTAGAGCGTGGCATAAATTAACGCTCTAATGATGAAGAACGAACGAAGATGTGACGAGTTGCTCAGAAATGTGAGCGTTGTGCTGTTCATCTTTTAAGGAAATTCTCACTTTAGGGATAAAAAGGAAAGCCAAGAAATTAATGCACAACAAATTGTTGTATGAATATCATGATTCAAACCAATGTTTAGGATTATACAAGAAAGAAAAGAAAGAAAAAACTTTATTTCCAATAGAGATTGTACAATATTACAATCATTGGTTTTTAAATATCTTAAAATTAATACACTTAGATGATACACACACACGAGTATTGAAAAACTCGTGTCACTAGTCGAAAATAAATGATTGAGGGCAATGTACTCCTAATCTTGCTTAATCTACATTTGACAATACATGTAATGATAATTATAAGAGATAACGCAAATTCATGGACGATGCATTTTCATTGTGGGGTGAAAAAACTTTTGACAGTTTACATGTACATGACATAAAACTTCGCAATTATTGATGCCAGGAAATAATATATGAATCGCTTGTTTCGGCAAATGTTCAAAAGTGTCATTTTAAGGAAGCATGAAAAAAAAAATATATATATATATAAATACAAATCCATATACATATATATACGTACATACATATATACATACATACATACACACACACATACAGATATATATATATATATATATATATGTACGCATAAGCATGAGGACCAAGAAGATTATAAGTTTTGTATTTCTAATTCAACAATTTTAACATAACGGTCGTTAGTTAATAAGCATTTTATTTAAATATAAATGGATGATCGTACAACAAATGTATAGTTGGTACATGAATGCTTTGCAATAATAAAGAGATGACGAGTTAGGTAATGTTACAAGTTGAGAGTGAACAGAAAATGACCATTATCTCTAGTAAAATGCTAGTTGTCAGTTTAGTACACACATATGTGCACACATACATGTAAATATATACACATATATGTACACATAAAAAAGAAAAAAAAATGGTTTATTTCCAATAGAGATGGTACAAAAGTACCATCATTGGTTTTTAAAATATCTTAAAATTAATACACTTAGATGATACACACACACGAGTATTGAAAAACTCGTGTCACTAGTCAAAAGAAATGATTGAGGGCAATGAACTCCTAATCTAGCTTAATCTACATCTGATAATACATGTAATGAAAATTGTAAGAGATAACACAATTTCATGGACGATGCATTTTCATTGTGGGGTGAAAACACTTTTGACAGTTTACATGTACATGACATAAGACTTCGCAATTCTTGACGCCAGGAAATAATAATAATATATGAAATCGCTTGTTTCGGTCAATGTTTACAAGTGTCATTTTGAGGAAGCATAAAAAAAAGAAAAATATATATAAATATATACCCACATACACACATATGTACATATACGTATGCATGTGTGTATATATCCATACACACACTCACACACATATCACACACACACACACATATATATACACGCGTTTTACGGCCATGTGTGTGCCTAGGTTACAAAAAACACCGGTTTCGTTAACATGGACACACACGTGTGTACATATAAGCAAGAGGACCAAGAAGATTATAGGTTTTGCATTTCTGATTCAACAATTTTAACATAACGGTCATTAGTTAACAAGCATTTTATTTAAATATAAATGGATGATCGCACAACAAATGTATAGTTTTTACATGAATGCTTTACAATACTAAAGATATGACGAGTTAGGTAATGTTACAAGTTGAGAGTGCACTGAAAAAAAGACCATTATCTCTAGTAAAATGCTAGTTGTCAGTCTAGTACACACATATATGCACGTATACATGTAAATATTTACACATACACATGCACACATATACCCACGCACATATTTACACCTGACTCGTAAGCATACGCAAATGCATTTCTATACATCGAGGCAATACATACGCATTCTACAGAGTGTCATACGCATAGCGTGGACACGTACACATTTACACAAGTAAGCATGTGCGCAAATATCAGCGTAAACTAGTCAGTATAAATCAGAATTCCAATCGAGGGAAACGGAGAAAATATCTTTTATTATAGCATGAATTTTATAAAATTTCGTACTAAAAATAGTGGCACAAAACAGTCTACTTAAGTCAGAAACATGAAAACGATTGTGGGACGTGAATAAGAAAGAAAACCTTAATGTCCTATAATGGTTTCATATTAGAAAAAAAAATCACATTATCTTTGAAATATGGCGCAAATTGTCGTCAATTGATAAACAAACATAGGTATCACATTATTATAAGCATATAACTATAGGCCGAATAAGTATATTACTGCAGCATAAATGGATGATCACACAACGAATTTATTTTTTTTTACATGGATGCTTTACAATTTCATATTAGAAAAAATACATTATCTTTGTAATATGGTGCAGAATGTCTGTAATTAATCAACACACACACACATAGGTACCATGACGGTCTAGTTTGATGCTTGCACAGAAACGGAGAGGAATGACATAAAATGCACCTTCGACTGGTTCATCTACTCTAGTGCACACAGTTGTACGTGCACATATACACACCCATATGCGCACATACACCTATATACGTACACACATATACAAGTAAGCATGTTTGCAAATGACAACGTATAGGCGGTCAAATCATAATACCTACGCATATTAAATCTTCGGTGCTCTGAGAAGTAAAAAATCCAAGTGTTAACAATTTCACACTCTAATTCATCTGAATAAGCCGAAAATAAAACATTGGCCCCAAAAAATCTAAAATAAAACAAAAAGTTATAGACAATTTCAAGAAACAATGGTAAGTTTCGCCGCCGCGGCACATTCATTTACTGACGGATGTTTTGTATAAATTGGGCATCGACTCTAAAATGCGGAGATCAGAAGATTTTGATGCTGAATGCATAATTTAAAAATTTTTTCTTCTAAAAGTATGGTCGTTATTCAAAGAATGTTCTCTTATATATGAATTGGATAGTTTGGTCAGGTCATTGCCAGTGCGAAAAGAGACGATGTGCGATGAAACGAGTGCGATGAGACGAGTGCGTTGTGTTGTACACACCTCTCAAATAATTGGAGCCAGTGTTACTAATGCAAGATCGCTCGCAACGGCCACACGGATGTTGATTTGCAGCTGAGGTGCGCAACATCACATCCGGAGTATCACTTCGTTTAAAGCATGGCCCGATTCGCCTAACATTTTTGAAAAACACACAAGGATTTATTGGAGGCAAAATCCTCTTAGGCGTTGACGATTCTTCAATTTTCATTTTCTCTGTACGGGTTCCTATAAAAAGTAGCTGAAAATATAAACTTAACCTCGGCACGGGCAGAATTTTTTGCTTCGCAGTGAACTTTCTACCCAAAAATTTTCTCAACTCCTAAGTAAAAACATTGTTTGGGTAATAATTTTAAGAAAAATAATTTTGTAAATAATTCATTTCTAAATGGAAACATTTGTAGGACGATAAAACTTTAAAATCTCTGTGAATTAATGTTAATATGCCTGGAAATTTACATTAAAAAAATATTGCTAAAAAGAGTTCGCACCCAATCTCGTAAAAGTTGCTTTTCGAAACACTGAAGTCGTGAGTTTATTTTCAGCTCTTGGTACTTTCACATCTAAAAAAGACCGTTTATTACAATTCGCACCATGGCAATGTCCTGACCAAATAATCAAATTCGTCTGTAAGAAAAAATGTTTGAATAAAGACCCCGCATTTATAAGAAAAAATTCAAAATTTTGGATTCAGCTCTAAATTTTTCTGATCACCGCATTTTAGAGTTGCTGTAAATTTCATAAAACCGTCCGTCAACAAACAACCGTCCGTTGTTTCTTGAAATAGTCAGTAGTTTTTGGTTTTATTATTGTTTTTTTCAATTTCAATGTTTTATTTTCGGTTTAGTCAGATGAATTAGTTATTTTTTTTAATTGGGCATGATTTTTGCTTGTTAAGAGCACTGAGGATGGACTTTTTTTCCAAATCGTTTGTTTTCATCATGATATTCTCAGCTACGTTGGTTTTCCTTTTTATCCTGAAAGCGAAATTTCCTAGTAACCAGCCTATTTCATCTAAAGGGAAATGAATTGAAAAATGCTCAACGGCTATGCTTGGGTTGCCAAGAACTTTTGTAACTATCTTGTAAGAGTGAGTGTGAATCCCGTGTACTGTATGAATTTTTTTGGTATATTTATACTTATCACAAGCGGAGAAAGAGGAATTAATTATGAACTTCAATTTCAAAATTAAAAATTACGGATAGTTTGTCATGCAAGAAGAAAATCCGCAAAATGTGATGCCCTCGGACTGGACTATTGAATAATTGAAGTCGACGTGGCAGCACATCTGACAGCGTGACTTTTCCTCATTCGCTGCAATTGTCCCATTACGACTAGGTAAATGATTGAAAATTTCCGGGTCTGTTACTGAAACACCAAACACCACAAAATTTAGAGTTTAAGTTCCCTCATAAAATCTAAAGAACCCAAGCTCGTGAGGTACGAGATGGTTCTTGAGTATTCACAACACCAACACGGGATATTAAGAATGTGTTTGAGATTCCAAAACAAATAATTCTGAATACAACTAAAGATTTGAGCAATCATAACGTGAATGCTGTGGTTCACAATGGGAGAAATCCTTGACAACGCACACCTCTAGGTACAAATCTACATTTCTCTCATCTGGTAGGAAGCTCTGGAATCATCAGAATTGAACGGAATGAACTATTCTACGATATTTAAACTTTTTTAATGATCCAAGGCAGCTCTGAGTGCAACAAAAGAGTTTTATTTTCAACACATGTAAGTGAAATCGGGAATCACTTTGCGTGAAGAAATCCTCCCTCTCACCACTTGTAATCACCTCGTAATACCACCTTACCTTTTCATTTAGGTCATGTTTATGTATTTGTGTTCATGCTGCCACCACTTCTAGCAACGTTATCTATTTTCGCTGGCATAGATTTCGAAAAATCCTACTTTCAATTCTGGAAGAAATTGACGGGCACTCGATCCCGTTGTATCTTCTCTCCGCACGATACTTGCCATCGAAAGATGACACTCGACAATTTTGTAATTTTTTAAAATTCTTATTCCACAAAAAATTGTTCAGTTTGAACGATGTATTTTTTCTTGTCGAACAAAATTTTTTTCAGAGTGATTATTTAAAATGTTCCCAAAAGGTACAGGTTTCGCTAGTGGACTGAAAACGAGGAAGTTTGAAATCGAGTGGCGTCATACACGACTGTTGATACGCTACACACACACATGCAACAGTTTAGGAAGATATTAGGATATTATTGTACTTGAATTACTCAAAAAATTATGAAGAATAGCCTCGAGTAGAATTAAACAATTTAAATTCTTTTGAACGTCCATTTTGGTTAGGACACTTTGAGACACCACGGCCGTCACCATCTTATTTAACCTTATCGAAATGCATCTTTCCCTGAGATTCTTTGAAAACCCCCTGTTCCAATTTCTATTTTGGCAGACCTATTTTACATCAGCCAGTACTTTTATTCCTGTACGCGCTTTTTCGAACAAATCTCCAATTGAATATTTACTTCATTATTTGAATCCCCTATACTACTGAATGATCATTTCCCCTGCATGAAGCCGCACATACCGTAGGCGTAGACCGGCCAACTTCATTACCATCCGTAGGGCCTGCGGCCGCCCCTCTGTTTATTTTCTTGCGTACTTAGATTCTCAGAGAAAGTACAGCTGCGGGAACAACTATAAAGAAAGATATTCACGCTATTTGATGGCTTCACCCCACATTTTCAGCTCTCTACAAAAGAAGCCCGCGGGATAATTCAGAAGAGAATATAACTCCTAATGAACCTTTATGAATACCGCAGTGGAATAGTACTGGTTTCGATGTACACGCAGAAGCATCAGCAGAAGACTGCTCAATACCCTTGCAAGATACAGAAGTCTTAGCATACAGACACACTAAAATGCAGCAGCAGCAGCGGGATACAATAACAGCATCTCCCTGATCGGATTACCTCTTTCCGGAAAATTCTCTGGAGCTTCCTGTTCAGTGAGATGCGAAATTACATCATCGACCGAAAGAAAAGGGAATAACGGTTCTTCGGGTGAAAAATATGAACATATTATGCAACATAGCATTGTTTTTATTGTCATTTTAACTGAATAATTTTTATTTATTTTTATGTTAACTTTCAAGGGTATCTTAGACTTCAGAGTTTTAAAAAACGCTTCTTATGAAATTTAACGAGTTGAATTTAAAAATGTTCAAAATGTTCGCATGGAGAAAATTGATAAACAATAAATTTTAATAAAATTTCGCGAAGTTAATTTATGCGTGCACCTTATTTTGGCGCCTAATTAATACATTTTTACCCATTGTAACAGTTGAATAAAATTCAACCAACAATTAAAATCTGCTAATGATGATAAGAATTTGAAGTTTGATGGAGCAGTTCTCCAACTTTAGAAAACTTTTTTTTGTTGGTTTCCAGTATTTGATTGCAGTTTTGTTGTTCATGAAGATGTGATACTTCTTACCTTGACTAAATTGACCGTATTCATTTATCCTACGAAACATTTTCCGTCGGTGGAAGCACACCTTGAAAAATGGGCCACGAACCAGCAAATCTAAAAAGAAAAACTCCGGAAACTCTGACGCCAGCAGCAGCGTTTGGTCTTGAGGAGCTTCCGAAATACTTCAAAGTTCGCTTCAGTTAATCATTGCAATACTTCAAAGTTCGCTTCAGCTAATCATAGAAATACTTCAAAGTTCGCTTCAGTTAATCATAGCTCAGCAAGAGTACGGAGTAAACATGTCATTTTGAAGCCTTGTTTAAAACCTAGTTTATTTCTAAAAGAATAAATTCTCCATTTTTCATACGGTAAAAATTGTTTCTTTACTCATTGAGAGCATAAAATTAAAGAGTCTTTCTAACTTTTCAGACCTCGTTTGAGTCTTTCGATCAGAAAGTACTAAAGCGATTCAATTACGTTGAAACTTTTGTTTTAAATTGCTCAGAAACATTTAAATGTTGTGGAATTTGACAAAGAAAAAGTCGATTGAATCTTACATTTATGCTTCATCGAGGCGATAATTCCCACAGATTAATTTGCGACACCGACGTTGAATCATTTTATCACACTTCACCTCAAAAATAGAGTCTAATGAAGGTGTTTTAATTTTATTGTCAATGATTTAGAAGCATAGTGTTACGTAATCAGTCAGTTTATGCATAGATTTATCCCGAGGTGGAGTCTCTTATTTAATTTCCATTGATCTGCGTGAGATGTAAATATGTACAATGTCAGTACGATGTTACTGACAGCGGCATCAATCATTCGACGTTTGCAATGTGTTACAGAATTGACCAGTTCATTCTCCACCCAATGGGTTAGTAAGAGACTAATATTTTATATTTTCGCATTTCCCCGAAGAAAATCTCATTTGAAAGGCCTAAGGGAAACCTGTCTTCTCTTGAGGGGCTTGCTGTTTCATAAAACGGTGTTGTTAATTTGGTCTTTTTGAAAGTTGATAAAACTATGGCATTTTTAAACTTTTATCGATTTCGCGGTGTGTTAATGCCTATCAATACAATGCAACTTTAAATCTTGATGACACTCGGTAACAAATGATAGTAGTTATTGATAAACAGTTAAAACTTGCATCTAAAACATTATGGTGTTGGACCACTATCTTAAGACCATAACATTAGCTCTCTATTGTCAACGTCATTCACGTTCCGTGTGTTCCTGTCATGTAAATTGTTTCCAATAATTGTGACCAATATAATTTATTGTGCTTAATTTTGAAATGCAGTCAGAAAAAATTTAAAAGAAAAGCTTGGAAGAAGCATCAAAATATAACTTTCGTTGAAAGCATTTTTTGAAGGATCAGTTATGACTTTTGACCGCATGAAGACTATTAGTTCTTCTTTTTGTATTGTTCAATTATGTGTACACCTGATATTGGTTTTAAATTGTTTCGTTATGCTCATTTGCTAAACATGTCTGTAAATACAGGGGTTGGACAAAATAATGAAAACACCTAACATTTGGAATCATAATCTTTAAATATTCTAGAATCAATGAAAACTTGGCATACTTGAATTTTTTCGTGTTTATTATTGTAGTTATTCGTTTTTTGATTTCTGTGAACTTTTTTTTAGAGATATCTAAAAGAAAAATTTGATTATACCCATATAAAAATGGTAGACCTCTCTGACTTTCAAAGATGCCTAATTGTTGGTGCTTGTATGGCAGGTGCTAGTGTAACATAAGCTGCACAAATGCTTGATGTTTAAAGGAGTACAGTCTCAAAAGAAACGACTGCCGTTGAAAGAGAATGGAAAATGTCCTCAGCAAAGCACATGTGTGCAGGTCTGGCCGGAAGTCGAAGTTGTCTCAGAGAGACCGTCGGACTCTAAATCGAATTGCTAGAGAGGGTCGTAAAACCATGGCTCTTAAAATATCGACAAACCTCAATGAACACCTACAGAACCCAGTTTCCACAAAAACTGTTCTTCTGTTCTTGGGTAGCTGCACAAATCTGGATTCTACTGAAGAGCTGCAATTAGAAAACCTCTGCTCATAGACAAGTGTTTCGCAGCGTCTACACCTTTTTCACTTCAAATTAATCTAAGTCAAGTTCAATTTAATCCAAGTAAGTTCAATTTAATCCAAGTCAAGTTCAAATTAATCCCAGTCAAGTTCAAATTAATCCAAGTCAAGTTCAAATTCATCCAAGTCAAGTTCAAATCAATCCAAGTCAAGTTCAAATTAATCCAAGTCAAGTTCAAATTAATCCGAGTCAAGTTCAAATTAATCCAACCCTCAGTTGAGTTATAAAAGGGCATAATAATTTGTTAATATGAGTTTTTTTTGTGTTAAACATGTATCTATTGGTTGTTTTAAGCAAGACTGGTTTCGAGGATTTATTTACACTCATAGATATTTATATACGTGAAATTCTACTTAATCACATCTATGAAATCATATACATGCAAATACGAAAGGTTATCATTGAACGTTATGTAGATTTAATCTCTAATAGAAATACACAAATACGATTCACTGAGTACTAAAGTACGATTCCGTTTGAGTACAATTACATTACTACCCAGATACATTCTTGCATTAGCAATATAAATAATGCCATTCATTCTAATTCCGTGTTAGTCAATGTGAATAAATGTAGGATCCACTTACAATACACAATCTATACTATAATAAGAGCCGCGTTCGTCCGTCCGTCTCTCTGTCTGTCCGAAGCCAGCCGCCTGCAGTGTGTGATGAGCGTATCTGTGATACAAGCTCCAGGCCTATATATTTTGACGGGCCATATTCACGCGGCCTCATCTACTCTCGAGAGATTGTATTTTTTATTTTTTACGGCCTTTCTCTCATTTCGCCCACTTTTTAATTTCAAATAAAGGGGGTTGGACTGGTAATAATACTAGAAACATGGTCCCTAACTCAATGCTGATTTTATTGGTGTGTGTTCACAATTTAATACATAATGCTTTCAAGACTTAAATATTCATGAAATGATCATTATAAAAGTTATTTAGGTCTTAAAAGTATTATATATTGAATTGTAAACACACACAAATAAAATCAGTAGTGAATTGGAAACATTGTTTCTTGTATTATTATTGTCTACTGTAAGTGGATCGTACATTTCTTCACATTGGCTAATACGGAATTATAGGATGGCAATATTTTTATTGCTAATACAGGAATTTATCTGGGTAATAATGTACAAGTATGGGTATAAAGTGTAATTAAACGGAATCGTACATTAGTACTCAGTGAATCGCACTTGTATATCTCTTTTAAAGATCAAATCTACATATCGTCCAATGATGAAACTTTCTACTCGCACGTATTTGATTTCATATATGTGGTAAAATTGAATTTCACGTATATAAATATCTATGAGAGTAAATAAATCCTCAAAATAAGTTTTGCTCATCACATCCAATAGATACATATTTAACACAAAAAACTCAAATTAACAAATTATTATATAATTTTTTAACTCAAGTGAGGGTTGGATTAATTTGAACTTGACTTGGATTAATTTGAACTTGACTTGGATTAATTTGAACTTGACTCGGGTTAATTTGAACTTGACTTGGATTAATTTGAACTTGACTCGGGTTAATTTGAACTTGACTTGGATTAATTTGAACTTGACTCGGATTAATTTGAACTTGACTTGGATTAATTTGAACTTGACTTGTATTAATTTGAACTTGACTCGGATTAATTTGAACTTGACTCGGATTAATTTTGTTACGATCCTCCTTTTTCAGGATCGAACGAAGTGGTTAAATTTTCTTTTCCAGGTAAATTGTCAAAATGGAATAGATCTCTTTTCTCAATCTCAGTGAAATCTCATGGTCGGCATCCTAATTAAGGCGCAACTATAGCAGGCATTGAAACACACGTTATGTATGGCCACACAATTTACTGTTATAAACGGATATTACCAATATGTCGGGGACTGATTAAAGCCCGCAAACATGACAGCGGCAAAGGGGAAATCTTACGCAACTTGTGTGAAGCGCAGGTGCAGGTTTCGTTGTATTCGAAGTAGCTTCGTTTACTTTACTTAATTAATCAGTTGATTTAAGCGTGAAGTCACAGGTGGAAATTTATACAATAACAATGTCCAGTACGCCGAGCTGGATTCTATTTCAAAGACTCAAACAAAGACGGCGATTACGAGGACCTTCAGCTACAATGACGCGTACGAGAATGATCCCTCCTAACATTACGCATCATCTTTTATGGAAGCCGTTACCGCAGCTACTCTCCATGGCGGTTGGCATCACCAACGGCCGTGAGATCCACTTTCCGTGACTTTTCTGGTATGGCCCCCGTCGCTGCCAAGCTGGCGTCGCCCAGAGCTGCTGAGGTAGCTTTTGCTGAGGTACGCAGAACCTTGCAACCGTCTCTAGTGCACTGGGTACGGAGCTCTCTCTCGCTGGCGCAAACGTCGTTCGTGCATGGCGCGCCGTTACATAGAGGGTACATAACAATTTGAACTTGACTTGGATTAAATTGAACTTGACTTAGATTAATTTGAAGTGAAAAATGTGTAGAGTGGTGTAGAAACCACCAGAATTAGTCCGTCGAGCAGTGAAAAAATGGCATTTACTCTGACGAATCATCGTTTAACTTATTTCCGACCTCCGGCCGCGTGTACGCTTAGAGACAGCCGAAAGAAGTTTTTAATCCAGACTGCCTTCTCACAGTCGTAAACCATGGCGGTGGTTCTGTGATGATCTGGGATACTATTTTTTTGGGAATCCGCCGCGCGAATAATTTCCCTTCTTGGAAGTTTTGGGCGACCAAGTTTATCCTATGGTTCAACCACTACACCAGTTTCACTTCAAATTAATCTAAGTCAAGTTCAATTTAATCCAAGTCAAGCTAATTTCAAGCTTATAGCCAATGCAGGAATGTATCTGGGTAGTAATGGACAAATATAAATTGTTTTTAAACGGAATCGTACATTAGTAGTCAGTGAATCGCACGCGTACATTTTTTTCAAAGATTAAACCTACATATCGTCCAATTATAATATTTTGTACTTGCATGTATTTGATTTCAAATATGTGTTTAGGTGGAATTTCAAGTATATAAATTTCTATGAGTGTAAATAAGTCCTCGAAACCAGTTTTGTTTTTTACGTCCAAGAGATACATATTTAACACAAAATACTCAAATTAACAAATTATTATGTCATTTTTTAACTCAACTGAGGGTTGGATTAATTTGAAATTGACTTGGATTAATTTGAACTCGACTCGGATTAATTTGAACTTGACTTGGATTAAATTGAACTTGACTTAGATTAATTTGAAGTGAAAAAGGTGTAGTTCCGAAAAGGAACGCCATCTTTCAAGATGATAATGCCCCAACCCATACGGCTATAGGATTGTTAAAGATGGCGCGAGGAATATTGTAATGAAGTTCAGCATCTCATCTGGCCACCACAATCCCCGACCTCAATAGCATTGAGAATTTACTGTTGGCTTTAGAGATTCAAGTAAGAAGTTGATTTCGGCGTTTATCGTGTCTAAAAGAAATGCAGGATATTTTAACTGAAGCATATGCTAAAATTCCTATGAAAACAATTTGTATGCATCAATACCTCAGAATTGAGGCTTTAATTGCCTCAAATTGTGAACCTAAATCATTTTAAAATATACGTTGTTGCTTCTCCAATGTGCTTCCATTATCTTGTCCAACCCCTGTATTTTGCCTTCCGCTTTTTGCTGCTTCTTACAATTGAAATTTTTAATTGACATGCTTACATATTTGCATATGTATACAAGCGCATTAATTTAAAAAAATCATCGCACAGTTATGTTTTCGAGTTATATCATATAAAACGAAAATGATGGGGTATAAAATATCTTTTGAAAACATTATTTAATGAATCTGAACATTTTGGGTAAAGATAAAGCCAATATATATAGCTGTAGAAGAGATTCATTTTAATTTAACGTTCAATTTAAAACTAAACACAACGATAAAAGCGCAAGAAACTCTCAAAAACTTATCTCCAGTTCAACCTTTTGAGATATTGCTTCATTACTTTATGGAGCAAAAATTGCTCAAAATTTTAGTGCCGATTTCAACTGTGTAATATAATGGCACTCGAGGAGGCGAAAGTTATTTTTCTCGACAAAGACTCAGAGGTAAAAAATCAAATTTGCTTGCTGTTATGTACAGTATATTGCTTTGCGGTATCCTTAACTGCTGAAAATGACAGTCCAGGTAAGATTCCCCCTGTTCTGTGGCTACGTAGGGTACATGCTACATGACTAGACACGTACAGTTGGCAAAAATACTTATAAATTAATGGAGAGCGTAAAACAGAAGGCAGACGTTCTTTCTTGGCGAATCTTAAGGTACACTAACATGACAATGATGAAGTAAAACCTGTGCGATTATAAAATTTGTTTCTCTCTATAGAAACTGCACGAGCTTGCTTTTCTGATCAATGTGCCCCATGAGAGATCGGACTGCGGCAAAATTTTTGATTTTCAGTTATTTCGTGAGAAGAAAAAGTTAATTTTTAGTCAAAAATTGATTTATTATTGTTCAGGGGAAGTATTTTCGAATGTTGTCATTAAAGAAAAGAATTATTGAAAAAACTAATACAAGAAGCATACAAAGTAGGTTGACCTTGTACTAAATGTGCAGGGCAGTAAGGTTTTAGCGGAATGGAGTTGAAATCTAAATGAACAGAAATTGACAAAATTAGTTCTTAAACTTGTAAATGTATTTTTTATGATTTGAAGCTACAAATCTGTGACCTTGTTTTTCAATAGAGCATGTTAGAGTAGCCAGCTGGTGACTCTCTTCGTATTCCTATGTAAAATATAAACAAATGTGTTTAATGTTGATATAATTCAAATATTTCCTGACATGATGATGTCGGCGAAATAAACGAAATAGTTCATTGTACTGTATTCCTCATTACAGTTGTTTATGGTTTTAGCAGAGTCCGAAATGTTCACATTTATTAAACTATATCTCGATAATCTACTATCTTCACTATCACTTTCGTTTTAAGATTGTCTAGAGCAGTGGTCTCCAACCTACTTATCGCCGCGGACCGTTCAATGTTTTCAATTTTACTATGGCCCGGGACTTAAAAATTTTAATTTAATAACTCAAAGGATGCCCTCAAAAGAAAACATAAATTCAAAAAATACAAATACGCCAGAAAAAAACAAATATAAAGTGTATGGGCATTTCAACTCAATAAACTCACCCAAAATCCCCGCCATTGTTTGAAACGTTTCAAAAATGCCTCTGTTCACGCGCCTTCTCCAGAACTTCAGTTTGGATTTAACTGCTGCTATTGTGTCTGCGAACCTGTTAACAGTTGTCATTTTCCCCTGAATGGATAGATTGAGGATATTGAGCAGGCAGAATACATCACACAGGTATGCCAGGTTTGCGACCAAAACCTTGTCACTGAAATGTGCTGTCTCCGGTGCCTTCTTTCGTGAGAGAGGCCCTTATAATGGCTCTCGTAAATCAAACACTCTGATTAGCGAAGGTCCTTGGGATAACCATCTTATTTCTATGTACAAGAGAAGGCGTCTGTACTCCGCGTCCATCTCCTTCACAAAGCTGCTCAAACAGGCGCAAGGTCAGGGCGTGTGCTTTGATGTGGTTAATGACACTAAAACTCTCGAAAGGTGTAAGTGCTCTGTGGCCATTTTTGTATTCGAAATGACATGGGAAAATCATTTCTCTCCAATTTCTTAAATTAGGCATGATATTATCAGAATAACCATTGTAGAGAATTATCATATACATCACATTTTGCAAAATAAAATGGCTACACATCTCGTACTTTTTGAGTGTTGCTCAGCTTTATGATTGTGTGCTTCTCTTCAATTGCATTTATCATTTAATATTGGGTTGGCCAAAACGTTCGCTCGCTTTATGAATGTGATCTTTCCGACCTTCTAAAGATCGTTTTATGTCTTTATTCTTTAAATCCTATATTTGGTACAACGAGCATGTTTACATCAGTGTGCAATATGCCATCAAGTCGAGAAGATCTGACATTTTTGTTTGCATTCGAGCCCATGAAGTAGAACACTACCGATATCTAATATTTTTTTTTTGCCTCAGAAAGGAAAGAAAACAACAGTTACTTACACAAATATATGCCTTGTGTGTGGGCAGCTTCTGTTGCTTTCCTTCCTTTTTTTAAAGTAAAAAGCATTAGATGTCAGTACTGCTCTGCTTGATTCACCATTTCAAGGTCTCGAATGCAAGCAAAAATGTTAGAACTTCTCTACTTGGAGGCTTACTCTTATTACACACTGACGTAAGCATACTCGCTGTACCGAAGACAGGATTTATGGAATAAGAACATAGAATAATCTTTAGGAGGTCGGAAAGATGACATTCAAAACACGAACGAACTTTTTCGCCAACCCAATACGTTATATTCAAAAGCTTAAGTGTAACACTATTTTTTACTTTTAGATCTTATGACTTTATCAATGAGAGCGAGACACAGCAAATATGCTTCAAACAGGTACTGCTATGTTTGCGGGAATGAACATTTGCTAAAGAAAAACGCAGCATTTCATGCCGATTCAAGAGATTGCACAAGGCGTACTTTGATTGTGACGTACGAGATCAGGACGAGTCATGGGCTCCTCATGCGTGTTTCCTTAAAAGTGTGAAGACATCGAGTCCCCGGTATGCAGGAAAAAATGTTCCCGTGAAGTTTGGAGTGCCAATGATTTGACGTAAGTAGAAAGATCACTCTCATGACTGTTATTTCTTTCAGCAAGACATAACTGGTCGCAGTACAGCAAAGACAAAGAAATACATTGTTTACCCAAATTCGCAATTAAGAATGTGCCCAACAGAGCATTCAAAAGATTTGCTTTTTCAAAAGCCTCCAGATCAAGAAATGCTGAGTTCCAGCAGTGCAGATGAACATCCCAGCGGTGAATACGTGTAGCCCAATGATCTAGAAAGCGAGTGTGAACCAATACCATTTTCTGAAGAGGCTCTAAATAACTTGTGCAGGGATGTGTATTTATTTAAAAACAAGAGTGAGATTCTGACTTCAAGGCTTCAAGTACGTAATCGTCTTAATAATAGAGTGAACATAATACTTCATAAAACGTACAGAGAAGCTGCTTGCATTGTTCGCCATGACTGATGATTTATACGTATGTAATGACATCACTGAACTTTACGAGGGACTGGAAATACCATACGATAACACCAACGGGCAACCGTGACCGACCATCAGCATTGGTGTCTAAGAACAGAATCGAAGCTGTTCTGTTACACAATGGTAGCACTCTGCAATTAGATCCCATAGTCCATAGCGCAACTATGAAAGAATCGTTTTTGAAAGCAATTTTTAGTGGCGTATTTGAGCAGATTTCAAGGTTGTGGCCACGCGTACTGGCCTTCAGTTTGGTTATACTGGCCTGGTGTGTCAGCTTCTCTCAAATTTGCAGTTCTCTGAGATAAGAAACGAAGCCAACATCCTCTTGGAATTCCTCCCCACAACTAACAATAAACATGGGATGCAACAGCTTGGCGCAGCTTTCTATGAAACAGATCCGCAACAGAACAGGTTTAGTCTTCGTCTTCTTCGCTAATACACGTTCTGAAGAATTAACAAAGAATTGTTTAAAAGCAGACCATCTGGTGCTTTTGGGCTATAAAGGATAGGTTAAATATTTTTTACGCGGCCCGGAGTTTGAAGACCACTGGTCTACAAGACTCTCAACCCAACTTAATATGTCGTTATTCAATATAAAATATATATATGTTTATATTTATACCCAATAAGACAATTGCTGTGAGTATTTAACGCGTTTTTATCCCTCAATTATGTACTAAGCCAGTGCGACGTAATTTTTTCCACTTTACCAGTATAAAGTTTTCAGTTTAAAAGCTAGAACTATCTCTAGTAAGGATTTACTCAGAATTAACTGTCCGAATACTGGCTTTTATGCAACTCTGCAGGTCTGATCTCAACTGCAACTATGCAGGCATGTTCCCCACTGCAGCTATGCCTGCATGTTCCCCACTGCAAATATGCAGGCATGTTCTCCACTGCAACTATGCAGGCATGTTCCCCACTGCAGCTATGCCTGCATGTTCCCCACTGCAACTATGCAGGCATGTTCCCAAATGCAACTATGCAGGCATGTACCCCACTGCAACTATGCAGGCATGTTCCCCACTGCAACTATGCAGGCATGTTCCCATGTTCCCAAATGCAACTATGCAGGCATGTTCCCCACTGCAACTATGCAGGCATGTTCCCCACTGCAACTATGCAGGCATGTTCTCCACTGCAACTATGCAGGCATGTTCCTCACTGCAACTATGCAGGCATGTTCCCCAACTGCAACTATGCAGGCGTGTTCCCCAACTGCAACTATGCAGGCATGTTCCCCAACTGCAACTATGCAGGCATGTTCCCCACTGCAACTATGCAGGCATGTTCCCAAATGCAACTATGCAGGCATGTACCCCACTGCAACTATGCAGGCATGTTCCCCACTGCAACTATGCAGGCATGTTCCCCACTGCAACTATGCAGGCATGTTCCTCACTGCAACTATGCAGGCATGTTCCCCAACTGCAACTATGCAGGCATGTTCCCAACTGCAACTATGCAGGCATGTTCCCCAACTGCTACTATGCAGGCATGTTCCCCAACTGCAACTATGCAGGCATGTTCCTCACTGCAACTATGCAGGCATGTCCCTCACTGCAACTATGCAGGTATGTTCCTCACTGCAACTATGCAGGCATGTTCCCCATTGCAACTATGCAGGCATGTTCCCCAACTGCAACTATGCAGGCATGTTCCCCACTGCAACTATGCAGGCATGTACCCCACTGCAACTATGCAGGCATGTTCCCCACTGCAACTATGCAGGCATGTACCCCACTGCAACTATGCAGGCATGTACCCCACTGCAACTATGCAGGCATGTTCCCCACTGCAACTATGCAGGCATGTACCCCACTGCAACTATGCAGGCATGTTCCCCAACTGCTACTATGCAGGCATGTTCCCCAACTGCAACTATGCAGGCATGTTCCCCAACTGCAACTATGCAGGCATGTTCCTCACTGCAACTACGCAGGTATGTTCCTCACTGCAACTATGCAGGCATGTTCCCCATTGCAACTATGCAGGCATGTTCCCCACTGCAACTATGCAGGCATGTTCCCCAACTGCAACTATGCAGGCATGTTCCCCACTGCAACTATGCAGGCATGTACCCCACTGCAACTATGCAGGCATGTTCCCCACTGCAACTATGCAGGCATGTACCCCACTGCAACTATGCAGGCATGTTCCCAAATGCAACTATGCAGGCATGTACCCCACTGCAACTATGCAGGCACGAGTCCAGCTGCCCAACATAAACAGATGAACGCTCCTACCGCTAACATTGAGAAGCGATTCTCGGTCGAAACGTAAACAAATGATTTTGTTTTCAGGCAGCGCCATGAGGTCCCTTGCTCTACAGACGCACTAATGGAAATGAGAGTTTTTCTATATTTATATCGAAAGAATTCAAAATATTTTTTACCCCGAGCCATAAACTAGCACACGAGGCTGCGGCGAGTGATTGAAAAATTGCCCGCTGCTAATTAAAACTATAATAAAATGGTTTATTATTATTAGAATTTATGCGTTCATTCTGGATGGCTCTCAGATATATAGCGAGAGAAACATGGCATAGGAAAACATCAAGATTTTAACTTGAAGTGCTCCAGACGCCAGGCAGTGTGCGTGTTCGATAGTCAAAATACCGTCAAAAATGTCATTTCCTACTTGAAAAAAATGCCCTCGGCTCTTAAGTAGTTCATTGAGCACGCAAGAATCGCCTCACATTTTCCGATCTAAAATTGCTTCTCTCTTGTTGGAGAAAGCTTTTCCTAGAATTTGCTTATTGCAAACACATGATGATACGCCATCGCCGCGTCCGATTAAATAAAGAGTCTTATTTTTTGCGGTGCTTTCCATTCTTCTTAATTGGGGCTATCGCTGCACGATCTGGCAGGCTTTCTAGTGACCGATCAACATGCCGGAAGCTGAGGTCGTTTTTAGTTCAGTTGATGTGAAATCAAAAGGCTTCGGGAGCAAAGCAAAGCCCTATTTATATTTCAACTAAAGCCTACGGCAAGAAATACTTCCGATAACTAAATCAAGAAATCAAAATCAATTACCAATAAAAAACTATGTAGAAACGCTGCGTATCATCGAAAATGCAAGCGTCCACGTAGATTTGTATGAAATGCTGTTTCATGCACACAGATGCAAGAAAATTCTAGTGCCGGTCAAATCGAACTCACCTACCTTCAGGTCACCTTCAGCTTCAGGTCACCTTCAGCTTCAGGTCACCTTCAGCTTCAGGCCACCTTCTGGGCACCTTCAGCTTCAGGCCACCTTCTGCTCACCTTCAGCTTCAGGCCACCTTCTGGTCACCTTCAGCTTCAGGCCGCCTTCTGGTCACCTTCAGCGTCAGGCCACCTTCAGGTCACCTGCAGCTTCAGGCCACCTTCTGGTCACCTGCAGCTTCAGGCCACCTTCTGGTCACCTTCAGCTTCAGGCCACCTTCTGGTCACCTTCAGCTTCAGGCCACCTTCTGGTCACCTTCAGCTTCAGGCCACCTTCAGGTCACCTGCAGCTTCAGGCCACCTTCTGGTCACCTTCAGCTTCAGGCCACCTTCTGGTCACCTTCAGCTTCAGGCCACCTTCTGGTCACCTTCAGCGTCAGGCCACCTTCAGGTCACTTGCAGCTTCAGGCCCCCTTCTGGCCACCTTCAGCTTCAGGCCACCTTCTGGTCACCTTCAGCTTCAGGCCACCTTCTGGTCACCTTCAGCTTCAGGCCACCTTCTGGTCACCTTCAGCTTCAGGCCACCTTCTGGTCACCTTCAGCATCAGGCCACCTTCTGGTCACCTTCAGCTTCAGGCCACCTTCTGGTCGCCTTCAGCTTCAGGCCACCTTCTGGTCACCTTCAGCTTCAGGCCACCTTCTGGTCACCTTCAGCGTCAGGCCACCTTCAGGTCACCTGCAGCTTCAGGCCACCTTCAGGTCACCTTCAGCTTCAGGCCACCTTCTGGTCACCTTCAGCTTCAGGCCACCTTCTGGTCACCTTCAGCTTCAGGCCACCTTCTGGTCACCTTCAGCGTTAGGCCACCTTCAGGTCACCTGCAGCTTCAGGCCACCTTCTGGTCACCTTCAGCTTCAGGCCACCTTCTGGTCACCTTCAGCTTCAGGCCACCTTCAGGTAACCTTCAGCTTCAGGCCACCTTCTGGTCACCTTCAGCGTCAGGCCACCTTCTGGTCACCTTCAGCTTCAGGCCACCTTCAGGTCACCTTCAGCTTCAGGCCACCTTCTGGTCACCTTCAGCGTCAGGCCACCTTCAGGTCACCTGCAGCTTCAGGCCACCTTCTGGTCACCTTCAGCTTCAGGCCACCTTCAGGTCACCTTCAGCTTCAGGTCACCTTCAGCTTCAGGTCACCTTCAGGTCACCTTCAGCTTCAGGTCACCTTTAGCTTCAGGTCACCTTCAGCTTCAGGCCACCTTCAGGTCACCTTCAGCTTCAGGCCACCTTCAGGTCACCTTCAGCTTCAGGTCACCTTCAGCTTCAGGTCACCTTCAGCTTCAGGTCACCTTCAGCTTCAGGTCACCTTCAGCTTCAGGTCACCTTCAGCTTCAGGCCACCTTCAGGTCACTTTCAGCTTCAGGCCACCTTCAGGTCACCTTCAGCTACAGGCCACCTTCAGGCCACCTACAGGCCACCTTCAGGTCACCTTCAGCTTCAGGTCACCTTCAGCTTCAGGCCACCTTCAGGTCACCTTCAGCTTCAGGCCACCTTCAGGTCACTTTCAGATTCAGGCCACCTTCAGGCCACCTAGTTAAGGCTTCAGGCCACCTTCAGCTTCAGGCCACTTTCAGGTCACCTTCAGCTTCAGGTCAATTTCAGCTTCAGGTCACCTTCAGCTTCAAGCCACCTTCGGGTCACCTGCAGCTTCAGGTCAATTTCAGCTTCAGGTCACATTCAGCTTCAAGCCACCTTCAGATCCCCTGCAGCTTCAGGTCACCTTCAGCTACAGGTCACTTTCAGGTCACCTTCAGCTTCAGGTCACCTTCAGCTTTAGGTCACTTTCATTTCATCTTCAGCATCAGGTCACCTTCAGCTTCAGGTCACCTTCAGCTTTAGGCCACCTTCAGCATCAGGTCACCTTCAGCTTCAGGTCACCTTCAGCTTCAGGTCACCTTCAGCTTTAGGTCACTTTCATTTCACCTTCAGCATCAGGTCACCTTCAGCTTCAGGTCACCTTCAGCTTTAGGCCACCTTCAGCATCAGGTCACCTTCAGCTTCAGGTCACCTTCAGCTTTAGGCCACCTTCAGCTTCAGGTCACCTTCAGGTCACCTGCAGCTTCATGTCACTTTCAGCTTTAGGTCACTTTCATTTCACCTTCAGCTTCAGGTCACCTTCAGCGTCAGGTCACCTTCAGCTTTAGGCCACCTTCAGCTACAGGTCACTTCCAGGTCACCTTCAGCTTCAGGTCACCTTCAGCTTTAGGTCACTTTCATTTCACCTTCAGCATCAGGTCACCTTCAGCTTCAGGTCACCTTCAGCTTCAGGTCACCTTCAGCTTTAGGTCACTTTCATTTCACCTTCAGCATCAGGTCACCTTCAGCTTTAGGTCACCTTCAGCTTTAGGCCACCTTCAGCTTCAGGCCACCTTCAGGTCACCTGCAGCTTCATGTCACCTTCAGCTTCAGGTCACTTTCAGTTTCAGGCCACTTTCATGTCACCTTCAGCTTCAAGCCACCTTAAGGTCACCTTCAGCTTCAGGCTACCATCAGGTCACCTTCAGCTTCAGGCCTCCTTTATGTCACCTTCAGCTTCAGGTCACCTTCAACTTTAGGCCACTTTCAGCTTCAGGCCACCTTCAGGTCACCTGCAGCTTCATGTCACCTTCAGCTTCAGGTCACTTTCAGTTTCAGGCCACTTTCATGTCACCTTCAGCTTCAAGCCACCTTAAGGTCACCTTCAGCTTCTGGCCACCTTCAGGTCACCTTCAGCTTCAGGTCACCTTCAGCTTCAGGTCACCTTCAGCTTCAGGTCACCTTCAGCTTCAGGTCACCTTCAGGTCACCTTCAGCATCAGGCCTCCTTTATGTCACCTTCAGCTTCTGGCCACCTTCAGGTCACCTTCAGCTTCAGGCCACCTTCAGGTCACCTTCAGCTTCAGGTCACCTTCAGGTCACCTTCAGCTTCAGGCCTCCTTTATGTCACCTTCAGCTTCTGGCCACCTTCAGGTCACCTTCAGCTTCTGGCCACCTTCAGGTCACCTTCAGCTTCAGGTCACCTTCAGGTCACCTTCAGCTTCAGGCCTCCTTTATGTCACCTTCAGATTCTGGCCACCTTCAGGTCACCTTCAGCTTCTGGCCACCTTCAGGTCACCTTCAGGTCACCTTCAGCTTCTGGCCACCTTCAGGTCACCTTCAGCTTCAGGCCACCTTCAGGTCACCTTCAGCTTCAGGTCACCTTCAGGTCACCTTCAGCTTCAGGCCTCCTTTATGTCACCTTCAGATTCTGGCCACCTTCAGGTCACCTTCAGCCTCTGGCCACCTTCAGGTCACCTTCAGCTTCAGGTCACCTTCAGGTCACCTTCAGCTTCAGGCCTCCTTTATGTCACCTTCAGCTTCTGGCCACCTTCAGGTCACCTTCAGCTTCTGGCAACCTTCAGGTCACCTTCAGCTTCTGGCCACCTTCAGGTCACCTTCAGCATCAGGCCACTTTCAGGTCACCTTCAGGTCACCTTCAGCTTCAGGCCTCCTTTATGTCACCTTCAGCTTCAGGCCCTCTTCAGCTTCAGGTCACCTTCAGCTTCTGGCCACCTTCAGGTCACCTTCAGCTTCTGGCCACCTTCAGGTCACCTTCAGCTTCTGGCCACCTTCAGGTCACCTTCAGCTTCAGGTCACCTTCAGCTTCTGGCCACCTTCAGGTCACCTTCAGCATCAGGCCACCTTCAGGTCACCTTCAGCTTCAGGTCACCTTCAGGTCACTATCAGCTTCAGGCCTCCTTTATGTCACCTTCAGCTTCTGGCCACCTTCAGGTCACCTTCAGCTTCAGGTCACCTTCAGCTTCAAGCCACCTTAAGGTCACCTTCAGCTTCAGGCTACCATCAGGTCACCTTCAGCTTCAGGCCACCTTCAGGTCACCTTCAGCTTCAGGTCACCTTCAGGTCACCTACAGCATCAGGCCACCTTCAGGTCACCTTCAGTTTCAGGTCACCTTCAGCTCCAGGTCACCTTCAGGTCACCTTCAGCTTCAGGTCACTTTCAGCTTCAGGCCACCTTCAGGTCACCTTCAGCTACATTCCACCTTCAGACCACCTTCAGGCCACCTTCAGGTCACCTTCAGCTTCATGTCACCTCCAGCTTCAGGTCACTTTCAGCTTCAGGCCACTTTCAGGTCACCTTCAGCTTCAGGCGACCTTCAGGTCATCTTCAGCTACAGGCCATCTTCTGGCCACCTTCAGGTCACCTTCAGCTTCAGGTCACCTTCAGCTTCAGGTCACCTTCAGCTTCATGTCACCTCCAGCTTCAGGTCACCTTCAGCTTCAGGCCACTTTCAGGTCACCTTCAGCTTCAGGCCACCTTCAGGTCATCTTCAGCTACAGGTCACCTTCAGCTTCAGGTCACCTTCAGCTTCAGGTCACCTTCAGCTTCAGGTCACCTTCAGCTTCAGGTCACCTTAACCTTCAGGTCACCTTCAGCTTCAGGTCACCTTCAGCTTCAGGTCACCTTCAGCTTCAGGTCACCTTCAGCTTCAGGTCACCTTCAGGTCACCTTAACTTTCAGGTCACCTTCAGGTCACCTTCAGCTTCAGGCCACCTTCAGGTCACCTTCAGCTTCAGGTCGCCTTCAGCTTCAGGTCACCTTCAGCTTCAGGTCACCTTCAGCTTCAGGTCACCTTCAGGTCACCTTAACCTTCAGGTCACCTTCAGCTTCAGGCCACCTTCAGGTCACCTTCAGCTTCAGGTCACCTTCAGCTTCAGGTCACCTTCAGCTTCAGGTCACCTTAACCTTCAGGTCACCTTCAGCTTCAGGTCACCTTCAGCTTCAGGCCACCTTCAGGTCACCTTCAGCTTCAGGCCACCTTCAGGTCACCTTCAGCTTCAGGCCACCTTCAGGTCACCTGCAGCTTCAGGTCACCTTCAGCTACAGGTCACTTCCAGGTCACCTTCAGCTTAAGGTCACCTTCAGCTTTAGGTCACTTTCAGGTCACCTTCAGCTTCAGGTCACCTTCAGCTTCAGGCCACCTTCAGGTCACCTTCAGCTTCAGGTCACCTTCAGGTCACCTTCAGCTTCAGGCCTCCTTTATGTCACCTTCAGCTTCTGGCCACCTTCAGGTCACCTTCAGCTTCTGGCCACCTTCAGGTCACCTTCAGCTTCAGGTCACCTTCAGGTCACCTTCAGCTTCAGGCCTCCTTTATGTCACCTTCAGCTTCTGGCCACCTTCAGGTCACCTTCAGCTTCATGCCACCTTCAGGTCACCTTCAGCTTCAGGTCACCTTCAGGTCACCTTCAGCTTCAGGCCTCCTTTATGTCACCTTCAGCTTCTGGCCACCTTCAGGTCACCTGCAGCTTCTGGCCACCTTCAGGTCACCTTCAGCTTCAGGTCACCTTCAGGTCACCTTCAGCTTCAGGCCTCCTTTATGTCACCTTCAGCTTCTGGCCACCTTCAGGTCACCTTCAGCTTCTGGCCACCTTCAGGTCACTTGCAGCTTATGGCCACCTTCAGGTCACCTTCAGCTTCAGGTCACCTTCAGCTTCTGGCCACCTTCAGGCCACCTTCAGCATCAGGCCACCTTCAGGTCACCTTCAGCTTCAGGTCACCTTCAGGTCACCTTCAGCTTCAGGCCTCCTTTATGTCACCTTCAGCTTCTGGCGACCTTCAGGTCACCTTCAGCTTCAGGTCACCTTCAGCTTCAAGCCACCTTAAGGTCACCTTCAGCTTCAGGCTACCATCAGGTCACCTTCAGCTTCAGGCCTCCTTTATGTCACCTTCAGCTTCAGGCCACCTTCAGGTCACCTTCAGCTTCAGGTCACCTTCAGGTCACCTACAGCATCAGGCCACCTTCAGGTCACCTTCAGTTTCAGGTCACCTTCAGCTCCAGGTCACCTTCAGGTCACCTTCAGCTTCAGGTCACTTTCAGCTTCAGGCCACCTTCAGGTCACCTTCAGCTACATTCCACCTTCAGACCACCTTCAGGCCACCTTCAGGTCACCTTCAGCTTCATGTCACCTCCAGCTTCAGGTCACTTTCAGCTTCAGGCCACTTTCAGGTCACCTTCAGCTTCAGGCGACCTTCAGGTCATCTTCAGCTACAGGCCATCTTCTGGCCACCTTCAGGTCACCTTCAGCTTCAGGTCACCTTCAGCTTCAGGTCACCTTCAGCTTCATGTCACCTCCAGCTTCAGGTCACCTTCAGCTTCAGGCCACTTTCAGGTCACCTTCAGCTTCAGGCCACCTTCAGGTCATCTTCAGCTACAGGTCACCTTCAGCTTCAGGTCACCTTCAGCTTCAGGTCACCTTAACCTTCAGGTCACCTTCAGCTTCAGGTCACCTTCAGCTTCAGGTCACCTTCAGGTCACCTTAACTTTCAGGTCACCTTCAGGTCACCTTCAGCTTCTGGCCACCTTAGGGTCACCTTCAGCTTCAGGTCACCTTCAGCTTCAGGTCACCTTCAGCTTCAGGTCACTTTCAGCTTCAGGTCACCTTCAGCTTCAGGTCACCATCAGCTTCAGGTCACCTTCAGCTTCAGGTCACCTTCAGGTCACCTTAACCTTCAGGTCACCTTCAGGTCACCTTCAGCTTCAGGCCACCTTCAGGTCACCTTCAGCTTCAGGTCACCTTCAGCTTCAGGTCACCTTCAGCTTCAGGTCACCTTAACCTTCAGGTCACCTTCAGCTTCAGGTCACCTTCAGCTTCAGGCCACCTTCAGGTCACCTTCAGCTTCAGGCCACCTTCAGGTCACCTTCAGCTTCAGGCCACCTTCAGGTCACCTGCAGCTTCAGGTCACCTTCAGCTACAGGTCACTTCCAGGTCACCTTCAGCTTAAGGTCACCTTCAGCTTTAGGTCACTTTCAGGTCACCTTCAGCTTCAGGTCACCTTCAGCTTCAGGTCACCTTCAGCTTTAGGCCACCTTCAGCTTCAGGTCACTTTCAGTTTCAGGCCACCTTCAGGTCACCTTCAGCTACAGGCCACCTTTAGGTCACCTTCAGCTACAGGCCACCTTCAGGCCACCTTCAGGCCTCCTTCAGGTTTTCTTCAGCTTCAGGTCACCTTCAGCTTCAGGCCACCTTCAGGTCACTTTCAGCTTCAGGCCACCTTCAGGCCACCTAGCTAAGGCTTCAGGTCACCTTCAGCTTCAGGCCACTTTCAGGTCACCTTCAGCTTCAAGCCACCTTCAGGTCACCTTCAGCTACAGGTCACTTTCAGGTCACCTGCAGCTTCAGGCCACCTTCTGGTCACCTTCAGCTCCAGGCCACCTTTTGGTCACCTTCAGCTTCAGGCCACCTTCAGGTCACCTTCAGCTTCAGGTCACCTTCAGCTTCAGGTCACCTTCAGGTCACCTTCAGCTTCAGGTTACCTTCAGCTTCAGGTCACCTTCAGCTTCAGGTCACCTTCAGCTTCAGGTCACCTTCAGCTTCAGGTCACCTTCAGCTTCAGGCCACCTTCAGGTCACTTTCAGCTTCAGGCCACCTTCAGGTCACCTTCGGCTACAGGCCACCTTCAGGCCTCCTAAAGGCCACCTTCAGGTCACCTTCAGCTTCAGGTCACCTTCAGCTTCAGGTCACCTTCAGCTTGAGGTCACCTTCAGCTTCAGGCCACCTTCAGGTCACCTTCAGCTTCAGGCCACCTTCAGGTCACTTTCAGACTCAGGCCACCTTCAGGCCACCTAGTTAAGGCTTCAGGTCACCTTCAACTTCAGGCCACCTTCAGCTTCAGGCCACTTTCAGGTCACTTTCAGCTTCAAGCCACCTTCAGGTCACCTGCAGCTTCAGGTCAATTTCAGCTTCAGGTCACCTTCAGCTTCAGGTCACTTTCAGGTCACCTTCAGCTCCAAGCCACCTTCAGGTCACCTGCAGCTTCAGGTCAATTTCAGCTTCAGGTCACCTTCAGCTTCAAGCCACCTTCAGGTTACCTGCAGCTTCAGGTCAATTTCAGCTTCAGGTCACCTTCAGCTTCAGGCCACCTTCAGATCCCCTGCAGCTTCAGGTCACCTTCAGCTACAGGTCACTTTCAGGTCACCCTTAGCTTCAGGTCACCTTCAGGTCACCTTCAGCTTCAGGTCACCTTCAGCTTCAGGCCACCTTCTGGTCACCTTCAGCTTCAGGTCACCTTCAGGTCACTTTCACCCTCAGGTCACCTTCAGCTTCAGGTCACCTTCAGCTTCAGGTCACCTTCACCTTCAGGTCACCTTCAGCTTCAGGTCACCTTCAGCTTCAGGTCACCTTCAGCTTCAGGTCACTTTCAGCTTCAGGCCACCTTCAGGTCACCTTCAGCTACATTCCACCTTCAGACCACCTTCAGGCCACCTTCAGGTCACCTTCAGCGTCAGGTCACCTTCAGCTTCAGGTCACCTTCAGCTTCATGTCACCTCCAGCTTCAGGTCACCTTCAGCTTCAGGCCACTTTCAGGTCACCTTCAGCTTCAGGTCACCTTCAGCTTCAGGTCACCTTCAGCTTCAGGCCACCTTCAGGTCACCTTCAGCTTCAGGCCACCTTCAGGTCACCTTCAGCTTTAAGCCACCTTCAGGTCACCTACAGCTTCAGGCCACTTTCAGGTCACCTTCAGCTACAGGCCACTTTCAGGTCACCTTCAGCTTCAAGCCACCTTAAGGTCACCTTCAGCTTCAGGCTACCATCAGGTCACCTTCAGCTTCAGGCCTCCTTTATGTCACCTTCAGCTTCAGGCCACCTTCAGGTCACCTTCAGCTTCAGGTCACCTTCAGGTCACGTTCAGCTTCAGGTCACCTTCAGCTTGAGGTCACCTTCAACTTCAGGTCACTTTCAGCTTCAGCCCACCTTCAGGTCACCTTCACCTACATTCCACCTTCAGACCACCTTCAGGCCACTTTCAGGTCACCTTCAGCGTCAGGTAACCTTCAGCTTCAGGTCACATTCAGCTTCATGTCACCTCCAGCTTCAGGTCACCTTCAGCTTCAGGCCACTTTCAGGTCACCTTCAGCTTCAGGCCACCTTCAGGTCATCTTCAGCTACAGGCCACCTTCAGGCCACCTTCAGGTCACCTTCAGCTTCAGGTCACCTTCAGCTTCAGGTCACCTTCGGCTTCAGGTCACGTTCAGCTTCAGGTCACGTTCAGCTTCAGGCCACCTTCAGGTCACCTTCAGCTTCAGGCCACCTTCAGGTCACTTTCAGCTTCAAGCCACCTTCAGGTCACCTTCAGCTTCAGGTCACCTTCAGCTTCTGGTCACCTTCAGCTTTAGGCCACCTTCAGCTTCAGGTCACTTTCAGTTTCAGGCCACCTTCAGGTCACCTTCAGCTACAGGCCACCTTCAGGCCACCTTCAGGCCTCCTTCAAGGTACCTTCAGCTTCAGGTCACCTTCAGCTTCAGGCCACCTTCAGGCCACCTTCAGGCCTCCTTCAGGGTACCTTCAGCTTGAGGTCACCTTCAGCTTCAGGCCACCTTCAGGTCACCTTCAGCTACAGGCCACCTTCAGGCCACCTTCAGGCCTCCTTCAGGTTACCTTCAGCTTCAGGTCACCTTCAGCTTCAGGCCACCTTCAGGTCACTTTCAGCTTCAGGCCACCTTCAGGCCACCTAGCTAAGGCTTCAGGTCACCTTCAGCTTCAGGCCACCTTCAGGTCACCTTCAGCTTCAGGTCACCTTCAGCTACAGGTCACTTTCAGGTCACCTGCAGCTTCAGGCCACCTTCTGGTCACCTTCAGCTTCAGGCCACCTTCAGGTCACCTTCAGCTTCAGGTCACCTTCAGCTTCAGGTCACCTTCTGGTCACCTGCAGGTCACCTTCAGCTTCAGGTCACCTTCAGGTCACCTTCAGCTTCAGGTCACCTTCAGGTCACCTTCAGCTTCAGGTCACCTTCAGCTTCAGGTCACCTTCAGCTTCAGGTCACCTTCAGCTTCAGGTCACCTTCAGCTACATTCCACCTTCAGACCACCTTCAGGCCACCTTCAGGTCACCTTCAGCTTCAGGTCACCTTCAGCTTCAGGCCACTTTCAGGTCACCTTCAGCTTCAGGCCACCTTCAGGCCACCTTCAGGCCACCTTCAGGCCACCTGCAGGTCACCTTCAGCTTCAGGTCACCTTCAGCTTCAGGTCACTCTCAGCTTCAGGTCACCTTAACCTTCAGGTCACCTTCAGCTTCAGGTCACCTTCAGCTTCAGGCCACCTTCAGGTCACCTTCAGCTTCAGGCCACCTTCAGGTCACCTTCAGCTTCAAGCCACCTTCAGGTCACCTGCAGCTTCATGTCACCTTCAGCTTCAGGTCACTTTCAGTTTCAGGCCACTTTCATGTCACCTTCAGCTTCAGGTCACTTTCAGTTTCAGGCCACTTTCATGTCACCTTCAGCTTCAAGCCACCTTAAGGTCACCTTCAGCTTCAGGCTACCATCAGGTCACCTTCAGCTTCAGGCCTCCTTTATGTCACCTTCAGCTTCAGGCCACCTTCAGGTCACCTTCAGCTTCAGGCCACCTTCAGCTTGAGGTCACCTTCAGCTTCAGGTCACTTTCAGCTTCAGGTCACCTTCAGCTTCAGGTCACCTTCAGCTTCAGGTCACCTTCAGCTTCAAGCCACCTTAAGGTCACCTTCAGGTCACCTTCAGCTTCAGGTCACCTTCAGCTTCAGGTCACCTTCAGCTTCAGGTCACCTTCAGCTTCAGGTCACCTTCAGCTTCAGGTCACCTTCAGCTTCAAGTCACCTTTAGCTTCAGGTCACCTTCAGCTTCAGGTCACCTTCAGGTCACCTTCAGCTTCAGGTCACCTTCAGCTTCAGGTCACCTTCAGCATCAGGTCACCTTCAGCTTCAAGCCACCTTCAGCTTCAAGCCTCCTTCAGGTCACCTTCAGCTTCAGGTCACCTTCAGCTTCAGGTCACCTTCAGCTTCAGGTCACCTTCAGCTTCAGGTCACCTTCAGCTTCAGGTCACCTTCAGCTTCAAGTCACCTTCAGCTTCAAGCCACCTTCAGGTCACCTTCAGCTTCAGGTCACCTTCAGCTTCAGGTCACCTTCAGCTTCAGGTCACCTTCAGCTTCAGGTCACCTTCAGCTTCAAGTCACCTTCAGCTTCAAGTCACCTTCAGGTCACCTTCAGCTTCAGGTCACCTTCAGCTTCAGGTCACCTTCAGCTTCAGGTCACCTTCAGCTTCAAGTCACCTTCAGCTTCAAGTCACCTTCAGCTTCAAGTCACCTTCAGCTTCAGGTCACCTTCAGGTCACCTTCAGCTTCAGGTCACCTTCAGCTTCAGGTCACCTTCAGCTTCAGGTCACCTTCAGCTTCAGGTCACCTTCAGCTTCAAGTCACCTTCAGCTTCAAGCCACCTTCAGGTCACCTTCAGCTTCAGGTCACCTTCAGCTTCAGGTCACCTTCAGCTTCAGGTCACCTTCAGCTTCAGGTCACCTCCAGCTTCAAGCCACCTTAAGGTCACCTTCAGCTTCAGGTCACCTTCAGCTTCAGGCCACCTTCAGGTCACCTTCAGCTTCAGGTCACCTTCAGCTTCAGGTCACCTTCAGCTTCAAGCCACCTTAAGGTCACCTTCAACTTCAGGCTACCATCAGGTCACCTTCAGCTTCAGGCCAATTTCAGGTCACCTTCAGCATCAGGCCACCTTCAGGTCACCTTCAGCTTCAGGTCACCTTCAGCTTGAGGTCACCTTCATCTTCAGGTCACTTTCAGCTTCAGGCCACCTTCAGGTGACCTTCAGCTACATTCCACCTTCATACCACCTTCAGGCCACCTTCAGGTCACCTTCAGCGTCAGGTCACCTTCAGCTTCAGGTCACATTCAGCTTCATGTCACCTCCAGCTTCAGGTCACCTTCAGCTTCAGGCCACTTTCAGGTCACCTTCAGCTTCAGGCCACCTTCAGGTCATCTTCAGCTACAGGCCACTTTCAGGCCACCTTCAGGTCACCTTCAGCTTCAGGTCACCTTCAGCTTCAGGTCACCTTCAGCTTCAGGTCACCTTCAGCTTCAGGTCACCTTCAGCTTCAGGTCACCTCAACCTTCAGGTCACCTTCAGCTTCAGGTCACCTTAACCTTCAGGTCACCTTCAGCTTCAGGTCACCTTAACCTTCAGGTCACCTTCAGCTTCAGGTCACCTTCAGCTTCAGGCCACCTTCAGGTCACCTTCAGCTTCAGGCCACCTTCAGGTCACCTTCAGCTTCAGGTCACCTTCAGCTTCAGGTCACCTTAACATTCAGGTCACCTTCAGGTCACCTTCAGCTTCAGGTCACCTTCAGCTTCAGGTCACTTTAACCTTCAGGTCACCTTCAGCTTCAGGTCACCTTAACCTTCAGGCCACCTTCAGGTCACCTTCAGCTTCAGGTCACCTTAACCTTCAGGCCACCTTCAGGTCACCTTCAGCTTCAGGTCACCTTAACCTTCAGGCCACCTTCAGGTCACCTTCAGCTTCAGGTCACCTTAACCTTCAGGCCACCTTCAGGTCACCTTCAGCTTCAGGTCACCTTAACCTTCAGGTCACCTTCAGCTTCAGGTCACCTTAACCTTCAGGTCACCTTCAGCTTCAGGTCACCTTAACCTTCAGGTCACCTTCAGCTTCAGGTCACCTTCAGCTTCAGGCCACCTTCAGGTCACCTTCAGCTTCAGGCCACCTTCAGGTCACCTTCAGCTTCAAGCCACCTTCAGGTCACCTGCAGCTTCATGTCACCTTCAGCTTCAGGTCACTTTCAGTTTCAGGCTACTTTCATGTCACCTTCAGCTTCAGGTCACTTTCAGTTTCAGGCTACTTTCATGTCACCTTCAGCTTCAGGTCACTTTCAGTTTCAGGCCACTTTCATGTCACCTTCAGCTTCAGGTCACTTTCAGTTTCAGGCCACTTTCATGTCACCTTCAGCTTCAAGCCACCTTAAGGTCACCTTCAGCTTCAAGCCACCTTCAGGCCACCTTCAGGTCACGTTCAGCTTCAGGCCACCTTCAGGTCACCTTCAGCTTCAGGCCACCTTCAGCTTCAGGTCACCTTCAGGCCACCTTCAGCTACAGGCCACCTTCAGGTCACCTTCAGCTTCAGGTCACCTTCAGCTTCAGGTCACCTTCGGCTTCAGGTCACCTTCAGCTTCAGGCCACCTTCAGGCCACCTTCAGGTCACCTTCAGCTACAGGCCACCTTCAGGCCACCTTCAGCTTCAGGTCACCTTCAGCTACAGGTCACCTTCAGGTCACCTTCAGCTACAGGCCACCATCAGGTCACCTTCAGCTTCAGGTCACCTTCAGCTTCAGGTCACCTTCGGCTTCAGGTCACCTTCGGCTTCAGGTCACCTTCAGCTTCAGGCCACCTTCAGGCCACCTTCAGGTCACCGTCAGCTACAGGCCACCTTCAGGTCACCTTCAGCTTCAGGTCACCTTCAGCTTCAGGTCACCTTCAGGCCACCTTCAGGTCACCTTCAGCTTCAGGCCATCTTCAGGTCACCTTCAGCTTCAGGCCACCTTCAGTTTCAGGTCACCTTCAGGCCACCTTCAGCTACAGGCCACCTTCAGGCCACCTTCAGGTCACCTTCAGCTTCAGGCCACCTTCAGGTCACCTTCAGCTTCAGGCCACCTTCAGGTCACCTTCAGCTTCAAGCCACCTTCAGGTTACCTGCAGCTTCATGTCACCTTCAGCTACAGGTCACTTTCAGGTCACCTTCAGCTTCAGGTCACCTTCAGCTACAGGTCACTTTCAGGTCACCTTCAGCTTCAGGTCACCTTCAGCTTCAGGTCACCTTCAGCTTCAGGTCACCTTCAGCTTCAGGTCACCTTCAGCTTCAGGTCACTTTCAGGTCACCTTCAGCTTCAGGTCACCTTCAGCTTCAGGTCACTTTCAGGTCACCTTCAGCTTTAGGTCACCTTCAGCTTCAGGTCACCTTCAGCTTCAGGTCACTTTCAGGTCACCTTCAGCTTCAGGTCACCTTCAGCTTCAGGTCACCTTCAGCTTCAGGTCACTTTCAGGTCACCTTCAGCTTCAGGTCACCTTCAGCTTTAGGCCACCTTCAGCTTCAGGTCACCTTCTGCTTTAGGCCACCTTCAGCTTTAGGCCACCTTCAGCTTCAGGTCACCTTCTGCTTTAGGCCACCTTCAGCTTTAGGCCACCTTCAGCTACAGGTGACTTTCAGGTCACCTTCAGCTTCAGGCCACCTTCAGCTTCAGGTCACCATCAGCTTCAGGTCACCTTCAGGTCACCTTCAGGTCACCTTCAGGTCACCTTCAGCTTCAGGTCATTTTCAGCTTCAGGTCACCTTTAGCTTCAGGCCACCTTCAGTTCACTTTCAGCTTCAGGCCACCTTCAGGTCACCTTCAGCTACAGGTCACCTTCAGGCCACCTTCAGGTCACCTTCAGCTTCAGGTCACCTTCAGCTTCAGGTCGCATTCAGCTTCAGGTCACCTTCAGCTTCAGGCCACCTTCAGGTCACCTTCAGCTTCAGGCCACCTTCAGGTCAACATCAGCTACAGGCCACATTCAGGTCACCTTCAGCTTCAGGTCACCTTCAGCTTTAGGTCACTTTCAGGTCACCTTCAGCTTCAGGTCACCTTCAGCTTCAGGTCACCTTCAGTTTCAGGTCACCTTCAGCTTCAGGTCACCTTCAGCTTCAGACCACCTTCAGCTTCAGGTCACTTTCAGTTTCAGGCCACTTTCATGTCACCTTCAGCTTCAGGCGTCCTTTATGTCACCTTCAGCTTCAGGTCACCTTCAGCTTTAGGTCACCTTCAGCTTCAGGTCACCTTCAGCTTTAGACCACCTTCAGCTTCAGGTCACCTTCAGCTTTAGACCACCTTCAGCTACAGGTCACTTTCAGCTTCAGGTCACCTGCAGCTTCAGGTCAATTTCAGCTTCAGGCTACCATCAGGTCACCTTCAGCTTCAGGCCTCCTTTATGTCACCTTCAGCATCAGGCCACCTTCAGGTCACCTTCAACTTCAGGTCACCTTCAGCTTCAGGTCACCTTCAGGTCACCTTCAGCTTCAGGTCACCTTCAGCTTCAGGTCACTTTCAGCTTCAGGCCACCTTCAGGTCACCTTTAGCTACATTCCACCTTCAGGCCACCTTCAGGCCACCTTCAGGTCACCTTCAGCGTCAGGTCACCTTCAGCGTCAGGTCACCTTCAGCTTCAGGTCACCTTCAGCTTCATGTCACCTCCAGCTTCAGGTCACCTTCAGCTTCAGGTCACCTTTAGCTCCAGGCCACCTTCAGGTCATCTTCAGCTACAGGCCACCTTCAGGCCACCTTCAGGTCAACTTCAGCTTCAGGTCGCCTTCAGCTTCAGGTCACCTTCAGCTTCAGGCCACCTTCAGGTCACCTTCAGCTTCAGGCCATTTCAGGTCACCATCAGCTACAGGCCACCTTCAGGCCACCTTCAGGTCACCTTCAGCTTCTGGCCACCTTCAGGTCATCTTCAGCTACAGGCCACCTTCAGGCCACCTTCAGGTCACCTTCAGCTTCAGGTCGCCTTCAGCTTCAGGCCATTTTCAGGTCACCATCAGCTACAGGCCACCTTCAGGCCACTTTCAGGTCACCTTCAGCTTCTGGCCACCTTCAGGTCATCTTCAGCTACAGGCCACCTTCAGGCCACCTTCAGGTCACCTTCAGCTTCAGGCCATTTTCAGGTCACCATCAGCTACAGGCCACCTTCAGGCCACCTTCAGGCCACCTTCAGGTCACCTTCAGCTTCAGGTCATTTTCAGCTACAGGCCACCTTCAGGCCACCTTCAGGCCACCTTCAGGTCACCTTCAGCTTCAGGTCACCTTCAGCTACAGGTCACTTTCAGGTCACCTTCAGCTTCAGGTCACCTTCAGCTTTAGGTCACTTTCAGGTCACCTTCAGCTTCAGGTCACCTTCAGCTTTAGACCACCTTCAGCTTCAGGTCACTTTCAGTTTCAGGCCACTTTCATATCACCTTCAGCTTCAAGCCACCTTAAGGTCACCTTCAGCTTCATGCTACCATCAGGTCACCTTCAGCTTCAGGCCTCCTTTATGTCACCTTCAGCTTCAGGTCACCTTCAGCTTCAGGCCACCCTTAGGTCACTTTCACCTTCAGGTCACCTTCAGCTTCAGGTCACCTTCAGCTTCAGGTCACCTTCAGCTTCAGGCCACCTTTAGGTCACCTCCAGCTTCAGGCCACCTTTAGGTCACCTTCAGCTTCAGGTCACCTTCAGCTTTAGGTCACCTTCAGCTTCAGGTCACTTTCAGCTTCACGTTCTCAGTCTTGATAGCACCTGATCATCACCGCTCTAAAGAAACTGCTTTGGTAAAATTGTTGGTATTCCCCCTAATATATAAATGTTTTATGCAGGTCTAACTTACAGTCTACATGCGCAGTCTACTGCGTAGTGAAGGCTAAACATATTTTCAGAATTTCTGCCATGTATGCCTATGTGAAACATTCGAATCCATATATTTAGAAAAATAAAACTCAGTCGATTCATAACTGCTGCAAAGTACAAAAAATGTGAGTCAAATACCTTTGAAAATATGAAAGTTTCAACGGTATTACAGACCTTTAAATTAAATTCAGAATGTGCCTAAAACTAGGGGCAATAAATATTAAGTTTTTATCGGTGTTCCTAAATACATATTGAAATGATAACATAGTTATAATAACATTTCTTCTCAGGTTAGAATTTAAATTAAGTTCTTTGCGATCGATATTTCAGAAATTTTACGTGCAGCATTCGGAATGTTCACTCTTTCATGTGTCGTAAGTGAAATTTATTGCTGCAAATTCAAATATCGATCACCCGCGTCTGTACTGCTGAAGTAAATTATTCCCGTCCTCCGTTTATATTTTTACCCTGTTTGTCTAAAATCCTCAAAGAAGGTGTCGCCTGTGAACAGACGCTGACTCACAACAAATGTCAAAAGCATGTTAATGCCATTCATATGAATATAATACAATATATATGCAATTTATATCAATATATATTATATTCTCAAAAGTACAGTTTACATACACCCACAGCGTTCCTGTTCTCTGTTTTTGTTTGTTCACACGTCTCCGTAATTTTCTTGAAATGTGCCATCACCAAACAGTTGCTGTCTCAGTCGAGTTGTTATTAGCATGTTAATGTCATTTATAACAATGTATTTTTCAGAGTACGGTTGACGTGCACTCGTGGTTGACGTGGAAGAGATAACAGTGAATATCTCGAAGTGATTCATTTAGAACTGACCCAGAAAGTTACGTGGAGATTTTATTAGATTTATAAATTATATTAGGGGAGTGTTTGCTCATGAGTTGCTTGCAGTGAGATCCTAACATCAGAGGAGCAGATCAAAAAGCCATCTCGAAAACCGTGAACTTCTAAGTCTTTTGCAATCGCCGGGTTTGTTTTCATCTCCGCCTGAATAGGGAGCGTAAACTATTCGTTGGCGTTGAGATTTTTTCGAGGGAAAGGTGGAAAAAATAGGCAACGTATGCCATTGGACGAAAAATGAGGGCGACGTGACGGAGAAAGTTCGACAATTAAATGCCACTAATGCCAGGCTTCTGTGAGTCGTGCCGGGAAATTTCTAACTCACGGATTCTTTTGCTCAACCTGAGAAAAGAAAATGGAACAGCATTCTAAAGACATCAGAAACAAAGAAAAAGCTGAAATAGGCGAGAGGTGTAAGCGCAAAGTTCTTACAGGAAGAGAAGCCGTTAAATTGCGCGCGGTATTTCGTGCGTTGAAAACTCCAAACTCTATACCTAATGAAAAATATGCCGTTATCCTTTTTTCCATGGAATGAGTTTTATTGTGACTATAAGTGCCTTCTCGAAAAATTATTTTATGAAAATCAAGTCTGAATAATTCCAATTCATGAGATTCCAACACTGGATTCTAAGTGAAGAATTTACTTAAGCCGCTTCTGCATCTATGGAGTGTAATACTAAACAATGCCCACAAGAAAAAGTGAATACAGGGTTTGATAAGTCCGTTCCGGAACTATACTGAGATTAACGCAGTCAGGAGGGTTGACGCTCGATCTCTTTCATGGCTATTTCCAATTAGTTTGAGACAAAGCTTCGACCTAATGGGGACAAATAAGTTAAACATTGACTACAACTAAAATATTCTTACTTGAAACTAAGCTAAATACCATGAACTTTAACTCAAATATCGGAATCTGAAAAATATTGGTAAAGAGTTTTAAGGAGGTTTTACTTACATAATGCGACCTTATCATGCCATGACACGCTGTATGTGAATTCTGGAGCAATAAGTTCTCTTCAACACTCATCGATTGGTAAATAGTGTTTAACTGAGTTTGATGAAATAGCTCAACAATTAACAACGATTCCAGTTAACTGTAAAGAATAAAAGGCAATGACTAAGTTCTATAAAAAACTCCAATTACTCTCTTAAATCTTGAATTTCTGCTCGACAAATTCAAGAGGTGATATTCAATAGGAAAAACACGATCAAATATCTGATCATTGATAAGTTTTACGGACTTGCGATCTATCGTTTAAGTGATAATGTGGAAGAATTAATGATATGCAACATTTCAAAAATTACACATAAATATTTACAAGCCGTTTCCTGAGTAGAACAAGTTTTATTTGGAAAACTGCAGTCATCAAATGGAGTTTTAGCTTCGAATTGTGCCATGAATCTAAAATTTCTAACGCATGGCGCATCAATCTTCCCATCTTGCACGAATAAATACATTTCGAAATGCTTCTGCGGATCTGGTTTTGCCAAGTCAGCTATGAGACAGCGGGCGCATCCGCCGCTCCAATACTCGCCGATACACCCGAGTCCATTATTTTAAAAGGATGACGGCTGTTGGTGCGGAAATCGAACACATTTGAATTAAAATATATAATACTCAAGAAAAATTTATTAGAGAAAGCGTTCGAAATATTGAGCATAATTGGAACATCTACTACATCTCGTGTTGCGGCTTTTTTGCAGTTATGAAAGTGATAACAATGTCAATATCTGAAGGATAACGGACTACAGAAAGGATAAAGTTTTGTGCTCAACGGAAACCAATTATTATTTTAGCTGAAATGCAGCTACAATCGAAAAAATGACGTGTTTCAACTAATCCCCTTCCTCGTTCGTATCTGTCAGCGGACAATATTGATTGTTTCATTCGAATTCTAACGAAAACCGATCATGTCTGGCAAGCATAAAATTTTTGCGCGGGGACACGACAGGAATACACATGCTATATGCGGATACAACGTCAGGAGAACGGCAGTTTCATATTTGATTACTCGATGGTGGCGGCTTAACGAATAATCAACTATTACTAAGCCGTAAACACGAATTTTAAAAGGTAACGAATGTAACGAATAAATACCTAGAGAGACGAAAGAACTAACATGTCTCTGTATGGTTATTGAAGCGCTGTACTTTATCTAAATATTAAACGTTTTTCTACTGGAGGGAGAAGGAGAGGGCAAAGAACTGAATTTATCAATAAATGTATGCTTGAAATTCTATCTGTTTTGCATTGAAAATAAGTTTTTTAGATCGGGTAGCCATCCGTGAGAGGGCACATTTTTCCTACCCAAATTGAACTATTTATAGTAAAATACTCATGTTTTGAGAGTTCAAAGTCTAGCCACCCCCAGAAACAGTTAATGAATCTGGTACGGGAAGCTACTGCTTCCGCAAGGTTTTTCAGATGAAATAAATGTACGAGGAGTTCGCGAGACTCAAACTCAGGACTAGAAATTACCGTGCCAGCACGCTATCGACCGTGCTATCGATCACCCCTAAAAAGGTGATCGAAGCACATCGAAAGCAATATTATTCTTGGCACAGTGAAAGCAGGCACTCATGTTTTGCGATGCTACGCCACTAAAGTACGAGAATTAATCAACCTGACATTTTCTGATTTCACCAGTATGTAAAATAATGAATTATGAGAGCACAACTAAGCATTGCAATACACACAGTTCAGCTAAATTTAGTGCAGTTAAATTTCGTTAGCGTAGCTAAATTCAGCTTTAGTTTAATTTAGCGTAGGTAATTTTTAACTGCAATCTGACAAATTTATAGGAACTGAAGGTAATCGGAACAAATTTATAGGAACTAAAGGCAATCGGAACAAATTTATAGGAACTATAGCAATCGGAACAAATTTCAAAATAAACCCATCTAGTGCGCGTCTTTACATCTTTGTCTTTAATTATAAGGAATTTTGACTCGGTGATAAACCAGTACGTATTAAGTACACTTGTACGCCTGCTCTGTTCCTTTTTTACAATTAGGGCTGGCAAGTTTAGTGCGCGCTGAACTTAATTCGCGAATAATCATGAATGCGTTCACAGATCTCGAAACTGTCTTACAATATCAAACCATGGAAATGCGAATCATGATATTTTAACGAGCAAAACAGCAATACATTTACTTCAAAAAAGTTATTCTTTTTGTGTTAGCATTCATTTCATAATGTACGCGAATAATTTCTAACCGCCACGTTCCATGTAACATGATTTTTACAAAATTTCACCACTTATTCAACACATTAACACTTCTTAAATTGTTTTGAGGATTAATAAATTGTGCAAGAAAACTAGAGATACGTCGTTTAGCTTGAGTCTACAAACACAGTACGCCAGAGCTGCTGTAAAATCGAAGGATGTTTCATTTCAACAAAGCCTGGTACACACTATCTGAAACATTAGTGTTTCCAATGCCTTATAACTAACACCAGGACGTATGACGAATGCTCTCAGTTTAGTCAATACTCATTTACGACACCTGGTTACATAATGCTTGACCTGCGGTCAAGTACTGTGTTCTTCCTTTTCCCAACGAGGAGAATCACGAGGTTACCGCTGCTGGGAATCGACCACTCGGCCACAAAGACCACATATTTTACAGTCGATGCTCGCCAACCCCGAGGGCTTGAACGTACCAAGTGCCTCCAAAATTAACCAAATACGACTCTTAACTTTTCTTGCTGTCGTATGAAAATTCGCGTTAAATTTACTTAACTTCACGAAGCATTTTAATTATTAAGGCAGTTAAAGTATTTGAAGTTCGCTCCTGTTTTTTTTTCAAGTTTTCTGGGAAATAAGAAACAAAAGAATTGTTGTGTGCATTCTTCCTCCCGTTCCTGGTCTCTGATTCTCCTTAAGTTTTCTAAAACACAAATCACTTGCATTACTAGTCTATATCAAGAATATTTTACGTCGCGAAAAATAACATTTTGCTTGAATCATCTTCGGTCACATTTTTAAGACATAATATATTGCTCAGCAAACTTGCATTGAATTTAAATCCATAACGTCTTCTCATTCTCGATACAATATAAAGACTTCTCACCAGCACAGTAGCACCGATTTTCGCCGTTTTGGTCTCTCAGAAGCGCATTTACTAAAAGCGAAGCCACATTTGATAACGGAACTTCATTCTTGTATGCTTTACAAACGCGTGTGAGCCTAGTCGGAGGTTCACTCAATCTGCCAATCAGTTGAGGCGACTCGGTATTTGTTCAGTTAATTCAGCGCACGGCGAGGCACCGTGCAAATGACACAAAGCCAGGTCCGGCAATGTATTTGTAATTGCGGAGGGCAGACTAATGGTTGAGTTGCTTAACTCGGTCGGGGTGTGATAATAGAACTTGGTATGGGGCTAGGCATACGTGCTGAGGAGCGCTCGGATTGGATTACGGGCAACGAAACAGAAAGAGGATGTTGAGTGTGATGTGGAGGTAGTGGGATGAAGAGAGAGAGAGAGAGTGTGGATGCTAAGAGATGAGGGTTAGATTGTGGATGCAGTGAGATGAGGGATAGACTGTGAATGCAATGTGATGAGGGGCAGAAAGTTATGTTCAAATCCATCGGAATTTATCGTAAAGTTACGCATATCCTACCAATAAAAACGCTAAAAGACTTTTTAGCGCATTAATCCATTCCTAATATCAATTCGCAATTGAAACCAGACAACCATAAAACTGATAGGACATTCACTATGGAAAAAAGTCTATTAGAGCTATCTATCTCCTACTTGTCATACAATGGCCACACAAATGAAATTCAAAGACTTGAAAATTTTAAAACTGCCTAATTTCTGCTGATTTTTTCAGGAAAGTTTTACGGACAAAATAAATTGACGATTACTCCGATATTCAAAATAAAATTTAATGCTATTGACTCCTTGAGAGGAAGTAGAAGTAACATCAGAGTCTCTTCTTACTCAAAACAGCTTTCATTTTGCTGATACCAAATTTTAGAATTTCACACCTCTCGGTATTAGCGATGTCCCGCCTGGTTGGCTTTCAAAAGTTAGCTGGAAACTTACACCAGCTCCAAAGAACTATCTAGTGGAAAATAAAAAATGTGGAATAGATAACTGTGAAAAATTAAAAAAATCCAACGAGATACCATTTCTGAACCATCAAAAAGGAAAGGAAAACCTTGTATCATGAGGTCGCCATTAAAAATGAGATTTCTGATGAAGAAATAATTCACCAGAATATCAAACTGTATTTTTTGTAGGCTTGGTCTTAACATACTTGTCTATTTATGTTTAATTTGGTTTAAGATAGAAAGAAAAAAAACTATAAGTACATTAGGTTAATTACCATAGTTTAGTGCAGAATTGTTTTGTCTCTTGATAAGATGCCACAGCAGCCTCGTAGCTTATTTAGCCCACTCTAGAAACGAATTGTTAAGAATTGTTTTCAGTTAGATACTGAGCGTATTCTTATGTATTGCATGTAACAGTGTAAATTATTGTGGTGAATAAATTTTCCGCAATACAAGAAATGTGGTATAGAGATAGCGTGGTGAGGAGCCCGAGTAAGAAGGTAAGTAGTGTGATGAGGAACAAAGTGTGAAGGCAAGAATTGGGACCAGAGTGTGAAGGCAGGAGGGTGATGATGGCCTACATGTGTGAAGGCCCACAATGGGATGAGATTCTGAGTGTGAAGGCACGCAGTATGATAAGGACCAGAGTGTGAAGGCAGGAGGGTGGTGAAGGCAGGCCGTGTGAAAAGGACCAGAGTGTGAAAGCAGGAGAGTGATGATGGTCTGAGGGGGATGACAGGCAGAGTGATGACAATCAGAATGTGAAGGCATCACGCTGTGTGATGATGGCTTGAGTGTGGCAGCAGGCAGTGCATGTGCAAATCAGAAACTGCATATACAAATTTATCAGCATAAACAGGAACAGTTATGCGAGTGAGAATCCGTCCGGCTGTCAGGAAAGTTTTGAACAATTTTAAAAAGATATTTTGTGGTATAAGCTTGACTTTCATAATTTTTCTAACTGAGACACCCATGAAGCTTTCGAATTTACATCCACTGGTTTTATTTTTGCACGAAAATTTTGAATTATTTGTTCTTCTTTGAGGCAATATCCTCACGCTGGCAATTGATGAGGATATTAAAAGTATTTAGGATCTGAGCGGTAATACTCTTGCTAGAAACGATGAAAATGGTGCCAAAATTTACAGATGAATTGAAAAGCTTATGAAAATGAAGCTGACGCCAAGCGAATGAACTGCTAGGAAGTTCGAGTTCGCAAAATTCATGAAAGAACATTTGCTTATAAGATGACCATCGGAATGGGAGGCGCTCAAAATGGATGAGGATGTTTTAAAAACCAAATTTGATTAAAGTGACCTGATAAACTCATAATGTCAAAACTGATGATCTCGTTGAACAGGTGGACTCACTCAAAATTACAAAGGATGAACCGCTTGTTTCGCTACTATATGAGCATCCTGCTTTCATGTTTCGGTCTCGCGCAAACTTTCCAACGAACCTTCTGATAAGAACTACTGAAACAGATGTTGGATTTTTGAATTGGTTTTGCAGCAGAATGTAGTTACTCCATAGTTGACAAAACCGTAACTGGATGTAAAATATGGATTGCTGGTAAAATCGTAAGGCGAAAAGGACCCTGTAGCATGCGTAAGGGTTCGTCTAAACTGCAATCCAAAATGAATATCCATATCAAAAGAGTCATTCCATATTTGTAGTGTGATGTCAAAGGCATTTTTCTCCATGCATGAGCTTCTCCCAAAACACCAACCCATTAATTCTGATTTTCAGTGTTATCGGTTGTCAAATTTGAATCACTAAATCAAGCAATAATTTGTGACCGGAATAGACGAAGAGGAAGTCGCTAGTGCTCATACAAGACGATGATAAAGCACGTATTTCTTGAATACTTCTACATGTCTTCATGCATGAGCGTGGGTTAATCATTTCTTTCCTCAACCCCCCAGGTTCTTCTAATGCTGCCCCTTCCGACTTTAGTTTATGTCATTCTGAGCAAACTCTTAACCAGAAAATGCATTTAATAACGTAAACGGCGTTGAAATACTCATTAAAAATATTTTACGGAAACGGCAAAATTATTTGCAGATGTCATAAGTGTTACCAGAAAGATAGGTGAAGGTCATTGATGGGAATCATAATTTTTTCTTTGCTCAAAGAGGGCCAAATCATCTTTTATTCTCATCACCATTTACAAATAAAAAAACGCACAGAACTTTCCAAATAAAACAAGAGTTATCATCTCTAGTATTCTTTTTCGCTCATACTCTTTCACTCTCTGTCCCTGACCTCACAACAGAACCTGAGTTGGGGATTAAGTATCGTCAGCTAGATGGTTACTCTAGCGAGCAAACTGTGCAGCCGCGCTGACGTCAGAACACGATGCCGTGGGCGTCAAAACACCAAGATTAATTATCATATTATTTTAGTCCAAGCTAACAGCAACAAAATTTCAGATAACGACGCTGATGAGCCAGTTATTGGAGAGGCCTTTGTCAGAATGGATGGAAAATATGAGCTGTGAGGCAGAATACTCTTCAATTTAAATGACTTCTGGCTATGTAATTATTAGAATAGAATGATTTGCGACCGTCACTATAGTAGGAAATTAAAACACAGTATAATGGCACACAATGATAATTGTAGCGGTACGCAACTTTGCACATCTTTGAGTTAGTTCTTTAAAAAATCGTAAAATAATAAACACAGGCAGAAAGAAAGAAAGAAAAAAAGCAGTTTAAGTGCCGATAAAGTTTAAATAAACTTCATCATTGATTTTGAAATGTCTGTAACATGAAGATCCTCAGTTGGTAGATGCACAAGGGTATCATAACTACCCACGTCAGTGTTTGTACAGAAGATGGGAAGCAAAACATAAAAATGTATTCCCATGGTCAAATTATTTTAACGTATGAATGGTTACAAATACATTTGAAAATAGAAGAAAAATGGCGGTGACATTGATGCTTTGATGATGGTCTTCAATTCATTGGTGCATGAGCTTAGGCTTCTGCTATTTCAGGGTATAGTTGGAAGTATGATATAACATTTGCAAGCAATTAACTCTGTATTCAACACTATGAGGTTGACACAGTAAAACTTTCCAACTATCTATTCGCGTTTACTGGTTAAAATTGTCACTACATAGTAACTAGCTCGAAGATAATCCAGTAGATTTATGGGATTTCTTGACTAAAATGATGCAGGCAGAGGGAAAGAAAACAGTTTATTTTCCATATAGGTGATACAACGAATTTGTCACAATATTGATTTTGGATTATTCTTACCACAGAGGTTTTTTATTGGCAATGAAACCATTTGAGGTACTAAAGTCGCCAGTTCAATGGTTGAACATGATTTCGAAGGAAGGATAAAAAATAGTTTTCCCTTGATGTGTTAGCGTTAAATTCAAAATCTCATGAATGCTAATTGAAAAAGAAAGATGATGAACATTGATAAAAACGCCTTGGCGAACATCGTCTATTTTCATTCGCGCATATTAAGTGCATGAATTCTAGTTATGCTGAGAGACAGAGATTATGAACAGAGCACTGAAAGTTGAGTGAGACACAGAAACGTTTAAACTTTGAAATTAGGTGACGTTAGTAGAAATCGAATTTCGTTTTGAGTTTGAGTTATTTCATTTTTATTTACAAAAATGTGTCAGGCTTTGACTTACGTGCATAGCAACAACGCGATGTAAGAATTGCGCTTGACAGCAGCGGCTCGGGAGTGGATGAAAGGGAGTCTGTTAAGATTTAAAAAAGTGAATGTCACACGGCCTGTCTAATAAAAAAGTAGAGAGAAAAACGCGTTATTTCCAATAAAGAAGATACATGAAACTTGACTTGTCTCTAAAATTTCTTAACATATAGATCCCTGGTTGATAAGCTTACATGGCAATTATCATGCCCAAGTCAATTGTCGATATATGATTGAGATAAAAAGATAAAATCTATTCCTTTCAATGAGTCATTCTAAGTTTGGATAATGCATATTTATACAAGTAAAAATGAAAAAAATGCGTAAATAAATATAGACATGTAATGCTAGTGACGCACTGATGAAAAGCGCTTTTGATAGGGCCCCCTTACATTGAAATATGAGCTTAGCTTCTGTGATATCAGGGAATAATGTTGTAAGTAAAATGGGAGATTTATAGACTTCTACGTCAAAGACTATGTAAATGGGCGGTACGGTAGAAATTCGGAACTAACTTTTAGAACTTAGGTCTCAACTAGCATACCAAGTGACTAGCTCGGAGGAAATATTTTACCACGCCACAAATTCATGTCCCCTACATAAATAATGCTGGCACGAAAAAACTGTTGGTTCTTTCATTCTTACTGATAAATTTTACAGCCCGTGCAGAGCAATCTGGGGAATTGAATAACTAAACAATGCTTTCATAGCACACTCCGGAGTGTCAGAAGCGAAAAATTGTCACACGAAGCCAGCAAAAACATTGTACGACGCAAATGAAACATCTAAACTAACATTTACACTGTCAAGCCGGTATTTTAATGCTAATTTTGGTAAAATAACAGGGTGACGAACTCATATATTAATTGTACACTATCGAGGAAATGTGTCAAAAAACATGCAAACATTGTTTTGCTATATTGTTTCTAATGTTTTGCTAAATTTTATTAAGCTATTAAATATTTACTTTGATTGAATTTCTAGACAAATGATCGTTGGCGGTCGAGAACGTGGAAGGAGTATATATGGAGGGAGCATAGCAGTCTGGGAAGAGAACCAGTTTTTGAGATTTCTCTTATGTCTGTGGTAACCATGGAGCTAGGATATATGGAGGTAGCATAGCGCACTCCGATCGGGCTCAATTTGGCTGCAAAAGCTGAAAGACTCGGGCACTGTCAAGGCCTGTGACGTCACAATTCTGAGCCAACCACAGACGCTTGGCTGAAGTTGCTCCACCCACCTTCCCTACAACCCCTCCTCTCATTTTCCAAAGCAAGATTAGTACCACACCACATGTCAAAGGGTGAGGTGTGCGTGCAATTCGCTCTGATTTGTTATAATCAAGGGCCTGTAATATTTATTGTTTTCAACTCTTAATGCATCTTTACTAGTTATTTTGATATTATTAAGTGTCCTCAAGTGAGGAAACACAATTTATTATCTTTCGGAGTCTTAGAATCCCAAATTAATGATTAACGATGAATAGATTAACTCAAAAGCTGGAAGAGCATTCAGCGAGCGTGTGCGCACTCTAGCGTGGTCAGTAGGTAACTGGCTTCCGTGCTGACGTCACACTTGCGTTACGGCTATTGGTTACCACAGAAATAGGAGAAATCTCAAAAACTGGTTCTCTTCACAGACGACTATGCTCCCTCCATATATACTCCCTCCACGGTGGTAACCAATAGCCATCTCGCAAGTGTGACGTCAGCACGGAAGCCAGTTACCTACTGACTACGCTAGAGTTCGCACACGCTCGCTGAATACTCTTCCAGCAGTTGAGTTAATCGCATCATCGTTAATGATTAATTTCGGATTCTAAGACTCCGAAAGATAATAAATTGTGTTTCCTCACTTGAGGACACTTAATAATATCAAAATTACTAGCAAAGATACATTAAGAGTTAAAAACTATAAAGATTACAGGCCCTTGATTATAACAAATTAGAGCGACTTGCACGCACACCCCACCCTTTGACATGTGGTGTGGTACTAATCTTGCTTTGGAAAATGAGAGGAGGGGTTGTAGGGAAGGTGGGTGGAGCCAACTTCAGCCAAGCGTCTGTGGTTGGCTCAGAATTGTGACGTCACAGGCCTTGACAGTGCCCGAGTCTTTCAGATTTTGCAGCCAAATTGAGCCCGATCGGAGTGCGCTATGCTACCTCCATATATCCTAGCTCCATGGTGGAGAGACCGTGATTGTGACTAGAACTTGAAGTTGACCGTCGAAGATCGAGGAAATTCGTGGGTCAAGTTGAAGTTTTGGTTTATCCGCCATACAAAGTTACGAACTTACTTTTCATTAGTGAAATATTTACAGTTATTGACGGATTAGGTTATAAACAAAAGTATAACGAAGTAATGCCAACAGTAACGTAACAAGTTGCTAGCAGAGAAAATACGGCATTATGAGTAAAACTAAAAATGACCGGCTTGGCAATTTTCATCCCTAGCCATGCATATTCATGTAGTACGTATTAGCATAAAAAAATATCATCCGTATCCATTCTGTCAAAACTTCTGGTAAAAGATTACGAAATACTTAGGAATCAGAAAAGTATTCCATAGCTGCTTCTTCAGACTGTACTGCAGCGTAAAGTTATTGTTGAGTCACAAAATAGCGTGCTGTTTCAACCTTGAATTCTTTCTTTGTTTGAAGGGCTTCTATACTATAGGGAAGTTTGTTCCGCAATAAGACTCCTGGTATCAATAGAGCTTTTCCTCCGATGTCAGTAGTTCACTTAGACGTCATTTATTAGATTCGGATTTTGCTTAGTTACAGTGTGTGAGTAGGTGGCGGTGGAGGGAATTGTACAATATCAATATCAGCACTGCTCTGAGGGAAGTATACAGAGAAGAATATACTGTATATTGAGGCTAATGACTGAGGAACCCTTCTTCAATGGGCTCCCAGTCTCGTTTATTTAGGAAAGCGGTTGCAAGATCGTGACTTTCGAATTTGTCACGAAACAGATGATGAGGCAGTCGCCTCCACTGTTTTCGTATTGAGGAATTTAAACCTCATAGTAGGAGAGAAAGATGGAAAATTAGGGCTGATGCAACGCAGGAGGAGTTCAACACGGGAAAATAAAACGACTAAATGACCATAATTGATTACATTTTTAAGTAAGCTAATGAACACGTGAGTTCGTATGTTAATTTAATGGCAAGTGCATAACGAAACAAATACGAAACCAATGTGAGAAGCCTACACTGATGTGGTGCACAACTTTTGCGGAACAATTGACGAATGACGATGTGAGTGAACAGAAATATATTGCCATCAATGGCAAAGCACACAACGTGAAATGAAATGCACATCACAAAATCCTAATCAGTTAGCGCCTGCAAGATGGCTTCCAACTACCTCAGAACTCTGTTTCTCGCGGGCATCCCCTATTTGCTCCCCTTTACCGCAGAGCTTGCAGCTAACCTGCCAGGAGTACACACTAAGCGCGCGCACACAGCCAGCAACTTCCCTGTAGGGTGATGTGTTCACGACCCGGACAGTAAAGTGAATAATATTCATAAAAAAAGTTATTGAGCTACAGGAGAGATTTTGTGCTTAAAAGAAAGCTTAACTAATTCCCCATCTTATGCTATGAGTTTCATATCTGTAGATATCATAGTATTGGTTTTACAGCCGTTTTCAAAATCCAGAATTCTCTGTCCGGGTCGAAACCGCGTGTTCACGACCCGGACGGGGGTGTGGTCTCAACCCGGACAGATGTTTTGGTCCACCAAAAACACACTTACACCAGTGTTTTATATTTTTTCTTACTAAGAACATCCACAACATGACACTGAAAGGTGGAATAAAACAATGGGTAGCAAAACATCAATGTAATAAAAATAAACGACTCGGACTCGACATCACGTGCACACTGTCCGAGTCGAGACCACGCACATAATTTTTTTTAAAAATAGTTGAAAATATAAAAATTGGCCTAGGTTAAATATTTCAATTTGAAGAAGTAAACACTAATAGGGGAGCACATATTAATGCTAAAAATATTTCACTTTCATCAATAAAACACTTCGAAAAATCACTCGGTATTTAGCCGTGGCAAACACCCATTTCCAGCCTTTTCCATGGCTTTATCTCACATATGGTACATTGTAGTTGTAAGAACTATGCAATCATTCACTTTTTAATTGGTTTTTCCAGTATACTTAATTTGCATGAATTGTCAAAAATTGTCCGAGTCGAGAACACAGTATAATTTTGTTTAGCGGGCACCCCTAACGGGTCCATTGTTGTTTAGGCACTCCATATTATTACTGATTTTATGCCAATATGGCGTATTACATAACAAAACTTATCTCGAGTTGATCCCGCCTTATTCGTGGTCATGGCACAATATATCCTGGTGCCGAAAATTAAGATCGCGACCTCTTAAAATCGAAATTCTTACCTTGCTTACAAGCGGAGCGTCGGCGGGGAGGTTAGCAAATGACGTCTATTTAGAACCGCCCTCCCTCATACGTCATGGCTCTGACGTCATCCTAGGCTCGATCGTTCATTGGTTAATGAAGACTGTCCGGGTCGAGACCTTGTCCGGGTCGTGAACACATCACCCTAAGTAGTTTTTCGGTCCCCAGTATCGCGCACAGTGAACGCTCACGACGCTCCCTTCTGTTCTCGTCATCTTGATGGCAATTTGCAGCCAACACCAGTTGTTTTAAGCTCATCGTCATTTTCACTGCGATGCAGCCCCCAGCTGCATCTCCACCCAAACCCTGAGAACAATAAATATATATAGCGGTTGAGTAATCTATTCTCTGGCTTTTAATAAACCCCATCCAACTTGAATTTATTGATTTTTTACCCCCTTTAATTCCAAAACAATTTCAAAATATTCTTACCAGGTTCTAATCGAACGTACTGAACATCTTTATTTTTTATCTGAATGCATACTAAAAACAAAGTCATTAATCCCGAAGTTTAACATTGTACTTGACAGCGTTTAGTTGACTTAACGCATCCCAATCAAAATTAATTCCCTCTGAGAAATAATTGAATAATTATTAACCCCCACATTAAAAATGAAACTCAAAACGCCCTGTTTGAGAACAAAAATTGAACAAAAACCTAAAGACTGAACTTCAATAAGAACACGAATATTCTGATTCCCATTTTATCCCCTTTCAAAATAAAATCGAAAAACCCAGGTTGAAAATAACAGTTGAACAAAACACGAAGACTGACGTTACTCGATAACACGTCCTAACCCACAACAGCATGCTTACCTCCCCTGTAGATCTTGAAGGCCTACATATTGTATGGCACCAGGCAAATGCCGAAATAGAACGGCTCTACCACTTGCTAACATTTTATAGACCCCGCACAAAGGACGCGCACCGCGGGCTGTGCGGTATACCCGCCAAAATCCCTAATCTCCTATCGGTTCGTTCTTGAGCGTCACTTCCCTAGTGCTACGTGTCCCTCTCTTCAATCTAATATTGCTACGCACATCTTTCTAAAGTACAGTCATCGCTAGTTCTCTTACTCGTAGATCCCGAAATTTAACCCTTTGTTTTTCTATGCTATTTATTCAAGTTGTCCTCATCTGATAATGTATGTGGTTTTTTGCACTAGCTCCTCTCCCTTATGTACTCTTCCTCCCTTGCCCTGATGTAATCCATCCCTATACCCCTCTCGGTCGGCGCAGCACCCGGCTGAGTTTGGTGTGCCGGTTCGCTACGCATATTTAAATATTAAATATATCATCACAAATTCACAGTACCTTCACGCGTCACCTTGGCTGCGATATTCATACATTTTTGTTGCTCTCTTTGCAGATATTGAGATAAATCTCTTGACTGCAATAGTCAAGACGCTATATCATTGAAAGTTGAATGGATAATTGTCTAGGTTTTTCACCGAACACATTTTTATGCGATGATAAAATATTTAGGTTCCGAAAGTTCTGTTGGACGTTTTCTCCACGTGAGGTTTGAAGGAGTAATTGCGATCGAGTGCCTAATTTTTCACTTACTCTAATACCTCAATTTTATAATTTTCTACTAATGTACTAATGTAGTTAAATTTGGTAACTTTTAATAATTGCGTATTTGAATCCAAAAACTAATTTATTGTGTTTGTTCGCATTTAGCTTGAGACCATTTTGGTCTAACCACAATTTCACGTCACTCATGGGGCTTTCATTTTTATTACCGTCTGAAGTAATTCTACCACTAAACTTGTCATTCCAATTTGAACATCATATGTGTAGCATCATCTGCTATTTGAACGACATCAAATTAGCACAATATTACTAATAAACATTTATGAAGCATCAATATTTGTGAAACTCGAAAAAGCAAGGAGAGATCTTAAAAAAACATGAAATCATAGAAAAACGCGGAAAAAATATGTACAAAGGAAAGAAAATTTGAACATCGTTAATGATAGAGGAAGATATGAATTAAACTAACAAATGTGACCGCAATAGGAATTTCTACCGTGTTTCAATAATGTTTACAGCATTCAGAACAAACCAGAGAAACTAATGCATAATTAGTGTACTGTTTCAAAAGTCAGATCATCCTTCTGACAGGGGCCTTAAAATTGCCTGAAGGCAAAATAGTGAACTTTGAAGGTCCATGCTGAAGTGCTGAATAATTGGCAACATAGCGAAAGAATAATATTTGTTTATATAGCGTCATTTGCGAAATAATTCTGACGTTTTAAGTTAATGGAACTTCGTTGGAGCCTACAATGCTCACAGATAGATAATACGTAGAAAATTAAAAATTAGAAATATTTGTCATAAGCCTGTATAATGTAGCAATAAGGCATAATAAGAACGGTTCCTGTGCGTGTGTCCAGGCAAGTAAAAAAAGAAGGTTAAGCAACCAATCAAATTGGAGGTGGGTCAATTAATTTTAACTTTGAAATTAGGACATAAGGCAAATTATAGTCAATGAATAACAATAGAATCGTCAATCGGATATAACGTATTCCGAAAGAAAACTTCCTACGTTCGTTAGACTAAATTCCAAAATGAGTAGAACACGTTCATTTTTCCCTCATATTCTCACGGTGAAACATTGAACTTTTTACACTTGCTCTCTCATGGCTGTGTGTATTGCCGATACTGTGCGCAAATAGCGGCATCAAAGCGCACGAATGTTTCGCATCTCATGCACTGAAGGATAAAGTTTCTTTTTGGTCGTAAAAAAGAAATAAAGTGTCGTTAAACGGCGAGAACGTGAAGAATTTGAGATTTCCGGTATCGCAGATAAAACAGCTCTGTGTCAAAATCAACAGACAAGAGCCTAAAAACACGCATAATTCTGTTCTTCCACTGGACAAGAGTACAGAGGCAAACATCAGTGGAACCTTTTAAAACCGTGTTCGAGCTCGAGATTTTACAGCACGGAGCTGTGCACATATTACGCGCAGATAATTAGGGAAGAGTAATTTTAGCAGAAAACATTCGTTAGGACGCCATCGTATTTAGCTGCGCTGTACAAGGAAGCATCCTTTCTGCCTGCAACTCATAACACCAGCCGCATTTCTCACAAAATTCGAAGGAGCGGCAAATGTTGAGACCGCTAGTGTGTGCGGGGCTTGGAAGTACGTTCAAATACGGGCCGGAACTTTTGGTGGTGAAGCAATATTTTCTTTCAATGCTAAATTTTTATTCATTGTGCATTAAATGTCTGATACAGAATTCTCTTGAAATTTTTCTCAAGAAGATTTTTTTTTGAGTTTCTTGATTTGTCAGATTAAATGATGAATATGTGTGAATTAAACGACGCACCACACATATTGAAATCTAAGGTTATTGGAATGTGTTAATAATATTATTGTTCATGACGCTGAAATTCGTTAGATACCAGAATAGAACGTCATAAGCCCGATTTATACATTGAAAAGATTCAATACCTAAAACTGTGTCATTTCATGATATCCTAACGTAATTAATTAGCCCTCCAGTTTTATGTTGTAGTTCATCATGCAAGTATTAAAATCATGAGTAATAGGTCTTGTTTCTATAAATTTTTTTTCAGTTAACCTATTACCTGGAAGTGTGAGTTCTAGCTCAGTAATTTTTGTTTCAACGATTTTCTTGACGTGCAAATTTCACACGTATTGTAGAGCAAAAGCATAATATTCTCAAAGACTTACGCTCAATTTATTCCCACACAAATGTGAAGATTTGCTGCATAAACATCAACCAACCCATACTGATAATCATGGATTTGGTTTTGAGAGGATAACGAACAAAAGCAATGTTCTCAAATTTAAGAGCCAAATAATTGTTACAGTGAGAAGGATCAGAGAAGAGTTAGAGAACCTCACTCTCAAATAAAGTTCCCAATGAGTTTTGCGGACAGAGTGCAAGCAGCGGGACTGCATGTGCGAGTTAGTCCGAGCAGCGCGAGATCATCACCCGCAGATAGCGTCGTCAAAATGTGGGAGATCTCTTTCGTCGCGGCAGACTTGGAGCTGGAGGACCTCCTCCAGACTCACGTTAAAGTTACGACACAACCCTGCTCGACCATAAAACTTCTTATGAGCCGCCTGAGACCCTGCTGCTTGTGCTCTGGAGCGCTGTGTCCCACTACTTCCCCAGCAATTACCTGCGGAATTTAAATACTGTCCGCAGCTGAGCGTGGCTTTACACCGTGGTAAGAGAATCATGGATATTTGAGCACGGAGCTTGTGTTTTCAGCTCCACTTATTGTTTTCGTACGTTTAACATAGGTTGCGGCTGGGACCCGTGGCAGCTCTTCCTCATTCCTGGGACCCAGAATGAGGAAGATTTTCTCTCGTTTGAAAGTTCCCCGTACAGGGTACTTCACAACTCTTGGGATTGAATACGAGGGCATGTAACCACAGAGATCTGCAGTTGTTTTCGTAGTGTTTTGTATCTATTAATACGTAAAAATATTTGAAGACAGCTTGAAATTTCGGTTTGAACGTAAATACTACGTATGGTTTCCAAAGCAAAATACACTCGTCTAGCTGAAATTTTATTTAAGCACTATGAAATTATAAAACAACTATCGTTTCAACGTAACACATGCAACAATCGCCACTCACTTTATCGTTAAAGTTATATTTTTTGTTATGTTTGCCGTTAACATAAAATGCGCATCGTTATTTAAAATAATGAGTGCAGTCATTTTCCCGTCCTTGCGTGATTCACTCACGAATTTTAAATTACCGAGCGACTGACAATTAGATATCGTAGCTGTGAATAAATTTATCACACAGCAGCCAGCGGACAAAATACAAAATAGTGCGTTGTAATCTAAAATAAAATTTTCAAGCGCCTGTCATGTATATCTTTGTGCGTATTAATAGTATAAGCGATCACTCTTTTCAAAACTTAGAACTTGCCGTAGCACCTGAACTTTTAACCTTTGCTGAATATGTAAATTAATTGCAACTGCAAAAATATCAAAATTCCAATTTAAGTGCCAATTATGGTTCTAATAAAGAAATGTCATAATTTTCACATGTTTGTCATGAGCAATAGTGCCAATTCTGATGGCATGAGCATTGACGTTATTGAAATGAATTGAAGATTCACTGAAAAATAATTTGTTTTCAAATAGCCGAAATCACATCATTGATCAATACACATGCTGAGAGTATCAGGCAAAATGTACTAAAAATTTTAAGTTAATTGCATTCTGGAACTCAAAACTTGGGAACAATTTTCGAAACAGATTTAATTTGCCAGCAACAAGTCTGAGGTCGGTCTCTCGAGCGCCTTACTTCCCCGGCGGCGATAATCATGTCCTGAAGTTTGGGGCAAAATTAACAAGTTTTTTTTTTTACGGCGGGTGAGAAAATGGGGCTAAGTTCAAGTCGGGGGCAGAAAAACGAGCAGCTATTCTCGTCAGAACCAGCTGACACCTGCAAGGATTGAAGTGTTGTGCTAAATAAAAAGGCATTCCGAGGCCTAATCGACTTGACGTTGGGTGCGTAGGTGAAGGTGCGGATCAGGCACTTTCACCAACTCTAACAGGCTTTGTTTCAATTCGAATTGAGCAGGGGGAGTAACTGACCTTCTATCATGAACATGGAGAACCTAGTGTTCACCAGTGTTCTTATCTAATACAGCATCTCTTTTGACAGTTTTGCTAAACAAACTAAAGAAAGTTTATTACTTTTTTTCAATGATTTTCATGAACGGCAGGAATTGGGATTTAGATAAACGAAGATCAATAGTCGAGAATGCTCTAATATTTTGAATATTATAGTAATTGAAAGTACATGCCTCGTTGAAAACACTACTTTGAAACTGAGTTTGTTTGAATAGCCCTCCGCATCAAGATTTGTCATACGGTATTGACGGTATGATGCCGTTTGAGATTATTTTAACTGCTCCTACAACTGATTCATCGTTTTTTCTGCTATCGTCTCCTACACATGTTTTACGTCGTCATAATGTAAAGTTTAACAAATTGACGATGTGCATTAAGATGCAATCTGTGTTGAATAGCTGCAACTTATTTATTATGGGACAATGATGAGAACTTCGTTACTGAATAAGAAAAATAAAGAAGCATCGAATAATATCATTTTTGAATACATCAAATTTATCTCATAAACACAACTGTTCACAAACAAAGGAAGATGCACTTTATGAGGCCTTTCGGTTAAAGAAATATCGAATTCAAATAAATATGTTCAAAACGATTAATTGTTATTATAGTGTGCGGATTTTAGTGGACGTACTTAACCCTTCCGAAATATTTCATGCGCAGTGAGTTCGATTTGGAAATCAGGTAAAACGTTTACTGAAGCTTAACAAATATTGTAGTTTCGCGACAATTTCAGTGAATAGTTAAAACTTCAATAAAGCGCTTTTGAAGATATTCCACCGCTGGCAAAACAACATCATTACATTTTTTTTGTATACTTCCAAGAGATTAAATGTTTTCAGCTTACGAAAAATTTTAGTAGAATGTTTTCAGTTTACGAAAAATTTTAGTAGAAAAAGAAATTCAACAAAGAAATACAAGTCATTTTTCTACATATCTTTATGATTGAGCAAGGGCAGCTAACTTATTTGAATTTCACAGTTGTATGACAGAATACATGCGAAGATCCTGTACCTTTGCCTTCTATGAAGCAAATAATGTAATATCCCTGCCCGATTCGACACTTCTGCTCACAGGAAACATGATCTGTTGATAAACAACCTTGATTGCAACTGTTGCATGTGTATTACGATAACCATGTATGAATAGCAATTAAGGATCTAAATCATATGTTCCAACATTTAACATGGGTATTACGATAACCATGTATAAATAGCAATTAAGGGTCTCTATGCTAAAGTATTTGAATGCATTTTTCGCTTTCAGTTTTCAATACTTGTGCGCACTAATGAAAGTGTTTTTTCAAATGAGCGTCGCGAGGATTATGCTCTCTTAGTTCAAAATCAGATTAGGCAAGGAGAGTAACTCATTTTTGTTGTACTTTTCTATCAATCATTTTGTTTTCAACATTCTACACGGGTATTACGATACCAATGTGTTATAATCATGTAAGGATGTTAATGTTAAGGTGTTTTAAAAACCAATGTATCGACATTTCATGTTTGTACTTTATTGGAAATAAAATGTTTTTCTTTTCTTTCGTTGATTACAACTGTTATCATTTGCAAGACGAATGCGGGAACGTTGTGGCTGGCTAAATGTCGACAGGTTATGAGTAAATTTGTCAGCCTGGCGTGAATTGCTTTATTACTCTGAAAATAAGTAGGACTCATTTTGAACTCACTAATGAATGTCATATCTGCCTCAAAATTGATGTACATTTCTAGCTGTGTCTTTTTTACGATAATTTTTAGCGTCTTGAAAGGTGCGACATAAATAAGGGTGTCAATCATGATACCGAGTAAGGCTCCAGCCTTTCATATGAAAGTTTTACTTGCTCCTCGTGTTGTTAATTCATTTTAAAGCTTGACTGAGCATAATTTAAAGACATTCATACTGTAGAAACAGAAAATACTAAAAGTATTGTCATGTTCCTAGAGAGAGTGTTTTCATGTGCACAGCTAACAAAATTAATTTGTTTACAAGTGAAATATTTTTCACTCACGATAAGGGAATTAATCAGACTTTCTTTATTGCTTAAACATGTGTTCATGATGGTGCTTGGCAGATAGATGCATTGAAATTTATCTTATCTTATTGGAAATGTGGCTCACCAAAATCCGTCAAGACAATTCTGGCTGTGACGATCTTCCAAGTTCATGCTTCAGGTTGCGTATGCATTTCTATAGCTGTCAGTATTTTCTGGATGAGCGCTAAAGAATGAAACGTATGAAGAATACACGTGGATGTATCAATCATATACGCGACTTATTCCCCTAGCCCTCATTTTCCATCAGTGCGAATACTGCTGAGGTATGCGGTAAAGATAGCACTTTTAAAACACAGAGAGAGAGAAAGAGCGTAAGAATTCCAAAGCATTCCTCATGAATTCAGTTACAGGCATTTCACGCACGTTGGTTAAGAGGATGATTGTGAGCCAGGTTTACTAACAGAATATTAAAGCACTGCACTCGTCCAAGGGTTCACTATGCAGTGGAAACACAAGCATCGATGTATCTATTTTGTGACTTAATTGAGCTATGGTTTGAAATCCAGGGAATGTTTTACGCCCCATTGATCACAGAATTTTTACACTCAGCATCTCAAAATAAGACAAACGTAGTTCTCACATTGCTAATTAAGGGGTTGCTTCAGTTTCCAGTATTTTATTTGTAGTTGTGCTAAATTTAGAGACACGAACGCTTACAAACAGACTGGTTTAATAATAAATTATTTAATATTTGTCAAAACGCTAAATAGTATATAGTCGCTAAATTTTTTATTGAATTGAAAACGGTCGGTGAGTTTTTGTTCAGGCTTGGTGTTGTTGGCGTGAGATTTGAATTTTTCACCTTCATTTGATGACATTTTTCTTTACACAATCCCTTCCATAATTTAATGATGTTTCGAATCGTGCAAACAATATTGCAATAATGCTTCTGTGCGACACAAACTTGAGCATATAAATATACGATAAAGTGACAATAATATTGCGCGTAACTGGATTTAAGAGAAAGTGCAGAATTTTCACTGCTCAGCTTATCTTTCGTGATCGGCTTTCAATTGGATTGCGTAATCACTGAGTACATGCTCGAGTCTTCTGTTTCATGTCGGATATTTTCTCGTCCGCGGTTATTAATTGCGCTCTAAGTCGAGGTGATTCGGAGTGGGGGACGGGAACAGCTTTCAATATCGTGAAGTTCAAGGTTTGACTAGAACACTTATTGATTTTTAAACTTTAATCGAGAACACAGTTGATAATAAACCAATGTTTTTTGGAGTGTTGATGTCAATGTGTTTTATGGGTATAGCTTATTGGTTCTCACTCGTCTTGAATGGATTTGTGAGCATAATTTCTGATTACCAATAAGATATTTACTGAAAAACACCAAATAATTTGTAATAATTGTCATCGTTCCCTGGGAAAGCCTTTGAGGGAAGGGAGAGAAGTGGTTCAGGGAAATCGAAAAGCACCACTCGTTATGGTATTTGTCTTAAAATAAACATAATTAAATCGAAAATGAGATAATACGAGTATGGAGGATAACACTGTTTTTCGATAAAATTCATGTCCCAGTGTCTTGTATTCACAGTTTGTATATAAGAAGAAATGATTATATGTGTTACATAATGCCAGGATCTCGCTTGTAATATCAGTGGTATCTACGATACACGAGCATAAAATATCTACCTAAAAATGTGGTATCTGTGCGACAAATCACTAATATCTCTGCGTATTTGAGCTATAACTCGTTTTTTTCGACCAGTTTTTTGAGAGTCTTTTCATTTTCATCGCAATTGAGGTTTGGGTGAAAGCATATGTGACCGCCAGACCTCCACTCGAGCGTGGCACTTCATAAGGGAAGCTTTCATCAACGCTGGCATTGATGAACGATGAGGAACTGTAGCTAAAAAAATAACGCTGCGTGTAGAGACGAGAACGCGATGGAATTAGGGTTGAGAATTTGATGAAAAATAATATTTCCACTTCGTGATCAATGTAGGCACGAACTGGGTGTTTCGAATGTGCCCGACGAACGATGACTACACCATGGACGACTGTTTTACTCTACCGTCTTCATCTTCACTTGTTCGTCATTGAGAATGTAGACATGTGAACCAAAAAACAGAGCTATAACGGTCCTCAACTTTTAAAAACTTTGAAGTATTCATGGGAAATAAATCAGACAGAGCATTTCTTTTTTTTTGCTTCTTTCAAGCACTTCTAAAAACATCATGATAAAACGTTATCAAAGGACCATCGAGAGCTTTACGCTTAAAATCATTTTAAAGTATTCTTTGCATAAAATCAACATCAAAAGACTCTTTTTCTTCATATAATACACATGCAAACAATATCAATGAGTTATAAAATGCATCTTATCAGTGTTCTTATAATTTGGCAGCATCGAACGAAATAGCACCGTATGTGCTATTTAGGATTCAAAATATGGTAAAATTTCATATAAGTTTAAGTGTTTTTAGTTTTTACATTTGAGTGGTTGGAAATAATATTCATCTTCAGTGGATATTTGAGGGATATTTACGAAACCACTCCTAGTACCTAGAATTAAGTCACTACATCAACACTACATCAACAAATGTAGTGGGATGATTTCAGTTCTTAAAACATTGACCGAGATGGGTTGAACTGAAGTTCAATATTCACCTCCAATTTAAAGCAACCTGAAGCGAAAAATTTTGAAAATAGCAAGCATTAACTGGATCGTGCTTTTATTTGGCTTTGATTGAGTATTTATGAAAATTGAGTTCGTGACTGCTGGTCGGTCAGCAGCGTTGTGAAAATTCCTTCCAAAACACCAGCCTCTCACACCGGCAAGGACTTGATTGTAAATACGCGGAGGATACTTGGACTTTCCTATGAAAACTTTTGGAAATCATATCAGATTAATGATCTCGACTAAAGCCAGAATGATACGTTTGAAACTTTTGGCATTGAAGCTTAAATAAAAATGCGATACGTCAATTTCAATGTAAGAAGTTGTCAAAAGTTCTCCATAAAAATTTGCAATTGAACTCGACACAAAATGGTATCGAGGTTATCCGGATAAGCTAGAAACAGAATCCGGTGTGTAGAGCAAAATTTCACAGATAATTTGAAGATGGGACTTGAGATTCTGCGCAGTTCGCTCCTGTTCAACTAGATGATAATATTGTTTGCCGATATAATTCTAGGGTATATATGAGTGTCAAGAAGCTTATTGTACTTAGGCAGTCGAAAAAGGAAACTGCGTCACTGACTCATAATTTAAAGTTGGTAATCTACTCTTCACATCGAACTAGCGCAATGATTTTGTAGTTCAAAACAATATATTGGTTTTGCTGAAGCGAATCAAAATAATTTTATGATATTTTTCAGATTATTATTAGTCTATCAGGTCTTCAAAGGGTTGAAGCGATGTAAGTCACATTCACAATTTTAATGTCAGGAAAATATAATGTTCTGCTAGTGTAAGTCAATGAACTAACTATTTTTTAGATATTCTAAACTAAAATAAATTTCGTTGTTATTTGGACGCTCAACCTCGCCCGCGTAAGTCGCTTGCCCAAAATCAGGAATTTACACAGTCTTCCAAGAATCAATACTCTTAAAAAATGTTTTTCATTATGCCTAAATCAAAGCTCGTGTACAGGCACGCGCAAGGCTCGAACATTAGCACTACTATTTACTATGATATTTGCAGTCCCATTTATGTACTGTATATCCTTCCTTCTGTTGATTCCTCTATTTTTGTTTTAGAATAACTCTCATTATTGTGCTCTGATTACTTGGGCAAGTGAAAACATGCGATATTCTATTTTTCAGATGCAGATATGACACAATTATTTCTTTTAAAAAAATGCGATTCTAACACAGAAGTTAGCTGACATTAAAATGAACAGACGTCCACTTTGCTGTGCGTGTCGATATCAAGAAAATTAAAAATATTATTTGCCTAATGTAAATTTTTCATGGATTTTTACTCGGTGCCGCCGCAAATTTAAACTGTTTAGGAGTGACAAAGGGACTGAGCAACCAAGGAAGTTAGCAGCCAAATGCGTATTATTGCAAGAATTAAACCACTGAAATGGGGGGAGTAATATCACACAGAGTACACCACGTCTTAAAAGACTCGATTAAGCTCAGCTTCTCATACATCCAGCCCTGATCTTAGACTTGACAACCGTAATGACGTCATACGAGTGATCGGAATGTGCCGCCAATTTTAAGCGAACTCAATGCTAGTAAATTAGTTATTTTTCAAGTAATCTTATCACCGCAGTGTCCGTCCAAACTTTTGTGACTTAGTCAGGAAATATTCACATCAAATAAATATCTTCCGTAACTCCCGGGATATTTCTGAAAAATGGAGGGAAATAGAGACGAGAAAAAAAGTTAACAGGAACATAGAGCTTTTATGGTGATACGTTACAAATGGTTGCTACAACAAAGTTGATTCTATTTCTCCGGTGGCCACAGATTGAAGTGTTCTTGTTTCAATACATTTCTTTTTCGGTTCCTTGATTCCTTTTTAGCGGATCCTGCAATGGGATAAGGTATACAATTGATTTAGTGCTCACTGCTCAGTTTCTGAGTGTTCTTTTTATTTAATGTAATTAATGCGCATTTCATGAAAAGAAATTTATTCTAACCCTCGCGCTGTTGACTCCTTATTCAGTGAAGCTTATTTTTTACATCATTGTTGAAAGAATTCGTGTCTTCTATCTCATTTAAATGTATCCACATAAATTTGGCAAAATTTATCGTATTCTCTTCCACTTTTATTTGATTTCATATTCCGATTCTTTCATATATGTTTTCTCTAATGCTGTTTAGGATTGCGCAATTTTTCCATGAGCTGTATATTTGAGCGATGATGGCTATTCATCTATTTCAAACAGATTTGAAGAAAACTCTCAAGTTTGGGACACATCTCTCTAATATAAACTCTAATTCAGGATGAATTTTAAAATATTAAATGCTTCTTCTGCTCCAAATAGTTGACGCTTCTTCTGCTCCAAAAAAAGAGAAGCAGAAGAAGTAACGCTAAAATTCATTATGAAAATTCCAATCTGATGTAAGATATACTGGATAAACATGTATCGCACAAATGTCGTTGAAATGATGTAGCTTCTTTCGTTTGTTCCCACCAACAGAATAAAACATTATGCGTGCATTGTTTAATTTTGTGAATTTGCCTAATGTTTGTTTGTCCTAATGTATAGATCTATCTTTGAAATATTTCACGATGGGTTAAAATGTGCGAGTTACGTGAGCGTTTATTAGTAAAAAAAACATTGGCTGATTCCCGAGTGTCACCCAACCACCGCTGAGAGGATTCAGCTCTCGATTACTCGAGGACGGAGGAGCTACTTTTCCCTTGTACCCTGAACTTCTACAGGAAAGCAACCTATTTGAACTTAAGGATGAATATTGACGTGGCTTCGTCAATATTCATCCAATATTCATCCGTCAATAGTGTAACTACGGTATACACTTATGTTGAAGAATCTTTTAGTTTCAACAATCATTACTGTCAAACTTAAACGCACAGTAGGCGCACAAAATTCAAGGCCTGTTTAAACTAGATCGAAGCCATTTCAACGGCATGCGAAACAGAGATTGAAGTTGCCCGATTAAGAGAATGGTTCTCTGTAATTCGTGGGATAAAATTAAGATTGTCCGTTAACCAATGGTCAAAGCAAGTAGCGCCCACTAGCGAATCAATGACAATCAACCTCCGCCAGGGGTCGACCCACGATGAATCCATGACCCAGAAGTCTTCCCTGCGTGCCCAGAAAAGAACCCTCACCGCGTAGACCGTATAGCTTAACTTTTTATGCCTTAGTTTTTAAGAGCTACTTGAGGAAAGGTGAAATACGTAGTCGGATTCCACCGTTCACAGGGCAGAATTAATCCTTTTCACTCAGGGTAGGGAAGTCACAGGGTAACCGTAATTCCCAGAACACAGGACTGATAAACTCTCGTGTACGGTCCCCGTAATTCTCCTTGGATGGGAATAGTCACTATTGCTCTCCTGATCGCTTACCAGTAAGATCTGACTCATGTTTTATTCGTTGGTAGGAATGAGGGCGGAAATAAAAATTCCACAGCAGAAAACAATAATGCAAGCGTCTTGGACTCGATTAAAAAGGCCCCGAAGCTCAATATTTGCCACACCAACAGCCGGGGTGACCCCTGTACAATCTTAATTGTATTTAATGAATGCATTATTTTCTATTCGAACATTACTTTTAATTCCTTTTGTATATATCTATGATGCCTCTCGACTACATTACTATTTGGTTTTAGTATCACTTAAATAAATTGTTACCTACGTCGTTTGGCAAATCAGGGGTTACCTTGTCATCAAACCACCGTTGTTTTTTATTATTTCCCAAGAGTCTCTTTCATCTCGTCTCAAGTTTTTGCTGCGTTTTTAACATAAGCTATGAATTTTAATTCAGAGTTTTTAAGCTTTTCTCAACTGAGCCAATAAAAGATCCAGAGTTTACACGCCTCTACTCTCAAGTGCTACTGATTTCCCAAACATTTTTTTCTGTGTTAAAGATTTGATTATTTTTCTTCATTCAGAGTTGAGGACGACAGTGTTCCACCCTCGAGGGCATTGCCAGGAAACAATCCCATCTCTGGCTCTTTTCATCATCCTTTATTTTTCTTTTGCGCAATTTCTGATTGCGCACTGTTTTTCACGCTCCTGCCTCGTGTTATCGGGATGTTCTGCATAATTCTTAGCGCTTGCAGTCAGATAGAGTGAAGGAACTTCTCTGTTCTGCCGTTCTATAGATCTCTTAATTATACTCGCTATTGATGTATATTAGGTAATTTTTAAAGAACCGCCATAGCAAAAACGACCAATGCTCTATGAACCTACCAGCCTTCTGCACGGGTCATTGCTTTCATTCGGTGGCTGAGAATTACCCAGATTTCTTTACGCGAGCCATCGGTATGTGATTACTCAATAATTGTTACCTAATGAAAGAGTCTGGACTCTGGGCAGTACAGGTAAAGTGGAATTAAATTGTACAGTTGAATGCGCACATTGTTGCAGAGGTGTATTCCTATAGTTTCTTAATCGAGCTAAATGTTTATGCATTTTCCAACCCCTCTCGATCGTCAGGGAACTTAATTTCACGAACAGAACTAATTTCAAGTTTAAATTAAATAAACTGACTTTTTTTAAAATTTGATGTAGAAAATTGAGTTCTTGATTTCTTGAACTACATTCAGTGTTTCTCGCCATCAAGGCCGATGACGGCCGCAGCACTCACACTTGCGCCCATGTTCAATGGATGTCTCCCGTAGGTTCGCCGGTGGGCCGCTCGGATGCTCTGACTCGGCATACTTCGGAGCTGCGCTCGCAGTGTCAGGGCCTCGCACGAGCTGGAGCTGGCCGGCACCACCACTCCAGTAATCTGGGAACTCCGTGCCTCCTCAGAGCCGAGTTGCCTGTCTGCGTGTTGTGCTACCTGCACCTGCCAGCCAATCCAATTTTTTCTATTCTTGTTTGTCATACTAAATTAGGTTTCGAAAATTGCATTCGTAAAATGAATTTCAGTTATTTATGAAGATTTTTTCTGTTTTCTGTTTCGTCAACTTCTTGTGGTTGAGTTTTCGAGAGCTTCCTCTTGATAGATGTTTGTGATCGTGCTATCTATCGGAGGCTTGCAGAGGTAACTGTTTCAAGTAGTTACCTCGCATCCCTGCTCGTTGCTCTTTAAACTATTGTCATAGGTCGGATTTATGTTCCTGGTACGGTTGTTAGGCCAACAGTTTTTGATAACCCTGCTATAGAAACATTTGAGTAATTCACGCAACCTGTGCTTCCCTTGACCTCAGGTGGAACCCAAAACGTTTTACTCTGTTTAAAGTTATCACAAGCAGTGTGCCTACAATATTATAAGTCATTGATAAAAAATAAACCAGGTGTGGGAAAATATTAGGAGTCCGTATGTACTCATATAGGGCTTATGTATTGTTTTTTAAATTTATATTCACATCAAATGCGGCAATCACAGCGGTGAGGCGCTTAGAACAACGAAGCTGTTGCTTACTGAAGTTTCAAAGTGATTGTATACAATTTCAGTGTTTTTTTTTCTATTTGCTGAACTGTGCCAAACATTTGTAGCCTCTGATTATTCTTGACGACCTTGTGTTATGAAGGATGAACATGAAGGAGAAAAATGACGTTAAAATATCGTATCTCATGTAGCCCAAATGCTCTAGTGGTGAAATGAGGACTCCAACTCTTCCGATACTACAAGAAAAAAATGAGTGTGCACAATATTTCCTCTGTTGAACTGCGTAATCAAGCCTCGAGTCTGTCCTTCACAAGCTCGATTACACTTTCATGTTGTACCGTATTATGAAGAATAATTTTTAATCGAACTTCTGCATTCCATCAAAAAACATGAAAAGTATCTGTTTGTTCCTCCTCAAAATTTCTAACGCCTAGTCAGCCCCGCTTCGGGGAAAATCAACGATGGATGGGAACTATATAAATTTTGTCTGTTTTATTTTACACGAATTGTGCAAATGTCCGACCACTTTTACAACGTCACGATTTCTATGAGACGTACGGAATAGGCGTTTGTTCTGGGGGTTTCAAAGACAACTATAGTCAAAACGGTCACTTGTATACAGTCGGACTAGAGAACACAGTTTCGAGCGTAACATTTCTTGGGTAAATTTGGCTGTCTGGAACTCGTACCTCATCCGTTCATGGTTCAACAGATTACCTTCGTTGTAAGCGTCACTAAATTGAATTACAAATTGAAATGTTTTCAGAATACCCTAAACAGTGTCGGAGATTGATTTTTGGAAACGTCATTGTGAGGTTGTAAGCGTACTGTAGTAATCTAGCTCAAACAAGTTATGAATTTAACACATTTACATTTAATTTCAAGTGCGTTTTCAAATCGTCAATTGATTTCTTTCTCATTCTAAACATTTTAAAAAAGTGTTCACTTACAATAGAACAATATTAAATAAGTTCTTGCAACGAGTACGAGCAGCCTTCGGAAATGATTTCACGTTTTTTCATTTCTTTATTGTCTCAGTTTTGTGCTATTTTTTCTGTCCCCAATAATAGGAATGACTGACCACGCGAGTGACATGTTGTCTTGAGTGAAACGCTGAGGCTGACACGCTTCTCGAATGGCTAGCGTTGCGTTTTGTTAGAACGAGAATTTGTTGCCTCAGAGAGAATAGAATGGTTTTGTAAGCAAGCGAGGCGTTTAAAGGAGGTTCGAAGCCCGACATAAAGAACGGGGGCAGGTGCGCTCTTTATAGTAACTGGTGAAATAAAATTTGTGGAATCGGTAGTAAGCGTATACGAAGTTGTTAGTAACAACGTATTTCTAAAGTGTTCAGTCATCCGTAAGTGAAAATTAAAAGCTATGGATCAGAGGAAAGAACACATGTTTTCTAAACTTGACACTCATAATATTTCTACTGGGAGGAAAAATAATGGCAAAATGTCAGAAAATTTCACAAGTGAAAAAGCATTTTATTATTGCAGCTTCACCTACGAAAGCAGTGATTCGAGGAGTTATTATTTCTGCCACTGCAGAGAAGATCATCAGTTCTCAAGTTTATTGGTACTCAAAAGTCAAAGTATTTTACAACAACATGAAAGAATTAATAAATCTTTCAAATGTTCAATATTATCAGAATGTAGATTATACTATATTATCTTACTTGCATTCTTACTTACTGTAGTAACTAAGAATGTAAATAAGATTGAATAGGGTCAGTAAACCTTATATCAAAGCTTTAGAAAGCCCATTATATATGTACTTTGGCTAATCTTCAGGAAAAACTACCGTAAAGGTTATCATAGGAAATGTCAGTCATTAGTAGAATGTTGTAAGAAATGAAACTCATGGCAGGAAGATTTAATAGAAAAACTGCGCAATCTCTTCAAGGAGGCTCTGAATCATATTTAAAGAACCATGCAGTGAAGTAATGCCGTGATTAGTAGGCAGGCACAACTTTTACGAATATTATAGTTTGAACAAACATCTCTGAGGTGTGTGAGGGAGCACCGTCATGTCGAAACATCAAGTCGCTGTGAAGTGAAAAATGCTAGTTTCTAACGCTGATTTGTGTACTTAAAAATTATTAGGCGCTAAATGCCTGTACAAACTGTCGGTGCAGTATGGCTAAGCTGTTTGATTTTAAGAGGAATGTATTTGATGAATTATTGTTGTGATAATTTGACGGAACAGCATACGTAACCAGATGAAATGAATTTTTATGTCTGTTTTTCTTAACTGCACGAAATGGACAAATGCGTGCCGACAAATAGGAATGGATCAACTTTATTACCAAACAATGAAATGAGAACTGATATTAATGTTCACAATGGTTACTACTTAATTAAATAATTAAAATCACGTACAGAAATTACATTCAGAAACTTACTTTATGTTGTTATGATTACCATTTAGTCCAGTGTCGTTTGCTTGCTTTTAAATCACTGATTTCATTTCCATCACTCGGTATCTAAATTTGTAATTTCTCTGAGTGTTATTGCAACTCAAATTCAGTTCCAAATTGAGTCCCTTCATCCTCCTCCGTCTAATTTAAAGGAAACTCTTGTTGGTGAATCAATTTCTGCTTCCCAATCAGATAGATTGGAAGCAGCGCCTGCGAAATATCTGATTTACCTCAGCTTCTAGAAAGATAAGATTTTAGTGGAGCAGAGCGAGAGCATAATTTTGATGCAAATAATTAATGAGGACGACCTTGAACATTCAGCTCATAATTGTCAATAAGTATTGCTAAGTGCACACCGATGCAATACGAATAAATCGTCTTGACATTTCCGTTTTCATCCTACACATGTGAGAATTGTATCTCCTACATATTTTGGTTATTATTCTTGAGTTTAGATAGTAAAGCGTTAAGCCCTAGATAGAAAAAATGGCGCGAAATAGAAATGAAAAGATAGTTACGTATTCTTCAATAAATTCTTAAAGCAACACAAGTTATATTTATTTTCGAATCACTTCGAGTAGACGCAATTACCAGTTCGTTTGTCTTACAGTTCTGAAAACATGAAAAAAAGTTGATAGGGGTGGAATTAAAATGATGAAACACCAGCCCCTGCTCATGATTATTAACCCTTGCTATTGTGCGTTAAAGAAGCGAATTGTCATTACTTCGATTGATAAAGTACAAGTACCTCGTCGGAAAGAACTCATTTTCTTTCAATTTTTATGAAGGAAGAGTTACGCTAAGTACGTCACCTTTTATGTCACGGTCTTCCCAAAACTAGCACCGTCAAATACCTACGAGAACTGTAACCTCTCATGGAAAGAATTCTATGAAATGCTAGCTTATGGAACGCCACTTCGTTTATAAAGTCTGTTTTGATGAAACACGGAGTCTTACGGAGGGGACTTTTATTGTGCTCTTAGAGCTCATATTTATCCCTCTGCCACTCAACTAGCAAATTTATTCCACTGTATCGCAATTGAAAGGTAATTGTTTTTGGGAGGCATCATTAGATTTAATGTGCGTTGTCTGATTTCAATTCCCAACAACAAGATTCCGGGGAGCAAACATATGACAAGAAGTACCGCGAAATATTCTACCTCCTCAAATCTACCAAGAATATTTATGAAGCCCTTGAAAGAAGATTTTGGAGCTTCCACTTTACTTCTAAGAGTTCCTAAATGGCTCTTCTGTTCATTTTCTTGGCCCTTTGATGAAATCTTGCACAGAGATTTCATTCTTCGACCGAATTTGACCGCCTCTGATGTGCGTGAGGCTTAATTCAGGGGCTTTTCCGCCCGTTAACGTCCATCCTATTGATTCTCTTTCCCGTTCACGGAGGATGCGAGGCGAGTTTCAACAGTATGGCTAGCCGCTCGTCGTAAATAATTCAAAATCAAATACCCCATCCCAGAAATGGTTCGTATACATATATTAAGTAATTTTGATTTCATGCTGTTTTTTTTGCGCGCTGTGTTTTAAATGAGGACTGATTTTTTCACGCGAAACTATAATATTTTCTTATTTATTGCACTCAGTTCCCACTGCAGTCGGGAGGCATCAGGGAAGAAAATTGTAATGTACTTTTGCCAGTACGAATAAGGATACTAAAATATTTGAGGTAAGAAGATTCAGTGAGTTATTTCAGAGCTATTTTCGGGATTTTTTGGCCTTTAATTAACTGAAAATTTAGTCGTGTTGTTTTCGGAGTTTTACCAAATGAACAAATGAATTAACTTTTCAATACAAACAAGAAATTCAACCTTGAGACATTTCAATTATGGTAGGTACAGTGCGTATATCTCTGCACAACTGCACAGCTCGAATTTCGCATTCCATGATTTCGGAAGAAGAATCCATCTTAAACTGACGAGATCTATATAAACATTAAAGGATGGCGAGAATGAATAAGAAAATCAAGGCCGCAGAACACAATTTAAGCGAACGTCAATGTGGATCAAGGTCATACCCTCGAACAATTCAAATTACCTCGACACGTGAAGAATAAAGATAGTATTCGGCATTATTTCTGTTGGTTTTATTATTCGCGTTATAAACAGATTTGAGGTAATAATATTAATTGAGTGTTTTGATCAATTATTACATGATATAAAATGCAAAGTATGTTTGAGCTACGATGTACTAATTAACGTGTAAAAGTGCATTGCATTCACAGTGACTAAACATTGCTTGCAGACTTGAAACGGTAGGAAGGGAAACCTGCGGACATAGCGGTTTGGATTTGGTCTCTTTGAATACAGGATGGTTAAAATTTAAGTGGTAATGATAGCGTAAGTTAACCATAAACTTTGGCAAATGCATAACTGCTTTATAGTGCGGACGTTTGATGATAGAAACGAAACACTGGCACAGCTCTGAACCATAGGAACCCTTAGCAATGAACTGCACGGTCATGAATTTGCCCGTCGCAGCAGCCCTACAAAATGCCTACAATTTTAATTCAAGAATTTGAAAGAAAACTTTCAATCAATACCCTATTAAAAATTAAGGGAGTAGCATGGTTGATTAAAGGAGACAGCGGAGAATTAAAGGAGTATTAAGCGAACCGAGGCCTCTTCCCTTCTGACACTTCCAGGGCGCGACTCATAAGCGCGATGCGAGCAAGTTCTCCCATGTTGCTACCAGAGGCCACTTGTGCAGATGGCCTCTTGGTGAAACGCCTGCCATCTTTCTCGAGAGAAATGACGGTTGCCATCTTTTGCCTCAGTTTTGAAGTTGGTGTTGTGCGTGACAGATGTCTGGATCGTGTATCTATTATTTAAAATGTTTCAAGTAGTGTTAGAGTGTATATCAGTGCGAGTGTGTATTACGTGAGGGTGTATAGTACGTGAGGGTGTCAGAAGAAACAAGAAATGGAAGAGACGTATAATGCTGGTCTGTAGAGGCATTATTTCAAGAGCATGAACGGAGCAAGGACCCCACTGCTAGTTTCACAACCTCGGTCAATTAATATTTTAGACGATTCATCGTTGTGGTGGGGCTGGTAGTGAAGGCAAAACCTCAATGTGAGCAATGTAAAAACAACAAAATGTGGAAACCAAACCTGAATTATCCCTCGTCAATCTCCAGCAACCTTTGAATTGAAGGACGTTCTTGAAGGTGATCAACTACGTGTTCAGATACATATTTGTGTGTGTGTAGGGGGGGGGGGGGAGTTTGTGTGTGGGTATAGGGGTAGGTGTGTGGGAGGGGGGTGTGGGGAGGGTTTGTGTGTGGGGATAGGTGGGGGAGTGTGTGCATATGAATAGCCGGTGTAATTAAGCTCGGGCAAGGTAAAGTCATTTTATTTTCCTTTCAAATTTTAGGAATGACAGATGAAAAATCTGCTGGACGATAATTGTTTTTGTTATATATATCGCTACGAGTATATTCTTTCAACGACCCTAGGGTATTGTTGCTGTATTATTTTCAAGGTACATTTATATTGTTCCCTGCAGGCTTTCGCCTCCAAATCTGCGTACAGCTGATTTCCCATTATTGCACATTCAACCGTTGACGCTTCTCAACCAAATATAGCCAGTTGCCCATTAATTACCTTAGTTATTGCGTTGCGAAAACTTCAAGCACAAGTTATACGTCACAAACATGTCCCATTAATGTCAGCTTAATAATGAACACGCACCCTTGAAATTTTCTGCACATTAGTAAGAATGTATTTAATTTACATACTCTGGTACATTTTTATTGTGATATAAAGCGTGTTTGCTTATGGTGAATTGATTAATCGCGCAAGAACTAAGGTAATTCAAGGGCAAACTGGTTATAATCGGTTTGAGCAGTGTGACGGTTGGAAAGAGTGACTAATGGGAAATCAGCTCTGCGCAGCCGTTTTTTTAAAATCAAATTAAGAGGTGGCCATCCTGGGCCTCTCATGATTCTCCGATGGTAAATAGGAGAAACTGGTCGCGCCTTGGGAGCGCGACGGTAGTGCTCCATGCTGAGCCATGCGTGGCCACCGGTTGGGACAGAGGCGCAGGCGCGCCTATAAAGTGGACACTTCGAAGTTGCCTCATAGGAGACGCATGGATGAAACAACCATGCATATTTGGGAGCGCTCCCAAGAATCACCGATGCCACTCCTATAATTTTTAATAGGGTACCTATGTGCATCGTTGGCACTTCGATTGCACCCAATTTTAAAGTTACTCTAAAGGTAAATAAGATTTTTTGGTTTTATTTCCCTTATTTGTTTGTGCTTTCCGCTAATTCAACCACATTTCAAATCAACTATTTACTATCGATAAAAGTGGTCGTAAAGTAAAGCACGTTCAGGTTCACTCCAGACAGTTTGAATGTCCCTCAACGTCGACTTGTTTGTCTTCCTTAATTAGAATTTCATAGTATTCTATTCATAATTTTGTAAATCTTTGTTGTGAAAAAGCCATAAGCCCATCACGGTTCTGAACCTCGTATTGCTGTACTGAAAAAAAAACTATGGTCCCTTAATCGGAACGTAAAACTACCTAAACATGATGAAAGAACAATAAACTAGGAACTGTCTCCAGATGCCGTCGCACGAAGACCAGTCTCTAGTGAGACGGTACCTAATTCATCAGGTAGCTAGCTCGAAGCTTATGAACTGAGCCGTCACACGCTCGAAGATTTTGTAGAAATTTGATTCTTTTAAATAATCGAAAAAATAAAAATGAAAAATTGAGATCTCTACATATGATTACAAAATCCAAAGTCACTTTGTGAAGATCAAGAGTGTAACTAGAGATGTATGAATGTCTTACTGCCTAAATTTAGGTTAGAGCACGGGGTATTTCAGCTTGCGGGCTTAAGGCTGTATAATCTATAAATTGAGGAAAAGCACCCTAGTACAATTTTAAGCGAAAATAAAGTTGGGCAACAGAAAAATGCAACATTTGACTTCACATCCAAAATTGTTATCAATGAGTACAAACCGTCATACCTCACACAATCAGGGTTACTACTGAACTTTTCAGTTTCGACCGAATCATCAGGAATTGTGCATCATCGTGTATATATGTATCTTTCACTTCAAAAATTGATGTGAAATATTTTCAACGCAATTTCATTTAAACCCTTGATCCAACTTTCAGAATGTCATTAGAATGATTAGATGCTAATTGGGAAGCATAAATTGGAGGGCTTCTGCGACTGTAAAGCGCCAAAGGAAAAAAGTTCTAAATGCAATTCAGTGAGTGCACAACAGCCCAAGCCCTTGTTATTTTTGTCGCTAACTCTTGATAAGATTGCTTCCTAAATTATAGAGAACTCAAAACAGAACTCAGAGAACTCACAACAGAAATTTGGCCATTCCGTAACGCCAGATAGACAGAATGGCACGAGTGTGTACGTACGTAGACTGTTAACGAAACGTTGACGAAATGACGAAACGTTACCATTTCGTTCTAGTGTGACGGCACCCTCAAGTATAGTAGATCAAAGATTATTGTTGATCTGATGAATTTGTGTAGGCTACACAGGCAGGAATCACATATGTCTCAAGAGTAAGACACTTTTTGTTTATTGGTAATTGAACGTCCATCTTTCCTTGATCACCAGTCCCTTCGTAAGGAAAATAGTTACCATGTATGTCACCAACTAAACTGAATACAAAGAAACGGTATACTGGGGTGAGAACTGCACTGTGTTCAGAAACTGTACCAACATTTTTAATCACACCAACATTGTTGTTTTCTTGCTAAATGAAACTTCAGACAGTATTATTTCAAGGGAAGATTTTCCTCGTCATAGCCATCCTCAAGAGAAAGGCGTGCCTGGAGCAAATAAAATACTCCATGCAGCCCAATTTTTCAGGAAATCTTTGACCATAGCCCCAATTTGACGCCGGTGAGACTAGCCAAATGAGAAGAGGGAGATTGTCTCGTAAATCTGCGCTATCCGACCGTTGTTTCGCGGGCTGCATCCATAAGAGCCGCAGCCTCCGGAGAATCCAGGGCTGTTTACACGCCTCCGTACCTTCCTGTTTACCTTCATTTTTCACTGAAACTTTCTGCCCTCAACCTCTCGTAGTTTGTGAAAGAATCAGACGTAACTGATCTCACGTTGATTTTAAACGCAGAGAGCCCAAAAAAGGATGTAACAGAGACAGGAAGTAACGTAAAATATTCGTGTGAATCTGAGCTTATTTTTCCGAGAAGCCTATCTCTGCCCCTTGTAACTTTATTCGTAATAATGCGTTGCAGGAATGGAAGGAAATTTTCTTTCACATCTGAAACGATTCGATAGGAATAGCTTTGAATACATACTCTCGCGTGAACGGTTTTTAATATATATACAGGGTGTCCGACACTTTTGTTGCCAAAATTTAACATAAGGTAGCGGTTGTCGAAATGAACACTTTTTATTCTATTAAGGTATGGACTAAAATGCTTAGTTAAAAAGTTACAAATACGTGAGGTTACTGTTCATCCGATATTCTGAGTGCTCCTCGATATCAACGGCAAAGATTAGTTTGTTTACTGTTAGTACTTCTTCGGCTGCAAATGTATCACCGGCAATGGAGGGATTATCCAATGCTGAATTAGCGGATATGCACCTAGTGTATGGTGCAACAAGTGGAAATTCTAGGGAGGCTGTTCGAATTAACGCAGAAAGGCATCCTAACATACATGTTCCATCGCGTCAAACATTCACAGCCATAAACCGGAGATTGAGATTACGTGAATACGGATCATTTCACAGACCACGACCTGAAGGAAGACACCAAAGGAGAGTATCAGATCCAGACAAGGTGGAAGATGTCTTAGAATATTTTCAAAACAATCCTACTTCAAGCACTCGTTCTTGTGCACGTGCTTTACATTTAAGCAAAACTACTGTGATGCAAGTACTACATAACAGTGGTCAACATCCATTTCACTTTCAGCGTGTGCAGGAATTGCACGGTGAAGATTTCGAACGTCGTGTTGAATTTGCGAGGTGGTTTCAACAGAAAACAGATCAACAACCTCGTTTCCCATCACGAGTCTTATTCACAAACGAAGCGTCATTTACTCGAGAAGGAATACGTAATCTCCATAACCTGCACATGTGGTCTGGCAACAATCCACATGTTGCAAGACAATGTCGACTTCAGGTTAGATTCGCCGTAAATGTTTGGGCAGGAATTCTTGGTAACCATCTGATTGGGCCATACATCCTACCAGGGAGACTCAATGGACTTGCCTATTACATTTTTCTTAATGAAGTATTGCCATAACTACTGGAAAATGTACCTTTAGCTGACATCAGAGGAATGCATTTTGAACATGATGGTGCTCCTGCACACTTTGCGGTTGCTGTTAGGCAATTATTGGATGCCCGATATCCCAATCAGTGGATAGGCCGTGGCGGTCCCTTGGCGTGGCCACCAAGATCTCCTGATATTACGCCACTCGATTACTTTTTCTGGAAGCATCTGAAACGTTTAGTGTACGAAACACCGGTCCAATCCGAAGAGGACCTGATGGGTAGGATTGTTGAAGCCTCGGAAAGGATTCATGAAACTCCTGGTGTCTGTGCTTGCATCCGCCAATCATTGGAGAGGCGCTTGAACGCCTGCATTGAAAAAAATGGGCGGCATTTTGAACAATTTTTGTAAACATGTAACCTAGTTTACGGTTTCGTTTGTTGTGCTCATAATAATTAGTGTCGTAAATGCTTTTTCCTAATCACAACATTAAAAAGTTAATATTAATTAATTATAATAAATGTTTTCATTATAATAAATGTTTAATTATGATAAATGTATAATAAATGTTAATAAAATTTATAATAAATGTTTGTCTAACTTCTCATTTCGTATCGTTGCCATCGATGTGCCGCAGTTTACCGCCTTGGATTCGTCTCCGCAAGAGAGTGTACGAGTTATTTTTAATAACTGTCCAACTTCAAATCCTTGTAACTCTTTAACTAAACATTTTAGACCATACTTTGATAGAATAAAAAGTGTTCATTTCGACGATCGCTACCTTATGTTAAAGTTTAGCAACAAAAGTGTCGGACACCCTGTATACTGTAAGTTTGTAAAAATTGGACCAAGCTGATGTAATTTTTCCCTGATTTAAGCCCTCTACTGAAAAATTAAATATCAGGAAAATATTTATTCGACAATGAATATTCGTATAACATGTTTGAAGCAATAATGTGATTTTCCACCATAACTGATGAAAAATGATTTTTATGATTTCAAAAACTTTCCAAGTGAATTATGAAGAACAGGGAAATTACAGAAAACATTCAGCAGTTTTAGTTTTTGTATACTTCGATCCCAGTATTTTGGTCTAGAACAAAAACTTTTCATATAAGTTACTCATATGTATGTATAAGTTTCATGGTGATGAGTTGCAACATTTTGTGTTTTCAACGCTAGCAAAAGTTTTGCAAAACGTTCGACACTCAATTTCTAAAGTGATTACCTGAAAGATTTGCATAAATTAAGGAATTGGCCATTACCTGAAGGCTTACAAAGGTTATTAGTACAGGATGCTTAGCATCGATCTTTACGTAAATTCTGAGGATTTTCCAACTAAGTTATTACAAGCACTTAGGACGTAGAAAAATAGTTATTTAATGAAAATTTTTTATCGTTCATTTTATTTAGTGCTATAAGTATTGGCAACTTCCGTAAGAATTTTTGAAAATTGTCTCCAGGAAACATATATATCTCCTGAACTATTTTTGTACAGACGTTCTCAAGTTGTACAACTCATAGGTAGCGAGCAGCAATGTGAAATTTTTCCACCTAAAACTTACAAATATAGCTTACAGTACCCAGTAATTGCAGGTGCAGTGACGAAATAATAATTGATTTGCAAGTATGGAGCAAAAGGACTTCTACCAAATTTAACTAGAACCTTCATCCCCATTCCCTACAATGATCAATTATTATTCAAAGCATTCAATTTAAGCCATAATCATAAACTCAGATCTTCCTCGAAAACTCTCTGCTGCATTAAGGCGCGTCAGGAATTTTCTACAATGCCTTTCCGAGAACACGCCTCAGTTGTTTTGCGGGAGGGTGGAAAGGCTTCAGGCTCCACAACGACCCAAACAAAAAATCCATCGGGCTGAAATAAGAGGGCCACGATGGAAGGTGAGCGAGGGATTGTAGGTAGAAGCTGGGAACAATCATTCGAGCTAATGTTCTACCGAATGTTGACATCAACGAAAAAGAAAAATTTCTGCGTTTACTTGCCCCAAAATCATAAAGATGGTCCTGTCATCAATGCTTATTCTGTTTGAAGTGTGAGGTGATGCTCTGTCTTGCTGGAAAATGAAGGCTTGGTTTTTGAAAAGCTATTGAGCTTACTTGAATGTATAGTAGCCAAAAATTTGCGATGTGGATATTTATCTTCATTTGCACGCCAGCAGAGAAGAGATTTTACTTGTAAATGACCGCTCACAAAATGACTGTGATGTGTCTTTACGCCTGAGAACTGTTCTTCAGGAGTTTCTGATAGCTGCGAGTGACTTTCCGGCACTCCATCACTCTGATATCTAAACTTTGCCTCAACAGTGTGAAGTGCCTCTGCTGAAAGCACGATGTCTGCTTTGAGTGTCCTCTCCTGGAACTTATACAGATGATCCGTGCTCAAGCCGGTTGTTTTTCCTTTTGGAGGTCAGCGGGGTGATAACACTTTTGCATAGCATAAAGCGCTTAGTTCAAGTCTTTTTTGACAATAGTCCTTTGTTTTTCTTCCACTGTTGTTCACTTTTCTAGCCATATTTCCGAATAATTTCTTTGTGTTTCATCAGAGCCTTGTTTTGACCGCTTTGATAATCCTGGGGAACTTGAAGTTCCAGGGTTTAACATTTTCTTTTTTGTTGAACCTGTGCAGGGTGGGATGAACCGTAGTCATGGGGCTGGTTATAAGCAACTGTTACTTTCCTCACTGTCATCTGTTATTTTTCCTCACAAGTGTTCACAGCTACGCAATAGCTGGACGGTTATGACTCATTTTACTAAGTGTACAAAGAAAGAGTAAGTCCCATAAAATGAAATAAAACTGTGATATTTTTGGTGATAAATTCTGCTCATAAAAAATTATTGGAACAAAATTTTACCGCGTGTTATTTTAGGATTTAAAACTTGAGGGCAACTGTTCGAACGCTTATTTTTGTCAACAGAACGAAAGCTGGGAAACAACAGCGAGTTGCTTCCTCGAGATGTGCAATCGGAGAAACATCACTCAAGTTAGGCGCATCCTGAGGATTCCAGCAGAACGCACAGCAGCGTCCTCTGTAGTAGTTTATTAAAGGGTTTCTTTGAAACGGAGATCGAAGATCCTTAACGCGAGGTTAGTGTTCAACAACGTAACTCTTTTTTAAAGTACAGGACGACCAATGGACAAGGCCGGTCTTCAGCACAGTACACCGGTAGCAAGTTTAGAGTCGTTCTGAATAAGGAGACACGAACAGGGCTTTAAGAAGTCTGGTCGAAGATTAATCAAAAATCATAACTGAATTCAATAATTCAAGATTTCAAGGCTTCAAGAATATATATCTGAACTAGATTTTAATAATGAAAAGCAATTAATTGCCTTCAATATTAAATACATATTCAAGAGGCTGCAAGAGCCGGGTCGAGGAATTTAGGGCGCAGAAAGACTGCTTTTTAGTAAAGAGAAATAAGTTTAAGGTACCAGACCCAATTTCTAAAAAGTGCGACATGCTACCCAAGCAGAGTAAGTTCAAAGTTAAGTTAGTTTAATTAGTGGACGTGAAAGCGTCACGTGTAATGTTAATTAATTTAAGCGATTTTAAGGTTAGTGCAGGTGTGGTAGAAGTTCGAACATTCTTAATTACTAGAGAGTTAAATTTAAACACAAAAGAACGAAAAGAAAAGATGCAGCTGCAAAATAAAAACGAAGAACAGAAAGAACTGAATTGAACGGTTTCAAATTTGCCTCTGGCAACTAAGCCAGGCGATCAGAAGAAAACTTCTTCCACAAGGCATCAGTAATACGGAAGGTTTTCAACAGTACAGACTTAGTGTAAAAGGTTATATTCCCACCTTGTACTTACGTAAACATTCACTTTTTGCCGGCGTTCAAATTGACATAAAACCGACGCAAACATTTTGGAAAAGAGACAGCAGGAATTCTAATATATCTTAGTAATTACCGTGTCCGGTGCTGCAGCAGAACTTTACAGATAAACACAGAAGTAAGGCTTTCTTGAAGGCGCTTTTCCGTAACCTTCCCTCAAGAGAAGAATTCCTTTTCTTCTGCTTTCAGCGACAGCCTCAATTTAGAGATCACCATAAGGGCATGACTGGTGAGCAGTGATGCTGGTTGCGTGACGGCCTGCCTGTGTTATTAGATTCCCGAGTGGTAGTCTTGCAGGCCAGGAACGTCTAGTGCTCCAGTTATAACTCGATAATTACGCAGGTTTCTGCGTCTGGAGTGTCCTATGTTTCTTTTTTATTCCAGGAACATTAAGACGTATGTGTAAATTATATCTAATTTGGAACTAAAGCCTTCACTCTTAAGGTCAAGACCCGTTTCCCGAAATCCTCTTGATTTTGCGAACAAATTCTTCCCAGTTTTTGGTTTGATGTTTGAAATATTGTGTTATAATGTTTTAGAACGTCATGCAGGAAACTAAACTTTGTGTGTGTGTGTAGAAGATTCCTACGTGTTGATAAATCAAGTCGACGATGAGTTATCGTAGCTTCTTGTTCTTGGGGTCAGCGAGGCAACTCCAGCAAGTTCACTTGAACTTGAGGAAAGAACTCAGAATTTGCCCGAGCGGATCGTGTAATGTGCACCTGATCACCTGACTCGCGCTACACAAGTGTAGTTAATTAACATTTCATTAGAGCCACTTCTGTTGCGCTCAGAAAATAAGATTTGATCATTGCCGTTGAATGACCTTGACGTAGCGCGCAATGAGTGTTTGTTCTCGTCTAGCTCATGTTGATCTAAAGCATTTTCTTTGGGGCTTAGGCGTTGATCACGCACAAGAGCAATTTGTGGTAACTTTTATGGCCTTTTGCCGAAAATTATTATTTCATATAAAGAGTTTTCATAAAGCCGCTGGGATAGGTCTAATAGTTTGTTTGTTTACCTTGCTTACCAGGCCACTAATGATTCCTATCCCTTTCAAAGTAATTTTTCTGCGAATCAATGCAGCAACTCCAGTGTTCTTTCCACGCCCACAGAGTGCTTTAACACCCTAGTACTGAAAGCTGTTAAGCTCTTTGTTCGCTTTTTCTCAATGCACTCTACAGTGACATAACGGTGAATTTTTACTTGAATTTTCATCTACGTTAACAGGGTAAAGTCAGAGGACACAAAATCTGTTGAATGCGGAGAGTGTAGGATAATAGCCATACTTTTTTCGGTAAATAATGTGTTTGCTGTCAATGACGCACGAGCATGTATACATTGTTTTGGCGCAACAGCCAGTTTTGGTCCTTCCACACTTTGTGAATTTTTTTTGCGCGCATATTTTCTTTCACCCGCCTGAAAGCTTCACAATAAATATCCAAGTTTACTTTAAAACCAGTCGGCTCGAACCGGCGAAGGACGATAGCTTTGATGTCTAAAACTCATAAAATTTGTTTTCACAGTTCGCTTTCACGAACACAAAACACAATTAGTAAGCCGAACGCGACCTCACAATGCAACCAAGCTCATACCCACTGACTCGTGCATTTATAATTATAATCGAGCTCTGGCGTGACAGCTTGTGTAGGGAAGTTCATCAGCAGTGATGTGTACAGGCCAGGGACTACCTGTTGTAGGACCTTGTAATTCAGTTCCAAATATAAAATTCGGTTTGCTGTCCGAGAGGTTTGTACTTCCAGAACTAGAGGTTGTACTAGAGGTTTGTACGGTCCTAGAGGTGTGTACTTCCTATTGAAGAAGTCAGCGCCACTCATTTGAATCTTGATAAATGGAAGTGTTGCACTTGAGCTCACATCTGCAACCCAAAGATCACATTACAATACTTCATACGGTTTTTATTTGGTGATGGGTGAGCAACACATAAAATCTTAAAACACCCTTGCTTTGCTCAGCAGTAACGTACCTGTTCTGATTAAAATAAAAAACTTGGACTTCCGTTACATGCAAAATTTAGTTACGAAGATTAGTTACGTCTTCAGACGTGTTAAATGTAGATGAACTATTTCTGAACACCATTCATTATTTATTTAGCAATGATGCATTATCATTCGGAACAATTTCAAACTTTGGAAATCTTAATTGATTCGCTCAGAAAAAACAACAAACCAGTCAAGCATTGACAAAACTCTTTAGCGACACTCTGTCAAAAAATATCATATAAATATTATTCATTCTGTTTTCAAAAATTGAAGCGAAATGCCTTAAGTTTGGATAAATCGAGGAAGAACCCATCCAGGGGTGATGTGGTAAAAAGTTAAATAAGCGTCCAACGTAATCTATCGAGTTTGATTTAATTTTTTATTATGGTAATAAAAAGGGATTTTTCCGCTAAATTTTTCTTCTTGGTGAAAAAACGTTATCCTCCACGTTCCCGAGAGGTGAGGGTCATGCTGAAATTAAATATAATTTAATGCATGCAGTAAAAATCTGGCGCCTTGAATACAAACCTGAGTGTACTGCAGGCCCACATTCGGCCAAGCTTAAAGTTGTCAATTTCAAAGTGAAAATCAAATGGGTGATGCTATTGTGTATGATAACTCTGCAAAATTCTGACGGTTCTTGTAGAGATAAAAAGAGCAGTGTCAAGTGGTCTTCTGATCATATTTCGAGTTATATTTAATGCAAGTTTCTGCTGTTTTAATTTTTACTGCAAAACCTTAACAATACTCCCAAGCTTTGGTTGATGAAAAATTCTCCAAGCGTTTAAAACTGCAAGAAAATTTGTTGACATTCTAAGCTGACTGCAATAAGAGCAGCTCCCAGTGATTGTATGTCATTTGGACAAGCACCAAGTCATAGATTGAACCTGATGTGCGATTATGATGCAGGGGCGATGTGTTATGAAGTTATAGAATTGTGCGTAAAAATTTGGCAAGTATTTTATGAAAATTTCTGTTTATCAACCTCGATTTCTGGAAGTGAATGTGAAATTAATTTCGGTAATTAGTTTAAACGGATGAAATTCGCTGGTTGGATTGAAAATGCAGGGAGGGAAAGAGTCCCCGATATCATTTTCAATTTAAGGCTGCTATTTGTTTTTACTAGAAAAAACTACACTTGATTAATTACTTATATCTTGATTTCACATTTCAGACAGAATACGCAGTTAAAACTTTTGCAGTATTCTGAAAATGAGTAAACGTCAAGCCGTTATTGAACCGCAAGAGAAACTTCGTGTCTCTGTTGAAAGTTTCAGATGAAGACCTCAGAGAGTAACCAAAGCATAAGAGGGCACTTTAAAAAAATGAACTTCTATTTGGTTTCACGGCAGTTAGTAAATTAATGTGAGGACGATTGTTAATTTCATTATGCTTTGCCACTGTAGATATATTACCAATGAACTTCGTTCGGAAACTGTTCCCTCATTTCTATAAAACTTTAATGAAGTTTTCGCCGAAAAAAGTTTAACAGAAATTTCCAGGAATTCAATGATGTATAAAACGCCATTAAAGCGGATCGGAACGTAATTAAATGATTCAGTGAACGTAAATATCATTGAAATATAAGTGAGGGTAATAAAACACTCGAGAACCTTGTGCTATATTCAGATGAGTAACGACCTTCGAGGGACCTTGAACGGCATATGAATTATCAATCTCCTGACGGTGAGAACTTACGGCTTCGTGCTCAGAGCAACCACTTTGTCTGCGTTGGCCAAAAGAAGAGGGAACAAAAGTTTGTCGAGAGCCAATGGGTGCTCGTTAAATTGCCCTGTACTGGCGGCAATTTATTTTCGAGCGAGGAAATCAAGTTTGGGCCGCATGTCTCCTCAGGAGACCCGAAAGTTTTCAATCTTGTTGCGAGCTTTCCAGCAGCGGCAGCCATGACTCTAAATTTTTGTCACCGCAGCAATGGGGCCTGTATGGCCTCAAATTGTAGTGGTACAAGCAACGGAAAATTGTCTCAAACTTTGCACCACAAACAACATAGCGGTCATGAAGTTCGTGACATCTCAAGATTTCTCGCCCTCAGAGAAGAACCCTTTATGGACTTGAGGAGGAAATGGACAAGTCCAATTATGACTTGGCCAGAATTATTCCCTATAGGAACAATAAATACTTGCTTTCAAGCAGAAGTGGTTCCGCTGCAGTACGAGGGTAAACTTGCCAGCAAGAATTTTCAAAGCAACAATGCTTGCTTTCGCACGGAATGGAAACATCACATGAAAAAGAATCTAAATTGACTGTGGTTATGTTTCAAGGAAATGAAACTGTCTTACCATGAAGGTATAAAGAACTTTGATGATTTTTCTGTGGGATGAATTATATTTTTGCTTGTATAATGCTGCATTTTTTTGCAGTTATAGTTACCTTGACGGATGGACTTTAATGAATCATCAAAGAAGTCTAGCAAAACAAAAACTATTGATCAGATTCTACATACATACATACATATACCAGGCTTCTCCTCCCCATGGGAGGGTAGCTGACAGCAGGCCACAATCAACACTCTTGGTCACTAGGATTCTAGGAAGATTAATAAAGATTCTAGGAAGATCCGATTCTAGGAAGATCAGATTCTAGGAAGATTAATAAATAAAACTGTCTCCATGTTATCGAGAAGGGTACACAAGTTCTAGCTTAGAGAAAATTTTAAAAGAGCCGTTGAAGTCTCTAATTGAAACTTCACCATTCAGATTTAGTTTTTAATCGGTAAAGTAATTAGATACAACAAAAATGAAGCATCGGAGCACATTAGCTTTATAATTGAACAATTTTTCAATTGTTGCTAGAGTCTTGCTTAATAATTGTTCAGAATTGAATACTTCCTCAGTAATAATTCCTTTAGAAATTAATAAATTATGTAGCTTAGTGACAATTCTGTGGTGATTCACATGAAATCAAAATTGTCTTTTGGTTCAAAAATTCGGGCGTGACATTCATGAATATTGTTTTTTCCACCTCACGAGTACAATTGCACAAATTAGGGAGTGATCCACCAATAAAACTTTTGTCACAAATTCACAGCGTCGTCACAGTGCTAGAAATTATACAATTCTGGATTCAGGGCAACAATATTTAATTAACCAAGCATTTCCGTTTACTAATTCGACCCCAAAAATATACCTGTCATTTCTAACGCGCAAAGACAACAAAAACACTCCCCCACACTACGATCCTGCAAGCAAATTTTTTAGGACGAGAAGCGGCTACTTATTTCAATTCTAAAACTACGAGTTTTCCCATCAAGCCGTAAAACAGGAGGTGCCGTAACAATTGTTTACCATTTAAAATAAACTGTGCAGGTGAAGGTCCCCCATTTACCTCACTGTAGCTCTTCTCGTTAAGTCTTTGGATGCGAGGACGACTGGCCATCTACTGAAGAGCGGCCTAACATCGGCCGGGTGACGTTCGATGCCTAAGAGCGGCCTAACATCGGCCGGGTGACGTTCGATGCCTAAGAGCGGCCGAACATCGGCCGGGTAACGTTCGATGCCTAAGAGCGGCCTAGCATCGGCCGCTTCTCAGAAGTGCGCGCAGTTTAGAAGGCACATATTTTTCATTATGTTGCCTGCGCCAAGCACGGGATACTCATTTTAATGCTAACGAGCATCTATTGTAACATTCTTTGAGAAGAGAACTTCGGACAACCACCGGATATTTGGCCGAAAATTTTGAATTTGCTACTCACGTTAATCGAGGTACCAATCACACAATTTCCCATTTATATTTCAGTTTGGAAAGCTATGGGTAAATCCTTCTTCAGTGCGTTCTTATTCACGCTCATTATTTGTACAAAACAGGAATCGTTTCATGCTCACACATTCAGTAACTTAGACGGCGATTTATCATTATTTGCAGAACTGAAAAAGCCTAACGATTGACCTCTTTCTGAGTGACGGACACGAAGCTGTTACAGCGGGAATCAAAACGCGAACCAATTTTAGCACAATGAACGCAGAAGTCAACGTACAAATGCACAAATGACATTGATGGTAGTATGTACTCACAAGATTGCTTAGCTGGAAGCTACACTATGCTTTTATTGTCCAGTTGAACGTCGCTCCACTTTTTAATACTCACCTTTCTATCCGATGAAATCATAGCATCAACAGTTTTAAAATAATAGAAGGTTCTTATCCTGCTTTAAAATTAGATTTTGACTCACATTGCATGCAGAGTTAAGGAAAAAGCACTAATTATTGAATCAATCGACGTGAAAATGTACATCTGATTTAAAGAGATAGTTCATATCCGAAAACGTAGTTTCGAGGCAGGGATAATTATCAATTATTTCATGTTCTGCGGTTCACATTTGCGTTGACTCCATGCACTCGGCACTTCTGAAACAGGGCTTACAGCTGTCGTATGATTTCCTGATTCGGATAAGGCATTAACTAAGGCCTACTCTTAGTCCTAATTTGTATCCTGTACTCCTACAATCAAATGTAACAGTGAAGGTGTTGTGTCACCAGCTGCCCTCAGGACGTAGTTGTGTTGTGTTGTGTCACCAGCTGCCCTCAGGACGTACTTGTGTTGTGTTGTGTCACCAGCTGTCCTCAGGACGTACTTGTGTTGTGTTGTGTCACCAGCTGCACTCAGACGTGCTTGTGTTGTGTTGTGTTGTGTCACCAGCTGCCCTCAGGACGTAGTTGTGTTGTGTTGTGTCACCAGCTGCCCTCAGGACGTACTTGTATTGTGTTGTGTCACCAGCTGCCCTCAGGACGTGCTTGTGTTGTGTTGTGATTGTGTCACCAGCTGCCCTCAGGACATGCTTGTGTTGTGTTGTGTCACCAGCTGCCCTCAGGAAGTGCTTGTGTTGTGTTGTGTCACCACGACGTACTTTGGTGAACTTTTTTGCTTCACTTTGTAGGCACCACTGTATCGTTTTGTCTTAATTAATCTCAGCGATGAAACGCTGGGGCTCAGAATCATCGTAGAATATTTATTTCAAGTAAAATTGATGCCTTGCCTGAAAAACCATCGTCCGTGTAAATATTTTCCGTAGCCATATACAATATTAATACATACAAAAATAGGGTAGCGTAAATTCGGGCAAGAATTACGTTTCCAGTAAATAAAATTTTCCTTCTCTTTGTCTTCCATGAATAATAGATGAAATCCTATGAGACAATTCAACCACGTAAAATTTATTACGAACATTTTCAAGAAATCTTCGAAGAAATTTACATCTTTTATAATTTGTCCAATGTTTTTTGTAGAATAGATGGCAATAATAGAATGCGAATATCAATGCTTAGTAAAGTTAGTATTTTATAGCAGCTGTTGAAGAAGTCTTCAATTATATTGCATTTAAAATTTCCCGCTTGTAGGTGTGTCGGAATTAACCATAGCGAACAAAATTTTGATGAGTTGTTGCAATCATTTGAAATTAACTCAACCACTTAGATTATCTGTCCGAGAAATAGGATAATTTTTTCCGTAGGGCGCTGCGTGCAGGCTTTATATTAGTTCGTAGAAGACTGATATTTCAACTTGCAAACTGTAATCGTAAGTCTAAGCGCGCTGCTTTATAATTAATTCTGGACACCAATTACCGGAGGGGGAACTTACTTAACTTGTGAGTCGAGAGAAAAGGTATCGCTCACTGCTGTTCCATGTTAGAAGAACTGTGAAGTAAGCACTCCTTTAGTACTAAACTCTTATTGAGATTGTTAGGCTTGGTTCTGGAAGAGGTCTAAAAGAAATTTTTCCAGGAATATTATTTTGTTCTGGAAGCGTAATTCTTCAAAACTACTTGTTTCATCATAGAATAGCGACAAGTAATTGTTGTCGTCAAATAATTATTCTGTCATCGTAACGAAATATTTTAAATTTTTAGAAAGTTATTTCCTATTCCTAATAAAATGTTCATTGCTAATACTTAATTATTTGCAGTAGGAAAGATGCCGAGCAAAATATTTCAACGCGGATTCAAAAATCCTTTCAGAACCAAATAGTGAGTCGAGTGCTCGTCAGAGAGCGGAATTAGTTTTTGTCGTGTATGGACCCTCCAGTTTCGTAGCTGTGTGACAAAATTATCTTAGATGAAGTAAAATCTCATCTTATTTCGATTCCTATCCCATTTTGAGTTCTAATTTCATGTTCTTTAGGTTATTGTTCTCTCAATTTATTTACTCCAGATAATTTCTTTCGTCAAGCGAACCAACGACAGTTTTGAATTTTAAGTTTTCTCGCGGTTTTTCTCAGCGTGCAAGCGAAGACAGGACGCGACTTGAAAATGCACAGGACTCAATGAAGTCTAGGGACTTTACTACCCATATTCAATTAACATCAAAATTGATAACACTAGTTCAACCACAATAATTGATGTTTTCACCCTACAATGTTTATACGAGCAGACTAATGCTAGATGATCATTTGAAGCTCAGTTTAAATACGCTTACGTAACGTTGTCCTATATATATATATAATATATTTGAATACAATTGAATATATAATATATTTGAAAATGAACTTAGGTGTGATGAGTTACTCACTAAAAAAGATCATTTATCTAAATATAATTTTACTATTTACGCCGAAATAGACATGCTGAACTTACCCGAACTGATATTCATCTCAAAATTTTGAATGTAGAATATTGAAATGCAGGCTTGAACCTACTAAATTTCACAGTCAGGAGTCACCATTGTTGATAAAATGATTTTCGATACATTGAAATATCCACCTTACTTTTGCTCGCCTCGTGCGTCTTCATTGTAATGATAATCATGTGGATGGGAAGTCTCTTTATTAACAATTTTTTTTTGTGTCAGCATATGAGAAATAAGCAAATCGCCGAGTGGAATAAAATGATTTCTAACACTGAAAATTAGTCGGGGATTTTCTGAATTCAAATTTAATTTCCTTTCAACTCAATTCTTGCATGAAATATTAACAATACCACAACTAACGAGTGCAAAAAACTTATTCTGATATCTTCCCTTGAATAATGGATGCCTCTTAAGCTGTAAATTTTAGGCTTATCTCGTTAATACTCAAAGTGTGTTTACAGCAATACAAACGCCTCATGTTTAATACATCCATAATTAATGAACTCTAAAATCAGTACTCGGGTTATTTTTACTATAATAAATTTGTTAGCTCATTCTTGCAATGTCTTCTAGAATAATAATGATGTAAGGCATGCTGTATTGTTAAGCTACGTTACATACTCTAGAAATCCACTGGGATTACTTACTTTGCAACTTTGAAATAGAGCTGCTACTTCATAATTAGAAAACCGACATCGCACAAACGCAGAAGAGAAAGAGGATTTATTCCTTTTACTATTGTAAATCATGTGTTTCCCAAGATAATAGTATTTTAGAGCAAGACTTTAATCTCAGCTACATAAGTAGAGGCAAGAAGAATACGCAGATAACAAAATGAGAAGTTCTATCTAAGAAGTCATTGTTGCCAAGTACTTTCATTTCTCTTGTGTTTTATTTCTGAATTTATTATGCAAATTGCTTTTGAAAATACACAACAAGAAGGTCGTTAAAATTCTTCATTTTCCACCCATTTCATAATAGTATTTTACCTCTGGGGGGTTCTAATGTTCGCATACTACATAGCATCAGTTTGCTGCTTGAAGATCAACGTTCCCACTGTGCGTGAAAACCGTTCTCATACGAAAAAAAATTTTCACAAGCATTTCTCGCATAAATAGTATAATTAAATGATTTTTTCCTAATGAATTAAAAAACTGCGTTGGCTAAGAGCAAAAAACTTTCATTATTAGTCTCTCTAGTAGCTAATTTGCTATTTTTTTACAATTTCTATGCAAAAATTACTATTTAAATCTCGGTAATTATTTTTTACCTAATGAGTGAAAAATATTTAAAAAACAATTTCTCCTAATCACCAGATTTACACTCACCGTTGCGAAAATGTGGATCGAAAACCAGCCTTTGAGCTTCTTAACCTAGTATTAGTCTCGCTTGTTCCCGAGCTTGATTTTAAGTCAATTCGAAATATTTTGTGTTGGGAGTAGAATACTTGCGCCTTTCAGATCCCAGCCCCACGTGCTACAGTTGTGTGCTGCGTAGTCTCGTAAAATCGCATTTGCAAATTATAGCACATCAAGACCCGAGGAAATGCTTGTTTTATCACTGAAGAAACTTGCCTCTCACAGGTGATTTGCTAGGGTAATGGATAAGGTTGTGAAAGCCTTCTAATACATAATTCATTTATTATTATGCAGCTTAAGTTTTAGATGCTGATTCAGTCTGGCATCTATATTCACATTGTTGAAATAATATCTTCAATGTAGATTAAACTAACAGACACAGTCTTAATCTTCTTTTAATCGAGCTAAGTTTGTTATAATTCTCGCAATTGTAAGGTGAGTCATTCCATTTTTATAGTGGTTACTTTGAAGAAACTCTTTGATAACCTCTTTTAACATTCCGGTATCATGCCTTAAGTATGGCTTGAATAGGATCACCTTTATATTACCTTGTGAACGTAGTAGTGATGTTTTCATTTGAAGCTGCACTCTGCATACGCGGCAAGTTTTCCTTAGGTTATGATTGTTTCTCTACACTTTTCATCTTTGGTTTGTACTCATGACATGCATCGAATTGGTGATGTATAATTGATTTTTTTTTCAAATTGAAATATCAGTAAAGAGTGGGCTCTACCGCTCGCATTTCAACAGCTTTTAGTACAACATTTTGAGGTAGCAAATACTGTATGGGATTGGCGAATCATCAGGAGCTGTGGAAAAGAAATATTTATTGAGAAATATATTTTTTCATATCTAATTAAACTTAGATCAGTGTTTTTCATTAAGCTGTCGAAAGGGACTTCATTCCATCATCAACAATTACTTGCACTCTTTACCGAGGCTCAGTATCGTACTCCGGAATGATGATTAAAATGATCAAATCATGGCAGTTCTACTGACGGCGCAATGTAATAGTTTACAGCGATAGTGAGATAATGGCCTCTAATTTTGATAAGATTAAAACTGTGGCAATCATTGACTCTTCATCTGCTAAGAGTTCTACTCACCTGCTCCCGATTCATTGAAGGAAATTAATATTTGACTGCTTGCCAAATAAAATTCAGTAAAATTAGCGAGCACTTTTAATGAAGTTTTTTTTTTAGTTTATTTTTTTGATCCCAGAAAGCACTTCTGAAGAGTTCTCCGTAAATCTTTTTAAATTAAGATCAGGTGCTTGATTCTCTATACATGAAGTTCAAGCTTGAAGCTGCACTAGATTGCCTGCCACCAAACACGGTCTCGAAGGCAATGAACTCGTCATCAACGCAGCAGACGACTGTTCATTTGCAGCAGTTCGAAAACTTGTACAATTTTTGGAGTTCTAACAGCAATCTCTAATCTCAGGGCGAGGAGCAAGATGGAAACGAAAAATCGGTTCATCATACATGAATCTGATTAAGGTCTAAAACGGAACCCGTTTGAGCTTGTTCATCGCATGACATTCGTCAGCAATTAAATCCGTTTTTAAAGCCGGTGTTGCCTTAAATATTGTAAGCCGATTTGACGAGAGCAAGAAATGAATTAGAGACTGGGAAAGTGAAGCTGCTGAGCAAAGCAATTGATCTTGCTTGCGAGTATCAGGGCGCATTTTCCGTAGTTGTGAAGAAATCGTTCAGTTTAGGTTTGCAATCCCAGAATGATGTCAAAAACGAAGTCTCGTGTGGACAAAAGCATCAAGAGTTGTAACCTAAATTTGATAGCATGCTCTTTGGAAAGTTCGATCGGCTGAAGCATTGTTAAAATAAGATAGAAGGCACTCAGCATTCTTCTCTTATACATTGGCTGAGAGTTGCATCGACATTAGAGGGATGAATTTCCATTGTGTGCGAAAATCACATAGTATTTTGCCAACCAACTACCGAGTGTTTACTGTAACTATATTCCACCTTTGCAACTGAAAATATAACTGAAAAAATTGTTTATTCTAAGTTGATACGTTTCGAATATAGCTTCTAGACATTATTCTAAAAATAAATTTGTGTTATTTTTCTGGTTTATGAAAAACAGTGATTTATAAAACTTATGATGGGTTTATTTCGTCTCCGAGACATTTCATTTTAATATTGCTATTTCATTTCCTTAAGGGCATTAGACATTAGATCGTCACTGTTATTATCATTTCACGAAGGAAAAAGCATTCACTTACTGCAAGATGACCGCGCCCGACAAGGTCGTGTCAAGTACCTTGCTCAACTTGAGTATAGAATTAATTACTTGCATTAAATGAGAATTTCATTTCCCTTTCTTGTATTTGCTCCTATCTGATGTCATTCCTTAATGTTATTTACAACCTTTGTTGGTATTCAACTAATGATCAAGCTAATACTTATCAATTTCGTTGAATTTTTTTTGCACCCGTAAAATTGCGATTACATTTTCGATCTCCCTCCAAATTTTGCAGCATTCTCGTGTCATGACACATGCAATACTCAACATTTCCAGCGTGTTATATTTCTTGCGCTGGTTGAAATACTGTACTTATGGTGCCAGAAAATAAGACGATCAGGTCGTGTTCTCGGAGATGATGAAACAAAAAACAAGAAAGAAAAGCTAAAACTTAAAATTTCAATTGTTTCCTCGAGTAATATAAATAGTGAGAGCTTAATAGATATTATGAAATCCTAAACTTGAGTTTTAGAGAGATGTCTGTCGTGTTCGATTTTATAAAGGCATTTCACCAAATGTCATTGAGAACAACATTAATGATAATTAACCTTTGTTAGTAAAACAGTGTTCCCCTATGGCATGATGATGGTGCCCGACAAGGTACGTGGTGTGGAGTGCTTACCTCAGGTCGAGTTCAGAATTTGACATTAGTTCATGATAAAAATTTGTTTTTCATTGTTGCATTTGCTTTCTCTGATGTCATTAATCAGTGTTATTTACAATCATTAGTGGTGTTCACGGAAATTTGGTTTTCCTAGTGCCCATGCATATTTTTTACTAACGTTTGATTTTCAGAAACACAGCTGTAAAGCACTCCAGAAGCAAGAGAACTGAAGATCCTTTTCATTCGCGCATTCCTGCGAAATAAATGATGCATTCGTGATTCAGAACTCCTGCATGTTCTGCATTCCAACTAGAAAGCTGAAACCGGATCACAATATAAACTGGAATTATGGAAAGATTCAGTAGAACGAGATGGGTTGAGAGGTTAGTACAGAGCTGCACGAAATAGTTGTTTAATTTCTGCAGCGACTAAAATTATTATTTTTGATGGGGGAAATAATTTTCGTTTTCTAGCTTTAGTAATAGTCATAGTTAAAAAAATGATTTGGTAAAAAAATAATATGCCGAAACAGTGAGATCATTCCATACTTTTCTAGTACCTTTTGAGAAGTACGCATTTGGTGCGTATTAGATGCATCATATGTTGTTTTTCCTGGAATAAGTCGTGGTGTGTTGCGCTCGTACCTCATCACTTCGTACTTCTGACTGGGCTTCATCACCACGGCCGGTGGAATAACAGAGGAATTTATCAATAGAAAAGTCTATCCACGCTTGGTTTTGAATAAAACGGGTGAAAGAATTATGTTTTTTCTAGCTTAGTATTTCGATAATTTTTGTCTTCGCCAGGTTGCGCTGTTTTTGATAGGTGTTTGAGAGAAGATAAAGCGCCGAGGCCGCGCTTCCTTTGTTAATAGTATTGCATTTTTAATAATCAGGGTAGGTTTTTTTAAGGCTTGTATGCCAAAAGGGTTTATTTTACATTAATATGGGAACAGGTTATTCCGTATTCTTTTACCGTGCTCTTGCGAATACGTATCTAAAGATTTGAGATGGGGCTGAAAATTGAGCGTGGATGTAGGTATTATAGCAAATTTGCAGTTTCTCTGAATAGCTATTTACGTTTGTTGTGAGGCAAAATATGCCAAGAAAGGATAGAAAATCTATTCCGGACTCTTTCCTTACTATTTAACGTACGGAACCATCAAAATTTGCTCACAATTTGTTCATATTTGAATCAGAATATCATGTACATGGCTAGCAAAACTTCGACATTGGTTTCATAATCGCCGATGATACAGCAAAGCATGGTACAACAAAGAATTAATTAACGCAAAAGATCACGATTAGTATTCACAACACGAATTGCTCACATCGTCAATATCGGGTAGCAGCGACTTCCATTCTTCCGCCAGACCCACTCACGCATTGAACTTGCCACCTAAAACAGATGAGGGCGGCGAAGTACGAGAGCATTATCGTGTCCAGCCACCGTAACAATACATCGAGCACCATTGCAGAAGTTTAGCAACGAAGTACACTCATCTATTTTCCCCGAGATGACTTCTCGGTAACTCTTGGACCGAGCTGATGTTAGTAAGGGTCCTCAATTACCCCTAAGCCTGCTCCAGCCTACAGAAGTTGCGATGAGATCGCAGGGTTGAGGTAGGCTAGGTTCCTGTGAGTTCTTTGCGGTGAGGTCCTCTGAGGTCACAATTGCGTTTTGTTGTCCTAGCGTCAGTATAATTGCATCTTGAGTTTGCGATTTTTAATTTTATTTAATTCGATCAGCTTTCATTGTCTCGATCTTCTGTTGTCCCACTCAAAGGACTCTTATAAAGAGTAACCTTATTTGTATTGTCGACGGTGGTTTTCAGTGACAAGCTGATGCAGCAGCTGACACAAAATAAAAATTATGGTCAGGACCAGCATCAGCTATTCATTTAGAGTAAGAGGAACAGATACGTGTACCTTGAGAGCACGCCCCATACAGCATTGATGGGCATACATGAGCTGGTGTCAAGCAAAGGCTTTTGGGCCCGTAATAGAAGGAAAGTAGATAATGGTACGGAAGGAGGGCCAGGACGAGGATGGCCGCATTTGGCAGAGGTGCTCAATTACCGTTAGGCCAGTTCCAGGGTCCAGAAGTTGGGATGAGATGGCAGAGGCTGGGGAGCCGGGCCTGGAAAGAGAAGGTCACCCAACTACGCCACAAATCTCCAAGTTTCTGGGAGATTTAAGGGTCAACTTAACAGGCACTTACGAGCTAACATATGGATTGTAGAAGTTGACCATCTAAAGGCTCGTCTTATGCCTTCCAAGATTCTTTTCTTAGCCGCTTAATGGTTTGGTGCTATTCATATGCCTTGCGCATGATGGGAGTCTATCTCTGGCTTTCTGAGGATCTGTTCTGATGAATGGAATGTACCAAACAATGTGATTGTATTCATACGCCATTTCTGGAATTATTCTAGACTTTTTAATATGTTCATCTTATGTAACGAAGGTGTACTTGATTCTACCCTATTGATATTCTTTCTGATGGTCTGTTTTTGCTTCACTACCGTTTGAAGTTCTGTCTGATGTTATTCAGGACTCTAAGGGAAGCTGGGTATCAGTTTACGTCTCTGAGCTATTTTTCTATAGTGTAAGGCCATGCCTTATATAAATTTTCGGTTCCTTTGTTTTCTGAAATCTTCGGATTTTTCACAACAATTTTTCTTCCTAGCCTCAGCGTGCAGCAACAGACGTCTCTTATTGCACAACGGAATCTCTTGACACGAACAGACGTGAGGTTGATTTTTAAACGAAATACATCGTCGTAGTGGTACTATTGTCTGCGTGAGCTCTTTTCAGTTAAATTTACTCGCATGGACGTTGCTAAGCAAAGGGAATTATTAACGGGAATTAATTATTAACTAACGCATTATTCATGAGCTCAAAATATTACCATAGTTGGCGAAAATAGCTACAAAGCTGCTATGGCTCTCGATAATGCATAGAAAATAATTCAGTCAGCTAGAATTTCTAATTTAACTCTAGTTACGCAAATAGAGCAGGTAACAGCATTTTAATGTGAAAATATGGGTACGATATGAATTTACAGCGCGTAACGTAGCCTAAACGACTCAGAACTTACGGTGTGAGCGTTATTGTTACGACGGTGTATAATTGTTAAAAATCCACCTCTGGGCTAATGAGAAGGTTTTTTCCTTTCTATAGGAAAACTACATGACTAGTAGAAATGTACATTATAGTGTCTTCAGCTTCCAGATTTTTCATGCCGCTAGACTCGTGAAATTGCCATCTCTCTTCTTAGTTATTGCAGGACACGATGGATAATTTAACTCAACACTAATGACACCAAAGTTCTGGCTGTAAGAAAAAAAAATAATTTGCTCTAAACTTACGTATATTTCATGCTTAACCTGTGAAAAAAACACTAATTGAGATTTGTTTATTCTCGTAAACATTGTTCACAGCAAGTGACGTAGTTTCCCAAAATGACTATTAGTCAATTCAATTTCATATGAATTTAAGTGAGAATTTTATGTCCTCAACCTGCTCAGAAGATTTAGACGCTCCAAGAAGAGCTGCGCGATGAAATTTTCACGGCTAAAGAATACATAAAAAATCCACAAAGGCAGGTCAGCTGGCACTCACAGGCTTGAGTAGAATGGGTGCTGGGAGGAAAAGACGAGCAGACAAATTATTGAGAGTTGAAATTTACCTACCCTTCTTAATATGAGATTTCAGCAGGAATGAATCATACATATTATTCAAAAGAAAGCCTTGCACCAACAGCTATGGTCAACTTTGTCCTGAGCGTTCGTAAACAGTGAAAATAATTTCATACCAATTTGTCGCCACAGTGAGTCTTTGAAAATGAAACCACAACTTCAATTTCACTTTATTGCCATCGGTCAAATATGTAACCTCTATGAATAAAATTGAATTGCTTTAGCGGAACAAAATCCTGGAACCTAATACACACTCAAAACTCATGGCCTGCAGAACATCAACACATAGTTAGATATCTTTTGAGACGCACGTTTGATTGTGCTGAGACAGAATCAAGCAGCTGCGTAGTGCTGCAGGCTCTGCGGTGGTGTTGTTTACTAATTTTGAAGGCATGGGATCGATTTTTACGGGATAAAATATCTATTTGATCGTTAGTTTTTACCTGAGAAACTGCTCAACATCGCTAGAAAAGGGCTTTGAAAATAGGCTCTCAACTCAGAGACAGTTTAACCGACAGAAGAATTCCCATGAAAGCCTCTATCAAAGTTAGCACGCTGAATGTTTTGGAAAACCTCAGGGCAAGGCATATGAAAGACATATTTCTGTCAAAGTAGATCCTATCAAGAGGAAAAGCGATTTATTTTATTAATCTGTTAGACCTCCAGGGGCAGATGGTCTTGCTAGACCTGCCCATCGGTCATCCAGATTTGCTGCACCTTTAACAGTTTCACTTCCCCCAGGAAGTGGCCGCTTCTGAGGAGAGATCTACCGAAAGGATCCTTTGCGATTCATTCTCATATCATATCTCAACGCTCCATAAGCATCATGCTGACCAGCGTCCGTATCGTTTTTCGCTCGTATCAAATCTCCGTTTAATGAAGAAGCTTGGAACAAACTAGCAATTGACAGCTCCCCGTGGGTTTTATCAACAGCTTGATCAATAAATATTTCGCTAATAATTATATAATAAATGCTCATTTCGGCTAATCGTACCGGTCGCCAACGACCAGGGTTGCCACAATTCATGGCATTACCTACTCAGGCCCGCTTGGATGAATAAGATATTCACATTTCATTTACGCGTTAAAAATATTCCCCGTTCCAACGCCTAAATGCTCACTAGATTAGCTTTGTTTCTCACAAAAGTTCCCATATTTGGTCAGAGAACGTCAGTCTAGCAGCTCTGATAGCAGCAGTTAAAAACCATGTTATCTATGGATTGAGATTTGACGTCCCAAGACTTTCACCGAAATGGATCTCCAAGAACCGTATTGAAGTAGGCAAAAATAAATACAATATGATTCATTTATATAAACAACAGATTAAGCATCTTAAATGGGAAATATTTAGCGTTTGTTTGTAAGTCGCATATTTTTTTTGTTTCTCAATGAAAACTCTGCTAAGTAAATTATTTGATACAATAACATCGCTAAAGGAAGGGAAAACCACAAATATGTCCATCATGCCAGACCACTTTGATGTTCACCTGCGTATAGTGATGTGTTATATCTACGGAAAAATTAGTTTTGAGTACTCGGAGAGCGCAATAGCGTTAGCAATCTACACTAATTTTTTTTGCAAGTATGTGCTACGGATCAGCACCGCTGTATCAATGGGCAAGTACCTCCGGATTGCACATTTTAGACTGCGCGTGAACATTTTTGATACTCATGGACACTTTTGATGCTCATGGACGCTTTTGTTGCTCATGGACGCTTTTGTTGCTCATGGACACTTTTTTTGCTCATGGACACTTTTTTTGCTCATGGGCACTTTTGATGCCTATATATGGCTTTCCAATTCAGCCAGGGAACCTTCTGAGAGAATAGCAGAAATGAACACTCCAATTATGAGTTCAGTTGTGTGCTGATAAATAACAGCCACAATAATAATATTATTGGCAGTCGGGGTCTTAAACGTGCTATGCCTCGATCGCTAACTGCAATCGTCAGTAGCCGTTTATGCGCAAATTTCGAAGAGTTACATCAAAACATCTTAAAAATAATTGGGTTGGAAAATTTGGAACTTTTTTCCGAGTGACTATTGCATTAATACATTTTTTAGGTAAATTTATCCATTGCATTTATATAAAATTTTTATATTAGTTTAATTTTATATTAAAGTTTCATAATCGATCAAATAACCGAGTTTCAACGGCTGTGCGTTGCAATACGCAGTGGGAAACATAGAAAAAATTTATGACAATTTTATTAAAGTTTAAAGTTTCACTGCAACTCATACCGATTACTAAAAAATTACTGGCAAATAATCTTTCCCATGCAGAGCGATACCTCGAATGAAAAAGGATTTCAGCTCAACAGGGAGAAGATTATTGATCAGGGTTCTTTCCACTGATCACTTTTGGAAATAAATTTTCATTCCATAGGTTGTAGTAAAGTTTCTGTAAATAAGTTTTCATTTCAAAGGAGGATTTCAAATTACCTTATTTCTGTGAGAGAATACAGAAACGCTTTACAAAAATGATATCTCCATGAAATAGGTTACGGTTACGTTCTGAAAAACAAAAACATCATTACCCGTTTTCACGCACTTTATTAAATGTTGGACATCATGATGTATCAAAGACTGAAGTTCCTAAATACAGTAATGAATCTTCACAGAATCAATGCAAAATATCAAGTACCGACAAGCTCCTGAAACGATTTCCTGAATATAGTGTCTAACCCTGAAGCTTCCGAATAATGAAGGGACACGGGAAGTACAGAATGTCCCTTTGAATACCGCTTCGAAGTGAAATACTTTTGTGACGAATGTGGACGCAAACTACGCGGTAGAAACTCGTAGCAGTAACGCCAGACACAAATATTAAGTGGGCTGGCTTTGGAACAACTTCCGTACTTGTTCTACTGCGAAAACGAGCTAGTAAATCACCCATGGGTGTGAATAAACATGTTCTTGATTCAATGAAAGCTTCCAAGATTCCTTTAAGTCGCTAATCGTGGCTTTAGTTAAGTTAGAATCCTGCCTAATGCTTCGCTGTCGCAGTTTCGATTTCTCGGACCGAGGTAAAGTCAATAATCTGAGGTCACTCATTTAATGAAGTTGAACAATTTTTTAGTCTTTAGGTAAATCGCACGTTGAATTATCGACAGCTAAAAATAAATGCTCACCTTCACTGCTCGCAATTATCAAGCAGTGAGTTTCCCAGATTACCGAAGTAAGTTTCACAGATTACCATAGTACCACCACCATAGTAAGTTCGCCCATTACCATAGTACCACCACCATAGTAAGTTCGTCCATTACCATAGTACCACCACCATAGTAAGTTCGCCCATTACCATAGTACCACCACCATAGTAAGTTCGCCCATTACCATAGTACCACCACCATAGTAAGTTCGCCCATTACCATAGTACCACCACCATAGTAAGTTCGCCCATTACCATAGTACCACCACCATAGTAAGTTCGCCCATTACCATAGTACTACCACCATAGTAAGTTCGCCCATTACCATAGTACCGCCACCATAGTAAGTTCGCCCATTACCATAGTACCACCACCATAGTAAGTTCGCCCATTACCATAGTACCACCACCATAATAAGTTCGCCCATTACCATAGTACCGCCACCATAGTAAGTTCGCCCATTACCATAGTACCACCACCATAGTAAGTTCGCCCATTACCATAGTACCGCCACCATAATAAGTTCGCAGATTACCATAGTACCACCACCATAGTAAGTTCGCCCATTACCATAGTAGCACCACCATAGTAAGTTCGTCCATTACCATAGTACCACCACCATAATAAGTTCGCCCATTACCATAGTACCACCACTATAGTAAGTTCGCCCATTACCATAGTACCACCACCATAGTAAGTTCGCCCATTACCATAGTACCACCACCATAGTAAGTTCGTCCATTACCATAGTACCACCACCATAGTAAGTTCGCCCATTACCATAGTACCACCACCATAGTAAGTTCGCCCATTACCATAGTACCACCACCATAGTAAGTTCGCCCATTACCATAGTACCACCACCATAGTAAGTTCGCCCATTACCATAGTACCACCACCATAGTAAGTTCGCCCATTACCATAGTACCACCACCATAGTAAGTTCGCCCATTACCATAGTACTACCACCATAGTAAGTTCGCCCATTACCATAGTACTACCACCATAGTAAGTTCGCCCATTACCATAGTACCACCACCATAGTAAGTTCGCCCATTACCATAGTACCGCCACCATAGTAAGTTCGCCCATTACCATAGTACCGCCACCATAGTAAGTTCGCCCATTACCATAGTACCACCACCATAGTAAGTTCGCCCATTACCATAGTACCACCACCATAGTAAGTTCGCCCATTACCATAGTACCACCACCATAGTAAGTTCGCCCATTACCATAGTACCGCCACCATAGTAAGTTCGCCCATTACCATAGCACCGCCACCATAGTAAGTTCGCCCATTACCATAGTACTACCACCATAGTAAGTTCGCCCATTACCATAGTACCACCACCATAGTAAGTTCGCCCATTACCATAGTACCACCACCATAGTAAGTTCGCCCATTACCATAGTACCACCACCATAGTAAGTTCGCCCATTACCATAGTACCACCACCATAGTAAGTTCGCCCATTACCATAGTACCACCACCATAGTAAGTTCGTCCATTACCATAGTACAACCACCATAGTAAGTTCGCCCATTACCATAGTACCACCACCATAGTAAGTTCGTCCATTACCATAGTACCACCACCATAGTAAGTTCGCCCATTACCATAGTACCACCACCATAGTAAGTTCGCCCATTACCATAGTACCACCACCATAGTAAGTTCGCCCATTACCATAGTACTACCACCATAGTAAGTTCGCCCATTACCATAGTACCACCACCATAGTAAGTTCGCCCATTACCATAGTACCACCACCATAGTAAGTTCGCCCATTACCATAGTACCACCACCATAGTAAGTTCGCCCATTACCATAGTACCACCACCATAGTAAGTTCGCCCATTACCATAGCACCACCAAGTTTCGCAGATACGAATGGCTTTTCAATTCAGTAACAGTTGGCCACACGCCAATTTCTGGCACTGGCCAGCAACTGTAGGGCAACAAGCGAATGCTACCAGGACATAAAACAACCAAGGGACCCCGACACGAGTACATGAGGCCACGTACCTGATCTCCAAGATATCTTGGAAAATTCAAAGGTAACTAAAATTACAAATGTACTGAAAATTATGAAGTAAACTTTGTACAAATGTTCCATTCAAGGGAACTCAAAAAAGACGTCAATGAAAGGTATAAATTACCATATACCGGGAAGAACAACTCATTTCCTGAACAAATAACAAATTGCAAACGATCAAATTGTTAGAGCTTCAGTAACAAATATATGCAACAGTAAATAATTAGCTTAGTAATAATTCAAAAAACACACGTTAAACTAAATAGTATAAATTCAAACGCTGAGACAAGCTACTTCACACTTTTACGACAGTGGGAGAAATGCGACGAATGAAATGCTTTCCTTGTGATCTATGCTGATAGCTTCCATTTCAGGGTTATTAGTCATGCGCGATACCTCGTCTGCTCAACTACGGCTTGCTTGGTCAGGTGCAACTGAGTGGGTACTGGATTTGTTAACGCGTTTTATGCGACTTAACTCGTCATGTGTAACTAAACATTTGTGGCTTAGCTGGTCATGTGTATTGCGTCGATTGGTTATATATATACTTTCTAACTGGTCATGTACGATTCAACTGGTCACATATTTTTCCCCTGGTCATGTACGATTGAACAGGTCGTGTGTGGCTTAGCATGTCCTTCACCTGTGCATGTTTCTTTGATTTGAGCGGTGGTCATGCATGACTTGACTGGTCATACATGCACACGTGACTGATGCAACATGCCAAGTGCCTTTCTGTCAAGCATACATGTCATGAATTACAAGATCATGTCTGGCTGATCTGCACATGTACAGTCATGTTTTACCATGTTTAGATACTTAATAAAGATTACTAAGTCACCTCTCAAATATTTTTATAAAACATGAAACTTCATATGAACTCAGCACACCGCAATGCGCCTGTGTATTATGTCTGTACATGACTGGGATAATCACTGACGCATGGCACACATGTGTACCTGCACTGTCGAGCCTGCACATAGCGTTCAGTTACGCTGCATGCACTCTTGCAAGCCTGTAAATTCGGCAAGTCGGCTCAGGGACTCGCACTTACTTAAATACTGCTCTGGTACTCTTATGTAATATCCGTGCTAACGCTAACAATAGTGGTTGCGCCAGTTAATAATACTGGTGGCAGTAAGTACTGCCACGCCAGTAGAAGGATTAGATGTGCTTGCTCGTTGTGGGTTGCATAAACGTCTGCTAATTGGCGTGTGGGTCTGTCTCCATTCAATAAGCACTTACCTCCACCTCAAAATGGTCATTTAGATCCATGGGGTTATGCTCAAATATGCTTCTGAAAATATACACTTGAAATAACACGTAAATTACACGTATGCCTGCTTCACTTTTGCAAGCAGGAAAAGTACAGCTTAAATTGCACGCTTTCGTAAAATGAGTAAAATCTCTTTTACATAATGTAACAGTATGCAAGCACATTATATTTTGATAACCTCACATATATATATATGCATATATAATAGTTAAGAACAAGATAGTCTGTTTTTCTCAGTCATCGTCACCTCATAATTTGCATTGTGGACATATGTCGAAAAAATTTCCTGGATTTGGCTATTTTAGTCTAGTTAAATTTCACTAGAATGCGTGTGTGGGTTTTTTTATTGAACTCTTCAATACTCAAAACCTTGAGCAGATTTAGGACAGATTCCTTTGGGCTTCAAAGCACCGCTGCTCAATTTAGTGCATGGAAAGACACAAGATCACGAGACTGCCAGAAACTTTTGAGACTAAATATTATTAAGCTAAACCTGAAATAAAACAAAAATTCTAGAGCATAAATGAAACTGTTGAGCATGAATTTAGGAGCTGGAAATTGGTTATCACATCCTGAGATGTAAAGTTGTCGCTGCAAACCATAGAGAAATAATGTAATTATTCTGCAGCAATCAAGTCACCTCGATGACCTGGAGGGTGAATTGTCGCATTAACGTTAAAAATTTGAGATACTTTCGAAGCATTTTTTTACGAACGGTTGCTGTGAAGCAACCACTGAAAGAATAAAACTTAATTTTACTGAAGAACATGCCATCTCTGAAGCAGCCCCTCGCAGTACGAAGAACTAAAGGGGATCTTAGCGCCAACTTTATTTTAAATAATACTGGTAAGGCTTATTCCCAACCCTTTGTGTTTGGGATTGGACATCGATTTATTGATGAAATTTCCGACAGAACTGTGTGCACGCAAAATAATTGAGCGACTTGTATTGAACGTGGTCATTCTGGTAAGTGATTTGTTTTGTTTTCCAACTGTAAACTTTATCAACGCTTATAGTTCCTTTTTGAACACTCATTCATTTTTATATTTATTTTACAAGAAAGTTGCCATTTGAAAAAGAAAAGAAAGTAAACGAGGCGCAAAACGTTGGTGAGAAAAGGAGACCCCCAAATATTCCGGTTGGTGAAGTGACAAGACAGAATACAATTCGGCGACTCAGACTGATTTTTAACGGAATATATACGTGTATTGATTTCAATCGAGCATATTCATAACCACCAAGTAAGTACAAGGCCGTTTGAAAAATCCCTAAAGCCCATTTCATATTTTCGACATAGAAAAAAAGCTTCGATAACTTACACCAATGAAACAACCCATAAAAGTGTTAATTCTAGATTTAAAAATTATCGGTCATCATTGGGGCATCAGAGATCTGTTCCCCACTCGATTCTAAATTTTCCGAAATTTTTAATTACTTTTTCTTACAGATTAGTCATCTGGGCTTCGTCTGCGTCGCAATCCCTTGCAAAAATTGTTTGGAAAAGTTCGCAGTGAATTAACCGGTCATAATATCGGCTGTATGGGTCGGGAAAATTGTTTGAGTGTTGAATTGCATACCGTATGAAAACTTGAGCCATCAGTGACTTGTTCGCAAGTCGTTTCAGTGCGTGAACAATTTATATAATGTAGCTCGCTGATTTAAACACAGGAAAAACTTCATGAGAAAAGAAGTTTGAATGGCAGTGATTTGTATGCAAATTATATATTTCTCGATAGCCAAGACTTATTTGTGTATTCGATTAATTCTTTTCCATTAATTAATCAAGTCTGTTTTCAATATTTTCTCTGGCATCAATTATCAGTGCAGAACGATGGTTTCAATAACGTCAGATGAAGCCAATCCAAAGCTTTATGATACGTTATTAAATAGAATGTAATTTCATTGCAAGATTGAACACTAAATTTGACTCGATATCAGAATGCAGCTAAATAAATTCATTAAAGTATTTCATACGGAAATGTAAGTGAAGAGAGCATTGAAGGCATTTTTTGCAGGTATTAAAAATTTACCATTTTCATTTGACAATGTATCTCCATTTTTTGGAGCTCGTATGAACACCTAAAATCAGTTAGGATGCGTCTTTTGAAATTTGAATATTCGTGTTAATTGGGCAGGAAAATTTTTCCACGCAGGATAGAATGAGAGGCATCTCCTGGGAATATTTTCTCTATTAACTCAGTCGGGAGGTCGACTTATGTAACAAGTATTCTCAGACAGAAATAGTATTTTTTTTTGTCCTAAGCAAAATTATGAGAATTATATGACGTTAAATCATTTTCGACGTACAGGTCACAAGAGCAGATTTTAACAAATCTATTAACATCAACAAAGCTCGTCCTTTCATCAATTTGGTGTATTTACCACAGGAGAGTATACACAAATGAAGTTTTTAAATGTGACCACCGAAAAGTTACTTTTCATCTGAGTTCATCAGCTAATCGGTCACTATCAGGCGACGTCAAGGACTAAAGAAGCGGAAGTTTTTCCCCTTGAGATTGATTCAGGAATCACTGTTCAACACCCAGGGTATCCTAATCTCTGTCCAACTACCAAAGTACCGTAATTTTTGCTCTGCTCCCTGATTATTGTGCTAATCTTGGCGCTGCCTGTAGAATACCGTCATCATTGTCCCACTCTCAGAGTCAACAAATCTCTGCCTAACCACCAGAATACTGAAATCATTGCCTCACTCCCAGAGCATACATTAGTGCACTCAGGGTCATTAGTATACTCTATATTTGTCTTCCTACCAAATTATCGTTATCATTTTCCTACAACAAAAGCACAGTATTCACTATCATCAGATTATCAGATCACCGCTGCACTGTACTAAACAACACCAAATTCCAGTTTGGGTGCGTAAGCTCTTCATGTTTTGAGATCGAATGAACTCTGGAGGCAAAGTCGATGTAGCTTCTGCTCCGAATTTTGAATTTCACTTCACATTATTTCAATGGCCCTTGTTTTCTTCATGAACAGTGCGTGATTGCGTGGACAGCGTTGTAAAACCGAGCTCATTTAAATAATTCACTATTAGCATGTATTTCGGAACTGGCAGAATTAATCGCTTTCTGATTGCGCCTTTTTCTCCTCTTAATTCAGTGAACGCAAAAATGCGATGGTGAAATATATATTTTAACGACATGCTTGTTCAAACGCTCATTTTAATTATCATTTCGTCGACCATAATGCACAATTAAAGAATAGTTTTAATTTTACAAGCATCCTAATATTTCTCGCTTATTTTAAACTGAAACAGACATTCACTCGAGGATTTCTCATATTATGTCGTATATCTTCAATTTTTATAGATTTGAAAGTTTATTTTTCAAACATGAATAATTCACAGTTCGTAAAAAATTCTCACTTCGCAACAACAGGGTAAAAAATGAATCAAGGGTAACTTAGGCGAAAAAGATGGATGTTATGTAGAAGTGTGAATATACTTGCTACATCAATAATTTTTTTCCAGAGAAGCCCGCACTGCAGACGGACTATCTGAACTTAAGGACTAGCAGGTACGTGCTGGCTGTAACTCGTGATCCGCTCAGCTTAATTAAGTGGGAAATGTAATTCGTCATGTGTCTGTTCGTATGAAATTATCCATCGAGGGATGGTATTAAGTACACTCTGCAAGAGTTTGTGTCTAATACTGAACTAAGAAATATGGGATTTGCAAGCAAATAATGTGCAAATAAAATAAAATTAAATTAAAACGCTAGGCTTGCTAAATCGATGCCTGACAACACTTCACCCGTGGTAACCACCAAGAAGAGACAATTCAAATACATTTCGACTTCACCAATCGCAAGCCTCGTTAAAAAGTTACAGAAATAATGATAAGATTGATTTCCTGTGGATTTGAACGCCCTTTGCGTGACGTTGATGCAGAATATTGTTTGGAGTTTAATTGTTTACCATTCATCGACACAAAATGTGAACTTGGGAAACTGAAAAAGTTAATCAAAGGAACGAATTTGAAATTGACTTCCAGTTATGAAAACATGAATTTAAGCATTTGAAACCTCATTATTCAGCAATTTAAGGAGGTGATGTACACAGGATTTAAACTCTATTGGTTAATAAATACAAAAATAATTTTGTGCCAATAGCGATAACCATATCTCCCTAGACTTTCTGAACAGTAACAACTTCTACACTTTGATAAATTTCTTGATATCTAACCCAAACGGTACATAAATTTACCTAAACTATATGAAAGGACTCATGTTTCTAGCATCACTTCACAGAACCTGATATCTTGAAGCGACATACATTAATTCTAATATATACAATATAATACAGACTTACGAAAACCGCGAGCACTTTAACGCAACAGTAACAACACACCCACAACCGACAACAATACTAAACGGGGCTTCAGATTATCTACACAGTTCCAGTACTCATAATCTTTGTTAAATCCATTGGTTCTCCCCGTACTGGGGTCGGGACCCAAACCACCTCCGAAGTGATGGTTCATGTGTGAGCCGTGATATTTTCTTTCTTCCACTGGGAAAGTCGCGGGAGATTCAGGAACATGGGGATAGTGACTCGGGTGGTACATGTTAGGTGCCAAGTTAGGGTAACTCGGAGCAACGTATGGGAAATTAGGCACCATGTTTTGGTGCGGGCTCTTAGCAGCCGAAGCGTCGTCACTGGGAGGCTTCTCGCAGTGCGAAGTGTCGTCTGAGATGCAACTCGCGTAAGCAATGGCGTGAGGGATGTAGCTTTGCTCGATCGTGCCGGAGAACAGGTAGCTGCCGGGACCTGTGGCGTACACTGGTACGTCTTCCCCGCTGTGTGTCTCGTATCTACGAAAGCAAGGTAGGCAAATAATTAGTATTTGGGAGTATGAAGTTAGTGTGGAACACAAGTAGTACGTACAAGGAAATAAGTAAATGTTTCATGATTTTTCAAGCTACATGGAGGAATCAGAACACACAAAAACTCTGCGCCTGCAGGAATTTGAATGCAATTATAGAACGTCATGGAAAATTAAATGCAATCAATTAAAAATTAAATTAATTTCGAGTTCAACACTGTAAAACAGAAAATGAGCAAACTAAACTTCAACCTAACAGGTCTGTGGCGGAAATTTATTATTTATGAATTTCATCTGATTTCAGTAAAGTCAACTCAAAAGACAATATTTACCTTTGACATTTAGAAATATTATTCGAGGTGAATGAGGTAAATAAATTAATCCTAACTCAAGCAGCTGCGCAAAATGAAGGAAAAAGTATCTCTCTTATTAATGTAACATCACTTTCATGAATTCTTCCTCCCGCTTACTTAACTCATTGGGAAGGAGCTTAGTCGAGCCTAAAAAATCAATCTAAAAAACGAGGAGCAAACGCTTGGTAACAGTGAACTCTTAGACCCAAAAATGATATTCTAAATTTCCGACATTGAACATTTCAAGCATTGCATTTCTAATTCTAACGAGAATTTTTTTCAGCTTATGTAATTTAGATAAGTTTAGGATCAAACGGATAAGTTTTGTGAAATTTCTGGATGAGATGACGCCCTTTCATGGGAAAGAGAAATAATTCCTTAAATGATAATCAATGAATATACTTTCTAATAAAAGTGTATGAAACCCTGGAAATTTATTTCAAGAAGCAAGTTTGTTGCTTGACCAAATGTATGTGCTGCTCTAATTTTCCAAGACATTTATCAGCTGCTTCTGAAGCATGAAATTGTACACTTTTTATTGGTTTTAACGGCCTTTAATTAGACATAGCCTGCATTAAAAGCAACGCACAACATTTAGAATGCTTTCATCAGAGACAAAATTTAGCCTCGCATATCTCTCTAATGAAATTAAATAACCAAGAAAAACAAACTCTACGATGGTTTTTTGAGCAGTAGCTCTTTTACATCACAAAGACACAGCGTTCCCTCTATTGTATGACCAGACTTCATTTGCTACAGCACCCAAAAATGGTGTCTGACGATAATACATGCTTGGTCAGGGGATTTAAATCGATATTTCTCAAGGCATTTTTCCTGAAGGGATGCCGTAATTTTCAGCTGGGGTCGATCATCACTCACTTCCGTGGCACAGCGGCCTGCTGGACGAAATTGACGTCTTCTGAATTTATAGCGGAGATATTATGGCGACCTGACGGCGTAGCATGCGCGTACCCTGGGCCGTTGCCGTACAGCAGCGTGGTGTAGGGCTTGTAGTCCAGGTCTGACAAGCTCGTGTCGAAACCTGCGTATCCAGAACACGTTCTCGGACAGTCAAATCAGGTTTTTAGAATCAAGTCTTAGAATTGATTGGACTTAATATCAGCTGTCAGAACACATAAAATATGCAAAACATGGGCTCCAGTTCTGAATTTTATGCAATTAATCCTGTACACTGAATATAACCGAATCGGTTGATGTTTTGCTCTGCTATAAACAAGTGTATATAATGCGAAACATATGTAAGCACCGATTCAAATTTAATCTGCTGTTGAAAAGATTACATTCAGTAAATCATCCGTAAAGCTATACCGTGGATCTACGCGCATTCCTGGTGAGGTTTTGCCTTATTGCAGAACGGACGGACTTCAATAATTGATTTGGGCAATTTCAATCAATTCGTTCGAGCAGTTTTTTCGTGGGGCTAATTTCCAGGTTTCCAAAGAGGCATTTTTAAATGAGGATAAAATAAATGCATCAAATAAGGAGTAATCATCTGGAATAAATAAGTATTGCACAAGTTAAGACGTTACTTGCCTACCAAGAAGCAATCTCGAAGGCGAAATAAAAATAAAACATGACTTTTTCGCTTTTTTTGAAACTATCATTTCTATCAATATCTAATGTCATCATCCTTGAAACCAAATTAAACTCGATCTCTAGAGCTGGAACTAACAACACAACATCTAGAAGGTATATTAGATTGCCTCTTGGGGTGAAGTAGTCTCATGCGACGAAAAGCAAACCACTTCTACCACAGGGAATATTGCTAAGTTCAGAGAGTACGCACCACCAGGTCTCTGGGACCCTCTGTCTTGCATTATTCAGAGCGCTGTGAGCAGAGATATTCCTCGGCGGGAACAATAAGTTACATGAGCTCCATCTATTCTTACCCAAAGTTAGCAAGATTGGGCGCAGGCAAGTCTGTGCTTTGACTCAGCTTTGCGAACTTAATCCAGCTTGGGAGCAAGCGTAAGTTTACTGCGCTTGAAGAGGAAGATCATCTGGCTTTGACTAAATCCTGTTGTGCTCGGGGTTCATAAACCATATTAGATTAGGTTCTCTCGCTGTTCCTTCATATTTGGGGAGCGTTTTGCTGCTCAACTACGCCAGCCCTATATATATATAGTGAAGAGTTGCGTTCTTGCGTTCACTGATGCAATCTACGAATCCAAACTTAATTTTTTGAATTCTTTACTATGAAGGATTGCATCAGATGTATTTGGATTATCGTAAGTAACTTCACTATAAATGTGGCTCGTCGAGTGCGGTATACCATTCATCAACATGTTTTTGTTAAAACACATCCAAATCACATGTCATAGTCAAGTAAAAGCGTAAAGCTGATTTCATCCTCGCCGTTTTCCATTAGAGGAAACAAGTGCATTTTGTATAATACCCTCATAAAACTTATATCAACTACGTCCATCTTTCGATGATACCCGAACCAAATTTTGCCTAAAGCTGAGCTTAGCAAAAAATGGTGATTCTTCGTTCGTTTTGCCAGAAACAAATTGGATCGAATGATTCTCCAAGATTCTCTATTTTTGTTGTAAAGAAAATACTCGAAGAACAAAGGTGATCTGAGATTCTTGAGAACAGTGGAGTGAATGTTTTTGCTTTCACATGTGCGAAAAATTACAGTGTCACTCATAGCTTATGCTTTACTTTTTTCACTTTCTCTTGATAAACTGCAAAAAATAAACATAATCTGATTTTTTCCACCGGCTATTGTGCGCATTTGTAAACACATCTACAGAATACTCTCAGAATTTGATAATTGTTACTGAAATTCAAAGCGGCTTAGGTTCGCTAGAAAAAACCGCTGTCATTTATAAAAATCATATTTTTTATCGTGGGGTCACGGAAATTATGAAAAATGAGTGTCTACGTTCTTTTGTACGTGATATCTCAACGTCTGCAAGAACTAATTCCAGCCCGTTTCAGAGCTGACTTTTTACTTTTTCATTATAGTTTTCACGAAAAGGATTCCCAGAAAGTATACTTGGAAGAAATATCTATGTGACATACAATATAGTCACCATGAAAGATATAGATTAAGTTGTTGACTTTAATGGTAATTCTATTTTCAATTTAGCGACGTATTGCAGTAATGCTGGCAAAGAAAGAGCAGTACTTGAATTTTTCTCCGTTCGCTCTTGAATTTATCCAAAGCATCGCCATATAATAGCTATTTATTTTTCATACATGTGAATAGTTGGTAATAATGTGTACATGGAATGCGTGGAATCGTATTGTGAGGCCATTGTGGAGAGAAATAAAGTATGAACCATTTTCTGAGTGTATCACTGGAAAGATCACTTTATGCTCAGCATTTTGGATTACTCTTCAAGAGGACTCCATGTTGTACGATAAATTTTAGGCCCTCTTCTGGAGGACTCCGCAGAGTCTAAGAGGACTCATTATCTCTAGATACACTCAAGGCACCGTGAAGGAGTAAATCTAAGAAAACCGTTCGTCGCTAAATACATTCGACATTCTTTCCAAAGGAGAGTCTAAGAAAGTCCCTTGCTCTTAAATACCTTCCTCGCGCAAAGAGTCGAAGAAAACTTTTTGTAGCTAAATACCTGTATATTGACACAACCTCCAATAAAAAGTCTAGGCGGAACCCATGTTGACGAATATAGATTTGAGATACTTCCTAAGAATAAGTCAGCAAAGACCTCTTGCAGCTAAATGAAAATTTGATTAATTTTTTAAATGACCTTCTTAAAGGACCTATGGGAGTCCCTTCTTCTTAACTACAAATAAGTTATAGGGAAGACCATTAATTGCTGCTGAATGCAGTCCACTTACACTCGAATGCTAAGCTTGCGTCTCAATATATTTTGTACCTTCGATAATAAAATATCTCTACGTAGCGTCATGTAGCACTTTTAACTTATCATTTTCTGTGATGACCCTGCGTAAAATCCTCTTTACGAGCAATTTTTGTTTTCTAAGCAGAACTGAACCTAACCATAGTGATGTCAACTTGTACATTAGGCTGGTCAAAAAGTTCGTTCGTGTTTTTTGATATTCTCTTTCCGACCTCCTAAAGATTATTTTATCTCTAAATCCTGTCTTCGGTACAGCGAGCATGCCTACGTCAGTGTATAATACGAGTAAGCCTCCAAGTAGAAAAGTTTTAACATTTTTATTCGCATTCGAGACCTTGAAATGGCGGACCAAGCAGAGCAGTACTGACATCTAATGCTTTTTACTTTAAAAAATGAAGGAAAGCAATAGAAACTACCCATACACATGGCATATACGTGTGTTATTAATTGTTGTTTTATTTCCTTTCTGAAGCAAAAAAGCATTAGATATCGGTAGTGTTCTACTTGGTCCACCATTTCATGGGCACGAATGCAAGCAAAATTCTCCGAAATTCTCTACTTGGAGGCATATTGCACGCTGACGTGAACATGCTCGTTGTAACGTATAAAGGAGTTAGAGAATAAGAATATAAAACGATCTTTAGGTGGTCGGAAAGATGGCATTCAAAAAAAGAATGAACATTTTAACCAACCTAATATTTTATTGCAGACGCGTTTAAAAGGCAACATGTAATTTTTGCTCTTATTTTGCACATAATTTTGATGTTTTAGTTTTAGCTAATTTTCACTGTTGGATGTGATCGGAGGGAGTGTCAAAGGGAGTGTCATGCAAGGAAATTCTTGGACCAAGCACGCTAATTTGAAATTTACGATGGAATGCGAGACTAATCATAAGCTTGCCTTTCTAGACTGTTCCATATGTATAAACTAAATCAAAGATTCGTAACTTCTGTTTATAGGATTAAATACCTTTACGGGCTTAGGCACTAGCTTTTTTAGTTTTTGTTTCTTTAGATTTAAACTCAATAGCGTTAAAACCTTGTTGCATCGCGCATTTCATATAAGTTTAACCTACCGCAATATGCATGATGAATTTAATTTAATATAAACTTTTTTCAACAACAATGATTTTCCACATAACCTAATCTCTAAAATGATACGGCTATTTTTAAACCAAAAATATATACCGACCTACTCTGAGACAACTGTGAAGAAAAAGAAATTCTATTGTATTTTGCTTTATTATGGTGCACAGTCCGAGAAGCTTGCCAGTGACGTTTCAAAGCTGGTGGCAAAATTTTACACTTGCTTAGATTTTATTCCAATATTGTCAAAAAATGTACTATAGGATCATTTTTTAGATTCAAAGACCGTCTGCCTACTGAACTGTGCTCGCGCATAATCTATAAGTATTGTTGCCCTCTGTGCGGGTCTAGCTATGTGGGTTGCACCCAGCGTAGTTTTAGAACTAGATTTTTCGGACACGTTGGTAGGGAGCTCCAGAAGGGGTAGAGTTTTAGCCAAGTCATCTCTTTTCTGCAATTAGGAATCACGCTGAGCAGTGTAGTGTAATAGTAAGCAAATCGGATATTTCTATTTTAAGTTTTTGTGCAAATAAAAACGACCCACATATACTATACCATTTACAAGTTGATTTGCTCAAAGTGAATTCTAAATTGCTCCTCGTGAAAATAGAATTGCTACAAGTGAATTTTAATTTGATCCTAGTGTGAAAATAGAATTGATCCAAGTGAATTTTAATTTGCTCCTCGTGAAAATAAAATTGATCCAAGTGAATTTTGATTTGATCCTGGTGAAAATAGAATTGCTCCATGTGAAATTTGATGTGCTCTTTGTCAATTTGCGATCGATCGAAATAATTTTTAGTTTGGTATAGTTACAATATCAAAATTACGTAATTTTTTTCAGCTTGTGCATTTAAAATATATAAAATACTATAAATATTGCCTTAACCACAGGGTTGAACCTTGGTTTGAACCTTTCTTGATTGCCAAATTTGTGCTCTCATGGTTAATTAGTAATAATTAGTAAATATTTATATTTTAATTAATGTTAATTTATAATTAATTACCTTTTAATAAATTTTGCAGGAATCCTAATTAATTGATTACTTCTATAATTGTTTAATCTATCAGTAAAAGGCATATAAGCAAAGGGACTTTCTATAGTGGCAGGGTATACAGGGTGTTTCAAAAATACACGGCATAATTTCAGGTATGTATTTCCCACATGTAGACAATCAAAATAGTTCATTACAACATATGTCCGGAAATGCTTCATTTCCGAGTTATGGCCTTCACAACATTGAAATTCACCGGAACGTTTTTCTTTCCGCAGGTCGTTGCCGTCAAAGGACACATTAAGAGGGCACTCTGACAGATCATTCCTAGGCGAAGGTTAAATTCAGTGTTGTGTTTGGCGTTCGACTGTGTGTCATGTACACAAATCAGGAGCTGGCAGAGATGCACTTGATCTACGGTAAGGCAGACGGCAATGCTGCGCTGGCTCGTCGTTTGTACCAGGAGAGGTACCCACAGCGACAATGTCCAGATCGGAAGACATTTGTAAGTCTCCATCAGCGTCTGTGCGAGTATGGAAAATTTGACTCTCCTGGATTGGGAAGGGGACGACCAAGATCTACAACTCCAGAAGAACAGGAGGAGATTCTGGAGATTGTGAACGGAACTCCTTCTATCAGCACACGAAGGTTAGCGTTGCAAGTGAATGTTCCCCATACGACTGTCTGGAGACTGCTGAAAGAGTATCAATTGTATCCTTACCATTTGCAACGTGTACAGGCGCTGTCACCAGCAGATTACCCTGCACGAGTTAGGTACTGTCAGTGGTTCTTGCAGCAATGTGCTGCAAATCCGAACTTTCCTGCCTTAGTATTATTTACAGATGAAGCACAGTTCACACGAGATGGCATAACAAATCTCCACAATCAGCATGTATGGGCGTACGAAAACCCAAATGCAACTGTTGTATCTCATCACCAGGTGCGGTTCTCCCTCAACATGTGGGCCGGTATCATTGGTGATCGGTTAGTTGGACCCCATGTACTTGTAAACAGACTTACGGGGCAGGCGTACACAAACTTCCTGGAAAACATCATACCTGATGTTTATGACGACACTCCACTGATCGATCGTCAGCACGCTCACTTCTTGCATGACGGCGCTCCTGCACACTTCAGTCGTACGGCTCGCCGGTACTTGGATCGAAGATTTCCTGATCGATGGATAGGTAGAGGTGGCCCAATTGCTTGGCCTCCACGCTCACCTGATCTGAACCCTCTCGATTTCTACTTGTGGGGCCATTTAAAATCATTGGTTTATTCGTCTCCGGTGCCTGATTTGGAATCCCTTCGGAATCGAATTGTGGCACGCTCTGAGGACATACGCAACATTCCTAGAGTGTGGGATCGTGTTCGCAGGTCAATGAGACATCGATGTGAGGTCTGTATTCAAGCAGGAGGTGGTCATTTTGAACATCTTCTGTAATGGCAACGACCGGCGGAAAGAAAAACGTTCCGGTGAATTTCAATGTTGTGAAGGCCATAACTCGGAAATGAAGCATTTCCGGACATATGTTGTAATGAACTATTTTGATTGTCTACATGTGGGAAATACATACCTGAAATTATGCCGTGTATTTTTGAAACACCCTGTATATATCATATGTTCCACCGGTAACCAACTGACGATCATCCAGTAGCTGTATTACCCAAGGGTTATTTCCTACCGACGATCATCCGGTAGATGACACCCTATCAAATAAACCATTATTATTATTATCATTAAACATGTTTAGGTCGCAATCCCTAGCGGGATTGGGCAATAAATTGATAGAAAGCATTTTAAAATTACAAAAAATAATAAATTTATATTTTTCTGATAACTCGTGTACAAATGCGTTTTGATGAAGAAGTACAGTAATGTTATCGAAAGAATAATACTGCTGAAACGTCATAACTAAACATCACAAAATGAAATGTAAGCATATATTACAACGTTTGCACAAGTTTTGATAATTATTGCCTCATTAACATATTTCTATAAGATCTCCTTAATCAACGTCATGATATTGTTGTACTTTTCTGCGAAGTTGTGAGAGAGTAATCGAAGCATTTTCTTCTATTGCTGTTGTCAGTGTCATCAATATTTCGGGACATTTCTTATATTATTTGTTCCTTTCTTCTTAGATATGACTTGCTTATTTTACATCCACCTGTTTGCAGTCTTAACCTTTATTCCAAGTGCGTTTGCAACTTTCTTATAGTCCTCTTCATTATTGAAAGCATCTATTATTCTCTGTCGGTATCGCGCACTTGTTTTATTATACTTCATCTTGAAGGTTTTGGTTTCTGAAAGATGATGTTTGGAGTTGAGGTGTACACTTATTGCTGATGACGTTACATGTCTACACAAGGTGCAACGTGATGTACGGCAATGTGCGAAGTGTCAGTATCTCTGTGATGCTTCTTTGATCAAAGTGTCTGAGACTTCTTCTTTGATCAAAGTGTCTCCTCTGTCTAATATGGTTTGATAATGAGTAATGGTTCATACAACGAAAATTATATATATATATTTTTTTAAATTATACTCAGGAAAAATTTTGTACCTTTGTACGCATTATTGGAATAAAATCACTTCACAAAGGAGAAAAAATTTCACTACCATTCTTTCAAATAATATTATAAAGCCAATAAAATTCTTATGTAATGATTTAAAATTGAAAAAGAGCAAATCAAAATTCACTTTGAGCAATTCTAATTTCGCGAGGATCAAATCAAAATTCATTTGGAGCAAATCAACTTGTAAATGGTATAGAATCTCTTTACATTAAACAATTGACCAGCTCTAAATTCAGTGTTATCATCATTCCAGTTAGAAATAGCCTGATTTTCAGAAATTAATGCAGTATAATCTCTCCATTCCTTTTTTCACTATTTTTTGTACCATTTTGTGTTTTATTCTTTTTGTATCTTAGCCATGTCTCATTTTCAGTATTTCAATTATGTTTTACAGGTGTTGATAATGGCTTGAGCTTGAAGCCGAAACGTTCACTAATTAAAATGCTTTTCAAATCTGCTATCTTTGCTATCATTTTTATTTTAAAACTTGCAAGAGTGTTCCAGCCTAATTTAATCATGGATGTGATCGTATTCAATAATAATTTGAAGTTACTCGCAAAAACTTTCAAAATATAAATTCTTTTCAAAGTATCATGTAAACGGTCATTTCAAACGTTTGATACATCCGTATTTTTGTTCACGTTACAAGCAGCCCGGCCACTGACTGAATTAGCAATCAAAATCGTACACTCGTTAAAGAGAACACTCACATCCTCTGTAAACGCCTTCATTCTCGCTCCCAATTCTTTTGTTTCAACGAGTAGTCTTTGCAACGAGCAATCGCCAACGAACAATTGCCTCTTCAGGCCCTAGTTAATACTTGCCTATCCGCCTGTCTCGTGTTTCAACCCTCGCTGAGCTACACTTGAAGTTCAAAGACAGGAGCCATTATTCCACAAAAGGCTTTTACCAGCAGCCAGCAAAGAATTATTAAGCGGATTGGGATGCGAGGAAAGTTCATGTAAATCGCCACCGTATTGAGGATGAGGGGCCGGCACGGCGCTGACTCTGCGGATTACGAAGCGATCTGCTGCGCTCTTCACAAAGGAATGATTAAGCTGGATTCGCCGCTGCGCTGTGATGAAAGTCTGCTGCCAAAATACGGGGTGATGTCGTATACAACTCCAATGCATCACAGATTTAATTGAGCCATGGCAGCTATGTTGAGAAAATTGGTTATTGAGAGTTGCAGATCGTGAAGGAAGTAAATATTGTGTTTTGTTAATTGAAAACTTCGTTGCTTGTTATAGACCTGTAATTTGTTCTGATCGAGTCTTGTTCGACTGATTCTGTTTTTCTTTCAAGCTCCAACATAGTATTAATGTAAGCATGTAAGCCGAATTCGTTCAAACTTTGAAGAAGAATCGATCAACCAGAATGTGTTATAATTGCCATGAAGAGTTTTGAAAGATAATATAGTTTCCTGTTAGGTAAAGTGGTAACACCAATATCAACGTAATATTCCCGATATTTTGTTCACCAAATTTCATTCTTGTTTACAATAATATTTATTATTGTTTACAAGGCGTTTTTCCTCCTTACAGGAGGGTAGCCGCCAGCAAGCCAAAGGGAAAATATAAACAATCAACAACAATAAGCCTTAGTCATCATTAGTCACTAGGAGGCAAGAGAGAGACAGTACAGGCCGCCCCAGAACTGCCCGGATCAAAGGCAGCCCAGCACAACCCTCATCCACAGTCAGGCCCAACAGCCATAGCTAGTTTACCCCGACCACTTCATTTCGCACAGCACCCCCCCCCCCCCCATCCCCGCAGATAATATATAATAAGAGAAATCATACACCCCGTCACATGCGGGCAGGCTTCCAGTGACCGCGTCAAAATTTACATCCTTATACACTGCTTCCACTCACTTCTACCCGCAGTCATCTCTTTTGCCACGTCCACAGTCAGACCCCTCTCATACAATGTATGTTTCACCCCATCTATCCAACTCGTCCGCGGCCTTCCTCGCGCTCTAATTCCATTCACCTCCGACGTATAAATCTTTTTTAACAGCCGCTCAGCATTCATTCTTTCAACATGCCCAAACCATCCAAGCACTCTTTCATCCACCCGCCTACTCATCGTCTTGACAACACCCGTCTGCTCCCTAGGCAACTCATTTACAATCCTATCTCTTCTTGTTACTTCAAACATGCTCCTTAAACACTTCATCTCAAATACATCCAGCTTCTTCCTCTCAGCTGCTCTAAAACCCGAAGACTCTGCTCCATACAGCAAATCTTGCACGATTAAGCTTTCAAACAGTCCCCTTTTAACACTCATACTCATACTCCTGCATTCAAAAACTTTCCTCATAGTTTTCAGTAAGGATGAAATTCTTTTTCCTTCTGTGGTCATTTCAATTCGAAAAAGTTGAGGTTAACTTTATAATTTGAATGAAATAACAAAATTACGCAGTAACCGTACGAATATAACAAATACATTAATCATAAAATCTTTAATTAGGTTTACTACCACGTGTGAGTGCACAAGCTGATAATTTTACAGATTCATCCATTTATGGATGTCACAGCAAGAACTATGTTTTAGGCCAATAAAAAAATACCTACCAAGAACGTGCCGCATATGGCAGGGTTAGTTGCCAAAAATGAATTTTTTCACACCTAAATTCCCAAATTTGGTCTTTTCTTCTAGTGACTTGGTCAGATATGAGGCAGTTGGTCAGACAATGAACATATTGACAGCCGTGCCTATGAAGTAAGTTCCTATGAGGCAGAATCGTGGCTGCTGAGGCTCGCGTACATTCTCTGTGACGAGTTCAGCGCCGCGCTGATTCAAGACGATACCGAGCCGTTGCAGACTGCCGAGTAGATTTAATCTGGGTTCCTGAAGCAATGGCTATCATCAAGCATCTGCTCGGGCCAGTTCAGTGGCTATATCTCAGCTTATTGGAAGCGATATGGAGAGTGTAGGAAGGAAACTGAGGAGCACATTCGACCTCCATCATCGCTAAAGCGATTGGGTGAAGTTCACAGGATGAAAAGGGAGATATTCACTTGGAAATAATTCGACTACCTTTGAAAAATTGAAAAGCAAACTGATGGTGCTTTGCAAGCAAATCTCGGCGATAAACCTGAATAGTATGTCATTTTTATGCTCATGAAAATTTTCCAAATTTTTTCAAATCTCTGTAGAAAGATTCAAATTTATCAATTATGCTTCTGTTTTGATAAATCCTTTTTTATATATGAAGGTATTGATATAAACATGCGACATACCAACAGTTATTTTTGCATTACTGTTTCTCTAAGCGGGATGCAACTATTGTATCTATAGGAATTAGTACTCCAAGGGGAATATGTGTGGTCACGAGTTAAAGGTTAGGTATAGGCTTTCCTTTTGTTAAATGGGGAAAAAATAATTTTGTTATGGACTATCTTTTTCGGTTCACTCCTGTCCTGTTCTCCAGCACCTTTACTTTCTAATTACACTTTAATCTTGTTTCATAAACTTCTTTCTCAACCCACTGTTTCTATGCACTTTGTGCATAGATTCTGCTTTCTCTTAATTAAGTCTATACTAAATGGTGCCTTCCTCCTTTCTCTCTTTGGAACGCCTTTGTTGCGGTGAGGGAGGCTTAAACTAACATCTAATCTATCTTATGCAATACTACTGCAGTTGAAAATCAAACATAATAACAACATTTAGAGAGTTTTTATTGTAACGCGCGTGATTTTTAAAATAATGAAATGAATCAAGCATGAGAACAATATGAAAATTACACTTCACCATGGAACGACGAGGTCATTAGATTCAATGACTTGGTCTGCCTCGTCGGTAAAAAGGTGCAACAAACTGGATGATATCGTCCCTCATTTTATTGACCGGGTCTGCCTTACCAGACATAGAGCAAGACATAATCGAATGATTATCGGAAATAATTCCTCAAAGTTGTACGTCTTGGCTGCCTCTGTCATGAGTGTGGTTCTGTGAGTCTGAGGTTCTGGCTGTTCCGGTCGGGTCGAAGCTGAGGGGGTCGTTGTGGCAGGAGGTTGTGGCAGAACGCTTTTGAACTCTCTAAAATACTATACTATTGAACTACTTAGTATGGTTTGAACTCTTAACATCCTTACCGTGAAAGGTTGTCTACCTTGGTATTTAAATGCAGCCAGTATAAAGATTCGGTGTGTTGGCTTGGCGAGGGCTTGTTCGGGGTTTTCGTTGGATGGAGTTCTGTGGAGCGTCGTCTGCGTCGTGGTATACGCTGCGTTCTCCACCTCTGAGACGGGACGGTGATGGAGGAGGCTGTACTTGGCTAGAACTTGGGTAATTCATTTTTCTTCAATTCTTCCTGTGTCTGTTATCTCTTTAATTATTTTATTTGTGTTAATGGTTTCTTTCTTTAATTCAAGTTGCTTACTTTTGGCTTAAATTTTCTAAGTGTCCTTGGCAATTAACTTGGCCAGTTGGCCTTTAACTAGTTACTTCGGTAACCGTAAATATTAACTTGAAAAGAGTGCGGTTCATATAGTTTCTAGGTTGCGCGAGCGACCTGGTATTGACCAGTACTCGTTTACCTTATTTCTAACGCATTTGAACCTCTTACTATACTTACTATCTTCCACGCCATGGACACTTTCCTACTACTGATATCTGCTAAAATTTCTCAATAATTAATTATTCGCCTGAAAGTTCCTACACTGAGTGCCATTTTTAAGCTCAGGTGTGTATTGCTGTTTATTTTATGTTATATCAATCTTATTCATCGCATTTCGTGAAATTCTTTGAATTTGTCGATTTGCTTCTTCAGCTTTTGGTACTGGTCGTTAGTCTTTGTTCTAATATTATGTAAATTTTTTCCTGTAGTACTTCTTGTCATCGCAACTCCGGTCCTACTCTTGATTGTCATCTGTCGGCTCCATTGAGGGATTGCACTTAGGTAATTAAAATTGAAACATTTGTTATTAGGCCACGGTTAAAATTTGTACTTAATCTCGTTCGTTTAGTTCGTTCAGTTTGTTTTTGGAGTTTTTCGTTCATTTCTTTCTGAATTGTCCTCCAGCTGGTGCTGAGTGTTGCGGCCCTTCCGTTCCGCTCTCTGGTGTTGAGATTGTTCAAGAGAATCTCTTGAAGTCGCGGCAGTCTACCTTCTGCGGCCTAGCTCCCAGCGTGACGGTGTCCTGCCCCTTTGACGCTACTGTCTCGTCACCTAATCCTGCAACTCAAGCTCCGAACATATACCTTTCCGAGCTGGCTTTCCATTCGACCTTGCCTGAGTGGTCGAGCGGAATTTGTCTACTCTTGCTCTCAATTTTAACTGGGCAATTTTGCCCATTTTAACGTAATAAACCTGTGTTCTTAATATTTTAAATGTAAAACCTTAAATAAAATTAAAACGCATACTCGGTGCGACATTATTAGGTCTCGCTGCGAAGGCGATGACCGCAATTGAATTGTCTGTTACTCTGCCGTTGCAGTTTATTTAAAAGTTCTAATTAAAGCTTTGCGAAAACTTATCGTCTTTTCCTTAATCTCGATTTTGAAAGGGCTTAAAGACATTACTCCTCACATGATATCGTCATACATCTCAACGACCAGGGTTAGAGCAAGACATAATTGAATTATATCCTCATACATTTCAACGACCGCGTCTGCCTCACCAGAGATAAGGTACAACACAACTGAATGATATCGTCATTTACTTCAACATCCGCGGCTGCCCACCTGTAATGGGGTTCCCTCGCGGCGTGTTGTCGCCCCCGAACGTGACCACGTGACTGTGGTCCGCCGTCACCACGATGAGGGTATCTGAAGGACTCGTGAACTGCACAGCTGCAGCGATGGCGTCGTCCAGAGCCGTCACCTCCTCCAGGGCCCGCTTGGCGTTGTTGTGGTGATGGGCGTGGTCTATTCGGCCACCTTCGAGGAACATGGGATGACTAAATCATTCTTTACCGACTCGTAATTGAATCATTTCAATGGCAAAGCTCAGAGCAGAGGTGTTATCTGGTATGCAATCTCATATTGATCAAAGACGCTTTCGCATGTGAAAAGAGCATGGGCTTACGTCGTTGCGCACCATCCATAAAGGGCGAAAAATTCTTGCTACTGAAATTCTCACTATTATTGAGATCCTTTTACAAGTTCTAGCGTAAAGACAAAGAACAGATACTTGAAATTTAGAAAATGTGAACTTCTGCAAAGACTGGAGTTCACAAGCGGCCTGGCCTGGAGCAGAAGGGAATATCCGCTTTACAAGAGCTAGGCAAACGTAGAATGAAAGAATGAACTGCTCATTAAGCCGATTACGGAACCACGTCCATTGAGAGCCGCAACTTTTTTTACTCCGAAAGAGTATTAAAATGATGAAGGAAACGATTGCTTAGTGATTTTAGGTTCGCTTCACAAAGCATTCCTCTTTTTTCGCACAGAGGAGGAAGGAAAAGTTCTCGCTATTGACGTGGCAAACTTACAGTCCGATTTTCAGAGCCAGGCACGGCTGAGGCCAGTATTTTGGACATTCTTACATCCATCTCTCATCTTACAAAATCTCTAAACAATTTCATACCTTTGTATGTCAACTCTGAGCGAAACCTCTATTGTTGCGTGCACTCAGAAAAAAGCTAAAGGTTGAGGAATGGAATCCAATTCATTGATCAAGAAAATAGATTCCGGGCGACTTTGAAAAACACATAAAAATGGCTACCACTGAAACTCGAGCTATCGCAGAGAAAATTTCTCATGAGTTGCAGAGTTCCAATGTTTCCTGAGTATGTCAGAGTATCACATTTTTATTTACCAATGAAGGTGCTGCAATTTAGTAAAGTAGTTCGTATGATAATTCTAAGCCATTGCAAAAAAATCGGTAGATTTACAGTTCTCAGTTCACGAAATGAAAAATAACCGACTAATTTTATCTCGAAACTGGTAAAATTGAAACGTTGGCTTTTAAAAGACCAAAACTCATATATTACTGTATTTCACTGAGAAATTTTGTGCTTGATTTTAACGTACTTTTCACAAGAAATCATAGACTGAACAATGAACAAGAGGATTCAGCTGAAATTACAATATACATTCAACCAGGATGCTTTCAGCGAATTTCGCCAGTCAGAGACAGTAAACGGTGAATATTATCGAAACCATCTTTGATCATAACACGTCTATATTTTATTCATTGTGGCGACTAAATATGAACATACATTTTGAAGACTAATGGTATAAAAAGTATGGGGATCTGAGTTAGTTTACAGATCGCTTAATTTTGTGTTGTTACTTGAGCGAGGGGGACTGAGGAAGAGTATGTAATTTCCCATGGTGAACGGTCTGTCAAAGATCGTTGCAAAACGTATGGTTCTTAAAAAAAAACGTACCAAACCAAGGAATTTTCTCGCAATGGAGGCGTATTAATGCTAATAGCTTTGGAAGTCGTCAGCTCCCGTCTTTGTAGCTCAGTCCTCAAATTTCCCACTCAATCTTTAATTAAATATTGCTCTCCACTCCCAGCTACAATATGCCACACGCAGATGAGACATATCAAACCTATTGTGTCCTCAGCTCAGAATACCTTCGACCATGAGGAAGAAGCCCTTCGTGTTCTTCTGAAGGATTTGTATGGCTTTAATAGTCATTTCAATTAAGGATGGATCTCCACCAGCTCCTTTGTTGCGGTCCACCTCGAAATCCAGGTGAGAGTAGCCGAAGATTCCTGGGAACAAAGGAGGAATAGCTACGCTGATTTAATCATGATAAGAAACTCTATAAATGCTACAACATTTGGAAGTACATAAAAAAACCTCGTTAAAGGAGTTCAGTTATTCTCATACCACTAATAAAAGGCCATAAAAATGATATATTAGATAATCATCGCGTGAAAAGCCAGAATATTTTTTACTTTGAAAAAAAAAACAACAACGAATTATAAACTTTACGTCGCATTGTGTGGGAACGAGAAAAATTCCAGACAAAGGAGTCATTGAAGTTGCCGCTTACCAAGCAAATAATTAGTCCTTCTCGGGTCGATTTGATCAAATTGTCCTTTGTTCCAGACGTACTCGGCGTGCAGGCTCCTCTGTTTCTTGTCGTGTACCCACTCGTCTATGAGGTGGCGACCGTCCGACCTGCGCCCCCGCTGGTCTCGCTCCTCTCGGTCCGCCTCGTTGTCGGGCAGCAGGTGCCGCCGTCCGCCTCCCAGCAGCACCTGGAATGGCACGAGTCATTCATCACAAGTACCTGAAAATTGGTGCCTGAAATCCCACTTTGACAAAACAGTTGTTGATCGCAGTGAGTGAGTGAAATTTCGTACCAGAAACACACAATGATAGGTTGTCAATGAACGATTTGTGTTGTGTGTATACACTTTTTATGAGTGGTGTGCAGTTGATGACTTCATTGGTTGAATAGTTTAAGGGAAAAGAGTTAAAATTTCTGATACCTCAGGAGAATGGTTGCAATTAGGAAATTTTTTTCCCTAGAAATTCGTTTTAAAAACTGATTTTGGGATTCATGAAGCCTTTTTTATAAGTCTATGATATCTCCTAACGAATAATCAACACTCAAGGATGAAGAACACACAGCAGTAGGGCAGTCTATGAATATATGTGCAATATTTAGAAAGAAAAAGAAAACTTCCTCCGTCAAAGTTTGTACTTAATCAAAATCCATGAAATGTAGGTATAATAAAAATGCAAAAGCCTGTACAAGCTGCTTAAACCTCAAAAGTTTCAGTTCCATTTAAGACATTTTAAAATATTTTTTCACAAATAATAAATAAAACTATGAAATTAGTTCGTTTCCATCACTCATGGCCCACTAAAATTTCTGTAGTCTACTAACATCAGCAATAACTCCCAAGCATGCCGTTCCTTTCGTTTGTTCACTATGTAGACTACACGCTTTGCTTTCTACCGCCTTACGCTCAGCTGTATACACATGTCGTTAAGAGCAGCCAAGTTCTATTTCTAGGCCTTGTTTTTCAATGTCCTGGCACTGGTTGAACCATGTGAGTCCCTCTCTGAAGAGCGAATAGGATTCTTTAAAGTATGTTTGCAATTGTTCGGAAATATACTCGTATAATTTTCTTCCTATGCGAGCCCTACTGAACTTATTGCTTGTTCCTACAAATGGTTGTTGAGTTATTCACATTGGGGAAGCAAAATTTTGACCAGATGTATTTGAAGAAGAGCACTTAAAAATAAGCAAAATAGATTATTTTCAAAACCCACTTATGAACGAAATGTATCTCCATGACAAAATTATAATGTTACAATAGTACTGAGGCATTCGAAAAGTTCTGTTTACCTCTTCCTTGTCAAAAAATTACATTTTCGTGAAAAGTTTTTTACAATAGTTCTCTACATTACACGATATTGGGGATCAAAAATTTTTTCTCAATTTTTCAAATTGAAACATGACCATGTTTATTTTCACCTGTTCTAGGTTAACTCAAAACACAAGTGTTAACCATTTGTGTCTTGTTGTTTGTACGTTGCTCATTATCTTTAAGACAAATATCCTCCGAATTTGTGTGTCGTAGAAATTGTTGAAATTGAGCACCTTTTTTAGCTTCACATTCCCACATTCAATATTCATACAAGCCATATTAGACACGAACGTCATTTTTCGTAGAAATGAAAGAATGTATCAAGGTCATCTATATCTATCTTCAGCAAAATCCATACATACCTAAATGACAGCTAGACTGAATTGTTAGGGGCAGAAATCTTACGAAAAATGTGGATGGCTGTCATGCTCAACGTGAGTATTGCCTTTCATTCTGGTCATGACAAACGGTCACCGAATGCCAGGCACGGAAATTGGAGAGTAATGAAGACCTCTAGTACGTTCACTAGTGTTCAGCGCCGGGCGCTCTCAATTTAAGAGAAGATCTAACGCTAGACCGCCCTCACGATGCAGTCAAAATAAGAAGGTTTTTGTAACACCGAAAAAGGCCATCATACCCGGTGACTGAAGTATTCCAATTTGCTGAAGAATTAGGAGGATGATGTGTATGAAGTACTAAAGGTCTAAGTAGGAAGTAATCTTGGCAAGGTCTGAGATTTGGTACACGACATGAACTGCTGGTGTGATTCAAGAGACGTTGACTTGTATAAAGTAAAAGTCGTTCAAGAAACGACTCAAGTTTTTCAGATTAATATTGAAATTTTAGAAACTTAACGGCTAGCTTTGAAAAGCCCACGTTTTTCTCCGAACGTACTAAAGATACTAATTAAAAAAATCGCATTGTAAAGCAACCGTTATTACCAGTTCCCAGTTCGTTCAAAAGAATGACACGAGTGCAACTTAATAATAATAAATAAGAAAGAATGTCCGTGGATCTCATTGAAACACTGATGTCATGTGCATCTTCAATTTATGAGCTTATAAGTTGAAAGGTTATTACTCAGAAACCGAACGCTTTTACCACAAGCTATATGTTTATGACACTGTTCGTGATCACCAGATTCTCTGTTTAATCCATGTAAGCTTGTCCGATTCGTTTGTTTCAAAAAATATCAAATTTTTCTGAGGGCCGGATTCTGCGTGCTCTAGGAACAATTTTGTTTAAAATAAGACAAAATTTCAAAATTTGAGCCAAAAAAAGGCCATAAATCTGATTTGAACGCTTAGAGTAATCACGTATGGCAACAAAGCATTGAATATGTGAATATTTTTGCACTCACGTTGATATTTCTGCCCGGCTCGTCCTCGATGAGCTGCCGCGCGATGTCCTTGCACACCGCCTTGGAGCGCGTGTCCATCCTCGAGTCGTCCTCCCAGTACCTGACGCAACCAAGTGCTCAATTTAGGACATCATCGAAATTCCTGCAAAGTGATCTGCGGAGCCATCATCTAGTATTTAATGAGAATAATTGTTAAGTTTAGAAAACCAATAAAATTGTTATTGAGTCGTCCTCCCAGTACCTGACGCAACCAAGTGCTCAATTTAGGACATCATCGAAATTCCTGCAAAGTGATCTGCGGAGCCATCATCTAGTATTTAATGAGAATAATTGTTAAGTTTAGAAAACCAATAAAATTGTTATTGAGTCGTCCTCCCAGTACCTGACGCCCGCAAGTGTTCAGTTCATGGCATCATCGAAATTCCTGCATCGAGATCTGCAAATTTGCCATCGAGTACTTAATGATAATAATTATTTAGTTTAGGAAACCAGTAAAATTGATACTGAGTCGTACTCTCAGTACCTGACTCCACCAAATGGTCAGTTTAGGATATAATCGATATTCCTACTTCGAGATCTGCAAATTTGTCATTCAGTATTTAATGAGAATAGTTGGCTAGTTTAGAAGACCAATAAATTTTTTTTAAACCTGTGAGTTCGTCATCTAGTATTTAACGGAAACAAGTGACTTGTAAACAAATTGAAACAAATTCCTATATCATAGAGTTGCTCCCGTGTTTCAATGCCTGCCGGGATCAGGTATTGAGTTAAGGTACTAACGACGAAAATTACTTCACCAACATCCTCAAGCAGGCTGATTAAATTTCGACGTCGTTCGTATAATCGGGTTATAATCTTCCCATTAAAATGAAGTTATTCAATACGCATGGCCTCAGTTTCTCTAAGCACGTGGGATTGTGTGAGACGGTAATTGTTTGAAATGAACTTAAGATGGATGATTACAGCATCATCTTGTGTTCGGTGACCCTCGGCTTGGTGAGACAGTCCGACCTCTGGTATGGCAAACATTGCAATCTCTGATTCTGGAGCTCTAATGTGGGACATTGGCAAACTTTTGTAGGATTAAAACTTTGCAAGAACTGTTTTTTTCTCACAGCTTCACCAACGCCAATAAGTTTAGCTGCGAACATCAAGTTGACGAAGCAATAAAATATTTTGCTAAAAGTCATCGGCTATTACTCGCATGCGTGACTCTCAGCGACGTATTCGACAAATCAAACTGAGGGGACTGAGAGAATGGCGTCCACAGAGCAATAACATCATTTGGCTAGAATTTTAAAATTAAAATTGAAATACTTCATTGGGGCAAACCTTCCGAGCTCTCGCATCAAAACTGAAATTTTTCCATGCAGTTGGATAAAATGGTGCACGATTGATTCCTTCCCACGAATTTTGTCTCGAGTTGCTCCCCTACCACCAGGACGGAACTCGAACTCGTCCAGATAAAGTTCCCAACTATCGGATTTTGTTTGCCGGCTCCTGCATTGTGAAGCGTGACTGGAGAATGTTAGGCTGCTCACGGTAGCAACCATCATGCCACGCACCTTTTTTTATCTGTAATCTTAATAATGCCTGAATTATACATATATTTTTGCTTATTTAATTATGTATCCATTTGTATTAGGTCAGCAGGCACGGGAAGGTTTGAAATAGGGAAAATTAGAGAGCTATAGGAAACCATGTGTCTAGAACACATATGTATCACATACTTTCAGTTCCTCAACTAATTACACAGCAGGGATGGTAAACATGTATATACTAACTTAATTAAACGAGACTTGAAAACACAGCTTCAACTGTCATCTTCGGAGGTGATGGACAGAACTTGCTAATAAATTGTGTGAATATAACGATTGTTCATTCGGGAGTCTCACCCAGCTAGGCTTTGGGTCGTAAAAATTTCATAACTATATTTTCGGATGTTCTTCTAGTTTAAAAACTTTTGGGAAACTGTTATGGGGAAAAAATTATGCTGCGCTTAATAACTTGATTCTTATGAACTAATACTTGAGGCACTTGGGATGCAAGCCCGCCCCTACATAGGGTATTTAGGTGTCGGATCCGTTGAAAGCTCTGAATATTTTTCAAGTTCCCCAAAATATTTCGTATAACCTCTGCATACAAAGTATTAATTTCTTCTATTAATGATAGTAGGTTACTGAATTAGTGGCTGTCGAATTCAAGCTCGTTCACTAATTCGTTCTGAACACGAGTTCTAATTATGCATTCTGATTATGCTCAACACAAACGGAAAGTTCAGAATTTATTTGAGTTTATTCACTCATAGAATTTGGCCTTAAGCCCAGATTCCGTAGTTAAGTTTTTGACCAGTTTTCAGTAGTGATGTACCGATACCATTTTTTTGGCCGATACCGATACCGATACCGATACCCATTTTTTGGCCGATACCGATACCGATACTCCGATACTTGAAAATACCGATACTTTGACCGATACTACTACCGATACCGATACTTTTACAATCATCTAACCTAATAATACCCGTTGTATGTTAGTTCATGTATTAGTTCGGTGTCCGCTTAAACATAGGATGTCTGAGTTTGCGATATCACGGAGACCGAATTCCTCAGTGTAACATTGAAAGATCGTCTGTACATGCATTGATATGTTTGAAATTTTATCAGGATAGGTTAGTAGTATTGGATAGGTTGTTGTGATCGCCGTAATTTGCGCATTTTCCTAACCCTGTCGCTTTTGTGCAGCTTTCAGGCCATATTGAACAATTAAAAGACATTAAATTAAATATAGTAATTTGGTGAAAAGCTGTGCCCGAAGTAATCATTTTTGAGTAATGATGATTTGTCACCGGAGGGGAACTCCGAGTCAAGAGAGCTTTGTGTGTTCTTGTGCATATGTGTTCGGCATAAACATTTTAAACCTACCCGACTTTCCGTTCTACGTATTGGCAACAGTGGAAAACGCATTAGTGGTGTAGGGTCTACAAGAACCGCAGTTGCTACCATGTAATGACGATCGCTAGGCCTTCGCGTCGTGAACGTGCTTTGCGGCGGTGCGAGTCACGACATAGAACTAGGATAGCATAAGTTAGATAATGTTGACGGAATTTTTCCATGGGTCCATCTAGCTTAACGATGACATTGTCCTCGGCATTTCCATGGGTCATGCTGCTACCTAATAATACCCTTGCCCTTGGTTTATTTGTTTTGTGTCTGTTTCTTCCATTTCTCTGTTACTCACGCTTATAAGGATAGTTATAATGGCCGTATCTGTGATACGAGTTTCAACGGTGCGAAAAATATTTTTCATCACGGGTACTGTTAGGATGGATATACTGTATTTGTTCATCATCTACATCTTGAAAATTCGTTCATGAAAAGTATTGAATCCCATTTTTGGCGGGCCGTGCACACTTGTATTAAAATAAAACCATTATAACTCCTACAAGGGAGTTATAATAAAATTATTTCCTTATATATCTAATAATACAAAAATATTGACAAAAAGGTTTCCGATTGTGAAAAATTAAATGCTCTTGCTATGTTAACTATATTGTTGAGAAAAACAACAAAATGAAATCCATTCAATAGATATGTGTTTCTAATCGTATTGCAACGTTATGTTGACTAGCTATAATAGCAACTGGCTCCAAAAGGGACCAAAACAATAGTTTCTCCAAAAAAGGATTGTCATTTTCGTGTTATTCACACCAAATACGAGTACATACTTTGGCGAAAGAAAATATTAAAATTTGGTAAGCCCCGAAACCGAACATATCCGCAAACACGCAACCATCTATAAGATGAAGAATTCAAAAACGACAATTTCAAGGAACTTGATCATATTTATTAGGAATACGTTTCGGAGTCCAGATCCATCATCAGTTCGTAAATTTACAAATCGTTATGTCTGCAATAAAAGATAAAGCAAAATGTTGGATACAGTCATTAAAGGAAATCAAGAAAATAAAAATAAAATTAAAACATGTCCCAGAAAAACTAAAATCGACAAGATTACTATTTAGTTACAATTTGTTATGGGTAGGAACTATCAGAATTGTCGAGGGCCGGTTTTCGTTTAAAAATATGTAGCGACTCTAAAATTCTGAGGTCACATGCAGTTGAAGCCGAATCTAAGATTTAGTTGCATTTTACTGCGTGATTACGTACTGCGGAGTGTGAGGAGTAAGCTAATTAGTTCCCCGCGCGGAAGCTTCGACCCCAATGTTCGACCATTCTGTTATAAAAATTTCGTGACGTCATGCCGACGTACGATGATGTGCACTGCACTCAACTGTCTAACTGTTAAAAATAAATCAGAGATCGAGGTTCGCATCTCCATCGGAAGCGTATCCTTGTACCGGAAAAATGAAGCAACCATAAAATTATACAATTCCGGTACAAGGATACGCTTTTGATGGAGAAAGAGCCTTTCTGATTTATTCTTACAGTTGTGTGCAGTGCACATCATCGTACGTCGGCATTACGGCACAAAATTTTTATATCAGAATGGCCGAACATCGGGGTTGAAGCTTCCGCACGGGGAATGAATTCGCACAATTCGTACGTAATCATGCAGTAAAATGCAACGAACCGATATCCTCTGCGGACTTCAAAATCTTAGATTCGGCTTCAACTACATGTGACCTCAGAATTTCAGAGTCGCTACATATTTTTAAACGAAAACTGGCCCCAACAATTCTGACAGTTCCTACCCATCGTAAATTGGAAGTAGATCATGTCGATTTTACTTTCTCTGGGACATGTTTTTTTTTGTTTGTTTTCGTGATTTTCTTTAATGACTGTATCCAACATTTTCTTTTTTCTTTCATTGTAGTCGTAATGAATTTTAATTTTGCGAACTGATGATGGAGCTAGACTCTGAAACGTATTCCTATAGTAAATATGATTAAGTTCATTGGAATTTTCCTCGTTCTTAAATTCATCAAGTTGCGATGAAAGCAACCAACTGACCCGTTCAGATGTATTGAACTATAAGATTGTTCGTGAATTGTTCGAACATCTTAACGTAGAAGAAAAATGCAAGATTCGTAATGAACGGTGATATGCATGCTAAGTTAAAATATATTATTAGCTTCGTAATATTTGGCGATTTACAAGCTAAATTAAAATAGAATTTTCGGCAATTTCTATATTAAATTCACAAAAACTTTCAAATGCACCTTCAACTTTATTAAATTGGTTTGGTTTTTGTTAGCCTGTCACATACTTTAAGATATGGACATTAGGTCAAACTATAAAGGTTTAGTCGTAAAAGTATAAAAGTTTTATGTAGCTACAGGGTTTAACTATTCATTTTACATAGCTTTCAGTTATGACCGTGACTCATCGGGAATTCAAAGTAGTGAATTCAGTTAGCGGGCCTGATTGAACGCTATAATTCAACAGTTAGCTATCTAATTTACTAGGTATGAATAGGCTCTTTATTTGATTACAAATACGCACAGCCCGTCAAAAATTACGGGACTCGATAACTTTCTTGAACAAATTTTCCAAATGTGATGCCCAACAAATGTATTCATCCTAACAGCGCTCGTGATGAAAAATATTTGTGTTCTTGCGCACTGGTGAAACTCGTATCACAGATACGGTCACTATAACTCTCCTCATGAGCGTGACAAAGAAAATGGAAGAAGCGGACTCCAAATAAACCAAGGGTATTATTAGATCGTAGCAGGACCAGCGGAGATGCCATGGACAATGTCATCGTTAAGCTAGGCGGACCCGAGAAAAGATTCTGACAGAATTACCTAACCTGTGCTAACCTAGCCTATCCTAATCTAAGCTAACCTTTCCTATCCTAACAAAACCTATCCTGATAAAATGTCAAATATTTAAATGCATGGAAACGCCATCTTTTAATGTTACACTAAGGAATTCGGTATCCATGATACCGCAAACTCACACAACGCGGACACCAAATAAATATATAAATAAACACACAACGGGTATTATTAGGTTAAATACTTTTATTTTCATGATTTATGACCTTCATTCGAATGATAAAATACGTATTTTTGGAAAGTATCGGTAAAGTATCGGCCAGATTTTGCCGATACCGTTACCGATACCGATACCACTAAAAATGGCCGATACTGCCGATACCGATACCGATACATCGGTACATCACTAGTTTTCAGAGAGTCTTTAAAGTTGAAATGTGAAGCTATTTTATCAATTTTTTATTGAAGGAAAAATAGTTTTAGAGTTCAAATATTTGAGTGCCGCTTTCAAGGTTCTATTTACCTAGGAGACAGATCACACTTAATTAAGAAGTTAACTAACCTCTTAAAAATGAAGAGCTTTATACGTTTTAACGAAGATATTTAATTCGTGCACATTTCCAAGATATTCTGAAAATCTTTAGCGACTTTGGTATGAACACATCATTCCTTACGATTTTTATCCGACACTAATATTACAAGAACGCTTACGAACTCAAGGAAGGCGCAGCGTTCTGGATCTATTTTCAGGTAGCAAATAAACGAGCGAGTTGGAGTGCAGTCCTACCACCAGCAGTAGGATGGATTTCTAGTTCGACTCGCTGTACAGAAGTTGCGCTGTCTCTAACGCAAAAAATACACATCACCGACGCGAACGTTTAGAGACTAATGTACGAATAGATTTTCGAATTAACTAATATGAAAGTAGCAAAAATTTCCAGCCATTTACGAAACTTCAATCCCAGCGGATGGAATTTCATACGTTAAAGAACCTCAAATAATACTGGGGGACGCATCATTATGTTTATTTCGGTTGCCTTGTTCATGTAACATTACGCGTCTACTGTATATTGTTTTGATGGCGGTGCATGCCTGTGACGTACGAGCTCATAACGCAACATGTCTGCAACAATGTGTATTTGTAGGGTGACGCTTCTGTAGCGTTACGTGTCTGTAACGGTCCGTGTCTGTAACGATACGTGTTTGTAACGGTACGTGTCTGTAACGGTACATGTCTGTAACGGTACGTGTCTGTAACGGTACGTGTCTGTAACGGTACGTGTCTGTAACGGTACGTGTCTGTAACGATACGTGTCTGTAACGGTACGTGTCTGTAACGGTACGTGTCTGTAACGGTACGTGTCTGTAACGGTACGTGTCTGTAACGGTACGTGTCTGTAACGGTACGTGTCTGTAACGGTACGTGTCTGTAACGGTACGTGTCTGTAACGGTACGTGTCTGTAACGGTACGTGTCTGTAACGGTACGTGTCTGTAACGGTACGTGTCTGTAACGGTACGTGTCTGTAACGGTACGTGTCTGTAACGGTACGTGTCTGTAACGGTACGTGTCTGTAACGGTACGTGTCTGTAACGGTACGTGTCTGTAACGGTACGTGTCTGTAACGGTACGTGTCTGTAACGGTACGTGTCTGTAACGGTACGTGTCTGTAACGGTACGTGTCTGTAACGGTACGTGTCTGTAACGGTACGTGTCTGTAACGGTACGTGTCTGTAACGGTACGTGTCTGTAACGGTACGTGTCTGTAACGGTACGTGTCTGTAACGGTTCGTGTCTGTAACGGTTCGTGTCTGTAACGGTACGTGTCTGTAACGGTACGTGTCTGTAACGGTACGTGTCTGTAACTGCATGTGTCCCCAATGACGTGCGCCAAATACTAGAATTCCCCTCAACAGCACACACGGTGTTGCCACAAGATTACTTGGAAATAAGAAAAACGCAGAATCCTAATTTCGAAATTTTTAATTCATTCACGAAGCTCATTTGTACCAAAGGAAATATTCAAGCGAAATGATATAATATTTTAATCTGTGCGGCTTTAGAACACTCACTGCGCTTTATCGCATCTTCCTTGCACTCCACGTCTGTTGATTTCGAAAAACAGTTTGAAAGAAATTTGATTCATTCTGACCTATTAATAAATCAGTAATGATACAAAAACAACGAGCTCTCTTCAAGGTACGAAGAAGAGTTACTTTAAATCTTAAATTGAACGATTCTCACGGCAAACTCAAGAAACTCTACTGATTTTCACGGCAGCCCTCAAGTCGAACATGGCTGCTCGCTCCTAGAAACAGGTTGCCAATTTGCAAATATTGGCTATTGAGGAAGCAGGTGAGCGCCCTCTTATAAAACTGTCGGGCTGCTCATTAAGAAATGAGGCATCAAACATGGAGCTGCCGACGCTGGCTGCGGGAGGTCTCGCCGATGAAAGGCCATCGGCCCGCAGCCTGATAACCACCAGCCACGGTGAATAATGAAGGCCGTGATAAGTGCTCAGTCTAACAAGCTTTGCATGAACGATGAGTGTTTGCTGAGGGTATTGACAGCTCGTGGCTCTCACTCCGCGCTAGACATGAGTGAGGGAGAGCGAGGTATTGTCCCGTTCGCGGCATCACTTCGTTGCGGGTACAGATTTGGCTAGTTCATGCTTCGGTATCTGAGCGAACTTTGTCTAGATACGGCGGTTTTCAGATGAGATGAAGGTTTAGCTAACCGGAAGACATTAGACTGTTTTGCGATTTTCATTTTTAAAGCTAGTAGTATATGGTATGGCTGATTCTAATATTTATTTTGAGGCTCATGGAAAAATCGATTTGTAGAGGTGCCTGCAATTTGTTTGTAGTACGATTGTAATTATTGATGCAAATGAGCCCACTTGAGCCAGCACTTTCTTTAGGTGATCAATTTCCATTGAGAAAATGTGTGCATATTTCCTCATTAAAATCAATACTTATATAATAAAACGCCAGATGTCTCATTAAATTTATAAATGAATTTGCATGTTTAATTTGTGCGCAATTTCGCCTATGTTATTACAGTGGGAATCATATTGAATGCATTAAATTGGTTGGTCCGTCTTTCTTTAACTCTCTCAGGATGCCTCATGACCGTATCTTTGATGCGAGTTTTTCCAGTGCTCAAGTACACTAATATTTTAATCGATTTTACTATTATGATGAATGTATTTGTTTGTCATCCACTTCTAAAAGACTTTTCTGAAGACATATCGAATCCCGTAATTTTTGATAGGTCCTGTATAGGCTATACAGTAGTAATGCCTAACGCACGTGCATATTTTACAGATTGACAAATTGCTCATAGTTTTATCATACATTTATAAAACTTAATCTCTGACCATCCTTCTGGTATTTGAACATCAAAAAAATGAGTCCCATCAAGCGTTGCAGAATATAGCTGATTTTTACAATTTGATTAAACCTCAAGGATGTTAGCGAATACCGATAAGCAAAATGCAATTTTCTAAATTGGTCTCAAATTACATTCAGCTTCAGGGAAGTAAGTCAACATTGAGGGCTTCCTCGAGCGCTACTATTCGGCTGCCACTCTAGCCGTATTTGAGACTCTACGTTCGGATTTTGCATCCATCGTATTAGTAACAAGTTGAAATCGAATAGTAAAAGTTTCCCTGGTAGATAAAACCATGACGTGATGAAGCTCGCATCTGACATACGCTCATGAAATACTTTAGGTCGTTGATGAAATCAGGAAGGAATAAATGGTATTATGTATTTGCCGCTTCAATCAAAAAATCTGCTTCTATAATGGGGTACTCCAGAATTTAAATTGAGCTATCTCAGATATTTTTGACGAGGTAGATGCGCTATCTACATTACGAATAAAACGCTATGTGTTTCCATAAATTTGTAAACATACATATTTTTTTGTGCGTAATTTCTCCGATGTTATTACAATGGAAATCTGCTTGCTTGGTTGGTATCACATATACCATTCAAAGGATTTAGAAAACATGGCATCTGGTCATTTTGTTAATAAGTCAAAAACATTGCGTGAAAATTTTATCTGTTGTTAAGAAAATGGTGCTTATCGTGATAAAAAAGATTGAACAAATTTTTCAAAATCTTCTTGACTAACAAAATATTTTAAATAATAATAAGCAGAAGTTGCTTGCTTCGTCGGTGCGTGTGTCTGTGACGTTCTTAAGAATGCTTAAAGACCGTATCTGTGATACGAATTTTACCTGCGCTGAAGTACAAGAAAATTTCAATCGCGGGTACTATTAGGATGGATGTATTTGATAATCTTCGATACCTTGAGACTTTTTGAAAGGAAACAACCGAATCCCGTCACTTTTGACGGGTCATGTGCACTAGTAAAGTAATAGACTCTATCCATTCACGCGAATCACTCCAATCATTCCATAACGCCACAAGAGGATGTTCCCTAGCATGGAATGTGTACCATACGAAAGACAGCAAACCCCATCGAATGGATTCATTTTCTGATGCATACTGTAAATGAAAATGATTTTAAGTGTGACCTGAATTGACTGGAAATTTTTGCAGTAGAAATTTCAATATTTTCATGCTGATTTTTATGAAGCAAGGAACGTTTCAAATCAAATATTATGATTTGTCTAGCTAGAAAGAAAAGATTTTTGTTCCTACATTTGTAGTTGCACACAATGCATGTCAGCTGTTTTTTTTTTGTTTCGATACGTGGTTACTCGTATTCTACTGAAAAAAGTTGAAAGATTAAGCAGATGTGAAAAAATTCATTCATTCAAACATACAATGTTTAGGGTGTCTGCTAAAAAAGTGACCGATTGAAAAATGCTGTCATTTTATAAAATATTAGTGCTACCTAGAATGCTGCAATACGTTTCATTGAAAAGATCAGGATTTAAAATGTTAGTTTATTTCGATAATTTTGCATATTTGGCACACCAGAAAGACAGGAACAATAATTAACATGGGAAGGATTTAAATTAACAATAATAAAACGAAACCAGCAAGAAAATTGTGTGCTGAGACACAGGTAAAAAATTACTGTTGACTTCATTCTCAAAAACCAATCTAATTTAAAACCATATAAAATGAAATGTCATCAATAAATCACACCGCGGAGTAAATATCGGAGGCTACTATTTTCCTGCAGAATAAAAAAAGTTAGGAGTTCTGATCAGACATTGTTCGATAACTTAATATTTAGTGATGGATGCCTCATTTATTTGTAAGATATGACAAATAGACAAAATTATCGAAAACAAAAACAAAAACTTCAAATCCTGCTTTTTTCAATGAAATCTATTTCAGCTTTCTAGCACTAATATTTACTAACTACAGCATTATTAAATCAGCTACTTTTTCATCGGACACCCTGTATTCGAAAAGTACACTTAGAAAACTTGCTATCTTTCAAATAGTGTATTGTACTCCAGGTCGAAGATATCATTTGGCTCTATTGTTGTACGAGGCCCGGGAGTTTCAGTGAACCTTAATTGGGACGGCTGATGATGATACGCTGGACTGTATCTAGGCTACTTCGCACCAGTGTTAATTAACTGAGCTATCGATGCATTGCACGCAGAATGCCACCGAAATCCTCAGCCTTATTCATTAACGTCTAGCAGTTATATTAACAATAACTTCGATGTAATACTACTCAAAAATTGCATCAAATATTCTTTTCGCTTCTTCTTCCCTAAAACAGAACATTTTGGTTTTTCTTAACGTTAAGAATATATCTCAGAAATTTTCAAGGTGTACGCATTCTCAATATATTTCGGTTTATGAATATAGATGACTCCATAGGGTCGGTAAACTTCACTTAATATCAAGAGGGAATAATTGCCTTTGAAAGTTTGAAAACAGAATAATAAACGTATTTCATCAACCTTCAGTCTCTTGCAGCTGTTCGTCATTGATTGGTCAACGCGTCAGCGACCGTGGCCAACTTGACCGCCCATTCATTTGTGTGCGCCGAGTCTCATTCCAAACTTGGGCCGCGATCGTGATCAATTGACGGCCACTTGCTGGACTTGGTGATGGAAGCAACTCGCGGCATCAAAGCTGCTTTTATCAATTAACGATATTATTCCCAGACGCCAGGCAAACAAATGGTGGTATTAGGTGATAAAATTTCCCAGTCAAGTGATCAAGGTCAAAGCGCTGGTCGTCTTGGCAAACGACAAAGCCGGTGATCTGAAGTGGTATCAACTTTGCTGACACGTAACATGATTCCAATGTCTAACATATTGTCCGAGGGTAAGCAAAACAGGTCAAGCAAACTTCATCAAAGAACTGAAATCCTTCAAAGCTATAGTTTGTGCTACAACACTTATTCATGATTATTCAGTTCTAGAGCGTCATTTCAACAATTATTTTTACGAAAGTGGCCTATTGACTAACTTTTTGCCCTGTGTGTATTCTTCTTGACTGAAAAATTCTTCGGTATGTGTATAAATTATATAAATATCCGAAAAAGTTCAGGCAAAAATTATAACAACATGGGTTTTGACAGTGCACAAACTTACAGACTCAAATTCGTACCTATTTTATGCGTAAAAAATTAAAAAGTTACTGAATGTGCTAAAACCGTTGAAAAGGTGCGAAAAACAAAAGCACAAATTTATTTAAATTTCGTGGGCACCAGAACGAGTGTAAGGTTCTCTTCAGTATTTTCCGTTAATTGTACAGAAATATATGTTCCATACAGATTCATAAAGGTTTCATTTTCATCTTCCCCCGGCGAAGAGAACAGTCTTGACTTTCGCTCAAATGGCTGCCGTTTGAGGCCACTGCTCACAATATCAGGAACTCACTCAACGGCTCGCAATTGATGGACACTCGAAATCATTTAGTACTTCGTAAATCAAGAGACCGCGTGTCAACTGGACTGAAATTGAAATGATTATTGAACACGCGCTCACCACCAGTAAAATGATGGTTCTTAACGTTGTATCATTTATAGAGTTGTCCAGAGCAGAAGATGTTGTTATCCGATATTTCAAATATCATAAAAAACAAATACACTACACACTATTTGGCGTATTACAAAAAGCTTCACTAATTATGTGATATAGAACACAAAATATACGGTGAAGACTATAGGCTGCTAAATTTTCCCTTCTGCAGCCAGAATTCTCGAATGTAAAATGTTCCCAAATAATATTTTTTATAGGAAGCGCCCGGCAGGCTGCAGGGCTCCCAGCTACTGAGTGATCTTTACAGTTAACTAAATTAAACTACATTTGATAATTTTGTCTTAAATAAACTGCTATCTGGTGAGCCTCAGAGCGGCACACTCACCTGCTGGCGGAGTGGGCGTACAGGGCGGAAGGAGTGCCATGGGTAAGCCTCGTGTTCGTCACAATGCCTGTGCTTTTCCCTGCAAAAGAGAAAGTTAATCACTATTTGTTCACTCTAACACACCAGGAATGTCGTCTTCATCAGGGCAGATGATCGTAACTGCGCATGTTAAGAAATCTGCGGAGCTAGCAGAAAGTAAGTCTTCTTCACAGGTAACAGAGAGCAGGCTGTATATTTGGAAGATTATACGTGCCTGTACGTCGGATAGTAATGCAGTCATAGACGCCAGGAAACACTGCCTGATTACTCAGAGTAGCACGAGTGAAGCGGATGAAGATGACGGCTTTAACTCCATACCAACCGTTTCCGAGGTTCGGTGTGCGACACAGTTTTTTAACGCTCAAAACATAACATCGATCGCTATCCATTGTTAACTGTGTCAATGGACATGAGCGAGGAGAATAATGCGTCTCTGGTGCGGGAAATTCTCAGAAGGCCGGCCAAATGAGCATGATAAGGAGCGCAGTGAGCAGCCATCCCTCATTGCAGAATATAACTTGCATTGTATGGTAAGAAAATTCAACATTGCATTGCAAACTTTTGAATCAAGTGCAGATGCACAATGTGGAGAACGGTCGTTTATCGATACAGGAACTCAGATGCCATTTCCTCATTAGCTATAGACTTAGTCAGTATTACTAGGTAACACAGTGAGGTAGAAGTTCAGTTATTCGTCGAAGACTAGTACCCATCACGCACCGGGGGCAGAATTCTCCGACACAGGTATACAGATGTGGATTTCATGGCTTGACAAATGGTGTCTCAATTCTGGGATGGAAAATGTGGAAAAAAGTGTCATTCCTGTTGTCTTTGTCACACTAAAATTTGTCCGTGAAATTGAGCTTGATTTCTGCTGACGAACTGGGGAATTTGATTTTCTGGATGCTCCTAGTAGTTCATTTACGTCTTAATAAATGATGTTATATCACCAAAGATTTTCAAAAACTCTTCCAGAGTTTTAAAGTTTTACTAAGCATACTATAGATCCCTTAGGGTCAAGTTGATTTTAACACTGCATTTTTCATATAAAAATTTATTGATAATTTTGCAGTTTATGAGCTAAAAACAGTTTAAAAATTATTGAAAAGACTGCCTACAAAACTTGCAGCGAGGTTAAAAGAAAATTTCTCTCGAACAACGAAAATTTCTGACAAACTGTATTTACAATACCACGAGTGAAATTATTTTAAATAGGATGAAAAGAAACGTAAATTTTTAAATACGTCCAAGCAAAGATAAAAAATTGCCAGTAATTCAGGACAAGAAGTTGAATTTCTGCTTATCATTCCTTCGACCAGAAATTAGGCGCGAGGGATCATGGAACCCGTTCATCTCTGAGTTGGTTAACTCTGAGGGCATGAACACTTCAGATCATAATTACTGTTGTGGGAATGTTCTACATAGATCATCTGCTTAGACTAAGCATTCCAACAACAAGAATTCTGATCTGAAGTGTTGATGCTCTTTTCCTTTGATCGGGAATGTTTAGTGAACAAAGCGTGAGATACCTGTCCGGCAGTAACACACGTGAATTGCCCCAACGACCACTACAATGAGTGAAGGCTACCGTCTTGTGTGCCACTGGAGATTATGGAGTGTGGGACCCTTGTTTTTTTCGAAATAAATCCCAGTTTTCTCTCCTCGAAAGTTGTTGAATTTTTCACAAATACAGATCATGATTGTGATTAACGTTCCTATCAACGTTCACTCGAAATCCAGCGTGACATGTTTCCATGTCAAGTATCGAAAATATGAACACAAAATTAATATTGTAGGGAACAAGATTTAAAAGAATTTGGAAAACTTCCGAAAAAGATGCAAGAACTGTCAACAAGGGCTGTTTAAGACCAATATAGTATGGTTTTTAAAACCTTTTCGAATATGATTTTATTTACTGTGCATTTCAGTTTCCTAAAAATTTTTCTTATAATGTTAAAAGTTCCTCTTCTGTTAATTTTTGAAATCACAGTAGCACCTCATCCTATTCTTGTGAATTTAATTTTTGGTAAATAGTAATTTGGAAGGCTACATTCATAACAAATTGTATCCTCAATACAGCTTGAGTGAAGGTTAAATTTTGCTGTTTTTGATTACTAAAATTGGGATTGTAAATTTTAATCCTTGTTACCACACAAAGCATGATCTTAATTTTACCCTATGTTATTAGTTAAAGCAGAACATGGACAGTGACCGAAAAGCATTCACACGTACAATCAAAGGCTCTTTGAGCTTCTTGCGTATATATAAACAGCTACATTAAACTTCACTCACTCAATCCGTTGAGGTTTTCTAATAACATATAACTTCTAATCATGAAATGGGTCTTTGATCACACTCTTCGCGAAGGTATTATTAACTCAGTATCAATTGACACACGTTTTAAATTACTTGCTGAACAAAATGGTGTGAAAAATATTTGTCAAACTGAACATTCGTAACAAACCGTTGCCAGAATACAGAGAGTGGGCTTAAAAAAATTGAATTAACTTTCATCAAGAAAACAGAACTTTTCCGGTACGGAAATTAAGTTGAATTGTCAGTAAATTTATTTCTAAAAACAGGGTACTTAGTCCTATGCTGCCACTGAAAGCACAGGGTGGACAGTGACAGTCATGGAACTAAGCATGCATGCGTAAAAAGCAATAAGACTAATTAGTTTTTCACGTTTACTAGACTGAAGTTTTCGGTCACGTTATTCATGCAGAGTTAAGCAAGAAGGAAAGAGCTATGGTAAAGGTTTTTAAATTGGAAGAGAATAATGGTCCAAGAAAAAATTTATTCCACAGCAAAGTACACTGAATGTATATTTCTGCACAATACACAAGAATAGGGTGAGAAGAATTATGAATCTTTCGGTCGGAGTTAGAAGTTTAACATTCTTAGGTAAACAATTATGATCTGCAGTGTTAGAGCGCTCTTCCATTTATCGGAAATGTTTAGTAAATAAAACTTTCGAAGCTTATCTGACAATCCCCATAAATTGCACCAACGTCCACAGCTGTTTGCAGAGTTTACGCTCTGGAGTGTTATGGGAGATTTCAGTACGTAGAATTAGTTTTCCCCCTTAGAGAGCATTTCGGCAACGGATCTAGAACATTCAACTCGAAATGCTTGGGAGTTTTCTCCGTCCAGAGGTGGTCGAATTCCTCACCGATCATATTCTGACAGTTTACGATTGCAACAAGATTGTGTAACATCGCTTACCTCTCGACGTTCATTCGGAATGCTGCGTGACATGTTTCCAGGTCAAATATCGGAGATCTAAAGGCAACAACAGCTCGCGAAATCAATTCTCCACGAGGCAAGATTTGATTGGTTGTGGAGGAATTCCGAGAAACTTTTGAACTGTGTCGATATCGAAGGTGGCCACTTGAGTAACAATAACAAAATAACTTATCATCAAATTTTTCTGTGATTTAGTACACTATGCACTTCAGTTTTTCTTTTATAATTTTACATTTTTTTAAATAAAACAGTAAAATCACTGCAGTGTTTCCCAGTTCTTGCTGAACTAATTTGTGGGAAACATAATTTAAGAGATGGACATTTATAACAGATTGTCTCCATAATACAGCCGTAAGAAGAGGTGATGTTTTTGTATTGCGTTGGTACGAAAAGCAGGGTAGTGATTTTTATCTTCTTACTGCCAAAAGCTTAGAGTGGACGGTGGCTTACGCGTATACGAGCGTTTTAGCAGACATATACAAGGCCATAAGAATATTATTAGTATCATCTACAATATAAGAACACTCGGGACTCTTTGGGTAAAGTCGCTTATGTGAGGTTCAGCAAAGATGAAGCATCTACGGTAAAGGTTTTTAATTTGAGTTTAATTACAATAAAAAAACTAAAACACTTGTAAAGCACATGGACGGCAATAAGTACAGGGAATTATGTGAGAGGATTGATGCAACCCAGTTAATCTCTGTGTGGTAACAAGATCTACAAATTTCCTGCAATGAAATCTACAGTGATGAAGCCCACTTTCATATACCGAGAATGCTTTGTAAACAAAGCTTCTGTAACAGGTCTGGCCGACACCACCATCATCAATTGTGACAACGATGTAATCTGTGAAAGTTACTGCGTGGAATGTTTGGGGAGATTTCCGGGTGTGGAGTTATTTAAAAAAAATAGTTTTTTGTGACTGATCTCGACCTACTACTCTGAAATGCTTGGGAGTTTTCTGTATCCAAGGGTTATCGAATTCCTCGCCGATCATGATCGTGGCAATATCTGGTTCTAACAAAATTTCACAACATTGCACCCCACTCGACTTCCACTCAGAATCCTGAGCGACTATATAGTTTTCATGTTATGTATTCAAGATCAAAATCCAGTAATTACTCACGAAACCAATGTTCAATGCGATATGACTCAAAGGACGACGACGAACTTCCATAAACGACGTCAAAGCTGCGTCGACATTCACGGTCACAGCCAAAGTGATAAAATCTCATTCAGTGCAATAAATGTTTTTTCAAAGTTTCTTCTTGAATCAATGCTACTTTCTCTTTCATTAAGCTCATCGTATTCTCGCTTAATGTTATATTAATTTTCAGGATTAATTTTCTTCAAAATATTCACCTTTGTTACAAGTCGTATTCGCCACGCAGCGAAAAGTATGCGCATCACTAATAAAAGCAGGGGAGTGAATTGTGTCGTGCATTATTTCTGAAAATTGGTTGTTAAATTTTACCCTTTAATGTTACCGAAAGAAGAGAGTGGACAAAGATGCACTAGAATACAAAATTTCAAGCCTTCAAGCATACTTATATAGAAACAAATAAGGCAGTCATAATGTTAGAAGTATTTAGATATAGAGAAATTTTTGAATAATAGTGAATCTTTTAGCTCATTGAACTCGAGCTGTTTTCAAAATAAAATTGCACAAGCGTTGTTCATTCAATTTGTTAATAGAGTACACGAAAAACATTAGGATATAGAATGAAATTAATTTTTATTTTTCTTCAAAGGTACTCGCGTTTCAAAACATTGAAACAAAGGATTTTTAAAATTAAATTTATGCAAAGGCGAGAGTAGGGAAATGTCTGGTAGAATTAGGATCTCCTGGTGCTCAGGGAATTTAAAAAAGGCTAGAATAACAGGCTCAGATATCTTGACCACAGCCTCTAACGTGAAATACAAATTCTTTATACAACCAACTTTCTGCTCCTAATATTACACCACAATCTCAGTACATCCTATTTCTAATCCCTCGCACACAAGAACTTTTAAGTCATCTTCTAACACATTACTATTGTTACTATTATCACTATTACTATAATAATTTGCCCCTTAAAATCACCGATATTCACAATTTTGACAACTTAGAGCATTAACAATGATTTATTATTATTATTATTTTGATTTTAAAACTCCAACTCTACTAAACTTTTAATGCTATTACTATTACGATAAAACACTCCTACTTAAAACCACGGTAGCTACAACGGGAGTGATTTGAGCACTGCTACCCTCCATAGACGCAACTGAACACGAGACCCACCGTGTTTCTGTGCCCAGTCGATGAGGGACGGCACCTGCGCGTTGAAGGTCTCGAGGCACTCCTCGAACTTGACGCGGTGGTCCACTCCCACGGTGTTGACGTTCGCCTTCACGCCGCACATGAGGGCGGTGGCGCAGCCCGTGCTGTCGCCTATCTGAGAGTCCGTCGTGTACGTCTGAAGGCGGGAAAGAAGCAAAAAATCACCTTTCTTCAAGGTCTTAAAGAGGCATTTAAGAACTTTTTTTCAAGAACTTAAAGAAACGTTCACTTTCCCCGTGTTGTTGACGTTTGCAATACATGAGGGGTTTAAGGCATCTTGAAGCGTTGCGTATCTGAGCCTGCACGACGCATGCTCCCTGTGGGTCGGGCAAGGAGAGCTGAAAGCTGTTTACCCATTTATGATTAAACAAGCCGCTTGTGTAACCTCATAGCACTCGAGAGAGCGTTTTCTATTTGAAGTTCTGTTTGGGGTTTAAATGAAATGCTGAATGGCGGAAACTGCAACTGTATGAACTCACAGTAATCTTAAATGTATTGTCGCACGACACACTGCGCTACGGTGACGTTCGTGACTTCGTTTATTCTTTTATTTATAGCCATACGCATGATTGTTGGCACCGTTTTCTTTAAAATAAAAAAGCACCACATGTTGTCAACACAGTGTTAAGTCCAGGATTAAATATTAGCAAAGTCGTAGAAGTTTTACGGTAAATAGAGATCAAATAAAATAACTCCTCGTAACTTGGTTCTTTCATCTGCAAAACGAACAGGTCTCGTACATAGGACAACATTAGCAAATGGCTTGTACTGAAATGGCTCGTACATACATAGGTTCGCACAGGCCTGCACGTTTGAATTTTTTGAGAAAGAACATAAGCTATGATCTGGCTTTATAAAAAGGTCAATTACCGACAGTACCTTGATAGGCCACGAAAATTTCTTTGAATCAAACGAACTCCTCAATCAAAATATTCGATATCAGCGAAACATGATGACTGTTTCCAATAAAATAATTCTCTAACATTGTTTTATTTCTGTGCTCATTTGGTAAGTAAACATTATCAGTTGAATTTAAAGGCTTAGCCGAACACTCGCTTATATATGATCACAGAATTAGCGCTAAGTTATTTCCTTCGAAGTAAAGTTTGGTTTCCTGACCTGCAGTTGCAGTGAATGCGTGACCAGAATTTATGCGGCTGAACTAATGCTCCGAACATCATTTGAGGAGCGGCCGAAACTAAACATTGCGTTCTCGTCAAAAGTAGACTCGCGAAAAGAATAATGAGTGGCGTACAAATATCAACCGGTTAGGACGCGGTAGGCGTCAGTCGGAGAGTTCTAAAATCGACTATAAAACTTGGTGCATGAAAAAATAGAGGGAATGAAAAATGGACTAGCCAGAGGAAGAGCGAGCTTTGAATGATGGCGAGGTTTCGAAGAAAATAAATGGGAAGTGTGATGAATGCAGGGGGGTTTCCTAGTCAGGATCCTAAACTTTTATTATTCTGAATGTGTTTTGATGATCAGTATAAGGAACCTATAGTACTGCAGTATCGATTTACCCTAATATGATCAATCTTGATGTTTGGCTTACCACTCAATGAGGCCATCATTTATTACAACTATACGGATGCACACCTTCAAAAAGAAAAGTTACTAATTAGAGGTTCTTCTTGAATAAATAGTGAGCCAGTATAACCACTCAGTCCCTCACCCACTTACAATTTCGAGTATTTCAAAGTACTGTAAAGCGTCTCCGAACACAAATGACTACTTATGTTGGCAGAACTTGTAAATTCATTTCAACATTAACGAGCTCCTCACAGATGAATTTCATTTTCTTGTGTTATGTTCGGCGAACGAAACTCCCGAACAATTTCCGAGAGCAGAGCAAATGTGAAGTCCGATTTCGGACGCCATCTCCCCTCATACACCAGCCTGAAATTCGTACGAGAAATTGGAATTACTTCAAAGACTTGCAAATTGAATGTTACTCGTTTCACTTGAACAATGTAATTACGAATCAGAAATGCTTTCGGAAATTTCGAGTTGCGATACTTCAGGAGAAATAAAAACTTAATTTGTTAGCTGAATTTGTTAACAAATTAATTTTGGACTGAAACTTTTCGCGGACGCATTCATGTGCACTGAAATAAATTAGGCGGAATAAATTGCAAACTTAATTACTGGTGGAACCTCGCTGGAGCGGTGTTTCTTCATGTCTTCTAAACAAAATTTTTACATATAGTTAGACCATGCGAAATTCTGTGAGAAACTGCATTTTTTCAATTATGTATTTGACGTATTTAGTCTCCAATGAAATAATTTAAAATGAAGACAAAAAGTGCGTATACATCGTGACAATAAATGATTCAACTTTAATATATTCAAGTTCTACCCGGTATAAGCTCGTAATTAAGTGGACTGATTGCAAGAAAAATTCAAATTGTTTGAGCAGGTTTAAATGTTAATAATACTCGCAGCGTAAAATATCAACGGTCTAAATAAATTCGAGGTATTGCCACACGGTCTACAAATGACTCATTGCATTAAATTTCACCTCCGCATCTCCTGCGCGACCCTCATATTTCTCCTCCAATTATACTTCCCTTGATGAGTGGGGCCCGCCTTCCCTGACAGGGAGTCATTTTAATAAAGCTTCGCTGTATAATTAGAGTCCATTTTCAATATCGCTGTGGTCACACAATACAATTTGTGAAATATTTGCGCCGTGATATGTGTTCGCTCGAAACTCACATGGGCAGGAAAACTTTTGCCTCTTGCATTACCTGCTGCTCTCACGTCACGCTCTATATTGAAGAATACAAGTGCATTTTCTTTATCGGTTTTCGCCATCTTCACCGGAACATTCATTGCTGCCACCACTATGCATTGTATTTAGAGTGAACGTTAAAATATACCGTTGAGTTCATTTTTCAAACCCTCACTCTATTTGATTTCATCGTTGCATTCCATTCGCTTCTTTTCATTGTTCAATTTCATTGGTACATTTCATTAATTTGATTCTTTTCTTTATTCAATTTAATTGTTATAATCCATTAGATTCTTTTTATTGTTCAATTTCACTGTTCCATTTTATTTGATTCTATTGTTAAATTTTAATTAAATAATGAAAACAGAAGGAAAATTGGACGATTTAGAAAGAAACGATGCAACTTCAGAGGCTATGGTATGTAATGATTAAGAGTTTCTCATATCGATGGGAAATGAAACCATTTGAGCAAGTTCGTTTCACTTACTTTTAAACGTGGAAGAGAAACGTAAACGCTTAAGCTAGGCGGAACTTAAAAACTTGTTTCCAAGTTACAAAGAAGAGCGAAACTTTTTTCCTTGAACTGGGGAGATTGTGATGAAATGCGGAGATAAGCAAACGTTAGAACGCAATCAAAATTTGCGTTGATGCAAAAATAGAGCGCGGTGAAATTGAGTGCCACTCATTGATCTCGGTGAGGGACGTGGTGAAATGTGCACCCATCCCACCGCCACCTCTCCCGCTGACGATGGTATCGAATCTCCAAGAATAAAAAGCAGCTTTGCATTGAAACTGAACATGATGGAATTAAATTTTTGCGTACGCTCAACATACGTACTTCCGGACATGTGTTTAAACGGATAGTCCATTGAGTTTTAATTTTACTTTAAAAAAATTTAACATCAATAACCTTACGTGTACATGATTTCTGAGGAAATAAATATAACCACTCACAGTATTATTAAGGGATCATAATTAAGTGAAGCCCTGTAAATTTATCCTAAGATATCAAATAGTCATTTTTCAACAGCGAAACTAAGCAATGTAAGTATCCAATCAATACATTTGGTAATGATGTTCATGATATTAAAACCATAAGATATGGCTTCCAGATTTTCCGAACGATGATAAAAACTTCGAACATAAATTAAAAAAGAAAATCAAAATAACTCCCACACGATAATCAGTTCAACGTTTAGTCTAGCAAAACAATTAATTAACTCGTCGCAGAAAAATACAATACCCTTTCGCCAAGAATTATTTTTGGGCATCTGTAAATTCCTGAAAAGCCGAAGACGAGGGATCATTTCATTTTCTTCAGTCCGACAGGCTAAAAATGAATTTCTTCCACAGTGTTTATTCGCTTTCGAACATAACTAATTATAAAGACAAACAAATGATCGAGCTTGAAGAAACTTTCAGTAGTTTACGAAATAAAAATACCAAACACAGAAATTCAGCGTTATATTTTTATACCTCAGAAAAGCTGAATGTTTCATCGAAACTGTTAGCGTCACTACACACAAATGAGCTACCACGCCCACCCGTACTTGGGAATTTGAACATTCAAAATACAACTTTTCTGTCATAACTCCTATATGTCTGAAAACCCACCCTGAAGTGAGTCGTATTTCATTTCAAGTTCATCACGTGTTAAATTAAGACGAAATTCACAAACATTTCTTTATGGGAAATTACAGCACGTAATTAAATAGAAAGATGCAATGTAATAAATTCAAATAGTGTCAAAAACATGAAACATAACTGACATAAGTGTCTGCCACCAAACCAGCGCCATCGCTGGAATACTTTTTTTCTAATATTGCTTGTAGCACATGCGTTGCTAAAGTGACCGGAGGTATATGAACAGGATCCCCGGAGGTTTATGAACAGGATCCCCGAATTTTGGCGAATTAGAGACACTTTCAAACGGATTTCGTATCAATTAAGTTCAGCGTTTGCTCTTACTATTAAATACGATGGTATGTAGTTTCATGCCCACACTGAGCTGTAGCTCTGCTTTATCTATAAAATGGAGAAACCGAACACAAATTACAAGTACAAATGCAGGAATCGAACAACATTATTTCATTTCAGGATTCCAAAAAGGGGTGCACTGAACAAAGTCTGCGAACTAAAGCTTTTGGCAAATTCCTTTTTTTATGATTAGCGAAGTAGCCCCTTACTAAATGCAAGCCTTCATCTGAGGCTTCATTCTAGATAATGATTCAAAATATGCTGACATAGCTTCCATCGTATTGAAGTTATGCCACCACACGACCGACAAAAAAACCTTGATTTATTTTTTCAGTTCAAAACTTTCGACGCGTAATCAAAGTTCTTATGTTTGAAGAACTTGCAACAAAAGTTGGTGACGTCGAAAGCCATTGCTGCGAGGGAGGATATGCAATTCCGTGCATCAAATATCCCAGGGCAAAAAATATAAAAACTTCCTTGCCAAAGGGCGGGGGCATCAAACAGTCGAAGTTCAAGATTCAAGGAAGTTTTCTTAGAGTACCTCATCTCGTTCTTGCATGGAGGGCGCTGAGAGCTGTCTAGCGTTCGGGCGTCGAGCCAGTGAGCCTGAATGTCAAAATGATATCAGTCTACGATGAATCTGCCTTTATTTTGACATGGCATGTTATATTTTATTCAAATGAAATGATAGTGTCAAAAATGGTGGCAAGCCTGAAAAATTGTTTGAAAGATCACGAGAAAGAGAATATTTTGAAGGAATTGAGCCTGCAATACATGCTTGAAGCGTTGGTCCATGATGCGTCCAGAGACTGACGCTTATGAGAAATATGGTATTATTGAGACAAGATACGATGCAAAATTTGTCTCAGTATATAAACATTCTGACATTTCTTACCGAAATGACAAATGAAAATTCTACATGCAATTCGTAGTGTAAAATATAATAATTGTATAGACAAATGGCGACTTTATTGCCAATGAGTCGAACAGATTACTTCCATATTGCAGGGTCTACTTCGCAGCCTACTGCTTTTCATATTTACGGAGGCAATAACTCATCACTCTTACTCATATTAATGGAGCCTCAACGAAGCTACAATTCAACTATCAATCCGGAATTTCACCTAAGGTGTGAAACAATCCCTTCCGCCACCGATACAATGAGCATAACAAAAAAAGTTATTCTTCATAATAGAGCCAGAGAATGAGAAGGCCACTGTAAACACCATGCGCACGACATTAGTCAGTTACCATCTTAGTTTTAAATGCTCAGATAACTGTCCTGCTTCCACTGTCAGTATCCTCATTACGTGATTCGAAAGGCCATCCAGCAAGAACTTGTAGTCCACTAAACTCTAATCCAGTGTTATTCACTAATTTTTACAAGAGAGCCACTTCGGTTAAACGCATTGATTGAGAGCTGCAGCTACTGCACGGTAGCGTATATTATATAAATGAAATATTAATTAATTAATTTCTACATTTTTCAAGAGCCGCGCAATCAGTACCATTGCTTTAATCCGTGGTGTGCGGGCCCTCACTTCAGGTCCGGAGAGTTGGGAGTTCACCGCTGCAGTAAAAGGTCGTCCCAGGTTCTCGTCCCAGTCTTCCGCACGGCTCGTCTGGCCACCGTCAAACCCATTTATAATGTCATAATGATATTCTCTATAGCTTTCCACGTTAGCACTTCAATACTGCACGTCTGTCTACTGCACTTGCTGTTAATATATTAACGAGGCCCCTAAGACTTTCACTCTTTGCAGTAGTAAGATACATTGAATAAGCTTCATCCGATGCCGACTGACTGCCTTGAAATTTAAAACTGAAAAAAAATGAACTCACAGAAAATAGGCGGAGGGTTATTCTGAATCTTTACTTTTGAAATTTTGTCCCTCATGTCTCCTTTCATACAAATGTGCTGCGTACTGGATTTAAAGAACAATTAGTATCAATGTAAATAGGGCACAACATCGACACTTGTATACCTTTAAACATTCAAAAGTTAATATCGTGTAATATTCAACATTCATTCTAGCATTAATAAACATTCCACACGAAGACCATTTATCCAGAACATTTCTATCCCTCGACAATTTGGATACGGGTAACTTTTCGTCCATGGAATCTCATTAATTTGTATATAAATGGCATTTGTTGCTCAGTTGGCTACAGTCACTTTACTAAAAAAAGTAACATGTTTCGCAAGATCTATTACGTTTTCACGCTCAAACAACGAAAGTGGACGCAGACTCACAGACGGTGTGTTGTTTTGCAAAAGATATCGGAAAGTGAGGCGTATTCATTTTGTACCTTCAAACGTAGGATCACAGCTTTGAGACGCCTCGACAGCACTGCAAAGACTTCATTGAGCAACGAGCACGATGTTTCTTCGAGAAAAAGAAGTTCCATATCGCACTAACACTGAAACTCAACCACAAGAATATTGATCAGCCAATTTCAATGACTTTCATCATGAACAGTTCGCTCATACGTTCATAAATATCAGGAGGTAGGAGGTAAAAACGATAATTTGCTGCCTAAAGATTATTGTTGCCAGGTCGGGGCTTCGTGCTTCGTCGGTGAAAATATCGCCACGCAACAGAGTAACCTGCATGAGTTTTCGTCACGCTTCAGATATCTTACTGCGGAAAAAAGTTATTTTCAAGATTTATGTTTCCACCGTACATACAATTGCAAGAATAATGATGGAGTTAAGCAAGAAAAATGAACCTTTTCTTTCCGTGGTCAAGAGTATTTTAATATTTTACTTTAGTTAATCTTGAAGAAACAGTTATTTCATTACTTTTTCCAATCATTAATTGGGCCTTGACAGCGTGCCATCATTGCACTGCATACATATAACGCGTAGCGACTAATAAATTTACCAGTCATCGACAAGTCTAAAACTAGCTGAGAAGCGACCTGACATTGGCAGGCTTCATGATCACCGTGACTACGCTCCCATTGCTCAGCAAAGCTGCTTCAACCATGTAAGATCATAAAGTAGAAGTAACTGCGTTGTTTGACATGCTACACCTGCAGACGCGATCTGATTTCAAGTGTGTTCTCTCATCTGACTTGCCCAAATATTTGGCTGCGCTCAAATTCAGTAAGCCACACTACCCGGCCTATATAGAGCGTAAGATTAGAGCAGTGAGCGATTCTCTGAATACGGTGCAAGGGTTGTTCCCTGGTGTGTTTTCAACGTCTTCTCAGGTGTATAGATACGAGCAGCAGGTAAATTACCTAGTGATGAACGAATAACAGCATTTATCTCATTCTTTCGACTCCCAAAAGTCAACTAAAAGGATTCAATTGCCCCTGCAATTTATTACATCTTCAACTTAATTTAAAAACGAATGCATAAATGAAGAGGAACATTTATATTTGATGATAATTTCCGAAGCAAGTTTTTTGCATGCATCCATTGAAGAGCGCTTGGGAGCAGAAATTTGAAAAGGTTCTTGGAGTACATTATGCAGTCCATTACCAATGCAACTGCTTCCACGTTTTGGATACGAAGCTCATCCATCACACAGCAGCGGCTCTTGTCATGTAAAGGCAATGTTTGATGTTTCGAGAGAAGCATCAGGAACCGAGAGATTATTATTGCTTTTATTTTAAAGCTGCAGGTTACAACGCGGCGGCGCTTGTTACTCCAGCCAAAGTTGGCAGCTCTCTTTCATGTCTCTCAAGTTTCTGAAAGAAACTCGTGAAAGCAGCTTCTTTATAAACTGGCCTTAGAAAAATGAGGACACTAATTCAATGAAAATTTTCTTTACAAAACGACATGATGTTCAGAAGTTCAGCTAAAAATGTTCTCGTTCAATTTTAAAGTTCCTTAAAAGTTTCATTTTAGGTTTTTTAAATCACGAGTTCCCCGCTTTAGAGATCTCAATTTAAAGAATGACTCTTGAACTCAAAGGTTCAAACCACTCTGCGCGCTTGTGATCCTACAAAATGTCGCTGACAATGCTCTCGTCGTAGGGGCGAGCACAAGTGCTGTGAGTCTCTTCGTTTAGTAAGGTCATTATCCTCCTTCTAAAATTGCCCTTTTCTGCGCATAAAATGAAACAGCCTTTAAGCAGAAAAGATAAATAAATATCCCTAGCTTTAAGTTCGAAAAACATACGTGTAGTGTATGTATACAGACACTGCACGTATGCTTTTTATTGTTTCTCTCTCTATATCAATCGACCTGCACATCTTATCATTCCGCACTTTTTTATAATTCTTCAGCCCTTAGTATTCTGCATGATTCTTCATAATGGTACATGGTTTCTCATTATTCTGCGCAACTTCTTATCACTTTTCACAGCTTTTCAACATTCTGCACTGTTTCTCATATTTTTCCACCTTTTTTTATCACTCTGCACTACTGTTTAGCATTTTGCATGCTTCTTAACGCTGAACGCAACATTTTACAATTCCGCTTCGCTTCTTATCTTTCTGCACTGTTCTTAACACTGAACGCTGCTTTTTACCATTCCGCATAGCTTCTCAGCATTGCGCACTGTTCTTAACACTGAACGCGATTTTTTATCATTCCGCATAGCTTCTCATCATTGTGCGCAGTTTCTTTTCCATGTTTCCCGATACTAATTGCCCCCGGTATCCGCCGCCGCTCGCATCGCGAGGAGCTCATACATCGCAGCCCTGCCATCGCTATCCCCGCTCCCCTCATGTCACTCCGAGCTAATTAACTCGCAGATGCTCGTAAATTTCCTAAGAAAATTCTATCAAGTGAAAAGAAAATCTTTACTCGGAAGATTAGCGAGCCACAGTCGCAGGTTTGCTCACAACTAAAGCAAACCTCGCGTCAACTCTCAAGAATTTGGCCCATTAAGTTTTAAAGATGGCGTGAGGCTTGGAATTTAAGCTTGACGCTGCGCAGAAATAAAGTGGTTTCTGATTTCTTTGAAAAGATTTTATCACTCTGGCTTATTTGTTTATTAAAGAACTGTTCGACTTCGCGCCCGGACGTTGCTATAGCGTTTAAGGGTTCTGCACTTGGTTGGCTGCTAAATACTGAAGTGAAAAAATTATGTCACCTGAACAGGAAATAATTCATTTTTAGGCGCGTAAAAAACGTAGCGTTTGGCCTTGCCTTACACAGAAAATGCTTCCCTTGCGTGGAATTTAAGAACAACTTGACTTAACTCTCAATGAAAGAGAGATATGCTAAAAAAATATTATGCTCACAACAATGTAGTCGAGGAAGCTAATCCCTTCAATTTAGCCCTATCATGCTTGATTGGTCTCGAGTACAGAGCGTAAAAATGAAGGTGCATCAAAGGGAAGTAAGAACGGGTAAACGGATTACTTTTACGCTCAATTAAGAAAATAACTTAACCCTATCAATGAAAGACTGAAAGGAAATAATGCTAGATTCACTCAAAGTACTCCAAAACCCACGCAAAATATATATATATATATTTATATATATAGTTTTTCTGTCAGAGAGAAGAGACCCTGCATTGCAATTCTTTGTGGCATCTATGCATGCAACGATAGTAAATCTTAAGACGAAAGAAAACAATAACTAATAAAATGTTTAGGTAGTTTCGCTTGGCATATCCACGTTTCGCTCTACGTATCAGCTTTTCGCTCGACAAATGAACATTGAGCTTGACATATCCATCCACGTATTTTTGACTCTACGTATTAGCGTTTTGCTAGACATATGAATATTTCGCTTGTCACATTAACCTTTCACTTGACGTATCAGCATTTCGCTAAACATATCAACGTTTCGCTTGAGTTATCAACGTTTCGCCCGACATCGAAACGTTTCATCTGAGAACAGAACACCAATTCTCTCACCAGGATATGTTTGCAGCCTCCTTCTTCTATACAAGTTTGATCACTGCTACGAAGAGAGAACCAAATTTCGATGCGTCACTTGACTGAAACGATTTACAGTATCTTTACAATCAGGGAGGTCAGCAGTTCATTGACCGCATACACCTATGTTTCGGAGAGCCAAGCCGTCGACAGCTGAGCGAATGCATGCTTTTTGATTACTTTGGCATGCAATCATTCCCAACCCGTATTCCAGTGCTTCAATAAACGAATGAAAATTTGAGTGAGTGACTTATGAATGCGAATTTGGACAACTCCGTACTCGATAACATGTGAACTTCTCTTTTTTTATTGTTTTCTATGCTTTTTTCAAGCGCGTGCAGATTTAGCAGATAATGAAAAAAGATAGCTATAATTCTCAAGAATCTTTGTTAACGCAATAATGCCTCGATTCAGCATCAATTTGATAAATGTAGCATTCCTCTTCAATAGGAAATGTTTTTACCACGCATCGGTCGCGATGTTCGCTGCGCGGTAACATCTGGGAGATATTTTATTTATTCCTGAGATATGAATAGCATGTTCAACTGAGACAGAACCTTTCCACATAATTATACTCTGGAGCTTATTCTATATCGTACTAATGCGTTTACTTATCTTAGTAGCATATCACGTTATAATAAAAATGTCAGTTGATTTACATGAAAATTAAATATTTCATGTAACTACTTCGTCGTAGACTAGATTGAGATTGAACTAAACTTTGGAGAAGTGGTTAGCTTGCAGACGATGCCTGCATGATAGTCTTTTCTACGACATCGGACACTATTAAATCCTCAGAGTCTGGACTTTGACAAAAAATGTTCTTTCTCTTAATTTCAACGACCAGTTAACTATCTTAAGTTGAAACACAAGCATTAATTACAATTTCATTGAAATTCAAATTGTTCTTTTGAAATTAGAACGAAATGTGACATTTTAGACGGTAATGCCTCGTAAAAAGAATTAGCACGCAGCAATGCACTGTATAAGCAGAACAAATCAAGCGAGGTAAGCGGATTATTTTGGCGAAATTAACGACGTGGGCGAGGTATAATGACTAGTTTAAATCAGTTGAATGACCTGGTCGTCTGTTCTGCTTAAAATGAACAGCTTGGTCGCGGTCTGCTACGTATCGAAAACAGGTCGCAGGTTTTGAGCTGCAGGTTGTGTCAGCTTTGCCTTCGAATGAAATGAGAGTGCAATGTTTGTTCGTTTGTTCGTCATACTAAAGCAACGAATTCGCTGGGTGTACTCAGAGATGGTTATAAATAATTTGAGTGTATATTCTCGACTGACGTTCCGTGTGTGCACAGAGGAGAGACTATTAATAAGCCAAATCGGGAAGAGATTATAGGCAGGTATTTTTAGTCTTAAGACTGGCATTTGCGATTCGAAACTGATAATTGTGACTGAGGACTGGTACTTGAGAAGTTAAACTGAAATTCGCAGCTCTAGATTGGAATTTGCGTCTTTTTTTTAGATTTTTTTCGACATTAGCCTGGGGTTTTCGACTTTAAATGAATATTTGAGTCTTTTGACCTGTGTTTGCAGCTATACAGTTTTATCAACATCACACTGAAAGTTAAAACTTTGTACCGTATTTGCTGTTAGAAACTTGTTTAAGCAGCTTAAACTTTTTAATGATATTAGACTGGCCTGTGCGACTTTCGACTTGTATTTGTTTACTCGATAATTAGAGAGTTAAGACTATGTTAGTTTCCCTCTAAGCAAATTAAAAATTATCCTACATTGGAATTTCAGCTCATTGAAAGTAATGTGAGGCAAAGCTCGTCGGATCTTATGATGCAAATTTATGAACGATTTTCAAGTTATTATCCTCAGAACATGCACCATTCTAGGGATCTTTTCCAGATGTGCCCCTCTACAAACGCAACACATAAGTTCACCCACTTGTAACTTTCGAAATAATGCACCTATCGGCTTCAAATTACTCTCTAACGAAAGAATGTTTTAATCTTTCGTGTGAGAGTAGTTAGAAGTCAATAGGTGCATTATTTCGAAAGTTACAAATGGGTGAACATATGCGTTGCATTAGTGGTGGGGCTTTTCTGGAAAAAATCCCACTCTAGGGCACAAATGACGGTTGAATGCTTCAAATCTCATACACATCAATTTCTTCTTAAAAAATACTGAAGTCTGTGCCAGTGACGTCCCAGAGCCCGTCTTTTTTGTGATACACAAGGTTTCTCTATTTACTTAATAGATCATATTCAATTTGTAAAACTATACATTTCATTAACCGGTGGGAGTTTGACCAAAAGCAGCGACGTTTAAGCTTGGTAGTTTGCGTCTGTAATCGAAACAAAATTTTCACCGTTAGGTAAGGAAATACAGTGTGAACTTCAAATGTGTATCCTAAAATAATCTTTAATAACCCAAAAATATCGCATTAATTTAAAAATGCATCTGTGCAATCCTGAGTAATACTAGTTTCATTTTGGTTGTTTTTTGAATGTCATATTGTTGCATCCCCCACCCCCTCTGAGCGCAGACAAGAATCGGTACTCATAGGCGGGCTGTTCAGTGCGGCGTTGGTGAGATCTGGACCAGTTCGCTGGATTTCTACCTCAACGTACACCTTGAGTTGGTGTAGATTTGTATGGTTTCATGGTATATTCTTTCTTTTAGGCCTCCCCTAAGGAAAAATTTCAGAGCGAAAGGTCAGGGAACCTCGGTGGCCATTCAACACCGCCAAATGTAGAGATCGATTTTTCCAGTAAATGCTCTGGTGGAAAAAACACGTAGGAATCAATATTTTTTCAGAGTTTTGTGTTCTATAAAAATAATCAGTATAAAACTAGTATTTTTGAGCAATATTGTGTTCCAAAAGTAATCAAAATCAAACTTGTCTTTCTGATGATTACATAAATGCTTTATTTTTGAAATCCATCCGATATTGTAGGATTTATTACAAATTCATTTAGGACCCAAATTTAGAAATAAACCTGCATAGAACGCCGGTCGAATGTATGCTTTTTTTAGGAGAACGAAAATTTAAAACGTGTTCCTGTTGATTAAATAAACATATCTATCAAGGAAGTCAGTTACAATTAACTTTTTAATACCAAGGTGCTAACACTATCTGAGCACAACTACTGATACTGAAAAGCAAGTCAGCAGCTAATTGTTTACACCAAGCATTAACGAGCCTGAGAATAGAAATGACCCCGAGAATTACACTCATAAATGAAGCAGGGATCTCTCTGTTCAAAAGAACGGTTAGCACTCAGACCTCGGACGTTAGAGCCAGAAATATTGCAAGTACAGATTAGCAGCGAGTTGCTGCAAGAATCTCGGATTTGCATACTTTACGCAGAAATGTCAACTGCTCCCACTTTGCCAAGCGGAACTAAAAGCTGAGAAGTGTCGAGTTCTGCTACAGGCGATGATTAATTTTTGCGGGTGTGTTTGAAACGAGGGCCTTTACCTTGATCCCCCGACATCAGCTATGAAGCATTAGTGCAGGTGGACGCGCTTGTGATGGGCGTGGTACGTAAAACGTGTTGTCATCGCTTGAGTTAACTTGTCATTGTTTCAGACTTTGGCATTTGATACTTAATTCAACGCCGGGAAAGGATATGCTAACACAAGACGCCTGTTCAGTTTACGCATTTCAAATCGGTACGGTGGTTTTCATCGTTGTTCAACGGACTGGTTCATAATGTGGAAATAACTTTTTCATTTTATCTATCGTCATGCGCAAGATTGTCTCAGACCAACCACTGTTTTTTTGGATAACATTGGTACAAATATACTCAATGATATAATTCTACCCATTATGTCTTCAAATTTTTGATGGCTGATTTTCACTCTCTTCCAACGAGTGAAGCAGCCAAAATTCATTTATATAAAGCGTTAAACATTTGATATTTTAGGGCCGCTTCAACTTATTTGTTTTCTAAGCACAACTCTCACTCATCGAACACACCGCATGAATTGAACATGACTTCACCGTTGTGGCGCGACAATATATTGGTTTCTCTATGGCTACTCCTCAACAACACTGAAACTTAAAAAGCTCACGGAGAGCAGTATTTGTCTCTAACAGATATTGATGAAATGGAAAAGCAGTCATTTTATTTGAAATAGTGGCAACGTGCCTCGTCACGATGAGTTTCAACTCTAGTTAGTTTCCTTCACAAAGCTCGCGTGCTACTTCGCAACAACTGCTTTGTGGGACGATTTCACGAGTCTTCATAAATCCCGTTACTTTTTTTGACCTTCTGTACCACTGACCAGAATAATCCATGATGTAGCAGCTCTCGAGGAATTCAAAAAAATGCTGTTTTTACCATCACAGCAGCTCCTGCCAAGCAAGCTGGCACAATTTGTCATTTTTTAAATTCTCTGAGGCTTTGCATAAGATTTAGACTGTGCTATTCAGAGAACAAATATTAATAGAAATTTTATAACTGCGTTTCAGAGTATAAATAAAAGCGTTCCTTGTTTGTAAAATTTAAAATCATTTCTGTCATCGAAAAGCGAGATTACGTGGAAAATAAATCACACATGTTCTGTATACCGCGATCCATTTTGGTATTTAAATTGACGAAACGGATAAAGTTTCAGTACTCGATAAATATTGCTCGAAATTCGCTGGCAATCGCATGGCCTTGCGACCACTTCCATTTTTGGCACTAAATTCATCACGCTTCAATACCGATTGGTTCTTTGCTCGGAATAGAACGAATGCTAAAAATTCATCTTAAAAATATGGCAGTTCAATTGTGAACGAGTTTACCTCAAATAAAAATATAAGCGGTGCAGTTTGAATTGAGGATAAAATGCACGTGTTTCTTGTGCGTGTCTTTTCAAACTCTTTTTCACTTTTCTTTCATTGTGAGATTGAATGCACAGCGTGTATTCGAATTTTTTTCAATGCGGTATTGAAACTGATTTTTACATTTATGAGGTGAAGGCTGTGTTCACTTTCTTTCAATTTCATTGGTGTGAGAGAAAAGTATCAGATTTATCTGTTATCTGTTTAACATTCTCACAGTAAGTGTAATTAAGTACGGATAAATTTTGACAGTATTTGAGAATTATTTTCAAGGAAAGCATGTGATGTTCGCTTGTAATTCACTAACTAAAACGAAAATTAACTCATTTTTAGCCGGCCTCCTCAGCTAAAGCATCGCTCATGACTCCCATGCGCACTTCACGTTTCAGTGTTGTTCATATTTTTCAACATTGTCATCGATTACCGTAGAACACTTTGGTTCAATATTTGCGGATCAATTTAAAATTGCACATAATTATCCAAAGCCTTTTTCGCTTCATGCAGTATTTATAATCTGAACAAATGGTCAAAGTATTTCAAGATTACAAACGAGCATTTTCAAGTCTACAAATGAGAAATCATAGAAACGAAAGAAAAATCTCATAAACTCTTGAAAAATCACAAATGATCATTGTAATTCGTGGTCATGACCACCCACCGTCGTCGGTGGCCGCTCTTATTATTTAGCCTTGCATAGTTCTACCAACTTTTTATATCAAATTTACTAGCTGATGATATTTAAAGTGTAAAGTTATTCCGCAGACTCAATATCATACTTGTAAAGTTCAAAAATCACAGTGAAGAATCAACTTGAAATGGTATAAATCTGCTAGCTAACTCGAAGAACACTTGATAAGCGCACTAATCAAATAATATAGCATGTAATTCACCTCGAAAGTTTCATTCTAATCTAACTCTAGAAAAGAAATACCTTAAATGCGCATTCTGCTGGCAAAATGACAGGGACACTAGCGAAAGATTTGTTCATTACCTAAAATCTCTCTCCGCACAATTTCTAGACCAATTTTAGACCAATTCAAGAGGGCTGTTGTACTCGGGCAGAGCAATAGTGCGTAACTGCAGCCGGTAATTTTTGCAGAGTTTGCGTAGCGCCGCACGCACCAGCGCCGCTCTAATTAAGTCAATACTCCAAGTAAAGAGAGCTAACGGTTCCGGTGTCCATTACTAAAGTACTTTGCGTTAAGTTCGTTCATTGCTTCGCTCCATTCCGACTCCGAACATGCCGAGAACAACTTCTGCCGGCCGCATCTAGAGGCAACCCTATAAGAATTTGCTTTACATGCTGAGAACAACTTTTGCATGCGGTGCTTAGGTACACCCCTGCTCATACACGCTACATGCCGATACCTATTTCCAAATGTTACACGTAGATGATTCATTGCAGGTGTTGTCCACACGCCGACGACAACTTCTTCATTACTTTTTTATAGAACAAGCCAAACTCTTGAGCATGATCTACATGATGTACACGCCGAGATTCAATTCCACAAGCCGCGTCTATGTAGGTACCACTCCGAACATTTGCTCTACACGCCGAGAACAATTTTCAAATACCGAATCTACTGTGAGTAATGTACTGCGCATGCGGTCTACAATCCGCAAGACATGGTAAGGTACTGAGCACGCTGCCGTCATAAATTCTAATTAAAGAACCCTCGTTGACCAATCATGGTACTTCTCTGACACAACTCACTCAGTTCTGGTTAGGGCACTTTTGAACAGTGTGTGACGCAGGCGCGAGCTCGATACCTGCTCGAGCGATGCCTGCATTCAGTGCGTGTTAATCTGCACAGTTTTTTGCAGGCATCTCAAATAATCCCACTTTTGGGAATTCCATGAATTCGATAAATTTAACTCCCTGGAGGGATCAGCAAAGAAGCACGGCTTAAAAATTATATAATCATTGAGCTGCGTTTATTTTGTGCAGTGAGTGAAAGAAATTGTAAGTTTAAAAACTGGTAAACAAATAATTCTTACGCCCTCACGTGGTGGGTCACATTTAGCTATAAATAATACAAAAGTTTCTGAACCAAATAAAACCTTGTGGTTCTACACATTTTGTGTTTTTCGTAAGTGTGTGAAAGCCTTAAAAGTATGAACATTTTGAAATAAATTAAACTAGTTCATTGGGAATTATATAGACAAAGTAAACAGAAAATGTTACCCAAAGGTGTCAATATTTCTCATTAGTAAACGGCTTTTTTATCAAGTCATGAAAATTGTGCTATTTTGATGTTCGTTGACGATTACGCGTGGCTAACGAAGCTGTAAAAAAGGCGCATGTGGGAAATGTATAGAATGTTAATTTAGGCAGAAATTAACGTTATGTTAATGACGTGAAATTGTTTTTTTCATTTTTTTGTTTGGTAGGTTGAATCAACCCTGTGAAAACAAAACTTCTAAGTTCAACCGGCATCACTAGTAAAGCAATGTCGGCTGCGTTATCAGGACTGAAGATCAAGGCCCAACAAATCACTTGGTACTGAATAAGTTGCAGCGCGCTCTATTTGTACTCATCCGCCTGTCACACAGCGGTCAACTCTGTCAACTCTGTTTAGCGGTTGCAAACATTCTAGAGAATGATATGAATTCATGTATTTATGAGGAGAAACAAAGCATATTTCAGAACAATGGTTTGATGCGTTAAACAAATTGAATCGCATACGCGGCCATTAAAACTTTACTCGGCATGCATGGAATAATCGGATCAAAATTTTATGGTTACCATGAGGTCTGGAGCTTCTTATAGGAAAAACATTTACCGTATTCGTTTGCTTTTAAAGAGATTTAGTAAATAGGATAAACAATTGGTCTACGTTTTTCTTTCATGTTAATGGAAGGGAAACATGAAAGATCGAGACCCTGGTTAGAACACAATTCGAGAACATGAATTTTTTATGGATTTTCATCTAAGCTCGCATGTCATGAGAGAAATTAAATTCGTTGTAAAATTTTCTGAGCTATTTGACCTCAAAACCTGCACCGTCTTATAATCTACGAAATTTCTTAACATCTTCACTAGATTAAGAGCAATTCATAAGAAATCCTATATGCATTGACCACGGAAGTTGATGAACACTTAATTTAAAAAAGTCAAGATGTTATTACCGTGAACTCATTTTCTAAAAGGCATGCAAAGCTCGGACGAACGTTCACTCTTTTTGGGTCCACCAAATTCACAGTTTATGATTAGGTACATCACGTTTGCGTAGCAACTTCAAAAGGAATGATAGAGCGAAGAAGTATTTTAAAAACATTTAGTTCGAACGTTTCGAGCATTAGGCTGATTCTGAGATGCATTGCGCATCTCAGTACGTTGGTTCAACCCAGCGAGCACTGTATATACGGATAGCTGAGCATGCTGGACGGAGTCATCGTACTGGTCGGATATTAGGTTCTCCTTCTCATTCTAGCATAAGGGAGCACTGCAATGCCTCATGTGATCAAGTCATTAATAGTGATCAATTTAAAATACTGGATTCATGTTCAGCTAGTTTTGACCTCTGAATATTAGAGGCATTGCAAATACATAAGTTAAAACCTCCGTTAAATAACATACAGAGCTCATATCAACTAAAAATTGTAAACCGCTAACTTTTGTCCGTGTTTCTGAATAGCGTCAGCGTAGTATGTGTTAGAAACCTTGTTCACCGCCTTCCTATTTCATTGCTGTCCATTTTGCTATTCTACTTTTGCCTGTCAATAAATGAATTTTATTTGTGAACTGTGCTTAAGTTGTGTCTTTGTATTTGCAGACTCGTTGAGAATGAGCCTAGTGCTCGAAACGTTCGAACTAAATGCTTTTAAAACACTTGTTTGCTGTATCATTCCATTCACAGTTTAATTTCGTTAGTTGTTGTGCTGCGTAGTAACACCAACAGAGAAAATCATCAGGTATTTTTAAAGATCAAGTCCATGAAATGCAATTAATTGTTCATCATTGGGTAGTGTCTTTCAGAATGTGAAAATCACTGACAGACATAATTCATGTAGTGAATAATTGGAGTCAAAAGCGTCAAACAACTTTACTTCTCATTGAATCGCCTCTTTTTGTAAATCATTCAAATGAATGTTCTTTTAAATTTTATTAGTGTCAACGTCGGTATTTTTAACCACTGTCTCTACATATCTGCTATGAAAGCAAGTTTGTGTGAATGAATGTATTAAGCATTGTAGGAAAAGCAGATTTCTCAGTGTAAAGTTAGAATAGTTACATAAGTCCTGTCGTAAACGAATCAAGGTCGCAAGAAACGCGGTAGATTATCTAATTCCTAATTAAATAAATGGTAATCATTCGTATTATTCATCAAAGCCTCATATAAAAATTATTTTAAAATGAACTATTCAAGACCTTATATCACATTCGATTGCAACTACTGGTTATAGTCGCTAATTTTGGCTTTCTGTTGGTAACCATTTTTCTAATACGTATAATATATAATTTTTAGCTTATTTTCTTTTAGCGTTTGAGTACACTCGTATTGGATAAAATACAACTGACTTAATCCATGGGCGATTTTTATCAGTTTGTGTGGCGCTGAGCTAAAAAAACACGCAATGAATTGCACTTGACACGCTAGTTGTAATTAATATTGATAACGACATGAGTTTCACATAGGGGGTTTCATTTGAATTTTTTTTTCGGAGTGGAAAATGTTTTTGCATTTATTTGAATTATAACTACATTCTGGACACATGAAGATACACGGCGATTTTTTCATGCACTGTTCTGAACTTTAAAGAGTCGCGTTGAAAATGCAGTAACACTTATCTTGTGACGGGAATGTCTTCTTAAAAAATTCCTGCTACTTGCAGGTGCTTATCGACCCTGCATTGAAAAATGGTTCATTTCTCATGAATTTGTTACAGGTACTGCATTAAGAAACGTAATAGCCAACCCAATGAATAAAAAGCGAGAGAAAGTTTTAAAATGTTTTCTAAGTGAGTGTTTTCTTTAAGAATGAGGGGCTTTTAAAAACTGGAGAAAAAAGATGAAGAACGACTTGGAAGATACAGTCTCGGTTTACATTTACACATGAGCATTAGCTTTGACGATTTAAATGCTTCATATTTTACAGAAAAATTGAAAGAGATTTTCAAAATAAATATAAGTGTACTAGCATTTATTTCGAAACAAAGAATGGAGAAGAATTGAGAAAAAATTTGACCGAAAAAATTAAACTGTTTGTCACCTTCTGTAGGGACATATTACGCACATATGTACAGTGTATGAACGGATAATTTTTTTAGTGTTATAAATGAATATTGCAGAAGCCAGGCCCTCAGATCTAATGATACACAGACAAATCTGAAAAATTGTCCGTGTTTTACGAGTTGTATTTCATGGTTGATAACAACTTATGCTTAAAAGAGTTCCACAAAAAAACAGTAGATGTATTTGTGACATAATAAAGTGCAAACAGGACATGGATGACATGATCACGTATTGTTGCAATTGCCATTGGATGAGCTATTTAAAAATATATAATCATCAACAGTACCTAGTAAATTAAATCAACTCGTTTAAATCGCACATTGTTATTTCCAATTCATTAAAATTATCGAGCTTTTGACTAGCCAGTCCCGATTCAATGTTTCTTTAATTCTTACGTGTAAGCTTTAATGTTCATTATCGTTCGAACCCGAGTCATTAAAGTAAATAAAATAAATTAGTGTCCGTACATTTGGATCTTGGTTTCAGCCTCTAGATTTGCAGACCGAGAGTGCAAGTTTTTGAGTTGGAGGCGACCAAGATTGAAGTCGCTCTCGCTTGGTGAAAACTGTCTGCTAATTTCACATAGATTAATTTTTTCAAAATATTTTATCTATTCTTAGACAGATAAGCTATTTCAATAGACATGGTCACCAAATTCCTTTGAGTCTATCATTAAAGTTATGGTCATTATTAAATAATCTCAGACTTCTCGTTGAACTTGAATTCTATTCAAACATCTTCGCAAAAATGGACTGCAGTTTTCGAGGCTCACTATTTTGAACAGCTCCCTCTGGAAAAGTGTACGCATTAACAGAATTGAAAACCTTTCAACTCCTCAAAGTACTAATAACTCTTGAAATAGAATTTCAATCGCGTAACGAATAAGAAGCAAAGTTTTGAAAATAATGAAAGGACTTCGAATCAAAGTCATCTGTTAATATGAACAATGAGAAACTAAACTTAAAAACATGGCAAGATTCTATCGAACGCAGTGTGCTGAACAAAAAACAACATCTATAAGTATTCGCACAGAGGAGTTGCATAGCCTCACAACTCATATACCAGTACTACACGATTACGGCCGTTAAAGTTTGCGCTTTTTTTACCACATGATTTTTCCCAAACACACGAATTACCTGCCAAAAGTTGGAATCTTAACTCAAATAGTTCCTATTTTTTATCTATTGCTAAGGAGATCGAGTTTAAAGAACGAATGTCTTACCGAGATTTTAGTCCCAAAAACATAATTCAGAACGTTTCTCAACATGTCGCAACATTCTTACGCTTACGCATCAAACCGTTGTTTCACTTCAGATGTGCATTTCGCATGACCCTTTCTATGTAGAAATTGAGGAGCTTAAACAAAGCCACATAACTCAATACACCGTTTGTTTGAATCTGCTCGATTATTGCTTGAAAACGCGTAAAAATTTCGCATTCAACACCTTTTGCAACAAACTCCAAGAGTACCGGTAAGAAATTTTTTCGTGCATTGGAGCATTGTATACTGAAAGTAAAACATTGGGTTTAAAAATAAAACATATTGAATCTATCGTCAGTGTTAAATAACACACCTAATAAAATATATTGAATCTATCGTCAGTGTTAAATAACACACCAAATAAAACGTATTCAATCGTTCGTCAGTGCTAAATAACACACCAAATAAAACGTATTCAATCGATCGTCAGTGTTAGATGACACACCAATTAAAACAAATTGAATCGATCGTCAGTGTTAGACGACAGACGAAACATCAAAGGTTGCATAGCTTCTTGAAAATACCGAGAGAGCTATGCAGCCACAGGCGTTTCTGCTCTATGAGTCCTCTAATCATCAGAAGTGGTGTCCTCCAAGCGATTCAAAGTTCGTGGGAAATAGTGCTAGGAAATTGGAATCCACACTTTGACATCTAATGATGAACGCGTTGCTCGGCTGCCTGTGCGATTTAGTTGTATTGGAATACGCTTCTTAGTGGCAAATGGTACTCTATTTCGAGGCAAAACGTATTGAAAAGGATGTCAAAGCCATGCATCTCTAACTGCTGCGGCTATGGTCTACGCATGACAGCCTAATGAAGCGTTAACATTTGTCGAACACATTATCTTTGCTTATGAAGGGGAAAATAGCTTGAATATAAAGATAACTTGAACCTTGGATGTGTGTCACACTCTTCTGTTTATGGGTGGGTGGGGGGAGGGAGCGGAGAGATGCTCGGGCATATGGCACTTTTGGCAAGGAACCCAGGTACCTGACATGCCACTGGTATAAAACTCAGATGTAAAGATAGCATCTTAAAATATGAGTCGTTGCTACGTATAGCTGCTCTCTAACAGAAGCTGAAGCTGTGCCCAGCTTTGTGCCGTGCCAAAGCTGGTTGTGCATAACTTCAGACGACGCAGTGCACGTCAAACTTTGCTCCGTTGAGTGAATTCTCCTCATATAGGGAATGTGAAATGGGATGACATTGCTAGAAACGGCTATTAACAATGATGCTGTGGAATAAAGTTCTGGAGCAAAATTTGGCGTGCATTCATTGCCAAAGGGGGTTGCAGAACTCAAGTTTGGCAAGGAGCAGTTGTCGACGTCAGCCGTTCAACTGTGGTGCGCACCTCATGCGAGACGCAGTTGTGGCAGCTGCGAGAGTACCAAATTGAAATCAGCTTTCCCAGTTCTTCTTAACGAGAGCGTCTCTGATCTTCCTGATAAAAGAAGGGCGATGAAGCAATCCCGTCGCTTAAATTATTATAACGACGGTTCAAAGTCTCGAAACCAAGCAGAATTCTCAGAAAAAATAATATGTGAACACGAAATTTATACGTGAAGCTGTCTTCGAATCGAGTAAATAAGTTTGAGGACTACATTCTTCCTCGCAGAAAACCTCCAGTGCGGTTGCCAAAGCATTTCATTAGCATCCTCTACATATCTCACGAAGGAAAAAGCGAGATAATGAAGTCAGTTCGCAACTCATATTGCTAGCTGGTTTTCTCTCGTATGTGCTGACGAGGACGAACAACAAATTTCTTGCTCACTGTAGCTTGGGGATTTGACGGAGTTTTTAATTAAAGCAGCCCCACAACCCTGAGGGTAACTTTCATTTTTCGCCCTCTTTTTGCCACAGCCTGTGCTCATCGCGCCCCGCCGTGTAGGGGGCGTCTAAACTTAGACCCTCGCCCTGCCCGAGTATGAGTGTTAACTACGCCAGAGACGGAGGAGGGAAACAAACAAGCTTATTTCTATAAATAGACACTGAGTAGCTTGGTAGATCTGCGGGCATAAATATTCTTCAAACTCAAAAGAAATGTCATTATTCAAAACATTCTTCAGGCTGCATTGGAAAGCAGTGCTGTGGTTGAAAATTTGCAGAGAAAATAGGTCATTGTTGAAAATAGTTTTCAAAGCCGGAAAAAGCATGGATAAAAATATACTTCTAGGGAAATGGTGATCTAAAATACAACACGGTGTATGCTACCTTTGTGCACAGATATTGAGGCTCCTGTATACGATGCCTTACTGCTCGGCAATTCTTTGGTTTCAATCCAGCCTATTTCCATGGATATGAGTTTAAATTTAGCATGAGTGCTACCTCTTAGAACAAACGAACTTCAAACATTCCTTGCAAGTTAAAACAATGAAATTTAGAGCAGCTGAAACTGAGATCGGAGTTCTTGACAAAGCTTGCTTGCCAGTATTTTATCAAGTAATATCAACTAACCTTCACCATCACAGAGTATGAGTTGCAGTGACACCAAATGGAGATTTACTGCCGCATTACTCGTCAATTACCCGCTTTTAATGTGTGCATGCCTAAAAAATTTACGGTGTGCACTCGTATCTTATTGTACTCGTAACTCAATAAACTCTCTCGTTATTATTCTGCACACTGAGCCGACATCGGCACTCGTCTGCCTTGTAAAGGATGACTGTAACATGAACCGAACTGCAGTAATCTAGGGTCAGAAGCATAATTCTAGCCAAATTGCAGACATGACAGGAGTCGAGTCACAAACAATACTTGAGTCGAGTTGCAGACATGACTGGAGTCGAGTCTCAAACAAGACGTGAATCGAGTTGCAGGCATGACTGGAGTCGAATCACAAACAAGACGTGAATCGAGTTGCAGACGTGACTGGAGTCGAGTCTCAAACAAGACGTGAATCGAGTTGCAGGCATGACTGGAGTCGAGTCACAAACAAGACGTGAATCGAGTTGCAGACGTGACTGGAGTCGAGTCTCAAACAAGACGTGAATCGAGTTGCAGGCATGACTGGAGTCGAGTCACAAACAAGACGTGAATCGAGTTGCAGACGTGACTGGAGTCGAGTCTCAAACAAGACGTGAATCGAGTTGCAGGCATGACTGGAGTCGAATCACAAACAAGACGTGAATCGAGTTGCAGACGTGATTGGAGTCGAGTCACAAACAAGACGTGAATCGAGTTGCAGACGTGACTGGAGTCGAGTCTCAAACAAGACGTGAATCGAGTTGCAGGCATGACTGGAGTCGAATCACAAACAAGACGTGAATCGAGTTGCAGACGTGATTGGAGTCGAGTCACAAACAAGACGTGAATCGAGTTGCAGACGTGACTGGAGTCGAGTCACAAACAAGACGTGAATCGAGTTGCAGACGTGACTGGAGTCGAGTCACAAACAAGAAGTGAATCGAGTTGCAGACGTGATTGGAGTCGAGTCACAAACAAGACGTGAATCGAGTTGCAGACATGACAGGAGTCGAGTCATAAACAAGACGTGAATCGAGTTGCAGACGTGACTGGAGTCGAGTCACAAACAAGACGTGAATCGAGTTGCAGACGTGACTGGAGTCGAGTCACAAACAAGAAGTGAATCGAGTTGCAGACGTGATTGGAGTCGAGTCACAAACAAGACGTGAATCGAGTTGCAGACGTGACTGGAGTCGAGTCACAAACAAGACGTGAATCGAGTTGCAGACATGACAGGAGTCGAGTCATAAACAAGACGTGAATCGAGTTGCAGACGTGACTGGAGTCGAGTCACAAACAAGACGTGAATCGAGTTGCAGACGTGACTGGAGTCGAGTCACAAACAAGAAGTGAATCGAGTTGCAGACGTGACTGGAGTCGAGTCACAAACAAGACGTGAATCGAGTTGCAGACGTGACTGGAGTCGATTCACAAACAAGACGTGAATCGAGTTACAGACGTGACTGGAGTCGAGTCACAAACAATACTTGAGTCGAGTTGCAGACATGACTGGAGTCGAGTCACAAACAAGACGTGAATCGAGTTGCAGACATGACTGGAGTCGAGTTACAAACAAGGCGTGAATCGAGTTGCAGACATGACTGGAGTCGAGTTACAAACAAGGCGTGAATCGAGTTGCAGACGTGACTGGAGTCGAGTCACAAACAAGACGTGAATCGAGTTGCAGACGTGACTGGATTCAAGTCACAAACAAGACGTGAATCGAGTTGCAGACATGACTGGAGTCGAGTCACAAACAAGACGTGAATCGAGTTGCAGACGTGACTGGATTCGAGTCACAAACAGGACGTGAATCGAGTTGCAGACGTGACTGGAGTCGAGCCTCAAACAAGACTTGAGGCGAGTTGCAGACGGGACTGGATTCGAGTCACAAACAGGACGTGAATCGAGTTGCAGACGTGACTGGAGTCGAGCCTCAAACAAGACTTGAGTCGAGTTGCAGACGGGACTGGAGTCGAGTCACAAACAAGACTTAAATCGAGTTGTAGACATGACTGGAGTCGAGTCACAAACAAGACTTGAGGCGAGTTGCAGACGGGACTGGAGTCGAGTCGTAAACAAGACTTGAATCGAGTTGTAGACATGACTGGAGTCGAGCCACAAACAAGACTTGAGTCGAGTTGCAGACGGGACTGGAGTCGAGTCACAAACAAGACTTGAATCGAGTTGTAGACATGACTCGAGCCAAGTCACCAATGTATGTTAAGTCGAGATATCATAATTTTACTTGAATATTAATACCTGCACTCCACGAGTATTTTACCGAATTCGTTTTTTCTGCGGGAAGCATTACAGTAAGTCTGGACAATGACAAGGTGTCATTCCGTAACCAAATCTGGGTCTATCATTGGTAATCCGTTATCGTGGTACGATTAAGAAGCAAACTGACCCATGCGTTCAGAGCCTGTAAATTCGCTCAAAAACTTGAGCTGAATCTCCATAAGCAACTGACCGATGAGTTACGGTAAATTCACTCAAAAACTTGCTCTTTTCATCAAAATCACTGCCCCTGAATCCCCTTTTACCCGTTCACTGTCGTAAAATTTCTCGCTGAGATGCGCTACAGGGCGAAGTTAGCATCGCAGAGCCTTGGAATAAAGGTCAAAGGCTGGCGCAGCTGATAAATTTCAGCTGTCACGCTGGTGTCTTGATTACAAGCGGTGCGGACAAATGAAAGCCTTTCAACTCGCCCAGTCAGGATTTCTTCAGCATCCTCAATTTTCCATGTGTTTTCTCCATGAAATACTGGGTAGCTTTGTTTTACATATAATGAGGGAGACAGCTGTGAAATTTTGTTTACTTTCGGTCGTTGCACAATGATAGACGAGCTTTTCCTGCTTCATGAAATTTTAAGTTTAGCTCCGTATAACAATGACTTCATCCTAAAATAGGTTGCAATTAACAATGTCGATTGAAATTTGAATCTCCTTTTAATCTATTCTTCGCTCGTCAATTGTTTGAGTTAAGAATATAAATTTTTTTCTCTTTCTTTAAATTTGATCAAACTTTCATCTGTTTCATTTCGTTCAGAAGGGGTTCCTGCAATGTGCTACTGATGAATATATCTATGGATGAAATAGCTACTTCAAATAGTGTACAAACAATTTCGTACTTCATATCAGTGTGATTTCAAGGTAAGTTACAAACTTCAAGTTGTAGTGCAGAAATAATTGCTAATTAGATTGCATGTCTATTGTCTAATATTTATTCCTTCGATAAACTAAGCTAAAATAATTCATCAGGACAGAATTGAACAATACGTTCCGCAATTTTAACTGACAAAGATTTACTGATAGACGTTAAAGGTATTGGAAGCCATCGAGTAATAATTCACTTTTATTTTGATCCCGGGGAAGACTCAGCAGTTCTCAAATAAAATATAAAATAAACATCGACTGCGTAACAGAACGGCCTTCGAATGCTATTCGATTTCAAGGACATAGCTTTTCTCACTCAATTAAAATTTTCATTATGCCAGACGCAGAAAAAACCTACCTGGCAAAACAGAATTACAGAGACGCTGAATTTTCGTCCACGTATCTCTGATGTCACTGGAAATCCTGAAGTTGCGACACAGCGCTGGGATAGTCAAACAAAACCCAACCATAATTCTTCAAGCAAGTAGGTGCTCACCTCCTGTAACGAGCAGCTCAAATGTTTATTTACCACAGAACTAGAGGGGAAAGACAAAACTTTCATGTACGTCTGAACGAAAGTTGTACAACATTTTCTCCTCTTCAAAATGAAAAACATCTCTGAACTTCGACAAAACCACGAGGAGCAACAAAAGCAGAACTTTGGGATTCATCGCGGGGAAAATATGCTGCTCTTCTACTTTTTCGAGGTCCAGCAAATAAATAACTTATTTGTGTTTAAATGCTTTGGGCTATACGAGTGTTGCTCCAAGCGTCGTCTGCAGTTTTTTTACAGTTCTCACATACGCATATTGACGTCCGGAGAATGAAAAAATTACTTCCTTAATTGCATTATTTCTCTGATTAATACTCGTATTCCTTGCGGAGCTTCAATTAATTTGTTGAGAAATATTTCTCATATCAATTCTGTAAGAAATTCAGTAAGAAACTTCTTCAAAGTCAGTAAGCTTTCTGTTCGCCTTCCTCGTTGCCTCGTATGTACGAGTACGAGGTAGTTATCATATTTTATCCCTCATTCTTTTAAGTTCAACGACTCAAATCATCATTTTGCTGATGTCTTGTCTAGAAATACCACAAGCGAGTCTGGGAATGTGTTTGTATTTGCATCGTCGCTTAAAGCCTCATCTAAGATTTTAAATTAGATTTCCTTGCTCTGGTCTGGGCCTTTCTGATCAAGTATACTCGTATCATGTGCTTCTTTCACATGCCTACTATGTGTGTGTACGACCTAAAGTAAGCGTGCACGGCTTTCAGTTAAATAGGGTCTGTCACCAAGTAATGTGGAGACCGGGTCGACGCTGATTCACTTTTAGGTTTACTTAGACAAGCATGTGCTGTCAAGTAACCCATTCCCGGTTTTTTAATTTTTCTCCACAGAAATGAATCAAGTAAAACTCACTGCGACTTTCCCTTCCTGCAAGAGGAGCAGCATGAGGCGAATAGAACCTCGTCTCGTGTCGCCTGAAGAACCGTGGACCTGAAGATGAGATTTATAGAAAAACGTGTGACACCCAGACCGCGTACGACGCTTTGACTATGTATATAATGCTGCAAACAGTGGGGTGGTCTGGGGATGTGAGTTATTTCAAGTGAGACGCACAAAAAATGTTGAACAATAAACGAAGTACCGTGAAATGTTTGATTAGAGGCAAGAGGCTCACGAAATTTTAATGAGGGAGAGAGATATATATTTCTTCAAATTTTATGACAAAAATTTGTCCAAATTTGTCTGGTAATGTACAGTGAAACGTTTGAAACTCCTTAAAAAACACTCTCAGTTTTTTTTTCAAAATGATTTGCGACGCGCTTTAGCATCGTCTGTATTCGCATTTAATTCTCTGTCTGTATGTTTAAGACTTACTCAGACCGGAAATGAGAAGACAAGTCATCTCAGCTCGCTCATATATACATATATTGAGCTGAACGTTCTCCTTGCTCATTTAAACATGACTTTGTACGCGGCTTTTCAGGAAATCCGACCGTGGGAGCGACGAGTGGTCGTCTACCGTTCCTAGAAAGAGAAGGCGAGTAATTTGATCTCGGGAGTTATTTAATAATAGGCCATTAGTTGGTGAGGGCGGCTGTGAGTGGGACGTGGCAAGCGAGAAGGAAATGAATCATGAGGGAAGCGAGCGAAGAACGAGAAAAATGGGCTGTACCCACACGGAGTGATATTGCAACGGTTCAGAAGTGAGTGGCGTTGACAGTACATGGGAGGATGTTAGCGGGAAAATTTATAGCATGGGAGATGGAGGTGAGCAAGAAACTCGTTCTTTTATATGAGAGGTTGTTGAATGAGAGGTTCTTTCATAGCGATGGAAAAAAGAGAAATACAAAAATTAGAGGGTAAAGAGTAAAGAATAATGAAGAAAATTTCGTTAAGAGTAGGAAATAGTGCCAGAATAAAATGCATAATCACTGTATTTATTTTTTAAATGGTTCTTAAAGAACAACAGTTCGTTGGCTGAGATGAAGCACACAGCACGTGGGCAAAATGGAAGATATCACAAACTGGAAGACAAGAACGGTGGAAATGATTATTGATCCTGAGATGGCAGAGAATTTTAATACCACACAACCGTGCCCTCTTCCGGGGTGTGATATAATTCGTTAAGAGTAGGAAATAGTGCCAGAATAAAATGCATAATCACTGTATTTATTTTTTAAATGGTTCTTAAAGAACAACAGTTCGTTGGCTGAGATGAAGCACACAGCACGTGGGCAAAATGGAAGATATCACAAACTGGAAGACAAGAACGGTGGAAATGATTATTGATCCTGAGATGGCAGAGAATTTTAATACCACACAACCGTGCCCTCTTCCGGGGTGTGATATAAAATTATGAACAAAAATATAGGAAGGAATTAAACCAACGCGTCATTTGTCGATAAAGAAAATGACTTGAAATGTGTATTGAGGACTTGAGGTGATTTTATAGAAGTTGAAAACCTTTGTGGACATACCGTATGTATTCTAGATAATTTCAAATGAAGATTTCGGGTGATAGTTACAGTATAATTGGTTATATAGCTTTTATAATGAGGAATATGAGTATGTTCAGCATGTGAAACTATTATACCGCATTTCAATTAAATTGCTTAAGTTTCAAATTAAATCGGCACTGGTACTAATTTAGGTTATTATATAACAACTTAACAATTTGGACAAAATTTTGACTTAAGTGGATGTTAGGAACGCTCTACCGTCCGTAATTTGAAATTCAGATAACTTACATCTGCTTGCTTGCAGAATACCACGAATAGAAGAAAGAAAGCGTCACCGAAAAAAAAACACATTTACGGTGGCGTTGTGGCAGCATCAAGTAAGGAATAAATTAGCAAGTGAGCGATAAATGAACGCATGCGACACGTAAGAACTAAAATGCGAGTGCTAGGAAGAGGAAATTGCTCCAACTGCAGCTATTAATATGCAAATGGAAGCACTACCTGAAAAGCGAGAGAGAAATGAGGTAGAGTAAAAAGTGATGGCTGCGGTAGCTAATACATCGGAGCGTGAGTTTTATACATGTTTACTGGAGGCGATTATTTTGGACACAATTTCAAACGTTGAAAGTTGTCACAATTTCGTCACAAGCACGATGTAGAAATTTTTTTTGCTGTTTTCAAGGCTTCCAGCAATTGGTCAAAAAGGCGTCTATCCGATCAACTAATTATAGCTACCATTTCAAAGTCCATTATAAAAAAATTAATAAAATAGAGACGAAAATTTTGCAGTTTTCCAATTGGGTGTAGAAATCATGAACTTTATATCACAGCATACAGACATTGAATAGGTATCAGTAAGATTTTGAAAACCCCCGGCAATGTAGTGAAAAACAGTAACAAACTCGAAAAAATGCTTAAAGGTTACTGAATACTCTAATAAATTACGCATAATTACGACGGGATGTTTAAATAAGTTTGGGATTGTTTGAATCGCAAATCTGCTAAAAACTTGAACTGCGATGGCTATTCCCAGAATAACAATCATGTTTGTTACGAATTGAGACGTTTTGGACTCCAAATTTTTTAATCAGTTCAGCAAAACTCAGTGCATCTCTGATATAAAAGATCAAACGACTACGAATGAGGGAATAATACGAAAAATTCAATGCGTGAAACGAACATGGCATCGTTTAACGTAAAATCTCTGCATACAAATAATCCTCTCAAGGAAACCATTGCTATTTATTTGAATTTACTTCCAGCAGGCAACTCAACAGTTAAGAGTTTTGCACGGAAGTTTTTCAAAATACTGCTCGAATTAGTAAAGTACTTATTGTTATGTTTACTGGTAAACTTCATCATCAAATAGACAACGTAACTTTGGGACTTCCATTAGCGCCAACACATGCTAATATTTGCATGTGATCTCGTGATGTAACATCGTTAGACGGTTATCCCACTGATTTAAGCCATTACAGTCGCGATGTTATTGATACATTCGTTCTACTTAGACATAAATCGCATGTCGAACTGTTTCGAGCAACCTTCATCTCGAAAAGAAATCAGTTGGGTTCACTGTGAAATTGAGATGAATGATACTTTACCCTTTCTAGATTGTTTAATTCAAAATGGTGATAAACAGTTAACAACTTCAGTGTATTGCTTAGTCACTTCTACAGAATAAGGTAACGATTTATTATTTTTGTCCTCAGCAAGTTGTGAAAGTTGATTACATTTGAACGTTATTCACTGGAGACTAAAAAGTGTGTTATGCTTTCAAAAATGTACACAGTGCATTTGAATAGCACGTTATTTTTCGGCTAATGGTTTTTCGTTGGTTGTCATATATTTGCAAAAGATAGGTTTCTGTTGAAGCAATGCACAGGACAGACTGTTGTCGAAAATAATAAAGGTAACTTATACTGTATATTTTCGTGATTCGACGCGCTTTTCAAAAAGCTATCGCATTAAGAAAAATCAAACTATATCTAAAATATTTTCAGCACTTTCTGTCACGTATCGTTCTTGTTACAAAATTTTATAGTTTATTTCTATATTCGGTACAAGATTCTGCTTCTCATTAAGTTGCGAACCTCCCTGAGTGGTAACCATGTCAACCATGGGTGGTAGCCGGCCTACACCGTATCTCCATTTTATCCCATGTACAGCGGATTTTCGCATGATGTTGCAGAGAATATCGAGAAGATATGAAGTATGTTTTTTTTGTTGTTGTTGTTGTTCCTCGACGGTAACTTTGAGTTTTCTTTAAAAATTTCTTTTAAGAAATTAAAAACCATTTCATTTATACGTTTTTCGAAGTCCTATTTCTATTCCTTATTTTTCCTCAAGTCATTTCTTACGATTCATCTGAGTTTTGACTGTCATTTTAAATGCAGAAAGAGCAAGATTATTTTTTATGTTTATTAGCATTTTTCTTATATTCATTTTCAGTACGTATATATATGAATATGTGTGTGTAGGTGTGTGCATGAGTGTGTATGTGTGCGCACACAAACATGAATATCTATGTATCAGTGTACACATGCACACGTACGCACATATATATACGCACATGTACATATATATGTTTCTATTTCTATTTTTTGCGTAAAAAGCAAAACCTCAAGACACATTAAATTTTACCTAAAGCTCTGCGATCAGTTAATACTGAACCAAATTCCAGAAATAAACAAATTGATTACGCTTGCTTAATGACTCATACATCGATCTATCATGGCCCCGAAGGGAATTTCTGTGAATTGAAGAAATTAAAAGCATAACCAGACAAATGAAATAAAGCGCTCGTGCAAATATTATCTCTATATTTGTATGCCGAACAAGCCCTGCATTTCACTTTTGAGTGCAAGTTTGTTTACGCATTTCTAGATGTGCGTGCTGTGTTGCGCGATGTTCTTTATAAATTACTTCGTGGCTAACCTTTTCTCAATACTTGATTGTCATTTACGATGGTGATTCAATCTGCTCCGGTATAGAGTTTTTTTTTTTGTCCTTTTCTTACTTCGATAATTTAACTGATAACTTGGGAGTTCCGAAGAATTCTTTTGTCATTTATAAGTTGTGAGCCATTTCATCGAATATAAAATATCCAAGAGATGATATTTTTTCATTTCTTATACAATTACCCCTTGACTGAGTTAGAGTATTAGCACGTCACGTATGGTTTGTCTATTAGTACGCCTCGTATATTTTGTCTAATTATATGCCTCATATGGTCTATCTATTTGTACACCTCTGATAGTCTGTCTATTAGTACACCTCGTATAGTTCGTTTATTATTATGCCTCGTATGGCTAATCTATTTGTACACCTCGGATGGTTTGTCAATTAGTACTCCTCGTACGGAACTTTTGTTTTAGTATGTCTTATATTAAGAAATTTTTTAAAAGCCAATATGTTGGCATGTATCTCATGTGGCAACTTGGAATATAAATGTTTTCCTATTTCTTTTTCTTTCTGTTCCAGATTTACAATTACAGTCGTGTGCAGCACAGATCTTCGTACGTCGGCATGATGTCCCGAAACTTTTACATCCGAGGGATTCTCCTCGGACCCATATATTCATCAGCACGCAATCATGCTAAAATATGCAGAGTAATTATAACTACTGCTGATTTAAAAATTTTAGATTTAGCTTCATCTCAGAATGTCCTCAGGATTCAAGAATATCTACATATTTATGAGCGAAAATCTAATCTGAATAACCCAGACAGCGTGTTTTTCTACAAATAGTCAATAGCTAAATCCCTGCTCACTAAACTTGATAAATTTCATATTCATTAATGCACATTTTTCTTTAGTGCCTCTTATTCCTTGCCGGTCGGTTTTCAGTTTAGAAATGTTATTATTTTTACTGAACGTATTATAGAGCTGGACTTCGGAACGTTTCCGTCGTAAACATGAAAAACTTTCTCACAATATTCTTCGTTTTCAATTTTTTAGCACAATGAAAGTGCCTTGATGACGTCAAGGGCATGTATTTCATTCAAGGAACATGTGAGCGATAGATGAAAAAACGACTTATAACAAGTTAAAAATCCGCCGCTTGAGGAGTAACGCATAACGAATCTCAGAAGCAACGAAACAAAAGCTCTGGTTTCACCGAAAAAACTTGACAAACGGGCGAGGTTGCGTGAGTATTTCATAAAGAGAAAGCGAGCCGCACAGAAGCAAGACAAGGCGGCACTGAGTGACGGCACTGCATCCAAGAAGACCCTAAACGAACGAGACAGGCCAATTGACGCCGAGTTTAGGTCTCAAAAACAGCATGACAAACGGGGAGGAAACTACGCTGCGAAAAAAGAACGAAAACAAGATATGAATAGCCGTAAAAAATCTTGACTTATTGCTTCCGTTCTCCTTTCGACTCGCATCAATGTGAAAAAAGTCCCTTAAATCCATCGCGAATTTTTAGCCCTGAAAATTTCAAGCTAGAACGAAATGCTGAGCTAATTTATGCGCCTCGTTTTAAGGAAGTTTTGTTAGGCATCCAAGGGGCTTGGAATCCACCGCAACTTCCATGCGGTATAGTGAAGAACATTCAAATAAAACGCTAGTTATCGTTCAGCATCTTTTTGTAGGCACCAAGTTTAGCACCAAAAACGGTTATGTCCATACGGGTGAGTTTTTGCCATGATAGAGTCCAGAAGACTGTTTATAACAACAGCGCCACATAAAAAACTGTACGTTGCCTTCAGCATGCTTGTTTAGGAAATAATGTACAGAAGCTTCAATAGAGAATAACAACATTAATATTTTGTAACAGGAAAATAAATGAGTTGAAGCGTTCATCATATCTTTGGCTGTGAAGAACACAATTTATCCTGGATATTGGAAGGATCGTCGCAAGCAGGGTTGCTAAACTGGCGTCTTTTCCGTCCAAAATTTATTAGTTTACTTTCTAAAAATAAAATGCAACCATGATCACCGTTCAGCATCTGGTAACCCTGCAGAGTTGCCGACTGCTAAATGGATGCTTTACATTTGAGTCATTAAAACAGTTTATTTAAGACAATCGATGTTTCGGGTGACTTTTTCTGAAGTGTATCACAATGGATACATTTGAATTACTTGTGGGTCTAGATAAGTTCAGCGACTTCTAAGGCTTCCTATCAACAATGGTATTTTAAGGGGTACAATTATATTTAACCTAGTTCACTTGACCTCTTTGCCCAATAGACTGTTCAAAGAAATGTTTTGCTCAAGATATGATACTTAATTTTACAACATTAGTTAATAGGGGTTAGATGAGAGCAGTGTATTCTTGAAAAATTAGACTTGAGATCTATGTCATTAACCTTGGTAAATTACCCTATCATGATGGGTTATTAAGCAGAAAAGATTTGATTTGATTATCTTATGTGATTAATATTTCGATAGAAACAGGGATTCAAGATTCACTTTGAAAGCATTTTAAGAACTTTATTCACGGGTCTCAGCGGGGATCAAATTCCAAGTCTTGGCTCTAATGAAGAGGATACTGTGTTGTGGCCGAGCTTGTGAATAAAAAGGAAGCGTGAAGTTACTTCTATTTCGGGTTATATGATCATGATGGCCAGTTTGTGCAGTTAATAACTGCATGAGGTTTTTCTTGCCATCATTTGTCAATGTTTCACATATGACATTACAAATGGAGAGCTTGTAGAGATCCAAAAGCGTAAGTACTTTTAAACTTTTAAATGAATCATTCTTACAAGCATTGTATTCTAATTTTCTTACTACTCTGATGGTCCTTTGGGCCGCGCAAAAAGCAAATTGGTTTTATTTTTATTTCTTCCGTACCATACTTCTATTCCGTATTGTGAATATGGTAAAATGAACGTTCGATAAGTTATTTCAAAGCTTTTTCTGGTAATACATTTTTACCTTATGGAGGGTTCCGACGGATTTTGATAACTTATACCTTACATGCGCAATATGCATGTTGAAGTTCAAATTTTTATCTACTATGACACCCAGTAACTTATAGGAGTTGGTTTCTTTGATTTCACCATCGCCAATCTTTACTCTCTTGTATGAGAATATAGTGTATTTTGTCTGATTGATATTGAGACTTATTTAATTAGCTTTTAGCCACATTGAAACATTTGCAGCTCGTTATTCATACTCTCAGCAATTAAAATATGATAAGATTTTCATTAGAACGAATTGTAGAAAGCGTACTGTTGTCAGACAAAATGTATGAATTTGAAAAATGAAATACATTTAACTGTATTGGGGATAAAAATTAAAAGTTGGAGAGGCGACAAATCCTTGTAATACTCCATGGCTGATTGTCAGTAGTTTCTATTGTGCCTTTTCAATGGCGAAGAATTGTTCCCGATTTGTTAGGTATTGTTTGATCCAGTCATGTGCAACGCCTCTAATGCCATTATAGCGGAGTTTCGAGAGTGACATGTTATTGTCTATGAAATCGAATGTTTTTCAAAAGTCGAGAAACACAAAGTTAAAAAGGTTTCCTTCGTCTATCCTGGAATAACGGTATTGTAATTGATTGATTTAATCAAGCATTTAATCAATAGCACAGACTGTGCTATTGATTTTTTAGCTCGGAAAATATATTGTTTGTAGTAGAGAAATAATTTTTCTTCGGAATTGGAACACAGTTTTCTGCACACAATTTTCTTGAATATTTTGTTAACAATTGGTATTCAAGACTGATCCATAATTTTTAACGGAAATTTTATCATCATTTTCAAAAATAGGGGATACTCTGACAATTTTAAGAGCTGGGGAAATACCTTGGAAAAGCGTCTTGGTAATAATACTACATATGAACGGCGCTATTAAATCAGCTATACCTTTTAGTACTTTAGTCGAAGACGTTTTTAATCCGTGAACATTCTAATATATTGTTATATTCTGTTCTCTAAGTCAAATTTTTGTCAGAAATGAAAAAAAACTGGATAACCTTATTCAAATATTCAGAAAATGAGACAAATTTCACATTTTGATTTACCGTTCACTATACTATTTAGAGGTAGATGTGTTTTATTACTTAAATACTCACCTTCAGTCTCGTAACAAATAATTGGTTTCAATTCTTGGCCAATATGATCACCTGTGGAAACACTCTGAATTGCTTCATGTACCCATGTCATGGCCTCACACTTCATTTTTATGGTTTTCTGGTTATGTGCTGAACTAATATTCGCCTTGATAACGTTCTTCACCTAAAATGGTTTCTGGTTATGCGCTGAACTAATATTCGCCTTGATAACGTTCTTCACCTAAAATGGTTTCCGTGGTTCAATAGTTCGCGATAATAGAGCAGCTCAAATTTTGTTTTGTATTTTCAGTCGAAGTTTTCTCGGGCGAAACTTGAATACACAAACTTTTGCATTAACTAATGAGTAAAAAGCTAAGGAAATCAAGATGTTCCTATCTCATCAAGATGCTTAGTTTTAGTAGCTGAGCGAGCGGTACCAACCGAGATACAAATTTTGCGTGCTGTACGTCATGCCACTTGACATTGAGCTTCTCAGAGTTTTCTGTGATATCCTCCCAACTGAATGGGAACGGTGGTTCACCTGGAATAATAATAATAATAATAACGGTAGTATAATCTCCCAATTGCATGTATGTAGACCTTATAAAATTATTTTCGTTCCACGGCACTCGTTGGTAGAATGCTAAGTATAACTTGAAGGTAGAAATACTGGGACTTAGGGTTTATCTTCGTGAACATCACACAATGTATTATTATCATCGCATAGTGCTTCTATGCTGATATTAATGTTTCATAATTTCAGTTCTTTTTGCAAATATCTTTGATTACAGACCGGAAACAATTTAAACGAATATAAGAGTCAACTTTTGGTTTGTCATGCAACGTGGTTGTTCTGCTTTCTGACGCCAAAAAACTCCATTATATGATACAATGAAAACAGCTTTAATTACGAGATAGAACAACACGCTTCAATTCTCGACTGCATAAAATCTTATGTTCACTCTATGCCTAGTCGTTGATTGCGGAGCCTTATTATATACGCAAAAGAGTACCATAGAGCACAACCATTTCTCATGAAGTATTTCTTCTAAAGCTCAATTTCAACTAAAAGTAAGTTTCAAACTTCGCCCCATTTCCCATTCTTGTTTCCTGAGAGGAAATTAAAATTAGATAAGGAGAAAATTCCCTTGCTACATTCCCCGCTCCCGGTCGGGCCGCCGAGACTCAGCTAAGCCGGTTACACTGATCGTCCCTAAACCGGACTTCAGCGAGCTAAACCGGACTTCAGCGGGCTTCAATCTTATCTGCATGCAACCCTCCATCTTGTAATAGAATCTCATTCGTTTGGGAATCACACTCTTTTTCTCATTAAAGGTACATTGTTTGAAGGCCCGTTGGATATTTAATATTCTGCAACTGAACCGAAGACATCAATAATCACTTCACTCTTCAGAATATCCTAAACATAAAATGCGCGTGATACGAGAAAGTATTTTGGTTAACCTGTTGAAATTGCGAATTTTAGCAGATCATACCCAGTCAATCTTCACACGATCCGAAACCCCAGTTGCGCATGACACAAGAAAAGCATTCCCGTTTAGCGAGTGGAAGTGTTTCCCGAATTCTAGCAGTTCATACCCAGACAATCTTCAAAATGTTTCGAAACCCCAGTTGCGCATAATACAAGAAAAGCATTTCCGTTTAACCCGTGGAAGTGATTTCATGAACTCTAGCAGTTCATACGAACCTCAGCTCAGGACCAGGGAGGGGCACCGTACTCGTAAAGTCTGGAGATAGCGCCAGAATCTGCGCCGACAAACAGACCAGTCTTGCGCGCTGCTGCGACAAAATTAAACGCGTTATCGCCATCGTTTGAGGGAAAATTGCCTCAAAGAAGGAAATGCTCACAAAAGACAACGTGCGCTTAGCGCCAGAATGGACCGATTGTTCACTGCGATTCTGGAAACAAAACTACGTTCTTGTAGGTCCGTTAGAACGACGCAGCACGATCGCGTCCGTCCTGTATAACCTTGCGAAGGTAAAGTAGGTTTTGCTCACTCTCGACCTTGGAACAACATTTTACTCAATAATATACCTTCAGATCTTCATGTTGGGAAATCAAGCAGATCCGACATAACTTTTTTAACTGGAGATAGAATAATTTCGTCTAGTTTTCGTTGATAAAAGAATTGGCGAGACGAAAAAGCAGCTCAAAACATGACAGAATGCTTTAACGTCTTGTTTCTACGTTGGTTAAATCAATTTTTCTCAGTCTTTGCGATTGAACCCAGAATATTTGCGACCTTCGAGTCCAAAATTAACTGAAATCCCTGGAAGAAGGAGATGCTGAAAATAGAACAATTTTTCAAAGAGCGAATTCATTGGGTCATTCCCTGGTGTCCCACGCCGACAAAAATGACGCCTTTATTTTTTTGTTAGAGTGATCACTGGAACCTGAAAACTGTTTTAAAACACTGAAGGTGAGTGAAACTGAAGTTCAACATTTAACTGAAATTAAAGTAAATTGAAATAAATCTAATGAGTAATTTTGAAAATAACAAACGCTGACAGGATGTCAAGCCTGCATTTGGCTTTGATTTAGCATTTATGGAAATTGAGTTTGTGACTACTAATAGTATTACAAAAATAGTAATACTATTAGTAATAATGGCATTACTATTTTTAAAATAGTATTACTATTTTTATTTTTATTTTTTTAAAGTAATATTAAATAGTAATAGTTAATAGTATTACAAAAATTCCCTCCATGTACCACTGGCGGTTCACGTCGCTGTGAACGAGTTAGAGGAACGGAGGAAAGAGTCGCAGCACTAGCAGCGTTCAATAATTACAATAAAATGACCAGAGGATGCATGACTCAGTCCTCCTCCCAGTCGCCATTTAATGTCAAAATATCACACAAAAATTCTTTCTGCAGAACAAACATATTTATCTGATCGAAAAAACGACATAAGGCAAGAAAAAAAGATGCACGAATGCGTAGGATCTATGGCTATACCTACACATCCTACGCATTTTTCTCGCAAATTTACGTGCTGCGCTACATGTGGAAATTACGATAAAATAGCTAAATAAATTAAACTCTATATGAAGCGAAATACTTTGGGCAGAGGGTAAAGCGTGATTTTTACTCGGGGTAAAGGGTAATTGTTTGGGACCCAACTTCTCTTAATTGTTAGGAATGGTTAATAAATTAAAGTCCTTAATTTAAAAGGGACATATTTTGGAGCGCGAGTCTGATTGATCGCAGTTGCTGTACATATGAAGAGATAGCCTCACGAGAATGCAGGTAGGTATCAAGATTTCGCGTTCAGTCTCGAAAATAAAACCTTATAGCTTCATTTTCGCAAATAATAAGTGAGCTCATGATCTATTAATTTTTACCCTTCTATATATCTATCTACGAGTACTTAACTTTCCTAGTCTAGATATAAATTCTTTCAAATAATATGTATGCAAAACGCATATTTTTAACTTCTTTGTAGTCTCTTTTTGGATGATAAGGATGCCAGCATCATAGATACGATGATCAGACATTATTTTCCCTCATTTTTTACAAATTGCCTCATGATAAAAAGCTAAAATTTTCAGTAGCTACCTGGGCCTGCTTGACTTTAAAATATTTTTCGTAGTCATCAGGCAATTTTCAAGAATGGGGCATATTTCGTGAGGTAAAAAATACATAGTAATAGGTCAAGCGAGATACGTTAAGGTGATCAAGGTTACTTTGGGATATGTTATGATTAGTTTTGATGGGCTTGAATAGCTTAGCTTAGGGTAGGTTTCCCTAGGTTTTGATAGGTTAGAATAGGTTAGGGAAGATTAAGATGGGTAATATCAGTGTTAACGATAATTCAAAATAACAGTAGTTACGATCGCTTCATGGTGCATAATTATATTGAAAGAATTATTGTTTTTTTCTCATGGGTCTCGCTAGTTTCCAATAATGCTCTACTAAAAATTAACAAAAAAATAATGATCTTGATTTGAATATATCAGAGCACCATTATATTACTCCGCATACAAATAAGCAGATTTACAAAACAGCAAGAGAGATTGATTCTGAACATCTGCAGCACTATTATTCATGAATCTGTTTGATGACAAAATGCGATTTGCAATTTCCAATTGAAGTATATGCTTCACATCTTATACATTACAGGTTCAATGAATAAACCATTTTGTGTCATTTGCTCATCACATATATAAGAAAGAGAGTAATAATCAGGGAGCAAAATCATGAGGAGTCTAGTCCGCAAAGAAGCTATCTGACTCTGGAGTGAACAATAATGAACATCTTGGGAGGCCTCAGGGCAGTTCGCAGTCCCATGGCAAGCTTTGAGAAACGGAAGCGTATTGAGTAGTTGAGTTAATTATAGTGTATTCGTACTTGTGCGTAAAAAATGAAGACTGAATGAGTTATAATGATAGGTGTCGCACGGCACTGAACTGAGGTGAAACCTGAGAATTGGCGATTTGGCTAATTTCTAATGATATTTTCTATTCTATACAATTCTGCGTACGGACTTTCATCTCGCAAGGCATATAGCACGTGGTGCACCGACCACGATGAATGAACCTTCCATGTGTTAATTTCCACATGAACCAATTCTGATGAAAACTTCATACGTTTCTTTCACCATTTGTTCATTAACAAAAGACTTAAATTTTAATGAAGAATCTAACTTTCAAACTAAATATCTACGAGGATTTTAACTTTTCACTGCTCACGTACTGCGATCGAGAGTAAATGATATTAGTTCAATTGCGCAACTTTTATTTAGGCAATGTCTGTGCGTAAGACATGCGTCCAGACCCTTGTAAGTACCTAAAATAAATCATAAATAAAAGGTAGACGTGCCAACCGAATCTGACTCTTTGGCCCAACAGAAATACAAAAAAAAAACCTAGCTTCTCGAAAGAAGAAAAATGTACGACAGTCAACTATCAGAAAACCATAGGTAGGTTCCTGCAAAGACCAAAAATGAGCACGAATAATAATGGGAAAATGTTTGTGATGAATCCAAACAAGAAAGAAAAATAGTTTTCCTTACATAAGCCAAGGTGTCAACAAAAAACAAAGAAGTTCTAGAAATAACAAGAACTTTTCTTCATGGTAAACAGGAAATCGGAAGTGGCCCCGCACTGTTAGGATGCTATATGATGACAAGAAAAAATAAATACACAGCCATTCCCACCCCGAGCAAAATCAGCAGCGTTATCAAGAATGTTTATCTGCAATTTATGGGCTGAGCAAGCTCACGAGAAGCGCTGGGGCTGTTGGCGTACAGAAGGCAAAAAAATGGAGCAATGATAGTAAAAATGTGCCCTTTACGATGTTTACGCGCTTGGGCCAAATTGGAAGCGTTATCTCCAGCGCTGGTGTACGAGTGGATGTTCCTGCGCAATCAAAACACTGAAAAACGTGACTCGGACCACCGCGCGCGAAATTATTGGGCGTTTGGAATTAAAAAGACTCAGAAAACAGGCATTATTGCACGCAATGAGCAAAGGTAAGCATTGAGCTCCGCATCGCAACACCACACCGCAACAATACGCTAAAATATTTCGATTGTCGTCTCTCTGGTTTTGCCTAATGCAGTCGCCCCGCAGGGAAGCAGCGATGACATGACAGTGTATCACGTCTTAGCACCACGGTATGATTGAGGGCAAGCTCGTGGTGATAGCTGTCGAAAAGCTCAGAAGATCATCAGCCGTAGTTGCAGATTTATTGAAGATGGAATTGAGCGGAGGTAGTTAAAAATATGAATAATTTTTCAAGGGTGCTTTATTACAACGAAGTTCATCCATTCCAAATTGAGTCAGATTGGTGCAAAATTAATGTCAGATTTAAAGATTTTTGGTAAAAAAGAATAATTCAGTGACTATGGAAATACTTATTTATCAACATAATCTAAATTGCCTTCAATGACCTCATTCCACCTTTCAACAAACTTATAAATGCCTCGCCTTTAAAATCCTTTAGGTTTGAAATGCAAATTCAGCTTTTCCAATCTTGTCTCTCGTTGTTAACTCAAGTCCACTAAAATGGTTCTGAGGTCTTCGGAACAAATGGAAAGCAAAAGCAGGTTGTTTGGGCCACTTGCAGTTTCCCAACCCAGTTGCAGTTTCTAATCATCTTGCAGTTTCCCTAGTGGTCACAGTAGGATTTTAGGACACAAGGGCATTCAACTGATTGAAATCAAGTGTTCTTTGATAACTTTTCTTTGGCTCATCCTTTAAAGTGAAGTAACCAAATCGAAAATGAGAAAACCCTCTCCTGCAATTTCTTTCATTCACTACGTTCTCCCCATAAGTGTTCTAAATAGATTTGGCTACCGCCCTTGAATTACCACCTTTGTGACAATCGTAGAGTATAACGTTTCTTATGTGATCTTTAGATGGGACAAACATGGATGTCAATATTTTTGAAAAATATGAAAATATCATAGATGATCTGGATAAGGAGTTAGTTTATTCAGAAATATATTACACTTATAACAGGATGCAAATAATTATGAAGTCTAATTTTAAATATCGGTTCTAAAAATTCGATATTACATTTACACCAACCTGATGATTTTTTTTTGCATTGCCCTATAACTAAGGCCAGGACTCTATGGCAGTTATCCTCGGTCGAGTCGGTACTCATTTCAATCACGAAGGTAGAGAGAGGATGCGATGTGATGGGTGTAATAATATCTTTTCCTTTCCCAACGAGAAGAAACACCGAGAACAACGGAGTTTCGACCTCTGAAACCCTCTGTTTTCCACTAGGCCTAGATGGCCATACCGAATGCCCAGAAAACTCAATGGGTGTATATTATAGTGTGAGGCATTTAAGGAATTTCCGGTTTAATTAGTGAAAGGAACGCTGTCTGAGAGCCACGTTCCAGATACTCAATTTACCCTCAAGGTGCAGTAGCAATCAAGCAAAGGTCTATCAACCTGCAGCATAGTTCTGCTCTCTCCCGGGGAAAGGGGCAATTTAATTCATTCCACTAAAACCTTGCGTGGGGAGGTTATGTGCGTACGAGGGTTATCGCTGTTACAGCGTCGTGACCTTGATATCGAGTATCGTTCGTCTTCAAATGACGCTGTCTTCATGGAAATTCCGTACCCAAGGAACATCCAGTCTAAAATTTGCAAGCCAAGTTAGGTTTAGCGTATAACTTTCTGAAACTATTGATGCTAGTCTTACGAGTATATCCAGCGGGGCCAATTTTTGTTTTATTTGTAAATTAACGATGCGTAATAATCCCTCGTGAGCTCATATCTCTAAGGGTACTTTTTGGAATTAATGACTTAAACAGGAGCAGAATTTAAAAGTACGAACCATTGATTCCAGGTAGAGCAACAGAATATTTTCTAGGGAATTGAAACTTCTAGATAACATCGTTCATAACGTTTGAGAGAATTAAGTGATTCATTACATACAATACAGGAAGCAAAAAGTTTCAATTAAGAAAGCACTAAAACCCTCGTGCAAAACATTGAATTTGTAACGTCACCAGGAAAAGTCGAGCTGGCCTCTGGCGAATCGTCGATCCTAAAGAGACTAATTTTTTTTGCTCTTCTTTTCAGAGTGCCGCTGCAGTCGGAACTTCACCTGAGGTTTTCTCTCACAATTTTCATGGGAAAAATACCTGAAGCCTACGAACATAAGTAATTCAGTTTCATTTTTCCACGAATTAAGCAATTACGAAAAATTTGTTACCGTGAGATACCAGGTATAAGTCGTGGGGCACTTTGATGCTTAACTAAATGCACCCTTCCACTGTATCATGGTAGCTTATGTTAATTAAACTTCAATTTGACTGACAATAAATATTTTCGAACTTTTCTTTTTGTAATCATAGATGCATGCATGAATTTCTTGAACATTTTTTTGCGAAAGCGCCGCAAATTCAAAATCATGAGAGGAAAATACAGTGTACGACTTTTGTACTCCATTTCATAACACTAGAAGTATTAGTTAAGTAAACAATTTTATAAACTTCAAGAAAAATACCAAACTTAGATTACATAAATTACATAAGTTGCATGGTTGCATTAAATTACGTTAAGTGGGTTTCCCAAACATTATAAAGGATGCGCATTCAATATGATTTCTGCATATGTTTACATTTTACTTTAATTATGGTGGTAAATGAAGGCCAGCGAAATGATGTCACGCTGTTCATTGCATAAACGAAACTATCTCTTTCTCTTTGAAATTAATTTCCCATTATATCATCATGACTTATGGGCCCTGTAAAACATGGCATTAAAGCATTATAATTTAGAAACAAAGGAGTGTTAGCCCCGTGAAGCGCACAAGCACGCGCAGAGCGAATCCAATGGCGGCGGTCGACAATTTGTCGAGAGCGTAGTTTCGCCCCAACGTGGGAATTAAATATTAGAGCATGACAGGACAAATAAAGGAACTTCATTTTCAGAGCAATTTGCGTCGAATTAACAGATAAGCTCAAATAAGCTTGAGTTCAATAGAGTTTACCGAAAAATTTCATTTGGCCTTAATAATAAAAACACTTTCATTTGTATTGTATTTATCAACTGGGTTATAACGATATCAGAAGATCTATTTCATTTTTTAAATTCATACTTTTTTCCGACGACAGTACGATTTCTATGGTCCTCCCTAATCAAAATCACGCTCTATTTACGGAAAGTATAAATAACGAGCTCCAAATGGTTTCAATATGGCTTTAAAGTTAATAAAATAAGCCTTACTACCGATAAGGCAAAATACATTATAATCTCACACAAGAGAAATATATCTCTTACAGCATTAAAATTGGCGAAGGTGAAATCCAAGAAACCAACTCATGTAAGTTCCTGGGTATTATAATAGATAAACATCTGACCTTCAAACACCCCATTGCTCATATTAGGACTAAGTTATCAAAATCGATTGGAATCCTTCATAAAATGAATAATGTATTACCTCAAAAAGCTTTGCGAATATCTTACCGAACGCTCATTTCACCATACCTTCAATACGGAGCAAAAATGTGGCTCGAAACTGATCTAAATTAAATCAATGTACTCTTCACTCTGCAAAAAAGAACCATTAAATCAGTAAAGAAAGTAGAATATAATGCTCACACATGTGATTCATTCAAAAGTTTAAAATACTTAAACTTCTTGATCCCTACAAACTCTCCATATGTAATATCAGGTATAAAACAATGACCAATGGTGGCGACAAAGACCTCGAATAATTACTAACTACACAAACGGGTCATCACGACCATTTAATGTAAAATAGAAGTAACTTTAGGTTTCCTTATTATTCGGAAGCTCGGTCACAACATAGCATCCTCTTCATAGGAACCAAGACTTGGAACTCAATACCTGCGGAGATCCGTGTAAGAAATTCTTACAAAACTTTCAAGATGAATCTGGAATCCCTTTTCCCATATAAATATTACACCTTTCTTATCATGAGAGATAACCACGTCAAATCTTTTCGCCTAAATGACTCGTCCTGAAAGGGTATTTTATCATGTATGTATTTTATCATCTTCAGTTTGTCCTCTAGTCGTTTCTAGAAAATACTGTTAAGATCTAGCCTATATAAACTATTTTATAAAATCAAGTATCGAATTTCGAGTGGACTAATTCATTGATCAGTCTAGTGAGTAACTAGATTAAGTGAATTAGGTTAAGCATAATTTGACATCTTAGAATAGCGTTGGTGGTAGGATGCCCTAGGAGTCACTAAACTTATTCGAGCCCACACGTAGCTGTACATAGGATGGACGATTGTACTAGACTTAAAATCTACTTTTCTATGTCTTGAAGTGAATAAATTATTCAAATTATTTGAAATTGTTTTAAAATAACTCGCATATTCGGGCTTACGATCGCGTACCATGTTAAGAAAAAATGCCTCACGCTCCTGTTAATGATTTATTGTGAGTTTCAAGCGAAACGTGTTTTCTCTCAGCAAAGTAAGCTTACGGCATTCGTCATTGATGGTGAAACATTTTTCTCTGTAGTGATAATTGCTTTAGAATGTATATTCTGTTAACTCGAATTATGATTAGCCTGAAATATTAGAACAAATCATTAAGCAAATTTGATGGATATAAAAAAAACAATTCGCGTTTATTTCTTTGAATTCATCGAGGATGCTATTTTTCAACTGTTTGTTCCCAATCTTGCGCAATTTCCGATTACCGAGTACTTAGTTAGAAGGGAACATTTAAATTTTACACGCAAGTACGCTGGAAAATTAGGCTTCGATGATAACAAGCAGACATTTGTCGTGGAGCGGCGGCAGCGACGGCGCTTAAAGACGAACCTCTTCCCGACGCCGAACTGTAGAGCTTGGCTAAGTAATTTGTATTGAAAGGGTTGAGCGTGCTCTTTGATTCTCGTGAATTTACTGCATGACGTTGAATCCAAACTTTTCAAAAATAGATAAAAGAAGTAACAAGATACACTGCCTGACGTTGAATCCAAACTTTTCAAAAATAGATAAAAGAAGTAACAAGATTCACTGCCCGACGTAGAATCCAAACTTTTCAAAAATAGATAAAAGAAGTAGGTGGGTCCACTGTACGACGTTTAATCCAAACTTTTCAAAAATAGATAAAAGAAGTAAGAGGATTGACTGTACGACGTTGAATCCAATCTTTTCAAAAATAGATAAAAGAAGTAAGAGGATTCACTGTACGACGTTTAATCCAAACTTTTCAAAAATAGATAAAAGAAGTAGGTGATCTAACATTGAGGTTGTATTGTAGTACTAACAGGTCAAATACTACTCGTATATGCTGTTTATTGGTTTATCGGGTAGAAATTCAATTGTACACAAGTTGTAATGAAATGGTTGCCAAATCTAAAAGTGGTAAATGAAACATTGGTTTTATCTGAAATTGTTTTGAAAAAGTCAATTACGGCTCACACATTGAGATAATTTAGAGAAATTTTTTGAAACTATTAGATATTTCATTAAATTGTTGTTCAAGTTCTCCAAGAAGTATAATGCGATAAGTTAAAAACGCACTTTCTACTCCTACATTTTAAGCACGCATATATAGTCCTCCACGTAGTTTTCACGGTCAAGTATGAAGGTTTCATCGTCACAATTTTACCGAAGTTTAACTAAAAATAACAAGGAAAATATTCGTTTGTTTAAAAATATTAAGAACATGCTGTCTCTAATTCAAACAGTTTCAGGTATTGCGTTTTTCCCAATCATCATAGCTAAGTAGTAAATAATCCGCGATTCATTTTTAAGTTTTTACGAATACGAATTCGATGTAAATTAACTCCTCGCTATCAATAGCACTATTATTAATTGCACGTTCCTGAGCAACCTCAAAAACGCACTGTCTAGACGATATTCTGAGAAGCTTCAGTCGTTGTGAGATGCCAAAACCGGTCTGTCTCGCCACCAGGCCTTGTTTTTAGCATGTGGATATGAAAATTTCATGATCATATTTAAAGTAAGCGTCATGAATAACATGTTTTGATGTCTATTATGTAAATTACTATTGATGGCTGTGAAGATACGCAAATTTGAACCTTCGTATAGTGGACACACTAGAAGGAATTTCTCTCCTTGAGCTAAAGTTGGGCAAGAATCAATAAATAAATCTAGTATCGTATAATTAAAATGATCCACGCATAAAATCGAAATCATGCGTCAGGTGTTTATTGTAAAGAATATAAAATTCAAACGAATTAACCACTTACATAAGTCAATAAACGCATGAAATATGGTTTACACTTAAAATTAGTAAATGCATAAATATTCCTGGCTACTTTTCGCGAAGGCATCAAGATGTGTTTGATATTATTAGTTAATTTTAAAATATTGTCAGAAAATTTCAACTACAACAATTATTTTAGCTCGAATTCAGAACACCATTCAATACAGAACACGGTACTTTTGTGTTGTGTTGTATGTTCATTGTGGTGGTGTTGATTGTGCATGCCTATTCGCTGGAATGTAATTATATATTAAAAAAAAAAAACATTCGTATTCTGAGCTCCCTGGTAAATATCACGAAGATGTGGAAACGATGATTAAAATTCGCCAATAAATAAAGTAAAAAGGTGCATATTCCTTCCAAGTAATCAGAAGCTATTCTCCTAACATTGTAGAAAAATGATTTAGCTTTGCTTCTTAATTTAAAAAAAAACATAACTTCAGTTTAAAAACTAAATAATTGGGGCTTTCACTATTTGTTTTCAAGCAATGCATTTTTTAAACTTGATTAGTTCGCAGAATTTCTGCGTTGTTGTGTGAGACCAGCGGCCTTCGGCGCTCCGTAGCTGTTGAACAGGCACAGCAAATTTGACATCCGTAATCTTCTTCCCCATAATGAATACCGCTTTCATACCTAGAATACATCCCTGAGGGTTGTGACAGATTTTTCTTGGCTGCAATGTTTAAATTCTTCGCTCACTCATTTATGAACCAGTCTGTGCTTGCTGCGCGATTTTTTCTCGGTCACATCTCGTGCAGTTGAATCTAATGTTCAAGTGAACGTAATAAATAGAGTTCTCCACCAATAATATCATGCATGACTATTAAAAAAGTAAAGCTTTGTAGTTTTTTCCCCAATGATTTACATAATTTCACGTAGTCTTAAAGATGACACGTTCAGGAAACATTGAATGAAATTTATAAACACTTTTATAGCATGTAATTTTAGTCAACTGTTTTAACTTTACGAACATGCAGCGGCTCCCACTGTTAGAATGTAAATAATTGCATTAAAACCCGTTGGTGATTTCGGCACAAATATATTATGATAAAATTGAACGCTTATCAAATTTTATTAAGTGTGTCAGGGCGGCACAAATTGCTCATTAATAAATAAAATAAGTCTCATAAATATGATATTTCGTATCATTTGAATTACAGCAGCTGCGACGAAGCGAGTGGAGGAAAACTATCGCAGGAACAGGTGCAAAGAATCTCCTCAAAATTGTCGGTGCAGAAGACTCGCCAGCAAAATAAGACGTTAATTGAACCTAAGAAATACAGAGAGTTAATTGCATTTACCTCCAAGAAGAAACGCTTTGGCTGAAGCACAAATTTGTTGACGTCGGCCGGGCGCTCGGCCGACCGTCTTCAACTGGCCTGATGAGAAAATCAACGTTGCCGGAGCAGTTATGAAGCAAACAGAATGATAGGACGTATTCACTTGCTTCAGGGAAATTTCGAGAAATAATCGACCATTACCTGGTGTCGAAAACAAGCTCGAGTTCAGGTCTGAGCCGCAGTTATTTTTGAGGTATTCGAGTCGTCCTGGATATTCTTTGAAGATGTGTGAAGTTGAAGTCCCACTAAAGTTCGAAATAAACGTTAGAAAAATGTTTATGATGAAGTCAGGAATACTTAGAGGCTACGATGTATTTCCTTGTGGTTGCGTTTTGGGACAAAAGGTTTCGATGCACTTGTTGTGCAAGGTCGTTTTTGATTTTTTTTAAATAAAATGTTCTAGAAAAACCGCAAGTGTCATGCCTTCGCTGTTATGTTAACAATATGTGTCTTAATTCAATCTATATTAAGCTGATGTGATGGAAGTTTTTTTGGCTATTGGTGTTATTTTCAGAAATAGTTATGTGGCCTATTCACTCTCAATGACCTCAGCTTGTGAAGCTGCGATTAATATCGTGTAGGGTAATTTTCAACAATTACTACCGATATAAATTTGCACCTTATAGAAAACACTAAATTAATTGTGAGTTTAAGTCAATTTGAGTTGCTTACAGGACGAAAAAAGCTCAATACGTAAAATTCTTCACGGAATGCCATGCCCTATAATAGCGTTTCGTTTGATTCTAGCAGTTCCAAAGTAACTAGACTCTACACAGTGAGTCTGATACTGTATTTATTCCATTATTAGTTATCTGACTTAAAGTAATGTAATTTCTGCTAATGTCAATTTCAAAGATGAACCGATTTTTTGTGTCATTCCAAAGTATTTTCCAATTCTTAGCATCACGTGCACCAGCATCTGGATACGTGCGGATCAAATTCATTTTTAAATAAATTCAGATGAACTACAGCAAACTAACCTTGAGGAACGTAAAAGAATCCAACACAAATTCAAAATTTTGTGGAGCAGTAAAAAATTATGTAAATAAACAATAAGATGATAGTGGTTTTACCATTTTTTTCATCGTCTCTTGCTCATTAAATCCTCCATAACGTGAGCACCACGAAGCCGAGGTGCGTATTGAACCAAACGTACTGCTGTAAGAATAAAAAATTATGTAAATAAACAATAAGATGATAGTGGTTTTACCATTTTTTTCATCGTCTCTTGCCCATAAAGTCCTCCATAGCGTAAGCACCACGAAGCCGAGGTGAACCGAACGTACTGCTGTAAGAATGAAGTGCCCTACGGGAATTCTAGTGCAGATTAAGTTGTTGTGGAGGCTGAAAGATCGTCATGTCAAGGCAGATTACTGTCTGCCCCAAATAGCCCCACTGGCACGCGACACGCCATCAAGCAACCGCAAAATGTTTTGCTGACCGGTCTCTCTCTCTCCCTGTGCCATCGACATCGTGTGCAATACCGCGGGCAGCGCACGTAAAACTTTGCGGTGTACTGGTGTAGGAAAGCACGGCAGGATCTCGTATATAGTAACGAAGTGATAACCGTATTGTTGTGTAGGAAAGCACGGCAGGATCTCGTATAGTAACGAAGTGATAACCGTATTGTTGTGTAGGAAAGCACGGCAGGATCTCGTGGTAACGAAGTGATAACCGTATTGTTGTGTAGGAAAGCACGGCAGGATCTCGTATAGTAACGAAGTGATAACCGTATTGTTGTGTAGGAAAGCACGGCAGGATCTCGTATAGTAACGAAGTGATAACCGTATTGTTGTGTAGGAAAGCACGGCAGGATAACGTATAGTAACGAAGTGATAACCGTATTGTTGTGTAGGAAAGCACGGCAGGATCTCGTATAGTAACGAAGTGATAACCGTATTGTTGTGTAGGAAAGCACGGCAGGATAACGTATAGTAACGAAGGGATAATCGTAATGTTGTGTATGAAAGCACGGCAGGATCTCGTATAGTAACGAAGTGATAACCGTATTGTTGTGTAGGAAAGCACGGCAGGATCTCGTGGTAACGAAGTGATAACCGTATTGTTGTGTAGGAAAGCACGGCAGGATCTCGTATAGTAACGAAGTGATAACCGTATTGTTGTGTAGGAAAGCACGGCAGGATAACGTATAGTAACGAAGGGATAATCGTAATGTTGTGTATGAAAGCACGGCAGGATCTCGTATAGTAACGAAGTGATAACCGTATTGTTGTGTAGGAAAGCACGGCAGGATCTCGTGGTAACGAAGTGATAACCGTATTGTTGTGTAGGAAAGCACGGCAGGATCTCGTATAGTAACGAAGTGATAACCGTATTGTTGTGTAGGAAAGCACGGCAGGATCTCGTGGTAACGAAGTGATAACCGTATTGTTGTGTAGGAAAGCACGGCAGGATCTCGTATAGTAACGAAGTGATAACCGTATTGTTGTGTAGGAAAGCACGGCAGGATAACGTATAGTAACGAAGGGATAATCGTAATGTTGTGTATGAAAGCACGGCAGGATCTCGTATAGTAACAAAGTGATAACCGTATTGTTGTGTAGGAAAGCACGGCAGGATCTCGTATAGTAACGAAGTGATAACCGTATTGTTGTGTAGGAAAGCACGGCAGGATAACGTATAGTAACGAAGGGATAACCGTAATGTTGTGTAGGAAAGCACGGCAGGATCTCGTATAGTAACAAAGTGATAACCGTATTGTTGTGTAGGAAAGCACGGCAGGATCTCGTATAGTAACAAAGTTATAACCGTAATGTTGTGTAGGAAAGCACGGCAGGATCTCGTATAGTAACAAAGTGATAACCGTAATGTTGTGTAGGAAAGCACGGCCGGATCTCGTATAGTAACAAAGTGATAACCGTAATGTTGTGTAGGAAAGCACGGCAGGATCTCGTATAGTAACAAAGTGATAACCGTAATGTTGTGTAGGAAAGCACGGCAGGATCTCGTATAGTAACAAAGTGATAACCGTAATGTTGTGTAGGAAAGCACGGCAGGATCTCGTATAGTAACAAAGTGATAACCGTAATGTTGTGTAGGAAAGCACGGCAGGATCTCGTATAGTAACAAAGTGATAACCGTAATGTTGTGTAGGAAAGCACGGCCGGATCTCGTATAGTAACAAAGTGATAACCGTAATGTTGTGTAGGAAAGCACGGCAGGATCTCGTATAGTAACAAAGTGATAACCGTATTGTTGTGTAGGAAAGCACGGCAGGATCTCGTATAATAACAAAGTGATAACCGTATTGTTGTGTAGGAAAGCACGGCAGGATCTCGTATAGTAACAAAGTGATAACCGTAATGTTGTGTAGGAAAGCACGGCAGGATCTCGTATAGTAACAAAGTGATAACCGTATTGTTGTGTAGGAAAGCACGGCAGGATCTCGTATAGTAACAAAGTGATAACCGTATTGTTGTGTAGGAAAGCACGGCAGGATCTCGTATAGTAACAAAGTGATAACCGTAATGTTGTGTAGGAAAGCACGGCAGGATCTCGTATAGTAACAAAGTGATAACCGTATTGTTGTGTAGGAAAGCACGGCAGGATCTCGTATAGTAACAAAGTGATAACCGTAATGTTGTGTAGGAAAGCACGGCAGGATCTCGTATAGTAACAAAGTGATAACCGTATTGTTGTGTAGGAAAGCACGGCAGGATCTCGTATATAGTAACGAAGTGATAACCGTATTGTTGTGTAGGAAAGCAAGGCAGGATTTCGTATAGTAACGAAGTGATAACCGTATTGTTGTGTAGGAAAGGACGGCAGGATCTCGTATATAGTAACGAAGTGATAACCGTATTGTTGTGTAGGAAAGCACGGCAGGATTTCGTATATAGTAACGAAGTGATAACCGTATTCTTGTGTAGGAAAGCACGGCAGGATCTCGTATATAGTAACGAAGTGATAACCGTATTGTTGTGTAGGAAAGCACGGCAGGATCTCGTATAGTAACGAAGTGATAACCGTATTGTTGTGTAGGAAAGGACGGCAGGATCTCGTGGTAACGAAGTGATAACCGTATTGTTGTGTAGGAAAGCACGGCAGGATCTCGTATAGTAACGAAGTGATAACCGTATTGTTGTGTAGGAAAGGACGGCAGGATTTCGTATAGTAACGAAGTGATAACCGTAATGTTGTGTAGGAAAGCACGGCAGGATCTCGTGGTAACGAAGTGATAACCGTATTGTTGTGTAGGAAAGCACGGCAGGATCTCGTATAGTAACGAAGTGATAAACGTATTGTTGTGTAGGAAAGCACGGCAGGATCTCGTGGTAACGAAGTGATAACCGTATTGTTGTGTAGGAAAGCACGGCAGGATCTCGTATAGTAACGAAGTGATAACCGTATTGTTGTGTAGGAAAGCACGGCAGGATCTCGTGGTAACGAAGTGATAACCGTATTGTTGTGTAGGAAAGCACGGCAGGATCTCGTATAGTAACGAAGTGATAACCGTATTGTTGTGTAGGAAAGCACGGCAGGATAACGTATAGTAACGAAGGGATAATCGTAATGTTGTGTATGAAAGCACGGCAGGATCTCGTATAGTAACAAAGTGATAACCGTATTGTTGTGTAGGAAAGCACGGCAGGATCTCGTATCGTAACGAAGTGATAACCGTATTGTTGTGTAGGAAAGCACGGCAGGATAACGTATAGTAACGAAGGGATAACCGTAATGTTGTGTAGGAAAGCACGGCAGGATCTCGTATAGTAACAAAGTGATAACCGTATTGTTGTGTAGGAAAGCACGGCAGGATCTCGTATAGTAACAAAGTGATAACCGTAATGTTGTGTAGGAAAGCACGGCAGGATCTCGTATAGTAACAAAGTGATAACCGTAATGTTGTGTAGGAAAGCACGGCCGGATCTCGTATAGTAACAAAGTGATAACCGTAATGTTGTGTAGGAAAGCACGGCAGGATCTCGTATAGTAACAAAGTGATAACCGTATTGTTGTGTAGGAAAGCACGGCAGGATCTCGTATAGTAACAAAGTGATAACCGTAATGTTGTGTAGGAAAGCACGGCAGGATCTCGTATAGTAACAAAGTGATAACCGTATTGTTGTGTAGGAAAGCACGGCAGGATCTCGTATAGTAACAAAGTGATAACCGTAATGTTGTGTAGGAAAGCACGGCAGGATCTCGTATAGTAACAAAGTGATAACCGTATTGTTGTGTAGGAAAGCACGGCAGGATCTCGTATAGTAACAAAGTGATAACCGTAATGTTGTGTAGGAAAGCACGGCAGGATCTCGTATAGTAACAAAGTGATAACCGTATTGTTGTGTAGGAAAGCACGGCAGGATCTCGTATAGTAACAAAGTGATAACCGTAATGTTGTGTAGGAAAGCACGGCAGGATCTCGTATAGTAACAAAGTGATAACCGTAATGTTGTGTAGGAAAGCACGGCAGGATCTCGTATAGTAACAAAGTGATAACCGTAATGTTGTGTAGGAAAGCACTGCAGGATCTCGTATAGTAACGAAGTGATAATCGTAATGTTGTTTCGTGTGTGAGGCATAAACGTGCAGTTCTAAACAGGATTGTGTTCTGTTCATTTGAGGTTGAGAGCAATTTAACCAAAAATAAATGGCAATAATGTAAAAGTTTATTACAGACTTTACAGATTTGAAGCTCATAATTAATGGTACGTTATTGGTACACTAGTTAAATAAATGTCTGCAAGTTAATTATATTTTTTTCATGTTTCGCATTATACACGTTTATTGCGAGGCTAAAAAAGTCTACTCTGAGCCGCTGTCGGCGCTGAACACCACTGAAATGAACAATGACTTCACCATTATATTCTAGTAAAAATTAAATTCAAAAATCTATAAATCCTCATGAAAGAATTGTATTCAGATTGAAAAAGTGTAGGATCAAACCTTCTTCAGGAAAAATTAGTTCAATTTTAAGTACAAGAACATTATTTTGAAATAAGTTTTTGCCAGACACCACTCAGTAAAAATTTTTATTCAAATTTCTGAATCATTTTTATTTTACTTGCGTTATTTCATACTTGATTTGTTTAGGATAAAATTTTCATGACAGTTATAATCAAGTAGCAAGAGAAACGAGCCCATTGGATGATTATAGCCATAGACTTTATTCAGAGTCTAACAATGAAGATCCAAGAAACAGACAGCCTTGATCAAGCATTAAACAGCCTTTTAGCTGAGGAAATTTTTCAGGAAAACAATACAATTTTGATGCCTAGAAGTGTCTTTAATAACTTTCTATAAACTGCCACTTTTAAAAGAATAATAACACAAAAACATACGAAAAAGCTGTTCCTTGCACATTCAAAAACATTTAAAATTAACTTAAAGTTTCCATATCGCTGTTTTGAAGGCTTATTCCTTACTGAACGCATGATTTTTCATCTATTGACCTTGTGATCACGTTCTATCAATCAGTGTGACTGTGATATAAATTCTCTGTGAAAGACAAAGAAAATAAACAACTTTTACTATTCGTTCAACTTCACACTAAAATCTAATCACTCCATTTTCTCGATACCGTCCTTTGTAACTGATCCATAAGTACGACACTCACAAGTACCGTGCCGAGCGACCTGAACAATCAAGTCTCCTCAATCAAGTCTCCTCACAGTAGCGCCTCTGCCAGTTCCTGTTTTCTGATGTTCAGGAGATATCCTGTGAGACAAGCTAAGCAAATCTGCGTAACCGCTTCTTAAAGAGTACGCAGAGGAGACACATAATTTTAGACATGACGTCCAAGCTAGCAGGATGCAGCAGAGTACGGCGGACTGGCACCAATTCTCACTTCAAATCAAATTTGCACAAAAATAAAGCTATGACTAATCAAGAAGGTGATGCTGAACCTCATTCTACATGTTTTTCGGTACACGAACAAAACTTTATAATCTCGTTTGTAATTCTTCATGAATTCCTCATACATGAGCAATGCACAACGAAGGCTTTATTCAATTATACTTTTTTTCCAATCCTTTTGCATGTTAATTTTCCTCCAGTAAATTTGTAATTATCGGACTAAAAAAAAACAATTTAGTGAGCATAGAGTCGTAGAATTGAGTATATGCCATCTCAGCACAGTTAAAACTACAACCCTAACAGAAATACAATTTTCTTACTCGAAACTAAGAATTTTGATTTTCCTTAAAATGTTACCAGAATAGAAAATAAAATTTTCCGCTGTAGTGACCCACGCAGATCATGGTACTGAACGAAGGCCGCTTCATCGGGCAACGATTTGGTAGCTTTCCTCGCGGTATCTGTACAACCTACGGCATAGGAATCAAACGACGCAGAAAATAACTGTTACCGTGGTAAGTGTTCATCGAAAAGATGGTACAACCGACTCGTCTCGTAGAAAGTGTACGGTGTAATATTCTTGACGAGAGAGACCGCCGGTCTTCGAAGAGGTTGATTAAAAACATTGATAGCTCTATGAAAACAACCAAGTTGTACAGATATTTTTCTGGGTCTTAAACTGAGGAAGGGGAATGGGTGAGTGAGAATAAACTAAGTGAGTGGAAGAGTTCCCCACTTCACCCCTTCTGTACATGTACACTGCTATATATATCATACCCGGACAGCTGCGCTCTGGTGAAAATACCCCAGGGACCGGACTGGGATCGACCCAGAGTCTTTCTTGTCCAAAGTCTGATAGGACCACTAATTGAAGACTGAGTTCATCAATAGAGTATTACGCCAGTGCAGTTTCGTAAGTCTTCTAAACTGATTTATGCAATGACTATGACTCGTGATCAAAAGAAAATGAATTTACACAGCCGCACATCCACTGGAAAGTAAAAGCGATGAGAAAAATTGTCAAAACTGCAGTATACTAGGGAACATCGAGACTGGGATGTTAAGATCAGAAAAAGCTTTATTTTGTCCGATGAGTCAAAGTTAATTATTTGCAGAGAGAGAAGAGAAATAAAGCGTGGCGGCATCCTACCGAATCAATCGATTTAACTTGCACCGTTCTCACTTTGCAAAGCACCTGAAGGTAGTGCAATTCATGCTATGGTGTTGTATGGGCTGGGATGGACTTGGATCGGCAACTCTTTATAGCAACAAAATAAGGACGCAGGAGTGTTACAAAGCTCCTGATAACGAAGTTTAACCTTCAATTCACTTTCACATTTCTGATGATACCGAAATGTTTCGGCAAGCCAATGCTAGCATCCGCAGAGAAAATATTGTACGAGACAATGTTTTAGATAAGAGGGAATTATTGAAGACTCAGAACTGGGCGCCGCTATTTCCAGATCTGGACCCATTAAGATCTGGAATGAGCTATCAAGAAACCGGTTGGCCTCATCGCCCTATTCTTCAACATCGATCATTTTGGGAAAGAAATTACTTCAATTGTAGTCAATTAGTTTACGTAAGTTTGGGGCTCTCTGACCCCAACAAAGGTATTTCCTTCAGAGCAAGCAAGAAAACACCTTTTAGTGAGGAGTTCAGACGATGAGTAATCTGTACACAAGGTGTGTGTTGTAATCCTACGCATAGAAGAGCAAAACTGAAAAGTTTATGAAACAAAATGAGAGTTTAGAAGGAAGGAGTAGATGGCAAAAAAATAACGGTAGTGATCCAAAAAATAGGGTTAGTAACAAAACAAAAAGCATATTCTATTTCGGCAAGAGGAAGGCCTACCTAATCCTAAGCTAGGGACTGTGCATCTTCCTCTGGGAGCGCTAATTCCCATTGGTATAGAAGTTGCATTCCTCCGAGGAGAAAAAATGCTGCAAGGCGTAACGCTTGTAGAATCAGACGCTTGTAGAATCAATGCCAAGTTAATTGAGAGCAAGCTGCAATTTGATCTTGAGGTAGACCGATTAAAAATGAAGAATTTTATGGGTTATACAATTTATTTTACCACACAATATATGAGTAGAAAAAGATAATCCTGTCATACTATGCTTCGTGATGAACGGCAAAAACCCCATCATTATCACGATTATAAAAGTAGCCGCGTCCGTCCGTCAGTCCGTCCGTCCGTCAGTGTGACCCCCTCTTCTAGTCGATAGCTTTGATAGCAACAAGTATTAAGCGTAAGAAATACAATAAATTATTCTATTGCATTATTTTTCAATGGCGATTCGATTCCCTTTCACTTGCATTATGGTATCCAAATTACGCAATCGGCTTATTGTTACAAATAGAAAATTTCTTTTGAGCTTTCTCTGTTGAAATTTATCATGTTGCTTTGATACTTTTAATTGATGATGCGAAAAAAATGTTTACCTTCGTTTGACCAGTAACCTGGCCACCTCTTAGTATAAAGCCCAAGATTTTGGAACTTGAGTTGTCGCTTTCAAAATTGTGATTTTTTGAAAAGCTCCGAAGAGGTAATAGACGACATTTCAGAATAAAATTCCGGCAAAAGAGGCCACCATGGATAGAAATGTGTCCAACAGCAAGAGAGAAGTAGCAAGACTACGACAGTAAAAAAAACGCCGAAGACGATCGAATGAACAACGCGAAATGGCAAGACGAAGCAATGCTGCTCGCCAACGAGAAGCTAGAGCTAAATTGACCCTTGAACGGCGTTTGGAAATTCTACAGAATAATGCAGAGCAGCACCGAGTAGCTAGAGAGAGCGTAACACATGAAAGAAGCGAGGAAATTCTTCGGCACGGCGCTGGACAACATCGAGGGCACGAGAGAATTTAACTCATAGAAAGAAGGGATGAAATTCTTCAGACTAATGCCGAACAGCATCGATTTGCACTAGCAAACTTAACTCAAGAAAGAAGGGATGAAATTCTTCAGATAGATGCCGACTAGCACGTGTGCACTAGTCACTATAATAATAAGTGCCGCCTCCGTCCCTCCGTGTGACCCCCTCTTCTAATCGATAGCTTTGATAGCAACAAGGATAAAGCTTAAGAAATACAATAAATTATTCTATTGCGTTATTTTTCTGTGGCGTTTCAATTCCCTTCTACTTGCAATATGGTATCCAGAATACGCAATCGGCTGACGTATTGTTACAAATAGAAATTTTCTTTGGAACTTCCTCTGTTGAAATTCAACATGTTGCTTTGAAATTTTTAATTGATAATGCAGAAAGAATTATTTCAAATTCGTTTAATTAACCAGTAACCTGGCTGTCACTTAGTATAAGTAAGGCCCAAGATTGAATTTGTAGGCAATGTTGAATTTCTCAGGGATCCACCTAACCTAACGATGACCTTGGTTGAAGTTAGGTCAGAATAGGATAGGTTAGGTTAGGTTAGACAGATTTGGTTCGCATAGGTTAGAACAAGATAGGTTAGAACACGTTATGTTAAGATAGGTTAGGTTAGAATATGTTATGTTAAAATTTATTAGGGAATGTTGACCGAATTTTTTCACGGGTCAACCTAACTCATTGATGACATTGTCCGTAAAATTTCCACGGGTCTTGCTAGTAGCTATTATTCAGCTCAAAGTGACTCTTCAAATTTCTACTGAAAGTTTGTACATGCTTTTGAAAGTTAAGTACTCAGGTTGTGGCCAACATTTCAACTATTATATTATTGTTTTGAAAAACAGAAGTTTGATTACGCGAGCCTATAGTTCCTATTGCGCAAAGAGTGAATTTAAAATATTTCAACATATTTATTAACATGCATAAGTTCAGGATACAAATTCAGAAAAAGTCGCTTCAAAATTATGTGATCTAAAACATTTCGTTATATGTGCTCATAGTTAAAACATTTCGTTATATGTGCTCATAGTTAAAACATTTCGTTATAAGTCCTCATAGATAAAACATTTCGTTATAAGTCCTCATAGTTGAAACATTTCGTTATAAGTCCTCATAGTTAAAACATTTCGTTATAAGTCCTCATAGTTGAAACATTTCGTTATATGTGCTCATAGTTAAAACATTTCGTTATATGTGTTCATTGTTAAAACATTTCGTTATATATGCTCATAGTTAAAACATTTCGTTATATGTGCTCATAGTTAAAACATTTCGTTATATGTGCTCATAGTTAAAACATTTCGTTTTATGTGCTCATAGTTAAAATATTTCGTTATATGTGCTCATAGTTAAAAGATTTCGTTATATGTGCTCATAGTTAAAACATTTCGTTATATGTGCTCATAGTTAAAACATTTCGTTATATGTGCTCATAGTTAAAACATTTCGTTATAAGTCCTCATAGTTAAAACATTTCGTTATATGTCCTCATAGTTAAAACATTTCGTTATAAGTCCTCATAGTTAAAACATTTCGTTATATGTCCTCATAGTTAAAACATTTCGTTATATGTGCTCATAGTTAAAACATTTCGTTATATGTGCTCATAGTTAAAACATTTCGTTATAAGTCCTCATAGTTAAAATATTTCGTTATATGTGCTCATAGTTAAAACATTTCGTTATAAGTCCTCATAGTTAAAACATTTCGTTATATGTCCTCATAGTTAAAACATTTCGTTATATGTGCTCATAGTTAAAACATTTCGTTATAAGTTCTCATAGTTAAAACATTTCGTTATATGTGCTCATAGTTAAAACATTTCGTTATATGTGCTCATAGTTAAAACATTTCGTTATAAGTTCTCATAGTTAAAACATTTCGTTATATGTGCTCATAGTTAAAACATTTCGTTATATGTGCTCATAGTTAAAACATTTCGTTATATGTGCTCATAGTTAAAACATTTCGTTATATGTGCTCATAGTTGAAACATTTCGTTATATGTGCTCATAGTTAAAACATTTCGTTATATGTGCTCATAGTTAAAACATTTCGTTATATGTGCTCATAGTTAAAACATTTCGTTATATGTGCTCATAGTTAAAACATTTCGTTATATGTGCTCATAGTTAAAACATTTCGTTATATGTGCTCATAGTTAAAACATTTCGTTATATGTGCTCATAGTTAAAACATTTCGTTATAAGTGCTCATAGTTAAAACATTTCGTTATATGTGCTCATAGTTAAAACATTTCGTTATAAGTCCTCATAGTTAAAACATTTCGTTATATGTGCTCATAGTTAAAACATTTCGTTATATGTGCTCATAGTTAAAACATTTCGTTATATGTGCTCATAGTTAAAACATTTCGTTATATGTGCTCATAGTTAAAACATTTCGTTATATGTGCTCATAGTTAAAACATTTCGTTATATGTGCTCATAGTTAAAACATTTCGTTATATGTCCTCATAGTTAAAACATTCCGTTATAAGTCCTCATAGTTAAAACATTTCGTTATATGTGCTCATAGTTGAAACATTTCGTTATATGTGCTCATAGTTAAAACATTTCGTTATATGTGCTCATAGTTAAAACATTTCGTTATATGTGCTCATAGTTAAAACATTTCGTTATATGTGCTCATAGTTAAAACATTTCGTTATATGTGCTCATAGTTAAAACATTTCGTTATATGTGCTCATAGTTAAAACATTTCGTTATAAGTCCTCATAGTTAAAACATTTCGTTATATGTGCTCATAGTTAAAACATTTCGTTATATGTGCTCATAGTTAAAACATTTCGTTATATGTGCTCATAGTTAAAACATTTCGTTATATGTGCTCATAGTTAAAACATTTCGTTATATGTGCTCATAGTTAAAACATTTCGTTATATGTGCTCATAGTTAAAACATTTCGTTATATGTGCTCATAGTTAAAACATTTCGTTATATGTGCTCATAGTTAAAACATTTCGTTATAAGTCCTCATAGTTAAAACATTTCGTTATATGTGCTCATAGTTAAAAAATTTCGTTATATGTGCTCATAGTTAAAACATTTCGTTATATGTGCTCATAGTTAAAACATTTCGTTATATGTGCTCATAGTTAAAACATTTCGTTATAAGTTCTCATAGTTAAAACATTTCGTTATAAGTCCTCATAGTTTAAAACATTTCGTTATATGTGCTCATAGTTAAAACATTTCGTTATATGTGCTCATAGTTGAAACATTTCGTTATATGTGCTCATAGTTAAAACATTTCGTTATATGTGCTCATAGTTAAAAAATTTCGTTATATGTGCTCATAGTTAAAACATTTCGTTATATGTGCTCATAGTTAAAACATTTCGTTATAAGTCCTCATAGTTAAAACATTTCGTTATATGTGCTCATAGTTAAAACATTTCGTTATATGTGCTCATAGTTAAAACATTTCGTTATATGTGCTCATAGTTAAAACATTTCGTTATATGTGCTCATAGTTAAAACATTTCGTTATATGTGCTCATAGTTAAAACATTTCGTTATATGTGCTCATAGTTAAAACATTTCGTTATATGTGCTCATAGTTAAAACATTTCGTTATATGTGCTCATAGTTAAAACATTTCGTTATAAGTGCTCATAGTTAAAACATTTCGTTATATGTGCTCATAGTTAAAACATTTCGTTATAAGTCCTCATAGTTAAAACATTTCGTTATATGTGTTCAAAGTTAAAACATTTCGTTATATGTGCTCATAGTTAAAACATTTCGTTATATGTGCTCATAGTTAAAACATTTCGTTACATGTGCTCATAGTTAAAACATTTCGTTATATGTGCTCATAGTTAAAACATTTCGTTATATGTGCTCATAGTTAAAACATTTCGTTATATGTGCTCATAGTTAAAACATTTCGTTATAAGTCCTCATAGTTGAAAATTTCGTTATATGTGCTCATAGTTGAAACATTTCGTTATATGTGCTCATAGTTAAAACATTTCGTTATATGTGCTCATAGTTAAAACATTTCGTTATATGTGCTCATAGTTAAAACATTTCGTTATATGTGCTCATAGTTAAAACATTTCGTTATATGTGCTCATAGTTAAAACATTTCGTTATATGTGCTCATAGTTAAAACATTTCGTTATAAGTCCTCATAGTTAAAACATTTCGTTATATGTGCTCATAGTTAAAACATTTCGTTATATGTGCTCATAGTTAAAACATTTCGTTATATGTGCTCATAGTTAAAACATTTCGTTATATGTGCTCATAGTTAAAACATTTCGATATTTGTGCTCATAGTTAAAACATTTCGTTATATGTGCTCATAGTTAAATCATTTCGTTATATGTTCTCATAGTTAAAACATTTCGTTATATGTGCTCATAGTTAAAACATTTCGTTATAAGTCCTCATAGTTAAAACATTTCGTTATATGTGCTCATAGTTAAAACATTTCGTTATATGTGCTCATAGTTAAAACATTTCGTTATATGTGCTCATAGTTAAAACATTTCGTTATATGTGCTCATAGTTAAAACATTTCGTTATAAGTTCTCATAGGTAAAACATTTCGTTATAAGTCCTCATAGTTAAAACATTTCGATATATGTGCTCATAGTTAAAACATTTCGTTATATGTGCTCATAGTTGAAACATTTCGTTATATGTGCTCTTAGTTAAAACATTTCGTTATATGTGCTCATAGTTAAAACATTTCGTTATATGTGCTCATAGTTAAAACATTTCGTTATATGTGCTCATAGTTAAAACATTTCGTTATAAGTCCTCATAGTTAAAACATTTCGTTATATGTGCTCATAGTTAAAACATTTCGTTATATGTGCTCATAGTTAAAACATTTCGTTATATGTGCTCATAGTTAAAACATTTCGTTATATGTGCTCATAGTTAAAACATTTCGTTATATGTGCTCATAGTTAAAACATTTCGTTATATGTGCTCATAGTTAAAACATTTCGTTATATGTGCTCATAGTTAAAACATTTCGTTATATGTGCTCATAGTTAAAACATTTCGTTATAAGTCCTCATAGTTAAAACATTTCGTTATATGTGCTCATAGTTAAAACATTTCGTTATAAGTCCTCATAGTTAAAACATTTCGTTATATGTGCTCATAGTTAAAACATTTCGTTATATGTGCTCATAGTTAAAACATTTCGTTATAAGTCCTCATAGTTAAAACATTTCGTTAAAAGTTCTCATAGTTAAAACATTTCGTTATAAGTCCTCATAGTTAAAACATTTCGTTATATGTGCTCATAGTTAAAACATTTCGTTATAAGTGCTCATAGTTAAAATATTTCGTTATATGTGCTCATAGTTAAAACATTTCGTTATAAGTTCTCATAGTTAAAACATTTCGTTATAAGTTCTCATAGTTAAAACATTTCGTTATAAGTCCTCATAGTTAAAACATTTCGTTATAAGTGCTCATAGTTAAAATATTTCGTTATATGTGCTCATAGTTAAAACATTTCGTTATATGTGCTCATAGTTAAAACATTTCGTTATAAGTTCTCATAGTTAAAACATTTCGTTATATGTGCTCATAGTTAAAACATTTCGTTATAAGTTCTCATAGTTAAAACATTTCGTTATAAGTTCTCATAGTTAAAACATTTCGTTATAAGTCCTCATAGTTAAAACATTTCGTTATATGTGCTCATAGTTAAAACATTTCGTTATATGTGCTCATAGTTAAAACATTTCGTTATATGTGCTCATAGTTAAAACATTTCGTTATATGTGCTCATAGTTAAAACATTTCGTTATATGTGCTCATAGTTAAAACATTTCGTTATATGTGCTCATAGTTAAAACATTTCGTTATATGTGCTCATAGTTAAAACATTTCGTTATATGTGCTCATAGTTAAAACATTTCGTTATATGTGCTCATAGTTAAAACATTTCGTTATAAGTCCTCATAGTTAAAACATTTCGTTATATGTGCTCATAGTTAAAACATTTCGTTATATGTGCTCATAGTTAAAACATTTCGTTATATGTGCTCATAGTTAAAACATTTCGTTATATGTGCTCATAGTTAAAACATTTCGTTATATGTGCTCATAGTTAAAACATTTCGTTATATGTGCTCATAGTTAAAACATTTCGTTATATGTGCTCATAGTTAAAACATTTCGTTATATGTGCTCATAGTTAAAACATTTCGTTATATGTGCTCATAGTTAAAACATTTCGTTATATGTGCTCATAGTTAAAACATTTCGTTATAAGTCCTCATAGTTAAAAAATTTCGTTATATGTGCTCATAGTTAAAACATTTCGTTATAAGTTCTCATAGTTAAAACATTTCGTTATATGTGCTCATAGGTAAAATATTTCGTTATAAGTCCTCATAGTTAAAACATTTCGTTATATGTGCTCATAGTTAAAACATTTCGTTATATGTGCTCATAGTTAAAACATTTCGTTATAAGTGCTCATAGTTAAAACATTTCGTTATATGTGCTCATAGTTAAAATATTTCGTTATAAGTCCTCATAGTTAAAACATTTCGTTATATGTGCTCATAGTTAAAAAATTTCGTTATATGTGCTCATAGTTAAAACATTTCGTTGTATGTGCTCATAGTTAAAACATTTCGTTATAAGTCCTCATAGTTAAAACATATCGTTATATGTGCTCATAGTTAAAACATTTCGTTATATGTGCTCATAGTTAAAACATTTCGTTATAAGTGCTCATAGTTAAAACATTTCGTTATATGTGCTCATAGTTAAAATATTTCGTTATAAGTCCTCATAGTTAAAACATTTCGTTATATGTGCTCATAGTTAAAATATTTCGTTATAAGTCCTCATAGTTAAAACATTTCGTTATATGTGCTCATAGTTAAAACATTTCGTTATAAGTTCTCATAGTTAAAACATTTCGTTATATGTGCTCATAGTTAAAACATTTCGTTATATGTGCTCATAGTTAAAACATTTCGTTATATGTGCTCATAGTTAAAACATTTCGTTATATGTGCTCATAGTTAAAACATTTCGTTATATGTTCTCATAGTTAAAACATTTCGTTATAAGTTCTCATAGTTAAAACATTTCGTTATATGTGCTCATAGTTAAAACATTTCGTTATAAGTTCTCATAGTTAAAACATTTCGTTATATGTGCTCATAGTTAAAACATTTCGTTATATGTGCTCATAGTTAAAACATTTCGTTATATGTGCTCATAGTTAAAACATTTCGTTATATGTGCTCATAGTTAAAATATTTCGTTATATGTTCTCATAGTTAAAACATTTCGTTATATGTGCTCATAGTTAAAACATTTCGTTATATGTGCTCATAGTTAAAACATTTCGTTATAAGTCCTCATAGTTAAAACATTTCGTTATATGTTCTCATAGTTAAAACATTTCGTTATAAGTCCTCATAGTTAAAACATTTCGTTATATATGCTCATAGTTAAAACATTTCGTTATATGTGCTCATAGTTAAAACATTTCGTTATATGTGCTCATAGTTAAAACATTTCGTTATATGTGCTCATAGTTAAAACATTTCGTTATATGTGCTCATAGTTAAAACATTTCGTTATATGTGCTCATAGTTAAAACATTTCGTTATAAGTCCTCATAGTTAAAACATTTCGTTATATGTTCTCATAGTTAAAACATTTCGTTATAAGTCCTCATAGTTAAAACATTTCGTTATATGTGCTCATAGTTAAAACATTTCGTTATATGTGCTCATAGTTAAAACATTTCGTTATAAGTTCTCATAGTTAAAACATTTCGTTATATGTGCTCATAGTTAAAACATTTCGTTATATGTGCTCATAGTTAAAACATTTCGTTATATGTGCTCATAGTTAAAATATTTCGTTATAAGTTCTCATAGTTAAAACATTTCGTTAAAAGTGCTCATAGTTAAAATATTTCGTTATATGTGCTCATAGTTAAAACATTTCGTTATATGTGCTCATAGTTAAAACATTTCGTTATACGTGCTCATAGTTAAAATATTTCGTTATATGTTCTCATAGTTAAAACATTTCGTTATATGTGCTCATAGTTAAAACATTTCGTTATATGTGCTCATAGTTAAAACATTTCGTTATTAGTCCTCATAGTTAAAACATTTCGTTATATGTTCTCATAGTTAAAACATTTCGTTATATGTGCTCATAGTTAAAACATTTCGTTATAAGTTCTCATAGTTAAAACATTTCGTTATATGTGCTTATAGTTAAAACATTTCGTTATAAGTTCTCATAGTTAAAACATTTCGTTATAAGTTCTCATAGTTAAAACATTTCGTTATATGTGCTCATAGTTAAAACATTTCGTTATATGTGCTCATAGTTAAAACATTTCGTTATATGTGCTCATAGTTAAAACATTTCGTTATAAGTTCTCATAGTTAAAACATTTCGTTATAAGTTCTCATAGTTAAAACATTTCGTTATATGTGCTCATAGTTAAAACATTTCGTTATTAGTTCTCATAGTTAAAACATTTCGTTATATGTGCTCATAGTTAAAACATTTCGTTATATGTGCTCATAGTTAAAACATTTCGTTATATGTGCTCATAGTTAAAATATTTCGTTATAAGTTCTCATAGTTAAAATATTTCGTTATGTGTGCTCATAGTTAAAATATTTCGTTATATGTGCTCATAGTTAAAACATTTCGTTATATGTGCTCATAGTTAAAACATTTCGTTATATGTGCTCATAGTTAAAATATTTCGTTATATGTGCTCATAGTTAAAACATTTCGTTATATGTGCTCATAGTTAAAACATTTCGTTATATGTGCTCATAGTTAAAACATTTCGTTATATGTGCTCATAGTTAAAATATTTCGTTATATGTGCTCATAGTTAAAACATTTCGTTATATGTGCTCATAGGTAAAATATTTCGTTATCTGTGCTCATAGTTAAAGTATTTCGTTATATGTGCTCATAGTTAAAACATTTCGTTATATGTGCTCATAGTTAAAACATTTCGTTATATATGCTCATAGTTAAAATATTTCGTTATATGTGCTCATAGTTAAAATATTTCGTTATATATGCTCATAGTTAAAACATTTCGTTATATGTGCTCATAGTTAAAACATTTCGTTATATGTGCTCATAGGTAAAATATTTCGTTATCTGTGCTCATAGTTAAAGTATTTCGTTATATGTGCTCATAGTTAAAACATTTCGTTATATGTGCTCATAGTTAAAACATTTCGTTATATATGCTCATAGTTAAAATATTTCGTTATATGTGCTCATAGTTAAAATATTTCGTTATGTGTGCTCATAGTTAAAACATTTCGAAAGACGTGCTTATAGTTAAAACAATTCGTTTTACGTGCTCATAGTACGTATAATTAGATCTTCCATTAGATAAGTTTAGTTATTTTCTTTCATTAGATAAGTTTAGTTATTATTTTTTAACACATTTTTTAACGTGTATATCCTCACGATACTTATCTAAGGAAAGTTGTTCCAATATTATGTGATCGAAAACATAGGAAACGAATTCTGATGTGACACACAAACCAATTATATATTACAAAATTTTGAAAAAAATCCTGGTTTGCAGTACTTTGCGCTTCACTCGTAAAGCTCATCATTCAAAAATTAATGCTGAGAAAGCTTTAGAGTTTTCCTGAATGGATATTCAGTCCAAAAACATTTGAGACAAAAGATCTGATGTTTAATTTTTGTGTCAAACGAAAACCTAAACTGAGAAATTGGTTGGTTCATTTCAGGCGAAGAGCCAATTCGGCATCGGATTGTCAACTGACTTGCCTTAATTGTCTCAGCTAAAGAGAAAGTCGCATTGCGCTTGAAGTTTTGAGGAAGATCTGTCGGATCGTTCAGCTGTTCTCAAATTGAGAAAGTACTATTCATGCGTTGCTTCAGACTTACTATGTTGTCGTAGTCAGTTATTTACTCATAAAGTGAATCCAAAAGTGCCATCGAAATAAAAAGAACGTCAGTTTCTAATTATCGAGTAACTATTGAAAAATATTTTCCGAGGGGCAATGAAAATGTTGTCCAATTATTTTTGCAACAAATCCATTGGCTTGTGAACATTTTTTAGTATTGCAAGCGCAAGAAACTCAACGAAATATATCCATTAATGTTTACCACGGCAACCATCAATTTAGGCCAGCATTAATATTTGCTTTACTCTTGATTAACATTTAGTCTTTTTTTGCATAAAATCCTAACTTCACGAGCCACTAGACAGGCTACAAGGACAGTTTCTCTCAGAAAATGTACAAACGATCACCTCTAAGAGGCTGCCCTCGCAAGAGTTTCTCCCATAGACACCATGCTGCCGGTAGATTCTCTCACAGACATTAATACGCGATGATGCGCTCTACGTGCCGCGCTGGTGTGTCAATACCGAGAAGCTCTCTAAATCCAAGGAGATGCAGCGTAGCCGCAGGGTCTGATCTCACCACACCAATCGATGTCTCAAAATCAGGTACGACTAGCCACTTGCTTAAAACTTAATTCTCGTTTCATTTCGTTCAAGTGTAATGGCGATGCTTAGAAATTTCCTGTATTCTGAACAAGTTGAAATTTCAATAATGCTATATAGCATTATTTAGGTGAATATTTCGATGGCGCTATATTTCAAGTCATCATTTCATTTTATGTGAGCGCATCAAATTCGTGAACCTAAACGTTTCTGAGAATTCTAACAAACATTTTCTAACTTTTGATGTTTCGTTTCAATAAACAATAAGTTTTACTCAACTACATTAAGTGCTGAGCTAATTGCCAAGAGGATTGGTCCCTTCAACGTTTTCATTCAGTTAATATTTTAGTTAGTAAAATCGATAGAATTTAACGTGCTGAGCAAAAATGTTACAGTTTTATTAGTTGAATCACTGTTAGCATGTGAAGATGAGATCACACACGTTTGGCTCAGTTCCACCTAGGATTAAAACTCAGAAATCTTTTTCGATAGCGTTGTATTATAAAACCATCAGCTCATAGTGGAGAATTGCCTGATGAGTCGTAGTATCTAATTGCTTTTCCAACTGCAATTTTTACTTTGGAATTATTTGCAGACAAAATTTCTCGGAATGAGAAAAGAAATCTTAATGTTCGTATATTTTCCAGATGCACGAGTAGTCAGGTTGAAATGATCAAAGCCTACGATTTACTTTTGCGTTGCACACTGATTAACGCTCAATATTCGAAACTAAAAACTATTAATATCAAACATTTTCATATAAAAGTCCAATTAAAATTCGATCATGGTGGTATTCCAAATCCTAATTTTCCTCTCTTGTTCTCATCATTGACCAAGTAACTTATAATTTTTTCAAGTGAGTGAATGACGAACTCAAACTGATTCAGTTGCTCACAGCTGTTGGAAAATATCTCTTTCCCTTTCTGTTTCATTTGCGATCGTGTTATTTTGCTGCGCACTTACTTAAAACTTCTAAAATTGCAACCTTCTCTTCAAGACAGAGAGAGGCTGAAAAGAGATCCTCAACACTGGAAAAGTTTCGTTTATGCTACGCAAAAGTTGTAAATGTCTGAATCCAATTCTGGGAAGCTCGGTTTACACGCTGTAACTGTCCAAAATGGACGTTGTTACCTTGCGCGGCTTCTTTTAAACAATGCCAATTTGCACTCTACTCCGTCCTACAGAGAATGGGGGCCTCCATGATTCCAAATTGGTTGATAAACATCATTTTGTGTGTGTGAAGGGCTTTCTCACTCAGGAGTAGTCAGCATTGTAAAAAAGTTTAATTTTCGAGCTTAGTTTGGAAGATTCATACACAACTGTTGAAAAATATGCGTGTCAGAGCAATATTTATCAAGAGAATTAAAACGATTGAAAGGATAAACAGGAATTCAAATTTTCTAAATATAATCAAATTCAGTGACTGAAGTGTATAAGCTTCCTAAAGACATTCCAAAATATTTATTTACTTTCAAATAAATATACCTCTGATTTTTATGTGTCATGAGTTATACTATACCGATTTAATTAAAAAGGCTAACTACTTATCCGAAAATGGTTACGAGCCACTCATGAGTGACAACGAGCTACTTTAAGGAGGTTACGAGCGCGGAAACAGAAGGAGATGAAAATAAGCAATATTAATTCCTGAGATCTGGCAAAAAAAACAGGACAACACTTACTGGGGACACAGAAAAGAAAAACTAATACGCTGTACGGTACTTGGTTAAATAGCCACGTACGACACAACTCGATATTTCATGAAAGCTTCTTAGCATGAAACTTTTCGTCTGGTATAAGTCCCTGCTCAGACGAATTTAACGCTCATGTTACAGCATGCAGCGACATACTGAGAACAATTTTAAAATTCTCCAAGCTTAACCCAAAGGTTTGTGTGCTTTCTCTTGTGTGATGGCCGATATTTTGCATTAAGCAATTTCGAGCCTCTATGTATTCAACACGAGTTACTTTTTGAGGAATTCAAAATAAAATAAAATCGTGGGGTCATTCATTCAACACAGTCACAACTGCTGCTGAACAGCTGAGAGCGTTGGTTACATTTTTTTCTGTAGGGTATAGATTGCTGTCGCTCCCTTTTCTCACATTCCTCCTCAACAGAACTATCTGTGCTCTCTAAAACTTCAGTTCACCCACGGAAAAAAGGAAAGTCAACAAAATTTGATGTACACACTTCAGGAACTTTCATGCTGAAAATTATTGCTCTGAAGTTTAAAAACTTGAAAGCAAAGTGTTGTATTTAATGATTTTATCATCCTCTGGCCCTTCGATATTTCATTGAAAATGAATTTAAACTGTTTTTTTTTTGCTGTGCAAAACGCGCTAAATCATTTTTGAGTTAACTTTTTCCTGATGTGTGAGAAAAAGCAAGAATTTTTTTAATTCTCACTTCTTGAACTAACCAGGAAGTTTATATTGCCTGATTTTGTGTAATGGAAAAGTGATGTTGAAAATTTTCATGTCCTGCGTTTAAAATAAAGGTGAATTTATTCCGCTATTATTACTTCCCAAAGCCGGTAGAATTAAAGCAGATTATGTATATTGTTTATCTGAATTCAAATGCAAGACCTCTCCCTAGTCCGAGCGTCTAACAGAATATGCATGGAGCGTTTCACTGCCATGCTTAAATGCATTAGAAAGGGGAGATGTTAGTCAAAAGTTGACTCCCGCTTCCAGGATTCTAAGGTTCCAGTTAGACGGTGCCGTTGCCTCAGCATTGTGTGTAGGAACAGGCTTGTAACAAGTAATACAAGTCCATTGGCACAACAAAGAAGTGAGGGGGAGCTTTTTGCTGACGTGTGATACATGGATCGCTAGCTGTGCTGTATTTTTGAGAGCCATCAGAACGGAAGATGAATCGTAGTAATTCTTTATTCATGCCGTATATAAGCGTCGATGCCACCTCCTAGGGACACACCTATGCAGAAGCGATTACGCAAGATAAGACATTTTTAATTAACTTTACACATTTGGGTCGTTTGAAAAACATTTAACTCCATCCCTCGTGCAAGAATGCAAGTATTCCATACATGATGCGGATCATTGCTACTCAGAGCGACGTACTCGCCTCAGCAGACAAATTAGCGGCAGCTCAGATCCTGTTTAATTCATTCATTGGTCTCCTCACAGCGAAGCCTCTCGAATCAAGTTCAAGAGTCAATAGAAGTGCTTGAAAGAATTCAAATGAGTTAACAGCGTTCATTCAGTCGCGCACTTTATTGAGGATTAGAAGCTCAAAGAATTGCGCGTTTCAAGAGCCAGTGTTTAAGAGAATTAACTACGTTTACTGTTCTCGTGAATAAGAGGTGCTGAACTTTTACGGTATTCTAAAAATATTGTAAATAATTTATTAAATATGCTTGGAAATATATTTTGCTGCACGAGCAATAAATGTAACTTTTAAACTCATTCTAAATATTGATGTCTCCTTGCAGGAGTGTTACCCACAATAATACGGAATGTACTGAATAATTTAGAGTTTATATCAAAATAATCATACAACATTTTAAAATTATGATATTAATTCATTTTTGATAGCTGTATATATTTCAAGCGCGCATTATATCGACACACAATTCTCATATCATGAGCTGATGAAACGAAGGGACAACGAAATTTTAAATGTCATAGAAGATAATCATCGATCAGATGGATTCGTTGAGTTTTAAGAGCGGAATATATTCCAAAATTACAATTTCTGTAAGGAGTTATTTATGCCGCATCAAGTTCTGAATGAATCCTTTACGAACTAACTTTCACGCAACACGTGCCAGTGTAATTCATTTATTTCGAGAAACCCCGTAGTTCTGCACTAAACAGCACAAGACGTTATTTTTAAGTCTTGATGCCTCCAATTTCGCAGATCGTAAAAACTATTCACGCAACGCAATCGTTTTATATGGAATTCGAAGAGCTCAGAGAATGCGTTGCGTCTCTCACCTTTGCCAGCGCGATGTGAGGAAACTTTTCAAATGCCAGTTGGTATTCCTCGCCCGTAAAGCCGAGCTTCTGCCCCTTGAGGATACGCCCCGCCGTGATGGTCGACATCCCCATGCCGTCACCGACGAACAAGATCACATTCTTGGCGGGGCCTTTGACTGCGTTGAGGCGCTCCTCCAGCACTTGGTTCAGCTGATCATGGGCCTGGCGGTACCAGTGCTCTTTATCTGGGGGGTGAAATAGGTGCAACTTAGTACTAAATTAATTGGAAAGTGAAACATGATAACAAATAAATGGAAAGTGTAACTTGGTTTGAATTTAATGAAAAAGTGTAACCTGGTACAAAAAGTGAAATTTTGTATGAAATTAATGCATAGGTGTAAATTAATACTAAATTAATGGGAAAATGCAACTTGGTACAAAATTAAAGGAAATGTGCAACTCAGAATAAGATAAAAGGAGAAATGCTATTTCTTTGAAAAAGTAGTGGACAGAGATGCTTTACCATAATCCTTCATGGGATGCACGACATGAATACGGCAAGAAAAATTACATTGAAAAATGCAGGAGTTTTTCCAATGCTTGGATCAGTTGTGTACTTTGACACCAGAAGCATCGTGGACTATTTCCTAGGAAATAGCGTTGATAAACTTCATATTCATGCGCTTGGTTTTTGCCCTGCCAGCATTTGTTCGACGTAAACGCAAAATTAATACGCAAACCTTAGGTGCAGGCGCAGCTAGATGTAAATGGTAGCCAACTCGCAAGGAGAGCCATGAATCTAGCCCTGCGCTTCATTAAATTCACTTGTAGAAACTTTGTTAAATCAGTAATTGTAGCAGTGAAAATTCGCAAACCAGTTCCCATTTTCAAATTTTTGAGGTAAAGAAACAATATTTAATATTCTTCGTGAGTCATGGACATTATTTCAATAAACTCAGTCGTTAAGTTCATCGTTCTCGAACAAAATAGGATCAATATTTCTGTTCAAGCAATAGCAGTTGTAGAACGTCTGTCAAGCTGAGATGTATAGATGTGCTCTTCTCATTAGCGTAGGACGAAATTTCGACTTCATGATAAACAATTTTAAACAATTTATTTACCACAGGTGATACAGAGGTAGAATGTTTCTTAAGTCTAGTACAATGGTCAAATTTGAGTATAGTTACCTGTGGGCCCGAACAAGTTCAGCGACTTCTAGGGCATCCTACCATCACGTTATTCTAGGGTGTACAAAAATGTTTAACCTAGTTCACTTAACCTAGTTTCGCATTAGACTGATCATTGAGATAATTAGCTCGATATTTTATGCTGTATTTTACAAGATTGGTCAAATCGGCTATGTTTAACAGTATGTTCGATAAACGATTCAAGAGCAGACATAAGATCGGTTATGGTACCCAAGGCAAGTTACATTATGACATTATCATTAGTTACACGTGGGAGGCAAGATTTTGACACGGTGATCTTACACGACTAGTATTCTGATAGGAAGTGAGACTCAATATGTCTTTTGAATACTTTGTACGAATTACATTCACGGATCTCTGCAGGTATAGAGTTCCAAGTTTTGGTTCCAACGAAGAGGATACCGTGTTGCGACCGGGCCTTTGAATTATAAGGAAGCATGAGTTTACTTCTATTTCGGGTTGAATGGTCGTGATGACCAGTTTGCGCACTTAATAATTGTCTTAGGCTATTGTCGCCATCATTTATTAATGTTTTGTAAATGAAATTACAAATGAAGATTTTGTTGAGCTCCGATAGTTTAAGTATTTGTAAATTTTTGAAAGAATCATTTGCGTGAGCATTATATTCTAGGTTCTTTACCGCTCTGATAGCTCTTTTCTGCAGAGTAAAAATTTTGTTAGTTTTATTTTTATCAGTTCCGTGCCATGCTTCTATTCCGTATTGCATGTATGGAGAAATAAGCGTTCGGTAGAGCATTTGTAAAGCTGTTTCAGGCAGAAAATTTTTAACTTTATTTAGGATTCCGATGGATTTTGATAATTTAGAACTAATATGAGTGATGTGGTCTTTGAAGGTCAGATGTTTATCTAATATGATGCCCAGAAACTTACATGAGTTGGTTTCTTTGATTTCACCTTCGCCAATTTTAATGCATTTGAGAGATATATTTTTCTTGTATGAGAATGTAATATAATTTGTTTTATCAATAATAAGGCTTATTTTATTAGGTTTGAGCCACGATGAAACCTTATGAAGTTCATTATTTATACTTTCCACAATCATAGCGGGATTTTGGTTCGGAAGGACCGCAGAAAGCGTACTGTCATCGGCAAAAAGTATGAATTTGAAGAATGATTTAGATTTTACAATATCATTGATAAAAATCAGAAACAGGAGAGGCCCAAGAACAGATCCTTGTGGAACTCCATGGCTAATTGTCTGTGGGTCTGATTTTGCGTCGTCAATGACAACGTATTGCTTCCGATTTGTTAGGTATGATCTGAACCAATCATGGGCAATCCCTTGAATCTCATAACAGTGTAGTTCCGATAGTAGTATTTTATGGTCCACACAATCGAATGCTTTTCGAAAGTCAAGAAATACAGAGAAGACAGGCTTTCCTTCATTTATATTAGAATAGAGGAATTGTAAATGATTTAATATAGCCTGTGTTGTTGATTTTTTAGAGCGAAAGCCGTATTGTTTATCGTAAAGAAATGATTTTTGTTCAAAATAAGAGTACACTTTTTTATACACAATCTTTTCGAATACTTTGCTAATAATTGGTAGTACGGAGATAGGTCGATAATTGTTTACACAGGTTTTTTCACCACTTTTAAAGATAGGGGTTCCTCTAGCAACTTTAATTGAGTTCGGGAAAGTGCCTAGGATGAGAGATTGGTTAATAAGATTGGATATTAGCGGGGATACAATATCAGCAATAATTTTAAGTACTTTTGTCGGAAACGTTTGTAACCCACTCGATTTAATTTTCAGGTTGTTTATGAACGCAATTACATCGGAAGAGTTGGTAGGCGTAAAGAAAAAGGAGTTGTGTTCTCGAATATGATCCATGTATTTCAGGTGATCAGCAGGTTCACTTGGAATACCATCAGCTATAGTTTTCCCTGCGTTTACGAAGAAATTGTTAAAGAGATTCGCAATTTCTTTCTCCTCATGGTATTTTACATTATCTTGAACAATATGTTTAATTTTCTTTTTATCAGCGTTATTCGGTTTACAGCAGAAGTTAAGGAGGCGCCAAGTCTTTTTAACGTCAGCTTTAAATTGTGTTAACTTGCTCGTGAAGTAGTTCTGCGCGAAAACATAAAATTTATAATGAAAAATAGGTAATGTTTGTGGTTTTCTTGTGGAAAGTTGCTCAGGATTTTTTTTTTATGTCGAATAGCAATCAGAGGCACAATTTTTATCAAATTACTTACTGTGTCGTAGCAGTATGGCTAGCAGTGTACGTTCTCCTTAGTGAATTTAGGTAAAATATGAGCATTCTCAAATTTGTGCATTACGAATTTCTTGCATTTGCCAACATCGTAGGGCTGTCAGATGCTGTGAGCCTTTTAAGATCCCATTTTATTTGAAAATGCCATAACTCGATATAGCTCCAAAGTTGACTAACAAGAACTTGCCCTGCTAGGTTAGTGGCGACGCCGGTGTACATTGTTTGAAAGCCCACTCCTGGGCTCCAACTTCCCATGGCGTCACAGTTTTCTGTTCCTATTCATGGATTCATGGGCTCGTATCTCAGTATTGCACTCCCTCTCCATCGCACGTAGTCACCTCCAAGTACTTACGAGTACCGGAATCGAACTTAATTGTGAAACGTGAGCACTGCATACTCCATAGAAAATACTGCGAGTTATTTGAGTGCTAAATACGCTGCAGCAAAATTGTGAGCGTGACTCGGGAAGCCATTTGGTTAAATCATCCTCGTGTGCATGACGGTGTCCAGACATGCGAGGCATTCAAGACAGCGTCAGACTGTTCTCAACACGCCCAGAATGTATAAATTACGGAGCATAAAATGATGCTTTCTCGGAGTCGTAATAGTGGAATGTATCAGGCACAATGCTACCATGAATTAAGGCCCAAAGTGTGCTAAAAGGGAAATATTTGCAGCAAGTTTCAATACGGAGATTTCATGACATATTATTCAAGAAGATTTTCTTACTCATTTTATTTTCGAGGAGTCAACTAAAACATAAACATGTTGATGAAACATCGAAGTTTCGGTGATGCATCAGCTGCACAATTTCATGCATATTTTTGATATAAAACCGGTCTATTTACTGCCCAGAAAATCTACTAGTGCTTTCATTGTTCATGACTTAGAGAATAGTATTTTTTTTACAGTTGTGATTTTTTAACGATGTAATTCTTACATAATCTAAATTTGCAATATTGCGTTACGTAACGTTGAATGTTTTGTTCGATAATCAGGGCTCTGGAATTTTGTTGAGAAATTTAACATATTTTCCTCGGTGCAACACTGCGGCTGTGTTCCTGTGTTTAAAAAAAATTTATAATTCTAGATTTAAGAGCCTTAAGCGGATTCGCTGTTAAATTGAAGGATAGTTTCGAGCTATTTTCCTAAGATTCCAATTTGCAGCTGTAGATTTGAGACACGTGTTGCACTCACCATAAAAGTTGTGTCGATGCAAGCAATTTAAAAGATCAAACGATAACTGACCTAAAAATTGTCCGGCTTCTTGATCAATTCTAAATTTTACCTTAGTTCGTAAAAATAACTTGTTAATAATTGCAGATAGATCTTCGCAGTGAATGAAATATCTCCATATAACGTTGGAGTAAATTCTAGTCTCGGCTTCTATTTATACTGACAGCGACAATTTACAGGTTACTCAGGTGAGGACTGCTTCTCTATAGTCCTTGTATTCACGCGACGTATTGCTTTCTGAGCATAAATGCCAGAACGCTTCCCTCCACAACGTGCCAATTCACCAACATATTTGAGAAGAAATCTAGTGATTTTTGGAAATGATTCTCGTAAATACTTAGCGTCAAATTTTCCCTCAATGCTGTCGGACAAAAATCCTCTCGCCACCAGTTTTACATCTCACATAATGAGTCAGACAAAGCGTCGCTGCTGCTCGTCAGTGAACAGTTGTGGAATAAGCTCGTGGTCATTCATTACAGCGAAATCATCACGAGTGTTCCTTCACATGCGTTCCGGCTGATGAATAGCAGCAATCATGCATATGAGTAACTATCGAATGGCAATTTGTGCCCAGTTCCAATTAGTTCAGGAGGACTGCAAGGAATAATTTCATTGTTTGTGCAGAGTTTTGGGCCATGTTGTATCGTTTTGTTCGACTCACGCCAATAGCTCATAATCGCATCTAATTGCAGCTTGTTGGTTCCCAATTATGGTTGGTAATACAAACTGGGACCTGCAGATTTGTAATTGCCAACAATTACAGCAATTTAGGACAGAACTATTATGATGTTCTCAATGAGAGATTACTTCTGGAAGAGCTAATGATGTTCATGAAGAGGCTAATGCACGAAAACTGGCCGATGTAAATGCGCAATCTGCCTGGAGAGGATAATACGGGAAAAATAGCCCGGATATTAAGTTGAAGCTCTATGTATAAAAGCGTGTTGTAAATCGTATTTGACATTTTCTATGCATGAAAACAGCTGTAAAATATATTTGAAGCTAATAAATGTAAGGAGTCAAAAAATAATTCGAAAACCTACTCACATTCGACATATTCGTCCTACTAATTTTGTTGCTCTTTCGTTATCAGAAATGGTAAACATGATATAGTAAATTTGATCAAAATATCTTCTTTAGCACATTAGCAGTAAAATTTGAGGAGAGAAAATCGTAAAAACATTTCATTTTAACATTTTGATGCACGTTTTGATACTAAGACAATTCGCTACAAAATATGGCAACAGCATAGAAAGAAAAGATCTACCAGAGTTGAGGAAAAAGGTAAAAAAGTTAAAGTCAGATGAACAAAACGCAAATAAAATATAATGAAAATTACAAAAAACACTTTTTAAAATAGGAACAAAATGTATCACTGTTTGACTCATTTTTAAGCGGAGGGGGAGGGCAAGCACTTAGCACCTCGTTTCAAGTGATGGTTTTATCGCGTCAGAGCGAGTGTATCAAAAGAATACGCGACTCAAAAAATGGTTTGGCAATTGTCTCAAATTTTAAAATTATCAGTGCAAATTCTTTCGTCACACGAGCCATGACTTGAATGCTGTCTAATGCTAAAATGCTGAAGGGAGGCAAGAAATTGACGAACTCGTTGGTTCAGACCAGCATGTTCCCAGAGTCTCAGATGAAGCGCTGTGTGCGTGGAGCCCACGTTTTCACCCCATCAAACTTTTTGGCCTGGACATGTGCGACTTTAGCCTTCCTATACAGAGGCTATACCTGGACGGCCATATTCATAGGTCCCTCGGTAATATTCATAGGTGATATTCATAGGTCCCTCTGCCATATTCATATTCACGGCCATATTCATTGGTCCCTCCTTTTCATATATACGGCCATATTCATATTCACGGCCATATTCATTGGTCCCTCCTTTTCATATATACGGCCATATTCATATTCACGGCCATATTCATAGGTCCCACCTTCCTATACAGAGGCTATACCTGGACGGGCATATTCATAGGTCCCTCGGCAAAAGTTAGCCCGGGCCAATACGCAATGCTCGTGGATTTGCCGATTTTTAATAAGCATTACACTTAGGATAATTTGTGCTTTGTAAGCAGCAATCACCACGCTCACTTGTTTTTGAAATATAATAACAACAATTAAACATTCAAAAATTTAAGTTCACGTTAGCATTAACTGATAACGATAGGTTGAATTACCTTGACGCTAATCATCAGAGTTTGGGCTATAGATTTCAGGTATCTGGTAAGAGAAACCCATTTGCTCTGAAAGTGGTCTTAGTTTTTTTCATTTTCCTCTATAAACGAGTCAAGATTTATCGTTTTTAATCCTGATTTCCAACGCATGATTATGATTATCTGTGAAAAATGTACCTTTCTTCAACCTTTTTCACCACGGATGGATTTTTGACTACTATTATATCATGAATTTTTAAAAACTTCTCAATGAAAACTTTTCATATTGTCAATTTTAACCTCAGGAACAAATTCCAGTTAACGTTCATTACCATTTCTTAAACATCAGTCAGAGAACACCTGAAAATATTATGCGATTTCTTTCGGCATATACTATTCCTTATTATTTTTGTTTTAATTTTACGCTGAGTTCTTTTTCTGCTATTAAAATGTGTTTGCGGTACCTTACGATCGTCCCTGGCTTACACCTCAAGTTGTGCGTACTGCGCATCGCTGTACGTGGGTTAAAGGGGCAGAGCGCTTCATCCGGGATCGCTGAACATGCTGATCAGCACCTCAGAACTGGTCGATTTCAAGTTTCCTCTTCTCCTCCTTCCTTCTGTATTCCAGTATTTTAGAGCATTGCTGCAATGGCTGATGTGAACAAAGAATTAGAACTTTTGATATTAAGGTTTTATACAGCTGCCATCAAATTTTAACATGCGCATTCTACATTCATTCTTCAGCGCATTTCAGTTCTTGCGCAAGTCACTCATTCAGTATGAGTGACTTGTGCATTCATAACCATGCTCATGACAGAACAATATGTTAACGAAATACTGAGTGCTACTCTCTGAAAATTATTATCTACAACAACTTTTCAAAAATTGTCTTAGTAACGTTTCGTTTTAAGTTTTCTTTGCGATTTTTCCATCTGCATTTTTATTAGTCGGTTCTACTTTTTTGATCGATTTTATTGAAATGGCTTTTCTTTAACTGCTTCCAAATTATGTATGAGAATAATTTTAGGAACGAATGGTTCAAATGTGAGCATGTGTTGACCACGTTCACTTTCATAAAACTGTATATGTTTTGCTATATGATGCTAGTATGGTAAATACAGCAAGCTTGAAACTGGTATTAGAAGCAAACAATAATAATACTCCCTTCAGATATCTTGAAATATCGTTGCCTGGAGGATCGAGATGTGAATTTTCCGTTAGATCATTTGACAACGAATTCTAAGAGTACCTTCCTCACAAATAAAATTAGTAGTCTTTCACAACTAAATTAGTTTCAGAAACATAAAATTTCAGCCGAAATTTCAGTTGCAAAACCCTTTAAAAAAACATTTCATTTAATTGAAATTAGAATTTCTGGTGGCGCTCTCGGAGCCACCTTCAACGAAAGACAGGATACGAACTTCGGTCTTGAACCTTCGTTATTTTACTGGTCGTGCGTCGGAACATGCTCTGTTTAATTACCTAGTCGCTAACGAAAAGCAAGAAAATAAAAGTTTATATCCAAAAATTATTACGAAAACCTTCACCACAATATTCTCACAAACTAACCAACCGCTATGATCTTGCGGGTTGAATGCGATAACTAAAAGCTCCCATTCGTCGAAAGAAACGTCGCCCAAGTTATTAGTCCTCGGAAGAAATCCATCTTGTGCCACCGTAAAATAGCATTTATCGGGGACCCTAAGTGACGCTTATCGCGGAAATGCATCACGTGGCCACTCACGACCATCATTGCGCCGTCCAAAGTTTTCCAAAAGCCCAATAGTTCTTTTGATGGCGGCCGCTACCTGGAGTAGGTGCTCGGCCGAGACCGAGTGCTCCGCTCACCGCAGCATCGACTGCCGCTCAAGCTGCATACCTTCACTGGTTGCGATAAGAGGGGAAGCGAAACAAAAAATTTGAATGGAATAATTTCACATATCTTGAAATATCTTGGTCTAGAGGGTTGGAATGTGGATTTTTCAATAGTTACTATTGTACAACGGAAATTTTAGGAGTGCCGTTCTCATCAGTGAAATTGGTGGTCTTTCACAATTAAATTAGAAATTGAATGCATCTCAGTTCTATGAATACATATCTTGTTGAAGGAATTGGGATTTTTTTACGAACATTAATAATGATATTAAATGGCTACGGTTTTGAATTTACAGCGTAAGTGTATTAAAACAGTACCATTGAGTTATTTTATGCAGTGAGAAAGATAATTAGTTGTGATATATTAATACTCTACCTATAATTTGTTCAATTGTGCGAAAACAGCGGCAAATACCAAAGAACTATAATTTCATGCAAAAAGCACTGGGATAAAGTGTATTGTGTTACCTTTATAGGCAGCAGGGTGGCCGTGAATGTCGCTCTTACCTTTAAATTTGAACTCACGATACTGAAGAGAAAGTCATATTGAGATACATTTCGTAAAATTTTTTCAAGCAAGATTTTATACAGCATGCAGTCGCTACCGTGAATTCCATTTGAACCTCCTGCTAAACGTCCGTAAACAAAATTTCCCTCTACTGCTTCGTTAAGCTAATGAGTGCATCATCTTGCGAGGGCAACTGACACTAATGACATGATCACAAGATCTGCTGCTGGGAAACCCGACATCTTCCCAAAGGTTAGTCCTGAAGAATGCAAGTTTCTTGAGATCATCCTTTGAACTTTTTTCTTTGAATATTTCAGGGTGTTCGTTCAGGAGGGCCCAAAAATAACTTAGCTCGAGGCGCCGGGAAAGAGCAATGTGAAAATTTAGGACATTGTGAACTATGCAGACAAGGCAAAAGATGCTCACTGCGAAAGGAACGAGGAATTTTTATTTCTACTAACTGAGGAGCAGCCAAGATATAAATGCGAATCTCAAAAGGAGACTGCAAGGCTTGTGGAGAGTGTTTTAGATTGTACCTCAAGAGAATCCAAACTTTAAGCGTTTATTATTTACACCGGTGCTACACTGGCTTTAAAAACCAAACTTTGGAGTTCAGTTACTCCGACTGAAGAGTTCCTGAAATCTTAATCATTCTCTTAATACTGTGCACAGACTCTTGGAAAAACTTCCGATAGACTCACGCTTTCCATAGAGCTTGGGATTGTGAATACCTGAACACCTACCTAAATGAGCATTAATAATATTTCTAAAATATAATAAGTAATGAGACTGATTTTTGGGAGCGATGAAGCAAAATATGTAAAGATTCGTTTGATGCCTGCATAAAATGATAATTTGAGACTATCCATGAACTTTGCAATGTTTTCCCACTCACTAATTGGGCAAATGCTACGTCGATCAAGCAGCAAGCGCGTCGTGTTTACTCTTCTTTCACACTATTTGAGTAGAGGATTCTTTCACGAGCTGAGACTAGCCCGACAAACTTCCCCTCAGGGGGATACAGCTATTGTATCTGTGGGAACTAGCTCTCCCAGGGGGACAATGTCAAGGCACGAGCTGAGAGTTAGGTAGGCCTTCTTTTTTGAATATATAAAATGTTTTTGTTATGTTACGGTCCATCTTTTTTCGGTTCACTTCTGTCCTGTTCTTCAGCACCTACTACTTTCTCTTTCAACTTTGGTCTTGTTTCCTAATCTTCTTTCACAACTCAATGTTTCTATGCCCTTTCTGCGTAGATTCCGCGTTTCCTTAGCTCCATACTAAATGGTGCCTTCATCCTCCCTCTCTTTGGATCGCATTTGTTGCTGGCTAGGGAGGCTAAAACTAACGACTAATCTAAGCTAGCCCGACAAACTTTCAAGCTTCGATGTGGCCCAAAAGCTTGTACGGTGTACGTAATTTGTACTGAAACAAATTTTAGGTGGGTCCCACGAAAATATTAACTCTGCCTGGCTCTTTGATATATGCTAAACATCTCTGATGAGTGTCATAAATTATGAAACGAGGATTAGCTATAAACAATTTTACAGAGTGAAAACAAACAAAAATTGAGCAGCAACAGACGTATTCAAATTGATTTTACCTACACTATGTCTGAGAGAAATAGTAGCATTGCTTAGCGATGCTGTCAAAAACCGTCCGCAACCGTCCTCTTGGTTCCCCTCTCTTGCCCTCAGTTTTATCCCACTCTGAAAACTGCAACGTCCCTGTTTCCGTAAACCATTTTAAAATACTTTCAAGGACCCTACACATGATTGGTTTACGTATCCTTGAGTCCCTATACATTTTTAAACTCAAACGCGCTTTAAATGGCTCCCAAAATGTCTTTCAAAAAGGTAATCATTAGTTTGCGTTTTTATGTTTTCATTTTAATTTTAGAGTTTTATGTTTGAAAATATTTTTGTATGATGCAGTTTTCATTCGTGTGTTGCAGTTTTGATTTACTCATATTTGTTCTGTTTTATCGCAGAACTTTTGCCGATGATGAACCGTTGAGTTCAAAACGTTCAATTTTATTCCTTCAGTCTTTATTAATTTGGTTATTAAAAAAATTACCATGCCTACAGCGATTTTTGCCCTGTTTACCATTTTAAGACGAAGATTAGTGCTGCTGTTTTTGTGAGTTTATTCCCTGTCATGAACAAATGTTAGGCTGATACATGGCGTGTTTTATTTTAGGAAACGATGATGAAAAAAGCAGGCTTTGCGCTCAGCACTACGCGATATGTAATTCGTTTACTTCTTTAAAAAATAATACGCAAAGCAATGGTCACTTGAATGCTGTTTTCTCCCGCGATGATATCCCTCAATCCTACATGATGTCTATAAATATCTGTTGTAAAATTTCTCTACATTTACACCAGCTGAAATTTATGTAAAATTTATCGAAGCGCAGAAAAAGAGTAATCAAAAAAGACATCCACTTAGAAACAGTTTTTGAGTATAAATTTTGCGTCCAACTTAAATAACACCGTGTGATCTTTGACGACTTAGAAACAATATGTAATACATACATTGATGCGCGTGAGCTGCAGGTACCACACAAAAGTGTTTTATTTTCAACGACTCTGTAACATGTTGCAAGAAAAATAAGAGTTTAAAAAGCCTAATATGTCATAAATTCGCAATAGACAAACGATTAACCAAAAGTTGGAATTTCTGTGCTTACAGACTTAACATTTTTACGCCTTGAAGGCAAATGAAAATTATTTTGATTCATCGTAAAATATATTTTTAAGTTTGCTCGCTCTGGTGCATCTCAGGGTCATACAAACCCTGCCTCAAACCCTGCCAATGCAGGCTGCACAAGCGCTTGGGAAGCGAAGGAGGCTGCGGGCAGCGCAATCCCTGAAAAGAAACTGAATCGGCAGGCTTCATCTGAGCCTAGAATGAGACGAAAGCTGCAGGCGGAACTAGATAGAACCTGGAATGAAACAAAAGCTGGGGAGTGAATCAGTGCCTGGAATGAGATCGAACATGCACGCAGAACCCGTCCCTAGAGTGGGAAAGAAGCTGTTGGCTGAATCAGTGCCTAGAGTGAAACTGAATCGGCAGGCATCATCTGCGCGTAGAATGAAAAGGAAGCTGCAGGCTGAACCAAGTCTTAAAATGAGAATGCGGATGCACGTTACACCAGCGTCTGGAAAGAGAAGCGGTAGGCTGCACCAACTACAGCGAGAACGACGTTCAGAAGCGCTCGTTCGCCTACAAAATTGTCTCGCTTCACCTCACCGTGTCCGCTGGTCTGGAGACCGCCGCACCGCTGGATTCTAATTCAGAGAGCATTTATGGTGCTCTCTGAATTCAAATGAGGCTACAGAACGCACTGCACAAATTAAAAGTCAAGCTTGCAGTCGTTACTAAGCGACAATGTCTACAGAACTTCAGTTCACTCGCGGAAGGCGCACCCCTTTGGGTAAAGGCGCATAAACATTAAGGTTCTTCAAATTTCGTAGCTCATTTCATTACGAAGACTCTTTGTAGCGTGGAAGCAAACGTAAAAGCATGGTTTTCTGGGCTGTGCTGCTCGTATCTGTGAAAAATGGCTTAACTACAGCGCCTGCCATTGCAGCATCAATGCTTACGTTCAGGAATTCTAACGAATTGAAATTTCTGCACAAGTAATGTTTGCAATGCTGCTCTTGAAAGCCTGTGCAGGAGCAATTTTAGTTAAAATGAAACAAGTTCTTCGAACTGCAGTTAGTGCTAAGCTTTTGAAATGAGTGTTTTAGCTGGTATTAGGCCTATAAATAATTTATTTATACGTTGAATCGTAGAAAAATGTTCCTACTCTGGGTTGAAACTCAACTGATTTTACCCCCATGCAGGCACTGTACAGTGAGCAGTCTCATTTATTTTGTCCCTCATACACCATGAACTCACACAGACGATATTACTTCTAAGGTGTCAGATATGAACAATTTTCGAATCGGAGAGAAAAGGCATCATGTTCATGAAGTAAAGACTATCGAACTTGACAAGAAATATTCAAGCCTTGCTGTAAAATGTGTGTTGATGCTCGTAAGATGAGAACATTCTTCACATCATCTCTCATTTTTACGGTTATAGATGAACTCATTAGAAAGTTTCAGCGTACAATAATGAAGTTAGGATTAGCTACGCACCCTTGAGAGCGTGCGAGCTAAAAGTTAAATATCACATAAATCTAAGGCGCAAGATATGAGAGGCACACGCCAGTCATTCTCTAGGGAAACTAACTAAATTCTTCATTTGTTCCGCATTTGTTTAAAATCTTGTGTACTCCTTCTCAAAACTATGCTATGAATATGCTCTTTTCATTACTGAAATTAATCTTTTATTACTGTACTGATTTTTTCATTACTTCACTTCGGTGTCAGCCAACAGTCAGCAACATCGATGCAAGTCTTGTGCAGAGACGGGTTGTATTTTTTTTGGAGGAGGAATGAAAGGAAGAAGTAGTCAATCCTAAAATATCATCTTGACCACTGATGATTGCACACTTGAAATTTTCACCTAGAGGAAGCCAACCATCACTTTGTTCGTCACGTGGTTCTACAAAGTCACTCCAAAGAAGCAGACTATTAATCATTTTCTAATATGTATGACCTGATCATTTTGAGATATGTGAAGTCTACATTTTTCGTTTCATCGAAAGTTTTTTCCTTCACCCCCTAAACATTATTATCAGAAATGAACAAACACCGTAGCGCGCATAAAGTTTAATATAGTCACAATACGGCTTCGTTCAAATTGTATACGTTTCATTTTTCCATTCCCCCATTCATGAATGCCAGTTGATTTCACAATTCGTTCAGTTCAACATAATTATTGAAATCGTTTCTGTTCGAGTTTGATGGAGCACCACCACATTGACTGCCAGTTGTAATAAACAAATAGCAGCGTAACTGAATTTTTTTCTAAACTTCACGAAACCCAAATTTAACACCAAGTGAATTTTTCTTCTGGTGCTTTGCCAAAAATCAAAACATTGCAAAGTATCGATCATTTGGAATCGTCCGACAACGAGTACAAGATGCTCCCAATGGATTAAAGAACATCCCCGAAATGTTCAGAAAATTAAAGTTGCGATGAGGCACCGGGCAGAGACAGGGGCTGTGCGTAACGGAAAACATGCTGAAAGATGCTACAACAGGGCAAAAGTATCTGCTGTTACTGTTTTGCCTTCATATAATGAAATGTTTCTAGTTTGAATAAATGACAATAATAGTGACAAAATACTCCTTAATTAGCGGTGATACGAACCAGGGCATTTTACCAATCCCTTATATAGTGACTGTTCAGTTACCTTGGCGCTGGCCACTCTTTATTCAACTATTATTGACACATTTGTATATACTATTAAAGAAACAAATTCCAAATAAAATGAGAAAAGTAGACTTAAAAAATTAATTTTCACTAGTTAATTAAAAAATTAACTAAAAAATTAATTTTAACCAAACACACGGGTGGAATTACGGCAACACGATGAATTTCACAATGATTGAACGCTTTTTGTACAATCGAACTCGAATGATAAGTTTTCATTGCTTACCCAATTGGAGAGCATGGTATTCAAATAGTTAAGTTGTCACGTATCTCTGCCTCGGTGGCGTCGAGAACGCAAGGAGAAACAAGTCCTTATCCCGGAGTTACGTAGCGAATGAGCGAGGAAATTAAAGGCTGCAGACTTCGCCATCAAAGCTAGAGTGTTCAAAGTTAATGTGGCTGCTGCGGATTAAATTCATCAATAGACTGAAGCAACCTGCTGCGATGATAAATTTGGGTTCGAGAAGTTAAGAGTTACGGGCTCCTCTGCAGATGCGCTTTGGCGTGCTGGACAAAAAGAGCTGGTGAGGTCAACACCATGCTAAATCGGATTCATGAACAATGATACATCTGTTGTTTCTTTAAATCTACTATCACTGCGTAGAGCAATATCCATATGTGATACATTAGAACGTAGATTCGTAACAGGGAAACAATAATAAGCAAGCATTAATGTCACGAGAAATGTAATGTTACCCTTCACCTCCTTGTTAACAATTCATTAACAAGAAGATCAGGTTCTCGGAATAGAGGAATGGCACACCTCCAGGCTATATACACAACACAAATTAGATGAATTATAATCGGCAATTACAGTACATATACTAAAAATAAAGGTACTCACCGGGGATCGCTGACCCACTTACGCAGCGCATTTTCTGGGCGCCCTCCGTTGCATTACGATGGATTGCTTCTAATATTGTGGGGCATGATACACAGGGTGAACTATGCTTAACATTTATAATTCCCAGCTATACGTGATACAAACATCAATGAGCGCACACACAATGATTGGTGTTAGGAACAATGCTAATTAGTAATGAAAGCAAATAGCATACGTCAAATGACCTACTACACATAATTACACAGAAATTTGGCTGGCCAGCCTTCAACCGCAGATTGCTTATGCACCCAAACATAACACAAATAATGCCTACAATATCTCAGCGCCCCCCAGCAGCCCAGTTGGCGAAGGTCACTTCAACCACAAAATTCGTCCGCGAGTCGCTTCAGTTCAAAGGCCTATCTTATGCACTGTTCAGAAAATGTCTAGTGAGGACGTTATCTTGCTCATTTCGTTTCAGCATGTTCACACGTCGATTCCCTTCATTCGAGCTGATCAATCCTCAGATGTGTGACTGAATTACCGTCCCGCCTGTCAAAGATAAAAATTTAACTTGTTACTTTTTAAGCGCATCAATGACTGAATGACAATGAATTATCGCAATATTTATCTCAACAATATCTTTACTCTTTCTTTTTTTTTAAGAAATGCATCTCTTACCCTCCCTTCTAGTGCAGCATCTCCATGTTCCATCAATAACTCCCACGGTGGGTTATGTTTTGATAAATTTCCCCTTTGTGAACGTGGTGACGGGAACACGTAAATTTTCTGCAAGTGAAACGAGAATGTGTTACTTTCTGGATTACATTATAGCGTGAAACTTAGTATAATTTTCAATATAGCCACTTTTCTTATTATTGCATTAAGCACGCTTGTTATTGTGAACACACCCGCGTTTCTTGGTTGCACCTCACGTTACGGTTTCGCCGGTCGAACTGTCCATTGTTCCTCAGACGCCTTGAGCCCTAGCGCATTTTCTTCGAAGGTTGTTCACTCTCACCTTCGGCCTATGAGAATCTTAGGAGCCTCGGAGTGCCCGCCTACCTCTTTTCTAATTGGTAGTGCCGCCGCTCGCCTTTATTTCTTTCTTAGCATCATTTTTCTTCTCACGCTCAGCTCCTTCGAACCGACCGTTGGTTTGCCGACTCTCTCGGTCTGAGTGTCTCGATTTATCTTTGACTACAAGGCGACTTTGTTCGCGGTTGGGTAGGCATTTTTCGACCGTATCGAGTTTCCCAAGGCTCGCTCGCATGAAAAATTTGCTATAACCACAACATAGGCCCCTCCAGAAACAAGACACACTGTAAACATACATCGTTTGGCTCTCGCACCTTATCGCAGCCTCCTAACATTGCTGAGTTGAAAGAAAACATACAGGCGTAAAAAACATACATGTTGAAGCGACATAAAACATTCATGTTGAAGCGACCCCTCTGGCTGCTGGGATTATCTGAGATATTTCAAGACACAACTTTTTACGTAAGCACAAATTTGTTACACTACACACACTTACAAGAATTTTCATTTTTAATTCGCAAAATTTGATCATTCTGAACATATTCTCGACAGACGGCCCTCCTAGAGTTAAAAAAAAAATTGGCCTGACAATTTTTTTTTTGCATTAGCTTTCAGCTATTTATTAAATAATAAGTACTACAGTATGCAGCCAATATAAGACACACATGGTAAATTCTACTCAAGCACATTATCATCTAAACTTTGTTCCGCAGAAACAGGGTACCTTACAATTAACACTACAATCATTACTATCAGCCAAAGCGTGATATATTGTGTCGTGTTCTTCTAACCGATGTATCTGTTTTTCCCGCCGAAGTAAAGTGCGTACTAAATACTTGGGTACTTAACCCTAATAACATTCACAAAATTTCACGGGCACCTTTCCCACTCCTCAGACATCCTAAAGTATCGATGATTTTACTCTCCATAGGTTTCAATTCCCGCTTGCATATTCTGTTGTCCAAGTCCTTGACGCTGCTGTTGACTATTCGATGTTGATTCCTTTGGTATCGTTGACGAATTTGCTCTCTTTCCATGCTTCTCTTCTGGCATTTCAATAGCTTCACACACGCGTTGAAGATGTGTACTTAATTTCATGAGGAAGTATTGCGAGCCCAATCTCCAGACTCGTATAACATTTCTATACACCACACTAACTGCACGATTTCCTTTTGTAAGATGTATCATTATCACGATTCAAATTACCACCAAATCATGTTAAGTGCAATGTTTCACATATATTTTTATGACGTCTATTCAAACTCAAATTTTTAATCAGCAGATTACTCATGAATGCCTCTTCGTTGATCAGACGAATTGGCAGATCAGGAACTTATGTTGACCTGTCGAAGAATACGAGTAGAATCGTCGATAATTTCATTCAATATAGTCTCCCTTCGCGATAGGGTTCCTAATCCCACGAAGTAATGCTGAAGTATTCCGAGGCACAATCCTGCGCAGTGCACGCTGGTATCCTGTAGAATTCCCCTTCAGTATTCCTTGACGTCGACGTGGAATCCGATAGACACAAATAATATTTCATTTTCTCCGAGTGAACATTCTTATTTATGCGAGAATTTCATGGGTTAATATCCTTTGAAGACCGTACGTATCATTCAAAGGCTATCCGACGTAATCTCTTTCAAATTTTTATTTCACGTATAAATAGAGATGCCTACAATGTGGCTTCAATATTCCAATGTGATAATTTGCCTAGTAAAAATTCACAGGACACTTGCATGCGAGTTTCAGGAATGCCTTTCTAAGCGTTCATGTCACAATGCAAATTCCAAATAAATCAAGTTAGATTCCATTCTCAATAATATAAAAGCATTATCATTGGTTCATTTGGGTACCCATTTATAAAAGCATTTTTGAACACTATTACATTACGGCGCCCTAGAACATTATCTGCTTTATTTTCGTATTCTCTTCCTTCCTTCCTCATCGTGATGTTTAGTCACCCGGTGCTGTTATCCACTCCGAAGCATGGGCACTAATTACTTGAGATGCCCTTTCCTGGCTCTGCTTGTTAGCGACCCATGTCTACAGCCACAGCTCGACCGCGAGTGGCTCTGAGGCAATTACTTGTGCCCTCCGCATTCTTCTGAGCATGCTCCAAGTTTCCAGCTATACATTCGTCTTTGTCGCCTCTCACTGCAACGCTTGAATTTGGGCAATCCTTTTAAACATCTCCAATACAGGTGCAATGTGTCCCCTATGTTGTGTTGTTGTTCTATCTTCTTCGTTCTTGTAAATAATTGCTAGTGTTCCACTTGAATTTCCTTGGTTTTGCTGCTTATATGAGCCGCATTCGTGTTATGCAATGTTCTGGCCTGGTTTCTGCTGAAGTACATACTACGCTAATCTACCAAGAAATTAATTCCTTAAGTCTGAAAAGAAATGTACTATACTTCTACAGAGTAAGAGGAAACTGATTCCTTCCGGAATACCGTGTTTACGATATTCTTTCAGGGTAAGAGAAAGACACAGAGTCAGAATTCAACGCTACAGTACAAAAGAATACGAAATTTTAATATGACGCTAAACTTATTTTCCCCGTTGTGAAAATGAACGGTCTAAAGGTATAGATAAAATCAGCTAGCCTGAGATAGCCTCAGCCTAAGAAATTCTGATGAAACTTAATTCATTCGCTAGAGCTGTCTCGTATGAAGCGCGCACGCTTCACGAGAAGCTGGCGAGAATATAAGCATCCTACAAAGGAAACAAAGTACTCCTCTTGAGAAACACACGACGTTAACCTAATAAACGCTCAACTTCCCTTTACTTAGCAAGAGAGAAAATGAGAACTACGCATAGTGTAAGATTAGATCACTCAACAAGATTTTCGTCCAAACGAAATTTCTTGTGAGCAAAGCAAGTTGGAGTTACATAACCTAGAGCATATTCCTATTGAACAAAGCATCACACTCTAGTGAGTGAGATTAGTTTCAATTCACAGCTAGAATAACACAATTCTACTAAAGAACGCATTTAGATTAAAGCAATGCAACGCTAAAAAAACTTACTCCTACGCAAGAGTTTTCTTAAAATTAAACACACAAGAACACATCCCGCAAAGGCAAGTTAATGCATGATTTCAGTCCTCCGCAGTTCGTTTCTAGTTGGCGGTCCACCTACACCGAGAACGCAAATTATAGCTCCGCTGTGTCCTGGCCGCCGCTCTCTCGTTCACGTGGTTTTCTGTTCTCAGCTCTTCATTTTCACTATCGACTGTTTCATATCCGGTTCCACTTCCTGGTTCAGCTGCGACGTCCGACGTGCCGGGAAAAGCCTCGCCCCGTAGGTAAGCAACTTTCAATCTATCCAAATGAACCCTTTCTTGTCGGTTACTATATAGTGCTTTAATGGTCGCATTTGTGGCATTCCTTTCAAGGACACGAAAAGGGCCTACCCAGTCGGTAGGCCACGCGTTTGCAGCTTCGGCCTTTCCTGTCGGATTGTGTAATAACACAATATTTCCGCTCTCCACCTGGTTGTTTTTCACACCTCTTTCCTTCATTTGCACCGACTTGTCGTGTGACGCCTTGGATTTGGCCTTCACCACGTTGAACGCATTGTGGAGTCGTAAGCTTACCTCGGCACTGTAATTCTCACCTAGAGAGTAATCCATGCGAGGGGTTTTTAACCAGTCAACCACAGGAATTTCAGCGTCCCTACCAAAAAATAAATAATACGGAATTTCTTCAATTACACTTTGATAACTTATGTTCAGCGCTAGGCACGTCCAAGGAAGTGCATCAGGCCACGAAGATTGATCGTTGGCGGCAAGGTGTGATAAAACAGTCTTGATATTCTGATTTTGACGTTCGGTCATTCCGTTTGATTGGGGATGATAATATGCTGAAGTGTTGTAGTATTTTATTTTCAATTTTTCACACACATTTCTGAACAAAGCTGACGTGAACTCGGTGCCCCTGTCTGAGATGAGAGTCTTGGCTGTGCCGTACGTAGTAACGAATTTAGTTAACGCTTTCGTTACTTCCTCAGTTGTCTTGCTTCTGAGCGGAAACGCTGCAACATATCTACTGAAGTGATCGACCACGGTGAGGATGTATTTGTGGCCCTCATTCGACACTGGCATTTCGATTAAATCAACGCCTATTCTGTCCAGAGGCTTGTCAATTTCAGGGAATGAACCCATGCTAACACAAATTCTATTATTGATCTTACGTTTTTGACATTGCATGCACGAATCGACGTACTTGTTAACGTCACGCGCCATGTTAATCCAGTACCCGAACTCCATTAGCTTTTTCCACGTTTTAGCACGACCTTGGTGTGCACCGATTGTGCTGTCATGCGCTAACGTTATTGCTGCTTCTCTCAGAGCGTCTGGCACAACGATCAAGTGCCTTGTTCTATTAGGCTTTCGTTGTGTCTTTCTGAAATACAATATGCCTCCGTCGGTGAAGACCTCGGCTTTCAGAGCGAGACTTGGAGCGTCCCCTAATTTGTCACCTTCAAGATACCTCAGCACAGGCCCCCAAACGGGATCCTTCAACTGTTCTGCTCTCACATTTTCTTTCTGCAAACTACTTTCCGCCTCTTGTACATTGGGCGCTTCATTTATCATAGTCGTGACGAACACTGTTTTAGGTGCTTCGTCGTCTGGATTTTCTTCTTCGTTGTCGTTCGCAATATTTCTCGACAATGCGTCGGGCACCACGTTCTGAGTTCCTGGCCGATAAATCACCTCAAAATCATATTGAGAGAGTGTTAGGGCCCATCTCATAATTCTGTTGTTCTTGGTGTTTTTACCTTTGAACAGATATTTGAGAGCCGTGTGATCAGTGATTACCACGAATTTATTGCCGTACAGGTAAGGTGAAAAGTGATTTACAGCGGCGACCACTGCTAATCCTTCCCGCTCCGTAATTGAATAACGTTTTTCAGCATCGTTGAATCTTTTGCTGAAGTATCCAATCGGTTGTTCCTTTCCGTTACATTTTTGCGCAAGGACCGCGCCAGAGCCCTCATTTGAGGCATCACAGCTCAAGTAATACGTCTCATTTAGAGAAGGCTTCTTCAGAACTGGAGCTTCTATCATGAGTTGCTTAAGTTTGCAGAAGGCTTGCTCGTGTTCTTCCTTCCACTGGAACCTTGCCCCTTTTTTAGTCAGCGCATTAAGGGGTGCAGCTGTTGTGGCAAAGTGCGGAATGAAGCGCCGGTAGAAATTAAGCGCTGCCACGAACGAGCGCACTTTACGTGCGGCAGTCGGCCTAGGGTAACTCTGCATTGCCTCCACGTTTTTGGGGTCTGGAATAAGTCCCTCACGACTGATGTAACATCCTAGGTACTTCACTTGTTTTTGCGCAAATTTGCACTTGTCCAAGCCTATTTTTACTCCGGCACATTGAAACTCGTGCAACACTTCCCTTAAATTTTCTAGGTGACTCTCAAAAGTCATAGAGTTAACGCACACGTCGTCCAAGTAAATAGCGGCGAATTTTCCAAGTTGCCTTTTCAGAACATGACAAATTACTCTCTGGTACACTGATGTTGAGCACTTAAGTCCCATAGGTAGCCTAGAGAACTCGAAGTTGCCTTGTCGAGTCTGAAATGCCGTGTATTGCTTACTTTCTTCATCTAGCTCAATTTGATGGAAGGCTGATTTTGCGTCGACAATGGAATAGTATTCTTTGCCAGCCACCTCCTCCAGTGTCCCTACAATGTGTGGAATCGGATAATGTTCGTTTATCACCCGCATGTTTACAGCTCGCAAATCAAGGCAAACTCTGTGGCCTCCTCCTGGCTTCTTTACGAGTACGAGCGGGTTTTTCCAAGCACTTGTACTCTCTTGCACAATTCCACTTTCGATCATCTCCGAGACCTTTTTATCAATAATTTCTTGGCTGGAGTATGGAATACGCCATCCTTTCGTTTGAATTGGCCTGTAATCACTCAGCAAAATTTTGTATTTCACTCCTTTCACATGGCCAATATCCATCTCGTCTGCACTAATCGTCTTGTGATATTCCTTCAACAGGTTCCTAACTTGTTCTTGTTTTTCAGCAACCAAGTGACTGAGGTCAAGCTCATCAATTTGCTGGAAGCGCTTCTCTCTGCGGTGATCTTCTGCTTCGCTATTTTCCGCATTGTTTTCTTCTGCAGTTGCATCTTCATTCGCGATTTCGTGGCATGTTGCAATTATTGCTCCTTCGGTCAGAGCGATTTCTTCGGCAAAAGGGTTAAGTACAGGCATCAAAACATACCCGTTTTGTACCCTTGCAGTGGTGGCTCCGACGTAAGGCGCCCACTTAATTCTAGGCTCTAAAATTACTTCCTTTCCATCAAACTTGCCATCTGCTCGGCACTTTACCATGGCTTGCGTGCGAGGCTTCACTGTAATGTCCTCAGCCAGAGTTACCGATTTTTCTTCCCGCGTTACACACAGAATTTTCGGAGAAGCGTGTCCTGGTGCTGAAAACATGTTCACGTGAGTTCCAAAGAAGGATGCCCTACATTTTCCGAAGTCTATCTTTGCGTTGACTTTGTTCATTACTTCCACCCCTATTAGCAGGTCTCCTGGGAATGCATTTTCCTTCACAACAAAGCATCTCTGTACAATTTTCTGACCGTTAACTTTGATTGGCACATTAATCTTTCCCAGCACTGGTACGGGTTCCTCTCCAATTGTCTTTAATGCAGTGGATGTTCCCTTTACACTAGCATTTTTAATCCCCGCAACCACACGCTCTTTTACCAAGCATATATTTGCTCCGGTGTCAAGAAGTGCGGTAACAGGTGTACCATTCACTTGGAGTATTACGCTGGGATTTATTATAGGAGCTAACGGTCTCCTATTCCGTTTTTTGGCTGTCCTGCAAACTGTTGCACCCTGCAATCAGCCCTTAGGTGCCCAAATTTTCCACAGTTTACGCACGGCGGTGGCACTGTTCTATACTGGGCTAAGTCCACTGCAGGTGCAGGTGGTGCTTCCGAATGCGGCTGTGGTTTTCTTGCGTAGTATATTTGGTGCTGCTGACTCCTAAGTCTGCCCTTTTCGCTCCAGTTGGGTGCTTCATAATTTCCTCTTCGATGATAAGGAGAGTGTCGTATCTGTCTGTTCCTTTCTCTCCAGGGTGGCACTTCATGGCGGTACCCTCTAGGCCGTTGTGGTGAATGCCGCATCGTATGGCCGACACGTGCAGTCTCATGCTGTGGCCTCCTCTCGCTTCGCTGCGCTCTTTCTCTCTCCGGTTCCCTCTTCTCTGTCGTTTCCCTTGGCACTGGTACTATCCGTCGATTTTCCACCTCGATTGCCATGTCTCTCAGTTCTTGTACTGTCGTAGGTCGCGCATCACTTCGAAATGGTCTTGTGATGTTCTCCCTTAATCCGAGCCACATCAAATCTACAAGGATTCGTTCCGGATGTTCCAGATAATTCTCGTTGTACAGCCTTTCCAGGCGCGTCAGGTACTCTGACACTCCTTCCCGGCTTGTTTGCTTCTTGGTTACTATTTCAAACAGCGCTTGAGTTGGATGTTCGACCTGGTCGGCGTAAGAGCGCAGCCAGTTTTCTGCTTCTCGTAGGTTCGTTAGTATATCAATTATTTGATTGCATTCCTTTGCCTCTTGTGGACCTAGGCAAAGGAAGAAGGCTTTCACCTGCTCACTGTTATTCAGATTACCCGTCAAAAACTTCAATCTTGCACCTTCGGCCTATGAGAATCTTAGGAGCCTCGGAGTGCCCGCCTACCTCTTTTCTAATTGGTAGTGCCGCCGCTCGCCTTTATTTCTTTCTTAGCATCATTTTTCTTCTCACGCTCAGCTCCTTCGAACCGACCGTTGGTTTGCCGACTCTCTCGGTCTGAGTGTCTCGATTTATCTTTGACTACAAGGCGACTTTGTTCGCGCTTGGGTAGGCATTTTTCGACCGTATCGAGTTTCCCAAGGCTCGCTCGCATGAAAAATTTGCTATAACCACAACATAGGCCCCTCCAGAAACAAGACACACTGTAAACATACATCGTTTGGCTCTCGCACCTTATCGCAGCCTCCTAACATTGCTGAGTTGAAAGAAAACATACAGGCGTAAAAAACATACATGTTGAAGCGACATAAAACATTCATGTTGAAGCGACCCCTCTGGCTGCTGGGATTATCTGAGATATTTCAAGACACAACTTTTTACGTAAGCACAAATTTGTTACACTACACACACTTACAAGAATTTTCATTTTTAATTCGCAAAATTTGATCATTCTGAACATATTCTCGACATTAACGTGTTGAGAATTACCGTGTGCACCTCTCAGGTACTTGTCAGTTTGCACTTTAAAGGCTTTCAGCTGACTGGGGGCGGAGGAGGAAGCTATGTCGGTGAGATATTTTTATATATTCAAAAGGAAGAAAAGGAAAGAGAGGCCAAGAGGCTTAGAGGCTTAGAGGCTTAATATTTACCATTACACGACGGACTTGAACTGTACTGTGTACTCGTCCTGTGTAGCTTAATGGAGTAACGTGGAACAACAGAGTGCTGCACTTCGCCTGTGCATTCGACAACATTCTCGCAATCTTGGTCCCTTTCTTTGACCGTACTCTTGATTTGGTTTGTGTGAATGTGTGTTTCATGTTTATTTTGTTCAACTAGCCTTTCAGAGCGGTATTAATAATTCCTAGGCTTTCTAGCCGCCTCTAACATTACTTACTTACTAAACGGTTCTGTCGAGCCGTACTTACTTACTTACCGGTTCAGTTGAGCCGTACTTACTTACTTATCGGTTCAGTTGAGCCGTACTTACTTACTTACTTGCCGGTTCTGTTGAGCCGTACTTACTTACTTGCCGGTTCTGTTGAGCCGTACTTACTAACTTGCCGGTTCTGTTGAGCCGTACTTACTTACTTGCCGGTTCTGTTGAGCCGTACTTACTTACTTGCCGGTTCTGTTGAGCCGTACTTACTTACTTGCCGGTTCTGTTGAGCCGTACTTACTTGCCGGTTCTGTTGAGCCGTACTTACTTGCCGGTTCTGTTGAGCCGTACTTACTTGCCGGTTCTGTTGAGCCGTACTTACTTGCCGGTTCTGTTGAGCCGTACTTACTTGCCGGTTCTGTTGAGCCGTACTTACTTGCCGGTTCTGTTGAGCCGTACTTACTTGCCGGTTCTGTTGAGCCGTACTTACTTACTTGCCGGTTCTGTTGAGCCGTACTTACTTACTTGCCGGTTCTGTTGAGCCGTACTTACTTACTTGCCGGTTCTGTTGAGCCGTACTTACTTACTTGCCGGTTCTGTTGAGCCGTACTTACTTACTTGCCGGTTCTGTTGAGCCGTACTTACTTACTTGCCGGTTCTGTTGAGCCGTACTTACTTACTTGCCGGTTCTGTTGAGCCGTACTTACTTACTTGCCGGTTCTGTTGAGCCGTACTTACTTAGCTACGCTCGTGTATTAAGAGCCCCCGTTGGGCCATCCTTAAAAACGTTAACTCTTATTGATGCTTGCTCTGAATGGTATTCTTCCACTATCGTCTTTTCGTTATTTTTTCATCTCTCGCCTAACCTCTTTCTAAAAGAAGCTCCAATGGCTTCACTCGGGAAGTAATTCCTTAGGTGAGGGTTATCAGGACTTCACTTATTTTGAACTTAGATTTGTGCTCTACATTCCACTGTTATTGAAATAACTGAAAGAAACTTGCTAGTTTTGGGTATTTCGCAAGCTTACTACCGTTTTCTTTTGCGCAGTATACCGCAACTACCGCCGGGTCCGGTCTGCTTCCAACCCGACAGCAGATGAGGGCGTCAATTCGGCCCCGCTAAATTCTTGTTGAGCGCCCATCTGACTCCTAATTTGTCCGAGGTTCCTACCCTTCTGGAGGTACCATTCAATTCTTGAAAACGGTACCTCCACTCTCTCTCCGAACACTCGCAAGCTAGGAGGAAGCGAGGCCTCATCAACCAATTTCTGAACGGAATTCGATTCCATTCCTGCCTCAATCATTGTAAAACTTCTACGTTCTTGTCTTCGGTTACGTTACCAAATTAAAAACTTTTGAAAACCTTGCAGTGTGTGATTTCCTTACAAACGTGCGCTGTCGTATTTAACATACATTGTAATTAACACTAAGTGCTAAGAGTGATTTTAGTGCTAAGAGTGATGATTAGTGCTAAGAGTGATGATTAGTGCTAAGAGTGATGATTAGTGCTATGAGTGATGAATAGTGCTAAGAGTGATGACTAGCGCTAAGAGTGATGATTTTAGTGCTAAGAGTGATGATTGTGGCCTGCTGTCGGCTACCCTCCCATTGGGAGGAGAAGCCTGGTGTATGTATGTAATTAACACCAGAGCCATTACATTTCAAGAATCAGTACCATCGTCCTCTAGCTCAATGTTCCCACTGAGACGAGGAGGGCAAGCTAAACAAACAAGCATTCGCTTTTTCTGAGGCGCTTGCAACTTTTTATGAGAACTTTTTGCCCGTGCCATCTCCGGCAGTACCCGTGTGCAGGATGCCTCACAGCGCGGCGTACGCTGCTATAAATACGAGTCACTGAGCTCGTAGGAAGCGCACTCGGATCACAAGGGCAAAATTAAAAGCACTCTTCTTGCCATGATGACCAATCGTACCGCATTGTACTGAAATACATTCGAATGATGCACTTCAAGTAATGCAACCGACTACAGAGCATTTGAACCTACTCACTGTGAATATTCTTACTCGAACGATCGATTTTTTTTGTGTGTCACCTACCATGAACTTCCTCTCAAGCCATAAACTATCTTTTGAGCTGCTATCAAAGTATCTCAAACTTCACCTTTATATTGTTGTTCCATTTATTTATAATCGGAATCAGAGCGTTCTTGTCAACCGTGCATTTTAATTGGCTTAGAATCTCTCACAGCAATCTTTTGGCAGTGACGACCCACTCAGCCTGTCTGCTTGAATTGAGACCTAAACTGAAAATCTCACCCACGCAAGTGCTCATTATATTGCGTCAGTACGGAACATAATATGCGGGATAACATTTTAAACAGTTCAAAAAAGGGAACAATTCTTATCCGGAAGAAATACATTGTAAGAATCAGTACCTTAAACTGTAAAAATGGACATGCTGAGATATGGGTACTTGTGCGCCCGACGAAGTTTAATGACTTCTAATGCTTCCTATGGAACTTTACTCTATGTTTTTTATTTAGTTCAATCTGGAGCATTTGATCTAACGTACTCTAGAGGGATTGAATAGTTATTCAGAGTGAGAAGATGATAGAAGATATTGTTATTACCCACTACATCGGATTAAGAAATTAGCGAAAACCTCATATTTGAAACTAGAATTAAAATCAGCTTTATTTCAGAGTAGTAAGCATATCATTTTGAATCATCGAATAAAAAAGAGACAGCTATTCTTTAATACTTAGGTTGAACAAAAAAAAGGAGAACAGCAAGGATACTAACGAGAACTTCTGATGGGAGTTACCAACTTCAGCAAATTGTTTACGAACCGTAACGTGTGCTGTAAACAATTCATACTCTGTAATTTAGTTGAGCAGCTATTACAAACTGCAGCTAATTGTTTACAAATCACAACGTGTGATGTAAACAATTCATGCACTGTAGGAAGCTACACTTCTTACGTCATTACAGTGAACTTTCGAGAGTAAGATTTTGCTGTCAACTCAGAGAAATTCTTTGAGAAATTCGAGAAACGTGGGAGAAAAATATTCCCTTCGTGGATTTTGGAGTGAAGAAATTGTAAAAGATTCGAAATAGATTAGGGTGAGTATTTTCTTGATGTGAAGCCATACTGTTTGTAACAGAGAAACTATTTTTGCTCGAATTAAAAATACATATTCTCGCTAACAGCTTTTCTGACTTTTGCCGAAAGTTAACGGGACCGAAACTGTCTACAATAGTTAATTAACATTGGTTTTATTAGCGTTTTTAACAATGGGAATAACTCAAGTAATTTTCAGACGTTCTGAGAGGATACCTGTATAAATGGAATGATAAATGAAGTCAGAGGAAATCAGAAATATTCTAACAGCCAGGGGTTTTAGCACTTCTGCTGAGAACGACTTCGATCTGGTTGATTTTTATGTAAAATTCTCAACGCGGTCAAGAATAGCGGGTATTAGATGATTTGATAATCAAGAACGAAATGAAATTTATGATGATTTGAAACGTTCGATGAAACATAAACGAAGTATTAAGCACTTTATTTTAAATTTGTTTAATTCACGATCGATAATGGTTTCAGCTTGCTATGATGCACTTGTGATCAAATTTTATATTCAACTAGATAACTGAAAATGAACTATATAAACCAGAACTTATTATTCCTGTAAGAAAGTTAGTTGGGTTGGTCAAGAATATATTATCAATAACAGTTGCAGAACGTAACAAGATAAGTGTAGACTTAACGATTATAAGAAGCAAGGATTTAGAATGTAATGCACTTAAAAAGTGAAAATTTTTTCCGCAGTCAATTTGTTAGGGAAGATCATAATTTAAATTGCCACAATTTACTACTTCCTGGTAATAAGACTTGTCAAACAGCTTTATATAAGCATTCAGTTCCTTCAAGAGCGACATGTGGCAGACAGTAGAGAGTTTAAAATCACAGGGCTACTACTTTTTACATTATGAATAAAGTAAATTAGTTAAATAGGTTTCTAAATGATCATTATTTTTAATGGCATTTGTGATTGGTCTTGAATCTATGTTTGTGCAATTATACTCATATACACTTACACGACGCTATTTTTACGTACTAGATGGTAGTTAATATAGTTTATCACTTGATTTTCATTCTTTGATGTGCCGTCCACCTAACTTTTACTGAAATTTAGGACGTCAAAGTCGTAGTTTAGTTCAGTTACGCTTGAGATTATACTCCGGTTTTAGGATAAATTTATACAGTTCCGGTATAATATGGACAGATTTTGGGTGATTGCTGATATCATTTCATAAAACTTTTGAATGTATATGTACGTGTACGCAATTTTTAAAATCTTTTAGATTCAGAATTAAATTGCTGAAATTTCTTATATCTGGGTCAATGCCTGCACACACATCACACTGATAAGTCATTAGGTGACACTAACATGCAAGACACTTTGAAAATAAGTATATAAATCAAAATAGCATCGAAAAATGAAACAGGAAACACAGGATTTAAAACATGGTTGGAAATTAATGCTGAACAAGGACGAGAACAAAAAACACTTCCGTGAAACTTGGGTCTAAATCAAGTTTTGAGATCAGTCGCTTGTACGCACACGTTCCTTGAGTGATGTCGTTCAAGCGTACAGTACCTGCATGCCGCCTGAGGCTCACACCAGTATAAAACTTGGATACATAAGAGCTTATGCAGATACAAGATCGTAACATAATAAAACGAGAAAAATAGAAAAATGAAAAGTGACACAACGTTTAAAACGCGTGAAAATATGTTTAAAAAGTTAAAAACGGATATAATATTCGCATCTGACAGTTGTAAATTTTTGTAACGTCATTTTTTTAGCTGTCCTTTTTTCTCGTTCCAGGAGATATTTATCCAGATACATTGACGTGCTGATTGCATAAATTTTTGTCAGCTGTTCAGATTGTTCTGTGCAAAAAACGCTGATTCTTTTATCGAGCGAGCGGGTATTTCCAATCAAGACAGAGAAAGTTTTCTTCGGTTTTCGTAAAAGAAACAACAGACATTCTCGTGAAAGGATTAGGGATTTGTTGATATAAAAAGTCGGTTTTCTTTCACGGAATGCAACGATGATCAATTACTATTCGAATTGTTTTAGTTCGAATGCGTTGCATCTTCTGTCAGTTTAGCCGCATTTTTCTTTTCTAGTTGGTGTGCCAAAGTGATGTTAGAGTCCATTAAATTGCGTCAATTCGGACTCTCAATAGTTACTGAACATTGATCTTTCATTTTTTCTTTTGTTAACAAATGTAACTGTTCTCCTGAGATAACCAATGAAACTTTTTACAAGCTAAGTCGCCCTTTTCCTTCCTAGCCTTAAGGAGGCTTACACGCGACTCTACGTATGTATTCATTGGTCTCCATTGTTGCTCTATGACATTCTTTTGTCTGTTTCAGTTTTCAATAACGTTTAGACTTGTGCTCATCAATTCCACCGTGAAACATTTTCATAGTTTTGTTACAGAGATCATAAAATGACAAACGACTCTCCTGTTTTGCTTAAAAAGTTCATCAGTATTACGAAAAGAAATAAAATCCGATCGTTTTTTTGTTTCTTGCTCCTGCATGTCTGATAATTGTTGCTGATATTTTTGAAATGTAAGAGTGAGGCGCATCGGTTTGTGAGTAGTAGATGTTCTTTATTAATGAGTCACAATTACATACACCTGATTGAGCGTGCATTCATTTAGTATTGGCAAACCAATGTCATGGATTGCTATCGCATTTCGCTTGAGCAAACTAGCAAGCGTCCTCCCAGCACCTCGTCCTCGATCGCTCTCATTCTATATGACACGGGTTTGGAACCGAGGATGGAAATAACGGTCGGTGTGAGATATGTTTGACTTTCGAACAGTGTAGACCCAACTTTTCTGCCACTCCAGAACGTATCTTTTCATGCTTCCTCAGCTAATGATAATGACTCTTTAGTATTTATATTCATTCTGGTGTCTGTGTGTGATCGGTGTCTGATGGGACGAGACTGGAGTAGAATCCAGAGAATCTGACATTGTGTTTGTTCTTGTTGCCAGATTGTGAATTATTCCATTTTTATCTCTTCCGTTCTGCTCCGCTCCTATCTGTATCCTTACATTCTTATTCGCTTTATTCTATTCTTTTAATTTCCTAGCATTGATTTCGAAGTATTACGCATTTTAACGTCCCCAAAAGCGTAAACGAAGGATGCTAATTAAGTGTCTGGTTCACGCACGCATGTATTGAAAATGGATGAATAAATACAACAAGAGAAAGTGCCCTGAATTTTTTAAAATTAGAAAAAATTCCTATCTCGAAAAATGGCTCTTAACTTTTACCAGAAGTGGAAGTATGATGAAGGATTCGAAGCAGTGCTGTATATTATTTCTTCATCACCAGACCCCTTGCAAGATGACAGTACTTGGGAGAATGGAAACTTCATGCGTTAACGCCTTAAAGCTATTGATCATGACCTTTCTGTTTACTTGTCCCCAGTTGAAGTAATATTTTAATTGTTAATTACCAATAGCAAAGCCAACCAAATTCAGGTTCACTTGAGTTCATGAAAGCCTGTATTTTTTTAGCTTCTCGCCGACACAAAGGCCCAAGAAGGATCAAAGTCTAGCTGTCTGAATAAATAATGGAGGATGTTCGATTTGAAAAAATACCATCGACTTTTATTGAAGACGTACCCTTAAACTAAAAAGTATGCAATGGTAAATTCTTTTCCTGAGGTTCTGAGGACAGTGAGGAAATTGAATCAGCATTGTTTGGCTCTTAAAAAAGATTGAAATGTTATGAGGTAACTAAGAACAGCTCATAAATGATCAAAAAAACTTTATTGATTCTGGCATGAATGCCACACTATGGAAGATTTCGTTTTCTAGCTGAAATTTCGAAAAATCGGGTGTCTCATTGCATCGGTGATCAATAACGCCTTCCAGAACGAATTTGTTGATCTTAAGCAAATATCCCTTGAATTTTTGGCGTGAAAGATATTAAAAATACTTCAAGCTATTTTTAGTTATAAAGGAGCTCTAGTATGTTATCATGACTTGTTAGCGTCGCTCTTGTTAATCATATTTAATTACCGTGCGGCTTATGGTTGAACAGAATTTAGAATAAACAGATATGTCAACCATACATCCTCGATCGTTCTATTTAGACCTTACTATTGTTATGGGAAATATGTGCGTGCTCTGTGTATTGAAATCGTTAACTATTTTTCAAGAACCTGTTTAAACCAACGAAAATAGTTCGCCCTGTGCAAGAACGCATTAAAGAAGTTTAAAATTTAATTTCAGATGATATTCAATGCATGTTCCAAGTTTCGGAAAATTACCACCAGCATCGAACAAACTTGAGCAAGCAATGTTACCTGATATTTTTACCTGGTAGAAAATTTTACACTGCAACAAGCGTTGTTTAAAAAAAGTCGAAGTACGAGACCTTTAGCCCACGGCAGAATGCAGTCTGGTTGGTTTTCCAATAAGGGAGACAATTTTTTGTACTTTAATAACGGGCTCTCAATCACGGGCACTGAGCTGTTAATTAACGAGACAAGTGAATTTTAACCACCGAATGTGGCACCACATGCATCTCGGCATACCAAGTTATTACTGTACCTGCGCGTTTAGAGTACGTACTCCAGTCTGTTCGTACTGTGCATGTAAAAAATAAAGCAGTTTCAGTTCACTGCAATTTATAATTTGTGTTGAATGAGACCTCTCCACAAGTTTTCCTGAAATACGCAAACTTTGGCTTATGCTATCTAGTGGAAAGGGGGAGGAGGATAATGTATTTCTTTCCTATTTTTAGATATAGCTGGCGCACCCATGTTCAAATTGAAGTTGAAGACAACTTCGAATTATAGGCTATTATTGTAAGACAGAAATTTGCATCCTAACAATGAACTTCTCCTAAGAAGAAAAATCGAACGTTCTGTGTTGCTTTGAATGACTAGTTACGTATTCAAGTTCACTTTCAGTAATTTATTCAGTCTTCTTTCAAGTGTAATTCAACAATTAACTTCAACTAGTTACGCAAAGATCAATCTTACTTCTCCAACGTAACTTTTCAAAAGACTTTTCAAAAGATGCGTTGCAAGTTGAAGGTAGAATGATAAAATGTTATTTGAATCAATAGACGTCCGAAAGTACCACAGTTAAGTTAAACACAATCTTATCTGTAGCTCTTTTTCCTTATTAGTTTTGTAGAGTACGGTTGACTAAGTTGGTTCATGGATGTTCATTGCCCCAAAACAAATTATCTTAACTTGCAGTGGCCGAACTTGGGAGGGAAGAAAAGGGCACTCTTTGGTTGTGTCTTGTGAAAACAATTTTTTTCGTGTTTGAAGTTCTCAACAACTTTTCCCTGAATAAGAGACGGAAAAATAAACAAGGGATCTTTTTTTAATAGACTTAAAAACAAGTAGTGTCTAAAAAACTAGGGTTAGTAAAATAAACCAATTTGTCACGTAAGCTATTCTCAACAGAGTCTATTCTCATCCATCAGAGTAATTGTTTTTCCTGGTTGCTATTGATATCATAAGTTAATGCTCGTAAGAGTCATCATTTCTAACCCCAATAAAAATTGGTGCAGTACTGCAGCAGTCCGGCACTGTAATAATGCGATAGAGACTTCATGTCCGCATTTACAGCAATTTTCTAGCCCCGTTGTTGAGCGTGTCAGTGCAGTAATTCCTGCATTTAAATAGCACTGATCGGAAGCGAACCGCATTGGGAGACGACATAGTAGTGGCCACTAATGACTTATTGTTTTTCTGGCTGTGTGTCGTACAGTAGCTCGAATTTAGTTTTCATTGTATAAATTATTATCCAGCGACTGCCATCAATCTTTGCAGCCACCAGAAATATTGGCGTACTGCAATGGATTAAATATTGACCTTAAACTGCCTGAATGTACTGAAATGAAAAAAACATTGAAGAAACTCCATCAATTTTCAACTTTGAAAAAAATTCAAGTTTTAACACACTTTCCAGGTTACTAAATCGAAGATTTTGCGTTTCGCTCGTAAGATGCTACAGTCAGTCAAGAAAGAGTTGTGATAAAAGTAAATCAACACAAATGGTAAGCAAATGAGGCAGTCTTCGTTCTGGCGAAGCTCTAACACATCCTCACCAAGTCGAGAGCAAATATAAAAAAGTGATAACACCGCTGAAATGCAGTTCAAAATCATTTGGTTGTGTTTGAGGAGTGAGTTTCATTTTCAAATATTTGTGCACGCGTTTCTAGAAGAAATTCAGATTCTGACTTGTTCCATTTTAGAGTAATCGGCTTATTTCATTCAGGAGATGTTCTATTTATGACGTGAGCTTCACGGTAGCGAGCTTCACGCCAAATAATTCCAACAGAAGAACATCGCTGTCGACTGAAAGAGAGAGAAGCATGTCTCCTTAATGGTGTGTCAGCATTGCGTCGTCCACGGAAAAGAATAATTTATTTAGAGGCGAAAATTCGCGCATTTCTGACGTCCTATTAGGGCGCACTTAGCGACCACAAAATGAGGCTTGCTGGCAAAGAAACTAATAACCGTTGTTCGTTCGCGTTCACATTTAGTTTGTCACAAACACGATAATGAGTAGTGCTCTGTTCACCTGTAAAAAACACTGAGCATCTCATGATCACAGCACCCATCTCATTAAATATTCTAAATGAATTTTACACTGCAGTAACGTATGTAATTCTGCGATATTCATCAAATGCTTCCGAGGCGAAGATATTATGACGAGCCCGAAGCGATATCGAGTTATTGCCTGAGCCCGCGTGTGCAATAAGCTGGCCTCGAGACCGGTGGTAATTGTTCAGTTAATGTCGTGTAGATATTGAGAGCCAATGTATGCAGTATTGTGTTGAGCCACGATTGTTTTTCAAGTCATGATCATGCCATAGAATGGTTGACTCAAGATCGTAGAGTGTGTAATTTACTGGACCTTAATTGCTGAAAGTCATAACAGTCAAGTTTGTTCAGAGCCCAGTATTTTTGTGGTCTGGTCGTAAAATACGTTTGTTTAATTTGTACGTTCAATCTACTGAAATACTGTAATTTATGGTGGTTGAAAACGATAGTTTTCTATTGTGCCGTTCAAACTCTCACTTGTAAAATTAAATAACATATACCACTATCATCAGAAAATCATAGCTCCGTCCCCTGACCAGAATATGCTTGACTGTTTTCTTTTGACTATGACATGCAATATTATATCACAAAAAAGGTGTAGTCCTAGCGCAATATTAAATAGGTTTTATATATTATAATTCTCGACAAACATCTATCTAAAATCTAGCACGTTTTCAAAACTTTTGAGTTTACATGAAAATTGAACTCGATAGCCTATCTTTTAAAAAAAATTATATTTTCAGCACAAAATAGCTAATCATTTTCACTCAGACAACAGACACCTGCGCCTCCCGATGGATGGTCGGACAACTTTTGCTTTGCCAACATCGATCATTGGAGAGAGAAAAAGTGATTTCATTTGTCTGTATATTCGAGTGCGTGTTTTTTTTAAATAAATGCTACAGATTGATATCTGCAGGCTTCAACATTTTGTAATGGAACTTACGTACCCTGCCGTCAAAAATAATAGCGTTTTTTTCAAGTCAGAGCCATTATTAATTCGTGGAATACAGATGACGTACATGGTGGTATTTTTGCAAGTTTAGAAATGGAATGGAAGGGTTATAGTGACATTTGTTGATTATATGTGTAGATAGGATAGAATTTAGAGTGTTATATCAGTTATTAAAATAATGCATCAGTGGTCACTCGCAAAGATAGAATTTGAAAAAAGTTGATGTATTATTTTCAGCGATTGAGGGGCATATGATACGTAAGCTTCCAAGAAAAATATTATTTTATATCTGAACATAATAAATAAGTTGAAGGATTTCTAATGAAAGATTCACTCGCGAGTCTTTCTCACAATGGCTTACGACTAATACAAAAATTTAAGACCGAGTGAAAAAAGCCAAGCAATCATCATAATTACTTAATGTTCCAAAATATTTGAAATAAATGCATAAACCAGCAAAAATTGAATTAATAAACTTTTCCGTAGAATCGCACAATGCTCCGTAATTACTCACCGCTCCATTGCCAAATTAAAAGCGGAAAATTCATGAAAATAAAAAGGCGAGCGTTCCGTATCGCGTGGAAGGTACGCGATCTCAATATCAGCGAAATGTGAACAGGATATTCCAGCATCATTTTCCAGCGCCAGGAATTTATGGCTAAAGTTTTAATGCTGCTAAATTCCAACGGTAAAGTAAATTTACGACAGACACGCGTTGAATGAAGCATCCCTACGTATAATTTGAAAGGAGTGGAAATTGAAAAAGTTATGTCGACAGCGTCAACCTCAGAAGTGGCCCCTTTGATTGCCTCTCAACATTCACATTTAGATCGTTTCACTTATAAGTAGGAGTTAGTCGACTTTCGGGTAGGAGTTAGTCGACTTTCGGGTAGGAGTCAAGTCGACTTTCGGGTAGGAGTTAAGTCGACTTTCGGGTAGGAGTTAAGTCGACTTTCGGGTAGGAGTTAATTCGGCTTTCGGGTAGGAGTTAGTCGACTTTCGGGTAGGAGTTAGTCGACTTTCGGGTAGGAGTTAGTCGACTTTCGGGTAGGAGTTAGTAGACTTTCGGGTAGGAGTTAAGTCGACTTTCGGGTAGGAGTTAAGTCGACTTTCGGGTAGGAGTTAAGTCGACTTTCGGGTAGGAGTTAGTCGACTTTCGGGTAGGAGTTAGTCGACTTTCGGGTAGGAGTTAGTCGACTTTCGGGTAGGAGTTAAGTCGACTTTCGGGTAGGAGTTAGGTCGACTTTCGGGTAGGAGTTAAGTCGACTTTCGGGTAGGAGTTAAGTCGACTTTCGGGTAGGAGTCAAATCGACTTTCGGGTAGGAGTTAAGTCGACTTTCGGGTAGGAGTTAGTCGACTTTCGGGTAGGAGTTAAGTCGACTTTCGGGTAGGAGTTAAGTCGACTTTCGGGTAGGAGTTGAGTCGACTTTCGGGTAGGAGTTAAGTCGACTTCCGGGTAGGAGTTAGTCGACTTTCGGGTAGGAGTCAAGTTGACTTTCGGGTAGGAGTTAAGTCGACTTTCGGGTAGGAGTCAAGTTGACTTTCGGGTAGGAGTTAAGTCGACTTTCGGGTAGGAGTTAAGTCGACTTTCGGGTAGGAGTTAAGTCGACTTTCGTGTAGGAATTAGGCAGACTTGCTCAAACTTCAGGTGAACATCAGACTTTATCAAACACGGTTTTTTGACGAAACAGTCTTTTCATACAGACAAAGATAAACATAATTAACATGAACATAATTTTGACAGAGATAATTTTAATTTTTTCTCATTCTTCTCAATCCGCAGATGTCTCAAGATTTACATATTTCGACCTCAGGATCAAAGATACCTCTGAAATTAACAACGTATAATTAATTCAAAGAAATACTCGAATTGTTGCGATAAATTCGCAACTACATGATAGCATTCGAATTTCTCAAAAGGCACTATTTGCAATACTATGATATTATCTTATCAATATAACTGCTAAGTATATTTGTTAGAATGAACTCTTTACACCAAAACACGCAATCGTTCTTGTCAGAAGTGAAGTTTCAAATCCTGATCCCCAGTTGAGGACATATTTGGCTAATATTTTATTCATGTACACTTTTTGTTTCTATTTCTATCTGGTCTCTAGCATTAAGTGAATTGTCTCATACCCAACTGTGGCTTCTTTTTTTTATAAGTTAGAAGGAGCCGCCCCCAGGAAAATTGCAAGCGAACCGTAAATCAATGGTTTGAACATAAACTAAAAACTTCGGTGCGCTACTATCAGCTCGATTGCAAACATAGAACGCGAATAATTATACGGATTTGATGAGTAAATTTAAGTGAAAACATACCATTATCGCAAGAAAATGCATAAACGAATTTAGTGCAATCCTACCAACTTGATTTTTGAATTGATGCTTGTTTTAATTTCCGCCAGTTCATTGTAGTACTTATTAATATGGTGTAATGTACTTAATGTACATTACATTTTATCATATTTTACGCGGGATTACCTAACGCAGTTGTAAACTTTACTTTATTCCTAAACTGGAGCTAATATTACTTTCTTTCATATCATATGAACTTAAAACTGCCTAACTAACATCACTATATACATACTATATAAATATAAATGCAAATCCAGTACTTAATTGTTGCTTGCTTTATCTGTTCATCCTTCTGCACGCCCTGTTAACTGGATACTTAAACACATCATAATGACTGCAATTTTGTGTTTGAGTAGTTGTTTGTTTGCTTTGATGGAATTTACTTACAAGTTGTCCCCGCGCGTACATGGAAGAATCAAAAGAAGTTGGGACGGTCATTCAAACAGTTAACGAGATCACCTTAAGATTTCAATTTTTTCATCCGATTCATTTGAAATTTGGCCATTATATGTATTTGTTGAGAGTAAACTTTTTTTACTTATGCAACTTTTTCGATTTAGGCCTTATTTTTTTGAAAAACATGAAGAATTAGTTTTTGGTACATTTTTATGGATATTTCACATGAATAGAAGTCATTGAGTTCTTATGCTAGAACAAAACCAAATACATTTTTAGAATCCTTGGAACATTTCTAACAAAAGTACTGAAGCAATTAATCCATTTATAACTTTTCGTTTTTTTATATGCTATATTTGATCACTAATTATAATATACAGAATTTTTGGGTTTTGAGCTTGATAAAAAAAAAACTATTTGTACAATTGGGATATTTTCTGACGTACTTTTGTTAGAAATGTTCCAAGAATTATAGAACTGTCTTTGGTTTTGTTCTAGCATAAAAACTCACTGACTTCTATTCTTTTGAATGTTGACAAATAAGGGTTTGTTAGTAACATATAGCTTAAAAAATTGTTATCTGAACTCTTATTTATTCGACAATTTATGTTATTGAATGCTGTTTTTATTTTTATTTCGATAATCTCCATGCTTTACTTCATATTCACCCTGTGATATGTAATTTACAAAAAAAGTTCTTTTTTATAAAAATTATGAACTTTTTGTAGTCTGATTCATTTGAAATTTGACTATTATATGTAATTTATAAAAAGAAACACAATTTTGTGCGTTCATTTTGAAGATTCAGGCATTAGTTTTTATAAAAATTGGACATAATGTTTTTTTCTTGATATTTGAAAAGAATAGAAATCATTGAGTTTTTATGCTAAAACAAAAGAAAATACAGTTTTAGAATCCTTGGAACATTTCTAACAAAAGTACGGTAGAAAATTTTCCATTTCTATGAGTTCGAATTTTTTGTCCCCTTACCCCCCCTGGGGGGGGGGGGGGGATCTAGTGTCCGTAGCGCCATAAAATTTCAGAGCACGATAGCCCATCACCTAAGGATCCTTTTTCGACATAAAAAACAATGGCCCCCAAGTGGCCCGCGGGGGCCAAATATGGCCCGAAGTGATCCCCTGAAAAGTTTAAACAACTCTACGAATTTAATTATAAATGTAATTTAACTATAACGGTATTATTATTGACAAGATCCAATAACCGTGTGGGTATTACTACCCGTAAGGATGATATACCATTAAGACAAACATGTGACTACATATTAATAATGGTATAGCTCAGCAAGGGCAACAGGAGCGTTCTTTTGTTTCTTCATTGGCTTCGTGGGATAAAAACTCAAAGTTACGTAGATGCGAAACAATTTGATATTTTGAGCTTGATTAAACCTCGAGCGAGTGTCTGGACATTATTGCGTAAAATGCATGATTTGGAGCGGTCACTTCAACAAGAATGCTTGCATCAATTCTTGGTTTTATGTATTGCATCTTAAGGCAACATCAGGAGCTGTGATTCAGTACCTGTCGTTAGCTATGCTACTGGACATCTTAATTGCGGCGTTGTGCCGTGGTACGTGTGTCGGTCGTACGAATGCTATCGCTATGAATCGCGATTCCGACGTACTGTGGGGATATATAAGTAAGAACACTCGAAAAGTTTGTAGGAAATTTAGATGAAAACACTATGTTCAAGGGGCTACATTTTCTTCCTATAGCGTCGTAGGAGCTATGGAATTATTTCTCTTCGTTGGATTGAAAGGCCGAATGATGCTCTCTACGTTGTACTCATAATGAATAATTTTACATCTCTTCCATATGGACCGCTCTATTTCCAACCGGTGTGTGCCGAACGTTAAGGTGTGTGCCGAACAAGGGCCCCTGCCAGGCCCTTGTCGGTCCGATGAGCATTTTCTATGTTTTTGTTGAAAAAGGACCTTCAGGTGGTGGACTATTCGGTTCTAAAATTTTAGGGCTCTGCGGACAATAGATCCCCTCCCCCCCGGGTTAGAGTAAAGGGACAAAAATTTTGAATTTTCTACCCCATTTCGACCCCATATAAAAAGGAAAAACGGGAAATGGATAATTTAAAAATTTGCTTTTGTTAGAAATGTTTCAAGAATTCTAAAGCTGTCTTTATTTCTGTTCTAGCCTAAAAACTCAATGAGGAGTTCCATAAAAATAAACAAAAAAACCGATATGTCCTATTTTTTAAAAAACTTAGGCCTGAATTTAAAAACTGACCAGAAGAAATTGTGTTTCTTTGCAAAATTTACATATACTAGTCAAATTTCATATGAATCAGACTGATAATGAAACTTTCATAATTTAAAAAAAAAATTGTGTTTGGAAATCACAATTCACGGTGTGAATATGAAGTTATGTTTGAAAATTATCGAAATAAAAATTAAAACTGCATTCAATATCATAAATTGTCCATAATATTACACTTCAACAAAAAATTTGGTTATGGCATATACAAAAAATAAATAATTTTCAACATTCAAACCGTATCTCCTCATTGAGTTTTGATGCTAGAACAAAACCAAAGAGAGTTTAAGAATCCTTGGAACATTTCTAACAATAAAATGAAGGCTTTTCTCCAAATTTGAGAAGAAGAAAAAAGTTATATAGCTCTAAACCAAAAAATAATTTTTTTGTGATGTAATCATAAAATATCGCTTATCCCAAAAAATTTTTCAAAATGTTAAAATTTTCCTTCATTTTCTTGTTAGAAATGCTTCAAGGATTCTAAAACTGTCTTTGGTTTTGTTCTAGCATCAAAACTCAATGAGGAGATACATATTGAAATATACCTAAAAATGTACCAAAAAACTAATTTTCGCAAAAAAAACTAAGGCCTAAATTGAAAAAGTGACAGTAGTAAAAAAGTTTACTATCAAAAAATACATATACTGGCCAATTTTCAAACGAATCGGACGAAAAAAGTTGAACAACTGGGATGATCACCTTAAGCTAAGTAGTGAATGAAAAATTCATGATCACACAGTGATACATTTGTGAAACTTGCCACAAACAGAAACTTATATTTATTTGGAAATTCCTGTTTTCCCACGTACCGAAGATTTTTTAGCAACAAAATTTTTGAAAACGTCAGGATTAAAGTCCCTCACTCTCTCACTATCGATCCAAAACAAACATGAAGCGTTCAAAATCACTCACCTTCCACTCGCGGACCGCTGCTGGAAGCCTGGCTCTGAGCGCAGCAGTGCGACGGCAACCGCATAACGAGGAGGAGCACGGTTGCCAGACGCACAACGTGCCACACCGACACGCTGCACCCCGCGCTGCCGATCACGGACAGCGTTCGGCGCATGCTGGAACTAAATGCCTCGGCGAAACTCTTTCTTCTGCAGAATATTGCACTGTCACTGTTTTTGAAATCGGATTTGAGGAAATGGTTTGAGCCTTCGCATGAGCGTTTCACAGGCCTTTCCTCGTATATTAGATTTGCATCAGGTTTTAGGCTTCGCGCTCTGTTGGAAACTATCGACGAATGGCTTAGGTCTTCTTTTGACATTTTATATTTGCTTCCTCTTAACTCATCCTACGGAGTTTTGCGAATTGATTTCTTTCACATTAATATTGAACAGCCACATTAACTTTTCAATGATTTAGAGTCATCTTAAGCTGCACCATCAACCAAAATATTTCCAACCTCGTTGAATTCGTAAATGATTTCGAGCAAAAATCTAGCATGCACACAATCATTTCAGAAGAGAAATAGTTTCGAACACAAGGTTTCACGTTGCACTTTCAATGAAACATCTGAAATAAACCAACTGTTTTTTAGAACAAGGAACTTGACAAAAAGTGACATTCTTTCATTCTCTTGCCCTCACGACAACATGACACACACTACATGCATTCTTTACAGCCCTTGTATAACCTTCAATGCAACATATCCATAATTTTTTGGCAAAAATTGATCTCTATCAAAAGTATTCTAGCTGCTTTCGCCGGCGGTAAGAAGAAACCTTTCCTAATTATCATTCACGAAGTACACCGCAGCTGTTTTCGTTGGTGATGAGAAAAAAACTCTTCTAATTATTATTCACGAAGTACACCGAAGCTGTTTTCGCCGGTGGTAAGAAGAAACCTTTTCTAATTTTCATTCACGAAGTATGTACACCGAAAGGGCTAAAACGACACCCAAAGAAACATGATGGAGTGCGACACGTACGGACACCGACACCTTTTTCCTGGCGAAATATGTCCCCGCTACCGAATAGACGCGTGCGCTTTTATTCAATTGAATATCTTGAAGAATCACCTTTTGAATCTCGATCCTTTGTAGTGTGGATGTAAATAACACTGAGCATCCCTTGCCTCTTCGAGTAGCAACATATGGCTTGAATAATTCAAAGCCTGAGACCATTTACAGATATTCAACTAAATTCCATGCCAAATTTGAATATGTTGCGTGGTTTTTCTTTATAAAGTCATGAAAAATCCCCCTCCCCCTAAAAAAATCTGTCTCTTTCGCTCGTGCAATCTTTTGTTCGTTCTCTGTGCGTCTTTGTCGGTCGTCCCAGAGTAACATTTGCTATTCTTTGCTGCTCTTAAATTTTCATTTGTGGTGCTAGCATGATATGAGTCTCGCGTAAATAATAATTCACAGGTCTTCTTGGCAGGGAAAATTTTGTGCGACCTGAATATTCCGTATGATGTTTTCATGTTACTCAGCGCGGGAGGAGGACAATATAATTTCAGCCAAAATATCCGGGCGGATTGGCTGGCGTCACCATGTGAAAGTCGAGGTAATTTTGTGGAACTACGGACGAAATTTGCACAGCCGGACGAAATTTGTGAGTGCTGAGAGTGCAAAAGAAACATATTTAATTACGGGAATAGGAAATAGACAGACTTTTTAAGTGCTAAAAATTAATAAGAATCAAGAGACAGAAATGAATTCGGTCATATTTTATACACGACGTTTTTTTGAAGGTGGTTAAAATGACTTCATAACATTTTCGAGGCTTTGATTTAATATTTTTGAATTTTTTTCAAACGTGACGAATAATAGAGATGTACGCTTGAATGAATGAGTGATTTACACGCTAAAACTCCAACATTCTATGATGAGACTTCCATAGTTTATTTCAATTTTCTTGAAATACATGTCACAATATATCAGTACCCTTACCCAAACACAAGGAGAATTTGTGCCGGTGAGGCGGTAGCTCATGCAGCCAGCCAACTCTGCCATTAGCAGCTGATGTATAATTCGTCGTAGATTATTTGGGAGCAGGCGACAATGTTTCATTCTTGATTTTAGAGCAATTAATCAACGTTGAGCGCCCGCCGACATTACGGAGGACCTCGACCGGAAACAAATACACTGCAGTCGCTCTGTGCAACTGCAGACACGTCGCCTTAAATACGGCAGCAATCTGGCGTATCGGTCTTAATACGTCGACGAGCTTCTTTATTTGACTAATTTAAGGACAGCTGACGGCAGAGACAACATAGCATGGTTCGTGTGCTCTAAGCATGACTTATTTTTTGTTTCATGCGAAGCAGTTGCGTGTTGCGAAAGAAAGGTGTTATCTGGTCTGCGCAGGGGCTGCTTTGTTATTATCATTCACGATAATGCCACTCAAGTCATTACTCTGGGAATGAACGTTCACGAAAAAAGACATAGGAGTGTTTATTAAATTAACCGCTCATTTTCATTAATTCTGAATAATGAGGCAATAATGATGTACCTATCTCCATAAGGTTAGAGTTTTAGGAAACCTGAAAATTAATGCACGCTCATAAAAATGCCAAGCTTTCTTCCTTCGAGGAAGTGCCCTTTATTTGCCAAAAAAATGTTGTTCGCTTTTTAATGCGTGAAAACTTGTGCGTGAACTTATGTTCACCTGTTTATCTTGAGCGCCTTCAGCGGTCGCCAACCAACCAGTTGGTCCACGTTTTTACGAAGTGGCTTGGATTTGCAATGTAAATAGGGTGTATCTTCTACTAATCATCAACATCGTTGTGGATGCCTGCAGCCCCAACAAAGTTGAAAAAATTCTCAAAGCGGTGGATTTCTTGCAGATGTGATCAAAAGTTTCTCAATTCGCTAACATCATGCAGCAGAACTACATACTGAACCAGGCTTATGATACCCACATGATGCATAAAACTAGAGTCTCCCTGTAACAAAATAATTCATTCCTTAGTAGGCAGGCAAAAAAACAAGGAATCCTTACGTTTGTTTTACTATTACTTCGCCGAGCATTGTCACTCTGTAAGTATTTTCTAACGACGATATAGAACACCATTGTGATATGTTAATCCGATTCATTTACATTTCAAATTATCGCTAACAAGATACTGCATGCTTGCAGTTCTGCGTAGTGCAGTTATTTGCTTCAATCCCGGGAACGGTAAGCTATACGATCTGTTCCATATTCAGAGGTAAATATTACGAGAGGCTTAAAAATGATAAGTCGCATTTGATAGTCAGAGCTCCTATCAACGCAGACTCTCGAGAAATTGTTACTGCGTTCGAACAAAATTGCAAAAATTCAATCCCTAAAATGTAGGAATTCTTGTCAAGACCTAAGCTCTTCGAACTTGAAACACAAGTCTAACATTAATCAGGAAAGTCAATTAGTAGAACACGAGGAAAATCTATGAACCGACGCGCTCTTCGAGGCAATCAGGAGATTAGTCATATCTTAAGTTGAAAACTATTCTTCTGATAGCCCTATCTCGGGAAAATCGCAAAAAAATTCTGCTTTTCACCAAAAAATACGGACAATTTTTTTTCATCGTTCAAATCTTTTCAACCAGTGGAGAAGTTGTCAGTAACATGAAAAAATTGAAAATAGTGCAGAGATTCAATCTTCCTTCGTTAAAACAAACTTGTGTTCTATATCAAAAAAACATTCAGCAACGACATCAATATTTCAATTGAATATAAAACACCAATCATTGTTTGAGTGTCTACAAAGTAGCAAAGGTTTAACATGTAAGTGTGGAATGGAGTACGTTGAACTAGTGTAACCTAAATCATTTAGTCTTCCGTGTGATACATTTTTTTAACACAGTCGTTGCACGGAGAGAGCGGGTAGTTAGCAAGTGATTTCTGGAAAAATATTGAAGCGAGTGCAAGTAATGGCATGACAGTAATCGTGTTATAAATCGCTGAAGTTAGCAGATTTTTATTAGACATCTGTTTTTTTTCTTGTGTAAAGGGATTAGTGTGAACTGATAGATCAAATAATTGAGTGCAGAACTCAAGTATGTGAATATTTAGCGGAGGAGAACTTAGACAAACTCTGTGTGAACTGATGAGTTCGAAAGTTCCCGTCAATCTGACATCCTGCAAGCGTAATTGCTAATCCCTAAGTTTTTATTTTCAAATGGAAAACGATGGAAATATATACTGCAGAAATTGTTCTCGAGAATGATTCATTATAATCATTGTGTTGAAATAAACGGGAAAGTTCATACATAGAACAATTAAATTCAATGCATAAGAAACATATACATTTATCATAAGCCTATGTTGTTGATTAAAAGTGTCCAGATCCTACATATACATTTATTAAATGATGCAATACTGAAAAAATTCTTAGACGCCATTCACTCAGATATTTCCTTCTACGCTGAACTTTAGAATAAATCTAATTTACTTCGCTGTTATCGCGTGTGCTGCCATGAATTGTTCATCAGAACTTAGTGCGTCGCATAAATAATTTTCAATTCAGAAGGCAGAATCACGCATTGAAAAATTTATGAAGTGAAATGCTACGTCAAATCACAGGAACATGCAAACTTTTGTGCCTTCGTTTAATTAAGTACCATGTGCTTTGTGCTTCATTTTGTGCTTTTACATTGATCTTTTATGAAGCTCAGTTTCTAATACAGCAACAAATTTCATTCAGAATGGAAGCGTAACAACTAGCGCTGTCTGAACACATGATCGTGACGTTGCTGTTCAAAATACAAGAACAGTTTTGGCCGCCAATGAAGGCTGATGCAAGATCAACAGTTTCGCACAGCTCTCCATGCTGGTTAGCCGTCAGCCACTCAAAAACATTTAGTTACTACAGAATTTGTAGCTATTTGTGATCACTTGTTTCTTCGACGACTAGATTTAGACAAAGGTATTACTATTCACATGTTTTACAGTTGATTTACTCAATGTTGTTTATCACAAAATTAATTGCTGAGTTAGAAGTTTTTATTCAGAACGAAAGCTTTACAAGAAAATCTCACTGATGCTCATTGCAACGTTTAAAAGCTAAAATTAATACGACTGCATTCAAGATAAACTGTCCATTGACCACATTGAATTTCTGACAGACCTGTTGTACACACTTCGTACAAATTTGATGCACCTTTCCTCAATGAACCTAGAATACTACTTTATCTTGCACTGTAGTTCTTTGAACCGGTCCCTTCTGGAAATTTCTTCAACTGCAACAATAAAAATTTTACGCCGGAAAGCGTTGGAACAGCGGGCCATTAAGTGTTCTTGCGTCGCTTTCAGTCCCTCGGGCTCGTGTGAGCACGCGAGCCTTTGCAACTCCTCGTAATTCTGAGGACGCGGCGACTTGTAAAAATTTAGCGCAATGACTCAGAGAATTGTCCCGAGCGGCCCCTCCTCTGGCCTTTGTTAGATAACTTTTGGCGGCGTTCAATGTTATTACATTTACGAGCTTTAAGCCTTCGTCCTCAGAAAATGTAAACTTTCAATGTCCTCAAATTTAACACGAGAAATAAATGTGCAAACTTGGCGGGTACGACTATAGTAGCTCTTTCTTCGAAACGGATAATCAGCCAACGATAAAAACTGGAGATGCACTGTGGAGTAATGGGCGTGTGAGTGTTTCTATGGCGGCAGTACATAAATAAGCATCCAAAGCAGGGAGGTCACCGTGCATGTAAATTCAGTGAGTAAACACTACCTATTTATAACACGCATGATCTCTCTCTCACAAACCAGCAAACAGATATGGCCACGTGAAAGCCCTGTAAAAACTTCAACTACTCGCATGAAGTTTCCTTCTGCTGGCTCTATTTATCTTAAATGTTTCAAAGCCAGAGCAGCAGTTTGGCTGCAGTGTAATCGTATTATCTAGTCCGCATGTCGTCCCTGCCAGCAGCGAGTTTATGCGGCCGACTTTAGGGATGCGAGGAGTTTGGGTCGTGCGCTCTTCATTTTAATTAGCCAGAGAATGAATTCATATGAGAAGGTTTATAGACCAAAATACATTAAATGTTCTGAGTAACTATGAAACGAGCCGCGTCGCTTGCTTATAATGGTACGAAGACCTACAAGGAGTTATAATTATACGATGCGTTATTGAGGGGTGCCTCTAAATTGAAAATCAACGTTCGGTTTTCATCGAGCAATGAAGAACTTCAAGATTTATTAGAAATGTATTTAAAGCACTCGTCTATAATACAGAAAATTGCTTTCATAATACGGAGTTTGATGTCAGCATGTTTCCTCGCCTATTCGCTTGGCTGATTTATCTATTGGTCAGTTGTAAGTTGGGTACATGAACACAATAAAATGACTAAAACTTGGCTTGATTTGTGAAATTTACTTATGTCGATGAAAATTCATTCCGACGTCATCCGAACGCAAAGATAGAGAAATCAAAGAAAAAAGCGCGTCTTTAAGCAGTTTATTCCACAACAGATTTTTTGAATGAATTAAAGCCGTTATTTCAAAAATATAACAGCTGCTTTCGAGGACTAGACTACACTAGTTTGTAGTATGGAAGATTCAATATTTAATCACTTCCAATTTTGAAATTTTACAGTTTCTTAGTTATTCAACAAAGACTGACCACCTGGTGACCTGTACCCTGACTGACTGATCACCTGGTGACCTGTTCCCTGACTGACTGATCACCTGGTGACCTGTACCCTGACTGACTGACCACCTGGTGACCTGTTCACTGACTGACTGGCCACCTGGTGACCTGTACTCTGACTGACTGGCCAGGCCACCTGGTGACCTGTACCCTGACTGACTGACCACCTGGTGACCTGTTCCTTGACTGACTGACCACCTGGTGACCTGTTCCCTGACTGACTGACCACCTGGTGACCTGCACCTTGACTGACTGACCACCTGGTGACCAGAACCGCTCAGGTACAAGAGGTAAACTTGAATACTCACAATCCATCCACGACGCAAGTGACCAGTTCAAAACTCGCACGACTGGGCAAGTGTTGTATGACGGGAAAAATTGTGGCTGCTGTACAGCTTCGATCATGTCTAGGCCTCATAGACAGGAAACAGAAACTTTAACGTATCGTACTGAAATTACTTTTATGAGAAAGAGAACAACATATCCATCAATTTTCTGAAGTTAATGAATTTTATTTCGGTGACTGCTAAGGACAAGGATCTGTGCGACTGATGGTAGATTTATTCCCATGAATTATTAAAATTCAAAATATCAAGTTCTATTCTTTAATACATGTAAATTGTAATCCTACGAGAAAAAGGATTGGTTGCCACGACCTGTAACATTTGGATGTCCGCTGTCCCACCAAAGATTCAATGTTATAACTCCGAGTTAGATTTCTTCAATGCATTCATTAGCAAATAAATTGCAATTGAACCAAAGTAAACCACGACCAGGGATTTTAGACATACTTACAAGAATAACATTACTATAAATATTGGTCATGTTTACAGCATTCGATGGAGAGTTCTTGAGCACTTCCCCTTCGTAGCAAACCTGAACGTTCCCCGGAATGTCAGCCGCACAAAATGTGTCGAGGAGCGTTCACGAGCCGCGGCTACACTGCTCACCTCAAATTTTGTGATGTCTTTGAATTTTGAGAGAGCGGACCACTGTTCCTAAGTTTGCTTCGGTCCCTGATGCATTATTCAGTGTTTGAGAAGACAACCGTCCGGTCTTATACATAATTCTCAAGTTTTCAGGAGGGCTCCTGGAGAAACGAGTACACTCTTCTACATTAACATGGAAAAGAAGGCCTCACGCAACTTTGAAACGAAAACTGCGGCCTCGTTGAGTTTTGTAAGCTGGTTTCGTGTGATTTTAGAGAGGCTTAGCAAATGTTTCCGAGGAAGCGCTTACGATCGGCGAAAGTGAATACCTGAAAATTCATGAACTCACTCTGAAATTTGAAGTGATTTCATAATTTTAGAAAATCTTTGCAGCAAAGCAGTTTTGTGCAAGAAACAATTGTGATGAGAAACCCTCTTTTCATATGTATTGATATTTTTAGCCTGTATAGCCGGTGTATAAAAATATGTATGTATTTTTAGCCGGTATTCACTTAGCCGGTTGTTTAATAAGTATTTATCATTTTGTTTAAAGATAAAAGCTTTTTGGGTGCTTTAAAAAACGAGCCAATCTCGCTGCAAACTAAACCCAATAAATGAAATAATTCAGTAATGAACAAAAAAGGGAGAAAACGTGGTAAGAAATGGTGCGTTTAACATTGCACGGCGTATCATGCTGCGGGAAATATTTCTTTCCCGGAGTTTATTTTAGTTCAGCTTTCGTGTGATGAGTTTTGCATGACAGACTACAGAAAGCCGCTCCCAAGAGGCTGTCATGCCTCTTAAGGAGTCGCGCCTACTTAAGTTGCTGATGGCTATGAGGACGAAGTGAGTTGTGAGTCTCGCATGATATTCAAGTGCAGAAGGGATCGTGTTCGATACACTGAAAGAAATACATTTGATTGTTTTTTGTTCAGCATTTAGTTTTTATATTTTGAGGATACACAAACGCGTTGCGCTCCAAATAGCCACTGCAACTAATCTATTTCATGCTAAAAAAAAGCTGCTCAAATCTTCACGTAATTTATTTGGCTCGCCATAAAGCCTTGAATTGTTGGTCAAACTCAATAAACATTTGTTGTAAAAATAACAATTTTCATTAAAAAAACGAGCGATGGAAAACTATATTTCCTTTTATAACCCATTAATAAATGCAAAGCTTTGAATGACCGAGACTCTAAAACTATATATATATATATACTATATATAAATCTTTCGTATGATATAAGAACAAAAAAAAGAATTAATTGTTTTTCAATGATAAATAAGCTTTGAAAAATTTCGAAATTTTTCAGAATATTTACTCCGAAACAACAACAAAAACATGATTTTGTTTACATACTCTGACCAATAAAATACTGACTAACAAATTCCCAAAAATTTTTTCGAAACGTTGAATTACAGAATGGCGAAAGAAACATTCAACTAAGTTCTGCAAATAGTTCGTTGCATAGCTGGGGATGGAATGCAAAGCACTGTGATATTGCCTTGGAAAATGCTTTGAGTTAAAAAAAAACACCTGAACACTGCAGTAGAAACTGAACCGATGCTGTAGCTACGTCATCAAGTCTGTTCACTGCCCAGGCTGCGCATATCTAGGAACATAAGGTTGTACGATGCAGAGTTCAAAAAACGACTTCATTGCTAGAAAAACATTACCTTTCCCAAGAAGAGCGAAAATGTAACATCATGGTGATATTTTACCTCGTATGCTTAAATCTCTTCTAAAAAAATGTTTGAATAATTGAAATGCTGTTCATCCACACCGATACGTAAATGAGTGGCACTTTTACGCCCCAATAGGCAGTCAACGTGTTAGGCATTCCATTCTAGTTTTGACCTACATGCCTCGCAATAAGCAAATAATTCGTTCAGACAGCCAATCCAGGGGCAGGATTTGCAAACAATGAAAGTTGTAGCGGTACAGCTGGCAGTAAAAGTTCCTCTATCGACTTGGATACCTTACGAGCTGATTAAGCCTCATCAATACAAATGAAAGCATTTGGTTAACCGGCAGAAGCGTCAGATGCAGTATACTCAAATTATAATTTAAGATTTTCAGATTTCGATTAGCTAAGTTTACCAGATGAACTAACTCTGTCAGTTTTTGAGGTATTCTACTAATTCCAGGCGAGAAATATTTTACAAATCCCGTGACAACCAAGTGGTGTCCAATTTATTGAAGATGATGCGTCGAATTGTTTTTTATCTCTGTACTCTATCCATAGTGAACATAAAACTAAAAACGCTTTGCATGTGACTGCCACATCTGTTCGATCCACGTACAAGTGTAGTTATGGAAAAACAGCGCAATATGTGAATTTTCTTGCAGTCGAAATCCTGAACTAAGAGCATGTTTCATTCCAATTATAGTGGCACAAATCATATACATTGATTTTTTACCACCTCATAGTAGCGACAGGGCGCAATAGCGGTTATACTGGTCTAGGGAAGAGGACAGTTCAAACACTTGCGAAGGGACGAGAATAGAGGCCACTTTTGAATGTTTTCCCAACGGCCGAGGCCGTGGGCTTTGCGGGATTTCGAACCCTCGACTGCCACTCGAAAGCCGAGAACTCTTGACCTCTAAACCAAGGTAACACCAAAACCTGGACCACAATTGATACTAGGCGGCACACGCTTCCCCCTAAACCCTAATTTTGTTCTTTCTTCGCTGCTGACGGAAAGTAATAATTCTCTTCTCTGTAATGCACTTTCACGTAAACGCGCCGTTGGCCAAAGTGACGTTCGCTGATTGCACGTAATCGATTACGAGGTACAAATTTTAAAAATTATTTGATATATGCAACTTTACTAGAACAAGCGTGCCATAATTCTTAATAATTTTGATGATGAGCTCATGCATTATTTTTTTACAGAAGGCATCGACTATCTAATCAAATTTATCATGATAACTCTCGAAAGTGTTGAAATTAGAGGCTACTTGATCATTCCTCCAAAACCTTTTACCAAAAGTCAACAAATAATAAGTTATGCGTTTATGCCACGCAGTGCATTTGTCAGACTGGGAAGCTGGAATTACGGAGTCCCGCTACATGCGGCAAAGCGATGCCTCCCGCAGCCGAGAAGGCCATGTTGGCCTTAGGCGTGAGAGAAACAGCCCCTAATTCTGCTTCTGTTCTACCCTCGTAACAGTCTGGGATTTCCGTCGTAACGTCGGCATTTGTTCCTTTGTTGGGTCATGTAGGATGTATCTGTGCTTTTGAAAAGTGTACTTTTCGCAATTCATATTAATTTATAAATTCATAAAATGCATTTCAGCATTCCTGTGTTCTTTAATCTTTACTGTCTTTTAAAGACGATATTTATGGATTGCTCAGTAATAGTTCGACAGTCAGAGAGTGTTTGTTGGTAACTTGAAACATCTCTGTGTAACACATAATAGATATATTTACTCGGAATCAGTCAGTTACCGGCAGTATTTACTTGCTGCAGTTAGTCTGTTTGATACAGACAGTATTCTGCTTCACGGAATATTAATTTCAATGAATATTTATTGATGTTATGATAAATTCAGCAACGCTGCCGTGAAGACAACTAACTGCTGGAGTAATTACACCAACATTTCTCTTGTCCGCTCCAGAGAACATGCGCTTGTCGAAGAGAAAAATAACCTGAATTATTATCTCCTACAAGAAAGCCTTCAATTACAGTCTCTTTGTTGATTGAATTCATTCCCCCAGACAAACAAATCAAAGTGAATTGGCTTAACCAATTAAGTGCCGATAAATACGTAAATAATCTCAATGTCTGAGCTAATCTCACCTTTCCTTTCCACTAACAAAAAAAATTATACGGAGAGCAGCTTCATTTCCATATTCATCATTGCACTATTGATGTGTTGGATTAATCCGGTGATCTTTTATACTTCTAGAATTTTGAGTATAGTATAGTAACCTGTGGGCCCGAATAAGTTCAGCGACTTCTAGGGCATCCTACCATTACATTATTCTAGGGCGTACAATAATATTTAACCTAATTCACTTAGCCTAGTTTCGCATTGGACTGATCAACAATATAATAAAGTTGATATTGATTTTTAATTTTACAATATAGGTCATATTGATTATATTTAACAGTATATTCGATAACGATTTTGGAGCAGACTGAAAATCGGCGATATTACTCATAGCAAATTGCATTATTAGGACCAGACATGTAGGAGGCAGGATTTGACTTGGTGATCTTACACCACTAGTATTCTGATCAGAAGTGAGACTCAAGATTTCTTTTAAATACCTTGTAAAAATTACTTTCACGGATCTCCGCAGGTATTGAGTTCCAAGTTTTAGTTCCAACGAATAGTATACTGTGTTGCGAGCGGGCCTTTGAATAATAAGGAAGCATGAATTTACTTCTATTTCGCGTTAAATGGTCGTGATGACCAGTTTGCGCAGTTAATAACTGTTGAAGGCTATTGTCGCCATCATTAGTTAATGTTATGTAAATGAAATTGCAGACGGAGATTTTGTAGAGATCCGAGAGGTTAAGTATTTGTAAATTTTTGAATGAATCATTTGTGTGAGCATTATATTCTAGGTTCTTTACCGCTCTGATGGCTCTTTTTTGCAGAGTAAAAATTATATTGGTTTTATTTTTATCAGTTCCATGCCATGCTTCTATTCCGTATTGCAAGTATGGTGAAATGAGCGTTCGATAAAGCATTAGTAAGGCTGTTTCAGGCAGGAAACTTTTAACTTTATTCAGGATTCCGATGGATTTCGATAATTTAGAACTAATATGAGCGATGTGCTCTTTGAAGGTCAGATGTTTATCTATTATGATGCCCAGAAATTTGCATGAGTTGGTTTCTTTGATTTCACCTTCGCCAGTTTTAATGCATGGTAGAGATATATTTTTCTTGTATGAGAATGTAATATAATTTTTTTTATCGATATTAAGGCTTATTTTATTAGCTTTAAGCCACAGTGAAACCTTATGGAGTTCATTATTTATACTCTCCGCAACCGTAGTGGGATTTTGGTTCGGAAGGACCGCAGAAAGCGTACTGTCATCGGCAAAATGTATGAATTTAAAAAATGATGTAGATTTAATAATATCATTGATAAAAATCAGAAAAAGGAGAGGCCCAAGAACAGATCCTTGTGGAACTCCATGGCTAATTTTCTGTGGGTCCGATTTTGCGTCGTCAATGACAACGTATTGCTTCCGATTTGTTAGGTATGATCTGAACCAGTCATGGGCAACCCCACGAATGCCATAACAGTGTAGTTTCGAGAGTAATATGTTATGGTCCACACAATCGAATGCTTTTCGAAAGTCAAGAAATACAGAGAAGACAGTCTTTCCGTTATCTATATTAGAATAAAGGAATTGTAAATGATTTAATATTGCGTGTGTTGTTGATTCACTCTAGTTTCTCTCTATATCTTAAAATTTACTATAAGTAGGAATGTCTTTACTTTTAACTTGACCTTGTAGTCTGTATCATCTTCTTTATTTTTTACGTCACATTTTACTTACTGTTTCTTAATCTTTATGACTGACCATGTTGATATTTTCGATGATATTGATCCAGATCTCAATCATTTGAATAGGCTGCATCCAAACCTAAATGAAACTGGGAATTGTAAATACCTAAATATTAAAGAATTCAATGAATCGATGAGAAAAACCTGTAACGATCTCTCAGTATTATGTTGGAACTGTAGGTCCATTTATCCGAAAATAGATGAAATATCTTGTACTATCACTGAGCTAAACAGCAATTTTGATGTTCTCAGTTTCACCGAAAGTTGGCTAGATGACTCAACTAAAGACCTAATTCAAATTCAGAACTATAATGGCCATCATTCACTCCGTAGCAACAAACGTGGTGGTGGCATCAGTACGTACATATCTAAACACATATCATCGAAAAACATTATAAGTGCGACTATGAATCGTGAACATATTGAGACTCTATTTATAGAACTAACGAAAAATGGTAAACGGATTGTACTTGGGACTGTATATAGGCCCCCAACAGCTTGCAACATTTCTTTCCTGAACGAGCTTCAAAGCATAATATCTCAGTTTAACAAATCTCTATACAATGACATAATAATTTGCGGGGATTTCAACTACGATCTTCTTCAATATGAAAGCTGTGAACAAATCTCAAACTTCATAAATGTTTTTCAGTCTAACTCCTTCCTTCCAATCATCACGAAACCTACGCGTATTACATCCGAATCTGCCACGTTGCTCGATAATATTTTTATGTTAGATCCGACTGATTTTCTTACAGGAATAATAATTTCTGACTTATCTGACCATTTTCCGGTGTTTCTCATCAAGAAGAATGTCTATAGTCCCTGCAACAGCCCACATGCTGAGACTTTTTCATATCGTTGTATAAACGAATATAACTTGGGGACAATGCGAACTGTTCTAGAAGAATTAATGCCATCATTGGACATCTATGAACTAGACAATAATGCGATTAACATTGACCAAGCAATACTAAAACTAACTGAAACTATAACGACCGCATATAACCAATGTTGTCCAATAATCACCCGCACAATTACGCCGAAAAATAGACAAAAACCTTGGATTACTGAAGATATCGTGATCAATATAAAGAAACGTCAAGCATACTTAGCCTTACTATACGAAGGACGAATCTCTAGATTAACGTATAACAGATTCAGGAATCATGTGACAAATCAAATGCGAACATCGAAACAAACCTACTTTACGCGCAAATTCACTGACTACAAAACTGATATTAAAAAAACTTGGCGCCTGCTTAATTCATGCTGTAGACCGAATAATAACGCTAAAAAAACAATTGAATCCATCGTTCACGAAAATGTAAAATATCATGATAAACAAGATATTGCAACAGTGTTCAACAACTTTTTTATAAATATAGGAAAAAATATAGCCGATAGTGTCGTTAGTGAACCTACAGACCACTTGCAATACATGGACCATGTCCGTGAACACAACTCTTTCTTTTTCCCGCCAACTAACCCCTCCGATGTAATTACATGCATAAACAACTTGAAAAATAAATCAAATGGATTAAATACATTTTCAGCTAAAGTTCTTAAGGCTATTGCTGATATAATAGCACCGTGCATATCTGATATTATCAACCATTCGCTTTCTCAAGGTATCTTCCCCAACTCTCTCAAAACTGCCAGAGTCACCCCTATTTTTGAAAAATGGTGATAAAAACTGCGTTAATAATTATAGACCTATCTCTGTTTTACCAATTATGAGCAAAATATTTGAAAAAATTGTGTATAAAAAAGTGTATTCGTATTTTGAACAAAAATCTTTTCTCTATGACGGACAATTCGGTTTTCGTTCTAAGAAATCAACGACACAAGCTGTATTAAATCATTTACAGTACCTTTACTCTAATATAGATGAAGGAAAGCTTGTTTTCTCCGTTTTTCTTGACTTTCGAAAAGCATTCGACTGTGTGGACCATAAGATATTACTCTCGAAACTACACTGTTATGGCATTCGAGGAATTGCCCATGATTGGTTCAAATCATACCTAACAAATCGGAAGCAATACGTTGTCGTTGACGACGCAAAATCGGACCCACAGACAATTAGCCATGGAGTTCCACAAGGGTCTGTCCTAGGGCCTCTCCTATTTCTGATATTTATAAATGATATTATCAAATCAACAACATTTTTCAAATTCATACTTTTTGCCGATGACAGCACGCTTTCTACGGTCCTTCCGAGCCAAAATCCCGCTATGATTGCGGAGAGCATAAATAATGAACTCCATAAGGTTTCATTATGGCTTAAAGCTAATAAAATAAGCCTCAACATCGAAAAAACAAAGTATATTACATTCTCATACAAGAAAAGCATATCTCTCCCACACATAAAAATTGGCGAAGGTGAAATCGAAGAAACCAACTCATGCAAGTTTCTGGGCATCATAATAGATAAACATCTGACCTTTAAAGAGCACATCGCTAATATTAGTTCTAAATTATCGAAATCCATCGGAATCCTGAATAAAGTTAAAAATTACCTGCCTGAAACAGCTTTACGAATGCTCTACCGAACGCTCATTTCACCATACTTGCAGTACGGAATAGAAGCATGGCACGGAACTGATAAAAATAAAACCAATGTAATTTTTACTCTGCAAAAAAGAGCAATCAGAGCGGTAAAGAATCTAGAATATAATGCTCACACAAATGATTCATTCAAAAATTTACAAATACTTAAACTTCCAGATCTCTATAAAATCTCCATTTGTAATTTCATTTACAAAACATTAAGAAATGATGGCGACAATAGCCTGAAACTATTATTAAGTGCGCAAACTGGTCATCACGACCATTTAACCCGAAATAGAAGTAAATTCATGCTTCCTTATTATTCAAAGGCCCGCTCGCAACACAGTATCCTCGTCGTTGGAACTAAAACTTGGAACTCAATACCTGCGGAGATCCGTGATAGTAATTCTTACAAGTTATTCAAAAGAAATCTCGAGACTCACTTCCTATCGGAATATTAGTCATGTAAGATCACCAAGTCAAATCTTGTCTTCAACATGACTGTTTCCAATAATGAAATTTGCCATGGGTAATATATAATTCGCCTTCAGTCTGCTGTTAAATCTTTTATCGAATGTACTGTTAAATATAGTCCACATAACCTATATTGTAAAATGAAATATCTGATATCGATTGAATTATCTCACTGATCAGTCTAATGTGAAACTAGGTTAAGTGATTTAGGTTAAACATTAATGTACACCTTAGAATAATGTTGATGGTAGGATGCCCCAGAAGTCGCTGAACTTATTCGGGCCCACAGGTATCTATATTCAAACTTGTCCATTGTACTAGACTTTAGAAACATTCTACCTCTGTATCTCCTGTGCTAAATAAATTGTTTAAATTGTTTAAATTGTTTAAATTCTTTACAGCGAAAGTCGTATTGTTTATCATAGAGAAATGATTTTTGTTCAAAATAAGAGTACACTTTTTTATACACAATTTTCTCGAATACCCTGCTAATAATTGGTAATATGGAGATAGGTCGATAATTGTTTACACAGGTTTTTCCACCATTTTTAAAGATAGGGGTTACTCTAGCAACTTTGAGGGAGTTCGGGAAAGTGCCTAGGATGAGAGATTGATTAATAAGATTGGATATCAGCGGGGCCACAATATCAGCAATAATTTTAAGTACTTTAGTTGGAAACGTTTGTAACCCAATCGATTTATTTTTCATGTTGTTTATGCACGCAATTACATCGGAGGAGTTTGTAGGCGTAAAGAAAAAGGATTTGTGTTCTCGAATATGATCCATAAATTCCAGGTAATCAGTAGGTTCACTTGGAATACCATTGGCTATAGTTTTCCCTACGTTTACAAAGAAGTTGTTAAAGAGATCAGCAATTTCATTTTTCTCATGGTATTTTACATTATCTTGAGTGATATATTAAATTTTCTTTTTATCGGCGTTATTCGGTTTACAACAAGAGTTAAGGAGGAGCCAAGTCTTTTTAACGTCAGCTTTGAATTGAGTAAGCTTGAGGGTAAAGTAGTTCTTTTTTGATGCTCTTACCTGGTTTGTCACATAGTTTCTGAATCGGTTATATGTTTCTCTAGATATTCGCCCTTCGCAAAGGAGGGCTAGGTACGCTTGGCGTTTCTTTACATTTATCACGATGTCTCTAGTAATCCAGGGCTTTTGTTTATTTTTCGGGGTAACTGTACGAGTTACAATTGGGCAACACTGATTGTATGCGGTCATTATAGTTTCAGTCAACTTTACTACTGCTTCATCATTTTGAAGCCAAGGAAACGAGGTTGTTTAGCTGTAAAAACGTATTTACATAAATCTGACGGTAAAGAGATCATAAACTGATGAAAATAGTAATGATTATACCGCAAACTAAGTGAGGAGCAACGGAATGAAACGAATCTAATTGTACAACTTGCAAAGAGGAAAATCCCCTCTCAGCCGTGTCGAGCCTGATTCTCAAGAATCCAACGCGCCAGGTGAAGCATCTCTTGCTGAATTCGTTCTGCCTGAACCTACCATTGTATTACGTTGTAGCCTGACCCTGCCTAAAAAAAGGCGTTTCAACGTCTACATGAACTGCATAAAAATCATTTGCAAATGAAAATTTATGGATACTCCGGGTTTTATTTCAGCTACTTTATAGAAAATGTCGCCTCGGTGATCGAAGCCAGTAACAAAATTGAGAATTTGTAGCGGACGTCGGGAAGCAAAGTACGACACATTCTGGCAAAGGTTTCTCATAGAATTGATGTTCCATGTTAAAATGAATGAATATAAGTTCTCGCATGCGCTGCTTGATTCAATTGTAGCTGTGACTACCACTGACGAAAATCGAATTAGAATTATCAAGTATCATTGAGTTATATTCCACCGCGTGCCACTTTGTAAACACGCAAAAACATTGTGTGTAAGACTGAGAGAGTTTACACAGTAATTACGGAGACTAACAAATAGAATCGTCCGAGCTATTCAATAAAGCCGAGTAACTTTCTATTTGCAGGATTTGAAGTAGCTCGCAGATGCTAGTCAGATTTGATGGCCTCTCTGAAGTCTTCTGCCACAATCTAAGCCATGAGTTTACTCTCAATGTTTGCAGAACTGTGAGAGCCGAAGTTGAGAGTTCACGGGTTCCGTTTCCGGTCAAATAATCCGACCTCTCTTTTGGCCAATGTAATTGAACGGTCATGGAGAACTCAGTCGATATGCAAAGAGAGAATGTCAACTCTGAAATCCTCTTGTACGGCTTGTTGAATATTCTCTGAAAAAAGCACAACTCTCCTCCGAGTGTAGTACTTCTAGCGTGAGTATTTGATTTTGCAATAAGCTTATTCGTGGAGTTTGAATTCTCTCAATGAAATGAGTGATTCCAGTGCTCCCAACTATGCTTCAAAATCAAACACTTTTCAAACAGCTTGCAGTATGAATTATACGCGCACACGGGCTATGAAAAGTTTGGCAAACACATCAAAAGATCGCAATTTCCAATTTAAGTACTGCGAAGCTAAATTGGAGATGCTATAAGGCTCCAGCGACAACATTCTCGAACAAGAGCACCACGTTCAAATACGAGTAGTACCGATGGGGTTGTTAAAATGAATTTTTCCCGCTTTAGAATTTTTCAATTTAAAAATTGAGTGAGTCGCTTACAAACGTCCGACTTCCTCCATTTCACAAAGCGATGCCAGTACCTGTTAGAAATGAATTTAATTTTCTCGCAATCGCTTCGATGAATAGAAGCCAACTTTTAGCTCGTACGTAGTTCGACATCGGTTTCCTAGATTTATACTCTCTCAATGTTAGCATTTGCAAAACTTTTCTCGCAATAAAGTTTATTTTCGACATCGCGATTACTTTTTAACTCATAACCGGCGAAGCGCTGCAGTTTAAAAAGTGAGGAGACTCATGTAAAGTGATGAGATTGTTTTTTCGAAATCTCGCAATATGGTAATGTCATTGAACATCGATTACGCTTTAATGAAGCTTCAATAATTGAATGATTAGAAATCTAAAGCACTCGAAAAGAAAACTTGCTTCTAGTGGAAGTTTCGTCTGTAATCTTATCGTATAATAAAAACACACGGATGGAGTGAGTAACTTAACTTAAAACTACTGCCATTTTAAAGTAAAATTAGATGTTCCATTGTTTTTTGTACATTATGAGGGGATAAAACTGGGGAAATAAGAATAAGCCTTCATGGTATATCCACCGAAGAATAACTGTAATTTTAATGTCTCGTCATTGCTACTATCATGCAATATTAAAGAGCACTTTAATTCATTAGCGAAAACGTCTCACCAGGCGTCACTGTGAGACATGGTAAAATCAACTGTTATCTTTGTTGGCTTTTAGAGAATAAATTTATTGCTCACGGTACAGCAGAGCACATAGTCTTTTCGCAAGTCCGTCGCTTAAACAAGTGCTCTAATGTAATTTGAAATGATATACGCTTAGCAAACGACAGAATGGATGCACCCAAAACCACTAAGTCTTCATCAGCCCCAGATCTTAACAGATGAAATTCCATTATTCACAGAAGTGTTTGTTGAAAGAGAGGAAGAGTAAACCCTCAAGTTCTGTATGAGTCCTGTTGCATAGAAGAGTAGGAAAAAGACTTTGGAATTGTATCTAGAAAATGTTAAGATTTTGTAGGAGGCAGTAATGGTTTGCAAATTTGCTATGACTGCCTTGGAACAGTAAATTAGAGTTCATTTAAAGTAGTTCTCATGAAGTAGTCTGTTTCGAACGAAAGTTTGTCTTCTTCTCACAACATTCAGTTAAACTTGATTCCTTGTCCTCTGCTTCATTAGTTGTGTTGTTTTCCTCTGAGATTTATCATTTCCAATTATCCCCTCCAAACACTTAATTTTCAAGACTAATCCAACATAAAATTCGTTTGAAAACTTTGCAACTTGCACTCTTCTTCAGGATATTCTTAACTCGGAATCTGCGATCGACTGCAGACAAAATAGACTTATTTCATGAAAAACAATCAGAACATAATGTTCACGAGTATCGATTCGGAAACTTTTCGTCCGTCGTTTCCCACAAACTCAAATTGAGCCACGCCGACATTGAGGAATCGCATAACGATGACGCTAGGCGTGCTGAGGAGCAGTGGACCGCAAATAACCGATAAGTAAGTTCTCGAAAATAACTTTTCCTCGTATCTGTAAGCTGTCACTGCATCCATTTTTATCAACCTCCTTATCATTTCCCAATAGGCCACATTCATTTTCTGGTGCAATTAGCGGCATGACGCTCTCGTTAGTTCGGTGTCACGGCGCTCTACCGTCGCGACGTCGCGTGTCTGGGGCAAAAAATTGGTGACAAGCGTCTCGTGTCTCACACGACAAGAAAGTGCTCGGGTCTACGGCTACCGGGGCCGCGAGACGTCAATTTCCAGGAGTGCGCTACTGAAAGCCAGAGACAAATCAAGAAACAAATATCACTGGTCCTTTTCAGTAACGTTAAACGTCACAATTCCAGGTAAAGATCTTATATTTTAAAATCGTACGTTTGTTTTTACTCAAACGTCTGCGACTTTCTAAGCGCAGCGTAATGCATACACGGAATTGGAATAAGTCCCCACAGTATTCCATTACGAGCCGAAGCCACAACGATGCACTACGCAGAACTTGCATTAGCTAGCGTTAGGAAATAAGGAAATTCGATACAGCTCCAGTCCTGAAAGGTTCGGAATGCCTTTTCCAGGCGATAAGAAATATTGTTCTTTAGATGGAACTAGTGGTTGGTTTTGTTACGATACGTTTGTGATCATACAGCTCGCAGCGATACGTCTCGTAATGATGCATCTCGCAACGATACGTCTCGCAATGATGTTTCTCGTAACAAAACGTTTCCTAATGATGCATTCCGTAACGAGACGTCTCTCAATGATACGATTTGTAGCAATAGATCTATTGAGGATACACCTCATAACGCTACATGTAGTGACAATAAGTCTCGCAGTTATGCGTCGTATGTTGATGAGTCTTGCAGCTATGCGCCTAATGATGATAAGTCTCCGCAGTTATGTGCCTAATAATGGTAAGTCTCCTCAGCTATGCGGCTAATGATGATACTGTAAGTCTCCGCAGTTATGCGCCTAATAATGATTAGTCTCCCCAGCTATGCGCCTAATGATGATAAGTCTCCGCAGCTATGCGCCTAATGATGATAAGTCTCCCTAGTTATGCGCCAAATGATTATAAGTCTCCGCAGTTATGTGCCTAATAATGATAAGTCTCCCTAGTTATGCGCCAAATGATGATAAGTCTCCGGAGTTATGCGCCTAATAATGATAAGTCTCCCCAGCTATGCGCCTAATGATGATAAGTCTCCGCAGCTCTGCGCCTAATGATGATAAGTCTCCCTGGTTGTGCGTCGGATGATCACAAGTCTCGTAACTCTGCGTCGGATGATCACAAGTCTCGTAACTCTGCGTCGGATGATCACCAGTCTCGTAACGCTGCGTCGGATGATCACAAGTCTCGTAACGCTGCGTCGGATGATCACAAGTCTCGTAACTCTGCGTCGGATGATCACCAGTCTCGTAACGCTGCGTCGGATGATCACAAGTCTCGTAACGCTGCGTCGGATGATCACAAGTCTCGTAACGCTGCGTCGGATGATCACAAGTCTCGTAACGCTGCGTCTTCACACAAGACCGCAGCAAGCGACGTATAAATAAAAGCCCTCACGAGGCGCCATTACGGAGTCAAACGGCTTAATTTATTTCACGTAATTAACAAACGTGCGGGCTTTGGCGTTCAGTCGTATTTATGGAACATAAATTGCATCAGAATGTGGTATTAAAATTATCATGATGCAATCATAAATAAAATTATTGCAATATGTGGATTGTTACAACGGTATTAAGAAAAAGTGGCATTAGGATCGGAAGGCATTAAGTTCAATTTGTTGCATTATGATGAATTTATGATAAAGTAATATGCAGTTTTGGGAGACTCTGAGGCAAATTGGACTTATTACACGGACATTCAAAAGTGCAGTATATTATCAAGGACACAATTAATATCAAACAAGTTTTCAGTGAATGAGGACATGAATTTATGTCTCATATCCGCACCATTGAGGATTCGTAATGTTGAGTACCGGTAAGTAGGTCATAATTATCGCCCAAACAATTCGATCACTCACTTTTAATTATGCCCATTTAGGGCGCTTCATAAGAACGTATACACACATTTTTCAAACTGCCATGGGAAAATTGTTTCCCGGCCTGCAAGGCTATGTTTTTTGAAAATGTGAATAATAGGTCCAATTTGATGAAAAATATACGTTTTGATCAAACTAAATGTGTTTACGGTTAGATTATATGATTACGAAAAAGGTTAGATTACGTGTAATCTGAAGGTTAGATTACATCTAGTCTAGATGACATGTTAGAATACATGTTTGGCGGCCTCTGACATCGAAACATACATCGTACTTTGCAGCAAGAGGCACGATAAGATTTCGGCGCTCACCATGAAACTTTGCACGTACTCACGCCTGCCGTCTCTGAGCCGCAGCACACACGGATGCCTCTAAAACCAATTTATTAATAACCTGTTTCTGCTCTTCATAGCTCATTCGCACGTCTGCTATTTGGTAAAATTTGAACGAAAAGAAAATATTAAACTCATTTTTCTCAGGCATCAGATGTTGATTTAATTTATTACTTGATTATTTTTTGTCAGTTTGTATATGTAAAAGTACGATTGCTATGCTAATACAAAACGAGAGTCCATTTTGTGGAAGCTCTTAAGATTCTTATTAGACTCCTTGCTTCGTAGTAGAATCATTTGTGACTTGTACACAGGAATGAAACGATACTGAAGGCCACCAATTTCGACATTTAAGCTAACCTTTGAAACATTTAGTCAGACCAAAAAGTCAATTTTTTTCAAACTGGAGTTCAACTTCCCTTTTTCGTAAACTAACCTTACAGACGAAAAATTGGTTACCTTTTTTTAACTATGACTGTTAAAAGTACGTATAAATTTTTTTAATTACCCCGGTAAACAAATCGTTGCATACGGGATAAAGTTATATCCTGTAACAAAATATTGAACAGAACGACTGACAAAATAATTACTATTATTATTTTTATAAATAATGCACTGAAGGGGATATTGTGTAATCATTTTTTGCTACTGACATATTTTCAGAAATCAGCAAATAGTAGTTCATGTCTGTTATGAGTTACCAGACGCCCGTCAGGCCGTTGCTAATTTAGAAAAATTTGTGCTGAAAACGTATTTATGTGAAAGATAGCAAGCACAATACAGGATATTTTAACTTAAATCGGGCCTTATGTTATCAATGAAAGCAGAACACTAACTTTGGCTCCAACCGAGAAACCACATTACCAGAAATTTATAATGCGTATTGTAGTCAAGTTGAAGCTTCTATGGGTAAACATGTGGGGGCAGATAATTAAATGCCTTCATTGTGTCCGCAATGCGGCTGAAAGTATTAAAGCCAATCACGCGTGCAGGACTTTGCTGTTCGAATAAGTTTTTCTTAATTTAATTTGGCTACTTATACCTCATTATATTCAATCAGGCGAAGCTTTTGAAATCCAGATTTCATTACAGATGGGTGAATGAAAGTACAGACAAATTAAATTAAATAAGACACCATCGTATCAAAGGATGAGTATATCCATTGTATCGAAGAATGCATATATACAATTCCGGAGTAAAAACATGTACATGAAGTCGTGTATCATATTTTGCCGGTGAGGGCACTACCTGCGTGGAAGATTTGCTCGTTTGTTTTGTTACCATTGTCCTTCAAACAACTAGTGTGCAACCCACATTTTGTGATTTTGTTGCGCCGCTAGAAATGTGTGCTAAATCTAGAAAGGTCACTAGCAGAGCTACTCTTTATTAATTCATGATGTTTAAGAGGAACTTGTATTCAGCTCTCGCATTCTTAACCGGATAAAGTATTCATGATTATTTACGAATGCAGAGTGATCCTTTTAATTCTTCGTGCTTGCAGTGCGAAAAACAAAACAGGATTTTAGGGTTTATTGGAGTTTTTGAATTACGACCTTGTTTAGTTTCAAGAAAATGACTTTAAAATAAAAAAATCTGCCCCTGAGGCATATGCGTAAGTTGAACAAGATGTTTTTGAAATTGGTTCAAAAGCTGGTTGACAGCAAAATTAATTTTACCTTTAATTAAAAACTAGAAATTATAATAAACTTGGAAAGGAAATCTATTCAAAATGTTTAGTTTTTTGAATTCCTATGCATTGGTTGATCGAATTGAAATTACTAGTCGCTTTGATTGTGCAACTGCCTCTGTATATTTAACATTACAAGTTATGGAAATGATTGCTACTGCAGCAACATATAAACTTGTCTCGAACTTATACGTTTAACTGACACAGCATCACGGAAATGCAGCAAATTGAGTATTATTGTGACTTATATCCGAGCTCTGAATTCCGAAAGTTATGGATAATGTCATTCAGTACACTGATTGTATATTATATTGATTGTACGCTTATTCGATGGTAAAAATTTCTTTTATTGTTCCATACATTCTGACTTGGCAATTATAATTCAAGATATTCTTCGGTATTTCATGACTTAATCATAAATTTTTCTCTTATTCAGCAATCACGATTTAATATAATATTAGATAATTATTAATAAAAATTTGATAGTAATTCTTTATACATCTCTACGTAATGACGACAATAAGCATCAGTTGCGTTTTGTACACGCGAGCCCAACAAGCTCACGCAGCATTGTATCCGTACATTCTTTTCCATAATGAGTAAGAACAGAACTACAAGTGGGTTAACAGAAGCAGCATTGCGCTGCGATGATGGGGGATAAGAAGCTCGTAATTTCATCTCTTAAGACGACGAAGAAGCTGTGACTCGAGTTCAATAACCTGCACAACCCAACCGAGGTGGGTACTATGCCTTGCGAATATAAACGCTCTTGCCTAGGTATGCATTAAGTGCTGGTGTAAAGACCTGCAGCCATAGCAGATAATCCTGGCCAAGTATCAAGACATGTCACCATAAATACTCCTGACCAGGCGTTACGTACGGACGTTATGAGTGTGACCATAAATGCTCGCGGCCATTTATTATGGGCAGGCTTCACGACGCGCATGGCGGTCTCATTAGACCCGTCTCGCTGCATTGCGCTTTATGGGCCTCGAGGTGCACTTGGTGCGCTAACTCCGTCGTGTGACTTGTGTCCCTTTTGCAGCATGCGGTGCTCGCACGGTACGCTGTGACGCGCTGGCCAGCCTCGTGCACTCGTCACTGAGTGTTCAGTGCTCGCACTGTACTGTTATGATGTACTGGTCAGCCCATACACCCGTCAGAAGGTGTACATTATTCGCACTGTACTGTTGTGATGCACTGGTCAGCCGCATACACCCGTCAGGAGGTGTACATTGTTCGCACTGTACTGTTGTGATGCACTGGTCAGGGTCGTACACCCGTCAAAAGGTGTCCAGTCCTCGAACTGTTCTATTATATGTACAGTAAATCCCCCATCAATAAAGACAACTAGAAACTATGCAATTTGAACCCGTGTTGACTGAAATTCAGTTACAAATAAAAACGCAGACTAAAAAAGGTTATTCTCATCTAAAACGTTTTTTTTATGTCCCAATATTTGCTTAAAATACTTTCATCTTTTCCCCATGGAAACGTGTTGTAACATCATGAGTAACTGAATAAGCATTAATACGTATTTAGATACCAGAGAACAGAAAATTTAGTGAAATAAAAAGTTTTTAAAACATTATTAAGTCTATTGTGTTCATGAGACAATTAAACATTCCATTTGTCCCTTTTCATTATCTCGTAGCAATCTATTTGGCTTCCAAGCTGTTATAATCGGATTGAATTCATTTTTACCATGGCCTGTACTCTTCAAGGTCTGCCTCGAAGTTTCGAATGCCCGAAGGATTGATTTTACCAGTAGCTGGTTCAGTTTTTTTTTTCTGGTGATGCACATTTGCCTAGCGAGGGCTCGCATCGAGCTACTCGTGTTCCATACTTAGAAAGCTTTTATTTTGAAGAGCTCTACAGAGTTCTTGGCGCAGTTCGCGAACCTTTTCGATGTGGATGTCGAGCAGCCTTCACTGTAAAAACTATTTACTCTTCAGTAGTCTCTACAAGCTTTTTATTATTAATAGCATTTGCACCACCGCGTCACGTGGAAGGCGGTAACGGACATCGCTCTTGTTCAGAGCCGTTATCCTAACATGTTTGCATATGTTTTCTATCGCATCCTTTTTATTGCACTACTTCCAGAACTTTGGAGCATGCGTTGCATTACCCTTTTGTGTGAGTTAGAATGCATGATCAAAAATGTTCTCCATGAAGTGTGTTTAACTCGTTGCTATTACACCTTGACACGCGTGGTTGAGTATTGGAGGGACAATAGGATGCGAGAATGAAAATTTCGCTTTTATTTCAGTTTATTCAGTGAAGTACGATGTCATTTAAAATCTGTGTGAGGAAATTGTCTTGGCAATCCGCGATTTATATTTTTCTGACATTTAAACGGAAAAAGTTCCTCACTGGTGTTCTTGAGAGCTTTTGTGCTTCGTTTGGTCATTTTACAAAAAAATTGGTGGTTTTCAAATCAGGAATAAGCATGTTTTGCCATATTTAATACTTGTTTGTCAGTGTATCCTCAATCGATAATTTATTTTTAAAAGATTGTAGGTAATTGTCAGCTGTTGTTTCGTCAATGTCAGCAATTTTTTTAATTTTAAAGCATTGAAATTCAAAACGGTTCTCGGATCAGGCAAACCATCAGTTACTGGACGAAAACTGTTCATTGCTGTGTTCTTCTTTCATAACTAAAGAGAGTAATATTTTTTTGTTTTTATTATTTTTAGGCAACAGTCTTTACAACATCCAGACAATGATTTCTCCATTCTAATTTATTATTATTATTATATAAGAAAGTTTTAGCCTCCCTTAATTGCACGACAAAGATGTTCTAAGAGAGGAAGGAGGAAGGCACCATTTAGTATGGAGTTGAGGGAACGCGGAATCTATGCACAAGGTGCACAGAAGCAGGAAGCTAAGAAAGAAGTTCATGAAACAAGAAAAAGTTGAAGAAGAAATTAGTAGGTGCTGAAAAAAAGGACAGCAGTGAACCGAAAAACGATGGTCCGTAACGAAACAGAAACCTATTCTATTTCAACAAAAGGAAGCCTACCTAACTTTTAGCTCAGGCCCTCACGTAGTCCCCCAGGAAGCGCTAATTCCCATAGATACAATACCTGTATCTCCCTGAGGGGTCTCCATTCTAATAATATTCACACTCATATTCCCAGTTGTCTGAGAAATACTTGTTGAAGCATCTCCTTTAATTTCGTATTTTTTTTTTTATCTTGGAATACCCTGGACAGTCGTAGAAGTAATTCGTGCACACGAGCTTTTTCCTCTCCGTCACATTATTTTCACATCTCTTTACCTCTATTCACTTTCGTGTCTAAACTGATGCGTTTCCTTTAATTTTTTTTTGGTGCTAACGCTACTGCCGCATTGTCTTGATTTTCTTTCGCATAACCATTATAAGAAGTCACAATACAATTTGAAAGTGTTGGAAAATAAAATGTTAAGGGAAATCCGAGCCTGAAGTAATCAAGAACTAGCGCTACATTGCCTTTGGCTTACGATGCCATTTGATCAGAAGAAAACTCGAAAAAATTGATTCATGAACAACTATTATTTTATCCCTCATATATAACTATCATCATAGAATAGAAGTTCATACCTTCATGACGTTTGTTTTATGTACATATTCATGTACAACCCACTTTCGACATAAGCCATTCTAAGTAACTTCAACACGTTGACCGCGATGGGTTAGACTCAAGTTCAATTTTCAACTAAAAATTAAAGGGAATTGTAGTAAGAAAATTTGAAAACAGTAAATATTAGCTGGATCGGGCCTTCATTCAGCTCTTGTTTAGTGTTTAACAGAATTAAGTTTCTTATTACTGGTCGGAGAGCAGCAATATGAAAATTCCCTCCGTGGCTGCCGCGGAAGAAGTGTTGATCGTGCAGAAGATAAACTAGGAAACATACTTCTACCGAAATTTCTATTGGTCGTAAACATCTAGTTCCTCATGAAGAACTTAGGGTAATGTTCGAATGGCCGGACGGTTCGAATCGTCGGTCATTCTTAGTTAATTTTAAATTTTTGCGCTCGGTAGCTATCTAAAAACTCAACCCGCAAGGCCTGTAGTGGTGTAATCTGCTACGCGTCTTACGGGGTGGCTTTTGGATTGCTACCGATTGTCAAAATTGAAAATTTGGAAAATTTGGCTTTTGGATTGCTACCGATTGTCAAAATTGAAAATTAACTAAGAATGACCGACGATTCGAACCGTCCGGCCTTTCGAACATTACCCTAAGTGCACTTGGCAAAAATTTTATAAGTAGTACATTAGTAAGACCGCTGCTGAATCTTTTATTTCACACCAAGTACAATGAGTCTCGCTATCGGTACCTAACAGTATTCTATGATGAAATAGTCTAAGTTGATTGAGGTTTGGTGCGAAATTCATATCTAATCACAGTTTCGGTATCTAAATATCTATTGTGGCAATCGAACTCTATGTTTTCTGAAATTGTGTAAATCTTGGTTTTCAAAATATAGATTATGTTTATTGAATTCTATGTTCTCTGAATTTATCTAAATCTTGGGTTTTGGATACTCATTTGTACATCCTGGGATATACAAGCCATATACCAGCCATGCCTTCTTAAACGGCGTGCCACTTTGGTTGTGTAGTCATTTTTATCTTACTGGAAGGACCAGACTAGCCAAGTACTAATCTATGCGTTTAACACAAATTATTACCCTTCTGTTCAATGGAATCGATTTTGCTAGTTACAGAGTAGCGACGACAATGCAACCCACGCAATCGAAATGAAAATCTGTGAAGCGATTAGTCCTACAGCACACCCTCATGTGCAGTCACACCAATACAGATTAATTTGTAAATCATGGGTATATATATATCGGGGTGAATCAAACGCAAAATTAAATTAATATTTCTGTCAACAGTAAACTGTTATCTTATATGGAACGCAAGTCTACATTTTGTGTTAAAAGTTATCACTTCACCATCACCTGCTATTTTTTCAAGAGATCCAGAGAGGTTATAAAACTACGCAATTAAGTGGTGGACCACAGTCTGTTAGTTGATAGAAGTGCCGCTCAGGAAGTAAAGCGCTGTGTAATTATTTGTATAACTAATGCAGTTTTTGCTCCTCAACTTCTCATGGAAAAGATTGCTCGGAAACGATAAGGAAATTTATATCATTCCACATATTTATCTGATTTTATGAGCTAGGCTCCATGTAGCTCTATATTGCAGTAACAAGTTATTAGGAATGGTATCTAAAAAGGAGAATAACGGTGAAGTTTTAGGTCATTTATTTCTCACGTCATTTAATTACTGATGTTGTCTGATGAAAAAATGAATGCTATTATTTAAGGTTATTTGTTTCTCCGGTCATTTAATTACTTCATAACTGTTCATGCAAAGGAATGCTATTCAGTCAAATCAGTCTCTACATTCGGTGAAATAATTTGGAGACCTTCCTAACCTTTGGTTTTATATTAATTCATTTTTTTTATTATAGATCGAAGCACATTTTGATAAGCGATGCGACTTAAGCCAAACTTAAGTGGAGTTTTTATTATTTGTATGATTTCGTCATCACTGTTTTTCATTGAACTTCAAATTTTGACTACTTCTGAATCACGTTTTCCTAGCCTATGAATTTTTTTCACACGTATCTGGTCTAACTTATTCCTGAAATGTCATGAAGTACATTAACTCAGTACATTAACCTGAAGGTGTTTTTTGTTTTTATCCCTTACTTATTTTTTTTTTAAATTTTCTCTTTGGATAATCTATTAATCATTCCAAAATTTCAACTAAATATATATTTGGCTAAGTTTGGTTAGTTATTATGCATAACATATGTGTTCGAGACATGTTACGTTTATTGAAATGGAAGGCATTGTACGTAAAGGATAAAAAAACATCACGTGGATTTTTAGAGCACCAGCTAGGTGTAGGCGATTTTTTATATTTGTTCTCCATTTTTTACATCTCGCATCTTTAGTTAAGGTAATTTTTTTTAAATCCTGCTCTGTATTCTCTGTAATTGATTCTTAAACATATTCCATAATACATCCTGTGGAACGATCAATGAAAAACGCAATTCCGAACACTCGAATGCCTTTCGTAAACTTACTATTCCAACACCAACATGCAATTTTACTTCACAAATTGAACAAAAACGACTATCACTTACAGTCGTCAGGATTTATGTGCATAATAATGTTGGCACCATTATATTCTTCCGTCCACACCGGCGTTCGTCAGAATAAGGCACCGTTATTTTCTTAACTTTGAGTCTGCAACCCACAATGAGGCGGCGCATCTGATCATGAATTCTAAAAATCCTGTTCTGTTACCTTCTTTATAAGATTTCAAATGAGCGGAATTCTTGCCTAAATATTTTTACCTAAGATGTGTAAAACAAGATTCATTCAAAATATTGAAGAAATTTTTATTTCGACTGCGACAGCTTTCTCTTAATTCTCTGTTAATTACTTCGAGCGGTAGCCAAAAGGCGCGGAAGTGAATTACAGTTTACAGAAAGTTCACAGGTAATTTTATACAAATGTATTCTCACTAAAAATCATACGCTCACCACTATAGTATTTTAGTGAATGATTTTACTTTGTCGACTTTAATTTTAAATGTTGCGGCGAGCGTATAATTCTTAATTTAAATTATTCAGGCCTTTCTCATACTTTCCTCAAAGGAAATGACAGAGTTTTATCCTCTACTTCACACACAAACTTGTGCTCCAACAAGTGCACTGAATCATTGTATCTCGTAATTAAATCATAATGACAAATAGCAAAACTCACACGTCTAAATTTCTTGAGTAAACTGTAGTATGACGATCCGCCACCTCGCTCTGTATAGAGCTCCTCCCGTCAAAGTGCACCATCTTCAGCATGTATTTGTTTTTGATAAACACGATTTCGAACACCATTACATTGAATGATTATTTATTATTTACTTTAGGGTTATTAATGAAATCGTATTTATGCATCAGTTACTAATTTCAATTCGCACAATTTAAGTAGCTGCTCAATTTGTTTACTTTACCGATTGAATTTGCAAGGCTCAGTTTAAATGTTAATGTTCTCAATGCATTCAATCTTGCCTCTTATAAAAATAATTTTTGACATTGAATGCCGGTGAAATATATAAATAAATGAAAGTATGCCTTACGTTAGTGAAGACCTAATTGATCGTGCGTGGATTTGCCCGTTCAAGTATAGGATCGCTTTCTTTAGCTGCAGTTGATCTACTCCATTGAGCTTTAATTAATATTCCATGCATTCAGTTGATATTAACTCAAGTGGAAGTTTTGAACCAATGCAGAATATCGCTCAAAGCTGGAGCTCTGTGAACCCGTGACGACATACTGCTGTGCTCACAAGGTCCGTGTTAATTGAAAATCTTCAAACGCGCCTCCATTTATTAAAATATAGAATGGCCCATCAGCTGCATGCTTGCCTGCGCGCTTCAACAATTTAGGTAATGAAAATGGAGTTTTTCGAAGCGCGCTAAAGGATAATGACTCTGATTATTATCAGCAGTATCTATGATACGGTATGGGGTAGAACACGCAATATTAGACACTATACGGTGCGAGAAAATTAATCATGAATCATTTTAGATGGTTTCAAGTCGGGGCAAAAGAACATAAATGCTAAGTAAATTGATCATGGCTATAATTCAGCAATGCCAGCACGAGCATTCAGAAACTGAAAAATTAAAAATTGTTGTAGGTAACCCGGAAATATTTTTTATAAAGTTTGCAATTTGAGAACCCATGTTATATTCCCCTAAATTGTACACTCAAATATCGACAAAAAGTTTCTAGCTGCTACCGTAATTTCAACTGAAACGATGCCTATTTAAAAAACGCGAGGAAGCTTGAAATTATTCATATCTATTCAAAGTGATATATGATACAAGCACAACTTTTGAGCTTGAAAATTTATTTCTATAGAGAAGTGTAACGTAACGTTAAAGCCTGAATCGATCGATGTAATTCTGCAAGTGCCTCTAATTCGAAATACTCGTAATAATATTCATTGTTACAATTGACCGAGTCTCCCTAAAAAAAACTCTTTACAATCATATTTTTCGCCAACTCATTAACCTAAGTTAGTTCTCTTTTTTTTTAGCTTTATGCAAAAATTTATTCCGTGAGGAAGATTGGAAACAATCTGAACTAAACATTGCTTCGTCAGAGAACAAGTGGAAGAACACCCCAACGTTTCGTGCTGCGGAAATCCATCAGGCTTAAAAAAATCATCATTTCCCCCTTTATTTTAGAGAGGAGTAGATTATTCAGTCTTTATAATAGTTTCATTCAACCGAAGCTTTTACTAACATCAAATTCTCCTCAGGTATCGGACAGGGTCAATAGTTCTTGAATAAGCCAACTGAATTTCTCGGGTGCTTAGTTGTTAAAGACGAGGCAGCTTTCCACATGAACCGAAAAATAAACTAAAAAAATACTAGACAATATTCTCCTTATAGCCCTCATCCTGAAAATGTTTTTAATATTCCATTTCATCGTGAGAAAGTGCCCACATTGGTTGGTTTGTGTGGCAATAAAATTGAGATTCGAGACATATTCTGCAAAAATAATCTCACTGGTGAAAATTACTTTTCAAAGCCACATGAAATAGCAATTTCTGAGTTAGAAAAACGCCGACGCTGGCCAGTTGAACGAGATTTGGTGGATGTAAGATGGAGCGCCCTGTCTTCGCAGTGTTGTGAGAAATTGTCCGCAAACCGTTTCTGTACAAAGAATAATTGCAACAGGACACGAGTAAGAACAGCCCCGAGATCAGTTTAAATCTGACACCCTAGCTATTGCTTTTTTATGGGGTAATTCAAAATCGAAAGTTTACACGTCAACGCTACAAACTTTAGACGAGGTAAAACTACGCATTACAACTGAAATGAACACGCTGAAGAATAATTCAGCTGTGGTGAAGCGCCTGCTGAGGAATTTGAGAGACAATTATTTTATCAGAAATGCTCCTATATCAGTGGACGTCGGATAAATTATTGTTAGGTGATCCATTTTCTTTTTATTAGTGAATGAGAACTTTCTGAAAACTTCACTGTGCTGCATTACCAGTTAATAGTTAAAGCCAAATTTTGGCATCGCTCCTGAAAAAGTAATAGCGATCATTTCATCGGCAAGCTAGAAGCTTTATTATAGCTACTGAGAAACAGCAAATTAGAAAAAAAAACGGAAGAAAAGACAAAGGAAAGGGCATGAAAGCTGAAAGAAACAAAGTTGAAACGAAAAATAGAAGTCCCGAATGCCCATCTATATAGTTGAGGTAACCTATCGGTATCCTCCCTGGAGGCGCCAGTCTCCGTAGCATGGGAGCAGAGGAGCATGCATGACCTGCTACCTGCTCTGAGCGCCTAAGGGATTTTAGGGTTCAAACTTGGATGATAGTTTCAGGTTAGGGGGAATAGGGGCTAGATGCAAGTTTTGACTCATTTCACGAACATAGGATGGGCAGGGTTCAAGGGCTGGATTAGATGGGTTACGTTTTGTCTCACTTCACGAACATAGGTTGATCTGGGTTCAAGGGCTGGGTAAGATGCCTTAAGTTTTGTCTCATTTCACGAACATAAGATGTGCTGGGTTCAAGGGCTGGGTATTTCACGAACAAAATATGTAATATGCGAGGTTATTTGAAGTAACAGTGAATAATTATTATTTTTGATTCACTTACCTTCAGGTGCGTTAGAGCACTTCTCGCACGCAATTGAGAATTTTCTCATTCCCGTACTTCGAGTTGATATTTTCATCAGATTTTGAAGTCCTGAATGCGATATTCTGTTTACTCGCGTTTTTACGGCATCCTCCACCAAAATTTCACCGACATAATCCCTTAAAAGCATTCGCCGCACTAAGGGATCATAGCCTGAATGGATAGGTTTCGTCCATAACGCGCTTAAAACTTGTTGAGTAGACAAATTATTGAAGAAAAAAGCTTTATTATGTATGCGATCATAAAATCATTACCAAACGAAAATTAGAGGTAGCAGCCAGAATTTGCAAGCCTCAATTTATTTCTCTGAGAATAGAATTATTTCCTTCCACACACCATGTTACTTATGTTATATGTTAGCAATATATCTATTGTATATTTTATTACTTCCCTCTGAATAGAATTTGGTGTCGAACCGTACAGTACTGGTAACTTTCTCCCGTTATTCGTTCTCTGGGAATAAGAATTACTTCATCTCTGTCAATTTAAATCTTTTGATGAGCAAAATTGCTACCGTGAAATTTTTGCCTTCGTGGTTTAGTTTGTTGCGCAATGTTGCATAGAACAGCAACTCTCAAGGCAATACCACTGGCATGGTATTACCACTGACATGATATTACCACTGGCATGGCATTACAACTAGCACGGTATAACCTCTTCTATGATATTACTCATGGTATGGTATTACCACTAGCATGGTATTACCACTAGCATGGTATTACCAGTAGCATGGTATTACCACTAGCATATTACCACTAGTATGGTTTTGCCAGTATTTCATGGATATATTTCTGAGAGTGGCTTCGAACATGCCGCATAGTATAGAAAACAACGAAGTATTACCGCAAATGCTGTATTCCAGAAAACAGCATAGTCATCGGCTTGATATTATACCATTACGGTACTGATCAAACAATATATAATAAAGGTTGATGAAGTAATATATTTACACAATATTGCATTCAGTTTTGATAAAATACCCGGTTAATGCACAAAGAAGTCTTATACACAATATGAAAGAAATAATACAATAATCTTTAATATACGAAGCAGTGTTAATACATATTATTGACGAACTAATATATCATAGCAGTACTAGCACCGAAGTGCTACAGGAAATTATCAGACACTGAAATCTCACTTCCACTTCCATCGAATGATTTTGACCGAATCTTCAGGAGCAAAATTTTTACTAACATTCGATATGAGAACGTCAGTAACTGCAAGATCGTTGAGGAATGGAACCCATAGTTCCGAGAAATAGATCATTAAATATCGTCTATGCTCATCTAGCACATTCCCATAAATTCAACAATTAATTGCGGAGCATTTGAATAAAACTTGTGCGATTCAATTACCATTTTTGCGGCGTCGCTCGCCCCTCCCGCCCCGGGTAACGCGATTCCAGAGCCCGGACGCCTCCATGGAGTCTGACAAATTAAATTATCGATTCGGTTCCGCTCATAAAAATGTTCCCAACTCGAACAGAATATTCAGTTACAATCAGCCTGCCGCCGCAGCGACAGGTGGAGCCCATATTCCCTTTCATAGCGTTGTGTTTTGTCTACTCGTTTACTTGGCTTGTAAATGCGCGGCATGTTTGTAGTACTTCGTAAGGCTTTATATTGAAATAAAATTTTTTACAGGAAAAATTATCTTAAAAGTCTCAGTTTTTCATTATATATTTCCCTGAACAACTTCTACATGCGGTTGCACTAAGATTCTTTACAAATTAATTAATGCAAGTCATTTCTGGAAAAGCAACCTCGACTCCACGTCATCATTGATATATGACGCATATTTTACCCTCCTTGATGATTGAGCTTTATCGGCAAATTTCGGACCGCTCCTCGAATCCTCGAATAATTAAAGCCTACCCCGACAAGCTGCGCAAATTTGCGCTGCGTAAATTTCGTTTTCTTCTTATTTAGATACTGCAAATCCGCCCCGTGGACAGCCAAGCACGTCCAGTGAGAGGCGGCACATCGTCCTGGTGACAAATGTGGTGTTGTGCGAGTTTGGTGTGAATAGCAGCATTCTCGTGACTTAAGCCACCCATAGACGATCAATTTTATTGTGAATATAATTGACAATGATGAATATTGACAATTTAATTGATCGTCTGTGGGCTTGATTGACGACCGTCAATTAATTGATTTGGGCAAAAAAAAAAAATTTTCATCAATATATTGAGTCAATGATATTGGCAATTAAGTTGATTTACTATGGGCTGCTTTAGTCTAGAATTCCCAATGATGCAATCGTGGGCATGACGATGATGCAACGGTTTTTACGATCTTCATCGAGAATAGGTACGTGCATGGCTAGATCATGAAAGACTGTGTGAACCATTTTTGGGAAGGATAGACTTTATTTGCACTTTTTTGACTGAAATGAAAATTTGAAACTTTAGTAAAATACGATGTTTTTGACCATAGTTAATACTTCTGAATGAAGAGGTTTTCAAAAATGTTTAATGCCGCTACATTGTCATCCTTTACCAATTTTTATTTTTTGTTCAAGGAATGTGCGCAAGAAACCACGCATTGTGCAGTAAATATTTTAATTTCAATTTTAACCCTAATTTTTAGCTCGTTTTATACGCCAGTGATGAAATTATTCAAAGTTTACGCGTTGCTTGTTAGTTTTGTCATTGTTAGATACGATAAAGTAATATACTCGCAGTTCTACTGACAATACGAGCAAAACATCTTTACTGATCGCTTCATTATTACAACCGGATTGTAAATTTTTTTTTCAGTTTCACAGACTAAGGAAATGGAGTGGGTGAGTGAAGGGCAGGCTCAGTGAGTATAACAGTACTCCTTCAAACCTCTTCTACCGTATTCTCTGCTAGCTATTACCCTCAGAGAGCTGCAGTCCGGAGAAAATACCGCAAGTACCTAGTGGGATCGAACGAGGGTCTTTTTAATCCAAAGTCAGATGAATAACCGTCAGCGTCACGAAAAATAAAAACCTACACATGGGGTCACACATAGGTTAAATATCTTTTTTCTAGCGTTGGAACGAACTTTGTGATGTTTGTCGCGAAGATCGCTGGCTGCGGGTGTAACTATCATTTCCCCTCTACTCCCGCTCTGGTGCCCGTGCATGATTGGTGTCCGGTGACATGGGACTCGTGTGCCAGCCTGAGACTGAGCCTCTTGGCTCTTTCCTGCTGCCATTCAGTGTTCTGTTCTATTCTTCTTTTTGATCAGTTTGTTACCCCTTAGATAAGCGAAATAACTATTTCCATAATAATTATTGTTTATTACTTCTAATGATATTCTCTGATTTGAATAATACAATTCATCAAGTGAGTGGAAGACTCAAGTGACTTCATCTTAATTTTTGTATGACTTTTTCGGGCTTATTTCCCTGTATTATGCTTTCTGCAACGTTGCACCTCCGTCACTTCACTCTGCGTTGTAACAAAAAGTGAACTTACAACATGACTTTAAATTCTACGAACAGATGAGTTCGGATTGTAATTAGATGCTGTCGTTAGTTCGTTCAGCATTCCTTCAGTATCTTTTGAACTCTGAACCGTGCATACATCATGTGTTAATGGCATGCGTTTTGTTAGAACACTTATATGTGCGACGAAGGCTTTCTGATTTATTGCGATATGCGATACTATATTCATCAATGCTCCAATGCTCTGAAATGGATTGTCTGTTAATTTCCAACGTAATGTAGTCAACGTAATCATGGAGTCAAAGACAGTGTAATAAAAATACGAACAAATATTCGCCGCTCAAGATAAGGAATATTGTTTTGAAATCATAGTGTGTAAAATATCCTGATCAGTACCAAAGACATTAAATACAACCTCCAGCATCCGCAGTTTTCACTTGTAAGGAAATTACCCGTTCGTCCTTGAATTATTTTTTAGTCAGCCATGGCAAGCGTTCTCAAAAACTTTGGTGCAAAATTCCCATGCAGCGAAATTTTCGTTCTTTGAAACAAAAAGTAAAGCTAAAATTCCCTGACAGAAAAACATTCTGACCATTTGAATTTAACAAAAAAATTGTTTATCATTACAAAAGTCATGTGAAATAAAAAGCCTTTCTTTAGAGCATTAAGTCAGAGAATTGCTTTGTTAGAAGTCATCAAACAAAGGAGCCGCAACTTTGCAGTGCTATTCCTCCACTTCTTTGTTTCCTGAAAGATACAAGCCAGACAGTGGAAGCTAGGAAATTCCTCATTTAATGATGGCAATCTTTTATTTCCTGGATATTCGTTTTGATTTCGGAGAAATATTCCATCACGGTCATTCGTTGAACGAACTGGAGCAGCACTCGGCGGCATCTCTCAGTCATTCATTAAGACGATGGGGCAGTAGCAAGACGGACAGTTCGCACTCAATATTATTGATGGGTGCCCCGAGTGTCCCATCAATAACTCATGTGGTAATGATGCCCTCCTTTATATGTGGTCGGGGATAATTGATCGGGGCTGAAGAGTTCTCTTTCATTACCGGGAGCTGGTTATTCTTACGAGGGATTCTACTCTGGCTTTTTGTCCTCCATAAGGATATATTTAAGGAGCACGTATTTGTCATCAACTTCGGGAGAACTGAGTTGCGGTAAACGTAATTCATCGATGCCCAGTCGTATTTTTTAGAGTTTGCATCGTTTATTTTCAATTAGAATTTGAATTAGGCTCATATGAAATTAAGTAGTTCATTTAAAAAAATGAAATATATTTACAGTAAACACTTTCATCGTCATAACGGTATTTTTATTACAAGCGAAGGGATAGAAAAAAATTCTATGAAAAATTAATAACAGTATTAATAAATATTTCTTCTTACCAAATGCTTTCAAGTTAACGTCACAAATCTCAATTTTTAATCATTTTTTGAGAGTGAACTAGTGAATGCGCTCTATTATGATCTTGCAATTAGGAATTTATTAGGCAATTAAAATTTTGAAACCTTTTAACGCGTCATTTTTAGAGTGAGACATTCATGCTTCAGAGTAAACCATTTGAAAGTTAAGGTTTCCATTTTATGTTTCACGTCTTTATTTATGAAATAGAATTATTAATGGCAGCAGCAAGTCTTCCACTACGGAGTTACTCCTGATATCTCGCACTACCGTATTCGCTCAACAACAACTATTTACTGCCGAGCCCCCAAAAATTTGTGCCAGAATATTTTTATAAACGAAACTAAACAAATTAATAGAAATAAATCAAGCTGAAAATATGATTTTACGTTAACTTGAAGGATGTTATAGAGGAATTTTTTGATTGACGAGCAAAAATTCAGGTCATTGAAAAGGCTTTTTGAAAAAAATTTTTATAATTTGTCAGTCAAGAACACTTCTGATGCATTCATTATATGTGTATTTCCAGTACAAAATATATGTGGGATTGGTCTAAGCTTCTTTGTTTTCGATTAGCGTTTTGACATAGTCGATTTAGCGTTTTGTGTAAATCTGGACATGACTCAACGAAATTCAACATTTCGCCGGGCATCAGCAGCAGTCCAATCATCAAGGGCTTTGCGCGGGGAAAGAAGAATATTCAATAGATCCGTCGCATTTCATCGCTCATTAACGAAATGCAAACGCTGAGCCCACGAATCACCGGTAATTTAGCTCAGTCAGAGAGTCCTCAAAGCTGTACTTTGTGATGGCCGCATTTTCCAAGCGAGTGCAGGAGAATACGGACATTCTGGGACATCACCGAGCTATTGCAGCGCTGTCACGGTCATTAATGATAATTCCGTGCAGTGACCGAACAAAATGCGCTCCAGCAAGCATGCAGGTCAGTTGAAAAGCGTTCGGAATACAAACATGATAATTTGAAGCACGTTCAAATTACGTTCTCATCCAATATATTGAACATCCAATATAAATGTATTGAAGTGTAGAGGCACAGTGAGAGGATGAATGCAAGATATCTGGTATGCATTTTACAGCACATAATATGCTGCCACTGTTATGGATTCAATTTATTGAAGAGCTTATATTACCACTCTTCTTTTGTATTTTTGTGCTCAATCTACTACTATCTTATAAATCTATTACTGTCTCATGAATCTACTACTGTCTCATGAACCTACTACTGTCTCATGAATCTACTACTGTCTCATGAATCTACTACTGTCTCATGAACCTACTACTGTCTCATGAACCTACTACTGTCTCATGAATCTACTACTGTCTCATGAACCTACTACTGTCTCATGAATCTACTACTGTCTCATGAACCTACTACTGTCTCATGAATCTACTACTGTCTCATGAATCTACTACTGTCTCATGAATCTACTACTGTCTCATGAACCTACTACTGTCTCATGAATCTACTACTGTCTCATGAATCTACTACTGTCTCATGAACCTACTACTGTCTCATGAATCTACTACTGTCTCATGAATCTACTACTGTCTCATGAATCTACCACTGTCTCATGAATCTACTACTGTCTCATGAACCTACTACTGTCTCATGAATCTACTACTGTCTCATGAATCTACTACTGTCTCATGAATCTACTACTGTCTCATGAATCTACTACTGTCTCATGAATCTACCACTGTCTCATGAAAATAAGAAAAAAAAACATTGCGCCAATCAATTCTTACTCTACAATTTTCAACATAAAAGCGTGGTTTTGGTCTCATTCGAAGCGGAAGGACTGTACAAAGGCCGTAACGTAGGATCTTTTTGATTTTCGAATTAATAAAAAAGTTATGGTTACATGTATCTAACGTGTAAAAAAATCCAAAAAATGACAGTGATTTACCAATAAAAATTAAACTCAGCATTCAAATAGAGTTTTGCTTCATTACGCTGTTCCCACTGTTTAACCGCATCGAATGAAACCAAAATCTGCTTCTACGTTGAAAATTGTAGAGTGAGAAAATTTTTGAATTTTTTTTCTTTCGCAAAATATTTTTTTCTTAAGCGAGAATTGAAAATGTTTATGGAATCAAATGTGTTCAGAATTCAATTTTATATTTCTGTACTCATTTTCATTCACCTAGTTGCAATAGAATGTTGCAATCTAGGATTAGAAAGTAGTCTGGGATTTTTTTTAAGAAATTTTTTTGACATATGTTACCATGATTTTTTTTCTAATTCGAAAATCGAAAATATCCTACGTTCCGGCCTTTGTACAGTCCATCCGCTTCGAATGAGACCAAAATCACGCTTTTACGTTGAAAATTGTAAAGTGAGAATTGTTTGGTGCAATGTTTTTTTTCTAATTTTCGAAAATTAACTTTTTTTTTCGCGAAAATCGAAAAATTTCATAGAGGCAAATGTGTTTAGAACTCAATTTTACATATCTGTATGCATTTTTGTTTTCCTAAGTGCAATAGAAATGTGTACAGTGACTTTTGAACCATTAGGTCCATTCCAGGGTAGTAGATCGCTTAAAATTAACGCAACCAGCGGCACGTGAGTCCTGAGCTGTGTTGCGAAAATGCATCCAGTGGCATTGAGGCCCTAACCTGATTCATGTTTCTATTCATGTCAGGTACAATAAAAACTATTCGAAATCTTATACTAACATACATCATTTTATTTGTGAATACTGATGATAGAAACTCAAAAATTTCCCGAGAAAAACATTTGCACTGACGAATAAATGTTTCGAGTTCACGAGAACAAAATAAGTGCCATCTTGAAACGAGCAAAACCAATGCAACTTTCAATTATATATAGCTGCACTCATTTGAAGCGCAGCCTACGAGAGAATAATTAATTTACGAGAATAATACCCATCCGAACTTTTGTGGTGCAAATGTACTTTACATTTGCTGCATATAGGTACACAGTTTGGCTGCTGCAAAGACCGCACCTCCGGCGAGCCACTGTGTCTGTTTTGACAATGTGATGGCCTACATCATCGTAACGCAATTCATCAGATGAACTATTAGCATTCATCATAACTCTTGGTCTGCCAAGATTCTCCTCTGGTTTGTCATAGATTTTTTATTAACCCTGTGCAACAAGCCTTTTATATGAGATTAGATCTTCTTTATAGCGGTCCTTTCTAACAAATAGCCAAGCATTGTTCATGCAGACTTGCAGAAAGTCAGATATTATTGCAAAATACCATTTTTTCGCTCAAATAGCTGCCCTATGTTGGACAGCGTATATGTCTAAGCGGTCAACTGCGCCCATGCACGAATTATGGGTTGTTATCATGAGAGCCATTCCTATGTTTACTCGCTTCTTGGCATTGGAGCAATACCTTTCAGTTTTTGATGAAGGAAGAACGCTGTTCTCATTGGAAGCTACAGTGACTATTCCATTGTCATTCCATCGTGCCACTACAACATTAGCTTCCTTACCATACAGTGAAGTATTCAGTGCGACCTCTTGATTTTTTCCAAATGCTTTAGCGTTTCTTATGGGACAATTTTCAACTCTATTAGCGTGTAGAGTACCTGTGGTACCATGAAATCTTTTGAGAATTTCTTCTTCTAGTTTATTTGATAAGAAATAGTTGTCGGAGTAGAATGAGCAACTGTTTCTCGTGTAGAATAGCTTCAATTTCTCCCGCAAGTTGAAAACAACCTCCCCTCATAATCCATAAGCTTCCCTGTAATTAATTGTTCATGTGGTTTTCTCACTCCGCCCTTGGTACATTTCAATTGAGTGAGCGTAGCCTATAGAATCAGCTACAACCCAAGCTTCATAGGCCCAACGAATAGGTTTTCCTTTTATAAATTGTTGCACTGGATGACGGTCATAATCCGGAATCATGGATTCATAAACAGGTATATTTGTACGTCCAAATGGTGAGCCAAACTTCATAAAATTTTCATTGAGTATTTTCAACAGATGCCTCATTTTAGCGTATCTGTCAGTATCATCACGATCATTATTATCAGCTCCGAGAATATACTGCATTATTGGATGAAATCTGTCACGTTGCCTAGACACGTAATGAGTTCGTTTCGCACGTCCGGCTCATTTTTCCAACACAGTCTGCGACGAGGAGTTGTGTTATACTGTTTGCCAAGAAAACTTTCATTTCATCACCTCATAGTTGATAAAAGTAATTGCCTTTATGAATTGCATATTCAGTAGCAATTTTCGTGAGTAAATCGCGATTGCTTGGACATCCATGAACTGTTCAAATATTTCCATTGGTGTTTTTGGCTGATCAGCAATGGATGATTGGTAACGATATGCAACTCCAGGAGTTCGAGATAGCAGAATAAATAAGATAAACAACGCAAGAAAGTAGTTATATGCTCATTTGTTGATCAAACCTGTTCGTACACAAAAATAATGATAAACCAGTATGAACACTACGACCTGAATACATGTTAATTTATGTGAATACATTTCAAATCAACCTCATTTAACCTAATAAAGTAGATTAACGCTTCACTATTCAATTATTCCTTAAACCTTACAAGACCAACCGTGAATTCGCCGCACGCATTACCTAAAATAGCAAGCACTTGATAAACTTGGCGTGCCGCTCGTTGCTATATCGCAACAGCTGGTCGGAATGCTGTGCATGGCGTTGCGACTTCGCAACACCCACACAAATAAATTTTCAATGGGAGCTGAAGAACAGTATACGAGAAAAAACTTAACTAAATTCACTTCATTATACACAACATGAATTTTTCTGCAAGGAGCATCTAGATTTATCTTTATTTAGGCATTTTCAAGCAGCACGTAGCTTTTATTCCGCTTACCCATAGTTTCCAAATAAAATCTCAAGTTCAGCAATATAGATTGCTGTTGCTACAGTCTCACTAATGCGACCAACAGCACACACTTGGCTTTGTCAAGATTTTGAGGGTAACTGACAGTGAAATGTGCCTGGTCACAGATTCACAACTCTATACAGGTTCGAAAATGTAAAGACAAGTCGAGCGTTGCATTTTTATATGTGTTAACTCTGAGTCAAACGAATTTCTCCCGATAAAGGCATTTCGGGGTGCGGAACGTAGCTGTTTCTTCCACTCAGCCCTGAAAGTTCTATTTCGCATCACCATGATAGCAAGTAGTTAAACAATTGAAGGGAATATTACTCTGAAAGTAATAAGAAGAACCAAAGTCGTAATAAACATATTTACTCGCAAGCGATTCTGCATTCATGATAAACATTATTCGGCATTATACGTATAGTAACGTTGCAATACGCATGAGAATTGCGAGGAGGGCATTTCGGAAGAACCTGAACTGAATGGGAAAAAAACGGACGCAAAACTGTCCGAATTTTTAACCCTACTGATGAGCAGCCAGAAGGCACACTCGAACACAAACAGCCGAATACACGCTCAGACCAGGATTTCGAAAGTTAGAAAGTATGAATAGTTAATAAAATAGCCACATATTTAAATGAGGTTTATTGTTGAAAATAAACAGTAGCTATAGAATGTGAAGGTCCTGTTCATTATTTGCTCTTCAAAATATATAAAAATGAGAAATTTTGAACGTGTAGTAGAATTATGTCAGTGATCTCTAATAGCGGATTGGGGGAGACATCTCTGTGAGAAAACCTTGAATGTTGACTGATGATTCAGTTGTTGGAGGGTAGTATTTTCAACATACGACTGCAGGCAGCGATCGCACAAATCACCCTTTTCACCCTTAAATGAAGCTAGTATGAAATAAGACCTTAATTGATTTTTAGAGTGTTGAACTTCAGTAGGTGTAGCAAAAAGCGTCATGAAATATTCATTGATTAGAAATCACATATGTATTATTACTCATTGGGGGTTCAAAAAATATTCGGAGCACAATATGAGAGGTCCGCGTAGAAAAATTAATTTAATTATGGTTTAATATGATTTTTGTTCTTAATCTGATTTTACTAAATCAGTTGCCATCACTTATCCAAAAAATCACTAATATGTTAATATTTTCTCATTTCCTGCAAATGAGTAACTGTGGGCTGTTTCTTTAGTCACTTTCAGTTAACGCGCAGGTAGGAGTACGCTGTACGTGCAGCTACGCTTACAATCAACGTAGGGGCGAAAAATAATGACAATGAATAGAATTATTACTTGAATAGAACATTATTCCCATTCTTTCACATCTACTCTGACCAGCGAATACTGCAGTAAATTAAATCCACATGCAGTAACGCTTGGCAACGGTCCCCGATCTCGAATATACTTTTCTCGTACAAATTAATGAAGCTTCTGGGACTGAGCTATGTTCTTAGATTTATTTCATAACAAACAGTAACTGATTCTTAGGAAATTTTTTAATTAAACCTGGAAGTCCTTGATATTGTTCCCGTTTAATCATCTCTTAATTATTCAATTGCCTTACCGAACACGTGGGCAGGTTGTTGGGAGTTAGGGCATTACGGCCCACACCGTAACCGACGCTGCTTTTAGGGTTGTGAAAGTGATTAGTCATCAATCAAGGATGTTTTTAAGAACTTTTCCATCCAGAAGCGCATCATTTTCATGGTTTGGATGGAAATTTAAAAGAATTCTCAAAAATTGCAGTTCTTTCGGTAAACACGCCTTATCATTTTCGATGAACAGCTTGAGCCCTTTCGCTAGAAAGCGAAGTTGGTAGCCACCATTTCGAGGACAAGAAATGTTTGTTCTCATCATTTATTCTAAAAAAATATGCTGTTAACAGTTGAATTTGTGGCTTCCGAAATCTCCGCAGATCAGCGAACACAGGGAGTATTTTCCTTGTATCATTAAAACATACCAGCTCAAATGATGGTGATTAGATCATTACTTAAAGTATAAAAATAAAACATAGATCTAAAAACCATCTAAGCCATATCATCCAAAAACAAGCCGAAGGTGTTGATCTTCATTCAATCTTCCACGCTAGATGACAAAAAAAAATTATTCACCGCCCATTAATAAGAAATAAGTAGGAATAGAGACCAGCATAAAAATTTGCAAATAAACTCAGTCAAGTTGGCACATAAAAGCCTCTCCAAATGCCGCTAAGCATGCATGTCATTTTTCTTCAGCGTAGAGCTGGCGAATACCTTCCGGCGTCATTGAAATAAATCTCGGTCATTTGCATCCCCGCCATGCATCGCACAGGATGGAAAGACTGCATAAGTTGCTCGTAAGTTTGCTTCTGTTGCCCCGCCTCTTTTTTTCAACCGGACGTGTTTCTTCTGGTGCAAGTGCGTCAACGCAGGAGATAACGACGTGTGCAAATAGCAAGTATCCATCATATCTTATTTTCCGCAAATGACAATAAAATGGGATTATAAGATGGAATTCCTCGTTACACGAAAAATATCTATGAATGTTTGCTTCGACTTTTATACCTTTTTGAAAATCTGACTCGCCTTTGAGGTGTTTTTTCCAGAAAATGAGTGAATTCAACAACACAATCCCTCGTTTGCACAAAATTAAACATTTTTTATCCGAACAACACACTAGAAATGTGCAATGGTTCTTACTGAAATGCAGTTCTGAACCTTTACAGTCTCATTCAATTTTTTTATACTTTTATCCAATGCATACATGTGAATCGCAATATCACGTACGTTTTGTTTCAAAACCAAAAGAACCAAGCTGAAAATTCCTTCCATAAGCTTCATATTTTTCTCAAAGACGTCTCCCAATAGCGCCATGGTGCAAATTTTCACGAAGGCTTCATCATTTAGCGTAGCCAATATGTTACTAACGTTCTTATTGCTCAGAGGTCGTCATCTGTCGCAAATGCCTTCACTTGGTCCGCCCAAATGCCCGGCGTTATGAAATAGGCAGCCATCCCGCTTCCAACATCGCCGTACTGGTCTCGAATTTGAACAAGGCGCGCTGGCCAAATCCAAGCAATGTCTCCCATAAGCTGGGGATGAGCCAGGCAATTTGTTCTAATTCTACCCGCTGGTTCACGTCTATTGCTCGGTAGTGCATGTTGTTCACGAATTCTCGATCAATTTGTTGAATTTACGACGTGGAAAATTATAAATTTTTAAAACTTTTTGTCGCTTTTAGGCAAGCTACGGTAATGATTAAGTAACTTTTGACCCATTGGGCCACCTATATGACTAGATTGGCTGGCAATACATGAAAATACAAATGCAACTGCATGGAAAATAATACGTGCATTTAACAAGAATTTTGTACGAATGTGTAATGAACACAATCGTACACGTTGGTTGAACATTATTAATGATATTTATAGCAGGAAATTTTAAAAAATATTCCGAGGATTTCAATTTTAAGAAGTATGCTCAAAAAGCAATGTCTCTTGGCCTTTGCGTTACAGCTTAAGAATTTCTAACTCTGGCACTACAGGAAGGACACGATAAACATTGTTATAATTACCAGAAGCAAGCATAAATTTTTTGTTATTTATTAAAGTATCTAACGGCAACGAAGAGATATGTCATAATTCTACATCTTTCTAAATTTCATGAAATAAGTTCGGCTTCCTGTGAATTTGCTAGAGCATTTGATTTAAATGAAGATTTGGTCATTAATTTTTATAATACATGAAAGAAATCTAAAAAAATTGTGCCAAAAAATCCTGGTCACTAGTTAGTAATTTTTTTTTCTTTGTGCCAGCCAGCCCCAAAATTCGACTGGGATGCACGTACATTAGTTGCACTTGGGTACAGTGGTAATATATTCACAGGTCCACGCAGCTCTGCCAGGTAACAAAGGAAATAAAATCTGTTAGCGGTTCATTGTGTATTTTTTCTGAAAACATCACAACGTACGGTTAATATTTGAAATTTTACTGTGAAACTGACTTCAAAATACGATAGAGAATTGATTTCAAAAGCGACAATCTGTACGTGGGTTGATTTTTTTTAATTTCTAATGGGCACCTACTTGGTATTCTTGGTCGGAAAACGAGGGTATTCAAAATGCACCTCCTACCCAGATATTTATAATGTCACTACATTAATTCCTATCTTGTCGCCACAATGACATATTATCAAAAGATAAATATAATCATTAATCTCAATGAGAATCTACAACTCCATAATCATGCTCGAGGTCGATTCAATAAGTATCCGACCTTGGTCCATAAGGAAAAGAACCGGATGTTACTCGCAAAATTTACTGGATCAGCTTCACAGTACTTCCCATGGGAGTTTTCACATTTTTCCCAGCGATGCAGACACACTCTGGTAACGACTTTAGAATGTATAGTAATTGAACGTTGTAATACTCTGCCGTCACAATTCACTTCATTTCACCTAACTCAAATCGCTCCGATTTCTGGACTGTTTTCAGTTTAGGCCACAGCCATAAGTCTTTAAGTGCTAGGATGGTCGCCAACAAGTGAAGTGTTTTTTCGGCTAATAAAGTAAGTATCAGGTGGGCAAAATGACATGGTGCATTGTCAGGATGAAGTTGCCATTTTCTCGACGCCGACATTTGACGTCGTATTCGTCGCACAGCCTCCCGAAGGTTTCGCATGACCTAAACTTAGCATTTCATATTAATCGGTTTTCTTGCGTACTCTTGGCGCACACTACCACTGGAGTCCAAAAAAAAAAAATATGTCCATCGTACCTAAACGTAACGGCAACTTGCTGTGCTTCCTTAATATTTTGTGTACGGTTTGTATCCATGGGCAATGTCCAACTACCGGTGATGATGATGCTGCTCATGAATTCAGATTAACAGCACGTTTGCACAGTTCAATAGCTCGTGCGTATTTTAGGCAGAGTTGCTCCCGCTTCTCCGCAGTTAATGTCGGAGTGAATTTTACTGACACTTCTCGCATGGGTAGATTTTCTCTTTGAACTAAACGATCTGATCCTGCACTTAATTCGATTTCTCCAGTGATCTCTTCGATGTTAATACGACTGTCTTCCATTACTATTCGATGAACATTCGCAATATGGTTTTCGTTTATGCCAGCGGATGACCTGCAAGACCGTGGCTTGATCTCGACGTAGGTCTGCAGTGCTTGTATCAGTTGTACCACTCTTTACCTATAATATTTCAATGGTTGCATTGCTAAAGGCTTGCTAAATCTTCCTGAAAAGATGCACGACCTCATCAATATGCTTTCGGTTGAACTTGGTGCAGGATCGGTGATCGATGCGCTTGGACTGGGACGTGAGGATTGCAACCCTACGGGCCACGCTGTACGTTAGCTCTCCGTTCGCAGGCGGTCACTGGTCCACGCTGCAGCCACATGAGGGAGTTAACGAATGGTAAATGGTTTTCACAGATCAATGTCGGGTACTGTTTGAACGGGTCTCGGAAACTCTTTAGAATCGCTCTCACAAACACGTACCATGAATGCACACCGTAAATATTTACATTATGAGTAATAATATTCTCTGACATCGATTTGACTCACGTTTAGAGCATGATAGCAGTGAGAGTGAATCTGCTTCATGGTAATACTATAAGCAAATGAACGCTATAGTATCGGCAGATGTAATAGAGTGAATAACTTTTCATGCACTGACTTATGTTATTGTTGTCTTTTAAGTTTACTTCCCAGGATACAGATAATTTAATCAATACCTATAGGAAACTTGGATTTAAAAGCTGAGTTTGTGAAGAAATGATATTATATAGAAAACTTTAGCACCAGGACTCATATTACTTTTAACAATATTTCGAAATGAAATTTTACCAACACTTACTCCATATTTTCACTGTGTCAAATGAAAGCTCAAAATACTAATGAAATTAATAATTTTGCCATCAAATTGGTAAAATTTCAATCAGGTTATCAAATTTTCAACACACTTACACAAATAGACTTGAGCCTCAGCTTGTAAGCAAGTATGATACAATACATCCTATTGTAGAATGTATGTTGGTTGGGAAATGGCATACATTTCATTTCTTATAAATGTCCCCTTTATACTCCAATTCTAATCTGTACAAAACTTCGCTAGAGGTGTCCGTTCCACCTCTAACACATGAAAATACGAATCGTGAGTAAAAGAAGAATATAATGAGCTACAGATGGTATGTCCAGAACGCAGTATCTGATAATGAACTAAATGTAATAAAGTTGTTAACATTCGTTTCTGCTAAGACACCGTCTAAGTTTGAGGTGTATACATGTATTTGATGTCAGAGGTCAGTTTTATTTAACTGTTTGATTCAAAACTGTAGAACTGTTATATGAGTTTTGTAGGAATACCTTCAGTGTTGTGGTAACTTTAAATCTATTCAGCTTCAATTTTAATGTATTTTCATTACAACGTGGAATTTGCCGGTCATTTAATAGGTGTTCCTGATAAAAGTGAAAAAATCATGACAGATGAACAACTCATTTTTTATGTTCTAACTTGGATACCAGAACAATCGAATAATTATTCTTGGATTATAGTTAGAATCCAAGGATGGCATCCAAGTTAGAATTGGTATCTTGGATACCAATTCTAGCTTGGACACCAAAGGCATTTTAAAGATGGCGAAAAGCGTCACGGAATATTTCTAAACGAAGACAGCGTATAGCAGCTGTCCTAAGTGATCGAGTGTTCAAACGAGTATGTCTCCGACCGCGCAGGATTGTTGTACATTGTTGCTTGATTGGGGGCACCAGTATGCTGCTTACTGAGAGCTTGTCGTAAAAAATGTGACGGAATTTTATCCGTTGCTGCTATTAATTTGAGTATGCTTCATGATTGAGCATGCAGACATCTCTGTCATAACTCCGAGAGGAAGGAATATAACCTACAAGGCTCCTAATTCGTCAGATTCAAGGGAAAAACCAATAATAATTATTTATTGAAAATTAAATTATTATAAAATTATTAAAACACTAGAAGCTATTTATGAATACATGTATACGTGTAAATGGATATTTATTATTATTAAATAATTTTCTGGATTCCGCCTGAAATAATTTCTTAATCCTGCACAAAAATTATATCATCTGAATTAATTCGTATCTGCGACCGAATAACAGGAAAAAGAACTCTAGACGCTGAGTGTGTTTTCTGTAAACATGCAATTTATTCAGTCCATGTTGCCTCTCTCGTGCGAAAACAAGGATGTTTCCACAACACTTCAGCCCTGTCGCATGAGCCTTCTCTTGCAGTTGAGCAAATTTTCAACTTCATTGGCACGGTGAGAGTTCTAAAATTTTTGCATTATATTGAGCAACTCGATTTTCAGTGCAGGTTCGGCCTTCCGTATTTATGTGAATTCGAAATGTTTTACTAAAGATATTTTAGTGTATTATACTTTAATAATAATAATTTTTTGATAATTTCATTAGTTGATTTAGATGTTTTGAAGCATCATTTCCTCCATGAATCGTGGTTTTGTTTCCCCAGAACATTTCCCAGCTTCATTTGTTTGTGTCATGAATGGTTTCTAAAGGTAATACCGTTTCATGACAGTGTCAATAGCTTTTTGTCAGAAATTTTGTTCTAGTTGTCTGATAGGCTGACAGCGGGTGTTACTAATACAACATGCAGCAGCAAGACTTTACGTACATTGGTTTGCAATGCATGGAAAAATACTTTAAAGTTGCAAGGACGTTTAAAACATTGATTGATTAGAAAAGATAGATAGGTGTGTACTTGTTTGATGAGCTGTATAACATAAATGTTTCCGATCAAGAATTTCACCTCACATTGCTTTGAGTACGTCTATTTTTGATTGAGATACACTGTTTCATATGTGTGAGTGGACTTTCGGGATATCAAAGCAAATTCATTTTCTGTAGCAGTCAATTGAAAACCCATGTATCAATTGCAGACTGACTATGTACGCTATTAGCATGGTTCTAAATCGATACAATCGGCATTAATTGACACGTGAAATTTTTTTCAACATGCATTTAAGGACAATAATAATAAAGATATTGGAATTACAGCAAATTCAAGTGATTATGCATTGTACAAGTTAACACGTTCCCCGCATTTTTGCCGTTGTTAACAATAATTGGTTTGGTTAGGTTGTCAGCAGCAGAATTGTCAAATCGACTACAGCTCGAATAAATTTTTATCCTTCCTAATAAAAATACAAAATATAATTGCACGAAAACATTTCACCTCGAATGATAACGGTAATTTTTTCAAAAAGTCGTGAAACAGATGGAATGTCTTTCATTTGTACCGGTACATGAATGATCAATTTATCTAATGGAACACATATGGTCCAATACACGGGGTGTGTGTGGATTGAAATCCAAATAAGAGTGCTTAATAAGACAACATCGAACTTGTTGGAATTATGTACGATTTGCAAGATTCAGAATTTGAATTGAAAAAATTTATTTATTTGAATCATGTTTGTACATGGTTACATGTAATTTAGTGATACTTCATAGCTAAGAGTTAACAATTTTAGCACTGTGGGCTGAATAACTTATGAGGCCAACAACGCACAAAACCTCTACATGAAGGATGAACGAGACTAATACTAATTTTTTGTCAAAAAAAATTTTACTTCTTGTCTGTACCTAAAACGAATGATTTGTTTTTGTCCCATTATTCAATAACTCACCAATGTTCGCTTACTTTAAGAACGCAATATAAAAAGCTCATTCCAGTTGACTGAAACTGTAACGCAACAAAATATGTCAGCGCAAGACAAATTGAAATGTGCAAGCACTCTCTTTATGAATTGTGTCAGCATTCTGACTCAAAAAGAAGACGGCTGCGTCAAGAAAAAAACACCGTCATCCAAGGATTAAATCGATGATGCTCGGTTCACTTGTTACTCGGAGCGACTGCTCCAATATAAACAAAACTTCAGTTCGAGTTGGTTGAGTTCACTTCACCTTCTAAAGACAATCGCTGTTCGTGGAAACAAAATGAAGGTGTAACATTCACTTAACGCGTTCACTACGTATTGGTACCTATGTGTACCATATGTTAAATTGTTCATTTAAGTACCAGTAACAATGACTACTATTTCACTGATATCACTCCCTTTATCTCAATTAGACTATGGCGTACAAGTTAAAATATTATCCTGCAATTATATTTTTCCAGCTCGTTATAAATGATAAAAATGTAATCAAGCAGCGAAGATGGCTTTTCAATTCTGCTTCTTCCAACCTAACCAAACCGACTGTGGCAATAGCGGAAGCGTAGTGAACATGTCGTAAAGCCATTGTTGTTCTTTTTTGGGCAGCGTTGTGCTCAGTGTGCATCCAAATTTGCATACAGTGTACAATAGCTCAATAAATTCACATCACACCCGAACTCAATAAACTTGCTTCACATCACACCCGAACTCAATAAACTTGCTTCACATCAGAATTCAATAATTCACATCACACCAGAACTCAATAAACTTGCATCACACCAGAACTCAATAAACTTGCATCACACCAGAACTCAATAAACTTGCAGCACACCAGAACTCAATAAACTTGCAGCACACCAGAACTCAATAAACTTGCATCACACAAGAACTCAATAAACTTGCATCACACCAGAACTCAATAAACTTGGATCACACCAGAACTCAATAAACTTGGATCACACCAGAACTGAATAAGCTTGCAGCACACCAGAACTCAATACACTTGCATCACACCAGAACTCAATGCACTTGCATCACACCAGAACTCAATAAACTTGCATCACACCAGAACTCAATAAACTTGCATCACACAAGAACTCAATAAACTTGCATCACACCAGAACTCAATAAACTTGCATCACGCCAGAACTCAATAAACTTGGATCACTACAGAACTCAATAAACTTGGATCACACCAGAACTCAATAAACTTGCAGCACACCAGAACTAAATACACTTGCATCACACCAGAACTCAATACACTTGCATCACACCAGAACTCAATAAACTTGCATCACACCAGAGCTCAATACACTTGCATCACACCAGAACTCAATAAACTTGCATCACACCAGAACTCAATACACTTGCATCACACCAGAACTCAATAAACTTGCATCACACCAGAGCTCAATAAGCTTGCATCACACCAGAACTAAATACACTTGCATCACACCAGAACTCAATAAACTTGCATCACACCAGAACTAAATACACTTGCATCACACCAGAACTCAATAAACTTGCATCACACCAGAACTCAATAAACTTGCATCACACCAGAACTCAATAAACTTGCAGCACACCAGAACTCAATAAGCTTGCATCACACCAGAACTCAATACACTTGCATCACACCAGAACTCAATAAACTTGCATCACACCAGAGCTCAATAAACTTGCATCACCGCAGAACTCAATCTACCGACATCATACTGTGTATAAGTCTCAATACACCGACATCACACCACAGCCCAACATACCAACATTACATCAGAAGCTAACATACACGTATACAGCAGGGTACCGAAAGCTTTCGTTGCAATAATTTTCTGTCAGCTCGACTTCAATGCAATATTTATTCTCACGATGATAATTGTGAGCAGCTCATTCCATAGAAATGTTTCCGTGTAATTGCTACCAGCCTGAGCGCCCTTAATACGAGCCTTTGTGTTTTGCAGAACCTGAACTGAGAGATTAGTCCTCGCATAATATTCGAGCAAAGTTATGCTGCCAAACAGGGTATTTGTCTTAGCGAAAAATGATTATCTTTTATGTGTTATCAGACAATTCGCAGTTGTTTTTTTCTTTCCACTAAAGTTTTGATTCATTTTTTGAGCCGTAGTGTTAATTTTTAACGAATATTTTCAACTTTAGCTGACTCTAACACTAGCTTATAAAACAAAATAATTTCGGATAAAGAATGTTTCTCAATTTTCTCGGAGTAAATTAGTGTGAGTAAGCCTACCTCAGACATTAGTCACTGATTCGATTAAATTTGCCCTCTTATGAATATTTTGAATGTTGCTGCGAATGCACCAGTCAGTTCAAGGTTTTGGAGTTAGTTTTTCTGATAAAAGGTGCGTCCTTAAAGACTATGGAATTATGAACGCATGCGCAGATGATTGATGATGAAATTAAAAAGATATACACATTACACACTGCCTATAGGTAGGCCTGTCATTAAGCTTACGAGGTTACAAATGCCCCTGTAGGGAAACGGAGTGGAATTTCCCTGCTCTATATCATTTTTGCACACCTAAAGAATGATCTCACGATTTTATGAGGATCGTTACCGAACTCATCCAGGGCAAGTCTTTGAATTTACGACGCTACTTGTTGTTATACGCCATTAAAGTTTGCTTTTAAGGCCTGACAACCTATTAATGTGTCATTAAACGCCCAAAACGAGATCATCTCTTACCATGATTACCTCCTTACGCCCAGCTATACTTACGAATCAATTCTGAAAAACGCAGAGTCATGAATTTCCTCCCTGGTTCTAGGGTAGTTGAAGCCACACATGTTTTCCGGGTGTTATGGGCAGTAACACGCACATTAATTCAACAACTGCTTGTATGAACCACACCTTTTTTACTTCAAATTAATTCAAGTCAAGTTCAATGTAATCCTAGTCAAGATGAATTTAGTCCAAGTCAAGCTCAATTTAATCCTAGTCCTGTTCAATTTAATCTAAGTAGAGTTCAATTTAATCCAAGTTAAATTTAAATCACTCCAACCCTAAGTTGAGTTAAGAATTTACATAATCACTCGTTAATTTAAGTGCTTTTTGCGTTAAATGTGTATCTACTGGATATGATGAGCAAGACAAACGTGTTTCCTTCCAGCAAGGAATACATTAAACTTCCGCCTGTGTTGCAATCTGTGTTGGTTTAAAATTGTTTTATTTTCAGGATATCATATTACGTTCATTTTCTCGGTTTTTGCTTTTAGGTATTAATTTGTGCATCTCCTTCTCAATATTTAGACGACAAAAAGCACCACATTTGTGGAGTTTGAGCGGTTGCTTGAATAACTATTATTTCCTAATTTTTTTCATGTTTTGTCTCATATTTAAGTTTTTATTGATCCTCAGTTGTTAAGCAACGTGTAATTTAGCACCAGAAGCTTATGTGATAAATTTTCATTACTAAAAGGAGATTGAATTTAGAAATACGTGTTCGAATGTATAATTTTTCTTCCCCTCAGAAATGTTTGTTCGGACTAGAGCATTTTTTGTCTGAAGTTCCTGCACTCAAATTTGTACATAGTCTATAAATCAGTGCACTCAAAAAAAGCTAAATGTCCGTTTTGAAAAAAATGCTCTCCCTGAAGAAGTAAGTCACGCTCGCAAAGCTAGACGTCCCGAATTCGAACGACTTTGCATCTGCAATTGAGGGCCTTTTTTTAACTTTCATGGATAAGCTAGACGTCACAACTCCAGAAAAAGACTTCGTTACTCCAAGTCATGATTTGTAATTTCCGTGAACATTCCCACGAGAAGCTTTAATTCGCCAAGTACACAAAGGTTGATGTACTCAGAATCTCTTAAAAGAAGATATATTAATCAAAACGCACAATTGCATCATTCACAAGAGCTTGCTACGAGTTTTAATAACGCCAGTGGAACCAGGAGATTCTTTTGCGTTTTCTCTGCTTTGTTGCGCTCTCGCTGCGGTGCCTCGGCAGGCAGGGCAGGTGTTGGACGCTGCCACCGAATTTGTCTCTGGGCTTACTCAGTGAACGATAATTTTTGGAAAACGTCCACTTCATATTATTGGTCCCATAATTATCTGCTGTAGGAAAGTATACATAAGTGTAAACTAACAATATGTTTGAGTTTATTTGCATGTGTCTGAGTGCTTTACGATGTGCGCTTAATCTTGAAAGCTTTTCATACAATGGTGTAGCTGAGCTACAACTGTTTCCTAAGCTGGAAGGCAAATTTTCAGTGACAGCATTCATAAAATGCTTCATGTTATCAGACGAAGTTTTCCGACTTCCAAACGCAATTTTTCCATCATACGTTGAAAGTTTTAACGAATACTCACCCTGTAAAAAATTGGCCAGTATTAAAGCAGTTCGACTCAGTTATGATAACGAAGCGGTACAAAAGTTATGTTCGCTTTTACAACTGTTTTCTTGCACCCGAGGCAGCAGGTGTTGCTGCAGTGATTCTGGCGGTTAACACCACTGATCGGAAACGAACCGCAAAAGGCGGATATACAGTAATGTTCACTATTTGCGTATTGTGTACAACTTTCCTGGCACCAGATATCTGGCGACTGTAATCGATCTTTGCTGCAACCAGATCTGTTGGCCAGATGTATTGCTCTAAATTAGCCTCAAACTTCTTTACTGGGATGAACTACAGAAAACAACTTTTTAACTGTGCAATGCTGTGTTTCACATGGATTCAACCTGTTCTGCATGAATGTTGTCGTAACTGACGATTCTGTTGGTGTTTGCTGAGTTTTTCTCGGTGAAGAGTTTTTTTTGTGATATAATTGAAGAAATTGGTGGAATATTATGCACAAAGTCAATAGGTAAACAATAGTAACATTAGGGTAGGTTTTGTGATACCGATAGAAACGTTATCACGTTAAGTTACTTGGGAACCCTAGACACCCAAGTTTTTTATCTTCTCACTCAGAAACCGAGTTTGGATGTGAGAATTCTCATCAATTTATAGCTTGTATTATTTCCATGATTCTCCAAAGTATCGGTACTCATAGTTGTATTGAGCAATTAATCTACGAAAAAGAATCGGTCGGATTGACGTATTTCACTGTGCCATCAAAAGTTTGAAAAATTCAGACAATTAACCTAAAACAATTGAGATAACACAATTGATACAACTTCCGTCCTGAAGAGGAAATTGAAGACATGGAACAGCGCAGCTTTTGACGAAACAAATTCAAATTGTGGCTTGTTTAAATGTCGCGTAATGACTGATCCACGCACGTAGATTGTGTTCAGAAATAGTTTTGCTATTTCACGCACTTATAATTCACAACATTATGATTCATATTGTTTTACCACGATGACAGTAAATTAGTTTTTGTTCTAAAATTATCAAGTTCGGTAACAGTGAGAGAAGAGCTAACCTTAAATGGCAGAGGGATTGGTCTTACGACGATTGACGTGACAAGCAATACAGCAATTTAAATATCTTATTCGACAGCTATTGAGGCAAAAATCTAAGCAATTTACAAAAATATCTTTCTCCTGAAGTGCATACATAAATATCCAACTAACAAGTTTTTTCCAATGTTTTCTGAAATTTGTTTTTATAAAAGTAAACATTTTATGATTTTAAAATGATACATCGAATTTTTTTTCATAAGCAATGTTGTTTCCTACTCTTGTACAGTTTCATTGAAAATGCACAATACATAAAAATAAAATCATGCAAGCATTAAAAATTTAGAACACAAATGTATGCGTGCATAAATACACGAGGATTTTAGTCACATGTCAATATTTTACGAGCCGTTGCGTTCGTTAGGAATCTAGTGAAAAATTTAGGAAGTAAATTCCAGCAATGTTCTAACACTACCAAAATAAATTATTACAAATCTGATGTACAACCAAGGATTCCTATAGTGATTTAGAACATCATTAGTAAAAAACAAATTATACATATTTTATACTTTGAAATAAATTCCCCTAAAGAATTTTATCAGTACTACAGCTTGATGTAAAAAACAGCCATCATTTAATTTTTAAATTTTCCATATAATTTAACAAAAAATATGTCCACAAGTCCTGAGTGGGAAGTTCAACTCTCAATATGAATGAAGTGAAATCAGGAGCATACCCAATCACATTAAAATCCACGGGATTAGGTCCCAGCATTTCGTTTACTCTGAGCTCCTCGAGTGTCGTTAATGAGTTAGCGGCGGTATGCTGGGGCAAGTTACCTCCATTAATTGTGGTCAAATGTAACGAACTTATGAGCGCAACGAGGCCGTCCGAGGTAAATGAGGTCATATGACAGCCATGTCGCGACCGGATACCTTTTCATTTGTTGCCCGCATGGCGGCATCAGCGTTGAAACTGGGTCGCATCATGCACAGTATTTCCGCACCCAAAGCCTTCAATTTTGTGGCCCAAGTTTTGAAATTTTGTTGATCAAAAATTTCAGACTATAAAACAGAAATTAAAACAAGAAAAAATTTCATAACAGACTATGGTTGCATTATCACCGATTTAATTGCTGGTAAATTCCATACAAAAAAAACAGTGATAATTGCAGCTGAATAGTTTGAATAGATCTAAGAAAGAAAGCATAACTTTCTGAACATTCAATGTTTTACATCTGAAAGAATAAATTCCAGATAGAAAAGTCGTGAGCCACACAGTTTCGTTTTACTGAAAATTTCTGTATAATGACTGAGTTGGTAAAAAATATTAAAGGCATTTCACGAATCGGAAATTCAAAATCAAAGCAGCGCCTATGTCCATAGTTTCTAATGAGTCGAGATTTTCTCATCTCTCAAGTATTTCCTTATATAGGCTGGCTGTTACAGCCGTGATTGAAGTGAGAGTCAAGTCTGAGATGAGATCTTGTGTCATTGCGGTCTGAGCGATGTATCGAAGGAATTACAGCGTTCATGAGGGGAAGGGCGAACAAAACACGGATGAAATACAAGGAACATGTACAGACGCATAGATGATGATTAGAGGCGACAGGTATGATGTAAAAAATTCAGCAAGAAAAGACAGTGAGAATAATAAAAAGGTAAAAAAATACAGGAAATATGTATGAAAACTAAGAGAGAAGACAATAATAATGAAGGAAAGACAAACAGAATATACATAAAAGAGACTAAGAGAGCACTTAGCAGATGCAGGAAAAATACGAGGAAGGTACAACGTGCATGCAACATAAAACTGACTTGAGCCTTTGCATGGTCACTGGTCTCAATTTACAGTCTTTCGGTTAGAAGAATTCGAGTCATTTCTTACACGAATAAAATTATTGTTAAATTATCGGGACGTTTTTTTCTGAATTTCAACATGAAACTTTTTTACGAGGATACTTTATTCAACCTCTTAAGAAGCACATGATTCTAAATAAATTTTCAAGAAAGTTTGCATGCCTATCAAACTATCAGAATAAACCTTTCAGCTCAAGAAATTGAGTTCCAAGGCATTCGTTCATTGCAAACCTTAGGGTCCTTTTGAATAAATCAGATAATATTGAGGTAAAAAAGAAACAAAATTTTACAACAACATTCCAATACAATACGAGTTTTGAGGGTAACATTTTCCCACAAAAATATCCAACAATCGCAAACAACCGCCGTAGAATCTGAAATACAACCAGGTGTGACTCAGATGTCGTATTCAGTCGCTCCGTCCTCACAAACCACCGCGCAGTGGGGACACCGAGAGCACTCTGGTAGATGGGCAGTCCTGGCGTTAGTGACTCGCAGAGGACACCACCGAGCCTGATATACCTCGGGCTGTTATTACAGAGCGCGTCGTAAATAAGGATGATGAAGCTAACTTACCGGCTGATGCTCATTCTGCCTTCATATATACCTATATTAACAGAGACTTTATGATTGATTTCTCTGCTATGTGCTGGATATGATGAGCTATCCGCATGATATAAAAATTTACGACTCTTGTTACGTTACATCATTGTCACGAATACTTGAGTTAGGATAATATTATACATTTTTGCGTGAAGAATGTTTATATTTTTCATTTAAAGCGCAGTTAACAATATTAACGTCAAAACTCGTACACATCGGTCATGTCATCTAAGATTGGAATGGGAAGAAGAGTTATCGCAGCTAATTTGTCAGTTCTTTCATGCAGAGCTCACCACTTTAATTTTTCAAAGCTTTACTAATTGGCTAGAATAATAACGTCATTACCGACCGCGCTATTCAAATTTCTAACGTCTCAGAATGTTCATGGACTTTAAATTAAACGTAATTTTGGCGGGTTAAATTACGAATACCAATTTCGTTCGTAGGAAAAGAGATGTAAAATTTAAAAGATGACTTCAGTGCCAACAATAAATGTAGAAAAACAACATAAATAATGGAATAATAAATCACCATTAGTGATAATATTTTGACGTTTTACTCAAATCTAAGTGAGGCAACATAGTGACCAAATTCAAAATTTTATGAAACTGAGTTCAGTTGACCCGAATGATATTTCTGATTCTGTTTCAAAGTTTTAATTGTAGGCAGAGTATTTGCGTTGAAGTACACGTCTTGCAGAAAGTTTAAGAGTTGCATATTTGTTTTAAAATAGGTGGAATAAAAGCGCCGAAAATATTCGGAGCTGTTTTTATAATGTTTCTAACCGAATATACCTGACCTCAAGCTGGACAAAATTATTATAGGAGAGCTCTCATATGATTTAGTTTAGACGTCCACGTTCGTGCGTAGGGAAATTCAACTTTCAGAAATTTGCTTGAAAAAGTACTCCGACGTTGAAAATTTATAAAATGGAACAGCTAAATAGAAACACTGTTTCCGTATTATGTGCAGGCTAAATATTATTCTTCGATTGTACAAAGGAGCATTAAAATATGCCAATTTACATTACTCAAGAACAATCTTAACCCCTGGTTGCGTTCAATGTAATCGATTAAATTTCAAAGAGATCCACAGTCATAACCATGTAAAATACTCGCTTCAAACCTAAAATAAATTAAAGAAAGATGAATTTTCAAAATTAACGATAATTGAAACGACAGTATTTGATAGTTTAGCGAATTAATTTGTGGTCGAACATGGGATAAATGATAAAAATGAGACCACCGTGTGAGCGTGTCGAACATGGAATAAGTGATAAAAATGAGACCACCGTGTGAGCGTGTTGAACATGGAATAAATGATAAAAATGAGACCACCGTGTGAGCGTGTTTAACATGGGATAAATGTTAAAATGTGAGCAGGCGAAACAACACAAAGTGCGTGATGAAACCTCCGTGTTACGAGCAGATACTATCTTTCTGGGCCCGATCTGCTGCCCCTTTTATCTGGACCACTTTTGCAAAGTTAGATTCAATTTAAGAACTTGGAGTTGGCCACGCTGCTGCCGGCGACTACTGAGGCAAAGCCTGGGTCACTTCACTTTTTCATGGCCGAATAAACAAAACTGATAGAGAAATTTGGTTCAATGAAATTATTCACAGTGAAAACTGTGATGTTCCGCAAGAGAAATAAGTTAGAATATGCTTAAGTTGAATGGGTTTTATTCTCGATTTTTGTTTAACGATCGGAAAGCCAGTTAAAATAAAAATTTACAAGATACAATTCGCACACAAATATTCAATGCTAAACCTGGAATGTTAGCCAAAGAAAGCGAAGCTTGGCAGCTTTTAATGAAGGATTTTGAACCGATCAAAACTATCCAAAATCCTCAAGATTTGTCACGGGTGTTCACAGTTCATAAAAATCAGTGTCGGGAAATATTTTTCAGAGTAATATTGTAATTTACAGAAGAACACACTAATTACCCATGTTGTCATTTAAAAGTAATTACCTTCATTTGGTAAACGCCTCTCGACCACTGGTATCACCAGGAAATTACAACAATACTGGACGGCACGAGCTCGATGTATCCAATTCAGTCGGTGATTCGCTGAACGCTTAACAGAGTTCACCGTTCACTTTAGACATATTTTAATACCTTTTCATAAACTTCAATAATCACAACGTTCACCATTTCATAATTTGTCTTTCAGAAATTATTCAAATTACTTCGAAAGGGCAACACTCGTTTAAAGGCTTTTAGCGTTGGTCGAGTATAAGTCAACATTTTTTTCAGTTCTGTTTCTATTTGAGCTCCTACATATTTTTGCCTTTAGCATCAAAACCTTTGACAATTACCACCACTCATCGAAATCCCATTTCATTCATTGCCAAGATGCTGAATAAATTGCGAAGAAAGATGTCAGCAACCGCTTCATTATCGGTTTTCCGATGAAGGTTTTGTGACATCCCTTTCCTCCGAAGGCTGGAGCGCGGCCACGGGAGCGACGCACACACACCACCCTTGACTGTTAGAGCACCACTGAAGACTGTCAACATTTTGTCGGCAGAAATGAAGCAAGTCTACGGGCTCATTCCGCCCTGGATCGTCTTGTTTACACTAGTCTGCCACTGACCTTGGCACACCAGGGTCATTACGACTGTAAAAATCCTGCTCTTTGAGTGATACTTCATGGTTGTGCTCCAGATGTCCTTGAACTTAGGTAATCTACTGCTGTGGAAGGACTTCATTCGACACATTCAGACCAACATAACCGAATTTACATAAGACTTTACAGAATTTGAATATAATTCCGAATTTTTTTCAAATTTTTACTCTCTTGAACCTGAGCTCCCGCTTCCTCAATGTTCGCTGTATTGAATTTTGTCTGACATTTCATAAGTTTTAGCTATGATTAATTTCAGCATTATTGAGTTCTTATAGCCCGAAACTGTATAAGGAGGAAGTGGGACAAAATCGCTGACTTTCAAAAATATATCGAGCCATCCATCACGAGATGAGTTATGATAAAGTTATGGAGGAAAGTTTAACTTATGGGCGAAAGTTGAAGTTATGAGGGAAATCCAAGGTCGCTGATAAAAGGGTTTCAATCAATTTCATCCATTTCAGATTCGATGTTTTGAAATTTTGCTGCGTCGATGGAAATTCGAATTGGAAGAAATTCTATAAAAAAGAAATCCTGTGTCATGGTGTGTAGTATTTTTTCCCAGTGTGAATGTATAATTTATTGAACCTTTAGCTCAATAAATATTTTTCTTAGAAAAGACTAGTTGCGTTCCCATCCTTCATTTAGAATTACTCCTCATGACTCCCTTGCCTGCCGTAATGAAAGAAGTAGACACTCCTGGGGTTTCATTAAAGAAAGTAATCCTTTTTCTGTACGACTTGAACGCAGCACTCGCGCAACAAAACCTGAAAGAATTCTCTTATCCAAAATTTTTCTCGATGATCAATAATATCAGCACAGTTTCTTCAGTGCTACAAAAAACAGTGGAATTTTAGGGCATCTCACTGGCGCAGGCTGGTTTTGTGGTCCGGATTGTCTAATTCCTGATTAAATACAATGAAAGCGCACCACACATCTGTGCCGCCATAGTGTCACCCTTTAGTTAAAAGTGAAAATGCATCTGAGATACTGGGGATGTAACCAGCACACAAACAAGTTTTTCATGAATTACCCTGAACTTTCCTCGGTCAAGAATGTATATTGGGTAAGGTTGATGATAGTAATCGAGTATAGAAATGTGAGACAAGATTAATTTATAAAATATTAAAAAAATACATCTGAAGCATAGTGAACATACATAATAATTAGTTTTAAAAAAAATAAACATTTCCATTTTAGACTCCACCGTCGGTTACATAATTCAATTGAAATAAAGCAGTAAGGTAAAGTCTGAAGCATGCATATTTAATAATGCCTCTCATTTGATTTGCGACTTTATGTAATTTTTATCAAAAAAATGTTATTCCGATTGGACTGGCTTTTCTTCACTGTGAAAAAAAGAGCAATACCGACAGTCCCATTCTTCGAGCATAACACGCAGGAAACTTGAACGGATTTAAAAGTTCAAATGACCCAAATTGCGCGTCTGAATATGAGCATCCAGGTAAATACTGAAGATGAAGAAGACTTGAGACCGCGCCTTCTCCTCTATTTCAGCCACTCTGACGGCTCACTTTGGTTGCTAACATTTTTGAATGGCGTCTTTCTTTCTCCTTCATCAGAATAAAAGTTTTTACGTTCCAGTATTTCTCGTTACGGACAATTTGCTAATGTACCGCCACAATTATATCCACGGAGCGTTAAAGCACGGCACTCCATTCGATTAGACGACTTTTATCTCGAGTTTAGCAGAGTAAGAACTTTTCCAGGTTTTCGAGACGAAAGGCTTTGGGAAGACGAAATTTACTGAAGACTCCGCCAGCGTGTAAAGCTGATGCTGAACTTGCGTCTCTCGATCTGTGATGATGGAAGTCAAGTTTACGTGCGGGATGAGAGCGTTGATCCTTACGTCAAATTTTTACCGAGGACTTTATTATTTGTGAATGAAATGGCTTTGTCTCCTTGGCACAAATATTTCCTTTATTACAAGTGAATGAAATGGGTTTTTCTCCTTAGCGCAAATATTTCCTTTATTACAAGTGAATGAAATGTTTTTTTCTCCTTGGCACAAGTATTTCCTTTATTACAAGTGAATGAAATGGCTTTGTCTCCTTGGCACAAATATTTCCTTTATTACTAGTAAATGAAATGGCTTTGTCTCCTTGGCACAAATATTTCTTTTATTACGAGTGAATGAAAGAGTTTTTTCTCCTTGGCACAAATATTTCCTTTATTACATGTGAATGAAATGGCTTTGTCTCGTTGGCACAAATATTTCCTTTATTATTACAAGTGAATGAAATGGTTTTTTCTCCTTGGCACAAATATTTCCTTTATTACATGTGAATGAAATGGCTTTGTCTCGTTGGCACAAATATTTCCTTTATTACAAGCGAATGAAATGGTTTTGTCTCCTTGGCACAAATATTTCCTTTATTACAAGTGAATGAAATGGTTTTGTCTCCTTGGCACAAATATTTCCTTTATTACTAGTGAATGAAATGGTTTTGTCTCCTTGGCACAAATATTTCCTTTATTACTAGTGAATGAAATGGCTTTGTCTCCTTGGCACAAATATTTCCTTTATTACTAGTGAATGAAATGGCTTTGTCTCCCTGGCACAAATATTTCTTTTATTACGAGTGAATGAAAGAGTTTTTTTCTCCTTGGCACAAATATTTCCTTTATTATTACAAGTGAATGAAATGGTTTTTTCTCCTTGGCACAAATATTTCCTTTATTACATGTGAATGAAATGGCTTTGTCTCGTTGGCACAAATATTTCCTTTATTACAAGCGAATGAAATGGTTTTGTCTCCTTGGCACAAATATTTCCTTTATTACAAGTGAATGAAATGGTTTTGTCTCCTTGGCACAAATATTTCCTTTATTACTAGTGAATGAAATGGTTTTGTCTCCTTGGCACAAATATTTCCTTTAATACTAGTGAATGAAATGGCTTTGTCTCCTTGGCACAAATATTTCCTTTATTACTAGTGAATGAAATGGCTTTGTCTCCCTGGCACAAATATTTCCTTTATTACAAGTGAATGAAATGGCTTTGTCTCCTTGGCACAAATATTTACTTTATTACAAGTGAATGAAATGGTTTTGTCTCCTTGGCACAAATATTTCCTTTATTACAAGTGAATGAAATGGTTTTGTCTCCTTGGCACAAATATTTCCTTTATTACTAGTGAATGAAATGGTTTTGTCTCCTTGGCACAAATATTTCCTTTATTACTAGTGAACGAAATGGTTTTGTCTCCTTGGCACAAATATTTCCTTTATTACTAGTGAATGAAATGGCTTTGTCTCCTTGGCACAAATATTTCCTTTATTACAAGTGAATGAAATGGCTTTGTCTCCTTGGCACAAATATTTCCTTTATTACCAGTGAACGAAATGGTTTTGTCTCCTTGGCAAAAATATTTCCTTTATTACTAGTGAATGAAATGGCTTTGTCTCCTTGGCACAAATATTTCCTTTATTACAAGTGAATGAAATGGCTTTGTCTCCTTGGCACAAATATTTCCTTTATTACAAGTGAGTGAAATGGTTTTGTCTCCTTGGCACAAATATTTCCTTTATTACTAGCACGTATGTATCGTCTTATTTGAGAGCTTTTGCTGGAAACTTCTGGCTGTTGTGTTCAACGAAAAGTTACTTATGAATTTGCCAATCATGATTTATGTAAGAAAATTTAATATGAAATTAATCAAAAATAACTAAAAAGAAAACGTTACTTTCACGACTGTTGATCTGTCAATCTAGTTAAGAAAGATATAATTAGTTTTTAAACATTTTAATTGCATTATGCATCTTGAAAGTTTTGAAATATACTAAAGAAGATATGAATTCCTGCAAAGTTGAAATAAAATTTTTGCTCTGTCTTTTTTAGTTAGTTGGTTCTGCCTCTATTAGCCCCATATTTAGTTCGGTTTTGAAATACTCGACGCTTTTATTTCCTTATTTTGGCAAGTTACCTTCCTCTAAAGTTTTATTCGCTTCCATCTGCTCCGGTACCCTCATGACTGCCCTTCGCCTGTCAGCTGGATCGTATGTATCATTCTGCGCACAACTTGCAGCTGTGAGCCCGAACGTTTACTGTCTAGCGTCCGCCTTATCGCTTGTTTCCTTTTCGAACATGTGACAACAATTTAACTAGACCTGTTAGAGGGATTTTGTTCGTTTCCCTCATGAGAATCGTTACGATAGCTGCACCTAATGTACGGTCGCCTGTCTTGTACTTGATCTTGGGAAACGCTCTGCCGTCGTTGTCTATTGCAAATATACAATATGTATTGATTTATATTATATATATAATATATATACTCGTATTATCAGTTTTTTCTTGGTTGGTCGGTTCTTCCGTCTCTCTGTCACGCTCCCATGGATGCTAAATGATCGAATCTGTGATACTAGTTTCACCAGTGCACAAGTGCCAGAGAATTTTTATCCCGAGTACTATTAGGTTGAATACATTTGTTTATCATCCACATCCATGGACAATTCATAAAAAGAAAATATCGAATCCTGTCATTTTCGAAGTGTCGGCGTGTTCACTAGTAGACATAAATTTTTCCCCTCAGAAAAGTTTCATCCACAGGAGAAGTTTCAAGTAGTCAATAATTATAAGCGATATATAATGGTACGCAAAAAAATAATGAAGAGTTTTAAGAAGGAAGCTGTTTATTTAATATATTGGTTGCCTCACTATTCTGAACACTACTGATCGTAGCAACTTTGTATGATATAATTTATTGGTTGAACTATTTAAATACTCTTATTGCTTTGTTTATACGTCTATTATATGTACCCTCACCACCAGTTTGAGACATGAGGTAAGGTACAAAAACTTATAGTATAATAAGACACAGTTTGTTAAGAGCTTACTCGCTCGCTTCGTCTGCCCGGTTTTAATCCTTTCATGAATATTAACGAAGATACATGAACGCAGCTCCGTGGCTGCAAATTGTAATATTTTTCGCATCAATTGCACTTAATTCCTTTCATTTCGATTATATCCAAACACAAAGATTTAGGAATCCAAAGAAAATTGGAAATGCATTTGCACTGTTGATCTTAAAACGAGTTTCAGATATGAAATTTGATTATTTTAATGAATGGCGTCATTCTTATGATGAAGCTCCCCTAATACTATTAAACATGTGTACAAACACACCACCCAAATTAGTATTTAGTATTGACAAAAAATTTGTATATGAACACTCTCGTAAGTACACATTACAGTTCTTCACGCTACCTCCAATGATTAGAGTGAAGAAAATTGCGGCGTTTAATTATTTATTGAGCGAAATTACGTTCATGCAACGTCATTTAAGATATTTAAAAACCAATGATTTTAATATTGTATAATCTCTATTGGAAATAAAGTTTTTTCTTTCTTTCTTTTTTCATGCATATACGTCTTGATCCGTTGTGAATGTCCAATCTGTGTTTCAAAAGCTCGGTTAGTTTTCTCGGTTCGAATAGGTTAGGTTACGGAAGATTAGGTTATCGTTGGAAAAGATAAGTTATAGGATAGGCTAGGTTGGGTTAGAATAGATGAGGATATGGTATGTTAAATTATGCTGTTTGATTAGATTAGGGTTAATTTTCTATTTTAAAAAATCTAGCCATGATGTTTTTCAATGATTCAGCTAATTTGGTTTTTGACCTCTAGTTATGAAACCGATTATCAATTTTTTTTCTTGAAACTATAAATTGTATCCGCTTCACGAGTTCAGGTATACCTGGAATATGGGTAAATTCAAAAAACGATCATTTCGAAGAGTAACTTTTCCCATCAAATTTTTTGCGCATGGTAGAATATATAAAACCGATTTATTTGCTACGTTGATTTTAAGTTTTATTTTTCGTTGTGATTATTTATTACGCAAAATTAACGTTTCTAATTTTTAAATCTTGCTACATCAGTCGAAAAAATAATTCCCTACATAAGAATTTGGAATTTGTTACCCGATAAGGAAAGGAAGCAAACGCATTGGAGAACACATTTAAATGCAGTATTCGAGCTTGAATTCTTGCATCTGGGCAAACACAACACTGTTTTCGATATTACGGGTACATATCATTGATTTCCTACTTTTTCCTTTACAATATTTGCGAAATTCCCCGCTTGCGTCCAAAAATAAAGTGAAAATTGAATTTTTTTCTCAAAACGACCAACAACGCTAGCTGCATGGCTTACATAAAAATATTTATATGTTTCGTGTACACATCTCAAATAATATAGGAAAAATTTCAGAGATACTGTAGCTTGAATCAGCGGTACGATGTTCTTACTTTCATTTGTTTAAGAAATCAGAGAGTGATTATTGAAGCTGTTTTAACTCTAGAATTGAAAAATCGGATGGAGGAAAGTCACGCAGTATTGTTTGTGAGAAGATGAGTCTAAAAATATTGTACCAAGGTTCCAGTGATGATTAGGCCAATGTGCAGGACTCATCATTCCAGTGATGCAAGTATCATTTCGAGCTCTGGATCAAACTCTACTTTTACTCAAAAATATTCTGTGACATTCGTACGCTAATCTGGTGTAAACTAAACCAATTTGTAATAAATTATTGGTCGAGTGAAAAATGTTCCTATGATGGCTTTTCAATTTTCATCGACAGAACTGACTTTCTTCAAATTAAATTCAGGTAAGAGCTTGTTTACTGAAATCAGAAGTATCCATAAGAATAATTCCATAGCCACTAAAATCATGGATAGTCATTCATGAAGACACGTGTGCACTGTGCACAGCTAGACTGTATGTATTCAACCAATAATTTAAAAAATTAATTTTAACAACTTTCAGAATGACCTCTGTCACCCATCACTGCTTCGTGTACTTCGTTTAGCTTAAATAGAAATTGGCACCGAACATGAGCCCCCTTTTGTTTTGCATACTCAAGCACATCTTAAGTTGGTCTTCTAAATAAGGAAGAAATAAGCTATTGGCACTTTCCTCCCTGTTCATTTGGCCATTTGAGTAAATTACTTTCATTCTATTCCTAGGTTGATCTCTGCTACTGTTATTATAAGGCTTGGATCAAAAACATAATGTAGAATTATAAGTCCGGGAAAATAAATCATATTTTGTATAAGTTAGTGAAGAAGAGTTAGGCACATGAGACTATATTTCTTTCGAATTTACCTCAAACGATCTTTCCTACTCACCATACTAGTGAAGCAGAGCGGTATAACACTCACTGAACAGATACGTACATTTTAGATAGTGCGGGTATTATTTCAAGCATTATCAAATCTTAGTGGGACAAATATGTCACAAATAAGTGTTTAATATTCGACTTAAAACAATTTTTCACTCTTAGAATACAATGAAGGAACTCTAGAGCTATTTATACTATTCCAGAAACAGATGGCAATGATTAAAGTTATTCTTACTGGTTACATACGAAGACGTAGTACAAAATGAAGGCATATATGCAAGCAACTGAGATAAGGTCTAAATAGTTACTCATAGAAAAAATACACATAGATAAATTAGTATATATTTTTGCAAGTTACATTTGTGTCGAGGGATTGTTATTTGCATTTATTCCTACCTTTAAGAATGAATAGCAGTTGAAATATTTAGCTAAAATACTTGAGTGTATTCCAAGCCTTTAAATATATTAAACAGGCTGATATTACATGGAATTTCGGCACCCTAGACGAGTTTTATTCAAGAATCCTATTACATGTGAAATTTTTATGAAGCTGAACGCTTATTTTGTGACGTGAAGGTATACCGCGCTGCTGATCTGCTTGATCTTAAAGCACACGCCGTCGTTGAGGTTCTCAACTATAAATTACAATTCACGAGCAGTTTAGAGCCACAATACGCTCAAAACGAACACACTGCAGCCATTGCGGAGAGCAGCGAGAATTTGGGCGATAAACATCCCTCAAGCGAAGATCGGACGGGAGCAGTTTAGCGGTTTTTCTCGCAGCTATGCAAATGCGATACCCAACCGACGCCACCGACCGAGCTACACAAAAAGGCGCACTCGTCTATTCAATTAGCAATGATCAAGAAATATTTCCCGAAAAGCCAGTTGGAAGGGATTATTAAGAGCCCACCTTTAACTTTCAGGGATAATGGGGAGTTGAGGAAATTGCTTTTACAAGAAATTTTGTGCTGGTAGTTTTGAACAAGAGATATTTTGAAAAAATATGTTAACGCGCGCTTTGCACAGAGTTTCAACATTTCCGACTTTGCTTGACGTCGTTCAGTTGAAAATCACAGATTAATGAAATTTCACCGTTCGAAGTAAGCCACCTTGAGTAATAATTCCCATAGTTCAACGTATGCAGTATCACTATCCAATGGATTTTGAAGACGGCAAAAATTTCTTGGAGAAAAATTTATTTAATAATATTCCTCCTAGTTTTTTCCATTTTTGGCCTCGTTCACCCGCTATGGACGCTAGCGTTCTCAGTTCAGCCGTGATAAGCCCTTGGATAAGCTTGGCGCTTATGTCGCTGTGTTTGGCCGGAGAAAATTTGCCGATGATACCGAATAAAGTTTCAAATATTTTATGCATCAGTGCAGCATTGAACGGGGAGAGAGAAACTATCAAAAGCCGCACAGTTCTATAAATTTCAATAAATTCAAATGAGATTGAGGTGTTATATTAAAACAGTTCTTCGCATTTAAACCGCTACGTCACTTGCAGAATCTTGTATATGTTATTACAAGAAGGAATCTACACAACTAAAAAGAAACTAGAAGCTACAAGGATTAAAGAGAAAGTTGGCCCTAGACTCATCGTTGGCAGGTCTGAAATGATATTGATTTATATTTCAAAATTGGTAACGAGATATAGGTATAGCTAAATTTTGTGAAAACCTCGAAGGAGAAAAATGAGGAAACAAAAACGACAGGCCGGTAGATATGATACAGAAGACAAATGGGCGAAATGACAGAGATGAAACTGAACGCCCATTTTTGCGACACTCAACTAAAAAGCTTCCTCAAAATTTCCTTTCTCTCTGAAGATCAAATCAAAGTTAAATTTTATTGAAAAATTTGTTTTAAATTGTTCAACGTTCTATGTTAAACTGGTATCTTAACAAGTTTAATCTTCAAGCATAGATCATAGATTAAGCATGATGCCTCGACTTGACATGTATGACATGGTTTCCCAGACTTGAGTAAAGAGGATAAATTACCAGGACATACTTTTCTATCAATTGCTGTTGATGCTCTCTATGTATTTTAGAGATCGTTAAAACATGGAATGTCTAAACAGTTCAGTAAATTTGCACAATTTTAACAACTTAGATTCCCTAAGAAGCATGTACATCAGTAAGCTCATTGCTGATGAGTATTACAACAGATAAGCCCAAATGTTACTACTTGTGGACCCAAATAAGTTCAACGACTTCAGGAGCATACTTTGAAAACGCATTCAGAAAAAATATTGCTCTTTAACTTACTTAGATGGAGTATTTATGATTGAGTATGTGATTGAATATTGAAACCAACGTTAAATGTGATATTAACCTTTAAATACTCGTGTAAACGTAACTTAGACCCAAACTCAGCACGTGTGGACGCATAGAGAATTATTCTTCCTAGAATCCTGTGGTTACCGAAGAAGAGGATAACACTTTTGGAGGGAATTTGTGAAGGAAAAAGTGGGTCTATGTGAGGCTTCTCTTCTTTACCCGACGTGCCCGAGGGAGCGCCCAATCAAGACTCTTGAGAAAACATTGCAAGTATTGCGCGATCTTTGCCGGCTTTTCTTCAAAGAAAATACTGGACACTCGGGCTGGAAATCGAGTCGAAACTTTTTCATTTTCTCGACTTGACGGTTTGTGGATGTCTCTGGAAAATACTCTAGAGTGATTGCTGTTATATCTAATGAAGAAAAGCCTTTAAATGAAGAAGGAAGTTTTCTGCAATTTAAATTATGATCATTTGAAGACTGGCTCACAAGATGGTTCTCGTTATGAGAAAATATAGATGACATTTGTTGTCAGAACATATCAGACATGTTGTCCTCATCTCTTTCATACTCTTTTAAAGTCTGTGCACAATGCAAGGCGTGTGTGAGAACACTTTAATTGACTAGGCCAACAAACAATACAATGCAAAATGTTGCTGCTGTTTATCTAAGAAAAATGAAATACTATCTGAACAAATTGAAAGCTACGCAATCCTAGTTGCTACAGAAGCTAACCATAGATAAGTCGCTCAAGTATTAGAAGTTTCCCTGATGTTTCAAACTCATTTGAATGCAAAGTGGCATTGGAATCAGAAGCACGCGTTGGTAATTTTTTCATGCGTACCAAACGAAAACAAATTCACGTCAATTTCTAAAACCTCAAAGGGTAACAAAATTCGCGACAGATGTTCAAAACATCATCGTTGAAGACCCAGTGAAATCAACGAGATTTATCGCCGAAAAACTTGAGGTGTCAGTGTGAACTACCAGAATAATATAGTGGGGCTCCATGAAATTCGATGCAGATCCTTCTTTCTCATATGAGACCAAACTTGCTGCAAAATTATATCATAACGACTATTTAACAATTTACAAACTCTCCTACAATTGCCTTGTTATGGTTTCTCTCTGACACAAAACTTTGGCTAGGATTAAAAGTTTTAGAAAAAAAATTAAACAGTGGTTACGGACAAATCAATCTGATTTACTGAGGTACTGATATCAAAATAAACTGTTGGTTGTGATTTTAGGAGTCCTGAGTTACGAAGGACTGGTGATGCCTCTTCACTTTTTTCCCTCAGAGTCGTAGAATTGAAACTTCTATTCTCATTGATGGCTTTGGAGCGATGAGGTAAGACGTGGAAGGCCATACGTATTTCAGCAAGACTCAGCACCATCTCACACGCTCCTTAAAATCGAATTATCCACTATTTAATAATAATAATAATACACAGTTGTTGCTTGCATGGTTGGTTGGTCCGTCTCTCTGTCACGTTCTTAAGGATGCATAATGGCCGTATCTGTGATATGAGTTTCGCCAATGGATATACTTGTTTCCCACTCACGTCTGGAAAATTGATTTCAGGAAAATTTTTAATCCCGTCATTTTTGAAGGAATTTTTAGGCTAGTGGTTCAAAGACATGAAAGCAAACTTCATGAACATGAAACAACAAATAAAGGGCGATTGCTAAAAATGTAAACCTTCTAAAATTGCTACAACCTTTTTCACAGAGGATAGGGAATAAAACCGATAATATTGAAAAGAAGATGAGTTAATTTTTCACTTTATATATATTTCATTTTTATTTTACTTTGCTGGACACTATTTTTAACATTTTCTGTCAACATTTTCCGCTGTGCGTTCAGGAACTTTTCTTCTAGATCTTCCTTCATTAATGTTTCTCACAATAAACTTGGATTGCCACTTTTAGAAGTTCCTCTGAATAGTTATTTTGTTAGGTTTGAATCGGTATTCCAAAAATAATTTATTCGAGTCCCGACTATGGGTCCATTTTTCGTCATTTCTTTGATGATGAACTTGCGTTGTTGAGGTCTGCTGGGCCATATTTGATGATTACAATAATCTTTTCTCTTGCACTCTTGATGTTTATGCGTATTTGGAGAGTATGCTAGAGACGTAGGAAAACATTGAATTTTGTCCATTTGGATATTCTATGATACATTTTCCTCTTTCATATGTTTAAAAAGATATTAGAATTTTTAAAGGTATACATTTTTTGCCATCACCCTGTTTGTGGACTCTATACTCATCAAATATGAATCCCAATAATTTGAACTTCTACGCGTAGAGGACTGTTGAAATGGAAACCACAGTATTCATTACCCACAAAATACTATAGTTTTACTGAAGGCAGCCGTTGTAGAAGTAATGCTCGAAACGAATAAGGATCAGGTAATGTGTGAAGGTAGAATGGCTACCTATAAACGTTTTACCTTTTGCAATTATCTAAAGCAGTATCCCTGATTTAGAATGGAAGCTGATTTGCAGAAACTGTTTCTCATAACCCTACGTAACCATGTACATTCAGTTTGAAACCTAATACGGAACATAATGGAAGCATTACTTGAGAAATCTCACTGTACGAAAATTTGGTGTGAATGACACGATAAGTATCCTATATACTAGATGTAAGCCGTCGTTTATGAAGAGCGTTGTAGTTTTTTGTTTTTCAAAACTTTTTCTCATAGGTAAAGAACCAAATTGTTACTGGTACAGGAGGATGCTTCACTCCACAAAGATGAATTTTTCTAATTCCTCTGAAAAAGCACACAAATTCAAATTCTGACATATTTATTTCGGACATTTTCTATGGCACACTGCACAAGGACGTCAATAAGGCAACAGCATACATACCAAAGATTAATAATGTTCTTTGCTTCTTCCCAAAACAAGATATGAGGAAAGACACAATCCGGTGGCATACAGAAGAGTAATTAAAGAATCTTCGAAACTTCCAAAAAAACTACGTACTTCTGCTGGCAGCATGATGCATGATTGTCTTCAGTATTTTCTGGCCATGAATATAATGTAATTAAGAATCGAATTCCTCCTCTAATATCTTTTACTTTCACCGAAAAATAGCAAATGTTCAGAAGATACTAGCTATTTTTTCCTGTGAGTCTAAATCGTAATATTGAAGTATTTACATACAAATAACAGTTTCACGAAGCCAGAAAAAAACAACTAGTGTATAGTATGCTAATAATACTCAAGATCATAGCATGAATGTCGTAACTATGTAGAAAATGTTAGATGCTTGTGCTCGAACTCTTGGCTATTCATAAGTCGTTATTCTGTCATACAAGCAGCGTTTTATTTTTTCTCAGCTCCGTTTTATTCGAGACTAGATGAAAGAAAATAATATCGTTCTCAACTTTCCCCTATAATTTTTTTGAATTATTTATTTTTAGCTACGACACCAGTAGGCAACATGTATAATCTACGAGATGATCTTAATTATTCGTCCTTCCATGCTCAAACTTGTTCCTAAGCATTTTGAATAATACTTTGTGATGAAAATGGCCGTATGGATTACCTGAGCAGTATTTTCACGTAATACAAATGTATGTAATATGACTTAATCCAAAACCGGTCAGAAATTTAAGAAACCTCAACTCCTGAGCACAAACAATATTACACACTGCCGAACAAGGCCTCAACGATCAAATAAAGCCTCTCAGTAAATTCGAATGTGTGAAGCGCCAGTGTCGAAGGAGGGCATCCGTTCAGGACTGAACGGATGCCCCCCTCCGAACACGATGCACATAGCTTTTGAAAAATTAGTTCATGGCCGAGTTCAATCTTTGCAGGAAGTGGTCCGTCAGCGTTGGGTTCCGACGAGAGGTGAACCAAGGGGACGAAGATATGTCCCGGGGCAGCACGCTGTTGCTTCAACGTAAAGCTGTTCATGTAATATGTGGCGATTAAAATCAGGACAAGTTTCATTTTGAGATTTTAATTCGCGCGAAGGATGTCAATATTGGAACACCGTTTTATATTTCGCTGTTAGAGCTCGTGACTAGCTGACCGTGTTTTTCAATTAAAATGCTTCTTTTTTTTGTTCGCTTCTGCAGTAATAAAATGAAAGTTGTTGTAAGTGAAAATAGCGCAAGGTATCATCGATCTTAAATGACTTTTTTTTGTTAAGGACCTTCTTAAAAACTTTAAGCCCACGGGCAACAACAAGCATACAAGTTTAATAAGACGTTCTTTGTTTCAGAGGAGACAGAAACAGATTCAAATGAGTTTCCATTTTTAAGCATAACTGAAATCATAAAAAACTTTATCCCGTTTCATGTCGTTTTTCCTGTGGCAAACATGAAATCGAACCTGCAAGATTCGCAGTACGGTCAGGTATGGTCAGCATCTTGACGACCACTGCATCAATCTAAATTGTTATTCTGAGCAGCATCTTCGCACTCCCCATCGTCCGGGTATTAGCGCGCTGCCGGCTCTGGATTTTCCGCGGCCCTGGAACCTCGATCTTCTTCCGACTTGCAGAATCTCAGCGAATACCCGGGGATCTCGCCAGTAATGGTCAAATATGTGCGGGAAATTTTCATGCATCGCTTATGGGATGAGACCATAAATTCCAGCAACGCCTTGGCATTTCAAGCTGGCAATAATTGGCAATAAATCGGCACGGTGGCAATGGTCGCCAGCCTGCTCTGAGGTAGGCAATGGTCCGGGCGCAAGATATTCCATGCTTCGATACTGCTGTATTTCATGAGCTGCAATAAAGAATACGCTGTGGGGATCCAGGTTTATACCTGATGGCCTTCCCTACCGTCCGGCTGAGCTTCCTGAGGAAGTATTGGGTTGTGTAAATGTGGCATGCAAGTATTCTAGGCTCACGATGTAATTTTTTGTATGTTTAGAGTTCTACGTTTGAATGAAATTCTCGTGCCTACCTATGGTCGTAAACGAAACTTTCCATTTTTGGTTTGAATTCAGAGCTCAATGGCGAACAATAATGAGCCTTTTGCCTTACTTGCTACCTTTAAGATGGAATGATTATCATTTTTGTTTTGGGGTAATAACAGCGGAAGTTGATGTTCAATACTTTGTGTTATATTCAATGGAATGCATCCTTTGGACAGGAATTTGAATTTCTGTGCGGTTGAATCCATATGTTATTGTAAGATAAAGAAATGAAGCACAAAATATAAATAAACTAGTGCGCACGGCCCGACAAAAATGACGGGATTCAATGCCTCTCTTGAACAAATTTCCCAGACGTGAATGACTGACAAATATTTTTATTATAACAGTACCCGTGATAAAAAAATTTAATTGTACCTGCGCACTGGTAAAACTCGTATCACAGATACGGTCATTTAACTATCCACATGAGCGTGACAGAGAAATGGAAGAAGTAGACTCCAAACAAATAAACCAAGGGTATTATTAGGTAGTAGCAGGACCCGTGAAAATTCCACTGACAATGTCATCGTTGAGCTACTCGTAGGTGGACTCGAGAAAGAATTTGGTCAACATTACCTAACCTATGCTACCCTAACATATCATAACCTTTCCTATCCTAACCTATTCTAACCAAAGCTATTCTGATAAAATGTCAAACATATCAATGCATCTAAGGCCCATCTTTCAATGTTACACTGAGAAATTCGATATCCATGATACCGCACACTCAGACATCCTATGTTTCTTAAGAAGCGGACACCAAACAAATATATAAATATACACACAACGGGTTTATTAGGTTAGATGTTAAGATGCAATACTGATGCTTGCCCTACAACTACCCGAGCAGTGACATAACTCTTATGGGAATGGCCGTTTCTGAATCCAACATATCAGTTCTTGTAAACAAAGATCAATATAAATAAAAAACGTCAAAGAAACAGATGAAAAATTGATCAGACATTCCAACTTTTGTTGTAGTTTTACTGAAGAGAGTTATACATACAAACGTAACTTTGTATCGAGATCGGTCGTTCCTGACAATGATTTGAGCTTTTGAAGCCAACTATAACCAGGAAAATATTTCATGTGAACTCACTGAAACGTTAGTTTCAATTCGAAATCCTAATTCCATAAAATAATTGTGCATCAATTCTGGCTACCTGAGGACAACTTCATCATGCATGACTGTACGATTTTCAGGTCTATTTTACAAAAACGAAATTCAGTTTCACCCTAACGAAAAAACAATTTCCCCGTAACATAATTCAATTTTACACAAACGAAATTCCACTTGACACTAACGAAAAGACAATTTCACACGAGCAAAAAATTAATTTCACACAAAAATAATTTATTTCACATAAATTATAGTTAAAATATTTGCAAACGTATTTCACCGTTCCAAAAAAGATTTATTGTTCTATTTTCCTTTGAAGTTTTCCCCACATGAAGAAAGACCTCGTAAGGAAATAAAACAAGATAGCTGCAAACCTCAGGAAAAGATTTTGTGAAGACTTCAATTAAGAAAAGAATTGGTGAGAACTTTGTAAAAAAAATTGATGATTAATGTTTGCATAGCTCGTGATTGTATACGAATTGACCAACGTGAGGTAAATAAAAAGGGTAGATCGAAGACCCGAAGGACAGAAGAGATGATCATCGGCCATATTGAGAAATATCCATCATCAACTCCTGTGGAGCTCACCACAATTGTGATGAGTAGATTCATTGTATCTGTATATGCTGCCACGATAAAGAACTGGTTGAATGGTCAACTGACTTCTTTGAAAAACATGCGTCCAGTGATTTACAATGTCAATGCTCCCGATGACAAAATTAGAGGAGCACAATCCTCAGCCAATTTGTTTCAAGCTCGAACAAATGAAAGAACGTTAATTTGAATTGGTGAAAGAAATTCAATCCATATTTTCGTCCGAAAGAAGTTTTAAATTTTATGCAAGATCATCAGTAGTGGTACCTAGCAGCAAAGATGCAAATCTGCACTGCATTACAGCAATAACTGATTCAAGAATGCTTCATCTCACAATACGACGAGCAGCCTTCAAATTTGAAAATTTCAATGAGTGGATTAAACAACTCATCGAGATATGTACAATTCAAGGGAGTGAGAAGCCAACATTGATAATTGACCAAGCTCCCTGCAATGCACGCTTGGACTCAGTTGCAGAAGAACGCTGAACTGTGCAATTGCTTCGCCTTGCTCCGTATCCTTACCTTTTAAATTTAATAGAAGTTGTTTGAAGTGTTCTCAAAAGCAACAGTAAGCAAAAAATGCACCAGCGGATGCGTGAAATTCTGGAAATACAGCGTGCTGGAGGGATTGGAATTGCAGGACAACGCATGTGCATACATGAAGAAATTGCGGCAGCGGCAATTAGGAAAGTATCTGTAAGGATCCTTGCAAAATTTGCAAGCCGTGTAGAAAAATATTATGCAACAGTAGTGTGCCAGTATGATTTGAATTATTGAATTATTGATTATTAAATTATTCTTGAATTAAATGTATTTTAAATTTCAGACCTATAACTTAAATTTCCTACCGTAAACGAAAGATTGAGTTTAGGTAATCATTAATACCGTAAATTGAATCTTTTTAGGGATAATTCTTTAGAGTAATATGTAAAGTGAAGAATAGTTTTATGAATCATTTGAATTCATAATATTTATAGTTCCTTACAGATGGCAGTGATTGTGAACAAGAAAATGTGTTTTTGGCGTGTATTTTTTAGTATCATTAAAAGATACTGTAAAAGTCCTACAAAAGAGATTTCACGCTTCAACTGGATACATTATACATAATTCATGGAAATCATCAATGGGGATAAAATATTAATGTAAATGTTTTTTTATTTGTTTTTTAAACAAGATATCCATGTAAAAGCTTAATCATTATTATATGTCCTAAAATATTTCTATTTTTGTATTCTTATTGTTTTCTAGAAGTCGTTACTTTAACTCCAGAGAGTGAAGGCTTTGGTATCTATCTTAATAAAGCAGAATGCCAATTTCAATGTCAACGTTTTAAACTCGGCACTCCATTAACCGATCTTTATTAACGCATAAATAATTTTATTTTCTAATGACAGACTTAACTAAGCAAACGTGACTATGCATATATATTGGCAAAATAATGTGCAGGGTGCTTCAGAACAAGAGGTACAAAATTGAAAACAAGTAGAAAACGGTCAAATCAACACTTTTTTATTCGTTGAAATTTATATGAAAAAATGGGGTTTTTGAGATATTAGCTGTTTATTGTTTCAAAGGATGAAATTCAATGACGCAATTACTGGCAATATTTATTTGAAACTTACTTTACAAAAATTGTTTAAAATGTGTTCCACCTACATCAGTACACTTTTTAAATCTTAGCCTCAACGACTGCCGGGTTTTAGGAAACACGTCTGGCATTTCAGAAATCTCACCAGCAGCCCCTGCATTTCTGTCTACGAGATCTTCCTCAGGTTCAATAGGTGTAGCATGAACAAGGCTCTTCATGTGTACGAAATTTTCTTCCAAATGTCCCTAAAACTAAATTTTATTACTGTAAACTCTCATAGGATATGTGTTTGTAACGAAATTTTAAATAAATATGTCGAGTAATTGTGTACTTATATTTCTTATTTAAAAATAATAAACAGATAATATCTCAAAAACCCGATTTTTTCAGAAAGCTGCATAAAAGAAAATGTTTATTTGGCCATTTCTCCTTGATGTACAATTTTATACCTCTTGTTCTGAAACACCCTGTATATATAACATATAAAAGTGGGATAGGTTTTTCAGAAGTGCAATATAATACTATTGAGTGAAGTTGATTTTTTCTTTGTGTAAAATCGAATTTTCGTTAGTGTGAAGTTGAATTACGTTAGTGTGAAATGGTGTTTCACTCGCACGAAATTGTCTTTTTGTGAAATTTTGTTATCATTCGTGTGAAATTGATTTTCGTTTGTTTGAAATTGTGTTTTTATTCGTATGAAATTGATTTTCGTTTGTGTGAAATTGTGTTTTCATTCGTATGAAATTGATTTTCGTTTGTGTGAAATTGTGTTTTCATTCGTAGGAAATTGATTTTCGTTTGTGTGAAATTGTGTTTTCATTCGTAGGAAATTGATTTTCGTTTGCGTGAAATTGTGTTTTCATTCGTAGGAAATTGATTTTCGTTTGCGTGAAATTGTGTTTTCATTCGTATGAAATTCATTTTCGTTTGTGTGAAACTGTGTTTTCATTCGTATGAAATTGATTTTCGTTTGTGTAAAATTGTGTTTTCATTCGTATGAAATTCATTTTCGTTTGTGTGACACTGTGTTTTCATTCGTATGAAATTGATTTTCGCTGGTGTGAAATAGCGTTTTCATTCGTTTGAAATTGAATTTCGTTTGTGTGAAATTGTGTTTTTATTCGTATGAAATTCATTTTCGTTTGTGTGAAACTGTGTTTTCATTCGTATGAAACTGTGTTTTCATTCGTATGAAATTGTGTTTTCATTCGTGTGAAAATGTGTTTTCATTCGTTTGAATTTGATTTTAGTTTGTGTAAAATTATGTTTTCATTCGTATGAAATAGAATTTGGTTTGTGTGAAATTGTGTTTTCATTCGTATGAAATAGAATTTGGTTTGTGTGAAATTGTGTTTTCATTCATGTGAAACTGAATTTCGCAGAGCATAGGAATGTGCAACAGCAAACTGAGAATGTGCTCCTCAGATTGTTCCTGCTATATCTTCAGTTTTATGTAAAAAACTCATTCAGACTCCTCGACAGGAAAATCAAGGGAAAAACAGAAAAAGTTAATGGCAACATTAGTGAATAATAAACAACATCCTTCGTCTCCACCTTGCATTCATGGGAGGTGTGGGGGAGTGTGAGCAGCGGAAGATAAATCGCAGCCCTCACACACCAGCTCAAGGACTGGCCTTCTCAAGAAGCACCTTGGATATTGGATAATAATATAAATAATTGTGGGATGGGGGAGAAAATTGCAATAATATCATGGGATGAGTCTAGTTTACCGCCCATAACTGTCTGAGTGATACTTCGAGGCCTGTAAGTTGGTGCGGTGAGCAGGACATGGCTGGCACCGTGCACGGCTGGGCATTTGAACACGAGGGTCAGGAGCGCAGTTCATTGAAGATGTGCGAGAAGGGTGCAAAGTGTTATTCTAGCAAATTCAGGTTTAATTACCTTATTTAAAATAATTTTGTCTTTGTATTAATTATTTGTATTAATTATTAACATGTATTAACTCTTCGCATCCGAATCATTGAATCCCTTCATAGCGTATCTGATATTTACGATCTCGATACCTTTTATTTTTGTAATATATATTTTTGTTACTGGATAGTTATAAATATAATAACGAGATGTTTAGGCGTTCGTATTATTTACAAATATTTAAAAAATTTTCTTCTCAGTAGATTTTTAAAATTGTATATTTTTCGTTGTACACTGCATTTTATAAAGCATCCTTATCTTAGCTCATCGTATTCGGTGCGTGTTCCACTATGTGAGGTATAAATGAAGATGAACTCCAATTATGACACCAATTATGAGAGATTTTCAACATAGAAAGAGCCTTCAAAATAAAATAAAGGGATGAGGTCGTAGTGAATTTTAACGAAGATTTCGTTGTATAATTTTGCTGATGGTATGGCTGAAAAGTGATCAAAGTGAATTCAGATAACAGCATGGAAATCCTCAGTCTTTGAAATTGACGGTTTTGAAAGCTACAGGATTAATATCCAAAGAATTTTAGGATTATCGATGTCTACAAGTCCCTAAAATTTCGCACCGTTGTCTACAACTCCATACAATTTCTCACATATGTCATATGAAAATAGGTGTCGTTCGGATTGAAACTAAATATTATTGACAAGTGATATCAGGTGAGGACAAAATTAACCTTCACAGTCTCGAAGAAAAACTAAAAAGTTCAAAAACTTCTACATTTAACACAAGAAAGTCGGTTAATTGCTTGCTTGCTTGCTTGCTTGCTTGTTTGATTTCTTGTTCTCGAAATTTCCTTCAAACTGGGCAAATGAGAGTTAGATAATGCAACTGTTAATTTGTATTTATCGAATTGCAGTTCTGTAAGCCGCTTGCTACTTGATGACTGCAGTTTGCATTAACCTCGAGTAGGGCGAATTTGTTTTGGAATAGTACTCTCACACGTTGTACTTCATCTGAGAAGCATGACAACTACAACGCTATCATTGTGTCAGCTTAGAGACGATATGTTTGTATTTTACTGACCATAGAATTCATGTCCAATCTTTCCAGCAGTTATCAACCTTCACCAATGGACTAATATGGCTAAAATAAGAATTTTAATGCTGTAACTGCAATGTTGTAACTAATATCAAGAACTAATGCAGTTAAAAAGAAGCTTTCACAACTGGAACAAGTTATGTGAAAATGATACTCCTAATATATGTAGACGTCAGAGTTTAAAGGAAGCGTGTCCCATCGTAGCTGGAATTTAATAAAATGAATTTCGAGTTATTTATAATTCGATTTATTTCGAGATATTTGCAATTCGAGTTATTTCGAGTTATTTACAATTCGAAAAAGTATTTTACACAGCCCTCAAATTTTGTATTAAAAAAGTTGTGCATAGCTAAGCGTTTTAGAACTACAGGAGACGCTTTCAGAGCAAAATTCCTTGCCTCCAGCATTCTACAGTCAGCTCCAGCCCTTGAAATCCTTTAAAACTCACACCTTGGCAGGCACGCTTGTAAATCAGGGAGAACATAGGAACTGCCCACCGTCTTCACCTAGAAATTAAACCATGGCTTCCATTTTTACGGAATTAAGCTTCGTAAATAGAAGTCCAATTAACTCTGCATGCTGCAGCGCCTCGGAGCGTGGGAACATTTTGCTATTTCGCGTATTTGCTCAAAGGGAGGACTCTCGCCGGGTTTCTACGTTTTAGAATTCATGTGTAACGAATTAAAATAAAATTGACCTGACCGAAGAATGTTTACAATTGATATACCGCGAAGAATATATTCTAAAGTCAAAGCTAGTAGAACTAGTATATAAACGACTGTTTGATAAGAGATCCTTTTTTCATAGGACAGCTGCGACAGCATGAAAAAGGACCTAGAAAGAGAATGAGTGCAAATTGTAAACAAGTGTCTGGTAAGCCCGATCTAGATTCAAAATACTAAACTGAATTTTTCTTATCATCGTAGCCTAAAATTTATGATTTCTGTCCAAATCTGAAGCAACGCATTCTAATTCACATTATGGCTGGGAAAAAAATCATCACTGCAGTTCTGGTTCGAGTTATTCCTCAGGTGAGACGCAACTTATGCGGGTGGAAAACTGTTATTCAACCAATACAGCACATGATTCTGGATATAAATAGTTCAAAAAACAGGGAATAATTATTGTAAGATTAAGTTGAAGCTTGCGTAAAGGGGATTTTGTTTAACTCAAAGGTGAGCTGTGTATAAAAAGCCATTGATAAAACGTCACCCTGAGTGCGATTTGTATACAAAATGCACATATTAAAATTCAAATTGAACACGGTTAAGGTACAAATATGATAGATTGCAGTGTTACAGGGCGTTAAAATAAGATTTTTAAAACGATTTACCTTTCATAAAGACATAAGGCAACCAGTTTTATTCATTAAATCTACACCCATGTTGATCGAGGATGAACTTATAGAATGTAGCTTAGATGGATTCCATGTAATTAAATCAATGAAAATACAAATAAATTGAAATTAATTGAAATCTTTCGTTGCTGTCAGGGATACTCGCATGATGCAAAATGCGTATTACTTTCACAACAATTTAGGACTGTAGTGAAAATACAATACTGCTTTCTTTCTAATCAAATTGACAAATTATTAGCAAAATTTTTCTCGAGCTTATTCATTAAAAACATACTTTGGGCCAATAGTTAAATTTTTAAGTAGTTAACTTCTATTTTTAAGCAGTCCCAAACGTGACGTAGTATTTTCTAGATTTTATTTTCGGTCGGATCAGGAAAAAGTTATGCATTCGCATCCTGCGCTACTCCATCATAATGGAAGCTACTTTAGTGTTACCAGCAGCTGCCAAGTTTCGGAGCTGAATAATGGAAGCCAGTAAACTGGAAACTGGTTCTACAGAGTTATTGGCTTTCTACGAGATAAATGATACCTTCGAATTCTGAAATTCGAGCGGCAAATTGATGCTCCGTTACGTATGATTTTAACTTGAATTTGGCATTTTTGCATCTAAAGCTAATAATCGTATCACTAATTTATTGAAAGAAAATAGTTTTCATAAGCGTATACTTGATATCTCCAGAGGTGGTTAACGTGAAATGCTTTCACTGCGAGGGTATCCATTAACATTACCTTTGTGCGCGAAGTTGAACCAGCCGTTACTTTCATGAGCTCCGAATCGAATTCTTATGTACATATATTTAATTTTTTTCGTTTGCAGTTCCTGTAACTAAGGGTATACATAACTCTCGATGTTCTTTGTGACTTCATGCTCAATCTCCCACAACTCTCAACGAAAATCATTCCACCTTTTCTATCATTTAACATTCTTTTTGAAGTCCCGCTCCCTAAATCTTAAAAAATCTAGAAATTACTTTCCCTTTCATCCACTACATTATAAAGCAGGCAGTCAATTTTAGAATGTAGTTTCCCATCGCCATGTTTGAAGCCATAAACTCCGTAGAAGAGATTCCGTCTGTTGACTCGGAATTTTTAGGTGCAGCACTGAAGGAAATAAAGCAACAGGAAGTGCCCTGTGAGCGCTCTGTAAACATACTTCGTGTGGGAACGACGTGTCCCAAGAGTGACTTAAGGGAGCAAATTCTCGTGACTTACACGCTGTAATATTGGTACTTGGATTAGCTAATACAACATCCACTGAGAGACGGAGTGAAAAATTGTAGCTGAAAAAACTGCAAAAAAAATTTTACAGTAGGAGCGCATCATGATGGTTTATTTAGTTTACCAGTTTCAACTTCTGCCTAACGTTTTGGCAGATGTCGTTGCATTGTGAAAGCTTTGAAACTGATGGAAATTAAGCCCACGGTAATGAAAGGTACTTTCCATCAGTTGAAATTTGTGTTTTACTTCTACGAGAGTGTATATTATTACACTTTGATCGAAAGAAGGCTCGAGTTCGACTCCGGTACCCGTGGGTACGAAGAACTTTATCAGCGGAAGCAGCTTCTCTAGTCATGATAGAAAACGGAAAAGACAAATATAGAAAGGGTATGAGTAACATCAATTCAATGAGCTTTTATTTCAGTCGCTTTGTCGTGCGTTGAAGAGCTGAATGAACATGATTACAACACCAATGCTGATTTAAATGAACGTATCAATTTCAACATTTTCGTCCCTTGACAGGTTGGCCATCAGTTCCCCATACATTTTGTACTTGAAAATGCGGTCCCTGCGTAGCTCCTGACAACACACTTCAACAATCAAGGAAGTCACGACACAAAGACGGAGCGGCGACAAAGCTGTAGGATGAGATGAAGTATTTCATTGTTAATGACACTCGTCCAAGGTGCAACAGAAGTCCGTCGCTGGGGGAAGTGCTGCAGGAGCTGAGCTCGACTTACTGAGAATTTTACAGCACTAATGTCGGGAAGCCGGTCTTACCGTTCATCATTTATATTGGGCAAAATTGTTGTGGAAAAATTTTGCGGCCCCAATATCTAGCACTCCAGAGCCATTTTAACTGAAACGCCATCGTTCACTATACATTTATTTTTTACGACCAGCTTTGAGGGTAGATTTTCACGTAGAAAAGGTTAATTTTTTGGTAAAAATAGTTTCTAAACTCAGTACAGTCGCAAAAGTTTCTCCATCGACATCAGCGTCAAAATAATCGTTCACAATTTGCACAGTTATGTTTAGGGATAACTGTTGGTATTGCATGGAGAAACATTTTATCATTCTAAAACATTTATCATTCTATTTTCATTATCGGATGCACAAAGTGCAAAGTTTTATTAGTTACAGCACAAAATACAGAGCACTAAGTATTATCGACAGCATAAGACTATCAAAAGAGGTGCAATAATGCTGTCATCAATAGTGTTAACATTAAAATCCTCACAGCAATTCAACGTTTAAATAAATCAGAAAACATTGACTGAAATTGGTCTAAAGACTGAAATTGGTGAGCGAGAGTTGCCGCGTAGTCGCACATTTAAAAGTCGGACACGAAATATTTTAACGACGTGGAATGCTGTTGCGATTAGCTTCCCTATCCCGCTTTTTAAGAGGATATCGAGGGAAATTTTGCAAATGTTCACTGCAGTCCGAAGACCAGCTCAGAGGATCAGTGCTCGGATTATATTTCTAGATGCCATAGCGAACAGCTGGCGGCGAAAGTTTTCCTGAGCCGACCTAGAAGATCTTGGCTACCACTGTTGGCTGTGATAACTTAAACTGTTTTGCTAATCCGGCTCCTGATATCTTATAAATAAACAACTAATGACAGCATACATTAAGCTATCGATGCCACTACTGTACTGTTTCAAGGGCGGTTTCAATCCAGACAAGCAGAAACACTTATCGCTTACGAACGGCAGTTTTTCGGCATGAATTTCAGGTTGTTCACTACTGAACTTGTACGACTGTTTAGTGCATGACGGAAAACTTTTAAAGTTAAGGCATCTCTCAAAATAGCAAAAATGAAACGAGTACACTATTCGTTTAGCCCTCGTTGATGTCAATCTATCCCTTAGCTTGTTTTTTGGAAGCGCTTTTAATTGGCAACTGTCTTGATGATTGTTTCACTTTCATGCTGTCCCGATTCATTCAAGTGAAAGTATGTAAATTAAACTGCGGCTCCGGAGACTAAAGCACTTGCACAAGTTCATAGTGTATTATATTTTCAATCCCTATGCATCCCGAAACTATCAGTATTTTGTGAACCTAAACGTGGGCTGAGGGTTTCCGCAATCCACGCAATATCTGTCGAAATTCATTTTTGCAACACGATATTCCTTGTATGCTTTCACGACCGTGTTGGAAGGCGCGTCACAATCTCTAAATGAATACTGCAGGTTCAAATCGCGTGCGCGTGGTATATTCCGCTACCCGTATCGCAAGAGTGACTCGGAGAATACAAATGTAGATTTGCTGATGTTTATCTATGGAATTATGATATTTTTTCGAAAATCTATCTCAAAAAAACAAACTATAATTTTTTTTAGAACAACTCAGTCTAACTTCAAGTCTGATATAGGGGTGTTATAAGTTATTTTCATTAATAATCCATCCAATATACGGGATTTAATGAAAATTGTTGACAATCTTACTTCAAATTTAAGCTGGAATATTTTTTCCAGTCCATTAGTAAAACTGACTTTTTTACATTGTAACTTGTAGCATTACTCGGCATTTCTGCAGCCAAACTGCGGCTCGAGGTTCACCGTCCACCTCGATTGAAGCGAGTTGTCTGCGTTTAGTAATCCTCGGGAACGCCTCCGAGAAACTTTGGTAATCCGACGGATTGACAAACGGTTCGCCATCTGCGCTGCCAACTTTTGAGGGCTGAGCGCAAATTTCTGTGACGGAAGCTTGGCTTCCAAGTTCAACTTTGACTAACTTTGATAAATGTTAATTGATTCATTTGCATCATAAGGAAAATTCACCGTACGAGTCCGCCGTGCTTTGACACGAATTTACTTTAAAAGTGACCCGACTGCAGCAAGGAGTGGGAATAGGCTGACTAACTGGAGTGATAATCGGAAGTCGTGCCGTCACTGATATCAATTTGCGCTTATACGACGCCGGTGAATTGTGACTTAACTGTTGAAATGGACGAAGAATTTATCACATTGAAATGAACTACAAAAGAAGTTGCAGATGTCATTATTAAGGTAAGAAGATGAATTATTCAATTATTATCTGTGCATACAACTGGGATGAAAAAAAAATCAGTAGTATCTCTCTAAGAATAAATCAAGTAAAACGTGATAGATTTCAATAATAAAATGTCATCAGCATATTAAAAGGTTAATTATGATATATGTTTGACTGAAATGAGTTTAGAAAATATCAGCACTTTTTTCAAAGGTAATTGTTTATCATAAATTTTCATTAAAAGTATTCCAATAGCGTGAGAAAGACGCTGACTCACCAATCAAAACAAACCGATCCTCAATTTTCCAAATTGCCCAGAACCCAAATTTACAGCTACTGTATTTCAATTCCCAGAATGACTTGCAGGAAGCACTTTTAAAGTAAAAAATGAGGTAGCATCCATTCTCTGCGGTAAATTCATTGTCACAATCACACTCTTGGAATTCCTTGCACGGTTGGAATGAAAATCTTAATCCAATGTATCGCAGAAACTTTGCATGATACTCTCAACAGCACACAGCAAAGGCGCTCCTTTATTTGCAATTGAATTACTGAACCGAAATTCAATTTTCTCGCTCCTACTAAAGAAAACTGAGGAGTGAAGGCAATTTTCACGGTCGTCTTGCGTTGGCTGTTCTTAAGACAAATGCCTGCGATTCGTTTGGTGCGTCGTGTTTGTACATGATCAGCTACGACGTGAACAAGGGAAAAGGGCCAGTGAAAAAAAAGAAAAGTCGTACTGGACAGAGGGAATTCTAAAAGCTTTGTATGTATACTTTCATGGCTGGTGTACGTCAACTAAATTTATTTGTTTATCGATTTCCTTTTCAATGAATGCAGTTAAACTATAATTCCACATAGACTATTTCAAGCTCAGGTACTGCTTTTAAGTAGTAATTGCAGCCTTTAATAGTTTCACTTGTTTAGTTTCAGCCTAACTGCGCACAAACCACTTGTTTTATATTCGAATGCTACAGTTACGTCCTCACTAGAAACGGCGTCACATCATTACGCAATCTCTTCAATATTATTGTGTGTGACGTATTTTATTTTCCTGCAGTGCGATGAAATGGTCCATGTAGAAATACATCTTTTATTTAAACGTTATACTGCACCGAAATGTAACGCGATGGCTTTAACTGTGAACTATATGAAATCAGACTTGAAGTTAATGTTAAAACCAGTATTCCCTAAAAAACATTGAAAAACACTTTCTTGCACATGTCATGCCTTCTCTTACGTCATTGTGAACTCATCATCGTCGTCATGCAAAATTCTCCCGAGCAACTGAAACGTAAAAGAATAAAATTAGTTTGCGTCTGAATCGGCCCGTATACTACATTTAACGCTCAGATTTTCACAAATTAAGTATCAGATTCTCCTTGGTTTGCCTGTTCAGACGTTACACAATTAAAATTGGGCGGAAAGCTCATTCAAATGAAGCACAAGCACAAACCCGAAGGCCTTTTAATGGAAATGCATGGGACTCAGTCAGAAGCCCTAATCCTCGGATGATTGCAGGCACAATAGGTGGAGACATCATTCACTGAAAATCATAGTCCACAGTGAGGCAAAAAATTTTTTTCCAGCAAAGTTTTCAGGTGACGGGAAGTCTTGCTACCTCAAATTTGAGGCTATTAATTGTAGATGTCGGTCTTCCGATCAACTTCGCCGTCCACTCCCTCTTCTACGGGCTGTCTACCCGGAATTAGGCAATCAAATTATCAAATTATTGTTTTAAGCTTCCTCAATGTTGAAATTTGTCAGTAGTGGAAAATTGCATATACGAGGTAGATTCATGAACGCAAAATAATTCATGCAATCCTTGACTTGAAAAGCGTGAAAATGAGTAAATAATGACGACTTAACACAACAATTAAAAGCATTAAGATCAACATGAGGGGATATTTTGAAGTATAATCCTAGAGCAAAATTGTTTCCTCTCTGAAAGTGAGAGACGTGGTTTTGATAACAATATACGTTCTGCAGAGGCTCATGCAACAGGCACAAAAAAGGGTTACATTTCATTATCTCTGCGATTCAGAGTCTCAACAGTCACTGCAAATCCACCAGGAAGTTTGTTCAGCTACCGCGCTTCATAAACGGAACTTTGTTCCTTTAGAAAAGAGAGTACGTTACAATAAATAGGACCAGTGTTTACCAAAAATTTCGTATTCAGAAAGTTACGGCAAAATTGAACACATGGTTATATCAACCGCAGTACTGTTTATTACTTCGTTAACTAGCTGACGTACTTCTGATGTCACTGAAGCTGCGAAATAATTACTGTCAAACAGGACCACACTTTGGGAAATGGACGCATTTAGAAGTTAATGCAAATATGCTGGTGGCTGAGCGTAAAGAATAGACTGTTGAAGCCACTGTGACATTTAATTCTACTGCTTTTACTACTGCCCCTATACACAGACAAAGTAAATAGTGGTGGTAGTTATGGTGGTCCTTTGTTAGTTCTAATACTGATAGTTATTCGACTTTCTTTCTCTCTCCTCCTTCTGCTCCTGGGCCTGCGTGTGACTGATGTGTTGCATGTGGCTTGGGAGTCGAGTAGCACTCCGACAATGGGCTACTCGGTTCATTTCTGTTGTTATTTTCTATTATGAATTGTTTTACTCTCTTCCATTCAACCTATTTTATTCCTTCCGATTTCATTTTGTTACATTCTATTCAGTTTTATTCTACTTCATTTTGTTCTACTATCTTCGTTCTAATTTTGTTTGATATTTGACAGGTGACCACATCCTGATCTCAACAGGCTTTTTATGGTGATCGATGTCGACTTATAAAGTGTTTATTTCAGCAGAGCCAAACATCCACCCGTAACTATAAAATCCATCAGAAATAATGTTTGATAGATTTTAAAAGTTTGTTTACAATAGGTGTGCACTTTTTTAAATTTAGACACAAAAATATCCTAATATTTAACTATGAGTAATATTAGCATTGTGGGCCAAATTTTCTGCGAGATTGTGTCGATCTATCAAGAGATGGACAAAAACTACTGAAAACCAGGTTAATTAGCTTGGGTATTATTTTTATAGCTTAGAATTAAGTAAGTCTGGCTAATTTCAAGCTCAGAGAAAAAACAGCTTATTATACAGTGAGGACTTTTTTTCTTAAGACTTTAATGGTAGTTTAATGCTTATTGTTAGTTTTGTTCTGCCTGTTATTCATGGTAAAGAATAAAGCTTAGAAACTATATTATGTGCAATTTGTTTGTTTTCTTCCGTTATTATTTTTTTACATTTATTTTGCATTTCTCTAATAATTCGTGTGCATGTAAAACGTAAGCCAACTTTCAATCAGAAATGGATGAGGGTATCACAATCATTATCAGATTTGGAATTCCAGAATTTGAAAGATTTGAAACATTTATTTGCAATGAGCATGAACATTCCTACTAGCTAGCCGCAAGAATATGCAAAATATATAACAGTAGACTATAGTGGCATTATTGATCAAATAAGCAACGTTGTGGCTGATCAGGCGATGGACGAATTCATAGGTAACATGAATAATAGCTCATGCACTGCTGTATCTAACTCGTAACTAGTTTAGCTCGTAAGACCGAGTACGTTAATTTCAAACTTAAAAAAAGTACAGTATGACCGTTCAATAAATGTTATTCATTGTAAGTATTTTGTGCATATTTAACTGTACATCTAAGCCCTCACGTGCACCAAACACGTACACTTACACTTATAAGCCTGTAGAACATCTATAACTAGGATTTCATCGAAAACCTTTTTCATGGTGAGGAATGTAGTTCGAGGCTGAAATTTTATTGGATTCTCATTGAGTCCTATTGCTTTCTTTTAATATTTATTTATCCTTCATTTGAAAAGCAATGTGAGATCATACAAGATTCAAGTCTGCATTTGAATGTTGAATTGGAGAAAGCATTGCAAGCATCGTCAGGGGTAAAATTTTTGTATCCGGAACCTGCAGTTGGAAGGTTAAGCATTTGAGAAACATGAGAGTGTAAGTTTGTATCAGTGTCTCGTCAAGTAGTCTTGGCAGTCAGTTTGAGTGTTTATTTTCCGTCCAGCCGAATTTCAAACATCCTGTTGGTTTTGGGTATTTTGTACACGTCTCAGTAGAAAGAGATGATCGATAGTAGTCAGAAATAATACGAGACAAAGTCAGAAGAATATTTAGGCAGCATCAAATCATTTAGATTGAAAAGAACCGTTGGTTTGGGCATTGTAATGTAAGTTGGAGATAGAGTTAATGGCTCCAATGGTTTTACGTTGTATGCCAAAAAAGTTACAACTGTCAGCTGCTGGAAATTTTTCATCGCGAATCATAATTTCAAGGAGCAATATTTTGGCTTTTAAAAAACGAGTACACATTTAGTCGAGTCGAAATTTATGCAGATTTTATTTGCCTCGAGCCAGAGTGAAATCCGTTTAGTTCTCGATATTTGAGATAAAATATTTCCGCGGTTTTAGGGAAATATCTGCTTGCTAATGCGCCGTCATACACAAAAAGTATAAATTTAAAGAGTGATGTTGACGTTATAATTTCGTTTTCCAAAACGAGGAATAAAAGGGGAACAAGAATTGCTTATCAAAGGGCATCATACGTTGGATTTGGCAGCTCTGAGTTTGAACTGCCAAATACTACGTGATGTTTGCGGTGTGTGAGGTAGAATTTGAACCATCCATAAGGAAGGTCACTCACGCACTATCGACATAGTGTAGAGAATAGTATGATGTGGTCTGCATCATCAAATGATTTTATACTGAAGGAAAATCAGAAGTGCTCGATTTCCTACATCAATATTTGAATAGAATAATTCCACGGAATTTGTAATGGCTTGAATTGTTGATTTTTGCGAACGAATGCGAACTGTTTGTCATATTGGTATGAGATAACCTCCGCGCGACCGGAGAGTACATCATTTTCCGAAGTATTTCATTAAATGTTTTTCTATGTCAGTGATATTATACAGGTATTTTTATCGCTCTTGATGACGGATGTTGCTCTGAAAGTTTTCAATGAGTTAGGAAAGTTGAAGAAAACAAAATATTTATAGTAGGAGTAAGAAAAAGGCGAAATCAAAGACGCTACGTATTTAAGCACTACGACGGAGACCGCATTTTTCCACATGATTTATTTTTTTACAGTATAAATTCTTTTGAAACATCAGAAGCATTCACCTTAGCAAAAAGGAATGAGTGATTTGAGTTCAGATTCAGATCTGAAAGGTGGAATGACTATTCAAATCGTTATATATTTTCTTGGCAAAGTTTTTGTATATGCCAACAAAATAAGCATTGAATACGTCCGCGGTGTCTCTCAATAATTTCGACCGCTGTGTTCCATTATCTTGAATATTATTTCAACTTTACTTTGGGTAATACTCTTCGTTTAATATATTGAGTTCAATAAATTGGAAATTTTTTCATTACCCTTCAACTATTTTATATTTTTCAGTGCAACAGCTCTTTTCAAGATGCTCTGATATGGGGAGTGACATTCCAATAAAATTCCGGAACATTTGAACCAAAATTTTTCCTTCGCGGTGAAGCAACTTATATGGCTGTCCTTTTCTAAGTAGGAGACAATTTCTTTCGTGATCCATGGATTTCGCTGGTCTTTTAGTAGAGCTATGCGGAAAGGAATCGGGCAACAGCAGTTAGATATTTTATTTAGGAATGTTGTCATGGCAATGAGGGCTTCATCAATGTCTGTATTATTTCAAATGTAATTTAGATCTGTTTCTGGAAAGAATTCATACATTTTGTCGAGGATCACGCAGTGAATTAATGCAGCAATGCGAAGAGGTCTCAGTTGAGTTAAATTTTTGTTCACAAAATACATTCTATTTTACAAGGAAAATTTGAATATTGTACGATGTATCAGAGGTTAGACTTTTACAACAAATATTAGTAGGATGGAGTTGTAATAACTTTTATATAATAATGAGGCGGTGTAAGCACAAATTCTCGCTGGTTAACTGATACTTCGAGGAGATGGGATTAGGGTTGCATTCAATCGAGGAGGTTAACAGTTGTTTCACTGTTTTCATTTTTAATAAATCTAAATTGAAGTTGCCAAAGATTATTACATCACCATGCACGGTTGATTGAATGACTGGGTTGAATAAGTTTACTATTTAATGAGTACGTGTAAGGTCTCCGAGGGAGGTTTGCATAATGTTAAAATGAAGAAATATTTATTATTCGACTGAGCTGCAGTGAATATGTTAAAATAAGAAAATATTTATGATTCGACTGAGCTTGAGTGAATAAGGTGTTAATACAGTCCATAAACAATTTGCTTGCATTGTACAGATTGAACTTTGTATTAAGGCGATTAGAGATGGATGTATAGAGATTGGAACGAAACGCCGTGCTTATGCATAACTATCAGCTAGCTTTCGATAAATCAGGGTACATGGCGACAATTAAGTTTGGCACTTATACAACGCAATTCATCAATTATTTTAGGCTGCGCCCTGCAGTTTCAGCGCAAGAGGGAAAACTCTTCATATTTTCACACAAAAGGAATTGAAATTTTTTTAATCGTTTCGTATGGGCATAGCTTGATTTGTATATAAAGGATGTACTTAGTTGAAGTGGTTTGAGTTTGCATCAATATTCACGAAGATATCGTTTTTGCTAGCCATTGGTTTGGCTCTAACAGGAAAATTCAATAATAATTAAAACATATTGGTTATAAAAAATGAAAAATAAAATAGATATTAACGTAGGAACAACGTAAATTATTCCGGCTCTATAGGATACTAAGTGCACTAGTGCTGGCTCAATAATTATTGTTCGGTAGCGTTGTTTCTTCGGGTCTCGATAGATCCTTATCCTGGAAAATCAGGCTAGAGTTGTTGTTCCAAAAGCTCTCCGATTTGCTTGATTTTGAAGGCTCTAAAATCTAGACGCCGCCTTGTTTGATGCTGGCGTTCGACAGACTGAGTTTTCCAATTCACGCCTGCTATTTTGGTGATGATTTTGGTTCTCGGATTTTTGTCGGACAGAGACGCGATGAGTCGTATTTTATTGGTAGCTGATAAATCGCTATTTTTTCGAAATTTTTTCTCAGGAGTTTTCTCTCTTTTGTTTACGAGGGTGAATTCTCTACAGTCTTTTCCCTTGAATTCTTGACGTCCGTTCGATGTCCCACAGAAACTTTTCTAACAGGTCTTTGTTTGAAATCATAATAATGGCAATTTACTAAAACAAAAAGAAAGCATTTTTCAGATTCATCTTCTCTGTCATAACGGGCTGAGAGTTTATTTCTATTTCACGTCTTGTAGTCATTGTAGTCAGTTTGAGCACATATTCGCAGTTGAAAGTCACAATTTTCGTTTTAGGCATTTTGGCACATAGAAATCGGTAGTAAAATTACGGTTTCAATTTTTTAGGTTCTTGAGTGAATCATTTGTGTTGGAGGTGTATTCAAAATTGGAGATAGACCTAATAGCCTTTTGTATTTCTTTTTTGTCTGTGCCATGACAGACTTCAATACCTTATTTAGTGTACGGACGGATCAGTGCGCGATAAGATGTAAGACTAGATTAAAAGTTAGTTTAAACTTTCCTAACCTCAACAAAGGTGCTCCCAAAAGACGGCAGAAGTAAATGAAATAATTTTATAAATAAATCATTTTTTAAGAAAATAATTTTAATTTTTTAGTAGGAAATGAAGGGAATGAAGATGTATGCACAATGTATGCACAATGTGCCCTGCTCCTCGTACAAGTGAGGCCAATGATTTTGAATTTTTTTAATTTTATTCCAGGGTTTTATTTCAGCATATACTCATGCCTAATCGTTAACAGTCCCATAATGTAGCAAAATTACGTAGTAGTAAGGTTCAAAAAAACGTGAATTTTCTTGAAAATTTACCAATTTTGTTTTTCCTAATATATGGAACACGTATTTGTGCTGGTTTAAAAGCCGATACGGGCATTGGAACTGATGAAAAAATCGTCTGCAAGGTGTGTGGCATATTTATTTTCAAATATTTTGTTTAATTTTTTTTTAGTATCTAAAAAAATAATTCATTTACCAGATTCAAAATCATTATGATTTTGAAATAAATTAGGAAAACCATCATTCTTTTCCATCAGAGCGGTCTACTAAAAAATGGAAATCGTTGCCAAGCAACTTGCATCACTGTCAACTGTCCACAAATTGATAAAACAATTCAGCAAAACAAAATCCATAGTGCCGAAGACAGACCCTTGCAGGAAAAGATTGTCGTCGGTTCGTCAAGATAGTGCTTTAGTGCGCTACTCGTTATGGGAAAGGACTCCCAGCCGTTCAAAGCTTGTTCTAGAATGGGAGAGGGATGGCGTCCATGCCTCAACGCAAACTATTCAACGTCAACAATTCGACTACGGAGTTGCTTCAAGGAGAGCTGCGAAAGAACCTCTTTTGAAGGCGAAGAACATCAAAGACCGGCTCAATTTTTGCAGGAAGTACCAGCATTGGACAGCTGAACAATGGGGTAAAACAATTTTCTCCGATGAATCTTCATACCCGCTTTTTGATACCTTCTGGAAAAGCCTCATGCGACAAAGAATAGGCTAGAGATTTAACAATGAGTGTGTCGTTCCAACGGTCAAGCATCCTGCCACTCTTCACGTCTGGAGCTGCTTTCCAGGTAAGGGAACTGGAGCACTGTCGATTTTATCCAAAAACACAGCAATGAATTCGGCCTGGTAAATGAAAATCTTAAAAGATCAACTCCTTCCAACGATAGCTGGTCAGTTTCCCGACAAACAGGGGGTGGTTTAACAACATGATGTCGCTCCCTGTCTTACTGCAATTAAAAGTGGCTAAAAAGTTCTTTGATGGCGATGGAGTGAAGATTTTGGGTCCTTGACCTGGAAATTCGGCTGATCTGAATACGATCGAAAGTTTATGGTCGATCATCAAAAGTCGAGTGAACACGAAGAAGCCAACTAATTTTGCGCAACTTGTAGCCTTTATTGTAGAAAAGTAAAGGTCTTTTGATCATAATAACATTGAAAAATTAGAAAACATTTTGCCTAAGCGCATCGAAACAGCTTTGAAGAAGCGTGATCAACATTACAAATATTGAGAATAATTTCTTTTCAATTTTGCAAGTCTTTAAAAATTGTTTGTGGGCAATTTATGTTTTTATCACTCATTTACAATATTTTCCGGAAGCAACTAATTAAAACTAGGCAAGACTACACAACGAGAAAATAGAAAAACTCACTTTTCCCAAAATCATTGATCGCACCTGTAAGAACAGCATCAACAAAATCTAAAGAAATTCATCATTCAAGATAAAAGTGGAATCAGAAAGTAATAGTTAATCAAAAAAGACGACAGTGAACCCACAAAAGTTTGTCCGTTACAGAACAAAAAGTCGTATTCTATTCCCATACTAGAAAATCTAACGTTAACGTTAATCCAACTAGGTAGCTTTCATCTTCCTTCTAGAAGCGCTAATCCCCATAGATACAACCGATGTATCACCCTAAGGGTTTTAAAGCTGTCAGTAAGTTTAAATGATATGATATTGAGATAATAGTAACTTCGAGCAAATTAATTCCAATGGATTAGGATGGTTTGAAACGTATGTGATTAAAATGATTGCTGTACATCTAATTTTCTTTTTATTTTCGTCTTTTCGTACATGAAACATTTTATTTATATTGATATTTAGTTCAACAAATAGCACACAAATGAAATTCATACACACTGAAAACTTTTCCGTATTCTAAGGTGTGTTTGGTTTGAATTTCTCAGCCTGAGACTTGGGTTTGCGCTGAGTATTTGGTACGTCACGCTGTAGTGTCCTGCGGTAGTCAGCCAACATTGCTGCTCTCCATCGACCTTGATGCCGTGACTCCGTTAGCGAGATGTCCTGGTGAAAACGTTCTCCGTGTTCGTGCGTGACTGAACCTAGGTGTTTGGGAAAGAGATTATTCAAGATGTGAGTCAAGGAGATGAATTTTGAGGGACATGTTGGCACCCAACTGTTCGTACGCACTGATGCAGTTCTTCACAACATTACGTGGTCAGCAGATTTATACTTTTCAAGGAAATTGGCTATAACTAATTTGAATGCCACTCTTGCATTTTTCCCAGTATCATTCAGTAAGTCTTGGAAGTGTGTGTCAGTCTGTTCATTCGCTTGCTTCAGAAGTAGTGCAAAAGTCTTCGGATAGGATTTGTCTGTTAGATAGCCGCACAGGTAGCAAAGCAGATCTTTTGAATTTATGCAATCTCTTAACGCCATAATTTTGCCCTTAACTGAGAACAAAACAGAAGTAAATGATTTACGTCAATGTTTTTCCGTTTGCAAAGTCTAACTATAAATAAAATAGCAAGGATAGTCGCTCTAAAAATAGACATTATTTCTTAGCGAATTTAATATGTCAGGACAACTTAAAATAAACAGTAAGAACAAACGTTTCGCCCTCAAGGGTCATCTTCAGCATCTGTTGAAACACAAAATTTTTTGTTCAGATTAAAAAATATATATATATATATTTATATTTACCATTTTTTATTTTTAACCGGGAATTTGCAAGGGAAAGAAGATTGGACATCATTTGAAACCGGTTTGACTTTCATGATAAAAAGAGACTCTAAAATTTGAAAACCTGTTTGACTAGAAGCTGTTGCAATTACCCGGAAATCGTCTAAACGAACAGGTAAGTCGCACTTTTTTGCATGGACAAACTCGGAGGATTGAGAGGGACAAGCAATAGGCATATTTGTTCGGGAGCTTCGTCCAGCATGTTCTGCTACACGAATACGTAAGGCATTTTTTGTGGACCCTTGCAAATAAGTACAATCTTCCATCCCCTTGCAAATGAATACAATCTTCCTTCCCTTCGCAAATGAATACAATCTTCCATCCCCTTGCAAATGAATACAATCTTCCTTCCCTTGCAAATGAATACAATCTTCCTTCCCTTCGCAAATGAATACAATCTTCCATCCCCTTGCAAATGAATACAATCTTCCTTCCCTTCGCAAATGAACACAATCTTCCTTCCCTTGCAAATGAATACAATCTTCCTTCCCTTCGCAAATGAATACAATCTTCCATCCCCTTGCAAATGAATACAATCTTCCTTACCTTCGCAAATGAATACAATCTTCCTTCCCTTGCAAATGAATACAATCTTCCTTCCCTTCGCAAATGAATACAATCTTCCATCCCCTTGCAAATGAATACAATCTTCCTTCCCTTCGCAAATGAATACAATCTTCCTCCCCTCGCAAATGAACACAATCTTCCTCCCCCATGCAAATGAGTACAATCTTCCTCCCCCATGCAAATGAGTACAATCTTCCTCCCCCTTGCAAATGAGTACAATCTTCCTTCCCTTCGCAAATGAATACAATCTTCCTCCCCCATACAAATGAGTACAATCTTCCTTCCCCTTGAAAATGAGCACAATCTTCCTCCCCCTTAGAAATTTCCTGTTAATAATCACAAATTTTAACCTTATTGATATGTGTTCTTTTAAATCTGAACGACAAATTGTGTGTTTCCTCAGATGCTGAAGACGACCCTTGAGGTCGAAACGTTCATTCTTACTGTATATTTTTAGTTGTCCTGACATATTAAATCCGCTAAGAAACAGTTTATATTTGAAAAGTGACTATCCTCGCTATTTTATTTAAAGAAGTAAATGAAAGATTAATAGTGCTACATCTTAAATGTTTTGACCCGTTACCTCAAGTATAACTACTCGTATTTTCACAGACGACTTTAATATTGTATGGCGTTGCATTGAAAATTACAGAAGACGTAGAGATGAAAAAAACTTGACGAAGGTTTATTTTTAAATTGAGTTTTTTCATTATTTACAAAACCTAAAGCAACAGTTTTAAAATTTGAAATCTGTATAAAAACACTACGTTTGGAAAATTCAACACCAAGCCAGATGTCTATAGCTTGCATATCAGTGTAATAATATAGACATTTTCAACTGCAAGTCTCTTTAATTTTTTTCCCATCGATAATAAAACTAGAGAACGATGTATTTTTCATATGGGAAAACTGTATATTCTTATACTTATTGACATTCATTAAGATTTTAGTTGGTACGAGCCTGGCCGAAAAGCAACGTGAGTCTGTATTCATTTGGTTTGCGACTTTAACAGTGTTTTCATTTTCGTGACGCGTACGAATTCTCTAAAGAAATGAATTTGAAAGAAATATGATTGCACTATACCGCTTATATGAATAAGAAATCGATGAGGACCAAGAACACATCCTTGAGGGACTTTATGGGTCATGTTTTGTAGCGTTGAATTTGAAATGAAAATTGAATAATCAATTGTACTCTAAGGAAAAACATGTTTTATTACACTGAGTTTTTTCGAAAAAATTCAAACGATCAGCATGTAGAAACTGATCCATTGCTATTGATGTTAGTTCGGTTTTTGCATTCTGTCGAAGGAATTACTCCTACTTGCACATGTCATACGTGGATGCCATCGAGGGTCAGTAAATGTATGCGGCAGCACGAGGTCTTACTTGAATTCAAAATGTCCTAGGAGAATTATTGCAATGTTTTCTTCGTTTCTCTGAATCGTAATTTTTTCTCTGAATCAAGAAATTCGTCCCTTATTTGAAATTGTTCTTTTGCATCACATAAACGAGACTAGTTCTTACTGGTTTGACAAAAGTTCAGCTACAGTCGGCGTTATGATGCCATAGCTATCAATTTTTGGTATCATCACGCTCAATGTTTTAAATGTCATGGTCAGATCATAAAATTTCCCTGCTTGTTTTAGTCTGATGACTTAAATACTCAAAATTACAACATTACGCAATGAAATGAAGTAATTAAAATTAACTCGTATTTAAAAAAAATTCTCCTACTTAACAGGAAAATTTATTCTCAAAATCATTCTTCATGAAGCCGCATTATCCAAGCCTATGCAACTTCAATTTTCCCAAAATTTGGATAACTGGAAATGAAAAAAGAAATCCTTTAAGCCGCTCCTGAAAAAAAAGAGTAAAAATTTAACTACAGTAGAGATATGAATAAGATTTGAGGGCAGATGGCAATCACTTGTACCATTTTTACGCAGCTTCTCATGAGTTCCTTCCATACTTTCTCGGTTGTTGCTAAAACTTCCGGCCCGACAACTTGCACACTGCATACGTCCGCTTAAACAGCAGTAACTCCCCTCGCCACTACTGTCATGCCTTCGTCAGCGATTCTGGAATAATATTTCCTACACTTCCGACGTGGGTGTCCTGCTCCACATACACACGCACCAAAGCTCTTCGGAAGTGAGGTAGCTGACGTGAGATGTGGGATTTCGCTCTGGAACTGCCTGGCAGCAGGTATAAAGAATTGTCAGTATACTAAAATATCATTGAACTCTGTGTAATTTGACGGCTAAATTTTTTGCCTTGGTTGATTCATCTCTAACTCAATTGAAGTACACTAACATCACCTTGAAACTTTAATCATGGCAAATTTCAGAGTCCATAATTTGTTCTTCAAGTATTTCAAATATTTTTTAGCGTGCCGCCTTCACGGGCTGCCCGGCCTTCCTCTGCAGCCCCGGCCGAAGAGCTTCAATATAAACTGCTCCAATATTCATGTCCCTAGCGTGCAGCAGGCAATCCTTTAAAGCTTTACACGCTGGCGAACGACAAGACTCTTCTTTTTATCAATTGTTTTAAAATTTAGATTTTTCATAAAGTCCCTGTAACTCTTTTGTGCCCCATGCACTTGACGATTTTGAGCATTTCTCATTCATTCTGCACTATGAACCGAAATAAAGGATTTTCCGAGGATTTCAATATTTGCCTACGAACTAATACTCTATATCTCTTTAATTCCAATGAATTTGTTTCATTTATACTTTTCCATTAACCTTCCAAAATTTTTCATATAACCAGTAAAATTTACTACGCGGTCACACCGTCTAGTAGTTTGATAATGTGTCTAGCCTACCATCTCAGCCAAATAGTTGAATGAATGATCTCATTATCATGTTTTTTAATGATATTTAAGATCTAATGATGCACAGATCAATGCGATCGGGAAAACACCGCTATCATGTTGCAAAAATTATGAAAGAAATACTACTTGGAAAACGATACGCTTCTTAGTTTTGTCGTCACCAAGGTTTCATTGATAACTACGTGGCATAAGTAAGCATCAGTTCATACTTCAGGCTCCGAATATTTAAGACGCCGCCAACGCTATAGTCTCCAACACAATTGCCGTGACCGCTAACGCAGAGCTGGGTCTTATGTCGTATCGAGTAAGAAGGCTCTACGGTGTTACACAGATTGATGATCCTTTTCCGAATACATTCTATTATTCTCGTCCACATAACTTGATGGTTTCAGTGCCAATAGAAGACCACTGGGTTAAGAGTTATTCAATAACAAATATTGTATGAAATTCGTTATATCAGCTTTATTTAGAATAAACTGTTTTATTTTTCTATCCATCTAGTTCATTATTGCATGAATAAAATGTCATGAATTTGTTGCGGGCAAAGCAAGTTCTTCGAGGCCAATTACTAGGGACAATTTAAATATGTGTGCACGAAAATAAAGTTGCGAATATTTACCATGTCCAACTTTTTCTAAATAATTTCTTCCGCCTATTATTCTTTTAACATTATTCACTGTTATCGCAGAAGCCAAAGCTCGTTTGTAAAAAGACAGTGAAGACTGTTGTGAGCGGTATACATGAATGTGTCTCTGTCTTCGTATTTTTAATTACTTCGAGTGCTAACAACCATTATCTAACTAAGAATAAAATGATCATGGGAATACTTTTTCAAACTGTTTTCAACCTTTAACAATAACATTGACACTGACTGATACAACTTATGACGTTCATGTACGTTTACCAACTTGAAACCGTTGTGTTAGGAAATTTTAAAAAATTAATGCAATGCGTCTCATATATACAACTTTACAGGAAATAAACTGTTTTTATATTTATTTCTTTTGATTACCCTCATCCCCATACACATTGATCACCCTTATCCTCGTACACTTGGTTATCTTCATCCAAATCTATACCTTGTTACCTCCATTCATAGAATTACAACACACCTTATTACTCTAATCCTCATGCCCTTGATTCTGTTCACTCATAAACCTTCCAAAGTTGTTGCTACATCAAATTCATTTTACTTTTGACCGTATTTTTGAGCTAGTAATTTTAAATCACTTCGTCACGAATGCCTGAGTTCTCCACCATCACCAGACCAACTTCACTTCGACGCAACGAAGCAGATTTTCATCCAGTTCGCTACGCGTTCCACTCTTAACTGGTTCTTGTCTAACGACAGCATTTTCACGTAGCCTTTATTGGCCTTTCATTTTTGAGTTCCCATCTAACGACGCACCATCCATTAGAGGATAACTGCTTCCTTCCAATAGCGTGTTGACCATTATTGGCCTTCTTTCTGAAAGTGATCACGATTTTCTTATTCAATTAGTACTATCCTTTTCCGATGTCAACACGCCTTCTCGACCTCTCCTACTTGTGTCTCTTCTTCTTGGCTTAGTAATGTTGGCTAACCCACTCCACATCTTTCCAACTCATTCTTTTTCGTACACTCTGGAGTGTTTTGTTTTTCTACAGCCAAGGGTTTTGGTTCTTCAACGTCACTTATAAGTCCAGCCTAATGTAGATGTGCCTGACATCTGCAGGGTTGCGTTAACCTTCAGACTTCAAATGCGATAGGTCACACAAGCGTTCAACATCCACTCAATTTAAATTCATTTTCAACAACCAATGTTTAAATGTACAAAGCATTCGTTTGAAAATGCTTTCATTTTTTTTTCGAACCAAGTGTATATGAAACTGAAGTTGTGACCACAAATGGATTCCTTTACAAGAAACGTATCGGGCGCCCTGCTTGAGACCGTATCTTCACCGTATACATGGGCAGTTTTTGTTTTACCGTACATATTTCTCCACACAATCTCTAACTTTTCTAAAGCTGAAGTAATGTGTTCTGACCAAAGTTTTTCACTGTTTTAGCGATATCAATTTGGTTGATTGTAAATTATTCCAGAACAAAATATATTTGACTAACTTGCACCCCCATCAAGTTATAGTTGCAAAGCTGATGGCTTTATTTATTTCACACGCACATTTAAGACATTCATCACACACAACTTTTATCCCAACGTTATTTATTTCATCGCTCAAAGTTCATCCACCTTCACCATTGTCACCATGATCCAAATGCACTTGAGTGCATTCAGAGACACTTGACCACGCTTATCCTCATACACTTGATTATCCAAATTCAGATACACGAGGACACTTTAATTCTGATGCACTTGATTATCCTCATCCCCACACACCCTATTGCTCTCATCTAGGCACACTTAAAAACTCTCATTCCGATACTTTCGATTACCCTCATCCGAGGGCGATCCGGTATAACCTCGTGTGAAGACATGAGAACTTTAGTAACCTACGATTCACGCGCTTTTAAACTGCAGTATACTTTTAGATTCAAACGTTCTTTCATTTATTGGAGGGACTAAACACGCAAGATTAATTTAGGGAAAAAATAAAGCAACTATATATTAACTGAGGGAAAAAAAGGACTAGGATTTGTAGCGCCAGACCATAGCATCATTATCACTTGGAGTATATCAATATACCTTTGTTTTTTATGGTGGTGTTTGAAAAGAACGTCATGAGAATTTTTGTAAATAATATTTTGAAACATGAAATAATAATCGGCCAAATAGTTGTATTATGTTTTAGAAGAACGAAAGCAATAATAGGGAAAGTTGAAATAATTTTGCTTTTTTTCCTTTTTCAGATAATGTTTAAAAGTTCTTAAATTACCAGCAGGATATGGCAAATAAAAATGATACTAATAGAAAGTGCACGTATAACCGACAGGCAAAAGATTTTAAAGATTCTGAGAGAAGAGCAGTATTGCAGACACTTCTGGAGAGATCCACAGCTCCTCGGCTATTTTAATTATTCAATCCCTTCAACATCAAAAAGCACCAGGTAACGTTGATGAATTAATTGAAGCAGTGACAGATACTTTTGAGGAATTACAGAGATCAGCATGGAACAACATTTTCCTTAGTTTGCAGCAGTCAGTGGAACAGATTATTTGGCCCGACGGTAGCAACAATTACAGGCTTCAAAATCTTTCAAAAGTACAACTAGAATAAAAAGGAATTCTTTCAAGTATAATTCACATCTAAGAAAATTGAAGAAAAAATTAACCTGTATTGAATAAATACAGCGGCAAATATGTTGCTTTTGTTGATACATCATAAATATCATGTATTTAATTACAACGTAGAGATTGTTTTTCATTATTTATCTTACTAAAAATATGAATCATTTTTGTTCATGTATTATCAATTTAATGTACTGAATTAAAGAATAAAGTTTAAATATCATTTTATTTTTACAATCAGTAGTTTTACAAGTATCTTTTCTAAAATATTTACAATTGCTTTGGAGCGAATATTTCCGATCGAATGGAGTAGTACTTTTAAGTCGCTTCATAGAGTTCGATCGGTAGAGAAATTCTGTAACCTTTTCTCAAAAGTTGTAAAACAAGCAGTACTTTTATTTTATCGCTAATAATATTTTATAAAACTAAAACACTGAAATTTTAATTGAAAAATATTGGTTAAAGACTAACTTCATTTGTGTTATTCATGAAGTTCTACAATACCTTCTTGTGAGTAAAAATCATCACTTTTTTTTAAGTGATAACTACTCTTTCCATTTGAATTGATAATAAGACCTACTGTATCAGACCAAATGCAAGCCAACAAAGCAAAATTGAGGTCGTAACTCTCCAGTGTTTGCATCACGCTTGAAATGAAGGGTTATAAATAGAGCAATAACTTTGTACTAGGGAGGTAAATTTGTTACTTTTCGCCCTCGCAGCTCGTATTTCTAATGAGTCTAATTTCAAGTTCCGAAATGGAGAAAGTTTCTGCTAATTTTACCAATAGCGCCGCCATTAATGGGGTTGGAACTCGAATTCCTAATTTTTTATGGTTCTCTTTCCACTGGAATATTTTTACCTCTCGTCTATTGATTTTCTTCCGTACAAAATGTCCAGTCAAAACTCGCGCCTTCTCCCCTTGTAGCTTCAAGCACCTGTAATAATAATAATAATAATAATAATAATAATGAAGGCATCAACGGATGCTTTATTTCCAATCAATACATATCACCTTGTACATTGGATTTTCAAATGCCTTATAACTAACGCCAGGACGCCATAACGCTTTCCCCCGGTCGAGACCGGTACCCATTTCAGACACCTGGGTGGAGTGGGGTATTGGGCTTGGAATTTTTCTCCTATACCCAACAGAGAAAATTGCCACCGCCAGCGCCGAGTTTCGAACCCGGGTCTACCGCACGGAGGCAGAAACCTCTAGCCACATGGCTATGGCGAGTAGCCTAACACATCTCAGCAGCATTCCACTTTCACTCTACTGAATATTTCTCTGAAACCGAGACACGTTTCTTCGGTTATTTAGAATCATTTTTTTGTCGTTGTGCGAGCCTACTGTTTTTCTTAAAATTGGTTGAAGATTCCCCCTATTTCAAATTCGTCATTTCTTCCAGTCTCATTTACTTCTCTTAAAGTCACGAGACGGTTTTCTTCGTTCTTGCATCCTACACCATTTCCATGCCGCTTTTGCGCGACTACATTCTTCATATTCAAGTACGCGGTGAAATAATTGCCTATGCCCATAATAATGGGAGTATACATCATTCCAAAATTATACGTGTATTCAGACACTATCGAAAAACTCTTCAAATGCCCTCCTAAACTTTCAAGAAATCCATTTCATGAATACTCGCCTGGAAACCTTCATAGTTCAATTTGGTCTAGACATGTGATTTGAAACCACATTGCTACAAAAAAAGTCGCTGATCTATTTCCGACAGAAATTTTTTTTCTAGAAAAGGTTTTCTGAGGAAAGTGCACCTTCACCGGGTAGCCAGCCACTCAATGACGAGTCCCAAGCACTAGAAACTTTCTCGGGAAAATCACTCTCTAAAGTAGCTTATATTCATGTGCCCCGCACTGAAAAACTGGTTTTTTATTAAGTTTCTGAAATTTCTTACATGGTAGTCCTTGAGTTGAACATGACCTTTTTAGGATAATTATACACAATTCTAACCACTCCAACAAAACAATTGCTAAAATGAACCCCTAAGCTCTACAATCCTTTACTAAAGAGAACCATTTACTGCAAACCGCATTACTTGGGAAATGTTCTCACAAGAACCCGAAAACCGATCATCATTAGCCTTAAGTTAGTAATATTTTGCTCGCGAGCATCCACAAAAGGAGGTCTCGCTCGAACATTCATTCCTCACTGGCAAACCACTCTCCAGAGCAACGCCCCAATCCCTCCCCTCAGAAGACAACTCTCCGCGCCCTCCTCTCGGCTCGAGCAGTCGCTCGTTGTAAACTTTATTGGCGTTGTAAAAGCTTTTCTTTCGGCTCGGTGCCCAAGCTGAGAATGTCCAGTTCTCAAGTTTCAAAACTTTTTCTCGCTCCGAAAAGCCCATAAAGAAATTTCCATTTTTCTCTGGCAAACAAGGTGACAGTTGTAGGTTAGACGACTCATCTTCTTCCCGAAGGTTGTTTTTTTAGTTAACTTTTTCCCAGTGACTTCTTGCTCTGGTAATTCTTGGGTTCGGGGAAGGCAGAAAAATTGAATATATAGCTGAAATTTATGCGTGATGAGTAAAATTAATAAATAAATGAGCGTATCGTTTTTGCAGTCAAGAAAATGTTACGAAATTCACATCTATCAGCAATAGCGCAGAATTTAGAAGTTCAACTTATCCTTGTACTACTCAAAAACCTATTGGCTCAAACTGTGCTAAGTCTATTGAAGGTGGAATTCAATTCAGATGAAGCAAGCCTGAAGCTGGAAATTGGAAGTCTTTTGGTGTAAGAGCTATTCGTGCCATAAATACTGATGCACAGTATTCCTAAAGTTCAACTTTAGGATCATACCACTTAACTAAACACCAATTCGAGTGAATTTATTAAAATTAAATTCAAATTGGGATAAAAAATAGTTTAAATTTGGCGAAAAATACATTAACACATTCACTGCGTATTGGGCCAGATGTGTACCATTCGGTAAATTGCTCATTCAAGTACCGGTGTAAGTACACGACATCTTTTCAGTTTCACGAACTTTTTAAAATGTAACTGTTATCAAACATTGGAAAACGTTATCATGCAATTGTATTTTCATATTTCTTGGAGGATGGATGAAATTGTATTCGAGCACTAAAGTCGATTTCCCAATAATACTAGTTTCAACCTAACCAAACCAACCGTTAACAACCGTGGAAACGCAGTGAACGTGTTAAGGCTTTAGTTATCTGTAAATAAACTAGGCTAAAAGAAATCAAGAACAGTTAGTCTGCACACTTTGGGTTACCAACTCAAAAACAATCACAAATAGAGTAAATAAACAATGTAAATGATATTTCTCCTCTACCAGAGAAAATACATTGATCAGGCAAATATCTGACGAACTACTTGGTCACCCACTTCTTCTACATAAATTTGAGCAACAGGTTCAGTCTCGGAGCCCAGAACAACATTTTCAATTTCAGAACTTTTACGATATTGGACTTTGTAAGTGATAAAAACTTTTGCTTTTTTCGTCGCTTATCGTTAAATCTTGTTAAACGTAGTATTGCGTGTGTAATTTTACGAGAATTAGCCTATAGTGTATGAGTGCTGACTATTGATGGCCCATATGTTTGTGATAGATGTATGAAATAATTTATATTGTGAATGAATATAGGTTCAAATTCTACTTGGAATAATTTTTGAATGATCCAAACTTAGTTTAGACGTACTCCATGTTTTAACAAAACTAAACCTCAAGAAATTAATTCAATAAAACAGTAAACGAAAATACGATCAACTGATGGAACTCACCAAAATCGTTAAGGTCTAAGTGAATTTTATTAATGTTAGAAAAAAGTTATTCTGCCACTCGTTCTGTTTCCTTGAGATGTAGTAACATATTCCCGTTTCAGTGGGAAACAAGATTATGATTCAATTTAATTTTTATAGATTGTTACAGTGGGAAAAACAGAGCTATGAGACTTACAATCCCCCGAATTTAGAGAGAATCAACTGATCACTCAAGCAATTGTTTTTCTGTATGGTAGACCCTTCCAAACGTTGAGCAGCCAAAAATGCGCCTGCCCTCATATCTCCTGACCTCCTGCCATCCATTGCGCCAGTGCCACACTGCTCTGAGCTCCCTGTGCCCACTCCTCTTAAGAGAAAGCAGCAGTGTTCACAAAAGGAAAGTAGTTAAGAAGAACATGGAGACACTGGTCCAAAGTGCAGAGACGCAACAGATGAGAGAAATCCACACTACCACAGCCAAGAGGACATCAATGACCTGATCAGAGATCTTTGCTTCAAAAAGTCAAATGACGAGCTTTTGACGTCGACTCAAGTAGTAGAATTTGCTAGACGAGAGTGTGCACATAACAGGTCAGAAAAAGCATTACCATAATTTTTCATTCTTTTTCGCTCGTCAAGACGAGCTTTGATTTGCCACAATGAGACCGGTCTGTTTGAAACAATTGGAATTGTCCAACTGCCCAAAGACTGGCGGCTCTTTATCGACAGCTCGTACAGAAGTTTCAGAGTAATGCTGCTCCATAACGAGAATATATATCCATCTCTCCCCTTCGCCCACACTGTCCAGATCAAAGAGGAATTCAAGAGTGTCAAGAACTTATTAAATGTCTTGAAATATGAAAAGTACCATTGGGGGTTATAGGAGACTTCAAAATGGTGGCTTTCCTGATGGGACTCCAAAGCGTCTTTATCAAGTATCCTTGTTATCTTTGCCTTTGGGACAGCAGGGATACCATGGCACACTACCTCAAGCGAGACTGGCCACAGCGAACTAAGTTTAGTGTGGGGATGAACAACGTCAAATGGGAGCCATTGTTGGACACCAGAGAAGTACTGTTTCCTCCACTCCACTTATAACTGGGCATTATAAAACAATTCGTCAGAGCAGCTCTAGATAAAGAGTCCCCAGCTTTCAAGTGCCTCCAAGATTTCTTTCCAAAGTTATCTGCAACGAAAGTGGAAGCTGGTGTCTTTATTGATCTTGAAATAAAAAAGGTCATGCAGTGCAAGGGATTCCCAAAAAACTCTCAATGACAAAACAGCAAGGACATGTAGCGTTGTCGCAATAGTTCTTGACTTATTGGAGAATCAAAAGGCCGAAAACTGTGTGTAGCATGTTGAGAACTTGGTGACAAACTACGACAAGATGGTTTGCAGGATGTCCCTTTAAGTCCAAACCCTTGACGCCTATCATCACAAATTTAAGGAAAACATGGGATTGTACTCCGAGGAGCAGGTTGAGCGATTCCAACAGGATATATTGGACTTTGAAGTTTTGAACGCCGCTACAAAAGGTCTTATAACGAAACGTAATGGGAGACTGTATTTGGGGGCTGAATCGTGAAAGTAATCTACAGCATAAACGTAAATCTAGAAGAACTACTCATTTCTGATGTGTTTATTGTCTAACTTGTGTTAGACAATAGACAATAGACTTGTGTTAATTCTCGAATGAACAATTGCTATTATTGTTCACGTAAAAATACAAATTTGTCACTTTTTCCCTATGAGATTAGGTAAATTTCAAGAATATCATTATCCTGGACAGAAAGGCAAAATTAAAAACGAATGCAATTATTTTTTTATGTTTCTAGACATACGCAAATAAAAAAAACAGCTTCGACTCATGGACAAAAACTTTGTTTCACGGTGTAATTACAATATTCACAACACATTTCTGAAAGATCATCAACTCAGAATGAAGGATATATTTGCATAGGATTCAAAATCAAGTGAAAGTATTATGGAAAATAAGGCACACCAGCGGAACCTGAGGTTGCATAATGTTCCAGCGTGGAGACATAATTTGCCCCGCTTCTAATGTACAGAAATGACCGGCCAAATGAAGGGTTTCAAGAACAAACGCTACACGAAGCTTTAGTTGATTGCAATCACGATGATGATGGGCCCTGCCAAGTCTGACTGCTCCTTTGAGAATGTTAATAGGCATGCCAGAGCCAGGGCCTCCAATTGCGTTGATGGCCTGAGACCGATCTGAAATGCCAGTTTTCTGGGAGACTTTTGAGGACTTTGTTTCTGCTGATTTAGCTGGGGAGGTTTGTCTCGGGTGGGCAAGTGTTTTCATCATGGATTGAGGATTACGTGGATCAATAGAGTTTTTTGTACAATGAAAAAGTGAGAATTGGTTAACAGTTTATCGATAAAAAATAAGATAATCTTCAAGTCTTTCGAGTAGTTCTACGCATTTGTCTGAAAAAAGGCTACTAAATAATTGGGTTGACGTTGGTTTTCAGATCATTGGTAATAAAAAATAAGCGGAAAGTTATTCAACGGGTAAAAAATACCAGGATAATACTTATTCATATTTGAATACAACCTTACAATAAGGATCTATTCTATTCAAACTTTTCGGACGCTGGAAGAAAGCCGTCGGTTATTGATGCCGCGTTGGAGGTGACTAGACTTTTGATGTATTATTTTGCGCAAGTGATGTCGAGCTGCATTTTAAAATAAATACGAAGAAGGTCACCTTGAACAGCACATTATAGGAATTACGAAACCCACATCGTACAAACTTTAAAGAATAATACTCAAACTGGTCGTATCGATGAATTCACTTTTGATGCGCACGTCCTCATTTGAGTCGATATTTTCTCACACCATAGCTCAGCAAAAAAAATTACGAGCCCAAAACTTCAGAACAGAAGAAATTCTCTATATTATATAACATTTTAATGACCAAAACTAAGTTGCGTTCGCTTATGGTGCTAGGAGATAAGATGCTCGTTAAATTTCAGTCAAGCAGACCTAATTTCACTTCTCTCTACAATAAAGGAACTTGGATCGATTGCTGACTGCTTGCCATGAATTAAAACTATGCTTTTATTTTCATAACCAGCGATCGAAAGAGGGTAGGAATTAAAAGCGTTCCCAAAGTAAATCTAGTCACCCAAAACCACTCAAGTAGTTATTTATTAAGACTCTTTAAGCTGCGCTAAATCTCTGCAACGCGATTTAGATCGCTAGATGCGGTCTAGAGTTCTCGCTCTTCCTGATAAAGGTAAGAGATAAATTATACCACGTCTCGCTGGTTCATCGAGCAAGCATTGCATGATGGTGACAACCACGAATTCTTCTCGTACATTGTCATCTATATTGCAATAATCTTCTATAAAGCTGGGAAATCGTCGCATTCATTTGGATTAACGACAGAAATCCATGCACTATGGGAATTATTCACAATTGTTCAACGGGGTTGTGAGAAATCTAAGAACATTTTCCTTGTTAGGGTGAATTAGAATTTGCCATAACAGAAAATTTTCCATGCGTACTTTCAATTTGCGTATGAGCCGGAAAAGATTCACGTGAAGTCTTATTTATGCAAGAGCTCGAGAGAAAGGACATTTTTTAAATAACGCTCCTTCATTTTAAATTGATAACTTTACCAAATACTATGATTTTAGTCAAGGAACTTCATCCGTTCTACAACGACTCTACGCATTCCTGCCTAATCTAATGATTCCCTTAAAACTGTATAGCTAAATAAATAAGGCAATCGTCTCTCCAAGAAAATGTTACTAGGAATTTTAAACATACACGTTCATCAAGATTACATTTCAACAATAACCCGTAATTAAAATTTGTAACCAGGTATGTCTTTTTACTTTGATATTAGCTCGGTTCGATTCTGTACGTCACGTGAAGGAGCCAGCCAGGAACTACGACTGGCGTTGTGTGGGATATTTGAAGCACATTTGTGTTGGTATTTTCGTAAAATATTTAGGAGGCAAAAATTTAGGCTGAAAATTTTTAACGTTAATGAGAACGTTACATCATCAGCTGAAAAACTAGGTAAGAAAGACATGGTTGTGTATAAAAAAATACAGAGCACTCGAATTAACTCGGATCGATTTACAGGTCAAGTGGAAATGCTCAAGAAAATTAAATGAACTTACCATTGAGTATCGGTATACCTTTTAAAATATGCAACGATTCTAAACTACGCTGATTAGTAAAGCTCGGCCTCTTCTCTTTAGTCAAAAAATTATCAGTGGTGATTTGTGAATTAGACTTTGATGCATGAATGCGAATGACAGAATGTGAAATTTTCAACGCAACGTCACTCTATTTCCGCGACTAGGAAGCGTTATGAAAGAATATGCCACGTCCGCGACATTGGTCATTGTCTTATGTTTAGAAGTGAGCGGATTTCAAGCATTAGTTTGCCCAGGTGCATGGAGCCGATAATACAGCCTGCTACACTTTTCCTAAAGCATAACATCCATTCTAAGTATCAGTGTTGATCAAATTATTACGACGACGAAATTACAGTCTATAAACTCTTGCTAAACTTAATTGTACTCTTTACAAGAAACGAATGTCGTACAAGCTATGGGGTGTCAATGGCGACGCCCAAGGAGAAAATATTGTCAGAAGTTTCGCGATAACACCTTTGAGGTGTTTGGTAATTGTTACGTACCACCAGCTTACCTTTTGACGGAAGTAACTCTTCGATTCTTTCACATTTGTGCTTTACGTTCGCTTTATTGATCTCATCTTAGGCTGAAAACGGCCCAAGTTTTGAGTTTAACACTCCTACGTACGAGAACGCTTACGGTTATGGCCTCCTATTTGGAGCTGGCAGCCCCCGTAAGTCGTTGTATTTATGACGCAGCTCCTTAAATGAATGTTATCAGAAAAATTCCGGCCTTCAACGCGATGTTTTTATTTTTGGCCACTCCTGTACAATCCATTCATTGTTATTTTCGGAAAAAATACGTAGGTGCGTACTAATATTACCATTTCAGATATCAAGAATCCAACAATGGTGAGGTCTCACAAATGTAGAGTAGATTACCTTTTGGTCCTTCCTCTGACCTGTGTTCTTCCATTTGACATTCTTAAAAATAAACTTTGGCTATCCGGCAACTGAGCATCAGGTGACTCTAAAGGGTTGTCAGATACTAATTGATCATTATAGCCACATTTTATTTAGTGAATTCAAAATTCGAGAATTCTGCTTATAAAAAGGCCAATCTGGCGAGCTTGGTGTACAGTACACTGCTTCGCCTGATCTAGAAAATACCTCGTGTGGCAAGTCGACCAACGGTTTCTCCAAATCCAAGGCTTGAGGGCATCCAGCCGCTCTAAACTTGGATCCCACACCATCATAAAGCTGGAGTTGTGAGCCGTCTCTCAGAGGAGCAGATGCACTCCCGAGGGATACCCAAAGTTGGCATTGTTTGGGGAGCACGACGCTCGGGCTCTCAGGCTTTAGTTACTTCCCCGAGTTACTGCGTGCAACTTCCACTAATTCAGAGTGAGGGACTCCAGCAAAACTGCCTATGCAAAAAGGGCCACTCACATGAAATCCTTGTTTTCTTATTCTAAGGAAGTGGTGAATGCCTCTGCGAATGCAGGTCACCCAGAGGATACATCTTTTGCTTAGCGCGAAAATAAATTCAGGATTGGTTGTCAGCGGAAGTAATTATGTCTTCGAATTTCATCCATTCAAGTCAGTTGCAACTTGATAATGACATAAAACCTTATTTTTATTTTTGACTTTTATGAGTCCATGCAATTGAAGCATTATTTCTTACTTTGGTTTTCTTCTCACTAGGTTTCCACAAAGTTGCTCGGAAATGACGTCTTGTGAGATTTGTTGCAATATTGTCTTATATTCCATGTCTGGATCAGGTCATTGCGATAGAATTTTATTTTGTTCAAATAAAGTGAGAGATGGAACAATTTTATTATGTGACTTGGAACGAGAAAATATGGATTGCAATTTAGGAAGCTAAACAGAGTAGAAGTTGTAAGCAAATAGTTGATAGATGCATAAGTTATTGGCTTGTGCTCATGATTTTACTTCTATCACTTTTTATTAAATAATACTGACAATGTTAAGAACACTTATTTTTTTGAGCAAGAATAAATTAACCATAAAAATATAGTAACAACGCACAATTATTCGCTATGATCTTCAATACCCAAAGAAACATATCATTTATGCTCCTGATGAATAGCCCCTATTCAAAAATGGTAAGAGAATCATTAACTAAAACTGCATCTTTTATCGATACACAACTACTACCCTACAACAAATTCGCTCATGTTTCTCAATTTAAAAGAAATCACCTGAATAATGATATTCATACTCGCGTGCGTATAACACCATTGCATACATACCCTAATTCCACCGGACATATTCACATTTTTATAAGTATTTCTAGTTGCGCGATCGGTAGCCTGATTTCGATAATATCTGAGATAAAAACGGAAAACTATCAAGATCATTTTTTTGGAGGGTTAAAGGAGGCTCATTCATTATGCTAAGCCGATTACTGCTAGGTAAATCGGCAGAATAAAGAAATCAATCGATTACTTCGGTTCCGTCTCCGTGTGTGTGATTATTCAACCACTATGCTTAATTTTCAGATAGGATGAACTTTGAGAAATGAATCCATGAAATTAAAAATATGTTCAGAAAATGAAAGAATGAAAATTCCTCTTCTTGCTCCTTGAAATCGCTCTTCTTTTTTTACTAAGTGAACCAACCTCGACCTGCTGCTCTACTGGAGAATAAATAGCGTGTCTTTAGCCAAAGTTTCTGGGCTTAATTGTTTTTAGTGACGGCTGTGAATCTCTGTTGTCTAATCGGCACTTTTCGTTTGCAGAGGCTTTCCTCAGATAAGGAGTTAGAATTCTAAAGTGCTTTTTCCTCTGGAGATTAATCACGGATTTTCGAGCCTAGAATATCTGTTGAACGGAACGCTAAATATTTCGTACGAGTTCGTGAACCTCGTTGAATAATAGATAGCTGAGAGCTGGAAAGCCTCAAGGGAGAGGGAAATAGGTTAAAACTAGTTCGTCGATTTACTCCAAAAAATTATTTGAAATGCCCACAAGAGACAGCAACAAAGTTCTCGAACGATAGATTTGGATTAGTTACGCCTTTTATGAGTCATTTAAAACAACTGAAGAGCTCGAAATATATTTGTGTGGGGGGATTCAATATGCGAAAACTATTTAAATGTTAATATTTGAAAACTTACAAAAGGAACCGAAGAATTATTTCATTTAAGTCAGTGGTTGACTTGAATTGCAACCTTATTGATGTCTTGAAAAACGAAAAAATTGAAGGAAATAATTCATGTTTAACCAAAGAACGTTTCCGAGAGTCCAGAAGATCCACTATGTCTTCAGATGAAAGATCATTCCGTATCTGAAATAAAAGATCAAACTATAGTAAATAGGAGAGATTAGAATATAAATATCTCTAAAAACAAACCAAAACACAACTAAACCAACAAATAAAATTGAGCTGGCAATAAAAAGGTTCTTATATATTTTTTAGTCATCTAAATAGAGGAAGGGCACTATTTACATGGGCATTTGTAAATCGACACCCGACGAGAATTTATAAGTTACAAAATGTGTAGCAGGATTAGGCTCCAGTTTCTTTAGTGTTTTATTCGCAAATTTCAAAATTAATTGCTTGTAAGCGCTAAGCACTTTTTGAACACCATGGCACGTTCCACTTTCAAACTTTTCATTCAGAATTTGAATTTTTACGAACAAATTTCACAACTAATGGATTCCCGTTGGGTGTCATTAATTCGCAAATTTAAAATATTCCGTCCAAACATCACACGTTACAGGCTAATTTAAAAAACAATGAAAACCATTTAGGCTATAGTCATTCCATAGGCTGCTCATTCCCCGCGAGGAGTTGTCACGCGAAATAAAATTACCGAGTACAAAACATTTTTATACCCATTAGTTACACGTCACTTTAGTGTATAATTTTGAGGTTCCTTCCCTATCCCGGCATAAGGCTACGCATCTCATTGAGATGCTAACCTCTCTAGTTTACTCTTACAATAATTGTGCTGTGCACCACGTCGTACGGTGGCATGACGTCCGAAAATTTTAGTATCTGAGTGGCAGAGCATCGGTATTGACGCTTCTGTACTGAGACTCGACTAGCGCACTTCTCTTTTTGTATGATGGACTATCGTGCTGAAAAAATTAAATTTTTCTATTTTTGCTCCCGATTCCAAAACTTTGAACTCAACTTCAGCTATACGAATGACCTCAGGGTTTTGGAGTCTTCGATTAGTCATGAGTGAAAACCTTACCTGAGCGGTTCAGACAACTCATATCCCTTCCACATAGTCAATATAAAACCACCTGTCTATCACCTGTTCATTTTATTTTTTCTATTTATTTTTGCATTTTATGTTTCTTTAGTTATGCTTATTTTTCAAGGTCTCCGATTTACTGCAGTTTTATTTTTTACTTAAGAGACGAAATGACCTTCTACTTGAACCGATTATGCAGCTGGAATTCGAAACCTTTTCTGAATGAAAGTGGTTAATATCCTTGAAATTATCTTAATTTTGAAATTTTTAAATGACTCTGTGTGCGAAATAAACTGGATTCCGTTCATGACTTTTCTTTCTAGTCTCAAGCTCAGAAGAAACGCGCAGAAAAAGCCGGTTGACGCAACTTATGCGAGAAGATGAAATCCTTGCACACTTGCAGGAGTCAAAACCATGGTATACAGAATGCAAGGGTGTAGCGGCGACTGATTCACTGCAGTTCGACATCAAGCTTTGAGACACAGAATTTCAGAGCAGAAAATTCCTTCCATAAACAACTGCACCCAATGGCCCAAGGCTATGTGAAACTGGCGTCATGGCTGTTCGGCAATTTTTAGCTTTGGAAACTTATGAAAGCTATCATCGATATCGTTTCAGGTGAACCTCTACTTTAAAATGAAAAATAGTTCTAGCTGATGATACCTTAAATAAATCTTTTTTTTCAATTACAGTAACTAATTTTTGTCCGTATTTGTCAAAATTCCCATTAGAAATTGTCGTATTACGCTACCCTCTACCCAGCTATAGATTTAATTCTTTTGATATTCTCATACCAATAAGTCACTTCCACGAGGTGGAAGATCTTAGCCAGTGGGCAATTTCTTTTTTCGTCGAATACAAACTAGAAGCTCGCTTGCATTACACCTTACATCGCCTTAAATGCTCGCTCAGGTTCCTCACGAGCTGTATGGAGTCAGATCACGGCCGGATTAGCGGCAGGGAAGGCATTTCTTCTCTCCCGCAACTCGCTGTTATTTAGAGCTGGGGTGTTTGATGCCAGCTCGTGTGTCTTGGCTACGTTGCAGCCTGCTTGACTACGACTTGAAAGGGCAAACATATGTAGATGGCCAAAAATATATATATCAAACTTTAGCGAGTGTAAACCAACAATGAGTGGAAAGATAGTTAAAGTTTGTTTAGCGTATTTGCGAAAATTCTCCATTGTAATGTTTTAGTACTCTATCCTCACAGTTTGCCCTCATCTTTACTTATTACTTTTGCTGGTGACACAGCTACTAGTTCAATTGTTATTATAATTCATTTCATAATCGCCAAACATTTGATTGCTTAGAAACTTTTATCTCATGAATATACTTCCATAAAAAGTAAAACATAAAATTTGCACCAATTTTAGGTCGCCAAATTGAAACGTCAAGTTGAACTGAAGAGATAGGAAAACAATTTTGAAAGTAATAACTTGAATTGAATTCAAAGATTTCGTTTAGCATAGAAATACAACACGTGAAATCAAAAACAATTACTTCTCTTCGTCTTCAGAGAATATTTTAGCATTACAGCACGTACACACTATACTCAAAATTGCAGCCAAGTTTCAGGAATTGTTCTTTATAATTGCACATGAATCGCTTTCAGGCAACGAGCTAGCCCATAAAGGACAAAATATGTTTTAATGCTCATTAACGCTTTGCATTTAAGGGTGCTGAAGTTAAAAAAAAACGCAGCTCCGACTACCAGGAAGAGACTTTGGTAAAATGAAGTGTGTACTAACTTCTGAGAGTTCATGGCTTAAGTGACGTGAATGAACGGCAGTTCGATCGGAGTAACGTACATTTATGTGCAGCAAAATTAATTCAAGGCATCAACACCACTGCGAAGTTTTGCAGGCTCGTCATAGAAGAATTTTGTTACCAGTTTGAAGTTTCAGTGACCTAAAGTGATGCTTCCTCACACGGTTACGCTCACTTTCAACAGATGAAAGTAAAGTTTGTCATCTAACTGCTTCTTTGTTGCAGAAAATTTCACTGTTAACTCCAGGGAATATGACGCTTACATGATTATGGTAATTAACTTAGTTTATAAAAAGTACTCCCTTTCTTAAGTCTTTCGGTGCCGTTATAAACAGGAAGGGTTCCTCTTCATGACTCATCCGCATCGCAGCAAGGCATTACGATGCTCACCTTTAGTGCGGGCTGCTTTGTGTTCCGGTTTGTTGCCCTCGACGATTTAAATCTCTCGTCACTACATCGCAGAGCAGTGCAGTCAAATGTGGAGAATAGGAAGGAACAAAAATGTCTCCAAGTCCCAGGATTATCGCTATAAGTTCTTGAACATGAATCGGTTTCTATGCTGCTAGACTGCATGACGACGTCATTCATCTTTTTCCTCTCTCGTACATCTAGGCTCAAGTAAATTGATTAGCCTTTCGAAAGTGAGTAATATTAATTATGGCAAATTTGTAATAAATGTTTAGACGAATGAGAAGTAATTACGTCCGAAAGAAATTTTTTATGCAATTTCATTTATCAGAAATGGATTTTGAATAACTAAATTTACTTTCGCACTTCAAATTGTGGATTTCTTTGTCAGATACAGAGTCAGTAGCGTGTGAAATCAGACAGTCAAACAGCACTGGTTCGATTATTTTTAATTTTGCTCTCTAAAAATGCTTCCGGAGTGAACTCGAGTGACGTTCCAGGGTTCACCCCGTTGAAGTTGTGACTTTGCTGTTCTTGAAAGTATTGCTTAGCTATATTCGGACGTACATTAGGTCACGAAATTTTTCTAGGCAGTGTGAAAATCGAGTTGGGAAGAGTTCATATTTGTGCTCGAAAAACTCAAATCTAACTCAAAACTCAACACATATTTATTGAAACATTTATAGCGGAAACTATTAGTACCACAAAGCTTTTGAAGAGCAAATGTCAGATCCCATTTATTTTCAGTTCCTTTGCCACGGACTCTGAATGGCCTGCATCCATTACCCTTCCCAAGGGCACCACACTACCTTCAACTTGGCTGGCATTAACACATCACTCATATCCCTTCATTTTCTACGCACCTTTTTTGACTGGCGCGATCACGCATCACTTTTTCCCAGGCTTGCCTCTCTGCTTCACGTCCTCCGCCTCCTGAGAGACGAAAGAAAGAAGCAGAAGTCGCAGGTTTCTGCCAGAACTCGTGATGGGCCCCACGTCTCCTCCAAAATGGCAGTCATACGTTAGAGACCTGAAAATACTTCACTTTTGATTTCATTTGGCAGCGGCGGAACTGAGGCCAGTCCACTTTCATTCCAGCCACGCTCTCTCCCAAGTTAAATTAGTCCGCCGCGCAAAAGCGCCCGTAATGGCCCACTGCTGCTCGTAAACATGCCTAATGTGTCAATTCATAAATTGCGCTCCATTTCCCGCCGCTGATTTCATCAAAACATCATTCAATTGCAAAAGCAGATGAAAATTATATTGCAGTTCCCACAAATAATGCAGGGTTTTGGGTAGAATGTTTTTCATGAAAATCTAAGGTGTACACCCAGAGCTCCAAGGAATCTTTATTTCTGAAGTTACCTCGTTTGTTTCGTGATTCTTCTGTCTTAATGTTACTGTTTCGACATTCTGAAGCCTTAATGTTACTATTTTTCTTCCGTGAATTAAACAATAAGTAAATATTTATTCCAGTTCATCAAGCGTTAAAAGACGAAAAAAAACGCATGATGAACTGGAAAAATTTCGTGAGGTTGAGAAATTAGAAAAGAAAATAACTATATTTATATAGTTGAAATTTTAATAAAATAAATTATTTTTAGCTGATGCTGCGTCTGCATGTTGGCGAGAGAGATGCTGGTGAGCACAAGATCAAGAATGTAATGTTATTACAGATTTTCCTCATTTGTAGCCATCGCGATACCACATTATTGCGTGTTCTTCCCCAGATATATGATGATGTTCCTCTTCAGATATATGAAGATTAGCTCGCTGATAATTACCAAGATCTTTTATTTCAATAGAAGGATCAAGCTAGTGTCAACAGAAAATTTAAAATTTATTAAATGCAACCCTAGCTTGTGCGTTGATGTCTTAATTGCAGTGAGTCACAACTCAGTCGAGCTCAGGAGCATTTTCTTACTATTCTGCTAGAAAAAGCTTGGTAAATTTGACCTGTTTTCGATACTCAGACTATGCACCATCGGAGACATTGAGGCGAACAGAGCCAGCGAGCTGACAAAATGTATGGGTGATGGTGTAAGAAATGTTTACAGATTTTGATTTCAGCCCCATTTCAAGCAAGAAATAAAAAAATTAAACAAGATCGTTTTCAAATTCACTTTTTCATAACTCTTTCCTGAATTACTTAAAATAAGAACTGGAAAAACATGGATTATTAAATGGGGAGTGAAAAACATTCAAGTGAAAAATTTGAACAATGACTACAGTGTGTTTTATAGATGACGAAACATTTCTGTGCACAAGTTTTGTTACGAGCATTTGTACATATGAGTATTTTTCTGCTCAATTTGACAGTGAACTTTAATCCAAATGGAATAGAACGTTAATTTTCAGTTGCACCACTGCACTGAATCCAAATCTATTCCGAATAATATTTAATTTATCATACGACGTACCTGAATTTGATATTAAATTTAAAATACCTTAATTCTGATTGAACGATTGAAAGTAAGTATGTTGCAACAGGATTTTATATATACAGAATACAGTCCCGCTTGAGGACTGAACTTATGGGCAAGCATTTTTCATGACAAAGGTGGCAGAAAATCCCTCGTGAACGGAGGTGTTTTCTACATTACACGAAAACTAGTACATACTAACAGATAATTGCTTTGATTGCACCAAAAACCACACTTTTTTCACTTCAAATTAATCCAAGTCAAGTTCGATTTAATCCAAGTCAAGTTCAATTTTATCCAACCCTAAGTTGAGTTAAAAATTGACATAACCACTTGTTAATTTAGTTTTTTTTCGAGCTAAATATGTATTTATTGGATGTGATGAGCATGACAGTCGTTTTTCCTTTCTGCAAGGAAGACATAAAATTTCCGCCGGTGTTGCCATCTAAAGACAAGTTATCGTAAAATGTGCCAAGTAGGTGGTTTTAAAATTCTACATTGATGGCAGTGTGCATACATTCAAATATTTATGTTCAAATGGTAATTTTATGTTTCACATACACATAGTAATTTCGAGGATTTATTTCCACTCATAGATATTTATATACGTGAAATTCCACTTTATCGCATATATGAAATCATATACACGCAAATACAAAAGATTTTCATTGGACGATATGTAGATTTAATCTTTGAAAGAAATATTCAAATGCGATTCATTGAGCACTAATGTACGATTCCGTTTGATTACAATTTATAGGAGTACATTACTACCCAGATACATTCTTGTATTAGCATTGAAAATGTTGCCATCCATTCTAATTCCGCGTTAGTCGATTTGCAGAAATGTAGGATCCACTTACAATACACAATAATAATACAAGAAACAATGTTTCTAATTTAATACTGATTATATTTGTGTTGGTTACAATTCAATTTATAATACTTTAAAGACTTAAATATTCATTAAATGATTATCATAAAAGTTATTTAACTCTTGAGAGTATTATATATTGAATAGTAATCACACACGAATGAAATCAGTATTAAGTCAGAAACATTGTTTCTTGTATTATAATTGTGTATTGTATGTGGATCCTACATTTCTTCACATCGACTGACACGGAATTAGAATGGATGACAAAATTTTCATTGCTAATGCAGGAATGTATCTGAGTAATATATAATGCACTCCTATAAATTGTAATCAAACAGAATCGTACATTAGTACTCAGTGAATCGAATTTGTATATTTCTTTTAAAGATTAAATCTACATATCGTCCAATGACAATCTTTCGTATTTGCATGTATATGATTTCATATATGTGATAAAGTTGAATTTCCCGTATATAAATATCTATGAGTGTAAATAAATCTTCGAAACCTGTCTTGCTGATCACATCCAATAGATAGCTTTTTAACATAAAAAAGCTCAAATTAACAAGTGATCATATCATTTTTAACTCAACTGAGGGTTGGATTAATTTGAATATGACTTGGATTAATTTCAACTTGACTTGGATTAATTTGAACTTGTCTTGGATTAATTGGAACTTGATTTAGATTAATTTGAACTTGACTTGGATTAATTCGAACTTGACTTGGATTAATTTGGACTTGACTTGGATTAAATTGAAATTGACTAAGATTAATTTGAACTTGACTTGGATTAATTTGAAGTAAAAAAGGTGTAGAAATATCAAATAACTGCTATATTTATACCAAAAAATATAAATAGTAAATAACTGCAATGATGGACCCAAAATTTAGTAGAAGCAAATAATTGTAATTGTTCCACAAAAAAAAAAGCTCGAAGAGCAAATAGGTTAAGTCTCTTCGCTACTGTCGGCCGTTATCTTGTCATTCACTCGCCTCGCTCTACCTGTGATGCAGTCTCGTTACGACCTAGCATAGCTCGAGACGTCACGTCTTTGCTGAGCTCGAGACACGTCTCACTTTTGCTCGAGACTCGTTCCGTCTCCCTTTACGGTAAGGATTTGTTGGCTCCCTCCGAGAGGAAAACGTTTAGATTTAAGCCCAGTAAGTATAACTAATTTACATAGGGTTAGTGTTTCGGCGAATCACAGTCTGTCCAAGACGGAGTGTAAGTTCTAGCAGGCATGTGGAAACCGTTATTTACTGATAAGAGCTTCCATCGTTTCCTGTAACACTTTTTGCTGAAACATGAATCTTGTTATCATTACCTCAGTGTATTTTTTGAGCAGTTTGGTAGGTTGAGCTTCGAAAGATAATTACGGCGCATGGTGCCGCGATTTTCCGGCCTGTCCCAGTTCTGTCAGGCTGCCAGTTACACCCCGCAGGCATCAGCTGCACACAAGCAACGGACCAGCTGCATGGCATAATGATGCAAATTAGCGAATGCATGCATGGTACAAGCTCATTGAGATGAATACTCAAATCCTTGCTCATGGCATATTCGTTTGATTTACTCAAGTCCATTCGGGTCGTGATCGGAATGGAATCTAACGGTTTTAATGGGATCATGATTGAGATGTCATTTCAATGATAGAAGCTCAACGTCATTAGCGCTAAACTTGCTTTAGTAGCTGCTCTAAATTATACTGTGCGTTGACCATATGTCAGCTAACAACAGCTTCATGAATTTCTCATTAGTTGATGCCTCTTTTGTGAAAAAATTGAGCGATGCCGAAATTCGATGCGATTCGTTGTCAAGTATTTGTCCCTAGCACAAGATGTTAATAGAGTTTTCAATTTTTTCTCGGCAGCGTAACTTCATTGTCAGATTTGCCGCCTTAAGAAAACATATGTGAAAGAGAAGAACCACGATACAGAGTTAAATAATTTACAAAAATTTTAACACGTGTTGGAATGCAAATGCTTCTTGTGTTTCTCGGATGAAGCTTGTTGATCACTTACGTTTACTTGATTGCTTTCGATTGGTTACTTTCGCCGTCAAAAATAACGGCACTTTTAAAGCTATTGCTCTAAGAAAAATTATAAAACGAACAGTTTGAATATGTTATTTTCTCCTCCCTATTCGCTTGATCGATTTTGTGATAAAATATCAGCGGATTATACAGCGGATTTAACGAGCAGTTAAATCCGCTGTCTCTGGGCGACGGGCTTAACCTAATAAAGCTGTCGTAGTGGTGGGAGGAGCGGAGAATAAAAAGACAGACTATAGTCTGACTATAGTCTGTCTGAGCCGCGCGGCTCTGACTATGCCACTAACCATTGGATTTTCCAGCGAGTCTAAATTATTAACTGAAAGGCACAAATCATTTGTACTAAAACGAAGTCAAATTTAACATCAAGCAACGTTCGATGTATAAAATCATCATTAAGCTTTAAAAATTCAGGAAAAGTTTTCTAGCATTTTTCAAAATGTAAAAGCCCTTCATGATTAAAGTGAAATATTTTCAGGATTCGAGTGTAAAGTAGTCAGGACGGTAAGCAAGAACAGGGCTGTACGTAGAAATTGTTGCTAGCCAACTTGAAGCGAAGTAGGGCATGTAGCTGCACTGTAGCCGGTCGTTATAGTGTTGACGGTGGTGGCCATCTCAGGTGGCACTCAATAATCAAAGTTTGTCATGAAATAACTTCTTTAGACGCAAACCTGAAAATGTTTAACTCTGTGTATAAAATTGGCACAAATGTGGCAAAAACATTGTCGGAGTTATTCAAGCCTGAAAATAATGATTGTATATTGAAAATGTCATTATGTGGAATTTGAATAAGTTATAGGGTAAGAGAAGAATGCTCTACAATGAGTTTTAACACGCTGTGAACTCCCATAGTATTGAAAGGTAGAAAAATTCAGAAAGAAACTTACTATATAATATAAATTATAGGGGGGGGTGCGATAGTACTGATTATTTCTTAGATAAACGCTCAAATTAGAAATAAAAACATTTAAAAGCTAAATAGATAGAGTTTTTAAACACCGCCAAAAAGCCTCAGCGATATCCACCTAAATCATCTCTCACTGCATAAGCGCTTCTAGGTACGAATTTTATCACTTGGATGAGACGTATTCTATTTCTTGAATGGCAGCTGATCAAGTGCTTGGTACGCAAGCGGGTGAGTCCAATGTTCGGTTTTGGGGGTCATACGAGTGGAATCATAAATTTATTACGCAATTTTTTATATACATGCTGATGTCACCACGAAATTATAGGTAAAAGTGTTCGTTTTCATTCATTAACATATCTTGAAACGTTTTCCTGAGATATAATGATTGTGCGCAGTATGTTGTTATCCAGAATTGGTTGAAGCTTCCCGATCAAAGCATCTAGAAAGGGAAGTTTCTTGCGTAAAAAGTTACCTTGAGCTAATGCAACGACTTGATGTTAAAATCTTGTATGAATTTCCGAAAGTCTTCTTCAGTGGCTGATTTGGCCTTCTAGTTCAATGAATACTACGCTTTTTATGAGGAATCCTCGAGAGTGATTTTCCCATTGGAAGCATTCAAAACCGACTTGTGGGGTGCTTTGGGACCTCTAATACAAGTGCTCAGGTTTTATTTGCCCTTGAATAGATGGCTTTTAATATAATTGGGAGATCAAAGAAGCGATGGAGCCGAGCTTCTCTGATGCCGGACCCAGAAACGTATGGTTATCGAATTCAAAACTGCCTTAGTAATTTTCTTCATTGAACGCCTCTTCTGAAGAAAGCTTGGTTACAATTTTTTGGAAATTGATTCTCTATTTCCGAACGGTTCTGCGAAGAAAAGCCGTAGCATAAATATGGACAGTAAATGTTTTCGAAGTATTTTCGGAAAATTGGAGGATTCGTGATTGCACCCAGTGGAATTATACTATACCTGTTCTAAACTAGCCATACTGCTAGATAAAAGACATATTTCTCTGTTCTTATTTAATAGCCCAGTTCAACGCTCAGTGAAAGCTTAAATCTGTTCAGAAAAAACTTGCAACGAGGAAACTTTCTACGTTTTGAATTTAGTTTACGAGCAAAAATAATTTACGTTTCAAGGTTCTAACGTTTCAAAAAGTTAGCTAGCTGTTGACAACGAATTTCATAACATGATGGCTGCGAAATCATGAAAATACACGAGTGTGCATAGTGCTTGCAGACACAGCGCTGTCGGCAGCATTATTGACGCCAGGCAACCTGAGGTGGCGCAAGAATAAAGCTGCACCGAGAGCCGATCGGTGGACTCCTCAGAGACGCTCAAACATCAAAGTTCGACATAAGATGGCTTTGCCAAGTTTTCCCTAGTCACCAGAATCTCATTATAAAGATAAGGGATGAGTATTTTCATAAAAGCGTTTTCTGATTTTCGTCTTAGTGCACAGTGAAACCTTTTCAAAATGCATTCGGCTATCTCGTTGCTTATCACAAAGTAATCATAGGAGCAGAATGATGGTAAAATACCTCTTGAGTACCACTGTATTGATCGTTGAAGTCCATTTCACCGTATTTAATCATTCGAATGATGCATATTTGATAAAACTGTAATTTCACATGCAATTTTACAAACGTATTCAAAATTTAGGTTTTTTGGCGTAACTTCATTAATTTAAGCACTTCTTTGCCGAATGCAGTTTCAGGAAATACAGAACCAAATTAATAAATGTCAATTTTTTATAGTTGTATTATGAAACATTCAAATTTCAACTGGATGTATTATTTTATAAAACAATTTTACAACTTTTCGAAAAATACTCCAACTTTAAAATTAGTTCTATTAGAGGAGGCCGGTAGAGAAAGCCCATGAAAAGTTTTCCATCAAATTTCTTTTTGACAAGCGTTACCTTCTGGTATTCAGATTGAATAGATTTGCAACTTGAGAATTTCACCGGCAGTGGAATGTAGACAAAACTTATAGCAACATTTGAAGTATTATTTTTGTTAGTTCTCACCGACTTATCCTGACTATTAGTTCGCAATATCAATACATCACCATTTAAATATTTATTCAGGGAATTCATACAAGTTACCTGATAAAATGCGTATTTAGTCACTGATCCTGAAACAAATTCGGAATAAAAACAGAGAAATTGCAAAGTTGATAGCGAGCATTTAGTAACCTGGGAAGCCTCACAGAGGGTTGAGGACTGCAGAATTGAGCTTTCCGTGCGATTTACGCAGTACGAGAGGAGGGTTCACTTCCCTCCACACGTTTTACACGGGCGGTAGACCTACAGTTGCCCCTCAGTAATGAAATGGTCTAAGTTAGCACATCTTCTGAAAATGACTGCCTAATTTTTCGAATGAGACTAGATGGAAACGCTTCTCTGGAATGAAATGTGTCTTCAAGTTCACGGACATATGATTTGCATCGTGAAGTTTAGTTGCAAAGAATGAAGTTCATAGTTTGTTGTTGAAGTTGCCCAGTTTGCGCGGACAGGTAGAAGTGAGACGTCCAAATGAGCTCAAGAGTTACTGGCCATAAAAGAACGAGACAAACTGTCCTCAAGTTCGTCAAGAGTTGCGAGCATGCGCAACAAAGAATACACCAAGCATGTTTCTTCTGAGTGAAGTAGTTTACGTGAATGTTTTGCACGAGTGAATATTTTATACTTTAGTTCGACTGTTTCAAACCGTGGTGTGCTTTTTGCTGTGCGCAAATTTCAATGTTGTATACGTAAGACTTTAATGAAAATTGGAGACAACAAATTATTGATCGCAAAAATAAATGAAGATAGTCTCCTACTGGAGTGATTTGAGGAAACTAAATAAGCCTGGTATCAAGAAATATCGAACGTTTTAAGGAGTTCCAGTAGCTCATAAACTAACAGTTGAATAAAATGTTTTTCATGTAACAAAATAAACATCAGGAATTCGCTGGAATACAGGGAAATTTTCTCTTTAAAAACATATTAAATGAAATTAAGAATAAACAAACACGACACTCGGATAATATGCTCGAGTTCGTTTAAAGGTAACTGTGAGCAATAAGGGGATACACTCGTATTCGAACAGAAGCAACGCGTTCCAAGTATGTTACATTGAAAAATCTGTAAAACTATTGTAGGGTTGACCACTATCTCATTAGGGGTTTCCCGCCCGTTTGCGTTGTCCATATGAACTCCCGCACTTGTCGAGGGAGTCAGTTGTAGAGCAGGTCACGGTCAAGGCTGACCGAATGACCTCGAGCTGCTGCGCTCAGACGCCTGTACGCGTTTGGTTAAACAGTGACGCGTAACGCTCTGCCAGCCGCTTAATTAATAATAATAATTACTGTAACGTCATCATTAAATAAAAACTCTCAGCGATTTTCATACCCATCCTAAGCATTTAGAAATCACGTTAGCTTAGCCCTCTTCGTGGTCATTTCGTATGAGAGTAAATACATAATGAGAACTAAATTATTCCTCTTCCAGTCATTACCTACTGGCTCCTTCTTGACGCAAGTGACGCTTTCTCTGATCTCACAACACGCTGCAGAAAATATGAATCGACTCTAACTCTCATAGAGTTAGAGTTGAACTCTAACATAGAGTTAGAGTTCACACAACTCTCCGTCGTAAGTGTGAACTTCAAAAATCCTCCACGACCACCTAAACTACTCTCAAAAATTATTAGAGTAAGAGGAAATGTAAATTGAGGATTTGTTTCACCATAATCCATATCCCAGTTTTTTATGGAATTTTATTCTTGGCATAGCTAGGTAACCTCGCGTCATATATGCTAGTGGCCTTCGTTAATATTTGTCCACCGTCCCTCAAATTTATGAATTTCTGCTCTCTTAACATAAGCTTTAGTTTTTACTACTGTACATATTTTAGCAGTCATTTCCTTTGTAGCCTGATGATGCCCACTCATAGTCAGTCAAACGTGTCACGAGTCTCATTGTGTGATATATCGCTGAGGAGACCACAATATTCGATCCATATTTTATTTAGAATGAACAACCGACAGTCCTGCGATCTCTTTCGTTACGAGTATGTTTTTTATTTCCTGGCTGCCAGTTTTTAGGGACATAAAGCTGTAAAATTACCTAAATGGTAGATTGATTGGAAACGCATTTAAACCCGCTTGAATTGATATTTGGAGCATGAATTTCCAGATAGTTCTGATTTGATCAGTGGAGCTGCCATTGGAAATCCAAGTCTAATTAAATGAGAGCCAAGCTCTCTAACATCAGGAGGTGGCCATACAACGTTTGTTACGTCAGTAAAAGCTACACCGAACAAAACACACACAACAGCAATGTTTTCTAACCTATTAGACGGATTCCTTGTCTACAATGCAAGCGGCAAAAGGTACCACCTCTTTATAGGGCATGACAGATCTTTTCCATCGACAAGATTCGAGGAAGATGGAAAGTCTGTAGAGGGTTTCTTTGTTCGGCAGCTCTGAACTCGAAAAATCTAAAGTAAAACTTTCTTCCCTGAAAGTTTTTGTCCAAGTTCCTTCCTTGAATACCTCAACCTTCAGTGTTTTGTCGAACTGTTTTGGAAAAAAATAACTCCCACGCTCGAACGCCATGTTACCAAGTAGAACTGCTTGAAAAATTTGTTTCATCTAAGGGAATTTTACCATCAACTGTCATTAAATTGCAGGGCTTGTCTAATGGCGAATGAACTGTTGCGAAAGGAAATCAGCAACATTTTTTAGTCTTTCATTTAGGAGAACTTGTCTCTTACAGCTGTGTAAAAAAAGGTCGCTGGTCATTTGATGCCTGCCTGCATCTCTTCGTCACCGTTACAAGAAGTATTACTCTGAAAACTACAAGCTCCAAATGAAAATAAATGAGACATATTACACGACGGTGTTGCTTGAATGTTTTTTTTATGTCACATACAGTAAGATGAATACCAGAAAGCCTGAAAAAGACTACAAATTTCCTTTTTTTCCCTTTTCATTTGAAAAGAATTTGTTTTCGTGTCAGAATATGAATGTTTTAGAAGGAAAACTTGAATGGTATAGCGGAGCCTGCAGCTCGGAAACTTCATCACAAGCTTTCAGGCGTTCAAGTTATCAGAAGTTAGTTCATTCTTTTCTATACTTACCGACTTGAATGAATACGTTTTTTTAGAATACGTGATTCCAAACGATTTATAATTTTTCTTTAAACCGTCATTGCAAAACGCATTTCGTTAAAGCCAATAGAAAACAATCGCTCTTAAGATCAATGACAGAGTCATTAAAAGATGAAGTCGTTGAATGATGGAGTCATTGAGTATTTAAACTCTTGAATGATGAAGTCATTGTACGATGGAACTAATGGATTATGGAAACATTGAATCATCCATTCTCTGAATGACGAAGTCCTGCGACCATTAAGTTATTGGATGGTGGAACCCTCGACCTATGAAGAATTAAATCCTTGCGATAGAATCACGGTGCCACTAAATCACTATATTTAAGAGTCATAGAGTCTTGGAGCTGTGGAGTCGTCGATTCCTAAAAAAAATGCTGTACAGAAATCGTTGAATTCCAAAGTCTGAAGCGTCAGGCGAATATCCAACCGTAACTGCTTTCATTTGTCAGCCATGAATGTCAACAAAAAAAATCACAAGGAACAAAACTCATTGCATTATGTAATTTCCGAAGTTATTTCAAAGCAATAAGGGACGTAAGGTGTTTCTCATCACCACTTCTCATCTTGTTCCAATTCGATTTCGTCGATCTTTGCTGGGCAAAACTAATCATTTTTGCCCCTCTCAGCTAACACAGATTCCCCGATCCACTTTTATCCGAGTATTCCCGATGGAATTATCCAACGCAGCTTCCATTGATGTATATTTCCGAGAAAAATTGGTGTTCGCGAAGAACAAAATGTTCTTTCAAGCGTAAAATTTCGCTCGCGCCTAATATCTTAGACTTATATTAGAAAGATCCTTTAGTCCAAATCCGCCTGAAGGCTTCTGCTGCTCTGGCCTGATGTATTAACGCTATTTAAGCGAGCTGTTTGGTCGGCTCTCAAGGATTTTTTGTGAGCAGTTACAGTAATTATCGTCCGGTTGCGTAACAGTTCCACTTCTTTTCCCATTAGCCTTCAATTAATGGATATTTGGGCCATTGTTCGGTCAGACGGAGCTTAGAAACGGAAAAACAAAATTCCGTTTATTTTTAGACCACGTAATGCTGAAAATTAGGGAACGAAGTTAATTATTTGCTGATGAAGAAAAATGTTTTCCCAGCACTCGAATAAAACAGCAGTTTTTCCTTAGCTATTAAGCAATGACACAGTATTTTGTAGAGATACATAAAGCCAGTTGTCTAAGCCTTTCCCTCTGGTTAACCAAGCAAAACGTTGAAAATTCATATCGATACAGAATAATTTCTAAAAGGACTTCTCACGTACATGCACAGCGTTAAGTGAACGCTGGCTTTAAATGGCTTTATCAAAGTACGATATCAGTTTTTGACTGATGATTTGCGATATTCTTGTTTCAGTATACCTCAGTTTTACGTCAAGTTATGTTTGAGAATTATAATGCTGTTTTAAACGAGTGTGAGGAAAACATGGAGCCAAAAATGAGTAGGGTGCTTTCTGGGGAACACATTATACGTGCAAATTCTTAATTAAATTTCCATCCAGTTCAAGTTTTCATAACCGTAATCATACTGATTAAGTTAGGGTAGGCTGCGATACCTTTAGATAGGTTTGGTTGGGTTAGCTTAGGTTAGGTGGGGGTGAGGTTAAATCAGGTTAGGTTAGCTTAGGTTGGGTTGGGTTAGGTTAGGTAGGGTTGAGGTTAGATTAGGTTAGGTTTGTTTGCGAGTTTTCAACTACAGCCCTAAAACCCCACTTTAACGTTTTGCATCTGTCCATTTACCCACAAATGTCCACTTTTAATTGTTATCAGGAAAAAATACACCCCTGGATTCATAAATGAAGAAATATAACGTTAACCAGGCATGAATATTCATGCATTGGGTCTAAAGAGAATAGATTAATTAAAATTAATTCAGTTTCCTCCTCACATTTTTAAGAATTTAACAACAATTTACATTCTTAGCAACATTAATCTTCAGAGCAATGATTGTTTAGTCAACTAAAAACGCAATCTTAGTGCTTATTTAAGAGTAAAGCTAGAATTAACTAGCCAAAGTAACTGAGGGCATGAAAACCTCAGAACAACATATATATAAATCAATAAATATTTCATTTTAGTAGAGGCAATCAGTATTTTTCATAGATAGCCATTTTGTCCTATAAGCGATCGAGATTTTCAACGAGCAACCATTACTTAGGTGGAGACGCTTTGACTTTCAAAGAAAGTCATTGTTTCGAGGATCGACCCGTTTTATACGAGGGAATAACCTGCAAGATAACAATTACTTTCTGGAAGTATTAGTTACTTTAAAAAGAGCAGTCATTTATTTCAAAGAACCACTACGAAACACTTAGAGACAGTCATCACCTTCAGGAGAGACCATTACTTATTAGAGACAACCATTACGTCTAGACGTCACCAATTACACCCGAGAAGGACTATTGCTTCTGAGGGACATTTCTTTCGTATAATTTAAATATATTTTATTCGCATACATCTTCATTGAACATTGAGGAGACGTCTTGAGCTTACCAGTGCCTTCAAATTTCCACCTAAGATGACCGTGTTTTATCTACTGCGAACACTCATCTCTTTAGGTAGAACGAACGCCTCCGAAAATACAAGACGGCATCAATCATCAACATTGGAGATCAGTACACCTCCGAATAACTCAATTCCGTTCCTATTTTCCACACTTTAGGCTCTGAAAAGAATTCCTTTGGCATATTTGACATCAGCCCATGTATTTCTGCGCAGTTAGGAGAGCTCAGGATGAAAACCTGTCGCATAAATAAGAAATGTGATCCGTTAGTCTGTATTATATACTGTCTGCTCACGTAACTCTGAGCCCAAGTGACTACGCCCTTATACATTTTACAAGCGACCCTAGCAGTGCATCGCCCTGCAATATACAACCGCTGATATTACGTGACTGCAGGAATGGACCGAAAGGTAAAACTCAGCAAAGGTCGAAGGCCATGTTAAAATTCATGAAATGGTCTTGGGTACGCCTGGCTCACCGCGATTTGCCCGCATTGCCTAACTTTCTCATGCGACAGAAAAAGTACAATTGGAGGACTTGTGTCTAAAATAGCGTTCATATTTAAATAAAACGTTGAGGGTCACTTCAGGAATTTGTGGGATAGAAAAATGCGAAGGTTTTAGAGGGACTGAATCGGTGAGGCCACTATAGAATTAGATTTTTTAGCATGAATAATTGTTATTGCTCTCGCATGCGGACAAGTGTACCACACATGATGACAAAACGAGTTAGTACCGGTGTAGCAGAAACTTTAGCTCCTAAATGTGCATAGGAGCACTCGCCATCAAGAGTAAACAATTTCCGGTCGATTTTTGAAGATAGCTCATCAGCGAAATTCTGAATGGAGCTCAATATCGAGGACCCACAAAGCACGGCTAAACTTTGACTGCCATGACCATCGTGGCTGGGAGCATATGGCGCTCGCCATTTTCAACTGAAAGGTCAAGAGTACGGGTCCCGAAGAACGAGTCTGAAGTTTCTCTTCGTTGCGGAAAATGAAAAAAAGTTGGCCATAATTCTTCAGCTAGCCTGGGTGGAGGCGAAGAGAATCGTGCCGATCTGGGGCAACTATTATTGCGCATTGGTGCTACGTATAAAACCTGAAAAACATGCATGAAACGACAACCTTATTGAAAATCGAGGACGGTGCACCGGTGGAATATGGTTGACAGGGCTTATTATCCGCGATTTATTGGTCATTCGGCCATCCGACCGATAAAACAACGGTACACCGCCCAATTTACGAGCATGTTATGATCGGCACTGCCATCCGCGGCCTCCCGTCCATACACCGTCTTTAACTCGCGGTATCTAGTAGCGATTCGAGGTTGACTTGGCCAAGGACGGCCATCTGGCTCAGAATCGCTGATACCGTGTTTTTCTGGCACTTGTTTCTCATGCCCTCAAGCAACTAAAATTAATCTATGTTAAATAACCTCTTAATTTTGAAATGAAATGAACAAAATAATAATGAAATAAATATAAAAAGCTATTCTGAAATTTTACATTTTTGCTTTACTAATTATAAAACCTTTCACACTGAGATGAAAATTAAAATATTCAGGCCTCTATGAATAGGATGTTTTATTCCAGATTAGATTATAAGTTTGTTAAAGCCTCCCTAACCGCCAAACAAATAGAGCATATCGGAGAGGAAGGAGGAAGGCATTATTCAGTATGGAGATAAGAGAATGAGGAATCTAAGCAGAATATGAGAGTAAGATGAGAAAGAAGTTCATGAAATAAGATAAAAGTTGAGGAAAAAAGTCCGAGGTGCTGAAAAACCGTGCAGTAGTGAATCGAAAAAAGGTGGTCCGTAACCCAACAAAATCATTTTATTTCAACAAAAAGAAGCCCTACCTAACTCTCAGCTCGGGCCCTCACATTTTTCCCCTGGGAGCGCTAATTCCCACATATACAATAGTTGTATCCCCCTGAGGGGATGTTTTATTCCAATCAAGCCTAATAAAATATGTATAATTGGCAGAACAATTATATGAGCAAATCTCATACAAGAAAAAACAGTCCGTAAAGCAGGCGATAGAGAAGATCCATTTAAAAAACGAATTCATATGAACGTTTCAAGCTCTTGGCTCATTTTAAAAAAGGCTTGCAGATAAATCGAAAATTAATTCAATGCTCGCACAATTTGGACAGATCCATTATAGACAAAAATCTTAAAGAATACGTGGATGAAAAACTACACGTAATAGCCTACAGACAGAAGTAAATTGTGACAATGATAACAATATTAAAAGAAATGCAATAGTTTAATAGGAGAATAACTGTTCATCGGTTTATTATTTAGATACCGTCTCGAAATAGTGAGAGATACCTACGATAAAAATCAAAATACGATGAATACATTGAATAAGCCGATAATTATAAATTTTTAAGACACTAATAGCTTAAAAAGTTAAACTTTTCATAGGACATAATACTGTCAGGCTGCAGCGGAGACTGTACGGGAACGGTCTTCTGGAAACTACAGAAATTTCTTTAGAATTTCTTGAGTGCAACTTTAGATTTCAGTCTACCACTCGTAACTTTTGAAATGATTCACCTATTGAGTTCAAATTACTCTCAAATGAAAAATAAAAAACATTCTTATGGAAAATCGTACATGCCAACATTCTTGAGCACTCTCAGACAGCAAAATTCATTTGCCATGAAAATTACAGTTGGTAGCTGCCGGGGAATACTTGCTAGTCAAAGCTGTCAGCTAAAAAATTGGTAAATTTACCTAAAACTTTAACTTGCGGATATTTATAATGTAATAAGGTATTTAAATGCAATTTAATCATTTATTTAAATAATACTATCCTGTTATTCATCTTAGCCAAAAATTTTATCTGCACTCGAGTTAGAGATGGCAACACTGCTCGCGCGGGTCGGCAAGATGGCAAGCTCTTTCGAAGTTTCACGGCGGCCGGGCGGCGGCAGTTATTTGAATTGTGTTTTGGCAGTTGTGCGTCTCAGATGTGGTGCTGGTTTCTGACTCATTTAATAAGTTTCAAGCAATGTCAGAATGTATTTCAGTGCAAGTGTGTAGTACGTTAGAGTGTATCTTATTTTTGAAACAATTTTTGCTCTGAAAAGGTATAAGGTGTTCGCTCTCAAGTGAGTTTCTTATTCCATTGAAGACGTTATGCCGGTATGGCATGTTGTCAAGCGCCGATGAAGGTGACGATTGAGACAACAAGTGCCTTCAACCTTGTCGTCTGAATAATTTTTTAGTGTGAATGAATTGTAATGAATAGTAATGATGTGTTTATTCACTATTAATCCTTTCTTATTTTACAGTAAGTGTTAACACAATTTAGCTTTAAACTTCTAAGTTGCAGTATAATTCCACTTGAGAAACCTTTGACAAGAAACAATATGCAATATTTTCAATTTGGATGTACCGATAGTTTCGGTATCGGCCTTTTTCTATTATCTGTACATCACTAGTTTTCAATTTATTAGTAAGAAAATTAAACTTCAATAAATATCTGACGAGCTGCGTTATAAAATTACGGAATAACGATGTTTAAAGAAAAAAACAACAATATTTACCTAAATTCGTTCGCGGAAATTAAGAATTCTCTTTCAAAGAATCTCCAAAGGAACACATTTAAGAACGTTTTAAATGAATGATATTTTGCTCACTGATGCATAATGTTTAAGTTATTAACCTGTGAAGTTATAGGAATTTTGTATATAAAAGCGGAGAAACGGACACGTAAATATGATGTAATACAGCATGACGTGATGCTAGGTTAAATTAGATTAGGTAACGTTAGGTTAGCTGAATAAACTAACCTAAAATAACTTAACTTAGCCATACTGACACTGATGGTTACCGCCAAAATATCGGGCGTATTTCAAGAATGCAGGTACGATGCAGCCGAATATATAATGCTAAATTAACCTGAACGTAATTCATGTTATAGCTTGAAAATTACGTATCAGCGAGCAAAATGTCATTCGTGTAAAGCGTTCGTATATGAGCTCTTTTAGTGATTCTTTAAAACAGAGGTCGTGATTTCCGTGAACGCATTAAAGTAAATACTAACCGAATAACACTCCTTAATCACCTGATGAACATTAGCATTATTGATGAGTTAGAGTTGAATTATATTTTGAATTGAGAAGCTTCCTACTAGCAAACGTTGCGTGATCGTAGGCTAGTGATGTACAGATATATCGGTAGCGGCAAAATCTGGCCGATATTTCATCGATACTTTCCAACAATACGTACTTTATCGTGAAAATAAGGTCATAATTCGTTTAAAGAAATGTATAATCAACTAAAGAACCTATTCATACTAAGTAAATTAGCTAAATGTTGAATTACATCGTTTAATCAGGCCCGCTAAGTGAATTTACTACGTTGAATTCCCGATGTCAGGGACGGTCTGTGTCAAAACTTTGTGGCATAAATAGTTATACACAGTGGGGACATAAAATTTCTATACTTTTACAAATAAAACATTTTCAGCTAACAAAAATTAAACCTATCATATATAGTTGAAAGCGCATTTTAAAGTTTTTATAAATTAAACATAAATAACTGAAAATTTTATTTTAATTGAGCTTTTAGGTCGTAAAATATTACAAAGCTAATTATTTTATTTCAATTTAGCATGCAAATCGCCGTTCATCACAAATTTTGCATTTTTCTTCTATTTTAAGATGTTTGAAAAAAATCACGAACAATCTTATAGTTGGTTGCGTGTTAGCGCATCTCTCCGGTTTCGGATCCTATCGAATGTATTTTATGTATTTTATGTATTTTATGTATGTATTTTGGTGTGAAAAACATGAAAATGATAACCATATTGCGGAGAAATTATTTTTTCGGTATACTTTTGAAAACATTTGCTATTACAACTAGTCTACATTACTTTGCAAAACGGTTTGAAACATCTATTGCAAGGATTTCGTTTTGTTATTTTATTGGGTAAATCTGAAGGATATGACAGTTATCGATTTTCCACTTTTTGGTGCCTGAACCTAATTAATTGAATCAAAATAAACAAGTTTTCTTCTATGCACTTTCCGTCTCAAATGAGTATTTTGCGATTTATAGCGGTAAGTTTAGTTTCGTCTTTGATGACGAATGCGCTCGAATAAACAGCTACTCATCGATTTTCGAATTTTTGTTGCTTCAATCATGGTAATATCATCGAAATCAACAACTTTTCTTCTATACACTTTTTTCGTCAAATGAGTATTTAACGAGGTATAGCGGTAGGTTTGGTTTCGTTTTTGATGACGATCGCGCTGGAAGCGAGTGCGCATTGCAGTGTCGCTGTCCGACGTGCTCCTTGAATTACTTGCCGCTTCAAACACTGGAGTTGCGGTAAGTCATTTACCGCTATAACTAATAAAATACTCATTTGAGACGGAAAGTGCATAGAAGAAAACTTGTTTATTTCGATCTAATTAACTATGCTTAGGCATCGAAATTTATAAAATCGATAACTGACATATCCTTCAGATTTACCTTTTATTGCAACAATATAGTTAACAAAGCTAGAGCAGTTCTATTATTTCTAATCGAAAACTTTATTGTTAATATTGTTATATTATTAGATACATTAGTTAATAATTTTATTGCATTACTCATGTTGGGCTTATAATGATTTTATTTTAATAAAATTGTAAAAGTATCGGTGACTTGACTTGGATTGATTTGAACTTGACATGGATTAATTTGAACTTGACTTAGATTAAATTGAACTTGACTTGGATTAAATTGAACTTGACTTGGATTAAATTGAACTTGACTTGGATCAATTTGAACTTGACTTGGATTAATTTGAACTTGACTCGGATTAATTTGAACTTTACTCGGATTAATTTGAACGTGACTTAGATTAATTTGAAGTGAAAAAGGTGTAGTTCCAAAAGTGGACCAAAACAATAATTTATCCACAAAATAGTTAGCATGTATGTGTTTTCCCCACCAAAATACATACTTCGGCGAAAAAAAAACATTAATATTCGATAGGCCCCGAAACCAAAAAGATCCAAACACGCGCAACTAACTATAAGATTGTTCGTGAATTTTTCAAACATCGTAAATTAAAGAAAAATGCTATATTCCTACTGTACGGGGATTCATATGCTAAAATTAAAATAAAATTATTCGCTTTGTAGTCTTTGACGATTTACAAGATAAATAAAAATCGAATTTTCAGCTTTTTCTGCAATAAATTTCAAAAACTTTAAAATACACCTTCAACTTTATTTACATAATTGGTTTGATTTTGGTTCGCCTGTTTTGTTGTTTAAGTATAATAATTATATGTCGCTTCTGTTTTCCACTATTCATGTTACATAGCTTTCACTTACTGACCGTACGTGCCTCATCGGGAAGTCGAAGAAGTAAATTCAGTTAGCGGGCCTTATTAAACACTGTAATTCAACAGTTAGCTAACTAATTTACTAGGTATGAATAGGCTCTTTATTTGATCATACTTTTACTTTCATGATTTATGACCTTCATTTTTATGATAAAATACGCGTTATTGGAAAGTATCGGCCGGATTTTACCAACACCAGTAAAAATGACCGATACCAATACATCGCCTCATCAATAATTTTATGACAGGATTTTATAAATATTTTTTAACGTTTCGATCCGAATTTCAAATAAAAAGACAGCAATTTACATTTATCTGCAACGGTTAAAAAGAAAGACGGTTGTATGCTGCATTGGCTACTCTAACGGAAGCTTCATAAGAAAATGACGCTGGAACGCACAAAGAGTCTTTTTCTTCTAAAATTTCGCTTGTGTTTGAGTTCAGACCCGTGACTTCTGGGGAAAATGGCGATTCTTCCTGTTGACGAGGAACGAGAGATGGCCTAACTATTAGCTTCACCACCTCGGTCAATTGATATTTATGACGATTCATCGTTGTGGTGGGGCTGGTAGTGAAGGCAATGTAAAAGCAACAAAATGTGGAAACCAAACCTGAATGTCCCTCGTCCGTCTTCAGCAACCTCTGAATTGAAGGACGTTCTCGAAGGTGATCAACAATGTGTTCAGGTACATATTTGTGTGTGTGTGTGGGTGGGGGGTGGTTATACCGAATATCTGATCGTTGCTACCAAATATCTACGTAAATGTGTTGGTTAAGGTTGCGCAATTGATTCATATATCCTAAATAAGGGTAGATGATATTTATTAGTGTGCGGTTAGAATGGTATGTTAATAATGTTGCTTCTTCATCCTAGCAAAATTAGAATCACAGGTGATCTCTGTACGATGGATAAGAAACGCTCCCAGCTGCCAGTGTATGACGTCACAACCATATGTATATATGCTCGTGACGTCATACACTGGCAGCTGGGAGCGTTTTTTAAGCGATTGCGTAGAGGTGGCCACCCGTGATTTGGAGTTGATTAAGGTTGCGAAGCGAGCGATTCATTGGATGTAGAGTTGGGTTGAGGTTGATTTGAAACCATTCATCGGCCTAAGTTGGTTTTAGAGGTGATTTGAGGTTGATTTGAAGCTGTTCACCGACCAAAGTGGGTCGCAGTATGGACGTATTAAGGGCGCAGTATGGTCGCGGAGACTGGACATTTGACCCTTAAATAGACGATAAACCAACCTCAAATCGTCCATGTTTCCACTCATATTCCACCGGTGCACCGTCCTCGATTTTCAATAGGGTTAAGCATCTATTTCATTAAAATCAAAATCTCCTTCGAATTGCTTTGCATTTTCTCACAATGTTTAATAACCTGTTCGAGGAGAAAGTCATTACTGTGTTGGAAACAACATGCGGTAACCACAAGCTGAAATCTCAATGAGAAGCGTTAATGTAAACAAAACTCAAGGAGCAAGTTTCCAAATGAATCATTATAATACGAACTACGAGCATGTCGGTCGAACGAAAAATAAGAAAGCACGTACTCACCGCACCTATTTTTTCCCCTTGTAATATCAATTTATTCGAAGACAGACAAGGTACAAGTGATCAGTCAAGCCGCCATCAAGAGCGTGTTACTCGCTGGTCCCAGCTCAGTGTTCACTGCAGGAGGTGCGGGCAGCGAACACCAGGGGGGCGAGGAGACAGACCGGGACATGGGACGGCACGGATTTAGTAGCAGGGGTTCCGGATTACTCGAGAGGGGGTCTCGTGTGCCGCCCTCAGCTAGCCTCATCGTGCCTCAGTTTGAGAGGATCGATGTGTGCCTGTTGCATTAGGAATGTCACAGCGAGATGCTCGTTTTGTGTAGTGAGTGCACCAACCTTACCTCATGCTCTTACTAAAAATAATGAGCTCAAATATCTATGTGCGTTGTATGATAACTGCGTACCAGCCTGACCTCCTGTTCTCATTAAAAAATAATGAGCAAGAATATTTATGTGATTTGTGTGATAACTGCGCTTGAGGGCAGAATGTCATGTTTCACTAGTAAGTCCTGCAACTATATAGGCGCATGCTTTCTCGCTGTTTTCCCAAATATTCTACATGAATGGAAAACAATGCTCTCTGTGACCAGGCCAGGCTGATCTCTGTCTGTACCTGCCGCAGTCCGGCAATTTCTGGGTCGCTCACAGGGAGGCCTCTCAATGACCACCGTCAATGTCAGCGAGCGTTTAAGTCTGGCATACGTCGTGTAGGATTAGAATGGCGTAATCAATAGTATTGTGGAAGTATGATTGGCATTTAATTACTTTTAAAGTAAAATTCAAAAGCTGTTTTCAATTTCATGAATTACCATCATGAAATATTAAGATAAAAAGTAAATATTTCATAGCTTCGAATAGCTTTACGGGGATTTTAAATCTTTCATCTTTATTATGCAGTGATATTTGAAACAGATTCTCCACGTTTTGATGTCAGAAAGAAATTTAGAAAGTAAGATCAATGCGCGAGCAATGAGGCATAAGGACAAAGCACCGTGTTGAATTCATTCAGCAACACAGGAAAAAATGTTTGTATTTCATCCAATTGGAACGGGCTTCAAGGAAGTAATCCATCTGAAACTAAACTGCATCTCGAATCCCCCGACAAAAATTAGCCAACCCTCTCATCGAATCGAGTTGACTGTTCCACAGGGTCTTGAAACTTATTGCAGATATGCAAATCAAACGAAAAGATGAGGATTGTGTCCTAAAAGATCAGCTACGCAGATCACCTTTCAAAATTAGGAAGTTACGTTTTATTGATGCTCGCGCTCCCAAAGCCCATTTAAGTGGTCTGATGTTTCTCAATGTTCAAGTCTTAAAGGATTTTGAGCCCAATTAAAACTGCTCAAGTTAGCTGGTTTACCGAAGCACAAGTTTTTTTCATAATTTGGGAGCTGAGTGGAAGGAAGCAATGCTATTTTTTCCGTCAAATACAACCATATCACGGAACCCAGTCTAACGTAAGCAAGTTTACCTTCACACGTCTATATTTATCAAAAATCTGCAATAAGTATATTTAGTTGTGAAGTATTTCAAATTTATAACCGTTAATAACAACTGATTATTCTATCTTAAATTCGACTACCGCTTCGTAAGTTAATTTTTCCGATTGGCGAGTATCGTCAAACACTGAAAGCATTTATAGAGGGCATAGTCGTTTTGTAGGTTTCGCACGGTGTGTGCGGCGTGAAGTATCAGTTCAGCGGTTAAGCATTTCAGCTCATTTCTATCATCCTTTTATTTATCTTGCGAGACTGTGTGCTGTGCCTTTGTAATTCATAGATATTAAAATGACCATTCTCCTATTGATATGTATGACCTTTAAATTTAAATTCTTTAAACGGTCACAAATTAAAAGCGTTACTACATACACAAAAAGTTTAAAACTTTGTGAACTCCCTTCCTCTGAACAGCAACTGTTTTTCCGCAGTCTTATCACTGCTAACTAACTATATAATGGTTTGGTGAAGCCACAACAAACAAGTCATATAAAGCTTTTAAAGTCAAATGACCGACATTAATTCTAAAACGGCTGTGCGTCATCTAGATTCATAACGTTGCAATCATACTGTCAATGTAAAGCGCCAAAATGTCAAAAGCATAAAAGTTGGATCTTATTACACGTGTCTTTCTAAATACGGAGACAATTAATAACTAATGTTAAATGTAAAAAGCTGACGAACAGCCCCAAATATCTCGTTTCAAGTAGAATTAAAGGTTTATTAATGACGTATAATTCTTCTTTCTTTTCTATAGTCGATACAGAGTGAATATTGGCACACTGTTCGGTGATTGTTGGTTTTCGCCTTCGCTTTTGCGGTGTGCACTTATGTGATAAAATTTTTAAAAATGCTGAATACTAAGAATAACTTAGTGGTCTGTTCTGTGGCTATCTTCAACGATAGTATTAAACTATTAAAAAGATATACTGTATATTATGAGGAAATTTTCAAAATATTTTTGTGACCGACTATGAGGATTTTATATTTTGCTCTTTGTCGGTACGAAAGTTTGATCATAGCAAGGAATTCTTTCACGAATCTTAGAAATTTGTTCAATCGTAATTAAAATTTGATTATTCATATGAAAATCTACGTAATTTTCCAATAATTCTCATTTAGTGTTACGCAAGAATGAAAAAGTTGGTCAGTATGTGATGGTAACGAATGTACAAGAAAAATTATTTAACTTTGTCGGTAGATAATTACTTCAGCCAGATTGATTTGTTCATTACTTCAGCCAGATTTAAATCTTATTTTGATATCCAAATAAACTTTTTTAACGAGAATTGTGAATTAAATTATTTACCAATTTTATACAAACTACTATAAATGAATCATTTCCCTAAATAAAAGTTCCAGATTATATAACAACAATTAATTTGAATGTATAAAGTGAGTTAAATCTCGCTGTTTGAATTGTCAACATTTCAAATAAAGTCTCGAGTTGTTGCTTGTTCTAAAACTGTAAATTCATTAGTTAGTTAGCCGTATCAAACGCCTGTGTTTTGATAATTTCAAAAACAATGAGCTTGAGAACTCCACATCAAATGGAGAATTAAATGATAAAAGTCGTAAATCGATCATTGTTGTGACGCTTCGGTTACAACAGTTCAATTTCACCCCATAGTACGAAAGGGAATTATCTCCAGCAGCTCACCTCTAAGTTATTAGTTTATGAAAGTAATCAACTGTCGAATTTAATTAGAAAGTTTTTTCTTTCTCACACATCGGTATTTCTAAATCGATCAAATCGATTTTTTATTGCATTTATTTTATTGCATTAATAAAACAAAGCTCGACTCAGCAACATAGTGCAACTGAAGTTAATTGATCATTAAGATAGACGCAGGAATAGTTCTTCTGCCTAAGCTGTGTGCCGGAGTGCGGAAAACCCCATCAAGAGATTTGCCTGGCTGGTTCGACGCAAATATGAGTATGTGCCGAAAATGCAGAAAGTCCTGGGACTGAACCAAATGCGTTCAAATTCACTAAAGCTACAGATAATACAACAAAATGGAGCGAGAAAGTCAAGTAAATCTTGCGAGACAATTGAACATGTCATTTTTTAATAAGCATTCCCTCAGCCCGAATTACATCGTCACTCATCCGTCGGAAGCCTGTTACAATGGCATGAAGTTTTTCTTACAGTATTTTGGTCCATTTCTGCCGAAGAGATTTGTTCAGAAAATTCATTTCGGGGATGATCTTTTGTCGCGCTTAACTCTTAATCCGTATTCATAATTTGAGAAACGATTGATTTTTGCATTAATATTAGATAAACAAAACTGGGTTTATTTATTAAAGCTTTACATTAGCCCACTTCCTAAGAGAATTTCTGAATTAAAAAAAATGAATTATAAACCAAAAATCAGTAATTTTTAACTTCTTGAGCTCTTTTATAACCAAAAATCAGTTCCCAACAGTGCTTTTAACATTTGAAAAAGAATGTTCAAGGACTTTCTGAGCAGCCTGTACACCTGTTGGTTGTCCGAAAAGGTGACAACATACTCCTGTGAGTCACGTGTAAACATCGCCTTATAAACACAACGACTGAGGTCGTTTATTGACTTAAACATCTAGCATGAATATTTACGAAGAGGATAGAACTTTTTTGTAAGTTTCATAGGAATACCTTTGAAAATAGGAGTCGCACTGTGTGTACACTTATCGTGAGATCACCCGCATTTCATCTGAATTTTCTTGATAAATTGTTAACTTTTATCGCAAATAATGTTTCAAGAGCGCATGATTTTAAACATGAGCTTTGCTTGATCCTGATTTCATTTACAATTTTCAAAAATTTTAGTCTCCCGCGCATTAAAAAATGTTGAATGCAATCTCATGATAAACAAGATCGAATGCGTGTCTCTGAAATTCAACAATGCAGGCTTTGTAAAATTGTTCGATAAAGATTGACCATTTTCCTTCATTAATTATTATCTGTTCGCGATAGCAAAAGATGTTTACATCATAACTGCCGACTCACAGAAACTATTAAACCGTTAGATTCTCAGCAAATGAAATGTATAAGTAATGTAAAGTTTTTCAGTTTAATACGGTGACGTGTTCAGCAGGCTCAATTTTTAAGAATTATTAAATGAACTTACAAAGAATTTAGAATTACATGCATGTGTGTATTTTGAATGTAGGCAAAAACTGCACACCTACCATCCGTAGTGTTTCCCTTTACTGAGTTGTATACTTACAGTTAGGAATTCAATGTTGTCTCTGATCTGGTAAAGTCAACTCCTTCCACCCTAAACATCGAGCTTCTTTATGTTGCAATTGAAAAGAATTAGCTAGATTTCATGCAAATAAAATTTAAATAACATTCGAGGGCTCTAATTATACAAAGCTTTTCACGCTAATGAAGAATGCTCTTGTATGGTGTATATATCATATATATTACTTCTGTCTCGGCCTGCAGTTGATGTACCTCTAAATAAATGAAAATAGAGGAAAAACAGGATGTTAGGTATATAATTTGCGAATCAAGCATCAGAGTCAAATTTCGCCTCATGTTATAATCTCCCTATTGAACGTGATGGTTGATATCAGGAGAGTTCTTATTTTGCTTCGAAGGAACACCAATACATGTTAACACGATAACGAATACGTGTCAAGTGAACACCAACGTGTCGAGGGAACACCAATACATGTTAACACGATAACGAATACGTGTCAAGTGAACACCAATGTGTCGAGGGAACAACAATACATGTTAACTCGATAACGAATACGTGTCAAGTGAACACCAATGTGTCGAGGGAACACCAATACATGTTAACTCGATAACGAATACGTGTCAAGTGAACACCAATGTGTCGAGGGAACACCAATACATGTTAACTCGATAACGAATACGAACTGGATCACCCGTTTATAGGCTGAAGCATTGAACAGTCGTTAACGAACGCCCGAAATTCAACTGTGTCACCCTTTGTCATCCTTTATCTCGAGGCATTGTGCTGACACTACTGACAAACTCACAAATTTGATTATTCATTTAAATATTTCACATCCCCGGCGAGCCCTACGTCGTGAATGCCTATCAGGAAAGGGCTTTGAAAAAGGTAGTAATTTATTCTAGCATCCAATATTCAGATCTGGCTACTCGGTTGTAGATGACCGTGAATTTCAGCGAGCGGAGCCACGTCGGGTTCCTTCCATCATGAATAATAATTGGTTGCCAGCGGCGTGTTTAAGTTAGTCGAATAGAATTTCTACGCCAATGTAAATTAGTTTTGTGATGGCAGAACCTCATAGTTTTCCAAGCGAGGAGTTGTTGTCTTGTGACAAAATGCTCCCTGACTCTATATCACCTTTAATGTATTTCCGTCAAGATTAAATTATTTTAATTCGGTTTTTTAGCCTACAGGGACTTCAAAGTGAAAGGAAATGTTTTATTGTTCTTCAACGTCACAGGGAAGCGTATTCCGTTTTATTTATACGATATTTTTAATTTAGACCGAATAAAATTACCGTGTCCCTCAAGCCTAAACGTAATAGTCATAACATAAAAATATTATGTATAAAGGGCTTAATGAGACTGCATGTGAAATTGGACACATCAAGAAATTCGATTCCTTATTCAGAGCTATTCAAAACAATAAACATTGATGACGTTACTTTTATGCAATGGTTGCCTAGAGAAAATTCACGATTTAGAGAATACAACATTTATTCCACCTCGTTTCCCTTAGTATCCATGATCCTTGGGACACAGTCATTGTAGATGTTGGAGGCATTGACTGAGTGCTATTTTCATTGTCCCTCCACTAACTAATGTGATACATGGATTGTAGTGTTTTTCAAGTGGCTTTTTCAAATCAAGTTGAGTAAAGATATCTACGAAAGTGTTTTAAAATATCTGTTAAAACTCTTGTATTTCATCGATGCTAATATGTCGCAGACGTTATTTAAGAAACCCACTAATAGAGATATTCACCCCCTCACTAATTTTATTTCCTTTTTTTAAACTACGTGAAAATTGTATAATCAGTTGTGCGATTTAGCTGTCAGGTGTAACATTCGATCTAATATTGTTACAAGATTTGTAATATTTGCGTGCTTCTATGAAATATATTTCATTGATGCTTATTTTACCTTTGTAAGGCGTTTATTATTTTGTATCGTATGCTCATTTATTCGATGCATCATCTGCACATTATTCATCTGTATTTTTAGTACCCTCAACCCTCTTGTATCGGGTCATACGAATTTGACCGTTGAAGTCATCAAAATAAGCAATTTAAATAGTTTATTTATCACAAGTGATACAGCAGTAGATTGTATCTTCTATCTATTGAGTATAGCTACTCGAGTATAGCTACTTGTGGGCCCAAATAAGTTCAGCTACTTCTAGGGCATGATATCATCAACGCTATTTCAAGAAGTACAGTTATGTTTAACCTAATTTGCATAACCTGGGGCTGTACTAGACTGATCAATAAATTGGTTCTCTCATGATTCGATGTTTCATTTTTACAAAAATAGTTAAAATGGGCTAGATGGGAGCAGTTTATTCTAGAAAATGATTAGGAGCAGACTTAAGGTCTATGTCATTTATCAGGGCAAATTACCTTATCAAGATAAGTCATACAGCTGAAAAAAATTTGACTTGACTACCTTATGTGATTAATATTTCAATAGGAAGAAGGATTCAAGATTCGTTTTGAAAGCTTTGTAAGAACTTTTTCCACGAATCCCAGCTAGGATCGTATCCCGATTGTTAGTTTTAATGAAGAGGATACTGTGCTGTGACCAAGATTCCGAATAATATGGGAGTACGAACTTACTTCTTTTTTAAGTTATTAATGATTATTTGGATTATCTGTCGCCCTCATCAGTCAGTGTTTCATACATAGAATTACATATGGAGAGCTGGTAGAGATCCCATAGCTTAAGTATTTTTAAACTTTTCAATAAATCATTTGTGTGAGCATTATATTCTGATTTCTTTACCGCTCTATTTTTTTATTTTCTTTTTTTTTGCTGCCCAAAGAATAAATTAGTTTCATTCTTATCAGTTCCGTGCCAATTAAGCGTCTATTCTGTATTTCAAGTATAGTGAAATAATCGTGCGATGATGTATTTTTAAAGCTTCTCCGAGCAATACATTTCTACTATATGGTGGATTCCAAAAGATTTTCATAATTTAGTACTGATATGTGCATTATGCTCTTTGTATATCATCTGTTTATCTAATATAATGCCGAGGAGCTTAGGGGTTAGTTTCTTCAATTATATCACCAATTTTAATACGTGCAAGAGACACATTTCCCTTGTATGAGAAAACAATGTATTTTGACTTTTCGATATTGAGACAGATTTTATTAGCTTTAAGCCACATTGAAACCTTTTGCAACTCATTATTTACGCTCTCCGCAATTAAAATTGGATTTTAATTTGGAACAGCCGCAGAGAGCGTGCTGTCATCGGCAAAAAGCCTGAGTTTGAAAAATGAAGTAGATTTAACTATGTCGTTGATGAATATAAAAAAGAGGAGACGCCCAAGGACCGACCCTTGTGGTACTCTACGGCTGATTTTCAGTGCATAGTTTCGACTGGGCAACGTCAATGCCACATATTGCTTCCATTTTGTTAAGTATGATTTGAACCAATCATGTGTAAACCCTCTTTTGCGGTAACAGTAGAGATTCGATAGCAAAATGTTATTGTCCTTATAATCGAATGCTTTTCGGAAGTCAAGAAACACGGAGAAAACACGCTTTCCATCATTTAAATTCGAGTAAAGGTATTATCGATGATTTAATGCAGCCCGTATTGATTTTTAGAACGAAAACCGTATTGATTATTGTGGAGGAAATATTTTTTGTTCAAAATAAGAATACACTTTTTACACACAATTTTCTCGAATATTATCCTAATAATTGGTAATACAGAGACAGGTCTATAATTATTAAAATAATTTTTATCACCTTTTTAATGAATAGGGGTCACTCTGGTAATTTTGAGAGAGCTTGAGAAAATACTCTGAAAAAGTGTCTGATAAATAATATTAGATATGCATGGTGCTATGATATCAGCTATAGCCTCAAGAACTTTAGCCGAAAACATCTTTAATCCACTTTATATTTTTTTAAGTTTTTTATGCCCGTAACTATATCGGAAGAATTGGTTGATGTGAAAAAAGTTGTGTTCACAGACATTATCCATGTGTTTCAAGTGGTCTGTAGGCTCATTAGAAATACTATCAACTATATTTTTGCCCATGCTAACCAGAAAGTTGTTATACAATGTTGCAATATCTTTTTTTCGTGATATTTTACATTATCTTGAAAAATGTCTCAACTGTTTTCGTAGTATTGTTATTCGGTTTAAAGCTTGAATTAAGCGAGCGTCAAGTTTTTTATATCATTTTGTATTTAGGATATTTGCGCGTAAAGTAGTTTTTTCGATACTCGCATTTGATTTGACACCTGATTTCTGAACCTGTTATACATTTCTTTAGATATTCGTCCTTCGTAGAGTAAGGCTAAGTACGCTTTACGTTTCTATATATTGTTCACGATGTCTTCAGTAATCCAGGGCTTTTGTCTATTTTTCAGTGTAATTGTGCGAGTGATTATTGGACTACACTGATTGTGTGCGGTCGTTGTAGTTTCAGTTAAATTTAGTATTGCTTCATCAATGTTATCGTATTATTGTCCTGGTAATAAATGTCCAGTGATGAAATTAATTCTTCTAGAACAGTTCACATTGTCCCCAAATTATATTCGTTTACACAACGTTATGAGTTAGTTTCAGCTTATGGGTTGGTCCAAGTACTATAGACATTCATTTTGATGATAAACACCGTGAACGGGTCTGTTTTTACTAACAATCATTACATAATTGATAAAATATTCAAAATAGAAAATACTGTAATTTAGTAAACGCTATTCCTTGATAATTCGTAAAAAATTAAAATACTGATCAATAACTTCAACACAATACTTTCATGCCACAGTTTTACCGTATAAATAGAATAGAAATCACGAGAAATATTTCATAAAATTTGAGAAATATTTCTTTGCAACATTGCGTTGTTTCTACTAGTACGAGAGCTATCTTGGCCCAAAAATAAAGCCGTACAGGAGAACGATTCCACTGCAGAAAACTCACGGTGTGAAACTTGGAAATTTCGATCCAAAAATTACTTTGCTAAACGAGGCGAACAAGAGTAGACCATGTGTCTCTTCAAGTCAATATTCGTGCAACCATTTATCAACTTGTTAAAGTTACTGATCTATTTACCTTTTATTGCACTATAGACACGTCGTTTTTTTTTAAAGAATAGGCCGGAGCTCTAAACATTAACAAATCAGATTTCCAGGCCGACAGAGGTAAAACCCCACAATGTAACTGACGTGAAGTACGTGTAAATCAGTTGGTATAATACCGACGATGTGAACAAAACAATCATGGGATTACGCACCTGAAAAATAATCTCTATCTCCTAGTGAAATGAGCGTATATACTGGTGCTCGTGTTTGTGATTGACAGCTATGAATGTGACGCAATTTCCTTTGTACCCTTACTCTGAGGCCTGTGCGTGATGGCGTGCGACGGCATGGATCTGGAGTAGCAGCTCTAGAAAGGGTCACTTGGCTCGTTTCTCTTGCCATATTAAAATCTATGTTATTCTATTCAAGTATATTCTATTGTATTCTGTTTTATACTATTTAATTTTATTTCATTTTGCTATCTAGTTTATTGTATTTTGTCCTTTGATTTTCACATAAGTTCATTTGCAAAAATCAAGAATTCCTTCTCATTAGTTTCAGAATTAATCACTAGAGAACTTCTGTTAAATACTTAGCAGCATTAGAGATTGCCCAGAACTCGGACGGCAACTTTGCATGTGCAATGATAACTTCTCCGAGACAAAGTGTGCTTACAGCAGCTCTGACTCCCTCGGCCAGCGCAAGCTGCCGGGACTCTGTGAAAGTTTGTTAGCGTAGGTGGAAAGACAACCGTCTATTCAGAAGATAATGTAGAGATGCGCTCAACAGTAAGAATTTTATTTTTCTAAGTAAAGCTTGAGTGGCGTCAGCCACCACAACACAATTCTGTGCTATATTGTGCGCCGTAAATTGGTAGATTTAACCAATAACTCTCAGTCTTAGAAGTTGCTAGTAAATGCGATTAACGAAGTCATAGAAGTGTTATAGTGTTTTGAAGTGCAATTGAAAACTGCCCTCATTCAAGCAATCTTTACAAATATCTGATGAAAATAAATGTTCACCGAATAGCACTTTCTACTGCAAACGTCAACGCAGATCCTCATCCTTCTGAAATGAATAAATACCTCTATATCTCAGCGACTTATCCATCTATAGTAATTATCGCATGATTTATTCAGGGCGAGCTCAATTTGTCGATCAGCTGAGTGATGCACAAGAAAGGAATGTAGTTACTCATGAGGGGACCTGGTGCCGGCATGAAGAAAATATTTACTGGAACATTCGAATGTCTCAGTAACGCCCGCGTGTAGCCAGCTGCCCCGTCGCATCGTTTCCCCACTCTGTGCCGCACACGCCGCTCAGCGTCTTCTGCTTTGCGTACAGTAAAATTCAGAAAGCGACGATGAGAATTCGCCGATATTTGCTTCGCATCTGTTCTGATACTGTTCTGAATTCGCAGTTTACAATGGATACCCTACCATAATTAATATATTTTTGAAGAGTTTCTTTAATGGTATTCATTTTACTAAACTGATTGTCAAATAATTTAAATAATAACGCTCGAAAAAGTTACGGATTTTAAACTCCATTTTAAAACTGAATTATTTTCTAAAAATTACCGATTTATCATTATTTTACACTGGTCTGGAAAAATGTGATATTTCTTACAGAAAAATACGAAGCATCTAAAAAAGGAAATTCGGAACTATTTCAACGTTCGATATTTTTTAGCCGTTATTTCTTGCGTGTTAAACTTTTTACGTATATATAAAAATGTATCGATGCATCTATTTTAAGGTACCCGTGAAATGCATGCTAGCAAATAAATTCAGACAATCTCCTTAAAAAATTAAAAAGGCTGAAATTATTGGAATTGAAATTATTTCGGCCATCACAATTTGAAAACACCTCACATGATAGAGATTACAACTAAAGTCGCCAGTATTTTTCAGTCAAAAACGTACGGGTAATGTTAAAATGGCAGCATAAAATTATGATTGAATACAATTTCAATTCCTTAGAACGTACGCGGTTTTCTTATTTACTAACGTTTTTTATCTTTTGCGTCATATTTCAGTGATATTTCATTAATTCCGAAGCTGTTGCGAGACATTAATTTTCCACCATTAACCCATTCTCATGAGAGCAGAATTCTCTATCAAGAATTTGTGGCCAAGGCTACGAAACAGGTATCATTAAAGTATCATTGAATTCAATTTCTATTCTTTAGAATTTATGTAGTTTTTCTGATCTACAAGCGTTTTTCATCGTTTTCAAGCTTTTAAGTAGCGCCTGGCTTGCTTTCTAGAGCACACAAGTTTTTACCTCTAACTAAAATAAGAGCTTTCATTCACACTAACTCTGAGGCAGGCATGCACTGCGCACTTCACGGGATCCCATGCGGTGCGGTCGTCCGGTTTCAGGCTATTTTTAACAGAACAAAATTCCCTTTTTCGGAACGTTTGGCGAGGTTTGAACAGAAGCACAGCTAATGGAGACACAAACAACTCCATTCTTTTTAAGCGCGGTAATTGAAGCAGCTCAAAAATACCGCGGGATCTGTATGCAAACACCCTCGTTCCAGCGAAGTCTAGTAGTTCTCAAAATGTGCTCGTACTTTCAAACCAGTTTGCAGTGTCAGAGCTCAGCGGTCTGGCAGAGTGTTTGCTGTATCCACATTTAATACTTGAAGTTAAGAATAATGACTCAAGCTGTTGATACTCCCCAGTGCTCGAGGACCTAGATGATATTTTTGAGTTAGAGCTATTCAAAGGGAGCGTAATTGCTGTGACCTTAATTTTTTATGAAAGAGAACGAAGACGAAAATGAAAGGAAAATACATGTTTTCGCACGCATCATCAGAATGTTGTTGACCTGCATAGCTTCTTACATTTGGCAGGGGCTTATTGACTAATTCAAATTGAAAAGAGGATCTCCGAGGTGCTGTTTTCTAGCTCCGGATAATCATCGGACTTCCTAGCTTTTCCACTGGGAATGATCTTCTCAGATATTTCTTACGAGACACGTTTTTCCACAGTTTTAGTTGAGTTTCTTGAAAGCTTTAACTTCCCGACTGCTTCGTGAAAAAGGGTCTTACCTCTTAATTGTCTCGGTGGCTCAGATGTTGAGGTAAAAGCCTTCCTTCAGGGACCTCTCAGTTTCGCAGTAAGCCTGTCCTTTTGTATGGAACGAGGAATGTATCTCGGGAAGGCGTATTTTTTTCTGGTTATTTGCTCGTCATAGGCCATTCAGACTTCAGAGTACGATAACCGAAGAGGGTGTAAGTTGATTAAAGAACTTCATTCATCGTAGAGTGTACTGTATGTAATGGTTGGGCTTAGGGCACGTGATCATGGCAAAATCAAAGAATTAATATGAACGGTAAACGCTCAAATCGCTGCCATTATTGTTATGGGCGTAGCTTTGATCCCTCTGATGTCACACTATTGTCATGAGCCCTCCATAAAATAGCTTCATGTGACGTTGTATCATATACGTCGTAATCAATATTTATTCGATCGAATCATATTCATTTAGGAATCATGTTAATAGAATATGTTAAATTATTTCCAGCCATTAACGCAATATTTGAGCAAAATAATATTCATATTTTATATTATGTTAATCAATTATTTAATGATAGAATAATTCCAATCGGACATCATAAACAACTATTTTGGTGAGCATGTAGCCAGAGCCGTATATTTCCGAGGCCAAACGTTCAGTATGATTTATAAATTTTGTCTCATCATCTCATCTCGTTCCTCCAAACTTAGAACGGAAAGTAAAGACGCGAAAGATTATGCACTTTGCTATTTATCTATGCAAAGAACTCCATATTACTCTCTACATCGAGGTACAGACTGGGTAGACACATAGTATGTACGTAAGCTTATCTTAGCGAATCCATATTAGAGGAGGCTTGAAACGACGTTAAAGGAATAAATTGGAGTACGATCGACCTCCTGATATTTTAGAATGGACTACTACCGTCGTCACTCTCTAAAGTCAACTCAAAATGAAGCGGGCCGCCAATGGCGATGAACCACTAGAAAAAGGAAACCAGGATTTGCTGCCAGTACGATCTCACTCAAGAGACCTCACTCGCGATGCAACTGGGCGATGACTGCCTGAGCACCGTCAAGAAGGAGCGGGCTACCCTCTCGGGCAGGGGTTCTCAAAGCTGGGTCCGCGGACCCCAAAAGGTCCGTGAAACTCTGACAGGGGGCCAGCAAAAATTAACGAATTTAACAGTGGATACAGTTAAAGTATTTATTTACAGCTTTCCATGACTGTTGATATCATGAAACAGTGCGGAGAATGTACATATACAAATATTCCTGAGGGGAACACATGTGAGAAGATCTCAGCATATTTTTGTGTAATAAAAGGGGTCCTTGGATGAAAAAAGTTTGAGAACCCCTTCTCTAGGGCTTAAGGAGTGTTCGTCACGATATAGATCATACACGTTACACATGACATTATTTGAACGCTAATTGATTGTTGGAAAAAGGCCCGCTCTCTCAGTTAATTAATAAGGAAATTAACCCTTCAGTTAATCTACATAAAATTAATAAGATCTTAAATGGTTTACAGAGACATCTAAAAACATTCTTGGATGATTAAAGAGGTGGTTGGTAACTACGGCTTGGAGTTCTCTCAGCGACGTAGTGAAGATTGTGTGAAGAAGGCAAGATGATGATGGCAAGGCGAGCTTTCAAGCGATACCTGGGGATGATACAACGGTCACTCGAGACGAATCGTGAGACGGATCGTAGGGTTACTCATTTGCTGCACTTATCCACGAGAACATATTTCTTTTACGATGACGGTTCTTTTGAGGTATTAGAATAGAAGCCGTTGGCCAGACGCACTTTTCCTCGTAACGTTTTCGTCGTAGAAACGCTAAAGGGACGTTATACAAGCATAACATGTATAGTTAAGGCCACCTCTACTGAGCTGAATGATTCATTTTTACAAGACCGCAATTTTCCTCCGCTAATTCTCTAACTGTACAAGGCGTAAAATTTGTGCACGAAATGAAAGATGGAATAGTTGAGAGAAAATAAAAAAAGCATGGGAGTTAGGTCATGATGACGCCAGTGATGCATGGCAATGCAGAGACCGTGCGAACGAACGAACGATGCTTATAGAAAAGTCGGAAAGAGAGTTTGACACAGAGTGTGTCGGGAAGCGAAGAGGTGAAACGGAAAAGTATAGATGGGTACTGATATGCAGATGCGCTTTGCGCATATGATGCTGGTGTTGGAGGGTTTTTGTAAGTAGTTTGAGGGTGGTACCGTGCTCTGAACACTGGTCTGTACTTCATACAGGGCGCTGTATCCAATCTACGATCCATACACCAGCCAGTACGCTATTCCAATATTCCAAGATCAGCACCGAGAAATATGGAGAATATTGGTGCTGAATTTGTGCTTCACTACTCTAGCCGGCGAAATGGAATGAGTAGAGGCTTTATGGCACGAACCTGTAATCCAGAGATCTGTGTTGGCTTCCAGCTCCATTTGTGTCACTAACCGTAATTAGTGTGTCGTAAATTAGAAAAAAGCTAAGGACTCTGGCCGGCGCACATCATCATCCTCCTCTCTGCGTTTACGCTGCCTGAAAGTAGACAAAAGAAGAAGTTGACGACCCACAAATGACGTTACGGCTGATGCGCCATAGACGAGCAGTTGACACGCAAACGCTGCCCAAAGCGTGAATCAGTTCAAGGATTTTTTTCTGTTTGAGACTGTTGCTCGATGGAATTTAAGTGCAGTTTAAAATATTTGTTTCAAGAATGTTGGGAAAAGATTGTTCTTGCGATCCTTTTACATGTATGCTGGATACCTTCAAGTCCCCCTAGGATAATTATGTTATCATTCAACTGCTAGCATTGGAATCAGAAGCCATTTTTTCATAGTATTTTCAGAGATTTCTACAAGCCGTGAAATTCTCTCAGGTTGAGTCTTTTTCTCTTGATGCCACGTTTCATTGTCAGCCCACCTCCTGACCAACCTTCTGTAATGTGTTGAAAAAACTCCGATTAGCAATAACTTATGCACATTAATTTTTTTATCAGTTACTGCTATTTATAACGTCCAATTCCAGAGTTTATATTGAATTTGAAGACGCCATCATTAAAAATATTTTATGCATGGTATAAACTTCTTTGCTTTCTAATAGCTAAACACATTTGTTCGAAAAGTACAACATTATTCTGCTGTTCAAAATCATTTCATTTTGGAACAGCACGTTAATCTAATCCATAAAGAATTTTTTCTCGTAACACTAGCGTAAGACCATCTAAAAAGCCCTTCAGTTATTTGAAAACGAAATAAAATTAAAAGGCTAAATCAATTCCTGTTTGCTGAAGTAATCCTGCAACCATATTTGCTTAAAATGTATTAAGTTACAGGATTATTTCAGCAAACCCAGACCGAGGCGTTATAATGTCTTCTTTTCTGCTCACTTCTTACAGCTGATTTTCATATAAAGCATTTTCAAATCATTCATGTTCATGGAATGAACTATGATGGTTGTTATTTGATTAGGATTATGTTTGCAAATTTCAAGAGAATTCTAAAAAAAAATCGATTGGGAAAGTGCAAAAGAGTTTTTTACTTCATTCTGTAATTTGTACATTCAATTTATTTTTGATTGCCTTCGTTACGACATCTTGGTTTAACTTGAAGTATCAAATCAATAACATCTGTCCCAAATTATTTCAACTCTTAAATGCTAACCCTTATCGTTTGTGTTATGATACAAAGACACAGGCAATTTTCTCAGCAGTATCAGCTCGTCCCATTTCACTTTCACCCACAGCTATGTAATTCAGAACGTGTTTTTTTAACAATCCTGTTTTCCACGCTGCTTTTTGTTTGCGTACTAGTCTGATGAGAACTAGATTTCCTACCAAACCCTAATTCAGCTGACAAATGTCCAGTTTTATGATGTAAAACACAAGTTTTATAGGCTAAAACATTGGTTTGAAAACAATGTGATACCGGAAAGTGCATTTGAATGAGTAAAGTTCGTAAATTATATATTATAGCTCCACTCGTGTATATCAGTTTATATAATGTTTTCCTGAATACTTTTTTCAGCCTCTTGGTGTGGTATAACTAGAGAAAATAAATAGGGAAAAAATACGAATACGATTCAACCTAGCTGAAGGCTGTGGCATAAAAATTCATTAAGGAATTTTGAAGAATAAAACCTCTTGAAACTGAAAACTTTGTATTACGATTGGACTTTATTTGCTGAAAATGTAATCGTTTAAGAGCTTCAGAGTCGCCAGTGATGATGTAACGATGTTCTAACATGGCGATGAAGTAACATCGCCATGTTTTTATGTCATTTTTCCTTTTCCCAGAGGGAAAGTGTGAGGTCTCATGATGAGAGTTAGGAAGTTTTGAGTTAAAATACATTAAGTAATTTATTTTGCATCGAACCATCTTTTCCAGTTCACCGCTGCCGTGCTTTCAGCACTAACCACTGTCTTTTTTAGTTTATGTCATTTTTCATGAATTTCCTTCGTAACTGACAGTTTTATTGCGAAGGGAATATTGTGTGGGAACGCACCTCGATCAAAAAATTTTCGTTTCAACTCCATACTATATAGTGCCTTCATTCTTCTTCTGTGGAACACAATCCTTGCGGTTAGGGAGGCTTAAACTAGAATAGTCTAAGAGTACTCGTCAATCAATGGGCTGAGAGTTCTTCCATTTGTCTCCTATATTCCTGGATTGCCATTGGTTGTCCAGTGCCCAGAGAAAAATTGTCGTCCACATCGCGGCTCCCAGATTGTTTACGAGCCTCATTCAATGACTGTTTGCAAGCAATGCACTAGAAATGAACTCTGGAGCGCAAGACCGATTCAGGTCGTGAAGTCGCCATTGCCACTCCAGGACTCCCATCAATGGCCGAGTGAGCACCCGTTAACAGAATAATTAAATTCGCACTGGCTAGAATGCGTTATCAAAGATACTTTTTCCCAAATCATTGGAAACCCTAAATGATCTAGAGGTTTTAGCGAACATAACAGTGCCAAATGCTCCTATTTTTTACGGATCGTGTGCACTATAGCTCATTTATTTTTCTTTCTTTATAGTCGTGGAATGTTTTCTAACTCAGATTACGTAGCCCGGATGCAGGATGAAATTTCTTCGCGTAGTGCAAAACATTTTACAGTAGCATGGATACAACTAGAATATTTCCTTATTTTGTTAGTGTTTTCTATCTTACTCCGAGAATCAACCGTCGTCACTAAAACTGCAGGATTTGAAACTATAGCATTTACAAGTTGATTTGCTCCAAGTGAATTTTGATTTGATCCTCGCGAAATTAGAATTGCTCCAAGTGAAATTTGATTTGATCCTCGCGAAATTAGAATTGCTCCAAGTGAAATTTGATTTGATCCTCGCGAAATTAGAATTGCTCCAAGTGAAATTTGATTTGCACTTTGTTAATTTACGATCGATCCAAATAATTTTTAGTTTGTTATAGTTACAATATCAAAATTACGCAATTTTTTTCAGCTTGTGCATGTAAAATGTATAAAATGCTATATATTGCCCTAACCACAGGGTTGAACCTTGGTTTGAACCTTTCTTGATTGTCAAATCTGTGCTCTCATGGTTAATTAATAATAATTAGTAAATATTTATATTTTATTTAATGTTAATTAATAACTAATTACCTTTTAATCTATTTTGTAGGAATCCTAATTAATTGATTACTTCTATAATTATTTAATCTATCAGTAAAAGGCATATAAGCAAAGGGACTTTCTATAGTGGCAGGATATTGGGATCATATGTTCCACCGGTAACCAACTGACGATCATCCAGTAGCTGTATTCCCAAGGGTTATTTCCTACCGACGATCATCCGGTAGATGACACCCTTATAAATAAAACATTATTATTATTATTATTATCATGGAACATGTTTAGGTCGAAATTCCGAGCGATATTGGACAATAACTTGATAGAAAGCGTTTTAAAATTTGAAACATAATAAATACTGTAGATATTTTTCTGATAACTCGTGAACATATGCATTTTGATGAAGAAATACAGTAATGTTATCGAAAAAAATTAACTGCTGAAACTTCATAACTAAACATCACAAAATGAAATGTAAGCATATATTATGCAAAGTTTGCACAAGTTTTGATAATTATTGCCTCATTACCATATTTCTATAAGATCTCCTTGATCAACGTCATGATCTTGTTGTACTTTTCTGCGAAGTTGCTAGAGAGTAATCGAAGCATTTTCTTCTATGGCTGTTGTCAGTGTCCTCAGTATTTTGGGACATTTCTTATTATTTTCTCCTTTCTTCTTTGGTAAGACTTGCTTCTTTTTAAGCCACCTGTATGCAGTCTTAGCATTCACTCAAAATGTGGTTGCAACTTTCTTCCAGTCCTCTTCATTATTGAAGGCTTCTATTGTTTTCTGTCTGTCTCGCGCACTTGTTTTATTATACTTCATCTTGAAGGTTTTGGTTTCTGAAAGATGAAAATGTTTGGAGTTGAGGTGGACACTTATTGCTGATGACGTTAGCATGGCTACACAAGGTGCAACGTGATGTGCAGCAATGTGCAACATGGCGGTATCTCTGTGATGTTTCGCTGGTCTAAGTGTCCGAGATGCGACTCCTTTGTGTAATGGTTTGTTGAGTAATGGTTCATACAACGAAAATTATATTCAGCATTTTTTTTTGTAAATTGTACTCAGCAAAAACTCTGTATCTTTGTACGCATTATTAGAATAAAATCACTTCACAAAAAAAAAATTCAATAAGATTCTTTCAAATAACATTACAAAGCCAATAAAATTCTTATGTAATAATTTAAAATTGAAAAAGAGCAAATCAAATTTCACTAGGAGCAATTCAATTTTCACTAGGATCAAACCAAATTTCACTTGGAGCAATTCTATTTTCACTAGGATCAAACCAAATTTCACTTGGAGCAATTCTATTTTCACTAGGATCAAACCAAATTTCACTTGGAGCAATTCTAATTTCGCGAGGATCAAATCAAAATTCATTTGGAGCAAATCAACTTGCAAATGGTATAGTATTTTTCATATTTTTTTGTGAAAATAGCCAAGAAAGAAACAGTTCAACTTTGAAGTTTACTTCCTAATGAAAGGTTTAGGGTTAAGTTTCATTAAGTGCGAGGAAGATTTACTAAGGAGTCGTTTAGATTAGAAAAAAGGTTAGATTTGATTAGATAAGAATGGGATTGGTTTAGTTAGGATGGGATAGGTTGCTATTGAAAAGGTTGCAATAAAAAATACGCGAATTGTAAACGACTCCGAATTAACTCTTACAAAGTTAGATGCATCCTGCTACGAATGTATAGTACGGTAGCTAAATTATGAGTTTTTCAAGTTCCTCGACACATTTTTTATCTGGATATATTGTGTCCAAAATAATAATGATAACTTAATGTGTGCTTCTACTATGTAAAAAACACATTGCCTTTGTAGAATTGTGTTCGACCGCAAAACACATACGGGAAGTTGTACGTTTGCTCATTATTCCCCATTCAACAGTTTCGGATGTAATTCAGCGATATAAAGAGCTTGTACATAATGGTCATCGTCCCAGGTGGGGAAGAAATACACCGTCGACGCATTCAAAAATCGTAAGTTTATCAACAATGGAGTCGAACGAAATTTTACGGTCTTCATGTGAAAAATTACTTTTGAGACCAGAATCAATCCCAAATATCTTTGACAAATAGTTTAAAAAAGAACTCAGGCGCAAGCCCTATAAGCTAAGAAAAGTTGGGCTCCTAACGGACGCCAAAAGCGTGTACGACTCTTACGATACAGTCAACTCATGCCTTGACCGTAGGTTCTATGGGAGCTCATTCTCATCACAGACGATAAGCTGTTCACCGTGAAGCAAGTACTCAACGATCAAAACGACAGGATTTGGTCCACTGATCATGTAGTCCCGCAACTGTCGAACACCAAAATCCTCAGTCGGGCATCATATGGTGCGAAATTTGCGCCGCTTCTTTTCATCAAAATCTAAGGAGTGAAAATCAACCGAGAAGTGTGCCACCGCGCCTATCTCGAAGCCGTGCTATTTACTTGAGTTCAAGAACATTTTAAGAAATGGACGTGAAATACTGTTCAGCAGAGTGGACGTTTCAGCAGGACTCGGCGCCGGCCCACAAGCCGAAAATGACTCAGGACTTGTACACGGCTCACTTTCCGAACTTCATCCCGTCTGTGGAATGGCCTCCCTTCTCGCCAGATCTCAATCCGATGGACTACAGTAGGTGGTTTATTTTGAAAACCGTAGTGTTTGTTCAGCCCAACAAAAGTTTAGAGTTCCTAAACCAATTGCTGCAACACGAGTGGAAACGTTCGTTGCCAGAAGAATTGTGGCCCATCACCGAGAATTTTGTTGCACTTTTGAAGCTTGGTATCACCGCAAAAAAGCCACTCGGAAGCCAACTGAATTAATCAATCGGGATATTAATTAATCGGGATGTATTGCTAAAGGTTGTACAATTTCCATTTATGTGTACTTTTGTTGAATTTGAGTTGTTCAATAACCTTTCCAAATATACGATTGCACCGGTATTTTTTAATCTACATGCCAGTAATATTAATAGCAATATTTATCGGTGCGGTAATACATTTGAGCTGGAAACAAGGATTTGGAGTAATAATAAATTGCACTTAAGGGACAGACATCAAAAAATTCCAAAGAACTGAAATCAGCTGTAACTAAGTTGGTCGCAGCAAAATAGATAGAAAAAAGGGTGAAAAGTGAAATCACAACACCATTTCCTATAGCCTTCGCTCAAAATTATAAATTTTTCGCGTTATAAGAAGAAAGTCTTCCTAACATCGCGAAGCAGATTTAATGTTGCCCCATAGAAGCAAATGATTTCGGCCCTACGTGCGCTGCTTACAAATCTTGTCTGCCTGCTACGTAGAACGGATGAAGCTTCGTCCTTTGATACTAGAACCGGTGTCTTTCCTTATGACTTATGCCTGACAATCCCAATGAAAAAGCCTCTGACGTTCTCCATGAAAGATGACAGCTACATGTGACAAATTGCTTCTATTTGTGGTGGCAAACGTGTCCTTCCTATCATATTTGGGAGCATGTTTCTGAAAATCGTGGCACCTACCTAGATATATTACGTCTCCAAGAAATGTTGAGATGAAATGAGACGTCTTAAAGTATTGTAACTAAAAAAGAAATCAACTATAAAAATCGTTCTCAAGGGCTGTGAAAATGGTAAAAAAGATGAAAAAAATGGTCCGTATAGCGGAAACTTTTCTGAATTGAGTAAAAAATATGAGACACTTTCCGAACGAATGCAGCTCGAGAATGGAGGACAGCGTTTTTCCTTTGTTTATCCAAACAACAGTGGCCAGAGGAAAACCTCTTTCAATTTCTCATGGGTAACTAAAGATGACAAAAATTTTCTTTTGGAACCGCGACGAAAAATATTCGTTTGAATTGGAGTGCCGTTCCCACCGTCTTTCGGGCGTTCTAACAAAGAACGACTCTTTGTTCGAATTTCTCTGGTGCCCATAAAAAATGTCCGGTTTTAATATTGACTGTAGCAGTCTGAGAGTGTCGGGCCCTCAATAACTTCTGATGGAAATTGACATTCATCAGGTCTCCGAAATTGCTTGTCGTCTGTTGATCAAATGCTATTTACGAAAGATCAAAATTTTCCTCTCTCACTAATAAGATTTACTATGGCGATGAATATATGCATATGAACTTCTGGAGTTCTTGCATTATTAACATGAAAATTGAAATGAAGGAACTTAAATGTAAACTGGCAATTGGAAAAGCAACATAAAACCGTAGTATTTTGTACTCTATCGCATTAGCCATAAAAATCTGATTTAAATTATTTAACTTGAAATTATTATGGTAACTGTTCTACGTGCACATTGGTAAATTTTTTCAAATTATTCATGTATGTTTATTCTTCTTCCTTTAAAGTTTCGAAGGATACAAGTTTAGATTACAGTTGAGATTGATGTCTGTTTGAATTCTTAGAAAATTGCCGATCCTTACAGAATGCACAACATAATCTTTGCACAAATCGTCATCAATTCGATCCTGATTTCATCGTGGGAAGTGTGTGGTTAATGAGAATAACTTGTGATTTGGACAGTATTGAACAGTATTAAACACAAATCAACTTAAAGAAGATCATTCAATTATTCCAACAGAACAAAGAATTCCTGCTATTTATGTACAAGGACGTCGAGGCAAAGTAAAAGGTGTGATTTCATGCACGCATTCTCACCTTTACTGACTTCTCTCTCATGAATTCTTAATTATTTGGCTGCCACTCAGCTCTCTAAAACACCTCATCTTCAAACAACAACCAGCTTCGACCGAGAAAACGTCGATCAGCCAATATCACAAGAAATCGTTGCAGTTGTAGGTTACACATGGCTACAGGTGCGGTCAAACTACCTTTCCTGCATTCCAGGAAGTCACTCATAATGTGCGCACTCTGAAGCGATGGGGATTGCCGTCGATTAACAAGGGACAGTAGTTTGTATTGGGTAAGCGTATCATCAGACTTGGCATGGAGCACGCTAATGCCACTAATCTGCCGCAATTCGCGGCGATTACCAGCAGTGTCCGGCCGTCAGTGTTAGCTTCGCGGACAATGAGTGCACGAATGGAAAACATCTATCAGAGTAGTGACGTGCTCGTTTTCGAGCGTGATATTTCAAGGAGAAAGTTTTACTCGGCAGTTGATACTTCTGATTCAACGACCATTTGTTCGCCGTGTAATCGACGTAAATAGATTTTCATTATGCGTTCGTAGCCTTTCACATATATGAATAATTACTGAAACTCGTAAATGGTGGGTGCAGCAACTGTACATTACATTGAAAATTGAATAATTTGTGCGTGATGTTAATTGCCTAGGAACCGTTATGCCCAAAAGCTCTGCTAGAAATAGATTATAGCCTTTTCTTTTGTAAAATAAGGTGTTGTCCCTCGGAGAAAATACTCGCGTAGATCTGACAATAATTTCCATTTGCGTTTTTTTTTTTGGAGAGGGAGGTGGAGAGAAGGGGGGAGTGTTTAGGGCCGTTTACACTAGGGGACATTTCGGTCGTGAGGCGCGACACGTGTATACGAGGCTCACCACTAAGTCTCATATTTGTGTGTGTTTATACGAAGTTCCCTATTTGCCACAGTAGTTACGAGGCTCTTGAGTGTCGTGCATTACGAATTCGATCAGAGCGAATAGGGAAATTCAAATAAACACACACAAATATGAGCCTCAGTGACGAGCCTCGTATAGACTTGTCGCGCCTCACGGCCGAAATGTCCTCTAGTGTAAACGGCCCTTTAGAGTTACACGTTCCATAAAATACATGTAAGATGAATTACTGCACCTCTCCACAATTGAAAGTTATTTTAAAACTTGACTAGTTAATTGTGTCTCGTAACTTCAAAAATGAGTCCGATCTCATGCGCTCAAAATGATTTTACCAGCTAATTTCAACTGAACTGGTGCATGGCTCACAGAATTCTTGACTTACAAAATGAATTTTGAATCGGAAAACTCTCTCTAAATATTTCCAAGCAGAGTTACGGCCTGAGGTTTGTACTACACAATTATTATGACATTCAACATCACTTTAAAGTGTTTTACTTGTACGTATTTCTCGACGTTATATCACATCAGCATGACTTGCTCATTAGTCGACTCTTTCGAGATGAAGTGCCGTTCACTTTGCCAACGAAATTCAGAACATGATTTTTTTTAAACACTGGGAAGGTACAACTGTCCCTAATTTGAGCAGGCACGTTTATAAATACATGCTGCAAAATTTTCTTGGAGTGCAAGTACTGAACTCAATCTACGGCAGTTTAACTTTTTTTGAAAAATTGTCTGTACGATTTGCGGTTCGAAATCTGCTCGCCGAAAATAATTCATTCAACTGCAGAGACTGGAAGATTGAAATCGTTGCGTTTGAAGCTTTGTGATCAAATTGTACAGTAATTTCTTGGACGGATTCCTAAAATACTTTACCCCGTAAACCAAGCCAATAGGGTCACCTCTGAAAGAGTCGCTCGTGTACGTCCATTTTCTCGTTAAATATCCCATCCTGGAAACGCGGTGGAGTTTTATTTAATCCCATCATCACATAATGTGGACGCGTATGAATTTTTAAGACCAGGTATCAATCTAATCTAACAAAAAATTGAAATTTAGCTGGCGATTCGTTGACTAAACTGTATTTTAATTCACTTTAGTTGATGAGAACAGCATGCTTTCTAGGAAAGGAATTTAAATTACTGTAAGTCCGGCGATGTATAACCAGCGTCGTATAACAGTACACAAATGGCAGAGCTATTCATACATTTTCTCCTGATTCAAATCAAAACTATAAAAATTAATGCTTAATTCAACTTCCATGAGAACTCTGCTTCCCGTAATTGACGAAATTTTGGAAAGAGGTACATTTCCTAACCATCTCTGACCTTAAAACAGCACAGCTGAGGCAAGCGTCATTGAAACAATTAATTGTATAAATCTTGGGCAACAACAGACATTAAAGATGCGTAGCTCCTTTTAACTGAGCTTAAATGAAGTAACCTAGTTTTATTCTTGACTGATTTCGATCCTTTATCTCAAACATATACAAGCGATCGTTGTGGTCATAGCCCCGTAGTAGTCCTGATTATCAGGTCTAGCGTATCAAAAGCAACGGGATTTTTGGTGCACAAACAAACAGGCTCGCTATTAGGGAGCGGGGCAGGACGCTAATAACACGTCTCATACTAATGACCTAACGAGAATTTATGACCGCAATCATCACCCTGCTGTGTCCACACTAATTACCTTTAATATGATTCGTGACTTTAATGATCTGGACTCTGAAGCTCTTGGGCCGAGCGTGTGCTGCCAGCGATATTTCCATCTTGGCTTCGCATTGCAGGGTGCTGAGTGTGAGAGAAAACTTTGGCCCGTGCGATTAACGTGGTATTTTGAAATATGTGAAAGAGGTGAGCTTTTTGAACTTTTAAAATGATCGCTCATTAAAACGTAAACTTGTGTCAACAAGAGAAAACATGCGTTTTATATTCCTCTTTTATGTTCCTAAGCGAGTGTACAGTTAAAGTTATTTCAAGCGGAATTAAGGGCAAAAAATAATACCTGCGGGGAAAAATTTTGTTTTTTAGTTTTCAGTTTTTCTAAAGCTCCTCGCTGAAGGGATCAAAAGTGCGGTGTTTGCTTCCCCTGAAAAATGCTTGCAATGTTTCAACAAATTCAAGCGTCTTTGTTATTATGGAGTGCACATGATATTTCCCTCAACGCATACAAATGTTGCCGAACATCATGCTGCGAGATCAACTTTGTTGTTGAACCTTTGTGCTGGGAATATCTCGGCGAATGATTTTCTGTTACAAGAATGAACCCAACATTTCCTTCAAACATGCCCTACAAATGTGGGCTGAATGAACTTTTTGAAGCCGTGCAATGATGCTGATTTTTGTTCATGAAAACTTGTAGAATTTGAAATTTTCCGTCAAGGCTTCGCCATTAAGAAATTTCCGGGACATTGCGAATGAAAATGTAAGTCGTCCATTATTATTTATCATGCATCGATGACAAAACGAGTTTAGAATTTGAAGTCAAAATTTCCTTTTCAGGCTATTGTTGGTTTAAATAATTCAGGTTGGGGAGCGCATTCGTAAATAAATACATTCAGTGAGCTCTGCTTAGAATTTTGACCCGCTGAATGGTCATTATGGAGCTAAAGACTTCCTCCTGTCACAAAATTACCACAAATTGGTGATTAGGGAGTCCGCTTGGTGGAGCTTCGGTGCATATCTGCGGAATTAAATTCTTCCAATAAGTTGGTGTGCTAAAAATACTAAATCGTCTGTAAGGACCAGTAATGGGGGCTAGAATGAGCTATGAGCGCTCGACTGCGTAGGGCTTTGTCGAGCAGCGTGGCATGTTTGGAGGGAGGCTTTTGCTAACGTCAGGTCTGTGCTCGAACTGAAGTCATTTATTGTTACCATGGTTAACTTCATCAATTAATTATCGTCGCGTGTTAACTTCATGACTGTAAAAGTTACGCCTGAAGAACACTCCAATTGCTACTGTAATGTTGACGCATTTTAGGTTCCTGTTCAAGAATGAGATAATGAAATTTACTTTGAATTAAGTGTAAGAACATGATGCTGCGAGATCAGCTTTGTTTTTGAGCTTGGTGCTGGGAGCATCTAGGCAAATGATTTACTGAATAAGAATGAACCTAACGTTTGTTGTCTTTATAACTGGTTCGGTTGTGAAAAATGTTTGAACTGAAAATGAAAATTTGTATACATTGTTATGTTTTGTTTCTTGCTTTTGCAACGTTTTACCTTTGCAAAATTCAACTAAAATAATAGTACAGGAGCTGGAACGGCCTCTTCCATAATAATTTTTTTCGGTTAAAATTGAATATACAAATAAAAGGAATAACTGTACATATCTATGTGTTTGAAGAATAACGTTTTGACCGTGGGGGTCATTTTCAAAATATGATAAAGCATGAATTTCGAGTAATCGTTAATAAATTTGATATCTTGTGAAAATTGGTTGTATGTTTCCTCCACGAAATCAATGTTTCAAGTTTAAATTCTCTACATAAGCCACCAGGAAGCTCCCTAGTGCTGTTGATCATGTTATATTCCGTTGATAGCAATATGACCATTATTTGGGTATTAATGTTGAAATCGTACTCAGTAGCTTATGTTTTTCTTGATCAAAATTCCCGAGAACGAATACTCTTCAAAAAATGTTCATTTTTAATTTCAGTAAGTGCGGAACAAAAGGTATGCGATGGCGAAAAAATAGTAGAGAGATCTTTGATTGATACCTTTGCACTTGACTAATTTTTTCCTGTTCTAGCGAAGAAAAACGAGACGAATTGCATTTTAGCTCATTCGGCGACGATAAAAGTTGGTGTGGGATTAAACTCGACCTGAATGAGGCGAGCTGAGGTCTCGAATAAGCCGTTATTACGAGCGTAATCTCATGATTGATTGCAGTCTCCGCTGAAGAACTGCCCAAAAATGGATGACGAGTAATTTTTCACGCTGTGCAAACTGTGGTGCTGTCGCTAGAATACTTGGTTTTATTAACGCCAGTCCCGACTGCGTGGTTAGAATAACATAAAGCTTTCAATATGCGTAGAATGATAAAGATGGGCACAAAGTGAAGGACAATTTTTCAAACTTGCAAAAATAACCCAGAAAATTCAACCAAATTTTTATGTACGTTTCCATTCCAATCCAAACCTTCATTCTTCGTCTGTATAAATGTTTCATAATTTTATGTCAGGTGAAGTAATTTCGGACTGAAAAATCGTCGTGCCAAAAGAAATTTAATCTGATAGAACTATGTTCATTTTCATCACTCCGCTAAAAAGTTATACTATTTGTCCTGGATTGCTGCAAAGCGAAAACCACGGCTCAGTTTGTCTGCTCAACTTCGTGCGACTTTGTAATAAAATGTTGCACCATAAATGTTATGAAAATACTTCAGTTTCATTTCACGCCCAATATCTCTCTGACTGAAAAAAAATCTCCGCGCATCGCTCTAGCTTTGATGTCTTATTGTTTTCCCATTGGAGTTGTTCTTTCTATTTTCACAGTAACTATTTAGGAAATGAATCGGAAGTATTGTAGTATTTTACTGTGGCGTTGAAGTAATTCACATCTTCGGTGCAATAAATTTTGCACGAATGTATTTTTCTGCGTTAATTAGAAATTCAAAGCAATCGCTTTTGTTATCTTTCAAAAACGAGAATTTCAGGAAAAAGTCTGCGCAGAGAAATTTGCTCATGACTCATGAAACTTACAGTACATTTTTTTCACTCGAAACGGTTCTACAATTTCCATGATGGTGATAATACACGTACAGCTACATTTTCGTGAAATTAAATATTTGATTTCAGTAAATTCTCCTTTTTTGGACTCTTATACTATTTGATGGAATTAATCGTTCCACAAGGAAAACCTTTTGACGTATTCCGTCCGATCTGGCTCTACGATGAGGCAACACCGCATTCCAAAGCTCTAAACGCTCATTTTTATCGAAATTCCTGGTTGATGGAAGCCTGATTTCAGGTCTAGCAGTCAGCTGCGCTTCCTGCATCGCCGGTGATCGATGGAGGCCAAAACAATGTCAGCCGACATCATCTTTATTTTAAGAAACTCCCTGCCCCGTGCCACTAACTCCAAAACAGGCCTTGTTTACTTCCGGAGCACGTGAATATATTTTAAAAGTCAGTCTTGAGTTTTTGAATACCCTGAGGGGAACAGAGTATGCATTGAGTGATTAATCACACGAAATATTTTGCTCATTGCAACATTGAACTGAAAATAGATGAACTGAGTTAAGCAACTGCAATGTTAATTTTTATCATTGGTCAAAATTCGAATCATCAATGAGCGAAAGAAAAATTATGTTTTCAAAGAATAAATTTCCGATCGTAAGGTTTTTCCTAAGTATACGAGAAAAAAATCTGAGTTATTGCAATGTTACTGTTAGGAAACATGGTTTGCGTTTGGAAAACTAAAAAGCGCAACGAAAACTAAAAAAACGAAAACATAAATCCCACAATATTTACTGAGGATTAACGGTTTCTATTTTTTTTAACCTATTTCATCCTGCAAAATGAGCAAAGATTCTTGAATGCATGAATCTGATGTAGTGGAGGCATGAGCGATAATCTGGAAATCCTTTAATTTCACTGACACATCCTATTCCTGCATGCATATGTTGAACAGCTTGAGAAGAATTAGAAAGAAAGCAGTCAGGGAAGAAATTTCTATCAGCTTGTGTTCTTACACACGAACAGCGAATGCTCTAGCAGTAGAGCCCACGTACTCAGACTCACAACGTGCGCAATTGTCATTTTAGATGACAGACATAAGCACGCATCGAGGCGGTTTATCCTTGTTCTGAAGTGAATGAATATCAAATTCATTTACTAATCCAAGTTTGATCGATACATGAGTAAAGTATCGAATGAAATTTTTTTTGCAGATTTATGTCTTAAGTTTTTACGGTTTGAGACTGCAAAACGGAAAAATCCCGAGCTGTGTTATTTTTGACTCGGTCATTTGAGGAATACTAAAAATTTTGGAGTTAATTGAGAAATGTATAACAAAAAGATTTATCACACCTCATCGGAATACCATTAGCAATGACAAATGATTTAAAACTTAAAATTCGTCAAGAAGTGAAGAAAAATTAGAAAAAAAATCCTGTAAAATAGGCACAACAAAATTCTGATATTGTTGGTTTATAAAAGAAAAATTTTAAACTAACAAACAAATGGCGAGGCCTGTAAAAGTAGATTATAGGGATACTGGAATGAAAAAGCTATGGTCCTAACTAAGGATCTGGGGGTCACAAAATGATGTAGTATTGGTCACAGATGCTGTTTAGCGTCTGTGAAACATCGGCTTTAAATATATTCTACTCAAGTTCAACGATCGTCTCTCATGAATTAGCACCAAATAGCGACTAACGTTACGTCAATCCAAATGGAAGCCCCAGCCCTACCCATACAAGTTGAGGAAACGTGCAACAAATATCAAAGAATTTGCTGTTGAAAATTTCTTCAGAACTTTGAAAGATGGATGGCACAATCCTAAAACCAGATTTACATCCTCACGCAAGTAATTTAAACAAATTTCAAGGTGTCAGTGAGTGTGTACTTATGAGTAGATTCTAGACGTGAAATGATGTTATATACGCCATCTTTCATCTTATTTTAGACTCCAAAAATATTTAGGATTCTGAACTGTATAAATACTTTTAGGGAACGGGGCCAGAGAAGAACTATCAATTTAACGTTATAAATATCGGGAGTTCAAAATTCCACGAAAATGAGTTTAAAAGAAAACAAATTATTTAAGTTCGTTTGAAAATTTTAAGCAGACCATACAATATTCCGGGACCCGAATTTGAAATATTTATAAGCGTATATGATTTATCCGAGTCGGCTCATTTATTTTTAAACTGATGACTTTCAGCCTTCAGCTCATTTTAGCAGTTTATTTCAGTTTATTTTAGCAGTGGACTTGAAAAATTTTTTGAGTTTTGTTGCGTCAGATACAATTTACTCTATACTGTTAAGGTATTTAACTCTCCTAGTCAATCAAAATTATCGGTGAGAACCATTTATACGCCTTAAATTTACGAGCAAACTGATGTTCTAATATTTTTAATTCATATTTTAGCTCCTATAACTTACGTGATTGAACTGTATTATAAATAGAAAAAGCTTTCGAAATGAAGAAATTCCTCATCAAAATGTAGTTTTTGAAACATAAAACAAAATCCCAAACTAAAAGGCAGTAAATGAGGTACATAACAAGAATGTATATTCAGTATGCTAATGATATAAACCACTCCTGTAGGATCATATAACTCTATGCAATAGTTAAAACTACAGCCTCTAGTGTCTTCTGGTAAAATTCCTTAATAGAAAATAGCGGCCATCAGTCGTCCGAGTCGTGTGATGAGGGGAACGGTCAGGGAAGAAAACTCGTCATGAAGGGCATGTCGACACGAGCATTTTTCATGAGCACTAGATGTTGTTGAGGAAACCCGTCCAAAACTCATTTCTGCTGACTTGTAACAATACAAATTAAAAGTTCAAAAATAAATCATATTAAGTAAAGCTAAGCGATTTTGGCATTTAAATGACTTTGGCTATGTTTTATGCATACACCGGAAACTGATTGGCGGTGAGGGCTGCATTCATATTTTTCGGTTGCAAGTCCTTGATAGTCTTAAACATCTAACCAGAATTTAGGAAAATGGTCGGCGTAAATGGTTTTCATCGCGATACCTACTGCTGTCATGTATATGGCAGAGTGATCCAATACCGCAATGCCCACTTCTAGCCCATCACTATCGGTATCACAATCACATGACCTCACTGTGCACGGTAACGGATCATCTTACTTGTCTGCGGCAGAAAACGCTGGCGGCCTGGAGACAGAGATCGCACATTCCCGAGTTTGTGATCGCATCCCTAAATCACGTTCGTATGTCGAAGTTCCCCATTATAAATTTTTTGTCGGAGCACCCGATTTTAGCCCCTAGGAACAGTGGAAAGGTTATGGTTGGACGGCTGAAATCATAGATGTTACGAAAAAAAGTTAAACTGGGCTCCAGTGATGTTTTCCTAGGCAGAAGAACACGTGATGCTAATACTAGCACTTAAAATGTCGAAAGCTACAGTGTGAGTGAGGTGGGTACTATTCTCTCACGTATAATGGAGCTTCTTACTGCGACCTATTATGATGTTATAGCGTATCTCATCCATATTCGCTTTATACTTTTATTTGTATTCGGTTACTTTCTACTTCCCGCAACCGAGCCCAACCGTGTTCATATAATGCATTTGTAGCTACTCTGTATACCATAGGCCCAGAGCATCATTTTTTGTTTCTAAAACCTCATCGGGCTTTAGCATAACGGCAAACACCTGCTCCACACTCTCTCACAGAAGACTCTCAGAAGAGTTGTGATAACCTTCCTAGCTGTCCAAATTTATTATGAGTGAATCATATACATGCGTGCAGTATATTTTTACTTGGTGGCATTTCTTTTAACATTTACTTAATTCTTTTCAAAGGATTTTATGAGTTAAGCATTTTGCAATCCGGACAAATCCTCAAATTTATTTCTAAGATTTTCAGAAGTGTGGGCTTCGTAGTGCGTAGTAACATCAAACATCTCAAAGACTCATTCAAAATCGTCCATAGACTTTTACCTCAGAGAAATGCTTAGTGGCAGTGACTGTCAGAAATATTTCATTCTCTCCTAAGATCCTTTGCAGAGTTCACGATGTTTTGGAAAAAACGATGAAAGTTAATCATTATATTTTTTTCACGTTCATCGCTTTTTGAAAAAGATATGGGTTAACAAACTCGTTTTTTGGAGCGAAAAAAGGAACGTAATAAGGAGAAATCCATGAAGTGATTGAGGGTTTTGAAGTTCACAACTTTTCCCATCAGACCCAAAAGAAAATCGTTGGAAGTTGCTCCTCCGTCGTCCTGTCGCTTCTGCGATGGACTTTATCCATCGTTTAATCAAAACTTGTTCGCCACAGCAGCAACTTCAGATAAAATTGCCCTGGTCATATTGCTGTGTAATTGATGGTCTCGAGTTGGTTTGTCATTAATGGGACGGCTATTATTTAGCGTCGATTAATTTACAAGCAAATTTTTAAATTAAAATTCAGAATTGCAATATCAAATGAAGGCTAAATTGCGTTCATCTTTGCGTAAAAATACGTGATTGAAAGCCAAGTGTGTAAAGAGAAAAACAGGGATCACATGTAGCTTCTCCTTTACATCAAAATCTTCAAACCTTAAATGCGAAGAACTCGACAGCAGATCATTCAGTTGCAAATATACTGAATCATATGCATGAAATAGAACATCATATGAAGTGGCAATAAAATTATCTCGTCCAAATAGTTCACTTCCCATGGAAGTGTTATAACTATGACTAAAAATTAGACACACAACATATTTTCCCCTCAGAGAGTACTAATCCAACTATCTCGAGTACTTGGTGCAGCTAATGACATTTTCTGTGCGGTAGGGCATCAATGAAATCTAAAGATTTCTCCTCAAAGAGAGAATTTGATTCGAGAACTCCGTTTCTTCAGTTATATCCATAGCAGCGTGACCTCATCTTACTCGAACAAAAGAGAGAAATTGAGAGCCCTGAAATATATCTGCTTCTTTAATGACGGTGGCCCGGAAAGTCTCTCTGCTATGGATGACATGATTAGTGACGGGAACAATGGTCGAAAACTAATTCTTAAGCTCATCACGACTCACCATGCCATAAACGTTTCTGCCAAAATGTCTGCGTCATGATCCATTTTTTCAGAAATAATGTGTCTGCAGAGCCTAGAAAGGCCTTCGAAAATTAGCTTGCCCATAATTCAACGGACTAGTGACTGCACGACTCTCCAAAGGCAAGAAATTTAGGGATTTTATGAAGCTAGGAAGACCATTGTAAGTGAGTACTTGCACCCCACGAAACTAGAAAATAAAAAGTTTTCTAGTTGAAAAAACTGCCAACGGAAACTTTTTCAATATTTGCTTCTGGTTGGTGACTATCGTCTTCAACGTCATTTGTACTTTCGTCAGTGGGCTAATGAGAATGATTACGAATGCATTACATGGATTTTGGCTTCTTTCTTTTTCCTTGATCAAACGCCAGCAAGTCATAGATGCAACAACTTACTTTCAAATTTTTCCAGTCCATTTGTAAAAACCATGGTTTTTCAATTCCATATTCTGAGCGAGCGGAGGAAAAGACAAGGCAGTGAGTAATTGGGCATCTTCAAAAACATTTACTCCTCTTCTTTATTTTCCAAAATTACCAAAAAGCTCCCTTGCTCTGGCAGAGGCCCAACGCTAGTATGAGGAGTAGAGTCGAACGGGCCTTTCTTGTCCAGGGTGTGAAGCTCTGCCGTCTTGTCAAGGAGAAAGAAAAGAGGCGAATATGACGTAAGTGGTTTGCAGTGTTATTAATGCCAGTAGATCTTCGAACTTCTCTCTTTCAGTATTTTTTTTATGCGACAGTGAAGGCATGACTATTATATGACCACTCACAAGCTGGAGGCCAAATCAGAGGTACTAAGTCTGCTCTTGTAGAAGTTTTCTACTATGATGAAATTCATAGAAAAATTCTTTGATTTATTCTCCTTAGTCAACCATTTTTAGGCTTTGGTATTCCACAACAGTGTTGCACGACTAGTGTATGACCACGTATAACTTGAATGCAAAATCAGAGTGGCACTAAGTCTGCTCCTGCAGATGTATTCTGGTATAATTAAATTCTTAAATGAATATTACACACTTATATTAGTTCTATCATACCTGAATAGCGACAGTGAAAATCATTATTATTTCCGGAAACGGTACAGTTTTTTTAAGGCCCAAATATATGATGTGGAAAAAATATGAATCCTATGACCAAATATCAAATATCAGATCTGATAGGATCAGTATGGAACATTATATACCCGGAGCCTTTCGATCAAATTATGATACGTCAGGGAACCGTCGGAATGCAAATGTGATACGCCTCAGACCTCTTGGGAAAGAAATGATAAGGTCGAGACGAGCTTCACTGTGTCACCCCCTGGACAGACACCAACAGCTACGGACTCTAGTTTGAATGACAACGCCATGAACTTCGCTTTCCCTGTCAACACAGAACCTTGGCTACGTCCAAATGTCAGCCAAACATGTACACGTCAGGCGAGGGTGGGGCTTGGGTGGAAATTTTGCGTGATGGTAGGCAATGTCTCCGGGCTGGATCGATGAAGACGGGATGGAAGTTTGTAGTTGGAAGGTGAGACAGTGACTCAGAATAGCAACGAGCTGAGCGGGTGGGTATCATGCTCTGAAAACACGCAATCGATCGAATGCGTCAAGTTTGACTTCTAATTTGACAAACACAACAGTTATGTTTACCAATTCCCCACACTCATAATTTACAAAAAAAATATATTTTTTGCAACTTTATCGAACCCAGAGAGTAACCAAGAATTCAAAAGCGAAAACAGAACATCTCTGCACATTTATGATATTATAATTTAATTCGATAAATTATTTTCAGCTTCAAATTCTCACAGTGATCTTGTCGAATAAATCAATTATGATGACAAGATACTGTCTTAGTCCAGGATCACTGGCATGAAACTTCCGCCCCATACTTTCAAATTTGTGAGTTTCATGTTTTGTTGTTTTAAATAAATAGCGAACAATTTTTTTTAAGTCAGAGACGCACTCTCAATACAGTACTGAAATTCTTCATTGATGAATCCCTTACAGTTAGTCTTTGTTCTTCAAAAAATTACTTTCTAATTTATCAAACTTAATTCATTATGATTCCGATACGAGCGAGAAGGTACGCAAAATAGAGGTTATTGCAGAACTGAGGAAGTATACATGCAGCTCGAGATCGCGTGACAACCATTCCACATTTTCACGCATTATGTTGAAAGTTTCATGACGTACCACATGATTTGAACTACAAATAAAAGAAGAACAAAAAGATAGATTAAAGAACAGTGATGTTTGCCGAAGTTTACCACTTTATTTAATCTCTTTTAGTGAAATAGAACTTCAGTTTTAGAGTAAATGAGATACTATAGGCTAAAATTTTATTCGTGCATTTAATTCGTAAAATGATGTTCATGGTTGCAGCCGAGAACCGCATACATTTCATCGATTATTACGATAAATGTGTAATTTAGTTCACTATAATCTTCCATGCGAATAAAATAGCCTTAGAAAAGTCCATGAAATGAATCTTTGTGCTCCATTCACTCTAAAAAAGAAAGCCAATTACTGATAGTTAACCATCGCGCTTACATATAGGCTCTCTGTGCACCGTAACTTGTTCCCACGCGGTGAGATGGTGAGAAAATTACATTGCAACATCATCCAACGCACGAATGAACTGTGCAGCAGCAAATGCTAATTTGATATTCGAATACGGAAATACGGAATACAATAAATACGGAAAATCCCGCTTGATTTCCAGCTTGGTCATGCATAATCATTTTCCTCATACTGCTTGCCTCATACTGCCTCATACTTGGTCGTAACCATTTTCCTCATACTGCTTGCCACATACTCTACTTGGCCATAATCATTTTCCTCATACTGTAAGCTTGTCTCATACTGCCTCATACTTGGTCGTAATCCTTTTCCTCATACTGCTTGCCACATACTCTACTTGGTCACAATCATTTTCCTCATACTGCATGCTAGTCTCATACTGCCTCATACTTGATCGTAATCATTTTCCTCATGATATTCCGACCAATTACGCTCTAATAGAATGGTATTAATCGCACGTGTGATGGCATGCACTTTTCCCCTTTCCAGACTTTTAGCGAACAATGAAATCGCTGTTAAAACTACTGTCATGTTAGTATAGTTATGAAGCTCTCTGCGATCGCCTTCAACGCTTCTAATGAACAGATGCTCAATGCTTCAATCTGGTGTAGCATTAATTGTTCCAAACTACAGATGCAAAGAAAAATCCTTTTTTTTGACGAATTTTAATTGGGGGTAAACAAGCGTCATAAAACCGTACAAGCTTTCAAAACTGTACATGACCGCGGTTGTTAAAATTAATTGGTTTTGCGCCATCGAGTTCATCTCGCACGAGTTCATACCCCAGGTATTCTTTTAGATTAGGTGTTGTTCGTGACTCGTCCCTGAAACTTATATGAAGACAATGTTTGCATTGTATTAAATATTAAACTTTGCTCAATATTTAGCCTGCAAAAATTTTGAAAACAAAGTATGTAATGAATATTTTGGTACAACATGTTCTGATCACCAATTTCAAAGAAACAGGAATAGAACTCGTCATATTTTCGTCAAATACAATCTCATTTCGGTTTCAACCTGTGCCTCAGAATGTGGTGTGATTCTAAACTGCCTCTGTTCTTACATGAGTCGTGGTAAATAATATAATTTAAACTATTTACCGTTTTCCAGACTTTTCAAACTTTTAAGTTATGTCAAACAGAAACCTTCGTAAAATGCATCCATTTGGTAACAAATAATTAAAAAGACAAGCATTTTCCGTCCAATAAGTCTTCAAATTTCGATTTCATCTAATTTATTAAATTATTCTAAAGAACAGTTAATAAATCTTCGATCCTAGAGTATGATAAGAAAAAAATACTGAATGAGAGATTTTAGAATTTGGAGCATTTAAAAAATCTTGTCGAAAATGAGTGGGCCGATATTTTATATTCAATTTGATAAATCTTATCTAAAATAAGTGGGCCGATATTCTAATGAGATTTGCATGCTGTGCCATATACACAGAAAGTATTTAGTCTTGATATCTTAAGTTTGCTGGTCGATAAACGCTGATGCAGGTTAAATCAACAACCAAGTTAAAGTAATCGTGAAAATTCGATGCGATTTTGTGATAAACAGAAAACTTGCTCTTCTCTTACGTGACAACTGATTGCATTTACAAGAAAAAATTTGTGAACTAACAGAGGGAATTTGAGCGTATTTCGAAAATTCAGAATCGAAGCTCATGTAATCTAAGTATGATGCTAGTCATCGTATAGTTCAACATTTTAAACTTCTCACATTCACACGTGCTGCTTGCAGAAATTAACAGACTGACGCATGAGCTTAAAAAGAATAATTTTGCGCTCATTTATTTTGGTTCTTTCCAATATTTTTGGTGAAACAGGTGAAAGACTGTCCTGCCAGTAATTAGATCCATTGATGTGAGCTACCTCCTACACTAGTCTAATGTTATGGAATATTTCAATGATGAGGTTCTTTATCAGTGAAAATAAACGTATCAAATTATCAAACGAATTTGCGATGCTGTGGCAAGGAATTTGATTTTAAATAAGTGTGTTGAAGGTCAATTCTCCTGTGTTAAATTTTTTTTCAGTTAATGTAAAATTTCACTGAAATGTAAAGGAATTTGTTTTTATTTGTTACTGGCACCACGAAATAAAGCAAAACATGAGCACAACCGCATGTTTAGATTTCTCAGCAATTATGTTCACAGTACCCTAGAGAAAAATGTTGAGATTATGGATTGTTTCCAAGAAGCTTTCAAAGTTTCTAACAACGGAGTTCTGACTACTGAAAGTCTAGCAAACGGATTTGAAGCATCTGATTCAATTTTAGATTGCGTTATCTCTCTAAGGATTTCTCGGACTCGTTTTGGATTTTATTATAACATTATCGACGTATATGATCTTTTCTCTGTGACTTTTTTCCCATCAATTGGATGTGTGGATGGTCTATTTCGGTTGGACACGAACAGGTGAGATTATTGTGGCTCTGCTCAAGTCATTTACTTCTTCCGCTACCCACTCAGCAGGTCTTGGTTAGGCATGGGTCGTAATGCAGAGTGCTGTGGTGTTCTCCCCCAGGCTGCAATACGCTTCGGGCAGACTTTGAGCTATCTTTTTCGTGATAGGATAGCCCGAAGCGAGTGCCTGAGGTACAACCGTATTCGGCAGGATATGGACAACACGGGGGTAACACGGTAATTATATTGGTGACTGTCAGGTACACGGAACACGGACCATTACACTGGGCCCTCGGTGACTACTATGAGCACTGTTCGTTACTCGTAAATCACGTAATGATTGGAACACAGCACTAATACGTGATGGTTGAAATACAATACTATTCGAGAAGTACGTAATGATTGAAACACAATCCTATGTGAGAATAGCACAAATATGTGGTGATTGGAGTACAATCCTATTCGAGAATGACATAAATTGAAACACAATCCTATGCGAGAATAGCACAAATTCTTGATGATTGAAGCACAATCCTATTCGGGAATGACGTAATGATTGAAACACAATCCTATGCGAGAATAGCACAAATACGTGATGATTGAAGCACAATCCTATTCGGGAATGACGTAATGATTGAAACACAATCCTACGCGAGAATAGCACAAATACGTGATGATTGAAGCACAATCCTATTCGGGAATGACGTAATGATTGAAACGCAATCCTATGCGAGAATAGTACTAATACGTGATGATTGAAATACCATCCTATTCGAAAATGACATAAATTACGTAATGATTGAAACACAATCCTATGCGAGAATAGCACTAATACGTGATGATTGAAATACAATACTATGCGAGAATTTACGTAATGAATGAAACAAGCACCAATAGCGGGTAACGTCCGCGAAGACGCTACTTACGAACGCAGCGGCGAGACGTGATGATTGGTGCCACGTCGTGCGACTGTTACGAACAGGTCAGCTGGTGCTAGCGGGGCGCCGAGACGAGGCTAGTCAGCTGGGTCGGGCCCGGCCGCCACGCGGTTCACCGTTGTAGCTGATAAGTAGCTACGGCGAGGCTAGCCGGCCGGAGCGGGCGAGAGATGTCGTAGAGCGGCTTGGCCGACGACGCCGGCGCGGGGCGTTGCAACGTGACTTTTTTAAGGCTTTGGGGCACCTTGAAGCGTCAAGACGCTACTAGGTTTAAGACCTTGCAACACCTTGGGGCGTCGCTAGGCAGGGCCGGTCTCCGGAGCTTGGTGCAGGTACGCGAGAGACAAAGTCGATCTCGGAAGCTAGATGCAGGAACACGAGGCTGGTGCTGGAGATGTGACTTGAACGAGGACGAGGGCTTGAGTGAGTGCGAGCCTTGTTGGGGTCGCCTTATGTAGGCCTCAAGTGCAAGCCCTGAGTCCGGGCGTGAGTCCTGATTGGTCGAGAGTTTGTGGGCCAGTGGTGCTGGAGGCAGGAAGCCGTTGTAGCTTACGGGCACCTTTTCTCATAGTCGCGAGGCGGCTTCTCTCAGGTCCCGTGTTTGGTTGACTAGGCGCTTCGGGTCCGGAGGTGCTCTGGAACGGATGCGGTTGTAGTCTGGAGGCAGCTTTTCTCAGGTCTTGTGGGGGTCCGCGGCTTGCCGCTGGGATCACCACAGTGCGCAATCAGTTAAGGCTGCTTTTAAAAAGTAAAGTTATTCCGTAGGAAATATGAGAAAGGCTTTCGGTAGGGAAGGATTGACGTTCATGGGTTGCACCTAATATGAGTCTGAAATATCGATTTTTAAAACCTTGCTTGAATAATTTTGGTCGGTACTTCCTAACCTATAAAACATTCTTAAATTAAAATCTACGAGAATGAAAAGCTAGAGATTTCGCTCCCTGGAAAGAGTCAACCACTAACCTCAGCGGATTGCGTTTTTATCTCTAGTTCATACTGTATTTTAATTAATCTTGTTTCACTGCAAGAACCCTTAATCACTGCAAATTGCACTGTGTTTTTATGTTTACACGCTGCATATCTACATCGAATGTGTGACCACAGAAAAAATTGCTTAATGTTTTTAGATGTACCATGTTCTGCGCATTCAAGTTCACTATGTTATCAGGTGTAACCGGGGGAGTCGGCAAAAAAATTTGACTCATCAATATTGTGCTGCAAAATGACTTATTCTCTTTTGAGCTAGCGCAGGAATTTGTGGCAAATATGCAAGCCTAATAAAGAAGAGAAATCTTTTTCTTCGCTCTTGTTACGCAAACACAGCCCAGAGCCACAGTACTGTGTTGTGTTGACCTAAATGCTGCCTGGTGCGAGAAATACATTCACAACCTACATTGTTTCCATCATAAAATACACCAACCTTCTACCGTAGGAGGAGAACTCAAGTAAAGAAATTACCAAATCATACTGAGACAAGAACTGTAAGGTATTGACTAAATATCCATAATAAACTCTTTGCGTTCCAGTAATTATCTTGTCATCTAGTCCTTGCCTAAAATTATTCTGTTTGATCAGTCAATATTCTAGGTCAAATGCAGCCTCATCCGTTACTGATCATGAGGAGTTACATTTATTTTATATTTATTCCCGCTCAATAGTGGGAAACAATAGAATAGTCAATATTTATGCCCGCTCAATAGTGGGAAACAATAGAATAGTCAATATTTATGCCCGCTCAATAGTGGGAAACTAAAAAATAAAAAATTTTCACCGTTAAAAGCCAAAATCTCTTTTTAGGAAAACTAACATTGAAAACATGAAAAACAAGAGCTAACATTCTCTTCCTTGTTCTAATTCATTTTAAAAAAACGATCCCCCGCGAGGCACTTGCAACACTGAGATGAAGTAATTTTTTTACTGAAATGAAAGGAATGGCAAAGCATTTTGTCCCACTTCGTCTGAAGAATAAACGAGGAATATTTTTGTCCATGGTTGATTATGATCACCATAAAAAAATTTGGAGACTTCCTGCTGCACTAAAGCGGTCGTGACTTAACGCTGACCTTCATCACCTGATCCCTGAGAATAAATATTCTGGTGAAGTCTTTCTTCTTCTTCTTCATAACCGTCGGTGGTAAAACTTGGAGGAAGTTTGGTTATCTCAGCGCAGCGAAGCATTTCGTCCTCTCGTAAGTTTTAAAACTGAAGAGAAAAGTGAACGTGTCTGTGACAGCAATAGATACAGGGACCTCTTGTGCGAAATGCAAAAATATGCAAACTTTAGGACAGCGATGCGTCAACGTTCTCATGCGCAGCGTAGTGCTTCAGGGGCCTGGGAATACGGTCAAAGTTCTTGGTGTGTTTTTCCGACCAAATCTGTTCTATATGAAATATAGGGGATGAACATTGCTTTTGGAAAGTGGATAAAGAAGTAAATATGCATAACTTTGTTCTCCCTTAACGTAACATGGAACGGTTGTAAAACAATTACTCTTTTTTTTTGTAATTCCCACCATCTACGAGGCTTCATTTGTATCCGAGTTTTAATTTCCCCGGAGGTTCAGTTTCAAGCGTAAGTTGTAATGTTCTCAAATAATAATTTTATCGGAGGTTCAGTTTCAAGCGTAAGTTGTAATGTTCTCAAAAAAATAATTTTTCGGAGGTTCAGTTTCAAGCGTAAGTTGTAATGTTCTCAAATAATAATTTTATCTGAGGTTCAGTTTCAATCTTAATTGTAATGTTCATCGATGATAATCGATCGCTATCCCTAGCTCAGAAACCTAAAAATATTTATAAGCGTCTGCACTGTGTGTATGTTTCTCTCCCAATAAAATTTAATCTATATTTTCTAAATCTTTGGATATGTACATTCTTAAAATGGATGAAAAAATCAACTCAACTGAGGATTTTTGCACGTTTGAATATAATTTACAAAACTGTTTAAACTATCGATTCCTGGTAATGCTAATCTGATGATTCATCCCGCTAGGATAAGGGAGAACTTAAACATAACTTCCCACGCCACCCCTGCAGGTGTCGGAAACGAGTTCGAGCTTGGCCAGGGATATCCGTCATAGCGTCCTGGTGTTTGTTCTAAGGCATTCGAGAAACAAGATGACAAGTGTCAAAGTTATTGGAACAAAACATTTTTTTACTATACGGATCTATCCATACAACCCCGCCATTATTATTCCTACTCGTAACGTTCGTCATTAGTTTCAGAATATCTCATTAAAAAACATTTCAGAAAGGCTTAAGCATAGTTGATTTTTGAACATTGGGCATTACCCTTGTATTCTACTCCCTTACAGAGCGAGTAAAAAGGATTCTTGGAAGATCAATTTCATGTCTCATATTGCTTTTGAGACCAGAGTTTTTGATATGCGCTTCTTCTTCGTTTCGTGAGTTCAGGATTATATTGTGAATAAGGGTCTTTGAAGTTGCGTCCTGGAAAGTATTTTGAGGCAATGACAGCGAGTACATAAAATAAGAGTACATAAAGCAAGGCTCAGTTATTTGTTTTGCAGTAAAATGCGTTGTTGATATGAGATCGTAGTGACGGAAGTTATTACTTTCAACAGCTTAAAATTTATTCCATTTATTCATGAGCCTAAAATATTATGACTTTATTAACCCCATCGAATGTTTGACATGCAAAGTTATATTTGTAATATATGGTGTGAATACAAAGACGTCATGCCTTCAAAAACTAATTTAAGTTGCTCCCTCAGACTAAGCCAATCTTCATCGATCACAGCAGTATAAAAGTCGAGTAACTTTTAATTTTGCGATACTTAAGATTCATGCTACTTGTTATTGATTCTCTTATAAGTGTGGTTTTTTTATAAAAAGGAGCATTCAGCTCGTAACTAAAGTAAGAAATGCGAACTATTAAAAACCCGTACTGTGTCTAAGACAGATAAACTTTTGCAAAACGATTTCAACTCATGAACAGCAATGAAGGCGTAGGCTATAATTGTAAGCATATAAGAACACCTAAAACATTTCCTTTTCATGCGTATATCAAAATTTCTGATGGACAAAACTTAAGACAGATTTTCTTCAAACAGTATTGAAAATTTTCATTATTAGGAAAACGATCGTGTGAAAAATAGTAATTTCTGTGAACATGAATAAAAAATTTAAAATTCAGCAGCTAGACTTTTTCTTCGAAACACCTTTTTTCAACAAGACCCTTGTCAGATAGAATTTTACCGCAAGGGCTTAATACGAGTAGAATTTGTTTGAACGACGTTCCGTAGGTGCGCTACAGTAGTATCACTATTCACCGGTCACCAGGAATTCGTTCCATGCATTACGAGCTGCAAAGACAGCGTTCACTAACTGGCTGCCATAACAGGATGAGCAAGCAGACCTCGATCAGGCCGCCGACGGGCAGCAATCACAGTTGTTGCTGCTCCCACTCAAATGTTAGAAGATTTTTTAACGGGCGCGAATACCTGTTTTAATGTGCACTGAAAACTAACAAATACCCATAAACAGAAAATAAATAGAATTTATTCGTTTTCAGCACCGGCGTTCTACATCCGAAAAAATAGCAACTCTGTTTGGACGAACTCACCATCAATATTATCATTCTGGTACATGGGTACCAAGTCATGTAGGCATACCAGAAAATGAAAAAGCAGATGAGCTAGCCAAAGCAGCATGTAAACTTAAGACGGTTAGCTCCAATTTCTTAGCTCACCCAGACCTTAAACCTATTATCAAGAAACACTTCAATTACAAATGGCAACAAGAGTGGGACCTAAACTCAACAGACTATCATGGCATAAAAGCTACATTAAAACCAACAGTAAATACTACACTACCCAGAAGACATCAAATAATCCTTTCAAGACTTCGGTTACTCACCACTCAGTTGACGCATAAGCATCTCTTCTTGAAGCTTCCACATCCTCAGTGCCAGTTGTGTAGATGTCAGACCAGCATAAGCCATGTGCTAATTGATTGTCCAATGCATGAAGACCAAAGAGTGTCACTCAAAAAATGGGCTGATAATAATAATGTAACTTTCACCTTGGAAATGCTTCTTGGTGACAAGTTTGATACAAAGCTGCTGCTCAACTTCCTCAATGACAGCCAGCTTGCAAATAAAATTTGAAACGCCCCACGTCCTAGAAGCTCAAATATCAGGCACTAATACCTTTAATTGGTGAGGAGTCTGAAGACCAACTAAGTAACTAAGTAAGTATTCTGGTACACAAGAGCGCCGTGCTGGGCAATGCAGACCAGATATGGCAGGGATTGTTGAAGTAATCGTTAACCTCGTAAAAAATAAGGATTTACTTTCGTTTACAGTTACGCACCTCTGTGTTAGCGTGGGGACTGATCATTTCAAATCTCTTAATTAATTGCAGAGTAGTTTTAATGTAATTTCTAGTTCATCAACCAGATTTACATCATCAAAACTTCATATTATCTAACGTGCACTTACCATTAAAAATGACAGTGACAATTGCGAGTTGGAGCAGCGACTGACACTTCAAAATAGTTTTTAAATAAAGAAACTCCGCAGTTTTTAGTTTCGTCTTACCAGCCTGTATCACGATTAATTATTTATATCATGAGTTAGATTGCCTGCCTTTCAATACTTTAATTTAAAATAAAACAATGAATGATCCACCAAAATGACTATAAAATAAGAGAAGCTTTCATGTATTATGAATGCTAATATACTGAACAGCCTGATGTTGCTGCTTCAGCCATTGAGTTCCGTTAGCGGCGCAGGAAGCAGCGCCCTCACATTTAAACGTCTTCTGCAGGTGGTATTGCTGATACTGCGAGGAGAACTGGGGTATTCTTCTTGAATAAATTTACATTGGCACATATTATGGTTACTGAACAGTTGCCTGTCTAGAATACAGATTTGAGGGGTAACTAAGGTAACGCACTACAATACAATTGTTTAGATGAAAACCCTTGAAACTTTTCACTGGACAAACCGGACGTGCGTTATTGTAAAAGTACTATTATTTCATTGTGGTTAGAACAAGCACCGTACGGAAAAGGTACTTGGGGTTTGAATGTTAACAATACATAGACACAGCTATGATATAATTTTTTCATTTAATTCACACGTGAGGCTGCTTATCCGAATGTTTATTGAAATTTTTAGAATTTCAAGAGTTCTCTACAATGAAAATTTTCATTTAAAAAATGGTTGTTAACGTCAATAAATGCGAAAAATCAATGCCCACGTATCTCTCTTTTTTCACACCTTTCATTGTATGTCATGCCTTCACGCTGCCTCATTCCTTTTCAATTTCTACGTAGTCAAAAATTAAGCGTTCAATAGTTTCACCAGTAAAAGTTTGAATACGTTGTTGCAGATTTTCATTACACCCATGTAATAATTACTCGCTAACACAAATGCCCAGCTTTATGATTTTCCTTCACTGTTTCACACGTCACCACGCCAGTTCAGGGCCTGTATCTGGTCTTCTGTTGCAAGGCCCTTACAACTATGTAAGGGCCAAGCGACGGAGGAATTCCGTACGGTTCTAGGTCTGATGATGTCGGGCTATAACACTCTCGGCACTCCGACCGCCTCGGTATTGAAACACGATAACAATAAATAGGTTTAATGACTGCATAAAGTGGAAAAAATATATCTTAACTTACAGTAAAGAATGCAGGTGGAGAACCGTGATGGTGGGCGCAAGTACTGCAGTAGCCACAGGACCTGTGCAGGACAGTGGCACGCAGGACCTGTGCAGGACAGTGGCACGCAAGACCCGTGCAGGACAGTGGCACGCAGGACCCGGGCCAGGCACAAGCCAGCGAGTGAGCTAGTTAGGCTAGACGAGACGAAGAACCGACACGACCGCGGCTCCCCGGGCCTGCGTCCAGCCTGTCCAGACAGACACATCCCTATAACACTGCTAGCGGCTAGCTAGGGTCACCCTCTAATTACAGGCGAGGGAAAAGTCTCACGAGCAGGCCTAACGGGAGCTGGCTTAAACGCGTGACACAGTCAGTAGCCAGGAACGGTGTATAGAGCAGATATAAGTAACAAATGCAGTAGAAAAAATTATTAGATAAGACTGACTTACCAGAAAGTCCAAGAAAACCCATCCGCAACAAAGGTGATCCAAAGAGAGGAAGGAAAAAGGCACCACCTAGCATAGAGTTTAGGTAACTCGGAACCTATGTAGAAAGGACACAGGTACAATTAAACTTAGAAAGAAGATTATGACATAAGATCGAATTGGCATAGAAAGTAGCAAGTGCTGAAAACGGTAAAGCAATGAACCGGAAAAAAGATGGTACTTAAGATTACAAAACATGTAATTTCAACAAAGAACGCCTAACTAACTATCAGCTCGGGCCCTAACATCACAAAAAACTAAAGTGTAAACAACTTACCCGCTAGAAATGCTGGCACTCTCCAGTGCTTACAACAGTTAAGTTCACCAGGGTTCTAGGGTTTCATGTCTAGAATAAAAAAAGAACAAATTAGAGACAGTGCTTAAACTAGACGAGCCATAAGAAACAGGTAATTACACGTTGGAAGGAGACTCCAGAAAGCTCCTTCCATGATCACAAAAAGAAAGGTGCCGATATGCGAAACAACGCAGGCTTAATAGAAGATTTATCTATCTCTAAAGGTCACTGGGAAGAAGTGTGGAAGGCCGGCAGCGTCGCCCCTACAATGGGTTTGGAATAATTATATGGTTAAGGCCACCATCCCAGGCCCTTGCCAGATGCTGTCGATTCCATGGTCATTTTGCATGTTTTTGTTGTAAAAGGACCCTTAGGTGGTAGACTATTCGTTCCTAAAATTTTATGGCGCTACGGAAAATAATTTCCCCCCCCCCTCCCGGGGGGGGGTAAGGCGACCAAACTTTTTCAATTTTTCCGATTTTTACCCCACATAAAAAGAGAAAAAATAGGAAATGGAAAAAAAGCTTAATGTGAGTTTGTTAGAAATGTTCCAAGGATTCTAAAACTGTCTTTGCTTTTGTTCTAGCATCAAAACTGAAGGAGGAGTTACATTTTGAAATATCAATATAAATGAAAAGCACCCGAAATTTTAAATTTTTTCCCGATTTTGACCCCATATAAAAAGAGAAAAAATAGGAAATGGAAAAAAAGCTTGATGTGAGTTTGTTAGAAATGTTTCAAGGATTCTAAAACTGTCTTTGCTTTTGTTCTAGCATCAAAACTGAAGGAGGAGTCCCATTTTGAAATATCAATATTAGTGAAATATCAATACCTAAAAACCAATATGTCAAATTTTTGCAAAATCTAAGGCCTGAATCAAAAAAATGAATGGAATCAATTGTGTTTATTTTCAAAGGTTACATATCATAGTCAAATTTTATAAGAATCAGACTGAAAATAAAAAAAATCATTTTGTTGAAAAAAAATGATAATTTTTTTTTTTTTTTTTTGAAATCACAATTCACACTTCGAATATGAAGTTATGTATGGAAATTATCAAAATAAAAATTAAAACTGCATTCAATTACATCAATTGTTCATTATATTACACTTCAACACAAAATTTTATTTTTTGCTTATACCCAACACTTTGAATTTTCAACATTCATCCTGGGACTAGTTCTCGAGTTTTGATGCTAGAACAAATCCAAAGACAGTTTTAGAATCCTTGAAGCATTTCTAACAAACGATTGTTCGGTTTTTTCAAATTCGAATTCTTTGAAAAAATATATAGCTCTAAACCCAAAAAATTGTTGCTGATTTTTGAAATTTTAAAAATTTTCGAAAAAACAGGAAAAATTTGAATTTGAAAAAAACTGAACGAGTGTTTGTTAGAAATGTTCCAAGGGTTCTAAAACTGTCTTTATTTTTGTTCTAGCATCAAAACTGAAGGAGGAGTTACAATCTGAAATTTCAATAAAAATATACCAAAAACACATTTTTCGTCAAAAAAAAGTAAGGCCTAAATCGAATAAATGACTGGAGTAAAAAAGGTTTAATTTTACAAAATACATATACTGGCCAACTTTCAAACGAATCGGACTAAAAAAGTTGAAAAAGTGGGATGGTTTCCTTAAGGTAGAATGGGCTAGCTGAGGCTGAGCTATTATAGCTTGGGTTAAAATAGGTGTGAATACGTGATGTTAGTTATGTGAATTTGAAAATTGTCGTGATTATTAACGAGTGCTGTTAATTAATTGGTGTATTTTTCAAGTTTCCTATTTCGAGGTAATCCAACAAAAACCAAGGTATGTTTTTCTTCTCAATGCGTCCACGCAAAGTCTGGTATGAGGAAACTGTCACTTTGTACTGTGTTATATCTTCAAGAAAAATTTTGCAGTTTAGCCTTGAATGTAGGAAATTTTAATTTCCACTCTTTGAAGCGTTAAACCAACTCATTTTATTGATATTTTCTCTCCATATTAACGAAGATAGTCTGTAATCCTTGTAGGGGAGTGAGGCTTATGGTGATGAAAGGAGAAATACTGAAAAAATATCCAAAATTTCTTGCCTCTGAATCTTAGAAGCGATATTGTAATTCCTAAACCGATTGAAATACGCAGTATGACCCAATGGACATGTTATACCCACTAGAATGGATCAGAAAAATATCCTCTTCCCATTTTGCAGCCATGATCAGGACGGTACTCATACTGCAGATGAAGGCACCGCACCAAAGAGTGAGGACTTCTTGGGGAAAATGACTCTCTGAACTTACATTACGTAGTTGACAGTTCAATAATTATAGAGATGAGAACATCTTACTTGCGGCAAAATGACATTCAAGAAGGCAGAGAAGGGAGAAAAAAATTATATAATTTTCAAGCTTCTCGATCGATCGATCGTTCAGACTCGGGAAAAAATCTGAAGTTGACAGTGAAAGAAAAATATGATCATTATTTCAACATTTCAACAGGCGTAGGCAAGTCAACATTCACTATCTATAAAATAAAATTTGTTATTGACAGCACCGGTAAAATATGTAATAAGCGTCACTGTCAAAGACCGTGAAAAATTTATGGCTATCCTTCGTTTACGCTCGACTGTATATGGCTGCCATGACAGTGTTTCGCTCGGGCAGCAGATGATGTGAAAGTTTGCAACCATCAAACAACTGAAGAGATTTCATATCTTTTGATCTTTCATGACTGATTTCGAGCTGCAGTGTCGGTGTCAAGTTCCACTGGTGTGAACCAAGGTAAAAGACTGCAGAATTTCATGTTTACTAAGTGTTATTTAACGAGATTCTGTTCATTGAAGATGGGAAAGTCTAAAGTTTACAAGCCTATCAGGTTAATTTGATGCTATTCGCCTCAACACGTTGTGGATCTTTGAACATCAGAACGATCATGAACATTGTTTCACTGTCAACCCTTTATTATAAAGATCAGTGAGTTGCGCTTTGGAATGATCACTATTCAATGTGAGAAAACAATGTTACGGGTATTCTTGCTTATACAAAGAAAGTTAGATCTCAAAATAGTCAAAGTATGACATCAGTACATATGCTTCCTCATTGAAACTATTACCAATATTGTGGCAAAGCTTGAAATGTTCAATATTGCTGGTGTGAAACTCACGAAGGTCCACTTACGCTCATCTTGCAAAGGCGCAAACAAGTAACACATTCTTTCAATACAATTAGTTTTATTCAATAGGTTGCAATCAACCATGGGAGAAAAATAACTGCCACATTCCCGTACCAGTTCACAAAAATAACAACTCGTAATTACTCAGAAATGCTGCACTGGACTTGACTGATAAACTTCAATACGAACTAGAGATAACAATTTATTTCAAACTTTCATAATTGAAAAAGTTGAGCAGAACGTTAGCGATTACAGCACAGTTTGCAGAGGGATTAAGAAGATCAATACAGCAGATGCTGTAAAAATCTTCGTTGTATCAGACAAAAAGGAATCTAGAAGACCTTCATGACCTACTTTACATTTCATTAAAATACATGAAACGATAATTTATTTTTATAAAAAGCAGGGAGTTATAAGGGCGCAATTTCTTTGTCTGCTAGTGGAAGTGTGAATTCTTTTTGGGAACTCATGTTGGTGTTTTTTAAGGAATTCATTTATTATTATCATTATTGTATAAGCTTATGTTATTGAAATTTCCCATGTTGCACGAAAAAGAGCAAAAAAAATAATTATTAATAATTCACCGGTGAGGATAAGCCCTAGAATTTTACTCTGAATCTGAAAATTATCTTAAAGAGTACCAGGGTTACACCATTCAAAGAATTAAAACAGAATTCCTATTTCAGGTGCTTTATTGATTATTATGGTAGCAACTTTTTTTTCTGATTTGTGGCTCACCGCCAAATTTATAAGACTACAGTTGACTCTACAGTTAAATATCGTACCTTTAGTATGGTACCCTAACCACGGGCTAGAAACCGAGCGAATTATTAGCTAAGAACAATGTAAGAGCAGTTGAGTTTGCATATCAAAGTGTATCGTCTTTCTCAGAGAGAAAATTGTTTAAAAATGTACAAAGAAATTATACGTACATCTGTGATGAATTTATTGGATGTATTGTAGACTTCAGGATTGAATATTTTAAAGCATCTTTTTTTTCGAAGAATTTACAAACGAAGGAAATGAGAGGTAATCGAAAAGAATGATTTTGAAACAGAACGTACATTAGTTTTGTATTATCTTTTTAGAGAAACATTTACCCCCGATCGAAAGTTTTTCATTTACCAATATGCTTGATTCAGAGCTACATGACAAAAACAAACAGGAATACAAATATTTTCTCGAAGTAAATTCATGCACAACATAAAAATAAACACTTATCATGGAAAAAAATCAGAATTTCAACACCCGCGTTCATCAGACCTTGGTTCACCGGCTTGAATGTTCTCGAAAATCCTTGATTTTGTGTCGCTGGCGTGCTGTGAGGAGTCACAAATGCTGGGGGATTGACGACCGTTAAAACAATGTCTTTTACGATCCAATTGTCGTGCTTCTGATTGCCTTAACTCGCAGATATGTTGATCTTGGCACAATTGCAAACGATTCAGAATTATTGCGAGAGCTCGTAGCGCTCCTCGTCGCAATGGTTTGATTAGACCCGAAACGGCGCTGTATTTTTCGCTTAAGAAATCCGCATGGAGTTAACACGCAGATAGCAACCAAACCAATGTTGGCATTTTTTTCAAGTTTAGAGTCACGAAATGTGACATTTTCGCTGCGTAAACTACCGTTGAAGAAAACTGATGCTTTGAAACATGAAAGTAAATAGAGAAGAAAATATTTATATAAACAACAATGAGCAATTTTCACGTTAAAATACAGGGGTTTGGAAGGTCACTATTAAGATTTCCTCCAGTATTTTAAGCTCTAATGATTCAGAGGGTGTTCAAATTGTGTAGCAATTTGTTTCTTGTAGCTGGAAAGAACAGATTAAATCCTTCGAGAGAAACTTTAACTTATGTTTTTATTACGCCGTGACCTAAGCCTTGACAGTCACTAAACCTGTCGGATTTTGAGAGACGGCAGATTCGTAGAGGTTATTCAGCTGTAAGTGCAGTCACAGAATCAATTCACTTTACAGATTTTTATGCGTTTTTTAATGTTTTGTGAATTGAGATACACATATTATAATCGAGAATCTTGGCAAAATCTTCACGGAAAGAAATACTTTGGCGAACAATTTTAAGCTTATCCCAATATATCGAATACAATAATTATAGGAAATATGAACAGCTCTGCTACCACAAAAGAAATTTTATCATAATATTAACCACTTTAAAAACTGATCCAGTAATACATTTGAGGTGGTTTTCCATTAAATATTTAATAATTTAAGGAGTGACGAGATCCATAGACCATTTTGATTAGATTGGTTCGCTAACTAATTTCTGACCATGAAATTTGTTCACCGTATTTGTCACGACGTTAACAATAATATCGTTCAAATACTTCAAGCATGAAAAAATACCACTTGAAAATACGTCCTGAAAAAAAAACAGTACTTTAACTGAATGCAACGTCAGGGATTAAAATAAGAAACGCCAACAAAACCTGAATTTTTATCTACTTGTGAGTGAAGAGAAAAATTATCTGAAAAATGAAAACGATGTTAAATTCTGCCACAATTCATTACTGAGAGATGATGATCGCATTTCCCCTCTTTTGTTACCCTGAACTTAGTCGCACGTTACTACTAAAAGCAAAGCCCGGACGTTGACAATCAAACAAGGCAAACAAACAAGACTTTCAAAGCTTTACAATTAAATAGACTAGTCTACCCCTTAATCACCATCACTATCACTATTATGAAAGGAGCCGCGTCCGTCCGTCCGTCCATCCGTCCGTGTATCACACGTACTCTTCTATAATCGATAGCTTTGATAGCAATAGGATAAAAAAAAATCATTCTATTGCATTACTTTCTGTGGCGTTTCAATTCCTTTTCAGTTGCATTATGGTATCCAGAATACGCAATCGGCCTATTTTTACAAATTGAAATTTTCTCTGGAGCTTTCTCTGTTGAAATTCATCATGTCGCTTTGATATTTTTAATTGATAATGCGAAAAGAAATGTTTTAAATTCGTTTGACCAGTAACCTGGCTACCATTTAGTATTAATGCCCAAGATTCAGGAAATTTAGTTATTGTTTTCGAAATTGTGATTTTCTTGAAAAGCTTCGAAGAGATAATAGACGACATTTCAGAATCAAATTCCGGTAAAAGAGGCCACCATGGATAGAAATATGTCCGTCCGCAAGAGAGAAGGGGCAAGACTTCGACAGCAAGAAAAACGCCGAAGACGATCGGATGAACAACGCGTAACGGCAAGACGAAGCAATGCTGCTCGCCAACGAGAAGCAAGAGCTAAATTGACCCTTGAACGGCGTTTGGTAATTCTATGGAATAATGCAGAGCGACACCAACATCACCCTCATTATGCAATGGACATGGCACTAGTTTAAAATAAAAAAGAAGGCGACGTGAAAGAATGGCCGTAAGAAATGAAAAATTCAATCTTTAGAGAGTTAATGAAACTTGTCTCACAGATATGCTCATCACGTACTTTCGGCTGGCTTCGGACAGACGGAGACTCCTTTTATTATGGTATGGATAGATTATCCTTAAGGAAAACTTATGTTTCCAATGAAAATTTTCTGCTTTAAGACCCCTATCATGGGCACTTAAATGATCCATAATGGGGATGTGTTTTCATTTTAGGTTAGCAGATCATTCATCCATGTCCCGAGCGTGTTTACGTTTGTCCTGTTCGGTGCTACGACATAAGTACGAGAATCATTAGCTTTCACAAGGCAGGGATGCGGTGCCGTTATCTTTATCTAATCGTTGCTCTTGCTGCGTGCAATTTATGGCATCAATTACCTGCATATTTGGTTAGATCCGAGTCCCAGATGTTCTCCAGAAGAGAGAGTATCATTTAACGTTGACAACAAGCCCAATACATGTAGGTGATGTCGCATGACACTGACACGAAGCCAAGATAAAGCACGGCTACAGCAACGCAGATAATCGCACAAGCTCAACTTAATTGAGCTATTTGTCCTCGTATCAGAAAGACAGGTTCAGAGTTGGCGCTTCCCCCGTCGTTTTCCAAGACCTGCCGCAGATTCGACTTGGAAAATGAATGAATGAATAGTCTCTAATAAATTACAGAAATTGTAACAATTTATTTGAAAACTGATATAGGTATTTTGTATCTGGGCTGGAATTAACCTTGAAATTCCTTTCATATATTTTTGAGAATGCTTTGATTCTTCTGCTAGAGCTCATTTGTGAACGTCAAGTTTTTTGAAAGAAGATGCCACAGTATGGGCTTATTTGAATACACGAATTTTAGATCACAAAAATTTGCTCTAATATTTAAGGTAAAACGAAAAATCCTAAAAACAGAAGGTATAGTCCCTCAAATGCTGCTCACATGTGCTCATACGGGAACGTAGAGTTTAATTCTAACTTAATCTAATGCATACACAAGCATAAAATCAGCTCTAATTCCCATGGATTAGGCCAAAAAAATACTCAAAAACTTCAAATAATGTAGATTACATGTTCTGAATTGACTAGTTTGAGTCACATTGAGTGTCTGACTCTCGGACTTCATTTGAGTGTATAGGATCTGCATCAATGCATGACGAGAATATTAGCCTTACTTGACTAACCACTCCAAATGCTCTTTATTGTTTGACTCCACTCAGAGCAGTAACAGATGCTGAGAAATTTTTCTGTCCCACAATCACTGCAGCAGAGTGCCAGTAATTTTAAATATTGTAATGAATTCAGTTTACATATGATCAAATTCTACTGACAGTTCATTTCGATGCACCACAAAGAACGTACCTGGAATATGGAAATGTATACCACAGTTTCCCCACGCGAGTTAGACGGCCTAATTTACCATTCGTCCGGAAGTTTTGGAACATTTTGAGATGCAGTCCTCTGCATCCCTGAATTTTGCCGGCGTTTAGCGAAAGACGCGCGTTTTACGAGTCATTGCATTGTCCGGCTTATTTTGGCTCCGTCCCGAGCCTGGAAATCTTGGGGAAATCTTGAGTACGACAGCTTTCGCTTAAAAGATCACAGAAATTCCGCTCAGTGGTCGAGTTTAGAGACTTCTGGAAAAAATTAACAGCGTCTGAGAGGAATAATTAAGATCCTTTTGCAAATCTGGTAGGTCTGTTTCGAGCACTGCATTAGAATGTGTTCAGTGACTACGAAGGGACAACTAATTAGCAGTAGTGTTCCATTAATTTCGCTACCATAGTAAAAACCTCGAAAAAGTTTCTAAAATGCTGATTCAGTCAAGCTTTTATGTCATGAGCATTGCGTTGCGGCTGGTTTGTGTTGAGATTAGATTTTTGGCCTTTAAATTATTCGCTGGAAATAATCTTAAATTGCTTAGAGAGATGAGCAAGAGTTTATTTTAATTCAATAAGATATTCAATTTATCTTTGATGTTGGAATTTGTTTTAAATGTTGAAAGCTTTGGGCTGGAACATTTCTGTTCTGTTATCATTTCAAAGAAAAATTTAAAATTTGTGACGAAAAAATTATATTTTCAAATTTGAAAAGCTAAAATATTACAAAAGGCGGACTGAAAAAAATGAATTATTTATGAAGCATAGAGCAAAATTGAAATAATACTTGCTATCGTTACAGCTATAATAGAATCTAGCTAAAAATACTGGCTAACTATTTTTAAAGAACAAGCACTTGAAATATCATTATGAGACCATTTAAACACATGAATAAATATTAATTTAAAAATATTAAGGTAAAAATTTATGTTATTAAGTGTAATTTAATTTAAAATTTATCATTACACCTGCTGTTGAATTTTAAATTCCAAGAGCCATTGGGGAAATGTTGCCTTCTGCTGGCATGCGAAGGAAAAGAAGCTCTAACAAGTTACCGCTCCAATTCTTACACAAAGCTCCCGGTGAGGGGAACCACGGGATATACCGCGGTGGAACTCTCTTACTTCAATGCGCGTAACTCCAGCAATGAATCTTGATAGTAAAGCCGCGACTCAAAACTTTGAATACCTAGGTTCTAGCGTGGCTGTGGCATCTACTGTTTAATTCCTTGAAGCTTAAACTCTGCTGCTTCCATCCTAGATATATTTTTGTTCATATCTTTTTTCGAGGTTGGTATAAAACTTTATCTTGCCCCGATGCACAATTGGAAATGAAGTTTAGAAGGATGGAGTCGTAATAACTACAAAGAGCCCGATCGCAAACTTCAAAATTCGTTTTCACTCTCGCGACCGATCACGGCTTTTCCCGGAGGCTTGGGTTTTGTGATACGGGAACCCTCTAAAATTCGTGCCCTCAGCCATGAGGATCACACGTCGAGCTATTAAGTTTTCCCGCGGTTTTGTGCTGGCATCGTCTTTTAAAACGAGTGAGAGTGAAGGCGTCTTGAACTCCCCTGATCGCAATTATGCTCCATTAACCCCTCCCCTCTGTCCTTTCTTCTCCCCATCAACTCTGGAGTTCTTGTATGAAAACGACGCTCTTCACCCCTCGCAAAAAATTCATATAAATTCAGCTTTCTAGGAGCCTTCCACCTTTTTTGAAAATTTGGAGTCGACCTCTTGCAAAGAAAATTCGATAATTTTCCTGCCTTTGCTTTTATAAACTCAAAAACATTGATGCGGTGCTGGTTCACTGAAGTTTGTTAAAATCAGTCTTCAGAGAAAAAATTTCAATATGTATGTCGAGAGTTATGGTTTAGACGACTAATTTGTGAAGACGAGAGGACAATAAACCGCGCTCAAATGTGAGTCCAAAGAAGGATACTATATAAAGGCCCTTCCTTTTCTACAAAATCCCCTTCGTATTAAGAGAAAAACTCTCCTTGCACGTCTGCTTCAGCGGGGAAAATGTTATTAAACTTCGTCATGTATTAGAAAGATAAGGAGCCTTCTTTAGTGCCGTAGAATTTTCAGGATTTTTTCTGAAATAGCTCGAAATATTTTTGTGTCTATGAGCTCCACGCAAATGGATTATTTGAGGCCAACTGACTTTGGATCCAGAAGATGGGCTCCGGAATTGTGCTTTTTGACCGCGCACTGTGCCCCAGAGAGCCTTTACATTCCAGAGGATGATCGTGAAGAACTTTGTAGCCATTTCTTTTGGGTTTTGTAGGAAGATCGTCGAGAGAGTATGCGGCTGTCATGAGCCTTATTTTTCGGAATGAAATGTGCTTTTGGAGAGCGATACTCACCGTCTGATATGCAAGGATTTTAGGCAGACTATTAAATTCGGGGACTAATTTAAACATGAATAGGTTGATTTTTATTATATATGGTTATACACATGGATGTGTACGCTTACATTCTTCTTTTAGAGTCTCCAACTTGATATAAAATTTTACTGTAGAGTAATAAGATATTCTATACCCTGTTTCACGCAAATTTATTACGTCAAATTCAGAAGACAACGGAAATATGTAAACACAAACATACACTACACTGTTCAACGTGATCCCTAATGGCTGAAAAAGATGGCTTGGCTAAAACTCTACCCATTCTGGAGCTCTATACCAACGTGCTCGAAAAATCTAGTTCTAAAACTACGCTGGATGCAACCCACATAGCTAGACCCGCACAGCGGGCAATAATACTTATAGATTATGCGAGAGCAGAGTTCAGTGTGCAGACGGTCTTTAAATTTAAAAATAGGTCCTATAGTACACTTTTTTGTCAATATTGGAATAAAATCTAAGCAATTGTAAAATTTCTTCACTGGCTTTGAAACGTCACTGGCTAGCTTCTCGGACTGTGCACCATAAAAAGGCAAGTTACAATAGAATTTCTTTTCTTGACAGTTGTCACAGAGTAGGTCGGTATCTACATTTTGACTAAAAATAGCCTTATAATTTTGGAGATCAGGTTATTTGAAAAGCCATTGTTGCTGAAAAATTTTGTTGAAAATTAAATTCATCATGCATATTGCGGTAGGTTGAACTTATATGAAATGCGCGATGCAACAAGTTTTTAACACCATTGAGTTCAAATGTACATGAACAAAAACTAAAAAATCTAATGCCTAAGCCCGTGAAGGTATTTTTCCTATAAACAGAAGTTACGAATCTTTGATTTTGTTCTTTCACAGAACAGTCTAGAAAGGCAAGCTTATGATTAGCCTCACATTTCATCGTAAATTTCAAATTAGCGGGCTTGGAATTGATGTAGTCCAAGAATTTCCAAGAAAGGAAAGAAAAGGCTCTCCATTCCCCTTATTTGCCCTATTTTAAGTTGTATTCTTTTTGTCTTTTGGGCGCGTCTCATTTTCTGTATTTGAATATCTTTCACAGGTGTTGATAATGGCTTGAGCTTGAAGCCGAAACGTTCACTGATTGAAATGATTATTATATCAGCTGTCTTTACTATAATTTTTATTCTTTAATTTCTTCTAGCTTATAACTTCCTCTTCATGTGATACCCAATACCCCACTTTCTAATCGATGTGATGTTCGCTGAAAATACTATGCATACTTAGAAAACTCTCAGTTTTCGTGTACAGAATGCGAAAATCGCTCAAAAATTGAACAAATTTTGACAGTTTTTGTTCGGTGTCTTCGTTAAAGGTACTTTCGTCAGCTTTTCGCAAAAACTTGATGGCTCGTAGCGTGAACTCTTTGGCATGTACACAGTCTAAAAATGCATATCGAAGTATAGAAAAATAAGTTGTGTTCTTTTCTTTGTAATCATTTTTTAAACTAAATTAGCTCTCGCAAACCACGTATTCTTTGAAAAATACAGAGGCGATAAAAGTTTACGGTTTTTCTTTCTGCGACTTTACCCGAAAAGAAATTCCGCTTAAGTCGATTTTTGACTTGTACTTATAGACCTTAACTTTCACGGATCCTTGAGCGTGAAAGAGCATTGTGAAAAAGAGCTGTTTGATGGAGATTTCCAACTTGAACGAGCGTACCTCTTTAATGTGAACAACATGGCAGCGTTCAGATGTGAGTTCCTCCTAATTAGGACCGTAGGGCCATCGGTGGAATTTCAAACGAGCCTCCGTAGACTTCTCCAGCCGTCTTGAAAGTTGCGGAAAATAGTCCCAACAGCAGTATTTTATCCTTAGAACAGGTATGACTCCACCTATGAGATCATAGTGATATTAAGGTGAATACACAGGTGATTTAAAGATGAACGATCCTGCGTTATGACGATAATTACAGCAGCGATATAACGGTGAGTACACTTGATGAACTCAAACCGCCATTCTATTTTACTTATAAATTTAAGTCGCTTCAATTGCACGGCAATTCTAAGGCAAAAATATTTCAAGTAATTAAAACGATTTTTATTTCACTCATTATTCGGAATACACTTCTGAACTAAAAGAAAAAATAATGCGTTGCATCTCATAGAACTAACTTAAATTTCATGACATTATTGCAAATCTCATAATGACGATATCAAGAGTTCAAAGTCAAGTCACCCCCAGAAACAGTTAATGAATCTGGTACGGGAAGCTACTGCTTCCACAAGGTTTTTCAAATAGTCCCAAATAGTCGTTGGGCTTCGATCATCTTTTAGGGTGGTCGATAGCGCGGTCGATAGCGTGCTAGCGCGGTGATTTATAGTCCTGAGTTCGAGTCTCGCGAACTCCTCGTACATTTATTGACGATATCAATTCAAAGGAAAACTCGCACCGGGTTACAATTTGACTCGAAATTATTCATTAATCCAAGGAATTAGACATCAAGTTTCCCTTTCATTAAGTTTCAAATGACAAGAAAACTTTGAAATGAAATTAATATTATTTTGGCATGAATGACACACGTAATGCATTGTAGTTTTGATGCTGTCAAGAGCGCAAATTCTTTCAAAATATCGTTGTAATATTGTTTCTGTGGTCGTCGTTCACCCTCTGAGGACTAGGGAGGGCCTCTCTCTCATGAAAAGCAGCGTACGATTATAACCTCACGGAAAGTTTCAATTTTATCCAAGTGATTACATTCGTACAACTACCATCTCAAATGCGAGACATTGGTCTTGTGAGCAAAATATTTTAATTGTAAAAGTAAATATGCACTAATACTTACCAGCTTAACTATTTTCTCATCCTTCAATGTTAATGGTTTATACACCATGAACAAAGGTCGTATTTTTTATTTTACTCGTAGGAGGTCCCAAATTTAAACACATTCTTCATTTTACTCGTAGGATGTCCCAAATTTAAACACATTCTTCATTCTACTCGTAGGAGGTCCCAAATTTAAACATATTCTTCATTTTACTCGTAGGATGTCCAAAATGTAAACATATTCTTTATTCTACTCGTGGGAGGTCCCAAATTCAAACATATTCTTTATTCTACTCGTAGGAGGTTCCAAATTTAAACATATTCTTTATTCTACTTGCAGGAGGTGCGAAAGTTTGACCGTATCTCTATTTTAGTAGCAGGAGGTCTCAAAGTTCAATCTCATGCCCTCATTTCCTAACTAATTTCCTAAGCCTGATGAGATCCTCGCAAGAGTTTTCATCTGAGTGCTCGTTACAAGCTCGTTTTTTTAAATTACTGAATAATAATTGACTTACAAAAATTATACTAACAAATTTCGCTAAAAAAATTCTTATGTTGGCATCGTTTTCCGATGCTAATATCCTAGACTCACTGAAACCAGCCCACGTTCCTTAAAATTGCTTGGTAAGCAGAACAACGTAATTGGCTGAGTAGTTAGTGAAGAAGGCGCATTAAATACAAATCAGGCGACCATTGATTTGGAGCGTTACAAGGAATGTGAAAGAGCATTAATGATGAGTAGCCATTTTTTACTCCTTAATGATGAGTTGCCATTCTTTTACTCCTTAATGATGAGTAGCCATTCTTGTACTCCTAAATGATGAGTAGCCATTTTTTTACTCCTTAATGATGAGTAGTCATTATTTTACTCCTCAATGATGAGTAGCCATTCTTTTACTCCTTAATGATGAGTAGTCATTCTTTTATTCTTTAATGTTGAAGAGTAACTACCCATTAATGTGAAGGAACCATTATCCATATTGATACGATGAAGCAACTATTCGTCCAAGTGAAGTGGTCACTGCCCATTAGTGGAAAGAAGGCATTACCCATTAATGCGACGGAGCCGTCACCCATTAATGTGGAGGGAGCTTCACACATCAATGTCGAGGATCCACCACCCCTTAAAGTGGAAATGCTACGACCTATTAAAAGAGAAGTCGCTCCGCTGCAATTGGTCTCGTTATTCTCGCTGAAATGCAGAGCTGAATTTGGCCGAAGTCATTAAGTTCTTATAAGAATTTCGGCTTCTCTAAATTATTGAGCTCCGTAGTAGAGTAATCCCTTAAATTATGGAGTTGTTTTCGCTTCTGAAATACAGGGAACTCCAGCGTCTTAGGAAAGATCGCTTCAAGAATCTAAGTTTACTTAGAGAGTCCAAATTTGCCGTAGGAATTAGGGACGGCAAAAAAGCATTCGGATTCGCAAAATAAATTTGAATCCGCTGGAGCGTTTTTGCTGAACTTGATGCTCACGTCGTCGATAAAAATATTCCTGCTCATGGTTCAGTAATCTACAAAATGCGTCCCTCATTTATGTTTCCCACGGAAAATCAAGTTTATTAAATCGTACGAAGTCCCTGCACAAAATTTGTGAGTAGAGAGCGGCAGCGCAATTCTATTTTATTTTCTCTAATGTAGAAGGAGATCCAAAGGAAATTTCGCATAAATAGTCAAACAATAACTGATCAGATGCAAGCGTCTGACGAAGGCGTTATTTGAGTTCGAACAGCATCGAAAAAATCTTTGTTCCTTAAAAGGAAAAGGTGTAAGAAAAATCATCATGCCTGTGTATTCTGAGTTTTTTAAATATAGTATATCGCGTACATTCACAAAACATGACGATGTAACTTCAAACGCGCAGTTCAAAACCAAACAAATAATTTAAATTTTCCTATTTTTTCAGGTTGTCATAGTGTATTTTTCAAAATAATTATTGTACGGTCATTGACAAAAGCCGCATCTAGAAGCTTTTTTTAATTCATGAATCAATTTTCAATTTTACAACACAATATCCTTTTAACAGCGCATTAGGCTTTCATGGTTGGGAGAAAATGTGATCATTTTAGTCACCCCGCCTCACTAAAATCTAGCAACAAAGTTCAAAGCATATGACGAGAAAAACTTCCATTTGCATCGCAACAAAACCCAAACTCCTACTAGGAAGGCCAATCCAGCTGTTTTCCATCACGGAGCTCTAAGCCAATAACGAAATAAATCAATTGTTATCAAGGATAAATCAACTGGTCCAGGCGAAACTTTCATTATTGCACTATGGTTCGGGGAGGCTACCGGTGCATTATTAGCAAACTTTTCCACTACATTAGCGGCAGTAGTTTGTGATTGAAGTGTTGACTACATTTTCAAGAAAGTGTTCAGTTTAATATTGTGAATATATATTCGAGTTTAGCTCTGTAAGGCCGAATATTCCATTAGCCATTGTTGACTTGTATGTGAACATAGATATAGCAGTCCAGTGCGAAACTGCCACACAAATGGGCGTCGGTGAACAAAAAAAATTTAAATTTTAATTCCCTTCCCCTGTAGAATTTTAAGCCATCATCCCAAGCGCGGAAATTCTCACGATTCAAAATTGCGGTGCGGCACGATTGTACAAAGAGATTAAAAACAGTTGCAAAATGTGCCACACAAACGAATAGCCACTGCATTGCTTGAGTAGATTATGTGTTTAATCGCATCAGAATTTTTCTCTAGTTGTCATTAAGGCAATGAAAACAGTGTTTTGTCTTTATTTCCGTCGTACCGGCTCATTAGCTCACGCAGAAAAGCAGGAGACGTCATCAATTAAAATGAAGGTAATAGCAAAAAGTATCGATTAAAAAGACATTTTTGTTAAGAACGAACGTTTCGACCACTAAGGTCATCATCAGCGGATGTCGGAAAAAATACGCGGAAAATATAAATTCATAAATTGAAGAAAACTACACAAAAAATAATAACTTTAAAAACTTTGAGCATAAGCTATTTTTAAGGGGTGGGACGACTGCATATCGTTTAGATCGGGTTTTAAGCGGCTAATGAAGAGGGATTCGATAATACGTAAATCAGTGACTGAGTTAGCAGAACTTAAGATGGAAAAGTCTTGCTGTAGAACGAGAGATTTACACTGATCTGAATGAATTCGGATAGCTGAGTAAGGTAGCTTGCTTAGTGGTTTACCGGTTCTGAAACTCCTACCAATATGCTCAAATACTCTACATCTTAGTGCGCGTGTGGTAGAACCAATTAACATATCACAGACCCACACAGTAGGCAACAATATTTATACACGATAGAGGAGAGCATAGACATGTGTAGCTTATCCTTGAATGAAAACAGAGTACCGATTCTAAAATTATTAACTAATATAATCTGGAGGTCAACACACGTAAAATATTTCATTGTGAGAGGACGTAATTCCTTCTGCAGCTTCTCGGATTGAAAACCAAAGAACGGCATCGACATGTGCAGTTTCTTTTTCTCTACTGTCGGCGGCATCGTCGCAGAATTACATTTGGTTTCTATCAGCTGCCGAATACATCTTTTGAGTAAATGAAGTGGATTGCCATTTTTCACAAAAAAATTGTTTGAGAAATGCAAGTTCATTATGCAGTGATAAATAAGTGGAACTAATTTCATATGCCCGGAACAATAACGTCTTGATACTATTGATTTTAAACCGTAACGGACAAAAACTAAAAAAACTTAGACCCATGCCAGTAAACGTATCTTTTCTATAAACAGAAGAGCAAAAGGTGTTATTTGTGCGCTGTACCAAACAATTTAAAATGGTAATTTATTGTTAGCTTCAGTTTCCATGGTGAACTTAATGCTAGCATGTTTTTTATTAAGGTAGTCAAGAAATAGACTGGCATGTATCGGATCACGAAATAAAACGAAGGTATCATCAACATACCTACGATAAAAAACTGGCTTAAAAGGATCAGGGCACTCTGAGAGCCAGTTTTCTTCATGGTACGACATAAAAATATTAGCAAAGGTTGGCCCCAAGGGCAGCCCCATGCCTAACCCTTCTGTTTGCTTATAAAATTTACCATTGAAAAGAAAAATCGAATACCGAACTGCTAGGTCCCACAAAGTTTTAAAAACAGTTCTGCTCATGTTATGTACGGTATTTTCTACATTAAACAAGTGCTGCAAACAAATATCAACGGCTTCGGTCAATGTAATATTGGTGAATAAATTTTCAACATCAAATGAAGTCGTGTACAGGGTGTCGGCTTTGCGGTCAGTTGAGATTTCTTTAGCAAACGAATATAAATTAAGTGCACTGTATTCGTTGGTAGCCAATGGGTTCAGAATAGGCACTAAATATTTTGCAATATTTTAAGAAGGAGTTTTATATGCTGCAAATATTGGTCACAGTTGAAATTTTTTTGCAAAGTCGGCCTTATGCACCTTAGGTAACCCGTATAGAATTCCAGGACCGGAACCACTGACGTACAGATCATTATATACTGCTTGAGAGATAACAGAAGAATTACAAAGTTTCCTAAGGAAATTATTAATTTTATCTTCAACCCGTAGCACATATGTATGATTAGGGTCGGTAATTTCTTGAAATTTACTGCGATCGGATATAATTTTGAGCGATCCCTCTTGATACCGTGCCCTGTCCAGTAAGACAACCCGTTCTACAGCAAGACTACTCTCCCGTTCTACAGCAAGACTTTTCCATCTTAAGTTCTGCTAACTCAGTCACAGATTTACGTATTATCGAATCCCTCTTCATTAGCCGCTTAAAACCCGATCTAAACGATATGCAGTCGTCCCACTCCTTAAAAATAGCTTCTGCTCAAAGTTTTTACCGTTATTATTTTTTGTGTAGTTTTTCTTCAATTTATGAATTTATATTTTCCGTGTATTTTTCAGACATCCGCTGATGATGACCTTAGTGGTCGAAACGTTCGTTCTTAACAAAAATATCTTTTAAATCGATAGTCTTTGCTATTACCTTCATTTTAAAGCTATGTTGAGTCGTACAACCTAATTTGATACGTCATCAATTGTTGTTACCTCTCCTCTCCACGCACGCCGGTGTTGAGATTGACAGGCAGGTTCTGCCAACAGCCAATTTTGAAGATGCATAGTTGTTGCCGCAAAATAGCGGTGTTCGCTTGGAAGTTCTAGCACGTTTCACTTGTAGCTGTGCATTGCATTAATTTTGTAGTACGCCTAATCGCGGGCTTATATTTTTGCGTTGTCATCTTTTACCCTCAATTAAAGTTGAAGCTCCTCCTAAGTTTGAGCCTCTGCATAGTGGTGAGTAATCAGTTAAAAATAAAACATTACTTCAGGAGAACTTCAGCGTTTCGATTATGTGGTGTATCTGAGCTCTGATCAGTGTGGAATATTTATACGTTAGAGAATTGGGACAAGTCTGTGTGTTCCATCTCTCCGGGGAACATAAAGCCTTGCGTTGTGTTATCCAACGCATGCAAGACACGAGGCCATCTCTGTTCTGAATTATAAGTAGCCCTGTTATTTATTTATCATCCGCTGTACTGGGTAATGGGAAATTATGTATTGTCAAATGTGTGTGCTGGTATCACAGTGAGCACCAGATCATTCATGACCTTCGTGAGTTGAATGTTTCATTGACGTGCTGCCCAGACTCGGCCGGTAGATGGTTATCATTGATTTGAAATACACAGACATTTACGTTGTTCCCGACGCTGAGACAAATGAAAATTACAACACACCATTATTCTATTTTATCAGTAAAATTACATCAAACTTTGTGCCTGATCAAACTTTGTATGAATAATATTCGAAACATATTTTGTACAAGTCTCCTGTACATGACAGAGTATTCATATACATCAAACTATATTCCGTAATTAACTTGAAAATTCATGCACAATAATATCTACTGCTTGCTAGCATGCAAAGAAGCTGCTATCTTTAATTGGAAATCTGTCAGGCATGGCAGCGACGTCCCTCTCGCAGCAGCTGGGAACTTGGCAGTAGCTGGAGCAGCTGTTGCTGGGGGACTCGCGTTGAGACAAAAACTTGTGTGCAAGCCACCTCCTCCTCTTTATCTACAATTAAGACGAGTGAAATGATGTCATGACGCAACGAGTGAAGTGAAGTTGTGAGGTAATGAGGGTATTATCTGGCAAGGAAGGAAAAGGAATCATCTGGTAAGGAGGGAAAAAGTAGTTTGGCAAAGAGAGAAAGCAGGTTGTTCAGTAAAGAATGCAGCTATAAAGAAACGAGCAAAGAGATGTCTCACAATCGCGCGTGAAACAGCAAGACAAGAAGTAGAGAAAACTTGATAGGCACTGAGTGAAAAGAAGTCATACGACAACGGGTGAAAGAAAGTATTGCGGCATCGGGAGAAAAGAAGTCATTCGGCCACGAGTGAAAAGAATAATTCCGAAACGACTGAGAAGAATTCAAAAGGCTATGAATGGATATGAGTGGAAATCAGTCATGGGGCAGCGAGGGAAAAAGAAGTTATGGGCTCATGCCAACTAACCACTGAAGGATTTTTCTTGAATGGTGGTGGGCAGCGCCTGCAGTCACACCAAGCTTCAAGAGCCTATATACACCCTGTTGAATTGTGTGACGTCGTAAAAACAATTGGCGCCCCAAAATATAATTCACACGTCGTCGCGCAATCACTGTGACATCTCTTTTATTTGCCTAATGCTATGGGCCGATGTGAGTTTTGTCATAAGAGTATGTCAATTCATGTCATCAAAATATTAGGTGACAATCTAGGGACCGACGAATAGCTGTATGCAGTCTACATTGTAATATTACTTTTCTTACCCTTTTTACCAGAGGTAATTTTAAACAGTATGGTGCTATTGGTGTATAACCTTTAACGAATTATATCTTCAAATGGTTATCTTAAGCCATTACTCGGTTATCTTTAGCCACTTGACACACTGAAATGTAATGGTGCATGTGGACCCCATGCTAGAGAAGCATTGGACACTGTCCAGCATAAATATGTCAGATCTCTGCCCACGAGAAATGTAACTTTCGGTGATAATTCCTTTTTATCTTTAAAATTCTTCATCATAATTAAAGATTCTGTGATCAGATATGGTAAAATGATTTCTAAAATTTATTGCCGTTAAATTAATAATTTATTTATACAGTAAGTGATGAAGTCAATTTATCACTACCACGGCACTCTGACTCTACTCTCTCATGATAATGTTGTAATTCGCCATCCATACACGCATAGATAACAAGCAATTCACTGGTTCGCTGTCAGCGCAAATGCCATGTGGCTGATGAAACCATGTAGCTATCATTGAAGTTGGAAAAAAAAGACATTTATAGATTTCTTACACTGAATTTTGAAACTAATAACTCAGTATTACATAAGAACCTATGAGTAAGCTTGCTGATAGTGAAACTAGCATTTTATGGAGTACGTAACGCTTAACACGTTCACTAGGTAATGGGACATATGTGTACCACTCTGTAAATTGCTCACTTACAAACCAGTAACAGTGGCTGCCATTTCTCTGATTTCACTACCTTTATTTCAATTACACTAGGATGTACAAGTTAAAATGTTTTTGTACAATTATATTTTTCCCGGTTATTAGAAGGGATAAGAAGATTGTAAGAGGGTTTGAAAGATTTACAACTTGAATAGAAGATCAAGCACTAAAGATGGCTTTTCAATCCTGTTTCTTCCAACTTAACCAAACCGAACGTGGCAACCGCGGAAACGTAGTGAACATGTAAAGTAAACTCCACCATCTCCCTCACTTTTTGTCATGTGTTTTTCTGTTGCTTTCAGAGCACACAGGAAGCGCACGGCTCGGTACTCGCTTGTGACAGACGCGTGTCGCGGGCTGCCTCTGAACTGACGCTCACAGCATGATAAGCGCACAAAAAAATTACTTTCCAATGAAAAATAGTTGACAGAGTGGCACTTATTTTCCTGGGACCAGATGTCAGATGAAAAAGAAGGCAGTAATACGTTTCTTACTGTATAGAGGAGAGCCCCGCTGACAGAGATGTGAACTCGGCAATGTCACTCTGAATGACTTAGAAGATTAAGGATATATGGTTTAACACGTTGATGGCTAGGTGAACGCCCCAACTCCCAGTGAGAACTGACAGGGATTTACATCCTGCGAATGACCCACAAAACGATATATGGATAATTATTTGTGAGTGCAGTTGATGAAAAGCAGATGCAGGCACGTTCCAATCAATCTTTTGCTTATTTTAATACCGAAAACTGAAGTGAAGGCTCCGTTTGCTAATTTCACCTTCATGATTATTATTCAATAATTTGATGCTTTGGCGCATGGCAAGGAACTAGAGAAACACGCGTCAAGGAATTTGGTCCATTCGTTTCCAGTGCCAGAGCAACACACGCTAGTAGACAGTACATGAACAAGCGTGTGCGGCAGCGCCGACTCATACTAATGCGTACAAGCACAATACGTATATATATTAATAGTTTCAAATTATTGACTGACTGATCTGAAATAAAAAAAAGACATTTGAATACACATTAAGAACGTACGAGAGCTAAATATTTACAACTTATGAAAACAATAAACAATGTTCATTTTCAGCAAAAATCTATTCTATAGAACAATACAAAGAAGCAAGATCACAAGATGTGGCTATCCTTCGGGTAGACTCTACACGAATGCCAAGAGGGCACGTAAGGCTTGACCTAAACTTATTCTTAGTATATGACAACAGTTATAAGAATGGCGGAGCGCGGCAACATGAAGATTGAATTGAATTTGAGATGAATATTCCACTTCAACACTGCTCAATTAACGGGTTCAAGTGAAGAAATCCCATGAACTTTCAAATAGGGTTCATTAAGTAAATAAAATATTTTTCAAAGGTAGGTAGGTATTTTTTTCAAACTTGCTCGAGCGGAAAAGATATGCTGTTTCATGAATAAATTCTTCTGAAACGTTTGTGTACATTGCTAACGTAAGGGAAAAACCAGGCTGGCAATACCTAGGTCAACTCAATGATTTAAACGAACTGTTAAGAATTACATCAGAGAAGTTGATAATAAATGTGAATATTACATGAAGATAAAATGAAGTCGGTTTGTCGTGAATAAAAAATATTGGAAAAATCTTCCTGCTGCTCACAAACAGATTTCGGAGACACTTGTGGCAGCAAGCATAGACGTGCTCGAAAAGTGTGCAGGCATGTAAAACAAAACTTCAAGCCGAAAAGTACCACTTGTTGGGAGAACCCCGAATGGAAAAGACACAATCAAATCTCTCGACGAGAAAAGTCACTTACAATTCCTACTTTTTCTTACAAATTTCCGGTAATCTTCGGTGGACGAGCTGGTAGTTTAGAAGTGATGTGGTAAATGTCTCGCTGCATGATCACGCAGAGATGTTAGCGACAAAACTAGCATTTATTCCGACAAATCACGTAAATAAATCCTTTTTCTTAATTTTTTCGGAATCCTTTTTCCACAAAGTAACTTTCTCTCTTCTATAAAATGACACTTGAACAGTTTCCGATATCCTGACACAAATTAATGCTCGAGAGAAGATGAAGGATACGAGGATATGAAAGTCCGATCTTCCCCATCCAAATTATAGGTGCTAAACACGTCAAGCTTTCTAAGGCGTCAGAAACAGTTTATCTGGCAGCAAGAACTGTAATTGAGATTGTGATGACAAATTACGTCAATGGTAAAAATAAACTCTGTATTGGCGAAGCAGAATCTGTTGTCAATACGCAATATGGCTAAGTTCCATCCATGTGTTAACAATTTTTCAGCTTACCACTCTGGTCTCACCATTTAATCCGCTGTGAATAAACGCTTGCAGTCTAACAATTTCCCCATTTGTACAACATATCAGTTTAACTTGCAAAGATGGCAATGTTGTGTAATTTTATTAGAAGTGTCAGTTAAAGTGATATGTTTAATTTTAATAAACGCATCATTTAAACTGAAATTTTGAGTACAAATTGGATAACTTTGGAATCGTTCACTTGCATCGCAATTAGTTTACCAGATACAAGCATATTCGCAGTGTTTTAACTCATTGACTGCGATGAGTTGAACTGAAGTTCAGTTTTCAACGTAGATATAAATTGAAAAGTTGTTAGAAATTATATAAATACCTAACATTGACTGGGTTCATTAAATACCATTCATTTTAAATGATTGTTAAAACTTTTTCAAACGACCAACCAACAGGTCGTTTCGCAGCAGGAAAAACTTAGCACGACCCACCGATGGGTCGCATCGCAGTCAATGTGCTAATAATAATGTTAGAGGACAGTGTTTTTATATTATCAATAACGTTTTGTTTATGTTCAAAAGTGCATTGTTTGTCACATAATCTTATTGAGAGGTGACTTCAATAGACCTGATTCGTGCATTGCGCTTTCATTCTCTCACTCATTTGTAGAACGTAATCAGTTGAAACCCTGTGATCAAATGTAAATAGCAAAATGATTTATCTTGCTTAGAATACGCTTATTTGTTTTCGCTATTCAAATAATGTTTGCTTATGAATGTTCTCTACATCTATGTTATTTTTGGGTAAACAATGCAAAAATTTTATGATACACACTTGAGGAAGTGTCCCTCATGTGGAAACAATTTTTTTTACTGAACCTAGAGCAATGAAATTTAGCATACAGATAGAAAATGCAACTATAAAAGTTTGTCATATATGAAAAAATACAATTTTTTTCATAGAGAACGAGATATTCATAAAAACGGAATTTTTTTCCAAAATGCTTCTTCTCCTACAGTTTTTGAGCTACAGTGATAATATGGGTATCATTGGATGCAGAAAAACATGGAATTTACCATAGCCTATATGGTGTTTACTTAAATTTTATTTTGGAGTTTTAAGGAAAAAATTTCCTACGCAGATAAATTTTTCGTTATAAATTTTGAAGTTTTGACGTCAGAACTTTTGATATACAGCGAATCAAGAACTTCCATACAGGTTATGGTAATTCCTGTGTTTTTTCGCATCCAATGATACCCACATTATTACTGTAGCTAAAAACTGTAGGAGAAAAAACATTTTGAAACCCCAAAATCCGAACTTCCGAAAAAAGACAAATAAAATAAACATAAACAATCTTAATTTCTCTTTATAATTATTGATAGGGTCAGCTAGGACCCTTGCAGTCGTTGTATAGTAATAAAGAGACATAGGAGCTTACATAGCACCGTCAAGCCGTGAAGAAATAGCACAGGTGAGCCTGTAACAAGATGAAATACCATCTCCCCCCCCCACCCCCCCAAAATTCAAACCCTCGTTTCGGGCGAACGAGCTAACGTGCGAAACTCATTTTTCACTGGATGTACCTGACATGTAACACTTCCTATAGCAGCTAAAATCAGAATCTCCAAAAATTCTCCCTTTCTGTGGGGACTCTCACCTTAAATCGTTTTAGTAAATTAAGTATCTTCCAAACGGTCACCGGAATGTCTTTTGCAAGCATCACATAAATATTGAACAACAGATACATGGTAGGGTACAGGCACTCTTATCAAACGGCCGCCGAAATGGCTTTCAGAAGTATCATGTAAACATTCAGCAACAAATGCGAAGTCATTCCCATGCAGTCACACTCGACAACATAACGTGGGACGGTGGAGTGAAATAAAGCACCGGGCGGCGGCTCCGACCTCAGTCGCATCCCGTAAATTACAGCCGCGCAAAATCTCCTCCAGATTGTGCCGTTTGTCATCGCTGTCAATGGGTCCCTTAGATGCCACATCCCCTGTTTCGCAGGGGAGATGGCGGAAGTTATTCTCTCTACGGAAAAAAGGGGAATTTAAAAGCTGTCGGGCATGAAGAAAGCTACACTAAATGAGGTAGCGCCCCTCAGATACAGAAGCCTACACTCAAACTTGATTGTTATTACGTTATGATCATTTAGTCAAAAAGTGATGCATCTATAAAATGTACTTCCTCAATTTTTATCGCTTATTAGAATTGCAGAAACATATTACATGACCTACTATAAGCTATGTATAGCAAGTTGTTCGTTTGTGGACGGTAAAATCTATTACAGTCGGATTTCAACTTAAATAATTTGATCAATTGCTTAACTTCAGTTCCTATCATCTTCGTATATTATTTTCGGCCCGATTTTACCTACTTAGGGCTCACTCGCAAATATTTCATCGGCAGCTTCAAATCATTGTCAGCGGTTTTAAAATATTATTCTTTCTTTAAGTCGAGTCTTTTCTTAAATTTTACGGAACTTACTCGTCGTTGCATATTATTTTTCCTCTCATTTCAGGTCTTATTACTCACGAATATCGCAGACAACACTTACCGAACCATCCACTATATCTTGCCTTACTGGAGTTCATATCCCGCTAACATTCTGCATCACTCTCTCGAAATAAGCCGAGCTCGCAACTCACGAACAAAGTTCCGTAATTGCTCTCGGCAAACAAATCATGCCCGAAAGTTCTCGCGTTGAAAGATATTAAATAATTCCCAGTTTAGTTATGAAGAAATTTTGAGAAAAACTTGCTGTGTGAGGAGAGTATGAAGACTTCAAAGCGCGCATGCAGGATGAGAGCCCAGGATCTTCATGCGCTTGTTGCGAACTTGACGTCTCATGGACGTGCTGTTCGGAGCTCTGGGTGCCAGGGAACACGACGAGCAAAGCGGCACCAACTCTCAGAACAATGTCACGCTTGAGTACGTGCTCACAAATCGAGAGTCATGATAATTTCCAGCGAGGAAAATAAATATGTTTTGAGTACGTGCTCGCAAATCAAGAGTTATGAAAATTTTGAGCGAGGATCACGAATATATTTTGAGTACGTGCTCCCAAATCAAGAGTTATGAAAATTTTGAGCGAGGAACACGAATATATTTTGAGTACGTGCTCCCAAATCAAGAGTTATGAAAATTTTGAGCGAGGAACACGAATATATTTTGAGTACGTGCTCGCAAATCAAGAGTTATGGAAATTTCCAGAGAAAAACATGAATATATTTTGAGTACGTGCTCGCAAATCGAGTCATGAAAATTTTCAGCGAGGAACATACTCGTAAATATATTTACGAAACACAACCCGTCCGTGAAATAGGCACGAGTGGATCACAATCACGGTGATCAACAAAACATTTAAATAGACTTTTAAGCGCTTATGAGTAGGAAAATGGAGACGTAAAGGAAGAATAGGCTAGGCGTTCAGGAAAAGTAGACAAATAAAACTCAAGGAGAATACATGTTAAAAAAAATTGGTGCCTTGAATATTAAATAAGTTTCCTACCACTTTCACATCGATGCGTCGTAACGGAATACTTTATAGCGGATTTCCCAGTACGTTCTGGAAAATACTGCAAGCTCTACCATTCAAGTTATATCTGTGTTTAACATCATACTGGACGGAAGAACTTCTTCGAGTAGAGAAGATAGGCAAATTTAACCACAAATTTGAGTGCGCAAATTTATTTTAACTGCATCAAATACGATCCCATGACTGAGGTCTCCAATCTCCAACGCTTACTTCTTAGTCATAAAAATCATCTAAAAGTCACTTAGCTATAATTGCAAATTTAAATTCAAAATGAACAGAGGCAAGTGTGTGTCATAACTTGATTTCACTGAGATGAAAGTATTGAGAACATTATTAACATTTTTCACTATCTGCCGTTTACATAAATCAATTACAACATCCTGGAAATATTTTGAAATTTGCTGCTTCTGCATCGTTACAGTTTTTTGGTGGTAAACAAAAACCCGAAAATGAGGCCAGTATAAAATAGTGCGGTGAGAGTACCCACAGAAAGCTCAAATAATGAATAAAAGGAAATTAATGATTGAATTCGTTTATTTTTGACTAGGATGACGCTACGCTGCAGCCAGGCAGAGCAGCGAACGATGAGCTGGACTCGTTCCTATACAGTCCAATAGTTTCATCTACAAAAGATATTGTGTCCGTGGAGCCGGACGGAGAGAGCGGGCCGAATATTCAGCTGAGGTTTTATTTGGGTGCATGTGTAATTTTTTTTCATGGTTGCATTCGCATTTGTCCAACAGCCTGACCTACCTGACCTGATAGCTGTAACATCAATTTCCGGCGATGCTAAAATTTTTGATACCTGATGAAATTATTATCTAGACATGACTTTCTCGAAAAATGGAAGTCATTTGCTGCACAAACGTCTGAAGTGTCCATAGCCTGCTAACATTTATGTATTGGAAATACTGTTCGCATGAACAGTATTTCTAATTGTTATCTCGCCGGTGACATCTTGCGATTTTTTTGCATTCTTTCACAATCTCATGAGATATTATCTCGCACATACGTAGAAACTTCCTTGAAAATAAATCAAGCTGTTTTAATAAACATTACTTCCCTGTATGAAATACAATGTCATTTTTGTTTTACACATTCGTGGTAAATATTTCGTATCGTTCTTTTTCCCATTTGAGAAGTATTAATGAAGTTCGAGGTATAACCTTATTTGAAGTCACATATTATCTGTTTGTGTAACCCTCCCTTAAATCTGATGAGTAGACGAAGCATGTCATTCCTTGACATAACTTGATGTTTCAAGCTCACAAAGCACTGTTTTAGCCCGGAACACTTTATTTAGCATTCAGCCACAACAGTTAGCATTTTTTTCCGACTTAGAGTGTTCCATTAATACTCTATTCACAAAAAAAAGAGAGTAGACTAACATTTGGGGCTAGTCCCACTAGCTCTCCAGAGGTAGACTGGCAGGCTAGAATTTCCCGCAAGAATGAAGCAGACTTGTCAGGCCCTAGAATATATGTAGTTAAGATATTAGCACAGCGTTAATTTCGTTAACTTCATAGTATGGACCTAGCTTTTGCCAGTGCCTTTCTATGCTTACATGGGGAGCAAGGACGAAGTAAAATTCGTATCGGCTAAAAACGAGAATGGTCACAGAAAGTTCTTTGGGTTATAATTGACGTAGGAGGGTTCTTGTACTCATTTAAACTCAGGGTAATTTTCGCCTTCTTTCAGGAACTGGAGAAGTTTTTTTTTTTGGAGGGGCGCAAGAACTATTTTGAACCATTTCGGGTACAGGAAGTTTTTGCACTCATTTGAACACAGTGATGCCTTAAGGCCTGTAGTGCGTTATGGTGAATTAACTATCGTACACTTTGTATAGATGTGTAAAGTTGAGCTAACTTTCTCTGAAGGCGATTGATACATGATACCATGCAAGTAGTTCCAGCGAGACTCAAAAAAGGCGGTCCCGTCTGGCTCATGCCAACGTGGATGATGAAATAGTGTAGGTCCTGGTGTCGACTGCAGGTTTAGACGTTGGAAAAAATTAACGACTTAAAGCATATCAATTTTAGCCAAATTAAACATTTGCCGACATAGTTCTACTTAGACCTTCAAAAATACTGTTTTCGGTCTATCGTACCATCATGCGTGTTCAGTTAAGAATATTGACGGTAGATTAATTATAATTTTTTTTCAAAGACTGGAGTCCACTACAGAAATTTCTTTAGGAATGTGTTTGCAATTGTCTTAAAAATTAGCAACACAAATTCCAAAGCACCACCATTTTTATTTAGTTTTACCTCATCTTTTTCAACAGCAATCGAATTCCCGGATTCACCAGGATTTTAACAAGTGTAATTATTCATTTTATCTTCTTCGTGTAATTATTCTTTTTTAAACAAAACACACCCCATGCTCCACTTTAACATTTCCTAGCCTGCAGGTCGTGACACTCAGCAGATGATTAGAAACACAGCGTTCATATATAAAATCCATGAAAGTTAGATGATCGTTTAGATGTTTTCTTTTCCGTTTGTTAGCTTCCGATGACAAGCTGAAAATGACAATTCCTCGATATCGACTGCGGCCGCCGCTCTGCAAGTGACCGAGCTGGCAAGCCCTGCCGCTCCCAAGCCTACTTCTTCACCACAAACACTTGGAAAAATATGCTATTTGTTTGTTAAATGCTTTATAAAACAGCGTTTCCTTTTAGTATAACTTTTACTCCATTTTAAATATATCGTGCCTGATTTTAAATAAGTTTTACGTGGGTTAATGAATTGTACCTGATTTGAGGTACTTGACTATGTTTTATTTCAACATTCTGCACAATTAACAAGATAATCTTGTATAATATGGAAAATGTTTGAGATTATACAGTCACTACCTAGGACAATAATTATGGCCCTCCTGTATTTATATTCACTTTAATTCTACTGTGCACCTGGTGATGTACAATCGATGCTGTTAGAGGATCATGTAGACACCCTCAAACTATCAATTATTAAATTATTGTACTCACGTGGAAAATTATTTCTCCTAGATTTGTTGAACAGATATAGGCACAAAATTTTGCACTACATGGAACAATTTTTTCCTATACGTTTCATTTGGCTGAAAATGAAATGCTATAAGGAAAAATGATGAAGCACTGAGATGACTTGATTGAGTTTGTTATTATACCCAACATTACTATTGGATAGAATTTACTTTTCATCTTCTACCTTATATTAAATTTTACAATTGAACCATGCGTCTCTGTTGCAGACACCATCTCTTAATATTATAAAATTAACTACGTTCCATTATTACTCACAGAAAAAACGTACACACTGTTATTTAAATGTATCTAAACATACATCTACAAATATATTTATTATACTATTGCGGATTTTTCTTTCAGATCATATTCTCTTGGGGAGAATTATTTCCTTCAGTCTGAATTTTTGGACTTTTCCGTTCCCTTTAAGCTGAGAAATTTCATTTCATCAAGGAATCTTCGAGCCATAACTTATTTAATGTCACGACGGTCTGTCTTGAATATAATTGTTTCTGCACAACCACTTAAAGGTTTTACTTTCTTTGATGTCAGTTACATGAGGTCTTCCCGGGAAGAAATACACAATTCAGCAAATGAAACACATTCACTGAGAAAAGTTTTGTCACAAAACCGACGCACTTTCGTGTGTCAAGTTGACACAAAAACCGGCACACAAAAGTGTGTCAAGTTGACACAAAACCGGCACACAAAAGTGTGTCAACAATATACATTAGCAGTCTATGCATATTGTTGACACACTTTTGTGTTTCATCGGTTTATACGACGCACTTAAGTGTGCCAACCATGATACACTTAACGTGAGTCAATTTTATTTTACATAAATATTCACTTTCTCAGACTGGCCACTGATTACACTGATATACAGACAATGTCTAAGAATTAGACAAAAATTGCGAGGGTATGAACGTTTTTATGAAAAATCACACTCCATTCCCAAAATTTGGATGCAATTTGGCTTTCTACGAATAATTTGGAGCTATTTGAAACGTAGATTTGTAATTTAACTCTCTCAGACACTTTCATATGTGGTCAAAAGAAATAATCCAATGTGTGTAAAAACGTTTCTGAATAACCGTTTGACACACACAGGTGTGTCAAAGTTTCTCTCAATGATAGGCTGGAATCCGAAACAGGCGCTATGACTAAGGCTAATCATTTATATATTGACAAAACGACTAATCTTTTCGTTTCTTTATTGGAGATTCATTCGATCCCGATTGCTCAACAGCCGATTTCAAGCAATGTGATTTAACTAGTTTGCAAAAATTTCACTGTTTTTCAGTGTGAGAGATATGTTTGGTATAGGCCACATATGATCTGTAACTGTCAAAAAATTAACTCAATCTTGCACAATATTTCGAATGCTATAGTTCAACAATTAACACATCTGCGGGATTCCTTTGAATGTTTCACATACATCAACTCGACCTGCATAAAGTAAACTCACTTGATAAAGAACGCGTCTAAATTTTTACTATTTTCTCTCGACACAATTTCTGACTTTTCGATTCTTTTGTTTTTCTGCTTCCCAGTATATTTATTTTACTCCAAGCATTTTCCTGCACGCAAACTTACATTTCTCGCTGTTTACTAAAGCGGGCAATATTTCTCTTTGCAAGTGACTGGAAATTAAGCTACTTACGAACGAAACCTGTTGACATGAATTTCAGAGGCAGCTTTCGGATCATTAATTCCATGAACGATTTACAAAATCACATGAATGTAAATAAACACCGAAATCTGACTGTCGATTCAAAGTCTTTTACATCTTCCACCTAACTTGGACATCGAATGAATCAACAATACTATTCAATCAAAACCTCGGATGGTGAAAACATACAATAGTCATAACTCTTATACTCTTTACAGCAACGAAGAACTAAGCTCATAAATGCTTTCCAATTAAGCAAGAAAGCCTCCTAAATTCGGTAAAATAAACCCTGCAGCGCACCCAACATTACTTTCAGCTGCCCGAAAGATGCTTTGCTCAAAGTGTCTCGCGCTCGCCCATCAATTGGGGTTAATGGACCACTAAACGTGACCTGGATGAGCAGCGTGAGCCATCAGTTGTTGTGAACAGAGCGCCTGGAAAACTTCGGAACTTACCCAATATGTCGCTGTACTGGAGTACTTCACAGATGAATATATTGCCCGCCGTTATTTCCTATCGCTTTGCACTTTTTCGGTGCACTACAAGCGAATAAAATGAAAAATAAACTGACTCACAGAAATTTATTCTTGGTCTGTATGTTACATTCAGGAATTGTGCATTACGGTTACATCAATTTCAAACAACATCTATAACTTCCTTTCTATGGAATAAACACGAAGGCTCTTCATAAAGATGTTGAGGAACTTTGTACCGACATTTCCCCAGCAAAAGCTAATAACCGATTCTTTAGAGCCTTGCAGGGCTACTTCTCCGACGAAGCACCTCTTCTTCTGAAAACTTTTCCAGTTTACCATCCCAATCAACTATCATTGCCTGCATCGGGGTTGGCTTTAGTAGGTCTGAGCAGTTTGTGTGATTCCTCTCGCCCACACGCTAGTTTTGAGCGTTTGCCTTAGGTTTGTAGCGCTGTAATGCACATTTTTGTAACTGAAAGGTTTTTGATTGCCTTGTGTTGTATTGGATCAACGTGAAAAGCTAAACGTGTTAAGAAGTCTTGTATCTTATGTAACTCAAATGTTCAAAAGGTTGAAATAGGGCCCCCAATCTACTGATGTTGCAAGAAAATAAATAAACTATTTTCTTGACCTATTCAGTTCAATATAATGGTGCGTGCTAACGCTAGGCCAAAACAAGTTTGGCGACAAAATTGTTAAGAAAAATTGTTCCTACATTTGAAATTTCTGTCGTCGATGATATAATTGTAAAATTTTGATTTTGCATGCACTTAATTAACAGGAAAAGTGTCACAGCATATCTCTTACGACTCTTCACAGTTTAGGCAACCCCGTTCTGTGATATCAATGAGACAGTGGAGCTAATTTAATTTCGTCAACTCTGTTCATCAAAAATAGCTCGAAATTTTCACCCACGACTGGGACGTAGTGATTTTTCATGAGCAGGCCTGGAGATATTGGAGACATTGGTGGAATAGTCCACTTGTTGCCAAGCTGATGCAGAAAATTGCGGAGTTACAAGCCTTGTTACGTAACCTAAAATTGCAGAGTTGCAAGCCTTGTTACTCTAACCTGCGTCGATCCTGGCTGTGATTTCACTCAGGAACCCTCCAACAGAAGTACATCATGTTCAGTAGATCAGAAGTACATCATGTTCAGTAGATCAGAAGTACATCATGTTCAGTACATCAGAAGTACATCATGTTCAGAACATCAGAATTACAACATGTTCAGTACATCAGTAGTACATCATGTTCAGTACATCAGAAGTACATCATGTTCAGAACATCAGAAGTACATCATGTTCAGAATATTAGAAATACATCATGTTCAGTACATCAGAAGTACATCATGTTCAGAATATCAGAAGTACATCATGTTCAGTACATCAGAATTACATCATGTTCAGAACATCATAAGTACATCATGTTCAGAACATCAGTAGTACATCGTGTTCAGAACATCAGTAGTACATCATGTTCAGAACATCAGAAGTACATCATGGTCAGAACATCAGTAATACATCATGTTCAGAACATCAGGAGCACATCATGTTCAGAACATCAGGAGCACATCATGTTCAGAACATAAGGAGCACATCATGTTCAGAACATCAGGAGCATATCATGTTCATAACATCAGGAGCACATCATGTTCAGAACATCAGGAGCACATCATATTCAGAACATCAGGAGCACATCATGTTCATAACATCAGCAGCACATCATGTTCAGAACATCAGGAGCACATCATGATCAGAACATCAGGAGCACATCATGTTCAGAACATCAGAATTACATCATATTCAGAACATCAGGAGCACATCATGTTCAGAACATCAGGAGCACATCATGTTCATAACATCAGGAGCACATCATGTTCAGAACATCAGGAGCACATCATGTTCAGAACATCAGGAGCACATCATGTTCAGTACATCAGAAGTACATCATGTTCAGAACATCAGGAGCACATCATGTTCAGAACATCAGAAGTATATCATGTTCAGAACATCAGAAGCACATCATGTTCAGAACATCAGCAGCACATCATGTTCAGAACATCAGGAGCACATCATGTTCATAACATCAGGAGCACATCATGTTCATAACATCAGGAGCACATCATGTTCAGAACATCAGGAGCACATCATGTTCAGAACATCAGCAGCACATCATGTTCAGAACATCAGGAGCACGTCATGTTCAGAACATCAGGAGCACATCATGTTCAAAACATCAGGAGCACATCATGTTCAGAACATCAGGAGCATATCATGTTCAGAACATCAGCAGCACTTCATGTTCAGAACATCAGGAGCACATCATGTTCAGAATATCAGAAGTACATCATGTTTAGAACATCAGGAGCACATCATGTTCATAACATCAGGAGCACAAAATGTTCAGAACATCAGGAGTACATCATGTTCAGAGCATCAGAAGTACATCATGTTCAGAACATCAGGAGCACATCATGTTCAGAACATCAGGAGCTCATCATGTTCAGAACATCAGAAGTACATCATGTTCAGAACATCAGGAGCACGTCATGTTCAGAACATCAGAAGTACATCATGTTCAGAACATCAAGAGCACATCATGCTCAGAACATCAGGAGCACATCATGTTCAGAACATCAGAAATACATCATGTTCAGAACATCAGGAGCACATCATGTTCAGAACATCAGCAGCACATCACGTTCAGAACATCATGAGCACATCATGTTCAGAACATCAGAAGTACATCATGTTCAGAACATCAGAAGCACATCATGTTCATAACATCAGGAGCACATCATGTTCAGAACATCAGGAGCACATCATGTTCAGAACATCAGCAGCACATCATGTTCATAACATCAGGAGCACATCATGTTCAGAACATCAGGAGCACATCATGTTCAGAACATCAGGAGCTCATCATGTTCAGAACATCAAGAGCACATCATGTTCATAACATCAGGAGCATATCATGTTCAGCACATCAGGAGCACATCATGTTCATAACATCAGGAGCACATCATGTTCAGAACATCAGGAGCACATCATGTTCAGAACATCAGGAGCGCATCATGTTCAGAACATCAGAAGTACATCATGTTCAGAACATCTGGAGCACATCATGTTCAGAACATCAGGAGCACATCATGTTCAGAACATCAGAAGTACATCATGTTCGGAACATCAGGAGCACATCATGTTCAGAACACCAGGAGCACATCATGTTCAGAATATCAGGTGCGCATCATGTTCAGAACATCTGAAGTACATCATGTTCAGAACATCAGGAGCACATCATGTTCAGAACATCAGGAACACATCATGTTCATAACATCAGCAGCACATCATGTTCATAACATCAGCAGCACATCATGTTCAGAACATCAGGAGCACATCATGTACAGACATCAGGAGCACATCATTTTCAGAACATCAGGAGCACATCATGTTCAGAACATCAGGAGCACATCATGTTCATAACATCAGGAGCACATCATGTTCAGAACATCAGGAGCACATCATGTTCAGAACATCAGGAGCACATCATGTTCAGAACATCAGGAGCGCATCATGTTCATAACATCAGGAGCACATCATGTTCAAAACATCAGGAGCACATCACGTTCAGAACATCAGGAGCACATCACGTTCAGAACATCAGGACCACATCATGATGAGAACATCAGAAGTACATCATGTTCAGAAAATCAGAAGTACATCATGTGCGTGTAGAATTAGGTGCGTTTGGACACCGTAATAGCTGTGTTGTACGAGGTGCTCAAATGTTGATATATAATGCGCTATTTGAATCAAAGTGCATGTGGCTTATCTTTAAATCAAACAGCATTGTTCAATTCTTCAGAGTCCAGGTACACCTGTTTTTTACAGACAGAAATTCGCACGTCAGTAAAAATTAAAAAATAATTCTGCTAACGGGATTCAAAACTTGAAAGCAAAGTTTTCATGCGACGTAGTCTCATTTGATATTCAAACGCGGGATGCGGTCAGTTGTAGGGTATTCAAACTTTCATTATACAATTACAACAAGCTTCAGTTGTCGGAAAATTTTTGTGATGCACGACAGACGTTCACTTCTTCAAACGGATACTTGAATCACGAGAAACTTGGGCGAAATACGGTAAACCTTACTTGATAAATACGGTAAACCTCCCTTAATGAAAACGGTAAACCCCTTTTATAAATGCGGTAAACCCCTTTTATAAATACGGTAAACCCCTTTTCATAAATACGGTAAACCCCTTTGATAAATACAGTAAACCTCACTTAATAAATTCGGTAAACCTAACTTAATAAATACGGTAAGCCCCTTTTATAAATACGGTAAACTTCATTTGATTGGTAATCAGTAAATGAAATACTGAATCAAAAAACTCAATGTCAAGTAGCGAGCTGGGATGAGCGCTCAAAGAAAATCTGTGGTCTGAGAAGAGAGCAGTTATTGTTAGCAACATTCAGTAGACTAGTGTGGGTCATACAAAAAACACAGTAGTGAAAACTTGTATTGAATAATAGAAAAGATGTATATTAGGAGTTAATATTTTCCAAGGTTCTCATTATTATTCTCGGCTACTGCAGTTTTGTAGTTTGGTGTTTGAGGCAGCCGTGCATTCTACTGAGATGTACCGCATGAATCCTTTCTTGCCGCCTACCTCTAGCTTCTCGTTGTTCCTGCTTATTAAGAATTAATTTCGTTACTATGAACTACTTGAGAAAAACAATGATGATCTGATTTGGCATGTTTTCTAATCACTTAAGCCCCTTCGCATGCGCAGAGGAATGCGTAATCGTGTTAGACCGTCGCTTCTATATCCCACACATACGGGTTTTGAATCTTGTGCTTACCGAAAGAAATGTATTGAGAGAATAACTCGAAAGACAGCACTGTGTAGCGTTAACAGGAATGACCAAAAAAATTGTAAATGCGACTACGTATATGTGAGTGATATGCAGTTGGTCGAAAAGGTATACATTTTAATGGAGAAGAATAAATTGAGAAATATTAAGGTTTTTCGGAGGGATAGTGGCTACGACTGCGATCTTCAAATCACAAAGACAAAGATAAATAATTTTCAAAGGCGCCACAGAGGCCGAATTCGCGTGCATCTCAACATCATGAACGGTGAAATTGAAGACCTGCAATCTACAAGAAGTAAACTAACGATAAAATCAAACCCGATTTTTTGTTCATGAGCTAACGTTTTTCAATTAGCATTCGCTGAGCAAAGGACTCGCCCAGACGAAATGATAAGGAGTTCCAAATCTCCTCGTTAGTCATAACGCAGTCTTCAAGGAAACATACCCAGTCAGAACTTACTTAAAACTGCATAAAGGCCTAAATTGAGCCAATTTAAAAGTTAAAACACTTCTGCGAGCTTACAAAGGGGAAGGTACAATAACTGTCTTAAAAGAGCAAACTTTCAAGAGTCTTCCATTGCACCATCCATATACAGCAACTCGCAACTTATTGTGGGGTGCAAGCCAGTACAAGTCACACGATACCATCGCTTGAGCTTACGTTCAGTGAAAGATTTCTTAGCAAACGAAGGTTAAAGGTTTAATAATACTAAGACTCTCGCAAATTTATGCAATAAGAAGCAGCGATTGCATAATCTTTGGAAACGGAGAAATAAAGCTCCTTATAGTAGCAGCGTAAGTCGGTTCCTTTCGTAATGCTCACCAATAGATAGCATTCGTAGTGCTTTTTTAAATCTATTCTATCAAATCCGGCGTTGATTTTATCGAAGCAATATTTGGTTTTCGTCAAAGTTTGATTTCAATGAAGAGAAATTACACTACTCCATAGTTAATATTGACTGCTCCGAAACGAATTTTGAATTCATCTAAACGAAGGCTACTGAAAAATACTTTATACAATAAGAAACCAGTCGTTGATGTCATTCCCATTTATTGACTTCAACAAAAAATAAATATACATTTACAATTTGCCACATGAATACATGAATAGCATTTTTAATTATTTTTCTACTTCATATAACTAGAAAGGGATAATAATGATAATACACTTGTGGGTTCCTTTAGGGTGAAACTCGAACTCATCCCCCAGGAGGCGCAATAATAATAACACAATTGTAAATTCCTTTAGGGTGAAACTCGACCTCATCACTCCAAGAGACGGAACACCCCGAGTGAGGGTGTCTATAAACTTCCATGCGAGGAATTCTTTCCTACAATATCGCAGATTTTCCAGCTAATGTAATTGGACCGGCAGCTCCAGTAACCGCTGGACCTTCTGTTCATGTGGTTAAGTTCACGAAATTTGGACTCGTGAAGGGAGAATCTCAAGGTGTTTTTGTGCTGCAATTGGGTTGACTGAGATAGTGTGCGAATAGCCTTTTCTAATCTAATATTTTTGTATATTTTTGCTGGAAAAATGCGAGTTTTTATCGTCTAGTTAATGAGCTTGATATGACTTTTTTCCCTTTCCTCTCACCATGTTTACTACTGTGCAATTTCTGTGTTTTAAACGTAACCCAATCAGTGTAAACTTGAGCTCATACAATAAATAAAGAACAAAACTGAAGCAAATAAATAGCTTTTAATTCGTAATGCTCTTAAAATATACCATTGCTGATGTGGGGCTTTGAAAAAGAATAATGGTGAAAGGGTGCAAATCTATCAAGTTCATTTGATGAACTAGTATTGCCATGGTCATAGAAACGTCCTTCCAAGGTCAGAACAACACGTGAAACAAAGCATTTTAACTTTATATTTTGTACGTTACACTCATATAATACCGTATTGGTGATGTAATAAATTCTACATCGTGTCGAGAGGGGTCTGGAGAAAATCCACCTTAAAAATTCTCAATAACTGAATTATCTCTTTTTGGAGAGAGAAGTAATTCAAATGAATTGCGCATGCAGGCAGTAATTTACAAATTGTGTTGTTTTTATCGCATATTACTACGTGCCAAAAAAGTGGTATCTTCTAAACGCGCATCGTCCTCTGGAAGGTCATCAACACATTTGGGTCAATAAATGCAACGATTCATTTGCCGGAACCTCCGATTTTCTCTTCTCAGTTCAGCAAGAGACTTTTCCGAGTCGTTATTGAAGTCAGTATTCTTTTCATTCTTTCCTGCAATGTTTGCCTCACGGGAATTTCAAATACGCTCCACGGTTTCTGTTATATTAAGCAATTGAAATGTTGAGCCAATCGGAGAATTTTAACATTAGAAAATTTCTCTGTGAGGTATTGAAAACAACGAGGATTTGGAGGCTATTTCGGTGCGTGTAAATGTTGAGTTTTCAATTCCCTCAATTTTTCTGGTGGTGGTAGGTTCTCCAAGTCATCGCAAACATTCTCCTAATTTAAACGCGGCTCGCTAAACACTGAGAAGCAGAACTGATGGAGGCGACAAGTGAAGCTATAAAATGAGGGTTTATACCTTACGCACTGGTAAGACAACTGCTGCACATGGCTCAACAATAAATGAAATTCTTCTTTTATCGTCCATTATCATGTGTCACCATCAGATCTATTCTGAAAAAATGAAAAAGTGAAATGAAAGCTGAATTGGTTTTCATCTGCACCATTAATTTCAGTCCAATTTTTGGTATTTTTTAATAGCCTTTCTTCTTCGAGCCTATATCTTAGTGTAATTTAACGTTTACTAAAATTAATTCATTTCACATATCAAGTTTTTGGTCACCATAAGCTAATAAGGCTTTTTTCCATTTTCTATTGGCACACCATTTTCTATTGGCACATATTGGCACATATCTGATTCAAAACCACGCCTATGGGATGGGGTAGAACGTGTTCAATCTGTTTCTCGAACGAACGAGTATCTTACGAACTTGCAAAGTTGCAAGCCCGGCCAAGCCAGGGATAGCCGGTGCTCCACTCGTGTTGCTTCGATTTGCTTGGCACGTTTCAATGAGGTGACGCGCATTTTGATCGTAAAACTGGTCGTGCATTCCTTTAAATGAATGTCTAAAAATTAATTTTTTTAAACATTCAAATTTTCATATTATTGCCGCACTAGTATTCAAAAATGTCTTGCCCTCCAAAACGATGTCTAAAAAGAGGTATACGCAGTCTTTATAGGAAGAATGGTTAATGGAAAAAATGGAAAACCTGTCACGGTTGGAAACCTAAGCCGAAATTGGTAAGAGATGTCATCAACGGAGTATGTCACCAGCGTAATGAAAAGCGCATTGCACAACAGAAAAGTCGTCTCAAAGTTGAAATTTGAGCTGCAGAAGAGAATTAGGAGAGACAGGAATAAAATCAGCATTAAAAGTATTTAAAGTTTTGCATGTTAAAACGGTAAGTTAATATTCAAAGTTGAAAACTAATTACTGGAAGATATGCAAAAAATATTAACATTAAAAATAACTGATTGAAAACAAGGCCTGCCGCACATTTTTAACATCTCTTAATTTTGAACAACACAAGTATTTATTCTTCAAGAACTTCTGCGTTTCGCCTCCTTTTTCGAAGAAAATCGAATAAAAATATCTGAATTCACAAATAAATATGTAAGAATAATTATCAAATAATTTGAGTTAATGAGGGGAGACTGTTCGCTGTTCAGATTATTATCACTGGCAGCCCTGCTGGTTTACTGGCAGTGCACACCGCAAATATTTGGCATGCAGAATGTGGCCGCTCCTCACCGTGAGCGTGGCAATAAGGGTAATTTTGCTCTGCTGTGGGCGGAGCCGATTTGGCTGGCGGGATGGAGCGACGGTGTGGAGCGCGAAGACACCGTCAATGTAAAAGGGCCTTTAGGATGAATGATTGTGGCTTGCTGTCGGCTACCCTCCCGTACAGAGGAAAAGCCTGGTATATGAATGTATGTTTCAAGAAGGTTTTGCCAGACTTCTCCACTGATCTGTACCTCGAACTTATCTCTGCCTCTTCGACTGTTTTTGCTGGACCTTAACATGCACTTTGGTTTTCAAATGCTCTGCAAGACGATTATATCAAAAGCAATGCACAATGTAAATATTTCAAGCGTACTCGTGCGTGCAAAAATTTTTTTGTTTACATACCCATAGGTTAGCAAATTTTCAATTGCGTGTCTCTATGTGAAAAAAAAATTATCAACATTAGCAATTTGCTAATGTTGATAATTTTTTTCACATAGAGACACGCAATTGAAAATTTGCTAACCTATGGGTATGTAAACAACAAAATTTTTGAGTTAATGAGATGCGGACACGAAATTTTGCAGTTCAATATTCAATTTTTATCAAAACTAATGAAAGATGAAACTCGTTATTAATTTCCGACTCGTCTAATCCGACTCCTTAGTCGGCAGTAATGTGACTAAAAAACTGATTATGTGTGCTTTTTCACACGCTAAAGCAGCAGTTTTTAGCCTGGGAGGCGCGTCCCCCTGGTTGCGTGAGCGGATTCCAGGGGGGTAATGTGTGTGTTTGTGACGGACGTTCTTAAGGATGCTTAGTGACCGTAACTTTGATACGAGTTTCACCAGTGCACAGGTACAAAAATATTTTAAACGAGTAACAATTAGAATGGATATAAATGTTTGCCATCCTTACCTTGAGAATTATTTAAGGAATTTATCGAATCCCGTCATTCTTGACGGGTCGTATACACTAGTAATTATATAAAAACAAAACACTTGCCTAAGCGATATCCTTAAAGGGGGCGTGGGAGTAAAAAGGTTAAGAATCTGTGCACTAAAGCATCTCCAAATGGTGTACACATCCACTGTACAAAGGCAATGAAGTGGAAGAACAATGGAAAACCTCTTTCAAGCGAATAAATTGAACCACACCCGCTCCATCAAAATAAATAAGTATATGACCTTTTATAGAATTCGGTTTATTTTAATTTCTCCTATAATGTCTACGTAATCTCTACCGTCCTTATTTCCTTATCTCATTTCCTGTGTATCATAATAAATGTACATTTGTTTGTCTGTAGCCATGGATCGTTCGGCTGGATCAAATGAGAAGAGCATGAGGATTGTATCTGTGATATAGGTTCAACTACCTCTAGGGTATTAATATTATATTCAAATCACCAGTATTATTAGGATAGATTTATTTGTTTGGTCTCTACAACTAGCAGACTAATATTGGAACTATTCTGGCAATAGTGAATATTCTTTTATGCAATAACAAATTGAACATTTTTGGGCTTCCTCAAACGCTATCGAATCCCATCATTTTCTACTGATCGTGAACGTTACTGAAAATACCGTATTTCTCTTCTTAATAAGAAACGCAAGGCGTGATAAGTATGAAAAAATTCATCTACAAGCCCACAATGGCAAACCTAATTCAGTTCTAGAACACTCGCGACCTGTTGCTTGTACATAAAACTTAATTTTAACCCATAAATCAGCGAATAAGCTTGCTTCTTACGAAAGCAAAGTAATTCATCTAGATTTAGGTATATTTATATTAAAAAATTGTTGAAGAGACAATGGGAAATATTCTTTGTGAATGGAGATTCGTAACTGTCGCATCCACAATGCAGCTTGAGGGACTACTATGACAAGTTGAGCAGAGAAGAAAGGGAATTTCATTCTGCGTATTATTGAAGGATAGAAATTATATTTAGAACAAACGTACGTACCGTCCTTCGGGGAGATACATCCATTGTTTCTATTGGAATTAGTGCTCCCAGGATAAAATGTGAGGTTCCAAGCTAAAAATTAGTTGGGCATTTTTTTGTTCTTTTTATTATAACAGAATTGAAATTTTATTTTGCTACGGAATATCTTTTTTCAGTTTACTGCTGTTCAGTTTTTGAACACCTGTTACATTCTCCTTCAACTTTTACCTTGTTTCATGAACTTACTTCTTAACTTGTTTCAATGCGCAAGGGATTTTGCTTGGGAACACACCTTGTGCATAGCTTCGGCGTTCCCTTAACTCCATACTAAATGGTATCTTCGCCTTCCTCTCTTTGGAACGCCTCGTTATGATTGATGACGCTTAAACTGAACTATCTAATCTAATCGAACATCCGGGTTCTACTAAACTAGCAAGTATTCAAAGACGATAAATAAAGCACGTAGATCACTTGGTTTGGTACTTATTATAAAATAGCACCGTTCTCTCCTTACATGAACTAATCTAAGAGTGTGTTTATCGTGCCCTATGGCACAGCCTCATTACGTCTTGAATTTTAAAAATATTATTATTCACAGATGCACGCCAAACAAATTTGTCGACCGCGGAGTCGTAAAAACCGTACGACAGATACGCTCACCCTGTACTTCATGCTACGCCATTCAAAATTTTCGATTGTTATAGCCTAAACTTGATTTATGCATGTACAGTCGTGCTTGAAATTTTTCATACCCCAGTATTGTTTTTAAATTTATATGAATAAAGCCTCCATAAGACTACTTCTTTCTTAATGCTTAAATTAAAGTTTTGAAGGTGTCCTAGAAGAAAATGAAAGTTCAATATTTTTGAAAATACTGAGTATTTTACTGTATACTTACTGTATACTGTATAAACAAATTATGAACAAAACATAACGTACAGTTATAAACAATATTTGTAACAATTCGTATCCATGGCAATAACCTGTTGCGAAGCCTTTATTTTTAATTACTGCCTCTAGACGTTTTCCACACTTCATTATTGGTTCTTGCAAACATCAACAGAAATGTTTCACCGCTTTTCCATTACAAATTTTTCGCATTGACATTTTCTCAACAATCTTTCATAAATTATTGATGGATTCAGATCTGTTTTTTGACTTTGCCGCTGCAAAGCATTTAATGAACTATCTGTCAGCCATTTTTTAGCCGATTTTGTAGAGTGTTTTAGGTCGTTATCTTGTTGAAAGCCCATATCGGGTCCGAGATGGAGAGCTTCGCAAGGCTGTATCATGTTTCCTCAGAGAATTGTGATAAATCGTGTTTCGTGATTTCAGCAACCCTCTTAGGCTGGCATCCAGTTTCATTTGCCGAGATACAACCCCAAATCCTACGACTTCCGCCCCGATGTTTCACAGTAGGAACTGTGTTTACGGTTTGAAAGCTTTACCTTTTATCGCCGGGTGAAGGAAAAGTCCCTGTTGCCAAAAAGTTCAATCTTCGTCTCAAATGACTTTGAAAACGATGACAAGTGTTAATTATTCGTCATCACTATATTTCCCGACAAAATTAATCTAGCTTCATGAAGTGCAGCCGTTAGAAAAGAGGTTTCCGTTGGTCTGCATCCATTCAGTTCTGTTTGTTAAGGGTTCTTTGTAGCGTTGATCCTGAAACTTCAAATTCCTCGATTCTTAAATTCTTCAACAAGAATTTAATTAATTCTTTCCCTCTAATTCTCAGACCACTATTCAATTTTTCGCACAACTTGTCTTCCTGGTCGGCGTAAAAGCTTCTCGCTTTTTTCTAGTCCTCTGAGGCTGTGAATGATGCTGTTGTTGAAATTTTAAACTGTTGTTGCAGATCAAGGAATCATTTTTCTTGAACTTTAAATGTAGAGAAATGCACGACGACTATTAATTCGATACATGAAAAAAGAAGTTTAGTTTACACGTGTGATGGATATTACTTGATGTGGGAGGGGGTTGAATTTCCCCCAATTTTATATTGGAACGCAGGTAGTAGAATTGTGCCCTGATTATCACTGAAATCAGCGTGGACAGCAACAGCTAGGCAAATAAAAAACCCGCCAAACGTTCAAGCAGACAGAGTTTAATAAATGCGTTATCAGAGTTTAATAAGTATGTCAATAAGATAACAAATTACAACTCAGAAACATAACTCTTCTGTCTCCATATGTTGTGTTCAGGAATGCTCATTACAGTAAGTGACGTTATTAATACATTCATGATAGTCTTTATCGTCTAATTTCAGCTTATATTACATTATGTAGTTAACTGCCTGAACTCTCGGATATATATAAAACTAGAAAAAGTGAAAGAGCACCCAATCAGTGAAACAAACCATCAATCAACTGAGATACAGAAAATTGGATGATGGTAGAAAATGGGCCGAATTATGTGTAGAAAGCAAATCCGTTGCATAACTATAACATTTTATATTTTAAAATAGATTGAGAAAGCACCTCAAATTATAATTAATTATGGATACTTGTTCGACGTGAATAATATACAGAAGTTGTGGCAAATGAAATTTTCTCTTTGATATATTGAAATTTCATTTAGATAAAATCGTCTTCTAATTTCACTAATTGAAATTCTCTTCGACGAAGAAGTGTTGAAAGCAATTATGAACAAATTTTCAAAACGCACCGCGTAAATCAGGGTGAGAACAGAATTTTGACGAAAAAATTTCAACACTGATGTCGGTAATGAATACAGAAACACAGAGAAAAGACCTGACATCTCATCATGAGCGAGCATTATTATGAAAACGAATTAAATCCGAAAGAAATAACCGCACGCGCATGGAACATTTTTTGTACGCTCTGAAGCATTCATATTTTTCGAATAAATATATAAAAAAACTTCTACGCGAGTTTCAAACGGTCTACCAGGCTAGAGGCATGTCAGAAGCTTCAGGTTACGATATAAAATGTGCCAGGAACCTTTGTACTGTATTTTGCCTGTGGAACATAACAGAATATAACAACAAAACGAGACGAGTGGCTTCACAAGTTGCTGCATAAGTCCCATGCCACGTCAAATACTTTCTGATAAAAACAAAAAATAATTAATGCGCGTTTCCCCAGGGTACATTTTAGGACCAGTATGCGCTTGTGTGTGTACTGGTCCTAAATTGTACCAGTATGCGCTTGTGTGTACATTGGTCTTAAATTGTACCAGTATGCGCTTGTGTGTACACTGGTCCTAAGTTGTACCAGTATGCGCTTGTGTGTATATTGGTCTTAAATTGTATTAGTATGCGCTTGTGTGTACACTGGTCCTAAGTTGTACCAGTATGCGCTTGTGTGTACACTGGTCTTAAATTGCACCAGTATGCGCTTGTGTGTACACTGGTCCTAAATTGTACCAGTTAGCGCTTGTGTGTACACTGGTCCTAAATTGTACCAGTATGCGCTTGTGTGTACACTGGTCTTAAAATGTACCAGTGTGCGCTTGTGTGTACACTGGTCCTAAGTTGTACCAGTATGCGCTTGTGTGTATATTGGTCTTGAATTGTACCAGTATGCGCTTGTGTGTACACTGGTCCTAAGTTGTACCAGTATGCGCTTGTGTGTATATTGGTCTTAAATTGTACCAGTATGCGCTTGTGTGTACACTGGTCCTAAATTGTACCAGTAAGCGCTTGTGTGTACACTGGTCCTAAATTGTACCAGTATGCGCTTGTGTGTACACTGGTCTTAAAATGTACCAGTGTGCGCTTGTGTGTACACTGGTTTTAAATTGCACCAGTATGCGCTTGTGTGTACACTGGTCCTAAATTGTATCAGTATGCGGTTGTGTGTACACTGGTCCTAAATTTTACCAGTATGCGCTTGTGTGTATATTGGTCCTAAATTGTACCAGTATGCGCTTGTGTGTATATTGGTCCTAAATTGTACTAGTATGCGCTTGTGTGTATTACTGGTCCTAAATTGTACCAGTATGCGCTTGTGTGTATTACTGGTCCTAAATTGTACCAGTATGCGCTTGTGTGTATATTGGTCCTAAATTGTATTAGTATGCGCTTGTGTGTACACTGGTCCAAAATTGTACCAGTATGCGCTTGTGTGTACACTGGTTCTAAAATGTACCAGTATGCGCTTGTGAGTATATTGGTCCTAAATTGTACTAGTATGCACTTGTGTGTACACTGGTCCTAAAATGTACCAGTATGGGCTTGTGTGTACACGTACTGGTCCTAAATTGTACTAGTATGCGCTTGTGTATACACTGGTCCTAAAATGTACCAGTATGGGCTTGTGTGTACACGTACTGGTCCTAAATTGTACCAGTATGCGCTTGTGTGTATACTGGTCCTAAATTGTACCAGTATGCGCTTGTGTGTACACGTACTGGTCCTAAATTGTACCAGTATGCGCTAGTGTGTGTAAAGCTCCCACACACCCGCGACTGTGTGCCGCGCAGGCTGGATATACGAGTATAATTAGCTGTGATAATATCTGCAGCAATATCGCGCATGCAATTTTACAGCCCTTAGTCTAATTCATTTAGTTAGGGAAGTTAATTATGTTAAATGGGCCACTCGACGAGAGGCGCCGCTGCCTGCCTGCCTCTAAAAATCATCTCGTTATTTTTCTCGCAACCCGAGACCATTGAACGACGTCCGAATTTGATTATGAAGCATGGAAAGAAGCCGGGAGGACTAGAGGCTTCAAAGCCTCCACATATTTTGTGTTCTTTCCCTTGAAAAACAAAATATTTCACGTCCTGTATTGTGCGTGTAAATTAAATGTCAATGTTCAAGCAATTCCTCCTTTTACCAATTAAAGTTTTTCTATGTTTTCTGAGTCTATAAAACGATATTATGACTGAAAACTCTGCGAGGGTTATTTCTCGAACATAATCACATTCCGAACAATCTGAAATTCATGTTTGTTCTCTCGCAAAAGCTCGGTATTTCAGAGCCTCCAATGTTTCGCTTTGGATATCGCAATTTTGCTTCTCCACTTGTTTGCGTTCATTCCTGCATTCAATCCACATTTTCATTTAGTAAGGGAGATAAGCATTTTTTATGTGTCTCTTGATGCCTGAATGAAATTGCTGCGATGCAGAATGTAGTATTAAAGTTTTTTTTGACAGAACTTACCAGTACATTAATGTAGAAGAAATAAATTATTCTACCACTCCTAGACCCATGCAATATTGTTTATTTCGTAGTCATTTCAGTTTTCTATGTAAAGAAAGTCAACATATCGAAAACAATTAGTGATAGCAGTCGTTTTGAGATTTTCTAATTATTCTATTTCTAATTTCACAGTATTATGACAGAACAGAAGGGGCGTAACCTACCGCATAAAGCGTACATAAACTAATATAGCTCTGGTTGTGGGCAACCTCATTTTCGATATCAAAGCCAATCCAGCTCTGATGTTTCATGGAACAGAACTCCTTTACTCTGGCTCTTACGTCTTGCAGAATTTTGACGAGGGGATCCTAAAAAATTAAATCATGAATCTAAAAATTTTTTAAAACATTTGGTGAGGTTCGGGGCCATTTGTCACAAATTCCTTTAATTCTTTGAATTTCCAGGTATTCTGGCCCAACGAGCAATATGAAGCCCGGTGATATCTTGCGCCATGATTCTTCCTCTTTTATTCAACAGAAACGTAAGGACGCACTGAATAATTTTCCTTCAATACGACTTCATTCCGTCATACAGACCAACGCTTAAAATGAGGTGCATCCTCCAAATGCAGTCATAATGACGCTGAGAATAATTCCATCGAAAATCCTATTAGACTTTATATTCTCGAAACACTCACTTCCGTGTCAAGTTTTCAAGGCTTTGCTGAGTGCGAAGTTCGTGTTTCAATGTTGAATTATTGCCGAAATACATTCATTTTTCCGCACATTACACTAATTGTTACAAGAACTGTATTGAGATCACAAAACGGTCCTTGTAATATATTGGAGTCGGTTACGTAATTTACATGCATTGACGCAGTGCATCTGAATCTGCAGTCAACGTAGAGAATGACGATACCTTTTCCTGCAATCAGGGTACCTGTCATGACCAGGAAACTCATTGAACATTTGGAGTCCTGTGCTGAGTGAACTGAACTCGTCTCACTCGCGTTCAGCGCAGCGTTTGCGCAAAAAGTGGTCACTGAGTTCACAAAGCTATATGATCAGTGCTTCATCAGCATGTTTTCACATCTGTTTTGCACCCGTAAATTCCAGGATGAGATCAGAAAATGTGCCGCTGCTCAAAGCAACAACTGGAACTTCTTTCTTCCAATGAATGAGGGGATTTGAGTCACGCTGTTTTGACGCGTATCTTGCAGGCTTCGAGGTAAACTTCTGAAAGTAATACGGAATTTTACCCTCTATTGACGGTAAACATTGATGAATGGACTTTTGTCGTCCATTAATGGTGGAACAAAATGTATTTGAAATCATTTCAAAACTTTACTATGACGCCCGAATAGAAACAAGAACTTAACTAAAATTCTATATTTAGCAGAAAACTAGAAATTTGAAGAATCATCTAATTCAATAAGTTAAATAAATTTCTGACTCAGTTGTCATAGCGTCTCACTTTTTGAAAAGATAACATATGCAGCAGGTATCCTCTTTGCGAACTTATACAATATTTAAATACATTGTAACATACAGTTTGAGGATACTTACTGTATTGAAGACCCTATTTAAATACATTGTAACATACAGTTTGAGGATACTTACTGCATTGAAGACTATATTTAAATACATTGTAACATTCAGTTTGAGGATACTTACTGTATTGAAGACAATATTTAAATACATTGTAACATTCAGTTTGAGGATACTTACTGTATTGAAGACAATATTTAAATACATTGTAACATACAGTTTGAGGATACTTACTTTATTGAAGACAATATTTAAATACATTGTAACATACAGTTTGAGGATACTTACTGTATTGAAGACAATATTTAAATACATTGTAATATACAGTTTGAGGATACTTACTGTATTGAAGACAATATTTAAATACAATGTAACATAGAATTTGAGGATACTTACTGTATTGAAGACAATATTTAAATACATTGTAACATACAGTTTGAGGATACTTACTGTATTGAAGACAATATTTAAATACATTGTAACATACAGTTTGAGGATACTTACTATATTGAAGACAATATTTAAATACATTGTAACATACAGTTTGAGGATACTTACTTTATTGAAGACAATATTTAAATACACTGTAACATACAGTTTGAGGATACTTACTGTATTGAAGACAATATTTAAATACATTGTAACTTACAGTTTGAGGATACTTACTGTATTCAAGATTCCTAATGAAATTTTGGTAAAAGTTTCAGATGAAAGCTCGCACTTCCTTTAATTCTTTCTTTGAATTTTTCTTACTTTGCTCTTAATGGCCTCGACATTCATTATGCTCAAAATATTTTATTATTTCATGAACTAAAGTTAAAACTTTCAATTATAAATATTGCGCTAACATCAAATATTATTTTTTAAGTATTTAATTATTAAAATTTCTCCCTCATAAATGAAATATAAGCATTCTACTTTCGGTGCTGCGTCAACTTGAATATATTAGAGAATAAATTTATGAGCAACACTCCATCATTGACTAATGATATAACGTATAAAAATGAACATTGGGCCAAAATTAATTAAACCTGTTAATAGAAGTGATATAAAAGTGCCACTCACGGACCATGAAATCATTCTACACGTGTTTATTTGCTGATATCCTTGCATAGGAACTGGATTTTCTTCGCCAAGTAATTAATAGAGGACCTTTGTGAGAGAGTCGCCTTTCTCTAATCCCGTTCTAATCCCCACCCTTGGCTTCACTAATTCAGAAGAGCAGCGTTGAATACGGCCCCCAGAACTGTGAGGATTTTCAAGAGTTATCTCCTCAATTAAAATTAAAAATAGCTGCCCAAGATGATTTGAAGAAACGTATTCATTTAAGAATTTTAGGTATTATCTGAAAGCTGAGGACATTCGCAGTTTCAGGCTCATTCATTTCCAGAATGTTGGGTTCGCCACACATGATGTTATATTGGAACTTATATAAAAATGTATATTTCATGAGCTAAAATGAGGAGTTGTTGCGCCATATTATGAATAATTATTCATAAATTCATGCAATCTCTTCTTACACCAATGTTTTTTATCATAAGTGTGAAAGTTGGTAGCTCGAAATAGTGATAAGTTCAGATTTCAGAATTTCAATTTATTATAGGAGAGTTTAGGACACTGTTCCAATTGTTGTATTCGTAAGGAAATTTCAAACATAGTACACTTATGGAATCGAATTTCGATATGTATTTCGATGCGTTTTTGTATTTTGCAGCATGTCAGCAGTAACTTTTATTTTTTAGATGCATATGAAGATTGTGTGTTGAAAGAATTTTAGATGTTTTGAAAGCTCCCAATTGAATTCCAGTTCTGCCAGCCCTAATATTCACTGCATGAATTATTTTTAGAAATTTGGAAATACACTCGTCAGAAATGGCGTTCACACTGAACTGTACCGCTTGACGGGGGCACCGAACAAGTATCATACGAGTTCATTCTATGTGTAGTATGTCCCATTAGCGAAACAAACCAAAGATATGCACTTGTCTCAAATAATTCTTCTTATATGCAGGAAAATTTTTTATTTGTCATATTCACCAAACCATGCGGTGAAGGGTTAAACTCTATTGGTATAATTATATATGTTTTTGCCTCTCGTGATCCGTCGAAAAAGGATTTACAATTGCACGTATTGGGCGTATGTGAAGACGCCTCAACCTCTTTTGATTCAAAATACCAGCTCGCAGAAATGTTCTTCGCCTGAGTCAACGTTTTCGAACTGCTACAAGCCTTAAAATTTCGCTCTGAAATAAGCTATTTCCTTAAAACAGCTTCATAAACTTTTGTGACAACATTTGAGGCCATAATTTAATGTAGTAATTGCTGACTCATGCATCTTTTACAAAGTAACATCTACTCGTCAGCTTTAATGCAATAATTTTAGGTAATTAAGTACGACCCAATAACAGCTTGTAACAACGAACCTTCATTCATAAACTCTGAGACAATTATTTCCACATAGCAATCACTCAACAAAAATTTATTCGAAAGGATTTACCATTTATATTTCCATTTTGCCCGTAGAAATTCCTTCTCAGTTGTGTTATACATCGCTATTCATTTGAGGATTTATAATTTAACTTGTCTATGAACAGAGGTTGTTGCAGATGCGGTTGAAATAATACACACTCTAGAGACTGAATTCCTCACCACATACATCAGCTCGAGAACATAATATGGATTTGTTTTGAAATACTTGAACATTTTCAACTACTTTTCAAATAAATGAAAATGATCTTCGAAAATAAAACCCGCACTTGATTGCGGTAACTGATAGTTCTAAGACTGTGGAGGTAGACATGGTGGTGAGGGTTAAGGAAAAGTTAGAGTGGGAGAGCCATTAGTTGAAATCTAAATTGAGAGTCTGCGATGCACCACACGTTGCTAAAATGTTTGCGTCTGTTAGAAAACTGGCACGTGCGTCGTAAAAACAACTGCTCGCCAAACTTCAGGTCGTGGAAGTAGGTGTGCTGATCACGCGATTTTCATAAACAACAATTGGAAAAGTTTGATGCTGAAAACACTGATTTTGAGTCTTCTCAGTAGCAATAGGGTAAATTTAGACAAGAATAACCCCGGGGCCAAGTTTGGTTTCACAATCGAGTTTTTTTTTTCAACTGAACGAAGTAGCTTTTTGACCTTGTTATTAAAGAAATAAAAAGCGTACGTGGGTAAGATTATAAGGGTAACCTGTTTAAAAGTGTTTATTTACTGCGCCTGTGTTTCACTTTTTTCTCCTGCGGCAAAGTAACTGAAAAGCTGTCGCACATGGGGATATAAAAGTAGAGCGATAAGTAAAAAAAAGTGTTCGACATTCATTGAACAGTTTTACTCAATTACCGTTAGTGTCAGTACCATGTACCATGGAGTTAAAGGAATGCAAAATTTATACACAAGGTGTGTTCCACGCAAAACCTCCTGCGCATTGAAACTGATTAATCTGTGCTTTGGTAAAAGTAAAAAACAGAATGCCTATTCAACTTTGAATAACTGAATCTCACATTTTCTAGCGCAACGTTGTGTTGCTCATCATCCACTGTTCTCTCTCTCGCTCCCATAAGCCTTACGTTGATTTGTGTCTCCTTCTTTTCAAGCAAACACGGCAGGGACGCGATATTACGAGGCTACATCCGTTAAGGCTGGGACATGGGACAAAGCTGTTTCTTCTTTCAAGTTTCTTTTTATCGAAAAGTAGGAACATTATGCCTGACATGAGTTTCAAACTTACTGACTTTATACTTTTTCAACGCAGACGGCAGTCCTACATTTAATGCAATCGAGATTTAAAGATGAATAAACATAGAAAAAGTACGTAGTATATAAACGAAAGCTTGAAGCTGAACTAACTTCGAGTAGAAAAAAAGTGGTCATGTACATTTCAATTTTGTCCGTATCACCAATTTGCTCTTAATTAAAGTGAGTACTTTTGAGCCTCGGCAACATCTTATCGTAGAATAACGTAGAGAAAAAAGATTATATAATTAGCAGCGCAACAACACAAAACAGCATCATGCATGCACCAGCGTCCTAGAAGTTAATCATAACTTCTTATTTTATTTTGACGTAAGTCACAGTTTTAATTACATACCACTATTTCATACCGCTATTTCATTTTCGTTATTTGAAAATTGTGTGCATCCATTTTTTGATAATCTAGTTTTGTTGTGTCATCTGAAACTTTCACCAGTTCCACCTCGTGCGCGGTTATTGAACTCCATATATCTAAAGGTTTCCGGGAAAATGTACGTCATCACGCTAATGCACACCGCCTGATAAATGCGAAAATTATCAGCTGAAAATTTGGAGAATAACTTTTCAGTTCACCTGAAACAAAAAAAAACAATACGACTGATTTCAATGATTTCAAACCGAAACAAAAAATTATCCAATGGCAGGATTTTGCTGGTAACTGCTGACATTAGCATGGCACACACTGTACTTCATAATGGATCGGTTCATAATGAGATAAAACATCTAAAAAACTTTTCCTCATAGAACCTGCTTCAAAAAACTGCTCTGAATTTGAGAATGAGTGCTCAATTTAATCGCTTTAGAAGTTTCACAAATGTCAATAACCGCACACATATAATCTTCAATGCGCTGTTATTAGAATACACAAAATGCTAGGACATGCATTGAACAATAAAAATCTCTCTCCTAAACATTTTCTACGTCAGCGAAATTGAAGTTCAAAAAGGGATGAAAGGAATGTGAAGTCATAATTTCATACCTTTCTTTCAGAGTTTCTCTATTCAATGTAACTTGAAAATTCATGCAAGATTTTCACGAACTAATTACATCAAAGTCGGGACTAGAATATCAAGCACCCCCAGGTCACAAAATGCCGCGACTCGCGGAAAAACCCGAAACAACAATTTCCTTAATTTCATCCGGATGTTAATAAAATTATTTAATCCCATCTGCTTCCCAAATAAAGCTTTTATTCCGAGCTGATGTTTAAACACAAGGCATAATGTGCTTTTTGTGAGGTCGTAAAGCAGGCAATGAAGGATGGCCGAATTTTCTTCTGCCCTATACTTCTCTACACAAAAACCTGATGTTTTGCTTTACTCAGAGAAGGAAATAAAAAGAACAAATCTCAATATCCCATAAGTAATTATTTTTTCCATCAGTCAAACTGTCAGAAGAAAAAGCTTGTAGTTTAAGACAATAAAGAGAATTCGAACTAGTGTTAGGGAAGTGGCAAGTCGTTGTTATTGAGAACAAATGCACAATATTGTAATGCATTCGAAATTTAATAGCACAACATTATTATGCTATTGTTGTTTCAATGCATAACATTGTTATTCATAAGCTATTTCAATGCATAACATTGTTATGCATTCGTTACTTTATTCCATAGTATTTTTATGCTTGTGCTGAGAAGAGTTACGAAATTAGAGAACGCACTGAATTCAAAAAATAAGATTTTGGTTGAACACTTGCACCTTGCCGTAAATTCACAGCCACTTTACTCATAAAGGTATAATTCAGGAAGAATAAGTATACATATTATCACAGTCCAGATCGATGTTTCGAACTTTTAAATGTTAGCTTTCTTTCCATCTTGTTCTTATGATATTTTTCTTTTAGTGATCAACTTCCTCAGTGCATCCGGCTATGATTTACCTTGCGCTACTGCAGCTGGAGCATTTATTTTGGAGGACGTATAAAAGTTAACGAGGACACCATATGGCTTTCATGCTGACATATTCTGGTGCTGACTAACTGAAGCATTTTACTGAACGATGACAGTTTCTTTTAGTTTTGGTGCAAAAATATGTTTTTGTTTCAAGACTCAGCATTTAAGTGATTTCGCTGCTACCTTACGTTAGTCATTAATGACATTGCATTTATTGAAACACTATCATTCTAATTAATACACGCCCACCAAATTTTTCGCTGACGCATCCATGATAAGAAAAGCCTAAGCATATAGCTAGCTGTTGCACAACGTAGATGGCTAAAATCGTAGATGCGCCAGCGATGATGTTAGCCTGAGTATAGAATGATTAACGTAAGTTTAAGTTGTGATTAATCGTCAATGCTCATGTATACCATATGATTGTACTCTATCCAATTAACCTTCCGCACATCTGGCAAATGCACGACAATGGACAAAGCACGATATAAAAATCATTGATTTTCTGAAGGAGATGCAGAAAATCCTGCATCATACGAAAAATGAAAGGTTGAAAGCTTCACCTTCACATTTTTCTAGCGTATTCAAACGCAGCGGCACAAGAAAATTAAATAAATACACTACTGGAAACCTGGAAATTATGAATTTGCTCTAATTGGCCACTCGTAAAGCGTAAATATTAGCAAGATTTTAATAACTATGTTAAGCCAGGAGCTTACTGAAAAAATAGCCATTAAACAACGTTAGAGGTAAAATCATTTACTATGCACTTTAAAAACAATTTCATTGCAGCAGAAGAAAAATATCCAACTATGACATCTTTTATTACTTTAAGAAAGATTATTGGTAATCCAGCAATAACAAGATCCGGCAATTAGAAATACATACAAATGCTGATAAAAACAAGCAATTAATGACAATTAATGAAAACATCTAACATTTCCACTCGCTCTGAATAGAGAAAAAGGCGAAATAACTGAAATGTTTCTAGCAGACTTAATATTGTGGTCGGATTTTTATTGTGTTCCGATTAATCCTGCCATCGAAAGATCAGAACTGAAGAGGGCGAATACGCGTTTAATTTGCATGTGGGAAGAGTTTTTCATTTGTCCTGAACTTGATGTTAGTTGATGCTGAGTTTTGAAAACGCGAATAATTCTTTTCTTCGTGAACGTTGAGTGATACTCATAAAAAGTTTCTGTAAATTTTTAAATCATTTTTTAATCTAGCAATGAGGTCAATCATCCGAGCGGACACTCAAACTTGAAATAATTTCTTTTCCAGATTTGTAAAGGGACGATAGCAGCACCCTTCAAATGCGAGCTCAATTTGTGAGATTTATGACGGACTAAAAACATTTTATTGACCAGAAAATGCGATAATGTTGTGAAAATTGTTATAGAGATTTATGTCAGTGTATTGTTCAGATTGCCAGCTAGAAAAAGATTTCAAACAGGTCAGTATATATCATAAAAATTATAACGGAATTTATGATAGGGATGCTCAACAAAAGCTAGGCAGTCCGAAGGTTAGAATTAATGAAAACATCGAAACATACTGAAGTTACGAGCAAAGTACGAGTTATTCAATCTCACCTTCTCAGTTAATTCACTAAAATTTACTGTAATTTTTTTTCAATGATTGAAAGACGACGTGCTTGATTATAGCACGTGTTGATTCTTACCGGCTACGCATTCTACACTAAATTAATTTTCACCGAAATTCATAAATTTATGTTGCTACCAGCACTCCACTGACTTTGGCCTAGGCTTACACAATTGAATCTGACAAAAGCACATGCGGAAATACATAATTACATGGCATACAGTACAAGGCGGAATCCGATGAATCGTGGAGCAAGTCTGGGAATATCTGTAACAGAGCTATCATTGTGTATTAATGAGGTCATTAAATTTTCCCACTGCTAACTACACTTGCAGTTGCAGATCGCAACGTTACTTGTGCAATGTATACTGTATAATTATCATTGCTCAATAATTATCAGTGTATATCAGTTATTCGTTGAATTCAACCGACAACAAATGAACATCCTTGGAATTTCATGGAAACATGGGAAAGCTTCAAACACAAATATATTTCAATGACGAAGTGCTTCCCACAGTCGGGAATTTTTTTAATAAAAAACAGGAATATCGCCGGTGGAATAAAGAGTTTTCCTTGTACAGCGATAGTGAGTGCAGTATTTTTGGAAGGACAAGCAATCGTTTTTTCTTGGAGCGTGTACTGTCTTGTTTTGCTATCGTAAATTCTAGCGCGGAAAACTGATAAAACCCTATTGTCCGGGAGCTTTATGTGGAGCCTGGGCAGCGGCGAAAAAGGCGATATGTTTGATCGAATAGCACGCGGTTGAGTTTTTATCCAGCGTTTGTGAATCAGGCTTTACGTATACTTTGGTTACATAAGCTACACTTATAATTCAATTTAAGTTGGTAATTTATACGATGTTTTTCTGAGATTATTGAGGGATTGCATTGGATAATTTTCTTTTCAAGAAAGGTAGCCGTTTCGTTCAGGTTCTGCTAACATGAAACGGTTCTAGTGAACTTGTGAGTTGTAAACTTGTATTCACTTTTCCCTCCGCATTACATGATCGAGCGAAGCGACAAAGCAATAGAATTATTCAGAGAGCGTTGACAAACCTGTTATTTTTCACACTTCTTCTGACAGGAGAGCGGGGCTCTGGAAATATCACCTCTTCAATAACAAATACAGGAAGACAAATAAGTCGGACGCACAGTTTTTTTTATTATGCGCTCATTTGCACCCCATACTCCGCTTTGGTTCGCGTAACTTCATGCAAATGTTCACGAATTTTCTTTATATTGCAGGGAACTTTTGAGGCTTCACGCCATTTCGCAACACAGAAACTCTTTTGAAACTTTAGTGTTACGGAACGTTTGAGTTGCGTTTCAAAACCCGTTAGGTCCACGATGCGCAGTTGTACTTCGTGCCCTGTACAAGGGAAATATTTATTTTAAAATTATGCTAAAAAGATTTCTTAACGATAAAAAAATTTCCATATTTTTATGTATATCGATAATGAAATCTGCATAAAAAGAGTCCTCATGAATGTGTGTTTAAAAAGAATGTGTTGATTTGTTGCCAGCAAAACCGCATGAGATTTTCAATTCACGAGTTTGAATGACTGAGATTTAAAATACTTTGGAAAGATTTCTTTTAGAAAATTAAACCTTACATAACGACAGAAGCAATTTTTTATCAAAAGCCCTTGTCTGGAAACGTGTAGGTCAGATATTTTTGCGTTATTACCTGTCAAAGAACTTGTTTTTACGAATTCAATCGTTAATTCTGAGTGATTATTAGTTTGAAAATTCCCTCTTTAAATCAAAAAATATCCCATTCATGAGATATGCGTATTCAGGATTATTATGAATGTGCACAGATTAAACGATGGCCAATTAATGAAAAGATTTACGAATTATAACATTTTGAAAGTACGAGCTTTTCACCAGTGAAGTATACTTCAACTGAAGGTTGGGAATCGTTCGTTACGTTTCCATTCTGAATTGCGTTTCCTCGACGCCCCAACACACAGTAGGTCACAGTGTTTCTTACACATTATATTTAGAAGTCGCTTCGTTGATTACAGTGTCAAAATTCCAATTCATTTCTATAGCACTCGAACTCGTCTTACAGGAATTATACAGTTCCAAATGAGCAATATAAAAAAGGCCGTTTAAAAGTGCAGGAAAATTTTTTATTATTTCAGAAAGCATCGAATTCAGAAACATTTCAAATTGCATACTGTTAATTATACGAACATGTTGAAATAATTACGACGACGACGCTCAGAAGCAAATGTGAGTTATGTTCATTAAAGTTACGCTTAGGTATAAAAGCGATTTTGTAAAAACTATCAGTATACAGAAGCCGTTTAGTTCGCCCTTTGAGTGATTCAGAAAGTATTTGATTTCATCACAGATTATCTAAGACAATTTTTCCCCATAAATGAAATTACCAGACAGAGTCAAATGAAGTTTGGTGCACAATCTTATAAAACATTATGATGATATAGACGCAGCTTCACTGAATTCTTTACCGATGTGGACTTTTACTGCACCTTTGATCCGTGAAACGAATGATTGTTATGCCAAAAATAGATAAGATTAATATCATATCACTCGCTCACAATTAAAGTCAAAAAAGTATTAAGAACAACTTTTACAGCAAAGAGTCACCGGCGGCTGCCACTGTCGATCACTGACGATAATAATCAGAATAATGTAGTTGACGTCCATGCATCTTCATTATTGCTGATAAACTTCCCCGAGACTGCGGAAAATTCAGTCAAATGAGACGTCACTTAGAAAACAGAGATGCTTTCTGCTCTAGTGATGTGCAGGACACGACTGGGCAGCCTGTAACTGTTTATTGAGTCATACTGACCTACTGTCTCGTTTCCTCGCACCTTCACTGATTGTATTAGAAGTAAGTTGAATAGAATTGAAGCTTAAGATCTCTCGATTCTCAAGAATTTAGTGCAGAGTTCAGAATTGAATGCTCTTTTTCCTTCATTGTCTTATTAGACCTCTTTCGAAGCTGAGCCTTGGCTGAACATTTGAGTATTTTGAATTTTCAGCACTTCACCTTCACACTATTTTCCCTAGTGACTATAACTCATTAAAAACACAAATTTTGAAAAAAACGTTCCCACTTCACCGAAATTGCGTAAATGACTAACCGTGCGGATCAAGACTTGTTAACTCTACGAAAATCTGGAACATTTCTCTCAAACAGCACGTTTTCAGCGTTAAGAAAACTATGACCTACCTACAAACCCAAAATTCAGCGCACGATTAGTTTCCGTTCCCAATTAAAAATAGCAGGAATTCGGAATCCTCCACAAGCCTTCGTTGTCTCTCCACATGCATAATGCAGAAAGATTTCTTGCGCACAAACACATCTGTTTAGGGGGACAAATGGCACAAGTCCGTGCCTGTCTGTAGCTTATTTTAACTAGGAGCTTATAGGTAAAGAAAATAAACAGCGCGCCACTTGGGTAAACTAGCGCAGAGGAACCAGGTTGGGGAGCGTGTTGATGAGTCCATGGGTGGCCGGCCCCGCTGGCCGGGGCCTTGCTGAGCTGACGCCTGTGTCCCTGAGTGGGGCTGCCTCCGTGTGTGTGTGTGTGTGTGTGTGTGTGGGTATGAATGTGCGTGTGCGTATACTCGTAATGTATGTGTGTGTGTGGATATAAATGGATGTGTGTGTGTGTTTATGAATGTATGTGTGCATGTTTGGGTATGAATGTATCTATGTGATTGTGTGCATGTGTTTGTATCCCTCTTTTATTTGCAAACTTGTGTGATTATACGCCTGAATGAGTGTACACCTGAGAGAATGTACACCTGAAAGAGTAAACACGAATGAGTGTACACCTGAGTGAATGCACACCTGTATGAGTGCACATCGGAATCCGTGTACGCCAGAATTAGTGTTCACATGTGAGCGTGTACGCAACGTGAGTGCACACCTAAGTGAGTGTACACCTGGATGAGTGTACACTTGGATGAGTGTACACCTGAGTGAGTGAGTGTACACCTGAGTGAGTGAACACCTGAGTGAGTGTACGCATGAGAGAGCGTACACCTGAGTGAGTGTACACCTGAGTGAGTGTACACCTGAGTGAGTGAACACCTGAGTGAGTGTACACATGAGAGAGTGTACACCTGAGTGAGTTTACACCTGAGTGAGTGTAAACCTGGATGAGTGTACACTTGGATGAGTGTACACCTGAGTGAGTGTACACCTGAGTGAGTGAACACCTGAGTGAGTGTACACATGAGAGAGTGTACACCTGAGTAAGTGTAGACCTGAGTGAGTGTACACCTGAGTGAGTGTACACCTGAGTGAGTGAACACCTGAGTGAGTGTACACATGAGAGAGTGTACACCTGAGTGAGTTTACACCTGAGTGAGTGTACACCTGGATGAGTGTACACTTGGATGAGTGTACACCTGAGTGAGTGTACACCTGAGTGAGTGAACACCTGAGTGAGTGTACACATGAGAGAGTGTACACCTGAGTAAGTGTACACCTGAGTGAGTGTACACCTGAGAGAATATTAAATTGGTAGCCTGTGGTAGTATGCCCCTATATATACAGTATATGCTCTTTTGTGTACTGAAACACCTCCTGGCTCTAAGTGCTCATGAAACTGATAGGAATTATTATTCTCGCCGTGCAATATTTGTCACACATTATTTCTACGCACGCTTGTTGCTGTTCATTGAACAGAACGCGCAAAAAGTATCCCATAGGACAATAAGAAAATCCTTCGCTTGACTTGAGCTTTCCAATGCTAAACATGCGTCTCATTTTAAATTTTATTAAAAGGAAACTAGTAAAAGTGTTTGCACTCATTGAAATAAGAAAATATCGCTCTTTAGGACATAAATTGCCCTTTACGCCGATGCTCATTCGTAAATAGCAATCTAGTGCTGACATCTCTGAAGAAAAGGAGAGTTCATTTACAGAAGAGAATATCGATTTCAGAGTCAATATTGCTGGCTTTGAGACCCTCACAGTACCTTCATCACTCACAAGCAAACAAGACGGCATCAAAAGCTCCCTTCTCTCTACATAGCATTGAGCAGTATTTTTCGAGTTCATCACTTCACAGCCACGGTAGATTCTCTCGTTTCCAAATCAATTAAATCGTGCGCAATTTGTGATAAATTGAGCGAGACGTAGGACCTGTCATATCGGCCCGGCTTCGACCCAAGCCTGATTTATTCCAGGGTCTTAATGCAAACTTTTGACGACAGCTGTACTTTATTGCAGACTTGGGTGACGGAGCTGCCTGGCTGCCTGCCTTTAGTTTCCGTTCTCAATGAAAGGATGCAGGAATACGGAGCCTTCAGTGACAGAGCTGACTAGCTGCATGTCTTTAGTTTACGTTCTGAATTAAATGAAGTAGTAAAGCAGAGATTCAGAAATGGTATATCATTCAGATGAGCGTAGGTTCTAATGTTTGGCATCAGATGAATTTCAAATTCCTCTTCTTTAAATGCAAACAGCTGTAATATTTTGTATTTTCTGGCTTCATTTGTCCCCTAACGTTGTTTGACGTTCACTCAGGTGTGGCACTTCCTTCCTCAGTCTGAAATCGATGACGACCTGATGCCAGTGCCAGTCTAATATCAGTGATGATAATAACGGTACAAGGAAAAAGTCAAACGGTCAAGAGTTAATTCGCCCGACTTAGGCTGCTCGCCGGCACTCAGGCCTGCAGCTTTATCTTTTTGTTTTGAAAACACTTTTCATGGTTTCCAATTTTGCCAATTTGAGAGCTCTTCGATCAGCAATTTAAAACATTTTTGTCAAACTACCATGGCAGAGATTGAATAGAGCAGAAATTTCACTCAAAATTCTTTGGCGTGGCTAAATGAAGAGAATCCATGGCAAGTAGTATTTTCTAGAGGTCTTTGGGAGCGAATAGTGGCTATCTTCAAGTTATAAGTAAATATTCTTATGCGAACCTCTACTTTTACGAACATAAATGAGTCGCAGCTCAATTAGTACAACATGTGGGTTTTGTTATAAAACTAGGACTAATTTTTATCTCTATAAATCATGATTTCCAAAGGATAATGTATCATATCTCGAGGATTGACTGTATGGTCTTAAGCCTAACGAAAACATTAAGTAAATTGTGTTTTTCTATTTTCACCTATTTTAAAGAACGTCATACAGCATGACTACAGTAATCAGTTTGATTAACACTTAGTACAATCAAAATCTAAATTTGATATTAACTTATTTTTTTAAATCTGTCCGTGTTTGTCAACGAAGAAAATCTAAGCTGAAAATATAATGAGAACGATTATTTCGCGTGCTTTCTCAAATTCTCGTAATTAAAATACGGGGAGAGAAACACAACCTAAACAAAACATGCGTGTTTAAAGTAGCATGTTTTTTTGAGATCTATTCTTTTTTATTTCATTGATACTTTTACCGACACTGTGGTCAGTTCTGAGTTTTTTCACTGTCTCCAATTTTTTGGACTCCGTTCACTGCTTCGTAAGATATCTCCGATTTACTCCCCGTACTAAAAACTCCAACTCGCAGTCTCAAAAGTCGTGCACCAATGGAACTTCAATCTTCTTCCGCACTCCCCTCAAAGCCTGCAAAATTCAGCTTTGTGCTGCGGCGGCTTCATGGACAACGCAACAGAAGATGCGTCTTCGTATCAAATATTGAGGTGAGTTTTTAGCTCTGCTCTTCAATCCTTTACGATGGAAGGTAGCAGGCATCTAATGAAACCAAGGTGTAATTTCCTTTGTCGCCAGTAGGACTTCGAATGTGTTGTGAAACGATAGTGATAGTATCTGTAAATGAATGTGAGGAACTCGACATGTCTTGTCAATCGTTAGTATTGAACTGTTTGAACTCATGATGGGGAATGGATACTGATAAGCATTTATCTTTAGCACCTCCATTTCTTATACAGATAAAAAATAAGTAACAACACTTTTTAACATTAACTCAAGGACATAGTATAAATTAGTCAAGACCGAAAGTCCATGCACAACATTTAAAAACTTTGTCATCCACAAGGCCTCATTATTATTTGTGCATTCAAACAAAAATAAAAGCGCTAAGAAAAGTCCAAGGAACCCATCTTTTTGGTGTCTTATGTCTCGCAACTGGTACAGGGCGAGTGCGCTTATCGAAGTCTACTCACTTGACGCTCTCCGACGCAGTATCTAGAAATAGATGTCACCACCACAGCTGCGAGCGCCGCCTCCTTGCGCATTCTTACGCCCAAAACTGGCATAATTTCAATGTGAGATATTTATAATCCAGTGCAATGCGTACACACATGTTCTTGTTTTTGGTGAATGAGTTTGTCCCCAACATTCACCATAATCTTCTTGTGAAAAAAAACTGTTGCACCAAGTCATGAGAACTGTAGAGTTGAGAACACGATTTATTAGTGATGGATGATACGTTAATCAAATAAACTGGATAAATAAAAAAGGACTCGAGAAAAGAGCTACATAAACACTCGAAGTATTGCACTATATAAAACATGAGAAATATCAACCTGAGGGGTGTATCTGAGTAATATACTTCTCAACTTTGTGTGTGTCCCCACGCGTGAGGGTGTGGGGGCGTGGACGAAAACAAAGAACAAGTAAACGACAAACGTTGTTTCTGCTCACGCTAATGAATGACAGCAAAGAAGAAAGTGAAACAGTCGCGGAAGTTACTTGTGGACAGATCAATGTCTGCATGCTGAAAAAGAGGAAAATACACGACTGGAGGTGCAGCGTCAATGTAATATACTCAGAATACACGATTTATCTGAGTGATCAATGAGTGGATTAGAAGATGAAGGTCTCATAAAACCACGGAGAATCTTAGCTGTTTAGATACTTGAAAAACTGAATGAACAGATCATAAGTTGAGCAAGAAGTCAACTTTAAAGGAGAGAGATGTCTACCTAAATTTCTACGAAGTATTGCATTCATGTTAAATTGAAATGAATGCATGCGACGATTGCGAAGACATTCTAGGGCAACGACCGAGTGCAAAATTTAATTTTCATTAATGAATGATTATGTAGTTATCTGCTTTTCAATGACGCATATTCTGAAAGCGTTAATTAAGCAAAGAATAATCTCTGCTATTCTTACTGCCTGTCGAAATTAGAGACATCAATTTTCATAACATTTTGTGCCCTTGCAAATTTGACTGACCTTTTGACAATTACTTTTCAAGGACTATTCACAAGTACAGTCCATATCTCTCAGTAATAATTGAAAAGCGCAACAAAACGCCGTAAGTATTTCATTTATTCCGCTTCATATTCCTGTTTTCAGCAGCCGCTGGCAAATGCCGCAGCAAAGCAGAGCCGACGTGGCCGCATGCGACGCTCAACGTACAGGGAAGGTAGAAGTCGACAACCTGCCGTCAGAAATATCTCATGAATATCTGACACGGTTTTTTAATGGGCGACTCGTGCCAGAAATACCTGTCTTGTTTTAAGTTCCCTTTTTCTTCTTCCTTGTTTTTTCGTGCGTCTTACTGTCTCTCCGAGCTGCTGTCTTTTTTTGAGCCATATTTTATCGATCTGGCATTCCTAACTTTTTACATGACAGTGTTTACGCTGCTCTGGTATTTTCCGCCGGGATGTTCTTCTCTCGTCTATGATCTGCAAATCTGTCGCCTATCTCATAAATTCTTTTCAGACGACAGTGCGTTCATTTTATTTTATCGTCAGTTTTCTTTCAATTTGTGTGCCGGAAATGTGCCGACCCAAAATCTTTCTCTCATTGATTGAATGTTTCTTCCAAAGTTTTATTTCAAGTGTTTGCCAATCTTTAACGATCTTCTAAGCAAGATTAGAGCGTGTTTCCCGCTGATATTTACTGACTGAATAGATCTCAAGTTGAATTGTTTCTAAGTTCATTGAATTTTAAAGTGTGCGTGTTAAATCAGAGGCACATATTCACATGCAGGCTTTTTCATATTATTCTTCTAAGAAAAAATTTGATCTCTATTAGAAAAGGACTTAGATTGTTGCATTTATTTAAGCAGATACTAATACATTGCTCGGTGATTGCCTGAAAAATGAAAGCTCCTTGAGAAGAGTATCGTTTGATGAATTTGGCCATATTGGAAACGCTTAATGACTGATGTGTGCTTCCTTCATGAAGTCCGAATCTTGTCCGAAGTTCCGAACCTCGCGAGCTTGTGCCGTCAGTTTTTGAATAATATGCATAGATATTTATTCTGACGTATCATTACTGAAATGATATATCAAACCGACGTATGGAAATGTAGTTTTCTATTGTGAATGACGTCCTACTTGGTCGCCTACGAGAAAGTTTTCTAATCAGTAATTTCTAATCGTACTCTGAGCTATATATGAATGCGACTAAAGTGAAACTTATCACAAAAGCATGAAAAACCATCTCGCTCCCATAAAAGTTGTGTTGGAAGTACTACTTTCGAATTTTCTGTTTTTTATCTTAAGTACCTGAAAATAATAAAATTACATAAATTTTTTATTTATGCGAACTAATGAGATTTTTTGAACAAGCAGGAAGGAATAAAATTAAAGAGAGGTCGAGCGAGTGCTAGCAGTGGAACAGAACTGGAGGGATCATTTAATGATAGTGTGTGCCTCTGAATTAAAAAGCTCTCTAGCGTACTTAAGATGTCAGATGAGTAGGATGAGGACGTTTTAAAATTATTATTTAAAATACGTTGATCATTTACAGAAAATTGGGTTCTAATGCGACTAAATGGAGGTAAACTAAAAATCCACAAATACGAGAGAAGATTATTTTGTGCTCCGAAAAACAGATTTGTGCGATGCCAAATAACATGGCATCATTCTGGCCGCACGAATGCCGGTAAATGAAAATAAAATAGAATCAGAATTAAATAATCATCATTTCTCCAACGCAAATCGATTAGGCTCATAAACGTCTAAAATTAAACAATATATCGTGCAATCTACAAAGTTGAGATTTGCGCATTTAACGATGATAATGTTAACTTGTGTCACTCTCCCACATTTGGCAGGGCGAGTGCTCCATTCTAGAATAGTCCGGCATCAGATTGCTAAGTCATGATCTATACGAGGCTGTGACTACACTCAATAAAACTCTCCCGTGGGTGAGTTGCAGAGAAAGCATGAGCATCTAGACCAGAAATCATTAAATCTTCATCAGTTGAATACTTTTCCGTGAACAGATAGTGAAACATATATTTTAAACTTAGCTTCAGGGCTGATTTGGGCAATGAGATTCTCACTTTTCGATATAGGTACGCGTAGTTTGAAGATTTCGTAAAACCTGCTAGTGTATGAAAGGATGAGAAAATTTTTGCAGTGAAAAAAGATCGTGTTATTACGTTCAATCTTTTTTCTATTTCCCTTACTTGTTGTAGTTTTTACGCGGTAATCTTTCTCTCCCATTAACACGATAACCTGAAGCGTAATAATAAACTAAACACAAACTGAATTTCCACGCAAATACATATTATATAGTCACGATTTGTATTTTAAGGCTGGATAATGACGTTCATACTTCGTCTCCGAAACATAAATAATTGTGAGAATTTTCAATGCAAGAGTCTTATCTCAATATCTAGTCCGCGTGGACTTTGGGTTAATGAACCTCTACCACACACTGACTAAACATTTTCAACGTCTTTCTGATATTGTTCGCTATTAAAATTTCACTTTAAAAACTTAAAAACTTAATTTAAATTTAAAAACTCACTTTTAAAATGCGATATCCAAACCAAGTGAGACACTCGATGTCTCAGAAAAATTCAAACTACGAAGAGTTAAATATTCGAGCAAATATTATGCAAAATATTGAGCGTCATGATCATCCCCATGAACTTCTAATGACATCACTAGCCGTAAACGGAAAGTGATGTGAAGTACGAACAATACCCTGGTATATAATACTAAATTAGGCCGATAATTTCGGTTGTTCTATTGATTTTGAATGCATTTTTTACCCTAAAAAGTTAGCCGTTTTATATCTCATGACGACAGTCACACACCTGACAACTTTTTTCCTCCCGGTAAAAAAAAATAATTTTTTCCTACACACAACACCAGCTCTAAAATATTTACCCTCGAGTTTTAGTAGTTCTTTTTAATTGGAATAGGTTTTTATAAAGAATTCCTCTTACAGGAAACATTCCATAGAGAAATACTCAAAAATTACATTTGGTTTAGTTCCCTTACCCAATTCTAAACTCATCCTCGAATTCCCAAGAGCCGGTTTGTTTTATGATCGAAGTCCAATAATTGACATCAGTTTCGTAGTTGGCATGCGATAGCACGGCGGCGATAATTTATCATTATCGCTATAATTCAGAGCAAGAAAACTCGTTATAGGAACGAAAAGCCGCAAACTCGGAAAAAAGTGACTCGGGAGATCTGCTGACGATGCTGTTCTGGACAGCTCAAGACGGGGATGGAATTGCGGCTAGCGGTCTTCAAAACATCTCAATCGATCTTCGAGAATCCGGCAAAGGTCGAGCGGCCAGGAGCTGTTGCAATAGGGCACCTATTGTCTCCTGAAATGTCGTAAATATGCTCTCGAAACGAGACGCAAATTCCTCGAGGACAATTTCTTCGAAAGAAAAATTTGTCCCGAGCAAGGTTTTCGGCCGATTTATGAAAGTGTGAGATCGGAAAATGAAATCAAATATCTCGAGTGTAGTGTTTCCAACCGGAATTCCGAGCGAATCGTGTACTCGGAAGTTGCAGGAAAAATGCTTCGCCTATGATTTTAGAGTTAGAGCAAGAGTTCATTCTATAATAAATATTTTACAATTTAGAGTATGAGCAATGTCAGCCCTTCATAGTATAAATATTATATGCACAGAGTTGAAGAAATAAATTTGAATGGAAACAAGAAATATTCAAAGAATTCTAAAATTGCAGATTGTCTTTGTGTTTTGGGGTGAGCTGTGCAGAGACCACGAAAAAATATTAAATGGACGCGAGATGTTAAAATTATTCTGGAATTGCTTTATTTTAAAAATATTCTGTAATTGCTTTATTTTAAAAAACTCATTTTCTTTGAAACGTGTTTGTGCATGAATGTTTTAATTACCGGCATTCATAAAAAAGAAGGACGTTGAAATCTGCTACGGAAACTTGCCTGCTAACGTAAAGCAATGAATAGTTATGTTTGATGTAAGCAAAATATCTGATGAAAAGTAATCATGAAAAGTCAATTGATTTCAACGGGGCGAAAACTCGAACATCACGCAAACAAGACCTAGTTGGAAATAATAAGAAGGCTCTTTTCATTTGAAAAACTTCATTTTTCTTTCTGGGCGTCTATCACGAGCTTTCTCACCATAACTTTAAATTATTGCAATTAAGCTGAAGGAAATTCTTCGTTTGAAAATGTACGTCCATTGTTTGTATGGTCTAGAATTATTTTGACACACTCATTTTTAAGTCACAAGTTTCAGAGCACACATCGAGCTCGTGGGCATAAGCCATGGCATTTCTAAAATTCGCATATATTTTACTAACTATAAAAATACGAAAGGATACATCAATCTACGATTCAGTATATTAACTTAAATCTACAATTGAATTTCAGCGAATTGTACAGAGATAGCTGGATTTCCGATAAGCTATAGCTTCTCTTAATAATTAGTTTTATAGAATATTCAAAAAATTTTTTTACTAAACTTTATGTACACTCATTTTTATCAAACTAGAATTAAAATAAAATCATTAAAATGCTTCAATGCCTGATAGAAAATACTCACACAGCAACTGCAACTGAGTAATTCTTTCGAGGTCCATCGCAAATGCTAATATCAACTGCAGCATCCAGTTACTCGGGACCAGATTAGATTAAGGAAGTTCCCCGCACCATTACGCGTTTTCGTCCACCTCTAGAGACCCTCAAGAGTCTATAACATTTTCTCCTCGACTTCGACTTTTTATTCATTTTCAACACCGTAATTTCAAGAGATAACAGATGAATGTAAGTTATTCTCACGTATAGAGGCTGTGTTTAAATCTTGCAAGTTTACTATGTTCTGAATTGAGAGCTATTGAATCTCAACATTCAGTGTTATTGAAGTCAAAACAATCAATCATAAAAAAAACAGTGAATGTAAACCTTTTAAATTGATCTGTCTCTAATCGCGATCGATAAACACGTTAGCGAATAAGTGGAAAGTTAAAAACATGCAAAATATTTTATAAATATATAGCGTAGAAGACATCGCCTTCAATATCATTACTTGGCAAAATGTCTTAGAGTGCGAGCGAAGAGCTAAGTAAAATACACCTATTTAGAAAGGCTGGTGAATTAAGTTTGCTGAATAGGCAAAAATGTCTCCGTTTACTTGAAAAATATCGAATCACGGTTCTCAAAGTTAAAAATCTTTTCCTTTGAGAGGCATTTTATGTAGTGTTGAGCTAAAACTAGTAGTCCATACTAACAAAATTCATGTTGATACTGAATTTTCATCAACACCATGTATTGAAAAATTGCATCCTACCATCTGGGTTAAAACATTCCCAATTTTACTCCTGCACGACATAAGTTTCATAAAAACACTCACACGAACAAACTAACCGTCCAAATTTGGGAAGCACGGCACTTCTGTTTCGAAAATTCCAGTCAAAATTTGGAAATTCGAACAGAAAACTAAGCTCCCAGCGGGACCGCACCGAGAATCAGAGTGCAGGCTTAGGCCATCAGGGTCTGTTGTAAAGTGCGAAGAGGGCGCTAGCAGCAGCGAACATGCAAATGCAGACCGCGAATTTCATTTTGTCGGAACGACTTGGTCCGTAGTGGCGCTCCGATTCCCTATGTTTGACCTTAAAGCTCTGCGTTTGCTCCCAAATAAAGATATTATTAAAGTCGAAGTTTATTTTTCGTTGCACGCGCGTTCTTGAATTCAACTTAATTAGATACCGACCGTTGACATTTTATGTATTCTTTTCTCTTGTTTCGGAATTAAACCAGGCTGGTGAAATGTGAGGAGAACAGCTGCGGCTAGCCAATTTTACGGTTTTACAAAGGAATTTCAATTAAAAATCCACCATTCAAATGTTTGGACGAAGCCAGTAATTTATGAAGTTCTATCACTGTCCTCCGGAGCTCAATTCTCATATCGTCGTATACCAAATGATACCAGGTGACTACCAGGTGTAGTTCAAAACAATGGAAATATTTCATTTTAAAAAGTGTAATACTAGAACAGTCTAATGCAGCTCTTTCACGTATCGTATCAGCCTGCCGCCTAGCGGCGGCTAAAAGGGAAGTATCAATCGAGCACCTGTCGATTCGAGAGTTACACGAGAAAATTCTGTTTCCAAATAAACGCTGTTGTGACCTGTTCAATGTAATATGAGGCATGATCACTGAAGCTCCCTTTCTTGGAGACTTTGCTGGATTGCTTAGAGCAGTAAACGTGTGTGATAAAAACTATCACGTCGAATCTTATAACAGTCTCTTGTAATCAGGGGACAAGTTTTCGTTTCTGTGCAGCAGAAAATTAACTTGAGCTGTTGAAGTTCACCGACCGAGGTAGAAAAATGACATAAAGAATTGTTCCCCGGGAACGTAACTCTACACTGCTGCAGATAACATCCAGAATAAACTGTCTTCAACACTTATTCATTATAACTTTTGTATGGCAGCAGCATGTTGCAACTCAACATGGCATAATAACCATCCTAAAGCTGATGGCGTTGATGCATGGGTAATGTTGTGAAGCGGTGACTGCAGCAGCATGCCTAACAGAACTGGACACAACAGTTTAGGTAACAAGTAATCGGACAAATAATCATCATTCACTATTTCAGACCACCGGGATGGTGATGATGTTCACTAGTCATGTGAACATCAGAAAAAGCATTTCATGTTGCCTGCCTAGGTCCTACCGTGAAGTGTGGAGGGGACTGTGCGATGGTGGCAGAAGCGATGTCTTGGCGTAGCTTGAAGCCGATCATACATATATCTTGAGGAGAAAAACCACAGACGAGCATCATGCAGTGCTCTCATACATCGTTTAACTCTTTACTTCAAAATATTTCTAGGACAACATCCTTTATTCCGAGATGAAGGCGCCCCTGACGACGGCTCACTGTAATCAAATAAGGTTAGATGAGCCCAATGATAAAGTGAAACATCTCCTGTAATGTTTTCACTCTACTAGTTCCAATATCATTGAGCCTTTATTGAGTATTTTTTTTTAAATGACTCTACTCCGCGCACACTGATTCAAATCGAGGTAAATTACAAGAGGATTAGTAGGGAATTCCCTTGAGCTTCTTGCAAAGTCTCTATTTTCATTCCCCCGTCGTTACGGCAAGCTGTCATTCTGACCATGGGGGACCCGATCCCTTTCAATAAAACTTTCGTGTTTTTTGCAGGTTTTCCTTTTATTTTACCTTACACTTTTATGTTGAGTAAGAGGGTCAACCATTTGAATCGTATTCAAAAACACAAACAGAAATGTAAAGAACTGGGATGAAGGTCATTGTATAATACCGGAAATGTATCTGTGAATGACGTAAAGCCCTAAATTAAAAGGGGACAATGTAAAAGCTAACTTCCGAAGCTCACTTTTCATCAACGAATGTCGAGCGACCCTCGATGGACCGTACAAGTGAAGTGAAAACTGCGAGGGAAAAAGGCAACTTTGTCCTCTCAGGCTGAGGCGTCAATAAAGGAGCGTTGACGTCACATTTCGAACAGGAACTCTTGGTACTGAACCGGTTCACTTTTTTTCGCAATGTTGAAAAGGGGGGAAGAGACAGGAAATACCTACATTCTAAATTTAAGCCCGTATCGCTCAGTCAGGGTATGGATATCTCTGAATGCATGGTGCAAAAAAAAATTATGTACGTTACCTTTTCAGCTAGCCAAGAAAAACATTCATTTGGTGACACGAGAAACATTCTTCCCTTATCAGTTCAAATTCAACAAAGCCGTGGATGGAAACTTGGTTTCTGCGATTCCGACTTGCTATGCAAAAAGACTTTATGCAATTATTATTAAATAAACGGTATCAACCCGCATAAAAGTTACTCTTCATATCACTTAATCTCAATAAATATATCTTCCTCCCAAAGCTTAAGAATTGATGACGTGTTTGAATTACGGAGAGAAATTTCACTTTAATTCCTGATATTGCAGTGAAACTTCTGAGAAGTTTGTCGAATAAAGCCTTTTTCAAAAAATGTCAAAAAATAAGCGAAAGCGATCGTTTGAAATTTTTAAAATCATGCAAACGTGAACGAAAATATCGCACAATCTTATTAGCCCAAGAATCACAACAGTCACTTCACTTGTGAGCAAAAATGGCGTGCGATTTTATCAAGGCCAGCATTATGCTAAATAAGAAGCAAATGCGGAGGTAATATGACGTTTAGAGAGCTACGAAACCCTCATTCGTCGCGCCATATCTTCCTGTAGCTGCCAGCGTGCATCAGCCAAAAATCACGCCAGCTTTTTGGTGGCTTGTCGTTTTTGTCGGCAGTTGACGTCTGGCGACATATTGCCTCGGCGTCTACGCCTTATCCTCTGGCAACGGGCCCTTTTGCGTCACACTCAGGAACGCCGTCGTTAGCTTATCCAGAAAACATGAACTGCAGCGTAATCTGTAGCAGCTTTCGTTGAGCAACACTGCTGACTTATAGAGAAAACATGAACTGCAGCGTAATCTGAAGAAGCTTACACTATTGACTTGTAAAGAAAACTTGAGCTGCAATGTAATTTGGAGAAGGTTACGTTGGGCAACACTGATGACTTATAGAGAAAATTTGAGCAACGTCATAATTTGCATAGTTCTCCATTCTGCAAACCTGTTGGATTGTTGAGAAAACTTGAACTTCAACATAATTAGAAGTTTACGTTGGGTAAGATTGTTGAATATTATTGTAGAGAAAACTTGTACTGCAGCGTATTTTGAAGAAGTTTACGTTGAGCAAGACTTTATTTATTGCGAAAACTTTAACTACAGTCATTGTAAAAGGTCGGCGATATACAAAGCCGTTTGTCTATGCACTCAAAATGCTGTGAAATCTGCGAGCCTTTTGCGTTTTTGCAAGATTTCTACTAACTTTACAGCAAAAACTTGAAATGCTGCGTTATTTGCTGCAGTATACGTTGTGTGAGAGTCAAGCAACTTAAAGGGAAACTTGAACTCTAACATAACTTACAAATTCTGTTTGCTTCAATATGATTCAAACATTCATGGAGAATGCATAAAACTTAAATTGCTGCGTAATAATTCGCCACAAGCAAGGTACAAAAATTTTAATTCAAATTCTTTTGAATATATAAAGTGTTTCGCAACCAGCGACTATTTTGCATCGTAGAAAATCGGTTATTAAAAGGGTTTAAAAATTAGTGATGCAGTACAATTGATATGCTTTTACACCGCAGGAAAATAGAAAATGATGATGCCAAAACGACAGCTGGTAAATGCTTTGCAAAATTATTTCCGATGTAATTTAATGTAGTCGATTGTGAGGTGATGGTATAAATTACCCTGGGATCATTTTGTTTTGTTTTCTTCTGGTACCCTAGCAGTTTAAGAAAAAACACTATTTTTCGAAGGTGGGTACATACATCGATATCTATCATCTCTATGGATGCACGTGTATTTTTATACCACCATCTAAATAGTAGAACAAAGAATTCTCAGGAACAAAAATTTCCGTGCAGAAAATATCCAAATTAGAACAGTGTAGAAGCTGCATTGATGTGGATCACGTACCTTTATGAGCGACTGTCCATTGGGGGCACGTCGTAACTTCTACGTTGCTTGGTCGCAGTCACTGACGGACGGCAGATGAAAGAGTGCGCTGCAACTTTATTTTGGGGCGTGAGTAGCAGAGTGTTGCGGTCGTTAGAAGACCGAGCGTCTCCTTCGGCCATTAGGTCGTGCTGTCGCCGGGCGTGGCGGTGGGGGAGGCGGAGGCGTTGAGGGAGGTGGGGATGAGGGGAATGATGGAGGCATTGAGAGAGGTGGGGATGAGGGGAATGATAGAGGCACTGAGAAAAGGGAATGATGGAGGGATTGAGAGAGGGGTAGATGAGGGGAATGATGGAGGCATTGACAGAGGTGAGGATGAGGGGAATGAAAGAATGCGAGAAATAGAGGAATGAAAAGTGGATATGAGGGGAATGATAAAGGAGGAGATCAAGGAAATGTGAGAGAAAGAGATGAGGGTAATGAGCCAGGAAGAGATGAGTAGGCTAGTGAAGAATATGAAGAAAAAAACTCAAATATACAGAAAAGAAAAATATGAGGGAACAATTTAAATAAACTGAAGAAAATTTGGAAAATAATTAGCGATTGCAGTGCTCGGAAATTAAATCAATGTAGTGTGTGAAGTGGCGAGAAACGAAAATTATACCGAAGTTGCAACGCCTATAGTGCAACCAGAATGAAATGACCGTTTGGGGGAGGGGCATGAAACGTCATCCACGTTGCCAAATTGCCACTGCCCTTTTCATTTACGAAAAACTGATGCACGTTATAAACGATTTCCTTGGCTTGGCTATGTAAGTGACGTGATTCCGTCTTGTGTACTTCTTTTCCTACCATTCTGACTGGGCGAGGTGTTCAACTAAACAAGTGTGCAACGTACCACGACCGGAAGGCATCTGGCACCGGATGGCACCCACGTGACCCGAATAAGATGTGACAACAATATATGAATTCCCAGAAAAGTTGTGCCAAACGTACCATGAGCGCGGACATTATAAAGGTAATATTCATACATAGCTTAATGCATGTAAGAATATTTTAATAAATATATTTTGATGACAGAAGTTACCTATCACTGCTTAAATTATCGTTGATGTCTGATATTTTCGATGGGTAAGGGCTTGTGATTTGGCAACCGTGCATTTCTGGGAACCGCCCCTAAGCAGTCATTTCATTCTGGTCGGACTATAGTAAAGAACTGGAAAAATATCAAAATTACTGCCGCACACATGCTTGGAAACTTATTTTACATGAAGGGAAATAATGTTGAACCAAATGAAAAACAATGAAGCAAACAGTAATTAAAATTCAAAAAAGTTACGCATAGATAATGAAAAAATATTGAACGATCAAGATTTTCTGCTTGATTGTTTTTTGCAACTCACGTAAAGTTTTCCTTGGAGTTCGATTGCATTTTTTTCAATTCCATTCAAAATACGACATAAATTTCCTATGCTTGTTCTCCAAAGCCATTAATATCATAAAATTTGGACAGAATGTGCAAAGATAAAATAAGCAAGCAAAAATTCTAAGGATCTCTTCTGAACATAATCTCGAATTTATAAAATGGAGTGATTCATGGATGACAACTTTGCTTTCGATCTTCATTAATTTTGAACACATCTTTAACTTCTCACTCGCTCCATATTAGATTACCTAGCAAAGGCTTATGGCTTTTATCAATGAAAGTATCGAAGCGGCCAATATTTTCAAGCACAACTAGTACGGAAACAATTTTTTGGATGTGGGACGTTAAAGGATATACATTCTCGTAGCTACAATAATCAAGAAAATATCATCTGCACAGCTTGTTACAAATTTCGAATGTTACCGTGTTATTCTACTTATACATAAGATGGCCTTCACTGTTAGACAATACACTTCTTCGTTCATCATCGTTGTTAAATTACTTTGGAAGTACCGCATTGTGCACAGATCACTTCATGTGGGAGTGGTATTATCCTAAGCCGTTAGTTTGTGTTTCAAAACAAAGGCTACTCTAATTGCGAAGGCTTCTCTAAAATCAAAATGATTTAACACATTTGTAATTCCACACGCACAATTTACCAAAGTAGTTATTTCTACGTTTGTTGAGCCAGAGATTCATAGGTGAGAAGAAACAGAAATTATAAGAAGGTTTTAATGGTATTGGAGTAAGTAGTATTTTTCCTTAATGTAGAACGAAAAAATCACACGTTACCCTTTTACCAAACAGAAATTATGGGAAATATTTAAAGATTTTAGAGTTGAATTTTTTATAAATCGATTGATAGGTTACTTTTTGACCCAATCTAACATTTGAACGACTGTTTAGCTAATATTTCCAGTGTATCTTTACGACTGCTCGAATTACATTTTCCAGTGAACCGAAAGCTACAAAATTCCATTTCAAATGACTCATGACAATCCTTCTGCGTTCGAGAAGCGCAATATCCTCGACTAACAACTGCAAATGCAGCAACAAAATCCTGAACCGTCTTTCCAAATCCCTGCATTCAAAAAAATCTGCGTACCATCCTTACACATTCGAAAAACTACGTATCTTACGCACTATTTTCAACATAAGCCTGTACAACTGAGTATAAAATATATTGACAAACAAATATTTCCCCCGTGGTGTTCTGGGAAGCTCAGCAAGGGAGCTGTTTGGGAGAGCAGTTTTATCGGAACAATAGATTCGGGATGAATGCCGGATAACAACTCTCGGATCAGGTCGGCTTGGGTCTGACCAGATCGGGTTAGACTGAGTTTGTTTCTTCCCTCTCTTCAGTTGAGACGGCAATATCTTTAGTGCTGCTAGAAAAGCCCGAATACTCCAAAGTTTTACGGCAAGGAAATAGGACGAAATGGTAGAAGTGTACCGATCACGTTGCTGAAAAAAAACATAGCGTGAAAGTTACGGAAAGAAAGCTACATGAAAAATCGTACGAAAATATTATGTGTCATTGTGTTACAGCCCCTTGTGTGTACTCTCCTAATTAGTGCCAAATAATATTCCGTAAAAATTGTTGGTACAGCGACTCTTTAACGTAAAATAAGTCGTACGTATTAAGTATTTCTCGGTGTTGAGTACTGATAACTAATTAGTGTCAAATAATATTCTGTAACAATTGTTGGTACAGCAACTCTTTAAAGTAAAATAAGTCGTACGTATTAAGTATTTCTCGGTGTTGAGTACTGACGAGGATGCAACGTGAGGATGTTAGGCTACATAGAACGAAAAATCTGTTAACGATTTATTTTTTCAGAAGTAACTATAATATTTTTGTCTTTCTTTGAACGAAAATTCATTACACTGTTTATTCCTTTCAGTTGTAACTATATTATTTTGTCTTTCTTTGAACGAAATGTCAATGTATAATATATTTATTTCATACAGACCTAGTCATATCAATTTTTTTTATGTTGTAGCCTGAATCTGAAAATCATCAGAAATCAAGCGTAAGCTCTCTAATGCTGAACTTATTTTTCTAATATAGCAGAATTTGACGGTGAATTCAACCTTCGTCCACTCCTGAAAAAATGCTAAATGCATTGCACAGAGAGCAGTAGCGTTTATCAACTTAGCATCACTGAAACTTCACTTTAACTTTCTTTAATTGTAAACATGGCGCAGCTATTGATAGAGCCAAGATCCCTTGGTTGAAATGAAAAGCGAACAGGAAAAATGAAAACCACGATCTCCAGCGGCGATGATCTCAGAACAGGACAATATAATGCAATATTATACACTAACAGCCGTTGTGTGTTCATTTGCGAGCGTGTGTGTTCAGATCTAGATGGAGAAATAGCTATGATTTTTGCTAGAAGCGTTTCTGTAATATTTTCATTTTTTCATTATTGATGAACATTATAGAACATTTTCGAATGCCGTCATTTCTGACCGAGTGTACTGGACACTAGTGCTAGCTAAATATTCATAATGATATCCAAACATGAATATGCTTCAGCTTTTAACTTCTGACGGAAGATGGGGGTCAACTTTAGGCAAGCTGTAGCTGAGCAAACAGCCAGAGAATTTTCACGCCCTGTCATTTGACGCACGGTGCCAAAATTCATCAGAAGAAATCCAACCGGCGTTAATTCTTCAATATTGGGGCAAATGACTTGAACAATGGGACAAAGGACTTGAACATTGGGGTAAATGTCCATCAACCCGAATTTCAAATCAATCAAAATAGGAAAAAATTTCAAGCTGTATGCTGAACATGCTGTACTATAATGTCCATGTTATGGATCTACGAAAAGGAGCAAATTTCTAATGGTCGTTGTAGCACTGGAGTCATCCATCCTCCGCTGTTTAAATCAATACCTTTTTCAAATTTCGGTGGTTGTTACTCAAAAATCTTACTCAACTCAATTTCAAATGAACAGTGAACTTTTAGATGACTTTTCTTATTCTGGATCAAAGATTTTTGAAGAAAACGTATTCGCTAACGACCGATCAACTACTATTTTGGCTTTTTGAAAGAAATAGAAGAGAAAGTTGAGTCGCACGTTTGCATGATTTGGTTGTTCCGCACCACAGCTACCGCATTCGAATGGAATTCAAATGCACTCGAGCGATGATGTTTATTAATGTCAGTCATTTTGAACAGGCTTCTTTTAATACACGCTCCGTTTGATTTCTCAAAATTTTTGCAGTTGTCAAATTTATCACATAGAAACACATCAATCGTGAAATATGCTTCTAACGAGCTCATAAAAATTTATTATGTTAACTCAGATGAAATTTTCACCACATCTCAGACGAAGAGTATTGCACATTTCCTCACCGGGTTGTAGTTAGAAAAGAAATGTAGGAAATTTCCCTACAATTACTCTTCGATAAAATCAAAGATGGAAATACTCTGATTATTTGAAAATTCACGTAGAAAGCCACTCGTAAAATAAGACTTCGTTTTCCCATTTGGATTTTATTTTTGTCTGCAACCGAAGCTGGGTTTGCCTCCCGATCGCAGGGGCATTACTTAACGGAGAAATCGAGCGAAACTTCTCTAATGATTTTCTTGGAACCATCATTTTTTCAAGCGCTGATCCAAGTCGTGATTCTGCCCGAGTGAAATACAGCACACCTACAGCGTATTTCCCGCTCTACTTTTTCAGGAGATTGAATCACAGCCGATTTTTTTAACATCGACACTTAAAGCGTGTCGAATTTTTCCCTAATCCGATCGGCCAAAACGAAATTCACATGTTCCATTGATTCAAATTAGTTCCTAGAGGTGAATTGTGGGTTTTACATGTAATGGTATCCTTATTTATGTTTTCTTGACTTTAATTCGAGAATCGTTATTTTATCACTGACGAGTCATCCTTTTGAACTATTCAACCGTTACCGATTCTTTGGGACCTAATGGATTTCTTTAACGTCATAATCAAGGCATTTTAAAATTAATGATATAGTAGTAGCCACTCAATTAAACCCAATTCACGACTAGGCCGGATCAGGGACAAACAAACAGTTTCAATTTACCGGAGCACAAGTAGCTTTCTCGCATCTTTGACATTTCTGTTCAAAAACTGTTTCTCACAACCAGTATTGTTAAGCAAAATTTTATTCTTATTACACGTAAATTGATAATTCAATACAAGTATCCAGAAACCTTTTTAGATTTCATTTCCACTTTCACTTTTCTGTTCTCTGTATATTCTCATGAGGCCTACACATACTCATCACTCTGTGCAATAAAATAAGGTTTGTTGACTCCTTTAATTCGCTTTATTCGGAATATTTATTCGTCCCCAGTCTCACCGTGTAAGATGGCATATTTCTATTTTGGACAAACCAACTATATGATTTTCAATGCATTATTATTATGAAGTAAAATCCCTACTCTCGGATCTAGAATGCACGTAATTTCTACAGTAGCCCTCGTGATTTGTTACATTACGCCCGGCAAGTCTACTTCCCCACGTCCAGTACCATGCCACGGTAGAGGAAACAAGTTGGGGTCATATCTATGGGAGAAAATACCCCTCCTCTTGTTTGGCTAGCCAATAGAAAGGCTTTATTTCAAACTAACTCTATGATGTTACCAAAACGCAGTGTCGTTAGGCCAATAGTGGAGCCAGATTTGGGGGTAGCAGTGCTATCAGAAGCAATATGAGCGCTGCTATTGGTTCGTTGCCGTGACGTCAGCAAAACAACACCGTCAATGAAAAAAGACTGGTTTGAACCTACCTTATTTCCTCTACCGTGATGCATACTAACTTAACACGCAGCCATACAAAGCCCTGACGGGTAGTTAACTTTCACCACCCTCAAATTATTTACAAAAAAAAACCTCCAACACTTGCATCATATGCGTAAAGCGCATCTTCTTCAGTTCCCTATCTACCTTTTCCGTTTCACCTCTTCTCTTCCCGACACACTCTGTGTCAAACTCTCTTTCTGACTTTCCTATAAACGTCGTTCGTTTGAATTACGCCCTGAAAATGATTTCCGCTGAGATTATCAAAAGTTTGGCCACAAAAATAAGTCCAATTAAAATTTGAAAATTTGCAATTTAAATGGAATGTGTAACGTCTTGTCCTCGACCATCTGAGCGCAACCACGTAAACTGGATACCTGACCTCTACATAATGACTTAACATCCCTTATTTTTAAAACGTAATTCATTCAAATGGATTGGAATCCAATGGAAAGGAGTCCCATCTGTAAAATGAAGGAATCAATAATAAGGGAAGGGGACATTGTTGCATTTTAAGACAGTCTCCAAAAACAGTTTGCACGAACAAACTTAAGCTCGAAACTCAAAACTTAGGCAGGCATTTTTTTACGCCTTGCTCGCATTTTAATTCACATTGTTTTCCTAGCAATTTTTGCTTAGCATTATTTCAGCGTCTTTATTCATTCTGCACGTATCTTATCAGCATCTTTGCTAACGTTGACGTCAACTTTTCAATACAACATTTTTCACTGGACGGATGGTTTATATTTAGTCATGGATCTTTGTTCGCCATTCCTTAACGTACAGTACTTTATTTTAGCCCGCCCCCGTTTTTATACGTTGAAAATACACATTCCACTTCCCTACCTATGAAATTATTTAATGTTTTTTACATGTTAACAATGAAATTATTCACGAATGATGCATTTTAAAGCTGCTAACTTCCTAAATTTATATTTTGTTTTAGATTTTCATCCATCTACACTCCGTCCTCCAAATATCAATTCCATTTACCTTCGTTTCCCGTTGATCCTTCCTTCTTATTTGTCAACACTGGAATAATTAAACCTTGTCTACCTCCATTTATAGTTGTCATGTTTTTTCAGAACCCTTACTTACTTCAGTTTTTTCTTTCCCGCCATGATGTTTCTAACGCCCACTTTACCACGGCCTCAACATACCGTTCACTCCCCTCGCATCACCCTCATTCCCCTCACCTCACCCCACTCCTCTCACCTCACTTCACTCGCCCCACTTCCCTCACCCCCCTCCCCTCACCCCACTTCCTTCACCCCACTCCACTTCCCTCACCCCTCACCCCACACCCCACTTGTCACCCCACCGAGCGGCGCTATGGCGGCGTCATCACACCTCAGGTCGCGCGCTGCCAAGCGGACGTCGTTAGCACATCACACACACTTACCAGCTGCGCGTGGCATCGCCGCTTGCAGTTTGGTGAACTTGGTGCTCAATGTGAAGGACTGTTGGGATGTGTGAGAAGTGAGGCCATGGGATTGGTATTGAAAAGACTATAAATGGTAGGTCTTTGGAGGGAGTCTGTGGAATTATATAGGGGACTCACTTGTAATGATGGGATTATCGTGTATATACGTTGGAGAAAATCTAAATTTAACCTGGTGTAGAGCCGAGAGACTGTTGTGAAGATGGAACTTACTTAGGAAAGTGAAGCAAGTTGGAAAAAAGTGGTATGTTGTAATGTATAATTTTTTTAACGGTTTGAACGCTGCTGTGAACTTTGTGCCTGGTGAGATCAAACTTGAATATAACCACAAAATGATAGTAAAAATGCTCTCTGGAGAAATGATCTAATTCCTTACCTGAATTATAATTAATAACCTCCATATTAATTCTCTTTGAATAGGGTATAAATTTACTGCGTTTTTCATTTTTTAGGTTAAGAAAATTTGTAACAGAAATTACGAATTGAAACCACTTGCGTTTGAATTTGAAAAAGCGGGGAAACGATAGAATACACTGAGTCGACGCTTTAGGATCCCATCCATTTTGTATCCTTTGTAACTTTTCTACTTGTTTACCAGCGGCGACGCAACAGGTTTTCTTATGCTTGTGTAACAATTCCGACTCAAAATTACTATCATCAAAAATTTCTGTAAACTGTCAAAACGAGCAGATTCCTATGTAGCCTTGAGTTCTTTTTTCGTAAAGATTCTGCAAAAAAAAATCACTGCCATGTCGAATAAATTAACAGTTCAAGCATTGCTCTGTTTGTAAACGATTTTTCTTTCAATTAGTATTTCTTGCATAATAAATGATGCACACATAGTCTCTGTGTTTTTGATTAAAACTGCATATGTAACATTGTAATACCTGCCCATCAAGTAAGTGTAGTGTAAAAGTTGTAAAAGAACTCACGTTACTCGACGCTCAAGAATTGAGCTTCATAAAATTATTTTATGCTGGGAATTACAGTTCGGAGACTTGATCATCTGAGATAAAAATTTCCGGTTCATTTAGAGCATGCATGACAGCACTATAGCAAAAATCGGCAAAAATGAATACTCAAATTATAGCCATGTCGTTTCCATCGTGAACAATTCAATTAGATATGACAGGCTGAAGAATTCATTCTGTCAGCAAAAATTACGCCCCCTTTAACTAAATAATTCTTACCATCTCAGGTCCCCCAATATTTCCCCCGAAATATTCGTATTTTCAGAAGTATTATTGGCTGGAGCAGACATCTTTATGGTAAAGCATTGTTTTTGCTCGCAGGAACTGAACTACTGTAAAACTCTGATTCAATTCATGATCCAGTAATTGGCAGATGACAGCTATGACGTGCAGCAGGTAAAAATCAGCGATGCCATTAACATCCTATGTGACACGGAAGCGCACAAAATTATTATTAATTTCGCCGCGTAGATATGAGATAAAAACGTGCAAACTTTGAATAATAATAGCTCAGATAGCTCTAAAATTGGCGCCCATTCCTTTTTCATATTAGTATGGAGATTGATGAGTGCTTTGTTGCTTGATGGTTTAATTACCAGCTTGCTTGATTTCTTGGCGTTTTTTTAAGCTTTCGTGTTTGCATAGCTTACGTGTTCTTCCTTTCCAGAATTAGATTTCTTGCAATTATAGCCAGAAAGGGGAATGAAGTAAAAAACTCGACATGAAGTCTCAACAACGCCACACATTTTGAAGATGATAGCTTAGCACTAAAACATAACAGCAAATTCCTGTTCATTGAGTTAAAATTCATTTTTACCAATCTACCCGTACCATTCAAAACGACGGCATTACTTGTACGCTCTAACGACGTGACTTCTTCGGTTATTTCAGCCAAGTAGAAAATTATTTATTCGCCATTAGTCGTTCAGATATTGATGAGAAAGGTTGCTTTGTAATCAGCAAGTTCTTTGAAAACCTATGTTCAATGAACCACGTCAGTAATTTACCGAAGTTCGTAATTGTAGAATGAAATTACAAGTAAGATTACGTCGGCGTAATTCTTTTCCTGAATATCGCTAAAGACTGATGGTGCACTCGTGCATCCTACTCATGCGAGTCGGTAAAGCAAGTAAGCCTCAATATCTCTTCGAAGCAAAACTGGGGGATCGGGAATCTGAGCTGCGGACCTGAGATAGGTAGATTAGATCTATGTTCGAAATGAATAAACAAATGCGCAACTGCGTTTTTATGCAGTATAAATCAAAATATTTGCTTCGTATCAGCTCCAGAAAGATATTGACTCACGGAATATTAGGGAGGTTTTGATACTTGTTTCAGATTTGCGCTTAGGTCACATTTTAGGTTGTTTTAGATATTAATGAACAACTCATGCTATTTTAAGTTTCCAAACCTAATAAAACTATTTCCGTCTCATAAACAATCAATGCAAGAATTTTATTTAAAACCAGAGTCCAGGAAAGAATTATAGCACAAACTTGAAAACACCCCGTCATCTTTGACGGGGCGGGTACACTAGTATGATAGATGCTCAAGCAAGTCCGGAAAACTACCCAGGCCTTGATGCATTGTGTGCCTCCGAGTTTGTTTTTCCTTTGCAAAGAGACGAGGCGAACGCATGGACACAGCAGCTGATGTCGAAGTAACTTGGAGCTGCCGCAGAAAATTTCTTGCCGCGGACATTGACGTATGACAGAGAGGGAGCGAGGCAGAACAGCGGGAGGTCTATGGCCACCGCACCGAGGTGACACGGGAGTGTCGACGAAAATTACTCCATTTATTAGGATGGAGTTGTAGAATGTTCCCGAGAACATGCGAATGCAGGGAGAACGTGTAAAATCAGAATAAGTGTGTAAGTGTAAAGAATTCTCAATAGAACAGTTATTGTAACCGTTTAGTACGTTAATTTTATTGAATTTACCCGTACATATATTTTGAATTTTAGATTAGATGGGTTTGCTTAAGACACCCTAACCACAACTGCGGTGTTCTAAAAAAAGGAAGCTTGAAGGCGTCATTTGGGAGGGAGCAAAGCGAACTATGACAAAGTGCAAATTTGACCACGATTTTCCTACACCGGCAGTCATAGAAACAGCAAGATAAGAAGTTTGTTCATGAAACAAGATAGAAGTTGAAAAATAGTAGAGCAGTGAAGCGAAAAAAAGATAGTCCGTAACAGGAAAAAAATTCTACTTCAACAAGAAGAAAGCTGATGTATCATTTAACTCGAGGTAGACCACTCATGTTCCCCTGAAAGCGCTAATTCCCACGAATAGTAGAGTCACGCACCTATGAGGGAACATAATTTAAATTTTATTCGTGTATTTTACTCCCCGTGGTGCTTCAAAAGACGTTACCTAAATTAAGACGGAATTTATAGAATGTTGACGATTTCAAATTCATGTCAGTGCAACAATATTTCTATTTGAATTGCTAAATTGACAGAGTTTTTAACGTTAAAATCAATATTCTCCGTTCTAGGCATTTCTCCACCAATAAATACACCTATCCTTATTACAAACATGATTTAAGTACCATATTCAAATCAGGAGGACGAAGAACCCGTATCACAGATACGCTCATGACCTCAGGCAGTTACCATTTTCTCGCGTACAGCCTTCAAATCTTGCGTCTCGCACGTGATGCATGTACCTGTGACACACGCTTCACCATTCCTTGAGTATATGTACAGTATTTAAGTTACAATTATAACTCTGATAGACATATTCGTTGTGTGTTAAGATATGTATGAAGAAAATTCGGGAGGTAGGAATTGCTGTTGGATACAATAACAATCTGATTAAATGATTTCGTGTTCAATTGAACTTTTTCAAATCCTATAATGTTTTGCACTAGTAGATTGTCAGAGATAAGATTGTCAATGGAAGTAAACATAAGTCTCACCATTTTCATAACCACTTGATTATATTGATAGAGAATGAAATTCTAAATACAGACTTTTTTCTTATCACCAATAAATTTTCTTCTTTTCACCTATTTATTGAAATAAATTTCAGTTGTAATGATTGACAACCCTACATGCTTTCGAGAACACATCGCTCAAAAGTACACAGAGCGGCAAATTTCCCTACATTTATCTTTCGCTGGGATCACAATTTCGGAAAGCGATTTGGATTTGCCATGCAGATCCGTTTTATGGAATCGATCCTATAAGAATCGGATGAAATGGACGCTCGAGTGGCGCGAAGAATGGTTTCACCAAAGCTGTAGGATCTCCACCGGAATTCCTATCAATGCATAACAAATTAGAAGGTTTCTACGAGTTAGAATTCGGCCCAACCGAAACGATACAAGTTTTCCGTTTCCCACCAGAGCTTGGGCTTCTGGTGTGAAGCGTAGCTCAGCTTCTGCTCCTTTCACAATTTTTTCATCTGAAATGCAAAGAAGATCGCAGAGGCTCTGCCAGAATCAAAGAGCAAGAACTCGGCTCCTTTCACATTGAATTATTCAATATAATTCTAGCATAAATCCTGAAAGAACTGGCGAGAATTTCAATGACCTCAAAGAAAAAATTATATCCACGACATTAAATGTTGAATTGAGCAGCTGTCTTCAAAATGCGCAGGAGAAATTTTTGTGAAAACTAATTCGACAGATTTTTTCTTGTTACGAATGAGGAAATGAATTCAATTAAGCCTTCACACTTTTTACGTTCAAAACGTGTGCAGTGATCAAGCAATTTTTTACTATTAGCTCATATTTTAAGGTTATATTTAGGCGCATTAGACCATATTTTTTATCGGAGCAGTGTTAGATGCAGGCCTGTGAGCGCCTTGCTCATGTATAAAGAACAGAATGCTCTGAGGCTAGCGCTGTGCTCCTCGCAGCCACTCTTTGTTCACTTTCATCATGAACATCCTCATCGTGGAGCTGTGACTGATTTTAAACTATAATTACAAAATACATCTAAACTTATATTCAATCTAAATAAGCCATAGGATCTCATTTATTCCTCGAAATTCATTATTGTGCCAGTTAAAAACCGGTGCTTCATTTCCAAGGATTTTCTACAGCTCGGCGCAGTGAGACAATTTGATTTGGAGTAGTATATTGCGCCAATAGCACTGGTTGCTGCAAATGCCGCCTATAAATATTTAAAGGCTCGCCCTATAGCCATTCATAGTGCTGAAAGACAAAATAGGTCGACAGTGAGCACTACTCTATAGTAGGGCACTGCTGTTTATTTCCGGTCAGTGGGGTTAACTGACGGAATTACTTGAGTGACGCACAAAGCCACGGTGGTCTTCATTGCTGCATCAACATTACAGCACTGCACTGCAGCAATGCTGCGCCCATTCTGCATAGAAGATTGTTTTAAAAGGACATGCGTAGTATTCTACTTCAGGTAAAATGAGAAAAAATTGTAAATTCGTTTCTTTGATACTGGAAAAGATTTCAATTTAAATTATCAGCTGATGTCAAATTTTGTAGACTCACAATAGGTATAAATGACGCAATAAATTTTCACTTCAAAATTAAACTGCGCCTCATCAAGTTCAAAGATCATATGTAACTGTTCGCAAGCTCTACGCAGTTTCCGGAAACTTTATGACATTGTTTGTTTCTTCTGTAGCGAAATTAAAACTCAAAGTGAAGTTATGAGCTAGTTTAAGCCTCAAAACCGACACAAAAAGGTGTTCCGGAGAGAGAAAAGTGGAAGAAACCATTTATTAAGAGAACGAAGAACCAATGCACAAAATGTTTTCCCACATAAGATCCCTTTCGAGTATAGAAAGAGGAAGTTGTAAAGTAAGTTCAGCTGATAACAAAAAGTTGAAGAAGAAAGTAGTAGGTGCTGAAAAACAGGACAGCAATGAACCGAAAAAATGGTGCGCAGGAAAATAAAAACTTATTCTATTTCAATAAAAAGTAAGGCTTTCCTAACCTTCTGCAAGGAATCTCGTATCTTTTCCCTACGAGCGCTGATCTCCGCGCATAAAATAGTTGTACTCCCTGGAAGCGACACGAAAAAGTGAACTAATTCACAATTGATATTCCCAAAACACCCGCGCCAAACCATTGATCCCCGACACTCGCTAATTACAGATATTTACTTCTGGTATAAAAATATTCAAAGTTTAACGAACTGCCGGTTAATCGATGAAATCATTAATGATGATTGATTAGCAATTCAAACTGATCGATTAATGAAAAACACTTCGTTTCACTCCTCAGCCAAAGCGTAAATTTGAAATTAAGTTGCTGCTTTTCTTTTATACCACGATGGGACAAAACGTCAAATTTCATGCTTTTATTTTACAGCGAATAAATTTTGGAGCATTGAAAATAACACCAAGAAAACTTTTAAGAACTATCATTAAATAACAAAGAGCAATCGCTTGAAAATACTTTATTTCGAGGAAATTCCGGCATTCAATGAGTTAACTAACGCAGGGCAAGGTTTGAAAATTAGCAAATAATTTCAAATTTGCCCTTGGTTTATCATTTTTGTGAACGCATCTAAACACACCTGTTTTGTTGGTGATGGCGCACACCAACTGTGCTGAAAAATACGTGTATTTAAACAAGAGTAATAATTCACACTGCTCCTGTCAGTACCAGCATCTCCTCGGTAAATATTAACTTCAGTCAAGTGAAAGCACTGCTAAATTCATTACTCTAAACCTTTAAAGTCTTCTCTTTGGCTCTTCGCACGCTTCGAATGAAACATCAAATATTCTGAAAAATGAGCACACTTTTGGTTCGAACTGTGATAAAATCAAGGCATTGTTCGGACACGTCATCATGCGTTGAAATTTGGGTTCTTTTGCTCCAAGTTTATCGTGAAAAGCGCATCGGATGAGCTGACAGACCAGCAGTCAATGACCTCTTCATTACTGAACTGATAGCTTCTGTTGCTTTTGATTGATGAGTTTCGCTCACAAGGAAATTTTCAGATTATTTATCTCTGTATTATCATGTTAAGTCAAACAATCGGATTATGTGACAGGAAAGATGTTGTGGCAAAGTGCAGTAATCATTGTAATACGGTCGAGCACTTAAATCGAGTGCTCTCCGTGGCACAGGGGTTAAGGGATCAGCCTTGTATGTTGGAGACGAGGGTTCGTATCCCGGCGCTGGCGCGGAGATTTTCCCCGTTGGGTACAAGGGAAAGCTCAAGCACAATACCCCACTCAACCCAGGGGTCGGAAATGGGTACCGGCTTTACGGGGGAACCGTCATGGTGTCCTATATATAGGGTTAGTTATGAGACATTTGAAAAACCAATGCTTTAGATCATATGTATCAGGCTTGATTGGAAATAAAGCATCCCAAAGATGCCGATGTTTGTTTAAACACTTTGACTGCGACGTGGGCCATATTTGGTCACTGAGGGAGTTTTCATCATTCTGCTGAGGAACCAGAAGTCATATACTCAATTTTTAAAAATACATATCAAAACTAAATGAAAATATGATCCAGTTAATGTTTGTTATTGTCAACATTGCGTACATAGTTGACTTTAAAGTTAAATTGAATATTAAACTTCAGTTGTACCTGCCACTGTCAAAGTTCATTTGTGCTCACGGCTCATTTCTCTCCCTGCTTACATTTAGCGAACCAAATAAATGCTGCAATATAGCATACAAACTCAAACGTACATTACAAGAGGCTGTTTTGTAAGAAGCGCTTCAAAGTCGTGTCTGCATCGCTCAAAAGAAAGAAAATATCTGTAATAAGCCGACATCTTCGGAAAACTCTTCTGATGGAAACTATTGGCAGTTGTCAGGTACATTTCCTTTGATTTTGTGAAGTTTTCAAATCTGACTGAGCAAGTAGTCTAACAAGGGAATATTGTCAGTCAGAAAAGAATGGAATCAGGCATTGAAGATATATTTACATTAGTGTTTGTTTCTCGTTCATTAACTTTACTTCTTAAACTTATTCTTGCGTTCACGGCACATGAACGATAGCTTTCACAACCTTAAGGGTGACTGCACACCAAAAACACGTTGACTGCGATGCGACCCACCCGGTGGGTCTTGCTTTAGTTTTTCCAGCTGCGAAACGACCCATCGATGTCTCATTGGAAAATTTTTTAACTGTATTTTCAAATTAGAGGTATTCAATATATACAGGTAATGTTTGCTATCTGTGAAATTTTTAACAACGTTTGACTTTGAATTTGAGTTGGATATTGAACTTCAGTTTAACGCATCGCAGTTAGAGATATTCACCGCGAAGTGCTCGGACCGTAACTTGATCGCTGACGCTTGCCTGACGCTTATCTGATGCTTATCTGATGCTTATCTGATGCTTATCTGACGCTTATCTGACGCTTGTCTGACGCTTCTCTGATGCTTATCTGATGCTTATCTGAGGCTTATCTGATGCTTATCTGATGCTTATCTGATGCTTGTCTGATGCTTATCTGATGCTTATCTGATGCTTATCTGATGCTTATCTGACGCTTATCTGATGCTTGTCTGATGCTTATCTCATGCTTATCTCATGTTTATCTGATACTTATCTGATGCTTATCTGATGCTTATCTGATGCTTATCTGATGCTTATCTGATGCTTATCTAATGCTTATCTGATGCTTCTCTGATGCTTATCTGATGCTTCTCTGATGCTTATCTGATGCTTATCTAATGCTTATCTGATGCTTATCTGATGCTTATCTGATGCTTATCTCATGCTTATCTGATGCTCATCTCATGCTTATCTTATGCTTAACTGATGCTTCTCTGATGCTTATCTGATGCTTATCTGATGCTTATATGACGCTTGCCTGCTGCTTGTCTGCCGCTTGCCAGACGCTTGCCTGCCGCTTGCCTGACGCTTGCCTGCCGATGGCCTACGCTTGCCTGCCGCTTGCCTGACGCTTGCCTGCCGCTTGCCTGATGCTTGCTTGCCGCTTGCCTGACGCTTGCCTGCCGCCTGCCTGACGCTTGCCTGCCGCTTGCCTGACGCTTGCCTGCCGCTTGCCTGACGCTTGCCTGCCGCTTGCCTGCCGCTTGCCTGACGATTGCCTGCCGCTTGCCTGACGCTTGCCTGCCGCTTGCCTGACGCTTGCCTGACGCTTGCCTGCCGCTTGCCTGCCGCTTGCCTGCCGCTTGCCTGACGCTTGCCTGACGCTTGCCTGCCGCTTACCTGATGCTTGCCTGACGCTTGCCTGACGCTTGCCTGCCGCTTGCCTGACGCTTGCCTGCCGCTTGCCTGCCGCTTGCCTGACGCTTGCCTGACGCTTGCCTGCCGCTTGCCTGACGCTTGCCTGCCGCTTGCCTGACGCTTGCCTGACGCTTGCCTGCCGCTTGCCTGCCGCTTGCCTGACGCTTGCCTGCCGCTTGCCTGACGCTTGCCTGACGCTTGCCTGACGCTTGCCTGCCGCTTGCCTGACGCTTGTCTGCCGTTTGCCAGACGCTTGCCTGCCGCTTGCCTGACGCTTGCCTGCCGCTTGCCAGACGCTTGCCTGCCGCTTGCCTGACGCTTGCCTGCCGCTTGCCTGACGCTTGCCTGCCGCTTGCCTGACGCTTGCCTGCCGCTTGCCTGCCGCTTGCATGCCGCTTGCCTGACGCTTGCCTTCCGCTTGCATGCCGTTTTCCAGACGCTTGCCTGCCGCTTGCCAGACGCTTGCCTGCCGCTTGCTTGCCGCTTGCCTGACGCTTGCCTGCCGCTTGCATGCCGCTTGCCTGACGCTTGCCTGCCGCTTGCCAGACGCTTGCCTGCCGCTTGCATGCCGCTTGCCTGACGCTTGCCTTCCGCTTGCATGCCGTTTGCCAGACGCTTGCCTGCCGCTTGCCTTCCGCTTGCATGCCGTTTGCCAGACGCTTGCCTGCCGCTTGCCAGACGCTTGCCTGCCGCTTGCCTGACGCTTGCCTGACGCTTGCCTGCCGCTTGCATGTCGCTTGCCTGACGCTTGCCTTCCGCTTGCATGCCGTTTGCCAGACGCTTGCCTGCCGCTTGCCAGACGCTTATCTGCCGCTTGCATGCCGCTTGCCTGACGCTTGCCTGCCGCTTGCATGCCGCTTGCCTGACGCTTGCAAGCCGCTTGCCAGACGCTTGCCTGACGCTTGCATGCCGCTTGCCAGACGCTTGCCTGCCGCTTGCCTGACGCTTGCCTGCCGCTTGCCAGACGCTTATCTGCCACTTGCATGCCGCTTGCCTGACGCTTGCCTGCCGCTTGCATGCCGCTTGCCTGACGCTTGCAAGCCGCTTGCCAGACGCTTGCCTGCCGCTTGCCTGCCGCTTGCCTGATGCTTGCCTGCCGCTTGCCTGCCGCTTGCCAGACGCTTATCTGCCGCTTGCATGCCGCTTGCCTGCCGCTTGCCTGACGCTTGCCTTCCGCTTGCCTGACGCTTGCATGCCGCTTGCCAGACGCTTGCCTGCCGCTTGCCTGATGCTTGCCTGCCGCTTGCCTGGCGCTTGCCTGACGCTTGCCTGACGCTTGCCTGCCGCTTGCCTGCCGCTTGCCTGACGCTTGCCTGCCGCTTGCCTGACGCTTGCATGCCGTTTGCCAGACGCTTGCCTGCCGCTTGCCTGACGCTTGCCTGCCGCTTGCCTGCCGCTTGCCAGACGCTTGCCTGCCGCTTGCCTGACGCTTGCCTGCCGCTTGCCTGCCGCTTGCCTGCCGCTTGCCTGACGCTTGCCTGGCGCTTCCATGACGCTTGCCTGACGCTTGCCTGCCGCTTGCCTGCCGCTTGCCTGATGCTTGCCTGCCGCTTGCCTGCCGCTTGCCAGACGCTTATCTGCCGCTTGCATGCCGCTTGCCTGCCGCTTGCCTGACGCTTGCCTTCCGCTTGCCTGACGCTTGCATGCCGCTTGCCAGACGCTTGCCTGCCGCTTGCCTGATGCTTGCCTGCCGCTTGCCTGGCGCTTGCCTGACGCTTGCCTGACGCTTGCCTGCCGCTTGCCTGCCGCTTGCCTGACGCTTGCCTGCCGCTTGCCTGACGCTTGCATGCCGTTTGCCAGACGCTTGCCTGCCGCTTGCCTGACGCTTGCCTGCCGCTTGCCTGCCGCTTGCCAGACGCTTGCCTGCCGCTTGCCTGACGCTTGCCTGCCGCTTGCCTGCCGCTTGCCTGCCGCTTGCCTGACGCTTGCCTGGCGCTTCCATGACGCTTGCCTGACGCTTGCCTGCCGCTTGCCAGACGCTTGCCTAACGCTTGTCTGACGCTTGCCTGACGCTTGCCTGCAGTCGTAAGGGCAGAATCGCGCGGCAGAATTTCATTCGGAGTCACTATCCAAATTCCTGCCCAACGAGATAGGCTTTGTAAAATTCATGAAACAACATTCAGCAACTAATGTCTACTTTCTCTAAAAAAAAGATAAATTTTAGGATGAAAAAATGCTAAATTTTAGGTTTGTACGGTAAGTTCCTTCTGTAACATTGCTGTTCTTGAATTGCGTTGTACACACAGAATAAGCCAACGATCTGTACCGAAGAAAACCTAAGACAAAAAACATAAAATATAACTTAGTATCCTCACCGTGAAGGGAAATGACTGGAGAGCAATTCTTCACCGTACAACCAAGGATTAGTATTCGTTCAAAATAAAAATAAATGTCCATGCTTCAAAAGCTGTGAGAAACAGTTCGAGGGTAGCTTCTCCAGTTCAACACTGTGCTCGTGTCTACAGACAAAAGCGATGTTTAAGCCATCGTCAAACGACGGCTGAATGAGAAATCTCTTCGATCGCCGGAACAAAATTCAATTTCATGTCTCTGTGGATGTGCAGGGAAGCGAGCTCGTATCTGAGGAGTTTACTCCATCGTAAACAACATGCGGGCCTCGAAACCCTCGAGACTTGAATGTACTGAGGCGCGCTCTGGTGCTACTGAAGTCACAAGAAAATGATGAAGAAACCAAAAAGCGCTCTTGTTACTTTTTTGCCGCTGCAATGTGGGCGTATCCAGAATACTTGATGGGTGTGCTTCTGATGTTGCCAGAAATGGTTTTGCGAGAGTTCTTGAGAAAATTCTGTTCTGTTCTTACCTAATCTCTGAGAGCGTGGCCAGACTCCAAGATTAATATTCTTTGAAATACTTCTTATTACTACTACGAACGAAGACCTCGTATTTATTCGAGGATAATCATGCAGTGTATTAGGAGCATTCAGCAAACAAAATGAAAAGGTTATTTAATCGTCGTCAAATTTTCAGTTTCAAATCAGTACCAAGATGGCGTGTTAAGTTCTCGTATACAACAAGTTAAAGCTTAGACTGTTGAACCTGTTCGCAAAATTACAGAGCAAAGCTTAATGCATAATTTTCAGTGAGTTGTCAAGTTCGTGAGTCGTTTCTGATGCATGTTTTATTTTTAAGTATTATTTTCACTTTTATCTAAGCAATCTCATTCCATTGCAGCCATTTTCTATTTATTCGGGTGTTCGTATGTGTATTTCCATCTGTCGTGTCATGATTTTGGTGTCACGTAGAGAAATTATGAGCATCTTGGGAACACTATTTGACTTGGTGTGAACAACTTTTTCTGTATTTATGATTAATGCTAAAGTAATTAAGAATGGTGGTGAGAACGTCTGAAGTAAGAATAGTTGAAAATTGAAATAGAACTTATTTACGGGTAAGATTCATGGTTATTCTGGTTCAACTGCTTTGCTTCAAAGAGATACTTAATTTTTCTCCCGTTTCACAGTGTCCTCACGAGTAGAGGTCACAGACATGTACACTGTTGGATGATTAGAGCTGATTAAACGATCCGAGAAACAGGTGTGATCAGAAAATAAAATTGCTATACAAATTCTGCACTAATAATAAAATCATTTATAGGGTTTAAAAGTGTTAATTTTGTGAAAATTGGCTAATTGCATTTAAAGATATCGTGTTCGTTTAAATAGCTCAAAAAGAACTCAATATTTTTCACGCAAGAACTCTGTATAAAACTCACGTCGTCGGGGCATGAAATCGATGCTGTCTGACGAGTGCTGTGATAGAGCCCCGGGAGTAATGTGCTGTGATAGAGTGTTGTGAGACTAATGTGCTGTGAGAATAATGTGCTGCGCAAGAGTGCTGTGAGACTAATGTGCTGCGATAGAGTGCTGTGAGACTAATGTGCTGTGAGACTAATGTGCTGTGATAGAGTGCTGTGAGGCTAATGTGCTGTGATAGAGTGCTGTGAGACTAATGTGCTGCGATAGATTTCTGTGAGACTAATGTCCTGCGATAGAGTGCTGTGAGACTAATGTGCTGTGATAGAGTGCTGTGAGGCTAATGTGCTGCGATAGAGTGCTGTGAGGCTAATGTGCTGCGATAGAGTGCTGTGAGACTAATGTGCTGTGATAGAGTGCTGTGAGGCTAATGTGCTGAGAGACTAATATGCTGTGATAGAGTGCTGTGAGGCTAATGTGCTGTGATAGAGTGCTGTGATAGAGTGCTGTGAGAGAGTGCTGTGAGAATGTATAGTGAGAGAGTGCAGGGAGAGAGTGCTGTGAGAGAGTGTTGTAAGAGAGAGCAGGGAGAGAGTGCTGTGAGAGAGTGTTGTAAGAGAGCGCGGGGGAGAGAGTGCTGTGACAGAGTGTTGTAAGAGAGAGCAGGGAGAGAGTGCTGTGAGAGAGTGTTGTAAGAGAGAGCGGGGAGAGAGTGCTGTGAGAGAGTGCCGAGATAGAGTGCTGTGATAGACTGCTGTGAGAGGGTGCTGTAAGAGAGTACAGTGATAGAGTGCAGGGAGAGAGTGCTGTGAGAGAGTGCCGAGAGATAGTTAAGGTTTCACAAAACGTGATGCAGAATGAGTTGGAAGATTATCTCAGTCTGAAATTCCGCTTTCAGTATTACACTGAAATAAGCACTTTTTCAAAATAGGACATGCGAAAGCCATTATAGTTGACAAATCTAAGTTTATTGATTTAATTGAATTAATTGGCAGGGATGTGTGCGTTATTCATTAGCAATCATTGAGAAGCACATTAATTTTTGAAACATAAAGTTTAAGTTGGTGAGTAGCCATGAAGTAAATATTGAGAGCCATTTTCTTGAGATAAATTCGGAATTTCTACGATCGTTCGTACAGTCAAACATAACCTGTCTCAACGTCTCAAAACAGCTCGTCAAAGAGTTTCTATTCAGTTTCTAAATACAAAATTCGTTCCTTCAACAAACAAGTAACTAATAACACTGATTATTTTATGTAAGTTTCGCATAAATATCGACCTTACGACACGTGATGGTTATCCTTTTATACCCTAACCATCCGTCATGCTATGCAGCAACGCTACAGACACGACACATGGCCTGCACCATCAGATTCACCTGCACCCGGTGGCTGTGTAACGAACACCGAATTATTTGAAAAAAAATAAAAGAGCGCGGGAGTGTCATTTATTGTTTCTTTTTGTAGGAGGATAAAATGCTTTATAGTTTTATTTCGTATTTGCATCCCCAAAGGAATAATTTTTATTTCTTTTTCTTAATGAGAAAAAGCATGGGAGTTTCGTTTTTGCTTCATTTTCTTTAAAGGACAAAGCTGAGCCCATCATTTTTCGTTTCGTCTCTAAGAATAAAAAGTGCGGTACCTTATTCCATATGTGTGAGTTAGAGTTCTTTTGAAAAATGAAATTTGGGAATTTCAATTTGATCGTCTTGCAACCACAACTTGAGTTGATGCACCTTATGGATCAAACTTCACATCTCTGTTGGAATCGTGAGGAACTTTCTTGAGTTGACTTTTATTACGTGTATCTTAGAGAACAGACATTCAAGGCATCATAAGTAATTAGGTATTCGCTGCACTTAAATATAGCAGTTTTAAAAGAAAATGAGCTAACTGTCTAACTCTTCCTCAAAAAAAATTGAGAATTCATTTTTCAGAAATCTGATCATACATGATCGAAAATTTAGATCTAAAATTTTCATCATTTTTCTACAATACTTTCACCAGATACGTGTGCCGCCAAAACATCCCTCAGCGTAGCATGTGTTTTTTAAAAACTATGTTGCTTTAAAGAAAACCTTTTTATTCCATCAGATGTGCTCACTGATCCCAGTTCGATTTAAATTTCTCTTTACATCAGTCTTAGACGAGTAAGGCTTCAACGAGCTGACCTCTATCTAAGAGTTTGTTCCATTAGAAAAAATTCAAAAATCCGCGCTGTGTGATTCACCACTGTGCTAATTTAAGGTTGCAAAAAACAGCAAATTGTTTCCTCGGTTTTATTAATATTTTTGAAGCTCTAACGAAAAACTGGAGACAGAACTCATCTATCTAATGCCAAAATTACTGGTGATGTGGCAGTGTATGTAGTTTGGGTAATCACAGCCGCAATGCATGCAACACTGGCGAACACATTTCAATCACTGCCGCAACACCGGCAACACTGACGAACGCATAACAAACACTGCAGCAATACATGCGACAGCTTTGGTTCTCACAATCGCATCACAACAATGAGAAAAATATTAGTAGAGAAAGGAAATTATTCGTAGTCAACTGCGACTTAATTCGAACACTGAACACAGTCACTTCTAACCAACCGTTTCACGGATTGACTTCAGAGCCCTTGGTAACTCATTCAAATCATCCCTTAACATCGAACGCCAACGATGGTTGCCAAGAACTATTAGAACAACGGATAGTTCTATCTGTTTTTGCTTCACCGTGTTTTTTGTGATTTAGGTATACCTACATTCTTATTTACCAACTCACCTGATTCTTCCACAAGAATTCTCCAACACAGTAAGTATTTCTTTTGAAGACGATGGATAGAAGAACCTGCGTAAACATAAGTACCCTGTTCCTCACTTCATTTTGTGAAATATGAATTAATGTTGCCATTTGGAGTCGTTTATCCAGACTTAATATCTCATGAAAGGAAAGGGGCGCGTGATACACGCCCACAAACGCACAAGGCTCATCGGTGTCACAGTGTAAAGCTGCGTTTGAAGTCACAGACAGTGAGGAATCGAAGTGAGCTCTCTGATGCATTCAGAAGCCCCGCGGTTTTAGCTCGATTGCCTCAGCTTTGAAACACAGGATCAGCTCAATGCGCCGTGATTACAAAGGCTTCATTGTGCGCAAAAACACGCCAAGGAACTCTGTGCTAAAAATGAGAGAAACATTATTCTTGTATTAAATCTCGCCGGGAAACTTTCTACTTTTCAAATTCACATATGAAGTGTTCTAGGCAGCATTAATTTGAATGTGTGTTCAAAGAATTTTGTTTTTTGGAAAAAAATTGTGTGTTTGAATGAATCATGAAACTTTAGAGACTCAGTCAAACGGTAAACAAAGAAAATAATGTTAATTTAATAACCAAAGTAAATACATAAACTTGGTCAACTGGAAACTAGGCCAATTTAGCATAAGCTAGAGAGATGCGGAATTTATTGACATTTGCTTTCTTATGGTCAGTTTTAATATTTCAGGAACAGAAAAAAAGTAGCTATTTGCATGAGAATGAAGATAAAACGGGGCAAAATTTGACATTACTCTCATGAAGTAAGAATCATGGAAGAATCTAAGCCCCTGACGATATCTCACACTACTGAAGTCAACAACGAATTTCAATATTTCAATACAGTTGCAGATGCCGAGGGTCCGAAGACTGGAGAGCATCAAGGGACCGTGGTGACTTCTGGGCTTCTCATATCGACGGAAATTGAACAAGGGCTTACTTTCAGAAAATCTGTATTCTTGGTAAAGACGACAGATTGGACACTCAACTTCATGAAACTGAGTTTTATGAATTAAAATTCCTTGTTAATGAAGTTGTCCCGTTGTCAAATTTCAAGCTATGGACAATTTATTCCCCTTGCTGAAGAAATCACAAATTTAATTTTTTACTAACGCATTGTTTATTGTCATTCATTTAATTCTCTTACAATCGTCACCCGCATTGAGCAATGCCTGATAATTATTATAGAAACTTAAATTCACTCATTTTGCATCAACTAATATCATGTAAGAGTATATAGAGTTCATTCTCATTCAGTTTAAGAGTTCAATTTTATTTAAGGGAACGAAAAAACATCTAATAATAAAAGACAACACAAGAGGTGAATTTATACATTTTGAGTAAAAGACGTCATATGTTGCCGATGTTTGTGACGATGTCAAAATATCCTTAAGATGATCATCTGTTTTATTTAATCGTCGGCTGCAATTCAAGAGGTGTGATCAAAAACTATTATGACAACAACGATGGCGACAGAGCTAAAACACGCAGAGTTCAGCCTATTAGCTCAGGCTGATCTTTGTCCCAGCTGTACACGCGCTCCAAGTTCGTAAGCCCAAATCCCCTCCGCTCTTGACAGAAGCTCCTGGTAGGAACGTCACCAGCGTGAGGTCGGTGCGTTAACCGACTCAGAAAGTTAAACGGAAAATTTTTCGAAAGTTTACCAAAATTTTATGAAAAATGAAAACTTTCTGAAAACGGTCATAGCGATTAAGACTCATAAGACTCACACGACACTGAACTCATTGATGAAAAGATAATATGAAATGCTGGCATTGTAGGAGGGAATCCAAATTAAATGGTAAAATATAATGGTGCGATACAGTGAAACTCTTGATAATTTCCACTCATGTACTCTTGCATCCAAACTACCCAGAATTTTAACTCCATGCTACTACTCTATCCAATGTATTTTTTTTCGAGGAAGAAATTGCTGATCCTTTTCATCATAGGTCTATGGCGATGATCCTGAAACCAAAGCTCAGTCTCCACAAAGGAAGACCCCAATATCTCAGAGATCAAAGAAAACTCCGAATAAGGCGAATAATTGTGAAGAGACTGGTGACCGTTTTTGCGACTTCAAGGGGATTGATCATCATGAGGATGCTCCACTGGGTCGACAGTAAACAGAGTCCCGCTGCAACGTTCCGCGGCGTTTGCACAGTGCCGTTCGTCTCAAAACGCCAACATTGTTCGTCAGAAAGGCCGCATTCTGCAGTCAAATCCCACCTAAAAGGAAGAGGATTTGACGCGTTGAGGACATCCGAGTGAATACGACGAAGCAGCTGCAGAGTGCTTCAGAAAACGAGTAGCAGGAATGCTTCCATCAACAGAAACACCGCAGCATTAGTGCGTGGCTTCCTAAGGGGAGCACTTTGAAAGAGTTGAAATGCCAAATTTGAACATGGTGTATTTTTGGTAACTTAGCTTCAATACTGATACATTTTGACTGCATCTTGTATTTTCGAAAGAGACACTGTTCTCTCATGTATACATTTCAAAGCAAGATGGATGCTATATTATTTGGAGTTTGAAGAACAGAAAACTTTGAAGACAATACCAGCGTTTTTGGCCCAGATCAATGTTTTTCGCGGTGTTTCTCACTGATCTTTCGCTGTTGAAATCTTTCATTTGGTGCTACCCAAAGAATCACTGGCCTTAATCACGTACAAAATATTAACTCTCCTCATCTGGTGCTTCCTGTGATGGTTTCTAACAACCTGCTGCACCCCAGATGCCATAAATAAAGGTTTCAAGGGACGCTTCAAAACAGGTCAAACTATGTAGGCCAGTCATCGCCAAGACAGCTTTTACTTGATACTTTTTGCCTAAATAAATTACCACAACCTTGTTCCTGATGTTGAATATTGAATCTGAACGTCAACAATATTCATTTGAAACTTTGAAAAGTATTTGACTTTGTAAAAGGCATTGTAAAATAAACGTTCCTAAAACCTTTTCTAACAACGTTCCTTCAGGAACGTAGCTATCAGAAGCTATCTAGCTTCTGAGAATGATGCTTTACTCTGATCCCCTGAGCTAAGTGATCTGGCGGTGATGAAATGTTCTCGTGAATTTGCATCGTGCGTTCTACGAAACATTCGATTCTGACTAGATAGAATCGAAATATTTGCTAACAAATAAGTGATCGAATACATCAAAACTTTGAGTTAACAGACTGATGAAATTAATAACACGAACAGTAAGGCAATACGAGTAAAAACAATATTGAACTCATTGATGAAAAGATGGTAAGAAATGCAGGCACAACAGGATGAAGTTCAAATTAAATGTTAAAACATGATGGTACAATACAGAGAAACTCTTGATAATTCCCACTCTGATACTCTCGAATTCAAACTACGCAAAATTTTACCTCGATGCAACACGCCATTGAACGCTGTATTTTAGCTCTACAGAGTAAATCACAGATCATTTTCAGCAAATATGTACTCTAGACGTTTGACCTTGTCATGTTTTATTTGCTTAGAAAGGCACTAAAACTGATGAACTTACGCTAAGACAACTTAGAGACAGTGATTCATGCCTCTATTATGAACTAAGTTTGCTATGAATTTCTCTCCCATTTTTCCACCAAAACTGCTTTCTAAGCACCAGCTTTGACTACGTACATCTGCGACTCAAACTTCCATGAGAGTCTTCAATTCTTTAAGGAAAACTTTAGTGTAAAGTTACGCCGGAATCACCTGATCCATTTATTTCTTTTAAAGTTTAAGATAAACATAAATGCATGTTTTTCACGTCTTGTTGGATTTTATCAGGTAAACAACTTCATAGTAAGCTCTGACGCCAGTAACCGTTTCCTATAAGAAGTTAACACAAAAGAAAATTCAAATGAGAGACCCGAAAACTTTAAATCCTTTGAGATCAGTTCCCGAATTGTATAGATGGACTCCAAAGGGATTCAACATAACTTTCCTTCTCTAACGGAAATGATTCAGAATTGTTTTTCTGCTGAGTGTGAGAGAGTAAGGTATCTAATACCTGCCAATTTGTCGCACATTAAGCTTTGTAACAGAACCCACTCCCTCTCGTTGTATTTAAAAAGATCAAATTCCTAATCCGAGAATTTTATGCGCATGGCTGAAAATTAATCTTCTGCCTGTGTTCCGTTCACCCTTTCCCCGCTTGTATTCCCATTTTAAGATCTCAGTCTGTGTTTTTGGTCTACGTTCTAAGTCTGTGTTCTATGCGTTGTCAGCCTATTGTGTCTAATGTGTTTTTTTAGAATGCTTGGTTAAGCTGTCTTGTCAGTCTTTTTTCATTTCATGTAAGGATTGCATTCATAAAAGGAAGTGAACCTCCCAATGTCCTTTACGCCTCTTTCAGCAAAGTTAGTTTTGAAAGTTATTCAAAAGCCTAAAATATTTTACTAACCTATTCTAAACACTTACAGAATGACTAGACCGTTTTTGCTTAATCTATAATTCCCTTTTTCATTCACAGCAAATAAAATGGATCACTAACGCTACAGTATCTGAAAGATAGATATTATAAATAAGCTGACGAAAAATACAGCTTAGCAAAAAAACTAATCAATATGATTTGTGACAGAGAAATCATTTTGAAAGCTGATCAAGCAAATACTTGTTTTTTTATAAAGTACGGAACTAACTTAAACAAAGAAATAATTAGAAAATGCAGAATTAAGTCTGAGGCGATTAAATACTTTCCATAGTGAAGCTGCAATTTATGATCGTCACGAAAGTTTTGATATGATTGAAAAGTAATGTGCTTTACAAGCCTGGGCGAGATATCCTGAGCGGTCTGAAACTGGAATTCAAATTTTCTGAAATGAGGCGAATCTGAGCATAATAAATTGATGAGTTAGCTTATTAATGTGTATTAAATGTTTGAATGAATATGAATAATATATAATTTCCAAGAAATTTTTCGCGCAACCGTTTTATAATTATAAGTATTGTTAGTAAGTACCTAATAGCAAAATTTATTTTTATAAGAAGAAATTGTTGAATCAACAATGCATATTATTTTCCTGGAACTTCAACAGAATATTGCTAAGGTCATTCTTGATGTAGCTAACTGACTAACTTCGTAATTAAGTGCTTTTCATAACTAACTCATTTCAAAGAAGTAAGTTAAATATTTGTAGTTGAGTTCGTAGACTTTTTTAGCATATTATAGAAAAAAACGTTTATGGACTAAATAAATAATTTCTATAAAACATCCCTGGCAGATGGCAATTTCATTCGATTTGTCCGTTCGGGCTTGTATTTGAAAACATTGATGCCTCAAAGGAGGAAACATTTTGCTCGGATGTTTATTTGAAGAATTTATGATAAATGCAAACAATTCATGAGAAATTTTAGTCGAAATTTTTGTGAAAATTTTCCGAAATAATTCATATTAGAATCAATAGCTACTTGATCTTAGAAATTGCCACCCATTAAGCAACGCATTTCCTCCAAACTTTTGAGTTGTGTCTGTTGAAGAACCCGTGTCCTAGATGTCAATTTAGTTTTGTCAATTTAGTTAGAAACAATAAGTCAGGTGAAAGCTGCGTGGGAAATGTATCTGGCCTACATTGCTTGGCCTTGGTTTTCAAACGCTAAAGGGCATTTTTTAAAGTGTTTGAACGACAGTGAGTTGTTATAAACCATCAAAGAAAGCACCAGATAAGAAAAGAAAATTTTTTCTGTGAAAAATGATTATCACTCGCGGTGGAGCACCAAATGAAGGATTTCAACTACCAAAGACCTCAGTTCCCTGCACGTCACATCCATTTCCAATGTGTTCAGGGACTGCTGCAAAAGTGCATATTTTCTAAAGAGAGCCTGGCGATGAGTAATTTAGTGCATTTTAATACAAATAAAATATAATAACTATAACCTTGTCCATATTCAAAGAAGAAAAGTTTCGTTCCTGGGTTTTAAAATGGAAATTTCTGTGTTAAATGTGCGTACAACTTTTTACGTTTTGCATTTGCATGCCAATCACTAAATATTGAAAAGAAATTTTCGTATAAGCAGAGGTATATTGATTTCAAACTCAAAAACAAGGTTTTCATCCACTGGAAACCGGGCTTTTTGTCGATCGAAGGCCTCATTTATTATCAAATGAAAAAAAAGGGTTTTCTAACTTATAATTTTGCTTCTTCTATGAAAAACCAAGGATTTTCTTTTATTTAACATAAAATGACATGATTCATTAAATTCATCCCGTACAAGAAGTGACGTCAGCTAGTTACACAATTCGAATACCGAATGCTATACAAATGTCAGGGAAATAAATTTTCTAGTCCTCCGTCGATGTGACGGTTTAATCTAAGCGTCTTCTGTTGCTGAAAGTCGCACATTGGTGACTAGTCTGGTGCCTCTCAGGGGCCAACCTAACCGGCTGATAGTGACTTTTCTCCCTCTGGTTTGATTTAAAGTGAGTATTCAGACTGTGTTTTCCCTGCGTTTTCTCATTTAAACGTTAACTTTCCTGCTCTTCGGCTTAATTTTACGCAAACAGTCAGTTTACTTGTGTTTTTCTTTTTTACTCATTACCTTTACTGCCCTCTGACTTCATTTAACGCATGCAGTGAGTTTACCAGCGTTTTCTTCTTCTTTTAACTCTGACTTTGCAGCACTCTGGCTTAATTTTACTTAATCAATTAGGATACATACGTCTTTCTTATTTTAAAAGTGTTCTACAAGTTCAGATGGTTACACACTCAGTACCTTGCTTGCATTTATAAATTAACATATATCAAATAAAATTTCAAGGATGCTGCAATAAAAGCTTCTCCTCGGGAACGTTCTGACGTACAGGAATATTTTCTGCAAAATTTTATCGAATGATGTTCTAAGATACTGAGAATCAAGTAGAAATTTTTCCAAAGCTACTATCCACAACACGAGAAATGTGATGATTGGATTATAATGTGAGCTATGCGACCTATGATGAAGAGCTTATTCTCTGGCATCCATAGAAACAATAATTATGCTTCAATTATTTAGACTGCTATCCTAAAACCTTTGTATCTACTAACTTTAAAAGTTTTTTGATCCTAAAATTCTATTTTAATGCTCACAATTCAGTTGATGTGGGTCTATCAAGTTCAGGAATAATGGAAGCCATAACTACAAAGATAAGTTTCGGCTCCTTAGTTAAGATCACAAGAAAATCAAGAGAGGCTTCTGGTCTTAAACACAACGGAGCTGTCAGTGACAATTTACGCAGCGTGAACAATTTTTTGCTAAATTATAACACCTGCTCGAAACTTAAGCTATTTACGGCTTCATAAAATATATAATTCATTATGTAACAACAAATTGATGATTTAAACCCGGGGAATAAATTTGATAATTACAACTATTTTGCCATGCATTACATATGCCTCCTAAACATACTTAATATCTTACAGCTGTTTATGAAAGTAAGTTAAATGCTTGTAGTTTTGTCCGTAGATTTGTACTTTTTTCTTAGAAGAAAGTTTTTAGCCCTAACCAAATTAAAAAAGAATTTAAGGTTTCTAACGAAATTCATTTTAAATTATAGCAATTTTCGATCACATTTAATCTTACGTTGAAGAAGAATTAAGGGAAATGAACAACCCCTTCAGTGATCTTTTGATATATGATGTCCTACATCATAACTTGATTCATAACTTTTTAAATTCCTAGGCAAATTCTCACGACAGGCATGTTTGATGCAGGAAATAATTTTAAGCCTTTCAAAAACTGGTATTAACAACTTGTGGTTGCATAAATTTCTGAATTTTTCCTCAGCATATCAATGATTTCAGAAAAAAAAGACATTTTCCAGAGCTAATCTCAGAGTTAATCTGAGTCACACTATAACAGGGAAAATGCATAGGAATAAATTCTTGAATTAGCAGTTACCCTCTTTTTACTTCTACAGTTCATTGAAAGCTACTCAGTTACGCAAAAAGTCTATTACAAGTTAACATGTAATTTTTTGCATCTGAAAACTTAGGTTACTTCCTTCAAAGGGCAAAATGCGACATAGAGGTTCCCTCTGAAGCGCTAGCAAGCTCTCTACTACTACTACTACTCTGCTCAAGTTCAATCCACTGATGTGAGACATTAATTTCAGTTAGTTCCATGACCTCATAAGCTGAAAATATTTAAATATAAAGCATTATATTCCTATTAATATCTGAATATTGAAACAGCAAACAAATGTAAATTGATGCAGCGATTTTGAAAGTACATTAAATAAAACAACTCTTGATGATTACTACCAAGCAAACGGGAGTGCGATTCATGAGGGCAGTTGTTCGGGAAATATTTTAGCAAGAGTTTGATACAAAGTTCTCCAAACTTCATAATATTTCTCTCTTAATGCTTGTAAAATGGTAATTTCAGATGACAATAACAATTGGGGAAATTTTCTGGGGCATAAATTTTCCGTGTACAATTGATAGATTTATTTTCACTAACCATTATTATCGTTTCATTTTTCGACGGCCTTTATGAATTCCTATGCATGTACATACACTGCATGTCAGATTATAAATAAGGAAAGATTTGCTTTATTACGTTGAAAAGTTACTGATGAATATATTTAAATGAAATTTTCAAGGAATGTAGACTCTACTCACAAGCGCATAATGGGGAAAATGAATTTGTCTGCGATGCTGGTAATGAATGATGAATACACTCAGGAAAGCTGGAGATCTTTGTGTGACAAATTATTAGCGAAAATGATCATAACTCACTACGCAAAAAAAGCACTTAATTATTGTTTTCTATGATGGGCAATGGTTACATTCGTCGGATAAATTGGAAAAAAAATTATTAAATGTACCTCAATTGTCTCTTCAACTGATATCTATCGAGAAATTGTATAGAATATGCTTCCTTTTTGGGGAATTACTCGAAAAAGTCGTATTATTAATGAATTTCATGATCTCATCTGCAGTAATTCTTTAAGATATGCCTGGAAGGGCTTACCACAACTCACCCTTGTTCTTTATTGTATTGACGTTCAATTTCGTGAAGTCGTTCCTTCAGAATTCTCCAAAGCTTTTCTATTGGGTTAAAATCTAGGGAATTTGCAAGCTATTTCATCTTTCGAAGCTGCCATAACCCAAGTTTTTGGAGATGCCCCATATTTTCACGAGATACATGTAAAGAGACATTTTCATGTATTTAAATAATGTTTACCGTGAATGATACTCTGTGTCTCTTGTGTCATGGTTCGAGATGCTCCATCACGAAAACGATGGGTACATTTGAAGTTTTCCTGGTATTGAACCGTGTAGTGAAGTGCATTGACTGGTATATTTACCCTAGCTTCGAGACTGTGAGGAAGTGAAGTCGAAAATAAAAAGAAGGGCCCAAGTATACGTGATGATTCAATGCCATCTGTTACTTTCTTAGAGCCAACTAAGGTTGCTCCGATAGTCCCAGCCCAAATCATACTCCCTCCGTGACTTTGTTGGCACCTCAAACGATGACGACGATTCCGTTCATTTACTGCCCATCCTTTGGTCTTCAGGTCGATGGTCTTTACTCATCAGGGCTTTTGCCACGCAATCAATGGTAGCACCCGTTTCGTCGATGAACAAAACTTTCGTAAAATCGACCTTAAAGTCGTCCTCAACCCATATCAGTCGTTTCTGCACTTAGTTTTTCGGTCAACTGAGGTATTGACATCGGTTTTATTGACTCGACAATACCTTTCAGATAACGACGTGGAGTCAAAAATTACTCCATGTGTCAATCCAGGACTCTTCAGCGCTTGAGATTGATTTCATTGTATAGAACTGCATACAACCGTCGACCTCTATCAGGCCTCTGATACACCCTCAATAGAATCACAGGCAAAATTAATAGTCTGGTGATCTTTACTTAACAGTTTTGGCTATTTCCAGTGCCTTCTTACATTTTGCCTATCAAAAATTTTATTTCCGACCCATAATAAATACAAATCACAGCACTGAGTGATTAATTCCACCCACATGAAACACCGTGATTAAAGTCAGTTTGGTATCAGTCAGTTTACATTGCACGTATTAATAGGACTTCTCCCACAATGCGCTCGTACTAGGAATGACAATATTTCCTGAATATTTCTTGTAATTACATCAGTTAGCTCCTGATACCATTTATATAATGTCTTCTCGTTAATAATTTGACACGCAGTGTATAGACTTTAAACTCTATATATTACAAGTGTTCAGTTTTACAGCAATTAGGTATTGGATGAAAATTTCTGGGCAGCCCAAAATGGCTCCAACTGCAATCTTGCCAAATCTTTATTTCAACATGCTCAGTCTTTTGTTCTTTTCATAAAAAAAGCTTGCGCTACACATTTGAATAGCGCAACTCTGTGCAGAGTCCGTAAACTAATTCCACTTCTTGTACGAATACCGTTTCAGTGCATGAGAGCTGGTCACAGGTTTTTTTTTCTTCCTTACATTGTTCCTTTTCCTCGAATTTAGGAAAAAACACGCACGTATTGTTAGGTCTAGACTAGCAATCAATTGGAATTCCGTGACTTACTTTCTAGCAGCAATTCCACGTGGACTGAATGTTTCACGTGCGGTGCGATTTAGTGCCTCACCGCAACTTTCCATTTAACCGATGTGAGCACCCGTGTAAACCTGTGACAATTTTCGTCTAGCTCTTAAATCCTTCCCTTTTTATAAAAAAGTTACAGGTATTTGTTTGTTATGCTCATTTGTAAGGTTATTTAATACTTTTTCCTGTAAGAAATATTTGCTACACAAGGAGAAAACTCTCCTTGTTTTAGTGACCTTTAACGAACTTCAGCTTTGAGTACAGTAGACGATCATGTGCAGTATGTTGAATGTCAATTGTAAAATTCAGTAAATAATAGGGTAAAAATCGATGCAACATTACCTCTTCTTTATTCAGATATCAGTTAAAATTTTTTAAATTACCCGCAGTATATGGCAAATAATGATGGTTCTGATTGTAAGGGCACATGAGACAAAATATTTGACAGATTCTGAGAGAAGAGCATGAGCCCATATTTAGAGATCTACAGCCCTTCGGCCATTTCAATTCAATCCAATCTCTTCAACCTCAAAAAGCACCACATAACGTTGATGAATTAATTAATGCAGGGACAGATACCTTTGAGGAATTACAGAGATCAGCATTGAACAACATTTTCCTTCCTTTGCAGCAGCCAGTGGAACATATTATTTTGGCTGACGGTGGCAGTAATTACAGGCTTCAAAATCTGTAAGGCTTCAGGCTTCAAAGAACAGGCTTCAAGGAACAACTAAAATGAAAAGTAATTCTTCCAAATTCAATTCAGATCTCCGAAAAATTGAATAATAAATTAATAAATATGAAGTATATAGGGACAAATAAATTTCTTCTGCTGATAGATTATCAATTTCTTGTAATTAATTACAATACAGAGTTTATCTCTTGATATTTATGTTATTAAAAATATTATTCACTATTGTCTTGTACATTATCAATTTTATGTACTGAATTACAGAATGAAGTTTATCTTTTTTGTTGCAACCAGTAGTTTCGCAAGTATACTATCTAAAAGGTTTGCAATTGTTCTTGAGCAAATATTTTCGACCAATTTCAATATTTTGTATGGACCACTATTTCCGACCGGAGCGAGCAGCTTTTTTCTCCCAGATCTCACTAAGCTCAGTACTTAAATAATAATACTGTACATTGGCATTGGGAAGAACTTTCGCCGGTGCAGAAATAGTCAACTCGTATATGTATAGTATTGTATAGTACTGCTTCCGAACACGAGATAGACGAAGAATGTGAGTTAAACCGTCTATTGAAGTGCACTGTCGATGCTTGAATGCTTAGGGAGTGAAGTGTACAATACAAGGATGGGCCCAAGTATATGTGAAGAAGGGCAAATAATTTCGTCAAGAATAAAACTATTTGAAAAATTTAATAGCTCGCAAAGAAAAAAACTGTAGTTGAAAACTGTATAATTAGATAATTTATTTTACCATCCAATCAGAAATAACTGATGACATCAGCATCGATTTCTGATGCTTACTGCCGATTCAATTTTTTGGCTGTATCATGCGTGGTAATCGACAGTGATCCTCCGCAGTGAACTTTTCTGTAGTGACAGGCTGCTTGACGAGTGAAGTGTAGATTTAAAAAGGAGATTCTAAAACTTGCAATGAAATTGTACGTTCAAATTTAAAAAAAGAAGACTGTCATATGTCATTACGCCCATCTGTAGTGCATCGTAAACGTGTGACAGTTGTGAGCAGTGTTTGCTTTTGCAGCACTGCATTCCGAGCTTTGGCAAGGTGAGCACTGCACGGAGGTGTCTCCTTTTCTTAATCAATAACCTATCTAAACTGCGCAACTCGTCAATAGGGAATGCTGTTTCTATAAGAACTTTGTTTTGAAAGCAGAAACTTTAAAACTACTGATTGAACCTCTGAGTTTTCCAATCTCCGCTGATCCACCCACATTTGAAAAATGCGGCTCTGAGTATACACATGTAACAAGGCGGTGAAACTCTTACTTTTAGGTTTGGATTTACGATAAATTTTGTTAGAAATTTTTTTCTCATGAAATTTTTGTTTTTCTGTTAAAAATGTGTTACACTAGGTGATTCTAAAGAAGTAATTACTTTTTGAAGTTCTTTGCTTCCGAACTCGTATTCCAAAACGCTATTTACTGATTTTTTCTTGTAATCCGAAACATTCATGTACAGTGATCTTTTTAGCAACGTTAGTCTCCACCAAGAGGAACTCCCTCAAAAAATGGTTCAATCTCACAAACAGTAGCTTCATTTCATCGTGCTACCTGAATTATTTCAGCTTTGAAGTTAATATCCTCAGCGACCAATGACAAAGTTTTGCGCTGGTTATCAATTATTGAGAACTCCGAACTTAAGTATAAGATCATAAAAAAGTAATATTACATGTTCCATGGTACCAAACCTGTAAACTTGAGCAGTAACTTCTGCAGGACAATTTATATTTTACCGAAGTGAAGCAAAGTATAGAAGATCCTCGTGTTAAATGACAGTTATATTAGAGCTCAATCTGTACGAATAAAATAAAGTCACATTGATTTGTAACTAGCACCATGCATCGCCACAGCTGGATAAATGGAACTAATTTTTATCCGTGCTCATGCATGAGGTTCGAATAAGATGATTTAAAACTTAAGAATCAATTGTATCTTATAGATTAATGTGGGTATATGTAAAGTTACCCAGTGTGATTGGGATTCCCCTCAGTGCGATATGGTTCTGCGGTTGGATTTGCAAACATTTTATTGATTATAGCGGTACATCTGCCGGCAAAAGTTCATCTGTCAATTGGCTATTCTTTTTCTCATTCTCTTTCCAAAATATTCAAGTTTGAACTATTTTAAACACATTTTGAGCACCTGGGAACCCTGCGTTGCAGTGTGCCCAAATTTTAATCGAAAGAGACCTAACTTGGAGGTTTTGAGTGGAAGAAATCAATTGGTGAGTTGGCTGGTCTGTAGATGAACTTTCACTGTGGCTGAACCGCTCCTGAAATGTAACAGTTATCGATAGGCCTACTCTGCATGATTTTTCTGACCAAAACCTTCGAGTTTGAGCATCATAGCGGTGCAGGTGGCCTCAAAAGTTCTGTTGTGCGCAACTTATTTCGATTTTAAAGTTATTCCCAGTGCAAAACTTAGTATTTTATAGTTTTGTAGGTATATCATATTTTATATGTATCAGACATTTCAAGGATTACTTAAAAATTAGTGGGTGACATGTTGAAAACAACTTTACTGTGTTTTAAAGATATGCGCGCTGGCTTTATAATTCTAGTTCATTCATTGTAGTCTCCCGAAATACGTTGTTTGAACCAGAATTCTACGTATTTCGAACTGAATCTGAAACATAATTCATTAGCTCTACGCGTTTTCAACTTTGTTACAATAAATTTGAAAAAAATAATTTAGATCAACAATCTGCAAAAATGTTACTGAAAAATATTTTTCAAATGTAACTAAGGTATTGGAAAAAGTACTCGATGTCCCACGATTATTTCCTTAAGCACATGAAGGACTTGAATGCCTGTAGATGTACCATTTCACGTGTTTTATTGAAGGGAGACTAGATACTGTCAACATAATTCAATGTAGAATTCTATTAAACACTGATAGCTCATCCCCGAATATCGGAAGAAATCGAGATAGAAATCAGAACAAAATATTTAGTACTACAACTCTTACAGTTTTCGATCATATTCTCTCACGACATTTTGTGCATACCGGCAGGGAATTAGCGCAATTTCCCTGTCTTCCTTGTTCGTCAGTGGTGCCCAGTTAATTGCTGTCCGTCGGGGCTGGTCGGTAGTGAACTGATCAAGAAATACCGCCGATTCGGATGTTATGGCGCACATTCGTAGCGCCTGTGTGGCAGCGATATCTGCCGAATCCACCTCGTTGTTTATAGCAGGTCGGTGGGTAAGTTGTGAGTAATTTCTGATTAGGTGTTTAAAAGAGCGTAAATTTTATAAAAGTTATTGAATTTCGCATCTTAATTCTTGAGTACGGTCCTCGAACTTTTCACGTTATACTTACATTCTGTTCTTAACAATTATGTTCTGTTTTTCAATAATTCTGTTAATTCTTGCTTATTTATGTAAATTAATTTCGAGGCAAAGTGATTGAGGTGTCTACAATTTTCACTAGCATGATAGAATTCATTCGACACTAAGTATCGGAAACCTTCTGTCGTTGAAGCGTCAAGGGAACTAAAAAACATTATTATGCAGATAACTGATACTTCTTTTGAACAATAACATCATCAACAACATCATGATCAATAACAACACGTACAATAGTAAATACGTACAATGGACGAACCTTCCTAAATGTAGAAATTGCTGTAGAAATCTATAAATTTACAAGGTCATCACAGGGTGTAAAGTTCATCTACGCACCAACCGTTCCATGCTTTTCGTTAAGTATCAGGCCAAGCAAATACCCTTATTGTCAAGTTCAATCAGAACTAAATAAATCCGAAATCCTATTTCTGGATGATGAATTTCAAAAAGTTGAAGCTAAATAAATTACTAGTATTTTGCCCCATGAGAAATGCCAGCTAAATAAATTACTAATATTTTGCCCAATGAGAAATGTCAGCTAAATAAATTACTAATATCTTTCCCCATGAGTAAATTTAGCTCCTCAATTTTACTTAGCTTGCAATGCAACGCACAGAATCAGAATATCTCTAGCGTACTGCAAATGAATATCCAAGTTGCTGATTCTAAAACTCACTTCCTTTAAATAGCAGAAGCAAGAAGCAAGCATTGAAAGCTATTAAAAATACTTCGAAACTTTTAAAATTAGTGCAGAGGACACACGCTTTTCATCAAAATGAAACATGTTCCATAGAAATAAAATATCATACAGTTTTAATCATGTGTTTGGATAAATGAATCTTCTATCTTTTACATTTTTAGTATTAGAATATTCGTTTTAATACATACCTTCCCCTTACCCTTACAACATTTGCGCTCAATGCCTGCTTATTGCTCCAATTTTCCCGCCAATGAAATTAAATATGGCAGAAGGTCCTACTCCATTGAAGTTCATTGGCTAAAAAATTTTCCTTATAACAAAAGAAAATACAATATGAAAACCAGAGAAGCAGATGATCAACCCTCAGAATTGGAGTGATATCGATGCTATTCTTTCAACTGAATTCACTTTAAAATTTTCCCGACAACCAACAATGAAGTATAATATGAAAACAAAACCACATTTTCCCTAACATTAGATTGCAAAATTGCGACTGAGAGAAAGTGCTTCAAAACTATGTTCGTAATATAGTAAACAAGAGAAAAATACAACACGGAATTCGCACATAAGGAACACTGAACAGACAACACGTAAATAAAAGTGCGAAGCGAAACATAGTGCGTACCAACTTGCACTCGTTAAAGACTTTTTAAATTTTTCCTACACAGTTCTTCTGAGATTTTCCTGAGTTCTTTACTAGGCTTCAAAATGTGTTTCTATTCAACCTGCGACTTGAATGCCATAGCTTCAACGCTCTAACAGTTTAACGTTAGTATCACAATGGCCTTAAATAACTCAAAAACTAAGCTGCGGTAGCGGTAGACACATTAATAAGGACACAGACACTCACGATACATACACGGTCAAACATCTCTTTCCCGGAAGAGTTCGTCGTACAAGAAAATGTTGAACTAATAAGGGGTTGCCGTCTATGATTTGCCTATTCTCACGACGTGATGATATCTCTACTTATTTTTGTACAAAACTTTTACTTCGAAACAACCCTCTTCCATTTTTCCAACTTGAACTGTTATGGAAAAAGGGGACTTGAAAGTGGAAATAATTCACATTCTCACTTTAGAAATTTCTTGCATCAATTTCTTTGAGAATGCTGGATTGAAACAAACATTTCTCTTATCCATGCTTGTGTAACCACACGACTAAACAAGTAACCTACAACTTTTGTACCAAGCATGTAACTGGGTGGATAGATTTTTAATACTTATGACTGTCGGTGGCAGTTCAATAATGGAATTATAGTTTTGTATCAAACAAGTTCCGGAAAAAAGAGGTTTCACTTCGCACTGCAAAGAAATCAGAGCCTCTCTTTATCCAATGAGAAACGTACACAGGACAAACCCTCTTCGTTATTTTTCATTTTGCTGGACAAGGTCTTAATCCAGGAAATTTCATTTCATCTCATTGGTTATCGATGATTTGACGGCTTCACATTTTTCAAAGGGCTTCAGTACTTGCACGGCTCCGAAGTCTTTGCAAGCGAAGTTAAGACAAGCTTCTAACACACCATACTCACCAATGCGAGAAATACGTGGATAATAGGAGAGCTAACGAGCATACAGTAAGCAAACATGTGCGTATATGTTATAATAGTGACTGAATATACGATGTTTGCACCATTCCCTCCGCCATTGGAAAGTTAACCGAAGCAAAATAAACTAATGTGTGAAAACTTAAGCCAGCTGAAGCCATATTGACGCTAAAAATAAGATTTGGACTTCTAGAGATGTTATTTAGGTCTCAGCAGCGCATGAATTGAACTAGACCACTTGTTGCACTTAAACAGATTCAATTCGTTAACAGAAATGGAAACTACAATGACAAATGAAAACCATCAAATTCCCCAACATAAAATACTGAATATGTGAAAATCCCGAGACAGCTTCAGGTGTGCGTGGTGTGGTTTTTGTAGCTCGAATAAAACTTTTCCCTTCGCCTCATTGGAGCATCCCGTTTTCTCCCGTCGAACAGCGTCGCATCTTGATCAGCCGGTAAGCTTGCAGCCTAGCACTTGACGTCGAAGTAGCAGTCGAGGCGGCGGTTGCAGCCGTGGCAGACGCCACAAGCGCAGAACATCCCTTTGCCACACTCCCCGTCCTCGTTCCAGCGACCGCCGCACGGCTCGCCCGGCCCCTGCAAACAGGATTTTGAAAACATCCGTCCTCGCAAGGGTTCTTATTACCTTCTTCTCGATTGATGGGAAAGCGTGTTCAGTGAATGAATGTATACAACGTATGCTTAAAAATCTGTGGTAACATACATCGAAGAAAGTGTACCATGCTGCTTACACTGGATGTCTTTTTTTAGAAAAAAGCTTTTCGAGACGGTTGAGTCACTTTGAGTGGGGCTATTGGCGGTTTTTACTATCTCTATTTCTATCGTACCAATGAAAATTTTTTGCGCTTGGCACGTCATGTGTGATACTGAGTTGGTTACTAACGGGCTCATGGACACGAAAGGGTGTGTTGAAGGAGTGAAAATGCAACAAGAAACAGACAATCACTTACAACGGCTCTACGAACGAAGTGTTCGCTAACAATTGCCTTACTTGTATGCTCTCAACATGTAATTCATGTAAAATACGCGAAACAAAAATTGTTAGAAACTAGGAAGCATTAAGTCAAGTTAGACACACATTCCAGTGTTGTTGATCGCTATGGCTGCTTTCAGAACTTTAGACTGGCTTTCGAGGTATTCATCTCAGCTTAATATTCCTATCTAAACTTCTTGACATACTCGACGAGTTTATGTGCAAACGAGAAAACCCATCATAAGTTCCTGAAGACGAGATTCAAACGCGACTGCTCTGCCACATTCATGCACTTCCAAAGCGGCTCGAGTAAGACTGTTTAGTCGCGAAACAAGCCTCCTTCATTGAGAAGCATCCTCCTAATTCTGACCGTACTCCCCACTCATGAAACCCTCAATCCCATGTCAAGGATCACATCCTCAGGTGGACTGTCAGAAAACTACGATTACCTTGTATGAGGATTAACAAAGTTTACTTTGCACCTACGAGCTTTAAGTGCTTTCAACGCAAAAGAAGTCTTGCAAGAGCCCACCTTGCCACAAGTCTGCTGGTGGCACCAGTCGTAGACGATGCCATTGATGCAGGTGTCCTCCGTCACTTGCGTGCTGCTACTCCGGCCCTGACACGAGGGGGCGGCTGATGCAGGTCTGGTCAGGAACAAAACTGGTCGTTAGAACATAAATCACAACTGAGGTAAACATGCTGGTAGTTCTGTATAAAAATTTCTAACCGTGAAATAAAAGAGAAGACTTAGGAAAATAATTTTCCCAATTGTCCACGCATTAAAATAATGTTGCAAAGTCGCACTGAGTATCTGGTTCCTGAACGTAAATGCAGTACTTGCAATGAAAATGAAGTTCATAAACAGATGCTCGTAACTATTTAAAACAATAGTGAACGTTATTAAGATCCTATGAAATTTAATCAGGAAAGCAAGTACTGAAGTCATATAAAACACAAGCGTTGATTTGAATAATTTATAAATGAAGACCAGCAGCAAAGGTAGACAAGAACTATTCGTCAAAGCTGATTGTGGGAGGCTGTCGATAGTTCCGTGGAACGTCTCGTCTAGAGAAAATTATGTCAATGTTAGAGCAAAAAAACCATCAGTCGTACAAAAAATATTGTCGAAGCTCAAAACTTGTAAGGTCGAAGATTTTTACAGATAAGATGATCCTGTATACTATAGAAGGCCTGATAACAAATATTCTTGATTAATGGCTTTGCTGATGACGAGATGTATAATTAATGGCCTTGTTCAGGACAAGCAGCGTAATTGCAACAGCCAGCACCGAGTCTTGTTTTGACGGAGGCCGAGAACTAAGTTGAGTAATGGCAGGTGCGGGAACTTCGAGTTTGATTGGCTTTAAGGGTGTCCTTACTGCAAGACAATAGCATTCGATAGTTTATTTCAATGTGAACATACCTATATATAGTAAAAATTATAAAATTTAGCTACTTCATGATCAGACTAAAGACATAGACTGTAAGCGAATGGTAATGGTGTAAAAGTACACATAACAAGCTGAGAATAGGAGTGAAATTACGTGAAATAAAATATTGTGAATGCTTTGCTAAGTTGTGTTTCTGCAGCACTTAAGTAAGATGGGATATACGCAAATATTTTGAATTTCCACCTCAGTTAATTACAGAACAAATAGATATGAATGAAGCTAAATTAGTTGGAAATTCTTTAAAAAATCAGCACTAATAAATTTTTTGAAGAAGTTGCTCTCTCTAATTCATTGATGGTGCAGAATAAATAGATATACTCTTACTTTGAAAGCTAATTTTTAAACTCAAAGCTTAGATTTGGCTACACTCCATAAATACAATCCAAAGGCCATTCTCCAGCAAAATTTTTCATTTCTTTAAAAATATTTATCGCAAAGCATAACTGTCATGAATGAAAACGTGAGCCGGCTTCCAAAAAAATCATTCCTCTTGTGCTGCCATTTTCTCACGAATATCGTTAAACAACGATTCAAAGTTAACCCGTTCCCCTCAGTATGATAGTCTGAATGGGGAAAGAATAATTACGATTGACAAAAATCGAATTCCTACCTGCTCGTGGCTGTTAATGAACCAATTTTCACTCGCTGCCACAAAAGATTTGACGTTTGAGTTCGTCAATCAGAAAATTGTTCCTCATTCAGGAGGGTTATTTTCAATTTGAAAAATCGTAAATGAATTTAAATTACCGGAAAAACGTTTTTAGTGAAATAAAGATGAGTGAGAGAATTTTGTTTCTGATTCAACGACGGCTCGCTTCGATCGAACAAATAGACAGAACAATTTTCACTTTTTTTAATAACGTGAAAGTAGCCGCTTTTTATAAATTTCGGGTCACTGAACACGGAAAAAAAATCAAATTCTCTCCTGACTCAGGTTTTTCAATACTTTTACTTTTTACAGTTTGCATATACTCTGGAACTTTATAATTACGAAAGGTTAAGTTAACGCAACAAACGAAAAAATCAGAGAAAAAATAGACAACTCGGCTTTCATTTCTGTCGCAGTTTATAAATCATCTGACCCTTCGGTAAAAAGCCGTTTCAGGCTTCTACGGCCTCAGCCTTTTACATGCTAAAAAGCGAATAACTTCATCTCGCCGTGTACTTCATAATTTTATTGACTGCTTTTTTTAACAGTGACTTACTGTACGTAGTAACTTGGTACATTGTACGTAAATTTTGTCATCCACTGAATGCTCAGCAATTAATGCTCCGCTCCTGTGTCAATTCACCGGACAGTTTTTGCTACGTCTGCGTTAACGTGATTTATGGTTCAGAAAGCGGCCATTGACGATTGCCGCGAAAAAGTCATATGTACTATACTTTGAGTGTCGCATCGGAGACCAGGAGAAGAATTGGACTCCCAACGTTTGTTTTACGGAATGCTCATCCACCCTGAATGCTTGGATGCATGGGAAAAAAGTTTTCATGCTTTTTCGTGCGCCCTCTGTTTTGCGTGAACCGACAAACACCACCGATTACTATTTCTGCATGACACCATGCTTCAAGAAAGGAATTTATACGCAGAAGAAGAGCAATATTGAATACCATGCAATGCCATCTTTCATTCACCCAGTGGCCAATGGAGAAAGATTGCCAGTCCCACAAAAACTGAAATGGAGGATGATGGAACTGAACTTGCTGTGTTAGAAAGCGTTCCAAGCACCAGGATACTGGTACAACATTTGAACCGACAAGTACCTATAGCATTATACAAGGTGAACTTCATGACATGACAAGGGAAATAAAAATCCCGAAGAAAAAGCTGAACTCTAAGCATCCAGATTGTAGCAGCGGAGCTTCCTAGAAGATAAAGTTAAAATATCTACCCTTCGCAATCGTTAAAAGGAAATTTCTAAGTTTTTCAGCAGTGTCGATGACTTAATATATTACAATGATGTTGAACGTTTGATGCTAAAACTAAAAATTTCTGACACAGTAGACGATTGGAAATTGTTTACAGACGTTTTGAAAACAAGCCTGGAGGCTGCGCTATTGCATAATAATGCTGAAATGTCATCATCAACCTCTGTTTCTAATGCATCCCTAGATAAAGAATGTTATCCAATGTATCAAAAACTTCTTAGCGGTTTTAATTACAATCAACAAAAGTGGTTAGCATGTGGTGATTTCAAACTAATAGTAATTATGCTAGGTCTACAAGATGGTACACAAAGTATTGTCGCTGGATACGTGAGGGGGATAGCCGGGCGCGGCATGCCCATAACAAACAGAAGGAATGGCATGTAAGAACAGCTATGAATCCTGGCCCTAAAAACGCTTCATACGACCCTCTAGTGAACCCTAACAGAATTGTCCTAACACCGTTGCACATTAAGTTTGGACTTACAGAGCAATTTGCGACGGCCCTTGACAAAAATGACAGTGCATTTGAATGCTTATGCCAAAAAATTACACGCCTAAGTACAGTAAAATTTAAACAGTGAGTTTTAGTGGGTCCCCAGATACACAAGCTTTCGTAAGAGAAACAGTTTGAATCAACTCTCATAGCTAATGAGCTCATGTTATAAAGCCTAGTAGAAGAGCTTTCATCTGAAGAGCTTCCCATCATTGCAATTTATCATTATTGAACAGTGCTATGAAAAGGTGTCTTATAAAAGCCTGATATGTTGTACTTTAAATGATAATTCAAAGGAAAATAAGCGCTATTTAAAAAAGGTTAATTTTAACACCAGGCACACAACGATCTAAAATATGGGAGGGACGGAGAAAAAATTCATTGGACTTGAAGCATTAAACAATTTTCGCAGCACAAGCGACTTACTCAATGCTCAGTAGCACTAGGGCGGCCAATAACAGTCCAGAAATGAGCATGTTGGCGCTTCGGCAGGTGTTGGTGGCAGCCATGTTTGTTGTGAGGAGATGTGATTTTTCGAAAATATCCGTCTTGCTTGGTAAGCCGTCGCTGAAGCTCGAAAAACTGCACAGAAATGAAACTGATATTATTGATGGCTCTTCGGTATGTATAGGCCTTGTGACATCAGATATTTGATAAGAAGATATTATTTACGTTAAAAATTAGTTCTGAGGTAACAAGAAAAATCCAGATTAAAAATAGCAGCGTTTGTTGGACGAATCTAATGAAACAGTCGTGCCTTAAGAAATGACGCATCTATATTACAGTAGGAAAGGCCTAAAGAGCTAAACTCGAAGTGTTCATTGCTTTTACAATAACACGGTACACATAATAATCGCGATACGCATTCTTGAAATGGATTGGAAACACGACCCATGATAAAATTTCTATAGCTCTGAATTTATATTTTACATAGATATATTATATCTATCATGCATATACAAAATGATTTATTATCCACCTATATTTTCTATAGTCTATAATATACTGAGAGAATTTCTACGTGCTCTAAAATTATGCTATGACTGTGTCTCCTCTTCAATCTCAATACAAACAATCTCGGATAGCATTGATAGGGACTTTTTTGCTCACGTGATATTTGATGGAAATGAATTTTTCTTGAATCTTTTTTTCTTGGATCTTTGCGCTTGGATCCCCTCTTCGAAGAATTTAGGCTCGTTATTTGTGCAAGATATTTTCCAAGAATCATTTCAGGTCTTAATCAGAATCAAACTTTTCCCATTTAATGAATTTTACAGTAACTAAAACAGATGCAAATCAGTCGGAGTTAAACTTGGGGAATATGTAGAAAGAGATAAAACCTCTCATCCAAGCTGCAGCAACTTCTCCTGAGTAGTCAATGCAGTTCGTGGCTTGCGTTATCGTGGTGAAAAACCACCCTTTTACGACTACCCAGTTCCTGGCGTTTCTGATAAAAAGCCGTGCTTAAATTTTTCAGTTGTTCACAGTAAACCTCTGGTTCTATTCGAAGGAAAAAGTTCTTAAAATAACATCTTTAAGGATTCGAATGCAAGCAAAAATGTTAGAACTTCTGTACTTGGAGGCTTATTACATAGTGACGTAAACATGCTCGCTATGCCGAACACAGGATTTAGAAAATGAAAACGTAAAAACGATATTTAGAAGGTCAGAAAGGTGACATTTAAAATACGAATGAACTATTTGTAAATGATTTTTATACATATGAGCTGACTAAGGACTGACAATATAACTGCGGCGCAAATGAGTTGAATTTACTCTTCAAATTCAGACAATAAAAGGGTGATTTAGCCCACATGCTTGTATCCAAGAATTGTGAAACGATAATTAAGTTTGTGCTAAACGTAACTGTTCGGATATGTCATTGTATTGAGTTCAGAGTCGGCCCTCACTGGCACGATCTCGAATTCCACTATCGCCTGCAATACGCGACAATCCGTGAATTAGTGATTCACTTTCGTTGCTTGTTCCCTAACGTGTCAAGTTCTTTTTCTACGTAATTTGCATTTTTTACACGAATGTAACTAGCTTTCTCACGTGGGTAGCTTTTCTCATGTGTGCAGCTTGTTTTTTTTACATAAGAAGCATATTTTTGCACTAGTATAACTATTATTTTAAACTAGTGTAACTAGTTTGTTCACGCGTGCACCTTGTGTTTGCACTTGTATGTTGTGTGTCTAGGTGTGTAGTATGTTTTTACACTAGTGTAACTAGTTTGCTTGCGCGTGTATCTGTCTGTGAATTCCACTCAACAGTCTTGCATTGAATCCCACTCGGTGGTGTCAAAGTTAAGCTTCTCACATCGCACGCTGCACGCAGCATCGAGACAGAGCACCACACAGGCGTCAGGTTGGTAACAAGGAGGCAGTTAGCCCAAGGACGAGACGTCTGCGGTTGCCAAGTAACTTGTGTTAGGGTTAAGGGAGCAACAATCAAGACTCGTTTTCTCTCCCTGTTCGGCTTAAATGTGCCACCGCTTTGTCACGTCGCCCTACTAACCCTTCCACTTCCGACCAAAGGGCTCTAATGAAGTCAATCGCTGTAAGGAGCAGCTTGTTGCGATTAAGAATTTGAGGTTTTGTGTTTGTTTCTGACTTGAAATGTTTAGCAGGGAAAAGGCAAACCAACTGCATCGACTCAGTATTCTGGGTTGATGGCATTTGAAAAAATTGTGAAGAATGTGAACAAAATGTGTTCATGAGACAATCTCGGTAATTATTTGAAAAGCAGGAAATATTTTATTAGAATGGTAATGGAATTAATTTTTCCAAGGAAAATATTTCGGAACTTGTTGAAATTAGTCTACGTAAAAATTTGAGCTGCCAGTAGAGAAGAAAAATATTGGAGAGAAGAAATAGGTTTCTAAGTTGGCGAAATGATAATAATTGTACGTGACAGTTCAATTAATAAAAAATCCGTCGACACTACCTCGCACCAACGTGAAGTACTCAGACGAGCAGAGCATTTTACAACGACGACAATTTTTAGGAAATCTCATGGTAAATATTAATTTTATTGAAAATATTGCCTCGAGTGTAACAGGGCTATAATGGTGTTCCTGATCGGCCGAAAAAAGGCAATCATCTACGACTAATAATTTTCATACAAATCTAGATTAGGTATTGCATGCACCGCGTTGGAGTGAATCAACCTGCGCTGAATAGATGCATATTTCAGGAACAAAATTTAAAAAAATCATAATTTATACTAAATTTTAGACTTCGATTGAGTGCAACGCAGTCTAAATTGCAATTTAGAGTGCATTGAATTGCAATTTTTCTTTAATTTTGAGTGAGTCAAAAAATGAAGTGTTACCAGAAATTGCTTGAGCCTCATTAACTATCTGGATAATCAAATTGTTTTTCAGCAAAAGGTTAATGTAGATTTATAACTAAATTATGACTTTCTCAGTAAAACAAAGGAGAAACTCAACTCGAAGAGTATTTAACATAAAAAGGAAAAAACACCTGAGCTCCTAAGAACTTGAATATCTTCACAATTTTTGATTTTCGTATTAAATTACTTTTACCATCTCGTAAAAACTATTCTTCAAACCCACACTTGCACTTGTTGTCATACATAGGAGTTTTTAGGCGAACTGCTTAGTTTTGCAGAAAATGTCAAACACGTCTTGTTAGTGCCGGCCTGGTCTGGACAGAGGCGGGCGTAAAGCAGGTCATGTATATGCTCACAATTTTCTTGGATCGCTCCTAAAATAAAAAATAAAACAAATAAATGAAAAATTTACTGCCCACCACAAAAAAAATCTGCCTGCCTTATTTTTGCTTTTCTCATGAGATTATCCTAACCAATTTCACTACCATGCTGTCCATGCTAGCTCTAGTATCGCAGAGATAAATCAGTCCTCACTTCCATTGTTTCCAACTATTGAATACGTTAGTTTTCTCCTGCACTGAATGATTAGAGACACTCAGTTCTGTAACAGTTATGAGTTACGATACACGCCGATAATTCCACCAAGTTACTTCGAAATTAAACCAACGAGCGGAATACCTGATCGGGTCTCACATAGTTAGGGCACTATTTGCGATCCAGTTCGCGTATATTTACCAAGCCTAAAAAATCACATGGCGCGTCAACCCGTACTGCTTCTCGGTACTGGGAAAAAGCAGCGTTTGTTAAGAAAGTAACGAGAGAGCCACTAGCTGAGAGTGCCTTTTTGATCAATCACATAATTGATTAGCTGCCGATGTCAGAGTTTGAAACTCTCGCCTTCATACGGCGGTAATATTGAAGGAGCTTCCATTAAAAAGTTTTTGCGAAAAATTATAGCGTCCCTCAGCAGATAAATTTTTATAAATGAACAGTGCAGAGCACTGAAGTCACAGATCGACAACGAAAACGATTTTAATTTTTTAAGGGTTTCGCACTGTAGGAGACAGGGTAAAGATAGCACCAAAGGAAGTGGAAAGTATGGGTTACGTTAAATATCAACTTTGAAACGCTACCACATCTCGGTTTTTAGACTCATAGAAAATGGTTTTCTCACCTAATTATTAATTGCTTTCATGATGATAGATTTTAGATTTTGACATCCTTCGAACTTCATTGATATTCCACTGCGCAGGGTTTTGGTTAAATTTCAGGAATGACTTGAGCAAAATAAGAAGGAATAATCTACAAAAACTAGAAAAATACTGTTAGAAGTAATGAGCATGGATTTCTATATGCGCACAGTATATTGAATGTGCAGTTAAAGACTCATTGTCATAAAAATAGGCATTAAAATAGTACTTTAAATCTTTTAAATAACAGATTAATAACCATTGAACAGAATTCCAGTTTTAAACCTCAAAAATATTTAAAAATACTTAATATGCATTATACGTTTGATAAAATAAGACAATATCTTAGCTCAAAAAAAAATCATCGATTTGCAAGTATGGAAACACAAAGCAAACAAAGAGCAGAGTCTCATGTACCGATACAGGGAACGATGAGGCGTTCTAAGTACACAACAATCTGGCGAAAGTTTTCCTGTTCTTCGGGTAATTTTGCAACCCCTCCCGCAGCCATCAGCATCAATCACCCTTCGCAAGAGGCTCAATGCCTGCACGCCATAATTCATTCAACGGGAAATGAGTTTAAAAAAAACAAGAAAATGAGACTTGAATTCGGCCCCATTCCTCACATGAGTCGCTCCACCACAGAAAAGCGCAACTTTAATCCATCTTCAAATATTTGAGTCGAGGATGTGGTTTCCTCCAGTGCGGTATATCATTCGTGCCAAAAAGTCTCAGCGGAGGCCCCTTTCAAAAGTTACCCTTCAATCAGTCACTCATTTTTGTTTGCGGATCGAAGGGCTTGCCTCGCAGCTTCGTTCGCAAAATCTTGGCCAAATTTCCCTCGGGAATCCACTGAACGCGATGGTTATTCAACTCTGCTTAATTTTATCCCTTCATTTTCTTCTGATTAACTCATGAATTACGTTCGCGGTTCACCGAACTGATGAGAGTATTTAGCTTCTACTGACACTCTAAAGTAATGAATGGTCTTTTGTTTTTTGGCTTGCGTTTTCGAACTGAAAGGAACAGAAATGTTTGAAAATAAGTATGATGTTTTTTCCTCACTTCGTTCTTTTCTGGCGTGCACACGAAGCCTCAGGCAACATATCGCCTACCTAGTAACGAAGAGCCCTGATTTTAAATCGCATCCTCTAGCGCCGGCTTGCACGACCACCTGAAATCAGTCTCTCCAAAGTTGTCAGCGCCATAACTTCCAGACCAAACTTCCAGGGTAAATTATTAGGATGAACTTAGAAAGAATACAAGAAGTTTCCGTTAAATTATAGCAATAAGATGCCTAAAAACCGAAGCGCTCTTATGAATTACTGAAAGAAATACGACACTCGAGGATTATTCTCTGGCTCAGATGACCGTAATTCCAGTAACTTTTGAGAACTTCCCAGCCTTTTGCAAGCGATGGATTAGACTTCTGGAGGCGAAGACATGATGTTCAAATGAGACAAATGGACGATTTTTATGGTCCCAGAAAAACAAGAAACTCGAGTGGCCGTTGCTGGAGATTGAAAACAAGACCGTGGGTTATTTTGAAGAGATAACAGTTTCCCCCTCTAAAATCTCTTTTATTTATTGCGAGCAAGAAAGATCGTCTTGCAGTCACAGTTTGGCCAGGAGCTGGGGAACAAATCATTCAAACTGAAAACATTGTAGTCTTTTCAAGAAGTTGAGAAGCATATATTGTTCGCCTCTAAAGTATGGAATGTCTAAGTGAGAATATTTCATACTCTATACTTGATGTGATCAGGTGAGATTTAACCTAATATTTTAAATTAATTTCAAATAACTAAGTTCATAAATAGTACACGCTATTGCCAATTCTCAACAACTAAACGTTCAGTAGCATTCTTAAAAATACTTGAAAAATAAACATAACAAACCATTTTACTGTACATGAAGTATTAAAGGGATTTGATGCGCACAAAAGCGCGAACAATAAGATAAACAGATTCATTATTATATTATATGAGAAAGTTTTAGCCTCCCTTAACCACGACAAAGATGTTCCAAGAGAGGAAAAAGGAAGGCACCATTTAGTATGGAGTTGAGGAACGTGGAATCTTTGCACAAGGTGCACAGAAACAGTAAGCTAGGAAAGAAGTTCATGAAACAAGAAATAAGTTGAAGAAGAAAGTAGTAGGTGCTGAAAAACAGGACAGCAGCGAACCGAAAAAAGATGGTCCGTAACAAAACAAAAACCTATTTTATTACAACAAAAGGAAGCCTACCTAACCTTTAGCTCGGGCCCACACATGGTTCCCCTGGGAGTGCTAATTCCCATAGATACAATAGTTGTATCCCCCTGAGGGGATAAACAGATTTATTTCCAACAGTAATCTCATTTTTGGAAATTACTTTACGCACATTAGGCTAGTAATGAGACGATTCGGAAAAATCCCCCTAATGGACATTTTCAATGAGCCTCAAATGACACATTAACATTAGCCCATTTTCTCAGCAGTTCCACTATGAAATTACTGACTAAACTTCAAATTAAGTTTTGCATTAAATTGAACACTCACGTAATCTGAGCCCAAAGTGTGCAATTGAATAATAAATTCTATCATTCTTTCATTAATGCGTACAAAGATAGCAGTTCTACTGTATAAAACTTAGAAAGATGTTGCACTGCTGAATGAAGATAACTTGAGTTACCAAGAGCCACCAACACAGGGGCCTGTTTTTTCCTCTTTGTCACTGCTGACTTACGAAATATACCCAATTTCGTATCTGAATTTGAATACTACCAATAATCAATTCGAGCTCACCAAGAATAAGAGCACCACACCACCAATATTCAATTCGAGGGTACCAGAAAATTAGTGCACCTCACGGTTGATTCTGGATTTGAACGCACCACAGAATTAGTGCATCTCAGCACTGAAGTTGAACTAAAGTACGCCGCTGAATTACTGCATCGCACCGCAGGCTCTTAATTAATTTGCGTGCACTGATGAATTGGTGAACTATTAGTACTGAATTAGAAGGAATCGTCAGAAACCTATTATGAGACGATAAACGTACTTCAACTGCGCCCTCCTTATTCGCACGTATGAGCGTACTGCAATTCAAATAATGAATTTACTTGGAAATTAAAAATCTGAAAAATTTCAAAGCTAATTTACAGCGTCGAATTAAAGTGAAATCAAAATCTGCGCTCATTCATACGAAATCGAAAGCGTTTAATGATTATTTTTTGCTGAGAAACATAAAAAGACATTTTTATACACTAGGAAATGTTACAGTGTACCCTCCTCTACACCAATATAAAACTGTTTTAATATTCGAAAATGAGTGTAAAACTTTACGCTGGATATACCCATTTGTAAATAAAACAGAAGCTCTAATATTTAATGCGTTTAAGATAAAAAGGATAACCAACGTACATATATACATATTTATTTATTTCTTTTATTGGCAAACATTTCGGAATGTTTCAATTCCATCTTCAGTGCTGAAAAACATACAAAAAGGTCAAAATGATCAAAAAACTCAAAATACAGAAAGTTCATACATGTTAAAAAAAATTTTATAGCAAACAAACATCTGCAAAACTTTAATCCTACTGATGATTCAACTACAGTAAAAACGATCATTCTCATCGGCTCATTCACCCACCATTTTACCAGTACATACATTCATACATTTACACATGGGAACCTAACAAACAGACGCGCGCAAACACACTCCACATACATACATACATACATACATACACACAGAAATATGTCAGTAGATTGACGCAATGTTCAGTTTCACGGCACTCAAGTCTTTATTTAAGTCAGGTTTATGAGTAGATATGATTTGAGTTTTGGATCTTTTTGACCTTTTTGTATGTTTTTCAGCACTGAAGATGGAATTGAAACATTCCGAAACGTTTGCCAATAAAAGAAATAAATAAATATGTATATATGTACGTTGGTTCTCCTTTTTATCTTACGCGTGAGATTCCCTAAGAATCGACCTATTGGAAATTTAATAATTAATGCGTTTAACGCTATTTAAAACAATTTTATAAAGCTACATTCGTAAGCAGCTACACGCTATAACAGTATTTAATGTAAACGTATGTTCATCATTCCGTTACGCGTATTAGTCGCATGATTGAAAAGGTTGTCAATGTTGAACTTATGTGGAAAGCTCATCCCAGACACATGAGCCGTCACAGAGACTGCCTGCACGGCCTGAGCCGCCGGCACTTTGGTGTGCTCCGAACGCTCACATTTAGCGGGCCGGTGTCACACATGCTCTGGTCTCACAATTTATTTGGCCATCGTAAGTCCGTCACATTATGACAGTTCTGTTCTGCTTGACGCATATTTTATTGAATCTATCTACCCTTATTCTTGTAAATATGGTTACATAAATGTTTTTTCTTTTGCATATCCGAATTATAAATGCAAATTCAAAGAAACACGCCTTCAATGAGATCGTTATTTTATTGAAGACAGTCAAAGAATAAAAGATCTAAATATTTGTAAAACTCTAAAATCTTCTTCAGTTTCTTGCTTCCTAGCTTGCTTGAGACAGTCCAAGATCTGATTTCACTGATAACTCAAGACAGAATTCATCACCCTACTTTAAGTGATAGCATTCGGCAAAATGGAAAATTCTCGCACGCAATATTATAAAAATGATTTTTTGTAGGCAATCATGCAATTATTAGGAAATATATCTCAAAAATTCAAGGTAATAGCAACCATTATTCATTTGTATTTGTATGTAAATTTACCATTACAAATAAAGAAAATTTATCAGTCCGTATAATCTCAACTTTAGAATGGCAAAGCTGGAAGTACAATGGAAGTATTTGATAAGCGAATCTGGGATAAGGGTGTCACTACCGATGGGTGGAGAAATATTTCAATAGCCGATATTTCTAGCCCAGATGTATTTGTTTAACGTCGTTTCTAGGAGGATTAAATGTAGAGAAAATTCATGAGGCAGAGATGTCTATGTCATAGATACCCTCAACCCATAGTTCAAGTAATCAGCGAGTTATGCTGTTTCGCATTGATGCAGACCTAATTGAGTTATAGTGCGTTTTCGGTCACGACTATTTTAATCACGCCCATTGTCAGAATGGAGACACTTCTTCAATGTCCTCATCGGAGAGAATAGCTTGGAGAAATTAGAGAGGTAGTGGAGCATGTGTCACAGGTACCCACACCACACACTCTCAGTTGTTCAAGTTATGAGATTGTAGTGACGTTCTATGCAATTACGAATGGAACGGTTTTTGCGCATCATCGAGTATTATCGAACGCCGCCATTAATGGCGAGCCCTGTGCGCTTGTTATTTACACCAGCGACCTGACACAACAAGTAACGGCTAGTCTAGTTCATAAATAAATGTAGTTAACATAATCACTTCAATTATTTACCACAAATTTCAGATGAAGACTAGGTTATTCAAAATCATCCAAGATGTTTTGGATTTCCGTAAATATATTGAACGCTTTCACGATTTACTTATCTTTCTATTTCTACAAAGCATTATCAAGAAGTATTATAAATGAACGATTAGACAAGTCTCTTACTGCTGTTTTCATTGCATGCGATTCAAGCAAACAAGAGAACTCGAAAATGTTCCTCAACAAACATTGAAACCCTCAAACGTGCTGTTATCACATTACTTAGTAAACCGTACACTGTGTGATACAGGACATTGCAAATACGAACAGCTTTCATAGCATAATGAATGCGTCATTGCCAAACAGACGGCTAGTAGGAAGTAGAGACCCCAGGATTAGATGGTTGTAAGTGTATGCGCTTGTTCCTATGAAGCAAAGACAGCGCTGCGCTTCCGTGTGGTGACAGCTACTCGTGCAGTATGGGTTACTTTTAGACTCGGTGAGATCATTGTGCTACCAGGAATCTATATGAATGAGTTCTTGTTTAGAGAATTCAACTGCTGAATAATTTACGTCCAGTGATTGGTGAGTGAACGTTTTTGAAGAAGATGGAGCTGTCTTACCGTAGCAAAATTTAATAATCTTCTCTATCCAAAAACTGAAGTTATGGTGAACATGGAGGGCAAATATGCAGAGTGTCCTTACCCACGAAACACAGAACAGACATTCCACTCAAGACATTCCACTCAAGAGACATTCCACTCAAGTTAGAGGCGTGGTGTTCATCGCAGGGTTACCAAACTGGCTTTTCCTAGCCAATTTGCAAACGAAGAACTGAACTAGGAACTAGGCCACTCTGTCTGAAAAACATCTAACCCGCTATAAGGTGAAATTATAACTTAATTCACCCTCCAGTTTTAACCTCTGATTTGTGGGTTAGGACCCTCAGCATATTTGCCCTCCAATTCTTACACGATTGAACAATTCAGCCTAGGCGGTGATCACTACGCAATGATACATGTTTTCAACCAAAAAATGAGAAGAAATGAACGGCTTCGCAAGTAGGACATTTGAACTTGCGACGCGAAACGCCAGCGGTTTTCCAGCTTAGTTCCTACTTGAAAAATTTCGGCCACTGTATAGTCTCTTGATTAGTTAAAGCTGGCAATTCACCTCATAAATTTATTAGCCGAACATCAGTGCACTTCGGGTATTAATCATTTAAAATACTCTGAAGTATTTCCGAGTTTAAAATATTTTTCAATAACCACAAAGACATATTTGTAATTTTAACATATGCAGGTTAATCGTTGCTCTGTGGAAGACTTGAGTTGTCGATGATTTGCGAGAAGTTTAGCGTGTTAAAGACCAATTTTCTGCTGACCACGACAGAAACAACTAATCAACGGTCATAATGATACTAAAATTCTATGCAAATAGTTATGTATAAACCCCATGACACTAATGCATAATCCCACTTTAGAACTATTCACAAAACTATTCAAACTATTCACAGCTGCGTACCGGTACACAGCTGCATCAGGTGCACAGCTGCGTGCAGCTACAAAGCTGTGTACTGATGCACAGCTGCATGCAGATATACAGCTACATCTGGCGCACAGCTGCGTACTGATGCGCAGCTACGTACCGGTATACAGCTGCATCAGGCGCAGAGCTGCACCAAACGCACAGCTGCGTGCAGATACACAGCTACGTACCGGTATACAGCTGTAGCAGGCACACAGCTGCATCAGGCACACAGCTGCGTGCAGATACACAGCTACGTACCGGTATACAGCTGTAGCAGGCGCACAGCTGCACCAGACGCACAGCTGCACCAGACGCACAGCTGCACCAGACGCACAGCTGCGTGCAGATACACAGCTGCAGATAGGCAGGAAAGAGGAACTGCGAGTACAGCGTCCACTGGTGCCGGGTCGCACAGCAGCTTCCTCTCTACTCCGCCCAGAGTTCAATGTTCACAACCTGACCAATTCGCGGCCACATTTATCGGTACTACCAGCAGGATAAATCGGTCTGAGGCATGTGCTGTTACGCTGATGACTATGTAATTTATCTTCTGTGGAGATTTCGAGGAACGCATTTAGTGTTCCATAGAGGGTCATTAAGTTTTTGTACGAGTAAAAGCTACCGTGAAAGGGAACCTCAAGTGATTTATTTCTGTTATTTGTTATGTTTCCATGGTAAGAATTCGTAATTACTATCGTTCGTTTCAGGAATTTTGAGCTGGGGTGGTACTAATAAAATCCCCGAGAAAAAAATCCTCCATTTAACATTTTGATTGCAAGGTGAGCCTCCGGTGGTCACTGAATGGCTTTTCATAATGCTGCTGATAGACCAATAGTCACAAACTCAATTTTCATAAATACTTAATTAAAGCTAAATGAAGACACGATCCAGTTCATATTAGCTATTTCCGAAATTCCTTACTACAATTGACTTCAAATTTGAGTTGAATATTAACTTTAATTTAACCCATCGCAGACTGATAAAATAATTTTTTCCATCTCAAGTTATGGTTTAAAAATTTAGGTAAACGTTCTGTTTGCCATTTTTGTGAGTTGAAAGCGGCTTGATTTCTTGTTTCAAAAACGTCGAAATGTATATTGCTCATTTTTGAGACTTAGAAATACGTTAGAAAAAAATTAAATAAGCCTTTCAATTGAAGCCAGAAAGCCTAGTGCAAGCATTCATCAACATCAACTAACGTATTCGATGTAAAAAAAGTCTTGGATAAAACCTACAAAAAAATAAAAGTACATTTCAAAAAATAAGACACAAGAACGAAAAATACATAGCAGCTCATTTCTGCAACAAGTGTGAGCAACCTTGTGGAATTTTGTAACATTGCAAGCGAGTTTATTCATTCATCAATACTTGTTTTTCCAAACACTCACTCAAAGACCTAAATTGCAGTTTAAAATTACATAGCCTGAAAACACAGTACGTTTTATTCTCGAGTCGTGAGAACGTCTAACTCGTCCTGTTCTTGCTTCGTTAAAGTCAATTCATAATAAGTATTTCAAAAATCTCAAAATAACTTTGTTTTCATGATTCTGGAAAGAGTCTACGAGTTCCTTGCGTAAAGAATTTTTTGTGAAAGAATCATTGCTTGTAAGTTTCCAAAGTAACGAGCCTAAGTAGCAATTCTCACAAAGAAAGTTCACCCGAAAGCAGGATCATCAGCAGCGAAGTTGATTAAAAAGCTATCAGCAAGGTTAATCCTTGGCTTCTTAAATATCTTTTATCATCAAAGCGAATCTTCACCAAGAAAATCTAGCGCAGAAAACGAAAATGGGATCGAATACAGGCTATTTTAATTGCTCATCAACAATTTGATGATTTGAAAAATAAATATTGGTGCACTTTTTATTTTTAATTTCCATTTCACAGCGCTATTAATGCAGCTATTAATTCTGATTGCATTGTCTTTCGGGTAAATAATGGTCGAAAGGAATTACTACCGACCATGGTATACCGTGCTACCGCTGCTAACCGAACGCAGCGTTCTGAAGTAGTACCGAGGAACTCAAGTTGAACGTAACACAATTAAATACACAAATAACTCGAGTCTAAAAATCATGCAGATCTGAGTACCATGTGCAACTAAACACCTGAACAAACAGTGAAATTTAAAAAATGAAATTTAACGACACACTGAATTCACTCCTTACCTTCGCAGAGAGTGGCGGCGGTGACGATGGTAGACTGGAAGTGCTGGTTTTTTGTCTCCAAGTCACTTACGTGAAGGAATTTGTAAGTGTGAAGATTCGCTTGTGATAAGAAATGGAGAAGTAACGCGTGAGTGTGTAGAGAAAATGTTAAAAGAATGAGGTATGCGTTAACGTGAAGGTGTATCAAATTAGTCAAAAGAGATAACGGGAAAATATGTGTTGGAACCAAAGAGCAGCCGTGTAAATACGCAGTAAGGGAAATCCAAGAACGTTTGGACTCTGAGTGCACAGTTTAGAGTTGGTAGTAGCACTTCACCCTTTGCTCTGTCTGGTTGTGTGGACTACACCGTGTGATGTCGAAGGTACGACGGTCGGCGGTTAGTTGTCGCTGATGAGCCGCGGGTGCCCGCTTTTATGCAGCGCTGTGCTGCCAGCTGTACCCTCGAGCTCACTCCACTGTTCCTAGGCAAACAACCGCGAGGGGGCGGGGCGTCAGGCTCCCAATCCCTCTTTAATTCGGCTAAAATCGTCCCGGATCTCTAGCACCTTCGAGAAAAAGTAAGATGGTCGACTTGAGATCACTCAGAGCGGATTTGCTTCTAAGGTTAAAGTACAAAAAGCACATCTGTAGCGTTTTCGGTGAAAACCAAGCACGAAGGCATAGAAGATCGGATTCAACGTAATATCAGCCGTATAAACTGAGAGCTCGCTTAGAGGTGTTTTCTGTAGGTGAAGGTTGCAACAGGGCATGCTGTGTTTGTTGCTGAGGGAACTTCCTCCCTAGGTTCTTTGTTCTAATGTTATCAATGCCCCGTTCTTAAGAGCTGTGACGCACTTAGAGGTCGAAAGGATGATGAACGAGAGCGCTGAATCTGTACGAAAAAAGATGTTAATCTTGATTTTCTAGTCTAATTCTCCGTAACATATGAATGATGCGCTGCAGTCTTTACTTGCTCGACTCTGTTTACCAAATATTACGGTTCGTTGCAAATTCTACTATTAAAGTACACCCACGCTGTTTGTTCAGTTCAAGTTATAGTTACACCATGAAAACTAATTGTTCGAACGGACATTTCATACGCGCATCCTTTTTCCTTCGAGTTCTCTATTTTGTATGGATAACTTTGGAATCAATATCAATCTATGCAAATGAACTACAATTAAAATACTCAGAAATTTAGGAACACGATGCGTTGTTCAGGTATTTTGTGTACAAAAAGGGGGTAGGAACAGGTCAACCAAGTAAGGACGGACAGGTCAAGTAAATAGCAATCTTTGTATTATTGTATACAAAGATAAACTGAAATAGTATCGAAAGTCTTTAATGTTTCAGCCTATGAATTTCGTCATGTTTTGCATTGCATTTGTATCGCGTGAAACTCGTTTTCGAGAGGCACACGTGACTGGAAAAAACAACTTTGAACTCCATTTTTATTGTTGATACTATATTAACTATACTTTTCAAAAATAAATCAAAATTGTCGAGGATTAAGTAAACGAATTAAAACTTTGTGTGGTAAGTCGTAGTCTGACGCTATTAGTTATTTTTAAAGTTTATCTTCAGTATAATTCTTGAAAGCTTTCAATTGTAAGTTTCAGAAAATGAAAGACCTCGTGATACACTTGCAAACAGAATAATAATAATAATAATGAAGGCATCAACGGATGCTTTATTTCCGATCAAGCCTGATACATATCACCTTGTACATTGGATTTTCAAATGCCTTATAACTAACGCCAGGACGCCATGACGCTTTCCCCCGGTCAAGACCGGTACCCATTTCAGACACCTGGGTAGAGTGGGGTATTGTTCTTGGAATTTTTCTCCTATACCCAACAGAAAAAATCGCCACCGCCAGCGCCGAGATTCGATCCCGGGTCTCCCGCACGACGGCAGAACCCTCTAGCCACATGGCTATGGCGAGCACCGGTATATATATAAGCTGAGTCAAGCATTAAAACTTTCAGTACGATAAAACCGAGATACTTTTTGTGTTGACCTCGAAAGAAGATCTTAAGAGGGAAAATTAGCGAGAATGAGTAAGTGTCAGTGTTCGACCGACGTCAGAAGTAATAGTTTTTTGGGTTAAAGGTTATTCATAAATAAAGCTGTATTGAATTCAAGAGTTTGAATGCGTATTATTTCCAATTTTGATTACTTCATTTTGTGTTTGGAAAACTTAGTAATTAGGTGCAATCAGTAAAGATACAATTCTTCTCAAAATTCAAACTGAAATTCCGTAATCATTTTGGCTTCAGGTATCCAGTTACAGAGTGGGAGAAGGGGTGGACAGTGGAAGCAAGTGAGCAAGCAGGCAAGCAAGAAACAAACTGTCTATTATTTGGAAAGGGGGCTATATTTGTTTAAAATTGTTTTCCCAGAACACGATGTAAATAATTAGGAAGCATTAAATTATACTACTGTATCATGTAATTAGTAAATTACTAGCGTACACACCCCGTCGAAAATAATGGGATTGAATGTTTCCTTTCAGTAAGTTTTTCCTATGTGGATGACAAACAAATGAATTCTTCCTAATAATACCAGCGATAAAAATATTCCTGTACTTGTGCACTGGTGAAACTCATATTTCAGATACTGTCAGTAAGCATCTCTAAGAGTGTGACAGAAAGACGGAAGAAGCGGAGGACATTCAACAAATATGTAAAAGTATATATAAGTACAACAATTATATTATTAGGTAAGATGTTATTATATGTGATGCAAGGAGTGTTGCACGCTTTTAATGTTAAGTGTGTACGTGCCATGTTCGCGTTCGAGGTATGGGGTGAAGATGAAGTCGGTGATCTTTGAACTACAGAATTCTAGTTTTTCCTAAGCTCGCCTCGTATTCAACGAAGAATTCACGAACTGAATTGGATAATTTGTAAAGTGATTGATTTTATTATTTAAGGTGATGCTAGTATTTTTTTCATAGTCCTTATATTCCTGTGTACTTAGTATCAGTACGAAATAATTTAATTTTTGTGAGTTTTCTCTCCGTATCTTCATTTTGAAGAACTCAATTGAAGTGTTACCAAGCAGTCGGACTTTGTAGCATTGCTTGTATTCTATTTTCTGGGAGCCGCGAGTACGCAGAATCAAGATCATTCATGGAGAGCGTGATCCCGCTGCGATTGACTTGAGGTCTCCTCATTACATATCGAGGAAGTGATCAGATAATTCTGGGCGGGTGCGCATGCGCGAGGTGGGAATGAATGGAGCACTTGATGACCGCGGCCTACGAGTTTAACTACAATTAAAGCCACTAAAAATAGCAGGCATAAGCCCTCGTTTTGCGCAACACATCAAAGGAAGCTGCAACCTAAATTTGACCCTGGAGTGCTGGCCGACGTGCACCACGGCTGTGGCATTATTGAGCGCTCACAACGTGCGCTGTTTTGCTCTTAACTGCATGAGCTCGTTGTGAGCTTTACTGCATGCTCTTAACGTGTCAAATTTTGATGTCTGAAGGACAAACTTACGTGAAACAAAAAAAATACAGCTTAAAAAATACAGCTTGGCTTCTATACGTAGATAATAATGTTTGATGTTGCGTTTTCATTTGTGAAGTATAACTTCTGAAACTCATAAGTTATCGCTGTTAAAAGGAATATAATAAAAAAATTTTGAGACATTCCATGTGATTCGCCGCAAAATACCTTCAACATGCTCAAAAAAAGAACTTCTACAGAGTTACAGACAAGGAAAACAATAAATAAATATACAAATTTTCTTGCCGTAAATGTGTATGAGTTTACAGAGGAGGGACTGCATGATTCCAGCCATGGGATTAGGTTATATATTATCTAGAATAAATGTAACCTAAACTGAATTCGAAGACTCTTCAGTCTGTTAACATGTTAGATGAATAGGAAAACAAATGAACTACGAAGATTTCGATATTTCAGGATCCTCCTGAAAAAAATAAAGAACATAAGTTATCGGTATCAAGCTATTCCTTGCTAAAAATTAAGCTTTTAATCGTTTTTAAATATTACCAGGATATAAGAGGCAATTGTGGGCTCTCATATTCATCGACGTCCTGCTTCGTCTTTTTCAGTGAAGAGTAATTTAATTAACTGCAAAATTTCAAACTCTTGTATCCAGAATACGTGTAACTCACAAATATGCCCATAAATCTTTTGCACTGCGTCATCAGCCGAAGTTTGAAAGTCGGTTAGTAAAAATTAAAACTGAAAGCGCTTCGACTATATACTACGCTAAATAATGATGAGAACTTTTAGATTGTGGTAGCAGATGTACGTGACTTAAAAAATAACATTTTTGAAAATTAATAATTTCTTATAAGGTAATAAAAATTGTCCGCAAACTCCTAAAACAATAATATTTACTGCTAGCTTGTATCTTTCCACGTTACTTTTGTTGTTTTTAGTACAATGAGCAATTCGAAAACTCTTAAAGTAAACGAGCTTTTCCGCCTAGAGGTGGTAAATCTATTCTTCATCTCGTATTTTAAAACACTTGCATTATTAAAAGCGCGCCTGAAATGAATGAAAGCACGCATCGGTTCTCTATATACAACAAAGTTTTCCTAGTACTGAAGTAACCTAAGTTATGTTCGAGAAGCATAACAGATTCAAAGCCACAGATAATCTTCCAAAGACACTCAAAAATTCTCTTAACCAATCAACTTCACAGATCGTTCCCCAGAAGGATTACATCCATTACTCAACTCTGGAAATTGATGACACCCTGTCATCTAAGACTTTCAGACTTAGATTTAGTCCAGATTTTCTTCGTTGCGAGCAAATCGCTCGAGTGTTTCAATTCCGCGATCACGGAAGTTGAAGGTTTCGCTGTCCGTTTCTGAGCGTATAAATAATGTGAGACTTACTGGAGATGCAGGTACCGTTAACACGATAAAACCGATTTCAATTTAGCGTTTTCTTTATTTTCGGCATGAAAGTAGGGACTCTCTGTAAGAAAATATCATGGAATTTTATATATTAGTTCTTCTTTCAAATAACTTGTCAAGTCGGTTCTCACTTCGTTGTTATTTCTTACAATCAATAAAAGTTCCTATTGTCAGATATCAATTACATTCTTAAGAATATTGTTCTCCAATGACTCTTTTAGCTAATTCAATGCAATCCACGACTTAATTAACATTTCAATTTAAAAAAGCCACAAAAAATAACTTGAAACTTGGCAGTACATCGTGGAAACTTGGGGAGCACAGGTCGGTGAAAATAGTAACGCGTTTTAACTGACACTGTTGGATTGAAATATGAAGATTAGTATTGATGATGATGGTGAACATGACAACATGGTATTGGTGTTCGGGGTAACTATGACCACTTGATTTTATTGATGGCAAACATGACAACTTGATGTTATGATGGCATTCAGGGAAAATACTAACCTAGTTTTTCGAGATTTTAATAAGCACTAAAGTTAGAAGAAAATAGGTTAATACTTTAACGTGGAAAGAAATAGACTCGTATCGAATATCTGCTCCCAAAAATGTCTGCTATAGGTGACATTATAGGCCTGTTATACGAACCAAACTAATAAATAAAGTTATATCAATGATAAGATCCAAATCTCAGATATATGATGCTAGCGACAAACGCTCGGAAGAACTGTAAGAATTTGTGAGTCCTACACGCAATAAAATATTGCCGCTTTAAAAATCATGTCATGTTGGAAGACAAACGAAATAATTATCAAGGTGAGCTCAATAAACAAACTACAAATTGGTTGACAGTTTAGTCTATGGAAATATTAAACCTTTATCAAAATTATATGCAATCTGAAGAAGTCAAGATATGGGCCGCTCTCAAAGGCCTGTATAAGAAGGTTGTCTGCACTTATCGCTGAAGATCTGGTGCTGACCTAAACACTCAAGAATTAATTTTCATTTCAAAATTTTAAGTATTGTAGGATGCAGAGCTATAAGTATCGAATTTTCGCGTGAAAGACAGGGTTTCAAGTCATAAAAAATATATTATTTTGGGTAGGATCTTGCAGGCTATATAAACGCAGAGACTTTCCAATTGCGTTAGCGTTTCGTTTTGAACTGCGCTGGCAGGTGCGCTCTAGATATAGTGTGTACAATATAGTAAATAACTAATTCGTGTGCTGAAAAACTGAACATAACTCATTCATCGTGTATTCATCATTTATTTCACTCTTCTGTGTAAATGAGTATCTAAAATGAGATTTTTTAACCTTTCGTTAACGTCGAGAAATGTGTTTTAGTATTGAACTTGGAAGCTAATATGTTTTAATTTTTAGCATGAAGCTTTATTTTTTATGATAAATACCTGCGCATGAAACTTAATTTATTTGTGGCGCAAATATTAATTAATTGATTTAATTATTTTATGAGACGATAATTGACATGGACTGGGAAGAAGCAATTTACCTTCGTTTCAAAAGTTGACGTCACGTGGAGGCGGTTTGTTGATGGAGTCTTTCGCTGGCCAATCCCACAAATTAACAGCGCCAACTTGTTTGCTTCGACCTGATTCAGAAATAATTTTAAGCAAAATTATTTGGGTAACGTTGGCTATTTCTAGGGGGAAAATCGAAACCAAAACACCAAGTTTTTAATTTCATTAGTGTCAATAGGGAAAATTATTGATAAACATCCTAAACAAAAGTAATAACTATCGTAGCATTTTCCCAACTAAACTAGGTTTCAGTAATGGTGCAACAATGCTAGATTTTACCCGTGAGATAGACATGACCAGTTTTAATAATGGAACGAACAAGTTTCCGAATTTCGGTGGAGACACAAACAAAACAGATTTAACTGATAGGATAAGTGTTTTGAATTTCCTCTGTGAAAAATTCAAGAGTTAATGTTACAGTAGGGCGCTGTCAACAATGAAACGAACCAAGTAGTTGAAATTAACCAGAATGTTTTTGTTAGGCCTAAAATTTAGAAACCAACTCGAGAGCTATAAACTCTGAGTCCACTCCATTATACGACCTTCGTATTTCTCAGCTCGAGAGTAAACGTGATGAGCGAGTGTGAATATTCTCAAGCACGTTGGGGCATCCAGAATTACAAAAATGTTGCTCTATCGACGAGTTTGGAAGCTGAATGTTTACTTCAATTAGGGAGCTTTAACATCCAAAACCATTTTTTCTTTCTTTGTTACACGTCTACAAAATAGATGTCATCGTTTTAGTACGTTTAGAAAAATATCCAATGATCATCCACTGGAATGTTACTGAGTGACGCGCTGCATATTGACGGTGTTCATTTACTTCACATTTGGAAATGATTTGTAATGTCCTATCAAAACACTACATATCTGATCAGCTAACGTGAAATTCCCTGTTACGCTAGAACTATCATATACATATTTTTACTGTTGCCTATGAATGACTATAAAGTTTGGACATCTGTTATCCGGGAGCACACGTTTTTACTTTATGGGTTTGAATTCTCGTATAATCTTTTTTATAAATTCACAACACTTTTTAAGTGGACGTTTGATGTAAGCCAATTCACGCGATGAATCCATGTTCGCTGCGTTATGTACACAATCTATTGCAATCTATCTGCCGCGATATTTCGATTAATCGATCCGCTCGTTCATGTTGGAATTCGTTCAAATCTTTGTTCAAGCAGACTGTAATTTATGATATAAGATCGCTGGGTCTCTGGTTCATTAACAGCCAAGAATACTGACTCTGCAACATTGGGCGTTATATGTAGGAGTGACGTTTTTTTAGTAATTAAAATAAATCAAATTATATATATATTTCGAAGGAATAGGAAGTCTGTGGACTTGGTTACTTTACGGTTGTTCTCTTCAAAAACTTTGCCATGCAGAAATGAGATATGGATAATTTTGGAGAGCGTGGTAAGCTGATCACGTCCAGTTATTTTGAATGAATTCTCGCCGATATTTTACGAAAGACCTTTTCGTACAACAAGTCAATTTCAACTACAAATGCACTCCACTCTCCACGTCTGAAGTGGAACAAATTCTAAAGATAATCCACATGAAATCTGGGGAGCTTGGTTCTGCTGTTGTTCGGCAACGCATTTAAATTTTGCAGATATTTTACAGGACGATCAGTCAGGAAATCGTCTGAGAAGTTCAGAAGCACAAGAGTTTCTCATCTCGGGGTTAATTTAATTTATAACCCAACATAGATAATTGATGTAAATGAACGCTCGTGTTATTGTGATTTTAAATCATCAGCGTATTTTATACCTCCTAGGAAAATATATGGTTCTATGTAAAATATCTCATTTTGTGGAATTGAATGACCTTGCGTCAGATTATTTCCACGGTCAGGTGCCCATGCAACGCTGCCACGACTTTCCATTTGCTATAGGAAGAACTTTGCTCAAAATTCATTTGCAGACCCCAAATAATCCTGTTAAAATCTCAAGTGCACTGTTTCCGATGGCATGAGGAACCCAAAGTGGAACTTTACCAACTGAGCTCCCACATGTAATATGCATTGAAATCAAAATAGTATCTACTTAAAAATGAGCGTTGAAAAACTTCATTGGAATCACAACAATGCATTTTGATTGTCCTGAGAATTGTGCATGTCTCATGCCAACGAAACGACAAATGAAGTTAAATGATTCGTAACTACTGATTCTTCTTATTCCTACGCTTTATCATTAAATTTCCACGCTTCATCCTTAATTTTTTTTGCGCAGGTATCAGGATGCGCGGTGTAGGCAGCAGGGCAGAGCAGGGCAGACGGAGCGGCGCTGGTGTCGTTCTCCACCTTAGCATTTATGAGCTCAAATTCAATAGGGATTTTACCTGTTGCTGTTTCTACTTACCGTACACGAGCACAAAGCTGTCTTTGGTGAAGCCTATCGTGATCCCGTGCAGTGCTTCAATAATTTCATGCCGCAAATCCTGATGTTAGCCCCTGTTCAACAAAAAATTTATCTGTCAGATTTTCTGGAATTTACAACTTTGAATGTCCTATGAGAAATATGTAGTGTGCGATCGAGTTTTTGCCCTCTGATCATCATTGACACCTATACTACCTATATCGAATATGTCCATTTTCACGCATGCGGCAGTGGTTAAGAATGCCTTGCCATGTTATTCACGTTGAATCAAGCAACTTTGTGTCAAAAAAGGGCAACTTAAACGGAGCATAATACGGCGATATTGAGCAAAGCTCAGTGTTCGCTACATGCAGCCGTGCCCGGACACTGAACACAACGGCCATACATAGAGTGAGTGAGGCGCACGTGAAGCCAGCGTGATAGCAGCGATGACCAGATGGTGCTACAGAGAAGCCAGCTGCAATTATTGTCTGCCTATGGCTTCGGTTACCTTCGGCCTGCATGCGGGTGGTTACTCTGGTTTTCTTTCTACGTAAGCGACAGCAGTTCGTGAGTTTATACTTCATCATGTGCTGATCATGCCTAGATCTGACCTTGTTATTACAGGTCTTCTTTATGAATTAACGACGTGCGTTTTTCTCAGTGTATATGTACGAGGAAGTCAGCGTGCTGAAACTTCCGAATTTATTTGTGCATTTCAAAAGTCGGTACTACTGATTTCGGAGGAATCTGAAACAAGCGCTCAATATTTGAGGAGAATACTGCACTCAGATTAGTTCAATAAACTCATCCTTCGCTCACTGGGAAGGACCTCCGCACTCACGGAATCTGATAACACACTGACATTACTGCATGTTTGTAGGACACATTGGGCTTAACACACCTATTTATCAAACCAAGAACAAGCGTTAAACGCAAATGTAAGCGTACACATAACATTTCCTCGCCTAGAATGTTTTCGCTTTTGTCAAGAATTTATGTACCAGTAGTACTGAGTAGCATGCGTTAATATGGCTTTGAAAAACGAACCTTCTCGAAAAATAAACTCCATCTCAATAATGAAGCAAATTTAGTTATCTAACTCAAAATTTTCCTGAAACTGCACACCAAATATCCGTATATACTTTATCTATTATTCCAAAATAACAAAACATCGTTACACATACATAAATAAATGCGTACGCAAAGAAAGAGAAGTTTGTGCTTAGCATTCAATTAAGTCTAGCCCTACAGTCAGTTGCCCCTTTTTGAGATGTTATAAGAAACAGTGAAGAAATTTTCACACAAAGGAAATAACAAAATACGTTATAGTAAAAACAAATTATTCCTCGTGGCACGTCTCTGCTTAATGTTTAGAGCCACAATGTTTAACTAAGCGAAGAAAAAAGCGCTGCGGCCTGAGCTGCGAGAACTGAGATGAAATTCTGCTCACTCGGCACGCTTTACAGAACAGCCCAAAAATTCGTCGTCTTCCCGAACTGTGCTATACTTGCACAACTTAGATTTGTGAGTTCAAACCGCACGTTTATCCGAAAACTCGGGCTGGACGCTATTCTGATAATATTTGAAACTACTCGAGTGATTTAGATTAATACAATTTAGGCAAAAATATCTGTTGATTTACTATCTAGGTCACGTTTAATTCCTCCATTCAAGCTGGTTATTTACAGTTAAAGTGTGTTGGCACGAATTAAAAATCCTGACGCTGGTTACATTATCGACCGAGCGTTGTCTAACACCAAGGTCTAATACACGAATAAGCTTATTTTTTCCATCGCATGAGAGCAACATTTTTTTAAATTCAGAATACCAGACGATTAAAGCGAAGTGAAAATGTATAAATATATCAAAAATCGCCAAGTACTCCTATCTTCCATAGAGTAAGAGTTAAGATTACACCTGTATATATTATCCTACGGTCAAAATATTCTTCTCGTTAAATACATACTTTACCTATCATACAAGAAACTGATAGTGCTCTTGTATGCGTTATCATAGCGTATAACATTGCCCTGTGTATGTAATCATAAAGTATAACATAGCTCCTGTATGCGTTATCATAGGGTTTCATAAGTAGTTGACATGATTCAGCAACGAGCTTTAGTATCTTCCAGCTCACTAAATCAATCTGCATCTCACTTGATTGGACAAAAGCCAGATAGCGTGACTTGTTTGAGTCCTCAGGATTCCGTTGATCAGCGTGGGCTGTTTTCGTCAAGCTTGTTGCATAACTGTACTATCTACTCGAATATTCACTTATGCTTTTATTAAACCCAGAGTGCTCTTGATTTCAGATAAGCCGCTGTGACTTGCCTTCATGTTCAGTGTGACCTCCTTATGCTTGGCTGTGCTACGCTACGAGCAGTTGAAGTACAGCTGTTGAAAATAATTGCAAGTGCAAAACGTATGATGTAGGTTTAACTTTAATGGAATGATTATAAACTCATGAAGAACAGCTTTACGAGTACGATAAGTCACTTAGAGAAAAAGGAAACTCGGACTCTTTTGACAGTTGCACTGAGTTCAAGAAAATGAGACGTTACCTCCCATGGCTTGGCCGCTTTTAGCATGGCTTAGCTAAAGCTTTTCTTTACTGCCAGCTTAGCAGCTTAGCAACATGATGTAAAGAAAAGCGGGATTCGGAATTTTTCATCTTCAGGGATATCTGCCATCTTTGCTTCAAGTGTTTGGATAAATTTATTTTGGAATCGTCATGCCCTATTAAATATACGTATGATTTTGTGTCGCTTACAAATGAAATCTGAGGATATCCTACCACTGAATAAAATCTAACACGTATACTTTGAACGAGTTAGCTTAACTTACTTCAAATGTGGGTAACATATACACCCACTAAACTTACATCCTGGAAAGCCCTTTAAACGCAGATTCCAACCCCTTCAGACTTCTGCCACATGGATATTTTTGCCCTCGGTTGAGTGCATTGACACACAAACATGACTGGCAGCCATAGGCGTACTGCAGCCCGTGAACCGCAGTGAGCGGTCATGAACCTCAAGCGTGTTATTCTCAGTCACCACTCTACTCTACCTACAGAACTCGTGTCAACCAAAACAGACTCACGCGGTCTCAGGGAGAGTTGTCGCTCACTCGAGGGTTTCCGCATTGGTAGCGGGAGTCATCGGGTCCTGAGTACTCAAGGGTGTCCTTTGTCAGTGCAATACTTGCCCGCCACAGCGGTCTCTTCAGGCCAAGCAGACCTGCATGTTCACTCTACGTGGAGATGATGAGCTATTGACCCTCATTAACGCAGCTCATTAAGGAGATGGAGTAAAATTTAGTTGTGGAGTAGTTGAGTCGATATTGAAGCATTGCAGTGTTTTATCATTGTGGAGAATTAAATCACTGCACGTGCAGATTAGTATCAATTTAAATGAGGCGGAGTTAACGTCCACAAATCAAAAACAGCGTTTTCCAGCCTTTAGCGTCAGCGTTGGAGTCCTTGCAATATAACGAAGATATTTTTGTAACAGAATGTAATGCTCGATCAAGCGTCGGGTAATAGACTTCTTGCAGCAAGCCCATCAAAGTGCGGTACTGGCAGCAGTTCCATCTTCTGGACCTGATCAGTAACGCTACTTTGGAAAATCCGTGTGCGCGTTCAGACGCTGAACTAAAATTAAGGAAATGAAATGTACAAAAATAAAATTACCCTCTACTCGGCTCGCACTACATTACCACGTATAGTAACGCAAACTTACAATTTAAATTTATTGCCTGTTTACTCGAGTAGTTGGGTGTTTTATAAACTCATCGATCAAATACTTTATCTCCCTAAGTTCTTTGTTTAATCTCATAGCCCAAAGAATTAGTTCACACGGGCCATACATCGTATAGAATGAAAATTAAACATTCTTAAACATGACCCTTGTCATAGGGTGATATCGTCATTGTGCATTAGAAATGAATATACTTTATATTATTAGAAGTCATTTACTATAAACATCAAATGTTCTTTCTTTATTTGATCAACAACCGCACACACTGACGATGCTCAAATCGATTTTTCATTCTTAAATTCTCTAATTTATTCCCCAACCAATAAATTCTCTTTGGCTCAAATATGCTTCAAAATACATTCATAGCCACGATAATTAGACTTGGCTCAAAACCGACCTGCGTTTCCACTCCTATTCATACTTTAGCAGGTGAGAAGTAAGGTCTATTCAGCACGTTCTCGCCGAGCTCGAATGCTAACACAAACTCCACATCTGCAAGGAAAATTATGGACCTGAACCTTGGTTTCACAAGCAGACTCGGCCAACACACATCTTGGCTTCGTTATTCTGTCCTGAATATGACAGCTTGAGTAGCGTAAGCGGCACTCGTGTCACACGGTACGCAGCCTTTCAGAGCTTCTCAGGACTCAGTAATGCAACGAGCAAGTGAAATGAACCAATTTTGGTCTCGTGCAACGCGCGTTTAAGACTCAATGTCGTGGGTAGAATGCAAGAGTTTTGGTACGCATTTTGAAGTTCGTTTGTTGGTGGTGAGTTGAATACTGCGTGATGAATCAGTGAACATGGAAGCGAGTAATGGTGATACAGCAACGATATTGTGTGTGTGTCATCTGTGTGCCTGTGAATCGCTTCCCAAATCTGAGGAAATTGCAGTTAATATAAGCACAATAATTGTGCAATATAATGATATATTTTGAAAGACCGCTACAATACTTGAGAAGCAATATTTACTAAAATATTACAAACAATAAATAGCCCATAATACGATAGAGATTTCATTTATTGACTTATTTTAATGACCTTGAATTAAACGTGCGATGTACAAACATTTAACGAGGTTCAAACACCGCCAGGAGTTTTTGTTACCCTGTTTTGTTTTCACGCTGGCTTGCGTTTTTGCCTCGATTGAAATGCACATTGAGCTCTAGAGTTAATGCTTGTCAAAATGTGATTCTAAGCAAAAAACTTTGTATGCACCCAGAACCAATCAAAGTTGTTTGGAAAATGTCTTATTGCACGCCTACACCGACAGAAAAATAAACCTAATCTGGTTATCTTAATTAGATGCATCACTATTTGCTTGAAATCTTCTAAAAAAATTCTGAGAAATGTACATGATTTCAAGAAACTCACAAAATTCAGCCTTGTTCATATCTTCAAAGAGCTGTGATTCTACTGATATAAATTTAAAAGACTTCCTAAGATTTGTGTATCCCAAAGTAGGGCCGAAGAATGATTCAAGTAGGGCCCAAGAATGATCACTGTTCTTCTGTCAACGTTTGCATCATGAGCAGGATAAGTCAATGAACCTCTCTTGTACAGTGATCAAAAGATGAAATTATGTAAAAGTGAATAGATGAACTAAAAAGAGAAGCGATTTGGTTTACTCTGGAAAAACATAACTCATCTACGAATAATTTAAACGGCAAAATTTCATTTCCTTTCATTCACTAAGATTATTTTAAATTTGAGAACAAGTACGTTAAACATGATGATCAATTTATTGAAAAATTTATTTGGTCGTTGCGCAAATAATATTTTAAAAATGCATTATTGCGGATAGTCGTGTTCCGGTTTATTTCTAAGTGTTTTAGCAACTGTAATCAGCCTGCATTCATTCACTTTACCCAAGTATCTTGGTAATGTCCTTCGATGCTAAAATAAGTTGCACGAAGACTCAACAGTTGTGCTTCTTCACCTACAGTTCCTGCGTGATAAAAATGTTCCACTCAACCGTTCATTAACTCGGATTCATTTTAAAAGAATTCAATTAAATGGTGTAAGCATCTTCATTGAACTGATCTATATATATACACTGGGTTCATCAATAGAATACAAACCAAAGTCCCACAATTTACCCATAAATACTCTAAAAATTGTGATACGAGAGCAAATATAAGTTCCAACGCAGTCATAAAAATGCTAACCAAGATTCGTGGTACGCTTCCTTATTTGCTTCGTTTCAGGAAGAGTCTCGGATATCCTCATTGAGTTATCTCCGTGTAGCACAAAACTCGAATGATTTTTGGCTCTGGAAATCGCTGAGCTCTTTTCTCCTCTGAAACTTTGACAAGGCCGTTTACAACGTCCGAATGACCAAAAAATGCCCTCCGATAGCAGCGTCGGTGCCTTGTAAGCCTCCAAAGCAGGCATTTCGATCCCGGTGTAGCGAGGAGCGTCTCCTGCTCGTCCTTTTTAGGATAGGGTGAGGGATCAGCATAGGGTGAGGAATGAGAACTGGGTGAGGGATCAGCATAGGGTGAGGAATGAGAACTGGGTGAGGGATCAGCATTGAGTGAGGAATGAGAACTGGGTGAGGGATCAGCATTGAGTGAGGAATGAGAACTGGGTGAGGGATCAGCATTGAGTGAGGAATGAGAACTGGGTGAGGGATCAGCATTGAGTGAGGAATGACAACTGGGTGAGGGATCTGCATTGAGTGAGGAATGAGAACTTGGTGAGGGATCAGCATTGAGTGAGGAATGAGAACTGGGTGAGGGATCAGCATAGGGTGAGGAATGAGAACTGGGTAAGGGATCAGCATAGGGTGAGGAATGAGAACTGGGTGAGGGTTCAGCATTGAGTGAGAAATGAGAACTGGGTGAGGGATCAGCATTGAGTGAGGAATGAGAACTGGGTGAGGGATCAGCATAGGGTGAGGAATGAGAACTGGGTGAGGGATCAGCATAGGGTGAGGAATGAGAACTGGGTGAGGGATCAGCATTGAGTGAGGAATGAGAACTGGGTGAGGGATCAGCATTGAGTGAGGAATGAGAACTGGGTGAGGGATCAGCATAGGGTGAGGAATGAGAACTGGGTGAGGGATCAGCATAGGGTGAGGAATGAGAACTGGGTGAGGGATCAGCATTGAGTGAGGAATGAGAACTGGGTGAGGGATCAGCATTGAGTGAGGAATGAGAACTGGGTGAGGGATCAGCATAGGGTGAGGAATGAGAACTGGGTGAGGGATCAGCATTGAGTGAGGAATGAGAACTGGGTGAGGGATCAACATAGGATGAGGAATGAGAACTGGGTGAGGAGTCAGCATAGTGTGAGGAAAGAGAACTGGGTGAGGGATCAGCATAGGGTGAGGAATGAGAACTGGGTGAGGGATCAGCATTGAGTGAGCAATGAGAACTGGGTTAGGGATCAGCATTGAGTGTGGAATGAGAACTGGGTAAGGGATCAGCATAGCGTGAGGAATGAGAACTGGGTGAGGGATCAGCATAGGGTGAGGAATGAGAACTGGGTGAGGGATCAGCATAGCGTGAGGAATGAGAACTGGGTGAGGGATCAGCATTGAGTGAGGAATGAGAACTGGGTGAGGGATCAGCATTGAGTGAGGAATGAGAACTGGGTGAGGGATCAGCATAGGGTGAGGAATGAGAACAGGGTGAGGGATCAGCATAGCGTGAGGAATGAGAACAGGGTGAGGGATCAGCATAGCGTGAGGAATGAGAACTGGGTGAGGGATCAGCATAGCGTGAGGAATGAGAACTGGGTGAGGGATCAGCATTGAGTGAGGAATGAGAACTGGGTGAGGGATCAGCATTGAGTGAGGAATGAGAACTGGGTGAGGGATCAACATAGGGTGAGGAATGAGAACTGGGTGAGGGACCAGCATAGCGTGAGGAATGAGAACTGGGTGAGGGATCAGCATTGAGTGAGGAATGAGAACTGGGTGAGGGATCAACACAGGATGAGGAATGAGAACTGGGTGAGGGATCAGCATAGGGTGAGGAATCAGAATTGGGTGAGGGATCAGACCGTAGGTTGCCTGCACAAGTTTGCCTGCTGTGTTTCTCAGTCGGTTCCATCAGATGAACGTAACGTTTTTTACTTCTCTGTTCTGTTTGAAGCAGCTTAAGAGAGTATTATGTAAATCTTACACAGTATAACCTTCTACTCGATGCTAAGTCTTAAGTTATTGATTAAATAGACGTAAAAGAGTTCGAGAACATATATGATTATTTAATTGCTTGTGTTCAATGCAGTCAATCCATGAGTAAATCATGTTAAACGTAAAAATTAGATAAATTTATAAAACTAATAGTGCGTTAAATTTGAATTACGTGTAATTGGACCAACTGAAACTAATTTTCAGTCGTTTAAATTGATGTAAGCCGAATATGACACCTCATAACTCAATGAGTGACAGTGCGTTGCATATTCATAGAAATTAAAACATAAAGAGAGCCCAAGAAAGATACAACTTCAACTTTTATCCGCTAAATTTTTTAATGGATTCAGCAATGTGTTGCAGGAACTTGAAATATCATAAACAAAAAATCACTAAAAATTTATGAAGTAATAGAGAGTAAAGATTTCAACATGCCTCAATTTATTGTGTCTGAATTGTTATGTATCACACTTTCATAATTATCGTCAACATAAAAATTTAAAATGTTATGTAAGCCAATAAAGTTAAGAGAAATGAGTATCACAAAAATATTCTACTTATAAAATCAATTAAGATTTGAAAATGAGACGGACAGTTAAACACAAGCAAAAATAAACTTTAGGTCTCAAAAATCAACAGATTATGCATAGACAGCGCCTTAGATGATATGCAAGAAGCTAATTTCACTTCAGAGTTACACTAACTCTCCTTGCCTGACTCCTAAAGCTTCTTACTCAAATGATCTGTAACAGATAATCCGCTGTGACTCCATATGATCACGACATTTCCCCATGGTATTGATAACGTAAGTTTAAGTTACACACAGTTCCAATCCAATAATGACTAGGTGCAATACACCGGGTAGCACAAATCCGAAATACTATTTTACAATTTTGGATTGAGGGACTTCTTCCTCTCGTCTATCCTCCAAATCGAAAGACCCAGAATGGCAATGGTCAGTTAATATTTCACTTTCGATAGATTTCAAGATTAAAAGGCTTCGTCGGCTAATTTTTCGAACGCTTTAAAGTGAAATTGCGAATACATTTTCACTAGATTCCTACGCTTTAAACAAAACATTTGCACGCATGTTCTCTGTATACACAAGATGCATATTCTTTCTTTGCGTGTCTCTCCCTCAACAACAAAAACCGTCCGATGCCAGTTACAAAAGTGGCTTTTTGCCAGAGCTCAGTGAGAATACGCAAGCCTAATTTTTAACCTTTCGATAAGTTGCTTTCAAAAATCCTAGCTTTCAATCACCTTGTGTCTATTTTTATCACAAGAACTCAAAGGAAAGCAGAGATAAAACACGAAGTTTTGTTCAATTCGCATATTGACCAGGGCTATTGAAGCACTACCATCCACTTCCAGGTTTTCTTAAATGTGTCGTCTCCAGAAAAATATGAATGCACATTACACTATATATTGCACTTTGTGACTTAGATTGTTAACATTGTTTGATAAACCACGTTGACTGCGTCAGGTAAAATTGAATTTTAGCATTCAACTCAAATTTTAAGATTATTGTAGTATGCAATGTTAAAAATAGCAACATTATCTAGATCGCGCCCTCATTTAGACAGGTGACGAGTTTGTCATGCTCTCTTGAAAACTTGAACTTTGACGTTTAAAATGTTAATTCTCCCTGAGTTTCGAAGTTACAAGAATGGAAGATGTATCAATCGATAGGACTTAAAAAGAGGCTTATGACTTTTTCAAAAAGGTTTAGTTTGAAAATTATAACAGAAATAAGGTACCTACCTAAAATTTTAAAAAAATTGCATTTTTTGGAAAAATCCCAAATTTTAACGAATCGAAATATCTAAACTCCCCTCGTATTTTTCTTTAGAAAATACATTTAGCTATCTGAAAAACATGTTCCCGGTTTTGTAACTTCAAAATTGTAGTGGATATACAGTTTTCGTAATTCTCATTTTTTTCACTTTTTCCAAAAAAATAAATTTTTGTAAAGATAAAAAAACACTCGAAACAAAAAAGAATCGTTGCATCATTCTGCACCTATAGTGAAAATTTTGAGTATTACGTCGGGAAATGACGGACTTTTTATACCCAGACTCCACCCCCTTTTTACCTCCTTAAATTATTCTGTGAGCATTTTTTTTCCCTTTTAATGTAACAGATTATAAGTTCGTTTGATTTAGTTTTAATGCAACAATTAGCATCCTTGTAGTAAGAATGTCACTCTAAATTTTCTGATAGTACAAATTAATACGTGAATTTTACTAGGATTCAGTAGCATTTCTGTTGGTACTTAAGTGCTGCAATAAATTTTCAAGTGGTATACAGATGACAATAATTTTTGTAATGATACGAATATTCTATAAATGGAGCCTCAAAGCTTCCATTTTATAACAATTTGTTAACGAATGACCTGATATAGTATGAAAAAAAAAGATCCTAGAAATTAGAACAATAAAACCTCAATTAGAGTTTGAATTATTTCCCTACTTGTTTGATTTATTGCGTTCTCTGGCAAATAATAAATATTTTGTACTGTTATTGCCAGTTATTGACTCCTTTTGGCTATTATTCGTTAAACTAACTCAACAAAGACATTTTCAAACTCATCCTGGTCAGGGCATGCAATGGGTAAACTAATGTTTTAATTGACTATTTCACAATTTGTTCAATTTGATCATGAATGTTTATAAGCTATCTTTCAAGCCCATTGTATCTGTTGCAAAAATATTTTTTGAAATCGCAAATGAAATCGCGTCAAGAGTACACAAGCAAATTTTAGCCAAAACCATTTTGATTCATCGTAGTCATGCCATAATTGTTTTGTAAGTGCATCTTAAGAGAGAGTTTGATTGTATTAATCGTCTCTCCTGTTTTCGTCATTCAATACGAAAAGATAGAATAAAGTCTTATAATTTTCATTTCTGTTTTCCTTGACTGTTTCTGTGCCTTCATAAATCAACAGCTGTTGTGCCTTTATCAGAATTTTGAATTTATTGTATTTATATTGAGTATTTAGGGTCATTCTGGTACATTAAATCGTTGTCGACTGTTCGAGTTAGCGAATGCTCTGAAGTCACGACTTGACACACCAGACACTAAATATAAAAGTTTCTACTATTAACACCAAGGTTCAAAATCATATTCCTTGCTTTTAATTGCATGAACTTATTGCAGTAACTTTTTCGGTTGTCAGTTCGAGTCTGATGCACCGTCAGTGCCTTGCTAATGATGTCACTAGTGTACTTTCGTTCAAACAGGTGGAACATAAAAAAATTGCACAAAATTTCCTCAGTCAAGATTCCTGTCACAAAAGTTTACTGCTTTTTCGTTGATATTTCAAGACTAGTCTCTAACCTTCAATTAAACTGCAAATTCTCCGTAGTATATAAATACATCGATGTGCTTTCAATGCAACAATCAAATAAGCAAGGCTTTTATGTTTGCCTCATATCACTATTCTCAACAGCTTGCTTTGAGGAAAAATCAGGATAAAATATTTGAATTCAGACGAATGGTAAATTTTGAATAGACGGTGAGTATAACTTATAAAATTCTGAACGGCAGAGTATTGAACTTTGTTGTCCGGAATTAATTTTGAACGCAGTTGAGTGCTTGAGTGACCTGAATATTTAATGCTTGCTAAAGACAAGCACGTGCGTTCAGGAGACTGAAATTTGAAAATTGGTCAAACGCGTTCATGCAAGTTTAGCGTTTTATCGATTTCTCTTCAGTGTTAGCTGAGAAGAATATATCATCTTGAATTCAGACGAAACTAAATCCATGAAAGTATTTTATTATATTTTCTTTCTATTTCAGCAATTCCTTCTTCTTCCACTGCAAAATAGGATAAGGAAAAGTAGAAATGGGGAGAAGAATTTACATGAGAAATATACAATGTCTAAAAATGATAATATTGTAAAATTCAATTTCACTCTAGTTATATCATAAGTGCATACATTTCATAAACATACTCGACAGAAATTGCTGCAATTTGAATTCTATGCGGCAAATGCCATTTCCCATGATCTGAATAAGTTATAGTAGTATATTTTATAATAAACCGATGGACTAAAGTTCTTTGTTGAAGATGCTCCCGTAAATTTTCTCAGGGTTCATTTGAAAACCGCGCTGTTTAAATTATGGCGCAATCTGTCTGCCCACCATTATTGGATTTACAGGCAGGTTTCTGAGTTTTTTAGCGCTCAGCTCTGTGTGCCATTACTGTTTTAAATATGAACGAAACCATCATGCTGAGCTCCAACAAACAGACATCAGAAACACATCACGAACAGTGCATGTCGTTCGATATATTTTTCTTTTACGCAGATCGACTCTTAAAATTTTTTCTTTGTGTCGAAAAAAACCTTTACTTCAAGCATTACACATACAGTATTTTTAAGATTTTTTGTGCGTAGAATGCCCTGAGAATGAGAGGAGGAATTGCTACGATTCCCTCTGTTGAATCCCATTTGAGCTACAGGTAGGAAGCAAAAAATTATTCATAATTAACTTACAACAAAAAATAAACTCAACAAACATCGTGAACCTGGCTACAACATACAATGTCTGCTTGAAGAGAAATCACTATTCATTTTTGCGTCTATCATTGGCTTGAAAAATAGCGATGCAAACGGCGCTTCGTCAGATGGTCTTCTGTTGTATACGTTGCCGTCGGACACAATCTTGAGTCCGTCGGGTTTTTGAGAACAGTCCCTTGTCGAACAGAACGCTGAACTGTTCCCATCACATCTGACGCAAAAACTTGTCCTTTTCTACAGAAACAGACTTCTTGCACATTTTTGCGGAAACTTTGGGGGATAACTGCAGCTGCTCGATTCCTGAGTTCCATGTTTCGATAAATGGAGAATAGGGCAGTCGTAAAAATAAGGAAATTTAAGCTTTGGAGAATTTTGCAGTAGAAAAGTAATGTCTATAGTCTCTATAATCTCTGATGCTATCGAAAACAATGTCGCATAATTTCAACGCAGCTGTTCCAAGAGATTTTAAGGCAGTACAGGTGCCTTTACATTAAGGTCTCGCTAGACGAACGATGCTTTACCTTGAATCAAAAAGATTATTTTAACCCAATTCTCATGAAGTTTCATTTCAAGCTTGCATCTTGAATTAATCATCTAATGTTAAAGTTTACCTATAAAATCATATTTTGTGATCAAAATTTTGTATAAGATTCCACTCATGCCGAAAAGGTTTACGCGCTTCACAGAACGGTTTGCATTCAGATCTTTTTTTACGAAAAGCATGATCAAAAGCAGTTCATCCTTCGATGGCATGGATCGCTTCTAACATTTTCTGGACTATTGCGTTTTCAGGTTTTTGTTTACGAAGAGCATTATTTACATTTAATGGATGCAGTCCCCCTCATTGATTTCTACACGCAAGCCTTGCTGCAAAATTTACAAGATATTAACTTTTGATGTTGCCTCGCCCCAGGAATGTTAGTTACATTCAATTACTACACATATAAAATCCCGGTTCAGGCCTCAGATAATGATAAGATTTATTTATGTATATTATACAGTGTCTTCCGATATTAAATTATGTTAGCAGGTTCTTGTGAGTTGCTCCCAATAGCCTAAGATTACGTCTTGTAACCTGGCGACTGATTCAATACAGAATTAACTGACTGATTTGGGTAATGAGTTTTTTAAAATTCTGCAATTCTCAACCATATTAGTGAGCTTTTACAAGTTTTCTAAAAGCATGCGGTTGGCTCCAGGACGCGCATCTAAGTCCATAACAAAATTTGCTTTATAAAGATAAGAATTTTTTGGGAGAACAGCATCCAAAGTTTGTAAAAGCTATTACCCAGTTCTTGAGATGCCGCCCAGTTACCAGTGCAAACATCCGAGAGAACGGCGGCGCACATTAATTCTTACCCACGTTCTCGGCGCTCACAGCGAGACTAAAATAAGGCATCTCTGACAGGGAATTTACGCAGGCAATTTGTCCCGAGTTATTGCAGTATAATTTCCAGCAGCGGGCAAAGCTAAGAATAATTTCAGATCACTTAAGGTAATTTTGCTTGTTTTGGCGAAAGACATTAAGCTCGTTTTATTTAATCTGCCTGCAACTCCTGTCGCATGATTGCATTGTAACTGGCCTTGCAATAAGTTGCTGACGGTTGTGATTATTTTTGAGCTGTTAAAGTAATGGCTGCGGGAACTGGGAAGAGCTATGCTTGATTCCGACCGCGATTTTTAGACCTTGTTTTGAGATTGAGGGATATTTTTTAATGCTTAACTCAGAAAATTTATAATGTATCGGGAGCTTTTTTTGGGGGGGGGGGGTAAAAACATTTACTAACACGTTGCTATGTTTCAATATTCGCACCGCTACAACCTATTTTGCTTCTAAAATTGTAAATACGAGTACGTGTGACAGACTTGACACACATCAGCTACTAACAGAAGCAAATGATCATCTCAGACAAACCATCTCCCAGTTTCCGAAGTCGATTATGGTAAAAATATGGAGTCGATTATGGCCAAAGATAGTAATCAGAGAGTTTGGTCGTATTCAACCTACTACTTTGTACGGCTTTTTTAGATGAATGGATCAACTGGAGAAGTGCCTGTGGAGTGGATGATTCTATTTTTATTGGTTTGACTCCTGCATGGAGATTCATGTTGGTAGTATCAAATTCTAACAATCAATTAAATGAAGCAAACATCTAGAATTATTTCACACACTCTCGTATCCTGAGTCAGCAATCAGAGATCACTGATTGAAATTCAATAATCATCCATTTAAAAACAAAAATTTCTTCTCCCTTTGAAGAGCAACTGCAAAAAATTAGTAAGATTTTCGAATTTTTGAGACCTTATCCACATTCACACACAAGCCTGACTAAATAAGGATTTGAGTGATCTAACTGTGTAATGCTTGTTCTGATATAATTCTGTGTGAATGTGTGTGTGTGCGTGCGAGTCTTTGTGCTTATGTATGAGTGCTTCCTTGTGTAAATGTGGGATTGGAGGAGCTAGCTTTTGTTCGTGTGTGTGTGTGCGCGAGTGATGGTATGAGTCTGACTTGTGTACCTGGTGTGCGAATGAGAAAGGGTACGAACGAGACGCTGGGATCTTACGAACAGATATATATTTACCCGTTTTGCTCTTCAACATGTTTCAACTTCCACTTTGATTCATGTTTCAGTAAAAAGTATAATATAATATTCCGAACGCGTGTACAATAAATAATGTACATTTTTGGACCGTTTCTTCATTTTATCTTTTGATACACAAAGAATTGACTTATTGGAAATATCATCTACTATTTAAAATGATTTATCTAAGTGTGTTAGACGCACAGACATCTTCAACACCTTCTTAACTTCGAACGCGTCCCCCAAATGGCAAAACTGAAGGCAATCAGGCAAGAATGATGGCAAAATGAAAGTGGGCCTCCGAGTGCTCGGAGTGGTACGGGTGTGTTTTTCCTCACCTCGCGCTCTGACAGCATCGGAAAAAATGAGTGTGAAATGGAATATTCCGACCTTACATATTCGTGAGGACATGATGTGCTGATATACAGAATTGACGTGCATTATCCTATCTCCTACAATCAATTTTTGACCCGTAGTATCTCTACGATTTATTTTTAAAATCAGCTCCTTAATGATTAACTTTCAGTTGTTCGTAAACAACTCGAATTGATGGACTGCAATGCCCTAAAGTTTCAGTTCTGGACTACCGAGTATTGAGCGCAATTCCACCCCTAGAGATGATTATTCTCTCTTAAACCTCTTACCGCAAGGATTCCTCGTATTATTAATATGTACCAGAAACAGAGATTCTGTGAATTTTATATTTGCTCTATCGATGTTCAATTATATTTCCTTTTCAATCAAGAGGAGCTCTTTACAAGAAACGAATATCCGTGATCATTATTCACGGATGCTTCTGCTAAACTTCCTAGGGTTCAAGGGCTTCCAAAGCAGCGTTCGTCATCAAATAACCGGCCATAACAGCGCTATAACTCGGAAAAAACATCCAGCAACTGAAATTTCTCATCTTGCCATCTGCATGTAGCAGAGCTGAGCACGAGCATTCCAAATGGAATTCAATCTTATTATTATGAGTACAGAAGCTTCGATCTCGCTCACTGCTCAGCTACGATAAAAATTTTACGAGCTTCCAAATGCAATATTCATGGCAGGGTGTCGAATATGAGACTCACATCTCTCCTTACACAAAATCCTCGAGGAGAATCTAACGCTATTCTGGTTCGTGGAATGTCAGCAACCTATCAGAAAGAAGAAGCGATGGGCTTAGAAAACTCCCCGTGGAGCGAGGGCGGAAGGCAAACATCGCGTCATTTACGTTCGGCTTCAATATTCACAATGTTTACCGAACAGTGTGTCAGAAAACGCTCAGGAATGAATGTTCCTAGTACGAAGGTCGCTTGTGGACCAGGACGTCCGTTATCCGGGCGTAAAAGTGATGCGCAGAATCAATCTTCGCAAATAGAACGAATCTTGTTCCCCAAACATGGCTGGGCAGCTCCGTCTTCGCGCATGAAGCATGGAAAAGGAGCTTCGTTTTTTCCAACAACCGGAAGGGCGGGAAATTGTCAGAGCTCATTTTCAACATGGTGCGCTTTTTTAAACTTAAATTCTAATCGTACATGACTGCTCTCATGACTTAACAACTGCGAAAAAAAGCAACTGAAACGAAGAATTTAACCGAAGAATTTTATTTCCTTAAACAGAGAGCATCAACTAGTCTTTCTTATTCACTGTGAAAAATTACCCCGAAATGTTACGGCAAAATCGGTGGCAATTTCGTCGTCAATAAAAAACATGATAAACAAAGTAAAACTTGAAATGCGAAAATGTTTATAAGCGGTCATCACAGGGAACTTACCTTGTCGAAAAACGATTAAATTGGAAAAAACAAATGATTTAGAAACATGTACTCTCATGAATCGAAGTGAAAAAAAATGTTTTTCTTGAGAACTTGAAACGGTAAAGCACCTAAATTCCCAGCGCAAAAAACAGTCGACCAGGAGAAACTAAGGTAGGGACAAACTAAACATCCGTGACACGACGGTCAAACCCGGGACAGAATGAACATCTTGGCAAATTTAGTTCGTGCTCTCTTTAACGTTTTACCGGCCCTTCAGTAGAGTCTGAAGGCCTGTCTACACTATCCAATATTTCGTCAATCCCAAACACACCAAACGAACACAAACACAAACACGCAAAACGAACACAATCACAAACACACAAAACGAACACAATCACAAACACACAAAACGAACACAATCACAAACACACAAAACGAACACAATCACAAACACACAAAACGAACACAATCACAAACACACAAAACGAACACAATCACAAACACACAAAACGAACACAATCACAAACACACAAAACGAACACAATCACAAACACACAAAACGAACACAATCACAAACACACCAAACGAACACAATCACAAACACACAAAACGAACACAATCACAAACACACAAAACGAACACAATCACAAACACACAAAACGAACGCAATCACAAACACACAAAACGAACGCAATCACAAACACACAAAACGAACACAATCACAAACACACAAAACGAACACAATCACAAACACACAAAACGAACACAATCTCAAACACACCAAACGCGAGCAAAATACCAACTTTTCTGAGTCATATCCGGACTACGTTTTCGGCGGCGTGAAGCCGAAGTACACTGGCAGTTACTTTTTATTGTAATTAAATTGACGCCAATTGAATCTAAACTTACTGACATGTTATGTTTTTACTGAATAAACATTGTACACGTTACGTAGTTAATTTCGGTAGATACAATATCCCTACTGTCCTAAAATGTACTGTATTTGCGAGAAAAACACAATTAAATCGATGAAATAGAAATGAAGACGTAGAAACCAAGCAATTCACGAGCAAAAACACCATGGACAATACATAAAAAAGCGAGTGTTTGGCGTTTTCTACGAAATTTTGTGCTTGGAGTTTTCCAACAGTTTCGAAAACACGAACACACCAAAATCTGACAGTTTTCCATTTGTGTTTGTGTTCGCGGAGTGCCGAGAACATTAGATCCGGCCGAAAGATTGATAGCGTAATCATTAACAGTCATTTTTACGGTGCATGACTGACTATTGGATGCAGTGGAACATATTACCACTGTTAAATATGTCCAACAATTTGAAATACACCTTAAAAATTACTTGTTTTTCCATCGCTGAAGTCGGACTTGACGTTTGCAAGAGAATGAACTATGCCTGCTGGACTCATATGCAAGAAGTTTACCCGTCTGCAAAGAGCTCGCTTCTTAAATTGTCCCGCTGCTATCAGCTAAAATAAAACCAGTCATCTAGAAATACATTCTTCAGCCCACAGTAACTTTTATTCACCATGGAAATTTTCTAACATAACAAAAAAAGACAATGACTCAGACATGGGCATGCATACCTGTTGAATTATGGTTACCACTGATAATCTAGCTCGAATCGACTCAGACAGCCATCAAAAACCTTGAACAGGATTTTTCAGAAAATTCCGAGAAGACAAGTATTTCAAATTTTACTCTAGCAGCAGATTCGGCAGGTTATTTCTAGTTGTAGCGAAGATGCTGAAAAAACAGCGTAGAAAACCAGTTTGCTCAGGTTCTCAGATTGTTCATTACGACAGTTCCAACGAGTGCCACAATGAAGGTACGGCGATCAAGGCAGACTCTGCACCTAGAACACAAGCTCTCATTACCCCTATGACCGCGACGTGAGCCGCCGGTGTACGCGTAGGGAATATTCATAACGCTGCTGACCGACCAGCAGTCACAAACTCAGCTTTCATGAATACTGAATCAAAGCTGAATGAGGGCACGATCCAGTTAATGTTTGCTATTTTCAAAATTTCATACCACATTTGAGTTTATATTTGAGTTGAATATTGAACTTCAGTTTAATTCATCTCGGCCAACGAGTTGGCACGTTAACTGACGCGTGACGAACTTTTGGTCACTGACGAGATTTTCCTTACACGGCTAAGTCCCCGGTAATCACGAACTTTATTTCCATGGAAATGTAATCAAAACTGAATGAAGGTACGATCCATTTAATGGTTTCTTTTAGATATTTTACACTGAAACTGACTTTAATTAGATTTGAATATTGAACTTCAGTTTAAACTGCGGCATTGAATGTGTTAGGGCACCTGATGCAGATAAGAGTTAGTAGTAAAATGCCTGGGTAGTTCGATAACATATGAACGACTCAATTTGGATTTTCATCAAACGAAATAGTCTAATCTACTACAAGTTTAAATTTTACACGTTTCAATGGCCTAAGTATTTTTTTAACCTTTACTTATCAAAACCCTTATTTTCTTTCTCTAATAATTAATGTACAAAAGGCATTTTACCGATGTCTGTCAATTTCCAATTTTTTTTAGGCGATTTCAAAACTCTGATTCAGCTCTCAAAAAATTGCCCGACGAGTGAAAAAGCCAGCAGCACTTAGAAAAAAACATAAACCAGGTTGACGACGTCATGATGTCAAAAGGTCAAAAACTGACTATAAAAATCAAAAAATTTAGGTTAGAAGAACCCAATGCAGAAATGTTATTCTGTACTCCGAAAGAAATACTGTCGAGTTTTGGTGCGCCTACAATGAGTACAGAATAAGCAGACAAAATGTTTAGAAATTAATGGATTATCTGATATAATAAGCACCCCAATAGCCGTGTAAACTATTTTATCACCAACATTTGGGATTACAAATATTGCTTCAATTGTGTTGTGGAGAACAGTTTCTTGTGCTAAAAGCATAGAAAATTCCTTAATATTTAGGAATAATTGAAAATGCTAATTTCTGAGTGTGTACAAGTAAACCATAAAAAACATAAAACAACGACAAGTAAACCGAAATAAAAACAATACAATAAAATACATTATGAAAAACGCATAAAAACAACAAAATATTTCAAATTCTCACCGGGGAATCAGATTAGTTTGTTGACCGACGGTTTTTCAAATGTGAATAGATGCCAAATTCTGGAGATGGGAACAATTAGGGAATGAAATCAGAATTTGGAAATCTGAACTTTTAAAAACGGCTCCTAATTAAGTACAACAGTGTTTTCACACTGACGCGTTGTGTAGTTTGGAAAGGTTATTACCGTTACGACAGGAGGCAGTTCTGTGTTGTGCACACCTCACGAATAATTGGGACGTAGTGGTGACAATGTAGGGCTGCTCGCAGCGGCCACCAGAATCGCATGTTGACATACCAAGGGGCGCCCAACTTCGCGGCTGCGTGGAGTCTCCCTTCGTTTGAAGTGTGAACCAATATTTTGGTTTATTTTCAAGTAGATGTGTTTGTGTGTTTGAGGAAATTGCTGTTCAATTTACCGAATAAACTTGGTTAATTTCTGTGGAAAAATAATCAACATTTAACGCTAGGAGCAAGTTCCTCGTAAACACATTTTGCTGTGCATTTAAAATAGCACAACATAAGGCAAATAAACTTTAATGTTATTGTTCACTTTAAGCTTTGAGCATTTCAGGTGTGTAAGTATTATTTAGAGAGAATGAAAATAACTGTTTTTATGATTAATTTAGCAAAGAATCTATTTACCGTCAAAGTTCTCACCTATCTCACGTCATTTCAAAGCTCAATTGGAATTACACTTGTTTCATTGAATCCTTCATAAATAAAAAAGTCTGGAGAATTTTTATCTCACTATCTAGTAGCGTTATTGTTTCTGAAAAGTGACGGCGAATACCTCGATTATTAAGCATTTTAGTGCAAAGTTTAAGGGAAAATTCATGCAATTGTAGGAAACGATGTTAAAAAATGATGACTTTCAAATTTTTGAAATTAAAAATGGTAACTTTTATTGATGTGCCCCAAGCTTTCGATGTAACAGAAAAACGGTTGAGTGAAGTCTTGCGCACGTACGTCTTCACGGAAGCGAGGGGCCGCTGCGCAAATTAAAGGAGCGGACGATTCACGAATATTCATGTGCATACCAAAAGCTCTGCGGAAGCATGCAGGAAATTTACTTTGGGAAAACTTCTGCCTAAAATTTCATTCGCGTTCGCTTTTAGAGAATTTTCAGGAAAGTTAGAGCGTATATTTACTGTTATCTTGCATTTTTCCATGAGTTAAATACGTAATAAAAACTTTCTTTGTCAAACTTTGTTCAGGAGTGAAAGCTCTTTGAAGATGGTCCACGCTTGCTTTCAGAAGTACAAAAAACTAGATAGTCGATGCTGCATTGCAACTACTGCAATATTTTAAGGATGAGGAAGTCAGTTTATTCGACTGAGACTTGACAAAAATCCATCAGTGGACGCCTGAATAAAAATACACAGTATGGAGTGGGTGGGAAAAAACTCGCAAACTCGCAAACAGGCGAGAGATGTTGAATCCGCTGAAATATCACGGCAAAGGTCATTTGAGATACACAGGGAGTACTGTTGATCGCTTACCAGCTCCGTGAGACCACCATCGCAGTCGTTTCTGATTTTAAGGTGCTCAGGCACCTCTGATGTGTGATGCAGAACAAAACGAAAGAAAAATTGAGCAACAGTTTTTCATTCAGTCAGCGCTCGCCCACGCGATGCTCGTGAGACTCCAGCTCTGATCGAGTAGCTCCGGTAGGATATTTTCGGCATTTCACTCTTTTCTCCTGTCTTTCCACCAAGCAAGTTCCACCTTTTTCTACGTATGGGGAGAAGATGATTTGAACACGAAAATAAATTAAAACAAGACTGTAAAAGCGTGCTTACCAGAGTCTGGGTTAGCGCTTTGACACTCATCCAATGAAACTCTAATAACTCTACCAAAAATATACTAACAATAAAAATTGCATGAAAAAAATAAGTACCGAATGTTCGTTAAAATATATATTTTCTGTTTAATGAAAGCGTTTTCGTATTTTTGATGGCTTAACTTCATTTTTAGATGACGCTTGTACCCCGATATAATATTCTTTCCATGTTGGAGATCAGAATGAAAGGATAATTAACTTCAGGAAATGATCGAATGCATGTGTTTATCTCTGTTTAACACAAATGCAAAGCAGACAGATAGAAAATAATATCCGATTTTGATCGTTCATTCATTAACTCAAAAATTCCACATAAATTGTTCAGGCAAGTACTTAATTTTAATCTTTATGGATTTGGACATAATCTTCAGGTTGTGTTTTATTAAAAGGTTCATGATTCAATAACTAGAACAACATATCTTTTAAACTATTTTATCCTTTGATTTGCAGCAGTCACTCACTGTAAACCGAGACCAAAATACTCAGTGGTCGTAAGTTCAAAGCCTTTATTTGGTGTAACAACACTGTATTAAGTCAACCTAAGCGAACCAAAACGCACACACTAGTAACGTCCTGCTGACGAAAAGAACCTAAAGCCGACACTCTCTTGTTGTCGGTGACTGGTGAACATTAATGACACTCATGAATAATAGTGCCAAGGCAGGACCGCATTTTCAATTACTCGTTGTAGCGTAGAGCTTGCTGTGTAAGATCTCCTAAGTCTAATTTGCTGCAAATACGTTGTGAAGTGAAACTAATTGAGGATACTCTACGCTGTCCGGTGTACACTACGATGACGTTACATGTTTTTTGAAAATCTTTCATCATTACCACTAAATTTCAACACTGCTATCAAACACAGCATGCCGTGTCATGGCAGGTTGCTGAGGTGCGTGCGTTCCTTTCTCAATTTTGTGTCTGAAAATCATTGTGATCTTAATTTCGTTGTTACGCCACTAACAAACATTCCTCACTTACTTCGCTCTCATCTGGCTTAGAAAGTGAGAGCGGTATTCAGGACGAGTTATGCACCTGCTCGCTGATGTAAATTTCCAAACTTCAGGCTCGGTTCAGTAATCTGAACATGTTCAATTGATCAATCTAATGCCTTCACCGCGGAAATTTAGGATTTAAATCAACAAAGAAGAGAATGGGAGACAAATATCGCCCTAAGAAAACAAATAAAAACCTTAGAAAATAATTAGAAAATCAAAATAATAAATTATTTGGCTTTGTGCAGCGGAGGATAATTCAATCAGTAGTGGTGGTAAACTGATGACTGATTGTGGTGAACTTGTCGATAATTACGGACTTATTGATGTGAATGACGGTGTTAGAAGCCATTATCAATGGCGTTTTGCTCGTGGTGTTGTATTTGTTCAGTTTTCGTTACCACTGTATATTAAACAAAAAAATATGTCTGTCACATCCCAGCGACTGCGGGAGGACACTTGAGGAAGAGTACCATGGTGAGATGTGCTACAAATAAAATTGCGGTAATAAACTTACATTCAAACAGTGCGAAAAGTTTTTCATTCATGCTTTGCTACAAATGAAAAAAAGAGGAAGAAGCAGGGCATGGAACCGTATGAAAATCTATAAAAAGTAGAATTGGCTTATGGACATTTGTCATAAGAAAAATAATCCAATCACTTTATTTTTCATTATTTTCCTTTATGTTCATATGTATTTTAAAATAAAATTTTAGAGAACATTACACGTACTCATTCCAAATGTAAGTTTTAAAAATGTGATCAACATAAGCTTTTTTTGTAGCAATTATGTACTTAAATTCTGGTTTAGGATTCCGTAGACTTTCTACTCTAAGTGTGTTCCACATTAAATTTTGTTACACACAAATACTTGTTAAAAAACCAAGAGATTCGTCGAATGTCAAGTGATGGAACCCTCGTCATTTTATTAAACGGCGCAAAATTTCTTTCAGCAACGTCAGCACTACAAGCTTTATGTATTCTTTTCGAATGCTCCAGATCGTGTACCTAGCTCCAGATCGTGTCCCTAGCTCCAGATCGTGTCCCTAGCTTCAGATCGTGTCCCTAGCTCCAGATCATGTCCCTAGCTTCAGATCGTGTCCCTAGCTCCAGATCGTGTCCCAAGCTCCAGATCGTGTCCCTAGCTTCAGATCGTGTCCCTAGCTCCAGATCGTGTCCCTAGCTCCAGATCGTGTCCCAAGCTCCAGATCGTGTCCCTAGCTTCAGATCGTGTCCATAGCTCCAGATCGTGTCCCTAGCTCCAGATCGTGTCCCTAGCTCCAGATCGTGTCCCTAGCTCCAGATCGTGTCCCAAGCTCCAGATCGTGTCCCTAGCTCCAGATCGTGTCCAAGCTCCAGATCATGTCCCTAGCTGCAGATCGTGTCCCAAGCTCCAGATCGAGTCCCAATCTCGAGATCGTGTTCCTAGCTCCAGATCGTGTCCCTAGCTCCAGATCGTGTCCCTAGCTCCAGATCGTGTCCCTAGCTCTAGATCGTGTCCCAAGCTCCAGATCGTGTCCCTAGCTCCAGATCGTGTCCCAAGCTCCAGATCTTGTCCCTAGCTGCAGATCGTGTCCCTAGCTGCAGATCGTGTCCCAAGCTCCAGATCGAGTCCCAATCTCGAGATCGTGTCCCTAGCTCCAGATCGTGTCCCTAGCTCCAGATCGTGTCCCTAGCTCCAGATCGTGTCCCTAGCTCTAGATCGTGTCCCAAGCTCCAGATCGTGTCCCTAGCTCCAGATCGTGTCCCAAGCTCCAGATCTTGTCCCTAGCTGCAGATCGTGTCCCAAGCTCCAGATCGAGTCCCAAGCTCCAGATCGTGTCCCTAGCTCGAGATCGTGTCCCTAGCTCCAGCTCGTGTCCCAAGCTCCAAATCGTGTCCCTAGCTCCAGATCGTGTCCCTAGCTCCAGATCGTGTCCCAAGCTCCAGACCGTGTCCCTAGCTGCAGATCGTGTCCCTAGCTCCAGATCGTGTCCCTAGCTCCAGATCGTGTCCCTAGCTCCAGACCGTGTCCCAAGCTCCAGATCGTGTCCCTAGCTGCAGATCGTGTCCCAAGCTCCAGATCGTGTCCCTAGCTCCAGATCGTGTCCCAAGCTCCAGATCATGTCCCTAGCTGCAGATCGTGTCCCAAGCTCCAGATCGAGTCCCAATCTCGAGATCGTGTCCCTAGCTCCAGATCGTGTCCCTAGCTCCAGATCGTGTCCCTAGCTCCAGATCGTGTCCCTAGCTCCAGATCGTGTCCCAAGCTCCAGATCGTGTCCCTAGCTCCAGATCGTGTCCCAAGCTCCAGATCTTGTCCCTAGCTGCAGATCGTGTCCCAAGCTCCAGATCGAGTCCCAAGCTCCAGATCGTGTCCCTAGCTCCAGATCGTGTCCCTAGCTCCAGATCGTGTCCCAAGCTCCAAATCGTGTCCCTAGCTCCAGATCGTGTCCCTAGCTCCAGATCGTGTCCCAAGCTCCAGATCGTGTCCCTAGCTGCAGATCGTGTCCCTAGCTCCAGATCGTGTCCCAAGCTCCAGATCGTGTCCCTAGCTCCAGACCGTGTCCCAAGCTCCAGATCGTGTCCCTAGCTGCAGATCATGTCCCAAGCTCCAGATCGAGTCCCAAGCTCCAGATCGTGTCCCTAGCTCCAGATCGTGTCCCTCGCACCAATAGACTATTTAGGGGGAATGTGAACCAAACACACAGTAAGACTGATCTTTGTGCTATAGAGTTCATAAATTTTTGTTGAATTTTGATGTATTTCTCTCAATTTGCTCTAGACGTGTATTAATGGTTTCTCATAAATGAAACTAGTTATGGCGTATTTTTCTTTTCTCATTCTCACGATCGGTAATTTCCCTAGAATTGTATAATTGATTTGCGTGCTAATCGCTAAGTCATTCTTCCAAATGTGAGGGGGAACTGAAATTTTTACCGCCAAAGGATCATTTTTTCATCGCTTTCAACAAGTTTTGTATTGAAGACAATTATTTAACGGAGAATCGCCGTACCATCAACATTGTGTTATACTCAACAAAAATTTCCCCTCTGATTCGCAATTTACATTTTATCGGTTCATTCGTATACAAACTAGTTTTTTCCCGTCTCTAGTTTATTTTTTCAGTATCATGGAAGCTCTAAGAGAAAGAACAAGGCATGGATTATATGCTGTATCTCTGAGCATAATGAATGTAAAACATTCGAATTTCTTCTTAAAAATAGTGGAATTGAGGTCTTGTGGCTATTCGACGTGGATTTGAGTTCGAGGTTCAGTGCGCAAGTGTTCCTTAATAACCAAAGGTCTTAGCCTCATACACCAAACCAGATATTATTCACGCAAAACAATCCTTCGGAGGCAGTGCTTAGTAATTAGCTAACTGCTTATTAATTCCACCGCGCAATTCATCAACGAATACGACAGATGCGACCGTGGCGGAACTCAATTAACAGAATGAACCTCATTTACTCCTCTCAATACTGCTAAGTTGTGCACCACATAATTACGATCTTATGAGCACACATCCGATCTCTCACGCTAAGCAGCTCCTCTGCAACAATAGATTTTCACATTCATTTCATTAAGGCCCTTCCTGATCTCGGAACCTCAACTGGAAAGGTTGAAGGAGCAGTGCGTGTATTTCCTGATCCTTTTTTCCAGGCATGCCTTGCTCAATTAATTCCTAGATTTAACATTACATCACCTAGACCTGACTGATTTTCGGATCAAAGTGCGTCTAGGTGCATTGAAATGGTTTCCTGCAGGAGTTTGCTTGTGTGTGGAGTCTTGCATTTGTGATGCAACTTAAAATCAACTGAGTTCTGCGAGGCTTAATTTTGGATAGGGTCCAGACTCCCACCTAATTAACTTAGGATGATCTTAATGTACTCCATCTGAAACATAATGAAGATGTAAAGAAACATAATCATGGCGAATGACTGATGAAAAGAATGGTTGCCATCAAAGACTGCTAGTCGCGAGTAAAATATAATTTTACAAAAACTGCATTTTTTACCTCGAAGGTATTTGCCAAACTCTAGTAAAAACGTGTTCAGTATTCTTCACTGTTAAAGTAGAGAAGCTGATACCCTAATCTGTTGGCTATGGCCTTCAACAAAATATATTACGACGCTCGCGAAACGTTTATAACCATATAGATAAATTTGCAGCCAGCTCTGGCAAGCTTTTTTGGTAGAATTCTTTATGTCGTCATTTTCGGGTGCTCCCAAGCGCACTGTTACAAAATATGACGCTAGCCAGTACAGCTCACGAAAAATGTTGCCATTAGCGAATTGCCGTGTGTGTTGCACTCCTCTTATTTCTGCACCCTGCCAGCTGCTCCTCAGCAATGCAGGCGGACGCTAGAACTGCAAAGCGTTTTGATTACATGGATGCCGAGTCACTGACGCCGAGTTCTTCTAATTTTGCTGCCATTTCGACGCTTCAAAATGTATGTAAAAAACGTGCTAGACGGGTTGTGGCATGAATGCATTGCAGAAGAAATCAGGATATTTGTTATTTTCAACTAAAATGAGGTGGTAATGACCAACGTGCAACTGAATTTTCATTGTTGTAAAAAGATGCGTAAATCTCCATCGATCATATTAGTAAACTGTTCAATAACTTCCAAGGGCTTCCGAAAATCCTTTTTCGTTGACAGCAATGACGCTACTCGATAGATCAAACGAGGACCATTCATATTGTTATTCGTGCTACAGTCTCTCTTTGAGTGTTTGCAGCATGATTTGAAAATTTCCTAACATGAATATTCAACTGAATTAACGTTACTGATTAAAAAAATCGCCTCCTAAGTTTTAAGAACAACATATAAAATAAATCGGTATGAAAGAGCTTATTTTCTTGAATTATTGAGAGGGATTTAACTCACTCTAACCGTAATTTCCCTCAAAATAAGAGCTCAAGTTCGTGCTACGTCAAACCCGCAAGGGCACGTGAGGCGTCACAATCCCACGCCAGCACACACGGTGAACTCATGCATGTTTGACTTGAAACGAACTCAAACACGCAAGAGCACGTGAGGCGGCATAATCCCTCACCAGCACACGCGGTGAACCCACGCATGTTTCACTTAATACGAACTCAAACACGCAAGAGCACGTGAGGCGGCATAATCCCTCACCAGCACACGCGGTGAACCCACGCATGTTTCACTTAATACGAACTCAAACACGCAAGGGCACATGACCCGACATAATCCCTCACCAGCACACGCGGTGAACTCGTCATCAATTTACGTTTTCACAACGAGGACAACATCGGACAAGGTGTGGAGCTCATGCAAGCTGAGCGCGCCTCCTCCATTCAGATTTGGCGCATAATGAAGAAGGATGCAACGAAATAATGAATGAAGCGTTCCATAATTCACAGAGGGAGGGACGGAACGGTCATTTGCAGGTAGAGGCTAGGATTTTCTGCTCTCACGAGCCCTGGGGATATTTTCCATGCTGTCATTTTAAAATATCACGCAGCTCGCACAGGTAGAAAAATTCTTTGGATATTCGAGATATGTTTCGATGAAGTTTCAGTAATTTCATAGAAATCTTGTAGATTTCTGTAGCTTGACAAGTTTGTTTGAGCGATGCGCTTCGGTCATCTATTCCCGTAAGTTAATGTACAGTGTTTTAGAACAATTGAAGTTAGAGAATAAAATTTATTGGGGCATTTCACAAGCTGTATTTGAATCATCAGATAGGATTTGTGTGTGGAATCTCAATTCGTCAAGTATTTTATGAGAATATTTTTTGATGAACAGCGAAACAAAAATTCATTTTTCAAGTGATGACTGTAGCGTATTTTAAACAATTTATTAATTTTGAAATATCAAGACAACTTTCTGTGAACGACGTAAAACTAAGCATTTTCGAGTGGTGTAAAAAATGGATGCAAATTCCAGAATTCCTAAATTCTTTAGCCAACATCACCAGCACCACACAACACCAGCACCACACAACATCATAAGCACCACACAACACCACCAGCACCAGACAACACCACCAGCACCACACAACACCCACCAGCACCACACAACACCACCAGCCCCACACAACACCACCAGCACCACACAACACCACCAGCACCACACAACACCACCAGCACCACACAACACCACCAGCACCACACAACACCACCAGCACCACACAACACCACCAGCACCACACAACACCACCAGCACCACACAACACCACCAGCTCACCACACAACACCACCAGCCCCACACAACACCACCAGCACCACACAACACCACCAGCACCACACAACACCACCAGCACCACACAACACCACCAGCACCACACAACACCACCAGCACCACACAACACCACCAGCACCACACAACACCACCAGCACCACACAACACCACCAGCACCACACAACACCACCAGCACCACACAACACCACCAGCACCACACAACACCCACCAGCACCACACAACACCACCAGCACCACACAACACCACCAGCACCACACAACACCACCAGCACCACACAACACCACCAGCACCACACAACACCACCAGCACCACACAACACCACCAGCACCACACAACACCACCAGCACCACACAACACCACCAGCCACCACACAACATCACCAGCACCACACAACACCACCAGCACCACACAACATCACCAGCACCACACAACATCACCAGCACCACACAACACCACCAGCTCACCACACAACATCACCAGCACCACACAACATCACCAGCACCACACAACATCACCAGCACCACACAACATCACCAGCACCACACAACATCACCACCACGCATGCTCAAAGCATTTAATGTTCATCACGAAACTTCAACACAACTGATAACTCCTTCAAGATCTAAGTTCGTGCTGCTCTCCTAAGTTGAAGAGACTTGAGTAACATAAGAGTATAATTTGAGGCAACCTAATCATTGCGGCCTAGACTCAATGATGTGTAGCATTTCATAGTATCTTATACACGTACATTGTCAGTGATACAATAATTTCCGCAGCTAAAAACTTCCCCCGTCCTCTGAAATGGGAATGTGCTACTGAGAACTTCTTTATTATTCTGTTGTTAAAAAAAATCATCCGCGTGGGTAATTATGTCTGGACTAGACATTTATTATGCATTATTTACGCAATTTACCCTAAGCTCAGGACTTTTCAGGCTTGTGAATCATTAGCGCTCTACAAACACGCTCTGTATCCTGCGTGATCCAGTTCCCATCAGAAATTCGCAGTTCTGCTTCTGTTATTCATTAAACTACTTTGCATTCAAAGTATTTCAAAGAAAAACGGGGAGGAAAACGTAAGTTTCAGATAAAACTAAATTTTGAAGGCTGTGCATCGTAACTGGAGGTTTCATTGACCCGTCAGTGTTTCAAGGAAAGTGCTGACGAAAGCTTATTCTGCAAAGCATAAATTGCACGAACAATGAAATGCCTTGAAGAACTCTACGAAGTTTGGTAAACATCTCGGCAAAAGTTGAAGATGTTTACGCTCTTTCTGACTGCAAGAAGTTACTCAAACTTTGAGATTTTTTCCGCAAAACTCTCGCGCGTGCAGCGAAGGTCATCACATCGACGGCTGGGATCTTATTTTGCTCGAGCGAGATAACAAATTACTATGGGAAGATCAATGAAGGTAATTATAAGGTCGTTAATCCTTGCTGGATCTCTAATGGAATTCCAAAAGCCTCGACTGGCGCGAGAAGCTCCTCTTTACTCCGTGTCCTTGGCCTGCTTACCCATGTTAAATAACGACAAACTCTGATATCATAATGATCAATTGAGCTTATTATTTACGTCGTAAACCGTTCAGAGCAACAGCTCATCACAACTTTATAGCATACGGGAAGACATAAATTCGTCTGCAACTTTTTAATAACTTTTATTTTACCCTCTCATGCATTCATGAAGTTTCGCTTTTCATAACACTGTGTGTATTCTGTTTGAAAAATATGTCCACACAAATGCGTTGGAATCTAAGTATTGGCTTAGAAACAAATATTTGTGCTAAAAAATGTATAGGACAACTGTAGAAACTCCAAAAGTAAGCCCCTCAATAGGATAGATAACGCACAAATGCGTTGGAATAAATATGTTGGCTTAGAAACAAGTATTTTTGCTGAAAAAATTTATAGGACTTCTGTAGAATATCCGAAGGTAAATCCCTCAATAGGCCAAATACGAAGCTTGTGGTGTGACTAAATTTTACTATACGTGACCGATGTCAGTAGCAGCTCTCACCTCTCCGGTGAATGTGTAACAGCTGCACACTACGGAAATATTTTTATGGCTGTGCACGAGTAATTATCCATTAATTTATAGGTTGTAATATAACTTATGTGAAGTTAGTTCGAACTGTGTAACGATATTAGAAAATTCATCTTGACTTCTTTCAAACTGAAAAAATGTCCACGCTCTAAACTCTTCAAAAGCATCCGGGAAATGAATTTATGATGCAGTATTGGACTGAATATTCAATTCCAGCCACAGCAGAGAAAGCTTGACCATTTAACCACTTTTCCCCAACGGACGTGTGAAGGTGTACTGCTATGAAGGAGACCGAACGCAGGAGTTTCACCTCAGTGATAAGTTCATCGAATCACTCGGCCGGTGACGGCCTCGACGTGATGAAAGAGATGCCGACGCATTCGCTCTTGACGCGAATGCTCATCAGATTTGACACTTTTCCCGTGTTTTAATTCCATCAGAACTGAAGATATTCCGGTATTTTAATCCCATCAGATCACAATTTCGGTGGTTTATTCCCACTAGAACTGAGATTTTTCCGGTATTTTAATCCCATCATAACTGACACAACTCCGGTATTTTAATCCAATCAGAACTGACACAATTCCGGTATTTTAATCCCATCAAAACTGACACAATTCCAGTATTTTAATTTCATCAGAACTGACAAAATTCCAGTATTTCAATCCCATCAGAACTGACACAATTCCAATATTTTAATCCCATCAGAACAGACACAATTCCAGTATTTTAATCCCATTAGAACTGACATTTTTCCGGTATTTTAAACATCTCCAGATTGATCTCTTTTTCATCTTACGTGTGAGATTCTCCAAGGATCGACCTATTAAAAATATATTCAATCCCGTCTTTGTCGAAAGGCTTTACTCTGGTAGCCTGGGTGCACGGAGTGTGGTATCACCGTAGGGCATTTTATAGGTTCTCAGATATTCATCCAGAAGCTTTCAATTTTGTTTTTAAGCTCTCTGCGCACTAAATTCCTAACATTTTTGAGGAAAGTACCATGGGAAATGCTGTTAATTTGTAGAACATGAAATAATATATGTATCTCTGTATTCCACAGAATAAAAATGCTGTAAGCGCTGCTAAATGGAATCATTATGGCACTTGCTAGAACGTGTGTCATTAGTAAAATACGGTTAACGCAGGGATGTATTTGCGGCAATTCTCATCGATATTGAATAATGGAATAAATGGCTCAACGCTAAATTATATACTAAAAGAACTATTTATTAAAGTATGGTCTTTCTATCTTCATACTGAACGATACCCGATAAAATTTATGAGGTTTTTACAATGTTTTGTTTTTCACCATTAGAAACAATTACTTTACATTCAATTCTCTTCACTTCTTACCGTATATACAAAAGAATTTCCCTATAGTTAACTGTTATATTAAAACAGTTCTAAGTAGGTTATCTTTTAGGTCTATGAGGTTTCAAAAAAAGTATCGTGATCGAAAGAGCCTAAGATAAGCAAAAAGATTAAAAAAGTAAAGGTAAAAGGTAATAAATAGAAGGATCCCTTAATGAAGGTAAAAATTTCATAATATTCCGTAAAGGGACCATGAAGACTTCGACTGATATTTCTAGAAAACTTCAACCGCAGGTATGTTTGTTGTCATGCACACAACATTAGTTTCAACAAATAATTTCATGCACTGCATCAAAAATACTTAATTTTACTAGGTCAACGCTACCCCAGCTCTTTCTTCTCATGATATCGTTTCGTAAGCTGTTATACCTCATTTCCTTGCATGCTTGTCGCTGAAAATGCTTTCTTCTGATCATATGATTGAAATCTGAGCTCACACTTATTTTTTTTATTTCCGACAATGTGAGGGCCCGAGCTGAGAGTTAGGTAGGCCTTCTTTTTGTTGAAATAAAATGCTTTTGTTATGTTAGGAACCATCTTTTTTCGATTCACTGCTTTCCAGTTTTTTCAGCCCCTACTACTTTCTTCTACAACTTTGATCTTGTTTCGTGAACTTCTTTCCCAGCTTACTGTTTCTATGCCCTTTCTGCGTAGATTCCGCGTTTCCTTAACTCCATACTAAATGATGCCTTCCTCCTTCCTCTCTTTGGATCGCATTTGTTGCTGCGGGTAGGGAGGCTAAAACTAACGACTAATCTAATCTTTGTTTATTTCCTGACCAGGCTAAACAATAAACTGAACGCGACTAACAATAAGCAATGTGCAACGAGGAAATTATTATTTTTGCGGCATGTTGCACAAGCAGCGAGGGAGAAATAGCGCACCACTCAAAATCTTTTCCTCTCTTGTAATTCACAAGAAATTTGAGTTTTAGAACGGAATTTTCTTATTAAGCCTTTTAGAAGGTAAGAGGGCCTTTTATTAGAGTCGAGATGGCGTGTAAACTGCTTAGAAACTGCCCCAAATCTGACAAATTGGTTCAATATCGGCGGGAAGCGATACTGTCAAACACGCTTTCTCAGCCATGGCAGCACCACACATTGTTAAGAAAAACTAATAAGATTACAAAGTTATCCCCGAAAATACCATTAAACCTGAAATTCCTCCTAAGGAAACGCATTTTCGAGCCACTACGAAAATGTTCCCTGAAAGAACCTTTGTTCATTTCTCTTTCCTTTGTGTACAGTATTGTCCCCAAAAGATTTAAAGTTTCGTTGTTTGTTGCAAATTTTTCGTTCTTCAATGAATAAGTATAAAAAAAATTTATCCTTTATCAGCCCGGAGGTTCCTATTGTTTTTCATCATATGGAAATGAATTCTAACTTTTTTTAATCATTGTCCCGCAATTGATTCATTCGAATACATAAGAGTCAAACTGCATTTTAAATCTTATGCTCAATTCTAAGCCATGAAATCCAACTGTAATCTACCAAATGCATCTAAACTCTTAACCCAGAAGCTTGATTAGGCTGCAAAAATGGAAGTTCCATTGTAATATAGAGACACTATTGCTGTCAGACCTCTTTTTAGCATGCGGCAACAGGGTTATAACATTCGCATTCACGGTTCAAACAGAAAGACAGTTTCTTAACACATTCTCACATCTTGACTTGATTCACTTACCACATCTAAGTTTGTGAGAGAAAACATCGTCAAAATAACGTCGTCAAACTGAAACTATAATGACCTCATACAATCAGTGTTGCCCAATTGTAACTCGTACAGTTACCCCGAAAAAAAAACAAAAGCCCTGGATTACAAGAGACATCGTGATTAATATAAAGAAACGTCAAGCGTACCTAGTCATTTGCGAAGGGCGAATATCTAGAGAAACATATAACCGATTCAGAAACTATGTAACAAACCAGATAAGAACATCAAAAAAGAACTACTTTACGCTCAAGTTTACTCAGTTCAAAACTGACGTTAAAAAGACTTGGCATCTCCTTAACTCTTGCTGTAAACCGAATAATGCCGATAAAAAGAAAATTAAATATGTTATTCAAGATAATGTAAAATACCATGAGAAGAAAGAAATTGCTAATCTCTTTAACAACTTCTTCGTAAACGTAGGGAAAACTATAGCTGATGGTATTCCAAGTGAACCTACTGATCACCTGGAATTTATGGATCATATTCGAGAACCCAACTCCTTTTTCTTTACGCCTACAAACTCCTCCGATGTAATTACATGCATAAACAACATGAAAAATAAATCGAGTGGGTTACAAACGTTTCCGAATAAAGTACTTAAAGTTATTGCTGACATTGTGGCCCCGCTGATATCCAATATTATTAACCAGTCTCTCTTACTAGGCACTTTCCCGAACTCCCTCAAAGTTGCTAGAGTAACCCCTATCTTTAAAAGTGGTGGAAAAACCTGGGTAAACAATTATCGACCTATCTCCGTACTACCAATTATTAGCAAAATATTCGAAAAGTTTGTGTATAAAAAAAGTGTACTCTTATTTTGAACAAAAATCATTTCTTTACGATAAACAATACGGCTTTCGCTCTAAAAAATCAACAACACAGGCTATATTAAATCATTTACAATTCCTCTATTCTAATAAAGGTGAGGGAAAGCCTGTCTTCTCTGTATTTCTTGACTTTCGAAAAGCATTCGATTGTGTGGACCATGAAATACTACTCTCGAAACTACACTGTTATGGCATTAGAGGGATTGCGCATGATTGGTTCAGATCATACCTAACAAATCGGAAGCAATACGTTGTCATTGATGACGCAAAATCAGACCCACAGACAATTAGCCATGGAGTTCCACAAGGATCTGTTCTTGGGCCTCTCCTGTTTCTGATTTTTATCAATGATATTGTAAAATCTACATCATTCTTCAAATTCATACTTTTTGCCGATGACAGTACGCTTTCTGCGGTCCTTCCGAACCAAAATCCTGCTATGATTGTGGAGAGTATAAATAATGAACTTCATAAGGTTTCATCGTGGCTCAAAGCTAATAAAATAAGCCTTAATATTGATAGAACAAATTATATTACATTCTCATACAAGAAAGATATATCTCTCCCATGCATTGAAATTGGCGAAGGTGAAATCAAAGAAACCAACTCATGTAAGTTTCTGGGCATCATAATAGATAAACATCTGACCTTCAAAGAGCACATCACTCAAATTAGTTCTAAATTATCAAAATCCATCGGAATCCTAAATAAAGTTAAAAATTTTCTGCCAAAAACAGCTTTACAAATGCTCGACCGAACGCTCATTTCTCCATACTTGCAATACGGAATAGAAGCATGGCACGGAACTGATAAAAATAAAACCAACAAAATTTTTACTCTGCAGAAAAGAGCTGTCAGAGCGGTAAAACACCTAGAATATAATGCTCACACAAATGATTCTTTCGAAAATTTACAAATACTTAAACTTTCGGATCTCTACAAAATCTCCATCTGTAATTTCATTTACAAAACATTAAGAAATGATGGTGACAATAGCCTAAGACAATTATTGACTGCGCAAACTGGTTATCACGACCATTTAACCCGAAATAGAAGTAAATTCATGCTTCCTTATTATTCAAAAACCCGGTCGCAACAGAGTATACTCTTCGTTGGAACCAAATCTTGAAACTCTATACCTGCGGAGATCCGTAAATGTAATTCGTACAAAGTATTCAAAAGACATCTTGAGTCTCACTTCCTATCAGAATACTAGTCGTGTAAGATAACCATGTCAAATCTTGCCTCCTACATGTAACTAATGATAATGTAATAATGTAACTTGCTTTGGGTAACATAACCGATCTTCAGTCTGCTCGTGAATCGTTTTATCGAACATACTGTTAAATATAGCCGATTTGACCTATATTGTAAAATACAGCATAAAATATCGAGTTAATTATCTTAATGATCAGTCTAATGCGAAACTAGGTTAGGTGAACTAGGTTAAACATTATTGTACACCTTAGAATAACGCGATGATAGGATGCCCTAGAAGTCGCTGAACTTGTTCGGGCCCACAGGTAGCTATACTCAAATTTGACCATTGTACTAGACTTAAGAAACATTCTACCTCTGTATCACCTGTGGTGAATAAATTGTTTAAATTGTTTAAATTGTCTTCTCACGCTGTGCAAACCTACGTCACTTTCTCACGTTATGCAACCTTACGTCACCTGCTCACGTTATACAAACTTACGTCACCTGCTCACGTTATGCAAACTTACGTCACCTGCTCACGTTATGCAACCTTACGTCACCTGCTCACGTTATACAAACTTACGTCACCTGCTCACGTTATGCAAACTTACGTCACCTGCTCACGTTATGCAACCTTACGTCACCTGCTCACGTTATACAAACTTACGTCACCTGCTCACGTTATACAAACTTACGTCCCCTGCTCACGTTATGCAACCTTACGTCACCTGCTCACGTTATACAAACTTACGTCACCTGCTCACGTTATGCAAACTTACGTCACCTGCTCACGTTATGCAAACTTACGTCCCCTGCTCACGTTATACAAACTTACGTCACCTGCTCACGTTATACAAACTTACGTCACCTGCTCACGTTATGCATACTTACGTCACCTGCTCACGTTATGCAAACTTACGTCACCTGCTCACGTTATACAAACTTACGTCACCTGCTCACGTTATACAAACTTACGTCACCTGCTCACGTTATACAAACTTACGTCACCTGCTCACGTTATACAAACTTACGTCACCTGCTCACGTTATACAAACTTACGTCACCTGCTCACGTTATACAAACTTACGTCACCCGCTCACGTTATGCATACTTACGTCACCTGCTCACGTTATGCAAACTTACGTCACCTGCTCACGTTATACAAACTTACGTCACCTGCTCACGTTATGCAACCTCACGTCACCTGCTCACGTTATACAAACTTACGTCACCTGCTCACGTTATGCAAACTTACGTCACCTGCTCACGTTATGCAAACTTACGTCACCTGCTCACGTTATGCATACTTACGTCACCTGCTCACGTTATGCAAACTTACGTCACCTGCTCACGTTATGCAAACTGTCACCTGCTCACGTTATGCATACTTACGTCACCTGCTCACGTTATGCAAGCTTACATCACCTGCTCACGCTGTGCAAACCTACGTCACCTGCTCAGTCAATGCAAACTTACGTCACCTGTTCAGTCAATGCAAACTAACGTCACCTGCTCTCGTTATGCAAACTTACGTCACCTGCTCACGCTGTGCAAACTTGCGTCACCTGCTCACGCTGTGCAAACTTACGTCACCTGCTCACGCTGTGCAAACTTACGTCACCTGCTCACGCTTGGCAACATGCGTAACCTTGGCTGCGCTCAGCTGAGAATTTCACGAGCGTCTCGTACGTCGCAAAGCTGGAAAGACGAGAAGACCTGCATACTTTATCAGGTTTCTGTTTTGTGAGGCTGAGGAATAACAACGCTTAGTACGGTAAATGATCTCCCTCTGCTGCATTCAATGCAGCAATGGAAAAACAATCCTGCGATCACCCTGGAGGAAAGTCTGCGCGCTATGTGCTCGACAATGGCTTCACGTGAAGGGACTTCTGAGAATATTTTCTGCATAATTTTTGAAACTGAGTCTTGCTACTGCATTTTTCTATTTTCCTATGAAAAAATCAGTTTTTCATAATTACTTGTAGTTTTTGATTAGCACCTTGTTGTTTTGTTTCGATATTTATTGAGAATGACTTCGTTTCACACAGTAATTTTGCTTACTTAATCCTACCACTGGTTTTCGAACATAACTAATATTAATGTTGCAGTACTTAAACAGGGACTCATAATTGTCGAATGTCATGCAGTATCAACTGGACGCACAACTCCGATGTTTTAAATAAAAAAGTCCTATTTTTATCAATATTAGCTCTGTTATTTGTGCAAACATATCTTCTTGCCCTTCTTTTTGATTCCCTGATATTCAAAATCTAGGGACACCCAGAGCTGTGGAACACTGCTTGCCTCTTGCAATTATGTACATTCGATCGCTGAGTCCTGCGACCTCTTACGCAAACCACGTCTTGCATCGATACAAATTAGTTCCATTTTCTCCCAGTTACTTTTAACTTTATAATAACATGTACTAGTTGAATTACTGGACCTAATTTTAAAAGTTTACGTGAAAAAACATGATATCGTATAACTCGAGGATAGACTGTAATGACCCAACTGCTAACTACCGGTCGAGCGTGGGCCAGTCAACACGTGTGTTTCTGCGCTGCTTTGTTCTCGCAGATAGACCGCAATTTATAGTTCATTACCTGAACTTTAGCGTACTCATATCAGGCAGCTAGCACTTCATCAGTAAGCTGCGCAATACGATAATTGCGCCGAGCAAATTCACTAATCGGATGTCAGTTGACGCCCGTTAGTGTGAGAGAAGCTCTTTAGCTGAGAGTTTTTTGGCTTAGGTGAATTTCATTCCTAAAACTCTTATAATGAGCGGAATTTGTTTAGCCGCTTAGACTGTTTAAAAGCTGTTTGCATAAAAGACTGAGACGAACGTTTGTAGCCTCGCAAGAGACTTTCTAAAACACTAAACAAACGCAAAAAAATTAAAAGTGATGTAGAATGAGCAAGTATTTGAACAAATTGTGAACTTTATTTTAATTATGAATAAATTCCGCTGCGTTCCTGCTTATGCTATACAGGGTTTGGAAATACCATACTATGCAGGGTTGGGAAATACTATACTATGCAGGGTTGGGAAATACTATACTATGCAGTGTTGGGAAATACTATACTATGCAGGATTGGGAAATACTATACTATGCAGGGTTGGGAAATACCATACTATACAGGGTTTGGAAATACCATACTATGCAGGGTTGGGAAATACTATACTATGCAGGGTTGGAAAATACTATACTATGCAGGATTGGGAAATACTATACTATGCCGTGTTGAGAAATACTATACTATGCAGGGTTGGGAAATACCATACTATCCAGGATTGGGAAATACTATACTATCCAGGATTGGGAAATACTATACCATGCAGGGTTGGGAAATACTATACTATCCAGGATTGGGAAATACTATGCTATGCAGGGTTGAGAAATACTATACTATGCAGGGTTGGGAAATACTATACTATCCAGGATTGGGAAATACTATACTATGCAGGGTTGAGAAATACTATACTATGCAGGGCTGGGAAATACTATACTATCCAGGATTGGGAAATACTATACTATGCCGTGTTGAAATATACTATACTATCCAGGATTGGGAAATACTATACTAACCAGGATTGGGAAATACTATACTATCCAGGATTGGGAAATACTGTACTATGCCGTGTTGAGAAATACTATGCTATGCAGGGTTGAGAAAGACTATACTATGCAGGTTTGAGAAATACTATACTATGCAGGGTTGAGAAATACTAGTCAGAACATTCCTCCATTTTGGCGCGTAAGGTTCCTAAGCTGAAGGCTTTATATTGAAGTCTAAGCCGCTTACTAATGAAAAGTTTCGCTTCAGATCCTAATGTGCCTAAACTCAAGGTCCCACTTCAGATGCCGAGGTGCCCGCAGTCAGTGTAGAGGCAGCTCTGCACCAAAAAAAAACAAATTCATGAAATTGACCATTGCGTAGCCCAAAAACTCCTGTGTCACGGAATTGATTGATCATGTTAACACAAGGGGATAAGGAAATACAATGTATGATTGACTCAATATGTATTTTGATGACTTCATGATCCTAAGACCACATCATTATTTTTTGCGCACATGACTGGTGGTTTTAGGCAATGCGAGGGTCAGGAAATTATGAGCCCCTTTGAGGGTCATTTGAATAAAAGCTCAAGATTTCATGCTTAGTAAAAGGTAAGATAGAATGGATGACCTGATACATAGCATGGGGTGGGGCGCCTCTGAATTGAATTTTGTAGCTCATTACAAAGTAGAATTTGTTGGATTTTAGAATTTCATGAGAGTCAAAATTTAAATAATCGCAATGCTACACATTCTTTTATTTAATAGTTTACTCAGCAGTGGCATTAAAGCAGTTGATAAACTTGCAAATAATTTTTTATTCCTGATGCTGTTACGTTAAAATAAAATAAAATTGTATTTTTCGCTAAGAATACGTGAGCTATAGTCACTCAAAATCTAAAAATATAAAATATCAGGTAACCAAACAGACACCCCCTCTCTCATTTTTTCTCATCCCTAACACGAAGGGTAAAAAATGCTCTGTTTGATTACATATGTATGTGTATGTATGTAATCAAACAGAGTACTTTTTACTCTTCATATTAGGGATGAAAAAAAAATGAGAGAGGGGGTGTCACCATGAGAGAGGGGGTGTCACCATGAGAGAGGGGGTGTCACCATGAGAGAGGGGGTGTCACCAACTCTGCTGTCCATGCAGCAAGAAGGAATATAAACTCCCACTAGCATTGATCCATCAGTATTCAAACAGGTGTTGACACACCAGTTTAATCTTCGATGCGTTGCAATATTGTGCCCATGATTATTTCTTAATGGCTATGTCCAATAACTTTATAAATCGCTATCTCTTTCTCTCTCGGTAAAAATTTGGCAAAGTTATTTTCAATTCAGTGGTAATATTTTTTATCCAAGTCGGAAATTCTGACATTTGTTGAACAATTTTTGAAAGTATGTAAATGCGATCTCGCTAGCCAGTAAATGAACTGATTGAGCGATACGCCACAAGACACAAAATAATTAAACCTGATGAAATCATAGAACCATGCTTACGTTCTCTAAAGTTGTTCAGCTACGTATAATACATAAATATATCGATATAGGGAGCAGGATAACATTATACTCATGTTCTCAAAATAAAAAGAAGAACCAACGTTATAGAGAACATTTATTGTAGCAAACGTTTCGGAATACAAGTTATTCCATCATCAGTGATGGAAGAAATGAAAAGTAATTTTTAGTCATGCTTATGACGGATAAGTTCTGAATAGAAAAACCAAGCAAAAAAACGCAAAAAATAAAAATAAATCGTTTTCTACCGACTAGAATACCACACTCAAGCGTTTAGGCAATATACACAGTATATACAGGCGTACATAACCATACACACACAACACACTCACTCACCTACACATTTATATATATATACACACATACACACACGCACTACATGCACACACACCAAGCACACCTCAGCATACCGCAAGTTAGGAAGTAGGGGCTACAAATAATTTTGTTGCGCTGAAACCGTTATTAAGTGAAGGTTTATTTGTGAATATATATAAAGAGATTCTAGAATACGGTCTTGTTCATTAAATGCTTTGCACAGAATCGAAAAATTTGACGTTTTGAAAGGGTGATTAGAACTATCGCAATGGTTTCAAATGGCGGACTGAGGGGGACAAGCAGATGGGCGGCCGGTAATATGAGAAAAACCTGAATGTGGCTGTGACGGATAAATAGTTGGAGGGTAGTGCTTCCAACGTACGATTGCTGGCAGCAATCACAAACATACAAACATAAACAAAAACTTTCCAGGCACTCATCCTGTTGCTCTTTCCTGTTAAAAAATACGATATCTTAAAAGTATTCTTATAATAAACATGAACGTCAACCGCTGTAAAGAAGGCTCGCACAAGGACTAGACACTCTCGTTGAAAATCACTGTTCAGGTAACCTAGGAATGGAAGGCCAATAAATATTTTCTGTTTCGGTACGGTCAAGGTTACAGGAGGGGGGGGGGAAAAATTTATTATCTAGAAATTTTCTGACTATTTGATTAACAAGATATTTTGGATAATTATTACGCATAAGCATTTTTTGCAGATATTCTAATTCATTGTGTAATATTTGGTACGTGCTCGAGATGCAATAGGCCCTATGTAATAAAGTTTTCACACACGATTTAATATAACCTTTGTAGACACAGCTAAAATAATTTGTACAAAGACCGGTAAATGTGGGCTTTCTATAACTGAAGAAATAAACTTAGTATCAGACTTGCATACCATGACATCTAATAAAGGTATTTCACCATTCCAATCACCCTTCAAAATGTCAAATTTTTCTATTCTATGCAAAGCCTTTAATGAACAAGACCTCCGTATTCTAGAATCTCTTTATATTTTCACAAATAAACCTTCACTTAATAACGATTTCAGCGCGACAAAATTATTTGTAGCCCCTACTTCATAACTTGCGTTATGCTGAGGTGTGCTTGGTGTGTGTGCATGTAGTGCATGTGTGTATGTGTGTATATATATAAATGTGTAGGTGTGTGAGTGTGTTGTGTGTGTATGGTTATGTACGCCTGTATGTACCGTGTATATTGCCTAAACGCTTAAGTGTGGTATTCTAGTCGGTAGAAAAGAATTTATTTTTATTTTTTGCGTTTTTTTTTTGCTTGGTATTTCTATTCAGACATCCGTTTTATGCATGACTGAAAATTACTTTTCATTTCTTCCAGCACTGATGATGGAATAACTCGTATTCCGAAACGTTTGCTACAATAAATGTTCTTCATAACGTTTGTTCTTCTTTTTATTTTGAGAATAAGATTCCCTAAGAATCGCCCTATAAGTACTACTATGATACTCATGTTATTTAGTGACTAGTATTGCCATTGTCCCCTCACTAGTTAGCTTGCTTCTACGTATCGAGTTGTCAGAGTGCCATCATTTGCGTACTACCTATCCTCGTTTCCTGTTATATACCTGCACCTATGCTATATATTTCACGCCTGTATGTAAGGTAATTTATTCAAACTGCGTGGGATTCCGACAATTTTAATAGGCGGAGGAACCTACGTGAACCTACTCGTCTCCTATAAAGCGTTGATCTCTATTTAGTTGGAACGCATACTCGTTTTTAACTATTTGGTGATCTACTCTGATTCGCAATCTATTGAAAATCAATGACATTTCTGTTTAAGCTCACAGAAAATAATATCAAATTGGAAAAGTTTTAAATCTGAGCAAATCTGTCTTTCGAAAATACTTCAAACATTGAAATTTCAAAATTTAATCTACGCTAGCAGTGTTTCATGTTATTTTAATGCGTGATTTTATGCAATATGAGTAAATATTCAAACAACCACCACTAGTTTTCAGCGTCTAAAACTATCGTCAAAGTACAGGGTGGCGCAAAAAGAACGCACGAATCAGACCGTTCTTTACAATCACTCATGCAGTAAACCAAATTCCTCGCTGCCAGAGTTTATTAACGGAAATCTTGAGTTCAGGTAAGCAACAGAATAGCCTGCAGCGCAGAGTTTTGAACCCAAAAAGATTGGATAGCGAGTTACTTTAAGCCTCTCTTACTAAAACGGCCAGGGTGCCGCAAAAAGAACGGTCAAATCCAAGCGTTCATTTCGCGCCACTCTTTATAATGAATAGTATCAAGCAATTGAACAGAATACAAAGATACTTCATTCAATTTCATTTATTGCACTGTGCATTTCATTTATTGCACTGTGCATTAACCAGCGTGTGAGAGTACATCATACCCAGTGAGTGCAGAAGCGCGTTAACACTCGTGCTATATTTTCAGAAAGTGTACCGTCGTATCTATCAAATAAACACCTATGATTTCACCGAACAAAAATATTTATCTCAGCGACTAACCCTACTACTCGATGATTCACTTCGTGTTTGACCTTGACTTCTTCTGGATAGACGATGATTAGATGATCTAAATTCAATATTTACAAGAAGTTTTATTGCATACTAAGTTCAGTAGATTTAGTGTCTTCAGATTATTTTCTCACTTCGTTCATCACTCACATTACCTTTTAATACTGAGAAATCATTACGAATATCAAGCGAGATCTCAAAATTATTTCGGCTTATTCGAATACTTCAATTTTGTGCTTTGATTAACAAATTGTGTGCTTTGATTTTTTTTCTAGCGAGATGCCCTCGGAAAAAAGCCTGGAGTTTAATGACAGATTTAATTACACGGTCATCGAAAAATGGGGTTTTGGTGCCAGACACATCCACTTTAGTTTTCTCATAATTCTCGTTTACATCAGTTGAGGCTTTCATTTTCTTCCGTGCCATATGCCCTCTGAAATACGCCTGAATGATTGTGACCGATTTTACAAAGCAATCATCATAATTTCCCTCCTGATCAGCGCTTCTTTTCTGTTCGTAACATTCAAAGTTTCCCAATTCTGGCTGCGACTCTTTCATTCTTTTCCTCGCCAAGTATCCTCTGAAATATGCTTGAATTTTTGTGACTGCCCTGACCATTCGATAATCGTAGCGTACAATTTCACTCTCCTTCACCGATATTACGGAGCTTTGGTCAATTTTTGAAATCGGTCGAGACTCTCTTAATTTTTTCCTGACGTGGAAGCCCCGGAAATATGCCTGAATGATAGTAACTGATTTTATAATACGTTCATCATGAGAGAGGTCCTCACTCTCATGAACTCCTCCAACTTGATTCTTGCCTTTTTCGAGTTCCAAACGAAGAGATTGTAGTCTTTTTCTAGCCAAAAATCCTCTACAGTACGCCTGAATGATGATGATTGATTGCACCATTTGGTAATTGCAATCAGCAATTTCTCCATCCCTTATTTTTGGCGAATCATTTTCATGGCTTCCAATTTTCGATTGAGAAGTTCTAAGTTTTTTTCGAGTCAAGTGTCCTCTGAAGTAGGCTTGTATAGTAGTTACTGACTTTACAATTTGGTGATCATTACGGGAGATATCCTTTACAATCTCGTCCTGCAACTTTTTTCTGTTTATTGTCGTCGCAAATCCAGAAGCCATGAGCTTCTTTCTAACCATGAAGCCTCTGCAACACGCCTGCAACATCAGGACCGATTCCAGAACGCGAGCATCATGAGCAAGCAATTTCTCCCCCTCATAGTTACTTCTTTTCCTAACACCTTTTCCATTCCGTTTTCTGACCAGCCATCCTCGTATGCAGGCCTGAATTGCGATCACTGCTTTGATGGCTTCTTCGGAAAGGTTCAAATTCTCAAGCCCTAACGACTCTTCTGTAACATTGCACTTGGCTTCAGGGCGAAGAACACAAGTTTCAATAGGAGATACAGCCTGCTGTTCAGACTCATCAGGAGCGCCAGGATAACTGCCAGCGAAATTTTCGTCATTAAAAAGCTTCTTGAATTTGTACTTTCCGCATTGTTTTTGAATTTTGCTTACATTTCGCACAATTTCACAGTTCTTCCTTAGAGCGCACCCTGAAAATTGATTTTCATCAGTTTTTGCGCAAGATTTAAGTCTTTTACGAGTCAAAAATCCTCGAGCGAACTTTTGAAGTAAAGTTACAGCTCGAAGAATCTTTGTTTCCTCACAACCTAATTTTGCTTTTCCTCCGTGAATTAACTGTTTTTTACAAGCCATTTTCCTGCATTTATATCCTCTGAAAACGGCCTGAATTTTGATCACTGAACGCAAAACTGACTCATCCTGAAAACTTTCGCTTTTCCCAGATTCTTGAGAGCCAGATTTCCGTTTTTTATACGCACGATAACACTTCTGAATCAGAGCTACGGCTTTCACCATTTCGTGATCAAACGCGGGGCTGCGAGCGTTTGCACCGGGCGCATTCTCATTGTGGTGCGCCCGTCTGCTTTGAAGGTTTTTCCTCGCTATAAGCCTTCTAAAATAGGCTTGCAACACCTGTGCTGCCTGCTCTTGCCTCAAATCAGTGAGATGAGCTCTTGTGAAATGAGTGTTTACACTTTCAGCAGCTTGCGAACAGAGCATTTGATCCGAACTTCCTGCATTGGATTCTCCTTCTTTCATAAAAGTGTCGCTGTCTCTACCTTTTAGGATGGGCGCATGAATGATTTTCCCATCACTTTCCATTCCGTCTTTATTCATGCTGCTACTATCTGAACCTTCAGCTGTTGTGCACAGGAAAGTTGTTTCACGCATTCTTTCTTGTTCTGATTTCAAATCTTCGTTGCTCGTGTATAAGCAGTCATTTCCGTCGTCATTTCGTTCTGTCTCCATAGAAACAACAACGCCGTCACAAATTTTTTCTTTGTCCACTAAATCTGAATGGCAGTCTCTCTTTTTTTCTTCCGCACTGAGATGAGAAGGAAGTTGGTTTTCACTTTCTGTTTCCAAAGTTCTATCATCAGAGGACGGCCAGCATTCAACATCTAATTCAGCATCTAATTTCTCAGCCATGAATACGTTATTTTGTTCTAAATTATTATCGTTGAGAGATGGCTCATTGTATTTATTAATCTCCTTAGGGAGGGAAGTCATTTGCGTAACGGGTTGACTCGCAATGCCCATCTCAAAGTCGTCTTCATTGCTGTCTATTTTATATGCTCTCAAATGTTGTGGTTGTGTGTGTCCTGCCTGCCCTCTTTCAGCGCCAGTAAAATTATCGCTTGAAATTTCTTTTGAGGTGTGCTTTTTGCGTGCATACTGGCGATAATATTTCTGAATGACAGTTACTGCAGTTAGTAATCCCATCTGATTTTCATTGGGTGTTTTAATATAATTACCACTTTTTTCTTTCGTGATGTTTAGCTTTTGCCTAGTTCTATAACCCCTAAAGGTGGCTTGAATTTTAACTGCAGCCAGAAGCACGGCATCATCTGCTGCATCAACTTGATGCGTCTCTAAAAGATTAGTTCTTAATTTGTTCCTTTTCTTGAATGCGCGAAAATGCATCTGAAGAACTCGAGCTGCTTCATCAAGTTTCATTATACCTGAATTTTGACTTTTCAATTTATCTTCGCTCAATGAAATTCTCTGATTTTTTTCAGATAATTTTAGATTCAATTCAGGACCCTCTAAGTTCTGACCGTCATAAGCTGTATTCAATCTCTCATCATCTCTCTCAGCAAATCCACTAGAGGGAGCGTCATTCTCGTTTGCCGTAACTTCAACGTTCACGACCTTATTTTCTTCAGAATTCTTAGGGTCGATTTCAAGGGTGTAGTCTAATTCAACCTTGCGTTTACGTGCTCTATAAGCTCTGAAATGTACCTGAATTTTCAGTACTGCTCTCAAAAGCTCAGTATTTTCTTGAAGAAATCCTTTGCTTCTACACAAGCGTTTCCTCACCAAGTGTCCCCGAACCCAAGCTTGTATCTTCGTCACGGCTTCTTTGATATCAAGCTCCCTTATCTGGACGTCCTGCCGTTTTTTCTCCACGGAAATATCGAGCTTCATTCGTTCTATTTTGCATTCTCGATATTTTCTGTAGTATTTTTGTATCACTCGAGCTGCCCACAAAGTGGCCGCGAAAGATGACCCTGGAATATCGGAATCCTTTTCGTTTTCGAGTTCAACCATGGTAGTAATTCTGCCTTCATTTTTATAGTGAGAGTCATAGTTTATCTCCATTAATTTGGACTTTTTTGCATGACCTCGAATATTTTGCACTCGCCGATGATGTAATCGGAAACTTCTCTGTATTCTTACAACGGCCACAACGGCATTCGGGTCTTTAGAAAATTCCTGCCCAAACTTTCGCATGGTTTCATTTTCATTCTTTTCGGCTTCGCTATCCTGATAAAAATTTTGAATAATAACGGCCTCTTCTGTTTCCTTTCCGTGGTTTTTTAGGCCATGACCAGGAGAGAAACTTTGCCCAACTTTCGTGCCCAAAACCTGCGAGGAATCTGCATCGGGACCACGTACATCGCCTAGGAGTTTTTCTTTGCGTTGAAAGAGGCGCCGGACTTTATGTCCTCTGAAGAGACACTGAATAGTAACAGCCGCCTTTTCAAGCATTTTCAACTCTAAGGATCCGTCATTGAAACTTCGAGTCGCTTCCATCGAATCAAACGGAGCTTCCGAAACTTCAACAGAATGTAAATTTTCAGGCTGCCTAAAAACTGTGGTTGGGTTGACAACAGTTGCGTCTCTGCCGTGTGCATCATCAAGAGGCATTTCTCCATTTTGCTGAATTTCCTTCGTGTCTCCCCCTGCCCCATATTTTATCTCACTTTTGTCTCGGTGTAGTTCAACAGCTGAATAGGAAGTCAAAGTTTTTATTACTCCGATTTTTTCGTCATTTCGAATTTCTGAGAGTACTTCTCCACTTTCCAGGAAGCCGTTAGTGCTCCTCAAAATCCCATTATTTGTTGCAATCTCTTCGGCCGCTTCATTTGTTGTCTCGAGTCCCAATGTCAAGCCCCCATTAGGAACACCTTCATTTTGAAGGCTCCGGCACCGATTTTTACGAAGTAAATACGCTCTGTAAATTCTCTGAATGACCAAGGCAGCAGCCAGCTCTTGACCAAGCAAGTTTTGGGGCTCAAATTTGATGGTGTCTCGCTGCGTCGTCTGGGCCGAGGTCTTCTGAGCTCCATTACCATTACTGTTATAATGGCTCTTGTTTAATTTCTTCCTAATTAGATAGCCCCTGAAAATACTCTGAATTCTAATAGCCGCCGACTCCTGAACCGAGGAGAATTTGTGTCCTTTTTTCCGTCTTTTAGATCCCTTGGATTTTTTTCGCTCAGTAGGAAGCCTGATTTCAAGAGATTTTCTAGTTCTACGCCCCCTGAAAATTGCTTGAATTTTAATGACAGCTGACGCCAAGCGAGTGAACGAGTCACAGTGACTGAAATAGAAATTTTCATTCGCCTTTTCTTCTGTCCCGCTTTCGCTGGGAGAAAGTTTCTTCGCGTTTAGCTGTGTCTTGAAACCTTTATCACGCCTTAAATTCAGTTCCTTTCTCACCAAGAACCCTCTGAAAGCCGCCTGGATCTTAGTCGCGGCTTTGACAGCGCTGTAAGAGAGTGACTTGTCCTGGACCTCTTTGGCATTCGAGGCAACTGGGTTCCGTGCGTTTGGTTTTATGTCTCTCGATTTAACTTGTGCCAAATATCGCCGTATGTGACTCTGCAAGAATAAAATGCTCGCCACGTTCTTTCGGAAATGCTCCATGTCCACACTTCGATGGCTTTCACTCTCAAAGAAATGATTCTGCTCGAGTTTGAAGCATCGAGGCGGACTTGTTCTGTCGTGGCGCGTCAGAGGGGCCCGGTTGCCGGCCTCACTAAGAACCTCTTTAAAAGTCCCAGTTTTAGGCAGCTCCCCATTTTCTGAATTTGTGCTTCCCGTTGTTTGGTCTTCTTGGTCCGCTACGACAGGATCTCCTTCCGCACTTCGATGGCTTCTTTGACTTTCGTCATCGTTTCCTGTACAAATGCTGCTCTCAGGAGACGTGAAGTTTCTGTGACCTAATGTTGACGTACACGATGGCTCTGGAGTTTGTTCTGCTGCTGCTGCTGGAGGTATCTGGCCTTCCTGAAAAAATAAAAATAAAATCGTTAGCTCAAACTATTTGAACTTCACTACGCTAACACTTTGAAATACTGTAATGCCGTTTTTGCGCATCAATTTAAGGGCATCTTAATCTTGAACTGAGAGGAAACTTTATTCATTTTAGAGTAAATTAGAGACGGTATTAGAAAGAAAAGCATTAGGAGGGCTTTGGTTTTCTTGGATAAAATTTCTTCTAAAATTATATGCACGAGCGCGATAAAAAATTCAAGTCTTGCCTGCTGTCGTTTATTAAAGTAGGTATTATTAATTTCGCTTGATTTCGAAGGAAATAAATATAAAAGAAATAAAAATGAAACTACATTGAGGTAAATTTCATTGTTTTTACACAGTGAAGTATGAGACTTTTATCGATATCTCATGCTTGACTCACCAGTGGAGGCTATTCGAAACATGTGCTTAGCATTCCACAAAAAAACGTGCAGTTCATAAAAACAACCATGCACGAATGTCTTGGGAGTTCTCTGGAATATTTCCCTCGACCTTCAAACATTTGACAGAGATCACATAGTTCTGCACTCCAAGTCATAATCAATTATTCTCAAAAAAATCTTATTTCCATATAACATGATTAATTTTTCCCTCAAAAAGTCTTTCACTCGATAACGCGATTGAACATTCGCTCAAAAAGGGCTGCTTTTGATACGCATTATAGGAACTGTGCACCAAGAGAGGCTTTTCATTCCCAACACTTTGTTCGTTCTGCAATAATTTATCGCACAAAATTGCATAATTATAAAGTAGAGTATTTTTGGTATGCATTCCTTAAACATTCTTAACTTTACTTATGTACTAGAACTTTACTTCTGATTTACGAAAGATTAGAAACATAATGTTGGGATTTTAATCGTTTTGCACTGCGACCATGCAGGCTGAACAAGGAATAAGACAGCCTTGAGCCCCAAAAAACTGAAGAGCCTTAGCGTCGATGATGTTAGACCTATTCATGAAATGGACAACTGCTTTTCTGATCATAACCGATTCGTTCCACATTATTGGCTCATCGAAAAGTAAATTTTAAATCAAGATGGTGTGAAGTTTTACCTCAAAATCACTTCCAGAAGAAAACAGATTCAAGTCAAGGTTATTTCCGTCTAAGTAGCTGTAATCCAAGTGCCCCAATTTATTTCTGCTCTACCCGAAAAACATATAATTTCAAACTCCCACACAAGCCTGAAGTTGTCTACGTGCATCACGTTCTAAGCTAAAGAGGGCATTCACAATATGTGCTCAAGATCTATGTAGTGAATATCTATATATCACATGAATTTTATTCTTACGGTACTTCTGGGTGAATTTCCTCCATGCGTGATACTCAATTTTTAGTGTAAAACATAAGTGTTCACGGCAGGGCAAACTTACTCGTTACCTAAACTAAGTTACTAACGTTAATTAACCCTTAACCGTCAAAAGTGCTCGCTCATATTACCATTATTAGAACCCCCGTTATTACACTGGCACAGACGCCATGTTTTTACCGACTGCGGAACAGCGAGGAAATTGGCACTAGGCTGGGAAAAATGTAACGTAAATGAAATACATGAGCTTTTTTATTGAGCGTCCAGTATATGAGACGTGAAACAGTTAAGGGTTAAACTGCGTACAGAATTTCTTCAGTGAGATCAAAATTTTAAGGGTTAAACTGTGTAAAAAATTTCTTCAGTGAAATCGAAATTAGATACTTATGCTTAGCGTTCGGATATTCGTGCATAAAACAGATGATTTGAAACAGAAAAAGTTGTTGTTCTCACACATGTAGGAGTATGCCACACACGCACGGCTAAGACTATCGGTTCCTTCTAATCAGGACGGAACAGCTGCTTCACGGTCCTCGTGCGCCATCCTTCTCGGGCCGCCATTGAAAAAATATTAATATAGCGAACACTTGTAGGAGAGCATGAGACCTGTGCAGGATCATTCTTATTTTTATAGTACAGATGCGCGGATTTTTAAATTTATATGTATCTATATACATGCACAAATCTGCATATAATATACAGTATATATGTACATGTATATATAAATATCTATAAACTTGTCTATTTTATTGATACATATATATGTTTATATAAATACATGTTTATATATATAAAAATATGTATTTATTTATAAATATCTATATATATATATGTGTGTGTAGATATATACATAAATGTACATACCCTTTGGACGATACGAAAGAAACCCAACTTTAAAAGTTAATAACTTATGATTAAGCAATTTCAGTTTCACTTGCTACATTACACAAGAAATATGTATCCTAATTACGAAGCTCTAAGTCTGAGTATAAATAACGTCCAAGTCATCTGAAAATTTAACATTAAGTGTAAATTTTCAAGTGACTAAGCCCATCGTTACGCAACTAACAGAGGAGCAACGCATTTCATCAACAACGTCTACGCGGGAACAAAAAGCTTAAAGGAAGTTCGAAATAAGTTGAACAGAGATTTCGTGATCGAAGCTCTCGTTATAATTCTTTTTTTAGAATATTACAATGGCCCTTTAAATTTTGCTGCATTTATAACCTCATTAAAATGTCATGCGCAACTCACATTTTTACAACTATTATTCAGCTCATTGCTGATATAACCAATTTTATCGTGACTTGGTATTTTTAGGGAAAACCTTTTTCTCTACCTTATACAAAAAAAACAGAATTAAATTATCTTCCTTCACTCAAAATTCATTAACATTCAAAGTGTGGTTTACTTCTTTTAGGGGTCCATACGGTATATATATTATATATATACATATATATATACATTATATATATAATATATATTATATATATAATATATATATATATGTATATATACACATAGATTACCGCCTGCCGTGAAAATGTGCTCGTTGCTGATATTTTATGGGTGTGAAGAATGTGTATTGCAATATTTTCAAACCATGTGCGTTTTTTCATTCTAAAAAGAGGAATGCGATTTAAAACAAGGTTAAAAAAATGAAACTTGCAACCACAGACATCAATCAAACAGAATAATATACTATGAACCTTTTATACTTACCGACAGAAGCCCATTAATTGAATTTTCCTGTCAAATAATAAACTGCGAAAAATAATGTTAGTAATTATTAAAAACAAAATTGGAATTGCTCATTTTCGGGAAAATTGAGCTATTGCTCATTTTAATGGTTAATTCCCGACATTATAAAAAGGTTTCACAATTAATATATTTAATTTTTTGGCATTCCAGATATAAAATCTTCAATACTGGAACATGCTTGGAAAATCCTTCTCAAGTGTATCCTCAAAAAAATAAATTCTTACGTTAATTACCAAATATGCTTAGAAATATGTTTCTTAACGATCTGCACGGTCAACATCTGCTTCAATGTTATGCCTGATCACTAGACTGCGGTCTACGACGGGATTTAAACGACGTATCGTGCCCAAAATTATTTCCTGAAACCCGATATAACCCTCTCCAAATCCCGGAAGCAGCGCGTCGAACCCCGGACACAATTTCGATCCATTCTGAAAACATCATAAATAAACCATCAGCACTCCGTCCTGGTTTTTTTAACATTATAAGAGGCACGTTTCTACTTCATCGCACTTCCCAACACCATGCAGAGGCGAAAAGTTGAGTGGTTGCTGGAGAGGGCTCCCAGCACTCGCCAGGGATCCACGGCACTCGACGTGCATTGTAGCCGTGGCATCAAATCTCCGCTGAACGATCTAATCTTCTTAGAAGTTCATTGCGAGGCTTAAATTCCCGATACTTGCCCTGTAATAACCGTTAAGCAGCGCTCGATGGGAAGCTTTGCTTCCAGCTCAACACTAACTCCCAAAATTGGGAGAAAACTTGTACACAAACAAGATCGTTTATTTGCCTATCTTTCCTTCCCTCGACATCAGCAAAATGGTAGCAGCCACACATGCAGTCAGAGGAATAAGAACAAGGAATCGGTTCTCCCATATTAATAATCCTTGTCTTCTTAAGGAGGGATTATTCCCTCGTACTCTTCTTGAGTTCTTTATTTTAATCACGATTGTGAGATTTTCGACAATCATATTATATTTACGGACATGATCCTTGCTGCTCGTCTGATAAGATAGAGAGGTCTTATTATTATCGCATGGCAGTTCATGATTTCCCGCGAGTACGTAAATATAACCAGTTATAATCCGCCGAATTGGCTGCTTGTTTACGCGGTTTCACGTCGCAGTAAAATTACATCCATCAATAGACTACTGTAAAAATTGGCTTCTGTTTTATAACGATAAACTGAAAAATATTAATTTATTACCCCGCGCTCAAACTTAAGTTTGCAGTTTCATTTATTAATTCAAAATCTGAGAGCTAGAGTGTTCATAGTTTTACGCTTGAAAGAGCCCAAAATTATTTTCAAAAAGGCTGCAATGAAATGTGCTCTCGAGAGGTTTGTGGAAAAGTTAGCAGTTATTTCACGAAACGAAATATTTTGATAACTTTATTCATTCTTTTCAAAAAAAAAACATATTTAGCCGATGCGTTACATATAAGCCGATGTGTTGCATACATGACAAAGCTTAGTTGAATTGTTGTACCATGTGATTTTCAAATTCGCTGAGCACATCATCCTCGAGCTTCAGTCGCCGCAAGTAATGCGTACCTAGGAACTGAGTCGGACTCCTCGTGCCGTAAATTCAGTAATTCTATTGTTAGCGGGAAAATGACCTGTAAGAGACATGCTTTTCTCATGACTGTTGAAATCAGTATTTTGGGTCATACGTTTTAGTTGAGCATCCATTATGTGTTGGTTATTTCCTTTCAAAATTTGTATTATGTTCAAGTTTTCCTCCCTTTTTGACGATTAAATTTTCAATTTGTTGCCCTGACATTGCGTGCTGGATTTGTTTTCAGATTTTTTTAAATCAACAATATGATACATTTGGTGCCAAATGTTTCTGTCCTTGAAAACTAACGCGTCAAAATGTTTGGAGGTTTTGTCCCTTCTGTATCTTGTCTCAGGAAGTCCAGACTGACACTGAAAACACTGCTGTAATATATTTGCAGTATGAAATTTTGTCAGATTGAAAAGTGCCATACATTCCAGAAATGATCAAATTTCCTCAAATGTTCGAAGCCAGGTGAGTAGGGAAGCCATGTAGCGTGCACTGCTTACCGTACCAAACTCTGCCTGATTCAATGTTGCACGTCAAAGAAAAGTTTCTCCACAAACCTCGGGGTCACAACTCACCAATGTGCCAGGTGCTGTGAAGTAAAAGCATTCAGCAGATACGAGAGAGCTGAAAATGCTTTTCATCTGGTTTTCACGTACTTTCCGTATATAATCGCTTACGTTAAGCAAATAATAAAATTAAATATTACCAACGAAAGCAGTGACCATCATCAGCAGCAACTTATTTTTGTGAGCTTCTAAACGTGTTTTCTAGCTTTTGAAAATATAATACTTAAACGGAGTTAGTCTCTCTGCAATGAAATACGTCTAGTCAAAATAACTCAAGCAATTCGCTACATGAGTTTGTTTCTTTGAAATTCGTTCAAGGAAATTTTGAAGCACTATAATGTTACTCTCAAGTTTATATTTTCACTATGAGCCCCACGTGTTGAATTTGACGTAGATTCTTGCATTGGCCAGCCTATGCAGGCTCAGTGATATGAGCTTCCCAATTGAAACTCGTTATGTCTCTGAGAATCTTCATAAATCGCATTTCTTTCCCCAAACTTTTTAATTGGCTCGTTTCAAAAGTCGAGCAAAGTTTCTGAATGCTTATGTCCACAGAGGCTTTCAGCAAACACAGTTTTGACGGAGACAGATGCATGTGACGAGAGGGCAAAAACTCTCGCCAATCGAGGAAATATTCTCAGACCTAATTACAGAAGTCATTTCAAAGTCAAGGCTTCATTTTCTCGCAGATGAATCCTTAAATATCGTGAGATCTGGGTCCATTATCTTTGAATACGGGACACTTAACGTTGAAGCCTGTCCGAAGTTGGGTTGAATGGGGAAGCACCTAGCGTCTCATTGAATAATATGCCTTGTACTTTAATTTCAGTGCAGTAGGTGAATGAATCTATGACACCGTTACAGGCAATTGAATTGAGAAAGGAATAGCCCTATTTTGAAGGTAATATTAAAGAGAAAAGTAGTAAATTCTAAATTACGTATCCGGTAAGTAGTTGAAAATCTTCTGGATTACATTTACTAACAACCGGGAAGCCCGTTAATGAACCATAGGAAAAATTCCTCGACCACTTAGATAGATTTACTCCATTTTTATTTGTGATGTAAAGCTTAATTCAAGACGCATTGGAATGATAAGTTACTCGTATGTAATAACGATTGCTGTAATTAATTAAACGTGTGGAAGAAACTGGAAACAAGCACTGTTTGTTGATGTGAATGAATTCGAATACAATTTTATTTGAAGTATCGTGGCTCGTAAGGAGCGAAAAACCAATCGAATCTTTCTAATGTATGTAACGAAAAGTAAATAAACAATACTGTTTTTGAATATCTTGGAAAATAGCTCAAAATTTGGAATACTTGGCTATTAGCATCTCATATGCATTGTGTGGACAAGTTTCAAAGTTTCATTCTCTATTTCCTCGTTTCAAGGATGAAAAGCAGCGATTGAAAATAATTAGTGGGACAACGAAAATCCTAGGTAGTATGAGAACGTGACAACTCTTCTCTATTGTTTCATGAGTCTATAACAAATTCCTATAGGTCCAATACTCGTATTAAGGATAATTTCATAAAAATGTCACAGTGGAACTTTAAATATTCAGATTTTGGAGATAAATACCTAAGCTCGTCAAATTTTTAGTAATCTTTTTCCTAGCGGCAGTGAATTAAATTTTTTCAACATGCATTGAACTTTTACATCGTAACTCGCTGATAAATTTATAGTATAATACATTCTCGTTAAGGCCCGTTTACACTAGGGGCGTCACACGAGCGTCAAGCGCCTCACCGCCCCTCTGTGCAGCAGCTACGTGCGCTTCAGGCGGGCATCCGAGCGATTGACCAGCTAGCGATTCACAGCCGCCCTGCCTCATGCAACACAGGCGCTGCACTCAGTCGGCTGCTGTCCGTGGTTATGTGAAGTAGTGTGTACGTTAGTGCTTCAGCTTACGAGGCCTGTCGAAAAAGTATCCGACCTTTGGCCAGAAAAAATACTTCAACAACCTGACGGGGTTGGGACCCTAATCCCCTTCAAAGTAGGCTCCTTGTGCTTCCACACACTTAGCCCACCGATCCTTCCACTGCCGGAAACACCTCTGGAAGTCTTCTTTTGGAATGGTGTTCAGCTCTGTCGTCGCGTTCCGCATTATCTCTTCTCTACTCTCAAAACGGGATCCTTTCAGTGGTGTCTTCAATTTTGGAAACAACCAGAAGTCGCAAGGAGCCAGGTCTGGAGAGTAGGGAGGTTGGCGAACGGTCGTAATTCCATGTTTGGCCAAGAAATTGCGGATCAAATGGGATGAATGTGCGGGCGCGTTGTCGTGATGCAAGTGCCAGTTGTTCGCAGTCCACATGTCTGGTCAAAATGGCATGTGCAGAATCTTTACTCACTCCAACCTCTTGGGCAATCTCCCGCACGGTCAAACGACGATCTGCCATCACCAAATTTCGCACCCTCTCAACAACAGCTGCACTCCGAGAAGTTTTGGGCCTGCCACAACGCTGCTCACTCTCCGCTGATGTGCGGCCATCTTTGAATCGGTTGATCCACTCCTTAATTTGTGTTACACCCATAGCATCTTCCCCAAACACCTGCTGAATCTTACGAATTGTTTCAATTTGAGAATCACCAAGCTTTTGACAAAATTTGATGCAGTGTCTTTGCTCAATTCGTTCAGTCATCTTGCAAGAAAACTAAATCCGACAAACACTTAGAACAGCACCTTACTTGGCGACCCCCAGCTAGTGAGTGGCCCAAGTGAATGCGGTGAAAAAAGTCAAGCATGCGCATTAAGATTCCTCCTTCCACCGTGCACAGTGGCGCCGCCTTAGAATCACTACTTTGCGCGGGAAAAATTAAGGTCGGATACTTTTTCGACAGGCCTCGTACACTTTGGATAGCAACACGACATTTGTATGGTCTAACTCTCTAATAGAAAACTTAATTGAACTATACAGAGCTCATGCCATTTATGTATTTAAAATAATCTTTTCAATTTAGCTTATGTGTTTTAGGTACATTTTGCAATACAATTACTTGGAATTACGTGTATCTCTGCTTTTTCATGGAAATTTTGTCAACAATTTCTACCATTTTACACTTATTCATTATAATTTTTTTTCTATATTGAAATGAAGTGGAAATGTGATGGGTATTTTTCAAATCAAATTTTGATTTTACAATAGATTTGTTTTGAAAGGATTTAATAAACAAAATAGAAAAATGATTGTTTCGCCAACCTTCAAGTAGTCATCCTTCAATACATAACAATTGAACTCAATGCAAATTTTGAATGCAGTCTTGTATAATTTTGAAAATCCAATTTATTTTCAACTGAGAGTTCTCTGAAGATGAAAGTGTATGAACCCCTATCGTCTCTTCTCAGCAACAATTTTTTAACCCAAATGCAGTGATGCCTACCTTTTTTCTCTTCACAGCAGCACACCCTAAAATAATTGGCAACATCTCTTCTTCACTCACATCCATCCTCACAGCTGTCTAGATGACGCACGTCACGCGCGTGTATCAAAAAAATGAGTGTGAATAGTTGTGGGCGTCAAGCGCTGCAGCAAGCGCGCGTCAAGCGCTTGCTCAACCCTGTCGTTGCCCCGGTGTAAACGGGCCTTAAATTAGAGTTACTTAGAGATCGGGAAAGAAGAGCGTATAATAAATCGTCTAGCATTTTCATTTTATACCACCCCGCCTACTGATTTCTTCATAGGACATTCAAGGCAACAACAAAAATAAAAACAAATCCTAAAGCTGGCTGATGATGTTGTTTCATTTAATTTTTGCACGCCTCTTAAAAGCCACACTCAAGCTGGTATTTACTACATGCTCTGTCAGCTTCTGCAACAGCTATCTTACACTGCTATCAAGCTCGAAGTCTATCGCTTAAAGAATAGAAGAAATGCAGCAATTCCTCGGTGAGGGTCAGTTTGGTTTTACGGTTACAAGAACAAATATCGGCTTAGTTTAGCAACTCTTGGCCAACACTTGCGCAGAAATGGCGCTCGGGTCCCAAGATAACTTTACGCAACACTTCGTCGTTGCCTTAACTCGGTCCGACATTTACTGAACCAAAAGTTAAAACTTATTTCAACTTTTCAAACACTTGACTCCAGAAAATGTCAAAGTTTCTATTTTTCCGCTCGGGAAAGAAAGTATTGGAACGAAATGACTTGTCTTTCAGTTTGTGAATCAGCAATTTCGCGTTGAAGTCCGTGTTTTCCTAGTCTCTGATAGTATACGGTCGTAGAACATGGTTTCCTAGTAGTGAGCGGAACTGCGTTTGCACTTAACTGTTATTGAACCGTCAACTTACTTGGGTCTTCTAAGTTCCGCATTTCAATAAAACTGGTAATGAAGAGGATTCGAAATACATTCTCGCGTGAGATGTCATTTTTTTAAATTATCTCAGTTTTTAAACACTTCATTTCCATCTATTTTATGCAACTCCTACGTGATTTTGAATGCCTTCAAACTTTTGCCTGAGAATTTACACCTTCAGTTCGTTTAATTCTTTCAAATTTTATACAGTTCAATTTATCATGTAGCTTAAATGAACGACGATCAATTACGAATCTGCTTTGTAAAAAATACTGAACATTTAAACGTAGAGCCTGGATAACGTCCCCTTTGTAAGAGTATCGCGGCACTGAATATTGGAACAATCTTGTCAAATATGTCTGTATTTGCGGCGTGATATTACATCTCCTTCTGACCAAACGCAGCTTCACAGCGCCTCAGGCTGACACGCGACAAAGCCTGGACGCCCTCGACGTATTTGTTCTTCTTCACAAGATCGTAATCTTCCTCACCAGACTTTGTGTTAAAGGTAGCACTGAATTGTTTATTTGCACGTAATATTGAACCAAAAAGGTTCGCAAGAATACAAAGGAGTAATCGGCTTACGCAAAAACTACTCGTGGCTGAAGCAGCCCATTCGTGTCTCGTAGCTCAATCAGAAATATTACAGAAAACATTTTAGATGAAGGGACTCGTGTTTGTATGCTTGCAAGAAAAGCCGTGAACAAATGAAAGAATGGACATAAAAAACCCTTGTGCGTAATGCCTATCTCCTTCACAGTAAAATATGGGTTGGTCTTAAAATTACGTCTTGGTTTGAATGAAAAATCGTTGAATAATTGCAGTATTCGATAAAGTTGAATCTGAACCAGATACAAGGGGTTTTATTACGTAAGTTAGGACAATTAAGGTGTAATTTTTTTAGATAAGCATTTCATGAACGAAGCCAACTTATAAAATAACGTTGTGCTTTTTAAACAATTTATTTATTTTTAAACAAAATATTTACGACAGGTGATACAGAGATAGATTGTTTCATAAATCTAGTACAATGGTCAAATTTCAGTATAGCTACCTGTGGCCCCGAATAATTTCAGTGACTTCTAGGGCATCTATTCTATCTTTGCTTCCTACCATTATGGAATTTTTCAATATTGATGATAAAGTCATTTCAGGGACAAAAATCTAAAGATGAGTTATATTGAATTGATTATCTAGCTATCCATGGGACATTGCAAGTTGTCTTTTTCATAGCGACTTAGAAACAAATGTAAAGCGAATTCGATGGGTTCAGGCCCCATTTCTAGGGCTTACAAAACGCAGTATGCGAACATCCCTCTAATGCCCCAGTGAGTGAGGGTGAGCACACCAGAGTTCGGATTTCAAGCAATTGGGGTCGTCGTAGAAGGACGACTGAGAGCGTAAGTTCTTTTGAACTGACTTGGCTGCTTTACTTGCTACGACACGTAGCGAAGTCAAGTCAACTTAGAAGGATGTACGCTGCCAAAGACGTCGCTACATCGACGCAAATTTTTTGAAATTTCGAAGCCCAATTCAGTTCATGCCGAGTTTACTTCGGAATTTACTTTCTCTTCGCTTCTAATGGCGGCACGTTTCGTGATATGACAAAACCACTTTTGCACAGCAGATATTAGAGCGAAATTTCACTGGTGCAGACCGCTTACTTGACTTTGCTTTCAATGAATACCTTCCTTGTAGAACTGATGTTCCAAAGCTCCATTGCAGCGAACAGTGTCTGCTTTGAAACCTCGCGTGTCATTCTTCTCGACGAGAGAATTCTGAGCAGAACCGAGCTTTCTCTCGACATTTATCATGCATATTCGGGTGACCTGCAGTTTCCACCAATATCACCTCAAGCTTTAGAAGTAATTGGTTTCACTAGCCTTTAGTTTCCTTTGTAGAATTAAATTTAAAAATGACAGAGTTCGAGTGAACACAGAAAGGACTGCTCGACCTGAAATTCAAAAGGCACGTTGCCAGCTTCAGTCGTACGTGAGAAGATTCTAGTGAATCTAGAAGCTTCATTTTCTAATTTTTCGGTCGAATAACAGGCGCTCTGCTTCTACCTAGAAGCAGCGGACTGCTTCCTTCAAAGTTTAAACTAAAAGAAAAGTCCTTCTACGTTCATTCACTGTTACAAAGAAATCTCAGTCATGTTTCACATAATCGTTGCTGGCAGATTTTCACCAAGCACGACATATTTGTGATATTCATTTAACACGTTGGCCGCAATGGGTTTAAAATGAAGCTCAGTGTTCACTCAAACTTAAATTCAATTGTAGTAAGCAAATTTGAAAGAAGCCAACTTAACTTGATAGTGCCTTCATTTAGCTCTAAATAAGGATTTCTGAAAATTGAGTGACTGCTGATCGAAGAGCAGCACCATGAAAATTTCCTCCGTATACACCGGTGGTTCGCATCGCAGTCAAAGTGTTCAATGAACATTTCTTTTTCCTTATAATTAGGTAGGAACTGACGAAAAGCGACACTAACCAGCACGCTTTTCATTACGTGTACAACACGCAGTTAGAGATCAGTGAGAGTCTTTCAACGAGCTAAAAAAACCTGCTTCGAGATCGTGTTCTCGTGGTTAAGAGCGAACTCCTGTCGTATAAAATAATCAAGAATTCAAGACTTCGTAGTGAGGGCCCGTGCTGTTTCTGTTAGGAAATGAAACGCTCAAGAATTCAGCCAAAATTCCTCTAAACAAGCCAAGTGTCTGAAATAAGTTGGCGATAACCTCGACGGGAGGTTATCGTCATGGCGTCTTTGCATTCGTCGTAAAATATTAGAAAAAACAATGTATGAAAGGTTTCAGGTTCCTCCAAATAAAAAACAATCTCTAGCATCCAACATTTGTAGAAATATAAGAAATCGCTCTGAAAAACATCAATATTGAATAAATATGTTCTATTTACAGATATGTTTCGAAATATTCTACGTCTCGAGTGCTCCAACACTGACTTGTAAAAACGTGTTCTTTAAACTGAGCTTTTCAGTACTGGATATCAGGTTTTATCCTCACTATTTCATGAATTAAAGGATCCTTCTAATAACCACACTTAAACCATAACAATGGTGAAATAAGCAAGCTTTTATTTACTAGATAAGTATTATTAACGGAAAATACCAAGGTTGGTACTCTCAAAGCCAACATCGTTAAAATTATTTATTGCTGTCGGATTTAAAAAAGTAAACGTTTCAAGCACCAGTGCATTTTCTGAAAAGAGCAAAACCAAGATGAATAGATCAAAATATACGCGAAATAAACACGGAAGTAAAAAATACTACTACTACTAAAATCAAGAGGAAACTATGTACAAAGGGTGGGCACTATTAGTTTCATTAGGAGGTGGCTTAAGTTAAATGTATAAGGACTCTAAAATTTTTAAATCATTCTGATGGCTGGCTGAAGCTAAAATGGTAAAATACTGCACTGAACACTGGAGCTACACTGTTCACTATGGATGCACACCGAAAAGTTCGAGAATTCCTCCAGTCTGGCTGCTCCGTCCAGGATGTTCCGCTACTCTGATGCCCAGAGTTCTGCAGGTCGAGCCTACATAGCTGGACGCACATTCTGAATAACGAAATTCATACACAAGAGAGCGACGCATGCTGGAAGGTTATTTATCTTTGTAGTTAAAAAAATATTCTTTAGTAAATTTGTTCGTAAGGATAATTCTTAAATCAACATCAGGTTTATATGAGTGAAGAATTTTGACAACCTCTGTTCTCATTTGTTAAGATTTAGGCCCAAAGTATAAAATAGGTAAATTGAATCTGTTTCTTGTACTATCGAAGAAATTGGCTGGTGAGCTATATTTGAAATGCAAAAAACGTTTTATTCAAGAATGTACTAAGCCAGCAGGAAAATCATTGCTCGTGAAAAAATTCCGCAAAAAAGAGAATTAATTCACTGTGGAGTAAATTGTAATTTGAGCATATATTAAAGTTTTTTTAAAGGGTTTTATTGCTATTAATTTCAAAGAGATTAGATGTGAAACTAAAAACTTGTACCGAGTACCGTAAAAATCAATTTTCGGTTAACAGAGGCTAAAAAAAATTTATCTCATTTAGAAATTAAGACGCATGAAAAGGAAATCTCACTATCTACCTCTTGTTCAACTATGAACCTGATATTGCTATGCTGTGAATTCAAGTAATCAAAAGATTAGGCAGAATGGAACGGGTCGTGAAAGAGCATGAAAGTATCATCGTTATCTTTCTGATTAAATAAATATAGGACGAAACTGAGGGGGGCACTCAGCCAGTCATTTGGTCTCATGGTGGCACATAAAAATATTTGCGGAGGTAGGACCGAGTGGTAGCCTATACCAAGTTCATCGACCTGTTTATACAATTTTCTACTGAAATAAACGAATGAATAAAAAACAGAATGCTGTTACAAGTTTTTAAAAGAGAACAAGTTAGGCCAATCACAGTAGAAAACTGGTTGGTAAACAAAATATTTAAACATATGTCTACGGTTTTAGAAATGGGGACATAAGTGAAAAGATCCTCTAAATCGAAAAAAAGACTTCGCATTTTTCCGCAAGGGAGAATAATTTAATCCTATTGACAAAAGTATAAGAATTATCCACTGAGTAATCATTAACAGTAAAAGGTGTTAAAATTGGTTAAAGAAACTTTGCCTCTTGATTTTACGGAGTTTCCTTCTAATTTTAGTCCTATTATTTTTTACTTCCGGGCTTATTTCCCGTATATTTTGATCTATTCATCTTAGTTTTGTTCTTTTTAGAAAATTTGTACTTTTGATGAGCCTGGTGCTCGAAACATTTACCTTCTAAAATCCGAGAACAATAAATAATTTTAACAATCTTTACTTTGAGAGTAGTAACGTTGGTATTTTTATGTAGGGTGATGTGTTCACGACCCGGACAAGGTCTCGATCCGGACAGTCTTGATTAACCAAAGAACGATTGAGCCTAGGATGACGTCAGAGCTATGACGTATGAGGGAGGGCGGTCCTAAATAGACGTCATTTGCAAACCTCCCCGCCAACGCTCCGCTTGTAAGCAAGGTAAGAATTTCGATTTTAAGAGGTTGCGATCTTAATTTTCGGCATCAGAATATATTGTGCCATGACCACGAATAAGGCGTGATCGACTTGGGATAAGTTTTGTTATGTAATATAGCCATATTGGCATAAAATCAGTGATAATACGGAGTGCCTAAACAATAATGGACTCGTTTGGGGTGCCCGCTAAACAAAATTATGCCGTGTTCTCGACTCGGACAATTTTTAACAATTCATGCAAATTAAGTGTACAGGAAAAACCAATTAAAAAGTGAATGATTGCATAGTTCTTACAACTGTAATGTACCATATGTGAGATAAAGCCATGGAAAAGGCTGGAAATGAGTGTTTGCCACGGCTAAATACCGAGTGATTTTTCGAAGTGTTTTATTGATGGAAGGGAATTATTTTTAGCATTAATATATGCCTCCCATTAGTATTTACTTCTCCAAATTGAAATATTTAACCTAGGCCAATTGTTTATATTTTTTACTAATTTTTCAAAAAATGATGTACGTGGTCTCGACTCGGACGTGATGTTGAGCCCGAGTCTGTTTTTTTATTACATTGATATTTTGCTACCAATTGTTTTATTCCACCTTTCAGTGTCATGTTCTGGATGTTCTTAGTAAGAAAAATATAAAACACTGGTGTAAGTGTGTTTTTGGTGGACCAAAACATCTGTCCGGGTTGAGACCACACCCCCGTCGGGGTCGTGAACACGCGGTTTCGACCCGGACAGAGAATTCTGGATTTTGAAAACGGCTGTAAAACCAATACTATGATATATACAGATATGAAACTCATAGCATAAGATGGGTAATTAGTTAAGCTTTCTTTTAAGCACAAAATCTCTCCTGTAGCTCAATAACTTTTTTTTAATGAATATTATTCACTTTACTGTCCGGGTCGTGAACATATCACCCTACGATTCGTCTGCGTAAGAATGCAGTTCACGCTGTTCTTCAAAGTATTATTAAATATTGCTGGTAAGTATCGTACTTTTTCCCATAAGCATTCTTAAACGGATCAAACCCCAAACGTACAAAGAAAACAAGTCAAAAACCTCCCAAGGAGCATGGGATCGTCTGAGGCAGAACCAATAAAACTTGTAACGCCTGGAAGCTCCCCACACAAGGTGAGCATGTACGCAGCTCATGACAGTTCCATCCGTGATGTTTTCGACCTCTAACTTTTCTTCCTCGAGTTTCCGGAAAGCCCATCCTTTCCTAGCGCTAGAACTACCTAGAACGAGTGTCCTATAGCTGCGATTATAACTCAAAATCGGCTTATGAAGGTTTTTCATTGAGTTCGAAAGAAATAGCATCCCGCTCATGGATGCACATAGCTATTTGATGCCTTCATTCAGGAAGTAAGCGATATCAATGAAATGAGTGATGAAAGTCGCCTCTGTAAATTGAGTGATCGTTTTGTCTCTCTGCTCAAACAATGGGTTTGATCTCCAAGATTCCCTGCAGCAAAGCTTGCTACCCATCGTTTAAAAAATGGTATCTCAAACTGACCTTCGTTGGCTAAATGATCACCTTTCTCCGTAACATCAATTCCACTTCTGTCGTTTTTATAAAGCATCATTCAGTCTTCGTGAATGTAAACTTGTAAAGTTTGGTTTGGGTGCGTTGGGTTTCCCATTCGAATGGATCATCACTGGCATTGTTTCGTTTGAGAAGTTTTGAACTTCAAAAGTATTTCTCAGCTCGGTCTCGGATCCCATCTGCGAACTATTCTTGAATTTGTAAGGTTTTACCTTTAAATGCATCCAGCCAACCGAAGTTTGGTTCCTGCTGCTGGAACACATGCACTAACTTTGTTGTATCGTAAACTGTTACAAAGGTAGTTCCAGATCGTAAAGCTTTGATAGAGAGATTGCAGCGCTTCAATTCTACACAGTCGATACGATAGCTTTTAAGGGAAATCTGAAACCCTCTTCGAAACACAAGACGTATTTTGAATGCAAGAGGAATTAAAAACCAAGGACCCATTTTACTTAGAAATTACTGATGAGTACACATCATTGGCTCCTTCATTATTTAGTATGCTATCACTCACTGTACTGCAGACAACGGATTGCTCCAAAAATGAGGGTAGAAATCATTGGATGGCTTATTGAATGTGTCTTACTAAAAGAATATCCCCTACTCAATAGTTGAAAGCAATTAATAATTTATAACGCGAACTTAAGTTCCATTCACAAGTGATCAGTCGATATCGGTGGTAATGCTTGCTGCAAATAAGTCGCGGCATTAAATGAGAATTGCTTAATTCTTTCCTCATTTTCACGTTCCTCTAAAGTAGCTTGGTATGTCCGAACATAAATGCTGTAACGTTCATTTGTAAATAAGCAAAACTATTTTAGCCCACATGTTTAGTCGTGAAATAAATATTAATCTCACATTCAAAATTCACGTGTGGAATTTTCAGTGACTTCAGCGTTTTACAGAATGTGCAACAGTTCAGTTCATTCTTAAAAAAAAACACGCTAAGATTTCATAGAAATAAAATATCTGAAGGGAAATGGTGGACGAAATTTAAAACGTTGGCATCTTCTGCTCGTACGAAAGAGTTCGTTGAAATAACAAGCTCGGTTATGACCCTTTATGTTAGCATAGCAATTAAATACGCGTTCTCCGAGAGCACTGAGCTCCATCCTACCCTAGTACTCCAGAGCATGCGTATCATGTTATGGTTTTCCGGCTTTTCTGGTAGCTTTTTTAAATAAAAAACATGGAAGTCATTTGCACTTTGGCTTTTTTTGTAGGAGTAGAAAAGCTCCTGCCGATGTGCTCGCAGCAGAACACGTCGGAATATTTTAGCCCAAAAATGGTAATGGATTTTGGAAACACAATTTCAAGTGAAGATGAGAAATATTTCTTTTTTTCGTGCAGGTACGCTCAGTTTTGAAAACTAACGTACAAAACGCGTGAGCGAACTCCTTATAATTTTCAGTTATCTCTATTTCGGCCTCCCTGTGTGTTGTCATTTAGCTTCAGCCTCGTTACTCTAGCCTTAACAAAAAGGACAGTGGAACACTTATTCAGTTCTTGAGATTCCCAACTGTAAATAGCTCTAAAAAGAGTATTCAATAGAAATGCAAAAGAGACTGACAGTGCGCGGCACTTCATGGAAATGAGGCAGGCATTCACACAGAAAGTTGACCCAAAACATGGATTACTTGTTTGTGATCATTTTTCATCCCTCGAATTCCCAATCCCCTTCCATTGAGAAGTTTTCGAAATCAAATTACCTTAGTGGGATGAAACAAGCAACAAGTTTTTTTGCTAAATACTTTGTATTCATTTGGAAAGAATAAATAGTATGGAAAGTATAACCAATTAATTTCAATAACAGGCAAATATTTTACACTACAAAGCAAAAAATAGTCTCTATAATTTACCTCACGTGCAACTTTGAAATCTATTTTTCAGTTACCGCTCTGAAATAACTGCATGATGGATACTTACAGTGGAAACATTATACCGTACAGTTTCTGTGAGCTCTTCTTGAGGACAGTACTTGAAGAGTTCATTTCCTTCACGTCAGTAAGTAAATGATAGCACTGTTTTAAAGGGATCCATACCCTCGTATAATAAGTAAAGTAAAAGGGATCCAAACCTACTTATAATACTAAGAAATGTCATTGCCGTTGTCTCTTATTACACCCTGTAATATCTACCTCATCTATTGCATATTAAAATATGTCACTTGACAAAAAAATTATAGAGATATTTCCAATGGTGAAGCTCTAATTGAGAAATTCTCCCTGTCGTAACACGTGCGGGATCGATTCGCGAATTGCATTAGGGAAACCTAAGATCCCTTTTTGGAATACAAGACGCATTTGGCAAGCAAGAAAAAGGGAAGTTCTATTGAGATCTATTCGAACTCTGTAATAGATTCATGACGAGTACTTACCATTGGGTCTTTCTATTTTATTCGCTATCACTCAGAGCACTGCAAGCCGAGGTGTGCTCGGAAACGGAGGTCTGACATCTCTGGGCTGCGTGACGCTGACCAACGTTGAACACGTTGACCGTGACGTTCGAAATTTATATTCTTATATTAATTTATGACAGCTAGTCCTGATTTTACGGTAGAAATATTTTTGCCCATAGAGACCTCTTCCACTTATCGTCTTCAAATCAGCCTTCAGTGACCAGTCAACACTCAAAAATGTTTTTCCTATGATGCAAATTATTTTTCGGTCACTCGTGAAAATGATTTTGTACTAAAATGGCAGAGGAGTCCGAAATTTTATTTGTAAGTTCTCACTCCAACCCTCCCTAGTTCAACATCCTTGCACCTGCTTATTTCCTTCATAAATCCCGTACCTTTATTTCGATATTCCCTTTTGAGACATTTTCCAGAAGTACGAAATTCTGTAAGGTGGTCGGGATAATTTCTTGCATTGGCAACAGCAACACAGACCTGCCTGAGAGCTGCTCTATATAGTGCAATGTAGGCGGTGCGAGTCATCTTTTAACATTTATCTTTTATGATCAAACGAAAGAAACTATTTCCTGCGAACCACACCTACCATCAAAATAACTCTATTGACATGTGGAATAACTTGAAAAATTCTACATTTCTGTAATACGTACACAATTATTGAGCTACGAATGCTATCAAAGAAAATCAATATTAATTTCTATAAAAGTTTTCAAAATGAGATAAAAAGGCAGGCTGAATGACGATATTTTGCGTTTATAATAATTTCATAAGTGCTCTACGAATGCTATATTATTACGACATATATCTGCAAAATTAATACAAGTGAGCCACTTATATTAACCTATAACCTCCTAATAATGAGACCTATCGAATCTCAAAGATATATCTGCAAAATTAATACAAGTGAGCCACTTATATTAGCCTATAACCTCCTAATAATATGAGACCTATCGAATCTCATAGTACTTATCTTATTCATGTCGAGTACTTTCACTTTCACGACTTAAATCTCACTTCCACTTTCCATCGAACTTCTAATTTCCTCCTGTCAATAATACTAAAACTACGATCTGCAGTTTTCTACTCGGCGTTCTCTTCGGACCCCTTCACGATTTTCTTGATGTCGGACCTGACGTCTCGGAAGAAATCTCTGAAGCCGTAGTTGTCCAAGTTCCGATCTCGGGGCTAATGAGGCCAATGAGAATAAAAGCACAAATGTGGCGTGTCAGTGAAAGTTCAAGTGCGTAATTAGACACTCACGTGTTGTGCTGCCAGAAAATCATTAAATAATATCATTATACAATATAATCAGGAAATAATAACACGCGTGTTGTATTAAAATAAGTTGAAGTCAATAATTGATAACACAAGTGTTGTATTAATGATAGTTTAGTAATTAATTAGTAGCACACTTGTTATGTTGATGTAAATTGTAATCAGTATATAGTGATACACGTGTTGTTTTAATGTAGGTTTCAGTATATAAATAGGAACACACGAGTTGTATAATGGAAAGTTTGGTCAATGTTTAGTATAACGCGTGATGTGTGTTAGTATGCGTTCAAATAACGAGTAGGAAGATAGATATGTGTGTTATATTGATGTATAACACATGTAGTAAAACAATACAATATATTGATAAAAAAATAATATATTGTTATAATATAATATATTGTTGTAACATAGTGATAATATATATATTGATGTATATGTTTCAGTCAGTAAATAGGAAGAAACGTGGGAGTCGGTGGAAGTGTTGCTCAGCAGCATAAAAACACGCGGTGGTGTTTATCAATTGTGAAGGTTTTGAATAAGATTAGGCAAAAATTAAAAAATTATGGTAGCTTGTTGTAGGGCGGAGAAAAATTAAACGCTCGTTATTAAATCATTCTCGTAGATAAAAAAATCAAATTCTCTCACGCAATTGCGAATTAACGTTATTTTAGTTATTTTTACACAGCGAAGGACAAAACGAATTTTTATAAATTATGTGTCAAAGGCGAAAACAAATAATGAGTTTTGTAGTATCAAACAATCATTGCGTAATGTTCGACGGGTTTTAACGATTGTTTCGAAGTAGCCATATTAATTACGTCCCAAGTGTCAGGAATTGAAATGCAACAAACAAAATTCACCCAAAATTTTGAATAGAATGAAATGCACACAATCAAAGCGAAGAAAAATACAAGCACACTCATTAAGAGAAATTATCAAGCATATATGCATAAATAACATTGATTAAATGTGTTGATTACAGTGAAACTTGTGAACACGGTATATATAAATATATATATATAACATATATACATGAGTTTCAGAAATGGTTGTGGGATCCAGCACACGTACAAGCGTGCATGAGGTACGTACGGTTGGACGGCGGCGGCGTTTAGAAGCATGAAAATTAGAAGCATAGGGTGAGATACTGCAGGTATTACGTACACTAGAATTACACAGCCTAAAAAAAGCAATAAACAAGCATTTCAAGCTTAAGTTGTACTCACTACACTACATGGCATACCGTCCTGGGCAAAATATTGATGTGTCAGGGTGATGATACTGAGAATATGCTCACCCAAACAACAAAGCAATAAAAGGCTTCTACACTACTACGATACTCACCTTTTCGGAATTATATCGAGAAGGTGATGCTCAGCAATGCACATAAATACTGTTTAAACTTCTTGCGATCAGGATAAGAAATATGGCTCTGATATAAAGCATGGAGGCATTGTTTTTTAGGTGACCTCATTCGGTCTTCAACTGAATAAAATCTCCTGATAAAGTTCAATGCACCAAAATCATTGATATTTTATCATTCATATTTGCTCAATTTTGCAAGAAAGCATACTTTCGATGAAATTTCAAATTTACATCAATATTTTGAGAAATTAAGCCCTCACTTTCTCAATCTCAGATGCTGAAAAATGTCGGGGAAACTCACATGGTTGCAATTAAAAATTTTACAAAGCTGATACGAATGTCACCATCTGGTAGCCATTTACCAATTTTAAATTCTCGATTCATGAAGAAGCGTCCCATTTTAATCACTAAGTGCAAAAAAGCTTCATACTTCAAAGTAATAATCTGCACAAGAACGGAGTACCCTAACAAATGTTCAGCCTTGTAAGATTTTCACGGCTTTTCATAACTTTGCAAAACAATACTCATCACAGCCCGACATTTTCAAACTAAATTCAAACTAAGCCGCTTCTAAGCCCCATATTTTAGATCCTGCCAACACTGTCCGCACATCAACAATTTTATACAATCTATTCGTATCATTTATACTCAGGCACCTATTGCGCAAAACAACCTTCAAATCTACCCACGCTTGGTACCTTTTCTCACCCTAGTTTTTACCACCTCATCTTACACCATTCCCGCCCACATGCGCTCCCAAATACTCGAAGCGACTCACGTCCTCTAACATATCCTCCATTCAAGCTTACATTCATTTTAGCCAAACCCACTCTCTCGAACACCTCTTAACTTTATTCTTATTTACATTCACACTGTGCTTCCTTTAATCAGACAACAAACTCCTCCACAAGTAGACACAGTTTCTCTTCCGTGCCAGATTGGAAAGTTTCTTCTCCAACGCTGAATCGTCTGCAAAGTTGTCAGCTGTGTCAGCTGAATCGTCAGCTGTGGTGCATACGACAGTTCCAGTTCCCTGTGCATACGACAGTTCCAGCTCACACTTAACACTTTTGCCTTCATCTTTCGCACAAATCCACTCATATACATATTAAATATCGAAGGGTACATTAAATGCACCTGACGCAAGTTCACTCACTCACTACATCATACCGTCTCTTACACAAACTCTGCTACTGACATAAAAACTCCTTACAGACTAAAGCAGCTAAATTTCCTCTCCATACACTCACTACACTTCCTGCCACGCTTTGCGATCAATTCTGTCATAATCCTTATCAAGACTGATAAACAACTAAAATACCTGTCTCCCTTTCGCTAGATACCTTTCACTTACCTATTACAGTGTGAAAATCTGATCCACAGACTCTACCCTACTGGAAATCACACAGATCCTCTTCTTTTATACTTCCCTTTTACTCTCTCATACTCTCTCATTCGCTAGTACCCTGCTATATTCCTTACGAACCGCATTTAACAGGCTTGTTTCCCATGAATTAGAGTGCTAACCCCTATCCCACTTAATTCTTTTCAGCTGAATCGCACACGTATTCCTCTAACCCATCGGCACCGTATTTATTACAAAACACAAATTCAACGACCGCACTAACCAATCAATCACTGTCACATCGTCTTCCTTCAAACACTCAACTGGAACGCAGTCCAGCCCCAGTGCTTTATATGACCGCATTCTTTCTGGACAAGCTCCACTTCTACTCTCGGGACCAATAATTCATCATTATTTTCCCTTAACACTGGCATTCTCCTTCCGTCTCCAGTCGCCTCAGTCACTACCTACGTATCATCATCCACGTTCAATAATTTTTCCAAATACTGTGCCTAAAGTCTACTGACTGCAGCATTTTACGCATCACTTCATCCACATCTTTCACTCTACGCTCTTTCGCTTCATCACCTCAATTTTTTTCACCTCTTTCAAAAACATTTTCTTACTCTCCTCAAAATATACCTCTAGCCTTTAAGCTTGAACTTCTAGCGCTCCTGTACCATACATTCATGATTTTATTTTTGTAATTCAAAAAAAGGAGAACTAGAACGTATTGTTATTAACTTTCAAATGTTACAAGTTAATTAAAAGAACAATAGCAAAAGCCCAGCACAACTGTCGCTATTAACACAAGCAGCGCTACAACACGCAATACAAGCTTAGAAAATCAATAAACAACTCATTAAAAAATTACTTAACTCTAAGGAAACCTTGAAGTTATGAAAATCTACAATTTTTTTCAGCTACAGATGAATTAAAAGTGCTCAAAAATGTTACATTATTACAGCAAGTGCTCTACATTTTCATAAATATTCCGGAAATAAATACCAGTGGTAATAATATTACATAGTTCTACAGGTTGCACTAACAAACAATGTTAAACAGCAACTTTATTAAACGAAGACACACTTCAGCAAATAAAAATCAACAATTTCCTGCTCTAAAGTAACGTAAAAATTTTGTTATTAAAATCGAGTTTGATCTTGAAAAAGGATGTAACTCTGCAAGTGAAGGGAAATTTACGTGATACTTGCAGTAAAACTACAGTGTTGGATAGCGTGTTTCCAATTACAACTACCTCTTCTTTACAAGCATTAAATTTGCCTATACATATTCCTAAGGGCGTATACTGAAGAATAGTACGAGTGTTCCATCTGCAGTGTTGTGTTCGGCTGCTCGAGGCCAAGGATCTGAGGCGGTCATTTCTGTACTGCGCGATTGACGTGCAGAAGAAGACTGTCTTTATAATCATAGAAATACCATAAAAATATTATCAGTAAGTTCGGGGAAACTTTTTACTTGCAAACTAAACAGACTCAATTATTACTTCTTAATTTTTATCAATGGTTTTTTCAGAGTACATGATAAACTTTGAAAGTTTTGAACGAGAAGGGAAATGAGTTTGATGAATTATTGATGTCGTTATCAAAGGCTACCAACTAAGTATTCAAACCTTAAAGAAAACTCACATTTTACGATCAACGGACAAGATTCACTTTTTGCAAGTAATTTTGTAAAATTCATATGAATAATTTTAATCCCTACAGGGTGCATACCCTTTGCAGAGTCGGTAATTAAGTTTTTGCATTTATTTTAAAGCAAAATGGGCAAAAGCTAAAAGCAATTTAATCTTTATGAAAATGCCTTGTAAAGGCCGATTTGTGAAAATTGTCGTCTAAAGTTCACGCTCACACTCTGCACTTTGGAAACAAACCAATTTATTTCGCTCTATTCTACAGCGGATTTCATGCCCTTGAATTTTTTAGATTAATTTGTCTGTAACTTATGTGAGCCGTGAGAGCATACGATGCGTACAAATAACAAGTGATCTCTCTCAAACGATAAAACGGATCCAAAAAGGAGGAAAACCTTTTGCTCACTCAAATAACATTTTCATGAATAGAAAAAATGAGCCTTCAAAAATTCAGTGGAAAAACTGTGGATTTCCACTCCAATTCCTTTCACTGAATGTCAATGGTGTTTTACATCAATTGAGAAACGCTGATTATTACTTTATTCTCAAGAACATACGACGCCTACGTTTTTTAAGCGTTTTGAGTCACTTAATTGCGTTTTTCATATAGCTGTTTTCCATTGCTCGATTACCGCTACCCATATTATTCCTCAGCTGCAAAAACATTTTTCACCTTTGTGAGTAAGGAAAACATTCTTAGGATCGAATCTTCTTGTTTTAAAACGTCCCAATCTCCCTCCGACCATGTTTAGAATTTTTCATCTCTGTGCGTAGGGATAACATTCTTAGCATCGGATCTTCTTGTTTCAAAACGTCCCAATCTCACTCCTGTTTTGTTTACAATCGGCTTTCCCTTCTGTCGAAAAAGAACTGAATTTTTACTAGATGTGTTTACTGTAGTCGACCAGTCCTCATCCTGCAGAACTGTCTGTCATCTCCTGTTTTTTTACTGATATTCTCCGCAGCATCTTACGTATTACAGTTGATTTTTTAGTAAACGCTTCTCTGTCAAATGTTTTGTGAAGCTTATAGACTCGAGTCTTTGTCAATGTGCTTATAAAAGATTATTCTCTTTGGCGTTATTGGATTTTCAAAATTTTTGCATCACCTATAATACAACCCATTACAGTGATGGCACATCGCTAAGCATTATTTATATGGATCAAAGATAAAACTCTCACAAACAAAATTGCTTTTAAGAGTTCACACGGAGATCACAAAACCCGAAGGAATAAACTGTGCATTCAAGTTAATCTGCAGCTAACAAAGAACATAAAAAAATACTCTTCGTAAATGAGGCTTCCTCAGCGAGCACTGCGCATTTAATATTTCTACCCGACTGTGGAGGCAATAACGGCGAGTGGAATCTGATTCAAAGAATTTCTCGCAAAGACTACCTGATAACTTAATTTTTTAAATTTGAAAGGTAGTTTGGAATGCATGTTTCAATTTCAAACTTTTCAACAGATTGCTGCGTTGTTTAATTTACTCTCGACAAGCTACTTTTTTCAAGGTGAATTCAAAAAATAAAATATCTGCTTTTCTCTACACAGGTAAAACTCAACGAGCGTTCACTGATTAACAAGAATAAAGTTTGAGAATTGTGAGCCTTGATGCTTAGGAAATGTAAAAGAGTGAATGCTTTGATATTTCACAAAATAAATGTTGAATTATCTTTTAAGTTGTAGCAATCCATTCATTGTGCCCCATTTGGCGTTGCTTCGCGAGGGCTTCAACTCGTGGTATTTTCTACTCCGGCAGCAGTTCCCTTGGCTGGAGCCACTGAGAGAGCTAAGACGTTTTAAGTCAGAATCCCGTCGAGAATATTACGATGAATAAATGTATAAAACTAAATTACTCTATATGTTACAGATTTATAATTTGCTGTTCGATTCGTTAAGGGAAAAAAGGTTATTTACGAACATAATTGCCAATAGTTCCATACGAATCTGAATCTGTAGTAGATTGTTAAACTTTGAACTGAAAGCTTGACGTAATAAATTTTGTGGTATGGTGAGTTTTAATTTTTCACTTCCAATGTGGAGCGTTGATATTCACCAATCGTTATTTTAGGAATAATTCTTCAGGAGAAACTGAAAATTTACAAGACGAATCATTTTGCGAGTAACTCTGCTGCGGCCTCTAATGTACGATATGCGTATCAAACTACTTCCTGTATATTGAAAAGGTCATAATTGCGTTACTTTGGCATCAACTAAAACTACTACGAATTTTAATCCTCAATCTTCGATTTTTGAACCATATTAAAATAAATTAAATTAAGTTCAAACCTCAATTCACCAAGGCCGTCAGAGAAAATTATTCGACTTAAGAGCCATTTTCAGATAGATGCTGATAGTGAACACTGACAATACAGAATTTCTCCTGAAAAATCAATATACTTTTTCATGAACAATCTTCGGTCCAAAATTTTCACCTGGCAAACTTCAAAAACCGAAGGTTTGAGATGTCATTGTAGGTACCTCAGTCGCTATAGCTGTGCATCTGTTTATAAAAGGTGAGAAAACAAAACTAAGAAATATTTCTGGCGTCCATTACGCGGGTGTTTGTGCCAGAGGCTCTGCTTGCGCTGCCTCCCGAGCCTGGTGCTCTCGCCCCTCTCTCGACTGCTGTTGGCTCAGTAACTCCATACATTTGGGGCTGGAATGTGTGCCAAACACGCCTGGAATTGGCGTCCCAATTTTTCCGTGCATCAAATTTCAGTGGCGGTCAGCAAAAGGGAAACTTGCACTATGAAGCCAAAGAGAAAATAGTAAATCATTAAATCAAAATCGTTCCGTGGGTGATGACACCACCTTCTATTTCTGCATGCCTGCTCGTAAAAATCGTGACGTCACAGGTATGGTCGTAAATTTCGTACAATTTGGGATGAATCAGATCTGTGCAATTAAGTTAGCTCAAAACTATCGCTGAATTTTCATAGAACAGAGCTAAGAAGGCTTTTAAAAATCCGAAGATATGTACAATGATACTTCATTTTACAGTTAAATGACAAAGTATAGAAGTTAGTTTTTAATTATTTTTGATTCAACAGTAAACAAAATAGAGTCGATTTTATTTCATCCCAGAATTAGCTTGAGCAATTACATCAGATTATTTAAACTTAGTGAATATTGTGCTCCCGCATTTTCTTGCAATATTAGCAGCTTTGTGCACTCACTTTATTACCGGATCAAATAAACTGCATGATTTTTTTATACTCCATTTTACTTGTCATTTCGATCCTATTCGAGGCGAGGTCGTATAAAACCGTCTGTTACAACAAGAGTCTTTGCACCGTTCAACAGTGTGACGGAAAAACTCTCAAAATTAGACACTATCACTGATATCTGACTGGACAACAGGTCTGATCTTTCCAGCTCCAACTGCACCTCCCTTCTTTAATTTACGGTTACATCAAGAAGTTCAATTAAGCAAGTCCAATAAATGTATCTCAGAACCTTATATACTTTAGCAAACCCCATATGCTATTTTTTATCACTCACACATATCACCGAAGTTTTGATGGAAATCATTCAGAATCATTCATTTACTTCCAGTCAATTGCTTTAAAACTGGCCCCATGGTTATGACCAGTAGTGTGACGCCATTACTGTGTAGCCACGTCAAGGAGCAAGCATGGAGACTCAAAATGAATTGGTGATGGTCGATCATTTCCCCTTGTGCTCATCAATTTTTTATTACACAGTAGTGCTCACATACACTTCCACTTTGAAGGAAAAAGTCAACTTTCAAAATATTACTTTAGATATCTTTTAGATTCTCACAAAGAAATAGTTTCAGCTTTCAATTTAAATATCAATATCGATCATTTAGGAGTTTATTATGTGTGATTTGCGGATACCGACATCGATTTCATATTTTTCATTGAAGTTATCCTCTTCAATCGGGAAGTGCATGACAGCTTACTTTTATCCTGTGATTTTTCAATGCTGGCTGGCAAACGTTTTGATTGAAATTTTTGTTTGCGTTCTGCGAGTAGCGGAGTATTGATCATAACTCTCAGCGAAATCAAACTTGTTTCGACGGAAATTAGCGCTCGCACGGGAGGGAGATGTGAGGTCACGTGCTAAATGTTAGATTAAATGGAATAGATTTTTGTTTCACAAAGGAATGTTTCGTCGGTCCACCTCTGTCCTTTTTTCAGTACCTTTGACTCTCATCTTCGACTTATATCTTGTTTCATAAACTCCTTTCCTAACTGGCTGTTCCTATGTGTTGCAAGAGGCCATTTGTGGAAACCCACCTTGTGTTATAGGTTCCCCGTTCTCTTTAGCTTCATGCTGAATGCTGCCTTTCTCTGTTCGGAACACCGCTGTGGTTAGGAGGGCACTGACTTATCTATCCTAGTATTGATCACATTCCGCATTTCAAAGATCTGATGCTGTTACAAAACGCTTATTTTTAGTCAAACAACTACTTCTATTGAGCATATCTTTTTTTTTTAATTTTTGGATAGCGAATAATTCAAGTAAAGTAACCTTCTGTTATGACACGTAATAACTAACATCATTTTCTCCTCTACATTCGAGTTGTCAGGGATTCTTTCATGTAAGACAGCAGTGTTGATTGGGCCAGGAATTATTGCAACCGTCCCTCATCTTCACGCGTCTCAACAGAATGCCGAATAATTTCCATGCCAGCCATACATTGGGATAAAAGCTGCCCCTAATTGGAAAGGCCGGGGAATTTTCTTTTGAGGATTATTTAAGAGAATCCTGCAGACTCATGGCCCTCATCTTTTACGCAGAAGTCGATGCTCGCATTTGGGTGCCCGCCAATTTTTCCTGTCCTAAATGTAGCCACGAAATAGAGCCAAAATAATTCAACTCAAGCGCACAATACAGGCTGAACTTTTGTACCGCAAGGATTCAAACGATGCGAAGTTTCGGGGCAAGGAGTGCAGGGTGACTTCATGTTTGGATTAACGAATGTTGTAGCTGCACAGGCTGCTTGTTGGTCTCTAGTATATCATGAGAATTGAATTTTATTAGCTGTGAAAAAGACTACGCAGTGGATTTTTTTATTTTATCGTTATTTTTACAGGCAATAATTGAAAGCTTAGCAAATTTTCATAGAAATAAATGGGACCCACTTATAAATGTAATTTTTTTCTGTGAATTTAAGACGTAATGGAATGCGTGCAGTCAAAGCAATTGAGAGCTCAAGCGTCTGAAAGATAACCCCATTTGAGTAATTTAAGAGTTTGTAAGATTGATTATGATTATTTTTAAGTGCACGTGGAATTTTTACCGTAGGCTTAGAGAAACTTTATCCGCAGCAAGTGATGAATTTGACAAATATACAGTATTAGAAAACTCAAGAGTGAGGACAGAGGTCACAGTCAACTATTTTTTAGCCAAAGATCATTATCTACGAGTATGTGTTTAACCATTTGCATGAAGAGAGTTCAATATTGTCAAATGCTTACTAAATTTCCGGGAATCAAATCATCAGCATTGTCGATTTCCGATATTTAATTTCCCTACGCATTTTTCCGCCCTGCACTCAAACCATTCCGAACTATTGGACCAGTTCTTTGCAGTAAATAGGTTGGGATATAACCAATCACAATTTTAGAACATTTGTGTTGTTTGTCAGTCGTCTTCTTAGTCATTGCTGAGTTGCACAGGTATATAAATAGCAAATTGAGGCTTTTGGGTCATTTTGAAACGGGATGTTGAGTTACTAACCTGTTATTAATAGCTTCACTTATTAGGAAAAACAAAAGTTTGGATTTATAAACAGTATGGTTGTCCATAAGGCAATGGTTTGAAAATTAACTTCCTCTCTTTCTTGGTTAGAAAAATGACAGATTTCTGCATCAAATCTAATTATATTCAAGATAGTGAGGTAGAAATTAGAAAAATTACTCCAGTGCTCACAATCCCCTATATTCGCTATAGTTAAAGACACTTGCGAAACCAACCCAGTAACTAAAAACTATCTCAAAGGAACTTCGAGAGGAATATTTGAACATCCTACAACGATAAAAATTACGACAAAAATACCTATTTTTGTATAATTTTCGAAAAATTATACATATTATCATGAAGAAATTTGCGTTGCTAAATAATGTTAACAAGTTGACATCCCACCGTTACTGCATAACATTCAAGTTACCTATTAAACTTCTTAACACGTTCACACACATACGCTCCCTAGCTGACAAGATCTCGTTAGCTGCTCATTCGCTTCCATGAAGTCACCAAGCGGTTCACGTAAACCGGATTGTCACTCACACCTCGGGATGCCCAAGATACCTCCAGCGAGGCATTAATCCATGCCCAATGCGTGTGTGTAAGTCCCTTCAAACATGCGCGGACGCAAGACGTCTTAAGCCAATTGTCTCCGCCCAGCCGAACCTGAAACAACGTTATGACGAGACCCGCTCACAGCTCTCACGATCCCGACGATCTCCAGGGATTTGGCCCTCTCAACACAATTCAGAACAAGGACCTCCCAAAAGATCCTGTTGCGATCGTGCGGTTGTTGCTCTGCTGCTGTTTCAGAAGATACGATCTTTACGTGTGCTTGTTTTCGTTTATTCAAGTTTGTAATTTTTGAGAAATGGTTACTCAACTTAGAACTTTTAAAGCGTACGGTGATCCAGTAAAGACATAGTCGCGATCGTGCAGTTGTTGCTCTGCTGCTGTTTCCGAGAATACGATTATTACGTGTGCTTGGTTTCCTTTCATCAAAGTTCTTTAATTTTTGAGAGATGGTTACTCAAACTAAAACTTTTAAAACCTACGGTTATTGAAGGTTCTATGCAAGCTTTAGTTAAAGTCTTAATTTTGCAATACAACGGGTAGTTGGTAAAATTTAACCATTGTATTTAAATTCAAAATTGGGTTTTTACATGTGGGTATGAATATGTTTCTGTTTCTAAAATCAGTTAAAATATCAGACCCAAAAACTTCACTCATATGCCACGACTTACAAGAAATGAGCGTGAAACGTCACTTGTTCATATCGTATTATTAGGGCGATTGCATTATTGAATTGGAACATTTTATTAAGCTTACTACTTGCTTTCACGAGTGTAATGTTAAGTTTAAAGTACTTTTACTGAAACTTTAGTTTTTTCGGTGCTTTATTTTATTTTTTTATTTTTTGAAAGTTTATTTAATAATTTAACATACCTATCCATCGTTATGAATAACTACTGAGTATTGGCATTAATGTACCATTTTTTACAAAAATGCAGTTAATCTATCGACGTACAAAGCCTCAAGTTACGCAGCATGTAACGTGATAATGCAAGATGGAAAACGATATAAATGTGAGTTAACCTTAACAAATAACTATGGCATCGGAGATATCAATGAGGTTCACGCTTAAATCTGCTTAGAATTAGTTTCTGAATTTACTCTTTTCTAACAAGTCCTTCATTTCGAACCATTAATTAAGTTTTTGTGTAAATACTTTTAGCGCATGATAATGATATTCATGATGCTTTTAATTACCATATTTTTTTAACAATTATTATCTTAACTTTATGTTTTGCACTACTCATTCTGTTCAGTCTTATCAAACTTTCCTGTGAGTAGCTAATATTTCATTAATTATCGCGGAAATTTTTATTATTGAAGCTGTTTTAAAACAAGCCAGTCGCTCAACCTTCGATGAGCCATAAAGATTTCCACATCAACCGATTGTAAAATTTGACTTGGTGAATTAGATTTCTTAATTTTGTTATTTTTTACACTGACTGGCAGTATAGCTTCTCACAAATCGAGCACGGTGTCGATTTCTAAGACGAGGAATGCGGTGTGGAATAGAAGATTTCTTTTTATTTCACACGGACCTCAGGCCTTCCAGGGAGTAGCATTAAGAGCGGGAGTCGCTCCTTTTTGTAAGACTTTGAGCGAACGCAAAACCGAGTTCTTTTCCAAGTGGGAGTGAGAGACGGCTGAGCGATATATCTGTCAGCACCCGAGGGCAAGGAAGGAGTGCACTTTCTCCAGAAGGAGGAAGAATCTCACTTCAAGATTGCGCGGACAGAATCTGAATTTCCTTCTCCTCTTGAAGTCCCGTGGGCCCACCGGAAAGTCACGCTTCCCGTGGCATTGCCAAGGTTTAAGTGCATGCTGTTTCTTTTGACAGGCTTCTTTCAAGTGACGCATTCCGAAGAAAATTTACAACTGCAATGAACCTCTTTCAAAACATAACTTTTTCATCGATTTTATCACGCAACTTTTCGGGATAGGTTCAACCAAAAATGGCTCTGTAAAGACAGAACGATGTCGGTCGAGAAGAAGTGCATGCACAGATGTCCGGAACGCATGTTTTTTATGAGGGGAGACGTGCCAAAGGGATTCAATTTGGTAGACGCAGTCTTAACTATAAAAGAACCAGCTCTCGATGTCAATCGAAATAGATTCTTTGCTTCCAGGTAGCGCTCTGCCACGTCAGTTGAAATTTTATGTTTGACCTGACACACTGAGGGAGCTCCAAAACCCGCGATAACCCCTCACAAAAAGATGCATCTCGGAACTTTATGAAGATGAACAAACATTGTGATGGTTGGGCATAAGTTTAGATCATTCACTTAATAAAGAAACTTTGAATTTCATAGCCAGCGAATAATTCAGCTTAGGTTTGTAAAATTTTCGATTTTTTGAGAAGGAGAGGGCTATTAGTACGAAAAAATGATTACTTTGCAAGATGAGAACCAGGCAGAAATTATGTGAAAGTGTAATGTTATCTCTCAAAAAATTCTATCTACTGGACATAATTCAGAATAGATTTCCTTATATAACCATTTTTTAGGTCTTAACAGAGGAATATTCCAGTCCCGCCTCAAGCCTTTTGTACTCTGGCCACGACATCAAAACAAATACGATATTTTTTGCTCCTCGTTAGGCTCGTGTTGTCCCAAGAAATGGCCGATACGCTGCTGTGTGTGTGTGTGTGTGTGTGTGTGTGTGTGGGTGTGTGTACAAAGCTAAGCCTAATTACGGCAAGCAAAGTACACAAGCGTTGTGTGCTGTGAGCGTCGCTGGAGCTCACCAACTAAGCGGCAGTTGGAGCTCTAATGTTTGAAAATAATTTTTATTATTAATAAAAACAGGCTTGGTGAAATAGTAGGTGATTGTAGGTACTTACGAATTGAACTTAGGGGTGAGGTCTTAATCATGTAATGCAAATATCTATACATATAACTAGTACATTATAATACTAAAAATATATGTAATATTAAAATATATACGTTACAAATCAAACAGTTCTTCGTATTCTAGAATCGCTTTTTATCATGAAAGACAAGCCAGTTTCAAACGACACGCAATCCTTCTATCTATTACAAATAGCTTCTTAATATTCAAATGTTTTGCAAATGATTTATGTTATTAAACAATTTTTCAGATGCTGAAGATGACCTTAGAGGTCGAAACGTTCGTTCTTTAATTCTCTTCTTTGAGTAAAAATAATAGTTAATATGAAAGTTACTGTCCTTTTTTTAGTTTTTTCTATTTTTTATTCATTTTTTATACATATAACATTATAGATGAAATATCACTTGAATGTAGAGGACAACGCTGTGTATAATACTCAATCACTAACCGAAAAAGTTACGAATAAAATTGGCACCAAACTAAAAGGCTCGACAAGTTATCCCATTAAGCAGCCACAGCTAGGCAGGGGCGTGGAAACTGTAGAACAACTCTATCTGTGAGTGAAGTACTTGTGTTATCACCTGTTGATCACAAGGAAAAAATGCAAGTTTATTATTTTTCAAATATGTTCCATAATTTCTGAAACATTTCTTCTGAAATGGGCCATTTGGTCTCAGGTATTTAGATGCTGTTTATAATAATGCCCGATGGGTACTCGTGAATGACAGATTGGCATCAATTTTCAATCGCGTGCTTTTTCCAGTATTTCAAATTTTGGTGCATGAATAAACTGCAGCTAAAACATATTTAAAAATTGAGGGCACTCTAAAATAATGTTCAAGTTTCCCGTTTCAATTGCAGCCAAATAAATCGAAAAAATATGATGTATATCAAAAGCACTTAAGGAAAATAATCAGGCAGATAAATGAAAATTAAGTTCAACTCAACTTGCCAACACGTAAATGGTAAGAAACTTCTTTATATCACGTTATCTGTGCATAATTGTACCCTCAAATATTTTAACACCAGCGGAAATAGTGCCCATGATGATAACACATATTGTTATGTTTCCGATGGTTTCGATTACTGGAAAGATACTACTAATTGCCTGCATTTTGGAATTTCAAAATTCTATCTTCCGGGCTAATACCTGAAACCAAAATGGGAAACTTAGAGCAGGAAGAAAAATAAAACAAATAGACGTACATTTTTTGGAAAATCCTAGAACCAAGCATATTTTCATTCAAAAACGAGTTAAACTGACGCCCACCATGACTCGTTTATGCACACAAATACACGCAAACACGTACAAGCGCATAAATACACACGTATGCACACACACACACCCACCCACACAAATTATCAGTAGGTTTAAGTACCCTCAAATTCGTATTGAGACAAAGTTTATGTGTGAATATGAAATATAACAGAGTGAAATGCTGAAAAGCCGCTCGCTATATTCAATGTAGTTTTTTAACAAATTTTCCCCCTTCACGGAAGAGGAGTTTCTATTTGAGTTTCTATGATATTTGAGCGAAGGCCAAATACGAAAAGGCTTTTAAGTCCCCAGAACTTAGCTGTGCGCTCACTACAGATCTAATTCTTCTTTGCAACTTCTTAAGCCTCCCTTCATAAGCGTATTAAGTCTCAACTTAAGGCAGTGATTGAAAAATAAGGATTTAATGGGCAGCTCTGAGTATTTGCTCGAGTCAGCCATGAAGTTGCGATCGAATTTCGAGTTGAAAAAAAAAATTGAACTTGAATTATTATTTCTATTTTGAACTTCTACTTTGTAGGCCTTGAGTGGCTTATGTTATTACTACTACTCAAGTTTCAGGTAAAGAAGCCTTCTTTTAGAATTAAAAATCATTTCTAATACGTTTACTCCCCATTCAAAGAACTTTAATGGTTGTTTGAGTCAAATTACCGCTTTGTTGCTGGCAAAGCTCCAAATAAATATTATAAACCCAAAGACGCTTTAGTAACAATTAGAAAAGTACTATACAAAAAAGAGGCACACATTTTACCTTTTTTTTTGACCACAATGCCCATCTGCCCTCAGACTAAATTTCTTACAGCACTGATGAATATAATAATGCACTTTATTCTACGACACGTTAACTTCAACCAAGAGATGAACACGGAATCCCGGTAATGAAATGTATAATAGCAATAATTCGAAACGTAACAACGTTCTGTTATCATTAACAACGTTGTACTACTCAGCATACATTCCAGTTTAGAAGGGCCGTACAACCAAGGGCTGATGGGTGCCGCGTCCATTAAAGAAGAGAGCCGCACAAAGAGGGCCTGCAACACTGGTTAATACACAGGACTCCAAGTCTATGTGCGCACCTACATCAGAGCGGGCCAGCGCGACCTGCCCACCGTAAATTCGGACCTCCAGCAGCCCAATTCTGGTGCTTGCTTCTCGTCTTTGTTCTGAACAATGGACACTGACGCGCTGCTTTATCAGTTTAGCGAGACCTTATATTGAGGAGGACGGCTGCGACTCGAGAATTACGCCTTGGTTATTTCAGATAAAGTGACTCCAAAGATTTGAATCATTGTGTTGTTGGCTCGCAAATAGCAATTGCTCGTGATGAGGAAATTCCACTTTAAAACATACTGTGAGTGCAGTTAGAATAGAATACAAGAGAATATGGCAACAGGAAAGAGCAGAGTGACCCTTTTCTCGAGCTGCTACCCAAGATAGATGTCGTTTGCTGTCAGACACAAATCACGCTCAGGCAGCAGAGTAGGAGCAGAAAAACACAACTACTAAGCAAAGGACTGAACCCGACTCAGGGTACAGAAAAGGGGCTCGTGAGTTTGAATATCTGCTCAAGCTATCATCACGATTGCAAATAACTGATTCTTCGATTGCGTCAGATGTCGGAACGGTTAATGAGTTAAGATTTCTATTTAAGATTGCAAATAGCTGATTCTTCGATTGCGTCAGATGTCGGAACGGTTGATGAGTTAAGATTTCTGATTCAGGTCACGTGGGCAATAACTGTTAAGACATGAGCTGGTTGTGACCAAAATGGTATTTGAACGGTTCAGGGCTATGAAAGCTAGACTACTATTATTGAAAAAAAGAAACTTACTACTTTTAATTTTCAAAGTTGACGTGGATGTTGAACATTTTATCTTTGATCAACGGAGAGTGCATAAAGGAATCAGGAATTTCGATTAGCCTTCCTTCATATTATTGATCATTCGAAAATGATGGCATGCCATTTTTACTCCATGACAGACTAACGTAAGTTTTTCAAATCCAAATTTTCTGTGCATTTATTCTTTAGATTGCATTGTCCCAGCGTACAAAGTATAAATTGACGCAAGTCACGCTGTGTACTGTGCGGTATAAGAGCGACAATAATTGAAGAGACAAATTTGTACCAGAATTTCGGGACTAAATGAACTAAGCCCATTACCACCTAGGTATATGAAAAATTCACTTCTTGTATATTCATAAAAATTTTCATTGAATTTATTTTTTATTGCAGCTCAATGTAGCTGTGGTCTCAGAGAAAATTCAGTTCAGTTTTCAGTTCAGCGCGCGTTACGCAACTGCCGTGACTACGAAACTGACTCGCGGGTCGCATACACATAGTTGGTCGATTAGAGTTAGGAATTGATCAGGAATTTGATGACCTGTCACAAGGAGTCTCTCATGGAAGCGTTTTAGGTCGGCTCTTCTTCATCATCCACATCCGCGAGCGAGACCTTGAAATTATCAGTAAAGTCATAAAGTTCGTAAATAACTCGAAGCTGCCACAGGGAGTTGACCGAGCGAGACAAAATAACTCTCAAAACAGAGCTCTTCAGAATTTTGTAAATGAACCAAAACCTGACAATTGTGCTCTAGTATTGGCATATTTTAGTGATGCCCGTTGGAACTTATCAGCTTTCTGCGTCCTATAAATGGTACTGCTTTTGAAGCAAGAGAGCTTTAGATAAGAACAGAAGATCTTTTCATTATTACTAAAGGAAAGCAAGCAAGTGGAAAAAAATGTTGTGATTGAGAGAGAATATAATTCTCTGCTCATAGCTGTTTGAATTCAATTTTTAAACAATTCGATTTAATTTTTTCAACAGTTCTAAGGACATAATCCTGTACAACTACTCAATTTAACATTAGTCCGACCACATCTGGATTCAACTTTCCTGTGCCCCCCCGACTACGACGAAGCACTTATGAAAAGAAGAGAACTCAGCGTGAAACACGCAATAGTTCTAGTATTTCGTGACCTTATAAATCATCGGTCTCTTCAATTGCTTACATTAACATCTCATGAACAAATAAAATCGAGAAGTCAGGAACCTTTATGACTTGAATGTTCACCTCAGAAGGACTTTTCGATTATGAAAATATCAGAAAATATGAGAAATGACGACCAAAATTTAATGGGAACATTTTTCGAGACAGCACAAGCTCTTAATTTCATTCCATCTAAATTCTCAGAATGTATCATACTATTAGCGGCCAGAAAACATTATCTTTGCTTGCACAAAGGAAACATTCAAAAATAATTTTGGTCATTGCTAAGTAAAATGTTTCCCAGTTTTTCAAAAATCTGAATCGAGCTTTGACACGAACTCTAAAACTGCTGAAGATGAGAAAAATATCCACCTTATTCTCATTTGAATTGTTGTATATATTTTGTTTTTTGTACATTTTTTTGTGTATGATAGTACGTGCTTCACGCATTCGTAACGTCAACCAGCATGAATTTTAAACTGAACAAATAATAGTTTTAAGTTACACATCTGACCGTGTGGACAAACTATCAAATCACGGGACTACACATTTCTGAAACAGCCGCTCTCTTGTATAAAAGCGAGTGTACTGGTGCCTTGCATGAACATTGAGGACTATGAATGCGACTGTCATCTCTCCTCTCCTACTCTGATGCCTGTGCATGATAGTTTCAACTTTACAAAAGTTGAGTAATAACAAAGGAAACGGCCTCTCAACTCGCTCGTGTAGCTAAAATATATTTTATTTTCTTTCAATTTATTTATATTATTCCAATATAATCCATTGCGCTCCAATTCACTTCATTCTTTGTCAAATCTATTTCTCTTCATTTCATTCTTTTTATTTTAAACCTGGGAGTATTCATCGTTTGCGGAAGATAAGTATTTTTACTTTTTAAATTTTTGTTGAAGGTGAACATCACAAACGGACTGACGAATAAGCATGGAACAAATCATTCAAAAGCCTCAACGGACGTTCGTTTCAGGTTGAAATAATCTAACACCACCAACAAAACATCTTTTATAATTCTTTATTATCGTTAGAATTGTCAGAACATTTTGAACACAATCAATTGTTTCAATTGGGTTTCAAGGGTAGAAAATCTATCACTCTAATCGAGTGAGTCGGCGTCGTGCTGTACAATTGATTCCTACGCTTCTATTGTAGCACACGAAGCTATGCTCGAAACTAACATCAATCACTCTGCAAAGCTGATCAATGATCGCATTTTCGGAGATTATGTATGCCGTGCCATTCCAGTACGAAGCTTCGGCAAACACCGAAGCACTCGTGAAGATGTCAACGTATCGAAATGGCTTCTTTGAAGTACGATCACAATCCATCAGCGCTCCTCACAACAAAGGCATATTGGGCCTCTGAAGGCAAGCTTCGTCCTTATCAAAGGTGCTGACTAAAGTGACGAGCGTCAAACGGCGTCTTTCTCAAAGCCTCAGATCACAGGCAATTAACTGCAGTTAGGGCACCATAGAGAGGCTGCTAGCTGGAAATGTTGAAGCGTGCAACGGCATAGAGAGAAAAGAAACTATATGAAGACAGAGTTGCTCTTACTGGTCAGACGAATGAAAATCATTGCTGGAGGTTTAGATGTTTGGATCTAATTAGATGGATGTAATCTATTACTCCAGAGTGCTATATCACCTATTTAATGTCACTGATAAGGAATTGCTATTGAGCCAAGGTAAAAATGATGCAATTTGAACTCATTCGTATCAAGATTCGATCACTAGTACTAGCCACTTGCACGAGGTTAGACTAAATGAGTTTACTGCTCAATTTACGTTTTATTTTGGTTTGGTAACATGAAAAATAAACTAAATGTAAAAAAGGTCGAGCTACGTTTGTAATTTCCATTAACTTTTGATTATATTGTTAGAAAAGGGCAATGAACAAAATACAGCAGGTAAGATCTCTCATTTTTGCCGGATATGTTTGCTTCAAATTTAATTTTAGGTAAAAGATTGGAAATAGAGATGAGCAAAAGCTATTTTCATTTTCAGCCTTATGAATGCCATGAGAAACAATAAAAAAAACTGTGTGAAAATGAAACACTTTCATTGCAAAAGTTGCCAACGACGAGGTTGAAATGAAAAGGAATTATGGCTCTGAATGACTATCAAGAAAATTAACTTCGTTAAATTTTAACGCAAAACGAGATGACATCGCCTTTTGATATTTAAGTAGGAATCTAAAATAAAATGCTTACACATTTATTGTATTAAACATGTCAGCCCATTTCTTTTTTCGTCCAGGGTGCTGTTTCTTGTCATTTGGGAGCTCAGAGAATTTTTAGCGTTTCCAATTTCCCTCAGGACAGAATTCCTAACTGTTTAAGACAATTATTTTTTAAGCCAGTAGGGAATCATGTATTCCAAATGAATTGTAGACCTATTAAGCAATTCATCTTTATTTTAGAAGCTTGGTCATAAATAGCCCATCCTGAAGTTTTTCTGGAATAATGGGTTGAAATGTGGAAGAAATACTAAAGTAAGTTTGAAAACAAGTAGAAAATGAGGAGCTGCAAGGTACGTCGCAACTGGAAAAAACAATCAGGCTTGGGAATTGCTAACGGGGGAGCAATTACTGCAGGATATTTGAGGCCAAACTATGCCTAAAATATCTAAGCAGAGTCACGTAATTGGCCGCTTTTTTTATTCACCTGAAATTTTATGCGTACATTTCGGTCAGTAGTACAAAACACGAATCTGAGTGTTACCATGATCGAAAGATGCTCAAATATCAGACCGAATACTCGATATTTTCCCATTTTCTCGGGGAAAGTATCGTTCATATCGAAATGTTACTAAGACAAATATCTTTTTTCCTATCTTTTCAGAAAAATTTCGTACAAAATCCCTAGATTTTAAAAACAAATCACATGATATTTAAACAAATCACATGGTTTTAAATTTTCAGATGTATGGGTGCTGATTTTTCAACTAGCATGAATTAGTTGATCATTTATCACACCTCGCATTTGAATATTCTACTCGTGCATAAAATTCACAGACGCCGCTTAGTCAATTTCAAAACTTTCTCTACTGCACAAAAATTCTCATTCTAGAATCATCAAAGTAATTGGCATAAAGAACTTATAAATCAATGGCAGCTAATGATCCAAATAAACTACTATGTTCCCTACTTTTTAACACGGTTACGATACTGTGAGATACACCCATTTGTTGCCTGTGTAGTTAGTATGTACGCCAACGTGTTTACTTTTATTTTTATGGTACTGATTTCTGCCGATAGATACCCTTTTTCCAATTAAAATAAGTAATGAAATTAAGATAGTTGAACTCATCTTAAATATTAATACAGATAACATGATGCAAGGTTGTTTTTTTAAAAATGTAAGACTTTATCTGTGTTAACAAGCTTAACTAGCCCACGTGATCAAATTGCACAAATGAAAGGAAAAATAATCGAATAAAACAACGATGTGCAACCGAGATTACGCAACTGAATACAACCCAGATATGCATTGATCCCTTCCAGGAAAAGTTCGAGCTCGCTACGCTCATATAATATTTGTATTTGTACAACCAGAGTATGATCAATCTGCCATCTCATGTCCTTCAGTTCATTTTTGCCTCCCTGGCTCACCTCACGCGAGGAGTTTCATCCTAGCGAAGTTAGCATTAGTACCCCCTGTGCTGCCCGCGTTAGAGCATTTCAGTACTCAGAAGAGGTCGACCCGCTCCACAAACTAAACAAGACGTACGTCCTCCAGCAAGAGGCATTCATCTGTGGATGATCGAAACTCAATACATGCGTGTGACAGAATTTGGATGCATTCGTCAGCAGAGGCTGACGATCTGAGAGCTGGTCTTGACAGTTACTGATAGAAGGCATTCTGAATGCATGGAAACTGCACTGGTACGTATGCAACGCGAGACTTATTGGCGTCATTGCTAATGCTAGTATTAATATTACACCAGGTTTACGTGCATCTAAAACTGGAATTCCTTCTAAATTATTTTTCGCGAAACTATTGGAATTACTTCTTGCGGAATGTATATAATGATTAATTTTCGTCATTGAGCCATTACTGTACATTGCCAACCTCTCACCGCAAACTTTTTTCTCTCCAAGAAAAAAAAGAAATAAATGAAGATACTTTACACGTACAACTCATTACTAAATAATATCCTGCAGTGAAATTACGAAACCACGGAGCCAGAAGATATCTGCCCAGAATGGTCTTGCTTGGCTCATGCACATTGTGGAATAATTTGATTCTCATACGTGGCGGACAACAGCGTCAGTGTGGTCAAATTCTCTTGAGAAATCAAGCCTGACTCCCAACATGAAATTAATTCAAAGGTCCAGTGAATTGATACTGAGAGAAGTCTGAGGCCATAATTTATAGAACATGAAAACGCTGAAATATTACACGCACGACTTCTAAATCCGACGAGAGGCATGGCAGAGAAGCTCGTCGTGTTGAAACGTACCACAGGAGTTTCTGGACTGCCCAAGTAACAAGCGTACAGGGCAATAATTAATATATTTATTTTTCTGTTGTCACAATTTTCAATCAGTCACAATTTTCGTGACTGATTCATTTTGAAAAGAAAAAGATGAATTTCCCTTTCCAGCATGACACTCTATGTCGTGCTCTGGCTTAGTCAGTATTTGTTATCAAAAAGCTGTGAGCAGAGCTGTCAAAACTTGCATCTATCGCGACTCTAAAGTATTTGTCATTTTGATGTATATGCTCTTGTATTTTATAGTGACAAACTGCCCTCGCTTATCTTGTGTCTTCTTCTACAAAATAATGAAAATAACATTGATTCGAAATAACATTCAACTTGTACCAATGCTTCTTTCTCCCGTCGAAAGAGTCAGCAAAACTGAACGTGAACTTAAGAAGGTGGTTCTAAAAAGAACAATTCTGCTCTGGCGGTGTTTACACTCGGGTGTGATGAGCGATTTTCCAGTTTCGAGCGTTTTCTTTGGCCTTCTGCGCCAATTATCGGACTTCAATAGCCAGCGATGGTTTTTCCAGACATTTTAGAGGATTTTGAGGGGCCCGAAAAAGTACGTCTGTGTAATAAAAATAACAAAACAATGTAGATTACAGCAATGATGTCACGTAATAAATGCTACAAATAACGTCACTCAATGACCGCGGTTTCGTTATTTTAGTAAACATTTTTAATTATTAATGCTTCATCAACGAAAACGCAACGCTAAATCCTGTTAATGTTAGTAAAAAAGCCTGGCTAATGGAATAATATAGTCTCTCTATCAAGAATAAAAAATCTTTAAATTTCTTCAGAAAAAAGAATACAGCTGCGCAATTGCTCCTTTTGTATTTATTCGTAACTATTACCCAAGACTTTTACAATGATTACCAGTGAATAAAATTTTCCTTAAAAATAACAGGCATTTACCTCATTCAAAACCTATCTCAATTAAATCGTCATGAAGACAAAATTTGTCTTCGTGCCCTGACCCTCCTAATCAAACAGAACGTTCTGGTTTGTCGACTTCGTAAGTTTTTGACAGGCAAGTCTGAAGTTAAGAAAATGACGTGCTAGTCAAAACCAAGTATAAAACTCAGACTTCGATCAGGTCAATCCACTTAAGAAAGTTTTGCGAATGCGTGATTGGTTCTCTATTATTAATAACAAAGATAGCAGAAGCCCATAATACATGGAAATTAGGGGAATGTAGAATTTGCACATTGTTTCTTGAATACATATTAAAATTGTGTGCCCTCTTTAAATTCTCCGCATTACCGTATCTAAGCAGTATATTTCTCGAAAGTTTCCGGAATGCGGACGAAATGTGCATGCACGTTGGCCGGCATGCGGCTGCGAAATAAAAGCACGGGCAGAATTAATTACAAAATGTAGGTACTGTGGCTAAGCCGCTGGACGTTTTACACGCTGTTCTTCACTTTAGTCTCCGAGAAAATTGCCCGGAACAAACAAAACTCTTTTTTTTTTAGTAAAACTTTCATTTGGGGAGAAAGAGAAAACCTCCGACACAGTAACCCCTGCTCCTCTGTAGTACCGATGTACGAGCCTCGTTCCAAGCTAAATCTCCCGTGTTCAATTGCTATAGCCATGGCACTTTGAGAACATGTGCGAAGTTGATACTAAAACAACACTATGAAAACCTCAGCAGCAGTTACTCATTAGAAGAAAGCATGTCTTTCCTTACACTATTAACCAACGTACATAGCCTTCGTCCCTTGTTAGGATTCCAAAAAACGTCGCCTGAACCTGCAATAATTACACAAACACGGCGTGTTGTCATTTGTCCTAGACCATTTTCTGTGGGGCGTTGAATAAAACTGGTAACTGCATCTTCTTCATTCCACAGCAACTCCTTTTCGGAGCTCTACCACGGGCCACAGATGCTCGACATACTTCCTGGTGCAAGAATGCTATCAGAATGCAGACGGCAGGAGCTATTCCCTCCGCAGTAAAGCTTCTTCGCCCCCACATTTTAACGTCCAAATAAAACTTGCAGTCAACTTATTGCCTCGGACATAACAAGAAGAAATGAACACTTTGATGCGGAAATCGTGATTGGAATCGATCTTCAAAAACCTTTTTGAAGACCGCCCCTACTCTTAACAGATAATCAAGTAATTTTAGTTACTAATTAACCATACTTGTCTGGAAAAATTCAGCAGGTATGTTTTCAAATGGTGTCATAGAAATGCAGGCGCGACAACGTTTCAAGTATGCTTGTAGAAGACGTTGGGACTACGTTATACATTTCCAATGATTGCAATGCATTTATCATTCGGAAAAGATTGTCGTCGGCTGCATTACGAGTGTTTTCACGATCTGGAAGATATCTCAGAGTTAGTGGTAGGCAATATTCATGTAAATGATCAGGATGAAATAAATTGGACATTCCTATACGATTCGCTGATCTCAAAGTGAGAAAAAGGCAACAAATAGCGCACTTCGTGACGCAAACTACCGTCAGGGTTTCCGAACAGAGCCAACGTCGAGAATGAGTGTCCTTCGGTCGGTCGTGGGACTGCTGCGCCGCTCCCGAAAAGCGACGAAGTTGGGGCCCTAACGCGACCTTCCGCGCCGTAAATCGGCCAACTTCGGCCCAGTTTGGACGACAAGCACAAGCCCGCAAAGCTTGCCGAAGCTCCATGCAAATTCTAGGCTCGATAACTCTTTGGGAGGGATTTTAAGAACGTAATGCCCGGTGAATTCTTAAGGAAATTTATTCTCAATGGGGAACTCATTTCTTCAGTAAGTCATGAAAGCAAATCGAACGTCGCAAATCGAAAGTCAAGTACCAGTGAATTGAATTTCTTTCATCACAGAATAGCAAAAACATTCCCGAAGGACGGCCGTTTGCTGTATAGATATTTTCGGAACCAACTTCGTTCACGTGCGCGATAGGTCAGCAAAGGCCCCATTTCATTCTAGCATGGCTCATTTCTGTCGCAATTCATTATGCCTGAGTTGAGGAATTCATTCTTACATTATTCATGTTATTAAAATTAGGTTTGTGAAATGGCTGAGTGTTGTAGAAAACGGAAATAAATGAAACTTTAAAAAAATCCTCTTCGTTTCGACCTTTAAATATGGATAGAAAATTATTTCATTTTTTTAGGGATCGGAGAGCATTGGAAGATTATCACTGCTTATCATTGAAAAAATTACCATTAGACTGCGTAAAAGATTAGCAAGACGATATGGAACGCTGTTTGGAAAGCCCACTCATGGTGAAACGTCGGAGCTCTGAACGCACTTTGCTAACGCTTGAGTACTCTCACTTCTGGTTCCTATTTTTAACAGTCAACTTTCTTCTATCGACTATGTTTGCCAGAATAACTTTAAATTTTAATCGAAACTCAATTCTCAGTGAACTGGTCTTCATCCAAGAAGAGTTGCAAGCTAAAATAAGTTTGGAAGCAGGATGATGAAGAGTCCGCACTTCAAGCTGGCAAGTAAAGGAGTTAACTCCTAATGAGTTGAACACGCAACTAAGAGAATTACGTGTTAGGTGCGTGTGATAATGCAAGGATTGAACGCAACACATTTAGAACAGTAAAAATGGGACCTGTTAAGCAAACCAAAAAAGTTAATCAACCTTTATATAAGGCGTTGTAAGTTGTTAGCATAAAAATATAATATCTTCGGAGAAAAAAATTATAGCAGCTGATGCAACACACGTTGCACGATTCCTCATCATATTCCCCACCAGAATTGCGACTTTTTTCATACAGTGGAACCAACATTCGTATCCCGGAGCCGAGAAATCTTCCACCTGTGAAAGGCCCCAGTGCTTAACAGTCACGTGCAACTTTGTGGTGATACGCTTAACGCTGCGCTACTGAGCATGGTTGCTTAGGAAGTGGCTTCCGAGTTCCGTAATCGTAAAATGACGATTTTCAAAAATGCGCTGCTGCACTAGCTCACCAAGATCGTTCGTGGCACAGGATGGCTGCGCACTAAGCTCAACATCATGCGCATTTTGACGAACTGCTGAGAATTTCCTGCTAGAGCAACGGCATCGCACTTTCAACTTGCTCGCGATGCGCAGTTCATACATTTTACATAGTTGATGGATATCGATCCATAGCAGGTTTTGTGTGTTGAAAAACTCAATCACAGACCAAACCGAGGGATATAAAAAGAGCCGTCATCTTCATTCGCTACACTCGTGCCACTGTGAGGGATCAGGCAGTTGTACTAAGCGCATACGATACTCGTCATTTTTTCTCTCGTACACGCGGGCTAGACTTCCAAAAACGTTTGCCACTATCTGTTGGAGGTATGGACAACTTACTTCTTGAATGCGCCTTGCACCTCATGAAGTTTCGTTAACTCCGATGATTTGCACAATGGTTTCATGTAATCTTAGTTTTATTAAAAGAACAACCATATTTTAATGGCTTGATTCACTGAGAGCCATCTCGCAACAATAGCCCTCAAATATTTTAATTTTTGTGTATTTAAGTGTGCGCGAGTCCCATACAATAAATAGATGAATAAATACTCGAAACTTTTTCTTTCTGGGAAGAGAATAGTTCAACGAGATTCCTTCAAAACAAAAGATTTTTTTTGTATTGTAGTTATAAAGTAATGTTCGACAGGTAGGGGAAGATTGCTTTTATTCTAAGCCCTAATTTACGACTTTAGTTAAAACGGCTTTGATAAAATTTTCAAAAACAAATGGAATTTTCAAGCAAAACAAAAATTAACTCTGCTCCTCAAGTCGAGGTAGATTTGCAATACCAATTATTGATCGATTGAAGGCCAAAATCGAATGAGCTTTATCCTGCCAGTGAGAAACTACCGAGTACAAAAATAACTCCCTGATATTTAGCAGAGAAATTCCAACGATTCAACTATACGCGCACCCTCTGTTCCTTCGCTGGACAGGCGAGAAAACAGACGCCCTATGATTCCAAGAGGCAGAGAATGATTTCCCTAAAAGTGATTCGAGTCGCTTTCGCAGAGGAGCTAAACTCTCGAAAGTGTCTCAGGTTTGCTGATTACGCGATTCCTGAACAACTGCGTAATCCTGCGAGCAAAACTTTGGACGAGAATACACAAGTCTCAAAGTTCGAAGTTTGAATTCCACGCTCGGGCCGATAAGCTGAGGGCCGCTCGTCATGCCCTGGCCTTTACGGTCAGACTCCAAGATTTGTCTCTCTTTCGAACCAGCAACGCGGTCACAGGGAGGAATCGGGAAACTTCACAGATAACCAACACGTTGAGGAATTTTAATGGGCCATGAAAATACGAGAAACAACATCCACGCAGTACTGTAAGCGCTCTTGTCGATCAGTATTGAAGAGCAAGACTCGAACACAGTCCAACTTTTTCGCCGCCTGCATGCAAGTTTTTTCGCCGCCTAAGCGATTTAATCGTTTAAATCACTTGGGCGGCGAAAAACATTCATGCAGGTGGCGAAAAAGTTAGACTGAGAACACGGCACTCGACATGCTTATCGACAGTCTGTTATGATCAGCAGCACCGAGTGAGAAACTGACCGCCACCTCAACGATATCGGGAGCATCTATCCAAATAAAGTTGAGTCAATAACGACCCGAATGAATGGGTAACCGAACATAAATTAAAGAAATACTGGAATTTGGAGCTAGGCTTTCATGTTAGCCAGTCGTAGAAATGCACAGCGGCTCATCAGCAACGCAAGCTCACTTCGTTGTATTGAACACTATTTCTTTGAAGGTGTTTTGCCAGACTTGTGATAGATGCATTCGTCCAAATTATCCTGCAGAATGTGTACACGGAACGAATTTCGACACAGTCCTTTTATAATAGTAACGTATTTATTTCATGCACCATCGGAGTAAGCATATTCTCAGATTTCTTAGGACTTTTACCATAATAAACTAAAAAGCTGGGAATATCTAGCCTTTGAAGCCGGTCATTGAATTGCGGAATTCAAATGAGAAGTGTGAGTTAAATTTTCGCATTCCTTGAGACATTTTTGAGCGTTCTTTAATAATTAACAATTACATTACTTTAATAAAATGTCAGGATTCCATAGCTGTAAAACACTAATTCCAAACTCTTTATTATATGTCATGACCTTAGAATAACGTTGATGGTAGGCTGCCCTAGAAGTCGCTGAACATATTCGTGCCCACAGGAAGCTATCGTAAACAGAGCCCAACTTGGCAAGCACTGCTGTTCGCTCACATGAGTCTTGTGCTGGTGCAGTGTCGAGCGAAAGTATCAATGTGAAGAAGTGACGCTGAGATATACCACGCATGCAAGGATGCTTTCAAAATTTTTGGGTTAAGTTTGAAGTTTTATGTTTTATTAGTCGTTCATAGCTTACGTTATAGCGTGCAATAATTCTTCAATTGATTTCTTGTATTTGATAGATTTTAATATCCTTCATTGAATCGTTTTTCTTCCTTACAATGTTTTAATAGAGCATAATTGGTGAAATTGAGGTGTGTAATTAAAATTTGCTTTTTAATGCTATATTTTAAGTATTTTCTCGAAGAACAGAATGAGAAAATAGATAGCATAACCTCCCGCCTCGACCGGTTGGAAAAAAATGATCAGCGCCGAGACATTGAAGACAAAAAATGTACTCTCGTCATTTCTGGAAGGGAAATACCGCAATCTCACGCTGACGAAATCTGTAAGGATACAGTCTGCCAGCTCCTGAAGGACAAGACCAACATTGACCTCTCCGACACTGACATCACGTCAGCTACTAGAATGGGGAAAAAACCAGTAACTGGGAACGTAGATAAAAGAAACATTACATTTGAACTAAAACATTATAACAAAAAACGTGAAATTCTCAACGCCTGCCGAGAAAAGAAACCAAAGTTCTTCTTCATAAATGAATACCTCATACCTTCACGAGCTAACACCATGTACATTCTGAGGATGGCCAAAAGGAAATTCCCGGATAAAATTGGAATCCCAAGAACACAGGATGGAAACATCTTCATATTTAACCCCGGAAACCAAGATTCAAGACACCGCGAGATCAACACGCCAGATGACCTCGAGCAATACCTGATGCAACAACTAAATATGCCATCGAAGCAAGTCATGGGTGACTAGACTAGGTGATCCCCTAAATTAGATATGTCAGTTTCGTGTTAGTTTAACCTCGATTAGGTATCATGTCAGTTTACCCTCAACTTGATGTTAGTTTAACCTGAAACTATTCAAATGTATAACAGATGTGTTTGTAAACATTTATGACAGCTGTGTGTGAACTTTTGAAACAACGCAATCAGTAATTTTTTACCTCCCAATGTTACTGTGAATTTTTTCTTTTTTACCACTAAAGTTATTATTACGCGTAAACCATATTAACTGATTATATCATTGTCGTTACAATCTTTCAAACTTATTACCTGTTGTATGTGAACTTGTAAAAACGCCCTCATGCAGCAATCTGTTTACACCAATGTTGTGATATTGAACTCCAATATTATTCGCTCATGGACAGAGTTTATGTGTACTTACGTACTCGCACTAGATTTTTTTTATACTCTATGCTCTCGTACTTCATAAGCTAGTTTTTTTTAGACAGGAATATCCCTTAAAGCTTGACTCTGTATTTCGTTTTAAGCTCTATAGTACCTACTTCTTACTGTTTACTAATTTTAATAACTACCCTGAGATATTCGAGGATATCGACCCAGATCTCAATCATTTGAACAGAATATATCCAAACCTAAACGGCTCTCAAGAGTGTAGGTATACTAATATATCAAAATTCAACGAAACTATACGAATAACTGACCGAGATTTCTCACTCCTGTGTTGGAACTGTAGGTCACTCTATCCAAAATTGGAAGAGATACAATGTACTATTACTGAACTTAAATATAACCTAGACGTGATTAGCTTCACTGAAAGCTGACTAGATGACTCGACTAAAGACATGATTCGATTTGAAAATTATCATAGTTACCATTCGCTAAGAAGAAACCAGCGGGGCGGAGGCATCAGCACATATATATCTAACCACATAGACTCGAGAACCATAGCATGTGCAACAATGAATCAGGATCATATAGAATCACTCTTCGTAGAACTGTCTAGAGATGGTAAACGCATTGTGCTTGGAACGGTGTATAGGCCTCCTACAGCGTGTCCTATATCCTTCCTGAATGAGCTGATTCGTATTATTTCTCAGGCCCTTATATTATTATGTCCAACAGGTCCTTATACAATGACATAATAATATGCGGTGACTTCAATTATGATCTACTGAAACATGAAATCTATGAACCAATCGCTAATTTCCTAACAACCTTTCAGTCTCAATCCTTCCTTCCGATCATTACAAAGCCTACACGAATAACCTCAGAGTGTGCTACGCTGCTTGACAATATCTTTATGACAGACCCAAGTGATTTTCTTGCTGGAATAATTACTTCAGACTTATCAGATCACTTCCCAGTTTTTCTTATTAAGAAAAATGTCTATTTTGCTTGCACCAAGGCACGGGCTGAAACTTACTCATACCGTAAAATAAACGAATCAAATCTTGAAGAAAGCGCACCGTTCTAGAAAAATCAATGCCTACATTGCACATCTCTCAACAAAATAATAATACTACGAGCATTGATGAAGCAGTAGTAAAGTTGACTGAAACTATAATGACCGCATACAATCAGTGTTGCCCAATTGTAACTCGTACAGTTACCCCGAAAAATAAACAAAAGCCCTGGATTACAAAAGACATCGTGATAAATATAAAGAAACGTCAAGCGTACCTAGCCCTTCTTTGCGAAGGGCGAATATCTAGAGAAACAAATAACCTATTCAGAAACTATGTAACAAACCAGATAAGAACATCAAAAAAGAACTACTTTACGCTCAAGTTTACTCAATTCAAAACTGACGTTAAAAAGGCTTGGCATCTCCTTAACTCTTGCTGTAAACCAAATAATGCCGATAAAAAGAAAATTGAATATGTTATTCAAGGTAATGTAAAATACCATGAGAAGGAAGATATTGCTAATCTCTTTAACAACTTCTTCGTAAACGTAGGGAAAACTATAGCTGATGGTATTCCAAGTGAACCTACTGATCACCTGGAATTTATGGATCATATTCGAGGACACAACTCCTTTTTCTTTACGCCTACAAACTCCTCCGATGTAATTACGTGCATAAACAACATGAAAAATAAAACGAGTGGGTTACAAACGTTTCCGACAAAAGTTCTTAAAGTTATTGCTGACATTGTAGCCCCAATGATATCAAATATTATTAACCAGTCTCTCTTACTAGGCACTTTCCCGAACTCCCTCAAAGTTGCTAGAGTAACCCCTATCTTTAAAAGCGGTGAAAAAACCTGTGTAAACAATTATCGACCTATCTCCGTACTACCACTAAAAACGCCCTCATGAATAATTTAAATTGTGTATGAAAAATTGTACTCTTATTTTGAACAAAAATCATTTCTTTACGATAAACAATACGGCTTTCGCTCTAAAAAATCAAAAACACAGGCTATATTAAATCATTTACAATTCCCCTATTCTAACATAGATGAAGGAAAGCCTGTCTTCTCTGTATTTCTTGACTTTCGAAAAGCATTCGATTGTGTGGACCATAAAATACTACTCTCGAAACTACACTGTTATGACATTCGAGGGATTGCGCATGATTGGTTCAGATCATACCTAACAAATCGCAAGCAATACGTTGTCATTGACGACGCAAAATCAGACCCACAGACAATAAGCCATGCAGTTCCACAAGGATCTGTTCTTGGGCGTCTCCTGTTTTTTATTTTTATCAATGATATTGTAAAATCTACATCATTCTTCAAATTCATACTTTTTGCCGATGACAGTACGCTTTCTGCGGTCCTCCCGAACCAAAATCCTGCTATAATTGTGGAGAGTATAAATAATGAACTTCATAAGGTTTCATCGTGGCTCAAAGCTAATAAAATAAGAATTAATATTGAAAAAACAAATTATATTACATTCTCATACAAGAAAGATGTATCTCTCCCATGCATTAAAATTGGCGAAGGTGAAATCGAAGAAACCAACTCATGTAAGTTTCTGGGCATCATAATAGATAAACATCTGACCTTAAAAGAGCACATCACTCATATTAGTTCTAAATTATCAAAATCCATCGTAATCCTAAATAAAGTTAAAAATTTTCTGCCTGAAACAGCTTTACAAATGCTCTACCGAACGCTCATTTCTCCATACTTGCAATACGGAATAGAAGCATGGCACGGAACTGATAAAAATAAAACCAACAAAATTTTTACCCTGCAGAAAAGAGCTGTCAGAGCGGTAAAAAACCTAGAATATAATGCTCACACAGATGATTCTTTCAAAAATTTACAAATACTTAAACTTTCGGATCTCTGCAAAAACTCCATCTGAAATTTCATTTACAAAACATTAAGAAATGATGGCGACAATAGCCTAAGACAATTATTGACTGCGCAAACTGGTCATCACGACCATTTAACCCGAAATAGAAGTAAATTCATGATTCCTTACTTTTCAAAGGCCCGGTCGCAACACATTATACTCTTAGTTGGAACCAAAACTTGGAACTCTATACCAGCGGAGACCCGTAAATGTAATTCGCACAAAGTATTCAAAAGACATCTTGAGTCTCACTTCCTATCAGAATACTAGTCGTGTAAGATCACCATGTCAAATCTTGCCTCCTTCATGTAACTAATGATAATGTAATAATGTAACTTGCTTTGGGAAACGTAACCGATCTTCAGTCTGCTCTTGAATAGTTTTATCGAACATACTGTTAAATATAGCCGATTTGACCTATATTGTAAAATACAGCATAAAATATCGAGTTAATTATCTCAATGATCAGTCTAATGCGAAACTAGGTTAAGTGAACTAGGTTAAACATTATTGTACACCTTAGAATAACGTGATGATAGGATGCCCTAGAAGTCGCTGAACTTGTTCGGGCCCACAGGTAGCTATACTCAAATTTGACCATTGTACTAGAACATTCTACCTCTGAATCACCTGTGGTAAATAAATTGTTTATTTTTTTTTCCAAATTGTTACAGAAGCCGCTTGCATAAGAATGCGTCTTTTCGAACTACCCTTTACGCACCCAAAGGACCTGAAATTCTTTACATAGCGTATAATGATTTATCATATTTCCGATATTTATTTCATTGAAGTTACCCTTTAGTACGCTGCGATCACTTTGACGAGTTTGCGCGTCGACATGTGGTCGAAAACTTTGTTGGAGCAGTTCTCAGTTGACAAAAGCCTAATGCAAACATTTCATTGACACATAAATAGATTAGCTAAAAAAATTGTCCATACAAATCACAAATGCAGAATGTACGTGTTATGAAATGATTCTGGAACAGGGATAAAGAAGTTAGAAAAAACACGTCTTCGTTTTGATTTCTTTAAACGATTAAAACGATTAAAACTGTGTCACAGTGAGGTTACATGAGCATAACTAATTTAAATTTCTACTTTTAATTGGATGATTACTTTAATTGAAGTATTTACGAAATATCAGGATTTCTTGAAGATATCTCGTAAAATTTGCAGGAGAATAACGTGTATTACGTTCATTTCAAAGTCATTGATGTAAAAGAAATATTTGAATGAAAATGTGAATTTACGATTAAAAGCAAATAAGCTGAAAGTTTCGTCGAATTGAAGCAGCCAAAAGTCCGAGCGTTTGCAAAGATGACGCAATATTCACAAAAGTCGCGTGAAATTTTCTCACTCGCACAACATGATTCAGAGCGCGAGTGGCGGCTGCACTTTTTCATTTATGAACTTCCTCTTTAGCCACTATTTATAATCTTTTTTACTTAATGAGTCTCTTTGGATGATATCGTATTACTTACTCAAACGTGTTGCTAAGCAGAGTACATTCGCTGTAACTGTTCATAACTTTGTAGAAATTGTATTGAATTAAAGCTGTTAAATTTTAATCGTTGCGTTAGCTACATGGAGTGCATGTTTTTGCACTACAATTTGCTTAAAATCCTTGCAAAATTTGATTTTAAGAGTCAATTTGTGGTCATCAGAGACTGCTAGTCATTCCTTGTCTGAACATTTAAACAATTTAAACAATTTATTTAAACAATTTATTTACCACAGGTGATACAGAGGTAGAATGTTTCTCAAGTCTAGTACAATAGTCAAACTAGAGTATAGCTACCTGTAGGCCCAAACAAGTTCAGCGACTTCTAGGGCAACATTAGTTAATTTAGTGATTTTAATGATTAGTTAATTGATGATTTTGCTAAACAATAATGATTTTATATGTATCATTTTAATATCCCCATATTCAATGACGTCAGGAAGGCATTATATTATTTGTGTTGACAAAAATAAAACAGGAACGAAGACACTGATTTTGGGTTTTCCGTCGTTCTTCTTCAAACTGAATAACTACAAAAAAAGTATTAACATAGGATCGGATATACTGTGAGCGAGTGCCGGTGTTACACTGCTACTCTCATAACACTGAATACAGTGATTACTGAACAGGGAATTCGATCAATGGTACTAGTGATCAATGGTACTAGTGAATACAGTGATTACTGAACAGGAAATTCGATCAATGGTACTAGTGATCAATGGTACTAGTGAATACAGTGATTACTGAACAGGAAATTCGATCAATGGTACTAGTGATCAATGGTACTAGTGAATACAGTGATTACTGAACAGGGAATTCGATCAATGGTACTAGTGATCAATGGTACTAGTGAATACAGTGATTACTGAACAGGGAATTCGATCAATGGTACTAGTGATCAATGGTACTAGTGAATACAGTGATTACTGAACAGGGAATTCGATCAATGGTACTAGTGATCAATGGTACTAGTGAATACAGTGATTACTGAACAGGGAATTCGATCAATGGTACTAGTGATCAATGGTACCAGTGAATACAGTGATTACTGAACAGGGAATTCGATCAATGGTACTAGTGATCAATGGTACTAGTGAATACAGTGATTACTGAACAGGGAATTCGATCAATGGTACTAGTGATCAATGGTACCAGTGAATACAGTGATTACTGAACTGGGAATTCGATCAATGGTACTAGTGATCAATGGTACCAGTGAATACAGTGATTACTGAACTGGGAATTCGATCAATGGTACATAGTGTGCCTACCAGCTCACAGGAAGCTGAATATAAAAGGACATTTACTAAAGAAATATTTTATTGATGTAAGATGAGTACGCTTTTAATAAAATTGTCACAAATGAGATTGTTCTAAATTAGGCCTGTCAACTATGCCATCTATCGTGATAGAAATCGGTGACTCAATCTTGCCCTGCTTTATTCAACGGAAATGGGTGTAAATAAGCCCAGAATAAACATTCCTACCTTTATCTCACTCCTCAATTTGCAAGAGCATTTAGGTAAATTGACTTTCAACGTGCAAAATACACTGATACTCTTTGAACTTATTTACTGTAAGCCGTCAAGTCAACGGCGCTGAATTTGAAGAATAATTCAATCCTGTATAAAAATGAGCGTTATGTCTTTTCTATTTTTTATTTGTTTAAAATATTGATTTTCTCTTATTTTAAATTATGTAGATATATATTTTTTGAATGGCTGGAAGTGCTTGGAAGTATGAGTTTTGCAACCGCAAGGGCGCAAAAGGATTATTTTTTATGACGTATATTATTAAGGTGGATACATTTGTTCGGTGTTCAAATGTGAGTGAAAGATTTATGTAGTTCAATAGGGTGAGAAACCTGATATATAAATGCACTAAACACACGTGTTCCGTTCTTTGAATAATCAAGGAGCAAATTTATTTTTTGAAATCAGCGCAATTAACTTATATAAGTGCTTTATCGTACATTATTGACCGCTGTCATCTATGACCAGACGTGTTCGCTCATGTACTGTATAATAACACGCATGGCTTAAAAATAGTTCATCTATATTTTTTCTGTCACTTATCTTTTCCAGCACATATAAAAAGTTTTTGAGCGTGGTAATCATGTTAAAAAAAATTTAAATTTTACGCGAGAAATTACCCAGTTATGAACAGCTATCTGCTAATTATTCATATTGCCCCAACTTGTCTTAAGCGAAACTCAGGATTTTGTACCTGCCCGTGTACTATACGTACTACTTATAAAACTTCTGATAATTTCCCTTAATCCACTATATCATAAGGCATAGCTTTTACTTGCTTGAATGGTTTCCGTCTTTCTGTCACGCTCAATGACCGTATCTGTTATACGAGTTTCACAACGCACGAGTACAAGGTGGCCCGAAAGAACGGTACCTTTTTAAAATTATTATAGCTGTAAATCTAAAAATGAAGAAGAGATTTGGTAAATTCCAAAAAAAAAGAAATTTCAAAGTGTAGTTGATGTTTTGGCCCGATCAGCAACACCTGTTGCAACAAACTGAATTGAAGCATCAGTTCGGATGGCCCGTGTCCTGCCACCACGTTGTCTGTCTGCTGTTGTCCCAGTTGCTTTAAATTTCCACACCAGGTTTTTGTGCAGTTCTTCGAAGGGCTTCTTTCAATACCATCAATATTAATATAATTACTCTGAACTGCAGTAACCGAACAAGTACATCGGAAGTAAAGTCCCACCATTTTTGCTAGTTGTTCCATTGCGAGGCGATTCATTATGAGGAGTGGATGTTATGAATTTTTGGGGCATGATGTTGTGATTGTCGGTAGACTAGATACGCTGATAGGAAACATTGAAATCTTCTTATTCACATTCATTCTGAATTAACCAAATCTCTAAAGCACTGGTAGTTTTATAGCTACTAGTACACCCATGTTTTTTTTAAAAGGGGGGGAGGAGGTGATGTTCCGCTCTTGGCGCTGCGAGAAGGTCGAGGTGTAGGGTTTTTTTGGTGTACGCAAGCCATCATAAATGACTGGAATCGATAATATCCTAAAAAAATATACTTTATATATGGATCAAACGCAAATATATCCAACCCAACAGAACCCGCGATTAAAATACTCTTAATCTTGTACACTGGCGAAACTCCTGTCAAAAATAGTCATTAAGCTTCCTTGACAGCGTGATAAAGTGGCAGACCAACTGAGCTTCAACATGGCTTTTCTATGATTTCCCATGCTATTCTATGGCTTTTCAATACTTTCCCAAGTCCCTACTCTTATAGTCTATTCAACCTAATCTAACCTACCAATACACGTGAAATTCATTCCGACTCCCAATCTGCTGGGTTAATTAAGCAGGGCACTTCAGGCATTTGTCGGTCCGATGAGCATTTTTTATGTTTTTGTTAAAGAAGTACAATTAAGTGGTGGACTATTCGGACCTAAAATTTTATGGCGCAACGGACACTAGAACACCCCCCCCCCCTCCCAGGGGGGTGTATGGGGACCAAAAATCTATAAATGAACGGGAAATTGAAAATTATTGCTACCGTACTTTTGTTAGAAATATTCCAAGGATTCTAAAACTGTCTTTGGTTTTGTTCTAGCATAAAAACTCAATGACTTCTATTCTTCTGAAATATCAATAAAAATGAACTGAAAAAACAATATGTCCAATTTTTCCAAAAAACTAAGGCCTGAATCGAAAAAATGTATAAAAGAAATTGTGATTCTTTTTAAAAATTGCATATTATAGTCAAATTTCATAAGAATCAGACTACATGTATAAAAGTTCATAATTTTTATAAAAATAATTTTTTTTCTTGTAAATTACAGTTCACTCAGTGAATATGAACTTATACATGGAGATTTTCGAACTAAAAATGAAAACAGCATTCAATTACATAAACTTTCCGTTATATTACAGTTAAGATAATAATTTATTTATTCCTTATTCACTAACAACCCTTATTTTCAACATTAGAAAGAATAGAAGGCAGTGAGTTTTTATGCTAGAACAAAACCAAAGATAGTTTTATAATCCTTGTAACATTTCTAACAAAAGTGCGATAGAAAACTTCCAAATTGTACAAAAAAAAAATTATCAAGCTCAAAACCCAAAATTAGTGTATATGCTAGTTAGTGATCAAGTATCGTATACAGAAAAAACGAAAAGTTACAAATGGATTACTTTTAACAAATACATATACAGGCCAAATTTCGAACGAATCGGATGAAAAAACGGAAATCTTGAAGTGCCCCCTTAAGGCACCGAAAATTATTGTGGAGTTGATGAAGCCTGTATCACAGATACGCTCATCTCACACTTTCGGCTGGTGACACACTGACGGACGGACGCGGCTCCTTTTATAATAGTGATAATGATAATAGTTTTAAAAATGAAATTTACTTATGGGCCACCCTGTACAAGAATATCTTAATCGCTGGTAGTAATTGGATGGGTGTATTGGTTTGTCATCCCCATTTGAAGATTTATTTAAGGAAAATTTCGAAATCCAATATTTTTCACTGTCATGTGAGCTAGTTTAAATTTATTTTGAATCTTGAATCATTTCAACATGTCCCATAACTACTCAGAACCTCTCTCATGAATTACTCCCAGTGGAATGAAGAGAAGTAATTCTTGCGAAAAGGGGTGGACGACGACGGCAGAGCCAAAACCACAACCAAGCAAAATCTGGGTATCAGCAAACCATGAAAAAGCATCGGAGCGCTTAAAACCGTTCAGATAAACAGATGATATTTCAAATCAAAATATAGCACTCTCAAAGGGTGGGGAGTAAATGAGAAGGCAAGCACCGAAAGGGAAGCCTTACGGAAAGAATTGCACAAAAAATATCCTTCGATAATGAGACCCTCTACAGAACGTGACATGAAGGGCGGATATTAGGTAAGGCAGGAACTGATGCAAAGTGAAACTTAGGGAAAAGCTGATGAAAGGCGAGCCGAAATAAGAAAACAAGGACAAAAGATCGTAAGAAAAAAACTGACCCGAGTTACGAGGAAGGCAAACTGACCCGAGTTACGAGGAAGGCAAACTGACCCGAGTTACGAGGAAGGCAAACTGACCCGAGTTACGAGGAAGGTAAACTGACCCGAGTTACGAGGAAGGCAAACTGACCAGAGTTACGAGGAAGGTAAACTGACCCGAGTTACGAGGAAGGCAAACTGACCCGAGTTACGAGGAAGGTAAACTGACCCGAGTTACGAGGAAAGTAAACTGACCTGAGTTACGAGGAAGGCAAACTGACCCGAGTTACGAGGAAGGTAAACTGACCCGAGTTACGAGGAAGGCAAACTGACCCGAGTTACGAGGAAGGTAAACTGACCCGAGTTACGAGGAAGGCAAACTGACCCGAGTTACGAGGAAGGCAAACTGACCCGAGTTACGAGGAAAGTAAACTGACCTGAGTTACGAGGAAGGCAAACTGACCCGAGTTACGAGGAAGGTAAACTGACCCGAGTTACGAGGAAGGCAAACTGACCCGAGTTACGAGGAAGGCAAACTGACCCGAGTTACGAGGAAAGTAAACTGACCCGAGTTACGAGGAAGGCAAACTGACCCGAGTTACGAGGAAGATAAACTGACCCGAGTTACGAGGAAGGCAAACTGACCCGAGTTACGAGGAAGGCAAACTGACCCGAGTTACGAGGAAGGCAAACTGACCCGAGTTACGAGGAAGATAAACTGACCCGAGTTACGAGGAAGGCAAACTGACCCGAGTTACGAGGAAAGTAAACTGACCCGAGTTACGAGGAAGGCAAACTGACCCGAGTTACGAGGAAAGTAAACTGACCCGAGTTACGAGGAAGGCAAACTGACCCGAGTTACGAGGAAGGCAAACTGACCCGAGTTACGAGGAAGGTAAACTGACCCGAGTTACGAGAAAGGTAAACTGACCCGAGTTACGAGAAAGGTAAACTGACCCGAGTTACGAGAAAGGTAAACTGACCCGAGTTACGAGGAAGGCAAACTGACCCGAGTTACGAGGAAGGCAAACTGACCCGAGTTACGAGGAAGGTAAACTGACCCGAGTTACGAGGAAGGCAAACTGACCCGAGTTACGAGGAAGGCAAACTGACCCGAGTTACGAGGAAGGTAAACTGACCCGAGTTACGAGGAAGGCAAACTGACCCGAGTTACGAGGAAGGTAAACTGACCCGAGTTACGAGGAAGGTATACTGACCCGAGTTACGAGGAAGGCAAACTGACCCGAGTTACGAGGAAGGTAAACTGACCCGAGTTACGAGGAAGGCAAACTGACCCGAGTTACGAGGAAGATAAACTGACCCGAGTTACGAGGAAGGCAAACTGACCCGAGTTACGAGGAAGGCAAACTGACCCGAGTTACGAGGAAGGCAAACTGACCCGAGTTACGAGGAAGATAAACTGACCCGAGTTACGAGGAAGGCAAACTGACCCGAGTTACGAGGAAAGTAAACTGACCCGAGTTACGAGGAAGGCAAACTGACCCGAGTTACGAGGAAGGTAAACTGACCCGAGTTACGAGGAAGGCAAACTGACCCGAGTTACGAGGAAGGTAAACTGACCCGAGTTACGAGGAAGGTAAACTGACCCGAGTTACGAAGAAGGCAAGCTGACCCGAGTTACGAGGAAGGTAAACTGACCCGAGTTACGAGGAAGGCAAACTGACCCGAGTTACGAGGAAGGTAAACTGACCCGAGTTACGAGGAAGATAAACTGACCCGAGTTACGAGGAAGGTAAACTGACCCGAGTTACGAGGAAGGCAAACTGACCCGAGTTACGAGGAAGGCAAACTGACCCGAGTTACGAGGAAGGCAAACTGACCCGAGTTACGAGGAAGGCAAACTGACCCGAGTTACGAGGAAGGCAAACTGACCCGAGTTACGAGGAAGGCAAACTGACCCGAGTTACGAGGAAGGTAAACTGACCCGAGTTACGAGGAAGGCAAACTGACCCGAGTTACGAGGAAGGTAAACTGACCCGAGTTACGAGGAAGGCAAACTGACCCGAGTTACGAGGAAGGTAAACTGACCCGAGTTACGAGGAAGATAAACTGACCCGAGTTACGAGGAAGGCAAACTGACCCGAGTTACGAGGAAGGCAAACTGACCCGAGTTACGAGGAAGGCAAACTGACCCGAGTTACGAGGAAGGTAAACTGACCCGAGTTACGAGGAAGGCAAACTGACCCGAGTTACGAGGAAGGCAAACTGACCCGAGTTACGAGGAAGGCAAACTGACCCGAGTTACGAGGAAGGTAAACTGACCCGAGTTACGAGGAAGGTAAACTGACCCGAGTTACGAGGAAGGCAAACTGACCCGAGTTACGAGGAAGGTAAACTGACCCGAGTTACGAGGAAGGCAAACTGACCCGAGTTACGAGGAAGGTAAACTGACCCGAGTTACGAGGAAGGTAAACTGACCCGAGTTACGAGGAAGGCAAACTGACCCGAGTTACGAGGAAGGTAAACTGACCCGAGTTACGAGGAAGGTAAACTGACCCGAGTTACGAGGAAGGTAAACTGACCCGAGTTACGAGGAAGGCAAACTGACCCGAGTTACGAGGAAGGTAAACTGACCCGAGTTACGAGGAAGGTAAACTGACCCGAGTTACGAGGAAGGCAAACTGACCCGAATTACGAGGAAGGTAAACTGACCCGAGTTACGAGGAAGGCAAACTGACCCGAGTTACGAGGAAGGTAAACTGACCCGAGTTACGAGGAAGGTAAACTGACCCGAGTTACGAGGAAGGCAAACTGACCCGAGTTACGAGGAAGGTAAACTGACCCGAGTTACGAGGAAGGTAAACTGACCCGAGTTACGAGGAAGGTAAACTGACCCGAGTTACGAGGAAGGCAAACTGACCCGAGTTACGAGGAAGGTAAACTGACCCGAGTTACGAGGAAGGCAAACTGACCCGAGTTACGAGGAAGGTAAACTGACCCGAGTTATGAGGAAGGCAAACTGACCCGAGTTACGAGGAAGGTAAACTGACCCGAGTTACGAGGAAGGCAAACTGACCCGAGTTACGAGGAAGGCAAACTGACCCGAGTTATGAGGAAGGCAAACTGACCCGAGTTACGAGGAAGGTAAACTGATTCGAGTTACGAGGTAGGTCAACGAAAAAACAACCTCGATATAATAGAAATTTGTGATAACTTCCAGCATTTCAGAGAATTCGATGAGTAATATATGTTGCAACTATTAAAATATTCTATTAGTAAAATTAACATACAGAATGTTCTTTGACTTTACCCCTTATTTCATTTTGAATTTTTAACTATATATCTTTGACATGACTTTCTGTAAAGTCGCTGTTTAAAATTTTGGGTATTATTTAAATATTGATTTTGTTGAACGATATTGTATTAGATATTACGTGACTGCTGGTAATAAAGGCACGAAATCTGTAGAACGCGTTCTAGGCTTATTTTAAGCCATACTTTGTCAAGTTTGGAGGTCCGACGATTCCATAATTCTGCTGATAAATTTGGCTACGCATCAGTTAGTGAGTGATTATGCAGTTCCTGACCGAGAAGTCTAATAGTTAAATTAAATTTCTGTTCAAAAACTGAATGGTCGTTCATTCATTCGAGTATTTATTCGGGTTTATTGATGGGATCATTTATATATTCATTTATTTTTTATTTTATGGAATTATATATTTAGTTTTTAGTTATTTGTTTTTGTGTTTATTCATTTATTCGCTCATTTAGCTACTTATATTTTTCAGCCTATATTTTTAAAGCATTTGGTTATTTATTAATTCATTTACTCATTTGTTTGCATTTTCACCCGCGGATTTTTAATTCATTTATTTATTCGTTGAATTTATAGTTATTTTTTACAATTACTTATTTTCGTGTTGATAAATACATTTATTCATTTTCATTCATTTCATTTTACCTCTTCTTTTTCGTCCATTTATTTTATTATTTTTTTCATTCATTCATTCATTCACATTTGTTTCTTTTTTTGGATGCTTTGTTTCATAATGATTCATTATATGGATTTGTTTTGTGATGTATCTATTTATATTTCAATTCATTTATTATTTAATTATTTCACTATTTTTCATCACTTATATTTTCCTATTTATCCCCCTATTATCTTAATTAGTTATTTATGTATTTTTTCTATTTGTTACTTAGTGATTTATTTTGTAAGTATTCATTATGTGGTTTCGTTATGTCACTAACCAATTTATTCATTTATTCGTTTACTAGCTGGGCCCGTGGAAATTCCACGGACAATGTCATCAATAAGCTAGGTGGACCCGTGAAAAAATTACGTCAACATTACCTAAAAAATTCTAACCTAACCCTTCCTAACATAACATATACTAACCTATCCAATCCTAACCTCTCCTATCCTAACAAATAAAAAAAAAGATTCAAAAATTGAAAAAAATTATAAATAAAAAATTAGGCTATTTTCATCTCCCCTCACCTCTCTCCTTCTCTCTTTCTTCCTCCCTTCCTTCTCACCCTCACTCTCCCTCCCTGTCTCTCTCTCCCTCTAATGTAACGCGACCCGACGCGAGCCAACCCGTATCATAGATACCGCAATGATGTTGAAGGGCGTGACGCACAGGTTAGCGTATTAATATATAGATTCGTTAAATTTTTTTATATGTTGACTTGCTCATTCATTTTTTCATTTATTTCATACAAACTTTGAACGTCGATTTACTGCTTCACTTACTAATTCTTTTGTTTGCTGGTTAACCGTCCGTCCATTCATCCATCTGCCAGTTCGTCCATCCGTCAATTTGTCCGTCAGGCGGACTAGTCCGTCCGTCAGGCTGTTTGTCAGTCTGTCCATCAGGCTGTCTTTCAGTCTGTTCGTCTGATCGTTCATTCGTATTGTATTAGTCCGTTTTAATTTTTAATTTTATTTATTCCAATGTTTATTTATTTAGGTTATTATTCAGGAATTTTTTGTTCGGATTTTCATTCGAGTCTTTTATTTACTTATACTTATCAATTCATTTCTCCATTTGTTTATTTTCTTATTCGTGTTTTTACCTATTCGAAATTCGTCCTGAATTTCAGAGGCAACGTGCTGTAAGTGCAAAAAACTGGTTTATGCGCAGAAATTTACAGCAACTGAGATTCCATGTTATCGATGAATGTTTTCATTTATTAAATCAATTTCTTGCAGCTTCATTCATATCAAATCAATGTTCTCAGTCATACATAAAAGTCAAAACGCTTCTAGCTTATTTTAGTTACTTATGCATCTACCCCGTAAGTTTTGGCACCGTTAATAGGAGTCAGCATGGCATGCGGATTCATATTCTCGTATTCATGAAGTCTTTATTCTATCTCTTGTGCCTGTAGATTGTTCGTGAAATGAGGAATCAGAATAATGAGATTACGACTTCACATTTTCATAAGTAGGCCCAGGCCACCGTCGGGAGCAGGCGGAGGAGGCGTATATTAAATCAGTGGCAACGATGGGAGGGTTTCCTGTGGTTGCTCCGATATATCGCCCTGGGTCAGGCTGCTCCGACTAATGCAACCTAAGTGGAAACTCAAGAGAAATCAATGACCAATACGAAAATACCCGCACGAGAAGACTTCCCGTACGTTTTCAATGGTTAATATATGCTGAAGTTTCGCTACAGCGAATAGGTTTTCATGAAGATTTACGACATGTATTACAAGGGAGAGGGTCAAAGTTTATTAGCTGGCCCAGGAGATTCTTGTACTTTTCAGGGTGAGTCTACCGGTGAATTTAAAGGGTTTTCACGTTTTTACCCCTGAAAATTGCCCTTTCTTATGTCTTTAAAATTTTTTTCCTTTACATGCAGCTTTGTTTTTTTAAAGTTTGTGTTTTAGTAGCGTTTTCAGTGCTTCTTAATTGGTTTAAATGTATAATTAAATTTGTAGTGTAAAAATTACCTTGAATGACTAAAACCTCTTACTGAACCTACAGCTATCGAAATACGCCGAAACTATCACGAAGAAAATATGGTTCTGCGCCTGCGCAAGCTCCTGCCAACCATTCGTTTCCTATATAATATCAATTAATTTACCATTTACGTTACTTTCTACGTTGGCAACACGTGTTCACTCATGAAAGAATTCAACGTGCACGAATTTGAGTCTCTCTTCCCTCAATTGCAGAGTAAATGAGTTCAATTGAGCTCTCCGGCATCCATCGACATTTCCCTCGATGCTCGAAATGCATTTGCTGAAAATACCTAAAGAAATTTCTAGCGACTTTGCGTCGAAGGTTCGAGAAAATTCGTTCAACTCACGCTGCTGAAAGAAGCTTTGCTAGCTGAGGGACCGGGGGCTCTACTCTGCATTACCTGCAGAGAAAAAGACACAAATGTTAAGTGAGGACAAAATTTCGCAGTTGTTGTTGTTTATCGTCGCCTGAAATCCTCATTATAATATTTTGCTTAATTTACTTATGCATTTATACATCTCCTGTCTGCAAAACTTCCAATAATTCATATCTATTTAAATAGAATTATAGATAGAATTCAAATGACGTAAAAACCTGGCATCTGCTCACTTTTGTTTACGAGTCAAAAAATATTGCGGCAGTGAAGAGTGAATTTATTGTTTAGGAAAATACAACCTATCGCGGGAAAAAATATAAGAAATTTTTACAGAAACTTCTTGGCTAATAATCTTACGTAATAATACCCTCAGTGTGTTTATTTATTTAGAAATTTATATATTTATTTGGTGTCTCTTTCTTAAGAAACAGCTTCTTTGATTGAATTTGAAGGATGCTTAATGACCGTATCTGCATGTGATACAAGTTTCACCAGTGCAGAAGTACAAGAATATTTTTATCGCTCGTATTATTAGGATGAATATGTTTATTGTCATCCACGCCTGATAAATAAGGAAAATCTCGACTCCCCTTATTTTTGACGCTGTGTTCTCTGGTGAAGAATTAATAGTCCACCTCTTAAAAAGACCATAAAAAGAAGTTGTGTGTCTCTTCTTGACTTCACAAATATTTCAGTTCCAAATTATATTGAATAACCATTTACGTTTAAATTTCAGGCACACTACGCGCCATTTGCTAATACAATGAAAGACGAAAAAAAAATGAAACTAAACAAATGTATCTGTAAAGAGTGCCGCTATTCGTATGTAACATTCGGACGCAAGACATCCTTAGTTGTATGATACTGGTATATTAGAGCTATGTTCACTCCTCTGTGCCGGATGATGTTCATGCATGAGAAACAAATTAACTTAAAATGAAATTAATTTACTAAAGTGCACGCCTACCTAGAATTCGGGGTTTCCATCGAACAGTTATGCAAAATTGAGAATGCTTTTCATTCGTTGTGCAGGAGTTCTTCAACGATGTGCTTGTGCCCATTAATACCAAAACATTCCGAACATTCACAAATGTTTTAAAGTGTACCAAGTACTGCACCTGAGCTAGGCTCAAGAGTTGTCGCCACAAGTGAAAGTTGTCCGAATATGTCCGGAGAATTTTTCTAGGGCAAATCAATTCTTTTCAGTCAGAAGTTCACCGTGTTGCTTAAAGGAGAAAATATGTCCTGAAACGATTGGTTTGGTACGTGATTTCACATATTTTTTAGCATCAAACATTCAGAAGACGAATTCACGGAACGCGTTAGCCATATGCTTAAAATTTTTTTTTAGAACATATGCACAGCATCGGCGTCCGCAGCCTCAATAGCAGAACGAACATAAAATTCACGACGGCATCTGCGACTCGCCTTCGTTTTTGCTGCCTGTCTCGTACGAGGCTTTGAAACGGAGCATTACAGCCGCAGATGTGCTCCAAGTGTCTGAGTTTAAGGGCGAAGGTGGTCGGTCCAGAACTCATGAAAGGTTTTAAACTCAAATTCCTTTCATACACTCAACTACTTCCGAAAAATATTACGTAAAAACTTGTAGGATCGTTGCGGGCATAATCGCTCGAAACTTGTTGAGAGTCAAACAAACATTGCCGTTAGCTTGAGGCAGCGCTGTTCTAATCACTATTCAAATCTAAAACGCGGTGCAAGAATAATTAATTTTGGCATAAGAACTGAATTGACAGTTAACCACAAATGCTACCGACGTGTGATACAGAAAACGTTCTTTCGTCGCATTGGGCACCCAGAAAGTGAGACTGAGTCTCAAAATCATCTTACTCCTCAGTTTGTAAATGAATGACTGAGTGAGAATTAAAGTTTTGATTGGAAACAGCATATTTAAAATTGAAGTCAAGTCGTTAAAATTGAACGTATCTAATTCAAAGAATCATTCTTTTAAAGAATTGGCACGAAATTAAAGAAACGTAATCAAAATTCAACAACTTTGAAAGGAAGAGAAAAACTAAATAGAAATGTTACACGTACGCTTGCAAGGGAAAAGATGACTTGCTGTCATTTAACTGAGGTTTACATTGTACAATGAAGAGTACTCTATCTATTATTCGAAGGTCAACAAGGTTGTAAACGGAAGTTAAAACAATGAAGTGATCTAGGCTTACAAAACAATATTATTGCCCTCGTCAGCGTGAGAGCGGAGGTAGGAAAAGTGGGCTTGCCAGTGGGAGATCGGTCCGAAAACATCCACCGCCACACTCAGCAACGTGAACACGTAGCGCTCTAGTGGTAAAGCCCACGTATTCAGATGCACAGTGCACAACTATGTTGATTTAGAAAAAAGACAGCCTACCTGTCGTGAATTTTTCTTTGTGTTTGAAAAAAGCTAATCCTATTTTCATCAATGAGGACAATTTGAAAAATAATACGCTTGTTAAATTTAATTTAAAAACAGACTTTTTTAATTTTTTCCGATAGAAAAGTGAAATAAGAGAAAACACAAGAATTATTCCGGCTTAGGAACAACATGCACAGGTAGAGAATATACAATTTTTGATCCAAATATTCATCACGAATCTTTCGAAATACCTCATGTGGAAATCATTTGAGGGAAAAAAACGTCTTTATAAATGAAATGCTTGATGGGGTTCTGTGAAGTTGGAGCACATTGCAAATGCCCTGGACAATAGAGCTTTGATTTTGTTCTTCATAACGTAATGTATAGAATCTAAAACAACTTGAACCTATGTTTGTTGAATATCTTTTGCGAAACCGAGCCACGAAAATTTTGGTTGATTTTCGGTAATTCTTTAATCTAGTAAAGAAATACAATTATTTTGTCCAGTCTTAATCTCGAAAACGATACTTCGATGGTTCATTGCAAATAGTAAAAAGAATAATGAAACTGGTGATGGAGCTCCAAAAAATATAACCGAAAATGATTCATAGGTAGCCGGTTTGCATGCAATTGCGCTCAGTATGCAACTGAATACGTGGGCTCAACCTCAGGAACGCTGTGTGTTCGCGTTGTAGAGCACGCTGGACGGACCCTATGCACCAATCTCCCCTTGCTAGTTCTCCTCAATTAGTAATCCGCTCTGATGCTATAGAGAGTGTAATTTTTCCATAAAATTGGATGACTTCAACGTTTTTGCTTCCGTTTGCAATCATGTTTACCTTTAAATTATAGAATCTATTTTCATTTTGCAACAAAAACCTTGGTTAAACGACATCGAGTCACCTTATCATTTAAAAGTAGTTTAAAATGTGCTTTTAGTCCTATTTCAGAGGTGTCAAACAAATATAGGACATATATTTTCTTTTTTTCAAACCAAATCAGGGTGAAAATGATTCTTTGAAGTAGAAAAGTTAATATTTAACGACTTTTCCTCCTTTTAAATGTTTCAATGAAAACTTTAGCACTCGCTCTTTGATTTATTGCTAAACTCTAAAGAAACGACCTGCAATGTTCTTCTCTGAAAATACATCATCGGTTAGTTTGTTAGTTACTCCAACTTACAGTATGTAAAATACTCATGAGCTAGCGCGAGTGTACAGCACGTCATTAAATTACAGCAAAATGACCATTAGGCTTGCCTCAGTGGATCATCATACACAACAATTTTGTACCGCAGATAAATGTTTATTAGACTTGCCTCAGTGGTGCATTATATACAGCAATTTTGCACCGCAAAGACCTATTAATTAAACTTGCATCACATATGCATCATGCACAGCAACTTCGTGCAATAGAGACATGATAATTAGACTGGCTTCAGTGCTGTATCACACTCAGCAACTCCGGCATCGAGTATTTAAGGTCGACTGAAACACAACGCTGGCCGCCATGACACGAGGTCGGTGGGGACCCGCAACCCGACCCGACACCTGAGCTGCGCGACCTATGACCTGGGGCAGCTGCGCAGACTGCAGCTGGCAACACAGGCAGCAGCTGGCAACACAGACTGCAGCTGGCAACACAAACTGCAGCTGGCAACACAGACTGCAGCTGGCAACACAGGCTGCAGCTGGCAACACAGGCTGCAGCTGGCAACACAGACTGCAGCTGGCAACACAGGCTGCAGCTGGCAATGCAGGCTGCAACTGGTACCACAATCTGCAGCTGGCATCACAGGCTGCAGGCGGTAACACAGGCTCCAGCAAGCAACGCAAGCAACAGCAGGCAACACAGGCTGCAACTGGCAACAAGTGTCGCAGCAGGGAAAACAGGTGAATTTCAGGGCTACTTAATCCACAAAATATTACTTTCTTTCTAATTTCATCGCTGCGATTGCTAATCGACCGAAACTCTGGTAAAATGTGATAACGTCTGAATAACTTAACATTTTGCGCATGTGCAACCCAGGGAGTTTATTTTTCTAACGTGTGACAATTATTTCTTGGTAACTCTGCGAACGTTGCACGTGTAAATTAAAGCATAACAGCTCGCTTAATTGGACGCCGTAAGCTGAGGAGAATCTTACAAAAATCAAGCTGCTACTTCGCGCTTAAATTCGCGCCAAATGGACGCTCAGCTGAGGAAAAGGCCAACAAAGCCGCCAGACCGGCGCCTCTTTGTGCGCTAAGAAAGGGCAGAAACTTGACATTCAAGAATATGGCGCGCTCCTCACCATGGAACATTATTTATTGCATCACCGGAACCACTGAAAATGACGGGGGAACAAATGCCTTCGCTGTCCTAAACGATCCGTGTTATGTTCTCAGCAAACCTCTCCTGTGACACACCCTGGAGTCTCTCTAGATGTGATCGTAATGGGAAAATGTCAACGAGAACACCGACAATCTTAAATTCTCATCTCTTTCTAAGTTTGTGAAATTTATATTCTTCTCCGCACCAGTGAAAGGCTAAAAATAGCTATTTTTCCTGTTGCATTACTGCTATACTTAGTCGTGAAATTCTCTGCCTGCGATCTGTTCTGAGTTCAAGGGTCTTCATACAATAATATTTGGATCACAAACGTTAAGGTGCGGGTCGGAAAATGTTTCATGCGATCAGGTGACGAACAATGTACGTGAATATTGCATTCCGATACGCAAGTTACTATCTGTGGCTCGCAGAGTGAGGCCCACGCGGGCAACAGATGACACCCGCCAGTTCGAGCAAGAAATGATGGAGGGCAGCACAACGCCTGGTTATGAACGGCTTCTTTTCGCCGGGAAACTTCCCTCCCTGCGATAATTAATTCTCAAGAGTTGGACTCGAGACGCCACGCTAATTTATTACAGCCACAGGTGAGTTCTGTAACGTCTTCGCCCATATTTGGTCTTCGTCTTTTGCTGCCTGCCTGTGGCTCTCGCAGACCTCGCCGCCGACGTAATTATTTGGTTCCATTTCTGAGTTGGCCTATAGATATATTTTTCCTTTTATTTCGTTTCAATTTGGTTCAGAGCTGAAATAAGACGTGTAGTCACGTGCATAGACGAACATCTACTCGAGGATAAATACTACACAATAAAAAAATGTTTCTGATCGTAGGAAACGAATAATTAGGGAATCTTATACACCATATAAGTGTAGATTTTAAAAGTAATAGAACAACGTGTAGATACTTTTCAAGAGATTAGATAGACTACAGTACCTTGTGCCCTCTGACATTGAGCATACGTCTGACTGGAAGTGATTTTCCAGCGGAGCACCACGGAAACTTGACTATTTATGACCGTATCAAAATTCTTATAATTTATTTACGGCTTCATACACATCGCTACTGAGTGATGTTTGTCATTTCTCAAGTGCATGATTACAACTCTACTGACTATCCTGAGTACGCACATAAAAGTGTAGTGAATAAGTACGGTGTCGGACCAAAATTTAAAGATTCTAACAGTGTAGTGAAATAGCATTGCCTGACCATGACAGGTCAGTTGATGTCTATCTCTCTGTGTAATTCATGAACATCAAACTACTGCAGAGAATACGATTATAAATTCAGCGCTCTCCATCGGTGCGGAACTTCTCAAAACTCACTCGATAATTTCTAGGATAGTGTTGACTGCGGAGTTAGTGGCGAGTTGAGTGTTCCTAGAGGAGTAGCAGCTGAAGTGTGTCTTAAATTACCTCAGTTTTATAAAATTTACATCAAATTTGAAAGTGTTAGCTCCAAAACTTGTTTCTAATGAGAGCCGTGGAATATATGATCTATTTAAGCTCCAAAAACTTCCGTGATCCAGGGTTTTATGAGTGATGAGAAATTTGTTCTCTTGAATAATTCTTGCATGATTTCGAGGAAGTTTTTCACATTTAATTTACATATTTAACAATTAGTACCCGCAGTTCTTACTATATGTACTGACAGAAGTTTTTTCTTGTACATTATTTTGTTATTGATTGATTGTTCTAATTGATTCAGCATATGTATTAATATTCAAAGCATGGACAGTTTCAATGTATTACATTGGGAGTTTTTCACCTGACTTTGTTAATTACTATTATTATTATTTATCTCGACGAAAGTGTTAATAAATTATAGTGTAATTGTCTGAGATCTAAGTGAACACAGACGACGTTGGAACAACCGCCAAGACCGCACCTCTGGCAGCAGCGACGGCGATGGCTCCGCCAACAAGCTCCATCTGTGTGCATCAGTAGTAACTTCTCCATTGTTCTCGAAAGATTCATTATATTCGCTTCATGATTCTCGTAAATGAATTTCAATACTCAGCTAGATCATCCTCAATTAAAACTCTTGTGCAATATTATATATGATGGACGTATGTTGTACGACTTATTTTGAATGATTCACATATTTGTTTTCAATTATTGAAAATATACGTAAACTATTCTCACAATATGCATGAATGAAAATTTACCGTATTTCATTGAGCTTAAAACTCAAGTCTAGATTTTCCCACCAGCTTTAATAGGCATACTATTTATAGGTTTTGTCGAATCGGAATAGTTGAAAATAGTAGTGCATTCTGGTGATCCGTTCATGTTTATAGGAATAATATTAATTACTTTCTAGATCCAAAAGATATTTAACATATTTAGACCCTGGAGTCTTGAAAATGAGAACTCGGCGTAATTTCATGTACTTCAAGCTCTCCTTTCACTTCTGAATGACGTCCTGCATCTGGGGGAAACAAAATCCCATAAACTTATTTCATGGAAGAGCTGTGTTTCATTCACAAGCGAGAACCCATTCGTTAAAATTTACGGCAAAAACTGCATGGCATTACTCGCATTCGAGAAGAATTTGAGTCTCCACGGCTCCATTCACAGCATTTGGGAAAGTTTATCCGGAAAAATATCGCCGTTTTCAGCATCGTGTTGATCAGGGCGCTTTAGAGGCCTATTCTGCCGAAATACGCTCTCTTTAGGCCCGCTCTTAAGGAACAGCGGAGTTTGAATCTGTAAGTTAGTGCATATGAGGAGCCCTCCACACTCTGGCCCCGCAAATAATGGGGCGGTCTTTACAGTAAACTTTATACTTCACGGCAGTCACTATCGCTAAAAAACGTGCGTAGTTTAGAACCATGAAACGGTGCGTGGGTTGCGCAGGCCCAGCGCCTGCTGAAATGAAACGAGACAATTTCGGACCTGAAAAATCGGATACTACAACGTACTCGGCGAGTTACCGAAGTATCCACGGAACTATGTAAGTGAAAGCCCTGACGATATCCCAACGCGTTGTCTTGACATGGTTTACTGTCGGGAGTCTGAAAATATTAGGAATTCTATTTAGCGTATTGCGTTTTAGTGTACACTACATACACACTCCTTAGGGAAAGGCATTTATTTTTGACTAGAGTTCTGTTTCTTATGAAAAGCAAACGCCGGAAACCAAAATTTTGGAATTCTCATTGATTTTTGACACCAGGAGAGATAGCGTGGTCTGCCCATTTCAGAGTGTGTTATCAGCTCGATTCCCTGCCTGTTTACAAAATAGCCTGAGTCAGAATGCGAACTGGGAATCAGCAGAGAACATGTACTACTGCACCCGAATATAATTTAGTCTTAAAACGGTTGTTGCTGAAAAATTTCTGGTTTATCATTGATACTTCAAATTCGTTTTTAAAACAAAAGCGATCACAAACAATCAGTGATCAAACCAATAATACTGAACCGTTCAAACAATCATATCCGTTCATTATTTTCATGTATTAGTATTTTTAGATTTCTTTCCTCTTTTCGAATTCGGGTTGATACTCATTCAAGTTTTCTAAAACTTTAATGTTGGGAAATTTATTTCAGATGTGAATTTTGGCTGAAGATGAGTAAATATCATGAATGCTTCATTTTGAAATAATAACAAACTCACCGTATATTAGCACGTTTCCTGAGAAGGGACCCACCGGTGGTCACTGAGGGGACTTTCATAATGCTGCTGACCGACCTACAGTCACTAACTCAATTTTCATAAATACTTAATAAAAGCTCGATCCAGTTAATGTTTGCTTTATTCAAAATTGCTCGGTAGAATTTACTTTAAAATTGATTTGAATATTGAACTTCAGATCAACCCATCGCAGGAAACGTGTTAACAGCTCCCTTCTGAGCTAGTTGCAAAGTAGACTTCGGCCGCCCGCCCACTGATGCGATTCAATTGGTGCGACGCCCTGCGAAATCGCACGGTTCATTTGTAGCACCGTAAGAATAGCATTGTGTTACCTAACTCACTGCCGATTGAGGCGAATCGCATCGCATCGAATCGCATCAGTTGGCGGGCGGCCTTCATGTGCCTGATGTTACACCTGGCTCTGTATGCAATGATACGATGTTTTCGATACTATGATCATTGATCAACTATGCGTACCTGAACATGCCCTACAATGTGCTAAAGGAAGGCAGCAACAATGCGTCCGGTAATATGGACAATTTACTGGGCATGTCCTTCATATTGTAAATGAAGCAACGGCAACTCGAGGTCTCAAGGTCTAACGGATTAATTTAGTTGATGATTGAATTTTTCGTAGCTTTTCCGTAGTCTTGTTTGGATGACCTTCCCTCGTGATATGAAGTATGTTAGAGTATCTTTTACAGAGCAATGGAGTGACATTCCGGTGGAAAATTTCTCTTATTGTTAGTTCCGTTTTGACTCGTCCAAGAATCATTAAGTGCTTTAAAACCTACCTCCTGAGCATCTCGTTGAAATTGTATCTTGCTATTCTACGCGCATTCCTATAAGTCGACGAAATTAAAATAATTTATTACAAACTGCTTGTCATTCTCAATTTTGAATTTCGAAGTTGCTCTCCAGAATTCGTTTGGAATTCCACCGTAACTTCAGGCGCGATTTGAGTGTTCGAGTGACACGGAGCACAAGTAAATCATCATTATCAGTCGAAAGGTCCTTCGTACGTAAATTGACTTCCGTTCAGGAAGAGCAGTTGAAGTGCACTTCTCGTATCTTTCAGCAGCATTTCCAAGACGCATTCTTTGTGATCCTACTCGGACTTCTCGAAGATATCCGAGTCTTGAGGAGATCGAGACTTATAGTATGTAATCAAACCTGAGAGTAAATCAGCTATGGAGTACCGGTTTTGAACGCAGAGCAGCGAAATTGCAGGAAATGAAAAGGGATCAATTTCGCTATCTCGTGGTCAAGCTCTGTTCTTTATGAACTCTTATTGCTATAGTAGTGCCCAGGTATGACCTCGAAATACCAACTCAAACTCCGAGTTGTTCCACATGCTACGCACGATCAGGTGTCTCATACATGAATATGACAGAAATCTTTACAAAATTTAAATCTGATCTTGGAATTTTCCAGCGCTCAGCGGAGAGAAAATATTCTTCGACCGTGAAGGCTGTCAAAAAAGTTACAGTAGACTTTAGAGCGTAATACTAGCTTGAGAGTGAACGTTCCTGACAAACTAATAAACGAGCGCGTTTCTTTGGCCCCGAAAAAGGGTGTGCAGAAGGCAAGAATTTATAGGAAAATTCTACCAGACAATATTGCAGCCGAGGCTCACTTCTGACGCTCACCAATCTCACGAGTTTTCAATCGCTGTGCTGCCAGTTAAGCTGTCGAGCGAAAGCTCCGTCATGTGCTTCCTAACGAACGAATTTAAGAGCGAGAACCCCGCTATGACAAGTGAGACTACGCGGTCAATACAGAAGGAAGCGTAGCAAAGGTCGTAGCTTTTTTCTGAGTTCAGCAGAACATGAGTGTCCGGCTCTCACGTGTCTAGAAGCCACAACAAAGTGCGGGAGCGAAAACATTTGAGAAGTTATTTTATGAATGCAACAAATATTCCTGTCGGTATGGAAATATTATTTCACTGACTATCCACATTGCATCTGATGCCTTTGATCTTCAAGTGAATTATACGCTGCATAAAAATCGTTTTCATGTTAAAAAACTTTTACCTGAGCGGCTCTCTTCATAATAATGGAAGTTGTGAACAGTGAAAACTCTGAGAACATGTTACTTCAAACGCTGTAACAATGCGGGCTGGCTTTCTACGCTGTCTCCGAAAGTTTCGGAGGCGCCAAATTTCATTTTGCTTTTGATCTAAGGTCCTGTGGCCTTGGTTCTTTCCTTCGTCCACAATTCACGTACTGATTGAAAATAATTTACTGATATCTTGCTTGCAGCTCTTCTCTATTGGCTCTCCTTTGATTATTTGTTTAATTACCCTACCAAATTTTGGTCCCTTCGTTCACTATTTTCTATTTTTTTCCTTTTCAATCTGCAACGAAACTGCATGTTGCTTAATAAATTTCGTGTTAATAGTCAAATGTTCATTTCCTCGACGTGTTTTGTTCTTTTAACTACACAGCCTAAACGGTGCAGCTTTCTTTCACAATGTCCCACCCCCCAATCGCATTACGAATGAAATAACTGCGATGCTGAAACAGCTTCTGTGTGTTGTAAATAATCATCACCATAGCTTGAAACTACCAACAGTATAGCAAGGCTCACCGTTTTCACAGTAGCGTTTTTAATGTGTTTCCATCCTGAGAACAACCTCTCTGAAGCAGTTCGCGGAGTCCACGCGGCTTCTAACAAATTAATAGACTAAAGCTTGTTGAGCAAGAACAGTGAAGAGGTAATTTCCAAATTGAATTAAATCCTGCTGAATTAACCGCAGGATTAGCATCCAAGGGCACTCCTCGCGGATAAACGCCAATGAGACTTTGGTCTCTCTGCAGTTCTGAAGCGAGAAATGAACTCCAGTGTAGGGCTTGGGTGAAAACAGACAACCACGAATCATTAGATGCTCAATTATACTCACCACTGAGCGTTATTTTGCAGATACTAGCCTTCGTGAAGCATCATCAAAATAGGCTGCACTTGATGCTCGAAAAATATTGAAGCATCCTTGAGAGTTTTGAACACATCTGTGGTTTAAAAATTATTTTTAGAGCGTAAGTTTTCTTTCATAATATACTTCTTTACATGCACGCATGCGTATTGCGATAAAATATAGTCTAGGTGCGTCGATCACAAAAATTACGAAGTCGTAATCAAGCAACTTTCCCATAAGCTCGCTCAATTTAATTAATAAAACATTGCTGTATTCAGATCAGTGAAGATCTTTTAGTTTCCAAAAGAAAACGATATGAATAAAGCTTCAGTGCAAAATGTCGTGCTTTGAAGCGTTTCTAATCATCAACGCAGGGAATTGAGTTGGCGTAAACTACATTTCAGCTCGAAGTAATTACCTTCGTATAAATAACATGGATGAACAGACGAAGGCTTAATTTTGAAAGCAGACAAAGAGTGTTTTGGCACACCCTACTTTGATGGCGGTCTTGTATTCAAGCTAAGAATGCAGATTCGTGCCAACCTCTCTAGGGAAAATTCGCGCTCTATTCGAATGAATTAATTTCACGCTCATTTTCTGACACACTCTTTGGAACGCAGAATATTATCCTCAGAGTTATGGCCATCTATTGGCTCTTTTTTTGCCGGCAGGTATTGGGATCTCATCTCATGTCGTTCATTATTTCAAACAAGGAGCCCGTTTGCTGCTCTGTTGGCTAAAAATATTTCTATCGAGAGTTCAGGTCGAGAAATAATAACTGTCAAGTGCTCAAAAACAACTTGAATTTCACCTCATTCATGTAGCTGAGATATATTTCATGTTGTATAAAATATAACACATTGTCCTGAGCCTTTTTCTTTAAAGATCTGAAGTTTCAGCCGGAATCATGGTCGGAAAATATTCCCTAAAAATAATTTCCTGCACATCTTAAGCCTCTTTACTATATAATTCAGCACAGATATCATCGATCTCGCTGAAGTCGCGTCAGTAAAAAAATTAGTACATTTACTGATGATATTACAAACAGAGAACAGTTTATATCCACAAGTGATAAATTAGAAAACAATTGCTCAGCTGACTACTGCAGTAAACAGCTCATATATAGCTGCTAATGAGGCAGCCCATAACCTGCTACGCGCTCTAATCACCTGGCACATGTGCGCACTGACAAAGGACCCAAGTCATATGACACTGAGGCATTGTGAGCAGCGCAGTAAAACAAAGTCATTATCACGAAAAATGATGATTTTCCTTTAACCTTTCACCCCATTGTTTTGAGAGAAATCATTTTTTTGAAACAACAGGATTTAAAAATGGGTTGACTAAGTTAGCTTCCGATTATTTGTACCTATAAATAATCGCTTTAGTTTCATAAAGAAGACAATTCTAAATGCTGTACTAAGTATTTCACTACACTGTACAGCGCTGTACCTTTTCTTTTTTAACGAACTTTGAAAGTCCTTCTTCGAAGCAAGCTGATCAAAATATGAGATTTTTTAGAATGAGGTCACACTTACATGAATAACTTCCTCCATTTCATTTGAACAGATTTTCAAATTGAATACAATATAACACCAATTTTTATTCGAGACTGCGCATCTACAGTTCATTTAAGACTAAAGATCCCTTTTATGTGCCATGGATTTAAACGCACATTTTACATTCCGCCTTCTACTCCAATCGGATGAAGCGCTAGCTGTGTCTTTGCAGTTCCGAGAGCCCAGCCAATGTGTATTCCTCTCCCCCAGCACAGCCAGGCCTCCGTTGTTTGCAGAGACTTTAAGCGCCTTAACGAATCAATGGACCACGACTGCTGAAGCTACGTGTCCGGCTGCTTTAGGCAGAGAGCTACGGCACGCCTGGACGCTGGCTATGATAATGGACCACTGGAGCTCTATATGTGAACACCACGCCAGTTTTGGAAGTTGGAGGATACCCATGAAATACTTCGAAATCATTCCAATGAATAATTCTGTCGAATGGGCGGAATGATTTTCATGAAATAATCCCTGGAAACCGTTTTAATTTGTGAGTATAGAAAATGGCCCATGAAACAGGTACTCGATCTATTCCAGGACCGTCCTAATCACGTGAAGTTTAGTGCGAGAATATGCATTGCTTTGTCCTTAAAAGATAGATTTTTAACTCGAATAAATTCTCAAAACTAAATAGTCACCAACTCTCAAGTCATTGTGATTGACAAAATTCTGAAGTGTTGCGGAATTGAGGCTCTGGAATCATACTGTACCAATACCGAACTAGCTATGTATACTACTTTTAACACCACACTAGTTATTTATGCCATTATTAACACCAAACTAGTTATGTATACTGTTGTTAACACCAAACATTCTTCGCCTGATGAGTGAGTTGGAGGTGTAGATAGATAGGTGCATATTGATCGAATATTACTAGTCGAAGTGTAAGGGTTTCAAAATCGCAAACCTTTTAAGCCATTTTTTTTTTGCGTTTTTGAAAAGCAGCGCTTGGTACCGAGTGATTCTAAATGCCTTGGTTGGAACTCAATGGCTTCTCTGGGCTATGAAATGAAGCGATTAGCATTTAAAACAGTATAAGCGTACGAAATTCTAACTGACGAATTCTTTAGTGACTCAAATATTTTTTAAAAAGGCCAAAAGTCTACTGTAACTGCTGTAGTTAACACATATAAGTACATATTTATTTACGTATTAAATCCGCAGCATTTCTTTTAGATGCATCTACCGAAGGAACTGATTTGTGCGACTATCTGGCCTAACTCAAATATGTTACATTATACAATGAATTTCAATTAAAGGCTCAAGCGTACTCAGCTCAAACAGTGACTGGTTAACAGAACGTAATGTTGCATCGATCATCCATCATTGATTAGGTTAAACTGAGGTGTCATTGGATCAGAACGAGCTTGATTAGTCCGTCAGAGCCGTTAGTCAGCTACACACTTGCTGCCTCGTCAGCTGCAATCCATCCATCAGCGGCGCTCGCACAATCAATTATTTGCACCAACAGGTCGTATCAAACGTCTCTGTTATCTGGAACGGACGCTCGTCGCTCCACGACAGCCCTGGAATTGTTCAGTCTGCTTTTCAGCGGGAAATAATAGCCTTGACTTGTGATGTTATCGTCGCTCCAGCGGCATAAATTTGTTAGGTCACCCGCTCTCATCAGCCTTTGTCAAAGTCGTTAGCTGCTAAATTCATTTTCCGTGGAGTTTCTCTTCACGAATAAACACATTTACAAACCTAATATCGCTAATATAATGACCTGAGCCTCGTGTCTCGGATATTATGAGTTTTTTTGGAACCAGTTCGCTGATGCTGTTGTCTCATGAACAATTTTTTCCTTCTTTCGGTAATGTGGTTATTAATTACCTATCTCGCACCAACTTTGCCTCAAAATGTCTCAAATGTACGACAGTATTTCTGATGCAATCAACTTTTCAATGGTAAACGAAGATTTTATGAAAAAAATAAAATTTAAGTTGAAAACTGCATTCAAAATATTTATGAACGTTTTCATGCATTCTCGTATAATGAATTATTATAGCAAGTATAATTTAAAATAAAAGCTTCATGAGAATGATCAAGTATTCATATGATACGTAGTTATGCAGCTACTTCATGTCTGTCTAGTATTTAAAGGCAATCATTCATAAGATGAAAAGCTGATTGTTTATTATTTCCATTTATTCACGTTCAAGGTTAAGTTCACTGAGTAAATTAATGGAAAATTAAACTGTAAATAAAAAATGAATACTCCACTAAGTAATGTCCTATCTTGTAACTATGATACCTTGATATGCTCTTTAGAAAGCTCATCTCTGTGGTGTTGCCAAAGCTTGACCGAATGCGTTTTTCTTTATTTACGGATGTGGGAGTTAACGTTCTTCATATCACATAAAGATGCCGGAAAAAAGTCAGCATTGAATTGTTGCGCAGAATATCATCACGTTCGCTGGAATACAACTCGCAAATTTTTGCTCGGGATGTCACGGCCGGAGTCGCGGCTGGAATAAATTGAGGCGGCGCTGGGAACAAAAGTGAACATACGAAAAAGGTGGGCTCTGGAAAAGGGATTTTATTCGAATATTTCTATTTCCGGTATCCTGAAGAGTGAGCATTCGAGTAATTTCGAATAGAAACTTCAAAAAGAAGTTCCAAATTGAAAGGGGTCAAATTCTGTTGAGAGAATTGACATTTGTCGAAAAAATAAATTATTGTTGCCGACTTTTTAAAGATGTGTATTGTAGTAGATTCTCTTTGCAGTACAGCGCGTGGTAATTTTGAGTTTTGAACTACATATTACGACTGGAGGCTGAACAAGGATGGGGACAACAAACCAAGCAAGTAAGCGAAGAAGAAGAAGAAGACGAGAGTTTTAAGCCCGTTGATTTCCCTTCAAGTTTGGCTGAAATGTATTCAATTTCGCCCGGATTAAAAAATAAAATGAATTTTCTTCGAGCCTGCGCGCTGCCCAACAACTACTCTAGTTGAGATGCGCCGTTGTTTTTACGATCCAAATTTGTTGCATAAAGCAGCTAAATGCTGAAAAATATTGAGATTTTTTTCATGCGATTTATATAGACACGTAAGTACAGGCGCAGTGAGATTGCATGTAGCAGAAAATTACTTACGTAAATCACAGTCATAGGATGTGTTTCAGATTGAAGCTTATAGCAAAGACTATCGCTTTAAAAGCTTTACATTTATCATCCACAAATTTTTTCCACACAGTGATAATATAAACTTCATAAAATCATAAATACTCTGTTACATTTATGAAAGAAGGAAAGTGAACACGCAGTACTAGATATAATTCTTGTAAAATGAACCTCAATGGGAGTGATTCAATAGCCATCATTGAAATTAGATACCTTCCATGCCAGCTTTGCATGCAATGAAAACAATGTGAAATCTGGCGTTGTATTTCTTTGGAAGGGGTGAAAAGAGGGGAAACTGCAAACTGTTTTAGTTAATTAATGTGCACCTCACTGGTGTCGTGAATGACAGTCGTCGCTTGTTAATAATTCTGTGAATTTCCATTTCTACGAACTACTCCAGTTGGGTAAAATACCCACCGGCTGAGAAGCTCTGCTCTAGTACATCACCGTACTGCCTGCTGTAATGACGACATTTTGGCCAATTAAAATAAGAGCATAATGACTCACTAAAATTAACAGAGTTTCTGCACACGTGAGGAATCGCGTTACTGCCCACCACAGTGGAAGAAACAAGCTAGGGTCAAACCAGTCTTTTTTCGTAGATAGCGTGGCAATGCTGACGTCATGACAACGAACCAAACGCAGCACTCATATTGCGCCTGACAACACTGCTAGCCCCAAATCTAGCACCACTATTGGCCTAACGAAATCTCGCAATGGTGACGTCACCCAGTTTGTTTGAAATGGAGCCTTTCTAATGTCTAGCCGAGCAAGAGGAGCTGTATTTTCCCCCATAGAAATTACCTCACCTTGTTTCCACTACCCACTGGAAAACCGGCTCTAGAGCCCTCTGGAACAACTGAGCTACAGCCCACTGGAAAGACGGTGTTATAACCCGCTAGAATAACGGCCTAATAACCAACTAGAATGATGGTGTTACACCTGACAGAAATGACGGTTTTGAATGTTATATAACGTCCTATGAACTCACTGGAATGACAGCGTAATTACCCTCTGAAATAACGTTGTTAAAGCATTTGTGAGTCACGGCACAATTGACTTCTATTAAAAAACAGAAGGTGTGAATCTTAGGAAAAAATCTCCCATCTACTTCGAGCAAGTGTCCTCTTAAGACACAAAGTGCTGCAGCAAGAATACCTACAAGCAATCCCGCGTTTCCCGCTCATGAAAGAGAAAATATGACAGGCCAAAATCATAAATACATTTGCATATGATGCAAAAGCAGCTCCTGGAATATATTCGGATGACACGCTTGAGGGAACCGAGAGTGACGATGCCAAAATATTGCGCTCTTCAAGAGCGAATTGAGAGAAAGATTGTATAAATTTTGCCCGTTGGAACAGCTTGGAAGAACGGCGCTTTCGACGTGATGAATTCTGAACACAGTATGTATGTTCAGAGCTTCTTGGCATTGAAGGAAATGAGCACAGTGAAGTGTAATGGCTCTGTATTGAATTATTCATGGTAAATATTTAATCTCTACTTATTTACTGGAACGATTTCGCTATTGTGTTGTTATAGTAACAATTTCCCTGTGATAGTAAAAAATTCCGTCGCTACATATTCATTGGGAAAATTTTATTGTAACTTACTCAGAGTAAGCATTCCATTCTTACTTATTTATAACAAATATTCCATTATAATGTATTTATAGTGAAAATTCACTGTTAACTTACTTAGGGTAGAAATTTTCTTGTTGCAATTTTATAATGAATAATTAATTGGGATTTATTTGTAATAACAATTTATTTATTTCTTTTTTATATTCATCGCGCAACGCTGAAACAAATCACCCTTTGCTTCGTTGTATTCAGTGCGAGACATTTCTTTAATGACATAAAGCATGACATTTCTGACTTTGATGACATTTCTTTGATGAAATAGAGCAATTTACTGTAGGGTATTTGCTCATAGGAAACCAACTATAAGCTTAATTTCCGTCGTGAACACTAGGTATATCCATATATATTAAAAATGCATAATATAACAATATCGAGAGGTGGAATTTCTTAATTGTTAATTTATTTGTTCAAGTATCAAATTCATTCTCAGCTTTCCTCTCTCAATTTTCTGGTTCGTATTTGAAATTTTCTTTGTCAAACTGTGATCAGATACTTTCTTCTTTCTAAATTTATAATTAACCAAGTGGACTTGGTTTCGTCATCAAATGATTTCAGCTCGCGAGGATCCTAACGGCAAAATTCTATTTTATATTTACGAAGTTTCTGTCTCTTCGTCAGAATTGTTTAGAAGGATTTCCAATCAGAGGCAGCCAATAAATTTTTGAGCAAACTTTAATTCCCTTTTGAGACCGTAGAGCCCCGGTTTTATTAGCAATAACTCTACGGCCTGCATGAACATTGCCGGGTGCGGTACTTGCCATGAAGCTTCGCTAAGCAATTTTTCCACTCCACTTGGCATCAGAAAGTTCGTCGTAAAGTTAGGAAGATTGAAGTTTGCAATTAAGGCAAGGTTTATTTTAAGTTTTCATTACGTGATCTTCAGTTGGTGAAGAGCATCTCTTAATAAGCAAACGGAGCCCTGAAAGAGCGCCGAGATACAGCGTTCATTTCCGTGAAACTTTGTGAAGAATTCAATCCAGAGTGAGTGTATGAAGATATTACGCAAATTTTTACGTTGAATTGAAAAACTTAGAGCAAAGAGCAGCAAAATCTGAAAGTTTGAAATGAAAATACGTGTAGTGTAGGATTCTACGTGACTTTAATGGTCAGCACTTGTAACGAAGAAAGATTTAAAATATAGGTACAAAAAGTGATTCCCAGCTTGGATAATAAGAGTAAAAGTGTTGGGTTGGGCAAAAAGTTTGTTCGTTCTTTAAACGCTATCTTTCCGACCTACTAAAGATTGTTTTGATACTCTTATCTTCGAAATCCTGTGCTTGGTACAGCGAGCATGTTTACTTCGAAGTGTTATAAGACTCCAATAGAGAAGGTCTAACTTTTTGCTGCCATTCAAGCCCTTGAAATGATAGACCGAGCATAGCACTACCGACATCTAATGCTTTTTACTTCAGAAAAGGAAAGAAACTGGCAAAATTAAATGCAATGTGCATGGGGTTAATTCTATGGCTTTCTTTCCTTTCCTAAAGTAGAAATCATTAGATATCGGTCGTGCTCTGCTTGATCCATCATTTCAAAGACCCTAATGAAAGCAAAAATGTTAGAATTTCTCTACTTGGAGGCTTATTACACACTGACGTAAACATGCTCGCTGTACTGAGTGCAGGATTTAAAGAATATGGGAACTTTCTTGGAAAGGTCGGGAAGATGTCATTCAAAAAACGAAGGAACTTTTTGGCCAACCCAATACTGCCAAAAAGTGATGTAAACTACGAACATGAAATGGAAAAATAAAAAATTAGGAATGATGAGACTAATATGAGATGACCTAGCTGATGCAATCAACAAACTTAACTGTAAATTAATTTTAAAGATGATGGTACTTTTATGCGTGTGTTTTACATTCATTCATGAACAACAGTTACAAAATGTTCGATTCTCTCTCGCACTCATCGATTGAATTAACAAACTTAGAAAAGTTATTTAAGAATTTTAAAGTGTAAAAAAATAAATAAAGTGAAATTGCCGTGAGCCATGATCTGATATTTGCGTGCTGCGACCTAACATTTAACAGTAACACAAGTTGAACGTAAATTCGTATTTTCATGTGTAGGATTATTACTCGGTATTTTTTAAAAAAAATACGTTAATGAGCTCATTTTATGAAAACGTGCGTATATATTTTTACATATATGTGTGTACGTCCATAAATACTAACCTATAGAGTAGGTTTGCGTCGTATCTCCATATGAAGTATTAATTTAAGAAAAATTTGACAGGCAGCAAACCTCATCACCCGCTTTCAGTAATTCGAGTAATCAGAGGATTTTTACTCATATTAATGAAGTTAAATGAGTCACATTTCATACATTTGATTATGACTTCGAGACAGCTTCAATCAGGATTTCGAATCATAGCTACATTATATATTTGAATAAACTGTTTAACAAATGTTTTTTTCTGTAGCTCCACTTTCTTTTGTAAACTTAAATTTTTGACCAATTTTACACTGCATAAATAAATTATAATTCAGAAGCACAAATTTGCGGTAATGAGGCAAAGCTCAGTGACACACTACAGGGTGTTGAAGCAAAATCCGACACTTGACGCCCAACTAACGATTTTCCGCTATTCTTTTCCAAGATGGAATATGAGCGCATAGCAGCGGTAGTAGCTTATTTCTGCGTCGGGAAGAAGCTTGCGGAAGTTATGACCTGGTTTGGGTTCAAGAGGACCATGATCATTTTTAGAAGTGGGAGGTGTGTGACGACAATGATGAGTTTAGCATCAAACGACAGGTTGACAACGTTCGTTTGGCAGTATATTCGTGCTCGTCCTCACACGCCTTCTTCTTCCTCCAAAAGTCCATGATCATGATCTTCTTAAATCTAAACCATGCAGGCCATTACTTCCGCAAGCTTCTTCCCGAAGCGAAAAAAAACTACTATATCGTTGCAATGTAATCATATTCCGTTCTAGAAAAGGGTAGCGGAAATATCGTTTGTGTGGTATCAAGAGTCGGATTTTGCTGCAACACTGTTGATAAAGTATAAGCTGGAACAGAGAGACAAGTTTTGCAGCCAACAAACTATATTTCCCCTTACATCTGCGAGTGTATACTAGTATTGTAACGAGAACCCCGTCGGCCCACCACGCTTTGCAAACACGGTAAGATTCGATATGAACGTCAGATACGCCCCCGGGCGCACTAGGAAGCGTGATCTAAAATACGTTTCTTCTGCTCATTTCAAACCAACGAATTAGATGTATCAGGTTATCCCATAAGTTCTGTCCAAATTATGAATAAATAAAACAAGTGACCAAACGTTACCCATGATTAAAGATTCAATCACCAATCTACTTTCCCTGATTAATCTATGACTCCCTTCCATCCATTAGCAAGCTTATTAACACCATTATAGTAAAATTCTTTTGGTTTTGATTCAAGGAACTCACAAATGTCAGTTTCAACCTCTTCCTGCGTTGCGAAAGCTGTTTCTTCCATACGATTTTCGGAGCTACGAAACAAATGGTAGTCTGAAGGAGCTACTGAGTATCCTTTCTTGAACTCATAAAACATTGTGCGCCTCAAATGATTTTTGGGCACTTCCATGTAAGCAGGAGTTTAATCAAGCAAGCTTCAATTTTATTATTCTGTAAAATAAAATTTGATCAGTTTAAAAGCATTTAAACATACAAATACTGTTCAGCTCCATTAGACATTATAAAGTACTATTTACTAATCGTTCAATTTAAACAAAGGTAAAATTCGGACAGAACTCATGTGATGATCAAATACGTGTTTTATCCGTCATCATTATGCTCGACGCTGACCGGCGGCGTACATTAGCCTGTTTATGTTTTTTTTAAATCAATAACTGTCGATAGTACTCACCATATCAATATGAGATCAGGTTTGAAGCACGTTTACGCGATCTAGCGACTTGACTTGGACATTAATACAAGTGACTATGCAGGTATTTCTTTCGTCTCGAGAGTCATCTTTTAGTATAATAACAATTTTCACTGAAGAAACATGTCCTCGTTTGAAAATAGCAAGAAAAAACGGTTCTACATCCAGGTTTTTAAGAGGTCATTTATCATAAGGTAAGAAAAAATTGATGGTCAAGTTAGAACTGGGAACGTTAAGTTAAGTTCACGTAGGTTAAGATAATAATTAGGCTGAATTTAAATTTATATAAACACTTCGCACCCAAAGTAGAAACTGATAGAAGAATACTAAAAGCTTGTAATGTCAGTAATTCCTTGACCTCCCATCGGCATCAATTACTAAGATCTGAATGCTGCTTACTGTATAATAAAAGAAAGTTTGCATTTCATTTCACAATGCGATATCGAAATATACCGACCACGCCTCGGATGGGCAGACAAAAGCCAGAAGTCTGTTTTCGTGGAAGCTGGCATTCGTATTGTGGTCGAGTTCCAAGAAGAGAATATTTCAATGATCGTGTTTGAAAATAAACGCTCGCATTCAACGAAAGTTTGTTTTTCTCGCTCCGGAAATGCTAGAAAGCTTACGTGAAAGCTTAATTCGGGTGTTCATTTCTTTTCATACAACAGAAAACTCGAGTACGAAGACGACCAAAAGTCCAGCCTGAATTTCAGCTGAAAAATGAGGCAGTGGTTTACGAAGTGTAGACCAAAATCAGAGGCCAATATAAAATAATCTCGTTGCGTTTACAACATCCGTTCATTGAACTTCATTTCACTGATTCAAGTCTCAGAAATAGTATTTCATTTTACGTGTAGCAATTTGTAACACAAAACTCAGAGTTTGAATTAACAACGCCGGTCCGGAGAAACTTTGCCATATGATTTTAGGAACAAAAAACTCACAACTTTCCTCGTTCTCAAAAATCTTCAACAAAATATCCCTCCCTGCACGCAAAATCTTATATTTCTCACTCGGGAACTATATCGAACCATAAATAATCCTTCCTTTGAGGGGAAGCTTCGAAATCGTTTTTCTGTGTTTGTCTCTGCCTCCCGAGTCTGTGAATCTAATGCGTTTTAAATTCGCTGTAGAATTCTCATATCTTTGGGACCCTGAATCTCGCGTTCAGTTTAACGCTGTCATGAGGATTTGATCTTCAGATAAACAACATTAATTCCTAATGCATAGCTGTGAGGGAGAATAAGATTGAAGAGCTTTATGCAACAATGTCGTACAAACTCACTCCTAACCGGAATTTTTGCGACATTTACCAAGAATATATGCAAGTGCTGGTATATACATGGAAACATTTTAATCTGCATCTATTTTTGAGATGAACGTTTATAGTTTTCCCATGAATATGTTACAGATACGACCACAAATGTGTATTCCTCGTTCGAGTGAATGAAAAGCCCACACAAATCATTTCCCAACCGCTAACCACGAGTGGGTCATTAGGATGTCTTGAATAACATACGAAATGAGAAAAGCCTCTCGTCTCATTAGTGAGCCACGCGCTCATGCAGTGCCATTCACTTCCTCGCGCAGAAATTTTAAGAAATCCTTGCATTAATGCAATCTTTGTGGGGATCCCTTTTTGTGTTGAGTCATCAGAAATATCTCGAACAGATGCTCCTGGCCAATATTCGCTGGTGAATAGATATTGAACCAACTAATATCTAGTAGAATATTTGAATTTTTTATAATGCCTGCTCGGTCAGCATAGAAATTTCATTAGGAATTAGGAACAACGTAAGATTCTTGACATGCTCGCGAAAGAAACGTTCGACTTGTACTGTAGTGTTGCCGCCACCATCAACCGAAAATTGTAAATAACTTACAAGAGTCCAGGAACATTAATTCAATTCCAATATAATGATACTAATTGAAATTGACTATTAATTAAACTGTCGCTTGGATGGTGCTCGAAATTAACCATTTTATCACAGGGCGTGATAATAACTTCTATTCGAAATGAAAATAACATCTGTCATCATACTGTATTTATTTCATTTGAAATGTTTTTTATCTCAACGAGGTAAAAACTCTGCTGTAGCAGAGAACGGCGTGTCATTAGTGAAACTATTTACATATTCTGGACGCCAAAATTATTCTCATTAGAGTGCATTTTAAACGTAAAATCTTTACGAAATGTTAGGAAACTTATCATGCCAATCGGTTACAACTCAATTACCGAATTTACTGAAATTTATCGGAAAACTTTAGCGTCAACAACATTCACAAACAGCATTGTGCAAAAATATCTCAGTTATACGCTGATATCATTTCGAGAACCTCATGGCGTTAGGTTCAAACATTATTTTACGTTGATGAAATTTTCATTGAAGATTAGATGAAGCTTGGATTCCAACATTTAGGATTAGTATCATTCACGAACGTCCACTAATTTCTATAACTAATTGAATGAAAACTTCTGGTCGAAACAGCCCGACATTTTAGTAACTACCAATCACATTTTTGCCCTAACTTTTTGCTGTGTCGGGGCACCGAGCACTTTTTTAGGACGTTAACAGGAGAGTGCGTTCTTTGAACGCAGAAGGAATCGGAGTTCCCAGAAAAGTTAGGGGCTTTGTCAGGTTTCCATCACATTTTTTGGGCCGAAAATAAGAAATTATTAGCAAAAGCCGTACTCAACTTTTAATCACAACAGATGGAACAATTGTCGGCCAAAAATGCCGCGGGCCAATTTAGGTCTGGAATATTTTTTGCTCTCCTCGAGTTGTTGAGAAAAACTCTACGGGGGATTTCTGCAAGTTTCCATTCCAAAAGATATGTGAATTAGAACTTCAAAGACCTAGAAAATAGAGACAGATGAAGAGGGATGGCCTGAAAATGAGCAAATTATAATTTTTGATGGACTTTTACATTTTTTGCATATTGCCAGTTTTGCACGTAGAGTTTCCACGCAAATTCTAGTGTTGAGAACCATGCACTGGGAGTAAAATCGGATAGAATTAAATGTTAAGCTTGTACGCTTGTATTAAATCGCAACTCTTGATGCATTATGGAAGACTATTAAAGGTTAAACTTTTGATTGGAAATGAAAACCTTCTAAGAACGTTACAATTGAAATAAAATAATCCTCATCATACAGTTCTCATTCTTGTGCCAAGGGCAGTTTTACTTTTCATGCGTTAACTTTTATGACTTTATGTACAAACCGAGAGTCTTCACAATCATACCAAATTTAAGCGTTTTTATAATGTTAAATTACATTTCCTTATTCATTGTGCTCAGAAATAGTTTTTCCAATTTTATACTTCCGGTGAAAATAAGAACATTTCTGCTTAAATAAACCTAATTCTTAAATGTACCATAATACATTATTATTCTTTTTAAACCGAGAAAAAAATTGATTCAAGGAGGCCAAGACTCTTCAGTTTAATGAGACACCTCAACAAAGAAGTTAGTCACTACCAAGCAGCGGCTCAATATTGTCGTTATTTGTTGCTCTAATAAGTGTATTTAAGTTAATTATTCTAATTGTCTTACGAAACGTGTCTTTTGTATTATTATTGAAGGCTGATATTAAATTCATTGACTAAGCAACATGTAAATCCTTAAAAAAATTCTGACAAGATAAGTACAAGCAGAAGTAACGCAAACGAATTCATTCGAATACTACAATTCATACTGTGACATTTTCTTTTGCTGAAATCATTATTTGAGTAGTTCATCAAAAGCCTCTGCATGAAGTGTTCAGATAACCGCATCATTAGAACCTAGAATGCTATCATCGCTTGGATGATTGCAGCATTAAATCCTAGATTGATATCATCGCTTGGATAATTGCAGCATTAAATTCTCGAATGCTATCATCGCTTGGATGATTGCAGCATTAGATCCTAGAATGCTATTACCTAAATAAATGCAGCATCAGATCCTAGAATGCTAACACCGCTTAGATGATTGCAGTATTAGATCTTTGAATGCTACTATCCCCTATATGATTGCAGCATCAGATCCTTGAATACTATTATCACCTAAATGATTATAGCATTAAATCATAGTATGCAATCATCACTTTACTGACCGTAACTCAGATCTTAGGAGTCTAAATTGCTTAAATGATCGTATTTCAAAATCTTAGGGCGTTTTTACTGATCTTATCTTTCACTTGAACGTTGAGGAAAAATTTAATATAAATTAAACAAGCGTTGTGAAGTTACGTTGCAAAATAAGTTTTGAAACAATATAATTTTGGCATACGTAACCCTCGTTCAATTAACTAAATATCAACGTACGCATGCACGTCCTCACTGTCTTTCAAGTCAGGGTGTTTTTTTAATTTTTTTCCTCTTGTGAAGGTAAGACCCTTTCTATTTAAATGACAAACAATTTAAGCAAGTTATTTCACAAACCATACATCACAAAATCATTACTTAAAGCTATTTCAACGGACAAGCTTAGGTGAAAAATTTTGTGCATGAATTAGTTCAATGACTTCTGTAGCATTTTATAGAAACATTCTTCAACGAACCCAGCTCACGTATTTGCTACTAGAGTCCAATTATACTAAACTTAATCTTCTTGCAACACAGCCTACTCATGTACCTGCTATTAAGGTGGAACTAGTAATTTCTCTAACATAATGCTGTTGTACATTGCATTCGCCTAGCCAATTGCAAAAATTAATGTAATCGGAACGCTACCGAGTATAACTGATTTATTTAAATCACAGTCGTTTTATTTGTTTTCCTGTCATTTTGTGTATGTTCGTACAGTGCGTGTGAGTGTGAATGCGTGTCTGAGTGGACATTTAGATGAGTGGGATACTGCAAAAGTACGTGTGGTCATGTGGGTGAATGTGGCGTGTATTATTTATTCAAGTGTGTCGAATGTTCATGTGCTGGTGTGTAAACTCGCGTGGGTTCATGTGAGTGAATTCATGTGCACGTGCGTCAATTTGCTGGTAATACAAACGACGTTTAAGTTGAATTATTTTCAAGACTAAGCCATCGTTGAAGACCTCCAGGTAGGTTGACAATTTCAGCTGAATCAAGTAACCAGTTTCCAATCAAAAAATACGTGCATTAACTTCAAAATTTTAAGCATAAAAATTATATTTCCTCTGGCGTGCAGGAAAGCAACAAAGCTCGCTGATATCAGGTTGTGATTTCAACAATAACAAAAACTCAATTTTCAATGAAGGGAAGTGTTAGTCAACACAGGCAAGCATGTACATGCAGATGGAAAAATTGTAAAAACATTATCGGTCGAAGATGCTACAAATGTATGCGGACTTTTTTATTTTGGGATAACCTGAAATTATTGTGAGCTTGGTACCTGTGTAACTTGTATTCAAATAAATACGAGTGGCACTCCAATAATAGATCAATAAAGATGAGAAATATTTCGTGTATGAAGAATTCCCGACAGAAAAGCTGTAGTTTCTTACACAAGGATCGTGTGAGAAACAATTCATAGCGATTGTTGCAGTCTAACTTTACCACCAGGTTTGTATTGATAGATTTTGCTCATCACGGAATATTGGGTGTAAGTTTTCAACAATAATCTTTTCACGAAGTCCGACAGCAGAACAAATCTTCGCTGCTTAGAGTCTTCCCAGACTGCCCTTGTAGCTTAGCTACGAGGGTGTGTTGAGGTGTGAGTTACTGCCACGGTAGAGGAAACAAGGTAGGTTCAAACCAGTCTTTTTTTCGTTGACGGTGTGGTTTTGCTGACGTCACGGCAACGAACCAGTAGCAGCGCTCATTTGCATCTGGTAGCACTGCTACCCACAAATCTGGCTCCACTATTGGCCCAACGATATAGCGTTTTGGTGACGTCATAAAGTTTGTTTGAAATAAAGCTTTTCTAATGGTTAGTCGAACAAGAGAAGGTGTATTTTCACCCATAGTCATGACCCTACCTTGTTTCCTTTACCGTGGTTACTGCAGGAAAAGATTGCATGCGGAAAGGTTAAAAATAAAAAGCAAACCATACTTGTGAAACGGTTTATTGATGACCAGATGTACAAGGCACTACTGGAAAGCATCATGCTGCTGGTCATCGAGAGTAGCACACACAGAGTTAAATATTCAGGCAAACACATAAAAAATTGATCAGGAAATAAATAACTCTGAATTTTAAAGAAGCCCCGATAAGGTTTAGAATTTTTTCTAATTGGAGCATCCCCGTCATTTTGGTGAAAAGAAACATTGAGGCACAAAACAAAAACAAAGAGAGAATTTTCTGAGAAAAGTAGACACGAAGAACTATAATTTGGATTAATTTATGCATGTTTAAACTAAATATTAGCAAATCCTGCATTAAAACTTAGGTGAATTTTTAAACTATGGTTAAACTCATTTTTATAACTTATTGACTGCAGTCTCCTTACGTTTGAAATTTTCGTGGTATGTCAATGCACATTCACATGCCTCACGATTTTTTACTTCGGAAGAAAACTAGAAAAAAAGCATGAAATTTACATATATTCATTGCATTATAAAGCAAATCATTAATCTCTCCAATAGTATATGGTTTTCAATAAACAATTAATTTTGCTATAACGATCTTTATGTTAGACAAGAAGCGAAACCTGAGTGCAGTGAAGGAAGCGACCAGAGTCTGCTTTGAATATATTATTGAAATCTGAGGATTGAGGCATATTTATATAAATGCTCCTTTATATAAATATTCGCATTGAAGGAAATGCTGCTATGAACACGGCATCTAGGAAACGAGAACCTTAGGAAAACCATTTCAAAATAATTGAGAGCAACCATTACAAGAACCTTATAGGAAAACCATAACAAATTATTGAGAGCAACCATTACAAGAACCTTATAGGAAAACCATAACAAAATAATTGAGAGCAACCATTACAAGAACCTTATAGGAAAACCATAACAAATTATTGAGAGCAACCATTACAAGAACCTTATAGGAAAATCATAACAAATTATTGAGAGCAACCATTACAAGAACCTTATAGGAAAACCATAACAAATTATTGAGAGCAACCATTACAAGAACCTTATAGGAAAACCATAACAAATTATTGAGAGCAACCATTACAAGAACCTTATAGGAAAACCATAACAAATTATTGAGAGCAACCATTACAAGAACCTTATAGGAAAACCATAACAAATCATTGAGAGCAACCATTACAAGAACCTTATAGGAAAACCATAACAAATTATTGAGAGCAACCATTACAAGAACCTTATAAGAAAACCATAACAAATTATTGAGAGCAACCATTACAAGAACCTTATAGGAAAACCATAACAAATTATTGAGAGCAACCATTACAAGAACCTTATAGGAAAACCATAACAAATTATTGAGAGCAACCATTACAAGAACCTTATAGGAAAACCATAACAAATTATTGAGAGCAACCATTACAAGAACCTTATAGGAAAACCATAACAAAATAATTGAGAGCAACCATTACAAGAACCTTATAGGAAAACCATAACAAAATAATTGAGAGCAACCATTACAAGAACCTTATAGGAAAACCATAACAAAATAATTGAGAGCAACCATTAGCGACAACGAAGAAATAAGCCGAGATTCAACAAGAAATTTAAGAAATATATTATGTATCCTAGTATCACGCATATTCAAGAACGAGACTTCCTTTTTTATAATTCAAATTTAAAGAGACTCAGTTTACAGCCTAAAAGGAGTCTCATATTTCGACTGATTTAAAATAGAAATCATTGACTTTTACTGTGGCGTCTCACTTTTTTCAGATATAAAACAAGACATGCGAAAAAAATATCAAGACAATAATAAAAAGTAATCGCTTTAATTGTCTCACTAAAATAGTTCAGTCCGAAGCTTTAAAATCTGGTCATTCGATCACGAATTCAATACTCAATACCAGCTTCCATGCATAAGCTGTTCATAAATACCCAATCATTTCCTGTAAATACGACAAAGTCACTCGCAAAACTACCGTGCAACAAATACAATACGGGAATACAATGTCAAAAATCAAGCAAAATATTTTAAAATACAAGTTACAAGCATCACGCTACAAATACGTGACAATTTTTTTCAGTTTAGTCCATGCACAAACTGTTAAATGCAAGTGAATCAAAAAACGATATAAATAGGAAATATTTAACTAGAATTTTCCCCAAGAGTAAAATCTAGAAACAGAAACTTAATTTACTACATCACACAAATTTTTCAACTCAAATAAACAATACACGTGTAATTTTTAAAGCTTTATTTAGACCTGCTCATTAGGGCTAGGTTCATATGAGCCTAGTTATCATCAAAAACTTAGTAAAAGCTCACTATTGCTTAAAATTTTCAACCTACACGATGTACGGAAAAGTTCAGTATAGACAAGTATTAGAGAGATCATTTCAAAGTCGCATCGAAAATTTGATAATGTTTAGTTCTTGGCTGACTCATATTTCGTTCACTTTTCGTTCATTCGGGTGTTCGCTCGTGCTTCGCTGAAATTCATTCTTATTTTTAAAAAATATATTCATCATTCGGATTTGTTTCGTTCTATGTTTCTTTTAAGCTTCGATTATGCCTTTTACTTCTCTAAGCCTGATCCTAGATTTCGTAACAAAGTAATGACGTCATACAATTAGTCGTAACAAACGCGCAAATTTGAAAGAGTTCTAGAGAGTAAATGCAACACTCCGAATAATTTTCATCAGAACTTTAGTGGTAGAGAATCTTCGGGCGCGAGTGATCAAAAATTTCACACGGGGCGTGAAAGATATGAAGATCAAATTCACAGCTAATGGCACGAAATCTCTGACCAAACCAATCGCAATTTCTACGATCAGACCTGGAGATGTAAAAGGCATCGATCCCGATCACCTTTCGTTCAAATTTCGCATACTAGTCGTCAAAAGGGTGTAAAAAGCATGAAGTGCAGTCTTTTTTTCTGCGCATCGGATTGAATAAACCCTGTGGCTGCTAAATACAAGTTAATATTTCAATGAAAAATAAGAAAGCAAAATTTTGAATGCAACAAAAATGAAAGTGGTTTCTCCATCCGCTAGAAGTTGCTTATATATATTGTATCTTACAAGAAAAATTAAGTAAAATCCTACATTTATAATTCTACCTAGTTTTGTGATTTTTAACTTTTAACTTTTTGTGATTTTTAACTTTCATATTAAACTTTTTTAAGTTTAACATGAATATTCCCAAAGTTTCGCGGGGAAATGCACATGCTTCAGTGTATACGTATTAATAAAACCACGTGAATTAACTCTTTAACTCAAGGCAATCACCATAATTTCAAACACCATAGTTCCCACGTACAATTCTCATGAATGTGCCTTCTGTTCTCCTATTGTTGACCTCTTTTTTCGTGCCATTGTCCCTTGCCAATTCTACACGTAGGTTGACCGTTGAAGCAGGGAGGACTCTAGAGATTTCCAACTTTTGCCTCTCCTTGCAGGGTTGAACATTTGAATTTTTGAGCAATTTTTGAATTGTGTTCGCCAAATATTACGAAAACTTATGAGTGTTCGTAAAACCGTAGATGGACTCTTTCTCCGAGGAAAATTAATATCGAGAAAAAAATAAATACTCTCATCCTAGAACAATAGGAAAATGACAGTAACCGCTGTGTTGTTTACATGAAACTTAGATGATAAAAGATATTTCTCACCCTGCATCACAGGAGGTTGCACACCCTGCATCACAGGAGGTTGCACACCCTGCTTTACAGATAAGATGCGCTCCTTTTCTTCGTACAGATATTTTGCAATTGATGAAAACCTCTAAAGGATAATGGTATAAATTCTACACTTTTCAAATTCATTTTGATATAGAAACGAAAAAGATAAATGCTTTGGAACATCATGCAGAGACGTTACGTATTTCCAATTTCATGGGTTCTTAACCTTGAATGCACAACTAAGGAGTAAACTAAGTTTGAGCGTAAATAACTACTATTAAAATTAAAAGTAATTCTTGAATTTCCAAACTTGATATCTTTTGTATTTTCAATAAATTTTGTCGAATGATACTCAAAGAGTCAACCTAAAACATTTGAGTCAAAGATGTAATGCCATCAATCTTTTCTTTCGGTTTTATTTTGTAAAATTCAATGTTTCTATGATGTAATAACAAGCTGATTTTAACTATACAGCAAGCTTATTGAACATAATAGATTGCATTACACAATGCACCATTACAAGCGATATATCTGACATTCTTGAGTCTGCTAAGGTTATATTTCAAGCGACTCAAGCAGTATTATGTATTGTTAATGAAATGTTGTAGCTTGCTGTTTGAAGACGCAACGATGACAATACTGCATACAACAATACTGTATGACTGATTTTCGCATTACATGCTAATATTATTCATTGAGGTGCTTAAGGTATAACTGTGTACAAGTTCTTATTATTCTCAAGATATCGCCACGCTCGTCTGTGTTTTCATGGCAGCAAATTCTTCGTAGTTTTTGTTAGTTTTAAAATTCCCAGTGTTTCTTAAGGGGGTCATACCAGTGATTTTTAATTTTTTTTATCCAATTGTTCTGAAATTTGGCCGGTATTTGTAATTTTTGAAAAAAAAAAAATTTTCTCGTGTAACTTTTTAGATATTGGCCTTAGTTTTATGAAAAAATTTGAATTGTTAGTTTTTATGTTATTTTAACGGATATTTCAAAAGAATAGAAGTCAATGAGTTTTTATGCTAAAACAAAACCAAAGACAGTTTTGAAATCCTTGAAAGACTTCTAACAAGCTCATTGGACCTTATATTCTATTTTCTTTTTCGTTTTCTTTTGATATGGGGTTTTTGGTCACTGTCTAAAATACACAAAAATTTTTGTTCTGAACTGTGATAAAATAATTGAATGCACAAATTGGGAAATCAGGCTGCATAAGTTTGTTAGAAATGTTCTAGGGGTTCCAAAACTGTCTTCGTTTTCTTAGCATGAAAACTCATTGACTTCTATTCTTTTTTATGTTGAAAATGAGGTTCCTTCGTAAATGGCAAAAAAAAAATTGTGGTGAAGTGTATTATAATAGACATTTGTTTACTTGGATCATGTACTTAAGTTTTATTATCATCTAAAATTAATATGTATGCATAATATCATATTTTCACCGTTAATTGCAAATTACTTGAATAAATTATTTAAATAACATACATTTATTCATCATATTTTGAAAATATAGTAAATCTTTTATTGTGGACTGATTCTTCTGGAATAGGCCAGTATACGTAATTTTTTAAAGAAACACATTTTGTTGATTTAATTTTTTTTATTTGACCGTAGTTTTTTAAAAAATGGGAAATATTTCTTTTTTATGTCATTTTATCGGGAATTTCAAATAAATATAAGTCAATGAATTTTCATGCTACAACAAAACCAAAGACGGTTTTGGAATCCTTTAAACATTTATAACAAACTTATGATGCCAGATTCTTTGTTTTCCTTATCTTTTTATTTTATATGGGTTCAAAAATTCATGATTTTGGCCTCTATCGACCCGCCCCCTCCCCTTCCCCCCCTCCTTTCTTCCCCCCCTTTAGACCCCTTTTCAGGGATCTAGTGCCCGTAGCCCCATAAAATTTTTGGACACAATAGCCCACTACCTAAGGACACTTTTTAAGCAAAAAATGAAAAATTGCTACTTATCACCTAAATCGCTGGGATGACCCCCTAAACCTGATATTCCGCCCAATTTAATTAGATCATTAACTTTAAATTAGATCGCATAAAAATACACAACCAAAAATTTGGAGTTCAAGTAATACCGGAAAAAATTTTGTGAGCAGAGTATTTTTTACGTAAATAACAGGAATGAGATCATACGAACTAGACATTTCAATGGAAAGGAAAATAGTAACACACGCAAATGAATATCAGTTGAGGTATACACGTGCACGGCAAAGCGATAGTTTTAAATTTATCTTAATAAAAGTTACTTTCTTCCATGAAAGTTGTTCTGCAAAAATTTAGGTTTATAGTCGATCCTCAAATTGAACTACATCACCTCATGAGAACCTCATCACATACGAATAAAAATTAATCCCAGTTATTCCGATTTGTTCATAACTTGAACCAAACGTCTCACCGATTGAATAACTTGAAATGACTTTTGCCGATATCGGTTAAGGCTTGCATAAGATGACATCGTACAACTCGAGGATACATGGTTTCGGTGTGAACTACAAATGGAAAAATCTGCGCTCGCTCACCTCGAAGTCGGCACCGTCAGGGTTGCTGCCTGGGTCGCCGGCAGGGGGCGCAGCAAGCAAGCCATCGTCCGCGTCCTCAAGTTTGGCCGGCGTTTCGTTTCTGACTGCCGCAGATTCCTCGACCACGACTGGGGCCTCTTCGGCCTTGTCATCGTCTCCACCTCCTATGATGCTGGTGATCTTGTTCTTCATCGACCCAAAGAACCCACCCACACCCTCGGCTGCCTCTTCTGCACTGGCGGCTGCATCTTCTGCAGCCGCAGCTGCATCTTCTGCTGCTGCAGCGGCATCTTCAGCTGCATCTGCAGCAGCGTCAGCAGCAGCATCGGCAGCCTCTTCAGCTGCTGCAGCGGCAGCGTCAGCTGTGTCTTCGGCGGCTTCGGCTGCAGCGTCAGCAGCCTCTTTAGCTGCCTCAGCTGCAGCATCAGCTGCTTCTTCAGCTGCGTCAGCAGCAGCGTCAGCTGCTTCTTCAGCGGCTTCCGCAGCATCTTCAGCTGCTTCTGCACCACCTTCAGCGGCAGCTTCAGCTGCATCAGCGGCAGCATCAGCTGCCTCACCAGCTGCATCGATTGCTTCGTCAGCAGCATCTTCAGCAGCTTCAGCAGCCTCTTCAGCCGCTTCTGCAGCATCGTCAACAGCCTCTTCAGCTGCATCTGCAGCATCGCCAGCTGCTTCTGCAGCATCGTCAGCAGCCTCTTCAGCTGCATCTGCAGCATCGTCAGCAGCCTCTTCAGCTGCATCTGCAGTATCGTCAGCAGCCTCTTCAGCTGCTTCTGTAGCATCGTCAGCTGCTTCTGCAGCATCGTCAGCGGCCTCTTCAGCTGCATCTGCAGCATCATCAGCTGCTTCTTCAGCATCGTCAGCAGCCTCTTCAGCTGCTTCTGTAGCATCGTCAGCTGCTTCTGCAGCATCGTCAGCAGCCTCTTCAGCTGCTTCTGCAGCATCGTCAGCAGCCTCTTCAGCTGCTTCTGCTGCAACATCAGCTGCTTCTTCTGCAGCCTCTTCAGCTGCTCCTTCTGCAACCTCTTCAGCTGCGTCTTCTGCAGCCTCTTCAGCTGCTTCTTCTGCAGCCTCTTCAGCTGCATCTTCTGCAGCCTCTTCAGCTGCTTCTTCGGCAGCGTCTTCAGCTGCTTCTTCTGCAGCCTCTTCAGCTGCATCTGCTGCAGCCTCTTCAGCTGCTTCTTCTGCAGCCTCTTCAGCTGCATCTTCTGCAGCCTCTTCAGCTGCTTCTTCTGCAGCCTCTTCAGCTGCATCTTCTGCAGCCTCTTCAGCTGCTTCTTCTGCAGCGTCTTCAGCTGCATCCTCTGCAGCCTCTTCAGCTGCGTTTTCTCCAGCCTCTTCAGCTACTTCATCTGCAGCCTCTTCAGCTGCATCTTCTCCAGCCTCTTCAGCTGCATCTTCTGCAGCCTCTTCAGCAGCTTCTTCTGCAGCCTCTTCAGCTGCTTCTTCTGCAGCCTCTTCAGCTGCATCTTCTGCAGCCTCTTCAGCTGCTTCTTCTGCAGCGTCTTCAGCTGCTTCTTCTGCAGCCTCCTCAGCTGCTTCTTCTGCAGCCTCCTCAGCTGCATCTTCTGCAGCCTCTTCAGCTGCTTCTTCTGCAGCCTCCTCAGCTGGTTCTTCTGTTGCCTTCTCAGCTGCATCTTCTGCAGCCTCTTCAGCTGCATCTTCTGCAGCATCTTCACCTGCTCCTTCTGCGGCCTCTTCAGCTGCATCTTCTGCAGCCTCTTCAGCTGCTTCTTCTGCAGCTTCTTCTGCAGCCTCTTCTGCAGCTTCTTCTGCAGCGTCTTCAGCTGCTTCTTCAGTAGCCTCTTCAGCTGCTTCTTCTGCAGCCTCTTCAGCTGCTTCTTCTGCAGTCTCTTCAGCTGCTTCTTCCGCAGCCTCTTCAGCTGCTTCTTCTGCAGCCTCGTCAGCTGATTCTTCTGCAGCCTCTTCAGCTGCTTCTTCTGCAGCCTCTTCAGCTGCATCTTCTGCAGCCTCTCCAGCTGCATCTTCTGCAGCTTCTTCTGCAGCATCTTCTGCAGCCTCTTCAGCTGCATCTTCTGCAGCCTCTTCAGCTGCATCTTCTGCAGCTTCTTCAGCTTCTTCTTCTGCAGCCTCTTCAGCTGCATCTTCTGTAGCCTCTTCAGCTGCTTCTTCTGCAGCCTCTTCAGCTGCTTCTTCTGCAGGCTCTTCAGCTGCTTCTTCTGCAGCCTCTTCAGCTGCTTCTTCTGCAGCCTCCTCAGCTGCTTCTTCTGCAGCTTCTTCTGCAGCGTCTTCAGCTGCTTCTTCTGCAGCCTCTTCAGCTGCATCTTCTGCAGCCTCTTCAGCTGCTTCTTCTGCAGCCTCGTCAGCTGCTTCTTCTGCAGCCTCTTCAGCTGCTTCTTCTGCAGCGTCTTCAGCTGCTTCTTCTGCAGCCTCTTCAGCTGCATCTTCTGCAACCTCTTCAGCTGCATCTTCTGCAGCCTCTTCAGCTGCTTCTTCTGCAGCTTCTTCAGCTGCTTCTTCTGCAGCTTCTTCTGCAGCGTCTTCAGCTGCATCTTCAGCTGCTTCTTCTGCAGCCTCTTCAGCTGCTTCTTCTGCAGCCTCTTCAGCTGCATCTTCTGCAGCCTCCTCAGCTGCCTCTTCTGCAACCTCTTCAGCTGCATCTTCTGCAGCCTCTTCAGTTGCTTCTTCTGCAGCCTCCTCAGCTGCTTCTTCCACAGCCTCTTCAGCTGCTTCTTCTGCAGCCTCCTCAGCTGCTTCTTCCGCAGCCTCCTCAGCTGCTTCTTCTGCAGCTTCCTCAGCTGCATCTTCTGCTGCCTCCTCAGCTGTTTCTTCCGCAGCCTCCTCAGCTGCATCTTCTGCAACCTCTTCAGCTGCTTCTTCTGCAGCCTCCTCAGCTGCATCTTCTCCAGCCTCCTCAGCTGCATCTTCTGCAGCCTCCTCAGCTGCTTCTTCCGCAGCCTCCTCAGCTGCATCTTCTGCAGCCTCTTCAGCTGCTTCTTCCGCAGCCTCCTCAGCTGCTTCTTCTGCAGCCTCCTCAGCTGCATCTTCTGCAGCCTCCTCAGCTGCTTCTTCTGCAGCCTCCTCAGCTGCCTCCGCCTCAGCCTCCCCGGCCTGTTCACCATCCTGGAACCCTTCTTCAACGTTCACTTCGATGTCATCCAGAGCAATGCCAGCAGAGTCTCCGAGGTCCTCCAATTTTTCTGCTGCAGCAGCAATGGTATCGTCAGTGGCGCCAGCTGCAGCTGCAGCACCTGCTCCAATCATCCCAGCTGCACCAACTGCACCTGCTGCTGCCATTGCGCCCAATGTTTTCTTCCCTGGCCTTCTGTTCGCTCTGTTGCCAGCTCTCTGCCGACCTCGGCTGGTGTCCGGGAGGCCGGCGTCAGACTTCGGGGTCGTGAGAGCATCTGACGCTTTGCCACGGCTCCTCGATCTGCGGTCTGCACCCATGCCCATTTTTGAGTTCTGTAACGAAAATGAGCGTTAAACTTGATGGCTGTTTCAATTGAATTCGTATATGACATTACCCAACCCTCGTAACGGAACGGCTGTGGATTGGAAAGACCGACATGTTTGTTTTGCTTGATACTTTGCAGTTAAATAGCGTTTTAGATGTTTTATGTTTTACTACATACATGCCGAATTCACTCACCGTGCAAAGGAAAGGAATGCCGACGAAAAACAGATTACTATTCTATCATATATCGAAGTGACCAGACTAAACAATGTACCAAGCGTTTTCGAGGGAGAAATTCTATGGACTACCTGGCTTTGCTGTATGAATAGTAAACCATTTTCCCAACCGCTGCGAGCAAGGAATGTTTTAAGGTCTCACGCGCGCACTCAAGGAATTAAGGATCATTGAGAGCGCGTTTGAGCAGTGAAGAGAGGCGCAAGCCCCGCCCATGTGCTCCCGCTTCAGGCGCATTTCCTTGCTCTCGCTGGCCAGAGCATGAAGACGAGCATTGAGCAAGTAAATGCGCCTGAAGCGAGAGTAAGTGAGCGGGGCTTGCGCCTCTCTTCACTGCTCACGCGCTTACTCAACGATCGTGTTAACACAGCTGTAGCTAGAACAGCCGCGTTCAACTGTAAGCGAACGATACAATAAAATACTATGGGTAACTCTAAATGTTAATTGTTATGAATTATGCCTTAATAAAACGCGAAACTCCGGTAATACCATACTTGTATACTATACAACTACTCTATCTCTATAGATATAGAGAAGTATAGACTTTATCCCGTTGTAAATTGTCAGTATTAGGACTGGAGTTTGGGCGTTCCATTTTGTACCATTAGTTTGTCATATAGTATCGGTCACCAGCGGCGATGCTTCCCTCGATTGCCGACGTAATAAAGGCCTGTTGACACGATCATTGAGTGCGCGCGTGAGCAGTGAAGAGAAACGCAAGCCCCGCCCACCTGCTCTCGCTTCAAACAAATTTACTTGCTCAATGACGGCGCGGACTATTCTCGTTTTCATGGCGCTGGCCAGAGCTTGTCAGTGTCACTATAGCCGCACTGTCTGGTTAACTGCGAAAACTGGTCATCACGACCATTTAACCCGAAATAGAAGTAAATTCATGCTTCCTTATTACTCAAAGGCCCGGTCACAACACAGTATCCTCTTCGTTGGAACTAAAACTTTGAACTCAATACCTGCGGAGATCCGTGAAAGTAATTCTTATAAGGTATTCAAACGAAATCTCGAGTCTCACTTCCCATCAGAATACTAGTCGTGTAAGATCACCAAGTCAAATCTTGTCTCCTATATAACTGGTCCTAATAATGTAATTTGCCATGGCTAATATCGCCGATCTTCAGTCTGTTCTTGAATCGTTTGTCGAATATACTGTTAAATCTAGTCCATATGAACTATATTGTAAAATGAAGCATCTAATTTAGAGTTAATTATCTCATTGATCAGTCTAATGCGTCCCTAGTTTAAGTGAATTAGGTTAAACATTATTGTACTCCTTAGACTAACGTTGAGGGTAGGATGCCCTAGAAGTCATTGAACTTATTCGGGCCCACAGGTAGCTATACTCAAATTTGACCATTGTACTAGACTTAAGAAACATTCTATCTCTGTATCACCTGTGGTAAATAAATTGTTTAACATCGTTTAAATTGTTTATAAGAAAATGCGCCTGAAGCGAGAGCAAATGAGCGGGGCTTGCGCCTCTCTTCACTGCTCACTCGCGCACTCAATGATCGTTTCAGCAGGCCTTTAGGCCTAATTAGTAGCAGTGAAGGACATTCATTCTTTTACGAGATTTCGCGTTATTAGGGTCTCTGCTAGATACTAATACTTGACTTGAAATATTTTGCACTCAGTCGTCATCCTGAGCTTATTATACTATTGATAGCCATATAGATAGCTGCATATCAGTGAAATTTACAGCTACTTTCAACTCATTACAATTAACGTAAAAACCAAGACACTGTCATATTATCATCATCACTGGATTTCCTTTGAAAGTTGAGTGCATTTGTATTATCCTATTGCCCCCTGACTGCGTGCCGTTGTCATCCCATTTCGTCAAGGCGTGTCATCAATAATAACACTAGTAAATGGTTGGCCAACATCCTACCCGTATTTAACCCTTGAATTCGCTCAGCAAATACTGATTGGAAATGATTTAATGTCTTGAATGAAAACGAGCCTCATTGAAAAATGAGAAGTGGAAAAATTATAATTTTCATGAACGTGATGGATCACGCCGAAAAAGTATGATAAAACAAAAACAACGTAAAAAATACAACGTACTTATAGTCGTTACAAAAAAAATATAATTTATCTGATTCGCTCGCAAAATTATTGCCATCTGCCCGTGGAATAACCGACGTAGACGGCACCTGTATCCAAAAGTTCCCCTTGACTACCAAGAATGACAGTTTTTAACATTTTAAAAATTATTCATAAACAGACCTTTCCCAGAATTTAAAATTTTTCAATTTACACTGGGGTTTCCTAGAACGAACAGCGCTCACGACTAACACTGGTCTCCAAAAACTGTTATAACTCATTATAAAAACCAGTTTTTCAAGAGAGTATATGAAACTCTCAATAATTCACGTAACTTGGCAGACACCGGTTTCTTGGGGAAAATGCAAACATCAACATATACGAGTTATTTAAAACTCAAGTAGTTTATGACGAACACCGGTTTCCGAGAACAAATAAAGCTCATGACTCACGCCGGTTTTCGAAAACTTTTCCACCTCTCGAGATCCCATCGCCAAGACGAGCGTTGTCAGTCTCCAGGGAGGAGCGCTGTCTCGAGCCATATATTACATTTGAACGTCAATAGACGAGTAGCGGAGCGATGGGTAAACAGCGCACAATGCAATATTATGTAGTTTTTGATAGCTCAACATTATATGCGCGTGCTGCAGCTAACTGAAATTCTTGAGACTTCTCGTGAATTATGAAGGCATGAGTTATGCTCCGTGAGCTGCGTCGTGGCTGACATAGCTATTAACTATCAACCCAGGTACGAGAAATGTTTTATGTTTCCAGTAAATAATCTGTTATTTTTGAGTTGTATATTATTAGTTAAGAATTCACAATTGTATATTTTTAGTAATTCATACTTGTTAGTAATTCATAATTGTTAGTTAGTAATTTATGATTGCATGCATTAAGCGTTAGCGACACAAATCAAGGGATTTTTTTTAAATTTGACGTTGAAAACAATATCAAAGAACAATTAATTAATTTAATGTAACTCAAATATCCTTTACATATGCCAATCGTGTGTAGACCTACATCGATTCAAAAATATTCACCCTAATAGCTTGTAAAAACTTTCACTTTTTCGAGTTTTTCAAAAAATTGGGAAAAAATCCCCCTCATTAGGTACTTAATCTTTAAATGTTGAGTTTTCCGTAAGAAAATTTTCAAAAAATTGAAATTCAGACTTTGCAATGCCCTGACGAGTAAGGCGTTCATATTCTATTCAGGAGCCTAAAATGGAGCTACCTCAGCTCTTGGTGCAGGCGTGTTGCTTCAACGAATTCTTGCCCCTTCACGATTTAACAGTTTGACCGCAATTGCTAAATTGAAGTTTAATATTCAACTCAAATTTAAAGTCAATTGTAGTAAACAACTTTGAAAAAAGCAAACATTAACAGGATCGTGACTTCATTTAGCTTTAATTACGTATAATTGAAAATTGAGTTTGCGATTACTGGTCAGTCAGCAGCATTATGAAAATCCTCTCTGTGGCCACCGGTGACTCACGTTCCAGTCAAAATGTTAGTAAAGCTACATGCTGCCGTGCTGCAGCTCTCCTAAATCTTAGCACACTGACCGAAGAGTCAGCATGGATCATTTCGAACGCAAACTCCCAGTTACTTACGAAATATCAGGTCGAACGCATCGCAACTAAAAGAAAAACAAAACTTGCCTTCCAGACTGACCAATTTGAATATTAAACTAGGAACACATCGTAAGGCATTGGAATATTAATGAAACTCTTTCTGCGTGTATGTACTGTTAAATATCGAGGGACCGGAGACGGTTGCAAATTTATTTTCTTTTCGTTTACGAATTGTTCGCATTCTTAAAATGATGAGCTTTTCGTTTCAAACGATGTAAGAACAATGGCGTAGGGAAGTGCTTTGTGCTGAGCGTAATATTGTCGTTCAGCTTTTAATTTTTATGCTAAATTAAATTGGCGCGCAGGTCGTTGCTCCTCGGATTAACTTGTTGCGTGTGCACCGAATAACAGCTGCAGGAATACGCATACGTCAAGAATATTTTATTACGTATCAAAAATTACAAGCTTAATTGTGGTAAAATTGAACCTGTAACCATTGAGGAGTGCAATCAGTTTCATAGCGGAGGTTCTTACAGAATCATCAATTGAGTCCAATATACAGCGTAAACAAATGGGTCGATTCTAACAGAATCAGCAATTCCGTCAAACTACTGTCATTCAATATGTAAGCAAAGAATTTATTAGAGTAAGAACCAACATTGCTAAAGAGTATTAGGCATGGCAAAAACTCACAACTCATATTAAGCAGAGTAATTTATGTGTACGCCTCCGACTGCTCCATGATTCGAATACTCGCTAAGTTAAAACTCTGACCGCAGACCAAGAGCACATATTCTTTACGAAATAGCAATCCTTCCTTCCCTGAACTAAAAAATTAGAGAATGGTCAAAAATCGCTAAGCAGCGGGAAATTGGTCGCAGAAATGCGGTGACATTTACACGGTAGTTAGCGTAGCAGTGTCGCTCTGAATATACGGTACGGATAACTCAAGGAATGGAACTGGAACTTAGATGACGCGATATATGTTGTTGCTATTATTTCCATAAAAATATCAGTAAATACAAAAACAGTGATTGCATTGGCAAAGGTGTATGTTCAGATGAAAATATAAATTGCCTACTGACCAAAAGCCATAAAAAAAGACACAACCAAGTACGAAGCACGACTCCTATCAGCCAAAAGCGAAGTGGAAGTTACTGCTCAATTTGGGGCTACCGTTGACCATCTCATCACTCCAACATATTTTATAAAGAAAATTTAATTCTCGCCCTTACTTTTCTAGGAACATGAAAAACGTTTAGTAATATTTGATCAAAGCGACAGCTCAACACACACTTGAAAACAGAGAGATAGATAGTCAATCAGAAATCGTAAACCAATGTTCGTTACGAACACAAAGACACGATGACCATTGAGGTGGTGAGTTTTCGATTGAAATGTATCAGCCTTCAAATTTAGAGTATTCAGTTTAAGAACGTACTAGGAATTATAGAAAAGCTTACGCTGTGAATGCTTGTACTTTGTATTGTTAAAAAAATTACGTCCTAACATTCAGTTGGTTAACGATAAAACGACTGAAAAATATTAGTAATAATTTCTAGACAAATGCGCAATCACTTGAGTAATATTTGACAGCCAGTCTAACTTTGAATATATTAATGAATAGAGCCTGAACAAAAATGTAAGCGTTTCGTGTGACGAGCCTTAACAAGTACATGAATGCTGGGAAAGAGACCAATTTCAAAATAAAACACCGTTTTTTATTTCGGAAAACTTAAGACTGTACTTAAACGAACAAAAAACGTTGCTCACTTCGAGTGCAGCTCACTTAGTCAGCAAATTAAATTATTCACCATGTTAGAGTTATATCCAACAAGATAATCTCATGAATAAATTTCAAAAATTGTTCTCATGGAATGCAGTGAACAGTATCTTTTTTTTATTTCTCATTAGTGTATTCAAAGATAAATGAAACAATGCAAAGTTTCGATCATTTGACTATAGGTTTGATAAGCGTTTTCTTGTTGACCTATATAAAACTCTTATCCGATTCCACTCTGATGAGCAAGGAAATTTAAAACAATACATTAATCTAAAGCAGGTTCAAATAGAAACGTTCACTCACCTTGGCGTATTTGTTGTCTCGATTTTTAAGTCCCTTCCTGTCACCTGAAAGAAAAATATTTGATTTGGAAAAAATATATGGATACGTAGTTGTTGATCCCTTTGTTATTCTGGCACTGATGATCCGTACGCCTTGACATACCTCAAGATTGAATTCTGGTAAGTCAACTTCATGAGAAAAATCCAAGGGCTATAGTTTTTTATTTTTTTTGAACAAACATACCTTGAAGACTTATCAAGTCATTGAACATCAAAATTGAAATAAGATCATTGCAGTAGAAAAATACCTAAAAAAACTAAACAAAATAATTCTTTAGTTTCCCTCCTGAAGTATAATGAGTTTTCCAAAGTTTCCACGTTCAAATAAAATTGTCAATGACAGAATAGGCTCGATCAAAAATGAGGTTAGCCGTTGCTGAAATTGCGGTTTATCATACAAAATGACGTAGGTTTAAAAGGCTGTTTATCAGTTTCCTCTTAGTCTCTACCGACTTATGACTACTACTGCCTACAAAGTTGATCATGACACCAACGCAAATAACTATCCTTTAAGAAACAGTCTCCCAATTTCTCATCATTCAAATACTGTTGTTCTAAATAAAACCGCGTGACACAATGCGAAAAGGACCACTGCACACTCACTTTGCTTGCGCCTGCTGACGAGCTTCTCGAAGTAGTTCTTGGCGACGACGTGTATCTCGGCCTCGTCTGTGGCGGTGCTGTGCAGCACCTCTCGCGCCACGCCCTCCACCAGCTCCTCCAGCCCGTCCGGCAAGCTCAGCCGCACGAATATCTGCTCGCCTACGGCCCCCATCCTGCAACAACAAGAACTGAGCTTAAATTGTGAATGAATGCGTACTGTATATATGAACGAAAGTAGACCAGAAGACTGAAGAGATTTTCAAATAATTGTTAAGGAGATCATCCGGGGCCCTTGCCAGATCCTGTCGATGTCATGGTCATTTTGCATGTTTTTGTTGTAGAAGGACCCTTAGTTGGTGGACTATTCGTTCTTAAAATTTTATGGCGCTACGACAATAAATCCCTCCTCCCGGGGGGGGGGGGAGGTGATGGGACCAAAATCTTTCAATTTTCCCGATTTTGACCCCATATAAAAAGAGAACAAATGGGAAATTGAAAAAAAGCCGAATGTGAGTGTGTTAGAAATGTTCCAAGGATTCTAAAACTACATTTGTTTTTGTTCTAGCATCAAAACTGAAGGAGGAGTCCCATTTTGAAATATCAATATTAGTGAAATATCAATACCTAAAAACCAATATGTCTAATTTTTGCAAAATCTAAGGCCTGAATCAAAAAAATGAATGGAATCAATTGTGTTTCTTTTCAAAGGTTACATATCATAGTCAAATTTCATAAGAATCAGACTGAAAAAAAAATTATTTTTTTGATGAAAAAGGAAAAAATTTTATAACTTTTTTTTTAAATCACAATTCACAGTTTGAATATGAAGTTATGTATAGAAAGTTTCAAAATAAAAATTAAAACTGCATTCAATTACATCAATTGTTCATTATATTACACTTGAACAAAAAATTTTGTTTTTTGCTTATACTCCACTTAGCTTATACTCCATTTTTTTGCTTATACTCCACTTTGAATTTTCAACATTCATCCTGGGACTAATTCTCGAGTTTTGATGCTAGAACAAATCCAAAGACAGTTTTAGAATCCTTGGAACATTTCTAATAAACGTTCGTTCGGCTTTTTTTCAAATTCGAATTCTTTGAAGAAATATATAGCTCTAAACCCAAAAAATTGTTGCTGATTTTTGAAATTTCCAAAAATTTTGAAAAAATAGAAAAAATTTGAATTTGAAAAAAACTGAATGTGCGTTTGTTAGAAATGTTCCAAGGGTTCTAAAACTGTCTTTGTTTTTGTTCTAGCATCAAAACTGAAGGAGGAGTTCCAACCTGAAATATCAATAAAAATATACAAAAAACACATTTTTCGTCAAAAAAAAACTAAGGCCTAAATCGAAAAAAATGACTGGAGTAAAAAAGGTTTACTTTCACAATAGATATATACTGGCCAATTTTCGAACGAATCGGACGAAAAAAGGTCTCAAACCCGGATGATCTCCCTAAAGTTAATATTTATATGGCAACAGTAAACCGGAAGACTGAAGATATATTAGGTTTAAGAACGATTTGAATCCTGCAGCAGCATTTACTGAGCTTGAATTGTGAATGAATACGTACTGTATATATAGGACCGAAGTAGACCTGAAGACTGAAGAGATTTTCAAATTATTCTTAAAGCTAATTAACTGGATGCTGTTTTTACCCATTATTCAAGAAGAGAACAATTATGTACGTGGTACAAAGAACAAATGAAGGGATTTTTGTTCTCCACGATTTCCCTTAGATGCGGTTGGAATTTTGCGTTATTATAGACGAAACTAATCTTACACATCGTGTAGCTGCTCACACTCCCATTTTTTTCCGAAAGCAGTCTTAGGAAGTATAAAATGTACATCAACAAACGAACGTTAAAATTCAGCCAATGTTATTTTCTTTCTGCTTCTTGAATCTAAGCAACGTATCTGAAACATAGCAGTTCAAACAGAGTGTGTTTGAACGTAAGTCTCAAGTGGTTTTATTATTTCAAATTTAAATTAAAACAACAGCTGGCTGAAAGCATAAAATCTACTTATATTTTAACCAACTCCTGGGTCGACTACGGCTTGATGTTAACCAGGCTCATTTATCCTCAATATCGCTAAGCCTCCAGACAGAATCAATCACGTTAATGTCTGCCACCAAACCGAGCATCAATTTTCTGGAATAATTTGGTCGCGAGCCTCCATTGACGCAAACCACCGCGAATTTCATTCACCCGCATTTTTCCTTGGCAGAGGTGGTCGTCTTGAATGGAGGTGCAATCCTCCAGCTTTCCTGGGATTTTGGAGACTGGCCTTCAAATGCTTTTTTGACGAGCTCGATGTTTTAACGGGCGCCTGCCATAATTTTGTCTCAAAACATGAGTGCTCTTTGGATCTAAAACGCAAGTGCCGACAATTTCGGGAGTTTCGGGCCAGCGTTTGCAGTTGTTTTCAAGCCTTGCTTTAGTCTCGGAGAACATAGCAGTGCTGAGTGCCGTGCTTCTTTTTAGAACACGTCGTTTAGTTGTGACCGTGCATTCTATTAGTTGAGGCTCGACTCCAATTAACTGCAGTCCGTATTTACAAGTGATATTATAAGTTCAATCTGAAACGCCATAATCTTATAATCCTGGTTGAAACTTTGTAGCGGTAGTTCTGCTCGATATGTGTTGTAACATGTTGACCGTGAGGTTTAACCGAAGTTCAATATTCAACTAAAATTCAAAGTCAATTAAAGCAAGCGATTCTGAAAATCGCAAACATTAGGTGTATCGTGTTTTCATTTAGTTATGATTGTGGGTTTATGAAAATTAAGTTTGTGACTACTGGTCGGTCTGCAGCATTATGAAAATCTCTTCCGTACACACCGGCGGCCCACGCCGAAGTGATAGTGTTCAGATTTAATTCAGCATTTTAGGTCCTTCCCTATCGTTATAAAACCATCGTAATATAAAAACGAATGTAAAAACCATTGTAATGTAAAACCATGGCAAACGAAGACTGTGTTGAACTACCCGGCTGGGACCTGCGTGAGGGCTGCCTTAATTGCTTGGTAGTTGTTGTACCCTCACTTGATTTGGTTTACCGAAGCCGGACGTTCAACCAATTTACATGGTCGTCACGGTGCATCTCACTGCGTAAGTTCTTTTCAATCGTAATGGCAACGCTAAGTACTTCAGCAAAGATCGCAGCCAAGTCGCTTTCGAAGAACTTACGCTGCGTGCTGTACAGCTAAGACCGCGTGAAATGGCTGAAAATCTGCTCCCATGTGATTCAATGTCTCGCATTTTCCCCTCGATTATTGGACCGTGACTGGACCGAAAAGTAGTTACGATTACTTTGAATGCAATTCCCTCGAATGCAATTACCTGTTCCCGGAATTCAAGGAATCGTTTCAAAAAACAAACAGGGACTTGCATGCGTATTTTTTCGAGCATTGTCCGTTACAGTTTATATAGGTTTTGCACACTTCTAGTTCATTCATTCTCTCTTCAAACCAAATTCCCCTCCTGAACAAGTTTCGTTCGCTTGTTTTTTTTCGGGGAGGGGGTTGCACGGGCTCTTCTTTTCTTTTTTATTGGCTTATTTCCTTGTTTCATCACTTTTTATTCCCTTAATGTTTTATTTTACTAATTTACGTTTGTATCCTCCATGTGCCACTTTACAATTCATGAATAATTTTGAAAGGACATACAATTTGATCAAAGAACTGCAATAAGTATTGAAGTATTCCAAAGTCTATACAAGCTCTAAGGTAACCAAAAATTGCGTGCTCATTTTACATTAGAAAAATTAACCCTATAAGCCCTAATATTAGAACAACAAATTAAGTCAATGTATAGTTTTTATTACCCATCAAAACAAAGATGATTTTTCGAATATATTGAATACAAATTTAATTGTGAAGTTTGAAAAAGAGTTTAATCTAAGTGCTTTCCATTATTACTGCAAAAGTGAGTTCCTTTCATCTGAAACACGTGGCCTGCCTGGGGCAGATGTAACCATGTAATTGATGCCAGAAACAGAGATGCGAACTTTAGGTAAGCCATGGCCAATTTTGCAGTTTTCTGGCTCAGAATTTAAGCGAGAATAGCTTCAGGTAGACGGCAGAATTGTTTGATCAGGAAGGAGCCGTCACAGTTGCAAGTGTATTGAGAAACATGCCTGTAATCTGCTTTTTCAGAACAAAATACTTGGCTTTATGTTTATTCTACGTTTTTCTGGTGGACTAAACACTCAAAGAATAATTTACTAATAGAGTGCATTGGTACAACAAGGGTTAGCAGAAATTTTCATGCTGTTTGAGTTTACATGTGTACTGTGTGATGGGTTAGAGAAAAACTAAAAAATTTCCCCTTCGACGTTCATCTCAATTTTTGACATCCTGTTCATTACAGCTAACTAATTTTCCTGCTGTTCATACGCTGGGTTCATACGATGTCTTTGGGCTCACACACTGACGGTGCGCTCACGCGTGCAATGCATGCTCACAGGTTGACTATGGGTTTATGCGCTGACAACGGGCTCACACGATGAAGGCAGGCTGACGACATGGTAAGAGCTGCAGAGCTTATTTTTTTCAGCTGTCATTGCCTCGACACAGTCCGAAACTTCCCTTCTCCATTGTTCACAATCCTCAAAAAAGTCTGAAGCCATCAGTTTTCCGAAACCTTCAGCAATGTCCAAAGCCTAACACAATATGCAAAGTCCTCTGTGGCGTTCAAAACCCGAAAAAATATTTGAAATCCTCAGAAATGTTCGCAATCCTTAGATATGTTCGATACCCACAGCTATATCAAAATTTCTGAACATCTTAAAACCCCCAGCATTGGCAGAAATCGCTGGTAAAAGCTTAGTCAGAGTACGGTTTTTTAGAATACTGCTTCAGGCCAAAAATCCTCAGCAACAAAAGAAAAGTTATTCGGATACATTTTTTTCCAAACTACATCGACAACAATTACAATGAATGAATTCCGAAAGGAAGAATATTAAATCATTTGGATAGCATGTGACGTGCACATTTGCTGTAAACATAGAAAAGTTTCTAAATGAGAAAACATAATGCATAACGACCTCAAAAAACGCAGAATGATTTTGTGCTTTCGCTCTCATTCTTTGTCCTCAGCCTTACGAGCGCTACTTCGCACAAGAAATAGCTCAATAAATACTCACACCTTCAAATAATGCACATAAATGCGTGGGAGCTGTTTGGTAATATCGGCGAGCGAAAGTTATGCAAAATTAATCATAGATTCCGTATATCCATCCCCGACCAGGTAATAATACGCTAACTTTCGTGTCTCCGCAACCTGTCTTCCAAGGGGAATAAACTTGAGCTGCGACTTTGGTGTTACAGAAATCTTGGACATGAGTCACATGGTTATTTAATTGTCACATTCACAGTGCTGGAAATAAACGTTGCTACCTCTGCATTCACAATTAGAGCAATAATTTGAAGCGACGCATCGAAGTATGATCAGAAAACCAAAGAAAAAATGAACATGTTTGCTCGCAAACGTTCTGAAATTTCTGAAACATACGAAATCGAAAATTTTAAGCAATAGCCATAAGGAGAAAAAAGTATTTAAGTTAAACTTGAAAAATTATCGCCCACCATAACTTCCCTTTCAAATCAGTACATTTACATGTATACTTATTGAATCATTCATAAAACTATTAAAATTTTGGAACGATATTCAGTATCAGCAAACTTTGAGTGTGATATAAATGGAACCTGCGGGTAAAAATTAATAGAAACTTGAAAATAAGGAGGACTGGTTCATCCCTCTTATTAAAAAGTGTATAAAAATCAAGAACTTTGAAATTATGAAAGGCAACGGTCAAGCTGAGCATGCCGTGAGGAATGCTGCGGCGAATGAACTGTTAGAGAGCTCTGCTCCTAACATTCCATTGCAGACACCAAAGACACTTGAAAAATTGTCGCACCCACTGCCCATGCTCGCACCCACTGCTTTTGTCGCTCCTTCCGACAAAAAAATGCAGCAATCGTAAAATTATCCGCATAAAACACGTGCTCGTATTTTACACATAGGTCTCATTAAAATAATGATTTACATGAATTAAAATTAAATATGGCTGCTTAATTTTAATAAAAACTCAATAATTGTGCAAATGATAAAATAAGTGAGCATGTGACAATTTTTTTGAATGAGGTTACTTAGTACAAGTTGCAAAGTGTACTCATTTGAGAAGATTTTTGTTTTGTACTTCTCCGCCTCGTATTCTCGTTTTGTCTTTAGCGTACTTTTCCATCACTGGTGACACAATAAGAAAGTCCCGGTGCGCCTGCGAGCACAAAGGTTTATTTTTTTATTTTCACACTGCATGCGAGATTTCAATCAACAAATTGGTTCTTTAGAACTTCACGTCGAAACCATCAATGTTCACATGCACTTCAAATTCTTAATAAATGATCTGGAATCATGATGATTTAGACAGCAACATTCTTTCAAATTAATGAAATTACAGCACGACAATATTATTTATCATTTAATTTTGATATTTCAGTCGTAAACTGAAATGATGCTTGAAAAAAATACATGTTATTAGCCTGCAATTTAATGGTAAAGCTATAATTTCAGTATTCGAATGTCGCAGTGGTATGTTAAATAAGCGAATTTATAAGTTTGAAGAATTAATGAGCACAAAATTAAATTAACTATTGTGTTACACCATATAACAATCAGAAAATGTGAGGTCATTGCAAATGTGTTAATTCGACTAAATTGTGTTTGGCCGAATGGTGGTTTTAAAATATTTCAAATTCCATTCAGTACTGCCTGTCAAAACTAGACCATCATTGCTCTAAATCTTGTAGATATGTTGTGATCTTATCACAACGTAAGGATCTTCAGAACGAGGGACGCCTCTATATGTTCAGGATGATCCAAAGCAGCCGAGGAGAGACGTCGTGTGCTTCGAGAAACGGTTATCAGACTTCGCGAATCGTTCTAAGTAGTTATTCTTCTTCCCCTTTATATCTCCTCTACGTCGACTCCGAGATCGCGGAAGAAGCAAAGACATCAACGGACTGAAGGAGCTGCCGAATACCGACACAAGAGAGATTCTTCACTGTTATTTCTGTCATTATTCAATAGCCCATGTTAATTAGATCATTTGTGCGGTTAGCGAGAATTAATGTTTCCCTTTGCTTATATAATTCGATACGCTAAAGTCGTGCATAATCGCTTGATTGAGGAATAATCTGTATTGAGATTACAATGTAAGCTACCGCTTTGAGAAGGGCGTGACGCTGAACGACCGAGAGGGTAAGCTCCCAGCGCAAGAGTCAGTATGCCCGTGACCACCTCAAGAGAGAGAACTGTATCGCTCCTTGAGCGCCTGCCCTTTAGGGGCTAGGCATTGCTTCTCCTTTGAAATGTGTACTACTAGTGATTCCGAATACCTGTTAAATAAAAGTAACTGATAAATGTCACGGCGCATACACACGATATAGCCATCTTCCGGAATCTGTAATTAAGATAAGTCCACCATGTCATAAGCCCCTTAGGTAACATCCTCATTGCCTCCCTTCTGGGCGTAGGATTATCGATATTATGCCTTAAGCATTCATTTATATCGTCATGCCTTCAGCATACCTTACGTTTTGTCTTCAATATCAATCGAAGTGTAATTTAGTGCGTTAGACTTTCTTTACTTTAGAATGATAATCTTTTGTGGCGAGATTAGGGAATAAATGTCGATGTGCGATTGTGTATAATTTCCTGCTGGTTAGGAAGATGAGTTATCATGATCTGTGGAGAGATACTCCACGCTACCAATTTATATCAATTTCTACCATTCACATTAATTCGATACTTGCTCACTAATTAAATTTATGGACATTGAAAAGTCCCACTTTATCTATGTTAACCTAAAATAAAAGAAAGTGATTAATAAATCACGACCAGCAAAAGAGAGCCATTTATACGAAAAAGATGAAAAGAGAATAAAGAGTGACATACGAGAAGGCTCCATAACAGATACCTCAGCTGAAATGTCCGCATTTTCGTAAGTCACAAGTGCGCCGATATTAGGTCATTTTTGCTCCTCAAGACGCTTATGTTCGTAAGAGCATTTTATTTAGCTCCATTACTGAGCTCGTAACATTATGAACTGTCATATGCCTCACAAGACAATATGCGCACTTCCGGCTTGATTGTACTTGAGCTGTGAGCGAATTTTCTCGCTAAAAGTATTTAGCAGAATCTTGGTAAACCACTTGAAGCATTATTGCAGGCCGAGCCTATCTACCTTGAGGGATTTTTTTCCTCAGTCCGCTATTGTTCTCGGCCAGTATTGGACAAGGGAGCTTTATTACCAGCCCGGCTGCACCACGCTTGCTCCCCGTGCCCTTTAAGCTCACAGAGAACTGACCTTTGCACCGCTTAGGTCCAAGATGCAAGATCAGCTGCTTCTATACATCATACATCAACAAAGACAAATGCTGCGCGTCAGAGCAAGCAGTACGCACAAGAATCGGAGAGCCAGACTGAGAGAGCCATTGATAAAATACTAAGACCCAAAATACCTTATCTCTAACTACATGTTCTTTAATTCGTAGTGAAGCTGTCTGGGATTTTTGAGATGTTTATCGTGTCGGGTAACTGATTTTCTGTAACACAAGATTGAAATCTTGCAACCTCTTTCTTTCCAGCAGTTATCAAATATATAAGTTGAAATGTGCCTCACAACCTTTAAAGCACTCCTACAGTTTATAGAGAGCACTTTTCTATAACATTGAGCACTTTCTATTCTACGGTAGTATAAGTATATAGTATTTCAAACTTTAGCGAAGTGGGGGAAACTCTCTTTATTGCTTATATTCTTCGAGATGAAAAATTTTAGTGGCTAGATACGACGATGAATCACCTTTTAAACAATTCATTCAAGTAAAAATGAACATTCGAGCGATAAAACATGAATGGAAACTTAACCTAAAACGGTAGCAGACCTGTAACGAATTTCTAACAGGCAAGCGCACGTCCAGCAATATTATCAGTCGAATGACCTCAAACCCACAATAAAACAACACGAAACATTTTGATTCGTTCATTCCTCAACATATACCGAGCATGCTTCCCAATATTTCGCGATACTCATCAGCCTTTCAGAGTACGTCATTTTGGAAAGCAACGGCGGTCTTCCAAGCGACCTCAGTGTCTCCAGCGGGTACACTTCACGGCCGCCTGATCCATCATCCGGTGAGGCATCGGCCACTCCAGCCTGTCCCGACCCGGCACTGCCGCCGCTCAAGTGCCGCCGCCGTCTCAAATGCGTCGCGTTGTGGGGAAAAATTTACCAGGTGGCATCGTGGTCTGAACTGCACCGAGTGGTGTGGTGGTCTGAACTGCACCGAGTGGTGTGGTGGTCTGAATTGCACCGAGTGGTGTGGTGGTCTGAACTGCACCGAGTGGCATCGTGGTCTTAACTGCACCGAGTGGTGTGGTGGTCTGAACTGCACCGAGTGGTGTTGTGGTCTGAACTGCACCGAGTGGCATCGTGGTCTGAACTGCACCGAGTGGTGTGGTGGTCTGAAATGCACCGAGGGGTGTGGTTGTCTGAACTGCACCGAGTGCTGTGGTGGTCTAAACTGCACCGAGTGGTGTGGTGGTCTGAACTGCACCGAGTGGCATCGTGGTCTGAACTGCACCAAGTGGTGTGGTGGTCTGAACTGCACCGAGTGGTGTGGTGGTCTGAACTGCACCGAGTGGTGTGGTGGTCTGAACCGAGTGGTGTGGTGGTCTGAACTGCACCAAGTGGTGTGGTGGTCTGAACTGCACCGAGTGGTGTGGTGGTCTGAACTGCACCGAGTGGTGTGGTGGCCTGAACCGAGTGGTGTGGTGGTCTGAACTGCACCAAGTGGTGTGGTGGTCTGAACTGCACCGAGTGGTGTAGTGGTCTGAACTGCACCGAGTGGTGTGGTGGTCTGAACTGCACCGAGTGGTGTGGTGGTCTGAACCGAGTGGTGTGGTGGTCTGAAACGCACCGAGTGGCATCGAGGTCTGAACTGCACCGAGTGGTGTGGTGGTCTGAACTGAGTGGTCGAGTGGTGTGGTGGTGTGGTGGTCTGAACCGACTGGTGTGGTGGTCTGCAAAACATACTGCACCGAGGGGTGCAGTATGTTTTTGTAACTGCAAGAAAGTTGTCGGGGAGAGTTGTAATAACCAACTGCATCGAATTCACCTCTGATAAAAATCAAACACAAACAAGATGAACAAATAATAAACAAATACTATTTACGTGAAGCTTTTCAATTGCATCATCATTCACCATCCCATTTCTTGTAAATATGAAGTGACTACCGTATTTTCACAGAGAGAATAATACACAACAAACTGCAGTATTAAAACTCTTCAGACATTTCGAAACACTTCAGCTCGGAACTTTCCTGATAAAATTAGCAATCCACTACAGAAGTATCTGAAAATTATAGTCTCGCTTAACTGAGATTTAACGATGAAGTTTCAAAGTATTATTGAAACTTTGTACTTCATTTAAAATTGACTTCACAAACGTTTGCATGTTTTTGCGCGTGCGAGAAATTTTATTTTCCTCGCCCAATAAGAAGCTGTTCGGTGAACAGAACGTGGATTCGAGTAAGCTGTTCTTCTGTGAATGTCGCGAAATATGTGCAGGCATTCATGTAGAGCGCAGCTAATCCTGTACCTTCACAGCAACTGGTGGTATTCATAGGTTTGCCGACGACCTGCGTTTTCCCAGGCTGTGAAAACGTTCCAAGACCTTGCGTTAGTCAGAGCGAGCAACGACAAGGTCACTTTGGAGCTTGGGTGCCTTAGAATAATAACTGTAGCACTCAATGGTTTAGTTATTACTTTTAAAAGTATTTTTAGTGTATTTTGGGTTCAATACGCCGCGCAGTGATTTCGCGGCTGAGAGTGTCTATCTACTGAAGATTATACTGGTGAGAGTATAGAAGCGAAAGGCAATAGGAGCAAACAGAAAATATTTTAACTTGTTCATAACTATCATTGGAAACAATTTCTTAGTTTTATAACATTCAAATAGAAAACACTTTTCCAATGGTAAGAAATCGCACAAACGTGTGGTGAATGAAAAAAGAAAACCTCACCAGTTTTATGCAGGCATTGTAAACAGAAATTTCCACAACACATACCAAAAAATATGTAGACATTCGTGTATAGGATGTAATTAGATCATTTTAGACATGAGATGAAATTTCTGTCAAGTAGTGTTTTATCTCCTACACTTGCTGAGACACAACTGAGGTACGAAATATACAATTCGATGTAAAGACTGTTAGGGCTGCCAGGTTTCTTGCTGTGAGGATGTTTTATCTCTCAACATTTATCCCAAATTGAAATTACATATACTCTATAAACATGAAATATTCATTCAGTATTTTAAGAAAATGCTATCGTATTAAACCAAGGAAAATGGTTTCAGTACGCATGTTTTTTTCAGCTGAAAATAACGTATGAAAGCGTTTTGCACACAGAGATACGTGACTATTATCACTTCTTTGCTTTTGCAAAGAAGTGTGTTAATTCAGCTCAGTTTCAGAATTTCTAAGGAGGCCATAAAATGCTACAGCTCTAAAATTTTAGATCCTAAATGGCGCAAAAGGTTGATAAATAACAGTGCTTAGAAACGAAAATTCAATATTTAAATTATATTATGAGTATAAAAACAAAATATGGAGGAGCAAAGTTAAAATAAAGTAAGCTGTTTTCATTGAGAATCATTATACAAAAATAAAGTGCAAGTTCAAAATATATGAAAACGAAGGTCTTTACGTTAGGTATATTTACTATAATAGATAAACAAACAACAAGCAAACATCGGCATCTTTGGGATGCTTTATTTCCAATCAAGCCTGATACAAATGATCTTAAGCATTGGTTTTTCAAATGTCTTATAACTAACACTATATATAGGACACCATGACGGTTCCCCCGTAAAGCCGGTACCCATTTCCGACACCTGGGTCGAGTGGGGTATTGTGCTTGAGCTTTCCCTTATACCCAACGGGGAAAATCGTAGCGCCAGCGCCGGGATACGAACCCGCGACTCCAACATACAAGTCCGATCCCTTAACCGCTGTGCCACCGCGAGCACTAGCACTCTAGATAGTATAAAACCATGTTAGAAGTTGATCAACTGAGTACAAGAGAGAAAAAAGTGTATACTATCCGTATCTTAGTTAACTTACTTCAAATATAGAAGCAACTCATAAACTCTGGCAACAAAAATACCGGTGACAAAGCTAGCTTAAAAATTATGATTGTATTTGGAAACGTCTGGAAAGGCCCAACCTTCACTATCATTGACACACGAGTATCTCGTACACTTATTAAATAGCAGACATTGTTGAAGGACAAAGAGTCGATATCTTTGATTGCGAAGTTCAGCTCGAGCCACGTTACTCTCACCGTGAGGCGACGTTTCCAAATGACAATCTCGATAACTTTGAACCACAACAAACGCAATTACTTTTCCGAATACTAATCTAAATAGTTCTCAAGGCACTATAATAATCACCACTCCCCAGCACAACTGCAATCACTTTCTATTACTTCAATAGCAGATACTTTCCGACTCTACAATCGTAAATCTTCTTCGGTACACACTCGCAATCACTGCAAAGCAACACAACAATCGGATATTCTCTATTGCTACAAACGCAGCTGGTCTCGTGTAAAACAATATCAATCACTATGGAGCTCTACAAGAGCAACTATTCTCCAGTGAAAAAACCACCCTGGGGCTTAAGAATCAAGATCGTCTTCCGATATAGCTATCGCAATCAGAATTTTGGCATAAAAATCAAGATCACTCATCAACACAACCATCACAATCACTTCCCTGCACAGACAACTTTCTGGGAATCTGAAAGCCTCCATTCCCGATCTAACTCAACCCAGTCTTTAAGTAACCCATTATGACGATATAATAATCTGCGCATACCTTAACTCAGACTTGTTAACAGAGAAATTTTTTTTGTAAATGCGAATTTCCTTACAATGATCCAATTAAAATCCCGTTCTCCAATAAGTAAACCAACTAGAATTTACCCTGACTCTTCCTCACCAATTAATTATACGATTCCTAATGTATTTAACTACTATTTTTCACTGAAATATTGACTTTTGACGTACTAAGTCATTTCCCTGGATTCGTAATAATAATAATGATTTTCATGAACAAAATTCAACTTCAATCGGGACCTTTGCGTCCCGCCCCGTAAATTTCTTAACCCTCAACGATGTGAATGGTACTCTATCGGGAACCGAGCTGAATCAAATTTTGAATGAAACAGACATGGAAATGCCATAACTGACCTGAAAAACATTTTTCAAAACTCATCCACTTTGATAATATCCCGTGTAGTCAAGGCAAAAGACTTTCAAAAGCCCTGGATAACCAGAGAAATTATTTCACAAGACAAACGATAAGCTTACTTGATTTTGAAAAAATTATTTTTTAAATGTATTTAAGATTCAGGAATTAGGTTGCAAGTTAAATTAGAACATCTAGAAGAAGATTTCCCTCTGAAAAGCTCCTCCAGCGCATAAACGATGAGTAAAGATAAGGCGCCTCATGAATTCTGCTTCCAGACTGAAAAGAATCTTTAAATACGGCAAAAATTATTTTACATGGAGCTGTATTCTATCATAGAGCAGACTACATCGTAGGTATATTCAATAATTGCTTTATAAATACATGGAAAAATGTCATTGAAAAAATTAAAAACTGTTCACCAGCCAAGTACGCTACTTGCAGACTTTAACTCAAATCACCCTTTCTGTATTTTTCTAATAAACGCTTCACAGGCTTTCAACAGCATCAAAGTGCTGTCAAAATCCCGAAAGAAACGTATATTTTCAATTAAAGTTCTTTAATACGTAGCTCCACTGGGTTCGCAGATTTTTCCGAGCTTATAAGCAAATCCTATAATTATGGCACCATTCATAAGTGATTAAAATCTGCAAGAGTATGTGCGATTTTTCAGATCGATGACGATGACAAAACATTCATCAATAACTATCGGGCAATTCCTACACTACCGAATTGTTTTAAAACTTTTTAAATAAGTGTGTAATAAAGTATAACAGTGTTAAATACTTATGGGTGTATCAAGTTCTTCATGAATGGTAGAGTGAAATTCATTTCCCTTTGATGAATAATTCGGCTTTCAATCCCAAAAATCAACGACTTAAATCGTTCTAAATCATTTATAATTTTGTTATTCTAACAATGATGAAAGAAACTAGTACTCCCTTTTTTCCGGACATTGAAAAGTGTTCCACTAGAAAGATCACAACATACTTTTGCCTAAGCTATCTGCTATGACATAAGCAGCCTTCTTCACGAAAGGTTCATATCCTACCTCTCAAACCGTAAATTATACTTAATAATTGATAACTTCACTTCAGAGCTACAAAACATAACCAATAGGGTTGCTCAAGGATAAATTCTCTGGCCTCTTCTATTCCATATTTTTATGAACGATGTCGCGAAATCAACACCTCCCTGGAAATTTACATGGTCTGCGTATTCATGAAAGCTCATAATCAGTAAGTTACCTCACCAAAAACATGGGAAAGATTGTAAACGAAATAAGTCAGGCGTTAAATAATTTCCGATCTGGCTAGTAACGAATAAAATCAGTATAAATGTCTATAAGATAAATATATAATATCTTCCTGCAAGAAAAAACCCTGCTTCCAAGCATTATAATCAGGGGAGAAATTCATGAGACTGACAGCTGCAAATTTCTGGGGATGACACTAAACGAAAATTTGACCTCCGCGAATCATATTAAACACATAATATGATTTCTCATTTCACTCATTTTTTTCTATTTACGAAGAGTTCATTTAACCAACCAAGGACAATTGAGAATCATAATTCAAACGGCTTATCAGCCCACTGAATATGTACACATTACATTGAATTTATTGGAAAATACTGACCTCATGTTTTCAAACTCTTTAAAACCAAATTTCAGCATTTGGAGGAGGGCGAATTTGAACAAGTAGAAGCAACAATAGTCGCATACACAGAAGCACATTGCACGTGTCTCGTACCTCAAGCTGTATTCTACTTAGTTAATGACTGAGTTTTTAATGAGGCACTTAACTTGAGGCCCTGAATGATATATAATTCGATCGCAGTTGCGGTCCTCAAAAAGTCATTGCCCTCTTCACTGCCATCTAAGACTGTAACTAATTTCCGAAGCTCTTTGTCAAAGTTTCTCGTGCAGAATTCACGACATCGTAGTGCCGCCAATTAGGAACTTGCAAAATTCTCCCTCATCGTCAATTTGCGATGAGTCGTCACAATTTAACGGGATCAAAACTCCTACATTTAAGAGTAACGTCAATTTCAACCCAAGAGCACGACAGCACTTCGTTCTATTGTCATTCAAATAATCACATCAAAACGAAAAAGTTTGTTGACATCAGAGAGGGTCTCTCGAGCTTTCATTAGAATCGGATCGTGCAATGTGGAACTTCTAGTGAAATACTTGAGAGCGTCTAAGGTTTTTTAATTACACTTGAAGAGCTTTTCATCCTCGTGTCTTCTTCACAAAAGCGCAAGGAACAATATTACAGACACTGACTTCAAACAACCATTTCACCTCTAACAGATTCGTAGAATTTGTTTCAACTAAATGAAGCGAGCTATTATTTTCATGGCGTTCTGGGCTTTCAGCGAATTTCAGACGTGTATATTTGGTTTGGGGAAAAATAGTTAAAATTCTTTTGTTGACGCAAAATCATCCCAAGGCATATTTCCGAAGAATTTCTTCCATGGCTCCCAAACAATATGTTTATATATAGACTTTTAAGAGGAACTTCCCTCACGACTCCAGAGCAAAATACATATTCAAGCCTGTAAATATGTGACACAGTACGTCACAAGGTACATATGACACATTAACGCAAGCCGTTACTCGTCGGTGATCTATACGTACCAAAGTGTTCAAATTGCCAGGAATTTTGTAAGAGAAAACGCCTTCAAAATCCTTCAATTTAACTAATGTCTTGAGATAACGGAAAGTAAGGGGAAGATGAAATAGAATGTAATCAGGCTCTAGACCCCATCTAAATCAATTGATAGTTCCAAGTCAGACTGAAATCAGACATCATACCAATGAGTTTGTAAATTTAAGGCTAAAAAGAATAGTGCTGCTACTAACATTTATTAAAGCACGTTGCTGTAGCAACAAGGGTTCACTGCATGTAGGCATCAAGAAATAATTCATGTCCGAAAGGCTTTTAAAATATTCGTCTGGTATAAATCCTTGTGCAGCCCCTGCGTAAAGTACATGCCATCATATTTTCATGAATTCTACAAGTTGAAGATGATCGATAACTCTATTCTATAAAAATATGGGCCCAATTTCTTTTCTCTCCCTTGCTAATTGCTACTGTTTGCTGACTCTCAATTCCCACAACACGAGCAAGCAATGGGCTTTACGAACTAGGGATCTGATTTTCACTCACAGCAGCTTGCATGCCAGCACTCTTGTCCTCCAGGAATGCTAACATAGAGTCCACAAGTGAAGGCAAATAAAGCGTATAATCTTAAGTGAGATATAAACCTGAGCCACCTAGCAAGCATACCCATTGTCGATGGCATGAAATATTTCATTTATATTGCGGGAATACTCGTTTTAGAAGTTTCTGCCATTTTAAAGTCTTTCAGAGGACTCTATGGCTTGAACATATACGATAGCTGGAATAGAGGGTACGAAAGTATGACGTACTTTTAAAATAAGAAACATTGGAAGTTAATATTTTCTTCTGTACGCCAAAAAAACATTGCAAGCTGACAAATGATGCTTGACAAATCTAAGGATTCATAGATCACCACAAAAAAATCAGAGATGAATTGTAGACAATTGTAAGCACAGTGCCTTATCTTCGCAAGAATATTATTGACTTATCATATTGTGACGTTTAGCAGTTTAATGTATAATGGTGAATCAAGTTACTCTACATGAATGAACAGCGAGCAACATGCAACTTTGATCGTTTTACAGCAATCTAAAAAAAGGTTAAAAATGTTCATTTCATTCGCTTTAATGCGGTTTAATTTTATGAAGGCGTTTTCGTTCAACCCAATTCTATTGGATTAAGGAGAGTATTTACGGGTCATAGATTTTAAAAACGCTGTCGAATATCATTCTTTTTTGCACAAAATGGTCATGAAGAAAAGTGTAGTCAAAAAACTTACAAGTTATTTTTCAACAACTTTGAAAATTTTCAGTTTAAATTGCATCACAAAATACTAATAAATTTGAAAAAATCATCATTATTAATATTGAACTGAAAATTTTTTGATAGGTTTATTTTCCGAAGAAACTTCCACGGGCAAAAATTGATGACGAGCCTAGGAAGTAATTTTCACTCATGCCTGTTCAGACTATTCAAACAAAACAAACAAACATCGGCATCTTTGGAATGCTTTATTTCCAATCAAGCCTATACATATGATCTTGAGCATTGGTTTTTCAAATGTCTTATAACTAACACTATATATAGGACACCATGACGGTTCCCCCGTAAAGCCGGTACCCATTTCCGACACCTGGGTTGATTGGGGTATTGTGCTTGAGCTTTCCCTTATACCCAACTGGGAAAATCGCCGCGCCAGCGCCGGGATACGAACCCTCGTCTCCAACATACAAGGCCGATATTAACTCAGAATAGTCCCAAGAAAAACTTTAGCCCGCAGTTAAAATAGGAACTTCATCCACAACTCTGACTCTGACATCGCTCCATCTCTGTACATCATTACTTTTTTTAACACAAGATAACCAACTCGCCCACGCAATAATGAAATTGAATTTTTCCCTTAAAAGGCTGCACATCTTTCTATTTAATTTGCGTAAAACTTTGATCTTCAGTCTAACGCAAAAAACTTGAGACATCAAAAGCCACTTCAGTCTCTAATTCGTCGACGGCATTGGCTGCACTCCTCTGTTGAGCAAACTAAACACATGGTTACTTTAATTTGCCTCTTTTCTGTCGCGGGGTAACAAAAAGTTGTCACTAGAGTTCCTTAATTGCTGAAACATTCTGGTCTTACACGAGCACGCAAGTGATCTTCCAGTGGCTAATATTACGCTCTGACACTAGTTTTAGGGTAGTTTCACAGGGTATAGGAGTAGATTCCCTCGAAGTTCCTTTAACGCTCAAGTACGACGAAACGTTGAAGTCTTGCTCATCAAGGAACAATTTTTGACAATCGCTTTCAAATATTTTATAGCTGCGAACAAGATGATCAGTTTTCATTCGTGAGCAGTTTACATTTGTTTTTCAAACATTATACAAATATTTAATCAAAATGATTGAGGGTTTTCTTAGCCATGTACACTGGAACTATTGTCCTGCGACAATTGATGAAAATGAGTTGGAGACAAAAATGCACAACAGTAACATTAATTAACCCTAGCTTCGTAGTATGTAGTCTCAGAACATGTATGCTTTTTACTGTAAAAAACTCTTTTCTTAGTTTAAAATCATTAATTGGGGATTTTGCAGTATTTTAAACAAGGTACTCTGATTTTGTTGCTGTGGACACGATACTTGTAACACCTTTCCGCTTAGTGTTGCTTATGAGCACAACTGGGAATGAGGGATGAGATTGATGAATATCTTTAAAACCAACAAATCACGAGAATTGGAACCTGAACAATGAACTAATTTTAGAACAAGCAAATGAAAATAAAAGTCTGAACGGAAGAGGTCAAGTGAGTCAGGAGCCGGAAATTCAAAGTGAAATTCGCCGTAAAGTAGAGCCTCAAAGCCGGTTTATATTCGTGGATTGGAGGCTGAGACCGGGTGTTTACGCAGATCCGGGATTTGTGGCCGAGGGATATTTGCCCGACATCCGTTTCACGGACGCACGTCCGGACAGATTGATATTTGACTGACGGACATTAGGTCGAAAAGGCGCCTGAATACCGAGCGATTTCCTCGATGGACGGTGCGCATGCAGAACGGACATTTACGGGAACAAACTGCATGCATTTCACAAGCTGTTTCTTTTCAACGTGTGACCGTTGTTCTTCATCAATCGTAGTTTAAATCAATTTTAAGTAGACATTCTAGTTAATTGAATCTCAATGCAAATAAGTTTTTTTTCAATTAAATATTTCTCATGAAAATTTCATAAGGCTTTTGCCCAATATAATGTTTTCAGAGCTAAATGAACAAACATCCACTGCTTTTGAAAGGCATTCCAAAAAATTGTTTTTAAATTTTTAAAGCGGTGTGTAATTTCCGTAAGCGCGGTCTTGATATTTAGCGATTTAGGTTCCGAGAAATTTTAGGGAGGCACAATAGCATAAATGAAAACATGTATAAAGAAAGCTAAGAATGAGTGGTGTAATTGATTTCTGGATAATCTTGGTTTGGAAATAGAAAGACGAACCTGAATCACTGTGTACGGTGATGCTATAGTTCGGATATTTTAGTACAGCCCACACAATATCTGACCACCAAAATAAAGAATCTTTGGAAATCTTTGCGAATGATTCGCAATTGCATGAATATGATTCTGCTGTGAGATTACGAACTGCTTGCTGTTGATAAGTTTTTACCAGTTCAACTCTTATTCGTCTGACTTAATCATTAAATCAATCACTTTAAGATATAATTATGGCATATTCCACTACAGCGATTATTAGTTGGATTTTCAGCACTGAAGATGAAGTATGCAAAGTTTCATAACCTACCACTAGCGACAACATGGCGTCATCTAACCAAAACTTATCAAGATCACGCAGCTCTGCAACAACAGACCACCAGCATCCCGACCTCTTCTTCTACAGCAACTAATTACAAATATTATCACTCTCATACGTATGGAATCACCCACTACGAATCATCGTTGTGAGCCACCATCAGAAATTTAGAATCTCATACTACGAACCATCATTGTGCATCACCATCATAAATTTGGATTTGCCTATGGAATCGCATCCCACAAATCATCATTTTGAAATCGTCAGCCCATCTTTTGCATCTTCACCATAAGCGGTTGACATTATTTACTGAAAATTTAATTTTGATAATCAGTAGCAGTTCACCAAATCATTCAGCAAAAAAATCTACTTCAAAAGCAGTTAATCCGTTATTTCTTCAGGGATGTAACGGAAGTTATTGCTCACAGTTAACGTTATGTTTTACCACTGCAACAACAAACATTCAGTGGTTTCTCTAAAACTGCCAATAAAAATACAAAAATACACCAATATTTTGAAATGATTCTTCTTGGTCCTCTTCGAAGTTTTGGAAAACCAACGAGTATATTTTTCTAAAGTTTACTGTAAAAAAGTATTACAAAGTTATATATGTCCGAAAAATTTGGAGTAGCGGAAGCAGAAATATGGACCAGACGATCTACATTTCATTCAATTTTCCCTCTCTATTTCATCACGTCTTTCTTTCAAGAGATGCATTTCTCCTTCGTAAAAATTAGCTGCTCGAATTTTACTTCAGATAGGATGACCTTTCGGCCCCCAATATAGTCTTCCTCTGAACGTTCTGAACCTGAGTTAGCTTGTAAACGAAGGACTTCTGTATTAAATATAGCAATAAAAACCACCAAAAAAAGAATTTTCACGGGCGTGGCACATGCACGTGTTGGTCGATGCTGGCTGCTAATTGGACACCTTCCCCCCTTCCCAACCCCATTTTTCTCACTTACGATCCTCAGATAGTTCTGAAAATTTGACAGCTGGTGAAGTAAGCATATCGCTAGCGAATAAAGCTATAAAAAGAAAACCAGGACTTCTCCGGATTCTGAGTAGACGTCTCCTTTGAGTTAACAGAAGGGAAATAAAACGGAAGTCAATGAGTCCATCGACGATTTTTGAATTCAACTGTAAGCTTAATTCGGTAATGTCAGTGTTAATTTTACCAATAAATGAGTAATAGATTAACATTCACTGCTAAGCTATTGTCATCATACACTTGAAATCACCTGCTACGAAACATCACTGAGTATCGCCAGCACACACTTTGAATCACCTATCACAAATAATCACGTGCATCCCCATCATACTCTTGGAATCAGCTATATCAAATTAGCTTTATGTATCACCATCACACATTTCGAATCAGCTACCCAGAATCACTTGTGATTCGCGGAACTCCACTCTAAGCTTGGCCCCTAAGGTCAACCGTCGCAGCTCACAGCTCTGCCGTGCCACACTAGCAGTCTGCAGTTTTTTGCCCACCCCTAACAGAGAAGTCGAAGTCTTTTCTTGGAATTACTACACTTGCCCTGCAGTGCTGCGCTACAGTGCCGCAATTCAATTTCGCCCGAGTTCTTTACTTAGACTCTGCCTCGTCAGCCTAGTACATACAGTATCTGAGGCCGCTCCCAAGTCTCGCAGATTTCTCAGGTAAAAGTGTCAGCCGCTCAAGCAACTTTACGACGTGAGTGAGGAGCACGGGATATCTGTACCTGATCGCGCACTGTTCTTCCGAAAAAAAAAGTATTTATTGGTCGTCCTTTCAGGTGAGATTTCTCTCACTCTCTTCAGTTCTCAAGAAGAAACTAACGCCGCTAAGGAAAATACGCCCGAAAAATTGTCATTTCTACGGAATGCCAGCTGTCAGTTTGACAGCGAGCTCGGGAACAAATGGTCTAGACAAATCAATTTCTTTCCCGGCATTTGCTTCTACCTTTTCCCTTGACGTCACAGAATACGATCTCAGTGTAAGTTTTTTTAAGTCTAGAATGGTTCTTAAATTGCTGACGAGCTTTCCCACAAAAATGTCCCCGACTTTTTCATTTATTATATCTCCGCTTCAAATTAACATATTTGAACTGTCTTTTTCACAATATAGTAAATTTTGTTTCCTATTCGAATAATTTAAGTTTTTGAAAATCGAATAAAAAACACTTTACAACGATGGATTTACTAAAAGGGGTATAAAAACTATATGTCCTAAGAGAAGTTTTTAAAACAGTATTGATATTCTTCTTTATTTTGTACTTTCCAAAAAAAGCGAACAAACAAACATTTGAAAGAGTTACAAATCATTACCTTAAATAAAATTTAAATAAATAAAGTAATTAAATATCCTACGACATACCCTCCATTTCTCTCAAGGCAAGTATTACTTCTAGCCACCTTTGAACGAAGAGTTTTTCGGATTATTTCACCGTTTTCTTTCCGTTTTTGAAACACTATTATGGAAAACACTTAAAACTTGATACCTCTTAGAGGGTTTAAATACTTATAGTGGTATGTACGATACATCATTGTGAAGTTATTTTTAACTGTAGGTATTGAGAAATAAAGAAGAACACCAATGTTGTTTTTAAAACTTTCCCCTTTGAACAATTCGTTTTTTACCTTTTTCACTAAACCGATCTCTGTAAAATGATTATTCAACCGATTTTCAAAAACTTAAATTATTCAACAAGAAAACAAAATTTTCTACATTGTGAAAAAAATATAATTTAAATATGTTTATTTAAAGCGGAGATGTAATCAATTACAAATTCGGGGACATTTTTGTGGGGAACGTTTACCTGCGAATCAAAACGTCATTTATACCCACGAAAATTGATAATATCCGGCCTACATGTGTTATGGAACTGTGTATTAGGATGCAAAAATAAAGAATTATATTGGTGTGTTAGATTACAATTTTAAAAGTCGCATTCATTTTAAAAATATTCATAGGATTATGATAGACATTGCGCAGAACGGCCATTTCAGGGAACCAACTATTGGGAACACTTCACTTCACTTTACTGGCGGACTGTTTCTTCTCAACGCCAGGGAGCTGTTCTTCATCAGTTGTAAATTCGTTACTTCTTATGTTGACTTGCTCGTCAATCAAAAGTTATTGGAGACAAATTTTTACTTTACATAAATATTTTGCAGGGAATTGTCTAAAGACTGTAATCTAATATAATCTTATCAGAGTTAATGGAACAAACGTGAGCAAAAGAATACTAAAGAATAGAAATTCGTTTTTTTAAAGCTGCGTAGAATTTCCGTGAACACGGTCTGAATTTTTAGTGATATTGGTTACATGAAGTTTTAGGAAATCACATGGTCACAAATGATAATAGTATTAAGCAAAATACGCTCGTTGCAATTGATTTCTGGGTAATCTAGGCTTCACGTTTAGGATAAGAACCAGAATCACTGCAGTCAATGCTGTTATTTCTGATGTGTTAGTCAGCCCACACAACATCTGATTTCCGAGATTTAAAATCAATGAATATTGTTATGCGTCATCCGCAGTTACTTCAATGTGACTCTGCTGGGAAATTTTGGACTTCTTGTTTATGTTGCGTTTTTCTAATTGCAATTATTATTTCGTGTGTTTTAATCAATCAATGCGACATTTCTCATGATAAATTTAATCAATGAAAATAACACAATGTAGGCGTTATTATTCGGACTTTTGCTTCGATATGTGGGAATCGTAATATTGAACAAAAAAGAAAATTGTCTAACAGTCATTAAAAACTCAACGAACGTAATGTTTTTGAGAAATGATCATTAGAAAACAAAATCAGATTTGTGCTTACACACAAATAAATGAGAAAAGAAAATATTATTTAATTATATTATCTTTTTGAGCATTTCACATTATTATTTTTAAATGAACGCAAACTCTTTTTGTTGCGAAACTGTATGCATTGGGATTCTTGAGGGAAAGAATTCGTTAGGCGGAGCAATATGACCCTGTGGGGAAAAGTTTGAGGAACCTGGAGGCGTGTGCGCAAGGAGAAGTGGGGACTGGTGAGGGAAGACTTCTGCCCTGAGATTAACCTGAACAAAACTGGAGCCGTAATTTGGATGAGTGATAAAATGAAAAATATTTAGCTCTACAGCAATACATTTACAAAGCAACAGAAGAATGGGGTTATTAGCCTGCAACAGGGAGCTATGGCTTTGGAAATAACAAGCGCACAAGTGGAGGACCTCAAGCGCGGGATTGTGACTATTGAAAGTGAGGAGTCTGGCCTTGGAGTTACTGCTGTGTCTACCGTATGAACTTTGAACGAAGAGAGCCAAGAGTGCGCGCTTTTTGTTTAAGACATGTTCCACAAGCGACAGCCGGGGAATGTGCCAAGCAATTGGCTAATTTGTGGGCGATGTTTCGGAGTACGACAGTTGATAGAGTAGCTCGCACTTCGGGCTAAATAGCAAAAACGGGGCTAAAGTGTAGCTTTACGCTCATTGGTCCACACGAGGTGGCGAGTCGGTACGTAGCGTTTGTGTGTATGGTCTGAGGTCTGGTTGTAGTGGCGGAAGGCCGAATCACTACAGGTGTCAAACCGACAGGCTTTGCTTCAGCCCACAGTGACAATCGATCTGGTCCGTGTCATAGAGAGTAGATTGTGGCCTGATTTTGTTGAATTAGGTAATTATATTATGTTAAATGTTGTGTCTGAGCTCAACATTTCTCAAAACCACACGTATCCTATATTATTATTTTAGGGATGTTTTATTGACGTCGATGAGCAGTGACACTTTCTCGAAATTAAATCCAAACTTCAAGGTCTTTTCCTAGAGTACGTTTTTCGATTGTGATTTCAATCGTTTTTGGTTATTTTATTCATACAATTATGAGGTTTACAAAATCGGAGACGAGTTTTTTAAAGTTTTTCAAATTATAATTTAGATCGCTGTTCAGCGAACAAAATGAGGTTGTGGTCGATGATGTAAATAATGGGGCCGAAGACAGTGAGACGTTATTCTCAAATGTAAACAGCAGGCTTCAGTTACTCTGAATATATTGGCTTATTTCTTACTTTGAATTGTTACACGCTAAACAGGTGAGCGCTATTCCGGAGTTTGGAGTCTTTTAAAGTTACCTAATGGGGTCATTTTTAGACCTAATTACGCGTTATCAATCATTCCCGATCACAGCAATTTTCCAAGAAACCGTAGTCGGACTGGAGCGTTCAACATCTCTGTTGTTGGTGATAGATTCAGACCCTCAATTTGTTTGAGATGGAAAATGAAATTCGAAAACTTTCTGGGCGACAGTAGTCGAGAGACATCGTATCACAACTTAGCAATGGAGTCCTACATTTGGGGTATCATCGAACAAGTGCAGCCGTTACATGAATCCGAATTCAAACGCAGCCCAACACAATGATAGCAAGTGCTATACAGTATTTCTTCAATGCTTGATACAGGGTGTATACATTGATGACTTCCATGTTTCTTGAAACGTCCTCGACAACAGCATAGAATAACGATGAATGACTCTTGGTGGTCAGCAGAGCACAAAATCGCTATGGGTGGGAAAGTGTGGTGAGGACTTATAACAGCAGACGACTTAACATCAGCCACAGAGATGGAATAAACTGAATTTCAAGGCTATGCTACATCAATCCCGGAAATACGTCTTCATGTGATTCAACAGTGATGCACGCATGGAAGTGAACAGTAGGAAATTTATTGAAATAAAAAGTTTCATGCTTGTGAGTCAAATTATTAGAAGTTAATGACAATCGGAAGTATTTCGACTGTGTCAATGTCAATTAAGAGTGAATTAATTTGAGTGTCCATCAAAAGCCTATCACTTTGAGAACTGGTCTTGATGTAAGGCCAACAATTAACGTGTTATAACATGTAATATAAATTTCTTGCTTGTGTTTTCGTGTGTGTGTATTAGTGTTGTTAGAATTTGATAGACATGGCTCACAAAACATCATGCAGCATATTTTCTCGTCGCTTGCTTTTATTTTTTATTTCAAATGTTTCCTATTCCATTCCGTCTACCCCCCACACTTTGCAATTGTTTATTTAATATTGCTATATTTGAATTTCTTTGTTGCATTCGTGTGTACATCATTGAATAGCCGTAAATAACTGGCGTGTTTCCTATAATTAAAATAATTTAGTTTTTTTCAGCTTTTTGTCATTGCCCTCATGCTGATCAGTATAGTTACAGCGAAGGAATATCCCTCTGAATAGTATCTTCAACCTCTCTGTAAGCCTTCTTCCCTGATTTACGTCTGTCTTTGCCCTGAGGGTTCATATCCTCTATCCGATCCCTAACTCCCCTAACAAAGTAAAGCAATTCCAAGTGCCGTAACACACGTGCATGTATTTTCAGAAATCGAAGTTCTGTTGAGGTACAGGCCGATAGTCGTCCTTCCAGCCCGAACACTTCTTGGAAAATAACGTCACATACGCGGTCAGTTTAATAAATGGAACCGAAACAACAGCCAGGTGTTGTTATCACAATTCCAAACCGAGTTCATTTAGCCACCCTAAAATATGAGGGACCTATGCTTCGTTTATTCGAGAGGATGTGTCCAGAAACTAATATTGAATCTCGATTTATTGGAATCAGAGACCGACAGTCAAGCCAACTGATATTAAACATAGCTACAATTAAGTGGAGCAATTGGGGGTTAGGGGAAGATGTGGGCGAGCGGTCCCTCGTCATCGAACATGGCAGCCTAGTCACCATGGCAACGTGTGATGCACAATGCGTCGGAATTTCTGTCTGACTGTTGCCTTGATTTTAATTTTGATAGACTACCGAGAACACATTACTTCTTCCATAAGTGTGAAACACACTGCTCATCATATTCGGTTCTGTTATTCATGATTGTTTTCTCGCTGAATTTGAAAGTTGGTGTTTTTCACGTGGTTCCATGTTGCAGATTATCGGACATGCGTGAATTCTGAAGAAGCTCTTCCAAAAGCTTAAAGCCTCGAATATTCTTTATTACTCGATGAAAAACATTTCCAAAATAATTCATTGGGTAAATTAGTTATCTGACTGTGCTTTAAACATTTATTTTTTGCTCGTCGTAATACGCAAGCTCTTATTTTCTTGGCACTGTAATAATTTGAAAGAGTGGTTGTCCATCACTGTTTTCGCTTTGGAAAATATAGAATTATATACACATCGTAATAAGCACCTTCCCAATCATTTGCTCTAGTAATGACTGATAATTTACTTGACAAATACCGCTTTAGAGAAAAACACGACTTGACTAATATCTTCAACGTGCACTGCAGACACTTACTTGGAGCAGTGGTCGCAGCTCGCGGCCTTCAATTGATATCAAGCAACTGTTAAGTTCTGTTTTCAATCTCTCAGCCTCATCCAGACCTTGGGTTTCACCACCTCATGCACTCGACTGCCTCCACGAGCTAATACGTGTACTTAAGTGTTTCGCGCTTGCAAAAACTGAAGGTAAACTCCATACGACGGCGCTTGAGTTGTTCAGACTCACCAGCCGCCCCACACACTGACCCAGTATGCGTCTCGTGTGCCCTCATGGCGCGCTGCATCGACCTGACTTCGGGCTTGTAATTCTCGTGCAACTTACACTTCGCGGAAATTTCACCCGCTTTCATGAGTTACTATTTGTGTTTTTTACGTTTTGTTTTTCTTATTTTCATGTTGATGTGTGCTTCATTTTCTAATTTGGATATTTTGTTGGGTTTTCCTCATTCTTCGAGAAAAAAGTGAGTTTGAAATACGTGTTCTTTTACCGTAGAGTTATTCTGTATTTACCAAATTTTAGAATTTCATCTAAAAATACAGTGTAGTATCAGAATTCATCCTAAGCCCAAAAATTTCAAAAATAATAAATCAATTATTAAAATATCATAATTGCTAAAAAATTCATTTAATTCTTTAATTAGTGAATAGAATTGTAAATCATCTAAATAATTCAGTTGTGCTAATATACGATTTCAATAATGGTAATCGGAACTGAAGAACTTTCAATGCTGAAGAGAGGTTAAAATTAGACAAGTATTAAATAAAATTGATGCGCAATGTTGAGTGACCAGCAGCGACTTCCTTCGTTTTCTGGAGAAGGGAAAAAGATCTAATTTAATTACACTCAGAAAAATAAAATTAAAACTCGATTTCAAATAGAATGGAATTTAATTTTAAATTATACTAATATACGTAGACATGATTAATTTGAAAGACATAGAAGCTCAAACATCAAAATTCCGCCATATATGCAGAGGCCTGATATAGGGAGACTTAGAAGTCGCTGAGCTTATTCGGGCCCACAGGTAGCTATACTAAAAAGTGTACATTGTACTAGACTTACGAAACAATCTACTGTTATATCGCTTGTGGTTAGTAAATTGTTTGAGTTACTTAATTATTTGAATATTTGATATTTAATCAATGTCAATTAGGATCGTAAACCAAAATTAGAATTCTATATCGCAAGGAAAATTTCCACACGGCTTTATGAGTTCCTTAAAAGTCGGAACAGCATTCAAGAGACTGCCCCGAAAGTCAGGTCGCGCAGGGAACGCGGTCCTTCAATAGTATGACATTTATTGAGGCATGTTTCGGTGGCTACTGTGTACCCATGTGAACTTGAATTTTAACGCGCTGAACCTCCTGAACTAAGGCTGCAGTTACCAAGTGGCGTGTTGTGGCTAAAGTTGCTTGAAAATTTCTGCATCTTCTTTACGATCTACTGTGTTTGGCATGATTATTTCTTCCGTTAATTGGAGGTGGCGTACCTGTATTGATCTATTCCCATGACTTGCATGGTTATTGAGCACGTAATGTATTCTAATTCAGCGTGTCGATTTCATTCGCTTACATTCAGTAGTCGACGTCACCTCATTGATCTTATCAACCTACTCTTGGATGTCTGCCTCCTTGCTTTAACTTTTTGAACGTCTTTAATATTGAACCAAGCTCGCTGCTACTTGCCCTATCTAGCGTTGCCCTATCTAGCGTCGTTCCATGCACTGGAGGAATAAAAATCTTCAGTTCGTATTGAATTTTATTCATGATGCAAATCTTTCATAGAGCTATGGAAATGCTAAATAATCTAGCACTGAATTCTAGTTGTCTTCAAAGGTCTCTCATTTATTATAGTACGCCTCCTGCCTCTGCAGTTGCCTATTTTCTGAGGCATTCTGGTGTTCATCTCGGCTGAGAGATTTTAATTGAGCTCCACGTGACCAGTTTACTCTCTGTAAATTTTTTGCGCAATATAAGTGCGATCTTAATGTTAAGTTTAATTTAAATTAGCTGATTTAATCAATATCATTTTTAATTTTTATTCATTATTTATTACAGGGCATAAATGAATAAATTTGTCATTTAGTTTGTGCCTTTTCGGTTCTGCGCTTGGCGCAGGCGCACTGGGAGCGGTTAATCTTCTAGGGGAATTTTTTGATTGCAAGAAAATGGTCGATTCGAACAGATTGCCTGACTCTTGAATTCCTTTCTTCTTGCCTCCTGGTTTCTGGACCGATAGAACTATTTTTCCCACAGAGCCGTGGCTGCGAACCATGGCATCAACTGATAATCCTAATCACCCTCTGTTCTAGCAGCAACCAAAAAAGTCCGCAGTAATATAATTTCTTCAGGATTTGAAGCTACACATTTAAGCCTGAGGAGTCAGGCTGCTCGAGCCTACTCATGCTCGAACTGTAAATGTTTTCATTTGCTTGGGATTGCTAGCAAGAATTAATTATTATTTTGCTCTAAATGATACGATATTAAGCACACTACGTGGCCTGAAATGAGTCGGGCTCAGCATCTTCACCTTCTCTGCATATGCAACGTTATTGTATTCCAGAGTTTAACTGTTTAAGTAAAACTGTGTGTGGTAACATCCTAAAAATGTTCATGAAGTCGTTAAAACCGGTTTTGTGTGCAGGTAGAATTTTGAATTTTAACTTACATCAGAGTAATGAAGAAGCGAGGCAAGGTCCTGTCAACATTCGATAAAAGACGCATCATCGGGTTTCATCAAAGCGGAAAATCAACTCGGGATATTTGTACTGTAACCGGTATGAATATCAGAAAGATACGGAGAACAAAAGCACGTGGAAACCAAATGGCGAACGCTATTCATCTCGTGAAAATTATGGATGGCCCAGTTCTGGATGACGGAGACTGACGTTCTTTGAAGCGTTTAGTGTATAAAAACGGCGCTCGTCAATACAAAATTTAATGAACACTTACGAGTTTAATGAAGGTCCTATAGTACAATTTCTGAAAAGGCTGTGCGTTGCGAGTTGAAGAAAATGTATTAAGGCATTATTGGCAAATTAATTATTACGGAAATCCATCATAAAGCTATTATTTACAGGAGCTAATAGAGAAAAACGCATGTTATTGACTGGAGAACGCCGAAATGAAACTGTTCAAAATTGGAAATATGCTATGTGGTCCAACGAGTCCAAATTCCCTCTCCTTCAAAACGATCGGTGTGTTAAGGTATAGAGACAGTCAAATGCATCCGTGAATCCATCTTGAATCTTCGCAACTGTTCAGGCATTTGGAGGCAGTGTAATGCTGAAGTTTTATTTTCTTGTTGACAACGGGATCTTTTCAAGACACAATGCTCGCATCCACAGGACTAGAAATCTTCAAGATTGGTTCATTGTGAATGAGAGAACATTTGAGCACATGGACTGGCCTCCATAATCTCCTGATTTGAACCCTATTACAATTTATGGGATGAGCTTGAGAGGAGTCTGCATGATTCATCACCCCTTCCTTCAATATTGACTGCTTTAGGGGACACGTCACTTCAATTAGGGCCAAATAAAGAGAAGATCCGGAATCTTGTTGAACCAATGCCTGGTAGAATAAAAGTGCAATTCGAGTTACAGGCGGTTCTATGGCTTTCAAAAAATTTCCGAACTTATCGACTTTTTTAGTTGTTGAGTGTATCAAGTGTTGAATACCAATATTTAAGCATCAAGTATTGCAGCGAGAATCCTACGTGAACACGTACAAACATTCAGACTTTGTTTTGTGCACGTGCGCTTACTTCTATCTTTTAACATTTTCAACTTTACCTTGTCCCATTTCAGATAGGCGTCTTAAACTGAGCGAATTGAGTTGCTGCAGTAGATCATCTGTAGATCATCTGAAACAAAAAAAAATGAAATAAAATTTTTTTCCTTGAATACAGTTTGAATTTTTCTCTTTTCCTCTTAGAAGAAATCTGTTGTGTAAAAAAATTACTTAACAGCAATTTCCCCGCAACTCACTCTTTATTCAGCATGAAAAAATTAATCACAAACAAGGCTGAACGGAACTTTTTATGTTCTGAACGAGCCTTTATGACCTTTGAGTTGCTAAAAAGTCAGATCAATGCACATTTCATCATAAATTTTAAAGTTATGGATAAAACACCGGGGTAAAAATAATCTAGCTTCATGACAATAACTTCCCATTAACTGTACATTCATCTTTGAGACTCATCAGCATCATAAGGTTAGGTTAGGTTAACATCGGCATCTTTGGGATGCTTTATTTCCAATCAAGCCTGATACATATGATCTAAGCATTGGTTTTTCAAATGTCTTATAACTAACCCTATATATAGGACACCATGACGGTTCCCCCGTAAAGCCGGTACTCATTTCCGACACCTGGGTTGAGTGGGGTATTGTGCTTGAGCTTTCCCTTATACCCAACGGGGAAAATCTCCGCGCCAGCGCGGGGATTCGAACCCGCGACTCCAACATACGAGCCCGATCCCTTAACCACTGTACCACGGAGAGCATAACGCTTTCATGTTCTGTGCATTCATCAAAGACAAGAGGCTTAATAATGGCTCGTGCATAAACAAAATTTCCACAGTAAAATGCACGGCGAGAGGAAGTTTTGAAAAGCAAAGGAGCGTGAAGGAAAGCTCACTATTTGTAGCCCTCTCGCTGCAAAGCTCTAATCCTGAAGTTTTGCTTCGAGTTTTTTCTAGTTTTTTCATCACGTGGGAGAAAGGAAAACGAGCGGGGGACTGTCTGGCGGATAGGGGGCACCGCTTGCAGTCGTGGTGCACGTGTCACAAAATATTTTTTATGGTATAGGTAGTTTTATAATTTCTATTTATTGTAATGTGGCATTCGAGTTCTTAGAGTTTTCCCGTTATTTCTCTCCACGTAATCAAATAGGCTAATATTCCAGCCACAACCACCAGCAAACTCATTCCAAAGGCCATTGTCTCATGGCAACTTTATAGTTATCTCGTTCGTGCAGCTGATGTTGAGCAATAGGCCAAATTTGTCAAAATGATTTAACACCCATACTTTAATATCATAAACTGGCGAACTCAGGTTTGAAGCTTGGAACTTTTAGCGACGTGACATCGGAGCTAGAATTTGACTTGCATGCGACGGGTGATCGAAAATTACTTCGCCCCGACCGGCGCTTTTCTGATGGAAAGCATCGCCGTAACACCTGAGTGGCACTCATTTGTTGCTCAAATATTGGAGTGAACATAAATTTTCGTAGAGTAAACAGACCTGCGCTTATTGCATTCGCACGCCTCATCAGTTCAGGTATTGCTAATGATATTCGGGAAATTCTTGAAGCCAGGAACATTTTTGTGCTTTCATATCGTTTCCAAATTCCAATAACGTGGGATTTTGATACGAAGAATTATCAGTTTACATACCTCATTTCCATCTCTAGAAGCTTCACGAAAACGAATGATATTGTTGTGTTCTAGTATGGGCTTAAGAGTATAGGCAGATGGACATATAATCATAGTCACATGCAGTGAGCCAGTAGTAAAAATATCAAAGCTGAGAAACCGTAATTACGTTGTTGGGAAAGATTTAATTTTGGGAATTTAACTAATTTATGTCCTTTTTTGTAATTGTGTGTTATAAATTTTGGTGCTCACTCAATGCTTACCTAAAATTTTGTTCGGTAAAATGTCTTTGCAAATCCCAGCGGCACAGAAGGGGTCTCTTCACCAAATGTTTGGTTAAAATAAATGTTAGGGGTAGGCGACCATTAGATGTGTGTTGTTTCAGAAAGGGTGTGTTGTTTCAGGCAGGGAGTGTGTAACTCTATCGAGAGGGGAGAAATAACAATCTCAACGGTTGAGCACTAAGACGTTCGAAAGTGCTGACGCCTTGGTCCAGGCGATAGCTGTGTATATTATGTTCTCAAGATTTTTGGCTATACAAGCAGTCTGCTGGCCCTCGGCGGGTACCGCATGCTGTGAGGGTTAATTGCACAAGCCTCGAAACTACAAACACAGTGGTCGACAGATTTAAGGGTCCAAACACTTGAGCATGAGAACCCTTAGAGCGATACAGTTTCCACGAGAGGTGTTGTCAAAAAAAAAAAAAAATACAGGGGAAAGATGTAGAAGGGCCAACGGCGCTCAGCGAGAATCCCGGGAAACCTCATAAGGGCGGAGTCAGAAGTTCACGCCAAAAGGCTCTAAGCCAATACAAACGACCCTGAATACCCTTTCAAAAGTCGATTGGTCGGCACGGAAAAGGAGAGAACCGCGCTCTTGAGCACAGCGTCATTACTGAGGGAGTGAATTCAGTCTGCGTCGACGGGCGTCGTGAGAAGTGCGTTTCTTTTATCAAGTGCAATACTGGAAATATAATTTTAAAAAATGAGCAATACGTAGTTAATTTGGTAAAATCGTTTTTTGGGGAATTTGCTAATCCAAAATTTTCTCTTTCCATTTTGCAGAGAAGAAATCTCACACAAGACCACTGTGGATGAGATGTAGAAAGTTATAAGAAAGTTTAAACGTCGATGGGCCGGGTAAGACTCATGTTACTCATTCGCGATAGATGCTGTTAAAAGGATGTATACATATGATGATAAATCTGCGCCGTTCAATTAAATATGGCAAGAAAATATTGTGAATATGAGTGAGGTAGATGTAATACAAAATTTAATGCCCCTTTATTGAATGAAAGATGAATATATTTGAGGAAACGTGATTGACGCTATAATGAGTAACAAGTCATAATTCAAATTTCAGGTGGGAAGGTAAAACTGGATTAACTGGATTAACTGGATTAAACGTACTACAAGGCAAGAAGATTCTCGGGAGTGCCGGGATCAGCATTTCGCAATAGACTTTCTGTGTACTGTGCACAAGACAGAAATTTGAACTGAAGCTGTTTGTAAAAGAACAATTCTGTGGTTTGAAGTGAGACCACCTTCTGTGCTGCGGGAACGCAAATGTTGGCAGGCCTCATTTGTGGCATTTTATGTAGGAGCAATACATGGGGAGGCTGGCCAGCGGTAGCATTTATTGTCATTCTGTTATGTGAGCTGTTAACACATGAAATTTCTAGAATTCCATTACTCAATCTACACCAGTTCTAATGCCGTACATTGCGTGTGCTTATCGGTGTTCTGTATGAGGTATTGCCGTAAATTATAAATTAAGTGAATTTTCACGTGTATAAAATCCCCCCCCCCAAATTTAGTAGCAAGCAGCCCCTCATCATAATTGATGCGCTCTGGAAAACGCGCATCGAGTAAGTCGAGTTCAACGTACATCGGTGAGTACTGCCCAATTTTAGTATACACATTTTGTAGTAGTATTGATTTGTTTGGGCTTGCCCATAAATTTTCCTTGTGTTTCCTGTGCATTTCATTGAGGTATGCCAACCCCTCAAGCGAGCATTCGGTCTTCTCATTAGTGTAAATTAATGAGAGACGAGGCAGACAGCCTTCTCGTGACATCTCAATTTGGCAAAGATCAACGCGATCGCTTTGTAATATTTTGTGAGTGTAGTATGACAGTTGCATTGTATTTTTTTTTTTGCGTAGTTATTTCATGTGCAAAACGTACAGAAATTCAGTAGAGGTACATGTCTCGTAGTGATGATTTTCTGTGTTCCGGTGTGAGAAGCCAGCAAGCACACGGCCATATAGATCAAGAAAGTGAAAGTGGTTATAAAAGTGATAAGTTTGAGTGAGAAAATTCTGGTGTGTTCACTCAATTAATTTCAAAGTTTCAGCAAAAGTTTTACAGTGAGTAGGTGTGGAAAGCATTTGAGTGATCGCAAATTTTTGAGTTTTTGGAGAAAGTGAATAGGAGAAGATCGACACTATGCCTGCCCGTGGGAGAAGGAATCACGACCGCAGAAATGCGCCAGCAACGCCACCACAACCCGAAGAGGAAGCAGTAAACATGCCCGTGGTAACGAGTTGCGTGGGGGCCATTGGTGCTAAATTCAGGAGGGGCGATAATGTGGGGGAACATATGGCAAGATTGAAGTTTTTGACGGGTAATCTGAATAACAGTGAGCAGGTGAAAGCCTTCTTCCTTTGCCTAGGTCCACAAGAGGCAAAGGAATGCAATCTAATAATTGATACACTAACGAACCTACGAGAAGCAGAAAACTGGCTGCGCTCTTACGACGACCAGGTCGAACATCCGACGCAAGCGCTGTTTGAAATAGTAACCAAGAAGCAAACAAGCCGAGAAGGAGTTTCAGAATACCTGACGCGCCTGGAAAGGCTGTACAACGAGAATTATCTGGAACATCCGGAACGAATCCTTGTAGATTTGATGTGGCTCGGATTAAGGGAGAACATCACAAGACCATTTCGAAGTGATGCGCGACCTACGACAGTACAAGAATTGAGGGACATGGCAATCGAGGTGGAAAATCGACGGATAGTACCAGTACCAAGGGAAACGACAGAGAAGAGGGAACCGGAGAGAGAGAGAGCGCAGCGAAGCGAGAGGAGGCCACAGCATGAGACTGCACGTGTCGGCCATACGATGCGGCATTCACCACAACGGCCTAGAGGGTACCGCCATGAAGTGCCACCCTGGAGAGAAAGGAACAGACAGATACGACACTCTCCTTATCATCGAAGAGGAAATTATGAAGCACCCCACTGGAGCGAAAAAGGCAGACTTAGGAGTCATCAGCACCAAATTTACCACACAAGAGAACCACAGCCGCAACCGGAAGTAACACCTGCACCTGCAGTGGACTTAGCACAGTATAAAGCGGTGCCACCGCCGTGCGTCAACTGTGGAAGATTTGGGCACCTAAGAGCTAATTGCAGAGTGCAACAGTTTGCAGGACAGCCAAAAAACGGAATAGGAGACCGTTAGCTCCAATAATAAATCCCAGCGTGATACTCCAAGTGAATGGTAAACCTGTTACCGCACTTCTTGATACCGGAGCAAATATATGCTTGGTTAAAGAGCGTGTGGTTGCGGGAATTAAAAATGCCAGTGTGAAAGGAACATCGACTGCATTAAAAACAATTGGAGAGGAACCCGTGCCGGTGCTGGGAAAGATTAATGTGCCAATCAAAGTTAACGGTCAGAAAATTGTACAGAGATGCTTTGTTGTGAAGGAAAATGCATTCCCAGGAGACCTGCTAATAGGGGTGGAAGTAATGAACAAAGTCAACGCAAAGATAGACTTCGGAAAATGTAGGGCATCCTTCTTTGGAACTCACGTGAACATGTTTTCAGCACCAGGACACGCTTCTCCGAAAATTCTGTGTGTAACGCGGGAAGAAACATCTGTAACTCTGGCTGAGGACATTACAGTGAAGCCTCGCACGCAAGCCATGGTAAAGTGCCGAGCAGATGGCAAGTTTGATGGGAAGGAAGTAATTTTAGAGCCTAGAATTAAGTGGGCGCCGTACGTCGGAGCCACCGCTGCAAAGGTACAAAACGGGTATGTTTTGATGCCTGTACTTAACCCTTTTGCCGAAGAAATCGCTCTGACCGAAGGAGCAATAATTGCAACATGCCACGAAATCTCGAATGAAGATGCAACTGCAGAAGAAAACAATGCGGAAAATAGCGAAGCAGAAAATCACCGCAGAGAGAAGCGCTTTCAGCAAATTGATGAGCTTGACCTCAGTCACTTGGTTGCTGAAAAACAAGAACAAGCTAGGAACCTGTTGAAGGAATATCACAAGACGATTAGTGCAGACGAGATGGATATTGGCCATGTGAAAGGAGTGAAATACAAAATTTTGCTGAGTGATTACAGGCCAATTCAAACGAAAGGGTGGCGTATTCCATACTCCAGCCAATAAATTATTGATAAAAAGGTCTCGGAGATGATCGAAGGTGGAATTGTGCAAAAGAGTACAAGTGCTTGGAAAAACCCGCTCGTACTCGTAAAGAAGCCAGGAGGAGGCCACAGAGTTTGCCTTGATTTGCGAGCTGTAAACATGCGGGTGATAAACGAACATTATCCGATTCCACACATTGTAGGGACACTGGAGGAGGTGGCTGGCAAAGAATACTATTCCATTGTCGACGCAAAATCAGCCTTCCATCAAATTGAGCTAGATGAAGAAAGTAAGCAATACACGGCATTTCAGACTCGACAAGGCAACTTCGAGTACGCTCGGCTGCCTATGGGACTCAAGTGCTCAACATCAGTGTACCAGAGAGTAATTTGTCATGTTCTGAAAAGGCAGCTTGGAAAATTCGCCGCTATTTATTTGGACGATGTGTGCGTTAGCTCTATGACTTTTGAGAAGCACCTAGAAAATTTGAGGGAAGTGTTGCACGAATTTCAATGTGCCGGAGTCAAAATAGGTTTGGACAAGTGCAAGTTTGCGCAAAAACAAGTGAAGTACCTAGGATGTTACATCAGTCGTGAGGGACTCATTCCGGACCCCAAAAATGTTGAGGCCATGCAAAATTACCCTAGGCCGACGACCGCACGCAAAGTCCGCTCGTTTGTAGCAGCGCTCAACTTCTACCGGCGGTTCATTCCGCATTTCGCTACAACAGCTGCACCCCTTAATGCTCTAACAAAAAAGGGGGCAAGGTTCAAGTGGGAGGAAGAACACGAGCAAGCCTTCTGCAAACTTAAGCAACTCATGATAGAAGCTCCAGTTCTGAAGAAGCCTTCTCTAAATGAGACGTATTACTTGAGCTGTGATGCCTCAAATGAGGGCTCTGGCGCGGTCCTTGCGCAAAAATGTGACGGAAAGGAACAACCGATCGGATACTTCAGCAAAAGATTCAATGATGCTGAAAAACGCTATTCAATCACTGAACGTGAAGGATTAGCAGTGGTCGCCGCTGTAAATCACTTTTCACCTTACCTGTACGGCAATAAATTTGTTGTAATTACTGACCACACAGCTCTCAAATATTTGTTCAAAGGTAAAAATACCAAGAACAACAGAATTATGAGATGGGCCCTTACACTCTCTCAATATGATTTTGAGGTGATTTATCGGCCAGGAACTCAGAACGTGGTGCCCGACGCATTGTCGAGAAATATTGCGAACGACAACGAAGAAGAAAATCCAGACGACGAAGCACCTAAAACAGTGTTCGTCACGACGATGTTAGATGAAACTCCCAATGTACAAGAGGCGGAAAGTAAGTTGCAGAAAGAAAATGTGAGAGCAGAGCAATTGAAAGACCCCGTTTGGGGGCCAGTTCTGAGGTATCTTGAAGGTGACAAATCAGGGAACGCTCCAAGTCTCGCTCTGAAATCCGAAATCTTCACTGACGGAGGCATCTTGCATTTCAGGAAGACGCAACGAAAGCCTAACAGAACAAGGCACCTGATCGTGGTGCCAGACGCTCTGAGAGAAGCAGCAATAACGTTAGCGCATGATAGCACAATTGGTGCACACCAAGGTCGTGCTAAAACGTGGAAAAAGCTCATGGAATTCGGGTACTGGATTAACATGGCGCGTGACGTTAACAAGTACGTCGATTCGTGCATGCAATGTCAAAAACGTAAGATCAACAATCGCATTTGTGTTAGCATGGGTTCATTCCCTGAAATTGACAAGCCTCTGGACAGAATAGGCGTTGATTTAATCGAAATGCCAGTGTCGAATGAGGGCCACAAATACATCCTAACGGTGGTCGATCACTTTAGCAGATATGTTGCAGCGTTTCCGCTCAGAAGCAAGACCACTGAGGAAGTAACGAAAACGTTGACGAAGTTCGTTACTACGTACGGCACTGCCAAGACTCTCATCTCAGACAGGGGCACCGAGTTCACGTCAGCTTTGTTCAGAAATGTGTGTGAAAAATTGAAAATAAAATACTACAACACTTCAGCATATCATCCCCAATCCAACGGAATGACCGAACGGCAAAATCAGAATATCAAGACTGTTTTATCACACCTTGCCTCCAACGATCAATCTTCGTGGCCTGATGCACTTCCTTGGACATGCCTGGCACTGAACACCAGCTACCAGAGCGTCATTGAAGAAATTCCGTATTATTTATTTTTTGGTAGGGACGCTGAAATTCCTGTGGTTGACTGGTTAAAAACCCCTCGCATGGATTACTCTCTAGGTGAGAATTACAGTGCCGAGGTAAGCTTACGACTCCACAATGCGTTCAACATGGTGAAGGTAAAATCTAAAGCCTCACACGATAAATCGGTGCAGTTAAAGGAGCGCGGAGTGAAAAACAGTCAGGTGCAAGTGGGCGATATCGTCTTGCTGCATAATCCGACGGGAAAGGCGGAAGTTGCAAATACATGGCCTACCGATTGGGTCGGGCCTTACCGGATTACAGTAAAAACAGAGACGAATGCCACAATAAAGGCGCTCTATAGTGACTGCGAGAGAAGAGTTCACCTCGATAGATTGAAAATTGCACACTTGAGGGGTGAAGCTTACCCCTGCAACCAGAATGCCGCGGCGCCGCCAAATGCCGGATGTGAAGCTATCGACAGCGAGGACGAAGATATGCCAGAAAACGCTGCGACTGAACAGGCTACGTCGGTGACTCAGCGAAAATACAACTTACGTTCTCGGTGTAGGTGAACCGCCAACTAGAAACGAACTGCGGAGGACTGAAATCATGCATAAGCTTGCCTTTGCGGGATGTGTTCTTGTGTGTTTAATTTTAAGAAAACTGTTGCGTAGAAGTGAGTTTTTAGCGTTGTATTGCTTTAATCTAAATGTGTTCTTTAGTAGCATTGTGTTATTCTAGCTGTGAATTGAAACTAATCTCACTCACTAGAGTGTGATGCTTGGTTCAAGAGGAATATGCTCTAGGTTATGTAACTCTAACTTGCTGTGCTCACAAGAAATTTCGTTTGGACGAAAATCTTGTTGAGTGATCTAATCTCACACTGTGCTTAATTCTCATTTCCTCTTTTGCTAAGTAAAGGGAAATTGAGCGTTTATTAGGTTAACTTCGTGTGTTTCTCAAGAGGAGTACTTTGTTTCCTTTGTAGGATGCTTATATTCTCGCCAGCTTCTCGTGAAGCGTGCGCGCTTCATACGAGACAGCTCTAGCGAAAAAATTAAGTTTCATCAGAAGTTCTTAGGCTGAGGCTATCTCAGGCTAGCTGATGTTATCTATACCTTTAGACCGTTCATTTTCACAACGGGGAAAATAAGTTTAGCGTCATATTAAAATTTCGTATTCTTTTGTACTGTAGCGTTGAATTTCTGACTCTGTGTCTTACTCTTGCCCTGAAAGAATATCGTAAACACGGTATTCCGGAAGGAATTATTCTCCTCTTACTATGTAGAAGTATAGTACATTTCTTTTCAGACTTAAGGAATTAATTTCTTGGTAGATTAGCGTCGTATGTACTTCAGCACAGAACAGGCCGGAACAATTGCATAACACGAATATGTCTCGTATGAGCAGCAAATTAAGGAAGGATCACGTGGAATATAAGTAATTATTTACAAGAACGAAGAAGATAGAACTACAACACGACATGGGGGACACATTGCACCTGCGTTGGAGATGTTTAAAAGGATTGCCCAAATTCAAGCGTTGCAGTGAGAGGCGATAAAGACGAATGTATAGCTGGAAATGTCACATCATGCTTAAGAAAGGACGCCGGACACACAAGTAATTACCTCGGAGCCGCTTGTGGTTGAGTTGTAGCTGAGCCAACGGGCCACTAACAAGCTGGAGCAGGAAGGAATTCTCGACTAATTAGCACTTATGCTTCGAAGTGGAAAACACCACAGAACGACGCAGCATCATCGTGAGGAAGGAAGAAAAACGAAATTAAAGCATGAGATATTATTGGGTGCCGAGATGTACTAGCGTTTAAAAATGCTTTTATACAGTGGGCACTCAAATGAAACAATAACAATGCCTTTATGTGCTTGAGTGTTGATGTTTACTTAAGTATTTCGGAATTTGCGTCGTGACATTTATGCCTGGTGAGGCATTCCTGAAATACGAATGCAAGTTCCTGTGAATTTTGACTAGGCAATTTATCACATTGGAATATTGAAGCCGCATTTTAGGCATCTCTATTTATACGTGAAATAAAAATTAAAAGAGATTACGTCGGATAGCCTTTGAATGATACGTACGGTCTTCAAAGAATATGAACCCATGGAATTCTCGCACTAATAAGAGTGGTTACTAGGAAAAAATAAAATATGAGCTGGTGTCTTCCAAAGTTCTACGTCGATGTCAAGGAATACCGAGATTCTACGTCGAAATCGAGGAATACTGAGAGGAGTTCCACTGGATTCCACCGCACATACAGGATACCACCGCCGGATATACCTCGGACTCTTCAGGATTACTTCGTAGGATGCAGAACCCTATCGCGAAGGGAAACTGCAGTGAAGGAAATTATCGACGATTCGACTCGTATTTTCCGCCAGATCAATATAACTTACTGACGTATCGATTTGTCTGATCAACGAATCGACGTTAATGAGTAATCTGGCGATTAAAAAACTGAGTTGAATAAACCTCATAAAATATATGTGAAACATTGCACTTAACATGATTTGGTGGTAATTTGAATCGTGATAATGATACATCTTACAGAATGGAATCGTGAAGTTAGTGTGGTGTATAGAAATTTCATACGAGTCTGGATATGGGGCTCGCAATACTTCCTCCTGAAATTAAGTACCCATCTTCAACGCGTGTGTGAAGCTATTGAAATGGCAGAAGAGAAGCATGAAAAGAGAGCAAATTCGTCAGCTATACCAAAGGAGAGAACATCGAACCGTCAACTACAGCGGCAAGGATTTGGAGAACAGAAAACGCAAGCGTAAATTGAAACTACGAGACATAAAATCATCGATACTTTAGGATGTCTGAGGAGTGGGAAAGGTGCCCGTGAAATTTTGTGAATGTTATTAGGGTTAAGTACTCAAGTATTTAGTACGCACTTTACTTCGGGGGGAAAAACAGGCGCATCGGTTAGATGAAGATCACACAATATATTACGCTGTGGCTGATTGTATTGTAATAAATAAGATTGTTAAATGTAATGTACCATGTTTCTGCGGAATTAATTTAGAACATAATTGGCTTAAGTAGATGTGTACCATTTGTGTCTTAAGTTGGCTAATAATTCAGTTCAAATTGTTCAAATGAATAACATAACGCTAATACAAAAAAAAAAAAAAATTGTCGAGTCAATTTTTTTTTATGTAAAGGAGCGGGGATGTTGGGAAAGATTTAATTTTGGGAATTTAACTAATTTATGTCCTTTTTTGTAATTGTGTGTTATAAATTTTGGTGCTCACTCAATGCTTACCTAAAATTTTGTTCGGTAAAATGTCTTTGCAAATCCCAGCGGCACAGAAGGGGTCTCTTCACCAAATGTTTGGTTAAAATAAATGTTAGGGGTAGGCGACCATTAGATGTGTGTTGTTTCAGAAAGGGTGTGTTGTTTCAGGCAGGGAGTGTGTAACTCTATCGAGAGGGGAGAAATAACAATCTCAACGGTTGAGCACTAAGACGTTCGAAAGTGCTGACGCCTTGGTCCAGGCGATAGCTGTGTATATTATGTTCTCAAGATTTTTGGCTATACAAGCAGTCTGCTGGCCCTCGGCGGGTACCGCATGCTGTGAGGGTTAATTGCACAAGCCTCGAAACTACAAACACAGTGGTCGACAGATTTAAGGGTCCAAACACTTGAGCATGAGAACCCTTAGAGCGATACAGTTTCCACGAGAGGTGTTGTCAAAAAAAAAAAAAAAATACAGGGGAAAGATGTAGAAGGGCCAACGGCGCTCAGCGAGAATCCCGGGAAACCTCATAAGGGCGGAGTCAGAAGTTCACGCCAAAAGGCTCTAAGCCAATACAAACGACCCTGAATACCCTTTCAAAAGTCGATTGGTCGGCACGGAAAAGGAGAGAACCGCGCTCTTGAGCACAGCGTCATTACTGAGGGAGTGAATTCAGTCTGCGTCGACGGGCGTCGTGAGAAGTGCGTTTCTTTTATCAAGTGCAATACTGGAAATATAATTTTAAAAAATGAGCAATACGTAGTTAATTTGGTAAAATCGTTTTTTGGGGAATTTGCAAATCCAAAATTTTCTCTTTCCATTTTGCAGAGAAGAAATCTCACACAAGACCACTGTGGATGAGATGTAGAAAGTTATAAGAAAGTTTAAACGTCGATGGGCCGGGTAAGACTCATGTTACTCATTCGCGATAGATGCTGTTTAAAGGATGTATACATATGATGATAAATCTGCGCCGTTCAATTAAATATGGCAAGAAAGTATACATATGATGATAAATCTGCGCCGTTCAATTAAATATGGCAAGAAAATATTGTGAATATGAGTGAGGTAGATGTAATACAAAATTTAATGCCCCTTTATTGAATGAAAGATGAATATATTTGAGGAAACGTGATTGACGCTATAATGAGTAACAAGTCATAATTCAAATTTCAGGTGGGAAGGTAAAACTGGATTAACTGGATTAACTGGATTAAACGTACTACAAGGCAAGAAGATTCTCGGGAGTGCCGGGATCAGCATTTCGCAATAGACTTTCTGTGTACTGTGCACAAGACAGAAATTTGAACTGAAGCTGTTTGTAAAAGAACAATTCTGTGGTTTGAAGTGAGACCACCTTCTGTGCTGCGGGAACGCAAATGTTGGCAGGCCTCATTTGTGGCATTTTATGTAGGAGCAATACATGGGGAAGCTGGCCAGCGGTAGCATTTATTGTCATTCTGTTATGTGAGCTGTTAACACATGAAATTTCTAGAATTCCATTACTCAATCTACACCAGTTCTAATGCCGTACATTGCGTGTGCTTATCGGTGTTCTGTATGAGGTATTGCCGTAAATTATAAATTAAGTGAATTTTCACGTGTATAAAATCCCCCCCCAAATTTAGTAGCAAGCAGCCCCTCATCATAATTGATGCGCTCTGGAAAACGCGCATCGAGTAAGTCGAGTTCAACGTACATCGGTGAGTACTGCCCAATTTTAGTATACACATTTTGTAGTAGTATTGATTTGTTTGGGCTTGCCCATAAATTTTCCTTGTGTTTCCTGTGCATTTCATTGAGGTATGCCAACCCCTCAAGCGAGCATTCGGTCTTCTCATTAGTGTAAATTAATGAGAGACGAGGCAGACAGCCTTCTCGTGACATCGTGAAATGTGAGTCGCCAAAAGGGTTAGTTGTGCCGTAAGGTAAGAGACATAAATTTGAACTGTGGAAAGAAATACAGCATACAAAAGAACCCTTGCGTACTGAGCGTACCGAGTAAAACTTCTAAGTACTGAGTAAAACTGCGTACTGAGTAAAACTTCTTCAACACAGTCATCATTCGAAAAAAATTGAAAAAACATAACTTTTTCAGAGCCCAGAAATTATTAGCACTTTCTCTGAAATCTTTTTGTCATCTGTAAGGTCCTCACCTGAAATACGTTACGTCTTACGTGAAACTCTTGAGGAAACAAAAACTCTCGATATTTGTCCAAAAAAACGCCAACCTAGCAATCCTGAACTGTCCATAACGGCTGCCATCAAGCTGGGTGGGTGGCACGATTGCACCATTTTTCTAGCTTTGATCCACTAGCCGACCTGAGAATCGGCCATTTCCCAAATCGCAGGCGACGCAAACGTAGAGCCTCGCATATTTCCTCACGAGATTCTGAAGATTCCATTTCCTTGGCTGCCATCCCAAAAAATTGCCAGAATAATCCAAGACAGATGTCTGACCAGTGACGTAAAACTGACTTTCCATCAGCCACGGTGATTGCTGACGGATGAGAGCACCGATAGCGCTGCGATTTCAGTCATCAATAAAGGCTAAAAAAATACGCACGTACGTAACTGCTCTGTGTTCCCTTTTTTATCAAAGAAAATATTGTGAGTGTTTATTGTGCGGGACGAAATCAAGCTGGGCAATCTGCATAGAGGATTCTGATACCTCACATCAGAAATCCTGAAAATTTTGCTTTCCACAGTTCTAAGAACTTTTTAGAAGTCTTTGAACGTTATTCATTGCAACTTGTCTCTAAAGGACAACTGTGTATCAGAATTTTAGTTTTCGCTTCTGTTAGTAGTTTTGAAGGTAAGAAGTCTGGATGGAATATGTAGGGTGCAAATGCCAGGTAGACAATATTTATGGCTGGGTAAAAAACTTGTAAAACTTAAAAAATACGAATCTATTATTTAGATTTTTGCACGGATCATAGTATGAAAAAAATGCTGTTAAATATTATTTAAAACAATTTTGCCATTCAGCCAATATGAGCAACAAAAAAGAACTTATTTCACGTTTCCGCAATAATTTTAAAGTATCAAATATTAAAGCTATCCGAGAACAAGTTTGGAGGATTTTGGTTACCAAGCACATCAAAGATTCTGAAGCTGTGTTCTATATTTCTCGTGTGATAACAGATTTGAAGAAGTTTTTCACACTGCGCTGTTACGTGGCTTGTATATGTAGCTTTTCCCTAGAAAGGGAGAAACAAGTCACCACTGCCTGTGAGGGCCCAAAGCTCATTGGCACATTCTGTTTGGATTATGCGAATATCGCCCATATTTCCTTGTTTGTTGTAATATAAATTTAAACAATAATTCAAGTCTAAATATATTCATTAAAGAAACTGTTATTTGAAAGAACTTGAAAACCTATGCATGATATGTATTCATCAGAACGAAAATCTTGACCTTTAAGGGCGACCAATATTTATCGCTATAGTGTTGATTCATTTTGCATCGCAGGTGCGTATTTTAAACTGATAAAGATGAAAAATACACTTGAAATAAATGTGTTTTGTCTGATATACTTTCACAAAAATATATCATTCTCCCTAATGTATCTTCACAATCTTACAAAGAATAATTACAAGTTATCCCTTCAAGGTAAAATGGAAACTCCAATCGCCACCTATCCGCGTCGAAAAGATAGTCGTGAGGAAGAATTCTTCTCGAGCACCTGAAATGCTGCACGCAGTTCCCTGCTACGATCCTACCTCTACAATATTTGTAAAATGTTTGTGGTTAAATAAGTTCATAACTGATAAAATTACTGTTTTGGGGCTTATTATGTTAGAAAGGCTTTTTAAATACCAGAAATCCTTCAGAGTTCAAAAGCTTGCTTTTGTGTGACGTCATGAGGCCAAGAACGTCTTTTGGTTCCGTTGAAATGTGTTTAGAGATTAACAAACACGTTTATTTGGCAATGATGAATGTACTCCATGGGTTACGACGAGTGCCTTGATATTCCAGCAAAATGGAACGACACTTCAACCTGCCGGAAAGTTTCAGGGTTGACACAAAGAAATTATAAAAATTGTTGATCAAAGGAACTTTACCCCTATTCCTAGCCAGATTTAAACCCGATTGATACTTGGAACCGAGGGCCAGTGCAACTTCTCGTAAGAATATTGATGCTCTGAGGCGTTCGTTGGAGAAAGGCTGAAACTTTATATGAAACGAGTGATCAAGTTTAAGGCAGATTTCAAAGTATTCGCATTGACAGAAAATATTTCCGACCAACTTTTAGAAGCCTGATCGAATATATTTATACATACCTTTAATTAAAATCTCAAATGCATCTTTGCTTAACTGGATACGTGCTTTTCAAAAACTGTCCGTACACTATAGGTGTTAACATATTTTGAACGCCTCATCAAATAACGAAGGTAAAAAATTTAATGCTTAATAAAACACCTCTAACATTTGGGAGTGCATCAGTCAAAAGAACTAAAGTTTTCTCGAAAGTTTTTTTCACGAATCATGTGTAGTGTTCGATCTTGAAAATATATCAGCGGAAACACGAAAACCAGAGAAAATCCTTTACAAAACAACTTTCATACGTAGAAAAAAGCGGCTAAAAATATATTTTCTTTTTGACGAGTACACTATATGAGTCAACACGTATTCAAATGATGAGGAAAAGAGTACTCACGATCTAATGAGGCGGCGAGTCACTCCATTTAAATATACTAACGACGTACGTACATGGTAAAAAAAGTTGAGCTTCTTGAGCATGAAGAGCGTCTTGAAAATTTGTGAATGCTTCTTCAAAATAAAATAACTTTATTCATGCGTAACACATGCAATCAGATTCTTCTGCGCACTAAAATTCACAAACATAATCTGAAAGTGAACTATGAATATGAACCCCTAAAGAATTGTCGAAGGATTGAACCCCTAAAGAATTCGTCGAAGTTCCAAAGAGCCACAAAAAATCGCGTGAGTTACACAAACTTCTTCATTAAAGCGACTAGAGATTGAGAATGTCCTAAGGCGCCGTCGACTTGCAAATTAGCTTAACACTTTTGCTCAAACTTTCTGGTCTCTCGTCGTAGCTATGTGAGCGTCAGAGAACCGTGTGTAGCACTGCTGCCAGCACGCCACTTGCCTGCGAACCTACGGCTTAATATAACGGCGTTTAATACAACAAATTTTGCTACTGTTCCGTTACCTCTAAAGTGTAACTTCTGTAAGAAATGAACTGTTCGTTTGAGCTTCTTTTGTGCTTTGTAATTTGTTATTTTTTCGGCGGAATTGGGTACCCCCGAAAATCCCCTAAAACACCTCACAAGCCCTGTACAGAGTAGTTCACTCAACAGTGAAGAGTATTTGACTTGCTTTAGGTCTTGAAAATGATCGTGAAACATTTAAAAACAGAAAAGAGTTGTAGTTCACCGGAATTTTTTAATGTTGTGTCACAATATAAGGTATATTATGCAGATGTATACATCTGCAAAACCGACGCTACAGAGGCAAGCAACCGGCTACATAGGTAGCCGTGCGCGGATCGTGAGGGGTATGAGAGGTGTACCACATCAGCAGAAGGGAGGAGTACGTAGGGGGTAGCGGCTGGATTGAAAAGCTAGTGCGCTAAATTGCATACATAATAAGACGAGGGCAACTTGAATACATAGCACAGAAAATAGTGGTTTAAAAATTTAATTGCCTACGAGTTAGGAAATCATGGGTTTCTGGGTTTATTTTGAGAAATATGCGTAGCAATATTGTGAAGTAAGAGACACGTCAGTTTAGAGAAAAGACGCACGAGGGTTAGCCAATCGCGAAATGCCACGTCACTTTCAACTTTCCGCGGGTAACGCACTGCCGCACGGGACGCGTCCTTTGTGCGGGTGAGGTATAAATGCTAGGCTTGAACAAGCAGCCGGGCTATTTTTGCGTGATCCTGACTAAGTGAAGATGTAGGGTTCCAAGATCTTCGAGGGGAGGCGGGTTGGGTTGTGTTGTAGCACCGCAACCGGGGTGCCCTACACGACCGAGGGACAGTAGCTGTAACCGGGCGGTCTCAATCTCGCAGAGGGCCTCCAGCCTGGTATTCAGCGCTAATATGGGAACCCTGGATGCTGTGCTTCGTGCCTCGACAGGCCGATGACAGTGAATTAGAGTGAACTAATCAGGGAGAGCTCACCAGTAGTGATTGTGGAGAAGGAAAAGATGAAAAGGCACGCTGAACAGTGCAAATCCATTTTTGCGCGCAGTGTGTATTATGAATTAGGCAGCAAGTGCAAATTTTACAAGGGTGTCGTGACCATGTTGGGCACAACAGTGTGAAGGGTCCTCCTTATTATGAATACCGTGTTGTATGCAGAATTTGATGTCTTCTCGAGACTGAAGAAGACTGAAAAAGACTCGTAAAAATCTCGTAAAGCCTTCGCTCATCATCAGCAATACAAATTGGAACAAAAATTCATCTGTAAGATACAAAAAGAAAACAACTCAAAAAATGTATGACATTACTTATTGACTAGGGATAAAGGAAATGAGCTAAGATGATTATATTTAAAACAGGTTTGGTTTTAAAAATGAACAGAGACTCTAAAATCCGTAATTCTGAACACAACTTTGCCCTGGCTATGACTTTGAAACTATTTTATTGACTGCTGTGTCGCATTCAAAGGCAAAATTACGGATGGCTGAGTGGGATGGGCTTGCTGAAATGTTTCCCGTCCGGTAGCTCCTACCTTGATGCTCGGCAATCCTACATCCTAGAGTACGGGTAGTCATGCCCACATACTCAGATGCACAAAGTGCACAACTATATTTGTATATTAGGGATGCCTGCATCTCAGTAGGAAGTCTATCCTTGAATCTAAAGAATGATTCAATTTTGTGATTATTGATCAATATTAATCTAAATTTTACATTCCTGAAATATTTTTGTAGTAGCTCCAGTATTTGTTTTTTCATTAATTCTGACTGAGGACCAAAGTAAGGGAAACATAGAGAGAGAGTTCGTACAGAGTCTGCTGCTTGTTGAAAGTCCGGAAAATTTGCGTATTTCTTATCTAAAAATTTCCTAATTTGAGATTCAACAAAACGACTAGAAAAACCATTATTCCTAAAAAATACTTTCAAAAAGGAAAAATTTTCGTGTAGAAACCGATAAGAGCTGCACACATTAAAAGCACGGCATAATAAAACTTTGATGAAATTCAGTTTAAAAATGAAGGAGGAAAAACTGTAAAAACTAGTACCAATTTTATGTCATGCAGTGAATTTTTCCCCGTTTGTCTATGTAGCCAAGGTGTAGCTATCTCATTGTGCCGGATTAAACTCTCATGTCGCAGATCATTAGCATCTTGCCTGAGGGCTCTGGTGCGAATATGAGTGTTGCGATAATATAATTCCATGTGCCAAAATCCACGTGTTCATCTTAAAATCAATGTGTTTTAATCTTTCAATGCTTATTATTCTCCATGCTTATTTACGTGGGTAACGTGCGAGCACAAAGGTGTACATTATATTTATTTGTGGAGGTTGCAATTCCTCATGCGTTACGTGCTTAACCAGCATTGTTTTCGCGACAGTTGTATTTATCTATATCGCGTGATAAATGAAAGTGAAATAATGAACGTTAAATACCCTTTTTTTTCATCAATTATGTGCAACTACTTTAAAGCGGAAAACTTATCTTTTTCCATCCGCTATTAAAATAATACGTTCTTATTTAAGTAACTTTGTACAATTTTTAACTGAGGAAACGAGCCTCATATCAGGTTTGAGAGAATACGCACAAGTGATTCTCACTCGAGTTTGATTAACGGTTTAATCTTTAAATGCTAAACATAAACTGATACCGACACATGTAGCAATAATCAACGTTTATTTTCTAGAGCAGATTCCGATTGATTGAAAACTGTACGGAGAACTTTATTGAATTTCTCTACTACATACAAGTAATTTCTCATTCATTTGAATAAGACGCAAATTATCAACTAGAATTTCATGTCTAGCACTTCCTCCATTATTTGCTTGGAATTCAAATTAGCCGGCAAACTTCAATACGGCGAACCCCTAACACCTCCTCGACGGTCTTCTTGATGCTGTTCCCCTAGAGTGCCAGACTGTCTTCACTTTCAACAAATGACAACGCCGTCCGTAAAATCCATTTGAAGCATTACTGAGATTCTCTGTAAAATCATTTTGAGGTCTATGCTTAGTTTCTGAAAATGTTTTATTGTCTAATTAGTTTTTTTACAACCGTGACTTGATCATAGTTACACATAAAACATTACCGACAGCTTGTACCACAAAATGCACTTAAATGATGCACAATATTTGAAAACGCTGTACTTGCAGAAAGTGTACCTCTCAGGGGAAGGAGGAAAGACAGCAAGAAAAACAGTGTTTTTCTACTGAAGATGATGCAAAAACTATCATTGGTTTCTAAGATGTCTCAATCTAAAGATCTTTAGTTAATTAGCATACGTGGGTGTCGTTATACCAATTTCAATTGTCGAACGAATAATTTAGAGAAGAATATGAAAAACATATTCCCTCTGTCAGGTTATTCTAAGTTTGATATTGAATGTAAATACGGTCGAGTAATGGCAAACGAAAAAAACATTTATAATGCCCATTACGCATCGATGAAAAACGCTCGTGTCAATGCGCACTTACACTGAAAAACAGATTATAGGAACTGGCGATATTAGGGATTAATGTTGAAATTAATACAGATGGGTAAAATTATTCTGCGTAAAAGACTATAAGGTCGACATTCGGAAAGATGGTTCCGAGAAAATATTTTACCACACCAGAAATTTATGTTAGTTCCTACATAAATAACGCTGGCACAAAAGAGTTCACCGGAGTCAGACACATAAAAAGGATTATTGCATAATGCTAATCAAAATATTTTATAACACAATTGGAGCCAATTGTGAAATTGATTACCAAAATTATACTGTCATAATATACTAGCGAGCGTCAGAAACGAGAAATTACAGCACGAGGCTAACAAAATCAATATACTACACGAATAAGAAGAAAACAGTTTATGTCCAGTGAAATTGCTAAACAAGATGAATTACGTTGTTTTTTATATTGTCTCAACACAAAGGTCTTTAGTTGATAAAGATATTTGGGTGTCATAACAGCCCATAGCAATGTTTCTATAAGAGATTGGGGAAACACATGAAAATGGTTTTGAGTGAAATTATTGTAAGTTTGATAACGTTTATAAACGAATATAATAAAATGTATTTAAAGACAGGGGCACAGTGAGGTGAAATGCTTTCCACAGTTTCCTCGAACATTGGCATGTGCTCTTGCTTCGGCGATATCATGGAATAATGTTCAAAGTGAAAGTAAATAATTTTGTATTCAAAGCTATAAGGTCGCAATGACAGAATTTTGCAACCACCTTTTTGCTTAAACATATCAAAAAAGTACTCAAAGAACATGTTTTAATAAAAAGCATGGAGAAAGGGGCTACACGTAAAGTCATTTCCATTAAAAATGATCGAATAAAACTGGACGTTTCGGACTAACTGTCCATCATCAGTGAAAATCTCTGTAAAACGAAACCAAAAGATGAAGAATTAATACACTACTGAAATATCTATAAAATATATAAACTCTGAAAAAAAAAACATGTACAACGGTAAAAAAATTAAAAAGTAAAGGAAAAACTGAGTAACTGAATTATGTGTTGGCAACATGAAGCGAGAAAGCACTTTGGGTGTCATTCAGAGTAGGTTTCATTTTGTAAATATGCAAAGATTCGAGAATGCGCAGATTTGTACTGGTAGAGGTACCAGCCAAAATTTTTAAATCATTTAGGGAGATCGGAACATTGCACTCTTCTGCATGAGATCTAACAGAGGACAGTGGGGGGACCCAAGAGGAAGACCAGTTCTGCAACTACGCCCAGCATGCTCAGAAACTCTAGTTATCAGGGTACAGCTGGTAGAACCAACGTACCGCGATTCATAACGTGAACAACTGTATCGGTACACTAGGCGAGCACAGTTAGGGTGGCAGTTTGTCTCTGGAACGAAATAGAGAACCAATTGTAAAATTATTCACGATAATCATTTGAACTTGGAGCTGCGGGAAAAACTTGTTAACAAGGGATTTAACATCCTCGCTTAGTTTCAATGACTGATCTCCAAAATACGGCAACTTCACAAAGAAAGCTTGTTGTGTAAAAGATTAAACAGATTGAGAGTTATCATAAATTTTTGGCAAAAATTTATTAATATGCCTGTCAACAACAGAAAAAGGAAATCCGTTTTCCATGAGCCTCATTTCCTACCATGAGCCTCATTTAATGTTTGATAGAAATTAACTTCTGTCTCGAAACAATAGTCTTCCCTTTCCAAAATTTTACTCTTAAATCCTAGCAGTAAAACCTGGCGCTACTCAACCCCACCTTATCTAATTTACCTAGCCTTGACGCTTTGCTTCACCTCAAACCCAACACAAAATCTCTATCGGCCGAAACTTTGTTTAAGATATAGCGTAAAATTTTAAAATTATTTGTTTGACCTTCTCCAATTTGATCATTTTTGAGTCCGTGGACGTGAAACTATGGCACAACACCCAGCTTAAAGTCCAAGTGCCTTGAATGAGTGTTATTTGAAGTACTAATATAAAAAACCAAGGTTTCACTCATTTTCTGAGTCGAATTATTATCTTGCCAATTTTCTATTCATCTATCGCGTCAACTCCGTTCATCAATATCGTCTAGCTCGAGTGAGTAAAGTTAAAAAAGTTAGTCAACCAAAAATCAAAACGCAATCATACACAACGGCCAGGTATCCGATGTAAATGAAACAATCTGACTTCAATTTTATCCAGTTGTTTTTGAGACAATTCACAGCACTGTCAACTCTTCTTTTTGGGTAACACGAATTTGTTTAGAACTGAAGCAATGGATTCAATATCGTGGCAAGCCAATCTCGTCTCAAATGGCCAATTGCGAACCAATAAAAGCTCCTAATTCACAAAATGACTCGTTTCGTAGACCTGCTCGAAGTACGTAATAGAAGAAGATCGGTGCTGTCTTGCGAAAGTAATGATCTTAGAATTATCCTCTAAACGTAGAAACTAGGTTTCTAAAAGCGAGTTGGAAGTTCTGATGTTGGAAAATACGTGTTTTCCAAGTTTGTACAAGTTATGAGTTGAAAAGGCTAGTATGACAAATTGAAGGCAATCTTCATGTAATACCGATCACAAGCGGTATGATCATGCGCCCTTCCCTGGGGTGAGCGAATCTAATTGGAAAGTTAATTGACCTGAAGGACTTTTGGGTAGAGAGGGAGTCCGTAACCATCCCCCGGCCACGGATGTATACGGTGAAAATCTAAAAAGTCAGAATGATTGCAATCGTTCCTGCATCGTGATGAAAAGTAAACGAAAATGGGAAATTAATAGCGTTACTGCGATATAATGAGGGTAAAGCTTTTTAAAAGACACTGGTGACGTATTATGTATAGTGTGAAATCATCCATGCATGAATACACTACACATTCGGAAAAAAATTAACTTATAGCTTGGCTATCATGATGGTTCAATGGTGAACCTCCTTTGGGTGCGCAAACTCCAATATTAAGAGGGAAATAAATTCATTTTTTTGTTTTAAGTTGAACGAATGGTCTATGACCATGACAAAATGTGGATAAGGTAAGAACTTTTAGAGGGTTACAGTTAACACCTTGTAATTTTGAAGTATATGAAATTTTCTTAGGTAAAATCGAAACCATTGGCATACTGCCTCGTAATCTTATTATAAAATGTAGGCGATAACGAGCTGAAACGGATGAATTACTCTTACATAAAGCACTCAATATCTTCCTCGTGCAGCATAAAAAAATGCAGAGTCGTGGAATGTCGTCGCCACACGATACTATGTCTCGGTGAAAGTGTCTGAAAAGCCGGTACAACTTTCGTCTTTGCAACCCTGCAAATTTCCTCCTAATCCAAGATCACGAGGATTTGCCGGGCATATTAGTGTATTTCCGTTAATATTTGTACATTATATGAAGGATACCCCGAATAATAGCGTTTGTGCCATTATTTCAAATAGAGCTTACAATCCTCATGAACCCATTAGAGTTATATATTTCGCGTTGAACACAAACAGCCCACCGAAGGGAAGTTAACACTCTCATTGCTGCAGAAAAAATTTTGGGCATGTAAAAAAACAGTCAATACTCACGTATACATGTTTCATGACATGACTTCGCTTCTGTCGTAATTTTTTGAGAACTAACCACGGTTTAGGCCAGTCGCACATTACACTTCCATACGTCCCATGCACCTACTTCAACCATTCTCACGTACTGCATTTGTATTGATAGAAAGTGCCTGGGTTTCAGCTAGGGAGGGTATATATCACTCTATCACTCATAATAATTACTATAATAACAATATTAAATATTGCCTCCAATAACATTGATTGATTTTTAATTTAAATAACCCATACGTAACTTACCATTACTAACTTAACCCAATCTAATCTAACCTGAACTTGTCAACCGTGTTACAACTTCAAATTACAAAAAGTTTCAGATTTTGCAATCTGGCACTCATGCGAATATCCTCCGGTGAGGAATTATAGCATTTTATTTAAGGTTTTCTTCCGCTCAGCGCGCCTAAAGGCTGTTAGCGCGCGGGCATTAGGTCTTAAAAAAGGAAAATTTGGCATAGTCCTCGTCCTAAACCAGGAATGAGAAGAATTCCACTAGTAATACAACTGCATAGTGATTCCACTGTGGTATCACAACATCACTTGATCTGGTTCAGTAGAAGAAAAATATTCAGTAAAAGAACTCTCATTATAACCGATCCCGGAATCTTTCATCGACTGTCCCTCGTGGCTGGCGAAGTAAAGACGGGAACAATAGTAACCAAGCGAAAAAGAAACGAATACTGAAAAGACTATTAATTGAAGCCTTAGGCTCAAAAAAAAACTTCAGAATAAGAAATATGTAAGGGAACGTGAATATTTTTTCATCATCGATCAGAAAATAAAGAAGATTAAACGAATATGAGGAACCAATGCCAGAAAAATATCCATTTATATTACCAGTATTTATAAACGATATTACCACGTACTCTGCTGAATAACTAGTGGCTATGAATGAAGGAATAACCTAGATGTTGAACATTATAATAATGAGCTCTAGAATCTGTTGAAAAAGCTGAAGAGGAACAAAGACTGTAGCAGCGTAAATCTGTAACACGTCAAGACTAGATTTATTGGAACTTGTCAAGTTCAGTAAAATAAAGGAAGGATATCCATCAGGGAGCGAAGCTGCTCCGGGTAATTAACTCTGACGACTATTGTGACACGTAAAAGAGCTTTCAGACGAAGTGGTTATTGTGACGACGATGTTTCTGTTCTTTACACAGTTGTTGCGCGATGATTTTATAAATTACTTTGTGACTAACCTATTCTCATTACTTGATAATCATTTACGATGGTGTTCCAATCTCCTTCGGATAAAGCGTTTTTTATCTTTTCTTACTTCGTTTCAACTAATAATTTAGGAATTCTGAAGAATTCTCTGGTAGTATTTAAATAATTTATAAGTTGTCAATTATCTCTTGGAGCAGAAAATACCCAAGAGATGAAATTTTTTATTTAATCCGCCCATGACAGGGTTAATCTATTAGCACGCCTCTTGTGGTTTGTCTATTATAGCACGCCTCGTATGGACGTTTGTCTTAGGACGTCTTATATTAGGAAATTTTTACAACCGAATTTGTTGTCACGCATCTCATGTCTCAACTTTTTTTGAAAATAAATGTTTTTTCCTTCTTTCCTTTTCTCTTTGAACCGTCTTTGGAGAATTCGAGTACATCGAAATCAAATCCCGAGGTCCTAATGAAGACCGATAAATCTGTTTAATGGAATCGAAAATCGCCCGTCTGATCACTTACTTCTCATCGTTTAAAGTTCATTTGCTTCCGTAGTGTATTCGCCACTCATATTGGCAATTTCCTCAATGGAAGTAATTAAAATGATCCTCCTTCATTTCGCATGCTTGAAAACTTTCTGCTCAGAGCACGGTTTCCCTGGCATCACGGTGCGAGCCTCAGCAATGAAACAGAGAATTTTGGAATGAAGTCGAAAAATCTTTGTAAGAGATTATTGGAGCGATGCTGCAATGATGCAGATCATTGGGGCTGCACAGTGCTGTAGAATTAGCACTTTTATACATGATTGGCGCCCCACACCGACCTCATTCAGCGATATATATTCTCCAACAGCAGTGAAAGTGATTTTAATTAGGACGTAGATCGCTTAAGCAATGTTACAAGTTCGCACTAAATTATGAATGATGGGAGTTTTTCAGATATTTTAATAATAACAGCATGTACTTTTAACCTCCATTTGTGTTCACCGCCAATTCTGACAGTTTCCAGTATATTTTAAAGCAAAAATTATTGTTTTGCCGTTTTAAGAACGAAGGTACTACTAGCTCTGCACGATTTTGATTAGGATTTCGTGAAAATGGTCATAGCAAATATAAAGCTGGGCTTAGTTTTGAATAACGAATTACATGAATTAATAAAAATTCTCTCTGAAAAATGGTTGAAACTACCTAAAAAGGTTGAAGCTGCAAGATTTGTAAGGCTCACCTGTGAAAAACAAACACGGATTTTAATATTTAGAAGCCAAAAGCACCTAATTATAAAGATCACACGATGAACAAACGTCCGTTTAAGAAGTTAGAGCAAGTTTGTTAAATATATTATTTCTTTAAGATCATGAATATTTTTCAATCAAAGCTTCCCAGTAATTAATTAAACGTTTGCATTTGTTCTCACCCAAAGCCTTTACCTACAAGATACGAGTATGCACTGTAGAAGAGAATGCGTTATGTCCTGCTATCTAACTCTTTCGAAAGTTGTTTTGTTGATCTATTTAAGAATCCAAAGAACTCATGAAAAATATTCAAAACTAAACTTCCTCACGTCTCAAAAGAAAAGCAAATCTTTCAGATTTTTCTTATTTACGGAAGCCTACCGGTGAAAATATCACTGGTGGAAAATATTTATTCCGACTAAACGAGAACGTAATCTTGTCTAGTCTCCGACGAGTGTTTTTGTGATGCTGGAGCGAGGCGTAGATGCCCACGTATTCCAGCCAAGGACTTGATCGAATTTTGGCGAATTTTGTTGGTCTTGTGTAAGGCACAGGCTCACGTATGCTAAGTCCACCTTAAGGCCAGTGTAGCACGAGTTTTATGAAGCTATCCGCGATTTCGGGCGACAGGCAATGAATTTAGATGAGGCCTAAGGAACCATCGATAAGACATGCTCCAGATCCGGGGAAATTTATCCCATAGAAAAACTAGGACTGGAAATAAAGGAAAGATTTTCTACTTTGAACGTTTTCTCCAGTTAGAAATGAACATTGCCTTACCTATTGGTGAACGATTGGAATATGTTGGGGCATTGCATTGAAATTTCAGATATCATTGAAATAGATATTTATCATTTAGATAGATGTTCATCAGAGTTCGTCAAAGGGTTTTTAAGTCGACGCACTCTATTTCCAGTAACTGTCAGACATTGATTATAGTGTGTCAACAATTCAGAGAATCAGGTCTGCACACCATTAATAACGTGTATGCCAAGGCATGCCGGATTGAACAGCCGGAAAGGGGGGCACTCAGTAGCCCTCAATGGCTTGTTTCGTTTTCGCACTAGCGGCAACAGAACCCAGAGGCTGAACTTCTGTCATGAGCATATTCGCTGCAAGAAACTCTTGGCTCTCTTTCTTTCCTCCGTGGACTGGGAGCTGCACCGGCTCGTGGCACCATAACTCAGCGCCAGAGCGCGGCAATGGCCGCAGACTCCGGCCTTTAGGAGGCAGAGCCACATCAAGTATTCAGCAAAGAGCTACCTCTGCGTCACACACTCAGCCACTCCGGCTGAATTTTCCTGAGGTAAACTTCCCTGCTGAACTTATGCACCAAAAATGAAACCGTGGGCTTCATAGATTTTTAAAACCTTGTCTCAGTCCTACGGATTGTGATCTGCATGCCTTAACTTGGCGTTCAAACTCTAAGCGGTTTCTTAATTTGGCCTCAGTGTGGAGCAGGAATTGGTTACGTGAGAGTGCAGATATTCGTCTGCGTTGTGACAGCGGTAGAATTTTGTATCAGAAAATACTTCTTTTGAGCTCCGGAGGAGCTAGGCTTCCAATGGACGACTATTGGAGAAGCTATGAATTTTTATTTATGACTCTCAAACGTGACACACTTGTTAATAAGCTAAAAAATATTTTGGCTTCTTCGTGACTTTCATGGTTTAGCGATAAAAAAATGATAATTTTAATGCCAGCTGTCTGCTACTCGCTTCAAGTGTACGTACAATGTAGTCTCATAACACGCGTTTGTTCGTCCAAGAACATTTCAAATATAAGGGCCACCGGTATTATAATATGCTTGATTCCTCGAGAGCTTCATCTTCGTCAGAGGGCTCCTTACGAAGTTTACTTTTAACACATTGACTACGGATGCACAATTCCGACATTGGTTAGGTTATATTGTAAGTAGCAAGTATGATTACAAGATAATATTTTACCATGCACACAAGAATCTATTTCGAAAAAAGTAGAGAAAAAATTTAAATGCTACTCATTTATGCAAGTACAAGAATGAGCCAATACGTAAATGGTACACGTATGTACCACTACGTAGTCAACGTGACAAAGTCAGGATTTAAGTTCATTGCACGCAGAAATTAATGACAAATTTTGGGTTCTATGTGTGTTGTGTTTAAATGTATTTTTCTGTGTCCATCCAACTTTGAAATAAAGAGATCTACGCGCATGTTGCTTCTTTCTTTTTTGGAATCATTCGATTTTGAAAGACTGAAAAACAGCTTTCGACTTGTTATTTTCCTGCCCAGTTGGGCTGAAAGTAAACCAAATTTTGACGAAAAGCCTGAAACAGGGTTTCTCAAAAGCGCTACGTTTCAAGCGAAGCCATCGAGGAAATGGCTTATCAAAATGTGTGCAAAACAGGGTTTTCTAACAGAGAAGTAGAAATCTTACACTTAAGGGTTATTATTAAAGTAGCTATTGTATGGAATTTTACCAAAAACAGAGTGCAAAATACAGTCAGGTAATGTTGAAAGTATTAAGCTTTTAAATTGCATCACGAGTGGCCAGCAATTCTGATTAATGCGAGGCATTATTTGATGTTTGTACGGTTTCCGTGTTAATCGCCTATGGCAATTGTTCAATTTACTTTTATAGGCGATTGGCATCAAAATATTCATGTTTTACACACATGACTTCTTTGAAATTCAATGGATGTTTCCACCATATCAGCCTAATTTCAATGTTTAATTTTGTTCTGGTATTCGTGGTTTATCAAACAGGTTATTGGTTGTTTATACAGTGAAATGATGGGCTATAGTTTAGGGCAGTTGTGTTCTCTGTCCACACGCACGCCGTTTGTTTTAACGGTTGAAAAGTGAAATAAAGTAGCGTCTGTTCGTCTTTCCGCTTCGTTTTGGGTATCTGAATTTTACGCTCTACAAACCCCACTTGATAGTCAAGTGGCGTAGGCCAAGAAATCATCGACGTAGACAATTCCAAGCGTAACGTCGGCAAAAGGTTGGTCCTAATTCCGTCAATGGCGACAGTAAAGCATCTTTCGCTAAGTACTCTTCCGTGCTCTGCTCCTCTGGCCAGGATTCGCAGCTCGGTCAGTGAAAACTCGACTGGAAACGAGGGAGGTATCCTCTCGAGTGCAAGGCATACATAAATTACTTTTTTTTCAGGAGTTTGTATGAACATGAGGTTGGTAATGTTGGTCTATATGGTTGAGGGTCTATCGAGTCCTTATTCTGTTTAAGCCTCTTTGTTTAGGTATAGACGGGGAGGCGCATATTTTATTGAACAACCAAAAGATAAGTTGTTGAAGCTTCAGGTGCCTGCTTCACATTATTGAATAAATGATTTTGACATGTACGAGAACTGTCGCAGTAATAATTTGTTTCCGGTTATAGTGAAGAGTGCACTGTGAGGTAGAATTTCGGGAGTTATATACGAGTAATATAATTGGGTCGATTTCCAATGCCTCTTATGTGTCTTACCTACAACGAAAACATAGTGGTTGTACTGGAACCCGGTGAACATGTATTAGCAAGTCAGCAGCATCTATCTACGATATCAAAAGCAGCGAGCTTGTTCTTTACGAGAATAGCGCGAGAGGTTGAGGTGGATTTATACTGAATTTTTCAGGTATTTACTTTTTTCCTTCGAATTTAGACGAAAACCATCGGTTTTCACATTGATTGGAAACCCGACTCCAGTGTGCTTTGGTTCTGTGGCGAGCTATTTTGTGATACAGGACGTTGTGATTTATTAATGCATCTTCGGCCCGGCGTCTCTCTACCTCGGCTGCTCTGCATTTTGTGTACCCCCACGGCACGGGTGGTCTTCACAGCACGCCTCCACTACAGGAGATGGACGCCAAAGAAGCTTGCGTTTTTCATCTTCGATTCGGAAAACAAAGCCTTCCAGTACAATTTTTCAATAATGTAGCGCGCTGGAAACTCCGTGAAGATGAACTTCTTTAAAATCCCTTTGAGAGGATAGAGGTCTCTATCGTGGAGAGAGTCGTGCACTTTACAAGATAAATCCACAAAAATAGGAACAGAGAGAAAAGTTTATGGGCGAGTAGAAATTGATTTTAAAGTGGCAGTGCATAGGATGTGCACCTTAATTTGGTAAAAATATGTAGTCATTTGGGTAGTAGATCTACGAAACTCGACCCCGGTAATCTGTTCAATGTTCTCATACATGAATAGCTCGTTTGCTTTTTTTCCAGAAGCTTGCATGAACATGAGGATGGTGATATATTTTTAGCTGCTGAACTGGCTTTTTGGATTCAACCTTACTGCAGAATGATTATTATTATATTCCTTGAATGGCCACCACAACCACCAATGGTAACTCCAACAGCTATTGAAAGTAGGTTATATCGATATTCTCTCTCGGTTTTGGTACTGTGAGAGCTACAGGTTCGTCAAGTTTTAAGCTAGATACATTGAGAATGCATCTTCCAATTATTGAGTTATCATTACCACGATTTTGCCACCATAAAAAATTCAAAAGCCAATGAAGCATACCATACCTCATGTATAGGTATGCGAGTTTGATTTGAGAGAAAAACCTTTGAACAGAATATCAGGTGTTGAAGAGGATCATCAGGTATTAATTTCATGAGGAATCGCTAGATCCCCAAAGTGAGTGTTCCTCTAACTCGCCACATTCTGGCCGAGACCCTTCTGGCCGAGCATGATGGAACCCCCTTTGAACGAGGCCCCGAAAGTAGCCAAGGTTGAGGTTAAGGAGTTGGCATCAAAGTTGAAGGGGTCTACGCAGATTGTGTCTTCCAATGTCACGGTGGCTTACGGTTGTTCTCTACTCCCAGCTGTTCTCCTGTGATTCATGAGCCACCCACTGCGAGTCCTCCGTGGTGGCCTGACAGGCTGAGGGCAGGTGCTTTTCTGTTGGTCCAAGACGATTCTCATGACCTCTGTTATCAGCTTTCATGTTGCTTCGAATGAAACAACCTCCGATAGGAACTGCAGGTTTCAGGACTGCAGCACATTCCGCCTAGTCACGTCCGTGCTGTCGTGTCTCTCTATGTTGAGAGCAGCAGTGACGTCAAATGAACAGGACATCGCTTTAGCTCGTGTCTGCCACCGGAAGGTGGTCGCTACTATTCACGTCGTTATCAGTAGTGGAAATAGAGGCAACTTGAGCCCTCTTGAAACAAGAAGACGAGTCCCCTTTGACTGGTCCAAGAGGCCAAAGGGTGAAGTCACTCCTGCCCCCCCATTAATTGAATGAAGGAACACACTACTCTAGGAAGGTGGCTTGTGCCGCAAGATTAGTCGTTAGTTTTAGCCTCCCTACCCAGCAACAAATGCGATCCAAAGAGAGGAAGGAGGAAGGCAGCATTTAGTATGGAGTTAAGGAAACGCGGAATCTACGCAGAAAGGCACAGAAAGAGTAAGTTGTGAAAGAAGATCATGAAGATTAGATTATAAGTTAGTTTAAGCCTCCCTAACCGCTACAAAAAATAGAGCGTATCGAAGAGAGGAAGGAGGAAGGCACCATTTAGTATGGAGATAAGAAAATGAGAAATCTATGCTGAAGGGGCATAGAAACAGTAAGATGAGAAAGAAGTTCATGAAATAAGATAAAAGTTGAAGAAGAAAGTGAGAGGTGCTGAAAAACAGGACAGCAGTGAACCGAAAAAAGGTGGTCCTTAACATAACAAAAACATTTTATTTCAACAAAAAAGAAGGCCTACCTAACTCTCAGCTCGGGCCCTGACATTGTCCTCTGGGAGCGCTAGTTCCCACAGACACAATAATTGTATCCCCCCGAGGGGGGTGGCTTGTGCCGCAAAGCTTGTTTAATCTAAGCTAATTTCCCTAGAATATGGGTTAAAGTCCTGCTTGCAATATTTTAAAAGACCCTCGTATTGTTAATGAGTAGAGAAATTTAAACGTATAAGAAATGTTGCCTGATGTCTTTCAGTTGAATTTGCAACTGTAGTTGGATCACAGAAGAGGCTTTAATTGCTATCGATTATTGCTGGCAGTCAGTACGTAAATCTATTAGGTAATTTTTCATTTTCTTTCAAAAAATAATGTTCGTCCATGATGTAATACTGCCTAATTGAGTTCTCCAAATAGCCACGCCAAGCACTTGCAGCATTTTGCTTGATTTCCAGCCCTCAGTATTTGGTTGTAAAGAGTCAGGAATTTTCAGATTCACGACCGGGCATACAAAGCGCATAACGCATACAAAACGGAGCTACACTGCGTTGTTGCTGCTGCAAATTGCGCATCTCCGCCCTAGGATGCCGGTTACACATAAGGCCCCTAGGTACCAAAGGCCATACAAAGCAAAATGAGTTGCGTATACCACTGCCAACCCAAGCCTTCCTATGTCTGGCGAGTCGCAGATACAGCAAGATGGTTGCAAAATTGTCGAATACCATTATTAGCAGAGAATAATAACAGTGATGATAGCATCAAACGGTGCTGTCACACTCAACATCAAGTTGCTGAGCAACACGGGCTTCGAAGCTGCTAAGCTTTGAAGCCATTTTCTGACGTTTTCAAAAACCTGCGCTTTGTTCGGTATGGCTCTCGCGCCTCATATACGGTGCCTGCTCGTGCGCGATAGCTCCCGACCATCAAGTATTCGCACCGTTCATTCAAGTAGGTGATAAAAAGGGAACGAATAACATGCGAAATCACATGAGGTAAAGTAGGCGTCAAACCCAGGAGCAACTCGCCACCTGACCGCGAGACCACATAATTGGCGCTATCGGGGACGCAACCGGCACAAAAAGGATAATGAACCGAAGAAAAGACAAAAATTTCCATTTGAATGACCTAATACTCAGACGAATTCACAAGTACGTTTACTAAGTCTCTTCCACGGTGCCGAATGGATCGAGTCATGTGTATAACTGCACAAACCAAACACATAAAAGGAAGGTTCCAGTCATGGTACCATGGTTCCATTCCCACGCGCAGATTTATGGTGACGCAAGCAGGTCCGGCGCACAAGTGGCATTAAGCAAACGAAAGTGATAGAACTGATAATCATCCTTTTCTCTAGTAAAATACTTCCATAAATCGACGGTTGTTCTATTCTATCAGGTGAATACTGTACACAATATTTGTATTATTATTTCTTATTGTTACTCGCTTGTATAGCATCTCTCACACACCTACGTATAGTCAGGTCTAACCTGGAAAAAGAATCTATCATACATCTTTGAAATTATTACTACAACCCTTGAGAATGAAAATTTCAAGAAAAAACAATTCTACAGCACTAGAAGCTAAACTAAAGAATAAACTCAAGTAGCAAAGAATAAATACAAATATTGTACTTAATTCTGACAGCCAGAATTAAGGTAGAAAGGTAGACCCAAGATCCGTAAAACTCGTCTGAATGGTGGTGCTGTTGCAACAACAAACGAGCAATTCTGCAAAATGGCGAGTAGCAATGCAACCCAACACGTGGCTGAGCGTGTTAGGATTGACAGTACTTAGCGCGTCACATCAATAATGGCATGTCAGTAAATAGAATACCAGCTCCACGACATAATGCCTTGATATTTCGCTCTCATCTGTTAACCTGTAAGAAGCCTACAAGATCAACGGCTGAGCAGTGTAACATAATTATGGTAAGTCAAGTTCCTCCAAGTCCGTAACCGTCAAGGAAATTGGATGATGATGTTGAGATACGAGACAATGAATAGACACATTCAACAAGCCTAAATTTACGTTTAATTGAAGAGTTAGGCATTATGGATACAGTTTTGAGAAGATTGAAAGCACTTCAATTGTGACACACTGGGAGAAAGTTCAAACTTAGTCAATGTTTACTTCAATTCCGAGTGAATCATAAAACTGACGCGCGCATGCCTGTGATATTGGGGGCAGCATACAACAGATTTTTTCCTTCATTGAAACCAAAAACACTACACAAAGTACAGGGTGGGGCAAATCAAATGCCCGAGTTTTTGCTAGGAGCACGCAAGAGCCGTGGTGGTGGTAAGATGTGTGTTGTCGTCCCCATCTTCCGGACGCCATCTTCAAAAAATGAGTACACTAACTGCACTTATACCGATTCGAATAAAACAACAAATAATTCTTAAGTATTGCTTTACTTTTGCTCATAGCCTTTCAAATCAAAACCCGGGTATTTGATTTGCACCAATACCCTTTCAAAACGCGGGCATTCGAATTTTCACATCCTGTATAATACAAAAATTAAACAGGCTACATAGCAATGTTCTATTTCATTATAGAAGTAAAAAATGAGCTCAATAGCGAAAATTCACCGCAGGAAAATTATTTCACACAATGGCAACGATTTTTAAATTCTCATTCAAACAATCTAAAATTTCAACTCGACATGAATGCAGTATTGAAATTCTGAACTTCATTCCCCAGTACTTCCCTTCCTGAGTGGGAACAGAAATATCCTACAGGAAAAGTTAAGGATTGCGCTATGCATTTTCCCACACAAGACGGACTAGATGCGGGAGAAAATTCACTGACAACGTACCATCTTAGGCAAATTTGAACATGGCACGAGACGTTCCCCGAGAAGAGTGGCTTCCTTTCGAGTAAAATAATCAGATGATGATCAGCATAGTAACAGATTGCTAAGCTAACTTTAACAAAGCGCACTACGATAAGAAAAAGCATCAGTAATTCTGAGACGAAAACTTGAGAAATCCGTGTTCTTCAAATTTCAATGAATAATCCCACTGAACAATAAGCCGGTTTAGCTTCATTTCGTTATTCGTCGCAGTTACCGAGATAATTACATCACAAACAACATTTCTTCAACGGTTTTGTTCTCCAAAAAAAAGTTGAACTTCTAGTGTACTCTGCAACACGTTATTAATTCCCCATGAAATCAATTTAACGCGTTGACTTGATCGAATTCACCACAACTACAAAGTTTATCTACAGTCGCGGTGAACGTCGTGGTAAGAGCGCAACATGGATGTAGAGGGAACAAACAGCCATCTATTAGGCAAACTTAGCACGTGATGGCTGCCAAATTTTGTTTTACAGCAATTAATGTAACCCAAAATACGACCTAACCAAAAAGCATTTAGCCTGCAAGTAAAGAAGAGAAACAAACGGGACAATTAATTTATTTCAGAGCAAACTACTTGAAAACGAGTTTGTTAACAACTAAAAAACATTTGCCTCGTGGGTCAAAAACTGAGGTGCTACTTTTTTCCCGGAAAAATGAAGTTTACCTAGGTTTGCACCACACCTGTAAATGAGATTTAGTACTGGAGTAAAGAAGCATCAGTGTCAGGGTACGGTACTCAATTTAGGGAGCAGGACGGATCAGGCGCGAAGCAGTCACAAATGCAGAACATCTCGCACCAACACACCGCCACACGACAGAAAAACGATGGCTGCACTCAGAAGGTCTCCGAAACGACCCCTCGACGATTAGATTATAAATTTGTATGGGATTCTCTAACCACGACAGCTTTTTTTCCTGAGAGAGGAAGTAGAAAAATTTTGTATGGAATCAAGGAATCGGGGAATCTATACACAAGGTGTGTCCCCATACTCAGCACATAGAAGCAGTAAGATTGAAATAAGTTTATGGAACAAGATCAAATTTAAAGAAAAAAAAATTGAAAACAGACACAGCAGTGAACCAGAAAAAATATGGTTCGTTACAAAACAAAGGTCTATCAAAGATCTATTTCAACAAAAGAAAGCCAGGCTAACCTTCAGCTTGGAACCTCACATTTTCCTCAACTCCAATGAATATAATATTTGTACTTCCCGAAGAGGATTCTTCAATGACCACAAAGAAAGAAGTAGATTAACGAGGCAAATGAAGGCCTGCACAATCTCTACCACCAAAAATGCAGCTGACTCCAACTAGCGATGCTCAATCTGCAAAATAGTTCAGCGACGATCGAAGGAGCGTAAGAACACTAACGACACCTTCTTGTAAGTATAGCCCCTTTCAGAGGAGCTTTATGCACGATACTAATCCTCAAATTCTACGAGTGCGTGAAGAAGAGAAGATACAATAGAAAAGCATAAAATTAAAAAGACTCGGAGGCTGCTAAGTCACAGATGGATAAAAGGTGGTCGTATGGTTAGCGTTTCATAACACAATAAAGTAGACTGAGAAATAACATTTTCGGGTGCACAAAGTAGTCGACGACCATAGCGACTGACAAGAACGGACTTTTCTATGAAAAGTTTTGAAAATATCAATAAATTATATGATGTCCAAGACGTTTCCTGTAGTTCTTGGATTAAACGTAGCAGTAATTATGCTAACTGTCCACTGAAAAATATTTTCAGGGTCACGACCAACAGTACCAAAGAGGCCCCAACAACTGAATTGATAACCATGCAAAATTCTGTACCAAATATCTACGAGGAAATGCTCGCAGAAATTGCATCACAAAAGCTGATGCAGCTATAAAAAAAGTTATTTTTGTGAAGATTACTTCTCCTAAAAATTTTCCAGAGGAAAACGAAACTTCATTAAAAAATTAGGTAAAATTTTTCCGTAAATGCTACTCAAATGTAATTTCAAATGCCGTTCCTACTTCGAATGAACGATTGTTCATATAGAAGTCAAGCCAGGTGATAATAACATTCAAAGAAACTCTACCAACTTGCTTTCTTGGATGAGACTTGGATTTGGTTCAAGACTACCAGTTCTACTTTAAATGAGAATCACCTCCCTGGGAATCAAAGTACTTGAGAGTCCGGAAGTATCATAAGACCAACCAAGTCAAGTAAGTTTAAGATTCGAATGAAAGGGACATCCTTACCATCACCTATCCAGTCAACCCAGTTTCAATGAGAGAACGCATTTATTGATACTAGAATGTCACTGGAAACGGAATTACGGGTCACGCTGTCTGTGGCTTCGGTTAATACCAGTTTTCGGGGGAAAATTGAGGAGATTTCACTTTCCAATGCGTTCTGGATCAAAAAACTGAAATGTTTTATTAGTACAAATGCACGGACAGATTATTACTGAAAAATAAGTGTTTTATCTCGACAACATTTCACCTACGATACATGAAACCTGCTATTTCATTAAGCTACCAAAGCACTTCCTTACAGTCTTTCCAGTATAGCAAAGAAAATTATATTTACATTAGCCAAGTTTTTCTCAACCTATTTTCGAGAAAGAATGCATGACAACGATGCAAGCTTGCGCATTTTACTTGTTAAATTTACGACCGCCAAGAAATTTTTACGCCTACAAAACGTCAGCTGAAAAGAGCTTTGAAAAAAGACCCCGGTGGACAATGCTCCAATTACAACTGGGCACTCATCGACGACTGTCAAAACTGACAGTCTTCATGAGAAGACAATGTCTACAACTGCAAGCTGGCCGAATATCACAAGTAGCGGAGTAAACCAATTAAATTCGTGTCTGGTGCAGGTTTGATGCAGTTCTATACCGGAGATCCACGACGATATTCAAAAGATAAGATTACCCAACCATCCTGCTAAGATACACAACTAGCTATGATGTAAGGTAGGATGAAAACGCAAACTTCCTGGTTATTTGAGTTTTCCATTTTAAGAATTTACAGACAAGATTCGATGAAACGGCCAAAATACTTCGAGATTCAGTAAAATTCAAGGTACTGATGTAGATACAGCGGTCTAGTGCAGTCTGCTGAGCTCTTCTACGAGTTTGATGACTTCGCTCACGGTCATGTCCACCGACCTTCCATTTACGGTCATCTGAAAACAAACCAAATTTATTTTAGAAAATCTAAGGCAACACCCATTGCAAATAGTTTTAAATGATAGCATAAAAGATAGATATTTTCATAATTCAATTTTTAATGATAAATAAGAAGTCTAAAATTGAGAGTAACAAATCAAATGGTGTGCTCGGTATAAGTGACTTTCAGTATGACGGGCTGTTCATGACTTGGCACAGGGAGACGGAACAGAGATAAACTCACGGTTAGTTTAGAGCAGACTTCTTCCATTTTATCTTTAGTCAAGTCCAAGAAATTTTCGACCAGATCACCGTCAATGAATCCTTGAGCTTTCCGAACTCTCTTCTCGCTGTAGAAGCTGCGGTAAAACGAGTGGTTTATTTTGCCAACAGACTTGATCACTTTCGACAGTCGGTTGGACAACTCAGTGAGGAAATTGTAAAGGTCACCGCTGATGTTGATGCTCAGTCCTGCAAAAAGGGTAAAGAAATGTCAGACGTTGAAGCAGCAAGTAAAATAAGAATGCTAGAGATGATCAGCTAAGAGGTATAAAGAGAAGACGTCGGATTGTGGATAACTGAGGTAGACCAAAGGAAGAGGAGCATGATATCTGAGTACTGCGATAGATTGAAGAAGGACGAGGTGTTGGATCATGGACTACTAACGTAAACCGTGAAAAATGCGTAGCTGAACTGCGATGTGTCGTGAATATGCATGCTTAGATGTGCAGAGGCGTCCTTAGGTGGTAAAATCATTAACGAATCATGACGTTTCGGTGTTGATGAAAAAGATTAGTGAACAACTGAAATAAGGCATGGGGGATCAGAGGCTCAACGATTTTTCCTTCACATCGACGATACAAAGCTAGGTGGACAGGAAACTGCCAGGCACTAGAGGTGTCAACACGCTCTCCCATTGCCCAACAAATCAAACCCTTATCCAATACAACAAAACCCTTTGGCATTCCTCTTCTATTCAGAAAAAGTGAGTAGCGATGAAAGAAATCATTTACTCTTCCTAATCTGGTCAACAGCTACACGTGTCCATCGGTCTTGGGTATCTATAGTTGAATAAATGCTTCGTAGTTCCTATACATCAGCATCTCTTCCTGTGCAGCAATTCTATTCCTAAATAGAGAAACCTAGTCAACTTCCCCCCCCCCCCTCTTAAACAAGAAATTACCGTACTTGCCCACAAACTCGTACATCCTACCTTCAATTACCTCACTGGTGCGTGTTTTTTTAAACTACTTTAGTTGCTCAGAAGTTCCACCAACATAGAATCCACATACTTCAAACATTACGTCAGTTTCATATACTTCCATTGACGCAAAAGAATATTTTTCGTAGCAATGGACTTGAAAAAAAAACATGCCAACTGAAATTAACATTTCTGAATCGTAGCTGTTTTTACACATTAGAGTAAAGTACGCAACCGTCTCAAAATGGCAAACACCACATCAGTTGAATTACAGAATCTAGACATGAATAGGATAACTCATACCAATGCTGCCACTGCCGGTGCTCAGCACCCCTCACCAGGATGCGCCGGTGCCCAGCACCCCACACCAGGATGCACCGGTGCCCAGCACCCCACACCAGGACACACCGCTGCCCCACACCATTACGCACCGATGCTGCCGCTGACGGTGCCAAAGAGGATGCCGGAGTGCGCGACGCCCGGCGGCCCGGCCTCCTCCCCCCGCATCACGAGGGAGCCCGGGCAGAACACGTTCACGAAGTCGCCCAGGTGGAACCGCGCCACGTCCACCAGCTGCTGCCGCTCCTCCTCCGCGCTCGCGCCGCTGCACACACATTCAGCGTCACGCTCTGAGCGCGTCATGTTTCGTGCGTGTCGAGTGTCGCGTTTCGTGCGTGTCGAGTGTCGCGTTTCGTGCGCGTCGAGTGTCGCGTTTCGTGCGCGTCGAGTGTCGCGTTTCGTGCGCGTCGAGTGTCGCGTTTCGTGCGTGTCGAGTGTCGCGTTTCGTGCGAGTCGAGTGTCGCGTTTCGTGCGTGTCAAGTGTCGCGTTTCGAACGTGCCAAGCATAACGCAACACTCTCAGTGTATCAGGTGTAACGTCAAACTGCCTCCTGGTGTTAGTATAAGTAACTGCCTCCAGGTGTTTTTATTCCAGGTGTTTTTATAAGTCAAGTAACAGTAAAATTCATTATTACTATCATTATTATTATTGTTTGAGGTAGCTTTTCCACCGGGGTTGCAAGCTTATAGCAAATGTGGACCCCTCCGCTTTCGCGAAGCATTTTAAAAGAAATAAGTAGAATTCATGAATGCTCCATGGAGGTACAACAATACAGGAACATGTTACCACACCGAATTTTTTATAAAGGTGAACCGATCCCATAAGTACGGTTGCGAGTTTTTCAGGAGTAAAATACTTCATTACAAAAGACTGAAAAACTCAGCATCAGAGGAACTGACGAATCATTTAATTCGAATAAACATGTCCATAAAAAGGTATCCTGCCGCTATAGTGCAAATCGCACTGAGCTTTTTGCAAACACAATATATGCTTCTATTTCATGCAAAGCGTACCTGTATACCTACCCACTAATTTTACCAGTCAACATAGCATGTACAAAAGCAGGGATATTGTACATATATTGAATGTTTAAAAACTAGTAGCACAAACTTTGACAGCAGATATCAAAAGACAAAAGAACGACTTTTTCCAAAAATATCTCTGCATTACGTTGTGCGGCCATCTCCCGCACATGTCTGTATCCCGCGTCATTCTGTATCTGTACGACACTTATATAAAGGCTGCTAATGTCGAAGCCAGTCGCTCAATCTACCGATTCCCATCCTGCTGTCAACACCTAGTGGAATAAACCCGCCAAGCTTCCCAAGTGTTTCTCTGACCGCACATTAAGTGGTGGCCATATGTTGCGATTCGAACTCACATTCGCATAAGTGTTAACTGAAGATCAAGTGCTCCGTGCAGACAGCTTTGAACAGTATAAAATCCAAATGTGTTCCAGCGAAAACAACCAGCTCTGGCAGCCTCAACAAACAGTTATTGTGTTTGGAATCATCGTATCAAGAGAATTGTTGACGGAGGTTTACTGTAGATTTACAGTATTTCTTAATTTATACTCACCCCTGCGTACAAAAATTTTGGTCTACGAGTGTGAAAACGACACTATCGAATTCGTATTTCAAGTCAGAATTGCAGCGTTCCCAGCGTCAACCATTGAGTGAATTTTACATCTACAAGAAGTGAATTCAAATCTACAAGTAATAAGAACAATTTAATTTGTGTGAGATAAATTACTACGATTGCACCAAAAACAGTAGCAGTGACTGTAGCAGTGAGGAGACACGTACTTTCATTTTTAAAGTGTAATTTCTTCAACGTGGTGCACAGTATAAACGCAGTATAATCTTGCTGTACCAGCCGACAACATTGCCTACAAAGCACAGCATCACAGCGTCCCATCATTGCCTGCAAGAGACGTGATCAGCTGTCTTCAGTTTTTTACACAGTTAAGGAGAGCGTCCCCCTTATGAATCCTTGCTTCTGGGATTTCTTGAGATACTGGGATTTTTGCTGTTATAAGAAGTGTGAGAGGTCAGGTACATCCTGTGAAAAAATAAGACTCGTACGTTCACTCGTTCGCCCGCTACGGGGATTTAAAGAATGGGGGGGAGGGGAGGGGGAAGTGGTATTTTATCATGTTACACATCCCCCTTGCCACTTTCTTCACGACTTGACGTTGCTATTTCATCTCCTATGTCTCTGGATTACTCTACAATGATTTCAGGGGTCTAACTTGAACCAAAAATTTTAAAAAAAATTTTATTTGTATTGTTTATGTTTCTTTGTTTTGCTTATAATGTAAACAATGGTTTTTGGGGTTTCAAAATGCTTCTCCTCCTACACTTTTTGAGCTACAGTGATGGTTTTGGTATCATTGAATGCGGGAAGACGCGGGCTTTTAGGGGTGCTAAAATTCGTTTCCTCAAATTTACATTTTCAATATGAAAAGGGTAAAAATAGGGAAAAAATGCCCTTTTTCGGAAATGTAAAAATTTATGACGTCATAACTCATGAGCAAGAAATAATTTCGGAATGAATTTTAGCATCCATAAAAGCCCGTGTCTTTTCGCATTCATTGATACCAAAATCATCACTGTAGCTCAAAAACTGTAGGAGGAGAAGATTTTTGAAACCCCCCCCTTCAAACTTCGTTTTCTTCGATTTCCCATTTTCTTTTCAAGAAAATTGAACTTTTGCTCTAAGCAAAAACGATTCCAAATTCAATTTTCTATCAGTATATCAAATTTCATTGTTCTAGGTTCAATAATAAAGAAAAAAGTCCGTATGGGGGACGCTCTCCTTAAGTCTTTTGTGAAAATTTTTTTTTCTTTGTTTAGTGCTATCTCGCTCTGTCCCGAGCAGCTAGTCTTTCTTTGTTGCACTTATTGCCGTGGTTTTTTTTTACCACGCCCGCTTCCTGTACAGCTGAAATCGCTGAGTCGCAGTTTGCACTCAAAATCAGTTACATTCTGAGCGTTGTGAGAGAGACACGTTGTCCAACGAATCTGGAACGTAGCTGGTTACCAGCTTTTCACTTCAATTTGCATCGTAAGTGTCAAATTTTATTTGCCAGTTGAATAGGAGTGTCAGTAGAGGTGTCTGAGTCACTTTGATTTCAAAATTTGAAGCTTTAATTGATAGAAATTCACGTTTTTGCTGTGGAGCGGCAAAATTTTTTTTTGACGCCTGGTAGAAATCTGTGTCGTGCGTTGAAGCAGTTCCGTGTGGACTGAGTATTATTGTTGACCATTTCAACTGTATAATTGTGCTGCTAAAAATTTTAATTTGCAGGATTAGGGACGCTAATTCTTATTTGGAAGTTGGTGATAAAGAACTGATTTTTTTGCTATGGTTCTTCAATGTGTGTGATTAATTAATTTTGTGGGTTCTAACTGTTTTTAGGGTGTTTATTATTATTCTCGGAGTACGATATTAATTTTTGAATTAAATTGGAGTGAATTTTGGTAGTGAATTGTTAATTTTTAGTAGAATAGGATATTTTTCAATGAAAAACGACACATGTCGGACTTCTCTGATTCTTTGGACAGTGAGGACGAAGTAGTACGAACTAAACCTACTGTAACTAAATACGGACGAGTGAGTAACCCAGTAGTTAGCAAAATGACGACTCCTACGGCAGCGACAGCTGGACCTAGTGCTAGTGCTGGACCTAGGGACGTTAACGCGACACAACTTGCACGTGACATTGCTGCAAATCTAAATGTTCCTTCTGTCGGTACAATAATGACTAATGCAGAGCTTCCAACCTTCCGTGGAAGACGCCGTTTGCATGATGGGGAGTTCCTAGAGAATAAGACATTTTCGACACATATTCAAAATCTTAAGGCCTATATGAGCCTGTTGCCAGATGCCACTAGTGATGAGCGTAAGAAGGAATTTTTAGTACGATCTGCAAACAAGAACATCGGCGATTTCAATAGTGTAGTAACTAAGTTAGTTAATGCCGATTTAAATTATTCTTTCGATCAGGTCGTTCAGATACTAGAGGACATTTACGTCTCGAGGGGTGAGAAGAGTATCCATGCATTAGCTTGCGATCTAAACGAGTTGAAGTTAGTTAAAAACAATGCACTTGCTGCTCAGATCGTGAACGCATTTTCAAAAATAAGGAAGCTAACAGAGAGTATTCTTAGTTCAAACTCACTCGGGTGGCAGTGCCACGCTTATTTCCAGAACTGCACCACGCAGGCTGAGTTAAAGAAATTCGTAGGCGACAGCATGTCGTACAGTCTGGCGTTGGGGGTTCTAGGTCCTTTATTTGATGAGACGTTCGCTAGAAAAATTTTTGAAACACAATTTTCGACTGCAGAGGAGCTATTAGCCAAGTTAATTTCCGCGGTGCGAAGCCAGAGCGAGTCTAAGAAGATTCTAGCGCAAAAGTATCCTGTCAGACAGGAGAGCGGGAGTTACGTAGGTGAAGTGACTAGTGAATTCGAGGAAGTTTTGGAGGAGCCAGATCAATTCCAGGAGAACGAAGTGTACTACGGAAGTATAGGAAATTACCGTAGGAATTTCCGATCAGGGGCACGTAGGATTGTACCTAGGCCCTGGCTCGCACGGAATCCTCGCTCAAGAGGTAGAGAGTTTAACAGTTATGTAGGAGATAGAGGAAATGGATACTTAGAGTGTAATATGATGAAATCAGATAGTAGTAGTTCTGGTACTGTACAACTCGCAGGAAATTCAGGAAATTCAGGAGGAAATTCAGGAACGAAAAAACCAGGATTCCCGTACTGTAGCAGTTGTTCGACAGTAGGGCACTTCGAGTGCAGATCTCAAAGAGGATCTCAAATGCCGAGGGGATGTTTTGCCTGTGGTGGAACTCATGTAGTAAAAAATTGTAGAGCGAGCGGTTCGGAAGTCCGTAACTATAGGGCGTATTTACGCAGTAGGGGTAGCACAAACCGTGGGCAAAGTGAAGTTCATTGGGCGGAGTGCAAGTCAAGCGATTTTTTAAACTAGGTGAAGGTAGTAGGGGGGAATTGAAACAGATTGAGCCCGAGGTATTTAACGGTACTAACCTCGTAAAACTAGAGACCGTGGCAAAGGTTCCAGATGCAACCGAGATAACCAAGTCGTATGTTGACCCCTTATTTCAATGTAAAAATCGATATAACTTGTTGCAAGAAAAAGAGCTTGAGAATGATCATTATCAAGACAAGACTGTGGAATCATATTTTTCGGTATCCGTTGTAAAAAATGTTAACAAAAACGATGCTGGTTTAATATCATTCAAGGATTCCAACAAACCGACCATTATTCTCAAAAATAATGACCAGTATTTAAGCGCTTTGCTCGACAGCGGCTCAGAGAAGTGTCTTCTGAGTTTCAGACAGGTTAAAAATCTGAGTGAGGAAGTAAAGCCGAGTAAATTGAGAGTGAAAGGCGTGAACGGAAAAAGTGACGTCACTGGTGAAGTGGAGTTAGCTATTAAAATCCCCGGCACTAGTAGAGTAATTAAAACAAGCGCACTCATCATCAAAGAGGCGAAATTCAATTATGACCTGATACTAGGTCGAGACGTATTAACAAATGCAATAATTAACTTTAAAGACAAAGAACTTCTTTGGAATGATATTTCAATTCCTTTTCAAGATTTAAATATGGAACCATTGTTAAGTAGAGAAGTAGTAATGAGAAAGATAGTTAACAGCGACTGTCTGTTGTCTGAGATTGCTGTTGCGAGGAAGAGTAACAGGAGGTTAAAAATTGATGACTGCAAGAGCAAGAGTGCAAGCTCAGCAGCGAAGGCTGAGGCGCAGTCAACGAGTGCGAAGCAATTAATCGTGCATTGCAATCCGGCCGAAGTACCTGGTAATTCACTTAATGTAATTTACGGCTTCCTTAAGAAACCAGTGCCAGGAGAATACATGATTATGAAAAGATGTCTTGATAATGGTGCTTTAATAGCGGATTCAATTGTTCAAATAAATGAAGACGGTGTGGTACCAGTGATGGTCTTAAACCCAAGCGAAGAGTCTGTGTATCTTTCTGAGAATTCTATGCTATGTAATATTGAGTTAATAATAGCAAGTGACATTGAGAGCGAAGTGTATCTGACAAATGTTGAGACAGCACTAAGAGATGCTAGTGATGTTGAAGTAAATGCTGTCGCGGGGTCGGGTACGACTAAGGTTGTTTCGTCAGGTGGTGGAATTAATGCCATAGTCGATAGTAAACTTGAGTTGGATGCTGATACTCGTGGCAGAGGAGAAATTCTTGCTGATGACAAGAAGTTAGATTTTAATGCAGAAGTAAATGTAAATTTATTAAGTGGAGAAAGTGGAGAAAAGGAGTTACGACGTGAGTTAACAGTAAATGATATTTCATGTACTGAAAAAGACATTCAATTACCTTTAGTTAATTTGTTAAATAAATTTAGAGATGTGGTGACTTTAGAAAACGAACAAATAGGAGTAACGAATATTTTGAAGCATCATATTCAGTTGAAGACTGATGCGCCTGTGTTAAATTTAGCTCCCTACCGCATACCTCATAAGTACCAAGAAGAGGTAATGAGAATAACCAACGATATGCTCGATCAGGGAATAATAGAGGAGTCGTCCTCTGACTTCAATTTCCCTGTCATTGTAGTTAAAAAGAAATCGGGAGATTTACGGCCCGTTATCGACTTCCGTGCTTTGAATAAAGTTTTAATTAAACATTCATACCCGATTCCCAGAATTGATGATATTCTAGCGACTTTAGGTGGAAACACGTGGTTCTCTAACCTTGATTTGCGCAGCGCATTCCATCAAATTGAATTAGAAAAAGAAAGTAGGAAGTATACTGCTTTTAGCGTCAATTACCGTAAGTACCAGTTCTGTAGGGTACCGTTCGGACTCTCAACGAGTCCGGGAATATTTCAAAAACTCATGATATCAGCGCTCTCACCCCTTTTGGGAAAGCTCGCGTTTGTATTCCTCGATGACATCTTGGTATTTTCTAAAAATAAAACTCAACATTTAACTGATATAGAAATGGTGCTTAAATTGCTGCGAGCGGGTAAATTATCCTTAAAGCTTGAGAAATGCCATTTTTTTAAAAAAGAACTCGAGTATTTGGGCCATATCATTGCCGCAGATGGAATTAAATGTAAATATTCAAAAAAATTGCAAGAATGCCGAGCGCCAACCAATGTTAAAGAATTACAACAGTTTTTAGGTTTGGCGAATTATTTTCGCAGCTTCCTACCAAATTTCGCTGAAGTAGCAAGTCCCTTGTACAATCTTTTGAGAAAAAATGTAGTTTACACTTGGACTAACGAATGTCAAAAGAGTTTTGAGTTTCTGAAATCTTTATTGACTTCTGACACAGTTCTGAGACATCCCGACTATAACAAGGACTTTCATGTGTTTACTGATGCTTCCAATTCAGGAATAGGTGCTGTATTAATGCAAGCGGATGATTCAAGCGACAAAATTCTAAGACCCATAGCTTATTATAGTAAAAATTTAAACTCCAGCCAGCGTCGGTACTCGACTACCAAAAAAGAATTCTACGCGATACACGCTGCCTTAAAGCATTTTAAATACTTAATTACAGGATATACGGTTCGCGTCTACACCGACCACCGTCCTCTTGCACCATTGTTTAATAAAAAATTACCTGATGACACTAACATGGCTCGTTGGTGCATAGATGTAAATTCCTTTGAACCGGTTGTAAAATATCTGCCTGGTAAAGAGAACGTTGTTGCAGACTATTTAAGCAGATTACCTGTTAATAACGAGAAATTAAATCTTAAAGAACTAAATTCTTGTGATGATTTGGAAGTCGCATTTGAATCAGAAGTTTGTGTTGTGGAGACTCGAGCACGACACAAACGAACGACAAGAAGCGAGGTAGTTGACCTGCCCTCGACTCGAGACGATGCTGACAGTGCAGCAGACAAGGGCGCTAGACCCGCGCTGATAGACTACGTACCGACTGAAGCTGAAATATCTTGGACGATTGAGGAGTTTATCGACGAACAAAAAAATGACGCTTTCTGTATAGAGCTTAAAAATGCTTTGTTGCATGACAGTGTTTCGACTATTCCTGACTTAGATAAATTTCTAGTGTTAAATAATATTCTTTATAGACGTAGAGAAATCGATAATCGACCGAGTACAATTTTGACTGCAGTCGTTCCTAATTCATTAATGAGTAAAGCTATCCTAGCGATACATAGTTTATATCATGTCGATCACAAGCATACTTTGTTCAAATTTAAGTTGAAATATTGGAATCAATTAGAGAAAACTATTATACGAAAATTTGTTAAAGATTGCGAGGTGTGTAAGATTATTAAAGCAAGACCTTCAGTTCCAATTAAAATTTTAACAGCTCCAATAGCTACAGAACCTTTCGAAGTTGTATCAATTGATCTGCTTGGGCCACTTAAAGTAACTGATAATGGAAATAAATATATTCTAGTGGTGATTGACCTTTTCTCGAGGTTTTGTCGTTTGTATGCAATTTCAAATCGAAATACAGAAACAGTGATTTCTTGTTTAAGCAGCTGTTTCTCATTACTAGGTTACCCTAAGACGCTCATTTCAGATAATGCTTGGGAGTTTAAATCAGTGGCTCTCAAACAATTTGCAAAATTACATGCCATTTCAAAAAGGGAAGTTTTGGCTTACAGCCCACATTCTAACGCCATTGTGGAGCGCAACAATAAAAAAATTACGAATCTGTTGAAACTTTATATTAATACACTTGTTAATGTAGAGTGGGACCAATTATTGGAAGTAGTAGAAAATGCCTTGAATAATTCTTTAAACTCTACTATTGGCGAAACACCAAGCTATATAATGTTCAATCGCGATACGTGTGCATATTATCAATCTGACAGTTTCGATTCAGTCATTTACAGTTTTGAAGAAGAAATAGATTTAGTGAATATTAGAGCTAGAGAAGCCGTTCGAACAGTAGAAAATATACGAAATTTAATTATTAACAACACAACAGAGCGAAATCTCTATAGAAACCTTAAGCGGCGCAATAAGGATATTCAAGTTGGTGATAGAGTCCTATTAAGGAATCATAACAAGACCCATAAACTTGAATTAACTTGGATTGGTCCAGCAGTAGTCCAAAAGGTTAAACGTAATTACGCTGATATTAAAATTGGATCGAAAATCATTAGAAGTAACCTTAATCATCTTTTACCACTCAAAATGTTAAAATCTGTGAGTTAAAACGACGAATTCATTGGACTATATGACGTTCTAACTAATCGAAGAATAACGATTTACCTTTTTATCGTTGTCTACTCCGCTTTACCGTTTTTACCCTCTTACCGTAGTTTACCGTTGTTTATTAATAATGTTAAGGAATATAATCATAATTTTAGACGCATTTTGCTCTGTGCAATATGCTTGCGTTCATATTAATCTCGCTAATCAATGCGTTGTATTTTTTATGTTAATTTTAATGTTGCTTTATGCTCAAGTAAGGAGGTTATGTTAGGTATTTACCCTGAGGAATTTGTACCGTCTAGCTTTCAGTGTCGCTAGGACGTTTTATTAATTTTTTTCTTAAATTCACTCAGACATTGGTATTGCTAAATTGACGGTTTTTAATTGTGAACGTTTGATCAGGCGGTGAATTGAGTTCGCTGAGCCAGGAATTTATGCAGCGAGACGCGCACTTGCGGTCTTGCCGAGCTATTTTTATCTGACCAGAATGTCACTGATCTAGATGTGAATGATTCCGATCGTTCGACGATCAGCAGAAATTTAAATTAAATTCATAAGGCAGTTGTCTTGTCACCTGCCACATTTTTTTTTTCTCAGCGATCGGCGACTATATTTTGTACGCGAGAGTTATCGTGGTTCAATGACTCTTGGGAGTCAACCAAGATTGATATCAAATTATATGTTGTATTTATTTTCATTGAATACGGCCATGCTAATTTTTCTGTATCCTTCACTTGCAGGAGAGGGTGCTCGATGGGTAATGCACAGAGTAATATCGACGTAGATACCCTCGTCGCGGCTTTGTCCACGCACTCCACAACCGTTAACGAACAGTGGGTCAAAGAAAACGCGGTAACCAAGATGGAATTACTTCCAGACCGGCTGACGGACATCATCATTATGGGTCTGATCCTGTCTACGATGATTATGGGAACTGTACTATATCATCTCAAGAAGGAGGTACAGACGTTGACGGCGACGCAACGAGAAAATTTTTCCTACGCGATGGTGCGGGGCAGGCCGCCAAGGGTCCTGCATCAGGACCCATAATTCGCGTTGCGCGCGATCTTGTGGTGGTGAATGTGACACACTTGGGGCGGGCTGGACGTCCCAGGGATGCAGGCCGTCCAAGTAAATCCGGCGGTGCGCGAAGAGTTTAGGTTGAAAAATGATAACGTTGAAAAATTTTATTTGAATTAATTGAAGATTTATTAACAGAAAAATTATAAGTGTTAGATTTTAAATTATTTGAAAATCTGGCGCGCGGTTAAATGAAACGCAAAACGCATGAAACACGCGATAAAATATGCGCGCAGTGTTCTCTTTAATGTATTTTTAAATCTATTTAACGCATGTGTTTAATTTAAGTATACTGGTTTTAATATTGACGCAAAAGTTTTAATTAGCAAATGCCTTATTTGTTTTTGGTGTTAGAAGTGACATTACTGATTTGAATATGTTGTGTTTTGATTGCATTATTTTTTTAATTGTGTGACAATTCGAATTCGAAACACTGCGCATTTTTAAATTTTTCTAATAGGGGTATTATGCGAAAACACAAAAGATATTTGCGATGATGCAACGGGTAATTATTTGTTAATTGATATGGCGCAGGTTGTTTTTAAAAAATATTAAAATGGCGTTTCAATATGACCCTTTTTACAACGTTCTACGTGGCTGTCAACGTGCAGTTTATTTATATGCACGGTAAGTCAGCAGCCTTGCTTTTTGCTTGTTCCCTTTGCTTGCTTGTATGCTTTCTAATTATTAAGGTTTTGATTTTTTTTTACGTGCATTGGGTTTTGTTAGAAGTGTGTTAAAATTGAATTTTTACCTGCAATTTCTTTTTGGATGTTTGTGGTAAATTGGTGATATGGTTTTTTTACCAAGGAAGGAGTTTAAACATTTTTATTTGAAAGTATTAATAGGGAACGTTTTGGTATATCGTATGTTTTTTTTCTTGAAATTAAAGTCTCTAACTAATTTATTTTGACTCTTTCCGTGACGTATTAATTTTTTTTTCCTGAGGATGTATTAAAATTGATTTTAATCTTTTGTTGGGTGATTGCGGTAACGTGTTTTGATTTATTGCGGAAATGTTAAACGGTGCTCTTTTAGAGGGGCGGGGTAAAGTATTAACGGTTCCTTCCTCTAACATGTTTTGATGTTCCGTTGAAGTTACGAACATGTTCCCATGTGTTTAACTTTTAGGGGCGTTTTACCTATAATCTGCTTGTGCTTGCGTGTAATCTTTAATCATAAGGGTGTTAGTGGTTTCTACTTAACAGTTGACTGCGTTTATCTTAACAGTTTTACTGTGCGTGTTAGTTAAAGGCTGTTAAGCCCAATATATCGAAGTTTAAAGCGAGTGTGTACGTATTATGTTCGCGAAGTTACCCTCGTTTTGCTTGTTTTCTTGAAGTATAAAGTGTTTGGTGAAGTTGATCTTGTTGACAGTTTGAGTTGAGATTGATTTAACGTAATTGAAACGATTTACGGTCTGTTTGGTTGAATTAACTTCATAATGTTATTTGATTTTGAATTGTCGTTCAATTTGTCAATTAATTGTCATTCTTTTTTCTATCGTTGGGTTTGAGCACGCTAGTTGATTGCGTGGCTTCTAGGCTTTTGGTTAGTAAGCCGATTTGAATTTCGAGTTCAACGTTTTTATTATGGTACTCGCTCACCAGTTGCGTGAGAGGGGGGAACTATGTGCGGCCATCTCCCGCACATGTCTGTATCCCGCGTCATTCTGTATCTGTACGACACTTATATAAAGGCTGCTAATGTCGAAGCCAGTCGCTCAATCTACCGATTCCCATCCTGCTGTCAACACCTAGTGGAATAAACTCGCCAAGCTTCCCAAGTGTTTCTCTGACCGCACAACGTTAGACCCCAAATTATGCTACCGAATGACAGAGGTATATCAAGTTGGAAGAAAAGTTGGCAATGCAGGATTCATTGTGAATAATCTGAGTGTTTTATTGGGTCTGTGGATTGCTTCCGTGTAGGTACCAGACTTACATATATTGATGTAACGAGCAGATATTCAGAACACTTATTGTAATTCTAATTCTGTAGCAATGTTCATGTAATGAATGAGGTAATACTACCTATGATTGCCCCCACCATAATTAGATAGACCCTGCTGGACTTTGAATACCATTATTACATAAACAATGTTTGTCTCTTTACTCATTCTCCGTGGACTAGGTTTTTAGGGTATAGCTAGTGTCAAAGCTAGTGCCACTCGATTTTGAACACATACATAGCAGTTGAACAACGTTTACATTCAACACCAAAGAGGAACCGATCGTCGATTTAAAATGACGGAATCTCACCATACAGGTTATCAGAAGTGTTCAAATCTATCTAATACACTCATCATTTTAGCTAATTTAAGATTCCCCAGCCCCAACAAAGTCGATATGAACTGAGAATTATTATTATTATATAAGAAAGTTTTGGCCTCCCTTAATTGCACGACAAAGATGTTCTAAGAGAGGAAGGAGGAAGGCACCATTTAGTATGGAGTTGAGGGAACGCGGAATCTATGCACAAGGTGCACATAAACAGGAAGCTAAGAAAGAAGTTCATGAAACAAGAAAAAGTTGAGGAAAAAAGTAGTAGGTGCTGAAAAACAGGACAGCAGTGAACCGAAAAAAGATGGTCCGTAACAAAACAAAAACCTATTCTATTTCAACAAAAGGAAGCCTACCTAACCTTTAGCTCAGGCCCTCACATAGTCCCCCTGGGAGCGCTAATTCCCATAGATACAATACCTGTATCCCCCTGAGGGGTATGAACTGAGAAGACAAAGTAGCACAGGCACAAACAAGCACAGGAACACAAGGACGCAGTAACCATGGGAGTCAAGAAGACGGTCCGCTACGACCCACCTGTCCTTGTGGCAGATGAAGATGTTATTCCAGTGTTCGGCAGCCAGGAAAAATTCATCGTCGAGAATCTCCACAGCGGTCAGCCAATTCGCCTCGTAGTCTCGGGAAATCTAGAGAAATATCCCGAGTTAGCATCTGGTGCACACACCAAGCATTCAATTGAGTGATTGTAACTGGATAATCAAATTAATAGTCCTGAAAGACTTGTGATTTGGTCATACCACCTTTTTCATGCAATCGTACAGTTTTCTTATATTTACCAATTTATTTCCTTGAAAATGACGGTTTGCAAGCGATTTTATGAACATAAAACTAATATGAAACAAATGATATAAAACGAATGTTCAATTCTGAAAAATCAACAATATCCTTACACTTTAACTGCAACATGAGTCACCGGTGGTCACTGAGAGTTTTCATAATGCTACTGGCCAAGCCTTAGTCACAAACTCAATTTCCCTATATACTAAATCAAAACTAGATGAAGGCACGGTCCAGTTAATGTTTGCTATTTTCCCCATTGCTTACTACAGTTAACTTTAAATTTGAGTAAAATATTCAACTTCAGTTTTACCAGCCACAGTCGAATTGCTAAATACAAAGGATTTTTAGTAACCGTACCAATACAAATTAGCTTAATTAGATTAATCAAGTTAGTTGAAAACTTCCTAACCGTAACAGAGACATTCCACAGCAAGCAAAAAAAAAGGCACTATCTAGTATGGACTTGAGGGAACGCAGAATCGATGCACAAGGTGCATAGAAATGGTAAGCTAAGAAATATAAAACAAGATAAAAGTTGAAAATGAAATTAACATGTGATGAAAAACAGGAGAGCAGTGAACTGAAAAAGATAGTCCGTACCACTTTTTCGGCTTTTATTCTGCCTACTTAACCGCTGCCTACCTTAAAAGAAAGCCTACTTAACCGCTAGCTCGCGACCTGTATCAATACACATGAGATTCAAACAAGAAATATGATCATTCAGCGTTTTCACCCTAGAAACAGAAAATTACTTCTGAATTTTCAAACGGCTTCATAAAGCAATTGTGAAGCATGACCAAAGAAAGAGCGTAGTAGTCAGGTTCAAATTCATAAACGATCCTCTTTCACCCGTTCTACACCTCAAACCCAAAAGATTCAATTATTAGTTAGTTTAAGCCTCCCTATCCGCAACAAAAGCGATCCAAAGAGAGGAAGAAGGAAGGCACCATTTGGTTACTGGTATGGAGTTAAGGGAACGTGGAATCAATGCAGAAAAGGCATAGAAACAGTGAGTTGAGAAAGAAGATTATAAAACAAGATCAAAGTTGAAGAAGAAAGTAGGAGGTGCTGAAAAACAGAACAGGCAACAGTGATCCAAAAAAAGGTGGTCCTTTACGTAAAAACATTTCATTTAAACAAAAAGAAGGCCTACCTAATCCCCACCTCGGGCCCTCACCTCTTCCCCCTGGGAGTGCCAATTCCCATAGATACAATACTCAAACCCAAAAACTGACAAGACAAATTCTTATTTAAAAACCAAGCTCTCTTGTTGATTCGGATTCTACCGTTCCAGACCAGAAAAAAATTAAACAGTACCAAAACCACGCCTTATCTCTTTCATTCCGATTCATCTGCTGGAATTTTGAGAATCAAAAAATGAGAGCTGCAACTTGGCCGGACGGAGGGACAGACCTCCTCGAAGTTGCCCTCGAGCGTCTTGTACTGCAGCAGGACGAGAGACCTCATGAGGTCCCCCACAAGCACAAAGTCTCCCATCTTCTTGACGGTGAGGGAGTAGATGTTGTTGAAGTGAGAGCACTCCAGCTGCAGCTCCTTCTCCTGCGTCCACTCGAACAGCCGCACCTACACCAGAATAGATTAGTTAATTTAAGCCTCCCAAACTACAATGAAGTGTTTCAAAGACAGGAAGGGTGGAGGCACTGGTCAGTATGAAGTTACGGGAACGGGAAATTTATGCACAAGACGTGTTCCCACACAAGCTTCTCTAAGCATCGAATCAGTAGGTTAGAAAAGAAGTTTATGAAACAAAAACGTTGAATAAGGAATTAATATTCGCCGAAAAACAGGACAGCAGCAAACCTAAAGCCCCGGCCAGACCTTGCGTTAGCATAGTGCTTGATGCCGCTTAGACGAACTGCAGATGGCTCTCCGACCGCTACGGAAGAAGATTTTTCATGCTCACCACGAAGTATGCATGGCCAGTCAGTGTGATTACGGAAGGCATTGAGGAAGGTTGTAGCGCTCCGCGATCTCTCCGCGGCTATAGTCTCCGCGGCTTTGCACAGCGCATCGTCATTATTAAACATCCTTCCCCTCTCATGTACTACGATAACCATGTATGAATAGCAATTAACCCCTTCCCCGGCAGAAACGAGTATACTCGTTTTCACAAAATGTTCTTTTTTCAGTCGTCGACGAGTATACTTATCTAAAACTTTATCTTCAAAAATCAGCTACATACGTATATCCTCGTCCATTTTAAGCCTTTGTCAGCCATTCTACGTGTGAAACGAGTATTCTCGTCAAACCGTACGCCTGGCAGAAGCGATAGGGTAGAGCCGTGGGATTTCAAGGACATTGTTACTAGACTCGCTCCAACAGCCATTGCCGTCGGATGGGTGTTGTTTGCCTCCATATTTGCATTCATTTTTTGTAGCATTTTCAAGCGTTACACTCCAAATGTCTAGTTCAACGGAAGATAGTGAATGTGAACTTTCCCTCAGAAGCTTGAATATTTCTGATTACTCTGCCAGTTCATCAGACTATGACTATTTCTTGACAATAACTATTTCTTGACATCAGACAATGACTATTTGACTCGTTTTTGCCGACAAAGGTATTTTCAAAATAAAAAGTTAACCACAAAAATAGGAAGAAAAATAATTACAAACTGTTTTCATAACCAGCATCAAAAATACTATATAAAACCAAAATGAAAAAATTGGTCTGAAAAAGAAACGTTTTTAACAAAAAAATTGTTGGGGAAGGGGTTAAGGATCTAAATCATTTTTTAGACTGCTGATAATGATAACTGATAACTGACTGCTAATGCAGTCAGTCAAGCCAGTCTGGTCAGGATCGGTTCTTTTGCAATGCCACTGCGACGATCACAGGCACTATGGGAACGCAAGGTCTGTACGGGGCTTAAGAAAGATGGTCCATTGTTACTATTATTATTACTATTAATATTACTATTATTAAATTCCTGGTTTTACCACCACCGTCACACAAGCGTTGGAAAGATGGTCCATAACAAAAGAAAAACCGATTATATTTAAATAAAAAGACCGACCTAACCCACAGAATGGGACCTCACATTTTCCCCCTGAGAGCCACCAGCAATACGTGCTATCCACTCCTTCAAACAACGGCTGTGTACACTGTGAACATAATGGTGTACTCTCACTGTCAAAAATGAGAGCGTTACACCTCACTTCAAACTATATTATAATAATTCAATCATGTATCGTCTGTTAAATGCCTGTATTCTTACTGTCATTGTAGAAGGGGATTGAAATAATTATGAAGTGTTAGTGGTTTCCCAAATACAGTTACAGGACTTGTAATTAGGATAGGGTACAAATAATTACAAAGCAAAAACAAATAAACGTTAATTTGTGGTGAAATGTATTTTTTTAGTAGACATCCAGGTCATTATAATGCGTTCACTACCACCCACCAAGTGAACTTTTCCTATTTACGATATGCTTCAAGATAAGCTAAATTACACTAGGATTAAGAACAGCGACATACGCACTCATGGAGCAGTCTCTCAGGTGTGGCTCAGAAGACACACAAGCCACAACCCAAAACACTTGTGCACTCGAGTTGGTGAACGATGATACAACTTCATGCAATGCTCGAAAACTTGCGTATTTCATACATAATCAGTTTTAAGCAATTTAAAACTTTAGAGTGTATTGTTTGGCCTTGAAACAATGTTTGAAAAAGCATCATCCAACATAGACAGGAATTACTAAGTGACGGTAGCTCCCATCACCGACGTACAGATGTTTGTATTCGTGAAACACGGCCACTGGACAACAGCCACAAAACCTTCACATGGTGTCGTAGCAGAAGCAAAAATAAATAAATCTCTTATACACTGATGGAGCAGAGCAGATCACACTGACTGGAAATTATCTTGGCTCTTCACTAGGCATGAAAGATTCATTGAGTGCGGTTATGAACACGTGTTTTCAGCGGCCCATAGACGATCAATTTAATTGTCAATATAATTGACTCAATATATTGATGAGAGTTTTTGTTGCCCACAAAGTCAATTAATTGACAGTCATCAATTAAGCCCACAGACGATCAATTAAATTGTCAATATTCATTATTGACAATTACAATTTTAAATATTCATTATTGACAATTACATTGACAATAAAGTTATTCATCTATGGACCGCTTTAGACCTGAGGCTCAACAACGCACCGTGTAGTTGATGGTGGCAAGCAGCTTCCCCTGGAACTCCTGCAGCGCGTTGCACGAGCCTTTCACTTCTTTCTCCGCCACCTGAACCAAAAACGATGTCATAAGAAATAATTGAAAACATTCAAGCTATAGAGTTTCCTTAATGTTTCACAAATAGTTTAGTACAGGAAGAACATGTTATTCACTTAATGGTCTCATTAAATACTTATGATCATGAACTAAACATAAAATCTTACATTAATCCCAACCATATACCAGCTCACATGTGATTTCATAGAAGTTGACACACAGAATTGTGTTGCCATAGGACGACCTGATCATTTTACGCATCTAATATTGTCCTAGAATTTCAGAACACTTTAAAGGTAACCCCACCCCATTTCACGTACGCCTAGCCTCAAAGTTATGTGCACCAGAACCAGCTTAGGGTGAACAACACACAACACCTGTATCAGCTTAGAAAGAGCAGCACACACACTCACCTGTATCAGCTTGGAGTCGGAGTAGGAGAAGATGACGATCCTGCCGACCCTGGACTCGCTCTCCTCAGGGTTAACGATGGCGGTGCCGCAAACAAAGTAGGGCGTGGGGTCGTCACGCAGCTTCGTGCTGATCATGCTCACCACGTACTCGTGCGGGCAGAACGTGTGGCAGTGGATTACTGCACAAATTTGCCATTATTTACATAAAATATCATCAAATATCACTTAAATTATCATAGTCACTCATTATACGATAATAATATCTAATATTACTCTAATCATTCAAAGCCAGAGTTTGAAGTTTATGACAGTACAGAAAATCATCGAGCATTTATTGTATACAATGTGTGTATTTTAGAACTTCAAAGCACTAGATAAATCTGAGGACCCACTTGCAAACACGTCTTATTCGAGTTAAGCAATTAATAGGCTTAAGGACAACAGCTGATTTGGACTGCGTTGCTATGTTTTGCTCAGTACTTTTCTTTTTCTTTTTAGTAGATTTCTTTTCCACCAATTCACCACAAGAAATGAAATAAAGCGTGTCCATATCATGATGAAGCAGTCATCTACTGAAGCATGACTACACATTAACACATTATCAATCACCATGTTACCCCATTAAAATGCACAGGAGAAATCAATGCGAGAATAGACAGCCCCTGTAAGAACGCCAATAACAACAAGATTTCAAGCACATATTTAAATTTTAAAGAAGCAAATATTTTACCCAATTTTTTGCTTCTCGATGAAGAAGAGGAGACCAAGATTACCTTCGAAAGTATTCTGCGCCATGATGAGGAAGTTGTAAGTTTCTATCTCCTGGCCGCGCTCAGGGGGCGGCACGATGCCTGTCTTCACGATGGACGTCGTGGTCATGGAGTAGGAGGTGCTGCAAGGGAAAGGACGTGTCAACATAGGCACTGCTTCCAGCAAAGTCGCTGTATGTAGTCAAATAATGTTGTTATAGTTGTAAAAATTCATAAATGTCTCTCACAATGCACGGAAGATGGACTTAGGTCATAATGTAAGTTTCGTGTACAATGAGCACTCGCAAATAGAAGCTCACACATGCTGCAGTTCAAATAATATTAAGTTCCAATAATATCACTACTACAGTACCACGTCATCCACATGCTGCCTACACTACACTGCCGCGTCGTCCACGTGCAGCTTACACTCGACGTCAACCACGTGCTGCCTACACTCCACGTCATCCAGCCTACAATGGCACGCCACCCACGTACACCGCGCCCCACCTACACAACTGGCCGCACCTGTGAGCCGTGAGAGATGCAGGCTGAGCTCCGTCCTGCCCCATGCCGTACTGCAGGCCGTAACCCGGCACTCCCGGCCCTGACATCGACCCGCTCGTGCCTCTGGACGGCGCTGGTGTGCTTCCTGTGATGCAAAAAGCCGGTCTAGAGTTCAGCAGCCCGTTCTGGGTCGCTTGTACAAAAACTGGTCGTGAGTGGCACTCAAAAACTGCCTTACAGCAGCTATGTTGTATCATAAACACCAGTGGCTTTGTATCGTAGATACCAGTTGTTTATTATTATATGTACTAGCCATTTTTATCAAAGATAACAGTTATTTATTATCAAAAATTAAAGCTATTTATTACCAAAAATTATAGTCATTTATTATCAAAAATAGCAGTTATTTATTATCGAAGATGGCAGTTATTTATTATCAAAGATGGCAGTTATTAATTACCAAAGATAGTAGTTATTCAGTACCATAGATAGCAGTTACTTAATATCACAAAAACCCGTTAGAATCATAAATACCACTTATTAAGTCTCTTGCATACACGTTTTTCCAGTACGAGCCGTTTTTCGACATATTACAACTTACAGGAATTTCGCAATGAACACTAATTATATTGGAGCAGAGGATTTATCTCTTAAATACTAGTCATATAGAAGCTCATAGATTAGATTAGATTAGATTATTAGTTAGTTTAAGCCTCTCTATCCTCCACAAAAGCGATCCAAAGAGAGGAAGGAAGAAGGCACAATTTAGTATGGAAACGAGGAATCTATGCAGAAAGGGCATCGAAACAGTAAGATTTGAAAGAAGTTCACAAAATAAGATCATAGTTGAAGAAGAAAGTAGCAGGTGCTGAAAAAACAGGACAGCAGTAAACCGAAAAAAGATGGTTCTTAACGAACCAAAAGCATTTTATTTCAACAAAAAGAAGGCCTACCTAACTCTCAGCTCGGGTCCTCACATTGTCCCCCTGGGAGTGCTAATTCCCATCGATATAATAGTTGTATCCCCTGAGGGATATAGAAGCTCATATAATTTCGTTACATAGGTACCACTTATTTTGCGTTACAGACACCAGTCGTTTCACAACATTGATGGAAGTTATTTGATAGCTAACAGTTTCCATTTCATAACAAACAGGTAACAAATAATTGTTTTTAATTTCTCTCTCTACAAATAAATGTCATGCTAAATAGTAAAAATGAAATGGTAAAAGTAAATGTTTAAACTTGATTAGTGTTCTGGAAAAAAACATTTAAATCAGAACGTAAACTAGCTCTAACAAAATTCCGGGCTCAAACGCAATATGCCGAAGATGAAGTAGAATATAAAAAACAAATAAATTTTACACACAAAGAATAGAAACAAATTTAAAGTTTATCCCTATCAGAATAACCACTGAAAAATGATGAAATATTCAAAATGCAGAGAGATTACGCTTTTTCAATCATTTGAATCACCCCAATCACAGGAAAGCCTGAGTATAAAATGGCCAGCCAAGGAGGTAGTGAGGGCACCCATATGCCACAGACGCAGATCCAGTCCCTTCTGCAACCACTTTGATACTCAAGAAATCAGAAAATTAACATCCCCCTATCAGAGAAAGGCCTGAGTATAAAATGGTCTGCCGAAAATTAGAAAATCAATATCCCCAACCACAGGAAAGCCCGAGGAAAAGATGGTCTGCCGAGAAGGTAGTGAGGGCACCCATATGCAACAGGCACATATCGAGTCACTTTTTCAACCACAATTATGCGAGAAATGAGAAAATCAATTTCCCCCATCTCAGGAAGAACTGAGCACAAGACGGTCTGCCGAGGAGGTAATAAGGGCACCCATATGCCAGAGGCGCAGGTGCAGTACCTGCAGCAGCGGCCGTGGCTCCAGTGTTGATGTTGGGGTCCTCACACACGTCCACACGGAACGTCACCACGCCGAACGTCTGCACAATATGAGGCAGGGTCAGCGGCACTCAAAACGGCAGCTCAAGTGCATCAATGTGTGAACATCCCCAACCTGACCTCGAGAATATCAAGTGTGGTGCATAGTTTCTGTATGCAGTACGCTGGTCAGGGGAGACTCACTCAGGTAGGTATAACAAGTTTCCAATAATGTGCATGAAAACACAGTGTTTCAGAGTTCAATACACACTGATGGTATTCGAACGTGTATACTTCTACATAAAGCCGTAGAGAAAGAGCTTAATATTTGTAATGGAAATTTAAGAAATTTCAAAACTGAGTTCATTAATTAAGATGACACGTGTTACCACCTAACACTGTGTCTCTATTCCTCATGTGAGAACAAAAAGAGGAATAAAGAGGAATCAAGAAGAATAAGAGGAAGAACAATAAAAGAATAAGAAAAAGAAGAACAAGGAAAAAGAAGAACAATAAAAAAAGAACAAGAAAAAAGAAGAACAAGATAAGAGAGGAACAAGAAGAAAAGAAGAAGAAATTAGGAAGAAGAACAAGAAGAAAAAACAAGAAGGAAGAGAAGAGTGCCACCTCAGTTTCCTCCTGGTAGGCGATGCAGCGCGGAGTCTCTCCGAGCGGCACGGTGCGGATGTGCAGCTTCTGGATCTCGTCTATGGTGCCGATGGTCACACCTTCGCTGTTGGCCAGCGCTAGACTGCACACACAACACAAACACAACTGATAGGAATAAAGCATAAAGAAATCGGTACAATGAATGAGTCACAAACTTCCAATATTCACAAACACATGTTTTAATTTTTGCAGACAGTCAACGAGTATAATGACCTCCCATGTGACGCACACAAATGCCCCATGGAAGGGTAGACAATACAAGTTCATCTCACACGCTAAACAGTGACGAAATCCAAACCTTTGCATGGATATAAATAGAATGATGTACAATGAAAAGTCAACACAGAAATTGAGGAGCTTCAGAAGCACCCTTCACCACAAGTGTCTTATTTTGGTTTAAAATTGAGGAAGTCCGAAAATAAAACAGATTCTCTTTTTTCACTAACTGTTGTCACAGTTACTCCCCAATATCAATAGAAAAAAAATCTCAACTCTACAAGTTCTCCCTACATTTAAACACATGAAAGCTTTCAATATTTTCCATAAAAAAATAGTGTCGGTAAACAAAATTTTACGCTCAGATCCGATCATAAGTTAGCCTGGGCCTCCCTAACCACGAAATAGATACAATAGCCTGATCCCTCTGAAGGGAGTGTCACCAGGGTTCTGCATCACGATATGCCCGAAATTTCAAGGTTCATACCATTTAGCACCCTGACAATGAAAGGCATTCAGTGGTAACGTCATCACAAGATATTTTGTCCTCAATTTTGAAGTTGGGGATTCCGCTGCAAAACAAGTGAGTGGCAAGTCAAAGAGCTCAATAGCATAGACTTCCCTTTCTAAGCATGTGATTATGTAAGAAAAGTATAATATCAATGATCAATGATATGAACACCTCCGTTCTAAGGGGTCAATTTTGTAGCCATTTAGTGTCATTTTTTCATACATGGTTATAATTGAAATATATTAAGAGATATACGTGTGATAAGACACCTTCCCCAACTCTAAGGCCGAGACAAATTCTCTCAATGACCATAATATTGATATTCTTGAGTGGCATGGTATTCCGTAGACCTGACAATCCTGACATACACAGAAAATGCCTGGAATTTCATGAAAAACAAAGCTAAAAAGACACGACTGAAGAACATCAACGATTAAAAGTAGAAAATGATCAATTATAATTATTATTATTATTATTATGTCCGTTTAACCATTTGTCTACGGACGGTAACTCCAGTGACAAGATTGGGGTTGCCAGTCCCCATAGCATTTGGATACACAAGCCTAAAATCTAACCCTGTTGCCTACCCTAAATCTCATGATGAGAAACGTGCTTGAAACACTGAACAATCATATAGTCGACTTACTTAGCCAACCTTGCAGAATTCATGCTCAAATGACTAAAAAATGGTGCTCAAGTGCAGTTGAAACTTGATAAAATATAATTGTACCAAAATATTCATAGAAAATCACACAAAGCTCTCTTGCGTCATTGGATTCGTAAGGATTTTATTGATAACACAGTATTTCATGATTTATAATATTTCATAAACATAATTTAGGACCCACTAAAAACATAACTTAATTGGAGGTCACTCGATTATCTCTATCACGAAAAGCCTGCTCGGGCTCATCTCTCGTTGCGAACTTCCCAATACAGCAAGAGCAACAGCATGCTTCCACAACAGCATCGTGTCGATTTGATTTACCTCCTAACACGGGACAAAGAAAGTGTGCAGCACACGTGTTTGAATTATAACAACCATCACCTAGCCTGTTAAGAAAGGGACAACCATCACCTAGCCTGTTAAGAAAAATACCACCATCGCCTAGCCTGTTAAGAAAAGGAAAACCATCACCAAACCAGTTAGAGAAATGACAGGCCATCGACAAACCTGTTTGGATAAGCCTCCGAGTTGAGTGGGCACATGTGTGTGACCTCCTTGAGGTTCACTTTAGAGAACACAAGCTTGTGGTTGGAAGAGTAGATGACGGTGGGGCGGTCGGAGCACGCGAACACATTGGACACGGAACCAGAGTTGAAACGGCGCAGCTGCGTCGGCAACATGCCCACCACCACCTGCAATGTACCACTTTAGTGACTGCTTTTTTTCAATTAAACTGACACAAATGATCTCGCACAGTAGCTTCTATAAATGCTAGGTTAGTTAAATTGACAAATGATTTCGAACATTTATTTCCATAGATGCACAAAAGCACCAAGACCACGACGCATTACAAGTTACTTTCAGTGATGCCACTATCTTCATTAGACACTAGAGCTAGCAGGGAAATTGTGGTCAACTTCCTTCCTTTTCCAACTGGGAGAAACTCCGTACACACACAGCGTGGCTTCATTCCTTAAACTCTCCACACGAACAGAGAGCACTCATAACCTCAATTCCACGGTTGCATAAATCACGAGTAGCACTCATAACATGAAGGAAGATCAGTCATTTCATACCAGTGACATTCATTCACATACAATGGTATTGGAAACAGTGAATTATTCTGTGCCTTAAGTCTTTCATTTTAAGCGATTTTGAACTGTAAGCTACTAATAAGACAAAGAAGAGTTACCATTCTTGTATCAAAAGTGCACTGACTGTGTGAAAAGAATTACAAGATTTATTATGCAATGAGATACTAAAAAAAGTTACATGGTCCAGAAGTGTACTAAGAAGGTAAAAAAGAGATCAATTTATCAAAAGTGTACTTGCAAGGTAAAAAAAGTTGAATGGTTGAGAAGTGCAGAGAGGGAGTGAAAAAGGTTACACAACTCAGCTAATGGAAGAAAAAAAGAGTTACGTTATTTAGAAGCAGTAAAGACGGTTACCACGAGGCAATCTTCGCAGCAAGGCCACTGACCCGCTTCCTGTCGGTGAGCTGTCGCTGCTCAGGGTTGTAGACATAGTAAACAAGCTGACCATCACCCACCGCTACCAGCAGGTAGTGCACGTCCTCAAAAGTGGCCAACAACATCGACCGTGGGATGATATCTGCAACGCAAAGAAATCCAAAGTTATCCCTGCAATACCCTGAGTTTGGGTTGCCTCTTTAATCAAAATGCATACATTTCAACACGAATCAAAGCTAATACAATACAGCATACTAATTTTGTAGCAAAGCCTATGGAATATTACGCTCTACTGCGCAATCCTGCTCACATTTCAATGAAAAAATTTGAAGTTAGTAACTGGATTTAAGCTGTTACCATACCCTTGACTGACACCGAACATCCTCTACCATCATTACTAACATGTGAATACAAATACCTAAAATATCGTTTTGTTCAATCACTGAGAAGTATAACACAAATCTCATTTCCTTATAAAGCTAAAAATAAAATATTCCATTTTATCCCGAGTAAATAAGAGCAAGATCGAAGAATCCATACGTTCCCTAACCTAACAAGGACACCCCCATGGGAGGCTTGTTGAGATACCAGGGACAGACCACACACACACACACACACACACACACACACACACACACACACACACACACACACACTCTGTGACTCACTAACTCAACTATTCTGAATTGCCGCACTGATCTTCCGACTTGAGATGCCCATAGAAAACAATAGGGAGCTAGTTTTGTCCCGAACCACACACAGCACAATAAGCTACAATGCTAACGGACCCTAAATGCTTATGAATGAATGATTGAAACCATTAATAAAAGGGGTATGATTTTGATAAACAATAAGGTTATCAATTCAAATTGAATAAATTGTTGAGGTCACAATTATTCTGTCAACACGTGAAGTTCTTTTTGCTGTTGCATAAATAATGAATGATGTTAGGATTTTTTCCCGTTTTTGAAACGCAAGTATTGAGAACCAATTTCATTACAAATAAAATCAATTGACGCAGACAATATTAGATTAGATTACTAGTTAGTTTAAGCCTCCCTATCCGCCACAAAGGCGATTCATAGAGAGGAAGGAGGAAGGCACCATTTAGTATGGAGTTAAGAGAACACAAAATCTATGCAGAAAGGGCATAGAAACAGTAAGTTGAGAAAGAAGATTATGAAACAAAATCAAAGTTATTGAAGAAAAAAGTAGGTGCTGAAAAACAGGACAGCAGTGAACCGAAAAATGATGGTTCTTAACATAACAAAAACATTTTATTACAACAAAAAGAAGACTTACCTATCTCTCAGCTCGGGCACACACATTTTCCCCCTGGGAGCGCTAATTCCCATAGATATAACAGTTGTATCCTCCTGAATGGATTAGAAAACAAGAACAAAGAAGATTTGCCAGTTCTGCAAAGCAACAAAAATGAAAGAAGTATAAAATAGAAACAGAAGAAATGAATACAACGCAGCCCAAGAATGCAGAGCAGACAACGGAGGAGATCTGACCTCCACCCAGCGGCTCCTTGTAGACCTCGGTGAGGGCAGGCAGCGCCAGGATGCGTGTGGTGATGTCCGTCCACATGCCCACCCCCACCACAGACGCCTCCTCCGCTCCACCCAGCGGCGACACGTCCACACACGCCACCTCATGCTCCAGCTGGCACTGGCTGCAACACACAGCAACGTCTTAGGGACAGCTAATGGTTCATGCACTGCTTCACGCACGGGGACATTTCTATATTAATCGTAGTTACAGTAAATTGTTAACCCATTCCATCACGCCAGAGCATACTATCATATCACTTGGACAGTTATTTGATTTTATTAATCCATCACGTTTCTTCTCGTAAAGAATCATTTTTTTATATCAGAGTAATATCAAAGTTAATAGTATACCGTATTTGCCTACTACAATACTTCTAGCAAGGGAACAAGCCATCAAGTTTGTACATAATCTCCTCTCCTGTGGTAGGAGAGGAGGTGCGTACCTGACGAGGTTGAGAGCGCCGTCTTCGATGGTGAGGTAGTAGACATAGGGCCCGGACGTGACGACCAGCTGGCTCGGGTTGCTGGTGGCGAGGGATACGGGCCGGTCGTCAGGGGGGCACCAGTGCTGCACCAGCTTGCATGTCGACTCCTTCACCAGCCGCACGCCGCATCGCGTTACCTACAAACGCATGTTAGCTGTATTAATGGCACAAGTTGGAGCTTAAATATGATGGCTTAATCTATGGATTACAATAATAATATAATTATAAATTTGTTTTAGCCTCCCTTTACCATACTAGGTTAATCCATCCTAGCTTTGGCATGGTGAATGAGCTAAGTATCAGAAATGAAGAATTATCGGCACCGCATGATTTATGATGGAACAATCATGGGTTGAGTAGTTCACCATGATGTTGTTCACCACGGTCACACGCCATGTCATTGAAATTAGTCAGAAATATACTTTAGTATTAGCTCCCTACGATAGTAGAAAAACTTGCCCGAAAACTAAACTCAAAGCAAAGGTTGTTACTAAAATAAGGTACAGATCCATGCAGGTCTTATAACAGGGGGACCCAAACCTATGGGCTCTAGCAAGAGAAGCCCCAGCTTTTACCTGGATGACTTGCTCGAAGTTGACGTTGGCAGCATAAAAAGTCATCTTCTTGCTCAGGAAGCCCGGGATCCTGATCTCGTCCACAATATCCCCGCCCACCTTCAAGAATCTGAAACAATAATTCAGTGAGATGCAGTAGCTCATTTTGAGGGGTGTGTGAACAAACAGATCAGCGTATACTCTTATTTGTCGTACTTCAAAACGTATAATGCTGCTCAGAGAGGAAACGCAGGAATATAGTGCTTTACTTTTGCATTATTATTATTATTATTATTATTATTATATAAGAAAGTTTTAGCCTCCCTTAACCACGACAAAGATGTTCCAAGAGAGGAAAGAGGAAGGCACCATTTAGTATGGAGTTGAGGGAACGCGGAATCTATGCACAAAGTGCACAGAAACAGTAAGCTAGGAAAGAAGTTCATGAAACAAGAAAAAAGTTGAAGAAAAAAGTAGTAGGTGCTGAAAAACAGGACAGCAGTGAACCGAAAAAGATGGTTCGTAACAAAACAAAAACCTATTTTATTACAACAAAAAGGGAGCCTACCTAACCTTTAGCTCAGGCCCTCACATAGTCCCCCTGGGAGCGCCAATTCCCATAGATACAATAGTTGTATCCCCCTGAGGGGCTTTACTTTTGCAAAGTAATATTAAATTAACAGGTTAAGACTGACCGTACAAAGAAGCAGGTGATCACGAGCTCCTTAGGAACAAGTACAGACGCAACATAACGTGGAGGAGTGGGAGATGAGTACGATATTAATATAAAGATTAGAACAAGAACAGGCGCAACACTGACCGCGAGGAAGAGTGGAAAGTGACGATTTCAACACTAAGATTAGGACCAGAATAGAGACGCGGCAGTAATCCCGCAAAGGAGTGAAGGGGACGACATAATATGAAGAATAGGACATGTAAAAACGCAACACTGACTGCGTTGAAATGCGAAAAGTGACCACGACATTAACATCCGCGACATTAATATAAAGATCAGGACTAGTACAGACTCATCACTGACGGCGTGGAGACACAGCAGGTGACCACAACACCAATACAAGGAAGAGGACAAGTCGAGACGCGTCACTGACCGCGTGGAGGAGTGGAAGGTGACGACGAGCGTGTTGTGTATGGAGGGCTGAGAGGCGGCAATGGACAGGCCCCACATGCCACGGATCTTGGGCAGCTCAATGCACGCCAGCTCCTGGATGCCCACGCCGTTGCGAATGATGCGCAGGCTGCCTTCTTTGTAGGCACCTGTTCACTCACTCTAATTAGTATGGACTTAGAGGAATAGGATCATGAACAGATACACGTACAAGATTCAAGAAAGCATAGGATTAACACTTAGAAGCTTTCCTCCATGAGATACACACGCAAAGTTACTAATTAATGAACTTATTTTCATAGAAGTTAAGAAAGTTGATACGTTTGTCTTCCAGCATGTAAATACAAGCAAAATATCAATGTATGGCAAAGTTTTAGAAAATTTAGAATACTGATAACCATTATGAAGGATAAGGACAGTGAAAAAGCGACAGCAGTGAAATCGAAAAGATGGTCTGTAATAAAAGAAATAAATATATATTTTATTCAAACCAAAGATCACCTAACCTCCTGCTCGGGAACTTGCATTTACCCACTCCCCTTAAGGACACCGTCTGGGTAGAAAACGGGATAAGTGTTGATTTTCTGTTTTTATATGCATCTTATAGAGTATTTTCTTGCACTTCCATTGGTACTTTCCGCTTACGTCTACTCCGAATGGTACGCCCACCAGAGGGGGGAAAGCGATGGGGGTGGCGTGACCTTGACCCCTCCCCCCTCCTCATTATTGGGGGTCAATTGAGCGTGTTTCTTTGCGGCAATGGCAAAAGAGTTCGTTCATGGGCTATTCTAAGTGCTTTTATTATTCCAACGAAACATTCTAACGTTGAGTAAAAATTTTTGATAATTTTTGACAATTTAGCTGTTCTGCCGTAGCTATGATACTGCAGCTTTCATTCATAGCTCGATGCTGCAGTATCATAGCTACGGCTATGGCGAGCACACCAATCCAAAGGGCTTGAAAAGAGCTACAAAACAGAGGAGTTGACTTTAAAAAATTTCTTTTGATCGCAAAAAAAATTCAATAAAGTGGTTGTTTTGAAGAATACGTATTGTCTTTTGATGTATATATTTCCCAGAGTTCCAGAGCTACAGCAATGTCAATTATATCAATCGAAAGGGCTCAAAAAGAGATACAAAAGCTCAAGAGTTCATTGTAGAAAACTCAGTAGTTCAAAAGATAAGAAAATTAATTTTTTTTGTGAAAAACACGTTTTTATGGAAACTTGATAATTGGATTCTCAAATGTATCTTCTTCCACAATTTTAGAGCCACAAGAATGGTTTATATACCATTCGATAGGGCTTAGCAAGGTTTATCCACGTGCAATAACATTTTTTGATACATCTATTATTTTGAAAATTACAAGCAGTATCAATTCATGAAAAAAATTAAAATGAAAAAAGGTCACATTTTTTTAAAAAAGTTCCCAAAATCCACAAAAAGATGTTATCGAAATTCCTTAATGCGTGTGGTTATATAGCTATATAAGCAATCTAAAAACGAAGTACTGGTTCTGTAACTTCAAAATCGTAAAAGAAGATAGATTTAAAAAAGAACTATTTTATCGTATTTTTCGAAAATAAAATAAAATCCAGTGCAGATACAAAAATTTTGTCCAGGTAACAAATGATCTTTGCATCATTTCACACCTACTGTGACAATTTCAGAGAAATCCATCCGTAAATAACGGACTTTTTTTACTCAGACGGTGTCCTTAAGAGGACTAATTATCATCATAGGAAACATCTTAATAGATCACTCCATTAGGACAAAGTCACAAAAATTATTTTCCAGTTATTTCAGTGGAGAGCGAGTGCAGCGCTAGCTCGATGAATAGAAGAGGTCCCTTTCAGCCATGCCTATTCGTCTTTTCTGTTTTCTATGATCCGCAGAGGAGTTGTACATACTCTCGTAAAAATATCGCGCGTGCTGCAACTGGATCGAACCAGGGTCTTCTTTGCACTACTGAAATTTCATGGTGACTACTGATATTTCATTTTCAAATTTTACTACTTTTTACTACCTTCAACTGCAAAAAATTACTACCATTTTTTTTACACAATGAATGTTGTCCAAATGTCCAGATGTAAACAATCGGCCTATAAGGAGTAATTTGAGTCAATAATATACGCAATACCAAAGATTCAAAAAAGGCTCCAAGTTTATTAATACTTAAAATACTTAATACTAATTGGAGCAACCGAAGCTTTACTGCAAAAAAGTTACCTAAATTCCCAAGGTACCCTGTCCTAAATGGACTCCAACAAAAGTTTGGCGAAGACCTGGTCTTAACATCTTTCAACTATGAGGGCAACAGTTCATCATATGGAATAATAATAATAATAAGTTTAGGGTTACGTTTCCACCAGGGTCGCCAGCAACTTGCAACTATGGACCCCCCTAGCTTTAGCTAGGTAATCACACATCGGCTAGGCGATCACATTATAAGGGTCGAAACTTGCTACAGGCAACTGGATTAATTAATGTTAGTGTTCTCGGTCGGTGTGGTGTCCAGCACTCGTCTCAGCACACATAAGAAATGGGGCAATTAGTGCGATAGTTGACTCTTAGAGGTCCGCGGGTGTGTAGTTCCATATGCTTGAACCTCGATGGTAATAGCCGGTTTGCAGTATACTCATCTGGCAGGAGCTTGTATAATTCATATTAGGTCGTACGCGTTGATTTTGCGAAGGTATTCCATAAGTTCGGTGACAGGGGCGTTATGACCCAGCAGGTCTCTGATTGAGAGAGGCGGGTGTTGGTCAGCAGCAAATAGACTTATGTGACGACGTCTTGCGCTGTGTAAGGCTGGGCAATCAATGACGATGTGATGTACGGTGGGGCGAGCCCCCAAACAAAGAGGGCAACCGGGCGGGGGTTCTTGGACTGTGCTGTTCATTAAGTATCCGTGTGTGAGATGTGTGTGTCCACATCGCAAGCGGTTCAGTACTACTTCGTTTCTTCTGGTTAGATTTTCTTGTTTATAGGAATTGGGATCCGGTTGTATGCTGAATAAGAAGTTTCTATCCCGATGCCAGTTTTCTTTCCATAGGGCACGTATTTTGCTAGCTATGATTGGGAACCAGTCTCCATAGAAGGTCATGACATTTTCTGCAGGTCGAAGTGCAGCTGTTTTAGCGAGTTTGTCAACTGCCTCGTTGCCTTCGATGCCGACATGGCTCGGGATCCAACAGAGTTTGACTGTTTTGTGGTCTTGGGTTAGTTTATCGATTTGATGTATGAGATGCCGCGCAAGGGGATGGGGGGTGCGTTTATTTTGCAGTGCTGTGAGGGCACTCAAGGAGTCACAGAAGATTACAAATCTCTTTGTTGTGGCCGCGGATAATTTGTAGAGCTATTTCGATAGCGTGGAGTTCTGCAGTGAATATTGATACAACTCCGGGAAGGGACATCATCTCCCTCGTACCGCCACACAGTGCCGCGGCGCCGACTCTTTCGTCGTACTTTGAACCGTCGGTAAAGATCGGGACATGCTCTTGATATTCCTCGCGCCGCAGTCGCTGGTATTCCTTGATGTACAAGGCTGGATGGGTAGATTCCTTTTTGTAAAAAGTCAGTTCTATGTTTATTTCGGCGAGGGTGGTTTTCCATGTGGGTGTAGTGATACTCAGTAGCCGATACAAGAAGGCAGGCTTTATGTGGGCTTCCTGGAGATCGAGAGATTCTGTGAGTTCGACAGTGCAAACGGCAAAAGGCGGTGAGTATTGTTTATTATTAAAGTCTTCTGTCGATAGGCCGTATGGCACAGTTGCGCGCTGGGTTTGACAGGTGGCTTTTTATTTCGTAGAGATACTTTAGCGAGAGGTGCTGTCTTTGCAGCTTGAGGGGCATCTCGCCGGAAATTACTTGTAAGCTAGGAATCGGTGTTGATTTAAATGCGCCTGTAGCTAGTCGTAGGCAATCATTCACGATGTGGTCAAGCTGTTTGAGTATAGATAACGAAGCAGAGGAGTAAACTATGCAACCGTAATCTAATTTTGGCCGGATGAATAGTCGGTATAGGTGGAGCAAAGTTGCTTGGTCTCCACCCCATTCGTGCGAGGCGATAGATTTAAGCATATTCAAGCTTTTCTGGCAGCTTGCTTTTATGTTGGTGAAATGGGTCTTCCAGGTCAGTTTGCGGTCCCATGTTAGCCCAAGGAATTTTATTTCATCGGTGTATTCTATATTTTGATTTCCAATTTTAAGTGACGGTGATAAATGAATGCCCGGTAGAGAAGTGAAGTGAACAGCTCTGGATTTATCCATTGAAAAGGAGAAGCCGTTAGCTCGGGTCCAGAGCGCCACCCTGTCGACGCACTCTTGGAGTTTGGCTTGAACAATTTTGGGGTCGCTGTGGTGGTACCCGAGCTGGAAGTCGTCTACGTATAGCGATGCGTGATACCGTGGATCTTTTGGGATCATGGAGGCAATATTGTTAATTTTGATGATGAAGAGGGTTACTGATAAGACGGAGCCTTGAGGGACACCTTCTTCTTGTGGAAATGGGTCCGATAGGTGATTGTTTAGCCGTACTCTGAGGGTAAGATGCTGCAAGAACTGTTTTATGTAGGAAGGGAGTCGTCCACGGAGGTGTAGATTGTAGAGGTCTCGCATAATTCCGTACTTCCACGTGGTGTCGTAAGCCTTTTTAAGGTAAAAAAATATGCTTATGAAGTGCTCGTTGTGGATGAAGGATTTTTGGATAGTAGTTTCCAGACGGATTAGGTGGTCGATTGTGGATCGGTTAGGGCGGCCGCCGCATTGAATATTGGTCAGGTAGCCGTGCATGTCACAATGGTCAAGAAGTCTATTGTTGATGAGTCGTTCTAGAGTCTTGCAGAGGCAGCTTGTTAATGCAATTGGCCTGTAGTTTAATGGTGAGTAGGGAGACTTTCCGGGTTTTTGAAATGGGATGATTACTGCTTCTCTCCAACTGGGTGGGAAGTAACCTTGGAGCCACAGCTTGTTGTAGAGGGACAAGAGACTTTCTTTGCCCTGTTTTGGGAGGTGTTTCAACATCTCATATGAGATTCTGTCTGCTCCAGGTGATGCTTTCTTTGTCGTGTCCAAAACGGCGTCGAGTTCGGCAGAGGAGAATACTTCGTTGTACATTTCGCTATTGTGAGACGAGAAATCGATTTCGCAAGCTTCTGCTTGTAATTATTCTTGTATAAACTCTTGAGGGTAGTTGGCCGTGCTGCTGATATGGCTAAAAGTTTCTGCTAGTTTCTTTGCTATATCTGGTACTGTCGAGTATGTCACATTGTTTTCTCTCAAAATTGATACATGCCGCTGCAGTTTTCCTTTGATTTTTTTGACATTTTCGCATATAGAGCTGATTGGTGTGTTTTTTGTGAAGGTATTGGCGAGTGAAATCCATGCTTTACGTTTTTCTTCTCGCAGTAGGTTTCTATGGATGACTCTAGCTCTTTTCCAACACAGGGCGTTCTGCACGGATTTTGTTTGTCTATATCTTTGGTAGAGGCGTTCTCTGTTATTGCGCGTTTCTGTAAGTCTTGCACTCCAGTAGGGTTTTGGAAAAAAGGTTGTTAGTTCGATTGTAGGGATGCATTCATTTGCTACGGCTGTCAATGTACTGGTGAATGTTTCAAGGGCTTCGGCAAATGTAGCTTCATCGGGTATCTGGAGCTCCTCCCACCTAGGGTGGGCCTTGTACGACGTCCAGTCTGCCTTCCTGATGTTCCACACGGTGCGTCTCATCTCGTTGCGCGGTGAGTTTATTAGTTTCAGTACAATAGGGCAGTGATCGCTGTTTTCTGGGGATTCGGATGCGTTCCATAATAGGTCAGCACCAAGGCGAGGAGAAGTTATGGTCAGGTCTATTGCAGATTCAGAGTTGTACGATATTCGAGTCGGAGTTCCCGTGTTGAGTAAAGTCAGGTTATGTTGGCTGATGAAGTTTTCTACCAGACGGCCCCGGGCATCTGTAGTTTGGCATCCTCAGATTGTGTTGTGGCTATTGAAATCGCCCATCAAAATGATTGGAGGAGGCAGTTGGACCAATAACTCGTTCAATAATCGTAAAGATAAGGTGTGGTTTCTTGAGCTGTAAAGCGAGACAAAAGTTATTCGCTGAGTGAGTTGGACGGTAGCTGCGATGGCTTGCATGGTTGAAGTTAAGGGAACTTCCTGAAAGGGAATGGATTCGTGGATTAAAAGGCCAACTCCTCCATGGGGTGTGACATTGAAGTGTCCATGCTTGGCGAGCAGAACGTACTGAGGTATTGAGAAGTTACAGTTGTGCCACAGTTTGGTTTCTTGGAGAGCAATTACAAACGGTTTATGAAGGCTGATTAGTTGTAATAATTCGTTTTTTTTGGCCCGAACACCTTGGCAGTTCCACTGCATCGCGCTAGCTCCACTATTCATTTTGGTTTAGTTGAGTTTCCATTTGATACTGTTGGTAGATTTTTCTTGTTTCACTTCTTACGGTCGGATTGTTCTCGCTTGTGATTTCGCTATCACTCATTGCAGAGTCGTAGTTTGATATGATTTGGATAGGGGTTGTATACGTTTCTCCAGTGGATGGATCGACACAAACTGCTTCAGTTACTTGTTTCTTTTCGGTAGGTTTTTCTTGATCCTCGAAGTTTTTTCTCTTCCTCCGTGTGGAGATTATAGGACTCTGGGGCTTAGAGGGTCCGGATGGGGTAGCTGTGGGAGCTGCTACTGCTTCTTGTTCCCGAGAGACGGGTGGCTGACGGTTGGGTGCTTCTGAGCTGTTTGACGTTACGGCAGCAGCATAGCTGTGGCGATAGTTTGGTTGTTCTGAGTCCAGTTTAACTTTTGCTTGGGCTCTGGTTAGTTTGTATTTGTGTTGAATGGTGAGAATTTCCTGCTGATATTTGAATTCGGTACATTTGTAAGATCCTGAGTAGTGATCTTGGCTGCAGTTGTGGCATTCTATTTTGGTGTTGGTGCAATCTCCACTATCGTGGTTTGCATTGTTGCACCTGCAACAGGTCACTACATTGCTGGGGTATCGTTTCTGCGTGTGGTTGTATTCGAGGCAATTTTTGCAAAACATGGGGCGTGGCACGTATGGGAGTACCTTTGTTTAGATTGTTCACTAGGGATGGTAATGTACTCAGGGAGGTCCTGTCTGAAAGTGAGTAGAAGTGCTTGAGAAAGAGGGTTCTTTGGTCGGATCCAGGTTGCTTTCACCGCGTCGTACAGTCCGTAGTCCGCTATCAGCCCCTCTCGAAAGCAGTCGAAGTCAGACAGATCATACTCGTACAGATACACGAGTCCTTTGACTAAGTTGAAGTGTGGGTGTTCAGATATGGAGACTGGGATATTGTTTAGGGATGTTATGTTATAGATTTGGATGCTTTGCTGTTTACCGGTTACCTCGATAATAAAAGTTTTCACCTTGGGAGGTAATTCGCTTGGGCTTGTCGCCCAACTCGACCTGAAGGCATTTTTCGAGAACCCACGGAGACATCTTACGTTTTTCTTTCGGATCCAATGTGCATTTGAAATGCGTGAGATGTAGAAGTGAAGATTTTTCAGGCACGTTCGTTGGGCCGTTGAGCATTTGTCTGGCGCGGCGTTTTCCAACCTTGTGGCTGTTCTGGATGGCAGGTATCTGCTCTTCTTCAACTTGTCTCGAGCATGCTTTGTCCTTGACGCAGTGGGAACCTCGGCAGTGGAAGCACACAGCTTCCGCTGCCAGGCACTGGTCGCTATGTCCCTCCACTCCGCACTTTCCGCAAGTGAGCGCTCGGGTGCACCGTTTCTTGGTGTGTCCATACATTTGGCAGTTTGTACATTTCATGGGTTTCTCGATGTACGGGTATACCCTTGTATCGGACCTCTCATCCGGTATATATATGTAATCGGGAGGAGTTTCAGAGTTGAATTCTATGATTAGGGCGCTGGTCTGTTCGTATTTGGTTTTGATGAAGGTTGAGTCTATTACATCGCTAATGTTGTAATTTTCTTTCAGTCCGGCTGCAAATTAAGTGTAGTTTTCCATGTTATATTCTTTAATGTAGATAAGCCCTTTTGATTTGTTGAGTTTTGGGTGGGGGAGGACCTTGCATGGTGTTGAGTTTATGTGTGTGATAGTCATGAGTGTTTGGCCTTGGCTCTCGTTTCTTACTTCAAGGGTAAAGCTGTCTTTTCCGCTGGTGGTTATGGACTTCGGTGGCAATTTTGTCAGGGCAAATATTAACTTTTTAATCGAGTAAGGGTCAATTGCACGCTTTATTTCCTGTGCAAACTTCATGCTGTAAAAGCGCGTGAATACTGGAGGTGGTGGCGGCTGTTTCGTAGTATCCAAAGGAATGAACTTGATTTTTTCTTTCTGTCTTGGAGGGTTGATTGAGCTCTTCAGTCCTCCGGAAGAAGATAAGGAGGATAGTAATTTTGTAATTTCTTTAATGGTGTTTTCAAGCTTTTCGATTCTTTCTTCATTGGAGATTAGGTTCGGCGTACCATAGGCATGGCTCGTTGTATTTAACCTAGCGACATTACGCTCCGGCAGCACCCCATCCAAGCACTCCATGACTTCGTCGATGTTGTTCTCGATGTCGGTGATTCGAGCAGACATGCCCCCCTCGTGCTCCCGTTTCCCAGTCTGACGGCCTGCGCCCGCTGCAGAGGTCGAACTAAGGGGTGTGCTGCTCTTTGGTCCACTTGCATGTCCTTTTACTGGCGTCCTGATCGATTTTACCTCGTTGGGTATGGCGGATGACTTCCTTTGCTCCCCCGCAGTCGTCTTTCGTGCCCCCGCAGAGCTCCTCTGTTTGGGTCGCGATCCTCTGCCGCCCCTTGCCATTCTCCCTAGTCCTCGGGGCACTGACCCCCCGGGACCAGGATCACGTGTTTTACTTATAATACTTTATTAGTTTTAGTTTGTTTCAGTAAAATTGGTAAAGGGAACAGTGAAATTTCCTCATATGGAAAAAATAATAAACTGACTGGAAACTAGTAGACACCAGGGGATTGTCAGATCCCTTTACAGCAGGATATCAAGGAATTTTATTATGACCTAACACTATGGCACTTCGGAAATATGAGTTTGTAAACTATTTCTATCGTACCTCAAAATCTAAATCGGCATCCCAATTGCGATCAATAATAACAAATAGGTTATAAACATGTTATATTACGGAACAAATGACGAAAATGCAAATTTCATGTAGCTTTCCTATATACATTTCGTAGAAGAATGAACTTTGATTACATGGAGCATCTCCATGCTATGACGACATCCTGGAGGTAACTGAATCGTCATGACTGCCTAAAGAAACTTCAAAGGAACTAAACTCTCGTTCAAATGATGACACATTGTATTAAAAGATAATTTTATAGCATTATTCTTTCTGTACTTGTACATAAATTAATGTCACTGGAAAAAGAAAACTTTCAGCTTTACAAAGAGGTAATTTAAAAAAAAACATTCATAGTTTCAGTAAATCGTTGTTCCCCAAATCGAAATGGACAGAATAAACTCGTCTTTTCAAATGAGATAATACTGCTCACAATCAAGCTCAGGTCCAAAACAACACTTTCTGGATATAAATGAACTGCAGAGAAGTTCCTTTGACGTAATTGCAATGTTTCTATCCTGCCGCAACAACTTGGAGTGTGAGATTATTTGTCTTGGAATAAGAATTGAAAGGCTACATCAAGTTTATGATAATCAATACCTTACCAGCCAAATATATGACTATGAATTAAACATTATTCATTAGGAGGAATTGAAATGTAATAAGTTAGATTCACGACTTACTCATCTGAAATTGTAGCAGGACTCTCTAACAGCTAATTGAGAATAATTTTATTTTTATGCTTACATTTTTGAATGAAATACATTATTTTTTGAGTATATCAAGTGTACAAAAAGAACAATTACGCCAACTATGCTATATATCTTACGGGCAACTGCATCCACTAAAGATGAAATCCAATAAAATTTAATAGTTATTTAGTGTTAAGTACAACTACCTGTTTGAAAATTTTGGCTAGTTGTTAATGTTTATTCATAAAATTTAAAAGAAAAAGTTCACAAGATGTTTTACATTTAAAAAAATCGTAATTCGTAATAAAAATATAAATTATTTTACTTGACAAACATATTTCAATCAAAGCCACTTGATATGCTTCCACAAGAAAATATGTAGCTATGCTATTTTATTTTTCCTTGAGATAGAATAATGCATATTTGATACGTAAAAATAAAAGATGTTAAATGTCGACCTCATAATCAAACATGCACAATTTTTTAAATCAATATTTTATTTTCAATACTAATCCCTGATATCACAAGTTCCTAAGCTTGTATCTCAAAGTAAGAGCGCACTTATAGAAGTGTTTCCAACAATGCATCGCCACTGGCATTACATTTTTAAATTTATATTTATACGATTTATGAAACCTCGATTACCGCATCAAAGCGAAAGCCGTTTTCTTGTTTTCTCTCAATAATTTGTTAATAATAAAATGGCTCAAATGAACCTTCCATCATAAAACAACTAGATAACTTTCAGATCAAACGGAATGAAAAGAAAAAGTGAACTGTTTTTACTGTTCGCAAAAATTTTGAAACTTTTTTTCTATTTCGTGTGCTCCAATCCTAAAATTACACCCACTCTACAGGAATATTTCCCATAAATCGAGGCAAATTTCTGATCATGGGAAAAATAAATTTAAAAAAATCTTTATATTCTATATAAATATGTAACATTACTTTGAATTTTCAGAGAATTATTCCACTTAACAATTTTTTTTACTACCCTGAGGCTAATTTTACTACTTTTTACTACTTTTTTTACTACTTTCCAAATTTTACTACTTTATACTACTTTTTACTACTTCACTACCTAGTAGACACCCTGTGAATGCTAAGAGACAAAGGCAATAAAAAAGTATCTCGAAAAAACGTTCAATGAGAACGTTTTGGGCCTCGAATCATTATCAATGATGGGGCTGCATGCAAGTGAGAAAACAATAGATACATGCTTCTAGTCTAGTTTCTCATTCACCGTGAGTTGATTCATGGGTAATAATGATCCAAGTCTCAAAAAGTCTTTACTGGGAATTTGCTCTACAAAAAATATACCAAATGATAATGATCAGTTTTGAATCCCATGATTTTGTATTCCACGAGTTAGTATTGTGGCCGATAAACTACGACTTCAGGATTCCTGACCACTATAAATTGCCGACAGACGATTCACAATGGAGTGCGATGTTGTTCAATAAATTATTTCAAAGTCGTTATTCGTTTCTTTCCTTTTCCACGGAAATGATTGCTTTTCCATGCATTTGAAGTGAGGCCTACTGTATATTGAAACAGTTCCGGTAGTTTGTGATAGTTTATTAAAAACGTGGTTAAATTAACCGAAGGAATTGCACTTTATTGGATAGTATTTTCCATGCAATTAAAAGTTCACGTTTATTGACAAACAGTTTAAAAGATTTACAAGGTGAAAAACAGGCAAAAACCGCACTTTAAATAGTCTTGACGACTTGAGACTAGAACGACGCCTCGATTTAAGTAGCGTGAACACACGAGCTTACAGCACAAGTACAGCTACCGAGGCAGCCCGCAGGCGCAGGTGCTGACAACACTGTCAAAACCTGACAACTGCACGTGTTGCTCAGAAACACGGCGTACGAGTAGAGCATATAGGGGCAACAATCCACGCATTAGCCTGCGCGATACACACCATCAGATCTGCACCCTGCCTCGCTCTCTCTCTAAGACTCCTGACTGACCAACTCTCAGCCCAAACTTTGCTGCCACTGCAGCCAGACTACTTCTTAGGCTGGTGTTTCAAGTAAGGTGGTCAACGAAAAAAATGCCTCGGTCACAGTATTAAACCATTGTGATACAAGTGATAACTTGTACAACAAACAGAAATTTGTAGACTAGGTTTTTTTACAATTAGATTAAATTATAAACTATTTTGAGTCATCTTAACTGAAACAAAGTTGTTCTAAAGAAAGTAATGACGAAGGCACCATTTACTACGGAGTTAAAATAACGCAAAATTTATGTACAAGTTGTGTTCAAACACAAGATCTTCTAATTATAGAAACAGTGAGTTGAGAAAAGTTTATGACACAAGATAAAACTTGAAAAAAGGTACCAACGGGGGCTTCACACCAGGATAGCACTAAACCGAAAAAAGATGGTCCGTAACAAAACAGAAAACTTATTCTTTTTTGAACACAAACAAAAAAACTACCAACTCTCAGCTCGAGACCTCACATTTTACCGCAGGGACCATTTATTCCGATAGATATAATGGTTGTATCCTCCTGAGGGGCGTCTTTATCATTCACAATGTTGTTGCTATACACAAAGTAAGCATCGTGTCATGTAAAACTTAAGCCATAGCCTTCTGGATTGAGAATAAAACTCAGAAATAATGAGACCAGCACATGCGATCAGCATCACGCAGATGCGAGCCGACTTTGACGCGGTTCAATGCTGTCGAAAACTGAAAAACAAGTGGAAGTGGAAATAAATAATTCAAATGGGGACTCCTAAAACCGTGCTAGTTTTCTCAGTCATCACACTTGCTGACTACGAGTGGCAGTGTAGGTACCATGGCAAGAGGAAAGCTGTTACGAACTACGAAGCAGGAACAAAAGATGGGTTAAAACTACAAAACTCAAATAGTAAAATCAGAAGTAAATCAAAGTAAAACAATATCATCTCTCACCTGAGCAAGTAATGAGCTGCCCTTGTCCCTGCCGTTCTAAGTCAACGACGGTCATGTGGACGATGGGGCCGAGGTTGGGGAAGGTCTGCATGGTGGTGAGGAAGGATTTGGTCACTGGGTCTTGAGTTTTGTTGAGGCGCACCAGCCTGGAGTCACCCAGTCTCGAGCCCACGTAGATGACACCGTTGTCCAGGTACGTGATGCACTCAGGCGTGCAGATCTCCCCCAGCAGCTCCAGCTTGATGTCAGGGTCCCCGTCAGCGACTGGTTTCTCCAGCAGCAGCATGAATAGGCGGCCTGACAGGTCACCTAAGAGATACCTGAAGTGAAGAGAATAAAAAGGTGAGTCACTAAGAACATTGGGTAGATAACAAGATATTACACCATTTACTTGATGACCAAGGGAGCTCTCATCGGATGCTGCACTGGTAATGCCTGTGCTCATGTCCTGCCGACTTTCTGCAGACACAGTACGCAAGTCATTTCTAAAATGTGGCCTGATTGATTGGAGGGAGACGTTGCATCACTTCTTTCTCGATGATTGATAGAAGAAGAAATTAAATTTTCAATAACGTAGAAATTTTTCTCACAAGCTCACATAAACAATGAAAACTCACACAAGAAGAAAAGATGAACATGTTGCGTAAATAGTGTCAATTGAATTTAAAGGAGAAATTAATAAAATTCTCGAACATGGCTGGGCAATTTTTCATGAATACTCTGAGTATTGAAGCTCTCATTATTCCACTATCAACCGTGATCACTCCCACCATCCTCAATAAGTTAGCAATCATTCAAGTTTTTAATGCTCTCAATATTCATTTGAACCCCAGGAAACCCAGACCCCAGACACATCTTGAATATGTGAACAGCTGAGCAACCTTAGAGCCGAAGCAGGCACCTGCTTCCATCCCTGTCGACAGGCGCATAGCAGATGATGGTGCTGGTGGAGAGGATCCCTGCCGCCACCGTCACGTGGGAGTCAGGCTTGATGTACGAGATGGTCTCCTGGCCGATGACAATAGCGCCGCACAGTGGCTCCGGCACCGGAATGATCATCACTGCTTCTGCCTCCACGTTGTCCAACTTCCATGGGACCTGGTGACATGAACGCATTACGATGTGCCAATGAAATAGCGAGATTATAACAGAACCTTGTGAATTTACTATATCAAGATGAACAAGTAAAAGGATTGGGGATATCCAAATGACCCAGTGAGCATCAGGATATATGGGAAAGATGTAGAGGACAACATATTAGCTCTGGTGAAATAACTACAGAGGGTTATGCGAACATTAAATAGAGACATAAGCAAGATGATGAAAACATATTAGGATATAAAATGGTAGAAATATAGAGAGGTAGGGAAATCAAACGGATATCAGTAACACCTAGGGCAAAAACGGACTAATCAACACCTTTCAGTTTTAAAGCTCACTCTCAGTCTTTCCTAGAAGATCAACTCGAATGATTTGATTCAAAAAATTAGATATTCAAGTTATGAGAGCTACACTTGCACTACATAACCCCTACTAAAATGAAAAGAAAAGGTAATCGCGGTTGAGAAGTCATTCTATAATTAGTCCAACAAAATATTGATGCTCAACGCAATGTGTGAAAATGGAGATTCACTAACTTTCACAAATTCCTTCTTGGCAAAAGACAGCAAGTGAGTGCGGATGTGGCGGCCGTTGCCGTCTTGGTGGAGCTTGATGAGAGTGGGGGCTGAGCAGCCGTGCAGGAACTGGATGTCACACACTTGCAGCTCGTCAACACTGTAACACGTAACTTCTTATGGACTTCCAGTAATGAGAACTATATAGGCATAAATCAAGCTGAACGTTAAATAAAAACCACTCGTCCATTACTGCAAGTGGTGAACATATGGTTACTGTAACTACAAGAGCATGTTTTGTGTGCTCCAAGTGTGCTCTAACTACTCGCACATAAAATATGCATACACCAATATTTTATTGAACTACAACAGCAGCCAGGCAGTACAACATCCAGAGACAGTTAAAAAATCACTTACCTACACAGAACACAACACACACACATTGCCAATCATTTTACAACACATAGCACACACACTTTACCCATCATTTTACTTCACACAACAGCCACCCAGCACCAAACACACTAACACATTTCGTTACACAGAGCACACACTGTTCATCCATCACTTTATTACACACACAACAGCGAGGCAGCACAGCACACACACATTACCCAGCACTTTACTACACACAACAATCGAGCAGAAAATACACTAACACAGTGCACACACATTGCCAATCACTTCATTGCGCAGAGCGAACACTCTTCATCATCACTTCACTACAAACAGCATCAAGGCAGCAGAGCACACACACATTACCCATGACAACTTCCTACAAGAGACACTGAGCCAGAATCGTACCGAACGTTGAACGCGACAAGCTCCGTGTTGATGTCCTCCAGAGGGATGACTTTGACGAGGCCCTCATAGAGGCGCAGGATGATGCAGCGCGCCTCCGGGTCGACCACGGCCTGCATCCCACTCTCACAGTCCTTACCTGGGGAACATCACACCATACACTGCGTGGTCGGGGATATATTCTGGATGTGTCTGAAAGTCCACCATGTTAGATAGCTGAATGTGTATAAGAACATAGAGTTCTCACCTCTCCTATATGGTACTTGAATTAGAGAAACAATGGAAGGCACCTGCAACAGAGTAGTACCAGTAGTATTAGCATTGATTTGCTAGCGCTTCAGTAATTCGTACTATATCGCACCGTAGATCTCACAGTTTAAAATACAGGATTCACATCGTTACACAAAAGCACACCATATAAATGTTGTTCAAAGTTTGTCACAATAACCATCATGGAAACACAACAGCAGCCATCATAAAGTCCGCTTCAATTGCCACCCACATCATTGTCATTTTATAAGTCCTAGTTGATCTTTGAGGAGATCATCTACAGAGCGACGCACAATCCGCGAAACACAGGACAGCCAAAAACCCCGTAGGGGATTTCAGCTGCCCATCCATTTATGACCGGGCGCCTTACCCATGCTGAAATCCCCAGAGGCATCTACGCAGCGCACCCGGCCATATTGTAGTTTAGTCATCCACATCTCAGACGTGAAAAGTTCCTTGATTACGCTGTCCCTTTCCTGGCTAAATTTGAGACATCAAGTTGCACTTCTCTAGAAACATTTTAAGCGCCGTCACACTGAAAGCTGAACGCTCGATTTCCTTGAGCATTCCGGTCATTACATCCTCATCAGGACCTCGCAGTCTCGGGAAGCACACATTCCTGGCAGCAGCATACCGGGGACACTCAACAAGAAAGTGTTTGACAGTCAGAGGAACGTGGCACCGCTCACATCGAGGCTGCGGCTGTCGCTCCATCAAGTGCCCGTGCGTCAAACGAGTATGGCCAATACGAAGGCGGCAGAGTATCACCTCCATCCGACGAGGGCGACAACTAGACGATGTCCACTCACGTACGGTGGGTTTTATAATTCTTAATTTATTGTTAATTGTTCTATCCCACTCCTGTTGCCACAAGCTTCTCACTGCAGCCTTTATCCGTGGGTAGTAGTCTCGGAAAGGGACCATCGAGTTCAGCGTCTCCTCGTTTGTCTCCGCAGCCCGTTTAGCCTCATGGTCAGCTCGCTCATTGCCCGATACTCCCACATGTCCGGGCACCCAGCACAGCATGACACTCTTGCGTCTACTTGCAAAGTTAATTAGCATCACGACAATTTCAGCAATGAGCGGGTGCGTACTATTATACATCTGTATGGCATCAATTACACTTTTTGAGTCAACGAAAATAGTGAAGGGCCCACATGGATACTCCTCAATCAGCTTCAGCGCCTCCATCACACCGTACAATTCTGCTGTGAAAATTGATGACTCTGGGAGCAGCTTCCTTGCACTGACCCTTTCCCCAGACACAGCAGCACATCCTACAGCATCTCCCGTTTTAGATCCATCAGTGTAGAACTTTACAGACTTAGCGTGCTTTTCCATTACATGGTCCATAAAAATTCCCTTCAGGATGTAGTCTGGCACGGATTCCTTCTTGGGCATCCGGCATCCGGGGCAAAAACTATCTATAGGGACGCGCCACGTCGCAGTATTTTCTAAGAGTACTGGAAGTATTTGCATGGGTCTCAATTGCATAGCAGCTGTAATCACAGGGTAGTCCACAGACGAAGGTATGAAATAAGGAAAAGGCAGGTGTCGTCCTAGGGGCGCGTGCACACTAACCCATGCAGGAGACAACGGGACTTGTTCCAGCCTGGCTAGGTACTGCAAGGTTAGTTGCACACGTCGAAGCCACAGAGGAGGCTCTCCGCTCTCCACGCACAGGCTGTAAGAGGGTGAGGATCGAAAAGCACCAGTGCTTAGCCTGATAGCTGCATGGTGCACTGGGTTCAGTTTAGCCAGAGTCGATTCTTTTGCATATTGATATACCATGCAGCCATAGTCTATTTTACTCCTGGTAAGAGTTCTATATAGTCGCAACAGCGTCATTCGGTCTGCTCCCCACGCTACTCCGGATAAAAACTTAAGGAGATTCATTCTCCGAGCACACTCAACCTTGAGGGCTGCCAAGTGAGGTTTCCAGGTGAGCTCATCATCCACAGTCATCCCCAAAAACTTGACGCTGTGCGCAAAAGCCACCCGTCCCTCCCCCAGCACCAGTCGAGGGGGATCACATCGGCCACGTCCCTGGAAATGAAGGCCTACAGTCTTCTCAGTAGAAAAGGTGAAGCCATGTTCAAGAGCCCAGTTGTTCACTTTGTTGATGGCTTTCTGCATTCTGCGAGTCACTGCAGGCAATAATGCAGATGAGGAGTACAGCATAAAATCGTCCACATACAGAGAGGCTAAAATGCCAGGGGGGAGGACCGAAGTAATACCGTTCAAGGCGACATTAAATAGCGAGCAACTCATGACGCTGCCTTGAGGCAGGCCTTCACGCTGAAGCTGCAGTGAGGAGAAAGTACCACCCACTCTAACACGGAAGGTTCTCTCACCAAGAAACTCCTGGATATACAAGGCCATATTACCACGGAGTCCATATCCATGCAATGATTTGAGGATCCCATATCTCCACGCAGTATCATAGGCCTTGTGCAGGTCGAAGAAAACACATACAGTCTGTCGGCGTTCTGCGAGGTTAGTTACCAGGTAGTTCTGTAGACGGAGCAGAGCATCTATGGTTCCGCGGTGTTGTCGGAAACCAAACTGTACGGGATTTAACAGTTCTTCAGCCTCCAGCCATCGCGTGAGCCGTACATTTACCCTCTTTTCCAGCAGCTTACAAAGGCAGCTTGTCAGGGCAATAGGTCGATAGTTATCTGGGTTAGAGGCAGGCTTGTTGGGCTTAGCAAAAGCCATGATTGTTGCTGTTCGCCATTGCTGCGGATATGTGTGTGTGCTCCAGATTTTGTTGTATATATAGAGAAGGAATGATATTGCCGTATGATCCACATTTTTCATCATTTGATAGTAAACACCATCAGGCCCGGGGGCTGTGTTTTTGCACTTTTTTAAGGCACAATAAAGCTCTACCATTGTGAGGGGATCGTTGTAAGAGTAGGTGGAATTAGTCAAAAAATCAAGTGGTTGCCGCTCTTGTTGACGTCTGAGAGCCAAGGAGGGATACCCGCTGCTGACACGACAGAAGCTCCGAGCCAAAGCTTCTGTTACGCGATCCGGATCTGCCGTGAGAGAGCCATCAATTTCCAAACACAGTGACCTGTGTCCATAATTTCCCTTCATTTTGTTCACTCTCTGCCATACCTTGGCCATAGGGGTGTCGGTATTCAGGCCGGAGACATACTTCTGCCACGATGTCTTACGCGCTACATCCTTTACTAGTTGCGCTCGAGCCCTCGCTCGGTTGTAGGCGATCTTATGGGCCAGCTCTTTAGTGCGTTGGTAGCGCCGCAAGGCTCGCTTCCGTTCACAATTAGCTATTGCACACTCGTTGTTCCACCATGGAACACGATGTTTCTGGCAGCCTCCCTGAGACTTTGGGATGGCAGCGTCGGCAGCCGCACGCACTGTTCTGACAAAGTGATCGACCAGCTCATCCACACTGCAACTCTCATCTGGTTCTTCCATTCGCGAGCAGGATTCGAAGTTTTTCCAGTTTGCCTTTTTAAAATTGAGGCGTGGATCCACGGGCTCAGGTTGGTACCGTACCAAACTCAAAAGGATAGGATAGTGGTCACTACCACACGTATCCTCAAGCACAGACCACTGCGTATCAGGAAAAATGTCGGGCGTGCACATACTGACGTCGATTGCAGAGGAGGTACCGCTTTGTACATGAAAGAATCAGGTACTTTCGACTATCTAAGACTCATCCTTATTTCAATTCAAATATAACAGCAGCAAAGTGCCAAATGCATCTGCTGACGGGATGAACATACGCATAAAGTGCCCCAGCCAATGCTGAAAAAATGTATTTTGCCCAATGGAGAAAATTATATCTGGTGTGCAAAATAGAAGAACTTAGCAAAGATTAGAAATGCAAATAATTTTATTTAGAAGGTAATATCTGATCTGGCAAAAAACACAGACTGTTCTTCAGCAACACCATGCATCAAAATTAGCCATAAATTACGACTCAATGTTTGTTTGTGAAAAATTTGATTCTATTTTCCAAGGTACTATAACAGTACAGGTATCTTCCCTGATAACTTGACAGCCCCATGGTGTGTGTATTTCCACAACCTGCGTCCCTCTTCATTCATGTCAGCTAGTTGAATATCACAGTCAACATCCATCACCATTCTTGTCAGAATATCACAACCTACATCTCTCACCATTCCGGTCAGCCATTTGAACATTAAAACCTACGTCTCTCACCATTCTTGTCAGAATATCACAACCTACGTCCTTCACCATTTCTGTCAGCTAGTTGGGCATTAAAACTTGCGTCTCTCACCATTTCTGTCAGCTAGTTGGGCATTAAAACTTACGTCTCTCACCATTTCTGTCATCCAGTTGAATATCGCAATCTATATCCCTCACCATTCCTGTCAGCCAGTTGAATATCACAATCTACATCCCTTACCATTCCTGTCGGCTACATTGCCGTGGGCCCGTGTGATGATGTCCAGTTGATCCCCATTGGTCATGCACTCCAGGATCATTACATTGTAGCGGTCCGTCAACAAAAAGATCAGATCCTTTGGCTTTTCACCCCCCTGTACATAAACAATCAATTACACCTCAAGCTTGCACTCAAAAATAAGAATAATCATTTAAAATAATCTAGTAAATAGGGCATGAAGCATCAACTGAAATACGTTCTTCATGCTGAAATTTTAATTTACCTGAGATCAAATACCTGTATCCATCCTATACTCGCAATCGGCTCATCTGCTGTTTAGCTCCTGTAGCCGTGATTCTAACCTACACAACGTGCAGTTAGTTAACGAGACCTAGAACACGGTAGAGGAAAGAAGGTAGGTTCAAATCAGTCTTTTTTCATAGATGGTGTGGTTATGCTGATGTCACGGCAACGAACCAGTAGCAGCGCTCATACTGCATCTGGTAGCACTGCTACCCGCAAATCTGGCTCCACTATTGGCCTTACGACATGGCGTTTTGATGACGTCATGAAGTTTGTCTGAAATAAAGCCTTTCTGTAGGCTAGCCGAACAAGAGGTGTATTTTCTCCCATAGAAATGACCCTACCTTGTTTCATCTACCGTGACCTAGAATGTCTAAAATAGTGGTTCCCAACCTTTCAAACATGGCGACCCATTTTAGGACAAGCAATCGGGTCGCGACCCCGAACCCTAAAATGATATACTGTATACAGATTCAATTCAATTCTTATAAAATTTTCATATTCCGTTCAAAATGAATTGGTGACCCCGAGGTTGGGAACCCCCGGTCTAAAGTGTGTGGATCTGTAGAGAAACGTTACCCCTTTTTTGTACTCTTCCTTTCTGCTTACAATGAATAAAGCCCTAACCAAATATTAATGTTTCATATTAAAGGTTTGAAAAAATTGCACCAAAGCGTCCAAACTTCATCTCATGCTCCCACGAGCCTGACCTCTTAAGAGCACTAATTACTAGTTTTTAACAATGTAAACTGAAATATTGGGAAACAATTAAGGATATTCATGCAAAAGGGTAGCCAAATAAAAAAACTTATTCCACTCCCTTCATCAAATAACAAACAACTACTCCCTGTCACAGCAAAATATCAAGTAACATGAGTCATTCACACAGCACAACTATACCTTTTTTAATATATTTTTTTAACAAATAAAAAGCATATTGCAGTAGTACCATTCACATTAACGCACTTTTTAGAGAAAACATGTTTTTATTTACCATTTTGAATGTTACCAGGAATATTCAACAGGAGATTCAGCAAAATAACATTAATGTAACAAAATATCATTTCCATATGAAAAGGAATATGAAGTCTGAGCCACAAGTGACAAGGATTTAGTTGGTAATACTGTAAATAGTGAGGAGTAACAGAAAAAGAGGATCTCATAGGTCTTTGGTTGCAGCTGAAATATATTGCCCATGATACAGGACATCACCATCACTGTAAGTTCTACATCCCAGCACTACCAGAAATATTTCTAGAACTGCCACACTCAAAAAATCAACTGTGGGTTGGTACAACGAACGAATTAATGACCTAAATGAAACTACGATCATAAACACTAATTGGACACTTGCATCAGAGGCAGGGCGAGGCGTGAACAGGTTGAGGCAGGCAATTTTGCCATAGATAGTGATCTCCTTGAGTAGCTTGAGGCCCTCAGGGGTCACGAGGTGCAGTTCCAGGACGTTGTTGTGAGCTATGACCAGGTTCAGGTCATTTGTTGATGTCAGCTGGCCTGAAACGGTAACAACAAATGAGTGAACAGTTTTAAAACTCAATTCATAATGTTGATACATAGGCATTAAATATGGGTGAGAGAACAATGCTCAGCTCACGTGTGATGACGGTATCTGAAGCACCAATTATGTATTTTTAGTTTGAATATAGCTTTCCAACAAACGAGTCTGATTTTCCTACACATGGGAATAACAACGATGACTATAAGCCTCCATACCCAAAACCTATTGATTTCAGAAAACTGAAAGCTATTGTAAGGAAAAAGCTAAAGATGGAATTGTTGAATCAAAATGCACTTTAATTGCATCATATTTTCTAAAAATTTGGAATAACAATCAACAGAGATAAGCATACCCCTAAGAAAAATAAAAATACAAAGGTTTACAGTGTAGACTATAAGACTGCAACACAATAACAATTATGAAGTACATAAAAAATTCACAACTTTTCCCTAGATTAGATCATAAATTAATTTCAGTCTCCTGAACCACAACAGAGGTGTTCCAAGGAGAGAAAGGATGAAGATATCATTTAGCATGGGGTTGAGAGAAGGCAGAATGTTGCACAAGTAGTGTTCCCACAAAAGATCCCCAGAACATAGAAACAGTAAATTGAGAAGAAAGGTTATGAAACAAGATTTAAAAATGAAGAAAAAACTCAGATGGTTAAAAAACAAGACAAAAGTGAACCAAAAAAGAACTTTCCTTAACAAAAAATTTATAGTATTTCAACAAAAAACACCTACTTAACTCTCAGCTCAGGACCCACATTTTTTGTCCAAGGAGTGTTAATTCCCATAGATACAACAGTTGTCCCCACCTGAAAAAACACCTTTTTCATAAGCTATATCCAATCAAAAATATCAAATTTAAAGTATTTCCACAACTGATATCCAAATTTTATGAACTACATACATCCTGAATTTTACTCTACAATCCTAAAGATGAACTGTACTCACCTGTGGCACAAGCTTGAACAGAAGTGGGCTTGTGAGCTGAAACTATGTAGTTGTAGCCAGGGGCTGGCTGTGACTGGTTGCTCACCTTGAACTCTGCAATGAATAGAAGAGTTAAGATCCTCTCATAGTAAAATTTGCAACAAGAAACAAGTTACAATATTTGCCCTAGTGAAATTGCTCCAGGCAACAAGTTAGGATATTCGATTCTAAAAAATTGCTCCAGGCAACAAGTTAGGATACTTGCATCTATAAAATTGCTCCAGGCAACAAGTTAGGATACTTGCATCTATAAAATTGCTCCAGGCAACAAATTAGGATACTTGCATCTATAAAATTGCTCCAGGCAACAAGTTAGGATACTTGCATCTATAAAATTGCTCCGAGCAACAAGTTAGGATACTTGCATCTATAAAATTGCTCCAGGCAACAAGTTAGGATACTTGCATCTATAAAATTGCTCCAGGCAACAAGTTAGGATACTTGCATCAATAAAATTGCTCCAGGCAACAAGTTAGGATATTTGATTCTATAAAATTGCCCCAGACAACAAGTAAGGTTATTTGCATCTATAAAATTTCTCCTTGAACAAAGTTGCAATATATGCATCCATGAATTTAACCCAAGAAACCAATTGTAATATATACATGGCTATGAGAGTTAATAGCACAGTATTAAAATAATACAAGGCACCTCTGCACTGACAGAAAACTAATTAGCAACTAATCCAACAAAGAGGGATCACTAGCAAAGATAACACTGAGAAAGACTGAACTGAAAAGACTGAAATGAGTCATTTTATTCTGCATAATAAATGTTTTTAATTTCATGAAGGACGTCAACAGCCTGCCTAGCATCCGGCACAAAGGAAAAGTATTTCACTCGCTACAAATAATTCAAGCTTGAAATAGGAATCAATGGAAGCAAATTAAATTCACTTGACATTTTTAAAATCGTCAGTATGTTTAAATCCTACCATGCAGTACCAGCAGAATACTTTAGTTTATTTGAACCAAATTTATCAAGATATAATTTTAAGTTAGTTTAAGCCTTTCTAACTTTAACTAAGGAGTTCCAAATAGAGGAAAGAGAAGAGCACCATTTACTTTGGAATCGAAGAAATGGGAATCTATGCACTAAATGTGTTCCCAAAACTCATTCCTTGCACAGAGAAACGGCATAAGTTGAAGAATGCAATAGGAGCTGAAGAATAGGACAGAAGTGATTTAAAAAAAAAAATTGCTCTCTTTAATATAAAATTAGTTCTATTTTACCAGAAAGTCTACTAAATTTTCAGATCAGGATCTTACATTTTCCTCTTGAGAGGATGAATTCATATAAATATGATAGTTTTATTTCTCAGAGGGGACCAAATTTTTGAAGTCTTTCAATGAGTAATTTAATAATAGTTTTTGTATAATAGCAACTCAAAATAATCTAATCAACATTTTTTTTATCAATTGGCAAGTAAGTTATATGACCGAACTCCTCAAAAAATTGCTCACCTAAAAAACTACGTACTGTTTCAATTTTTAAGCTCTCTAATATATTAATTTGGAAATTATGCAGAAATATTTTGGCACAATATCAATAAGAATTGCAGAAAGCCTGGGCACTATCTACATCAAACATAATGAGAATGTATAAATTCAAAAACAGGTTAAACTATTCTGCACCATGCAATTATTTTAGCCAAGCTCAAGCCAAGCACAACCTGAGCATCTTATACTTCATTGAAATGAAGAATAGAGGCAATTATCCAATATAAAGACTTTGCTGAAGCTCTCATATATTTGGTCTTTCATAGGGGACCTACCAACAGAATATCTGCAGCAAAAAGGATAATGAAGTTCACTTACCTTGACCCTGAGCCAAGTCATCCCCAAACATTCCAGATTCCAACATGCTGAAAACCTCAGAGGCTGCTTATTTAATGTAATGTTGCTGGCAAGAAGGTCACCAGATAAACTTCAGATCACTGCAAAAAAAATGGTATAAGTTCATAATATAGAGCAGAGAAGATCTGATACATTCAAATGAAAATAATTAATTCAAAGTCATCATTTGCACATGCACAATTTATAACAAATGACCAATACAAGAGAAATGGTGGGCAAACTAAAACATGGATGCTAGGACTTCTTACTCATTTACTCATATTAAAACTAGACTCAACACTCACTTGAGGAGAGCAAGGTAGTACATGCAAATCAATAAGAAATAAATTTACTGAGTGCTCCATAAAACTATACCTATCTACTGTAAAAACAGCATGAGGCTTCAGGAAAGGCTTCTTTAGCAATCTTAACCAACCAAGTTTCCCTTAAATGAGGGATTATTAACACGTTAACTGCGATGGGTTGAAAAGTTCAATATTCATTTCCAATTTAAGGGGACCATCCGGGGCCAAATTGGGTCCCCGAATGGAAATGCGTGTTTTTGTTGAAAAAGAATCCTTAGGGGGTGGGTTATTGTGCCATGAAATTTTATGGCGCTACGGACGCTAGAAACCCCCCCACGGGGGGTCCAAAGGGGACCGATAAACATCATTTTTGGACCCAATTGTTTTCTTGTTGAAAAAGGATCCTTAGGGGTTGGGTTATTATGCCATGAAATTTTATGGCGCTTTATGACCCCTTTGGGGGGACCCAAAGGGGTCCCACCGGGGGGTCCAAAGGGGCCCGGGGGGTCCAAATTTTTCGAAAAATTATAAAAAACTAAGGCCTGAATCGAAAAAGTGACAGGAATAAAAAAGGTTTACTTTCAACAAATACATATACTGGCCAATTTTCAAACGAATCGGACAAAAAAAAGTTGGTGAGACCTCAATATGACTGAGTACTCAAAAGAACTGTAATATTTCTCTATAATTTTTTGCACTATATTTCTTGTGTTTCATTGGAATTCAAGAGGGAAAACGTTGCTCATAATTTGTACATAGAAATAAATCATGGAAACTGCATTCATGTACTAAAATTTTCATGATATTCCAATTCAATGGACATACTTTGTTTTTGGGCTCTAGGGAAAAATTACCGTTTTTACCATTCAAATCCTATGAGGGCATTGAGTTTTGATGCTAGAACAAAACCAAAGACAGTTTTAGAATCCTTGGAACATTTCTAACAAAAGTACATTCTCTTTTTTTTCAAATTCAAATATTTCAAAAAAATATATTGTTCTAAACCCAAAAAAATTTTTAAAGGGTTTAGAAATTTGAAAAAAAATAGAAAAAATTCGAATTTCCAAAAAAACTTAATGTACTTTTGTTAGAAATGTTCCAAGGATTCTAAAACTGTCTTTGGTTTTGTTCTAGCATCAAAACTCAATGCCCTCATAGGATTTGAATGGTACGTAAATATGCCCCAAAAAACGAATTTTTCGTAAAAAAAAAAATAAGGCCTAAATCGAAAAAGTGACACGAGTAAAAAAGGTTTACTTTCAACACATACATGTACTGACCAAATTGCGAACAAATCGGATGAAAATAGTCAAAATCTTGACAAGGTCCCCTTAAAGCCAATTGTGGTAACCAACTTTGAAAATAGCAAACATTAACTGGATCGGGGCTTCATTTAGTTTTCATGAAGTGTTAATAAAAAACGAGTTAGTGACTGCAGGTGGGCCAGCAGCCCTATGAAAATCACCGAAGTGACCACCGGTGGGTCCCTTCGCAGGAAATGTGTTAAAGTAAAATTACTCTAAAAATTCAAATTACTATTTTTGAGAGTTTTAGCAGGGAATTGCAGTCATTCTTTACAGCCATTTTAGAACCAGCGCCAGATTATCACCAGAAGCCTATCATTTATAAATATATAATTTTGCAAGAACCAGGCCAAAAGCTTCTCTTATTATGGATCATATTTGAGTTCTCAGATAAATCAGCACCTAATCATCTTTATATTTCAACTGCTTAACCCTTTTGGTACGATAATTTAAATGGTTCCTGTAAAAACTTCAAGGGAAAAAAGTTGTCATTACCCTGAATTGTCAGTAAAATTGTCCTAGTGTGGATGCTTTTAGCTTAAGCAAGTGCCTACTTATTTCTTTCAAGTTTAAAATTTTTTGAATCTATGATGGTCTATGAATCTATGAATTTTTGAATCCATGAAGGTCTAATTTTTGATGTTGATAATTAAGTTATTGTACTTACGAAGAAATTATTCATAAGTTCTTGCCTGAATTTATCAAAAATAAATAAAGTTCAGTAAACTTGCTCAAGTTGAATGGAAAGGGTATTGAATATGTAGCACGGACCCTGTAGCAAGAACTTACGCGTGACTTTGCTTCAGGGTCGCATGGTAATTACAAGGTCCTATGGTAATTTACGCGTGCAGGCTTCTGGAATTGTTTAAAAGCTAGTTTAATGAATGTTTTTAATTTCCCTAATATTGTTATTTACTCCAAAATAACCCCTCACTAGTTAAATTACTTTAAAACTTGGTTAGATGCTCTAAACTGGAAGCACTAGCCACTTGGCACTGGAGTAGCCGTCAGTACCGAAAGGGTTAAAAGACGACATCCAAAAACTAGCCTTTCACAAATAGCCAAAAAATTCAAGTACGGCTCATGAAGGCATATCAGCAATAACAAGGGTTTACAGTCAAAAAAAGTATTTAGGATAAGGAAGTTCTTGTAAGCAATAAGAATTCTTGCAGTTCATTATTAAAAGATACAAGTGATGGCAAGACAGTCAGTCTCAGTATTAAGACCAGCCTGATGAGTTAAATTGGAAAGCATGTGACATTTGTGATGCACGTTTTCATGATAAGAGGAGCGTTTACTGAAAAATTCAAAATTTTGCTGAATTTTTTTGTCTAGAATTTTTTGTTTAGAATAGTTTCCCATTTTTTTTGCATTGAAAATGTACAGAAAATGTTTCTCCTACAGAGAAAATGCGTGTAAATCAGTGGAATATTTCTTTTTTATAGTGGGTTTATAATTATAGTTCCAAGGTTTCAAACTTTAGGGCTACTGAGTAAAGAGAAGAGCAGTCTCCACTGTTCAAAAATTTTCCTTTACTGCAAAGTTATATAATCAATGATGCAACAGTGGGGATGCAATTTATTGCAGTTAAAACTCTTATATGCCATGAACTTTCTTTTGTATTTTCCTCCTACTTCTATTCAAGCATTATGCACACACGCTTCAAATTGCTGTATCTTCAAAAGTTTTTGTCTGATTTTTATCATTCAAGTTGCATAATGATGAAAAAGTATTAATAATTAACAAACTTTTAATGCTGCCTAACTTTCAAATATTTTGTCTCAAAGTTTTTATAGTTCTTTTTTTAAATTGTCATGATAATGGAAAGGTTTTGAAATTTGAATAAATTTTCAAAACTAATGTTGAAAATCTTCCGCATTACTGATCGTGGCCTGGCCCTGTGGAAGAAGAAGCTCTCTTCCGATCGCCTGGCTTAGTGGCCAATAGAAGATTTGAAGCCGTTGAATTTAGTTCTTTCTGTTCTTCGTTTTTTGTTTTGCAGCTGCAACTTTTCTTTTCGTTTTATTGTGTTCAAATTTGTATCTCTAGAATTAAGCATGTTCGAACCTCTTCCGAACCCACACTAACATTAAAACGCATTAATTAATTAAACCTAAAACGGGACGCTTTTGTGTGTACCCATTAAACTAACTTAAACTTAACTTACTGCTTGGGCAGCATGTCGCCCTTTTAAAAGTGGGTCTGGTTCCTTAAACTATTTTCTCTTTATTAAATAAGCGGGTTTTTCGCCCATTAACTTCCTCGACCCGGCTCTTGCAGCCTCTTGAATAGGGATTTAATATTCAATTTGATTAATGTTTTCTTAAAATCAACCTGAGATATATGCACGTGAAACTTTGAAACTATAAAGCAGCGAAATATAAAGCTGTTACTATAATTAGTGATATATAGCCAGACTCCTTAAAGTCCTGTCTCCTTGTTCAGAACGACTCTGTGCTTCCCTTGGAGTACCGTATTGCTGGCCAGTGGTGGTCTTATAGGACGAGCTGCCGTCTTTCTATTTGTCGTCTTGAACTCTGGAGAATCACGTTTCGTAGACCTCGCGTTGGGGAGCTTCGCGTTTCTGGCCGTTTTTAAGGAGCCTTAAATCAAACTGCTACAGAGGAAACTAAGAATTTCGGAATCCGCTGGAATCCTCAGGATGCCCCTAACTTGAGTGCGGTTACTGTACTTCCTCTTTTGGAGAAGCAACTCATTGTTGTTTCAACTCCGTATTTCCTCATTTGGAGAAGCAACTCGTTGTGGTTTTGTTCCAAAAACCATAATAAATGTTTGAATTATTGCACTTTAGTTTTAAAACCTAAAACTAAAACAAAATAAAAACAAAACCATAGAATTGTTTGCATTTGTAAACTGAATGTTTAAAACTAAAAATAAAAAAGTCTACCAATAACCTTTGATGAAATAGCAAATTAAAATTTTCCCATAAAAAATCAAAATTTTTATGTAGCTTCTAAAATATCAAAACCATTAAACAAAAACAAGTCTAAGAATAATGATTTACCTACAATGTACAGTTTTTTAGACAAATAGGTCAGTAGATAAAGCCGACCCCATAGGTAAACGCTCCCATTAAAGCCCAAGGGCAAAGATTTGCCCTTTACCTATTGTACACATATGACTTCAGAAGAGCAAGCAGCTTTATTACCATTAGCTACACTGATATCTATAAGAAAACATTTACACAAATAATTTACTGTGAAAAAAAAAATCTTCCACATGAAATATTAATTTTAAAGATTACAACATCCAAGAAGCACAACTTTTGATGCCTTGACAGAAACGTTGAGAAAAATATGGTATATTTTGTTTACAACTGTTCAATTAAGGTATTACCTATATAATTCTATTGTTTTTTTGAAGTTTTGTATCCTAAACTGATTTCAATTTTTTCAGAAAATAGTCTAATCTTTGCTATACAAATTTGAAGAATTTAAATGAATTGCATGATATATATATCATGGTTTTTCTGCAATATAAGGATAAAATGCACCTTATGAATGATAAAAGATACCGGTAAATGTTGAGGAGTTGACCATAATTTATTTTCAACTGCTGGATGCGTAAATATTGTTAATCAGATCAAAATAAACAAGTTTTCTTTAATGCACTTTCCAGTGGAAATGAGTATTTTACAAGTTATAGCGGTAAATGAGTTACCGCAACTCCAGTGTTTGAGGCGAGAAAAAATAAATAAGGGAAGCAATTGCCCTACTACAAACGTAAAGAGGTTGGGTCGTGGAGGTAGCCACAGTTCTTTTAGTGAAAATTAGAAAGAAAGGTTTCTAGTGATGTCCGTTTATATCGAATAGATGTAAACAAAGAATAGAATAGATGTAAACATTATAGATACAGGCACATGTGCAATAAATCATTGTTTTCCTCCACAACATCAGAGAAATAGCAGAACCTTGAAACCTCTTTCAGAAAAAAAACAAGAAAAAACATATTTGCCAAAAGATTTCAGTTGAATTCAATATATTGAGTACAATAATGGAAAAAGTTTAAAATTTCAAACTACATCTTTATCAATTGTATGTACTTTACTGTAGTAATGAAGTAGTAAAGAATTTAGGGTAAATCTGAAGGATATGTCAGTTATCGATTTCGTTAATTTCAATGCCTAATCATAGTTAATTTAATTGAAATAAACAAGTTTTCTTCTATGCACTTTCCATCTCAAATGAGTATTTTATTAGTTATAGCAGTAAATGACTTACAGCAACTTCAGTGTTTGAAGCGGCAAGTAATCAAGGAGCACGTCGGACAGCAATACTGCAATGCGCACTCGCTTCCAGCGCGATCGTCATCAAAGACGCCACCAAACCTACTGCTATACCTTGTTAAATACTCATTTGACGAAAAAAGTGTATAGAAGAAAAGTTGTTTGTTTTGATGTCATTACCATGATTCAAGCAACAAAAATTCAAAAATCGATGAGTAGCTGTTTATTCGAGCGCATTGGTCATCAAAGACGAAACTAAACTTACCGCTATAAATCGTAAAATACTCATTTGAGACGAAAAGTGCATAGAAGAAAACTTGTTTATTTTGATTCAATTAATTAGGTTCAGGCACCAAAAAGTGGAAAATCAATAACTGACATATCCTTCAGATTTACCGAATTTAGATTAAGAGTCGCAAACTGTTCTAGGTTATAGTCCTGAGACATTAATTATAAGTATCTTAGGTTCTGAGAACATCTCTATCTTTCATATATAGTTTCAGCCAAGAAATAAGCTCAACAATCAGTATTTTATCAGGTATTATTAGTTTGATTAAATTAACATAGTCAAAAGTCTTGTTTTATCATTTCTAAATTACTTGTAATAACATTGCTATATATTAAATTTGTATATCTTCTGCACGCAGCATGCAATCATTTTTACCCAAGCTCAAGCCAAGCATAACCTGAGCATCTTATAATTCATTGAAATGAAGAGTTGAGGCAATTATCCAATTTATAGTCTTTGCTGTAGCTATCATATATGTGGTCTTTCACAGGAGACCTATCAACAGAATACCTTAAGCAAAAATGATAATGAAGTTTTCACTTATTAACTTTGGAGAATAATCAGTCGGAGTTAAGTTTTTTTTGGTAGTTCACTTAAACTTCAAAATTTATTTGTTCCATATCTATGTATGAAAATATGTTTTGCAGCTTTAAACTTGCTCCATAAGTATTATTTTACAAATAATGTAGACTTGGAAAATAAGAAACCCACTCTATGACTAGTTAGGTTTTATCCAATTTGCTCAGAAAATAAACACTGCAACTTTGTCCTGATGATGCATGCTAATAATGCTCTTCCGGTAATTTTCAAGAATAATAGCCAGTCATTTATTCCTATAAAATATTTCAATTTTTCATCATTAACTCAATGCATTAATTCTATAATTATGGTGTCAAATTTGTTCTGGACAACAGATTTAAAATTTCTTATTTCTTAACAATTACTGCCAGCTTTAATTTCAGGAAAAATGCTAAGAGGCACTCGGAGATAGGCCTAAGCATAAAAGATATGTTGAACATAAAATTTTATTTCATATTAGAATTTTTTGTTTGGCATTAATTGATACATTTGCTAAATTACAAGCATATTTCGAAGCTCGGTTCAGATAGCAGCCGGATTACTAAACAAGCAGATAGCGTATTCCTAACTAGCTATCTAAGAATACTAAGATATGTAACAGATTTGTTAAATTAATAACGGATGTACATCGCGTCTGCGATCAGAAATTCCAAGTAGTTTTTTCAGTCATTTGAGAAGAAAACACAAAAATTAAACATCTACTCTAACAACGTCCAATTAGTTTCCGCATGTTACGCCTAAGGGAATGAATGACATTAATTTACAAACGACCCTTTCCGTTTTCGAGGAACGTAAATCTCAAATTCTGAATTCAATAGTATTATTTTTCATCCACCCTGTAAAAAAAAGTTATTTATGTGCCTCGATGAAACATTTGAAAATATCCTTTCTTTACCTTACCTCATTGTGAAAACAATGGCTTTGGAATTTGACCTGTTCAATTATTAATTCCCGTTTATAAAGATAAAAAATTTTCCTGAATAAAGCGCGAACTACTTCATTTATTAATATAAATCAGAACCTTAGAGACTTACCTGTACTCTAGATCCCTACAGATTTGTGGAAAAAAATTGCCCATTTCTTCCGATAACGTGGTCACAGCGGTCAAGTGGTTAAAAACGTGCCCTTCCGTGAAGGTGTCGGCAGTTCGAATCCTGGCGCTGCGCAGTGATTTCTCCCCGTAGGGTAAAGAGAGAACTCAAGCACAATTCACCACTCTACTCAGGTGTTGGAAATGAGTTCCGGCTTGACCGGGGGTGACCGTCATGGCGTCCTGGACATTTGAAAGGGCGTCTAAGGCATTTGAAAAAATAATGTGCAAAATGAAATGTATAAGGCCTAATTGATTAGAATAAAGCATCCTTTTTTGCGTATGCTTATAATATACTGGATTGCCCTTATATACTACTGCAGATCTGTGGAACCCATAAATAAATCCTATTGTTCCTAGAAAATTATTTACTTCAGAACTCCATAACTTCTTTCGCCGTCTGGTGAGAAATAACTTCAATACAAAGAAATGTTTTTTTTAATATCCAACGTGTTTTATACATTTTATGTATCAACTTATTTCTAGGAAATAAGCGTTTTTCCTTTCTTTTTTCTCTCTCTAAGACCAATTAGTACTAACTCCAAACCTGAAATCACTCTATATATCAGTTGATAAAATTAATATATTAGTCCACTGAATAGTCTTAGTAACAAAATTTTGAAAAGAGCTGTTACTCATAAGCGATATCCGGCTTCAGAGTATGATACAGAGAGGATGAGAAATAGGTTTCTTATTGTTCTTAGACTGTAACTTGATTTCCCTCAAAATTCTGTTAGAAAGATAGAAATTAATTTCTTCATTTCCTTTTATTTTTTTATTTGTCCGGAATAATTTATTTCTTTTGATTACACCTAGCAATACACTGTCACTTCGATGTAGCAGGAGCAAGGTTGTCCTCATTTTATTATTTTTCCTCATGTTCCTTTTCCAAATATATAGACATGTGTGTGTGTAAATGGTATGCAGGGTGTTACAAAATTGCTGGAAATGAACGGTATTTCTTTTCTTCATTAGGAAGATGCAAAAAAAAATTCTGCGGCATAAGAAACAACTATGATTGAATTAAAACTACGATAAACGAGAGAATACTACAACATAGATAGAAAATAGTCGAAGATATAAAAAGCTAAAAAACTGAAAACAAATAAAAAAGGTAAACTAATGATTAAGTGTTCGTGAAGAGGGAGAGCAACTTGAGGGTCATTTAAAGCGTGTTTGTGTTTAAAGATGTATAGAGACTCAAGGATACGTAAATCAACGATGTGTGGGGCACCTGAAAGGATTTTGCAGTGGCTCACGGAAACAGGGACGTTACAGTGTTCAGCGTGGAATCATACAGAATACAGTGGAGGGGAACCAAGAGGATAACTGGTTCTACAGCTCCGCCCAGCGTGCTCGGCTACTCTGGACATAAGAGTACGACAGGTAGAACCTACATACTGTGATTTACAACGTGAACAACTAAACTGGTAAACCAGAAAAAAACACATAACAGGGGGCTGTTAGGATTGGAGATGATGGGGGTTTTATTCATAATTGTCATTAACGTCCAATCCCAACCTTTCTTTTGGCTCGATAGTGTTTTCAAAACGTGAGAGAAGGTTAATAAAGCATGGGAAAACTCAGCTCTTTTTTATTGGAGGAACGCCAGGCGGACTGGCGGTGAGCTTGACTGGAAGACTTGACTAGGTGGAGCACTCCGTGCCGGCGGGGTCCGGTGAGTGATGGTGAGATCCGGAGGTAAGTGAGAGTGTTTGGGGAAGGTAAGGCCAGGCAAGGTAAGGTAAGGCCAGGCAATGTAAGGCCAGGCAATGTAAGGCCAGGCAAGGTAAGGCCAGGCAAGGTAAGGCCAGGCAAGGTAAGGCCAGGCAAGGTAAGGCCAGGCAAGGTAAGGCCAGGCAAGGTAAGGCCAGGCAAGGTAAGGCCAGGCAAGGTAAGGCCAGGCAAGGTAAGGCCAGGCAAGGTAAGGCCAGGTAAGGTAAGGCCAGTTAAGGTAAGGCCAGGTAAGGTAAGGCCAGTTAAGGTAAGGCCTGGTAAGGTAAGGCCAGTTAAGGTAAGGCCTGGTAAGGTAAGGCCAGTTAAGGTAAGGCCAGGTAAGGTAAGGCCAGTTAAGGTAAGGCCAGGTAAGGTATGGCCAGTTAAGGTATGGCCAGGCAAGGTAAGGCCAGGCAAGGTAAGGCCAGGCAAGGTAAGGCCAGGCAAGGTAAAGCCTGGTAAGTTAAGGTAGCACAACAAAAAAGAAGAAAGGAAAGGTCCAGGGAATAATGTTTGTGTGGCGTTGGCGACGTCGTTGAGGTCCTGCAAGAATCGAAGCGCTGGATGAGAAGTTCCAGGAGAGACATCAAGGAAAAATACCACCACTGAATTCCCTACACCGTAAATGATAATTTTCCCATATCGAAAACAAAGAAACGTCCTACAGACTCAACAACGAGCTAATTTAATTTCTCTCTTTGTCAAACTCCAGAAATGGGAATAGAAATTTTAGAGGCTCGTACAAGAAAAAGAACTCTTTTACAATTGCACAAAATTCTAAGAATTTTTCTTGGTTAATGAAACTAATTTGATTCATGTTAAAAAGAACTAGATTGATTTAATATGCAGTTAATGAAATATGCTGAAAGGTGAAGGCTAAAAATCTGTATGAAAATATGGCTTATTTTCCGAAAGAAAAAATAATAAAAGGGATTTCTTCACTTCTTTACACGTAAAACACACTGAAGAAAAAACACTGCCAGTATGTGGTAATAATTGAAGAGTTAATCCACCCAAATATAGTGCAATTTAAATCACAGAGTAATAACATGAGAGCAGTTTATGCGGCGCCATTTTGGAAACCCCAAAAGGCGCGGGACGCTACCATGCGCGTTCACGATGTAAACCGTGCGCGTTCACGATATATACCGTGCGCGTTCACGATGTATGTTATGCACGAATTTTCGATATCATGAATGGCAACTGCAAGAAGAGAACATGATTTGAAAGTTGATAATGAATTCTTGATACACACAAATGCACATGACATGCAATATTCCCGCTATGTCATGTTGAGATAACACTCGAAATCAGGCATGCTATATTTAAGTACTCTACCTCTATTCTATGTTTATCTATAACTCATGACACTGACAAAAATCCTTAACTTACACACAATGCACATTACACAATGGCACCATACTTTACCAGATCATTTCTCTATTTAACCTTATTTCTTCCACTTACACGGACGGAGACAACCACAAGCTACGAAAGCTGAGCGAGAGTGACGCCTAGGAAACCAAGCGTCCTGCGCGGTTGTTGCCAAATTCAGAGGCTTAAATACGAAAATGTCAATCATGACTTTTAATTTTATGCTTTTTGCACAAAAACTTTAAGGATTACTTATTATAAGTAGAAAATAATTAATAATAATTCAGAGTAAGATTTTTAATGCTAATAATTATTTTATTTAAGTGCGAATAAGAAAGTTTATAATTTTACGCTTTTGTAGCTGATGCTACAGGGCAGCTTATCCTTAAAGCGGAAAAGGGAACCAATTCTAAAAGTATGGTATGAATAGAATAAACTTTAAGCTGTAGAAAAAGTATTGATTAGGAGTTGAACCTCATGAATCAACTTAACAGACTGGTGTTCAAAGTAAGGAAGCTTGAGGAAAAACTTCTGTTGATTACATGATTGAAATGCTGAAGTGATCGGTCGCAAGCGACAATATTTTCCCTCGAGGGCCCGACGTATAGGCTAAATGGAGGTACGTGAAACGTAATCTAAGGTGAGATTTTTTACCATCTTTCCAATAGGGTATTTGCTTGATTCTTGGGACGCCAATATTTGACTAGAGTATTTCAGACTCAATAGGTATCCTGAGCTTATTTTTTTCTCACTAGACATGATATTTCTGTATCCGAGGTCATAAGATACAGTTACAAATTATAAGAAAATAACATAGATACGAGACCCTATGATATTTAATCATTGTCGTTGAATTTTATTTGCAAGTTGATTTTCCCTTGAATTGTACTTGCCCTGTTATCCCCTGATTGCGTGCCTTTATTTATATAGTTTCATTAAAGTGTGTCTTCATTAATAATACTACTAGTAAACGGTTGGCCAACATTCTACGTGTATTTCTTTCTTGAACTCGTGGAATTTTTTTTTATTGGAATAACATAACGTCACATCAACTATTTCAATCAGAAAATTTTATCATGACTACTTAGTGCACATGTGCTGGTCGGCATTACTCTGAAAAATTTCATCCCTTCTTTCTTGAGTTGAATTCTCTCGTGCCACTCGATGTTGTCCAGCGTTATGCCGAAGAATTTCCTCGCTTCTTTTATGTGTTTAGCTCTCTCTAGCTACTTGGTGTTGTTCTGCATTATTTCGTAGAATTTCCAAACGCCGTTCTAGGGTCAATATAGCTCTAGCTTCTCGTTGGCAAGCAGCATTGCTTCGTCTTGCCATTTCGCGTTGTTCATCTGATCGTCTTCGACGTTTGTCTTGCTGTCGAAGTCTAGCTACTTCTCTCTTGCGGTTGGACACATTTCTATCCTTGGTGGCCTCTTTGCCGAAATTTTATTCTGAAATGTCGTCTATTATCTCTTCGAAGCTTTTCAAGAAAATCGCAATTTCGAAAACGATAACTTAAGTTCCAAAATCTTGGGCTTTATACTAAGTGGTAGCCAGGTTACTGGTCAAGCGAATTTAAAGCGGCCCATAGACGATCAGTTTTATTGTCAATATAATTGATAATGATGAATATTGACAATTATATTGATCGTCTGTGGGCTTGATTGACGACCGTCAATTAATTGACTCAATGTATTGACGCAATAAAATAAGTTTGAGCACACAGTTGATAGATTTAATTGTCAATATAATTGTCAATGATGAATATTGACAATGATATTGATCGTGTGTGGGCTTGATTGTTATTATTATGCCTCGTATGGCTTATCTACTTGTACACCTTGGATGGTTTGTCAATTAGTACTCCTCGTATGAAACATTTGTTTTAGGATGTCCTATATTAAGAAACTTTTAAAAGCCAATATGTTGGCATGTATTTCATGTGACAATTTGGAAATACACATTTTTTCTTTTCTTTTTTTTCTTTTTCATTGATTGACGACCGTCAATTAATTGACTCAATGTATTGACGAAATCAAATCATTTTGATTTTTTATTGATGGTCCGTCAATATATTGAAATGTCCATTTGAATACGCCAATATGTTGCTTCAATATTTCATTCTGAGCTCTGGAAGTCGTAGTGTATACACCTGGAAATACTTCGAACTATATTTTTGTGTACACGCAGATCTGTTACTTCTTGCATGTTGGAGTGCGCTGCTACAAATATGTAGTAGTTTTTATGTCTCATTATTTAAAATATCATTTGAATGTAGTAAATTTATTTTATTAATAATTATTAGCCTATTTATAAGCATTATGTAGACAAGTAAAAACTTGGTACTGTTTCCTTGGAATCTGCTACTTTTGCACGGCTAAATCAGGTACTTTTAACAAAATACGTAGGGCAAGTTATGACAACCAGGGCTGAAGGTGCTTACACACCAAAAGGCTAGGTAGGTTAACATCGGCATCTTTGGGATGCTTTATTTCCAATCAAGCCTGATACATATGATCTTAGCATTGGTTTTTCAAATGTCTTATAACTAACCCTATATATAGGACACCATGACGGTTCCCCCGTAAAGCCGGTACCCATTTCCGACACCTGGGTTGAGTGGGGTATTGTGCTTGAGCTTTCCCTTATACCCAACGGGGAAAATCTCCGCGCCAGCGCCGGGATACGAACACGCGACTCCAACATACGAGCCCGATCCCTCGACCACTGTACCACGGAAAGCACGAAAAGACTGAAAGCGAGAAAGCAAACGAGAGAGAAATATGTCAGCAGGATATATCACACACAAAATAACAGCCAGTTTGCTCCTAAATGTCATGGAGAGATGTCAATAACAGAAACGAGCAGTACAAGCATGTGTTTGTTACGTTGAATTTTGTTCCTACTTCATCCCATTACTTTGAAACATGTAATCTGTCCCCGTGCTTTGGATTTTTTGAGTTCAAAATGCAAATTACAGCGTTAACTTTGGATATCAGAAGTTCAGTGTATGCTGAAGGAATTGAGCATTACGCCACCCTTATCGACATCTCAGTGAACTGCAAGGCAGCCAGAGGCTGCTCGCTGCAGCTCTCAAGCGCGAAACCATATTCGAGTCGATTTCTCACTTCAGCCAATCTTCAGTCTTTCTCGCTCGCTCTCTTACTTGCTTGCAGTTTATGCACTCCCATGGGAATTCATAGTAATTAATTCAAGCTCGCTTGCTTTCTCTCATTAAATATTATGTTGTGCAGGCTCCTGACACTCTAGATATTTAATAGCTAGCTAGATCTATGTTTTTTTTTCGCTTAAACCTTGCTGTAAAGTTTGGAATGTAGATATTAGCTAAAAAAATCTAGATAGTTTTTTTTTAGCTTGCTTGATATTATGTTGCGGGAATTACACTTAAGCGAAGCATATCCCAGGTAGCAAGAAATTATTAGGCCAATATTGGGTTGATAATTATTTATTGACCTGATATCGGAATCTTGGATTACAAAAATAGGCTCATAACAAAAAACCGTTTATTTCCAAGTTGTCACATGAGATACATATGCCAACATATTGGCTTATAAAAGTTCCTCAATATAAGACGTCCTAAAACAAAAGATCCATACGAGGAGTATTAATTGACAAACCATCCGAGGTGTAAAAATAGATAAGCCATACGAGGCATAATAATCGACAAACTATATGAGGTGTGCTAATAGATAAACTATCAGAGGTGTACAAATAGATAGACCATACGAGGCATATTAATAGACATAATATACGAGGCGTACTATAATAGACAAACCACACGTGGTGTGCTAATAGTCTAACAAAGTTCCATATGAGGAATACTAATTGACAAACCATACGAGGTGTACAAATAGATAAGCCGTACGAGGCATAATAATGGACAAACTATACGAGATGTATTATTAGACAATACTATACGAGGCGTACTAATAGACAAACCATACGGGTCGTGCTAATAGTTTAACTCTGTCAAGGGTAGTTGAATGAGAAATGAAAAATATTATCTCTTGGATATTTTATATTCCAAGAGATTCCGGTACAGCGCTTCTTGCCTTTTTCCTACTTCGATAATTTCAACTAAGAACTTGGCAGTTTCGAAGAATTCTTTAGTATTTTTCGAATTATTTATAAGATCATCGAAGTAGGAAAAATACAAAAAAACGCTAAACCGTACTAGATTGAAACAACACCGTAAATGACAATCAAGTATTTAGAAAAAGATAGTCTCGAAATAATTTGTAAAGAACATCGCGCAACACAGCACGCACATCTAGGAATGCGTAAACAAACTTACACTCAAAATTGAAATGCATGGCTTGTTCGGCATACATATATAGAGATAATTTTTGCACGAGTGCTTTATTTCCTTTGTCTGTTTATACTTTTTAATTTCTTCTGTTCACAGAAATGCCCTTCGGGGTCGTGATAGATCGATTTATAAATCATAAAGCAAGCGCAATCAATTTGTTTATTTCTGAAATTTGGTGCAGTGTTAACTGATCGCAGAGCTTTAGGTAAAATGTAATGTGTCTTGAGGTTTTGCTTTTTATGCAAAAAGTAGAAATGGAAATCGATATATGTACATGTGCGCATATATGTGTGCGAAACGTGTGCATGTTTACACTGATACATAAACATTTATGCTTGCGTGCGCACACGTACACACTCACGCACACACCAACACACATATTCATATATATACGTATTGAAAACGAATATAAGAAAAATGCTAATAGACATGAAAAATAATCTTACTCTTTCAATATTTAAAATGACAGCCCAAGCTCTGATGAATCGTAAGAAATAACCTGAAGAAAGATAAGGAATAGAAAAGGACTTCGAAAAATTTAAACAATTTAAACAATTTTTAAACAATTTTAAACAATTTAAACAATTTATTTACCACAGGAGATACAGAGGTAGAATGTTTCTTAAGTCTAGTACAATGGACAAGTTTGAATATAGCTACCTGTGGGCCCGAATAAGTTCAGCGACTTCTAGGGCATCCTACCATCACGCTATTCTAGGGTGTACAAAAGTTAAAACCTAGTTCACTTAACCTAGTTTCGCATTAGACTGATCATTGAGATAATTAACTCGATATTTTACAAGTCGGCTATATTTAACAGTATGTTCGATAAAACGATTCAAGAGCAGAGAGAAGATTGGTTATGGTACACAAGGCAAGTTACATTATGACATTATCATTAGTTACATGTAGGAGGCAAGATTTCGACACGGTGATCTTACACTACTAGTATTCTGATAGGAAGTGAGACTCAAGATGTCTTTTGAATACTTTGTACGAATTACATTCACGGATCTCTGCAGGTATAGAGTTCCAAGTTTTGGTTCCAACGAAGAGAATACTGTGTTGCGACCTGGCCTTTGAATAATAAGGAAGCATGAATTTACTTCTATTTCGGGTTAAATGGTCGTGATGACCAGTTTGCGCAGTCAATAATTGTCTTAGGCTATTGTCGCCATCATTTCTTAATGTTTTGTAAATGAAATTACAGATGGAGATTTTGTAGAGATCCGAAAGTTTAAGTATTTGTAAATTTTTGAAAGAATCATTTGTGTGAGCATTATATTCTAGGTTCTTTACCGCTCTGACAGCCCTTTTCTGCAGAGTAAAAATTTTGTTGGTTTTATTTTTATCAGTTCCGTGCCATGCTTCTATTCCGTATTGCAAGTATGGGGAAATGAGCGTACGGTAGAGCATTTGTAAAGCTGTTTCAGGCAGAAAATTTTTAACTTTATTTAGGATTCCGATGGATTTTGATAATTTAGAACTAATATGAGTGATGTGCTCTTTGAAGGTCAGATGTTTATCTATTATGATGCCCAGAAACTTACATGAGTTGGTTTCTTCGATTTCACCTTCGCCAATTTTAATGCATGGGAGAGATACATCTTTCTTGTATGAGAAAGTAATATAATTTGTTTTATCGATATTTAGGCTTATTTTATTAGCTTTGAGCCACGATGAAACCTTGTGAAGTTCAGTATTTATACTCTCCACAATCATAGCAGGATTTTGGTTCGGAAGGACCGCAGAAAGCGTACTGTCATCGGCAAAAAGTATGAATTTGAAGAATGATGTAGATTTTACAATATCATTGATAAAAATCAGAAACAAGAGAGGCCCGAGAACAGATCCTTGTGGAACTCCATGGCTAATTGTCTGTGGGTCTGATTTTGCGTCGTCAATGACAACGTATTGCTTCCGATTTGTTAGGTATGATCTGAACCAATCATGGGCAATCCCTCGAATGCCATAACAGTGTAGTTTCGATAATAGTATTTTATGGTCCACTCAATCAAATGCTTTTCGGAAGTCAAGAAATACAGAGAAGACAGGCTTTCCTTCATCTATATTAGAATAGAGGAATTGTAAATGATTTAATATAGCCTGTGTTGTTGATTTTTTAGAGCGAAAACCGTATTTTTTATTGTAAAGAAATGATTTTTGTTCAAAATAAGAGTACACTTTTTTATACACAATCTTTTCGAATACTTTGCTAATAATTGGTAGAATGGAGATAGGTCGATAATTGTTTACACAGGTTTTTTCACCACTTTTAAAGATAGGGGTTACTCTAGCAACTTTGAGGGAGTTCGGGAAAGTGCCTAGTAAGAGAGACTGGTTAATAATATTTGATATCAGTGGGGCTACAATGTCAGCGATAACTTTAAGTACTTTAGTCGGAAACGTTTGTAACCCACTCGATTTATTTTTCATGTTGTTTATGCACGTAATTACATCGGAGGAGTTTGTAGGCGTAAAGAAAAAGGAGTTGGGTTCTCGAATATGATCCATAAATTCCAGGTGATCAGTAGGTTCACTTGGAATACCATCAGCTATTGTTTTCCCTACGTTTACGAAGAAGTTGTTAAAGAGATTAGCAATTTCTTTCTTCTCATGATATTTTACATTATCTTGAACAACATATTCAATTTTCTTTTTATCGGCATTATTCGGTTTACAGCAGGAGTTAAGGAGATGCCAAATCTTTTTAACGTCAGTTTTGAATTGAGTAAACTTGAGCGTAAAGTAGTTCTTTTTTGATGTTCTTATCTGGTTTGTTACATAGTTTCTAAATCGGTTATATGTTTCTCTAGATATTCGTCCTTCGCAAAGGAGGGCTAGGTACGCTTGACGTTTCTTTATATTTATCACGATGTCTCTGGTAATCCAGGGCTTATGTTTATTTTTCGGGGTAACTGTACGAGTTACAATTGGGCAACACTGATTGTATGCGGTCATTATAGTTTCAGTCAACTTTACTACTGCTTCATCAATGCTTGTAGTATTATTGTTTTGTTGAGAGATGTGCAATGTAGGCATTGATTCTTCTAGAACGGTGCGCATTTCTTCAAGATTTGATTCGTTTATTTTACGATATGAGTAAGTTTCAGCCCGTGCCTTGGTGCAAGCAATATAGACATTTTTCTTAATAAGAAAAACTGGGAAGTGATCTGATAAGTCAGAAGTAATTATTCCAGCAAGAAAATCACTAGGGTCTGTCATAAAGATATTGTCAAGCAGCGTAGCACACTCTGAGGTTATTCGTGTAGGCTTTGTAATGATCGGAAGGAAGGATTGAGACTGAAAGGTAGTTAGGAAATTAGAGATTGGTTCATGGCTTTCATGTTTCAGTAGATCATAATTGAAGTCACCGCATATTATTATGTCATTGTATAAGGGCCTGTTGAACTGAGAAATAATACGATTCAATTCATTCAGGAAGGATATAGGACAGGCTGTAGGAGGCCTATACACCGTTCCAAGCACAATGCGTTTACCATCTCTAAAAAGTTCTACGAAGAGTGATTCTATATGATCCTGATTCATGGTTGCACTTGCTATGGTTCTCGAGTCTATGTGGTTAGATATATATGTGCTGATGCCTCCGCCCCGCTGGTTTTTTCTTAGCGAATGGTAACTATAATAATTTTCAAATCGAATCATGTCTTTAGTCGAGTCATCTAGCCAGCTTTCGGTGAAGCTAATCACGTCTAGGTTATATTTAAGTTCAGTAATAGTACATTGTATCTCTTCCAATTTTGGATAGAGTGACCTACAGTTCCAACACAGGAGTGAGAAATCTCGGTCAGTTATTCGTATAGTTTCGTTGAATTCTGATATATTAGTATACCTACACTCTTGAGAGTCGTTTAGGTTTGGATATATTCTGTTCAAATGATTGAAATCTGGATCGATTTCCTCAAATATTACAGGGTGATCAGTCATTTAAAATAAGTAAAAGTAAGAATTAGGTACTATAGAGCTTAAGACGAAATACAGAGTCAAGCTTAAAGGGATATTTCAGTCTAAAAAGTAGCTTATTAAGTAAGAGAGAATAGAGTAAAAAAGAAAAATCTAGCGCGATTTCGTGAGTACACACAAACTCAGTCCATGAGCGAGTGATAATGGAGTTCAATATCACAACATTGGTGCAAACAGATTGCTAAGGGCGTTTTCGCAAGTTCACATACAACAGGTAATAAATTTCTAAAGATTATGACGACAAAAACGTATAAATGGAATGGTTTTTTAATTTCCTAAAATAAATTTTAAGAAAACTCAAGTTACCGCTGAAGAACAACAACAAAAAAAACATATATCTTCAATATATATCATATATCATATCTTCTCGATATTCTCTGCAACATCATGCGGACATGGGTACATGGGATAAAATGGAGATACAGTGTAGGCCAGTTACCACTCATGATTGACAAATATCTACAAAATTTTGGCAGAAATGCGCAAACAAACATATACTCAACATCAAAATTTGCTTGTACAACATACGGACAGAAAGATAATTTTACCACGATTCATACGCTCAAATTACGATTAATTTCATTAATTGTATTTGTCATTAATCCGATTCACAGAGACGTCCTCTGGTGTAAGTGGGAGACCTATTTTTGAATCATTTCGCTAGTGCAATAAAATTTACTAACCGGATGGTTTTTGTGTAAAGAAATGAAATAGAAACATGTATATCTATTTATGTAGATATATATATACCTATATACGTACACACACATATTAATATATGTACTTATTGAGAATGAAATATAAGAAAAAAATACAAATATAAAATAAGAGGATAGAAACAACCTACCATCTATTACACCGATAGTGACAGTTGAGCTCATTGTAATCCTAAGAAATTATTCGAAAAAAAATAACTAAAAGGAAAAGAAGACTTCGGAAAACGTAAAATGAACTGGTTTTTAGTTTCTTCATAGAAATTTTTAAGAAAACTCAGGTTACAGTCAAGAAACAACACAACTCTTCAGCATTATACAGACATGTGTACATTGGATAAAATGGAGTAACATTGTGGCCGGATATCACATTTGAGTGGAGAATATTTACAAAATTTGGCACATATAGGTAGATTAAGCAATGGTCCGAAGTGGTAATTTTGATAACAGAAATTAACAGTTTTTTTCGATTTTAAAGTTTAGTGCTGGTGTGCACTGAACGCACGGAAAAATATTAAAAGACTAAATGAAAATGCTTAAATTAACCCCTCCCCCCAGCTCAGCCTAAATCGATTGAAAACATCTTCGAGAATGATTTTGAAATAACGAGACAACGTTAGCCAAAATTTAATTCATTATAAACTTTGCACAATCCTCACATTTATAAACCTGTATATTGGTGTACACACAAAATGTATTTCAGAGTATGGTTTCCATACGGATGTTAAATATTAACACAGAGAAGAAAAAATAACAAAATAAAGATGAGGAAATACTCCTAATTATGGAAAAAACGTTCATTCTGCTGTATTGAACTCACGGCTGGGGTGCTCATTATTGTCGACAGAAATAGTTAAGATGAATGCACGGATGGCTTAGCAAACGTAAAATGAAATAGTTTCTAATTTTCTAACAGAAATTTCAGGAAAATTAAAATTTCTGGTAAATGGGAAATTCACACCGAAATGCTGCAGGTCTATAGAGATGCAAAATGACGTGACACATTTACTCTAAATTCTTTTACAGTTTTAGAGTTTTTGATATGTTGGGGAAGCTTGTTCCACAAAAAAGCTCCAGGAACTGAGAGAGCTTTTTGTCCCACGTTAGATGAACGGTAACTGACTAAAACATCATTCCTCCGATTTGGTCTTTTGTTTGGGATATTAGATGGAAAAAATTTTACCACCTCTGCATTACTTTGGGGGAGGTACAGAGAGGAGAACACTCGTCGAGCTTTTTGGATCATGAATCTGTTCGGTATTGGGATCCAGTCGAGTTTTCTTAAAAGAGGGGTGACATGATCGTATTTATTGAAATTTCCTTTGCACACCACTTTGGCGGCGAAGTTTAGACATTTTTGCAACTCTTCCTGACGATATTGAGGTAAATTTCCCCATACAAGACTGCAGTAGTCCAGGCGCGATAAAACTAAAGACTGAATCACTAACAATCTAGATTTTTCGTCAAGTGTGTTCTTAATGCGATGAAAGAACATTAAGGTTCCGTTTATTTTGTTGCACATTGTTTCGACGTGTGAATTGAAAGTCATATTTTTGTCAAACCAAACACCCAGATTTTTTACCGTCTCTACTGGTTCAATTGTATCGTCTCCAAATGTTAGCTTGAATGGTGGTAAATTTTTAGTCGCATTCTGTGATCCAAAAATAATGCATTGCGTTTTACTTGCGTTAAGTTTGAGGCCATTATGGTCATACCACAATTTAAGGTTTCTCAGAAGGTTTTCAGCGTTGGCTTGTGTTTCTTTTAAATCTGCTGTTGAGCTTGTCATGGCAATTTGGACGTCATCAGCATACATTGAGATTTTTGTGTTTGCCGGCATGGTGGGGAAATCATTGATGAAAATTAAAAATAAGAGCGGGCCGATGATTGAACCTTGAGGAACGCCAAAATTGTTTGGTATGAATGATGACATTTTGTTATTCAAGCACACTGCATGAGAGCGGTTTAGTAGGTAGCTTTCAAACCATTGAGTGTCAATTCTGAGGTTTGAAATTTTTTGTAGAAGTTTCTTATGCTCAACACTGTCGAAAGCTTTGGAGAGATCAAGCAATAGTAAGAGAGTTAATTTTTTTGGTCAATATCATTGTAAATTTTTTCTGTTATGTTTAACAGGGCGTCCTGAGTACTGGTATTCCTTCTGTAAGCATATTGATTGCGATGCAGTAGATGTGACTCGTCTATGTAAGACGAGAGCTGGTTTGTTATTACTTTTTTCTAATATTTTGGACATAACAGGCAGGAGACTGATTGGTCTGTAGTTTGACGCTATGTCGATATCACCAGATTTATGTAATGGCTTAATAATGGATAATTTCCATTGGTCGGGAAACTTATTTGTGGCTATAGATGTATTTATTATCAAACGAATGAGGGGTGCTGTGACAGGGAAGCTGTCTTTTATATGTTGGAGGCTTATGCCATCATGTCCAGTCGCTTTGGTATTCTTTAGTGAGTATAAGATTTTTCGTAACTCTATGACGCTAACCGGCTTTGGTCTCCATTTGTTTCTACTATTTGGGGATGATACATCGCTCAGATTTGCTCCTGTAGATGTGTCTGAAACTGTCCTGGATACTTCATTGAAAACATCTTCGCCAACTTTTGAGAAGAAAGTATTAAAGTCATTAGCCATTTTTGAGGGGTTGTTGAAAGTGCTTTTGCACTCCGAGTTTTTATACTGAGCAACTTCTCTAATGATTTCCCAAGTTCTTTTTGGGTTTTGTTTTGCCGCCAAGAGTTCTTTGTGGAAGTAGTCCCGTTTTGCTTCCTTAACTTTTCTTCGTATGATCTTCTCATGATCTTTATATAATTTTCGACGCGTACTGTCTGATTTATTCAGTTTGTACTCACGCTGCAAATTTCTTTTAGCTCTGCTCAACCGTTTTATCTCATCTGTTATCCATTTAGAAATTCTTGGCTTAACTTTCTTCGTAGTGAAAGGTGCGCATTCGTTAAGAGCTGATACGAAATTTTCGTTGAAAAGCGAAACTTGTAAATTGACATCATCGGTGTTTTCCATGCCTTGAAATTCACTCCATCTGTCTAATAGCTTTTCTTGAAATATTTCAGGGGAGTAGTGGTTTTTCATGCGATATGAAATGTAACTAGATTTCTGTTTTAACAAGGCAATATCGAAATAAGATGTATTTATTTATGATATTAACTTGTTATTGGGACAATGTAGTAAATAGTTTTATTTCTAATATTAAACTAACAGTGTATATATATATATATATATATATATATATGTACGATATTCATATGAGTGGAAACTATCTCATAATAATTAAAAATCTCGCAATTTAATAAAATTTGTTACCATTTAAATTATTATTGCCCAAATATTGGGTTGATATTGTACGCCAATAATACGGAGTTATTTGTTTAAGGAAACACCTCAATATCAAGTCAATAGTGACGCAGTAATTAACTGATACTGGGTTAAAAATAAATTCTTATTGGGACACTATATTCTACCAATATCCACTTGATGTCAGAAAATAAGTATTGGGCCTGTAGTACCCTACCTTAGTTATCCCTCAAACTCAGTTCTAGTCCATTTGTGTTCAGTAACACTAATACGTGTAAATATAAAATTATCCTGGACCTAAGTGGTTTAAGAATAATAGGTAAAGACCCGTACTAACTGAAGGAGATGTACGAATTCATAACGACGGTCGTCGCTTCCCTCGCCGTAAGCGGATCTCAGTTTCTAAAACAGGATCAACGCCTGGCCTTACAGGCTAATATTTTTCTAAGGAACACTTCTATATTAAGTCCGTAGTAAGAGAATATTTAGCTAATATAGGGCTAGTGAATTTATCATTAACGGGGCCAAATTTTTCAGGAATTGAGTACTAAGCATATGTTATTGTAGGGAACACTTCATTATCAAGTCAATATTGACACAATAATTAATTGATATTGGGTTGATGATGATATTGTTATTGGGCCAATGTTTTTTTTTAATATGAACCGAATTTTCCAAAATAAGGTACTGCCCCAATGTTCATTTTGAATATCCAGTCAATATTGAGACTGTATATTGGCTCAATATTAGGTCAATAAATTTTGCTACCTGGGATGATATATTACTCTAAATTAATATTATGAATTTGCTGTAGTGTTTACTATTTCATTCCCATGATATTTGTTGATTTGCTTAACCAAATTATTTGAATAGCAAATTTACCACGTTCAGAACGCGTTATGTTCAGATTATGAAGCAGACCAAGATGGCAACTGCCATGTTTTTGCGCCACCATAGTGCAATTTTTAATTGTGATCATATAGTTGATATGCTAAAGCACATCTCCAACTGCAAAACTATTGATGTTTAAATGCATCTAACAAAATGCACAAACATTATAAAAAATGCATTGTATCTTCATTTCAAAAAACCGACCAATGATAATGGTAACAATAAGTTCAAATTGTTATTGGATGTTTTATGATTGTTAGGTATGGTTTGACTTTAATATTGCTACCAATTTCCAATCACAAATTTCTCGATATGTGTTTTTCGAAATACGGGAAAAGAGGGGTAATGACGTCAATCTTTGGACTCAGCTTGGAAGATCTTTATTGGAAGAAGCCGGAAGGACCGACGTCGTTCTTGAGTAACTGAAGAACTTGACTGAGGTGGTGCAGTCCGTGCAGGCGAGGGCATCTGGCGAGTGATGACATTGACGGGGTGTGCGTGAGTGTGTTTTGTGGAGGTCACTTTCAGAGTGCGGGCAAATTAACAAGCCCGAGCAATCAATGGAGTTTTTAGGATAAACTCCAAGTCTGTCTAAATCTGAGCAGGTGAATAAAAATCTATTTTGAGCCGTGATTGATGTTGGCAATCGATCTTAATTGGTTTTGAAATTTAAGATCATAACACGCTGAAAACCAAGGGTCCGTGGTCGGAGCCGTTTGATTATTTAGCCAGTAATTAGATAATATACCAGGCTGAAAAACAGCTCGAAACCGAGGTGAATGCAAGGTGAATAAAGCCCAGGTCAAAGTCCGACTCACGTCAGAACTAGGGCAAAATAACTGGTGAAACTCAAGGCTGAGTTTGAAGGTATAGCTCAAAGTGACTTAAGGCTCAGGTGAATGTAAAAACTCGAGTAAAACTCCAGGCCCAGGGATAATGTGTTGTGGCGTTTGTTGGCGTCGAAGAAATCTGGAATATTTGAAAACGCTGAATGGTACATTCCCGGAGAGACATCAAGGAAAATCCACAACTGTCATCCCTATCATTGCAACGGTAATTTCCCATCACGGAGAAACCCTGAGCTTTCATACAGATTTAACTCGAGCTATTTATTGCTCTTTCTTGTTGAGCTCATGAAGAATAAGGATAGATTTAACAGCTGGTAAGCTCTTTCTCTACTGCTCTTGATTTAAAAATATAAGCATGACATTTACAAGAATTTTGATAAGTTCAAAATTGTTATTCATATTATGAAAACTACATGTGATATAAGCGCACGCACGATCGGCGATCCAATTTAAGCAACGATCAATAATAATACGAATTAATAAACCCCGTAATTTATAATATACCCGTACGAACCAACAGGCAGTCCTACTGTCCACATGCCAATTATACTGAAAACACTGTAAGTATAGCTTGCTGTGGAAAGAAATATTTTGAATATATACAGGGTGTTTTTTTTACTTTGAACAAACTTCGAACTTAGGTACAAAACTCAAAATAAATCGATTTTCATGAATGACAAAATGTCCAAAACTCTTTAGTTTTCGAGTTATGGCGTCGCAAAGCATGTTTAGAGGTGCATGTTATAACTGGGCCGCACACCAATTGTTATTTAAAGTTGTTAGTTTTCGAGATTGTCGAATACAATTAAGGCATTTTTTCTCATTTCATTATGGGTTATCCATTCCATGTAATCAACGACAAGATTTCAAGATGCAATGTGAAACTGAAATAATGAAATAAAATTTATTATTAACAATCTACATTACTGGAACGCACGTGTTGCAGTATCAGTTCGCCATTTGTTGACACGCCGTTGCACTGTGACCATGGAAAGATTTACCAATGCTGAGAAGGCAGACATGCATTTGGTTTATGGAGCTGCTGGCGGAAATGGTAGGCTCGCTCTGAGGATGTACAGAGAAAGGTTTCCTAGGCGCGAAGTGCCTGATTTCCGGTATTTTGCTACTCTGCATACGAGATTGCGTGACACCGGCAGCTTCAACGTTAACAGAGGGAATGCTGGGCGCGGCCATCATCCACAGGAGGATAGAATTGTGGAATACTTTGAGCAACATCCACGAACCGGCACTCGTGCAGCTGTTCAACGTCTTGGCTTGCGAAACCATATTACTGTGTGGAGGGCACTACATCGTCAGCAATTACATCCGTACCATTTCCAAAGGGTGCAAGGGCGCATGCCAGGTGATTTTGAACCTCGTATGCTGTTTTGCCAGTGGTTAATGCAACAGGAAAGAATGAATCGCGGGTTCTCAAAACTTATTCTCTTCACAGATGAAGCTTATATCTGTCGTGATGGGGTTTTCAACCGTAACAATAATCATTACTGGGCTGGAAATAACCCTCATGTTATTCAGCCTAATAGTCACCAGCACAGATTTAGTGTCAACGTGTGGGCAGGCATTATTGGCAATAATTTAATTGGTTCCTACCTATTACCTTCTCCTCTCACGGGACCTGCGTACACCATCTTCCTACGCGAAGTTTTGCCTGGACTACTGGAGGACGTGCCCTTGGAGACACGCAGGCGAATGTGGTTCCAGCATGACGGAGCGCCAGCACATTACTTTCGTGAAACACGCCTGTTCCTGAGTAACGAATTTCAAAACCGATGGATTGGCAGAGGTGCTCCTGTAGCATGGCCAGCTAGGTCGCCTGATTTGACGCCACTGGATTTCTTCTTGTGGGGAACCATGAAGGACCTCGTGTATGCCACTCCTGTTGAATTGGAACAGGATCTGGTTGGACGCATTGTGGACTCAGCTGGCCGTATTACGGAAATGCCTGGCGTGTTTCAATCTGTAAGGCGCTCACTGGCTGTTAGATGTCGTAATTGTGTTGAAGTTCATGGAGGCCATTTCGAGTAACTGTTGTAATAAAACTGTATTCAAGTTTGTTCATGCCTTAAAGATCTTACATTATAGTTTGTATTGATTTTGTTTTTTACCTGTGTCCTGCAATGCTTACTGATTAATGGTTAGCTTATATGATAATAATTGATAATTACTCATTTAGGACAATTCATTTTCATTTGTAAAACGTGTACACGCAAATTTCATTGTGAAATTACAAAAATACTACATTAGTGGGGCCCAAAAACCTCTTTAACTATCAAAGATAGCGCTAAAAATGGTGCGCGCGTGCAATCCTACTTGAAGTTCTAATATTCTTCAAGTAACTATAATTCGAAAACTAAAGAGTTTTGGACATTTTGTCATTCATGAAAATCGATTTATTTTGAGTTTTTGTACCTAATTTCAAAGTTTGTTCAAAGTAAAAAAAAAACACCCTGTATAGTGTAATCTTGAACATAAAAATGAACATGACGCACACCATTCACGTTACGTCATCTTTGAGAACACTTCAGAATGTGCCATGCAATTCGCACGAAAGATCTACGAACTATTTTTACATCTTTAAATAACACAGCACTGGTAAAATCACTTAGCTTAAGCATGATGAAACACATAATCTTTTAAACAAGATTTTGCTAAAGTCAAAACACTTATTTTCGCTTACGAGAACGCTGAACCACACAAGCTAAACACCAGTAAGGAATGATCGTCCGCCAAATGGCGTCGGGCTGTGGTGTTGCCATCCAGCGGCTTTGTGCCAAACCGGTTACGCACTTTCCCTGTACATGCGTCAGTACGTACGTTAATGCCACGCCTGGGTGCGACTCTGGCGCAGTGCGCTGCTTACTCAGCACTTTGACTCTATAAGTACTAGGTGTGCGACTTCTAGAAGCGCATTTGGTCTCCTGTATTCTCTATACCAAGTACAACGGAAGCTCTTCATCGCCTTTCACTAACCCCTCGACCGTGACACTGGTGGCACAGTACGTATCGGAACCACGACGTTTACTACTTGATACTTGTGAAGTGACGAAGGTTCAGTGACTTCTGTGAATAACGAAGGCATAAGTGAAGTCTGGGGATTCGACGGTGATTCTGTGTATATCGTGCTTCTACGGAACTTCGCGTGTTTTCTACGTGTGGGAGTCTACGCTTCGCTTCGTGGGAGGAGAATCTGTTTGGTACTAACGACGAAATTAATATGGAGAACACTTCAGTCACAGGAAGAGAAGTACAAGAATCCCCGGAAGAATACAATAACGTGTTTAAGATTGTTGTGAAACGTGTTCCGGAAGCGAGTCTGGAAAATAGTTACGAATTGGAGTTCAAAGTTCCTCTTGATAAAACCTACACCGTGTGTTTTGGATTGGAAAAGGACGGCGACAACTGCGACGTGAGGCTCTGCGTGAACTACCACCGCACGAAGTGACGTGGATGACTACCAGTTGGCTTCATCAGTGCATGTGTTATAGACCTTTCTACAAACGTCGGTAGTGATTATATGCTACGAGAACAATCGTGTTGAGTGTATGTGATACCACTTTCCATACCGAACAGTGTTAATAATAGGGCATATAAAAACTGTGTGCTGTGCTGTTACGCTCAGTGTAAAGCCGTGCGAAGACATCAGCGCTACAGAGACGTGCTAGTGCACGCATCAGCTGCCTCGTCGACTGGCCCGTGCCTGTGCATCGCACGCGACCTTGAGATCAGCTGGGACGTTTCCTGTCTTGCTGTTGCTGAGCGCTCAACCACGCTCGACCTTGGCAACCGCTGCGTCGGCTGCTGGCCTGCTGAAACTGTACTCCCGCGAGACCAGTTGAGTAAACTGTATTTTTAGGTATTGATTATTTTAGGTATACAGGTCGGATCCTCTGTAATAGTGCTCTGTGTCATTTTAAATTGTTTGAGAGCGGTAGAGTTGTATTCTTGTAAAGAGTTTAATTATTGATCGATTTGACTCGTGTTGATTTCTGAGTCATAGGGACAGTAGCAGTATTTAAATTCCTTACTAAAATTTTTGTTGTGGATTTCTGACGTGTCATTATCTTATTTTTGGGAGGTGTGATTCTGGCGGTGTACAATTTTTTTGTTATGTGATATGTGGTCAGATTCTGATTCCGACCCTGAATTTATTCGTTCGACTGCAACTACGACTAGTAGTGGACGAGTGTCTGTGCCGACATATAGTGGTACGTTACCTGGAACAACAGTTATGTCAGGACCAGTACCTACGACAGTTATGTTTGGACCAGTGCCTACGATGGTAGTGACGACCGCTGTGACAACTCAGACAGTAACGTTCAGTACTCCAAGTGTAACTACCATGACGACCACTAGTGGTCATACGACGAGTGGAAGTGTGACCACGACTTTACAAAGGGGCAGTACCATACTGTCCAGTGCCGAACTTCCACTCTTTCGTGGGAGACAAAGAACGACCGATCCAGTCTTTTGTGAGACTAAGACTTGCAGAACACACGTTGCAAACCTAAAAGCTTATATGTGTTTACTGCCCGACGTGACGTCAGACGGTGCCAGAAAAGAATTGCTTGTGCGTAGCGCACACAAGAGTGTAGGTGACTTCAATGGTGTAGTTACGAAGCTTGTCAACCCAGACATTAACTATTCTTTTGACCAGGTTATCGATATTCTCGATGATATTTATGTATCGAAAGGTGAACGGTCTGTACACGCTTTAGCTTGTGATCTAAATCAGCTACGGCTGTTACGTAATGAAGGATTGGCTGCCCAGTTGGTCACGGCCATGGCTAAGGTAAGAAATTTGAGTGGTCACATTATAAATAGTCAAGAAGTAGCATTGCAACGACATCCATTTGTAGTTGCTAGTACAAACGCGAACGACTTGAAAAAGTTCGCGGGCGATTTGGTAGTTTTTAGCCTAGCTACAGCTATACTTGCACCATTATTGGAAGAAAACTTTTGCAAGAAAATATTTTCGAGACCATTCATTACCTCTGAAGAGCTTTTAGCTCGTCTTGTCTCCGCTGTGCGGAATAACCCTGAGAGTAAAGAAATGCTTGCGCGTAAGCATAGTGTGCAGTACACGTATCCAACCAGAGAGACTTACCTTGTGGACGTGCCTGACGAGAGTGTGTGTGACGGGAAGGAATCGTTCCCTGACGTTTTCTATGCCTCGCAACACAACAGCCGACGTTTTCAGGGACGGAGACCATTTTTCCGACAAGGTTGGAGACCTGCGAGGTTTTCTCGTGGGAGACAGCATGCCTATTTTGGCGATCGACCTCTTGGTTCATTGGAATGTAACGAAGCGTCCGTGGAAGAGATTAGTAGTGAACGGACAAAACAAAAATCTTTCTGTTCTCTCTGTAATACTACAGGTCATGTGCAAAATATGTGCATGAAACAGAGAGGTCAAAATAAATCGAATTTCCGTAGTCATGCTTGCTATAGGTGTGGCAGGGTTGGACATTTTGCACGTGAGTGTAACTCACGTGGTAGAGGTCGGGGAAAAGGAGAAGCGTACTACGCTGCAGTTCCTGAGAGTGAAGATTTTTTAGAGTAGAATCAGACAAATTGAAGAGTGTTGGTGTAGAGAGAGGGAAGTTACCAGTGCCCGAGGGTAATTCCACAGCCCCCGTTACCAATGATGTGGTGGTATTGAAGCCAGATACTATGACTAAGTCGACTGAAGTGGTAGATTCGCTATTTCCGTGTAAAAATAAGTTCGAATTACTAGGTGAGCAAGAACTTGATGTAGGTGCAAATTCTGAATTACCTGTAGAAGTTTGTTTGTCAGCGACGATTATGAAAGAGGGTCGTTTGAGAAAAGAAAGCGATGGGTTATTTTCATTGCGGCGTTCTAAGAAGCCTACAATTATATTACGTAATGATAACAAATTGATGAGCGCTCTCATTGACAGCGGTAGTGACCGGTGTCTGGTGAGTTACCGGAATTTAAAAGGCCTAAACGAGCGAATTAAGCCTAGTGCCTTGAGTATCAGGGGTGTAAATTCGAAAAGCCAGGTAACTGGCGAACTTGATCTTTGTATTACCCTGCCTAATAATAAAGAAATAAATACTAGCGCTTTAATTTTGAAAGATGGCGAATTTAAATATGATGTAATCCTCGGTAGGGATATTCTACAAGATGCCGTGATTAATTTTAAAGAAGGATTCATAGTTCTTGACGGAGTAAAAGTGCCGTTTCATAATGTGCAAGAATTGCACGGGCAAAGTAAGAGAGAGGTATTTTTCAATACTATAAATAATCCAGAATGTCTGATGGCTGACATGCTTGCCAATAGGAGGCGTATAAAGAAATATCTGCTGAAGCAGAGGGAATCAAGAAATGCAGGCCAAGAAAATGGCGATGAAAATGGGCAAGAAAATGGCGATAGGCTACGAAATGGCCTAGAGATAAATGCTGCAGATCAGTGGGGTACCCCAGGGAAAAGGTTAAAAAATCTGAGCAACCAGCGAATAAAGTGAGAATAACTAAACGCCCAGCGAAAAAAGAAATTAAAACTAAACAGCCAGCGAGTAAAGCGAGAAAAGTGAGAAAAACTAAGCAACGAGCGATAGTTGTTCACTGTGGAGCAGTGGAAATGCCAAGTAATTGTTTACGTGTTATTAATGGGTATGTGAAGAACACTAAACCCGGAAAGTATATTATGAATAAGAGAATTCTCGGTAATGGTATTTATGTGGCCGAATCAGTAGTGAAAGTCGGGTCGAATAATTTTGTACCCGTGATGCTTTTAAACGTCTCAGAGGACGTGGTATATCTAAGCGAAAATAGCATGTTAAGTAATATTGAGGAAATAGACGATATGTAAATTGAACAAGAGATATATATGTCTACCGTGCACGAAGCTGTGCGAGAAGCAAATGTGTGCGATGTCCACGGTAAAGCGGATCTACCCAAAGTCGACGGTGTTTGTGGTGGAAGTTTCAATGCCACCGCTGATAAAGACGTTGGGCTGCGATCTGACGAATCGGGACATTGTTGTAACGATATTCGTGTTAACGAACTTGGAATTAATGCACAGAAAGATGATGTACCAGAGGGGGTAGTAACGAGAGACGCCCTTTGACTGGTGACGATGTGAATTGTGACGATGAAGACGCTAAACCATTACTGTTAAATTTATTAAACGACTTTAGAGACTTCATTACTCTAGAAGGCGAAACCATTGCCGTTACGAATGTTATGAAACATAATATTGAATTGAAGCCTAATGCACGAGTACTTAATATCCCACCCTATCGAATTCCTCATAAATATCAAAACGAATTGTTGCAAGCTAATAAGCAGATGTTGGATCAAGGCATTATTGAACCTTCCAGCTCGGAATTCAATTTTCCTTTAATTGTTGTTAAAAAGAAGTCGGGCGAGATTCGTCCAGTAATTGACTTCCGAGAACTTAATAAAATAGTGATCAAAGAAAGTTATCCAATTCCACGCATCGACGAAATACTTTACACCCTTGGAGGGAACAGCATTTTTTCAAGTCTCGATTTACGCTCGGCCTTTCATCAGGTCGAATTAGAGGAAAGTAGCCGTAAATATACCGCGTTCAGAATCGGTTACGAGAAATTTCACTTTAAAAGGCTGCCTTTCGGGCTGTCCTAGAGTCCCTCAGTTTTTCAACGGATAATTTCTTCTGTTCTTGCAATTATCATCGGTAAACTATGTTTTGTATTTCTCGATGATATCCTAGTATTTTCAAAGTCCATGAACCAACATCTGAAGGATTTAACTAGTGTCTTTGAGAAACTGCGTAGTGGAAATCTTTCCCTTAAACTTGAGAAATGTAAATTCCTAAAGAACTCGATTGAGTGTCTAGGACACATTGTGTCTGCAGAAGGTATTCGCTGCAAGGAATCAGAGAAACTACAAAAATTTCCCATTCCTCGAAATGTGAAGGAATTGCAAAGTTTTTTAGGTGTAGCAAACTACTTTAGGAATCATATCCCGATGTTCGGCTCGATTTCATATCCTCTTTATCAGTTATTACGAAAAAATGTTGAGTTTATCTGGAAGCCTGAATGTCAGCAAGCTTTTGAAAAAATCAAATCTGTCTTAACATCAGACACCGTGTTGCGGCACCCTGATTTTAGCAAGCCTTTCCATGTATTTACAGATGCTTCTAACTTTGGCATTGGAGCGGTGCTTTTGCAGCAAGACAATGACTCAAACAAATCAATGAAGGCTATTGCCTACTACAGTAAAAGCTTAAACTCCACACAAAAGCGCTATTCGACGACGGAAAAAGAGTTCTTCGCCATCGTGAGCGCGCTGAAAGCACTTAAATATCTCATTCTTGGATATCCGATCTATCTGTACACGGATCATAAACCGTTACAGCCTTTGTTTTTCAAAAAGCTTCCTGACGACTCAGCTATGGCACGATGGTGCTTATCAGTTCAATCCTTCGATCCAGTTGTAAAATATTTCCCCGGTAAGCAAAATATCATCGCCGATTGTCTAAGCCGTTTACCTGAGAAATTGACCATTTCTGATCTGGAGGAAGGTTCCGAGTTCAATGAGGTCGACGCTTTCCCAGTGACGACACGGCGTGGAGCACTGCTCCCAGACATAGACAAAACAGACGAGACGCACTCTCATCGAGTGGAGCCAGCGGTGGCTGCGCCCCCTCGGCTTACTGACTACGTTCCTGAATTGAAAGATGTATCTTGGACTCTAGACGAATTTCGAACTGAGCAACAGCTAGACCCTTTCTGTTCTGAAGTAAAGGACGCCTTACTAAATAGAAGTGCATCTACGATTCCTGACTTACAAAAATACTTGATTTTGAACGACATGCTTTACAGACGAAGACAGATAGACTCTAGGGAAAGCACCATTCTAACTTCAGTGATGCCGACATCCTTAATGAACAAGGCTGTGCTCAGCATACATTCCTTGTATCATACGGATGCCACGCATACATTGTTTAAATTTAAATTACGTTACTTCCATTTGTTAGAGAAAAGTATCATACGTAAATTTGTGAAAATGTGTGATGTTTGTAAAATTCTAAAAGCTAGTAGTACTATTCCTATTAAGATTTTGGACGCACCTATTGCTAAAGAACCTTTCGAGGTAGTTTCGATGGATTTTCTTGGACCTCTTCCTGTAACGGGTCAGCAGAATAAATACATTCTGATAGTAATTGACTTATTCTCTCGTTATTGCTAGCTTTACGCAACAGCAGATCGATTAGCAGACACAGTTGTCTCTTGTCTAGACAGCTGTTTCTCAACCTTTGGGCATCCTAAAACACTTCTTAGCGACCAAGCTTTAGAATTTAAATCTGCGGCAGTTAAAAAATTTACCCAAATCCATTCAATTGCGAAAAAAGAAGTCCTACCTTGGAGCCCTCATAGTAATGCTATTGTGGAGCGAAACAATCGTAAAATTACGAATTTATTAAAATTATATATTAATTCATTAGTTCACACCGAATGGGACCAATGTCTGAACATCACAGAGAACGCAATTAATAATGCGTTGAATACTACGTTGGGGGATACGCCCTCCTATATCATTTTCAATCGAGACACGTGTCCGAACTTTAGCGCTGTAAATTTCGAAACCAATTACAGTTATGACACAGACGTCGATCTCATAAAATTTCGAGCTCAAGAAGCAGCCCGCATTGTTGAAAACGTTCGAGCTATGATAATTAATAACACCAGTGAAAGAACAATGTACCACAACCTTCGCCGTAAAAATAAAAATTTTGAAATCGGTGAAAGAGTATTAATGCGCAATCATTTGAGAAAACATAAATTAGATGTAGCATGGAAAGGTCCGGGAATCATTACAAAAATTAACAGAAATTACGTAGAATTGAAAATTGAGAATAAAAAATTTAAAAGTAATATGAATCATGTCTTACCCTTACGTAAAAAGTGTTGAATAACAAAATGTACGACTTAGGACTGACTGCGTTACTATGTTCACATATTAATATTGCGTGATTTTTGACTCGATGTTTAGTTTTACGTAGTGGTTAGTTGGAATTCTCTTTATATAACCATATGCATTTGGTTTAATTTTAAGTTGTTGATGTACCGTAGTTTCTACGTCCGTGATTGAGGCTGTAACGCACGTTATTTTACAGCCAAGGCTTGCATCTGCTCAGAGCTTCGCGTGACTCAATAACAACCATGTGTTTACAAACGCGGCAGTTCCTTGCCGTGGGAGCGGAGTGCTGGCGCTCGATTTGTTATTGCAATAGCTGTGCAGTGGTCGAGACTGTGTTGGATCTGCGCCGTGGGGACATGCTGTTTGCTTCTTCCCTTGCGGCTGTCCCTTTTCATTTACTTGCTTCTCTAATTTTGATTTCCTATTATTTAAATTATGCGGCCATGCTAATTGAACTGTATCTGTTTCAATTTCAGGACGACCCGGCTAACGTCATTCACGATGGGTAATCGTTTGACCCATGTCTCTGTGGAGGCGCTTACAAACGCCTTGGAGAACCACCAAGGTAGAGTTTCGGAAGATTGGGTGCGAGCAAATGCACTCGTCGACATCCTTCCAGATAGGGTGTCGGACCTCGGACTTTTGCTCATTTTCCCAGCCACCCTGGCATTAGGTGTTTCTTTCTTCTACCTGCGCCGAGAAATTAATTTGTTAGCGGATCGTCTGCGATCCGAAGATGCGATAATCCGACGACAGCAGCTGAGGTCCAGCAATGCTGACCCGCAGTTGCGCCACCTGCAGGCAAATAGCGAAGTTTAATGAGACAGTGCGGTGTGTGATTTAAAATGTGACGGTATTTCAAAAATTTGTGTGTCGCCTATGGGGCGTTAATCACACATAGGTAATGTAAACGGACGTTCTCATATTACTCAGGAACTAATATTAAGTCCTTTATAACTTTTATGATTGTAGTATGTAATTTTACTTTGTTTAGGAACATATTCGAGAAGAATTCAAGGTTCAAGCATATGATTATGAACTATTTCGTTTTTCTTTTTCAATAAGTAAATTTATGGGAATATTTTGTTAACTTAATTTCATAAGCATTGCGTTATTTCATTTTTCATGTGTGTGTAATATAATTTTACCGAGATATTGTTTTATCTAACTTTCATGACAAGTGTCGAGTTTAGTGTACGAAGTATATAATTGCGGTATTTCATTTAATTTTGTTGAGTAGTGAATAACAATTCTTTTAGAGAATTTTCAAACTTGCGTTTGTATTTTAAAATAATATTGATTGTTGTTTTATTATTTTCACTCATGACAGCGCGGATTGACGATGTAGTTCATTTATTCCGTTAATGTTTCGCGTTTTAGTTTCGGTTTGTTCTTTACGTGTTACTCGGTGGAAAGATAGTTGAATGCTGGTTCCTAGAACCGTGGATTTTTTGTTTAATGTTCTGGATATTCCTGCTAGTTTTTACAATGAGCCGGTATTATTCTGTTGCGATTATTGCCGACTCTACTTCGACGCGTTTTATATTCTTTAAGGATGATTTTCTGTTAGGCGAAATAAAATTTTTTTTTGTTGTTGTTTTACTATTACGCTCTTAGTATAGAAATGTTGCTAACAAATTTTTTTTGCTTTGCATATGTGTAATCGAACTGCGGTTTTGAACAGAATTTTTTATTGGTGGGGACATATTGTTGCTTTTCACTTTGCGATGCCTAGTGGAAATACATTTGATGTTTTTGTTTTACTGATTGTCACGAAAGGGTAATTTTCAATTTTAGTTCTATTGGGATGCACTTAGATGCCCTTGTCGATTGTTGAGTTGCGACTTTTAAACTTTGATTGATTTATTTCGAGATTGGTAATAAATCTGGCATGGGGGGGGAGGTGTGTGCCAAACCGGTTACGCACTTTCCCTGTACATGCGTCAGTACGTACGTTAATGCCACGCCTGGGTGTGACTCTGGCGCAGTGCGCTGCTTACTCAGCACTTTGACTCTATAAGTACTAGGTGTGCGACTTCTAGAAGCGCATTTGGTCTCCTATACCAAGTATTCTCTATACCAAGTACAACGGAAGCTCTTCATCGCCTTTCACTAACCCCTCGACCGTGACAGCTTAAAACTCGAACACTGTCGATGGTATTATCATTTTTGTGCTTTTACACAAAAACTTCTAAGATTACTAATTATAAGTAGAAAATTATTAATAATAAAGTGAAGTAAGATTTTTAATGCCAATAATTATGCTATTTAAATGTTAATGAGAATTTCTCTGGATTTATACGTTTTGTAGCTAATGCTACAGATGAAAGTAATGATGTTTAAATCATGAAACTACTTGGGGTATCAGTTATATGTGTAGCAGTCGCTACATAATGTCTAAATTCAGTAAATTTCTCATTAACATTTAAATAACATAATTATTGGCATTAAAAATCTTACTTTAAATTATTATTAATAATTTTCTACCTATAATTATTATTCTTAAAAGTTTTTATAAAAAAGCACGAAATGAAAATAGTATCGACAGTCGTTCGAGTTTAAGTCGTCGTGTGGCAACATCCTAGCGCACGCCATTTTGGTTAGCGTCATTTTCTTGTGTGAGCTCGTGCGGTTCAGCGTCGCGTAAGTGGAAATAAGTGTTTTAATTTAGTTAGAATCTTGCTTAAAATTATAACGGTTTCGTGTTAGTGTCTAAGTGTATTTTTTACCAGTGCTGTATTATTTAAAAATGTGCAGATAGTTCGTAGACATTTCGTACGTGTTGCTAGCATTTCTGAGCTGTTATCTTAATGGCGTAGCTATGATCGGTGTGTGTAACGTTTTCATTTCATGTTTAGTATTTACATTCCCGACTCAGTATATTTGGCTGTGTTCAATATTTACATGTATAGTCAGCACGTGGACAGTGTAGTGCTGCCCGCAAGTTTCGTAAATAATTGATTTTGGTGCCAGAAACATTAGTGTAACGTCATACGGGCATATTATGAAATTACCGGGGTTCATAATGATGATAGTTTGTTTAAATTATTATCGCCCGATCACGTACAGAAATCATGTAGTTTTCATAATAATGTTTAACAATTACGATTTTCGACACAATTAATTTATTGTTCGTGCCCGGCTCATATTTGAAATCAAGTGCATAGATAAAAGTTATTGCTAGCATGTTTTAACCTGTCCTTATTCTTCATGAGCTTAAAAAGAGAAATAATAAGCGCGAGGTTAAATCTGTAGGAAGAACTCAGGGTTTCTCCGTTATGGGAATTTACCGCTGCTAGGGAAACAGTTGTTGCGGGTTTTCTTGGTGCCTCTCCGGAAATGTGTCATTCAGCGTCCTTGAATATTCCAGATTCTCCGACGTCACCAACGCCACAACCCATCCATCCCTGGGCCTTTACTTTGCCTTTAGATCTGCCTTAGCTGGGCATTTACCTTGACTTTACCTCGGCTTTAACTTGCCTTTAGCCTTGTATATTATCTAATTGCTGGCTAAATTGTAAACTGCTTCCAACCACGGACACTTTTCTTCAGTGTGCAATGATCTTAAATTAATAACCAATTAAGATCGATTATCGCCTTCAATCACGGCTCAAATTGATATCATTCACCATCTCAAATTACGCAGGCTTGGAGCTTACCCCTGAAATCACAATGATTTCTCTTGCCTGCTAAATTGCCTCACTCATTAAGTGAATACCATCAATCACCACACACACACACCGTCGACTTCGTCACTCGCCGGAGCCCTTCGCCTGCACGGGCTGCGAACCATTTTCAGCCAAGTTCTTCAGTAAAACAAGACTCGGCGGTTCTTTCCGGCTCCTTCAAATAAACCAGAGACAAACAAGCTGAGTAAACCGTGTCATCATTAACCTCTTTTCACGTAATTCGAAAACCTATCTTGAGAATTTATGTTTTGATAATTGGTATCAACGCAAAAGTCAAACCATACCAACCAAACATAAAATATGCATACTTACTACAGCGATATGTCTAATAAAGTAAAATAAACTTAGGAATTGCAGAATTAGTAAAATGCGATGCAGATAGAACTGTGACAGCATTAAATCAATTCTTGATAAGTAAGTATCTGAGCATTGATAATTGCATTGCTAAAGGGACTGACAATCGCCAGTCGCCAGATATCTCAGCGTGAGCGACAGCCGTTGGCTAGGTGATATCGGTTCTCGCATGTGTGTTGATTTTTTCTATATATATGGAGTGACCAGATGCAAAAGTTTATCAAATGATGTAGTGTCCATTCGAAGATAGTTCTTGAAATTTTCTGACTCATTTGCACGTAATGTTTTGAGCATTGCGTTGGTGCAGAATATTCTGCAACGTTCCCTGAGCCAGTTTTTGGCCCATGTTTTACGTTTGCATGGTGTTTTCTTGAAGTTGAAAGTGCCAAGGCTAGCGCTACAATGGTAATTTCTTCGTCATTCACGTACGGCGTCCGCAGAGCAAATGACTGGTTTTCATCAATTACGTTGATGAAAAGATTGACGTCGTTTGTGGGCAACAAAAAATCTCATCAATATATTGAGTCAATGATATTGACAATTAAATTGATCGTCTATGGGCTCAAACTGATTTTATTGCGTCAATTCATTGAGTCAATTAATTGACGGCCGTGCAAAAAGCCCATAGACGATCAATATAAATGTCAATATTCATCATTATCAATTATATTTACAATAAAATTGATCGTCTATGGGCCCGCTTTAGTGGGCCAAAAAAAAATCTTCAATATATTGAGTCAATGATATTGACCATAAAATTGATCGTCTATGGGCTGCTTTAAACATTTCTATTCACATTATCAATTAAAAATATCAAAGCGACATGATGAATTTCAACAAAGAAAGTTCCATAGAAAATTTCTATTTATAAAAATAAGCCGATTGCGTATTGTGGATACCATAATGAAGAGGGGGTCACATGAACGGAGGGAAGGACGGACGTGGCTACTTTTATGATAGTGACATTCATAAGACTATTTAAACTACCGAAAATTTGAATGATGATACATTTAACTAACTTGTGGTCTAATTTTTTCGAAAATATAATTACTTGACACGACTTGAATGTGTGGAAATTATTAAAAATTAACGATGAATCAATGGAAAATAAAGTGAAAATAAACGTCATAGAAATAACACCTAAACGAAAAAGATGTTAATATGAATGAGAAAAATTTCGCAAAAATATAAGGATCATAAGAGAAACAGCCGGCTAGCATAACACATTTTTTTACAATAGGATGAAAAACTCCATTTAGCTACAGGGAATTGTATACGGTACTGCATGAGTATATGAAAAAAGATATAAGTTGAATAGCAATTGTAAAAATGAAGTGACTTCGAGCTCCCTCATGAAAACATCAGGAAAATTGGAGGGCAAATAGGCAGAGTGTCCTAACCCACTAATCAGAGGTCAAAACTGGGAGTGTGGATTAAATGGTAATTTCACCTCACAGCGGCGTAGATGTCTTTCAGGCAGAGTGGCCTAGTTCCGAGTTCAGTTCCTAGTTAGTAACTTGGCTAGAAAAAGACAGTTTGGCATCCCTGCGATGAACACCACGCCTCTAACTTGAGTGTCCTAAAATTCTGTGTTTTGTGGGTTTGGACACTCTGCATTTTGCCCTCCAATTTGGTTACAGTTGTGACAACTGTTTAGGTCTTTCACTCTCGCGTTATTCCCAATCTTAGCATAGACATTAATACACGAGGCAAAATGAAAGCATGGTGATACATTGATATAGTTTGGAAGTAACAAATAGCTACACAATTTCTACCTATAAGTCCCTAACGAACGTAATTGTGGTTTTGCCTGGTTTAGTGAAAGGCTTTCTACCAAAGTTCAACGAAGAAATGCGAAATCGTCAATGCTACAAAATGAACCGTTTTCATATATATTAGCATAAAATTAACTAACTCAACCTAAGAACATTTAGCTTCACATGCAGTGCTTGAACTGCTAGCCTTAAAGTAACAGTGAGTAGTTTTAAGGCACTGGGGCGATCGCTTAATTAAAAAGATAAGGAACGTTAAACAACGAGATGTTACTGTGTGCAATTTACTGGGGCAAAAATGTAAAATGGTGTTAGATTTTCGTTTTACGTTCTTTCAATTTAGAGTTTGTTTGATACGCTGAGAGAGTTAATTCCGTAGCAGGGCTTCAGAAGCTGAAAAAATACAGTGTCTGTCAAAGACCTTTTTTCTCTATTTTTTTCTCCGAATATTCAGAGGAACAAGTTTTACATCTGCCTTAACTTTAAGGTAGAGAGACAAGAATCTATATTCGGAACTATCTTTTCACTTCTGCGTATCAACTAGTATGCCAATCAACAAGCTCGGAGAAAATGTAATATTTTACCGTAACACTAATTCATGATATTTCCTAGGCTAATAATACTGACACAGAAGAGTTCCCCGGAGTTAGGAACATGAAAAGGATTGCTGTACAATGCTATCCAAAACATTTACGACATAATTGGAGCACAACGTAAAATTTACTACCTAAATAATGCTGCCATCAAATACTCACGAAAGTAGCCTATGAGACTATTTAGTTTGAGACCATTTTGGTTATACGATGGATGTTTATAAAACTAAACTCAACCAGGGTGTATGTAGCATACCGCTACATAAGCGTAAAAATTAGAAATTTGCCATTCGCACTTAAATAAATTAATTAGTAGCATTAAAAATCTTACTCTAATTTATTATTTTATTATTTTCTACTTCTAATTCGTAATCATTGAAGTTTTTGTGTAAATACATGAGACGATAAAATAACAATTGACATTTTTCGAGAGAGAAGCCCTCTGGTGGCAATACTGCGCAAGGCGCGTCTCTGTTTCAAAAAGAGCACTCTTACTCTGGCGGTTGCCTAGCTCGCTCACAGCACTTTTCTCGTGAGTAATCAGTGTTAGAAAATAATCGTGTTCTTTCTTCGTGTTCAGTGAGTATTAATAGTTGACAGTGCAGTGTTATTTGGATACGTAGTTATGCGTAGGAATTGTGATGTAGCATGTTTTCATTCAGTGTTTTGTTTTTTTTCTCAACATGACTTAGCGTAAAATTTTGCGTCAGATGTGCATTGCATTTCCGTGTCATGATTTTATTATCAAAACATAATCATGTTCGTTACTTTCTTTACTACAATAGTATATACCTGCAGTTTCCATTCATGATTCGATACTCGGAACGAACGCGGCTGAATTGCCGGCGTTCGTTGTCGATAGCGTCTTTGTGTAATGGCGGAACATCACACCGTCGTCTCTTGTCACTACTCCGTGACTATAATTCACTATAGGCATGTGTTATAGTAGCATTTATTCTTTTTTTTACAAACCGACTTGCAGTAGTTTAAATTACGAAAAGTATTCATGTCTATGCTTGCTAAGTTTTGGAATTTCATTTCTTAATTCCATACTCTTTGAAACCTTTACGTAACCGCACTTATTTCAATATAAAACATTTCAATAAAATTTAATTTAACTCATCGCATTCTTGTGACAAACACCCACTACCATCTGCCTATCTTGAGTGTGTGCGAATTGCTGGCGGCTTGGCTGAGGCCGACGTGTAAAGCCGCCCGGCTAAATCGCCGCACGGAATTTTCATGCTTTCGTTTTTTTTTCTTCGCGTATTTTCCGTCTGTGAAATCAACGCTTAGGTTTCCTTTTCCTTTTATCATTGGGGATATATATATTCCTTTTATTCCTTCATTATTGCAAACGATATTTATCAGTAAATTTCAGTAGAATTTATAAATGAACTTTAGGAATTTCTTTTCTCTGTATTCTTGTACAGTTATGGAGATTTTCTAGAGTACATCAAGAAGCTTAAATCTTCATGTTAAGCATTTCCTTAATTATTAAATTCTTAAATTTCATGCCTTGCATTTAAAGCAAGATCATTTGTATCAGAATCTCTTAATTGATTTTCCTATCCTTCCTTAACTTAGCTGGTGTTGGATCTTTAGGATTTTTCTCGGAGGGATCTACTTTATGGGAGTTTTATCATGTACTTTGGGATAACTTCAGTGTGAAATTTCCTTGATGTCACAGTTAATAATCTCCCTGGGTTTACTAGTATCCTAGCATGCTATGCTAATATGAGCAGTAACTTAACTTGCTCCTGCTAATGTGCTAATGTGCTAATGTGCCGACTTGCTTCTGCTCACATGAGCCGGATTTAACTTGCTCACTCACACCTCACCTTATTTTGAGTCATTAGTTCTACCTGAGCTACGTCATTGACCCTCGCTCAATTATCTCAAATTGCCTAATTCAAGTTCCCAAATACAACTCACTCACCCTGCCTACTCCATCGCGTGACGGCCTTCGCCAACGCCAGCCTGGCTCTCCGGCACGGATTGCCCACCTAGACAAGCTCTCCGAGATCAAGATCCAAGCCAGTTCTCCTTGGTTTTCCTTCAATAAACTACACGGCAGGAAAAAGCTGAGTTAACCAAAAATTGTCATCATTATCCCTCTGATAGTCGCTCAAATTTACTTGTCGAGAGATGTTGTAGTCTTTGCACGTCAATTCACCCCAGCGGACAATCAGACCTACACACTGGTGACCCCAGTAAAAATAACACTGGCAACCCCAAAGATAAAAATCACTGGTGAAGACCCCAGTTAAAATAACCAAAAAAAAACTTCTTTAAGAACTCGACGAGTAATTGAGAGATTGTGAGAGGATAATTTTGGCATGTCATTGTAGTGATAAATTTCCCATGTCGTAGTCTTTGAGAATTTTCTATAGATGTCACTGTGCTAATCTTTCTCTGAGCAGCTCAAAAAAATTTTATGCTGTTTTCCTGTCTTTGTTTGTTTTCGTGCCTCAGTAGGTGGGAAAAATTTTTTTCTCCTATTTCCGTGCTGTGCATTTATTTCTGACTACCGTAAAAATCTTCGCTTCCATTCTCTCTCTTTCCGTTTTTTTTTTCAACGTTAAGGATTGATTGAGTAGGTAGGAAAATAATTTTTTTTCTCACCTGCTTTATTTTTGTGCCTACGCAAAAATTGCCGCATACCGCATAATTTTTTCTCGTTTCCAATTTCATATTTCTGTTTCAACTTAATTTGAATGATTGAGTAGGTAAAGAATTAACGCAAATCCTTGCCACTTAATTCCAAGTCATTAAGCATTGATATCTTAATTGTGTTTCCCCAAAGAGATTGCTAGCATGACGGTGATGCGCAACATTAATTTGTCACAAGCACCGCAAGTTGCTTCCCTGAATGCAGCTGCTGCGAATTTTAGCCCCGCAAATACTCAGAATCAATCCTCAGCCATAATAGATAGGATGCAGCAAGACATCGCTGAGATAAAGCAAGCTTTACAGTATTGCAATTTAGGTCAGAGCGTAGCTCATATTCAGCAAGGCCCAGGGAGATTCCAAAGCCACCAAAATGCCTACGACTATCCGTATGACTATCCCTCCAACTATCATTCTTTTCCTCCTCCTCAACGCTTTGATAGAGGTAGATCTTATGATAGGTCAAATCAAGACCGCCGCTTCAGGTCGCGCTCTCGTGATGCTGGTAGCAATTTATGCTGGTATCACACGAAGTATGGTGACCAAGCACGAAAGTGCGGGTCCCGTTTTTGCCCTCGCTATACCGAAATGACTTCGGGAAACGCCAACAGCAACGCATAGTAGCGAGTACTGCGTTGCCTCATTCCCAGACTACTCGCCTCTTGACCATTCACGATCCCGTCACCAAATACCGATTTTTAATAGACACTGGCTCCAGTGTGTCAATTATCCCAGCCACGGTGAAAGACAAAAACAACCCATTGTTGGCGACATTACGCGCCGCAAACGGCACGCCAATTCCTTGTTACGGTGAAAGAGTATTAGAGTGCAGTCTGGGATTGAGGCGAAACTTTCGTTTCAAATTCCTGATCGCGGAAGTACAAGAGCCCATAATAGGTGCTGATTTTCTAGCCAAATTTGGCATACTTGTAGATGTTAAAAACCGTAGAATTAGGGACGAGGAGACACAGATCTCAATTCCCGCTTGTAGCATAACTAGAGCTAATGTCTTGCATTCTTTCTCTATCGCCTTAAAGGAAGAGTGCATGTTTGAACAATTACTAAAAGATTTTCCTGCATTGACAAATTCTAACTTAGTTTCTACAAAAATGCAGACCAGCACAAAGCACTTCATAGAGACGCAAGGTCCGCCGGTTTACTCCCGTGCTAGGCGATTGCCGCCTGACCGATTGGCGTTAGCCAAGAAAGAATTTGCGCGCATGCTCGAAAATGGCATTATCCGCAGTTCCAAAAGTCCTTGGGCTAGCCCTCTTTTGCTAGTACCCAAGGCTAACGGTGAATTCAGACCGTGCGGGGATTTCCGCAGGTTGAATGCCGTTACTCTACCTGATCGCTACCCTATTCCTTACCTTCATGATTTCAGTGCTAATATAGAGGGAGCTCAAATTTTCTCAAAGATAGACCTTCAGCACGCCTTTCATCAAATTCCACTTGAGGAAAGCGCAATTGAGAAGACCGCGGTAATCACTCCGTTCGGTCTCTTTGAGTTCCTAAAAATGCCATATGGCTTGAGGAACGCCCCTCAAACGTTCCAAAGGCACATGGCTGAAATTTTCTCTGATCTCACTTTCGCCTATGTCTATCTAGACGACATCCTAGTGGCATCCACAACCCCGGAGTTGCACAAAGACCACCTTAGGGTCGTTTTTCAAAGACTGTCCGACAATGGACTCCTCGTAAATCCTGCAAAATGTGAGCTCGGAAAGCCATCACTGATTTACTTAGGTCATGAAATCTCTAGCCTAGGTCTAAAACCTTTGCCTTCCAAAGTAGAAGTGATCAAAAACTTTCCTCTTCCACAGACCCAGAAGGAACTAAGAAGGTTCCTAGGTTCTGTTAACTTCTATCATCGTTTCTTACGCAACTGTGCCCAAACTTTAGCGCCCTTGTCTGACCTCCTCGAACCGAAACGAAAAGGCAAATCTATTGAGGTAAAATGGACAGAAGAAGCGCGCAAAGCTTTTGAGACAATCAAGCACAAGCTAGCCTCCGCGACGGAACTATCCTACCCTATTGCTAATGCTGATTTCAGCCTCGTTGTGGACGCATCCAGTACCGCCGTAGGTGCTGTTTTGCAACAACAAGTAGGTACTAATATCTCTCCTCTTGCCTTCTTTTCCAAAAAGCTGTCGCCCACTGAGCGTGCTTATAGCGCGTTCGGTAGGGAACTTCTTGCTATCTACTTATCTGTGAGACACTTTCGCTATGCTCTAGAGGCGAGGGAGTTTGTGATCTACACAGATCACAAACCTCTGACCTCAGCGATCAAAATGCCTTCTGAAAGACATTCCCCAAGGGAAGCTCGACACTTGTCGTTTATAAGTCAGTTTACCACTGACATCCGCTTCATAAAAGGGTTGGACAATACTGTCGCTGATTGCCTATCGCGCATAAATACTGTCCAAACCAGTGGTGAAATCACTTTTGGTAATATTTCCAAAACTCAGAAGGAGGATCCTGAACTTCAGGACCTTCTCAAACCTTCTAACACTTCCTCTCTGAAATTAACCTTGGTTGACGGCGTGTACCGTGATGCCGAGCGACTTTCCGTTTGTACCTTCCTGCAACTCTCCGCAGAGTAGCTATCCTGCATTACCATTCTCTCTCTCACCCTGGTATTAACCGTACATTGCGTTTGATTTCTGATCGTTACGTCTGGCCAGCGATGCGTAAGGAGGTCAAGCAAATTGTGCAAAATTGCCATGCATGTCAGAGTAGTAAAGTGGTGAAACATAATCGTGCAGCGCTGCAGAGTTGTGCATTCACAGGTCACAAGTTCGACTCGGTCCACCTAGATTTGATGGGTCCTTTGCCTTTATCGCGCGGTTATTCTTATTTGTTGACCATCATCGATAGGTTCACACGTTGGGTTGAGGCTGTCCCTCTTCCTGATACCCAAACTGAGACTGTAGCGCGCGCTTTCATGTCCAACTGGATCTCTAGATTTGGTGTCCCCTTAAAGGTCACGCATGACCGGGGATCACAATTTACCTCAAAATTCTGGAGTGAGCTCAGCAATGCTTTAGGTTGTACTAACACCTCTACGACCTCTTACCATCCGCAGTCAAATGGACTTATTGAGAGAGTCCACAGGGACTTGAAGGCTGCATTACGTTGCTTGAACTGCAGTCACGATTGGACTGACAGACTTCCAGTTGTATTGTTGAGCATCCGCAATCTGTACAGACAAGATCAGCAGTGCACAGCAGCAGAGATGCTCTATGGTCAGACACTTCGTCTCCCCGGCGACATTGTTGACCCAAAACCTTTGCCTGAATTTTCATCCGCTGACCGTTCCGCATATGTAACCTGCTTAAAAGATTGCATGCGCCAGATCAAGTATGTGGCTCCGCGAATGCCTCAGACTGAGGACAAACTGGATCCCGCCTTGCAAGACTGCACACATGTGTATGTCCGAAACGACGCCATCAAACCTACACTCACGCGCCCTTATGATGGTCCGTTCAAAATTATCAAACGCACGCCCAAATATTTCATCCTTGAAAGATCTGGTTCACACGACCCTGTGAGCATTGATCGATTAAAAGTCGCGTATACTTCCGATCATAGTGTAACTTATAACTCATCATCCTCTCCGCAGATTTCCCTTCCCACTGAGACTCGATCATATCTACCATCTCAGCTTCCTCAGTTGGCTGCAATGTTGCCTAGTCAACTTGAGTGTAACCCTTTCTATGTGTCTGTACATTTAAACCCTATCCCTAAGCCTATCGTAGACTCTAATTCTAGCCCTCTTACTGACACAGCGACAAGTCTGGAGAGACCAGACGAGCCCGCTGCAGTAACTCCTGTTCCTAGGACTCTTGCCGATCTAAACTTGCAGACCCGTTTGGTGAAACTTCCCCGCTCAGTATCATTTGCCAATTGCCGAACCCGGCAGGGTCGTGTAGTTCGCCTTCCTTCCCGCTACAGATGATTGCAGCGGGTGGACCTTTCGGTCTGCGCCTTGGGGGGTAATGTAGCATACCGCTACATAAGCGTAAAAATTAGAAATTTGCCATTCGCACCTAAATAAATTAATTAATAGCATTAAAAATCTTACTCTAATTTATTATTAATTATTTTCTACTTCTAATTCGTAATCATTGAAGTTTTTGTGTAAATACATGAGACGATAAAATAACAATTGACATTTTTCGAGAGAGAAGCCCTCTGGTGGCAATACTGCGCAAGGCGCGTCTCTGTTTCAAAAAGAGCACTCTTACTCTGGCGGTTGCCTAGCTCGCTCACAGCACTTTTCTCGTGAGTAATCAGTGTTAGAAAATAATCGTGTTCTTTCTTCGTGTTCAGTGAGTATTAATAGTTGACAGTGCAGTGTTATTTGGATACGTAGTTATGCGTAGGAATTGTGATGTAGCATGTTTTCATTCAGTGTTTTGTTTTTTTTCTCAACATGACTTAGCGTAAAATTTTGCGTCAGATGTGCATTGCATTTCCGTGTCATGATTTTATTATCAAAACATAATCATGTTCGTTCCTTTCTTTACTACAATAGTATATACCTGCAGTTTCCATTCATGATTCGATACTCGGAACGAACGCGGCTGAATTGCCGGCGTTCGTTGTCGATAGCGTCTTTGTGTAATGGCGGAACATCACACCGTCGTCTCTTGTCACTACTCCGTGACTATAATTCACTATAGGCATGTGTTATAGTAGCATTTATTCTTTTTTTTACAAACCGACTTGCAGTAGTTTAAATTACGAAAAGTATTCATGTCTATGCTTGCTAAGTTTTGGAATTTCATTTCTTAATTCCATACTCTTTGAAACCTTTACGTAACCGCACTTATTTCAATATAAAACATTTCAATAAAATTTAATTTAACTCATCGCATTCTTGTGACAAACACCCACTACCATCTGCCTATCTTGAGTGTGTGCAAATTGCTGGAGGCTTGGCTGAGGCCGACGTGTAAAGCCGCCCGGCTAAATCGCCGCACGGAATTTTCATGCTTTCGTTTTATTTTTCTTCGCGTATTTTCCGTCTGTGAAATCAACGCTTAGGTTTCCTTTTCCTTTTATCATTGGGGATATATATATTCCTTTTATTCCTTCATTATTGCAAACGATATTTATCAGTAAATTTCAGTAGAATTTATAAATGAACTTTAGGAATTTCTTTTCTCTGTATTCTTGTACAGTTATGGAGATTTTCTGGAGTACATCAAGAAGCTTAAATCTTCATGTTAAGCATTTCCTTAATTACTAAATTCTTAAATTTCATGCCTTGCATTTAAAGCAAGAGCATTTGTATCAGAATCTCTTAATTGATTTTCCTATCCTTCCTTAACTTAGCTGGTGTTGGATCTTTAGGATTTTTCTCGGAGGGATCTACTTTATGGGAGTTTTATCATGTACTTTGGGATAACTTCAGTGTGAAATTTCCTTGATGTCTCCTTGGACTGCTCATCCAGTGTGTTGGACTCCTTGCAGGACCTCCACGTCATCACAACACAACACACTCACAGTTAATAATCTCCCTGGGTTTACTAGTATCCTAGTATGCTATGCTAATATGAGCAGTAACTTAACTTGCTCCTGCTAATGTGCTAATGTGCTAATGTGCCGACTTGCTTCTGCTCACATGAGCCGGATTTAACTTGCTCACTCACACCTCACCTTATTTTGAGTCATTAGTTCTACCTGAGCTACGTCATTGACCCTCGCTCAATTATCTCAAATTGCCTAATTCAAGTTCCCAAATACAACTCACTCACCCTGCCTACTCCATCGCGTGACGGCCTTCGCCAACGCCAGCCTGGCTCTCCGGCACGGATTGCCCACCTAGACAAGCTCTCCGAGATCAAGATCCAAGCCAGTTCTCCTTGGTTTTTGTGCTGCCTTCGCAGCAATTTAGGAAATTTCTATTTTCAAACAGCGGTAGAAAATTTGTGCCTTCGAATATCGAGGGAACCAGTCCGCACGTTCACTCGTTTTCCGGAAACGCTCTCTTCCGGTACATTAGGTATTTAAACTCTGCGAGCTGAGTAGAGGCCGCCAGTTGTGTTGAAGTAGTGTGTAGACTCCAGAGAAGGAAATGTAAGTAAAGAGTGCTAAATATTAAGTGCATTGGGTCCCTATAGATGTCTGTTTTGTGTCTCCTACTAGACAGTGAATTCTTAGGTCCTAGAAAAGCTAAAAGATTTCAGGGGATGTTAGAATGTGTGCTGTCACAGTTTTTCTGTTTGTGCTTTTACAATTCTAGATACTGATTCTTCATTCGCGGTGCCAATATAATGTAATACTGTGTTTACCTATTTGTACCTGGCTCAAATTGTCTAGTGGTATTGCCCTCTGTTGGACAGGGTTGTGATACTTTCTTGCAAACACTCAGTCATGTTTTGATTATATTGTTGAGCCTGATTTGTTCTGTGCTTGTCAGTGCTACTTAATTTATTTGCTGGAATTCACAGCTGGATTCATTGTGCTCAGTTTTTGATTTGATCTAAGCACATTGCATTATATAGATCCTTGTTATCATTCACGATTAATGTTAGTGGATTTAAACTCTGGTATTTGGACTCTAGAATTGTGTAATTCCTCACTCAAGTTGCTATTTTACCAGTCTGTAGAGTGTGGTGGTTTTTGCCTATTTTTATTTGTGTGATTTTTACTGTGCTGCGGATATTTTATATTGCCTGGTTGATGACGTGTTCATGCCTGTTAGGTAACTATTTACTTGTTCAGAGGTGTCTAAGTGTGCCCCCTTGTTCACTTCTTAACCACCTTTGTAGATGGGTGTGTTTTAACTATGCCCAGGTGGTACTATAGATTGATAGACTTTTGTGACTAGTCATGTGAGTCAGAAACAACTCAAGTTGTCAGGCACTGTTTACGTAGGAATAGCTGTGTAACTTTAGTTCAGCGTCTACCGGGTTGGACATGCATTTTTATATGGGAATAGCCGTGTAACTTCAATTCAGCATCTACCTGGTTGGACATTAGTGTGTAGAGCCTACTGCCTGACCTTAGTATTTAATGAGGGCCTCATTAGGTTGACTGGTTATATCTGATTGTGCCATTGGGATGCTCGTATGAAAATTGTACTAAGTCTCGCCAATGATTTGGGTGTTGAATGAGCCGCTGAAGTATTACCCGTGTTCTCTGAATTAGATTTTCTTGTGCCAGTGATGCAGTTCTGCCCCAATTTTTGCGTCCTCATTTTCTGGTTTGCCCTCTGAATCACTTTTAGATATGCAATCTCTAAAAACTGTATATTTTTTGTATTACTTTTGTGCTAACTAGACCTTTCTATTTCAGGAAAATTTATGTACAATAAATGGCTGCTTAAGACAAGTTTTGCATCATCCGTGGACCTTTCTGAACCTTCCCCTCGTCGATAGAAATTGTTGAAGCAGTCACAGTTTTCCTTCAATAAACTACACGGCAGGAAAAAGCTGAGTTAACCAAAAATTGTCATCATTATCCCTCTGATAGTCGCTCAAATTTACTTGTCGAGAGATGTTGTAGTCTTTGCCCGTCAATTCACCCCAGCGGACAATCAGACCTACACACTGGTGACCCCAGTAAAAATAACACTGGCAACCCCAAAGATAAAAATCACTGGTGAAGACCCCAGTTAAAATAACCAAAAAAAACCTTCTTTAAGAACTCGACGAGTAATTGAGAGATTGTGAGAGGATAATTTTGGCATGTCATTGTAGTGATAAATTTCCCATGTCGTAGTCTTTGAGAATTTTCTATAGATGTCACTGTGCTAATCTTTCTCTGAGCAGCTCTAAAAATTTTTATGCTGTTTTCCTGTCTTTGTTTGTTTTCGTGCCTCAGTAGGTGGGAAAAATATTTTTCTCCTATTTCCGTGCTGTGCATTTATTTCTGACTACCGTAAAAATCTTCGCTTCCATTCTCTCTCTTTCCGTTTTTTTTCAACGTTAAGGATTGATTGAGTAGGTAGGAAAATAATTTTTTTTCTCACCTGCTTTATTTTTGTGCCTACGCAAAAATTGCCGCATACCGCATAATTTTTTCTCGTTTCCAATTTCATATTTCTGTTTCAACTTAATTTGAATGATTGAGTAGGTAAAGAATTAACGCAAATCCTTGCCACTTAATTCCAAGTCATTAAGCATTGATATCTTAATTGTGTTTCCCCAAAGAGATTGCTAGCATGACGGTGATGCGCAACATTAATTTGTCACAAGCACCGCAAGTTGCTTCCCTGAATGCAGCTGCTGCGAATTTTAGCCCCGCAAATACTCAGAATCAATCCTCAGCCATAATAGATAGGATGCAGCAAGACATCGCTGAGATAAAGCAAGCTTTACAGTATTGCAATTTAGGTCAGAGCGTAGCTCATATTCAGCAAGGCCCAGGGAGATTCCAAAGCCACCAAAATGCCTACGACTATCCGTATGACTATCCCTCCAACTATCATCCTTTTCCTCCTCCTCAACGCTTTGATAGAGGTAGATCTTATGATAGGTCAAATCAAGACCGCCGCTTCAGGTCGCGCTCTCGTGATGCTGGTAGCAATTTATGCTGGTATCACACGAAGTATGGTGACCAAGCACGAAAGTGCGGGTCCCGTTTTTGCCCTCGCTATACCGAAATGACTTCGGGAAACGCCAACAGCAACGCATAGTAGCGAGTACTGCGTTGCCTCATTCCCAGACTACTCGCCTCTTGACCTTTGGTCCTTTGGTGAAGTTCGGACGCTCTGGTCCAGGTCACGCCGAAGGCGCCGCCTCACAGCGCTGTCGCGCCGCTACAGTTGTTGCGCCCTTCGGTGGGCGAGCTGCTGCAGCAAACTGTTGCCTGCAGCAGGCTGATAGTAGTGAGGCAGCGGTGGCTTGTCCGGAACCGTCCTCAAAAATTCATCCAGTGCCCTCTTAAATGCCTCCAGCGACCCGACATGCTCTCTCAGGGTGCGGGGAAGACAGTTAAAAAGTTTTGGGCCCATGACTGAAAACGACTGCTCATGCCTGCTCCTCACACTTGCTGGGGCTCTGTTATTCAAGGTCGGGACCACACACAATGTACCGAACCGAATGTGCTGTTTCGTCCGAAGCCCAATTTTGCCGTCCGTGAAGTTCGGAACAAGCCCCGTCAGCATCTTCCATGTATATATTACTATATACCTCTCCCTACGCCGTTGGAGGGAGTACATCCGATAATGCTCAAGTCGACTCCAATAATCCAGTCGACGAGCACCTGCAATCCTGGCAGTAAAGGACCGCTGAATACTCTCCAGCCGCACTATATCTCCCCGCCCACTTGGGCTCCAAAGTTGGCAGCAATACTCTGCCAGGGGGAGAATTAGCGCTCTGTACAGGGTCAACATTGGGGTCGGCTCTCTGGTCCTAAAGGTCCTCCACACCCACCCCATCTGCCGCCTGCATCTCTTCACCACACCACTGATGTGCTCGCCGAAGCCTCCTCCCTCCTCCACCACAACCCCCAAGTCTCGAAGAGAAAGCTTTCTCTCAATCGTGAGGTTACCCGCTGTCGTGTAGGAGAATGCTTCGTCTGGATGCCGGCCGTACCTAATGAGCTCAAATTTAGCCTCATTGAATTTCATGTTATTTTCCTCCGCCCAGACATAGATCCTCTCCAAATCCTCTTGTAAGTCGACGCAATCCTCTAAGCTGGCCACCTCCTTAATTATCCTGGTGTCATCAGCAAAAGAGGACGCCCGCGCATGTTGCAGGTTTAGATCAATGTCTGCGATGTGGATCAAAAACAGTAGCGGGCCCAGCACTGAGCCTTGCGGGACCCCGCTTGCAACCACCGACTCAGACGAGAGGCACCCATCCACGACCACCATCTGCCTCCGATCTGTCAAGAAACTGGCCAACCATCTCAGCAACGTTCCTCCAATGTGGCAAGCCCGCAGCTTTCGCAGTAGGACACCGTGGTCCACCTTATCAAAGGCTTTGGCGAAGTCCAAGTACACCACATCGACTGCCCGTCCACTGCCCAGCTCTTCGGTTATTAAGCGGTGATGCTCTAGGAGCTGCGAGAGGCATGACCTTCCTCTTCTGAAGCCATGTTGATGCTCGTTGAAGAGGTCCGCACTCTGCAAAAGACGCACCAATCTCCTGGCTACCACCCTCTCAAAGACCTTAATAACATGTGACGTCAGTACTACTGGTCGATAATTCATTGGGGCGTGCTTTTCTCCGCCCTTGAATATCGGCGTCACTAAACCATGCTTCAGTGCTTGCGGGACGCTGCCTTCGCTCATCGACGACCTCCACAGCCGAAAGAGTGGCATCTTTAGTTCCTCGCAGCAATTTCGCAGCAGTACGGCAGGGATTCCATCCGGTCCCGGCGCCGACGTCGGGGACAGTTCTTTTATAGAGACCACCAAATCGTCCTCCGTAAAGCAGATGTCCTCCAACAGTCCCGGTTCACGGATCCCTCGCAGCAGCTCATCCAAGTGTGACCTCAGGCTCTGGAGTCTCGGTACGCTAAACACGGACTCATATTGCTTTCTCAAGACCTCACACTTTTCGTCTGGAGCACTGACAATACTATCACCGATGCGAAACGGTCCTACCGTAGACCTTGTCAGGGTTCTCCTTTTGGCGAATGCATAGAAGTACTTAGGGTTTCTTTGGATTGCCTTAACGGCCAAATCCTCCTCCCTCAAAGCTTCCTCCTCATGCGAACGCTGGAGCAATACCTCGAGGTCACGCACCATTGCAACAATTCTCTGCTTTGTCTCTGGAGTGGCTGGTTCTGATAGTCGCTTTAGGAGCCGTCTCCTCTTGCGCATCAAAGTACGGCGATCACTAGGAACAGATCTACCTTTATGCTTCCTTCTCCTCGGCACGTACTTTGGGCAGACGTCAGCCAGCACCCCACAGAACTGCTGATACACTTCCTCTGCCACATCCGCATCTATCCGGTCCTCCCAGTGTATCTCCAACAGGTGTCTCCTCAACCCAGTCCAGTCCACACGATCGCTCATGAAGTTCAGAGAGTCAAGCGCACACCGCTCACTTTGGCGCTCCTCACTACGAGACTTTGAGCCTAGGTCAACGGTGGCCAGGATTAACCGGTGATCCGACAGGATAGTGTCTTCGACAGCTAGTCCTCTCACCAGGTCCCCATCATTTGTCAGGAATAGGTCCAGTACACTGTCCAACCGCGTAGGCACAGTGACATACTGCTCCAGGGCAAACTCCTCCATAAAGCTCCAAAGAGCAGCCGCCTGTGTTCTGGTATCATTGGCACCTCCCTCCATCCTACCAGTGGACCAGCACATCCGAGGGAAGTTGAAGTCTCCCAACACCACCATGGTTGGGGTGGGAGTACCCAGCTCCTCCAACCTCCCAACAAGATGGCCAAGCGCAGTATCGAAGTTTGTCGATTCACATGTACGAGGTCTGTAAATCACCGCCAGGACCAGCCTCCTACTGTCGAACCACAACGAAAGGTGCTCCACCACTCCATCAGAACCGCCAGTGAGGACAACAGCTTCAGCGGCTATATCCTCCCTTACGAACACCGCAACTCCGCCCTTCTTTCGGCCTGGGAGTCGGTCCGATCTAAATAGCTGGAAACCCTCCATGTAGACCTCAGCGTCAAGCACGTCCACGTTCAGATGGGTTTCCACCAAAGCAATCAACACAGCACCCGCGAGAAGAGCTCTGTCCCTGAGCATTCCGACCTTGAACTTCTTATGACGGGTGCTCAAGCCCTCCACATTGCACATCATTATAGTGCAATGAGTTTCCTTGCTTACCAGACTCGCTTGCAGGTGCAGGTTCGGGCCTCTGTTACCGAAGGACGATGCTCGTCTCGCCCACTCAGTACTCTCTCCAAAAGCTCCTGGATTGCCTGCACCTGTCTCCGCAACTCTAAAAAAGGAGTCGCATTCTCCAAATTTAGAAGATTAGTCCTGTCCGACCCAAGGCTCGGCACAGTCGCTGCAGGCGGAGGAACTCCAAAAGCCTCAACTCCGCGGCCGCTCACAGCCTCTCTAAAAGAGATTCTCGCCGGTGGAGGCGCGCCAACAGCATTCGGAGTCACCTCACTACCCACTGCGTTGGCAGCTTCTCTGACTTTTATTCCCGCCGGATGGAGGAACTTGCACTGTTTCCTGGTGCAACTCAGACCTTCCACCGCTTTCCAACACAAGGGTGGATGGAAGTACTCACATTTCCGGCCTTTGCTGCATCCCTCCTTCAGTTTTCCCCCAAACTTCGCGAATTTATAACACACCTTGGGGTGGGAGAACTCACAACCTTCCCCCCTTCTGCCATACTTACACTCCCTCCTCAGGAAGTGCCATTCACGATCCCGTCACCAAATACCGATTTTTAATAGACACTGGCTCCAGTGTGTCAATTATCCCAGCCACGGTGAAAGACAAAAACAACCCATTGTTGGCGACATTACGCGCCGCAAACGGCACGCCAATTCCTTGTTACGGTGAAAGAGTATTAGAGTGCAGTCTGGGATTGAGGCGAAACTTTCGTTTCACATTCCTGATCGCGGAAGTACAAGAGCCCATAATAGGTGCTGATTTTCTAGCCAAGTTTGGCATACTTGTAGATGTTAAAAACCGTAGAATTAGGGACGAGGAGGCACAGATCTCAATTCCCGCTTGTAGCATAACTAGAGCTAATGTCTTGCATTCTTTCTCTATCGCCTTAAAGGAAGAGTGCATGTTTGAACAATTACTAAAAGATTTTCCTGCATTGACAAATTCTAACTTAGTTTCTACAAAAATGCAGACCAGCACAAAGCACTTCATAGAGACGCAAGGTCCGCCGGTTTACTCCCGTGCTAGGCGATTGCCGCCTGACCGATTGGCGTTAGCCAAGAAAGAATTTGCGCGCATGCTCAAAAATGGCATTATCCGCAGTTCCAAAAGTCCTTGGGCTAGCCCTCTTTTGCTAGTACCCAAGGCTAACGGTGAATTCAGACCGTGCGGGGATTTCCGCAGGTTGAATGCCGTAACTCTACCTGATCGCTACCCTATTCCTTACCTTCATGATTTCAGTGCTAATTTAGAGGGAGCTCAAATTTTCTCAAAGATAGACCTTCAGCACGCCTTTCATCAAATTCCACTTGAGGAAAGCGCAATTGAGAAGACCGCGGTAATCACTCCGTTCGGTCTCTTTGAGTTCCTAAAAATGCCATATGGCTTGAGGAACGCCCCTCAAACGTTCCAAAGGCACATGGCTGAAATTTTCTCTGATCTCACTTTCGCCTATGTCTATCTAGACGACATCCTAGTGGCATCCACAACCCCGGAGTTGCACAAAGACCACCTTAGGGTCGTTTTTCAAAGACTGTCCGACAATGGACTCCTCGTAAATCCTGCAAAATGTGAGCTCGGAAAGCCATCACTGATTTACTTAGGTCATGAAATCTCTAGCCTAGGTCTAAAACCTTTGCCTTCCAAAGTAGAAGTGATCAAAAACTTTCCTCTTCCACAGACCCAGAAGGAACTAAGAAGGTTCCTAGGTTCTGTTAACTTCTATCATCGTTTCTTACGCAACTGTGCCCAAACTTTAGCGCCCTTGTCTGACCTCCTCGAACCGAAACGAAAAGGCAAATCTATTGAGGTAAAATGGACAGAAGAAGCGCGCAAAGCTTTTGAGACAATCAAGCACAAGCTAGCCTCCGCGACGGAACTATCCTACCCTATTGCTAATGCTGATTTCAGCCTCGTTGTGGACGCATCCAGTACCGCCGTAGGTGCTGTTTTGCAACAACAAGTAGGTACTAATATCTCTCCTCTTGCCTTCTTTTCCAAAAAGCTGTCGCCCACTGAGCGTGCTTATAGCGCGTTCGGTAGGGAACTTCTTGCTATCTACTTATCTGTGAGACACTTTCGCTATGCTCTAGAGGCGAGGGAGTTTGTGATCTACACAGATCACAAACCTCTGACCTCAGCGATCGAAATGCCTTCTGAAAGACATTCCCCAAGGGAAGCTCGACACTTGTCGTTTATAAGTCAGTTTACCACTGACATCCGCTTCATAAAAGGGTTGGACAATACTGTCGCTGATTGCATATCGCGCATAAATACTGTCCAAACCAGTGGTGAAATCACTTTTGGTAATATTTCCAAAACTCAGAAGGAGGATCCTGAACTTCAGGACCTTCTCAAACCTTCTAACCCTTCTTCTCTGAAATTAACCTTGGTTGACGGCGTGTACCGTGATGCCGAGCGACTTTCTCGTTTGTACCTTCCTGCAACTCTCCGCAGAGTAGCTATCCTGCATTACCATTCTCTCTCTCACCCTGGTATTAACCGTACATTGCGTTTGATTTCTGATCGTTACATCTGGCCAGCGATGCGTAAGGAGGTCAAGCAAATTGTGCAAAATTGCCATGCATGTCAGAGTAGTAAAGTGGTGAAACATAATCGTGCAGCGCTGCAGAGTTGTGCATTCACAGGTCACAAGTTCGACTCGGTCCACCTAGATTTGATGGGTCCTTTGCCTTTATCGCGCGGTTATTCTTATTTGTTGACCATTATCGATAGGTTCACACGTTGGGTTGAGGCTGTCCCTCTTCCTGATACCCAAACTGAGACTGTAGCGCGCGCTTTCATGTCCAACTGGATCTCTAGATTTGGTGTCCCCTTAAAGGTCACGCATGACCGGGGATCACAATTTACCTCAAAATTCTGGAGTGAGCTCAGCAATGCTTTAGGTTGTACTAACACCTCTACGACCTCTTACCATCCGCAGTCAAATGGACTTATTGAGAGAGTCCACAGGGACTTGAAGGCTGCATTACGTTGCTTGAACTGCAGTCACGATTGGACTGACAGACTTCCAGTTGTATTGTTGAGCATCCGCAATCTGTACAGACAAGATCAGCAGTGCACAGCAGCAGAGATGCTCTATGGTCAGACACTTCGTCTCCCCGGCGACATTGTTGACCCAAAACCTTTGCCTGAATTTTCATCCGCTGACCGTTCCGCATATGTAACCTGCTTAAAAGATTGCATGCGCCAGATCAAGTATGTGGCTCCGCGAATGCCTCAGACGGAGGACAAACTGGATCCCGCCTTGCAAGACTGCACACATGTGTATGTCCGAAACGACGCCATCAAACCTACACTCACGCGCCCTTATGATGGTCCGTTCAAAATTATCAAACGCACGCCCAAATATTTCATCCTTGAAAGATCTGGTTCACACGACCCTGTGAGCATTGATCGATTAAAAGTCGCGTATACTTCCGATCATAGTGTAACTTATAACTCATCATCCTCTCCGCAGATTTCCCTTCCCACTGAGACTCGATCATATCTACCATCTCAGCTTCCTCAGTTGGCTGCAATGTTGCCTAGTCAACTTGAGTGTAACCCTTTCTATGTGTCTGTACATTCAAACCCTATCCCTAAGCCTATCGTAGACTCTAATTCTAGCCCTCTTACTGACACAGCGACAAGTCTGGAGAGACCAGACGAGCCCGCTGCAGTAACTCCTGTTCCTAGGACTCTTGCCGATCTAAACTTGCAGACCCGTTTGGTGAAACTTCCCCGCTCAGTATCATTTGCCAATTGCCGAACCCGGCAGGGTCGTGTAGTTCGCCTTCCTTCCCGCTACAGATGATTGCAGCGGGTGGACCTTTCGGTCTGCGCCTTGGGGGGTAATGTAGCATACCGCTACATAAGCGTAAAAATTAGAAATTTGCCATTCGCACCTAAATAAATTAATTAATAGCATTAAAAATCTTACTCTAATTTATTATTAATTATTTTCTACTTCTAATTCGTAATCATTGAAGTTTTTGTGTAAATACATGAGACGATAAAATAACAATTGACATTTTTCGAGAGAGAAGCCCTCTGGTGGCAATACTGCGCAAGGCGCGTCTCTGTTTCAAAAAGAGCACTCTTACTCTGGCGGTTGCCTAGCTCGCTCACAGCACTTTTCTCGTGAGTAATCAGTGTTAGAAAATAATCGTGTTCTTTCTTCGTGTTCAGTGAGTATTAATAGTTGACAGTGCAGTGTTATTTGGATACGTAGTTATGCGTAGGAATTGTGATGTAGCATGTTTTCATTCAGTGTTTTGTTTTTTTTTCTCAACATGACTTAGCGTAAAATTTTGCGTCAGATGTGCATTGCATTTCCGTGTCATGATTTTATTATCAAAACATAATCATGTTCGTTCCTTTCTTTACTACAATAGTATATACCTGCAGTTTCCATTCATGATTCGATACTCGGAACGAACGCGGCTGAATTGCCGGCGTTCGTTGTCGATAGCGTCTTTGTGTAATGGCGGAACATCACACCGTCGTCTCTTGTCACTACTCCGTGACTATAATTCACTATAGGCATGTGTTATAGTAGCATTTATTCTTTTTTTTACAAACCGACTTGCAGTAGTTTAAATTACGAAAAGTATTCATGTCTATGCTTGCTAAGTTTTGGAATTTCATTTCTTAATTCCATACTCTTTGAAACCTTTACGTAACCGCACTTATTTCAATATAAAACATTTCAATAAAATTTAATTTAACTCATCGCATTCTTGTGACAAACACCCACTACCATCTGCCTATCTTGAGTGTGTGCAAATTGCTGGCGGCTTGGCTGAGGCCGACGTGTAAAGCCGCCCGGCTAAATCGCCGCACGGAATTTTCATGCTTTCGTTTTATTTTTCTTCGCGTATTTTCCGTCTGTGAAATCAACGCTTAGGTTTCCTTTTCCTTTTATCATTGGGGATATATATATTCCTTTTATTCCTTCATTATTGCAAACGATATTTATCAGTAAATTTCAGTAGAATTTATAAATGAACTTTAGGAATTTCTTTTCTCTGTATTCTTGTACAGTTATGGAGATTTTCTGGAGTACATCAAGAAGCTTAAATCTTCATGTTAAGCATTTCCTTAATTACTAAATTCTTAAATTTCATGCCTTGCATTTAAAGCAAGAGCATTTGTATCAGAATCTCTTAATTGATTTTCCTATCCTTCCTTAACTTAGCTGGTGTTGGATCTTTAGGATTTTTCTCGGAGGGATCTACTTTATGGGAGTTTTATCATGTACTTTGGGATAACTTCAGTGTGAAATTTCCTTGATGTCTCCTTGGACTGCTCATCCAGTGTGTTGGACTCCTTGCAGGACCTCCACGTCATCACAACACAACACACTCACAGTTAATAATCTCCCTGGGTTTACTAGTATCCTAGTATGCTATGCTAAAATGAGCAGTAACTTAACTTGCTCCTGCTTATGTGCTAATGTGCTAATGTGCCGACTTGCTTCTGCTAACATGAGCCGGATTTAACTTGCTCACTCACACCTCACCTTATTTTGAGTCATTAGTTCTACCTGAGCTACGTCATTGACCCTCGCTCAATTATCTCAAATTGCCTAATTCAAGTTCCCAAATACAACTCACTCACCCTGCCTACTCCATCGCGTGACGGCCTTCGCCAACGCCAGCCTGGCTCTCCGGCACGAAATGCCCACCTAGACAAGCTCTCCGAGATCAAGATCCAAGCCAGTTCTCCTTGGTTTTCCTTCAATAAACTACACGGCAGGAAAAAGCTGAGTTAACCAAAAATTGTCATCATTATCCCTCTGAAAGTCGCTCAAATTTACTTGTCGAGAGATGTTGTAGTCTTTGCCCGTCAATTCACCCCAGCGGACAATCAGACCTACACATGTATGAAATAGATATCTAACGAGACGGGGATAAACGTCAATGCTTCCTACTCCCAAATAAAATGGTATTTGCAAATCTAACGTATGAAGACCCACAATTAAACTTTATCAAGTTTGAAGTGATCAAAAACAAGATTTACCTAGGTAAATTTGATAAACATCATTTGAAACAAAAATACCCTGATCAATGCCTCCAAATCATATGGGACTAAATTTTTTATGAATAATCGGTGGTCTCGTTTTTGAACAAGAGATACTTATTACCAGTCATTTCAATTTTTTTCAGCTTATAAATTCAGCAGCTAACCTATTGAGTTTGCATTGAATTAACGCGATAAATATTTTTGTTGACGTCAATTTGAATTTTGCTCAGCTTTTGTGTCTTACCTAGTTCAACTCACCTAGTTTAAAAGCATGGGAGGTTAAAACTTTGTCTTATAAGGCTCCCATCTCTTCATCTTACAAGTGTATTAAAAAAAAACACTTTCTCTAAAATTGTCCCTCATTCGCTCCTTAAACACTTACTACGGACTTTTCTAGAGTCAATTCTCTCTTGTGGGATATATCAGTACCTCCCTCACTCAGTCATGGACATGGTCTACCATGGTCATGGACCAGGCACACTGGTCCATGGTCTACCATGGCACACTTGAAGGCACCAATAATTGCAGCCGTCACCTCATCTTCTGGAAGAGAGTTCCAGTCATTGATAACTCTCACACTGAATGAATTTGCTGTGGCTATGGTTCTCCAGTGACCTCGCTTCTTAAGCTTCCTTGAAATAAAAAATCAAATATAACGTAGGGCGTTCATTTGTCCTCAATTATTTTTCTTTATGCGATGGCTGTGGAATGAATCACTGATCGTGTTTCTCTTAATTTTTTTATTTTACGCTGGTTTAATACAACTATTTCCGCTACCATTACATTGAGAAGCTTATACATAAATGCAATGACAGATACTTTGTATCACATTGTTCTTTTTACTCACTCATTAATATCATTCAATCCAAACAACACTTTGTTTACTTCTTCCGATTGTCTTGTATCGATTTAGAAAGAAACAAGAAACGCTTGACTGACATCTAAAAGATTGGGTAATTATTGAGATAATTTGCTGACCTAACCAACGATGTGATTAAAGCTTTGACTTGATTTCATTTAGAGGAAACGGGTTACTGTACAAAAGTAAACGCATCCCAAACCATTTCGGCCGACTATTACGCATCGTAAGCGTAAGTGCGTAACGTTTGTACCAGTTTCGAACGTGTTACGTGACGGTATAAGTTCTGTTGCATAAGGGTGGACATAAGAGTATGAAAGAACTTAAAAATTACAGACCAATTGCACTGGGTGACACCGTATGTAAGATCTTTTGTGGTATTTTGAATGAGAGAATGAAAAATTTAATTGAGGAATTAGGAGTCCTGGGAGAAGAACAGAATGGTTTTAGGCAAGATAGACGGGGGGGAGGATAATCTGTTTGTAGTGAGTGAAATAATTGAGTGAATGAAGAAGGATAACAAGAAGGTATATTTAGCATTTTTGGATGTTGAAAAGGCGTATGACAGAGTGGATCGGGTTAGGCTGTTTGAAATTTTGAGAAAAGTTGGTTTTAGCAGAAAAATAGTGAACATTGTACAGAGTCTGTATGAGAACACAAGTGCTATCTACAGGTTAGGAAATTTGGAAACAGGGCAAGTGAGGAGTGTTAGAGGAGTGAGACAGGGCTGTACTCTGTCCCCCCTGTTGTTTGGATTGTACACAGAAGAATTAGCAGTTCGACTGAGAGGGAGTGGTTTAGGACTGAAAGTTGGTAATGAGAGACTGAGCTGTTTGTTGTATGCTGATAATGTGGCTGTGGTTAGTGAATGTGGTCATGAACTACAAAGGATGCTTGACATTGTGAATGGATATAGTACAGATTTCAAGATGAACTTTGGTGCCGATAAAAGTAGGGTCATGGTTATAAATAGTGATGAGACTGATAGAGACAGACTGTAGAATATTGGAGAAATCAGAATAGGTAGAACAAAAGAATACAAATATCTAGGTTGTATGATGAGTGAAGATGGATGTACTAGAACTAAAGGTGAGAAAGTGGCTAAAGCAATGCAGTGGAGTGGACGGTTAGGTAGTGTGGCCAGATACAGAGCAAACAAGTACGAATGTGTGAGAGGAATGTGGAAGTATGTTGCTGTACCTAGTGTCATGTATGGTATGAGTGCTCTTGCTTGGAATGGAAGTGATCTTGAAAAGCTGGATGTGATACAAAATAAGGTAGGACATGTAGCATTGGGTGCTCCGAAATGGACAGCTATAGAAGCCATTAGAGGTGACCTAGGGTGGAGCCTATTTTCAGAAAGAATGATGAAAGCTGTGCTGAATTATAAGGTGAGAATTGAAAGAATGCAGAATAGCAGGTGGGTAAGGCGAATCTTTGAATGGAATCTGAGTGTAAGCTATTGGGAGAAAGTATGTTGGGGGCATGCAAGGAAACTCAGTATGCAAAAGATTATTCATGTTAGAATTGGGAGACCTGTGGATGACTGGAGTTTAATAAATGTAGAAGGTGTAGGGCCTGAATGGGACTGCAAGAGGTGGAAGAAAGAGATTGAGAGACAAACAAAAGAGTATGGATTGAATAAGTGGAAGCTTAGCATGATGCGGAAGCCTACACTTAACTGGTATATGAAAAAGAAAGCACCTAAGTTTGAGCTGTTCTATGATGGTTGTTTTGGAAGTCAACTCTTGTTTGCTGTGAGATGTAAGTCATTGAGTGTGAACAGACGTACATGGAGATGGAATGAGAATAATAACAGATTATTTTAGCAGTGTAATAGTGGAGTAGAGGAAACAATTGAGCATTTTGTGCTGGAATGTAGTAAGTATGAGCAAGAGAGAGAGAGAGTGTTTTATGAATGTGGTGTCTGAGCAGTATGGAGAGAATGAGTGGAATGCCAGATGTGCTGAAGATGATTGCGGTATGAGCTGTCTTGCTGGATTGGATCAGGAGTGTAATGCGAGCATCACTGAGGCTATGAAAGTGTTTCTTGTGTGTGCCTGGAGTAAGAGACAGTTACTGGAATGAGCCAGTCTGGTAGAATGGGCTGTAATGACCCAATGTGCCGGGGGATGGTGTTTTGACACACTGGCTGTCCCGGTGATGCCTTCCAATGGAGGCTTGTGACAAGGATCGTAGATCCTGAGTAGTTTAGTGGGCAAGTCTGGTACCAGGCGCTGAACTCTGTGTAAAAATTGTGGAGGGAATTGTAGGCCGTTACAAAGGCCCCGACACTGTCGGCCCTCAAGTTCAAGTTCATAAGATCAAATTTTGATTATAAAAACGTAGAGGCAGACACAGGCAGTAAACAGCGGCAACCGTCGTACATCTAGTTACGAAGAACGAGTGCAGCTTGATTAGGCTTAAGCTTGATAAAGCGCTTTTTAGGCTTATGTGCTGTGAAAACCTTTACCAATAATGCGCAGTCCAGTACGTTATTTCATGTGCATTGAATAGCCGTAAGATTGAGGCAGAACAATTGAAGAAAATGTTTTTAATTGTTAAAGACGTAGAAGTGAAACGAAAATTAGTTTGTCATACTGAAATTAACTCCTCAATTGTTGTGTGTGTAGCCTATCTATGATAAGCATTTATTTCATGTATAATAATTTAGTTTACTATTTTGAATGCATCTCTTACAAGCTTATTAATGCTGGACTCATTTGTTTAATTTACACTTCTTAACATACCTAGTGACCACTTGAATTGTAAGTCTGAATTTAAGGGCTAGCCCTATCTTAATTCTTCATTTGGTCAATGTATAGTTTCCCTTGGGCAGGGAAATTAAAGATGTCGGTGCTGATAATCACTAAATGAGCACATTTAAAAACCTTTTACAAGAATGACATTATGCTAGCTGATGCGTTATTTTTGAATAATTGAACTTTGAAGTTGGCCTTTGCGCCAAAGGAAGCGAGCGCGTGAAACGGAATTTAATTAATAACGGAAGCTATTACAAACGTAAAGAGGTTGGGTCGTGGGGGGAGGCACAGTTCTTCCAGTGAAAATTATAAATAAAGCTTCTAACCCACCTATTACGGTGACGACCGCAATCTTGTTGACATTGGGTCCAAAATGGCGGCGCCCATGGTGGTCGCCATCTAAGACCCGATGTAAACAAGATTGCGGTCGTCACCCTAATGGGCGGGTTAGAAGCTTTATTTATAATTTCACTAGAAGAACTGTGCCTCCCCCTCACGACCCAACCTCTTTACGTGTGTAATAGGCGGGCTAACTACCCTTATTAACTAAATTATGGTGCCGGCGCCAACTTCAAAGTTCAATTATTCAAAAATAACGCATCAACAAGCATAATGTCATTCATGTAAAAGGTTTTTAAATGTGCTCATTTAGTGATTATCAGCAATGACATCTTTAATTTCCCTGCCCAAGGGAAACTATACATTGACCCTTCATTTTAGTGAAGAGGTTTTTATTCATACGTTGTATTTTTTTAGTTCAATAATTGAAATTAAGTATTTGAAATGAAGTTGATACTCCATTTTGGCATTTTGACTTTGATTTTTTTATTAAGAATCGTTGTGTTTAGAATGTTTTAATTAAAAATGATAATCAATATGAGTATGAATTTAAATATTCTATTTCTTATCATAAGGTCCAATGGGAATATATGGTGTTGAGCTGTAGGTTAGGTATGCTTATCTTCTGGTGAAATATAAGTATGTAGGGTAATGTTTGAATGGCCGGACGGTTTGAATCATCGGTCATTCTAAGTTAATTTTCAATTTTGACGATCGATAGCGATCCAAAAGCCACCCCCCGTAAGACGCGTAGCAGATTACACCACTACAGGCCTTGCGAGTTGAGTTTTTAGATAGCTACCGAGCGCGAAATTTAAAATTAACTAAGAATGACCGACTATTCGAACCGTCCGGCCTTTCGAACATTACCCTACTACCTACTTAAATTTGGTAAATGTTGAGGACTTGACCATAATCGATTTTCCACTCTTTGATCAATAAAGATTGTTGATGAGACCAAAATAAACAAGTTTTCTTCAATGCACTTTCCGGCGGAAATAAGTATTTTAAAAGTTATGACATTAAATGAGTTACCGTAACTCCAGTGTTTGAGGCGGGGAAAAATATACCGCGCGGTCCAACGTGAAAGTAAACAGGCGTTCCCGCACGCCAACCAAGCCGACGAAGAGCAAACCCCCTATTACAAACGTAAAGAGGTTGGGTCGTGAGGGGTAGCAACAGTTCTTTTAGTGAAAATAATAAAACTAATAGAACTGTGGCTACCCCTCACGACCCAACCTCTTTAAGTTTGTAATAGGGTGATGCACACTGGAGTTCCGGTAACTCATTTAGTGCCATAACTTTTAAAATACTCATTTCCGCCGGAAAGTGCATTGAAGAAAACTTGTTTATATTTTGGTCTCATCAACAATCTTTGTTGATCAAAAAGTGGAAAATTGATTATGGTCAAGTCCTCAACATTTACCTTGAATTTTTTTGCAGACTTTTTTTCAGTTGGATACTCTTCTTTTATCTGTAGGTATGTTTATTTTTCCTACTTTTATTTGTCCTTTAAACAAACCTCTTGCAATTTTTATATCTGCACAGGATGTTGAGGCACACCCTGTGTATAGATTCCCTGTTCAGTAAATCTGAAGGATATGTCAGTTTTTGATTTTCTAAATTTTGATGCCTTAGCATAGTTAATTAGATCGAAATAAACAAGTTTTCTTCTATGCACTTTCCGTCTCAAATGAGTATTTTATTAGTTATAGCGGTAAATGACTCACCGCAACTCCAGTGTTTGAAGCGGAAAGAAATTCTTCGATCGAGTTGTATGGCAATACTGCAATGGCGTCTCGCTTCCACCGCTCTGTCATGAAAGATGAAACCAAACCTACCGCTATACCTCATTAAATACTCATTTGACGAAAAAAATGTATGGAAGAAAAGTTGTATATTTCGATGTTATTACCATGGTTCAAGCAACAAAAATTCAAAAATCGATGAGTCCCTGTTTCTTTGAGCGCATTCGTCATCAGACAAAACTAAACTTACCGCTATAAATCTTAAAATACTCATTTGAGACGGAAAGTGCATAGAAGAAAACTTGTTTATTTTGATTCAATTAATTAGGTTCAGGGACCAAAAAGTGGAAAATCGATAACTGACATATCCTTCAGATTTACCCCGTTCTCTTGATTTTATGGTAAAGAAGAATTGGTGCCCTCTTTTTGGTCAATGTGAAGTTTAATGCAATCACGGAAAATAATAATTATATTCCAAAGAATCGCTAAAGGAACCCATTTAAGGACGTTTTACATGAATGACATTCTGCTCGCTGATGCGTTATTTTCAAATTATTGAACTTTGAAGTTGGCCTTCGCACGAAAGGAAACAGGCTCGCAAAACGGAATTTAATTAATAACGGAAGCTAACCCCTATTACAAAACGTAAAGAGGTTGGGTCGTGAGGGGGAGGCACAGTTCTTCTAGTGAAAATTTTAAGTAAAGCTTCTAACGCACCCATTAGGGTGACGACCGCAATCTTGTTGACATCGGCTCTAAGATGGCGGCGCCCATGGTGGTCTGCAAACAAGTTTGCGGTCGTTACGTTAATGGGTGGGTTAGAAGCTTTATTTATAATTTTCGCTCAAAGAATTGTGTAGTGATGTACCGATGTATCGGTATCGGTATCGGCAGTATCGGCCATTTTTAGTGGTATCGGTATCGGCAAAATCCGGCCGATACTTTACCGATACTTTCCAAAAATACGTATTTTATCATTCAAATGAAGGTCATAAATCATGAAAGTAAAAGTATTTAGCCTAATAATACCCGTTGTATGTTTATTTATATATTTATTTGGTGTCCGTGTTGTGTGAGTTTGCGGTATCATGGATACCGAATTCCTCAGTGTAACATTAAAAGATGGCGTTTCCATGCATTTAAATATTTGACATTTTATCAGGATAGGTTTTGTTTGGATAGGGTAGGTTAGCTTAGATTAGGATAGGCTAGGTTAGCACAGGTTAGCTAATACTTTCAGAATTTTTTCTCGGGTCCGCCTAGCTTAACGATGACATTGTCCATGGAATCTCCGCGGGTCCTGCTACTATCTAATAATACCCTTGATTTATTTGGAGTCCGCTTCTTCCATTTTCTTTGTCACGCTCATGAGGAGAGTTATAGTGACCGTATCTGTGATACGAGTTTCACCAGTGTGCAAGAACAAAAATATTTTTCATCACGAGCGCTGTTAGGATGAATAAATTCGTTGGGCATCACATTTGGAAAATTTGTTCAAGAAAGTTAGTGAGTCCCGTAATTTTTGAAGGGCTGTGCGTACTTGTAATCAAATAAAGAGCCTATTCATACCTAGTAAATTAGATAGCTAACTTTTGAATTATAGCGTTCAATCAGGCCCGCTAACTGAATTCACTACTTTGAATTCCCGATGAGTCACTGTCATAACTGAAAGCTATGTAAAATGAATAGTTAAACCCTGTAGCTACATAAAATTTCTATACTTTTACGACTAAACCTTTATAGTTTGACCTAATGTCCATAGCTTAAAGTATGTGACAGGCTAACAAAAACCAAACCAATTTAATAAAGTTGAAGGTGCATTTGAAAGTTTTTGTGAATTTAATACAGAAATTGCCAAAAATTCTATTTTAATTTAGCTTGTAAATTGCCAAATATTACGAAGCTAATAATTTATTTTAGCTTAGCATGCATATCACCGTTCATTACGAATCTTGCATTTTTCTTCTATGTTAAGATGTCGGAACAGTTCACGAACAATCTTATAGTTCAATACATCTGAACGGGTCAGTTGATAGCTTTCATCGCAACTTGATGAATTTAAAAATGAGGAAAATTCCAATGAACTCAATCATATTTACTAGGAATACGTTTCGGAGTCCAGCTCCATCATCAGTTCGTAAAATAATAATTCATTACGACTACAATAAAAGAGAAAAAATAGTGTTGGATACAGTCATTAAAGAAAATCACGAAAACAAAAAAATCAAAACATGTTCCAGAGAAAGTAAAATCGACATGATCTACTTCCAATTTACGATGGGTAGGAACTGTCAGAATTGTTGAGGGCCAGTTTTCGTTTAAAAATAAGTAGCGACTCTGAAATTCTGAGTTCACATGTAGTTGAAGCCGAATCTAAGATTTTTAAGTCCGCAGAGGGTATCAGTTCGTTGCATTTTACTGCTTGATTACGTACGTATTGTGCGAATTCATTCCCCGTGCGGAAGCTTCAACCCCGATGTTCGGCCATTCTGATATAAAAATTTTGTGCCGTAATGCCGACGTTTGATGATGTGCACTGCACACAACTGTAAGAATAAATCAGAAAGGCTCTTTCTCCATCAAAAGCGTATCCTTGTACCGGAATTGTATAATTTTATGGTTGCTTCATTTTTCCGGTACATGGATACGCTTCCGATGGAGATGCGAACCTCGATCTCTGATTTATTTTTTACAGTTATACAATTGTGTGCAGTGCACATCATCGTACGTCGGCATGACGTCACAAAATTTTTATAACAGAATGGTCGAACATTGGGGTCGAAGCTTCCGCGCGGGGAACTAATTAGCTTACCCCTCACACTCCGCAGTAGGTAATCACGCAGTAAAATGCAACTAAATCTTAGATTCGGCTTCAACTGCATGTGGCCTCAGAATTTTAGAGTCGCAACATATTTTTAAACGAAAACCGGCCCTCAACAATTCTGATAGTTCCTACCCATAACAAATTGTAACTAAATAGTAATCTTGTCGATTTTAGTTTTTCTGGGACATGTTTTAATTTAATTTTTATTTTCTTGATTTCCTTTAATGACTGTATCCAACATTTTGCTTTAACTTTTATTGCAGACATGATGATTTGTAAATTTACAAACTGATGATGGATCTGGACTCCGAAACGTATTCCTAATAAATTTGATCAATTTCCTTGAAATTGTCGTTTTTAAATTCTTCATCTTATAGATGTTTGCGTGTTTGCGGATATTTTCGGTTTCGGGGCTTACCGAATTTTAATATTTTCTTTCGCCGAAGTATGTTCTCATATTTGGTGTGAATAATACGAAAATGACAATCCTTTTTTGAAGAAACTATTGTTTTGGTCCACTTTTGGAGCCAGTTGCTATTATAGCTAGTCTACATTACGTTGCAATACGATTAGAAACACATATGTATTGAATGGATTTCATTTTGTTGTTTTTCTCAACAATATAGTCAACATAGCAAGAGCATTTTATTTTTCACAATCGGAAACTTTTTTGTCAATATGTTTATATTATTAGATATATAAGGAAATAATTTTATTATAACTCCCATGTAGGAGTTATAATGGTTTTATTTTGATACAAGTGTGCACGGCCCGCCAAAACTGGGATTCAATACTTTTCATGAACGAATTTTCAAGATGTAGATGACAAACAAATACAGTATATCCATCCTAACAGTACCCGTGATGAAAAATATTTTTTGCACTGTTGAAACTCGTATCCCAGATACGGCCATTATAACTATCCTTATGAGCGTGAGTGACAGAGAAATGAAAGAAACAGACACCAAACAAACAAACCAAGGGCAAGGGTATTGTTAGGTAGCAGCATGACCCATGGAAATGCCGAGGACAATGTCATCGTTAAGCTAGATGGACCCATGGAAAAATTCCGTCAACATTATCTAACTTATGCTATCCTAATTCCATGTCGTGACTCGCACCGCCGCAAAGCACGTTCACAACGCGAAGGCCTAGCGATCGTCATTTCATGGTAGCAACTGCGGTTCTTGTAGACCCTACACCACTAATGCGTTTTCCACTGTTGCCAATACGTAGAACGGAAAGTCGGGTAGGTTTAAAATGTTTATGCCGAACACATATGCACAAGAACACACAAAGCTCTCTTGACTCGGAGTTCCCCTCCGGTGACAAATCACCATTACTCAAAAATGATAACTTCGGGCACAGCTATTCACCAAATTACTATATTTAATTTAATGTCTTTTAATTATTCAATATGGCCTGAAAGATGCACAAAATCGACATGATTAGGAAAATGCGCAAATTACGGCGATCACAACAACCTATCCAATACTACTAACCTATCCTGATAAAATTTCAAACATATCATTGCATGTACAGACGATCTTTCAATATTACACTGAGGAATTCGGTCTCCATGATACCGCAAACTCAGACATCCTATGTTTCTTAAGAAGCGGACACCAAACTAATACATAAACTAACATACAACGGGTATTATTAGGTTAGATGATTGTAAAAGAATCGGTATCGGTAGTAGTATCAGTCAATGTATCGGTATTTTCAGGTATCGGAGTATCGGTATCGGCCAAAAAAATGGGTATCGGTATCGGCCAAAAAAATGGTATCGGTACATCACTAGAATTGTGCTTCCCCCTCACGACCCAACCTCTTTACGTTTGTAATTAGGGGTTAACTTCCGTTTTTAATTAAATTTTGCTCGCTTCCTTTGGCGCGGGAAGGCCAACTTCAAAGTTCAATAATTCAAAAATAAAGCTCAGCGAGCAAAATGTCGTTCATGTAAAACGTTCTTGAATGGGTTCCTTTAGTGATTGTTTGGAATATAATTATTAATTTCCGTGATTGCATTAAACTTCACATTGACCCTCTTTTTTTTTTTGAAGAACACTTTTTTGTTGGTGAGGGAGACCTATTTCTTAATTTATAATCAATAATACTCATCATATAGAAAATTTGCAGATAAAAAATGTTGAAAATTTTTGGGTCAATATTGAATTTACCTTGTCAATGATTTTGAATATTTTGTTTCCATATTTATACAATTGGAGACATTTAGGTTTTACATGAATGTTATTTTACTTGGAAATGCTTACTTTTTGAGATATTTAACCTTAAAATAATAGTAACGTCAAATATGAAATAGAACAAACGGACACTTAAATGAGCTGAAATACGGTATTAACGTAACAATGGATGAGGTTAGGTTAGTTAAATAAACTAACCTAACCTAAGAAAACCTAAAATAACTCAACTTAGCCATACTGAGACTGATGTTATCCACCAAAAAACTTGGTACGTGTTCTGCATCCACCATTTGCCCGACGAGCCATGTCTAAACAGCGGCTAGTGCTGTTCTTACCTGAACGTTATTTATGCTATATCTTGAAAACTAAGCATTTTTGAGCACTAGATCATTCGTGTAAACATCTTAAAATGTCCAATTATCCAAGTAGTAAAACCAAAAAATATTTTCAAAATCATTGATATGCTAAATTCAATATTGACCAATTCTTGTATTAATATACTTGCTTAGCATTTACTGAGTTAATAATGGCTTTTAAGGTGAATGTTGAGGTGTTGACCATAATTGATTTTCTACTTTTGGATGCCTAAATATTGTTAATGAGATCAAAATAATCAAGTTTTCTTCAATGCACTTTCCATCGCAAATGAGTATTTTACAAATTATAGCGGTAAATGAGTTACCGGAACTTCAGTGTTTGAGGCGGGGAAAAATAAATAAGGGAAGCAAACCCCCTATTACAAACGTAAAGAGGTTGGGTCGTGAGGGGTAGCCACAGTTCTTTTAGTGAAAATTCATTTTCAGTAATTCATTCGTATAACTCGTTCAATTGTCACGAAACTTATGGCACAGTGTTGGCCACGGCGCTGATCAGGCGCCTCCACTGTGTTAGTTCGAATGGAGGACTCGAAACCTCCTTAGTAAGAGAGGAAAGATGAAAATACAGAACGGAAAACACAGGAAGAGGAAATGGTAGAACAGTTGGAAAAATAGAGAAAGTAACTACTGATCTCACCCACACCAATACCCCAGTTCAACATGGGAAATGAAACACTCGGTTAATGGTACATTATTGATTACTTTATTTCAAGTTAACTAATGAACACGTGATTAGCATGAGGCATTCTCGGCAAGCAAAGAAATTTGCAACACACAATATTAGCGAAAGTTACTGGTGCGCGCACCTTGTAACGCCAACACAACACCCTAGCAAGAAACATATCCTACACAATCCTGGGCGATCGCAGCGCGCGCGAAAAAAAAGTCACCTATGGCCTATTTTCCCATGGTTCCTCTTAACCATGCAGTTCCAAGCATGACGATGGAATAACCCGAGCTCTTCCTAAGTTTCTTGTATCCTGCCAATCTGCTACGTTCCTTTCTTGTGTGACTTTCCTTACAGCGTGCAGAATTTGCGGTAGGTCATGACGCTCCAGCTTGGTGAGCGCCATTTGGTCAGGTTGCTCTGCAACCCGGAGTTGCTTAGCCCACATCGTTGAAAACTCCAAGCCGCTCCACACTCAAACACCCGACCCCTCCTGGGAACAAGGAGCACATTGAGTGACTAGTTTACTTTAAGTCTTTATTCCCTGTGATGCACCTATTTCACATTGATTGAACTAATTTTTACTCCCCTTTAATCTCAAAAACAATCATAAAATATTCATTTTCCCTCTGAGAATAATTGGATTATTTTACCCCGCTTCACATAAAAAATCACAAAGCACTATGTTTCGGAATAAGTTACATGACAACCATCAAGCCTGCACTTCAATAATAAAAAACACTAATATATTTGATTTCCCTATGAGAAATAATCACATCCTAGAACTTCTACCCAAATCTCAAGTGAAACTCTAAACACTCCCTGTTTGAGAACATGCTAAAAGTGAAAACCCAAAGAACTAATGTTGCATTAAACTGCTGACGTTACTCGATATTATGACTTCCTTCACTTTTCTAGCAGATAACAAAGAATAATATCTCACCTCCCCATTGAAGAACTCGTATCCCTACATCCTGCACTGAGTCAGTAAATTGGCGAAATAGACCGGCTCGCAAACTCCCTGCGTATTTATGGTCCCCTCGAACAAGGGACGCGCATCGGCTAAGCGGAATGCGCGCGAAAATCCTCGCCCTGTAATTGGTTCATTCTTAAGCGTCACCTCACTATACTGACGTGTCCCTTACTTCACAATATTGCTACGCATATATCTCTAAAATAAACCCAGAAAACTTTTGATTTCCTGACACATAGGCACTTAAATTTCAAACCCACTATTTCCTGTGCTATGTATTTAAGTTGCCCTCGTCTTATTCTGTGTGCAGTTTAGCGCACTAGCTTTTCAATCCAGCCTCTACCCCCTATACATACTCCTCCTTGCTCCTGATGTACGTACGTACGTCACACCTTCCTATGCCTCTCGGTATGCCCAGCGTCGACCTGCCGGTTGTCGCGCCTATCCTCTCTACGTATATATATAACTTTTGTTGAATATATCGTTACACAATAATTATTTCCGACGGAAAGTGCATAGAAGAAAAGTTGTTCATTTACATATAATTATCTATGTTTAGGCACCCAAAAGTTACAAATCAATTATGATCAACTCCTCAACATTTTCCAATTTTAATTCTGTCTTAAAATGACAGTTAATGTTAAGGAAATGCAACTAATCAATTTTAAAAATTTTGTTGTCTGTATCATTGTAATTACATCAAAATAAACAACTTTTTATCTATGCACTTTTTGGGGCAAATGAGTATTTAAGGGGGCCCTCTACCCAAAAAAAAATTGTCATTTATGGAGGGATTTCTCTGAAACTTTCATAGTAGGAGTGCAATGCTGCAAATATCATTTCATTATTGATATGTTTTTTTTGTATCTGCACTTTTTTTCTTTTTTTCAAAAAAACCCAAAAAAAGTTTTTTCCAAATCTATCTTCTCCTACAATTTTGAAGTTACAGAACCAAAAATTCGTTTTTATGTAGCTTATATACCCATATATCCATAAGCAATGTGGAATTTTGATAAATTTATTTTCGGAATTTTAGGAATTTTTTTTTTTTTAAATGTGACTTTTTTCTTTTTTTTCTTCCATGTTGTGTAATTTTCAAAACAATGATTGTTTAGAATTTTTGTATTGCTCATGGATTTAGCTCGCTAAGCCCTATCGAATGGTATATACCATATTCATGTAACCCTAAAATTGTGGAAGAAGATAGATTTGAAAGAGCCAATTAGCAAGTTTCCAGAAAACGTGTTTTTCTACAAGAAAAAAATTATGTTTCTTCCCATTTTTCTAACTAGGTGTTTTATACAATAAACTCTTGAGCTTTTGTAGTGCGTTTTGAGCACTTTTGATTCATATATTTGACATTGTTGTAGCTTTTGAATTCTGGGAGAAAATCTACATCAAAAGACAATAAGTGTAAGTGTTCATAACCCCCTAAACACCCTCATAACCCCTCCCCCCCCCCCAAAAAAAAATTTTTTACCGAAATTCGTAGTTTTTCAAGTGATCTCCTCTGCTTTGTAGCTCTTTTCAAGCCCTTTTGATTGATGTGCTTGCTATAGCCTTAGCTATGATACTGCGGCTGTCATCGAGCTATGAATGAAAGCGTGTGTAAACCAAAGTTAACTGAACAGCTGGAATCCTAAAATTGTCTAAAATTATTAGTCAGCATTAGAATGTTTTGTTTGAATATGAAAGCACTTTGAGTAGCCCGTGAACAAACTCTATTGCCATTGCCGCAAAGAAACACACCCAATTGACCTTCAGTAGGGGTCACTCTGCATCAAGATCATGCCACCCCCTCCCTCTCCCCCCTCTGGGGGGGCCGTACTAATCGGAGTAGACGCAAGCAAGTAGTACCAATGGAAGCACAAGAAAATCCTTTATGAGATGCATTTAATAACAGAAAAACAGCCCCTTTTCAAATTTCCACGTAGCAAGTACCCAACGAGTTATAGCGATAAATTACTTAGCGCAACTCTAGTGTTTGAAGCGGCAAGTAATTCGTTGAGCACATCGTATGGCAACACTGCAATGGACTCTCCCTTCCAACGCGCTTGAATGGTTGCGTGCTTTCCCGCCATCTAAGACAAAAATGATCATACTGCTATAATTTGTTATTTTTTTGGTGATAATTTCTATTGTGTTAACTAAAAGATCCTAGAAGTAGGTTCAGGCTCTGCGGGGTTGACTAATAATAAATTACAAAGTACCCAAACGTACTTTAACAGTTCAATCGTGCAACAACTAAACCTACCGCTCTAGATCGTAAAATACTCATTTGCTGCAAAAAGTGCATAGAAAAAAGTAGTTAATTTTGATGTTATTACCATGATTCAAGCAACGAAAATTCAAAAGTCGATTAGAAGCTGTTTATTTGAGCGCATTTGTCATCTAACACAAAAATTAAGATCATCCCATTCCCCTGTCGGTCCGGGGGTCATTTCTCATGTTTTTGTTAGAAAAGGACCCTTAGTTGGTGGACTATTCGGCCCTAAAATTTTATGGCACTACGGACAATAATTCCTCCCCCCCCTGGGGGGAGGGGCTGGGCCCAATATTTTTCATTTTTTCCCTATTTTGACCCTCATATAAAAAGAGAACAAATAGGAAATGGAAAAAAATCCTAATTTGAGTTTGTTAGAAATGTTCCAAGGATTCTAAAACTGTCTCTGTTTTTGTTCTAGCATCAAAACTGAAGGAGAAGTCCCAATTTGAAATATCAATATCAGTGAAATATCAATACTTAAAAAACCAATATGTCAAATTTTTGCAAAATCTAAGGCCTGAATCAAAAAAATGAATGGAATCAATTGTGTTTCTTTCCAAAGGTTATATATCATAGTCAAATTTCATAAGAATCAGACTGAAAAAAATAAATTTCAAATATGAAAATTTTTTTTTCATTTAGGAAATCACAATTTACAGTGTAAATATGAAGTTATGTATGGAACTTATCGAAATAAAAATTAAAACTGCATTCAATTACGTAAATTGTTCATTATATCACACTTCTACAAAAAATTTCGTTTATTTACTAATACCCAACACTTCTAACTTTCAGCATTCAAAATGGGACTAGTCCTCAAGTTTTGGTGCTAGAACAGATCTAAAGACAGCTTTAGAATCCTTGAAACATTTCTAACAAACTCACATTTGCTTTTTTTTTAATTCAAATTCTTTGATAAAATATATAGCTCTAAATCTAAAAAATTGTTGCTGATTTTTGAAATTTCAAAAAAATTTGAAAAAAATAGAAAAAATTTGAATTTGAAATGAAGCCGAATGTGAGTTTGTTAGAAATGTTTCAAGGATTCTAAAACTGTCTTTGGTTTCATTCTAGTATCAAAACTCGAGGATGAGTCCCATTTTGAATTATCAATAAAAATATACAAAAAACTCATCATCAAAGAAACTAAGGCCTTAATCAAAAAAATGACACGAGTAAAAAAGGTTTACTTTCACAAAATACATATACTGGCCAATTTTCAAACGAATCGGCCAAAAAAGTTTTCCAGCTTGGATGATCTCGTTAACATACCGCTATAACTCATTAAATACTCATTTGCCCAAAAAAGTTTACGAAGAAAAGTTGCTTATTTTGATATAATTACCATGATACAGGCAACAAAATTACGAAAATCGATGAGTTGCGTCTCCTTAACATTTACCAAAATTATCGTCGTACAAGGCTTTGTAAATGGAATAGGACATAGAAGTGTGAATGTCAGTATATATGTGAAGTATAAATTGGCAGATATTGACTATAAGAGAGACTGGTTGGTGGGATATTTGGGCAAATTGCTTGCAAACAAAATCTGCTTTTGAGATTGGTAAACTGTAATGAATGAAAGTATTTACACCAATTTTTTTAAACAACCAATTCTGAAAATATGCTTAAATATAGGGACAGTTAGGTGATGCAGGGTGGATATAGTTTGCTACAATAATTGTAGGCTTCTATCGTAGTTCTAAATTCTTCACGTATCAGATATTATAAAGCTATCAAAAAGTCTTTCTTGCTTCTGGAATCCTCATTTGAGGCCCATATCAATGAAAAAAGACAATGTAAATACGGCTTTAAAGATGAACTAAAAATTTATACTTATTGTCCTTGTATGTAGAATTATTTTTAAAAATAATTTATTGCAAAAATTTAACATAATCAAGCTATTGATCTACTTGCCTACAATGAATTTATGAGTTTATTTCTTTACTTCTAGGGACTTTTCCTGCTGAGGGATGCAACTACAGTATTGTATCTATTGGAATTAATGTTTTGAGAGAGAAGATGTGAAATCCCAAATTGAAGTTAAGGTAGACCTTCATTTTATTAAAATAGAAAATTTTTAAATTTTATATAATAGACCATTGGATCAGCTTTCTTTGCTTCATTAAGGTGCTGATTCTTAGCATCTGTTATTATATTTTTTGAATTTTATCTTGTATAAATTTCATCTTTACTTCTTTGTAAACAAACTACACATGATTCTATGTACATCTCTGTACATGGTACCTTGTGTGCAAACATACCATGTGACTATGTTCATAGGTTCCCTGTTCTTTTAACTCTATATTATGTGGGGCCTTCATTTTTCTTCCTTTTGGAACTCCATTGTTATGGTTAGGGAGGCTTGTCTCTTCTTATGAATTTTAATGATTTCAGATTTTCAGGAGTGACCTGTAGAAAAGATCTGGGTTTCATTTAATTCTTTTACTCGTACAATATTTATAGAAGGTAAGGTTTTCATTCCCCCTCAGGGAGATACAAATGTTGTATCTATGGGAATTAGCGCTCCCAGGAGGACTATGTGAGGGCCCGAGCTAAAGGTTAGGTAGGCTTCCTTTTTGTTGAAATGGAATAGGATTTTGTTTTGTTACGGACCATCTTTTTTTTGGTTCGCTGCTGTCCTGTTTTTCAGCGCCTACTACTCTCTTCTTCAACTTTTTCTTGTTTCATAAAATTCTTTCTTAGCTTACTGTTTCTGTGCACCTCGTGCATAGATTCCGCATTCCCTCAACTCCATACTAAATGGTGCCTTCCTCCTTCCTCTCTTGGAACATCTTTGTCGTGGTTAAGGGAGGCTAATACTTTCTTAGATAATAATAATAAGTTTTTCATTCTCTATGAGCTAGGCTGCAACAAAACAGTATGAGTCAAGCACTAAAGGCAAACATTTTTACTGTACTGTATGTATAGCAAGAGCTTAGTTGAGCTGTATGTCTCAGTACTGTCAGAGTTCTTGCAGTTATAACATAGAAACTCCTGCATCTTGCTGCCATTTGCAAGAGTGGTATTTTCTATTCTGATGGAAAGGTATCCATTTACGACCATATGCTGCATGCATTTTTATTTCTATGTTCAAGATTAGTGATGTAGAACTAAGAAATTTAAAGGTATCATTTTTAAACCATTCATGTTTTTTTTACTACAAAGATGAGTATTTTCTCAGATTTTGTAAACAAGAAAAATTCAGATAACATAAACTCACTTGAATGACTCTTCAAATATGCATTTAGTATATCCACATTCACACTAGAAATTTTCATATTTATATTGACAAACATTTTGAATAAGTTACAGCTAAGGTTCTCAGGCACCACAATTTTAACATATGCTAGCTGACCATAACTAAACATAATTTTTTAGCTTACCTTGTCTCTGAGCTTATTTTATGTGAAATTTTTCTCATGTACTCTGACTTCACTGAAGTAAAAAAATTGATTATCTTTTCAAAATTCAGGTTTAAGCCTGAGATCAACTTGAGTTAGAAATCCATTTCAAACAGTTCTTGAAAAATAGAACAATTTCTGCTCAAATATGAAAAAAGTGATAGCCTCTGTGCATACATGCACCAAATCATGTTGTAGAAATAGGCCATGAAAAAGATAAAATTATGAATGACTTATTTGGGCTCAAATTCATCAATGTTCTGATGCTATTTTATTACTGTAAAGGATGTTTAAACAGCACCAGATATCTCTGCTAGAAATAATGAGCTTTCTACTGTCAGTAACCAACGAACCCTTTGCCTCAACTAAATGACATAACTCAACTAAATGACATAAAATATAAAGTAGTAATGGAAAGAAAAACTGGAAGGCTTGAAGTTTTGGTTAAATTAGTGCCAAAGTAAAAGAAGTGCATTTGAAATAAAATACAGTCAAACCTCGCTTCTCGAACATAATTCATTCCGAAAGCCTGTTCAAAACCGAATTGTTCGAGAACCGAATCAAGTTTTTCCCATCTATATACTTAATAGCAAAACTCAAAATTTGTGCGAGTCCGTTTGGAAAATTGGCTGAGTCTACATGGTCGAGTGAGGTATTAAATTGGAGCCACTGGTGTCTATATTTGCAGAAAACTATTTATTTAAATTTTTTTTAATTTTTTTTTATTTCGATTTTTTTTCTTCTTTATTTCTTTATTTTTTGATTATTTACTTTTTTTTTCAATTTTTATTTATTTTTTATTTATGTATTTTTTTTTTCCATTTTATTTTTTATATTTTTTTTTATTTTTTTTATTTTTTTTATTTTTTATTTTTTTTATTTTTCTTATTTTTTATTTTTATTTTATTTTTTTTAATTTTTTTATTTTTAGGCAAGTCGAACAACCCGATCCTCCGGTAACCGGCTAGTTACAATTAATGTATAAGAGATTAATTCATTCTCAAGTACCAGATGATCTTGATAAATTTCCAAAGCTTTCTCACAAATAAGTGATTCACTGATACTGTCTCCTAGCAACTCTCACGTATATAGATAAGCAATAACTTTTCAACTTCCTCGATGATATGTGGTCTTTGTTTAGTAATAACAGTTACTCCCTTTGCAACATTAGCTGCCTTGATTACCTCTTTATTCTTTAAAATTGCTGATATTGTGGACTTAGCCACACCGAACTGTGTTCAAAGATCAGATAAACGTACGCCACTTTCATATTTTGCAATGATTTCTTTCTTCACTTCTATTGTTCATTTCACAACTTTCCTTTTTCCTTAATCACTTTCAACTTTAGCTTTCTTCAGAGCCATGACTGAGAGCTAATCAAGAAAAGATAATGAGAAGAAGAGAACTGCAGAAGGAATGTTTACAGCCCAGCGGTCGGTCGGTACGAGACTGTTTGTTTACTAACAACCGGTAACAAGGCAGTTGACTCTCAAAATTTCTGTTCAAAAACCGAATTGTTTGAACTCCGAGACGTTTGAGAACTGAGCTTTGACTGTATTGCCATTTCTGTTTACTCCAAAATATGTAATTATGACCTGTTAGCTGAGGACAATATAGTTAAATGGCCAAAAAATAAGATATAATAAAAATGAAAACTGTGAATCAGAAGTTAAAAGAATAGTAGAATAAGTGAAGAGATTACTTCAGCTGTAAAGCTATTTAGGGATTGATAGAATTGGTTTCATTGTAATGTCATTTTACTCATTTGACATGCGACCATAACTGAATGAGGTTTCAACAAATTTTTCATTATTTTGTTTACAAAGATATCTGAAGTAATTTTTTTATTCAAGCGTGTCTCTGATAACTGTACTATTTTATAGTCTTTGTCAGTAATAATTCAATGTCCATCTCTATTTCAGCAAGACAGACATGGCATATCTAGAAGATCCTCCAGGAGTTAATAAATATGTTCAACATCCTAGTGATATTATGCCCCCAAGTGTGTCTCCCAATATTTGTCCTTTCAAAAGTTTGGACTGGGGGAAAAACAATCTGAGCAAACATGCCTTACTGAGATGCAAAAAGTAAGTAGCATAGCTAATTCATGTAAGTTTATTACATTTTCTCTTATTGAGTTTGGATGCCATAGGTATTTCTGGTATGGAAAGTAGCATAATCTTTTGTACTCTCTGTTCCAATTTACACATCAAAGAAAATATTGCTTCTCATTTTTTATGAGCTTTGATTTGCCTTGGGGAAGATGCGGGTCTCCTGAGCTCAAGTTTATGTAGGCATTCTTTTTGTTGAAATAGCATTGGTTTTTGTTTCAAAACAGATCATTTTTTCTTGGTTTAGTGCTGTCCTTTTTAACTGAACCTGTAACTATTTTTTACCTTTCAACTTGTTCTTGTTTCATGAAGTTCTTTTTTTTATCTCTCAGCTTCTATGTTCAGAAATTGGAGACCAACTTTGTGCATAGTTTTCTTATTTCCTGAGTTCCATTTTAATTAGTGCCTTTGTCTTTCTTCTCATAGGGACACCATTGTTGTGCTTATGGAGGTCCAAACCAATACATAACCCCATCTTTGAGCTTATATATCTTTTCTCAGGTGTATAAAATAGTGGAGCATTGGTTTATGACAATTTACTTTTATTAAAAGTAATATGGCAGGATTTCTAAGTATTCAAGCAGCTATTTATCAGCTTGTGGCACATCAATTTCTACTAAATTGTTACTAGCTAATCTTCTGTTATGGCACTAGCTACCTGGTTATGAGATAGTGAAACAAGTATATAATTGATTGATATTTGTGAGTTCCCTCTGGGGGATAGAACTATTGTATCTATGTGAATTAGCACTCCCAGAGGAAAATTTGAGGGCCCAAGCTGAGAGTTAGCCAGGCTTTTTTGGTTTAAATAAATTTTTTTATGTTAAGGACCACTTTTTTTCAGTTCACTATTGTCCTGTTTTTCAGCACCTCTGACTTTCTTCTTCAACTTCTATCTTATTTCATGAACTTTTTTCTCAACTTAACTGTTTCTATGCTCCTTCTGCATAGATTCCTCATTTTCTTATCTCCATACTAAATGGCGCCTTCCTCCTTCCTTTCTTTGATATGCTCTTTTTGTAGTGGATAGGGAGACATAAACTAACTTATAATCTAACCTTATCTGATATATGTGAGTAAAAGAAATTTACTCTTGAAAAGCATGGTTATCTGATGAGGAATCATCCTAGAAAGTTATTAAAGTAATTTGATATGTTTTGGCTCTTTTTGCTCTCTGCTTGTGTTTGGCTGCATCTAATTCATACTGTATTGCTTTTTAAATGTGCTTGTGCTGGTTGAAAGCATTTCTGAGAATTGGAAATTTCAAAGAAATTGCTGATATTTCATTTACAATATTTTTTTTATGATGTAATGCATTTATTCAATAATAATTCAGTTCTTTTGCATTCAATTTATTATGAATTATAAAGCTTTTGACTTCTTTACTTGAACTGTAAAGTGAATGCCATGCTTTGAGACTTCTCATTTTTTTGTTGCATTTTTGCAAACCCATTTACATTTATTGATAAATTGCCATTCTTGTCATTATCTTCAATGGACTGGATGTTAGAGTTGGCAAAGAATTTTGCAGTTGTAATATTTCTGCTATCATGATTTGTAGTTCAATACATATTGAGGAAGACTAGAACTTCATGGCAAGGAATTGTTCTGATTTTTAGTTTGAGTCCTTGGTATATACATTTCAAGAATTCATTTCTCAGAGGAGTAGCAATGTTGTTTTTGAAATTACAATGGTTATAAAACAAACATGACAGGAAATAGATCAGAAGTATTATAATACTTCTAAATGCAAGGTAATAGTAACGCAGTGATGTTTTGCAAATTGCGAGTTTTAATAGAGTGATAACGTAAAGCTACAAATAAATGTTCTTAAGATCTATGCTGGTAACCTATTTCCTTTGCTTTGAGAAAAAGGTTTTGGTTCCTATTAGATTACTATACTAATATGTTGTATGATTATTCTAATTAAAGTTTTATTTTCAGGGAAATCAACACAATTGCAAAGCAGCCGTCTCCTGATATCTACTTCCTCAATGATGAGGAGCAGATCAATTGCTTCAAGGTGCTTGTCATTGGGCCAGAAAATACCCCTTATGAAGGTGGATTTTTCCATTTTTTTGCAAGGTAAGATGAAGTGAAGTAAAAAATGCCCAGTAAATATGTAGCTCCAGTTTAGTGTGTGAATGAAGAATATATGGAGAAAATACTAAATGTACACCTGACTAGTACATGACTTTCTTCAGCCCATACTAATTTATTGATCTGGGTAATTATCAACGAATTGGAAATTGAGTTCTTCTTGCAGTGTAGCCAATTGATACAGCCTTTGTCACAACTGCAATTTACTGTTCTCTTATTTGACTTGCTAAATGTGATGGCAGGAACATATACATAACAATTTTGATGCTGCAATGCCCAAAAAAGTACAGAAACTCATAAAAATGTTTCAGCAATCATAGAGTGTTTAATACTAGTCACATGGCCATAGAAATAGTGCAGTATGGCCTTTTGTTGGAAATGATATGCATGTTCTACACAAAAAAATACTCTCAAATGTTGTTCTTCCACAGAGAGGTGTAAATTGATAGGACTTAGTATTAAGACCAGCATATTGATAGTATTCTGTATCAAGATCACCAAATTGATAGTATTCTGTATCAAGATCACCAAATTGATAGTATTCTGTATCAAGATCACCAAATTGATAGTATTCTGTATCAAGATCACCAAATTGATAGTATTCTGTATCAAGATCACCAAATTGATAGTATTCTGTTTACAGACAACTAAATTGATAGTATTTTGTTTACAGACAACTAAATTGATAGTATTCTGTATCAAGATCACTAAATTGATTGTATTCTGTATCAAGATCACTAAATTGATTGTATTCTGTATCAAGATCACTAAATTGATAGTATTCTGAATCCAGACAACCAAATTCATAATATTTTGTATAAAGACCTTCACATTTGTCATTCTGAATAAAGACCACCCAGTTAATTGTAGTAGCCTTGTACACAAACAATCCAAGGTTATCAGGTTTGGTGAGGGATTCTGCATTTATTTAATCAATAGCTTTGCTTTTGCAAAAAAAGGAATGAATATCTCTTGTAAGACAATTAAATTCCTAACAAGCAGTCTAATGGTATTGATTTTACATGGCAATTAAATGCATGCTTTACAGTATGCATGGAAAACTTGAGCGGTTGGACCATATAAGTGCATTTTATGAGTGCTGAAGTTTTTTTGTGTTCACATCCATATCACTGGGAATATGACTGTAATCGTACATTGAGCAATGTATGAGACTTGGACCACCAACGCAAGAAAGTAACAAACGTCAGTGCTCTCTGAGCTTTGCAAATGAAAGGGTCTCTGTTTGCCTTGCTCTGCTTCTTTCGCAATTTCTACTTGAATTCATTTATTTTTATTTTTTTCATTAAATCATCTAATATGCCTGGGAAGTTTTTGTCCGATGTCAAAAAAGCTTAAATTTTGACAATGATGAAGGAAAATGTCCCTTTTGTCGAAATTGCGAGAAGCACGCAACATGGTTTGGCTACCATCAGGAGACTGGAATCAGCAGCCCTTGCTCAGCCTAGTGTGGCAATCCCCAAAAAGAAACCTATCACAGGTCAGCCAAAAAAGACTTTTAAAGCTGCTGATACTCTGATGAGGAGAGAACTTCTCAAGAACCCACGACTGAGTGTATCAGAGCTAAAAAAAAAAGCTCACCCTAGGTTACTCGGTGAGGTTTCATTGAGAACTATCCAAGAATGCCTTCTGAAAGATCGTAAGATGCCCTGCCGTTTGCCTGCAAAGAAAAACCTCCTGACGCCCCCAATGAAAAGGCTCTACTTGAATTTGCTGGGCAATATAAAGATTGGGGACCCAGAGAACTGGTCAAAAGTGATGTGGAGCAGTTAATCCACATTTAGATGCCTTACGGTTTTTCAGGGATACACAAGAAGGCCAGTAGGGGCAAACAGGTACTACCCCAGGTTCATTGAAAAGATGGGGATGTTTTTAGCACTTTGATGGCCAGGAGAGAGAGGGGGGGGGGGGGAAGCCAATTTTCCCACCCGAAAAATGTGACAATGAATGCTGACCGCTGTTTGGGTGTTCGTAGAGATCATCTACTTAATTTCTATGAATTTCATCAGTGTCAACATTTCATGCACAACTCTGCCTTTTGCCATACGGCAGAAAAAGTGAAAAAATTTCACAAGGACCGCCAAATCGATTTGAGCAAATAATGGCCTGGAAATTCACCAGACCTCAACCCCATCAAAAATTGCTGGTCCTACATCAAAAGGAAGCTTCAAGACGCCGATACCTCTTCATTACCTCACCTGAAAGAGGCCATCAAAAAAATGGGAATTTCAGACATAGACCCAAATTATTTCAAAAAGCTTCAATGCCAAATCGCTTAAATAACGTTCTGAAAGCTAAAGGAAGGCCTAACAAATTCTGAAAATAAATTTTTGTTATTAAATGATAAATATATTCTTAATTTCTATGAGTTTTTATTTATTTCCTTTGCTTGCTTTTTAAGGCAGCCACTCAAGCTTTTCCGTGCGTGGTGTATACTCTCGGTACATGTGGCTAAATTGTTGGAAGACTACATTAGCCTCATCAATTTATGTACGATTTATTTTTCTTCATTTTATTTTTCAATAGCAGGTAATTTTTTCCAGGTGTACTAAAATTAAAAAATTTTTAGGAAGAAATCAATTAATAGTAAATAGGAATTGAATATGTCGTTAAAGTGGATAGTTACTCAATTTGTTGAATTAGGGACTGTAATGACAAACAAAAAACAAAACCGTTTATTTCCAAGTTGTCACATGAGATACATATGCCAACATATTGGCTTTTAAAAGTTCCTTAATATAAGACGTCCTAAAACAAAAGATCCATACGAGGAGTATTAATTGACAAACCATCCGAGGTGTAAAAATAGATAAGCCATACGAGGCATAATAATCGACAAACTATATGAGGTGTGCTAATAGATAAACTATCAGAGGTGTACAAATAGATAGACCATACGAGGCATATTAATAGACATAATATACGAGGCGTACTATAATAGACAAACCACACGTGGTGTGCTAATAGTCTAACAAAGTTCCATATGAGGAATACTAATTGACAAACCATACGAGGTGTACAAATAGATAAGCCGTACGAGGCATAATAATGGACAAACTATACGAGATGTATTATTAGACAATACTATACGAGGCGTACTAATAGACAAACCATACGGGTCGTGCTAATAGTTTACCTCTGTCAAGGGTAGTTGAATGAGAAATGAAAAATATTATCTCTTGGATATTTTATATTCCAAGAGATTCCGGTACAGCGCTTCTTGCCTTTTTCCTACTTCGATAATTTCAACTAAGAACTTGGCAGTTTCGAAGAATTCTTTAGTATTTTTCGAATTATTTATAAGATCATCGAAGTAGGAAAAATACAAAAAAAACGCTACACCGTACTAGATTGAAACAACACCGTAAATGACAATCAAGTATTAAGAAAAAGATAGTCTCGAAATAATTTGTAAAGAACATCGCGCAACACAGCACGCACATCTAGGAATGCGTAAACAAACTTACACTCAAAATTGAAATGCATGGCTTGTTCGGCATACAAATATAGAGATAATTTTTGCACGAGTGCTTTATTTCCTTTGTCTGTTTATACTTTTTAATTTCTTCTGTTCACAGAAATGCCCTTCGGGGTCGTGATAGATCGATTTATAAATCATTAAGCAAGCGCAATCAATTTGTTTATTTCTGAAATTTGGTGCAGTGTTAACTGATCGCAGAGCTTTAGGTAAAATGTAATGTGTCTTGAGGTTTTGCTTTTTATGCAAAAAGTAGAAATAGAAACCGATATATGTGCATGTGCGCATATATGTGTGCGAAACGTGTGCATGTTTACACTGATACATAAACATTTATGTTTGCGTGCGCACACGTACATACTCACACACACACCAACACACATATTCATATATATACGTATTGAAAACAAATATAAGAAAAATGCTAATAGACATGAAAAATAATCTTAGTCTTTCAATATTTAAAATGACAGCCCAAGCTCTGATGAATCGAAAGAAATATCCTGAGGAAAGATAAGGAACTTGAAAACGAAGAACACAGCACGTAGTGAAATCATTTTAATTTTACTTCTTTCTTTACGCACCTAATCTATAAAAGTGAAGAAACTAAAAACTAGTAGTCCTATTTTCTTAAAATAGGACTACTAGTTTTTAGTTTCTTCACTTCTATAGATTAGGTGCGTAAAGAAAGAAGTAAAATTAAAATGATTTCACTACGTGCTGTGTTCTTCGTTTTCAAGTTCCTGATGAACATCCGTCTAAAGAATTATGATTTTCCTGAGGAAAGATAAGGAATAGAAAAGGACTTCGAAAAACGTATAAATGGAATGGTTTTTTAATTTCCTAAAGGAAATTTTAAGAAAACTCAAGTTACCGCTGAGGAACAACAACAACATAAAAACATATATCTTCAAATCTTCAATATATCAAATCATATATCATATCTTCTCGATATTCTCTGCAACATCATGCGGACATGGGTACATGGGATAAAATGGAGATACAGTGTAGGCCAGTTACCACTCATGATTGACAAATATCTACAAAATTTTGGCAGAAATGCGCAAACAAACATATACTCAACATCAAAATTTGCTTGTACAACATACGGACAGAAAGATAATTTTACCACGATTCATACGCTCGAATTACGATTAATTTCATTAATTGTATTTGTCATTAATCCGATTCACAGAGATGTCCTCTGGTGTAAGTGGGAGATCTATTTTTGAATCATTTCGCTAGTGCAATAAAATTTATTAACCGGATGGTTTTTGTGTAAAGAAATGAATTAGAAACATGTATATCTATTTATGTAGACATATATATACCTATATACGTACACACACATATTAATATATGTACTTATTGAGAATGAAATATAAGAAAAAAATACAAATATAAAATAAGAGGATAGAAACAACCTACCATCTATTACATCGATAATGACAGTTGAGCTCATTGTAATCCTAAGAAATTATTCGAAAAAAAATAACTAAAAGGAAAAGAAGACTTCGGAAAACGTAAAATGAACTGGTTTTTAGTTACTTCATAGAAATTTTTAAGAAAACTCAGGTTACAGTCAAGAAACAACACAACTCTTCAGCATTATACAGACATGTGTACATGGGATAAAATGGAGTAACATTGTGGCCGGATATCACATTTGAGTGGAGAATATTTACAAAATTTGGCACATATAGGTAGATTAAGCAATGGTCCAAAGTGATAATTTTTATAACAGAAATTAACAGTTTTTTTCGATTTTAAAGTTTAGTGCTGGTGTGCACTGAACGCACGGAAAAATATAAAAGACTAAATGAAAATGCTTAAATTAACCCCTCCCCCCAGCTCAGCCGAAATCGATTGAAAATATCTTCGAGAATGATTTTGAAATAACGAGACAACGTTAGCCAAAATTTAATTCATTATAAACTTTGCACAATCCTCACATTTATAAACCTGTATATTGGTGTACACACAAAATGTATTTCAGAGTATGTTTTCCATACGGATGTTAAATATTAACACAGAGAAGAAAAAATAACAAAATAAAGATGAGGAAATTCTCCTAATTATGGAAAAAACGTTCATTCTGATGTATTGAACTCACGGCTGGGGTGCTCATTATTGTCGACAGAAATAGTTAACATGAATGCACGAATGGCTTAGCAAACGTAAAATGAAATAGTTTCTAATTTTTTAACAGAAATTTCAGGAAAATTAAAATTTCTGGTAAATGGGAAATTCACACCGAAATGCTGCAGGTCTTTTACAGTTTTAGAGTTTTTGATATGCTGGGGAAGCTTGTTCCACAAAAAAGCTCCAGAAACTGAGAGCTTTTTGTCCCACGTTAGATGAACGGTAACTGACTAAAACATCATTCCTCCGATTTGGTTTTTTGTTTGGGATATTAGATGGAAAAAAATTTTACCACCTCTGCATTACTCTGGGGGAGGTACAGAGAGGAGAACACTCGTCGAGCTTTTTGGATCATGAATCTGTTCGGTATTGGGATCCAGTCGAGTTTTCTTAAAAGAGGGGTGACATGATCGTATTTATTGAAATTTCCTTTGCACACCACTTTGGCGGCGAAGTTTAGACATTTTTGCAACTCTTCCTGACGATATTGAGGTAAATTTCCCCATACAAGACTGCAGTAGTCCACGCGCGATAAAACTAAAGACTGAATCACTAACAATCTAGATTTTTCGTCAAGTGTGTTCTTAATGCGATGAAAGAACATTAAGGTTCCGTTTATTTTGTTGCACATTGTTTCGACGTGTGAATTGAAAGTCATATTTTTGTCAAACCAAACACCCAGATTTTTTACCGTCTCTACTGGTTCAATTGTATCGTCTCCAAATGTTAGCTTGAATGGTGGTAAATTTTTAGTCGCATTCTGTGATCCAAAAATAATGCATTGCGTTTTACTTGCGTTAAGTTTGAGGCTATTATGGTCATACCACAATTTAAGGTTTCTCAGAAGGTTTTCAGCGTTGGCTTTTGTTTCTTTTAAATCTGCTGTTGAGCTTGTCATGGCAATTTGTACGTCGTCAGCATACATTGAGATTTTTGTGTTAGCCGGCATGGTGGGGAAATCATTGATGAAGATTGAAAATAAGAGCGGGCCGATGATTGAACCTTGAGGAACGCCAAAATTGTTTGGTATGAATGATGACATTTTGTTATTCAAGCACACTGCATGAGAGCGGTTTAGTAGGTAGCTTTCAAACCATTGAGTGTCAATTCTGAGGTTTGAAATTTTTTGTAGAAGTTTCTTATGCTCAACACTGTCGAAAGCTTTGGAGAGATCAAGCAATAGTAAGAGAGTTAATTTTTTTTGGTCAATATCATTGTAAATTTTTTCTGTTATGTTTAACAGGGCGTCCTGAGTACTGGTATTCCTTCTGTAAGCATATTGATTGCGATGCAGTAGATGTGACTCGTCTATGTAAGACGAGAGCTGGTTTGTTATTACTTTTTCTAATATTTTGGACATAACAGGCAGGAGACTGATTGGTCTGTAGTTTGACGCTATGTCGATATCACCAGATTTATGTAATGGCTTAATAATGGATAATTTCCATTGGTCGGGAAACTTGTTTGTGGCTATAGATGTATTTATTATCAAACGAATGAGGGGTGCTGTGACAGGGAAGCTGTCTTTTATATGTTGGAGGCTTATGCCATCATGTCCAGTCGCTTTGGTATTCTTTAGTGAGTAAGATTTTTCGTAACTCTATGACGCTAACCGGCTTTGGTCTCCATTTGTTTCTACTATTTGGGGATGATACATCGCTCGGATTTGCTCCTGTAGACGTGTCTGAAACTGTCCTGGATACTTCATTGAAAACATCTTCGCCAACTTTTGAGAAGAAAGTATTAAAGTCATTAGCCATTTTTGAGGGGTTGTCGAAAGTGCTTTTGCACTCCGAGTTTTTATACTGAGCAACTTCTCTAATGATTTCCCAAGTTCTTTTTGGGTTTTGTTTTGCCGCCAAGAGTTCTTTGTGGAAGTAGTCCCGTTTTGCTTCCTTAACTTTTCTTCGTAGGATCTTCTCATGATCTTTATATAATTTTCGACGCGTACTGTCTGATTTATTCAGTTTGTACTCGCGCTGCAAATTTCTTTTAGCTCTGCTCAACTGTTTTATCTCATCTGTTATCCATTTAGAAATTCTTGGCTTAACTTTCTTCGTAGTGAAAGGTGCGCATTCGTTAAGAGCCGATACGAAATTTTCGTTGAAAAGCGAAACTTGTAAATTGACATCATCGGTGTTTTCCATGCCTTGAAATTCACTCCATCTGTCTAATAGCTTTTCTTGAAATATTTCAGGGGAGTAGTGGTTTTTCATGCGATATGAAATGTAACTAGATTTCTGTTTCTCTTTTGCAATATTTATTTGGCATTCTACCGAATGGTGATCAGAAAAGGACGGTAAGATTTCTGTGCTGAGTACTGCTTGGGGATTGTTTGTAATTGCTAGGTCAAGAAGAGTTTTGGAAGCGTTGGTAATTTGCGTTGGTTCTTGGACCATTTGAGAAAGATTAAGTCTGTGCAGCATCTTGCTTAGCTTATTGTTTTTATTTGTCAGATCTACGTTAAAATCTCCGAAAACATAGAAAGATTTTTTGGCTGCAGAGATTAATTTAAACGTATTTTCAATGAAATCTAATGTTGGACGTAGAGATGCTGACGGATGTCTGTAAAGACTGCCGATGATGAAAGACTTGTGTTTGTTTACCTGAACATTGAGCCAAACCATTTCTATGTTTTCGCATTTTTCTTTTATTGGAAATAAGGATGTAGAGTAGACATCTTTGATGAAAATGCATGAACCGCTACCTCTATTACTCTTGACTCCGTCATAACGGTACAATGTGTACCCGGCAATGCTGAGATATGAGCTTTCGACTCGTGAATCGAACCATGTTTCAGATACGCATAAAATATCGATATCGTTAGTGATCAACATTACTCGTACGTCATCCATTTTACCATTGAGACTGCGAGCATTTATGTGTAATATTTTGATGTTATTTATCTCAATAGGCAGATCTTTAGTGGAGTTATTGCATTTTTTAGGTCTAGCAGGGCATTTGGTATTCGTCTCTAGGTCTTTATTGCCGCGTTCATTGTTTGTGATTTCAGCTTCAAATTCAATTTGATCACTGTTATTTAGTCACAAGATGGGGGAGGGAGCAACACGATTTTCGTCACGCATTTTCAAGAGGGCGCTATAGTGGTCCTGTTTCCGGTGTATGTTTACCGGAGGACAGTTTATCAGAGCATTTGATGTAGGGGAGATTGTCGTCTTCCAAATCCCATTTTCTCTTTCATCAAATACGTGAATTGGTGTTCTCGTCACATTAGAAAGTATTTGGGGTATGAGGTCTCCAACTGCGTGATCGAAGACTTTTCTATTGATGTATTTATCGATGAGTTGTTCGAAACTGCCACTGTTCTTGTCAACAAATTTTGCATACTGGTCCTTGTTTCTGGAGCTCTCAGTTTTGATGGCTATTTTCAGAGATGTATAATCCCATTTCGATCTTTGTTGTGAAGCAAGCTGCGTCGTTACGGCGTGGAGGAGACAGTGTCCGTCACCTACAGTGTAAGCAGGCTCCATTTTGAGCGATCGTTTCAAGTCGTCCAGTGTGTTTGCAACGCGTGTGCAAATTTGATTCACTGTTGGTTTTGCGGTAGCAGTATCGGTTTGATCGTTCAACGGAGGCCTGGCAGAGGCAACAGATTTTTTTTGAATGATTTGATTTTTTTTGGAATAGTTCTGAATATCGTTATTAGCTTGACTTTCCTCGGTTCCTGCGTACTCACTGGAAAGTTGAGAATTGGTTGAAAAGAAGGGCATGTCGCAATCACTATTTGTGTCTGTTGCAAGTAACGCAAATTTATTTTTCGTACTGACATTATATTTGTCTGAGATCGAGTCAGGGAAAGGCTCAGGCTTATTCATGTTCCTCATGTTGTGCGTGGGTGAGTTACTCAGAGCTCTGCTTGATGACGCAATCAATTTTGAAGGATTTGGTGAACCATGTGCAGCGATGTGCATAGGCTTATATTCTTTTCCAAAGTTTAAAGTGAGACTATTTGTCTCTTTCCGTGAAGTTTTCGATTCATTGGAATGACCTACAATTCCAATTATTGCTTGACATTTGTTAAAATGAGGACAATATGGCACGGTGATTCGCAATGTTGATTTCATTGCAAGTTGTCCAAGAAAACAGAAGTTTTCTGCCTGGTTGCGAGGCCGTTGAATGCTATTGAGTGCGTCACCGTTTTCATAATCTGGGTAAGTTTGAAATTGAATCAAGTTTAAACCCAGGTTTTTGCAGAAATTCATCGCTTTGTTGAATTCTTTCGCACTGCAAGCATTGGCGATATAAATAGTAGAAAGTGCGTACTTCCTTACAATTTGTTGTTTGATTCGAGCAAGGTCTGAGGGAGAGTGGCAGAGACCATCAAAACTTAGTATATAATTTTTAAATCTAGGCATGCAATTTATAGCATGGAGAAGGTCGTCGAAGCGCCCAGATGGAACAGTTTTGATCCAGCAAGAGCGATCGATGTCCTTCCTTCTGATCGTGCTTAGGATATTGTCACCTAGCAGCAGAGTATCGTAAGGTTCTCAACAATTGGAGTCGACTTCACAAGAGATACTAGCAGGTACCGCAGTTGCAAGGTCATGAGAACTTATATGTGAATTTAAAGCAAAAAGTTGCTCGGTTAAGTTCTGAATGTTTGATATTGTAGAGAAAATCGACGACGGGCTAGGAGGCTCATGTCGTCTTAGGGATTTATTGAAAAACGCTGCTGTTAGAGACAAATTGTGAATAATTTCATGAATTTTTTGAGAGCTTGTGATTTGAAGCGGGTGCAAGTAGCCATTTAAAGAAGTAACAGTGTTTTTTCTATTGCTCTGTACTGGAAATTTCATTTTGTTCTCACAGCTTGCGCTCTGGGGTAATTTACTGCCAGTATCGGTTTGTGCGCGAATATTATCTAACATATAATCTGGAGAATGAGGAGAGTCTACCACGCTTGAAATGTCCTTATTAATAACAACTATTCTGTCTTGTACCACTGATGAGGATGGCGTTTGTGTCCCCGTCGCTGGCGGACAGTTTGGAGCGTTGTTGTTGACGCAGAGCTGGGGAGCTGGCACGCTGTTATGCTTGTTCAGATGAGGAGCAGCAGTTGGTTGTGGTGCTGCGGCTGAGACTTCACTGCTTCGAACCTTCAAATGATTGCTGGAGGTTTGGCAGATATGTTTTCCCTCATCCTGCGATATTGGTTGCATAGTCTTCACTGACGTTGCTTCGGAAGGTGACACACATTCTCTGACGGAGTTACTGGCAGCGGTTAGCAAGTCTCCTGCGTTTTGAGCATTAGAATCTTGTGAGCGAGAGGATGTAGGTTTCCTAGTTGCAGGCACTTTGCTTGGTAAGGTCGTATTTTTGCCCCTAAAAGAACCATTTTTCCGGGATGTTGTGTAGGGCAACATTTGTGCAGAGAACGGCACTTTCCGGCCTGCATAGCGAGTCTCGTAGTGATGCATTGTGCGTTATATTTGCATAGCTATGACTGAATTATGAGAACGATGTAGTTTTTGTATATGTATCGCTGATACTGATTTGCTAAATTTTACCTCGCTCAGCAAGTATTTTATGAAAAGTGAGGTAAATCCAAGCCGTTCATCGAGGTATTGAAGCTCACAGCTGAGAGAAGAGGGGTTGCCCTTTAATGCTGGAGGACAGAGGCGAGGAACTGGGAGGCTTGGGGTTGGCCGCGAACAATGACATGCAATTTTGCATTTTGCATTTTGTACAACTAGGTCACAGTCTCTGACACGAGTCGTGATTTTTTTCTTTTTTTGGCCGAGAGTTTCTTCCTATTTGAGGGACGTTTTAATTATTCAACAGAATGAGATCTGGTACAAAATGTGATATGATGATATTGAGGGACAGCACAATTTTTAAATTTTAGTTTCATTGATTATAAAGAAAGCGTATCTTAGTATTCAGCCTCATCTTCAGTCTTTTCCTTCGTTCGGATGGGCTTCCTTTCGCTGCGGTAATTTTGCAGGAAATTTTGCAGGATCAAGAAACACATCGTCAGTAGGATGACTAACGCTTTTAGTGAGAACATATTTGAATTACAAATTCAAGGTTAGGTGCACTTTTTATAGTATTTTCCCTGGTGATTGTAAATGTTTTTCAACTTCTCGTTCACCCGTTGTTCTTACTGGTAGCTCACTTCAAACTTTCTGTGTATTCAAACTATTCGGTGTCAGTAGGGAAACGGAGGTACGAAACACAATAATTCTTTCGTGCACATTTGCCGTCTCGGCCACGTAGGAAGTGAACAAAAACTTAACTGAGAGGTTTGACATTACCAAAAATTGATCAAAAACTAACGTAATTTCTTTGGTTGCTTGAAGCGGAAAAGTCCAGGTTTTACTATGCTCTGAACGGTCAGAGGACGGGAGGCAGGTGTACGGGAAAGGGGGGGGGGGAGGGTGCGGGCGCGGTGAGGGGAGACTGAGGGAACAAGGATACTTCACACTTCACTCAGGCCTATCGTTCGAGACCAAGCTGAGCACACCATTTCACACCCCTTGCCAGCACTGCTTCGTTGGCTTTTCATTTAAAGTGCACTGATTTAAGCAGAAATAAGACAAAAGTTATTTTTTCCTTTTCGTTGTTCCACAGGTAGCAAACACATTCACTGATAGTATAATTTTTATGCATGGCTAGGTTATTTCCCCCTTGCAATTTCAACAATTACCGCACCATTTCCCCGCACGTCCGACCGCGACCGAGTCCGACGACCCGAGATACTTAAACACTTTGACTGTGACGTGCGCCACCGGTGGTACACGGATGTAATTTTCATAATGCTGCTGACTGGCCAGTATTTGTAAACTCAATTTTCATAAATATTTAATCAAAGCTAAATGAAGGCCTGATCCTGTTCATGTTTGGTATTTTCCAAATGGCTTACTAGAATTGACATTAAATTTGAGTTTGGTGTTGAACTTAATATTTAGTAGTCGCAGCCGAAGTGTTGATAAGCCTTTTATGACCTACTTCATGATTCTCACAATAAGTGCAAATCTTGTCAGCATTTATAAAATCACACTTGTGTCACAGGGTGTGCTAACTTTGACAATTTGCATTCACAAGGGAATCTTGGACGGAGGAAAGGATGTACGTAATGTAAATGACATTACAAACTGCACAAGTATGACATAAGGTACAGCACCAATTGTAACAAATTCTAGTTCAGCCCATAAATTGTAACGGGTACTCACTAAGATTCATCCCCAAATTGACACACAAATCACTTATTACTGAAAATTTTTTCAGAATCCTCAAATTCAGAACCTGTCCTTTAGATCATGTATTTGGGGCATAATTCTCGGTGTGATTTCGTAAAATATAATCACATGAATTAAGCCTTAATGCACAATTGCTGTGCAAAAAATTTGTTTTTGCAATTTGATCTAGTGAGTTAAATAATTTCGTGGCTTTAACCCTAATACTGGCCAGTCATATAAATATCTTTCACAATGAAGAGAATAAGTAATTGAAACATGTAACTGTAGAAATGACTTGCTTACAAACAAATTGAAAAACACACATTCCAGATAATTTGGTACGTAATGATTGCCCTCTATAATCAAAACATTTCATACTCATCCTAATGTCTTTTTGTAGATGCTCATTCAGTTAAATTTATTTTGACATCAATTCTCAACTTAAAATGATCCTTTACCTCATGAGTTTCTCTCAGTTCCACGTCCAATTTCCTCTTCAATGGCCATTATTCCAACTAGATGCAATGTACAGAATTATTGTAATGCTCAAGGAAGGCACTCTCAGATGAAAATAACTACACTCATACTACTTTGAAAGTACAAATTTAGAGTTGCATCTACTCCAATTGATTGACAAATTTATGTTCATTATTTATGTTACATTACGAGTTTCAAGTCTAAGATCTATTATAGATATTTTTGAACATGTTTTGAAATTCCTTACGATGAGTGGGGAGAGAAAGTTCACAGCAGTTGAACATCGGTGTGCCTTGACAGAGTAAATGATCTTGATAGATTGGTGCAAGAGAGAAGATGCGAATCCTGAGCTAAAGGTTAGGCAGACTTTTTTTGCATAATTTTTTTTTTCAGTATCTCAAGTGATAATTTTGTTGATTGCAGATTTTTTTTTTCAGTTCGCTGGTGTCATTTTTTCAGCTCCTTATTCTTTCTTCTTCAATTTGGATCTTTCACACCCTTCTTACAATTTAGCGGTCATTATGCATACGGTGTGGAGGCACACCATTTGCATATATCAATTAATTCCATACTAAATGACGCATGCCTAACTCAATCCTCTCGTGAAAACATTTTTGGTGGGATAAAATAAAGTTGAATGAACTTTTAATAAATTCTAATGAGTGAGGCTCAAGTTTTGTTTTCAACAAATTCATGAGTAAATGTTGCTCTTTTGGGAGCCTAATTGAAACCTAGTAGAAACTGGTAGTAAACGATACTTGTCTAACCCTAAACTTGTCTTAAAAATGCCTAATTGGAATAACCAATTGCTGCTCATGAGGAAGCTACTCTAGTGTGCATGCAATACCCTCTAAAATGACGCATTCCAGGCCAAGAATTTGTTCATAATTCCCTTAAACTTCCCAGGCTGGGCCCCAACTACCCTAATGAACCACCGCGTGTGTGCGCCATGTCGTGCTATCGCTTCGGTCACCTGGTTCGCTTCAGCCCGAACATGTACAGGAATGGCCACATCTGCCTCAGCATCCTCAAGTGAGTTGTCTCCTTACAGCATGTGTCACAAGTATGTTACGGAATGGCCACATCTGCCTCAGCATCCTCAAGTGAGTTGTCTCCTTACAGCAGGTGTCACAAGTACGTTACAGAATGGCCACATCTGCCTCAGCATCCTCAAGTGAGTTGTCTCCTTACAGCAGGTGTCACAAGTATGTTACAGAATGGCCACATCTGCCTCAGCATCCTCAAGTGAGTTGTCTCCTTTCAGCAGGTGTCACAAGTATGTTACAGAATGGCCACATCTGCCTCAGCATCCTCAAGTGAGTTGTCTCCTTACAGCAGGTGTCACAAGTATGTTACAGAATGGCCACGTCTGCCTCAGCATCCTCGAGTGAGTTGTCTCCTTACAGCAGGTGTCACAAGTACGTTACAGAATGGCCACATCTGCCTCAGCATATGCGAGTGAGCTGTTTACTTGCAGCAGCGGATGTTCCAAGCGTGTATAGAAATAGCCACATCTATCTAAACATCCAGAAATGACTCGCCTACTTACAGCAGCGTATGTCCAATGAGATGGAGCCTTTGCTCTAGAGCATACATACATATACCGGGCTTATCCTCCCTATGGGAGGGTAGCCGACAGCAGGCCACAATCACCACACTTAGTCACTAGGAGGCGAGAGAGGCAGCACTGGCCGCACCTGAACTGCCAGGATCAGCAGCAGCCCAGCACAACCACCTTCCACACTCAGGCCCGACAGCCACAGCTGGTTTACCCCGACCGCTTCATTGAGTGCAGCCCCTCCCCCCGCACATGACAGGTCATCCCCATCACACGCGGGCAGCTTCCAGTAACGCGTCAAAAATAAAATTACCTCCTTATACACTGCCCCCACTCACTTCTGTCCGCAGCCATCCCTCTCGCCACGTCCACAGTCAGACCCCTCTCATACAAAGCACGTTGCACCCCATCCATCCAACTCATCCGTGGTCTACCTCGCGCTCGAAGACCACTCACTTCCGACATATATATCTTTTTCACCAGCCGCTCAACATTCATTCTTTTAACATGCCCAAACCATCCAAGCACTCTTTCATCCACTCGCCTGCTCAACTTTTTGATAACACCCGTCTGCCCCCTAACCAACTCATTCCTGATCCTTTCTCTTCTAGGTACTCCATACATGCTTCTCAAACACTTCATCTCAAACACATCCAACTTCCTCCTCTCAGCTGCTCTCAACCCCCAGGACTCTGCTCCATACAACAAAACTGGCACAATCAAGCTTTCATACAGTCCCCTGTTAGCATTCATACTCAAACTCCTGCATTCAAAAACTTTCCTCATTGCACCCAATGTCTTACAACCTTCACTCACTCGATGCTTCACTTCTACTTCCATACTATCCTTAACAGTCACATCCGACCCGAGGTACCTAAAATGCTCTACCTCCTCTAAAACTTCCCCATTCAGCCTCACATCCAAAGTTCCAAACACTCCACCTCTTGAACATCTCATCACCTTACTTTTATTCACATTTACCCTCAATTTCCGCCTTTCGCACACTCTACCAAACTCTGTAACCAGTCTCCTCAGTTTTTCCTCTGAATCAGCCACAAGCGCTGTATCATCTGCAAACAACAGCTGACACACTTCCCAATACATACCATTTCGTCCCACCAACTGCGCACCTTTTCCCAACACTCTGGCATTCACTTCTCTCACCACACCATCCATAAACAAATTAAACAACCAGGGATGCTCTAGAGACTTTATAGATTTATTGAATTGATCAATGCTTCATAGTTTGTGTTATTCAAAATGATGGTTGGGACATTTTTATTTTAATGCGTCTGATTTGCACCTAGAAATTTAAGTGATCTACATGTCGTTGCTTGTCAGAATTTTCACTTAGACGGGCGCTAAGGATATCTGACACGCGGAAGGAAGGGGATGAAAGAACAGAAATTTTAATTCACGCAGATTTTCACTCCGCATTTAGTTTATTATATTCCCAACAGGGCAAAAGGAAGCATCAAAACGGCTATGCCGTCAACAAGCCCCAAATTATTTAGGGTTTTCAATAATTTTGTTTCAAGACATAAACTCAATTTAAAATTTACATTAAAATGCCTCAGCTCGAGTCAAAAGCGGGGCAGATAAGGAAGGTTAAATTTTGAGTAGAGTAAGACGCATGGGGCCCCCTCAGGGGGATACAATTATTGTATCTATGGGAACTAGCGCTCCCAGGGGGACAATGTGAGGGCCCGAGCTAAAGGTTAGGTAGGCTTTCTTTTTGTTAAAATAGAATAGGTTTTGTTGTGTTACGGACCATCTTTTTTCGGTTCACTGCTGTCCTGTTTTTCACCGCCTACTACTTTCTTCTTCAACTTTTTCTTGTTTCATGAACTTCTTTCTTAGCTTTCTGTTTCTGTGCCCTTTCTGCATAGATTCCACGTTCCCTTAACTCCATACTAAATGGTGCCTTCTTCCTTCCTCTCTTTACATCTCATTGTTGAGGATAGGGAGGCTTAAACTAACTAATAAACTAATAAACTAATAAAGACGCATGGGGCGCTCCACAGTGCCTCAAGCAGACGCAGTTCACGATTAAAGAGGGGGTGGCCGAAGCGAACTCAGCACTGCTTAAGATTGTGGGAAAGTATCTCGACCAAGAGAAGACAGAGGGTGTTCCCGCTGCAGGAAGAATTCGAGAGAAAAAACAATTAGCGATAACTTAATAAAACCGAATTGGGTCACTAATATGAAAATCAGATTGTTAACTATGCTCAGAAAATATCAAGTTAAGAATAAACTTTGAACTGTAACGGGGCACCACCAAGCCTTACGTACCTAAGGCAGAGCGGCCGACAAACTAAAGAAAACACCAGCGGCCGCAAGGCTGAATGAAGACCATTGGGAAGAGAACAATACGATGGAGCGGTCACCGCTTACTGAAAAAAATAAACAAGCTAAACAATCTCAACATACGACCGACGAGAGGATATTGTAAATAAGTCAAGTCCGAGCAAACACAGAAGAACAAAGCTAGCACACACCTGAACTTAATTGTGGCTTCAGTGGAAAATGTTTCCTTTAAGGCCCGAAAGAATTTAAGGGAAAATAGGTTAAGGTCATTGGACTTTTAATAAGATCAATTCACTTCAAATAGGACACCTAATCCAAACTTAGGTAGAGTTTAGATCAATTTTTAGAGGTGCACCCATTCAATCAATGCTTAGAAAAAGCTTCAAGCGCGGCAAGCCGCAGGTAATGTTAGACACAACGGTGTCGTTTAGTAATTAAATGCCAGTGATAAAGACAAGTAAGAATTTCAACTGTGGCAAGAGAGCCAACGAAAATAAAACGAAACACAAATAGGCCATTCACACAAAATAAGCATAGGATTTGATATGAAAGAAGAGCAAGAACGGGCACCAAGGTCAGGGTACTTCAACCCTCATAGCGCGAGGAATAGCCGGTAACCAGCAGCGTCGACGTGGCTCGGAGAGCAACAGCCGGCGCATCCACCGTCCGCCCAATCTCAGCAAAATGACGTCACAATGAGAGCGTACTGGCCACCTTTACGCCACCATGCACCACACTACTACTGAAAGTTATGATTTATTTCTTGAGGAAAAGTAGGGTTCAAATATTTCGGAAGATAATTAAAGACGAAATTAATTTAGAGCCGATGAGAAATTCACGTTATGGAAAAATTTCTCATATGCTATCATTCATGTTATTGTTATTAATGTAAAAGTAATACGCATATTTTGTTTCAATGCATCTTTCATGCTTCTTCATTAGTTCATGCACATACTTTGCTGCTGTGTTTTATTGGTGCATCTATGCTGCTCTGTAATGGTAGAGCATTTATTGTGTGCTTTATAATAGTGCATTGCTTTTGCTGCACTGTAATGGTAATGCATTTATTGTGTGCTCTATAACGATGGTGCGCATCTCTTGTGTATAATATAATAGTGCATTGCTTTTGCTGCACTGGAATGGTAATGCATTGATTGTGTGCTCTATAACGATGGTGCGCATCTATTGTGCTGCTGTGTGATGTTGGTGCATCTCTCATCTTCCAGCACATGGCAGGGAGAGAAATGGACTCCAGACATGGACCTTCGCTCGCTGTTCCTGGGCATCAGATCACGTTTTACCAGTCAAGCCTTTTGCAAGGAGCCTAATATGGAAATGGTGCGTACTAAATGTTCATGAAGTGATGCAGCCTTTCCTGTGTTACAGCATCGGAATGACTTCGTGGTTTGGGGTAGTGATATTCTATGTGTTTTGGTGCTCAACTCCAAAGTTTTCTCTCTAAAATTTTTTTTTTGGGTTTGTGGAAGATTTCAGTAGCACTATATAGTAGTTAATTGATTTTTAAAGAATTCATTTTCCCGCTTATTGAAGAGTATAAGTTTTTGTTGTGAGTTAGGAGATTGAATGTTGTTATAAAGTGAGGGTTATCATTTAAAAATACTGTGAAAATCTCAAGCAGCCTATCATCAAATTTTGTTTTCAAATGAGCATCTTACTTTCATTGCCTGAGTAAAACTATGCCCTTGAGTTAATTGGGATATGTAAGGCAATTTTTCATCCTTATATACTTACCACCTGATTACTAAGTATCATGACATGCTAACTCTAGTGTAAGTAATACCTGAGAAACTTGTAAATCATTTCCTGCCTTCGAGTACCCCCGAATTTTTCTACGCCTTTGGGCTTGAATAGCCTTTAGTCTATTTTGCATGCTGTGAAATGCATCGGTGCTGAACTTGATGTGAAAAACGTTTGTTAAATTTAGCTAAGACTTCCTAGGCACACGCGAAGCTGTGTAATGAACGTGCAGAAACACGTAGATAACTTGCTGTGGTTGCTTTTCCTGTTTTGATTGAATTAGGTTTCATTATTTTTTGGTGTTAATGGAGAATTAGAGTGAAATATCTCAACGTGCAGGAAAAATTTGAATATGCGTTTAACATTTAGTTATTTCTGACCCCAATAATCTATAAAACAAATAAACCACTTGAGCTACTGTAACTTTGTAAGTCGAATACTTTCAGTAGCTTTCAACGTATTCGATAAATTAGTTAATTTTGGGGGGCATTCAGAAAAATTTAACTGAATTATCGTAAATGTGAAACGTAAAGACTGATGGTTCTTGGATCATAAAATACTTTTAAATGCATGCAGGTACTGTACTACATTGTATTTTTTGTAAAATTTTTGATTCTGTTTGCCTGTATAGCAAGGGCTAGCCTTGTTATGAAGGAAGTGGAACAGTTCCCAAATTAAAATTAAATAACAAAAAACATCGGGGGGTTGACGCACAGTTTGAAGTGTGCAGTAGTTTGGTTTATGAATTTCATTTAGTTGTACATGTAACATTTCATCAAGCCCTTACAACTTATTTAATTATTTCTGACCAAAATTTGCATTCGAGTGAATAGGACCCGGTGGTCTTAGGTGATACTACTTTGCAGACACGATTTCAAGATAGATATTTGTATAAAGAGGAATGAACACAATTTGAAAAGCATCAGTGTATTCGTGGAGGACGAGTCAAAAAGTTACGTTCACTACCTGACCAATGAAATACGTAATTTTTCAAGCAAAGAGGAGACGACATCAGGATTATCGCAAAGCTGTACACATAACCAGTACAGGCATCTAAGATGCGATTGTCAAAAATTTTATTTGGCTTGTACTGTTCTCGATAGAGTGTAAGTTGAATAGTGCGATGCTGGGTGTAGCCTTGGTCAAGTGTGATGTCAGCCATGCTATAGCTGCATTGAAAGAGTATTTCTGCTATAGATTCAAGATGAATGCATTTTGATCATCCCAAGTTTGTGAGAAAGAGCACTTTTCTTAAGCCCCTTCCTGATTTGCACAGTTTTTGAAGCCTGGTGCCTCTCAGGGGAGACAACTATCAAAGGAAATTAGCGCTTGTGAGGCCCAAGCTGAGAGTTAGGGAGGCCTTCTTTTTGTTGGTATAAAATGCTTTTTTGTTATGTCAAGGACCACATTTTTTTGGTTCACTGCTGTCCTGTTTTTCAGCACCTACTACTTTCTTCTCCAACTTTTATATTCTTTCTCAACTTATTGTTTCTACGCACCTTCTGTGCAGATTCTGCATTCCATTATCTCCATACTAAATAATGCCTTCCTCCTTCCTCTCTTCAAAACGCTATTATTTTTAGCAGTTGAATACAGATGAATTATTGGTCTTTAGTCGTGGATATGCTCCAAAAAAATGCGCCATGAATTACTTGAGTGTCAACTTCATGTACAAGAGTTCCTTCTTTACAGTTAGAGAATTTGGGCGTGAAGCATGTGTGGCTGTACGACCTGTACGTGCGGCACGAGACGCTGCGCGTGACGGTCGTGGAGGGCCTGCGCACCTGGGAGAAGTACTGCATCCCTGCCAAGCTCGTGCGCCACATGGTCGCCAATTTCTTCGAGTGCTACGACTCGTACGTCGCTGCCTGCCACACCTACAAGGTCTACGACGGAGCTGTTTTTGTGGTGAGAGAGAGTTTTCTGTTTTTCAAGTGGTGATGGCATTTTTTGGTCAGAATCACGCAGCTATTTGATCTCAATTGATCATGAAATAGTGTTTTTAACAGTGAAAATAGCTCCATTGATTTTCAAGTACCTTTTTATTCTCTTCAACGATCCACTAACATTTTGACGCCTACTTCAAGTAAATCCCTAGATTTAGAAAAGAACAAAGGTGAAGAGATTTTTAAAATTTACTAGAGATGTAATCAGATGTGGTTATTAAGTGAATTAGGTGGCAAGATTAAAATTCTTTCTGAAAACTGGTCTCCTAGGCTCCTTTAATGTTGAGGTGTGCTGACAGTCAATCTTTGGCTTTGTTGAGCATCGTTCCTAAGGTACGTAATCCATTAGCTAAGTTTTGAAATCTTCCAAATATTGCAAAGACTTGGAATGATGCTGATATGAGTTGTGCTGCATTGCATTGTTGAGCTAATTCTCTGCTGTTGAGCTTAGGATTGCCTCTATGGCATCTTTCAGGGCTTCTTTATCAATTGACCTTATTTATTCCGAACGTGTAAGATCTTCGAGTTAAAAATGTCCACATGAAAACTAGGTTAACCATCGTTGACGTTTTCAATCTTTATGAACATTACTATCATTGCTAATTTAAAAGATTCTTCTAGCTTCTGCTTCTTAGGAGGATACAACTAGTGGATCTACGGTAATCTGCGTTCCCAGGGAGAGTATTGGAGGTCTCGGGCTAAAGGTTAGGTAGGCCTTTTGTTGAAATAAAATACATTTTTGTTTTGTTACGGACCATATTTTTTTTTGGTTCATTGCTGTCCTGTTTTTTCACCACCTACTGCTTTCTTCTTCAACTTTTATCTTGTTTCAATTAACTTCTCTTCAGCTTACAGTTTCTTTGCATCTTGTGCATAGATTCTGCATTTCCTTAAGGCAAAATGGAGAATTATTGGTTCGAATGTCGTACCTTGATTGGATGAACTTGAGTTTAAATTCTCAGAAAGTTTTACATTTATTTTTTTGTGAGAATCTGCCTAATTTCTAACGGTTATATTTTGCGCGCTCCGATACGTTGTATGCATTCGTCTCTACGCGTTTCACTGAAGAAGCACAAAAGGTTTACAGAATTTACTAAGCTTGTGACCATTTCCACAGGTGCCTTTCGTGCCAGAACTGTTCGTGCCGAACTTCACGGGCATCCTCAAGGACCTCATCAAGTTGCATGAAGAAATTCTACCATTCAAGGACCGTATTTTTGGCAGCTAGGTTCATAGAATTTAAAAAAAAATTTATTGCTGTGCTTTTAAGGAGTTTGTAGCTCTCTACAAAAGGACGTAGTTCACAAGAAAACTTGAAATTTTTTTAATTGCTGAAAGTTACGGATATTTGATGGCAATTTTCATTGAAATGGCTGACAAAGGTTCATGGTTTGAACTGAGGTAGGTTTCACAGATAGTATCTGTACATTTTTGTAGTATAAAAGAGTTTATTATGACGCCATAGAGCCTACAAATATCTCAACTTCAGCCTCGAGGAGTATGAGTGACTTAGTGAGCCTAACTAGTCTGCCTAGTTTTCTTTATGTATTAATGGTCGTTTTCTAATTTTTCTCGAGACTTTTTCATTGTGATTAACGTGATACTTTATGGCGGTTTCTATCTTTGCCACAGTATTCCTACTCATTGATTGGTTGGCAGAATAGTGGTGCTCTTGCATTTATTTGCTTGTTCTGTTGGTGTTGGTTGGTGCGTCCTCGTGGGAGGCCCTTAGAATCATACAGTACCAAGCTCCGCTTTTTAAACACGTTAGAAAACGGCATCAAAGTTCGACGACTTAAAAATGCATATTGGCCACTTATAGAGGTATTCAACATTTTATAGCCATCTTCCTGTTCAACTAACTCTCTAGACAAAGAAAAATTTTGGGATAACAGCAGGATACATAACTCATTTTCACTAGATGTGTTTGGCGCTTGGTACCGTATGATCTAGGGGCCTCATACATGCAAGGCAGCTTATGAGTGGCAGGCTACCCTTGAACTACGTGTAACTTGCACTTGTTCTTGTCCCTGAGGGCACGCTGATAGGCTCACCTCACCAGCGGGCTTCGAAGTCTTGCATGTTGTCAATGAGCTGCTTGCGTCTCGTTAGTGAACAGTTGAAAGTTGACTTTCCGGTTTGTTGAGAGTACGACTATTAGTTGATCACTGTGAAATGGACTTCCATGTTTTTCTTGTGTACACAATAAGTACTGAGATTATTCAGTACTACGAATTTTACGGTGATTCGAAAATATATTGCAAATTAGCGTTACTGCTTGTGTAAAAGTATTTTATTGTGATATTGTTCAACTTAAATCTTCGGTAAGGAAATATATTATATTTTGTTGATTCGTGATATATGCTCGACCAAGGAAAGTCGTTAAACTTATAGAAGCTCAAAGCAACTCGATGGAACTTGATTTACATGAAGAAAATCTTCAAATTTTAGAGCATGTTGGAGGTACTTAAGAAACTTCCACGTGTGAGGTGCTCCAAAAAATTCAATTTCTCGTTTGCAGAGCAGATTATCTGTGATTGAAATTCCTCCTTGACATGCGTGATATTTTTTCCTATAAGTTGTCGTAGTATGGGCCTTGTGTGCAGTTGATGTCATACACGTGGTCATTTTCCCTTGAAGTTCTGAGCTAGAGAGAGCTCTTTTCTGTAGCCCCTTTGTGCCGTCTTTAATTAATGAAATATATTCTTTGACCTTCAAAATGGTTTCTACGCCTTTATGTTTTAATCTTTGTTGACTTTCTTACGTTTAGTTCATATTGGTTACCTGCTCTCACATCCAGTAAAATTCTGTAAGACATTCCCTTCTTTCCTGAAAAGTCTTCAGTTTCTGTAATTAGGCATTACCTACTCTGTATTTTGCAGCTACAGTTAAACACAAATTGTTGCTATTTTCAATTCCATCCCCCATTGCTTCATATTGCACCTGTTCAGTGTTTTTACATAGTTAATCAGCCATCGCATCTTTCGAAGGAATCCACTTTTTTCCTGTAGGCGTTCACACAGCATCGTAACATTACATTAAAGGACTAGTGAATGTTAAGTTATCCATTCAGTAGCACAACATTCAAGAGCCAGTAAATATGAGGTTAGCCACTTAGTGGGACAACTTACACAAGCTAGTAAACATTAGTCAATTGCCCGGCCTTAGTCGCTCAACAATGAAGAACTCCAGTACATCAGAACTACACTATTTTCAAGTGACATTGGCTGTGTCTTGCTTATTATATTACATAATCTGTGATAATTATAATGGACTCTGAGAATTTTCTGTGTTAGCGAATTTCAGAAATGAGAATCCTCGCGACGTTCAGAGTTTCTAAATATGGTCCGACTTCTATTAGCCACTCGAGATGTTTATTTAGATTTAATTCAAAGTTATGTATACATATTTGCATGTACGACTTGCGCTGATTGCTGCTTCTATCGTGGTATTGGAATGAGCTAAGAAACCTATATTTTGAAGACGCTGATGCATAAAATCTCAGTCAAAACTTTAGTCCAGAAAATGAAAAAACATGTCTAATATTTGCTTTCCTTCTAGTTTTAGAATGATGATAGGGTGAACTCGTTGTTCGAGTTCACTGTACACCCTTTCAGCTGTCAGGTTAGCTTCATGATGTGCTATTTTTCTTTTGAAATGTGTATCTTTTTCGTCATTTTTTACCCATGAAAAATATTCTTCCTTACGTTTAGTGTTTCATTGAAACCTATTTTGAACGCTCGGAAATGAGAGCTGTCACTATGTTTTTTGTTTTTAGTAGATTTTGTGTGTTTATGTGGATTTTCTTTGAAATTTGTGCAATTAATGCTGGTTAAGGTTACTTCCCAAAGTATCCTTCCTCATTGGGATACTTGACAAGCTGATGCGTTATGGGCTGAGAGAGCTATATGTGTAGATTCCTGTGTGAAAAATGTTGAGTAAATTCATCAAATATTATCTATTTCTAAGTGAAAGTTATGGTGATACAGCTTAGTGGATATAACTATTGCGTCCATGAAAATTAGCGCTCCCAGAGGGAAAATGTGAGACCCTGAGCTGAAAGTTAGACTTGGTTTTTGATGAAATAAACAAAGTTTCTGTATTGTTGAAGACTTTTTTGGAGTTCACTGCTTTCCTGTTTTTCAGCACCTATTACTTTTTTCTTCAAGTTTTATTTCTTTCTTTCATAAACGTCCTTGTCAACTTTCTGTCTCGATGCGCGTGGGTATCTTGCGTGAGAACACACCTTGTGCCTAGATTCTGCGTTCCCTTAACTTCATACTAAATGGTGCCTTCATCCTTCCTTTTTTGGAACACTATTATTGTGGTCGGGGAGGCGTAAACTAATTTATATTCTAGCCTAATTTACCCGATGATAGCTGAGGAAGTTGAATACGAGTCATTTCAATCCAGTTATACGAAATTTAGGAGGAGGATGTGTAAACTAATACATTTTTGTACTCGTGTCACTAACAAAGTTTGTTTTGAGATTGTTTGCGCTTGCTTCAAAGAAGCTTGTAAATTTGATTTTTTGATTTACACATTTACAGTAGCACGCATGTAACGTTCAAAGTAGCTTTCTATCATGTAGATCATTCAGATTTTCTCAGAAGCACTGGGTGTTGATTTCTGCATTGATTCTTTAATTTTGATGCGAGTACGTGCCGTGTGATTGTAGCGACTGTATATGATGGTACTGGGACGCCCCTTGAGGCTGAGTTAAAGGGGATTGTCCTTCAGCGCGTCTCGGAAATCTGCGCTGCTCGAGACTATGAAGGTTTCTCAAACTATTTTTAGAGGTGTTTGCTTATAGTGTCTGTCCTCGTCTTTGTGCTTAGAAGAACTAGCGCTCATCGGGTATATTCCAAGCTATCAACAGCAAAACCGTTGATTTGTTGCGGGATAAAATTCGTAATTGGGAGACATTTAATTTTACTGCTCACTTTATTGCTTGTGGGAGAGGCTGGTATACTGTGCAACTGATCTGCTCACGTGTTTTCATCTTATTTCTTTATTTCATTTGTAAAATGGTGACTCGAACATGCGCTCACGTCCTTTTCTGCCAGCATGGCGAGCTGTACCAAGTGAGACACCTCAACTGTCCACCCTCATATGGCCACTTGAACTTTAACTTTAGCAAGATCATCTCTAAAACTCGCATAGCGCGTTGACATCGTGTTCGGACATATTTGTACTATTAAGCAAATTGCTCTATTGAATAGGATTTCATCTGTCCTTTTTAGGCAATAAATGTGATAATACGAGATAAAATGTGATCGAAGAATAATGTTTTTCATATTTCTCACAAAAGATGAAGTGTATTCAAGCAGTGTAGTCGATTTATCAATTATTCTTCTACTTATAATCTAGCCAAACCAACTGTAACAACCGCCACAACGCAGTCAACTTGTCAACTGAGCGGAAATAGGGAAGGGAAACCTGGCGTAAAGAAATGATACTAGGACGCCGCAGAAAGTGGTTGAGACCACCAGGGGACCTTGACTCTCCCCCGGCTTCTAGTCTGCGTAGGACCTGTAGTCCTTGTTGGGTTTTGAAACATGAATTTTCTGTAGTAGCTGAGTTTTAGAAAAGAAGGGGATTCATATTCCTATTTATGTTGTGTGTTTTTGTTGTTGAAGCTTCCTTTGAATGCTCAGAAGTGACAGCTCTTAACTACATTTTTTGTGTTATCTGGTGCACCCTGAGGGGGATACAGCTATTGTATCTATGGGAAATGGAACACCCAGGGAGAAAATGTATGAGGTCCCGAGCAGCTGAGAGTTAGGTAGGTCTTTTTTTATTGAAATAAAATGTTTTTTATGTTGAGGACCATTTTTTTGGTTCACTGTTCTGTTTTTTTTTTAGCATCTACTACTTCCTTCTTCAACTTCTATCTTGTTTCATGAACTTCTTGCTCAACTTAATGTTTCCATGCCCCTTGTGCATACATTCCGCGTTCCCTTAACTTCATACCGATTGGTACCTCCCTCTCTCTGGAACACTTTTGTTGTGGTTTGGCGGGCTTAAAGTAACTTGTCAAATCCAATAGAATGAGCCCTTTTTTAAGAGTGAAGGATTCATTCAGCGTCATTTTGTAATCTATCATTTTAAATTTAGCCGTTATTACTAGTGCAGACTTTTACATTGAATACTATTGAAACTTTAATAAACCAATAACTGCACACCACGTTTATGACCCCCGAAACCCTATTGCATAGTTTACGGGTTAATTATAAGCCATATAAAACCTCTGGAGTTGAAGATATGTATCAAATTGTTAGCAATGTTTAGTATCTCGTCTTGATTCAAATAAAGAAAAGCTTTATGTATTAGCTCTTTTTCTGAAATGTATGATGGTTTGATTCTGGGTGTTCAACTTTTCAAACAACGTATGCAACCTTAAATTGTTATTTTTAAAAACTCCAGGGAATTATCTTAACTACATGTACAAAAACGGGTTCCCTGGTTTTTCTGTCTTGAACAAAAACTAGTCGTTGTTTAGGTAGTGAAGGTCTTCGACAATCTTTAGTGCCTTTGTCATGGCGGATAAAGCTGCCGTCCGCAGCCGTGGGGCCTCTGCAGCCTCGTCTGGACACACCGCAGCGCCTCCGACCTCTGTCGACAAGGGGAAATCTGTGAGTTGTTAGATTTGCATTGCTGCCACATGAAGTAAGAGTGTGCGTGCTGTCTGTGAGTTGGACTCGGATATACTACTTATACTTCACTTTGCTAGCTCTTGGTGAATGATAATTATTTTTTTTAGCTGTATGGCCCCAGAAACTCGTAATCATGCTCATTTACGTACACACAGGTGTTTGTAATTGATCCCGTAATAAACTTTTTGATCAAAAATTTCATATGAATTTCATCGTTGATACACAGTGCTTGAAACACTAAGAAACTAAATATTTATTTCTCGTGTCACTGAAAAAAAAACTTTTGAATCTTGTTCCGCCTTATGTTAGCAAAGCACCGTTATGTAGGAGTGCTGGATCTTGTCTGGGTACGCAAGACGTCCTTGTCCATGTGTCATCTTTGAAACAGTTGTCACTTGAAGAAGGTGCTAGTACTTCATTAATGAGTCAGGTACTTTAATAAACCTCATTAATTAATACTAAATATTGATGGTAAATGTCAGTGTCAACTTGTGGAACTATTTACATCCTACTGTGAGATGAAATCCCATTTTAAAAGTAACTGGGAACGGAAGAGTTCAGATCCAAACCTCGAGACCTAAGAGCGTTTCTTATCTACTCTCCCCTCAGGGGGATACAATTACTGTATCTATGGGAACTAGCGCTCCCAGGAGGGCAATGTGAGGGCCTGAGCTAAGAGTTAGGTAGGCTTTCTTTTTGTTAATATAACATAGGCTTTTGTTTTGTTATTGACCATCTTTTTTCGGTTCACTGCTGTTCTGTTTTTTCAGCACCTACTACTTTCTTCTTCAACTTTGAGCTTGTTCCATGAACTTCTTTCTAATCTTACTGTTTCTATGCCCTTTCTGCATAGATTCCGCATTCCCTTAACTCCATACTAAATGGTGCCTTCTTCCTTCCTCTCTTTGGATCTCATTTGTTGAGGATAGGGAGGCTTAAACTAACTAATAATCTAATCTAATCTTCTTATCTACTCTGTTAGAACACTGACTGAAAATTTCATGTGATCTGAAAGCAGATAAGAAGACTGGTTCAGACTCGAAATCGGAGGTAACAACCGTCTTTTAGGGTAGTTATACCCCAAGTGGTGATCCAGGGAGCAGTACCGGCAGCTCTGGGTCCAAGCTCGCAGGATTTCTACACCGCCCACCCCTCTCCCTCCACCTACAAGCAGCTACGCAGTTGCCATTCGCTCCAATTATTGAGCTATGTAGCATTACTGAAATTTATTAACCTATCTGTTCGTTATGCAGTAATTATTAATCACTGCAATATAACCCCTACAAGTACTCTTAGTAAGCAGATACTACAGCGGAATACCAAATTTAACTTCTATTAAATCATTATAATCAGTTTTTACGACGACCGCTGGTGTTTGGCTATTCGACCCTCCATCTCGGCACGCGAAAACAGGCATTTTTAAACTTTTTTAAGTTAACCTTAAACTAACTGAACTTGGCCTAACCTAACTCAACCTAACCTAACTTAACCTAACCTCTTAACCTAACTTACTTAACTTAACCTAACCTAAATTAATTTAACCTAACATTTCTGTAGCTGCTTGGAGGTGGTGCTGTAGCTGGTTGGAGGTGGAGGGAGAGGGTTGGGTGGTGTATAAATCCTGCGAGATTAGACCCTGTGCGTACCGGCAAATAGCGAGTTCCTCCATGGGAAAAGAAACCTTAATAATTTCGGTAATTGTAGCTTACAAACTGCAGCCAGTAACTTCTTACCTGGCCGATTTTGTGGTACTAACCTCTGTCTGCACCAAAAATTGTTGCTGGTGTGAATAACTGAGAAAAATTTAACGGTCTTGGGTATGATGGAACGAACTGCTGTTATGCCGCATCACGTTAGTTGAGAAGCACTGTTTCATGGCACTTGGAGCTCACAACGCTTAAGGCTCTAACTCACCTTCTGCATTCGGGGTATATTCTGAATTATCTTTAATCCATGCTAAATAAGAATTTCTCTTTCCTCTGTGACATAGTTGCTGTGGAAATGGAGCCATGACCTTTTACCGCTGGCATTTCAGTACTCATACCTTCATCACAAGCACTGTCACTCGACTGGCGTTAGCATTAGGTTGTCACCGACCTCAGAGAGCTGCTACTCGGCAGTGCACTCAAAAGAAGAGGTTGAGATGGAAATTTAAGAAGAAGTACAGTAAATTAAGGCTATTTTCGTAAGAGAACCTCTATTCCTCTGAGGCGTTGAACTAACTAGTGTACCTAACCATCGCACCAGAGTCCAGAAACGGGTGACGGGCAGGACCTGAGCCACAACCCTGGCCACCACGACCCTGTGCTCAAGAGCCATGCTCAGCAGCATGTCAACGCGTGCCCTTTTGGTAGCTCCGACTGGGATGCCTGCGGTGTGCCTCCACGCTGCTGCCTGCACAGGGCCAAAAGGTGGGACGTGTTCACTTCCTCCCCGTGTCTGCCCGTCCTCGTGGTCAGCGTGATGTTTGCGGTGTGGGAAGTTCACACCACGCGTTATGGCATCATTGTTTTGTAGGACTAGTGCGAGTAACTGACCTCATTGGTAAACGTGCTACTGTTACAGAGCTTTTATCTTATGTGCTGTTGGCTTCACCTCTTGTCAGTTTGAGGTGCTTTGCCTTGCTGCTGGAGATGACTTATCAAATTCACAACAATCTATGTATGGGGTGGTAGCTCCTAGGAAATCAATCGAAAGTTCGTAGCTTTGTTAGTGAGTTTGTCAGAGGTGCGTACTGGAATACATGTGATTTGTTTTAGAGGCAGGATTCTCTATATTAATTCAATTCTCGTTGATATTCCTCTCCGGAAGATGGAACTATTTCATTAATGGGAGTTAGCACCCCCTGGGGAAAAATTTGAGGTCCCAAGCGGAGGATTTTGTAGGTAGGTTTCTTTTGTTGGAAGAAACTGCTTTTTTTGCATTTTTACGGATCATCTCTTTTTAGTTCACTGCTTACCTATTTTCAGCACCTATTATTTTCTCTTCAATTCCTATCTAATCTTGCATTGTAAACTTCTTACTTCACGCGTAGCTTGCGATACGATTCATTGATGGTTCGTGCTCAATTAAGCTATTCATGCTGCAGAACGACCCATCCATGAAAAATTTGAAACAACTGAAAGTTTGAGAAATTTCAACAAACTTTCAAAATTAATGGTGTTGAATGGACTGCGCCAACGTATGGTATTTGTAAAATTGCTAACAGCTTTTGACTGTAAATTTGAATTGAATGTTGAACTTCAGTTTAACCCATCGCGGTCAACGGGTTAACTTATAGTTTCTATGCGCTGGTGATCGTTTCTAGGAACACCCCTTGTTCATAGAATCTCCGTTTCCTTAACTCTATACTAAATGGTGCCTGTCTGTCTTTTGAACACCTTCGTTGTAGTTAGGGAGGCTTCCAATAATGTATCTAATCATATCGACTTGATAAGGAATTCCCCTCAAATAAAGTGTCTGGAATGAATTTACCATTTCAAACAACTTTTCCCAACATTTTCCAGTGCCATTGCAATGAAAAAACTGTGACAACGAATGTCGTGTTCAATTTAAATCATTTTATTGTTGACTGTACTCTGATAACACTACGATGCTTTCTAAAGAACAACTCCATGCATCTCAATTTCTAAATTGCTATGCACAATCGAAAGAAAAAAATGCGACATTGTCTTCCTTAATCGATGTGAATTTTCAAGCAGAAGAGTAGGTAGGCCTTCCTTTCGTTGAAATGGAATAGGTTTTTTGTTACATTAATGGTTCATCTTTTTGTTGTTCACTGATGTCCGTGTATTTCAGCACCTGTTACTTTTTCAACTTCTCTCTGATTTCATAAGCTTCTTTTAATCGTGCTTTTTCTCTGAAAACGGTGTAAATTTTAACTAAAAAAAAGGATAAATTTGAATACTGTCACGAGGTAGATATTATCCTTCAACACGGAAATGAATAGTTGAACCAGAAACTGGAAATACAGAGAACTAGAAAATGCATAAAATGGAAGTATTTTTATGTTTTTCTTCATCTGCGTCCATTGGCACTTCCAAGGAGCTGTTTGCTATCGAAGCTTTCATTGACACTAGTCCACCCCACTTTACTCAAAATAAAGAGGCGAAATGAAAGAAAAGCCGTAAGAAATGAAAAAATCAATCTCTCGAGAGTTGATGAGGCCGAGTGCACACTGCCCGTCAAAAATGTATTATAATGTTCGAGAAATCACATGACACAAGTTCCAATATCCCAAGAATTCGCGTGATATTAATTCCTACTCGAATCGGATGGATTAATACACTGGAAATTGTGGAGTTGATGAAGCTTGTGTCTCAGATACGCTCATCACCCACTGCAGGCTGGCTTCGGCTCTTATACGGACAGATGAGGCTCTTATTATAGTATAGGTAGGTTATACGAGTACATAGCGAAAACTTGAAATAAGCATAACCTTAGGGATCAAATACGAACAATAATGACCCTGCAGTTGCGTGCAGCTCAATTGTGACGGACACTCGACCATTGCAGGGACTTGCAGTCGCTGCTGGTGGAGCCGCTGCCGTGCATCTTCTGCACCGTCAACGAGAAAAACTTACTCTTCGTGCACTCCATGATTGTGGGCAACTTTGACACGCCCTACGAAGGTGGTTTCTTCCAGTACATGGTCAGGTGAGGGAGTCGGTGTACTGTGCAGTTCAGGAACGTGTTGGCTATGTGGCTTTTTAGAGTTGAAGAAATAGACATTTTTTTATGCCAGATTGTACGCTTAAAATTTCTGGATTTGTCTTTCAGATTTAGCTTTTGTTACTAAATAAATATGTTTTCCTTTCTATTAACTCAACTGTTTACCTTTATTCACCATGCTGATGTTAGAACACTCAAGATTTACCCTTATCAAACGTGCTTGAAAATATTTTTTATTAGAGACAATTGTCAAATTCATTGATTGAAGATCAAACTATTATACTGGTGTGTATTCGATTATGTTCAAGCATAATGCTCCCTCAGGGGAATACAACTATTGTATGTATGGGAATTAGCACTCCCAGGGGGAAAATTTGTGAGGGCCCGAGCTGAAAGTTAGATAGGCCTTCTTTTTGTTCAAATAAAATGTTTTGTTATGTTAAGGATCATCTTTTTTCGGTTCATTTCTGTCTTTTTTTTCTGCATCTACTACTTTCTTCATCTACTACTTTCTTCTTCGACTTTGATCTTGTTTCATGAACTTTTTCTCAACTTACTGTTACTATACCCTTTCTGCATACTCCGTACTAAATGGTGACTTTTTCCTTCCTCTCTTTGGATCGCCTTTGTGGTACATAGGGAGGTTTAAAGTAACTAATAATCTAACCTCAAGAATATTGCTATCGTTAAGGAAATTTTTTGTATCAAGTTTCATCATTTGTGTGTTGTTTTGGGCAATTGATTTTCGCAAAACAAATTTTTAGCAACAAATTAATTTTTACTGGCTTACACTCTGCAGTAGCTCAGTTCTTTAGCCTAGAGTTTTGAGCAGTAGTTAAAGCGTTTTCGAAATTTTTAACGCGTGTTGAGATTTTATAACTTTAAGCTAACTATTCCACGATCTTTTAAACTCCACATAAACCTTGTAAGCCATATGTTTCATTATTGTGATTAGTTCTCAGTAATGAACATAGCAATAAATAATATCCTTTTACAATTTACTCTTGGAATATTCCGAAGAGCATTAATGTGTGTGGTGTAAAACTGATACTGAGATGTATGAGCTCACACTAATGACTTGTTCAGATTTGGGCCAAAGTATCCGTTCGAGCCCCCGAGAGTGTGCTGCATGACGAGCTACAGGTACGGCAGTGCCGTGCGCTTCCACCCCAACATGTACAGCAACGGCACCGTCTGCCTCAGCCTCCTCGGGTCTGTACTTTGTGTCTTGTTTAGGGCTGTGTGTCGCCTTGAGTTGTTTGTTTTTTGGTAACGTCTGTGTGTCGCCTTGAGTTGTTTGTCTTTTGGTAACGTCTGTGTCGCCTTGAGTTGTTTGTTTTTTGGTAACGTCTGTGTGTCGCCTTGAGTTGTTTGTTTTTTGGTAACGTCTGTGTGTCGCCTTGAGTTGTTTGTTTTTTGGTAACGTCTGTGTGTCGCCTTGAGTTGTTTGTCTTTTGGTAACGTCTGTGTCGCCTTGAGTTGTTTGTCTTTTGGTAATGTCTGTGTGTCGCCTTGAGTTGTTTGTCTTTTGGTAACGTCTGTGTGTCGCCTTGAGTTGTTTGTCTTTTGGTAACGTCTGTGTCGCCTTGAGTTGTTTGTCTTTTGGTAACGTCTGTGTCGCCTTGAGTTGTTTGTCTTTTGGTAACGTCTGTGTGTCGCCTTGAGTTGTTTGTCTTTTGGTAACGTCTGTGTGTCGCCTTGAGTTGTTTGTCTTTTGGTAACGTCTATGTCGCCTTGAGTTGTTTGTCTTTTGGTAACGTCTGTGTCGCCTTGAGTTGTTTGTCTTTTGGTAACGTCTGTGTGTCGCCTTGAGTTGTTTGTCTTTTGGTAACGTCTGTGTGTCGCCTTGAGTTGTTTGTCTTTTGGTAACGTCTGTGTGTCGCCTTGAGTTGTTTGTCTTTTGGTAACGTCTGTGTGTCGCCTTGAGTTGTTTGTCTTTTGGTAACGTCTGTGTGTCGCCTTGAGTTGTTTGTCTTTTGGTAACGTCTGTGTGTCGCCTTGAGTTGTTTGTCTTTTGGTAATGTCTGTGTGTCGCCTTGAGTTGTTTGTCTTTTGGTAACGTCTGTGTGTCGCCTTGAGTTGTTTGTCTTTTGGTAACGTCTGTGTCGCCTTGAGTTGTTTGTCTTTTGGTAACGTCTGTGTGTCGCCTTGAGTTGTTTGTCTTTTGGTAACGTCTGTGTGTCGCCTTGAGTTGTTTGTCTTTTGGTAACGTCTGTGTGTCGCCTTGAGTTGTTTGTCTTTTGGTAACGTCTGTGTGTCGCCTTGAGTTGTTTGTCTTCTGGTAATGTCTGTGTGTCGCCTTGAGTTGTTTGTCTTTTGGTAACGTCTGTGTGTCGCCTTGAGTTGTTTGTCTTTTGGTAACGTCTGTGTGTCGCCTTGAGTTGTTTGTCTTTTGGTAATGTCTGTGTGTCGCCTTGAGTTGTTTGTCTTTTGGTAACGTCTGTGTGTCGCCTTGAGTTGTTTGTCTTTTGGTAATGTCTGTGTGTCGCCTTGAGTTGTTTGTCTTTTGGTAATGTCTGTGTGTCGCCTTGAGTTGTTTGTCTTTTGGTAATGTCTGTGTGTCGCCTTGAGTTGTTTGTCTTTTGGTAACGTCTGTGTGTCGCCTTGAGTTGTTTGTCTTTTGGTAATGTCTGTGTGTCGCCTTGAGTTGTTTGTCTTTTGGTAACGTCTGTGTGTCGCCTTGAGTTGTTTGTCTTTTGGTAACGTCTGTGTGTCGCCTTGAGTTGTTTGTCTTTTGGTAATGTCTGTGTGTCGCCTTGAGTTGTTTGTCTTTTGGTAACGTCTGTGTGTCGCCTTGAGTTGTTTGTCTTTTGGTAATGTCTGTGTGTCGCCTTGAGTTGTTTGTCTTTTGGTAACGTCTGTGTGTCGCCTTGAGTTGTTTGTCTTTTGGTAACGTCTGTGTGTCGCCTTGAGTTGTTTGTCTTTTGGTAACGTCTGTGTCGCCTTGAGTTGTTTGTCTTTTGGTAACGTCTGTGTCGCCTTGAGTTGTTTGTCTTTTGGTAACGTCTGTGTGTCGCCTTGAGTTGTTTGTCTTTTGGTAACGTCTGTGTGTCGCCTTGAGTTGTTTGTCTTTTGGTAATGTCTGTGTGTCGCCTTGAGTTGTTTGTCTTTTGGTAACGTCTGTGTGTCGCCTTGAGTTGTTTGTCTTTTGGTAATGTCTTCTTTATGGGCGTCTTCCTGCCTCAGCGCTACCGTGCTTCATCTATTGATTAAATTTTACCTTGAACTACTTACAAAATTAACGTTTCATGATTTACCCTTGCAAACTTTTTTACTCTTTGGTGTTACCTGAACAGCTGTTATATATTGAGCCCTCTGTCATCTCAGATAACTCGTAACTCCCCGCCTGTTGCCATCCTTCATTACTTAATTTCTTCTCGGATGTGGGAGTTAAATCATTGTTTTGCTTATTTCCTTTCATTTTATACATATGATACCCTTCGAATATACACGTGTGTTTCAAACCAAACTCGTTTATGCATCGATCATGCTACGTTTAACATATAACACATTTGCTAAATACATTGTTGAAAACACCATTATGGGTATTAATTTGTGCTTCATAATTCTTCTAGAACAATAGTCAAGTTTTGTAAAGATTAATTTTAAAGAGAGGTATAATGAGTATAGACTGCTTCTTCGTTGTAAAACGATATCATGAAGACGAGAAATCCCGACGTAAGCTGTTTTCAAGAGGAAAAATCAGCTCAATGTAAGCAGCATAATTTGTGAAATAAAGTGTATAACAAGTACCAAGGGAAATGTAATTTAGTGATTAGTATTATTGTAATAAGATCTGATCTTATTGAAAGCCACTTTCGCCCCACTAGTCTCCCAAGGCCGAAATGAAAGTAACCAAAACCTCATTTATTAAACTACAAATTTATTAAAGGTAATGGGCGATACACTCTCAGAGCAATCCTATCATAAACATAAATGTACTAGAGAGAGGGAGAGAGAACGTCGGCAACAGTACCCTCACGTCCCCTCACGTAGGAGTTTTGCAGAAAAGTTAAACTGGGTCTAACCTGCGAGGGATTTCAGCCTCCCATGTACAGCCTCTGGTTGGGGTGGCTAAAATCATAATGTTTCACGGAGAAGTTGAACAGTGACTGTCCACAGCACCTGGTCGGGACCGGCGTGGTCGGCGACCAACAACCTCTCGTCTGTGCTGCTGTCCATTCAGTCGCTCTTCACCACAGAGGCACTCTGCAACGAGCCTGGCTATGATAAGGTGAGTGTGCTTGTTGGCTGGTGTGTCCTGGTTTTGGTTAGCAGCGGCTTTTGTGTAATGGTGTTGTCTGGCAGCAGCTGGTGTTGACTAGGAGCAAGCAGATGTCTGCTCAGATGTAAGCAATAACTAGACTGTAAACAGTTTCATGTGCCAGCTTCTGAAACAATTGCCTGCTGGTTGTCCAGTTTTTTTAAAAGAATGGTTTTTCATGTCTCAGTAATGTGCACTACGGAAATCCGTAATGCAGGCGCCATTCAATTTTTTCGTCTGTCGAGTAGAGTTTAGTGATAAGGACTAATCGTAGAAATGTGCACTGCACATTGCATAGTGTTGTCTAATTTCTCAAGTTTTTGAACTTATGAAGTTCTGTGTGTGCGCTTTTGTACCACTCTAGTTTATTTGTTTAGCGTCGCTATTCTACAGTCAGAGGAGAACAGCTACCAGATAAACGTTCTCAGTCTTGTACGAGGATCAGTATTTTTGGGTCCAACGAGACACCCTATGTTACTGGATACACGTCCTCAACTTTATTTACAAACTCTGGTTGCATTTTCGACGAAATAGTTCATCTCGTGTGGAATCAAACTTAATGTACGTTAAAAAAGATTTGTAAGGCCTTTGCAAAGTCCCCAACTAATTTCAGCTATCCGCGTTAGCCGGAATGTAAATAAGACGAGGACTGTTTTGCAGTTCCGCAATGAGGGCGCGAAGGAAGTTGAGCACTTCGACATGTTTGCGCGGCACGAGACGCTGCGGGTGGCTGTGGTGGAGACGGTGCGGCACGCTCAGGACTACAACATTCCTGAGGAGCTCACCAAAGTCATGCAGGACATTTTCTTCGACTACTTTGACTCTTACATCCGCTCGTGTGACGAGTTGAACAAGTTCGATGGCAAGACGTTTGAGGTAGGCCGAGTTTGATGGCTAATGTTTGAGGTAGGCCAAGTTTGATGGCTAATGTTTGAGGTAGGCCAAGTTTGATGGCTAATGTTTGAGGTAGGCCAAGTTTGATGGCAAATGTTTGAGGTAGGCCAAGTTTGATGGCTAATGTTTGAGGTAGGCCAAGTTTGATGGCTAATGTTTGAGGTAGGCCAAGTTTGATGGCTAATGTTTGAGGTAGGCCAAGTTTGATGGCTAATGTTTGAGGTAGGCCAAATTTGATGGCTAATGTTTGAGGTAGGCCAAGTTTGATGGCTAATGTTTGAGGTAGGCCAAGTTTGATGGCTAATGTTTGAGGAAGTCCAAGTTTGTTGGGCAATGTTTCAGATGTATCAAGTTTGATGGACAACGTTGCAGTTGTTACAAGTTTGTTGGGCATTGTTTCAAGTATGCCAAGTTTGATGGCATAATATTTCCGACATGCCCAGTCTGATAGGAAAGTATTACTGTTAGCAGATTTGATATCTTTACATAGTTTAAACCCTTGATTATCCCTTAAATAATTTCAAGAAGCCATTACGCCGGTACGTTCTTGAATTTAGGAGTATGGGTACGGCCGATGCGTGAACGGTGGTTCTTTTGATGATATTTGTTAGCTTTGTGGCTTTGATATTTTCTATGGTCTTCTGATATCTAGGTCCTCAGCTAACTTTCCAATGCCAACTAACCTCATACTGCTGATTCGTTTTGGGAGCTATCTCTTCCTTGTTCATGCGAGCTTCTTTACCACAGATTGTTCTCGCTGGTCGCTTCGTGCCAAACTTCAAGAAGATTAAGAAAGACTTGTTGAGCCTGTCTGACGAGCTCCATGCCAAGAAGTAACTCGGATAGAGCTACCTGTCGGCACTCTGGCATCCCGATTGTCATGGTTGGCGCCAATCACAATGATGCTAGCGTGAGGGTCCGATCTACGCAACTGGTATTGTCAGTTCCAGTTAACTTCTGTCAGTGATTCTTGTGTGTGGTGGCTGATTGTGGGTCACAGATATGCGGTTGCTACTAGATGTTGAAGTGTGGTGATCAACCTGTGAAGAACAACAACCAAACTAATAGCAAATCGGCTCTAACGTGGATACACCCAATTCACCCATGAGATGTTTTTACTCAGTTGTGTATAACAGCCATTACGATGCCAGTTGTGGATGCAAGTATGGTGTACGGTGCATCAGATATCCACTGACTGCCCCGCACTCCGTATTGAGAGACGCCAGTGTAGGCAGACAACGCTCAGCTACCCGTTGTAAAATTTGATCTAGAAATCCACGCACCTGTAGTTCATCTCGTTGATTTTTCATAGGCGAGTGTAAGAATATGACCATTTTAAATTTGAATCCATTATTTGCAGCTGAAATTAATGTCTCGCCATATAAATGCACGCACTTATTATTTTGCTTTTATTCAATGGTTACAACCGGAGCAAAGTGCCGTGCGTAAAAATACGCTCAATAGATCCATGTGCTCTGTTATGGAGGTGACCCTGATGGACATGAGCTGAAAAATATCTTTGAACCTTAATTGTGATCTTCACAAAGTGCACATCTCCGGAGGGTATGATATCTTTTTGGTACCCTTTTTGCTTTTTTATCCAATTTATTGCAGTTCAGCTTGCTGGGTACCTGCATGTCGCTTTTGGGAATGTTGTTACGTCACCTTTGTTGTTCGTAACTTCTTGTTAATGACGTGTACGTGTGCTGGAGTGTATGAATGTTTGGGAATTAGGTGAAGGGGGCCAAACGACGCTCTTCATGGCCTCCAGGTGGGCCCTCAACACACTACGATCATTGTTGACATTCAGTTAGGTAGATGATTATATTCAAAATTATATTTTGTAATCGGGATGGCTTTCATCTTGACTTTTTTTGTTAGCTATCATATTTGATTACGGAAAGAACTTTGGAAGGATATCCAAACACCGACCTCGAAACTTAAAAATGATATCTGACTCATTGAAGAATTTCTCGCTTTTCTCAGTTGTATTGAATATTGACCCGTTGCAGGCATAGAAAAAACTGAATTTTGATGTAGTGAATACTTGTTGAAAGGCCTATTTGAGTATTTTTGTCTGTGTGATTAGTAATAAATTGTGTGTAGATAGTGACGGTGGATAAGTAACTATGATATATTAGGTTATGAATATGATACACTGAATTTTTAGTTACATTAAAATTGTGAATATAAAATTAAACCATCTCGTCAAGTAAACGTCGTCAAGATGTAATTATCATATCAAAGTCATCTTCGTGGTCCAAGTGCACTGTTCCTTGTATTGATTAATTCTGGTGAACATACGGAGCACCCCTACCTGATCAGAACCTCAGTTCTTATCCCCACCCAAATCTGCGTTGAAGGAGATTAATAAAAAACTCGGCGCGAAAATACTTTTCATAAATCGCATGAACATCTATGTGCTAGTCTTATTTAGGTGGATACATGGTGAGAGAGTGCTAGTGACCCAGGTAGAAACGAGCTGTAAAATGTTAGGAGCAATGGGAGCTTATGCATTGTCGAGCAAGATTCTCTCGGCACCGAACTCATCGCAGTGTTACATTGGTCTGTGGTTTGCATCACGTCGAGTGAAAGGAGATGATATTTCACATGATCTGTGTATACCATGGTGCTATCTACCTTGTAATCCTGTAACTTAAACCAAATATTAGCTCTGTAATCTGTGGTTGATCCATTCCATGTGTGAGAGATTTGTCTTGAGAATTAATTTTTGTAACTTTGATTGGTTTAAGCATGATGCGTGCTGACAGCACATCTTCTTTTCAATCCCAGTTGAAAACTGTTAGCGTCAAGTGTTGTCTCGAAATCTATCTTATTTGCGTACCTATTCCATCATTCTGGTCTCACTGATGAGTTAAGTGGGATAGTGACTCATACAGGTAGACCTCCTGAAGTTCGAGATACGTTCAACTCTTCATAAATTCCCCATGTTACGATTCTCGTATTTTTTAACCATCTGGCACATAAAAACCGCACGTTAGCTTCTGCAGCTCTGGTGGATAAGATTTGGCTTATTTGCTCAACTTGCGTGAGTTTAGCGCCTCAGGAGGATACTTGTATTTATGGGAATTAGTGCTCCCAGAAGGAAGATGTGTGGTCCCGAACTAAAGGTTAATTCGCCTTTTGTTGAAATTAAATAGGTTTAGGTTTTTGTAACGGACTGTTTTTTTCGATTCACTGCTGTCACGTGTATCAGCACCTATTACTGTGTTCTTCTACTCTTTTCTTGTTCCATGAACTTACTCCGTGTCTTACTGTTCTTAAGCGCAGGGGTCTTGTGTGGGCACCTTATTTATTCTCAAAGTCGTCCTACCCCTGGGTAGTGGGTGAAAATGATTTCTTCTTATGTACGATTTGCGGATTCTTTCTGTGCTCGTCGAGTGTTCAAGTGCCTTATTGAAGCTGCAGTTGAACTGTGGAAAGCCCAAGTAGAACAACCGCAATTATGACGGGTTTCAAATGAGTAACCATTGACATGCCAAACATCAGAATGTATATGAGGTAATTGCTCTGTGTATGATAGATGGTTCGATATCAAGTTGAACAAGCCCGTAGCTCTTTTTTTTCTTCCCCAGCTGCTTGCTGAGAAAGCAAGTAATTGGCGGCATCCTCATATACAGCAGCTCTATCCCTCTATTCGCGAAAAGTCTCGCAGAGATCTGGTCTCTCATTTTCAAACATCACCGTCCTCAGTCTTTTTTTTTACCACAGCATCCTCGAGTTAAAATAAATGAGTGTTTTCCCATTTCACGATAAGTGCACTTTTCCAGCTTCAGCTAACCAAATGTAGACAAAATACTTGTGTATTTACAAATATTACTTGTAAGTGGCATCGCTGAGCCAGCTTGAGCTTTGAGGGTTGACTACGGACGCTTCTACTTGTAGTAGGTCCAGCTGCATGGCTTTCGATGTAGCAAGTACACGCTTCATCTACTTGGGCTTTTTACTACAGTTGTAGGCATCTCATTTTGTTCTAAATGGTATACTTTTGATTAAAAGCTGAATATTTAATTGTGCAATAAAAACATCGTGTATTCTACAGCTGAGGAATCTAATTATCAGTGTACAATGTTTCCAAATGGCACAGTCTTTGGAGAGTGGTACAATTTTTCTATAAGTTGAACGGGTTTTCGAGGTGTACAGTGTTTTTCTTAGTAGCCTTTTACTTTCATCAAGTGAACATACTTTCAGCCATGAACAAAGGTATCGTGGCCTCTCTGTCAGCATGACCTCTAGTTTAACGGTCTAGGATGAATATTTTTCGAAGTTTTATTCGTTGTTTTCATAAGTCTATTTGTATTCTTGAGCCTTTGTCATTTTCTTGTGTTTTTGTACTCTTCGCTCGGTATTTTGAGCGCTATTCTCGAATTATTCCTATGTACATATTTTGTCAGAAGAAATCTTTGAAACTAGATCGTGCACGATATTCTACGAAGTGAAAAGTCAAGTCACACAAATATTTTGTCCAGAATTTCAGTTTTCATAGCAATTATTGCTTTCTAACGTTTCATCTAAGGACTTTCATCTGCATGGAATATATTTCTGTGCACAATTGTATACCGAATCTCCGTTTTGCTGGAGAAATTAGTTGTACCTGCGTGATATCTAATTATACTTAGATTCACTGATGCCCAAAAAAGTGAACATCTCGAGTGTTTGCGCGGCATTAGCACCACTGCAATGCCCTTAATTGCTCTCTAAGGATAGTAAGCTGCTGTCCTTGGTTGTTCTTAGCGCACATCCTCGTCTCATTTTGAATGCGGCTTCACCATATTTTCAAATATTGATCATTTTACAAGTTAGCTCTACATCATTTATATTGTCATTGAAAGCGACAAAGAAAAAGTATTTAGTTTTGTTTTACTTCACCTGAATTGTTATTGGGGATAAATATCGAAAAATCATACTGCACACTCTTTGAACTCAATTGTCAGAGGCTCGCACGAGCTGAAAATGTACTATCCTTAATATGATTTTAATTTCTTATTTTTGCTCAGTTTTGGGACATTGTAGCACGGAGTAGTCTGAAGGCCAGTGGGTGTTCGGCTGAGGCATGCCGAGTTTACTTTGCAATTTTAGTCGATTTTGTAATGCGGCACTTGAACTTGTTCTATGTCTCAAGCTTAGTTTCTCGTGAAGTATAGCGGTAAAATTTCCTTCCATTTCAGCAATAAATTATTTTGTTGGGCTTCATAGGTTGGACGTAAATGTATGTACATTGCGCCTGCTTAATGGCATGCTGCGTGGGATTATTTGTTATTTGTAAGACCATGTACATGTTCTTTCGAAAAAAACCAAGGACCTCTGGCATAGTTTCCTTGCATGCACAGAGCGAGCTGTAAAACAGTGGGACAGATCTAGACTATGTTGAGCCTATTTTAGCCCTCAAAAACAAGGCTCGTTCTATAATTCGATCTTTCCTTTTATTCTATTATCTTGAGATTTTTTTAGCATTTAAGAGGAGACTACTGTTAAATCTATCAAAAATGAGCGCTATCAAGAGAAGATGCGAGGTCCCGAGCTGAAAGTTAAGTAGGTCTTTCTTTTGTGGAAATAGAAGAGGTTTTTTCTTTTGCTGTGAACCATCATGTTTTAATTCACTATAGTCTTTTTTAGGCTCTTATTACTTCTTGAACTCTTATCTTGTTTCATAAATAAACTTCTCTCCATATTACTGTTTCTACTTGCAGGGAATCGTGTGTGAGAACACACGTGTGCGTAGATTCCTCGTTCTTTTAATTCCATACTATTTGATGCTTTCCTCTTCACTCTTTTATTAACTCAGCTTATTTGGTAAGGAAGGTTTGAAGTTACTTACTGTCTATTATTCTACTGGTGGCGTTTTTCAATATCTTGATTAAATTAGCAGCTAGATTATATATATTATGATTTTATATTATGGGTTTAGGTTTAATAGCTGTTCAGTTAGTTATCATCAGCTTCAATTTTCACTCTCGGCTGTTATTTATAGTAATTTCATTGCATACGTTCCTGTTAAATTTTAAGATATCCAAAGTCCAGTGTCTCATGTACAAGTGCTCTTCAAGTGTTCCGTACACGCCTTCCTGATGCCATACTTTCAAAGCCTAAACGTTAAAATGCAAGATAAATTTTACAGGCACGGATTAAGAAAATTTCTGCCATTTTGATGCTTGCTTTCGGCACAACGTTGATCGACGAGGTTAAGCAAGACTTCCTTCTCTCCTCTTTCTTGCTCATCAAAGCTTCATCTGGGCGCCTGGTTAAATGATGGTTAGCCACCCTTCAGTTGGGAGGTCGCTCGGTTTCGACTCTTTGAACATGCACAGGCATTCCTATGTGTGTTGGTATACGTGGGACCAAAGGGCGTATAGCGTAGCATTTATGATTTTTTATCTCATGATTCTGTAGGCGTTGGTGCGCAGGTCTCTTCAGTATAGAGGGATTTGCTTGTACAAATGTTTTTTTTCAAGCGCTATCGTCTTCTCATGATAGTACAACCTGTTCGTAATGGCTTGTTTTTTATTCACCTCATTCTTCTAAAAAGGAATAAAACTGGATGTGTAGGATCACTGTTTTTGAAAGAATTGCAAAACTCGATACTTTTCGTTCCTATCAACTAATCAAGTCTTGAAGTTACGTGCTGCGCACCAATGTTTGGGGAGGAGCCAGAAGTTGGAGATCTCCGTCCATCCGTACCGTACAGAAGTTTTCGTATAAGCCTTAGTCGAGGGGGACCAGGATCAGAATAAGAGCTAATTTCTTCAGTTCATAACACAGGTCATGAAAAAGACTACACAAGAAAGTTCTAAACATCTATGAAGTAGACTGATCGTACCTCTGACCTAGAAGTGAAGTATGGGTTCATGAATGAAGAGATTATTGGTATCCTGCATTCAACTTATTTTACTCCGACCTGACTGGTATATCTTTCTTCACTGCGAAGTGCGTTTTTTCCACGTAATACCACGAAAGCCTGAAGAAACGCTAATGCCATCTTAACAGCATGGATGATATGTGATTCAATAGATCATGTCTTCACTCTCTGCTCAGACTCGTATTGCTGCCGTACTCAACGAGATTGAGCCAGCGTCTCGGAAACCCGCGATGCCGCCCGTCATGTGAAGCTTCCAGTCCTAACTTCGTCGGTGGTGTAGAGCTCGCGTAGAGTTACTGGCTAAGCAGGTTTTGTTGAGACATTTTCAATGGTTAACGTTTACTGCAGGGAGAGATTTGGAATGTAGCGATACTACACGAGTACCCTCAACTCCATACTAAATGGTGCTTTCATCCTTCCTCTCTTTGAACATCTTTGTCGTGGTAAAGGGACGCTAAATATTTCCTATAATCAACCAATCAATCAATTGAGCTATAAATACCGCTCATTTTGTGTTAACTCTCAACTTGTAATGTTATCTAACTCGTCATTTCTCTTTATTATTGGATAGCATTTAGAAAAAAATATAAATTTGTTGCGTGATCATCCACATTTGTTTAATATTATGCTTATCAACTAGGTAATAACCTTGATGTTAAAATATTTAATTCAAAAAACTTGTAATTTCAAGTATGTATCTTAGTATCTATGTACATGTGTGTATGTATTGTGGTGGTTCCGTCTAGCTGTACGCGCTCACCACCACACAAACTCATAAGCGCCACCTCACAGCCTCGAAGTGATCCTACTAAACGACCAATCAGCGCTGAAATCTGGCGCTGGGGTGGCGGACCGACCCTCTACAAGCCGCGCGCACCGAGCAGCCAGGTGGCACCTCGGAACATTCAGGTATGCTTAGCTCAGCCTCAACTGCTTCAAAAGCGCCACCCCGAGCCGGCTAAACAGCGGCTAGCTCGTTTCAGTGCGGCCGCTACCAGCCCTATATAAAGAGCTGCGCGCTAAGCGCAGTTCAGTTTGCAGAGTTCACACAGTGCACTCCCAGGAACCCTGATATTCACAAAAAAAAAACATCGGCATTTTTGGGATGCTTTATTTCCAAACAAGCCTGATACATATGATCTTACGCATTGGTTTTTCAAATGTCTTATAACTAACCCTATATATAGGACACCATGACGGTTCCCCCGTAAAGCCGGGAACCCACTTTCGACACCTGGGTTGAGTGGGGTATTGTGCTTGAGCTTTTCCCTTATACCCAACGGGGAAAATCTCCGCGCCAGCGCCGGGATACGAACCCTCGTCTCCAACATATAAGGCTGATCCCTTAACCACTGTGCCACGGAGAGCAAGTCTTCTTCCTGCGAGCCTCCTCACGGCAACGGCTCACACAAGTCTTCCAACGAGCCTCCTCACTGCAACGGCTACCACAAGTCTTCCAACGAGTCTCCTCACAGCAGCGGCTCACTCAATACTTCTCCCTGCGACTCTCCGCGCAGTGACTCCGACATTCGCTAGTCTCGGCTGCTCAGCAAGCAGTAGCCACACGGCCTCCATCGCCACCTCGACGGCGCACCGCTACGCCACGGCACGCACGACGCGACTTACCGACAACCGTCGGTCCTCCAAGTCGTCCTCGGGTACTATACTACCTGCCTGTAATTATTTACCTCATGTGCCATACTGTCGGCGATCATCACAATAATACGGCCTTTATTCAAGTTGTGTTTTCCTTATCCTTCCGGGTTTGTTTGTACCTCAGGCACTCGCTTCGGGCATAGATATACAAAGTCTAGAGATTTTCACAGTCTCCCCGGAGTGTAAAGCAGCCTGAGGGAGATCACACTCCACAGTATGCATACATTTAAATGTACAGAGCGTTTCACAGCTAGAGGTAAAAAATGAAGCTATGTATAGAACTTTTCAACTTGGAATTACTGAAAAACGGTGGAGTTTTAAGGTTTTTGTTACTCTTAAAAATCGCTTTATTTTGCGATTTTGTATGTATAGTTTCCTTTTTTACCTCTAACTTTGAAACACTCTGTATCTATGTACATGCATACATTTACACACAAGCAGTTTCTGCAGAATTTCTTATCAAAAACAAACAAACAAACATCGGCATCTTTGGGATGCTTTATTTCCAATCAAGCCTGATACATATGACCTTGAGGATTGGTTTTTCAAATGTCTTGTAACTAATTATTAAATTAAATTTAACTAATTTTTTAAATTAAACTAAAACTAATTTAAAGTTTTTAGGTGCTAAAGTTTAGAAATTAGAGTCGAGACAAAATGAGGCTCATCGAAAAATCGTTGAGGGGTTACGGGAACTTCGCTCCCTGGTGTCTGTGAATGCTGAGAAAAGTTGGCGTATACATTTTCCCCTTAAGAATATTTTTATCTTTCGTTTAATAGTAATTTAAACTCTATAAATGCATTATTTCGAAAGTTACAAGTGAATGAACTTATGTGTATAGACGGCGCGCGATTCGAAAAAGTATCTCAAGAAATTTCTGTACTTTCTACAAAACCGTTCTGTACCGTCTCGGTTGCGGCCTGCCGGTCATTGTAGATCACTCACCAATTTCAGATATAGGCAGCTCGCCCACTGCTGCGATTCGATGCGATGCGATTCGCCTCAGTCGTCGGTGAGCTAGCCAACACAATGCCATTCCTACGGTGCTACAAATGAACCGTGCGATTTCGCAAGGCGTCGCACCAGTCGCGTCGCATCGCATCGATGGGCGGGCTGCCTAAGAAGCATGAAATTAATTTTTGTAATTTGATTATGTAATGTAATGGATATATGCCTTTTATTAAAAAAAACCAACAGACTAAGTTTAATGCATATTATTTATATTAAGTACCCACACTAGTACTCAGCTAAAACCCGATAAACATATGGCCCATGGGTAGATACATATAGGCTCATATAGGCTATGTACATGGTTTAAGCTGAGATATATTTTTAGTATTCCAATCGCATGTCTAAGACCTTAAAGAAAAACACTACTGAAAAAATTTTGTATGATAAAATCAGGGGAAATATTTTTAAATCATGATTGGAACTACAATTTTTGAAATATTGTAAACAGTAAATTTTTACCTCCCTACGAAACTGATTTCAGCCCTCGTGTATGTTTATAAAACCTAAAGAATTAAATACTTCCAAATGACAAAAATATTTAGCTTGATTTGATAACATTTTAAAATGATGTTTTGTAGCCTAGGTTAAAAAGGAATGCGGTCTTGATTCTAAATATCCCATAACATTATTTACAAGCAGTTTTTTGTTACTATACTAGCTTACAGAAAAATGAGCATGGAGATTTTACATAGCATAAGAAAATTACTTCCGGAAAGGCCTACTTTATTTGGACATTTGTTTGAGGGACGTCGTGTAAGCGTGTAACGAAGTGGCGGCTGTGCTGTTAGGCCTAACAAATTCTATTGCTGCGCTAACTTCGTTCCAAGATATAACATTTTTTTACGAGCAGATATAAGCTCTGTGCTGATAAATTGGTGTACACGTTAAGGTAAAGTACCTCTAATGTCAAATGTAATATTTTCATTTAGTCCATGAATCCTAGTGCGTAATACCTGATGAAGCGTTCCAGTCTCTTGAACATCAGCTACAGTTTTTATTTCGACCAAAATAATAACTCTATCCTATGATGATTTGTGTGGTAATTGTTCTATAATTTGGTATAGGTACTTGTGTGGTTTATGTCATATAAAATCGTATGATTGCGGCGTCTGGCATCAACTCGCATTTTCAGGGGTTGATGAATACATCTTGGGACATTCACGTATATAACGTGTGGAGATGAAAGAGAAGAGTAGAATTGACTTCATTCCAAATCATCTGACGGTACGCATTTGAAATTTTTAAAAACTCCTGTGAAATTTTAATTAAACTAAGCCATTTTTCGTTTGGAAAGTGTATTTTCATCAAATAAACATAGAAACGCCATTCATGATACTACACAGACCTTGAAACAAAGAAATGAAAGGGGCTTCAATTTTGCTAGGCCCACATGTTGCTACCTGTCTTGTGCTTCCTTCCTAAACTTTATACTGAAATAAACGATTCAGACTAAGAAAAGCCAAATTGGTTCTCACAATGCGTTTTCAGTGCATGATTTAATTTTTAGTGGCAAAAACGTGCAAAATGTAAAGTGAACGATTGTGAAATAACTGAATGCTAGCTCCTATGTTTGCAATTGTTTTCAAAGAAAGATAAGATACCTAACCCTGCTAATTTTTTATTTTTTTTTGTTTATATTCTATTTACTTGATTGAATTACAAACTTTATGGAGGAGTTTTTTCATCATAAGTAAAGGAAATATATGATATAGTACAATATTTTGCCTGACTATTGAGATGTCTATATAAAGAGACATACCTAATAATTAAAGATACATATGCTTTAATACTTTTTGTATTCAAAAATTGAAAATGAGTAAGGCTATTGAGTTGATTATTTACAAAAGTTGGAATTTGAATACCTGGTGCCAATTTAAATATCCTAATTGATTGATATTCATTTTGAAAAAATCTAATACATGGTAGAAATAGTGCTTGTTGTAAAATATTTTAGAATTTTTTTTTTTCTATAAGGAATATTGTTTGCATGCACACACTGAACATCAAAATAGAAAAAGCAATGCAAAAATCCTATTTCCTATTCACAAAAATGATATGCTGGCAGGTAAGAAGTGTACTTGTTTGTAAGCACCTAACACTTATTTTTCTGAAACAAGTCATTTCATTTCAGAAAGCTTAGCAGCTTCAATGATGTTAGAAGAAGAAGAAGGAAACTCATCAAGCAGCCAGACACCAGCTGCAACGCCCACCCCAAACGAGTATTTGGGCTGGAAGAGCTCGACCAGACCAGCACCCAGTGCACCACAGGAGGAGCCGCCACATCATCCCAATGCAAAGCCTGGATGGTACGGCCACAAGCACACCTGCCCTGCCCTTGAGGCACACAGAAAGCTTGGTATTAATGTCTGCCCTTTTTCAAGTCGGACCTGGGATGCTGCTGGAAATTCTCACATGTCTATCTCCAGGGCACAGAAGTGAGTTTTTTAAAGCTGTTTTGGTATGCTTTCTATGATATTTTGTTTCATTTAAATTTGTTTATTTAGATTTCTTTTTCATTTTGTAAAATTCTTTTCCATTTGTAAGTTGTTGCTCTGTAATCAGTTTTTATTCTACTCTGGTTTGTGTTAGGCTTACAATTTTTTGGTCTATCTGTATTGTGATTTTATTATTTTTTCTCTCTACATGTTCTTAATTACTTCAAATTTTATTTTGCTGCAATTTTTTTGGTTTGCAACTACATTTTTTCATTTCGATTGACTTCCTTGTTCAACTCCCCTCAGGGGTATACTATTGTATCTGTAGGAATATGCGCTCCCAAGTGGAAAATGTGAGGGCCCGAGCTGAGAGCTAGGTAGGCTTTCTTTTTGTTGAAATAAAATGTTAATTTTTGAAATGTTAAGGACCACCTTTTTTTGGTTCACTGCTGTCCTGTTTTTCAGCACCTCATGACTTTCTTCTTCAACTTTTATCTTATTTCATGAACTTTTTTTCAACTTGTTGTTTCTATGTTCATTCTGCACAGATTCCTCATTCTCTTATCTCTATAACTAAATGGTGCCTTCCTCCTTCCTCTCTTCAATATGCTTTTCTTGCAGCTGTTAGTGAGGCTAAAATGGACTGATAATCTAATCTAACCCTTATTTAACTTGAATTCCTTCCTTGACTCCCTTTGTTGTCTTCCTTGACTTCCTGGTCTCCCTTGACTTCCTTCCTGGTCTCCCTTGACTTTCTTTCTGGTCTCCCTTGACTTTCTTTCTGGTCTCCCTTGACTTCCTTCCTGGTCTCCCTTGACTTTCTTCCTGGTCTCCCTTGACTTTCTTCCTGGTCTCCCTTGACTTTCTTCCTGGTCTCCCTTGACTTCCTTCCTGGTCTCCCTTGACTTCCTTCCTGGTCTCCCTTGACTTCCTTCCTGGTCTCCCTTGACTTCCTTCCTGGTCTCCCTTGACTTCCTTCCTGGTCTCCCTTGACTTCCTTCCTGGTCTCCCTTGACTTCCTTCCTGGTCTCCCTTGACTTCCTTCCTGGTCTCCCTTGACTTCCTTCCTGGTCTCCCTTGACTTCCTTCCTGGTCTCCCTTGACTTCCTTCCTCGTCTCTCCCTTGGCTTCCTTCCTCGTCTCTCCCTTGGCTTCCTTCCTCGTCTCTCCCTTGGCTTCCTTCCTCGTCTCTCCCTTTGCTTCCTTCCTCGTCTCTCCCTTTGCTTCCTTCCTCGTCTCTCCCTTGGCTTCCTTCCTCGTCTCTCCCGTGGCTTCCTTCCTCGTCTCTCCCGTGGCTTCCTTCCTCGTCTCTCCCGTGGCTTCCTTCCTCGTCTCTCCCGTGGCTTCCTTCCTCGTCTCTCCCGTGGCTTCCTTCCTCGTCTCTCCCGTGGCTTCCTTCCTCGTCTCTCCCGTGGCTTCCTTCCTCGTCTCTCCCGTGGCTTCCTTCCTCGTCTCTCCCGTGGCTTCCTTCCTCGTCTCTCCCTTGGCTTCCTTCCTCGTCTCTCCCTTGGCTTCCTTCCTCGTCTCTCCCTTGGCTTCCTTCCTCGTCTCTCCCTTGACTTCCTTCCTCACTTTCTTTCTTGTCTTCCCAGACTTCCTTCCTTACTTTCTTTCTTGTCTTCCCTGACTTCCTTCCTTACTTTCTTTCTTGTCTTCCCTGACTTCCTTCCTTACTTTCTTTCTTGTCTTCCCTGACTTCCTTCCTTACTTTCTTTCTTGTCTTCCCTGACTTCCTTCCTTACTTTCTTTCTTGTCTTCCCTGACTTCCTTCCTTACTTTCTTTCTTGTCTCCCTTGACTGGCTTCTTTACTATCTTGTCTCTCTTGACTGGCTTCCTTACTTTCTTGTCTCCCTTGACTGGCTTCCTTACTTTTTTGTCTCCCTTGACTGGCTTCCTTACTTTTTTGTCTCCCTTGACTGGCTTCCTTACTTTTTTGTCTCCCTTGACTGGCTTCCTTACTTTTTTGTCTCCCTTGACTGGCTTCCTTACTTTTTTGTCTCCCTTGACTTGCTTCCTTACTTTTTTTGTCTCCCTTGACTGGCTTCCTTACTTTTTTTGTCTCCCTTGACTGGCTTCCTTACTTTTTTTGTCTCCCTTGACTGGCTTCCTTACTTTTTTGTCTCCCTTGACTTGCTTCCTTACTTTTTTGTCTCCCTTGACTGGCTTCCTTACTTTTTTTGTCTCCCTGGGCTCACTTGTTTTTAAGATTTACTTGATTTGATGTATGATACTTGTTTACTCTATCAGAGTTACTTGTTTCTTTGGCCCCTTGTCTCAGTTGATGTCTAATGATGTTCTTGATAATCAAGTCTTTGCTCTTGATGACCACATGTTTGCTATCGGTAATCAAATCTTTGCTCCGGGTAACCCCTGCCAGCTGGTAACCATGATGACGTTCTCACTTCATCAAACTTGGCTAACACATTTTCAGTGTCCTGCCACTGAAATAATTGTTGTTGCCTTGCAGGGACATAGCACAGCTGCACACTCACGAGGTTGACGGGATTTACCTCGACGTGGATGAGAACGACCTGACGTTCGTTCATGCCATGATTGTGGGCACGCTTGACTCCCCTTATGCTGGGGGCTTCTTTCACTTCATGTTCAGGTGAGCTGTTGGCTCTGTGGCTGAGACTGCTTATCTTCTGCTTCATGTTCAGGTGAGCTGTTGGCTGTTGGTGAGGGTGTTTGTCTTCTGCTTCTTGTTCAGGTGAGCTGTTGCTGAGGGTGTTTGTCTTCTGCTTCATGTTCAGGTGAGCTGTTGGCTGTTGCTGAGGGTGTTAGTCTTCTGCTTCTTGTTCAGGTGAGCTGTTGGCTGTTGCTGAGGGCGTTTGTCTTCTGCTTCATGTTCAGGTGAGCTGTTGGGCTGTTGCTGAGTGTGTTTGTCTTCTGCTTCATGTTCAGGTGAGCTGTTGCTGAGGGTGTTTGTCTTCTGCTTCTTGTTCAGGTGAGCTGTTGGCTGTTGCTGAGGGTGTTTGTCTTCTGCTTCATGTTCAGGTGAGCAGTTGGCTGTTGCTGAGGGTGTTTGTCTTCTGCTTCATGTTCAGGTGAGCTGTTGGCTGTTGCTGAGGGTGTTTGTCTTCTGCTTCTTGTTCAGGTGAGCTGTTGCTGAGGGTGTTTGTCTTCTGCTTCATGTTCAGGTGAGCTGTTGCTGAGGGTGTTTGTCTTCTGCTTCTTGTTCAGGTGAGCTGTTGGCTGTTGCTGAGAGTGTTTGTCTTCTGCTTCATGTTCAGGTGAGCTGTTGGCTGTTGCTGAGGGTGTTTGTCTTCTGCTTCATGTTCAGGTGAGCTGTTGGCTGTTGCTGAGGGTGTTTGTCTTCTGCTTCTTGTTCAGGTGAGCTGTTGGCTGTTGCTGAGGGTGTTTGTCTTCTGCTTCATGTTCAGGTGAGCTGTTGGCTGTTGCTGAGGGTGTTAGTCTTCTGCTTCTTGTTCAGGTGAGCTGTTGGCTGTTGCTGAGGGTGTTTGTCTTCTGCTTCTTGTTCAGGTGAAGTGTTGCTGAGGGTGTTTGTCTTCTGCTTCTTGTTCAGGTGAGCTGTTGCTGAGGGTGTTTGTCTTCTGCTTCATGCTCAGTTGAGCTGATGGCTGTTGCTGATGGTTTTTGTCTTCTGCTTCTTTTATTTTCAGGTGTCCTGTTTAATGTAACATTTCCCTAGACTGTTAATTTCTATTAGGGTTTCGTCATTCATGGTGACACAAATTTTCAGGGAAAAAATTGTTTTTTGGTAATTGGTCAAATAATTAACGAAAGTACATGAGAATTGAACATGTGCATAGATTTGCGTTCTCTTATCTCCATCCCAAATGAAGCTTACATCCTTCCTTGATTTGGGACACGTCTTGTGTGGTTGAAGAGGCTGTAACTAACTTTTATTCTAATCTAAACCTAATCTAATTTGCTAATATTTATTTGCAGCAAATGACCTTATGCCAACTTAGCAGATTCTTTCAAAAAAATATTAAATTTAGAACAAATAAATTCATGTAACAACCGATGATTTTTCAAGGGTGTTGTGTGACTGTGTGAGCAGCATGTGTTTCTCGTTCAATTTGTGCTACCCACCAATAAAACTGCGATTGCGTGCAGATTTGGCCCGCAATATCCCTTTGAGCCGCCCCGCGTCTGCTGCATGAGCAGCTACAGGTTCGGCAGCAACGTGCGCTTCCACCCCAACCTCTACGTCAATGGCTTTGTGTGCCTCAGCCTACTCGGGTAAGATCAGTTTCTTGGCTTCGTGTGGTACCTGTGATAGATTTTTGATATGGGGATCAAAATTTTTGAGTTTTAGAACTTGATGATGAATTTTTGGTCTGTTGTGTTGACCTTGTCTGGTTTCTTGATGCGCCTAACAGTTTATTGTGTGATAGTAATAATTTTGTTGTGTGACAGTCTTATGGGCTAGTCTGTTACTCCGACCTCCTTCCATTCAGGCCACGTCTGAGTTTCAAAAGTACGGTAGCTCAAGTGTTTTAATTTCATTTAGGCTTTTAATGTAGTAAATAAATGTAAGATGTATGTTCAGTTATTTCACACATGTTGAGTGATTCCCTCTTGTTCTCCATAGCACTAGAAAATAGTGCAAGTTGTTTCAATAGAACCTCTCAGGGGGATACAATTATTGAATCTATGGGAACTAGCGCTCCCAGGGGGACAATGTCAGGGCCCGAGCTGAGAGTTAGGTAGGTCTTCTTTTTTGTTGAAATAAAATGTTTTTATTATGTTGAGGACCGCCTTTTTTCGGTTCACTGCTGTCCTGTTCTTCATCACCTACTACTATCCTCTTCAACTTTGGTCTTGTTTCATGATCTTCTTTCACAACTTACAGTTTCTATGCCTTTCGGCGTAGATTCCACGTTTCCTTAACTCCATACTAAATGGTGCCTTCCTCCTTCCTCTCTTTGGATCGCATTTGTTGCTGGGTAGGGAGGCTAAAACTAACGACTAATCCAATCTGTTTCAACAGAAGCGATGGAAGCAAACACAGAAACTGTGGTAAAGATGTTTCTGCGCATTCATTTCTGAGCATCACTTTTACTCAGCAAGTTCCGACTTACTGATCAGATATTTTCTGCGTTTGGTTTTGTGTGGGGCCACAAGCAAAATACGCTAGTTGCTAATGAAACCAAACAGTTAGTAAAATTTCTAGGTATTGAAGGTTGAGAAACTTCATAAATTCCTTTCATTTTGTATCGCAATCGGCGTTACATGGTACTTCCAAATTAGTTCATTTTCAGATTTTTGGATCAATGGAAGATAAATTTTGTTGAATTTAAAAATAGAAATTGTCTTGCATATCCGAATGAACGCAATATAATTAGCTTGATAACTCAAAATGGCATTTAAAAATGAAGAAGACAAAGTACTTGTGGCTTTTTTTATGTTTCACTAGCTTGGCTTTAAATGGGGGATTTTTTCAATGCCTTCCCTGCTTTTGAGTCTCATTTTTCTCTTCAAATCAAATTGTGCATAGTCAGCAACACACCTAACATCCTTTTTTTTGTCTTGTGAGCTTGAACATTCCCATGCTATGTCATGTATGTCATTTTAGCATGCAATATATTTTAATTGACTGGACCAAAATCCTTTCAAACTTTTCTGATGCTTCTTGCTTGTGATCTGACATCTTCATCATGAGGAAAGTCTTCTTGGAGAATTTCGATTCGTACATGGAGAGCTGTGATAAGCTGGCTTTATATGACCAGTCACCCAGCCCTGTAGGGCTGCATCTTCATGGTGTTGATGGGCCTGTCTCATGTTCATCTCATTCAGTACCTGGGATGGTCCTCGGTGGTCTGCGGCCAACAACCTGGCCTCCGTGCTGGTGTCCATCCAGTCCATCTTCACACCCAATGCGCTCTGCCATGAGCCTGGCTATGAAAAGGTTAGGAATTCTTTTGCCTTAGGTAACAGAGTGGCGAGCCTATTGCTGCATGAAATAGTAGGTATTCAGAAATACTGTATTGAGTGATGCCTGTTGGGTTATTATTGTAAAAGTAGCCCAGTTGTAGGAAGAGGCATGAATTTGCATCATGCATATCTGGTTGGGTTTTTAAGCAATGGGTTTTTATTGTTGAGTTTTTCAGCGGTTCCAGTGCCATAAAGCTCCAGTAGCAGGGTTGGCACATAAAAAACCCACCCAAAAAAACCCACCCAAAAAAGCCCAAAAAAACCCACACTAAAAAACCCACTAAATAGTGGGTTTTTTTGGGTTTTTTTGGGTTTTATTACTGCTAGGTAAATTTTATTTGCTTTCAAGCTTGTAGAATCAAAATGAGCTAAATATTTATCTTATCAAAATAAGTCTCTAAGTCATGTGCATGACTATGACAAGAAAACATTGAACAACAAAACACCAACCCTATACAAATCAAATTAGAAAAACCTTAATCACAAAAAAAATCGAGGGACTAATATATTTTAATGAATTCCATTTCCAAAATAAAAAACAAAAATTTAGAAACAAATGCAGTTTGACTACTTAATATAGAGACTTCTGAATTTTTCCTGTCTTCTAGACTAGACTGCTACTACAATACTACTGTGTTTCTCTTTCTACATCCACTGCCATTTCATCGTTGTCATCCACATCATGATCATTTGTGAGGTGGCGATATACTGTGAGACGATTTCTGTGCGCGTTCTGATCCTAATCTATTTCTCAATTTATTCCACACAATTCCAAATGTTGAGAAATGTCTCTCAATGGATGAACTTGCGGGGCAAGAATGAAGGTTGCTTATAAACTTGCAGAAACCCTCTGCCAGTGTTTTTTCATGAATCTGCATTTTCTGCTGTTTCATGTCTTGAATATCCCACCATCAACAAGGAGTCATTATCTTAGTGATATTCTCATTGAACATGTGTTTTGGGAAGATGTTGGAGTCATTCAATTTATAGGAGTAAAGCGCACCGATGAACTCCGGATTGTACTCAGCCATCTCCTGTGAGAGCTTTGCCTTAAATGTTGTAAAATGAAACATCAATATCGAGTTCATTATCTTGTTGATCAGTCTAATGTGAAACTAGGCTAAGTGAATTAGGTTAAACATTATTGTACATCCTAGAATAATGTAATGGTAGGATGCCCTAGAAGTCGCTGAACTTATTCGGGCCCACAGGTAGCTATACTCAAATTTGACCATTGTATTAGACTTAAGAAACATTCTACCTCTGTATCACCTGTGGTAAATAAATTGTTTAAATTGAAATAAGTCTAACAATTATAGTCAGATGGGGCAAGACAACCGCAGCCATCATGGGGTGAGAAAGTAAAGAAACTACTGGCCTATGGGAGCATTCAAGCTGCACTGGAACAAATTTGATGTTGGAATCTGTTAGCGCATTTACTTCCAATCATTTTAGTGTTTGTTGCTATCCTGTACTGCGAAAAGCAAATTTTTTAGCAAATTAAAAAAAAAATTTTGCATGTCACTACATGTTGTAACATGTAACAGTGTGGTTGACTGACTTGACTTGCGCAGCTTAGCACTCCAGCTCACACAATACACATGTTAAGTTGTTAACAGCATGACTGTTAAGTGATGTGCAGCTGTCTTGCTTCAAGCTGCTTGTGGTGGTCATTTATGATCTGCATGGTGCTTCCCTCTCACATGACTTGCGCCTGTCTGCTGCTAAAACAACTTACTATGAATTGACGAGCATAGCAATTCTCTTTGGACATCTTATATCTTTACAGACTGCAGAGCTATGTCTCTATGCATATGGTAATTGGTAAATGGTAATTGCGATGGACAAACTTTAATTCATATATTGTTCATATAATGTAATAATTCATATAATAAGGTAATATAATGTTGGAAGTAAAGTAATCAAATAACTATGTTTACTCAATAAGTGTATGTATATAAATCTGAAATAGGAGCAACGGGAGTTGTGTGAATAACTCTTAGAAAAACAGGTATTACAAAAAACCCAATAAAGCCCAAAAAAACCCAATAAAACCCATAAAACCCAATTTAACCCAAAAAAACCCAGGTGGGTTGGGTTTTTTTAAAAAACCCTGGGTTTTTTCCATCCCTGTCCAGTAGTCGCCTACAAGAGCTAAAGTTGCAGTAAAGGATGAGTGAGGCAATTAACACTTTGACTGCGACGTGCGTCACCGGTGATACACTGAGGTAATTTTCATAATGCTACTGACCGACCAGTAGTCGCAAACTTAATTTTCATGAATACTTAATTCAAAGCTTAATGAATGCACGATCCAGTTCATGTTTGCTATTTTCAAAATATTTAACTACAATTGACTTTAAATTTGAGTTTGGCATCGAACTTAATATTTAATAGTCGCAGTCAAAGTGTTAATGAAATTACTGGTGCCAGTACCACCGGTGTCTACAAACATCATCAATTCAACACTTCTCTGTGCTTACTGTCTTTGAAGCTAGGGAAAAGTAGCAAAAAAGTTATAAAATTCTGAGCATTTCTCTTCATATACAAGTGTCAGTGCTTGTATTTTTTGTTAGGGTGAAAGATGTTTTGTTGGTTCGAGTCCTATAACTTTTATTTTTCATATCGACAATAATAAGAATCAGTGATCTCCTCCTCTATTTTGTTGCTTATTTTGAATCTTTTCGGTATGAAGAGTGTTCTCAAGTGAAGTTTTGTCTAAGACCATTTGATTGTTTTTCTACTTTCTGTAAAGTGTAGACTAGACCTTGGATGAGGAATTCAGTAGGTTGGGGCTTTCCTATCTTGTATTGGTCAAGACGATTTTTCAGCGCATTTAGTGGCTAGCACAGGCAAGTTATTTTGGGAGCTAGTTGTAAATGCTGATCATTTGAACAGAAATTAGGAGTTTGAAGTGCCGTGACTCTTGCTATCACTAATTTTTATCGTTGTCTTTATATGTATATTAAAAATGTCTTTTGAATTGTCATTAAAGCTACTTGATATTTGATGTTTTTACTTCTTAGGAGTAACTTGGCTCCTATGTAGTATTCAACCTTAAAAAAAGCATTATCTGAAGTGATCTGATTGGGGCAATTCAACATTGTTGTTTTTGAAGATATTTTTTGTCATCTTAGTGTAGGATGATTACCGCTAATCGTTCTTACGATTTCTGGAAATTTTTTTTTCAACGCCAAGCTTGAAGTTTAAAGTATATTAGGTGTAGTGTCCTGGAGTCTTGAAAGAATATTACTTCACTGAATGAAAGCTCCATTGAATTATACCCATTTAATGTAAAAAAATTACCATAGTTTCCTTTCTGATTCATTCGACAGTAGTGACAGATTGCTCCCTGTGACTGACATTCAAAGCATTCCTGTAAAAAAGTTAACATGAAGCCTAAAGCTGTCTTGGCATTTCAGTTTCGCGGCAAGAAAGATAGCAAGCAATTCGACGTGTTTGCACGCCACGAGACGCTGCGCGTGGCGGTGCTGGAGACCGTCAAACATGCCGAGGCGCACAAGCTGCCTGCCGGCCTCATCGTCGTCATGAGGAAGGTCTTCTTGGAGAACTTCGATTCGTACATCGAGAGCTGTGATGAGCTGGCTTCGTACGACCAGAAGCCCTTCCTTGTAAGCCTGCATGTTCAGCTCCCTTCTGGGGGATAAAACTTATGTCTATCAGAATAAGCGCTCCCAAAGGAAGATGTGAGGTCTCATACTGAAAGTTAGGTGGGCATTTTTTTTATTAAAATGAAATTGGTTTTGGCTTTGTTACTACAAGTTTTTATTTTTACTACAATACTGTCGGTGCTGTAATAGTATATCTACCTTCGGTTTTCTGGTATAGTATAACTACCGTCGGTTTTCTGGTATAGTATAACTACCGTCGGTTTTCTAGTATAGTATATCTACCGTCGATTTTCTGGTATAGTATAACTACCGTCGGTTTTCTGTTATAGTATAACTACCGTCGGTTTTCTGGTATAGTATAACTACCGTCGGTTTTCTGGTATAGTATAACTACCGTCAATTTTCTGGTATAGTATATCTACCGTCGGTTTTCTGGTATAGTATATCTACCGTCGGTTTTCTGGTATAGTATATCTACCGTCGGTTTTCTGGTATAGTATATCTACCGTCGGTTTTCTGGTATAGTATATCTACCGTCGGTTTTCTGGTATAGTATATCTACCGTCGGTTTTCTGGTATAGTATATCTACCGTCGGTTTTCTGGTATAGTATATCTACCGTCGGTTTTCTGGTGTAATATATCTACCGTCTGTTTTCTGGTGTAGTATATCTACCGTCGGTTTTCTGGTATAGTATAGCTACCGTCGGTTTTCTGGTATAGTATATCTACCGTTGGTTTTCTGGTATAGTATATCTACCGTTGGTTTTCTGGTATAATATGTAAATTGAAATCAATATCTTATACGCGCTTCAAGGAAAGCTGGGAAGAAAGACCGCTGCGTTGAGGGAGACAGAGAGCGTACAATAGCCCCTTTAACCATGACAGAACTTAAGGGGAATATCTTGAGCCAAATTGGGCCCCGGCGGCTCCCCCCACTGAAAATTTTTTTTTTGGTTGAAAAAGGTTCCTTAGGGGATGGGTTAATGTGCCATGAAATTTTATGGCCCTACGGACACTAGAATCCTCCCCCAGGGGGGTGAAAAGGGGACCGAAAATGATGAATTCGAGGCCCAATTTTTTCTTTTGTTGAAAAAGGATCCTTAGGGGATGGGTTATTGTGCCATGAAATTTTATGGCCCTACGGACACTAAAACCCTACCCAGGGGGGTGAAAAGGGGACCGAAAATGATGAATTTCAGGCCCAATTTTGAAAAAAAAATAGAATAAATTTAAATTTGAAAAAAAGCCTAATTTTAGTTTGTTAGAAATGTTCCAAGGGTTCTAAACCTGTCTTTGTTTTTGTTCTGGCATCAAAACTGAAGGAGGAGTAGCAATCTGAAATGTCAATAAAAATATACCAAAAAACACATTTTTCGTCAAAAAAAAAAAAAAAAAATATAAGGCCTAAATCAAAAAAATGACGCGAGTAAAAAAGGTTTACTTTCACAAAAGACATATACTGGCTAATTTTCAAACAAATCGGACAGAAAAAATTGATAAAGTCTGATCATGATGATTACTGAAATAAAATGTATTATTTTTATTTACTCGAAATTTCACTGCTCCCTCTACCACATTTTACTGGCATCGAACTCGAAATATTTTCTTACGGTTATTTGATGTGCAACTTTCTTTTTGTGGTTTAGGGAACAAAAAAGAAAAACAGACAAGGATTTGATAGAGGTTACCCGTGCTCAGGTGCGGGTATCCAGCCCACCCGCACCTTCTCGTGGTGGTGCCGTTAGTACACCCACTACTACGACTACTGTCATTCGTACAACCTGTTGTACTGGGATAGCGACTTGATTATTGTAATAGTTTATCGCCAATCAGAATTATTGTGGGTGGAACCAACGCGGGGGGCGCCTAGGGCACCTCGGTGCTCTAGGTTGTGAATTTCTTTTTCATTTTTGGTTTGCTACGCGTTCGTTAGTGTAAGGTGAATAACTAGGTTGCATAACCTACTAAATCGTGTATTGTTCCAATTTTGTGTTAAATTTGTAGTTTTGTTCGTGTTCTGAAGCCTAAAACTATATCAAATTTCTGTGTGTATAATAGGAAAAAACTAACCGGCCCCCTTGATTTATCAAGGGGACCCACCCCCTGAAACTAAATACAATGTTGAGTGAAGAGTGTCCAACGGGAGTTGATCGGGAGAGGAAGGAAGACTCGCAACGCGGAATGGGAGATCAAGACAGCGGCAATCCTCACGGTGAGGTGGAGCAGATGAACAGGATTGAGGGTATTCGAAGGAGGATTGAAGGAGCAATTGCTTCAATAATTGATGGATCTGCGGAGAGTCGAGAAGCCACAGCTGCGGAGGTGAGTGGTGCTGGTGGAGTGAGTGAGATTGAGGGACGGCTGAGGCGAATCGAGGAGGCAGTGTTGATGGCACAATCAGACACACCTGCAGGACAAGTTCTACTAACGGAGAAAAATGATAAAAACCCAAGAAAAGAAAAAAAGAAATACGTGCCTCTAGTTGTGAGAGACAATGAACAATATTTTCCAAAGTATTTCTCAATGATATTTGAAACAGAAAGGAAGAGAGCTATCAACCCATTTAACATCATTGAAAAAATTTAAGAGATAACTGGAGCGAAACCGATAAGAATCTTCAGCATGGGCCGTCAGACGATGATGGTGGAGGTGCGGAGCGCAGTGCAGGCAGAAAGGATTGTTGGCGTGACGTGCGTGGAAGGTATACCGTGCCAGACGACAGAATACGGCCGATTTAACCACTCGGTAGGCTTAATATACATTAGTGACTTCGACATTGTTGACATCGAAGAATTCAAGTCTGGTCTGCAGGAACAGTACAACGTGGTGGAAGTAACCAGAGCAACATTTATTAAACCAAGATATTCTGAAACTCAAGCTTTTCTGATAACATTCCAGCAACCGACGGTTCCCTACAGCATTTATGTCCCCGGGGAAAGACAGGACACCAAGGTATACCCATTTAATAGTAAGCCAATGATGTGCTTCAACTGTCAGGCATACGGACACACCGCCAAGCTATGCCGCAGCACCTCACTTGTCTGCAGGAAGTGTGCTGAGGTGGGCCACTCCTCTCTGAACTGCAGCTCTGAGCAGCTGAAGTGTGCTCACTGTGGAGGACCCCATGCAGCGGGCAGCACCCAGTGTGACAAAGAAATGGAAGAAAGAAGTTTGTTGCAGATCATAGAAAAGGAAAAGGTAACATTAAGAAGGGCAAAACAAATTAAAGAGGGTGTGCATGAAACGGAACGAGTACCATCACCTGATAAGTTCATCACACATTTCGACTGCAAAATGAATGAAGCACACAGAAGGAAAATGTCACCCTGGCTGCTGGAGAAGTGCATCACTCAACATCTCGGTAACAAACCAAAAGCAATTAGATCCCGCAGTAAAACTGTGTTCACAGTAGAAGTGTGCGATGCAACACAAAGCCGTAAAATGAAGCTGATACGACAATTAAATGAACTACCGGTCACAGTAGAAGAAAATCTCGACTTTGCTGTTCAAAAAGGCCTCGTCTACGTATACGAATATGACCTAAACAATTTTGAAGTATTCAAGACAGGACTCTTGGAAAAATGCGGCGCGCAAGATGTAGTCCAAGCAACATGGATAAAGCCCAGAAACCAGCTCGCAAAACCTTTATTAGTGTCCTTCAGACAACCTATCCTGCCAAATTATATTGATATACCTGGAGAACAAGCAAGATCACAAGTTTATGAAGTAAAGCCGAGACCTATGTTATGCAAAAGATGTCAGGAGTATGGCCATGGAGTGAAGTACTGCCAAGGGGAACAAATCTGCCCCAAGTGTAGCTTGGCTGGCCATGAAATGGACGAGTGTACAACGGAAGAAAGTAAGTGTTACCACTGCGGTGAGGGCCATGTAACTGGAGCGAGGAATTGTCGGATGCGAGTAATGGAGGAGGAAATTCTGGTGATTCAAAGCAGAGAGCGTGTATCCAAGGGGCAAGCCAGAGTATTGTTCAGTTACCGGCACCCCAACTTTTCAATGAATTACAGCAAGGCAGTAATGACACCTGTCAACCATGATAAAATAGAACTAATAACAAGTAAGAAAAGAAATCGTGCAGATGACCTAGAACCGGCAGCGGAACCGCAGCAAAGCAAGAAGAAGACGACAACAGGAATGGTCAGTGAAGGAAACGGTGGCCGGAGCAGAAGGTGGTCAGTGACCGGAGACGAAACTCAGAGAGAAACGGAAGTGGTTTGTGAAAGTCCCAATACAGGAAGACTTTACACCACGAAAGTTAGCCTAAGCCTTGAGACATCTGCCCGCGAAAAAGAAAGAGAGTCAAGAGTGAGAGAAACGAAGAAGATATTTGATGAATACACGCGAGAGGCAAAGGGAAGAGTGGAGGAGGAGGACAGAAGTAACTACGAAGAGGAGCTACGGAAGTCTACTCGCCCAAAAGTAAGAGTAAATAAAGGACAGCGGCCGCGTGGAAATTCGGGAGAGAGCTACAGGCGGAGATCTCCTAGAGGACGAGAGGATGGAAGGAAGCCTGGTCAACATTCCAAGGAAAGCAACATACGCAAGTGGAGGTAATGGCGGTGGAAGAAGTCAAGTTCATCCAGTGGAACCTGCAGGGAATGGCGACATCAAAAGAAGACCTCATCAACCTGGTTGATACACACAAACCTGCAGTGATAGCAGTCCAGGAGACCTTCCATGGGAATGATTTTGTGTCACCTATACAGGGATATAATGGTCGGTGCAAGCAGGGCCATTACAACCACAGGTTCCATGGAGGGGTGGCTCTGTATGTACACTCGTCGATACCAACTCAAGAAATTGAAATCAATTCACCTACTCAAATTATTGGTGCATGGGTGTGCCTAAATAACTATAAAGTCATTACAGTAGCATCTATTTACCTACCACTAAGGACAAATATAAACATCGAAGAGCTTTTTGACGCAATCAAAGGAATGCCAAAACCCGTTATCCTGATGGGAGATTTCAACGCCCATCACAGTGACTGCGGAAATAGTACCATAGATCGAAGAGGACGATTGATGCAAGATTTCCTTAAACAAGGCATCGTTAATATTATCAATGATGACTCAGCCACCCATATCTCAGGATCGGTGATTGACCTGACCTTGACCACCCCTGATGTAACACCGGATGTAAAATTTACCGCCCTCTCTTCAGTGCTTAGCAGCGACCATTTCCCTATAGTGTTGACCTTATCAGTGCGACAAGCTGACGGACGTGTTGAGCCGGAAGGATGGAATTTCAGGAAGGGCAATCGGAAGCAATATCGTGAAGACGAAATATGGAGAAATGCCCACGAACTTGAAATACCGGAGGATCCAGACGCGGCAGTGGTCGATCTTTACACAAAGTTTGGTTGCGCTGCTGAGAGGTGGGTACCTAAATACAAGAGGAGACGGTGTTATGCAAAGCCGTGGTGGACTGCAGACTGCAAAGCAGCTTGGCGGGAAAGAGAAAGGTGTTACAGGATATATAAGAGGACAGGACTGATGGAAGATAAGGTCAAGTGGAAGAGAGCACGGGCAGTGGCAACGAGAACCTTCAGGGAAGCAAAACAGAGCAGTTGGCGAGAGTACGTCACAACTCTCAGCACCAACACGCCTAGCAGCTGCGTGTGGGAGAAAATAAATAGAATCAGAGGAAGAGTGAAGAGACAAATAAAAATGCTAAGCGAGAATGGAGTCCAATACTCAACGCTGAAGACCATCGTTGAGAAACTAGCCGAGACATTCAGGACCACATCCAGCGATAGAAACTACTCGAGTCAATTCCTATAATACAAGCAACTTATTGAACAATCCCCAATGGACTTCACAAGCAACAACAGAGAACCATACAATGCTCCTTTCACCATGTGTGAACTATCATCTGCCATCAAGAGTAACAAAATCACGACACCTGGACCGGACAATATCAGTAATCTTATGATCAAGAATCTACCGACTAATGCTCTCCAATATCTGCTGAAAGTATACAACAAACTATGGAGTTCCGAATTCGTCTGTCAACCATAGAAACAGGCTATTGTAATCCCTGTCCCAAAACCCGGCAAAGATCACACAAACCCTAGTAACTATAGACCAATCTCATTGACGAGTTGTGTATGCAAAACATACGAAAAGATGATCAACAGAAGGTTAATGGAATACCTCGAAAACAATAAACTCCTCTCCAGTGTGCAGTGTGGCTTCAGACGACATCGAGCAACCGTAGATCATCTTGTACGGTTTGATACGTACATTAGACAGTCGCTGGCCAATAATAAATTTGTCATGGCAGTGTTTTTTGATTTGGAAAAGGCTTACGACATGACGTGGCGCTACGGAATTTTGAGAGATTTGGCGACAGCTGGTCTAAGGGGAAGATTGCCAAAATTCGTTGAGGAATTCCTCAAAGATCGAACGTTTAAAGTAAAACTTGGGGAAGAAATGTCTCAAGCTGAAGATCTAGCCACAGGAACGCCTCAGGAAAGCACTTTAAAGGCACCGCCACACCTTGCAACTTCGAGTGCTCCATGCCGCACCGACGAGTTGCCCAGAGCTCTCTCAGCTGCTCGGCTGCATCAGGAGCAAAAGTCTAGGCAGCTTGATTCATGTAGCAGGACGACGGCGCACAGCAGAGCCAGTGCAAGCCAAGCAGGCATTGAGCACGGTTGTCTCGCTCAAGCGCTCACTGTGGTCTCGCTTGCGCGTTCCGCGGTAATCCGAGCGCAGCTGCTTTGCCGAGCACATTGTCGTCTGACGTCCTCCTCCTCTCACAGCTTCCATGCCACTGACTACCGCGCGTTGTCACGCTCTCATCCAAAAGCTGGTTAGGCCGCAGCGGTTGTTCTGTGACACCAACACAGTTACAAGTTGCATTGACATAATGCAAGGTGTGGCACGGGCTTAAGTGTCACACTTTTCGCAGTAAAAATAAACTCATTGGCAAGTGAAATCCCATCAGAAGTGTTCAGCTCTCTGTTCGTGGACGATCTCCTCATAGCATTTGCAGATTACGACAAGACCAAAGTACAAGCAGAGTTACAGATAACAATAGACAAAATCACCCATTGGGCAATGCAAAACGGATTTAAATTCTCCTCAACCAAGACGACCGCAATGAATTTTTATAAAGGGAGAGAACCAACACTTGTTCCAACCCTGCAACTAGAAGGAAAAACAATACCAACCGTCGAAAGCACAAAGTTCCTTGGTCTCCACTGGGACAGAAAACTCAATTGGATTACCCATATCCATAAGACAAAAGAAAAATGCCGAAATGACTTGAACCTGATGAGATCTGTGTCTGCATATACTTGGGGTGCAGATCAGGATATTCTAATGAAATTATACAGATCCCTGATCCGGTCAAAGATTGATTACGGAAGTATAGTGTACGGTTCTGCCAGTGCAGCGGCGCTGAGGGAGATTGATGCTGTCGTAAACGAGGCAATGCGCATTAGTACGGGCGCTTTCAAGACGACACCAATAGCGAACCTCCACATCATTTGCAACGAACCAAAACTAGAGCTACGAAGGAAAGACTTGCTACTCCGATATTTCTTTAAGCTTAAATGTCATTTCCTAAATCCAGCATATTGTTGTGTCAATAATACTAAACTTGAAATGTTTTTTACCAGCCGCAAGTGCACCTCAGAACCGGTTATCCAGAGAATACGTCAGGCCTTAACTCAGTATAACATTCCAACCCAGCCCGTCCAGCCGAGCCTTACACCTGCATCATTTTCGTGGGTCTTGAGGAGACCAGAAGTGGAACAGCACATGACTAAAATGATGAAAGAAGAAATAGACGCATCTATCGTACGGCACATACACAGAGATAACATGAGGAGATACCAAAAGCATAAAATCATCTACACAGATGGATCAAAGTCACCGACGGGAGTAGGTGCAGCGGCCGTGATGGGCGATATCATCAGAAGCGCCTCTCTCCCAGACGTGGCAAGTGTTATGACAGCCGAACTGCACGCTATCAAGCTTGCCTTAAATATCATCAAGGAAACGCCAGCCCAGAACTTCGTAATATGCAGCGATTCAATGAGCTCGATACAATTGATCGATAGCTACACTGAAAATAATGAACTTTTGAAAAAATTAACGCTTGAGATGCACCAGATTATTTCGGATGGAAAGAACATAACAATTAGCTGGGTTCCAGCCCACGTTGGCATAGTTGAAAATGAGCGCGCGGACCAGGCGGCAAAGGCGGCAGCAACCAGACCTGCTGAATTTCTGCTGATTCCCTACAGCGACTGGCTCCCGGTAATTAGAAGAAGAACATACGAGATTTGGAACGTGGAATGGCAACAGGAACGAGGAGACTTGCGAGCAATAAAACCCAGCCCCGGAAAGTGGAAGAGAGCCGACTTGAAGTTGAACCGACAGGAAGAGGTGGTCATAAATAGGTTGCGACTGAACCATACAACCCTAACTCACAGTTATCTCTTGGACCCGCAGGCTCTCGGACAGAGACCCATTTGCGGATGGTGTGGAACAGAGGTCATAACTGTAAAACATATCATGGAAGAATGTACCGCGCTGAAGCTAACAAGAGACCGAATACTTAAGCCGGGAACCGGTAAGAATGTTAATACGGGGAACGTGTTGCGGGACGGAGGACCCATCCGTAGAGTGCTGGAGTTCATCAAGGAAATCAATGTGTTCGGAAATCTGTGAAGGTGAAAGTGGACAAGTGGAGGTGTGACGGACACTACCTTGGAATTTTGATAAGCAAATGGCCGAGCGCTCCGTGCTTATATCCTCAACTCTCTGTTGAGAGGGGGTTCCAGCATGGGTCAGCGCTCGGCCATAGTGAGGGCGGGTAGTTGGAACCCCACCCGGGGGTTCTAGCTACTATCAATGAAATTAAAACTCTGGAAAACCCCCATGCATCGTCAAGTACGGGAAGAATATTGATATGCACCAAATTTTTGTGTCTCGCTCTATCAGGTTTGCCTCGGCGTGGTTGGTTCCGTGAAGTCCTCGGTGGATGAAATTGAACGTACGGGCTAAGATTACTCTTAATAATATTGCTTTGAAATCATAATTGCATCAAGACGGAGATTACTTTGGTAAACTACCAAAGCGACAACTAAATAGTCCTTGACCGAAGTTGTCGTTAACTGAGTTTATTATTATTATCATTAGTACGATATTTCTTATATGTTTACTTGAAATTCACAAGGAAAATGCTGCTCATTGTTCGTACATCGAAATAGAACATGGAAACTGCATTCATGTACACAAATTTTAATTATATTCAAATTCAATAGACAGTTTGTTTTTGAGCTCTAGTGAAAAGTTGACTATTTTACATTCTAAACGGAACTCGTCCTCGAGTTTTGATGCTAGAACAAATCCAAAGACAGTTTTAGAATCCTTGAAACATTTCTAACAAATTCAAATTCGGCTTTTTTCCAAATTCGAATTCTTTGAAAACATAAATAGCTCTGAACCCCCAACAAAATTTTGGGTTTAGAAATTTGGAAAAAATCGACAAAATTTTGAAACTTTTCAAATTGGAAAAAAAGGCAATTTGAGTTTGTTAGAAATGTTTCAAGGATTCTAAAACTGGTTTTGGTTTTGTTCTAGCATCGAAACTCGATGACGAGTCTCGTTTTGAAATATCCATAAAAATATACCGAAATACTCTTTTTCGTCAAAAAAAATAAAAACTAAGGCATAAATCGAAAAAGGGACACGAGTAAAAAAGGTTTCAGTTCACAAAATACATTTACTGGCCAATTTTCAAACAAATCGGACGGAAAAAATTGATAAAGTCTGATCATGGTGATTACTGAAATAAAATGTATTATTTTTATTAACTCATGAGTACGATATTTTTTAGATCTTTACTTGAAATTCACAAGAAAAATGCTGCTCATTGTTCGTACATCGAAATAGATCATGGAAACTGCATTCATGTACAAAACATTTTCGTTATATTCAAATTCAATAGACACAGTTCGTTTTTGGGATGTAGTGAAAAATTTCCCTTTTTTACTATTCAAAACGCTACTTCTCCTCGAGTTTTGATGCTAGAATAAATCCAAAGACAGTTTTAGAATCCTTGGAACATTTCTAACAAACTAAAATTCGGCTTCTTTTCAAATTCGAATTTTTTGAAGAAATATATAGCTCTAAACCCAAAAAATTGTCGCTGATTTTTGAAATTTCAAAAAATTTTGGAAAAAATAGAATAAATTTGAATTTGAAGAAAAGTTGAATTTTAGTTTGTTAGGAATGTTCCAAGGATTCTAAAACTGTCTTTGTTTTTGTTCTGGCATCAAAACTGAAGGAGGAGTAGCAATCTGAAATATCAATAAAAATATACCAAAAAACACATTTTTCGTCAAAAAAAAAAAATAAGGCCTAAATCGGAAAAATTACAGGAGTAAAAAAGGTTTACTTTCACAAAAGACATATACTGGCCAATTTTCAAACGAATCGGACGAAAAAAGGCAAGATCTCGAGATATTCCCCTTCAGGGAGACGTTTACCCTGAAATCGAGGAATCAATGAAATGGCTGTATCGTTCTATCTATGGATTTTAGATCTATGAAAATTGGCTTACATATGTATTTAGAAAATAAATAGGGGTCGTCTCTACAACTTTTTATTACTTTCGACATAATTTTAGAGACGATTGGGGGAAGGGGGGGGGGGGGGGGTTGGTTGGGGGGTGTTGAGTGCAAACTTTTCAAGAGACGTCTTCTCAAAAAGTACTTATTTAGAACAATGATTTAAGTGTCATTGGATGCATAATAAGCTGCTGTATAAAGAGTAGGAGAATTACGTTGAATTACGAGACAATCGTTCAGTTATTGTCAAATTTCAAATTTTTTTTGGGAAAGCCATCATTTTTCCATAGATTTTTTAATGTAACCAAAAATTTTTACGAATCAAAAAAATCTTCTGTCAGTAGATAAATCAGCTTTTCGCACATTTAATCTCTAAATAATTGCTCAATGATAAAAACTCGCAGAAAATAAATTTCCAAAATAACCATGCACCATTTTCACCCATTATCTCCGTAATTATGGCAGAAATGGGAAAAAGTTATAGACACGACCCCTATTTATTTCTAAAATACACATGTTTGTCAATTTTCATAGATCTAAATTCTGTAGAAAGAACATTAGTTATTTTGTAAAAATTAACTAATATCTTCCAACCTGTAATTCTTTACAAAAATTTTTCCTATGTAACTCAGAATTTATCGTGAATATCAACGTAATTCTCCGACTCTTCATGCATCAACTTATTGTGCATCCAATGATACCTAAATCATTGCTCTACGATAAGTACTTTTTGAGAAGATGTCTCTTGAAAAGTACCCACTTTCCCCAACCCTTTCTCCTATTTTCTCCAAAATTATGTCGAAAGTGGGTAAAAGCTATAGCGACGACCCCTATTTACTTTCAAAAGTACATATGTATGCCAATTTTCATAGATCTAGATCCAATACAACAAACATTACTACAGCCATTTTCTTGATTTTGGGTGCACGTCTCCCTTAAAACTGCTTTGCGTGCAACCAGCAATAGCGCCGCTGGCCAGGATATCTCGTACAGCATAATTAAAAAGCCCACGAAACCTTCCTCCCTGCGCTACTTTCTCTCAACAAAACATGATCCCAGCAAGTATTTCCAACAACTTGGTTGCTGACGATGGTAATAGCAATTTTAAAAGCGGGTAAAGATCCGACATCTCCAAAGAGTTACCGCCCAATTACCCTCACCTCATGATAAGTAAGCTACTCAAAAAAATTGTCAACAGGAGACTAGTCTGGTTTTTGGAATCGATTAGGAAAATAGCAAATATCCACTCTGGCTTCTGAAAGAACCAAAGTACCACCGACCATTTGGTGACGCTGTCCTCCCACACCGCATAGAGTATTGCTTCAAGGAATCATCTTATTGCCGTCTTCTTTGATCTACAGAAAGCGTATGACACTGCATGGACATACGGAATTCTGCTGAAACTTCAGAAATATGGAATACATGGGCACCCTCTCGCTTTCCTAAACAACTTCATCATAAACAAAAAATTAAAAATTGAAAATTAAAAAAATTAAAAATTGAAAGGTGCTCAATTAAATGCTTCTCGAAAATAGCTCGATTGAATGCTGCCCGCTCAGAAATGGCGTAATTGAATGCTCCTCCTTGAAAAATAGGTTAATTGATTGTTTGTGTGTGTGTGTGGAAATGGATTTATTTCAAGCTAATCACTTGAAAATAAGTTAATTAGACATCATTCATCAAAACTAAATTAATTCAAAATTAATTTGTCAGAAGTAGGGGAATTTAATGCATGTCAGTGCAAAATAGACCAGTTATTTGTTAATTATTATCGATTACAATAGTATGACTTGTGTATCAAGGCCTGACTGACACTTCGTGTATGAAATGAGAGAAGACTTCACGGAGTGGCGCGGTGGGGCCAGTTCCTGGGCGAAGAAATGAGATTTTTTTTTACTAAATGCTTTGCATACTGTTAGAAGAATGTTTCATTTTACTACAGTCAGGAGGAGTGAAAAATGCAAAGGTGAAAATTGCTCGTGTTTTTGTGTGTTTTTCGATAGCATATCTTTTATGATTTGATTTTATAATGAGTTTATTTCTATCATCAGGTCAGCTTACAAGCTATAAAAGGAGCCTTCACGCCCAAATTTGGAGAACTCAAGTGTAAATTGATAGAGCTCAAGAAAGATTTGGAAGAATGGCAAGAACGCCATTGCTCTGTCGTTGAAAGTTCTGCTTCCATCACTAGCGCCAGACCAAAGACGTTCTCTGCCGCAAAGCCCGGTGGAAACTTTTCTTCAATGACTGAATTGACAACATCCTTGCCAGTTCCAGTTCCTGCCATGAAAGTTGCGGACAATTCCCCTGACACCATCAACGATGGGTCTGACTTGTGGAGCGTCTCTGACGAGGAAGAGAGTGAAGGGGAGAGCTACGTGCCCTCTGAAGACGAAGACGAGGATGCTGCTATTGCTGTGGATGACAGTACCGTCTCCTTGGAGGTGGATTAAGCTCCATAGGAGAGAATCCGTGTCGAATGTTAGTATAAAATGCTTTGCGTATGTTGGTCAAGAATGAGCTTTTGACTGAAAGGATCTTCATTCAATTTAAGACGAGGCGTTTTGAACACTGCCAGCTGATACTTATGTGCCACAAGTTTTTGAGAAACGGAGTTTATTTTATTTTAGTTCTCATTGTAATGTATCCCCTTTCTGTCATGTGTTGCCTTCGCACACTGAGTGTAGTGTCCTAGCCATGCAGTTAGCTAGTGATGTCGTAACTAGTAGTCATGTAATATTTTTATGCTTCACACCATAGTGACCAGGATGTTGGTAGACGTGCGTCAAATATTTGAGTCACATTATATGGGGCAAGAGTTCAGTAATGATTCAAATCTTGATGTGGCTTCTTATGTTGTCAAAAATGCCACCTTTCGCAGTGTAGTGACTGCAACTTTATCTATTGGGTGCGCTTCAACAAATTTAAAAATCCTGGGATGGTGGAGGCACAAGTGCGCAAGTGCTTGCTTCAATTTCCGTCCTTGTATCTTGCCACATTAACTCAGTAATTAAGATTGTGCTTCAGAACAGTGATTGCTGAACAAGAAAGTACCTAGTTCCAGTATATGCAGGCCGGTTTTGACAGTCATTCACATTAAAGCTGTCGGTTACGTTGATCTTCTGTCGACAACTTTCCATCTTGCTGATGGAAATGATAGGGCGAAAGCGCTGCTTTTCAGCTGATGTCGTTAAAGGTAAGTAGCGTTGGGTCGGATTTGTACTTGGATAGGTGACTACGTCCAGTTCAGTGACGTGGCTGCTGTATCCTCACCTTACAGTTCTTCAGGGCTGCCTCTAACAAAATTAATTGTATTAGTAGAACATTTCCTTGGAAGATTGTGCCGTTGAGTATTTCTCTCTACTTGCTTTTCTCGCTGTATTAAAGCAGCGATTGACGTCTTAGACTGTGTTCTTTACCACGAGTATTTCTTAGTATCGTTTTTTAAACTTTTCTGGGTTGAAGTAGTTCAATCATGTCTCGCTACGGTCAATTGTGGAGTTTCTTTGTACGTAGACAGACATGTGGTTAATTTTCATCTAACTAGGTTCTCGCTAGGTTAACTCATTTTGGTATTGAAAATTAAACCTGTTTTCTTACAAATAGCTAACTTATTTTTAATGGAAAGTGCTGAGTACTTTTAGCACCTGAGCTACGCTCTATGTGCTGGCCGTGCTCCCACTGTGGGCTCTTTAATAGTGTCCAGACAGGTCCTTTTTCTGGCTAAAATGATCCTAATGCGGTCTTTTCTGAATAATATTTGACCAAATTGGAGAACTTCCGACAGTAAAGGCCCTACATATCATCCCGCGTGCGGGACCGGTGTGTCGAACGGCGTCAGCTATTAGTAAAGACGAGTTTTGCTTTCCTACGGCCATTTATTATTTTGCGTGGCGGATAGAATAGGCTTGGTTTTTGACATGTAGTTTTGCACTTAGGTTTATAAGATCCCTCTCTGTAGCCGTGGAGATGGACGAGCTTAGCGTAACAGCTGAGTTCTATGATGCCAGTAGCATTTATTTTAAAGCATCTTACGCCTAGAACATTTGTTACTGAATGCGACGCTAGTTCGGTTTAAACTTGCTACTATTTGTGTTAACATTTTTACTTGATATGTGGTTCGGCATTATTTATTACTGTGGGTGGGCGGTGACATAAGCAAATGTTGCAATTTCTCTGTTGGAATTGCCATTACGGACAGGAAGTCGCCGACTTGCTATCTGCACGAATTTTAATAAACTAAATGAAACGCTGAGAATATAATGCAGAAAAAAGGTATAAAGATTGCAAAATTTAAAGGGTTGAATTTTGACACGAACTTCAAGAAAGGTACAGTATACACACTTGCAGTACTGCATGTACGAACTCGACTTGCGTCCAAACCCCTTACGACCTGTTGGTCATAGCCAAATGAAGTCGTTGGTCGGCGACTATCTGTAATAGTATTATCTGGTTTGAGATTTCTTTTGCTTGCCAGCGTTTGATTTTCGTGGAACTCGTTTGTTAATTTCATTCCATTGTTTGAATTCAAGAGACTGTTTTGTCTGCACTTTGATCTCATATTTTGTGCTTCGTATTTATTTTCATGCAATCATCTCCTGCATTGTTTTCGGACATTTTAATCACATTCTGGCAACCATTTTCATTCATTTGTGACGCTATTGTTTGTATTTACCAGATATGGTAAGAGAAAGTCCAAAGTAAACTTGCCGTACCAGAGAGGCATCTTGAATACTCAACTCGTAACTCGGAATGTTTCTTGTTTGCTTTACGTTTAATTAAATGTGGCCTATTTTCCTATTCGGTAAACAGGGAACTTAAATCACCTATTTCTTACTTCAGAAGTGAAGCCTAGTATTCTTTAGTCGGGTTTTCTCCGATCTTCATTTTTTTTTGTGCGAAGCGGCGATTGTCATGTGATCTTATTTAGACCTGGTGCTTGTGGTCTCCCGCCGCCCGAGTCCCAGCCGTGTTGCCTCTCTGAAGCTCAGTCGACACATTTCATCTAATGTTTCTGCTCATATGCCAACGCCTCTGAAGACGTGCGCATTTTCAAGAATATTATTTGATCCCATGATAGAAACGCTAGCAGCTGTTCTTGTTTTTGACTGAAAGCAGTTACCAGTCGTGAAGGTGATCTATTTATTTTCACTCGTCTTAATTTCAGCGGCTGTTCTACCGTGAAAGTCACTTCCCGAATGTTCGTTTGTTATGTATTCGTGCAGGTCACTCGCGTACGTTTAATTTTTTCACCATTGTTGGAAATATTCTGTTGTGTTGTCGAGGAACCTGATGCAGTTACCAGCAATTCCACAACTGCGCGCTTTGCTTTGCCTTTTGTTTTGGTTTGCTGTTCGTTATATGTCGATAAGCCCACAGCGTCGACCCTGTGGTCTCAAATGCTAGCTCTACTTAATTTAATTTCTGGTGTTGTAGCTGCGAAATAACTGTGATTTATATTATTTCTGTGCACGAACACGGCTGTGACTATCTGTATGCATTCTAATACCTAATTAATTGTTTCAGCTTTATTACATCTGTGATCCTTAACGCATGTCATTTTCACTCTTATTTACATATTTCTTCACTGTATTACAATGAACAATCGGTAGTTTATCATAATTTAGAAGCGCTTGGGCGACACTCTAATCTATCGCTGCTGAAGCCACAAAGCAAGATGTGGGAGTTCTTGATTTATCGTTACTCTACTGCATTGAGTTCTCATTTCCTTGCGAGATAGCCGTCCGCTTTGTGATGATGCCTTTTGCTCGAGTGTCGCATGTAGAGTTTTGTTGACTCAAATTTTGTGCGTCATCTTCAATGAGATGAAACTGCACCGGAGGCTTTTCGACCTCGAGCGAAGCTCAAATGGTGAAATTACTTAATGATCATTGTTCCTGGGGAACATTATTGCTGTTATTCTAAAGGGCAGATTGGTCTATTGCTTTTAAGTTGTGGTACTGCCGGGTATCTGCCGTTTTGTGTTCAATTGGTTGAGAGCCTTGGTATTAGATTACTTGAGCGTATTTACTGTCTTTAATGTTAAGTGAATGCAGTTTTTTCTCCTTAATATTCTGAATTTGGTGAGGGAAGATTTAATTGACTTAGTAATAATGTTCAAACTCTCATTATTGTAACCTGACATCAGCTGTCAAATAATGTCCGTGATGAATGTGGTATTTAACATCATTGACGAAATTTTATAATTAACAGAAGTTTTATAGTTATCCCTGAGGGTGCAGGAAAAGAAAGTCATTGGTCAAATCAAGGGCAGTTCACGTTGCCATTGAGTTCTGCCACCTGACTGCATCACCGCGAACTGCGCGAAGACGCGTCTTCTCAGCTTAATTTTTATTTCCGGATGTGTCCCACTGTATATTTCTCCAGTTTTAATCACCATGCCGGTTTCATTTCTGCGTAATACTTTACGTTATTTCCCCTTTCTGATGCGCTTGAAGTCAGCTAATTTTCTGTGTGAAAATTTTCTAATTAAATAGAAAGTGCAGTGAGCCCTGATATCTAGAATAATGTCATACATCTGTGAAAATACTTTTCTTGTTGCATGTATACCTTACATCCATAGTTTTCATCATGTGTATTTTAAATTGTAACAGTTGTAGTATTCTAAGAATAGATTTTTACTTTTTTTACGTGGAAATATTGGATTTTTAACGAGTTTTCTTCTCCTTATTTTGAAACATGAAATTCACCTTCACTTGATTTGAAGACGTACGTGTATAATGGGAGAAGTTCGTCTCCGCAGTATATTAAATTTTTCAAACGGTATTTAGTTCTCTTCCGACCTATTAACTTTGGTCCGTCATTTGCTGTTGGCATCACATTTTTTGTAATTCATAGCTGTCCATTGGACACTGGTAACGATTGGATGATTTCCGGGTACAACCACATTACGGCTACCTTGAAGTTTTGGTCTTCATAACCAAGTATGATTGTAAGCGCTCCCAGGGGGGAAATGTGCGGTCCTGAGCTAAGAGTTAGGTACGCCTTATTTTTGTTTAAATGAAATGTGTTTCGTTAAGGATCATCTTTTTTCGGCCCCCTGTTGTCCTGTTTTTCAGTCCCTCCGACTTTCTTCTTCGACTTTTATCTTGTCTCCTAACCCTCCTTCTTACCGTTTGCGTGCGCAAGGGATCCCTTGTGGGAACACCCTTTGTGCATAGATTTCACGTTTCCTTTACTCCTCACTGAATGGTGCCTTCATCATACCTCTCCTTGAACATCTTTGTTGTGGTAAAGGGAGGCTAAAACTAATTTATAATCAATCAACCAAGCATGATTACTTTGAACGGTTACCGTGGCGAAGTGGCTAAGGGTCTTCGCTTCGATTCCCAGCAAGGCCAACCTGGTGATTCTCCCAATTGGGGAAAAGAGAACCTAGCCTTCTTTAGATTCTCATTTGTCCATCTAAGTATCGGAAGTGGGTGCAGGCTCGACGGGAGGTGACGTTCACTGCGTCACGGTGTTAGTTTTAAGGCATTTGAAAAGTGCTGTATAAGATGTGTATTAGGCTTGCTTGGAATAAAACATCCTTTACCCCTCTCGCTTATTTTAGTCTTCGTGTCAAAAACATCGTAAATGCCCTCAAAAATTTCTTCATGAACTTATTGAACCAGGTCAAGAAACCTGAAATGGTTGGTGAACGTTTGCCATTTGTTTACCTTCTCTGAAACATGTTTTCTATACCTGAGCGCCATTTTAGAATGTTCATGAAGTTTCAATTGTAGAACTAGAATATTTGTAGTTAATCTTGTACTATTTCACCATAGTTTATTACAAATCTCAAGTTGAAGAAAACAATCGGTTCCGACACCTTGGAGCACAAATTAGCTCTGGCACCTCAGGTTATAAGGGGGACGTATCTTGGCTCTTGTTACGGGCTCCCTCGTATTGCGGCTACTTACATTTTAGCGAACGGCTCATTTCACACCCGTTAAATGTACACCCAATGCCAAAACCCTGGTAGTTTTCGAGAGTGAATATCGGAGAATCTTTAATTCATTTATAGAAAGACGAGGAGGACGCGAGACACTATCCTAACCACCCCTATTTTGAGACCGGTGTGCCTTTGAGCGCTAATTAGCAAATAGCCAACAAAGCTATATTCTGATGTTCGCCCAAAGTGGGGAACTTAATTGAATTATGTGGAGTCTGAAGAGCAAAGCAATTTGACAGGGTCACCAGCGCGTGTTAACGCACATTGAATTTAGCGGTTAGCAAAAACTCAGAAGGAGTTGAGGTCGGTGTTCGGATGCTATGTGCATCACTTTAATCAAATCAACACTAGAACTTTACCACGGGCTGGACCACGCAGAAGGGCAAGGAAATATGGGTTTGTTTTCTCTGGCCTTCATTTTTGCTGGGAGACTTGTCAACACCTTTCGGTCGCTTCAGGATGATCTGTTCCTGGTCCAATCTTGAGTAGGGATGCAACCGGCTCGCAGCTGTTGTTGTGAAATGATGAATGTATGTGTTGGAGGTTTGGTGCGCATGGAATCCCAATGGTTCTTTGAAACGGCTAAGCGTCAGTAATTAGAAACAGCTGGTGACTGCTCAATTCCCCAAAGGTTGATAATATGGGTCAGAGTCAAGTGAGTTAGATGCAGCCCGAGAGTGCTCAAATAGTTACGTCGCTTGGACGAGAGACGTAACGTGTATGAGGGGTGAAGGGGAATGAGGAAACGGGAATCACCGCGAAGGAACTGAGTAGGAAAACCAAAAAGGAGGCAATTTTTGTCCTCTGCCAAGTTTGACTACCGGGTTATTTACCCCCTTTATATGAGTGGGCAAGGTAGGTGAATGTGGCAGTGGAGTGCGATATGTCTCGTGGCTTCCTGTACGGGACGATAGAGCTGGGTTAATGTGCACAAGGTATTTAGGCGAGCCATATATTAACACATGCCAGGCTGTAAACAATCTGCGATTAACATGCCGCCTCAAAGCGAGGAGTCTCTTCGAAAACGACCCCCACCTGCACTCTGGCGCCGGAGGGCAGGCAGGGATCAACTTCGGAGCAATGACAATTTTGCTCGGGGCCAAATATTAGTTTTAATATTTTTTTAATGGCATGAAACTACAACTTTATACTAATAACTTGCACCTAACCACTATCAAAAACAACAGGACTGTGATAGCTCAATTCTGGCTTAAGAAGTAATCTGGCTTCTCTAACACAACAGGCAATTTTAATTAATAATTGGATTGGAAGTGTTCCCAATTTAACACATGAATTAAGTCCTACCTAGTTTGAACTTAATCATGAATAACTTAATCGTTATTCACGCTAGGAATCAATGCTTGATGGCTAAGTCAACTAAAATTACTAACTACCTAACCAGCCTTCAAAACATCAATACTATTTATATATAAGAATACTGGTCGTATTTATAGAAGATGTTGTCAAATGTAATTAGGTATTTATTGGGATAGTTCTGAGCCAGACTTCATGAAACAAATTTCCAGACTTCAACGTTGACTGTGCCACTATAATGATTTTACAGTTGTTTCAATGCCCTAACCATAATTGAAAAATGCAATTATTGAGAGCACACAAATCTTAACCCTCGGCTTACGAGACATGATAAAAATTAAGACGGGGTTTCTCACTAACTAATTTCCATGTGAGCTAGAATTGCTCCAAATGTTGAAATAACTAGGGTTACTCGAGGGCATTTTGGGAAAACAGAATTTACTAATAATTGCATAAACATGAAGGACAGAACTAAAAATGGCTCAGGCAACATGGAAACATTTCTTGGCAAGCTAGGTAAATAACTAAAAAAAGACTATCATTTATTCCATCATGACTTGGCGCGCTAGGACGCCTAATTTGGCCGTTAATTCGAAAGGTTGAATTTAGAGTCGGCCAACTGAGGAGAAATTCTTGACCTTGAATTTATTGTAAAAAAACTAACTGGATTTTGGAACGGTGCCCAAAATCTGCCTAATCAAGCGCTAATTGTATGTGTAAGGTTCTCACAAAATCTATGATTAGTCTTTACACTAAATTATTTTCTTTGCAGGGCACTAAAAATTTTCTTTGATTATAGAAGGAATCTAGACGATTATTTACTAGAGAGTCTCAGTAATTTTTAACCAACACACAACCCCTACTTTTGCTCGATACTTCTTAGGCTATCAAAATTAATAATAATAGTCACAATGGAATAAAACTACTTCTCTTAAACAAACACGGAGCTAATACACAAAGCTATCTACTATCTAACAGAATCTTACTACTAGGCACGACATTACAAATATTAATTATCCGGTAAATCTAGACATGAATGGGCATTAAGATACTTTAACTAAATAATTTACCGTTACGTATAAAAGAACACGTCCAACACCTAAATCTCACCCGAGGAAGCAATGCACTCGTGACGCGCACTCAAGCAGTGATTTTTAAAGAGTGAGCGTTAGGTGGCAACGAATGTTGCCACGGTGCGTCTATGAGGAGTCTCTAAATATTTTGAACTGAATTCTACAGAGACATTTTTTTGGTGCACAATTTTAATGGATTATGGGTAAGTTGAGTAAATTTCTTATTCCGAAAATAATGAGAGTGAATATTATGCGATACTTGGATTTTTAGATGGGAGTTTAAAAAAAGTCGTAAATTTTGGTTGGTTAGGGGCTGGAAGCATCCACTACAATATCCTTGCAATCCCTAAAACCATCACGAACACGTTAACTGCCATGAGTTAAAATAAAGCTCAATGTTTAACTTAAATTTAAAGTCAATTGTAAGTAATATTAAATATAGCAAACCTTAACTGGGTCGTGCCTTCATTCAGCCAAATTTGATTCAGTTATTAATTATGAAAATTGTGTATGTGACTGCTGGTCGATTACCAGCATCATGAAAATTCGTTCCGTGTACCACCGATGGCGTATGTGGCGGTAAACTTTTTAACTAAGGTATCTTTCTTAATCTATTGCTCGCACACACTTGAAATCGCTTTTATATAAAACCTCAAAAACTGAATCGAGCCCAATTCAGAAAGAAACTTAAAGTTATAAAGTAACATAGGTGAGGAGTAAGTTAGGATAGCTTTTGAGGGGATGGGATAGGCATATGGGTTCAGGTTAGTTACGTCTATCCTATGCCATGAGGACTGGCGCCTCCAGGGGATATAGTTTAGAACTGCAGCTGTAGCTAGGCGGGACTTCTGTTTTTCCTGCCCACTTCTTTCAGTTATGTCTTTTTACTATCTCTTCATCGCCTTTTCTTCCTCTTCTTACTCAACTTAATGTTTCTTTGTGCAGGGTGTCTTATGTGGGAACGCACCTTGTACATAGATTCCCGTTTTCTACAGACAGCACTAAATGGTCCCTTCTCTACGTTCTCTTCAAACCGCATCTGTTGTGGCTAGGTAGACTAGACTAATATAAAATGATAGGTAGGATTAGATCAAGTTAAACTGATTTGTTAATTCAAGTTGAATTCGGTCATCTATTTATTGTTCTGGATTGTTCCTGACATAACCAAGCGTACTAAAACTCAACAGAGCCCAATCAAACGTAACTAGTGACAAAACCTCCCACAACCTACCCATTGCAAACTAATCTATTTCAACTTAACTCAGCCAAATCGTGCTTGACTCAACCTCACACAACCAAACCTAACCTAATCCAATATAACTTTAACCCAACCTCACTCATTTTTACGCAATATAATCAAATTTTTTTTCTGACGCGAGTCCGTTAAAAAATGTTTCAGCTTTAATTTTGCAGCAATTTAAAGGGCTTAGATGGAATAGGGGAGAAAATGACGCCGATAGTTTGGGGTAGTTTTAGAGATTTCGAGTCGAAAGCTTGGTCGGTTGTCCCCTGAGGAGGATACAACTATTGCATCTATTAGAATTAGCATTCCCAGGGGGACAATGCCTGAGGGCCCGAGCTGAGTTTGGTAGGCCTTCTTTTTGTTAAAATAAAATATTTTTTGTTATGTTATCACCACTTTTTTTCACTGTTGTCCTGTTTTTCAGCACCTACTACTTTGTTCTTCAACTTTCATTTTGTTTCATTAACTTTTTTTACATCTTACTGTTGCTATGCCCCTTTTGAATAGATTCCGCGTTTCTTTATCTCCATACTAAATGGTGCCTTCTTCCTTCCTCTCTTTGGATAGCCTTTGTTGCGGATAGGGAGGCTTAAACTAACATTCAATCTAAAATAACTCCATCATTGATGCTTCTCAGCTTGAGAATAAAAAGCGAAGCGAAAATCGCTACATTTAAAGTCATTTTTATTAAAAATGATCAAATAAAACTGAACGTTTCGGACTAACTGTCCATCTTCAGCAAGAAAAATTTCTGTAAAACGAAACCAAAGAAAGGGAAGTAAAAGCACTAAAGTATATATACAAAATCTAAACTTTGAAAAAACAAACAACGGTAAAAAATATGTAAAAGAAAAAACTGAATTAAGTATTGGCAACATGAAGCGGGAAAGCACTTTGGGTGTCATTGAGACCAGGTTTCATTTTGTAAATATACAAGGATTCGAGAAGGCGCAGATCTGTCCGGCCAAGATTTTAAAATCATTCAGGGAGACCGGAACATTGCACTCTTCCGCATGAGATCTAAGAGAGGACAGTGGGGGGGACCCAAGAGGAAGACCAGTTCTGCAACTACGCCCAGCATGCTCGAAAACTCTAGTTTTCAGGGTACGGCAGTTAGAACCAACGTACCGCGATTCACAACGTTAACAACTGTATTGGTACACCAGAGACGAGCACAGTGAGGGTGGCAGTTTGTCTTTGAAACGAAAAAGAGAACCAATTGTAAAATTATTCACGAGGATCAAATGAACTTTGAGTTGCGGAAAAAACTTGTTAATAAGGGATTTAACATCCTCTCTTAGTTTCAATGACTGATCTCCAAAATACGGCAACTCAAATTCGGCGAGGCTCCAAAATTCGGCGAATATTGGGAGCCTCGCTCTACCCCCAATGGATGATAGAAAATATTTCGCAGCAAAAGTTGCCTAATAAATTTTCTGAGTATTGGATTGAAACAATTTTGAAGCGCCTGTGAGGAATACTTTGAGAATTACCTAAGATTTTCAAAATCGCAGAGGTACTCTTAACGGGTTTCAGGGATGATTCTCAAAACTACTTTCTGATGTTTTCTACGGGGTGAAAAACTTTCAAACGTTTTTATTTCATGACCTTTAAAATTATAGAAACTGAAAGAATTACAATTTTGTATCATAACAGATAAGAATGACAGAGGAGGCATCAGAATTCACATCAGTACGTGATGATCTCAGACATTGCCATGGACTAGTTAATGTATCAGTAGCACGTTAGGGACGAAGCTTTTTCTGACGAATACCTGAAGTGCCAATTAATAGTTTTTAAATAAACACGTTAACTGGGGCGACTTAAACAGAAGTTCAATATCCAACTCAAATTAAAGTTGATTTTATAGTGATAAATTTGGAAAATAACGAACATTAAATAGAGCGTGCATACATTTGGTTTTCATTAAGTATGAATGAAAATTGAGTTTGTGACTGCTGGTTGGTCAGCAGCATTATGAAAATCCCCTCGGTGACCACCAGTGGGTCACGTCGTAGTCAAAGTGTTAAGGAGTAACGATATCGCCTAGAATAACCTACAATTTTCGCTGCTCATGACAAATGAAGTACGAACAACACGCTTCCAGTTGATCTTATGCTGACGTGTTTGTACGCATCTGAAACGCGTTTCAGCAATCGACCTAACCGTCAGGTTTCCTGAACGGCGACGGTGTTAGGCTACGCGTTTGTGGTAACAAATCAACCGACTTCGTTGACGACACTACTCCATACAACACAGAGTTAGTGGGAAGAACTGGCGTATGATTCTACTCAAGGAACTTCAACGCAAGCTAAACTTAACAGTATATTTGGAGGATCATCGAGGAACTTCTGGACCAAATTCAATACTTTTTCATCGAGGAAATATGTCACAATTGCTAGCCAAAATGAGAATATCTGCAGGTGGCAGTACCTCAGGTGGCCTAGAAATAAATGAACAGTACGCAGTACTGATACTTCCCCACGCCCCAAATCGAAGAAAACGTTAAATGTAATAGGTTTTGTTTAATCAAAGCATATCTATCATAGTAGGTTGTTATTCAAGCAAAAAGCCACTTGGTAAAAGAATATGTTTTTCACAAAAAATATGCACAAGCTTAGATCCAGTGACACTTGGAATGAAAATATTTGTAGTGTGGAGAAAAAAGCGCTCAAATTTCAAGTGATATACAGGTACCCTTTCACCGAACTGAGCAATAATGACGCGATAAAATAACAGTTCTTAACGCACAACCCTGCCTTGCCCAAACTAGAGCCTGTTGACGCGCTTTTCAGTTATACGGAGAAGTGTCATGCTGCCAGACGAGGGAGCTTAGGGATGAAGTGTTTGAAAAATTCGTTTCCCTGAAAGGAAATCCCTATTTAGCAAAAAATAATTCCTTGTAATCGGGAGTTGAATATCATTCATCATTTATTATGTGAGTGTGAATCTATTTTATTTATTCATTCCCTCAGCTATCCATTTAATCATTGACTTTTTTTCACTCATTAATTTACTTATTTACTCATTCGAAGTTCTTTCTTTCTCTCATTAACTCAGCTTTTGCTTCAATAATTAATTGATTACTTCAATCGGTCGTTCATTCATTCACTTGTTCACTTGTTTGTCCGTTCGTCCATTCATCCATGTAATAATTCCCCCATTTAACCTCGTATTCATTCATTCATTTATCCGTGCAACTTTTCAGTGATCGATGCGTCCATTCATTCACCCATCTATTCATGAATCTATTTATGCATCCAAAAACTCTGCAGTTCAAAGTGCGAATTTTTTTACTCCTATCGATAAAATTCGAACCGGAAGTCACGTTTTTTTTTGTAACGAATAGCGACTTCGCCGTAATGTTGTGTTGCTAACGAATACCGATATTGCTCGCTGAAATAAAATAGCGGTGTTTTTTTCTGGGTGTGCGGCTGAAAATTAATTTTGGCTTCAGTTGTTCAGTACACCAATAAATTTTCAAACAACTTGTCTCCTTCTTTGGCGGAGAAATTATTAAAAACAAGTTCCGTACTCGCTGAAGACTCTGAGCTTTCTCTTGCATGCCTGTTTTCTTATTTCTTAGTACTGTGAGGTAAAACCCGACTATTGAGTGGATGAGTAACTCTGCTAAACTCTGCTCTGCTCGTTGGATTATCTCTTCTCGTTCGCACACGTTGAGCTGAAGGGAACTATAACTCGGCCTTCATGATGGAGTTCCTAAAGGCTGTGTGAAATCACCTTTTTTTGATTATGTATACAAATACACTAATGGTCTGTATGAAAACAGAGCGCAGATATACTAATGATATGATCGATGTATGGTGTGAAACTGTGAGGCAATAAAAATAGTTTATCCGAAACAGCGTCGCCACATGAAGCGACTTATTCTCTTTCTCAGAGATATCTTTATTTTTTTGCTGAGCACTGGAATTTACAGGATGTAAAATCAGAATTTGACATCCATGAATCGGACATCTCACGCGGGAGTATACTCTTGAGCGAGAGAAGCCTAGCATTGTTTATTTTAGCAGCTTTTCGTTTAGGAATGTTGACGCGCATACTTCTTCACCCGCGCAAAATTATTTCTGTTTTTACCCACACAATTCTCATTTTTTCTGATGCGAAATGATCACTTTAGGAGTGAGTGATGCTATGGACCGCTTAGATCCTAACCATTAGATCGCAAAAACGTATGTTAAAAGCACACGCCACAATAGAAATGAACGTAAAACACTGACATATGTAAAACTTAACGCAATGTCTAAAACACATTGCAGAGTGAGGCAGCTTAAGTATCGACCGGCAATTTTATAAGCACTGCACACGCTATAAACGACGAAAGCTCTCAATGTAAAATTTGAGCATTTCTGCAATTTTAGGGATTTAGTTATTAAAAATACATGTGATCCGCAAAAAATTTATCTGAATTGTTTTCGCTAGTCCACACAATTGAACTCGGTTTCAAACAGACAAGCCACCGTCGCTGCTCGTGTTTCGCGCGCTTTCGTTTCGACCTGCGTTCCGCCACCTGTCCCGACCAGGGCGATCAATGCCGGCAACGGATTTTCTGCTTATTTTCGGCTAATCTGGGCCCTAATAACGCTGGACGCGGGGCGCTCCTAACCAGGTGATCTTTGCTCAGATTAGTTCAATAAACGGCGAGGGGAGGGCGGGTATTGTCGGTCAACTTGGTCACGTGTGCGCAAATTCTTCTCTATGGGAAGTGTGACGCGAATGCGATGTGCAACGCTGAGTAATCCGACTGTAAAAGTCTTGCCTTTAACATCTGATCCTTACTTCTAAATGATGCTGAATTATGTAATAAAGAGAATGCATTCTTCGGTCGTGTCGTGACGGTCGTGCGGAACACTTAACGTTGCCTTTTTTGAATATTCAAACCCTGGTGATTAAGAAACGTAGAACGAACCTTATTTACGCACCTTGTTTTTGGTATTGAATATCTTAGAGGAAATATATAAATGAATACCCATTTTATTGACGAGACTTGTATTCTATTTTCGCGTACCTTCTAGTTATTATGAAAATGAAGTTGAAGCTATTCAACGGAGAAATGCAATATTAACAAACGCCTTAAACTAAATACTAGGATTATCAAAGACATGTTACACGTATTTTAAATTTTGTGCTAAAATGAAACAGTTTTGTGCTGTTAGGGAATTAGTTGGACGGAAACAGTCACAGGTGCGACGTCAACCGGTTTACTTTGACTATACATTCTATATGTTTTGTATCAAGGTATACCTACCAATCTAGGATATTCATGTCAATTGCGACAATTTTAAAAATATGAATTTTGCATTACCGTAAAAGATGTAACTTTTTTGAAAATGTATTGTTTTCCACTGATAACTTCTACTGACAAGATCCGACTTATATAAGCTGCGGCTGACCGTAGAGAACATTTGGGACTTGTTACAATTCTTAGCACTTAGCGACTGGTCTTCAACTACGACTCGAAGTACGGATAGAAAATTCAACTCTCATTTTTCTTTCTATTTTTCCATAGTTTTTCCCGTGTTTATATACTTCCGTTATAAAACAGTACGAATAGCAGTGTGAGGAAAAAAGTTATAACACACAACGTTTACAGGGATCGTTGATCATCTAATTACTCCAACCTCTGTTATGGTTTTAAAATCGAAATGATTTTTCTCCGTGTTGTAGAAATTCATAACACATTATTCAAGCCCCAAAATTGGAGTTCTGTGTGGTACTTTTCAACTTGATGAAAACTTTTCGAATTCCGTTTTGTGAAACTTATAACTTCTTCATTGGAATGTTTTAAAGTATTTCAGGCAGGAGTGAGTCACATTTATATTTGACATGAAGGACTGAATTGCCTTGATTATAAAGAGCAAGGGTTTTCCAGCAACAACCGCGACTATAGCAACAACTGCGACTATAGCAACAACTGCGAATATAGCTGAATAGAATTTTTACACGTGAAGTCACGATTGGAGTGACTTTCCCTAACGAACCGCGGTGATTGCAAGATCTCAAGTTCTGGGAAGGAGAAACCCTTTGCTTTAGTGTAAACGCTCCCCTAGAGCCAACAAATCGCATCTAATTCCCTAAATCGGGTGCTGATTCCACTCAGTTGGGAGCACCTTTGGGATTAATGAAAGTAGGATCAAGGATCACATTCCATAGGTGTTGGCCCACACAGTTGAAGGGAGACCAACCTAAATCGGATCACCATAAAGTTAGGATTAGCTCCATCCGCACCGCTTCCAGGCACGATCCCATGCTCACTTGTTCCTGTGAGCACATCCCCAGTTTATTTAGTGGGATTTTATGGAGTTAATAGAGCAGAGTCTGCGGGATGCACCAGCACACAACAATAACTTGATAGAAGGGCAATAATTGTGTTCCTCAGCTGAGGCATGGATATTTAGCTTTCGATTCTTGATTGATTTTTCCATCCTTTGAAAAATTGGAATTTTACTTAACTGTACACATGGATGTCAAATTTATGTTCTATTATTCGGGCTAGTAATTATCATGCACTCCTGTTAAAGATAACATACTTCAATAGGAGCATTATTTTCTACATTATTTAAAGTTTACTCCCGAAAATTTTAACAATCTGACTTTGAATATAAAATTTTGAAAGTTTGTTGGGCTTATAATATGCATTTCAAGTACCTTAATAAAGAAATTCAATATCGCAAATTTGGCTTTGGTATATATTTCAAGATTTATGTAGAGACTCATTTGATAATCTTTTGAGGGCTTTTGTTATGATTCTAAAAAACGAGGATCCAAAACTGATAGCGCCTTAGCAATGATAAACATACTGGAATCTGATAGTACCTTAGCAATGATAAGCATGCTGAAATCTGATAGTAATTTAGCAATGATAAACATGCTGGAATCTGATAGTACCTTAGTAATGATAAACATGCTGGAATATGATAGTACCTTAGCAATGATAAGCATACTGGAAACTGATGATACCTTAGCAATGATAAACATGCCGGAATTGGAATCTGTACTGGTGTTGTTACTTTTGCAAAAAAAAACACTAGTATAAAATATAGCATCATTTTTCATCGGAATTATGATAGATACCTGCCGTCGTAAATTGTAAGTTTTGAGAATTTGAAATGTTTTATAATCGTGGTCATGACTATAATTTAGACCTTCCAATTTTTGTGAACGACTTAAATACCTCGTGGTCTTTGGATCGAAAAATATAAATTTTGGGAGCTTCAAAATTAATTAAACTATCACTGCTATATTCACTGGACAGCCATCTGTAAGTTGCAAACATTACTTTTTGCATTGTTATTACTACACGAACTTTACTACATGTTACTACAGTGTTCGAAGCTTGCCACTCCATAAAATTGTGTTCCTGTATTATCATTTGCTAGAACGAAAATATATACTCGAAGCAAATTTTAATTACATTTATAATGGTGCATTTGAGAGCTGATGAGATTTGTAGAACGCAATAGTCAGTAATGCAAAGAGCTTTTGATGATTGTGCTCATCGGAATACAACATTAGCTTCGATAGCTTGATGAGAAATCCATTAAAATGCTGAGGCTGGAAATTAGTTCTCAGAACAAGAGTATGAATATATGATTGAGCTAATTAGGGCTTGCATGCGCTAATGAAAACCTGAACCCGTGAACTGTGAGAGAAAAAGTACAAAGGAACTGCAAGAGAAGAAGAACATGCAAACTGCAAAAGAAAGAAATCGTGGCAACTGAAAAAGAAGAAAAAGATGCAGTGAAAGTGAAAAATATTTGACTTGCATTGGAAGCGTTTATAAATAATAGGTACAAAGAAATAAAGTGTACATCATGTATTCAGTTTTTAAGAGATGTATAAAAAAATTAAGCAGGAGTTACAAATCTTGAAAAGGAAATATTATGGAGGGAATGCGGTTTAAGAGTGTCAGAAGTACAGTTTAGAAAAGGGCTTTAGCAGAACAAATAAATTCGAAAATTGAGTGCAGGAAAGCGTAGGTATGCTGCGTGACTATTACTTTTTACAAATTTCATTGTAAACGAGAGTAAGAACTGTAAATAAATTTGAACTCTACAAAAGTTTCTAAGGCTCATTGAAAAAGGTAACGCAAAATTCGAGTTTTATAATTTAGGAGGATCGAGTAAACTTGCTGCAACTATGATCGCAAAGAGCAACAAACATCCAATGTTTGATGTCGCGTGGCCAACATCCAATGTTTGATGTCGTGTGGCCAACTTCCAATGTTTGACGTCGCATGGCCAACTTCCAATGTTTGACGTCGCGTGGCCAACTTCCAATGTTTGATGTCGCGTGGCCAACTTCCAGTGTTTGATATCGCGTGGCCAACTTCCAATGTTTGATGTCGCGTGGCCAACTTCCAATGTTTGATGTCGTGTGGCCAACTTCCAATGTTTGATGTCGTGTGGCCAACTTCCAATGTTTGACGTCGCGTGGCCAACTTCCAATGTTTGATGTCGTGTGGCCAACTTCCAATGTTTGATGTCGCGTGGCCAACTTCCAATGTTTGATGTCGCGTGGCCAACTTCCAATGTTTGATGTCGTGTGGCCAGCTTCCAATGTTTGACGTCGCGTGGCCAACTTCCAATGTTTGATGTCGCGTAGCCAACTTCCAATGTTTGATGTCGCGTGGCCAACTTCCAATGTTTGATGTCGCGTGGCCAACTTCCAATGTTTGATGTCGCGTGGCCAACTTCCAATGTTTGACGTCGCGTGGCCAACTTCCAATGTTTGATGTCGCGTAGCCAACATCCAATGTTTGATGTCGCGTGGCCAACTTCCAATGTTTGACGTCGCGTGGCCAACTTCCAATGTTTGATGTCGCGTAGCCAACATCCAATGTTTGAAGTCACGTGGCGAAATTAAATTATGGTATTTGCGTGATATTGCATATCGAACAACAGTTAAGAGGACACGAACATTAATGACTGGGTATATTAATAGAATCCAAATGAAACTTCTGGGGGAATAACATGTTGAGAAATATGGGCAAAATAGGAAAAGAAAACATTATATTTCCAAGAAAATTAACGAATGAAATGTGAAACAACATAGTGTTTGCCATGTATCAGAAAATCAAGTTCTTCATTGGGAAGAATATAAATGAGGATTTACTTCACAATTAATTATCCAGTTTTGAAGCTTCACTTATTGAGTTTTATGAAGAACACCTTTATTTATTGATGACGATGTTTTAACTATGATTTTCTACGAAGAACATCATCGTTAAGTTCTTTTTGAGTAGTATTCGTTCATGTAGAGCACACATGCATTGATACGTACATTTAATCTCTTCAAGCTATCGGCTCTGCACATCAGCCATTAACAGCAAATTCAATAAATGGTTTTAATTTACAGATGATAGAAATACTAGAAATTATTTTGCCCAACATGTTTTCTTTTGACATCGCGAATTGTGCACCTATACCCAGTTTAACTTTTTCGCCTCCTGCATGCATGTTTTTTTGCCGCCTAAGTGATTTAATCGCTTAAATAGCTTAGACGGCGAAAAACATGCATGCAGGCGGCGAAAAAGTTAGACAGGGTAGCTATCGAAAAACACCCAACGACAATATGGATCAGCTTCTAAAAGATGAGACTGGCGATTCCTCAGAACAACCAAAGCAAACCTAAGCACTCATTGTAATTCAACATTGGTACAGAGTTCGTGATTCAGTGTTCTGTGTCTCGGTAATACTAAAGTTGGTTATTTTCTTGATGGTATGGATAACTATATTTTGTTTTAATGATATCATTCATTGGAATGTCCGTACAGTGATCACTGCTACAATATTGGCGAATGCTAGATGAAATGTAGTAGCGTAAGAATGCTATTTTCTAGTGATAATATGCCGACAATAATGGTTGGTGAAGCATGAGAACGCTCTTTGAAGCAAATCGGTAGATATACCATCTTACGTAGCCGTTCCAATTGTTGATAATCGAGAGAAAAATATGACAGAAGAATTCTCTTGATACCTTGCTCTTAGTTTAAAGAATGGTAAAAATACTGGCGGTAAAAAGAAGCGATAAATCATTGATAAAGAACTTCTCGGAGAGCTCAATTTGCTGTTACATAGACGTGTGAGCTTTACGATCATGGGCGGGTAACGTGAAGCATTGTGAGACTTTCATAGCACCATGGCGCGCTACTAAAAACATCTCTCCATCCAACCAGAATTTGTTTAATTAATGTAGTTGACGTCAGGACCACTTGAGAACTGTGTCAAAGAAAGTTTCGATATCAGCCATCTAATTATGAATGATCAGCGATGACATTGACTAGACTGTCAAATTTATCCCTCGATGTTTTCCGTTCACCCGCTAACTACCGTGCAAGAGGCAAATCTTACCTGGTGTTTCATTCTTGGGTTCATGCGCAACGAAAACTGATGAATGAAGTTAGGGTAAACTATCATCCCTTCCTTCTTCCGTTATAAACAACTGTTCTTGGTTAGGATCAGATCGTACCATTAGTTCTGTCCGTTTCTTGCTAGTATGATAAGGAGAATAAAAACATATCAAGTAACATTCATTTATTCAGTGACACATTCTCCATCGTTAGTAACATTTTCGGACCACCTACTAACCAATTTTTGAATGCCTCATTCATAAAAATATCTTTTGTTTTTGAATAAAAAAAAACACCTGGAATTCAATTTCGATGTTGTTTGTGTATGTCAAAGTTTTTCCCCTTGAATGATTGTCTAGACTCCTAAAGAGATGAAAGTCTGAAGGAGCAATATGTGGAAAATAGGGCAGGGTCATCAATGTTTTCCATTTCAAAGTTTTAATTGTGTCAAAAGTTATTCGCGCTGTATGCAGACGCGCATTAAAATATAATTGTCACGGTGAAAGATGACGCCCTTTCGATTGAACAAAGCTGGGCGTTTTTTTTTAAAGCGGTATTTAGTCTTTGCAACTGTTTACAGTACCGTTCTGCAGTGATTGTTTGGTTGTTTTCAAGAAGCTCGTAGTGAATACTTCTTCTCATATCCCACCAAACACAAAATAAATTTTTTTTCAGATGGAGTCCTGGTTTTGGTTGTGATTAGAGTTTTGCACATCGATCTAGCCGTTGATTTGACGTTTAACATTGCTGTACATAATCCACTTTTTTTCTCCGGTGACAACTTTATCCAGAAAAGGTTGCAGTTGGCGGGAATGCAAAGATGCTCAGACATTCACGCGCTGCTGGTGATGAACAGCGGAGAGGTCATAAGGAACCCCCTTCCCAAGTTTGGGTTACTTTCCCAGCTTCTTCAAGTGATGTTGAATTGTCATTGGACCCTCATGAAGTTTAGAGCTCAATTGCCTTATGGATACTGCAGGATTAGCTTCAAGGGTTGCCTCCAATAAAGCTGCATTAAACTCAACAGGACGACTTTCTCGAGGGCTATCTTCAAGGCTGTAATCCCCATTTTGAAACTTTTCAAACTATCTTCTGCATGTCCGTTTGATACGACCTGATATGTGACTTATTTATGACGCATTCATTATGATAAATTTCTGAAATGTAATGATATTCTTTCTCTTAATCTGAACTTGGTGGCTCGTATCAAGCCTATTGAAGTGGAGTGTAGGTCATGCAAGTGTAGCTCTATTACTTCGGATTGTGTTTAAAATGAGATCTTTAGTAGTGTAGGAGGCAAGATAGCGCCTTTTCTCATTTCGACACCAAGTCATTAATCTTCTTTTTATCATAGGAAAAATAAATAATGGAATCAGGTTTACTCTTCGTACCAGCTGATTTTTTCTCAGGATTTGAAGGGCAAATATGAAGAGCGTCCAAAACAACAAAACACAGAATTTTAGGACACTCAAGTTAGAGGTGTGGTGTTCATCGCAGGGTTGCCAAACTGGCTTTTCCTAGCCAAGTTACTAACTAGGAACTGAACTAGGAACTAGGCCACTCTGCGTGAAAGACATCTACGCCGCTATGAGGTGAAATTATCACTTAATACACTCTGACAGTTTTGACCTCTCTGATTTGTGGGTTAGGCCACTCTGCCTCTTAGCCCTCCAATTGAGGCCAATATCTGAGCTGTTTTTTGCGTACGGCAAGGAGATGCGAATACTGCATTACATCGTCGCTTGACCATACGTGATGGTCAGTAATAAAATTCTTTACCCTATATAATGAGCATTATTTCATTTTTTGACCATACGTAATGGGCCATTGTTTCATTTGTTTCATTTGACCATGCGTAAATGGGCCATAGTTTCATTTGACCATGCGTAATGGGCTATTTCTTGACCATGCGTAATGGGCCATTGTTTCATTTCGTGACCATACGTAATGGGCTATTATTACGTTCCTTGACCATAAAAAGGGCAGGAGTCGTCATACTACCATTAAGGTTGACTGACACGAGAATGTGGAGCTGTTTCAGCGGTAGAATGTGATTTAAGTGATAAAAAATGTAGTAAATCAGCTTAACTAACTGAAAGGACGAATACGTTAACGGAGGTCCTCAAATCCTAAGCATATCCTGGTATGCAAGAAAAAATTTATTCTACGCCCTAGGAAGGCAAATACCAGCTCCAAAATTACCATCATTCCGAACGAGATTAACATTTTAAAGAACAAGCTCAAAAAAATATTATTAAAAAGCGACAGTAATCGGAAGGAAGAAGTCTTACTAGGGAGAGGAAAAATAGAGAGAGAAAAAGCGATGGGGAGAGGGGTAACTGTCGGGTGAGTGGTCGCGCAGAGACTGAGTTGCGCGATTGAGAGGGTCAGTGGGCAATTGTTGTGTCTAGCGTTGTCGGCGCAGAGCTCAGGTCAGGCGAGAGTGCTAGCTGGTCTTGAGCTGGATTTTCAAACAATCAGTCTTGTTGCAGTAGTACGCCAGAAAGCTTGAGTTTTTCAAAGTCGACTTGGGAGATGATGTGCAGAAATAAATCCTGTCCATAAAGGTTCTTCTTTATAGATGTTTATAAACAGATTAAACTTATGTTATTGAATCACTACGAGAATTTATAGATAACTGGTTGTTTCTACTCGTTCATTTTTTCACTTAATTTGAAGGAGCCTGGAAAAACCCATCGAAGCATGTTTAATAGGTAAAATTTGGAGACATACGTAAAGCGATTAATTTCTGACAGAAGTTAAGCCAACGCAATGGCATGAGCTCCCTGCCAGGTAGGCTGTACTTCTGGGACACATACGGCATTTCTTTTTTTCAGTCACTTATACTGAAAATTAATTACTCAGTTTGAAGTTACATCAGAATGAGTTAATTACTGGTAACAAACAGCGAAGGGATTTTCTGAAATGAATCATTCTTCTCGTGATTCAGCCTCCGAATGTGTCAATCGCTCAGAAAAAAACTGACTCGAGAAAATCGACTGCTAGGCATACGGTTCCGTTGGTGAACATTAACGACTGTGAATAGACAGGTGACTGATTTTCGTAAATTAAGCGTCACGTTTGTAGCTCAGTCAACGAGGGTATTAATTCCAGAATAAAATATGGAAATACCATTAAAAAATAGGATAACTTGTGAAAATCAACTGCCTGGCATTTGATTCGGTTAATAAGTATTTATTAATTGGTTTATGAAAGAAACAATAGATTGCTTTTTAAAACCAATCAGCACGCAACTTAATGGATAAGCAGCGAACTGTGACAAAACTGTCAAATAATATTGCTGTTTGAGGTCCGTGGTGCTCCAGGTGTAGACGGCGCTCTATTAACACAAAAAGAATAAAAACTGACACTGACAGGAACACAGGAAGCCATTCGGTCGGCGTGGGGGCGACGAGGATCGATGAGGAGGGCATAAGAGCAGTCGTTGCAGAGCAGATTCCTCAGCTTTGATTTTACGAAGCCTGGCCTCACTTCACTGAGAGGACGTGCCGAATTAAGCCGAGTAGTTTTAGGCTTTTTTTGTATAGGACAGGGGTGTGAATTTATAGTTGGGGCGTAGTTAATGCAATGGGGGAACAGTGATTGAAGTGCAGAGGAGTAAACCAAGCCTGAAGTTATTTTTTTTTCAGATATTCATCATCTTACGTCACCTCTAAGCGGTTTTACAGCATGTTTCAGAGGTATAATGGGAAAGGAATAAAATTTGAAGGATGTGTCCATTCTGAACCTCGTCTATTTTTTGAGTCGTTGGATGTGTAGTTCATGGGAATTTGGGAGACTATCTCCACACTGTAAACAATACAAATAATTTGCAAAATAAAAAAATTACCAAAATATGGCAACAAGGTTTAAAATATTTGCAACGATGATCGGCAGGGAATATTTAATTAACCTGTTGTAATTCACAAACGAAGATAAACGCTACTCAAAACATTCACGTATGTGAATTGAAACCAGAGGTGATATCAATCTATCGCTACATAAGGATACGAAAACTTAAGTTTGAGTCTTATCTAAGGAAAAAAATGTAAGCTGCTAAAATGATGTATGTAATTTGAGAGAAAATTCAAAATTCATTAATAACATAAAAGATGAATCAAACACAATAACGAACTTATGACTGAGAACAGCGATGAATCCCGCCATATTAAACCAGGATTTAAGAGATTCAGAATCGGTAGGACTGTAGGGATACTAAATCAATATCTAAGACATGCAGAATGGGGATGAATCCAGGAATCTTTCTCCAGAATCTAAGGGAAACAGCATGGTGATGAATCCAGGGATATTAATCCAGAATTTATGGGTCACAGAATGGGGTTGAATCCAGGGACAATAAGCCAGTACGTAATGGATTCTGAACAGGGATGAATCCCGGTACATTACGGCAAGACCTAAGGAGCTCTCAGTGGGGGATGAGTTGAGGGATAACAAATCAGTACTTCAAGAGATCAGAATGGGGATGAAACCAGGGATATAAGGCCAGTACCTGCGGCGGGCAGACGTGGGCACGAGTCACGGAAGCGGTTCATTTCCGGCGGGTCACGGTACCGCCACGGCCCGCTGCACACGATCACAGGTCACCTGCGCAGGTCGCCCTCCCGCACCTGGACGATCACGACCCTCTTCGCGTGCCTGCTGTTGAGCAATCTCGGGGTGATGGGGTGGACTGCATGCTGCAGTTTGGCTGGATGTGGTTATCTGCTTCGATGCTGACGCTGAACTACAGCGTGGACGTGTGAGTCTGCTTCAATGTTGTATGCCAGACTACAGCGTGGACGTGGGAATCTGCTTCAATGTTGTATGCCAGACTACAGCGTGGACGTGGGAGTCTGCTTCAATGTTGTATGCCAGACTACAGCGTGGACGTGGGAGTCTGCTTCAATGTTGTATGCCAGACTACAGCGTGGACGTGGGAGTCTGCTTCAATGTTGTATGCCAGACTACAGCGTGGACGTGGGAGTCTGCTTCAATGTTGTATGCCAGACTACAGCGTGGACGTGGGAGTCTGCTTCAATGTTGTATGCCAGACTACAGCGTGGACGTGGGAGTCTGCTTCAATTTTGGATGCCAGACTACAGCGTGGACGTGGGAGTCTGCTTCAATGCTGGACGCCAGACTACAGCGTGGACGTGGGAGTCTGCTTCAATGCTGGACGCCAGAATACAGCGTGGACGTAGGAGTCTGCTTCAATGCTGGACGCCAGACAACAGCGTGGACATGGGAGTCTGCTTAAATGCTGGACGCCAGACAACAGCGTGGACGTGAGAGTCTGCTTCAATGCTGGACGCCAGACTACAGCGTGGACGTGGGAGTCTGCTTCAATGCTGGACGCCACGTCACAGCACAGACGTGGGAGTCTGCTTCAATGCTGGACGCCAGACTACAGCACAGACGTGGGAGTCTGCTTCAATGTTGTATGCCAGACTACAGCATGGACGTGGGAGTCTGCTCCAATGCTGAATTTTACGCTACAGTTCGCGTAGACGTTGGAGTTTTCTTCATTACCTTGTTCTGCGATCTGCCTTGTTAATTATTCAAATGTCATAGCAACCCCTCAGATTGTGCAGATATTGCTCGGCACGCTACTTCATATGTGATGCAACCAAGTTGCCCATCAAATATCGTTACGTTTATCTTAAGTTCAGGCTTGCTTCTACTGTTTTTGAGACTTGAATATTGTTAAAGAGCAAAAATGATTTCAAATCGGAGCTGATTACACTGTCTTCAAAGGCCTAGTATCGAGTGAAGTGAATGAATTTCAATCTTGAGTTCTCTTATAGCTTAGAAATAGAATGCTATGTTACATTTTTTAAATTCATCTTTGCAGTTATTTCAATGAAATTATCAAGCATTAAGTTTAATTCAGACTTTAAAGCTGTTCAACCTTTCATTTCACGGCAATTTTTAGTTCAGCCATATTCCATAAACTTCTCACCGATTCAAACGCTCTTTCGTGTCATGGACTACCGCCAACTTCACCTTTCCCCTGCAAACACCCATTGCCCTGCTCCGCTCACCTTTTCCCCTCTCTGCTCACCAATTACCCCTCTGCAGACGGCAATTGGCCCTCAGCTCAATATATCGGAAGCCAGAGCGGCCTGCCGTCCCTCAATCACGCCGCTGCAGCGCGTGCCTCTGGTGGCCAATTAACATAGCACGGTCGGCTCAAGCGCCGGACGTATGAAGGAGCAGCGAGGATGGCGCGCGGTTACGCCAACTGCGATCTGCCATAGCGCGACCGTAGATTGGTCAAAAGCAGTAGAAGGTAACGAAGAGCGGAAATTGGAAGTTTTATATTACTATGTGTATAGTTCAAAGCAGAGATTATGTGGAAATTTATGTAATGTCAGTTTAGCGTGTGATGAGGGGTTACGCCCATCGAAAGGAACTTAAGATGATTTTTTCATACATCTCAAATATCGTGTGAAAATACATTAGGGCAGTAAAACATAACCTTTGAATTAGGCTGTTATTTTTTATAGAGTGTAAATAATTGGGTTATCTTTTCTGAATAGCCTATGGAAGTACCATAGGAGTAGAGGTAGCACTCTTTGACTGTCTAAAGCGCAGTCAAATATAAAATAATTCATCAGAAAAAATGAATGACTACGTCGTGAGAATAGAAAGTTAAATTACTTTATATATGTTTTAAAAATATATGATGAGTTAACTAATGTATATCTAATTGATTTATTTCTTTGGTTTATGAACTACATTCGCAAAGGGTTTTCTTGTACGAAATACTGATGCAACGTATACATCTTAATACTATTTTAATCGTTTTGTTTATATCAACAGGAAACGAAAAAAGATTGATAAGAAGAGAGATAACTACCTATTCCAATCCAAATTTGTTAATATACATCACGAACCAAATTTTTGATAATTAATATTAAGCATCAGACATAGCCAACACGCAGGAATATCTCATAGAACCGGCCGTGCACTAACCGTTCCACCCCGATCAGCAATTAGAGATCACTGCGATCATTTAAACCATTCATTTAAAAACGCTCATTTTTCAACTTTATGCCGAGCTAATAGTGAGCATGACCTTAGAATTTTTGAGTCCCTTTTCATATTCACTCATATACCTAACCTCAACAAAGACATTAGTGTTGTTAAGTTATCAATTGCCCCCACCTACTGACGTAATTCTGTGTGTGTGTGTTTGTATGTTTGTTGTCCGTGTGAAAGCATAGTATGTGTTCACTGAGTGTATCTCGATTAGCGTGTATATGTGTGTTTGTGTGAATTATGAGTAAGCAACTGTTTGTGTATGAATGAATAATACAAATTAGGGTTTTACATTAAGAGAATTTTGTGGAATATATGCATTTGTTTTTACTAGGATCTTAAAAAATCTTTTCTGTTTTCTCCTATTTCAGCACTGATGATGGAATTTTAAAAATTCCGAAACGTATGCAATAAACGTAATGTTCGTTTTTACTCTGGTTCTTCTTTTTATTCTACGAATAAGATTCTCTACGAATCATCCAATTGGAAGTATAATTAATATTAAGCTTCTTCTTTTACATTGACGTTGAACCTTATCGTAAAATTCAATTTTACTCGAACACTTTGGTTACAGTAACTAAAATAGTGGGCTTTATTCACTGAATCACAGTAGTATCTATACGCACCACTAAGCAGTTAACTTATACCGTATCTTAACCATTGAACATGCAGTTAACTGTTAATTTAAAACATCACCAACTACGGTGATGCAAAACATTGGCCTCAACTTTAACCCTAACTTCAACCTTGATTTCAATCCGTGAGCTAAACTTTGATAATAACATTGATTTTCAACTTGGTATTAAATTTGGTCCTTTCCTCGCTCCTAACGCTCATAACACAGACTCTAATGATCAAAATACTGATCATGATTTTAATCTGAATCTAGCTCCAGCAGTGATTCGAACTATGATTTGACGTTTATTTAAACCCTCATATTAACCCTTAACCCTTACCCTAAATAATTTGATCCTGATGTTACCTTTCCTCCTATCTCCAAACTCTGCCTAATCTTGCTTCTGAGTTTATATTCAAAGAAGGATATATTTTTTATTTTAGCCTAGTTATGTTGAAGCGAATTATTGAGTTATCAGTGAGTTAGGATACATTTTTCGTCAATTAATGTTACTCACCGGCAGTTAACAAACCGTAAAGTCGAGTAATTCGCTTATGATACACACTTCAACAACAACTAGTAATTTACAAATATACTTATGTTGCGAGAGCAGTAATTCACGAGTAAATTTCCTGAAAGTAAATCCGTTTGGATTGAAAAAGAGCATAATTTCTAGCGTGTGTTTTATATCAATATTGGTGAATTCTTAATTAATGGCCAGAATTTGAACTGCCTTATATGTTCGAAGCAGCTACTGTATTTCCGACTTTTCAATAAAAAAGAGAGAACCAGGAAAATGGTATTAAACATTTTTCATTAAAATATATTCTCGAGACTGTAAAAGACTTGTAAAAAATGGACGTTTCGAGCATTCTCTCATCATCAGCAATACGAATTCAAACAAAAAGTCATGTGTAAAATATAAAAAGAAAACAACTAAAAAAATGTATGGCATTACTTATTGACTAGAGATTAAAGAAATGATCTAAGATGATTATTTAAAACAGGTTTCGTTTTAAAAATGAACAGAGACTCTAAAATCCGCAATTTCGAACTCAACCTTGCCCTGGCTATGACTTTGTAACTATTTTTATTGACTGCTGTGTCGCATTCAAAAGCATGATTTCGGAACTTCCCTAGCGCTAATGATGATTAAGCTTTATAAAGCACAATTATCATTAACCGATAACAACTGAGCAAGGGGCAGACTTTGTCTAGTTCAGGTCGTTTTTGTCACGCATTTAATTGAGCGCATTTCAAGTTCCCCGCAGGTAAAGCGAATCTACAATTTATAAGCAGAGAAATCTTAACGATGTTAGCGTTACTACCTTAATTAATGTTGTGTCGTCGTTATAGCTTGGGGAAAACTCGTAGGAAGAAAACACGAAGCATGCGTAGTCCATTTCCATTGAAGTTTACTATTGAATGAAAACCAGCATTAAAGAATTCAAACAATTTAAACAATTTGACAATAATGGACAAAATACCTTAAATACATTCGTTGGGCGGCCGGAGATAAAATTTTGTAACTGCATGGCTTCCATCATAATTTTTGTTGACATCATAATTTCTAGGCTGCATTTTTCGTTATTAAAACCAATATATGAAAACACAATTTGGGAAAATGTAGTATATATAAAAAGGGCAAATTGAAAAAGGTAACATATGTAAGAAGGGAAAATATATTTACAAAGTTAAAACACATCACAGATAGGCCTAAACTACCTTAAAAGCAGAATTAATGTTAGGGGAAAGCATCGAAGATAAATACAAAACAAACTGCTCACACAGACCATACAGCAAAAGGCAACAGCACTAGTACCACAGGCACTAACAGCACCATCACCAGCATCAGCTGAAGCACAACAAGCACTAATAGAGCTAGCACCAACAGCACTATCACCAACATTAACACCAGCAGCACCAACACCAGCAGCACTAACACTAGCGCCAGCGGCACCAGCGCGAACACCAACAGATCAACACCAACACCAGCAGCACCAACACTAGTATCACCAACACCAACACCAGCAGCACCAACACTAACACCAGCAGCACTAACACCAGCAGCACCAATACCAACACTAGCAGCACCAACACCAAAACCAGCAGCACCAACCAACACCAGCAGCACCAACACCAGCAGCACTAACACCAGCAGCACCAACACCAACACCAGCAGCACCAACACCAAAATCAGCAGCACCAACACCAACACCAGCAACACCAACACCAGCAGCACCAACACCAGCAGCACCAACACCAACACCAGCAGCACTAACACCAGCAGCACCAACGCCAAAACCAGCAGCACCAACACCAACACCAGCATCACTAACACCAGCAGCACCAAAACCAAAACCAGCAGCACCAACACCAACACCAGCAGTACCAACACCAAAACCAGCAGCACCAACACCAACACCAGCAGCACTAACACCAGCAGCACCAACACCAGCAGCACTAACACCAGCAGCACTAACACCAACACCAGCAGCACCAACACCAAAATCAGCAGCACCGACACCAACACCAGCAACACCAACACCAGCAGCACCAACACCAGCAGCACCAACACCAACACCAGCATCACTAACACCAGCAGCACCAACACCAAAACCAGCAGCACCAACACCAACACCAGCATCACTAACACCAGCAGCACCAAAACCAAAACCAGCAGCACCAACACCAACACCAGCAGCACCAACACCAACACCAGCAGCACCAACACCAACACCAGCAGCACCAACACCAACACCAGCAGCACCAACACCAACACCAGCAGCACCAACACCAGCAGCACCAACACCAACACCAGCGCCACGTGGCAGAGCGCGTGCTACCAAGATTTGAGGGTCGATGGGAAGGCTGGAAATGACATCGTGGCAATGATGATGGTGTTGGGAAATGAGTTGTGTGGCGGTGATGATAGTGGCGGAAATAAATTGTGATGGTGGCGGGAAGTGATTGGTGTTGCAGCAAAGATCGTAGTAGGCAAAACTGCCGCACGATGTCGCGTTTCTACAGTGTCGCTTGATTAAAGATATTCACGAAATGACCAAGAGTTCCGGTTCAAATTTAAATTGCGTTGTAACAAAACAAGGAAGAAATTCAGAAGCTACTGTATGTACGGTAGCGTGGGTTACTGGAATAGCTTTATTATATAGGGTAAGCATCGTAGTGTAAAAGGTAAGCAACGTATTATGTCGGGTTAATATCGTATTATGTACGGTTAATATCGTATTATATAAGGTAAGCATCTTATTACATGGGGAAAGTTTCGATTTATATAGGGTAAGTATCGTTATATATAATGTAAGCATCGAACTATGTAGGGTTAATATCGTATTATATAAGGTAAGCATCATATTATATGGGGAAAGTTTCGTTTTAAATAGGGTATGTATCGAATTATATAGAGTAAGTATTTTATTAGATAGGGTAAGCATCGTATTATATAGGGCGAGCATTTTATTATATAGGGTAAGCATCGTATTATATAGGGTGAGCATTTTATTATATAGGGTAAGCATCGTATTATATAGGGTGAGCATTTTATTATATAGTGTCAGCATCGTATTATATAGGTTGAGCATCGAATAAAGTAAGCATCGCATTATATGGGGAAAGCATCATATCATATAGAGGGTAAGTATCGTATTATATAGGGCTAGCATCACAGCAGCAATCAGAGGCAGTGGTTATAAATCTGACGTGAGTAATTCAGGGCCACTTGGGGAGCACAAGTCCCGATAGACCTCTAATTAGGACTGCCATTGTGAGCAAAGCCTCCCAGAGGGAAGCTCCGGAATTCTACTTCTCTTCTGAGTACAGTCAGTCTGCGAGAGACACTGAAAAACATACTAGATACCCTGAAACTAAATTCATTTGTATTCTAAATTTCACATTTGTACACTCGGTTAATACTAAAAGGACCATGCTACTGAACGGATTAAAAGTTAAGAAGGAGCTTGAATGGAGATTATCATGAGTGTCTAAGAAGAAGGAGTCGAGGTACTTGCCTGGTCTGAACTAGAACGAATCTTGGTGTACACGAGCAAGCATGAGTCGGGATCATGCGATGCAGATATAGAAAGTGGTGATACATTTTCATATCATTTCACAGAAATAAAATTCGTGAAACAGAACGGAGAATTATATGAATGGAGTAAACGAAAAATTTAATGCCTGTGTTTTGCATTTAAGACTCCCACGATACTTTTCGAATGCGGAAAATTCGCTGGGACAAGTTCCTTAAAGTACCCCATGTGAGTTAAGATCGAATATGTGGCTTAGTGGCATAGCTCGTCAGCAGTGCCTCGATACGCGCCTGAAACACGGAAAATTGGCAGCTGAATAACTTAGTCGATGAAGAACATTTATGAGTTCCACTAGACCTGAGTAAAAATTAACCCTTGTTTTTGCGATGAGAAGGTATTTTAATAGAGAAGATATAGGCCTCCAGTCCTACTTATGCATTCATTAATTGCTCGCCCTGCCTGTCCTTGCTTTTAGTTTGTCTTAGGGTTGCATATATAAGTTGGCCATTTTGGAGACGAAAACCGTGCATGGTTACCAGATGCTGAGTTATTTTTGACAAAATTTTATCCAAAAAAATATTAAACCTCTGAATATTGGCCAGTAAAACGCCAGTCTAGACAAGCTAATCTCATTGAGCAGTGTCGACGTAAATAACGTCTAATGGCAGCTGATAAATAAGGGTCAACTGTTACCTGTCGAATGACCTCCGCCTCACCCCCCTCTCCGCTATTGCAAAGCTCCATAAATACTCTACGACAGATGAACCCAACGTGCAATTTGCAAGCAAGTTTTGCTTCAATATTTCCGACTGAGAGAAGGGAACTTTGTTGTCGAGTAAAGCCACGTTTCGTAGGTAAAGTGAAATGCGTCAATGACTTTGATAAATTTTGCGCTTGTTGCGTGTAAGGTTGAAAGTTAACGCGTTCTCTCTATTATAATTTAAATGTTTATCGCCTGCCATCGATTAGACCATTCTACGACATCTTCGAATGATGATTTAGCTTCTTCTGGTAGGTAAGTAGTTGTCATCTTTTATCATTTTATTAATAGTCCCTGGTTTTAAATGAGGGTTTTGGTCATTTTACAAGTTGTCTGTTAAGTTTAGGTTATAAGCCTATAATACTTTCATACACTAATTTTCACTGTCGAAATTTCTATTTTTTATTCAAAAGGTTTCAGTTTACGTATACGCCGTACTCAGACATGCTCGAATAATTTTCTGAAGAAGGATCGTTTGAAAAATCTCCACGTTTTGGATTTTAGCGAAAACACAAATTTCAGAATTACAAAATCGGAGGTCTGCGATGCTTCTCTCTTTATAGCTATGAACATACGAACTACTACCCAGAGCTTTATGCGCAGGGAATAATATTTATAAAGACAAGGATTTTCGTCGTATGTTACGTTATTTGGCGTACACTTGCTATTTGCACACCGTTAAAAGTTATTGCAGAAGAGATTTGCTCTCCAATTTTATTCGAAAACTACAAATAGCAAAAATTTTACTGTATTCTTATTTTTGTTATATCATTCATTATTTCATAATCCATCGTTTTTTTGGTTGCATGGCTAAACTTGCCCTTGTTACCTCACCCCGTAAACTAGATCCACGATCACCCTCATAATAATTGCAAACAGCTATTTTTGAATTTCAATTTACATTGTGTAGGAATGCTATGGTGTATTTAATTCCTTAACACTCAATTCATTTATTTTTTAATATATTTTGTAATTTTTCATTTGTTTATTTACGCATTCATTCATTAACATAGTCCCTACTTCCTAATAAAGAAGAATTTACTATGCAAATGGTTTTAATAACGTTAACCGCCCAAGAATGGATTTATGAGTATTGCACAATAAAAAAGAATAAAAAGAAAAACAGTTTATTTCCAATAAAGATGGTACAAAAAAAAGTACATCATTGGTTTTTGAATATCTTAAAGTAATTACACTTAAATGATACACACACATGAGTATTGTGATACTCATGTCGCTAGACGAAAAGAAATGAATGACTGCAAGTTTCTGTTCTCAACTTGCAATTCACAAAAATACTTATTGCGTGATACATCTGATGGACAGGTGTAGGAAAGATTAGAAACCAGTAAAGCCTGTATCACAGATACGCTCGTTACTTGCTTTAAGTTTTTTAAATAATCAGACTTCCTCTACACATCTCGTTTGTGAAAAATACGCTGGGGGTAAGTCAAAGAAGGCTTCACGTGGGTGAATGGTGTATGTGACTTAGCAACAGAGCTGTCAAAATTTGTTTTTACGTTGCCTTCATTAAAATTTCGATTCTTCCTTTTTTATGACAAAAGAAAAGATGATTCTCAAATTTCATTATATTTTTCCCGAGTAAAATGTAACCTTGATGAAATAGAAATTGAGTTTGGTGGGGTAAAGTAGAGAAAATAATGAAATGAAGCAATTCTACGAGGCGTCTTCTATTTTAGCTATTAAGGGGAATTAATCCTGTTGGCGCTTTCAATTTAACCAAATGATTCACGTCACATTCAATTAAATATGGTTCGAGGAAAGACGGGAGGACGTAGTGAGAGGACATTTCTTGGTCCGGCGCTATTTCTTAAGTTCTTTGTATCTTGTCTACCGGACTCCATACCACAACGTAGTTGCAGGACTTTCTATCACTTCCTTCAAAGTAACCGATGCGCGTAGAAGTAGTCAAAAATTAATTCAGTTCATGTTTAGCGCAATCTAGAAGCTCTTAGTTGTATAGTGATGGATTTTCAAGCACAAACCAGCGAGTCTGATTCAGTAGAGGAAGGTTTTTTATCGAAACCAAAGCGTTTGAATCCTGCGAAAGATGATAGAATATTGGAAAAACAATACATCGAGACTATTGAAGTGCAGGTACAGAGAACAGAAAAGCCGTTCACTCTTAACGATGACGAAGACATTTGGCTGGCCGACCACAAAACAGAAGTTTATTCGAACACGACCACTTTAAAAAGCTTGGAAGATACGAAACGTGACCAAGAAAAAGCGATTGGAGTTCCTGAAAAAATCCTGGACGGTTCTTGTACACCCTGGAAATGTTTTGTGCACGAGGCTGTCCTGAGCGGCGTCAGAAGATTTGCTTCGCTGTACGACCGTCAGCTCCGACACAGAGTGGCGGCCTTCAAACTGAGCGTTAGCAGCGATAGGGGCACATTGGAGTCGGAGCTACAGCTGCACTCTGCTCAAACAGCTGCTTTGCTCAGCTCTGCCTTACGTTTACAAGACGCGCTCTTAGAAGTTGAGGCTTCAGCTGTGGGGCTGCAGACGACCATGCAGCAGATGTACCCTGGCTGCAGCGCTGTCGAGCCTGCGCGTGGGATGGAACGCGTGCAGCAGATGTTATGCAAAGCTGTGACGGCGCCACTGCGTGCACTGCAGCAGCTGATCGAGGCTTTGCAGCTGCACTGCGACAGAACGGTCCCTGCAGTGCAGACCTCCGTCACGTTGCTGGAACAGCAACAGGAAACGTACCTGCAGAGCAGCGTGGACTTGGAGGACGAGGAGAAGCTGCTCGAGTTCTCGCGAAGGCCCAAAAAATCGGAAATGCTCCACAAAATAAAAGAGGCTGAGCAGCAGAGCGGCTACCTCTGGGACAGCCTGCGTGTGAAGCTCCAGAGGCTCGTAGAGCAGCTCAGGGGAGACTTGGAGCAGGCTCTCAGAACTAGCAGGGACGAGTGCTAGAAATTTGTGTGATCTCTTCATAGCGCAAGCGTCTACAATTCGAGATCTTTCAGGTCTATAATTAAGTTGTAACGCCGTAGAGTTGAGGGCAATGAAGCGTAGAATATAGGCAGAATTCTTAGCAACGCTTGCACGCGAATGATGCCGAACGCGTGAGCTGATGGTCACCATAAATGCTCACAGTGCACGCTGATGTAACCAAAAGAGTTGGATAATGAGTTGAGATGTGAAAATAAAAAAGTATATGCGGGTGACTTTAAGCAGTAACTAGGAATGTTCGGTTGAACAATTTGTTCAAATTTGAAGTGTAAACCAATATTAAATATTTTGCTTACTTGAATTTGCTTAAATAATTTATTAATTGAATAACTTCAGACAGGAACAAAATTTCGTCTTTATACGAGTGAGAGTGGGAAAATGAAGTAGAGGATTAAGAAATTGGTCGCATTTTGAAAGCAATGCTCACGCAACCGCAATTTCGTATTTTCGGAGCATCACTCAATTTTGAAGCAACGCCTCAATATCTAATATCAGAAATGAACAATTTTAGTTAGAGTATCAATTTTACCTAACAGCGCTGAAAAGACTGAAGTAATGAAAAAATCTTCAGGCGAAATTCACCTATTTGTCGCTTAATATGTTAATTTCAAGATTTGAATGTTTTCGTTGATGAATCAAAAGAGCAGATTTTTTTGCACCAATAATTTAATTAACATTTTTGAAAAATTGGGAGTTTGTATTTCATGCTGACTCTTGGTCGTACTTGTAGAAGTACAGGTGCTATATAGAGTGCATTAATACTTAGGTCAAAGTTAGAGCTTAAAATCTCTATAGAATTTTCAAAATATTAAATCCAAGACACTCAAACCAAGCAGGTCGCATTCCTACGCTTCTGAGAAATCTAGAAATGAGCGAAGCCTAAAATTTTGCTTGACACTGTATCTAAGATTTTAAGATTATTTGATTTTAATTTTCCAGCCATATTTCAGTTCGCAAATGCATTGCATGCTCACCCAGTACTGCGATCGCCCTTCATGCCATGCATAATGAACAGATCGCTTGCAAATTTTCAGTCGGTTCACAGTCTCCACGTAACGCGTGTTCAGTTCTATTGCTCTGATTTCACAGCACAAGAATAAGGCCAGTCTCGATCAGAGCTTGGTGAAGGTTTGGAATACTACCCAAAGTCGAAACTTTATTGAAATTCGTATTTCAGCCCGCTCCTATAAATTAGAATATCAAAATCATGCATTTGAGCTATTCGAATAGCTAATTATTTTGAATACTGCACTATTGAAAAATATTTAGATATGATTATTGTAATAACTCTTCCTCAGTGTACTCGAAGTTAGTTCTTAGAGTGTTTTTTTTTTGTTTTCTGAGAAGAAAGCTAACAATGAGTAAATGAAATTAGGTCAACAATACCGTAGAGTTATTTTAATTTTTTCCCCAAGCTAACGTTACGTCTTGGAACATTTGAATCCGTCGCTCAGAAGCTGATCTGCAGGTCGACTAGTTGGTCTGTAATTACTAGATGAGGAAGCCGAACTGCTGACACGAGATGCAACAGAACACAACAGCTCGTTAACATGACGAGCCTCTGGTCCAGAATGATACTCCTTCGGTAATTGCAGGGTGGAGAAAATGTTTACACTAAGGGTTTTTTTACAAATAAATTGGGGCGTTAGCAATGAAAAAATATTATGGTGCACATATTAAATTCAACAGATGCGCCTGTTAATAGGGCATTTTTGGATGCGTTAATTGAGGAAATGTCAGGATTTGCTAATCTGCTGGCCGTAGACTTATTTTCCGGTTCTCTGAATCAGATTCTGGCTGTCAATGTGTCACTGTAGGACTGGAAATTTTAGAAAACGTGAGTGAGGTTTAAAAAATGCATATTGGGTGTCAATGAACCTAGTGACGAAGGTTTCACAATCGCTTAGGTGCCGAGCTATATAGGCAAAATGAGTTCTTGAAAGTCAATTTCTCTCCAAAGGATATTCTGATTCTTGGGGAAAATATTTTGCTTTAGCAGATATTCCAGTCTCGCAGGATATTTAATCTGAATTCCGGCAGGCACATGCTGAAATTTACACGTACGAAGAGAATTGTGAGTTTCATGTACAACGAGGAGACAGTGATGATAAAATATAAAATCATACTAAATAAATTAACGCACAACCCATATACAGTGGGAAAAAGAGGAGTGTCGGTCGCAGCATTGATAAATTGAACAAATTTAGGAGAGTAGTTGAAAAAATAAAAATACTGAGCACATCTTTTTCCCACGTACAGGCTTCAATTGAACAAATTGAGACATTGAAAAAAGTAAGCAGTCGTGTAATTCGATTGAAAAATTCCTATTTTCTTTCAAAAAGACATGAAGCAAAACCGGCTTTTAGAGTCAATTAAGTGAAGCAAAAAGGACGATGTCCGTGCGTGACCTATACTTCTTAACTTTTTCATGCCTCTCAACCTGTCGACCGCTGAGTGACGCATTACTTTTTAACTGAATTTTATTTATACGTGGCCACAACCAGAAGATAGCATTATTCAATTAATTTCCTGTTCACTGGAAAGATGAACGCATAAATTGAATTCGAACGGAATTGAATCATAAATTTCAATTAAGCCCGCCTCAGTTAACGTGTTTGAGTCAAGTCTACTTAGCTGTTCAAGTATCACATTGTTAAGCACTAAGTGTTGAAAAAGCTGTTCCCTTTTAGAGGATAAAGTTTACGTGTTAGAGGCTATCGAGGACTGCATTTACTCAGCGTGCCTCCTAAATGCCGTAATTATATCACTACTTCTTACTGTAACCACACAGCAATTATCTGCTGGCCCCGATCTTTCGCCAATAATTTCTGTGCAAGGGAATAATTATGGGCTGTATAATACATTATTGATTAATGCGACTTAAAGCAAAAAATAAATATTGAAAGAAGTTGCGGCGTAAATGTTTCAAAATGTAAAGTATGGTCTGAAGATCGAAAGATTTCTTTTTTAAATTTAGGTAATTTCTTGCCGACTTTAAAGTTTGGTAAAATTACCGTAATTTCTGCCCTGGCGGTTAAAAAATGGACGACCGAAATTACGGTCTTATGAAGTACAGGTGCTATATATAGTGCATTAATACTTAGGTCAAAGTTTGAGCCTAGATTCTCTATAGAATCTTTAAAATATTAAATCCATAACACTAAAACAAAGCTGGTCGCAGTCCTACGCTTCTGAGAAATCTAGAAATGAGGGAAGCCTAAAATTTTGCTCCATACCAGTCCGGAACGAGAACAGCCAGTGACAGACTCATAATTGCAGAGTTGACAGCTGCTGTTGTAGAATCTTCGACCGGGGTTGCAAAATGATGAATTACATTTGAAGAATATAAGCTGGTAGGTACGTAATATGCCCATCCAGAGTGCAGAGTGCGAGTCTGGAATAGAACGAGTGCGTGCGAGTCTTCCGAGGCGCCCACGAGCGAGCATGACTTCTCTCCTCCCACCGGCACGCCATTCTCTGCATCTCAGGTCTGCTCGGCGGTGCTTTTCTTCGTGCTTAAATTCAACGAATATCGACTTGCATTTCATGGAAAAGTTGTTTTGCTCACCTACAACGACGATTTTCTTAGTGCTAAAATTCAAAGGATATCAACTAGAATTCCTTACAAAAAGTTGCTTTGCTCAGCGACAGCGAAGGTGTTCTTAGTAACAACTTTCAATGAATATCGTTTAGAATTTCACGCATAAGTCATTTTGCTTAGCAATGATTTTATGAGTGCTGAGATTTAAAAAATTTCGACTAGAATTTCATGTGAAGATGTGGTTTTGCTCAGAGACAGCGATGACTTTCACATTGAAAAAAAAATACATGGAAATTCATATTGAAACGTGTAGAACGGGTAGGAGAGAAGTGAAAAAGTAATCAGTGCCGTGAACAACGTAGGACATAGGAGGCACTACAGGCCTGCAAAGTATAAAGATTCTCTGCCGTCCCTCTCGTACGCGATCCCGAACGTTCGGCTGTTCAAATGTAGGTCATGGGCTTCTAAAGAAAGGACGGCCAGTTGCGAATAAGATTTAAATTACGAGTTCTTAGTAGCAAGTTAAATAAAACAGGGTTGGAAGGTGCTTTGTGATAAGGTTTCATCGATCTAACATTTACTAATTTTCAATTGCGCACTTTTTATTTTTTAATGAAACATTTGAAGTGAAACAATATCAATTAAACAGATCTAACTGTTAAATTCATAACTTCCGTATCCATCGACACAACCGCGGTTCCTCACGAGCAAAAGTTCGATTTGTAATAGCGGTATTTATTCTCCTATTCATTATTGGGTCATTCTTCCATTTGTGAAATACGTCCTTGATTGACAGGATCATACATTATTTACAATGATCTAAATGGCATCTTTATTGTTCTGTCCTCGAAATATCCCCATTGTGAAGAATCGCACGGAGTTAGATCTTTAACCTCTGTGTAAAGCGGGGGACAAAAATATTAGCACACTTGCAATTTCACGTTAATTGGACTGTTCGCAAGACATTATACACGAGACTATCACAGCTTATAGTTCTGAATAGTCGAACTAAAGACGTGAAATAAAACATTAAGTTTTTCACAAATGTAAATTCACCTACAAAAAACCATGTAAGGTATAAGAAAAAGTTTTTTAATGCTTATTAGCAAAACCTTCTCTCTTCATCACTGCTTGGAGACGGTTTCCATATGATGGAATGAGGTGTTCGCTAATTAGTGGGGCAATCCACAATTGCCCTTCCATCAATACAATTTTTTAAACTCATTGACATTCTTCAGACTTCAGTGCTTGATCTAATTCTTCTGAGTTCTCCAAAATTTTCAATCAGGTGGAGGTCCGGCGACTGATTTGGTCGCTGAGATGTTGGAGCGAACATGTGCAGGGTGTCACTAAAATGCACTCACTCGAGAATTGCCACTTACTCACCTATTTTTCTTTGATACAGGTGTTTAGTGACCCAAACACAAGCCTATTGAGTTGAATGAAGGAAAAGAATTAAATTTAAGAAAGTTAACTGTTATTAAAGAAGGCTTAGTTCCACTTGAAACAAACAATAAAAAAAATACACGAGAACTCGTTCATCGAAAGATTAGTACATTTTTTGTGTCATCGATCTTGTGTATAATTTGCAAAATGCAAGCGTAAGTAAATAAATGGTCTATCAAGTATCACGGGAGATGATGAGCCGATGTTGTGTGCGACTGGATAACAAATTTTTATTTATATTGCGTAATGCTGAAGTTCATTGTCTTCTGTTAAAATTATGCAGGATTTGCGTGACATTTATACCGGGGAAAAATTCATGAATAATATTATTTTTAATTCCATGAAAATTTGCTGTGTCTTAAATATTTTTGGCATAAATAATATCAAAAATACTTGTATTTTTTGTCTTGGTCTTAAAATATTGCGTACTGGAACTTTTCTAGTACACAATAAGATCCCAACGAGTATTATTATCAATAGAGATTTTGTTCAAATATATACCCTTGTTCAGTAGCTGAAGTCAATAGTAGAAGTTTTCTAAAAATGATTGTTTCCTTTGCAAAACTTGCCGAATTTAGGTTTGTGATGCTTGTGCTTGCCGATAAACAGCTCAAATTGAAAGAGTCTTAGAAATGGTTAAGAATCTCAGACTAGTTTAAGAAAAATTAACCGTATTTTTTGATGAAAAGTTATGATGAATTAATCCAGCATGCTGTACAATTTCAAAAGATAATAAGACAACGTTTTTACACGCCGAGAATGTATCAAAGTAAACGGTCTTCCAAGACACTGCATGTCGGTTCGCTTAAGGGCTCGAAAATCACGCCAGAATCATTTTGAGATACACTCTTCGTCACTGAAAAATATTGTACGTTCGTATTTCTGTACGTGTTTTTGCTCCATTTTACTGCCTCGTGGTAAGCGTGTTGTCATAAGTATACGAAAGGTTGAATAAATGGGAAATGCATTGAGTTAAATCACCGGAGTTTTCAAACTACTACCAGAGTCGTCAACAATCTGGCTAGTCTCGATTATGGCGAAATTAGCGTTTAAACTGCAGGTAAGAATAAAGAATCAGTGCATTTTGCGTCATCCATGAGAACAATAATTTAAATCTGAGAAAAATTTTAATTGACTAATCATTGTTACCATGCAGACTTCAACTTGATTCTTGCTTATATCCTCATCTTTCAATTTGAGTTGAACTAACCCACAGAATCTGGGGTAAACAAATTTCCTGGTGAACTCGGACATCCACTCGAACCATTGAGCACTCAGTCAGGGCTGCCAAATTATGGGCCCTGCCCCACACACATTCATGCGTACTTAGCATTGCGATAGTGACGTTTTGACGACGCCTAGCTTTGGCGTTTACACTCTAATTACCAACACAAAACCAGGCAATCATCCGCAACAATAGAGTTATTAAAGCCCGTGGGCGTCTTGAGCTGAGTCTTACGATGGAGCGATCTCGTGTAAGCTGCCGTGGTAGGAATGTGGCCGGGGTGCACAGGGTCTAATCTCGCAGGATTTCTACACCGCCCAGCCCTCTCCCTCCACCTCCAAGCAGCTACAGCACCACCTACAATCAGCTACAGAAATGTTAGGTTAAATTAATTTAGGTTAGGTTAAGTTAAGTTAAGTTAGGTTAAGAGGTTAGGTTAAGTTAGGTTAGGTTGGGTTAGGTTAGGCCAAGTTCAGTTAGTTTAAGGTTTACTTAAAAAAGTTTAAAAATGCCTGTTTTTGCGTGCCGAGATGGAGGGTCGAATAGCCATACACCAGCGGTCGTTGTAAAAACTGATTATAATGATTTAATACAGGTTAAATGTGGTATTCCGCTGTAATATCTACTTACTAAGTACTTGTAGTGATTATATTGCAGTGATTCATAATAACTGCATAACGATCACATAGGTTAATAAACCTCAGTAGTGCTACATAGTTCAATAATTGGCGCGAATGGCAACTTTAGTAGCTGCTCGGAGGTGGAGGGAGAGGGGTGGGCGGTGTAGAAATCCTGCGAGCTTGGACCCAGTGCCGCAGGTCCAAGAGCGCTGTTAAAAAGCACACTGAAAAAGTTATTTGAACACCATAGTTTATAGGTAAACTACCGAACAAAAACTGTACTTGTTACTTAATATAACAATTTTTTCGAATGTTGCCCATGCCTACAAACATTCTTAAAAAATGTGAATGCACTTTTTCGTACTGATTTTAGCCACCGTTTTCATCGCTTTACTTGAAACGTGAGCAATTTTGTGAGAAGATTAATCGGTTTTGACAGAACATTGGCGCTTGGTGTTCATGAAGTCTCGTACCAGAGCACGGGGGTGTCCATGTGATCGCTGAGTCCCCCGTGTGTGTCTGAGGGACTTCGTATGCGGAGTACGTCTTCGTGTGCTCCATGAGGGCACCGTGTACCTTTTGAAGAATTTGAATGCGCCATGGGGATCCCGTGTGACCCCTTGTTCAACATGAGCATCCCGTATGCGCCATGAGCATCCTGTGTGCGCCATGCAGACCCCGTGTGCGTCATGAGGACCCCGTATTCAACATGGGCATCCCGTATGCGTCATGAAGACTTCGTATGCGCCATGCAGACCCCGTAAGCGTCACGAGGACCCAGTATTCAATAAGAACATCCCGTATGCATCATGAGGATCCCGTATTCAACACGAACATCCCGTATGCGCCATGCAGACCCCGTGTGTCATAAGGACCACGTCCGCGCCATGAGGACCCCTTATTCAACATGAGCATCTCGTATACGTCATGATCGAGGACCCCGTATTCAACATGAGCATCCCGTATGCGTCACGAGGACCAGGTATTCAACATGCCCGTATGTACCATGCGGGCCCTGTATACACCATGAGGACCCCTCATTCAACATGAGCATCTCGTATGCGTCATGATCGAGGACCCCGTATTCAACATGAGCATCCCGTATACGTCACGAGGAACAGGTATTCAATATGAGGACCCCGTGTGCGGCGGGTCCCATAGTCCCCACACCTCAGCCCGCAAAATGGAGGCCCACCTCACACGGCGGGCGTTGTCAAGGGCATGAGGGCGGGCATGGCTGGAGGCACGCATCGGGATACCAACTGCAGGAAATATCTAGTGACGGAAACTATCCAATAGATTCAGATGCCTTATCTTTTATCTCTAAAAATCCAACCACGAAAAAACCATCGTAAAGGTATCTTAACTGGTTTGATTTTTGACGTATGTGCCTCGTATATTTTTGAGAAAACTATTTAAATTTTATTGTTCCACAACTCCACATTGCGTGGACAGGAGATACTACATAGAGCGAATGCCTACGTTGCAATCATATTTATCGCTAGCGTTTTGGTACGGGATGAGTATCCACAATACTCGTACGAGATAAGGAGAAGAAAACTCTGATTTTGTTCTATATATTCCTAATTGGTGCGTTCAACGAAAATATACCCTGTTCAGTGAGAGAAATTAACGCACTGCGATGCAAATGACACACAACTTTACTCAAAAATGAAGATTACACGCTAGCTGTAAGAGTATATAAACGTGCTAAAAGATATCCTATTGTTTAATATTTTCGTCACACTAAACCGAACATTAGTTTTGATTTTCAAACGAATATTTAGGGAAATCATTTTTGGCTTCCAAAATTGATCTTTTACTGATATTGGAACGGATTTTGGGGTTCTTTACGCGTTAAATGATACAAAATCTCCTAAGACGTTCATGATCAATTTTAAGGTAAATATGAAAACATTTGTCCTGGTAAAAAATATCCCGTTCAGATTTGTCACACCTTGCTTTACCGAGAGAACCGCGGAACATCTTGCATTTTGGGAATCAAATTTCATTTATGGAGAACTTCCTCTATAATTAAAAATGAGAGAGGTGATATTTTTACCTTTGCTGAACATATAATTATTCGTCATAAGCAGTAAGTTTCGCACAGGCGAGCTAAATTTAAAAAGCGAAATGTTTCCCGTACTCTCGCAAAAGCCGGATTATTTTTCACCAATCACATCTACCATTCTGATAACTATGCTCCAAGAGAGCATTTTGTGTCGCAAAATTATTCCCATGAATAAAGCTTACTGTTCTACGTAAAGCACGCGAAGGAAACAAATCTTAGAACACAAAAAGAGCGATCAACTTCTAAATAATTTGAAACAGCTCTCAAATGCAACTACTAATTCATTATAAACGGTTCCCAAATAAACTTACAAACGAAAATTAAAAAACTAAAAGTGCGACCCACTACTAAATTATCAGAAACGGCTCCAAAATGAACTTATAAACGAATATTAGGAAACTAAAAGTGTGATCAAGGACTAAATTATCTGAAACGTCTCCCAAATAAACTTACAAACGAATATTAAAAAACTAAAAGTGCATTCAACAACCAAATTATTAAAAACTTTTCTCAAATAAACAAACAAATTAAAAAATTCAAGGCAGCGATGCCGATGGCGCTTGCGAGCAGCACACGAAGCGCAGGGTCGGATCAGAGGGGCACGCAGCAGGACGCGAGAGGCGCGCGTAAGCCTCCTTGGTATGCGTGTCATCTTCTGGCCGCGTCGCCACGGCCCCGTCGCTGCGGTGCGTCTGTCCAGAGAGCGGCGGGGCTCGAGGAGGATGTGGAGGTGAGACAAACTGCGCGCTATGATGAAAAGTAGACAGATGATATCTTAGACATAAGATAATGAAAGTGGCTTGGAGGTAATGCCATTAAATTAGAATACGAGGAGCAGTGATTAAAGTTGCATTAAAGGAGAATTTTATGAATTAATGAAAGGAAGAAAAAATGATGATATGAAGCTAAAGATATACCGACAGCATAAAAGAAGAAACATGTTGTGTCATTAGACTCATGGGAACAATGTATGTCTTTGTAAGAAAAAATCAAAAGTTTTGGATGTACAACGCGCTTGTGGTTATTTCATATCTTTCATAAATGAAATGACCATGCATCGCTTGCGCTTATTTACTGGTAGGTTCTGAACACAAAACCCATGTGACTCACGATGCACTTCGTTCTTCTTCTTGCGACATCGCTTTGTTTCTTCTTGCCAGCAAGCTTAATATGCCTTTTGCTAGCTAGCATCCTGTATCTTCTTCGAACTAGCCTCATTCGTCTTCTAGTTAGCTAGCTTCATTTGTCTTCTCGTTAACTAGCCTCATTCTTTTTCCCGTTAGCTAGCTTCATTGGTCTTCTCATTAAATAGCTTCAATCGTTTTACCGTTAGCTAGCTTCATTCGTCTTCTCGTTAACTAGCTTCATTGGTCTTCTCGTTAGCTAGCTTCATTCATCTTCTCGTTAACTAGCCTCATTCTTCTTCTCGTTAGCTAGCTTCATTGGTCGTCTCATTAACCAGCTTCAATCGTCTTCCCGTTAGCAGCTTCATTCGTCTTTTCCTTAGCTAGCTTCATTCGTCTTGTTGCGAGGCCGCTTTGTTCTCCGTAAGAAGTCGCTTTAATCGATTTCTCACCAGGTTCGTTTATTCCTTTTTTTGACAAAACGCTTTAATTTTCCCCTTGACAGTTCATCTCATTCTTCTTTTTACAAGATCATATTCTTTTCCTAGTTAGATAAAACCTTTTGTTGCAAGTAGCGACAGCTTGCATGTCTAGCAAGTCCTTCACCCCTATAGATCCGCACGAAGTGACCACATCCCTACAATAACTACACTACACTTCGTGAACACTTGAAATACTACAGGTGGGAAAAAAATAAATTTTCATCGCATCAAAAATTATTCACATTTTCTTCGTTCATTAGTGACTTATCGTAATCAACTTTTCAAATTGTGTTCTGAGATCGGTACCTGCCAATAGCATCATCGCCGTCAACTGGGACTCAAACATTTAAACTTGGCTATTTTGTACACCAATTTTATATATACAGTGACTTAAATGATATTTTACAAATTTAGTTCACCTTATCCTAATAAATTACATATCAAATCTCATCACTGATGTCATAAACAAGTTACACCAGCGAACGGTACAACGCGGTTCAAAACAACTATTGTGTGAAGCTGCTGTCTGCCCAGATCGAGAAATCGAGTTTGTGCAAAAAATTCAGATTGTAGAGTGTTAAATAATATTTTCTTGCAAAAAATTATTTTTTATGCACCACAGATTTAACTTCTGTTCTCGCTCATTTGCAGGATCAACACAGAAAACCCAGTGGAGTTAAAATTCTAATACCAGCCAAATTAGACCGTCTTGGTTGTACTGCTCGCTACGCTGCCAAAAGAAAGAAAGTGCATCTCAATGATACAAGCAGATATTATAATATTATATTATAACAGACAAAAAAACACTTTTGCAGGAGGTTGGTAGCACGGTAGCACCCAAGGAAAGGGAAAGAATGAATTTTTTCGCTATCGAATATTTTCCTACATCCAAACGCGATATTTGCAGTTGTGGCTCATGGTGTATGTCTTATGAGATATCAGAAATATGGAACAAATTCCAAACAAATATTGAAAGAGGCGAATTGTTTGCTAGGCTTAATAATAATTTAGGATACATTGTCCCACTGATATTTTATAGTGGGATCATATATTACGAAGATATTGAATGAATTTCTAAGATGATGTATTATCCAAACGGTAGTGAAAATGAAAATGATAAAAATGTTGAATTTAGACTGACATTTCACGTAAATTTGATTCAGTTTCAACATCGAGGCAAGAATTTGGATCTTCGACTCAATCAGGTTAATAAAATTCTGAAACCCATATCTTTCCTTTACAGTTTTTAAAAATGAATATATCGGTAAGATAATTTAACAATTTTAAGCAAAAATGTCCGATTCAGAATTATAATTTTCTTAGAAGAATAGAAAACAACCTTCAAAATCCCCTTTACAATCTAAACAAGTATTTCTTCTCATATGTACCATTTCTTCCTTACTAAGGAAATTTTTTTAACACGCGAGGCTGATGACATAACTAGCTAGGGGCACCAATTATAATAATTACTATTTGGAATCATTATATACTTTTTGAGTAAAATTTTGGTGTCATATAAGCTTCCTCTTGAAGAAAGAAGTAGAGGTAGCATTCTTAACATAACAAATCTTTTATTTTTTATCATATGCTACATGAAGAACGCATGAATTCCTGCTTAAGAAAGATCAGCTTAGCTATGGTAGGTACGAACAAGGTTGGAGATTCTTCAACTTTTCCGAATCCTCCATTATCTTTTTAATTGATTTTTACACTAGTCACTCTCCTCAGCTAAGAGGAATATACACTCTGGGGAGCATTTGAATGACTTGTAAAATATTTGATAAATTGTTCATAGTTTTCCTAGTTGAACAAACAGTCTCGTCATTCATACGTTTTGCCATTCAAGTTATTGTTTGCACCTAAAAACATTAGGTGGGGCAAAAAATATTGAAGATTTAAAAAATATGTATGATTAATTAGCGGAGCGTAATTGTAACATGTTATATTCAAATTTATTCCTATGATTTATTTATTATGTAAATCCTAGGCTTTTAAGATTAGCTTATAAGTTAGGTTAAGCCATCCTAACAACAAGAAATGTATTCTAAAAAGAGAAAATAAAAAGGCACCATTTGTCATGGAATAAAAGAACAGGGAATCACTGCCCAACTCGTGTCCTCAATCCTCCGCATAGAAACAGTGAGATCGTAAAAAACTCATAAAACAAAATAAAATAAAAGAAGGAAGTAAAACACATAGAAAAAAGAACAGCAGCAAATAAATCAAACAAATGACCGGTCTGGAACGAAAAAAAATAGAAAACACATTCTATTTAACAATAGGTAGGCAACAAGGCCTTCAACTCGGGACCTCACTTTTACCCCTAGAAGAGGTAATTCCCATATACAAAGTAATAACATCCACCGAAGGGACAAATCATTTGAGGGGACTTGCAAGCCTAAAATCTGAAGTAATAAAAAAAACTTTCCTATTATAAAACACTCTATTCGTGTTGAACAACACAGATTCATTAAGACCACGAGTTAGAACCTATTGATAGTTATAATAATTTGTGTCGGGTAAAAATAGGTGACCATATACAACGGAAAACTATTAATTATGGTCAAAAATAATTTTGACCCAAATAAATAACATTTGCGAAGTGGTAACCGGTTGCGTTTTCACTCAAATCCGCGCATTAAAAACTGTAAAAATAAATAATAAGTTTTGATGATAATTTCGTGGACCTTAATCCATTGTTCCGCTCCCTTCCTTGACGATGGTTGTAGAGAAGTTTGATGCTTGTTTCAAAAGACATCAAGATATATAGATTCCGATAATTATCGATTCTACAGTGATAACAAGTGAAGTTTTTCTGCATAGCAGAAGTATCAGACGGGACTCGGTGTTTAATATTCTTACCAGTTGGTAATCCTGCTAGATCTTATGCCCCACTTTAGTGGGATTTATTGACCACGAGATTGATTAAGATCACTTCGTTGCTCAGGATCCTTCCATGTTATATTCTTCATTTTTAAAAATTTGAATTAATTGATCAATTACCTCATCCTCCTAGTGATATGACGAGAGAACGATAAAATAGCGCTTTCAGAAGCTAAACGTGTTCCAAATCAAGGCTAGTTTGTTAATGAAAATAACTTCTTTATATACAGAGTAATTTTATGAGTGTTTTTAGCTAAATTTCGTAAGACATTATATACAATTTTTTTGTGTAGCTACTTGGTAACACTTCTAATTTTTAGCTTATTTTTAATTCAGCTGCAATGTGGGTGTCTACTGAATTATATGAAATTACTGCAGTTCAATTTGTAAATAACGTCCCCATTTAAAAAATAGAATCTTGACAGTTAAGAGATTGACCCATTACTGCTTTTCACACTACGCTTTTGTGCTCATATGGATTCTCATCCAGAAAATTTTAAGAGAAGGACATGCCATTGTGGACTCGGGAGGCTTAAGCTAGTTGCTGGGTATCTTAAGGCTAATTCTAATTAGAAACACTGACCCGTGACCTAAGCTGCCTCAGGATTTTTGACCTGTCAAGGTCTGCGAGGTGCGAGTTGTGTAAAGGGAAGTGTTGTCTGTGTCCAGGCGAGCTTCCGGTTTGTGACGAAATTCGTTTACTTTCTTTCTAGGCGTCGAAGCTGAACGACGGAAGAAAACTAGACTTTCTTGTTCCCAGGGGATTCCACTTTCGCATTCGGAAGCCGAATGACAGCTTTGAATATGTCTGCTCATCCTAACGCAGGTACTGTCACGATTAGCAAGTAGAATGTGTTTGCTTCAACGAAGGAGACTTTTCACGGAAAATTCATGGTGAAGCCTGTGGGTGTGTTTGTATCATTGCCGTATTATCCATCACATAAGGTGCTGCTCAACTGTTCTAGCAAATTGACGCTGTACGAACGCTTAATGTGAATAATTTAAAAAACTTATTAAATAAAATAGTAAGATACACATAAAGTGCTTATTCAAGGTCTTTATGCTTCGACATTTGGTTGCACTGACACTGCGGTCTATTTCATCAAATTATGATTTCACTGAGGTATCATTTGGAGAAATGAAGTTTTTTTTATTCACACAATTTAACTTGGACAATTTATTTATCACTTGTGATATATCAGTAGATCATTTCTTAAGTCCATAACAATGAACACAATTGAGTACAGCTACTTGAGGGTCCGAATAAGTTCAGCGACTTCTAGGGCATCCTATGATCAACGCTATTTCAAGGCAAGCGATTACGTATGTTTAATCTAATTCACTTGACCTAGTTGCACACTAGACTGATCAATGAATTGGCTTGCTCAAGATTCAATGCTTAATTTTACAACAATAGTTAATATGGGTTAAATGAAAACAGTATGTTCTAGAAAAGGCTTAAGATCAGACTTCAGATCTATGTCATCAATCATGGTTAATTACCCTATCAAGATGAATCAAGTTGTAGAAAAGAATTAACTTGATTACCTTGATGTGATTAATATTCCAATTGCTACAGGGGTTCAAGATTTGTTTTGAATATGGTGAAATGAATGTTCGATAAAGTATTTTCAAAGATTTCCCAGCAATAAAATTTTTACTTTAAAGAGAATTCCTTGGAATTTTGATAATTTAGTACTGATATGTGCAATCTGCTCTTTGAAGGTTAAATTTTTATCTATTATAATGTTCAGGAACATACAGGAGTTGGTTTCATCAATTTCACCATCACCAATTTTAAAGCGTGGAAGAGACGCATTCCGCTTTTAAGATGATATAATGTATTTTTTCTTATCGATCTTAAGGCTTATTTTATTAGCTGATAATCACATAGAAATTTTCATAGCTCTCAAAAATTAAAATGATATTTATGTAAGGAAAAGCTGAAGGAAGCGTGCTATTGTCCTTCAAAATGTATGAATTTGAAAAATGAAGTAGATTTAATTCTATCGTTGATAAAGATCAAAAATAAGACAGGCCCCTATAGGTTTACCTTGGCCATGGAGTATCTTGTGGTGCTTCCATGTGGTGCGGTATGATTTGAAGTAATCATATGCAACTCCTCTAATTCCATTTCAGTGCAGTTTTGAGATTTATCGGGTATGGAGTTTCCGATTTGTTAGGTATAATTTGAATCAATCATATGCAATTCCTCTAATTCCATTTCAGTGGAGTTTCGAGAGAAAAATGATATTATCTACGCAATCGAATATTTTTTAGAAGTCGAGAAACACGGAAAAAACAAGCCTTTTTTATCTATGTTGGAAGAAAGGTATTGTAAATGATTTAATACAGCCTGCATTGCTGATTTTTTAGGATCTTTTCCAGATAAGCCCCGCCAAAAAGTTAACCTCGCCACCCAAACAAGATTACAAAAAAAGAGGGGACGAAACTTGTACTTCTAGTTTTTATTTAAGAGGGTGAAATTGGGACATGCCATTAATAATGTAATAATTAATTAATAATAATAACTAATTAATAATAAGCGTCAGAAAGTTCATTTCAGGTTTTAGATCCAAACGTAGAAAATTTTTGCACAAAATGAGCCTAGAGGCGGAAAAGGAAATGTTTTTACAGCGTGCGTTTAAATATTTGAATATCTTGACACCAGAAATAGGTCAAGGTTGCGTGCGTGCATTAAATTGGAACTGGTAAAAAGTGGCGGGGCTTAACTTTCTGAGTGTGCACTTTTTGCATTAGTGGCGGGGCTTATCTGGAAATGATCCATTTTTAAAACGAAAAATTAGTTTTAATTATAAAGAAATTAATTTTGTTCACAATAGGAATACGTTTTTTATGTATATTTTTCTCGAATGTTTTGCTAATAATTGGTAGTTTAGAGTTAACCACCAATACTACCTATTTTATTGGTGGTTATAACTATAGATAGTATAATAAATAATTATAGGCACTGGTCTATAACTGCTAACGCAAGTGTCATCACTATTTTTGAAACTAGGAGTTTCTCGGGTAATTTTAAGAGTTTGACAAAATACCTTGGAAAAGTGACTCATTAATGATATTGGATATGAACAGTGCTATTATATCAGTTGTCAGTTATACATTTCAGTACTTTAACTGAGAATGCTTTTGATCCATTTGACTTTTTTAAAGCTGTTTGTACACACAATTACGTACATCGGAGGAATAAGCAGGCGTTAAAAAATGAGTTGTGTTTACGGACATGATCCATGCATTCCAAGTGGTCAGTCGGTTCACTAAAAATACCATCAGCAAAATTTTTTCATATTTCTACAAAAAGTTGTTACACACAGCTGCAATATCTTTTTTCTCGTGATAGTTGATACTTGTGGGTTAACTGTCACCACTTGTAAATTATGGTTTCCTTTTGATGTTAAGGTTAGATGAGTTTTGTTAGATTAATTAGATAATTATTAATTTTATTAGTTTTCATTTTTGTTCTAATCCAGTACAAAATGAATCTCTGGAACCTTCGAAGGACTAGAACGGAAGGTCCCAGAGATTCATTATATTTATATATATATATAGCGCATTTATATATATATATATATATACATATATATATAATAAATCTCTGGGACCTTCCGCTTCAGTCCTTCGAAGGTTCCAGAGATTCATTTGTTCTGGAATGTATATATATATATGAAGTAAATAAGTGGCATTAGAAATAAATATAAATCGGCAAGTATACCTTCTCACATGAAAAATCCATTCCTGCTGTCCAGAATATCAATTCAATATTCATAAAACAATAACATTTTTCACTGTTTCCCCTAAAAACACTGTCCCCCTAAACAAGTGGTGAGAGATAACCCACAAATACCTGATATTTTACACTATCTGGAACAATGGACTCAATTCTTCGTAGCAATATTATTCGCTTTATAGAAATTTAGAAGAAAGCAGGCTCCAGGTATTTTAAATATCAGTTTTTAATTCAGTGAATATGAGCGTAAGGTAGTTATATTCGGGCCCACAGGTAGCTATATTCAAACTTGTCCATTGTACTAGACTTAAGAAACATTCTACCTCTGTATCTCCTGTGGTAAATAAATTGTTTAAAATTGTTTAAATTGTAGTTTTTTCGATGTTCTTATTCGATTTGTCATAAAATTACTGAATCTGTTGAACATTTCTTCGGATATTCTTTCTTTGTAGAGTAGGGGTACGTACGCTTGACGTTTCTTTATATTGATAACGATTTCTTCAGAAATCTAGGACTTTTGTTTAGTTAGGCAGGTGCGATTCCTCCAAACAAACTCGGACATTAATTCTGGTTTGTTTCGTTACCGACTGTGGATGCAGATTTTCTATTCAGACCTTCGGTTTTGGTGTATTTCTCCCAGTGATGATCGGACAACATTGATTAAATGCAGTCATTATTTAAGTCAAGTTTAGTATTGCTTCATCAATGTTTGTTGCATTATTATTCTGTTGATAGATAATAAATGCTGGCATTCATTCTTCCAGAAGAGAGCGCATTGTTCACAAATTTGATGCATTTACGGAACGATATAAGTTACTTTTAGCCTGTGGCTCGGTACAAGAAATAAAGACATTAAAGAGTAACACCGGGCAATGATCAGATACACATGTCGGAAGTTATTATTCCTGTGAGCGAATCATTTGTATCTATCATGAAGATATAATCGAGAAGAGCAGCACATTCTGATCAGACATGTGGGGGCTTCATGATAATTGGAGGGAAAGATTTAGATTGAAAAAAATTTATGAAATTTCAGATTTGTTCGCTGCTTTCATGTTTTAGAATATCGTTGTCGAAGTCACCGAATATTATTATATCATTGCATAAAGACTTGTTAGAGAGCGACAGAATACTACGGAGAAAAGATATCGAACAGGCTGCTGGAGGCCAATACACAGTACTAATTATAATACTTTTACCGTTTTTGCATCATTACTATGAATAACATATCGTTATGGGTTCCATTCATAGTTGCAGTTGCAACGATGCGCGAAGCTAAGTGTTTAGATATATAAGTACTCATGCCTCCGCCACATTTGCTGTTATCACTTAGTGAATGGTGGGTATAAATGTTCTGCTATTGAATCACGTCTTTGGATGAGACATCTAGCCAACTTTCGGTGGAGCTAATAACGACTCTGGGACCTAAAACGCAAGTCCCTCATTTCCGCCTGTCGCAGTTGAGTTAATCGGCCTAGTTGGCCAATGTTTCAACATACAAATATTCTGACGCACTTACTAATTGTCAAAGTAAGACGATAACTCACAATCAATAATTAATCTTAGTAATGTCATTTAACGACCACTGGAATGACCCTCCAATTTTCCCATGGCCTAGACTCAGCCAGATGAAAGAAGGCACGTGAATGGAAACCGCAAAAAAAAGACCTAACTAGACAGCAACACCTGCTCAGTTCTTTGTTCGACGGACACATCTCTCGCATTTCACGCCGAACTGTCCGGACCACACGAGTTTGCGGTGAAGCAAACCAATCTCAGATCCCTGTACTTCTCGCCGTGGCACGATCTGCCCGCGCCGGGCACGGCCGTATGGTGACAATGCGGTCCGGCAGCGAAGTGCGGTTTGACAAATGCGCGGTACGCTCAGGCGGGACTGATTACCTCCCCATTAAAGGCAGGCGCGATTCCTCTAAACAAACTCGGATATTAATTCTGGTTTGTTTCGTTACCGACTGTGGATGCAGATTTTCTATTCAGACCTTCGGTAAACACGTTGAGCTTGTCTTGATTTATTTGAGAACAACTGGGTGATAATTTTATGAATTTAAGCAAGTAAAGTGGTACAATTTACGTAATGTATGTTTAGCTGACGCAGCTAGAATTATGTTTTAAAAATTTTCTGAAATGTTCTAACATTGCCAGTTCAAGGTGAGACTGCGATTAAGAATTTTAAGTCGCATTTTAACGGGGTATTGAATGTGACAGAAAATATAAAATTCATGATTTCAATCATACGAAGAGTTTCATTCTAGCCTTCCATGCTTACTCTATGTGTTGTACATAAATCCAATAAGGGGCATTACAGTTAAATTTTTTGGGGTAATTTTAAGGACACCTTTGAGGGGGGGGGGGGGGGAATGGTGAAACATTTCACATGACGTCACCTTGTCACATGTAATTGAGAAGTATTATTCGTAGTTAAAAAATTATCTTTATTACTTTTCTCACTTATTCTGGAGAAACTGCAATGAAACTTCAACATTCATACATAGCATTTAAGTGAGATATTTAATTTCAGTGAGTAGCTTAACTGAATACGTAAGTGTGATATGAATGAGAGTTCTCGCAGAACGAACAAATGAAGCGATGCAAATTGAAGTCTTATGGTAAAAAAAATTAATTCGTTGCGGATTTATCAGCAAAACTTTAGCTATAATCATAGTCGTGGTCTAATTTCTAAGACTTTTTCTGCGTAATAAGTAAGTCTCTCGATGATATATATTTGCTCTCTGACTAACTAGAGAGAGAAATATATTGACTACAAAGAAGCAGAAGCAGCCTCTAATTGCATATAGTAAACAAGCTTCGCGTTAAATCATGGAGTCGTGATTATCAGCTAACAAAATCAAATTAGGCCCAGACAAAATTCCGTTTCAAGTGAATGTATGGAACTTGATACCACAGCTTCAAAAGATGAACAAGCGAACTTTGAAACAAAGAACGCACTTTGAAAGATGAGCTAACTTTGAAATGACGAGAACTTAGCAATTCCACTCTAAATAAGTTCATGTTACCTCGGGTGCTCGATAGCAAATTCAGGGTATCAGAACAGATCGCTTCGTTTTCCATCTCCTTAGCCCGTCAGAGAGATTCTTGTATTAAAAGCCGAAAAGGACATCGACATACTTTACGGTTATAAAGAGCAGCATTTATCATCTTGTCTTATTTCCAATACGCTCTCTATGACTGGTATTGGGTACAGTACTTCCTTTACGTCAACTATTATGGCCAATACTTTTTTTCTTCTTTATAAATGATCGAGACTAATGAGTCAAGAATTTTTTAGTTTTCGTGTGGCAGTAGAAAAACTTCCGTATTCTCTTCAACATCTTTTATACAGTATCACCATGAACCGAAAATAGCCTACCACGACTGCACGGTAAAACAAATAAAACTAAGCTCGTTCAGAACCAGAATAGGATGCTTGATAGCTTCCGCGGTACTTAGGAAAGTCACTTCTCTTGAGCAGGATAAAAACGTGCACGTCGTTGAAGTGGCTCAAGTTTCACAATCGACAGTAGCTGTGACATCAATGGTCAGCAAGCGTTCTCAGCTTCTTGTAATTCCTGCTAAAGCTTTAGAACCCATGCCTAAAATCAGACCTCAATGCGATTTAATGCTGCACTATCCTATTAGCAATAGTTCGCTGGTTATAAGCTCGTGTAGGTCAGCACAAGTCGCGGACAAGCGTGTCTGGCTGCCCAAAATATCGACTTATGGATTTCCTCGTGCCCATAATACACAGCTGGCGACACGCGCACGCCTTCTTTGGGATCTGAAAATCAAATCTCGCTTCTTTGCTCGTCGAAGATGACTTAATCTGGCCAACTTATGGAGAAGCACCCGTAGAGGACAGTAAAGCTATCAAAGGATAGGTAAATAGAAGGGCATTCCCTTTGTTGTCTTCAGTGTTTCCTTGTTGTGATCAATGGATGTTTGCGCATCGCTGTAATGAACTTCATTAAAGCTGAGGTTGCTGAAAGTGTAAGCCAAAACTCAATGATGGAAATAATCGATTAAGGAGTATTAAAAAAACTCCGCGTGTTTTGGGTGTGAGAATTTGAAGAGCAAATAAGATAACTCATTTCTGTAGCAGTTATCAATTTGCTGCAGCATTTATACTATCTTCTTCACACCTAAAAAAATAAAATAATTATCTTTTTATAGCTGCAAATTCATGCACATTTTACGAACCAAACATTAATGATTGCAGTAAGTTGGAAAAAATGCAAACTCTTTTGTGGATGCATTAGCATTTTCTTCCAACGCTAAATTCAGTCAGGAATGATCACCTACGCCGTTTCTTTAATTATAAGCAAATTCATTTGCCTTTTAACAGTTTTCATAAATCAATTAACGTCTTTGTTGAGCCTTGTGGCCTAAATCTTTGCCGTGGGTCTGTCTCCGGTAGCACTGACTCTGTTGTTAATTTTATGTAAAAATAGCACGTCTGAAATTTTACGACTTTTTATCGCATGAAAATTTTCCGAATTTTGTCGAGTGGATCCAGAAAAAATATAATAAACAAACAAACAAACATCAGCATCTTTGGGATGCTTTATTTCCAATCAAGCCTGATACAAATGATCTTAAGCATTGGTTTTTCAAATGTCTTATAACTAACACTATATATAGGACACTATGACGGTTCCCCCGTAAAGCCGGTACCCATTTCCGACACCTGGGTCGAGTGGGGTATTGTGCTTGAGCTTTCCCTTATACCCAACGGGGAAAATCGCAGCGCCAGCGCCGGGATACGAACCCGCGACCCCAACATACAAGTCCGATCCCTTAACCGCTGTGCCACCGCGAGCACTAATAAACAAATTTCCATGCATCCTAGAGTGATGAACGGAATGTTCTTTATTTAGATTAAATGTTTAAAAACCATACTCATGAGTGAGTTAAACCTGTATTTAGTGTATGACGTACCAAAAAGAAACAGCATTCGAAATTGTCTTCGAATAAACGTTCTTCAAGCGTACTTGTTCTAAAAGTCTTATTGTGTGTTTTAACAACAGTCTTTGATTTTTTGGTATCGTGTCCATGTAGGTCCATATTGGGTAAATTAGGCTGAGCGTGATGAATAAATTGGTCAACCATCAGTAATTGAGCTACGGACGGCGAAAGGAAATTTAGCCTAGTGTATTATAACTGACATAGTTCTTAACATTTTCCCATCATTATCTTAAAAGGTTTGGAAATCAAGCATCCGTGATATTAGCTCTCTCTACTGCTGGATATTATTAATGAGTGTACCCAAAATACTGTGGACGTTAATCCCTTACATATATATGAATACACGGTTTTTGGCCTGTTCTGTCTGTCTGTCCCGACATTCGATCATTATCTAAACAGCATGTCTGAGCATTACGTATTTGACTGGAAATTTATATATTTTTAATTTGAGTTTATTTTGGGTCAAATTCATTCTCATCTTTTCCTTGCGCAAAAACGGAGAATTAGGAATGAGGAAGAAGACACTCTTACTTTTTCAGTAGTTTTAAAAGAAATGTCCTTATTTTGATTGCTGAGAGCACTAGTAATTCTCAACTTTGAGGCGTGGTTCTAATTCGCTGCTCACCGACGTCATTTGCAAGTCTGTGCGCCTCTGCACGTTGTATCACAGATAAGTAATAAAGTTTGAGATGTAAATAATTTTTGAGGAACGATTCTAGAATGCTGATTGTCAGGTTTCCTGTTCAATGGTACCTTTGAGCGAAAAACAAGCCATTGCTGGTACACATTTATCGTTTTCAAAGATTATACACTCATATTGTGACAAGAGCGCGTGTGAGTAGCAAAATAAATTTCTCTGCCCAGAGGAAATGACTGTTAATTGTTGTATTCTCTTAACTGTTGAAAGTTTTCAGCTTATGGTGAATAAGATGGAAAACCCATTAAATTTAGCTGTACTTCCATGTTCTCTCATCTATATATACTCGCTAGGCCAAGTTTTGTAATAATTCTTACCAGCCTTACAGGAGGAAGCAAACATCAATTCCTCCATCTATCCAGGCACCTCAGGAAGTGAACCACTGAGAGGATAGTGTTGAAAAATGTCTTTAATTTAAATTAGTGGTGTACTTTAGAAATGAATATGAAATAGTGTCGTATTCATGCTCCAGTGTCCTATTTAGATAAACAGTCGGGTCGTACTCTGGTTCATATAGCTCCAAGGGAAGTTTTGAAGGGGCCTGGACATGTATTACTCGGGAGATTATAACAAGATTTACAAGAGATACCATTTCGTTTAACACGTTGGCTGGAAATTCAACTCAAGTATAAATTCAAAAGTTGTTAGCAATTTTATAAATACAAAACATTAACTGAGTTCATCAAATACCATTAATTTTAAAAGATAGCTAAAAAATATTTAAACGACCCATCGATGGGTCATGCAATTATACGACTCCCGGTAAATGCAATTTTAAAAAAGAACCACATTTTGTTCGTGTAACTTTTTTGATTTTGGCCTCAGTTTTGGAGAAAACGGGAAATATTATTTTTTTGAATATAATTCATGTCATATATTATCGGACATTTCAAAAGACTAGAAGTCTATGAGTTTATATTTAAGACGGTACCGCTTCCCAGGTGAGCGTATCCTCCGACACAGGCCGGGTGTGTGAGGCGCTGAGCTCAGGTCGTGTTGGTGCGGTGCCTGGTGTCCTTTGCCGAGGTGTCCTTTGCGTAAAATTCTTATCCTCCATCTCCACTTCTGCGTCAGCTCAATTCGAGTTCTATAATTTGCTTTAAGTTTGCGTGTGAGCGAGTGAGCGTGTGAGCGTATGAGCGCGTGAGTGAAAGAATGAAAGAGTGGGTGAGCGTGAGAGCGTGCGATAGTGTGAGCACGTGTACTGGTTTAAATAACTTCACTTCATGTTACCTTCTTTGAGATGCTCATTTCCTAAGTGCTCGAGAATTACTAAGCCATTAAATTAGGCTGCTAGTCTGAAATTTTAATTTGAATATTCCACCTGATTGACGCGTTTCCATATTCTGATAGGGTTCCCTTATACTTTTATCTCAAACTTTGAACCAAACCCTAAAACTTGACATTCTGTAGAGCACTGTATCCTACCTATTTTCCTCTAAAGTTCAACTTTTCTTCATTGTACTACACTGAGTTGCACAATAAGCCCAGGTGTGTATTGTTAATGAATATATTTACTTTATCTGAGATAAAGTGAAATAAATATACAATAAATTTCTGTATTTTTTGTAGTCGAAACAAATGGTGTGATTTCTTCCACAGTATCGTCAAATCGCCCTGGCGCAGTTTGTCTCCTGCGGTGTTTTTTATTTCGGAACTACTCCGTCCTTTTGTTTGGCGATAGTATTTAGCATAGGTAATTTTCCTGAATTTAACCTTCATTTGCCCTTCATATGATTATGTTCCTTCATATGTGCTCTTAGGATATAGTCGGGGTCTGTTTAGAATTATACTGTTATTCAGCTAACGTTGGCCAGTGAGATTGGACTTTTGATGAGCCAGCATTTTGTGTGGGCGGAGACGCCGAGATCCCGATTTTCTTGTGGACTTCTGCCAGACGCTGTCGACTGACAACCGTCTAATCAAGCCTCCTTATTTCGAACCCTAACTGCGAAGGAAAAGATTTTGTAATTTGAAAAAGATTTTAACAACTAAAGAATCCTATAGGAAATAAACGTTAAAGCTAAGCCAAGTTCGCCGCTGCGGTACTCTGAGTTTCTGACCCTGTTAATGCGTTTAAAACTTTGGATCTGTCCGTGTGTTAAGTGGCGGTCGATATAAAGATCATTCGTCTTTTTAACTGTGGTTTTTGTAAAAGATATATATCAACGAGTGGTATTGCCTAGTACTCTTCACCTTTTGACAATTAAGTAGATAACGATTACTTCAATTAACTTCTTCATGTTCAATCTTTTTTCCTGCAAAGATTGTGTGAATTAACTTAAGAATCTCCCATAATAGGGAACTAATAACAAAAAAAAAATTAACAAAGGTAAACAAAGAAGGCGAAAGGAAACGAGGACTCGTCAGACAAGCCCAAATGCAAGCCCAGCGCACGACGAGGTGGTGGTGAGGCGGCGAAGCACAGCCCGATAACAACAAGAAGAAAGTAGAAAAAATAAGGAAAAGTTAATTTGCAATAAAGATGATAGAAAGACCATCGTTGATTTTTGAAATACCTTGCTTATGCGTCGCTCCACTGGGGCATAGACGACTGCCCAGTGTGCACCAAGGTAGCGTTCCAGCGACGCGCATTTATTGGGGAGAGAGCGCGAGAGGAACGAAAACTAAGAATCAGGGGCCATTCTGGGACAAATTCTGGCGATGAACACCTGACGCAGGCAGGGCGGCCATCACCTGACGCAGGCAGGGCGGCCATCACCTGATGCAGGCAGTGCTACCACCACCTGACGCAGGCAGTGCCACCACTACCTGACGCAGGCAGGGCGGCCATCACCTGATGCAGGCAGTGCTACCACCACCTGACGCAGGCAGTGCCACCACCACCTGACGCAGGCAGGGCGGCCATCACCTGATGCAGGCAGTGCTACCACCACCTGACGCAGGCAGGGTGGCCATTACCTGATGCAGGCAGGGCGGCCATCACCTGATGCAGGCAGGGCCACCACCACCTGACGCAGGCAGGGCCACCACCACCTGACGCAGGCAGGGCCACCACCACCTGACGCAGGCAGTGCCACCTGACGCAGGCAGGGCGGCCATCACCTGATGCAGGCAGTGCCACCACCACCTGACGCAGGCAGTGCCACCACAACCTGACGCAGGCAGTGCCACCACCACCTGACGCAGGCAGGCCACCTGACGCAGGCAGGGCCACCACCACCTGACGCAGGCAGGGCCACCACCACCTGACGCAGGCAGGGCCACCACCACCTGACGCATCCAGGGCGGCTACCACCTGACGCATTCAGAGCTAACTGACGTAGATTCACACAGACTTTTGTAATAAAGATAATGAATGATAACAGTTCTACAAGTTGTTCTTAAAGGTTCTAGGATGCAGCACTGAGCATTGAAAGGGATCTAGAACATACTGGCTTCAATTTACGAACAAACAAACAAACAAATAAATGAAGAAAAAAACAATCAGAAAAGAAGTTGATCAATTCCAACGGGAAAGGAGCCCAAGGACTGGATGCAGCCCTGTCATGACTAATTTAACCTACATTGTTTAAATCTTCAGACTATGCCTTACATTAATTTAGTTCACAAATTCTGAAAGTTTGCAAGATGGTACCGCTCCTACATATGCTGTCTAAATACATATTTCATTCTTTTGACCTTTCAAACGAATATAAACTGTGTGATGCGAGTAATCTCCTAATTCAATATGACGTTATTTTGGGGGAACTATAGACATCTTTCTTCTGCAGTCTTACAGGTTTTCAAACAAAGACGAATAAAGAGCGAATGTAAGGGCCTAAAATGACGGACGAGTCATCGTATAAATTTCATTATTTAACGCATTCAACTTTCTGGTAGAATATTTCCGAAATAATTTTGTTAACTATTGGCGCCTTGAAATTGGTTGGTGTTCTTTTATTCAAGCACAATAAAATGGGGATCAGTGAATTGGTGAGTGTTTTTTCAAAAATTTCACTGAATTGAAACCATAAATGCTCTTTCGTTTAGTACAAAGTCGCTCGCTAACGATAATTACTGAGTAGACCTTATCTTGTGCACAAAGCAAATCATTCTAATCACAGACCAAGATTCAATTTGGTCGCAGTTCATCTCTATCAGTGTCACGAGGGCGTCTCTCAGGAGCTACTGCCCTCTCTTCAGAGGGCGGTCGCCATACCACCTCTTTGATCATCTCCTGGGCATCTCCGCTCTCATTCTACGTACTGCGCAGTAAGCATGTACGTTTCGTACATACTTTCTCACTTCAACATAGTTTCTTTTGCGAGTAGCATCAGAACCTCAGGTTTTGAATTTTCATCGAATTGCGTACCATCCACCCAGACCCATCAATCAGCTGTCGTCTAGATCCGTATTTATAAAACTGAATGTTCTGATCAGGTCATAAAAGGTGCTGTAACTTTTCAGACCCAAGCATTTACGAGGTCTAGTGTAGCATGTCGAATTTCAGTCGACTTTTTTTTCTCGAATTCCATGGGAGTGGTAGGAACGCATAGATTTGACCATGCTACCCAGGTCAAATCCATGCATTCTTTTGACTCCTCCCTGTATTTTGCAGCATTCATTAATTTCCAGAGATTCTTTTCGCATGACAGTAAATTTTATTTTCTGAGTATGAATCACTTGTCGGGATAGATTACAAAAAATCCTGTCGAAAACAGATAATGCAGTGCTAAAGGCTTGTGTTGAACTAAGATATCTAATTTTATCACTTCAATATCATTTTCGAACGCCAACTTGAGACAGGTGCTAACACTATTCGTATCAGAATTTCTTTTTATAACATTGATGAATTGCAACATTTCATTTTTTCTCCGAGCGCCTCAATGACATTTCTGAAGATTTGGTAATTTTTTAGAAGAATGTTAACAATCTAGTTAAAGAATTATTATTCTAGGCCAGGAATTTATAACTCCAAAACTTTTTTTGCCAAAACTTCAGCTTTTCTTCTTCATACGGGATTGTTATTTTAAAAATTAATGAAGATAAATTCGAGCGCACAATTCCCAGCAGATGCTCACCTTAATGGATGCGCAGCAGTAAGAGCTCCCATTTTTGCCAAAATGCAGCGGGGTCGCTCTTAAATAGAAATAAAATGTAAGCGTTCTTTTACATGAAATAAAAATATTAAGTGGTTATAGTAATTCAGCAAAGTTATAACTGAACAGGAGAGACTCGCATACTTAGCTCGAAATGATCCTTGAAGTTGAAATGCTTTTCAACGTCGGGAAATATTTACTATCGCTAGTAATTATTTCTGATTTATTTGCGAATCTAGTCTTGAAATATAGCAATTATATTTAAAAAATAAATGTATTGAAGCTATAATCTGAGGTGAACGCGAACGGGAAAAAATGAGTTTTTGATTTAATAATTCTACGAGATTATTTTGTATCTAAGTTTCATCGTCAACTCACACGCTTCTTAAATACTGTAGTGTCTCGGTTGTTTAAACTTCAGTTCTGGCGAAGAAATAATACATGGAATTCTAATTATAAGCTTATATTCTACATAGGTATTCTATATTTTGTATTCTTAACATGGCCCAAATTCTCGAAATAGCTAAAAATTATCCCTCGGATAAACTAGGTCGTCTCGGCAATATAGACAAGCATTGATATTTTTTACAGTGATTCCGTAAATAATTACATCCATGATCTAGATGTTCTGTTTCATTTGCTTATGTATCCTATAATAATTTTTATAACTATTAACCTATTTTTAATTGAATCATTGTTCATCGTGATTGGCATGTTTTTGATCATCATAAATACATTGCATAAAAAATTAGATATCTTCTACTATGGGGTTCCAGTCTAAAACTGGGACCACAGAAAATTTTCAGAATCTGGTACACCCGAAAGATTTCTATGTCGAAAGATTTCTATGCATAAACGACGACTGAAAATGGAACATTGGTCTGGTTTGTAAAATTTATATATAATCTAGCAAATGGTGTAGTGAAAAAGCACGCAGACATTTGAAAGAAATTTGTTTAATATTTTGTTGCAGCACCTACAAATTTAGTTTTATTAAGAGTCCTGCAGCGGTTTCCGTAAGCTTATACTAAATATCGGCAAGATTTGTGACGATTCGGCCCATTCTCACCCACAATTTATATTAAAGAACGTGCAAACACACTGAGGCTGGTTGGTTGTCTTACGTAGATAAAACCTTTGAGTTTTTATACCGATGAGCTATAGTGTTTAAACCTAGTGATTTAATAAATCATGACGGTTCCTTGACATTGTTGTGTTGCAAATATTTACGAACTATCACGGCATTATGCTTAGGATCGTTGTCCTGTTGAAACTACCATTCATATCTGAGATCCAATTACTCAGTAAATTTTAAAAAATTATTTAAAAAATCTAAGATAAATCTCTCTGACTACAATTCCCTGAATTATTTCCTAAGGTCCTTTACCATTAAATGTGAAGCGACCTTATACGATTACGCTCCAGTCACCATATTTCACATTCGGGCTGTTGTTCTGGGTATAGGAGTATAGGATGTGTACTTTGGGCAGTTCTGTTTTGTTTCCAAACATGAGGGAAACCTTTACGGCCATAAAGCTCTATTTTACTTACATTAGGTCACAGATTTTTTTTTAATCTTCTCATGACTGAAAATTTGCTTTTGCAAGCCGAAATCGTGAGTTTAAATTGTGTTTTTTAAATAATTGGGTCCTACGAGAACATTGTGATTTGAGTCCTTGCCGCTAAAGTTCATTCGAATTTTTTTCTGACAGATAAGCATGTCTTGAAGCAATGCTAATATTTTTGTGAAGATCATAATTTTTTAAATGTAACTTTACAAAACATGGGTTGTGAACTTCTTATAAAAATCTTTCGGCTGTACCAGATCTTGGAAAATTTTGAGTGGTCCCAGTCTTAGACTGGGACCACATAATAGTGTACATCATCTCATTTTTATGCAATTTATTTCTAATGATCAAATATATGCCAATCACGATGAGCCATGATTCAGAAAAAATAGGTTGATTGTAATAAAAAGTATCACGCAATAAATAAGCAAACAAAACAAAATATCGAGATCATTGAACTTATTATTTGCAAAAACTATGTAAAAACTATAGTATTTCTCCAAATTGCTGAGACAACCTAGATTATACGTGAGAAAATTTTTAATGATTTCTAGAATTTAAGCCAAGGCAGGAATTGGAAACTAAAAAACACAGAAAAATACTGTAGAAGGTAAGCTTATAGTTAGAATTCCACATATTTTTTCTTCGCCAGAACTGAAGTTTTATAACCAAGACTTTGGGAAACGCGTGAGTAAACGGTGAAACCTAGATAGAAAATAATCTCGTAGTATTAAAAAATCAAAAACCCGTTTCTCATATTTGCGTTCACCTCTGATCAGTTAATTTGTTTAATTTCCTATATTTTTTAAACATAATCGCTAGATTTCATAAGCAGATTTGCAAACAAGCACGTACAATGAATAAAAAATAATTACCATTCAAAGCAAATATTTCCTAACGTTGAAAAGCATTTCTAGTTCAAGGATCATTTCGCGCTAAGTATGCGAGTCTCTTCTCTTCAGTTATAACTTTGCTGAATTACTCACCACTTAATATTTTGATACCATGTAGAAGAATGCTTACATACATTTTATTTCTATTGAAGAGCGACCCCGCTACATTTTGGCGAAAATGGGAGCTCTCTGCACTGCCGCGCATCCATTAAGGTGAGCATCTGCTGGGAATTGTGCTCTCGAATTTACCTTCCTTAATTTTTAAAATAACAATCCCGTATGAAAAAGAAAAGCTGAAATTTTGGCAAAGAGGTTTTGGAGTTATAAATTTCTGGGTTCGAATAATAATTATTAAACTAGATGCAAGGAATTGTTAACATTCTTCTAAAAAATGACCTAATTTTCAATAGTTTCATTGAAGCCAACGGAGAAAAACAAGATGCCGTATTTCATAAATTATATAAAAAGATATTTTGATACTCAGGGTATTCGCTACCGTCTCAATTTGGCATTTAGATGTTATATTGAAGAAATCAAATTCCATATTTTCGTTCTATTTTCCGTATTAAACCTACGACATTGACTGCTTCCGGCAGGATTATTCGTAATCTATACCAACAAGTCATTCATACTCAAAAAAACATATTTTTAGCGATGTGAAAAGAATCTGTAGAAATTAAGGTACGCTGCGAAATACGTACAGGGTGGCGCTTAAGAACGCACAGATTTGACCTGCGCACTATATGGTCAAAACCTTGCGTTCATTTTGTGCCACTCTGTTCCTAAGAAGCCAACCGTCAGAAGCGGTCGAGGTTCTCAAACTTTCTTAGCCGCTCCCATGGAATTCGAAAAAAAAATCGAAAAACTAGAGAAATTCGACGTGGCATGCTAGATCATTTCTTCACACTTGATACATCATTTAGAGTTGAAAGATGCACCTGAGCTCATAAATATTCAGAAATCTTACTTCTGAGGCGTGCATGGAAATATTACGATCTATTTCATCTTTTCTTAACTTTCCTTACTTCTGCATTTTGTAATTCTATTAGAGATGCGGCTAATGTAAAAATAACCTCATAATCTCCTGATTTTACATTTCGATTATTCAGTTCACGTTTTTGTAAATGTTTTCGGTACATTCAGCTGTCGAAGTATTAAAAAATTCAGTTTCAAGCTTGTTTCGGAAGATTTCCCCGTATTCTTTTCAATAATTATTTTATGAATAATTCATTGTTTTCACTGCTGAAAAATTATATTTTCGATCCTAAGTGTGTCAATGCATATTTTCTTTTATTTTTTGGTCCTCGGTCTAAGTTCTTCATAAACTATTCTCAAATTTATTTTTGAATAGTTTAAACGCTTGTTTCGCCTCGTTGAAGGTATCTCCAAGAAAATCTAATAAAAACTTACTTTCAAACTACGCACTTTAAGTACTAATTAACAGTGCTACTTGAAATGTTTTGTACAAAAAAGTAGAACATCTAATAAAGGTACTCCTAAAAACTCCGAAAGTTTCGAAAACGGATTTTCCAAAAAGACGAAACTCAATAAATATGCATAACTTGCGTCATCTATTGAGGCCCGATATCGATAGAAGGTAGACACAACCATCAATTTTGTTTACTCTTAATTAAATAAAAAACTGTGCAAATGACGGCATGCGAATATAAATAGTCACGATGAATGTGAAATTAAAATAAATACCCTTCATGATGGTAAAATGCTAACATTTTTAACATCAATTCCTATTTTCTTGGAAAGTCAAAAAAATCTAGCACGCTGTTAGCAATAGCATGCGTTCATGTACTGCGTGTTTGGATGCTATAAAGGTCTAATAAGTATTTATTAATTAACTTATTACGCCTAGTACGGTCAAAATAAAATGTATTGAAGAAATGGCAGTTTCAATAAAATACAAAAGAGCTCCATCAAATAAAAAAGCTCATGTGGAAGAGACAATGGTATTTAATGGCTGGGACTTTCTATAAAGTAGGGAAAACTTTTTGGCTGGTTGTTTAGAGGTTATAATGCACTAATGAGCTCGTGATAACGGTTTCACTCCTAATCGAAATTACTTTTCCTCATATTTCCGAACTCAACGATGTTCAACTTTTTGCATTGTTAATACTCATCAGCAATGCAGTTATCGTGAAATTTATTAAAATACCCATCCCAAAATTGAAATCTAAACCAATGTTCACTTTGCTTATTCCGCAGATTCACTAAAAGTTTAAAGATAAGAAATGTGAATGAAATTAATCATTCTTTTGAAAAAATGGAAAACTTTTCACATCAAATTTCAGTTATCGTGAAATTTATTAAAATACCCATCCCAAAATTGAAATCTAAACCAATATTCACTTTGCTTATTCCGCAGATTCACTAAAAGTTTAAAGAGAAGAAATGTGAATGAAATTAATCATTCTTTTGAAAAAATGGAAAACTTTTCACATCAAATTTTTCAATTTCCGTATGTATATCGCAAGCCAACGCTTACGCTATATTGGGAGCCAGTTTTTTTAGCGTCTGGTTTAACTCTTTCAAAATCAACTGAATAAAAATGCGGTTAAACAGGACACACAATATTTGTTCTTCTTTCAATGACACGCATGCTGAATTGAATTATTTACATGATTTTTTAGCAGCAATGTTTTTCCTCTTGGATTCATAAACTCCAAAATTAAAAGGTCTTGTCGAGAAAATATCGGGAGTCCAACACTCGAGTTGAATGCGAAAATTAATTGTATTGATCTTAACCATTTCAGTTCTCCGTCTGAAAAACTAGCCCATGAACAAAAACCTTTCTTGTGTAAACATTTTCTCAGCGTAAATTACCCGTCATACTGATCAGCAAAGTAACAGTCGTTTTTTTTTAACACAAGGATTATATTCCCGGTCTCATGCGCTCTTCTGCTGTGTATAAATATGTTTGCAGTGCGCATCGGCGTACGTTGGAATGACGTTACGCAATATTTACGCAAGAGTAGCGGAGCACCGCTGAAGGAGTTTCGTTTTAGTACCGGTAACATGCTGTCTCATCCTCCTCATTCAGCAATACACAGCCATGCTGAGAAGTGCAATGCAATTATTTGAATGGATTTCAGAGTGATTAACAGTACTTTCCGTGATTTTGACCTTAGGATTTTAAAATCGTTGCTCATTTTCAAGAATTTTTTTGATACAACATGCTTATCTCTTATTTCCTACACATAGTTAATGCATAATATTCCTTGTTTTCTGTTTGTTCCTTCTTTTTTTCGCGCATTTTTCCACTGTTATGTATAGTCTAATTTATTACCAATCGTGATTTTATGCTCACGTAGTATGGATCATACTTTTTATTTAACAGAATTGCTGATGGAGCTCAGTTCCGAAACTATTTCGATTTTTTTTCAATAAAATGAGTGAAATTAAAATCAGAAGAGGCACGTCCCGATCTCCTCTCACACTTTCAGTTTTTCCCGTGCTTTTGAGTAGTTTTCAATGAGACATAATATACCGTACGATTCTGAAGAATTAGAACTGATTCAGTGAATCCGGGATTTGCTTTGTAGCCAAGGTAGAGACAACAACGTTCATGTCAAAGCTATTTCGGCTATTAAGGTTCATTTTTTGTCCCCATGCTTGGGAGTACGGCGTGCATAGCCTGTCGCCGCCTAATGGATAGCTCATTAATAATTTGTTTTTGGTTCATTTGTATTTGTTACTTTGTGTTATCGCTCGGTAAATCGGTGTAGCAAACAGGACATTTCCAATTCCCTTCATCAAAACACCGACTAAAATTAACGCTTAATGAGTTTCTTCAGCAACCGGTTTCTTCTCTCATGAAAAATTAAAACGGCCATCTAGTATGTAGCTTTGAGAAGAATGAGAGAACGAGATAAAGTCTCTTAGTATTAGTTAACTATTAGTCAAGTTATTTCATATTTTCCTGGATTTATGTTAATTTCTTTTTGTTTGCATATTCGTGCACACCCAGTCCATGTGTACAGAGTGCAGGAGAAGAATAAATGCAGAGTGCAGAGTGCATCGCAGTTTTTCTAGCGATTCAATTTTCCTATTATATTTTGGAAAACTTAGGTTTGAGAAGCGAGAGAAAATCAATTTCATTACAGGAAGTTAATTTCAAAGCTACATTTTAAACTTAATTTTTTGTCTAAAATTCACTTGAACGCAATCGCAAAAACTTCATGTCTAACATCAATAATACGTCGAAGTTTACCATGAATCTATAGTGAAGCTAAACAAATATTCCTAGGAATGCTATCCAGAAAAGCGAAAAGTCCGTAATTTTTTCTATAGATCGGATATATTTTTTGCATTTTTTTGTGTTCCAAAAGTAGGGCGTTAAAATAAGAAGAAATTCAAAGATTATCAACCATTACAAGCCTGATCTATGCTCAGTAACAGTAGAACCAAGTTGTTGAAACAATTAACTTTAAATTTCTAATTTCTATTAAAATAACATTTTGTTCAGCATAGGTCGGAAGCCATGCACGTTAAAAAATGCTTTTTCTTTTTCGTTCGTTGGTGCGAGCTGACGAGATGAGCTCGAAAATTAAAACTAATGGCAGGAAGCGAAAAAGACTAAAAGTAACGAAGGGAAAAAAGTTCGTTCCGACTGAAAATTTCCCTCTCTCAAAATGTGTACTGTAATGTCTCTAAAAGCAAGGCCCCGCGTTTTTGTTCACCTGTGAACAATCTATTTACCTGCAAATAAAGCATTTGCTGAATACCAGTTGTTGTGCAGCAAATTAGGGCATGAAACTAAAGTCTTGTTCTTGGATGTCAGGAATGATTAAGCGAGGAGACATCAGGAATGTAAAGTAACTACGATGGGAAGTCATGGGAGGTGAAGTTGTTAGAGGTAAAGTCATCCTAAAAAAGTCATATGAAAAAAGTCATCGGAGGAAAAATCATAGGAAAAGTCATCATAGGAAAACTCATCAGAAGTAAATTCACCAGTTGAAGTAATCAAGGGCAAAGTCACCTGACAGTCAAAGAAGTCATCCGACAGGCTGTCACTCACCATGAGTAAAGTCATCAGTCACAAGACAGGTACATAGCTATCGGAGGCAAAAAGTCGTACAGTTCGGAAGTGAGCTGCAGGTAGCGATTGTATCGATGTTTGACGCTCTCGCTGTCATCAGATAAGATTTGAGACAAGCCCTGAGGGACTCAAGGCTCGTAATAGACAAAATTTTAGCTGCAGACTCAAGTTTGCATGATTTTGATCTGTGTACAAGTATTGGGAGTTTTGGTGAACACACAGAAGTTGAAACCTGCGGTCAGGAAATTATTTTGAGCTTTTAACATGGTCAGACGAGTAGTTATTCACAGCAGTCATTAGATTTCAATTCGACGGATTTTTAACAAGAAATATTGAAACGCCTTCATTCGGGCTGGCAGGGTAATGCACAGCCAAGTTGGCTTCAATCATTGCGCAAATGATTAGTTATCAGAGCACCTGGAACAATTTTACAGAAGTGCATTTGAGAAAACCATTTAACTGTTAGTATGGTCTTCAGCTAGTTTGTGGTAACAAAACAATCGAAGAAATATATTCCTATGCATGAATCTATAGTTTTGCTTCTACGACTATATATGACCCACTAATTAGAGTGACAAACTTCAAAAAGGCGTATATGTGTGTACAAGTGAGAAAATCTTTCAGAAAGGCTAATTCTTTCACAAGTGCTACCTAGCTGGCGTGAAGACTGCTGAATCGAGGTGTCTCAGACGTCCAATAAAAGCTGTAACAGACTTCATTTTAATTTACACAGTAAGGTACTTTTATTTTGTATTGTGATAGGTTCGGATATAAATATTTAAAGCGCAAGTAGAATAAAAAAAACTAAATGTCAGTAAATGTGAACGGCCTCGATCTCATCAGGTAGGGGCTGTATTCCCACCTTATTTATGGATACAGCAAGGGAAAATTTTCGACGAAACACCAACAGAGAAGCTGTTTCTTTGGGACTTTCAATACAAAAAATGGATGCCGGTCACTTGACTAGTGCTGCTTCAATTATCCATGTTTTTATTTGTTTCCAGAGAATAACTTGGCTGGACTGAATCTCGGACAGAATAAATAATATGCGCCCAAGACTAAAAGAAAAATATATAGGGGCTGCACACAAATTTGACCATGAGGAAACAAGCTAATTAAAAAGGAAATATTAATTGTACAAAAAGTTCTAGAAGTGTTGTTAAATGAGTGGAAAACATTGTAGCTGTGGATGTGAATTATCTGACTTTGTAGAAAGGCTTCGGGCAGAAGAGGTTTGCTGAGAAGAGGTGCTTAGGGCAAACGCTTTCTTAAAACTGGCTCATGTATTAGCGGTTCTTGTAGAATCTTGTAGAAGAGGTTAGTTTTGAACAGATTTATTTAGAAGATGTTCGCATATAGATAGAAGAGGTTCATACAGAAAAGGTTCATGTAGATGAGGTTCATATATAAGTAGTTCATATAGAAGTATGTACAGAGAAGAGGTTCGTATAGATGAGGTCCGTACGGAAGAGGTTCAAATATATAAGAGGTTCACATAGAAGTTCATGAAAAGGATGATCATGTGGAAAAGGTTCTTCTACGGAAGGTAGGTTCATGCAGAGGAGGTATAGTTTTGAGGTATAGGTTTTCCAACCTAAAAAGAGAGATTCAGTCGCAGAAGTTGTCCACGGAGCACAATGAGATATGAAGGTACGGGTACAGAAGCGTCCAAGCTCCACAAAGGCAGTGATGAAGAGCTGGAGGCCAATGGGTCGCCCCATATCAGCACAATTCGGCTGTATCCAATTGCGGTTTCCACCTGTAAGTCTAAACTGAGGCATAAGCTTCCTCTTCGCCGTTAGTCCTGCGAACATTAGGATCTTCACTTCCTTTTTCGAATAAGTGATCAACTCTAACTTGCTTAAGAATAGAAACCAGCTAAAGAAACTATACGTTGATTGCATTTTATATTTGAAACTACGTTTAATCATCACAGCACAACGACGATGCACTTCTGCATGCGCACATTATTTGGCCAGCGTGGAAAGGACTAGTATATATAGTATATCATTAATCATTTTTAATCTACAAAAAGTCAACCGCAGGGTAGAGCGTGAGTCAAAAAGAGAGCGCACCGAGCGTGACGGAATCGACTCCAATTTGTACTGAGAGGTTCCCTGGAAATGTTTTTTGCAGAGACCGCAGCAAAACAATACACATGGGAGTGGGAACAAACATTTCACTTATGTTTGTCTGTGGTACAACGACCATTCCTTTAAATTATTAAATTTCTGGCCTTGAGGAGCGTTTTCCATGCTTCAGGTGCTAGATTTTTTCAAAGAATTTGAGTTATGTGAAAATTTTATTGTCAACTTGGGTTTGCAGCGAGTCGTTTCTTCTCACGAAAATTCATAAACTTGAGCTGATACGTTAATAAACTTAGCAGTGTGGGCATTACTGTTAAAAGTAATTGCATTTGACAACATTAAGGCACTCAGATGCTCTCTGCTTGGATTGCTTTTGAAAAAACTCGAACTAGAAAATTTTGCATGGAAAAATCAGCACTTACTAAAGCCAATTCGAAAGAGGAAGTTTTGTTAACAACTTTACTGCAATGGCACTGCAAATGTTTGAAAATTTAGCCTCAAATCTCAGGTTATGTGAGGAATTGAAGCTAATTTCCCTCAGTGGTATGTATTACATACCTTACTGAAGTAATATGACAGGATTTCCCTACTATTTTGCCTAATTTTAAAGTCCAATAAATATTCGTACGAGTTTAATTTATGAACTTACACAAGGAATCTAACTTGCAGTGCGCACTGCAACGATTGAGAAGGTGAGCTGGCAGACTAATTACTTCGATAATTATTCGCTGTTTCCTAGCAGTACGTGCACTGCTGTTGCCTAGCAGTACGTGCACTGCTGTTTCCTAGCAGTACGTGCACTGCTGTTGCCTAGCAGTACGTGCACTGCTGTTTCCTAGCAGTACGTGCACTGCTGTTGCCTAGCAGTACGTGCACTGCTGTTTCCTAGCAGTACGTGCACTGCTGTTGCCTAGCAGTACGTGCACTGCTGTTTCCTAGCAGTACGTGCACTGCTGTTTCCTAGCAGTACGTGCACTGCTGTTGCCTAGCAGTACGTGCACTGCTGTTTCCTAGCAGTACGTGCACTGCTGTTGCCTAGCAGTACGTGCACTGCTGTTTCCTAGCAGTACGTGCACTGCTGTTGCCTAGCAGTACGTGCACTGCTGTTTCATAGCAGTACGTGCACTGCTGTTGCCTAGCAGTACGTGCACTGCTGTTTCATAGCAGTACGTGCACTGCTGTTGCCTAGCAGTACGTGCACTGCTGTTTCATAGCAGTACGTGCACTGCTGTTGCCTAGCAGTACGTGCACTGCTGTTGCCTAGCAGTACGTGCACTGCTGTTGCCTAGCAGTACGTGCACTGCTGTTGCCTAGCAGTACGTGCACTGCTGTTGCCTAGCAGTACGTGCACTGCTGTTGCCTAGCAGTACATGCACTGCTGTTTCCTGGCAGTACGTGCACTGCTGTTGCCTAGCAGTACGTGCACTGCTGTTGCCTAGCAGTACATGCACTGCTGTTGCCTAGCAGTACGTGCACTGCTGTTGCCTAGCAGTACGTGCACTGCTGTTGCCTAGCAGTACGTGCACTGCTGTTGCCTAGCAGTACGTGCACTGCTGTTGCCTAGCAGTACATGCACTGCTGTTGCCTAGCAGTACGTGCACTGCTGTTGCCTAGCAGTACGTGCACTGCTGTTGCCTAGCAGTACGTGCACTGCTGTTGCCTAGCAGTACATGCACTGCTGTTGCCTAGCAGTACGTGCACTGCTGTTGCCTAGCAGTACGTGCACTGCTGTTGCCTAGCAGTACGTGCACTGCTGTTGCCTAGCAGTACGTGCACTGCTGTTGCCTAGCAGTACGTGCACTGCTGTTGCCTAGCAGTACGTGCACTGCTGTTGCCTAGCAGTACGTGCACTGCTGTTGCCTAGCAGTACATGCACTGCTGTTGCCTAGCAGTACGTGCACTGCTGTTGCCTAGCAGTACGTGCACTGCTGTTGCCTAGCAGTACGTGCACTGCTGTTGCCTAGCAGTACGTGCACTGCTGTTGCCTAGCAGTACGTGCACTGCTGTTGCCTAGCAGTACGTGCACTGCTATTGCCTAGCAGTACGTGCACTGCTGTTGCCTAGCAGTACGTGCACTGCTGTTGCCTAGCAGTACATGCACTGCTGTTGCCTAGCAGTACGTGCACTGCTGTTGCCTAGCAGTACGTGCACTGCTGTTGCCTAGCAGTACGTGCACTGCTGTTGCCTAGCAGTACGTGCACTGCTGTTGCCTAGCAGTACGTGCACTGCTGTTGCCTAGCAGTACGTGCACTGCTGTTGCCTAGCAGTACGTGCACTGCTGTTGCCTAGCAGTACATGCACTGCTGTTGCCTAGCAGTACGTGCACTGCTGTTGCCTAGCAGTACGTGCACTGCTGTTGCCTAGCAGTACGTGCACTGCTGTTGCCTAGCAGTACGTGCACTGCTGTTGCCTAGCAGTACGTGCACTGCTGTTTCCTAGCAGTACGTGCACTGCTGTTGCCTAGCAGTACGTGCACTGCTGTTGCCTAGCAGTACGTGCACTGCTGTTGCCTGGCAGTACGTGCACTGCTGTTGCCTAGCAGTACGTGCACTGCTGTTGCCTAGCAGTACGTGCACTGCTGTTGCCTAGCAGTACGTGCACTGCTGTTGCCTAGCAGTACGTGCACTGCTGTTTCCTAGCAGTACGTGCACTGCTTTTGCCTAGCAGTACGTGCACTGCTGTTGCCTAGCAGTACGTGCACTGCTGTTGCTTAGCAGTACGTGCACTGCTGTTGCCTAGCAGTACGTTCACTGCTGTTTCCTAGCAGTACGTGCACTGCTGTTGCCTAGCAGTACGTGCACTGCTGTTGCCTAGCAGTACGTGCACTGCTGTTGCCTAGCAGTACGTGCACTGCTGTTTCCTAGCAGTACGTGCACTGCTGTTGCCTAGCAGTACGTGCACTGCTGTTGCCTAGCAGTACGTGCACTGCTGTTGCCTAGCAGTACGTGCACTGCTGTTGCCTAGCAGTACGTGCACTGTTGTTGCCTAGCAGTACGTGCACTGCTGTTGCTTAGCAGTACGTGCACTGTTGTTGCCTAGCAGTACGTGCACTGCTGTTGCTTAGCAGTACGTGCACTGCTGTTGCCTAGCAGTACGTGCACTGCTGTTGCCTAGCAGTACGTGCATTGCGGTTTCCTAGCAGTACGTGCACTGCTGTTGCCTAGCAGTACGTGAACTGCTGTTTCCTAGCAGTACGTGCACTGCTGTTGCCTAGCAGTACGTGCACTGCTGTTGCCTAGCAGTACGTGCACTGCTGTTGCCTAGCAGTACGTGCACTGCTGTTTCCTAGCAGTACGTGCACTGCTGTTGCCTAGCAGTACGTGCACTGCTGTTGCCTAGCAGTACGTGCACTGCTGTTGCCTAGCAGTACGTGCACTGCTGTTTCCTAGCAGTACGTGCACTGCTGTTGCCTAGCAGTACGTGCACTGCTGTTTCCTAGCAGTACGTGCACTGCTGTTGCCTAGCAGTACGTGCACTGCTGTTTCATAGCAGTACGTGCACTGCTGTTGCCTAGCAGTACGTGCACTGCTGTTTCATAGCAGTACGTGCACTGCTGTTGCCTAGCAGTACGTGCACTGCTGTTTCATAGCAATACGTGCACTGCTGTTGCCTAGCAGTACGTGCACTGCTGTTGCCTAGCAGTACGTGCACTGCTGTTGCCTAGCAGTACGTGCACTGCTGTTGCCTAGCAGTACGTGCACTGCTGTTGCCTAGCAGTACGTGCACTGCTGTTGCCTAGCAGTACATGCACTGCTGTTTCCTGGCAGTACGTGCACTGCTGTTGCCTAGCAGTACGTGCACTGCTGTTGCCTAGCAGTACATGCACTGCTGTTGCCTAGCAGTACGTGCACTGCTGTTGCCTAGCAGTACGTGCACTGCTGTTGCCTAGCAGTACGTGCACTGCTGTTGCCTAGCAGTACGTGCACTGCTGTTGCCTAGCAGTACATGCACTGCTGTTGCCTAGCAGTACGTGCACTGCTGTTGCCTAGCAGTACGTGAACTGCTGTTTCCTAGCAGTACGTGCACTACTGTTGCCTAGCAGTACGTGCACTGCTGTTGCCTAGCAGTACGTGCACTGCTGTTGCATAGCAGTACGTGCACTGCTGTTGCCTAGCAGTACGTGCACTGCTGTTGCCTAGCAGTACGTGCACTGCTGTTTCCTAGCAGTACGTGCACTGCTGTTGCCTAGCAGTACGTGCACTGCTGTTGCCTAGCAGTACGTGCACTGCTGTTGCCTAGCAGTACGTGCACTGCTGTTGCCTAGCAGTACGTGCACTGTTGTTGCCTAGCAGTACGTGCACTGCTGTTGCTTAGCAGTACGTGCACTGTTGTTGCCTAGCAGTACGTGCACTGCTGTTGCTTAGCAGTACGTGCACTGCTGTTGCCTAGCAGTACGTGCACTGCTGTTGCCTAGCAGTACGTGCATTGCGGTTTCCTAGCAGTACGTGCACTGCTGTTGCCTAGCAGTACGTGAACTGCTGTTTCCTAGCAGTACGTGCACTGCTGTTGCCTAGCAGTACGTGCACTGCTGTTGCCTAGCAGTACGTGCACTGCTGTTGCCTAGCAGTACATGCACTGCTGTTGCCTAGCAGTACGTGCACTGTTGTTGCCTAGCAGTACGTGCACTGCTGTTGCCTAGCAGTACGTGCACTGCTGTTGCCTAGCAGTACGTGCACTGCTGTTTCATAGCAGTACGTGCACTGCTGTTGCCTAGCAGTACGTGCACTGCTGTTTCATAGCAGTACGTGCACTGCTGTTGCCTAGCAGTACGTGCACTGTTGTTGCCTAGCAGTACGTGCACTGCTGTTGCTTAGCAGTACGTGCACTGTTGTTGCCTAGCAGTACGTGCACTGCTGTTGCTTAGCAGTACGTGCACTGCTGTTGCCTAGCAGTACGTGCACTGCTGTTGCCTAGCAGTACGTGCATTGCGGTTTCCTAGCAGTACGTGCACTGCTGTTGCCTAGCAGTACGTGAACTGCTGTTTCCTAGCAGTACGTGCACTGCTGTTGCCTAGCAGTACGTGCACTGCTGTTGCCTAGCAGTACGTGCACTGCTGTTGCCTAGCAGTACGTGCACTGCTGTTTCCTAGCAGTACGTGCACTGCTGTTGCCTAGCAGTACGTGCACTGCTGTTGCCTAGCAGTACGTGCACTGCTGTTGCCTAGCAGTACGTGAACTGCTGTTTCCTAGCAGTACGTGCACTGCTGTTGCCTAGCAGTACGTGCACTGCTGTTGCCTAGCAGTACGTGAACTGCTGTTTCCTAGCAGTACGTGCACTGCTGTTGCCTAGCACTGCTGTTTAGGCAAAACACTTGTAAACAGATCTCAAAAACGCAGCTGTGGTGTACCGGTATCTTCTATACTTCATGCGAATCAACACATACTCCAAGAAATCTCTGAGATTGAATATTTTATTACCAAATTTTTTCAACAACTCTTTCCCAGTCCCATTTGATACCTCCGCTCTCTCGTTGGTATATGGATGAGAATTGCCTATGTGGGGTAATACGCATTGATGTAATAATGTGCATAAACATACGCAAAGTCGCCCAACACTTTGAGGAAGTAACTGATGTGTTATTAGGCCAGCTACGGTTGGAAATTTTTGTTGGAACAACTCCAGTGGTGGTTGGACTAAACCAATATATTTCGTCTTTTTTTGAAGCTGGTGATATATCGTCGGAATTATAGTGTTGGCTACTTTACTAACGAACATTGTTGGTTGATTTACTGTCTATTATCGGTAATTTATCATCATTTATGTACGAATTTAGATGATTTTCATGAATATTTACCGGATGTTATCGTACGTCTCTGTCCATGATAACTGTCAGATTCAATGAATACAATGAGTACCAATTGGGATCCCCTCGAATGAGAATCACGGAAGATTACCATGCAATGCCCGGCAGCTGCAAGAAACGGGTCATTTTTTTGGAGGAATTGAAACAGAGCTTGCAGATGCAAGAAATGTACTTGCCCTCTGACTATCGAATAATTTCATAAACGAAGTATCTATCGCCATAAATTTCATTGCTGATTGAGAACCGAACTTTGCCATTAAATATTAACATCAAGGGGCTTGAAATTAGAAATTTTCACAGGCAGACAACATGCTGGACATTGCGCTGAGCTTGCGAAATCCTCACGCACGAATTATAAGGATTAAACTGATAAAATTCGTCGCATTAAATACGCATATAAGAGTTCATGAAAGTTAGTAACATTTTAGAATAGCAAACACTACAAACTGTCTTATACTTCATAAATATCTAATGTATTTTTTTTAGTTCATTAGGAGTTAAAAAATTGATATCATATGCACTAAAACACTTTATCAATAAAATTTTATATCACTATTTATTTATAAAAAACAATTCCATGTTACAAACGCATTGAGGTAATAATGTGCATAAACATACGCAAAGTCGCCCAACACTCTTCTTCACTCTGAAAATATAAAAAAATGTAGCCACAATGATAAAAATGTAAATCCAATGCTCAAGAAAAAGTATACGCAATAAGAATACAAAAAATCACATTGGAAGATGAATAGATGGAAATAATTTTTTACAGCAGGAATATTGATCCTCAGACGACCATTTAATATTTCACAACAACTAAAAGTTCATGGCACCAAAGACAGAGACGAAAGGGACGATCGAACAGACGTTTTAAACTTCTAAGCTGCAGCTTTAGTAAATAGTTTTATGGCAAAAAATAATTAGTATTTTCCATGAGGGTCGGTTAAAGTTTATGAATATGTAATACGTTTATTATTTGAATATGCTCATTTTTAACAACATTATACATCATTTTTATATTTGAATATAGGTCTTCATTCGAGGGCTTACAGCGATGATCAATACGGAAATTACAACATACAGAATATTGATATTTTGGCGCGGTTAACCTTTGATTCCGGGTTATCCTATGTCATGTCAATGTAACACTTATTAAGAGACTTATATTCTCTTCTGTAACACTTGAACTAATAAATCACATCGGCTCTGTCTATTAGATCGTTGACCCTTGATCTGGAAGTATTATTTCATCATTATATAGTTTTCACTGATTTTACGATTTTGTTATACTCGCGAACTAAACCGGATCTGGATTTACAGGCCTACAATAAATTTTGACCGCGTTCCTAAAGACTCTTTATCAATTTTGTAATTATGGTGCATTTGATTTTCATGGAATATATTTACATTTGTCCTGGATTGTTGTCACTGCTCAAATTCGGTCCAAAACTGGTTTATTATTTCCTCAATCTTAGTGTTGGGAATTTTTTATTAGTTAGCAATCTTTTTACTCGCAGAATTTCTGAATGAGAACTTGCCCCGTTACTGCACACTTTATGAGATCTATTTAATAAAGCATTAATAACGCCCTCTCTATACACTTGCAGAGCATTACGATCATATGTATAAAATTTATGGTTTGTCCAACATGAGACGGCTTCACGTACTCGGACCTCTGGAAAGTACCCTGCAAAGCTTCAACTATAGCACATCTAAAAATGACAACTCTTCACGAAAACTCAACTCATACGGGAAATGTAACACCGAATTATTCACCTTACAATTCTTCAAGGTCGCTAACTGCTCATTGCTCTCCACCTCTACAAAATATCATCCATGTATCAGCCGTTCATTATCGGCTTAATAAGGCATGTAGTGCTAAACGCCAGGTTTTCCATGTAAGACATATAAAAGTTGGCAAACGTACGTGGGCCCTAAAGAGGAGCCCATAGCTATACACCATCTACTCGTATATACCTGGCGGAACAAGCTGCCATCAATACCACGAAAAGGGAGCTTATATGGTGCATGAGAAGTGGCTTTAAAATATGATTTAAGAAGTTACTTCATAAACTTAAACAGGCCTTCTATGAAAATGCCTATCATTCTTAGATCTAAAAGTATTCAATAGCACTGCAGCTTAGAAGTTTGCAACATCCACTCAATCGTCTATTTGACCTAAACATCATGGTGCCATGAACATGTAACTGTTGTGCAATATTAAACAGTCGTCTAAAGATCAATATTACTGTTTTAGAAAATTCTTTTCATGTAACAATATTCCAATGTATTTTCTGTATTTTTTATTTGCGTCTGATTTTGCTAGGGCATTGGCTTTACGTTTCCATCATTGTGACTAAAAATTTTTCAGTATATTTTCTGCGTGAAGACGATGTTCGTAACATCGAAACGTTTCTTTCCATAAATAGACAGTGATACAGAATTTTATAGTTTGAGCGTTTTAATAAATATGATAAGCAATTTTCTTCGTCTTTTTATGCAAGATGAACTAGAAAAATTCCGCAAGGTTGAGAACCTAGAAAAGGTTAATGAATTATCAGACAAAGCAAACATTCAGGAATTTCGCATATAACCGGACGCATTCTTTCCTGTCCTTCTCAATCGGGAATTAGAGATTATTGTCAGCATTTTACATTATCCATTCAAAAACACAAATTCCTTTTCCCTTATACAGCAAATTATGAAAAAGAGTTCGAATTTTGGGGTCCGAATTTATATTCACATAGCGACCACACCAAAATTAGGATTTGAGCGCAGACAAACTGCGCGTTGCTCCAACAATTGATGTAATTCTGTGTGAACTCGGGTGTATCTATTTTGTACACCTCGGATGGTTTGTCAATTAGTACTCCTTGTATGGAACTTATGTTTTAGGATGTCTTATTTCAAGAAATTTTTAAAAGCCAATATGTTGGCATGTATCTCATGTGGCAACTTGAAAATAAACGTTTATTTTATTTTTTTTCTTTCTACTGCAGGTATGTGTGTAAGCGAGTGGTAGCATGTGTCGACTTAATTCACTTGCGTATGAATGAGAAGTTACTCAAAGATTCTAGGACTTTACAGACAGGATTATGTTTATTTTTTAATTTTTTGTGCGTTTTAAATTACACCTTTTCTTTCATGGTCCAGCTGAGAAGATGGAATTTCAGCATTCAGACATGTATGTAATAAATAATTAACATTTTTACTATAACTCTTCTCTCCAACTTGCACGTCAGATTTCCCAAGAATCAACCTATCGGAAATACAGTGCATTCTTGCATTTCTAACAGAATAACTTTTTACCAATGTCTGACAAAACTTTCCTGAGAACCGAATATATCAAACAGAAAAATGATCAGTTGTACTCTATACTTTCGGACGACAAAGTACTGAAGTTCGCAATGGAAAGCGAACGCTTCATTTAATTAGCGATCACGCAATTGTGCGACTCGATCGGTACCGAAAGTTGAGATCAGATTTTAGGTGACAATGACAGCATCGATAACACATATTATCTGGGCGGCTGCATTGATATAACAGCTTATAATATAGTATGGAATAGCGGATAAGAATGCATGACTTCCAAAAAATTAAATATGAAAGATTTTCAAGAGAATGATCGCCAATTATAGCTGTGATTCATAAGCAAAGCTGGACGAATAAACTGAAGTTTTGTGATTGCTTATGAAAATTACACATTTTTATAGTACTTAACTTCAAATTGGGAACAAAAAATTTCATACTCTCGATTCTTCTACATTTAAGCGCTCATTTTTTTTATATTTGGATTAAAAAACGGAACTTAACTGAATTTGTGTTCATGCGGACGGAAAAATTTTACGAATTAATTCTAACGCCGGGCTAAATAAATTATTTATTAGTTTCATCTATTGGGCTCAGAAGAGGAAAACATTCATCTACAAACATGTTCATTTTATTAACTGAAACGTACATTCAACACAATGAATATTTTTTATTCATAACGTAAAAGTGTGTTATTATGAAGCAAGTCATGTATGGTTATTGAATCTATAGAATCATCATCTCGTGGAGAGCTTGTGATCGAGCTTGTATCAGAATTAATGTATAATTTTACTTCAGCTGCCATTTTCTCTTCATCAAATGGTTTTAGTTCATACGAAGTTTTAATTGAAATTGTTGCCTGACTTTCACGTGATTTGAGACTGCTTGCTTGCCTTGTTTCAAGTTTTAATGAAGGAGCCGGGCCTTGCTGTGCCACCTAATTTGTAGCCAAAGGTTCAATTTATTCGAGCACCGTCGCAACTTACGCAAGAGGGTCGGTCACCTTAGCAAAATATGCGCTCATGTACTACCATACGGGAGCAGGAATTTGAGCTCAAGTTTTCATGCGAGAAGAAGAACAAAAAGTTTCTCAATCATTCCTCAGCAGCCTCGTGGTTTGGTAATGAATGACGCGAAACGCTGGATATACAATGGATAAAAACCTTATTTCCAAAAATTTTTTGTAATACATCTCTACAGGCGAGTTTTTTTGGACGAACATTTTTAGGAAATGCTGAAGGGAAAATACTGAGAGACAAAATTCTATAGTTAGGAACTGATTTAATCTTTTCGCTCGAATTTTGTCGTTATGAGAATACCAAGTGTGAATCTTTTAAATTTTTCTGACAGTCTCGTCTCTCATTAAAGGTGATAAGCAAGCGCGTCGAAAAACAAAAATGACAGGCAATTACCGTATGAAACGAAGTTATTCTAACACTTTGAGAAATCAGAAGAACCTCAAAGTTAAACATATCATTGAACATTTTTTATGAAATCAGGGTCACTTTTTCCAGTGTATTTGTAATGAAAATTTGTTCAATCGTTGAAGTTCGTTGTGCGTGGAGCCACAGCTAGCATACGCATCATTTTATCATGATTCTAAGCTGTATGCATCTATAGATCTTGGTCAACATCCACCAAATTTCACAAGATCTCCAATAACCCCCTTAACCGCATATTATTTGGTTGCCACAAGCCCTGAGACCTTAATTTTTGCTCGACAAAATTTGCCGGCGTTTTCAGTAAAATCTCCTCAATAAATTTTTGCTCGACGAAATTTACCGGCGTTTTCAGTAAAATCTCCTCAATAAATTTTTGCTCGACGAAATTTACCGGCGTTTTCAGTAAAATCTCCTCAATAAATTTTTGCTCGACGAAATTTACCGGCGTTTTCAGTAAAATCTCCTCAGTAAATTGTTGCTCGACAAAATTTATCGGCGTTTTCAGTAAAATGAGCCCTATCTTGAAACGATGACTAAATGAAGAAATGCAAAAACCCCGGAGCAGTCGGAAAACGAAATCACATGCAGAGCTGGAGAGTGGGAAAAAAAATTCAATAGAGTGAATTAGGGAAAAAACATTCGTAACGACAAACTACCGGCTCACAAATATTTTTATACATTATGAAAAAAGTAAGAATACTTGTATTTTTTCATACGTATTAAAGTTTGAATTGGCCCCACCTCAAATTTACCAGCAGGTTATTGGAAAATCGACGTCTCCTTCAAGAAATATTAATGTCTGCTGCTGGCACATTCAATCTGCATTTGGGCATTGTTTATCTTGCGGCGTCAGTTAGAATACAATCGTCTCCCAAAACTCTCTTCGGGGTAGAAAAATTACTTGTCATAAAATGCATTTAATCTTTAATATTTTTGGGGTATAAGGTATGTTATTTGGGCTATGTAGGTAGATCTTTTTCAAGGTTTCACACAGTTTTTTTTCGCTTTTGGTAGCTCAAGCTGAACAATAGCCATTTACAGATATAGTTCATACCTCGCATTTTAAGTCACAAGATTTGTAACGTTGAAAACTTACGCCAAAAATTGAAAATTAAAATTTTTGTTGTGTCGTTGCCCACTATTCAGATCGAAAAATGCTTGACTCGCCTCTACACGCAAACACGTAATATATAATTTAGGGAATGGTTGGTAATACTCCAGTGACTCCAGTGGAAATATGATTTATTATTCATTCTTGTACCACTCTACTTCATTTGCAAATCATTTGGTGACATTGATTGTATATATCTACGCTTCATATGAAATGAGAATAGATATTCTCTCATTATTCATCAAATCGTACAGAATGTGTTATACCGTGATTTATAAAACAAATACGTTCGTTTTGAACGTCTCTTTTGGAATTTGCAAAAGTCTACGGATTAATCACTCCGTATATGGAGGCCACCATCGAGGAGTGTGGTTGGTGGATGCTCACAGTCCGAGCCTACGATTTATTGCTCCCCCTAATGTATATGGACGGGGAGAATGAATTTCAGCTTTAGAAAGCTTGAAGTACAAAAAGCGAAAAAAACTACGTGAAATCTTGAAGAAGATCTACCTACATGGCTCGACTAACATACCTTATACCATTTAGTACACGATTCAAGAATGCTTTACGATGAAGAGGCAAAAAATTTGAAGCACGTCTGGCATCTAAACCGGAATTCCAGCAATTCTAATCGTGTGATTTACTAACTGCATTTGCATAATTTCTGAAGATGCCTAGCTTGGACTTCAGAGGCGATCGAGAGTCACAAGCTCAAATCAAGCCTAGCACGAAGCGCTTCTTCTAACACCGCTACTCAAGGATTTCTTTGCTGAATTTTTGAATATTATTCAAAGAAACTATCAAATTTTATTTACAAAACTTGGCGGATGGAGATGTTGTGATTGAATTTGCGGATCCAAGATCGGTTGGCGAGCTTCTTCTAACGCGGTTACTCGTCATGTGGCATCTCCGTGCATGCCAAGCATTACGGGGGAGCTTTGGCTTGGTCGGAGGCGGATTAGGCTGTTTGGCTTAGAATCTCAACTCCGGGGTCTTGCTCTTACTAATATGTGTATGCTAGCAAACTTAATTGACCGAATCATTTGAAAAGACTCCCGGAAAACGAGAAGCTTCCAAACAAAGATGACGTCCTAGTCTGTACATGGATGTAAGTTTAAATTATAGTGTGGTAAAATTAGCATTCAAAGACAGGAGTTGAATATCCAGAAGTGGTGCAAAATTGGCTTTTATTGACTTCTTTTTAAGTATAATTTTTGCCTCAATGACAACTCAACCCTGAAGAGTAGCCTGTTATTGAATAGTATATGTGGCTGAATATTATTTGATTGTTTGATGACAGATCAAATTGGATAATTTAGGCCAGAAAAGGGCATCCTGGTAATCCTTCCTCTTAGTGTTGACCGAGTTAGGCAGCTTCTGAGCAACAAGTCACCGTAGGTACAACATGAGTGAAGCTATAAGCTTTGCCACAGGATTGCTTATCCTGCAGTGGTGGGTAACGTTGCGGATGCTAGCTCGAGCTCACGGATCGTGGAGGGATTTATTGTCTACTTTAGACTAACATTTACTAACGTGTCTGAGACACGACTGCCAAATGTTAGTGTATATAAATGTATTTTAGAGAATGTAGGGTAGTGTAACGAATTTTCAATCTGGATTAAATTTACATTTTTATGTATATTTTTTACTTTCTATTTAATCCGTGAGGGCCGTTAATTTCTGTAACATTGGGTTTCATGACATTTTCATCTCTTTATGTGTGCATACAATTTTATTGCAGGTGTAATTTCTTTCCTGCTAAGTTAGTAAATAATTTATAAAAAGTAGATTATTATCTCGGCTTATAATGCCTAGCTGTGTGTATTTTTTGATCATGATGTCTTGGATCAGCATAGTCCGAGATTTGGCCACCAGGGTACAGACATTCCTCTCTCTCTCAGTGGCATTCATCAGCATTTAAACCGTGTACTTGTCAGGTATCAAAGACGTACGATACGTTTGCCCAACAACGGTATATATGAGTGTGCTATTCGGTGTTTTGGATGGTATTGGATTGCAATATAGGTGCGTTATGTCACGTTTTTGCATTATTATTACTATTATTATTATTATTATTATTATAATAGTTAGCACCTCACACCGCCCAACAAATTCAAAGTTATAAATCACCAACACTGAGAATTTCATTTCGAGTGATGTTTGCCCTGCCAAGCCTTCATTACTCTTCAATTTGTGAGTTTGCCTGAGTCTAAAAATGCTAACCTTAATCGCGGATTGTTTTAATAACAATTGATAAGTTTGTGTGGAAAGATTTTCTCGGCTTTAATTTTAAATTACATTTTCCATCTTTGTCTTGAAAAATTTACAGAGCTACTATTTAGTTTCCTAATTTAGAGAAGCGACATAATTGAGACCATGTGTTCTGTCTGCTAAAATAATTATATTGTCAGATCGAGGCGCAGGAATTATTATGAAATACAACTTCACGTTTGTTTTCGTAACTAAGTGAATAATGTATTAAGAACTTCTGAATAAAATCCGGGTCCTAATTCCATCACGCAAAATTGTTTTAAAAGAGAAAATCGAATTGAAGTTGTAATTGATTTTGTTTGGGAATTAGGGAGAATGCTATTTATTTGTTCAATTTGAGCAACATGCAGTCATTTTGGACAACTCAGAAATGTAATTCGAGCAACACATTTGCTGAACTGAGAGAACCATAAAAGTGGTTCAGATCGAGGCATCCCGAGTTCCCCAAGAGTAATGCCGCGGCTCTCCCAAGAGAGCGAGGTTGCATGTTCATTTATTGCAAGTCTATATTTCTGCAATAATCGTCTGAGTGGCAGCCATGATTTTTCTCGTTCGCCTCCAAGTAATTACGCTCCATGTCTTTGGCTGAGCTTCGATGCGAAACACTCTTTATTCGAATTAAATATTGGTTTCTTCCTAATTAGAAGTCGCCTCAATTACTGTAATGTATCTCAAGAGAAGATTAATCGAGCTCTTGCTCTAAGCATTACAAGTGTTATCCTTGGGAGGTTAAATGTCTTTATTATATTTTTCTTGTATCACCGTAACTATAAATCAGTTTTATCTGTGGGTAAAGTGTTGGAAAATAGCAGGATCTCCAAACTGGTTCTGTTTTGAACCAAGTTTCGCCAAGGACAAGGAGGAGCTAGAGTCCAAACAGGGCATTGATGGCTGCTATTGTGTAGTAAATTGCCATCACCCAATTGGATAATGACTCTGGTGACGTCGCATAATTGCTTAAACTTGATTGGTTGATGACAGTGTCAGGAGGCCCATTGGCTAGGAACAGGTTGCGAGTGCGATTGAACCGCCTCGGAGTAGGTGTGTCTACCAGAAGGCGGTGCCTTCCTTCACGCAGACTCCCTGGACTCCAGCGGCCCAAGTCCAGTTTAGTTGAATGCGTGGTTCCTTAACGCGTACGTTGTGCGAGAGACAGCCAAGGCTCAGTGAAGAACGCTTTTTTAAAGTGATTTTCAGCTTAAGATTTAGTTATGTTAATGACTCACCGTCGGAGAATTCACCTTTAGAACTATCGTCCAGAGTGATATAGTGAATCGCAAGTACAACGATCCTCCAGGATCACAGAAACAAGTGCCCTGTACCGCTCCGATTTATTTTTGATCAACCACCGATGCACATGAACGGAGGTGAGTCCCATTTGCATACTAGAATTATTTAGTTTCTGTGCGCGACTCTTGCCGTGAGTAAATTGTATGAGTAAATTCAAAGAAGTTGTGAATTAATCTTGATTCTCACATGCATCACCAACAGCCGAGCTGGTGTCAAGATTTCCCAACTGTCTTTCTATCAAATATTTTGCATTGAATTCCTAAGTGAGTTAAAGTTTGTGTGTTCGTATACGATTATCTGTGGTGTAACCTGAGTTCATTGGTGTGTAGGGATTAATTAATTAATCCACTGTTTGACAGTAACTTTTAACGAAGGCCAGATGCGGACCGAGAACAAAGGTAATTCTGGTGATTTGTTTCAATTCTTCCGCAAGCATCGTGATTCTGCGCAACTCTAGAGTTCCTTTCAATCCTCGATCGTGAATTGTCTTACGGAGATTGCGTATGCCCATAAAATAACATTTATGTAGGTTGCTGATGGCTGTAAAATAGCTTAAGAAGATTACTGATGCCCTTGAGATAAATGAAAATTTTTGATGCCAACCAAATACCGAACAAAAATTACTGATGCCCATAAAATAGCGTATGAAGATTACTGATGCTCACGTAATAGCATGTGAAAGTTACTGATGCCCATAAAATAGCGTATGAAGATTACTGATGCTCACGTACTAGCATGTGAAAGTTACTGATGCCCATAAAATAGCGTATGAAGATTACTGATGCTCACGTACTAGCATGTGAAAGTTACTGATGCCCATAAAATAGCGTATGAAGATTACTGATGCTCATGTAATAGCATGTGAAAGTTACTGATGCCCATAAAATAGCGTATGAAGATTACTGATGCTCATGTAATAGCATGTGAAAGTTACTGATGCCCATAAAATAGCGTATGAAGATTACTGATGCTCATGTAATAGCATGTGAAAGTTACTGATGCCCATAAAATAGCGTATGAAGATTACTGATGCTCATGTAATAGCATGTGAAAGTTACTGATGCCCATAAAATAGCGTATGAAGATTACTGATGCTCATGTAATAGCATGTGAAAGTTACTGATGCCCGTAAAATTACAAGTGAAAATTTCTGATACCCATAGAAGACTTGTTTTTTAAATGGTTCATGGTTCACGTACATGGTTCATTGTACGTGAGACAAAGAGAGAAACGCTTTCAAGATTAAGGAATAAAATTGTGTTATATATATAATTAAGTATAGCGCTCAACGTACGTATGAAATCGATACCGAACTGCACTCTTGCTGTATATACACCAAAATTTACCGCAACATAACCCAAAATTTATTGCATTTTTTATGAAACGCGGGTTAGTTAATTAGAAAAACATAATTTTATCAATGTTGATTTTTTTGATATTAGGATCTGATCGATATTTTTCGATCAGAGAATGTGTTTTGAGAATAAGGGAGAATTTTTAAATCCTGTTCTATAGTTACTTAAATTCTTGGTTAATTGTACGGATAATGAAATAAAGTATTCATATGGTTTACTGCAACTTGAGAGGCAAATAATCTAATTTAAGATTACCCATCCTGTGAGGTTTGAAACCAAGGTGTGTGTCCACCCGCACACCTATGTACCAACGCACATATTTACTGCTGTGAGCCGACTCAAATTCGATATTTCAGAAATATTCACAGTCTAATGTGTCGCGGCTCTCATGCCCCGTCTCTATAGTACATCAGCGGAACGAAATTGGGAAACCGCGGTTATTCCTCCAGGCGCAGGGCATTAGAATTTTCACACCTGACTTTAACGCATTCCGAGTAATTATAGGAGATGGGAATGTCGCCCTATAGGACTTGCGTGTTCTTCAGTGCGAAATATTTTTCGTCTACATCAGACGAATATTTCGGAAGGTACAAAACTCTCAGGTGCCCGGCGACATAAATTCTTTATGGTTATTATGAGGATGTTTAGTGTGTTATACGGGAGAAGTGTAGGATGTTTAAGTATCAGGTATAAAGTTAATCATAATCAGCTAATTATTTTTGTAGTGTTATTATTTGGCTGGAAAAACCATGAACTTATTTTCATGTTCTGAAAACATTTTAACAAAATCTGATGCAGACCACAAAGAAATCAGTTTACCGTTAAAGTTCGTTTATTTGTAGCTTGAAATCCCTTAATTCTTTTCATATGCATTGTGAAGGACGATGTATTCTCGTGTGCTCAAAGCGTGGACTCACGAACCGCCAACTTGCCTCTCATTCATAAAATATCTTTTTTAGTGAAATGCTTGTAATTTTAGAGCTAATTTAGTTCAGTTTGTTCATTGCTCATTTAACCCCCGGGGAAAAAAGTGTAACCATGCACTGCGTTACGCAGAGTGGCTGTGCTCCTTTGTCAGGTAGGGTATAGGCCCAAAAAAAGCCGCGCTTCGGAAGCGCCTCAGGTTTCACAGATCTCACGCTGGGAGGGTGAGTGCGGCCGGTGCAGGTCGCTCGTGATTTATGGACTGAAAATATACAAAAATTAAATTTTCTGCTCACCGAGTCTTGAGCCTTGTATGATATCTGTTTCTAGCGCTCTATGTGCGCATCACATCAGTAATCAATTTTTTTTCCGCTTGAAGACTAGTATTATACGGAAATATACTTTGTTATCCTCATGCCGCGAAGATTGTCAACCAGCAACCTTGTAAATACTGTGTAGGATTCTGTTTTTACGTGCCGTTATCATTAAGAATTTCATTGCTGTTTTATCCTCAAAAATGTTCAGTCAAACGTTTTTGATGAACGGTAGTTTGTCCCAAACTTTTCTCTCTTCTCTTAGTATACTACAGCAACGAAATCGTCACGGTTACCGCAGTTAACTCTGTTTACCCGGTACATTCTTGGCTAAATTTGGTTGTTCCCGGTACTGTCTGCCCTACAGTTCTGTCATTCTTATCTGTATCTCACACTACCTCTTACGTACTATCCGCGCTATGTCCTTCCCGTAGAACTATAAGCATTGAACTTGATGTCGAGCACACTCTGTCGAATACTGATATTTTCACTTTTAGATTTGTACCCGATGTTCTACGATATTTACCCGAGCTCGCACAATCATTTTTCACTAGAGGCTCATTTTCATTTCATCAATTTATCAGGTGCGAATACTTTCCGTAACTCTGAGGTAACCATCGCGTATAACATTGTTTTTAATTTACAGCTATGCAATTTTTACGGCTGGCCTTATGCTGGCCTTAAGAAATGGTTGTGCTTGCGTAAGAACGCAAGCCTAACCATTTCTTTTCTTTACTCAATTTAAAAATAGTACCCGTTTGTAAGGTCTAAGACTGACTTGCCAAAATTGACCACGTTGGAAGAAACACCTTGGAAAACCAACCTACCTAAAAAACCTGTTCGGAGGTCACCAACACAAATGCCGCGGGGACAAATATGTTTTTCCTCACTACCGCAGCGAATTGTAATGGGATTTACGCAAGCGTGGCTCTTAAAACAAAGGTCTGAAAATTTAACAAACCGTCTCGGAGGAATACTTAATTTTAGCAGAACTACTTCGCGTTATTAGTTTTTCAGAGCTAGTGCACTCTCGTATACTTATTTCTATCCTCTTCTTCATCTCGCTTCAAATCAAACATTCTGCAGCCATTCTTTTTTCCCAGTAAATACACATGTTCCCCTTCAAAAAAAAATACGATTTTCCCGTTTTTTTTCTTTTAGCTCAACATGTCATTTGTTTCAGTAGAACTGACAGTCAGGTTTACAAAATTCTGCCGCGTTAATCGTTTTCACATAACAAGAGGCGAGTCAAGAATTTGAGCTTTGATTCCTGGAGTTTGGAAAACTGGACTTCGGGGTCTGGACGCTTCGAGTCCTTGGAGTTTGTGTGGTTTTAGAGTTTGAGGAAATAAAGCTTGTGGTTTTGAATTCAGGAGATTTAAGTCTTGGAGCTTGTAATTATTGAATGTGGCACTTTTTAGCATAAGATATTGGAGCTTAGAATTTAGGAGCTTGGGGTCTTAAAAATTTTTGGAGTTTGAAGCTTGAAGCGTTGGAGCTTGAGGCATTGGAGCTTGGGGCATTGGAGCTTGGGGCATTGGAGCTTGGGGCATTGGAGCTTGGGGCATTGGAGCTTGGGGCATTGGAGCTTGGGGCATTGGAGCTTGGGACTTGGAGCTTGGGGCATTGGAGCTTGGGGCATTGGAGCTTGGGGCATTGGAGCTTGGGGCATTGGAGCTTGAGGCATTGGAGCTTGGGGCATTGGAGCTTAGGGCATTGGAGCTTGAGGCATTGGAGCTTGGGGCATTGGAGCTTGGGGCATTGGAGCTTGGGGCATTGGAGCTTGGGACTTGGAGCTTAGGGCCCTGGAGCTTGGGACCTTGAAGCTTGGGGCATTGGAGCTTGAGGCATTGGAGCTTGGGGCATTGGAGCTTGGGGCATTGGAGCTTGGGGCATTGGAGCTTGGGGCATTGGAGCTTGGGGCATTGGAGCTTGGGACTTGGAGCTTGGGACTTGGAGCTTGGGACTTGGAGCTTAGGGCCCTGGAGCTTGGGGCCTTGAAGCTTGGGGCCTTGGAGCTTGGGGCCTTGGAGCTTGGAGCTTGGGGCCTTGGAGCTTGGGGCCTTGGAGCTTGGGGCCTTGGAGCTTGAGGCCATGGAGCTTGGGGCCTTGGAGCTTGAGGCCATGGAGCTTGGGGCCTTGGAGCTTGGGGCCTTGGAGCTTGGGGCCTTGGAGCTTGGGGCCTTGGAGCTTGGGGCCTTGGAGCTTGGGGCCTTGGAGCTTGGGGCCTTGGAGCTTGGGGCCTTGGAGCTTGGGGCCTTGGAGCTTGGGGCCTTGGAGCTTGGGGCCTTGGAGCTTGGGGCCTTGGAGCTTGGGGCCTTGGAGCTTGGGGCCTTGGAGCTTGGGGCCTTGGAGCTTGGGGCCTTGGAGCTTGGGGCCTTGGAGCTTGGGGCCTTGGAGCTTGGGGCCTTGGAGCTTGGGGCCTTGAAGCTTGGGGCCTTGGAGCTTGGGGCCTTGGAGCTTGGGGCCTTGGAGCTTGGGGCCTTGGAGCTTGGGGCCTTGGAGCTTGGGGCCTTGGAGCTTTGGGCCTTGGAGCTTTGGGCCTTGGAGCTTGGGGCCTTGGAGCTTGGGGCCTTGGAGCTTGGGGCCTTGGAGCTTGGGGCCTTGGAGCTTGGGGCCTTGGAGCTTGGGGCCTTGGAGCTTGGGGCCTTGGAGCTTGGGGCCTTGGAGCTTTGGGCCTTGGAGCTTGGGGCCTTGGAGCTTTGGGCCTTGGAGCTTTGGGCCTTGGAGCTTGGGGCCTTGGAGCTTGGGGCCTTGGAGCTTGAGGCCTTGGAGCATTGAGCCTTGGAGCTTGAGGCCTTGGAGCATTGAGCCTTGGAGCTTGGAGCCTTGGAGCTTTGGGCCTTGGAGCTTGGGGCCTTGGAGCTTGGGGCCTTCGAGCTTGGAGCTTGGGGCCTTGGAGCTTGGGGCCTTGGAGCTTGGGGCTTTGGAGCTTGGGGCTTTGGAGCTTGGGGCCTTGGAGCTTGGAGCTTGGATCTTGGCGCTTGGAGCTTGGGACTTGGAGCTTGGGGACTTGGAGCTTGGGGACTTGAAGCTTGGGGACTTGAAGCTTGGGGACTTGAAGCTTGGGGACTTGGAGCTTGGGGACTTGGGGCTTGGGGACTTGGGGCTTGGGGGCTTGAAGCTTGGGGACTTGAAGCTTGGGGACTTAGAGCTTGGGGACGTGGGGCTTGGGGACTTGGATCTTGGGGACTTGGATCTTGGGGACTTGGAGTTTGGAGCTAGGAGACTGGAGCGTGGAGACTTGGAGCTTGGGGACTTGGAGCTTGGGGACTTGGAGCTTGGGGACTTGGAGCTTGGGGACTTGGAGCTTGGGGACTTGGAGCTTGGGGACTTGGAGCTTGGGGCCTTGAAACTACTAATTATGTAGATGAAATAAGTGCTATTTTTTTCTACCCCCTCAGGGGGATACAACTATTGTATCTATGGGAATTGGCGTTCCCAGGGGGACTATGTGAGGGCCTGAGCTAAAGGTTAGGTAGGCTTCCTTTTTGTTGTAATAAAATAGGTTTTTGTTTTGTTACGGACCATCTTTTTTCGGTTCACTGCTGTCCTGTTTTTCAGCACCTACTACTTTCTTCTTCAACTTTTTTCTTGTTTCATGAACTTCTTTCCTAGCTTACTGTTTTTGTGCACCTTGTGCATAAATTCCGCGTTCCCTCAACTCCATACTAAATGGTGCCTTCCTTTTTCCTCTCTTGGAACATCTTTGTCGTGGTTAAGGGAGGCTAAAACTTTCTTACATAATAATAATAATTCTTTTTTCTACATTGAACAGTTCATTTCTTGATTGCAGAAGTTCAACTGAAACTGGATGTGATGCGAGTGTGCTGTACCTATTATGCGTTATATATTATAGTATATCCTTCACTTTAGGTTCGTTCATCTCCGAAGATATAACTTGCGCACTGCATGTTAACGCTTATTCGATACTCTACATTTTTGATGTTTAGATATAAGTTAACAATTCTTAAAACTGCGTTTTTTTTGCTTTAACTTCAGTGATAATGTTAGTCTTTAGTCAGCCATTGTTTGATTAACATCAATGTTATTAATCAAGTCTGAAAATGAACACGCTTTAAATTCAGGTTCAGTTCATCCGGTACACAAATTTTTTTTTTTTGAAAGGAGTTATTCGCCCCTCAGGAGTATGGGATAGGCGATAGTTTTATGTTAGTTAAGATTGTCCATCCTACGTTGTGGGGACCGGCGCCCCCAGAGGAGATATACTGTTGAGCTACCTCAGCTAAAGATAAGCTTTTGGCACGTACTTTTATCGTTTGTGTCCACTTTACTTCTTTCAGTTTTCTTGCCTTCTTAGCTATTTCTTCTTCATTTTTTCTTCCTCATTCTCCCAGCTTGTCATTTCTGCACTCAGGGTATCTTGTATGCGAACACGCTTTAATTGTGCATAGATTCTCCGTTTCCCTTTGTGCATAGATTCCCCTGTTGATATATTGTGCGATCTCTTCGCTCCCTTGAGATCGCCTATGCTTTGGATGATGAACTCCGTAACTAACTATTATAATAATAAAAATGATAAAATAATATTGATTATCAGGGCATATTCTAGAGAAAATGACTCGTACATTGCTCGAGATTCGTATCCGCATAGGTCGAGTGGCCGGATTTCGAGCAGCTGCACTCGTACAATTAACAGCCCGAGCCAATGGTCGATGTGGGGAGCTCATACACTGGCCAAACGCAATCGGACCATGGCCGTTCTCCTTTTTTTCTGTCTTATCACTCAGAAAGTGCTATCTAAATCAAGGCTTTTAAGAAAAAGTATTAACTAAGTTTTGTTCGAATGCGTGGTACAGGTTTCATTCTGAATCTTCCAATACGCAAACTGTGTTGGAATGGTTCATTTCTTCAAAAAATCTTGATGAATTCAATTCTGAGCACAATTCCACGGTGCGTTGCAGGCGGTCGAAACTCGGAACGTAATGTTCGCCGTAATTGTGCATGCCAGCGGAGCATATTCGTGCGCTAGATGATCGACTTCTTAGTTTTGGTCATCAAGTAAAAGCCTGGTCGGCGCGCATCAGACGATACATCACGCCCTAAGGCACTGATTTTGTCATTGCAGCCCTGCTGTTTCTGTCTGCTGCAAAATTTACTGCTACGGGTAATTTTTATGGGCCCAAATGAGAATTTAAGGCGTCATCTTCCAAGTAAGACGGCTTTTTGCTAATTTTGGTTTCGGCTCGATACTTGCACCTGGATTTGCTCTGACAAAGAGGATTTTTATTGAAGGAATATTGGGCAATATTACTTTCATCAGAACTCGCTTCATTTCCTACCCCCATGAATTTGGAATTTGTCGTTGCTTTCTTTTGTGTCACGACGCATGAATACTTTTTTGATTTTGAAAAGTTGATATTCTTGCGTTCTATATTAGCTTTTTTTTCTGTAACGAAAAACAAACTCGTCAACGTATCCACCATAGTAAGCGATTTTCTGTGCTTTATAAATGACCGCAAGCCAGAACAAAAATTTCCCATTAAATCATTCGTTTGTAACAGTTTTGCCAAATCTGCTCATTAGTTCATTCCGATTCCAGCACGTGTGAGCTTAATTATGTATCAAAGAGTTAGTTAATGAATAATTTAGCCCGCTATTTGCCCCTTTTAATTTAAGGAGACAGTGTCGTAGGTTCTGATTTATGAAACTCTTTGTAATCTACGCTTTTTATGTGTTCAATCATCCATATTACAGTTATATGAACAAAAGCTCTCCAAATATTTGTCTCTCGTGATTTTCAGAGTAGTGAGGTTTCATTATACCCAGTTCCCCACAAGATATATCTTCGTTTGGAGACATTTCGTGCTAATCGAACACTAAAGTTTCAAGTCTACATTCCAAATTATTTTGGGCACTGGAAGACCTGAACAGAATACGCTGTTCTCTTTAAACGAGGGCGTAATCAGCAACTCGTTGGTAGTGAAGCTATGGGGCTTTTTTTGTGCAATCAGATGGCGTACAGAGATGCTCATATTGACTTTAAAATGTCTTCTTTCCACTAGCTGCATGCATTGTTGTACATTGACGGCTTTTTGGGGATAATTGCTATACAGACTTATCCGTTGCACTTGTTAGTAGCCGTTTTCCAAAAGAATTCTCGTTTCATTATTTGCCATATTTTTGCTAACGGGTAGGTTTACTGGTCAGCAGACCAGAATATTATATACTTGACTCAAACGTATTAGGTTAGCTATGACATTTTTCTACTTCGAGAGCACGAAGTTCACAACACGAGGTTCGTGGGAAAGAAAAACGGTCATTTTTATAGACCATATGAGAAGAAGTGAGTCGCATGTGCGGTAATTTCCTATGACCCTTGTCAAAGCGATTACGAATTCCTTGCCATATTTAGCATCGATTTAATCTTCAAGCTGAGTTGGCAGGCTGCGTTACCGTCCGAGCGCTGCTCACGCGACGGCGCGCCTCTCACACCTGCAGAGATGAGGTCAAAATAGTTGAGGTTTGATAGTCTCAGGCTTTTTGGTATCTGCTTTGTTTTTAAGCTGAATTTTTGGAAACGAATGCCCTCGATTCCAGCGAAGATCTGGCTGTGTAGGTCGAAGAAACTGAATAAATTCCTAGCTACTATAGAAGCTTCCGGCAACGTTAGAAGAGCGCATCCAAGTGTTTGGTAATAAGAGGGGCTTCCAAGTGTTTGGTTGCAAGCAGGCACAGAATTTGTCTCTGGTTAACCGACTCTTCTAATTTTTTTCGCTTGATAATTTCTGCTTATGGTTTCCCTTCTTTGTGTACTTGTTAGTAGAATTTCTTGGACTCAGTGACTTGTAATAGGTCATCTTGTCCTAGTAGTCAGAGCGCTCGCTTTTCGGCTAGAAGGCATGCGTTCGGTCTCATCATTGCGAACTCGGTGTTTCTTATCGTTGGGAAGTACTAAAACATGTGCCTCATAAATGTGATTCCCCACTAAATGGTGCCTTCCTCCTTCCTCCCCTTGGAACGCCTTTGCTGAGGATAGGGAGGCTTGAACCAGCATCTTATCTCATCTAATCTTTTTATATTTAAATACGATTTATATTGTTATATTTTAGCTGAGACATTCTTAGAATATCTATTATCAAACTACAACAGAGCTTTCAGGAAATCTTAGGTGAAGAACATGACGTTAATAAGACTATCGCCTGTACTCGGTGTTTCTTGCTCTTTCTCCGCCACTTGCTGAGCTCATTTGTCGATTGCTGGATGAATTTCAGGATTGTATTCAACAATCTGCAGCTCACCCTCACGTCACTTTCCGTGCAGTCATTGAGAGTCATTTCGCAGCTTCACAGGAGGGACCCCCATAGAGCGGGTATACCCTCCGCGGGAGGCAAAAGGCCCCTCCTTTTGAAGAGTTTGTCTGTCTTTTTACTTCATTGTGCCTGGTTTCCCGTTACCTCAATGGAGGCTTTTTCCTTCAGCCAATGAAGGTCTCAATTAGACAGACGGTCCTCAGGAGGCAGGTAGAGAGGAGCCTCCGATATTAACTGCATGGAAGCGCCTCCATTACCGACTATCTGAGCGCCTGTTAGCCTGTGCTATTTTCAGACAACTGAACGCTTCTCTTTCTGCTTTCGTTGAACCGAGATGGCGTTGAGATAAGTTAAAATTCAGTTTCTTGGAAATATCCACTTATAGTCTCATTCACGGAGCCAAAAATTTGAATTAGGTTACACATTTGGTTTTATTTTGGTGACGACGCTGCCGAAAGGTTACAATCGACCCTCCAGTTCTCAACATCTTAGGCGAACCTCAGCTCATACAGATAAAAATTAGCCCATGGTTAAAACAAATCGTAACTTGAAGCAAGCGTCGGGTGGGTTGAATGACTTGGTCTAATTTTTTTTCCGTATAAGTTATGGTTCGCATGATGTAATGTTTCTCTTTCACTGTTTCTCTTTTTCGATGATCGATCGCACTTCTGCTGAAAGCGAACAACGAGCTCACTGTCGGAAGAGTTTTTAATCTACCGTGGAGTTCGCGGTATTTGTGCGGTTGATGATGCTTATCGATTTTACATGTAGGATTCCACACGACACCTATATATGTTTGGTATTTGGACTGCCTGGCCTTCGTCACAGCATGTGGACGTTGGTACCTTCTGATACTTCCAACTGAGGTCCTAGCTCTGCATTCTAACTTTGATGTCCTCAGTTCAAGCTCTGAGGTTCAATCTTTCCTATTGAAATAACGCTTTTATGATTTGCACGGGGATTCGCAGGTTTAGATATTTTTGCACTCACGAAGTATGACTCTCGACTGTGAGGAGTAAGTTGAGCATGAGGCCATTTTTGGATTGTGAAATCAAAACATGAACCAAAAAACTGACCCCTCAGGGGGATACAGGTATTGTATGTATGGGAATTAGCGCTCCCAGGGGGACTATGTGAGGGCCTGAGCTAAAGGTTAGGTAGGCTTCCTTTTGTTGAAATAGAATAGGTTTTTGTTTTGTTACGGACCATCTTTTTTCGGTTCACTGCTGTCCTGTTTTTCAGCACCTACTAGTTTCTTCTTCAACTTTTTCTTGTTTCATGAACTTCTTTCTTAGCTTCCCGTTTCTGTGCACCTTGAGCATAGATTCCGCGTTCCCTCAACTCCATACTAAATGGTGCCTTCCTCCTTCCTCTCTTAGAACATCTTTGTCGTGCAATTAAGGGAGGCTAAAACTATCTTATATAATAATAATAACCAAAAAACTGAAGTTGAAGTATTAGATAAAACGAAAAGTTTATTTCCATCGTGTCATGACAGAGATATACCTACACTAATGGTACACACTTTGACAAAAGATAAAAAAACTTAAAACGAACGCCTTTCTCACAAATATTAGACGACTGCGGAGCCAATCGCCCGAAAAAATCTCAGCGATTTCACCCTAATGGTCCGATCCTTCTACATTGACGAACCGTACGAAACTCCTACCTTTTGAAGCGTTACGTGCACGAGATCACGGCAGAGACGACGACAAAAATAGCATGGCAGGACTGGCAGCTGCCGATGCTGGAGCGTGAGAATTTGTAGCCATTTTATTTCGTTGGTTGGAGGCGCTGCCGAGGGACCGTGGCGAGTCTGGTAAAAACGGGAGCGTTGTGTGAGAGGGAAAAATTTCCTATTGATCAGTGACCAACAAGCGTCTCATCTGGGCGGAGCGGGCAGTCCTTAATGATTATAAAAGTTATTTCACATTAATTGCATGCTCGAGTCACTGCGATAATATTTAGATTTAGAGGCTGGTGTCATAAACACGACTAAAAGCTCTTATCTAATAAATCGCGTAAGCAATAAGAAGCTTTAATCACCCAAACTGATCCGGTACGCCGGTTTTACTAGATCGTTAACTCATAACCGGTATGATTTCGTTTCATATCCTCTTGTAACCCATTATATTGTTTAAATTCATGGAACTGTAGAGCGTTTGCGCCCCTGTCTTGGAACAATGACAATTTAGGCTTATGCTTTTGGTACACCGTTGCTTAAAAACAGCGCACTTCATAACTTTTTGTATGATGAACCCGCGGATATAACATTCGTCCACATCAGAATTCGTTGTTTATCTTCCTAACTCACCTTCTTCCTTCTATGATGGTGGCTGTTCTCTCAGCTCGGTTGACTTCCTCTTCTCAACTGGACCACTTACCTTTACGTTATTCCCCAGACACTTCAGATGACCCTCTCGTAGCACATCTTCTCTCTCCTTGAGTTTGAACTCCAAGTTAAGTTCCCGTTATTGCTTGCTTGCCCACCTCAGGAGCTACAGCTGTTGAATCCAAGGGAATTACCTCTCCCAGGGGGAATATGTGAGGTGCCAAGCTGTAGGTCAGGCAGGCCTTACTTTCCTCAAAGTAGAAAAAGGTTTTGTTTGTGATACGGACCATTTTTTCAGTTCGCTGCTGTCCTGTTTGTCAGCATTTATTACTTTCATCTTCAACTTATATCTTGTTTCATGATCTTCTTTCTCGACACACTGTTTCTATGCGCGTTGTGCGTAGATTCCGCGTTCCTCAACCCTATACTGAATGGTGTCCTTTTCCTTCCTCTTTCGAACGCCTTTGTTGTGGTTAAAGCGGTTTTAACTAACATCTAATGTTATCTTCAAGCTGCTTGCTGAACTCGGACTTTCTTTTCCGTTGAGCCCATCGCTTTGTTGAGCCCCGTTGAGTCTCTGTTGAGGTCACGTTCTCTTCCATTGAGCTCAAGCCCCATCCCATCTATTTTAGCCCCATCCTCCCCATTGAGCTCTCATCCTCCCCTTTAAGCCCCCCACTGAGCCCCCATCCTCCCCCTTTAGCCCCCACTGAGCCCCCATCCTTCCCATTTAGCCCCCCACTGAGCCCCCATCCTTCCCACTTAGCCCCCCCACTGAGCCCCTCACTGAGCCCCTATTCTCTCCATTGAGCCCCCCACTGAGCCTCCATCCCCCCACTGAGCCCCCATCCCCCCACTGAGCCCCCATCCCCCCACTGAGCCCCCATCCCCCCACTGAGCCCCCATCCCCCCACTGAGCCCCCATCCCCCCACTGAGCCCCCATCCCCCCACTGAGCCCCCAGCCCCCCACTGAGCCCCCAGCCCCCCACTGAGCCCCCAGCCCCCCACTGAGCCCCCAGCCCCCCACTGAGCCCCCATCCCCCCACTGAGCCCCCATCCCACCACTGAGCCCCCATCCCACCACTGAGTCCCCATCCCCCCACTGAGCCCCGTTGGCCCCTAATGGCTGACCAAGCCAAACGACCGCCTGACCGCCATCCGACCAACATGACAGACTGCCACATCGCGTGACCTCAGGAGTTGTCTCCCCTCACCGGCCGAGCTTCCAAGAAAATGTTCCTTCTCGTCTTTTCGAGATGAATTAAATACCCATAAAATAGTTATCAACTTTTGTAATCTTGGCAAGTGTGTGATTATTATAAATTTGGTGTCCTCAAAGCATAGATAGGATATTTTTTGCTGTCGCCAGTAACTAGAAGTGCTTTCTCCCCAATCGTCTGAGCTGATCGATTCAAATTCTTGGAATCAATAAACACGATATAACATCGTTTGCGAATGAAGAATAAGGCACTTTCACTGATGCGCAGCTGTTTCACATTCAAACTGTGCGGGTAAAACCAACAGCGTGTAGTCAATCATATTGTTAAGAACAACATTCATGACACTCATATGAGTCTTTCACTCAGTAGATAGTAGAGTGTGAGAAGTATTCTGAGAGTGATGAAGTCATGAGTGATGACGAACACCGTTAACTGAACGCAGATGCGTTCTCCTTGCTGGAACTTATGATGGGGCTGCTAAAACATTGACTTGGAAAACATGCTCGAGACTTTTTTTACTTTCTAGTTCTTAGGAATGTCTGTTCATGACTACTGACGTGTTTCTTATAGCAAAAACTAACGCCTAAAATAGAATGTTGGTTTTTTATTTGCGCGTATGATAGGGTCATCTTAAAAGGAAGTTTCTCTTTTCGTCAAAGGAGACTTTATTTGTTTAGAAACAGTTGATCCCCTCATGAATGCGAGTGTTGCGATCTAATTTAAATTCTAATGTTTATCAGCAACAAAAAAGAATGGTTGTTCTTGCTTTTTGCGGCCCTGAATGCTGCGTTACAGGTTCTATGAACTCTGGGATGTCTGGTCCAGGCCCTGAGATGTCGGCATCACCACACATTGAGTGATTCGTTGTTAACCTTCCTATACTTATTGTCGGAAATATTTTCTGCAATTGTACGATAACGATGCGCATGTTTATGATACTTGCACTCAACATTTCTCCTGAAATTTGAACTTTTTTAATCCTAACTTCAACTAGTTTGTCATCACTTTTAAAATTACTTTCTGTCCTCTGTTTGGTTTTCCCTTCATCCTGTAATTATATTACACGTGCCAAATAATTGTGCATACTAGAGAAGCTCTTTTATTTTTTCCCAATATATTTCTTTTTGAGTGGATAAATTTGAGAACTCTCCGAAAAGATCATACAAGTTTTGACAGATTCTTCAGATTAACACGTCACCCGATTGACTGTCACTTAGATGGATTAACAAAAGGCTCCCGAATCTTCAAGACAAGTTTCATGAGGTGCCTATAGCGCGAGCGTGTTTTTGACACTCCCTCTGTCACTTTATAATGGCTCAATAATACCACTCTAGTATTATTGAACTTTACGATGTGTTCGTTCACTTGGGAGGTGAGTAGCCTTTGTTTGTTTGCTGATGTGCTCTGAACGTGCGCTTTTCTTTAAAATCCATACACTTTCTTCCCTTGACACCTGCTTTGAAACGCGCCCACTTCTGAAGTGTCAGGAGACAGTCCCGAGTGTTTCTTTAGTTCTCGCGACCAACATTTAGAAGCAGCGTTTTCATACTTGGTTTCAACGAAAATGCCTTCGATTGAATACATTAAAAAGGAGAGTTTCAAGTGAATGTAGACGTGTGTCGAGACGAGAGAATGCATGCGCGAATGAGCATTTGTAATGAGCCATGACCATTAATGGGAAATGATTTACCTTTTGCCATAGGTGACGCTTTAGTAAAAAAAATTTGAGTAGGTGTATGGCGAAAATTCTTTTACGCTGCAAAACTAGGTGAAATGGTTAGACATTGATAAAAGGAAATCATAGAAAATACATTTGAAAGGGAATACCATTTTACTTTTAGCTCATGAAATGGATTTGATAGTTTTCTGAAACAAATATTCAACATTAGCTTCCGTATTCAACACTTGTGCGGTGAACAAATTTAAACTTTGCGTACCTGCAGAAAACTATCATCATCCGGTTTAACCGTTCGTCATACCTTCAATTCCTTATTGTATTTCCATTTAGTCGTTCTAACGGCCGCTGCAAAATGCTTGTACTAGTGTAGGCTTGGAGCAAACAATTTGAACGCATTGCGTCGTGACCAGACAATGTGTTGACAGAGGCATCGCGGCGCTTGCACCTATCCAAATAAACTTTCTATTGCGTTCACATCTCAATTTTCTGAGCTCTTTTAGAAACGGTGCTCTTTGCTTCGTAATGTAAACAACTCGCTATTGTCGAGGCAACAGCCCATAGATTTCGCTTCGTTCCCTCAATTATGAAGTTCTCATCGCGCAGGTCGCCCATTATTTGGGTCTGTTTGTGCACCTCAATGCGCCTTGCCACAACCGTGCGGCTAGCCATGTCCGTGCGCCTTGCCATGTCCGTGCGCCTTGCCATGTCCGTGCGCCTTGCCATGTCCGTGCGCCTTGCCATGCCCGTGCGCCTTGCCATGCCCGTGCGCCTTGCCATGCCCGTGCGCCTTGCCATGCCCGTGCGCCTTGCCACCAGTCCAACGTGAAACTTGCTCCCTAGTGAGGCTGTTGCGTGTGAATTCTAGGCTTCATTTTCATACAAATTAGAAAGTGACACAGGTAAAATTTAATCTCTGGTTCGTTGTCCTTTTCCGGAATTCATTTTTCGTAGGCTTTAAATTTGAACGCAAATGAATGAATGAACGCAAATGGATGAATGAAAATTTGAACGCAAATTATTCAACAAAGCGTATAATTATTTTTCGTAATATTTTGCTGATATTGATCAACGCTCTTGAATTTATACTCAAATGTTTTCCGGTAAGAACAGGCAAATTTTTATTTACGTGGATTTCGGAACTTATTTATTGTTAACTTCTGCCAATGTTGGGATATATTCGGCTTTTGCATCTTACTTTGATGAACGATGAGCAATATTCGAATTTCAATTTGTATTTTTCAAAATGGAACAATGATACTTTGATGAACTCTTGTTCTCTGTTCAAACATTAAGCACACGTGTCGGTGTCGTTATTTTTGTTATTAGAACCAAACATTGCTTGAAATCGTCAAGGAAAGTTGTGAGCAATAGTTCTGTGTATTGATGAAAGATGTGGGGGGGAAAATTGGAGATTGACCTCCGTTTTTTATTTCAATTGAATGAGGCAAGAACGATTACTGGAACATTGAAATGACTTTTCCCAATCTTTGACGAGTTATCTAAATAATACGAGGATGACGTAAGCGACAAGGAGAAAAGTCGAAAGTTCTTCATTTCTTTCGACGGTAAAATTGGAAAACCGCCCCCCGTAAACTTCCTGCGTCATCAAAACCGGATAAAGTTTTGCGTCCCCGCGGACCTGAAGCTAAAAGCCTTTCTTTCGCCGACGTTGCGTTCAGGTCTTGAGAGTTCGCGTGACGAGCGTCGTATCGATCAAGGAAGACATCGTCATCCAGCTAAAACATATTTAGGTCTCGGCTGCGCTTGATCTTTTCCCAAGAGTACTGCGAATGTTTTTTGTTGCACTTATGTCTCGGTAAAATGAAAAGATTTTTGCCAAATTATGCATTTTATTGTAGTTTTCTAATGTTTTGTTCAAAGATAATGAGGTAGTTTATTTTTCATCAAGTTTTTAGATTGCACTTGTATTATTTTATTAAATGAAATGAGTTCATTGCTGTGTATGATTTTTAAATGTGTACTGAACAGGAGGAAGTGAACTGAATTGAATTGAAAAGTTTTAAATAACAGAAGATGAAACTGCAGTTACTGTATTATCATTTTAGATGTGGAGTAGTTTAAGATGAATTCTTTGATGGATCTCCTCCGTAGTAACTGAATGAAGTACATTTCGCGATTCATGCTAATAAGTACTAGATGAAAAAAAGAAAATTACAGTACAGAATGCGTTCTCACTCGCAATTATGTAACTATCTTTTAGACCAGAACTGATTAGTGGTTGAAAAGATGTCAACTGTGACCAGGGCGCTCGAGTTAAGTGATGCTCTATTTGGATTACAATATTTCAATTTTGAGTAAAAATTTCACGAATTTTAAAATTTTATTTGAATTTACGTGGTAAATATATCTCATCCTCATTATGATTGTAATGAAACTTAATCATACAGTCACAGAAAATGACAGCTTGTGCGTATTCGTCGTGTGTAATTTTTTTATTTGCCAGCAAATGGCCGATGATGAAGCAAATATTCTTACACCTTAACCTTGAGGCTTGAACTGATAAATCTAAGGATAAAGAGGATAAATTAAACTGGTACATATTTAAGGCAAATAGTACAATAATGTGTAAAATAATTTTTTACAATTCGGACAGTCGAATAATACTTTCCAGTGTTTCACCCATGCATTTTTAAAACGCAGATGTGATGTCATGTATTATTCCAAGTTTCTAACGGAATTAATTTCAAATTCATGAATGACAAAGCTCCTGAAAAATATTCTCTCTATTCTATTTTTCCAATACTTCGAAGTTTTCATTCTCATGTTCTTATGTATTCTAGTTTTAGATTTTTTTATACGCTCATGGTTTATAATTCTGCATGTTCAAAATCATTAATAACACGTGTGAAAAACTGAACGATTTTTCTCCACGCCCTAAGACTCGAGTTCCAAATGCTGATAAACGAGACAAACAAACGAAACTCGAAGACTCGTTTGAAAGACGAGATTTTGATGTCTCCCCAGATCTTCCATTTGAAATTCTCCTTTTCAGTCCAGCAACAAAAGCAAAAAAAGGCCACTCATCTCTTATTTTCGCCTTCGTTTTCTAGTGTGTGGTTGTCACTAGGTAAAAAATGTTACTGCTCTTTACAAAGGCTTCATGTGTTAGAAGGTGTCAACTTTGTTTTTCAAAACAGCGTTCATTGAAGCAAAAAGCAACTCGGGAGTCGGGGACACGAGTTGAACAAAGTTGGTGATTTCAGTTTATTTAATTACTTTCTTTGTATCATTTCGCAGTTAAAAATTTGTTTTCTTCATTCCAGATCCCATGGCTTATCATGGTCCATTTGTGACCCAGTCGCAGAGTCTGGGCAACAGCATGGCCTGGCGCACCATGACCAATGCTGGACTGCAAATGGGCATGGCCACCCACCACCCTCACCCCATGGTCGACCCCACCTTGCATATGAGCTACCATCCCGCCTCGGAACCTCGAGATCATCTCATCAGTATGAACTCCTTCCCTTCTCTTCGAAGTGAGTGCCCAGGTAAATTTAGGTACCTGCGGTTTGTCTTGTTTGTTTTGGCCTTGTTCATTGTGTTTTATCTTGCTACATAAACCAGTTGATAAAACTTTTCCTCTCTATAATTTTAATTTATTATTACGTATGTCGCACCTTTGACTCTACTTGTATAAATGCAACCTCAGTCTGTATGGCCTGCTCTGTGAGCGTTCAATCGAGAGATAATATCATCGATGTCTCGGCTAATTCCGTCCAGGCTTCTGTTTTTCTACTTTGAAAATCGTTTTCATTCGTTTCAGTGTGTCAACTCATTAAAATCAAAATGACTTCTATTGTTTAGCTAAGATTTTTCTCAAGACTACGCAAGTTAATCCTTTTGATCAACACGATGCTCAAATTTTATCCTTGTTTGCGCTCATGCAAAATTTGTCTACTGACTGACGAATAAACGAATCGTTTATTGAGCACGAAAAAACTTTGAGAAAATTCCTAACAAGTTATACAATAGCTAAATAAAATTTTTCACTGAAATAATAATACTCACGTTCCCAATAAATTGAGCAAAGCGGTAAAGGGGTGAGCCATCGTTGAGAGACTCGCATGCTTGTCTCCAAAATTTTAAGTGTTAATTTCTCGGTCTCTTTTCTTCACATATTTCGGTGATATCAATATTGCACTTTATGAGGCTTTTTGTATTCCTGTTTTTTCCCCATTCTAGCACATTTCCCTTTTATTGAATTGTTTCCGTTTATTTTGTACCTATGATGACTTTGATCTGGAATTGCTATTTTGCTTTGTGCTTGTCGATCTAAAGTTCGCTGAGCACGCTTGTTTGCTGTAAGAACCTGCACCTGTGAACAGTTTTTCTTGCCTCTGCATTGGGTAGAGGGACAATTGATTTCAGATATAGCGATGCCTTGAAGTCTTGAGTTTGTTTTCCTAAAAACATTGTGCTAGGCATTTTGTCTTGAACTTTTTTTAAAGTGTTTGCGCTTTCTGGCATTCTTCTTTCATGGCTTCCACTAAGACAATAGGCTACGAAGACTCGTAGTTTCATATTAAGCGTTTCTGTGGTTGCACTTCGTTTATTAAGTACATTGAGTTCGAATATCATGAAGTTCAGTTTTCCAAGTGAATGAAGCCTCTTTGAGAGTTTAAACTTGAGACTTTTTTGCCTGCAAATATCCTCATTTATACATTCACTGAGCCTTCAAGAGCTCTTAAATATCAAGAAATAACGAAAATGTGATTTTCAATTCAAAAATTATGGAAGTCTTATCGATTTTCAATTAATTAGATGTGACAAACTTCACACCTAAGATTCAATTTTTTCAAATGTCTCACCCCCAGTTGTAGTTTCTAGTCGCACAATTGCGTGCACAACCAAGTGCCAAGAACTCGTTCCCTGTTCAGCCATGACATCTATAATGAGTTCGCCGAAGTGCTCAGAGGATTTAAATGCGGTTCACATTTGCAGTGTTTTTATGGCACTTGGCATGACTTCTCGCATGTTGATTGGTTTCCCCTCTCATGCATTCTTGTGATCTTTTGGGTACTTATATCCTGTTTGCATTTGTTTTTGTTTCAGCCGAAGACCCTAACTTGATGAGTCATAATCAATCTCCACAAAACCACTTGAACAATCATAGTGAAGCTGCCGCTGCAGGGAATTTATATAATTATTGGCATCATCAGCAACAGCAGCAGCAACATCAGCAGACTTTTCACCACATGGAAGGGGCGCACCGTCACCAAATGCTATACAATGCCGCAGCTAATGCAGTTATGGCTAAATGTATGTTGAGTATGTGTCGTGCGAAGCCTACAGTTGTGTGGCCGGGGTGCGCTGCTGAGTAACTCGTGTGGTCGTGTCCACATGTCGTGGCATTTCATGATCAGTGTGTTTTGTGTTTGACATTTTATGAGTATCAGGTGTTTGACATTACGTATTCAGTGTGTTTGGTGTTTGAAGTTTATATTGAAAGTGTTAGCGGCTTAGAATTTCATAGTCAGTGTATCACGTGTTTTAAATTTCACATCCAGAGTGTCAGGTTTTGGAATTTCATAATCAGTGTGTTTTGTGTTTGACATTACATATTTAGTGTGTCTGGTGTTTGAAATTTCATATTGAAAGTGTTAGGGGCTTGGAATTTCATAGTCAGTGTGTCAGTTGTTTGAAATTTCATATTTAGTGTCGGGTACGTATTTCATATTAGGTGTGTTTGGTGCTTGGTGTGTTTAGTAAGTCATGTGTTCGAACTCATATGTGTGTGCCGAGTGATTGGCCTTCAGTTGAGTGTGTCAGGTGTTTAGGCTCATGTTGAGTATGTCGGGTGTTTAGGCTCATGTTGAGTATGTCGGGTGTTTGGGCTCATGTTGAGTATGCCGAGTGTTTGGGCTCACGTTGAGTATGTCGGGTGTTTGGGCTCACGTTGAGTATGTCGGGTGTTTGGGCTCACGTTGAGTATGTCGGGTGTTTGGGCTCACGTTGAGTATGTCGGGTGTTTGGGCTCATGTTGAGTATGTCGGGTGTTTGGGCTCATGTTGAGTATGTCGGGTGTTTTGGCTCATGTTGAGTATGTCGGGTGTTGTGATTTGTGTTGAGTAAGTCATGTGTTGTGACATTTCCTATTCAGCGTGTCAGATGTCCATACTTTTTGTCAAGTGCCGCTATTTTGAGTGTTTTAGAAGCTGAGGTGGCTGATCCTCGGTTTATATGAAAATGGAGGCGAATAATTAATTTCCAAGGCTGCGTTGTATTCAGCAGCGTATTCCTCCTCATAGTCTAATATATTTTTTAGGCAAATGTATGGCTTCGGATTATGATTTGCAATATTTTTTTCTCCCACTCGTGTTTTCTTTTCTAACCAAAATATCGCATGTGCTTTTCATAGCATGTTTTATTGCTTCCCTAAGTATAGACGCTTCAGTCTTTACTAAAAACTTATCATTTATAATTCTTAATCAGTACTGTACGTAAATTAGTACTAATAATAAATAGATGCTTATCAGTATTCTTTGCTAGTTAATAATAACATATATATACACATAAATTGATGTTTCTTGATGGTTCATTTAATCGCTGCTTGTTTTGTATAGTTATTAGTTATTATATAATTTCAGTGTATGTTAGAGATTTTGGCAAGATCTTTTTCCTCCTAGATTTATGCTAGGGGGAAATGAGGCTCAATTTATGAAGACTTTTCATCTTTTTTAATACTCATGCTTTTATAAAAGACACTAAAAAGTAAACCAAACTCGATAACTATTGTATGAAGGCTAAAGCTTAGGCGTTATTTATTCTACAAATCAGTAGAAAATTAAGTTGATGGCCTCGTTTGCATTGAAATGTGAAATGTTAAGTCATACGTTAAACAACACTTGGTTTCATCCTTGAGAGCTCATTTTTCTGGGAATTTTTTCTAATTTATTTTGCACCCTCCAAAATTGTAATTTTTGTGAGATATCCTAGGGTGATAAATCATAGAAAATTTAGTGTTTATTAAGTTGACTTGAGACTTTGAAGGGCTTAAAAATATTCAGACCTTATCTTTAGAATTTAGATTTGGGATTAACCAAGTTCCAACTCGTATAGGCTAAATAATTTATTCTAAATTCTTCCACACGGAAAGTTAAATTTGTAACTTACAAATTGTTGTGGCTTAATTTGAAATTGAGTCTATCGATACACACGTTAAGCAATGCCCTAATACACACAGATTAAATAAAATCACTGAAAACAAGAAAATAATTCTTATATTGACACTCTTAAAGCCTTCCCTCAAAACAGCGTCCCAGCCTCAACTGTTTCAAGTCGCACTTCAGTCAACATTCCAACCAGAGTTAGCACTTTTCCAATGTTCGATGATACGAATGCATACTTTTATTTAGACTTCGATTTAACATGTTTCTTTATCGTTGCGCCCACAGTGCCCCCTCAGCCTGGCCGGAAACAGCGCCGGGAGCGTACGACGTTTACCAGAGCGCAGCTCGACGTACTCGAGACGCTGTTCGGCAAGACGCGCTACCCGGACATCTTCATGAGGGAGGAGGTCGCTATCAAGATTAACCTGCCTGAGAGCAGAGTTCAGGTGAGCTCCCTTTTGCTGTAAAAACTTTAATTATCTTGTGAAATTGTCAGAATAATTTGAAGACTAAAGCATAACTCTCTCATGGGTGTAAAATAGACGATAAGTTTAAGTTAGTTTGGTTTTTCAAAGCAGGTGTTAAGATACCACAGCTTCCAAGACTTCAATCTTTCGTGCTTATTTTCCTTCTTTTCGTTTTCTTGCCTATATTTCTTACCCCTTGCTGTTTATATGTACAGGGTATCTTGTATGGGAATACACCTTCTGCATAAATTCCGTTTTCTACAGTTCATACTAGATGATTCCTTCTCTTCGCTCTTTGAGATCGTCTTTGGTGTGGCTAGGGAGTCTTATACTGACGAATATTATATCTGAAACAAGGGAAAAATTCCTGTGGCACTGGTTGTTCAGTTCTTAGGGAAGAATGTGCATGAGTTTTGCGACACAATTTTGTTTAACCAGTTCAGATTAATTCTAGTGAGCTTCTTTTAATATGTCTCAGGAATTTAACGTTTACGATCACACGACAGGAAAACACGAAAAAATTGGGTGATCACATGTTACAGATAAAAATGTAATTCAACATTGAATATTTCCCTTAAGCACATTCGTGCTTAGTATTAAATAAATTTAAGCTGAAAAATTCCAAAAATTGGAAAAATCAATTACGTTGATGATCAAGGAAAACCTGCATACGAGATCGGGGTCCGGTTCTTTGGTTCATGATCAAATTGTCTGCCCCTCAATCAGGCAAATCAAGCATCTATTGGTCGTAAACAGAGCGGAGATTCTTCAAATCTTGACTGCGCATTAAACAGCGCTTGTTCGCCGTGTTCCTAACGGCCCGCTTCAGGACACGCTTTGATCTTTGCTCAGCCGCGTAATGTAGTTTTGTTGCCGAACTTTGATGTGGTCTCGCTTGCGTCAGCCCCTCTAATTACACAAGAACCTCGACGCACATTTTGCTCCCTGGACCCTGGCTCTCAAGCTGGGGTCCGAGCGAGACGTGGGTGTCTGGGGTGTAATTTGGACACGGAGCCTGGTCTGAGACATGAGATACTGAAGTTAAATTTGGCATTCACAAGTGATAGTGTTAACGTACTTTGATCGTGTGTGTTTCGGCAAAATAGATTAAAAGTGAAACGTTATTTTCTTGAATACTTTTCTTTAAATTCATGATGTTCATTGTTTTAAGCGGAAAATATAAATTATTTCATTATTTTCCGCCTGAAACTAATATTTTTAATATTATTCACGCAATTCAAAAATGCATTGATATTCCAATCAGTACTGACATCGGTATTCACGACAAATAAACATTTTTTATTTACATTAGAACCAGAATGCTCTCTTTGAGCAAGAATTCAAACTCAGATGGTGACTATCCACCATTCCATCCATATATGATTTAATCATGAAGCACACACGAGTGTGTGATACTGAAAAGTCGCCACTGCGCGACCGATAATTTAAGCTTAAGAAAAAATTGAGGGTTTCCCTTAACTTACGACGTGAGAAAATCTCTTAGCAAAACAAGAGGTTGTTGTAGAGAGCTGGGGGACTCCAGCCATGGAGGTGGGCAGGGTGGGGTCATATAAAAGAAGGATCTGTTGTAAATTTTGGATGGGTAAAAATTTTTGAGCGAAAAATGCTAATTTAAAAGTATTCAATTTTACTTACCTGGATTTTTAGTTTGATTTCACATCATTTGACTAGCGCGTTTTTAATTTTGTATCGACGCATTGGGCTTAATAACAATCGGACATAAATCTCGTGATAATACATAACGAGGTTGCAAGGGTGAGCGTGGCACGATGAACAGTTGTGAAGCACAAGCGTGTTGCGTGGAGTGTTGCACAGTTGTGGTACACTCTCTGTTGCAGAGTCGTGTTGCACTGGTCTATCACAAAGTTTGAAATACAGAAAAATGAAAACTATTGGCTAGAAGCGGGTGCTAAGTATTTACGGAGTAGTTTTCTGTATTGAACGATTTTAGATCGAGTACTTTTTGGAAGAACTGAAGAGTTTGTTTTAAAATTGTAATCACAACAACAAATCGTCAGGAGGTGCTATAGAACTTCTCGCGTGATAACGTGGCCTGTTTTTGGTGTTCAAGTTCACAACAGGTAGATGCAAGTCATAAGACTTCGTTTATCAGAACACTGATTGAGGTAAAAATAAAAATGGTTACGATGACTAAAACCGCATCTTAGTTAGGCAAGTATTTTTTACAAAGTTGTCAATTACCAAACTAAGTTGCTCGATATTTCTAACCTTGTTGCTGTTATCCCTCTTCTCCCCGACATGTAGACTTCCAGTTCCCCAAAGCTTTTTCTCAGTGCTCTTAAAAGCTCTCACAGCTGCCCCTCCAAAAGCCTCATTCGTGCACCAATCGGGCGCGTTTCTCACCCTTCACTAATACACTCGTTTGCCCCTTGAAATTTGCACCAACCTCCCCTATAGAAAAATCCAATCGATATATTGGTAGCTTAAGTAACATCTGCGACTGCTCATGGTGTTGCGAGCTCTGAGGGCAGCATGTGTTTTGGAGACCGCTGCTGCCTGTGGTGGCTGAGGCTACTCTGGTAGTAATCAGGCTTTGCTTTGGTAGTAGTCTGGGTTTGGCCTGGTAGTGTGCTGCTACTTATTTGGTAGTTTTGTGGGCTTACTTTAGATGTAATTTGATATTGCCTTGGTAGTATTCTGGGTTTTGTCGGGTAGCTTTCTGCTGCTACTCTGGTAGCACTGTAGGGCTACTCTATGCACGCCTTCTGGGGCTACTCTATTTCGATTTTGCAATTCTGAGATGCCTGTAGCGGGGTTCTTGGCTGCTCTGGTAGTATCCTGCAGCCACTCGGGAAGTATTCAAGGCAACACGTGTAGCACAAGCCGTGGGCCGATCGAGCGTCAGCTGGACAAGTATCAACCAGATGAGGGTGCACCGTAACTGCTACTTCCAAGAAGAGGGGTAGACGAATACAATTTCGATTGCTACCTTAAAATTCGCTTTTATGAAATAGGAAAGCCTTCAGTTCTGTGACTTGTTTCTTTACATTTCTTTCACGATATTTTTCATAAGTCTTATAGTTTATTATAGATCGATCCACGGAACAATATTATTTTTATTCTTCAAAAATCCTTCACGTCGACACTATCTATTTAGATAATTTTCATGGCTGATCTTGCGTTTCTTTTTTGCTCATGATTACTGCTCGTATATTATTATGCACACGTACGCGTGTGAGAGCACCAAAAGGTGCTTCCAAATTACTGAGCAGACGAAGTTTTTTTAGTATGCTAAGTTATTTATGTCGACTCGTTATTTTCAGCATCGCCGGTTATTATTGCAGAATTGCGTCCTTGTTAGTGAACGTTGGGGTTTTGTTGACTTCTTAGCTACGTCACAACGTATTGTTTTCTCACTCGTATTTTTAAAGTTTCCCAAACATTCTTCGAACTAACCCAGAGTACATTTTTTTCTTAAAATAACCCAGTTATTTAACTGACCTAATAAGATCTATTGACCTGGGTTTAACCACTAAAGATCCTCATATCAGGATATTAAAAATTATTTTCTGACATTTTTTCATAGCACGAACAATTTTTTCATAGCACGACGAATTTGTATTTCGCATACGCGTGAGGAACTTGAAGTGCGTACGCGGTCAAATAATCTCTAGGCGCTAATGAACTTGGTAATTGAAAGACGATAAGAAAGTTTTTCACCAAGAGTCTGAAAATGACATTGAATCATTAATTTGTTCAAATTAATATGACATCCTGCGGTCAGTGCAACATTCCCGCTGCTCCATGTTGTCGCTTTATTGCATTGATTTAAATTATTGTTTCGTATCGAACAGCTCATTTCTGCAGTAATCAAGATCTTTTATTTCATGAGCCCATGTTCCGTAAAATGTTAAGCAGGGTTTCAAAATTAATGTATCTGATTTCGTCTCCAACAGTTCATCTCTACAGTAATCAAAATCTTTCAACGAAATCTTTCATTTTATAGGTCCATGTTCCGTGAAATGATAAGCTTGGTTTCAAAATGAATGCATATGAATTGCGCAATTCTTTGGTAACTTTTGCCGTGACTATAGTTTGTCTGGCAAATATTTTACGCAATTGAGTTTTAATACATTTCAATAATTGCGTGTCCCATTTTTTCTCTTGCAAAGTATTTTCATCGTGACCGATGCGCGTGACTGCAAACTTTGACCTCCCAAATGCTGTTGTTAAATTGTTTTCTTTTTATTAGTCTAGATGCGCTTCTCTCCCTTAATTATTAACATGAACATGTCGGAGTTCTGTCATATTGCGTCAGCTGAAACATTCTGAACAATTTTGACCCGAATGTGTTTTGTGGAACCCAATTCTAATTCAATAATATCAATTTTATTCTGTATACTTCCATGGTTTTCCTTAAAATTCAGATCCAGGCTCGGCGAACCTTTTTGATTTCGGGAATTGAGAAATTTGGCTCTTATATATTCATAAAACCTCCTGTCTTCCAATTAAATAGGGTTCCAGTTTTATTTTCTTCACCGTACGGTACAAGAATGAACAAATTTATATATTTTTCGGACTCTTGTTCACCATGAGGCGCCATTTTTAGATAATCCCAAATTTCTGAGCTCGCATAGAAACTCTCCAATTGGACGCACCCATTGTAGGCACAGGGTACAGCTATTTTAAAATAGGGGCCCTTAGGTGTATTCTTATTCCATTTACTGGAAGCGGCCTAGTTCACGTGAATCATCATTTTCCAACTTCACTGCTTCCATTATTCAGCCTTGTGAACACAGGTTTCCATTGTGCACTGTACTGTATTTTTTCTTTTGAAAAATTCGAAGGCAGTTTAATTAAGGCTCGCAAAAATTGACTCTCTAAAAACGTTCTACTCTGTTGCGCTTTATTAAAAAATGGCGCGACTCAGTGCCAATAATATTTTTACTTTAAAAACTCAAATGAAAATTGGTATCAGAATTTTCCATTCCTTTACATTAGCTCGTCATGTTAAAACCGAGATGAAAATACCGTTGATTAATTTTCATGATATATAATGATTATCTTTTATTTAGGAACATTAGTTGTCCGTTAAAGATCCCTAAATTTCAATTAAATGAAACTCTTCTAATGGTCTTGTAATTTATGTTACTGAAGTAATTTTCCTTTTTGAAAACGAATTGTTTCGTTGAACAAATCTTAGCGTGCATTCTAGAACTGCATCTATTACCTCCTGAACCAATGCAAGTTTGCAATTTGATATGAAAAATAATAGTTTCGTATAGTTCTTTCTAAGTTTCGATTATATCTACAAATTCTTTTTTATGCATCTTCCATTTTCTATGCAGTCAGAGTTCTAGGAGAAATGTGAGTTCTAGGCAGTCGGAGAAATAGCTCACAAAGCACAATAATTTCACAGTGTCTCAAGAGCAAACCGGATATTACATCTACGAGGAGCATTCACTGGGTATGGCGAATAATGGAGTAGAAGCGGGACCTTGTTAAGCAAAGGGAACAATTTCACGGCACCAGCGCGGGGAGTACCCTCGCTGCCTCTCGCTTACAAAGGGAACACAGGCGTGCATTGGGCACAAATTATTCGCTCGAATGCGCCTCTTTCGGTTGAGGAATACACGTTCTTACGAACAACTGAGAGTCGGTGTTACTTGGAGAGAAAACTGCGAGTTGAGTTTCCTGGATAAACTCTCCTGCTATGCGATTTGGGCATCTGAGGTTTGCAACTTCAACATCACTCTGCTTGCTGCAAATTTTCATTCCGTATTTAGCGGCAAAATACGCAAATTTATGTCTTTTTTTCTAGGAAATGAACCTTAATGTACCTGAGACAGCTGGAGTGATAACGTACATGTAGTATGCTTCAGTTACCAGTGGAGTATTTCTACTTCTTGTGCATTTGTTGATTAATAGACTCTGAATAAGGGGTTCAGTACTCGAGACCTTATTATTTCCTTGCAAACACGTGTTTCCTGCCATTGATTTATTCTCGAATGTTGGTTTTTGCTCGTAACAGTCACTGGATATTTTTTTGGTGCAGTCCGAATTTTTAATTGGACTGTCGAGAATGCGACGTAATTATTCCTGCATAGATGCTGCCACTGATAATTCTATGAAAGAGCATCGTTATTAATGACATAACGTACATTTGTCGAACAAGTCTGGAGGTGTGCACAGTCATGGAAAAGCAGTTATACCAAGGAATGAAATCCTAGCTTGGTGAATCCCTACGTGGTATGTCTCAGTCTTGTCTCCGTGTGCTATACATGCGAAATATGATTTCTGCCGTCTACACTCGGACTGAGCATTTTATTAAGCTTCAAAAAACAGCGCAAGTGTTCTCACCTCCCATCAGTGGAACGAACACTCATTTATCACCATAAAGTTGAGAAAGATAGCGCCTTAGGTCCTGGTGTCATTCAGAAAATGAGCTCCCACGTTTGCCAGCTCCATCATAGCGTTATTGGGTACAGAGGTGGAGGAAGGTTAGTCTTTCTTTTGTTCATTTAGTGACGCGGGTGCCGAGGTACCCAATAGGGAGCTTTGTCACAGTAACGATTGGTTTGGACCAACAATGGCGTTCTGGCCCCAATAACGATTTTTTGGGGCCTCAGCGTACCCTCCGATCCTGTCGTCAATGCCGGCGTCACAGCTCGCGACTGCCTCCAAATGCTACGAAAATACAGGCAAAAAGAAGACTCGTAATTGGGCAATAGTGGTGACTCCTCTCTTCAACAATGGAGAAAGCAGGCCCCGTGAAAACGAGCGACGATAATTTTAGATTAAATTCATAGTCTCGTAATTGGACAGGGTGATTAATTTCGTCAATAATGGGCAGCGGGAAACCTGTGAATGCGATAAGCGATGATAACGGTTTGCTAGATTTGCAGCTCCGTACGAATAACTCGGGGAAATTTGCCTCTTTTGTCATCACATTCGTTTGGTAATTTTTCGTGTAGCTATGGCTTGTATGGCGGATTGTCAGATATGCTTCGGGTAATTTTTTCACGAGCTGCTGAGACAATAATATCCGCTTCGCTCATGCGGGATCGCCATAGCTATTTAACTCGTTTATGGAGCCCTGAACTAACTTAAACAAGAATAATAATAAAGGAACGAGTGTGTGCTCGGATTCATACATTGGGTGTTAGAAGTTTCGCATTGTTTTTTCATGCCCCAGGAGATTTTCAATCAAGCCAATGTTTAAAATATTTATTTTCGTTCTGTGAAGAGATTGCTATTTCTGAGCAGCCAAGAGAAAAAGCCTTTGTCTTTTTAAATGTTTATGTACCTTATTGTTCTCACGGGATAAAGGATGCTATACTATGACAGTTCAGCTGAGTTCCGTTGAAGTTTTATGCGGGTAAAGTGTACAGAATCAAATTTGGATTTTTTTACGTGTTGTATTTAACTTCGATTCATTGGCAGTTGAGTTGTGATATTCATCGTCTGTCATGTGCGTACATTGTGTGACTTTCTTTTTTCTGACCCTCACGATTCTCGTCTCTTGTTCAGGTTTGGTTCAAGAACCGTCGCGCGAAGTGCCGGCAGCAGAACACAAATAACAACAACAACAGCAGTGCCAGCAGCGCCAGCTCTAGCACGACTACCATCACTACCAGCACCGCTGCCTCGAGCACAGTAGGGTCCGTTGCGTCCAGTACCAGCACCACCGACAGCACTCGGGCCGCTGCCCCGAGAGCGAAGAAAGCTGCCGTGAAGCCAACCACGCCTCCGGCAGCCACAGCCACCAACGTTACTTCTTCTGCCGTCCCCTCTTCTGCGGTCAAATCTGAGCCAAGGACACAGTCCCCTGCGGCTTACAAGCCCCCCACAACCTCACCAGCCTCAGCGCATACGCCCCCAAACACAACCCCTACCCCAACTCAACCTTATACTGGTTTTCAAGGCGCCGCCCACACTCTCTCTACAAATGTCGTTGATCCTAACGCATATTCTGCTAGCTTGTGGCAATCCCCGGCTCTACGGCCTGACATAGCTTCCCCAAACTGCATGCAGGCGGCCGCCGGCCACTACACGGGGATGCCTCCCCATCCGAAGACGCCAACTTCCTGGAATCAGTCATACGCCTCGTCTTACTACGGCAACATCGAATATCTGCACCAGGGCAATCATTTTAGCCCGAACCACATGGCGAACTTCTCGCAGATGTCCGTCGCGCATCCGAACATGAACTCTCAAATGACTGCCGCGCAGCAGTACAGAGCTCCAACCAAACAAGAGTGCATGGACTACGCTGCGACCACCGGGGAAAACTTCCACAACCTTTGAACAGCGTTATTTTAGATGCCCTAGATAAACTTTGTAATTTGTTTCTCGCTCTTACACAAATCAATCAGAATTTTTAGACAACGGTGTTTTTAATACATTCATTTGATAAACATAATTGGTTTGCTTCATTCTAAACATAGCGTTTTTTATGTGAAGATAGCTTTGCGAATTGTTAATAAGTAATGTCTTGTAATGAGACGAATATTTAATTGCGAAACGCTTCTACAACGTTTGTACATGGTTGCTCAAGATGCAACTGATGCTCATATTGCCACCCTTGTAGGTACCTGGATGTACCACGTCTCGAGAGTGCGGTATCTTTGTTGTGCCATAGTCGAGGTTGGATGGCGAAGTTACTGGTACTTAAGAGTCGGAAATATTGAATTGTTTCGTGTTCGCAACATCATGAATTGTTACCAATTATCAGCCTGATTTTTTTTTTCGAATGAAATGTCGTCTCGAGCAATTTTAGAATGCACTAAAATTTGTAGTAACCCGCTTGTACTCGGGAGTGCACTGCGTGCGAGCTACGCAAAAAGAAATAAAATTGGATTGAAATTTTAGATGAAATTTTGATTTCTTTTCTAAGCCGCGCGTTGCGAGACCATTACAAGTGGCAGAGACGCGCACCCTGAAGAGTACACTGAAAAGTTTTCAAAGTTTTATCTCATCACTTTATAATTCTACATGGAAGCTCAAATGAAAGCATTAGAAATGTGCAGCAGAAACCATAATATTGTAAATAAGTTCCTGTATATCTGTAAATTTCTTAGTTTTGAAATATTTGACAGAGATAACGATGTGATGGCGCTTCGATGTGTTGTTGGAAGGTTGTGACCAATGGTGGAATTAATTTTATGCTCTCGTAAGATGATCATTATTGGTCAAAGTGTCAAGGATGCCCGACGATTTTTTGCTATTTCGGAAGAATAATGATACTACTAATGGGAACATTTCTCAGGCTGGGGTACACTGAAGGGGACTGTCATTGCGTGCATTTTAGAGTTTCTGAACTCTTTGATGGAGCGGCAAGTTTTGGGGTCTCCATTTGCGGGTTTGGGGGTCATGTTTATTTAAATTTCATTAGAAACATGGTGCTCCTTTGAAATAATTTCAACAGCTTGACGTAGAATCGGTAGCACTTCCACAACAGTCGGTAGTGGGCTTCATTTTCCGTGTTGAATATTTTTTCTGCCCGGTGAAGTCAGTTTTGTATAAAACAGTTCCTCCGATTTTTGTGTTTTTGGTTTGTTTTCCCCCCATTTTTTAATTTCATTTCATTTCATTTAATTTCATTTTTTAATTCATTTCCATTTTTAATTTCAATATTGACCGACTTTGCATTCGGTTTTGTTTCTCCGGTATATTATTCACAATAATGTGAAAAATAATGATTGCATTCGGTTTTTGTTTTGGATACTTCCATAAGTCAATAATGTGCTTTATCTATCAAACCAGAACTCTCGTAACATTTTCGTATATCCCTGTTGTGTTTTTTTGTGTCGAGTTTCTCTGTTAAATCTACATCCTCGACCTAGAACTCTTATGACATTTGCGTATATCCCTGTTGGGATTTTTGCTAACGAGTTTCTCTGTTACATTTTCATTCTCAAACCAGAACTCACAGTTGGCGTGTATCCCTGTTTCTCCTTTGCTCGTGTGTGGGACCGTTGAATCAATCTCATCCAGCGTAAAAACGCTTTACAGCATCGTCGGACGATGCAGTTGAACCTCCGATTTCGAGTCCTAAATTTCGGGTTGTATTTACGAACTTCTCAGCCCTCGAATTTGTCTCATCAGGTTTTAAAGTATGTAAATGCATGAATATTTTGTAAAAAATTTGTAAATAGTTGCTCAAATAGGTTCTTTCCATGATCTACAGACTCAAATTCATAAGGCGACTATTCGCTTGACGTGACTTCTTCTGTGTTCTTCAATCGCTGCATTAAAGGGGATGCTTTAAATTTGTTGGTCTTTTTTTCAATTTCATATTGAGGGTATTTTTAAACTTTATACAAATTGAAATTGGTTGAATAAGTCGTGCTGGGATCTGTTTCCACTACCACTGAATATTTTCCTTACAATTGACCCTTACCATTTAATTGGAGACAGCAAAATTGTAGCAAAAAATAAGTTGGCAGCTTCAGTGAGGGTCGGTCGCCGCTGCGATTTTCATAAGGCTACGAAATGCAGCAGCGGGAAATATTTTTCACTTGTTAGATATCTCGAATTATTTTTGAATACTTTCTTTCCTATTTCTTAGTGGAATCATTTCTGCCTGCACGAATTATGTCGTTGACAGTATTTCCCTGACCACTGCACAGCTTATTTTAGCGACGTGCTCAAGCCTGAAAGCTTGGATTAACTTGAATGCTTATTCAATCTCCAAATTTAGAGGGCAGCATTTCAGGTCGATTTCAAAACGATGTTGAAACCGATTTTTGAATTGGCTGTTATGATGTTGTATCCTTGATCATATAATTATTCATGGATTTTGTGAATTCAATCTCATTTAGGTAGTGCAATATTTTAAAGTCCATTGGTATGAGTAACCATGATGGCCTTTTTTGTTTTACGACATAAGATAACAGCTTACTTTTTTTATCACTCAGGATGCTTGTTAAGTTGAATATGTTTCGACTAAAAATTAACCATGACTTCTGAATTTCATGTTTGTGAAATGAATTGGTCCAACCGGTTACTGCTCGCATTGGGAGCAATGAAACACGAGAAAGATGTGTTTTCCATGGAAGGTAGGACTCCTTGTTGTCTCGCTGCAGACATTAGCTGTTTTGCACGGCTTCTCCCACGCAGTTATAAGCGTTACGGGGAATCAAACGCGTGACGTGTAAATCGAACGAGTGAAGTACTCCACTCAGTCGTCCCCAGGCTGATGTTTAAGCCCAATCTTAGTACCAAATTGTCATGTGTGCTCTGGAGTTTTCCTTGCAGCTTCCAATTTTTTGTTGAGCCGTTCTGCACTTAGGGGTTACGAAAGGCTCGTAGCACTCGCTGAATTTGGAATTATGCGTCTTTACGCTGACCCTAAAAAAATTTGGGATTTTCCCATTGAAATTTGTTTGAGTTACAAAGTGCTCTCTAGCTCTAGACCAATGGTCATTGGCTTCAGAAATTAAATTTTAGCAGATATTCTCATGAGAAAGCATATACTTATTTGGCTAAAAAGCATGAGAAAATTGAAAAGTGTTAATTTATATTGTTTTTTCTCTGGGAGATAATGATAAGAACTTGCTCCAACAGTTCCGTTTCTTGACCATCTTGATTTTGAACTTAATGATTATTGAGATGAAAGAGCGTTTTTCACAAGGCACAGTGTGAGGTTTCTAAATTATCTGAATTCACTGTTGACGTATTTGAATTCAGAGGTGTTGCCATAGGAAAATATAAATAATTATTTCATATTCTGAGGGAATTAAAAGCTGAAAACTTTGTTTGTACAGGGCCGAGCTCACAGCTTCCATGTGGAGCCGCCTCAATCTTGTGTAAATAGTCTTAGGTGAACTATTTGTTCGTTACGAAGATTATTATGTGTACAGCTGTATATGGTTAAGGATGCTTGACAAAACTTTGTCTGTATTGAATATTTTCATCCTAACAAATTGTTAATCAAATGATCCGACGTTTTATTTGACATCTCCTTCTCATCCAGCCTGTCATGAGCGATGATTTGAGATCGCTACTTTTGGTAAGCAACGCGAATAATGGTAAACTGAATTACTGCAGTCACAATTATTTCACACAATTCAGATTTATCGAATTCTGGCCATCCTTGTATTGACTGAATTAACCTGATGTTGTTGTCTATATATATTGTATAAAAATAACGAGATTTGAGACATGGTAGGCTCTACACAACTCAGCTTATGCATTTCACTGCCCGTTTGACATCGGTTCGGCTATTTACGACGTTTTGTCAACTGCAGAGGATGACAGAAAAATAGCAAGATATAATAATGTCCACACGCACATGTTGAATGGTGAACAACCTTTGGTTTATTTTTTTGGTAACGCCAGCAGTGAGCTGATTTCATTTGTTGCTGGTCACACTCGTGCAAAACTGTCGCTTCATCCACTTCAATTGCGGCTCCTAGATTGGTCAGAAAGATCGTGACCTTGCTTTTATCTGAACACTGCTCACTCTTCGATGGGCCAAAAATTATAAGGTTAATTACTGATTTAAAACATAGCGCATGATATACATTGCATTCGAAGAGAATGGTATTATCACAACGGTTATTTCAGTTTAAAAAATTCGTTGGAAAATCTTTTTTATTCTGCCAGAAGATTACAAAAAAGGAATATTTTCTTTTCCCTGAACTTGACGGAAGAGAACCCGAGACCTAAAGCTGCGCTACTCGAGGATTAAACAAAGGCTTCAGAGAAGGACAAGAGATCCTCTACTTCTTTTCTGCCTGCAGAACTTGGTGTGAGGTTTATAAATCATGCTACATCAGTAGTACTCGGTCTCACTTATTGTGAAATAATCAGAAAGAACATTTGTAGCATGAACGTGATTCAATAATTGCGCTAACGCTGTTCTTTAATCGAATTATAATGAGTACTTCAGCAAGAAGATTAGATAATTAATAGAGCAAATAGAGCCAACACCCGAGAAGTTGTGATATGTTTGTGCTCAGAGTTCCGTCTGCTAGATCACCGAAACGAGAGGACTGGAACGCCTCTCTTCACGTCATTTGCTTCGCTGGTTCAGCAGCTACCGTCTTAATAAAACGAAACTCTAGTACAGTTGCTCAATTATTTCAGTTAATCAATTTACCATTATCTAAAAATTCTACCTTTCTGCAATACCGGGATAAGTTATTGTCTAAAATCAGTAAACCTACAGTAGACAATTTCTATCACATTTCGAGGACAAATATTGCATCATTTTTGAAACGAAAATTGGTTTCCGACCGTGAGCTATAGTTTGTTTCTCATTTCTTTATTTCATTTTAAAATACATTTTACGTGCAAAACAGTTTCAAGTAGTTTAACGCTACTTTAAATTAATGGCAGATGTGATAAGTTCATGCGTGTCTGTGAATTGCGGATATGTGGGTCAGCTTCTAAACAACAGACGAAGGTTGAGGTAGTGCGAAGACGCAAGTAAACTCGCGTCATTTATGAAGCTTATGATGAGCTAAACGTTCCTGTGTTAGCATCAAGCAAGCACAAAATGTACCAAAGTCTTAAGCACATCTTCCAGAATGATAGACATATTTTTATGAGAGTGCAAAACTCTTTCATAATTAAGAGAGATAAACTCTTTCATTAGAATAATACACTTCTATGAGAGTGCAAACACTTTTACCAGAGAGCTAATACTTTTAAGAGAGTTCTAAACATTTTTGTGAGAGTGATGAACACTTTTACCTAAATAATATACTTATACCAGAGTAGCGTGCTGAACGGCCCGTACTGAACGGTTTAATCGCAGTGGTAAACGCTCACCAGAGTGGTAAACGTTCTTAGCAGAGTTTCTAAGAGCTTTTATCACATGTAAACACTTTTACCACAATGCTAAACACTCTGAACAGAGAATCGCATTCACCAGAGTGTTGTGTACATTTAATGTAGAGTATGCATCATGCTTGTTCTGTAAATGAGAGTAGTGGAATTTCAGCGTAAAACAATTCCAATGAAAAAAAAAAGAAACAGGAGAATGGATAACAAATACATTCCTAGATCGCCATCGATAGTTAACATACTTATCAGTAAACAAAATACTTCAACATTCTGTTCATTTGTATTTCTCCAGCAATGTCTATTACGAGACCCAATGAAAGGACCATTATGGATTTCATATTCTATGGAAGAGAAAGAGCGAGGAGGTTTGCGGAGGACGAGGCGTGTTGTGCTGTCTGTTTGCCCGCCGGTCGCCGCGTTATCGATGACAATGCCGTGAAATTATCGGCCAGAATAGGGGGCTTCCCGAGCCAGGATGCCGACGAATCTACAACGGCAAATGCTCTCAAAATTCCCGCACGAACTTGCCATGAAATGCAAAAAATTCGCCATGTTTTTTGGCGAGTGTCGTCCAGTGCAGCGCAAAGGGACATCGTGGGGGCTTCAAAAATTGTTTGTAGATTTTCATAAACACGGTTGAGGTTTGGCTGTTAATGTTAAAATGAGGCGTAGAAAAGCGATCGAAGGGGCATTTATGAGTCAGCCAGGTAAAAAAGTCAGTAAACTATGTAAAAAATAAATGCTTGAATTTGCACAGCGTATTACACTCAAATATAATTGTAGCCTGTTGGGTTGGAATTACAAAACAGGTTAAATTTAAGAATTTTAGGCAAGTTTCGATAAGGAGTCTTAGTCATGCCATTTTTTACTCAACCACGCAACGCAACTTTCCAATGACATTAGTAGTTTTTTGTAACAACAGACAGAGGAAATTCTACACTGCAACTCTAATAAAGAGGACTTTTATGCTATGTTAAGTTCTGCTTCATCAGTTTTACTTTTTTATTTCCATCCTCCTCCTTCGTCAAAAGAATTTCCTGGCCAGGAACTTTCATCTTGAGTAAACTTAGACATACATGTTAACATTTTCAATAGTCATTGACCTAGAAGTCAAGTAATTTGAAATGACGGATGTGCTTCGCAACTACTTGGTCCGTCAAATTAAGGCCTAAAAACTGCCTGCCTCCGCTTCGACTAACACATCAGTCTTGAATCGACATTTCACACCGCAAACCTCCAGTTCTTGGAAATCGCAACGCAAGACAGCAAGTATAACTGAAACACGTACATAGAGGATAGCAGAACCATCAGCAGATCGTACAATTACCCACTGGAATAGCGCGAGCACGAGCAAAGTACGCTTAATGTTGTTCCAATTTACGGCCCGGATCCAAACAGCACGCATTTCTGCCCCGGCAAATGGCACGCAGAATTTTTGTGAGCGCGTAGAAGACAAATCCGCGGAATTTTTTATATGATCGGAACTATGGTGCAAGGGTCGATGGCTGAGTAAAAATGGAAGAGAGAGAGGCAGAGAGAAGTTAATCCCCTATGGAGAGAGAAGGGGAGGGGCACTGGGGAGACACGGGGGGAGAGGGGGACCTTCAGGGGATTAAGTACGATGAATGGAGGGAGACAGCAGGGAGTGATCCCAGCCACACACTAGGAGCAGCGCTGGAGACTGGAGTTCTGGTCTGGAGTGTGGAGCTGAGGGCTGGAGCATGGAGCTGTGAGCTGAAATTTGGAGCTAAAGGCAGGAGTTTGAAGTATGAGACTCTGGTTAGAAGTCAAATGTTGGATTTTGAAGTCAAAGGCTGGGATTCGCCGGATTTAGGGGTTGGAGTATGAATTTGTGAGTTGGAGTATGAATTTGAGGGCAGAAGTTTGAAGTTGAGGGCTGGAGTATGAAGTTGAGGGCTGGAGATATGAAGCTGAGATCTGGAAAAATTGAGGGCTAGAATATGAAATTCTTGGCAGCAGTGCGAATTTCTGGGCGGGAGTATGGAGTTATGGGCTGGATTTAAGAATTGTGGGCACATATTTCAAGTTGTGGGCACATATTTCAAGTTGTGGGCTAGGGTAAGGAGTTGTGTGCAAATGTACGGGGTTTTGAGTTGGAGTATGGAGTTTAGATGTGAAATATGGAGTTTTGGGTAGAGTATTGAGTTGTGAATCGGAAAATAGAGTTGTGGGCCGGAGTGTGGAATAATTGACATGTAAATGGAATTGCACGTTGGAAAATGAGGTTGTGGGCTGGAGCATGTAATTGTGGGTTGAACTTTTTTGATATCATAGGTTGAATATTAGGACTGTTGAATGAAGAAGTGGAGTTTGGAGCCATGCGTTGTGGGATACCGCAGCACTTAAACATTGGTGTCGTGGCTCTAGTCAAGAGAGTACGACCAGCGGCAAATGATCTGAAAATTTCCGCCCGAACTTGCGTTGAAATGCAAAAGGATTAAAGCAGAGAGCTCGGAGTCAGGAACCAGACGGGGAAGAAACGACCGGCGACCTCTAGTTTACCTCCCAGCATCACGCTGGTGAACTGCTGCGTGGCCGGCCGTAAATGATTGAAGTAAAGCTCTGGAAAATAGAGTAATGGGCCGTGGCGTGGACTGATGGATAGGTGAATGAAGTGCTGGATTTTACATGAAGTAATGGACTGCAGCAATTAAGGAGTGGTGGATTCTACATTGAAGTAATGGCCTGCGTTATGAAGTGGTGGAATTTACATATTGAAGTAATGGACTACAGCTTGAGCAGGTGGACTGGAACATGGAGTAATGCCCTGAAGCATGGACTGGGGAACTGGAGAATGGAGCAATGCACTGAAGCATGGACTGGGAACTGGAGAATGGAGCAATGCACTAAAGCATGGACTGGGGAACTAGAGAATGGAGCAATGCACTAAAGCATGGACTGGGGAACTAGAGAATGGAGCAATGCACTAAAGCATGGACTGGGGAACTGGAGAATGGAGCAATGCACTGAAGCATGGACTGGGAACTGGAGAATGGAGCAATGCACTAAAGCATGGACTGGGGAACTAGAGAATGGAGCAATGCACTAAAGCATGGACTGGGAAACTGGAGAATAGAGCAATGCACTAAAGCATGGATTGGGGAACTAGAGAATGGAGCAATGCACTAAAGCATGGACTGGGGAACTGGAGAATGGAGCAATGCACTAAAGCAGGGACTGGGGAACTAGAGAATGGAGCAATGCACTAAAGCATGGACTGGGGAACTGGAGAATGGAGCAATGCAATAAAGCATGGACTGGGGAACTAGAGAATGGAGCAATGCACTAAAGCATGGACTGGGGAACTAGAGAATGGAGCAATGCACTAAAGCATGGACTGGGAAACTGGAGAATGGAGCAATGCAATAAAGCATGGACTGGGGAACTGGAGAATGGAGCAATGAATTGAAGAGCAGAGTGATGGACCGGAGGAGGGAGTAATGGACTGAAATATAGAGTAGGGGACTGGATAAAGTATCTAGTACTGAATTGTGTGACACTTTGCAAACAGAAAAATGAACTGGAGAATGATGTTTTAAAAATCGTGATGAATTGCATCCAGTTTTACCAGTTTTAGTTTTAATCTCAATCCAGTTTTAGTGGATTGAGATATAATAAAATTAGAGGAATTTATGAGACAATATACTATATTACATAGATTAATTGAAGAGGGACTGAGAAATGGTGATAATCACACACGTGGTGCATGTAAGGAGACTGCAGTGTTACGCTGAGCTTAACATAAGGCTGCAATAAGTTGAGTCCCGGCCTGAGCTGTTGAAAGTAATGTAACATTTTGAACTGTTGATGGACGTATTGAACTAAAATAGGACAAACTGAAATGAAGAATTTGATATTTGAAAACCGAAAACAAATAGAAATAGAGAGTTGGAGAGAAGGTCATGAATTGATAGTTAAATTAATGAAACTGATATATCCCGTACAACAATGGGGGTATGCTCGGTAAAAGTGAGTATTCAACAAAATTAGAATGTCAGGATGGATGTTAATTTAAGAAAGAGTGAATACATTGTATTGGTATCTAGTCTACTGCGTTTGAATGAAGTACGTACAAACGTTTTTATTGGGGTGTGAAGCACATCTTTGTTATACGGTCAGTATACTGAAATATTGAGCTGAAATGAGCCGGGACCTATGAGGAATTCAAAAATGTATATGCTAATAAAGGAGTCGACACTTACAGCGTATGCTTAGAAAGCAATTTTTAGTTGTACATGTAAAAAAAAGACTTGTAAGCGAAGGCAAAAATTATGTGGGTTCTCAAAAATATTTTTGAAGATGAAGACACGGTCATTGTTGATTCAGGTGTAGGCTTGAATTTATAAATTTGAGCTCATTGGTATATTTAAGAGAAGGAAAACCATCTTTTAATAGATCCGATCGTTTGGAGAAGTGTTGATAATTGCTTCGATATTTTTACTATGAGTGGGAAGAAGGTAGCAGAAAACACTAATTGTGAAAAAATGAATTTGCCTAAACAAACAAAGAAAACAACGCAATGCCCCTTTTTAGAAAATGAATTTTATTCCGTTTTATGTGGTTTTATTCTTGAAGAAACAAAGAAAATTGCCAGGTTCTCGATTCATAAAACGTGACCTAAACGGTTAAGAGAAAATGGTTCACTTACATGTGCAAAATAGCAAATTTCATAATTATTTCAGCGGTAACAACGTTGATAAAAGTTCTGAAAAACAATGAGGGCACGAAAATAGATTTTTGTAACATTTAAATATCTGGGATGGAGGGCAGTTTTAGAACGTAGCAGTGAATTATTGAAAGTTCACAGGTAAAATTGATTGACTGAATGTGATGTTCATCAAAACTTGGATGACCCCGTAGGACTTTCGCCCCGCACTCTAGAAAAATTTCATTCGAACTTCGAATCCTTGAAATAAAAAGGCAACAAAAAATAATATCCTATTTTTTAACTTAACTTTTCTTACACCCTCTGGAATATCGTCTCACGCCCCAGGGGGCGAGAGCACCCAGGTAGGGAACCCGTGAACTAAGTAGAGGGAGCAAAGAAAGGTGGATACGAAGATGCAGGAAATAAAGTTGTCAGGATGGGTGCATGATGCAAAAATCTACGGCATATTAGATGACTGTTTCATTATCATGTCTTTCATTTCTATTAATTTTCGAGAGTTCACTCAAGCGATCATTATTAATTGAGTAAGAGTAAGTTTAAAAAACGGGAAAATATACCCTATCATTACGATATTAAAAAAAAACGACAGCTACGTCAGGTTTTAGGTCAGGCAACAAGCGTTGAAGGAAACGAGTCTCTTCGGAATGAAACGGATTAGGTTTGGATTCTCGGATCGTGGAGATTCTGCTACCATGGCTTGGCCAAATTACAGCAGACATAGCAGGAAATATTTGAAATGGAAACCACCACACCCAGTGTCGTTTTTGGTCAACGAGTCTTGGTTAAATTGACCCTCAAAGAACATGGTCGAGGAGCTTTTAACTTATGCTCGGGCTGCATGCGTACTATACAAATCTTGTTTAAAATATTTATGTTCTGTATTGCTAGTAAATTTACATATGCTGATAAATAAATAAGTCCAGGCATTGCACAAAGTAAATTGCGCACTTAATATACTTTAATAGTTTGGCAAAACACAACATATTTAGAGCGCAAACTGTGTGTATACAAGTATATATAGATAATGCAGCATATTGTACATACCATTCTCGCCTGAATAACGGCGTTTTTCATACAGGCCAAATGTTACTAACTGCACAATACTTTATTGATACCATGAATACACAGTGTACTACTTACTCTAGCATTGTACATTTGACATATTCCACACAGTAAAGTCTACGAACTAGCTAGTTGAGAGTTCAAACCATTAAATGACCATACTTACCGTACATAATAAATACAAAATGAGCTACGATACGCGCGGGTTTGCGCAGCGTGCAAAATCAGGTCGGAACTAAGATGGTCTGCATCGCACACGGCGGTGTGGGAGGTGATATTTCCTTACATCAAAGGAGGATTAGGAGCTTCCTCAATGTTGGAGCTTCCTGGTGCTTCCTCACTCCTCTCTTTGTTCAAACCAGACGTTTCAACAAGAATTAATTTTATCTATTAGTTAGTTTAAGACTCCTTAGCCCCGTCAAGGGCGATCTCAAGAAAGTGAAGGAAAGGAACATGTAAGAACTGTACAAAACTGGAAATCTGTGAACAAAGGGGTGTTCTCGAAGAGAATACCTTACGAATAAAAACAGCAAGTTTGGAAGGATGGGGAAAACAAAAACAAATAAGTGATAACAAAAGAGACATGAACACTGAACGAAGCAAAGTGGGCACGAAAGATAAAAGTTTCGAATGCCTATTTACATCTCAGGTCACCTATATAGAACCGTCTAAACAATGCAAATATCGCGTAAAAAGTGCGAGGATATTGCGCTACTACAATTATTGCTACACGCATTCAACTTTTACATGCTTGGAAACGGATTGTTTTTGTTGGCTATTTGAGCCACAGCATTAGAGCATAACTACGCTTCTGCGCTGCATGCCGCCCTCCCAAGCAATTCACGCAGCTTGGAAAATGTAACTAAATTTTAAAATGTTAGCAAGCCACACCAAAATAATCACTCATTGTTTTCTTTAGTTTTTTAATTGTATCTATTTTGAAAATTAATTTTTTTAAGTTGAAATGTTTAATCTGTGCATGTGGCCCGAGCTCAGAAAAGCTTACCTGGTCTAGAACAAAATTCGTGCCCTCATTACTCGCACGTTGTGAGGCCCGCCGAGAAGGGTAAAATTAGTGAAAGGGAACCCGACTTTTACCAAATCAGTTCGAGGTAGAGAATCAAAATCTGAACCAAAAATCGTTCCTTATGCATTGAGCGCCGCCTCATGAGTGATTGGTTGTCGCAGAATTGGTGATTTGTGTTTATTGTATTATACATGGGTGGATAAATTTTGATTAACGAGTTTAATAAATGCGAAAAATTACTAAAGCATCAAAATTGGTATAATCAATCAATTAGAATTTCATTATTTTTGTGTTCTAATGTGCCTCGAAAGCAGCGAATGAACTTTTGTGTATGTAGGAGCAAGTTCACTTTCATCTGAGCGTAGGACATTGGTTGGAAAAGCAAATAATTTTCCACACATCAAAGTGATATAGATTTTCAGATAACAAATGATTTATACGGTAAACTAATAAAAAAAAGACTACAATGTACTAAGCTTTTTAAAATATTGAATGCAGTACAGGTGTTCACAGTTTGTAATTTTTCTCTAAATATTCCACAGCGCATCTCTATCATCGATGAGTCCATATAAGAGAGTTGGGAAACATTGTTGAACGGTTTTCTCTGTTGTGACCCCTCATATCGACAACACAGAAACAGACATTTATCCGTCCGACAACGAGCGGCCTAATCAGACGACCATAGCAAGGGGCTCGCGATACGGAAAAGTCATTCTGTTGTTCATAGGATCCGATCCGGTTGGTGGAAAACTTGTGAACGGAGGCAAAGTTTGAGCCCGAGGGAGACGGCGATGAAGTGCGTATCGAGATTATGGACAGGGGATGAGCAATACGGAGGAGGTTTGTGCGGGGCGGAGGCGTTTTTGCTCCGAGTAGTTGAGTGAATATTAGTTTTTGAAGTATGTATTGAGGGAGCATTGGGAAGCCACTGAGACCCATTAGAAAGCATTGGTGGTTATGAATTAGATGATGCAGGAACTTTGAAGGATGCAAGTTGGATGGTCTAGGCAGCGCAGAAGTGCGGACAGATTTGGTGGTGTAGGAAGCGCTGAGGAAACATTGAATAGCGTAGGAAGTATGGAGGATACAAATTGGATGGCATACGGAGTACAGAGAATACAGATTGGAGGGTGTTTGATTAGCAGAGAATAAAAAAACTGTTTGGGCAACTATTTAGAGGTTATAGATCGGAAATCATGGGAATTACGGATGTTATGCGTGAAATTATGAGTGAAGTTTTAAGTTATAAGTTGGATGACGTACGAAATGCGCACGTTGCACATTGGATGATGTAAATGGTGGAGATGTCATATACTGGACGGTATGGGAAGTGCACAGATTACGTGTTGGATGACTATGGGGTAGGAACAACTGAGTTTCAGGGGCAAAACTAGAAGTCAAGGGAGAGAGCACTGCCATATGTAGAAAAGCGACGGGATGGCAGCGTTCAGAGCTGTCTAAGAAGAGCAAGTAGAGGAATTTTCATGAGTATATGGTAGAGACGGTACAGTAAAATTGGAATTTAGGGATTGAAAATGTGATAAGTGCGATAATGTGATTAATTACGAATGATAGAAAAAATTATGGGTTAGAAATGCCAAAGATCTGTGGCGGGAGCAGTTAATCGGAGTCGAGAAGCGCGTGAAGAAAATTAACGGCGATGGAACCATAACAGAAGTCGCTTATTTTTCAAAAGCGAGGGACTAAGACACTGAAATCGTGATGTTCAAATGAAAGAATGAAAGGTGAATGGTGGATGCAAAATATATTAGAAATTCTTTAGACAGGTTTGGAGATTGATTGAGAGGAGAAATTAGAGACGGTGAACGGAGATCATTTATTGGTTTACGTTGTTCACAGAGCAATTGCAACCAAACGAGGCTATCGAGGGCCACGGGAGACCACCGGGAGCCATGGGAGAACTGAGAACCACCAGAGGCCACCAACAACCCCCGGAAGCCACTGGGGGCCATTAGGAAGCACTGTGAACCATCGGAAGCCACCGAGAGCATTCGGAGGCCTCCTGGGGTCATCAGAAGCTACTGAAAGTCATTGGAGCCCACCGAGACTTCCGGGGTTGTCGGAAGCTACATACTAAGAGCCACTGAGAACCATGGGAGTGACCGAGAGACACCTGAGGCCACTGGAAGCCACAAGAGGTCACCAAAGATACCTAGAGGTTACTAAAGGTCACCAAAGGCCACCAACGGTCACCAAAGATACCTAGAGGTTACTAAAGGCCACCAAAGGCCACCAAAGGCCACCAACGGTCACCACAGGGCACCCAAGGATACCAAAAATCACCAAAAGCCATCAAAGGCCTTTAATGACCATCAAAGGCCATCGAAGGCCATCAAAGCCATCAAAAGCCACCAAAGTCCACCAAAGGCCATCAAAAGCTACCAAAGTCCACGAAAGGCCATCAAAAGCCACCAAAGTCCACCAAAGGCCCTCAGAGGCCCTGATAAGCCACAGAAAGCAACCGGATGCCATTGGAGACCACTGGAAGCCACCAAGAGCAACCGAGGACAGTCGAAGGCCACCAAGAGCAACCGAAGACAGTCGAAGGCTACAATGGATGACTGATGGTAACAAAAAACAATCGAAGGCCAGTTCAAGGAACCGAAGACCATCTAAAGCAACCGACAGCCACACAGAGTTACCGAAGTCCACTGAAAGCAAGCAAAGGTTATTTAGAGCAATCGAAGGCTTAGTAGGGCAACTAGAGGCCACCTAAATTAATTGTAGGCTTTTTAGAGAAACTTGAACCTACCTAGAGTTACTGAAAGCTGCTTAGAGAAACTGGAGCCTACCTAGAGCCCCCGAAGGGTACTTGGAGCATCTGGATGCTACTTAGAGCCACTGAAGGCTACTTGGAGCAACTGGATGCTACCTGGAGCAGCTGGAGGCTACTTGGAGCCCTCGAAGCCTATTTAGAGCCACCGAAGGCTATTTGGTGCAGCGGGAGGCTACTTGGAGTCACCAAAGGCTTTTTGGAGCAACGGGAGGCCACTTAGAGCCACCGAAGGCTACTTGGAGCACCTTGAACCTATTCAGAACCACCGAAGCTACTTAATAACCGAAGGCCTTCTAGAGCAGCCCATAGCCGCTTAGAACCACAGAGGGCCTTCGTAGCCAGCGAGGAGAGCAATAATGCAGCAAGAGAGCATTGACAGCCGTGTACGGAAGTAATTTATTATTCCATAAAATGTTGTATTATAGTAAATATAACGTAAGTTACCGTACATATGAAATGAATTATTCCTATAGAAGAACACATAAGTGCAACTTTAAATTTTTGAATTGTAGTAAAACTAATCTAAAACAGAGACCTGCAGAAGTAACAATGACTCGAATAGAAAATTTTTGTTAAAGAAAGTTAAAGAAAACATGAAGAGTATAACGTGAACAGACGAGAAAAGTCGAACAGAGTTTGCAGAAAATATCAAATTACACCAAATTAAAAAAAAATCACACGCACATATTTACGAAGAAGATGAGGATAAATAGTCACGATAATAATATAATTCGAATTATACTAGTTCTTGAAACGAGGTGAGGCATTGTTAGGATGAAAGGGAGAAATAGAAAGAATTTCAAAAATTCTATTATTGCGTGATGGGGGAATTGAAAGTAATTTCAATGACATATAATTAATTTGTTCAAGATGGAGATGAAATAAGCAAACTTTAAGCAAAAACCACGGATAAAAAAAGAAGTATAGTTGCGAAAAAAATTTTTAATCGAGACTCCGTGGGACGAAGTGCGGACATTGACTGAGTTTGATTTAAGTGCCACTCGTCAAATGGCTTTTTTTTCCTCTTATTTAGTGCCTACATATCCAGGCAAAAATATTTTCATTTCTCATTTTCTTTGTTTCTAATCAGAATTGAATATTTAATTACGTTTGAAGAGTACATTCGATTAAATGTTATTTCAAGCCTTCCAAACCGCAACAAATGTATTCTAAAGAGAGGAAGGAGCAAACCACCATTTAGTACGGGCATAAGGGAACGCATAATCTACGCATATTGTGTGTAGAAACAGTAAGTTGAGTCATGAAGCAGGATAAAAGTGGAAGAAGAATGTAGTAGGTGCTGACAAACAGGAGAGCAGTGAAATGAGAAAAGATGGTCCGGAAAAAAACCCAAACCTTTTCTATTTCAACAAAAGAAGGCCTACCTAACCTTTAGCTCGGGACCTCACATATCCCTCCTGGGAATTTACGTTTGATTAAGCTATCATTTCGTATACTTCTCATTGATTGCTCAGAAACATATATGTGTATTAAATAATTCAACTTCTAGCTAATATGATAAAATTACATCACAATCTCTATCTGGTAAAATTATAACTTGTTTCGAGGTACAAATAATGTTCAAATAACGAGTTTTTAAATTAAGATATATGGCTTTGGATTGCATTCAATTATGAAAACGTATGCCGTCATTCATGAGTTTAGATTTTAAAGACGTCCACTCACCATCTTGGAGTCCTGACTTCGTAACATACATAGTGCTGCTGTCCGCAAGACGTGAATAAATCTACGGAAGTTACTCCCCGCGCCATCTGTTGCGACCTCTGAGAACTTGCGTCGCCCTTACCAGACTTTCTTAAAGACAACCTCGGCTGGTGGTAGACTGAGCTAGAACTCCAGCCCTGGAATATGTACAGTATGCCACCGTTCATGTTGAACTGGCTACCTCATCTCGAATGAAAAATAAACCAGTACGTCGTTCGAGTAGATCAAAAATGATAACCTTCAATTTTGGAGTCGAACATGAATTCTTGAAATGATGTTAATGATAAATCTATTTTCAATATGTTCTTTCATAACTTCTAGCGAATCTTTTCATTCGATAAAAATTTTGATTATTACTTTAGTTTTAGGCAACTAGAAAACAACTGCAATAGTTGTAATTTACAAGGGGAAAGACTTTAGCCAAAACTACGCATGTTTGAGCAACTTGTTAGTAGACCAGCTCGTAACAAAGGGAATTCATTGCAACTGTAATTCCAATTCCACGATATGCTAGGAATTTCCTTTCAATGCACAAAATTAAATCCGGGAACTCATTGCTAAAAAGAAAGAACCACGAATCAAATGCACGTTATCGAGACGATCGAACAAAATTTAATGAGCTCAAATTTAAAATGAATTTTTGCGTCTTTTTGGGGTTGTAGAAAATTTCATGTGAGAGTAGACATTTCCTTGATGTGACGAAAAAACTTGAGATTCACATAGCGCAAACAGAACTCATAAAATTTTAAGATATTTCAGTTAATTCTTGTTCATACTGTGCAAAAATTTACCAATTACCGCGGTCAAAGGTGCGGTATTTCTACACTTGCAGACCCGAGCGTATGATTACTTTCTATGTGGTAATCCCACATAATGGGTAAAAAAATCTTCTATTGGGCAATGATATCAAGAAAGATTAGGCCTAAGGGAAGCCTCAAAGTACATTAATCGGTGCATTGAGAGCGGATCACGCAAGGACATCAACAAAGAGCCCAGGCGCTTTTCCCATTGGTCATTGCCAGGCTGAGATTCTTTTGCGCTAAAACACCTTCTTGGGAGCCGGGGTGAGGCGCACCACTGCTCGGTGTCGTGGAAGATTAATTTCGCTGTGATACGATGAAGGTGAATTGTATTTCTGCAGCTGCGACTTTTTCTGTGGTGCGGAAACGAATATGAAAAAGAAATATTTTTTGACAGATGACGACGTCATACTTTTTGATCAGAAAAGTGGCACAACAGACTTTGTTGAAGTATAAGGTCTTCAATTTATGTGTAAAAAGTAAAATGTATGCATACAGCTGCAAACGTTTCTAATTAAAAGAGACGCGGAAGGCTATCCTTGAGTTTACTTCTATATTTTATGTGATGTGCATATTTGTTTTGCCTGTTTACTTGATGCTAAAATCAAATGAATTCACACCTATATAAAAATGGAAGGAACCTACTGCCCATGCAGTCGAACTTATTCGCCGGAGCACGCATGTTTTCCGACGCCCAAGCAATTTATTTACTTGGGCGGCGAAAAATATTAATCCCAGTGGCGAAAAAGTTAGACTGGGTGATGATATTAGATATTCACAACGAAATTTCTGATTTTAAATATCAAAGTGGGCTTAAATTTTAATGAGCTATTGTAAATGTTCCTTTTATTGTTGGTTTTAAGAAACAAATAGTAGCATTACTGATGATATATCAGCAATATGATAATTTGTACCATCACTTTGCGGTGCCTTTTTTTTTAACATTTTTCAAACCTTGTCCATAAAAAAATCTGTTCGTTCACTTTCGGGCTATGTTGAATTAAAAAATAACGGCTGAGAAATACTGCCTAGTGCTTAGGGAATGCCATACTGGAGTTTCAAGATTTCAATCCTAGTCCAGATACGATAGGTTCTCTGATCATAACATTTTTTGAGTTCCAATTTCACTTATTTGATACCAGAAAAACAATAATTGTTGCCATGGCCTACGTCTAACGTTAACGTTATTTAGTTTCTTGATTATGCAACGCGGCTCCTGATTATGTTGGGATCTCCACTATAGTTAACTTGAAGCTTTTTCTCAGCTGAGCTCCAGACTTTCGATGATTTCTTATCGTCCGTTGAATTGCACCCAAATTTCACAATGAAAATTGACGACTCACTTCTCTTTGAAAAGAAGGAATTATTTGATCGTCAACGTAGAACATCAAGACGGCTTTCATGAGTTTTTCAAGACGCAGGGTCTTAGAATTTTGACGCAATTGATGTTTACATATTAATCATAAATGATGTCGTGCTTCTACGATTTTATTTTTTAACGAGGAACGAACGGAAGGTCAATAGAACTTTTTTTGCCCTGCATATGGAAACCCTCCTCAGTATACGTACATGCAAGGCTGCTTAATTCTTCTTTAAGTACTGGTATTTCGTTAGTAAATTAGCTTGAGCTTGCAGTAAAAAGTTTCTGTTATACCACCGGACTGATAATTCAAAAATAATCATTACACAGGATACTCGCAGGAAAGTTATTCAATATTTACATACCATTTCAAATTCAAAATAGAGCTTTTGGAATGTTGCTAGGGCCAACGTCACCTTAAAATGTTTCTGCTTCTTTTTACCATGATAACATAGAAGAATGCTTTCGTATGTGACGTACAGAGGATGAAGTTCGGCGATTGACTGCATTTGCATCGACCTTGAATTTCCTGATCCATAAATAACCTATTATTCTTTACCTGCACTGCATATTTATAAATGATATTATCAAATCTACATCATTTTTCAATTTCATACTTTTTAGCGATGGCAGCACGCTTTCTGCGGTCCTTCCGAACCAAAATCCCGCTATGATTGCGGAGAGAATAAATAATGAACTCCATAAGGTTTCATTATGGCTTAAAGCTAATAAAATAAGCCTTAATATTGATAAAACAAATTATATTACATTCTCATACAATAAAGATGTATCTCTCCCATGCATTAAAATTGGCGAAGGTGAAATCGAAGAAACCAACTCATGTAAATTTCTGGGCATCATAATAGATAAACATCTGACCTTCAAAGAGCACATCACTCATATTAGTTCTAAATTATCAAAATCCATCGGAATCCTGAATAAAGTTAAAAATTACCTGCCTGAAACAGCTTTACGAATGCTCTACCGAACGCTAATTTCACCATACTTGCAATAAGGAATAGAAGCATGGCACGGAACTGATAAAAATAAAACCAATATAATTTTTACTCTGCAAAAAAAAGCCATCAGAGCGGTAAAGAATCTAGAATATAAATGCTCACACAAATGATTCATTCAAAAATTTACAAATACTTAAACTTTCGGATCTCTACAAAATCTCCATTTGTAATTTCATTTACAAAATATTATCAATTGATGGCGACAATAGCCTAAAACAATTATTAACTGCGAAAACTGGTCATCACGACCATTTAACCCGGAATAGAAGTAAATTCATGCTTCCTTATTATTCAAAGGCCCGGTCGCAAAACAGTATCCTCTTCGTTGGAACTAAAACTTGGAACTCAATACCTGCGGAGATCCGTGATAGTAATTCTTACAAGGTATTCAAAAGAAATCTTGAGTCTCACTTCCTATCGAAATATTAGTCGTGTAAGATCACCAAGTCAAAATCTTGTCTCCTACATGGCTGTTTCCAATAATGTAATATGCCATGGGTAATATCGCCGATATTCAATCTACTGTTAAATCGTTTATCGAGTGTACTGTTAATACAGTCCATATGACCTATATTGTAAAATGAAATATCTGATATCGAGTAAATTATCTCACTGATCAGTCTAATGCGAAACTAGGTTAAATGATTTAGGTAAAACAGTATTCTAAACCTTAGAATAACGTGATGGTAGGATGCCCCAGAAGTCGCTGAACTTATTCGGGCCCACAGGTAGCTATATTCAAATTTGACCATTTTACTAGACTTAAGAAACATTCTACCTCTGTATCTCCTGTGGTAAATAAATTGTTTAAATTGTTTAAATTGCTTAATCATACTAGTGCAACGCTCAGAAGCAGCAGCACATTTTCTATAGGCATAATAGAAAAATTCCCCCTGTACTTATTTCTATGGCTACCGGCACCTCAAGCGGCCACGGAGCCCGTTAATAGGCAACATAAGCGGACTGATCGCAAACGTTATATTCTCTGCGGTGTTATTAGCGACTCTAATCGATATAAAAAATTCCCCTTTAGATCTGAGCTGACGTCTGTTGGAAAGAGGCAGAATGTTGGAATCGTTCTGATGCCCGTAAGGTGAGGCTAGTTATGAGAAAAGTGATATAGCAAATTTAGTTTCGGGACGGGTTTGGTTGTCAAGGTTATAACGTGAGTCATAAGTTAATGCAGCATGTAAATCAAGTAAATTGAGTTGGCAAAGATGATGGAATGAAATCAACAGGATATGTAAGGAAAATTTTGAAACAATTCCAATTTCAAAATTTTGAAAAGAGGACAAATCAAAGTATAAGCAATAAGAAATTTGCAAACTCAGTAGTCTTCAGACTGCTGTAAGTGGAGAATCTTACTGTTAAGAATCTTTTAGTAAACTTGGAAATGCTTTTCAATAATTAATCAGCAAATTGTTTGAAAGAAAATGTTATTCCTCATTACTACTAACTAAAATATTGCTAGAAGACAAAAATCGTACAATAAAAATACAAGAAAATAATCTTATAATTATCCCTTTGTGACAAACGGTAATTTTGCTAATCGAATGCTTAGATTTTTGAATAAACCTCAAAGTTAGCCCACGAAGATTAAAGTTAGCATAACAATACTTGGATACTTCAAATTCATGGATTAAAAATACTTTGCCATAGGAATTACAGATTTGAGCAGCACTGTTCCGTGCTGGTGTTAAGTGTATAAGTTTTGTGACCGCTATTTGCCTGCTCATTTGCTAATTTTCTGTTGATTTGAGTCTCAAGTTAGCGTTCCAGAAGACCTGCTCGCTAACATTAGCGTGGTATGCTCAGTGGGTGGTACCCACGTACTGCTATTTACAAAGGGAGGAAACACATTCGTGCACCAAGAAATCATTTATTAAACTAAATTTTTAAAAATTGAATAGAATCTAATTAACACAATATTGATAATAAATTGCATAAAAACAGACTAAGTAAGAAAAACCAAGAAATTAACCATTTAGTTAAATATATTCACTTTCGTAAATTTAAATTGGAAAAGTATTCGTACAATTCAAAGCTAACGCAGAATCTTCAATGAATACTGTGTAGCATATCCCTTATTCACTTCCATAACAATTAATCAACGTCTATAACCTTCAATTAGTTATTTACATGTTCCTTTTGGGTTATTACCCCATTATTTCGTTCAATTTTCCCCAGATCATGAATATATTTAGGAAATTCTAATGGAACTTCAAGTTTTAGGTAATACCACAAACATTAAATTCGATTCGAGCTTGGTGACTGGCTTGGTTACTCGAGCTGTTTCACATAGTGACCACCAATCCATTTCTTTGTAGATTTCACCGCATGTTTAGGATCGTTATCTTGTTGGAAGACCTAATGTACTGATAGATCCAGTTTTGCCACTAAAACACGCAAATTAGTATTCGAAATATCTTGATGTAATTCTGCAATAGTTCTACCAACCATCATGTGTTTATTAACGTTTTTGTTTACGGAAAGCTTCCGTAGACCATAAAACAACCTTCTCGAACTTTCTGCTAAGAATTGGATTCTTGGGTGCAACAGCAATTTGCATGCAATTTTTGTTATCCGTTTTGTTTAATTCGTCTTACATTTGATCAAAAAGAATTTGTTGGTGTACGAATATTTGTTTCTAACCTCTGTGAATATACTGTACAAGTAGCGTTAGGAATCACGGAATAACCATGTTAGTCGGATAAGTGCAGTTAGAAATGACCCAATGTTGATCTTATTTAATAATTTTTTTGCGAGAAAACCTCGATACCTTAAGGTTGGATTCACTAACAAATCACTAGTTTTCATTTTTGACGTTTTAAATATATAATGGGATTGACATTTAGTATAACAGTACCAAGCTGAAGCAGGTTCACCCAAAATCAACTGGCCAGTCATTTATGGTTTACATGAGAAGAAAAACGAAAACCGCTCCTGAAGTTCTGAGAAAGTTTACGTGCGTGAGATATGAAGGAGAAGATTTGTGGTCAACTTAGATTTGGAGACAGGTACCGCAAAAACTGAAACAAATTTTGAAACAGGAGGGTACTCACCCTAAAGGTATCTAAAAACGGGAACGAGATACAATATTCTGACAAAAGTGAAGTTGAGCATTTTTATCATATTACAGTAGAGTAACATTGCACTGGAATATTAACATTCTACTTTTCCCCATAAGTTTAAAAAGACATCATTAGGTAGAGTAAATACTACGGTACTGTGTACACTATACACATCTTCATACATCAGCAGCCAACCAATTGTTGATGAACTTACTAGTACTTTTTAGAGAACCACACCACAATCATAACTACCTGGAAACTCCGCACACTTAAAACACAAAGTTTCAAATTAAAACCATGCAGTGCACTTACAGAGTTTGAGTTGGGGCTTACTAAAGTGCGTCTCTTTAAAAATGCATGTTTAAGTCAGTGTTGAATTTTAAATATACAGGACGTTAACTAGATTCAACCGATGAATAAACAGTATATGAAAGTTAAATTGTTCATAAGTTATAAAAATAAAATACGAATAGCATTAATCAATTCCCATAAAATATGCAAGTAAGTTCTTGTTTTAATTGAGCATTGAACAGAGAAGCTTCGAAAAACGGCATTGATTTCGCGAACTCAAAATTCAGTTCTCATTTCGATGAGAATTTTCTTCCTGGGAAAAGACGAACCAATTTCTTTCCAAGAGCGTAAGATCTTGAATCTTTCTTCGTTTGCCCAAAAGAAAATGCCCCCTCTTCCTCCTCGTCTTTTTCTGTCGCTGCGTCTCCGTGAAAGAAACAAGCAATCAGCTGCGGCTGCAGCGACAATAGCTCAAAGCTTAGCATTTATTTATTTTATTTTCATCGCATTCTTATTTAGGCGCCATTGTGCAAGATTTCCCTGTCTCGTTGAGGTGATCGCGTCCTCACAGCGGCGGGAAATAACAGGCAGCGTGAGAGAGCCTCAATTTCCACGATGTTTGGTACATTTTTATATTTATTTTTGAACGCAGCCATGCTTACGCCGATTGCGTCTGCTGTTAATTGAAAGAAAATGATTTTTTGATTTATTATAAAATATTTAACAATTAGCAAAGCTTTATTGGGTATTCGTATTTTCGACTATAAGTTTTCTGTGTTTCTTATTGTCTGTCTAATATCCGGATAATTTTATTTCACCTACAATAATCGACGATAACACAGAATGCTGAAGAAATCATTAGCCATCATTGGAATACAGCAAGGTTTGCAAGAAAATCAGGTAAGCTTAATGAGTTTGACTCAGTAGAAAAAATTCGTGACGTCGTTCGTGTGTCAAAATTTCCCAACCAATATTGAAGAAGTAGGGATTATGTTCTTATAACGTCTTCGATTTCCAAAATATTTATTTAAAATGTAAAACATCGGCCGAGTCTCAGTAAGACCCTAGCATGTTGGCGAACAAATTGAGGAGTAAAAGTTTTAAGAAAGTTGATAAAATTGCTATAGCTACCTAATTAACGGAAAAGAGGATGTGAAGCTGGAAAGCTGAAGTTCTGCAATTAAATTTTTAGCACAGATGTCACGAAGAGTATTGATATCATTTGAGCTTTGTTGAATAACATTTTTTCAACTCTTTCCAGCACTAGTTCACACTAGTACACGTTTGGGATGTCGTTATTTTTTCTTTGAAGGGGCACCAAGCAGATTCATTCACTTGGTATTCAGTACACAACGTAATGAAAATAATACATAGCGACAAAGAAATGAGATTACTTCACTTGGTCTAAATCAGTCGCACAAAGTGGCACAGAAATACACTAGCTAAAGTAGAAAGTTGATTTTTCTTATTTTGATTGATAAGGAGTTTTCCTCTGTATTCATTCAATACCTAAGTGCCGCAAGACTGTTTCTACAAAAAAAACATGTACGTTCGATCCTACAGTATATCTTCACTTTATGCAAAACTGAACTTACGCGGGTAAAAATAATACCCAATTATTTAATAATAACCATGAATTACTGGAACTAATTTGTATCCGTAAAAATAGAGGTTAGCTTAATATAACGTTCTACTGGCAAGCCAAAAGTGCTACTCAATCATGAAAATCGAATAAAAATGAAGCGCAAATTTCTCGTAGAAGTTTTTTTGCACACAAAAATAATGGACAAAATCTAGCTCTCCGGATATTCTGATGCAGTTTTTTCAGCTGAAGTTCCACAAAAAATTTGATTTACTTTAATAAATTCCATTAAAAATGACACAAAAACGAAGAGAAATATAGAAATAGTTTACTTTGTACATTAAAACATCCACCAGCGGGCATGTGCAGAGTTCTGTGCCTATTGGATTACAATAGAAGTGGAAGAAGAGATTAGAGTAACATTGTACATACATAATGCATTTGTAAATAATAATAGCAATACATGGCGCATTAGTGCAAAATAATAGCTGGACATAACCCATTAGGACACAATTATAGCCATACATAACGCATTAGTGCATAATACTAGTAGTACATAGCGCATTATAGTGCATAACACTAGAAATATATAGCGCATTAGCGCATTATACTAGTATTACACATAGCGCATTAATACATGTCAATAGTAGTTCATAGTACTAGCACAAGTACTTCATAGTATTTGCAGTGTATATCGTACAAGTACGCAATACTAGTAACACATAATACTAGTGCTGTACAACCTTGTAGTTCATTGTTCCGACACTCAACAGCGGCACTAATGCACTGGCTGCTCAGGTGGCCGTGCGGTGCTGCGTGAGGAAGCGATGACGTGACGGGACTGCAGCCCTGCACCAGTTGCTTTAAGTGTATGTATTCGCAGATCTTCTTCTGCGTAATTAGTACTGAGTTATAACTCGTAAAAATAACGACGTGCCCTGTGACAATGAATGAAACTTTGTAAAAATAAGAGTTAATCTTAATTAGTGTACTCGCAGCTAGGAAGTGGACTACGGATAGGCGCACATGTACAGTACAGAGTGTACGTAAAGGAAAAGGTGCCCGCACAACACTGACGTGTCTTAGTAAGGGGTGCATATGCTGGAAGCGCACAAAACACCCGCATAGGAAGAAAGTGTACAAGGAGTGCACAGGTAGGAAGTGTGCAAGTACTGCACAGCTAGGAAGTGTACAAAAAAGAGTGCGCTTAGGTAGGATGTGTACAAAGAGCGCACAGGTAAAAACTGTACAAGTGTGCCTACATGAGTTGCACAGGTCGGAGAGCACACTAAGGAGTGTAAATGTGCAGGTGAGCGACGAAGGTGATGTGCAAATTGACTTCCAATTACCAGAGATTCATGAAATGCGGGAACGAGCAAAACTTTTTAGCTTGAGTTTTACCGTGTTTCTTTACTTAAATGGTCTTGCGTGCATTTATCTTAAATAAATCATTGTCTGTTTTAACAGCTAATAAAATTTGGGTGCGAGAAAAATGTTCGAACCGCTTAACAAATTTCCCACGGATGAACGTTTTCCGAAAATTCTTCTCGAAATGATTGTGGTGTTTTGTCGTCCACTGAAGCACCTCTCAGCATTGGATGCCCAGCTTCGCATCCTCAAGGAGCGAAGCCATCGCGAGCAAGCACGACGCATCCCGACTTCTGCACGGTCGGCATCGTGACAGCCGACTTACGGAGATGGGGATCAAGAAAAAGAAGAAGACGGGAAGATCTATGGTCTTGCCTTGGATAATGTCCATTGGAAAATAACTCACAGTAATGGATTGCCCTACCCCCGATGACAGGACCCATATAAATAAGCCATAAATAAGTCATGCATTTTAGCATCTAATTGACGGACATGAGAGGCAAAGAGCGATAATTTAGAAGGAAGAATGTCACTCGCCAATGGACGAAGAAAGAATAATTGTGTCACGCTGGAACGACTTAGAGACTTACGTAACCAAAGGAATAGAGCCGGGAGACGTACTTTCCTCAGACTTTTTTCTAAACTCGTGTAAAACTTGTAAAAATTGTTGCCAATTATATTGCAGCGATCTTTTATAACTTTGATTAAACGGTGTTATTAAATCCCTTATTTTTCAATACATTTCGCTAACATTTTAAGCGGTATGTTTTCTGTGCTACCTCCCAACTAGTTTTCGCATAACATAGGACCAACAATTCAACATGTGTTAGTGTATGTGAACACAGTATTAACCGCGAGGTGAGATTCCGGTTTTCACTGAACGAATTTATCCTGTGACTGAGGCTCTCAAATAGCCTACTGTCTCAGAAGTTATCCTTAAATTGCTTTTCCGGTGAGATTTAAATAATATATTTGTTGTTTCAGGTCATTTCTAAGCGTAAAATAATTAAAAATACAGGCTCACATAACGTAAAATCAATTTTATTAACCTCGAATGAAAAATTTTTTTTATGTCTGTAGAAATGGGTTACTATCTTTCCTATTTCATTTAAAGTCTCAGCTATTGCTCGGCAGGAACCTCTGCAGAACGAAAATCAAATGCAAACTTTATTGAATTTCATTAAGTCACCAGATGATGAAAAGAGATATGCAAAAATTATCGCACCCGCCCTCGCTTCTTATAATATTCTGAAGGCATAAAAAAGGGATCAACAGCAGAACAAGACACTCGCAAAAAGTGCCTTGAGGGAGACACGGTGGTGAATTTCAAGGTGAGCTTTAATGTGTTCACACGCTAATGCACCTCCATCGCACTCTGCTCAGGTCTCATCAAGTGGCTTTCCACGATCCGGTTTTCTATCAGCAAACAAGCTTACAGACGATATAAAATTTAAATGGGCTGTAGTATCAGATGGAAATATTACTGAAAATATAATGAAAGCGAGCTTTATAAACTTTACGACCGGTTCAACTCACACCTGTCTCAAAGGACTCGGAACGAATGCGTCCAGAGTCTTTGATAGGAGGTTTTTACGAGCTACCGCACCTCCGACTGCTCCCTGCCCTGCAAACTCACCTTCTGACTGCCTTAGTTTTCGTAGAGACTAGTGTACCCCCGCCGTCAAATATGATGGAGTCAGTTGCAAGTTAGAGTTGAAATTTTTTTTGCTTTATCATACAAATATTTTTTTTTAAATTTTGTGTCCTTTCTTCTTTCGATTACGCCTTTTTCATGCCGGGATATGTTATGAGTAAGTTTCGATGGACATAATTAAATTTGGAATCAATCACTGACGTTTGTAGTCATTGTCTATCCTTCAGCAATTCAGTTTACAGGACGGGAGTCGGGAAAGACAGATCTGAAAGCAAGTAACTGAATTCTATAGTTCCATGTTGTCAGACAAACGCGCCCTGGCATCGACCATTAGAACGGTAGTTTAATACTACACAAACTTCAGAAAGTTGTGCGTCGTGACTATCCTTTATTGTACATAAATTTTACTTTAACATCTTTCTGTTACAGAAAATATTGTCATCGATCTCAAAAAATAAATAAAAACTATGCTTTTGCGATTGAATAGCGTTAAATTCTACCCATAGGCATATAACATGAATTCTTCAGAATTTCTTGAATCGATAACCTAGTAAAAAATCAAGCTATTTCATCCACATACTGTACATCTGGCAAACACTCAAAATAAGTTTCTATAATAAAGAGATCAGATTAATTTTCTTTCCTTGTGCAACATGCAAAGCTTACATCTTACGGTAATCAAATCTGGCTCACTAAATGAAAAATTTTGAGTACTAGCTAGTAGGAGAATAGTCTTATTATGGATCAAGTTAGGGAATGTTTCTACTAATGTTGGAATGTTTCTCAATTTTCATATTTTTATATTTCAAATTTGTCATTGAGAAATTTGTGCGGGATTTTCAACAATTTTGAAAGTATTCGCAGAACGTTTAATCCCATGAGGCAAGCTCAACTCACCGACTGTGATCATCACATTTTTGTGCCTTTATTTCAGCACTCAGCTATGTATGCTAATTCAGTCTATAATTCAGAGAAGGCGACACCCCATCCATCCTAGGACTATCTCGCTAATAGCTCTCGATGCTTTAAATCATGGCAAACTCCCACTGAGTGCGAGACTAAACCTTCTCGGTCAATTTGGAATCCGTGGTAAACGTGGCAACTGGGAGTTCCTCAAGGATCTGTCATGGGGCCTCATACTTCAGATTTTCTTTCAGTATCTGCTAAGCTACGCAGAAATAGAATGAAGTATTAAAACGTAAAAATAGCTGACGACCCATTTTTGCATCAATCATGAAAAAATATCTTCATTTTAATGTCCACAACGTGAAATAGCCAGCGAAATCAATGTTGCTTGAAATAAGTGAAGTGCTACATTTCATCCACTTTTACTAGGTGATCATATCGAAACACTCGCACTCGATATCATCATGTAAAATTTGTTTTCCAACTGTACAGCAAATGAGTTATAATAGTAAATTGTTATGAAAATGAATGTAAAAGTAAATTAAAATTTGGAGCATTTCGTTTTGACAACAATTTTTTCCGTACAACTCCATCGAAACAGAGCTATCAATATGAAGGGTGTCTACGAGAAATGTATCCACTGCTTTTGAATATTATAAACAACATGAACCTTTGATAGAACATTATTCCATTGCGTTTTAGGAGACCTCGTGATATAAAGAAATACAACTTAATCAAACCGTTGTACAGTATTATAGATGCGAACCATTAATATTTCATATTAGTGGTCACATTTTGCACAGACACCCAGAGCAGTGGAGGCCTTAAAACCGTAACTCTGATACTAAATGGTTTAACTTAATAATTTAAATTACGATTTTTTTCAAGTGATTTTTATTAACGGAAAAAGTGTATAAGTTAGGTGCTTATTCCCATTTCATGTCAGAGCTCATAGTTTTCTTGCCCAGCTTGTCTAAATCATGGGTATTTTTAGGATGGAATAATATACATAGTGTTCGAAGCTGAAAATTTCATGTAGGAAAAGCTCGTGAGGTAATGAAATGTTCGATCACAGCTTTCATCATTTTGTATTTGTAGTTTTTCAAGCTATCAAACAGTGATGTAATTTCATACAATCATCGACATTTATGAAAAATTTAGAGGCTCTATCGAACATCATCGAATGCTGTATTTTTTGTCGAACTGTGTACGCCAGTGACCAAATAACATCACACGATCCCTATCACTTCAAATAAGACGTTATCCAAAGAAGTGAAAATCTCACCTCTGGACAGAACGATTCACGTATTGTGAATCGAAAAATGATTCTGGTGACAGAAATCATCCTTCGCTGGAGCGTCCTCTGATTCTAAACAGTATCCTTGATACGCCTCCCAAGGGACGTCCTATAGTCCCGCTAATAGTCCGTTTGTAAGCAACATAGGGCGTTTTGACGGGCTTCTCTGTACGCCACGCACGCCTTTTTGGAATCATGGCATAGGTGGACTCTTTTTCAAAGGAGGCGGAAGCTGGTGATCTGTGAAGATCGCTGTACAGTCTCGGTAAAATCTCTGTACAGTCTCGGGTCCATTTCACTATCTCCGTCGAGGAAAAGTTTGGAAAATTTGATCATAAAGAGATGCATATTTTTGGAGTAATGAACAAATCAATTTACGCGAAGAGGAGTTAGATCATTTCACGAAGAACCTAAGCTGAAATTGAAAAAATACTGTCAATAGGGTAAAGAAAATTAGCGTATTTTGAAAATGTCATCGCTTGTACAGTCTGAAAGCAAATGAAAATGAAAAAAACTTAAACTGGTGAAGGAAGATGCTATTGGCGTGATAATCCAGGTCGTTATTTTATTTTTAGTTCAGTTTCAGTGTCTTCTTAATTGGAAACTGAAGCAGCTACGGATGTATTCGCATTGCTGTCTTCCGTTCCACTCCCCGAAAAGAACTAAATGTGTTCATTACTGAGGGACTTTTGAAAAGATTTTTAAGTAAAATGTCTGCAAATTTGTCCTCCCTGACCCGACAAGGTGACCAGCTGAGCAGACCTTCAAAAAGGCAATAAATTGCTTGAAAATACAAATGCAAATTCTATCAAATGAAGAATTTATTTACTCATAAGGTTCTGCATGTTTGATTCAGGCCCCAGTGGTACAATTGAATTTTTTTACATCCCGAATAATTATTTAAATCTTTTTACATTTTTCATGCTAATCGGAATGAAAACATTGAAAATCTCAAGCGTTTTACTATTTAAATTAGAGAATTTGCATTGAATTACACAATAAAAGAACGCATTAAAAGTTTTGGATTTACCACGCATCAGGACTAGATTTAATATGAATCTATTAACTTTAAAATGAACCTGACATGTAGTTTTTCTTAACGCAGAGCTGCATTAAATTTTCTTAGAACAAGCGTGGTTTCATCTTAAAAAGGACATTTCTTTAGAATTTATTTGGTTATCGTTGCAGGCTGACGCCTCAGAGCGTCGTTGGGCGGGCATCAAAGAAATGAAGTTCTTTTCTAAGGCGCAAAAAGGTTGCGCAGAACGGCCTTCTTTTCCAGAGACTCCGGCATCTTCCAGCTCATTAGGCTTATTGTGTTGCGCCTTATATTCTACTATTTGTCATCATTTGGGTCGGATTTTTATTATAAGTCTGCCTTTGAAGAAGAGAAAGTGGAAAAAAAGTAGCCGACTCCTTGCTTTTCAGTTGAAAAGATGCAAGAGGGAATGAGAACATTGGTCTTGCGTGCGTTTAAATATTTCGACAAAGAGCAGAAAGGACTGATGGGCGACCGTGCATCGGTGCTGAGCAAAGATTCTGCTTGTGGGCCTCACAAAAGGCAATGATGAGCCTGTACCAATGGACTCACTCTCATAAATTGTATCGTCTCAAAACCTCCACTGAAAAAGAAGAGGCACGCGTACCGTGGGAGCGGAAATGGTAACTTGGTTGCCTCATTTTATTCCTCTGCTAGCAATGACACTCTGTGCCTGTGAGCAGCTCGCTATAGACTACTGCCTCTCAGTCACGTAACTTACTGCGTGTGTGTGCCAAAGTTTTTCCTTCGTTAGTGTGTATGACTGTGTATTCGATACGAAATGCACCTGCAAATTTTGAAGGTATAGTGTGAGTGTGACCTAAGGCTAATATCTAAATATTTCAGTGTAAGGATTGGTTTCTGAACTAGCGTGCGTTGACATTCATTAAAATATCAGAGTTAGGAGTCTTGAAGAAACATGTGGGGATTTCTGTAGAGAGGACTCGTGTTACACCTGATACTGCCTTAAAAATTTTGTTGTCATTAGCTCTTGACTTACTTCCGTACGCCCTGTGGTATGGAACTATTTGTTTCATAATATTTTTATATTTTTATGTTGGTTTAAAAATATTTCTTGATTTAGATTTGACACAACCGTAATTTTCTCTGAATATAAGCATTGTGGGGTGATGACGCTTTTGAATGTTCGTATAAAATGAAAATTGTGAAACTTCTAGAAATGATAGCCAAATTGTACGTGGTTAAATATTGTAATGCAATTATATATTTTAACACGAAAAAACTTTACTTAGTCACAAGGGTCAGTTTATGGTTTCAATTTTAAATTTGATCTCCGTTTGTATAATTCCTGCAGTATACAAGTTTCTGGGGAGTCGACGCAGTTTTCATTTAAAAAATTTTAATAAATTGTCGTGCATGAGTTTATGACGTCACCCTCACAATACACTTGCGGGCCTCTAAGACAGCAGGCCTCCGTGTATAATTTTGGCACATCTTGCAAACACATGCCTCTAACAACCCTACTAACAAACACAGCTTCTTCCGTTGCTTCTTCGCTAATCGGATTAGGCGCCTTGGGAACAATTCGCAAAAACGAGGGAGCGCAACGAGTCGCAGAAAGGGCTTTCTTCCAATGTTCTTTCCGTAAATGATTTCCGTGTCTGATAGAGGGGAGTTTGTTTTGCGTAAGCGGAATACGATGAGAAATAGGCGCAACTTGGAAACAGCGTCCTCGAATATGACCTTCGGGCCGTTTTGTATTTTTATTTGATCGAATTTTCAAATTTGTCCATTACAACTCGCAATATACTACTTTTATGAATTTTGATAGTGTAATCTTGTTTTAGAGTTTTCAAGCAGTGAAAGAGTGTGGGATTGTCTTAAAATTTACCTGAATATTGAATGCCAAGTGAGACAGAAATTATATCTTAAGCCTTGCATGAATAAAAAGGAAGCATAAAGCTCATATGTGAGTTAAATAGCTCTAATTACGGATAAACAATCTACAGTAAAATTCTGTTCATACAAAAAATAATACATAACAAATGAGAAGGTACAAAAGAAACATTCTTAATGTTAACGTATAACTCAGGACCATGAGACAAGCAGCAGTGCAACCTTATTTATGTTGACCCATCAACGTTCGTCGTTGGCGAATCTCACTCCAACGATTCAGTGCTGGACACAAGTCGCATTTGTTCATCGTACTTCCTTGAGTTGTGTCACGCAGTTTTAACGTAAAATGAACGTAAACGTTAACGAACGTTTTTAACGTTAAATAAAGTTAAAACTTCTATTTAATTACAATAAATCGTTGACAAGAAGGCTCGATACTACATATAATATTGCTACTGGATCGTTGACGCAGTGGACGGAAACCTGCTCAATTGATACCATTTTCTGCACTGTACACTTTTATTATTTTTATACTACAATTTTCCAACTAAAAAGCAAATGTTACCCCGCTATGATTTAGTAATTCCCTACAGTCATGAAAATTCTTAGACATTTTATTGAGAACTCTATCAATTTATTTAAATATAATACTATTTGAAATTCATTTTCTTAATCATGCTTCACTCAAAACGAAATTATATCATCTGCATTTGTTTGATGATAGCCTCTTATATTGTCATCAAAACAGATGACAATATAACTCAATGCAGCTCATGACATCACAAATAACTCATTTTCTAATCACACAAGCTGCATCTCGCACATTATCCGACAGCGATCAGTCGTAAAGTCTTATTCAAAAGAATGAATCAAATACAATTAACACTAGTTATAAATGGTTATTTTATTTCCAAATGTGATTTAAAATGCACAGTGAGGACTTGATGTTGATGTTAATTGCAGGACAAATAAAATACAAAAAATACGATATTTTTGGGGATCAATTAAGGATTGTTTATCTAAATTTCACTTATGCTTTGCTATTTTGGCCCTATTCCATTTTATGAAGAAACTATGTTTAAAATTCCTCTGCAGGACTCAAGATTTTAATATGTGAAAGAATATAACCGCCGTCTATATCAATTTTTAATTGATTTTGATATACTCGTACATTTGGAGGGCTGACGTTACAGTTTCAAAACAAAGTTTTTATAACTTTCATTAATGTGTAGTGAGAGATCTGTAGAGCGAAATGTGGAAACATGCGATCAATAAGAGTTCCTCACTTAAAAGAAGTTGTTTTTAAACAAAAAGCAAGATTGTTTGCTACTAGGGAATCATCAGAACGGCCTACACATCATAACGCTGTGACATACTGCTCTTGAATTTTGGCACCGAATTCTCATCATTTAAACAAGTACTACGACGGCCTGGAATTGAGATGGAACACAGACCCCACGCAGTTCTGGAGCTGTCGCACCTGTACACAGCAGTTGATCGTGATTGATAGTGAAAGAAACGATCGAGTTATACGTCTATCAGTTTTCATCCTCGGCAAGAATGCGACAAGAACTTAACGTTTACATAAATATTACGAATGCAACACCAACATGACATTTACGGGATTATGCGTGTTCCCTCATTTCCTGAGACACCTCACCTGTTTGTGAGCTGTAGAAATAAATGTCAAAACGTTTTTCTTTCGTGATGTTACGAAGGCCCCAAAGGAGCACCGATGCCACTTCTGACCATGCAAACAATGGTCCGGAAATATCGTCTATGTGAGGTCGAGATCAACGTGAAATGAATTTGCTGCTCACGTGAAATATTCCTGGTCGGAAATTCATTCAGTGATGTTATCTCTGCTCACGTGGCGCAGGCGAAGTCAATATTCTGAGCTAACCTAATTGAATATTTCCTTCTCGAATGCGCGATAAAATCAGGCTGAAATATATAAAAATCTATTTTTTAAATAGATTTTACAACTACAGTATTGCAGATGAATTTGACGTGAGTTAGCGATATATTTCACAGTGCTGCACTAAGTCCAAAACGTTAGACTTTAAGAAATTTATTAGAATTTTCAAATAATTTAGATATTTTTTGATATTCATTAATTCTTTTGAGGATTTCGAATAAGATCTTGATTCCTTTTTAATAAGTTTATACTTCTTTCCGCAGCAGATACACAGAGTAGAGCTATTTTAAAATAAAATAATTTTTTTTCTTAAAGGAGTGTATTTTATTGATTCATTTATTTATTACGTAGTTCAAAGATTGAAATTTAATTACATAGTTTAAAGGTTGGAATTTTTTTTACTTATCTATGAAAAAGAATGTCACGTTAATGGCCTCCATTTTCAGCTTCGCAAACACGAGCTCTTTGTAAGGCATTTTCTATAACAGTTCTTAGCATCTGGCGGTGTGTGGAATGAATTTCCACCTGTATGTTTGCTTTAAGTTGTTGGATAGTTCGAGGTTTATTTACGTACACCTTTTCTTTTGCTTACGAACAAAATTTACTAGTTATCTTGACACTGTGTTCCAATCATTGAGCGTACATTTTAAAAATAAAATTAAAATACCTTCACTCTCTCTTGGGTTGTGAATTGTTTCGTATTTAAATTCCCAACGACGTACCTTCAAAATTTTGAAAAGAAAAATCAAAATTAATTTATTGAAAAAATGTATTTAATTTTAAAATGGTTAAGTGACTTATGATGTATTTGGTACTTGCATTGCACGTGCGACGAGAGGCAGAAGTTTATTTGATGACAGGACTTTCGGGCTTGCGAGATTCCAAACAGCCTACGCTAGAATGGACTGAAAGATGAACCAACTACAATCGTAAAAAAACGCTAGAACGTCACTATAAATTAAAGGAACTATTGAAAGTCACAACACTCATGTTTCTTCGTTGTTGGCATTTCTAATAGTCTCATGTAGAATGTTGTTATATACAGGAGGGCTAGTCACGCCCAGCTCACCAGTGGGATTCAGTAGGTCCCTTCACAAAACCCATCTCCAGGATGACGTGCTCACAGCAATTTTTCGCTTAAGTGATAAAGTGCTGTCTATCCAAGGCCACGCTTTATAAACAGGCTTTATTGCTGGACACAAGCTCTAGAGACACTGGAAATGAATATAACTCTACAAAATATTCATCATGTTCTGTTTTACTATAACAGCATTTTTTATTTCCCTTGATGACGTGTTGACGAATAAATCAAGTTAACACAAAGCTGGACGCTTAATTGAATTAAAATTGAAGTTGACCTACGACGAGCTGCTTTTGAAGACGTGTAAGGTTGTATACATGCAGAACGCCTATTTGTAAAGAATGAGAATGTTGTCTCTGAAAGTTTAAGTATTGAAAAAGAAAACATGTCTGAATATTTCTCAAACTTGGAAATTTTTCAAAGTTTGAGTCAATTTTGTTCATGAATTCATCGGTTTGAGAGTTTTTCAGGATATAATCCCAGTCTAACTTTCTTGCCGGAGTGTGCGTGTTTATCGCCACCCAAGCGATTTAATAACTTGGGCGGTAAAAAACATGCACGCAGGTGGCGAAAAAGTTAGACTGTGATGTGTGCATAATTTCTCAAGGTATGGAGCCATAGGTATGGAGCCGAGTATGGAGCCATACTCGTCAAATGCAGCGAGACAGCCTCATGTCTCAAGACAGCCTCCTTGCTCAAATGCAGCCTCAAGGTATGGAGCAGAGTATGGAGCCATCCATACTTGTCAAATGCAGCGAGACTGATGTTCCACTGCGACCCCATTCTTCTCATAAGGTTAAAGGGGCCGCAATTTCCATCAGTAGAAAAGTTCGTTTTTAAGACCCGGCCTCAATATCATTTGGACGATTAAACTTCGTTCAAAATTTAAGCACAACTGCCCTGTTGCAATCAACTTTCTCCTTCAATAATATTTGATGTAACCCAATTGTTTATTGCAGTCTCATCTATGGATGGTCTAATACCATTGTAAACGAAAACATAACGCATTTACAAATTCACTCTTTAGATGGGCAAGCCGTATTCTGACTCTGAGCCTGAAATATAATTCTCATCTCATGACAAACTTTTGCTTGCTCTATCAAAAAAACATTTCTTTAAAACGGCTATGCTTCTGTACATGAGTAAAAACACGAGTCAGTTAATTTGCTTTTACTGCTGTAACATCATACTTAACTTATTTATTGTTCATACAATAACAGCTTGAAAATTTGCAAATCAATAAATGATTTTTTGTTTTTAAATTCTGAAGAAAACTGTCGGAGAGGCGTTCCAGGGACTTGAGAATGCGTAGCTTGAACTTCAGCTCGTTCAGAAACATTGCTCGGGGCAAGGATTTTCACCAATATAAATTTCAAAGCTTGTCACAATATAAGCAAACTCGGAACAACTTTGCAATTCCTTTTTAACGACAGCAAGTGTTGGAATATTCTACATCTGACATAGGCGTGACGTTCGCCGGGCAATTTCCGTCATAGCTTGCCTCTTCAATAACTAATGATATAAGCGCAATTAATCCGTCACTAAAAAATTCTTCCGATAAAATAAAAAGAAGAAATATAATAAAAACCGATGAAATGGGTTACTTCTTAGCAGTAAAAGTATCTGGAGAAAAAGGTGCTTTCATTAGGGAGCAAACCTCACAGAAATCAATGAATGAAAGCCTAAATTTTCTTGTACTTTTAATCTTTCATTTTTCTACAAATGTGTTGAGAAATAATTTACAAAGCAGTTGATATTATCCAATACCGGATGCTATTGTTCATCACCACGGGACAAATAAAAGTGATCGGTCTGCCACAATGTAATTTCATCTCGCGCGCTACACGATAATTTGACTACATTGAAAACTGCAGGAATTTTCACCTTGTAGACACCGTCAATTCACGTCAATGGGTAGGTTGATTTTATACTTCACAGCCTCCAAACTGTTAGCGACACACTACAATAATATCCGCGACTGATCTTCGTTCCCAAAACCGATACAGTCTTCACCTTTATTCACTATAGGGGATCTCTTCATTTACCTAAAACGTAGTATTTTTCTAATAAAGATCACTGCAAACAGCAAGACGCATGCCATGAGCGTGACCTAGTTGGTGATCGCAACTATCCAGTCTAACTCTCGACATGAATTTAGTCGTTGCAGTTCACAATAGAAAGAACCTGCCATTCTGTGCGCATTAATGGTAAATTCAAATACCGTAGTTCGTTCTGTAAAGTCAACGCGTCAATGGATGAATTAAACTGAAATCCCGCGAGAATTCTTTTGCGTATTCCCGAAGAAGAGTGATATTTTACTTTAATAGACTGTATGTGTATGAAAACAATTTCACCACCGAGATATTTTATTCAGAGAAATCAGTCCTCCGTAAGGTTACAAAGACAGAATCCATTATGCTATGAAATCAGTATCAGGGAAAACAGTGATCGAAAACTCATCAAGTGCATCAATTTTCTTGACTATTTCTTCACACGCGCCTTTCTTGGTCGAAAGAATTAAATATGTCGTCGACAGCTGGCGTTTTGCTACTACTGCAAGCGAGCAAAGATTTTCTACGTCATACTTGTTTGGAAGATGAGAAGTGAGCCCAACTGTTGCCCTCATAAATTTTGCTTCCCTGAAAACAATTAAAAATACGCTTTCACAAATATGATAATAAAATGTATACGATATATTAATAGAGTAGTATTTTCATTTTCGAAATTTCTAAAGACAAAAAACCCTGGGACAAACACTGATTTCAAAATTGTACGGGATCCTTAGACAGAAACCTAACATTTATCCATAGACGCATAAGTGAAACAAAAACATTGTGAAATAAAATTATGTTACGTCAAAACTCATTAATAAAACACAATCTCAGAAGCTAGAAAAATGGACACATGCGCGTTATGTTGAGAATGTGCGCGCGTCCACGATGACTTGTGTTCTGAACATAAGGATTCAAATCCCGAACTACACAGAATTGTGTACGCCAATTCCAGCCACAGATTTCACTTTTACCAGAGGATCTAAAATAGGATGAGAAAGGCTAAATGGACCGTAAACGAAGGAGACATGCGCAAATGCTGGTAGTTTCCTCGGAATGCGATGTGGGTGTGTACATATGTACATGTGTACAATGAGGTAGTGAGCGTCAGTACCTAATGAGGCAGCAGGCAGGGTGTGAAGTGCAGAGCGGGTATGACTTGCAGATTTTGATGATGCCACTCGTGCCTTCCTTATTACAGGCTGGTGGGGCGCGGAGCTGGGGAGATGAAGGAGCTGGGGAACCTGGTGGAGGTGGGGTAGATGGTGGAGGGGGAAGATAGAGGAGGTGGGAGGAATGAGGAGGGAGAAGATAGATGAGGCGGGGATATTGGAGGAAGGGGGAAGATAGAAAAGGTGAGGAAGACGGAGGAGGGGAGAAGACGTTGGAGGTGGGGAAGATGGAGTTGGGGGAAGATAGAGGAGATGGGGAAGATGGAGGAGGAGGAGGGAAGATAGAGGAGGTAATTATGAAGATGGAGGAGGAGGGAAGATAGAGGAAGAGGAGGATGATGGTTGAAATGGGGACCATTGTGGAAGTGAAGAAGATGGAGGTGGTGGGCACGTGATGTGATGTGCAGGGTAAGTGATGTGATATGATATGCTCAGTACATGACGTGATGCACAGGGTACGTGATGTGATGTACAGGGTATGTGATGTGATGCACAGAGCCCGTGATGTGATGCACAAAGTGTAAGATGGGCGTTAACTGCATGATCAGTAATGGTAAAGGGAATAGAACAAAAGTAAAGCAAAACTTTCGCAGCGGAACCTAATAAAAGTGAGTACATCAGAGGGCAAAATGAGAAAATAATGCAAGAATTAAGAAGAAATAGTTTAGGATAAATTCATCAGAAAAGGAGTAACGAGGATAAAAACGGTGAGTGCCATATAAAAATGAATTCTGATAAAAGGATATTTCATTTATGGTATAGTTAAAATTCGCTTTGACTTCACCGACAAAATTCAACGCAGAAGTAAATTTATACATATCAGAACACCAAGCTCTAGAGCTGTTACCCTAAAATAATAATCAGCTAGTAAACTAATTTTAAAATTCTCAAGGGTTGTCAATTTATCAATTTTTGATCAGAAATACACTTAAATTTTTTAGGTCGATGAAAGATTTTCATTAGCGTTACGAGTGAAAGCATACCTTTCTTCAGTTTCTTCATTTCAAAGTCCATGCTTCTCAATACCAGCACGATGAATGAACAAAATTGTATCAGTGTGCAAGCTGATGGCAAAGAGTGCTGATACCTGTAGATTGTTCTTCTCGAACTGTGATGGTTGGAAGGACTTGAACAGACTTGCTTAGATCTTTTCTTTCTGAATGAAATTGTAGCAATTGCAACCTTCCTGAAGTTTGAGGGATATACTGGATGTGTCTTATTACACACTAAGTACATAATAATACGATATTATAGGGATATAGAGTATTTCCGGGCAATTAATTTGAGACTGGCTACACCAACTTCTAAAATTCAACTCGATTCGAATGATATTAGCATACGTATTCTAACTTTTCAGGTAATAAAATACCTTATCATTTTGCAGTACTCATAGGAACTCCAAAATTGGTTGCTGTGGCGGCTCGAATGCCGCCACAACGCTATGCACGTCGAGCTCCGAACGCATATAAGTCTTTCAGCAAACCGCAGAGTTCATTGTTATTATAAAATGCATACATGCCCAAGACTCCTCGTTTCTTGACTTCTCTGTTTACGAAGCAGGAAGTTTTTCAACAATTTCCCTACATTGCGCTTTTAATGTGTGTTTTTATCCATCATTAAACTTGAAAGCAGAGACTTTTTACCATATATTGGCATTTGTCCCTTTAGAAATTTGAACAGCCCAAATGTCTTATAGAAAGTATTGCCTTATGCTAAGCATATCACACTCGACAGGCTGTAGTACTCAGCAGGTATTGTCACTCAATACAAGCATATCATGGAAACTAGAAAAGCTAGAGTATTTTGGCAAGTAGTGAAAATGGCATAAAAACACTAAAATCCCCACTAATTTTCTAAGTTTTGACATATGTCATGAAAACTGGAAAGGATGAAGAGATGAACTAGCAACGTATCTTGAGAAACTGCATCAATCTATATGCGAGGTAACAGAAGACTTCAGTACGAATGTTTACTCTCATCTTTCTGCTGATTGTACATAAAAGCTGCACGTAATTCAAGCTAGAAGTTTGTATTGAAACTGACACGTTACCTTCTGCATTGCGTAGTGCCAGAAGACATCAGGCGAGATCTCGAGGGGTTTTTGAATTAGAGTGTAATAGAAAACTCAAGGAAGAATGGACGTCTTAAGGAGAAGTTAACGATTTAAAAATAACTGATGACTTATGGAAAAATATACGACTTGAAGAGAAATAAACGATTTAGAAATGAAAAGACTATTTTGAGACTAAAATAATTTGAGGAGAAATATAAGGCTTAATGAGAAATTAAAGATAAATAAGAGAATTGATGAGAAGTAGTCTAAATAAGAAGAAACAGGCGATACCGATATCGATTTAAGGAGAAGCATACGACATATAGTGGTAACAGACAACACAATGGAAAATAGGCCAGTTGGAGAGAAATGCATATGAGTCGAAGGGGGCTTTTTGAGTAAATATTATTCTTGACAAATCATGATGGAATGCAGAATTAGAAGCTGAAATTTTTGTTGTAGTTTCCCAAATCATGAAAAGTCAGCTCTTATATTTATATATTTATGCTTATAAGCAAGCTGAGGACGTGAGAATAAAACATTAAACCTGAGTAATTAGACTTCATTTCAAATATCTGTTAAAAAGATACATACCATGCAGTTCAACACACAAGTGTGTACATAAAAATTAATATTTCAAAGCTGAAGCGCGTGGCCAATCTTTTGAACGTAAATACTGTGTTAAAAATTCTTTGAACATGTCGTAAGTCCAAATGAGCCCAAATTCATGAACAAAAAAACACAAAAAGGTGCTCAAAAATTTATTTTATGTTGTTTTCACGCTATAAGGTAAAAACCCTATGACTCAAACGGCAGCAGTAATGGACAAGTAGGAGAACAGAAATGTCGAAACCAGGCGTCAATTCAAGGCGTCATTGCAGAGAGCGGGATTTCTCAGTCCCCTGAAGGTGTTGGTCGGCATTTCATTTTAATCTGTCAATGCCAGGACCGTGGCCGATGTTTCGTTTGACCATTTCCTGAGGCGGGTTGAGATCATATCGCTCATTACCCCGCCTATTTGTCATGCAAACTACGCCACCAAGTCTTGAGCTTCCTTTTACAATCGATGACTTGTGTTTTTCGTCGTGTATGTGGAGCGCTTCTCCACACGGTGCGAGGTGGAGAAGCGTGCGTTCTGCACCTAATGAGAGAAGAAGGGCAGTGTTGTGATATGAAGTTACGGGGAGCTACTGGTGTTACAGAGCCCTTTTATTGATCACGCCAGGGTTTTTTGTTCTTACAGATTAGCCAGAGCTACTGTTGTGCCAGAGTTTTTCTAATAGAGATTAGACAGAGCTACTGGTGTTACAATGATCTGTTAATGAACACAGCAGAGTTTAGTGTTTTACAGGTTATGCTGAGCTACTGGCGTTACAGAGCATTCATTGTGAGCGCAATAGAGTGTTTTATTTATTCATTAGAAAGTGCTCCTGGATTTTCGGTGCTCTTAATATGACCAGAACAGTTTTAGTGTTTAAAGTTAACTAAACCGATTTTGGTGTTGAAGTTAAATTGAACTAGTGTTGCGTACGAGTTCTTCCTGCAAATATTTAGATCAATTGAGCTGCCAAATCGAGTCTGACGAGGCAGACTCAGCTGTTAGAACAGGGTTTATTTCCTGTCTACTTTTATTCGATTGTCGATACTTAATGAGCTTAAAAAGATTCCCAATCTTTCCACCATTAAAGACATGCAATGGAAGTAGAGTGTACCGATTAGAAATCGATTTAGATGATTTAATAAAGAGTTTTGATTTAGAAGATTTGTGATCCTATCGTAAGTAAGAAGGAGATTTGATTACTTAAGTACAAATATACAAGTACAAAATACCTACAGAAGGTGTCCGAATTTCGGTGATTGTTACACTGCTGTTAGTTTGTTTTCAAACTAAAGTTAGATTTTTTGGTAATTTGCTACGCTACCGGAACATAACAAACCTTTTTTGAATTTGTATCATGAATGCACTTTTAAGAACTCATGGCGTACAATTTCGATTAGAGAATTAATGTTGAATAATTATGTACTCAATTTCACAAATGATCATATACAGTAAAATCAAGTTATTGATAAATAGCGGATAAATGATATAATACAAAACAGAGAACTCATAATGGAGCGAAAACTTCATAAACATAACACATCTAGGAGTTCGTTTAGTTGAATTTAGGCAAATCAAATTCATACGAAATATCTCGAGAACGATAACTTTATAACATAGAGTATCAGAGCCCTAATAACACGCGTTGACGAAGGGTTCCCATCACTCGGTGGGTGTGTCCGTGAGTGTCCAGCGAAGAAACAGGTCAGAGAAAGTTGTGGTGGTGCAAGAGAGACTCGGTGTGGAGGACCGATTTTTCATGCAATGCGCAGACTTGACAGAATTGCAGTGAAGATTAATTCCAATTTCCATGTGCAGATTTGCGCGGAGTGAAATCGTATGGAGTGATTTCGACTTCAGTTTCACGCTCAGGCTTCGAGGGAAGATTGCGAAAGTTGATTGAGATCCAGCCTGAGGAATATTCCGTTTGACATATACACACTTGATATTTAATACACAATCGCTTGATAAAGGTTATGTAGCTGAGCTTGGAGATTACTTGACAGTAGATTTAAAAATAATTCAAGAATCACAAGAAAAAACTCAGCCATAAATGATATCTAGGCCGGAAGGAATTATTTTACTGGGGGTGAATGACATAGTGGATATGTGAAAAGTGGAGGTGAATGACCATGATTTTAAGAATTTCCATTTCAAACTAAGGATTCATCAAAATCGAAATCAAGAAAGAATTCCATTCAGGAAAAGGCTAAATTTTCACAACTTGATTTGTTTTGGTTTCCAGAATTTAAGAGATAAAAAAAGTGCACCAGATTGGTTTCTCTAATGATCCGCTCTTCAATATGCGCTCCAAGCTACACCTGAAATTTTTACTGCATCATAAAATTTATTATTTTGATTAAAGTAAGCAAATTGATAAGCAGCAGACGCATCGTGTGTTTCTAACTTTATCTTTGGAGGTCTAATAAATTGGGTTTGGAATTCCGGATGACATGGAGCAAAGCATCCATCCATTCACCGGCGATTAGGAACATGAGTAGCAGACCATACTCGGGGAAGCACGGTAAATAGTGTTGTTGTGCGGACGAGAACAGACACTTAATATTACTAAGGCGCAGGAATTGAGTAGGTATGAGGAAAGGATTCATTTATTGTCCTCTAACACAAGCAAAAATACAAGTTTTATACGTTTTAGAGCAAATTTTATTTAATTCTATTTACACAGGAGTTTCAAATTACCGCCTGCATGGTCCTATGGAAAGACAGCTGACATTAACAAATTATATTGTTTGGAATTTCTCGTTGTATGAATAATCTCTCATTTTATTCTCATGAGCAATTTCTCATTATTAGCGATCAATGTCTACGCCGAGATCAAGAGAAGTTATTTTTATTGTTAATATTGAACTTGATTAATGAAAATCGAAAAGATTCAATAATTAATTTCACATACACCAAATCACAGCGATAACATGTCTCCAAATGTGACCGATTAAATCCCAATCCCATAAATCTAATCGTGGCAATAAAATTGCACCTGCTATTTTCCTTATATTGAACGTAACTTTGTACAAAAAATTATTTTCTGTGCATTTTAGTTATTACTCTCCTCTATTATAGAAATGCACCACAATAATTTAAAAACTGACATTTTCAGCTGTGTGTCTACTGGTATAACTGAGAAAAACTCGACGACTCAATAAGCAGAATATGTAGGTAACCCGTTGAAATTGATAATAATTCAAAAATCATCACACACAACTGCGTTTGTCCATGATTGATAAAAAAACAAGGACTCAAGAAGATAAATAGGTTACCCGATGAAGTTGGTAATGATCAAAAAATCGTCATTTAAAACTGCGTGTGTTTACAAATGGTAAAAAAAACCAAGGAGTCGAGAAGAAAGATAGGTGGGTAACCCGATTAAATGGACAATAATTCAAAGATCGTCGTTTACAACAGCGTGTGTCTACAAACGATAAAAAACCAAGAACTCGAGAAGAAGGATAGGTAGGTAACCCGTTGAACTTGAGACGACCGGAGCGCTGTCTGGGAGCGCTGAGCTTGCTTTCTGAGATGCATTAGACACTGTCCCTCCTAATCCGAGCCTCTATATACACAGTAGCTTCGCAACAGCCAGATCATGCCTCATATATCGCTGTAAGTCGGTTATAAACGTGTTATAAAGGTGTTATAAGCCTTGACATCAATTGATTTTTACTGCCATGGTGCTTTTTGATAGCTCGACTTAGCCGCGAAGATTCAATAGACAGGAAATGCGCCCCTGCGCCTTGCACTGCGCTCATTACAGAAAGAATTTGATGCATTTTTAATACTGGAGCCTTCGAATAGTTTGGATTTTTACGAGGCATTTTGTCATTTTGGGATCACCTTCGCGGCACTTTGGAGTCTCTGCTTCTGGTCATCAAATAAATGAAGCTCAATTCGAGCTTTTCTTGGAGAGATGCGTCGCGTTGTCGTAAACCTCTGGAAGGCGGCGGCGGACCTCAGCGAGGAAGTCCTCGCATAGTTTTGCATTTTTAGGCGCTGAGTTACACATAATCATCACCCTAACTGATGATATTAAACTTGGAGCCCGAACTAACTAGAAGAAAATGGTTTTTGATTTTGGCCGCGAAGCAAAAGCATTATGGAACTGAAGAAGAGGAAACGCTTTAACTTATTTGGTGGGTGTCTAGATCTTCGTACTTTAATTACAAGGATGGTGAATCTAGGTTTGCAATGCTAAAAATTTCACGAACTCAGAAATTTTAAAGCAACCTGCACTATCTTAAGACAACGTCTGAGCAGTTGTAGTACTTGCACTCGCATTGACAATAATCTGGAAAAATACAAAGCGGCGTGTTAGTGCGCTCTGTCGCTTTTACTCCGTCAAGATGGCGACGGTAATGTTTCTAGCACGGATTAATGTTTAAAACTGATGGGTTCGTATGTTAAACTCAGCAACTTATAAATTTTTTAATAAATAAATCTTCTATGAGGTGGATCTACCAAAAGCATGTAACGGAATATTTTGGAATAAAAAGGTAATAATCGAACTCCTCGAGCGATACCAAACAGTTTCTGTAATTTATAACACTATCGTGAGGCATTGCGCAATTGGATAAAGCATCCCTCAAAATTTTCTCACCAGAGAACTCTAAGTTAAAATTCAGGTGAATCACTTAAAGTAATTCAATACATAATAAATATGATCAATACTTAAGCCTCTTTCATTGTCACCATATTTAGTGAAGCGTATTTGTCTCATAGATCAAAAGACATATAAAGGTACTCGAGCAACATAAAAGTATGAGGTTATATACATTAACCACACGCGTTATTTGCATAATCGGGTGCAGATGTGTAACTAAAATATACAGTTATTAATAACACTTTGTGATTAAAATAATCATTCCCAAATTTCTTCAACTCTGGGAATCTCCACGTACGAAAAGTGTCCCATCGCGAGTTGCCCGTGGCCTCACCACAAGAAGGGCGGGATAAGAAGGCATTCATCACGATGTTTATTGTGCGTCAGCCACGAACAGGTGCTTATTATGTGCTACACTTTACAACTGCCCTCCTAACATACCATTACCAGAGGACACTTTTGGAATATCATTGCAATTAATGACCTACAAAACCGAAACACAAAACACATTCTTGGCTTCTGCGTCTTTGTAACGGAAAATGACGAGAGCGAAGTTGAAGAAGCAAGATCTCCGCCGTGTGAACTGTTTCACAGTGGTCACGAGAGGGTAATTTTCTACGACGGGTTGTGTTTTCTGAACCAGATTACAGAACTGTGTTCAAATTCGTAACAGAAGGAAACTTCCGGTTTCCCGTGAAAGTTTGTTTATATGCTATAAGCTGTAAAGTTTTTTATTCGGGTGTTGGTCTCCAGGTTTAGAGTAGGCATATATTCGAGAAAAATTATTTCATATATGAAGGAATTGAATTTATGGTCGTGGATACCGATAATAATAGAAAAATTATTTCATATATGAAATAATTGAATTTATGGTCGTTGATACCGATAATACTCATGAGCTAAATTAAATGCAGCAGTGCAGAATATATTTAATTACATCAACACTGGAAATTAGCATTTGGTTTCCCTCTCATCATGTGCTAGGTATAGTAGTTTTCCATTTTATGTTCTTCGTCATTTTGATATACTTTTAAGCTCAAACATTCAGTTACAAATCTCTCCAAATCATCTACATGTGTATCTCAGTAAAAATCTATTTATTAAGTTTGCTAACCACCAAAAACCTAATTCTTTACTTTAATTTGTACTTAGCTCTAAATCTCAAAGCTTTTTTTTTTAAATATTCACATTATTTTGTTAAATTAGAGAGAAAAACAGTTTAACTGCGATCATTTCAATAACAGTTTTTGCCCATTCAGTTTCTACACCTTCTGCTGAAAACTGTACTTATCTTCTCATATCCATACGAATGTCAACATAAATGAATCATTTTCCTGGGAATTTTTCCGAATAAACACGTAGTCGCTCCTCCCTATAGTTCCTGTTTACGCTCTAATGTGACTCTCAGAAAGTCCCAAGAAATAAGTGTCATCGCTTCCAAGAAAATCCTTCGAATTTCGTGCAATGGTTCCATTGAAATGTCCATCACGCTAGCCTTTATTATTTCCATAGTGGCGCCAGTGACATTCCTTCATTTGCGTCTCTTGATTCATAACGCGACGCGCCTGAAACTTATTTAATTCTTGCATTTTGGTAGGAATAAAATAACCAAGAATACAGAAAGGAATTTTAACTCCTTTTGTGCTGCAGTGAACTGACGGTTGCCTTTTTCAAGATGTGTCAGAAGTGCAAGCTGGAGCAGTGGAGAGCTACGCATTTCAAAAGTAAGGATTTGTGCTATTCCGTTTGAATTTTACTTCTAAAGGATAAGCTACGATGAAGGTATGAGTTTTTCTCAAATAACAGCCATTGAATGATGAAAATAATATCAACTTATAAATTTCTGATATTCATTAAAACGTAAATATCGAAAGGGTTTTCCACTTTTTTCTAAAAAAGGAATAAAGTGAAATTTTTACAGCAGGTTTTCTTTGTGGTTATTGTATTTAATTACTGGTTGTGTCAGTTTTTATTCAACTATTATTCCAATTTAAACACTGCTGGCTGCTTAATAATTAGCGTTACAAGTAAGTTTTGAGGTAAATGATCTCTGACAGAAGGTAAATTGAAAAACAAATCTACTCCTTTTTATACATTTCCATCATAATTGCTTTTTTTCCAAATATATCTGAGCAAATTACTTATTTTTGAATTCAATTACTTCCCCTAGAGAATACGCAAAAAGCTATAGCTATACAGCACAGACAAGAACAGAATTAAATCTGTAAAATTTTAGCGACAATTTCTGCTGCTTATGAAACTATTTATCTAAATTTGAAAATGCATGAATCGGCTCTCGTTTGAAAACTCTTCCTGAATAAATTTATTGTTAAGACGGGCTTTTTGAGTCAGTGGCTGTCTGCTATGAAGAACATAAGAAGTTATAATTCCAAAAACAAACAACTCACTGAATGGATGTGGTCATGACGCCTGCCATAAAAAATGCACATGCATTGTGAACTTTTGTTCGTAGTTCATAGGGAATTTTAAGAGACAGTACCAAATCAGACAGAATTCAATGACCATTTCTTTCGCTATTTCTAAAATGGCTAACCACTTTTTTAATGTTGACATAACAATAATCGATTGAAGGACTAGCAATACGGTGTGAACAATTTTGTACTGACTGCAAGAATAGCGCACTCATAGAATTTTCGGAGCTGTGGACAAAATATGAAATAACTTAACATAGATAACTACATTTGCATTCATTTGGTTAATACCAATAGGAAGAGACGAATGGGAAAAGCTAGAAGCGTTTTTCCTGAATTAAATTTTTCATGAAGATTTTCCCTTCAAGAAATTGTTAAAAATAATTTTCTCCCTTTTTACGACAACCCATAGCCTTAGCGTTCTAAACATTGCGAATAAATACGAAAATTAAATTTATAAAAATGGTTGCATCAGTCAAAACAGACTTGAATGGTGAGGCAGAAATTTGAACACAGTTTCTATTTAGTGGTGTGAATGGATCACTCTCTGCTGAGCGTTGATGTCTCTAACCTCCGAATTGAACACTATATTTTCCCTTATCGCAATTTGCATCTGAGAGTAAAAGTGATATTAAGTGTGTGTTGAAATTGTGTTCGTCACAAGAAATTAAGAATTTTAGAGTTTACAAAATACAATGTGTATTGTGTAATGTATAACTGTGAAAGAATAATTAGAAGAATTATACAGAAAAATATCACTTCGTAAAAAATGACTGATCTTCAAAGGTTATGGGCGTTTAGAGCATAGACAAAATATTTTCAGCGATCTTGTAATTAAGAGAACTCTTCTATTCTTCTATAGCTCTAAATTATGCAGTTAAAGGAAGTGAATTTATTGTTACTGAGAGCTAATGAATTTAATAAGCGAGTTCGATGTGATAGAAACTTAAACAGATCACAATTCAAGTAAGAGGAAAATACCTGACTCTAACCATTCAGAGGATCTATAAAAATTGGACTCATAAAGTTGTCCTAGACAGTCGTATTAGTCAGAGGGCAAGAGTATATTCAAAGTTGATGCTTCATGCACAGAATCTCTTTGTTTGCATCTCTCCTTACTACACTTACTCATGAATACGCATGTCTACAGCTTGAAATAGTTTCTCGCTACTGTTTTGTTTCAGCTGATTGAGAGGGCTTCTGAAATTTGGCTACTACATGCACATCGATGTAAAAAGGTGCATAACTTTTATCATGCATTCCTTTTATCTTTCCAGTTCTTGCTTTTCATCCATTACTTGAATCATTCTAGTTCTTTCCCTTCATTCATGCATTACTTTTATAATTCTAGTTCTTGGTCATCACGCATTACTTTTTATTTCCGTGCTACTCAATTTTGCTTTTTGAATGTTGTATTCTTATGAACTTTTTTCCAATATTTTGAGCCAACTTTCGTGCGCTTAACTCATACATTTATATGATTGATTTAAAGTGGGATTTTTTCAATCAGAATACACAAATGGCTTCGAATTCGAAAGTAATAATATTAATATATTTTCATCATTGCAGCAATGGTACTCAAGTTTCTTGGTAGATATTCCAAAAGAATTAGGCCTGAACAGACGCATTCCAGTACTTCATCCGGAATAGAGTGAAGGAAATTTTTTTCTTCACTTCCGATTCTATTTTCCGTCATAAACTGACAAATTTCAAGACGACGTTGCCAAAATTTCATTTCTATCTTATGTGATTCGTACGTTTTAATGAGACAATTCTGGTCGATTTAGCTTCACACAAACACAAATAAGATGCACTTTTGCGATATGGCATTTGACAATGATTGCCCAAGGTATTTGTGCGCTCCAGGTTCCTTTTTGCACTCATTAAAAATATCAGAGAGATATTCAAGTCCCAAAATACTCGGAAGGATTGGGTGAACTCACAGCGCACGGTAATTTCCACATTAGTTGATACTCTCATAATTTGGCGTGTATGAGAAGATCTTGGGTGTAACTTGAGGCCCCTTTTCAATTCGATGAAGCTCACTTTAAGATTTCTTAGCAGTATACCGCTGGCTTAGCTTATGAAATGTTAAAATATTGTCATCAGGGCGAAACTTGGTGTGAAACGTTTTCAAATTAAATGTGAATCAGTAAACAGGAAATTATCTATCTTCTAGGGTACGTTAAATACGAGGGAAGTAGTTAGATAAATAAACAAATATATTTTACATGCAATAGTGTAAGTTGGTTTCATTGAAAATCGGGATGCATTAATACTGGTTTTCTCTACTACATTCAAACGGAAGGATGTATTGATTCACAAGGTTGACAATGATTCAGACGGCATTAAAAACTAACAATGATTCGATGATACGACACTGGATCTCATAATATGCTCACAGGCTTCGACGCCGTTATGAAACATTGGTAAAATATGATGAACTATATGGTAGAAATTAACCCCTTTTGCTTCGAGAATTGTGTATTCATGGCACCACGTTAGTTTAAAACTGACGTCCTCACTTCGATATTTACGTAATCTACAAAGTGGGTTTTCATCTTTGAAGTTTTGTGCAGGTAATTCATAAAAATGTGTACCACAATAACAATAAAAATGGTTTCTAAATTGAAATAAAAAGTTTGAAGGTCTTCCATTGCAGTGTTTCCTCCACCAACATCTTCCCTCACCTTGAGCAGTTTCCATACACAGTTTTGCTGTGTATTTCACAAACGCACAGCGTGAGTTGCTCATCATCTTCTCCGTTTAATTTTGACTGTGACTCAACCTCGAAAGAGTCATCATGACTGCGAAGAAACGCCGAAGGTAGACAGAGGCAACACCTGAAGCACCAACAAATAAGCAAGGCAACCAAATTCTAATGAGCAAAACACTTCTCTCGACGCCGGCACTCGACGGTGCGGCGTGACAGCACCACAGCCGGTCTGTTTGTCGAGCGTGCTGCGCTGTGGAGCGGACTCTTTAACGGGCGCCCATGAGGTGTCTGCTCGGATCCGGCACGGGTCTGGGGAACGCACTGTCCAGTTGAAAATAACTTGGTTTGAGGTGATCATAAAAGTCTTCTAGGTGTCGAATGATGGGGATGGATAGCTATAAAAGGATGAGGTTCAGTCATTTAGGGTTGATGTTTAGTCATCTGAGGATGATATTTAGTTATCTAGGAATGATGATTAGTTACCTAGGAATGATGCTTAGTTATCTAGGGTTGATGTTAGTTATCTAAGGATAATGCTTAGATATCTAAGGATGATGCATAATTATATGGGGATGGTGCTTAGTTTTCTAATGATGATGCTTAGTTTTCTAAGGATGATGCTTAGTTATTTAATTATAGGACAATGAAATTTGTCTTGAAATCTACTGTTAATAAAAGATGAATCAACAAGTTATGTAGTGATTATGGTTCACTAGTTACTGGTGGTCGTACTTGTAAGATGGTGGTAGCGGTAGATGTTTGATCGACTGGTGATGATGGTGGTTTCTTTATCTAGGGATGGTGGTTGTCCAGTTTTTCAGCGATAAAGGTTGCTTAGATGTCCAGTTATCTAATGCCAGTAACTACTTCGTTATCTAGTTAGATATTGTGGATGAAGCAGTGAGAGGCAACTCGGCGTCGGGTTATAGTAATGAGTTATCTTTTTTAGGACCGCAGCTCCTGGAAGTGAATTATTGAGATATGAACCACCAATTTATACATCATTTAACTGTAAACACCGTACAGTTGCATTGAAAATTGGAATACATAATACTGTGTTTTCTCTACTGGATTCAAATGAAAGTATGTATTGATTCACGAGGTTGGCAATGATTCAGAAGGAATTGAAAACGAATATTCGTCTAACTGAAAATACAGAAAGGAGTAATTTACACTTGAAGTATTTTTGTAGAAGTGGAAAGTATTTCACATCGTAGTACACTTGCCTACTTAATTCTATTCTACGACCCCAGAAATGAAAACATGTAACTGCAGGAGTGATGTTTGCTATGTGGGTGTTCATTCATGATGAAGACTTTAAGGACTGGGAAATTCGAAAATTTTATTCCTAGATAATGATTGTGAAAACATAAAAAACATTGCGTTTAATAAACTTTAGGTAGTTTTAAAGGTGCAGAAATCAGGGTAAAGCCCGACACTATATGAGAGCGCTGCACAAATTATTCAAGTTTCATTGTTGCTCCATTCTAACAGCGGTACAGCTTCTGTGTGGGAACTGAAATAACTCTTTATGAGATTTACATTGAAAGAATCAAATTCTAAAACTATAGTTATGAGAGTCCATTAAGTTGTGAAATTAATCAAGTTGGGAAAATTTCAAGATCATATTATACATTAGAAGACTGTTTAACGACGATGGCTGTGTAAGTTTCAAACCAAATGGATAAGGTAATGAGTTAGTTGCATTTTCTAAAACTTTAATTGATAACGTACGGGGTTTTACGTCGATTGGAAATGTTTGAGATAATTCCCCAAAAAACGCTTATTTAAGCTTTCAGGTTAAAGTCAGTGAAATGAGTTCATATTTGCGGAACAAGAAGCAAAATACATAGAATCCTTTCGTTTATGTCCCTTCATTCATTAAAACTTCCCAGCGACTATTATGATTCGAATATCTAACGCATTCAAATGGAAACATGGCAGGGATGAGAAATTGTTATTAACTTTATCACTGGACAACGGCAGTCGGTAAATTTTTGGTTACTCTCACCCCGCCAAACATTAATTATGACGAGCGGAATTTTGTGTATTGGTATTCCCCAAGTTTTGCCAGTCACTGAAGAGTCACAACCAGAAAACCAAATGATTCACCACGCTCAGCATCTTCGTATGCGCATGCCAAGTTTTACAGTCAGGTTGACTCATGACTAGCATTCACCACTTGATTCGACCTTGCAGTCACCATAAAAATTTTACGAATTTATTTTAAGGCTGCCTGATTCTCGCGTTTGCGGCAATAAAGGCCTCGCTGTTCAGAAGTAAGTCGTTAAAAAGTCATCAAATCGGTCGTAAATTCGAGGTGCGACTGAGGCGCGTCTTCTCAGTTAGGCGTTGCTCAGACAGCCTTCTCGTGACGCACAAAAGTACCAAGGAAGAAGGTGTGAGGACCGTGTGTTGCGCCTCTCAGCTGGAGAGAAATATATCGCAGTGCTATTAAGTTGGACATAATTTTGTCGCCTATTTTAAACATTCTAGTTGAGAGTATGAGCAGGAGGTTTGCAATGTGCGCGAGAATGTAAACATGCAGCATCACAGAAAATAAGCACTTTAGCTAACTACTAGACCTTACTGTTCCACGATGCTTCTCGTTTTTCTGAAACTTCCCATTCTAAATTATGAGGTCGCAAATACTGCTCTCAATTCATCGCTTACACACCAGCCGAAGAAACATTTGATCATGATGAAGCTTTTAAAATTTTAGCACAACGACTACACGTGACTTTAAACATCTGCGAGCAAATGTATTTCATTATGAGTCTCCCCGTCATGATAATTTATTGAACTTCTATCATAAGGGCCACGCCAAGAAAACTACTGAAAGTATTTCATACAAAACATCCCAACAAGCACTCGCAAATAAAATCAGTGGAAATGCCTGTTTTATAAGCCTTGACCACATCTTTAAGCTCAAAACAAGAAAGAAAAAATGTACGGGTCGCGTCCGTATGCATGAAAGTCTTCGACTGAGATCAGACTTTGATGAAGACTCGGCTCGAGACCTCGGATCGTAATTTGTCAGGCGCTAGACGGTGTGATGCACAACAGCGCCGGCCATAGATCGGGATTAGTGCGATCTCCCTGACGAATACTAACTGCTCCTAATATTCCAATAAATGCACTCCATTAGAATACTAAATATTCTGGGTATTCGGACCGTGCAGTTGCGTAGCTATTCGGTAGAATCTGCGATGGATGACTTCAAAGCTATAAAATATAAAGGAAATGACTGTGAAATTCGTCTTACTGAAAATCAAGGCTTCCTACATCGTCATTCTTTCCAATGTCAATTCCTTTGTTGCTTATGTTGAGGGCACATTGCCGCCACGAAATCACTTCTACTTTACGGGACGCAATTTCCTTCCTTATTAGACAAGGAATGCTAATTTTGAACTGTATTCCACTCATTAAACAGGCAGTGCTGAATTTGGAAAGCGCCTTCCTAAAAAAAAAAAGATTACTATATTTGAATTTAACTCACTCATTAAGCCGGCAATACCGAATTTAAATGGTAACTTCCTCAGTAAAAAGAGTAGCAGATCATTTAAATATCACTCAATTTCAATGGTATGTCATATACATATCATTGACCTTTCCTGGTAGGAATTTTTTAGCATTTTACTTCCCCTAATCGAATTCCTAATGTTGTGCTGGCGTCTGACCGGGCCATAACTTGCAGCAAGATCTCAAACCTGAATCTCTCTACCATCCGTCAGTGAACGGTAACGGCTCTTCCACTGTCAATCATTTTATGTTGGGGAGTCCGGGAATTAAATGGATCTTTTTTGTGCTCACTGTCGAAGCGTCAACGTTGAGCCTACGATTCATCGGCCATTTAGGGTCTGCGCAGAGTTGGTGAAGAACTTGGCTGCACAGCAGCGACGGCAGCGTCAGTACTTAGCAGACTGGCCAGCCTTTCGTTGAGGGATCCATGGCTCTGGATGTCGATTATCCTTTCTATGCGTAACTGTAAAGATATATGTATATTTTACAGGCTTTATTTAGCTTCTGGTAACTCCATTAGGTTTCCGTGTTTATTTGAACTCGGCAACTTTAAAGCTTCGTTCAACCTGTGGGATAAGTTAAGAAAAAAACGAGAATAACAGTTTATTTTGAAAAAAGTCAATAAAAGGTAAAAGCAATGGAATTGTATTTTTTCGATTGAAATGTTTCTAAATAAAATTGATGGAAATACCACGCGTATGTGTACAAATATTTATATGAGTCGTAGCATTCACAGAGAGTTGCATTCAACACGGTGAAAATGGAGTATCTTTTCATAACCAACTGAAGTAATTCAGGCGTCATAAATAGCGAATTCCAGTAAACCACCGCAGTTTTAACATGCAGTTTTTCAATTCCATTGTGAAATGTAATTTATTTTACTCAAAATTCTTACAGTTAAGCCAAAATGTCTGTCCAAATTTTGTTAGAAATTTACCGTGAAAGTGGTTGCACAAGAATGAAATATTTGGCGAAAAACTTCGATAGAGTTCAATATTCTCTCTATTCCACAGTAAATTAATTTTTTACACGGCGTAAACAGCGTCTTTTTTGACAAAGTCAAATTTGATGCACGAAATTTCAATTCTACCTCAAATATCTAAAATTTCCAATGACATCGAAATTTTCCCAATAAGTTCACAAATTTCCAAACTCTGATTTCCAAATTTCAGCTTCAATATCGCAATACCTAGATCGCAGGTCCATTTGAAACACCGCAGATTGATCACTAAATATCGAACTTTACAGCAGACCGAACACTTTGATTGCGGCATGTCGCTCCTCCACACCGCGCTACTTCAGTTCGCTCGAGCGCGTCTCTTTCTCTTGGGTTCATTTGAAGAGCCTCGAGAGCTTTGCAAACAGCCTGTGTACACCACACCACCCTGGGCTGCTTCCACGATATCACCGAGCTCCCGGAACGATATTTTTTGAGGGAACATTCGTTTTGCATTCATAATGCAGTGTAGTCGATACACAGCACTCGTGAAAAAATGGTATCGTGCAGTTTCAGGAAAATTTTAGAAAGTCGGGATCTCGGAACAAAATTATGAATTGATTATAAGCGAGATTCTGGGATGTGATTAAAATAACCAGTAAGCAAAAAGTTTTGGAAGCAACTTTGAACCAAAGAATGAGGTTAATTACTAGAAGCTTTTCTTCTTTTTACCTTCTGACACAAGGATTAAATTAACGCTAAAGATATGATTCAGAATAAGGCGAGTATAATAACGATGAGAGTACGGTATCGAATAAGAAGAGCATGATAAAGTTCGGTGATATATTGATAAATTTCCTCCAAAAAACAATTAGGGATTTTTTAGCAAAAAATATTAGTGAAAAAATGTTTAATGCACTCTTTAGGTAAAAAAGCTTTTCATTGGCATTTAAAAACTTTACCAATTTCTCAAAATTTCCTCGAATCTTTTCTAGGAAATTTTTACGCCATCGTTTTATACGCATTGCTCAAGTACTAATGCTGTCAAAATTGAAGACCCAAGAAACGGAAAGGCTTGTATTAGATAATGATCGCATTTACAGATTTTAACAGGGCGGAAAATCTGTTCAGTATATCAGTAGAGCCTCACTGTCTGCAGCTTTGATTTAGTTTTGATTTTTTTATCTGCAATAGAACAATTAATATAGAGATTAATTACCAGAAGGAAACAAAATAGCGAAGCAGGTTCATCTCTTTGCAAGCGCGGAATGCTGAACATTCTTGAAGGGAGGCAGGTTTTTTTGAAGAGATTGATGAAGAAAAACAGGCGTTCACCGGCCCGAAAAACTAGCGAGTTTCGAGAGTTTTGTAAGTTTTGTGAGCTGAAGAAAAGGAATTTAAGCAGTTGGATCCACTGAAACTCTGAAATGTCAGCTCTAAATTGCCGAAAAAACTTCAGTTGTTTTTTAGGAATCATCGAAACAAGGCGGTCGAAAACTGTGAGAGTATTGAATGTGTTTCGGTGAGTCAAGGTTCACCCTTTACCCTTTCCATAAGAGATGGGAGAAATGCAGCGTGGTGGAAAAACACGAAGCAGAGGTTCCTTCCTTACATCGTCCCCATCATTCATGCAACCGAAAGCAGCGTAACCCTTGGATATTGTTTTTACAGAGTTGGAGTTAAATATGCTACCTTTTGCTGCAAGAAAATGAGATCGCAGGACAAAGGGCTAGTTGATGCGCGCTAAGTTTAACCTTCATTGAAGTATTAACAGTTTAATGATCGCGGAATGATTTGGAGCAACGTTGTTCGTATTTCCGAGGTCAGTGTGGCTTAAAATCGGTTTTCTAGAAACTACTTTAGCAGGTGAATTGACGACCACAATCTCTAGGTTTGAACACCGTCCAGATTTTATGGAATGAGCGTTTAAGGAACGTGCCTCATGTTAATTCTTTCAACGTTGAGCATATTATGCTAGCTATTACCTCAATTGGAGCCAATAATACCGTTGCAAAAGATCCAGACTCTTCTAGCAAAAATTTTACATAAAATACAAATTATCATGCAATCTGAAACAGAACCAATTCTTTATTAACAGATTTTTACACCATTTGATTGCTTTTAGCTAAGTTTTTGCAAAAATTTTCAACTCTTATTTAATTCTGACAACGCATTGCTAGCAATGATCTAGGATTTTTACGTGAAAGTCTTAATTAATTTAGAAATTAATTAAAACTTGTGCAATTCGAAGTCAATTGAAATTAATCTTCAATGAAGTTGTTACAACATTTTAAAGTTTTTTGCCCATAGCTTTACCCCTTGAAGTGATTGAATGTTGAAAAATTTATGTAATAACTTCATCTATCGCTGTACATTTTATTTCCGGAATTAAGCGCTAATTTCACGCAGATCTGAGGACTGAGTTTCTGACCGTAGTGAACAATCATGAGGGCTATTATTGTGTTTAAAAATTAACCAAAAAATTGAATTTGAAAAACTCCGTTATTCTTAGATGACACTCTATACGTAACTAATTATTTTCAAACTACCATAACGTGTTTTCTTTTATATCTAAAGTCATCCCCAGCTATCCTTGTGCTTCTTTATTATGTATTTCACAATAGATTTAATTATTTCTTGCTATCGTAATATCTACTTCTACACAGTCCTTCCCATTGCACAGTCTACGCAATAAATAAATCGAACAATTTAACTCTTTCACGAAGTTGCCTGACAGAAGTATTCAGTGATTGGAGGGGTTTAGAAGTCAAAATTGGATAGTAAAGAGATGACGTTCTTTAGTAAGAGTTCAGTTACTTTGTTTTTAAAGGTATTTAGTATCATTTTCCTTGAGGAAATAGAAATAAATTTAGACAAAATTAGAAAAAGCATGAACGAACAATTCCATCAGATTCAATGGTTTTGAAACCTGTGGAAAAAATCATGTTCTTTTTAAAATAATGTAATTTCCGTGTAAGTCCCCACCAGTTACGGCCGCTGAGGTCATATTCACCCGCGGACACTCGCGCATGATACACACGTACGCTGCCTGCCTGAGGGCAATAGCACGCTTGGATGTTCATAGTACGCTCGTGAGACTTCTGTGCGAGTTACTGGAACTCCTAAGGTCGCATAATGTGTTTTGTGGCGTAAATTTATTCACCGCAATCCGCGACCGTGTACTATTTATAAAATTCTGGTTATATCTCTAGATTCAAATTGCTCATTTTGTACCTTTATAGTGCTCAAAAAACGAACTGGGAAACTTTTCTGTTCGTTGATAGAGATATAGGAATGGAAATAAGAACTAAAATAATGAAATTAATCTCGAGCCGTTTGATCCCTACGGTCAAGTACGAGTAAGTCTCTTGAAAAACCCTAGTTTCAGCAACAAAAAAGAAATCACTTTCTGTTCAGGTAATTTTTTATCTGGCTGGATATTATTATTCAACTGAGGACTGCTGAATTTCAATACAGTTGCTACAACACAAGAGAATGAACATTTCATCCAACTTGAAATCTATTCAAACCAAGGCACTGTCTCAACTTCATATATTCCCCGAAGTTAAACATGCGGTTTGCAAGATTAAACTTCAATTCAAATTCGATGAATTGAAAAGTGCTGCGAAGTCAACAAAGGACAGAGCCGCGCTGCCAAGCGTAAATAATTAATAGATTTTCCTTTGTGATCTGGAGTCAAGCTATGGCTGAAGTGGGGCTCTCCAGCGGCTCGGACAACAGCGAGCCGAGTTTTGCAGGCTCCTCCACCGCCACGGTGACATGGTCCCCACCCTCTTCTGAGCTCGTGCTTCCAATTTGAGGTAAACTCGGGAAATAATAAATTTTCAACGATTAAGGGTTTTCAATATACATCGTTCATAGATTGCTTCCAATTTGAGGTAAACTCGAGAAATAATAAATATTCAACTATTAAGGGTATTCATAATACATCGTTCACAGCTTGCTTCCAATTTGAGGTAGACTCGGGAATTAATAAATATTCAACGATTAAAGGTATTCATAATTCGTCGTCCACAGCTGTTCATTTGACGCAAATCTCCAGTCCTAGTTTGTATTTTGTGTGAGATCAACCAGATGACTTTTTTTTCAAGTGTAGGAGCTTGGACGAATATCCAAGCGAGAGGAATTTGTTATGTAGTTTTATTTGGGTGGACCTTACAGTTAAGTTATTTTAGTCTGGGAAAAAATATTTCTTGCAAATATTTTAAATTGACCATCCCCTGGAAATTTCATGGATGATGCGGCCTGGATTGGCTCAGCGCATTTCGTACATCGTGAATCATTTGTCAACAGTAAGAGTATCAACAGTTTCTTTCTCGTGCCAATATTCTGGTATAAAAATTATTAAAATGTCAATAATGACGTCAGAAAATGAAAATGGCCTATAGAGCTAATTTCAAATGTTATTATATAATTTCGAATAACAACAACCCATTGAAACCATTGAATGAACAGCGTCAAAAATTGTTTTCGAAAACTTTGAAACAGTCTGCTGAAAATGATCTTTCTGTTACGAGAAATGAATCAGTGCAAAAACATGTCAATTATTATTAGCGAAAACATTTCAATTGATTTCAAACATGGCATAAGAGATGTACTGAAAAGTGTGAAGAAATTAATTAGAAAGCTAAGCTACAAAGAAATTTTCTAAAATGGGTGATACTGAATTCTTTACGAAAAAAACATATTTAAAAAAACACATTCATACATGCCGTCTATCCCTTCAACTGACATATAAAGCAATGAACAGGTCTAAGAAGAGAAAAATTAAATGAGATATAAAACTGAAAGTAAAGCTAAATATGACTTCTGTTCTCGGACAAAATAAAATGATGCACGTTAACTCAGGGTACAAAGATCGTAGAATAATTGTCCCGCCCAATACCTTTCCCTGACGCAGAGCGGAGGGTTGTCTCTGTTTCTCCTGCGAGGAACCCAATTCCAATCTAGGAATCTGTCTCAGTCTAGCCTTTAATTTGATAGACCCATTGAAGACGTGATTAATCCTCAAGGCACCCTTCCCCACCGCCGGGTTCTTCTTTGCATGGACCCCACAGACATGGAAGCCATAGCAGCCTCCAGCGCGTCTCCTTTAAAGAAACTCCTCAAGTTTCGACCAGTGTACTCAATCTCGTCTTATTATTTCAACTGAAAATGCACTCATGTTTGCTTTTTTAAGTTGAACGATACTCTATGATTAATTCGAAAATTGCTCATTTTTCGATGTTATTCTATTATTCGTAACAATATTGGATGATTTCAAATTATAGTCTTATTTCAAGGAGAAATTGTTTAGTGATAGCTGGCAAGCTAATTTCAAGAGGGTAATTAATTTGTGAACCCCGCTTACTCTTCCCGTGGTTTTGTGTTTGTGTATTCCCAGACGCAGACTTGTTGCGGTCATTGAGAAACAGAGCCAGGGCGATGATGTGACCGAGAGGCATGCGGAAGTAGACGCGACACTCGTGACTGGAAGAGTTAATACATGAGGCTAGCATTTCCCGAGCAAAAGGGACTATCGGAATTCTAAATATGATTCGCAACCAAAAAATAAAATTATAAGTGTTTGTGTATAATGAATGGAGTAAAATATTTTCCCACAATCATTTACAATGCTCTGAATAAAGAAAATTATTTAACAGCATAGATATTTTTAACAGAATAGATGCGTAAAGAAAATCCTTATTTATAAGCGGGCTTGTCCATCGAAGAATTGAAATAATTAGCATACGACTGAAAATGAGCAGCAACAAAGTGAACTTGAAAGAACGAATCATTGAGTTAAAGAAAAAGAAAGCCAAACAAAAATAGATCATTTTTTTTAGCTTTCATAAAATTAGTTCTTATGAAATACGGCCTGAGGGTTGGCAGCTCTTGAATAGGAGTAAGACAACATTCCAGAGCTTATATTGAGATCACTTTTTCAGTTTATATCCTTGAGGGGACCGGTATCATGCAGGCAGATTGATGCCAGGTAGCAGATTGTGTCTGTGTCCGCCATACACACAATTTTACGCAGAGGCTGTGTCATCAGGCCGCCAACAACTCTTATTCTGGTAAAAATATTGGACGGTCATCATCCCTATTTCTATTGCAGGAAGTACCGGGTAAATTACGGAATCACAGTATCTCTGTATAGTACGTAATTTATGAAATACTGGGCGTCTAACATACTCATAATTTAGTGTAAAAAAGATTGAGGCATGTGCTCGAGACGCAAGCTTTCAATGAATACATTGCACTCGTATTCATTTTTACCAGAACAGTGCGTCGAGACGTGGTAAAATAGCAAATATTTTTCAATGTATTAGGCATTCAAAACAGTTAGGATTCTTTACGTTTCTCACGAATGGGCAGAAGTTGTGTTGGTGCCATATGTTCTTAAATAATTTCTAATATTATACCTAAATTAGAGAGTTTACTTTATTTTAATTTAATTTTAATTTAATTTTAATTTATTTAGAAATTTAGATCAAATGGTTTTTTAATGAACCGAAACTACTTCAGAAATTATAAAGACTATTTATGTATAGGCTGACCTGTAATTTAAAAAATACGTTGTAAGCGCACCACAATGGGATGAAATACCACGAGCTGCTCTAACTCCTAACGTCCACCGTGTGCCACCGCTTGTTGAAGCTATTTGTGGGGGAGTGGAACTGCGGTTTTTGGTTAAATTTAAACACGACTCGTAACTGATTTATAAATGAACCAATCCCGTAGAGGTGGAGAAAGGAACACGATTTAGGGTTGAATACATGCCTGCCAGAAGTGATAAAGCTGTCTCCTACGGCTTGGGTCTAATACAGAAATGAATTCTACTCCAGGAAATCTCCATGAATAAATAGTTTACTTCGGTCTGAATGAAACGTAGAAAAATAGCTCAACACCTTATCGTGCATATGAGACACCTCAAGGAAGAAAAATTGCCTTTAACTTATTTTAAACTTCAGGAAATATTTTTTTTAATCAGTTTGATCGAAAACCCTCGAAATTGTAACAAGTGAAGTGCTCAGGAAGAGTAGGACACTACACAACCGTTCGCTAATTTGTGTGCCTCTGAAAAGGTTCTGCTATCAGCACCTGTGATCTGCACCCCTTGAGGGCGATGCTGTACGGTCGTGAGCACAGTTCGCGAGATGTTGACACGCTGAACATAGTAGCAGCGCCTTGTGCAAACTGAAATGATATTTGCACTAGCATTGTACCAGTATTGAGAACTTTTATCCCATCTAATAAGTAACTCTCGAAGGAAAATAGTACTTACTTCATAGGGAAGTGCTTTCAGGCTTCCTAATTCACGTCACGGAGCTTATAGTTGAGGCACCAGCTTTAAGTAATTATTTGGGTATTATGATTAAATTTTTGAGCCACTAGAAAAAATCGGAGCCTGATACATGAGAGTCGATTGCAAAGTCAGCACACTGCACATTTATCTGCTGCATGCAGCACTTGAGCACATTTTTGGTGCATGCACATTTGAGTTAACCTGCCTAAAGGCTGCTTTACAATATTCCCTTCAGCCTGAGTATGTTTCCCACGACCATTCCTCGAAATTTTCCAGACGGGCTGACCAAACTGCGGTGACTGATAGCATGCCATGAGAAAAGGCTCTACATTAGCAGGAGCAAGATTAAAACCATGCAACTTCCGATCATTGGGTTTGGATGTCAAATTGCACTATCAGAATAGAAAAATTATTTATCGTTTCCTATAACGAGTAGTAAACCTTTTGTTCTTTTTCTTCCTCTTTAGTTCTTCATAATTCTCTATTTCTTCTTCTTAGATTACATCGAAAATTACTCATTGAATATTCAGAAAAACTCGTACATATTTAAAACGCGTAAAAATATTTAGGGAACCTAGCCTAAGAATATAAAATAATTATAAAATAGTTGAAAATTTGAGCATTAATTACCACACAGTTGGAAGCTACCATGCACGTATAATATACGTGAATGATATTATGTTATACGTGCATGAGCAATTTGCAAATCATTTTACGAGCACAATCACAAGTCTCCTTTTAATGAGCACAATCTCACGTCCCATTTGAATGAGAACAATCTCAACCCAGTGCTGTATAATTCTTAGTTCTATTCAGTACAATCTAAAATCCCATTCTAATGAGCACAATTTCAACCATACGCTGCATACATCTTAGCTCTGTCTGAACAAGCACCGGATGGACAACTGCAGCGTGCCCGTTCACTGTAGGCACACCAGCAAATTCCCCTTATCAAATTGCTATCAGGGTCACTAATGACTTAGAATTAAAGAGGCGCAGTCGCTTAATGTAGAACGTGAAGTGTGTGCCAGGCCCTGAGGCCGAAAGCTGTCGGTCGCCGTAATCTGCAAGGGTAACATCATGTTCGAAATTACCGACTAACTCATTCAGTGGTGAGCCAAAAGACCGGCAAATCAAAGAGCCCTCAAATTAAATTCATTGCGGTCTAATGTGAGGGTTGCTGAAGAGTCTTCAGGGACCTTGGCAAGGGGAGGCGGCGGGCTGCGAGAGAGGGTCCGACTGGCGTCGCTCGTGTGGGGAGAGGAGCCGTGCTGTTTCCGTCGTCTGCTCTAAATTTTGGCTGTATTTGGTGATTAAGGCTTTATACCAATAGCGAATACTAGCAACTGGAGTTTAGTGTCGAAGTATTAAACAATTACATGACTTCCACTCGTAGATGTATTGTTATGATATTTCCTGGTGTACTATATAGTAAATTGGATACCGAGCGTCATGTTTTTAGTTATCAGTTTCTCTAAAAAAATGGGTTGTTCGATAGAACTGAACCTCGATGACAGGCAAAAAATATCGGCAATGGAATTATATCAACAAAATGCAATAGAAATTCATCGTACCTTAGCACAAACTTTAAGCGCTTGGAAACTTCTCAACAAATCAAGCCTCTTAATACGTTGTTTATTAAATAATATCGCTAAGAATTTTCATATTTATATCGACAATGTACGAGCAGTGGTTACAGAACATAGATTATAACCTCCTGTGGGTAGTGAAAAACAAAACGGTCCGGTATATTTTCTTACAAAAGATACAAATTGCAATGTTCATCGAGTTGTAATGTAGGGTGGATATTTGAGAACTAGGGGATTGAACTCCAGTTTTTTAAATGTCAATTTAATTTCACTGATTCCTATTCCTTTGAAAGTGATCCTCACAGAAATATATAAAAATCGAAAAACAAACAAAAAAAAAACACTTGAAAACCCCTGAGAGCCATCATGAATGATTATCGTTTAATTTGAAAAATAACCTCATTTTTTGAGGGCACTGTTGCATTACACAACTATGCATATTAGCAGCAATAAATTATGACCAAGCTCCATTACTCGCTGAGTCGCAACACTGCTCTTTAATAGCATCCAATATTGATCTACAGAAATCCGTAGCAGACAGAACATGCAAAGAACACATACGAAGCCATACGAAAAGAAATTCAACCATTACCAAAACACAAAAATTAAGGTGTACATCTCTGGCTACGAGTACACGCAAAACGCTCGTACATAGAGTTGAAGACCGCAGGTCTCCTAAAGTACTCCACATGACAATGATGAAGCATGAAACGAGTAAAGTGGCATGAAAGACATGATAGCAGTGCACCCTCCGTGCGGCTGCTGGAGGGACCCTCGCCACAATGGGAGGCGACGGAGGGAGACGGAGCAGGGCTGTCATCACGGCTCTCGCGGCTGGGTGCGCCCGTGTGTGTGTGTGACCGCTCATGATACAGTCATGATGAGGGGAGTGATTGCGAGGGAAGGGGGAGTGAGGGGGAGGAGTGGAAATGAGGGAGGGAAGAAGGGAGTGAGATAGGGTGTATGAGAAAGAGTGAGATAGGAAGGGATGGAGTGAGGGAGTGAGGGAGTGACGGATTGAGGGAGTACAGGAGTAAGGGAGTGAGGGATGGAGTGAAAAAGAAAGTGAGTGAGGAAGAGAGGATGGGAGAGAGGGAGGGGGAGAGGGATTCGGGAAGGTAGTGAGAGAGGGAGTGAGGGAAAAGTGAGGAGAAGAGTGAATGAGGGAGGGAGGGAGTGGGTGAGGGATTGAAGGAATGAGTGAGATTTAAGAAATTGAAGAAGTGAGTGAGATTTAAGGGAATGTAGGAGAGAGTGAGGTATGGAGTGAGGTAAGGAGTGATGAAAGGAGTGAGGGAGTGAGTGAGGAAGAGAACGAGAAATTGAAAGAGTGCAGGAGAGAGTGAGGGACGGAGAGTGGGGATCCCACGAGCTCTGCTCTTACGCTGTGATTTTTTCCTCCGGAGCTTTTGTGAGGTTGCATATGTTACAGGCCGTGACGCTTCCTACGGACTTGCAAGAATTTCGTAATCGATTCACAATAAATGTTGAAGTTGGGAAAAGCAATCTTGGGCTAACTAAAAATATCATTAGGGAATTAAGACCGAGATACTAATAATGTCTCGAAATGAATGTCGGTCACAGTTCGCTATTGATTTAGAACAGACGAGTTTCAATGGAAATTTCATCAATAACTTACTTTCTGAATTATGTAGTACTTAAGTAAACTATCTTTGCCAATGAGCAGTATTTATTTGTACTTTCACATCTCTAAGTGCAAAAGGGAATGAATGCAGATATATTTTATCTTGAGCAAGGACACCATTGCGCCTGGATTAAATGCTCGCTAATATTGAGCTTGAAGCTGGTAATAAAAACAAAATTTGGCGACCAACAAGCACAAACACATCATCCTGCAAGTTATCATTTATTATAATTAGGTTTCTTATTTTTCAGAACCCTTGTTAAAACCGTCCTATTTACCACTTGGGCATGCCTGTGATAATAATAGTAATAATAGTAATGATAATAATGGTAATAATAGTAATGATAATAATGGTAATAATAGTAATGAAAATAATGGTAATAATAGTAATAATAATAATGGTAATAATAATAATGATAATAATTGTAATAATAATAATGGTAATAATAGTAATGAAAATAATGGTAATAATAGTAATAATAATAATGGTAATAATAATAATGATAATAATTGTAATAATAATAATGATAATAATAGTAATGAAAATAATGGTAATAATAGCATATTGCTGGTCCCTGCCCTCACAGGCGCCACATGGCACCGACACACGACACCGCCTCGGCTGCCAGCGCTGCTTTTTCTTGTCAATCCCTCTCGCTGAGCTGGGACTACGTGAACATAATAGCCTAAGTTGCAATGAAATAAGGGACTTCGCAGCTTTTTAAAATTTATTGACAAGGTATTACCTACATTTAATGCCAATTGCATGGCAAGTTTGGAGTGTTCGAATTATTCGTATAATGTTGTGGAAGCGTTTCAGTGTTAAAATGCATTTCTGCTAGCTCATAACTGTTAATATAAAGTACTAAATATGACAGGTAAAATGCTATTCAGAAATTGCATGTAACAGTTATCAGAAATTGCGTATATTCTTGAAATATTGTTCGCAAAGCCCAAGCTTAACATGAAAAAAATATTCTCCGAAGAATAGAAGTAACTTTTGGGATAGTAAATCATTTAATGATAATTGATTTTTACCCTGATTATGAATCATTCTGGAAAAGCTTTTAACTTCGCTGCATGTGTTTAATCTGGTAATTCAATTATTGCAACAAAGTTCTTCCTCTATTGAAAACTTTTAATTTAATTTAAAGCTATTTAATTTTAGAAAAGCAGAAAACTTTTGTCAAAACAACAATACATATGTAAGCCACATCTGCCTCCGTGAACGAGAATGATAAAAAAAACACTAAAAATCTACCGTAGTCTAGGTAGCACTCCAGTGGAGGACGACTGGCGAATTATGTATGCATTTGTTGAAAGGATATACGACAACATCGATTATATTAAATAATTAAGAAAGCAAGCGCGTAATTCTTATTTCCTAATTTCAATTTCACCGGGGTTCAAACCAGCATAAAATTCAGCCTGGCTTTTTCCCATCCCAATTTTCAGTTCATCTATGTCCAACACGATTGTCTATAGCTAGTTTTGCACCGTGCAGTGCAGCACCAAACTCGGGTTTCTTGTTCCAGAGGGCCAGGTGAGGTAGCAGCGATACCGTTCCTCAGTAGCTGCAGCACTTGCGACTGTCTTCCACTGAGTGTTGTTCGGTTTGGAATTGACACTTTTAAAACAGCTGTACATGCGTACAAATGCGTATGTAAATCCTGATGATGCGTATGTAAATCCTTTATGTGCTCTTTTATGTATATGATATACTTCAAATAAACGCACTTGAGAAAAATCAAACTCCTTGAAACATTGAAACCAAGCTAAATCCTATTTAGTTTCTATATCCGTTTTTTTTATTAATACTTCATGTTTGACAGCACAATTCAAAAATTATAAAAAAATTTCCTTGCAACTCAATTTTAGAAGAGTAAAAGTTGAGTTTACACCCAAGCTTCACACAGCAACAGGAATACGTAGTTCATCATTGTTGAGAAAACAATTAATTTCTAGCGAATTAACAACTGAAAGTCAAAAACTCATCTCGTCTGACGGAAGCATTTTTTTTAGATCAGCGGAGCAGAGGAAGATTTCAATACAGAGGTGTGAGAAAGAAATACTGTTCTTATTTTCGACCTAATTCGGTGGCAGCATCAGCGCGCGACTGGATGCTATAACAAGTTAGAGCAGAGCCGAAATAACGCGTAGCGCTGGCGGTGTGCGTACAGCCTCGCTGCAGCGCTCGACTGGAAAATAGTGCAGCTGTCGTGTGTGCTGTGTTGGGTGTGCGTTGTGTGAGTGCCTGTGGGTCGTGTGTGCGTATGTGTTGTCTTGGGTGTGTTATAGGAGTGCCTGTGGGTCGTGTGTGCTGTGTTGGGTGTGCGTTGTGTGAGTGCCTGTGTGTCGTGTGTGCGTATGAGTTGTCTTGGGTGTGTGTTGTGTGAGTGCCTGTGTGTCGTGTGTGCGTATGTGTTGTCTTGGGTGTGCGTTATGTGAGTGTCTGTGTGTCGTGTGTGCGTATGTGTTGTCTTGGGTGTGCGTTATGTGAGTGCTTGTGTGTCGTGTGTGCCTACGTGTTGTCATAGGTGCACCTATGTGTTGTCCTGGGTGTGTCTGTGGGCTGTGTGTGCCTGTGTGTTGTGTAAGCCTGTGCGCATTTGTGCTGTGTACTATGTATGCCTGTGCACCTGTGTACTGGGTAAGCCTGTGTGTTGTGTGTGCTTGTGTAATGAGTGTGACTGTGGGCATTTGTGTTGCGTGTGCTGTGTATGTCTGTGTGTTCCGTGTGACTCTGTTTTGTGCGAGTTTGTCTGTAGTGTGTGCCTGTATGTACTTGTGGGCATTACCGTGCGTGTTTTGCGTGTGTTTATAGTCTCTGCGCGTGTGCGTAAAAATAGTAAATCCACTCTCATGAGACGCTAATCTTCAATAAATGCCGGTTTTGTGGATATGTGACAGATCAGGATCCTTGGGAAAGGTTTCGAAAAGGAGTAAAAATATGCAAATAATGAAACTAGCATATTTATATTTAGTCCAGTTAAGAACGTATGCAAGTGTAAATCGCACTCCGGAGGAGAATGTGAGCGTATGAATATGCGAGTATTCACCGGGCTTCGTAAATACTAAAGAATAAAGCAGTGACATGTATCGGTGATTCGCCAAGGTAGTGAATAGTATAGAACTTTGGTGGTTATTTCCGAGGTGACCGCAATCGGCCCACCTCGCGGCACAGGATGCGGTATAGAGCTGTAGGGGACTGTTGATATCTATATTTACTGTTGGGGGACTGTTGATATCTTTTGTCTTTGAGCGTGTCGCTCAATGAGGAGTTTGTTACGTAAAATTATAGCAGGATTGTTTGTGTGAGGCTGCAGAAGCTACAATGTTATTTTTGTGAGTGTTAGGTGACAGAGGAGCGACATTCATTGCGTCACGTTTCTAAGAGTGAGTAACTAAGTGCGTCATGTTCTTTGAAGTAAGTTACTAACAGTACCACGTACCATGGAGTGAGCCTCTGATTGTTTGTGACATGTTCTTTGAATTAAGTCTCTAAATGTGTCGTATTCTATGAAAAAAGTCGCTAATTTTGTTTATTTCTTTGGAGTGTGTCACTAATTGTGTCATATTCCATGTAGTGAGTCACAAATTATTTCATGTTCTTTGGCGTGAATCACTATGTTGTGATAGGTTCGTGAGTCAAAAATTTAAACATAGTCTCTAAAGTGACCGAAGGTATACCATGTCATCAAACGTGCGTCAAAAAATGTGTCTTACCAGATATTAGCCTCAGATAAATTTTATAACAACATGCAATTTTAGGCTGCTGTGTCATTTTGCTATGTTATACCGCTGCCAATAACATTAATTTTGCGATGTTATATCTGTCATTTACACAAATTTCCCTATGTGATATTTCCGAAATTTGACCTAATTCCAAAAGAACACGATACGAATCCTCACAATAGCTATTCGATCACGCAGCAATTAAATGCATACGTGATAGTATAATTTTCCGAATTGCTGCAAACTCAGCACTCGAGGTGCACATGCAACGAGAGAGAGTGAGGGAAAAACAGTAAAAGAGAGAGGAAAAGAAAAAGAAACATAAACGTAAAATCAGCTTGCAGTATTTAAAAAAGAAAATAAGAAACTATGAATAAACTTTCGAGAAATTGATAAATTGAACACAACAAATAATCAGTAAAACTTCCATGCAGTGTGTTTCTCGATTATTTTTGCAATTAATTAGATAAATAATACAGTATTTTATCAAGCAACCACAAATGATGCATATGCCAGTACTTCCCCATATTTCCTTTCATTTGAACATTTCTTTATTGTTCTATCAACGACAACAATGACATGGTGACCAAACAACCTCTGAAGTCATTGTCATTGTCATTGTCGCTGAAGTTACTGCCACTGTACAACACTGAACAGTTGCTGAAGTTGCTGCTATTGTACAACACTGAACAGTTGCTGAAGTTATTACCACTGTACAACACTGAACAGTTGTTGAAGTTGTTGCTATTGTGCAACACTGAACAGTTGCTGAAGTTAGTGCCAATGTACAACACTGAACAGTTGCTGAAGTTATTGCCAATGTACAACACTGAACAGTTGCTGAAGTTATTGCCAATGTAAAACACTGAACAGTTGCTGAAGTTATTGCCAACGTACAACACTAGGCAAGTACTGAAAATTTAACAACAACTGCAGATGTATAACACTGGACCGTTGCTTGAAACTCAATTTCAGTTCCAATTTCAGGTTGGTGAACTTAATTCAATGCCCATAGCGTTCTAAAATAACATACTATGTGTAATTGAAAATGTATTTAAAGGGAAAATACTAATATTTTTAAATAGCTATACGGGCTTAACTTTTGAAAAAACATTTTAAATTACGGTAATTTGAAAAGGAAGTATTCAAAAGTTCCTCTTATACATAACAAAACGGGAATATAACATGAAGAGAAAAGCTGGTGTCAGTGATTTTTTCTGGCAAACCTAATACGAACAAAAGAAAAGGATGAGATTTAAACGAGGGACGGAGTAATTAACGGGCCGGAAGTTTTCACCTCGAAGGATTAAAGGCGAGCAGCTGAGACGCGCGGAAGAGATTACATTTAGAGGAAACAAACGTGGCGCGGGCGCTTGATCTGGAGATAAGGCTCAGGCTGGTGCTGGTGTGGGGCTAGTGTGGGGCTAGTGTAGGGCTAGTGTGGGGCTAGTGTGGGGCTAGTGTGGGGCTAGTGTGGGGCTAGTGTGGGGCTAGTGTGGGACTAGTTTGGGGCTAGTGTGTTTACTAATTACGCTAGATGGGGCTAACATTGTATTAGGTGGGGCTAGTGCGTGGTGTGTGGACTAGTTGCGGTGCTAGTGCGTTGACTAGTTGCGCTTGATGGGGCTAGTGTGGGGCGTGTATTGACTAATTGTTTTGCTAGGTGGTACTAGTGTGTGCGTGTGTTGACTAGTTGAAGTGCCGAATTGCAATGTGACATTTTTAAGTCTATTCAACCATAAATAAATTCAATTGTTCATAAACTAAATTCAATTTCCCATTAACGAGGTCCAACGTAACCCAAACGTAATTCGATTTTACACAACTAGAATTCAGTGACATAAACATAAAAATAATTTTCAGCAATTAACTTATCCGACAATTAGAAAGATAATGTTATGAAAGCATTATGACGTAACTGAATCGTGAGTATTGTCTACAGAGAGACTTTTTACTTTTTATTAGCTTATGAATATCAAGAAGTACGCAATATATCAGCATGCAGTACCAAGTTTAATTTTTGAGGGCCCATGAGTTCCAGGATGTTTTGTTAAGGTATTATCAGTGTATTAATTTACTGAAGTATATCCATACTTTTTATTGAAGCAATAGCAGAGAGGAAAAATAGAAAATATCAGCGATGAGAAACCAAATTCATTCGATCCGTAAATGTATATTTATGAAGTATGTATATAACTCTATTCAATAAATTAAACGTCTTTCATATATAATTAGCTGATAATATGAAAGTCTATCGTTCACGTACAATTATGCATATGGGTGCATATAGTTCCTGAGCAAAATGGGAGGAGAACATTTTATGTCTTTCTTGAAATAGAATTCCTCATAATACAGACGTATATAGATCTGCATTTCCTTTTTATGGCTCTCTATGTGGTAAAACGTAAGTATAAACTAAAATAAATGTGTTTATTTACATTGAAAAGAAAAGTATGATGCAAAAAATTTTACATTGATGATACTGCTGTCCCACACACTAGCCCCACATACTTACATGTGTGAAAAAATTGTGCTGTACATACTGAGCAGTCTGGTGCTATGGCCCTGCATTAGTTAGGGTTTCAATTTCTAATTTTAATGAGTTCCTGCAGTGAAAATTTAAATTGCAGGTCAGCATTATAAAATTTTTATCAAATTATGCTTAAAAACACAGATGCTATGGAAGCTACATCCTAGATTCAGATTATGGTGATTTTCATGAGCTTGTTTACGTAGCAATTAGGAGCATTCAAATACTAGGACAATAGCGATAGTTCTAAAGAAAGATGAGTGATCAAAGTAAAGTTGCAAAATTGTGATGCATTCTCAGACTCCAACTAACGAACGTATGGTCTTTACTATAGTGCAGTTTGATCTCATATTTCAGGCAAACAAAAAATCAAATTTTGGGCACGAAAGGTTCTTTCCAAGCGAGAACACCGTGCATTTCCCTCCAAAATGTTTCGTTCTCTTCCTGACATTTGTGCTTCGTTTTTGCATTGTCCCTCATCGATTTGTTATGATCGTGGACCGTTAAATGGTAAACATGATACCCTCGCGGCCTGGCCCTCGCGTGCCCCTCCGACTATCGATCCTGCGTTCAGGTCTTGTTTGCATCACAGACGCATCAATAGCGACGCATCAAAGACCAGAAGCTGGTGGACAATACAAGACAGGATGTTTTAAACTTCAGCACACGCAACCCATGAGAGTCTTTGGGCAGGACACCGTCAACTCTTGTGTTCAGGGTTGAGTTATAGAACACAATTAAATGTTTTGTGCATATAAATATTTTTTCTGAGTGTTGTTTTGGAAAATTATGGGTGAATAATACGGACATGTAATTTACGGAATAGGAGTTCTAGTCGTGTAATATCCCTATTTGCATGGGAAAATTTGAGTTACTATAACTCTAACGCCAGTAAATTCGAAGTTTTGGATGAACGGGATTTCGTAAAAACTAAGTAAGTTTTACGAATTAACTAAAATTTTGTAAAATGTTGGAAATAGTGTTTTGTAGTCCAACTACATGGTCCTGATTATAATTATGCATAAAAATTCATTTCTTCATAAAATGAAAAATTATCTTTGTGTCAAAGTTCGCTGCAGAACTAATTGTGGCGCTAAGAAAATATACAGAGTTCAATTTAACAAGTAATTCACAAGTATCTTGTAAATTCTACATTGATGATAAAAATCCCGTCGTAGTTTTTATAGCTCAACCTTGACCGATTAATGAAATATTAGTTTTGAGAGTCGCAATGCAATGAACGTCTATAAAACATTCACATTATTGTGAAAACTTTGCCACCCTAATGTTTAACTCAAAATCATCGTGAAATTGTACAATTCAAGTAATAACGCTCATGAAATTCTTATGAATCCCGAAATTCATGATGTATTGCTTTTGTAAATTTTTTGAACTACGTAAAATATTCAGTTGCAATCTGGCGTCTGTCACAGGTCATGATGAAACTCCTCCCTGCATGATTGAATTCTCGGCTGCCATTCATTAAATGAAGCCTATTCGCTGCATGAAAAATAAAAGACGTTCAAGTAAATTAGCCCAATTCTTTACTCTCTGTACCGAACGCAGCACAGTCTTTGCTCCTAAGAAACTCCGACCTTTGCGTAGGGGAAAATTATTAGCGACGGATTTCTTCCGCGCCAGCAACTTTGTTTTTTCCATGTGAGGCGGAACAGCTCAATTATGTTCCTCTATTTTAGGAAAAATGACTAAGAAGCTTCCGCTTCATCAGGGGCAGAAAAACTCGTTTTGATATAAATATTTCTGCGAGTATTGAAAACTCTGTGAAAAACTTGGTACGGATCCCTGAAAAATAATTTACTTTCTAGATAGAAAACACTGCAAGTGTTTCCTGAGACTAATCATAATTATGTAGAGTATAGGAAGTCTCTTGGCATGAGTTGTTGCAAGCCAAAGCAAATGATTTTCATATTCTTTTGTTTTCGCTGCTTTTATTTATTCACGATTCGTGCAGTATGAGTCATGCTTGTATTCATGCAGATTTTTGTTGCAGTATGCCTGAATACTGGCCTTTTTTGATCAATGCAAAAATCATTTAGTTAATCTTGAAGCATTTCAGCAATTAATGCAAGTGTGTCGATTAGGTCTTTGGAATAAATTACTGTAATGAGAAATTTTCCAAAACATGTTCAATGTACTTTTTTTTGTTTGATGCTTTCCAGAATGTTAAGCCTAAGAAGATTACTATTTCGCTTTTGATAAGTTTAGTTTTGAGTGTCTGGATGCTTTCCCCACGCCCTCACTCTCTCAAGAAGAGGTCGAGGTTAAGTACAAATGTCTTCCTGAACGGGTGTGTTCGATGCCTCATACTTACATTGTGCTTCAGTTGTTTCCGTCTTCAGGTGCCGACAACCACCGTCAAAACACTAATGGCGAGTGCTCAGGTGCCGACAACCACCGTCAAAACACTAATGGCGAGTGCTCAGGTGCCGACAACCACCGTCAAAACACTAATGGCGAGTGCTCAGGTGCCGACAACCACCGTCAAAACACTAATGGCGAGTGCTCAGGTGCCGACAACCACCGTCAAAACACTAATGGCGAGTGCTCAGGTGCCGACAACCATCGTCAAAACACTAATGGCGAGTGCTCAGGTGCCGACAACCACCGTCAAAACACTAATGACGAGTGCGAGGGTCAAGCATCCATTCTGCATGATACTGACGGACTCAAACGAAGCTTTAAAGAAAAAAAGAAAAGAAAGAAAAACAGTTTATTTCCAATAAAGTACAAACATGAAATGTTGACATATTGTTTTTTAAAACACCTTAACATTAACATTCTTAACTGATAATAACACATTCGTATCGTAATACCCGTCTAAAATGTTTAAACTGATGACTCAATGCCTCGCTGCCTGCATTTTGGGGATATTAAATAATTTCGTGAGACTAGTCTGCTTCTAAGGTACTAACAGTATCTACAATTCTTCAGACGCTGCTAGTTGTAATGCCAAGCCAAATTCCTTAGTAAAAATTCGTATTAATACAAAGAGATTAAAGAGTCCTTTTGCAGAATTTGTCTTAACCAAAAATATGCGACTTCAACTCTAAATGAACGAATAAATGCACCCTCAGCTGCTAGCAAGAGGCATAATATTGAAAGTGTTCTCACTAATTAATCTATGCTTTGAACAACGTTAGTAATTTGGTGTTTTGGCACAAAGTACAGGGCGATTTAAAGATGCATTTTTTCTTCCAGAGATTTGGTCCACAAAGCCTTATTTGTCTGTGGGAAAGAGTTATCACATCTTTTGTTTTTCAGAAAAGGAGACATCACCTTAAACCTCGGTTGACAACAATTGAAAAAGGGTCAAGCAACTAAAGCCTAGGCTTCCAAGTTTTACCTGAGATTCTTTGTTAGTTTCAAGACGCTCATTAACAAGACAAAACTTTAACGTTCCACTTAAGAATTTCGTTCCCCGGTTTGACGACTCTCATTGTTTGTTTCTTGAACCTCTTGTCGGTTGGAGACTGCGACCCATCACCATACGAGAAACACCTCAACGGCGCTTGCTAATTAGAAATTAAAAGGAGTTAGAGTGTTGGTATTACAGGTCGCTGAGAGGCGTACCATAGATCGCAATTAGGATGAGGGTGATTAGCGTTGACCCCCCGGTGGGAGTCTGACGAGCCGAGACTGGGAATGGGCGACCTTTGGAACCAATGTCTTCCGCAGGCCAATCGCTCGCACTTAAACCGAATTGTACACTTGAAAAATTCATTGCTTCGCGTTATTTATGAAACAGCCACGATATCAAAGAGTGTATCATCACAAAGGTGGCTGCTAACATGACTTTTCTCAGTCCATATGGTTACAGTATCTGTGAACTACGTTTGTTGCAACCAGCGTCGCAGTTTCTTGCATTTTGACTCAGCTCAACCTGAATAACCAAAAGATTGTGATTTACTCCTTCAAGGCCGGGTCCTCAAAACTTTCAACTTTTGAGAGCAAAATAAGAAATGTGGAATATTATTTACTAAAATCTGAAGCATAGTGGACGCAGCCGCTTGTGTTTCATCTTTCCACGAGCGAGGGACAATGATTATCTCTAAGAAATGCTGTGTGTCATCATGAGTATCTCAACGAAAGGGTGAACGATTCGGATTATTGTGCAGGTCTTTTAAATTACCATTTTATAACAACGTGAAAACTCAGATATAATACGTAGAAGAATCCATACTACTTAAACTCATCCCTTGTGAGAGTTTTGAGAATTTTTAACCGACCTCTAGATAGTTGTCCTTTTTGTCTATTTGAGTCACTATGCTCATTGAAAGAAAACCATTTGATTGACTACAAATTGTTTATTGGCTTACAGTTCAGAGTAATGATCATAGATGTATTACCGTTTGCCTCTTTTCTGGAGACCACCTTGTGTGTGCTACATGCTCGCTCACTCCGCTGAGGAAAGATCGGAGTGGCGACAAAATACAGTCACACGCTGCCCAGGCGGCCAGTTCCAAGGCAGCAGAAAGGAGCCATTAGCGCTCAGTGAAGGTCTAACCAACAATGAAAAAATTTTGTCATTTGTTCTCAAGGAAGTCATTGGAGCGTGCAGAAATATGTGACCTGGCCGAAGATTACCTCTGAACTTGCTTGACCGCAGGTACTGTGGGTCGTGGGTCAAAATTCCTTGGTTTGATTTTGTCCCACAATGCACTTCGCGCGCCATTTCTGAATTCGAACTGGGGGAAAAATTTCTTCGTAGAGTTTGAGGTCTTCTCGATTTTAGGGTTGCGTATAGGAAATATGATACACTACAGCAGTCAAACATTTAGTGGTTACAGTTTCTTAAAACGTGATACGCTACGTTCTTCCACCGCTTATGTAACAACTTTAGCTGAACAAAATTTACGTGATCACCTATGATCATACCTACAATGAAAAGAAAATTGTGTAGCACTAGGATTTCGAAGTGAAGTTTACATCATATTTACTGCATAAAATAGCCATCGGAAATTTTCATCAAATCGATTATATATTTATAGACTAAGTGATGCCGCGAGTATCTAGTGAGAATTATAGCTTTCAAGCCTCACAATGCTTTAAAGATCGGTGAAACATTCGGTCACGTCCACTAATTATTTGAGCGTACCGAATTATTCACCTTGAGTTATTTAGTTGTTTTCTGTAAGGAATCATTCAAAGTCTCCGCTTGAAAATTGTAAGCTTAAGGGGTAGAGTACGCATCTGAAGTGTAACACGTTTTTTTATGATTATTTCTATTTATTAACCGAGCTATCCATGCGTTCTGCATCAACTGCCCTTGCAGTACTTTCTTGGATAGCTGTTTCACCAAAATATCATGCTGAAGAAATATTTTTTTAAAGCTCATTTCAATATAGATTCTCTTACAGCTTTATTTTCTCATGACGATTAAAGAACAAACAAAAAGTTTCAACAAACCCTGGACTTTTGGGTGAAATATTGTACAATAGCTGGGGCTGTACTTGTTCTGTAGGTGTATTTGCGTCTCAATGTGTGACGCTCTACCGAGCTAATTCATGCAATGAATATTCCTCTCAGACCTTCTTGATGACAGATCTCGCTCAAACAATAGAGTGCATTTTACTTCAACTTTACTTTAACATCATTTTCAACAAAAGAGTTCCATTCTCACATTGATACGACTAAATATTTGTGTATTTTTGAACTTTTGTTCACTCAATTACCGAGTTTGGCATCCAGCTTGAGATCCTTGCTGCTGCCCAGCGAAGTCTTGCGTCTACGAGGCGGCGGAACAGAACCAAGGACGTGCAGCTGGTGACGACCGCGTCACACTTTGTTTTGGGCAGCTCAGTAGGCCGAACAGTGGACCTCATTGTGGAGGTAATGGGCCCTGTGGGGTGCTGGTCCTGCCGGCCCGAGGTGCACAATGTGACAAATGCTGGCAAATGTACTGATGAATCACTTAAGGAGCCTGGCCGGTGTAGGTAGCCTCTTTCTGTCCCATGCTTATTAATAGATCGAGGTACCTCTTGAAGAGCTATGTCTCTCGTGAATAATAGATGTTACTCATTTTCAACGATCATCCAGACGCTTGAAACAAACTCATCAAGTGCTTGTGTATAAGCAAGGTATTCTTTGTTAGTTGTAGGTTGGTGGAAACCTGCCTGGCTTTGAGATAAATCTTTCAACTTTTTAACGCTGATCGTAGGTTCATGAAAAGTTCGGCTTTCTCGTGGCATGGACAATAAAGTCGCGCTCAACATTTAACATCAGAATTTGAACACAAAAACTGCGAGAACACACAAGAAACATCATTGTCATGTGATGTGATGAAGGCTACTCGTCACGGCAGTCAATGTCTGTCTCCTCCATACAGATGCTTTAAAAGAAATAAAATAGTAAAGTCAGTGGCAGACCTATCGCGATGAAGAGTGCAAAACAGAACCCAATTGTCCCGAAATTAATTAAAAATTTTCAGCTAGCCGTGGAGATATAAAGTAACGTTGAGCCCAATCAAATGTGTTTAGCATAGGAATATGAGTCCGTCATAAATACCGTAGGGAAAGTAAAGCCATATTTCTCACCCTAATTTAGAACGTAGCTCATTAATAAGTACCGTAAATTAGAACATGAACGTTTTGCACCGCAATTAACAACGTGAAGTTCGCCATCGTAGTTTCGTAACAGAACCCTGTAATAAATCTACTAAGAAATAAGTTTTATCTAGTGTAATTTTAAAATTTAGGGTACAAGTAATGCAGAAAATCTAGAGTAACGGAGCAATTACTTGATAATCGTTAAGAATGAAATTGAACCTCGAAGAAAATGAGAGATAATGAACTCTTTTCATAAAATCCAAAGATATGGCGAGAATTAAATTTTTAGTTTTAACATTATCTGTCTATAGTTTTAGATGTAACACCATCTGTCTATGATTTTAGTTGTAACATTCTGTCTATAGTTTTAGTTGTAACATCATCTACTATTTATGGTTTGTTTTGGAGCATTATCTGTCTATAGCATTCGTTGTAACATAATCTGTCTAAAGTTTTAGTCGTAACATCATCTGTCTATAGTTTTAGTTGTAACATCATCGGTCTATAGCATTAGTTTTAACATAATCTGTCTATAGTTTTAGTTGTAACATCATCCGTCTATAGTTTTAGTCGTAACATCATCCGTCTATAGTTTTAGTTGTAACATAATCTGTCTATAGTTTTAGTTGTAACATCATCCGTCTATAGTTTTAGTCGTAACATCATCCGTCTATAGTTTTAGTTGTAACATCATCCGTCTATAGTTTTAGTTGTAACATCATCTGTCTATAGTTTAGTTGTAACATCATCGATCTTTAGTTTTAGTTGTAACATCATCCGTCTATAGTCTTAGTTGTAACATCATCTGTCTATAGTTTAGTTGTAACATCATCGGTCTTTAGTTTTAGTTGTAACATCATCCGTCTATAGTTTTAGTTGTAACATCATCCGTCTATAGTTTTAGTTGTAACATCATCTGTCTATAGTTTAGTTGTAACATCATCGGTCTTTAGTTTTAGTTGTCACATCATCCGTCTATAGTTTTAGTCGTAACATCATCGGTATATAGTTTTAGTTGTAACATCATCCGTCTATAGTTTTAATTGTAACATCATCCGTCTATAGTTTTAGTTGTAACATCATCCGTCTATTGTTTTAGTTGTAACATCATCCGTCTATAGTTTTAGTTGTAACATCACCCGTCTATAGTTTTAGTTGTAACATCATCCGTCTATAGTTTTAGTTGCAACATCATCCGTCTATAGTTTTAGTTGTAACATCACCCGTCTATAGTTTTAGTTGTAACATCATCCGTCTTTAGTTTTCACAGAAAAAATCAATAACAACGCTGTCGTTGTAGAGTTTCATTTCAGAACAGGATACGAGCAATATGTCCGACGTTTCGGCCAATTCTTAGTACATTTTCTCCAGTATTAAATGCGGGGTTTCTTCCTGTGTTACGCACTCACAAAATACGCGGAAAAAATAAAGAGGCAATCTGAGCTTCAAACGATATCCTGGACTTAATTTTATTTATTGCTCGTCTCAGTCGACTGTCATTATGCAAGTGTGTTACCGGGTCAACCGTTAGGGGGAGTGAAGCGAATTTAAAATTTAGACAATTCAGATTAATCATTGAATTGTAGTTTTGGAAGACATCAAACTAGGATTGAGGACTCGGAGTTGCCGGAGTCGCATGTTTTAAGGGGGAATCGGAGTCGGAGTTCGAGTCGTTTCTCCGAATGTAGTGGAGTCGGAGTCGAAGTCGTTGATTCGGATGTGTTGGAGTCAGAGTCGTTCATTCGAATGTGTTGGAGTCGGAGTCGTTCATTCGGATGTGTTGGAGTCGGAGTCGTTCATTCGGATGTGTTGTAGTCGGAGTCAGAGTCTTTCATTCGAATGTGGTGGAGTCAGAGTCGTTCATTCGGATGTGTTGGAGTCGGAGTCGGAGTCGTTGATTCGGATTTGTTGGAGTCGGAGTCAGAGTCGTTCATTCGGATGTGTTGGAGTCGGAGTCAGAGTCGTTGATTCGGATGTGTTGGAGTCGGAGTCAGAGTCGTTCATTCGAATGTGTTGGAGTCGAAGTCGAAGTCACTATTTTTCGGTGCCTTCGAGATTTTTGATAAAATCTATTTATAGTCATTGAAAACTGAATATTGACCCAACAAATATGAAAAATATGAAAACATTGCAAATATGAAATATTTTTGCTGATTATTTTATTCAAAGTACGAAATAGCGTATCTATACCTATTACTTAATACTGTCATTGATACCTAGTCATTGTGAGTTTGTATACATATATATGATTCATACGAGTACGAAGTATAATCTTCATACAAGAGTGATATGGCATATTTTACAGTTAAAAATCGGGAATTAGTCATTGTAAGCATCGCGAACCTATTCTTTTTATTTTAGGCTCGTTTTTTTCCCATCAATAAATATGTAAGAAAAGGAATTAGGAATAAATGCGTTACAAGTTATTTACAGGGCAGCTCAGCTGATGCAATACATTTTACTCACACACAGAGTGACGACTCTATACGCTCCTAATGTGTCCATGCTCTATTCCAGTGGGTTCCTATAACGATCTTTTCTAGTCTTTATGTTATGCTTTAATGTATTGATTGATTGATTGATAATGACTAGTCTTCGCAGAAACCTGAAGTTATGTCGTGATCATAAAGGTTTTTAGTCTTCAGGTTATGAGATATTTTTAATGACTTGTCTTTGCCAAAACATAAAGCTTTGCCCTGATACATGAAGACTTCTAGTCTTCAAGTTATGTCATCACTATTGGCAATGAAAATTTAATTAGCATATTCTAATATTAATATCTGGAATATTAGTTGTACTACTTGTGTAGGTCATAAAATCTATTTGTTTTATTTACTTCCTAGTCTTTAGTAAAGTTAGCATGTACAAATAATGGGAATTTCTACACATTTCTAATGTTATACCTTGAATGTTGTTTGGTTCTTTCAGTAATATTGTTATTCACTATAACATTATCATGTTTTATTTTATCTTCTGATCACTTTTTAGTTTTTAAGAAAGCGTATGAAGATTTTCATAATTATATTTTCGAAATTTTAAAAACTGAAACAGCATCTGCTTTTCATCATTATATAATTAAATACTTCTTCATAAGGAAGATTTGGAAACGTTCCAAGCCAGTCAATATCGACATTGGGATATATGAAAAATTAAAATACAATGTAAACAAGCTGCAGTGAAATAAATAACACAGCAGTAGAATAAACCTGACCTGGTCACACACATGTTGTACCTGAGAGCAATGCACTGCCTCGGCTGCAGTGGTTGTTGCATTTCATGCGATAGTACTGAAGTTTTTGCTGAAAATGTTCCATATTACAAAAAAAAAAGAAACAAGGGTTTTATTAAAATAAGAAAGTATCAAATATATGATAGAAAGTTGGAAAAAAGTAAAGTAATGGTATCACATCACGTACAAAGAAGCTATAAGGGGCTTTTATTCATATGCAAAAAGTACCAGAAACGTCAGGCCTGATGAAACGAAAGTAGAACGACTTTTGCCCATTATGGCTGTAAAATAACATAGTTTTGAGCAATGATATGGCACATGTACTGCACTGTTACTCTTTTATTGTAGATACAGAGAATAAAAGGCAGTGCAAATCATGTCTTTCATTGCTACAATTAGATCAAAACTTTTGGTATTTCGAGAACAGCAATTTGATCAACTATTAAAATTCTGTTGAATTTGGTGCATACTTTGATACGTTGTCATAGAATGAAATTGTTGATGCTGATCTATACTTCTCAGGGTAGGCTCTGCCTACCTAGCCTACTCAGAAGGCACGTGTCTGTAATAAATGTATATATAATAAACCTTGATTTTTAACAGTCTGTAACCAATTTAAATGTCATTTGTAAATAAAGAATATAAAACACTTATACAGTTTGCAATACCATTACCAATAAGAAATAATATATTCACCTTAAAAATTGTGAATAGGTCGAATTTTGTAGTCTCAAAATTTTGAAAAGGTGGTGTCGGAGTCGCCAAATTCTGAAAAGGGGGAGTCATGGTCGGAAACTAATTCCTCCGATTTTTCAACCCTGCATTAAACGGATGGTATTTTACAAAAAAATATGCATCGGTAAATTCGACTGAATGTCGAAAATAAATTTCCGTAAATAAAAGACTCAATTCACTGTTCAAATAATAGAGAAAAAAGTATTTAGATACCTTCTAAAATAATTCTTTCCAGCATGATTTCTTTGAGTTTCGTCTGATAGATATACTGAGAGCTTCTGGAAAAAATTCAAAAGTAGGTGATGAAATGTTTCTCAATAGAATTATAGGGCTAGTTCTGCATCAGCAGTGTGGCTAAATGCACTACAAGGTGTCAGAGCAACGGAACTTATCAAAAGATGTGAAAGACCATATTATTTCTGTTAACTTTGTGTCAATGTATACCGTTGGAATGTTTCTAAGTGACTAAATTTTCCTTCAAGTATCGGAAGTCATATGGTAAAAAATGGTAGATGACCAAGACAGCAGAAAATATTTTAAGATCTGGTGGACCCGAAAGATGTCAATAAGAAGTTCACAAAACATGTTACGTAAAAGTTGAACTAATATAATTGTGACAGTAGATGAACTTTAAGAAAATTTTAGCTCTGCTAGGACACACGTTTGTAAGATAACAGTTAATAATTATCTTCAGAAGGAAGATATTGTCTTACAAAACCCCATCTTCTGAAGACTCAAGATTGCTGTACGCAAAAATAAGGTTGAAGCTCGGTGATGGTTTTTTAAAGTTTTGTGGTCGAATGAAGACAATGTAGGCCTTTATTGTAAATTGTTAGACTTTTTACAAATTTCATACACGCCAAAAATATTCCATTTGCGTTCCTCAGTAATGTTTGTTGGTGTTAATTGTATATTACGTGTAGCTTTCAAAATTTTATCCAACGAATGTTCCCTATAAAAGCTTATGGTTCAAATACCTTTTTTTTCAAATACCTTTTTTTTCAAATACCTTTTTTTTCAAATACCTTTTTTTCAAATACCTTTTATTTCAAATACCTTTTTTTTCAAATGCCTTTTTTCAAATACCTTTTTTTTCAAATACCTTTTTTTTCAAATACCTTTTTTTCAAATACCTTTTTTTTCAAATACCTTTTTTTTCAAATGCCTTTTTTTTCAAATACCTTTTTTTCAAATACCTTTTTTTTCAAATACCTTTTTTTTCAAATACCTTTTTCACCACACAGTTGCTAAGAAATCCATGGTTTGGTTATGACAGATTAGGTTAGGCTAGGCTAGCTTAGGTTATGAGAGGCCATTTTGGAATAGGCTAGGCTGTGATAAATATGTCGGGATAGGTTAGGTTAGATCAAAATGTGTTAGGTGCCGATCGGTTGGGATAGGTTACCTCAGGTTATTTGAGCAAGAAATTAACTGTACATTTTTGACGGGTTCAGGTAGTAATGCATCAGCTTAAAACTCACAACTGACTTTGAGAACTAGTGATACAGGTATAGCTCAAATTTGTGATAAGAGTATGTTACTTACTAGTCACATGAGCTGCATAATTTGGCGCGTATAGTTCCTTTTCAATATAGAATGTACGGATAACATAAGTCATTGTAATGAGACATTAAAATTGAACTAGATAAATTTAGGCAGCGTCCAGTATCAATCAAATTCCATCGAAAAAATTTGTGCAAGCATCCCCAATAATATCAATACTTTTATAATAAAACGCCATGTGTGTCCTTAAATAAATAACTAAATAAATTTATTTATACTTTTTGTGCGTAATTTTTCATATGTCATTAAAATAGGTATCTCACTGAACACTTTAAATTGGTTGGCCCGTCTTGGTTGGTAAGCCTGTCTCTCTTTCACACTCTCAAAGGATATTTGATGACCGTATCTGTGATACGAGTTTCATCAGTGCACAAGTACAAGAATATTTGAATCGCTAGTAATACTATTACAGGTTTATCTATAGAATATACCGAATCCCGTCATTTCTGACGAGTCGTGTACACTACATAGTAACCATTAATGCTTAAGTCTGAAAACGTGAAGAGTTCTAGTTCGACAAATAACTGGCGAGCACAGAAGAAAAAGAACTCTATACTGGAGGTAGTATGTCCAGTCTGGGTGAGAGTACGTAGAGATGATTTTCGGCCTTCCATCACACGACTTCCCATCGGTATTATCATAAGTGAAGTATATTTGTTCTGCAATCCAGCACCATTGGGTTTTGTACGCGAGCAAAGTACTGCAGTGTTCCACTGAGCTATGTAAACAAGGAGGTTATACTAGTTTTTATACGCGAACAAGGTATACTTCTTATCGATCGTACATTTCTAGGTTTCCGAAAAAAAATTTTGGGATCTATCCTACCTTTCAAGTTTGTGCACTGAGGTGTTTGCTTTCTATTTTACATTTCTGGGTTTTTATAAACAATGCATATTTGATGTCTATCCTATATTTCTATTTTTTATACGCAAGCAATGTATACAAATTATTTATGCTTCTTTCAAAAGTGCTCCCATTTTTTGTCCTGCATTACCAGTCTTAGACACATACGTACATATGACACAACAAAGTATGATGGGCTACGGAATAGCGAAGTTTGCACGAATTGGGCAGTCATTATACAGAACGTTTGTATCACACAACTGAATTAAAAAAGGTTATGCATATAATACATAGACTAAAAATAATATATAGACTGGTATTTCATTAGTGTCGTTGTATTACGAAGTAAAAAGTGTGAAGAACTGCTGTTCAAAGCAACTTCTTAAGAATAGCTTGAAGCTTCGCATCGTTTTGTTGAGTTCATTATGTCTTGCGAGATTATCTACATATACATAACTCTAAAAATAAGAAAACTACGAGGCTTGATTTTCTTGATATTGCTTTCGCAAAAGGAATTTAGAATCCCTCAATGAGCGGAATTCAAGTCAAAATCAAAGCAGTTTGCTATGTGCATGACACTGCACGCGTATTTGAATGAGATGGATTGCACTGATGAACGAAATTCACCTGCAGAACACCTGCACGTTGCATGGAAAGATAACTCGAAACAGAAGAGCTCCTCTCCAGTGAACGACGGCAGCAGAGTATCACAAAGGATGGTCTTCAGCCTCCTGTACACAGAGCCAAAGAGATAAAAACGACTGTTCCATGGGTGGTCCCAAGTGAGAACGGTAATTGCCTTATGCATGTGCAGGTATAGCTTTCGTCACATGTGTTGTTTCACTTGAGTTGCCATGTCACTCGCACAAAAAAAATGTCAAACGCACTAGCCCAGGTGCTTGTCTCTTCATCTCAAAATGAATGAGCTGGTCGAACGCTCAGATTTTTTTCAAGTAGGTAGGACAGTGAATAATCATTAATCATCGGACTAAGCTTGTTTGTTTCCAGTGATGTCGTTTGAGGAGGTAGATGATGAATTAGATAATTTCAAGGACGTCAGTAGTTCAAACAAAGGTAAATTCGCCGCTGTGTACCAACTTCTGGGATAAATACGTGTTATGAAGGCTCCGAAGTAGAATGCGATGGTTTGTACGAAGCTGAGAAATATAAAGCAAGAACATGCTATTTAAAACCCCAAATATCACAATGGCATGGACACGCTTAGTGTGAAAATATGGAAATTAGGATGAGAATGATCCAGGTGCTGAAAATTATGAAGGAAAATAACAAACGCAAATAAAAAGAAGGATTTTGAGCGCTTAAATTTGAACAGATGGATATTAATGTTTTATTCGTGAAAAAGAATCAGAAGTTAAATTTTGCAAATTGGTTAACTGATTGAACCTTTTTAATTGTTCCTACAACTAAAAAATTCAATATAGTTTTTTTCGTACAAAAATATGTGAAAACCCATTCATCCACTCTAGGTGTGGTACAGAAGTTATCAAAATGCCGAGAAATTATTTATATTTCAAAGAATCAAATTTATTCGTGGGATTAGAACCATTTTTTGGCTTCATCGATTCTAAGTGTTTTATTTTAAATGAAAATTCAATTCATTCACTTTAAGATTGAAATAAATTCTCATTATTCAATTTTTATTCCAACAAAATATTGAGACTGAACAAATAAGAGGAGTATATTTTCTGACGCACTCAACACACGCACAGCCTCGTCTCGCTGCAACGTTCGATGCAAGAGCGAGCTACACTCTGAAGTGCAATGATTTTAATTATTATTTCTTTCCATGCCATGCATTGAGCAGACCCTGCTTTGCGTGTCGCGTGAAATATTACGCTATTATTGACGTACTTTAAAGGATTATTAACAATGGTTCGCTTCAATTTCATGCTTGATGATTGCTTTGCTCTCTAAAGCTTCAATGTTGGGATAACTTTCTTTTCTTTGAAATCGTGTTTTGCGTGTGGGGTGATCCTACTTCTGTATGTTGGATTGAATGTATAAACATTGTTGTTTTTAAGTTCATGTTTTCGTTGCATCTGTGAATTCAACCATACATTCAAATAGACCAAGTTATGTATTATCCATTACCTTTTGTTCCACTCGTATCTGTTGTAAAATTGTTCCTAAGCAACAGATTTTACATACTTATACTTCGTACGCCTTACCCTTCACTCATGCTTCATATGACTTGCACGTCACATATTTACGCATGCTTCATATGCTTTGCACTTCGCGTATTTGCCCATACTTTGAATGCCTAAAATATCAATCAATATTTACTCATAGTTCAAATGCTTTGCACTTCTCAAATTTACCCACATATCATGCGCATCATACTTCACGTATTTACCCACATATCATACACCGCATACTTCGTGTATTTATCCACGCATCATACACCGCATACTTCGTGTATTTATCCACGCATCATACACCGCATACTTCGTGTATTTACCCACATATCATACGCCGCATACTTCGTGTATTTACCCACATATCATACGCCGCATACTTCGTGTATTTACCCACATATCATACGCCGCATACTCCGCGTATTTACCCACATATCATACGCCGCATACTTCGTGTATTTACCCACATATCATACGCCGCATACTTCGTGTATTTACCCACATATCATACACCGCATACTTCGTGTATTTATCCACGCATCATACACCGCATACTTCGTGTATTTACCCACATATCATACGCCGCATACTTCGTGTATTTACCCACATATCATACGCCGCATACTTCGTGTATTTACCCACATATCATACGCCACATACTTCGTGTATTTACCCACATATCATACGCCGCATACTTCGTGTATTTACCCACATATCATACACCGCATACTTCGTGTATTTACCCACATATCATACGCCACATACTTCGTGTATTTATCCACGCATCATACACCGCATACTTCGTGTATTTACCCACATATCATACGCCGCATACCTCGTGTATTTACCCACGCATCATTCGCCGCATACTTCATGTATTTACCCACGCATCATACGCCGCATACCTCGTGTATTTACCCACGCATCATTCGCCGCATACTTCATGTATTTACCCACGCATCATACGCCGCATACTTTGCGTATTTACCCACATATCATACGCCGCATACCTCGCGTATTTACCCACGCATCATTCGCCGCATACTTCATGTATTTACCCACGCATCATACGCCGCATACTTCGCGTATTTACCCACACATCATACGCCACATACTTCGCGTATTTACCCACATATCATACGCCGCATACCTCGTGTATTTACCCACGCATCATTCGCCGCATACTTCGCGTATTTACCCACATATCATACGCCGCATACTTCGCGTATTTACCCACATATCATACGCCACATACTTCGCGTATTTACCCACATATCATACGCCACATACTTCGCGTATTTACCCACATATCATACGCCGCATACTTCGCGTATTTACCCACATATCATATGCCGCATACTTCGCGTATTTACCCACATATCATACGCCGCATACTTCGCGTATTTACCCACATATCATACGCCACATACTTCGCGTATTTACCCACATATCATACGCCACATACTTCGCGTATTTACCCACATATCATACGCCACATACTTCGCGTATTTACCCACATATCATACGCCGCATACTTCGCGTATTTACCCACATATCATACGCCACATACTTCGCGTATTTACCCACATATCATACGCCACATACTTCGCGTATTTACCCACATATCATACGCCACATACTTCGCGTATTTACCCACATATCATACGCCGCATACTTCGCGTATTTACCCACATATCATACGCCACATACTTCGCGTATTTACCCACATATCATACGCCACATACTTCGCGTATTTACCCACATATCATACGCCACATACTTCGCGTATTTACCCACATATCATACGCCACATACTTCGCGTATTTACCCACATATCATACGCCACATACTTCGCGTATTTACCCACATATCATACGCCGCATACTTCGCGTATTTACCCACATATCATACGCCACATACTCCGCGTATTTACCCACATATCATACGCCACATACTTCGCGTATTTACCCACATATCATACGCCACATACTTCGCGTATTTACCCACATATCATACGCCACATACTTCGCGTATTTACCCACGCATCATTCGCCGCATACTTCGCGTATTTACCCACATATCATACGCCGCATACTTCGCGTATTTACCCACATATCATACGCCACATACTTCGCGTATTTACCCACATATCATACGCCGCATACTTCGCGTATTTACCCACATATCATACGCCATATACTTCGCGTATTAACCCACATATCATACGCCGCATACTTCATGTATTTACCCACACATCATACGCCGCATACTTCGCGTATTTACCCACATATCATACGCCACATACTTCGCGTATTTACCCACATATCATACGCCGCATACTTCGCGTATTTACCCACATATCATACGCAGCATACTTCGCGTATTTACCCACATATCATACGCAGCATACTTCGCGTATTTACCCACATATCATACGCAGCATACTTCGCGTATTTACCCGCATATCATACGCAGCATACTTCGCGTATCTATGACATTATGTAGCTATTGAGATCACGTGTTATTTCGCGAGAATATTGTATCATTTCTTTCCAGGAATGGCTAAGCAAGCCCATTCGTAACCCAAAGCATTGTTCATCTAACATAAGTGTTATCAAGGATAGATCTAGCTCTAATTTGCGCTGATCTGACCAACTACCCAAAACGGTAGCAATTGCGTAGTTCTGTCCTAGGTTCAGAAGGTCGCGGTGTTGTGGACAAATGTAACTTCTTGATTTTCTGACCCGATATCTTCTGGACGTGTAGCCCCTGGAGACTGGTCGCTGTCACGAGACATCACTCAGGAGTCTGGACTAATGGAGTTCTCACAAATGTGAGCAGAGTGTCACTACAGCGACAGTTGACAGAGGAAAAAATTTAAACTGGAAGATGGTAAGTGAAGATAAGAAACAGCATTTACCGAAAGCATCAAAGAAAGCATCAATCTAAATTTCGCTACGATTTTTGAGAGTGATCCATTAAAACATAATTACACTACGGACGAAGTTGTTCGAACATCTACAGCTCGGTTTCTCATTTGCATAAAGTCAGGACAGTGTTCATATACGTACATGACAGTGTCAAAATATATGGTATTATATATGTTCATATATAGTGACCAAATTATGTCCCCTAGTTTCAAGGTAGATGAAATACATGTTTAGTTTATAGTACTAGTGACAATCATCCACACGTAACAATCGTTGAAAAATACACTTGAGACAATTAGTGTCATTGCCACTTGACGATCCCTGGGCTGTCCCCTTAATGGCAATCGCTAACCTCTCCCACTCTCTACAACAGCTTCATAATCCACTTCTGCCAACCGTATGCGAGTTTATTTGTGACGAGCGTAGAGTGATCGATTTTTCTTCGTGATGCGTAGCGAGTATAGGGCTCATTAGTGTTCAATTTGACGTTAGGTCGATCCCTTAAATATTTTTTTTATTCCTGAATGATTAAAGCGAAGTAAAAATTCGATTTTAAGATATCCTGGAACTTGAAGTTCAATGTCATGTAATATTTTTGAGGCTCGTAGTCCTTGTGCGATAACTCAATAATATGTAAAGAAAGTTTAGATGACTGAGTTGAAAGGGGATCTCTGTTATAATTTGTCGGGAATACTGTTCATTTAACTACCACCATTTGAAATTCACTAATTTTATATAGTTATCAATGTATTGGCATGTGGTGTACAGAGCTTTTTATATGAATGCAGGAGAAAGTAACGAATGGTTCGAAAAAGTATATTGTTATTATAATTCGAGTGAGCATGTTGTAAAACATGCATGATCATGCCCATGCTATCAGAAGAGAAAAGGTGTTGGTGTATTCAAAATATTTTCTGAGCTTATGTCTTTCGTCCGTCGAGTGAGATAGTCACAGGTATTGCCAATTTTCTCTTCGTGATAGAAGAACACAAAAGTATTTTTGCTGCAATCTGAAGTGTGCGAGAGAAATTTCATTTGAATGAAGTATGTCCCTCGTGTAAAGTTATAGTTACTGTCTCGGTGTTTCACTTCGTCTAAATTTTTGTGCGAGTGACAGATATTTTCTTCAGTTCGTTATGATGAAAATCGAAACTAAAAGCTGTTAATAAAGCCGGGCGTTGCGTGTTGTTACGCAGGAGCTCGAAACTTGGGAGCCCATTACGCAAGTTGTGCTTCAATTGCGCAAAATTGATCAAATAATGAAGTATATCCTAACTTGATTCATCATTATCCAGCTAAATTTGTTAATTTGAATATGAACATTGCATTCTGATAAGTTAATGAAAACCAGCATGTAGTAAGAACGAAATACTCAGTAATGAAGAAAATCATAGGAAGAATGTTTTAAATTCGAGAGAACTCAATTACAGCAATGAAGAAATAGCCCTCAGTTATAATTAAGCGGAACTCTACTCGAAATATAAACGGGAATTACAAACTCTAACAGTAAATGAGCCGAACATGAAGAATAAAGAATGAACCTCATATGCAGTAATGAACTATAGGAATACAACTACAGAAGTCAATGAGCTTTCAATATGATTTCATACGGTTTGCTTAACGTCACACGGCGCACCGACGCTCATCCAGCCAGCAGCGTAGGTCACTCGGCTTAAACCTTCACGCTGCGAGTGTGGAACATTTGATGCGCAATCGACCTGCAACTTTCCAATTGTGCACGTGCTGTGAGGGCTTTGTGAATTAGCAGTTCGATGTCCTTTCGCTGCGCACGCACAGAGCACAACTGTGATAGGTGCAGTCCTGCGGGTATCAGAAGGTGCTATTACTTTCCGAATGGTATACTGTGAATTGTGTCCCTGTTAAATCCGACGAGGGTTCCAATTTTTAGTTTTAAATGTTTTGTCAAACTTTTGAGCGACGTTCACCCTATGCACTGTTTAGTCTGGATCGATGTATGGTATCCTAAATGTTTATTGTTAAAGTGTTGCAAAATCGCAGTTGTTGCTTCGCATTCACTTAGTGAAGTTTTATTAAATTTTAGTTTGTACTCTACCCTAATTTTGTTATAAATACTCATTCTTTATATCGATGTCACTCCAGATGGTGCAAGAAAAATTTTTGTGTATGTTAAAATAGGGCTGGCATCTAGTTTGTTACTTAGAATGCTGAAAAAAAAACGAAGAATTTCGGTGTTTATAGGTGTTGTGTGAACACATAATATAGTTTTTAAACATGCAACAAACAATTAATCATAATGTTAAACTTTCAGCTCCTTATCAGGTAACAAAGGATTAAGTAAAGTCAGTAACTGGATGTCGGCCACGAAATGGGCGTCTACAAACAAGTAGAAGATTCATACACAAAATGTGTCTTCCTACCAAGAAAAGGTTGGCAACCTCAACACACTATTATCAAGCAAAATGTGAAAGATGTTACCTGCGTGAGATAAAAGTACAATAAATGAAATACTCGTCCTCTGCTCTGAAAACACATCCCCCTTATCGATTACCTCTACCTATCGTGCAACTTAGATGCACAGGTAGGTACACTCGCACACCTACACCTCATTACTGAACGCTAGAAGTTGTGAAACACATTGCAGAGACCGTTGTAGGATATTCATACGTCATTTTAACTCGTGGAATTAAAAATATACAGTTAAACTTCCGAACCGACATTCCTTATAACACTTCAGTGCATGAAAATAGAGTTAGAATTCATGTATATGATTGTTGCTCGATGAAAAAAATTAATGGAAGTACTACATTTGATTCAGTCTGAAATGCCGCATCAGAGCCTGTAAGTTAAAAAAACACAAGCCGAGTGTGAAATAAAATGAAGTGAGGACCGACATAGTTGTCTTCCCACGACTTCCTGAAGTTGGTGGCGAAGATGTAGGTTGATTCTACGTAAATGCTTTGTTGCAACGTCTACTTGAAAGGCTGATTAATTTAAATTTACAGATATAGTTCATTACGTTTAAACAATTTCATCGAATTGCCAAAATATTGACTAAAATTTGTGAAATAGGTTCATTATATTTACACACTTCATCCTTATTCCCAGCGTTAACTTGTGTACCGTAGATTTTTAAATTTATGTACTTCGATCATATTCAGGATCGGTTAACTTTTACTCGTATAACAAGTTGTTTATATTTTGGCATTGCCACCGTATTATAGTGCTGTACAGTTAAACTTTAGACTAGGGTGTATTAATTTATACACTTCCATCATGTTATGGAATTTTTTAACTCATATTTGTAGATTAAGTTACTTATATTTGAGTACTTCTATCATATTCCAAAAGTTTTGACGAATATTGTAAATTAGTATAACTATTTAAGCTCAAGTCAAGTAGAAGAGTATTTGCAAATTGTTCGTAAAGGAATAAAAACGCACATATGAGAAATTTTAATTTACAAATTAATCAGGACTCAGCATGCCCCTTCGTTCATTGTAAGCTTCATTTATCAAACTAAATAATGACAAAATTTGGGAGTAAGTGTGGTTCGAAGGATCGTAAGCGTTACAGGAAATGTAGCACATTCTTCATATTAAATTTCAGAAATTTATGCCAACTAAGCAGTCAAGTCAAAAATGCTAAGAAGAATACATCTGTAATTAAGATGTTTTATATAAACCGTTACAATTATTCACAAATTAGCTAGAAATCGTCCTCAGATGACGCCATCTGCTCAGCATGAGACAACATAAAGCTACAGCACTAACTCAGATGAAGGTTAAATCAAAAGACCATTCAAATTCAATCCCAGGACATTGGTCTTGGGTTAGAGATCCTGTTGAAGGTCACACCGTAGTCATAAATTGGAAAATTATGCATGACATGATTTGTAAGATAGGAGCCATAACTTAGCTAAGCGCTCAACCGCGTGGGGGGAAGGTGCGAGTTCTGATGCCTCGATAAAATATCGTCGTAAATTTATAAATCATTTGCAATTTCTACTTAAGCTTGATGTTCTCCAATGATAAGTGCGGGCGCTCCCACTGACCGAGTCCTGATGGGTAGACTGCAGCTCGAAGCTGTTCGAGTTCTGATTTTTGCCTCCAGAGGGTGATGGAAAGTGGTTCTTTTATGACTTTTTTAAATGGGGTGCTTGAGTTGTTTTACAGTATTGAAGTTTAGATCCTGCTTCAGATGTAAAATTGTTTTTCAACTCGAATGAATCGTCTTAAGAATGATCCAAACAAACGGTGCTTCAGAAATATGAATTCCTTTTGTGCCTGTCTGTTGTGGTTGCTTGCATGCATCTTTGCCCTCCAGGGAAGCATGCAATTTTTAAATTATTTTTTTAGTCGAAGTGACAAACATTGGCAGGCTTCAACTTCACACTTAACTGAAAACTTTGCCATAGCGCGAAAGTAACGCAGCTTCTTAGTTTAACAATTTATGTTTATTGTTTTAAATTTTTAAAATTATAGCTTATCCACCCAAATATGTCTTGAATTTGATATTAAACGTGAATAAGCACATATTCATCTCGTTAAAAAAAGTTTTAAACTCGTTTTCCATGCTTCTCCACTGACCAACAGCACCCTCTCGCGTTTCAAAAGAAATTAAGTCTCTCACTTCTAGGAATTATTCGTGCATCCAAAATGCTTCTCGACTAATGAAAAAAACATTCTACGTTACGAAAACGGTCTGACTAACGAAGAAACGCAACCTTGAAGTTTCGAGTTTGAGTGGCACTATATTGCCACGATGAGCAGGTAGCTGTCAGTCCAGAGGATGACGGAAAAGAACCCATCAAGCAATCTGATAATTTATGGCGATGTGGCCAGTCAGAATTTCATCATTTCAGGAAAGGGGATCCAGATTTAGGGAGATGGCGCAACGGCCGCCGCGAGGAGCCGAGGCGCCCTGGATCTCCGCATCATCCGAATGCAAGACTACGGGGCCAACGCAGCAGGTCTGGAAATAAAGACGAGATGGATCAGTCAAAGTAGAACCAGAAGGATGAGTTGTGAGAGCCCCGATATCTGTGCCGAGACTGACGCACCTGTGGGGATAATTCATATCATTGATCTGAGAACGCCTGTCAAAATTTTACGGTGTGATATATCTGTTGTAGCGTACTCAATGAACTTTGGGAACGTTCTCTTGATGGTCTTGATCCTGTCGTTGAATTTGTACAAATGATATAATGCAACAATTTATAGTGTAAAAGTTATCACGTAAATAATACGTAGGTAATCAGATTAGGCCGCTAGTTGTATATCGCTTAGTGATGCCATCAGTGTCGGTTATAATCAGTCCCTGCAACAGCTCTGCTAATCGAAAGTGGCATTCGCTTATTGTACTCAGTGGAGACAATCTTTGAGAGAAATCAGAGGTGGCAATTGGTAATGGCAATCGGCGATGACAATCAGCGACAGCAATCAATGAAGACAATTTAATCAATCAATCGAGCCACGTATTACGTTGGCTTGGACTCCAGCATACACAAAAAACTGTGAATTTCACTGCCACAGGGCATGAAAAATTAATTTCATTGTTGCAGGTAAGACTTGTGGTATATATACATATATCTCTATTTATATTTGCATACATATATGTGCATGTATAAGATACCAACTACATCACAGCACATACTTTATCTCTGCTTGACTGTGTAACATTATGACAAACTCTATTTTAGTTTAAACACAACATTTTTTTAACAAATGGTCTTTATGTAATACTCTATGTAGGGCAATGGAAAATTTTGCATACGTTTAGAACAGTGCTAAATAAATAATAAAATCTTTTAGTGGAATAATAAATTTAATTACACGTTCAGGTGAACTCCGTTCTTAGGCTGTATACGCATTTAATCGACTGACAAAGTACCAATCAAGCTACACATGTTATGAATAATTTCAAAGAAAACCACTTCGTCACAATTACAAGGCCAGTCGTGATTGCAATCTTGTAAGTTGAATTAAGCTGTGTTTTTTGCGTGCGCGACGAAGGATGGTAAAATATTAGAATATCGAATTTGTGTAGGTCGTTGTGCTCTCATACTCGCTGCGTAGGACAAGTAACGGAAGATACTTCTTACGTCCATTGAACACCAAGTTCCAGGATGCAGTTATAATCGCACATTTTTGTTCCAATTAAATAACATGTCGACTTAGTAATTACACGTTCCCCAAAAATCCTGATCTCAGTTAACCACACGCAGTATATTTTTGGGTTCCTCGACCCAAAATAATTTTCTTTATGCCCCAGCTATTCTGTAGGTTTTCTCGAATGAGACATGCTCCATCGTACTTTGGTTAAGCTTGTCGCACACATATTTTTTGAGCTGCTACCGTGTTGCAATTTGAAGGTCAATTCGACGTAGGTTTCTTGTTTACCTGGCGTGTAGTTTCCTATTTTGTGGTGGATGGATGATAATTACAAAGAAATAACTCAAGTTTCAAGTGGGAACATTATTGTTGAATGCCTCTTTCAAGAAAACAAATGTCAACTCTACAATAAAGAACTTAAAGTTTTGGTTTCCACGGAGCGAATACGGCTTTATCTCGATGTGTCTGATAACATTTTCGCAGTGAATTTGAGTGTAGACGAGTTAGGGTCTTGGAAAATTAACCAAATTTCCATTCGTCGCTAGAACTGCCATTTCTCTTGCACTCCCTCTGTTAAACGTTAAATTGTTATTGATATTTTTGTTGCAGTTTTTCATTCTTCTGAGTTTTTTTACCCCCTATATGCTACACTTTGGGCGATTCAGTTAAGAATTTCAATTTTTGGAACAAACTTCAACTTCTTTGGTTCCGGTTTCCCTTGAGTTTCACTCAGCCAGAACACCGGTTGAACCTCGGTCGACTACATGCAGTAATCCTTCCATAACCGTTCACAGGGTGTATAAGCAGGGCCATACACGCGTAGCTGTAGGGCATCATTAAACTGTCTAGTGTAACCTTTCATTTCGCCATGATGACGCACAAGGAGACAATACAGTGTCCTCCTGGTACAGTTATCCCCACCAGCCGACACAGAAGTAAGAGTGATATTAGTAAGCAAGCTTGGTTTTACTGGACGTTGCTGTTCTATCCAAACTCCAGCATCTCTCATTCATGAAAGACAACAAAATAAATTCAAGTTATGAATCTTACATAAGAATACTTGTTTAAAAGCAATCAGAGTTCGAAATTTTTACCCTATTTGTAATAGGCCCTATTATTGACAAGGAAGCTCTGCCGGTAACTCTGTGGCGGCAGAGTTGCGGTTGCTTGCGCTGCGGTGTAAGTTTGTGACCACAGAGACAGGCAGCACGCGCCTCATCGCACTCGTAATTGCAGGTTTCGCAAGGACGCCCCGTGAATTTTTGGATCAAATTGTGGGAACGATTTTGCAATTTTCCCGGCAGGGAAGATGTGTGACGAGTCGTCGTTTAAAGTTCGATTACTGTGTCCTGAACGAGTTCATGATAAGCAGCGTAACCGATATAAAGCTGCTTCAACTAACTCTGTGAGATGACTTATCTTTCAAGTCGTGTAATCTTTTACCGGCAGATAATATTTAACATTATGGGAGGTGTGTAAAAATCCCAGTGGATGCGTTTACGGCCTAATTTGCTGTACAAAAAATGCGTCAAAGATTTTCAACTTTTCATTATTGCTAGTGCACTCACACAGTCAAAATTGACGGCTAAAGCTTTATCCCCTAGACTAGCGTAACATTTGATTGAGAGAAATGCAAATCCTTTAACTAATTCATCAATATATGATGGCTCTAACTACTCTCCGATTACGTGAGTGATATTCACTAATTTTTGCAATAGAGCCACTTCGGTTGAACGCATTGATTGAGAGAGCCGCAGCTACTGCAAGTTAGCGTACATTATATAAATTACGTATCAATTAATTAATTTCTATACTTTTCGAGAGCCACGAATTAAGTCATCGAGCCGAGCAATGAATACCATTTCATTACATGAACAACTTGGTGCACTTGTCTCGCGTTTCTGTGATACGCGCTTCACACCTCTCCAATGTTCAATAGAATATTTTGCAACCGTTGATACTGTACGGGTATTGTTAAGAATGAATCTTTTAATTAAAAAATATTCGTAAATCTTTTAGGAGTTAATTCAAAAATGATACAGTATTCACAATGCTCTACTAATTTAAAATGTCGTAATGGTCAATTAGGCATCGTTTTAAAGAGCAACAAAATTAATATATCAACTTCTTAACATGCATTGAGATCATCATTGACATTTTTTTAATACCCACGCAAATGCGTTATATCCTCTCCTAAAAAAGTTCTTTGAAAATCGAAACGTATCATTCTGAAGCTATTCACTTTCAGTAACTTTGCTGCTTAGAAACGAACCGGCAACCATGTATGACTAGCCCAAAACGAAAGTCAGTTCTGTTTAATTCCCCTATCTACGCACTAACTCTGCTTGTGTTTCGTCCGTTCGAGCGTTCGCTTGTCAGTCCGTAGGTTGAGTTAGAGGTTGTATCATAGTTACCGTAGACAACCGATCCCTGGTCAATTACTGTCGTTAGGTTGTTAAGAAATTTAAGGTTAGGTCAGGATGTTTAAGAATAACTTCGTTATAGCTTGGAAAAACATACGATACTTTAGAACAGGTTAGAATGAGGAATGAGGTAGGTTATAGGATCGGATAAGTTAAAGGTTGGGTTTGGTTAAGAACTTAGATTATGTTATGTTTTATTAGGTTAGTCAGGTGTAGGTTAAGTTAGGTTAGGTTATGTTAGGGTGAGTTAGGATAGGATACGGTATGTTAGGTTTCGGTATGATGATTTAATCTTGAGTTATTAGGGAAGAATTGATTGGGTCAAAATAGAATAGTTTAGTTAACGCTCGTTTTGGATAAGCTATTTTTTTCAAGTAAAACGAATGTTTGCACAATTTTTCCATGTTACAGCTAGTATAATAATAATCTATACTATAATAAGAATGGTGTCTGTCTGTCTGTCTGACTTTCTGTCCGAAGCCAGCCGAAAGTGTGTGATGAGCGTATCTGTGATACAAGCTTTATCAACTCCACAATTTCCAGTGTATTAATCCATCAGATTCGAGTAGGAATGAATATCACGTGAATTCTTAGGAAATAGTAACGTGTGTCATGTGATTTGTCGAACATTATTACACATTTTTGACGGGCCGTGTTCACTCGGCCTCATCAACTCTTGAGAGAATTATTTTATTTATATTTTTTACGGCCTTTCTTTCATTTCGCCTTCTTTCTTCTCTCAAATAAAGGAGGTTGGACAAGTAATAATAATAATAATACACATGTTATTGGTTGCTTGGTTTGATTTCTTCTGAATGGATAATTGATCATCACATGATGACTGAAAAATTTTGGGTTTAAGATAACATTGATGAATATTTATTTTTAAGTTATCCCAACATAAAAAAGGGAGAATCAAAAGGAGAGAGGACACTGATTTAATAAAAAAAAATTCTAAACGGATTAAACCGCCTACTTGAGAAAAACGCAATTTTGCCGTCGCAGATGCACTTCGGCAAATAAAGTGATCATTCCGATCATCAACTTTAATGTTAACCAACTATGTCAAATGTATAATACTAGCTGAATATGAAACGTTGATTTTAGCTACTCCGTCCACCACCTCAAATTAGTAGCTCAAATTTACCATCACCGCAAGTTTGAGTGCTGTAATACTATACATCGAACAGACACAGATCGATGATTTGAAATACAGTAGATGTTTGTTTTGATCTGCAAGTTCAATAAAGACCGGGCGTTACCTCGTCAGAATGCCACCGTGATTGACATCTGGGATATGCCCTATAGAGAGAGCCTGCCTCCCGCTTGTCTGCCTCCTCAATATGCAAACAGGTAACACAAAGACGTCCATACTGCCTAGTGTTGGCTGCTGCTATGTGTATGCGTGAGTGAGCCCTGCATAAAGGAAAATATCCCTGCTTATTGATCTGTAACTTGAAAGTTTAAATAGTGGAAATCTTTGTTTCATTTTTTACGAAGCTTGTTTTATTGAGTTTATTGCTTTTTGAGTTTCTGAAAGATGAAAAATGAACGGGGTCATGTGTGTTATAATTTTTATTTGTAAGTCGTTAAATTTATTCATTTTATTTGTACTTTATCTGATCACCTTTTTTATTAGTTATTCTAATCTTCAAAGAGTTCAGACAAGTTATAAAAGTCATCAAGAAAAATTAAAATGATATTCAAACTCAAACTCAGGACTACGTCATTTTGAAACAAATTAATAGAATTTTTGCCCAAAAAAACATAATTATTCTTCAGTAATTAGTTTCTGAACGAGAGCCAACCGAGCTTTCCTTGCATCATTCGCAACTAAAATCGACTAACTTAAAAAATAGCAAAACATAATATAAGCAGAGGCAAAGGTTTACACGAGCAGAGCTGCTAACTTAGGTGTAACACGGGTGAAAACCGATGGTTATATTCAGATTTCTACAGATGTGAAAAATAAATTAAAGGTAACTACGTTTAGATTCATAAAGTTGTAAGAATATAATCATACGGGAAAATTGAAGAAGCTGCAGCTTATTTTACTTCTTCAGGTCAATGACATATTTTCTGTGGCCTGGTATTGAAATTTAAAATACAACATTTTTTCCGGTCATGCTGTACATTACTTGGCAATTTAAGACCCATCAACCCTTTCCTCATGAAATATAACACGTAATATCATAATCTAAGAACCATCATCCATTCTAATTATCAAGTATAGCACGTTTCGCACAATATCATAATTTAACATTTATCATCCTTTTTCTCTCATCAACTGTCGCATATATCACCATAATTATCTTTTCCGTTAGGTGTAACTCAGCTCGTAATATGATGATTAATTTAAGATCCCCTGTTCCTTCTCCCCCATTAAGTGTAGCGCATACACCATGATTAATTGAGCGTCTATCGTTAATTCACTTCCATCAAGTGAACTCGTTGCATAATATTAATTTACAGTCCATTATCCCTTCTCATCTATCAAGTGTAGCATATAATATCATAATTAATTTAAGATCGGCCATTCCTTCTATTACATCAAGTATTGCAGGTAGTACGTATCATCATGATCTAAGACCCACCATCTCTTCTTCGACAGAAAGAGTACCACTTAGCACGTGATATAATAATTCAAGATCCGGTAACACTTCTCTTTCAGCAAGTGCAGCACGTATCACTTATTATCATATATTTAAGATCCAACACCTCTTCTCTTTCATCAAGTGTGGCATTGTATCACGTATACATTATCAAAATTCAATGTCCATCATCCCATCTTTTCCATGAAGTGCAGCACGTCATATTTCAGTGCACACTTCACGTCCGCCATGACGCCCTCCGTCAGGGGCAGAACAGCGCAGGCACCGCAGCACCACCTGCCCGGGACCTAATGCTCCCACAATGCGCTCGGCCGCCGCACTTCCTCTGCGTTCGCTGGGCTCAATTTAGTGCCGCTAAATGTACTGTGTGTTGTTATGGTCCATTTGGCCGGAACGGAGGGCGAATTTTTAGCTGGAAATTTACGGTGCAAGCTTTTACCAGCAATGAGGCGCTTATTTCACTTTTTCTCTTCTTCTACTTTGCAATACTTTTTTTCGTTTTTTATCTTTATCGTCTTTTTTAACTTGTCTGACATGTTTGTGCTATCTATTCTCTGAAATAAAAAAATAAAAACACTCGCAAATAGATAAAAAAATAGAACTCCCGCAAATTTTGCTGAATCGCATTTTTAGAATAAGAAATGGTTCGATAAAAGCGTCGAAAGATAAAACCTTAACAGCAACGAGTTTGGATGAAATTCATTAATAAGACTCATAAAAAAGTTCAAACACTGGAGTTTCGTTTGTAGAATAAGATTGCAAATTTTTTGTCTGGATTCTGAAGTGTTTATAAATTCGTTGAACATCTCTTTGACACAGCCTAGATATCGATAGAACTAGTCTATACATCCATTGAACATCTCTTCGACATAACTTGGAGTGTTTATAAATCCGGAAGAAATCGCTTATATATCGATTGGAAAACTCTTGGACATCGTTTGAATATCCTATGCATATAAATAGTTAGAGTTGAAGTATCTCCACAAAACAAAGTTCGGAGAGACGCTCAAGCCCGGGGAGTGTTTTCGTCTGTGTGTCGCACACAGACGAACAGGCCGGTGCCAAATGTGTCGTCCATTTCTATTTTTATTTTGAAAATCGAGCATCTGGATCGGAATACGCCCAAAAGCTCTGGAGCTTGGAGATTTTTTCATTAAAATTAGCTTGTTATACTCTACCTTATTGGAACACCAAAACTTTTAATATATTATGTTACACTTTTATTTTTAACATACAGTAGATTCCAGGAATTGTGAAGAAAATAATTATGTTTTAAGCTTCAGTTTTGATTCTTTTGGTCGAATCTGAATTTTAACCCATCGTTTCAACAGCGTTCAATCATTTTTTTTATTATTATTTAGCTTTAAAAGTCATCTAGCCAATACCACGTCTATTTCGTGTTTAATTCTTTTTCCGACAACTCCCCCAAATCATCAAACCACAGTAAGACCTTTTAAAAATCGAATGATACTCTCTTCTATTTTCCCTCAGTTCACCCATACCAGGTATTTCTCCATATCTTTGACAATTATTCCCTAAATATTTCACTCTTTACTTTCACTGGCCGCAATTCTCGTCTGCTGCGTCTCCACGGCATCGCAGAAGGGAGTGCGCTGCTAATCCAGCGGCTTTGCCTCGTGTCGAGCTGAAATTAGTTTCTCAGGTGCTAATTTTCGCACGGTAATTGTTAATATATTGGAGATGCGCTTAAAGGACCCATTAAAGTTGCTCATCGCTTCCTTGCTCGAACTTGTTTCTTCGTTTTGCCATCATTCAGAGCTCATAGCTCTAAAAATAACTCAAATTTTGCTTCTTTCTCATTGCATATCCTGGGTTAATTTTGTGACTTCTTCGAGGTGAATTGGAGAATAACTTCAATGAAATAAAGTGAATGATTCAGATTGTCGAATAAAACAGTAATGTCAACATTTTGATCTCAAGCTGAAAGTGGCAAAATTTTCTCTGCTAACTGGTTATGATCTTAAACACTTCAAAGTATTCTTTCTATCAGCACCAACACCGTGAATGTATCTAGTCACGATATGAATGTGTTCTGTGACGACATGTGAACTTCTGCTCACCATTTCATAAAATTAACCCACCAGATTTCTTCCACTGGCGCTCGTCCATGTTTTCTTAATGCGGCCATCGACGAGCATTTCCAAAGTCCTCGTGGTATTTATTTCCTCTCAAAATAATCCCGTTTCCAGTAAAATGAAACTCTCGTATTCATTATCATCGACGGCCTCGCTCTCGCCAAGCCCTCGCCGCTGCACTCCTCTTTGATCAGGGCAGTCGCCTGTGCTTTGATTTAGGATAAACCTAAACTGCTCCAGCCAGAAAAACACTTAAGTTCCTAGGCCTGAGGTCATTAAGCACATATTACCGCTGTTGGATTGGGAAATGAAGGGCTTTGATGTGATTTTGAACATAGTTTTATTTGGGGAGGCGTTAACAGCGGACATTCAATTTGGAAATCAAAACGTAATTTTTCTAAACTGTTGTTCTGAAATTAGGTTATAAAAAGCTAACATATGATTTTTCCAATTTATGTGAGTTACCAGAAGCTTAATGATTCTCGCCACTTGGTCAAGAAAAAAATTATTTTTCATGGACATTTTATAATTTCTTGACCAGAGTCTCTGTGTCCTGAAATGAGAAAAGTTCTGAATGTTGATTTTCTTAAGAATTTCAGCCTGGATCTTTGCTTACTCCTTTCTAGTAATTTCAGCAAGTTCAACTAATTTTGAACTCTTTTGGCGAAATTTCTTAAAACTTCGAGGGATTAACACACTTGCAACAAACTTACAAAATCTTCATTGTGCTTCAATGTATCAAATCTTCAGCAAAATATTCGTTTTCTCAAACCCTACAAATAATCAGCTTATTTCAGGCCTTCCTGATGATATTTCAAGAGTTGTTCTTGAGATTATTTCAGAATTAATCATCACGGCATGACAATGAATACTAATGAATAATGTGCATTCTAAAAAAGTGCATTCATACCTAAGGCTGAAAGAAGGTAAATATTCCTTGTTAACAATCCATAACTTAATATTTAATATTGAATTACTTTTGAAGTACATCTTGCGCATAGATTAACCCCATAATGCTGGAGTAGAAACAACACTTCGGTAAGGAGTCCTGCTCGCGATCACAAGTTTCGTCACCTAAACTCCTCAGCTCCTGGTGACAGAATGTCCCTTGACCTTCTAGCCGAAGCGTAACATTACCAGCCGCGTCCCGAATCAGAGTTTTTGAGGAGACAAATTTTTTAGCAACAAAAATCAAAAATTTAATTCAATCAAAAGATGCTGTCCCCTAATTCCACCTATAATAAATTTTCTTCCATAGAATGAACATGAAGTTGAAAAATTTTGCTTGCTGCAATTTTCGCTAATGTATGCATAATTTTATCCTTCTATACTGGGGATATTTTTAGTATTACTCGGTTGTTCGATGTTCTTTAGCATGCTTTCGTCGTACATTCCTTCCTTGGTTTCTGCTGGGCCAGTTCGCTGCCTCTGAATGTGAAGAGTATTAAAAACCATGTAAACTATGCACTTCTTCTGTTTATTTCCTCTTAGAAAGCAGAAACTGATAGGATCTTTTCACCACTTTAGCTACTAAACTCAAAAGTTTGTGTTATTGATCTAGCATTGAAAATGCGTATCTGTGAAGAAAATTTTACGCATAGTCGATCATAGAACTGTACGATATAATTTTTTGCGAATTTTTACTTATACAGTTAAAAACTTATCCCAGTTATTCTACTTATGTGACGTATGATTGAAATTATTCAATAATGAGAAAAACTAGGAATAATTTTTCTTCGAATTTGTTGAGGTTCGCAGATGAACGAAGTTGTTTAACTTGAGGATCTACTATACCTACAATCAAATGAAATGAAATTCAAAAATTACTCAGCACAGGCTACCGTGAGTAGACTACCATCGTTTTAATAAAAATTTATGCAGACGAGTGGTTACAACACCAACAGTTTCTTAGCTTCATTTTAAGATGATGAAATATTTTAGCGACCGTATATTCATTATTATAACCTTTCCTAGTGCTTCATGCTTGAGTGAATCTTTTTCTGTTTTCAGTTCCACCTAAGGCACGCTCGCAAACAGATCGCAATCATCATCATCAATGGGTAGAGACAACTCACATTCTTGAGCTCGATCCGACGCAGTAGGTCCTCTCGGAGCGAGTGTTGGCGCGAGGGGGGAGCAGTTCTCGGTAGCTGTCAGTCCGCTGTCTTATTAGGCTAATGTTGGGTGCCCGACAAAGATACACTAGCTCCAGCCCTGGCAAAAAGCATGCACAATGACAGCCAAAATGTGACGAGTTGTCTAGATTCAATTGCGACGACCCATTCGAGAGATTCGAAGAAAATAAGAGGACATGAATAAAGGCTGTAAAAATGCCGCGTCAAGAGCGCCCAAAGAAGATGTGCTTTAAGTGTTCCTTTGTTTGCTTCTGATAACAAAGAATCCGAGGCACAGAAGCTTCCATCAGAAAAGTATTGTGTTGTCACTCCCAAAACTTGACTTAAATCCCGGGAAAATGAATTTGATCAGATGGAAGGAGTCTTCGATCTGTAAAGTGTGATTGTTGCTTTAAGTTTGAGGCAACCGACGATTTTAAGCAAAAACTTTATTAATGCGCTTGAGTAAATTCAGCAACTTGCCCGAACAACTAACATTTTTGGACCGCAGTCTGATTTGACTTAATTTAATTGATTTTCTTCATTGGCTTAGCCAACGAGGTGTGAAAACTGAATTGTATAATGAAATACTCCTCTGTTAAAGCATTCGATGAAATTTCGACTTATTTTTTCAGGAGAGAAAATAAAATTCAAAGTTATAAGTAAATGATAGGTAAACTTAGCAAAATTTTCATTTGTTCATTAGCGCAAACGGTAGTTATTTTTGCAATCATAACGTTTGTTTAAAACGAAGTACTCGAAAAACTGCTGCATAATCGCGTTGAATTATAATTTTAGACCTTATGCAAGTTAATTCAAGAAGTTGAGAAATAAAGGTAGCATCTCATTGCAGTATTGATTGAAAATGTTAAAATTGAGAGAAGTGATCTCAAGAAAGTTCTTTATATGCATATTTTCTGGGAAACCGGAAATTCTAGTTTATACTTTTGCGATCGGTGTCAAGAATATTTTACAATTTGACAGTTTTCATTTTGACAGTTCAGAAATCCCCAAAAGTGCACATCTTTCTTTCAAAAATACAATTTTAACGCCCATGATTTGGTGCTGTTAAATTATTCAGACTGATGATAAAATGTTTTAACGGTTAATACATGTTAATAAAAATATGATAACCAGCCAGTGGGACAGAGCTAAACGCAATTAACAAACTTGTTTAATTCTCGATAGGTGAAACTTTGCTCCAATCTGAGAATTGTGAGGGTGTCTACTGTCGTGTAACGCAATTGAAAATACCTCCCTTGAGATATTCTGTGTTCACAATAATGATGTTCCTTTCCCGACGGTGACAATGAACGGTGATAGCGTTTTAAGATACAGAATTAAGTGGTACGCTGCTAGTGATTTTCTTTTTGTAGGTACAAAATCCTAAAAATATCTTCCAACGTAGAGAGAAAGAACATTATACTCGAGCAAACATCGCATATATGTTATTGAAGCTGATAAATTGTGAAACGTTTTTTTGAAAAAAACTTGATTAAACTCTTGAAAATAATAGGAATGAAGAGAATATTTCTAAAAGAAAAACAGACACCGGTGGTTATTATTATTCTATAAATCTAAACACTGAGACGCACGCTTAGCACAATAATTCCCGAGGAACCTGATATAAAACAAGCTCTACGTAAAATCTATTTTAAATATTTACGAACTTAATCAAATGAGAAGACGAGACCAAAGACGTCGAGGCACAAAGCAAGCGGGCGTCAGGGGGAGAGTAGACGGAGAAATGAAATATCTCTTGTCAATTGCGCGCATTTAACGCTTCATGCTCCTTTATGCGAGAGTGCCAAGCCCGGCTACTCTCAGAACTCCAGCCACTTCCAGGCCGACGATGAGTGCGTTAGATAAGTTCTAAATGAAATGCCGAATTAAATGGTGAAGTGTTGTACAAATATTGGCGCTGCGAGGCTCTGGCTAATCCCCTCCTTATCGGGAAGCCTCGGCGTCTTCTTCTTCGTCGTCGGTCCACAAACCTGCTTCGATTTCGTAACGTATTTCGGAACGCGAGACGAGCGTGGCCGAGCTGTGCTTACGGACTGCGGACGGCAAGAAAGAAAATGAAACAAAAAAACTTCACCATTCTCAAAATATTTTACAATATGAGTGTATTCTAAAAATGAATTTAACAATCAATCCATGAATTCGTTAACAATTGGTATAGGGAGAATGCTGAGCGGTTGTCTTAATGATGAGTATAGGTTCCGCTTTTACATAAGACAGAGGCAGTAAGTACCTCATCATTCCAGTTCGTAGGTCAGTATAACGACAATGAATAATTTTACGAAAATTGAAAAAAAATTAAAACGTCAGAAAATGAAGACAAGAAAGACGATTTAAAAAAAAATGTTAATTTTTTCTTTTAATGTTGTTCATATCCAAGTAGGAGTAAAATTTCATCAGATAATCACACATAATTTATGCACGTTTACAAATCTTAACTGGAGTAATGATGACAACTTTAGGGCGGTGAAAGAAAAGCTGCCAAGTGCAGAGAACTGGTAAGAGCAGTTACTTTATTTAGGCCATGATGCCAACTCGACCGTTACAGAGGAAGATGTACGTTAGTGGCAACACGTCATGAAACGGAATTTGTGCGTATAACGATACTTAATATTTGGGTGTCCAAATGAAAATACCCCCATAATTATATATCCTAGTATTTACTGAAGATAAAATATAACAGCAACAAGCATACTCTGTGTCACAAAGGATTGCAAATAAAGGGTTTGGTAAGAATTAGAATTCCCCGATGGCTGAACCCAACACGTAAAAAAGTGCCAAGTTTATCTATTAGCTCAATACGGTTGTAATATACCACGCTTTGTTATTCAAGTGAAGATGACTCAGTAACACAATTCAAGATGACTCAGTTAATACAATACAACTGATGATTACTTAGTTATCCAGATAATAATGAGAATTCATCAACTGAAGATAGCTTATTTCTAGAAATGAAGATGACACAGTTATTCAAGTGAGAGGTCTTGGGGCTTAAGATTACTCAGCACCAGAGCGAGAGGTCGATGGCAGCACAGGAAGTCAGCACGGAGAACGATCGAGTGTCGAAAAACTTTCTGAACACGACGGCCGTGATCACAGTAGTAAAAAATGCGAAGGAATAAATTAAAGACAGATGCCATAATCGAAAGGTTATGAGGTGAGCGTTTAAAAAGAGCATAATACCCGCAGTTTTTAATTATTATTAAGGGACAAATGTGACATTTACGGGAGCTTTCAACTTGAAAGAGGAACGCACATTGTATGAAAACTTACACACGAAAGTCCTACACGCTCTCAACTCAAGAGAAGCAATTTCAAATATCGCTAACGAAGAAAAATTCCCATTTTATAAATGAGTAGATATTGAGTCAGTGTTCAATGAAACTCATGGCAGCAAGTGGAGAGCGAAATTGCTAGTGATGAAAAAAAAATTAAGGTTATCAAAAGCCAAAATTAACAATTTCACACGGATACAAAAGTTTCATTAGCGGAACTACTCGTTCTTGAGAGTTAAAAATCACGATGAATTAAGGAAAGAAATTTTTCCTCATGAATTCAGAGTCACACTAAATAAAAGCAGAGAGGGATTTGAAGTAGAATTTTAAATTTCATGTTTCTCAGCCAAGCTTCTGAGCAGCATCACCAGAACGCGATGCCTACGCTTCCTCTTCCTCCCGTGAATCCCCATTTGCTAGTCATCTCCCTACTGAGTGTAGCGAGCTGTCTTCTTCCCCAGCTCCCACCTCCCCGAGGGTCCGGGCCGATTGTATCGCCGTGTAAACAAAGCGGTGCATTAGGTGATTGCTGCTCTAGTGCCGCGGCCTGCTCAGTTTCGGCTGTAGGGACTGTCGGCTTGGATGTGGTGATGCTTCGAAACCTCAGTGGTCGTCTCATTATCTGAGAGGCTGCTTCTGGCGCACATGTGAACTCGGTGCGTGTAGAAGAGGTGGTGAAATGTTTCTTACTTTGTTTTGGTTTAAAGCGGAGGCTCGAGTCTGCATCTCAAGAATTTCGGGTAGGGTCTCGGAAAAAGTTGTTGAAATTCAGGTCGCTTGTGGTACGCAACGAGTTTTACATTGTTATGAATAATTTAAGAATTGTTTCCATGTTTCCGAGAGAGGATATTTTGACATCACAATGTGCACGCAAGTAGAGAGTCAATCTTTGTGTTTAAACAACAAGAAATGTGCACTACGTATATCTTTTCATGGCTCAGATTTCCATATTTGCTTTCTTTTCTTCACAGGTATATCCGCAGAACTACGTGCACTATTATAAAATTCGTAACGAGTGTTACCAGTATAAGTAATTCGGGTAACAAGTGTTACCAGTTGAAGTAATTCGGGAATGTATTAGATATGATTTCGGAAAAATTTTGTGAACTTTCGTTGCAGTTTGAGGGACTGTGTTAATTTGTCTGGAAGAATTTTCTCATGCTTTCCTAGAAGTAGAATTTTTTTATTCCGCATCAGTTTGTATGAAACTAACAAACTCTGTAGAAAGTTTCAAGCTCTCAAATTATTATTGAATGCACCACTAGCTGGTCCTTCCAGACTTATGAAAATCACTGAAAAATTATCGATCCATAAATCATTCCGATAATTCCCAGAAGTAGTAAATACTTCCATGAACTATTCCCAAAACGAAGAAAAAAATCATTTTAATGAAACTATAGGATTCAGGGAGCATGGCAACAGGCGCTTCCATGGAAAAAGAATCATCGATACACAAATCACTCCAATGATTCACAGAAGTAGTAAATATCCCCATAAAATACTCCAAAAAAAAAACGGAGAAAAATCATTTTATAGAAACTATGATCCAAGGAATATGACAACAAGCGCTCCCATGCACAAAATCCACCAAACGAGAAAAATTCGGCGTATACAAGACGCATTATCGCGAGCCTCAATTAGCCTGCATCCTGTGTGCTGGCTGGGAGTGAGGGCGGGCAGAGTCAATCATTCCTGGCCGATCTTTGCCTTCCAGCGAGTCCGTAAATAGATGGCAAACAGCAGTTAGTGATAACACATCGCTACAATGGCAAGTGTGACCATGGAAAACAAATACGTGTCACAATACGCAACAATGGTGACACCGAACTGATTGTGCGCTCACTACAATGCCCACGTCGGCGGCAACGAGCGCCCGTGTGGGAAAACATGAACTGTTCAAATTGTAGTGGGTCTCCAGCATTGGTACGGTGGTGCTTTACAGCTTCAGTGACATTACTTACGGGTATAACATTTATTGGTTCTTAACTGCACATAGGTTAAATAACTCATGATTACATCTGTTTGTTAGCTGGAGGCGAGTGGTTTTATTTATATTTCTTGGTAATAACAGCTCTTGGTTTATAACGCTTTTAGATAATTTTTTTTGCGATCATAACAGTGTTTTATTGTTTAAGAAAAGTGTAATGTTTTTTATTTGGAAAAAGAGGAATTTCTTGGGATGTGTGTGCAAAGTTCGGAGAACCAGAGCTACTTATTGAACATGTGTGATGGAAATAAGAATAGGCTCTAAATTTTGTAGGGAACTTCGAAAATACTTTCTTATTGTAGTGCAGAATCAAAACGTATCGTGAAATACATTTAAAAACCGGGAGAAAGAAGATCTCGAATAAAATTTGTAACCATTACACTCATTTTTACTTTGATCACTACTATTGAGGTATTCCCGTTTGATGAAATCTATCCTATTTGTTGCACATTACCTTTTTGACGAGATCCTATTTGCTATTGTTTCGTCCATACTGACTAAGTTACAGTATAGCTTGGTAAAGCTAACAAGAGGAGAACTCTTATTTGAAGAGAAATAGAAAAAATACTTGATGACCGCGAGTTGAACGGAGTTCGAAATTCAACTCAAACTTGGAGGGAATTTTAGCAAGCAATTCTGAAAATAACAAACATTAACTGCATCGTGCCTTCATTTAGCTTTGATAAAGTAGTGGTGAAAATCGCGTTTGAAACTACTGGTCGGTCAGCAGCATTACGAAAATTATCTCCGTGTACACTAGCAGCTCACATCGCGACAAGCGTGTTAATACAATAGTAAGTTCAAAAAATTCTCTACACGTTATACAAATGGGCCAGTCTCATTTTCTTGGACATAATTGCAGTTGCGCAGTCCATACAGGCTAGCATTGAGTAAATTCTCGAATTTTCAATTTAATTTTCAATTAAAACCAACTAGAACTAACATACCGTATAGCTATTGACTGTTTCATTTATCTGTAAATTATCATCAGCACATCGTTGATTCAGAAAATATTTAAGAGCACTTAATGAACGCGCGTCTGAACAGGTCGAAGAGAACCTCGCTTCGACCTGCTGTCGGAGGTGGGAGGCAAAACTGGATGATGGCGAATTGTGGGTGACATTCATCGCACGTGAAAGTACAAACCCCAAATTATCATTGAGAAACATCGGCAAATGAATTTATTGTTATTGTACTCAGTCACAAAAAAAGGTAATCTTTTGAGCTTCACATTTTGTCTAGGTACTCAAAACAAGTGTTACTGACACCCGTACAGAATATTCGTTTCATAAAGTTTGGAAAAAGGCCAATCACAAATTTCATGGTAAAAAAACAGTTTATTTCAAACAACGATGATATAAGAAGCTCATCATTGGTTTTTAAAATACCTTGAATAAGGATCCTTAGTTGATACGCACACATGAGTATCGTAATACCCGTCACTAGTCGAAACAAATGATTGAGGGCATTGTATTCCTATTGTTGCTTAATGTAGGTGCGATAATATATGTAACTACAATTAGAAAAAACATAATTTCAATGACAATGAATTGTTAAAAAATACTCATTTTAGTCCACAATTACATTGAAATACCAGCTCAGGGACTTGCGGTATAAGAATTTTTTAGCAGGTTATACGGGTGGATTAAAATAATTCTGAGTCGCTCTAAAAAATAGCCTCGCAGATCTCTGTTTTGAAAAGGCCCGGAAAAAATTCTATTACAAATGAAACGGCATGTGTTTTCGCACTGCTGAATTATTTCAAGCAGACCTTAAGTAAAAAATATATTTTTATATTAGTAGCGAAAATTTCTTAAGAATCAACTAACAACATCAATTTCTTCACCACAAATCTGTACAATACCCAGCGAGATGGTGACTAGCAGAAGAGGATTTGGCGGCAGTGCCTCCAACACGGTAACTAAGGTCGGCCTGTGTGGTTCTTTGCTTAAATGTCCGCAACGTCCGGCTGATCGCCGCTGATGTCCTGCTAGATGTACCAGCAAAGAAGTCGTTGTAATAAGCATAAATTGCACATGTATTTGTGAAATAGAAATGTATTGTCCGTGATTTTAATTCTAAGTTATTCAGGAGAGAAAGGCTTTTAGAAATTGAAAAATCTATAAAAAATTAACTGATGTATGGGGATCAGTTATAAAAAATTATCAATAGAGTGCTACCAGTGTGTGATGGCATGGGCTAAATACTTCATCAAATTATTTAGTTTATTTATCATTATATATTAGGATTGAATATTCAATATTCAAATACGTTTGCCTAAGGGGAATGCATTGATTTTTTGGATTTTCAGCTCCTGCTTAAATTATTTACATATATGTTTCTGTTATTAATTTCGAATATTATAATTTGAGTCATTTGTACAAACTTGGTTACCTCAGAATCTTGTTGTTGCACTCGTCATTCAAATTGTTCGTCATTTTTAGAATAAATTCTAAGAGAAAATAATTTTTAAAGCACTTGAAAAATGAACTAGTCATGTCTGATAGATTTAATCTTCACTAAATAAGTTGAAGATATTACTTACGAGCACAAGGGACTAGAATCATACATATATCCGTCGCATTTATTTATAAAATAAACACTGGCGTCTGAGACGCACGGTGGAATAATTATCGTATTCAGCCGCGGATTAGATACATTATTTATTTTCACATCAGGGATATTATTTGCTAGAATATCCATAACATTAACGAATGGTTATTTTACATACACGAAGTTAATGGGCATTTGCTGCAAGGAATGCAAGTTTTAATTACAGAAATGATTTTCGTATTACAATGCTAAAAGAACTAGTATATTTTTGTGTAAGAATGTATTTGGGTAAGCTGCTTTGTACTGTAGATACTGAGACATCTATTGCAGTTATATAACTGAATCAGCTCCCGTAAGAGAAGATATTAATACCGCAATTTTTAGTGTTTTTTTATAATACAGGAATAAGCAATCCATCTATACATTTTAAAATCATAAAGAGGAACATTCATAAACTTGCTTGCCTTTTACATTCAAATATTTGAGCAGTTAAAAAATCCCCTCAATTATTCAACAAAAACTTTATAAATCTTTGAAGAGTCAGCTCATGTAATCACATTAAGGCCTTGGCTAAGTATCATGATCAGTCAATTAAAGCTTTCAATAAACATTTTATTTGCACACAAGCACACGCGTTGTCTCACAGTACTATACGCACCCGACAATGCTGCTAAATCGCGCATACAATTGGACAATGATCTGCTACCGCAACACATACAAGTGATCATATAATTGTTGCAACATACTCGCGATATTAAAAAGCGAGAACGGAAGGACCATGACAGGTGAGTGAGGCGGCCGAGTCACCCAATACGGCGCAGGTCTCTGCAGCATCCGGATTTCCGCGGTAAGAATACAATGATAATCTCGTCCCGGTCCCGCATTGAGGGAAATTCTACCACTTTAATTCCCTTCCGGGCCGGCAACTTAAAACTAACTGAGATGATACTCCGTTCCGTACAGGATTGGTTATGTGTGTATCATTGAAAACCACGCGGTTGGAAATTTGTCATCGAGTATCATTGATTATTGAAGTGATATATCAGAATTGAGTTTAGAATCCAGCTTAAATTTATTTTAGAATTGATGATAACTATGGAGAAAGATTCTAACAAGTTTTCTCAGAACTGTTCGTGACCGAGTAACATACATGCTTCTAAATCTATGCTCATTTTCCTCGAGGCTTCGGCAACGAGCTTGAGCTATCCTCGGGAAATTTATTATGAGGTTCTCAAATTCATAATTTTTGAGAAGAAAATATCAGTAGTCAGTTTGCAAGCCTTTTTTTCCTGTTGACATTGCAAGCGATAGTAACACTTACGAAAGAGAGAGCATAATGAGACCAGCGACAGTGAGAGATACTGCCGGCCTCTACTCAGCACAACTGAAGCAGTCGTGTTCACCAAACTTATCAATCCTGGAACATACACGTCTTCCGAATCTTTTGCTCTATTGTCGTACGAATAAACAAATACTCAGAATATTGTTTATCAAAACTATGAAATATTATCCTGGTTAGCATTCAATCCACACTGAGTTGGAAAAACTCGAGTAGGTCTTCGATAATAAATACCATCAGATGCTTAGAGAAAACTCTCTGGCACAGTAATGTGAATCAAATTTCATTCGGTTTGAACGATTTTTTGTTCTACTTTCTTTCAGTTACTCAATCTCTCAATGTCCAAGAAAAAGAGAAACTTACTAAAATTGAACATACGATACCTTCAGGCTAAACCTCATGAGAATACAATTGTTCTCCAATCACTTTTTTTGACCGATTTAAACTTTTCTTTGTATCTTTCTACCTGATCATAAACGTCTCAGCTTTCTAGAAGTAGGGTTGTGTTCCAATTCTATTGCTCAAAGGCTAGCTGTAACATCACCTATATTTTTCCTGAAACTTAACATAATGCACTCAGCATCGATATACTTCAAGCTACACGAACCAACACTACAGCATAAATAATTTACCAAGCGTTCCAATCTCCAAAAACAATTTAAAACTCACCATTCTATCAACTAAGTAACCGATCTCCGTATCGCCGAGACCATAAAGATCAAATTAAAGATCTCTATTATTAAGCTTGAATACAAAGATAGGTTCAGTTTGCTTTCCTTGTCAAGTAGAGGCGTGCTCTAAGTTTCAGTGAGGTGTCGTTTATCGCGCCATCTTTCGTTATACTCGTTTTGCTATAAGTCGTGCTCCGATGTCATACAGAAAACATGTCTTCCAAACTTGCTCCCATTGTTACTTTAATAGCACAAGGGCACTTTTTTCAGTTATTAAGCACAATATTGAATTATACTTTAGTATCGACTTTCATTTGGCGAATTCACCCTGAATTATTACGTTTTCCGATATTTTTTTCAATTTAAGACCATTAAGCTTAGGAAGAGAATGTATTATGGAACACTCGTACTCCTACATGTGCTCATTTGCATACATCATGTCACGATTGCCTCACAAGGACAGGTAGAGCACATACATTACTAAGTACAAACTGTAAGGCGAAACAGAAAAATGCTGCCTATAGAATTTAGAGATTTAAGAGATTTATTACCGCATTGTTCAAAACACACTCACAGTTTGACTCTGAGCTCATATTTGAGCTTCATAAAATTGTCCTTCAAATTAATGCTGATTACAGGACTTGACCAAATAGTTACTATGTGGATGAATTCAACAGGTCTGACAGATAAAGTTCATCGTACTTACGCAGTACAACAGCATATGACATGGTCCCCTGTATGGACAGATTTGGGCTGACATTTAGCATTCAGTGTTTACGTGCACGTTGAGAACACACTAACAAGAAAGGACTAACATAAATTTAAACATTTTCATGCAGTTAATACCTAATTTACAATCATATAACACCTCACAGAGACCCGAAGGCACTTCTGTACCGATGGCCGCTTGGAAAATGTCCGTGATTAAGTTTTTGAAGTAGGTGTGAAGAGTATTGGTTAGTCATTATTATAAAAATGTAATAAACCATTTATTTCCAAAATCACCGTTATAAATTTAAAAAAATACATAGATATAATTTTTTTTTATCAATTTTAGCCTTCAAAAAATTATCACTTTTGAATTCAGGACAATGAGGAATTCCAGAAAATAACAACATCAACTCTTAGAGTAGACGTGAAAGAATTAAAAGAAACGAATTCTGCGTCCGAGCTTTGTAACAGCTGGTGTTGATACCTCGCTCAGCTTTTTCGAGTTTTCTAGACCTAATTGTCACTTCCAATACTTGAATACCTTTTGGAGCTCTTGAGATCTGGCAATTAAGAATTTGCTACCTGGAGCCCTTTTTCGAGTTATAGTGACATATGTCTCGTCCGCGCTTCTACGTTGACGCGCCAAGCTATTAAAAACGGTTACAAATCTCCCGCAAGATGTGCAAACGTCCGGTAGTATTAATACCGCTGCGTGTTTCTGAAGGCATCGTATTACCTCAGATCAAAAAGTGGATCGATGACATTAGTGACCCTTCATATGGAGTGATACAATGTTTACTGCTTACTTGGTTATTTGCTAGCTTGTATTGTCTGTCCAGCCCTACCCTCTCAACTGCATGGATACCTGAACGCTTCTTGATTACAGCGAATTCTGTTTTTGAGCTGAAACCAATTCTGAACAGAGGAATCGGAAAGATAATAGCAATCGAATTAATAAAGGATGCGCATCAAAACTGTCAATTTAAAAACAGCTATCATGATTGAATTATGCCTGTAACTCTATAACAAAGCTTGCGTTTTTTTACTATACGTGTATTCTAGTCGCAATTAAATGGAACTCAAAAAAGACATTTTGGAGTGGAAACTGGCTCGGTGAAATCAGAGACTGAATTACATGATAACTTCGAGGATTATAAATCAGAGCCACACTGGTTTCCTGAAACCTTAATTTGATTTGAAAAGTAATATTTTATTTTAAAAGCGTTCACGTACGGAAGGAAAAATTCTAGGTTCATTCAGGCGATAAAAGGCAATATAACGAGGCAAAAATGCGCGTCCACCGTTTACCGTGATGTTATGAATGGATTCCTGTACTGGAACTAAATTCATGACGCATAAAAGAATTTTATTCTGAAAGTTTGAGGAGCAGCACCTAAAGTGTTGGTGTTGCATCAGGGCTTTCACTTACTTCCATGGAATACATAAACTCAATAGAGAAAATAGAACTCATGCGGATGTTTTGTAGTGATTCCACTACACAGTTGGTAGATTTTGGGAAGATTATTTTGTAAAGCATAAGAGTTTATCGCATAAAAGGTAACTGATAGATGTATGCAGTGCATTACTTTATTCGTGAAATTTCTATATTTCAAAAATCTAATATAATTACCAGACTCAAATATATAATTATGATTACAAATTTAAAGAGAACTACGTCATTTAACCGTTATGCTGGGATGAGCCATTTTAATATATGCCGATTTATTTTTGTTTTTAAATGATACGCAACGCTGAAGGCTTGGTGTCAGCAATTAACATTGAACCAAATGATATCGCGCACTCAGAGTGAGCGAAAAAGTAGGTGATGAGCCTAGCAGCGGATACGAGCAAGACTTGTCATTAAAATTTCGAATGTATTTGGTAATTTCTGTAAGACATTCTTTAGAACACTTACGTTTCAGACCCTCATGATGATCAATGGTGAGTTTTATTACAGTATAAAGAGGATGAATTGCTTAAAAAAACTAGTTACTGAGACGCACGAGAAGAAGCTTTGCCCTACGCGGCCAAATAATTTAAAATACATCAAAAAATTTGATTTCTAGGAAATCCAAATTTCAAGATGAGAAAACGCAAAAAATGATTGCGTCTAATAGCAAATGTTACGAGAGCTGTAAATCTCATCATCGGTGATGAAAGTAAACAAAAAAGCCAGCCTAAATATTTATTTGATTTTAAATTGTGGTCATCTTTATTAAAATACCAGACTATATACAACTGATACCTCTATCTATTGCTCAGAAAAAAACTAGTACATTATCATCCATACATAACTCTCTTACACAAGCATACCATTAATTACATTAATTGTAGGGGCAATCTGTAGTTTCCTTGCACTCTGATCAATGTAAGATTGCGGCTAATGGATATATTTGAACAACAACTTTAGTATATAGGATAGTCCGATTTATTAGGTGCACCGAAAAGAAATGTAAAATTGGAATATTCAAATGGGGGGTTCAGTTAATTTCACACGACGATCACGAATGGAGAATAATTGAGAGGGAAATATTGTCTTCTTTTTATTTTAATTATGCACTTTTTCATGAATGTTATGAGTGTGTGTGTGTGTGTGTGTGTGTGTGATCTTGCCCATTGTACAATGTACTGTCTGAACAATAGGCATAGGTGCATTATTCTGACGTATTACTACCTATGACCTAGATTTAACAATCCTGGTCTAGATATAGAGGTCCGTTTCTGTATTTCCTTATGACACTGATGATGAGATTAATATATCTCGAAAAATGTGATATTAAACACGATAGTTTCTTTGTTAGTTGTCCTCTTTAAGTAATAAGTAATTCTAAATAACTTGAAGCAGCATCTCAAGGTATATATTTGAATTAAAAAAAAAATTTGAATAAAAATTACCATAAAACTTAATTGTAATCTGTAAAGCTCTGCAGTCATGAAATTAAAGGCCTGAACTATTTACGTATGATATGAACGTCGGGAGTATTTCAGAGATAGCATAGAACTAGTAGAAAATAAAAATAAAAATCTAATTTCTAAGAACGCAGAACAATCTGTTCATAACGGCATACATCTCGGTGCTTTGAAGAACAAAATGACCAAATCTTATGACTGAACCATTGGGCATTCTTTCATCGCACATCCTTAGTTTAAATGACTGGGTATATCCTCGTAGTTTAAAAGGTAAAATTGTCTAATTTCCCGACTGCACCCCAGCTTTATCGAGCCTCGCACACCTGTAACAACCCGCCTGCTGTGGTTGTCGACGCTTGTTTCGCGTGCTTGTGGAGATGCTTGCATCAGAGATATCGTTCTCACTCACTGTTATTCATCCGGTGTTGTTTGACGGTATATTTTACAATCTACGCTCACGTATATCACAGTTTATGCAGGTAGACGCTACGTACGAAGGGAAACAAGGGTGAAAATCTAATTCACTCGACCAGTGTTCAAGCACTCGCTTAATTTTAAGTGCAGAAATCTATACAGATTCAACCTTTTAGCAGGTAAGTTAGCTTTTCTAGTACGCAATACATGTACAGAATTCACGAAACTATGAAGCAGCTTTTGGGAGTTGAGTATCCGTCAAGCATCATGTAGTGCATGGAGAATTTAATTTAATTAGCATGATCTTTCGTTAAAACTATCACGCTTCAGTTCGCTCTTTCAAGTTATTTAATTTTACTCACTTAAAACTTTTAGCGAACAAAAACACCAGCAACATTTTCAAATTGTACGTCTTTAAAATATTATCTTCGACTAAATATTATTCCTCCGTACCGTGACATAGTTTGCACAACCAAATTTGAATACGCAACGTTTATAATTTTTTGTTTTATTGAATGAACGTCACTCCGGCAGAGCTGGCGATGGGGATCCGTAGTTAACACAATGAGAACGGAGCACAAAATGGCCACACTTGGGAATGATAATCCTTATTTTCATGCATAGAATTATGCCGTAATTATTGTGCTCACAAACACTCCATGAAATTTCGCCGGCACATTTCCCACGCCGACAATCGACTCCAAAACACGGACAAGTGGACAAAGATCGCTTCGCTGCGGACAGGAAAGCTCTTTACAAAATGTGACGTGATCACTACAATAGCGCTTTATTTTCCGCCTTATTTTCATCGAGGTGCTTTTGCCAAAAGGAAATTTAAAGAATAACATTAGGCGTCATAATAGAATGTCAGGTCACTAGCTTTGATGCCGTAACTTATTTTTTAGCTGAAAAAAGTATTCCTTTATCGAATGGGTTTTGAAGTAATTTTTGAAGATGTTTAGTACAGAAAAAGAGGACGGCGGGCTATAAGATGCCTATGCCATTGTAATAATGGAGAGTAGCGGTTGATGAAATGTTGAGGGCGTTGAAAAATTTCTTCCGTATTGTAATTCTGTTTATCGTTCCGTTTCAATGTTAATTAACACAACCACGACGCTTCTTCATCAGTAACCAGACAATAAGTAAAATAGTTACATTTCGCATAATGTATACTGGTTATTTTAATAAATCAACGCTTCATTTAAAACAAAGTATTTTAAGGTCTCCAATGGAAAAAAAATTTGCTTTTAGTTTGAAAAAAAAAACGAGTTCGAGTCCGTATCCAGGGTGCGGGTGCATGTGTATATACTGCTGTACCAGGGATAATTTTTTAAGCAAATTTTCACTTTGAAACCCCTTTTTGAATAAGCAACTTGAAAAATGCACAAAAGAAACGCAAGAAATATTGGGAATTAAGAGAAACCAAGCGTAAACAGGAGGGATTAAGAAGTGAAGAAGGACTCAAACATTCTAACTGAAACCAAAAAATATCATTATTATATACTGAAATCCGCAGTACAATAGGTTTTTCCTCCGAAGGTCTTGCTCTTCACCATTACTTACAAGGAGAAAATTATGAGAAAAAGCTGCATCATTCATGCGATAGTTTGACATAATGCAATGCACCGAGTATTATTGTTCGATTAATTTTAAGTGAAGGCTGGGATATGTTAGGAAAGCAAGAATTAAGATTGAGTATTTAGGCTCATAACATTTGGAAAATGTGGAAGAATTTTTTACCACTCCATGGGGTTATGACAGATGAGATAAACTAGCGTCCTTCTATTATCTTCTTGCTTTAGGAAAACGAAGCTGAATCCTCACTGGTTTCAGCTACTTTCTAAGCCTACTGACGTCCTTCTAAATCCTTGTGCTATAAGAAGCGAAAATTGTTTGCAGAACATTCATTTAATTCCCAGTCTAACTTTTTCACCACCTGCATGCATGCATGTTTTTCGCCGCCTAAGCGATTCAATCGCTTAAATCGCTTAGGCGGCGAAAAACATACGTGCAGGAGGCGAAAAAGTTACAATGGGTTACAGTACAGCTGAAAATAATTTGTTACCTATTTGCTGATACTCTAAGAAAGATTTCATAGCGTCAACTGAGGGGTCGATGTTCGTGATGGCAGCATTTGAGCCTCCGCACCCACTCAGAAAAACTGAGCCCTCCTTTTGGGCTGGAAACAAATTTCGCAACTTCAACACCATTGCTGAACTGCATACATGAACGGTGCAGGGTTGTCACCAAGGATTTTAGGCATGAAGTCATGCACCTCCATTGATACAAACTAGATCTTCTTCAGGGCTGTTTTTTTGTCTTATTTAAAAGAAATGGCAGATTGAAGGAACGTTTTTAGAGGCGGATGTTTTTAGTCAATGCCACCTGTATCATTAGGCCTGCTCGTAAGAATCGTGACTTCACAGTCGTGGTCGGAGATTTCGCGTCATTTGTGATTGATCAAATGAGCGAAATCAAGTAAGCTCCGATCTTTCATTGAGTTTCTATATAACGGAGCTGACCAGGCTTTGAAAATCCTAACAGATATACTACGATACTCTTTTTGTTAAATGATTGAATAAAAAACTGAATATCCTGCTGCTATTTCTGATACGATTAAAAATGAAAAAGTAGAAGAGCTTGTTTAGACCGAGGATTAGCTCATTTCTTGAAATTAGAACATTCGACTAAGAAAATATTTTACTCGCAAAGTTTCTATCAGTATCAGTAGGCCTGGGACCTCACTTTCCCACAGGAACGTATTGGTTAATTGAGATAGGGCTTCTTCATACCACTTTCCTTTTGATGTTAATCTTGTATAATATGAGATTTTCAAAAGTCATTTGCAACAAGTGTTCAGCAAACGACTGGAATGCGGTCAACATTGGACGCTAGCACTGAACTTCTCCTAGCAACAGCCTCTGTCTTTCTCACTCAACCTGTGATTCCCTTCTTTAATACGCATATTAATCAAAAGTTACATGCATAATACATAAACACAGTAAGAATATATTAAGACTTTTCTTTTCTTTTTGCAACCGTACGTACTTCTGATCACTCACTCACAATATAAAAAAAGGGCCAATTCAAAGCTACTCACTTACATTTGTTCCCTTTGAAGCAGGTGCAATTCTTATGACGTGTGCCGTCATTGCTATGAGCCAAATCTAGGATCAGGTCTGGAGCTATCAGATGTGTTATTACATTCCTCAGAGTGCAGTGAATTTACATCTCCTGGCCTAATCCTAGCAACACAACAATGTGTCACACTAGTGGTCCGAAGCTTGCGTCAGTTTTTAACGGAATCCAACGGCGTAAATACGTTTCATTGAATAATTTACATCAGTTCTTCTGTGATGTAGGTGCTAGTGATCGATAATCACATATATGGTGTTAAAACTTAGGGAAAATCTTGTTGTAACTTTTTAGCTGCATATGGTGGGTGTTTTTTTGATTTATTGACAATCAAATATAATAAGGGAATTGAGGTCGTCATATGAAGCTGTGCACGACTTGAAAAAAATTGTAGCTGAGCCACTTTTCAAAGTCACAATGCCCAATTTTGAACGGACAGCCAATTTTTTTATTGCTAAACTGAGAGTTGTGTTGCAAACATTTAAAATTGTGAGAAGTAATTAAGTTACTCCTATGCTTCAGTGATGAAATAAAGATCTAACTCTATTAAAATTACCAGAAAATGTGAATGTACAATATTTCCATTGCTTTAATTACTTAATTCCATGGAAGGTGCAGTCATGCACACGTCGAGAGCAAGCAAGCACGGCTACGTTTTTAGTTTCTGTCGTATCATAAATTACTCAAAAGAACTTAATTTTTTTATATTCGCATGACAGAGAATATATCATTGAATATAGTTTCCAATTTTTCAAAAGCGTGGTTAGCTTTGTTCGCAGAGAAATCGAATATAGATTAATGCTAACTTAATTTTGTCTCATAGATTCATCACAACTGGTTCCAAATTTCGGACGTCTCGTTTACATAGAATAGGCCCCTGGAATAAAATCATATATATGTATATATATATTAACATAATATATATATTCATATAAATTCATACATATATGATACAAATACACACACAAACATATATACATGTATAAATTTATTTTCAAATGTTGAAGACGAATGCATACGTATTCTCATATACATACATACGAATAAATATGTATATAGGAGACATTGCCCGCTGCTTCACCCTCTGACCTCAAACTATTGCAATGCACAGATGCTGTGTGAGAAATGCCGGTAAGAAATATTTTTTTGCTCAATGTAATTTTAAACCTTCTTAAAATTCGCAATACGGGAGTAGTTTTTTTTAGCGATTTGACCATCTAATTGCCTCCCTCCAATTTATGAAAAAATTATAACAATTTATTAACTAGCTTCTTTTTCTCGTGCTTATAAAAGCCAAAACATTTAAAATATTTTATGAATGAAGCTCCTGAAATTTACAGATTAGCCAAGAATTGAAGTCCTGAGTTGTGTTTTTAAGAGACTTGTTGCCTATTTACCCAGTTACTGACTCTCACGTCGGGCAGTTCCAATGTAAGGCCTACGGAATATACTCGACAGTTTTTTAAATGCGTTCACAATCTCAGCACTCGTGTTCGTTTTTATTTTACTGAATTTACGCTCGTTTTAATGAATTAGAAACATGTTAACCACGAAATTGAAACCTGATTTCATTTCTGTACGATGCATGACTGACGTACATTTCTGTGCAGAGGCACGCACGGGAGGTACAATTGTGTTGGTGCAATTAACATCGCTAGCGTTCTCTTCATTGGCCCGATCACAGACTGCCATAACACACGTCATGTATTGTCATGTCTATGCCGGCCAGTCTACATACCATCAAGCATGATGCCCGTGAGATGCACGGCCTTTCGTCATGTCCATGTCTACTGAGCGTGCATAAGAGAACATGGCATCCACTTATGCTTGAACATGTCACTGTAGCCGCTGTGTGTATCTCCATACGTTGCAGAGGACTTTCATATGAGAAGAGTTCCCATCGCTTTCGAACATTGGCACCGAAATTATTGCTGAGATTATTCGTTTAAATAATTCTTATTTTTTGAAAGAAAATCATCTCGGTTATTATTTTTATTTTCGAACAATTTTTAAATTTTGCTACCCTTTGAAATTTGCTGATCTGACGCCAGGTTTGGGCTCTCTCTCCCCTTGGAAATTGAGAAAAGCACTCAACGATTTAGTTTTTTTTCGATGTCCAGAGCTGATTATGAACTAGCGAAGGAATGTTAAATGACAGCAAGATTGCCTCTCAAATTCTTGGCAGCACAACAAAACGCTGTGAAGTCAATATTGACAGCCAGCCAAAATCTTCATGTCTAATTTGATGAAAATTAAAGCGAGCACACAATTTTTATTTAATTTCTTTACTTTTATTTATTTACCTTCACTCATTTCAAGGTCTGGGTACAGCAGATAAGAAGAAAAAACTTAGTTTTACTTGTTTATAGTAAATAAAATTTAAAAATAATTCTGCGTATGAAATTTTTGGTCCTCGTAGTGACGAAAGCAACTCCCAGTTAAACGAAGAAGCACTTGAATGCAGTCTCCGTCGTGTTTTTACCATTGTGAATCAATCATGCAAATATTAATTACAGAGAACTCAAGAAAATTTAATACACTTAACAATGAATTTAGCATAAGTTGATTTGTAACAATATTTTTTCATATTGTTATTATGCATTAAAATTCTGCGAAGTTTTTCTCAAGGTTCCCAGAGAGCTTAGCGCTGCGAAGTTTTACTGCGGCCTGATAAAAGCTCAAGCTAAATATTGCATGACTACATTTATCATTAGACTTCATCAACTATACAAATTCATAAGGCCGGGAAAATTTCAAATACTCCAATCTTTCCTGCAACTAAGCTAAAGATTTGTAAAATTTGAATTGCTACAATTATAATTATATCTGGGATCCTACTTGAACATAAATAACGGGATATTTCTTCATTGTACTGTGCTGTACTAGTTATAAGTCATAATCGTTTACTTGATGTTGCATTTACTCGAGCTGAAAATAAAAATTTACGAGTTTGAATCAGTATTATAGCGAAATGCCATTCTATTGTGAACACATCTCATTTATCGATGATAAGACAGCGTTTATATCTGTAGAAAGTACAATCAGAATACCTTAAAAATTACAAATACAAACTTCATTGAAATCCTCCAGCAAGTGGTAGTTAATTGCGAGTGGCGAAAGAAAACGAAAGAAAAATATCCCCATTCCTACCAGTTCTTCGTTGTGCCAACGAGCGAGAATTTCACCGCAAGCTGGGCGTAAAAACTGCTCATCGCTGTTCGTCGACGAGGTCGCCAGTTCGTTAAAGAGATCTGCTAGCTTTTTCTCGGCCGGTGTGTCGTGGACGCTAACGTGAGTGGACGTGTATCTACTGGAGCGTGTGCTGAACACACTCCGCCGACTGATACACGTATCAGGAGATGCTACACGCCCCGCACGAAATTAGGGATGTTTCTGCCACATCATACCGTGTGTTCGATCCAGCAACAGTTATGAACCACCTGTTGCTCCTTCAACGATGCGAACCGTTCATCAAAGAAGCCGCACAGCATTTCAATGTTTGGGATGAGCTTTTCGATTTCTTAAGATAAAATTGGGTACATCAAATAGTCCTGAAACAGTTCGTTTAATTTTTAACCTTAAATGCTTTAAAAATTTAAAAATTATTTTTAAGGTAAATTTCAAAGAACTTCACCGCCTCGAATTGTCTACAATACGTCCTCAAGCAACAAAATAGGGAAAATTATCACTTCTATCTGTCTTTAAGCTGTTAGACGTGACAGCATTTTTAGTATTCTTGATACCCATGAAAATTCATTTGTCTACAGTTTATTTGAATTTCACTTTCGAAAGAAAGAAACTCTGCAATTGTCTTAAACAAATCACTTCTTGAGCATCAAAGTATTACAGATCTAAAACTGCTATGAACTTTCCAAGACATACTACATTATGCTTGATTTTTTGCCTGATTCAGGCTGAACTTTGTGATTTTGCGTTGTTATTTCCCTCATAATTTTGACAAGTATCTCGTAGCAGCGTCAGAGTTTACCTCAAGTCACAGAAGTCTAAGAACTCTGTTAGTCTGGTCAAGTTATTATTTGAATTCATATTATAGAGTACGTAGTGAAATTAGAAGAATAATAGAATAACTGAGACTGGAATTGAATAGAGTTACAGGCAGAGGGATTATCGAGTGCAGAGTTGCAAGCGGAGTGGATCAAGCAAATGAGACGGGCGTCTGAGTCTCCTGGGGAACTCAGCATCGAGCGGTACTGTTGAGAATCACAGATGCTGAATAAACAAACGGATCAGGAATTCATGTCAGGGACAGTAACTATGTTAGCAGACAGACAACAATTGATTTCTGCCAGTTTTATCACAAATTTGAAAGTATACAGAAAAATTGCTGAATAGATATTGAAAGGAAACCTATGCAAACTTACTTGATAACAGAACATAGAAATCGTTTGGTAAGTGGGATATTATAAAAAAGTTAATCGTTGTTCAAAATCTAATGGGAATAACTGTCTGATGAAAAAGCATGAAGTTGCAAATTAAAAATAAGAAGTATTTGGCAAGATGAGTGGAGTAGATGTATCAAATAGAAAAATAAAAAAATGCGATTTAAATTTTACTCATAAGGTCTGCGCCTTCTGAAACATACACGGGCTAAAAAAATTAGTTGAAACAGTGGTTTTTGATTTATCATATTATGAAATACCCTTGCATCAATAACTATACATTAAGTTATATTTTTTGGCTACGTACTGTTTTCTTTAACGAAAAATTTTCAAATGAAAAACATGTAAAAGTGGTACTGAGAGGAAACTAAATACAACTTCGCAGCTCACAAGGAGATTTTAGAGAATAATCGATTACTAGGTGATTAAGCTGCTCTTTTAATACAAGTTAATATTACTGAGTACGACGATGTAAAATGACATATCCTACTGCATAAGTTCATGTGAGTAAACATCAACCTGCAAATATCGTACGCAAAATAGAAAAATGGATGTGAGGCCCACGCAAGAAGTGAGTGCGAGATAAAATATAGTACAAAATAGAAAAATGCAAGTGTGGCCCACGCAAGAAGTGAGTGCGAGATAAAATATAGTACAAAATAGAAAAATGCAAGTGTGGCCCACGCAAGAAGTGAGTGCGAGATAAAATATAGTACAAAATAGAAAAATGCAAGTGTGGCCCACGCAAGAAGTGAGTGCGAGGTAAAATATAATACAAAATAGAAAAATGGAAGTGAGGCTCACGTAAGAAGTGAGTGCGAGGTAAAATATAATACAAAATAGAAAAATGGAAGTGAGGCTCACGTAAGAAGTGAGTGCGAGGTAAAATATAATACAAAATAGAAAAATGGAAGTGAGGCTCACGTAAGAAGTGAGTGCGAGGTAAAATATAATACAAAATAGAAAAATGGAAGTGAGGCTCACGCAAGAAGTGAGTGCGAGGTGAAATATAATACAAAATAGAAAAATGCAAGTGAGGCTCACGCAAGAAGTGAGTATGAGGTGAAATATTTCATTATGAACACGAGCTGCTAGAGTGTCAACGCTTGTAGTGCAGGGAGGTATTAACGCTGTGAGTAAATTTATACAGCGAAATTAGCTTCAGATTCATTTTATTGTTGTTACTGGTGCAATTACCATTACTGAGAACAAGGTGTGGAATTATAAAAATGAAAACTCTTAGTATAAAATGAAACACTCTGACTTTGACGACGGATAGATGTTCCAGATCGCCAATTTTACTATGGTACTAGAAATTCACTTACTGCACTTGAGTAATGAGTTAAAATTTCAGTGTTGGAAAGAATGTGAGCATAACGAAAGTGCATTTGTATTTTAAAGCGTTTTGATTTTTATCGTGTGTTTTTGTACGAGTTTCTGAACACGTGTGCTGAGATATTTCTACTTTAGTCATTTCCTTCTTTTTATTCCTAAAGCCTTCATTTTTACCGGCCATCAGCCAAGCCTATCTAGCGGTGTGACAGTCCTAGACCCTGGTGGCATCATTAGTTGGAAATTGGAAAACTTTAGAATACTGAATTGAGTTTTACTACAAACTGAAAGATTTTCAGGTGATTCATTAAGTCACATTGTTTCGGTTTACTTGAGTCGGTTTACTTATGTTGTGGGATAATTTTCATGCGATCCAAGAATTCCTAATGGTTCATTTCATACTTTCACGCTGAATATTAACAAATTCCTACAAGGTTAAAAAATACCGTTATGGTTGTCCCCCTGATTGCCCCCCCTGACAATGAAACAAACATCAGTGTCCATCGACGGAAGAAAAACACACGCAATGGGGATTCGAACACACGTGAAAACTGAAAACAAAGAGAAGATTTATCGAAAATACGAGACAGATGGACTGCACAGACAGAAAAACAGGCAGCCTGTCGAGTGCTGCATGAAGTCGCGGATTAGCGGCGCTAATCTTCCGTCACCGGAGCTGAAACTGCGGACCGGCGGCGGTGGAAGGGCGGCGATAGCGCCGACATTTGGGAGTAATTGATAACAGCTTGTCTCGCACTAGATAACCACTTCGCGCACTTCATAAGCAGAAAACAAGTGATTGCTTTTTATTTTGGGGAAGAACGAAATTAGGGACTGTTTTTTCGAAAAAGAAATCGTTCAGATATTTTGGGTGGAAAAGGAAGCAATTGTGAGTTGTTCGTTTAAGAAAAAACAATTAGTCGTACATTTTCGTTCGAATAAATAGTTATTGGGTTTCATATAAATGCGAAGGGTTTTGCTTTATTGAGATTGAAGAAAACGCTATTTTAAGACGCCCTCGATCATGGCACATTTAGGTACATGCATTGGAATTATAAATAAGTTATCATTGAAAGGGTGGGCGGTGACTAACATTGACTCATCATAGGCGCATGACCTACCACACATAGATCACCTTATGAAAGTGACCAATGTAGTAGAAAAAACCCGCCGTTTACAAAATGAGCACTGCAATTGCAAAAAAGTTTTTGCGGCGATATGAATTTAGGCGACGTATGAGATATTATTTCGAGTGAAAAAGGAAATAAAAATTTGTTAAAAACACCCCGCATAATATATTATACAGGGGAGTGAGCTGCATGGTGCCGCGTAAACGCAAGCCACATGAAAACTACAAAATTGCATATATTCTCAAGGAACAAACTTTTGAAGTCTTGCTTTTCACAGGTGTTCCTATTTAGCTTGGAAATAAAGTGAAACCTGATTTTCTATAGAGAAAATTGTATTCCAAAGCCAGGAATGTGACTGTGGGAAGTAATTCGATAATGTATGACCATGAAGCTATACTGAGTGTTGACTGACCGCTAGGAAACAATATGCTCAAAGGTATTTTTGAATGTGTAACTGCAACATTTTAGAAAACCGCCAAACAAGTGTAAGTGAAAGATGATATTAAATTGTACAGTATATATTAGAAATGAAATAAATACTTGAGCCTAATATTCCTAGAGATGCATCAAATGTATAGCAAATCTTCCGTGCAGTAAATTCGCCAGAAGTCAAGCAAGTAATTGAAAAAGGTAATACACTCCGAATTGTAAATCTATGAAGCATTTAAAAACTTTCTCTAATTGCTTTACAAGCCAATATTCGCTCCAATGTGTGTCCCGTACCTCGTCAGGATGGCCCTCATCATCTTTATTTGCATTAGACAGCGTCATTTACTCTGATGCCGTGGTTGTCATAACATTTGAAGTCAATCATTTCAAAAGCACAAAAATGTTTCTTCGAGACCCAATTGAAAACAAAGAATTAATTCTCTTAACACCAATATACTTATTTTATGGTGGCAAGGTCTTGAACTGTTGAGCTAAATTCTCGATTTGTATTTGTTTGATGTACATGAGGAAATTATTTTCATTACCATCAAAAAGTAAGAGCCACAAAAGTATGAGACAGAGAATCGAAAATAGAGCAAACGTAGGGGAGAATTCATTATTATATTTTATCTCGTTTCATTACAAATATCCTCAAATAATCACGAAGAACAACACATTAATTGTTTCTAAGACTTGTGCAGCGGTTCCAGTTCAACTCAATAATGTTCAAAGAACAAAAGAATCAGAAAATATTATCAAGCGAATGAAACGATTGGTAATTAATCTAAAAAATCCATTTTTAAATTATTCACTCATAATGGGCTCAAATCTTACAGTCCATCTAACTTATCACCTTGGAGGTACCATGAAGCTAACACGTGTTCGTCATTCATCTACACGTACGCATCTGCATGCGCTCACGCCAGCGCTGTACAGCAGAGTTGACCGTCAGTCACCGTCGCGTTCTTAACAGTTCCAGTGTTTAGTTTCTAGATAGGAAAGATTCCGATGACGCTAGAAAATGCATATGAGTTCAGTTATTTTTATCTTAAATTGAGGCTGCTTCATTTGCTGAGACTCAACTCACAGGATTAAATTAACAAATCTATTGCAAATAAGCAGTGGTTGTGTTCCTTTGTTTTTTAAAGAAAAAAACATTCTCGATCAAATTCTGAGAAAAGAGGCGATATATCACAGTTTCAAACAAAGATGTATTAGTGCTAAATTTTACTTACGGGTTGATTCTTCGCTGCTCTTATAAAATACGCTCTTAAATGAAACGCTAAGACGCAGTACATTTGAGTGAAACAGGAAATTTTGAACAAACTCTACGGATTTAAAGCTTGAAATTTCACTACATAATCTAGCTCGGCAAACGTTTGACATTATATTTCTGTTAGAAACTGTACGACCAGTAACTACTCAAGGAAAGTGGCATTAACACAGCATTGTTCAAAAAATAATTTCAGATGCAGAACATGTTTAAACTGATCAAGATATGATGAAACATATACTTAATGCATTAATCCAGGGCAGCTAAATTTCAAGTTTTTATTCCAACGATACTATGAAATCTCTGAAGGGATACTTGATACTCCCACTGAAGTAGAATGTAATGATAAATGCCTCATAAAAAATAGAATGGGGTTAAAGAAAGAATGCAAATTGAGTGCGTCGTGTCAGCGAAGGGACAACCTAAACCACTCATTGGATTATAATAATAAGAAAACTCATATGGCCCGACTTACAATCTTGAAGCCCCAATTTTTGAATGCCAGGTTTTACCATGTATGACTCACGAGAACGTCAGGTCATAGGTGTTGTAAAGCCCAGCATGGTCCCAATAATAAAGCCTTTGGAAAACATTGTCCATTACTTAACCAATGTAAACAAACAACCATTTTATAAGGTTGAATTAAAGGTAATGAGAGAAAAATAAGTAAAAATTGAGTTATTTATAGTACGTCTCATGCTGTTTAAATAGTTATACGAATACTAGGAAATGTATAACACCAAACTCAAAAAAATTTACATTAAAAATTATCTTGAAGTACTGCAATAGAGGAAATGCAGAGCACGATTAACAATATTCATGAGCGCAAGGTAGGTGAGGTAGATTTACTAATTATATATATCATGCGTATGAAGTAAAATTATTCAATATTTAAACATTTAACTCAGTCGGCTTTTCTTCATGCCCAATGCGACATGTAGAGTACCTTCTACGACACATGATGCACAATACGACCATGTCGTGTATCAACTTCTTGATACCCATACAGTTTGATTTGCAGAGCATCAGCTACATTACCGAAAAATACGATGTATATATGACGAATCAACTACGTAATGTAGTATGCATTACTTGTACTACAAGTGTTCGATGACACAATTATCAGGTGGGGCATCGTTGTACGCAAGACTTGGACTGGCACGCAGAATATGCAAAATTGACGGAAGCTCGAGACGATCAGCCCTTGGTAGATCAATAAGGCCCTCGCGATAACAGCGAGTCTACTTTAAGACAGACTAGAGGGGGCTGCGCGCCTCTGTGGGGTGTGGGTGCGTGAGTGCTCTTATTCTACGTGTATGAGGGGGCTTTACAGGTCGCGAATGTTTTTAGTTGGTTTGGTGGATGTAAATGTTACCAAAGGGGAAAAACGGTTAGAGCTTGTGAATCTTGCGATTGTGTTAGTTAAGAGGAGTACTTAATTGTTCGTATTTTGGACTTATAACTTTGTTCGACAATACTTACATACTTAATTCTAGGGAGTTTTTGATACAATGAGCGTACAATTTAATTTACTTCTGTGAAAGAGTTTTTGAGTTAATTTTCGTTAAATTGATTATAACATTTTGACGTTCTAATGAATTGTTACACCCGTTCTGTGTGTAATTATTAAAATTTAATTGAATATGTGATTGATTCATTATTACTTCAATATCCAAAACGCGTTTTGTTTGATACTATCAGATTATTTGAGTCTTGTAAACCATTTTATGTGATCGTCATGTACGATTTTTAACCCAGTTTTCTTATTAAAAGACAATGGTTAAGACACACGTATATATTTAAAACTCAGCAGGATTTCACAGTGAAATTAATAGAAGTACGTTGAAACTTCTGTGCGCTTGGCAAATGGTGTGCGGACTTTAAACAATAAGTTCCTTTACAGGGCACCCTAATTTTTTTTTTTAAGTTGTGATGCTAAGATATACACTTTTCTCAGATTATTTCTCGTATCCCTTTGAAAAACAAAACAGCAGAGCAATATGCACACAATAACAACATGGAGGACTTCCGCCACTTAGCTGAGGCAGAAAATTACTAAATTGTACTCAGCATTGAGACTCTTGGTTCAGATTAACAGAAATGAAGATGATGGATTTTCAAATTTGATTTGATGATCGCTACCCTCTATTTCCCATCGAAAAATTCAAAGCTCAAGTTTGTTTTTTCAAAGTGTACGCATATAACAAGGAGTGCTGAAGAATTTAAGTTGGCCATTAACATTGTATTCTACAAATATATGTGATGATAGAGATTATATATTCAAACAGAGAGTACTTCTGTTTTCAGTACATGTTCCATGCACACATGTGCACCAACAGATTTGTATTTTAATATCAAGGTATGCATAGCAGTATATATCATATAAAAAGTTGAACTTAATATATTGATTTCCGCATCAATAAAAGAAAATAATCTACTATTGCATCCGTCTATTATAGATTAGTTAAACAATTTCACTTGAAGTCTTCAACTCAAACTTATTTCGATTTACATACATGATGTATTCATCGTCAACATTAGGCATACAGTAGAAATTATATCTCTCTGATCGACTTAAAAATTTCATCAGTTTTCCAACGTTTTGTCAAGCTGCATGGCGATCACAGGTAAGAAATGCTGGCTACCAAATAAATTTTTACGATACGTTATCGATCACAGAATAGAGCCGCTGTAGCACGGCACAAGTCGCTAAATTTTGCCAACATTCTGTCAACGTACAGATAACCTAAATAGAGTTATCAGCTCCCAGCACCCTACACAAAAACTCCGAAGTGTCTGTCACGCAACACCGGAAGCTGTTTTTGCTGTCGTAAATCCATCATTTGACGCAAACTATATTTGTGTAGTTTTGCTGAGGCGGTAATAATGATTATGTATCTGCATGATAAAGATACATATTTTCCTCATGAGTGAATCATTGTAGTGGAAATATTTGAAAAAAATTTTTGTGAGTGAGAAAACGAAGTTGAAATTTGGTGGGAATCTGTATACGTGAGAGGGAACCAATTTCAATGGACTTTTCGTTCGTGTAAAATATAGCTATGACGTTGAGCATCAACTGTTGGTATGGACTGAAAGATAATTCAGTTAAATAATAATAAGTTGCAGCAAAAACTCCTTTTGTATTGCTTATAAATATGCCATCTAGCTCAGCACACATTTAGGAGAAGGAACAATTTTTGGACAACAAGTGTACGTGAATCAGCACGAACAGCTTCATCCAATACTTTAATTTAAATAATTCAATATATAATTTACTGTTTTGTTATAAGTTGGGAATCAAATAACGTCCAACTGGAAATTTGATATAGATATTTTCCGTTCCACAAATTGAAAAGTATTCGTAGAATTTACATTCTCGAGCCTCGATTTCCATTCAACGGATTACAGTTCACGTATAAAGACAGTATTGTATTTGTACTCAAGGCAAAATACTATTCAAGCATAATGAAAAACGGATTTTCCATAATATCTAAAATTATGAATGTGTATGATTATGAATTATATTCATCACATTTCATCTGTTCTCCTTTAAAGAGACGAACAAAAATCGTAGAGTAGGATAAAATATATTATCGCTTTTGATGTGACAAATTCGAATCATATTCTACATTACAGATTTAAATTCTCCAAGCAAAAGAACGAGTGAAAAATTAAGGGAATATGTTTTTTTCTTGGAGTTAAACCCCTTCATCATAAATTCAAAGGGAAATTTTTCAAGGTGTTTTACATCAATTGTCTTCATGAATAATTTTATTTTGTATTTTATTCAAGCAATTTTATTATAAGTTTGAGATTACAATCAGTTTTGTGAAACGCATGAGTTTAATCCTGACATTTACTGTGATAGCATCAACATCGAAACGCACATTATAAGAAAGCTGTTTGAAAATTGATCAGTCATTATATAACAAACTTTCGAGTTTCGGTCTTAAATTTACGTATACCCATATCAACCTATAATGCAGAATTTTTGCCGAGAACGAGAGAAAGGTCTACAAAGAATAAAGAATCTTGAAAACTTTGTGCAAGGTAAATTGTCTTCAAAGGTTGCCACGTACGTACTCGAACCAATCATTGGCGCGTGCAATGATTCAGGCTAAAGCAATCACTGCTGCAGAGCGTCATAAATATTTGCATTAAATCATTGTCAGAAATCTGTAAAACGATGCTTGCTTTAATTTCATCTCCAGAGAGTGAGTAAATTTCAAAGTTATCAGAACAGATCTACGTAAGTGAGGTAAATAGATACCTGAAGGAAAAAAACATTTCCGGGACTTCTAACAGAGCGCAGGGTGCAAAAGCCGAGCTAAAGCTATCACTAATGCTCAATTATATGAGGTGTTTGAAGCGTGGTCTTTATAAGCAGGCATCTTTGCAGTGGGCAGTCTCTGTGAAGGGCAGCCTGAGTAGTTGCCTTCAGAAGTCAGCCAGCAGTGTGTCGCTGGCGCCTCCGACGCAGAGAAGCACGGTAGAATTCCGGCCAAGTTTTAGTACACTCGCCTGCCTGCCGTCGCAAGGATGCGTTCTAAATCGTTGCTTTTGTTGAACTTATCCTTAATCCTACAGGGCATATAACCTTCTAGTTCTGCCCGGACGTGTTATCTTCTAAATACATTCATGATGATAGGAATAAAATATCAAAATGCTTAGAAGGTCTTGAAATATTGGTCATTTTTGTCGGGCTCACTAGCGCGAGAAGCAAGCTGTCTGACTTGGTCTGCGCAGGAGCGTTTGTCAAATTGCTGGCACAAACCTCGCTCCTCCCTGAGCCTCTATTGGCTGGCTCTGCTCACCAGGAACCACTAGAAACATGGACCGGAGTACCAGAGTTGACCGTGCGCAGAGCTCGTTTCGCTCCGCCCAGCGCACCAGTCGCCTTTATGCGGAATATGTTTGAGCTATTGAAAACTTTGCCGTGGTGTCTCTCTTTCAATTCCAGCAAGTTTTAATGCCGTGGGAGTCACATCTAAGCTTCGCTCTAAAGTTGCAATCAAGAAAAACACACCCAGAACCTCCGTAGTCTGAGCTTGCTTGTGTTAACTCATATAGTGCGCCGCTTGATGTGTTCAAAGCAGGTTTAGAAGTGGCTCATCTCTTCATCCTCGGTCTGTGATCTGGAGCAAGTTTGCAAGTCCCCTGCTGAGACACCGAGGTACGTGCCATGCATCGAGACGCTCTTTTTTCGGTACTTGTGTCTCTAATTTCAATTTTTTGGTGTATCTGGGATCGTGAATGTGTCTTTCTTGTAATGCATTATGGTTCATGACTTCAAATGACAAATAGTTTCAGTGCATTGTACAACCACACTTGGCATCTGAAACCGTGTTGTTGGGTTACCGCGTCCCGTTTGAGTGTCGAATTTCTCACCTTTCCGAGATCATGTTCTACAGACTTCAGTCGAAATTCTTACGGCATAAATGAGCGACTTAATACCCAAACTCTGGATGTCCTATAGCTAGCATTTGATCCATATAAAAAAATCTTGAAGACCGAATTAATTGAGGATATTTTTTGCTCTATGAATATCATCTTATGGGCCTCAGCTCACCAAATGAAATTGGGGGCAATCCACATCGAAAATTAGACAATGAATTGCTCATACTTCGAATTACTCAGAACTGCTCTTCTCATGCCTCAAATCCCCTTTCTATACTGGATATTTATTTGTTTTGGTGAATGGATTTTAGTCATTTTAATCTGGACCCATTTTTTAGCGAAAGGATTTCTGTGCTATGTTGAACTATGAAACTTTTATTGTTATGTCGGTGTGTAGTTGAATTACTGGTCAAGAGTTTTCCGTCTTTTGAATTTCATTAATTTGCACAAGTGAGGCTTTTGGTAAACATTCATAGACAGTGTCCCACTTTTCGCTCCAGAGATTGTTAATATTTGGGGCTTCATATAAACCCTCAAATTATACGTACATTTTCATTACGAAAGCCAGACTTGAAAGGCGGATGATTAATATTTGATTCGTGTATAGCTAAACAAATCATAACAAACTGAGAAATCAATTATAAATGATTATACTCTAAACTCAATTTTCTGTAGTCAGGTAAATTGAATATCTACGTGCAGATATTTTGAGCCTTGTGTATTAAAATAAGATTTGTCTGTTAACTGTTGAGTTATGAAATATATAGCCTTGCCTGGGAAATGCTGCAGCTGGGAAATTTCTCAGCAGTATCACATAGCAGGAAGCAGCGAAAAATTCAGCACAGTTTTGCCATAATAATATCCTTATTAACGTGAAGTTCCGCGGTGCTCATTTCTTGCCTGATTTATATAGCCGATATACGGCACCGATTGAACTAAACTTTCCCCTATATCACCCATAATACGACACGCTGCAACGTGTGTACGTGTATACGTTGTGATACAAGATCAAAGTAATTGGGTTTGATTTACATTGCGTGCGAGGTACATTTTCAAATTAATTATGAAGCAAAAACAACATTTAATATTGCGTCCTATAAAAACTGTGCATTTATCATTCTGTCTCAGAAGCAGCACATTTAAATTATTGCGCTTTATTATTAAAAGTCATTCTACAACTCGTATCTGAAATGGTAAGTTTTATATACCTCAGAAACATTGCCTTTTAAATTGCTGACCTGTTGCAATACGTTGTTAATTACGCTACAAAAACAGCACATCTTACAATATGTCTCTGAAACAATTCACCGTTGTATATTGCGGACTTTAAATAATTTGTACTACGTACCACAAAAAGTCCGTTTTATATTGCGGACTTTAAATAATTTGTAGTACGTACCACAAAAAGTCCGTTTTATAGTGTGGCCCCATGCTGACAGTCTGCTCAATGTTATGGGGTGAATGTGTACATATATTCAGCTCTCGATATCGGCATATAATCTTTGATAAATTTGCAATTGCATATATTGTAGAGATTTCCAATTATAATAAATCGTTAATAATTAATGTACTTGTGCATAGGAGGCCGTACACTGAACCCCCGATAATCTCGAACTGATTATTTCGTTTTGCTGGTGTTGATCGAAGCGGTATTATCTAACCCGAGCAAAAGATCACAGATGAATACGTACGTAGACAAATATTCATTAATAAACTTTATTGCAATTTATCATGCATTTTTTTTTAAATTAGCTGTTTATCAAAACCCAAAATGTATATCAATTCCCTGAAATTGGAAACGTGGTCTTCTCTAGTTCGATGACACTATATCAATCTAAACGAATCATCACTTAAAGATGAGGCATTTAATGAGAGCTTTGTAGTTTATAACATTTCTCTACAGTTTAAATTAAAAGTCCGGCTGTGGAAAACTTGGTGTGACCAATGCATACTGTATACGATAACTATAAGGGTATATAATTACAGGTATTTATCATTTTCAGTGCTAGAAATCACAAAACTTGAATGTTTTGAACGAGCTTTCTCTTGAGGTCTGCAGCTTTGTCTTCTTTCAAAAAACCAGAACTTAATTTCATTCTAAAAACCAAAACTTGACTTCATTTCAAGAACCAAAACTTTGAATACGTGAGGGTTTTACGTTGGTCAAATAACTGCTAATAGAACTTTACATTCTGTACACTTCTAATAACTTGCTCATGTAGTCGACAAAGATGTGTTATTTTACCACAATATTTTACATCAATTCTAAAAACGGATTTATTTTAAACGCTTCACTGACATTCACTGTTCTTATAGTTCTGTCAATTGAAAGAGACAAAAATAAAAGTGTAACTCTTGAACATTTTCCAAACCGTTTTTCCCCGGAATAGTCAATGAAATCGCTTTTTCTTTCATTTTCCGATGCACTCCCTCGCTCTTCCTTGAGACAAAGTAAATTATGCATTTAATGATGATGTGTCCATGCAATTTGTGTAGTATGGTTTTGTCAAAGACTGTGTCTATCATTCATGAAATCTTCTAAAAATTTGATACGATTCTTACCAAAAATTGAGTATATACTGTTTATGTTTTGTCTGATATCGATGGCTTAAATAATTAAGTTAACTTAATGAAAGAATTATGCGCTAATGATTCCGTCGTATTATAATATAATACGGAAAGGCTACGCTCATATGTACACCACACAATTGCGCACAGAACAAAGTAAGAGGCAATTATGCCCGTGCCTCTGAGGTCCGTCCTATTATCCCACAAATCTTCACAATTTGTGTAATGAGCACTGATCGGACCCGGTGATCACATTAGCCAATTTAATGAGGGACCAATGAGCGGCCACTAAATCTCAGGCTTCGAACCAAAACTCACCACATATGGTTTATCACTCTCTGTTGCATTCATAATATGCACATTTAAACTGCTCGTTTTTGGAATAATATTGAATGCGTCTCTTGAATTGGATGTAATCTATCATTATAACAGGATGTAGTAGTTTTGTTATACATTGTCAAAGATTCATACGACTCATGAAGATAATTGATGCCAAAACTCAGACGTACAGCACTGGGAAAATTTTTCCTTTAACGATGCACACGCAGTTTTGGAAATTGTATGTAAAACCCCTTTTGAAACTGGTCCTAATTTCACGTCCACAATTAAACTAATAGCACAGTATCACACAATACACGTGCGAATGTAAAGTTACTCCTGAAGCTCAAAATTCTGTGATGAATAATTCGATCATGACTGTTGTGATTTATTCCCTGGATATTTTCTTTAAATTTTCAGGATTTCATTACAATCGAAGATAATTCAATCATAATTAATGTTCGATATATTTTTAAAATGCTTCATGTTCACTGAAGTTTCTCGTTCACAAGCAATACCTGCACCGTTAACCCATACATTTGCGCCAATGTGCTATTATAAAAATTTCACAGTTTAAGTGAAACTCATCAAATGTTAGCTCTGTATTTCGTTACAAAAACCAAAAGCCTGCGAGATAAAAAAAACAAAAGCACAGGGAGGTTATACAACAACTCTAACAGGCATGTGAGTCCCGCAGCGCGTTTGGAACTTTTGTTCCCACCCAATTCTGATGATAATTGACGCTAGGAAAATTTAAAATGGACATTCTTGAAGTGAACTAGAAAATTTTGGTGAAAATAAGGTTGTCGGTGTAGTCATTTTGTGTAGGCAACATGACCCCCACATCACGACACGCACCATGCAGGCAACATGAGCACCACAGGCAACATGACCACCACATCGCGACACGCGCCATGCAGGCAACATGACCACCACATCGCGACACGCGCCATGCAGGCAACATGATCCGTATTATCGCTCCAATTGTCGCGGCGACGGCGAAGATTAGCGCTATCGAGTTGCCGGCGCTGAGGCCGGCCGCAGCGTCGCTAATTGCTGCTCGGATGCTGCGTGTCTCGGCTGCCAACCCACATGCGTGTTGTGCATTTTTGGTACCTTAAACGTATCTTGAAACTCGCAAATAATTGGTAACGTACTCACGCCCTACAACGAATGGCGTTGTTTTGGAGAGTGAACGCGTGAAAACGTCCTGATAAACCAAATACTCATGTTCCATACACACAGGTATTATGCCTATAAAATTTATTCGATTTCCACCAACATTTCTTCAACTTTGGGTGAGGCTTTTATGAACTTGTAGTGTTGTTGCTGTTGCGGTCGGTTGCATTTGGTCTCCCGAGCGCTACCCCGTACTGACGCATCGTGGCCGCTGCTTTATGCGAGGAACCGCAGTGTAGTACGGGTGCAGACTTGCACCGCAAATATCCAGCGGGGAGTGGAAGGTCCACCAAAATGCTCAGGGCTTCGTCTAAAAAATATTTAATGGAGATTGCTTTAAAATTTTGCGCAGTTTATGTTAGTGCAGGAGGAATGTTTGAGTGGAATAGTGATCGTCCTCTTTTAGAGCAGGGGTTCTCAAACTTTTTTCAACCAAGGACCACTTTTATTACACAAAAATAATCTGAGTACCTCCCCACATGTGTTCCCCTCAGAAATATGCGTATATATACATTGTACGCACTGTTTCATAATTTCAACAGCTATGAAAAGCTGTAAATAAATACCTTAACTGCGTCCACTGTTAAATTCGTTGAATTTTGCGGGCCCCGCTTTGAGAACTCCTATTCTAGAGCGCTCATTGTTTTGGCAAACGATTTCGTCCGTGTAAATTTATGAGCTGATTGGTATTACTGTCACCAGCTTAGACCTAGGAGATGTATATTGTCCAGCAGCATGTCACCTAATTAATCAAAATTAAATCATGAGGTACGAGCTTGACTAACGTAATATATTTATAGTACGGTATGTATATGAAAACATTGAAATTGGTCACGACTTGTTCAGTGCTAAAACTCTTGCATCGGAATCTACATATCAGTAATTACTTTGCTGTAAAAGTGACACTCCTTCTCAACAAAATATCAAGCTGTATGTTGGTTATCATAACTCAATCAAAGGCGCTTCACTCTAGCTGTTGCATGGGTTTGAATTTAAACATTTTCATGCAATCACTATACTGTATATTTTGTTCTGTATCGACTGTAGGTCGCATGCTAAATTGTCTTAAAAAGTTAAATAGACTTAAAAATTGACTAAGCTAAGACAGCGTGAATGAGAAAAATGTTGCAATGCTCGAAGAAAGAAATGTTTTAGAAGTTACTGATATTTTATGCAGCGTTGTCAGGAGTGAATGAACAACTGAATAAAATTTTCATTGATTGATTGTCATTCTTGGAAAATCGTTGTTCTTTCATGAGCAGTCTGAATTTTTAATTCAAGTTGACTTCAGCTTCGCGATAAATAATGAATCACAAAATCTTTCATTTCATGAGAAAATGAAAGCAAACAATTCTGCAGAGTGTTAGAAGAATATTTCTAGGAATCGAATTTTATTGTTTTATTTACAATACAACACGCAACGTCGGGATTCGCTGCTTTGCATGACATAAATTCTATTATTCTTTGGAAATTTACATCACAATTAATGGACAGACCCATTTTACACACGGATACTGAATACATTTGAACACCGCATGCAGTGCAGAAAAGACCTATTCAGGAACATGTTTAATTCACACATGTATAAAAACATTCAGCTCGCTGTGAAGTGAAGTGTCGAGTCATTCAGAAGCAGAGACTTCAGGAAAATCAATTTATAATAGAAATCATTGGTGAAATTTTATCTTCGGAGCTTAAAGCTCGAAGAAAGTGTATCAACTTATATCCCGTACAAGACTTTTCAGTGACAATAATGAACCAGTTTAAATGCTTCATACGCTCCATAATCCAATTTTTCAAATTTTCAGCGTCAGTTTCCGTTCTCAAAGCAAAGTCGAAATATTGTAGCAAGTATCAAATGTTTCGCGAAACACCATGAGTTTGACGCTATATTTCAGATAAAACGACGGTTGTTTTGGTACGTACGTATCGAGGCACACGAATTTGACGCAATTCTCTAGGAACAACTACGGCTGTTTTGATACCTATCGAAGCATACGAATTTGACGCAATTTTCTAGGGACAACTAAGATTGTTCAGGGCACAAAGTACGCAGGTACGTAAGCTCTGAGTTCGGTGTGCAGCGCCGCTGCCCATAAGCTCGGCTTAGGACCCGGCCTAAGCTGAACAAGAATGCTGCCGCGTGGTTCTTCAATAGAGAGGACTGTCGCACATATCGTCTCTCACTCTACAACTATCATACATATCGGCCGTCGCTGTACATTTATCGTATATATCGTCCCACTCTGTACAACTATCTTATATATCGTATATATCTCGCTCTGTGCCACTATCGTATTTATCGTCCCGCTCTGCACCACTATTGTATTTATCGTCCCACTCTGTACAAATGTCGTATTTATCGGCCCACTCTGTACCACTATATCGTATTTATCGTACCGCTCAGTACAATTATAACATTTATCATCCTGCTCTGTAAAACAATCTTATTTATCGTCCCGCTCTATACAACTATCACGTCTATCGTCCCGCTCTGTACAACTATATCACGTTTATCGTCCCGCTTTATACAACTTTATCGTCGTTTATCATCGTGCACTGTACAACTATCTTATTTATCGTACCACTCTGTACAACTATCGTATTTATCGTCTCGCTCTGTAGAACTATCGCGTTTATCATCCCGCTCTGTAAAACTATCGTATTTATCGTTACGCTCTATACAACTATCTCGTTGATCGTCCTGCTCTGTACCACTATCGTAGTTATCGTTCCGCTCAGTACAACTGCGGAGCATTTCGCACTTCTGCTGCTCAACTGTGAATATTGTCTCTCGCTCCTCAACTGTTGGACGCACCGACCCTAGGTGTACGATTTTCACGTACATCGTCTCGTGGTCAGGGAATGTATCGTAAAAGCTTCCCTGCCCTACGTTGCACGACTATCATGCACATCGTCTTGTGTTGTACAGCTGTCGCACATAACGTTCTGCTTTGGAATGCAATGCTTCGTAAAACGCTCCGAACTGTTACAATATCGCGCTTATCATTCCTACCGAACACCCCTGTGTCTCGTCTTGATCACCTTGCTGACGGCGGGCGGCGATGCCGATGATGCCAATTCTAAAGGGACAGAACAGACTCAATCACAGCGTTAGATCCCTGTGTAGGTGTGGCATTCAGACAGTGTTCAAGCTGTGTTGGGGCCTATGTTGTGAAGAGCCGGTCATCGTCCGACTGAAAAGTATAGTCGTTGCGTTAGGTGACGTTTTAGCTGTATCAGTTGCAGTCATGTCCGTAGAATTGAAGGTTTTAAAAGAAACGTGTTAGAATTTATTCGTAATGTTTATTATACGTAAGAAATGTTGGAAATAAATGTGAATATCCATGTTCACATGGAATTCATTGAAGAATTTATACATACATAATCTTATACATACAAATACGAATATACTATAAATTAAAATATGCGCTCAAACAATGGCTTAATTCACTGGTAAATTATTGAATAAATTCAACAAGCAGGTCATATTTTTGAAGGTTGCGAAAGCCCATTTATGAGCGTTATGTGAAGTGGCACACAAGCGAGAAAGTATGCCTGCATCTCACAGGACACAAGGTGAACACAAAAGAATATGAAAACTAACAGAAGAACAAGGCAATGTCTGCTAATAATTTTGTTTGGGGCACGGAAAGCTTCAATTACCAATATGATTTCCTGAGCTGCAATTATTAGTTTCTTTCCTGCTGCTTATATTCGACGCTCTCCTTAAATCTATTTTGGCTTAGTATTTAATGAAAATAGAACAACACACAGGTGACACTGTCACGGCATGTTTGGTAGAAATTAATTTCCTGTGCAAATTTTTCACCTGTAAAGATTTTCTTATTATTTTACCTCTTTATATTTCCTTCACGTTACTACTCCTTCGATCGACTTTCCATTTCCAGCAAATCCCTGCTAAGCTCTGTTACATATTATCCTATCGACGGCTCGTTGTTGATATCCACTCGAGAACGACCCATGGAAGAAATAGCACTTACGCTTCAGAATTAAAGACGTTGCTGGAGATTGACAACCTCGACTGAAGAATTTCTGAGAGAGAAATTCTTTCTTTGGTCCCCGACACGCAAAGTCCGGCAGCCGGAGCTCCACTCAAGAGAACCAATCGACCGTTAAATGACCAGCAGAGAGGAAAATTATTTCTCGGTTTAGTGTAAGAGAGACGACGTCCAGGACGCGCGAATCATGAAGTGTACGAATACATGTGGCGGAATTTAATTTTTAGCTTTAAGCGCGTCTCATGAGCAATGATATTTTCTAGGCAGGAATTTGGAATCCGGAACATGACTGTAATGCAGTGATCCACGCGTGCGAAGAAATATGTTCAAACATTAATGATATTTTTTCAATAATAATTCAGTAATTGGGAAGCTCAGTGTAGCTAAATTTTACCTTTGTTAATTTGATGCAAGTGTACATTGCACTCATTCACTTTTGTGCGGATCGAGTTAACTTTATCGTTTGTTCACGTTTTGTTCAATTTCAGCTTGCTACATAGGCAGTAAATATTTTGTGTTTTGGAACATTAACCGACGCGTGTTATGAGAACTGTCAGATGAGCACAACAGAATTACTGCAGTGCTTCATAACCAAAATTTCACGATGATTTTTTGAGTATACACAACCCACGAGTTTCATTAGATGCGCTTTTCAAATGAAAATTCGTGTATGTCGCATAGTTATTTTCTTTATATCAGTTGAGTTTTTTAGATAAATATTTGAGCGAGCTTACTCTACTATAAACACCCTAGTTGAATTTGGTGAAAAAGGGCACTAGTTCGAGAAATTACCGTTAATGAAGGGCAATTAGAATGAGTTTATGCTCAACTCTTTTGACTTCCATAAGTTAGTTTTTTAGATTTTCATCTATTATTCATCTAATTTACTTGTATTCCAAGCGTATAATCGAAAACAGAACATTTTGTAGGACATGTCTACAAAATTTCTGCACTTAATTTTTCATCACTTTTCGTTGTTTACTGACAGCGCATTTTCCATTTAAATGCTTTAGATACAATACTTGTATTCCAAATTCTGAATTACAAGAATCTTATGCAGAAAAAGAAGGTACGTTGGGCTAAAGTTGATGCAAAACAGTTCCCCGCCTTCATTCTGACTGAAACATTGCAACTCTTTTCAGTGACTTCTATAAATTTCAGACCCATGAAAATTAAAGAAAAATTGTGATCACACAAGTTAAAAATTGGTTTCAATAATTTGAAATTAATCGAATACCACAAACTTTCTCCGGTTTCCCTAGAAGCTCCTTCTTTCATTCAAACCACGATTTTTTCCACTTTCCTTTGCAAATGAACGATTGAAATAAGGGGTTCTACCATAATAAAGTAACCTTAACCTCCTCAATCTATCTCAAACGAGTACAGGAAAACTCCAGCAACTATCTCACACCCATACAACCCGACCAAATCCGGTTATAAATCTCACTCATACTGCACCACAAATTCCTCAAACCCCAAAACAGTTTCATGGATCGCTTGGACAAAGAAATCTATGACACAACTGCGCTTCCTGTTAGCATGTGCCGACAGAGAGCCGAGTCACGCTCAATTGTCTCCCTAACGCGGCAGCCAACAAGCGCTAGAGGCACCCTCCTATGCCGTGTTTGCGGAGCGCAGCGACGTCTCAATCCGATGGTTGTAACTTCCGCGCTGCGGCTCAATCGCTCGGCCACAACTGCATGCAAATCAACAGGTTCCACGCGCTCCCCGGCGATGTTTGCTTGCAGGGGAGAACGGCCCATACAAATAAATCAATGTATTTGGCGCTTTGTTGTATGTGGAACTCCTGCGGAAGTGCGATAGAATGCATTGTGTCGTTTACGATGAAGGTATCGGGGATAATGTACGTAGGAAGTTCTTGGTGTGTTGTTTGAACTGTTTTATCTGTTTAGTCGTGGGTGACATTTGCTCTGATGGGAGAAATGAATTTGAAAATAAAATTGTGCATTTCAGTACCTTCGTATAATTTTAGTAAAACTAACATCTATTAAGTAACTGGTTTCACGTTTATTGAATGCCTTCATTTAGTTATTGCTTGGGCAGTATACGTTCGGATATTTGATCTTCGAAAACACCACGAACGTTACACTCATATCAAGTTTAAACTAAAATATTGATTGATTCATGATTTTTTTGAAGCAATAAAGATGTATTTAATGATCAAAAGATAACAAAATTAATTGCGTGTAAAGCATGATGAATACGTTGAATTTAAAATTAATTCGTCGCGCCAGGTTGTAAGTTCTTCGATATCGGGAAAGCCAAAATTGAATGATTGCTCAAATATGTCTCGCGTGAATATCATGAAAACAAAAAAAAATGCAGAATTGTATCATTTTGAATTGGGGAGTTTTAACGTTCAATATTTCAGAGAGGTTTGTTATCTTCACGCGTAAAATAAGACTGAGCAAACACTGTCAAACGGCAACAAAATATTCTCCAATTAATTCAAGTCTTTACACAAGCTTTGCACACTTCAAACCGCTTTGAATACAGTTGATTACGCTGAAATAACACAAATAAAAAACTTAGACAATGAAATTCAGGAAGTTTTCCGCATTTTCACCAATGACGCCCATTATTATAGCGATAGAATGGTTTCTCTGTTTTGTCTAGTGATGGAATTTAATTTCATCGCGCTCATTTTCTTCAGGACGTATATTTTAATTTTTAAGGTACTTGACTATTTAGCACATTCTTTGCTGACTGACATGTAAACAATTTTATTAATTACAGTGTTTCGATTCGGAATATGCAGCCACATTCACACCTTGTAAGTTGTAAATCAACAAATTTTCCTCATTTAGGACTCCAAACACAAAGCTTTTGAAAATCAAATTCTGGAGATGCTATGACGACTTTTACAAAAATATAATATTTTTGCAGTCATTTCTTTCTTCCCTAAATTGTTTTCAAAGTTAGCATTGCTTTACTTGGTATTTCAAGTGAAGATAAATGATACATTCAGTTTTAAAACGCGAAGTCTTCTATTTCATTCCCTAACTGGAAGGGAAAAATTGTGTAATTCCATGTTAAAAATGTGATCAGTTTTCCATTTTAATTCCACAGTTACTAAATTCTCACCCAGCAAAGGAATTCTAAACTGCGTTGTTTCATTGCTCATGAACGGGACCATTACTCGTAAAAATTCACTGAAATGTCAAATTCATCAAAATGTCATCAAAATTAAATTCATCAAAACGTCAAATTCAATTCCATCGTTGCTACATGATCACCTAATGAAAAAATGACCAACTGTGTATCCTCTCACTTCGTATGATCACGACCTAAATGACACCATAAAATTTAAAAAATTCTACTTCAACAGTGTGTTAACTTTCAAGAAATTTTCAAGCAATTTCCGCGGATATAAGCCAATATTTTTCCTAATAAAGTCTTCCCTTGAACCCCTGGTGAGCAAAGGCATCCTTCCTGCCGCCATCAAGCGAGAAGCATTGATCAGATAAAGGCCGGACGCTGATGCCATCACTCCATTAATTTGCTATGATCAGCCTCGAGGGCTTCTTTGATCAATAAACTGGCCTCCATTGGATTAATTTGACTTAATTTGACTGGAGTCTCCCCGATACGAGACCTGTAGGCCGGCCTCCCTTCACAGCGGCGCCCTCCTTCCGCTGAGGGCGAGCATCGCTGCCTCGGCCAGGTGTGTGAGCAGAACAGCTTCCATCAAAGTTTTTATCGCTATTTTGAAGAATTTAAGGCAGAAGTGTACAATATTTCATGATGACGCCAATGAGCTCTAAAAAGAGGGATCCATTTTACCAGTTTTTCTATATTTCTTCTCTCAAATAAGGTGCAACAATATGCAACACCATATTGGTAATTAAGGATGCGCTCATCAACATAGATAACGAAAAAAATAAATTAATAAAATTTAAATTTTGAATTCAATTGATAAGCAATGAAAGCTTATTATTTTTATTCTAGGGATCAGTCCGAAATAATTTTAAATGTGCGAACGTTTTGTGAATAATTGCAATGAAATTTATTCATTCATTCATCAAATGGCGCAAAACTTATTTGAATATGCGCGTTTGTCTCTTCTCAGTTTAGACTATACAATAATATATGTAATGATTTACTGCTCGTGAATATTGATTATCACTTAAACTTATTGTTGATTTATAATCTACTATTGGTATACTCACTTGGCATCTTCATTCACTTGGTAAATAAGTTCCAATCCAATAAGTTCCAGTCTATAACTAGCATTTGAGACTCAATCTATTCTGATAACAGTATTTCTACAGAGTTATTACAATAGTGATAAACGCTAAGATAGACCTTCACAATTTTGACGACACAAGACAAATTACCGATGTTATGTATCAAGATGATTAATTGATGTGATACAACCAAAATAATATTTCACAATTTTTACTAATTTAAATAACAACTATACCACTTCAGTAATTAATATTTGACGATAATCAAAGTTCATCTACGTAAATTACCATCGCAGGATGTAAGACTCATAATCTTAACAGAAGCACGGTTATTTCACCGACATTATTTAAGATCACCGCCATAATTAGAGGAGAACGCCAAAAACTTACGTGGCTAGCGGTGTCGGTGCTGCGCAGCGCCTGCGCCAAAACGTCCACAGGCTTGACCGCGCAGTAACTATCGTTATAGTAATTATCCTGCTTGAAATGACTCTGTTTTTGCGCAGCCTCATAGCAGCACTGGCCGCCACGTATAGGATGCTGCTTAACCTGCCCCCATGCGAAAGATGTTGCGTGTGACTGCGCTGCGCGGGTCTTGCTGCGCAAAACTGCGCAGATGTTGGCTGTCACGTTGCTTAACTCTACGCATATGCATGCCGGCTGATTTTTAACAAGGCGATGTTGCTCTACTGCCATCATTATTTGAAGAACGTCACTAAGTCACAATTTAGAAGCCCCGCTATTGAACAACACGGCTGAAATGAGTGCAGTTAGACTGAAATCTCCTAAATCAGACTCAGTAACTGATGTGTACACATTTCATTTAAATATAATATTGAGGTGGACACAAATGCAACAGTTCCAAATATTATAGTAATTCGTAGATTTTAGCCAACGAATAAAAAATTTTCATGCTTCTCCTTGATGATTCAAGATCAGTGGTTAAAGGAAATTAATGTAGATGTAAATGTTAGTTTCGTGCGATCTTTAACTTCTTTTTTGTAGAAAAGGACGGCATAAATGGAGTGTCATCGACTCAAAAAAATCACTCGTTCAAAATCATAGACTGCATTCAGCATCCCCTCTCCACATTATTTTAATGCAATTCCAGTGATTTGTGAAGTTAAAACTGCCTGAATTTGCAAAACATTCAAGATCTGCACGAACCACGTGTTATTGTAATTGTGTAAAATTAATGCTAAAAATTAAATTCAAGTTAAAATTGAATGTTTTAAAGTCAAAATGTAATACACATTTATATTTTCGCACGGCTTGCAATTTCCAATTCCTATTTATACGAATCATTATGCATAAAATAAGAACAATATTTTCATCGAATTCTGTAGTTATTCATAATAAAAGAAGAGAAATGTTTCACTTCAAGCAAACTAAAAACAGTTCGTAATTTACATTATCTTCTTTCACCTCTGCATCATAAATTTACGCTATATATGATCATATAGTAACATGTAAAAAGCACCATAGAAAACAGGCGCAAAGCAAGTGGGAGCGCAATGAGAGAAAGGCTTGAATTCCAGTTCTGCCCCTTGCAAACCTGAAGGGTAATCTCGACAAATATGGAGACGGAATTCCGGTTACGGAACTATTCAGTTTGAGCTCCTAGGTCACTTGACTTCGGGATCACAACGTCGATCCATTTGATTGTCAGCGATTGTGTCAAGCCGTGCGATCCAATCTCAGTGTCTGCAGTGTCGCAATCGCTCCTCATACTTGCAAAACTCGCAGTTTGTGCAATCCATTCTTGGGCGAGCTTGTGTAGCTCATTTCCACTGACGTGTAGCTGAGCAAATGTTTTTAGGAACTTTTTGCAGCTGTGCTCAAGTTCTTTTTTGCGAAGTAGTTCGTTTGCTTCACCGAGATGGTAGGAGCCGTATTGTCACAGCTCAGATATTCTACGAAAATGACATCACTTCAACTCGAGTAAATTATAATAGGAGCTGTTATTCGGTGCATCTTGAATTTGATTAAAATTCAGCATAAATGAATTTTTTCTCGATGGTTCTCTAGTGAAAAAATCTTGAAAATGTAAAATTTTTTTGACAATTACCTCTACCAATGGTAATACGAGTAGTATTAAATTAATTTCGTTTCACAACTATTCTCACTCACCGTGAGTTTGTCCACGCGATCTTATAACTTCACAAGCTTTATTTTTATGGAAAAGACTGCTAAGTGCAAATGAGAGTACCTTTAATGTTTGATGCCGAAACCATAAAAATTTTTCCGAACAAATAAGCTTGCTACGAAATACTATCACTACAGCTAGTGCATATTAGTACAGAGTATACTAGAGTTTCATAGTTTCATCATTTTTTCACAGCATTTTTAGAAAAAAGTTTTTCGAAGTGGGCGACCGAAGGTCAGTTAAGCACGAAAAAAGTGGAATTATCTTACAATGTTAATTGATTGGAAGATTAGGTGTGTCGTTTATCACGTTTGGTAATGAGACTTATTTCACTTCAACATTACAGTATTCAAAAATCCAGTTTTCTGGATCATTCCACTTCTAATCAAATCCTGTAACAAGAAAACATTCGGAATATCCCTGTGTATTCATACATATACTCACAGTTTATCATGTTCTACTTATTTTTAAATTAAAAAAGCAACCAAAATTCTACTCCATTGTATTTTCAATTTTTACTAACCAATGTTGCTAAATTCAGGATAATTATGTTTTTTTGTGCGTGCAATTGTTTGCACCTTGTAATTTCTAAGTTTCATTTTCATCACTCTTCCATTTGCGATTGAGTTCAATGGTTTCCATAGCCACCCTCAATCTCCATGGCAATTTCCGAAACAGTGATCTCTGTTGTTCTTCTTTCCTGAATGCTCGTAGCACGTACCTTCTTTCTTTTGTTCAAAGCCTGGATTTTCTACCATTTAGATTCTGTGAGTGCGAACTTATTCTTAGTATTTCCGCCGAACCTTCGAAGTCGGCGTATGTCACGCTTCAATAGAGCATTATTCGCTGCTGTTCTCTATACCTGCACGGCGACGGTCGTCTCTGGCGGCCTGCAAGCAGCTCAACACTGCGCTCGATCACAGCTCATGACACATCAGGTGTGGTATCCCGCTGTCTGCCGTAGGTGGTCTCCGCTCCACCAGACGAAGTGTTTCATGATACCCAGAGCAGGTGTCTCTATCCATCATCTCACTTCGTTTGCAGTGTTTGTTTTCGATGGACTTCGTCTTTTCATTTCGGTTAACTTGAGGAACTTAACTCGGAAGAGGCACCGTTTCTATTCTTCAAGATCGATTGCGGGTGAGAATGGCCGGTCAGTGGCCCCGTCAAGAAAAGTTGAGGTTTTATTGAAATACCGCGAACTCATTTAAAGATCGTGGAGTAAGGCTCTGATATTTCTTTTCAATAGCCTTTGATTATCGCTCATGCTTCACGCAATCGCACTTTTATTCTTCTGTGCGTATCTGATCTGGAGTTGCATTCTTGGGACTTTCTCGTAACCTCGAAAGCTAAAGCGGCCACGACCAGCACTTCTGGTGAGGAAACTACGAGGCTTCCTCTGGAAATGTATATTTATAAAATATTTTGCAATTAATATGAATATTTATTCAAAAACAATATTATGTTACATCTGAAAGCTATCTTTCATTGTGAATTTTTAGAGATTCGCCAAGCCCTCTCACGTCAAAGTACAGGATTCTTTGTAGAAAACAATGAATAATGATCTGAAAACCTTGAAATCTTGAGTGAAAATTTCGAGTAGCGGCGAAATATAAGCAATTAATCGGATAGGCCTATGAATTGTGTTAAAATATTGTGCAGTAATGATTGTAAAGAATTTCCTCATAATAGGAAAATTTCCTCACAATATTAAAATTAATCGAGTCTGAGAAACATATTTTGTACGTCGTCAGTATAACATTTTAAGACTTGTGACAAAAACAAAGAATCTAAAATGAAAATTTTTATTGGATCGAAACTTAGTCTTTGTTTACTCTTGAAAGGCACTGTAACTTATAAATCATTAGATCGGTCGCAGAAATGCATAAATAGAAGCTGATAGCACGTTTCGAATGAATTAAAAAATTAAATTTGACCTGGGTGTTTGTTTCATATTTTATTTTTGATACGACCAGCTCATACTTCTCAAAGATTTGCTAAATATTATCATAGCATAAGGCTTTAAATTTTTTTATGTTATCTTATTTTTTCATTCATTCTGTGGACACTAACAGCAAAGCCACACAAAAGTAATCTCTAATGACTTGCTAAAAAATCAACATTCTCGATGCCTGCTAATTCAAATTGAGGGCTTTTTAATTCTAGGAAGTGGTAATGGCCAAGCATTCGAAGAATTTTTATCAAAATGTCGAAGTTTATTTATGAATCTTCAAATTCTATGTTGAGCTACAGTTAAAAAGAAATTCTATTATATCATCTTACGAGCAGTAAGAATTGTGTGCGAATCATGACCTTTTCATGATTATTTTTCAAAAACGATAAATTACCTTATCCTTTTATAACAGTATTTGCACTTTATCTTCGTTAACATTTAACCTCACGAGAAATAACACTATTACTTTTATCGAAATGATCTTAATTTTCGTCTAACATTCAAGAAAAGTCGATCACAGCTCCTGCTGGAGTAGGGCGACTACAGCTCCTGCTGGAGTAGGGCGACTACAGCTCCTGCTGGAGTAGGGCGATAGAGGTAGTCCAGAACACTTAGAAAACTTTGAACTAGTAATTCGAATGAGATTTATATATTTGAGTGCATTGAAATATAACAAACTACGAGTGATAAAAGAGCTTTTATTGCATCGTCATGGTGAGTTGATGAATTGACATTCTAACGAGTAAATTCTTCGGTCAATGTCGGGTTTAGTGCAATCACGGAAATGAATAATTTTATTCCAAACAATCACTAAAGGAACCCATTTAAGAACGTTTTACATGAAAGACATTCTGCTCGCTGATGCGTTATTTTCGAATTATTGAACTTTGAAATTGGCCTTCGCGCGCCAAAGGGAGCGAGCGCGCGAAACGGAATTTAATTAATAACGGAAGCTAACCCCCTATTACAAACGTAAAGAGGTTGGCGGCGCCCATGGTGGTGGTTATCTTGGAGCCGATGTAAACAAGATTGTGGTCGTCACCCTAATGGGTGGGTTAGAAGCTTTATTTATAATTTTCACTAGAAGAACTGTGGCTCCCCCTTACGACCCAACCTCTTTACGTTTGTAATAGGGGGCTAGCTTCCGTTATTAATTAAATTGCACTTGGTGCGCTCGCTTCCTTTGGCGCGCGAAAGCCAATTCCAAAGTTCAATAATTCGAAAATAACGCATTAACGAGCAGAATGTCATTCATGTAAAACGTTCTTACATGCGTTCCTCAAGTGATTCATAGCAACGGAATTATTAATTTCCGTGATTGCATTAAACCCGACATTGACCAATTCTTCAGGTATTTTTTAGGATTTTTGTTCCGCTCAATAACTGTCATTATTAATCATTCCTTCTTTGGTCAATTTTGAATTTAATTTTGTCAACGACTTTTATAAATTCATTACGAACTTTAGGTAATTGAAGACATTTTAAGACGTTTTACACGAATGACATTGTGCTCGCAAATACTTAATTTTCAAGATAGGCCTATTTAACTTCGAAGTTTTAGGAACGTCGTATATAAAATTGTACAACCTGACACGCAAATAAGCTGAAATACGGTATTGACAAAACGATAGCTGAGGTTAGATTAGGTAAAGTTTGATTAGTTAAATACGCTAAACTAAGTAAACCTTAAATAACTTAACTTAGCCATGCCGACACAGATGGCTTTTTCTCGCCAAAGTGACTGCGCATGTTCCGTATCCGCCATACACCGGAAGAGCTATATCGAAACTACCGTTGATGCTATACTTACCTGAACGTTATTTATGCTATATCTCGAAAACGGAACATTTGCGAGCACAATGTCATTAGTGTAAAACGTCTCCAAATCTACCATATTACCTATATGTGGCAACGAAATTATTGAAAAACGGAGACAACATTAAATTCAATATTGACAATCATTGTTTTTTCAAATAGCTTTTACGGATGTTTCAATACAGCCTATGGGAATCCTATATTTTTTCGGAATCTCCGTAAAACCCTGGTATTACTGAAGTTTCGGACCCTTAGAATGGTCACCGACTTCACAGACTTAGAATCGATAAACCTAATTATTGGCCAAGTTTTGAATTGTAGTTTTGTGCTGAATTTATGTAATTTGAAGATTTTGCTTAAAGTATGTACTGCTATTAATGTTCGTACAACAAGATACAGTTAATGAGCCATCATTGAAGCAATTCCCGAAACTATCGATTTACCTATTCGGTAGGCTCCCAATGTATATTGGCATTCATTATCCTACTTGAAAAATTACGACAAAGAAAAGAACCGCACGGCAATTGAGTCGCGCACTTCCATGCTGTACCTTGCCGACGGAAGTCAATTATATAAAACTTCACACACAAAGACAAAACCTCATGTGGATAATGCCCTCGTTATAATTGCATTTATCGTACGTTTTTTCAGTTCCATCTAATTGCTTTACAAGCTACTCGTTTATTCTTACGTTAATGTGAACTAATGAGATTATCCATCCGTCTCATCCCGTTCCAGTTTTGCCGTTCATCTGTCTGGTCTCTAGAAATCTCGTGCTTTGGATGCTTGTCCTGCCTTGTTTGTATAACTTCACTGATTATTCAGACGTTCCTTATGACGCTTCTTGAAATAAGCCGAGACTGTGACGCACCCTGTCACGTGGGGTGTCGTAATCCCGGGCCTGAATGGGACACGTGGGGCGACGCTTCACACCTTCGTCAGTTGTGTTTCTGTCGCTCTACTCCTCCCCCGGCATCTTAATGGTCATTTGCATCTGTGGGGCCTAGGCAACACGCACACTGAATTAGTGAGGCTTGGGGCTTACTTGTGCTGTGGTCGAGAGCTTAAGCACATCAATGGTTTAGTTCTCTTCACGGCGTTTCATGCCTGTAGTGACCAAGCTGCAGGAAATCCTTTAATTACCTCTCACTATGTTAGTTCGATCTCCCGGGTTGGTTGGATGATGTGGCTTTCAGAATTATGACTACACCCTAGATGGGTATCCAGAATCTGGAAGCCGCATGACCTGAAATACAGAAAATTTTTCGTGTTGCTGCATCTACGTCAATGATATACATGGAATACATCTATGTCTCTAAAAGACTCCATGTACTAAAATTAAAAGATCAAGCACACAATATGTCTGGTTTGATGTTAGGCATGTCTGATGTGTGTCGAAATATAAAATTTAAAAACAATCACACCATTGATTGCAATTAATTGGTTTCTATTCAGGCTAATTTTCGAGTTGTGTATTAATCTTAAGTGCAGTTAAAAAATTGGCCTTTAGTTAAATCCAACGTGCCAAATTAAGTCATTTAATCTCACACTGCTTTTGAATGCTCTCAAGGGCAATCAATATCCTTCAGCACATCTTGGTTACTTGGCGATCCTTTGGAATATAAAGGATTCTTGAGCTTTACTCAGAAGGATATCCACATTCACTGATATTGTCCTCGTCGCCGTATCTTGAGAAACTAGCGTCCCCTGATGGTGACTCTTAACTTTCTATCTTTTCACCACAAAACAGCAGGACTGGTTGTAAGTTTATTGCGGGTTTTCAATTCGTCGTTGGGGAGACTAAATTTTCAATTCTTTTCTTTTCTTCTCCTACTCTTTCGTGGGAAGGCCAGCATGTCACTCAACCGACCTCCAGTAAGATTGTCTTCATCTTTTAGACTGTATTCTAGCGTTACTTGTTCGTCCCATTGAGATGCTTCCGCATTTTTTACTTGCGTAGAAAACGGTGTCAACCTAGATACTAAAATTTTGCGGCTTCGTTGTCTTCTCTTGGCCATGAACCTCACCGAGTTTCCCGTAAGTTAGACAGTATTAATAAATACCCAAGACTTCATCTGAACACTTTCAATTTAAAGCGCTCAACCTGAGGTTGATGCTATCCTCTATTTATCTGACCGTATGGTGCAAATGCTGGCTTGAGGTATTTTCGAATCTAACAGCGGTGTGATCCGTTTTGAGTTCATCACACTTGTGAGTGTGCGATATATACGTCTTACCGGGAATATATTCTTTCACTGTGTAGGGCTACCAATCATGTCTCTTATGCTTTTCGGCCCGTTAAAGACCGACCTCTGAGAGCAGTTAGTGAACACACGCGTGCTGTGGGCGCCTGATCTCTGGAACATAAGTTTGGCATACGAGGCAAAGCAGGCGCATGGACGGAGGTTGATGAAAAGATCGAAAAGCTCTGAGTTCTCTTCGCGCAGCATGCATTAACTCCTAACAAAAATCACGTCACAAAATTTTGTGAGAGAGAACAAGCATTTCACGACCATTCACTCACCTACACAATGCAATTCCTACGGGACATGGGCAAAGTCACTTCGGATCTTCCCGGATCTTAAATGATCAGGCTGTCTGCCGATCCTAAATATTCGCTAAGCTGCTTTACTGAGGATTTTTTGTTGCATCTTTTATTATAGGGGATATTATTTTGAATTATGGATGTTGGTACACTGGAGGAAGGGATGCCACTCGCATGGTTGTAGACGACACAAGAAATCGACAAAACACTTGACGAAAAGTAGAGTTTACAGAGTTTTCGCCTCACGGGGAGAGCTCAAATTCACCTGCTCGTTTTTGCCCTTTTTGGATCCGAATTTAATTAATCGGAGCTTATGCCGGAAGCTCCAGCATATTTCTAACCTGCGCACTTCATGCCTTTATTCGCATTCTATTTTCATTTAATTTCTAAAAGTCATTGACTGCTAATTCAGAGCTCAGAATTTCTCATTCATGAAAGCATTTAGGAAAAATTACCCAGTCAATTATGCACTCTAATTCGTGCAAGAATATTCACTTTGGAATTTGATGCCATTAAAATCTCCGCTCATGAATACGTGCAATCGTGAGGATGGGATGTTTTCGACAAAACTTCAGCTCAAATTTGGTTGACTGACGAGCAATCTGAAGAGCAGGCGACAGCTTAGCAACTGAGTTAGCACCGCACGCATGCGGCGCGGTGCTTCTCGCCATGACCAGTCGGCACTTGGCGTGGATGGTTGAGGTTGTCTTCACACGCACTGAGTTATGGAGTGCATTCAGTTAGTTTCGAATTAGTCTATTTGGACTTAGTGTATTTTAATTCGGTCTGTTTGAATTCGGTCTGTTTGAATTTGGTCTGTTTGAATTTGGTCTGTTTGAATTTGGTCTGTTTGAATTTGGTCTGTTTGAATTTGGTCTGTTTGAATTTGGTCTGTTTGAATTTGGTCTGTTTGAATTTGGTCTGTTTGAATTTGGTCTGTTTGAATTTGGTCTGTTTGAATTTGGTCTGTTTGAATTTGGTCTGTTTGAATTTGGTCTGTTTGAATTTGGTCTGTTTGAATTTGGTCTGTTTGAATTTGGTCTGTTTGAATTTGGTCTGTTTGAATTTGGTCTGTTTGAATTTGGTCTGTTTGAATTTGGTCTGTTTGAATTTGGTCTGTTTGAATTTGGTCTGTTTGAATTTGGTCTGTTTGAATTTGGTCTGTTTGAATTTGGTCTGTTTGAATTTGGTCTGTTTGAATTTGGTCTGTTTGAATTTGGTCTGTTTGAATTTGGTCTGTTTGAATTTGGTCTGTTTGAATTTGGTCTGTTTGAATTTGGTCTGTTTGAATTTGGTCTGTTTGAATTTGGTCTGTTTGAATTTGGTCTGTTTGAATTTGGTCTGTTTGAATTTGGTCTGTTTGAATTTGGTCTGTTTGGATTTGGTCTGTTTGGATTTGGTCTGTTTGGATTTGGTGTGTGTTTGGATTTGGTGTGTTTGGATTTGGTGTGTTTGGATTTGGTGTGTTTGGATTTGGTGTGTTTGGATTTGGTTTGTTTGGATTTGGTTTGTTTGGATTTGGTTTGTTTGGATTTGGTTTGTTTGGATTTGGTTTGTTTGGATTTGGTTTGTTTGGATTTGGTTTGTTTGGATTTGGTTTGTTTGGATTTGGTTTGTTTGGATTTGGTTTGTTTGGATTTTGGTTTGTTTGGATTTGGTTTGTTTGAATTTGGTTTGTTTGGATTTGGTTTGTTTGGATTTGGTTTGTTTGGATTTGGTTTGTTTGGATTTGGTTTGTTTGGATTTGGTTTGTTTGGATTTGGTTTGTTTGGATTTGGTTTGTTTGGATTTGGTTTGTTTGGATTTGGTTTGTTTGGATTTGGTTTGTTTGGATTTGGTTTGTTTGGATTTGGTTTGTTTGGATTTGGTATGTTTGGATTTGGTTTGTTTGGATTTGGTTTGTTTGGATTTGGTTTGTTTGGATTTGGTTTGTTTGGATTTGGTTTGTTTGGATTTGGTTTGTTTGGATTTGGTTTGTTTGGATTTGGTTTGTTTGGATTTGGTTTGTTTGGATTTGGTTTGTTTGGATTTGGTTTGTTTGGATTTGGTATGTTTGGATTTGGTTTGTTTGGATTTGGTTTGTTAGTTCGAGTATGGTTTAATTATTTTTGGTTTAAATTTTAAATTTGTATTTGAGTTTGGAGTGGATGTGTTCAGATTAGATTGGTCTGGACTAGATTGGGTCTGGACTAGATTGGGTCTGGACTGGATTGGGTCTGGACTGGATTGGGTCTGGACTGGATTGGGTCTGGACTGGATTGGGTCTGGACTGGATTGGGTCTGGACTGGATTGGGTCTGGACTAGATTGATTGGGTCTGGACTAGATTGATTGGGTCTGGACTAGATTGATTGGGTCTGGACTAGATTGATTGGGTCTGGACTAGATTGATTGGGTCTGGACTAGATTGATTGGGTCTGGACTAGATTGATTGGGTCTGGACTAGATTGATTGGGTCTGGACTAGATTGATTGGGTCTGGACTAGACAGATTGGGTCTGGACTAGACAGACTGGGTCTGGACTAGACAGACTGGGTCTGGACTAGACAGACTGGGTCTGGACTAGACAGACTGGGTCTGGACTAGACAGACTGGGTCTGGACTAGACAGACTGGGTCTGGACTAGACAGACTGGGTCTGGACTAGACAGACTGGGTCTGGACTAGACAGACTGGGTCTGGACTAGACAGACTGGGTCTGGACTAGACAGACTGGGTCTGGACTAGACAGACTGGGTCTGGACTAGACAGACTGGGGTCTGGACTAGACAGACTGGGTCTGGACTAGACAGACTGGGTCTGGACTAGACAGACTGGGTCTGGACTAGACAGACTGGGTCTGGACTAGACAGACTGGGCCTGGACTAGACAGACTGGGCCTGGACTAGACAGACTGGGCCTGGACTAGACAGACTGGGCCTGGACTAGACAGACTGGGCCTGGACTAGACAGACTGGGCCTGGACTAGACAGACTGGGCCTGGACTAGACAGACTGGGCCTGGACTAGACAGACTGGGCCTGGACTAGACAGACTGGGCCTGGACTAGACAGACTGGGCCTGGACTAGACAGACTGGGCCTGGACTAGACAGACTGGGCCTGGACTAGACAGACTGGGCCTGGACTAGACAGACTGGGCCTGGACTAGACAGACTGGGCCTGGACTAGACAGACTGGGCCTGACTAGACAGACTGGGCCTGGACTAGACAGACTGGGCCTGGACTAGACAGACTGGGCCTGGACTAGACAGACTGGGCCTGGACTAGACAGACTGGGCCTGGACTAGACAGACTGGGCCTGGACTAGACAGACTGGGCCTGGACTAGACAGACTGGGCCTGGACTAGACAGACTGGGCCTGGACTAGACAGACTGGGCCTGGACTAGACAGACTGGGCCTGGACTAGACAGACTGGGCCTGGACTAGACAGACTGGGCCTGGACTAGACAGACTGGGCCTGGACTAGACAGACTGGGCCTGGACTAGACAGACTGGGCCTGGATCTAGACAGACTGGGCCTGGATTAGACAGACTGGGCCTGGACTAGACAGACTGGGCCTGGACTAGACAGACTGGGCCTGGACTAGACAGACTGGGCCTGGACTAGACAGACTGGGCCTGGACTAGACAGACTGGGCCTGGACTAGACAGACTGGGCCTGGACTAGACAGACTGGGCCTGGACTAGACAGACTGGGCCTGGACTAGACAGACTGGGCCTGGACTAGACAGACTGGGCCTGGACTAGACAGACTGGGCCTGGACTAGACAGACTGGGCCTGGACTAGACAGACTGGGCCTGGACTAGACAGACTGGGCCTGGACTAGACAGACTGGGCCTGGACTAGACAGACTGGGCCTGGACTAGACAGACTGGGCCTGGACTAGACAGACTGGGCCTGGACTAGACAGACTGGGCCTGGACTAGACAGACTGGGCCTGGACTAGACAGACTGGGCCTGGACTAGACAGACTGGGCCTGGACTAGACAGACTGGGCCTGGACTAGACAGACTGGGCCTGGACTAGACAGACTGGGCCTGGACTAGACAGACTGGGCCTGGACTAGACAGACTGGGCCTGGACTAGACAGACTGGGCCTGGACTAGACAGACTGGGCCTGGACTAGACAGACTGGGCCTGGACTAGACAGACTGGGCCTGGACTAGACAGACTGGGCCTGGACTAGACAGACTGGGCCTGGACTAGACAGACTGGGCCTGGACTAGACAGACTGGGCCTGGACTAGACAGACTGGGCCTGGACTAGACAGACTGGGCCTTGGACTAGACAGACTGGGCCTGGACTAGACAGACTGGGCCTGGACTAGACAGACTGGGCCTGGACTAGACAGACTGGGCCTGGACTAGACAGACTGGGCCTGGACTAGACAGACTGGGCCTGGACTAGACAGACTGGGCCTGGACTAGACAGACTGGGCCTGGACTAGACAGACTGGGCCTGGACTAGACAGACTGGGCCTGGACTAGACAGACTGGGCCTGGACTAGACAGACTGGGCCTGGACTAGACAGACTGGGCCTGGACTAGACAGACTGGGCCTGGACTAGACAGACTGGGCCTGGACTAGACAGACTGGGCCTGGACTAGACAGACTGGGCCTGGACTAGACAGACTGGGCCTGGACTAGACAGACTGGGCCTGGACTAGACAGACTGGGCCTGGACTAGACAGACTGGGCCTGGACTAGACAGACTGGGCCTGGACTAGACAGACTGGGCCTGGACTAGACAGACTGGGCCTGGACTAGACAGACTGGGCCTGGACTAGACAGACTGGGCCTGGACTAGACAGACTGGGCCTGGACTAGACAGACTGGGCCTGGACTAGACAGACTGGGCCTGGACTAGACAGACTGGGCCTGGACTAGACAGACTGGGCCTGGACTAGACAGACTGGGCCTGGACTAGACAGACTGGGCCTGGACTAGACAGACTGGGCCTGGACTAGACAGACTGGGCCTGGACTAGACAGACTGGGCCTGGACTAGACAGACTGGGCCTGGACTAGACAGACTGGGCCTGGACTAGACAGACTGGGCCTGGACTAGACAGACTGGGCCTGGACTAGACAGACTGGGCCTGGACTAGACAGACTGGGCCTGGACTAGACAGACTGGGCCTGGACTAGACAGACTGGGCCTGGACTAGACAGACTGGGCCTGGACTAGACAGACTGGGCCTGGACTAGACAGACTGGGCCTGGACTAGACAGACTGGGCCTGGACTAGACAGACTGGGCCTGGACTAGACAGACTGGGCCTGGACTAGACAGACTGGGCCTGGACTAGACAGACTGGGCCTGGACTAGACAGACTGGGCCTGGACTAGACAGACTGGGCCTGGACTAGACAGACTGGGCCTGGACTAGACAGACTGGGCCTGGACTAGACAGACTGGGCCTGGACTAGACAGACTGGGCCTGGACTAGACAGACTGGGCCTGGACTAGACAGACTGGGCCTGGACTAGACAGACTGGGCCTGGACTAGACAGACTGGGCCTGGACTAGACAGACTGGACCTGGACTAGACAGACTGGGCCTGGACTAGACAGACTGGGCCTGGACTAGACAGACTGGGCCTGGACTAGACAGACTGGGCCTGGACTAGACAGACTGGGCCTGGACTAGACAGACTGGGCCTGGACTAGACAGACTGGGCCTGGACTAGACAGACTGGGCCTGGACTAGACAGACTGGGCCTGGACTAGACAGACTGGGCCTGGACTAGACAGACTGGGCCTGGACTAGACAGACTGGGCCTGGACTAGACAGACTGGGCCTTGGACTAGACAGACTGGGCCTGGACTAGACAGACTGGGCCTGGACTAGACAGACTGGGCCTGGACTAGACAGACTGGGCCTGGACTAGACAGACTGGGCCTGGACTAGACAGACTGGGCCTGGACTAGACAGACTGGGCCTGGACTAGACTGGTTGGGTCAGGACTACATGGGCTGCCGTTTTGTATATTTATGGTTTGATTTTGATCTGGGCAAGACCGGTTGCGATTTGGTTGGATTGTACTGTTTGAAGTAGCATTGCCTTACAATGGGTGAATGCAGATGGGGGCGGGGAGTGGATTAATATACAACTTCATCACAAAACTGGACTCAATTTATCAAGATAAGTCTGCTGGTGAGAATTCCATGTTTCCTGTATCTGGATATATAGCCCGCAGCTCTGCAGGAGTGGGAGTCCAAAGGTTCACTCAAGAGATGTACTAGATCTACTAACAGTGTGTCGGGCCTCAGTAGTGTTCAATAGGGAATGTGCACTCCATGATGATCAGCCTATCATCATTTTTTTTACTCACTAGCGAATAAGCAATAATTTACTCAGGAAACTTATTTATATATCTTATTTAGTAGCTAAATAATACTAGCTTTTCCTGTTTTGATTTATCGTTTTTTCTTTTAAGGAGCGACTCTCATTCACCATCTGTAACGTATTTCCCAGAACAATTGAAATACGGTTTTTTTAGGAGACATATGGAGCTACCAGTCAAACGTTTAGGATTGAATCGAGTTAATTACACGCTCCAATTATTGTTCCTGCGCTGAGACAAGAACGCACATACGCACCATTGATAGAGAAACGTTCACATAACTAAAACGGCATTTAAGTCATAGACTTGTGAGTTGCGACAAAATATGATCACACGGTTATGAAATTATTGCACTGATATTGCACCAAATGAACTCTACAAGTTGAGGCTGAAGTTGCGAGAAAGGAGGTCGGCTCCTGACAGGCCAAGGAAGCCGACATTGCTAAAAGTTGCAGACACAAATTTGACTTACCAAGAAAAGTATGTACACTTAGCTGCGGACAGACAAAGACTAGAGCGAACCTATGCGAAGAAGTTAAAAACGCTTGAAAAACAATAGAGTCAAGGAGATCACGGAAGGGTATTGACCTTTATTATTACGCGATTCAATCCTACGCCAACAATCGCCTATTTAAAATATAAATTTATTTTTACACCATCCAGCCCAATGCTCCGCGGCGTCACTGCGTTCTTGTATGTTAGGTTTTGGTTTTGCTGGAGGGCTTTTTCCCCATTAAAAAGTATTCAAGCCCAGACAATTGTCATGTTCTTTAAATAATGGTAATTTGTTGTGGGGAATAAAAAGTGTACGTTGTTGATTAAAAAAGGTCATAATTTCCTGCCTCCGAAGTGAAAAGAGAAATCTGCAATTCCTTTCAGGAGCTTGCATTTTGTACAGTGCTCTTTCATACGTTAACCGCCATGGGTTAAACAGAAGTTCAATATTTAACTGAAATAAAACTCAATTTCAAATTTCAGCATTTTTGGGAACAGAAGATGAATTCGAACGGCCTTTTAAATAATTCTCGAGAAGCACGTGAGAAAATTTAATTTGTGACCACCGGTGAGCCACACGCATAATGGAAACCCCTTCCGTGACCACGCGGAAGCCCCTTTCTTTATCAAGCATCCAATATCTTAAGCGCATATAGACATTGTGTTTTCAAAATAATTAATTCGTGTGATCTCTCTTTCAGTTTCTGGTCATCGAGACGCGCAGTCACAATGTGGGCTTCGGCTCAGGGTGAGTTTCCTAATCTAATGGATGTCTTTGTCTTCTGTTAGAGAAGATGTTGCGAAACGTCAGTATTTTGCAACGTATTTTCTGTAACCTTAATGAATGTCTTGGTCTACATATGCGATTACCTAATTTAAGCATTGAGGATAATACTTTTTGGCTAATTTTACAATTCCGAATGAACAGCTGCTCTGTTTACGATTGTCGGTGTAATGTGAATATTGTGCATCGCGTTCTTTGTAACTGAGAACAAGCACAGGTTATGAATAAGTCCAGTGTTTCGTAAGTTGGGGAGATCTCAATTCAATAATACTACCTTACAAAGTTTACAGCTTACATAAATTTGTTGGTATATTTAGTGTCCTTTCGTGGACTCTAAGGGCCCATTTTGTTACGGGAGTCGCGATTTTTTAGTCTTGAAAAATGTCTTGCCATGGTTGCACTTCGTCAGCATAAACATGAAAATTAGGCTCTTCAATACCATCACGCTCATCGCGTATAATAGATGCGTAGCATACCTTTAAAACTTTAGATAGGTAAGAATTTGATTTTCGGCGCATACACAAGTTCTTCCCTTTGAATTCTTGGGCTTAACAGCAAACGTACAGCTGTTTCTATTTCTATTACCTAGTTACACTTACAGGCATCATCATAAAATGCCCCGGTAATTTTTATTAGTATGGCTATTCTAACTGTGTTTTCAATTTCAAATGCAATTCATTTGTTTTCAATTCGATATTAAATGCAGCGAAGATACTGCGATATATTTTTGAGGGTAAAAAAGTTTTGTTCACCTTTTATACGCCAGATTTCTTGAGCCACAGGACAATTATTTGGCTTGAGAATTTGAAGTGGTTTTTCTTTCCTCAAGCTTACTATGATAATGAGGGCACTTCGATCAAGAGCATATCATAACAACCGAGTTCATTATGACTGCAGTTATTATTTACTACACACTAAATCGTGCCTTAATCCTTCCTCTGAACATCGTTGTTGCGGTAAACAAGGCTGAAACTATCTCAATCAACCATCGTTCAGCAACGTCGGGTAGACGTTTATCCCGAACACAGTTCCATTGCTGTTCACACATTTTCCTGGTCTCCTGCCCTCCAACAAGTCAGGCAACTCTAGATGTAAGTCCTTGACGATTTACTGGCTTGCATCCTGATAGCATTGTCTGACATTCACCAGCCATGCAGCAGCAAGCTCTGCCTCCTGCACCAAACGACATGGTCACCTAGGATACATTTTGCCATCGCCGATCATAAAATTTGATGCCTGTTCTGGTCGATAACTGTTATCGCTAACATTTACGCTTACTCGGAGCTAAGAGCAAAAATCTACGCAATCCATGTAAAATACATTACTAATTGTTTTTTTTCCATTCTCTGTAAAAGTACGACAACTGACTATTTTACACTTTTGTCGTTAATTGCAATTGTCTTTGCGATGTAACCCTGGTCATGTTTATCTGGTCAATGTTACTGACTATTGAAGTTACCTTGGCTGGTCACTTGTTACTGACCATAATAAACAATGAAGTTGGTCACTAGCTGCTGACCACTAAAAGTTTTCTACCAAATCTCTAGTCACTGGCCATTTAAAAATATTCCTAATCAGGGGACTTGTCACCTACGAGAAAAGACTGAGGCACGTTACTTAATTGCCACTGACTATTGAAAAGTAATAACCTGGTCATTAGCTCATAATTATTGTCTTTTAGCTAGGTCACTAGCCACTGACCATTGAAGGCTTTCAGCCAGGTCACCAGCCACTGACCATTGAAGGCTTTCAGCCAGGTCACCAGCCACTGACCATTGAAGGCTTTCAGCCAGGTCACCAGCCACTGACCATTAAAGGCTTTCAGCCAAGTCACTAGCCACTGGCCATTCAAGGATTTCAGCCAGGTCACTAGCCACTGACCATTAAAGGCTTTCAGCCAGGTCACTCCCCATTGTGAAGAGCTTTGCCTTCGGGAACCATTGTGCCTGGTCAGTCACGTTCAGTTATTGAGGAGAGATCCTTTCTAAAACCCGCCTCACGACCTGCCGTCGGCTCGCTACTCTTCTCTTAATACCGTCTCTATTGTCCCGGCCTGGCCGATCTCCCATTTTTATTCCCAATTTTCTAACGAGTCCTTCAGAACAGTTTTACGAATTTTCTTTTACGTTTACCGCAAACATTGCTGTTAACGTCATAAAGAATCGCCCATCGTATTAAATTTGGGTTAGCTGCAAAGTCACCAGTGAAGTATCAGTAATTTGTGTCTGTGGAGTGTCTTCGCTATTGAAGTATCTAGTTTTTCCTTTTCAAAGTTTACAATTATAAACTTTTTGAAAAATACATTTTTTATTTTAATTTGACTATCATTATTTTTTCCGTAAATTGGGTCGTGAACTTCCTGTAGTATTTGATTTGAGTTATAGTGAATATCTACGTGTTTTAGGTATATTGTTATTGGATTGGGGACAACCCGAAATGAGCCACTTGTTCATATCTGTGACCATTATCTATTCCACATTAAAACCGATGGGGTCACTTTCTATTTCACAAAATTTCATGTATATTTGTGATAGCTACCCAAATCTTTAAATGCGATTATTATTCTGTCCTACGTATTATATGGATCATAATTGCATATTTAGATTTTATTTCATTTGAGAGGCTGTTCTACTGAGGTGAACTTCATAACTTGTGTTGTTATTCCACGAGAGATTGTGTCAATTGCTTATAAAATACGCTCCCGGGGGGAAATGTGAAATCCGGAGCTGAAAGTTAAATAGGCCTTTTTTTGTTCAAAATAAAATTTTTTTTATTATTATTAATTTTTATTAATTTTTTATTTTATTATGATCTTGTTCGATACGCTGTGTGCCGTTTTTAGCGCTTCTTACTTGCTTCAACTTTTATCTTGATACATAAACTTCCTTTTCAACCTGTTTCTATGCGTAGGTGATCTTGTACGTGAATACCACACATTACCCGTTCCCTTACCTCCGTACTGAACGGTGCCATCCTTCTTCCTCTCATTGAAACAACTTCGCTGTAGTTAGGGAATCTTGTGCAAACTTCTCAATTCTAATCTTATTGTCGAGTGATTATGATTGTCGAGTGATTATGATTGTCGAGTGATTATGATTGTCGAGTGATTATGATTGTCGAGTGATTATGATTGTCGAGTGATTATGATTGTCGAGTGATTATGATTGTCGAGTGATTATGATTGTCGAGTGATTATGATTGTCGAGTGATTATGATTGTCGAGTGATTATGATTGTCGAGTGATTATGATTGTCGAGTGATTATGATTGTCGAGTGATTATGATTGTCGAGTGATTATGATGGTCGAGTGATTATGATGGTCGAGTGATTATGATGGTCGAGTGTTTGATTGTCGAGTGTTTATGATTGTCGAGTGTTTATGATTGTCGAGTGATTATGGTTGTCGAGTGATTATGGTTGTCGAGTGATTATGGTTGTCGAGTGATTATGGTTGTCGAGTGATTATGGTTGTCGAGTGATTATGGTGGTCGAGTGATTATGATGGTCGAGTGATTATGATGGTCGAGTGATTATGATGGTCGAGTGATTATGATGGTCGAGTGATTATGATGGTCGAGTGATTATGATGGTCGAGTGATTATGATGGTCGAGTGATTATGATGGTCGAGTGATTATGATGGTCGAGTGATTATGATGGTCGAGTGATTATGATGGTCGAGTGATTATGATGGTCGAGTGATTATGATGGTCGAGTGATTATGATGGTCGAGTGATTATGATGGTCGAGTGATTATGATGGTCGAGTGATTATGATGGTCGAGTGATTATGATGGTCGAGTGATTATGATGGTCGAGTGATTATGATGGTCGAGTGATTATGATGGTCGAGTGATTATGATGGTCGAGTGATTATGATGGTCGAGTGATTATGATGGTCGAGTGATTATGATGGTCGAGTGATTATGATGGTCGAGTGATTATGATGGTCGAGTGATTATGATGGTCGAGTGATTATGATGGTCGAGTGATTATGATGGTCGAGTGATTATGATGGTCGAGTGATTATGATGGTCGAGTGATTATGATGGTCGAGTGATTATGATGGTCGAGTGATTATGATGGTCGAGTGATTATGATGGTCGAGTGATTATGATGGTCGAGTGATTATGATGGTCGAGTGATTATGATGGTCGAGTGATTATGATGGTCGAGTGATTATGATGGTCGAGTGATTATGATTGTCGAGTGATTATGATTGTCGAGTGATTATGATTGTCGAGTGATTATGATTGTCGAGTGATTGTGATGGTCGAGTGATTGTGATGGTCGAGTGATTGTGATGGTCGAGTGATTGTGATGGTCGAGTGATTGTGATGGTCGAGTGATTGTGATGGTCGAGTGATTGTGATGGTCGAGTGATTGTGATGGTCGAGTGATTGTGATGGTCGAGTGATTGTGATGGTCGAGTGATTGTGATGGTCGAGTGATTGTGATGGTCGAGTGATTGTGATGGTCGAGTGATTGTGATGGTCGAGTGATTGTGATGGTCGAGTGATTGTGATGGTCGAGTGATTGTGATGGTCGAGTGATTATGATGGTCGAGTGATGATGATGGTCGAGTGATTATGATGGTCGAGTGATGATGATGGTCGAGTGATGATGATGGTCGAGTGATGATGATGGTCGAGTGATTATGATGGTCGAGTGATTATGATGGTCGAGTGATTATGATGGTCGAGTGATTATGATGGTCGAGTGATTATGATGGTCGAGTGATTATGATGGTCGAGTGATTATGATGGTCGAGTGATTATGATGGTCGAGTGATTATGATGGTCGAGTGGTTATGATGGTCGAGTGGTTATGATGGTCGAGTGATTATGATGGTCGAGTGATTATGATGGTCGAGTGATTATGATGGTCGAGTGATTATGATGGTCGAGTGATTATGATGGTCGAGTGATTATGATGGTCGAGTGATTATGATGGTCGAGTGATTATGATGGTCGAGTGATTATGATGGTCGAGTGATTATGATGGTCGAGTGATTATGATGGTCGAGTGATTATGATGGTCGAGTGATTATGATGGTCGAGTGATTATGATGGTCGAGTGATTATGATGGTCGAGTGATTATGATGGTCGAGTGATTATGATGGTCGAGTGATTATGATGGTCGAGTGATTATGATGGTCGAGTGATTATGATGGTCGAGTGATTATGATGGTCGAGTGATTGTGATGGTCGAGTGATTGTGATGGTCGAGTGATTGTGATGGTCGAGTGATTGTGATGGTCGAGTGATTGTGATGGTCGAGTGATTGTGATGGTCGAGTGATTGTGATGGTCGAGTGATTGTGATGGTCGAGTGATTGTGATGGTCGAGTGATTGTGATGGTCGAGTGATTGTGATGGTCGAGTGATTGTGATGGTCGAGTGATTGTGATGGTCGAGTGATTGTGATGGTCGAGTGATTGTGATGGTCGAGTGATTGTGATGGTCGAGTGATTGTGATGGTCGAGTGATTGTGATGGTCGAGTGATTGTGATGGTCGAGTGATTGTGATGGTCGAGTGATTGTGATGGTCGAGTGATTGTGATGGTCGAGTGATTGTGATGGTCGAGTGATTGTGATGGTCGAGTGATTGTGATGGTCGAGTGATTGTGATGGTCGAGTGATTAGGATGGTCGAGTGATTGTGATGGTCGAGTGATTGTGATGGTCGAGTGATTAGGATGGTCGAGTGATTAGGATGGTCGAGTGATTAGGATGGTCGAGTGATTAGGATGGTCGAGTGATTATGATGGTCGAGTGATTATGATGGTCGAGTGATTATGATGGTCGAGTGATTATGATGGTCGAGTGATTATGATGGTCGAGTGATTATGATGGTCGAGTGATTATGATGGTCGAGTGATTATGATGGTCGAGTGATTATGATGGTCGAGTGTTTATGATGGTCGAGTGTTTATGATGGTCGAGTGTTTATGATGGTCGAGTGTTTATGATGGTCGAGTGTTTATGATGGTCGAGTGTTTATGATGGTCGAGTGATTTTGATTGTCGAGTGATTATGGTTGTCGAGTGATTATGGTTGTCGAGTGATTATGGTTGTCGAGTGATTATGGTTGTCGAGTGATTATGGTTGTCGAGTGATTATGGTTGTCGAGTGATTATGGTTGTCGAGTGATTATGGTTGTCGAGTGATTATGGTTGTCGAGTGATTATGGTTGTCGAGTGATTATGGTTGTCGAGTGATTTTGGTTGTCAAGTGATTATGATTGTCGAGTGATTATGATTGTCGAGTGATTATGATTGTCGAGTGGTTACGATTGTCGAGTGGTTACGATTGTCGAGTGGTTACGATTGTCGAGTGGTTACGATTGTCGAGTGGTTACGATTGTCGAGTGGTTACGATTGTCGAGTGGTTATGATTGTCGAGTGGTTATGATTGTCGAGTGGTTACGATTGTCGAGTGGTTACGATTGTCGAGTGGTTATGATTGTCGAGTGGTTATGATTGTCGAGTGGTTATGATTGTCGAGTGGTTATGGTTGTCGAGTGGTTATGATTGTCGAGTGGTTATGATTGTCGAGTGGTTATGATTGTCGAGTGGTTATGATTGTCGAGTGGTTATGATTGTCGAGTGGTTATGATTGTCGAGTGGTTATGATTGCCGAGTGGTTAAGATTGTCGAGTGGTTAAGATTGTCGAGGGGTAATGATTGTCGAGGGGTAATGATTGTCGAGGGGTAATGATTGTCGAGGGGTAATGATTGTCGAGGGGTAATGATTGTCGAGGGGTAATGATTGTCGAGGGGTAATGATTGTCGAGGGGTAATGATTGTCGAGGGGTAATGATTGTCGAGGGGTTATGATTGTCGAGGGGTTATGATTGTCGAGGGGTTATGATTGTCGAGGGGTTATGATTGTCGAGGGGTTATGATTGTCGAGGGGTTATGATTGTCGAGGGGTTATGATTGTCGAGGTGTTATGATTGTCGAGGTGTTATGATTGCCGAGGGGTTATGATTGCCGAGGGGTTATGATTGCCGAGGGGTTATGATTGCCGAGGGGTTATGATTGCCGAGGGGTTATGATTGTCGAGGGGTTATGATTGTCGAGGGGTTATGATTGTCGAGGGGTTATGATTGCCGAGGGGTTATGATTGCCGAGGGGTTATGATTGTCGAGGGGTTATGATTGTCGAGGGGTTATGATTGTCGAGGGGTTATGATTGTCGAGTGGTTATGATTGTCGAGTGGTTAAGATTGTCGAGTGGTTAAGATTGTCGAGTGGTTAAGATTGTCGAGTGGTTAAGATTGTCGAGTGGTTAAGATTGTCGAGTGGTTAAGATTGTCGAGTGGTTAAGATTGTCGAGTGGTTAAGATTGTCGAGTGGTTAAGATTGTCGAGTGGTTAAGATTGTCGAGTGGTTAAGATTGTCGAGTGGTTAAGATTGTCGAGTGGTTAAGATTGTCGAGGGGTAATGATTGTCGAGGGGTTATGATTGTCGAGGGGTTATGATTGTCGAGGGGTTATGATTGTCGAGGGGTTATGATTGTCGAGGGGTTATGATTGTCGAGGGGTTATGATTGTCGAGGGGTTATGATTGTCGAGGGGTTATGATTGTCGAGGGGTTATGATTGTCGAGGGGTTATGATTGTCGAGGGGTTATGATTGTCGAGGGGTTATGATTGTCGAGGGGTTATGATTGTCGAGGTGTTATGATTGTCGAGGTGTTATGATTGTCGAGGTGTTATGATTGCCGAGGGGTTATGATTGCCGAGGGGTTATGATTGCCGAGGGGTTATGATTGTCGAGGGGTTATGATTGTCGAGGGGTTATGATTGTCGAGGGGTTATGATTGTCGAGGGGTTATGATTGTCGAGGGGTTATGATTGTCGAGGGGTTATGATTGTCGAGGGGTTATGATTGTCGAGGGGTTATGATTGTCGAGGGGTTATGATTGTCGAGGGGTTATGGTTGTCGAGGGGTTATGGTTGTCGAGGGATTATGGTTGTCGAGGGATTATGATTGTCGAGGGATTATGATTGTCGAGGGATTATGATTGTCGAGGGATTATGATTGTCGAGGGATTATGATTGTCGAGGGATTATGATTGTCGAGGGATTATGATTGTCGAGGGATTATGATTGTCGAGGGATTATGATTGTCGAGGGATTATGATTGTCGAGGGATTATGATTGTCGAGGGATTATGATTGTCGAGGGATTATGATTGTCGAGGGATTATGATTGTCGAGGGATTATGATTGTCGAGGGATTATGATTGTCGAGGGATTATGATTGTCGAGGGATTATGATTGTCGAGGGATTATGATTGTCGAGGGATTATGATTGTCGAGGGATTATGATTGTCGAGGGATTATGATTGTCGAGGGATTATGATTGTCGAGGGATTATGATTGTCGAGGGATTATGATTGTCGAGGGATTATGATTGTCGAGGGATTATGATTGTCGAGGGATTATGATTGTCGAGTGTTTGATTGTCGAGTGTGTATAAATATTTAAATTCTTTTGTAGACTTAAACTGTTTTGAATGGTGGTTTTCTTTCGATTGCTGCGCGTCTTTTGATTGTCACTGTTTTTAATCGTAGATGCGTTGTGGATTATTGGAGTTTCGTGGATTGTTTTGTACGTATCTGAGTGTTGGAAGTTTTGATGAACATATTGGATTGGCCAGTGCCATGGTTGCTGCAAGGAGATCTTGTCGGTGGCAATTGTACGTGAAAATACTATTTTTAAATGTCTGACTTTAGACCCCTTTCCTAAGAAATCGTTAACATAAGTCAAATAATTGGGTTACATAAAATAGTTACCTAGTTTATATATTTTGAAATTACAGTTCAGCTAAGCGTATCGATCAATTTTGTTGGCAGAACAAATTACATTTCATTCTATGGATTCCAATACGATTTTTAGCGTTGTCGTACGGTCATTAGAATATTGTGCCAGAATATAGAATGTCATTTAAATGGATTCGGTTTTCAGTGGTTTTAGAAACCTTAACATATGTACCCTAATTATTTGCTTAACTTAATGCCTCGAGAAATTAAAATACCAAACATTTATTGTTCCCCTTTTTAAATTTGCAGCCATTTATCAATGGCTGCAATTTATTCATTTATCAATGCTTGAAACCCATTTCAAGTTTCGTTAATAAGTAGCGCACCGTAAAGTATGCAGTCAAGTATTCGTACATTCGCTTTTATCAGTAACTTAATATCTTTTATGAAGCAGCCATGTATTTTTTATTTACTTGTATTGACATTTTTTTGTGACTATGTAGTTGAACTAATTTCTTATCTAATTCTATCTCTTAGGTGAGGTGGGGATTAACCACCCACATATTTCAAAGAGTTTCAGGGGAGCACAATTCCCATATTTCAGGGGAGCACAATTCCCATATTTCAGGGGAGCACAATTCCCATATTTCAGGGGAGCACAATTCCCATATTTCAGGGGAGCACAATTCCCATATTTCAGGGGAGCACAATTCCCATATTTCAGGGAAGCACAATTCCCATATTTCAGGGGAGCACAATTCCCATATTTCAGGGGAGCACAATTCCCATATTTCAGGGGAGCACAATTCCCATATTTCAGGGGAGCACAATTCCCATATTTCAGGGGAGCACAATTCCCATATTTCAGGGGAGCACAATTCCCATATTTCAGGGGAGCACAATTCCCATATTTCCGGGAAGCACAATTCCCATATTTCAGGGGAGCAAAATTCCCATATTTCAGGGAAGCACAATTCCCATATTTCAGGGAAGCACAATTCCCATATTTCAGTGGAGCATAATTACCATATTTCAGTGGAGCATAATTACCATATTTCAGGGGAGCATAATTACCATATTTCAGTGAAGCATCATTACCATATTTCAGTGGAGCATAATTACCATATTTCAGTGAAGCATCATTACCATATTTCAGTGGAGCATAATTACCATATTTCAGTGGAGCATAATTACCATATTTCAGGGGAGCATAATTACCATATTTCAGTGGAGCATAATTACCATATTTCAGTGAAGCATCATTACCATATTTCAGTGGAGCATAATTACCATATTTCAGTGAAGCATCATTACCATATTTCAGTGGAGCATAATTACCATATTTCAGGGGAGCATAATTACCATATTTCAGTGGAGCATAATTCCCATATTTCAGGGAAGCACAATTCCCATATTTCAGGGAAGCACAATTCCCATATTTCAGGGAAGCACAATTCCCATATTTCAGTGGAGCATAATTACCATATTTCAGGGGAGCATAATTACCATATTTCAGTGGAGCATAATTACCATATTTCAGTGAAGCATAATTACCATATTTCAGTGGAGCATAATTACCATATTTCAGGGGAGCATAATTACCATATTTCAGGGGAGCATAATTACCATATTTCAGTGGAGCATAATTCCCATATTTCAGGGAAGCACAATTCCCATATTTCAGGGAAGCACAATTCCCATATTTCAGTGGAGCATAATTACCATATTTCAGGGGAGCATAATTACCATATTTCAGGGGAGCATAATTACCATATTTCAGGGGAGCACAATTCCCATATTTCAGGGGAGCATAATTACCATATTTCAGTGGAGCATAATTACCATATTTCAGGGGAGCATAATTACCATATTTCAGGGGAGCATAATTACCATATTTCAGGGGAGCTTAATTCCCATATTTCAGGGGAGCTTAATTACCATATTTCAGTGGAGCACAATTACCATATTTCAGGGGAGCATAATTACCATATTTCAGGGGAGCATAATTACCATATTTCAGGGGAGCACAATTCCCATATTTCAGGGGAGCACAATTCCCATATTTCAGGGGAGCATAATTACCATATTTCAGTGGAGCATAATTACCATATTTCAGGGGAGCATAATTACCATATTTCAGGGGAGCACAATTACCATATTTCAGGGGAGCTTAATTCACATATTTCAGGGGAGCATAATTACCATATTTCAGTGGAGCATAATTACCATATTTCAGGGGAGCACAATTACCATATTTCAGGGGAGCTTAATTCCCATATTTCAGGGGAGCATAATTACCATATTTCAGTGGAGCATAATTACCATATTTCAGGGGAGCATAATTACCATATTTCAGGGGAGCATAATTACCATATTTCAGGGGAGCACAATTACCATATTTCAGGGGAGCTTAATTCCCATATTTCAGGGGAGCATAATTACCATATTTCAGTGGAGCATAATTACCATATTTCAGGGGAGCACAATTACCATATTTCAGGGGAGCACAATTACCATATTTCAGGGGAGCATAATTCCCATATTTCAGGGGAGCATAATTCCCATATTTCAGGGGAGCATAATTACCATATTTCAGGGGAGCATAATTACCATATTTCAGGGAAGCACAATTCCCATATTTCAGGGAAGCACAATTCCCATATTTCAGGGGAGCACAATTCCTATATTTCAGGGGAGCACAATTACCATATTTCAGGGGAGCACAATTACCATATTTCAGGGAAGCATAATTACCATATTTCAGGGGAGCATAATTACCATATTTCAGGGGAGCATAATTACCATATTTCAGGGGAGCACAATTCCCATATATCAGGGGAGCATAATTACCATATTTCAGGGGAGCATAATTCCCATATTTCAGGAGAGCACAATTCCCATATTTCAGAAGAGCACAATTCCCATATTTCAGAAGAGCACAATTCCCATATTTCAGGGGAGCACAATTCCCATATTTCAGGGGAGCATAATTCCCATATTTCAGGGGAGCATAATTACCATATTTCAGGGGAGCATAATTCCCATATATCAGGGGAGCACAATTCCCATATATGAGGGGAGCATAATTACCATATTTCAGGGGAGCATAATTCCCATATTTCAGGAGAGCACAATTCCCATATTTCAGGAGAGCACAATTCCCATATTTCAGAAGAGCACAATTCCCATATTTCAGGGGAGCATAATTCCCATATATCAGGGGAGCATAATTCCCATATATCAGGGGAGTACAATTCCCATATTTCAGGAGAGCACAATTCCCATATTTCAGGAGAGCACAATTCCCATATTTCAGGAGAGCACAATTCCCATATTTCAGGAGAGCACAATTCCCATATTTCAGGAGAGCACAATTCCCATATTTCAGCGAAGCACATCTGTTGCATCAATGGGAATTAACACTTCCAGGGGGAAAATGTGAGATCTCGGAGCTGAAGGTTTGGTAGGCCTTCCTTTTGTTGCAATGGAATAGATCTTTTGTTAGTTACGAACTACCTATTTTTGGTTCACAGCTTCTTCTTCAGGACCCATTACTTTTTTCTATCTTGCTGTTTCAATGCGCAGGGTGGGGGGGACACACCTTGTGCATAGATTTCTCGTTCCCATAATTCCAAATTCGATTGCGCCTTCCGCCTTCTTCTCTTGGGAACCCTTTTTTCTTTTACTGTTAGGAGGCTTAAACTCCTCAAATCTGCATTTTTTCCCGTTAATTTCGAAGTAGTGGTTAAAGTGTAATTTCGACGAGTTATTACTCGACCAGTCTTTTTGTGTTTTCCCCATCCAATTTTTCTCGCCAAGTTAATCTCTGTTGGCGAAAGTGCTGCTTTCGGAATGAAAGCGTTTCGGATCTTCAGTTCTGTAGCAACAATACCTCTAATTTTTTACGGCGAGTAGCTTAAATGATGTCTTCAATATAAAAATTCAGTACACTGCACCAAAAAACCTAAGGCAAATTTTACGACGTTATTGTTTGACAAGATTTGATCTCGCCATTATTTCGCTGGACGATTTTGTTTCAGCCTTCATATTTTTCTTCACCATGGTCATTTCTAGCTCCTGACGAGCACATGAAGGTGACGGAGATCAAACAGCTCGACAAGACGTCTTTGCTCGCCTCCTAACGCCTCCAAGTGGCGTAATGCCGATGTGGCACCTCGATATGATAGCGACTCGTCCTCGTCATCTCTACAGCGACCGTGACTCTATTCAGCACCACCGGCCGCTCCGGCATATAACAGCCAACGTTCACAGATGCCTTTCTCCTCCAGAAAAACTGTTATCACTGCTGTCAGAAAGCCTTCGCTACTGAATTAATATCGATTCTTTTTTTACGAAAATATTGATTGAACTTCTTGTATTTTAAAACTAACTCGTCTTTTACACGGATTGGATATTGTATCATTTCTCCCAACTGTAATCACTAACTTGAAATGTCTTTTTTCAGTTTATGGGTCTGATGAATTATAGAGCAGCTCTCATCAGGGAAACATGCTCAAACTTCATAAAACTGACCTACATTGCTACGTTAATTGTTCCAAATAGTTCTGGACAGAAATAATTTTGTCTCTTGTTTTCAAATTATTTTATACTCTGTTAAAGTTTTTTCTGGTAACTTTAATCAGCGTGAACGTAACACTTGCGATCTGGGTGTGACTTATAACATATGAGGGTAAATTCTCACGTCCAAGTGTGTCCATTTAAAAAAAAACATTTCAGTTCTTCTTAATCTGTTTATTTTTGTCTTATTTTAAGCCGCGTGTACTTCACGGATGAGAGAACGCTTTCATAAGCAACTTCTCCGAGTCATCCTGGTGTGAAGTTATTAGGAATAACTCACGATAAACAAGTTCTTACAGTGATTATTCTTATCGGTGATCGCACACAGCCGCATAACTCCGGGGCAGGAACGTCTGCCAAGTCATCTGCGGACGGCGGTGGCGTCCGTCTGCAGTCAGCGGCGCTCAGGCCTGCTGGGGCTAAGTTTTCGAGCGATTTACCTCTACGTAGAGGTCTGTCCGATTCAGGGCTGTCCGAATGTTATTCTGTCAGACTGGCTACCCTACGTGCTATTTTTTGGTCGAAAAGCTAAAATTTGAGCTTTTATAAAACATAATTCATGCTCTGAAAATGTGGGAACCCTGTACGGTTGACATCCGCCAAGGTTGCCAGATGCCCATTGCTTAAATAGTGATTAGAAAAAATTCTCACTTAAAACTTATGACCAGAAAATAATAGCACGTAGAGTAGTCAAGCCGACAGATGAATATTCGTTACCAGCTGTACTGCTACGATGAAGTAATTGCTTTAGAATCCACCCTCAGATTGGTGAACAGCATAGATGTTGCTCAACGAATTCCATTTTTTTACAGGAGACTATTTATCATCCAATTTCTATTTACAAGATGACGTATCCATAGGGTGCTTTTATAATTTCACGTTTTCATCAAAATTGCACCAAGATGTTATAGAAACGCTTCCGTCATTTCGTGGGTTGATATGCGTTATATTGATAAACGTGTGAGGAAATTGACCACTAAATTTCTTTTAACCTACCGCCTTTTAAACATTCTTTGTCAACACGGTTACGTTGTTTTATCAACTACGCAGTTATTTCCTTCGAAATGCTAACCTTTTGTTGGTGTAACAAATGGATTAACCTACGAGTGTTTTTTATTTAGTTTTGTCTAACTGAATCAAGACGCTTGCGTATCCCGAGGCTTCTGCTGTAGGGATAGATTAGTTTAGACAAGCTGTTCTAAGCCTCCCTAATCACAGCAAAAAAGTTCCAAATAGAGGAAGAATGAAGGCAAAACTTGGTATGGAATTAAGAAAACCCAGAATCTATGCACAAGATGTGTTCCCACAAAAGATCCTCTGCGCATAGAAACAGCAAGTTGAGAAGCAAGTTTATGAAATCAGATAAAAGTTGATGAAGAAAGTATTAGGAGCTGATACGCTGGACAGCAGTGAACCGAAAAAAGATGGAAAACAAGACAAAAACTTTCCGTATTGCAACAAAAAGAAGACCTACCTGGCTTTCAGCTCGGGACCTCACATTTTCCCTCTGGGAGCTTCAATTCCCAGAGATAAAGAGTTGTATCCTCCTAAGGGTCCGATGCGATGGATGCATCCACAAGTTTTTCTTCATGCGCCTTCATCTGGTGCCCTCGCCCTTGATTTTGTTGGCTCCTAGCGCTGCTGACATTGTCTTGCTCTGTTCCTGCGCGTACAGATGCCGATGGTGGCCGCGTGCGCCGATCTCGTGGATTAAAAGGACAAGCCCCGCTCCAAGTGCCTGATTACCGCTGATTGGGCTCAAGTGACTGATTGGAGCAGCGCCAATTATTGATCGCAAAGCAATTTTTGGCTTGCCCGGATTAAACGCAATGAGGAGCGACGCAATGATATGCGCCTTTGTGGGCCGGTAATTAGACACTATAATGCTTAATTGGGCTCGCTCGAACATTGATTAATATGGAGATAATCCTCGATACAGCCCTAATGAAACTCGGTATCGGCACTGCCGTTGGGACAGCTAACTCAGTAATGGAGCTCTTTCTCGATAAGGTTCTTAATTCTACCTATTTTCTGGAGAAGAGGTTAGTTAGAGGTCCCGTACCCAACAGCAGATCAGCGCGTAGAATTGGGTTGTAAGGAAAAAGTTTCAATTTACACATCCCAACTTTTCAGGGGCATATGATAAGAAACAGGTTTAGGTTTGTCTATCCTATGCTATAGAAACTAGCGCTCCCAGGACGGTTACCAAGTTACCTTAGCTATCGATAGGCTTTGTATTTTTCATGTCAGTCTCACTTTATATTCTTCAGACTTTGTGTCTTCTTCACTATCTCTACTTCATGCCTCCTTTCTAACTTGTTTTTCTATGTGTAGGGCATACTCTGTAAGAACACACCTTGTGCATATTCCCAGTTTTCTACCCCTCAGGGGGATACAAACATTGTATCTATGGGAATAAGCACTCCCAGGAGGTCAATGTGAGGGCCCGAGCTGAGAGTTAGGTAGGCCTTCTTTTTGTTTAAAGAAAATGCTTTTGTTATGTTATGAACTATCTTTTATCGGTTTACTGCTGTCCTGTTTTTTCAGCACCTGCTGCCTTCTTCTTCAACTCAGATCTTGTTTCATGAACTTCTTCCTCATCTTACTGTTTCTATGCTCGTCCTTCATAGATTCCGCGTTCCCTTAACTCCATACTAAATGGTGCCTTCTTCCTTCCTCTCTTTTGATCGCCTTTGTTGCGGATAGGGAGGCTTAAACTAACTAATAATCTAATCCAATCCTCGTTTTCTACACTCCATACTAAAGGGTTCTTTCTCCTTGCTTCCCCAGGGGAATACAACTATTATGTCAGTGAGAATTGTGCTCCCATGGGAAAATGTGAGTTTCCGAGCTGAAGGTTGAATAGGTTTTCGTTTTACTGGAATACGAGTAGAATAGCTTTTTTATGTTACGGACTATGCCGCCGGTGGTTGGCGACTGCGGATCGGCGTTATTGAAACGCGGGCAGAAGTCAGAGCTTTACTGGCGATTAGTGCTAGAGCGGTCGGAAGGCGAGAGACGTGTTATAAGTGAGCCTCTGAGAACGCGGCGTACGTATTTAATATACTATTTATGTTCGGGTAAAGTGGGCCAAAACGCACAAAGGCACCGACATACCTCCCCCCAAACCGAACAAAACTAACGCATGATTAAATTATCCGAGACTTACTCACGGAGAATCTCTTTCCTGTTGCATCTCTTTCCGGTTCACTAATGTCCTTTTTTTTCTCAGCACCTACTACTTCATTCTTCTACTTCTACCTTGTGTTATAAACTTCTTTTTTGACTTTATGCGCAGGGAGCCTAGTGTGTTTACACACCTTGTGCATGCATAGATTTCCCGTTCTCTCAACGCCATTCCAATCGATGCATTTCTCCTTCTTCTCTTCGGAACTCTTTTATTGTACTAGAAAGACTTAAACTGACTTGACTAATGTAATAGTTCTCTTCGCTCTCCTGATGTCGCCTTTGTTGACATAGTCTTGAACCAACAATACAACTTCGCGCTTTGTTTGATAACCAAAATGTTGGTTAGTCAAGTGGAATTAATAGCCTAACACCATTTTCAAATAAAATACATGCGTCGGCAAACAGTCGTTGTCTAACCTTCGGACTAGTTCGATGCATTGAAAAAAATAACAAGTAGACACTCAAAAGTACTTCAGTCTCTACTTCAGCAGTTTATTATCCCTCATAAAAAACGCTCTCCTAAGCTGAAACAATCACTTGGCTAAATCTTATACAGCTGGTAAAAAATTCATACGGTTGTTATGTGGTTTTCAACCTTCACTTATTGTGTAACTCATTCGAGTGCTTTTCTTTTGTTTTGAAATGTAAGTAAAAACTTCATTTTTAGGCGTAGTCGCCCTTTTACCGTCATTTATCCGTTAACTATTCCCTGCATGTGTTAGGTTAGTTTATAGTCTTATAATGTATTTATCTCTTGTTGCAGATTCATAACTTTGAATTTTTTGCAAAAAATTGTTTCACGTTCTCTCAATGATAAAACGTCCACTACTTTCATTGATATAAATTCTAGAAAACTCTTTTCTCATCTAAACCAGTTTTAGCAGTTTTCACTAAGTGGGTTTCATCCTAATTCATGTAAATGATAGTTTTTACTGCTTCCCAAAGATGTTTTGTTTACTCCGTTCTCTCGCTCTCGCTAAGTCCGACATCGAATGCTGCAGCGCTTACCCCCATACCTCTGATCGGACGACTTACAACTAGTCGTCCGCCGCAAGAGACTGCATACTCTCTAACACCGAGTGCTGAATTTCAAGCCTTAATATTTTTCGGAAAATTGTTTACTCGCTGCTGATGACGCTATATCAGGTGTCAATTCTAATATTTTGGGAAGACCGAAAAATTCAGTTGAAAATAGTCAATAATCAAATTTTGCCAGCTCGTTGCTTCGAACGTTTGGATCGTGTGGCATGAGCATCCCTACTACCTCAACGCAGTTTAAATGAATTTTCTATGTCATTCGAAGCTGCTATATTATACAGGGCAAATGCATTTTTTATTTGTTCAAAACCGTAGACGAGTTATTTCATTTTTCTTATCCTCTGAAAATCGAATCACGAGCTTGTATTCTCTACTACATTGGCCAGTTTATCAATGCGCTCATTCCATTCTGTATCTTAATTTTTGTTATTCTTTTTGGTTAGCTGAATGATTTCCACGAGAAATTATAATTTCATATTCTCAAAAATAGAAATTTTCTTGATGGCAACTTTTTTTTCGGTTAAGAATTAATCGTTAGATTCTAAGCATCGTACTCGATCAGGGGAAATAATAAGAACTTTGTTTACGAACGAGCTTCCGAAGTAAACGATCTAAAAGTACCCTTCCCATTGCGCCACAGCGGTCCGATTGCCAAACATTGGCCACAAACCGGAGTTCGCAGCCGCCAGTCCGCGGCTGCAGACTTTCCCTCGGCTGGCCAAACGTTGGGTTGCCAGTGATGGCTCTCCAGAGGCGCTGCACAAACAGCCCTAATTGGATTTTTATTAGGAAACATCGGGAGCGCGTTAGCGGGAGCCTCCGCGGCCCGCTCCTGCATGGGTGGTCGAGGTGCCGATTGCGCGCCCAAATCACAACTGATCCGCACTCTTGTGCACTGGTTTGGTTTTGGCTTCCAGAGGGGTGAATATTCTAAATGCAACGCCGCTACTTCCAATTTAAATGCACCTGGTTTTTGTAATTCTTAGACTTGTTGTGCTCTTGAGTTATCTGTATCGCAATTAATCGTAATAAGTTTCTGAACTATTGAAGTATTCAAAAAAGACTTTCTTCCGCGTGAGCATAAATTTTTAGTTCAATATGATTACGCAAAAATTGAAAATTAAAAAATTAAATCATAGAGCTGTCATAATATCCAAACTCTGCTAGGGACTACTTTCCCCTCAAGCACCGAGGGATTGCAGTGGTTGAATATTTTAGTGTTAGTTTGATATTTCATGCAATTTCTGGTTACATGAAAGTTCCAGTTTATTGCAAATCATCGGAAGAATAGTAACAAGCTTAGAAACCCCCACTAATGAAACGGCGTAAAATTTTTCGTTGGATGAATACCAAATTCCTAATAAATTTGAAGTGACAATTGTTCACGTTTCGTCAGAGGTAATAAATCTGATGCAGTCTTTAGTTTTAAACTCATATGGCATAAAATGGGCATTAGGTTTTAGTGAGCCAAAATCCTATCCTATGGGAACTGGTGCCTTTAGGGGAGATGCTGTTGATTTACTTGGCTCTAGATAGGTATTTCGGACTTCTACCGTCCGCGCCTATACTTTGTTTTTATGCCTTCTTAACTGTTTCTTGTTCTTCCTCCTCTTCTTTCCCTTTCCTTCCTAACTTGATGTTTCTATAAGCAGCGTATCCTCTGTGAAAACACACGTATATATATAGATTCACCGTTTCCTAAAGCGTATGCTATGTGGACCCTTTTCTTCCCTCTCTTGAGATCTTCTTTTTTGTGTATAAGGGAGTCTAAATAAAACTAATATAATAATCGCTTTTAAACCTACCGCTCCATAACACTTTTTGCAACGAAAAAGCTATGGCGCATCGTAAAAAAGTTCAAATTCCTCAGCGTTTTTGGCAGACGGAGGACATTTGGTGGAAGCTCATCTAATTGATTAGCTGTAAATGTATTTTAGGACGGTGCCGACGGTGGTTATGTAGCCCACATGGCGCGTAGGGCACGCCATGTGGTCATGTTGCTCCACGGCCGCCTCCACATGTCCTCTGTTTGGACGGAAGGTGGAGTGTCCCTCTCGTGCTCCACATGCAGCCGGTGCTGCTTTCCATTCGCGTGTGAACGATCTGTCGTGGAACTTGCGGAGTTTTTAGCGGGATTTTGAACTGTGGTTGTTTATACTTCTTAATTTATCCGAAACGCTAAATGTGATACTTTAAGGAAAATTTATAGCCTAGCATGGGTTAGCAGCGTACATTTATGGGATAATTATCGGAAAAAAGCTATAAAGCTTATCTAATTGGTTTCATGGAGTCTTAGATGTTATTTTGAATGGTGTATTAAATTTTTCTGACTAAAGTTGATAATTTTTAGTCGAAAAAAGGGAAACGTGATCAAGTTGAGCTCAAATTCCATTATGTATGCGCACACTCGGATATTTTCTATTGTAATTTTTAGTAGCCTTTAAATGGTGTTTGCTCGAGTTTAAATGTTTCACAGTGATGGACAAATGTAAAAATTCATGTTAAAATGTTCCTCAAAAATATGAACTCTGTATATTTTGTTCTGAAATGCATGCGTTTGGCTTATAAGTATAACTTTTAAATACAAGATGTGATAACTTACCGCTTGCACATGTTTCTTAACGGCTCTAAAGCCCTAAATAAAAAATTCCAAATAAAATTAACATCAAATGATGCTCAGCGGTATTGGATCACAGAGAGTACTTTTCAAGTTCTATATTTTTCCTTTTCGCAATTCGTCTGATGGCATTTTATTAATTACAAATGGTACAAAACATAGCTTAAGATAATTCAACGGTAGCTAATGAGATTTCACGAAGAGGCACACCCCAGGGTATCTCGTAGAGCATGCAAGATTTTTTCAGCTCTGGAAATTTCAATTATTGCCCACCTCGATCTTTCGTATAACATTTTCTCGCTTGCAGTTAGCAATATCACGCACGCACCCCATCTCCCGTAGCTCCAACTTGCTTCCCAATTAAACATCAATTTCATTTTCAAACCGCCTCGCCACTCTCCAGTACATCCTTTCTTACGTGCGCCGCGTTTCCTTCACTCGTGATAGGTATTTTTGTTGCATTTGGCGTGTATTTGTCCGGGCGAGGAAGGCTGCGTGGCGCCTTCTGATAAGCGAATCCGGAGCACACATTTGCTGGAACGGAGGCCGTTTGTTGCCCCCGACGGCGCTGGAACCCTGAGCAATCACCATTATTTCCCTCCTATTTCTCCCGTCCCTGGAGTCCGGAAAGACCAAAAACGCAAAGATGCTGGGTAAATAATTCAGTATTTCTTTGTGTTCAACCTAGAGATGGGAGGTTCGATTTAATATAAATTACAACAATGGTTACGTTTTCCATTGTCCCATCTTCTCTACTGACCTGAAAGTTAAGTGGGAGCGTATGCTAACCGTAATGAGACTCGCTTCAGGGTTCAAGACTTGGGAGCAAGAACTTCATACCTTTTATCGAAATATTTCCGGGCCAACGTTTTGATCAATTGCCGCCGATTTTGGGCCAGAGGAAACTACAAATTTCTTCTGTCAGGGACATGTCTCAAATGAGCTACCCTTTTTCCCTGAAAGAAAAATCTAGGATGCATTTTCCTTTTAAGGCATTATTTGCATCACGTTTCCTTTTCATGCTGCGCTTGATATTTTGGGAAAAAACGAACATTTAACAACACAACTAAGTTTTTTGTTTATTTAACCATGGGATTGAATTTGTCTTTCTCCGGCTCTCAACAGAGCATGTTCATTAATTACCTCGCGCCAAAATTATACGTGAAGAACTATGGTTTCACGACAAGCTAAAAATGCAGGACGAGAAACGAACTGAAACCATGCTGAGTGTTCTCATTATTGGAGTAATTTCAAGTTTTCTTCTATTTCGTCTTTTTTAAAGGGTTACCAGATATTGGAGGAAGTTGTGGTTGAGAAGAATGGGTAAAATTATTAGCAGAAAGTCATCAGGAAGAACACTTCACATTCCTGCAGTACAATAGAAGGATGGAGGAACGCTCAAATAGATTGAATTTTGATGCAAAAATAGAAATTTTTGCTGATTACGGATACGGCCATTTCTGCTATAAGAATAAGTACTCCCAGGGGGAAGATGTGAGGTCTCCAGCGGAAGCTTATGGACGCCAACCTTTTACTGAAATAAAACAAGTGCTTGGTTTTTAGGACCATCTTTTTCACTTCACTGCTGTCCTTTTTCAGCCCCAATTACTTTTTCATTTTTTATTTTGTATCCTGAACTTTTTCAATTTTGCTATTTCTATGAGCAGAGTAAGAGAACCTTGTGCATAGCTTTACCGTTCCCTTGATGCCATACTAAAGTGACTTCCGTCTTCTCCTTGTCTGGGTTAGGGAGACTCAAACTTACAAAAGTGTAATGAAATATTTTCTTGTTGTAATCCATGGCTAAAGTAACAAAATTGTAGTAAAAACTATTTTTAATTTTAAATCTTCATTTAAGCAACTCGCGCTTGATTCTATTGCGACGCATTCTGCTGTTCCAAAACATTAATTTCACAACTTTTCATTAAATCTCATCCCATCAGGAGGATACAACTATTTTATCTATGGGAATTAGCGCTCCCAGGGGGACTATGTGTGGGCCCGAGCTAAAGGTTAGATAGGCTTTCTTTTTTGTTAAAATAACATAGGTTTTTGTTTTGTTACGGACCTTCTTTTTTCGGTTCACTGCTGTCATGTTTTTTCAGCACCTTCTACTTTCTTCTTCAACTTTGATGAACTTCTTTCTCATCTTACTGTTACTATGGCATTTCTGCATAGATTCCGCGTTCCTTTAACTCCATACTAAATGGTGCCTTCTTCTTCCCTCTCTTTTGATCGCCTTTGTTGCGGATAGGGAGGCTTAAACTAACTAATAATTCAATCATTATATCCTAGTGTTTTGTGTTTCGTTGTTAATTTTTTTTAAATGCTCAGTAGTTGCATTTAATACAAGTAATTTTATATAATTACGCACAAATGACAAAAACTTTACGATTTACGAGTTGATATGCATTCGACATGAAAGAAATATCTTTTGTTGCTCATTTTTGTTGTTCGATAAAAAAACAATCCCATTCCGTATAACACTTCTATCGTTTAAACATTTGGTGCTCAAATCCGAGGATTTGTGAGTGTTAAAAAGTGTTATTTTTTTAGCACTTTCCCCTATCCGTGTCGGTTCCCTTAGAATTTGTTGAGTTATTGTTGGTGCGAGATGTCCCTCGTAGTTGCATTGATTGCTTTCGTTCGATCACTCTACATCTCTGTCACGGGCCGCTGTGATATCAGATGCTGTGTGTGTATGGCGATCCTCATCCATATTTCCCTTTATTCCTTCATTTGCGTCTGTTAACTTTACGGAACAGCATGCAAACGAAACGAGGGTGAGGAACTCGATGCCCTGGGACCGCTCTTTTAGAACTAAAAGCTTGTCTAAGCGAGAACTTTAGCAAGTAAAAGGACGTACCTAGTTTGAGGCAAGTCATTTTGGGGAAGGGCAAACTCTTTGATTGTCCTCGAAAGTTTTAAAGAAAACTTAACCACGACAAATTGTCTGATTCTAGACTGAAATTCGAATTTCAAAGTTATTGAGATTCTATCAAAATTTTTCGCTCCAAGTAGTACATCTGACCCTTCTAGATATTGGCTGTAAATTATCCAAATTTTCGGTTTTTCGTATATTTTTGAAGAAGCTTTCTGAATAATCCAAGAGGACATTCAGAAAAAAAATAAACTCGGTTATTTGAACCAATATGTGTAGGCAATGGGAATGAGCCCTGTTAACGGTATATATATATATATATATATTTATATATATATAATAGACATAGAGGAATAATATTAAAACTGCTCAATTGTTGTATATCTCATTCATGATTTATGGCATCAACGAGTCCGTCAAAACAAAAAGGTTTGCGGAAAAATGTGGTATTACATGTCTCAAAATCGCATGACCGATAAAATAACACTAAATCCCTTTCACAACTCTTGAAATTTTAGGACTGCTAAATAGCCGGGTACAGTTTGTGATTGTGTTATTATTACTAAGCAACAAAACAATTTTGCCAAATAATATATTGACCCCGCATGTTCTGGAGACATTTCCTTCCTTCGAGCCCCGGAGGGAGATACGACTTTTTTCGCTGTGGATTTATACACTCCTGGTGGCGAAATGTGAAGTCCCGAGTTAAGAGTTGGGTATGCCTTCTTTTTGTTGAACTAGAATATTATGTATTTTGTTTAGAATCATATTTTTTTATTCACTGCTGTCCTGTTTTCCAGTACATCTTTCTTCTTCAACTTGTCTTGTTCCGTATCCTTCTAATTCTTAACTTACTGTTTCTATATACGCGCAGGGGATCTTTTGTGAGAACACATCTTGTGCATAGATTCCGCGTTCCTTTAATTTCAAATCAATTGATCCTTCATCCTCTTTCTCTTTGGAACACTTTTGCTGTGGTGTGAGAGGCTGAAACATAATCGAATGCTTCCTTTAAGGGTTAAGAAAGAGAATTGCGTGGACTCTCCGGCCAAAATGTGGACTTGGTTGAGCTATGAACCATGCCATATCGTCTGTGGCCAAGTAAATAAATCCTACAGTCATAATTAAAGATTTGATTCAGAGAAGTTACACTCCCAGGGGGACAATGTGAGGGCCTGAGCTGAGAGTTAGGTAGGCCTTCCTTTTTGTTGAAATAAAATGTTTTTGTTATGTTAAGGACCACCTTTTTTCGGTTCACTGCTGTCCTGTTTTTCAGCACCTACAACTTCTTTCTTCAACTTTGATCTTGTTTCATAATCTTCTTTCACAACTTACTGTTTCTATGCCCTTTCTGCGAAGATTCCTAGCTCGTTTCCTTAACGCCATACTAAATGGTGCCTTCCTCCTTCCTCTCTTTGGAACGCATTTGTTGGGGCGGGTAGGGAGGCTAAAACTAACGAATAATCTAAACTAATCTTCAGAGAAGTTCGTAAAACAAATACTTGACATATGTTGAACGCAATTTATTGCTCAGGGGAGATAATAGGCACTAGGTTTTAGTTAGGCTGCCAAATCCTATGTTATATCACTGACGCCCCACAGAGAGGTATTAGTTGTTGGATTCCCTCAGCTATAGGTATGCCTTTGCGACTTTTGTCTTTTGTGCCCACTTCGTTTCTTTTTTTTTTTTATTTTTTCTTCCTCGTGCTTCTCAACTTGTTGGTTCTACCCGCGGGGTATCCAGTGTGACAAGTTATTGACACAACACCTCGTGCATAGATTCACCATTTTTTACAGCCCGTTCTAAACGGTCTTTTCTCTTTGCTCTCCTGAGATCGCCTTTATTGTGGCTTTGGAATCCGAAACTAATTTAGTAATACAATCAATTTTAGTTGTAATTATTTATTTAGTGGACGATCTGCGTTTCAGTGGTCTTCACATTAACTGCAACCAATGACTCAGATTGAACACACGTGGTCTAACTTTCCTGTTTGGAGCCGCGGCGCCCGTCCGACGGAAACATTACAACATTAGCTGAGTGGCCTGAGTCAATAGAGGGGTGGGGAAGAGCAACCAACTGAATAACTTACACCAAAGAGCGCAAACACCGATAATGGTAAAGATAACAAAGACAAAGGGGAGACCGCCGCGTGAGGGAAACACTTCGCCAAGTGTCAAATCGGGAGCCCATTGGGTTTTTTCTGGCCCGCGAGGGAATGGGGAAAGGGAAAGATGGACCTTGGGTGCAGAAATCTTGGAGAAGAACTATTCGATTTTTAATTGATTTTTTTATCGATCGTGCATTCAGTCGCAAATTATATTTGAGGATTTCGTACAGAATAAATTATGTTGAACATTCACGCTACTGTCGATATTCCTGGAGTGAAACAGATGACGGAAAAAAACTGTCCCGATACAACTATGAGCTGGAATCCGAGTAAACTTAGTTAAAATCCTCTACATATTTTTCATCAAAAAATATAATTATTGAAGTATAAAGGAAGCAATTTATTTTTGATGTTAGATTACCTGAATTTAATTATCATTGACTGTTCTTTTACTGCATTTAGCAAATATTTCAAAAGCTGCGGATACTAATAGCTTCATCCGCTTATTTTCCCATTCAACAAATTTTATTTTAATATCAAGTGGTTGTTTGTATTTTTGAGTCAGTCCGAGTTTTGAACACTCGCATTTTCCCTGCTGGACGCAAAGTCCTCAAAAATTTGTTTGTGAAATTTTTGCTTGAACATTTTTCGACGTCAATTCTCAGCAGTTTTCTCAGACCCTCAAAATTTCAGTCGCACTCACCAAACTGCCTGTGGGACGGGGAAATTAAATAAAAATCTCACATTTTTCTGGGTAGTGGACGATGGAATTTAATTTGCTGGTTAAAAATTATAATACTCGTTTCCGAAATCATGCTTCGCATCTTGTTATGAAAGAGCATTTGAATATTTAATGAAAACTTCCCGAGACTTTAGCAGGAACATTTACACCGTATGATTATTACATCTAAATTACAGTGGGTGATAAAAAGAATGCTTTTGGACTAATACGTGATGAAAACTTCCCAAGGCCTCAGCTGGAGCACTTGCATCATCGGGTCATCACATCTAAACAGCAGTGATTGATGGGAAATATGGCTACGCTAAAGTACCCGAGAGCCGAGCCTTGATTAGTTCGTCATACCTCGCTAATTGACCTCGTGCATAAATAGCACTCCTACGAAAATGTATTTTTTCCTGCCACATGAGTAAGCGAGGGGGACACCGAATGGTGGGGATATCTTTTTATATTGAACATGTGTAAAGAAGATAATTTCCTAGTGCAGTGTAAATTCTTAGAATGTTTGAACAAATGTTGCCCTCGCTTTGTAATAATTTATTTTTAAATTGTTATGAATATTTAATTATTTTATAGTATGGTGAAATGGTGAAATGTGAAGCATGCACTCGTTTTCAGTTACGGTTTTCCCAAATTTTGAAAAGCATAATTCCACCTCAGGGAAAGTTAAATTCATTGAATGGTATTAAATTTAATGGGCAAAAGCATGTTCAATTGTTCGACACTTCACTCACATGTTTGCAATTAGTCAGGAATTTTGATTCCTGCAGAATGTATGAGGAAGAGATGTATTCTCGCTCGTGCCTCGTAAGTCAGCCGGAGAACATCAGCAACAGGGCAGTGCAGATATCCAAAGTCCTATTCCATCAATGGCAACTCCATTGAACTTAACTGAGACGGGCACCCTTCTCAATCTTGTGTCAGTTATCTTAAGGGAATTTTGCGAGCACTGTAAGTTTAGCGATCATTTCGCAGGAGTTGATTCACTTTGACCGTCACAAGAGCGTTATTGATTTCTGACTTAGTCCGGATTTACATCTTCCCCTATAACGTCTCACCATTAGACGCCCCAACCTAATCTGGAGCGCGGCTCTAAGCCTGGTAGGCCCCGCTACACCGCCCCTCTAAAATTCTCTGTGACTGCCTGCTTGTTCTCACTCGCGCTCTTCCTGAAAAAAAACAGTTGTTTGGCCCCATCAGTATCTATTTAGGTTTTCTTTCACCGAATTTAAAGCTTCCTGCATCGTTCCTGTCGAGGCCTAAAAAACGATTTCTAAACTCAGAATCTTCCTCTTGCTAAAATTTTTGAAGCATATTTTCATTCTGTTACAGGTACAACATTTTTATACTACTCACCAAAATAATTCTTAAGTCTCTTTTTTTTTCTGCTACTGTTTTCAAAAAATCAAATGTGATTGAGTTTCGAAATATCTTTCGTCAGAACGAGAATTTTTAGCATCTTAAGAACGTCTTACAGCAGTCCAGAGCTCTTTTTCTTAAACACGTTAATATATAAGGCACTTATCTTTGCGTTTTCCTATTTCCGATTTCATTTGATTTTCATTCGAGTCTCGCCTTTCGATTTGAAAAAAGCGAGTTCGGAGAAGCCTCACTTGATGTGCATAAAGTACGTCATGTTGAAGCTAATTAATGCATACATTTATGTGTAAGCGTACATCATTAATATTGATGCTCATTAGCATAAGAATTGCAAGTTGTTAATTCAATTACGCTGCTTCTCAGGTTTCTCCGATACTCAAGTTTTATCAGGCTTTTCACATTTTATTTTCCTTTAACTATCGAGCCTTCCACTCCAGTAAAATGTGAAGTGTTTGCGCATGCGCATGTGTGCAGTAACTACGCATGTAGTGTACATTAATTCGAAAGACAATACGATCACACTTTTAAAAGAATTGCAGTAGAAATTTTATTAGTTTATGGAATATGTTAATTTCATTTTACTTACGCTTCTGTTTCCCATCTATTCTTCCATTTCATTTCATTAAGGAAACAAAACAGTTGGAATACCTTGAAAAAGCGATAAAATTTATCATTTAGTTTCTTTTTGTACAAAAGGAAATACTCATCAACACCGCTCTATTTGCAGCAATAAACTCAACAGGTTCTAGAATAATTTGCGACACAATGAGAGGAAACATAAATCGGGACCTAATAAAGAATGATATGGGAGATGCAGGTATTATACCTTCCAATAAAATTAAAAAATGTCATGCCTGCGTCGTAAAATCGCAAATCCAAAAGAGGTACCAGAAGCGTCGACGAAACACGCGTTAGTCCATACATATATTGATGGATGCAGAGCGCTTTCTTCGAGGAACAACGCAGTCTCTGTTCGCCATAGTTAAATAAAGGTCAATTTAACTTGAGGAAAGTTACTCCAGCCCTTACACAGGGCGCTGCCTAAGCCCTCCACCGAGCGGGAGCGGAGGTTATGAATTGAAAATGATGTCGGTGGCAGCGTTCTGCATGGGGCTGGGCTGCCAGACTGGCCTTTTTCTGTCAGAAACTTTTCGCTTTGGTTTTTCATATAAAGTTTGGTCATAAAGACCACTCAGCATCTGCAACCCTTCAGGGTTCCATGACGCTGAGTGGACCTTAAGGCCATATTTTATTTTGAAAACCCAAATTGGGGAAATTTCGACAAGACGAATGGTCAAACTGATAACTCAGGACAAGGACGGGGAGGTAGACCGAGAGAGGAAGCAGCGAACGCGACAAGACAATTTTAATTCAGAAGGGTGGATGCAGGATGAAGGAAGCATGGAGTTGTAACCTGTGTTGTCGGTGAAAAATTAGTGCATTGAATTTGTTTGCGCAGTAACGTTGATATAATGTGGGAAAACAAAATTTGAATCACGTGAAGGAGAAATGGTGTGCTTGAAAATTGAAAGTGACTGTAATTCCAAATTTAAATAAGAAAAGTTGCAAACTTCACTTAGTTGCTGGACAAATTCTTAGCAACAATGTGGGACCCCCCCCAAAAAAATAATAATTGAACCAAAGGATTTATTTGAAAGTTACTTCAAAGAAATGAACAGTTTTAGATGAACTAGTTGTTAAATACAAATTTAAAACAAGCGGCTTGGGAAGACAGGAGTTGACATGTCTCTGATTGCGTGCAAATCATGGCGTAAATGAATTAATTTTCATTGCTCTGCGTTTCTACTCTAGCTGAGACATTTGATTCTGTATATTACAAGTGTCCTTGCTTGAAATATGCTGTCATGCAAGCTCAAAACCAAAGCTTTCGGTAAGTGATGTATTAAAATTTTTGTTTCACTGTTTCTCTTTGCGGTGTGCGATAGGATACTTTATATTTGAACTAGTTTTTTCGGTGCCTTAAAATTTTATGGGTTCATAAAAGTGTTATTTCGCGTTGTGCGTTCTTGTACTTCGGAGTAACGCGCTTAAAACTTGAAATCTAATACTCGGATTATCGATCAGTTGAGTTATCGTTTATTTGTGACGTACCTACTGACGAGAGGATTATTTTCAGTCCCTTTGTGCCCTGGATTATTTATGCCCTTTCTGCCTAGATTCCGCGTTCCCTTATCTCCATGCTAAATGGTGCCTTCCTCCTTCCTCTCTTCGATATTCTTTTTTTTCTTGTAGCGATTAGGGGGGCTTAAACTAACATATAGTCTAATCTAATCTTATGAAGCTGGTTTCTTACTACAGTGTTAACTCAACTCATTTCAGGTTACAGGCGTATCAACAATTTGATGGGGATTTCTGTGGGACAGCAAAAAAGATGGGACGGCGAGGCTGATAAAGGGAAAAAGAGGAATAGAGGACACAAAAGAGAGGCGTTACAGAGGGAGTGACGGGACAGGGAGGGCAGAGTAGAAAGAGTCGCCTGAGAGGCACTGGAAGACTCGTCGGGTATTAGCGCAGCACCGGAAAATTGGCCTCGTATTTTGTTTCACTAAAAATTCATAATTCGATTCTGATGAAGAGAGAGAATGAGGGGGAGAAAGGGGGGGTGGATTTCGAGCGATGCTTTAGCGCGATATTCCGACTCGCTGGCCCCATTGTAGGGGCTGAGGTGCTGGGTGGCGAGGGGGAATGGCGTATTCAGGTTTAGGTTAGTCAGGTTTGTCTTTCCTTTGCCATGGGGACTGGCGCTCCCCATGGGAAGATACTGTTACGTTATCTCAGGCCTTCGGGGCTTCTATCTTTCGTCCCACTTTGCTTCTGTTTTCATGACTTTTCGCTATCTTTGCTTCGTCTTTTCTTCCTCACGCTTCTTAGCTCGCTTTTCTGTCCGTAGGTATGTTGTATGTGAAAATATCTTGTGCGTAAGTTCTCCATTTTCTATAATTCATATTAAATGATACCTTTTCTTCATCTCTTGAGATTGCCTTTGTAGATTCTAGGGTGTCTTATACTTATATTAACGTAATAATAAAATAATAACTTGCGCAATGTTTGATGTGCTTAACTGAAATAATGTTTGATGTAATTTAAAGTGGTGATAATTGATGTTCTTGAATGTGGTGATTTATGCTTTCAAATGAGGCGCTTGATAGGCTTGTAGCAGTAATGATTGATGTGCTTGGAGGTGGTAATGCCTTACGTTCTTGAAGATGGTCATGCCTGACGCGCTTGAAGATGGTCGTGCCTGACGTGCTTGAAGATGGTCATGTCCGACGTTCTTCAAGATGGTCATGTCCGACGTTCTTGAAGATGGTCATGTCCGACGTTCTTGAAGATGGTCATGTCCGACGTTCTTGAAGATGGTCATGTCCGACGTACTTGAAGATGGTCATGTCCGACGTACTTGAAGATGGTCATGTCCGACGTACTTGAAGATGGTCATGTCCGACGTACTTGAAGATGGTCGTGCCTGACGTGCTTAAAGATGGTGTTATCTTACACGCCTAGTTGGTGCGGCTCGTGCGGCTCTTGTAAGTAACTGCTGATGTGAATGAAGGAAGTATACTTAGGCTTGACTTGCGAGCGTTGCTGATGCATCAGTAGGTGTGGGAAGTTGCAGTGACAGTTCTTGATATTTAGAGTGGCCAAGAATCCCAGTACGGAAATATAATCAATTTGTACGAGCAATATGTACGTTTGTCATAGGACTAGTACATCTCCCGCCCCATTGAAAAGCCATTTTAACATTGCCCGATATTTTACAGCACCGCAAGTACTCTTATATAGCTGGTCAACACATGTTGCACCGTCGATCGTGTTACACCACCGTGCATTTTGCACTGCCACGCATCACACAGTTTGCACAACTACGCACATTTTGCAACGAACTGCAGCACCGCAAATCGAACTGAAGCCCAAGCTCTGAGCAGCACTACACGTAGCCCAACGTTATTCAATACGTCACACAGCAACACACATGTGTTTGCAACGCACCACATGTGTCTGCAACGCACCACATGTGTCTGCAACACACCACATGTGTCTGCAACGCACCACATGTCTGCAACACACCACATGTGTCTGCAACGCACCACATGTCTGCAACACACCACATGTGCTTGCAACACACCACATGTGCTTGCAACACACCACATGTGCCTGCAACACACCACATGTGCCTGCAACACACCACATGTGCCTGCAACACATCACATGTGCCTGCAACACATCACATGTGCCTGCAACACACCACATGTGCCTGCAACACACCACATGTGCCTGCAACACACCACATGTGCCTGCAACACACCACATGTGCCTGCAACACACCACATGTGCCTGCAACACACCACATGTGCCTGCAACACACCACATGTGCCTGCAACACACCACATGTGCCTGCAACACACCACATGTGCCTGCAACACACCACATGTGCCTGCAACACACCACATGTGCCTGCAACACACCACATGTGCCTGCAACACACCACATGTGCCTGCAACACACCACATGTGCCTGCAACACACCACATGTGCCTGCAACACACCACATGTGCCTGCAACACACCACATGTGCCTGCAACACACCACATGTGCCTGCAACACACCACATGTGCCTGCAACACACCACATGTGCCTGCAACACACCACATGTGCCTGCAACACACCACATGTGCCTGCAACACACCACATGTGCCTGCAACACACCACATGTGCCTGCAACACACCACATGTGCCTGCAACACACCACATGTGCCTGCAACACACCACATGCGCCTGCAACACACCACATGCGCCTGCAACACACCACATGTGCCTGCAACACACCACATATGCCTGCAACACACCACATGTGCCTGCAACACACCACATGTGCCTGCAACTCACCACATGTGCCTGCAACACACCACATGTGCCTGCAGCACACCACATGTGCCTGCAGCACACCACATGGGCCTGCAGCACACCACATGGGCCTGCAACACACCACATGTGCCTGCAATACACCACATGTGCCTGCAACACACCACATGTGCCTGCAATACACCACATGTGCCTGCAATACATCACATGTGCCTGCAACACACCACATGTGCCTGCAACACACCACATGTGCCTGCAACACACCACATGTGCCTGCAACACACCACATGTGCCTGCAACACACCACATGTGCCTGCAACACACCACATGTGCCTGCAACACACCACATGTGCCTGCAACACACCACATGTGCCTGTAACACACCACATGTGCCTGCAACACACCACATGTGCCTGCAACACACCACATGTGCCTGCAACACACCACATGTGCCTGCAACACACCACATGTGCCTGCAACACACCACATGTGCCTGCAACACACCACATGTGCCTGCAACACACCACATGTGCCTGCAACACACCACATGTGCCTGCAACACACCACATGTGCCTGCAACACACCACATGTGCCTGCAACACACCACATGTGCCTGCAACACACCACATGTGCCTGCAACACACCACATGGGCCTGCAACACACCACATGGGCCTGCAACACACCACATGGGCCTGCAACACACCACATGGGCCTGCAACACACCACATGTGCCTGCAACACACCACATGTGCCTGCAACACACCACATGTGCCTGCAACACACCACATGTGCCTGCAACACACCACATGTGCCTGCAACACACCACATGTGCCTGCAACACACCACATGCGCCTGCAACACACCACATGCGCCTGCAACACACCACATGTGCCTGCAACACACCACATGTGCCTGCAACACACCACATGTGCCTGCAACACACCACATGTGCCTGCAACACACCACATGTGCCTGCAGCACACCACATGTGCCTGCAGCACACCACATGTGCCTGCAGCACACCACATGTGCCTGCAGCACACCACATGTGCCTGCAGCACACCACATGTGCCTGCAGCACACCACATGGGCCTGCAACGCACCACATGGGCCTGCAACGCACCACATGTGCCTGCAACGCACCACATGTGCCTGCAACGCACCACATGTGCCTGCAACGCACCACATGTGCCTGCAACGCACCACATGTGCCTGCAACGCACCACATGTGCCTGCAACGCACCACATGTGCCTGCAACGCACCACATGTGCCTGCAACGCACCACATGTGCCTGCAACGCACCACATGTGCCTGCAACGCACCACATGTGCCTGCAACGCACCACATGTGCCTGCAACGCACCACATGTGCCTGCAACGCACCACATGTGCCTGCAACGCACCACATGTGCCTGCAACGCACCACATGTGCCTGCAACGCACCGCACAACTCTGCAACGCACCGCATAGCTCTGCAACGCACCACAAAAATCTGCAACGCACCACAAAAATCTGCAACACAAAACACACTGCAACACAACACACCACATCACACTGCAACACGACACACCACACCACATCACACTGCAACACGACACACCACACCACATCACACTGCAACACGACACACCACACCACATCACACTGCAACACGACACACCACACCACATCACACTGCAACACGACACATCACACTGCAACACGACACATCACACTGCAACACGACACATCACACTGCAACACGACACATCACACTGCAACACGACACATCACACTGCAACACGACACATCACACTGCAACACGACACATCACACTGCAACACGACACATCACACTGCAACACGACACATCACACTGCAACACGACACATCACACTGCAACACGACACATCACACTGCAACACGACACATCACACTGCAACACGACACATCACACTGCAACACGACACATCACACTGCAACACGACACATCACACTGCAACACGACACATCACACTGCAACACGACACATCACACTGCAACACGACACATCACACTGCAACACGACACATCACACTGCAACACGACACATCACACTGCAACACGACACATCACACTGCAACACGACACATCACACTGCAACACGACACATCACACTGCAACACGACACATCACACTGCAACACGACACATCACACTGCAACACGACACATCACACTGCAACACGACACATCACACTGCAACACGACACATCACACTGCAACACGACACATCACACTGCAACACGACACATCACACTGCAACACGACACATCACACTGCAACACGACACATCACACTGCAACACGACACAAAGCACAAGCTCGCCCAGTAATGCAACACCCAGCGCCACGCAGCCGCCCTCCGCACACGGAGTAGCTCTCCCGACACCTGACCCGCGTTCCCCTTTAAGGTCTTCTTTGCTCTCCCCTGGCGGCCCTCGCTCGCACCCTCGGCCACTTCAGGGTCTTCTCTTCTGTCTGCCCCGTGTCAGCGATGCTAACCTTGCGCCTGTGGAACACCTCAGGCGATATACCCTCGTGCAGATGGTCAGCTCGGAAGTGTTGATAGCCTCTGCATGGAACGATAAACGATTGCGACCCTACGTTAGTTTCGAGTGTTCAGGAAGATTTGGATTTTTGCACGGATGATATTCTAGTATCTATTTTACAGCGGTATCGAAAGAAATTATATATGTCACAGTTATAAGGATTGTTACATGAGTGGCTAACATTATGTTCGGAAGAGGCAGGAGAAAGAATACGCTGAAGTGTCACGCCAGAATATCAAAAATTAAAAGGGACTTGAAAACTGATGGAAACTTTGCAATGCCTCCTCGACCAGGAAACTTGGACCAGACAAGTGGGCGGTTACTGTAACTCAACTGGCTTTGTCTCGGCATTTCGTTGAAAAATCTACAAAATTACGTACTCACGGTATCTGTTGTTGAGCTCAAAACACAAAACATTCGCTGCCGAAGCCATAAAAACCTATTCGAAGTTCATCCAACAAGTGAGACCTCGTAATTCCGGTTCTTAGCTCTCGTGTAAAGCATCTAGGGATAATTTGACTAGCCTCTTTCTTAAAGTCATGTTCTGATAGACGACGCTTTCTATGAAACAATAGCTTCGCATTCATATCAAGTTTCAGGAATTTGGTGCATAAAAGCAACGCGTCATAATACATATTCAACGAGAACTCCCCCTGCGAAATCTTTGCTTTCAATTTAGTTGCACATGATAGAAATTGTCATTCGCGGGGTACTATATATATATATATATATATATATATATATATATATACACAGAGAAATTTTGACGCACTTGAGTGTGTCAATTGGTTTGTCGGTGAAATCTTGGGTATATCTGGGTGTACTCCCTTTGACCACATGTTCAAATGATCGAGAAAGTTAAATCACATGTTCACGTTTTAAATGGTGATAAATTTCTTGTTGAAAATGGGGTGTCTTTGGATTATGTGAGAGGATTACACTTCTCTACTGATTTAGTTATTTGCTAATTATTTCTTCATATTCTTAACCCTTTCGATAATGACTGTACAAATTAGAACCTCTTCATTTTTTATAGCCTAGGAAATAAAGGAGAGCAAATTGTGACTTCGCATTGATGGTGGTACAATCTAGTACCTCTCTGGCGTTGATATCTAGCTCTATCTGGCTGCTCTAGCTTCCAAACAAAGAGTTACATCACTATTGGTTTTTCGCCATGGGTTCTCAAAATACTGTCGGTATATTTAAGTATCAATAAAAGATATTTTTGCATTTTATATATTTAATTGCTTCTATGAGCTATATACCTTTATGAACCTCAAATTTAACCAAATTCAGCATAGAAAGTATTAGAAAAATTGATTTTTGCAATTGTGGTATCGAAAGGGTTAAATACTGTTAGTCATTTCGTATATTCACGCGCAAGTCTGTGGGAGTGAAACATTTTTATAAACTAGGCTGAGTGTGTCATAGCTGGCACACTTGTGTGTATTGTATCGCTCCATGACACACGAAAGTGGATCACAGTACTTGATGTTGCTTACTGATAACATTCTTTTATGGGTCAGTTTTGTGACAAATGAACGCACAAAAGTGTCAGTTTTATGTTAATTATTTTTCAGTGGTATATAGCCCTAGATTGTTGATACATTTAACTGTATTCTTGGTTCAAACGATTTATATGACTCTGTAACTTCAGTTTAGTACAGTTTCAGTGAAGAGTAATTGCTCTCTGAATGCACTGATACTAGAGGGCTGACTTTATACTCACAATGATAGCTAATTTCAAACATTCCTAAATGTCGAACATAAGTAATGAGATATTCCTTTACGGCCGTGACTTATTTATCCACGTTCTTCCAAAACGACGCATTTGCTTCTCTGACGACGCTCTCATTACAGCGTAGCTGAGAAAAAATTGTGATACAGTGGAGGAAGATAACAGTGCACAAAGTGTTTCCGATGACTACAGCCATGAGTTCGAAATTCTAGATATCTAATACTAATTTGTTGGATCTATCAATGCTCTAAGAATTAATTTACAGCGCGGGGGAATAAAAGAACTGGCCAAATTAGAATAACTCGCTGGGGGCCCGTACACTTCGATGACGGCTGTCACTTGCAAACGTAGCTGGCGTGGTCGCTGATGGAATACCTGGTGCAGGAACTGTACATGCCTTGATCTGTACTACAGTACACTTCATGTGTATGAGTGCCTAAAGCTAAAACATCAGATATGTCTGCTGTTCGGACATCAAACATTTTTACAGGACCAACATCAAAAGTTTCTATTCTACCATCACAAAACGTTGCTTCAGTACCAACGCCAAGCGTTGCCTGCCACAGTACCAACACCAAGCCCCCGAGGGGGATACAACTTTTGTATCTATGGGAATTAGTGCTCCCAGGGTGAAAATGTGACGTCCTGAGCTGAGAGTTAGGTAGGCCTTATTTTTGTTGAAATAGACAAGTGTTTTTGTTACGGCCCATCTTTCTTCGGTTCGCTGCTGTCCTGTTTGTCTGCACCTACTACTTTCTTCTTGAATTTTTTTGTTTCATGAACTTCATTCTTAGCTAACTGTTTTTACGCACCTTGTGCATAGATTGTGCGTTCCCCTAACTCCATATTAAATGGTGCCTTCCTCCGTCCTCTCTTTGAACATCTTTGTTGTGGTAAAGGGAGGCTAAAAATTTATTATAATCAATCAATCCCAATACAAAACGTTGCTACAGTACGAACGCCAGTACTGTGAGCCTGAACATCAGACGTTGCGACAGTACGAACGCCAGTACTGTGAGCCTGAACATCAGACGTTGCGACAGTACGAACACCAGTACTGTGAGCCTGAACATCAGACGTTGCGACAGTACGAACACCAGTACTGTGAGCCTGAACATCAGACGTTGCTACAGTACGAACGCCAGTACTGTGAGCCTGAACATAAGACGTTGCGACAGTACGAACACCAGTACTGTGAGCCTGAACATAAGACGTTGCTACAGTACGAACACCAGTACTGTGAGCCTGAACATCAGACGTTGCGAAGTACGAACACCAGTACTGTGAGCCAGAACATCAGACGTTGCTACAGTACGAACGCCAGTACTGTGAGCCAGAACATCAGACGTTGCTACAGTACGAACACCAGTACTGTGAGCCTGAACATCAGACGTTGCGAAGTACGAACACCAGTACTGTGAGCCAGAACATCAGACGTTGCTACAGTACGAACACCAGTACTGTGAGCCAGAACATCAGACGTTGTGACAGTACGAACGTCAGTACTGTGAGCCAGAACATCAGACGTTGCTACAGTACGAACGCCAGTACTGTGAGCCAGAACATCAGACGTTGCGACAGTACGAACGCCAGTACTGTGAGCCAGAACATCAGTCGTTGCGACAGTACGAACACCAGTACTGTGAGCCAGAACATCAGACGTTGCTACAGTACGAACACCAGTACTATGAGCAAGAACATCAGACGTTGCGACAGTACGAACACCAGTACTGTGAGCCTGAACATCAGACGTTGCGACAGTACGAACACCAGTACTGTGAGCCTGAACATCAGACGTGGCGACAGTACGAACACCAGTACTGTGAGCCAGAACATCAGACGTTGCGACAGTACGAACACCAGTACTGTGAGCCTGAACATCAGACGTTGCGACAGTACGAACGCCAGTACTGTGAGCCTGAACATCAGACGCTTCATCAGAAGCAACATCAATCAGGCAGGCTAAGACATAGCCTGCGCCTCTCCACAAACGTAAGGCTTCTTCTGTCAATATTGAAGAGCAGAGCATCGTTGGAGCTTCCATTTCCAAGAGCTGAGCAATTCTCTGTTCGGCATCATTGCCGTTTAATTGCATGGCCACATCACAATTCTAAATGTGGTGAAAGTTTACACTTGCACATACGATAAGCATACGAGTGTGTTATGTTAATTTTTACCGACAAGTTAGTCACTAATGGTAGCGATGTTCTATTTGAACTATGCCAGTAAAAAGATAGTGATAGTAAACTGATAATTTTGGCCTGATAGTGGAACATAATATTTTGTTAAGAAAATACTTCCTCTAATATGAGGAGAAACCGATCGCTAAAATTTCAAACCTACATTTTTTTCAATTCTATCAATTCAATTCATAGTAGATTCGAAATCTTAATCTTAACCAAATAATATTTCCCCTGAGGTGGACACAACTAACGTACCTATGGAAATTAGCACTCTTAAGGGGAAAATAAAAGGTCCCGAGCATAGTGTTAGCTAAGCCTTCTTATTATTGAATGAGAGAAAAGGTACTTTGTTCCGTTACAGATCATCTTTTTTTTTTGGTTCTTTGCTGTCCTGTTTTTCACCACCTACTACTTTCTTCTTCAACTTTTTTCTTGTTTCGTAAACTTCTTTCCCAACTCACTGTGGATGATTTCCGGGTTCTCTCAAGTCCATACTAAATAATGCCCTTCTATTCCTCTCTTAGGAACGCCTTTGTTACGGTGTGAGAGGCTATAACTATCTTATCTAATCTAACCATCTAATGTTAATTAATAGTGTTGAAACCCAACCATCTTGAAATAATGTGGAATTCTCTTAACTTCTCACAATCTAATGTTGAAGCGAGTTTTGTTTCACCGTATCTAGTGGATTTTACTTTCCGTGAGGGAAATTTAGGATTCCAAACATTAAGTCAGAGGTTACGGAGGGAGTATTCATACTCGTCTACACATATTTAAAAATCTGTACTTTTTAGTGGTAAGTTTAGCTTCCTATACTGTAGTTCGGCTACGCATAGCGGACTCCACTTAGGGTTGCATTGTTATACTTGGTCTGAAATTCCCATTCGTCTCTCTGGAGATGGCGTCCTGCGCGTGTATTATGTACTTGATTTTGAACACATGGCTCGCTTTCTGCTCCTATTTCACATTACTTATTTAACCTACATCTAACATACCTCTCGTTCCGTCTGTAAGAGAGTTTACCACTTGAAAGACTGATTTTTCTGTCTGGTTTTTAGTGCCTCTAAACGAGGTCTTGATGTTTCAATGCGAAGATCCCCTTAACTTAACGATGCTCGGATATATGTATATCTAGTTTAGATATAAATGTAAGTGGTTTGCCTTTGGCCAAATCCCTAAGGGTATGCTCTCATCTGTAATTTACAAACCCCTCAGGGGGATACAACTATTGTATCTATGGGAATTCGCGCTCCCAGGGGAACAATGGGTGAAGGCCCGAGCTAAAGGGGAGGTAGGCTTCCTTTTTGTTGTAATAAAATAGGTTTTTGTTTTGTTACGGACCATCTTTTTTCGGTTCACTGTTGTCCTGTTTTTCAGCACCTTGTGGTGTTCTCCCCCAGGCTGCAACACGCTTCGGGTAGACTTTGAGCTATCTTTTTCGTGATAGGATAGCCCGAAGCGAGTGCCTGAGGTACAACCGTATTCGGCAGGATATGGACAACACGGGGGTAACACGGTAATTATATTGGTGACTGTTAGGTACACGGAACACGGACCATTACACTGGGCCCTCGGTGACTACTATGAGCCCTGTTCGTTACTCGTAAATTACGTAATGATTGGAACACAGCACTAATACGTGATGGTTGAAATACAATACTATTCGAGAAGTACGTAATGATTGAAACACAATCCTATGTGAGAATAGTACAAATATGTGGTGATGGTAGTACAATCCTATTCGAGAATGACATAAATTGAAACACAATCCTATGCGAGAATAGCACAAATACGTGATGATTGACGCACAACCCTCTTCGGGAATGACGTAATGATTGAAACACAATCCTATGCGAGAATAGCACAAATACGTGATGATTGAAGCACAATCCTATTCGGGAATGACGTAATGATTGAAACACAATCCTATGCGAGAATAGCACAAATACGTGATGATTGAAGCACAATCCTATTCGGGAATGACGTAATGATTGAAACACAATCCTATGCGAGAATAGTACTAATACGTGATGATTGAAATACAATCCTATTCGAAAACGACATAAATTACGTAATGATTGAAACACAATCCTATGCGAGAATAGTACTAATACGTGACGAATGAAATACAATCCTATTCGAAAATGACATAAATTACGTAATGATTGAAACACAATCCTATGCGAGAATAGCACTAATACGTGATGATTGAAATACAATACTATGCGAGAATTACGTAATGAATGAAACAAGCACCAATAGCGGGTAACGTCCGCGAGGACGCTACTTACGAACGCAGCGGCGAGACGTGATGATTGGTGCTACGTCGTGCGACTGTTACGAACAGGTCAGCTGGTGCTAGCGGGGCGCCGAGACGAGGCTAGTCAGCTGGGTCGGGCCCAGCCGCCACGCGGTTCACCGTTGTAGCTGGTAAGTAGCTACGGCGAGGCTAGCCGGCCGGAGCGGGCGAGAGATGTCGTAGAGCGGCTTGGCCGACGACGCCGGCGCGGGGCGTTGCAACGTGACTTTTTAAGGCTTTGAAACACCTTGAAGCGTCAAGACGCTACTAGGTTTAAGACCTTGCAACACCTTGGGGCGTCGATAGGCAGGGCCGGTCTCCGGAGCTTGGTGCAGGTACGCGAGAGACAAAGTCGATCTCGGAAGCTAGATGCAGGAACACGAGGCTGGTGCTGGAGATGTGACTTGAACGAGGACGAGGGTTTGAGTGAGAGCGAGGGGGGGGGGCGGTGACAATAGGAAAGAAGAGAAGAGAATTAGAGTTTGGCACAGTGTGTGCCATAAGAGAAAAAGGAGGAGAGAAAAGGATAAGGATAGTGGAAGAAGAAAAAAGGCGCTTAACGCATAATTAGTTGATCTTGTGCATCTTGTTCGATTGATACTACTAATTTGTTAGTTTAACGAGGGAAAATACCCGTCAGGGCTTTTTATGCTAGAAACGATTCATCTATTTAATTATGCCGCGTCTACTCTGCTCTATTGTAATTTTTTATTTATTTTTTTTTTTTTTTTTTTTTTTATGGGAAGGCGATAAAAGCCCTCGTCAAGCAATATAAATTTTAAATGGGAGAAATTTATGCTCATCTACAAGTCCCTATATACAATATACACACATAATTATACATATATATATATTTTTTTTTTTTCTAATTGAATTTTTTTTTTTTTTTTTTTTTTTTTTCTTATTTTATTTCGAATTTTTTTTTTTTTTTTTTTTTTTTTTTTTTTTTTTATACATATGCATATATACATATTACATTTATATACACACACACACCCGACACATGCACTCGTACCTTTTTTTTTTTTTTTTTTTTTTTCTTCTTCATTCAGAATTTCACACACACACGATACACAGACATACATATGAGTATATAAACTTTTTGTACAATTTTTGTTTTATCATACATATATATACATATATTATCACCCACACACGACACATGAGCACACAATGGTTCTATACGTTCCACACCCGCAACCCACACACACACGCACACGAATTACATGGACACTAATATGCATATATACATAAATTTTTTTTTTTTTTTCTATTAATTTTTTTTTTTTTTTTCTATGAATATATATATATATATATATATTTTTTTTTTTTTTTTTTTTTTTTTTTTTTTTTTTTTTTTTTTTTTTACACACTATATTACATCCTAGCTATCTAAACAATTACACTTAGCTACCTACACAGTAAGCAATATCTAAAATTCATTCTTTATTACTAAACTATGACTTAGGCCTATCTAGTTATTGATCTACGAGTATATACAATCTAATATCTACACATTTACATCATCTTGCACCTATAATTAGAGAATAAGTTTTTACTTATTGAATATCTTATTTACATTACCTACATTACATCCTAGCTGTCTAAACAATTACACTTATCTTACCTACACAGTAAGCAATACCTAAAATTTCATTCTTTGTTACTGAACTATGACTTAGGCCTATCTAGTTATTGGTCTACGAGTATTCACAATCTAATATCTACACATTTGCATCATCTAGCGCCTATAATTGGAGATGAAGTTTTTACTTATTTACTGTCTTATTTACGAGTGTTGTCTATTTCTCTACAGTGCGCGAGCACATTATGTTGCATTACCTTCGACCTACCATATATATCTACATATATATATACACATTTCAAGTTACTTATTTTTCTCTACCTATTTACAATTATAGCGTCTGTGCACATCGTGCATTATATACACCTAGATACAGTTTTGCAGACATGCACTCTACGCTACGTACATCTTTACTAGTTGGCTATTAAGTAGTTTGAGGTGTAAGTAAATAGGAATTTAAGAAATTTTACAGTAATGAAAAATAATTAATGAAAAGAAGAATTTTTGTGTATGTCAATGCAACTGAAATGAAGTTAAAAGTCTGGGGTTTTGGCTTCCCACCCATGGGGGGGAAGACCGTCCTACCGCTCGCCAAAACCCCAGAAAACAAAAAATAAAAATATTACTGAAATTAATTTGGTCTTCCCCCACGTCCTCATAACAGGACTGGAATTTGTCTTAGTAGGTGTGCCTGGCAAGATTGTTGGTTCATGTATATTTCGGAGGTGGAGGGGGGGCCAATGCAAGTAGTCTAGAGCTTTTAAATCGGGAATGTTGATTGGGGATGAGCTCCGGAGGAAAACTTAATTTTGTGTACAGGTCAGGATCGAATTGCTGTATATTGTGCCAGATCCTGTTTGCATGCTCGTGCAGCAGTATGTTTATGGGAGGGATATTTAGATGATTGTGCAGGTGTTGTGATGGTACTGCTTCTATTAAACTAGTGCCGGTAATAAATCTAAGTGCTTTGTTTTGAACTCTTTGTAATTTGGATATTGCTGTTGCTGATGCTGTGTGTAAAGGTATGACTGGGTATATTAATGCTGATCTTACAAAGGCCATGTATAATTTCAGTTTGGTTTCTGTAGGAAGGTAAGTAAAACGGTAAATTTTTTCTAGATTCTTGTAGGCTATTGCTTGTCTAATGGAGGCTTGTGATGATATACCATGTGTAGTTATGTTCAACCCCAGGACTTTTCCTTTATTTGTGTACGGTATTGATTTGCCGTTTATGGTAACTTCAAATGTTTTCCTTCTATTTATGGGGATTATTGCAAATTTGCTACTGTTGGTTAATATTTTCCATTTACTTTCAAATGTGTTTATTTGTTCTATTGCTCTTTTGGTATTGGCTGTTGCATATTTTGGTGAATATTTTCCGGCTGTTATCTGTGTGATGTCATCTGCAAAGCATATGTAGTCTGTTTTAGGTAGCGGCGGTGGTAAATCATGGGTATAAAAGCTAAACAGTGTAGGGGATAGGCATGCTCCTTGGGGTACACCTGTGCACAGTGAGAATCGCGGTCCTAAGTAATTGGATATTCTTATTGAGGCTGTCCTGCCATTGAGGTAACTATTCAGGGTCCGGAGAAACATAGGGTGAAGATTAATTTGCGAAAGTTTAAAGATAAGACCAGAGTGCCATACCTTATCGAATGCTTTTTTAACATCTCTTAAGCAAATGTCTATTGTAAATTTTTGAGCTAATTGGATGGAAATTGCTTCGTGTAGGGTTGCCAGTGCGGTGTGAGTGCCTCTATTACATCTGAATCCGTGTTGTCTGCAATTAAAATGGTTATGAATTGTAAGGAAATTTGTTAATCTATTATTTAAAATTTTATCTAGTAATTTGCCGTGTACATCCAGGAGGGAAATTGGTCTGTAATTTTGAACTGATTTTAGAGATGTGTTTGGTTTTGGGAGGAAAATCATTATGGCGTGTTTTAGACTGTTCGGGAAGTAACCAGCAGATATGGACATATTGAAAATGTAAATCAGAAAGTGAATCATGTTTTCTGGTAAGTTTTTAAGTTGTAAAGTGGTTATTTCCGTTGTCCCTGGTGCTTTCTGTTTGAACTTCTTCAGTGATTGTAATAGTTCTTCGAATGTAATAGGGGGAAAATGTATAGGGTCCAGTCTGTTGATATTTCCCGTTCGGTATGGTTTGATTGTATTTGCTAAGTTGATCATTTGCTCTTGTACCGTTTCAATGTGCTCCTTGTCGAAGAGGGGATCGTCCTGTTCAGTGAATATTTCCTTCCAGTGTGCTCTGAAGATGGGTTCTTTTTCTTTAGGAGTATGTAACTGTTCTTTATTATGTTCTATATATGGTATTTGTTGTTTAGTGTTACTGCCCATCATCCTTTTGCAGGAGGACCAAAACATTTTCGGATCCTCCTGCAGTTTGAGACTGTGAATTAATTCCTCCCAGGTTTGCTGATATTTGCCTTTGTATATTTCTTGTAATCGGATTCTTATTGCGTTCAAATGTCGGTTCAAATCTATAGATGGCCCATATCTGGAGATGTATTGAGCCTTGTTGGGGTCGCTTTATGTAGGCCTCGAGTGCAAGCCTTGAGTCCGGGCGTGAGTCCTGATTGGTCGCGAGTTTGTGGGCCTGTGGTGCTGGAGGCAGGAAGCCGTTGTAGCTTACGGGCACCTTTTCTCATAGTCGCGAGGCGGCTTCTCTCAGGTCCCGTGTTTGGTTGACTAGGCGCTTCGGGTCCGGAGGTGCTCTGGAACGGATGCGGTTGTAGTCTGGAGGCAGCTTTTCTCAGGTCTTGTGGAGGTCCGCGGCTTGCCGCTGGGATCACCACAACCTACTACTTTCTTCTTCAACTTTTTTCTTGTTTCATGAACTTCTTTCCTAGCTTACTGTTTCTGTGCACCTTGTGCATAGATTCCACGTTCCCTCAACTCCATACTAAATGGTGCCTTCCTTTTTCCTCTCTTGGAACATCTTTGTCATGGTTAAGGGAGCCTAAAACTCTCTTATATAATAATAATAATAATAATGTAATTTACAAATATAGTTACGCATAGTGTGCGTCTGAGTACGTGGGCTCGACTACTCGAGCCCTCAGTGTTCGTAATGCAGAGCATGCCGGCAGGAGGTTTAGAACTAATCATTTACTTTCCACACCTTCCCACTCTTCAGCCCGCTCTCATACAGGGAAGTGCAATATTCCCATTCGATTAGGCGATTTTAAAGTAATTTCTTCTCCATAAAATCTAATGAACCTCCGCAGTTTAGAATCTCAACATTTTGATAGAAAAACCGGTATTAAATCTTATGCAATCAGCTTTCTCTTTACAACTAATGTAATATTCTGAACATTTTTATTTTTCGTTTCTTTGACGAGTTTTTGCTTTTCTTCTCCTATGATTGATGTATTTGATTTAAATTTGACTAGTTTTTTCGACTCGTTTTCAGGTTGGTAATGACCCTGGAGATGAAAATGTTCCAAATATTTATATTTATCGACTTTCCTAAATAAAATAATGATCTCACTAAAGTCGTGTATCTTGGCACTATCATGAAGTTTAGCAGCCAGATGTCACCCGGAACATCAATATGCGTCGTAGATAAACAGTGTAAAGATTTCCTTGCACACTCCCGGCCCAGCAGCATGGTTTACTGTCGTTCTGATGTGCTTAGTTTCGAATTTTCGGTGTTGGTTTATTTCTTTTTTTCACGGAAATTTTTAGCTTCGTTGGGTGTCAAAGGGACCTAAATTTTCTACTAAGAGCAGAGGTTAATGTTCCTGATCCGTTTAAATTTTGCTACATTTTGTAAGATAACTGAAGTAATTCTTAAATTTCTGTAGAGTGGGACCCTGCATAACGTTACTGACAATAGCTACTTTTTTTCTTCTTAAAGTTCAGTGTTTGTTGACTGAAATTTGATAAACTTTCCCATTCAAAACATGATTTGCCTAAAATGAAACAAGAATTATAGATACTGCAAACAAATAATATCGCCTGAAGTGAGGTGTGGGAAACGCTCTGGACTTCACTCATCTCTTGAATAGTCAACATCCGGTTACCAGAACATATTAAAGCAATGTTTTAAAGTGTTTTAAGTAAATATTGAAGTCTTACCTTCGAATGAGACTTGTGTGAACGATTCTCTACCGATCGGTACTTCGTAGCGTTCCACCCCAAACTCCATTGTTTCTGCTTCCTTTTTTTCTCATCAATGTCATTGTCACTAACACCCATTCTCTATTTCTTTCTACCCGCCCAACATTATACCCACTAACACCCATTCTCCATTTCTTAGTACCCGCCCACCTTTATACCCACTAACACCAGTTCCCCATTTCTTTGCACTCCCCCAATATTAGTCTCCGGTTATTCTTCACAGCCGCAATACCTCTTTTCGGAAGCGCTAATAGTTATCGGTGGGAGGACATTACAGCGCCAGGGAGACGCAGTGCTCGTAAGCCTAACTAATGACGCTCTCGCTGACCGCGTGCGTGCCTGCCGGCGCCGCAGCCGGCGGTGGAGCTGTGGCAGAGGTCCTTGCGTCGCGTCTCTTGGCACATCTTACGAGCGTTACTTTCTGTTGGATGAATTCTTTGCTCTTGAATGAATTCTTTGCTCTTGAATGACTTCTTTACACCTGAATGACTTCTTTACTCCTGAATGAATTCTTTGCTCTTGAATGAATGCTTTGCTCTTGAATGAATGCTTTGCTCTTGAATGAATTCTTTGCTCTTGAATGAATGTTTTGCTCTTGAATGAATTCTTTGCTCTTGAATGAATTCTTTGCTCTTGAATGAATTCTTTGCTCTTGAATGAATTCTTTGCTCTTGAATGAATTCTTTGCTCTTGAATGAATGCTTTGCTCTTGAATGAATGCTTTGCTCTTGAATGAATGCTTTGCTCTTGAATGAATGCTTTGCTCTTGAATGAATGCTTTGCTCTTGAATGAATGCTTTGCTCTTGAATGAATGCTTTGCTCTTGAATGAATGCTTTGCTCTTGAATGAATGCTTTGCTCTTGAATGAATTCTTTGCTCTTGAATGAATTCTTTGCTCTTGAATGAATTCTTTGCTCCTGAATGAATTCTTTGCTCCTGAATGACTTCTTTACACCTGAATGACTTCTTTACTCCTGAATGAATTCTTTGCTCTTGCTCCTGAATGAATTCTTTGCTCTTGCTCCTGAATGAATTCTTTGCTCGTGCTCCTGAATGAATTCTTTGCTCTTGCTCCTGAATGAATTCTTTGCTCTTGCTCCTGAATGAATTCTTTGCTCTTGCTCCTGAATGAATTCTTTGCTCTTGCTCCTGAATGAATTCTTTGCTCTTGCTCCTGAATGAATTCTTTGCTCTTGCTCCTGAATGAATTCTTTGCTCTTGCTCCTGAATGAATTCTTTGCTCTTGCTCCTGAATGAATTCTTTGCTCCTGAAGGAATTCTTTGCTCCTGAATGAATTCTTTACACCTGAATGACTTCTTTACTCCTGAATGAATTCTTTGCTCTTGCTCCTGAATGAATTCTTTGCTCCTGAATGAATTCTTTGCTCCTGAATGAATTCTTTGCTCCTGAATGACTTCTTTACACCTGAATGACTTCTTTACTCCTGAATGAATTCTTCGCTCTTGCTCCTGAATGAATTCTTTGCTCTTGCTCCTGAATGAATTCTTTGCTCTTGCTCCTGAATGAATTCTTTGCTCATGCTCCTGAATGAATTCTTTGCTCCTGAATGAATTCTTTGCTCCTGAATGAATTCTTTGCTCGTGCTCTTGAATGAATACTTTGCTCTTGAATCGTTCCCAGTGGTGCTCTCAAAATTTGTTCTCATAACTGTTCTGAATGTGAATGTTGTTCTTTCTTCATTGTACATTCAGTAAGGTACTCAAGAATTTTATACGTAGGTTACGAGTAGTTAAAGGGTAAGATTTGAATAAATTGTTGTACATAGCTTTAATTAAACGTTTTGTTTTGATCCTTTCTCACTCTTTTTCTTCGTGGGTAATTTCGTTGAGAATTTTTCGTTGCAACCGAGTAAAGTTGAGATCCGTAGTTATGGAGCTTTGCGTGCACTGGCTGTGTGGCAGGCTATGGAAGGTTTTGTTGAAAACTCGAGTTTGTGAAGATTTAATTATAAAGGAAAATGTAAAAAATGAATACAATTTTACATAAAAATCGTAAAAAAGCATCTCAAATCCGTTCTGAAAGTGAATATTGAATTAAAAAAAAACTCATCTATTCGAAAGTTGATACATAAATATTTAAGTTTCTGAGTGAGCCCAAGAGTAAAAGATAACGAATGAGACTGTTAATTTTTCAGCTCACTCATTGAGAGCAGCGCTGCTGAGCTCAGTTCTGGAGCTGTGACCGCTATAATTTAGCTCGGTTTTGACAGCTACCCATTTCTACAGAGTTTCTATTCCTTCCTTGCACAGAACAAGCCTTATTTCATTCATATTTTTCACAGCTAACTTACAAAGAAAGGCAGGGTTTATGCTCTCCTTTCTTATCATTTTGTGTGTTTGACCCTGTGTATCCATAACTTTTGCTCCCAAATTTAAAATGCTCAGCCCTTAGGAAGAAGCAACTGTTGTATGTGTAGGAATAAGCGCTCGCGTGGGAAATGTGGGCGGTGCCGATGTAGTGGTGGGCTTTTTCATTAGAAGATATTAGATTTTTGTTTTGCGACGAATCAATTTTTTCGGTTCACTGCTGACCTATTTTTCAGTGTCTCCGATTTTTTTCCAATTTTTATCTTGTTTCGAGAAATTCTTTCTCAATTTACCGTTTCTATGCACCTTGTGCATAGATTCTTAGTTCCTTTAACTCCATGCTAATTGGTGCCTTCCTCCTTCATTTCTGGGGTTAGCCTTTCTTGCGGTTATAGGGAGGCTTAAACTAAAATCTAATCAAATCCTCACCTCCATGCTAAATGGCGCCTTCCATCTTAGAAAAACACCCTTGCAAGGCTTAGAGAGGGTAATCTATCCAACCAAACCTAGGAGAATCGTCTGTTTGCCCGTTTTTTCACTTTCATTTCTGGATACGCTTTTCATAATTAAACTTTAAGAGCTGTTAACTCTAATTTGTGGAAGATAACGCGCATATATGTCAAAAAAAAAAATTCTGATGGCTGGAGACAGAGTACATCTGTTCAGCATGTCCTGTGGTAACGCCTCACACGTAAATAGTGGGCTTGCTTCAGGACTTAGTGAGGTTTTATATACACATTCAGGTGTTCTCATCAATATTATCTTACCAACAATTTTCAATGAAAAATTTTGCTTCCCTTCAACGCATTTGTTCAATCATTAAGCCAAATCATCTAAGCCTGTGTAGCCTTTGTTCCTAAGACTTCAAAGCCAAATATGCCAACGACCGAAGATTTTTACTACCATTCATTTTAATTTTTTGAAACAGCGAACTGATTTTGTTCAGATGCCGTTGACTACGTGACAGAAAGTAGGCGGCACGAGAATAGCACCGTAATGACGCCCATGGACACTCACGGGGGCTGTAGAAAACTTTGCCTCATTGAAGGCACAAACATTTTCAGGGGAAATGTGCGATGCTGAGTACGGCAAGTCAGCCTCCTCATTATGCATAGTCGCGAGTATTGAGTCGTCCATTGGAGGCTCGAGTGGACGCAATTTGGGGGTTTATTCATGGGTGGCATAAGGGTGCAGTTAGCGTTCCTCATGAAGTTAATCGGATCACCAGAGTGCTAGGCAGTGTTGCCAATCATACGAAGAGGGCGCCAGCCGCAGCAGCAGCTCGCTTCTCGCTGTTTAGAGGGAATCTCGCTCGCTGTTTAGAGGGAATCTCGCTCGCTGTTTAGAGGGAATCTAGTGCTCTGTTTATTGCGACTGTTTAGAGGGAAACTCGCTTGCTGTTTAAAGGGAAACTCACGTGCTGTTTAGAGGGAGCTCGCGCGCTGTTTAGAGGGAGCTCGCGCGCTGTTTAGAGGGAAGCTCGCGCGCTGTTTAGAGGGAAGCTCACGCGCTGTTTAGAGGGAAGCTCACGCGCTGTTTAGAGGGAAGCTCGCGCGCTGTTCAGAGGGAAGCTCGCGCGCTGTTGAGAGGGAAGTTCGCGTGCTGTTTAGAGGGAAGCTCGCGCGCTGTTTAGAGGGAGCTCGCGCGCTGTTTAGAGGGAAGCTCGCGCGCTGTTTAGAGGGAAGCTCGCGCGCTGTTTAGAGGGAAGCTCGCGCGCTGTTTAGAGGGAAGCTCGCGCGCTGTTTAGAGGGAAGCTCGCGCGCTGTTTAGAGGGAAGCTCGCGCGCTGTTTAGAGGGAAGCTCGCGCGCTGTTTAGAGGGAAGCTCGCGCGCTGTTTAGAGGGAAGCTCGCGCGCTGTTTAGAGGGAAGCTCGCGCGCTGTTTAGAGGGAAGCTCGCGCGCTGTTTAGAGGGAAGCTCGCGCGCTGTTTAGAGGGAAGCTCGCGCGCTGTTTAGAGGGAAGCTCGCGCGCTGTTTAGAGGGAAGCTCGCGCGCTGTTTAGAGGGAAGCTCGCGCGCTGTTTAGAGGGAAGCTCGCGCGCTGTTTAGAGGGAAGCTCGCGCGCTGTTTAGAGGGAAGCTCGCGCGCTGTTTAGAGGGAAGCTCGCGCGCTGTTTAGAGGGAAGCTCGCGCGCTGTTTAGAGGGAAGCTCGCGCGCTGTTTAGAGGAAAGCTCACGCGCTGTTTAGAGGGAAGCTCGCGCGCTGTTTAGAGGAAAGCTCGCGCGCTGTTTAGAGGGAAGCTCGCGCGCTGTTTAGAGGGAAGCTCGCGCGCTGTTTAGAGGGAAGCTCGCGCGCTGTTTAGAGGGAAGCTCGCGCGCTGTTTAGAGGGAAGCTCGCGCGCTGTTTAGAGGGAAGCTCGCGCGCTGTTTAGAGGGAAGCTCGCGCGCTGTTTAGAGGGAAGCTCGCGCGCTGTTTAGAGGGAAGCTCGCGCGCTGTTTAGAGGGAAGCTCGCGCGCTGTTTAACAAAGGGAATCTCACTCCATTTTAAAGAGATTTTTGCTCGCCATTTATGAATGCCCTGTTCGGTGGGAGGGCTCTGTTTGTATGCAATAGTGTGCTTGGCTGCAATTGAAAATAATGGAGATAAATACAGCGCTAGAGTGCTTTGTTCAATAGATGACTTACGCTAGCTTTCCAAATTCTTCAAAGCAAAGATGAAGAATTTTCAAGTTTCAAGTACGCAAAGGTATGGAACCAGCTTGGACGCAGATATTATTTTTTTATACTGCCTGCACCTGTATAATTCGTCCTCATTTGCAAGACATTAGTGATTTGATCCAAATTTTATCCATCGTTTAAGAGTCGCAACGGAAAAATTTATTTTCAATTTTTGTAGACAATTAGCATCGTTAGTTATTGGCAATGTTGTGTGGGAGTAGCCAAGGTACCTCATGTATAAGACAAAAATTTTTTAATTTCTGTCATTCAATTTTAATATAGGCTCCTTGCATCGTCGCTCCGATAGTCTCGTTTCTGCCGGACTTCGCAAATAAATTTCTTTGAGCGAGAACAGGAGTGATTCAAAAGAGAGATTCCCGATTTCCATGAGCGAGAAAACGAGGGATTCAATTTTTGGATCTTATTTAACATTGTAAGAGTATACTCATTCTGACTCACAGTAGTCTTTGAAATTATGTAGGTTCTTGATGTACTTTTTATGGCTTTATTCCATGTGGTGAAATTTGAAATTGATCGTCAGGAGCGCTTTAGTTTTGCTTACATGCATTTCTGTTTCTCTTCACAGGGTACTAGAAAGGAAATGCTAATTTTAGGAATGTAAAACATGAAAAATTTCTGCTTGGAATAGTTTTCAAAATTAACATAATAAATTTTGAGGTTAGTTATAAGTTCTTGTATGGTGGTAACCGAAGATCACACTGCCTGGTCAGCTTGTGGTGTGAAGTATGGGAGGGAATATTTGTGACAAATAAAGCTGGAAATGCTGAGACTGAGGAAGTTTAAAAATTCCAACTTCAAGATAAATAAGAATTATGAAGCTTGCTATCATTCATCAATTCATTCGAGCACGTATTTTTCAGAAAATGAATTGAATCGTAAATATGTTGTACAAAATCCTTCTGTGCTCTGCAGTTCATTGGTTAGCGAACTTCTTAATTAAATTGCTCAAGAACATTTATTTTCTGCAATTTTTCAAAATGATGAAAAAGCGGAAGCTGCTTAGAACTGCTTCCCGTCTCTTTCAGTTTCCAAAAAGAAATTCTTTAGCGAATTTTTATGATCGAAAATATTGCTACACAAATAACAAGGATTCTTGAGCTCCTCAAGAGTAGTTGTGCTGGTGGTGTCTGTCCTCAGCGCTCCTTTTAGCTCAGGAAACCATTTTCATCAAAACTTCCATAATTTAACTGTATTTACTGTCGGTTTTGCAGTCGATTATCCAAAAATCACCCCAGCTTTCCATCCCAAATCATAATTTTTATTCTGACTGGCTACTAAATTGTCATGATATGGCTAGTAGGCTACTGAGTGGCAAATAAATGTACGGCGTTTACTTAACGTAAGAGGAAAATTATTGACTGTCATCGGAGCTATCATTCGTCATGAACAGATTAGCATTTCTTCCCCTATCAAAACCCCTTTCTATCCATAGAAACACACTCTTTAACTTCCTTTTCAATCCGTTGCACCACCCCTTCTTCCGCCCATTCTAAATCCGTCCTAGAACCCATTGGAAATCTTTTTCATTTATTTCAATCCCTTTCTTTCCTCTATTGCAAGCCCCTTTCTTTCCTCTATTGCAAGCCCTTTCTTTCCTCTATTGCAAGCCCTTTCTTTCCTCTATTGCAAGCCCTTTCTTTCCTCTATTGCAAGCCCTTTCTTTCACCTATTGCAAGCCCCTTTCTTTCACCTATTGCAAGCCCCTTTCTTTCACCTATTGCAAGCCCTTTCTTTCCTCTATTGCAAGCCCTTTCTTTCCTCTATTGCAAGCCCTTTCTTTCCTCTATTGCAAGCCCTTTCTTTCCTCTATTGCAAGCCCCTTTCTTTCCTCTATTGCAAGCCCTTTCTTTCCTCTATTGCAAGCCCTTTCTTTCCTCTATTGCAAGCCCTTTCTTTCCTCTATTGCAAGCCCCTTTCTTTCACCTATTGCAAGCCCCTTTCTTTCACCTATTGCAAGCCCTTTCTTTCCTCTATTGCAAGCCCTTTCTTTCCTCTATTGCAAGCCCTTTCTTTCCTCTATTGCAAGCCCCTTTCTTTCCTCTATTGCAAGCCCCTTTCTTTCATCTAATGCAAGCCCCTTTCTTTCATCTAATGCAAGCCCCTTTCTTCATCTATTGCAAGCCCCTTTCTTCATCTATTGCAAGCCCCTTTCTTCATCTATTGCAAGCCCCTTTCTTCATCTATTGCAAGCCCCTTTCTTCATCTATTGCAAGCCCCTTTCTTCATCTATTGCAAGCCCCTTTCTTTCATCTATTGCAAGCCCCTTTCTTTCACCCATTGGAAATCCCTTCTATTACCCATAGGAAATCCCATCTATCACCCATTGGAAATCCCATCTATCACCCATTGGAAATCCCATCTATCACCCATTGAAAATCCCATCTATCACCCATTGGAAATACCATCTATCACCCATTGGAAATACCATCTATCACCCATTGGAAATACCATCTATCACCCATTGGAAATACCCTCTATCACCCATTGGAAATACCCTCTATCACCCATTGGAAATACCATCTATCACCCATTGGAAATACCCTCTATCACCCATTGGAAATACCATCTATCACCCATTGGAAATCCCATCTATCACCCATTGGAAATACCATCTATCCCCCATTGGAAATACCATCTATCCCCCATTGGAAATACCATCTATCCCCCATTGGAAATACCCTCTATCACCCATTGGAAATACCCTCTATCACCCATTGGAAATACCATCTATCACCCATTGGAAATACCATCTATCACCCATTGGAAATACCATCTATCACCCATTGGAAATACCCTCTATCACCCATTGGAAATGCCCTCTATCACCCATTGGAAATACCATCTATCACCCATTGGAAATACCATCTATCACCCATTGGAAATACCATCTATCACCCATTGGAAATACCATCTATCACCCATTGGAAATACCATCTATCACCCATTGGAAATACCATCTATCACCCATTGGTAATACCATCTATCACCCATTGGTAATCCCGTCTATCACCCATTGGTAATCCCGTCTATCACCCATTGGTAATCCCGTCTATCACCCATTGGTAATCCCGTCTATCACCCATTGGTAATCCCGTCTATCACCCATTGGTAATCCCGTCTATCACCCATTGGTAATCCCGTCTATCACCCATTGGTAATCCCGTCTATCACCCATTGGTAATCCCGTCTATCACCCATTGGTAATCCCGTCTATCACCCATTGGTAATCCCGTCTATCACCCATTGGTAATCCCGTCTATCACCCATTGGTAATCCCGTCTATCACCCATTGGTAATCCCGTCTATCACCCATTGGTAATCCCGTCTATCACCCATTGGTAATCCCGTCTATCACCCATTGGTAATCCCGTCTATCACCCATTGGTAATCCCGTCTATCACCCATTGGTAATCCCGTCTATCACCCATTGGTAATCCCGTCTATCACCCATTGGTAATCCCGTCTATCACCCATTGGTAATCCCATCTATCACCCATTGGAAATTCTTTCTTTTTTTTTTCTTCCCTTGGATATTCGTTCTTTTTTTTTTCTTCCCTTGGATATTCGTTCTTTTTTTTTCTTCCCTTGGATATTCGTTCTTTTTTTTTTCTTCCCTTGGATATTCGTTCTTTTTTTTTTCTTCCCTTGGATATTCGTTCTTTTTTTTTCTTCCCTTGGATATTCGTTCTTTTTTTTTTCTTCCCTTGGATATTCGTCCTTTTTTTTTTCTTCCCTTGGATATTCGTTCTTTTTTTTTTCTTCCCTTGGATATTCGTTCTTTTTTTTTTCTTCCCTTGGATATTCGTTCTTTTTTTTTTCTTCCCTTGGATATTCGTTCTTTTTTTTTCTTCCCTTGGATATTCGTTCTGTTTTTTTTCTTCCCTTGGATATTCGTTCTTTTTTTTTCTTCCCTTGGATATTCGTTCTTTTTTTTTCTTCCCTTGGATATTCGTTCTTTTTTTTTTCTTCCCTTGGATATTCGTTCTTTTTTTTTTCTTCCCTTGGATATTCGTTCTTTTTTTTTTCTTCCCTTGGATATTCGTTCTTTTTTTTTTCTTCCCTTGGATATTCGTTCTTTTTTTTTTCTTCCCTTGGATATTCGTTCTTTTTTTTCTTCCCTTGGATATTCGTTCTTTTTTTTCTTCCCTTGGATATTCGTTCTTTTTTTTCTTCCCTTGGATATTCGTTCTTTTTTTTTCTTCCCTTGGATATTCGTTCTTTTTTTTTTCTTCCCTTGGATATTCGTTCTTTTTTTTTTCTTCCCTTGGATATTCGTTCTTTTTTTTTCTTCCCATGGAAATTCGTTCTTTTTTTTTTCTTCCCTTGGAAATTCGTTCTTTTTTTTCTTCCTTTGGAAATTCGTTCATTTTTTTTCTTCCCTTGGAAATTCGTTCTTTTTTTTCTTCCCTTGGAAATTCGTTCTTTTTTTTTTCTTCCCTTGGAAATTCGTTCTTTTTTTTTCTTCCCTTGGAAATTCGTTCTTTTTTTTTTCTTCCCTTGGAAATTCGTTCTTTTTTTTTCTTCCCTTGGAAATTCGTTCTTTTTCTTTTCTTCCCTTGGAAATTCGTTCTTTTTCTTTTCTTCCCTTGGAAATTCGTTCTTTTTCTTTTCTTCCCTTGGAAATTCGTTCTTTTTCTTTTCTTCCCTTGGAAATTCGTTCTTTTTTTTTTTCTTGCCTCGGAAATTCGTTCTTTTTTTTTCTTGCCTCGGAAATTCGTTCTTTTTTTTTCTTCCCTTGGAAATTCGTTCTTTTTCTTTTCTTCCCTTGGAAATTCGTTCTTTTTCTTTTCTTCCCTCGGAAATTCGTTCTTTTTTTTTCTTGCCTCGGAAATTCGTTCTTTTTTTTTCTTGCCTCGGAAATTCGTTCTTTTTTTTTCTTGCCTCGGAAATTCGTTCTTTTTTTTTCTTGCCTCGGAAATTCGTTCTTTTTTTTTCTTGCCTCGGAAATTCGTTCTTTTTTTTTCTTGCCTCGGAAATTCGTTCTTTTTTTTTCTTGCCTCGGAAATTCGTTCTTTTTTTTTCTTCCCTCGGAAATTCGTTCTTTTTACTGCCTTTCCTCAAACTGCCCTTTACTGCCCAGCCCCCTGTTTACCTCCCAACCTCCTTTTACTTCCTCCATAACCCCCTCCCTCTCCCCCCAGGAGGCGGAGGGGGAGGTGGCGTGGCATTCCCCGGCTTCGGCAGCAGCTGTGGCGCGGGGGGTTCAGCTGCGGCAGCTGCGGGAGTCTACCTCAAAACCCCTGCCCCCTACACTATGAACGGGCTGGGGCTGGGGGTCGGGATGGGGGTCGACAGCCTGCACCCCGGCATGGGGTACCCGCCCCCGTCTGACTATTTATACAGTGAGTATAAATATTCCTACAGGTGTGAGTATTCGCTGCTTTTGTTATATAGTATTTAATTATCGTCTTTTTGTCGTGTGTGATTGCATTTTTGTAATGTAATGACCTTTTTTTGTAATGAAATGACTGTTTTTTGTAATGTAATGATTGTCTTTTTGTAACGTATGGACTGTTTTTGTAATGTAATGACTGTGTTTTGTTATGTAATGACGGTTTTTTGTTATGTAATGACTCTTTTTTTGTAATGTAATGACTCTTTTTTGTAATGTAATGACTTTTTTATAATTTTATGACTTTTTTGTAATGTAATGACTCTTTTTTGTAATGTAATGACTGTCTTTTTGTAATGTAATAACTGGTAGTAGGTACCTTTCGGTGTTTTTTTTTTGGGCAAGTTCGTAAATTCGACCAACTGGACCGATTATCTTGCCTCAATTGGTGCTCTGTTGTGCACAAAGTAATTTCTTATGTCTGCTTTATCATTTTTTTTTGTTCATGTTATTCGCTTTTAAAACTTTTGAATAGAATGCACCGCAATGTTTTTTGCGCGACTCGTGTTAATTTTCTGTCTACCTCGTGTAAATTTTCTGTCTTCCTCGTGTATAAAGTTGTGAATGACTTGCAACAGTAATATCTGTTTTCCATGCTTGCTCATTTGTTTGAGTGTTCACAGCTGCCACATGTTGGCCGTGCATCTCACGAGTTCCACAATAGCGCACATTGTTTGCGAAGTCAGATTCCTTGAGGAACTAGTTCAAGCGCGTGAAGGAGTGACAATTACTCCTTCACTTCGTGGTCTCTTACCGTTGTAGCCAATTAAAAACATTGTTCATGCTTTTGCTTCTTCGGAGAAAGTATTCGTTGCATTGATAACTACATGCCAGGAAATTGTTTTAGGTTAGGCATGGAACGCCGCCTACGACAGACAATCTCCAGTAAAATCTACTACCCAATAAGAACGAGTTTTCACAATTCGTATTGCAGAGTTAACGTGATGATAAACTATACAGATAAACCGTGGTATTTAAAAAGCTTTATTTTTGTCCTATCTTTTGAAATCTTTGAAACAGATTAGTCATCAATACCCAGATTCAGAATTGTCTCAGAAAGGAAACTGAGGTGCGGGAATACTTGTTATATTTACAAATTACGTATTTGAGAACCGGTTGAAGCACGAAAGTACGGGTTTTTTAGCATGAAGTATGGAAACTTATTACATAAACCTCAAGTTTTGGAATACTAAATACCTCTTTAAAGAACAAAGTATGAATTATTCATAGAAGTTTTATAATCTTTATTACTAAACAACTTGAAGAGTAGAAAGATAGCTGTGAAAAGCATATCTCCAAAATGTTAAAGCATAAAATGTAAGACATCCCACTGGTTATTAAAAAAACCCTCGTTACCTTAAAAAGGTTCGTAGTTGTTATACTTTATCTAAGAGGTAATTTTACAGCTATGCCAGGGGTAAAGAAAAACAGATAACAAGAGAAAGTACACATTTTGGTGGGCGTTCTGAATTGGGAAAACTTTAAAAAATCGCCTGATACATAAATGAACTTTATTGCGTCAAAAAAGAATATGCCCAAAGTTCGCGCTATTAGCTACTATAGACTCCCCGATATCGCACAAATTGCCACCAATGTTCATGAATAACATGTCGGGGAAAATACAAAAGATCGTGCGTCGAGTACTTCTCAGCCCCAGCCCTTTAACTCGAGTGCTGTTGAGCAAACCGGAAATGCATTATCGTATTTACGAATGTATCTGATAGGAAATAGAGCACGAACTCCCATTAGGAATTGTCTCGGCTTGTCTTGATTAGAGTATTTCATGCAAAATGACGAGCATTGCCTGCGTGCCGCTAAAATGAACCCGCCAGCGTGCCGCTAAAATGAACCCGCCAGCGTGCCGCTAAAATGAACCCGCCAGCGTGCCGCTAAAATGAACCCGCCAGCGTGCCGCTAAAATGAACCCGCCAGCGTGCCGCTAAAATGAACCCGCCAGCGTGCCGCTAAAATGAACTCGCCAGCGTGCCGCTAAAATGAACCCGCCAGCGTGCCGCTAAAATGAACCCGCCAGCGTGCCGCTAAAATGAACCCGCCAGCGTGCCGCTAAAATGAACCCGCCAGCGTGCCGCTAAAATGAACCCGCCAGCGTGCCGCTAAAATGAACCCGCCAGCGTGCCGCTAAAATGAACCCGCCAGCGTGCCGCTAAAATGAACCCGCCAGCGTGCCGCTAAAATGAACCCGCCAGCGTGCCGCTAAAATGAACCCGCCAGCGTGCCGCTAAAATCAACCTGCCTGCCTGCCTGCCTGCCTGCGTGCCGCTAAAATCGACCTGCCAACCTGCCTGCCTGCGTGCCGCCAAAATCGACCTGCCAACCTGCCTGCCTGCGTGCCGCCAAAATCGACCTGCCAACCTGCCTGCCTGCGTGCCGCCAAAATCAACCTGCCTGCCTGCGTGCCGCTAAAATCAACCTGCCTGCCAACCTGCCTGCCTGCGTGCTGCCAAAATCGACCTGCCAACCTGCCTGCCTGCGTGCCGCCAAAATCGACCTGCCAACCTGCCTGCTTGCGTGCCGCCAAAATCGACCTGCCAACCTGCCTGCCTGCGTGCCGCCAAAATCGACCTGCCTGCCTGCGTGCCGCCAAAATCGACCTGCCTGCCTGCGTGCCGCCAAAATCGACCTGCCTGCCTGCGTGCCGCCAAAATCAACCTGCCTGCCTGCGTCCCGCTAAAAACTCGTGTGCGGGCGGCGCTGGACGCGAAGAGACGCACGTCAGTTGCGCTGCGGCACGTCGAGGCGCCGAGATGAGCCCGCGACGCGTGCCGGGCAACTTTAGCGCCGCTCGACACGTGGCCTTCGATTGCCAATTAGCCAAACCGTGTAAGAATTGATTCCCGGCCCTCGTTGTTCCAAATACTGAGCAGTCGAGCTTCCTGTGCTCGTTTGCAGCTCCTTTTAGCGCTAGGGTAACTGAAAACAATTGGTTGCTTGCCCACTGAATATTGCTTAGTTGCCCGATGTATCAGGCGAGTGTGAATGTGTAAGGAACCCACCTGCAGTGAGCAATCAGCCTGCGTAGAAGGTTGATTGCTCACTGCAGGTGGGTTCCTTCAGGACGGTAGGTTGCCTGCCCACCGAAATTCTAGTTTGTTTTTAATGCTCTTACGCCTTTACCAAGTTTCGAATAAGTTCTTGGGGGTCAAGAAAGAAATGCATATCTGTGCTAATATGTCGTTTTCATTCAAGTATTATCCACCATCTATGTAACTCTCACATGTAGGAGAGAAGTGGGGGTGACTTTCAGCTGTCTCTAAGCCTGAAAATGTCGAAGCATTTCGCACATCTCAGCTCGGTTTTATCAAAATTTTTCTATTTCTCAACTCAAATACCAATTTTAACTCTTGCGTGTAACTGAGCGAGCACCGCTATGATTTAGGTCGGTAAAATTCGATAGGCAGCAGCATGAGGTTTTTTACGTGATCGCATAAGATGTTCAGATCAATCAGTTAAGCTGCATCATAGTTAGTAAAAATTATAGTTTCCGAAGAACACGAACATGATTTCTGCCAAAATATGTCTCCGATGATTTTGGGAAGCTAACTTTCGAGGAATTATTTTAGAGCATCTTTTTGTGCTTAAAAAACTCAAGACTATTTCTACCATAATCTTGACGCTCGCCACGAAATTTCGAGACGTTCGCATCAACTGACTAATAAATAATTGCAGACCTTCATTCGTGCTCAGCCGTAGTGAAAACTTATCATACATCTTTTGAGCGGCGAGTTGAAGAGGGATTACTGAACGTTTCATGTCATTCACAAGTAACTTTGTTTCATCTTCTCTATCCTTCAAAAATTTCTTTCGCGCTTTCATCTGTGGAAGGAAACAGAAAGGTTTCAGTTTTTTAAGCTAAGATCCTTGAAAAGTTTGAAGAGTTGAGGTTCGAGTGAATTATAGGGCACTTGAAACGTAACAGGCAACCCGAGAAGCCCCAGCGCCCTCCATTGGGACTATTAGGCAGCTTAGCGAAAGGGGAACTCCCTCTGTTTGCAAGGGCCCCAGTGTTAACATTCCGTGAACAATTTAATGGCTAAACTCCGAATACGAGTATTTTTTTCCAACGATGCTTATGAAATGTTTCGCAGAAGTGCCGTGGAGTATTGTTACAAATAAATTTTCATTGAATAGGAAAGGCGTAAATCATTCGTTATAAAAACGAAGTTTATCAGAGAATTAAAATACACCATGATTCGCTTATTTACCACTAATTGCCTTATAACGAAAAACTGACGTCACTATTACATGCAGTCATCAAAATGAGCTTTGAAATTGAACGAAATTCCTGTGAGACAAAAGTTGCTCTAAAATTTCACATGAGTAGTTCAAATTTTTTTAGGCCAAATCTTTCAGAAGCGAAATACACAGTACAATTCTGCAACACTTTCGCTGTGAATTTTCATCTAAGTGCATGTTCACTTTCCTTTACGTGCTATTTTCTACACAAAATTTAATTATTCGGCATTGATTATTCACCTCTGTATAATTTATTATTCACTTCTCATCACTTCTATTCGCATTACTTTCATCTCCCATCGCCAAATATTTATTTGACATAGTTTTTAAGATGTTAATTTAAATAAATGAAGCAATTTAAACAAACCCCCTCAGGGGGATACAACTATTATATCTATGGCAATTAGCACTCCCAGGGGGAACATGTGGGGTCCGGAGCTGAAAGTTGTGTAGGCCTCCTTTTTGTTGAAAAAAATGTTTTTTGTTTTGTTAGAGACCATCTTTTTTGGTTCACTGCTGTCGCATTTTTCAGCACCTCTGACTTCCTTCTTCAACTTTTATCTTGTTTATAACCTTCGTTCTTATCTTACAGTTTCTATGCGCACGTGATCCTTTGCCGGAACACCCCTTGTGCATAGATTCCATGTTTCCGTAACTCCATACTAAATGGTGCTTTCATCCTTCTTCTTTGAACATCTTTGTGGTAAGGGAGGCTAAAACTAATTTATAATTAACCAATAGACTTTAAACGAACAGCTTTCGAATATTTTAGACTATTTATTAGGTTCCACTGCACATTTGCCGCAAGACGTGTTCAAAAATTCAATCCGTTGCAAAACAATCCGTACATCGTTTTCCGTAACTCAATTCTAGAAAATTTATCAGCTCACCCACTACCATTGTCAAATTAATATCGCAGTATACTCCTTTCTTTGCCACCACATTATAATATCGCAGTATACTCCTTAAATTTCTTTGCCACTACATTAATATCGCAGTATGCTTCTTTCATTGCCACCACATTAATATCGCAGTATGCTTCTTTCTTTGCCACCACATTATAATATCGCAGTATACTCCTTTCTTTGCCACCACATAATATCGCAGTATGCTTCTTTCATTGCCACCACATTAATATCGCAGAATGCTTCTTCCATTGCCACCACATTAATATCGCAGTATGCTTCTTTCATTGCCACCCCATTAATATCGCAGTATGCTTCTTTCATTGCCACCACATTAATATCGCAGTATGCTTCTTTCATTGCCACCACATTAATATCGCAGTATGCTTCTTTCTTTGCCACCACATTAATATCGCAGTATGCTTCTTTCATTGCCACCACATTAATATCGCAGTATGCTTCTTTCTTTGCCACCAAATGAATATCGCAGTATGCTTCTTTCATTGCCACCCCATTAATATCGCAGTATGCTTCTTTCATTGCCACCACATTAATATCGCAGTATGCTTCTTTCATTGCCACCACATTAATATCGCAGTATGCTTCTTTCATTGCCACCCCATTAATATCGCAGTATGCTTCTTTCATTGCCACCACATTATCGCAGTATGCTTCTTTTATTGCCACCACATTAATATCGCAGTATGCTTCTTTCATTGCCACCACATTAATATCGCAGTATGCTTCTTTCTTTGCCACCAAATGAATATCGCAGTATGCTTCTTTCTTTGCCACCACATTAATATCGCAGTATGCTTCTTTCATTGCCACCACATTAATATCGCAGTATGCTTCTTTCTTTGCCACCCCATTAATATCGCAGTATGCTTCTTTCTTTGCCACCACATTAATATCGCAGTATGCTTCTTTCATTGCCACCACATTAATATCGCAGTATGCTTCTTTCATTGCCACCACATTAATATCGCAGTATGCTTCTTTCTTTGCCACCAAATGAATATCGCAGTATGCTTCTTTCTTTACCACCACATTCATATCGCAGTATGCTTCTTTCTTTGCCACCACATTAATATCGCAGTATGCTTCTTTCATTGCCACCACATTAATATCGCAGTATGCTTCTTTCTTTGCCACCACATTAATATCGCAGTATGCTTCTTTCTTTGCCACCAAATGAATATCGCAGTATGCTTCTTTCTTTGCCACCACATTAATATCGCAGTATGCTTCTCTCATTGCCACCAAATGAATATCGCAGTATACTCCTTTCTTTGCCACCACATAATATCGCAGTATGCTTCTTTCATTGCCACCACATTAATATCGCAGTATGCTTATTTCTTTGCCACCAAATGAATATCGCAGTATGCTTCTTTCATTGCCACCCCATTAATACCGCAGTATGCTTCTTTCATTGCCACCCCATTAATACCGCAGTATGCTTCTTTCATTGCCACCACATTAATATCGCAGTATGCTTCTTTCATTGCCACCACATTAATATCGCAGTATGCTTCTTTCATTGCCACCCCATTAATATCGCAGTATGCTTCTTTCATTGCCACCCCATTAATATCGCAGTATGCTTCTTTCATTGCCACCACATTAATATCGCAGTATGCTTCTTTCATTGCCACCACATTAATATCGCAGTATGCTTCTTTCATTGCCACCACATTAATATCGCAGTATGCTTCTTTCATTGCCACCACAATAATATCGCAGTATGCTTCTTTCTTTGCCACCACATTAATATCGCAGTATGCTTCTTTCATTGCCACCCCATTAATATCGCAGTATGCTTCTTTCATTGCCACCCCATTAATATCGCAGTATGCTTCTTTCTTTGCCACCACATTAATATCGCAGTATGCTTCTTTCTTTGCCACCCCATTAATATCGCAGTATGCTTCTTTCTTTGCCACCACATAATATCGCAGTATGCTTCTTTCTTTGCCACCACATTAATATCGCAGTATGCTTCTTTCTTTGCCACCACATTAATATCGCAGTATGCTTCTTTCTTTGCCACCACATAATATCGCAGTATGCTTCTTTCTTTGCCACCACATAATATCGCAGTATGCTTCTTTCATTGCCACCTTTATCTTGTTTCGTTCGTCAATATTGCGTGTCTAGCGGCCAAATAAAACTCCTCACTTTCTCACGCTCATAAATTTTGCTGTACACATTGCGATAAAATGTCATCTCTTGTCCACAACAGTTCGGAGTTCCAGGTTTCCTTTTCAGTTTTCCTTTTGCTTTAATTTCTTTGTAATTCTCTCATAATCTCTTCATGAATTTGAAGCACCTTGCAGGAGTTTGCATGCTATAAAAATTCACTCATATGATAATAAAGCTCGCTCCACTTCTGTTGAGATCGTGTAATCTTCCTGTGAGAAAATTGACTTGTCTCATCATGTTAGAAAACGAGATAAAAAATTTGTTCAGTCTCAACAATCGTTTTCGTATGCACCTTCCGTCTCGCTTTGCTCAATTGAATCCATTCCTCCTCAGGGGATACAACTATAGTATCAATGGAAATGAACGCTCCCTGGGTGAATATGTGAGGTCTTGATTTCAAGGTTAAGTTGGCCATCTTTTCGTTAAAATAGGTTGTTTATTTTGTGACCGACTATCGTTTTTTGCTTCACTGCTGTTTTTCTCAATTCACAACTTTATCCTTCAACTTTTTTCTCTTTCCATGAACTTCTTTCTCAGCTTACTGTTTCTGTGCATTTTGTGCATAGATTTCGCTTTCCATGAAATTAATACTAAATGGTATTTTCCTCCTTACTCTCTTTGGAACGCCTTTGTTACAGTTAGAGAGGCTTAAACTAACCTATCCAATCTAATTGAACTCGTTATCAATTAGTTGCCTCATGCCCAATCTTTAATCCGTAATGAAAGCGTGTAGTGAAAATTGAAGCTTTTCTCAAAAACGGTACGGCGTTCGCAGTACCCATAAGCCAGTTGATACTCCAGAAGTTATTGCAATGTATCGAACTACCAAACAGATTTTGCAGCCGTAAATTTGGTAACTAGCTAGACGTTTATATTAAAGTGAAGAAAGTTGGTTTCCCTTTATTTTTTGCTCTTGAGGGAGATAGTAGCCTTGTCAATGACATCCTTGTGACGATTTCTTTAACGTTCATTTTCGTTCAATTTTCATTACCAAGTCATCGTTTTGCAGTGTTATCACTTAGGGTATGGTTTTTGATCGAACGATGTATTGAAATGTAAATCAAGAATTTTATTTCATATATGTAATAGAATTCTATATATTACTTCAAACCTCCTGCTAGATACCCAGATAAAATTACTCATTCATACTCTCCTCATTCTATCGCCACACTTTATCCTTCATGCTAGAGACCACACATTTCGCTACCGTTTTATTATTTTGTTCTTAGGCTCCTTGAACACCAGCTCCATCATTCTCGCAAATTCTGCTATGCTGTCAAACTTCACAGCCAAGACTTGTTCCACTGAACTTTCGTAGACTTCTGTCCTCAGTAGTACACTCGTTTCTGGTTGCTCTCTCAACCCTCACTCTGCGTACTTGAAGCTCCCTCAGATTCCTACCCTCGCTCCACACAACTCGCAGCGGCGAGGCACTTGCGGACTGAGCTCGATCAGACTTTTGTGCCAAGGCTGCGCGATTTCTTTGACTCGCTCAGCAAGTCTCGCCAAGTGAGGATGATGGAGGGGGAGCACATGCTCTCTAAGAGCGCTTCTTTCAAATAGGTTTTGTGGAGGCGATCGTCGACGAGCAAAAAGAATCCCACAAAGACCACTTCAATGGGAGCCCTTGGCTGACAGAATTTTTGATCGCTTCCTACCGCAGCTTTCTCGATTTTTCCTGGAGTTTTGCGTTTGGCGATCGAGGGAGGTTTATTTTCCAGTTTCTGTAAGAAAGCCTTTCATCGAACTCTGAAAGTTATTGAGACCATTTTTATTGATGTACTTGAGGGAGCTATTCACGTTCGCAGAGTTTCAAGAAATTGTAAATTCAATCCAATGCCCAGAATTTCTTTCTACCATGCAACCTATGAAAACTTTCAGTTGCAGCATGTTACAGCGCACACATTTGAGTTTAAAATTGTTATTCGAAAGGTTTTTTTTGTAGCTTTCAGGAATGGATTTCATATTAATATTTCTTATTTATGTAAAATCGTTTTAGTCATATAACTCTGAGAAATTTTGCAACTTCAACAAAGCAGTGATATATTTTATGAAGTACTCAGATCTCTATAGTACGTTGTTTCTGGTGCTGTTATTATGTAATTAATTTAAATCACAATTGCGACACCATTTTATTTCAGCATTTTTGAAAGAAAGAAATGCTAGGTTAGATGATGTTGAAGCCAAGGTCACGACACGTGCAATTCCACTACATTAAATTCGAGGCACTTTTGATCAATTATTGAAGTGCTTTAAATGTATTCGTAGCAGACCAGCTTCTAAAAAAGTTACTTGTTTCTGGAAAGTATCGTTACGAATGATTTGGCTCCTAAGATGTGTACTTAATTGTAACCAGACTCAAACGTGAGTAAAATTATTCAATACTGTTCGGTTACATAACCTAGCCTTTCAGGGGGGATTTAACTACTCTATCGATGGGAATTATAATTCCAGAGGGGTAGATGTGAGGTCCCGACCTGAAGGTTAGGGATAGGGAGAGCTCTCTTTGTTGGAATAGAACAGTCTTTAGCTGTATAACGGACTTTTTTTGGCTTACTGAAATCTTTTCCTTTTGAACACCAGTTAAGTTCTTTTCCAACTTATATCATGATTTATAAAAATCTTTCAACCTTACTACTTCTATCCGTAGTAAAAGGTACCTCCCTCCTCCCTCTCAGAAGAACACATTTGTTGTGGTTAGAAGGACTTAAACCTATTCATTTAATCTAATGTTGTTTTTTGAACAAAATAGTTGTCTTTGCGAACTGAATTTTGTGTGCTTTGTTAAAGAACGGATGGAAGTCGTTGAGGTAAAATTTATAAATTTTACGAGCAGTCTCCTATATTTTCTCGCTTCTCACTCGTCTGAAAACACGCGACAACACACGCGTGCAAACAGTGCACATTCGTAGAGCGAAAAAAGTTTTTTATTCTTTGACGAAATAAACATGTGCGATATTTTACAATACCGTTAATAATTTATTCTCGTCTGTCATCCATTAGAGGGTGTCGATTCTAATTCGTTATGCAAGGCTCTAGCATTCAAAAAGCGCCTGCAAATCCTGACGTAAATGAGCTCATCATTCCTTAATGAAGGCGGGCATGTCAACGAATGGCAAGCGTTTAACAAGAGCAAAGCCCGCAGCTGAAACCTCCACAAGCTTTTCGCTAAGAGGATGACGGCAATTAGTGCAGAGAGAGACGGCGCTGGCGCCCATCAATTAATATACGAACGCTCGGTGTCATGACCGTCAATTTAAACTCGCACAGATTGCGTGAATGATAAAGATATGTTTCTTATTCATGTCATGAACGGACGGTAATATCTAACGCTTCGTATCCGCATTAAACTTTGTGGGGATAGATTTCTGTTAGACGTGGTATGAAGGCGTGAGTTCGGCTTTACCAATGGAGCCTGTCGGTAAAATATACGGCGAATTTAGAGATCTGTTCATGTCACCGCAGACCCGATGTATGAACGGTACAGGGCACACGAAATGTCGCTTTTGATGAAGACATATTTCACTAGTGCATGGCATCCTGCTTCTAGGATGAGTGGCTATTCATGCAGGATTTAGAATCCTTCACGCGAATGATAGAAATATTTCCTTCTCGTTTTTTCGCTCCGATTACTTGCCATTTTTTTGTGTTAAATTAAGAGGTGTTTGTTTTCTCGCTGCCGATTGATGGTTTCTCTTGTAAATTCGTTGGCGTAGATTTCTGCTAATGAGGCGGAAATTTAAAGGGTTTCAGATTCTGCATGAAACGCAGTCGAGCGCTGGTGAGAGGACTGAGTACATGCAAGAGTTGCATTTTAATGGCGAGGGTTGACTGTGCAACATACTTCTGCTCTCTGACTCATAATGCGCTACGAATGGAACTTGTAGTGAGTTTCTGCGAGTTTGTTTATTCATTCATGTGAATGGCATACTATGATCTCGAGTATAGTTTCAGAGAATTCATCAGGGTAATATTTTAGGTCTTAAAAAAGTAATTGGTTGACGTGGTATTTAATGAAACCGGACTTCCATGGTAAACGAGTAACGCGAAAATGTAGACGCTGCATGACCATGTTCAGCCCCTGCATCATGGCAGTGTGCTAGCGTTTGAAGTTTAGAGAGAGGGTCGATGAGTTGGGAGAGAGCGGCGTAAGTGAATTTAATTGGAATGATTTGTGGAAACTCGTTGTAAAATCATGTTCTAATTTTGCAAAAAACTGGTTTTATTTTGGTGAAAGGAAACTGGTCAACGAAAACAAAAAGCTTACTTACACGCATATGCTGCACGGGAAAATATTGGTTACTGTTACCGCGGTAATGTTCATCGGTCGAGCTCTGTCGCGCTAAAATGTAAACTTCCTGCTGGCTCCCTATATCGTTAATTTGTGTATATTATTCGTCGCAAATGTCAGAAGCAAAAATGTTTTTGCCTTGTGATTGCTTCGCGAGGTTCGATTTCAAGCTTTTCTTATTAATTATTGCTCAAGTTGTAAATTTGTTACTTATTCGCCGCCAATTCCTAAGCGATGAAGAATTAGTTAGTAAATTTGACCGCAGTTCTAAATTATTCAGAGGGATAAAGGCAGTATACTTGTGTCATTCAGTATATAAACTATAGATGGCCACACAATATTAAAAAAACGCTTCCAAAGGTTCGACCGGAAATCAGGCATGTGCATGAAAGAATGTCATTCTATCAAAACACCTTAGCAAAGAAAACACCTAACTCTTCGCGAAAACACCTAACTCTTCGCGAAAACTTCTCATTCACATATCACGCGCCTGCCAAACTCGCTTGGCAAAATGAAAACCGTATCAACTCTTAAAAGGAATTCTTCTCTTCTTCGTAAAGTCAAACCCGAGAGAATTTCGATGGAGTCCGTGAAACCTCAGACTCCCTCGAGGAAGTTTGACTTTGACACTGCGCGTCGCTTCGATTTGCTGCTACATCCCATCTGCCAATATTTGAAGAAGTTTTTTATGGACTCACCAGCCATCAGATGGAGCGAATAGCTGCAGACGACGAGCTTGGATAACGTTGGTCTCATAATATTCGACGCTGACAAAAAAATCCGGACTTCGATGTAAAGAAGCATTTTTATTGGGTCTCCTTTCCTTGGAAATTGCACTTGATCTTTGCTATATATGTGTCGCTTATCTTTGAGGAAAACGCACGTTGTGGCGTCCGAACTTCTATTACGCTTCAATCTATCCTTGCACGTACGTTGTTTTAAATTTACGAAAAAACAACCATTGATATTTTAACTTAAGTTATATTTAAAATTTGTATTGCATCAAAAAACTCTGTATTCTTCAGGCATGAGTAGTTAGTCCTGTACAATGTGCGTACATTCGTTTTTCTTTTTCGTGCTCTTTCTGTTTTTCATTATGCAATTTTCATTTCGCCCGATCGTTCTAATAATTCTGTAATGCAAGAATGCACCCATGGCATGTTACTTTTACTAATCCTTCTGAACCGCACGTTACAAAATGATTGGCCAGTTCATCCGTTTTAGCATCTAAACGTTAAATATTACACTTCAGCCTTTCGAAATCATGTATTTTTCCTCTTTTTTTTTGTAGCAAATATCTTGATATCCAAGTACTTGTGTATAACTAGCTGATTAATAGGGGCTAAAGCATATAAAGTAAATAAGTAAAGAGTTTCTTCGACATGGTAAAGCAAAATGATTCCACGCATCGTTGTACAAGGCGTGATGCAAAAGCGTCAGATCGAAGTGCACACTTGATTAATTGAGAATAGACGGCACTCTTCTTCCTAGATGCCACTTGATCCTGACTCGAATGAAAGTTATTAAAGCACATTGGAGCTATGTTTCATCAGTTCTTACTCTATGTACAGTATTTATTACTTTACGTCACTTAAGACGTAGCCAAGAGTAGAAATAAAAGTTCTCATGCCCCACATTAATTTATCTTTTATTAAAAACTTGTGACTAGAACCAAATTTCGGATATTACGACTAGATAGAGAGAATATTGATAATGATTTTTTATAAATTAAACAACTTATGCCGAGCTGTCGGTAGTTTCTGGTTTCCACCATTGTTGCTGGTATTTCTTAATCTTCATAGGAAAGTTTACACCTTCTTAACACAACGCACAGCCATGGACAACTGCAGAGTAAGACAACGGAATGTATAGGAGATAGATACCCGGCTGACGCAGTAGTGACTAACTTTTGACACTTGTTTCCGAAAGTGGCTGCAAAACTGCAAAAATTATTCTCTTACTTCGTATTAAATCTGTGAATATTTCATACAATTTCTCAATAATACGCTTTTCGTCGGTCCACTCCGTATGCACATCTTAGCAAGTGTTCTGCCTATATTCTATTCACAAGCATTATATTTCGGAATTCTAACACTAAAAAGCTGTTTGCTTTTCTCATACTATCATTAATCTATCTTCTTTAGTGTAACAGGCTATACAAATATAAATTCTAACGTGACAGCATATTGGGAATTCTCATCAATGAAGTTATTGCGAAGTATTGACATTTTGAGTCTATTTATAATAAAAATCGCCGACTTACTATGATATCCACACATCTGTATGCTTGTTTAATTCTTGGTTGCTTACATGCTTGTTTCAGTTTCTGTTCGTTGCCGCCCACACTGCTTTCAGAAATAACATCTGACAAAATTTAACTTCCTATTTTCATTAATAGCATTGGAAAAAATTCAACCTTCTCAAATATTCTAAACAATTCCAGTCCTTCACTAACCTGCACAGCAATTCACGTACTTCATGGTCACACTAATCATAGCAATCCACCAAGCTGTACCTAGATGCGCTCTGTCGCAAATCTCCAATTTACAGGAAATACGCCCTCTTCAGAAAGTGTTTAGTGTGAATGGTTTTCATTGATATTGAATTACTTTGCTTGCGTGAGAAGGATGACTTTCGATTAATTTGAGGGCTAAAAATTCTGTTTCATGAAAAATCTGACCCAAATGAGTCTTGGGTGCAGTATGGTCTAGAATTTCGATAAAATTAGATTTATAAAGATTATACCATCGCCGTTCGTCCTCAGTGGTTGCCCTGCCCAGTCGTTATTTATTATTCCTGACAAAAAAGACTGCAACACCATGTTTCTACTTTTAGCAACAGAACCCTTTTTGAAACTAGAGAAAATTTTGTTATTTTTATAATTATGGTAAAAGAGTTAGCTATCATTGTGGTCTCCACCGCCGGCAGCGGCGACCCCCGGCCGAAAACAACGCCGAGAGCGCACGACGTACACTAGAGCGCAGCTGGACATCCTCGAGACGCTGTTCGGCAAGACGCGCTACCCGGACATCTTCATGAGGGAGGAGGTCGCTATCAAGATCAACCTGCCTGAGAGCAGAATACAGGTAATATAATCACTTTCCAAAATGTCATTTTATGCTTCAGCGATTTACGCAGGGTGATTAGATTCCCAGCCAAAACGAATACTTACGTTTTTGCTCATTGTTCTTTTTCCAGCCGTTGACTCTTTTAAAACTTTATCTTCAAAACTTGTAACAGACCTGTTTACTCCTATATTTCGAGTTTTATATAAAGGATGGTTTTCTTACGAAACCAATACATGTTTTCAAAATAAAAAAGTTGTTCGCAGAACTGGAAGCAAAAAAGTTGTTCAAGTATAGTATTACTGAGCAAAGTGAATGCGCAAGCTATTCTTCATAATCAGTGTGGTAACGCTTTACAGAAGCAAAGTGCAAAATTTGTATGAAAATAAAATGCTCAACACTAAACGATTGTTGGGAAACGATTGACATTCGATAAAAATAATCATTACCGCGCGAGCAGCTGGTTTCGTTGATTCTACTTGAACAAACTCTATTCATTGAATGCTTGTTTGAATGCGTGCAATATTTTCTGGTTAATTCATTAAAGCTACAATTAAATTGATAATACCCTAACTTATGTGCGTTTTTCAACAAACCGTGTTCCATGGATCTAAATGAGATGAGGGTTCTTTTATTGATGAGGGTTCTTTAACACTTGGACAGTGACATGAGCCATATTTGGTCACTGAGGGAGTTTTCATCATTCTGCTGACCAACCGGTATTCACAAACTCAATTTTTAAAGTACTTACTCAAAACTTAACGAAAACACGATCCGGTTAAGGTTTGCTATTTTCAACATCGCCTACTAAATCTGACTTTAAACTGCAATTGAATATTAAAATTTAGTTTTACCTGCAACAGCCAATTAAGTGTTATATGGGCACGAGAGCAGCATTGTTGAAGAGTATAATAATTTGATTGATGAGAGGAGGACAATCATTCTGGTGCGCCCTCAAATAGCTCACCGTGTATTCCTCCGTGTGAATCACTCATATTGAAATAAATATCAATTAAAATCCCAAATTTTATCCTTGATATCATTTTTCATACGCTCTAGTTTCATTAGTTGTAAGTAAAATTCCTTAGACATACTTTGTTTAATTGGGTGCAAAAATTTTCAATTCAGGATCCTTCCTTGCTCACCAAGGGAAGCACTATATATACCTTTGTACTCCTAGACTTGAATATACCAATGCAAAATGTTTCAAATTCGTGGCAATACCACGGATCACACGTTAGAAATAGGAGAAAAATTATTTACCAAAAAAATGTCTTTAGCTAGGTATCTGTACCTCAGACTCGATCGGCTTTGAATTATCCACTTATACAAACTCGGCATTCGAAGGCGTTTGACTAAATTTCCTGAAGAGCAACAGAACAACTAAATTTCCTATATACGTTGTGGATGTCTGACATTATTCGCTCATTACAAGGAATTAGTTCGCTCTACATACCAAACTTTCTGTATTGCAGTTTTTAATGAGTGATTTTCGTTGCGTATGGAAGTCCTAGATGTCTTGAATGAATTTTTCTTTCGTGGGTGGATTATACAGCTAGCTTTCCGTATTTTGTTTGTGAGAATTGCATGGATGTAAAAATAATTGTTTGAGTCTAGTAAATATCTAACTCTGGAAGTTCACGGGAAATTTCCCTTTAGAAGAATATTACCTGCGAAGATATTTTTACTTTATAAAATTATAGGTAATTTTGAGAGAGAAAAAATTTTACACATAGGGCGCAAAGTTGCTGCCTTTAATTGAAAATGAGACGCATTTTCTGCTTGAAGCACAATTTATGAAAACTATCAGTCATTATATCCATTTTATAGTTTAAATATTTTCTTCGTTGCTTCTAAAATGTGTCGTACTTTTTCCCCAACCTTTTGGTCTACAATTGCAATATCCCTGCCGCGTAGTTCGAAGTCGCTTGAACAACTCAAGATTGCTTGAGCGGTCCCTTACTTTTGCATTTATTTCTTCTACCTCTGAACTTACAGTTAATTTTTTGTTTTCGTAATTCAGTTTTTGCAGTTCAGTTTTCGCAGTTCAGTTTTCGCAGTTCAGTTTTCACAGTTCAGTTTTCACAGTTCAGTTTTCACAGTTCAGTTTTCGCAGTTCAGTTTTCGCAGTTCAGTTTTCGCAGTTCAGTTTTCGCAGTTCAGTTTTCGCAGTTCAGTTTTTGCAGTTTAGTTTTCGCAGTTCAGTTTTCGCAGTTCAGTTTTTGCAGTTCAGTTTTCGCAGTTCAGTTTTCGCAGTTCAGTTTTCGCAGTTCAGTTTTTGCAGTTCAGTTTTTGCAGTTCAGTTTTCGCAGTTCAGTTTTCGCAGTTCAGTTTTCGCAGTTCAGTTTTTGCAGTTCAGTTTTCGCAGTTCAGTTTTCGCAGTTCAGTTTTTGCAGTTCAGTTTTCGCAGTTCAGTTTTTGCAGTTCAGTTTTTGCAGTTCAGTTTTCGCAGTTCAGTTTTCGCAGTTCAGTTTTTGCAGTTCAGTTTTTGCAGTTCAGTTTTCGCAGTTCAGTTTTCGCAGTTCAGTTTTCGCAGTTCAGTTTTTGCAGTTCAGTTTTCGCAGTTCAGTTTTCGCAGTTCAGTTTTCGCAGTTCAGTTTTTGCAGTTCAGTTTTCGCAGTTCAGTTTTTGCAGTTCAGTTTTCGCAGTTCAGTTTTTGCAGTTCAGTTTTCGCAGTTCAGTTTTTGCAGTTCAGTTTTTGCAGTTCAGTTTTCACAGTTCAGTTTTCGCAGTTCAGTTTTTGCAGTTCAGTTTTCGCAGTTCAGTTTTCGCAGTTCAGTTTTCGCAGTTCAGTTTTTGCAGTTCAGTTTTCGCAGTTCAGTTTTCGCAGTTCAGTTTTTGCAGTTCAGTTTTCGCAGTTCAGTTTTTGCAGTTCAGTTTTCGCAGTTCAGTTTTTGCAGTTCAGTTTTCGCAGTTCAGTTTTTGCAGTTCAGTTTTTGCAGTTCAGTTTTTGCAGTTCAGTTTTCGCAGTTCAGTTTTCGCAGTTCAGTTTTCGCAGTTCAGTTTTCACAGTTCAGTTTTCGCAGTTCAGTTTTCGCAGTTCAGTTTTCGCAGTTCAGTTTTCACAGTTCAGTTTTCACAGTTCAGTTTTCACAGTTCAGTTTTCACAGTTCAGTTTTCACAGTTCAGTTTTCACAGTTCAGTTTTCGCAGTTCAGTTTTCGCAGTTCAGTTTTCGCAGTTCAGTTTTCGCAGTTCAGTTTTCGCAGTTCAGTTTTCGCAGTTCAGTTTTCGCAGTTCAGTTTTCGCAGTTCAGTTTTCGCAGTTCAGTTTTCGCAGTTCAGTTTTCGCAGTTCAGTTTTCGCAGTTCAGTTTTCGCAGTTCAGTTTTCGCAGTTCAGTTTTCGCAGTTCAGTTTTCGCAGTTCAGTTTTTTTAAAAGTTTCCTTTCTCCTCTTCTTGCACTTCATTGCCCCCGTTCACCCCTCCGTCGGCTAGGCGCCATTTTGTAGTGGTCGTCGATCTCCTGACCTCGCGTGCCACTTGCAAGACTGCGTTGCCTGCCGGCCTGCACACTCCTCCGCCTGCCCCCTTACCCACTCCACCTGCCTCCTGGCGCCTTCCCACTGCTCCACCTGCTCCCTAGCGCCCTCCCACTCCTCCACCTGCCTCCTAGCGCCTTACCACTCCTCCACCTGCCTCCTAGCGCTTTACCACTCCTCCACCTGCCTCCTAGCGCCTTACCACTTCTCCACCTGCCCCCTAGCGCCTTACCACTCCTCCACCTGCCTCCTAGCGCGTTACCACTCCTCCACCTGCCTCCTAGCGCGTTACCACTCCTCCACCTGCCTCCTAGCGCGTTACCACTCCTCCACCTGCCTCCTAGCGCGTTACCACTCCTCCACCTGCCTCCTAGCGCCTTACCACTCCTCCACCTGCCTCCTAGCGCCTTACCACTCCTCCACCTGCCTCCTAGCGCCTTACCACTCCTCCACCTGCCTCCTAGCGCCTTACCACTCTTCCACCTGCCTCCTAGCGCCTTACCACTCTTCCACCTGCCTCCTAGCGCCTTCCCACTCCTCCACCTGCCTCCTAGCGCCTTCCCACTCCTCCACCTGCCTCCTAGCGCCTTCCCACTTCTCCACCTGCCCCCTAGCGCCTTCCCACTCCTCCACTTGCATCCTATCACACTTCTACTACTCCACCTGCCTCCTATCACACTCCTACTACACCACCTGCCTCCTAGCACACTCCTACTCCTCCACCTGCCTCCTAGCACACCACTATTCCTCCATTTCTCCTAAGTACTTTATCCCCCTTTTTATCCCCCTTACATCCTGCCTTCGCTGCCTCTTTTCCGTTTCATTCTCTTCTCATACATATACTTTGAACGAGTTACTTTTTTTGTAAACAATGTTAAGCGTTTTTCTCAAAACTCTATCTGTAACAGCACAGAGCATGAAGAGGCATTTTCCGGAGAGGGTTACCAAATCAGTGATTTTCATGACAAAGCTGTCACCTTCTTTATTCAGCAGCATTCCAGATTTCAAATATCCAATTCTACATATTTCATTCTCTCTATTGTTGAACACTCAAGTGTAGGGAGTAACTCCTGAATCCTTTTTTACAGTTTGATATACTTTTCGATGTAAAAAAATTGTTGTTTTCTTTTAATTCATGTGACGAATCAAGTTACTTCGAAAATTATTCAGTTTATTATGAGGTATTTAAATATCTTCCAATGTGAGTTGAACTGAAGTCAATTAGCCTTCAGCTCATCTTGGCGGCTTTGCGCTCCTGTGGGACATACGTAAATATTGTCCGTCCTCATCAGTGTGCCTTGGGAACTAGCGCTCCTCGGTGGTAACTCTAACAACTCATCACAGATTCAGCCATACAATTGTACTGCAGCTAGGAGGCTGTTATAGTGGCCCTGATTTCTATTTGAAATATCCTTAACACGTTCCCTGCGTATTGGGCCACATGTGCTCCAACAGGTAAATTGCCCATTTACGTGCCGGTACCCCTCACGGGGATACAACGATTGTATCTATGGGAATTAGCGCTCCCATGGAGGGGAACCATGTGAGGGCCCGAGCTAAAGGTTAGGTAGGCTTCCTTTTTGTTGTAATAAAATAGGTTTTTGTTTTGTTACGGACCATCTTTTTTCGGTTCACTGCTGTCCTGTTCTTCAGCACCTACTACTTTCTTCTTCAGTTTTTTTCTTGTTTCATGAACTTCTTTCCTAGCTCACTGTTTCTGTGCACATTGTGCATAGATTCCGCGTTCCCTCAACTCCATACTAAATGGTGCCTTCCTCTTTCCTCTCTTAGAACATCTTTGTCGTGGTTAAGGGAGGCTAAAACTTTCTTATATAATAATAATAATAATTACGTGCCGGTATAAATGCACGATATTTTACGTTCCACAACATTTTACAAAAAAAATGTTATCATACGAGGCGAAATGTTACCGTGCTAATGTATTTTTCATATTAATAAGGAAGAATTAAAATTTATTCAAGCTGGAAAATCGATTCCCTTGTTCTGCTATTTACAATCTTACCAAACCAACCGTAACAGCCGTGGAAACGCAGGGAACGTGTTAATTTTAATTCTTTACTGTACTATATCTCCGGTTAATGAGGCTGGTGTACTGTGTAACAACCTACCGCACATGTACCTTCATCTTATATTCTTTATTCTCAATTCACTTTTTCGTCACATCGAGATTCTTATCCGGTGTTTTTTTTTTGGCGGCGCGACGAGCTGTGCCAACCGAGACGCCATAATTTTGTGCCTTTGTGGTGTGGCGCCACTTGAACTTAAACTTTACCGAGTCTTTTGTGGTGGTCGCTTATCTGAACGAAAACATTGGTTGAACCTTGAATATAATATCATTTAAATGCTTTCTCAAAAAATACATACCAAATTCGAAAGTAAACCAGAGCATGATTGGTGGCAGAAAGCCTATTAGATAATACAAAGCTCGCTCCTAACTTGCCTTTGTTCTCAATTTTAAGGTTTGGTTCAAGAACCGACGAGCGAAGTGCCGGCAGCAGCAGAAGCAACAGTCGGCCACCGGAGAGAAGACTCCCCGGACCAAGAAGGTGAACAAATCGCCACCTCCCTCAACAAACAACACCTCTACCCCTGCTGCGATCACCAACTCTCTCATCGCGGCCGGCAACACCACCACCAACACCAACCACCATCACCACCACCATCACCACACAGCGTCGAACAACAATACCACGAACAATAGCAACAACAGCAGCAACAGTTCTACATCCCTCACGTCCCCTCTGACCCCGTCGCAAGGAGCCAGGGACGCATCGCCTCCGTCGCCGCCGCCGTCGGTGAGCTCGGGCTCGTCTCTTTCCCTCCCGCCGTCGACGCCCTACAACTCGATCTGGTCCCCAGCGGGCATCCCTCACCAGGCGTCCTCATTACCTGCCATGGGAGACCTGATGGGGGGCGGGGGGCTGGATAGAGGGGGCTACGGAGGGGCCTGCTACCAGGGGTACGGAGCGCACTCCTACTACACCAACATGGACTACCTCGCACCCATGACGCACTCTCAGGTGAATGTGCTTAAGATTTTGTCCATATTGTGTTGTGGTTTCATTTTGTTATGGGCATTTTGATGTTTTTTAACCATCTTATTCACATTGTGGAAGCGTTTTGTTTTCGTTACGGGTATTCTGATGTTATTTAAGCATTCTTATCTTTCAACCTGTGGAGACTAAGGACGCCACGTTATGGTTTTTATAGTTTGTTAGAATGGAACTTCATTTTCCTTTCGTGCATTCTGGTATGAAATGTGGAGTGCTTTGTGATTGTGCTGGCAGATTGGTTCACAGACCGTGGTAGTAATTCCAATTTGTACCTTTCCCATTTTATTGTATGTACCTCTGAAACAAGTGCGTGATGGAAGATTGAAAATTGATCGCCTAGGTTATAATATATTAATGATGATTCAATTGGAACATTAGTTCCACACTTGAGCTCGCTAGCATTAAAAATCAAATCAAATGCAAAAATATGTTATGATAATTCATGAGCAATAAGTAAATAAAATACTTTTAATTAGCTGGCATAAGTAATTGCACAATCACAATGTATCCGTCAAAACTATTATCAAGTATAAAGTAACCAGTATTTCATTCTGAGGCGGCAAGTTCTAAACGTTCCAACTACTTGCACAATCACAAATGATAGATTATAAAGAATATGCAGAACATTTGTTCTGGAAAAGTTATTCATTTATTACCGAATACTCGAATTTTGGGAGAATCTAGAATTCAGCCAGTTCGACGTCTTTACAAAGCGCGTTCTATAGCCCTATATAATATATATATATATATACAGCCCTCTGTGCACATGAGCTAAACTTCTAAGCTGCGATGCACAATGTTCACAATTAAAGCCATCAGAGGCTAGATTTCTCATTATTCAATTGGTAGAGAATCTCCACTATTAGAATCTCATTATTTAAGCTGCTCCAAACAAATCTTTTGATTAGGAACTTCGTGAATGTACTCGTAGCAATTTTTGAATGGCTATTTTATCAGTAAGTTTTTAGTTTTAAGAACACGTATTTGAGCAGCCATTATGCACAAAATCATTACTTATGAATTTAATTTTGTTTACGGATTTGTGTGCGAAAAATACGATACCAAAAAATAGCAAATGTAAGACACTTCGCGCAGTGAGCTGCTAAGTAAAAGACCTGCCATCTTTTCTTAGTTTAGTCAATATAAATTATTGACGCTTAAACCCGCATTCCTAAACGATAGAATAGCCCTACAAGTTATTTTATCCAATATGAAATATGGAAAGCTTATATTGTGACGCACGGTAATACACATGAAGTGAACACTGTGTTAGTACACTCTCAGGGAAAATAGAAATTTATCTTCAGTTTTCATTTGAATGACTCTTATAAATGTTGTTGCATTACATCTTAATTCACAAAATAAGCTATTTCATCAAAAAAATTATATTGTTCTATCTAGACATAATCTGAGTCGTGCAAATTTTTTAATTCAATAAACTTCGAACTTTTTTTCAAAATTTGTCTTTTTGGGTGACAGATGAGTTCGGTGAACTCTTTGAACCCGATGAGCTCCGTGCACCACCAGCACCTGAGCTCACACCACCACTCGGCCTCCTCAGGCCTGAGCTCATCTCCGCTTGGCTCATCACTTGGATCCTCACCTCTGAGCTCATCACACCACCTCGTATCCTTAAGTTCATCATCACTCAACAGTGGCGCCTCCGCCCTCAACAACCACGCTCACTCGGCAGCCCTCTCTCACTCCTCGCTCTCCCACACTCCCCTCACTCACCCGGGGCTGAACCAAGGAAGCCCAAGGAGTCCATCTGGCGCTCCAGCCTCCCTCACGCCACTCCCTCAGGACTGCCTCGAGTCCTACTCGGAGGACAAGTCGTCGGCTGCAGCGCCCCCGTCGGCGGCTTGGAAAAACTACCAAGGCTTTCAGAGCTTGTGAAGAAAAGAATCGCCACAACGATAGCCCTGAGATGTGACTTTACCATTGTAATAACGAGATTTTTATATCAGTGAGTGCTGAACATATAGAGTGTAAGTATGAACTTATTCAATTGATGCTGAACTTTCTGTGAAACGAGATAACGGTTTTCTAAGAGCAGAGTAGAACCAGCGCAAAAGTGAAACAACAATTTCATTTTTTATACAGCGATATTGATTACATCGAGAACAGAAAATTCTTCACGTACTGTATTACTGTATAAATGTCCATGCCTCTATCAGTATACGTAAGACTTTGTTGTAATTTTCATGATTTTGCGCTAGACGTTGAACTGCTGCGACGTTGCAGGCATTTATATGTATGTACTGTACAGGTCAGAGCGCCGTAAATACGTCTCCTGATACTGAGTGCAAGACACATCTTCAGAGAGTCAAAAATCAATAAGTTTCTTAATGGTTTCCACAGATATTAAGTGTTTCTTCTATGATACTTTGGTGTAAGATATAAGGTGAAGTTGTGTCATTGAATTCTTAGGAGCGCTCATACATAACTGAAATAAAGCCTTTCTATTGGCTAGCCGAACAAGAGGAGGTGTATTTTCTTTCATAGAAATGACCCTACCTTGTTTCCTCTACCGTGCTCAGTATACGGACCCACTCATCACAATTTGCTCGACTCCGTCGCATGATGCAAATTACGTGGAGATACGCATTGTGAGTGGGATCGAGGTGTCAGATATTCTATCATTTAAATTTTTATAAAAATATGTTATTATGAAAGTTCAACTATTATTGGGTGAATCTGACCCACTTTTATTCAATTTTTATTGAAACTAAAATTTTTAGTCGACGTTTTGATATGAATATTTTTCTCATGGCACAGCAACGTGAAAAATTTAATTGAATTTAAATTTATTTTCCCACTTGGCACATTATAACTAAATCTTTAAAGATAAATACTTTAATTAGTTATGTTGTATGGAAGGTAACTGATGCGTGTGAACATTCCAAGAGCGTAATTGACGTAAATTTTGTGTGATTTAACATTTGCGTACAACTGACGGTCCCATCATACGTTTCCAAAAAGAGTTATGTAGAAAAATGTAATTTCTTTTTATGAAAGTTTCCGAACTTATCATAAGTGCACGATTTTAGAAAAAAATAATGGAGTAATCGAACCCTTCTTCTTAATTCTTATGATGAGTTTAAAATTATACGATTGACAGTGTCTTTGTACAGCTAGATCTTCTTCTGATAAACTTATTTTTTAAATTCGAGATATACTCACAAACTGAAGAAAGCTTCGACTCATAGTTTCAAAAGTTGAAATTGCGTCTGCGCTTCATGTGCTCTCTCGGCACCACAGCGTACTATATGTATATCGCATTGTATCTTCGATACTCGTGCCGAGATCAGCAAATGTATCGATGATGTAGCCAGTCCTCGGTTGCATCAACGCTGCTTGATCGTTGTTAGACGTGCGACTCTTATTTTGCACTCTTTTTCTGTGTCGTTTTCTTACATTTTATTAGATCAGCGTTAACGCCACCTACTCCTGAATAGTTGACACCGTGTGAACTGTCAGGAAAGTATGTCATGGATTTATTTTCATATCGATCGTTGACCGATTTCTGCAGATTTATTTTATTTAAATGTAATGACGATGAACAACCTGTGGAACTCGTTTAGTTTTTAGTTTTCATTTTCATATCAATCAGTGACTGATTTATAGGGACTTATTTCTGTTTAAATGCGAGAGCAATGAACAACTTGTGGCATCCATTTAATTTTTATTTTCTGACTTCGTAAATCTCATAAATACGGCTCGTGTTCTGCAGGAACACTTGGCACACGTTGCCAACCATTTCCAATTCTAATGAACCAGTGTTGAGTAAATAATCTCACTGCTTGTATCCAAGAAATTTATTTTACATTAGTATTCATAAGCTCTCATGTACAGGTATCTGATAATTTATTGTAAATATCTTTCATTATTACGAGATAAGTGCCGTGCATGCAGTTCAGTTTCTCCTCAACTTTAATGCCTGCAATATTAAATGTACCAGAAGCTTTGTTAATTGTACAATCACATCCTAAGGCCCGTTATATAAAGTAAATAGATTACGTAAAGAGATACTGTTCTGTTGAGCTTTGCAGTAAGATAAACCTCTTCACCTATTTCTTTCCGACTGTATCAGAAAGCAAATGAGCCCTCACTCGTATTTAAGGTACGTCGCTGTTAAAGCTTTTTCATGAATGTGTCGTTCAGATTCCATGACAAACGCAGCTTATCGTGAAGAGAGGGGTAGGACGGTTTTGCTTCGTTTGTTTGATGCACAGACTTGGTGCACATCCTTTTAGAAAGTTTCCACTATAACCTAACAATCAGAAAGCGGTCAAAAATTATCAACGACTCCAAACACAAAGCTAATACGGTGTTTTAATTCTGAAGTTGCCTTGATCACTTGTCCCAAGCTCTCTTAGACGGAGCTAAAAAGCGCTTCTCGGGCTGTTTGCTCGGTGGAATGTGGTAAAAATCGCGTCCTTTGGAGTTTGCCCAGTCGACAGAGGTGAAAAGTGCATTAAACCAATAAAGTGGACGTCGTTTGGCGCAAGCCACTTCTCGTTCTATCGCTTTCCCTCTAGTTTCTAGGCGAGTTTTGCGGGTGTAACGTAATCATTCCTACTTTCAAATCATGGATTTGTTTTAGAGCCGCTTCAAATAGCTTAATTTTTTTCGAACTATGTTAGAAAAAGTACACCAGTGTCTTAGAGTATTTCCTCCACCACGGGAGGGAAACAACTATTGTATCAATGAGAATTTGCACCCTAAGGTAAAAAGTGTGAGGTCCCGACCTAATGATTTAGTAGGCCTTCTTTTTGTTGAACTAAATTTTTTTTTTGTTATGTTAACGACCATCTTTTTTTGGTTCACAACTGTCCTGTTTTTCAGCACCTACTACTTTCTTCTTCAACTTTCATCTTGTTTCATGAACTTCTTTCTGAACTTAACACGTTAGTTGCGATGGGTTAAACCGAAGTTCAATATTCAACTTGAATTTAAAGTCAAAAGTGATAAACAAATTTGTAAATATCAAACATTAACTGGGCCTGTTAAATACCACTAATTTAGAAAGGTTGTTAGAATTTTTAAAAACGACCCATCGATGGGTCGTTTCGCAGCAGGAAAAACCTAAGCACGACCCACCGGTGGGTCGTGTCGCAGTCAACGTGTTAATGTTACTATGCACTTTGTGCATAGATTCCGCGTTCCCTCGAGTCAATACTAAATGGTGACTTCCTCCCTTCGATATGACTTTGTTGCAGTTAGGGAGGCTGACACTAACATCTAATAACATCTTTAACAGTATTTCCTTAGAATATGGCATATAGCTCTTCGCGCTGCTCATTCTAGTCCCCTCAGGGGGATACAACTATTGTGTCTATGGGAATTAGCGCTCCCAGGGGAACCATGTGTGGGCCCGAGCTAAAGGTTAGGCAGGCTTCCTTTTTGTTGTAATTAAATAGGTTTTTGTTTTGTTACGGACCATCTTTTTTCGATTCACCGCTGTCCTGTTTTTCAGCACCTACTACTTTCTTCTTCAACTTTTTTCTTGTTTCATGAACTTCTTTCCTAGCTTACTGTGTCTGTGTACCTTGTGCATAGATTCCACGTTCCCTCAACTCCATACTAAATGGTGCCTTCCTCCTTCCTCTCTTAGAACATCTTTGTCGTGCAATTTAAGGGAGGTTAAAACTTTCTTGTATAATAATAATAATAATAATAACAACAATAATAATAAAAATAATAATAATGCTCATTCTAGTGGTGCTCGTCAAAGCTTGCGACCTTTTCATATTAATGCAAGTAAGCTTGCATTCACGCTGTACGAAGTTGTGTACGGGTGAAATTTTATGCTAGCGCAGTTCTCTCCGTACCTCACCAAGAGTGGAATCGTCATTTGCATAGTACGAGTATTTCATCATAAGGCCGGATTCCTGAGCTCATCTTTAGAGGGAAAGGGAATACAAGCTCTGTCACATCTGTGTTCGAACAAAAGAAAAAGAGATTTGGTGTTTCTCAAAGCTAACGTATAGCTTCATAGTTTTAGTATTGGTAACGAGCTTTTTTGCGAACATGTGAGCCAGGTTGATCCCTTTTCATGTTTCTTTCTTTTTGTACCTTGCAAATGTACCTCGCTTTTCACCTCTTGCACTAGTCCTCGATACAGTACATTAGACTTCTTCTGTTATTAATTTATGAGTTAGACATTCCCTATGGTGTTGTTGAAACATTTTAGTATGACACTTGTCAGGATCCTCACTAATACAATCTTCTCTACCTCGTAAGAAAAGATGGGCAACTTGAAAAGTTAATGCATAATGTTGATCTTACGCCATTCTATTTTGTAGATTCACCGCGAGTTATTTTGAAAATAAGTCTTCTATTGTGCTAGGAGGAATGTTCTTCACATATTCAAGGCTTAACGCTTCTCAGGAATATCAAGGATTCCAGAGCTGTACTCACAGAGGTATGCTGATAGTGTCTGTCCTCGACAGAATACCTTGGGAATTGGCCGTCCAATTAGTAGTAATTTTAGCTACTTAGCCCAAACTCAGCGACATTCACTACAGGACTCTACCGCTGGCTTCAATTTTTTGTTAGGAGGCCTCATCTTTCTATCATCTACCTCTCTTTCTTTCCGTGATGGAAGCCGGTGTATCGGGCAGCCAAATTCTCTCAGATGTTTGTTTCTTATTTTTATTCTAACTTCACCTTTTTGTCTCATCGTAATGCTCACGCTTGGTGAGTTGTATTAATCGAGACACCGAAATTATGCGTCTTCGAAGGTGCCACTTGCACATAAAATTCGGCTATTTTTCGACCTTTGACTAGCTGAACTGAGCAGAAACGCAGGTTAATCATCGTATAAATGAAATGAAGTTAATGTTAACAGCTTTTTGAAGCATCCGTTTATATTAAAAAAAGTAAGAGGCCAATCAAGAGCTGAATAATCATGGCAGGTTTTGTCTACTTTTTCTCATGAAGCTGAGAGTGATCTCGATCGGGCAGACAGAGACAATTCGCACTTCATGCTACGGTGCAGAATTGTCAAATGAGGTTTACACGTTAACCTGGAATAAGAAACGTAGGTTTTTATATATTGTTTCGTCCCATTGGAGCTCAAATAATACATACATATTATTTACTGCGTGTGTTACACGGAGCAGCTTTATTGATTTAATTGCTTTTGGGAAATTATGCAGTCCAAGGGCTCATTCTTATCCGTGTTTTTAAACAATTTAAACAATTTATTTACCACAGGAGATACAGAGGTAGAATGTTTCTTAAGTCTAGTACAATGGACAAGTTTGAATATAGCTACCTGTGGGCCCGAATAAGTTCAGCGACTTCTAGGGCATCCTACCATCACGCTATTCTAGGGTGTACAAAAGTTTAACCTAGTTCACTTAACCTAGTTTCGCATTAGACTGATCATTGAGATAATTAACTCGATATTTTACAAGTCGGCTATATTTAACAGTATGTTCGATAAAACGATTCAAGAGCAGAGAGAAGATTGGTTATGGTACACAAGGCAAGTTACATTATGACATTATCATTAGTTACATGTAGGAGGCAAGATTTCGACACGGTGATCTTACACTACTAGTAATCTGATAGGAAGTGAGACTCAAGATGTCTTTTGAATACTTTGTACGAATTACATTCACGGATCTCTGCAGGTATAGAGTTCCAAGTTTTGGTTCCAACGAAGAGAATACTGTGTTGCGACCTGGCCTTTGAATAATAAGGAAGCATGAATTTACTTCTATTTCGGGTTAAATGGTCGTGATGACCAGTTTGCGCAGTCAATAATTGTCTTAGGCTATTGTCGCCATCATTTCTTAATGTTTTGTAAATGAAATTACAGATGGAGATTTTGTAGAGATCCGAAAGTTTAAGTATTTGTAAATTTTTGAAAGAATCATTTGTGTGAGCATTATATTCTAGGTTCTTTACCGCTCTGACAGCCCTTTTCTGCAGAGTAAAAATTTTGTTGGTTTTATTTTTATCAGTTCCGTGCCATGCTTCTATTCCGTATTGCAAGTATGGAGAAATGAGCGTTCGGTAGAGCATTTGTAAAGCTGTTTCAGGCAGAAAATTTTTAACTTTATTTAGGATTCCGATGGATTTTGATAATTTAGAACTAATATGAGTGATGTGCTCTTTGAAGGTCAGATGTTTATCTATTATGATGCCCAGAAACTTACATGAGTTGGTTTCTTCGATTTCACCTTCGCCAATTTTAATGCATGGGAGAGATGCATCTTTCTTGTATGAGAAAGTAATATAATTTGTTTTATCGATATTTAGGCTTATTTTATTAGCTTTGAGCCACGATGAAACCTTGTGAAGTTCAGTATTTATACTCTCCACAATCATAGCAGGATTTTGGTTCGGAAGGACCGCAGAAAGCGTACTGTCATCGGCAAAAAGTATGAATTTGAAGAATGATGTAGATTTTACAATATCATTGATAAAAATCAGAAACAAGAGAGGCCCGAGAACAGATCCTTGTGGAACTCCATGGCTAATTGTCTGTGGGTCTGATTTTGCGTCGTCAATGACAACGTATTGCTTCCGATTTGTTAGGTATGATCTGAACCAATCATGGGCAATCCCTCGAATGCCATAACAGTGTAGTTTCGATAATAGTATTTTATGGTCCACACAATCAAATGCTTTTCGGAAGTCAAGAAATACAGAGAAGACAGGCTTTCCTTCATCTATATTAGAATAGAGGAATTGTAAATGATTTAATATAGCCTGTGTTGTTGATTTTTTAGAGCGAAAACCGTATTGTTTATCGTAAAGAAATGATTTTTGTTCAAAATAAGAGTACACTTTTTTATACACAATCTTTTCGAATACTTTGCTAATAATTGGTAGAATGGAGATAGGTCGATAATTGTTTACACAGGTTTTTTCACCACTTTTAAAGATAGGGGTTACTCTAGCAACTTTGAGGGAGTTCGGAAAAGTGCCTAGTAAGAGAGACTGGTTAATAATATTTGATATCAGTGGGGCTACAATGTCAGCAATAACTTTAAGTACTTTAGTCGGAAACGTTTGTAACCCACTCGATTTATTTTTCATGTTGTTTATGCACGTAATTACATCGGAGGAGTTTGTAGGCGTAAAGAAAAAGGAGTTGGGTTCTCGAATATGATCCATAAATTCCAGGTGATCAGTAGGTTCACTTGGAATACCATCAGCTATTGTTTTCCCTACGTTTACGAAGAAGTTGTTAAAGAGATTAGCAATTTCTTTCTTCTCATGATATTTTACATTATCTTGAACAACATATTCAATTTTCTTTTTATCGGCATTATTCGGTTTACAGCAGGAGTTAAGGAGATGCCAAATCTTTTAACGTCAGTTTTGAATTGAGTAAACTTGAGCGTAAAGTAGTTCTTTTTTGATGTTCTTATCTGGTTTGTTACATAGTTTCTAAATCGGTTATATGTTTCTCTAGATATTCGTCCTTCGCAAAGGAGGGCTAGGTACGCTTGACGTTTCTTTATATTTATCACGATGTCTCTGGTAATCCAGGGCTTATGTTTATTTTTTGGGGTAACTGTACGAGTTACAATTGGGCAACACTGATTGTATGCGGTCATTATAGTTTCAGTCAACTTTACTACTGCTTCATCAATGCTCGTAGTATTATTGTTTTGTTGAGAGATGTGCAATGTAGGCATTGATTCTTCTAGAACGGTGCGCATTTCTTCAAGATTTGATTCGTTTATTTTACGATATGAGTAAGTTTCAGCCCGTGCCTTGGTGCAAGCAATATAGACATTTTTCTTAATAAGAAAAACTGGGAAGTGATCTGATAAGTCAGAAGTAATTATTCCAGCAAGAAAATCACTAGGGTCTGTCATAAAGATATTGTCAAGCAGCGTAGCACACTCTGAGGTTATTCGTGTAGGCTTTGTAATGATCGGAAGGAAGGATTGAGACTGAAAGGTAGTTAGGAAATTAGAGATTGGTTCATGGCTTTCATGTTTCAGTAGATCATAATTGAAGTCACCGCATATTATTATGTCATTGTATAAGGGCCTGTTGAACTGAGAAATAATACGATTCAATTCATTCAGGAAGGATATAGGACAGGCTGTAGGAGGCCTATACACCGTTCCAAGCACAATGCGTTTACCATCTCTAAAAAGTTCTACGAAGAGTGATTCTATATGATCCTGATTCATGGTTGCACTTGCTATGGTTCTCGAGTCTATGTGGTTAGATATATATGTGCTGATGCCTCCGCCCCGCTGGTTTTTTCTTAGCGAATGGTAACTATGATAATTTTCAAATCGAATCATGTCTTTAGTCGAGTCATCTAGCCAGCTTTCGGTGAAGCTAATCACGTCTAGGTTATATTTAAGTTCAGTAATAGTACATTGTATCTCTTCCAATTTTGGATAGAGTGACCTACAGTTCCAACACAGGAGTGAGAAATCTCGGTCAGTTATTCGTATAGTTTCGTTGAATTCTGATATATTAGTATACCTACACTCTTGAGAGTCGTTTAGGTTTGGATATATTCTGTTCAAATGATTGAAATCTGGATCGATTTCCTCAAATATTACAGGGTGATCAGTCATTTAAAATAAGTAAAAGTAAGAATTAGGTACTATAGAGCTTAAGACGAAATACAGAGTCAAGCTTAAAGGGATATTTCAGTCTAAAAAGTAGCTTATTAAGTAAGAGAGAATAGAGTAAAAAAGAAAAATCTAGCGCGATTTCGTGAGTACACACAAACTCAGTCCATGAGCGAGTGATAATGGAGTTCAATATCACAACATTGGTGCAAACAGATTGCTAAGGGCGTTTTCGCAAGTTCACATACAACAGGTAATAAATTTCTAAAGATTATGACGACAATGATACAATCAGCTAATATGGTTTACGCGTAATAATAACTGTAGTGGTAAATAGAGAAGAATTCACAGTAACATTGGTTGGTGAAAAATTACTAATTGCGATGTTACAAAATGTGACACACAGTTGTCATAGATGTTTACACACACATCTATTATTTATTTGTTATAATATTGGAGTTCGATATCACTACATTGGTGCAAACAGATTGCTGAGGGCGTTTTCATAAGTTCACATACAAGAGGGAATAAGTTTTAAAGATTATGATGACAATGATACAATCAGCTAATATGGTTTACGCGTAATAATAACTGTAGTGGTAAATAAGGAAGAATTCACAGTAATATTGGTAAGTGAAAAATTGCTGATAGAATGATATAATCAGCTAATATGGTTGTACGATGGCAGTGGAGGGCAGAAGCGATTATCAGATTATAAGAAGATTACAACGACAATGATATAATCAGCTAATATGGTTTACGCGTAATAATACTTAAGTGGTTAAGAAGAGAAAAAATTCACAGTAACATTGGGAGGTAAAAAATTGCTGATTGCGTTGTTTCAAAAGTTCACACACAGCTGTCATAAATGTTTACAAGCACATCTGTTATACACTTGTATAGATTCAGGTTGAACGAGCATCAAGTTGAGGTTTACTGACATGATACCTAATTGAGGTTAAATTAATACGAAATTGACATATTTAGGGGATGAAAATGAAATTGACTAATTTAGGGGATCACCTAGTCTAGGGAATTTAGGGGATCACCTAATGACAATGATATAATCAGCTAATATGGTTTACGCGTAACAAAAAAAACTTTAGTGGTAAAAAATGAAAAAAATCACAGTAATATTGGGAGGTAGAAATTGCTGATTGCGTTGTTGCAAAAGTTCACATACACCTATCATAAATGTTTACAAACACATCTGTTAAACATTTGTATAGATTCAGGTTAAGCTAACATCAAGTTGAGGATAAGCTGATATGATATCTAATTGAGGTTAAACTAGCACGAAAACTGACAATCAAATTGAGGAGATCACCTAGTCTAGTCACCCATGACTTGTTTTGATGTCATATTGAGTTGTTGCATCAGGTATTGCTCGAGGTCATCTGGCGTGTTGATCTCGCGGCGTCTTGAATCTGGGTTTCCGGGGTTAAATATGAAAATGTTTCCATCCTGTGTTTTTGGGGTTCCAACTTCATCCGGGAATTTCCTTTTGGCCATCCTCAGAATGTACATGGCGTTAGCTCGTGAAGGTATGAGGTATTCATTTATGAAGAAGAACTTTGGTTTCTTTTCTCGGCAGGCGTTGAGAATTTCACGTTTTTTGTTGTAATCTTTTAGTTCAAATGCAATGTTTCTTTGATCTACGTTCCCAGTTACTGGTTTTTTCCCCATTCTTGTAGCTGACGTCATATCAGTGTCGGAGAGGTCAATGTTGATCTTGTCCTTCAGGAGTTTGCAGACTGTATCCTTACAGATTTCGTTTGCGTGAGATTGCGGTATTTCCCTTCCAGAAATGACGAGAGTACATTTTTTGTCTTCAATGTCTCGGCGTTGATTATTTTTTTCCAACTGGTCGAGGCGGGAGGTTAAGCTATCCATTTTCTTGTTCTGTTCATCGAGAATTTTTTTGTGTTCCGCTTCTTTTGTTCCAAATAGCGTTTTAAGGTGGCTTTTTTCATTTTGCATTTTTTCAATATCACTATTAAATTTTGTCATCACTGAATCGAAGTATTTTATTAAGACAGAGACCACTTCTTTACCGCCTTTCGTTAGGCTAGACACATCAGGGTATTGACCAAACTTCGGTTGAAATTCGGTGCTGTTGTTGCTGCTGTTGTTGGTGCTGTTGTTGGTGCTGTTGCTGGTACTGCGTCGTTTGTTAGCCATCTTGAAGATTGAGGGAGTGCGGTCGTTGTGTAAACGAGGGTTGAATACTCTCACGCTTTTGAGGGAATATTATGCTTTTAGTTTGATTATTTTTATATATGGGGTATTTAAATCACATTTGAATACTCAGGACGAGAGTGGGTACCCATTTAGGTTAGAGGTACATTCTTTCTAACAATAGGCACTTTGTTTCGGAGCGAGCGCCACACCCGTCCTCACACCACGGAGTCACTGAAGACACTCGTTCGTGAAACATTAAAGAAATGTGATGGTGCAGCAAATTATTTTCCGGGAAATGTCTGTTTAAGCAAACGAGGACACCAGCAGTAATTTTCTCTCGAGTGTAAAATTGTTGCTCACACAGCTTATTTTTTGTTTTTTCCCTACTTATCATCCTCCCCATGATGGAGGCTTGGGTACCGTACAATTGACCCCTGGCGCTAGTATCTGTACTATTTCTAATTTCTACACTTTTTTTCACTGTTCTTATCAGTGGAGAACCTTCCCACCTAACGGCATTACTAACTCCAATACCTTCATACCTGAAGTTACCTCACCAACGAGATGGACAACGTTAGCAACACTGCATCCTGCTGCGAGCGTAGCCCGAATACTCCTCACGGGTTGACGGCTGTTGTATCTATGGGAATTAGCTCTCCCAGGAGGATGTGAAGTCTCGAGCTGGAAGATAGGTAGGCCTTTCTTTTGTTGAAATAGAATGCCATTTTCTTGTTATGAACCATTTTTTTCGGTCCACTGTTTTCCTTTTTTCAAGACTTAATAAATTTATTTCCTTCGTTAACTTCTATCTTGTTTCATAAACTTCCTCCAATCTCGCCGTTTTCAAGCACAGGGTGCGAAGACACACCTTGAGCATAAATTCTCCATTCCTTTGTTCCTTATTAAATGGTGCCTTCCTTTTCCTCTTTTCGAAACACATTCCTTGGGGTAAAAGAGGCTTAAATTAATTCATAAACTCATATTTTCCGCAAACTTGCCGTGATGAAAGAAGGGTTGTTGAGTTTGTGTTACAGAATCTTTTGAATGCTCCCACGCACGTCCAAGATACTCGTTCTCGAACTTTAGCAGGTAACTTACTCTCTCAGCGATCTTAGCTTTGCATTATTACATTAACTTTTACTTTACGCTAAACGTATGATAAAAGCTCTAAGATCTGCCTTTTATAGAAACATTGCGTCTAATTATTTTGAATATTTCACTGTGTATTTTGTAAAAGCACAACATTCATTTATCTGATATATTTCGCTACCGTTACATGTCTCAACAAAAGTTCACGGAGCAGAGGTGCTATCGAAGCACTAAAACTTCGCGGAGACGCTAGATTTTACTTAGCTCTTCTTTGGAGGAGCACCTCGGCCTTGTTATTCATTATTTACTTCCTTTTCTTTCGTTAGGTGGCCAACTTACCGTGCAACCGACCTCATGCACGAATGTCTTGGTGTTTTATTCAGTTCCATTCAGCTTCTCGTCTGATTGAGATGCATCGCCTTCTCTTGCCAGCTTAGCGACCTGTGGTGTGATATACATGTATTATTATTTGACTCGCTGCAGTGCAGCTGACTCTGCACTCATCGAGTTCAAAGCGAAGTAGCAGAAAACACTAATGTACTAGTTTGTCTCTATACTACGCCAACTCTGTAAGTGAGATGTTTCATAGGGTGTTATGGACTAATACGTGGAATATGAAGAACATTCTTAAATGTCTTTTCTGAAAGAAAAACTAAAATTTTGTGCGGCCATTCAAGCGAGATCTCATTACCATCATGCACTATAGCATCGCTAGAAATCGAAAGTGAAGGCTATAACGTTTCTTCCCAGTCTTCTCCTCAGTGGCTACGACTAAATAGAATACTTAAGCAGTTCTCAGGAATTGAGAATCTAGCACACTACCTCGAAAAGACCTCGTAAGCTTAAACCAACCTCACATTTGCAAAAGGCCAAGTATAGAATATCTCAGGAACAACTTGTTAAATGAATGCACTGAAATGTCTCTGCTGGATATGACTACATGCGTGGTATGTTATGAGGATGTGAGCATGCTGCAATCTTGCAAAGTAAGGCATTGATTTTCTCGTAAAGTTTCTTTTAATGATTTACTTTAATTTATTAGACATTTACTAAATTATTATTGTCATTTATCAATTAATAGTATACCTTGAATGTTGACTGCGCTTTCAACTCTGTTACGCTTTACCAATCGAAATATTGCTTTTGATGTATGAAATATGTATATCCCCTCAGGGTTAGTCCTTAAGATATCGTGGTCATTATAGGTTGAACGATGTCCTCCCTCACGTCCGGCGGTGAACACAAGAGCTGATTTCTGAGACATTTGTAAATGTCTCTTCAGAACTGATGATACATGTGACCGCGTTTTAGACAGCATCTTCACTGATCAGATCCGTGGCTAGGATAATTCAATTGTATTTTGGCTGAAGAAAATACTGCATTTTGGCGAATGATGCTGGTATTTACGTCATTGCCGAGGTGTTGTCATTCACTTGCGCCAAGAGAATCAAGGGGGAATTTGACTCATTTGTTTAATCACATTTGAGATGATTGTGATGAGACAACTTTATACCCCTCGATCGTAGGTGAAACATTTCCTATATATTTATTTAAAATCGATCCCCGCGTGAATGAGGCATTTTTTAAGTCTCGGACATGTCTCTTCTATTTTTGTGTAGCCGTAACAGGAACTTTACTTCAGCGTATGTAATTCGTTCAAAATAAACAACGATAGAATTTTCTATGATATAAAGGTCCTTTAACTTTCACCGCTTTGCACTTTCAGTTACCGTTTTTTTTAACTCGTTGCGAGCTATCGATCTGTATTAAAACTGCTCTGTCTTACGATCCAACTCGGCACTGCGCTTGCATAGGCGAAGAAAACCACAATCTTGGAAATTACAATCCCCTCAGGGGGATACAACTAGTGTATCTATGGGAATTAGCGCTCCCAGGGGAACCATGTGAGGGCCTGAGCTAAAGGCTAGGTAGGCTTCCTTTTGGTTGTAATAAAATAGGTTTTTGTTTTGTTACGGTCCATCTTTTTTCGGTTCACTGCTGTCCTGTTTTTCAGCACCTACTACTTTCTTCTTCAACTTTTTTCTTATTTCATGAACTTCTTTCCTAGCTTACTGTTTCTGTGCACCTTGTGCATAGATTCCGCGTTCCCTCAACTCCATACTAAATGGTGCCTTCCTCTTTCCTCTCTTAGAACATCTTTGTCGTGGTTTAGGGAGGCTAAAACTTTCTTATATAATAATAATATATAATGGAAATTACAATTAAAATTGTTTTAACAATGTTGAGGTCTTCCGTTTCGTAATTATTTTTTCTGCTTCAGGTTTGTGCTTAAATGGAAATGTTACCCTCGCTAACGTCCCGTATATTTGTGTAATGTGTGGTTTACCTCACGGCTACACCCGTGCAGAGCTAACCATAATTTTTATGCATGTTTTTCTGAGGTACAAGTTTTTGTTTTAATGAATACATAGATTTTTAATTCCTTTTTATGTGATTTTTCGGACTAAATTATACTCGCCGAACTTTTTTTCAAAATGACAGAATTTTTTTAATGAAAAAAAGTTCGGAGCAGTTGAATTGAGTTTCCTACCAAGTTAAAATGTGATAACATAACATACTCTGCCCTCGTTAGGCTAAAGCTGCTCTAACTGCAGGACTGCAAATGTTGACGCGATTGGGGAATAATTTTAGTGAATAATAATTTTTCTCGTACGAGTGCTTCATAATTTGGAGTAGTTACGAGCAGTAATTTGTATTCTTTAGTTGGTCTTGTGTAAATAATATTCGTGTATCACGCTTTCCAAACCCGCCTGCAAGTGTGCTCGTACTTCTTGGTATATGTACGGGCGCTGAAGCTGAACTTCTACGATCTGAATGCATTGGCGTCACGGGTCCATGTCAGGGAAGCACTAAAATTTGTTATTTAGCTTTCTGGAGCACATTACACCATTTAAGACTTTGGCCGCGACTCACCGCATGGACGAGAGCAAAGATTCGATGTAGAATTTAATGCATGATGTTCCTAATGCAATGCGACCGCTTGGCTAGGCCCCGAAGTGCGTCTAAGCAAGAGTTGCTGTGTGCCAATAATACTACGTTTTAGTCCGTAAAGGTGTTCATTGATTGGGCGCACATACACGTGTGGCTGGCAGTGAATTTCGTTAGCATGAAGTTATGATCATGAACATGAGGATCTTTGGAACTTGGAAAAGCGGAAGGAGGTCAATATTGATATCACAGCAAAAATATCAACTCTTCCGATTAAGGCTACTCAGCGGCATCGTAAACTTGTTGGTTTCATGGTATTGTGTTCGGGCCATATTGTAATGCATATTTTTGTGCGTGGGTGCAACAGGCTTGTAGCAAGGATTTCTACGAGTGTGTTTCGTTGTTGAGTTCTTGTACATATATTCCTTGAAATGAATGCTCATGCTGCCACTGTACTTTTGCATTTGTGATGGCTTCTATAGGCGCTCCGTGTATCATATAAATTAGTGTAAGGAACTTGGGCTTATGTACCTCCGCAATTCATTTAATTTTTTTTACTTCGTTGTCATCGGTACACAAATTTTACTATTCATCGACTACACGAAAGAAAAGGTGAACAACCTACTTTTTCATCGTTACTTAGTCTCGCAGAGTTCTTAGTTTTCAGCTGCTGTAACTTCGCTATTTTAACTATGTTCCGAGTACACAAATAAGTTTTTCAATTCGGTTACTTTTATGCTGTGTGTACATCATCTGTAAACTCTGTAAAATTCAGACGCCTGTTGAATACGCAATAAAATGTTCATGTTTCTGTTTACTTTTTATGCCTCTTTTTGGTGGTATGCTGAGCCTGTCTTGGCGAAAAAAAGCATTCGACAGTACTTGGAAAACCTATGCCGATTCTTCAAAAAAAAAAGAATGGAGAGAATTTTCAGTATATATTCACGTTTGTTTCATGAAAACATTGATAAGGAGAGAATAGAATCATTTGTACATTTTAATTATATTCGTTGCTGTGTAGCACCCATGAACATTTCTTTGAATTCATTCGTTCAAGCGGATACTTCTGGACTCGCTGAAATAGGTACAGCTACTGAGGTTTAATGAAAACATTTTATGAATATCTTTATTATTCCGGAAATCGGTATACGTGAACGAATTTCTACAAATATTCGAAGACCACCGAGCTCTGCACATAATAGTACTTTAGATTTTGAGTGCAGAGGAGAAAATAATTGTTTAAAGTTTAGATTGGTGAATAATTTGAAGCTACAAAGAAAACTTATTTTCTAAATCAGATTAAGCTCTTGCACAGCGAGCCACTCTCTATTTCCTGAAGAGCTAAATTTTTCGTGGTTATGCGCATTCCGAAGATAAATTTCAATCAATAAACCTAGTGACAAGTTAACAACTCGTAGTTTACAAATTGAGTACATTTTAAGAAGTGTACTTCCTGCAAGAAGTCGGAAAGGAGCAAGACATGAAACGGCTTGGCAATTCACAGGTTCACTATAGCCTAGCTACATGTTGCAAGAGCGGGACTAGAACAGCGTGAACTCATTACCGACAAAACGAAGCAATGCAAAACCTTGCAATTAGTTCACTTCGAAGTTAGTTGTTCGCTGAATGTGAGGTACCACGTACTTCTATCCTCTCCGCTATGCGGAAGAGGCACTGGGGTATCAGCTGGCATCACCACGAGCTTGCTCGTAATCAGGCATCCAAAACATAATACACTCGCGACACACGGGTGTTGTGACCAGTGTATTATGTGTCGGCTGCATCACCGCAAAATGATTGCGAGCAATCACGGTGATGGCGGCGAGTTTAACCCAATCTGCAGTTATTTTTACAAAGCAGCACTGCGGCACCCGAAATTACCACTTGATTGGACACGAAATGTGACAAAGTATCACAAATGAGTACATATCTCGATTGACAGAAGCTTTCGTACATTTTATCACAAATATTATACAACGAAAGTTCTGGGCTAGTACAAAAGTCAGCTGGCGTTTGCAGTACTTCAACAAGTATTTCAATGCGACACATCGACCAGCCCGATATCAGAAACAGCTCTCACAGTCTATGTCTGCTCTGAAATAAAACTGTTAAGAAAACATAAGAAGTTACAAACAGCTTTCTTTCATCACACGTATTAATGATACCTATAGATTCTTTAAATTATACAGGCAGACAAGCAAGATAGACACAAATCGAATATTTCATTTGAAAGAGTTACAAGTTAGATACAAAGAGTGAATATATACAGTACATTACACAACTTCCATGCATTAACAGACGTAAACGAACATAAGCTCTAGATCAAATTCGTAGAATGCCGAATGATAAGCACGGAACAAGTCGTTAAATGTACGTCTTCAACTATATCTATATAAAATTAACATCCCTTGCAGCACATTGCGGGGAAACGCCATCATCTCGATGCTTTAATTCAACATTCCTTGCAGTACATCGCTGGAAAATGTCACCATCTCGATGTTTTAGTCCAGCATTTCTTGCCGTACGTTACTGAGAAGTGAGTGAATTCAGAGTCAGGGAGAGAGTGGGTGCAGGTGGGTGGTCTGGCATTTCGTAGCAGCTTACCAGCAATGCGGGAAGAGGAAGGATCAAAGGAATATGATCACGGCAGTTGTGAGACCCATAGCACGGCTAAATGTGAAGCAAATGTACTTTGGTTGAAGATGGTACATTTCAGTATGAACAAATCACAGTGATAAATATAAATACAGCAGGAACATTCGCAACAAAAACCAATGTAAATCTTTCTTGAAAGACTAGCACAGGCATAACGACCTCTCACGCGTTTGATTCAATTTCAACGACTCAATCGGACTAATTTTTTTGTTCAAACATTCAATTACAATATTTAATGTTGAGACACTTTCAAGGAACATGACACATAAATTCATAAGCAGCACACATGGACAAGTTACAATTCAACTTTGTCCTAAAATATCTACGATGGATTTCAACAACAAGATAACCTATTTCAAGTTACGGTTGATTGAATGCCTATGAGTAACATACACGAGTGTAACATACTCCAAAGCTACAAAGTTAGCTCAAATCGGCAAATAAACGATGAGTTACCGAATATAATACGTAGCTCAAGGCACATCAGCCGAGCGACGGAGGTCTAAGATGCAAGAGCCAAAAGTTACAGAGCAGGGCTACACGTACGGTACTGCAGAGGTCGGTGCTATCTATGCATGCCGAGGCGTGCGTCGGGAGCTGGCAGATGCGGAACACAAGTCAAAATGTTCAACATGAACACGTTCACTGCCGATTTACCACTGAGTAAATTGCTCATTCAAGTATAGGTGTGAATGAACAGCATTTCGATTATTTCAACATCTTTTTAAAAAAAGAGATTTAAGCATACGAGGTAGGATATCATCTTGCTATTACATCTCCATACATTTTAGGAAAGGTTGAACTTTTTTCGAGCAGTAAAGTCGTTTTTTAAACTCTGCTACTTAGAACCTTACTTAAAATGAGACCGCAGGAGACACATGTGCGTCCAGCGGCAGCGAACGTGCTAAATAGAACATGAGGCCGAATAGGACTGCAATAGACTGAAGTAGCTAAAGAAATCAGACACTTTTTTGTGTATGTGTGAAGACTATCGAATTGTAAAATTTGAAAATCAGGGTCTAAATATGTAAAATTTACATAACTTAGACATTTTCAATAAATCAAGTTTATTTAAAAATATCTTGGAGTCCTTTTCAAAATGATCCCTAAAAAAACGGAACCACATCCAGAATATCTACGTTTATATAAATAACATAACGCACACGTCGAAAAGATCCGTGTGTAAAAACCTTGTGACAGGAACCACTGTTACTTACGTTCATCGAATGGTATGTGTGACGAATAGCTTTGATTCAGTCAGTGCTGTACTGAAGTCAAAATATCATTTCCCGTGCAAAAGTCATCATTCGAAGCAGGGGCCCCACACCAATAATTCTGGCCTCACGTCTCCGCGTTTACCCAAATATAAACGCATACAAGGTACAAGGTAGGCATGTCTGGGAAAAATTAATAATGGTCCCTATTTTATGCACCCTATTCATGAAAATAGCAAAACTAAAAAAGTTTATGGAACAAGAAACAATTGAAAGCAATAGGTGCTGAAAACAAGGACAGCAGTTAACCGAAAAAAAGATCGTCCGTAAAAAAATAATTTTTCCATTTCAACAAAAGGAAAACCTACCTAACCTTCGGATGGGGACCTCGCATCTTCCCCTCGGAGCGCTAATTTAAAAAAATACAACAGCCGTATTGCCGTTAAGAGAATTATTGAAGGTAACTTATCATACAAATTTTTAGAAAAAGAAGAACTCCCCTAAACACTGGAATATACGTTTAATAATTTTGTCCTAATAGCAAGAAGTAATGACATCCAAGAAACCAAGATCTACGACAAACGCAACATTTTTCAGAAGTTCGTTTTTCACCAAATCTAAGCGCTTGATATATTCCATTAAGAGATAGTGTTTGTACTTCAGCTCCCCTCGCTCCTGAAGCAAAGTGACGCGCATATTCAAAATATAAACATTAAAATACGAATGTTTTCAAGGCTTCCGTGTACGCTAGACAAAGATTTAACGACCCTCGAGCGGCACTTGAGAACACAATAATATGACAATCACGTCCAACGTAAATACATAGGAAATGATGCTCATGGAATTACAGCATTCTTACAACGAGAATGAACGAAGACGTTCCCGCAACTGTAGAGACGTCCATGAATAAATATATGCAAGTACTCATGTGCCCTTTCTCTCAGCCGAAACTAAAGTGGCTTGATCAATATTAGAAGAAAACTATTATTTTTATCGCACTCATTTGATTAGACAATAAATAACCTGCCCTCGTACGTCATTCTCAACAAAAATAACATGGAAAGAATGGAATGAAGGCAAGAGAACGAGATCGAAGCAGGCATCGCAAGATACCTATAGATTACTTCAGCACCCTGAAGTAATAGGTGCCCAAAACAGACAATAGCAGCGCTTTCGAGAGGAGAAAGAAAATGAAGGAAAAGTAAATGAAAAGTATAGACTCAGTAAGCTAGGCTTATTGTAAGTTGTTCACATCAGCGACACATTGCGATGAAGCCAGCCTCACCGTGCTTATGATCGACACAAAATTTTCATAACGATTATAATTTCCACCAAGTTTCCCGATATTTCACAATTTCTACAAAAAGATCGCTTTACTTTCAAGTGCTTACACCATCGACGGCGATTTACTGATCGTCATTCAAAGGCGATGATAATATACGACAGTTACACAGTAAAATGAAGGATCAAATTAAATCATACGTTATTTCCTGCCTGTCAAACAACATAAAATGTGTTCCCAAAAGAAGAAAGAATGTAGCATACAACGAGAAATCTCTGCTCAATTGCGTTCTCACACCGGATTCCTTATACGTAAGAACTGTAAGCTTGAAGGGATATCATCAAACCAAATCAGAATAGCGTAGAATTTCGTTAAAGCCTCCCTAACCACAAAAAAGGCGTTCCTGAGAGAGCAAGGAAGAAGGCCCCTTCAGTACGTACTGAAGGGAACTGGGAAACTACGCATAAGGTGTGTCCCCCACCTACACCTGGCGCATAGAAACAGCGAGATCAAAAGAAGTTCATGAAACAAGGTAAAAGCTGAAGAAGAAAGTAAAAGGTGCTAAAAATAGGACGACAGTGAACTATATATTGCTTCTCCCTGAGAAGGTAAAAATCAACGATTAGCATTCATAGAGACATAAACAATAGTAGAGATTGTGAAATTCGAAAACCATTATGAGAAAGTTTCCTGCATATTGTGGGGAGATGCTGAACGCTAATGACTACAAGTATGAATAATCTGAAATTAGCTCTACACATGCTTTTGAGTTTATGTTAAGTTTACAACTTTTTTAACATCGTAAACATCATCAAGGAAAAAATTTAAGACGAGAAATAAAATTTCATTCTTTGCGTACCAAATTTTCAAGCACACAAGTGCACACACTCGGTCAACGATACAATTTACATACGTTAATGAAAAATGAGGTAGAGGTACAGTAAAATTAATCAGCCCCATTGGTTCTCGTCGATATCACAATGAAAGCTCATTGCAGGAGCACTTTAGTACAACAAACACCGAAATGATGAATTTATGGTGGCAGTTGTAGAAATGGTATTAAAGGAACTCAACCTAAGCGGCACGTTCAATGAGTAGATGAGTTCTTTAACATCTTCGTTTGCACAATAATCAACAGAGAGCTGAATCCTGATGAAAATACCGTTGGTCTCTAAGTGGGATTAAGCATGAGTCTTACTTTCCAAAGGTGTCACGCTCAACTCCTCGAAACGCGGAGAAGACAAACATTTGTTCATGATACCCGTACAACATACCGTACATGAGAAACTAGCATGTTGGAGAGATGCACACAGCGTAAGTCAAAGAGAGACCAGACTGACTACCAAGCTTCCAATAACTCTTAAGTCATGGAGAACAAGAAGCAAGCAAGTCAGTGGCTCACATGCGTCCCGAGGTTCCAAGACTAAACACTACTAAGTAATTTTCTCAGGAGTGAACTCCATGAAGCGGCAGAAGAAAATCATGCATGAAACGGTCATGCGTGAGTTAAGGCTATTATTTGTAATAAAATTATTATGCTTAGATTACAATATAGATACCTGAAGACCCTACCACTCGAGTAAAATTTGAAGCATCGATGGACTACATCTTCGTTACGCGCGAGGGGCAGCGTATGTCTTAGCTTGGGAGGTATGTGAGGCATTCGTAAATTCAAGTTCTACTTATCGAAAAATTAAGTAATAATTACAAAAATGTGAGAGCAAAGTCACGTAGACAGAATTTTATTTTTGGTCAGGAATATGGCACTTGCGTTTACTAGGCAAGGAAATAATACTTTGTGACAACAAAGAGATCCTAAAATATTTCGGTTATAATTAAACTAAAATTACCTATCCTAAAACTAGAAATGAGAGTAAGGTGGGCTTGACTACGTTCTCGTTAGTCTTCTGAACAGCACCGTTGGAACACATGTCGAGCACTGTGGTCAGTGACAGATCGGTGAACGTAAAATCAAATTTACCGAAATTAAAGCAAGACTAGAACACCTTTCACGAGCTTCGTTTTGTGAAAGCTTTGAGATTCATGAGTTGAATATCAGAAGATGAAACTGGCATCATGAAAATTTCTTACTTATAACGTGTTATGGCAGTTGTATTATATGGGCTACTTACACAGTAAATCAAGACCAGTCCCTATTTATAAAATTATTGTAATAAAGTAAATAACAATAAAAAATACATAAAATTAAAACCACAGTATAGTTTCGAAGGGTTGAAAAAAATCGAGTGTTGACTTGGAGGTTGAAAGTGCACCGAATAATCGTTCTGGGATATACAACCCGAGTAAAAACGAAAAAAACTGCACAATATCAAAAGAGTGGCCATTATAAGGGCGATGAAGGGAGAAATTTTGAAACAAACTTTCACTAATTTTTTTTCGAACATTTTGAATAGATTAAGGTTCGAACTGCAATGCTGAAGAGATTAGGTTGAGAAAATCTAAACGTCGTACTTACTTCAAACTCTTCTGGAGCCGTGACCACTAGCTAACTTTTCTTCTTCAAACGATGAAACTCTATTTCCAAATCACATAACGTCTACCTAACAAAATCAGCGTTTTACCTCAAAAACCTGCGGATAGTAGCCCCTGCACAAACGCATATCACATTCAGGTTGGGAGAACAGCTTCAAGTATTGCGGTGCGTAACCAAGGCACCCCTACACCAAAATAGGGCATGTGAAATGCTCGCAAAGAACAGCTGGAGTTATGGGTAGCAGTACACTCTATTGATGTCACTTCTAGACTAGCTTCATTTCAAAGTTGGCAGATCACTAGAGACTTAGAAATTAAATGGTGTAAGTCAACATTACTATATGAGCTACTACTGAACTACCCTGTTTTATTGGTAACATTGAGATTCGAAGACAGAGAGCGTCTCAGCAACTTAGATATTTTAGTTACTCGGTTACACTGTTATTTCAATGCAGGGTCATTGAACTTAATCGAACAATAACAATAATACTTTTTTACACTTTATGTCCTCGCATATACTCGCATTCAGTACTTATTAATTTGGATTTCAATTGCTTACAAGACGTTTTCGTGACCTACTCGTTTGTAATTTTGGAATTTGGAAGTCACCTAGAGAACTGATCGAAATAAGTTCGCACCTAAGTGAAAATCTATTCTACACTTGCGCAATGAACATTTTGCGTAAACTAGAATGCATAATCGGGAAGCTATAAACGCTTTAATTTTCAATTTTCAATGATTCGAAAGGAACAAAATTGCTCGAGTTCACTCAAACTCTAGTTCTTTTCATTCCATATTGAAGCACAAGTTACTTGCGTGTGATGTCAGAAAAAATCACACTGCAAGCGTCATGAAAGGGCTTTCATGAGAAATAGCACGACTAAGAACAAATATTTTTCTCCAAGAAATGTTAGTTTCTTGCATTGTCAAAAAATCGCCCCTGATTTCAACTTAAACCATTTTTACCGAAATACGTCTGAAAAAGCAGAACTCCTCGATAATTCTTCAACTCTTACATCCAACTGAGCAATCGAGAGTAATATTAAGCTAATTTCATTTGCATCGCTTCAACATGAAAATAATGAACGCACAACTCCGTGAGGACACGCAACCAACAGCCGGGTATTGTTGAGACAATACTTATTATACTATCATAGGTCTGGGATAGTTATTAAGCACTTATTGTGAATTCCATGAATAAACAAGGAATCTTGAAGTCTTTATAAATATTTATTCTTTTCATGTTAAATCAACGAGAATAAAATTAGCTTAATCTAGCTCTCCATTGTTAAAATGGACGCGAGAATTAATGCTTTTTTTGTGGATTTGAAAAGTTTCAAGAGCGACTTCTCACTAACGATTTCTTTTCGGTTATTTAGAATATCCATGTGCGAGTATTTTGATCACAACTCCAATGTCTGAATACATAATGGAAATTTCATAGCAAAAGCAATAATACAAGGATAGATGAACTTCCGCTCCGTGTTCACAGAGAAACCTTTCCACAGTTGTCTCCATGGGAGACAAAATTATTGTTTACAGATCAAAGCATACGTTTTTTTGGGGAAAACTTTGAACCATCCCTGATCTCATAAAATAGTGACCAACTTATTTTTGGTTTGGATAACCGAGTCAAAGCTCACTTCACGCAGGAATAAGCGATGCCCAGAAGGATATTTTTTCACTATAGAGACCACTCCACATCAGTTCAACACACTCGGCACGATACGGCAACAAAACAGAGGTTGCTGGCTTGTACGAGAGGTCCTCGAGTAAATCAAGGAGGAAGTGACCAGAGTGAAGGACTTCCAATTCTTAGACGCGAACAGTGCTCGGTAGCGCTTGGGAGACCTTACAATAATCCAGAGGCAAAAATGCATGCGTGCAGGTACAGGATGACACGAAAACTGATCGAAATTAAGGACATCTGGTTAAAAACAGCATAGAAACCAGTCATATAACACACATACGTAACGTGAAAACCAGTTTTTCGCGTCACCCTGTACGAAATAACCCTTAACAACACATCTACGGAAGATATATAAATTTTACTTCACACTATCTTAGAGATTCCGCTAGGGCACACGCACTCACTAAGGGCGAGGCTAATGAAAAGCTTTCAAATACCTGGCGCTAGTACGTTAATTACTAAAATGTTACATCTTAGTCGCTCGCAGACTTCTACTTCACAGCGTACACAAAGGTAGACGGTAAACCACGTCGAAAAAAGAATTTATACACCGAGCTCTAAAAATTCTCGTCCTAGTAATTCAGAGCGACGGTTTGCCAAAAATTTCCCTGCAAGGAAAGTCGTCGAGCCTTGAGGCAACACTACGAACACACGACACGCCAGACAGATCAGCACAGCACGAAGGCAAAAGAAATAAGTTGGTGGAGGCGACCAAGTCGGAAGCAGAGGTGCATGAGGACGGTTTCTGGGGTGGGTCTCGCCCACGGCGCTGTGGGACACAACAAAACGAGTTACATTACGGGCACTAATGGGCATTTTATTTTACTACTCTATTTTATAAACTATTGAAACTCATTATTTTAATGGATAAAAAATTATTCGTACAAAGGCGACATCCATGTGATGTGCGTAACTTGTCTGAATTTGTGTTATTATATACAACACTGTAAGACATTTTAATGGCACAGAATTCTTGAAAAATAGTCACAAGTCAACGGTAAAGTAGATGGTCTTGACAACAAAGTACATTGTAACGTGTAATCTTTCTCAATAAGTGATGTATTTCATCAAACAGACATAAAATACAATAAAAAGACATATCAACAAAACACTTTCTGGGCTCGAAGAAAACGAATACAATCATTCAATCGTTCTAAGAATTAACAAATACTATGAATGAAGAAAGTTAACCCCTACTCAACAGGGACGAGTGAATTCGTCTCTACCTAATTTGTCATTTCGGCGCGCAACAAGCAAACTCGTCTAAAGAAAATGTATCAAAAACAGCAACAAATTAGTTTATTCCCCGTTTCAGAGTCCTTCTCAGCTGTCAAAGAGCTCGGCTTTAAAAAGTTCTGAAGATTAGATTATTAGATTATTAGTTAGTTTAAGCCTCCCTATCCTCAACAAATGAGATCCAAAGAGAGGAAGGAAGAAGGCACCATTTAGTATGGAGTTAAGGGAACGTGGAATCTATGCAGAAAAGGCATAGAAACAGTAAGATGAGAAAGAAGTTCATGAAACAAGGTCAAAGTTGAAGAAGAAAGTAGTAGGTGCTGAAAAAACAGGACAGCAGTGAACCGAAAAAAGATGGTCCGTAACAAAACAAAATCCTATTCTATTTTAACAAAAAAGAAAGCCTACCTAACCTTTAGCTCGGGCCCACACATTATCCCCCTGGGAGCGCCAATTCCCATAGATACATTAATTGTATCCCCCTGAGGGGTAAAAAGTTCTGAATTAAAAATTTTATGAAAATCCATGAATTTCATTTAAAATGAAGAAATCTTCCAAAAAAATGTCCGGAGAAGAGGTTAGTGCATGAAGACACTCACCTCACATGAGAAGACACTTCTCCTGCGTCGCCTTGACGCTCGCTCGCGACACGTCCTGGGCAATGCGCTGGTCGTCGTCCAGCCTGCGGGCACACGCACGAATGCTTTAGTTGGTCATGATGCAGGCGGTCCTCGGGTCATGCATCTTGCGCGCACCTCGACTGACACAGAGAAAATTTACTCCTAGTTGTTCAAATAAGACGATGCTTGATTCAAATTTCATCTCAGTTCAGGTTATTTGTTTGACTAGAAGTAGTAAAGAAGCAAGTTTGAAGCTCCGTGTTCATAGTAAATATGTTTTCATATAGGGAAAGACCAATTTAGAATAGACTAAGAAAAACGTGAACACCTTTGCACAAGGTAATGTATCCCACACACGATACGTTGCGCATAGAAACAGCTGTCAAGAACGAAGACAAAGCAAACATAAAAAGAGAAATAGAAACATGAAAACTAAAAGTAAAAGGATACGAAAGCTAGAAGTCCTGAAGGCTTGTCTAAAGCCGAGGTAACCTAAAAGTATCGCCCTTGGGGGTCCTATCCCTTCGGCGTAGGATAGGCATACCTAATTAACCTAAATCTATTGCCTATCGTATGGCTCTAGAAGGGCAAGTTCTGAATAATTGGGACAAATTTTATTCGAAAAAATTGAAGTTTGCATGAGATGACGCATAGCTCGAGGATGAATTGTTCAAAAAATCCCATTTCAATAGCAATTAATACGCGATTGTCATAAATGGCGAAAGTATTGTAAGAAGGGAATTGCTTAATGAAGGACAGAAATGGCGAAATTATAGTTTCATGGCAACTAATGAGTGGTGGCTATAAATAGGAAATTAAACAGTAAATTGATATATATGACCGTAATGGAAAAAGTGACTTTGCCCTGATCAGCAAAGGATCTGAACAGGATTATGTTCTTCGCAAAATTTGACGTATCAGAAGAATGCCACAACATGACGACCAATATACGCTAAAACGACGAGCAGCACGGGTGGTTCCAGCGTATTTAACAACAAAGTAAAGCACGCGAAATTTACACACGTGAACAGCACCTCACATGTCATATCACAACATACAGCATCGCACAGCACTAATTGCAGGCGTACAGCACGAAAACACAAACACAGTGGTACACAGTACACAAGACAAACCTTCTCGGCTACATAACACAGCACGCGCTCTACACAGATACACACTACCACACACAAAAAATCAAGCCCGCACACAACACTTTACAAAGGTACACACACACAGCATCCCAAACAGGTACACACACACAGCACCCCACACAGGTACACACACACAGCACCCCACACAGGTACACACACACCACACCCCACACAGATACACACAACACACCCCACACAGATACAGATACACACACACACACACCACACCCCACACAGATACACACACACACTACACCCCACACAGGTATACACACACCCCACATCCCACACAGGTATACACACACCCCACCCCACACAGGTATACACACACACACACACCACACCCCACACAGGTACACACACACACACACACACCACACCCCACACAGGTACACACACACCACACCCCACACAGGTACACACACACCACACCCCACACAGGTACACACACACACCACACTCCACACAGGTACACACACCCCACACCCCACACAGGTACACACACACACACAGCACCCCACACATGTACACACACACACATACACACACACCACACCCCACACAGGTACACACACACACACACACACCACACCCCACACAGGTACACACACACCACACCCCACACAGGTACACACACACCACACCCCACACAGGTACACACACACACCACACTCCACACAGGTACACACACCCCACACCCCACACAGGTACACACACACACACAGCACCCCACACATGTACACACACACACATACACACACAGCACCCCACACATGTACACACACAGGTACACACACACAGCACCCCACACAGGTACACACACACACACACAACACCCCACGCAGGCACACAACCACAAGGCGCGTGCAACACCACGTGTGAGGCAGCAGCTGCGATCATCAAACGGAGCTTCACACGACCGCCACCGCCGCGTTCCTCAAGCAGATGCCACATCTATTGACACATACACTGCCACCGCTGCTATTGACGCATCACTACCACTATTGACACCACTATCACAAACACCACAGCTATAGCATATCCACCGCCAACGTCGTAATTGACCTATCCACTACCACCGCCACTGCCGCTACTGACATATCCACTGTCATAGTTTAAGTGCATGCGCATGCCGGAGAAGTTATCGTTATTCCCACATTCTCACAGTAAAGCCGTGCCTGCCCATGTAAGATCAACTGGCTGTTAAGGTATCATAGCGGTGTACCAGACCTCAGCATTCATAACTTTCGGTACTTTTTGAAGATTCACAGTACAAACGAAAAACTTCAAAGAAAAGTATTTTGTGAATTTATTCATGAAAGAAGGCCCCAATTACATGACGGGAAACGACGCATGAGGATTTTTTGCAATAGATACATTTAAGAAATTAGCGCATGGAGTGAAGATTCCTCTAAATCCACTACGATTTCAACTCAGTTCTCGAAATTAGTCACAAGTGAGAGAAAATAAATAGCTTTCTGTCCATCTGCTTCAAAGAGAATAGGCGTTGAGGAACGTCAGCTTTTCAAATCATCGCGAGACCTCGTTATGATTGTGGAGGCTTCGTTTATTTATGCAGCGCATATGAGGTCCGCACTACCACCAACATAGGCTGTGCTCTCACCTCCGCAAGCTGCAATTTCCGACGCTCCATGGTACAGTTACAAAGGAAAGTCCACACGCCGCACAGGTAAGAAGAAGCGCTTGCCGAGCATCAGACACTTCCAAACTGTGTCGCGGAAAATGGCGGCAGTGTAAGGATATATTTAGTAGGGTACGTTTTACTCTAGGATTTGAATTAACAGAGTAGCTAGTAGCTTTGAGCGAGCACATCATGCAGCTCGTAGGTATAACTAAAAGTAGACCATGTACAGAACTGAATTGTTGCTCGAACACAGGCGGCTCTCCCTCTTAAAGTGTGGGAATACGTTCAACAGACCCATTGACCCGAACCGGCATCACTTCATGGTTCCTACGTCTAGCCAAGAACCCTGCAATACAGGTAACTATAGCAAGCTGAAAAAGAGTACTAGAATCCTGCTGTCTGTTGATGCTGTTAGGTTACTATAATTCATTGACATATAAGCTTTCGAGAATTCCATCTTTCGGGTGCAATTAATTGGCTTCCTTCAATTTTTATACCTTCTTCGTCATCTCTTCACTGTTTTTTTTTTCTTTTTCCTTGCTTACTGTTTTTATGCGAGAGTAATTAAGTATGCTGTTTGGTAACATAGCCTCCCAGTTTTTTACAGTCTATACTGGATGGTCCTCTTTCCTTTGCGAAGACCTCTTTGTAATAGAAACGGACCTTTAAACTAGCTACTTTACTACCATTATCCTGTTGGCAGCGAGCCTAAACCTCGACAGTTCTCCCCACGTGCAGAGCCACAGCCTTCGTCTCTCCTTCATTCACTCTAGTCATTCCCCACTCTCACCTATACAGCGTGGCATTCGTTAACGCTAGTCAGACACATTTACACAACGAGAAACGCAGTAAACAGAGTACAGTGCAAAATCCGAAGCAGCACACTAGGCAGAAATGAGCAGAGCACGGCGAAGCGAACAGAGCGCAAAGCACAGAGCAGAGCACAGAGTAGAGCACAGAGTAGAGCACAGAGTAGAGCACAGAGTAGAGCACAGAGTAGAGCACAGGGCAGAGCACAGAGCAGAGCACAGAGTAGAGCACAGAGCAGAGCACAGAGCAGAGCACAGAGCAGAGCACAGAGCAGAGCACAGAGCAGAGCACAGAGCAGAGCACAGAGCAGAGCACAGAGCAGAGCACAGAGCAGAGCACAGAGTAGAACACAGAGCAGCGTGCAGAGCAGCCAGCAGTTCAGCTAAGCCGCTTATCGCAGGGGCAGCAGCAGCGGCGGCGGGGGCAGAGAGAAGGTCGAGGTGCGGCGGGCGAGCGACCGAATACAAGACGAGAACACACACCGAGAACTGCGAGTAACACCGAATGAGGACACGCCACGGAAATAGCAAGCAATAGGAACCATAATACTACAAGAACATCGGCTATATCAGGAAAGGTGGCCATAGGGCCAATTGCTACAGTTTTTACGATGAAGAAGAAAACTTCGACTTATGAAGTTCTCATCAAACAAAAAAGGTAAGGGCATACATTAGTTTACGCACGTGATAAGTTAATGAGTAAATAATGAACACCAAAACCATGAACTCTGAGCTTCCTAGCAATCTTTATTGTACCTTTTACTGAAAAACTAATTTACTTTCTTCCATTTCTAAGTAATTTGAAGTTCAATTTTAAATTCGTTCAGGCAAGGAACGAAGAGCTTTTAGCTGTGTTAATGTGAATATTGCGCCCCAAACACACTGGGATGACACATTTAAGGTACCAGGGCACGCTATCATAGATCTCACAACACACTCCAGAACAGCTATTTCCTCTTATCATTATTCAACAAATGAACGACAGTACAAGAAAGAGTTCAAGTGGTCAATGAACAATGATCATTGATCAATAGTATAAGAGTTCAATGATCGATAAATTGTTATACATATGTGTTTTATGATCGATAAAATTGATATATGTATTTTTATAAAAACCTGGATGGTGCGCGAGTTCTGTGACACCCTGTATATTAACGGTATAATTTGATTACAGTCTCACTGCATGGCCACATTCAAGGCGCACACGGAAATCTCTCCGATAGTTTTCAACATTTACAGAAATATTGACTGGCTATATCATTATAATATTTTCATTCATTCGAAGAACATAACATAGATACGATGATACTTATATTTTAATGACAGTCAATCGAGTTTTAAAAGAAAAGGAAGCAGTACTTACTGAACCATATATTTTTTCATTATTTAGCAACAATATTTTTAGCTTAGGCTTTAACCATGATTTCAGAGAATTAACACCACAAAAATAAGAGAAAATTCAAGTAGTGATTTAAGGATCAAGCAATCTTATTGCATAATTATATCTAAAAAATGATTTCACGAGTTCAATCGATATTAGTATCATTATTTTCACATTAATGATTAAAGATTAAACCCAGAGCAAAGGCGAGCTCAAGAGAGTAAAGAGAGGCTACCATTTAGTATGGGCTGCAGAAAACGGGGAATCTATACGCAAAGTGTACTCCTACACAGATACCCTGAACATAGCAGCAACAAATAAAGAACAAAAAAGAAAAAAAACAAAGAAGAGTAGTGAAGAAGGCAAAATTAAGATCAGAGGTAAATTTGTGGCCTCGGTTAAAAATTAAAAGTCTCGAATAGGTATCTATACATCTATAGCTGAGGTATGATACCCCTGAGGTAATTGAGGAACAGTATCTCCCATAGGGACGCCAGTCCTTATATATGCGTAGGATGGACAACCTCAACTAACCTAAACCTACTGCCCATCCTTTTACCCTCAGCGCGAAGTTAATAATAATTATCAGGTAAATATCTTGATAGCTATCAATTAATGGGAAGAACGAAGCTGAGCTTACCAACACTAACCAAATGGTTAACATAGCCCATGAACAAGAAATCAACGGACCAATCTCATCCACAAACTTGAAATATTAATGAACAGACATCCAACACCTTATTGAAACTGAACAGGCTCTCTTATATAGGTGAGCTGGTGGAAATTTGCAGGTAAATTTCAGAAACACAAATATCCTAGGCCAAAAGTCAATAAGATTATGATAATGACGATGAAGATGAAACTCCCATGCAGAACAGCGCGAAAATAATTTTATCAAAACTTTGAAAAAGAGCAGTTCACATTGAGCAAAAAAAAAAGAAGCAACCTTTCGAATGAATGCAGAAACGCGTTCTGAGGATTAATTAATTAATGAATTAATTATGTTAGTTTTAGCCTCCCTCATCACAACAAAGATGCCCAAATTAAAAGAGGAATTACGATGACATCATTTAGTATGGAGTTAAGGGAACGCGAAATCACTGCACAATTAAGGTGCGTTCCCGCACACGGTCCCCTGCGCATAGAAGCAGTTGAGAAGGAAGTTTATGAAACAAAATAAAATTTGAAGACGAACGTCAAAGGTGCTGAAAAGCAGGAAAGTAGTGAACCGAAAAACAGTGGTCCTTATCAAAACAACAAACAGTTTATTTCAACAAAAGAAAAAGCTATCTGTCAGCTCGGGGCCCCACATTTCCCCTAGGAGTACTAATTCCCACAGATACAACAGTTGTATCCCCCCGATCGAGAGTTGCGTTCTGGGGAATACGAAGAAGACGTACAGATGAGTGTTACAGTCCAACAAGCTCATCGCAAGGAGCAGTTCCCGCGGGCTGCATGGTCGCAACACATCTCATCGGGAGACCGGATTTTGAACACAACACGGGCCAAAGAGACATTGGATCACTTCAAGACCACGGCCTTCTGAGCTCAACTTAATATTGCTATGGATGTTGTGTGAACCGCTGCACACTGCATGCACCCACATCTGCAGGAGAGTGCCTGAGGAATGCGGTGCGCAGTATAATACCATGCTTAGAATGTGCAGTGTAAGATTAAGATTGAATTATAAGTTAATTTAAGCTTCCGTAACCACAACAAGGGTGATCTAAAGAGAGTAAAACGCTTTTTAGTTTGGAGTTGAGGGAACAAGGAGCCTATGCACAAGGTTTTCTTTTACAAAAAACTATACGCATGGGAAAATTAAGCTGAGAAGGAAGATTGTGAAACAAGTTAAAAGGTGGATAAAGTGATATAGGCAATGAAAAACAGGACAGCGGTGACCCGAATAACGATGGTTTTCAAAACGTTGACCGCGAATTCATATTTGTGTGTTCCACGAGAGATCCTCATTTGCGTGATCAGTGAATTGCTTTTTTACTATTTCAGTTTCTTCATTTAAAATATACTTAGTGTACACGTAAAAATACTGTCGTAGTTATAGAAGAAAAAATGAACTGTTACACTCTGCAGAGCACGGGGGAAAGTACGACATGAAAGAGAACAAAAGAAAGCTACGATGAAAGAGATCAGTGAAAGGAGAAATGCGGAATCTTCGACGACATATAGTATGTGTGCAGAAACCTAGACGTGCGTTCAGTCGAGAGAATGAAGATTCAATTAAGCAAGTCAACTAATAAAAAAGGAGAAAGGGAAGCGTGACGCAATGAAGCAACGTGACTGGTAATCCCTGAAATGAAACAAGTTAACACGAAGCAGTAGACGAATGAGAGAGGAACAAAGATGACAGAAATTGCAGAGGAGAGACACAAAAGAGAGGGGAGAGACTCAAAAAGAGAGAAATGAGGGATGCAAGACACAAGGAAGAATGAAAGCAAAGAAAAAAGCTGCACGTATATGATTGAATGATAATAAGAAAGTTTTAGCCTGCATTTACCACGATAAAGATGCTCAAAGAAGGGAAGGATGAAGACATCATTTAGTATAGAGTTAAGGGAACGCGGAATCAATGCACAAGGTACATAGAAACAGTAGGCTAAGAAAGAAGTTAATGAAACAAGAAAAAAGTTGAGGAAGAAAGTATAGTAGGTGCTGAAAAAAACAGGACAGCAGTGAACCGAAAAAAAAGATGGTCCGTAACAAAACAAAAAACCTATTCTATTTCAACAAAATGAAGGCCTACCTAACCTTTAGCTCGGTGCACGTTTAACTGAAAACAACTGGAGGCAAGCGATCGAGATAACAGAAGGAAGATAGATACATGTACATGAGGAACGGAAGTATAAGGCATTGGTCGTGAGCTCCATGGCACACGATCATATGTAATGGGCCCATGAACGATGGAGCAGTAGAAAGAAGGATCTGCAGAACAGATAAAGAGTTTAGCGAAACCAAATAAGATGCTAAGAAAATAAAGAAGGAAAGGAGCTATAAAATAAAGAAGGAAAGGAGCTATAAAATAAAGAAGGAAAGGAGCTGTAAAATAAAGAAGGGAAGGAGCTATAAAATAAAAAAGGAAAGGAGCTGTAAAATAAAGAAGGAAAGGAGCTATAAAATAAAGAAGGAAAGGAGCTATAAAATAAAGAAGGAAAGGAGCTATAAAATAAAGAAGGAAAAGAGCTATAAAATAAAGAAGGAAAGGAGCTATAAAATAAAGAAGGAAAGGAGCTATAAAATAAAAAAAGGAAAGGAGCTATAAAATAAAGAAGGAAAGGAGCTATAAAATAAAGAAGGAAAGGAGCTATAAAATAAAGAAGGAAAGAAGCTATAAAATGAAGAAGGAAAAGAGCTATAAAACAAAGAAGGAAAGGAGCTATAAAATAAAGAAGGAAAGAACTATACAATAAAGAAGGAAAGAAACTAAGAAAACAAAGAAGGAAAGGAGCTATAAAATAAAGAAGGAAAGAACTATACAATAAAGAAGGAAAGAAACTAAGAAAACAAAGAAGGAAAGGAGCTATAAAATAAAGAAGGAAAGAACTATACAATAAAGAAGGAAAGAAACTAAGAAAACAAAGAAGGAAAGGAGCTATAAATTAAAGAAGGAAAGAACTATACAATAAAGAAGGAAAGAAACTAAGAAAACAAAGAAGGAAAGGAGCTATAAATTAAAGAAGGAAAGAACTATACAATAAAGAAGGAAAGAAACTAAGAAAACAAAGAAGGAAAGGAGCTATAAAATAAAGAAGGAAAGAACTATACAATAAAGAAGGAAAGAAACTAAGAAAACAAAGAAGGAAAGGAGCTATAAAATAAAGAAGGAAAGAACTATACAATAAAGAAGGAAAGAAACTAAGAAAACAAAGAAGGAAAGGAGCTATAAATTAAAGAAGGAAAGAACTATACAATAAAGAAGGAAAGAAACTAAGAAAACAAAGAAGGAAAGGAGCTATAAATTAAAGAAGGAAAGAACTATACAATAAAGAAGGAAAGAAACTAAGAAAACAAAGAAGGAAAGGAGCTATAAATTAAAGAAGGAAAGAACTATACAATAAAGAAGGAAAGAAACTAAGAAAACAAAGAAGGAAAGGAGCTATAAATTAAAGAAGGAAAGAACTATACAATAAAGAAGGAAAGAAACTAAGAAAACAAAGAAGGAAAGGAGCTATAAATTAAAGAAGGAAAGAACTATACAATAAAGAAGGAAAGAAACTAAGAAAACAAAGAAGGAAAGGAGCTATAAAATAAAGAAGGAAAGAACTATACAATAAAGAAGGAAAGAAACTAAGAAAACAAAGAAGGAAAAGAGCTATAAAATAAAGAAGGAAAGGAGCTATAAAATAAAGAAGGAAAGGAGCTATAAAATAAAGAAGGAAAGGAGCTATAAAATGAAGAAGGAAACAAGCAATAAAATAAAGAAAAAAGCTTCAAAATAAAGAACGAAAGGAGCTATACAACAAAGAAGGAAAGGATGTATAAAACAAAGAAGAAAAGATGCTATAAAATAAACAAGGAGAGAGGCCATGCAATAAAGAAGGAAGAAGAGATGAGAGGGAAGAAGAAGAAGAACAAGAAGGAAGCGTAGGCGAGCAGCACAGCAGGCCCGCACGAGAGGACCAGCCAACAAGGACAGGGAGAGAACGGAAGATGAAAACCAGGGGTGGGGGCCCCAGCGGGGGCCGGGAGCACTGAGGGGGGTGAGGAGGGGGGGGGGGGGAGGGAGGGGGTGCAGTGGGGGGCGGAGGCCACCGCCCACCGCACGCCTGGCACCAGTGCCGTGCCTCGCTCCGCCTCCTGCTGCCTCACGCGGCACTCGGCCGCCTCGCCGGGGGGAGGAGGAGGAGGAGGGGGGGAAGGGGAGGGGGTTACATCACCCCCTCCTTCTCCTCCTCCTTCTCATGCCGCCATCTACGCTTTTTACCACAGCACCAATTTCCACTGCTGCTAGCTGCGCCAATTTCTACTGCTGCTGGCAGCGCCAATTTCCACTCACGCTCGCCGAGCCAATTCCTACTAGCTGCGCCAACCAATTTCCACTGCCGCTAGCTGCGCCAATTCCAATACGTAGAACACAAACTTCCATTACTAATAAACAGCAGCGACATCATTTCTGCGCAGAGAGCCTGCAGTTCCATTCTTGGCACGAGCGTAATGAATTGGTGTCACCTAGTTACAGCCGTGTTCGTTCATCTCTCAAAATTACTGAAGGATTCATTACGCCTTTAAAAAAGTATCATTGCCACTGGAACATTATTCTCAACGACTTCCTCCTTTTATTTAATCTTGTTCCAGAAAATCTATGCCGTAACGGATCGATCGCATATGGTCTTCCGCTCACAGTAGCAGCGGTGAACGAATGCTGCATTATATGCACACTACCGCCACACTCAGGGTGTAGTCGCTATCATCGCACTGTGTGTACATCACTACGCTTCTCAATCACACACCAGTTCCGCCACTGCGACCACCATGAAATAACATCACCAGTCACCATCACAGACCACACACCAGTTCCGCCACTTCGACCACCATGAAATAACATCACCAGTCACCATCAGAGACCACACACCAGTTCCGCCACTGCGACCACCATGAAATAACATCACCAGTCACCATCACAGATCACACACCAGTACCGCCACTGCGACCACCATGAAATGACATCACCAGTCACCATCACAGACCACACACCAGTACCGCCACTGCGACCACCATGAAATAACATCACCAGTCACCATCACAGATCACAGACCAGTACCACCACTGCGACCACCATGAAATAACATCACCAGCAGCGCTGAGATGGCGGTGGCGAGGCACACCAGCACCACAGCGGCGAGCATGCCAACACCATCACAAACAAAGGCAAGTCGCTGCAATACATCAGAGGCACTCTGCCGAGCCTTCCAAACTCACTCCAACTTCTGGCAAAAGAATGATGGCGGACGCGGCGCGCATCTAACAGGCCGAAACTCCAATAAATTTTACGAATAGCCTTGCAAAAAAATCTCATCGTACATTCGAGCGCCGTAGTTTTATTAAATTGGACGAGTATAGCATTGTGAAAAGTGTGTCTAACGTTTAAACGCAAAGATCTCGAGACAAATTATCAGACTCGCTGCATACACACCACGAGATGATAAGAGCAGCCATATAACATTTTGCAAATGCTTGAAGCTCGCAAAACATGGAAACGATAATGGATGAATTGCTAAAGAACATATTACGCATGAAGAAGCGAATTTGATGACTTTTTATGATTAAAAACATTATTATCGATTATAATTAGTCCTTCAACGACATTTTTTTGCGTTTTAGACAGACTAGATCCATCCATCTTGCAACAAACTCATTCAAGTTCTCGACTCAAGAAAATGCATCTCTCGCTATTCTTCAAGCCAAATCGGCTTTCCGCTTTAAAAGAAGATTGCACGAGACACAGGACACAGACAACGAACTGGTCCTTCCAACATGCGCCACTTCACAAGAAACATACCCGGCTATATTACAAATGTCAGCCCAAGTGTTCCTCTCTTACATATATATAGGTGGTGTCTGAGATCTCTGATACCGTTCTCTCGCTGCAATTAAGTCCCACTTTGATTTTCAGTAAGATAACAACATTCTTGACTCTGATATTCCAAACAGTAAGGTTCCACCAATACTGTGAATAAACTGAGACGATCTGACTTTTTTTTCCACAGAGAAGCTCAAATCTTACCACAAGGACACGCAAAGAGCTCATCCATTTAAAGTTAGTAGATTATTTATATTTTACTATTTATTTCTTCTCAAGTAAAATGTTGAACAGAGTCGCAACTGATAGTTATTTTTTTAGAAAAGTGCTAACAACTAGTTTTTCTCGTAGAAAGACGTTCCAACCACATATGTTTTTAGTTCTTGGTTGATTTCAAATTAGCCTACTAGGAGTATGTTTGCACAAATTCCTAGTCACTACTCCGTCAAAAATCAGTGTATGAAATTCAATATTCATTTTTTTCTATACAGATAGCCTTCCAGCGGATGTGCAGTCTAGCATTTTCAGATGAATTATTCATATTTTATATAGAATATATTTTTCATAAATTTAGCACTATTTTATTTCCCTTTTTACTTGACATATTTTCCGGCGTTTCTCCTCAATATTTACTTTAGGCCTGTGATTCTAGCACAAACCATTTACAATTTAAATGATTCTTATCCAAAAAATTAGCAGGCGACGGATCCAGTCCTGAAACGCTGTATTTCTGATAAATAATTCTAAAAATGCTGTCTGTTATCTCAAAACCACAACTTTTTGACTGAAATGGTTTTGTGAGCAAAATATTCCAACAAAATACCGAATGGCGTTGATTTCAACACTAAAGGGCGAGGAGATGGGTCTGCGACTGCTTCCGCGTTTGCGCTTGAAATCAGCGACAGAAAATTAACTCTACTGCATCACTCATTGCTCCACAACTGAGCCTCTACATCACTTACTACAAAATAAAACAATGTGTTTAACCTAATTCTAAAGCATTTACAGTATAAGTATACATCGTTGCGCCTCGAGGTTGTATAAATATTAGGCCGTATAAGCCGCGCTCGATCTACGAATTTTCGCATTAACTCTGTTACTATAAAATACACATTCTCAAGGCCTCCTCGTTCCGTAATTAGGTGTCTTGCGTTTAGTATTAAGCCACGTACATTGCACGGCACGATACACACGCTGGTGCAAGCATCGAGTATATGACACAACGCACAAATCGAGTACACACTGGTGAGACATCGCGTTCTTTCTCATCGGATAACTCGGAGTTGCGAGTTTGTACTCCATTCAAAGCCTGTTCATATTACCTCCTCCTCACGTGAGGGTCTGGTTAAATCGAAGACCTTTGCAGTGATGATTTTGTTGTTCTAATCCCATCAGCAAGTTTCCTCATTATGCATTGCATATAGATACGGACGGATCCAATTAACCCTTTAACGCCCACATTTTTATACTCATATTACCGTTATCACAACCACTATCACTAAACCGACACTGGCATTAGGTAGTCACTTTTATCAAGATGTGGAAGGAACTGCCACTCGGCAGTGAAGTTCAAAGGACACATTAGTGAACAAATTGAATAAGAAATACAATATATTATTGTTATTTTTGAAAGAGGACCGTACAGTGCACTTGGGCGTTGAAGGGTTAAGCCGTTATTTAGCTCGGTGAAAATGTTGAACTGCCCTTCACCAATTTTTTGACTCATATAAAACTCTTTCAAACTCAAAATTTTTATCGGGGCTATTATTAGGAAAATAACTAGGATATTAGGGATTTAGGATATTAGGAAAATAATTATTGACCACCACATGAAAGCTCAGGCATTTCATCGAAAAGGCTCCCTGCTTGTGTCGGACCGCTTTCAGGATCTCTTCTTTTTCAACCGCAGAACGTAACGTCGATTTTAAGTGCATTTTACACGGTTCAATAAGTATCTATATAGAAAGCACGTGAGGTAGTTCCTATGGTAACGTGTTCTCCACTCCAACTAATTAACTAACAGCTAAATACGAAAATGCAATGAAATACGACAAATGCAATGATGGAATACGAGGAATGCAATGAAATACGAGGAATGCAATGAAATACGTGAAATACAATGATGGAGTACGAGAAACACAATGATGGAATACGAGAAATGCAATGAAATACGAGAAATGCAATTAAATACGAGGAATGCAATGAAATACGAGAAATGCAATGAAATACGTGAAATGCAATGAAATACATGAAATACAATGATGGAGTACGAGAAATACAATGATGGAATACGAGAAATGCAATGAAGTACTAGAAATGCAATGAAGTACTAGAAATGTAATGAAGTACAAGAAATCATAGAAATGCAATGAAATACTAGAAATACAATGAAATACGAGAAATGCAATAAATAAACTAAGGTTGCCGTAAAAAAAAAGGCAAGAGCAGGCCAGAAAAAACTGTGGACGAGGGCGGAAAGGACTGAGCGCATATATATATATATATATATATATATATATATATATATATATATATATATATATATATATATATATATATATATATATATATATATATATAGAGGCGGCAAGTAGCAGTTCGGCGGCCAGCAGTCGTACATTACACGATCAGTGTCGGCCAGGCCTTGTAAGGCAGCCGAGCTGCGTGACCGCCCACACCTCCGCCACCACACAAGGGCCAACTGCGGTACTAGGCGGTATAGGGGGCGTGAAATACAGGCGCTTTGAAAGAGGTCGTGCAGCCGCGGAAAATATCCAAGTAGGTATTTCCTCGATGATTCAATAACGTTAGGAAGGCACTATACGAGTTCCAAAGGAACGTTCATTTTTACTTTATATAAATGAAACTCACAAACAATTTTTTTCCTCATTTTATTTACAGTTTACACTATCTGGGCAATTTACGGTTGCGCTGAGAACTATTTTCATCGAGGCGACAGAGGTAAAAATTTCGACTATCTTTTTGTAGTTTTGTCGAGATTTACTCCGGATTTGGTGGCATCGTAATAACCATTACCACGTAAAGAACACATTCATATGAACTCCTCTCCACGGAGTGAGGGTTATCCATAATTAACCCTCAGGCAATTTAGTCCATATGTGAATTGACAGTGCGTAGACGATACAAAGGTATAGCACATAGATAATGTCGAAGGAACACCTCAGTTAAACGAATGAGCAATAATTCAAATAAAACTATGAATGTGTTCATTTACTTTCATTCCAGCGTTACTTGAGACTGTCTCTTTCAAATCACACCTCCTAACTAGGAGTCACAGACGTCTGAAGTATAAGAAACGTCGTAAACTCTGTTCCTAAAGTGCCACACAGTAAAATCTTTGATCCTTTAAACTGACTCAATAAATATCTGAACGTCTTAATTTGGTTCGCAGCGCCGAAATGGTTCTAATAATGCAGTACATCAATATCATATGAAGAGGAGTGTCACAATATTTTCCTACTCACCACTCAACTTATTTCAATTCGTTTTCAAATTATGACAAGCTTGAAAATGGTGTCTAACGCCAAAAAAAATATTTCCGAATTAATGGCAACATTTGCATACATCGCAGCGCACATTTTAGAGAGATAGGGAGAGCTGGTCTGGTTACCAGCAACAATAACTTCTTTTGTGAAATTACTTATGACCTAAAGCATTAAAAATTAATACCGAAACTTATTTGATAAAAGCCTATGTCGCTATTTATTAGAAGCTATTTTTTATCAGAATTAAGGAATGAGCATGAGACAGAATTTTGATTCAATATTACAGCGTCCAATTTAGCGTTGCAACCGGGACTGAAATATTTTCTGCTCATTCGGGTTCGCTAGACTGGTTGTTTTCTGCCGTAAAACTACTACTAGATTGAGCATGCCTGAAACAAAATTTGAGCTTTTTATGAAAAAATTAGGCACTGGTTCAATGTGAGCAATATGATCGAGGAGTTGAATTTCATTTGAAAAACTTGAACTTTATTTTTTTTGCCATTAAACAACACATAGCATAACCAAACCTACAAAACAAGTTTCGCTGACAGCAGCACTATTCAAGGTATGAATTGTTAGACAATTGGGCTCCTAATTTAATTATATAAAACTTTCAACAGTGTAAACAATGTTGTACATCAGGATGGTGTGTCCAACCAAAACAATGGCCTTGCGCAGTCATGCATTTGAATTAAACAATTTAAGGTAGAAAGATTTAGTAGCGTTTATCGTAAAATTTTTTGCTCATAAATTAAATTAGAAAGTATTTCAACTTAATCCTGAGCCTTTAAATAACCTAAAACATGGAACCACACTCAAGTGCAATTTCGAAAGATTAGATTATAAGTTAGTTTAAGCCTCCCTAACCGCTGCAAAAATAGAGCGTATCGAAGAGAGGAAGGAGGAAGGCCCCATTTAGTATGGAGATTAGAAAATGAGGAATCTACGCAGAAGGGGCATAGAAACAGTAAGATGGGAAAGAAGTTCATGAAATAAGATAAAAGTTGAAGAAGAAAGTCAGAGGTGCTGAAAAACAGGACAGTAGTGAACCGAAAAAAGTTGGTCCCTAACATAACAAAAAACATTTTATTTCAACAAAAAGAAGGCCTATATACCTAACTCTCAGCTCGGGCCCTCACATTTTTCCCCTGGGAGCGCTAATTCCCATAGATACAATAGTTGTATCCCCTTGAGGGGGTGCAATTTCGAAAAAATTAGCTCATGCTCACGAATAACAATGAGAGACAAAAGAAAACTGAGCAAAACCTACAATCAAGTCTAAAAATCGCTCCTTAAAAAACCTACCCTACAGAAAACCATGAACTCGTCAAAGTAATTCACGCGAAGTGATCTCCCGATTTCTTTTTCAGACGACCATACCGTTAAGCAAAGCCCGGCACAACTCCTTGGAGTCGAACACACTGGGGCGCCCGTGTACCTGAACCGAGAAGTTACGGCGGTAGCACCGAGCGAGCGGCGCCAATAGAGAGGCGTGAGGGCATCATCACTTAATGAGCGAGTGTGACCAATGGATTGGTGGACCGATCCTGCCGTGCCCTTTGTGCAGCTGGCAAACACGTGTGATATGCAAAATTCTACCTGAAAAAATGCGCGTCCGCAAGTCTGCAAGCCGTATATATGAGGTCACTTGATGGGAGAAGGTCGGTCGTTAGCTTCCAGTGACAAATGATGGAAGGAGCGTCTGGCAACAAGCAACTTTCGAGTTTGTGTTTACATTCTCATGCATGGCATCCACTCGCAATCTTAATTTGCTTCTGAACTGTTCGAGTCTAGTACAGTTTCTTTATAGACCCCCTATTATGAAAACAATGAGATTAGGCACAAAAATTGATAGTTCACGGCTCGTAAGCTTATGTATCGATTTGCACACTTGCTTTGCTACGATAGTATTATTCAGTTCTCGACTCTTTTATCCACAATAAAGGCTAAAGGGACCATTTAGTTAGGACTTAAGGAAACGGAGAATTTATGAACAAGGATTGTTTTCGCACAGGAAACCTGGCGCATAGAAACAATTTATGAAGGACGAGGAAGAAAAACGAAGAAGAGATAGCAAAATGGTATGGCATATGGAAAGAAAAGAAATGGGTACGAAAGATAGAAGTCCCGGAGGCTACTATCTGATGTAACCTAACAGAATCTTCCCTGTGACGCTATATTCCCCATGGCGTAGGATAGAGCAACCTAACTAACCTAAATCTATTGCTTATCTAATGCCTCCTTAGGGGTCGCAAACTTTCCTGCAGAAACTTTTAATTGATAAAATTTGAGTGACAAACTTTAGTTCTTACATGAAACAAAGGCCATCAGGGGATAGGAAAAAGGTAATAAAAGTCCCTAACTGTGAGACATGAAGTAGAAAATGTCTGGTGCTTTCTAAATGAGTTCATTTGGTGTAGTTTAATAATGAGTTTCGTCACAAAATTGGCTGTCAATACTACCAATTCAATTATAACTAAAATAAGTTCGCGGAAGACCGTCATGAAAGAAGGCAAAGTGCATCTCGACATTCTTCGTCGGGACATCCATGATTTTAACCGCATAAGTGTAGCCTCTGCATATTGGGCGGCTGAAACCATGTATGCAAAGAAGATGAATAGGGAAGTTGTTAGTGCATCACACCATTATAGGATCTATAAGCAGCAACGGCCAGCAGCGCTCACATATCGCGGCTGCGCTTTCTCTCTCAACAGCTCCTCAAGCGCAATCAACGGAGCTCCGTACAATATTTGATACATGTTTGTGTAGGTATTTTCATCAATGATTTTGTTCGAGCAAACAGCCTATGTAAACTGACCAACAGATCTGCTGCATCAACTACTCCTTTCGCTTCTTCCGAGCATGATTGGGTGTTCAAACATACATGCATACTACACTTCACTTAATCGCTATTCAAAGCAGACTCTGCTCATTTGTTTATTTATTTATTAGTTTTGAGTCTAGGTCACGACAACACAACGCACAATAACGGGCCACTTGTTTACAACCCACCCTCCTTGACGTAACACTTCTCATGCCAACTAAAATATTATGTTCGTAAAAGCCGGAAAATTTCACACTTAGCGAGCTCCTTGTTAAATCTCTGTGTGACCTTCACCACGTACTTCATGCAACGTCAACTCTGAAACTCTCAACGCCGACTACAGCCCACCTCTCCCACCCGCACGTGCGCCGTACGGAGACGAAACTAACTTGTGTTAGACCAAAGTTTCAAACTTGGCCAATTTTCAAATAAAATTCACCCAGTATCTTGCAGCCCAACAGGGTTGCCGTGATGTTGAGTGATTAACATAAACCAATCCAGTTGAAAAAGAGACCAAATTTTGTGATTCTGTCCTGATAGAAAGTTTATCTAGCCCTCGGTAAACACACGTGCAGTCAAAATGATCTAACCTCTAGGATGATTTCAGGACCTCGCTAAAAATTGGAATAATTGGAAAAGGTATTGCGAAACATTTCCTTATTTAACGATATAAATACGTATTTCAACTTTTCTCCACTAGCCTTTTCTATCTTTTCTATTCTTTTCAAAATCAACCAAGCAAATCGTATAGTATGTCACTAAACGAACCTACCCCTGTTATTCACTTTTCAGAAAATAAGTATTTAAATTTAAAACGAAACGGCTATGAAAACATTAAACATCACACAGCTATTACAGATTTAGATTTATTAGATATGATATGCATCAAATCCTAATGATTCTGTCGCCCAAAATCCAATCCTGTTTAGTTTCGTCTAAACTCGGTCACTCATAAGGAACTTTAGAGTGTGCGAAAATTTCACTGCCCAGAGATACAACGCAGCATATTTGCCCCATCGAATGTTTTGAAATGATAGCGACCAGTGATAAAACAATCATTTCCAAAATCAGCTAATAAAGAAATGGTTTTAGAGAAATATTTCCATAGCTACTAATCAATTTTACCCACTTTAACGTGTGCTAAGAGAAACCTGCGTTTTACCTATCGCATTTGCTTGATTTACGTTAGCAACCACATCAAACATTTTCTGATTTCCCTTTCAAGCTACAATATTTCTTAATTTTCCTTATCCATTCATTTTACAAGCGCTTAATCGCTACCCAACAACTAAGCTCGGGTTCTTCGTTCGTCACACAAATTTGCTGATACTGTGTCGTCATCATAACTAAAAACTGTTTTTAATCATCACGTTCAGTAACTGACATTTGCGAAGTAGCATCAAAAAAAGTAAAAACAGCTCACTCGCGGTTTAGTATCACAATCTAAACCACATAAAAAACGTTCTTAGGATTTCGCTTTCCACCATGTTGCGGTTATAGATTTGACATGAGCCAGCGGAGCAGCAAGTGTTTTTTCATAACCCTTTAACAAAATTAAGCGAAGCCCACAAATATGACGGTAGAAACCGTACAAGTTTCTATTCTACAACGAGAGCCAATAGTGGTGATCAAACACACTCTACCAAACCACATACGTAGTCGACAAATAGGCTTTAGGAGTCCATGTCAAACTGATCTTCACGGGACAACGGTAACCAACTTAAATCCGTCTTTAACAAACGAAGCGGTGCAGGGTTTCTTCAAGTAAGAAAATATTTACGTTAATTCAAGGAAAACGCTTCGTAAGGTTTCCGAGAATCTACAGGCCGGAGACTTGTGGCAGCGGCACACACACAGCAGAGGCAGCAGTGCAGGAGGCGCAGCAACATCAACATTGGGAGAAATACCACCACTGTAGGTAGATGTATAAGCACCAGCACCATCAAAAACAGCAGCGATAACTTCATCAGCAACACAAACGGTGTCATCAGTCACACCAACGGAGGCCTCATCAGCAACTCTAAAGGTTGCATCATCAGCAACACAAACACGGGCACAATAAAGCACCAGCAGTGGGACACAAGACCCTACGATCCACAAGACGTGCGGTGCGCGCATTATTCCAGGAAAAACGCAAGAAAATTTTCGATATTTTTGTGGCTGTCATGCAAAAGAGCAGCGAGGCCACGGCGTAATGAGAGGCCGGAACTAATGCACCTGACTTGAACAGCGTCTCGTCTTAGTGCTCCAAGACCAGCGTCTACGGAAATTCTGAACAGATCAACGCAGAGACCGGTAGCAGGTTAACGTAGAAGGAAAGACATGGCAAACAATAGTAATCAGCACAGCTGCACGGAGGTCTACATAAGACGCTGTTTACTGAGGGTACGGAAATGTACCAGGAAACATGTTAGATTCGTATGAAATGTGTACCAATACGACGATGAAAAGGAAAGTTTATATATATTTACTCCGAAAATTTTTTCAACGAAACATCAGTGTCAACACATGCTTCGAAAAAATACCTCTACTCAAAGGTTGTAATAAAAAGTTTAAATTTTTGTTAAAAAATTTCAAATGGATGAGCGTTCGTGTAATTGCAGAAGACATAGCTTGTAGCAAAGTAACAATCGCAATGCCTTGATGAAAGAAATTAATGGTATAAAATACACTTCAGTTTTGGCGCTCGGATGCAAGACAATCGTAACGAATAAATCAAGTACTTTTAAAGTATAGAAAAATTTAATTATTTGAACTTCCCACTCGAAGAAAAGGACACAAAAAAGGCTAACGTCAAGGAAACTCACCACTTCATTTCATAAGAGCCTCAACAACGAGTTCAGCAAATGTTCATCCATGCAACTAAAATGAAAAATATTGTCAGTGCAACACACATGTCAATTATGAGATTCTAACTAAAAAATGCTCGATAGGCACGTCGAATTCCAATGCAATTTTAGATCCAACAATTGACGAGAAATGAAATTGTTGCTGACGATACAAAGCGAGGTTCTGTTCCGTTTCTCGAACGGGTCTACATCAAGAGTTGAGTATAGAACGCGACTTTTTCGTAGTTGGTCAACATTGCTATTTCTTTAAATCCCTCGATTATACCTACACGAAATGGTTCTATAAATTCGGCCGCCTATGACACGTTACTGAGAGAATATTTTCTTTGTCGCACGTATACAGCGCAACACAAAAAAGGGGCTCAATTGAGCAGTTACAAATCAGAACTCATATCGGTTATTTGGAAACACACGTACTTAACACAAATACCAGTTTTTTGTGCGTCACTCTCCTACCACAAACGAGAGAAATGATCCCAGTGAAAGTGGATTTCATTGCTCACGTGTTAATTGCAGTGACAGCGTTTTCTTCAAGTGGCCTTCGAAGAAGACGTGTCAGAACCATATAGAGCCTCACTCACATTTTCTCCTGGCTGTCGAGGTGGTTGACCAGCTCATTTCTCATGTTGACGATCTGCACGAGCTCGTCAAGCAGCAGTGACTCCTGACGCTGCTGTACCTCCGTTTTTTGGTGGTCTGAAAAGAAGAAAATGAAGTTAAATGCGTGCTAAGCTCGGCAAATGCATATCATGCATGGTTGTTTATTAATAATACACCATGGTGTATAAGAAAGCATAATACAAAGAGTCTATGTACAATAAGTAAACTCTAAAGTACACACCATGTAATGACCGTGGAGCGCAGGCATGGAAATCAAAACCATGCTATACATTCAAGTAATTATAAGCCTTTGGTATGCGCGCATATAATCAACCCTAGCACTTTCTTCTACACCGGAAACGATTTTCGTCACAAGTACAAAACTACAAGAAAGAGGTTGCTCAATGCTCATTTTTGACTTTGTACTGAGCACTGATAGAGTGCTAAGCTGGACGCGCAATATGACCGGTGCAGAGGATGAATGACGAGTTGAAACCCTCACGTTTAAAATACGTTGTCCGACCTGACACCAAACATAAAAATCTCCTACCGCAGTTATGTGTATCGCAAGTATGTACATACGACTGGTTGAAAGCATCGTTTGGTCTGCTAAAATAGTAGAGGAAATTGGCTGCTCAAAACATGCCTAAGATGAGCCGCAGATAGTGCCTACTTAACATTCAGTAAAGATGATAGTACAAAATAATATGAATAGGTTTTCCAAAATCATGGCAGTAGAAATGTTTTAAACATCACAAGTGTCAAATCACCCGGACTGAAGTACATATACCAGATAAGATAGAGATTGACTCAAAAACGCGCATTTGATCCCTGGAAAGCGCGCACATGCAGTTAATATTGTCGTGTTTATTCATTATCATTATTTAGGGTCAACGTCTGATTCAGCGCGAAGGAAATGATCGTTCCAGTAAAAACAAAACTGATGAAATTTAGAATTAACTCGCAATATTTCCGTTATTTGGTACGTATAAAAATATGCAAGCTTTCAAGTTAAGAAAAAAATTGTGCTTTATCAGAGGTAAATAAAGATAACTGTTCATAAAGCAATAACGGTAAACATTAGGGAGATAACCGAGAAGGCAAAGCAACAGCGTGTTCTTGCGACTGCACTGCTCCCGAAAGTGATGAGGGCAAGCTCTATGCCCTGTGCTTTCTCCATGCAAGAGATGAGTACATGCTTTCTGCATGTCCAATAAAAATACCAAACCAGGCACAGCCCGCAAGGGGCGAACACACAGACATTCCTCTGTACACCACTATCATAGCAATGAGATACACCATCGTGTCAAATGCCAAAATAATATATGTATCAAAATGCAAATCATAGCAATGAGATACACCATCGTGTCAAATGCCAAAATAATATATGTATCAAAACGCAATGCTATTTACTTCAATTTCTCTGTTTAACTTTCAAACACCACAACCATTTCATTTTTCAACACTAATCTCTATTCAACACTAATCTCTATCTCTAATCACTAATGCTCAATTGACGAAACGAATCACCACAATTCAGAAGATCCACCCACTTACAGACAACATCGTCTCACAAAACAAACCAATATACAACGTCTGTCACTCTAAACTCTATGTCGAACTTGAAAACACCACAACAATTTCATTTAGCAAAAGCAATATCATTCACATATATACTAACAGTAATATCAACCTAACCTTGCCACTAACAAACTGGTGCGAAAGTAGTTCTCTCTAAACCATTCACATGAAAAACACAGCCTATCCAAAACGATATGAAACCCTCATTCATAGTATTACACTGACTAAACGTATGTCTTACAACCAAAAAACTGGTGAAAAATCAATTCACCAAACCATTCCCATGCTCATAACAGCCTAACCAAAACGATGGCACCCTCATTCGTAGTATTACACTGACTATATACGTATGTGTTACAGCTCATCAAATCTTTAAATCTGTTTGCGTGTCACACTCTATCTAAAGTAATATAACGTACTCTAAGCCAACCTAACTCAAGGCAAAGTCACCTAACCTCAACTAACGAAACATAGTCTAAAATAACCTAAGCAAACCTGATTTAACGTAACCTACTTTAACCTAACTGAAATTAACCTATCTTGCACTAAATATGACTTTATTTAACTCACTCGACACCCTTCCAACTCACCTACATACAACTAAACTTTACTAATTCAGGGTGCCCTGTCCTGTTTTATAGTTCAAATTTCGGTCCCACGTATTTTACCTTCTTTAATTCTTATGTCTTAGCCGTTATTCATCAAGAATTACAAACCTCTATGTACACTAACATCCTTCCATCCAATTCAAAATAATAACCACTTACAATCCTAATGGTCAAATAACGAAAATGCGTTCCATTACTATTTCGCCAGCAGAGATATTCTGGCTGCTATATTTTCTCGTTAAATTATATGGAATAGGGTCTGCTTGAACTTGTTCAAAATTTTAGCTCACCAAATATTGTGACGAAACAGTTATTACATTTTGGTTTATTCATGGGTTCGCATCACTAGACTTTACCTCTCTGTTTCGAAGTTGACAAGTTCACACTTCGTTCTAATCGACAATTCATCATATATCCAACCTACATACTCCAAAGAAATTCGATGTCACGAAGAAATGTTGACGTCACAGCGATGCAAATTGGGAAATATTACATAAAATCTTTATTTTGCCAATAAGCTACTTTTCAAAATTCAAGTCTAAAGCTTTACGGTGCAAAAATCTTAATAAAATAGTTCTCAATAACAATTCATTACAGGGCTAGCAATCAAAGTCTCTTAACTGTGCATCACAAATCAGTAAACGAATATATACACACCGCGCTATCGCGCAAGTTGAAGGCCCAAGAAATAAACTCTCCATTTTGGGAACGCTTGGCGATAGCTGAAGCTCTCGCCAAGCGAAAGCGTTTTTGTGTTGAAGTCAGTAAATACAAAGAAAGAACGCATTCACAGCAAATCTCTTGGAAACTTTCAACAATATTTGAGCATTTGGCCTTCAGCTACAATTTTGAGTGCACTTACAACTTACATACAACTACGAACTTTCTAAAAGCATCATTGACACGAAATCAATCTCTTCATATCAGAAATCAAACTTAGGATTCCCCATTCATTACGACAACATCATATCCGAACATATTTCTGACATTTCTCAAACAAATTTATCTGTGAACACCTGCGGCTATAGCTTAGAATCACTGATGTTTCCTAATAGACATCATTTTCACCACAACAATCAATTCTTTCAGGAATGTGAACAATTTTAACCTCTCTCTAATCTTCTATTTCTATTATGGATCGATACAGAAACCTTCAATTAGGCTGAGTGGAATTTATAAAACATTCTTGCAAAGATATCAGGTATACCATTTTGAATTTCATAAAGAACATCATTCAAACATACAAAACCTGCAAAATATTTGGTTGTCTTCGGCGACAAATATTCACCAAATATTAATCATCAGTTAGAACCTCGTAATCTTGTCTATACTCACTCAAATGATGACTTCCTGAAACTCACGCATGCAATGTGAGCGATTTCGAGGCCTTCAAACAACGACTTTTAATTATTATTATTGGAGATCGAATTTTTCGTGAACACTTGACAGGTTCTTGGTCATGAAGATTCAGCAATTTTACATCCCAACCATAAGAAATTATGATACAAATATTCACTCAAACTATACCCTTCCTAGAAAATGCCTCGTTCAATCAAAGCATATATGTCGACATGAACCATTTTCGTGTTGTTTGAACCAATATATCGAGAGATTCGTTCCTCAATGAGCTTTATTAATTTAGAAAATGAAAAGTCAAATTCTTGGACTATGAGCTCTTTCAATTTCAATTTTCTAACGTCAAAAAACAAGTTTCAAACACAACACAATTAGGCACAAAGACCTGTGCCGAACCAAAAATATTTAGAACCTATATCTCTATATAGAGATGACTAATTTCAAGTGTATCACCTTTGAATTATAGTTCAGTTACGAAGTTTAACCTATATTCGCCTTGTTCTGCGATGACACAATTTGCGATTTCCAAATAACATAGGTTTGCTATAAAATTCCTCGCAAGAACGCCAGCACAGTACATGCGCGATTTTTGACGTCGAAAACTACTCGCTTTGCGTATTTGAACTCATACTACGAAGTAAGGTCGATGATGCTGACACTTTAAAGTAAGACACTAGGTTGAACTTTTCATTTGTAACGTGATGGAGTGACGACAACATATAATACGTCATCAAAAAGAAATAAAGTTGAACTAAAATCGGCACCACGAACGAATGGGGATCGTTTTTGCTGAAAAACGCATCACGAGTAATATTTCAGCCTCTACGCAAGATCTCATTTGTGATTTATGGCGCTTTATATAACTTAAACTTGATAATTATAGTACAATTATTATGAGAAGCTGCAAATTTAGGTCTCAAATACTAAACCTCATTACTATATTGCCATTCAAAGCGGCCATACCGCTTCAAATTACTCTTACATTCATGGACCAACAAGCAGGGTAAATAAAACGCGTAACCATCATTTTTTCTCTTCTGCCAAACATGTTAGAATTGAAATAATACTAACATCAGCTGAATCACAAAGTCTAAACACATTTCTGCTCTATAAAGTTCCAAGTTAAACCAGTTTCAACACTTGAAAACGATGATTGACTAGTCATGACTGCAAGTTATGCGAATCTATAAGCGAAAGAATCGAGTTCGAGTATTGAGTTCCACATCGAAATAAATTTATAATAACTATAACAACACTGTAGACCTATACAAAATAAATAACACAGCCTCAAACGTTCAAAAATTGGTTGAAACTTTGAATTTTAATAATCACTCGCAATATATGGGATCAAACTCGACAAACAATAAAACATAAGCGTCATGATGTTCAAGATCCTTATACAGCCCTCACAACTCAAGCAAGCTTAGGCCACGTCATCGCAGTCACCCATGATCTCGATGTGGAGACTTCAATGCAAAACAAGAAATAATCCGTGTCATTAATCTACGGAGTTTGAAATACCTTTTCACTGGCACATTTCGCGTCCAGGGGAAATTTATTTCGATGTTTTTTTCATTTTTCTCAAAAACTTGAAAAGCTAGGACTTTGAGACACGTATCATTATTGAAAGATGTCCTCGAGACGCATCTGTACAGAGTAGTTGAAAACCCTCAAGGGCCAAGCAGGGGGCGTGAGAGGGGTAAGAAAAGTCGAAATGACGTGAAAACCATGTTTTTTTCATATATACATGGAACGGTTCATGCGATCATTCCACAAAATCTTTTTTGTATGTAGCGTGAAAAAACGAGCAAAAAGTGTTCAACAACTTTGCCTGTAAAACGAAGCGTTCTCCAATGTTTTTGGTTTAAGTGAGTTTTCAGACAAAAAGGACTATTTTTAAATCGCTCATTTTGAGAAAAGTATCGCACTTGTGGCTTCGTAAATTTGATAGATTTTAGAAAAAAGTACAATCTACATTCTATCAAATTCTGGAAGGCGAACGGCCATCGAAAACGCCGCAACTGACAGCCAAAGTCACACTTGAAAAACGGCCGTTTTTTTACCCAAAAGTTTTTCATTCATTGAACATTTCCCCGACTACTTTTCGAAGTAACGATCACACCATCATAAAGCCCGACATTTTCTCTATCACTTCCGACCAATTCAGCTCCTCCGACTGCGCAATGAAAACTTTCTTCATGTTTGAAATGACCCTATTTTCGGTCGGTTTTCGAGTTCTCGGGGGTCTCCTATGGGGTCTTGGGGCCTGGAAAGGGGTCCGTAGGTCTTAGAATTTTCCCTTGTACACGCTCACCAAGTTTGAGAGCGCTGGGACCCCTGGAAGTGCGATTTTGCTCGAAAATGGGGGGTGTTTTGGTATATTCCTGATGCTCCACCTTATGGCGACAAGCATTTCGGTGATTGTGCACGTTCGTGTCTTTTCACGGGTACTATTTTTAGTCTGTTCTCGCAACCTATACAAAGTTCGCCCGCCGTAAGTAATAAAAAATGCACTCAACTACGTTTAATCGTTGAGCTTCATTACACGAAAAAGAAAAAATTAAGCATCATAAGATAGAAATACTAGAAAAGATAAGTTAGTTTGAGCCTCCCTAATTAACCGCAACAAAGGCATTCCAGAGCAATGAAGGATTTGAGGGAACGTGGATTCCTTGCGCATGGTGCAAAGAAACAGTACATTGAGGAGTTTATGAAACAAGATAAAAGTGAAGGAACAAAGAAGTAGGTACTGAAAAACAACACAACAGTGACCCGAAAAAAAGATGGTTCGTAACATAACAAAAAACTAATTCTACTTAAAAGAGGTAAATCTAATATTAGGTCGGGACCTCACAAATTCCCCCTGGTAGCATTAGTTCCCATTGATAGAATTATTGAATCTCCTAGAAAAGTGATTTTGAGAAAATAAAATGGATTTTCCATGAGTTCAAACACTAAAATACCCTAAAGTTAAAATCAGCATTGTGTATTATCTGTTCCACTTATAAATTTCACAGTCCAACATATTCCACCGCACTTCCAAGTTACAATTCAATGATCAACAATGAAAGACCGTTGACAGCGTAAATTAGGTTCCTCGATATTTTGCAAGGGATTTAAAAGTCGACTTCTAAGAACCCAAGCAACAGGTTAAGTTCTTTTCCGAGAACGCGCATTCCGGCGAAGAAAGGAGCTAGAATCCACACACCTTTGGTGGAACACCAAGCGCCGAGTGTGCTCGTCTACTTGCGCACTACAAGCCGCGCAATTGCCTTAAAATTACTCCGAATGCAAATCCGGCACGAAGTAAGACGGACGGCGGCGTATCGACGCAACAGAAGCACCCCGCGTAATCGGACCCGAGTGTCTCGTTAGCGCGGGATGAAACGCGAGTGCCTTTGGTGCGGTGCTGAAGTTGCCGCTTCCGCGCTGCAGGCGACGCCGCAGTCACATGGTTCTCACAAATTCGCAGCCTGAGTGCAAGGTACTACGACATGCACTTTCTGTGCGATGAAAAATAAGATATCAAAAAGTAATTTTCTCTGCGAGCCTCGGACTCATTTTTTCTGTAAATTTTTTATTTCATGTGCAAAAATTTACGCTTCAAACGGAATACGAAATCACATGAAGATGCTGTTTTTCACAAATCTTGAGAGAAGAGAGGCAAGTCGTGAGAAAAAGTCTAAATGCACCAGTGATCTCATTAAGTGCAGTAGCTGCAGTTAGTTGGAAATGTTTTCTGGTCTCAGGCATGCCTTGATACCTGCATTGAATAGAGGGTGCAGCATTTGGTGCTCAAGTCAACATAACCTGGTACGCACAGAAAACGGCAAGGGTATGTTGAATAGACTGCAGGATTGCGCGCGTCAAAAACCTGAGTAGAATTTACATAAGGAACTCATTCATTCAACGCTGTAGTGCAGAGCATTGTAGCGTCTGTCGTACATAAGAGAGCATTTCACCCCTACGAGTATACTGTGTTCGTCATTAAATCTAGATTGTATCGACTCGCCTTCGTACGGTTTCTGCAATAAATAAAGGTTAGATTTTGATTTTAAAATTAAAGGGTAAAGGGAAGTTATGGTAATACTAATTTATTACTTGAAGTGCAGATTGAAATTTATCAAAAGTTAATGTTTCAACTTGAAAAAATTATCAGCATCTGTTAGAGACGGTTATGACAAGAAACAAAAAAAATTGCAAGCACTGAAATAAATCATAAGAACTGCTCAAGAAATACCACACAACAGATATCATACAAATAGAATCAATATTAGTAGACTTGGAAAGACAAATACAGAGTCGACAAAGCTCGAGTTCTGCATTTCTAAAGCTATTATACTTTCAACATGAGTCCGAACAGGAATACTGAGAGCAACAAGAGTTGGACTGCATGATGACACCTGTCAAAACGCTGTGTCACACAGTAAAGGAGAACATGAATTCCTCCACGACATCCCCATAGAAGAATCGAATCAAAATACCAAACTGGAGAGTAAACAACACAGTTCCGACTGCTCACTTCCCAATCGGTCGACACGAATATCAGAAGCAGAGAGCACATGGCGTCATCTTCAACTCCACCGTGCTCCGTATTCCGCAAAAGAAAAAGAGAATTATTTTTTAATTGTTGAGGCACGTGTTGCGGAAAGCTGAGCCCCCGTGCAGCAGAGGCACAGCTGGCACGTGAGGGGAAGTGCCCGCGTATCCTTCAGGGTTCGAGGGTCGGCGGTCATCGAGGGTAATCTAGGCCTAATTTTGGTGGTGTATTGGATCCTATGTAATGGATCTTCAATGACAACACTTTGTATGTGATAATTCTGTAATACTAACAATAATAGGAGTGTGCATAATAGGAATTAGTATAATGCTGAATTCCAATAATAAATTTCGAGTCAATACAAATCGTATGGATCGACATTAAGATGAAAGTATTCAATGCAACATATTCAAGTATCCTCTTGAAACTACCCAAAAAAATACTCAATATTGAGCGAAGTAGGAGTTAGAAGCTATATAACTTGGATTTCCTAGTTATAGAGCGCTTATGTACCCTATTAAAAATTATAGGAGTGGCATCGGTGATTCCTGGGAGCGCTCGCATTACTACTTGGTTGTTGCATCCATGTTTCTCCTTTGATTCGGATTCGAAGTGTCCACTTTATAGGCGCCCCTGCACCTCTGTCCCAACCGGTGGCCACGCTGGCTCAGCATGGAGCACTACCGTCGCGCTCCCAAGGCGCGACCAGTTTCTCCTATTCACCAGCGGAGAATCATGAGAGGCCCAGGATGGCCACCTCTTAATTTAATTTTAAAAAAACAGCTGCGCACAGCTGATTTCCCATTAGTCACACTTTCCAACCGTCACACTGCTCAAACCGATTATAACCAGTTTGCCCTTGAATTACCTTAGTTCTTGCGCGATTAATCAATTCATCATAAGCAAACACGGTTGATAGCACAACAAAAATGTACCAGAGTATGTAAATTAAATACATTCCTACTAACGTGCAGAAAATTTCTAGGGTGCGTGTTCATTATTAAGCTGTCATTAATGGTACATGTTTGTGACGTATAACTTATGCTTGAAGTTTTCGCAACGCAATAACTAAGGTAATTAATGGGGAACTGGCTATATTTGGTTGAGAAGCGTCAACGGTTGAACGTGCAATTATGGGAAATCAGCTGTACGCAGCCTTGGAGGCGAAAGCCTGCAGGGAACAATATAAGATTAGATTATAAGTTAGTTTAAGCCTCCCTAACCGCTACAAAAAAGAGCGTATCGAAGAGAGGAAGGAGGAAGGCACCATTTAGTATGGAGATAAGAGAATGAGGAATCCATGCAGAAGGGGCATAGAAACAGTAAAGTTGAGAAAGAAGTTCACGAAACAAGATAAAATTTGAAGAAGAAAGTCAGAGGTGCTGAAAAACAGGACAGTAGTGAACCGAAAAAAGGTGGTCCTTAACATAACAAAAAACATTTTATTTCAACAAAAAGAAGGCCTACCTAACTCTCAGCTCGGGCCCTCACATTTTTCCCCTGGGAGCGCTAATTCCCATAGATACAATATCTGTATCCCCCTGAGGGGAGGGAACAATATAAATGTACATTGAAAAGAATATAGCAACAATACCCTAGGGTCGTTGAAAGAATATACTCGTAGCTATATATATAACAAAAATAATCGTCGAGCAGATTTTTCATCTTTCATTCCTAAAATTAGAAAGGATAATAAAATGACTTTACCTTGCCCGAGCTTAATTACACCGGCTATTCATATTCACACACTCCCCCACCTATCCCCACACACAAACCCTCCCCACACCCCCCTCCCACACACCTACCCCCACACCCACACCCCCCCTCCTACACACACACACACACAAATATGCATCTGAACATATCGTTGATCACCTTCAAGAACGTCCTTCAATTCAAAGGTTGCTGAAGACTGACGAGGGAAAATTCAAGTTTGGTTTCCACATTTTGTTATTTTTACATTGCTCACATTGAGGTTTTGCCTTCACTACCAGCCCCACCACAACGATGAATCGTCTAAAATATCAATTGACCGAGGTGGAGAAACTAGCAGTGGGGTCCTTGCTCCGTTCATGCTCTTGAAATAATGCCTCTACAGACCAGCATTATACGTCTCTTCCATCTCTTGTTTCTTCTGACACCCTCACGTACTATACACCCTCACGTAATACACACTCGCACTGATATACACTCTAACACTACTTGAAACGTTTTAAATAATCGAGACACGATCCAGACATCTGTCACGCACAACACCAACTTCAAAACTGACGCGAAAGATGGCAACCGTCATTTCTCTCGAGAAAGATGGCAGGCGTTTCACCTAGAGGCCATCTGCACAGGTGGCCTCTGGTAGCAACATGGGAGAACTTGCTCGCATCGCGCTTATGAGTCGCGCCCTGGAAGTGTCAGAAGGGAAGAGGCCTTGGTTCGCTTAATACTCCTTTAATTCACCGCTGTCTCCTTTAATCAACCATGCTACTCCCTTAATTTTTAATCGGGTAGAACAGTACAAATTTCCCGAAACAATGTCGATGGCTAACATAGCTGTCATGCTTCACAGTCAGCCTCACCCAAACTCTTTGTCAATGCTGCAACAGTACATAATTTGTCCAGTAACATACTCTAATTCATTTTCTCAAGGAAGCTTGTTTGATCACTCTATTTCGCAGCTGCACTTGTTCGCATGTACAACGGGTTTCTAGCTCTAAACTCGAGAGACGATACCCTTTTGATTTTACAACCCTTTTTTGTTTGCTAAGTCACTAGATTTATTTTAATTATTTACATATTAGTTATTTCAAGTCTCCCTAGCCACTTAAAATGCAATCTCAAGAAAAAAGATAGAGAATTTAATATGGAGTATAAAATACAAAAGATGTGTTCCCACACAGGATATCTCGCGAATTGAAACAGGTACTTAGGAATGTAGAAAAGACCAAGAAGGGATAAGCACTTAAAGAAGTAAAATGGCATAAAAGACAGAAGTCCCGGAAGCTTATCTATGGCTGAGGTAATTTAAAAGTTTCCTTCACGGGGAGTCAGTCCCCTAGCACAGGTTGTACAAACAAGACTAACCTAAGCCTATTGAACCATCCAATGACCATGAAGAGCAACTTCACCAATCGCTTCTTCCGATAAATACTCCGTGTAATTACAGGGAATTGAACCGGGGAGTTCCTCATTCAAAGTGCAATGCTCTCACCTTGAGTGACGGAGAACACAACAAGTCCCTTAAAGATAACTCAAATAATACTTTTGAGTATCAAAGACATAAAGCAGGTCGAGATATTAGACAATTTCCAGCAAGGAAAATAGATCTGAATACATAGCACAAATTTGGAGGCTGAAATTCTAATTCTCGAAAGCTGAACTAAACGTCCAAACGAGAATGAACACCGAATTCGCACAAACACGAAGAGCAACAGAGATCAATGAAAAAGTCAGAAAATAGCAGTCCCAAGTGATTCACAAACCAGAAAACAATTATTCATCATACCCAAGGGGACTTAATTTCCGAGTGAAAGAGCTTGGTTGCACGGGGAATGAAGGTGGGAGCCGGAACGAAGAACTGGAGGGAACAGGGGAGTGGAAGGGATTTAGCCAAGAGCTATTTTCTGATACACTGGGCAGAGCATCCCAAGAGGGCGGAACGCTGCCGCGGAGAGCGGCGAGAGAAGCGTTGTTTAGAGCCGTGTGTATATGGTCGACTATTGACAACAAAAATGGTCTAGTTTGCATTACGTGATGAATAGGTTACTGCTATTGTGAGCCTACAATGACGAATGATAACGAAACGCAAATAGACAATATAAGGTTAATAATAATGAAACGTTGAATTTCGTCGTCATCTTTGTGTACATCACAAATTAAGCATGAGAACCCCAGTCTAATTGAAAAGTAGTGGAGCACGTGTGTCGTTCGAAAGACATCAAAACACTATATGAAGTATTGCTCCAATTTCCCAGCATCACGAAGCTTGCATTATTATTACCACTTTCATGCGCATTGATGTTCCTGAGTTGAGGCAACAAAAAGACATAGCATAACACTACTGCTTCCCAGTAATGCATTCAGAAACAAAACAGAGCTTATAACCTACATTTATTTTCCATAATGGAATATTATGCCAGCAGCGAAAAAATAAGTGCTTTCCTGCAAGTATATGCAAAAGATAATTCAATTCATCACCCTGGCGAACTTAAGATAAAATTCTCATTTCTTAGAACTCAATACCGAACGTCCAGTGGCGTAAAAAAATACTCGTTGCATGCAACTAAAACCTTAACACAAATTATTTCTCATAAATCATCTTCTTCGACAAATAAATTGAAAAATTTAATTCAAACAATAGAAATCAGGTGCAAATTTTCGAAACTACCGGTGTGAATTAACCCACATTACTATAGATAAGCCATATATATAAGGTAGTAACCTACTTACTAGACACGAGACTCAAACGCATTTGATCGGAGAGCGTGCCAACTCGGAAGAAGAAACACTGCCGAGCCGTAGGTCGAAATATCAACGAAAGGCAGCAACAGACGCGCATATGTCGCACAACATGCTCGGAAAGACACTGGCCGAAGTTTTTGAGTCATTGACCGAGATATGCAGAAGACAATTTTTTCCTAATGAAGACTAGACGCAAAAAATTTGCTACAAAGTATTGCTTCACACAACCAATCAAAGTCGCAGTACCAAAAAGAGCTTTTGACGGAAATCAGAAGGGAGGGCTTGAGCACAGCGAAGTTCCTGATGGTGAACAGAAAGAAGAGCAGGACGAAGCGTGAGCGCATCAACTGCGCCTGCAAAAATCAGTAATGAGGAAGAGAGACACAGACGGCATCTCAAATGAGCATGAGAGCGAATCATAAGTCTCGAATACGTAATGAAGAAACACTGTGCATATTGCGCAACCAAGCTGGTGCACCATTACGCAAGTCTTGATGTAAACTGGGTTCAAAGGCACAATGTTTTGATGCGTATTAACACTTTGAAGTATTATGAAGTATAATATAAAAGAAGGCATTATGAAGGAAAAAATCCTTAGGTTATCATCCCTATAGAGTATTCTAAACGAACTTTTAAACTCGATGATCCCTTTGTCAAAAGGTGTTGCAGCAATTCTCAAAAGAAAACTGTTTACAAGCTATAGGATCTTGAATCATCTTTTCAAGCACTTACAAAACTCTACATTTTAATTCCGAGAGAATATATATATCGATAGAAAATGTTAAAAGTTTACAAGAAAGTAAACCAATGTCCTTCAGCAAAGCCAATGACTGGGCGTTAGTCTAGAAAGTTTGTTCCTCCCCCCCACGGAGCCCAACACACACGTGCCACATGCAAGCACGTGCACGACGAGCACGCTGCAGCTGAGCACTCATGCACGCGGTACAATAAAGGAACGACACCGCCACGGCACGCACTGCATGCACAACAATAACAAATGATATATGGACCTGCACGCTAATGCACCAAAAATGATTGATTGGTTATGAGCAATTTTTAGCCTCCCTTACCACAACAAAGATGTTCCAACGGAGGAAGGATGATGGCACCGTTTGATATGGAGCTTAGGAAACGCGGAATCTACGCGGAAGGTATGTTCCCGCTCAGGATCTCGTGCGCATAGAACCAGTTAAGCAGGAATGGTAATGAAACGAAGCAAAAGCTGAAGAAAGTCGAAGGTGCTCAAAAATGGAACAGCAGAGAACCGAAAAAAGATGGTCCTTAACAAATCAAAAAGCATCTTATTTCAAGAAAAAGAAGGCCTACCTAAATAATGCAACAAAAACCATACGATATTTTACAAAAGCATTATCACCACAGCCATCAGAACAAGGTGAAATAATGTTGTGGTGGTACTGTAATAATTCATAATAATCAAGTATTCATAATAACAAGTCACAATACTTAAATAAAAATAAATAATAATTTGTCAAAGTCTACCTCACAGACAGTCAAATGGGCAAATCAACTCAAATATCAAGCGTAAACTGAAGGGGGAGAGAGGGAGGAGGTAGTAATGCGAGTACGATGGAGTGCAGCCAAATCGCTCAGACTGCAGAGACAGCATCTTTAATGAGCACTGAGTACAGTGAGGCAGAGTCGTGAAATGAGGGTGAGTTGTGTAGTGGTGCACGGAAGCGGTGCCGGGAGTGAGGGTGAGTAGAGTAGTGGTGCTTCAAAATGAGGGAGAGTAAAGAAGCGGTGCCGGGAAGTGAGGGTGAGTACGGAAGTGGTGCCGGGAAGTGAGTGTGAGTAGAGTAGTGGTGCCTGGAAATTGGGGAGAGTAAAGAAGTGGTACCGAGGAGTGAGAGTGAGTAGTAGAGTAGTGGTGTCAGAAAGAGGGTGAGCAGCACAGTGATACCTGGAAATGAGGGAGAGTAAAGAAGTGGTGCCGGAAGATGTGGTTGAAGCGACAGTTCACTCCCTGACCAATTGTGAATGCGTGTGAGGCGAGTGAACTGAGCGTGTTGTAAACAATACCAGTTCGTCGTGATGTCATGATTGAGAAAGGCTTTTCCTCTCTCCGTGGTGTTCCAAGTTACAGTTCTAGCTTTAGTCTGCTTACTCAGTTTTCAAAACAAGCAATATACTTCGGCACAGATTTACGATACTCTTTCTTACTTTTCCCTTGTTTCAATTACTCATTTCGTCGAAACGCTTTCAGTCTTTCTCTTTCTTTGTTTACGCGAGCGATTAAAATAAACGATTGATGCAATATTGAGAGCGAATTCCACCTGAAAAGTGTGGCTTTGACAACCCCTACACCACTTTGCCTATGTTTCGGCCTGAGGTGAATGGAGATACACGATCAAGAGGTGAAAAATTCACAGTTGAATAAAAACCCGTGATGTTGGCCAGCGGGCTGCCATTGTTGAGGGCCCCTCAACAGAAGGGACCTGCTGAGGGCCCCACCGAGCGCAGCACGGCTCACATTACCGCTAAACCAGCGACTTCATCGCTAATTTACGACAAGGGACTACTAATGCCCTTCTGATGATGCTGCACCAGCTCGTCTGCCTCCGTAGACCACCTGCTCCTGCTAGCCAGCTTTGTCTTCGGGGGAAACTGAGGCCGCTGCTTGTTCTGATTTGTCTTCTCAGGCCAGTGCGCCCTTTACTGTGTAGCGTCAACGCTGCTGTTGTTTCCGTAGGATTATTGTTTTCGAATGAAGTGCCCCAATTTTTTTCTTAAAGATGTATACCTAGCTCATTCTTTATAGTCTTTGCGGTACCGTTGTTTTAATCTTAAACTTACCACTTCAATCGCACATAAAGGCTTGCCGCTGCAAGGTTTGCTTTTTATGATTTGCCGTCCTAGAATTTGGAGTGGACGGGATTGTCCTACTTCGCGTCTTGGGGACTCTGAGCTTTGCCGGAGATAGGGAGGATTCCTAAGCTTCTCTCTAGGGAGGTATGCTAATTAAAGCTCCTTTAGAGGTCCCGAGAGGTGACCTGAGCTACCTGCATGCAACACGTTTAGCAGCACTGGTGCATATGATAGGTTGGGAATTGTTGTTTTTCCTTTCCATTGGAAAGTTATATTATTTCATTGTCTTTTACCTATTTTCATCTCGTTTGTGCGTAATGACAATTCAAATTTGAGTGGTGTAGACATATATTCTAGAACTATTATTGGGGTACCGTCTTGAATCGTCGCGTTCTTAAACTCGAATATGTTCGGTGAAAATATTTATGTTCATCGATGCAAGCGCTGCGTTGTGATGGAGTGTGTCCGTGACAGTTTCCAGTGAGCAATTTTTATACTAGCAAGATATTCTATCTTGCTGTGTTCAGTACAGCGTAGTCTTGCTCATCTCGCATTCTATTCATTTCCGCCATTAATAATTTAATGAGCGCGCTTAGGCCCTCCTCCATTAATCCACATTTTCCTTGTCGTACAGCATTAATCAATCAATGACTCAATTGTTCATTCTGCCTTTGATGGAAAATTAGCGAGCGCTGGAATATGAGATTTGAGTACGCCACGATTTGTGCGATCACGATGCATTGTGTGTGGATAACTGGAAGCTTATCAAAGCGAGGATTATCAGCGGCGCTCGTCATGAGCAACCAATACACTAAGTGCGTTTCCTCACTTTTTCCTAGCGTCGATTTGTTGCTGTAGTTGCCGGAACAAACAAAAATTGTCAGTGTTATTAGAGATGTTTGTGCGCGCTCCACCTGCAAATGGTACAGTGTATACTCTTGCTAGTGCATTAGTAAGACTTCGTATTTTAAGCACATATATAGCGTGAATGTTCTGTTCTGCGCGCTCATGGTGTTCAGATCAAAGCTTGCTTTAAATTTAAAAGTAGTGTACCTTTCATTGTGCTGCGAAAAGAAGCAGACTTTTCACCAAACGGCTTTGCGAATCAAATGCGCTGCATACGTTTTGATGTACAACCCTTACTTATGGTACATTCTCAAGCACCAATACAAAACAGGTGGAAAAAAGAATGTTATCAGGATTCTTGCGAGACAGTAAATGGAAAATCACCGCGTATAGACACGCACTTCAGAGACTGGCATGGTGCCATCGTCAGGTGTGCCGTTTCATCCATCAAATATTCTTGTTCTCAAGCACCCTTCGGAAAAGCATTATACTTGCATTACGCATGTCTTACTTGTATTCCGATAAGAAATTTAAGTTATTATTCATACAATGAAGTAAGGCACGCATTTTACCGGGCCCTGTATTTTTTATTATTCTAATTGTATAGCTTCGCGGTGCTGTTCTTCGGTGCTGTTATGCTAGATTTCGCTGCGAAATGTGGCTTTTATCCCATATGGTTTGGCAGCTCATTTGATGAGTTAGTTTAAGCCTGCCTATAAGCAAACACAGGCATTCCAAAGAGTGAAAAAAGGCAGCATTCCTGCAGTATGGACTTGGGGGAACGCGAAATCTACACGGAAGGTGCATTGAAAAAATCAGTTGAGAAAAAGTTTACGAAACAAGATAAAAGTTAAAAAGTAGTAGGTGCTAAAAAACAGGACAGCGGTGAACCGATAAAATTTGGTTTGTAACAAAACATAAAATTTATTATATTTCAACAAACGGAAGGCTTACATAACCCTTAGCTCGAGACTATATTCTTTTCTTGAGAGAGCTAATGCTCATTAATACAATAGTTGTACCGCGCTGAGGGGCAACTTAATTAAAATATTATTCAAGAAAACCAAAGCTGTGGTTCCCCTCACTTCAGAAAAAATGACTAACAAAATAAATACACTTCAGAAGAGGGGGATACAAGTTTCTGGCGGAGCGAACGGATTCGGCATTTGAAATTGATAAATTACTGAGGAAATAACTCGTGAAGCTTTTTGCATTCGATTAGAAATGTTAGCGCAACTGAAATAAAAATATGACTAATATTGAATGCAGCGGTATAAAAAGTACGAGAAACTTTAATGAAATGTCACTTGAAAATAAACAAGATATACTCAGCAAGGCATAAGTATATGGTGCGAGTTCAACATAATTCGGACAAATTAAAGCTGTTTAGTTCCGATAGTTTTTTTTATGCAAACCTGCACGTCTAACCGGAAGATACAAAAGTACACGAATGTTATTAATCATTTTAAAATTCAAGTAAATTTAAGTAGTAACCATTCCGTTATATTTAACAGGACCTCAGCAAAGAAGAGGAAGATTAGATTAGATTAGATTATTAGATTATTAGTTAGTTTAAGCCTCCCTATCCTCAACAAATGAGATCCAAAGAGAGGAAGGAAGAAGGCACCATTTAGTATGGAGTTAAGGGAACGTGGAATCTATGCAGAAAAGGCATAGAAACAGTAAGATGAGAAAGAAGTTCATGAAACAAGGTCAAAGTTGAAGAAGAAAGTAGTAGGTGCTGAAAAAACAGGACAGCAGTGAACCGAAAAAAGATGGTCCGTAACAAAACAAAATCATATTCTATTTTAACAAAAAAGAAAGCCTACCTAACCTTTAGCTCGGGCCCACACATTATCCCCCTGGGAGCGCCAATTCCCATAGATACATTAATTGTATCCCCCTGAGGGGAAGAAGAGGAAGATACCGGACCGTTTCATATTAGAAGATCGAAAATATGAAGATGCAAATAACAGAAAATAACTGAATAAGAGCTGCCCCACGAGGTAACGAAACATGCGAGAGAAATTAAAAACCTCTTCATGCGCATGACTATTCGTATCGCCGTACAAGAATAATGGTACAACAAATTACTTATCATGTCGGTAACATTGCGTCAGTACACGACATTTTAGCTCATAAGTAAGAGAAACGCACGGCAGAGTTCAACAATCAAGTTTGTTCCGATATGCCTTCAATACAGAACACGCATATGTTTCCCAGTAGCTCTTTCTCTTACAATTGAACCAGGGAACATGATATATCAATACCAAGAATATTTTAATAATACGAACGCGATATCATAATTTATAACCTTTATGATTTCTCCAGTATTTAAAAGCCTTCAGCATATACCGAACAGCATTTAAAAACTAAAAACTCAACTGTGAAGCTCGGGGAGACTAAAATGCCGTTTATCACCAAAAATTCACGGCTCCCGTTTTCTGCACGAAGCAGAAAACGAAGCCGCGCAGTTCAATACAACCGTTTCTGAGGAGCAAAGAGCTCCAATGCCAGAGGGAATAAGAGTTTTATTCGAAGAAATATTCCATATTCTGAGGGAAAGTACTTTGGGTCTTATAAAAGGAGACTTGAGAAAGCCTTAAGAAGACGAACGCGTCCGACACACGGAATGATTGATGGCGAGAGAGAGGGAGAGCTTCCGCACGCCTCAAATAAAAGTCGTAAGTGGTTCAGGCCAGCTGCAAAACTTGTGCTCTTCGCGGTGGTCAGCACCCGCTGGAATACTCACATTGCAAGGTACCATGGAGCAGAAAGACTTCTTACACATATTCCCCGTTTTATTGTCCCCACTAGAGTACAGCGCACGAGTGCAGTATCAAAATTCACAGTGAATAAGACTAGAGAAGCTAACCTGATCAGACACAAGTCGTTATAAAGGATGCTTTATTCCAATCAAGCCTGATACACATCATCTTGTATATTGGTTTTTAAAATGCCTTATAACCAGGGTTGCAGAGTCGGAGGAATAAATTTGCGACTCCGACTCCACCTTTCCAGAATTTGGCGACTCCGACTCCGACTCCACCTTTTCAGAATTTGGCGACTCCGACTCCACCTTTCCAGAATTTGGCGACTCCGACTCCACCTTTCCAGAATTTGGCGACTCCGACTCCACCTTTCCAAAATTTGGCGACTCCAACACCGACTCCGCCTATTCGCAATTTTGGGACTCCAACTCCACCTATTCATAATTTATAAGATGAATATATTTATTTCTTAACTAGCGTACACGGTCCGTCAAAATTGACGGGATTAAATACCTTTCTTCAACAAATTTTTGTTCGAGTAGAGTTTCCATGTTAAACTCATTCCAAAGGTAACTTATTTTTCTTATTAGAGTAATAAACACTTGGAACAGTATTTTTGAGCCGCAAGAGAAGTAGTTATAGCCATTCGTGTCGTATCCTAGATACATAAAATCAGCATTACTGAAAGCAACTGCGAGCTTGTGTATGTATATTGTAATATGCAATAGAGTGTATTGTAATACAGTACATTGTAATATACAATACCCCGCCGAACTCGGTATCCACGATTCGAACTCTGGTATATAAGGCTCTGGATATCTCAATTGTTTTGAAAGTGGCATTATAGCTCGAGCACTTGTACGAAAATGAGTGCATTAACTGACCGTGAACTGAAACCAAGACCGCCAGTGCTAATTTTTTCCTATCGATTCTTAAGAGCGTGACACGAAACGTATAAAGAAACACACGACTGTCATTCTTAGTAGTAGACGGTTGCAGATGTCTAAACCTGTACATATGTTCACTAAATTCTTTATTAACGAACGACTTTTAAATTGACTGCAGAATGTTAATAATCAAGTCAATAGAGTACATGATTGGTGAAAAATGACGGGATTCGATGGTATCGTTTTAAAAAAAATATCAAGATAAAGATGACAAACAAATATACCCATCCTAATAGTACCCGCGATTAAAATAGAGTATTCTCGTACTTGTGCACTTGTAAAACTTCTATCACAATTACGGTCATTAAGCATCTTCAAGAATGTCGCAGACGCACACACCAACCAAGCAAGCAACAACATTGTATTATAGTGTAAATTATTATTCGGCAAGAAATTTTTAAAAAAATTGCCATACCTTTTTACTGCGACTAGCCGCATTTTTGTGACAATAGATTCGATTTTGACGCAATGTTTTTTATTTGTAAACATAAGTGAGAAGATGCCAGGTTTTTCATATTATTTCAATGGTATTTAGGATACTGTCCAAGGAAGCAGATTCCCATTGTAATAAAATAGGAGTAATTACGCACGAGAACATACATTTATTTACAAATTGACGGACACCTGGGTTTTTATTATTCCGGGTGACCCAAAAAATGTCCCCGATTTTTCAATTAATTATATCTCCGGTTTAAATTAAAATATTTGAATTGTCTTTTATTCACAATGTAATAAATTTTGTTTCCTTTTCGAATAATTTAGGTTTTTGAAAATCAGTTGAATAAACACTTTACAATGATCAATTTACTGAAAGGGGTAGAAAACTAATTGTTTAAAGGAAAAGTTTTTTAAGCGATATAGATACTCTCCCTCATTTTGTACTTTCCAAAAAAAATGAACAAACAAAAATATAAAAAGTAACAAATCATTACCATAAATAACGTTTAAACAAATAAAGTAATTCAGTATCCTTCGACATACCCTCCATTTCTCTCAAGGCAAGTGTTAATTGTGTATGTATATGGCCACCATTGAACGAAGAGTTTATAGATTATTTCACCGTTTTCTTTCAGTTCTTGAAACACTGTTATTGAAAACACTTGAAACCTCTCAGAGGGTTTAAATACTTGGTGGTATGTAGGATACATCATTATGAAATTATTCAACTTTCCCTTTGAACAACTAGTTTTTCTACTCTTTTCAGTAAATCGATCATTGTAAAGTGGTTATTCAACTGATTTTCAAAAACTTAAATTATTTGAAAAGGGAATAAAATTTACTACATTGTAAAACTCAGACAATTAAAATATGTTAATTTATAGCGGAGATATAATCAATTAAAAAGTAGGGGACATTTTTGTGGGGCACCCGGTATAGCGTTGATTGTTCTTATACAATAAACGGGCAAGTGTCCCCTTAAACAAATAAATAAATTGGTTTAGGTATTTCCTGTGCGTAATCTCTCCTATGTTATTACAATGGAATTTTAGAATTTAAAACTTAAGGGCTACTGTTCGAACATTTATTTCAAATACAGAAGAACTTCAAGGGAACAACAGCAAGTCGTTTCCCGAGATGCGCAAAAAGGGAAAGAGCACCCAAGTTAGGCATATCTTGAGGATTCCAACAGTACGCACAGCAGCGTCCTCTGTACTATTTTTATTATTAAACTCCTTTAAAACGGAGACCGAAGATCTTCTTTAACGAAATGTTAGTGTTGAAAACGAAACTCCTTAAAAATAGAAGACAACCAATGGACGTGGCCGGTCATCAGCACAGTACTCCGGTAGGAAGTTTTAGTGGCTTTCTGAGTAGATAGAAACAGAGTTTTAAGATGTCTGGTCGCCGACTAGCTGAATATCGTATCTTATTGCAAGATTGCATATAGCACTAAGATTTTAACAATTAATTGACAATTAATTACATTGAATAATAAGTGCCTGTTTGCTGGGTCGAGGAGTTAAAGTCGCAGAAAGAGACTGCTTTTTACGCAAGAGACATAAGTTAGAGGTGCCAGACCTACTTTTATTAAAAGGGCGACATGCTGATCAAGCAGAGTAAGCTCAAAGATAATTTAATATGTGAACGCCAGTGCGTCACGAGTAATGTTAATTTAAGCGATTTTAGGTTAATGCAGGTCTGGTAGAAGCTCAAACATGATTAATTACAGAAAGTTAAATTTAAACAAAAAACGAAAAGAAAGGATGTAACTGCAAAACAACAAGACGAAGAAAAGAAAGAACTAATTGCAACAGTTTCAAATTCTTGTCTGTCAACTATGACAGGCCATCTGAAGGAAACTTTTTCTTCCACAAAGCCGCCATCAGAAATACGGAAGGTTTTCAACAGGAAATTTCATTGAACAAATAAAATTGGCTGTCCGTCTTTGTTGGTGGGTCTGTCTCTTTTCACGCTCTTAAAGATGCTTAAGAGCGTGAAAAGAGCGTGAAAAGCATCTTTAAGAGCGTGAAAAGAGCGTGTCTCTTTTAAGAGAGACACGCTCTTATCTCTTTAAGAGCTCTTAAAGATGCTTAATGACTGTATCTGTGATGCGAGTTTTACAAGTGCACAAGTACTAGAATATTTTAATCGCGGGTACTATTAGGTTGGATATATTTCTTTATGATCCACATCTGGAAGATTCGTATACAGAGAATATTAAATCAAATCATTTATCACGGGTCAAGTACACAATTTTATATACTAAGTGTTTCAGAACACGAGGTATACACTTGCACACCAAGTAGAAAATGGCCAAATAAACACTTTTAATTCCTGGAAATTTTCCCCAAAAAATCGGGGTCGTGAGACATTAGCTGTTTATTGTTTTAAATGATGAAATTAAATGGCACAATTACTCGCTATATTTATTTTGAATTTACTTTACAAAATTATTCAAAATGTGTTCCAACTACATCAATGCACTTTTCGAATTTTAGCCTTAACGACTGCCGGATATTAGGAAACACGTCGGGCATTAATTAAGGTATCTCGCCAGCAGCCACTGCAATTCTGGTCACAAGATCTTCCTCAGATTCAATGGGTGTAGCATAAACAAGGCTCTTCATGTGTCCCCAAAAAATGAAATCGAATGGAGTCATGTAAGGAGATCTAGGAGGTCATGCAACTAAAAGATTTCGCCCGATCAACGTAAATTCAAATAAATATTGCGAGTAATTTAGTCATTAAATTTCATCCTTTAAAACAATAAACGGTTAATATCTCAAAGTCTCTTTCTTCGGAAGATTTCATAGAAGAAAAAGTTTTTATTCGGACATCTTTTACTTGGTGGGCAATTTTTTGCCTCTTATTCTGAAACACCCTGTATATTACTGACAAGTGTCTTCTGAGTAGGTAAAGTAGGCACTGCCTACACTGAGAAGCATAGATATGTATCCACAGTTTTTTTTATTACTAAGGAAACACTCATTCAGTGAAATTATAATAGGTATTTCAATGACTATGCTTAAAATCCACAAAATGATATACATGTAGATAAAGTAGACAAGATTTGCACACTACCTCTTATTCTCTGTGTGTACACTATGCATGGTAACAATGCAGAAAAGGTGTTAAATTATTTCTCAACACTATTTTATATCTCGGCTATAATGGGCAAAATTTGTTTTGCTTTCGTCCCAGGGGACTGAAGTTTGTTTGTTTTTACGAATTACAAATTTGTTTACGAATGAAAGTCGCTTATAGCGTCTTTGCGTGTAATATGATTCAACCTCTTATTCTCGTCTAACTTTTTACTTTATGTTTGACACTTTCTTATTTTAATAAGCGCCCATGTTCTTCTCATTTCATGTTTTTTGGAGCGATTTGAAACGTCTCCAGTAAGAAAATTTGTACTATCGCATAACTACAACATTCATTGCAGCTGAGATAGTCATTGTTTTCAGTTACAATATGTGTGTGACTATATGAAGTTTTTGCTAGTGAGTTATTATTTTCATTGCAGCTCGTTTACATTGTATTTTAATTTTTCATTTGTCTCAATGCCAAAATTGATTACCTTACAACATTTCCAAATTTTCCATAAGAAGAAGTAATTAATTATGTAATGCTGCAAAACGGATACTATTTCAGTGTTTAAAATTGTATAAGCATAACATAAAATTCTCCATTTCAGCGTATGCTTACTTAAAAACTGGGGAGTGATACGAAGATAAAAATTCAACATGATAATGATATAGTGAAATACAATATAAGTCTCTAAGAACCAAACAACATTCAAAAAATAACTATAGAAATGAGCAGAAATTGTTATTCATAATACATGTTAACTTGACCTAAAGACAAGGAAGCCATATCAATTTTGATAACATAACCTGAGAACTAGAAGTCTTTATGTACCAGACCATAGCTTCAGGTTTTGGCATAGACTACTCATTGGCAAGGAATCATAACATAAAAACTAAAAATATTTATGATCCTAACATAACTTTAAGTTTCTGCTAAGACTAGTCATTATCAATCAATGCATCATTAAGAGCGTACATAGTTACCACTCCTTACGTGAGTATAATGTAATGCATCAGCTGAAATGTTCTACAAGTAACTTGCAACACATTTAGTACTATTTGATACTTCCAGTGTACTAATTAAAGGGGAAATGAACGAAACAGAAGTATACGGAACAAATTTTCAATGTTTCAAATTCCTAATTCTTGCTTAAATAACTGCAAAATATTCATTTTTACTCCAGTAAAATTATATTTCTTTCTTGTATTTATCATATATAGGAATGCAAACCCACAACGACTAGATAACAATGCCGCGGTATTAGGTGTTAGGTATAAATACGCTGTTTCAAACTTAAAACAAAATAATCAACAAAACATTTCGTATTTTTAGATTTTCAGCAAAGTATTCTCACTCTGATTTATTTACTTTCGGTTTTAAACAATTATAAATAATTTTTTGTAAAAATTAGAATCGAAGACAGCAAAAAATAGCGACTCCAACTTCGACTCCACCCCATCCGAATGAACGACTCCGACTCCGACTCCACCACACTTCAGAGAAGCGACTCCGACTCCGACTCCACCACACTTCAGAGAAGCGACTCCGACTCCGACTCCACCACACTTCAGAGAAGCGACTCCGACTCCGACTCCACCACACTTCAGAGAAGCGACTCCGACTCCGACTCCACCACACTTCAGAGAAGCGACTCCGACTCCGACTCCACCACAGTTCAGAGAAGCGACTCCGGCGACTCCGACTCCCGACTCCGACTCCGCAACCCTGCTTATAACTAACATCAGGACACCGTGACCCTCGGTTACCCTCGTAAAGCCGGTACCTATTTCCGACACGTGGGTAGAGTGGGGTATTGCATATGTGCTTGAGTTTTCCCTTTTACCTAAAGGGGAAAGTAATACATGGTTATCAACAGTATTAAGTGCTACAAGCGCGATATCGAAAATTATTTTTATGACAGTAGGCTCATTTAGATGCATAACTTCCAGCACGAATCCGAAAAATTAACACAGAACAAAAAAATTCCACGTGGATACGCTATTTAAAAAACTGATGCCGCCAGAGTACGCAAACGACAACGTAATTTTCACGGGTACAGAAACAAGAATAAGGTCATACACAGTGAGAGGAAGGCGTCACAGAGCGAGAGTGTGGAGGCCGCTCAGAAAACTTAGGACCAGGTCTGGCAAAAGTTCGCTAAGCATGTTATTGTGCTCGGGCGACGCGTAAACAACTCCAGCAGCCGACAAACTCGAGTCATTCAAATGCATGACGTCCAGCCTCCAGGTCTTGTTATTCCCAAGAATTATGATTTTCATATTATAGCCGGCGAGGTTTCAGGCGCGCCGTGTTTTGAGAAGTTTCCAAAAACCAAGATGCGGTGTTCCTCCGCGCTTTCACGCTCACAAGAAATATATGTACATACTAAAATTGCTCCAGGAATTGTTACAAATTTTATCATTTTAGAAACAATATTAGAGTTGATGCTGTGTCCGCCAGAAGCGCATTAGGTGTAAAAGAATAAATTTTAATTTAGAGTTCCATCAGCAACAACTTTATACGCATGAAAAAATATTTTTAATTTCGTTTTCAGAAATGCTAAAAGTGTTCCACGTTTATCATTAGTGTGGGCAGATTCCACAGGTACAAGCAAACCAACATGCAGAACCATAAAATTCAATACGAAATTTTAAATTGTGCGTAAATGCGACCATGTAAACGAATTATTTAGATTTTCTCCGAGCTAGCACTGACATTACATAACGCGAAGGAAATTCCGCACACTTTACAACAAAAATAAAATTGCCTTGAATTGATTATGGATTAAGCACTCGCATTGAAAAATCATCGTGAAAAAATATTCAACAAAGAAAATGCTAACACGAGCGCGTCATATTTTCCTTCAACACGCAATTTGTCTCAAGTAAGTTTTCGTTGCAACAAGACTAAACTCTCATTGCTTCAAATTGAGCTGCTCCATCTGTTGTGAGTTGCAGGAACACTCCTTTATTCACGCAGATGGTCTACGCTCTCACAGTTTGCATAGAGGGATTCAAATTTACACCCAGAGTAGTTCGCAGAACATTCATTAACGATTCCAATTGCTACCAATCATATGCAATTGTTTCAACTATTGTTTCATATCTCACGCCCAGCATAACTCCCACATCATCAATAATACCCACTTCATAAAAGGACCAACACACTATAATTTCCTTAGATGGATGCAATTACCGTTTCCATTCAATCGAAAGTGTTAATTGAATCGACACCGTTCTCTGTCTCCGACGCAGATAATTTCATTCTTAGTTCAATCGTTCGCTTTTGAATTAACATACTATTTCGTATCGTTTCACACTCAGATTAGATTATTACAGGATAGTTCATACGTTAGTTTGAATCTCTCTAACCAAAACGAAGTTATTCCAAGAGAGTAAAATGGCAGGGACCATTAAGCATGGAATAAAGTGAAAGAGAAATGCATGAATATGGTGAAGTCCTCACACGTTGCGCATAGCAACAGCAATACGAGCAGAAATTTAAAAAAAAGGTGGTAGGGGCTAGAAAAAATCAGCAGTAAACCGAAAAAAAGTCCGCAACTCAACAAAAACATTTCATTTTATTTTATTGTTATTTTTATAACTATCTACTCAAAACCTCTCATTGTTGATAAGTGGGTTTTAGCCTCCCTTACCACAACAAAAATGTTTAAAGAGAAGAAGGACGATGGCAGCATTTAATATGGCGTTAAGGGAACGCGGAATCTATGCACAAGGTGTGTTCACGCCTAAGATACCGTGCGCATAGAAACAGTAAGATAAGAAGGAACGTTCGGATACAAAAGTTGAAGAAGAAAGTAGTAGGTGCTGAAAAACAGGGCAACAGTGAACCTAAAAAAGTTGGTCTTTAATACAAAACAAAAAAACGTTTTATACCAACAAAAAGAAGATTATAGATTAGATTATAAGTTAGTTTAAGCCTCCCTAGCCGCTACAAAAATAGAGCGTATCAAAGAGAGGAAGGAGGAAGGCATTATTTAGTATGGAAATAAGAGAATGAGGAATCTATGCAGAAAGGGCATAGAAACAGTAGATTAGATTAGATTATAAGTTAGTTTAAGCCTCCCTAACCGCTACAAAAAAAGAGCGTATCGAAGAGAGGAAGGAGGAAGGCACCATTTAGTATGGAGATGAAAGAAAAGTGGAATCTATGCAGAAAGGGCACAGAAACAGAAAGCTAAGAAAGAAGATCATGAAACAAGGAAAAGTTGAAGAAGAAAGTAGTAGGTGCTGAAAAACAGGACAGCAGTGAACCGAAAAAAAGATGGTCCGTAACAAAACAAACCCTATTCTATTTTAACAAAAAGAAAGCCTACCTAACCTTTAGCTCAGGCCCTTACATAGTCCCCCTGGGAGCGCTAATTCCCATAGATACAATAGTTGTATCCCCCTGAGGGGGCATAGAAACAGTAAGATGAGAAAGAAGTTCATGAAACAAGATAAAAGTTGAAGAAGGAAGTCAGAGGTGCTGAAAAACAGGACAGTAGTAAACCGAAAAAAGGTGGTCCTTAACATAACAAAAAACATTTTAGTTCAACAAAAAGAAGGCCTACCTAACTCTCAGCTCGGGCCCTCACATTTTTCCCCTGGGAGCGCTAATTCCCATAGATAAAATAGTTGTATCCCCCTGAGGGGCTCAGAATCTCTTATTTTCCCTCCTGGGAACGCTTACTTTCGAAGATACAGTATTCATATTTTTCTCAAGCATGAGAGCAACGTACGTAGACCATACAAACTTATTGACTCACCACAACAGTAAAATCAAACATCAGACACAAACAAATAATATAGTTTTCATTCCTTAAGATAAGCTGTTATGTCCATCCGCCTTTCCATAGAAACAGGAAATAAACTGGAAACAACCAAGTTCACGGAATTGCATGTTACGATACATGAATTACTACGAATTTTTCAGCGAGTTACAAGTACTTACTTAACGACGCGATCCACAATGAAAAAATAACAAAAGTGTGAATTTGAGCTCCTTTCGCATACAAACGAAGTCGCCTCGACGTTACTGGACATAAATTATGGTTGTGCAGATCATGCGCAAGTGGATGCTCGATGGAAACGATTTGGAGGCAGATCAGGATACCAGACTACGTTTTGGGGTCCGGCAGCTGGACACGTGAGTGGCTATTGTTTAGGATGCAGGTATTGAATTGTAGCTCAACAGAATCGCTTGTTTTCACCTCCGACTAATGGATATTGGGCAAATATTAAGCTCTGAAGATTTGCTTGGGGATTTCATCGCGAAACTCGATCGCGCCACTCGCCTGTTGTTTGGCTCGACCGAGGCCACTGCTGGAATATGAAGCAGTTACTTTCGAATAATTCGATCTTTGGAAAGCGAGTGCAGGGCTAAACCTGCAACAGCACGCATCATGCTCTTACATTCAACCCAAATTTGGGTTCAGGAACGTGCATGTGGATCGCATCGAGTTGGACACAATGCATGAACTCGTCATCACCGCAAAATCAATCCGAGGTTTATCGTGGAAAGCGCATAAAAGGCCAGTTGCAATCCAGGATATTGTGCATTGCGCCAATTGAGCTGGTCTGTCTTCGTTATTTGAAAGCTAATCCTGAGGCTTCTCTAGCTTTAGAGAAATGAATTCGCTGCTCAAATTCAAATGCACGAGAATGCAAAATGTGTCCTAAACTTGATAAATTCACGCACATCAACGGCAGCCGTATATCGAAGTGAGATTTTGTTGTCGAAGGCACGAGATTACAAAGCGCACCCAAATTCTGCGCACATTGTGAGGTTGTCGACATAGCCTTGAGTCACTGAGCACACCACAAATTGTTCCAGAGAATCTGGAGAATTAAATTCCTATCATTTTACAATTGCGTAAATTCTTTTCTCAGCAATTCGGATGTTATTCAATCGATTGTTATTTCGCTCTCATTCCAAAGATAATTTCACAGGGGAGAGAGAAGTGGCCATTTAGAATAGACTGTAGAAAAACGAGCATTTATGAAAAAACTGTGTTCCGCACAGGATACCCTGCGTCCAGACACAGCAAGTTGAGAAGGAAGAGGAAGAAAAACAAAAAAGAGAGCGAAGAAGGCATGAAAACTCAAAGAAGCAAAGTGAGCCCGAAAGCTAAAAGTCCCGAAGGCCTGCCTACAGCTGAGGTATATCTAACAGTATCCCCTTGAAGGCCCCAGTCCCAATCGCACAGGATAGAAAAACATAACGAACCTAAACCTATTGTCTATATTATGCTAACAGAGGATGATTTCCTGAGAAAAAATAACACACAGAGGAAGAAAGGAGGAAATTTTACTTGGGTGCGCACATGCACTCATTAAATTTTTTCGTTTTGTATAACCGTTGCGTTCAGGTGAAATCAAATTCAGTTCTCAACACGTGCCATTTGAGTCAACTGTAGAATTGAATTGAGCGTGGAACTGATAGCTTAACTCAAATAAATTTACTATTCTTCCATTTTTTTAGGCATTTTCAGAACGTAAAAGTGTAACAAGTATGCACTTGAGAGCACGGTGATCGTACTCCATCGTACAACCACAGGGCTTTTCTTTATTTTCATTAAAAAATAGTCGTTAGGTTTTGAACGAACTCATGCATTATGACCGAGCAAAATTTATAGATTAAAACTATCTATAACGAACAATTTTCAAATGTGAAAACCGCCATTTATCACCCGTTACTTTATACGCAGAAATCTTTTCACACTCGCTTGTTCATTTTTCTGTAGGGAGTTGGTTGGAATTGAAATGGGATATTGATAAAGTTCTATTGACTACCGGATCAAAAATTTGGGCAGCAAGAACGAATCACACTTTTTCCAGAATTTTAACACGTTAGTTGCGATGGGTTAAACCGAAGTTCAATATTCAACTTGAATTTAAAGTCAAAAGTGATAAGCAAATTTGTAAATATCAAACATTAACTGGGCCTGTTAAATACCACTAATTTAGAAAGGTTGTTAGAATTTTTCAAAACGACCCATCGATGGGTCGTTTCGCAGCAGGAAAAACCTAAGCACGACCCACCGGTGGGTCGTGTCGCAGTCAACGTGTTAAGTAAAAAAAAATGATACGGAAAATTTTCGCTTCTCAGCGACGTCTCATCGATCGTAGTCTTGTTGCATACGGTCGGAAAGACCATTCACTTTTGATCTTTAGAAAATATGAGCACATCGACAGGACACTTGAATACCTGTACCTAGCTGCCATTCACTGAAAAATAGAATTTGGTCTCCATTAACAAGCTAAAATAAATTCAACCGCTCAAATTCTGCCTACCGACATAATCTCACACAGCGCCATCCAATCTTGACAATGAACGATGGAATGTAACTCACAGCACCGAGTGTCATCACAATACAGTCAAAAATCGAACAGACTTGCTTATGACAATCTATTCGTGAAACTATTTCATATTCTTTACTGTTCTTAATTACACCTGTAAGTCCTCAATTCCCCTCGTAACTTCTTGAAAAATATGAAACGATTTAGGTTTTGGAAAGGACATACGCCTATGAGTGGGGAAGATAGCACTGAGAGGACGTTTAAACTCTATTGCATCATGTATGAATAAATGAGATGGAAATTTGATGCCCATTTTCTGGTCCCGAAAACATGGCTAAAGCGTCACATGAAACTCATCGATTTATCATTTAAACTAAATCATTTAGAAACCAAAGCGCTGCATGGGGAGTGGCAATCATTAAGTATAATATTCAAGGAACATTAGTCCGTTAAATCATTATTTCTTAGCGCTGTTCACCGCATGTAGTGAACAAAATTAGATTATTAGTTAGCTAAGCCTCCTTATTCGCCACAAAGGCGATCCAAAGAGAGGGAGGAGGAAGGCACCATTTGGTAAGGAGTTAAGGGAACGTGGATTCTATGCAAAAGGGGCATAGAAACAGTAAGTTGAAAAAGAAGTTCATGAAAGACGATAAAAGTCGAAGAAGGAAGTAGTAGGTGCTGAAAAACAGGACAGCAGTGAACCGAAAAAAGTGGTCGTTAACATAACAAAAACATTTTATTTCAACAAAAAGAAGGCCTACCTATCTCAGCTCGGGCCCTCATATATTCCCCCTGATGTGGTGAACAATTAAAGTAAGTCCTCAAATATGACCACGAGTACACACGTGTGATAATTTCCTCCCCGTAAACAATTTTATGCAGAGATTATTAAAGCAAATTATAAGTTAGTCGATGTTCCTTCGCCTCTATATAAACAGGTATTTTCAAGAGAGGAAGAATGCACCATTTAGTATGAAATTAGGTAACCAGGAAATTTATGCACGCCCAGTGCATAAAGCTAGTAAGATTCAAATAAGTTCATGAAACAATATGAAGTTGAAGAAAAATTAATAGATGCTGAAAAAAAACCGCGGTGAATCGAAAAATATGGTCCGTAAAACAAATATTTATTTTCTAACAAAAGGCAAGCCTATCAAATCATCAGCTCGGGATATCACATCTTCTTCCTGTATAAGAGCACTCACTAATCTCAAAAATACGATTGTATATTCCCGAGGAAAATTTCGTCATGACTTGGCGGTAAAAAGGCAGGGTTTACTTCATTCAAGAACTGAGTAACTTGCAATTTAATAGTTTAATTTTTTTCATATGTATCATTGCTGGCGGAAGACTCAATCTTTTCTCCACTCATGAAGAGTAAGCAAAAAGGAGAGGGATATGAAGCTGAAGGGAAGATATAGTCTGAACACTCTAACTATGAAGCCGCGTGGTTCTAACAGGCATACGAAAGGGCACACAAATTTCATGTTGCAGCTGTAAACAGATCCCGTTTCATACTGCGTCCTATATACTGTTGGTTCAGATATGAACCTGACACGTTTTGGTTGAATTGAGCATCCACTTAATAATAATTGACAGTTTTTGCATGATTGGTTGGTCCGTCTCTTTGTCACGCTCTAAAAAGATGCGTATTTGTGATACGAATTTCACCAATGCAAAAGTACAAGAATATTTTAATCGTGTGTAGGTATTATTAGGATGAATGTATTTGTTTGTCATTCACATCTGGAAGATTTATTCAAGAAAGACATCGAATCCTGCCATCGAATCCTGCAAAAAAGAAGATAAGCCAGTCGCACAGTAGGATATTGTGCACTGCGGCTATTGCGCTAGTCTGTCTTCACTTAATGCGTGTTCATACAGTCTAGGGTGAACATAACGTCAACGTGTAGCGATGGACCGGAATGAGTGCTAACCAAAATGAGAGCCACTACAAGTCATTTAAACTCTATCAAAGTCTACGGTAAGCGCACATATAATTTCCCCAACTGGGACCTTTTCACTGAATATTTTATTTTCCAACTGAAAACTTTACACATATAATTATAATTTCAAACTTGAATTACGGTTAAATTCAATGGCTTTCACTAAGTAAATTAAAAACAAACGTTACAAATTCAAAAAAATCTGAACAAGATTTAAATGTTTTGAAATTTTCCCATATTTGAATTCAAAGTGGCATGCCTTCAGCAAATGCTGTGAATAGCGGAATGCTCAACTTCGTTGGCATCAATCTCAAGTACAGAAAAGAAACATGCACTCTGACTTTTTTTATACATCGAGTATCTAATTCATGTCTTGATGTCCTTTGCCGCTTGTGGTAAAGTAATATTAAATTTGTTTAAGCATTTACAAGGTGAATAGTACAAATGACATTATAAGTTCAGGAAGACAGTACTGTAATTACATAACACGTTCACAGTGTCTACTATTCTCAATATCCCGCCCCTGGTGAAATGGAAGTAATGCACGATAACCGGGTATTCATGGTTACTAATTCGTAAGTTCTCTTCATGCTAGTATCCCCCAATAAATCTAGCATCGAACACGTTGGCAAGACGGCATCGAAAACATGCGCACACCTCAGTAACATTCGGGCGATTTAGGTGGCTATCAGGCGAAGCGGTATCGAACCTGTCAGGTATACAATTGAAGGCGTGTGTGCTCGACTGATAACATGGCGATGATCTTATGTCGCATCTCTGACACGTTCATTTGATTCAAGTTTATACTGACGAGCGGAGTTTGGAACAGCCTTCTCCTTTTTGTTTTGAACTAATGCGTCTATGTATTTCGCTAGTACCCCCGAAAACAGAGAATTTAAAATTTCCACGACCATTTTACTGACGAGAGTCATTGTTGGACTTTATCAACGTAGAATTTCACCTTAGCTTACAAATTATAGCTTATAACCTGCTTACAGATTGAAGATTTTAGACAAGCCCCTAACGATACTTCTCAGTCGACTAATATATTTTTACAAGATGAAATATTACTGTAAGATACTGACAGAACTGAAATTCAAAAATGAACCTGATACTTCTCTCCATGACGCTCCACAACGTAATATTGGTTAATCAATGGAAAAGTTTTCCGAAATTTACAATAATAAAAACAAAAACAGTGCATCTATTCACAAATAAATTTTACAGTAAAACAAAACGGCCAAAACGCTCCACTACTGCGCATAGTTGTTCCTACATATTGAAGTAAATTACGAGGACAGGTCAATAGAACGTAGAGCAGAAAAGACCTTACGAGACTACTATATTAACCAAGTTGAATTTTCTTGGGTAATCGGGGACTCTATTTCCCTAATTTCCCGGGCTCGAGGGTGGGAGACGAGGGTCGTCATGATCCCGGGGGCAGGACTGATAGGCTGCAATCCAAAGGCCGCCAAAAAGTAACACAAAAAAGGTAATATCTGAAACGGCAACAAGGACCACAGTGACATGATTCAGGATTGGCCGCGAGAGGGCAATGTTAAGCTCGTTCGATCCTAGATTGGGCGAAACTAAGCCGGTGTAGCGCGGTATTGCGAGTCTGTATTTTACGGAGCATCTCCCAGAGCGCCGTAGCCTAGATTGCTGGCTGGGGCTGATGCACAGCGCGTTGCCAATCACAGGTGAGAAGCAGCAATGGTTTATTCCAGCAGCTTTCACCGAATGAAATGGCGTTCATTCGGGAAATAATTTGCGGCAGTGGCACTCGCAGTTATTATTATTATAAATAGAAGAGCTCGTAGTCTGTATACCATCGGGCAGCTGTAAGCTGTTAGATTCATTTGCCCTCGCGCCAAGATCATCCTTGTTAACAGCAGCAAAGGCAGTCTTTTTGAGGTGGCAAAGGTCATAGAAATAAAGTCAAATTGCTCCAAAATGTCTCGGACGTTTGACGAATCAGCAGACGTGAAATAATTTTGAAACGAGAGAAGTTCTATTTACGTAAATGAGTGCAATGCTTCATCAGTGAGCAAATATTATATTTCCAATAGGTCGATTCAAACAAATTGTTTGACGATCATACTTTCAGGGAGGCCAAAATTTAGTTTCAATGAAAAGCATTTCGTTCAATTCGTCCTCAGAGAAACAATGCGAAATACCGTTCGTACACAGAACATTAGTAGCAGACCGTATATACAAGACGAGTGGAAAATAAGCTAAACCAAGAAGAGCATGAATACTCCACGAGTTTTGAAGATGACATAAGAGCTTCAATATAAAAATGAAAATATTGCCCTGTGCTACTACTAAAAACAATACGTCGCATTTCACTGTACATTATTTTATCGCATTTCAATGTAGTTTTTAAGTGAGGAGGGTGACTACCTTACAACGAAGCACACTTATCAGATTAAGGTTATAGTTAAACGCTACCTAACCAAAACAAAAGTATTTCAAAGTGAGGAAGGATGAAGGCACCATTCAGTATAGAGTTGATCTATGCACAAGTTGTGTTCCTGCACAAGATCCTCTGTGCATAGAAAATGTGAGTTACGATGAAAGTTTATGAAACGAGATGAAAGTTGAAGAATTATTATTATTGTTAATATATAAGAAAGTTTTAGCCTCCCTTAACCACGACAAAGATGTTCCAAGAGAGGAAAGAGGAAGGCACCATTTAGTATGGAGTTGAGGGAACGTGGAATCTATGCACAAGGTGCACAGAAACAGTAAGCTAGGAAAGAAGTTACATTTTCCCCCTGAGAGCGCTTACTCCCATGAATACAACAACTGTTTAGCTCCCTGAAAGAAATAGGCAAACAAAAAATTCACAAACACAAAAGACCATCAGAGTTTTATCAGTTTATAAGCCGATGTCACTAGAACTAAAATTGGAATATATCAGAGTTACAGAGAAATTAAAATCATTGATGTGAATACAAAAACAATCAAAAAATTCAAATTAAAGCTTCCACAGCGTCAGAAATATAACGAGAGAATTTCTTGTGAAGGCAACGTTATTTGATTCAAAATTGATGACTTATTTCAGTTCAAATGTGAATTTAGGCAATTAATATTTAGCTAGGTATTTCAAAGCTTCGAACCCATCTAATTCAAAAGCAAACTCAATCTTAGCTGAAAATAAATCTTAAGTTTTCAAGTTTACTCGATAGTTTTTTTTTTTGCACACAACAATATTCGACAGCGGGACCGATCCATACAAGCGCACATTGACATTTTGAGTATCTTATAATCACATGAGAGCAGTTACCACCATCTGCGTACTGATACTCTGGTACTTACGTAAGCCCGCACCTTTCCCTGACTAACGCCTTGAACAAAGATGTATATTTGCAAAAAAAAACACTTTCAATGATTTACAGGCAAAAATTCGATTTTTGCTGTTGAGGAAATCCGGATCTTAGACACAATAATTAGATGTAATACACAGCGCCGAATATATTCCTTCACTCTTTTCCCAATTCGTTGAGCAATAAACGAGGGAGAAGTTATAAAAACTTTTAAATCGTTATTTATTAAAGTAACACAAAGAACCCTGAATTGTTTTTACAAGTCCACGAGTGTAACCGCACGAAAGACCCAGGATGCGCTTTTCCCCTCCGTCGACTGCGTAAACGGCAAAGGAGTAAGATAGGTCATTTAACCCTTTAACGCCCAAGTGGGACTGTACGGTCCTCTTTCAAAAATAACAATAAAATATTGTATTTCTTATTAAACTTGTTTATTAATGTATCCTTTGAACTTCATTGCCGAGTGGCAGTTTCTTCCCCGTCTTGATAACAGTGACTACCTAATGCCAGTGTCGGTTTAGTGATGGTGGTTGTCATAACGGTAAAATGAGTATAAAAATGTGGGCGTTAAAGGGTTAAGTTAGGACATATTGGGTTAATATGAATGAGACTGCAAGTTATTTTGACCTCACTGACCCCATTCAATGTATCTCAAGGAACGAAAGAAGGAGGCGTTAATTAATGTAGAACCAAGGAACGGGGAATCCACGCGTGTGTTCCCACATTATATTTTTGTCACATAGAAACAGTAAGCCCAAAAGAAGGCTTTAAAGGAATTAAGACAAAAATAGCAGACGAAATTAATAACTGCAAAAAAAAAGAACGACAGTGAAACAAAAAAAAAATTGTACGTACCGAAACAGAAACCCTTTTCTATTCCAACGAAAAAAAAACTACGTAGCAAAGCTGAAGCACGAGACTTCATACCTTCCTTCACGGAGCGCGAAATCCCACATATATAACAGAGTGAGTAAAGGCCGTAATTTATTCGTACCCAACGGTATGTAAGGTTAGTAGAAGTAAGGTTAAATTAAGAACCCGCCTTGAATTTTTCCTCGGTTTCAGCTAGTGAAACATCAATCACCATCCAAATAAAATATTTTCTTAGAATATGAACGTCGAGTTAGAACCTGGAGCCTGGAGTCAGCCGCATAGAAATCAGGCAACTATTTCATAAGTAACTAACTTGCTGCCATCAGTTGCTATCAGCAAAACATGCTTTAGTGATGAACCATATGTGACCCAACTGATTTTAATCAGAACTCCAAAATGGTCGTTGTAAGAAATTATCATTTTAAGTTGCGGCAAATCGGTTCCGATAATCTTTAGTAATTTTTACAGTACTGAATCATTTGTAAACCATAAAAAAGTTATTTTTCCAACGTCAAATTTTTATTCGTTTAACGAAACAAAAAATCTTTGTTTCAATAACAATCAATGGTTGCTCATAAAAATTACGAGTAATATTTGATTACAGATATATCGTCCTTTATAAACGGGTATTTGAAATTATTATTCTTTAACAATAGTAAATCAATATATAATATTTATAAAATATAACGACCTGTCTACTCTGAAAATCGTTGCTTACTCACAACAACAAATCGTTGTTTGTTTATTGGTAGAGCTAACAGTTAAAACAACGAGGAAGAAATTTTATGTAAATTGGTTGATATAACTTGTATATAAGTAAAAATTTCCGACACCTCAAAGAAATGAAATAAAAATTGAAATAGACAATCATCATTAACTGAAGAGGAATACAAAAAATACGTTCTTTAAATACACTTTTATCAAATTTGTAAAATAATTGTGCAAAATTTACGTTATTCCCATTACGGGCATCAAGAAAAAATAGTCATAAAATGTCTCCCTAGAACGCGTGAGCAAAAATACGACTCTTTCCACTACCACTCCGCCAACGACTGAAATGCACATGACAATCATTCGCGACCAGCGTCCCACGTACGTAGAATTTTGTGGTGAAAAAAGAACCCTAGCAGCAAAAGTTCGTACTGTATAATAAATTCATGACGCACGGAAAACATACTCACAGGTAAAGATCCATCCAGGTGTCCGAAGACCTTCAAGATACTTTGCCGACGTACCGCCGTCTTTTTCTATAATTCATCACTTTGCACTCGCGCTCTTTGAGCACATTAGAATGCATTCTAGATATTAATATATTCTGCTTGTAAATCTGTACGCAACCAGAATCTTTGCGCGGTCTTTCTGATATGTAGGCACAGAAAAATGCATAAGATGCATTGGCGCTGGAAGATTTAAACATCTCACTAAGCGAGCGTGTATTTGTTCATAAATAAAAGAAGAGAACTTGTTTTGTCGAGCTTTTCACAGAATCTGAACTAGTACACTGTTTTTCACATAAACAAGGTCTCAAAATTATATATGTACGTCGTGCCCCGAATTCAATTACAATGCAGGTGTAAGACTAAATTTAGACAAACAAATTTCGAAGCGATCACATCTCGAAGGTCACAAACATTACAGTATAGAAACCAGGCTAGAAAGAGGCTCCGTTGGGAACATAAATTCTGATACTGAGAAATGCTTCTCATTGAGAACCTCAAAATCATTTTAAACAAATCCTTAAGAACCCTCGACTGGAATACAAGAGAACTGTAGTGCATTCAACTTAGCTGCAGGCGAGGAAATAGCTGCCTACCTGCATATTTTAAATTGTGCTGCACAAAATTGGTTGCGTTAGCCGTGTTACGTAATAATGTGCACTTGACCGGAAAGATTTCCTTTATGGAATTCATTTATGCTAATTCAACGTCTCTGCTTGCGCCAACAAAAATACCAATGCGATGCCCTTAAATTGTGCTGCACAAAATTGGTTGCGTTAGCCGTGTTACGTAATAATGTGCACTTGACCGGAAAGATTTCCTTTATGGAATTCATTTATGCTAATTCAACGTCTCTGCTTGCGCCAACAAAAATACCAATGCGATGCCCTTAAAAAAAGGAAGAGAATTAAGAAGGAAAAAAAGAGAAAACACTCGTACACTCCACTACCAGGTTAGCTCAGAGCACAACCATCTTTATCCAAACTAAACATAATGAAAAGGAAGCATATTTAGGTGAGCTCATGGCCCTCAGAACATTTTGCGGAACTGACTCAGTCGTGAATAGGTCCAGAGCGACAAAAGTTTACCGAGATTGATTGATAAGTTGGTTTCAGCCTCCCTTACCCCAACAAAGATATTCTAAGAAAGAAGGACGAAACCACCATTTAGTGTGGAAATAAGAGAACGCGGAATCTATGCACAAAGTGCGTTCCCGCACAAGATCCCCTGCGCATAGAAGCAGCATGTTGAGATGGAAGGTCAGGGAACATGATAAAAGTTGAAGGAGAAAATCAGAGGTGCTGAAAAACAGGACAGAAGTTAACCGAAAAAAGATAGTCCTAAACCAAACGGAAAGCATGTTTTATTTCAACAAAAAGAAGGCGTCCTAACTCTCAGCTCGAGACCTCTCCTTTTCTCCCTGGGAGCATTAATTTCCATAGATAAACCAGTTTATCACCCTGAGGGGAGAGTCAACAGGGTCAACACGACTGTTTTAATCACGAATTTACCCTTCAGAATACATCATTTAATTATTTTGATCGAAATAAACGAAAATAAATATAATGTAAAAATTTCACTTGAACGAAATCCAAGCCTGGCAGAATTGAACCTGAAGTACAAACGAACCATGAAGTATAATACACACGGCTCAATGGGCATGCTTAAAATTAGTCGCTGGATTGGTCCTGTGCACAACATCAAAGGAGAAGTTATGAATCTGTACTGCAATCATGGAGACCAATAAAGAAGTTCGGGCAGAAATGGGATGAATGAGCGACAAGAACAAAATGACCACACTCCTCCCGCCTGCTGTTCATGAACCGAATTAACTTATTACATACACGTAGCTGATAAAGAGCCTAATTTCGTTGTAAAAATACGGATTAAAAAAAATACTCCAATTTTTTGTCGCTAATTAAAGCTGAAGCGCTCGAAATTGTGATTCGCATATGGCTGCAATTGTTTGATGTAGTGTAGATTTGATGTGATATAAACACTACGAATGATGTACTAGTCATGGACATCATCATTCTTAGATGAAATCAGGGACCCGCGTATATTTCCCTTCATTGCAACGCAATGAGGGGAAAAAATTATTATTAACAGTTAATTTATAGTACCACACATTTGTACACTAAAATGGCCGATTTTTTAGATTAAAATGAATGTACTTGGACCCTGTGTGTGAAAACCGCTAATTGTGAGTGAGAATGGTTATCATTTTCGTCTCCTACTACTTTGGTGCCTGAGCGTGATTCGCGTTTGACACCATGGAAATCGGGTAGCAGCCAAAGAACGCGCCCACGGCTCGTTACTGCTGCCATAGTCTATGTCATTCTACGCGGTTTAAAGTATGAGTCCTTGTGCAGGTGTTGCGAATGCAGCTTAATTGCTCGACTTGAACGCACCGTCATTACAATTATTGTTCCCATTTCCCAACCTTGTGAAACTTTTTCAGATCACTACGAGTTAAAATATTATGATAACTATCATTATTGCTAGGTTGTAAGATCGTCTGTATCTGGATCAATAATAATCCACAATGGATAAAATTTTTCCCTACTCATAAAAAGTCTACTTAAAACACTCGTATTTGTTAACATGGCTTACATATACGTAGCACTGTCGTCACTGACAAAAAGCGGCTAACCAGCGTGCAGCACAGTTGTCACTGGCTTTTATCAGCGATCCACAACGATCGCACTCGCCACTAACTAATGGCGCAAGAATGACGTTGACCAACACTAGCACAAGTGGGTCAAACGAGGCATGGTCCAATAACTTATAAGAACTGAGCAAGGAAGTTATTGACCCTCAGTTGACAACGTCCCGAGCAGAATGACTAAGAAAAGTGGCGGGTGAAAAATGCTCGTTCCGTGACTGATGTCAACAATAATACGGAGTATTACAAGCTCATCCAACTACGGTTGGATAGGGTGAAATTGGATATGTAAAATTTTAGAAGTTGATCAATACCCGTTTGATAGCATAATTCTACAATGATATTCAAAACGTAATTAAATAAAGAATTTAAAGAACTAGTTCACTGAAATACTCTCAATTGTAGGAAGACTCAATTTGTCATAGCGAGAGAAAGTCGATGCTTACGAACAAGGTGACTCGTCAAGATCGAAGTTTAAGAACGTTACTTGTATCCAGAGTCATCATATCTGATTTCAGCGGCACGAGTGAAACTGAAAGCACATCTCGGAGATGAAATCACCAGCGGAACTTAGCCAGTTAATCAATTAGTCACGATAATAGTTCATGACTCTGCATGAATGGCGTACGAATATTTCATTTTTTAAATTACACTTATTACAACTCACGACAAAGTTAAATAACAGCTATAAACTACACTGAGGCATCTCGGGGGAGCTCTTGAATCCACGAATGAGAACTAAGGACTGATGATACTCAAAAGCACAAATAGGCACTGGCCCTGGCCTACTATTCACATGCGAATTCATACCAATTTCAACTTCAAAAACACTTTCGTCAAAAATATTGCACTGCTTTCAGAAAGAAAGCAAACCACTTGTTTCAACACTTGAGCTCGCGTTATGCACAGGATCTATGAATGAAATTTTCACGTATTTCCACTAAACTATGATCACTCATGACTTGGCACCGATGCACAGGGTCTAAGCATCACTCGAGTCACAACGAGGCCCTGTCACATGAACTACACGGAAGGAAGCTTGGGTGACCAGAGCCCCACACTCGGCCCAAGTGGCGCCAGTGCCGTGAGTTATAGCCCAAGGACCAGCAAGCGACACTGGAGTCTCCCTACCGACCGACCATCCACCGTTCCATCCTCTGCTCACACTTCTGCGCCGCCGTCTGCAGAGGCAGCGCCTCGAGAGCCTGCCGAGTCTCACTGAAGCCTCTACCAAAAAGTCCTTGAGCAGATAAATTTTAATAAGACTACCATGATCCCAGATTTGGAGCGACTGAAACAGCATTAAATTTGAGTAAAGAAGTTTAGAGTTGCAAAGCGGGTTGGCTCTACTCGGCAAGCCTCTCTGGCCGCTCAAGCCCCTACCCAGGCACTTCGTGATCATTTCTTCGCCACCTTCATGCCAATTCGATCCGGCAAACGCACCCTGAAATTAAAGCTTGACAGCACCCTCGGTAATAACCGAACAGAAAACTTGCATGACGAAGAAGAGATCGCACGCGAGACGATGCTACGGTGAACACTGCAGTGCTAAAGCTACGGCAAGACGCCCAGACCGAGAAGCTGGGACGGGTGACGGTGAACGGCGTCGTCTTTGCTCGCGGCCAGATCCTCTTCCAACGGATTGACGACCCGAGCAAATCCGCGGCGAGAAGGATTACCCAATCTTCTTAGGTCCGTAATGCTTGGGTCAAGCGAGCCTCCTGGCACGCACGCCCTAGTGCGCATGCGCGCAACACACACGCGCATGGGCGTTCACTTACGCAGGTGCCACGTGTGCTAGGAAGGACGATCGCATTGACGGAACGCACAATTGACATACAAGACACATCACTAGAATTTGATCGATATTTGATCATTTAAACGGAAACATATAAAATGAAGTAAATTATGATGGGAAGCATACGTGTTGCTTGCGGGACAGCTGTAAAATGGGGACAGAAACATTTCCATAAGAATAATCATACATAACTTTTACTCACAATTTGAGTATTTTTAGGTTTTCATTAAAGATATGATGGTAGGTAAGTTAAAGAGGGAAGCCTTCCAAGGCCCAACAAAGGTGTTCTCAAGATAAAATGGAGGAAGGCACTATTTTTAATAGAATTTAGGGAATGAAGTATTATAACACACAATGTGCGTCCTCACACCCAGTGCCTTGAAACAGCAATATTGAAACATATATGCGAAGTAAAATGAAAGTTGAAAAAGAAAGTAACAGGTGCTGATTGATTGATTGAAAGAAAGTTTTAGCCTCCCTTTACCACGACAAAGATGTTCAAAGAGAAGAAGAATGATGGCACCGTTTAATATGGAGTTAAGGAAACGCGGAATCTATGCACAAGGTGCATAGCAACAAAAAAAATTGAAGAAGAATGTCGTAGGTGCTGAAAAACAGGACAGCATTGAACCGAAAAAAGATGGTCTGTAATATAACAAAAAATCTATCCAATCTCAACAAAAGAAGGCTTCCCTGGTTCTCAGCTCAGGCCCTCACATATTTTCTCCCTGGGAGCGCTAATTCCCATAGATACAATATTTAGAGTAACAGGCGTTAAAAAAGCAGTGAACCGAAGAAAATGGCTTGTAACAAAAAAACTATTCTGTTTCAACAAAAGGAAGGCTTACCTAATCTTGAGATCGGGAACTCACACCCTAATTCTCCCTCCAAACGCTATTTCCCACAGATACAACAGCTCCTTCCCCTTCTAAAGGAGTAAAAACTCTCAAAAAATAAGAGCAGCAAAAGATTTCAGCAACAACACTGTAATCTTGACGCGCTGACTGAGATGGGTTCAACTAAAGTGCAATATTCAACTCAAATTAACGTTAACTTTAGATATGAATTTAAAAAATAACAAACATTAAATAGACCATGCCTTCATTTAGTTTTCATCAAGTATTTATGAAAATTGAATATGTGACTACTGGTCAGTCGGCAGCAATATGAAAATCCTCTCTGTGACCACCGGTGGGTCGCATTACAGTCAAAGTAGTAAACTACAAAAAAAATCCCGTTAATCGACATGAGGCCTGGTATGGTATCGATATTCAAAATCAGTTTGATATCCGATAAAGGTACTTATCAATTATGCTCGATTTCCTGCAGTCAATGCGAGCTTACAATGGGCGCGTCTGGGTGCCTACTACGCACCAAAAATCGGTTCTCGCAAATAAAAAATCAAGTGCATGACAAGGGATACTAATAGTAGGAATCTCAGTCGCAAAGTTGTAAGGTGACTTCAGAATACCACCACCAACATTGATGTAAGTAATGCGTATTAAATCGAGCTCGTTTAACTCGGAGAAAACATTGCATGCTTCAGACCCACACAATCAGGAGCATAAGAGAGGCAGTAGCTAGAGAACCTGAGGAGCAGCGCCGAGCGTCAGCAGCCTGACAAGTGCAGTAACTGATCTACACTAGGCTTCTCCGTCTCCCCTGTTCCCTTTTTACACACTCTTTCGTTTATTGTTGTCTTGATCTCTTGATACAACATATAAATCTCTCTTCGCATTGAACACGTTGACAGCGATGAGTTAAACTGAAGTTCAATATTCAACTCAAATTCTAAGTCTATTTTAGTCAGTAATGTTGATAATAACAAACATTATCGGGATCGTGCCTTCATTTAGCTTTGGGTAAGTATTTATAAAAATTTCGTCTGTGATTCCTGGTCGGTCAGTAGCATTAGGAAAGTTCCCTTCGTGTACATTGACGGCTCACATCGCGACCAACGTGTTAAGAATTATTATGTACCATTCCTCTTTCTATTTTTAATATATTTTAATTGATGTCCGAAACAGAATGGTTTAGTTTCAAACCCGCTTTTTACTATTTTCCTTCACAACCTATTGGTAATTCGAATATTTCTTTGGTAGGTCATTCTCCCAGGCTACAGTACCAAGGAAAATGAAGGAAAGACATTTCTTTTTACAACGCTGTCTGAAATATTGCAAGAAAGTAATTGATTGATTTAAATTAGTTTCACCTCCCTTACCAAAACATAGATGTTCAAAGAAGGAAGGATGAAGGCGCAATTTAGTATGGAGTTAAGGGAACGCGAAATCTACGCACAAGGTGCTTCTGCACAAGATCCCGTGCGCATAAAAAAAGTCAAGAAGAAAGGTCAGGAAACCAGATACAAGTAGAAGGTGGTGAAAAACAGTACAGCAGTGAACCGCAAGAAATATGTTTACCAAAAAAAAAACATTTTATTAGATTAGATGTTCCTTTAAACCTCCCTAATCACAACAAAAGCGTTCCAAAGAGAGACAGGAGGAAGGTACCACTGAGTATAGACGTTTAGGGACCGCAGAATCTATGTTCAAGGTGCACAAAAACAGGAAGTTGAGGAAGAAGTTTATGAAACATGATTAAAGTTGAATAATAAAGTAGTAGGAGATAAAAAACAGGACAGCCGAGAATCGAAAAAATGGTCTATAATAAAATAAAAAATCTATTCCATTTGAACAATAAGAGAACTTGCCTAATTCTCACATCGGGACCTTACATGTCTCCCTGGGAGCGCTAATTCCCATAGATGCAATAGTTGTATCCCCCTGAGCGAAATTGCAAGGAGGTAATCGATACTTTCGCGGGGCATGAAGATTATTAGTGATGGGACGATTACTCGGAATCGTATCGGAAAATCGGTGTTTTTTCAGGATATCGGTCGGCAGCGGAGATACAAAATTTAAAGCCTATTCCGATATAGTAAACCAGGAGTTCCCAACCTGGGATGCTCGCACCTCCTGAGGGTGCAAGACGATATTCCAGGGGTGCGAGAAACGTTAAGGTAAATAATAGGATATTGGCTATTTGTTGGCATTTATATTTCAGGGGGTGCGAGGTTCGAATGAATTTCTTTAGGGGGGGGGGAAGGGATTTGGAACCCCAGGTGAAAACGATTCTTCCAGGGTTATACAGTAGCAAAAGCAGCAGCATTTAGCAAGTAGCAACATACCGCAGCCCTACGAAACCGTGAGGCTAAATAACTGGAAAATACTCGTAAAAAATACAAATAACATAACTTCTACATTTTCACTTTAACCTCAACTCGAAAACAAAAAAAAATGCACTTTACAAGCATATGATTCGTCAAAAATAGAAAATTTATCATATAATCATTTTTTTGGCATTTTGTGTGAAATGTTCGGATCTCAGCAACTCAATTTGAGTTTCGAATGTTGCCCAAATATGCCCTCGGAATTAGATAATCAAAGACATTGCTGTTGAGAACACACACTTAGCTGCCTTGAGGAATATGCATTTTTTATATTTCTTAGTATAAGTTCATTCAACTAAACCTTCCCAGTCTTTTTTGCATCAAGCATTTAGACAACTCATTGAATTTCACAGGTAATATTATTCAGAAAAATAAAAAATTAAGATCACGATACATACTTGATAGGTAGCGAAACATTTATCAAATCTAAAAACGTTAAAACAAGCAAGTATTAGAATCGTATCGGGTATCGGAACATTTGGTTAGAATCGAAATCGTTAAGAAATTTGGTCTGACATTACCATCACAAATATATATGGATAACGAAGCGTGAAATATTCCAGTGAAACAGACGAATACTCTAAGTTATGCTGGAGAACGAGATGTGATAAAAAATTGAGACACGTAAAACAGGAGAACAATTTTTCCCGCAATATTTTACAAATTTTGTGGCAACATTTGGCTTTGCGGTCAGATGTGGTCAGTCTATGCGCCTTTGTCCCAGACTTTTCAGGTATCACACCATTCGTTCATGTGACTTGTGAGCTCAGAAAGAAAGTTACCGAGGAAACAACTTCAACACTATACCGGGTGTTTCAAAAGGGAATATACAGGAGCGATTTCATGTAAAATTGAAGCTATTTCTAAAACGACTAGTTTCACATTATCTTCAATGAGTTTGAACTTAGAGCTTGTTTTCCAACAACCAAACCGTTTATCAGCAAGTTAAACAGGCGCGAGTATCGCTAATGCTGAGGTTCACGTTCATTGGAGAGGTGAAATTTAGGACAAAATTCACATCGGCGATGATACGAAGTTTAATTCAGTTGGTCCGGATGGCATCCAGTTTGTCAAGCACGTTGCAGGTGGCAAACTTGACCCTATTGGGTTAAAGATGGAAAGGACACTTGAAAGAGGAAATATCTAGGTCTAGGGGGTGCTTCCATCGGTCTTAGTGTCAGTTTGTATGCTAGTAAATCAGAAAATAAATGCCAATATAAACCGTAACCTTGAATAATATATCATTTGTTTACTTCGAGCTTCTTTGAACAAGCCAGGTACCTCTGTGCAAGAGGATCCTCCACGCCAAATTGTTGAGCGAAATTATTGTGAACTAAAGGAGGTTCGTGTTCATTGGACTAGATTACATACGTTAGTCTAAACCTCCCTAACCATAACGTAATTGTTCCCAAGGGAGGAGGACTCTATTTTAAATGTACATAAGGGAATAGAAATCTATGAATAAAGCGTATCCTAGTACCCAGCAAAATTAAATGAAGTTCATGAAACAAAATGAAGTTAAAGAAGTAAGAGGCGCTGAAAAAGTCTTCCTCGTCGAGTTTTCTGATGCTTCTTATGAATATTACTCTAACAGTTTGTTTGGAATCGTTTTATTTTCTAGAACTTCATAATTTTTGACAATATTTTGTTTCTTGAAGGAACTTTTTAACACGTGCCATGACAAAGACCCAAATTGTGGAAGACCAAAACTAGCTGTCGCATCAGGCCAATGTACCTGCTCACGCTTTAGTGAAAAGAGTTTTTTGACCAAACTCACCAAAGGTAATATGGCCGCCTTCCTAGACCCTCCGAACTCACAAGATTTAGCTCTCAATGAGCGCTCTGCTCTTGAAAATAAAATTCGCATGAAAAATAGCCGTTCTGACACTGTAAAAGAAATTTAGAAAAAACGTGACGCTTCACAGCCATCATGGTAAGTTTTATAATAATTTCCGGGCACGGGAAAACAGGATGGCTTTAATGTTTCGATCCACAGGGAGACTTAGATCGAGATGGGAACTATTCATACGTGAGCAAAAAAAAGCTATTAGACCTAGTACACGAAACTTATATTTTCAAACTTATTCAACGCGTTCTTCCTCGCTCGTTTGTTCTTCCTACCAATTTGTTACCATAGTAGCCCCGCGATCACCCCTCTCAACACTTGGACCTTTCGTTTTGAGTGTGTTTACTTATTCCATCTATATTCTTTGCATTTCCGAGTATTGTTTTAAAAACTTGAACTTTTTTCGGCTTGATGACACAGGATTTTTTCTTATAGTGGCATTATTTTTTTAATACGTAATATTTTTTTAACTTGGGATTATTGTAGATAAATTAGTTTAAGCCTCCTTAACCACAACAAAAGTGTTCCAAAGAAAAGGAGGAAAGTACCATTTAGTATGGAGTTTAAGGAACGCAGAATATGTTTACAAAGTGTGTTCCCACACAAGATCCCCTATGCATAAAAACAGTACGCTAAGAAGAAAATTCATGAAATAGATAAAGGTTAAAAAGAACGTAGTTAGTACAGAAAAACAGGACAGCAATGGTCCATTAAAAAACGAAAAAAAACTATTTTCTTAAAATCAAAAAGAAAACTTACCTAACTTTAAGCTTGGGGTTTTACATTTTCCCCAAGGTGAGCTAATTCCCTTAGATACAATACTTGTCTCCCTCTGGGGGTCTATTTTTAGTTTGTCGGATAATTCTTCTGATGTCGATAAGAGTGAAGCCATAATCCCTCTGGTCAGCACACACTCATACCTAACAGTTGTCTTTACTCGCGTCGTAAACTAAGAGCGTCTTTTCAGAGCAGTTACACGAAACAATAAAAATGCGATTTCAGTTTTCTACGCAACAATCACGTTCAAGTACACGAGTTCTTCGTCTGCGTAATGTGGCAAGGACACCGACAATATGAAACACGGACAGACTGGTTCAGCGAATGAACGAGTCCAGCGCCACATGCAGCTCATTTGACGCTTGGAGGACATGTGCACGGGTATGGGCTGTAGAGCCTTCTAACACAGTGAACGCGTTAGCAAAAGTAAAAATTCTATTTCTAGAGCAACAGTAACCCAAAACATGAAAAAATAACTCAACTTTCATACCAAATAACCAACTATACACGACCCAAAATTGAACACTGACTTTTTGCGTGAGAATTTGATAGCGCCTATGGATAAGAAATGGGAGTCCTACACTTATGAACTTATGATCCGCTAACGGAGGTATCACAGAGACACCAGCTCTAGAGCATGACTGCAGCAATGCCTCATTTTAAAACGTACACAACCTTTTTAAACTCATCAAAATAACTCATTAAAATTGAACAATTGTACTTAACCTAATCAATGTATATCCACCAACCACATTTACAAGACTGACATCTAGCCGAGAACTAGGCAAGCATGAAGGTTATCGAAAAGTTCGACTTGAGGAGGTCGAAGAGAAGCAGTTTTGCCGCGCTCGCTGTCTTCGATGGAGTTGAGAGATGGAGAGCCAAACTCAAACGCATCACAAAAGGCAATGCTATTAAGCGCATGGTAGGGACGACGATACTGCGCGACCTTAAGCTGCTTATAGCGGTCTTGGGTGCTGCGTCTCGGCTGTCCACGAGACCTTAAGAGACATCGGGCTCGTGTATAAGAGGAAAACCGAGGCGGACAAAACGAATGTGTGCGACGTCGTGAAGGGAAAATTAGTGACTGTGTGAAAGAAATTTCTGACTGGGCTTATGGAAAATCTAAGTGTTTTGTTTGTTCCAAGTGTACACTCATCATCGAAAAAAAAATGTTGGGTATGCGAGTGTAACCAGCGTCAGAGTGAACTCAATTCTTAATTTTTCGTAATGTATTTGTTTCATATACAGCATGAAATATGTGGCTTTGAGAAAACAAAGGTCACAGAGCACGTACGAACCCGAGAATAATATTATCCAACAAAATCATTCACATGGGTAGTAATTTGATAAAAATTGGGCGACCGTTCTAAATGCCTTACAACACAAATAAAAGCTCTTGTTTACTATACAAGACTTCAAACTAAAAATTACAGAAAATGAAGCTAAAATTATTGTTATAAATAGTATAAGAAGCAATAGTTTCAATGAAAGACTCAAAAACACCTAAATGAAAGGCTAACCATCCATTTCACGTCAGAAACTAAAGTCTTGACGTCAGACTCGGTGAAACCATGGAACTTCCTCTAATTCGGAGTGAAACTTCACTGACTTATGGACCCACGCAAATAATAAAATTCAGGGAACAATAGAAAAAAAAATTTGATTACTTAGTTTAAGCCTCCCTATCCGCAAGGATCCAAAGTGAGGAAGGAAGAAGGCACCATTAAGTATGGAGTTAAGGGAACGTGGAATCTATGCAGAAAGGGCTTAGAAACAGTAAGATCAGAAAGAAGTTCATAAAACAAGATCAAAGTTGATGAAGAACGTAGTAGGTGTTGAAAAAACAGGACAGCACTAAACCGAAAAAAGATGGTTCTTAACATAGCAAATGCACTTTATTTCAACAAAAAGAAGGCCTACCTAACTCTCAGCTCGGGCCCTCACATTGCCCCCTGGGAGACAATAGAAGAGAGGAAGGCGCACAATGTTGAACGTACGTCGTATCACACGAAGTTTAAAATTAGATCCTTCGCCTCAGATAAAGTTTACAACTAGTCTACTAGCAGCCCCTGCTCCTTCTGGCTTGCCCTCGCAATGTAATGTCAGGTAATCGTCATTAATAGGACTCAAGTACTCTACAATAAATGAAGAGAACCTCGGTAAATAAATTCAAAACATCCATTAGCGCACCCCACAAATAGAACTCATTTTCGTGTAACACATGACGGATATGAACAAATTCAAAACTTAATAAACCATAATGTTGATGAAATTGGATTGATAGGCAACTTATTGAACTAACAGCATTATTTCGGAGTTTGAAATTGCATGTTGATCATTGGTAACATTTTAGAAATACTAACTACTAGTTTGCTCGCTACACTGCTGGATATATGTATGAATTATAATGCGGTTTTGAAATCCCAAAAATTGGACTTCCCTTTTTGGAGCACAGTCATACTAGCACTGTTATGTGCAGCAACGCTAAATCGACTGTAACGACCACAACGCTACAACGACTGCAACGCTAAAATGACCGTAACGACCATAACGCTAAATCGACTGTAACGACCGTAACGCTACAGCGACTGTAACGACCATAACGCTCGCCCTCCAATGGGACGCCTGCTCGCGGTGGGGGCGCCGGTTCGTCGAACTGCGAAAGGTCCCAACCCTTCCTTGTTCTCGGGGGGCCGCCCCGGCGGCCTTCTCGGGGACGCGGCCAGAGTGCTGCCTTGGGCTTCGCCCGGCCTCCAAAGGAGGTACACCCTCCCCACACCACCCCAGAGTTTTTTCCCTTGGGGGCAGTAGCGGCCCGGCGCTGCTGCCCCGTCTCCTACTCCTTTCCGTAGACATAGAAACAAACCCCGGCCCCGACTATCCCTGTCCGACCTGCACCCGCCCATACCAACGGCGCATGGGTGCCATCCAGTGCCCACGGTGCAGCTCTTGGTCCCACTACAATATACGATGCTCTGGGGTGAGACAACACCAACATATACCGCCCGGGTGGTTGTGCCTGCACTGCCACCCAACCCATAACATAACACAATCCCCCACGCCTGCCCCCCAGTCGCCTGGGTGTCTCCCTCCTGCCCCTCACCCTCTCCCTGACCCCAACGACAACCCACCCCAAGACAGCTCCCCCGACGCAGCTTCCAACACCCGGACTCCTCCCCGCAGAGACTCCCCCCCCAGACGAGACGACACCCCCCCCCCCAGCCCTCCTCCCCCCCTCTTGACTCTCCGCCCCCCACGCCTCCTCCCGCACAAACAATTGACTTAATGCCACCCTCCCATCAACTTAACATACTACAATTAAACATAGACGGCATCACAAACAAACAGATGGAACTTAAACACACACTCACCACCCACAATATACACATAGCCGCAATCCAGGAAACAAAACTTAGGAACACTTCACTTACACCAAAGTTTCCTGGTTACACGACTCTTAGACTCGACAGACAAAAAGACGGCGGCGGCGGCGGCCTTATCACCCTCATACACAAGGCAATCCCATTCACAAACACAACAGCCCACACACTCGCAAACATGCCCCAAGACAACACTCTAGAAATACAGACTGTAAGAATTAGGGTACACAAACACGACATCAACATCGCAAACATTTACATCCCTCCGACCTCCTCATGCCCCCCAGGATACTCCCCAAACACATCATACGTAGAAACACTACCTGACATCTACGTCCTGGGGGACCTCAACGCTCACCACACTACATGGCTCACCTCCCAAACAAACGATACCCGCGGACACCTCATCCTTCAACAACTAGACTCCCGGGTAATCCTCAATGACCCCGACACACCCACCCGCAAGCCCTATAACATTAACACCGCCCCCACCTCCCCGGACATATCCCTGGCTTCACCATCACTTGCCCTCAGATGCTCGTGGCATGCGCTCCACGAACTCCCCTCCGATCACCTCCCTCTTCTCATTACACTCATTTCACAGACCACTCCCCTCACTACACTCACGCTCATTCACAAATTACAAACACGCAGATTGGCACTCCTTCACCGCATCAATCGAAGACTCTTTACACAATTTCACTTTGAACAACTACACCAGCATTGATGCGGCAGTACAACACTTTAACACAGCCATCACGAACGCAAACAAACACCATATCCCAACAGGACACAGAAGACACTTTAATCCAACATTCAACCGCGATACAAAACTCAAACTTCAAACTAGGAACCATCTTCGCTCACTTCCCCTCACACCCAACACCCTGGCTCGAATACAAGAACTCAATGTAGAAATAGACAACAACATCAAAGACGAACAACGAGCCAGGTGGAAACAAACACTAGACACGATCACTTTTGACACCGACCCAAGTAGACTTTGGAAACTTCTGAGGGGCCTCAATAACAAATACACCGACAACACTACCACGCACGAGGCCATCCTCTCTCACCACACAAACATCCCCACAGACAAGCAGCAGGCGGACACACTCATTAAACACTACTCAAACATTAGCCGACTCCCACACAAACACGAGAATAGGATCATACTGCGCCGCCTGCATGCTCTACAGATCGACAACACGTACACGCCCTTTACACCTCACATGACGGCGGTGGCCGTCTCCAACACTAAACATACAGGCAGCACCGGACCTGATGGCATCTCATACATTCACCTCAAACACTTAGGACCACAAGCCATCAGGGCCCTCACAGACATCTTCAACCACTCAGTCGCAAACAACAGCATACCCAACATCTGGAAGACAGCCAAGATCCTACCCATCCTGAAGCCCAACAAATCACCCACAGATCCAGCCTCTTACAGACCTATATCACTTCTGTGCAACCCTTCAAATACTAGAGAGGCTGGTTCTTCACAACATCTCACCACACGTCCCACTCTCACCCTCACAACACGGCTTCAGGCAACAACACTCCACTAACACTCTCCTCACGCACATGACACAAACAATTCTCGAAGGCCTTAACTCTCCCAAACCTGCTCCACGCACACTGTTAGCTGCCATCGACATAAGCAAGGCCTTCGACACAGTTCCACGTCACTTACTTATTAACAAAATACTCAACACACACATCCACCATAACCTTCAGAAATGGCTCGCCAATTTTCTTTCGGGCCGCCATGGCTACACAACATACAACGGCAAGTCCTCCATAACAAAACACTTCACCAACGGAGTACCGCAGGGCTCCGTGCTCTCACCTACACTATTCAACTTATTCCTCCACGACATACCGGCCCCTACACACCCACAAACACACCTCCTCACATACGCAGACGACCTAACCATCTTCTCCCTACACCCTAAACACGAGACCGCCGCCACTCAACTACAAGACTACATCCACATAATAGAGAACTGGCTAGAAACAAACAGATTCAAGGTCTCCGCAAACAAATCCTCACTCACACTCATCACACCTTATAATAGAGAATACAACATCCATCCCCACGTCACATTAAACAACACCCCCATCCCCTACACAGACACACCCAAAATCCTTGGAGTTACATATGACAGAGGTCTTAGGTTCAGCCCACACACTAACAATATCAACACTAAATGCATCACTAGGCTGAACGTCCTCCGAGCACTAACACACACTACATACGGCCACTCCAAGGAAGACATAACAACAGTATACAAACAGTTCATCAGACCCATCCTCACTTACGCACACACATCTTGGTACGCAGACACTGCCCGCACACACTTACAGAAACTACAGTCCACACAAAACACAGCGTTGCGCATAGCCACGGGCTGTACACGATCGACCCCTATAGCACACCTACACGAAGAAGCCCTTGTCCTCCCCCTCCTTGACCACATGAACACGCTAGGGACAAACTTCTACACCTCCACACAAGACCCTGCCCACCCGCTACACTACATGCAACAACCCCGGCCAACCCAACGAACATTACACACCACCCCGGCCACACACCTCAGAACACTATATGACTCCCTCCCTCCCTGCCCCCCTGACACCTCACTACGCACACACATACACACACAGTTCACCTCACGCACCCTCGCTGCCCTACCCCCTAACTCCCTCCTCGGAGTGAGACCCCCCCCCCGTCCCCTCGTCGGAGCGATCCCTCCCCCGGCAGGATCGAGTCCACCTGGCGCGGCTGCGGTGCGGGCACCACACTTCACTCCCCTCATACATGCACAGAATAGGACTTGCGGAGGACGACAGCTGCGTCTGGTGCCATGCCAACGTGGGCGATCTTCCGCATGTCTTCCTACACTGTCCCGCCCTACACGCACACCGACACACACACCAGATACATGCACTGGAGCACCTCTGGACTCGCCCCGCGGACGTCGTGAGGTTTCTGCACGACGCGGGCGTCTTCCAGAGGCCCATATAACCACACCCCTCTTCGCCTCGAGCCGGGCCCGGTCTGGGGCGGCCCTGGCCGCGGCGGACCCCTTCGAGCGGCCGTCGGGGCAAAACAACAACAACAACCATAACGCTCCAGCGACTGCAACGCTAAAACGACTGTAACGACCATAACGCTACAACGACTGCCGTCCCGCTGACATGCCACCCGCAGAATACGACGAATAAGGACACGAGAGAAAAAGACCTCACCTTCAATTGCGAGTATGGCTCGCAGCTCTCTGTTCAGCAGCTCGAACCGCCTCTCCAAGTTGCTCTCTTTCTCTCTGCAAGTCGAAGGGACAAAACTATGAGGAGACGTAATGAGCAATCCATCGCAAACGTCCTCATCTAACACAAAAATGAGTACGATGAGCTTTAAATGGCTCGCGACCTGGCCGTAGAATTTTGACCTACCTTACGGTGGGTAAGACAACGTTCAAGGTAATCAAGTTCTAAGGTGTTGCCCTTACATAGTAAAGACCAGGAAAGTTAGTTGAAGCATTCCTTATCACAAAAAATTAAATTAGATGCAAGTTTAAGCCTCCATAACTGCAACAAAGGCGTTCCAAAGAGAGGAAGGCACCTTTTAGTATGAACTCAGGGAATACTGAATTGATGCACAAAGTGCATAGAAACAGCAAGTTAAGGAAAAAGTTTATGAAACAAGATAAAAGTTAAAGAAGAAATTTATTAGTAGTGAAAAACATGACAGCAATGAACATGAAAAAAATAGCCCGTAACAAAACAAAAACCTATACTATTTCAACAAAAGGCCGGCCTATCCTAACTTCCAACTCGGGACCTCGCTTTCTCCCTATGTGTGTTAATTCTCAGATACAATAACTGTACCCTCCTGAGAGGGTGTGCACCTAGTATGATTCACTTATCTATCACACCTCTATGACTTTGTTATATTCAAGCAATTAATTTACAAACATATTTGTCTATCACACCTCTGTGACTTTTTTATAGTATTGTTTTGTGAGAGTAGAACAAAATATCTCGCAAAAGAGCATTAGAGATTGTGATCACACTCATCTTGAGCCAAATTCACTGAGTGATCACATTCACTTTGCGCAATATTCACTGAGTGATAAGATTCGCCCATCGCTACATTCGGTGAGTGATCCCACTCGACTCGTGCCACATTCAGAGAGTGACCAAACTAACTTTCGGCCACAGTGCCTAAGCAAATGAGTTCTCCGCTACATACTCATAAGTTCTAGGTGCAGTAGTACAATAATCATTGTGCTACCACACCAATTATCACTAGTGGCACAGTAAACTGAGTGCGTCACGGAGGCGCCTACACTCACAGTATGCTGAGCTGCTCCTGTCGTCTGATGAGAGCGTTCTTCTTGTTGACGAGCGTGAACCAGCGCTGCATGAGGCGCTCCTCCTCCGCCGCACGGTTGCCTACGGCACACAACATATCGTCTCACTCGTGCGGGTCATTTATGGTTCACTCGAGGCACACACACATCTCGTCTCACTCTTGCTGGTCATTTCAGGTTCACTCGAGGCACACACACATCTCGTCTCACTCTTGCTGGTCATTTCAGGTTCACCCGAGGCACACATCTCGTCTCACTCTTGCTGGTCATTTCAGGTTCACCCGAGGCACACAACATCTCGTCTCACTCTTGCTGGTCATTTCAGGTTCACCCGAGGCACACATCTCGTCTCACTCTTGCTGGTCATTTCAGGTTCACCCGAGGCACACAACATCTCGTCTCACTCTTGCTGGTCATTTCAGGTTCACCCGAGGCACACATCTCGTCTCACTCTTGCTGGTCATTTCAGGTTCACCCGAGGCACACATCTCGTCTCACTCTTGCTGGTCATTTCAGGTTCACCCGAGGCACACATCTCGTCTCACTCTTGCTGGTCATTTCAGGTTCACCCGAGGCACACAACATCTCGTCTCACTCTTGCTGGTCATTTCAGGTTCACCCGAGGCACACAACATCTCGTCTCACTCTTGCTGGTCATTTCAGGTTCACCCGAGGCACACAACATCTCGTCTCACTCTTGCTGGTCATTTCAGGTTCACCCGAGGCACACATCTCGTCTCACTCTTGCTGGTCATTTCAGGTTCACTCGAGGCACACAACATCTAGTCTCACTCTTGCTGGTCATTTCAGGTTCACTCGAGGCACACAACATCTCGTCTCACTCTTGCTGGTCATTTCAGGTTCACCCGAGGCACACATCTCGTCTCACTCTTGCTGGTCATTTCATGTTCACCCGAGGCACACATCTCGTCTCACTCTTGCTGGTCATCTCAGGTTCACCCGAGGCACACATCTCGTCTCACTCTTGCTGGTCATTTCAGGTTCACCCGAGGCACACATCTTGTCTCACTCTTGCTGGTCATTTCAGGTTCACCCGAGGCACACATCTCGTCTCACTCTTGCTGGTCATTTCAGGTTCACCCGAGGCACACAACATCTCGTCTCACTCTTGCTGGTCATTTCAGGTTCACCCGAGGCACACATCTCGTCTCACTCTTGCTGGTCATTTCAGGTTCACCCGAGGCACACATCTCGTCTCACTCTTGCTGGTCATTTCAGGTTCACCCGAGGCACACAACATCTCGTCTCACTCTTGCTGGTCATTTCAGGTTCACCCGAGGCACACATCTTGTCTCACTCTTGCTTGTCATTCCAGGTTCACCCGAGGCACACATCTCGTCTCACTCTTGCTGGTCATTTCAGGTTCACCCGAGGCACACAACATCTCGTCTCACTCTTGCTGGTCATTTCAGGTTCACCTGAGGCACACAACATCTCGTCTCACTCTTGCTGGTCATTTCAGGTTCACCCGAGGCACACATCTCGTCTCACTCTTGCTGGTCATTTCAGGTTCACCCGAGGCACACATCTCGTCTCACTCTAGCTTGTCATTTCAGGTTCACTCGAGGCACACAACATCTCGTCTCACTCTTGCTGGTCATTTCAGGTTCACCCGAGGCACACATCTCGTCTCACTCTTGCTGGTCATTTCAGGTTCACCCGAAGAACACATCTTGTCTCACGCTTGCTGGTCATTTCAGGTTCATTCGACGCTAAAAGTCGCATGGCATGCCTAGGAACTTGGACTTTACCAAGAGGGGTACCAAATATAAAAGAAAGCGTTATACATGCTTAAACGACAACACACGCTCTGTTACTATAAAAAACACAAATGGGGTCTCAGTATCAACCACCTCTGCAGCGCCCATCCCTATCTATCAACATCCCATAGTCTATTCCCTTCACCTAGGAGGGGGTAGCCAACCAATGGAATTCAAATTCCTAACCTCCTTCATTGTACTTAAATGACCTACAATCGCTGTCATACACACACCTCATTCAATGCCTCCCTTCCACTGCAAGACCCAACAGCATGACGCTGGTTTGCCTTTGTCGCTTTATAAGGTCTAAGAGATTCCCGACCTGCAGAACTGACTACCACTCACACAATCCTAATGAAGAAAATTGAGCCACTTCTGCCGGCCTTCAACTCCACCCATTTGGACTGCATCATAGTCAGGCCCTCGCAATCCCACTCCGATCATATCTTACTATTGCGTCTCTTCTAGCTTCCTCTAACGTAATATCACGATCGTGTAACGCCCTTTCAATCCCACTCATCCATCCATGCCTACCTATAACATTCCTTTCACATACCTCTGACATTATTCCTTTGTCCACAAACGATATAATTTAATAATTAGTTCTAACGCCTTCTCTCTATGCTTTGTTAAATAGTATTAAGATGGAACATTTTTCAGATGGTGCAAGTTTCGCCACTGCATCCCCAGCAATAATTACCCAGAACATAAACCCTCGGTAATTTTCAAAAAAATCCTGCAAAATTCACAAAGCGACAAATGCCATTAGAGTTGGCGTTCCAGAGCTAAGCAAATACACCATTTAAGCCAAGGGCTATTCATTCATTATAACTTTGTACCGTTACAAGGCCGTGTCAAAAGAAAGAAAGAAAGAAAAAGAAAAAATGTTTATTTCCAAATTGTCACATGAGATACATGCCAACATATTGGCTTTTAAAAGTTTCTTAAATATAGGGCATCCTAAAACAAATGTTCCATACGAGGAGTACTAATTGACAAACCATCCGAGGTGTACAAGTAGATGAGCCATACGAGGCATAATAATAGACAAACTATACGAGGTGTACTAATAGACAAACTGTCAGAGGTGTACAAGTAGATAGACCATACGAGGCATATTAATTGACAAAATATACGAGGCGTACTAATAGACAGACCCATTCGTGGTGTGCTAGTAGTCTAACAAAAGTTCTATACAAGGAGTACTAATTGACAAACCATCCGAGGTGTACAAATAGATAAGCCATACGAGGCATAATAATAATAGGCAAACTATACGAGGTGTACTAATAGACAAGCTATCAGAGGTGTACAAAATAGATAGACCATACGAGGCATATTAATAGACAAAATATACGAGGCGTACTAATAGACAAACTACACGTGGCTTGCCAATAGTCTATCTCTGTCAAGGTTAGTTGAATGAGAAATGAAAAATATGCCCTAAAAAATATGCAAAGCCCTATCACCACCAAAAACATATTTCGTATCTTCTCGATATTCACCACATCATGCGGACATGGGTACATGGGGTAAAATAGAGATACAGTGTAAGCCGGTTACCACTCATGATTGACAAATATCTACAAAATATTGGTAGAAATGGGTAAACAAACATATATTCAATATCAAAATTCATAGCTTGTACAAAACACGGACAGAAAGATAATTTTACTACGATTCATATGCTCAAATTGCACTTTATTTCATTAATTATATATGACATTAATCCGATTCACAGAAACGCCCTCTGGGGAAGTGCTAGATCTATTTTAGTCACTCAAAAACACTCAAAAAAAAACAAAAACAAATGTACCCTCAAAATTGAGAAATACTACACTAATTTCAAGCAGGAGAATTGTACCCTGCGCCTCACCAGCTTCCATAACTCTACGGAGTTTCTTCTCCAGCTTGGCAGCCTGCGCGTCAATCTGCTCCTGCTCGCGCTCCAGCGCCAGGAGCTCCCCTGTCAGGTACTGGCTTCGCTCCCGGCCCGCGGTGCGGACCTGTGGGCAACTCCCTCAACTCTTACGCTGCTCACGATATCTAGCAGAACCGGAGCGATCGGTGGTTGCACTTTGGGGAAAAAAAATGCATTTTAAACTATTTCAATGCTAGGGTGGAATATTGGGATAAAAAACAAAATTTAGCATGATCGACCGTATTCAGAAAATATTTCATACTGCGGCAATCTTTTAATTGGAATGATTCTTTAATTCCCGCCAACTTTATGCTGCATAATTTATGGCAACTGATTTTCTTCAAACTCAATCGAGGCTTTCGTATTTTCACGTTTTCATTAAACATTTGGTCCAGATAAAAACTTGACTCATACAATTTGAATACATATTTTCTGGTCATGGAAGGTATTTTCTTTCACATTGAGCCTCTCTTGATGACGTCATATTTCGTAATTAAAAATGAACAAGCATCAGCATCGTCAGAACATGACCCAAGTTATGGGAATTTCTAATACATTTGAGGGTGCTGATAGCTTCATACTTTCTTTTATTTCCCCTACAGTTACAAAGGTCTCGCAGTGAAAGGGCTAACGTTTTTAGCGCGCTGTCTCTCTATGTGGTGGGCCTCACGCATGGAAACGAAGTACTTACTTTTTCTAGTAATCAAAAACGAGCTAAGCTTCAATATTTGGTCACAAGTCAACACATGTTTTTATTTAGGAAGAAAGTTGTAAACTGTTTTATTCTATGAGCACCTGTGAATGCTAAATTGAACAGAAGAACCTGCTTTTAACAATAAAGTCTCGCTGCAATCCCTGTCAGAGCAACAGAACCCTTGTCATCAGCGTAGATACTACTAATAGTATTGGGCAACTCAGTGTGTTGAATAAGATCAATATATATTGTATATACGCACACTCACCAAGACAAATTGGATATTGCAGAGTATACTTTACATGCGCTTTAGTAAATGAGATTCTTGAATCCATGCGTTGCGCCATAAAAAGACAGCTCAAAACGGCACGCACCTTCTCAGTAGACTGCGAAGTGGCGGAAGAAGCCTCCTTCTCAGGGCTAATTCTGTCGATGATGTTGGAGAAGGACTGCAAGTGGATGGCGCGGACGCTGGTGCGCTGAGTGCCCAGCTCGGCGTGGTCATCCGAGGCCACGTTGCCTGAGCTGCCGGACGGTGCAGGAGAGGGAGACGCTATGGAGGCGTCGCTCGGAGAAGTCAGTCCGTTGGCTCTTGAGGCGTCGTTGTTGGAAGTCGAGGTGTTCACAGCGTGGCAGTCTGATATGACATCGGCACCTTTGCTGCTTAGTACCACCACACTGCCGTCCTGCAATTAAAAGAGAATGAAATAATTTCTCAATGAAACAGCTCTGAATCTGCTTATTTTTTTGTTAAAACGTTAGAGGGTAATATATTCTTCGACAGAGAAAATAAGGTCATACTTACCAATTATTTAAATTGTACACAGAATATTGAAGTCCAAAAATCGAAAGACTCTGGGTTTTGTGTTCAACAGTTTCTAAGCACTACGTAGCAAACATCCACAATATTCCGCTCACTTGGTTTACCTAAAACGGCTCGTCGCATCTAACTTGCATTTTTAAAGCCAGAAAAAAGATAAACAGAAAATAATGAAGTGTTACGATACCCAAATAGACAATAAATCAGGCAGTTCTACCTCTATCATGGAAGTATCTATAGCACTGAAACTGAGGATAAACTTGCATGCATCAATCATCGCGCAAAGCAAGTTTCATAACGTAAAATTCAGAGTCACCTGCCAACAGAAATGCTACTTACAGAACAGAGAGCTACCAAAACGGCAGCTTAGATAAAGTTTTGGCCCCTCATAAATTACAAAAAAATCGTAAGTTGTGTGCAACGTAATAATAGAATTAGGGCGAATGAATCGCCTAGTTAATCAAAGCGGCTACTTTCCTTAGCTCACAGACAGGGCTGCACGCCATACAGTGGCAGACGGTTTGGCCCCATAAACGTCAACCGAATATACTATATGAGTGCAGTGCAGCCTGTCTAAACACGGAGGATGGTTTAAATTTTCAACCAATGCACTTACATCACACAAAAGCAGAAACTGAGACTAATTCTACACTTGTCCATTGTATTCATTTTGGGTTTTGAAATGGTAATGCAAGATTGAATCAGTTTGAAACATCAGTAAGCTGACAAATTTGAGACATGAGATGAAAGCATCGCACCAGCGAATGTCTAAAACAATGTAGCCACCACCGTCCCAAGTAAGGGAGTTTTATATGTGAAAAGGCGATTAGATAAAGAACAACGCTGGTGAATATATGACAAAGAAAATGAATCTCTATCACCATCATTTATAAAAGCACGCAAAGTACGTTAAATAATACTGAAAAACGTTTCCTGTGATGGGTTAAACTGAAGTTCAATATGCAATTAAAATTCAAAGTCAATTGTAGTAAGAAATTTGGATATTAGCAAACAGTAAGTGGATCGTGCCTTGCTTTAGCTTTCATTAGGAATTTATAAAACTTGAGTTAGTGACTGTGCAGGTCGGTCAGCAGCATTATGAAAATCTCCTAAGTGACCACCGGTGGGTCCCTTCACAGGAAACGTGTTCAGCATGTGATTAATTGCACGTTGGTTCCAAATCCCCGACTACTCAAAGCAAAGCCTGGATAATCTCACGAAAGAATATTAATTTCAGCACATTTGTCCCTCTGCAAGGGACACATAAGTGATAACGGGGAATGCGGTCACTCCCTTAACATTAGAGACTACATGGTAGTTAATACAATGACCACTTCTCCTATATTGGCTATGCATCAGCCCGCGTCGTACTGGGGCAAACGTTTGAAAATAAGGATACACTTTCGATGTTTTGTTCACTCTGACGAGCTCTTTTTTAAAAATGTGAACGAAATTATTCCACCTGTCCAGGAAGTGCTTCATTCATGCCCTCAAAATGAATTCGCGAGGGGAAATTCTCAAATTTTAAAGTAATAAAAGTACATAAGCCTCATAATTAAAGCACCTCTTCTCTTGGATTTCCTGCATGCCAAGAACAACACTCGATATGTGCATGAAAATCGATTCCGACGACCCGAGCTACTATGCCTCATTGCTGTCCTCATTACTACCATGCATGCCATTGCTATGCCTTACATGACACTGGGGTAGCAACCCGAGAATGGTTCGATCTTCTATACTAAGGCAATGGAATCATTGGAGAACCTGGCACCGTCACGGGAACAGACTCAAACGACTCTAAGTGCCAAACACAGCCTAATTTGCCGAAAGTTCACTAAGTTTTTGGATATCCTAATTTCTTGTCTTATAGAGACTTATTTTCAGCAAAAAATGCTCACTCATAAAATCTAAGATCATTAGAGCAACGATGACACAAAATTTACAGCAGAATTCGAGTAAGTCTACACAAAAACGGAACCAATGTGGCACTAACCAGAGCTCGGTCGTCCCTGCGCTGGGGCCTCAGCGGTGGGCTGCCTGAAACAGTAAAAATTTAGTCAAAAAACTGTAATCAGAAACAAGAAATTTAGCCCCCATATGCGATCAGAAACAAGAAAATAAAGTCAGCAAAATGGAATATTAGATTATATGTTACTTTAAGCCTCCCTAAGCGCTACAAAAAAAGAGCATATCGAAGAGAGGAAGGAGGAAGGTACCATTTAGTATGGAGATGAGGGAATGCAGAGTCTATGCAGAAGGGGCATAGAAACAGTAAAATGAGAAAGAAGTTCATGAAACAAGATTGAAGTTGAAGAAGAAAGTAGAAGGTGCTGAAAAACATGACAGCAGTGAACCGAAAAAAGATAATCCTTAACATAATAAAAAAATTATTTCAACAAAAAGAAGGCCTACCTAACTCTCAGCTCGGGCCCTCGCACATTTTCCCCTGGGAGCGCTAATTCCCATAGAGACAATATTTGTATACCCCTGAGGGGGAGATACAGCGAAATGGAATTAGAAACAAGAAACTTACTCAACAAAATATGCTATCAGGAGCAGGAAGTTTAGTCGACAAAATGCAATTAGAAACAAGAAATTGAATTTAAAACGGTTCCTGAGATGGTTTAAACTAAAGTTCAGTATTCAATTCAAAATGAAAGTCAATTATAGAGAGCAATTTTGAAAACAGCAAACATTAACTGTACCGCGCCCTTATTTAGCTTTCATTAAGTATTTCTAAAAAAAACTGAATAAGTTACTGTAGGTCGGTCAGCAGCATAAAGAAAATCCCTTCAGTGACCACAGGTGGGTCCATCCTCAGCGATTCAATGCCATTCTCAGCTGTAAACGAGGTCTGCATTAAATATTACAAGCTATGCCAATGAAAATGAAACGCTTCTTCAAAAAAAGCAGCCAGGGATAAGTTTAAATTTCCAAATTTTGAAACAATCTTACCACTTCCCAGCAACGAAGTGTGAGAGCTATGGAAAGTTTTGAAATTGTACCCCTGCATTGTTTTGCTAGTTATTTTTTCACGTCGAATCTGCATGATTTGAGTCCCAAATTCTGCTGCCACCTTTTGCCTGATGTGTTCCATGCTCTTAGCTTACAATTTCTAACAAGCGCATCTAACTACATTAAAATTACAGAGTTATATGAATTACACAACATTTTGTCACACGAAGACTCACTTCTGCCAATGAAATAAACGGTCACACAATTTTCTGCAACGAAGACAAAAACATCGAATATGCAGGAGAATTCGTCTGACAACCTAGCAGAATTGCCAGATGCCGAGAGGTGTTAATAGTAAAAATTTGCTGGAGAAGCACAAACTTGAGGATTTTGTTCACAAAAAAGCCAACGTGCCCATCTCCTTCAGAAGAATGTAATAGCATGGTAGCCTACATACAAACATCCTAAAGGAACTACGAAAATAATAAAGCACCAGACGGGCAACAAATTCCTCACTAGACTAGCCAATAAAAACAAACTTTTGGAACACTCAAGTCGAATGAACATTTGAATGCTTCCTAAATATAACGACCAGTGGTGTACACTTAGGTTGAGTACGTATTTGAATGACTCCCAAGTATCAAGACCTGCAGTCACTCATGTCGAACAAATATTTAAATGACTCCAAGTATAAAGACCTGCGGTGAACACTCACGTCGAGTACATATTTGAAAGGTTCCTAACTATAAAGACATGTGGCGTACACTCAGGTCGAGTAAATATTCAAATTACTCCGAAGTATAAAGACCTGCGGCGTGGCGCACTGGTGAAGCGAGGGCCCGGGGCGGGGACACAACTCCCTGCTTGGCCTCCGCTATGAGGCGACGCGCTCTCTCCCGCAGCGTCAGCTGACGCTCCTCTTCCTCCTGTAAGTCGTACACGTACATGAATGAACCTAGTCATGTTTCAACAAGTATACCACGTTGACTACGATCGGTTAAACTAAAGCTCAATACTAAATTCAAATTTAACTTTGGGCGTTGTTAGCAATTTTATAAATATCAAACATTAACTGGGTCCATCAAATATCATTAATTTTAAAAGATTGTTAAAATTTTACAAATGACCCATCGATGGGTCGTATCGCAAGCAGCGAGATATTACACATTTCGAAGTACAAGCGAGTCGTTACCTATGCTAGGCGATAGATGACACGCATGACGTGTCCTAAAGACTTTCACTGAATCCCCACTGAATATGTTGCTATCCCACGAATGTTCCGTGCAAAGCATGTCAAAGTGACACAGTATGACAATTGTTCTAATTCTGGCGGTGATTAAATGAAACATGGCACAACGTGCGCTGTGCCTGCTGAAATATAGTTTATCCATAGAATCATTTTTTTCTTGGTTTAGGGAGACTTACTTTCTGAATAAGCCTCGTACATAGCCACTTGTATCTGCTACTGTCAATTTTGGCAACCATTTCAGTTTGCATTTTTGCTATCAGGTAATCTCACCTTCGTGGTGAGATTACCTGGTTGTGAAAATACAAACTGAAATGGTTCCCGATTCCTCTAAACTATATTCAAATTTATTCTGTGGTTAGAAATGAAAATTACATTCGAGCTAGTGAATGCGATCTCTCAAAAATGCAGGCATTCGTACGGTGGAATTCAACAAAACACGTAAACCCAAACTGATCACAAATAACCAGAGGGATGTTCTGACGGACGGCCAGACACGGTTGTTATAACACAAGCGAACGCCACGAATACTTCCCCACTGGAAGCCTGGTACGACACCTTTGAAAGCGAGTGCTCGTAAGGGCCCACTCTAGCGCCGGCCTCGTCCGCAGCGGCAGCAGCGTCGCGTCGTGCCGCCTCCAGCAACACCCGCGCTCTTTCCTTCAGCTCCTCGTGCCGGGAGCTGCTGCGGGTCTGCCACACCGAGCGCAACGAAAGCTCAGTTAGACGCGGTGGATCCATGAGTTATACATCATCTTATATGAACCTCAACGCATACGGGTCAAAATTAGTCTTGGTTATTCATACAATACGGCACTTCATTTAAATTGTGAATAACCGATAATAATTTTTATCCGTAAAGTTAAGGTTCGAATAAGATAATGTATAACTCGAGGAATGACTGTGTTACGAGAGTTTGAGAGGCGAATAAGTTGAACGATCGCAAATTTGAGGGATAATTTAGTTGTAGCTGTTGAGGGATTGGAGGTGATATTTGATTGAACAAAGAGGCGACTTCATGTTTTTCGAATAAGTGTAAAACTTGTTCCACTCTGTGTACTTACTGAGTTCTGTAGCAAATATTTACGAGTAAATCATAAATTTCTGCAAATTCGCTCCGAATTCACTAAGAGAAGAAGCAGTTATACTATCCACAGTCAAATAATTGTGCACGACAATCGACAAGTCGCTACACTGGTAAAAAAAAAAAGGTGTGAGCATCTCAATGAGGAGAAAAGAGAAACAAGGATACGCAATAAAAGACGAAGACACTAATGAAGGTGGTCGGCAGCACGGTACCCTGGCCTCCCCCACGAGAGATAGAAAAGTAAACAACGAAATATAAGGGCTATTTAACTACAAATCTAATCCCACAATCTACGAATCTAATCCCACAATCTACACATCTAATCCCACAATCTACAAATCTAATCCCACAATCTACGAATCTAATCCCACAATCTACGAATCTAATCCCACAATCTACAAATCTAATCCCACAATCTACGAATCTAATCCCACAATCTACGAATCTAATCCCACAATCTACGAATCTAATCCCACAATCTACACATCTAATCCCACAATCTACACATCTAATCCCACAATCTACAAACCTAATCCCACAATCTACGAATCTAATCCCACAATCTACACATCTAATCCCACAATCTACACATCTAATCCCACAATCTACGAATCTAATCCCACAATCTACGAATCTAATCCCACAATCTACGAATCTAATCCCACAATCTACAAATCTAATCCCACAATCTACGAATCTAATCCCACAATCTACACATCTAATCCCACAATCTACAAATCTAATCCCACAATCTACGAATCTAATCCCACAATCTACAAATCTAATCCCACAATCTACGAATCTAATCCCACACTCTACGAATCTAATCCCACACTCTACGAATCTAATCCCACACTCTACGAATCTAATCCCACACTCTACAAATCTAATCCCACACTCTACAAATCTAATCCCACACTCTACAAATCTAATCCCACACTCTACAAATCTAATCCCACACTCTACAAATCTAATCCCACACTCTACGAATCTAATCCCACAATCTACAAATCTAATCCCACAATCTACGAATCTAATCCCACAATCTACGAATCTAATCCCACAATCTACGAATCTAATCCCACAATCTAAAAATCTAATCCCACAATCTACGAATCTAATCCCACACTCTACACATCTAATCCCACAATCTACAAATCTAATCCCACAATCTACAAATCTAATCCCACACTCTACACATCTAATCCCACAATCTACAAATCTAATCCCACAATCTACGAATCTAATCCCACAATCTACAAATCTAATCCCACAATCTACGAATCTAATCCCACAATCTACGAATCTAATCCCACAATCTACGAATCTAATCCCACAATCTACGAATCTAATCCCACAATCTACGAATCTAATCCCACAATCTACGAATCTAATCCCACAATCTACGAATCTAATCCCACAATCTACGAATCTAATCCTACAATTTACGAATCTAAACCCACAATCTACGAATCTAATCCCACAATCTACGAATCTAATCCCACAATATACGAATCTAATCCCACAATCTACGAATCTAATCCCACAATCTACGAATCTAATCCCACAATCTACGGATCTAATCCCACAATCTACGAATCTAATCCCACAATCTACGAATCTAATCCCACAATCTACGAATCTAATCCCACAATCTACGAATCTAATCCCACAATCTACGAATTTAATCCTACAATTTACAAATTTAATCCCACAATCTACGAATTAAATCCTACAATCTACGAATCTAATCCCACAATCTACGAATCCAATCCCACAATCTACGTATCTAATCATGCATCAGACTCCTGCCAAGCGCTGCTGATTCTGTAGTAAGTTGCTAGGGCGAGCACTGGAGAGCTTCATTTTCCCCAAGATACATTGACGGGGAAAATCAATATCAGCATAGTGTAGCACAGGTGTCCAACATATCCCATGATGCGCTGAAGAACCACCCATTTCTGCGCATCCCTCTGAAAGGTACAATCTCTGAACACCCTATTTGTAGATGATTATGAATAAAAGACGCTCAGTTCACTCAGGCAAAATAAAAATACAGGAAGATGACACTAGAAGTACCGTAAGCGATGACTGAGACAACATTGAGCGTCTAAGCTAAATTCTCACATGCAGTGAGAATAACAAAAAAAGCTATATTTAATGTTTGATTGGATTACGGGAAGTAAAACCTGTCGAACGACAAGGCCATGCCCAGAAAAGGATGTTACTGAATCTATGGTGGGCCACTCTCAAATTCCATAAGAAACGTTTCATCTTACTACGCTGACCTCCAGAACGAGGGGCGGCTACAAATCTTAACTTCCGAGTAAGTATTTTCATGCGGTTATCAGTTTTATTGAACTTACCGCTCTTGTTTTGCTTTCGATTCCCAATGTTACAAAAGCAGCACCTTAAGTATCCGAGTACCGATGAATTGAAATGTGACGAAGACCGCAAGTAATCTCCAAGAAAGTCGCAAGCTATGTACACTTATTTTATACAGAAAAAATAAAACTAAAAGGCAGAATACATTACTTATACATTATAACGGGAGCCAAAACAGAAAAATACTCAAGTGGATTTCATTTGAAATAGTTCGTATTTCTAGTCGCAATATTCTGCTTAGAATTATGATTTGGTTTGTACACAACACAAGAAACTTGAAAAAATGAAACGTGTTAGATAAGACACTCTAAATTTGCAACGAGTAAAAGTAAGGAAACAGCAAGAAACAGCAAGCGTGTGAGCATAGGCGTAGGCATGCTAATTAAGGTAAACAACACAAACAAAGTAATAATTCTATGCAAAAAAAGCAATTGCGTTAGACATGCGTAAATAATTTGCTTAGAATCTAACTACTCTGAAACACGCAACACATATTAACCTAATGTGCTCTAAACGAACAGTATAAGTACATAAAACCTAAGTTCGGAACGGAGATGTAACGTGGATTCCAAACAAATCCAAGAAATAAATTATTCAACCTTAAACTTGAGCCCTGGAGAGAGGTTATGCCTTATTTAGCAAAACGGCGATAACTTAACTATAAAATAGCTTCAGAATATTCTGGGGATCCCCAAATAGGGATATTATTGTCTTAATCTAAGAAATATGTCTTAAAAACTACAAACGGTGATGAATCCATAATAGACGGGTGTCCTTTTAGACAAGTATGTACACTGAAACGATATTATTAATGTAGTTGGAGGTAGACAGAAGAGCAATTGAAGCCACTCAAAAATTCCGCAACACGGATAAACATTCTTGTGTCTAACAATATTATGGTTAGCAAAGAGTCGCAATTTGTAAAAAAAAATCAATAACACTCTAGTAACACATGTTAAGTATAAAAAACACACGTGTAGTTAGAAAAAGGCACCGATAAAAATAGTGCTGGTTAGCTGGAAGCTTCAAAATGTGACATCCGCGGGCCTCAAAAATTGCGCCGAACACAGAACACCTGTTAGAGAATTTCAAAGGTCCACTCGAAAAAACTAGGCACCTGCGAGAAGAGCCAGTGCACAGCCGAGACTGTGTCGTCAGGTTCATTCACCAGATCCAGATTTGCAATATCAACGAAGCTCCACACGCTGGCTTCTTCTTCAGCTTCTTCTCGGTCACAACACAGGCGCATAGCTTCGTCCATTACCGCTTGGTTGAAAGGTGACGTAGACGTTACATCACCAGGCACATTTGTAGTGGGTAAAAAGGTCGAATTCACACCTGCAGTGGTCTCCGCTATGGTTGACGTCAAAGAATTGTTCGTGCTTGAGCTCTCGTTCGAATCCCGTGTACTCACACACGAAGCTTCCAGAGCATCGAAATTTGAATTTTTGGTCGTTGTGTCTTGAGCGTTAGGATTTACAAGAGAAGTCGAGGCAAATGAATTTCCATCAGTTTCGGATACTGCTGTGTTTAATGATGTCCTTTCAGGGATCGTCTCTAAACTTCGAGGAATTTTTACGATGGACTTGTTTTCTAAAGATGTAACCTTAATTGATGAGATAGGTGGTGAAGTAACATCATTTCGAAAAAGCGCACAATCAAAAACGTCGCGATTCAAATTATCTGTACGGTTTTTGGAAGTTGTTACCTCAGACTCGTCGCAGTCCGAAGGCTGAAGTGAATTTATTTTCCCTGACGTAAGACAAAGTGACGAAGCAGCCACAGCGCTAGGAGTAGCATCTATTGCATGATTGGAATGTTCCGTTAGGATTACATCTTGAGTCTGAGCAGTGTTGAATGATTCAAGGTTGGAAGAAGGGTGTGATGTTTCTTGTTGTGCTGCAAAAGATCTCGTGGAATGAGTTTCCTTTGCAGTTATATGGCAAGGAGAAGAAACGAGTTTCCCTATACCTAGGGTGTTAGCCGAGTCCTCTGTGGTCTCAAGTGTTCTGTTACTGATGGTATCCACTGTGTGTTTTCTTAGAGGATCTAGGTAAAAACTTACTGGGGTAGCTTTGCATCGATGTACACTTTGATGCGTGCCTTGCAAAACATCACTATCAGAATCAATAACATTATTTGTTATATTCGTATCCATTGCTTTTTCCATACTGGTTCCCGAAGTACAGACGTGAGTTAGGTCCAAGTCTGCATTCACACCCTCTTCCAAAGCATCCACTCCAAACTCGACGGTAGTCTGATCCAAGAAATACTTATCTGTAGTCATTTCATTACCACGTGGAGGGACATCTGACGAGGAATGCTCTTTACTTTCAGAGTCTTCCACACCAAGCACCCGTAGAACATCTTTCTTTGAGAAACTCGAGAAGCGACGAATGTTGAGTTTCGCAGGCAACTCTTCTGAAGCTGCCGTTGACGAAAAATCTTCGGGTAGATCAGAATCGGAATTTTTTTCCGATGCGTCTAGCTCTAGAGACACTGATTCACCATTATCTGATGAAACCTCTTTAGTACTGATATTTACTGTTTTTAATTGTAACTCCATCATATTTTCTATGGTTGAGGAAGTCATAACGGATTGATCATTCTCAGATTCAAGGTTTACGCTATTGTATCCAACTACGTTCCTCTCAACAGGTTCAGTCCTCACGGCTTTATCAGTTTCTTTTGCACCTGATGGAAAACATGAATCGATTTCATTATTATTATTATTATTTTTAGAACGTTCATCAAGAAATAAGAACTTTTGTTCTCCAGAAGGAAAGATATTTTCATTTTCAGAAAATTGATTTGAGGGTTTTTCGATTGGCGGTGCAACACGAGCATCAAACAATTGCTCGAGAACAGGATTATGATTACCACCACAAACTGACACTGCAACATCTTGGTCAGCCACGAGTTCCTTACCTAAATCCTCCCCTCCACGTTGAGCTTGCACCGACAAAATGGGCACTTCAGTCAACCGAGGAATTACTTCCTCCAAAGAAGACTGTGCCGTCGGGTTGCATCCACAAGGTTCTGAGGTTCCAGGACCAATCTGCGAAGATTCTTTGGTCAATGTTTGATCGCAAGACCCGTTAGAGAGAACAACTGAGACATTACGAATTCCTTCTGGTAAGCGTGCGCATAATTCTACAGGAGCAACTAGATCGCACTGAGAGTTAGTAATTGTTTCATTATTCATCGAAGTTAATTCTTTCCCCTCAAGTCTATGAGCCAAGCAGCTCTCCTTATTGGCAAAAAGATCACCACCAATTCGCACCAGTTTCCCAGGCATGCTAGAAAAAACTTCCTTTCCAGTAACCTGCAAGGATTTTACCATCCCATCTTCCATACCATCACACTCGGGTAGGCTGACTTTCATCGGAGTTTTTTTTTGTACAGATGAATGCATTACGGACGGCTTTGTTGACTCGTGAGCACTTTCACTTGGCGCAGTATCCATTAAAGACGTAGGAGTACTCTCGGGATTTTTACCTAATTGAATAGATAACTTTCCTTGTGATGTCGAATCGTGTTCTGTAGACGAACCAACAGAGATGGAAGAAGCACGAGATGTTTTAGAAACCGGAGATAAGCTTTTATTGCTCCTCGGAGCACACTGAGTTAACGTAGCATTCCCTTTTGTTACGGAAAACGTTGACGTTTTTATAGAGTCAGGATTCCTTTTCTGCCTTTGCGCAGATGACTTTGTCATCAGATTGTAATGAAGAGCAGTATCAGAAGTTGGTTCACAATTTTTTAATTTAACGTTATCGTTCAAGAGTTTCACTTCTGATTCATTCCGAGAGTTGTTCTTTTTACCTCGAATCTTAGCAGTAATATTACCATACCTTCCCGTGCTTTTACTCTGTGTACTCGATTCAGTAGTGCAAACATTCTTGCTTGATGAGGCAATCTCAGTATCAAGTGCCTGTTCAGCACATGTAGTAGTATCTGTACTCGGTACAAAAGACATAGAGCAAATTTTCGACTGGTGTGGGTATAAAGAAGTTCCTGTATTTGAAATGTTTGCCTTCGTAGATGTATTTACTTTCGAAACAGCACTCAGTTGGGACCCCCTAGAATGTGAAGTTAGGCTCATTTCTGAAGTTTTGATAGTTCTTGAAACAGCACCAGCTTTCGAAACAGGGTTCTTTTCAGGGGCTCCTGCACTCGTTTTCAAGGCAGCACTCGCTTTTATTGCAACATTCGATTTCGAGGCAGCACTAGCTTTCGAGGCAGCACTAGCTTTCGAGGCAGCACTCACTTTCGAGGCAGCACTCACTTTCGAGGCAGCACTCACTTTCGAGGCAGCACTCACTTTCGAGGCAGCACTCACTTTCGAGGCAGCACTCACTTTCGAGGCAGCACTCACTTTCGAGGCAGCACTCACTTTCGAGGCAGCACTCACTTTCGAGGCAGCACTCACTTTCGAGGCAGCACTCACTTTCGAGGCAGCACTCACTTTCGAGACAGCACTCACTTTCGAGACAGCACTCACTTTCGAGGCAGCACTCACTTTCGAGGCAGCACTCACTTTCGAGGCAGCACTCGTTTTCGAAGCAATGCTAGTTTTCGATGCCGATGGAGAATTACTACGAGCACTGTGTTCTGCAGATTTTTCGGTACACTGGTGTTCACTCTTGTGCTCTTGAAATAGGTATCTGTACAATTCCCTGCTAGTTTGTCGAATTTCCTTCATTAACTTTTTCGAACGATTCGAAAAAGATTTGGGATTCGTGTCTTTGCTAGACGATTGGGTCGCTACAGAAATGGCCGTAGCGGCAGCGTCTTGATGCAACTCCGCCTCCTCCGAGCTGTTAATGAGAACTTCAACATCACAGCATGTTACGTCCGGGTGCACCAAATCTTCATAGAAGTCTTCATCACCAGACATTTCTTCAAGATCCTCCAGCAAGTCATTTTCAACGCCTTCTTCAATTTTGTCAAAATTATCGCTACACATTGATTCGAGAGAAGACCGTAAGAAGAAACATTCATCGCTAACTATCAAATCGTGGAAGAGGCGAGTATTGGGCTGTTGAGTATCAAAAGTATTCAAAGAGGGACTCGAGTATTTAGGCACGGAACATACGTCCAAGGAACATATCTTCTCGTGGTCTTCTTTGATGTCTTCAAACAAGCGTCCAGGGCGAAGCATTCGCTGAAGACGAGAAATAGATGATATGAAAACTTCTGAAGTTTTTGCTGTATAAATAGGAGTAGGAACCGCCTCTTCAATGGCAGAACTAGATGGAATCGTGAATAGGTTCCCATTGTAAAGTCGTACGCTGCTACGTGACTTACACTTCTCAATCGCTGTGGGGAGTTTCACAGCTATCAATTTCTGATCTTTCGTAGCTTTTATTGAAGAAAACGTTTGTTCACGGCGAAACTGAGGCCGAACAAGGGAAGTAGTAGGCGTAGAAAATGACGCAAAAGACTTTTCTCTGCGGAAAGTCGGTCTCGCCGGCAACGTCGCACCTCGTAGACCAGGGCTCATTAAGGAGGATTTTTTCAAATTCTTGCACCACGTTTCGTAGCTTTGTGAAGAAGATGGCAACGTCAAATCGGAGTTATATTGAGGCAAACTCTCTTGAGAAGCAGTGAATGTGGTCATAGAAGGCACCCCAAAGTGTATACGTCGGGATTTCAAAACCTCTGACCAATAATCCAACACAGCTTCGTTGTTAATCGACAAAGCATGCGCGTCTAAATCATCACTGCACGACAGCCATTTCCTGTGATGGTCGTCGAGAGGCTGCGTTTCATCGCCCTGATGGTCGCGAGCAGAATCTGGACGTGGCCGAGAAAGGCTTCGAGAAGCAATTAAAGAAGGTGCACGAGACTGAGTTTTAGCTCGACCTCGCGCTTTTCGACGCCTCTCATCTCCTGGTAGGGGGCGATTTTGAGGAGTAGTCGGAGAATCTTTCTTCACCGTCAAACTGCTGTTTATTTTTCTCAATGGAGGATCGTTGGATCCCTTGTTACCAGATTTCGAAGCGATGGGCGGTCTGCCTATTGGTGTACGAAGGCTACGAGGGATTTGTTTCTGCTTCTCAGAGGTGGACGATTGCTCACATTTGAGAATCGAAAGCGGTATTTGAGTATCTTTCAAAAACGGGTACGGTGCGTCAAGTAGCACACTGTCTTCTGCAAGCTCCTCCCCGGTCGGTTTTGTAGTTAATCCCTGGAGTACTTTGGGAGCATGTTCCGTTTCCACTTCAAAAAAGGTGTCAGGAACAATAATACAAGACGCAGTGCACCCACAACTAAAAGAAAGAATGCCTTCTTTCTCTAGAGAAGTAATTGTTTCTTGTTTGCAAGGATACACTAAGTAGAAGTCAATTAATTTCCACTTGTACTGAATTCGTTCTGGTAAATAACACTCTTTCTCATTGATAACAAACGTAGTGACAAACTCCTGAACAGACTCGCTAGACGAAGCATACATTATTGCCCTAAGCATTTCCTCTTCTGCGAGAGAACATATTGGGATGTCTTCTAAATCGCTGTCGTTGGTGTCGTCGCTCATCTCACTACTTGATTTCAAATTCATTCTGTCCCAGTCGAAAGTTTTCTCCAAACCATCATCACGTTGGACGTTGATGGTGACTACTTTGAATTTAGAACTCGTTCCTTGGTTATCTGCATTTTGGCTTCTATTTTCTTCCGCGCAAACGTCATTTGTACACGAAGAAGCAGAATAAGTACGGTTTTCGCTTGTTCTCCAGATGAACTTAGCTCTGTCGTCCTCTCTTACAGTGCCGCTAACCGGAGGAGTTGCATCCATGGTTTCTACCAAGAACTGGTTGCAACAGAGGTCCGTAGTGTTATGAAGAGGGTCAACCACTTCTTGAAGATGTTCCATGGGAGTTTGTTCAATTTGTAAAGATGCAAACTGCATAGAATCACGTAACACAGCAGGCAGTTGCACGTATTCACTGCCAAAATTATCAGAAGAGGTTTGCAAGAGTGAGGAATTTGTCAACAGTGCACGAGTGGATGCACTATTGACGTTTAAAAGAGGTGTTTCATTGTTAACGTGAGAAGCCTGTGAATGAGAGGCATTCCAGGACTCAGCAGAATCAGCGTGCGCAAAGCCAAAAAAGTCAATTCCTTGTCGCTCCGGCAAAACAAATCTCGAATTATCTTCAATATTTAGACTGAAAAGTGATGAAACTGATGCCCTCGTATCCGGCGAAAGACTGAAGGCATTTTGAGAGGGATAAAATATTTTATCATCAGCATCAGACATCAATGGAATGTCAAATAGGTTTTCATCAGGAACGACAGTACCGGGCACAGATAGCGAAAAATTATTCCCATGATTACTCTCAGAAGATCCTAACTGGCTTGATCTCATGAGATCAAGTAAGAGGCTAGGACTTCTCAGAGCTCTAGGATGCTGTGAAGAGCCAAACTTGCTGTCTGAAAAAAACTCAGAAACCTTTGGTGACAGATCAGCCTCAGCACCACCAACAATGTCTTCCGACAAAATCGGGCAAGTATTAAAATTAAAAATGGAAGAGATTCCAGATGGAATAGGCGATTCACACGGAATCTGCACTGATCCAGGAAAATTAGAAGCAGTTTTGGCAGGAATATCCGCGGAAGTTTGGGCCGGAGCCACGGGAGTAAAATCTGCCCTTAAATTTGTAGAAGCAATATTTTCAGGACGAACGCTATAGAATGATGACGCGTTGGATGATAACGAATCCTTAACACAGCTTGGAGTAATACCTTCACTACCGCAAATATATACATCGGACTGAGGTACTTTTGAAGATCCGGACATTTTTGGTGACACTGCAGCTTCTGTCCGCACCGAAACAGCTTCCGTCGGCACCGAAACAGCTTCCGTCGGCACCGAAACAGCTTCCGTCGGCACCGAAACAGCCTCCGTCGGCACCGAAACAGCCTCCGTCGGCACCGAAACAGCCTCCGTCGGCACCGAAACAGCCTCCGTCGGCACCGAAACAGCCTCCGTCGGCACCGAAACAGCCTCCGTCGGCACCGAAACAGCTTCCGTCGGCACCGAAACAGCTTCCGTCGGCACCGAAACAGCTTCCGTCGGCACCGAAACAGCTTCCGTCGGCACCGAAACAGCTTCCGTCGGCACCGAAACAGCTTCCGTCGGCACCGAAACAGCTTCCGTCGGCACCGAAACAGCTTCCGTCGGCACCGAAACAGCTTCCGTCGGCACCGAAACAGCTTCCGTCGGCACCGAAACAGCTTCCGTCGGCACCGAAACAGCTTCCGTCGGCACCGAAACAACTTCCGTCGGCACCGAAACAACTTCCGTCGGCACCGAAACAACTTCTGTCGGCACCGAAACAACTTCTGTCGGCACCGAAATAACTTCTGTCGGCACCGAAACAACTTCTGTCGGCACCGAAACAACTTCTGTCGGCACCAAAACTTCTGTCGGCACCAAAACTTCTGTCGGCACCAAAACTTCTGTCGGCACCAAAACTTCTGTCGGCACCAAAACTTCTGTCGGCACCAAAACTTCTGTCGGCACCGAAACTTCTGTCGGCACCGAAACTTCTGTCGGCACCGAAACTTCTGTCGGCACCGAAACTTCTGTCGGCACCGAAACTTGTGTCGGCACCGAAACTTGTGTCGGCACCGAAACTTGTGTCGGCACCGAAACTTGTGTCGGCACTGAAACTTGTGTCGGCACTGAAACTTGTGTCAGCACTGAAACTTGTGTCGGCACTGAAACTTGTGTCGGCACTGAAACTTCCGGCGACACAGAACTTTCAGGCGGAAGCAACACTCCTGCTAGCACCGAAACTTCTGATTGCGCTGACATCTCTTTCGTGAGTACTACTTCCGAAGGAGCCGCAACTACCTCAGAAGGAGCCGCAACTACCTCAGAAGGAGCCGCAACTACCTCAGAAGGAGCCGCAACTACCTCAGAAGGAGCCGCAACTACCTCAGAAGGAGCCGCAACTACCTCAGAAGGAGCCGCAACTACCTCAGAAGGAGCCGCAACTACCTCAGAAGGAGCCGCAACTACCTCAGAAGGAGCCGCAATTTCAGAAGTCCAGTTCACTACAGTAAAAGATGTAATGCCATCTTGATCGTCATTGCTATCTTCTTCACTGAAAAAATCGATCAAAACGCATGTCTCCCTCTTAGGGAAAGAAACTGTTGAACAAATTACATCTTCGTTAAGTGCAGTGTTGGATGAAAATATGTCCTTAAATGTCCCACCGTCAGGCCTGAAGTCTAACACAGTTTCTCTATCAGCAGAGCTGTCTTTTGGGTCTTCTTCATTCGCATCATGCTCTCCTATGGTAGGTAAAGGGCGGAATGTTAAGCGAGTATCTTCATTTTTATTCTTGTAAGCGTTTCTCGTCCAGCTGAAGATGGAAGGCGAGGCGAACTTGTCCATTTCTGCAACTGATGTGAAATTTTGACCTCGGAAGTCTTCATCGAGATCACTCGACCTATTCGTGGCGTCAGATCCAACTGTAACGCTGAACAAGCCTTTCGAGCCTCCTTTAATAGACGGGTTGCAGAGCTTTGAGAACGTTGCCATGAATGACTCCTTTACTGGGGAGACAGCTTTTTCCTCACTGTCCGCAACGTGGTCGCAGGTAGTGCCGACATCAGGAATTAACCCACCATGATCACAACTTGCGTTTGATTCGAATGTGTACTGGGAAAAGTCACCACTCAGACCAGTTTCTGGAGGACGTAAGCCCGCTGATGTTAACGCCGAAATTGTATTGAAGATTTTAATATTATGCCATGAGTCTTCTGCACTCAAAGAGTCAGCCGCCACGCTCGTTACGGTGCCAACTTCAACGTAACCTGATGAATCGTCTTGTTGACGGTGCGCTGTGTCACCGTTGCATCGAATCATCGCATAATTCCTGGTGCAACCAGCCACTTTCAGGACATTCTTTTCGAACTTGATGAGGCTGAAATAACCCTCATTTTTTAATGGAGGCATATCTAAGTAGGTATCCAGTAAGATATGCGAGGAGCTCACAGCGCAGCTTCGACTACACAAACATAGCTGCGCACCTAACTCAACTTTAGAGGATTCCAATGAAGTGTTCAATTGGAAAATGCGGTCGAACCTCATAGGTCGAGACATCATTTCCTGGGCAGGGCCTTCAATAACTAAGGGACTTTCACACTCGAGAGGCGAGTATGCAAATTGCTGCTGAATGGCCGCGTCAGTTTTTTCTTCATCACCGCTCGCGTAAGCCTCAGGAGTCCCTACTGCAAGTGAAGACTTCGCTTCATTTCTCAAAAATTCAGAAGAATCATCAATATTTGAGGACCTACTTGACTGGGAACACGTATCCAGTTTTTGAGTCCCATTAGAGTGGAATGAGTCACTTCCGGTTACCACGGTTGTAGAAAGAGGAGTAACAAACTTCGACGACAAGCCTGAACTGGTCTCAACCTTGACCATTGGACACGATGTGTCAGGGTTGGATGAGAAACGAGACTCTTCAGCAGGCTTTGTACTGCTATAACTGTCACCGAAAGGTATAGCACTCGCGTAAATTTTGAAACCACCCATAGCTTTATCGTCGTGTTTATTTACCGCTTTCGGTGAATCATCGGAAAAAACTGCGTCATCTTCGAACCATTCTTTCTCAAATGTTTTCTCAGTCTCGGGAAGTGTGAAAAATTCTTTGGAAGAACTTTCGTCCGCGTTGGTAGCTAGTTGTAATGATACTTCTGTAACGTTCGAGGAATTAGTCGGGGATGAAGAAATGCTTACCTCAGTGTCGTCAGGCTCTAATTCCGTTTCACCATCATTGAACTCGTTTACATTCGCTTCGTCATCAAACGAGACCCAACTAGAAGGGCGATCATCAGGATGCTGATACGAACCTTCATAAACTTCTCCCTTTGAATCAAGTCCTGTTGTCTCGGGTAGCGCCTCTGGCCCAGTGTTTTCATCAAACTTGGCCCAAGACGCTTCAAAAGTAGGAGGCAGTGTAGTACTTTTGAAGGCAAGACTCTCTTGACCCCCGAATTGATGTAATTCAAACAAAGCACCTGCTCCAAGTGTTTTAGATTTATCGGGTCTCCTTCTCGGGATTGCACAGTACGTGAAATCTAAAGCTTCACGATTAGTAGCGTCATTTTTGACGTTTTTCTGCGTGGTAACGGAAGATTCATTCGTTATTTTATTCGCGGCCTCTGGTGCTAATTCAACGGGAGCGACATCCATCTGCAGAGGAGCATTATCCGCCACCACGGCTCCAGCACTCGCTATACGCTGATCAAGCACTGGTGCGTTAGGATTCGCAGCGAGCTTTATTTTGAAACCAACCAAGCGCGACAACGACGGGCCTTTTCGTTTCTTCTTAGCGACAGAACCGGCGGACGACTCAACCGTTCTTTTCCCGGTTGTGACGATCTTTGTCTCGCTGATAAGCGGCGGAGACTTGTCAGATATTTTTTCTACTTTCGCTTCACCAACATTTTGTTTGTCTTTCTCTTTGTTACGTTTCTTTTCTTTGGATTCACCGTTAGTCTTAACGGCTTTGGGCGATTTCGTTTTCACTTTTGCCTGACCTCCAGATTTTGATTCAAGCTCAGCATCGGAATCTTCCAAAGACGCAGCCGTTCTTTTCCAAAGTCTGCTCAAGCCTTTAGAGCGGCTGCTGAGCTTCGAGTACGGAAGGTGTTTTTCTTGACCATCATTCTTGAACTTAGACATAGGACTCGACAAAGATTCGTTCGACGAGAATTCCTCAGGTTTGTTTTTCGATGTAAGTGCATGTTTCTTGTCGTTCGATTTGCCAAAAGCGGGTCTGAACTTGTTCTTCAAGGTTTTTGGTCGCACTGCGAGAGAAGCGTGCGGAGTCTCAGACCCGTCGCGTCCTGCAGCTGAGAGCGGTGCGACACTAGCACTTCCTGCAGACATCTACACAACGAGGGAAAAAATCTGCAGTCAAAGGACGTTACTAAACCCAGAATCAAATATAGTAGAAATTAAGCATAGCAAGACTGTGTAGAACATAACCGAAAAATATAAGAAAGAGGAAAACGTGCGCACCACTTCAAGCAAATTTATAAGAAGACCCATACTTGCACAAATAAGAAGCAAAGTCAAAAGGAATAAAAATCCTAACAGTGAACAATAATATCGTACGATTGTGGCTCAAATCGTTTCCTCTTGAGCATTAAAACAAACCTGTGATATTAAGGCCAATAATCAATAATCACATAAAAATAAGCACTGTTGTCATAACAAAAAATCGAGCACATAATTCTTCCTCGTACAGAGCCCAAAAAAAGCCTTAGCGTAAGAATAACACTATGCAATTCAAGTGAGAGAGCGAGCTGTAATTAGACAAGCGATTAGTGTACGCACACTGGATCACAACACACGTGATGCAAGCTGCAGTTGGGGAAAAGTCACTGACGCCTCGGCCTGAATAAAGGTAATGGCTTTTAAATAATGAACACAATACGGAGGTACCCAGTCAAACTTTTTCGCCGGAGCATGCATGTTTTTCGTCGCCAAAGCGATTTCATAACTTGGGCGGCGAAAAACATGCATGCAGGCGGCGAAAAAGTCAGACTGGGTATGGTGTGGTAGTTAGTTTGAGGTCTCGTTTCAACTACAAAATGCTTTCACAGAAAGAGAAGAGTCCATCTATTATGGACAAAGGAATAAGTGAAATCTATGCACAAGGCGTTTTCGAACACAGGAACACAATACGGAAGTCATTCAACTATGAAGTAGACATCCGGAACACCACCAAGTTCAAAATTTCAAAATGAGTGTGTGAAAATATGTGTAAAGCTCGTAAGGTTAATAAAAAAACGTAGTTATATTCTGACAAAATACATTGAGATCTTACAACTTGACCAAGCCAGAAGTGGCGCGAGTCGCGTTTCGTTTCTCTTCAGAAGACACAGGTTTGAGCTCAGATAATAGCCGTAGGCCATTTACGCGTTAGAAAAGTTGGCCAAATTTTCAAAAGCGACACAGCTGGCAGGGTAATTTCAAGTCTATTTAGATGAATATTGGAAGTCACGCTGCGTGCTGCAGCGCTCCCACCACATAAAGTGTTTCAAATTCCGTCCACTATTCGTGTAACGTGTCCTGCCTTTGAACATCCGCAACAGCCTCAAATTAATGTATTTTGGCTATTTAATAGGATACATACTCATACGTTTTATACAATCTGATGAACGTGGATAGCTTCAAACCACATGAATATGTAAAATGAGGCAATAATATATTTCGAAATACTATATAAAATATAAATGCTACTAAAATCACCTATCTGTAAAAATTTACTAAATTGAGAGGAAAAATCTTCTTCCGATGTATCACCATGAAATTTAATACAACCTAATTTTTGTTCAATTATATTCCTAGTGAATAGTTTAACTGCACGGAGAAATGCAATTCATAGGAGAAATGCAACCAAAGACACGAATCACAACACGAAAATATCCGGATCACTAAATGAAAGCCGGCGATGAGGGTCGAAATAGCCGAAAGCGTTAAGAGATAAGAGCGTAATTCAATGCATTAAACACTATATCTCGTTAAATAAAGAACAACATAAAGAGCCGAAAAGCAGCTGGAATGAACATTCTAGACGTAGACCAAGGATGTCATAACAATTTAAATTTAAAGAGATCGGATCCATTGTTTTGACATTTAAAAAACCTATTTCAAAAGAAAGTACGTAGAACAGTGGGCCTAGAGTCAACACCGCTGAATGTTATGAGTTTGAAGCCTGAGACTACTGATTTGCTTGCCGGTCAATGCTGATCACATTCTCACAATTTTACTCTGTGCATAGGTGGACCCAGAGACGCCAGATTGGTCTTTTCTTCGGCTAAATTCGCGATTTCGGTCATTTTTATAGAAAAATTTATCGCAGTGACCTTCTAGCATTTGTTAACCTAACAGGGATGTCAAATGCTAACTGGTGTTTATGGACAAATTTTACTAGAGGAGTGCTCGAACTTGAACGATTTCGACGAGAAAAAATGCAAATCTGGCAACACCCAATGTGGCGGCAGGAAGGTATACATGATAAGGAAGGCCAGGAACAATTAACCAATCGTCAGCTCCAGAGTAAAAACTATAGTTCTTCTTAGACTAATCAGTGAGTACCTCAGGGTATTTCCCATTCTCCTACCATTTTTTCGTTTTTCCGTAGAGCTTCATTCCATTTCTGGTTAAAAATAAAGAATGAAATACTAGTTCCCGGCAAATATTTACATCCAAAAAATGCAAAACGAAGAAGTTGGTGCATATCGACGTCGCGATTCAAGTTCAACGTCGTACAACAGATACGCCAGTATTGTTTGTGGATCCGGCTTGAGCCCTCAAATCTTCTGGCAATGATGAAAATGCAGCCCATGAGACGCCGCACCGAAGTCAAAACTCCAAGGGAAACCAAACACATATATCAACTGCAATATTAGATTATTAGTTAGTTTAAGCCTCCCTATCCGCCACAAAGGCGATCCAAAGGGGAAGGAAGTAGGCACCATGTAGTGTGGAGTTGAAGGAACGCAGAATCTGTGCCCAAGGTGCGCGAAAGAGACAGTAAGCTGAGAAAAAAGATTATGAAACAAGGTCAAAATCGAAGAAGAAAGGTGCTGAAAAAACAGGACACCAGTGAACCGAGAAAAGATGGTCCTTAACATAACAAAAACGTTTTATATCAACAAGAAAAGGCCAACCTAGCTCTCAGCTTGGACTCTCACATTTTTCCCCTGGGAGTGCTAATTCCCATATATACAATAGTTGTATCCCCCTGAGGGAATCAACTGTAACATTGACATCACTGGCAGGAACACAAGTGGCCGGGCACTAACCGTCGTTAACAATGAAAGTAAAGATACAAAAAAATAAAAAACAGCAAAACTCATACACGTGAATGAAACCACACATTAAGAGGTATGCAGAATATTAATTATTGAACATCATACAATGGCGTAGAAAGAGCAGAACCAGAAAATGAAAGTACATTTCTTCAAAAACTACTCAAGCAAAGGGAAACTGAATTTAAAAAAGGCAGTTCAAAATAACAGAATATATTAAAATATCGACCAATTATGCACAGCTTTACGATCATAGAAGTTAGAAGAGTCTCTTCCAAGATAGCAGCGAAGAATCGCAAGACAACGAGTGAATAAAGAGAGAAAGAGACGACAAAGTATGAAGAACTCTCATGAAAAAGACAATTGCTAATTCATCATGCTGTGCTTTCCCACAAAAAAAGAAAGCAGAGAAAAGCTATCGTAAAGCTTACCAAACTACGTAACAAAAGCCATTACGTCTTCTGTGAAAAGCTGTAGCAATTTTGGAGCAATTAACCATGGGCACATCAATAAGTGTGCCCATTACTAAACCAACCTTCGTTCTAAAAGCGTCAGGTCTACATGATAACCTAAAAACAATAGTTTCAGTGTACCAGGCCAAAGGCAGAACAAGGCAAGTTAAGCATCCAGACAGCATTAAAATAAGTATTGGAAAATATTGCTACGGTATTAATCACAAGGGAGAAACACAATACTAAGAAATACCAGAATGGGTGGTGAGAAAAATGCTAAAAGCAGAACTGCAAGGAAAATAAAAAAATTCATTAGCAAAAAAAAGTATTAATTAAAAAACATTAAGCTCAAGAATTATACGCACGCAACAGAGGGAGTTACACGCGAGTCACAAATGGAAGTTCCACGCCCGTAACAATGAAAATTACACGCGCGAACAAATAAAATTTACACGCGCGAACGAATGAAAATTACACAGGCGAACAAATAAAAGTTACAAGGGTATAATGATTTGAAATTACACGCACAAACAAGGGGGAAAATACACACGCGTTCGGTCGGAATGCAGCTAGAGCGGAGAGAGGAGAGGGGGAGGATGGAAGAACAAATGAAAGTGAAGATGTCCAACCTTGGAGCCGGCAGGACTGGTAGCTTCATCCCTGAGGCGGTCAAGCAGCGCTGCGGCAGACACAACATCAGAGGGGGACTGCAGTTTGGACCTGGTGTCATGCACCTCGTCTTGCTGCAAGTGTTGGTCTGGAGCTAGCGGCGTGACGGGAGGCGTATTGAACGAAGTGGGGAGAGCGCCGGGGGACGTCAGACTAACTTTCGTGGAAGTCAGGTCGGAGGCCGGCGATGGGGAGCGGGCGTTGTGGAGGGAAGCTTGAGACGCCGCAGTCGAGCCTCCCGTACTAGGCGGGTCTGAGGGAGAGCTGGGGCGAGCCTTGTTATGGCGGCCGCTAGCAGCAGAAGACCGGGTATTGAGTGCCTGCGTGGGGGACACGGGCGACAGGTCCAGCAGCCCTGGAACTTTGATGTCTTCGAGATGTGCTACACCGTCGCCGCCAGAGGTGTTCGTTTTGACGGAGTCAGCGCCGCTCTTCAGTGTACGAAGTGGACGAGCAAATGATGATGAACAGAGAAGGGAGGACGGTAAGTATGTACAACAAATAGTCATAAGCTTCCAGAAATTCCCTGAGGCCTACAGAAGTACCCATAAGCAGTTAATGAAAATTGCTCGATATGAGCAGAAGTACCACAGACCAGTTACCAGAATCAGAACTGAAAGATCGTCCGGAGAGTGTAGAACGAAGTAATGGGCTAAGTAAAATCCTTTGAACGACAAGCTTAGTTTATATTGAGTGAAAAGATAGGAGAGTCACTAGTGTGAAGCAGTGGACAAAATTTTGCATGGGAAGAACCAAGAAATACCCCGAAAATAAGTCATCAGAAACACTATACAGTATTTAAATTAACAAGGGAAGGTACCAACAAGGGCAAGCTACCATAGAAGAAGAACCTCAAGCTCAAGCTTGTGCCCCGCACTAGAGAAGGAAGCAACAGCATAACAGAATAAAATATTAAATCGTTGGGGAAATGCATTTCATTTTCAGGCGAATTCTTCCGCTTCGCTTCGGCCAGATGTACGATTTGACGAGCATTATCTTTTCATATTAGAATGGCTTTAGCAACGAGGAAGTAGCTCTCTAGCAGGTTCTTGAAAGTTCAGATTTAGACGAGTATTCCTTGATGACAGAGAAAGGAACATTGAGCAGGCCGTGTATACTCCTTTCTGCCCCGACAGCTAATAGGTGGGAAGAGCTTCTTAGCTCTCGGAATGTTGACCATTTTTCAAAAAAAGACGAAGCAAAATTAGACAGAAAAAACAGAGCAGTGGATAAAATCCTTCACATAGCACATAACTCGTTACTCAACTTTGGTTAACGACAAATGAACGAAATTCAATTAGGCATACGACAGAAAAATACGAAAACTTCAAACAAAATATGATGTAGACGGAACTGTCATGGCTCATTGGTTCGTCAATATTTTCCCTGAAGTAAATAAGAAGAAAAATACGAATAACACGAAACACAACGAGCATTAGCGACATCACAGATGCTAGCAGCTTCAAATACTTGGGAGTAAATATCGGTATATAAGCAGTGCAGAGTATTGAGATATACAGGACACAACTTGATAATTTAGTCAAATTTCTCATACTGGATGTCTTCATAGTACTCATTCCCTAAGCAAACAGATGCCGAAATTACTAGAAATCGGCGGGGTATAAAGGAAAGCCATTAAATCTTTAGACTGGGAGCCATTAAACATTTTATGCTTCTTAAATTAAGTTACCATCAACGAAATGAAAGTTTGGACACGTGTCATCACACACGTTTATAAGCGCAAGCCATTAATTAAATGAAGTTAAAATTTCTCATGAAATCTCTACCAATGATGCAAGAAACCCAGAACAATTTAGGCAATACGCAAACCTTCATTCTATCGAAACCCGGTAGCGGTTATGCTGCTTTCGCTTTAGTGATCCTCAAATCGTAATTAAGGCAGCGATTATTTGAAGCAATTGAGGCTATAGCATACGTGAAGATACGATAGGAGAGCAGAAGGTAGAACCAGTACCTGATACACTATTGAGGTGACCGCCGGACGTGGCTCCTCGTCTTTGGTGACGGGACATCTGGAAATATGAAATGGTTCACACACAAAATTCAAGACTTAGGACTTAAAACTACAATTACGTTAGACGTTTGTGATCAGAAGTGACAAATCGTAATCGATATCAGGATGGAACCCAAATACAGTATGAACATGAACCGCTTAGGAAGTTTCTATTCACCAGTTTGAATGGTACCTTATGTCATTTTGGAACCCAAACACAGCGAATGTCAGATCTCGAGAATGGTGACATCACATGAGAAAATATTTATCTCAGTGAGAAAATCGGTATTCAGAATGTTTGTCCAAGAAAAATAGCGCTGTTAATCCTAACGTTTTAAGAATATATTAGGGAAAATAAGAAAATTGAATCCTGTGTGCCCCAACCTACCAGAGAACCAGTGTGTGAGCAGCAGGAGTATAAAATGACATTGCATTTTACTGTCTTAATTGAATAATCTAAAATCTAGTATATCAATTTTATTCTTGTACCTTTGTTGCCTTTCTTCCACATTGGCAATTTTCGTCAACTTCGCCTTAGTACCTTAACTGTGGAATGTGGAACCCTGCTCTCATGACCGGGTGTGAACAGGTGCTGGTGTGCCATGATAGAATGCGCAAATGCACGACCGTTCATTTTTATATCTCAGTGTTCGCAGGAGATTTCGCTGTAAATACTCGGCTCCAAAGTTTAAATACACAGGTGGTTCTGGCAGAAGACGTGTACTCAATGGAAAAGATAGATAAAAAGTCCAGACTTTTAACCGTTTTGCCTTATTTGCCTAAGGGTTTACAAAAAACCTTAGCAAACGTATTCTCTACGGTGGATCATATTCAGTACTACTATGCTTGAAAGGGTAAAAGCCGTACAAATCGACTAGACCTGGTGGTATATTGATAGCTCTCGGGATACTGACAGAAACAGCTAAAGTTATTAATGGACCCAAAGCGAAAATCTTCAATCGACCGCTCAAAACTAGGCTAGTGTTGGCGCATCGCGTTGGTGTACGACAGCCTGGTGCCAGAGCGCTTGTCAACAAACATCGATGGCCTTGGCGGCAGCAGAGCTTTGCACGCAGCAAAGAGACTACTGAAATTTACCTTCGCGCGCAGTCAAGAGTTTACTGAAATTCATCTTCGCGCGCAGTGATTTGAAAAGAGTAACTTACCTTGAAGATTTAATGTGGTTTTAATACTTTACAGTGTTACTTTACCATGTTCGTAATGTTGAAAACGTGGTTTAATAAATTTTGAAACTTGAAAGTAGGTAATTATAAATTCAGTCATTCAAAAATTATGACTTTGTTTACATTTTATTACGATTACATTACGATAATTTGGAAACCCGATTTTCATATTCATACTTGATGTCTTAAACTAGCGTGTGTTCGATTTTGTTACGTATTATCTTATATCTTACTCCACGTTCTATATCGTTATGTTACCGATAGAATTAAGTTTTACGAGTCTACGGTACTCTGTTTATTCTGATTGGTTGTTTTACTAATAGTGGAAAAATTCTGTTCTAATATGTGCGATGTTTGGTTATAAGATTATCCAACTTCTATTTTTAAGTCTACGGTAACGAAGACGATGTTTTGAATGTTTCTTTTTGGTGAAAACTTTAATGATGCTTTATTTAATATCAACTCAACTTTTCTGTATTATTTTTCGTTACCTACGAGGTAATAGCGTTGTTCATTATAAAATTTTATGACATAGACTTGTCGAAGAAATCGTGTTTTGCTCGGTGTTAAGCTTTCACCAGAAATGTAAGCGGATGTTTAATATTTACCCAATTATTATTAAGTTGTTTTTTCCACCCGAGTGTTTTACCATGTTCGCGAAGATGCTCGAGTCGATGCAATGTTCAGGTATATAATTACGATTTGTTTCATTTTGGTTTATCGATAACTCAATTTATGCGAATACGTTGTTCACTTAAAATTTTAACGGCATTGTGTATTTAATTTCATGCGTGTTATTATTATCCTTAACGTTCGTATTGATTTATTTAAATTTTATGGCGAGAATGATTTTTTATTTGTCGAGGTATCTGCGTGCCATATTTCTTATTTGTGTTTGATTAAAAAATTTTTAGTTGTTGTTTCAACGATGCGATTTTCTTTCATTTTTACTGCGTTATCATTTCAACTGTTTAACACAAAACAATGTTAGAGTTAATTGTGTTTTTCATGGCTGGTGTTCATGTTAGCGGATTTTTGTTTTTTTTAGTACGACACCTGCCGAGGTGCATTGTTTTAAGGTTTTCTGTTGCCAGAAAATTTTTTTTTGATGTTGCACTATTCGTGTGCGAAAAATTGTTTGTTTTTTTTTGCATTATATACATGTCTTGAGCAGCGCCTCTTCCCATGTTTTTTTGGTGATGGGGGTGATTGCGGTTTTTCTTTGCGATGCTTTTTGTCGAATTTAACTGGACGAGTTTGTTTTTCCTGTTACTGGCAGTTGTTTTTGCCACGAAAGGGTTATTTTTATTTTTTTTGGTTTTCCTAATTAGGATGCCTTTAGCTTACTGTGTTGCTTTTTAAGTTACGATTCTTCCCTTTGATTCATTTATTTTTGTGGTTTGTGATCAACCATGTATGGGGGGAAGGTATGTGTGCGCACTTTGTCTGTACATGTGTTCGTACGTATGGTAATGCTATGCCTGGGCGCGGCTCTGCCGCAATGCGCACGCTTAGTCAGCAATTTGACAGTATAAAAGAGCGTGTGGAGACTTCTAGAGTCGCATTTGGTCCGTGTTCTACCCCCTTGCAACATCGTTACCAGTAAACGTCGCACAGTAACCAGCGTTATCACTAACCTTCGGACTTCACACCTACTTTTGCCTTCACAGCAGGATTAGTTTAAAAAAATATAGCCATCGTCCATCCAGTCTGATATAGGTCCTCAATAAAACAATGGAAATATTAACTTGCGTCGGAATAATATGGAAGATTTCCAATTGCAGCAAAGTATACCACGCCTTAGAATATCTTTCTGTGCTGGGTTTGCGCTCAGGCTGAAAAATAGAAAAACGCCCACAACTTCTGAAAACCAATAAATATCAGCAACCGAAATTACAGATATGCTTTTATTACCCTAGTGATCTAATACAGCTATAGATGAAGTGCAAGAATGTCATTCTCGGTTTTTAAACTTACGGCGCTAGTACATTTATGTTCATTAGAATTTTAGGATTAAAATGCACCACATGATTTGTTCTTGCCTGTTGTTGACATCGTCGTCCTCCTCGTCAGAAGCGAAGGGATCCATCAGCTGCCGGCGTGTCATCAGCTGCTGCCGCTCGCCCCCACCGCCGCTCACGGCTCCCATAGAACCCTGCAGGCGTCCGAAATACAATACATACGTACATACGAAATACATACGTAGACCACCCTCGACTCTCTGGGTCAGGTTGCAATTTATTGGATTTTTGAGGAATTTTCTTCGCAATGGGTTATTTGTAATAGATCGCATCCCCAATACAGAGTGTGAGGATTTTAAATTTTTGCCCGCTATTGTTCATAAGAGTAGGGTCTTGAAGTTTTGAACTAGGTTATTACTCAAAACTGAGCTCATACGGTCACAACCGGCCAACCAGACAAGCAACCCAAGAATATTATTAGTTTTATAAGTACGATATATAGACCTAGACATAACTAACATCAGCGGAATTAAAGGCGATCAGAGTTTTTGAAAAGACCAGTTATTTTGCATTACTTCAAGCACAATAAATTGGAAAATATAAAATCTAGAGCAACGTGTTTCCACTAAACCACCACACTCTTATAAAATCCAATGCGCTGAAATTTTCTTTATTATGATTAAATATACCATCAAGGCAAGATCTTTTCGATATGAAATGCAACTTCATTTAAAATATTTCATTTTGAATAAGTTTTATTTTACCTTTGATGATTTTTTCTTAATTTGTAACCGATATAACTTCAATTAGAGAAATTCTGCATCCATTTGAAGTGAACGAATTTTCACGTGGTACAGCTCACAGCGAAATAACTCCTTTTTTCAGTCACTCAGAGCCGGCAGCACCGCAAAAAACATACCGGCGTGCAGGGACAACAGCTTTCAGCTCATAGAAAAAATATTAATATCAAATAACTACTTCCCGTTATACGAAAGAGGAAAGAGGAACATACCTAAGGACACACAATAGCTTCTACATAAGAATCGAAACGAATTTGATTCGAACGTCAAAAACTGTAGAATTGACAGTAATAAATTTTAATAGTCATACCACTTCCGCGGATAAGTCGATCAACTGCATGTAAAGCATTTCTCAACAAAACAATCAAAAGAGTAGTTAGAAAAATGTTAAAACAACTGTAGAGCATATCAGGGCGCTGCATGAGCTTTCATTGACAGGGTCAAACACACTGCAGCAGTTTAACTAGATCATGAATCGAGTTGTTTTTTATTATAATAGAAGAACTTTAGAAAAAGCGGACAAATATTTGTAACATGGGCAAAATGATTTTACTATCTCAAGAGATATGATCTCGATGAAATACAGAATGCATTAATTTAAAGAAAACATAACATGAAGCGACGACAATGTTTCTCACCGGAGAAGTTCAGTTAAGACAGTAGAGACAGAGCCATAAAACTACACAAAATATACAATCAGTAAATAAACGTTGATTCAAACTACGAAGAAGCATGTGAAAAAGCAAAGAGTTTCTTCAATCAAAACCACCATAAAAATACATGAGAAATTTTGAAGCAAAGCAGTAGAAAGGCGAACGTGAAACTCACGGTTGAATTTCGTTTGTCAGCTTTGGCTTCTTTGTGTGAGGTGGGCGAGAGAACTTTGTTGCCGAGCTTCAGTATTTCGTTGGTGAAGCTCTTGGACGACGCAAGCAGGCGGTCCTTGGCCGACGCTGATGACGCACCAGACCTGTAGTGACCAAACAGTAAAGTTAATAGTACCATGCTGGCCTTGCTCAGCTGGTAAACTACCTAGTGTTGCGAGCTCAAATCTAAATTCTGTCCACACACCGTAGACCTTTTGTAATAGTTCCTAATGATTAAAACCTTAATGGTCTAATTTTATAACATCAAACGGGTGTGTCTTACATCAACAAATTAGAAGGCGACACGATGAGTGCAAATAACAAGACCTATGATACTTGCAGGGGCTCCGGCAGCTTCTTAGCGTTCTTTCACATTAGCAAGACTATGGCTTATCTTGAGGAAAAAGTCTTGTTTTCACCAGCCAATGCGCGGTAATCCAGCATAGTGTGCGCTTACGTTCGTTACAGGTGTTGTTTTTAAATTTAAAATGTATTTTTAATTCCAGAGTATATTGCACGAAAGCAATTGAACAAGAATGACGTTATTTATTGGAAATGTATTTTCTCCACATGAGGCTCATCCAACAACGGTAACTTGAGCTGTTCGATCAGCCTCGTAATGAAGTCTTATCGAAGGCCACGCCCCAGTGTCACGCTACTACATTCCAAAAATTTCAATGCACGGATGATTTGACGACACACGAAAAAGTTTCAAGAAAACTATAAGGTGCTTCATTCAAATAATAACAGAAAATTCTTCCATTGGGCAGGAGACGATAGCATCACACAAGACAAGCTCAACATCTTTCATAAAATTTCAAAAAGAACATATCCCTAGTTTCCCTGTACAAGAACATTAGAAACAGATAATCTAAAGCGCCAAAAGAACAACATTCATTTGACTCATTCCTCTACATCCATTTTGATGGATTCCCTACACTAAACAGAGATGAGACGACAACACTGAGCGCAGACCGGCTCAGCTTGGCGACTCACTTGACGGACTCCTGACTGGAGACCGACGACTGGCGGCTGACCCTCGCAGCCGAGGCAGCGTCTTGGATCACTTCGCAGCCCTCAGCCTCACCCCCAGCGCTGGCTGACAGCCGTGTGTTCCTGGTGGTGAAATGAAGCATTCAGCATTTCAACAGGCCGTGTATCATGCATACGTTTCATGAGATGATTATGTTCTTCTACCATAATTATTCAAGTATAATTTTACTTTAAATGGAAATGATGTTAGTGCAAAAAGGGGTCGATAAAGGGGAAGTATTCATGTATCGTTTATTCACAGCTCATAACGCCTAACAGCAAGACATGCTGAGTAAGACGGTCATTTGCCAGTCGCACAGCAATACAGTGCTCGCTGCAATCCACTAGCGCTTTGATAGCATCCAGCAATCAACGCAAACCAAATAATACCATTGTAGAATATAAAAATTTAAAATGCGCGGGATTTATTCAGCCCCAAAATGATCCCAGTGGTATAACAAACACGCATAATTGAGAACACATATAAGAAAAAATAAAAAAATCCTAAAATCTTTTAAATAACCAACCTTATAAATTAAGAAAGATAATTGAAGAAGAATGTAATGGGTACTGAAAAATTGGACACCAGTGAACCGGAAAAAATATGATTCTGAACAAAATGAAAACCAATTCTATTTCAAAAAAAGAACGTCAACCTTACTCTCAGTGCATTCTAGACCATTCCTAAAACATTGCTTCCTCAAAATTGCTCTCTAAACTGTTGTAAAGATTGTTCCCTCAACACTTCCAACCACTACTTCACGGAAATTACCGAACATAATTTTCTTGCAATTCATACACTTAACATCCAAAACAGCAGCAGCAGCACCTGCCATTGTAGAGCGTTGTGGTGGCGTCCACACTCCCGTCTTGCCCTGTGCTGTAAACTGACGTAAATATTGTTCCCTCAACACTTCCAACCACTACTTTCTGGTAACTCCTCATCATAATTTCCTTGCAATTCGTACACATAACATCCAAAACAGCAGCAGCAGCAGGAGCACCTGTCATTGTACAGCGCAGTGGTGGCGTCCACAAGCCCGTCTTGCGTTGCGCTAGAGTGGAGCGAGGCGGCGGTGGGCAGCGCCGCAGCCGGCGAGGCGTCAGACAGCCTCGCTACTGTGTAGGACGACTGTGCGGTCGTGTCTCCCAGTTGCGCCACTTCCAGCTCGTGACCTGACCGACAACACGGCAAATGGTGGTATTTTTAGCTGTGACTCCCTCACGAAATGCTAGCTATTCTCAGCCATGATACCCTTACGTAATGTTTGCTATTTTCAGCCATGAAGCTTTTACGAAATGTTGGCTATTCTCAGCTATGACACCCTTACGAAATGTCGGCTATTTTCAGCCATGTCACCTTCACAATCTACCATTTAAGGCAAGGCAACAGGAATGCTCTAACATGAGCGTTAAGGGGGTCCTCCGGGGCCCCTTTTCTCTCCGATGGATATTTTTCATGTTATTGTTGGAAAAGAACCCTTAGGTGGTGGACTATTCGGTCCTAAAATTTTATGGCGCTACGGACAGTAGATCCCCCCCCCAGGGGGGGTAAGGGGACCAAAATCTTAAATTTTCGAGCACATTTTGACCCCATTTAAAAAGAAAACCAAAGGAGAAATGGAAAATTTGCGAATGTACTTCGGTTAGATATGTTCCAAGTATTCTAAAACTGTCTTTGTTTTTGATCTAGCACAAAAACTAAATGAGTTCTATTCTTTTGAAATATCAATACCAGTGGACTAAAAACCAATATGTCAAATTTATTCAAAAACTACGGCTTGAATCAAAAAAATGTATAGGGGAAATTGTGTTGTTTTCAAAAGTTACGTATAATAGTCAAATTTCATAAGAATCAGACTGAAAACAAAAAATTTCATAATTTTTATGAAATAAGTAAAATTTTTTTTACTTTTTTTTTAAATTTTAAATTACAATTCACAGTTTGAATATGATGTCATGCATGGAGATTATCGAAATAAAAATGAAAACAGCATTCAATTACATAAATTTTCCATTATATTACACTTCAACAAAATATTTTGTTTATGGCCTATACTGTAAAGTTACTTTTCTTCGAAATTCAAAAGAATAGAAGTCATTGAATTTTTATGCTAGGAAGAAAGCAAAGACATTTTTAGAATCCTTGGAACATTCCTAACAAACTGACATTCCTCGATTTTCAAATTTGTACGTTGTCTTTTTTTTATGCTAGTTCAAAACCTAAAAATTTGGAATATTTTAGGTATTGGTCAAATATCGCATATCTATAAAAAATGAAGTTTCAAATAAAAAATTCAGGACTGTCAGTTTGTTTGCAATGTTTCTAAGATTCCAAAACTGTCTTTGTATTTGTTCTAGCATAAAAATTCATTGACTTCTATTCTTTTGAAAACATCCCAAAAATGAACCAAAAAACGAGTTTTTTAAAAATAAAAAATAAACTAAGGTCTAAATCAAAAAAGTTACATGTTTTTCTTGCAAAAATACATATAATGGCTAAATTTCAGACCAATCGGATCAAAACTCAGTTTTGACGGGAGGACCCCCTTAAGCGGTCCTTAGACGATCAATTTTATTGTCAATAATGATTATTGACAATTTAATTGATTGTCTGTGGGATTAGTCGTTAGTTTTAGCCTCCCTACCCAGCAACAATTGCGATCCAAAGAGAGGAAGGCACCATTTAGTATGGAGTTAAGGAAACGCGGAATCTACGCAGAAAGGCATAGAAACAGTTAGTTGTGAAAGAAGATTATGCAACAAGACCAAAGTTGAAGAAGACAGTAGTAGGTGCTGAAAAACAGGACAGCAGTGAACCAAAAAAAGGTGGTCCTTAACATAACAAAAACATTTTATTTCAACAAAAAGAAGGCCTACCTAACTCTCAGCTCAGGCCCTCACATTGTCCCCCTGGGAGCGCTAGTTGCCATAGATACAATAATTGTATCCCCCTGAGGGGATTGTCTGTGGGATTGATTGACGACCGTCAACTAATTGACTTTGCAGGCAACAAAAAATTTTATCAATATATTGAGTCAATGATATTGACAATTAAATGGATCGTTTATGGATCGCTTTAGTGTGAGAGGCAGTCTTCCAAAAGCGGTGTACCGGGAACAAAATATCAACTAATACAGCTACGAATGGAGTAAGAGAAGAAGGGCAACTAATGCGAAAATCTCGAGAAAGATTTTGTAGTAAAATAAATTATTAACTCTAGTTAAGAGTCAAATAAGGCTACTTTGCTCTATTCCGGAACCAATACAGTCTTCTAGAGAGTACTACTGAATTCGTCGTTGGGAGCTTAATCCTCTATAAAAAGCTCAAAATGGCTAATAACTTCGTCCTCACCAACTGGAACAAAAATAAAGAACCCTCAAGTGAAATTATCCACACCTAACTCATAAGCAGTCATTCGCAAAGAATACTCAACCCATACATGACGTAGGCACATGACAGTTTCCATCAGTGAAGTTTGTCCACAGCTGGCCTTACAGTAAAATATGCCCACAACTGAAACCCACTTGATAAGTGAGCGCACAAATGGCACTCGCCTGTAAAATGTGCCCACAGCTCTCACCAGCCCTCACCTGTGAAGTGTGCCCACAGCTCACACCAGCCCTCACCTGTGAAGTGTGCCCACAGCTCACAACAGCCTCACCTGTGAAGTGTGCCCACAGCTCACACCAGCCCTCACCTGTGAAGTGTGCCCACAGCTCACAACAGCCCCCACCTGTGAAGTGCGCACGCAGCTGGTAGAGGTAGGTGATGACAGCGAGCTTGTCAGGCACGGCCCGAAGCACCATGTCCTGCGGCTCGATGAGCCTCGCTACGCCCAGCTTCTCCCCCGCCTCGAACGCCGCTCTGCAGTTCCCGATCACGTCCTGCGGTGACAGGCTGTCGTAGTCTCTGCCGAGGTCGAGAACGTGAAAAAGGTTACCGAGTTTCTTTCGCGTTTATTTCATTTTTTTCTCCACCTTCACAGGCAACTCATGAACCCCGATGCAAGTGCAAACCTTATGGATAGGCACTTGAAGTACGAGATGGTCACCACAAAGATCAATAGAAACCAAGTGGTTTAGCACTACACTGCACTTCGCTGCAACGCATTTATTTACCAAAGAAGTATCTTTGTAATGAGGATTTTCTGTTATCTTACGCGATACTGTCGTATTTAGGCAACTGATTTTCTCACTATTCAAAATATTTCACTGTTAACAGTCTTAATGATTAAAGTTAGTTTCAATATCCCTCACTACAACAAATATTTTTTTAAAGTGAGGAAGGATGAAAGCACCATTTAGGATGGAATTAAAGGGATGCGGAATCTATGCACAAGGTGTGTACCATCACAGGATCCCATGCGCATAGAAACAGCAAGTTGAGAAAAAAAAGACAGCAAGATTAAAGTTGAAGAGGAAAGTCAGAGATGCTGAAGAACAGGGCAGCAGTGAGTCGAAAAAATGTGGTCCTTAACGTAACAAAAAATATCTTACTTCAACAAAAAGGTTTACTTAACTCAAAGCTCGGGACATTACAATTTCCGGCTGGTTATGTGTTAAGCAATTCATTTCCTTACTTAGGAAAAAAATGATAAACTGACTGTCGAAGCCCCTATGGTAATTTTGGCATCAGGTGCGAAATAAATCTTCACAGATATATCGTCCAGCAAAGAAGCTACAAATACCATTAAAGAAGGAGAAGAAAATACGTAAAAAGAAGAAAAAAGTTCCAATAAAGAAGATAAAGTCAATAACAAGAAAATAAAAGTAGCATCCAAACTTTGGATAGGATATTCGTCCATCGCAGGGTCTACGGAATGTGTGCTACGTTCCGTAGACCCCGCGATAGACGAATATCCTATCTAAAGTTTGGATGCTACACTTATTTTCTTGTTCTTTACTTTCAAGCAAAGTCAAGTTTCAAGTGAATTTCTTAAAGTCTGAAGAAATAGAAAGCACTATACTATCCCCCACAAAGAACTTCTGTTCAAGCTTGACCAATAAATGAAAGCAAGAAGTGATTTCACTAACTATCGTGGCTGCTCCATGAGTTTACAGATCACACAAATAAACACAAAACATTTCCTCCCCGGATTCCTAAACAAATTTCACATTTCCAAGCCTCCAAATGAGGCTTAACTGCAGAGAAAGTCGTGTCAAAGCATCACAAGCAGCCTTGACCTCTAAATCTCACAGCCTGACGGGCAATGAAGACAAACATATTTGGCTCATTTGAAATACTTTTGCGCAGAAAATCAAACACCGGTACGCCCGACACCGGAGGCACCAAACTATATGGTGAGTAATGTCTGAAACTAAAAGAACGAGCTAGTATCAAAAAAGGTACACAAAATGTCGAATTTTTAATTCAATGTCTTTAATGTCAAAATATTTTTTAACTCATATATTTATTTCAGTGTATCTCACCCAGCAATATATTTCTCAGGCATTTGGCAATTATAACACTACAAAAAAGTTAGGTAAGCCTAGAAAGGAAAATAATCCGACCTGTACACTCATTTACGGCTTCCCCCATTTCACGCCCACGGCAATGATAGTTACTTACTTTTAATTTTTAATACGGTTAAGCCCCGTCTTTTCCAACATGGTTCAGCCTCAACAATTGAATCCAGTCACTTAGAAGAAAATTATAACCTCTACAGATATATCATCACTAGTATCGATAGCGAAGCATCAAACCCTCGAGTGTGTGGCCCCAGCAGCGCGTCCCCTTCCACAAAGCGCGTATCCTCCAACACAGCGGGCATCCTTAAACACAGCCCATGCCACACCCCAGGCGAGCGTCTCACATGAGGTCAGGCCGGAAGGCGTGAATGAGAGCGCAGAAGGCGAGGCCGCTGCGCCACGAGGTGGTCATGTTCGTGATCCTGACGCCCTTGTGGCCCGCCACCGCCTGCTGGCACCACGTGATCAGGTCCTGCCCTGGCGTCGCGGGCGGCACGCAGCTGCCGGGGGCGCTCTCCTGGGGAGAAGCGTCCGTCGACTGCACGAAAATAAATCCGTCGTCAGAGTAGCTACAAGAAAATTACGAAAGAAGAAACAGTTCGTTTCCAATGAAGCTGATTCAAAAAACATCATCGATCTTTAAAATGTCATAACATAGAGATCCTTAGTTGATATTCAGACATGAGTATCACAGTATCCATTAGTCGAAACAAAAGATAGGGAGAAACGCATGGAAAAATGCATTCCCTTTGTTACGTAATCTAGTTTGACAATGCAGATACATAATAAATGTACAAGAAAGAAACTAGGGCCAAAATAAAATTGTATGTAAAACGGTTATTCCAATAAAACTTGAGAAGGAAAATAGAAACAAGTATTTCATTTCTACAAGCGACACAACAGAAAAAACAAAGCTCAAGACCTGTTGCAATCAACAGTTTGACACATAATTACTTGTGAGCCCGAATAATTTCAGTGACTTGAAGAGCATCTTATGGCAACATTAATGTATAAATTTTGTTTAATCTTGAACACTTATCTGGAACATACTCTGACCTAATAAAAGTTAACCAAGAGAGAAAATGATGTAAATTTACAATTTCATGTTGTTGATGATTCAAACGAGATAAACACATTCCAGAATACACTCAAGGTTAGATTCGTTCCATAACAATTTGACTGTCATTCTGTACGCCCTACATAACAGAGGTGACAACTGTTTCTAAACAGCTAGATTCATTGACACTTAATCAAGAATAACATCCAAGATTCTCTTCGGATGCCTTGTATGATATTTTTTGTCGATATTGGGAGATATTTATTAAGGAGTAATAAAAAGTTATAGCTAGAAATAACTCGACTCGAATACGTCGTGAAAGCCTACTAAAAAAACTCTTAAGAACATCAAGCATCGTAGAAGTATAAAATCTTAGGTACAACAAATATCTAGGAGAACACATGAAATGTATTCTCAATTAAAGAAAGAGGAAAGCATCATTTGGTAAGGAATCAAGGGAATGGAGAATCTAAGCAAGGGTGTATTTCCAAGCCGAATACCTGGGGCACGAAAACAATATGACTGAAAAAAAGTTTATGAAATAAGATAAAAGCTAAAGAAGAAAGTAATAGGTGCTAAAAACGACAACAGTGAAGAGAAAAAGATGGTCTGGGACGAAAAAAAAATTCTAATTCATTAGATGTGCGGCCTACCTAACCATCAGATTGGGACCTCACATCTTCCCCCTGGTAACGCTAATTCTCATAAATAAAATAGTTGTCTTTTCTTGAGGGGAGTACATACAAACGAATGAAACTCAGTGATTATTTGAACTATGAAAAACCATGAAAAATAATATTATCAAGTATCCATACAATGACAGTGGATTAAATTAAAAAATTAAAATTAAACATTAGATAGTGGATTAAATCGAGAGAATTCTTGATGGCAGAGAAATTTGCGTTTCCATTTCTTCTAAACCCAGCAAAAGTAATTCTTAAACTTTTTACAATCTAAATTTTTCGTTCTGGTGCCGATATTACAACGACTGTTTTCACTCGCAAGAGAAAGAACATCAGGTTATCTACGATATAAGAATGAGGAAAGAACTGCCACTCGGGCATGAGCTTCAAAAACACATTAGGGTTCAAGTTCTACTAAGAGTAAAATATCTTAACACTTGGAACGTAATTGTTTACAATGAAGCTCAATATTCAACTCAAATTTAAAGTCAATTGTAGAAAGCAATTTTTAAAATAGCAAACATTAACTGGATCTTGTTTTTATTTAGCTTTAATTACGTATTTATGAAAATGGAATTTGTGACTATTGGTCGATCAGCAGCATTATGAAAATCTCTCCGTAGCCACCGGTCGCTAACGTTGCTTTCAAAGTATTAAAGCAGTGTTAAGAAGTGGACTTCAAGCCAAAAAAACAAGCCATTCAAGCCATCTGGCACAGTCCATCTGCCCAGAAGTCTACTTCTTAACCTTAATCATTGTGACTGGAAAATCTTCTTAAAGGACAAGCACACAACACGCACCCCAGAGCTGAGCTCCAGCGGTCTCAGTGCCTGGCGGTCTTGTAGGGTGCGCCGGCGGTCGCTTTCTTCTGGTGTCTCGTCCCTGGGCAGAGGTAGGGGTGAGTTACTCCAACTACACAACAACAAAGAATGCGCTGAACACATAGCATAGCGTTGATCACAGCAGCCATCTTTAAATTAGCACCTAAAGCCACGGCAAAGAAAAAATGCATCGCAATGAAAATGTCATGCTACCATCAATTATCATCGAGAGAGTGTCGAGAGAAAATTCAAATTTAGTTCTCTCGTGACAAAACACGCGTGTCGCCGCATAATCGGATAAAGGCATTAGTCACAGCATCCATCGTGAAGAGACACATAAATTCTTGCCTCAGAAGCCTGCCAAATTCTGAACCTGCGCTCACCTCGCTTCGCCGGAGGTATCCAGGATAGCTTGGGGGCCAGCATCCTGCTCACCAGCAGCGCCACTAGCAAGAGCAGGCACCTCCGCAGCAACAGGTGGAGGTCTTGTGTCGTGTGTCCCAGGGAGGGCGTCGCAGGGCTGATCATCAGGTGACAACACCCCGCACTCCTTGACGACGTCGCCCTCCAGGGTCGCGTTGTCGCCGTCCTGGTCCTTCAGCATGACCTCAGGCGCGTCTGTGGAGCGGAGCGTGGCTACTCAAATCACACCAGCACGCGCAGTTGATAGTTGCAACACACATGCGTGCTCTTTGCAGGGGGTTTTCATGGAAAGTAGAGAGAACTTGATTTCTTTTGAAAGGAATACACAACTACATTCTTGATGAATGGAAGACAGAACCTTAATCATTACTACTCAAAAGTACAACTTGAATCATTACGAACGGGATTTTGAACTTGAACCTCGATATAATGGAAGGACAGAAAGGAGATAGGACTTGAACGTTAATGAAAGGAGGACAGCTCTACAAAACGAGACGACACTGAAATATGTGAACGTCAGTGACGTCGAAGCTGACATGAGAATAGGAGAGTGCACACTTGGCAGAAACAGAGTTACAAAAAGAAACGTAGTTACTCAACTGAGGTCAAGAAAATTAGAAAAAGTCTCCCTTGATATTTTCCTCGTCGTATTCTTCATCGTAAAAATCAATGGGGTTAGTTGTTCTCAGACCACTATCAAAAGGGGCGGCTTCCGAAAGTTTCCAAAATATGAAAATGCACTTTATCACAGAAGATCAAAGAAGCCATTTAGATAGTGCAACGTCTTTCAATGTACTTAACAGTTTTACAAATTTTTTCTAGTAGAATTATTTCAAGTCTCATTTATAAGGCGCTTAAAAACTTTACGCCCGATCACACCGTTGTGTTTGAAAATTCCTCAGCATGTTAATATTTTCAGTGTACTTCTAGTTAATTTCAAAGTGAGTTCTTCAATAGCATTCAACACATTTCAGGCACCATACATTCTTCGAACATTCAAGCCCTCTATTATGAGTATTTGAAAAACCATGGAAGAGCATTACAATTTGTTTTTAACACATCTCAAGAAAATTATAAAGCAAGAAATAAGGTTACAAAACACGGAACAAGGCTTCGCATTAGAGCATTTTGATCGTTGAAGTTAAAAGTTTTGATTTGTAGGGTAATAATTAACACAGGATCTGAAACTGCAGCAAAGAAAATATTAATCACACAAAGTTAATTCAAACAACAGAATATAAGTGAGAGGAAAAAAGAAACCACAACCGACTCGAAAACTCGGTGCCATTCAAATGAGATTTCCGTTATAGAATCCGTAAGCTCTATAATGCGAAGATCGAGAATATGGAAAGCATAGGCTAAAATATTGAAACCGTCTAATTTTACAGCCAGATTACATTTCCGGCATGGAAGTGGATCGCTGAGGACACACTAGAGCAGTGGATCTTAACCTGGGAGGCGCGAGCCTCCGCAGTAAAGCCTGATTTTTCCCAGTAATGTTTTCGACAGAAGAGTGAACTTTCACTGTTGAATATGTTTGAGGACCTATTTACAATATTCTTCGTTGTGACCTCTTATTTGCCAGTCCATCTGCCCCTAATTTCCCCAGAAAATTCTTAAGGGAGGGGCGTGGGAGTAAAAATGTTATGAACCACTGCACTAGAGGATGATCAATGCGAAAGCTCCGACCGCCATGCTCTGCAACGCGAACACGCAGCGCTAGTGTGGTAAACCAACTTATTCAGGTGCGTTCTGTGCACAACTGCTTTCATGTATCCTTGAAGAGAGTATGCCTTTAAGAAGTTGACAATTGTTAAAAACAGTTGAAAAAGTTGAGATCATTGTTAAAAAAACATGAAAATCAATGTGCAAGGAAAATTTGAATAAAAAGAGAAGTCTTTCTTCATTTTTTAAATTGGTGGCCGAAATAATGAAAAGTACCAGAAACATTTTTACTATCAAAGTACACAGACAAAATTGACTGTTTAAAGATGTTCTTAAAGATCGTTCGAAAAGCTGGGAAGGAATCGTATTCAAGTAGAAAAAATAAACCAAACATTGAACAGAAAATTCTTTCAACTCAAATGGGTTTCTGTACTTGATTTTCGAGCACTCTACGGAAAAAATTGTGAACATATGAGTTTTTCTAACTTTTGTGTCGGTAGAAAGAAATTTTCTCTCCCTTATTTCGGCCATCAATCGGAGGAAATTAAGAAAGTTTCTTTACTTTTCTTCCCAAATGTACCATGCATATAAATTATTTCGTTCAATAATTATTTCCATTTCTTATTTAACCGCAAATACAAATTTGAAGAAAGCATGCTATCCTTCATGCCTCAGAAATTTATCAACACAGTTGAGCACAGCGTGAGGCCGAATAAGTAAACTTCTTCACAAGAGCGCTGCGTGTCCGCAATGCAGAGCATGCCATTGTACGAAAGATCACAAGTAAAGGAAAACTGTAATCGATGCGCAACGGACAGCAAAGTTTCGTTCAAATGAGTACGTACTAATCTTCTTTTTGTAGTTCCTTTTCGTTCAGCCATCCATTTCCATGCCGAAAAATATGATCTTCTTGTAAAATTAAACGATCTCAACATTTTAGCGTCTGCTTGCAATATTATCGATCTGCAAGTTACGCATTCTACAACGCAAATCTCATGCGAATGACACTCGGTCTGCTCATCACTTTTAATATGCTGCACAATTTGCTTTCATGTGTAATACAAAACCGTTTCAGATCGTTCGTTGATGAAGACTCTTTAGTCAAAAATTTCAATTTTAACGATCAAAATGATTAAAATGTTCCCATTCAAAACCTTGTTACTCGCCTTAAAATTTTCTGGCCTTCGCTTACGTTTGCATGAATTCAAGCTGAGGTACAACTCTTCTAAAACAGCTGCCTATATCAATAACAGCTGCTTACCATGGGGAGAAGACTATACAGGCCACGAGATGGTGAATAAGCAGTTTCAGAAATTTAGTAGTGGTGATGAGAGCCTCGAAGAAAAAAAAGCAGAAGAAGAGGGTAGAGGACGGTCATGCGATCTTGACAATGAACCACTGAAAGCAATTGTACAGCAAAATTCCTGTCCAAGTGTAAGACAGTCTTAGAATCTTGGTATCAGTACTGCGAAAGTCTCACGCCATTTGCAGATGAAACGACTGGTACGATAAAAGGGTTCGATAGATGGGTACCGCCTGAGCTCAAAGAAGATTAAAAAGTTCGGCGCTTAAAGATGTGCTCGACGTTCTCTCTCCACGACGCATATGACAAGTTTCTTGACCGATCAGTGCCTTGTGATGTAAAGTGGATTTTTCTTTATAACATTGAACGATCAGGTATGATAGCGAAGCCCCCTAAAGCCAATTTCCTAAAACCAGATTTGCAAGAATATAAGATGAAGGTGACTGTCTGCGGGGGCACAATTAGTGTTGTCCACTCGGAAGACAATTCGAGGATTACTGTAGAGATTTACCTCAATTAACTCGATGCAATGAGTGCTTGCTTACAAAAAATCAGGCCCGCACTGGAGAATCGGGGTTGCCCAATTCTGCTCCACGAAAATGCGCGGCCACACATGTCGCAATGAAGCCATAGCAGAAAGTCATATACTCAACACTTTGACAGCAATTGGTAAAACTGAAGTTCAATATTCAACTCAAATTTAATGTCAATTCAAATAAGAATTGTAAAAATCGAAATCAATAACTGGATTATGCCCTCATCTAGCTTTAATGAAGTATTTATGAAAATTGGGTTTGTGATTACTGGTCAGCAGCATTATGAAAATCCCCTCCGTGGCCACCGACGGCGTACGTTGCGGTCAAAGTGTTCAGATACGAGACTCTACCACATTCTCCATAATCTCCAAACCTTTCATCTACGGCCAATTCTTTTTTTAAGATAAATGAGAACATTTTGAAATGGCAAAACTTTCAAGACCTCACAAGAGGTGAAATTAGCTCATAAACTTTCCAGCATTATATCCATTGAATGTTCATCAACGGGGAATAAAAAAACTTGATAGATGGCAGAGATGCTCAGATCTCTAGGCTTAGGTTTTGATTAGCTCAAACAAGTTTACTGTTTTTTTTTCATGGTAAAATTGTGTTTCAGGAATCAGTAATTATTTTTAGTAAGAACCTAATATTAACTTCACACATAGCTGCTTCCCTTTTGTCTGATCTAGTGAAAGTAACCAGACCCTACGAGTCACGGGTATCCGGTTCACACTTGAAACTAAATAAGAGAGCGTAGCATTCGCCCCATGATAGCACCATGTGCTCTGTTTACCGAGTTCATGCAGCAACGATACACTACTCATTCATAAGCTTGCTAATTACCATGCGGACAAGAACAAATCTAACGCTAGTAAAACTTACAAATCTGAAATCAATAATTGAATTACTAGAGTGGCAACACCAATGAAACGGTTATACCTGCACCAACACTTGACGTGCCAGCGAAGATAACGTGTAAAGTGCGTGCAGTTACCTGAATAATGTGAGGGAGTGAGAGTGGGAGTGAGGGAAGGGGAGCGTACGGGGAAGTGCGGGGGGGAAGTAGGGAGTGTCGCCGGGCTTCCTCCTCTACCTGTTGGGAGTCATCTCACCATCAATAGGAATAAATGGTAGTTTTTAAAGTCAGGTGATACATGGACGTTGAGCTGACCAGACCAGTCGACACACGTCGCAGTGGCTAGCAAACCCATAGAAGAAAGTCAATAGACTATGCAATGACTGTTATTAGAAGAAGAAAAACGAGAAAGTTAGTAAAAATTCTAATACCTAAAAATACGAGAGTTGGAAAATGCATCACCTATGAGATAAAAGTACTAAAAAAGCCAGAAACCTGCATACACTCAAACATTAAATAAAATAAATAATTCACTATATACGGGATAATATTTCGTTAAAATGTGGTGCGTTCAAAAAGTTAAAAAATCATTCAACTCCTGCATACATGTTAAGTAAAAATTAACGAGAAGTGAATCACTTGCTGAAAGAAATATTACTGAAAAGTTTGGGGAAAATTCATAAACTAGAGGGAAAATAGGTTAAAAAGTTTTCAACAAATAGTGAATTAAAAAATGTACTCAAGTAACTGAGGACTAGATTTCTATACGCAAATGCATTGTCATTTCTAGCAGGTAACGCAGCACGACATTGACACCACATGAAACGCATCTAATGAAGGACTGTGAGACACATGATGCACATTACCTAAACGATGAAGTTATGGAACTTCATTCGGTACTTCTCACACATCAATTTTTAGATACTTCTTTTATAATTATTTTCTACCGCTAGCTAGGAAGTTCTTAAGATTTCAGTCGGTGTGGACGCGGCGAGTATCCTGGCTGGAGGTTATCGTCCTGGATTGCGGGGGCCGACAGGTCACACTATCGATGAGTCTCCATTGGGCCCAATATTTCAAAAGTCTTATTCAATCACAACTGAGTAACTTATTGGGGTCAAATTGAGCAGCTTGCGCGACTCCAGTGTCTGTAACAATGACACTGGATATCGTGATGCTTCGGCCAGCACTGCGATTCGGAAGCCAGTACTTGCAGTAGCGTCCCAAGCCCAGCCCATTGCACTAGTTCTGTACAGCATCCCTAGCGGGACGCTCGTAGAGCGCTTTAGGCCCACTCTATACTAGCGTTTTCAATGCGACAGTTCTAACGTCCAGCTAACGCCTCTTAATTAATAAACTTTAAAAGAATGGAATGCAAATTTTCAGACTATAAAGGCGTTTTTACCGCTTTGGCTGTCAGCGGTGATCGGGCGTCAGGCAATGGCAACGCATGTGAAGGCGTTGCCACAGCAGTTCTGTTCACAAATGCCATCTATAGAACGCACTGAGTTTCTGCGGCATCTGAAACGCCGCGCTTTTAACGCCCCGTATAGATTACAAAAAATACAGGGAGGCGTCAGCCGTAAAAACGCAGCGTTTCAAACGCTAGTATAGAATGGGCCTTGGGACCCATCTCTTCCTTTAGTTTAACGCTGGTTGAAACCGACGAGCAGAATCTTACCAAAGGAGCTTCCTCATAGTTTTTTTTCTGCTGCATGTAGCTAATTTTTATTTTGAACGTCTTTGTTGTTTTTGGCACTATTTTTTGGGCTATGTAACTTTTTCTTATAGAGCACTCAATTTGGAAAATTTCGTGAAACTTAACTTAATAATCACTTCACAAACTTTTCCCCTGAATACTTCTCTTCTTACTTACGGTTAAAATGATGTCCTAAATTGTAAAATAGAGTAACTCCTCTTAGGCTATTGGTCTCAAAGCAAGTTTCCTTGATACCACTTAACTACTGTTTCGTAATTAACTTGTTCGAGAGCACTCTTCTTCGCCATTTTTCTCTTTATCCATTTCAACTCTTGGAAAATTTACCTAGCACGTCACTTTCGGAATTAAGTTCTTAAGGTGAGAATTTTAATTCTGTCATATAACTGGAATATTCATATCACTATTATTAATTCGATACTAACACTATTGTCACGACTACTATCAATTCGCACTTACTTTTACCACTTATTTGGTTTATGCAATATCTCCCGAGCAAACAGCTACAACATGAGTTAACAACTGGAAGTGTATGAAGTTGACTATCGTTGGATTAAGTAATTTCAATTTTTTTCTGACTATAAAGTTTTCCTCAAACGTATGATTACTTGGATCTTATTCGTTTGTCTTCAAATTTTCTTTTCTTTTGTTCATACAACACGCTTGCTGCAGCTAACCCTGGTCCAGACGCGAACGGAAATGGCAGCCAAAACTGTCACTGATCCCTAACCCGCTTTCCCAGCGGAGAGCGCTCGCGTCTTTTGAGTTTCTGCTTTTCTGGTACCATTGCCTTTGGCAAAGCTCCTAAAGCTCACCAAGCAGTTAGAGCTCGTCTTTCCCATCTGCTTCTTTCACGAAAGAACGATGAGCCTACAACTCTTATGATCTAACTTGAGCACTGTAGTGCCCCAATCAATTTTAGAATAGGTTCCTTCTGAAATTGAGCTGAATTGCCCGAACTACTAGAGTAAACTCACCTACCTAGAGTAAAAAACTTGCTAGAGTAAAACTTACTAGAGTAGTAAACTTACTAGAGTAAACTTACCTACCTACCTAGAACGAGATGTCAAGAACAAAAGATGGAACATGCCTATCTAAAACTCTCAGTTTAGTTTAGTGGCAAATACTAGTGGTGCATCAGCATTTTCTTCTATTTAGTATCGAATCTACCGAATGCAAAGTCAGTAATGGTGATAAGTAATGGTGATAAGAATAAAATGAAGGCCTACCTTATCTTAAGCTCGCGATCTGACACCATCTCAGAGTACCAATTTCCATAAATATAATAGCTCCCGTGCCTACATGAACCGGCGAAATGTTTTAATATTACGAAAGATACAATTATGTTTCACGTACTCGTTTCAGAATTAAAGTTCAGAAAATTGCTTCTGATCAAAGTAAAGTCCAGGAAATCTGTACGATGGTGTGAGGCTGACACATCATCCCTTTGGACTTTCTGACAAAATTTAACGCTCATGATCGAATATGAAAATTTATCCTCTCTTCTGAATATTAGCACACAACTGTTTAGTTGGAATCTTATTTATGAAAGACATTGAGAATTGCTTTCCATGATACTGGAAAAAATGAGCAAAACAAAACTGAACCAAGACTAAGGATACTAATGTACGCAAGCGTTCTAAAGCATCACATTGAAAATTCTGACCCAAGCGACTGCTATGAAAAATACAGTTAGGAAATGAAAAACTACAGCTTTAACTAGAACAAGCAGTAAAATAGCTTATGTCACTTCAGTTATCCAAGTTTCGTCCAAATCCAAGTCAATCGAGGAAGAGCACACACGGAGTAAATTTTCAGAGTGAACCCAGGCGCGTCTGAGACGAGTCTGCTCAGGTCACTTCAGTAATCCAAGCTTCGTTAAAATCCACATCAATCACGTATGGAAGAGCGCATACCGAGTTAATATTCATTAATATTCAAAGAGTAAATGAACTGAGGCGCGCGCGAGACAAGTCTGCCCACCAAGAGAGGAACACAACGCACCTTTACTGAGGGACCGAGAGGCTGGATCGTCGTCCTGCAGGGAGCAGGTGAGGGAGCTGATCTGGGCGGCCAGGTTGCTGATCTCCGCACACCGCCCTAAGGTGTACAACGATTTCATTTCAATTTAATTCTATTAGAAACAAATCAGCCTGCTGATTGCAATCCCCCTCGAAGTGTACAATGCTTTTACTTGAAACAAAGTACTTAGTAATCAATGACACTTCACTCTAGCAACGTCACCAAGCAAAAATCGAAGTTCAGGCAGATAAAAATGCAGAAAACAAGTCTCCACGAAGATTGCCGTCGACTACGTTATTTTTTCTCACAAGAGGGAGGCAGCAAACCTCAACCCTCGGCACTTCACAAGGCTACTTCGGGTTATGGTGAGGAACGTCAAGTCACTTAAGCAAACAAATAAAACGCAATCGTCCCCTAAAGGTCGCATGCATCTTCAGTGATCCACAAGTGGTAACAAATATTAAGATATAGGAAACAACCGGCTACGTACTGGCACACTGAATACATCAAAGGAAACATGGGCAGAAAATGGCACCAAGCAGTCATGTAAGTTAAGAAAAATTTGAAAACACGAAAACAAAAATTTCTGAACGATTAGCATAAAACGTTCACAATAAAATTAGCGAGTAAATGTGAAACAAAATTTGACAACTCAAAAGAAATACATGAACACAAGCAATTGAACCCATCCCACACAGGAGCCAAGGTAACTAAAAACGACATGTGATCACAAGAAAACGCATAGTAATCGAAAAAGATAATGAAAGCAGACGAATTGTTAAGGCAATCATTGGAGGGGCATCAATACGTACAACAAATAAACGACCACACAAGTAAAATAAAAAGCTCAATAACAACACACAGCACAATTGGATGACGACGAGTCGCACAAATGAAATTGTAAAATCAACTAAAAACATGGAATAATAAGAATGGTTCCATTTTAAAATTTACTGCCGTCATTTTTGGCACAAGCGGTCGTTTAACTTGACATTATTATATTAGTTAGTTGTAAACTCTCTGGCAATAAGAAAGGCGACTTCAAGAGAGCGAAGTTGATGGACCATTTTATTAATATACACTGTAAAAAACGGGGGAAAATTATTAACTAAGTGAGTTCCAACACCGGATACCCTGCGCACAGAAACAGCAAGTTAAGAAACAAGCGGAGGAAAAGACAAAAAAGAGACCCCGAAGCAGATATGAAAACGGAAAGAAATAAAGTGAACCCAAAAGATAGCATTCTAAACGGCCAATCTATACCTGAGGTATCTCAACACAATCTCCCTTGGAGGTGCCAGTTCCCAGAGTGCAGGGTCGACCAACCTACTTAACCGAAATGTATTGCTCATTCTATGCTCCCTGAGGGAAATGAACTTGGCAAATAAAGAAGGGTGATAAGAACGAAAAGCGTATAAGCATGCCTGTGATACGCTAGCTGAAAAAAGACACGCGCACACGTGAAATTTAGTAGCGTACGCTCACGACGCACTATACTTGGCAAGCGACAACTCAATGTTTAGCCAAAGCTGCAGAAGTGCGCACAAACATGAATGGCTCTCTGAATACAGAAAAACTGTGTAGTAGTGCAAATTAGATTTACGGCATAATTACAAAAAACTACAAGCAATAAGACGCTACAGAAAAATAAATATAAAAACAAGGTCGCTTTGCAACAGCGTAGTGAAAATGCTGCACTAGGTTGGATGTGAGGCAAAGCTGAAACCAGAACAAATGCAAAAAAAAAACATACTTTATGAGCTAGAGGAAGCGTGATGCATAGAGGAACAATAGTGCACAAGCTAACTCGGCGGAGGCAGCTGCAGCGAAAACGCTGATGAGTTACGACGTACAAAAACTCCAACATAACTACATTAAAGTGACGTTTGTTGCACAACACACCGCATCAGTGCACTAGGCGGGTCCAGCACGGACGCGCTGAGGGCTACAAAGCGACAACCAACACATGCTACACACTGGTAATGCAGAGCCTTATATTAGCTTTTTTCTGGGCAAAACTTTCAACTTCGGCATTTTTGCAGGGAAATTTTACCATAACACGTTAGCTGCCGCTTGTGGGTCAAGCAGTCTCTAGTTGCGTGCCGCTCACGCACATGCGCGGCATTTATTTCTTCGCATTCAATGACGTGGAATTTTTTCGGAAGGCACAATCTATTCAATATTCATTATTTTCAAATTGATCTCCAAAATTAATTCTAATTTGAGTTGAATATTGAACTTCAGTTTAACCAGCAGCAGTTAACGTAATAAAGTACGCTTTTGCAACCGTGCAAGGTTGCCAGATGCTGAGGTACCGGTTTACACTAGCAAAAAGGCCGAGCAGCACAACTTTACCCAGAAACAAAGCCTACGGTGGCAGCAGTGCAGCAGCCACAAGACGGACCAAGCGCAGTACCTGGCGGGGGCTGGTGCGACAGGGCAGAGGCGTTTAGGCGCGACTTGCGGCGCAAGGTGCTCACGCGACTGCAGGGCTCGCTACCGCTACCTGCGGTGAAAATTTATTCCAGAGCAGCGACACGCGACACTCGTGTCACCATTGTAGATATCACGAAATTGGAGCATGAGCGTTGGTTCTTGTCCAGTTCTACACAGAAGTCAATTCTTCCAAGGCATTTGAGACTGATGAACTTTGGCTTCGCTCCACTAAATTTCAAATGCCTCAGTTTTTCAAGTTAAGGACATTTCAAATGCATCACTCTCTTTATTACGGGGAGATGTACCATATCTTTCCTTGTTATTTAAAAATGAGCTCCCCTAAATTAAAGCGTAGAATTCACAATTTTTTAATCAATCCGATGTCAGAAAGCAGTAGCAAGCAGCACAATAGCTAACCTGAACTGGCTATTTTGAACACGTGATCAGCATTTCTGCTTGGTGAAGCACTATAGAAATCACCACAGCGTATGGCTTTCTGCACACGCGTGCTACAAAGATAAAAATGTAAATGAGTGTAATATTTCTGTATTGTGATAATTCAATACTTGTTGTATGAACTAAGAGGTAACCATGAAGAAAGTGGTAGGCACTGGTAAAAGAAAGAGGAAGAATCTCAATGCTAGAAAAAAGAGAAATAAGGATACAGAAGAGACGAGGACACTCTTGCAGGAAACCGGTTCCACGACATGCCGGCTTCGTCCACGAGAAAGAACGAGATGTCAAGAATAAAAGATGGAACATGCCTATCTAAAACTCTCAGTTTAGTTTAGTGGCAAATACTAGTGGTGCATCAGCATTTTCTTCCATTTCGTATCGAATCTACCGAATGCAAAGTCAGTTACACTGCTGAGAATCAAGCAATTATGCTCGTCAATTCACAGCTCGCTACGCGAGAAAAGAAAACATAACTCATTGTGACGATAAGATGAAGAAAATTAAAGAATAAAAGAAGAAGACACTGATGGAGGAGTTCGGTTTCTAGGTACGCATGCGAGAGACAAAAATGTGAAGAAAAAATGAAGGTTACCGAACTATTAATCTACTTCTGCTACAAGTCTTGCTGATTCTGCGGTGGGTAGCGTGTGCAGCCACTGAGGATCGCTACTTCCCAAAAGGTGCACTGACGAGGACAGACGCTACCAATATAACTCCCCAGATGTAGCTTAGGTATCTACAGCGCGTTAAACCCACACACGACTTCTAAAAGATTAGTGTTGCTCATAGTTTGGTGTGCAGCTTGGGTTCGATGCAACAGGAGTTAACGAAATGTTAGCGTGGAAAATTAGATTCCGTTTGCGTCTACGATATCACAATGGGGAACAGGCAAGAAGAACCGGATATATGCCAGTGAAAAGTAAACTGAAGAAGAAGAAGAAATAACACATCCTTAACGCTAACACAGCAACAGACGCTCCGTTACACAGCCAGTATACACAACCAGTAGACAGAGCAGCTGGCAATCACACTTACCCAACTAACACTTCCATCGGGAAAACATGCTATTTCAATTCCTCACAGTTAACGCAAATATCTTGGATTCGGATCTTCATGGCACTAGTTCTCAGAACTGGAAACTAACCCTGATATACCAAATTAGCTAGCGAGTACATTCACATTAATGAGTTGAAATCCTTGGATAATTATAATTCAAGCCGCGTACTAAAATCACTGAGTCTTGTACCCGAGTAGGCCGGTCTCTCAACAATCTGTCACTTTAAGAGATTTGTTAATAAAACACGTCGTAAATATCCGCCCCGATAATGAACACAAAAAGATATAATTATCAACATGTCTCGATCTGAATGAAGACTACCAAGCTTTCTCTATCACAAATGTGAAACTGCACCGCAAAACAAACGCAACGCTAAACATGGTATTTTTGTCAAACCGACTTCAACCAATATGAACCAAGAAAAGATAATCTTAAATGAAAATCGACTAACTACTGGTCAAATCTCTTAAAACTCACGATGTTAGCAACCATCCAAAGATTCCTCAAGTGAAAACTCACGGAGTTCGCTAAACTTGTACGGCAATATCTAAAAGCCTAACAGGCTTCACTAGTAAACATAGATTTGTGGGGCACATTTGTGGGGCATAGTAAACATAGATTTGTGTCTTAACACGATAATGATCTAATTTTTCCTAAAGTTGAGTTATTAGGAATATTAACACATCGCGCATCAAGAACCTATCTTCTAACAGCAACGGTGGTTAAGTGATTTTATTTTTATAGAATTTTTACATATCATTGAAGCAACTGTCGACTGAGGACACTTTTGATTTGCTTCCGTCGTAGAGTTTACGTAGGTTTAGCTCCGCTTGACTGCTGAGTTCCATAAGAATAGCGGATATACATCACTAAAAACTTCAATTAAGTGGTAGATAAATTGAAATAAGCTTCAAAAACTTAGCTCCGACGCCTCTCACCTATCAGAAAAGCTAGAGCTCAAAATGAACTGCATAAAAAGAAAAACTTAGAGAACTACGTCGACATTCGAGATGTGATACGTTATAGGTTAGATCGACCTATCAAGCGCAAAAAATTTAAAGACATGGATTGACAACAAAGTGAGCTGAACTGTAAGTTTTAACCCACAATAAAATAGATGACCGAAAAACAACTCCCTCTTCCAGATTCTAGCACATAAACCTCGCCTTCTCATCAGTCCTATGTAACAAAGCAGCACTGAAGTTATTATCTACACAGAAACGAGTTACCGCCACCAACCATAGTGGTCCGAAAATCACAAATAGCAACAACGCTTAAGGCAATAACATTAACAAAAAACTCAAAGTTGTAAATTTCTTACTAATACAAGTAAAATATATTTAAAAATACGTAAGACAGATACACTAAATGTTCCCCGCATATTGAAGGTCTACGACGAAACAGACGAAACTGGGCATACATCCTAAAAAGTTAATAAGGCCATTTACTTATGTACATACAGCTTATTAGGAATCCATCACTTAGAAAAGACGCAAGCAACAATCTAGATTCAAAACAAAGCGTGCACCCCAAGATAGCGTTAGATATACGTGCTGCTGTATAGTACGAGCACATCTCTACGAGAAGAGTTGCACAGCAGCGCAACACCATCACCACAACCACTCAACACCGAGCGCCCGCCCACGCACTATGCCAGCAACCAACCTTCTTCGTCATCCTCCTCGAGGTCGTCGAGAGGGGCGATGTCGTTGGGTGCGCTCATGCTCATCAGGGAGGCCAGGGACTGCATGTCTTCGTCTCTGTGCAAGGGGAAATCTTCAATGCAAATTACACGCAAGAACTTATTTCTTATCAACTTAATATTTCAACGCATATTTGGCATTATTTGCGTCACTTCGAACACGTGTTTTTCAGATAGTTTGACCCTTCTTACGACAAGTTGAAGCACTGTGTTCAGAATAAACTTTTAAATTGTTCTCTGTAGGCTAGTGAGTTTGCGGAGTCCTATGTAAGTGAACATTTCTTAGAATTGCCCACTTTCAAAAAGCGTCTACACTAAGATATCCTTCTACACAAAGAAAATGTAATAATTGTACGGAAAGATCTTTTAATTCCGAACCGAGACGTTGAGAATCTTCTTATACACTATACGAATAGACACCCGATGTGAAAGCCACCTTCAAGAGAGAGGTCAAAAAGACAAGGAGATACAGAAAAACAAGCTATGTTTGAGAAAAAAAAACACTATGACGGAACAGACACCCGCGTTGCCTCGTCCTCCCTTAAAGGAGGGGAGAAAACCAAAGCGATACAGAAGGAGAAGGCAAACGTGAGACAGGCACAGCAGGCTCGGCACAACTGCCACTCACGTTGCCTTGCCCTCCCTGAGGAAGAGGCAAGAGAGGGTGAGCTCGAGACTGGCGGAGACGAGCTTCCTACTGAGTGGCCTGAGGGAGACCCTGAGGTCGTGCTGGCAGATGCCGGCGTACTGGGTCATGTTGAGCTGAGCCGTGGCGACTTGACGCCGCTTGCCGTTCGGTGACACCTGCAATGTTGAGCGCAGTCAGTGCATGCCATAATCCATTAGCTTGCATGCCTCATTCAAGGCAGTATTGGAGTGCTGTGACCAATTCAAGTATGTACTTCATGCAATAACGCACTCGTGTGATGCAACCTAGTTTCTGCTTAAATGTGACGAGATCGGATGTTAATTTAAGCATTCCTAAACACAACAAAGATGTTCCAAAGAGAAGAAGGACGAAAGCGCCATTTAGTATGAAATTAAGGGAACAGGGTATCTATCCACAAGGTGTGTTCCCACACGAGGCCACCTACGCATAGAAACATTAAGTTGAGAAAAAAAGCTTATGAAACATGACAATTGGAGAAGAAAGTAGCAAGTGATGAAAAGTAGGACAGCAGGGAGCCGAAAAAGCTGGTTCGCAACTAATCAAAACCCCTATTTTATTTGAATAAAAGGAAGGCATACCTAACATTCACCTCGGGACCTAACATCTACCTCCTGGAACCACCAATTTCGATGGATGCCACAGTTGTTCTACTCTAAGGGGATCTAAGTATAATTTGGACGAGGACATCGTGTTTCCAATTCAATTGGTATCACCAAATGAAATTGATAAATGTAATACGTACAAGGACATACATACATTCTGCTGGTGACATCAGCAGAAATGATTACTTGAATGGAACATCTAAAAGGCAAAACGAATATACAACACTGATTCGGTGTCCTCTTTTATCAACGGCTCTTTCCTCGCACGCTGCCATAAAAGGCTATCAGCGCTCCTCATGCGTTAAGCGATCGCCAAGAGAAAATTGGCGAACAAGTTCAAGAGATTACTACACAGAATCAGAAAACCAGTTTGGGAAATAACCAATAGGAAAAGAGGACGAAATTGGCACGACTAACATCCTCAATGACGAAGGTCCACTCCTTGTCCTCATATCTGTTGGTGCGGTTGTCCCTGAAGAGCGTGACGGTGATGACGGTGTTGGCGGGGACGGTCCACACACACACGCCCTCCAGCGGCTCCCGCATGCCGGGCTCCCACCCCGGCACCGGCGTCACCACTCGGCGGTTCCGCCGCTGCCACACCACCTCCAGCTTCTGCGGCTGCCTGCAATTATGACCTCTTTTTCATGGGGAGCACTGCCGTAGTCTACGATTATATAAACTCTCTGTTTCAAGGAGCGTACAGCGGTAGTCTGTGATAATAACCTCTGCCTTACGAAGAATCAAGAATAAGCAGCAATAAATATAATTAGCGTTGCTTCATGGACAGCACGGCGGTAGTCCGCGATAATTTTCGTAGTTTCAGGAAAAACATTCACAGTTGCCAGCAATTATTATCGACAAGAGAACAATAGGAGATTAACTCAAGAAAATTTCGCTAACAACGGTAAGCTTCACCTCCTGTTAGTGTGTCGTAAATTGTTGGGTGCCTTCTTTCTCTCTCTGACTTCGGATGCGACATGAATTCAAGAATTCAAACTTACGGTAATTTTCTAAAATTAGCTTAAAATACAACTTACATATACACAACAAAATTATTTTTGCTAGTGTAATTCAAGTTATTCTTCATTATCCGTACAAGAGCTCATAACCAAAATCGGTTTCGAAAACTTTCTTCGACAAGCGGTATGGAAAATACAAATTTTGTTCAGTAAACACATGTGGCCAATTCACACTGCAGTTCAAAAAAACACACTGCAGAAAACCTCACTTGGCCAATTCACAAACCAGAAGCAACCCACACAACGCAGGAGGCCTTAACTCACAAATTCGCACAACTCACCATTTGGGAGTGAGGTGGAGCGCGAGCTCGTGGAAGGAGGCTGTGAACTGGAATTTGGCGGCCTTCTTATTGATGCGCTGGAACCTCTTCCATACCGAGCTCATGCTGGTCGCCCCTCACTGAGGAAGCAACAAAAGGCAAGTTACGCATTGTCACATTCTTATTACGCTGCATTGGTGTTAAATTCGAGCATTCAGAGTCCACCACAATGATAAGTTATGCCATTCGGCAAAATTATACTACAGAGATAGATTTTATAATTTGACGCATTCGAGCAATAATGTCAAGCTAAATGAAAATAAATTTGCATAGCACAACAAAGCAATTTTTTGGGTCGATTTCGGACACAGGTCGCCTGCGAAGCAAACGACTGGGGCGACATGGTGGGATGGCAGCAACGTCAGGTGGTGCATGGACGAGCGCTCACGTTGAACCTCATACTTGTAACACCAAAACTATACTGTAGGCGTAACAATATCTCATGAAGCGCATTATTTAGTCCAGAGAGATTGTCAACGTTGATGACGATCCCTTGATGCGTTGTTCGAATGTTTGTTTGATGTTTGATCGTTGAATGTTTCAACGATCAGTTACTTTTTCTACGAAAACTGAACGAAGGACATGTCTACGTCTTCAGGATGAATCGATATAAATTCATGTTTGAAATGTTTTAAAAGATATGAAGGAAAACTATTGAACTTATATTTTAAGAGGTACATTAAAGATTAAGAACAATTGGCTAGCTTCAGAGAAAAAGTTCTTCTACCGCCGGATTTTCAAAATCGTAGGTTCGACTGCTTACGAAAATTAGTATCTGTAGGCCGAAACGCTTCTTGACTATTTTTGATCTATTTCTTCAACAATAACAACAGCTGAAAGGATCAAGAATTACAAGACTGTCAAAGCAGACTCAAGTATAAACAATCTACTTTCCGTGAGCTAATTAAGGATGAGGACTTCGTCCAGCAATAACCAAACAGAACACTGACAGCACACAGGCACACAGCGCGCCACTGTAGACAGGGGAGTTGATGCAGCGTTGGTACGAGAGCCTTACCCCAACATTTGTCGAGCGTTATTTTGGTGGGGTATATTTGCTAAAAAATCCAAGGCAATTCCTTAAAAAGTTTCTAATAAAAATCAAAGTATTTTATTTCAACTATTTCAAAATCTACTGGGGTTTGAGTTAGATGTGAAAATTTCATTTCAAGCCATAGTTAAGAATGGGACCTGAAGTCGTGTAACATGCCAACAGCAGAGGATACTCCTGAGACAAGCCTGGTCATTAGGCGGCGGCGAGCTCGTACTGACTTGAACAGCTCCTCAGTTGTCCATTCTCGCATGCCACACCAGCCTACCTCAAAGCAGCTTCATTTCTTCGTTTAAGTATAGCCACGCAATAAGGCACATTTACAAGTCGTGAAATTGATCACTCAACGTGGTGCCAACAAATACAAAATTAGCCATCCATATAATTCTATGCACATTCATGATAAGTATGCAGAGGAAAACTGGATAAGATCTGATGTAATTATAGTATTTTTCTCTATTTGATAAGATTATGACGTAAAAATCGTACAAAAATGAATACACCATTATCAATTAGCATTTTATAACATAGCCAGTATTCGTTTGTTCAGTAATTAGGCAATTTGTGTAGTTATCAGTCAAGGCTTTGCAGATTATAACATGTTTTTCATTTGATTCTTCATTACCAATTTTCCTGCGGCTCATGAGTGTTTCCTGTACCTCTCAATTGAGTTTAAATTTTCAAAAACTTCAGCAATTTTCAACCGAATTCAAGTTCAGGAACAGACTTAACCTTTCCAGTATAATGGCCTGGATTTCCAGCTGCCATTTTTTTGAAAAAATTTTACTTTTGCACACATGAAGTTTGCACTTAACCACAATGAAAACCTAGCAGTGCGAGAGTATTATGTGGAACGAATAATGCATGGTAAGCAAAAAATTTACAGCTGATAAAAATGTACTCGAGGACAGGCTACGAAAAAAATGTCGTATTAACTGTTTAAGTAATTTTGTAATGTCATATTCAAAAGTTTCTCAGCCCGGATAATTGTCGACTTTTACATGCATACATATATATTAAAATTCAATTTGTATCAGGCCTTCTTCTGAACTGCACCGCTCATGTATTTAGTAATTACGCACTCATACGGAATTATTTTGCGGAAGACAAATATATTGCTTCGCAGGAAGAACGGTAACCGAACAATTTCATCATATACAATTCTTAGCACACATTTACTACATTTGGATCCGCAGGCTCAACTGGTTATCAGCAAGCGAAGCTCGAGTGTACATTCATCTAACTCCCGGAACGAATGATGCACGGTCTTACTTAATATTTCCAAACATCATTTACAGAATCCTGTCCATTAACTTCATTTACAGCATTAAATTTGATAACTGCGCGCAAAAGGCTTTGATGGCTTTCCTTTGATGTCACGCTCAACAGTTTCTTTGATGGCAAAGCTCTTAATGCTATAGGATCATCGTGGGGAAATAGGCGGTCAAAAATAGTTAAGCGATCAACCTTATAACGATTTTGCTGCGTAGCTTCCCAAAGCAGCGAACCCTCTCATTTGCACATGCCCCCCAATTTAGTGTTGAGTGCTAGAAGGCGAAATGAAATGACTGTGCTGCTCAGACAGTGTCGCAGACGAATTAAATGAATTAAACAGAGACGAATTAAATGCACAACCAATTTGAAGGGTTTAGAAGATTTCGAGAAAAAGTAGTATCCAAAATTTCTCGCGAATGCATGAAAGTACGAGAACTATAGCCGATACGAAAAGACCGATACCTGATTCAGAAAAACAATCACGTCCTCACACAACAACACACACACTAGGCCTTCATTCACAAGAAATGACGCGCAATCAACAATTTTTTTTCTCAAGCAACTCCAATCGCAAGGACGGGGAAAAAAGCGTACGTTCATGAACAAAATGCAGTGTAAAACTGGTCACAACTCTCATTTTTTCTTTTCGTCAGTAAAAGCTACAGCTGAGAGAAGAGGGAGAGGAAGCCACAACCCGCTTTTTCCGCTGCAATCTGCGCCAGAGAGCACTAATGAGAAGTAAACACTGCTAAGTTGGGGCGCAAGCGTAGCTGCCTAAATGGCGCCTTTAGGTTTGCTTTTTAGCGGCTCTCAAGAAATATAATCAGAAACACTTATGGGCGGGCTAACGCGTCAGGAACAACCACACTGGTAGGGTGCCGAGGACGAACTGCGCTTATACAGGGATATAAAGAATTTCAATATTATGACCCTATGAGCAGTAATTCTTTATCCACATTTCATGGAATCAGGTCAAGTAAGTATTGTCTATTCGTTTACACGGTGTGCGCTGTCAGATTTGACACGATACACATATTTTTAAAATTTGAGAACACAAGGGGTGGCGCAAGAAGAAAGCACGTGTTTGGTAGTTCTTTTTGCGCCACCCTAGCTGGCCGTCTTATTTAGAGAGGCTTAAACTAACTCATTACCTAATCTCTGTGCTTTTAAAACTCTGCACTGTAGGCTATTCTGTTGCTTACCTGAACTCAAGAATTGCATTAATTACCTTTGGCATCTAGGAATTTGGTTTACCGCATGAGTGATTGTAAAGGATGGCACAAAAAGAACGGTCAAATCCACGTGTACTTTTTTCGCCACCCTTTATAAAGATTTCAAAGAAACCAATATATTTGTGTTTATTCAAATGAATTGCAAACGAGAATGCCATTCGTCAAATAAATAGAAACATCATTTAGTAGGTTTCGAATGATTTCCAAACAGCGAAATACACTTCACGAAATACGAAACTGTGTGATCAAGGGACTAATGAGAAACAGTGAAGAGAAGTTCGTGAGGCAGAGAAACCGCTGTACTTACTAACACGCTGGTGATGGAGATGGGAGAGAGAGGGGGCAGACTCAAGTTTTCGAGCACGGTATACCGTAGTTTAGAGTGAGATGTAAAGGAAACATCTAATGAGCATTAAAAACTAGTTGACACAACGATAACATGAAAAGATTACAGGCGCATCTTGAATATTATCTGACGGTTTGAATAATTCCATGATTGTAGTAATTGAATTTATTATCCATGCGTGATGAAAATATAATTTTCTAATGTATGAACTGGCTAGTCATTATCTTTCGTCGTAATTGGCTTAACCAAATGTGTAATTCAGTTAAATTAGATTACAAGTTATAGTTTGAGCCTCCCTTACCACAGAAAAGGTATCAAAAGATTGGTAGGATGAAGCCATCATTTAGTGTGGAGGTAAGGGGACGGGCCTGTGCACACGGTATGTTCCCACATAAGATCTAAAGCTCATAAAAATAGCCACTTGTAAAGGAAAGTTAGGAAATAAGATAAAAATTGAAGGAAATGATAGGTGCAACACAACAACAGTGAACCGAGGAAAGATGGTCCGGAAAAAAAATAATAATCCTATTTTATTTCAACAAAAGGAAGGTTTACCTAGTGTTCAGCTCGGGACCTCACATCTTCTTCGTGAAAGTGCTTACTCCGGTAGATAAAAAAGGTGTATTCCCCTGAAAGGTTTTAGAAGTGTGTCAAATGTTGCACGAGAGGCGTATTATTTTGTTACTACCAAAGGAAGCTACTTGTTCATTGCATGCATCAAATCGGGAACAACATGACATTTATTTTTAAGATGATCTGTTAATGATAGCAAGATATTCCCACCGCTAGGCACTTGAGTGATAGTTATTCGTCAGTATTAATTTCACACACGGTGACGCGTAATAATCATAGTTCTTTTGTTTTTTCCCCACGCTGTAAGCCAAATTTCACGGTTATTTTATTGTTTATTTTTCCTAATATCGGTAGGAGAATGGAGAGAGAAAAAAGTTGATAAGGCAATGCATATTTACTAAAATTCTACTCATATATATCATGTTGGGAAAGAGTGCTTTCTGCTCCTGCAAATAAATGATGGTTCAAAAAAGAAAATGACGCAGGTTGTGCAAGGAACCGTCAACTTCCAGCAGTAGTGTTACTCGCCAACAGCCGGGTGTGCAGCGCCTATGCGTCAATAATAAAATGCAGGAAGTGAATCGCTGGGATTGATTACAAGTTAGTTCGAGCCTTCCTTACCACAACAAATATGTTCAAAGAGAGGAAGGATGAAGTTATCATTCAGTATAGAGTTAAGGGAGCGCAGAATCTATGTAAAAGGTGTGTTTCAGCACGGGATCCTCTGCATGCGCATGGAAATAGTAAGTTGAGAAGGAAAATAAGTAAACGAGATAAAAGTTCAGGAAGAAAGTCAGAGGTGCTGAAAAACAGGACAGCAGCGAACCGTTGCCAGTTTTTGGCAGCAGTGGACCGTTGCCAGTTTCTTAGATTGTTTGTGGCAGTAACCTGACCACTTCATTGCCTTCATCAATAACTCGCCAATCCTATGATCCTTGTCTGCCAGCATATAAAAACAGAAAAATTTCATCGACAAACGTGCATTCATTGAGGTGCCACAACACAAGCCTTGGGGGCCGTCGAGACACCAGATCTAGTACACAAAACAATCTTCGAGATGCTGCGTTACACAGCACGAGACAATCTTCGAGATGCTGCGTTACACAGCACGAGACACAATCTTCGAGATGCTGCGTTACACAGCACGAGACACAATCTTCGAGATGCTGCGTTACACAGCACGAGACACAATCTTCGAGATGCTGCGTTAAGCAGCACGAGACACAACCTTCGAGATGCTGCGTTACACAGCACGAGACAATCTTTGAGATGCTGCGTTACACAGCACGAGACGCAATCTTCGAGATGCTGCGTTACACAGCACGAGACGCAATCTTCGAGATGCTGCGTTACACAGCACGAGACACAATCTTCGAGATGCTGCGTTACACAGCACGAGACACAATCTTTGAGATGCTGCGTTACACAGCACGAGACAATCTTCGAGATGCTACGTTACACAGCACGAGACACAATCTTCGAGATGCTGCGTTACACAGCACGAGACGCAATCTTCGAGATGCTGCGTTACACAGCACGAGACACAATCTTCGAGATGCTGCGTTACACAGCACGAGACACAATCGAGATGCTGCGTTACACAGCACGAGACACAATCTTTGAGATGCTGCGTTACACAGCACGAGACAATCTTCGAGATGCTGCGTTACACAGCACGAGACACAATCTTCGAGATGCTGCGTTACACAGCACGAGACACAATCTTCGAGATGCTGCGTTACACAGCACGAGACACAATCTTCGAGATGCTGCGTTAAGCAGCACGAGACACAATCTTCGAGATGCTGCGTTACACAGCACGAGACACAATCTTCGAGATGCTGCGTTACACAGCACGAGACACAATCTTCGAGATGCTGCGTTACACAGCACGAGACGCAATCTTCGAGATGCTGCGTTACACAGCACGAGACACAATCTTCGAGATGCTGCGTTACACAGCACGAGACACAATCTTCGAGATGCTGCGTTAAGCAGCACGAGACACAATCTTCGATATGCTGCGTTACACAGCACGAGACACAATCTTCGAGATGCTGCGTTAAGCAGCACGAGACACAATCTTCGAGATGCTGCGTTAAGCAGCACGAGACACAATCTTCGAGATGCTGCGTTACACAGCACGAGACACAATCTTCGAGATGCTGCGGTAAGCAGCACGAGACACAATCTTCGAGATGCTACGTTACACAGCACGAGACACAATCTTCGAGATGCTACGTTACACAGCACGAGACACAATCTTCGAGATGCTGTGTTACACAGCACGAGACACAATCTTCGAGATGCTGCGTTAAGCAGCACGAGACACAATCTTCGAGATGCTGCGTTACACAGCACGAGACACAATCTTCGAGATGCTGCGTTACACAGCACGAGACACAATCTTCGAGATGCTGCGTTAAGCAGCACGAGACACAATCTTCGAGATGCTGCGTTACACAGCACGAGACACAATCTTCGAGATGCTGCGTTAAGCAGCACGAGACACAATCTTCGAGATGCTTCGTTAAGCAGCACGAGACACAATCTTCGAGATGCTGCGTTACACAGCACGAGACACAATTTTCGAGATGCTGCGTTAAGCAGCACGAGACACAATCTTCGAGATGCTACGTTACACAGCACGAGACACAATCTTCGAGATGCTGCGTTACACAGCACGAGACACAATCTTCGAGATGCTACGTTACACAGCACGAGACACAATCTTCGAGATGCTGCGTTACACAGCACGAGATGCAATCTTCGAGATGCTACGTTACACAGCACGAGACACAATCTTCGAGATGCTGCGTTACACAGCACGAGACGCAATCTTCGAGATGCTGCGTTACACAGCACGAGATGCAATCTTCGAGATGCTACGTTACACAGCACGAGACACAATCTTCGAGATGCTGCGTTACACAGCACGAGACGCAATCTTCGAGATGCTGCGTTACACAGCATCCATGTTACGGGATCCGCCGAGATTGAACACAATAAATTTCGCTGCAGCAGGAACTCCTCGCGTGGTCATGGTTATGCAAACTAGCAAAATCAACAAAGAAGACTGCGTTAGCAGTGAGATGTGCTAAATTTGAGTTTTGGTCACAGCGAAAAAATGTCATCTTGGTAACATGAATTTAGGCAATAAGAAGTGAATGATTTGTTAAGCCAAGTGAATTAAATTAGGCAGCGACAGTGAATTGAAAATCTAGCAAGAAAACGGGTGAGGCATGCTTTGACAAAAAAATTGTATAGTCTCAGTTATTGGGTCCATGATTCGGTTAGTGCTTTCAATTCCTTGTTGCTTCTTACTTTGTCATTTGTTTTGCGTTACGATTTGATTGGGATGGGCAGTGCCCGAATTTTACCTATTAAAACATGTTCTTTTATTTTCTTTCTGTTCGCCTATTATTTCTATGCTAATTTCTTAGTTGGCATTCGAGGCCACCACCATGTCATGTATTCAAGTGTATCTTTTTAAGTATAATAATACAACCTTCAATGCTAGTCATTACTGTCCTCATGTTGATCAGAAGTTGCACCAGAGATGCATCTTTCTATATCTCATTTTCTGCCACTATGCTAAATCACTTTTCCTACTTTCTATTTCATCTCAGTTCTGAAGATTAAAACTCCTCTTCGTCACCTGGTTCTTTAAACAAAACAGTAAGGAGAGTAAGTGCGCTGTGACACTTTGAAAATATCCATACCCAGAGTTGATCCATGCAAAAGATTCGCATCTGCGACGTGTGAAAAACTAAAATAGCGTAAAAAAGACTTTTGGGTGGGTAGTAAACATACGTGTACTCTTACCTTATTAAATGAGATTATTTTCTATCTTGAATTCATTTATTTCTATTTGATAGCCTTTTTACTAGGGAAAAGGAAGGGCAAAGGTAAGAAACAATGCACAAGTAAAAAAAAATACGAGAACAGCTCGTACCTAAGAGCTCAAGAAGCTGTCGTTTAACGCCTGACGTTTTCAGTGCGACCACTCGCGGAAATTCAAGACGCATTGTTGTAATGAACACAGAGATAAGATTAAGATTATAAGACTTACAGTTAGTTTAAGCCTCCATAACCGCTGCAAAAATAGAGCGTATCGAAGAGAGGAAGGAGGAAGGCACCATCTAGTATGGAGATAAGAAAATGAGGAATCTATGCTGAAATAGAAACAGTAAGATGAGAAAGAAGTTCATGAAATAAGATAAAAGTTGAAGAAGAAAGTTAGAGCTGCTGAAAAGCAGGACAGTAGTGAACCGAAAAAAGGTGGCCCTTAACATAACAAAAAACATTTTATTTCAACAAAAAGAAGGCCTACCTAATTCTCAGCTCGGGCCCTCACATTTTTCCCCTGTGAGCGCTAATTCCCATAGATACAATAGTTGTATCCCCCTGAGGGGAAACCCAGAGATAACTCACTTGAAAATCTTATAGGTCATCTTCACATATACGCAGATAAACAGATCAGTTCAGATTCTATAACAATACATCACAGTCACCTAAGTTATTCTGAAAAGCATGTCTCCTCTCATTAAATGAGACACGTCACGTGTCTGAGATGCACCTGACGTGTACAGAGCCTCACAATTGCGTGTTCTGCTTGAGAGCAACCTTCACAATGAACTTGGACAACGACGCCATTCAAGTGGACTCACAAGGGGCGCCAACATTTATCGGCCAGCGGACCTCAGCTCTACGTATACGGCACCACGGCCAATTTCAGTTCACGAAGAACAAATTGTTGCACTTTTCTGTTTTTAAAACGGTAGCGATGATACCGGTGATCGCAAGCAAATATCTTAAGGGGCCCATATACACGTTCAAAAAAAGCGTCAAAATTTTGCATCAAAATATTGATATCAAAATTTTGATGCAAAATTTGACTGTGTGTGGGACGTTTTGATGTCAAAAAATATTTGAATCAAAACTTTGATGGATCAAATCCGTTTGATATTTTTTGACGAGTCGTCAAATTTTTGATGCGTGTGTGGGCTTTTGTCAAAATTTTGATCAAAATTTTTAGTCCGCAGGTGACTGCCGAGGAGACAGAATCGCCATGTCTGGGAAGGAGGAGACCGAAAATAAATTTTTGATTGAAGTTTCAGGCGTGTATCGAACCTTGTCAGCCTTGTGGAGAATTAAGTCGGAGGATTATAGCAATCGAGCCAAGCAAGCCGAGGCCTATGGCGCATCCATCCGAAGGAAGTTACAGAAGTTCTCTGGTTCATTAAAACGTAAATCTTGGATGAAGTTTACGTGTCTGTAGGTTTCGAGTTTTAAATACCAGTCTCTTTACCATTTCCGACATTTAGCAGGAGGTTTATCAGAATCCAATGCTAACACTATTGCTATGGCCACTGATGCATCCATGTCGAAGATTTTGACGATACTGAATTTTGATGGAAAAACGCCTAAACGTGTGTGGGCAATTAAGCATCAAAATTTTGTATCAAAATTACGCGTCAAAATTTTGATGCAAAATTTTGACGCTTTTTTAGAACGTGTATGGGCCCCTTTATGTGGGTGACTCCCTCAAAATTTATGCGTGAACAAAGGAGGCTTTTGCATATAAGGAAGCAACACACTGCAAAGTGCATGAGATCCTACAAGCTCGTATTTAAATGCTGCTATCACAGAGATAGCATTACTACTTTTTTTGCAAATGAATATTGAAGTAAATAATAAGTTACTTCAATCCGCCTTCTCTGCATGACACGAGTTCCAGAAAGAGATTAGACTGATCAAGTTTCATTCTCATTAACTACAAGAAATGTGATTGTAATAGAGCGCAGAGCAGGGACCGTTTAAAATGGACTGAAAGCGGATAATTTACGCACAAGATGTGTTCCCACAAAGGATATCCTAGGCATAGAAACGGTGAGGTGGGAATGAAGGGACAAAATTAAAGACAGAGGAGATAGCGAAGATGGCATGAAAATTTGAAAGAGCAAAATAGGCGTGAAAAAAGAAGTCCTGAAGCCTACCTGTAGCTCAGATAACCATAACATCACCCGGGGGCAACAATCCACATTGCATAAGATAGACAAACTTAACTAACCAAAACCTATTGCTTATCTAATGCCTCATGGTACGAGAAAAACTTAACAGGTGCTGAAAAATGAAAACAGTGAATTTGAGAAAGATGATCTGTCACGAAACCAAAAACCTACTAAATTTCCACAAGAGAGAGGCCTACTCACCCTTCACATCTTTTCCTTTCCCCCAGGGATCGCAAATTCCTGTAGATACAATAATTGGTTGAATCAATATATTCAATGAAATGTAAAGACCTAATTACAGTTCCGAAGTGAAAACTATAAGTTTCCAATTGGCATCAACGTTGTCGAGGCCAAACTATTCCAAGAAGGTAAAAGAACAGCATTTTTAAAACATCGCTGACCTCGTCACAACACACACCCCCAAAAAACTCGGAGAAGTCAAACACACTTCAGAAGCGGCATCCCTCAAAACTGCACACATAAGATTATTAGATTATTAGTTATTTCAAGCCTCCCTATCCTCAACAAATGAGATCCAAAGAGAGTAAGGAAGAAGGCACCATTTAGTATGGAGTAAAGGGAACGCGGAATCTATGCAGAAAGGGCATAGAAACAGTAAGATGAGAAAGAAGTTCATGAAACAATATCAAAGCTGAAGAAGAAAGTCGTAGGTGCCGAAAAAACAGGACAGCAGTGAACCGAAAAAAGATGGTCAGTAACAAAACAAAAACCTATGTTATTTTAACAAAAAGAAAGCCTACCTAACCTTTAGCTCGGGCCCTCACATTGTTCCCCTGGGAGCGCTAATTCCTATAGATACAATAGCTGTATCCCCCTGAGGGGGCTGCACACAAAAATGATGAAGCATAAACTAAAGAAAACAAACGGCGAACAAAGCGCACGCGCTCAGGTCTGTTATGTCTCCCTTGCATGACACGCGCACAGTCGTGATCGGGGTTAACAGAATGGCCTTTTTCTGCAAAAAAAAAATTCTATTTAATTCATGATGAATTTGGCCATGAAAAGCACTCAGAATCCTGGCGAGTTGCCATTTGTAGCACACTCTTTATGGCCAATCTTCAATTGAGAAGGGCAAACTTTAATATTTTGGCCAATCGGGCAACCGTGGTGGCGACGGCACAACTCGTGCCGCGAGAGGCAGTCGCGCTGCCAAGACCGCGGCTGTCAAGCGAGCACCACGAGCTTGGCATGCATTCTAGAGACGCTCATGGGGCACAAACGTCACATGTCGTCTTCTGCGAGGTATAAATAATTAAATATAGAAGACGACGGTAGCTTGCAATATTCATCCCAGTATGCGTTCTGGCAGTCTCTACAAGATCAAATGCCAAGTTAGCTCGGGAATGCGTTTCAATAACAAATCAACATTAATCTAAAACACGCCATCATCAGAAGTTCAATTCATTAGTTACTGCAAGCCATCGCATGCCCGATTCAACATTTTCAGCGTTACTGTACGTATAATTTTAAATCAGTATTGTTCTATTTTGTTAATGATTTAAAATTATACGTACAGCGTTACTGTACGTATAATTTTAAATCATTAACAAAATAGAACATTACTGTTATTAAAATTAACTACGACGTTCGTTTTGTTCGGTGAATATAATGGTTGTGGCCTACTTACAAAGATGCAAAGGCACCGAAGCCGAACACTTAAATTAATTTATGAATTGCTCAATTTTACAAGATCACAGAACACGGATTAAGTTTTTGGAGTAACTAAGTAAATGTTTTTTGATATTGAGTAACCAAACAAAATGGCTTTCAACATTTATTCACGTCCTTTATCAATATCATGACTTATTACTTTCTAATTAGTCCCTTTCAGCCTGAATCAAATATTTGAGAGAGTCTTGGATACCTGCAGTGAACTTTATCAGCATCAAAAATTCTATTGGTAAAACTTAAATTAACAGGGCAGTCTCACGAGAAAACACAATGTTATCTCTCAGCGTGTCCTGTTTGAACTTGCCCGGAAAAACCTTTGCTCTTATCGGTCGTTTTCTGCATTCGAAGGTCTATAACTTGCAAATGCATTAGAGCTCCTTAATAAGTCAACATTTATCGGTAATGTTGAACACGGTTTTCACTCACATTTATTTATCAGGCTAACTTCTGCATAGACGTTTTAAGTTCGCCCGACTCTTACTTTGTTGAAATTAATCATCTTGGGTAAGCGAGGTGTTCGACGTTGACAACTTCAAAGAAGGCCTTCGATGGCTCCCAATTTGTCAGAGAGTAATAAACAGTACATTTTTGCTCCTTCAGCATTTAGCAGTCTTTGAATTTATCAGTGCAACGTAACTCAATAATACCTAAATGATAGTCCCTCGTTGAACAAAATTTACAAAATACTACCAAATTACCAGCAAGAATACTGGATAATTAGCATTTTCTAACATTTACGAATCTTAGCTTGCATGAGAAAGTTACTTCAACAATGACACGGAGAAGAAGCTGATGAAAAACCTTACAACTTAAATTAGCTTAATATTTTAAAAATAATATTTACTGTTTTAGTTCCACGAAGTAATGAACAAACAGAGAAATACAACACATTAGCCCGAAATGCCAGGAAGGAATTCGAGATGAACGCTCAGAAGACTCAGAACCAACATGACGGACCCAGTCGAGACCGCTAGGCTCCACCTCACCAGCACATTGTCAGGGATTGCAGCATTAAAGGGAGCGCCACAGCTCTACTTCTACGCCCAGATCGCAGCCGAGATTAAACACAACTGACCACCCTCACTCACCGCCTAATAAACTACTCTATTTTGGGCCCCCACGAGGAAACAGAGCGAGTCTACCGCAATCAGGTTGCCAGATTGGCTTTTCTTCTCGTCTAAGTTCACAAATCCGACTGTTTTTTACGGAATTTGGCAACAAAAATTTTATATTGAAAACAAGATTATCAAGATGCACGCACAAGGATTTCAATGAGAACTTGGAAAATGCTACTAAAAAACTAATCAGGTAACCCTGACCACAATCGTCCATCAACAAACCAAAACATTCCAAATTTCATCATCACTGTACCAGCAACGAAAGTAATGTCAAGCCACAGGTCGCAAAAGAACCCCAATTAGAGCAAAAAAATTGACGCTCGAAATGCACTTAGATTGATTTCACTCACTACTACAGCAACATGAGGGCAGAAACTCAGCCAGAAGGCTAAACTCGGGCAGGTGCACGCTCAGAGCTCAGCATTGACTACAGCAACATGAGGGCAGAATTCAGCCAGAAGGCTAAACTCGGGCAGGTGCACGCTCAGAGTTCAGCATTGACTACAGCAACATGAGGGCAGAATTCAGCCAGAAGGCTAAACTCGGGCAGGTGCACGCTCAGAGCTCAGCATTGACTACAGCAACATGAGGGCAGAATTCAGCCAGAAGGCTAAACACGGGCAGGTGCACGCTCAGAGCTCAGCATTGACTACAGCAACATGAGGGCAGAATTCAGCCAGAAGGCTGAACTCGGGCAGGTGCACGCACAGAGCTCAGCATTGACTACAGCAACATGAGGGCAGAATTCAGCCAGAAGGCTAAACTCGGGCAGGTGCACGCTCAGAGCTCAGCATTGACTACAGCAACATGAGGGCAGAATTCAGCCAGAAGGCTAAACTCGGGCAGGTGCACGCTCAGAGCTCAGCATTGACTACAGCAACATGAGGGCAGAATTCAGCCAGAAGGCTAAACACGGGCAGGTGCACGCTCAGAGCTTAGCATCGGGGGGAACATATCTGCTCCGCACCAATGGAGCAAATCAGGCAGCAAACGCCGCTCAATTCACTACTCAGTGCCACACACAGCCGCTATAGGAACCAGCCACGTATGCCCCGGGCCCCCGCGTCGCGCAGGCCTCTCAGAATCGAATCGTCACATAAAATAACAAGAAATGAATATGATGCATCATTTATCATGCTTTTTTGCAAAATTTTGTAGCCCGGTAAAATATTCTCAAAGATTTACCTACATTTTCAGTCGCTATTCTGGCTTTGCTGAATTTTCCCCACAACTCAAGTGAATATACTTGATCGCAGCGTTTAGCACATTCATAAGATTCTGAAGGCAGTGCTCAATAAAAAAAGGCCCCAATATGCAGTAAAGAAAACGTAGAATATTTGCACAACTGTGTTCCTATGCAGGTTTTCTTGCGTATAGTGACAGCAATAGGGAGAGAAGTTTATGAAACAATATAAAACTTGATGAAGAAAGTAATAGAAGCTGAATAAAGGAAAACAGTAAACTGAAAAGAAATGGTTGGTAGCAAAACCAAACCATATTGTATCCTAATAAAAGGAAGGCCCACTATTTCAGAAACTCGGAACCTCTTATCTTATCCTTGTGAACGCTAATTCCCACGGATGCAATAGTTGTAGCCCCCTGAAAAAATAGTGCCCAGAAAGCAGAAGTAACTCCAAAACAACTCCAAAGAAAGCAGTAAAATTATTTTTTCAAGTGTAACAGTATTATAGTTTAAACAATGGAATGAGGTACTCCAAATTTTATAAACGCACTCGACCACTCAATCCAAGGCCAAACTTTATACAACGAAAAACTATACAACAACATTTTGAGGCTATTCAAGTATAATAAACCTGCACCGATTCCATCGAGAACAACTCAAAACGCTTCAAAATTTTCCCAAAAACTTTTCAAATTCGCCACTACAGCAGTGAATATTTTCAAATTTAAAACTTTTCAAATTCGCCACAGGAGCAGTGAATATTTCCACCCCAAAACTTTTTAAATTGGCAACAACAGCAGTGAATATTTCACACCCCAAAACTTTTTAAATTGGCAACAACAGCAGTGAATATTTCCACCCCAAAACTTTTCAAATTGGCCTCAAGAACGAGGAGCATTTTGACTCACCTAGAGATCGCTGGAGAGAACGGGCGACGGAGTTCACAAGACGCGTCCTGATCAGGGCAAGAGGCGCTGGGCGTGACCGCTACATCACCTCCGTGTCCTTGTGATCGAGTACACGTGAGGGCTCATAAGCCAGCAGTGATTCACAGTAATGAGCGATTGTCATACAGTTCGCACAGCTAATATAGCGCCTTAATTTACGATCAAAACAGTTGTAACCGAAGAATTTAAGCTTTTGTGCGTGCAGTGGTTTGTCCTTATCCTGACAAGAGAAATGCAGTAAAATGAGATATGTAGAGAATGGGATGTGTAGAGATACGTTAACAGAGGCTGGGTGGGCTTTAGTTAGTATCCATTTAGTAGTTCGCTTAAGCTAACACTGTTGCGATGATCCAAGAAGGAAGAGTAGTATTGACCGACTGACATATCCTCCTTTTCCCACCATAACAAAAATCTTCAGACCAGTCCAGCCAACGTCTATGCGCTTATCGATGAGAAAAGTTATCACGCCCAGTCCAGTTGAAGATATTCATATGTAATTATAAAGAAGAAAATATACATTTCAAACTCAGTGGAATTTTCCTCGTGTATTGATCAACAGTCAATATTACGACAACAATTAGCATGAAAATTGAACCTCCTAATTTGACACACGTTTATGCAGCCAAACTGAACAAATGAAACGGACATCACCATACTAGCACTGTTTCCACCTCATTAAGTATGCGTCTACAGATGCTGCCCAAGGGAAACTGCGTTTGATTCAAAAGAGTTTAATAAGGCAGACATGACGGCTTGCAGAAAAGTAACAAAGTTCGAGAAAAAAACTCAGCCATCATAGATAGTTCTATTTGCTCTTATAGTTTAATATTTCAAAACACAAGATTGTTTGGAATTTTGGCCCAAACTTCAATGACCTACGATGGTTCTCTCCACTTGATGAAGCGACGCAATCGGAAGAAACCTTACAAAATTTATGACAATTTTGAGCAATTTTCAATGCAATGCCAAAGCAGCAGGTTCTATCATGCGTACAACTTCAAGACGCACACAACAAACACGTAGCCATGCAGAGGAGTTGTCTTTCAACATCGCAAAGCCAGTCGGAGTGAGTTACACGGAGCTCTAACATTACAGGCAGAGCACTGAACCTCGCGAACGTCACTCCACTGCAACCGCCAAGTGCCGGCGTGCTTAGCTCAACAAATAGAAGACATGGTTACAAAAATGAACAGCTTTAGTTAGATAAACGCTAGTGTTGTGATTCATTTCTCCACCATGAAAGAGACGCTAACGTTGAGAACGCAGACGAGCATAACGACGCTAAAATGGGGGTATCATATCTTTCCCTAAATTTGTTCAACTTTCTTTAATGACACGTGAAAACTTAAAATACAAACTATCGAAGAATGAACAGTATTCATCACGAGGTCCAATATCATAAATCAGTCTTGAGCAAGTCAATCTCGAGTTTGTAATATCAACACACAAGCGCTTACTGTGAAGCAAACAGTCGATCATCGAGTTCACTATGCACCATCTTATCCGAATATTAACCCGGGTGGCACAAAGTCTACTTAAAAAGCACCCGGACTTTATTTTTTAAGATAAAATAGAGTTTTATTCGTTTTAGCACGGAGAGGGATTAGGGGTATTAATGGGTTCTTTCATTTTTTTAAACTGTTTGGAAACAATTTCAGCCTTATTTACGAGACTGACCATTACTACAGAGGTGAATAGAATCTGAATTCAAAAAGAAAATATAATGCATTAAAGTGTTTACGAGAATCAATCAGTGTTGTATGCTAAGAAAATCGCTAGTCTTTTCTTCGCACATCTTCATAAGTTCAGATACATTTTCCTGAATGCCTTAAATATTTAACACTAATTCATCAAATAAAATGAAGGCAAGTGGAAATATCGCTGATATTTACAGTTAGAATCTCTACGTTAAGTTGTTCATATAGCATCTTGTTCATTAGCAGAGTATATGGTTCATAGATATTCAGATATTTCACTCGTGTCCAGTGATTCACTTCTATCTTCCATCACACCCGAAAAATAGCGAGAACTAGTTCAACAAGAACGAGGAAAGCAACCAGAGAGAGAGGCCAAACGGTATCTGCACACTCTTAGCACATTGAAATGTGCACCATGGGGGAGACTAACACCCAAAGCTTTGTTAAGATTTATAGGCGCTTGTGGCTAAGGAACTATTTATCACTTCCTTATATATCATCTTAATCATAGATATCAATACGTTTTGTTCTTAGTAATTGCTTAGGTTGCGCATCTCCAACTCAATTTTGAAAATATTGCTCAATAAATCATAGAATGAAAATTTTAGAGTACCTCCAAATCAATTTAAGGTCAGTATTTAATTTGAAAAATTGAAATTGAATTTAGAATAAAAAAAACACTCATAATGTATTTTATTCGTTTTTTGTGGGGTTTCGATTGCCAAAACTGATTTCAACTCCCACGGAAAAAAATGCCTAGCTCGGTACGAATAACGGGGATAATTTTCATCCTTGCAATTTGAGGTATAAAACTCGGTCATTGAACTAACACGACGCTTATTTCAAGTCATAAATAACTGCTCATTTTAACTCCCATTAGTTGAGGTTCGCATGTTGCATAGGTCGAGAATAAACTGCACAGTACACACTCTTATGGAGCAGCATGCCATGGCAGCGGCTCCACATGTTTTCCTTCACACAAACAAACTCTGCGTTCAGCCAGAGCATGCGAGTCAAATTACTGCCCATGTACAAACGTGAATAATCTTCCAATATTATTAATATCATCAATACATTCCTTATTAGCGCCTTTAAAATACCCCCATAACACGTTCATGAGGAAGGCGACCAATAAATACACAATCGGAATTTGTGTGTCGTTAGCAACCCTGGCTCTCAGCCGGATATGGTTTTTTGTTTGATTAAGGTTAAAAGAGGGCAGAAAAGATGAGAGAAGAGGGCAGAAAAGGTGAGAGTTGAGGGCGGGTAATGCGGTTTCGGCTCAACATGGTTGAAGTAAAGTTTCCCACGACTGGACTAAAACGCCAACCGAAAACATATGACACAACTGGACGCTTGCTCAATGCTATTAATGTTGCCGAATTAGATAAACCTAATTAGTAACAATTTTACAACCTTGATGCGAATATTTTATCCTATAATAACCCAATAATGTCATTTTCTCAAGTTTTAACATTCAACTTGTTTCTTTAAAGAGATAAACAATATCTCATGAATGTCGCCGTTGTATTGACATTTTTACAATTAATTATTTTTTACAATTATTAGTATTAGTAATTTTAATTAGACCAATACAAAATTCTCAGAGCCGACACTGCATTTTTCTATCGCACCATAAACAGACGACTCGACAAGTGGACCAATGAGACGCGGGTAGTCAGGAATTCTACTGTAGAACTAAATTTCACTAGTAAAGGTACCAGTGAGTTTCAAGGACAAAACTGTGGTTAAGGTTGAAGTTATGGTTAAGTTTAGGGTAGGCTTATATTAGACAAGGCCGAGTATGATTTCATGGTCTTAATTACTGGCAAATATTCTGTGGTTTTTGAAAAAACATGGAAATGGAGCAGGCAAACGAAAATTATGACCCGGGAAATGTATATTGAAGATAGTATCATTGTCCCTGAAGACTAATCGTTCTTGTCAGTTTCTCATGAAACTCACAACTCTCTCATCACAATGAAACAATCCATTTCAAAAAACACCAAAACCATTCAATTCCGAAGAGCAAGAAACATTCGTTACATCACTACTCAAGTCACCAAGCTGAGGCTATATAGTAGTCTTCAAGCCGAAAACAAGACGACAACAGGGTGGTGGTAGCAAAAACAGCAGGGCGCCTCGTGCCGAGACAACAGGTCTGCAGCCACATGATCGACCTTCACTTATAACGATTACGACTTCAAAGTGTGAAATAGACAACCCGTTCAAAAAGACGACGAGGAGGTAAATCCTAAGCAAAGAAATGAATCTCACTCGCACCTCAAAAGATAGGCCTCTATTACAACGACTACGGGAAGTCGAACGTGTGAAAAGAACAGTTCGTACAAAAAAGAAATGAATTTCAAATCAAGAAAAAGATTCGAGTTGAAAGGACATGAGCTCATCGTGATAAAACACACTATCATAAATGGAAACTTATAACAATCCCCGAAACAATGGTCATAACTGGTGAAAACACAGCACTTTCTGCAATACACATATAAGAAGGATTCAATATACAAAATTCAATATCTGCACTTCATTCAAAACACGAGCTGACAACAACGATCAAGAGCACCATGAGTAGAGCTGACAATCTTCGATACGAGCAAGCATTAACCAAGAACATCCCTGACGACCCAGACCGCGTGGGACAAGCATGATGCGCTGCATCCGGGAGGGGAACAGTTATGTAGTCTTGCCAAGTGATGCAAAGGCACGGGCCGCAAAACTCATATCAGCTTCCCAGAACATGTCACAGAACGAAATGGCGCCAAACGACTAGCGGCCGAAGTGACGTTGCTTCCATTTTATTTCTCTTGCTTCTGTGCACTCGGTATCGAGTGAGTTATCGATGCAAGTATCAGGATTATAGATTACATGTTGGTTTAAGCCTCCCTAACCGCTACAAAAAAAAACGTACCGAAGAGAGGAAGGTACCATTTAGTATGGAGTTAAGGAAACGCGGAATCTATGCAGAAGGGGCATATAAACAGTAAGTTGAGAAAGTAGTTCATGAAACAAGATAAAAGTTTAAGAAGAAAATAGTAGGCGGTGAAAAATAGGACAGCAGTGAACCGAAAAAGGTGGGGTGGCCTACCTAACTCTCAGCTCGGGCCCTAACTCATTTTCCTCCTGGGAGTGCTAATTCCCATAGATACAATAGTTGTATCCTCTTGAAGGAGACAAGTTTTAGGACACAAGTGCATGTCGTGCATTGCAAGTATAGGAATACCAGCTTACATCACGCAATACTACATGTGAGAGGCCATATATCACGCATCACTACATGTAAGAGAATGTCAACACACGTAATGCATCGTAGGTATGAGGATATAAAGATACACTAGTACATCTTGCTATTTGTACCAGTTCTGTGCTCAGTACACAGAGCAAATTAGGCAAATTACGGGAAATACGCAAGTAAATCATAGAACTGCATCTTTTCTTTAGAGAAAATAATCGAAAACTATTCACGTAAAATTCAATTAATACGTCAGCATTAGATTTATTAGAAATACACACAAGACCAAACGACTATAGATTACATTATAAGTTATTTTTAGCCTCCCTAAAAACAACAGATGGGATGAGAGGGAGGGCGGCTCCACTTAGTACTCAAAGTATTGTATTCCATGCGGTGTGTCCCCACACCCTTCGCATAGACACGGTAATAATGAAATAAGTTCATGAAACATGATGAAAGCTCAAGAAAGTAGTAGGCACTAAAAAACAGTATACAGGAGTTTAAATTAAACGTTTGAGCCTTACTAACCAAACGGGTGTATTTCCAAGAGAAGAAGAAGAAGGAATGCACCGTTTAGATCAAATTATGGGAGCAAGGAATGCAAACTCAAGATGTGTTTCCACACCCTGAGCACAGTAAGAGTCAGGTTGAAAGGAGCTTAAAAAACAAGATCAAAATAAAAAAGAAAGTTATAGGTACCGAAAAATGCAATGAACCGAAAAAAAAATGATCCGTAATAAACCAGAGGCCTGCCTCTCTATTTCAACAGAACGATGGCCTACCAAACTTGAACCGACAATTTGAATGAAGAACTAATATATTATGAGTTTTGCCCGAGTCACGCCTGACTCACAACCAGCGTGAGGCTCTACAGAAAGAAGGCAACAAGCTGCAGCTGCAGTCCCATGCAGGCCCTCAACCCTATCCACTGAAGAGGGAAGTTCGAGAATGAAGTTGACCGCCGCGTACCATGTACTCGCATCTCGCACACTTGATCTCGTGAGACTGGGAGAGCCAACAAAACGTAACTTTCTATCAATAGATTAACTACTTTAGTGAAAATAGCCTACTTACTATGAGATATGAGTGAATCGTCACTATTTTGATCCGAAGTTTATCAACTGTGTCAAGTACAAACTAAACATACGTTTTACTTGGATATATTTAATTCGGAAATTAAATAATGTTGCCACAAAGCCGCCGTACCGAGTCGTTCACGTGACAAGCAGTGTGATGCACCAGGGCAAAAAAACGTCACGCACACACAGCGGACAAAGCCTCAATTTCGTACGTAACTCAGCAGTAGCTACCAGGATCAGCAGCACAACGCTCACTATGAAGACATCAAAACGGGTTTTGATCGAATATTCCATGAACTTCATACACCCGCTTGGAATAAGTGATTTCGTTTCCACAACAAAGGTGTTCTAAAAAGAGGAAGCCGTCACTAACAAGAGCCGAGGAAAGAAGAATCTAGGCCCAAATTTTCTTTTCCGCACAAGATCCCTCGCTTATAGAAACAGTAATTTGGAAAGTATCTTTATGAAATATGGGAAAACTTGAAGAAAAAGTATTGGGTACTGAAAAGCATCTCAGCTGTGAACCGAAAAAATATGGTCTGTAACAAAACCAAAATAAAATTGTATTTCAACAAAATGAAGGCCTACCTAACCTTCAGCTAAAGACCTCATGAACTTTCGAAGAAGACAGGTCTTATGTCAGTAAAATTCGACTATAAAGTGAACGTCTGTTGATGCCAGGTAGTTAAAATTTTGCTCGCTACATCAGTTTACAAACAAGTGTGAACTTCAAAGACGCAAAAGTTCGGCTGACACCAATTCAGGTAGAAGACTTGCAAAAGACGCAATTCATTGTTAAGCAAGGGGTAGCTTTCGTCAAAATCAAGAAGAATGGTTTACATAGATGGAATTTTTAACGCTTACTACAGTTTTGTTGTTAAAATACACAAAAAACAGCGCGAGAAAACAGTAAGTACGAAAATTTGGTCAAGCCCTGTGTACACTTCAACGCTACATTTCTTTGCAACTCGTTTTTGCTACAAAGAACTGTTACTCGTCACAAAACGCGAAACTAGAAGAACAAGTATACGATCCCAAGCAGGTGCTGTTAAACGCAAGTAAACGCTCAAATGGATTATTTCAACAGTGCAACAACAATGCAACCACGTCATAATAAGAATAGGAAAACCAAGACAACGAAAATACTTCGTCTTTCCTACAAGAAAATTTTACGTCAATAACCAGCAGAAGCCTTGTTCTGGGCGTCACCAGCGGTTAACATCTCGGACCAACCTAAAACTATCTAATCAAGAGTGCCCGTTGAACCACTAGCGCACTGACACACAATCACTGCATCGTTTTTCCACGTATTACGTGCTGACCTGAACAATAGTCAAAGTTCTGTTTCCTTCACTGACACAGCGTAGAACGCGACCACCAGCCTTACACAGGAGACGATCAGAGTAGAGCACAAGTATAAGACTTGTAAAAATTCTCAAAAACGCCTTGTAATTCCTTTACTACTCGTACCACAATATAGAACACGACCGCCAGCATAAAACGCGAGACGATCAGAGTTATAGCACGAGTATTAGACTGGCAAAAATTTTCTAAAAGCGTCGTATTTTCTTCACTACCCGAGAACTGCGCGCGCCACCACGAGCAGAACACGACCACAGAGCACGGAGGAGAGCGCCCTCACGCCGCTCGGGGCGCTGCCTGTCTGCACCCGCGCTCCTGGGCCGCGGTGTGAGCACTGCACTCCTTGGTGCCACTCGTATGGTACCTCTGTGTCGTTAGTGCGTCCGACCGTGGGAAATACGTTGATTTAAAATTTACAAGCGATTTACATTACAGTTCTACCGTATGAAATGCGAAAGTTTGAAATACACAAAAGATATACAGTACGATTGTAAAAAATACGTTTGTTTGAAATACACAAGCGATATATTCTACGGTTCAATTGTATGAAATGTAATCGTTTGAAATACACACACGATATGCATTACAGTACGATTGTATGAAACACGATGATCGGATCGCTTGAAATACACAAGCGATACACATCAGAATGCGATTGAATCAAACATACATTCGACGTGCACGGAGTACATACATGTCTCGTGTGCCCCGATTTGACGGTAGTTCAGTTTCGCTAGAGAAAGCATTTACCGAAAGAGTGATAAGAAAGAAGGGCGAGGTGCCTTCTTGTTGCATCGTGGTTCAGAGACCATTAAGTGCACATTTTATTGCTATGTCACCGGCCAACCGTAGCTGTTGCAGCGCAGACATGTGCAATGTAACTCACGGCAGTATAAAGTAATTCTTTACTCACACTTGTAAGCAGAACAGCGGAAGCAGAATAGCAGTAAAAAAAATTGATCACGAACCGAGCAACTACTGTACTGTGCATGGAATTATACACGACTAAATTGAGCCAACGCGAGTATGGATCTGAATTGTAATGTACGACGCAATGCGTTTGTTTACAGCTACGCTCTAGCTGAGACATTACAAGACAGGACATCTAGCTGATACACCAAATAAAACCACAAGATTTCAAGAACACATCCAACAAGATGTGCTCAAATTGCGCAGTCAATCGCTGTAGACCAACGACGTCAGTCGTAACAGATCGCTGAGTAATTACACATTACAACATTACAGCGTTGTTTCAGCATTACATTAGAATACGAGCTGCAATTTGAAGTACCGCAATCAAGACTTGAGGACACGAGTCATCACGCGGCGCATCACAATCAAGAGAACACGAGACACCACACGACGCACCACAATCAAGAGAACACGAGTCACCACATGTAACGATATATTCAACAAAAGTTATCTATATACGTAGAGAGGACAGGCGCGACAACCGGCAGGTCGACGCTAGGCTGCCCGAGAGGTATAGGGGGTACAGGAGCAGGGAGAAGTAGGTAAAGGGGGGTTAGAGGCCATTTCGAGAGCTAGTCCAAAATACATCACATATACGGGAGTTGTTGTAAATAAACAACATAGCACAGGAAAATAGTGGGTTTAAAAAGATTATTATATAAGAGCAAGGGACTAAGGAATGTTGGTATTTGAGAGTAAAGCGCGGAGTAATTTCAGTTTGAAGTAAGGGACACGTAGCACAAGGAAAGCGACGCTTTAGAACGAACCAATTAGAGGGCGAGGATTTTTCGCGCGCATTCCGCTTAGCCGATGCGCATCCCTTGTTCGAGGGGACCATAAATACGCAGAGAGTTTGCGAGCCGGCCTACTTCGTCGATTCACTGACTCAGTGCAGGATGTAGGGATACGAGTTCTTCGAGGGGGAGGTGAGATTTTGTTCTTTGTTCTTCGAAGAATCTCATACAGCTCATTAAATTTGTGTTCATAAAAAGTGTGGAGTGATTCAAGTAGGTATGGTTGACAATTTTTATTGCAATTGAAGTTGTTGTCTAGATGGGGCGCAGTAATTTTCATTGTTAATATTGGAATTTGCTCTTTGGGTTTTCATATAAATTATCCTCGAATTGTTCTCGTGTTTGGAGTTTCACTTTAATGTGGGGAATGAAAGAATTATTACATTATTTCTTAGAGGGAAATCAGAACATTCGTGTCTTATTGAACTATTGAAGTGTAGGCTAAATGGTTTTCATTTTTATTCCGAAACAGAATGCTTGTGATTTGTTAGAGGGAAAATAAATAAATTTTATGATTGATTTGGGGATTAAAGGGGGGTAAAATTCAATCAATTCGGTTTGAGGTAGGGGCATTGCAAGGAATAAAGATTCAAGTGGAGTGTAGTCACTTAATATGATCCTTGTTCCCAGGAGGGTCGGGTGCTTGAATTCGGCGGCTTGGAATGCTTGACGATGTGGGCCAAGCAACTCCGGGCTGCAGCGCAGCCTTACAAAAATGGCGGTCACCAAGCTGAGGCGTCATTGCCTATACCGCAAATTCTTCGCACTGTAAGGGAAGTTTCACACAAGGAACTAAACGTAGCAGGTTGGCAGGCTACAAGAAATTTAAGAGGATCTCGGGGTTATGCCTTTGAAATGCATCGTTCGGAACGATCAAGAGAAATCATGGATAATAGGCCATAGGTGACTGTGCTTTTTCTTCCGCGCGCGCTGCGATTGCCTAGGATTGTGTAGGATATGTCTCTTGCTGGTTTTTTTGTGTTGGCGTTACAAGGTACGCGCGCCAGTAACTTTCGCTAATATTGTGTGTCACAAATTTCTTTGCTTGCCGAGAATGTCTCATGCCAATCACGTGTTCATTATTTAACTTAAAATAAAGTAATCAATAATGTATCATTAACTGAGTGTTTCATTTCCCATGTTGAACTGAGGTATTGGTGTGGGTGAGCAGATCAGTAGTTACTTTCTCTATTTTTCCAACTGTTCTACCATTTCCTCTTTCTGTGTTTCCGCTCTGTGTTTCTCATTTCCTCTTTTACTAGGAGGTTTCGAGTCCTCCATTCGAACTAACACAGTGTAGGCGCCTGATCAGCGCTACGTACGCTACACTGTGCAAAGTTTCGTGACACCTCAAACTGAATTTAATTATATACTGTTCTGCTAACCACCCGGTACTTCGGTTTACATGGGAAATATTTTTTGTGTCGTAATTCTTTCTGTTTGATAAAAATTTAATAATAATTCAAAGTAATGCTTCAAAGCCAGTCGAGCACTCTAAAACTGTAGTGGATGCTGAGGCTGGAGTGCAGTAAAGCAGCGGCTTAAGCTTGCGGTTTCTGGCTTCCTGTTCGAATGAGCTGTACGGTCTGTAAGCGCATTCCGTAGCTGGCTCCATAAAATTCGAGTTTGAAGTGTAGAGGCATCAGCAGCGCGCATATAAGTTAGGTTTGAGTGGCATAAGTATGCAATGGCTCAGTGAATAATGCTAAGTGAGAGCATGTGTAAAGTAGCGTGTTTCAGTGTGACCAGTATTTTCAAGCAGTGATTTTTTTTATCTTCTCTAAATGTTGAAAACCAGAAATTGAATTTGCTCTCTCTAAATGTTGAAAAACAGAAATTGAATTTGCTCTCTCTAAATGTTGAAAAACAGAAATTGAATTTTGCTCGAATGATATCATGAGTCTGGCGGGTGGTAGATAATATATGCACGTCATGCAATTTTTCTGTGAAAATGATGCAGTGTTTTGAGCAGTTAATACCGATTCTCAGTCAATGCATTGCAAATTGTAATTATTGTTTATGTGCATTCTAAACTGTGTTTTTTTTGTGAACTCTCATGCTGGTGAAGTCAATCATCTTATGTTTTTACACTTCCAATTCTTGTTTAAAATTCTACAGACATGAGCTGTAGGTGCTTTATCTGAATGCTGAAATTACTGAGGAATTAATCACCGTAGATGTCAAATAAATTACAGTGAACATCATTTTATTTTCAGTATATCGCATTAATTTGTGTGTTAAAGTAACTTCCCTGAATTGGCGCAAGTATCTGTTTGAAAATATTCTGTAGTAAGATGCTCTGTGATATCCATTGTCGAGCTTTGCAAGCATGCGAGGTTCATGAGAAAATTCCTGAGCCATAAAGCAACCGCAAGCGGCATGTCTCGTAGGAGGGAGAGCGTGGGTCGAGTTCAGATATTCGCTCAAAAATTTGCCCACTTGTAGAGGGAATTATCTTGAGTATTTAACGGCTGCTAAAATCGTATTGTACATCATGTCTAACTCAAACTATTTTTCTCTACTTTGTTCAGTACCGCTTGCCAATTTTTTTTATGTGAGTGATGCAATGTGTCTTCTCAGACTAGATGATGATATTACGTAGCACTTGGGCATTGAAATAGAAAGAGATTATCTAAAACCTTTCTTAATAGTGTGCTGCGTGTACAATTTCAAAATGTTTTGGATAATTACATTGCCAGTCTTGAAGTAGAAGTAGGCATCTTAAAGTAGTATGAGCCGGCATTTGGCTGCCGAAGTATTAAAATAGACACGGAAAATAGATCTATGTAGGAGCGCGCGAATCAGTGACATGGGAATGTAAATTTTCACAAGTTATGTGATAGCATTTTAGAGTGTTGCTCGGGCTGCTCAAAGCTTAATTTTAGTGCCTTAGTGTAGGTTAACGCCCATTGCACGGTTGACAACTCGTGAGATTGTCATTTGGATACATGAAACATTCAAAATTTTCCTTTTTTTTACGTCATTATTCCAAAGCATTAGTATAGAAAACGAGATGCTGATTATTCATTTTGTGAAGATTAACAAGTTTAACAAGTCATTAAAAATTATCAAAAGTTATTTCAGCTGCAGACATTGAGTGCTAAACTTATTTAATTTTGTAAAGATAAAATTAGAGAGCTATCTGGAAGGTGGATGGAGAAACTACGCAGTTCTTGCTAATGTTAAATTACCAAAGTGAATTGCAGTAGAAGTGATGCTCCTTCACAGAATATTATAAATAAAAATTTACGTTAAAAATAGAACTGTCAATAGAATGTCTACCGTGCATTGGCGAGTGAATGTAGGATTTTTCTTGTCTCATTGATCTACCTCGTGAGGAAGGAGTCTTGATTACATTTAGTGCTTACATTTTTAAGGAAGAACACGAGAACGGTGTGTTGCAATTTTTATCCACGTCGAAAAATTCAGAGGAATCTAAAATTGACGGGAATGCTATTGGGAAGATGAATTCATGCCTTGTATTTGTGTTATACTGTCTTGAAGTGACCATGCCTATGCAAGTAGTGTGATGTGTCCATGTAGTGTTTCATATCAGCTTGAGCAGGCAAAAAGATTCCACAGCAAAATCTTTGTTTCTGTGAGACTTATAGAGTGTAACTGAGTGTGTGTAACGGCGAGTAAAGCTGAAGGTGTGTCCGAATTTTACAACTTGTTCCACGCAAGGGCCATAAAAGTGATCTCGGCCATTAGGGTACTCGTTGTCTGTGTCAGTAGTTCAAGAGTGAGGCCCGTACGAGCCGAATGAATGTGATAGCACAATAGGTTAAAATAAAAGGTAGCATTGATTATGAGTAAAATTTGAAAAGATGTATGTAAATTTAAATGGCCAGGATTTCACTTGAAATAATTGTGACTCTTTTTTTTTACTTTGCCCTTTACGAGTTATAAATTTGAAAAGTGTTCCGCGTGCCATACCCTGTGTACCATTTTCAAAGGAGCAGAGTAAATAATAAAATTGTGTTACCATGATCGTTCTCGTCGATAGGTCAGACATCGAGTGGGGCGACTAGGCAGCATATAGAAAATATAAATTCTCGGGTCAAAGCATGGATATTTGTAAATAATTCAAAGACATATTAAGTATTGATTTAAGTTTGAAAATGAAAATTGTTTCCTGGTCGCTGAAATTCAGGGGGGTTCGCTCAGTGTCTTTTGCCTCATGTTCTGGCTGAGCTGATCCCGTGATTTGACTGTGCTAGGATGTTTTCATTTATTCTAAGTGTTATAGTATAAGAATGGTTCCCAATTCCCTAACCTATCATGTGTGTCATCAGGAACTTGCTTACTTCCGCCTGTTGAGCATTAACTGTGTGGGTTAACATAGGAACTGTGATTTAATTACCGAATGTGACTTTTGTTTTGCCTACTCATAACTAACATACTTGTGCATATCCAAGCAAGTGGTTGTGGGTGGTAAACTTATCGATTGCGTCTTCATGGATTGTCTACTGGCAAAGGGAACGTGTATCAATGTCTGTATTTTTCCTGCAAGTGCATCACAACTTCCATCTTTAAAGGAAACAATAGGCAGTTGATACTATGCCCGGGTTTCATAATTGGAGCTTTGACTTTAGTACTTAACCCGCGCACGGTCGCGCATCCCTCAGAAAAGTAGTCAATTTACCCGCGTTACTCTGCCGTTCCCTGTTCACTTACCGTAATAGGCAGAGATGTAAAAATATGAAGTAATGAGTAAAAAATGTTGCTTTACACTTTGATGTTGTCAAATTTTTGATAACTTGAACCGTTTCTTTGTAATATGGAGTCAAACTCCGTAGATTTTTGCACAACATTGCTTCAAAGAGATCAATGGCCATTTTTGTGTTTTGGGAACAATGTAATGTTTTTCACTGCTATTTTATGCAGAAAATCCTTCCAAACCTGCTGATGTTTTTATTTTTCCTCTACAACAATTAGAAAAAAAGTTATGACCATTTATGTCTACTAGGTGTTATCCATTCTTCGTTTTAGTTCCTACATAAATGCATGTTTGCATGTCTGGTTATATTACTGTAAGTATAGTGTTTCGAAACTTGTAATTTTCACACAATATGAATAAAATACTGCTCTACACGCTACTGACTTCAGATTTGTCTTATTTGCCATTTTTACGAAATAAGGCGAAATAAGGCCCTGAGTAGTTTCGCTGGTAACTGAGGCTGCCACTGACTGTTCGCACGCACACCCTCTCACGGTCGCCTCATTTACCACACTGACTGTGCTTACCCCTCCCAACTTCCAAGTGGTTGGAGCTCTGCCTTAACCCCCACAATGTGGGGGTTTCTGGCTCCAGCTGTGTAGCACTCGCTGAGACGATCATTTTGGTGTATAACAACTTGGGGTTATGCCTTACGTCTGGCAACCAGTGAGCCTGGTAAATGAGGCGACCAGTTACAGTGCGCGGGTTAATACGATCTGGTGTGAACTTAAAATTCGCTTCTCTCCGCACCGGTCGTGATTGAGGAAACTGAATGTTTAAATACTCCAAATTGAAGGATATGCAAATTACACGTAGCTTCTAAGACACAAACATTGCCGTTAAATTGACGGATTCCACATGATTCTGCTAGCCCGAACGTTGTATATACAGAAAATTTGTCAATCAATTGAATACGGAGTACCTCTCATCTAGAGAGATGAATAAAAGTACAGTCTCGGGGCTGGGATCAGGTTGATGTTTACAATGCATATACTTAACACTTCATAAAATTTTTTTTGTGTGTGTTGGTCGGATTGTCGGAAATGATGTGTACAGCAGAGTATGACGCACGTCTAATCAACGTCAAAGTCTGAAAGGCTGTATGCAGCAGAGTATGACACACGTCTGACCAACGTCATAATATTACATGTATTAGTGTGCTTGTTCTCAGGTAAAGATTTCGGCCCAGTGGGTAGATCTCTTGGTAATCAACGAGCACCTATGTATGTGAAATTAAATATGTGTTTGTTTTTCATTTTTAGTAGCCCTGTGATCGAAAGGCATCGGATAAAAACGGGCCATTCGCAATGTTGCGGGAAAACTTGAAAGTATTTACTTGTATTACGAAATATATTGTAGGTGAAATAGCAACTTGTCAGGCGACACTATTGAAAAATTATTTTTTAAACTTGTCGCTGATTGATACCAAGTCATTGCTACATTTAGGAAATCTCATGGGTAACTTCTGCTCCAATAGAGTAGACTTGTACCGTCAATAGAGATGTCATATATCCAAACCTCAGGGGTCTAAACTGCACTTCCAGCCGGCGGGAAATGAGTTGTCCTAACCTGATGGCTTTGTAGATAATTATAAATGATCAACTTTCATCGAGGAGACAGGCTGACGAGCCCACCCAAAGGAATCATACGCGTATTAACGCGAGTCGCTGATGATACCACAGGAGTGATGGACTACAACGCAAGGATGAAAAATTTTGGAGCATTGCTATATTTTGAAATTACCTGAGACCCAGGGGTACCCCCCGAAAGACTTGTACAGAAATAAGATGGAAATTATCAACGAGATTCATCGAGAATAAGATATTTCAAGAGAAAACTTTATTTGATTTTGAGATCTTTTACGTGAATGCCAAGTGATAGGATGATTTAAGATGCCTATGTCCTTGTGCTAAGTTCGCTGTATTAATTGAGCGCATTGTGTTTTCTTTTCTCTGCTTATGTGATTGAATTTTATGAAGAGAAATCAAGCGGATAATGTTCGATTTTTTTTGTAATCGATGTCGTTGTGCGTCTATTATTTGTAACAGATGAGAGTCTCCACAGCGGATGCGAGTTTTCTTCGTTTTTGAGTATGTAAGAATATATGAAACAGATGCGGTTCTCAAGAGCATTGTGTTCTTTATTAGGGTGCCTTATTAATATGATGTTGTGTGCGTTTTCATTCCTTTTGTCTGTCCATGTATGTGTTCAATGTACGAATGATATTTTACGGCTTGTGTGATACACGGTGTCAAGGCTAGCGTTCCACTGAATTAATTGAAAATTTTGCAGCTGCAGCTGATAAGAATTTAATATTTTCAAAGGAAAATTTGAACCAACTGCATTGGCTCAAATTTTCACGAAGGGCGCGGGGATGTAACGATATATTCAACAAAAGTTATCTATATACGTAGAGAGGACAGGCGCGACAACCGGCAGGTCGACGCTAGGCTGCCCGAGAGGTATAGGGGGTACAGGAGCAGGGAGAAGTAGGTAAAGGGGGGTTAGAGGCCATTTCGAGAGCTAGTCCAAAATACATCACATATACGGGAGTTGTTGTAAATAAACAACATAGCACAGGAAAATAGTGGGTTTAAAAAGATTATTATATAAGAGCAAGGGACTAAGGAATGTTGGTATTTGAGAGTAAAGCGCGGAGTAATTTCAGTTTGAAGTAAGGGACACGTAGCACAAGGAAAGCGACGCTTTAGAACGAACCAATTAGAGGGCGAGGATTTTTCGCGCGCATTCCGCTTAGCCGATGCGCATCCCTTGTTCGAGGGGACCATAAATACGCAGAGAGTTTGCGAGCCGGCCTACTTCGTCGATTCACTGACTCAGTGCAGGATGTAGGGATACGAGTTCTTCGAGGGGGAGGTGAGATTTTGTTCTTTGTTCTTCGAAGAATCTCATACAGCTCATTAAATTTGTGTTCATAAAAAGTGTGGAGTGATTCAAGTAGGTATGGTTGACAATTTTTATTGCAATTGAAGTTGTTGTCTAGATGGGGCGCAGTAATTTTCATTGTTAATATTGGAATTTGCTCTTTGGGTTTTCATATAAATTATCCTCGAATTGTTCTCGTGTTTGGAGTTTCACTTTAATGTGGGGAATGAAAGAATTATTACATTATTTCTTAGAGGGAAATCAGAACATTCGTGTCTTATTGAACTATTGAAGTGTAGGCTAAATGGTTTTCATTTTTATTCCGAAACAGAATGCTTGTGATTTGTTAGAGGGAAAATAAATAAATTTTATGATTGATTTGGGGATTAAAGGGGGGTAAAATTCAATCAATTCGGTTTGAGGTAGGGGCATTGCAAGGAATAAAGATTCAAGTGGAGTGTAGTCACTTAATATGATCCTTGTTCCCAGGAGGGTCGGGTGCTTGAATTCGGCGGCTTGGAATGCTTGACGATGTGGGCCAAGCAACTCCGGGCTGCAGCGCAGCCTTACAAAAATGGCGGTCACCAAGCTGAGGCGTCATTGCCTATACCGCAAATTCTTCGCACTGTAAGGGAAGTTTCACACAAGGAACTAAACGTAGCAGGTTGGCAGGCTACAAGAAATTTAAGAGGATCTCGGGGTTATGCCTTTGAAATGCATCGTTCGGAACGATCAAGAGAAATCATGGATAATAGGCCATAGGTGACTGTGCTTTTTCTTCCGCGCGCGCTGCGATTGCCTAGGATTGTGTAGGATATGTCTCTTGCTGGTTTTTTTGTGTTGGCGTTACAAGGTACGCGCGCCAGTAACTTTCGCTAATATTGTGTGTCACAAATTTCTTTGCTTGCCGAGAATGTCTCATGCCAATCACGTGTTCATTATTTAACTTAAAATAAAGTAATCAATAATGTATCATTAACTGAGTGTTTCATTTCCCATGTTGAACTGAGGTATTGGTGTGGGTGAGCAGATCAGTAGTTACTTTCTCTATTTTTCCAACTGTTCTACCATTTCCTCTTTCTGTGTTTCCGCTCTGTGTTTCTCATTTCCTCTTTTACTAGGAGGTTTCGAGTCCTCCATTCGAACTAACACAGTGTAGGCGCCTGATCAGCGCTACGTACGCTACACTGTGCAAAGTTTCGTGACACCCGACGCCCCACAATCAAGAGAACATGAGTCACCACACGACGCACCACAATCAAGAGAACACGAGACTCCACACGACGCACCACAATCAAGAGAACATGAGTCACCACACGACGCACCACAATCAAGAGAACATGAGTCACCACACGACGCACCACAATCAAGAGAACACGAGTCACCACACGACGCCCCACAATCAAGAGAACATGAGTCACCACACGACGCACCACAATCAAGAGAACACGAGACACCACACGACGCACCACAATCAAGAGAACACGAGTCACCACACGACGCACCACAATCAAGAGAACATGAGTCACCACACGACGCACCACAATCAAGAGAACATGAGTCACCACACGACGCACCACAATCAAGAGAACACGAGACACCACACGACGCACCACAATCAAGAGAACACGAGTCACCACACGACGCCCCACAATCAAGAGAACATGAGTCACCACACGACGCACCACAATCAAGAGAACACGAGACACCACACGACGCACCACAATCAAGAGAACACGAGTCACCACACGACGCACCACAATCAAGAGAACACGAGACTCCACACGACGCACCACAATCAAGAGAACATGAGTCACCACACGACGCACCACAATCAAGAGAACACGAGTCACCACACGACGCCCCACAATCAAGAGAACATGAGTCACCACACGACGCACCACAATCAAGAGAACACGAGACACCACACGACGCACCACAATCAAGAGAACACGAGTCACCACACGACGCACCACAATCAAGAGAACACGAGACTCCACACGACGCACCACAATCAAGAGAACATGAGTCACCACACGACGCACCACAATCAAGAGAACATGAGTCACCACACGACGCACCACAATCAAGAGAACACGAGACACCACACGACGCACCACAATCAAGAGAACATGAGTCACCACACGACGCACCACAATCAAGAGAACACGAGTCACCACACGACGCACCACAATCAAGAGAACACGAGACACCACACGACGCACCACAATCAAGAGAACACGAGTCACCACACGACGCACCACAATCAAGAGAACACGAGACTCCACACGACGCACCACAATCAAGAGAACACGAGTCACCACACGACGCACCACAATCAAGAGAACACGAGTCACCACACGACGCACCACAATCAAGAGAACACGAGACTCCACACGACGCACCACAATCAAGAGAACACGAGACTCCACACGACGCACCACAATCAAGAGAACACGAGACTCCACACGACGCACCACAATCAAGAGAACACGAGACACCACACGACGCACCACAATCAAGAGAACACGAGACACCACACGACGCACCACAATCAAGAGAACACGAGTCACCACACGACGCACCACAATCAAGAGAACACGAGTCACCACACGACGCACCACAATCAAGAGAACACGAGTCACCACACGACGCACCACAATCAAGAGAACACGAGACTCCACACGACGCACCACAATCAAGAGAACACGAGTCACCACACGACGCACCACAATCAAGAGAACACGAGTCACCACACGACGCACCACAATCAAGAGAACACGAGTCACCACACGACGCACCACAATCAAGAGAACACGAGACACCACACGACGCACCACAATCAAGAGAACACGAGTCACCACACGACGCACCACAATCAAGAGAACACGAGACTCCACACGACGCACCACAATCAAGAGAACACGAGACTCCACACGACGCACCACAATCAAGAGAACACGAGACTCCACACGACGCACCACAATCAAGAGAACACGAGACTCCACACGACGCACCACAATCAAGAGAACATGAGTCACCACACGACGCCCCACAATCAAGAGAACACGAGTCACCACACGACGCACCACAATCAAGAGAACACGAGTCACCACACGACGCACCACAATCAAGAGAACACGAGACTCCACACGACGCACCACAATCAAGAGAACACGAGTCACCACACGACGCACCACAATCAAGAGAACACGAGTCACCACACGACGCACCACAATCAAGAGAACACGAGTCACCACACGACGCCCCACAATCAAGAGAACACGAGTCACCACACGACGCACCACAATCAAGAGAACACGAGTCACCACACGACGCACCACAATCAAGAGAACACGAGACTCCACTCGACGCACCACAATCAAGAGAACACGAGACTCCACACGACGCACCACAATCAAGAGAACACGAGACTCCACACGACGCACCACAATCAAGAGAACACGAGACTCCACACGACGCACCACAATCAAGAGAACATGAGTCACCACACGACGCCCCACAATCAAGAGAACACGAGACTCCACACGACGCACCACAATCAAGAGAACACGAGACTCCACACGACGCACCACAATCAAGAGAACATGAGTCACCACACGACGCCCCACAATCAAGAGAACACGAGTCACCACACGACGCACCACAATCAAGAGAACACGAGACTCCACACGACGCACCACAATCAAGAGAACACGAGACTCCACACGACGCACCACAATCAAGAGAACATGAGTCACCACACGACGCCCCACAATCAAGAGAACACGAGACTCCACACGACGCACCACAATCAAGAGAACACGAGACTCCACACGACGCACCACAATCAAGAGAACACGAGACTCCACACGACGCACCACAATCAAGAGAACATGAGTCACCACACGACGCCCCACAATCAAGAGAACACGAGTCACCACACGACGCCCCACAATCAAGAGAACACGAGACTCCACACGACGCACCACAATCAAGAGAACACGAGACTCCACACGACGCACCACAATCAAGAGAACATGAGTCACCACACGACGCCCCACAATCAAGAGAACACGAGTCACCACACGACGCACCACAATCAAGAGAACACGAGACTCCACACGACGCCCCACAATCAAGAGAACACGAGTCACCACACGACGCACCACAATCAAGAGAACATGAGTCACCACACGACGCACCACAATCAAGAGAACACGAGACTCCACACGACGCACCACAATCAAGAGAACATGAGTCACCACACGACGCCCCACAATCAAGAGAACATGAGTCACCACACGACGCACCACAATCAAGAGAACACGAGACTCCACACGACGCACCACAATCAAGAGAACATGAGTCACCACACGACGCCCCACAATCAAGAGAACACGAGTCACCACACGACGCACCACAATCAAGAGAACACGAGTCACCACACGACGCCCCACAATCACGAGGCGAGGACGGAAGCAATAGGGGCGCGGGCATTGAAGGAAGGTAAATAAAGACTCCGCCTCGGGAGTCGGTGCCAAGGGAGGGACATGGGGTGGCCACGCAGCAGCGATCGAGTTATGCGATCTGGCAACAAACTCGGGCTGTGCTGGCAACAGTAGCAATAACACATTAACACATCCTAATGGCTACAGTATGGTCTATAGCCATGAAAGCGTTTGCTCACATCAACCCCGACAAGCATGTGTTATAGAGGCCTAAGTATATCTACAGAGTAGGGAAGAAGTTCTCGGGCTAAATTAATTGGTAATACAGGTATATCTACATAGAGTATGATAGAGTAACCATCATAATAATGTACTAACTACCATGAAGCCAGATAGAAGCTCGTTTGTATCTATGGGAATTAGTACTTTCAGGAGGAAAATGCAATGTCCCGAGCTGAGAGTTAGGTAGATCTCTTTTTTTTTTACACGGACCATCTTTTTTCAGTTCACTGCTATCCTGTTTTTTTTCAGCACCTCTAACCTTGTTCTTCAATTTTTATCTTGTTTCGCAGCCTTCATTTTTAACTTACTTTTTCTATGCGCACGAGATCTTGTGAGGGAACACACCTCGTGTATAGATTTTGCTTTCCCAACTCCTTAACACTTTGACTGCGACGTGCGCCATCGGTGGTACACGGAGGTAATTTTCATTATGCTGCTGACCGACCAGAAGTTGCAAACTCAATTTTTCTAAATGTTTAATAAAAGCTAAATGAAGTCACGATCCAGTTCATGTTTGGTATTTTCCTAATACAGCTACAGTTGACTTTAAATTTGAGTTTTGTGTTGAACTTAATATTTAGTAGTCGCAATCGAAGTATTAATAAATGGCGCCTTCATCCTTCCTCTCTTGGAACATCTTTGTTGAAGTTTGGAAGGCTTCAACTGACTTTTATGATCAATTAAACCTCAGAACCTCTCAACACAGACACGCAGTTTCTCTTGCAGTTCAGTAACGGCTCGGCGTTTACTCATTTTCAAAATGCTAGAGAAGGTTTTAAGTACAAGTTCTGTCGGAATCGTGACAGCAAGACATTAGCAATTAATTATATTTTTGAGCAAAAACAAAAACCAGTAGCTCTTATTTCAAATTGAAAAAGTCAGAGGGCTTTTTCCCCACCCTATAGGTAAACTGTACTACTACTCATATACGTTAACAGCACTCCGTTATAATAAAGCAGACGTCATTAAGGTCAAGTCAAGCAATACGTACAGAAAACATCGTCGAAAATATTGTAGCCAGAAACCGTTAATTACGCTCAGTCACCGAGATAACCTGACGAAGACAGACACCCCCAGTGTGCGCGTCAAGGAGAGCAAATAATAACACCAAAAACACACGATACAAAAATAGCGAGAAGTAATACACCATCCAGACATAAAAAAACTTCGATGACCAGAGCACACAACTGGGTGAGCGCGGAATGCCACTACCGCCTTCCCGTGTATATCGTAGAGCATGAAGAAATTTAATTTATTGTAACTGCGATATCCGATCAGTAAACAATAAATAACGAAACACTCATGCCCACGGACGGATATTACGTACATTAAGCAGCGAAGTGCTCATCAGTTTCAAGCAAGCAAAGTAGACACCGGCATATAGTTTTGTACATGGCATTGGGCCACGCCGCGGTGACGGTGAACGAACGTTTGCGGTCAGAAATGTGAGCAAGCATGAGAGCTCCGATGAGCAACAGTGCAGCGCGGGCACACGCAACTTGCAGGGTAGTGGCACCAGCACTGCAGCAGTCCCCAGACAGCACTAATAGAGTACCACCAATAGCACCGAAACTACAACAGCATTTTCAGGCAATACCAGAACTAGCACTACACACGACAATAACTCCCTAGTAACAGACAATACTCAATCTAGGAACCGCAACGCTAGTATCACACTAACTGCAGTTACTAACTTGTTAGTGCACTAACTGCAAGATAATGCTTGTACCATCCACAGTATCAACGTCAGATTTGATTGATAGTTTGACCCTCTATAGCTACATAAAATGTGTTCCCAAGGGAAGGAAGAGGAAGCGACCATTCAATTTGTAATCATAAGAACGAAGAGTCTACGCGCAAAGTGTGCTATCACACGATTCCTGGCGATTAGAAACAGCGAGATTGAAAGAAGTCATGCAAGAAGAAAAAAATTGAAGATAGCAATAGATTAAAAAGAAAATGAGCACTGAGCCGAAAAAAAAAACGGTCCGTAACAAAACAAAATAAAGCTTCTCTACTTCAAAAAAGGAATTCCTCTCTAACCTTTCGCGAGGGACCTCTCATCTTCCCCTTAGATCAGTAGCAAGCAGCAGCAGCGCGGAAACAGAAGATGGAGAGAAGAAGCCCTACCGAAGCAGGGCAGCTCTCGCGTATTCTGCGTTACAGCAACCAACCCGTGACGTAAATAATGCGGCGTCACAGCAACCATCCCGTGACGTAAATAATGCGGCTTCACAGCAACCATCCCCGTAATGCAAATAATCTCTACAGCAGAACCATGAAATCAAATGAAAATCGCAAAATAAAACAATAGTTGCCACTCTATTAGTATAGATAGACAAGAAAAGAGCATGCAAATGTTCCCGCTAGAAAAAGTTGTGAGATACGGAATAGCTATCAGTTACAGTGAAACATAATATAACTCCTGGCAACATGTACTTTGTGCTCTGCATTTTACTGTCGACTAATGATGGTTCATGCGATATGGAAACGGAACAGATTATTAGATTATAAGATTATAAGTTAGTTTAAGCCTCCCTAACCGCTACAAAAATAGAGCGTATCGAAGAGAGGAAGGAGGAAGGCACCATTTAGTATGGAGATAAGAAAATGAGGAATCTATGCAGAAAGGGCATAGAAACAGTAAGATGGGAAAGAAGTTCATGAAATAAGATAAAAGTTGAAGAAGAAAGTCAGAGGTGCTGAATAACAGGACAGTAGTGAACCGAAAAAAGGTGGTCCTTAACATAACAAAAAACATTTTATTTAAAAAAAAAAGAAGGCCTACCTAACTCTCAGCTCGGGCCCTCACATTTTTCCCCTGGGAGCGCTAATTCCCATAGATACAATAGTTGTATCCCCCTGAGGGGTATGGAAACGGAACAATGCTTGCATTTGCGTCAAAGCCTAGGAAGTCAAAATAAAACTGAAACCTTATTTTTGGTCAAAAACTAATCGCACGCTTTTGTAAATTATTCATTAATTCCTCAATATATTACATTAGAATTTGCACGCTGGTATCGAGAGGCATGGGAATGTTGAATATTCTAAGGGCGATTCAATCCAAATGTTCAGTATACACCGAACTCCACAGAGTAATAAGAAACTAAAAATTTTGTACACCTATATTCTCTGAGTACAAGCAGGGAGAGTTTCCAGACACTTTGTTTATGATGGGCTTATATGTATTTCCTTCCTTTAGAAGAGTTTAATAAAGAATTCAATTAAGAAGTTTCCACTTCACAATTAAGAAATCTAAAATTCTGCACTTTGACTTCAATTTTCTAACAAAGTTCAACAAAAATTACAATACCAAAAATTTAGTTCCCAAAAATAATACAAACATTTTACCTCGGTAATGAAATCTACTCTAAACCATTTTTTATCCAAGTATAAATCGATACTAAAATAAGAGACGCGTCCATCTGTCTCTCTGTCTGTTCGAAGCCAGGCAAAAGTGTGTGATGAGCGTAGCTGTGATACAAGCTCGGCCTCATCAACTCTCGGGAGACTGAATTTTTTATTTCTAACGGCCTTTCTTTCTCATTTCAATAAAAGGGAGGGGAGTGGACCAGTGCTTTTAAAATTTAGAACCGATTTTCTTAAATATTTCAGGAAGCACAGCGACTGATCAACAAACATGGCACCTATCACAACACACTCTTCATAATAAAAGCATGACTTCACCTAGCCTAACCAAGCATGAAATTTGATCTTAACTCTTAACTAAATTAATTGAACCTGGACTTTGAATTCTATTTTAACATGCATTTGAATAATTTCTAACCAAGCCTTTATTAAAGAAACACGGTGACTTCCGATCCTATAACCAATCTTACATAAAATCATTGTAAAGAACTTCGTGGTTCTTTGGGTGCGTATAGGGTATTCGAAAACGCGTAGGTTATCCAAACGGTTTCTGTAACAATATGATACAAACACACTTAAGATCTAGCTCTAAAAACAAAGTTCATTGCACTTGAAGTTCACAACTTTTACCTATTATGCATTTTAATAAACTAAATAAACACCATCAACGAAAACAATAAAACCTATCACATACACAAAATGAATTTAGGGGTCATTGCACGGTATAAAATAGTTTATGACACAACAACAAAATATTAAAATTTTACCGAATTATTAGCTCCTTCCGACATGCTCTTCCGTGCATAGACGAGTGAAACGACTCGGGCCCACACCGATTTTGACGTGCTTTATAGATCAAGGTAAAGCTCTGACTTAATGTATCTACCGCACACGCATAAGCCTCGTTAACAATCATCAATAAATAAAAATGCATATTATTACCACAGGTGTGCTCATAGGATACCAGACAACATATGAATACCTTAAGTTTTGCATCATTAGTAGAACTATTACGACTTCCACGTATTTGTCTCAATGAGACTTCATGTTGACGCATTTTGTGGAAGGACCTGTGGTGGGACATGCCACTTCATATATTTCCTACATTACACAATTCATCACATTTCTAAATTGCTATCCAATATTTTATAGTTCTTAGCTTCACTATCATTACAGTAGTGCAGACATTTCTTCACTAATATTTTTATGAAAATTATGCAACCAAGACCACCTAACAAAACAATCAGTATTACTAACAGCAAGATCAAACTACACAACCTTGACAGTGCTATTAACCTCTTGCAGTCAGCAGGTTAGTAAATTCCAATTTATTCCAATACAAGGTTAATAGAAGGTTAAAATGATAACCAAGAATACTGGAAAAAATCACTTCCAGATAATTGAAATAAATTCATTTGAAAATTGTCCTAAAGAGAAAAAATTACATCAAATATATGCCTTTCATACAATCTAGATACTAAAAATAAGATGTGTTTAAAATGCCTTAAACCCTATATATTATACATACTTGTGAAGATGCTGAATGTCAAGTCAATAATAAAAAATTAATATACCCTTATTTCACAAATTAACATTGTCCCTTAACTCTCTGACCATGCAATGTGCTACTACAATGACAGAGTGTCAAACAAGTTCTGACATGTGCAGCAAAGGCTTTTGAACATCAAAGATAACCAGTGGCAGATTTTGGTGAAGCAACTGTTTTCATTTATGTCTTTCTAAAACACGGAAACATTTCCAGGCCAATATTCAAATCATAACCAAAAACTTGTATCTATGGTTCTTCAAAGGCTGGAGCTATAAAATGCACTGCAGAATTTGAACAAAAAAACACAAGAAAGAAAAACTGTTAGTGTCCCCTCACTACATTGTAGATCAATTATCCCAGATTTATGACTTTGTAGAATTTTTAAAACAGTGTATACATTTAAAAGTATCAATCTTTATTTTTTTAATCTTAGTCCTAAATGTATTATATTACATGTAATACTTACCTATCCACTTCATATTGCCCTATTATTACTAGAGATGTCCCTGTTATTACTAGAGTAAAGGATGGGCTGTTAACAGAACAGAGTTTCAAAGAGTCCAAATATATATAGGTTAAACCATTAAATAAATAAGGTGCTCCAAGAACTTCAGAGAAATTCAATTATCACGGCCGATCCTATAACCAATCTCCCATAATAAACAAGAGACCACTGCATTTTATTCACTTACATTTCAGAACACACAAGCATCAGCCATACAACTAACTGACAATTAGAAAAATACTCAAGCTCTTTGCAAAAATTTAGCCACACTTCCTGACTCAGGAAATTTCCAATCAACACTTTGACCGCAACATGAGCCACCGGTGGTACACGGGAGTTTTCATAATGCTGCTGACGGACAAGTGGTCACTAACTCAATTTCCATAAATACTAAATCAAAACTAAATGACGGCCCAATCCAGTTATTGGTTGCTATTTTCAACATTGCTTACAACAATTGACTAGCAATTTTGTTGAATATTAAACGTTAGGTTTACCTGCCGCAGTCAAATCATTAAAAGTTAAACATGTAAATAGATAAAAAACAGAGTTACATGTTCATAAACAAGTTGCTTAACATAGATTTTATTTCAGCTCTATTGCATCTTACTATACAATCAATCAAAATGGATACATATGCTTTTTTTTTAGAGTAAGCAATTATAATTTATTGCCAATTTTTTATCTTAGACATATATATTTTAATCTTGAATTTTCCAGCAAGATATATGAGAATTTTTTTGCTTTCTAGATTGATTAAAGATTATGTTAGTTTAAGCCTTCCTAACTGCTAAAAATTAAGTTTTTTGAAGTGAGGAAGGCATAATTTAAAATGGAGATAAGAGAATGTGAAATCCATGCAGAAGAGGCATAGAAACATTAAGTTGAGGAAGAAGTTTACAAAATATGATAGAAGTTGAAGAAGAAAGTAATAGGCACTGAAAAAACAGGACAGCAGTGAACGGAAAAACGATGATCCTTAACATAACAAAAACATTTCAAATTAGGTTGGAGGAGCACTCTTGACAGTTTTAAAAACAGAAATGATAGCAAAGATAGCTGATTTAAAAATCATTTTAATGCGTGAACGTTTCAGCTTAAAGCTCAAGCCATTATCAACACCTGTAAAAGCAAATTGAAATACAGAAAACATGACACAGCTAAAAGACAAAATGAATACAACTTTAAAGAGTACAAAAAACAACAAAAGAAAAGAAAGAATTTAGAGATTATACTGCAATTAATTTTGAAAATCAGGCTATTTCTAATTGAAATGATGACAACATTGAATTTAGAGCTGGCTTTAATTCTTTAATGTAAAGAGATAAAGAGATTCTAGTATATGTAGGTCGTTTTTATTTGCACAGAAATTTAAAATAAAGACCGTCTTAGATTGTTTTTTAGATTTAAAGACCGTCTACCTACTGAACTGTGCTCTCGCTTAATCTACAAGTATTGTTGCCCGCTGTGTGGGTCTAGCTACGTGGGTTGCACCCAGCGTAGCTTTAGAACAAGATTTTTTTGAGCACGTTGGTAGGAGCTCCAGAACGGGTAGAGTTTTAGCAAAGCCATCTTTTTCAGCCATTAGGGATCGCAAAGCAGTGTAGTGTAATAGTAAGCAAATCTGATTTTTCAATTTTAAATTTCTGTGCAAATAAAAACGACCTACATATACTAGAATCTCTTTATCTCTTTACATTAAAGAATTAAAGCCAGCTCTAAATTCAATGTTGTCATCATTTCAATTAGAAATAGTCTGATTTTCAAAATTAATTGCAGTATAATCTCTAAATTCTTTTTTTTCTTTTGTTTTTTTTTGTACTCTTTAAAGTTGTATTCATTTTGTCTTTTAGCTGTGTCATGTTTTCTGTATTTCAATTTGCTTTTACAGGTGTTGATAATGGCTTAAGCTTCAAGCCGAAACGTTCACGCATTAAAATGATTTTTAAATCAGCTATCTTTGCTATCATTTTTGTTTTAAAAACATTTTAATTCAATAAAAAGAAGGCCTATCTAACTCTAAGCTTGGGCCCTCATACATTGACCTCCTGGGGCAGTGATTTCTATAGATACAATAGTTGTCTCCTCTCCTAAGAGATTTTATTTCTCTAACAGATGACATTCAAACCCAATGTTTTTTCCAAAACCAGTCTGAACTGCAAAACAATATGTTATTAACAGCAGCAATTCAATTTCTTAAAATGCTTACTTTTAGATTTTATCATATTTAACTGATCTCAACTGTACTTTTAAGTTTGTCAATTTTGTATGAGTTATTTGAAGTTAAATCTACCACACACTCAGAACACTATATATATAACAGGTAAATGTAATCGATCGTTGGTCAGTAATCGATTTTCCACTTTTCGGTGTCTAATCGTAGTTAATTAGGTTGAAGTAAACAAGTTTTCTTCTATGCACTTTCCGTCGGAATTGAATACTTTACGAGTTATAGCGGCAAATAAGTTACCGCAACTCCAAGCGGAAAGAAATTCATCAATCCCGTGGTAGGGCATCACTGCGATGAAGTCTCGCTTCCAGTGCGATCATCATCAAAGACGAAACTAAATCTACTGCTATACCTCGTTAAATACTCATTTGACAAAAAAAGTGTATAGAAGAAAAGAGGTTTATTTCGATGTTATTACCATAAATCAAGTAACAAAAATTTGAAAATCAACGAGTAGCTGTTTATTCGAGCGCATTGGTCATCATAGACGAAACTAAACCTAGCGCCCTAACTCGTTAAATACTTATTTCCGACGGAAAGTGCATAGAAGAAAAATTGGTAAATCTGAAGAAAACAGTTGTCGATTTTCCACTTTTTGGTGCCTGAACCTAATTAATTGAATCAAAATAAACAAGTTTGCTTCTATTCTTTTTTCGTCTCAAATGAGTATTTTACGATTTATAGCGGTAAGTTTAGTTTCGTCATTGATGACGAATGCGCTCGAATAAACAGCTACTCATCGATATTCGAATTTTTGTTGCTTGAAACATGGTAATAACATCGAAATGAACAACTTTTATTCTATACACTTTTTTCGTAAAATGAGTATTTAACGAGGTATAGCGGTAGGTTTGGTTTCGTCTTTCAAGACAGAGCGCTGGAAGCGAGACGCCATTGCAGTATTGCCATACAACTCGATCAAAGAATTTCTTTCCGCTTCAAAGACTGGAGTTGCGGTAAGTCATTTACCGCTATAACTAATAAAATACTCATTTGAGACAAAAAGTGCATAGAAGAAAACTTGTTTATTTCGATCTAATTAACTATGCTAAGGCATCGAAATTTACAAAATCGACAACTGTCATCTCCTTCAGATTTACCGAAAAATTGTCTATTTAGATTTATTTACATATTTCTAGGCATTGAAAAGTAAAAAATCGATTACTGACCAACGCTAAACATTTACCATAAAACAAAGTCATGATAACTTTAGAGAAAAATAACTATATATATATATATTGAAAGCCTAGTTAAACCTACTTACTGAACAATATATATATATGTATTTTATACAAAAAGCACCTTTAATTTAAAAAACAGCAAAGTTCATTAGAACTTAAAAATTTGATTAACCTAATAAATAATAAAAACATTTAAAAAAAAAGAGTCTGACTGCAGCATAAGCCTCTGTGGTCAATAAACAAATTTTCATAGTGCCACTGACTGACCTGTAGCCAGAGTCACAACCTAAATCTTCACAAATGACTAAAATGAAACTAAAGGAAACAATTAATTTAGCGCTGTCTTCCCAATTTATTTTAAAAAATTGACATAAATTTCTGTCAAATATTAAACTGCAGTTCAACCAGCCATAGTCAAAATTCTCCATACACACAAAAAAATTGACGGTAAATCTGAAGGAGATGACAGTTGTCGATTTTGTAAATTTCGATGCCTTAGCATAGTTAATTAGATCGAAATAAACAAGTTTTCTTCTATGCACTTTTTGTCTCAAATGAGTATTTTATTAGTTATAGCGGTAAATGACTTACCGCAACTCCAGTCTTTGAAGCGGAAAGAAATTCTTTGATCGAGTTGTATGGCAATACTGCAATGGCGTCTCGCTTCCAGCGCTCTGTCTTGAAAGACGAAACCAAACCTACCGCTATACCTCGTTAAATACTCATTTGACGAAAAAAGTGTATGGAATAAAAGTTGTTTATTTCGATGTTATTACCATGTTTCAAGCAACAAAAATTCGAAAATCGATGAGTAGCTGTTTATTCGAGCGCATTCGTCATCAATGACGAAACTAAACTTACCGCTATAAATCGTAAAATACTCATTTGAGATGAAAAAAGAATAGAAGAAAACTTATTTATTTTGATTCAATTAACTAGGTTCAGGCACCAAAAAGTGGAAAATCGACAACTGTCATCTCCTTAAGATTTACCAAATTGACATATATTTCTGAACAAAAAAAATTACCATCATATGTCAAGTTTTAAACCTAATACACTTGTGGCTACAACAACAATCCTTTAGAAATGAAACATTCTAAACATTTGGAATGAACATATAGTTTCACAAAAATGCATTAAGATTAATTTGTTTCTAACTAGAAAATATTGCAGCATTGTATATATTCTTTCCTACTAGAATATGCTAGTTAGAACGGTCATTATACATTTTAGGTGCTGCACAAAAATTAAGAGATTGGTTAGGAATAATCAATAAAGGAACACATTTAAATACCTTTTACAGGAATGACATTCTGCTCGCTGATGCGTTATTTTCAAATTATTGAACTTTGAAGTTGGCTGTCGCGCGTCAAGGAAGCGACCGTGCCAAGCATAATTCAATTAATAACGGAAGCTTTTCCCCTTTTACAAACGTAAAAAGGTTGGGTCTTGAGGGTTAGCCACAGTTCTTCTAACTAGTGAAAATTATAAATAAAGCTTCTAACCCACCCATTTGGGTGATGACCGCAATCTTGTTTACATCGGCTCCAAGATGGCGGCGCTCATGGTGGTCGCCATCTTGGAGCCGATGTAAACAAGATTGCGGTCGTCACCCTCATGGGTGGGTTAGAAACTTTATTTAAAATTTTCACTAGAAGAACTGTGGCTAACCCTTACAATCCAACCTCTTTACGTTTGTAATAGGGGATTAGCTTCAGTTATTAATTAAATTACGCTTGGCGTGCAACAGCCAACTTCAAAGTTCAATAATTTGTAAATAATGCATCAGCGAGCAGAATGTCATTTGTGTAAAAGGTTTTTGATGTGTTCCTTTATTGATTATTCCTAACCAAATTCTTAATTTCCGTGCAGCACCTAAAATGCATATTGACCGTTAGAACTGTACTGTTCTTGATTATTATACATTTTAATCAGTCCATAGAACACCATAGATGAGAGGTCTCAAAAATCTTACCTCAACATTTGTATAAATATTGTCATCGGACAGTTTAGCAAAATAAATCAACATTTTTTTCACGCAGTTTACGATGACACAGGTCATATTCTAACCATTTGAAATTCACATAAATAAGCATTTTCATCAAACTAAGCTAACTGAATCAAATATTTTGTAAAGAAAACCCTTTCGAACCTACCTGACATGAATTATTTAAAATCACTTCTTGGATGAAGGACCACAATATTTCTTTTCATTAGATAATCAATACTTGAGCCTATGCCACCTTCACGAACACAGCACAGAGCAGCACTGACTCGTCAAGCCTCAAGGTTTGTTTACACTTTTTATAAGATATCGGTTCTGGCTTTCCCGCTAGACAAAAATGCTTTTTCGGAAATAATTTTATTTGACGAAATTTTTTACCTGATAAATTTGAAACCATAAGCTGTTGTGCAAAATTTTATTAGAAATTATATCAGTATTACGTTTATTTGTACAACTCACAAGTTTATGTCCCAAATTATTCATAACACGTTCGGTTAGTGCAGAGTGTAACAATGTATTAACAAAAATTCATCCTTCTATACAATTAAAAACCCATTTTTGAAGTATTCATATTTCATTTGAACTATAAAGTAATAATCAATCACTGTTTGAAAAATGTTATGCAGAGAATTGAAAATGAATTCAACCTTTTTATTTTCATCACAATATTGATTGCACTAGAGGATGAAATGAAACCTATTCAATGAAAAGATGGAAATTTCTCTGGTAACTTACAATGATATATCATTTACTATGGGGTAATTAAACACAATTGTATACTTTAGAGTTAACCCTTAATTGTCCCTCAGTACCAAATATGGCACACTCAATAAAAATGCTCATATTCTCATTTGTGTCCTAATGTGTTGTTGGAATTCACTGTCAAGAAGCAGTTCCATTTGTTTTCTGATGATGGTGGCAATCTTCTACCAGTAGCAGTCTCATAAAAATGGTTTTAATACTGATAACATAGAGTAAAATAATGCACTTGTTTTAAAATGTTCATATTTTGAGAATGTCCTAGAAGTTGCTGAACTTATTCACACCCACGAAGAACAATATTCAGTAGTTTCCGGTTTGATAGTCTTGAATGTTAATCATCTTTATGCATCACTCATGATAAACAAAATGTGTTAATATTTGAAATAATTTTACATTATTAAATAATATCCAGTGTGCATATGATTGAACACAAACAAATTTGCTGGTAGGTATGTAATATGAACGGTGCCTAAGAAGGGGTTCGTGAGCATCACAACAATTCACAGTACGATTAAAAACCTTGGCCTAGCCTCTTTTGCACAAGATACGAAGCATCTTTCAAATAATAAGATGAAAAACTTTTTAACAGAAGCGAAAGAAAGTTTTTAACAGGTTGATCACCAACGGATCGACCATCGAGTTCTTTTGTGATGATGAGATTTTTTAACTACTAGGGCTTGCAACAGACGTTACGATCGCTAGGTGGCCTCTTCAAGCTCTAACGTTTAACTCACGGAGACCACAAAGAAACCAATGAGCGTCATGACCCTCTGCGCAGTTCCGAGTGAAGGTGACGTCTTTACCTCATTCTCCGCCGACAACGAAAATATCAATGCCGATTCTTGTGAAGAGAAATCTTAACATGGATGAAGGCCGAGACTTCAAAAAAGAAGTTTATATTCTAAAAGGACTCGACTACACCCCATACAGCTGAGCAAAATCGTTGTCTTGCTCTAATGGTCCGGTGTGTGACTCTGGGCGAAAGACGTTTGGTCTTCCAACTCTCCTGACCTGTACCCATTGGGTTACTATTTTTGTCGCTAATTGAGGCTGAGGCTTGTGTAGAGCTTCAAATCAGCGTCAAAGCCCCCAAGAAGGACACCAAAAAAGTCATGGAGTCTGGAGAACCGCAGAATTATCCGCGCCGTGTCCAGTTTTTTGGAAGCGTGCACAGCTGTCATCATGGCTGAAAGAGACCATATCGAATAAAATTTTTGTTTCTCTGGTGCACTGATAAAACGATTAAAATTTTTCATATTCATTTTACTTTTTCCTCGACTTGATGGGATTAAGCATAGAGAAGCAGTTGATATGAATTTATTTGAAACACCCTGCAAGTTGCGTTTATAAGCACAAGCAGCAGCTACTCATATAGTTGATGCCTGCCACATGCACACCAAAACAGTACGTGGGACACGTGATGCCTGTCACATGCACACCAAAACAGTACGTGGGACATGTGATGCCTGCCACATGCACACCACAACAGTACGTGGGACACCTAATGCCTGCCACATGCACACCAAAACAGTACGTGGGACATGTGATGCCTGCCACATGCACACCAAAACAGTACGTGCTGCATCAGATGCCACGGGAGCTGATGCCACCATGGCTGATGCATCAGTGGCTGACGATGATCGCGGGTTGCCTGTCCTTCCCAGCGAGCCATTGATGACTTTCTTTGCTCAGTCGGTCAGTGGCAGCCGTCGCGTAGAGTGAGGGAAAGTGCCAAGCTCCGGCAACAGAGGAGCAGCGTGAGGGAAAAAGCCCAACGTTTCCAGACTGTTGATAAGTGATTTTTTCGTTCTGTTGCAATTCCATTATAATCCCACTGTACAACAAGACAGTCCAAGACTTTAGAGTGCAGGCTTTGATTGCCGGAAGTGCATTTCAAAATAATACCAAAGTGACGCATGCTTGTTTTGGATCTGTACTATACTAGGTATCTGAAGTAAAAATAGAATTTGATGAATGAGTCTGTGGGGTAATTGTTTAGCGTTGCAGCAACGTATAAAGCGCGGACCCCAAAAGTGAGCTTCACGCGTAGAACAAATTGATCACTTATTGACGGAGCTGCTGCAGTGAAGAAAGATACAACGGACGAGGTGAGTCTTGATACCAAGTTTTCTTAAGTAAATCCCCTGAAATCATGAAATTTTTGGTGATTATAAATAACATTTTGTTAAATGTCCCAAGAAAATGAAATTTGTGCTCTCACTGCCGGCAAACTCCTACTTGTGGCCCAGAATTGAGATATTTTGCGATATATTCTTTGGAAAAAATCTCATCAGTCTTTCAAATAAAAAATAAAAAAACCATCGCATAACAAACCGTTACAACTTATCAAATAAAGAATTATTATTTTCAATTTCATCATTTCGATTCGTTGTATTTTCGAGCAGTATAATCTTGGTTTTCCTGTGTCTGTTTTCAGTGCAATTTGATTGTCGTCACACTTTTTTTGAACATATTGAACATGAGAAGCGAGGTGGCTTCTGAACAACTTATTTCTATCCGTTTTTAATATTTTGAATCATAGTACATAGACGACAAAAACGACGCTGCTATACATTTTACATGGCTATCCATCAATATTTACATTATTTCACATCAGGTTACCAATATTACAATAATTTTTATGCGACTGCTCCTGGCACCAGATTGTCACCATCATCAGAAAACAACGAAACTGCTTGTTAGCAGTACACTCCAAGAACATATTGCGGCACAAATGAGAATTTGAATATTTTTATGGACCGTGCCATATTTGGTACGGGGAGACAGTTAAAGGGTAAATTTTAAAGTATGAAATCGTGTTTACCCTAATGTTCTTATCCTATAGTTACGTGCCATGTAGGTCAAATAACAAGTTGTCACAGAATAATTCAAAGCTTAAATTATTAATTTTGTTTCGTACTAGCCGAGCGCGAACAGAGCGCATATTACTCGATCAAGTTGCGTTGCATCACTTAATCAGAAGATAATCACGGCCTAGAACCTTGCACTGATGCAATGCCATAGCAATAAATAGCATTCTAACGTCCCTTTCATCCATGTTATCGTCAGATCAATAACATCGTCACATCCAAACCACCAAACTTGGATAAATTGTGCCCAGTAGCGGACAGTTATGTTGCAATTGATTCATAGTACACGAAATGGTTAACTTACTAATTTGTTCTTTAACACATGCAACACACGGGTTATGTGTACACAATGCTCTCAATGCAATGCTACTAGGAAATCATTGCATTTATGTTTTAAAACTCACTAGCTAACTATTTAGATTTTAGATCAATAAAAATTTTCAGGTTAAATGCCAGGGATTACGATGAAAGAAATACATCATGACATCAATTCAAAATAAAGCAGTCAGACTAACAATTCAGTTGATCGAAATATCTAAGACCCATGAACACAGAAGTTGCCAACCCGGGGATGTCCCTTAAAATAAAACTCGATCAATGAACACGTACGACCCATATTATCTTTCTGCGTTTTTAGCGTCCATCATATGAGAATGATTGACTGATTCTTTTCATGATGCGCGCAATTTCCAAGTATTTTATTTCAGACTTGTTTTGTTTTCGAAAAACATCGTGTGGACTTATTTCGTTCGCCCTTGTAGCAACACTGATTGTCCGCAAATGATTTAATTATAATTATGTGTACAACCAGCAAAAAAAATAATAGCGTTTTTCGATCTCACTCTAGAACTATGATTCCTTGTGAAAACTGTTCTAAATGAACTGTTTTAATACACGTCTTTTCATTGCCTGATTCCTTTATTTTTCTCTCAGGAATATTTCAAATGAATTTCATGATAATCAAGTTGTGGTGAAAGAAAAAAGTTGCAGTTATTATGAAGTGTTGTGGTGTCCAGTTTACGTGATAGGAGTGGAGATGGACAGACCACCCAAATATCATTGTATTACTTGGTGTACAGGGGATGGCATTCAACCTTAAAATCAAACATCAACCTGATAACAGGATACTTCTGATTGATTGATTATTAGTTAGTTTCAGCTTGCCTTATCACAACAAAGATATTCTAAGAGAGGAAGGTTGAAGGCCCCATTTATGCATGAGGTGTGTTCTCACAGAGGATCCCGTGCACATGGAAACAGTAAGTTGAGAGGGAAAGTTAGGAAACTAGATAAAAGTTGTGGAAGAAAGTTAAAGGTGTTGAAAAACAGGCAGCAGTGAACCGAAAAAGATGTCCCTCAAAAAAAACACATTTTATTTCAACAAAAATAAATATTTTTACTTTTAGCTCGGACTCATATTGTCCCCGTTAGAGTGCTAATTCCCATGGATATAATAGTTGTATCCCCCTGAGGGGCACAGGATACTTCTTCCAAATCCCCGCTGCCCGTCATGACTCCTCGCCCCACACCGTGAGCATGGATGTGCGACGTCAGCGCTGGCTGTTCCAAGTCTGGTGGAGACCAAATCGACTAAGGCCGCCCGCCCACTGAGGCGATTCCATGCGATGCGATTCGCCTCAATCGGCAATGAGTTAGGTAACACAATGCTATTCCTACGGTGCTACCTAACTCACTGCCGATTCAGGCGAATCGCATCGCATGGAATTGCATCAGTGGGCGGGCGGCCTTACTCGCGCCCTGTTATCGAGCCTGGCCGCCTCCAAATTGAGGGAGAATCTGAATTCATTTTCTTAATCTTTTTATGGTAGCGAATGCATTTTTTGTGTATCACGTTGAAATTACGACCCTAAAGAATTTTTGCGTGAGGAATTCTATGTGATAGTACTGAACGAATAACGAATAATATACGAATACAAATAATAGAACTGGTCAAATTGGACAGTTAAGATATTGCCTGCGTAAAAAATATGCCGATAACAGAAGTTGGCCCTAAATAACATCCACGCACCGACAACACCGAAAGTTCCACATTACTTTCAAATATTTGCGTTCAAAAACTCGTCACGTCTTAGCATCCATAATGCAGGTTTTCTAATCTCGTAACCTTCATACATCCAGATCGTTGTACATTATTCAACATTTAGAAACCTAAAACATCCATAACATCTAAGGCGCCACCAAATTTAAGGATCAAAATATTTTCCTGCATCCGTAAATGCTACAAATCATAACATTAAAAGATGCCTCTCAGAAAACATTCATGATATGCAACATATATGCCTCCCAATGCTAATAATTGCCAATTCATACAGTATTAACGCCCTAATGTCTTAATATCTATGCATTCGAAATACTCAAGCATTTACCCCATTCAAGCATTTACCAGCAAACAATCCTAACATCCGAATGTTTGTAACGCCAAAACATTTATCAAATATGTTCAGTGGCATGTAGTTGTGTGATAAACAGAACCAAACTTTACATCAGCGCATTATTTTCAGATTGGTCTCTATTTTTTCAACGGTTGCACATGCACTCCCAGAATCCTGCATCTTTCCATACCCTCTACAGTAGGTGGGAAAGCTGGCTCACCAAATCCACAGCTATGCAAGTCCCAGTGTAGGCATGAAGAGTTCAGCATTTTTTGCGCCGCTACTGAAGGTTTCTGCGGAGCTTCGATCTGGATCTCGTGAAGGAACGCAGGAAGATGTCTACACCTGAGGGCTAACTCTCCGTGCTCTACGAGGAATGCCCTCGTCAGCTGCAATTACAGAGACGATAAATGTTATGGAAGAGCGTAGCTTGCCATTACTTGAGCTACCACATGCAATCATGAGATGCGCCGCTTATATCAAGTTATTCCACGTCGGAAAGTAGGCCAATGAGTTCTTCTCTATTTAGAATGTTGAACTGAGGTATTATTTTCTCAATAACGGATTTGAGGAGATAGTCAAGTAACTTTGTGAAGCTTTCTATAACGTGATACTTTGAAAAAAAATTCATGTTATTTCTTTTTCTTCGTGTCGAACTGGTCTTAGCTTCCCTTTATAAAATCTAACGACAAACTTATGACATTCTTATGTTTCGTTTCAAATAATAGGTTATTAATTCGCTCTGCCAACCTGAACGTATTTGCATAAATATTTCTTTATAGGAGACCATAGACCTAATTTAACACCATCCCCATTCGGGTTTGCAGATGTACTCTACAAGCTCAGGGGAAGTTAGGAAAAATCCGATTTTTCGAGCACTTTCTAATCATGAAGCCCCGTTATTCGTTAGTGCGCAAGGCGCTTTCAACGTGATGCGAGGACGGACGTTTTTGCCGAGCAGATCCCCGAGCGAGAGGCCGCTTTGCCTACAGCTGTGGCTTGTAAAAACACGGGCCTGTCCTGCCTAACCGAGAACGGCCTTTGGCTGCTGATCGACACTATTCCAAGTGCTTTATGGCAACTGGTCTCGGCAGACCGACTATGGAAAGTCAGCAACTGCAAACTGCACTCTAACTGCTACGTCTGTAAGCCTTGATCACTCTTTGGAGTTCCACTCGTTCCGTAAAAACAATCGGTTATTTCGACTTCAAAGTCAATGAAATCATCGGATTACGTTATTGCATACGGAAATGATACCGACATTGTACGTAGAAAGTTGTCTACTTTCTTTATTGTAGAAGTTCCATTAACACTTTGACCACATAGAGCAAATCTTACTGAACGAATTAATCGAAAAATGCGAAGAGGAAATGTGTCATTCACGAATAATACTACTAATAATATGCGGGAACGATGGAACTTGTCCAATGCTGCGGAAATCTAACTAGAATAATTATAAAAGTTCTGCATACGTTCAATATCTTACTCATCTACCTAATCAGGTTACGAATAGAACTGCTAGATGAAACAGAGATGTAAACGCAATTGGCCAAACATTGAATATCAAACTCTTTAGTTTTGTATTCTCCTTAAAGTTTAAAAAGCACTTCAGTTAATAGCGAACAGAATCTTTTTCTTTTATAATGAGTTGTACTGCTAGAGCTCCGACAAATTGTTGAGCTTCCGAGCATGAATTGAATTGCTTAGCCTGACTTTAGCCAGTGGCAACTATGCTGACGCTTTATTGGTAATATCCTAATTCGTCGCTGGTTAGCCACCATGAACAAATCGACTTGAAATGAAACTTAAAATCGAAGAAATTTAGGACGCATATCTCACCTGATTACGAAAAAGTTTGAAACCGTTTTAATTGATCAGCATACCTCTTGTTTTTGACTCCTTATAAGTCGTATTATTTTACTGAGTGATGCTTCGTTTAAAAAATTGCCTTTGCAGTGCTCATATTTCCTGGAAATGTTTGGCGTCATGAGTTTCTCAGTTTCTCAAGTCATTCAAGGTAATGTAAAAATTGCAAACCAAGTTCTTCTTGGAGCAAAACCTACCAGTTGCGAGACAAAAATAGAGAAAATTAATTTTTGTCGAGTTAAATTTGTAACTCTTTTTTTTTCTTGAATGTCGACAGCGACTAGTCGTTAAGACAGTTAAATAAGCGTTAGAAGAATTCGTACTCAGAAACTTTAACGGAACTGTGTACTGAGCGCGTTGCAATAGTTCGAAAATTAAGGGCACAAGAGGTTGAACTCTAAGGTCTTCTCCGTAAGAAGATTTTGCCAAGGGTAAAATAATCACCGTGACTCTTCAGAACAGTAACCACACATGGTGACCGGCAGTTTGTTGAAGAAACTTCAAAGTAAGGTTAGGACCTTTGATGCAACACTTTACTCAATAACCTTGTGGTCGAAAATGATTCCTTTAAGAGTGACAAAGACTTGAAATTGGAAATGAATTAGAGAAAAATTCATACCTTGAGAGTGGCAAGGAAATTAAATGTAGGAATTAGGAAGGCATTTTCATCATGGGCACAAGAAACAGTACAGCCAGAATAAAAGCAGAATAGCCTCTGCAAGGTTCGTGACACTCCCAGTGTCTTCGATCACGTCCGGTAATCAATTGTATCTGCGTTTGAAAGTCTGCATCGCAACAAATGGGTATCACGTTGAACATCTCTGTAAATACTTCATTTAATTTAAAAATTGGCTTTTTTTGTTCATACTAACTCAACTGATATTCTGTTTCTTGCGTTCATAATAAAACTGCTTTCCTTACTGGTACATTCTTGCCCCTCTCACAGTACAAATTTTTCTACAATAAGTTTCACATTTCATCCATAGTTGAGAGCACTATAGTTGAGTTGCATGATCATTTTTTCTTGTAACTTTTTAACGAGGCATTTTCGACCTCACGGTCATTGAATAGAAAGTGTTTATTTCAGCAGTCCCAACCTCATGTTAAAGTTTGTTCAACAGAGAGCCGGACACCCTGTATAGTTGTTTTACAGCACACTTCCTGTCAAGAACTGAAAAACAAACTTTCAGTTGAGGAAAGTCGTCAAACGGGCTGTAAAAACTAGCATGACGCGCATCCTTACTTTCGGCCTGTAGTCAATAACAAAGACTCCCGAGGGAGGAGATGACCTCCTTCATAATTTCACAGGAGACAGGGAAGTGAAATCCAGCCAAAAAAATTTCTGAGCACAACTGGACTGGACCTCCCACAGCAGTCTTCGCTGCAGTCGCGCACCAGAACGCTGTTCTCGCCGTGTTTTTGTCTTGGCTACATATGCGTCTTCCGAGTCTTCCCTCAAGTTCCAGATGGCGGGAAAGATTCTGTCCTCATTAACTGGCGGACTAAATATTTTAGGACTGCCAGTAATATGCAGTGAAACCCTTTACGAGTTTTACCGAATCTTGAATAAACGGATGTTTGTATTGAACAATTCGGCTTGCAAAAGATTATCCCACGGATCCTGTAATGAGGTTGATGAGTAAAATGTTATTTCAAAATAGCACTTATTTAGTATCAGTCAATGAAAGTCGAAGCGTGTCGATGTTCCATCACGATAAAAACAAATCGCTGAGATCGACAAGCGTGCGGAATCGACAAGCATGGAACAGACAAGCTGACAAGCATGTGGAATCTGAAGCGTCTAGATGGAAGCAAGAAATACAGCTGTCACATACCTATTAAGCTTCATGACTTTCCTAGCCAAATACGAGAGGTAAATTTTTTATAATTAGAAAGAGGGCCTCACATCTATACGAGATGGCTTTTTAAATGGAAAAATATGTGACGCAGGGTGTGCTTTTTCACGAAATCAACTGAAAATTATTAAAAACGTTCAAACCGTGTCAATTTATTAACATTTTTAACGTTGGTGCCTGTTGAGTAACGGAATGTTTAATAAAACTAAAAGTGTTTAGAACCATGCAATCAAGATGCATGTATAACCCAGCGTCACAGTGCAGATGTCAATGCAGGTCTCGGCATGGATCAGGATCATTAATGCGGCTAACACTTGCAAATAACAACGTCCCAAGTTGACATTAGGGAGCAAAACAGCGCACCGTGACGTTATTTTTTGCTCTACTACTTATGGTTTATGAGTCTTTCGAATGAGGGATTGGGAAATCAAATTTTCAACTATAAATAATTTCGCGATTAATGACAGAGCATGTGAGTGTAATCCTCGTGCTGAGTAACATTTCTAGGGGTCCTGAAATTAACGCTAGCTTAAAAAGAATAGAGAAGGATCATAGACATCATGAAACAACGGAGGTACCTACACGAGTTAAATCATATTGAAACGATTCCTCAAGTTCTTGTTTACATCTCGGGCAGAAACTTCCATGGCTCCGTAAACGTCGTAAATAATAAAGATAATAATACATTTTTCCTTTCACAGCGACATGCGTTGTGACGGACGAGCGTCGTTCGGTAACGGAAGTGCGGAATGAATATGTATTTGTAGAAGTTGACGTAAATCACTTATGAACAATGAACTCACGACAGGCATTGAAGCGCGAAATAACTCGCATGTGTGTTTACTGGTCCCAAACTTATCTCTTCAAAACTTCCTTCATAAAATTAGAATGGAATTGAAAATTACTGAAATGAATCTGAACAATGCCGAGCACAGCCCAAAAGAAAAGATATAAAGGAGTAGATATAAAATGCCTTTTTTAATTAATATACGAGGAAGGCATATCCTCGTACTTCATAAAACATATTTCCATACACTAGAATTCTCATGGGCTTGAAAAACGCACAAATAAGAGCACTATAGGAGGACAAAAGATCTATCACATTTAAGAATACTTTCAAAACTTAATATCAAAACAAATCAAATTTAAACTGTGTTTAAATTTAAACACTGGAATTGATAGATTCAAGCACATGCACAAAAAGAGTCAGCACACAAGAAAAGCAAGGCAACAATGCACACAGTGTCCAGAATTTGTGCATGTGTTCCAGCAGCAGCGCTCATTACGGCCGCGTCGGTATGGAGGTCAGCGAGGTGGACTGGAACACCAGGCCGGCCACCTTCCTTACAAGCGCGTGCAAACTTACTTGTTCGCGGGAGTCACGTTCGGGAGCTTCATTTTTAATGAGTCTCACTGAGTTGTTTGCATTCTCGTGCCATGCTCGTGCTGCTAAATGAGACTGTCTTTTATCGTACCGTGATAATGCAAACACACTTAACGGAGCCTGTATATCGCTAGAGATTTTTGGAGCCTTAGTAATGTATGAATACGGAACGTGTGTTTTTTAAACCGTAAATTTTTACTACCGGGAGAGTACGTTCTTGGTGCTAAAAATCTTACAATCATTTGGGCTAAAAAGAGATTTATCGATCGTCATTTTAAATCAGATGCAGTTTGAAAATCTCATTGTTGAGTTCAGTTGATTATAAAAAATAAATTAAACCCCCGATGTACGTTAAAAGTCAGATAAAACTGCCTGTACAACCTGCTAGATCATTCCATTTAGTTTGTTTAATTAACTCTAGAAATTTAATAGAGAAGAAGTCCATAAAATTTGGAATGTGCAGTGACAAGCCCACAGAATAAAATACAATAGCTGGGAGACACCAAGTGTCGTGCGGGCGAATCATTATAAGGAAGTGAGTTCGAATTCGTGTTCAATTATGTTGTTCTGGAGGCCAATTGATATAATAAAATGCATTCTATTATTGCACGGCAACTTTTTTGGATTGCCTTTTTATATTTATGTGCTCAACTAAAAACTCGAGGTATATCTGAGCGGATCTTGTATCCTTGATCAGTCCTTGAGCCTGGCGACAACCTGAGGTTTGCATCATATTACACTTGTGCACTTCTTGTCTGAAGAGATTTGAATGTTTGAACGCTATTTTGTAGCAAAAAATTATCAATTCTGTATATAGTTACTGATTGATTGAAGTTATTAACTAATTTTACAGCCGAAATGATTTGCTGTCAAATGGAACCTGAGCTCTTCATTAAACTGCATCAGAAATCAACACAGAGTGATAAACGGGGGAAGAAGAAATAATGGAAACACCTTAATGGCGAAAGAACAACTAAGCAATATAATTAAGCAACTAAGGAAAACAATTGAGCAAAGATAGAAAAACAAATTGTGGAAAACTACTGCTGTGGATAATACTAATACTGTGGAATACTACTTCTGGAATAGAACTTTACTTTAGGAAACAGTTGGACAAAACAAATGAGGTGAACGGCAGACCAGAAAGGGAACGCGTAAAAAAATAGTTCAACAATGCGCAAAGAACTATTAAGAGACGAGTTCAACAGAGTGAGAGCAATCAGTGAAAACGGCTGAAACGAAAGAGAACGGATAGGGAAAACGGCTGAAACGAAAGAGAACGGATAGGGAAAACGGCTGAAACGAAAGAGAACGGATAGGGAAAACGGCTGAAACGAAAGAGAACGGATAGGGAAAACGGCTGAAACGAAAGAGAACGGATAGGGAAAACGGCTGAAACGAAAGAAAACGAATAGGGAAAATAGCTGAAACGAAAGAGAACGAATAGGGAAAACAGTTCATGAGAAACCTAACAACTAGGGAAAATAGTACAACAGAGGCCGAACAACCAGGGAAAATGTCTCAACAGAGACCGGACAACCAGGGAAATGTCTCAACAGAAACCGAACAACCAGGGAAAATGTCTCAACAGACACCGAACAACTAGGGAAAACAGTTCAACAGACACCGAACAACCAGGGAAAATGTCTCAACATGCAGTCACACCCGCGCCGACGTGCGGTCGGGAGGGTCGTTCAAACTTCGTCGTGTCCCCACAACGGTAGCTGTTGGCCTACACTGCGGGGTTTTGGTCTCCAGTTCGCATAAGCTCTTAATAGTGCAAGCCGTCCAGGCCGAGATAGAAAGCGGAGGTTGTTTTAGTGTTTAGAGAATGTAAACGGTGAAGTGTTTCTCTACGGTCGCTAGCGCGCATCAGAAGAGTAAAGTGTAGAGTTAAACAGTCTTGCATGTTTTGCGAAACTGTGCAGAATTTTTCTATAGCTTCATCACTAACATTGACAGCCTGCATGCGTGAAGTGAACACAGTGATAAAGATTGAGGTTATTAAAAAAAAAAAATACTTTTTGCCAGCAATGTAATGAGAAATTTCAAAACTTAGTGGACTTCTACACTGGACCTGATAGGTAGGAAAATAAAAGGAAAATATAGAAGGATTCTATAGTATTAAGGATTGTTTTTCGAGTGTAAGATGTTGGATAGTAACCTAAACGTGAGTATGAAATTTCAGTATTGCATCTATGGATTAAACTCATAAATATTTTCTTTGTTGAAGTTGGAGGTAGGCACGTGTGAATATGGAGAATGCTCGATTATCTGGCGAGCACACCGTGGGAAACCATGATGAGTGTATAATTCCAGTTGCATTCGATAGTGCTTTGATGAATCCTCTTGGTGAGGATTACAATTTCGTAAATAAATCTGTTTTGAGTCATGATGCAGTTAAAAAAATGACCCATTCGCCTTCAGCACTTGTCCAATCATGTCATTGTTGTCATGATACAGGAAAAACAGCACAACGTTTTGCTTTTCTAACCGTTCTCAGGAGACCCTCATGATAACAAGTCGAGTCATTCGCTAGAAAGAGCATCAATTAAAGAGAAACTCCTGCTCCTGCAAAGTTCTATATCTCACCATTATACCACCTCGAGGAAGAAATACTTCAACCTTACATGCTCTCGTACGACTGTAAAAAAGAATTGATGAAAAATTATCGACGTAATCATAAGTGCAGGGAAATAAAATGTTGTGCTCAAATTCTACTCTTTACTGTTAGTTATGTGTCGGAATGAATATTGATTTTGTGTGTACAATAACAAAAATTGCATTTTTTGGAGAATAAATAAAAATTGATTTGACTTGCAATTTATAGTCTCATCTGATCGGTTACTAATAAATTTGAAACACATGTCCATAAAATTATTCTCCATGGATGCTTCATTTTTTAATTCGATCTTCTTGAGATGTGTCATCATAAATGCCTCGTAGCTCATTTGCATATGATGCAAATATTGCAGATTGATAGATGCTAAAATCCATCATGCGTCCTACTTGTTACAGTGTCCACTCGTGCGGTAAATAAAGCTTTCCAATTTTTTTGAGAGAGTCAGTGCCAGGTTTTCTTCTTCGAGTACCTTCCATGGTTAATTCATCTGTATAAGGAAGACTATAAACATTGCCACTATAGGGTTCGCAGGCTACATTTCACGACCTCGAACTTACTTGTCAGATAAAGCGAATCGCCTTCTCTTCCGTACGCCAATAATGCCAGCTGCTGATCCGGCACTGCGTGGGGACATCGCTCCTTCTGGTAAACTATCATCACTTCTTGAAACTGATTGAGGTTCGGGAATTTATCAATTATTAACATTAAATATAAGAAACATAGCTTTCTCAAAGTCTCATTTCCGAGCGTGTTCCTCCAAATCTTAAGGCATTTCCTAAAAAAAATTGATATTCGTCAAACTACTATTCGTCATACTACTATGTAGAATATTTTCAATGTGAGTATTCCTATGAGTTTTGTCTAATAACCTGTCCGTTATTTTCCTAGCAAATTGAACATGCTTATTACAGTTACTGAAGTGTTTATACAGTGGTTTTCTCTTGCATGATGAATGATGAAGAAGGAGAAATACGGACTTCATTTATTTTATTCGCAAAAAAGCTTCAAGGAAATAAATCATATTTTCATTGCGTTCGTTTATTCGGCATAAATTTTTTCTTCAGATTGCAAAATTTATTTTTAAAGTAATACAGACTAGCTGCATACCGAGCCAGTGAATGGACAAATTAATTTCCTTTGAAATACATACTAAAATAACACAGCGCTATTATTTTCCCCAGCATCATAAATTCTGACGTGCAATCACTCATATATCACAAGACCGGCCATTTGCTTCAGATCCTCGCGTAAAACAACGAGGAGCATAAAAAAAAGAACTCGGTGAACTTGCGTCGCAAGAGTTGTGCCTACTGGATGCCTATCTGTAACGGGAAGCTTACTTTTCTGAGATTTGTGATAGTAACTACAGAGCGTCATGCGATTGTTGCATGCGTGTTGTACAGCAGCGATGGATCGGCGACCACGCTCGGCGACAACTTCTGCAGCAACGCCTTCTGAACCATATAAGCTACTGTGAGGTATAGCAAATGCTTATTTTTCTCGAGTTGGATTAAAGTAAGACGTTTGCACTCAAAGTGAGACGCTTTAATTTTCTGATGTTCTCCAACATTTCTCATTAGAAACCGCTAAGTTTGAGTTTGCTTCACATAGAATAAAAACACGCACAGACCCCTTCTTATCGCGTGATAAATTCGATCATCAACCCTTTTAACATTTTTCTGGTAATACATGTTTCCACGACAAGAGCATGATTCAGGGTTATTCTGAACTCAACTTTCATCCGAATCTCCTTTTCTCCTTCAAGATTTTTTTCAGTGATATCTCATATTCTGCCTTAGATCTTCACCTGATCTCTTGTTAGCTTTTACTTTCAAGTCATTTGTTGCGTGTTCTCTTATAACAATCTTCTAATTGTCGTTATAAATGTTGTTCCTGTACGAAAGACTTACCCTAAAGCGCCTGAGAAAACGCAAACTGTAGAGTAGTATTGAAATTCCGAGCAGGATGTGATATTCGAGAGCTAGTAAAACAATGAATAACTCGAGGAGAGACTTCTGTGACTTGAAATTTCTCTCATGTGCAAGAATGTTTTTGTTTACTCGAAGTCCTTTGTGAACTCCGGCTAGAAAGCAACTGTGTTTTGAAAAAAAGCTTTTACCCTCACAAACGACACAAATGACAGGAGATTCTCATCCTGCTCATCACTGCACCTAAGAGTGAATCTGAAAGAACTGCTTCTTAGTTACGGAAGATGAGTTTTATTGCTACGGTGGCTTTCTCGTCGAGCGTAAACCATTTATCGTGGTTTTCACTTTTCTACTACAGAAAATTGCTCGCTCTCTCTCTATCTTCCTTTTTTTAGTAACATTCCCTTTCATTGTTTCTTTTTTGCTTTTCTTCGCTATTTGTATTTCTTCGCTATAAACATAAATCAATGTTGAACGGCCCAATAAAAGCTCTAAATTTAGGTCATAAAGCTCAAAACCTACATTGATATGACTTTATACATGAAAGTTGACAAGTTTACTTTTACTAAATTTCACTGGTTCATCCATTTATTTTTATAATGCAAAAATGGAAAAAGATTCAGCGGTGGTGTTACGATTACTTGAAAAAGTACGTGCAAAATTCACTTCAGTAAACGCATCCAGAAAATATTCACGTTCACATCATCAAATGAACAGTACGGATTAAAGCACTGAATTAGACGGGCACGAAGTAAGATGCTATTATTGCAGATGCTAAAGCTAAAACTCCTTGTGTTAATGTTGAATTCGTTTATATGGAATGTTCATACTTTTGTTCATCATTTTCTAGTCTTTGCGATTTACTTTAGTCAAGGTGTGTTATTTAGGATGAATTTACTCTTTGTTCTGTGATTCTAATGCGTCCATAAAATTCTTATCTGACAAGTCTTTGTTTCGGTTGATGTGAAATGAACAACCGTTGACTGCCTGCCCAGCACAGAGGCAGAATGGCGCTATAACGGCATTTGGAATACAACTTCAGCGTTTTTTTGTTATACAGTTACTGGGATATTGGGTAACTATCAATTAATGTAGTTGTACAGTTACCGGGATATTAATTTTCAATTTAATTAGTTGCACAATTACTAAAATAATAATTGAATGCCAATTAATTTAATTGTACAGTTACCAGGATATTAATTGAACACAAATTAATTTAGTTGCTGGGATACTAATCAACTATTCAGTGATGCGACCTGAGAACTGAGCGACGCGATCAGCTGTCGTATAATGTAGGATGAAAGAGGTGGTCGAAATTCGTAAGCTCACATTCCAGAAGCATCATCTCCACCATGTGCATTTTAAAACAGGTGAGAGGCTTTTAATATAATTTTTGAGATGCAAGTATTGAATTTATTTCCCGCTGCTTAAAAATGACTGAATTTTTAATTTTAGGGAGAGGAATATTATTTTCGGGCAAGCCTCCGCAACGCTAAGTGGTCACGCTGCGGTGATGCCAAGCGTGTCCAGAAGCGGCGGCTTGTGTTGTGTACCCTGCACGGCGCCACATGCTGCACGAGATCTACTTCAATGGAGATTAAATTAGATATGTTATTCACAAAGCATAGTGAAAAATGGCATCTTGATGTCTAACGCTTCTTCTTATTATTTTTATTCTTTTTTTGCTTCTTCTTCTTGGTTTTTGTAAGGTGTGTTTCAGATCTGAAATGCTACAACAAAGCACTGAAACATAATAGCCTCAACAATCCAGGAGTTGTAGAAGAAAATCTTGCTTAAAATATCCTTGGTTGGCTTAAACTACATTTGGAGTAATATATTCAGAAAACAATATTCCATTAAAAACGTCATATTATCGAGTTCATTTTAGTAGCTTCGTCTAGCTTCTAATTTTGACCTTGAAGAAATTTTAGAAAATACCACTGCCAGAGCGATGTCTCAGTACACACAGAACAGCTGTCCCTAATCTTTTCTTCGACCACTTTCTCATCTCTCTTTCTTATTTTCTAGTCTGCGCGCAACGACGGATCAGCAGATCTGGGATCAGTCGTTGTATTCTGCAGCTAAATGCTATCATTTCCAATGCCGATGGTCGTTGGGAAGCTCGTTCGCCTTTTGTAAAAGGTGCAGTCGAATTTTTTAAGGCAGCTTTCTGTTTCTTATTGTCGCGAATCTTAAACATCTCATGATCAACTGTGCTATCTACTGAATTTCAAGCCGACAGTTACACAGCATAGTGCGTTTAACTTATCAAGCGCCTTTAGAAAGTTGCCATGCTATATGTATGTTAAACAAGAATAATGGATCAAACTACTTTCAAATGCTGAAGCGATTACGCCTTCAAGTGAAGCCCTGCAGAATTTGAATAATTATCATATTAGGTATTTAAATTGTCAAAAGTTAAATTCCTGAGGTCAATAGAAGCAAATGGTAGAAGTCTTGGACGTACCTGTGAAATAAACAGCCGTTAAAATGCCGAGCATTACAGTGGGGGAATTTCGACCTTGCTATAATTGATAGTAGTCATAAAATCCCGAACTTAAACAGTTCTCAAAAATTCTGCATTCAAATATGTCACACTTTAAATCAGGTTTTCGTGTCTTTGACACGATTTTTACCGGCAACATCTGTTCCAAGTAACGGTGAATCGTCGCTTCCATTTAAATAAAACGAGCCTCAGCCAGAAAGTATTGAGTTCTAAGTCATAATCACAAAAGTAGTCTGGCAGCTCCATTAGTCTGGCATCATCTAACAAAGGATGGCATTTCGAGCGACTAAATTAGTCCCGTAGCATCTAAGAGAGAGTGACGGATCTAAAAAATACGTTTTGACAGGTCGTTAGTCATTCATTATCTTCAAAAACTCCGTCCCTCGAGCATTAGCTCGAATAATATTTCTCAAGACCCATACGAGAACGAAGAACAGAGTAAATGCTAGCTAAGAAAAAGCAGCACTTTCATTTAGTCAAAGCAATTACGCCGTTAGCTATACGTACTGCATTTAAACGTGCAATGGGCCAATATTAAGCTAATATTTTGTATTTTTAGAGGCTCGCATGGCACCGGAGCCTGAAAAGATCAGCAGGTATCGATAGGGTGAGAGATGCCGGCGTTATGAGAGAGCTCGAGCGCGTCACTCAACATTGGACTGCAGATATATTTAATTCTGCCCAATATCCTCAGTCCTTCTAAAATAAAATCTTAGTACCAATTTTTCAACCACTGAGGGTTTTATACGAGCAAAGGAAAAACTCATACTAGAAAAATTTTACAATGAAATAGTCAGTGTAACAACTTTACGTAGGACGTGTGTTGGAGTGGCTGTGTTGGAGGAACATCTCGCAGGACAAATTGCTGACTCGTGGGACTCGACCAGGCGACCAAAGAAGACTTATTCGTGTGAGCGACTAGATTGCTAATAGAGTTCTTTGTTAGTCCTCTTGTGACACATGACAATATTTGTAAGCGTCATGCTCTTTTAAACAGTAACTTATCCAAGTAGTTAACACGTCTATAAATCATACTGTAATTTTTAGTGTCATACTGAACGCGTTCAAAATAATAAATTAACAAACGCACATTTGAGACGGCTTACCGAAATTAAGAAGAGAATGACCAAGCAGCTTCGAAGAGTGAAGGTCTCTCACAATAGAGCAATCTAGTCCACAGACCGCAATGTTGTTGCTATTTACCGCATTCAAGGGCTGGGAAAATTCTCAAACGTAGTCACAGAGATCCAAATCTGAAACAGTCCCAGCTTGAATTGAACATGACTTCAATTTATTTTTACTCATTTTGCTGTGGGTCGGATGTCATACGGTACGAAACCTGTGACCCAAGAAATGTTGGACTGATGCCGCACTTTGTGAGTGCATATGCAGCATAAATGCATCGGTTCCTCTTTTCGGCCGCTTGGATTGCGTGTTGTGATTTTTAATACTTTTACCACTGGTATAACGAGAAGCACAGGACAGTTCACCTCTCCACATCTTGTGTTGCAGTGCATGGCACCTCTGCACACGTTGCCCAGGATCTGGTTAAATGACTTACAAGCGTTGGCATGTTGCGATTAAGTATTTACAGATTGCAGCACACATCAAAAGAGCCTAGAGTAATATTTTTTTTTCTATGGATGCAGGACACATAGCTTGAGCTTACAGAGTGTTGGAAAATAGTATGAGCTGTAATGGCTAGAACTGATTGTTAAATTACAATTACACTTCGAATGTCTCTCATGACTTCTGTCCTGTCAGTATTGTCGGGCAGACACAGCAGACACACTCTTATTATGAGAAACTCACTTGCGTACAACGCAAGAATGCAACAATTATGATGTTGTATAAAATCCAATAATTACATACAAATCATCTAGAAGCAATGAATTTCGGTTGCTAGAAATAATTCGTTAAAGAATTTTCCCGAAACTCCTTACTTGGCTTGTTGCGAAGATACGCGTTTTTCTTAATGGTTGATTGTAATCAACTATTATCATCGGAGAAATTTGTGTCTTAAAGTTCAGATAATTCCCATACGTCTACTATACGTGTTCTCGAATACTAATGGGCACTTGTGAACAATTCGATTGTCTCCTTGTAAACAAAACGGATTTAAGAGTGCATCTCAAGTTATTGTTTTGGTGTGCTAAGGCGGGTGCACTTAGCTGTATCCGACCCGTCAGTTACTTTTGTTACATATCTACCTCTCGCATCAGTATGAGGGCCATTATTATATTAATTAATTACTGATAACTTTGATCGGTGCCGAATTTTTATTCTGATCTCACAATTACACGTAATATTTGTTGACATCCCATCTCTGAGTTCTCTACCGTGCAATACCTAAGCTTAAAAACCCTATCGAATCCGCCACTACTTCTTTTATTCGTTCACTTTTCACTGTCGTTCACTGTTTCTCAAAAACTTTCGTAAGCCCGAAGACGGTTGATTGAGTTGATCATTACAAATCCAATATGTATTTAAGCCCCGAGCAGAGAAATGCTTCAAAATATGTGTTTCTTGAATTTCGAGTGTATAATGAACGAGCATGTATAGTTGTGCTTGCTGTGTCACACAATGCGTATAGCTGACTCATAAGTTAGGGGAGTGGGTGATCATCAGTTCATCTTTTATAAAATGGATATATAACGGGATCGTGTGATCTTCTCGTAACTTGAAATTCCCTTTCGAAGACCAAATGATTTTCTTGGCCTATACACAACGTCGCTGGCGGAGCATAATATCATGAAACGATCTGAAACCTAGACATAGCTATTGCCTAACCCACTTTCTAATGAAAGAGCGCACTGAATCCAATAAAAGAGCGCCTTGCATCGAAAAGAAATCTATAAATATTTGCTCTTTGAATACGCGACATTAAGGGCGAGAGTTTCAAAATGAGACGCAGTTCATCTTGGAATTGCGTACATTGTTGTTTTTTCTTCGTCTCTATGTTGTTGAGTTAAGCATTTTATTGTAATTAATGGCGGTGATGTGCAACTTTGCCCCGTGCGCACGCTGCCCTCATGACGACGATGACGAAGCTTTAGTGGTGGTAATCTTTCAAGACCAATTTAATCTTGATCCTTTCTGAAACTTGCGCTCAAATCGGATTGAAATGAAACGAAAACTAATTAAGTTTGGATGTTGCTTTGGCCAGTTACTCAATTTGAAAGAAAACCTTATTATAATGCCTCGAAACGATAAATGTATTTTTTCTTGCGTACGACTATGATAGCAGATGATATAAATATTACATGCATACTGAGGAATCTAGTTAGATCGTTCAAAAACTTCTTTTTCGTTAATGTGTACGACAAATTCGTCTTCCCTGCTTTGACCATGCGCCGAGTTTTACAATGATTACTATATGCTGACTGCGCGCCATCAATCTCTTGCCATTGCCATACAGCTCAACATATTTGAACGCAGCAGTAATACAAATAAAGGAAAGTCGTGTCGGTATTGTCTGTGCGTTGCTTGTTTTTACGTTCGTCTATTTGGCTTTACATTCATTCAAATAAAACGCTTTTCTGCTCGTGAGATTCGAATGACGGTCATTACCATAACCTCGTCACTACTTATTACGGTGGAAAAGGAGCTTGGATAAAGAATTAATATAAGAATAGGGTGCATAGGCTCTTTAGCGTCGGCCACAATTCTGTGCAAATAATGGCCCACGTGTAAATAAAATAATTGATAATAAAAATACTACAGTGACGAAGAAATAACTTTCAGGTTCTGTCTAGATATGTTTCATTGACTTAATTAGGAAATTATGCATTTGAGTTGCTGACGCATCATTTCGCTTCCTGAAACTAAAATTTCAATTTCAAAACGAAAAGTTTAGTTTGTAGATGGTATTTTGTTGATGTGTAGAACGCTGTCCAGAGAACTATTTAAAAGTTAATTTAAAAAAAAATTCAAAGTTTTTTGGAAGAGTATTGATAAAGGGTGTGTCAACTTTCTACAGTTATTTACAATACAATTTTTTGCTTACAAAATTTTGACTCCTGGGTGATGTACTCAGTTTTTAATGGACAATTATAGCTCCATTTTTCACTTCTAAATATTTTGGCGCTACAAGCAGCTTCAGCGCCTCAATGCAATGCTGCTACTTCAGTTTGTCTGCCGTGGAATTCAGAATAAATATATCGCAGTCATTTCTGAAGTATCAATGCAGTTGGTGGCTTTTTTATGCGTTTTCACCTTTGATTTACATTTAGTTGGCTTGTGAGATGGCAGAAGAAGTGCCCTATAAATTAAGTTTCATTCACATGATGCTCACGGAAGAAATTGGTTCGTTACCAATAATTTTTCAAAATACGTATACTTTTTTGCCGAATATCTTTTCAATTTACTATTTCTTTGCCGCATACTTTGCCGACTTATACTTTTTTGCCGTATACTCATTGGTTAACAGGGCCAATGAGACATGAAATCAGGTTAGTTGATCATCACGTCTGGATTTCCAAAACCGGGAGAATGCGCGTGAAGACCGAAATATTTTGGTCAAATCTTATAAGCTGGTTGTTCAACGCTAATTAAGCTTCTACTTGTCATGAAATTGGATCAACTGCATACAAAGTGTGAGTTTATCTATTTGTTTTACTTAACGGTAAACAAATGTATTCTCACATCCTATCCTACACTAGTACAAAAATGTCGCTACTGAATAACCTTGTAGAATTACGAACAGATGCTTTACGTTGAAGGTACAATATCGAGTAGAATTGAGCGTACAATTCCAAATAATACAAATAAATAGCTGGAGTTACATGAACTCGTGAGTGAGTTAAATTTGTAATCACACTTCTTCACTACTTCTATTAAATCAATACCTGTTATGCATACATACCCAGTGTAAGGAAAAGTGGAATAATTGATGTTTCATTCAAAATTTCGGCTATTTGATCAGTAGTTACATTATTTGGTCAATTTTTCCTACGTATTTTAACCGCATCGACTACACTTGTAATGTTTTCGAAGTTTCCGGATGTGCGTCAAATCAATACACTGTACGTTTTTAAAATAATTTTCTCGCTATTCCCTTTTTCACATTTTGAAATCTGTAATTTTCACTAATTTCAGGCAAAATTTAACATATACACTTAATTTGTAACCTCTTTTACCTAAAATCATTTTCATCAATCAGAAAAATTACAAAATGTTTGAAAAAAGGATTTTGACGGAGGGTTATTTGAAAGTTTATTTTAAAATTATCAAAATGTGAAATTTTTTGGCACAATTTCGTCACAGTATTTCAAAGTCAATCCTCTGGTTTTCAGTAGGCAGCAATAGTTTCAAATGCTTTCTATCAGACTCGCGGTTTGTGATTGAGATGCATCGTCTGGTTCTTTATTTGCGGCTGAGCTACTTTACGCCCGCTGAACATTATTTTTATATATTACCATTTTATTATTGTAATTTAACTGAATTTAAGACTTGCTAGCCATAGCAACGTTAATCTTAAGAGAGCGAGTGGGAGGAATAATTTAGTTTTTACATGGGGAATTTATGCACAAGGCGTGTTCTCCCATCGGATACCCTGTGCGTGGAGAAAGTAAGTATGGAAGAAAGAGGATGAAAAGACGAAGAAGTGAAAGCGACGAAGTCTTGAAAGTTTTGAAAACTGGAATGAGTAAAGTGAGCACGAAAGATAGAAGTCCCGAAGACTTGTCTGTTGAAGAGGCTTTCTGACCGTATCCCGAAGCACTTATTTATACCTATTGCCACTTTTTTGCTCCTTGACGTTGTACCGTTAATCTTCGTATTGTTAGTTCAACCTCTAATTGGAACGCCATGCAGTGGAACTTCATCGATTCAGACTGAATGCGATGGGTAAATTATGATATTGCTGAAGAATAATAGCCAAAAAAACTTTTTTTTCTTTTTGAATCATTACCGCGTAGAACGCAAAGGAGTCAACTGCTCGTCCCTATATTCCTTAGAAATGCAGTGAACACCTTCCAGCTGGCGCAGCACTCGACGAGCTGCAGGTCTTGACAGTCCCATGTTTGAACGGCTGCAAACTGTGCTAATCCTGGGCTTAGGCTCCTCCATGGAGGCTTGCTTGTGCTTTTCTCCAACGCGCTTTATACGCGTGCTAGTCCTGAGGAATGCTGGTTGTGAACCTGAAAGGGCAGATGTTGGCTGCGATCTTATCGAAGCAATAGTCGGGCAGAATGGACTTGGTCTTCCTGCTAGTTTAGTATGCTGTGGTTTAATGGGTGCACAAACGGCCTTCGAGTGACTATCATCTGCACCACAAGCAATTAAATTTTTCCTGCTTGTTTACTCAAGCCCAATACATGTCTTTGCGGCCCCCACCAGAAGAAGAATAAAGAGATCAGTGCGATATGGGTTCTGATGTGTTAATTAACCTAAAAACTAATGCAGCCTAAGAAGCTTTCTCGATACAATTTCTACTTCCAAGATACACGCTTTATTCTGGAACGAATGAAATCTCGATCGCTTCCAAACACAAAGGTACTCCATGGGAACTTTGTTTACGCAGCTTTCCCTGGATATCCGAGGAGCAGCGCAACATGACATTCACTCTTCGAGTTTATTCTCCCCTTGAGGGCCAGCGCAATGTCACTCTCAACTAAGAAGAGAAAACCAAGTCGGACATTAGGATACTAGAATTCTTTATATCTGAGTTGATTCAGGGACAATCTCGGTCTGTTGCACTTGGTGACCATTACCCTCAAGTTTGATTACATAGAGCATCGGTTTATGACCTCTAAGTATATAAACCTAAGTCACCCTTTTTTCGTATGAGCTGAGAGTTCTGGGGTGGGATTAGCTGACATACTAATGCGTAGATTACACATTTTTCTGTTGCTTACACACTACTACTTCTTCCACTACTACTACCACCTCCACTGCAACGACTAATACTTTTTAGCTCATTCACAAACCCAGCAGTGTCCGCCCAACTTGACCATCATGTACTCCTCTGTGAAGAAATTCAGTTATCTAACTTTTTGCACACAGTATAACATCTGTGGACCTCTTGGAAACGCTATTTTGCTGCAAAGTGGTGAAATTAGAGTTTGAATAATTTTTAACTCTCTATTTGTCGCTAACAATTCCTACATTTATGCGTGATGATACTCTATTTTTACTGCTTTATATTGGGTTTTAGAAGATTTACTTCGGAAGGCTGAAGGCTTGAGGTTGATACATATGATTTCAATTTGTAACTTACGCTTGAAATAAATGACAGTTCAAAAGTTACCAAGTTTTGGCCTGAGGAGCTAATTATAGTAAGCCTACCTTGCGTTGATATACTATATATCATTTCACTGGCTGGCATTGGTATACAGTATTGAAATATTTGAAAGGTTAATTTACCCCGAACGTTTGCACTGTTAAGAGTACGACACAAAAAACACGAAATGTTTAAAGGTAAACAAAATCGCGGGTCAAGTACGCTAAGAAGTACGGCAACCTGTTAGGCGATGAGACAATTTTGATGTAATGAATGAATAATAACTTAGAGCACCCATGTTTTTCTATTAACAATTAGTAAATGTACGCAGCAGATATTCTAATTCTATATATGTACTTCAGGAATATCAATAACAGTCAGCATAATAACTTTAATTTTACAAAATGTAAAAACTCTTCTGATACGGTAAATATTCCTGAAGAGCTCATTTTCGCGGTCTCATAAGTTGAAGTTGAGCATATGTGCGCTAAACAAATTGACACACACACACACACAAGCATGGGGATACACCTGCTAATGAGCGTATTTGAACGCAGCGACGTAACGTGGCCGGCGAGTGCCACCATATGGCCAGAGCTGACTGTGCACACTCACGACCGGCTCTGGGTCATCTACCGGTCCCATGGAGACGGCAGCGCAGTTGTGGCCGAGTCTACCGCAGTTACTGCAGCGGTAGATGGAGAGTATTAGGGACTCGCGGCTGTTGGAATGGTATAGAACCGCTTTATCATCACGGGAGGGGTATGGGCAAGGAGAGCGAAATGACGTAGAGGGAAAGTGCTATTCTTCGAACTCTTTCTTGGGAAATCATGCCTAAAAAAGTTCGAATACAATACTTTTTGCTGTTGTTTGTAAGAATTCCTCACGTAAAGGAAGAAAAGCTCGTTTCTTTTTATGTTGGATTGATTCATTTTAGTTGCCTGTAGAGGCAGATACGCGAATACCGCCTGGAATTAGAAAGAAGTTTACACATTCTCAAAGAGAGAAGTTGTGACTCATGGTACAAAGGTCAATAAGTCTGTAAATAAATCGAGCTTCGAGTCAGTTCGTTGCGTAAGAAAATATCAAATACAGCAACTACAAAGTAAAATATCTTCGATGATTCTAATGGGTTCTAAATGATTCAAAACTAAGTGTGAGGGTCATAGCACAATGATTTGTAAGCCACAAAGAACGCAGAATGAACGCTATGTGTCTAAGATACTTCTGAATTGAAAAGAGAAGAGAAGTAATGAGTTGCGCTTCACTAGACGTCATTGTGGTTAACTCAATAATGTGGGGCTATCTTGGGAAAGGAATATTTTTCCCACTGAATTACTGTAATTTGGCCCTACCAAGTAGGTGCAAATTAGGTGAAAAAAGATGTCGACACCTTTGTTTTAATTCTGTTCTACGTAGCAGAAAGGAGGATCTGGGAGGGAAAAATTAAGGTGTGTGCAAAACATCACCTCAACATCTTATACTCTGCTTAAGACCTCTGATATGAGTAAATATTTTCAACGGGACGCGATTTTACAGCACAAGAAGGAAACATCACAGTGTTTTATTTTGTTTGGAACTGTTTACCTATTTTTTTTATTTTGTTTGGATCTGTTTACCTATTTTAAACAATAATTAAATGAAGTTGTTTGAGCTGAGTGTGAAACTTCCCACCATTTTCCCTTATTTGAAAGATGACTTTTCTCAGAGTTAAAGTCAAGTTTTTATTGAGATTTTAGCACGGAGATGCCGTGTACACACACGGGTGTGTTTGATGAAGCATTTTAAGAAAAGTGAGAAATTTCTCCACCTGACACTAATCTTGAGTGACAGGCCTTCAAGACACCCTTCCTAACCTGGCGATTATAATTTTAATGTCAAAGATTTTCAGTCAGTGGACACTTTCACAGAGGGAAATTTCCATGTTTTTGGAGACTTTACCATCTTCTACCGCCAAGTGAAGTTCGATACCACTAGGGCGTCTCTTTATGGGAGAAAATGTTCATAAATAAAGCGAATAATTTTTGCGGCTAGACGTTCAAATCTTTGTTCAAGGAAATATGACTGGAAATTGTCGCCCTTTTAAGCCTAAAATTTTGCTTCGGGACTTTATGCCCGCCTTGCAACACGGGAAGTTTACTCTTTACTCGTGTCATGCTTTTTGAATGTTGTTTTCATCATTTCTCCTATTTTCTGCCGGATATGAAAATCTTGCACCACATACCTGCACTCACCGCTTCAAAAATAAGCAAAAACTCACCCAAAAATAACTGTCTAAATTTAACTTTTTTCTAAACAAAACCAAAATTGAAATACTACGATTCATTAAACATGAACTTCATGTTGCATATCGATCGTTGCTTCTACTTTTTGAAACGTGTGACAATTTGTATTCATAATAAGCGAGGAATTTTAAAACACTTCTAACGATTTGAATACAATCATGGCGAAGTGATGAGCTGTGTACTCATGTATTGTACTACGCGGCTCACTCAAGCGTGCGGCGGAAAGATCGAGCAGCATGTTCTTACAAGCCGTGATGCCGGCGGTTGAGAGCGTGACTCTGCAAATTCCTTCAGAAATAGATGAGTTCATTTACGTAAAATGACGAGGAACTCTGTCCAGTGCATGCATTGTTAATATCAGTCTGCCAGTGTTCTAAAATTCTCAAGTAATGAGAAGAGTATAGCAGACAATTTAATTTAGTCATTAGACTTTGTGTGTTTTATAAATTGGAAAAATTTAGGGAGAAACAAAATAAACTACAGTTTTTAAAAGTTGATGCTTTAGTATTTATTATTTTCAGACACTAAATGATCAAACGTGAGTGGCAACTTTGAATAGTATAAAATCTGGTGAACTAAACAAAAACTAACATTTCCAACGTTTTTTCAGCTCTCCACATAGGGAGGTTTTATTATTCCGTATAGATATGATACCGGAAGCATTAAACATGTTGCTGTCTTTGCGTCATTTAATACACCTCGACTTTGAAAGCGGATGCCCCAGCACACCATAAGTTCAGCTTCAGGAAAGATTCTCCCTTTCTGCCGAAGAATCCAAGTTCATCATTCTGAAGTATGGAGAAGTCAAGTACACGGCAGCTGTGAAGAGGGCTTATGGAACAAAGTTCTACTCGAAAAATCCTCGTAAGGTTCCAAACCAAAAGGCATTTCAACGAGTCATCGGAAATTTCCGATGAATCATCGAAATACCTCACTCATGTTTGATAACCCAGTAACCTGCTGAAAATGAACAGAATTTTGTTTCAAAATTCACATCAAGAAAGAGTTCGGTATAAAATTTGAGGATTCCTGTGTTGCATTCATACGATTTTCCTTTTCATGATGAATATCTTGCTCTCGCTTAGAAAAGAAGAAAAACTTCGTAAAAAACTTCGTACTTGCCAGTTAGAAAAACGAAGCCATGGAATTGAAGGGTATTGCGTTTATTATTGGATTGTGATCTTCAATTGGCAATGGGAAAAGTCACTTGGAAAGATGTATGGTAGAGCTAATGGTTCATATGCCATCCTTGAAAATATCAACAAAATTATAAAAGCCTTATTACACAATTTACGGACTTTGACCTATTATTATCTATTGTTTAATTTAACTAATTTAAAAATTCCTAATAATGTGGAAGAATCTGAGCAGAAATGACGGGGTAAATCGGAATTAGATTGATTGATTAGAAGGAAAATCTAAAAATACTTACAACGAATGAAGAAGAATTGATAATAAATATAAACCACAGCTAGGGGTAACTTTAATGCCTTATAATCGAGCAAAAACACTGCTTTGATAATAAAAGGCGAGGATTCTCAAACGGAGTCTCCCGGGACTCGCGATAAACTTGTGCCTCTCGCGTTACTAGAGGACGACAAGTGCGCGTGAACTGCAAATCATGACTACACCTCCCGTCGCTTGGTTGCAAATTTAGGTGAAGATAAGTGTTAGGTAATTTATGTAAGGTAATAGTTATGATGAGCTCAAAGGCTGTTCGTAAGGTAATAGTTATGATAGGCACTGAGGCTGTAATATTAATAAGGGTATTAGAAATGTAATAAAGATCAGTGTTAGGTAACTGAAATAAGGTAATAGTTATGATAAGCTCAAAGGCTGTTTATAAGGTAATAATTATGATAGGCACTAAGGGTATTTATAAGGTAACTAGTGTGCACGGCCCGCCAAACGTGACGGGATCCAATACCTTTCTTGAACAAACTTTCCAGACGTGGATGACTAACAAAAATATCTATCAGTACCCGTCATAAAAAATATTATTATACTTGCTCGCAAGTGAAACTCGAATCACAGATACGGTCATTATGGCTATCTTCATGAGCAAGACAGAGACGTGGAAGAAGCAGACACAAAACAAGTAAGCCATGGTAGTAGGTAGTAGCAGGACCCGTGGAAATTACCCGGACCCATGGAAATTCCTAAGTGGACCCGTGTAAAAATTCAGTCAATATAACCTAACCTATGATAGCCTATCCTATCCTAATCTAACCTAACCTATCCTAAACGAACACGTCCTAATACAATTCAAACATATCAATGCATGTAAAGACCATCTTTTGACGTTATACTGAGGAATTTGGTATCCATGATACTGCAAACCCATCCCATGTTTCGAAGCGGGCACCAAACAGATATAAATAAACACACAACGAGTATTATTAGGTTAGATAATAGCTATGATAGGCACTAAGGCTAGGTATAAAGTAATAGCTATAAGCACGCAGGGTTGTTATGTAGTAACAGTTATAACCTCGTAGGCTAGTTATATAACAACAGTTTTATACACGTAGGCTATAGTTATACAGGGTGTTTAAAAAAACGTGTACTTCAGTTTAAAATGCTTAGAAAGTTCAAAATGCGGAACCGATTTTAACATGGTTTCATTGGATGCTGAAATTAATTCTTGTCACATCATTAGCTCTGAACATGATACAGTTATCTTGTGAAATGCATAGTAATCTGCTCTGTAATTCATAGACAAATTAATCCAATTTCTTAAGAGGCAACTAACAAAGGCGCAGCGAATTCTTATCATGAATAGCTACATTCAAACAAGACGCCACACACAAGGGTCCCAGTTATTTGCAGAAGCCTTTCCTGTGAGATAATCTCCAACTAAACTAACCATGTATCGCAACGTGCGCAAATTAATAATGAAGCATCTTTGCTCAATTTGAACAAAGTAAAATGTGGAAGAAAAAGAACTACAAGAATTCAAGAAAATATTAATTTGACATCCGCGATGATTCAAGAAAATAAAGATTCTCCTACCAAACAACTAATTTAAATACGTCCTGTGGAACCATCAGTCGAATCATTTGAAAAGGTTTAAACTTTTATCCCAACAAAATTTAATTACAATAACAACTTACTGAACAAAACTGTTTTGATTATTATCTTGTAAGTGTATATTTTTAATTTTGAAAGGTTTCACAATGAGGTGATAGAGGATTAATTTCTGCATCCAATGAGACCAAGTATGTTCAAATCATTCAGCACTTTTAATTTATTAGCCTTTAAAAGTGACATATACGTCATTTTGAAACGCCCTGCATAGTGTTAGTTATAAGGATGTAGTCTAATTAGTCATATAGTTATTGTTGTAAGCCAAGCAAATGTGGGAAGTTAGTTGCTCAGTCGACCTTAACATCCCAGTAATACAGCTTAAGCTCACCAGTAACCAACCTCTAAGCAACAGTTTCTAACCTGGGGAGCGCGCCTCAAAGGTGGGGTTTGGGCGTGAGCGGATTCCAGGGGGGTGATGCGTGTGTCAGTGGCGTTCTTAAGGATGCATATGACCGTATCTGTGATACAAGTTTCACTAGTGCACAAGTACAATAAAATTTTAAACGCGGATAGAATTAGAATGAAAATACATGTTTGCCATCCTTACTTTGAGAATTATTTATGGAAATTATCGAATCCCTTCATTCTGGACGGCTCGTGTACACTAGTTTTTATATAAAACAAATCAATAGCCTAAGCGATATCCTTAAGGGAGGTGTCGAAGTAAAAAGGTTAAGAACCTCTGCTCTAAAGTGTCGGCTGCAGGGCCTGTTGTGCAGCAGACAAGACTCACTGCTCTACATTGAGTCCTGAACATAAGCCCGAATACTGTTCAATACTGCACGTATTGTTCGAAATACGTAGTGGACGTCGGGACGCTAACTGGACGACTGATGGCACTTCATGAAACTTTACAGTAGTAGCACATCAGGGCGGTGAGTTCCTCCCGCTTGCCGCTAAACATGGCACAGTGCCGCTAAATAACGACAAGGGTTCTTCTTTAAAGTCAGAGGAAGTAATTAGCGCAGAGATGTCGGTCGTCTAAAGGCTCAAGGTGTTCTGATTGTTGGGGAAAGCAGGTTTGCGAGGATGGGTTTGGTGTACTCAAGGAGATCATGCTCTCGTCAAAGTTCTTACTGACTATCCTAGCAAGCGCTTCGTGATGCTATGAATATAGCTAATCTTTATTTACACATACATTAACTCTGTAAAAAAATACTGAACCCCATGCAATGAACAAATTTAATTTTTCCATTCTTACTTTAATGAGTTTATTATTGCCAAATATATACCGATGAACAATTTGCAGAAGAATCTTCTCAACAGCTCAAATGTGTTTTCCACATGATCTTGAATCAATGAATTTGAAGCTAGGCGAGCAAGAGATCTCAATGTTCAAATTAACATTATATTTCTACACGACTTTTCCACCGTATAATTTCAGCACGAAGCAAGAACAAGCGATGGTTTTCATAAGTGAAATAAAACCCGTACATGTAACAGTGAACCTGCATTGCAAAGTTGCTATTGAATGCGGCAAATTTGTTTAACAAAGTACTTTCATTTTGTGTACGCAGACTAAATGTGAATGCGATACTAAAATTTGACTGAGACAAGCGAAATAATGAATTAACGAGGACGAGCCGTAATTATTATACACATATACGTTCGCCAAAATTGCAGACTCAATATTTTCCAAGGCACTTTTTTGCCAAGGAAACCAAAATTTAGAAGCAGAAAAATAAAGAAATGACGGGACATTTTCTCGAATTCAGTGAGTTATGTGATGAGAACAGTATTTTTATGTAGCCGTCAGTCCATTAGATAGAATATCATATGATTGTAGCTTGAAAGTGAATTATTTTTATAGTATTCCCATGATCACTGGTTACTTTAGCAACTGAATGAACATCATGTCGCGCAGTTGTAGCGCATAAGAAAATCTGAAATCAAATCGCATCTAAATTGATGATCTACATCAAAAACGAACAACGTGAGTGAAGTTATTCATGCATTCTCTTACGCCCTCTTCAAATGTTTCTCATTTTTCAAAAATATCATGAGGCACTAAATTAAATTTGCTTTCTTAAGATCATTCTGTCCAAAGTAGGTAGGATACAGAGTATTAAGGCAGGCACCTCATGACACAGTTGCCTAGATTATCGAAGTACTAGTAGGTTCGGTGTGAGAAAGAGAGAAAAGAAAGAGAGATCCCGCACTCAATATCACATGGCTCTAACTATATTACGTACATGGCTCTAACTATGGAACGTGGTAGAGGAAACGCATCATTTTCCTCTACCGTGCTATGGAATTCAAGAATCAACCTCTTGACATTGCAAACAAGTCATTTATCGCTGATATTTTTTACTCTACTCGGTGGACTAAATATCGGCACAAAAATATCTTTGGCTCCACTAAGTAGGTTACACGAAATCTAATTGAAGAGCTGAAAACTATCTTACGTGCTCGACAGAAGGTAAATTCTGCCTTTGGATATTCAGAGAATGTTGCTGAGATTTTTCGAAATCCGCTTCAAATTAGTTCCGTCAGGTTGTTATTCTTCTTGGAATGTCAGGGTGAACATTTAAGTTTCTAAAATCACATTCAGAACGAACTAGGACGTACTCATTCGCTGTTAAACTATTATGTAACTTTGAAAAAGGGAGGAAGATGAATTAAATGTCATCCTTTAAGTTGTGTAAATTTTCTGTAATTTTTCTACTGAATTCTCTTCTATGTATCCATTAAATAAATACTCTCATGTAATAATTATCAGCTCGTTAGTTGCTTGGTTACGTATCTAAATGTTTGCTTATCCGTCCCCTCAAATTGTGTCAGAATATCAAATTCTGAAAATTAGCGGCACGAAGTAAAAAAAACACGAACCATCTTCATTTAATAATGAGCACCTTGAATACTTTAATAACGTTATAAGTTGGGAACTCGATATCTAAATACCGTAATATTACAACAAATTTTTCTTTTTCTTCAAGAATTTGTCAATAATGAATTATAATGCTTTTATTTGTCTCTAAGAGAATATTATAGGGATATTTGAAAAAGTAGTAGAGCCTGAACCACAGATGTGCCAATCGCGCAGTTTGTTCAGATACCTGGAGAGTAACTAGTTATAGTATTATACTAACTGGAGAGTTATGAAGACATTCTAATAACTGAAGAGTAACTAATAAAGATATTCTACTAACTGGAGTGTAACCACTGAAGATATTCTGACTGGGAAATAAAGAAATCAAGAGAAGAAATAATAAACCGCACATTGGAAGAGACTGTGATCATATTAAAATTCAAGAGATGTAGCCGTAGTGTTTTTGTGTGTGTTAGGCCCAAACACATTCATATCACTGATCATAAATGATCATCCACAAAGGAAAATGAATGAAAAATCCCATTTTAAAAGTTGGATTCAGAATTTATTCTTGACATAAAATGCATGCTCTATCTCTTTTTGATTTCTCTACTGTAGTGTTAAGTTAACACTAAAAGGTATGTCTCTGAGTAGAAAAAATTTTATTTGAAAAACAGAAATTCGTATTCATTATGTGTTCTGATATCTTTAAACAGGGACGACTAACTAAACCAAGCAAGCAAACAACCAACTGTGTATCATTGTGTAGGAGTATTCGTACAACAATCCTGTGTCGACTCACCATACTTGCAGTTTTGCCCACCCATAACAAGTTACAAATAATGATTCATAACATCAGTGACAAGATTTCTTTCAACGAAATACATAAAAAAGTTTCTTTACTGCCACCAAGAAGCCATGGACAACACACGCTAGGCTTGAAAGCAAAATTGTGAATGGGACTTCGTTCATCCCAACATATTTCTAGAACTGCGAAGTTAACTAAACCCATAAAAATATTCAAGAATGTATTGATGATGGCGTCTAAATTTATGTTTCTTCATGGATGATCAGCAGTTTCTTGGGGCACTAGTTATGAGAATTTTTTTTTCTCTGGTGAATTCAGCCCTCCTCATGTAGGTTGTACGTCATTTACTCATTTTGTAAAGTCATGGAGAAAAAAATTGTATAATTGTAAGTTCCTTACCTCTTTATCTGCCCGGAGAAGAGTTGTAGCACTGAAACCTCATCCAACGACGACCACCGTTCCAATTCCACTAATCCCCGATTAAAATGAACTTTCACCTGTCATTGATAACAATCTAGGAATATCTTACTAGAAAACAGAGAGTGGCTTTCTCTAGATAGCGTTCGCCCTTAAAGTTATAATGAGGGGAAAGCTGCGATATTCAAGAAATAAGAATAATTACCATGAATTGATGTTCTCTTTCCTCCTTTTATCGGCCTCTCAATTTTTTTATATTATCCTCCCTCACATCAGTTTCTCTCATTAACCCCTTCCTCGCTCCCATTATCAATTTCTGTATTTTCACTCATTTACCTCAGCATCCTAACAATTATCAATCTTTTCTTTTTCCTCATTGGCCCATTCCTTCTCGCAATGCTCAACCTCTTAATTTGTTCTCTGTAATCCCTTCCTCCTCAACTCCATCTACCTCTTTTTTTCTCATTAATCCCTAATTCCTTCTTAACACTATCAACCTCATAATTTTATGTCATTAATCCCTTCCTCCTTAAAACCATCAACCTCTCAATTTTCTCTCATTAATCCCTCCCTCCTTAAAAACATCGACTTCATAATTTCCTCTCATTAATCCCTTCCTCGGTAACACCATCAACCTCTTAAGTTTATCTCATTAATCCCTAATTCCTTCTTAACACTATCAACCTCATAATTTTATGCCATTAACCCCTTCCTCCTTAAAACCATCAACCTCTCAATTTTTTCTCATTAATCCCTTGCTCCTTAACACCATCATCCTCCTAATTTTCTCTCATTAAGCTCACATTCCCTACCATTATGAACCTCTTGGTTTTCTCTCACCAACCCACTACCCCCTCAGCCCGCAGTTCAGGTGAGACGCATTAATTAACCAAAGCCCGATCGAGCGTGTCTACCATCAGCCATGTGTTTACGTGCATTCTACAGCTGAATTATGCCTGGTCCTAACCGGTCTCTCTCCATAAGTAATGCAGTCAATTAATTATACGACGTATCTGAATTGAATCAATAAAGTACTCGCTTGCGAGACATCCTGCGAGCGTTGGTGAGCTCAATTCAGCATTTAGGTGGAAGTAAAAAAACTGAAAAAAGTCTCAGAATTATGTTCGAGGCTGTCATCGATGGTAGCAAATCGGTGATAATTTTGATTATTCGATTTCTATTAAGTAGTGATTCAGACGATGGAATTGCCTCGCTAAAGGACATGCGAAAAATTACATCTGGAACATTGCGGTTATGCACGGAGAGTTCCACAATTTGTTTCTTGCAGTACTAAGTCTAAGTCTCTGTACATTCATGTACATCAGCAAGCCTTAGCGCTCAGTCGCCTTTCTTTAGCAAACACCAGCAATTCATAGTGAATTTTGGCGAGCGGAATTAAATGAAACTAATGAAGATAAAAGAGAATCTTCGACGAAACTGAGCTGCTCAAATCCTGACAGAAGCTCCATATTTGGAGTTGTTTTCTTGAGTGTGAGAATTTGTCTGAGCGTCGTGCAACCGAACCTTCATCTGTGCAGGCATCTTCATGCACGAACTCGAATTTCCGAGGGAATTTTCAATCAATGAGGACGTTGCGTGTGTCTGGTAATGGCTTTAACGAAAAATTACTCACGAATTTCCCGCTATGAATGGGAACAGGCGTATATAAGGGGCATGGCACTTTAACCCTCTGGGTACGACAATTCAAATGGTTAGGGAAATATTTCCAGGAGGAAAATTTTTCCTTACCCATAATTGTCAGTGAAATTGTCCCAGTGTGGGGGCTTTTAGCAGAAGCAAGTGCCTTCTTCTTTATTTGAATTTAAAATATTTTTGAATTGTTAATGCTCTATGCTTGGGGGCAGAAATTTTCGACGTTGACAATAAAGTTATTTAATTTACGGAAAAATTATTCATAAGTTTTTGCCTGAATTTATTAAAAATAAACGAAGTTCAAAAAAAAAAATTGCTCAAGTTAAACAGGAAGGTTATTGAATGTGTTGCACGGACCCTATGGCATGAACTTAGAGGGAACCAATGGTAATTTACGCGTGCAGGCTTCTTGAATGTCTAAAAACTAGTTTCATGAACTCTTATTACTTCCCAAATATTGTTATTTACTCCAAAATATTCCCTCACTACCTAAATTACTTTAAAATTAGATTAGATGCCCTAAACTAGAAGAACTAGCCATCTTGGTACTGGAGTAGCCGTCAGTACCCAAAGGATTAACCGTGAAAAAAAGGTCCCTCAAGTGATACTACATTATACACATATAATAAATGTGGCATTCTCAAATTTCTAGCGGCATACAACAGCGCATAATCTTTGACGCTGGTACATCTCTGTACTAATAACGACATTTGACTTCATTTATTTACGGACAGTAGTTAGGTTGCATGTCTTTAACAAACGACAGTCGTGAAATTTTAACATCTTTCAACCGCAATTCGTCAACTTTCTTCCAAGAAATAGAACACCGGTCCGCGAGCTACGAAATTTACCTAAAAATACGGCTCCGCTCAGCATGTCGAGCATGGACAAAGAAATTACTGTTTTCTGTTACTGACATATGCAATGTGAATGCTTTCTCCCCGTGACGAACCTCGGTGGGGACGGACGTGTTCAGTACAAAGGGAATTGAAACCTTTCGGAATCCCGACCGAGGAAAGTGCCGCCATATGGTGTACATTTCGCTCTCTTCTTTGCCTGCCAGACTGCGCCGGGTAAGTGGGTTACGAGTGAGACGGGTGTTTCGGTCTCAAATGAACCAAGATCCATTTCCGTGGTTGAGACCATGGACCTTGGTCTCAATGGTTCCATGGCGTGAGAAGTGAGCGATGGCTTTGAGGTTTTCAGTCATTTCATGGAATCACCGTTTTTCCCTCTCAATAGAGTAAAATGACGAGAACGACAACGTTTCACGCTTGGTAAATGCGGTAAACACATGGCAGAAAATATCTAAATCGAATATAAATATTGTACGACTGATCCATCGCGCGACAGACTATAAGTCTAGCTTACGTTGCTGCTGAAGCGAGTGATGAATGGAAGACCAGTTTTCAGATCCCTAAATAGCGCAGTGAGTTTTCTAAGCGCGTCCAACGCGCAGTATTAGGTTGCTGCATCTTTATGTATTACATTCTCCGAATGAACACTGTGCAGTGTGCACGTGCTTCTCTGGAAACAATGCGGTATTGAAAACTTGTTTTGTTTGAGCACGCATGTACCGTCAGAAGCGAATGGATTGGAAAATGTTAGGTGAGGTGCGCAAATCATTTCATTACGTTAGTAATTATAAAACTTAACAATACTATTTGATGCCTTCAACTCCGGCAAGTTCGTTTAGTGGATCTGTGACACGGACATCACCACCTGTTGCATTTTCTCCATATTAATGCATCTCCAAAGCTGACCAAGCAAATTTATCTTTCGAAATAACGACATGTGATTTAAATACTTTATTTATACCTGTGCAGTAGTCAAACTCGTATAACAGATATGCCCATTAGTACTGCTTGCTATAAAATAGTTGGAGACGAAGAGAAATTTGAACAGTCACATTTATTAAAAATCTACGACATCTGTTACACTGGGGAACACTAATTTTGCTGCATTAAAAAAATACATTTATTAGTCAATTTTAAGTGTGTTGATTTCAAACTTGATGTCATTTTTTGTCTGCAAGCTACAGATTTTATAAAATATTATATTTTTAATTTTTTTTATTATGGGAAATTGTAATCTCAGCGGCGATTCTTTTGTTCATTTTAAAAATAAAACGGTATGAACGTTTTTCGTGTATATTTATTAAGATAAAAGAAACAGCATAAAATGTGATTTTAGAGAAAATTACACTATTTTTGGTTTTGCCGTATTTTCTGATAGCGTTTCTTAGAAAACATCAATCTTTATCCTAAAGTTAGATTAACATCCTTCAGAACTTCACCACAGCTGATGAAAGCTTATCAATTTGTTAGTGTATTTTATTCAGGCAAGAATTTGAGTTTTTAACTTTTGCGTTTGCACAGCATCTGGGAAATCTCGTTTATGCTTCAGCAGTTGTAAGCCATGATACTTTTGTTCCAGCGCCCTTGGTAGCGTTCTTCCATGACCTTTAGGTCTTGGTGGAATCGTTCTCCTTGTTCGTCACTCACTGCCGCCAGGTTGTCAGGGAACTTATCAAGGTGGCTGATCAAAAATGAAGCCTGATGCTCATATTGCACCCGAGATCACGGAAAGCAAGGAGCATTCTGTTCACAAGTACACTGTTGTTCTCCACCTTATTGTTTGAAAAAAACTGATCATCACGAATTAGGGTTCGAATCAGTGGGCCATCAAACACGCCTGCTTTGAACTTCTCAAATGATAACCCTGGTAAAGCTGTGATGATGTGTTGGAAACATTCACCTTCTGTTTCCAGTGCATTGACAAGTTGCTTCATCAAACTTAATTTGACGTGAGTAGGAGGAAAGATGATCTTATCTCTGCTCACAATTGGGCCTTTTATGATATTTGGCAAGCCTGCTTCTAGGGTGTCTCGAATAGGCCAGTCCTTCTGGACACAATGTCTGTCTCATGCTCGGCTGTCCCACATGCAGAGGAAACATGGAAACTTGGTGAAAACTTTCTGTTGTCCAAGAAGAAAGTTGACCATCGTTAAGTTTACACAAATGATCCAATTGGGCTCATGATACTTCAATAAGTCAATGACCATTTTCATATCCTATTGTTCCCGTAAATCACGAGTGACCGACAGGTACTGCTCCATAAGCATTGCCATTATGTAAAGGAACACACTTTAGACTGCGTTTTGAACTATCCAAAAAAGTTTAAATTCAGCAGGACTGTAGCAAGGTACACCTAGTTCTTTGAGAAGCCCTGGGATTTCATGACAGTAAACGAACTGTCTGTTTTCTGAAAATAAGGTCACAAAAAGCTGGTCACCCTTTCTGAAGTATGAGACTTTAACAGAGTGATCAACAAGATTTCTGCCTCGTAATCTTGATGCCAAAAGCTCTGCTGCTTTTTTGAAAAGGTGTAAATCTCGCACTAAATCATTCAGTTCAGCCAGGGGAAGAGGCTTGGGGACGGGGAAAGGTTCAGTGTTTGAAGAACAGCCCTCCGATTGTGCACACTTTTCTGATATTCCACTGCCACAACTGTCTTGTTCGCTTGTGTCATGTCCAATGTCTTTATCGTAAAATGAAGGAAAGCCTTTTGAAAACTGGAACAGGAACTTCTTCAGAGTGCGGAGCTGGCCGAATAGCTGAGGGGACATTCAAATACGTAATCTTAGGTCTGTTTTTCCTCCCGACACCCGTTGTGTTTACCATGAAGAAATAACAGTGATCTACACGGCTGGTGGGTTCGCTCAAATTATTTTAACTCCAAAAGGCACACCTTTGCGGTTTCCTTTGGTCCAGTCTCGAAGCATTTCCTCACAATAGTGACAAACAACATGAGGAACCCATTGCTTGTTTTGATCACCAAGATGAACTTCGAAATATACCTTCTAGGCGCGCTTGACGAACGAGAGTATGTTACGTCTCTTGACGATTGAGTGTGTAGCATCCGCAAATGTAGCAGAAGGCATCAGGCTTGTTTTTACAGTGTTGTCTCTTCGGAAGCCGTGAATGAACAATTGAAAGAATGATGGTCAAAATATTAGACGCTATCTATATTGTATATATATATATATATTTATGAACGGGAAAATGCTTATACATAGTTTAAGCAGGTTCACATTTGCACAATTTTATTAACCTCAAATTGCATACAAGCTAGCGCTCGTAGAGAAAAACTAATTTTAGATTTGTAATCAGCACCTGAAACTCCTATAGATCAGTCCAAAATATCCAACGCAACTCAAAGTTACTGAAAAAGTGTACCCCAGTGTTATTATTATAGATTACTCATCAAACCAAAAAAAAGTTATCATAAAGACGATTAAGGCAGATCTGAGCAGAACACAGACTCGACAAGCTTTAGTACCTGAATATGTGTCATTTCACATAGAAATTTACCTGTTGAGATTATCTAAACTCTTACGTCTCTGAGCCTTTTAGCTCACTTTGCCCAATTGAAGAATTAAAACTCGAAACAGAATATTTGTGTGGTCTCGGGATAACCCTGGTTTTCTTTCGTGTAATTCTTATCTTGTGTACTCGGATTTAAACTACATGAAAAAAGTGTATGAACACCAAGGAAGTTGGATACATGTATCCAACTTCCTTGATGAACACCCGCAGTTTATCTTTCAGAGGGACTTGACAACCATCGCTCGCTAAGCCATTATTTTTCTCCCTGAAATTACTTGATTTTTGAGCTTTTAATGCAAGTAAAAATACTGATTACCAACTAAAAGCATTTTCACAAGAAATAAATCTTAAAGCAACAATCATCCTTTTATAATAAAACGGCAGGTGTCTTTCTTTTAATAAATAAGTAAATTTATATGTTTTTTCTGAGTAATTTCTCCTATATTACAATGGGAATCTCATTCAACATATTGAATTTGTGGAGAATTTTACGTGCTTGGTACTGCTCAACCACGTATATTGGAAACGCAAGTTCCATTCATACGTTTCATTTTTGCAATGACGAAGGGTTCGTCAGACAGTGTTGTGAGACCCGAATCTAAAACCGAGAAAAGTATCTCAGCAAGATAAAATTTTGGATTAAACATTACCTTGTAATTTGGATACCGTCATTCATCGTATATAAGCTCTTTCTTCAATTCACTTTATATTCGATTGATACAGTTTAAAATAATAAATAATGATGCAGAGTTTTTGCTTGCTTGCTTGCTTGCTTGGCTGGTCCGTTTCTTTTTCACGCTCTTAAAAGATGCTTAAATAATATCTGTGATACAAGTTTCACCAGCGCACAGTTACAAGAATATTTTTATCGCGGATACTATTAAGATGGATATATTTGTTTGTCATCCACATCTGGAAGATTTGTCTAAAGAAAGTATCGAATCCCATCATTTTTAACGGGTTGTGTACACTAGTGAGAAATATGAACACTCAAATGAACACTCGTAAGTTACGTAACAAACCGTATCCATGATTCCACTTTTTGGGTTTAGGTAATAAATTAAACAAAAAAAAAAATTCTCCATTTATATCAGTGATTGACCAGTATTAATATAAATATTTCTAGACTCAAAATGAGTTCTATTTACAATATGACCTGAACTCAGTGTGATGGAGGAAATAAATTTTTTAAATTTTAATACCGAAAGCACGGAATTTTGCCCTATAGTGTTCCTGCGAGCAGAGCTCTAATCCCTCAAATCAGCTGGGTCAGGGTGGTAACATGACAATTTTTGGAAAAAATATTTCGTTCAAGGAATAGTTTCATCAGACGTTATTCACAGTTCAACGCGCATGATTATTTAAATGAGTTATAAAAACAAAAGCGAATTTCTCATGACTAACAAAACGACATATAATCTGTAACATGAAAAAACTTGTGTTTGTTTCTCGTTATAAAAAAAACAGACTTCGGAGTGCTGAAAGCGGAGTTCCAAATTTTGCCATGAGATATTAGTTCAAGCACAGCGTTGACTTATAAGTGCGCAAACAAGCAAACAAGATTTTCGAACTCTTTCACGCATCGTAAACCACCCGTAACCCATTGTGTCAGGTTGTTGAGAGAATTTATTTTTAATCTAGAAATTCAATGAGAAACGTAAAATACATAATACCAGGAAAAATGAATAGCAACAGCAGATAAAAACAATGTAAAATACATTTGGTAAGGTACACATTTGTAGCAGGCCGTCTCCACTACAGGGTGTTTCAAAAATACACGGCATAATTTCAGGTATGTATTTCCCACATGTAGACAATCAAAATAGTTCATTACAACATATGTCCGGAAATGCTTCATTTCCGAGTTATGGCCTTCACAACATTGAAATTCACCGGAACGTTTTTCTTTCCGCAGGTCGTTGCCGTCAAAGGACACATTAAGAGGGCACTCTGACAGATCATTCCTAGGCGAAGGTTAAATTCAGTGTTGTGTTTGGCGTTCGACTGTGTGTCATGTACACAAATCAGGAGCTGGCAGAGATGCACTTGATCTACGGTAAGGCAGACGGCAATGCTGCGCTGGCTCGTCGTTTGTACCAGGAGAGGTACCCACAGCGACAATGTCCAGATCGGAAGACATTTGTAAGTCTCCATCAGCGTCTGTGCGAGTATGGAAAATTTGACTCTCCTGGATTGGGAAGGGGACGACCAAGATCTACAACTCCAGAAGAACAGGAGGAGATTCTGGAGATTGTGAACAGAACTCCTTCTATCAGCACACGAAGGTTAGCGTTGCAAGTGAATGTTCCCCATACGACTGTCTGGAGACTGCTGAAAGAGTATCAATTGTATCCTTACCATTTGCAACGTGTACAGGCGCTGTCACCAGCAGATTACCCTGCACGAGTTAGGTACTGTCAGTGGTTCTTGCAGCAATGTGCTGCAAATCCGAACTTTCCTGCCTTAGTATTATTTACAGATGAAGCACAGTTCACACGAGATGGCATAACAAATCTCCACAATCAGCATGTATGGGCGTATGAAAACCCAAATGCAACTGTTGTATCTCATCACCAGGTGCGGTTCTCCCTCAACATGTGGGCCGGTATCATTGGTGATCGGTTAGTTGGACCCCATGTACTTGTAAACAGACTTACGGGGCAGGCGTACACAAACTTCCTGGAAAACATCATACCTGATGTTTATGACGACACTCCACTGATCGATCGTCAGCACGCTCACTTCTTGCATGACGGCGCTCCTGCACACTTCAGTCGTACGGCTCGCCGGTACTTGGATCGAAGATTTCCTGATCGATGGATAGGTAGAGGTGGCCCAATTGCTTGGCCTCCACGCTCACCTGATCTGAACCCTCTCGATTTCTACTTGTGGGGCCATTTAAAATCATTGGTTTATTCGTCTCCGGTGCCTGATTTGGAATCCCTTCGGAATCGAATTGTGGCACGCTCTGAGGACATACGCAACATTCCTGGAGTGTGGGATCGTGTTCGCAGGTCAATGAGACATCGATGTGAGGTCTGTATTCAAGCAGGAGGTGGTCATTTTGAACATCTTCTGTAATGGCAACGACCTGCGGAAAGAAAAACGTTCCGGTGAATTTCAATGTTGTGAAGGCCATAACTCGGAAATAAAGCATTTCCGGACATATGTTGTAATGAACTATTTTGATTGTCTACATGTGGGAAATACATACCTGAAATTATGCCGTGTATTTTTGAAACACCCCTGTATACAGCGCGTGAGACTGATGTGAGTTGGACAAAGAAGAACGTGAATTTCTCCGTATGTAACAGTGAAAGACTTGAATAACATGCAATAAGAAAAAGAACTTGAGCTTTCTAATATTTTTTCAGTGCAAGCTGGGTGTTGAATTTAGCCTTAAGTTGTGACTGCATGCAGTATGGACATTGACTAGCAAACATACAAGAAGGAAGCAAATAAGGACGAGTACGTAGAGAAATTCTCTTAAATAGTCTGTTGATCTCCAGGTTACGTATACGGCTCGATGCCTGCAAGTTATATGAAAAAAACATTTATTTTTGTCTAGGGCAGATCGACTTGAAAACCGTCAACGCTGCAGTCACTGCCGCAGATGTTGTCTATTTATTGACGCACTATACAGATGCATTATTTTACAGACTATTTCAATTGATTGTGTTGACTTATTGTACTGACTCATTGCTTTGACTTGTATTTGACTCATTAAACGCTCTTGTCCCCAAATAGTCTCACACTGCATTCTTCCTACTCCAAATATTTTGCATTATTTTGTTTTAGAGTCCATAAGTTTCACTTTAACTATGCATGGTAACATTTTTGCAATGTTAATCAAGTAGTAAATACCTTGTTTTGAGTGCGTAAATAATTTTCAATTTTTATTTACGTCGAAAAAATGGAGACCCTTGGGAAGAACCAGTCAGCAATTTATCAATGATTCATCATTGTCTTTCATCAAAGTAGAAAATCAACTCGAGGCATTTGTAAAAACCGGTAGACAGTAAAAATCATAATGATACACAAAATAACAGTACATTGGAAATAAAATGGTGAACCCTGTTCATTTCGTGGAAATTGTGGAAGGCCATATATTGTGGATGACAAACAAAGCCAGACGCTCTTCAAAGGGATTGGTGAATTAAACTCGGCGTTCATCAACGCTGATGATGACTAATTAGTTTTGTAAAGTTCTAAAAACAGTTCCTCAAAGAATAAAAAATTAACATAGGCAAATGCCAATCAACCAGGAAACCAGTAGTGTTACCAGAAAATCGAGAAAGAGATTTTTTATTTGCCCTAGAACACTGAGATTGGACTGTTATAGATTGGAAGCCCTTAATGTAGTCCAGTGAATTCAGATCCACCCTTTCTCAGAATGATGAGCAAATTAGGATCGAGTGACAGTACATGAAGCTACATGGGTCCCTCTTGCATAGTCTTAACAGTTCAGGCATCTGTAGGCTGTGTAATGCTTTGGGGCTATTTTGCTGGGATGGAGTTGAACCTGCCACTCTCAGCAATAAAAAAAATTTACACCCAGGACTATTCGCAAGTATTTTAAGACAAAGTTTCTGCTCACATAGAGTTTTATTATCTTGATGGCAACGTACTTTTTCAGGACGACAATGCTCGCACCCACAGGTGTAGAAGTGTTCAAGAGTGGTTTACTGTGAATGAGGGAACATTTAAGCACAAGGACTGGCCACACCAGTCTCTTGATAGAATCCCATTGAAAATGTGTGAGATCCTCATGAGAGGAACCCTCTTAACTCATGACCTATTCCTTCAACGTTGACTGCTTCGGAAGGCAGGTTACTTCAAATATGGTCAAAAGTAGAGCTACAGAGGAGCCAGAATCTTTAAGAGTCTATGTCAAATATAATGAAAGCTGTTATTCGAACTAGAGGGCGGTGGAATCCTTTGTTAATAAATATCTGAACTTCGGACCGTTTTTTTTTGCGAATTACTATAGGTTCCATTATTTTACTCATTGAATTGGTTCTTTATAATTGCTGATTACACTGACTTATTGTATTTTCTTATCAATCCCCAATATCCCCAGATCTAGCTAAAAATACTACAACTTTTTCTTCAGTTTGGCAGCGATCGAAGTTTGCTGATGAAGTTGCGCTTCATAAATGCTACATGTTTTTTTTCATAAATTCTAATTTTTGGGGAGGTAAATGGTTTTCAACAAATTCATCTCAGAGATACGAAAAGTAACAAATGTTAGGCTTTTTATCAGTTAGAGCAATGTAACAATCAAGATAAAAAATGTTTCTATGTTCCTAATATTTGCTTAATATCTTTCGTGAAAGGTACATCCATTTATCGAAGTCCCTATGAAATTATGAGAAATATTTTATTAACATCATGAATCCAATTTTTGCACAAAGAATTGTCGTGTTCTTGAGCTTCACGAGCGTTCTTCCACTCATGTTTTATTTCTAGACGCCTCTCAAACACACACGTGGCGTTTAGTTTATGCGGCTAACTTCTACAGGGCAGTTCTAAATATAAGTTTCAAGTATTTTGCCAATTATTAATAGTGTGAATAAATTTAAATTTTGAAATTTTTAGATTTTAGAATGTATTTTTAATATCACGATATACTCTACTGAAAGCTTTAATTCATGAAATTATGTGCTCTCACAACAAGAGTGTAAGCAGCATGATTTACTAACATGAAAGTTAAAGACATAAATTAAATGCTTTACCTATTTAGAGTTCTTTCAAAGCTTAGCACAACTTCCAAAACACAACAGAAACCTGTATAACAAGATATAGCAAGTTAATCGGAACACTTCCTCTGCATTATACGTAAAACAGTACATTATTCAGTCAAACACAAACGCATGGCTCCCCTGTTGCAGATGGGACACGCAGACTCACCGCCGCCCGACTTCCGCTCTGGCGGGCAGCGGTCGGCCGAGCTGCGCCCTGCTGACGGCCATGGCGACGGGGACGCGGAGCGGCCTGCCGTGCCGCCGCCGCCCCTCTACCGCAAGCCGGCCCCCGGCAACAAGGCGCTCTGTCCGACCTCAGGCCTGGGGCGGCATGAAGGTCAGTGAAGTGTTATCATGTTGCTGTCAATGTCTTACATTGTCTTCCCATCATCACATCGTTGTCTTTATCCTGTTATTCCCACATATCACGATGTTGTCACTTTATTCACATTTTTCTCATATTATTCAATTATGCTTAAATTAACACATTGTAGTCTTATTTCCAATTCACATTGTCTTCACATCATCACATTGTGGTCATTACGTTATTATTCCCACTCACACCTTCACTGCAAGCTGGGTGTTGAATTTAGCCTTAAGTTGTGACTGCATGCAGTATGGACATTGACTAGCAAACATACAAGAAGGAAGCAAATAAGGGCGAGTACGTAGAGAAATTGACCGTTGAATCTAACAGGTAACAGGTTAATAATAATAAAATGCAACTACTTTATCTCATTGTTTTCACATTATTGAATTATTTTCACGTTGATACAGTGTGGTCTCATTTCCTAATTATTATCACATCCTTACAGTGATGCTTATCAGATTGCCGGGTAGTTGGCTTCTTGCTATCGCACAGAGTTTAATTTATAGCGTTGTCTAATTGCTGTTGCTTGCTCAGCCGTTGATCAATGCACACAAAATTAATACCAGTTTATTTCCAGAATATTAATGGTCGTTAGGTTGATATTATGCACTCTCAAAACCACTAGATTGAATAGCTGTTTGATTTTTATTGTGCATTGGGTGTTGAACAGACAGTATTTTTGTCTTTTCACTTAAACTTCATTTTCTTGTCATTTACTTTGGAAAGTCAGTATGCCCTAGAAAAGATTCCTTATAAGGGAAACCCTTAAAGCTACACGAAAACGCTACGCGAAAGATATATGCGAAACATTCCTATTTTTAAGAAAGGGCATCACATTCAATTAGCAAGTAGATGTTGGACTGCAGAATGCAAACAGCGGTCAACACTGCGCGGTGTGCGGGCTACGCCAGAGCGACCACCAGATGAGTGTTTGCACAAGCTCGTGGGCGCTCCGCAGCGCGTTGTGTACAGTTGCGATTTCGCGCGCGCATGCGAGGTGCTTGCTAAGTTTTCGCTCAAAGTTTTACCGTTTGAAAAATGCGTACGGAATTTTAGGCTGCTTTCCACCGTGTGTTCCCGATTTTGAAAATTGTTCATAACGAATGTTGGTCCGCCTTCCACCGTGTGTTCCCGATACTGAAAATGGTTCATAACGAATGTTGGTCCACCTTCCACCGTGTGTTCCCGATTCTGAAAATGGTTCATAACGAATGTTGGTCCACCTTCCACCGTGTGTTCACCGGTTGTGAAAATGGTTCACAACGAATGTTGGTCCACCTTCCACCGTGTGTTCACCGGTTGTGAAAATGGTTCACAACGAATGTTGGTCCACCTTCCACCGTGTGTTCACCGGTTGTGAAAATGGTTCACAACGAATGTTGGTCCACCTTCCACCATGTGTTCCCGATTGTGAAAATGGTTCATAACGAATGTTGGTCCACCTTCCACCGTGTGTTCCCGATTGTGAAAATGGTTCATAACGAATATTGGTCCACCTTCCACCGTGTGTTCCCGATTGTGAAAATGGTTCATAACGAATGTTGGTCCACCTTCCACCGTGTGTTCACCGGTTGTGAAAATGGTTCACAACGAATGTTGGTCCACCTTCCACCGTGTGTTCCCGGTTGTGAAAATGGTTCACAACGAATGTTGGTCCACCTTCCACCGTGTGTTCCCGATTGTGAAAATGGTTCATAACGAATGTTGGTCCACCTTCCACCGTGTGTTCCCTGTTGTGAAAATGGTACATAACGAATGGTGGTCCTCATGCTTAGTTTCCTAACGAAATTGTATGCTACTCGTAGATGTAATGCCGCGAGAATCATGAATTTCTTGATTTGCTATTTACTCATACTAGCTATTTTTTTAAATCAATATTACGATGGTTATTTTATACTTTACTCAAAAAAGGTGGTGTCTAAACAAAGAAACCATTATTTTTAAGAAAAAACTAATCCAAATTCCCCCGATGAAGGCAAATAATCCCCTTGTATCTTAGCATAATAATAATGGCCAGAAGTGTCAGTGATCAAAGCTTATATTGAGTATTGCTATATGCTGTTGCATCATGATATTATGGTCACATCTTATCATTGTCGTCTTAATTTCATATTATTGTTTATTATTGTTTCATCATCACACTCACTTTATTCCAATGCTTTTACATTATCTAATTGCAGTGTAAACCTTCATCCTCTACGAAGATGTATAAGTTTTGTTTTCATTTCTTGTATTTTTGAGGCTGAATCTTCTTGTTTAGCACTAACATACACTAGTTATTTTTTGTACGCACGAGATGTACGCTACAGTGAATCTATCAAATTTTTTTGCGCTTATAGAAGCGATGTGATCTGCACTAAAAAGCACTTTGATTGATAAATTTTCCTTCACATTCAGCAAAAAAAGCTTTTCGCCGGATCTTCCGTCACTTCGTAAAAAATGGCAATCTGTGTGATGTGCTCGTAGCGTTGTTGATGATCACTGGCAACATTGTTTCAAGTATAAATTAATTGATAGCGGATAATACAATAGATGCGATTAAGGTGCCTCGAAATTAATTCATTTTTGTGTCCGTCAGCTGATATAAAAGTATAAGCATAGTTTTCATCGCGCAGTAGAAAGTTTCCTGAAACGCTAATATTTTCGTAAAAGAGACTGATAATTGCATTTCAAGTAGCGAAGTCTATGTTATTGTTTGTCTGGCATAATTTAACAGGAAGAACTCTTGAAGAATATGAGTACATTTTCGAAACAGCAAAGCTGGAAGGGGAATGAGCATAATGAAACGGACTTGCAATACTACTCAACTCACTTTACTGCTTGTATAATTTTCGTAATGAACAGCATTTCCACCTAGAAATACTAAAAAAAACATACAGGAAATAATATGCCCTATTGATTTGAATCACTGGCTCTTGTTAAGACTCCAAATGTGGCGGTTATCGTATGGACGTGAAGACACAGCGCAATAGTAAGCTTGTCAGAGCAAATCAATGTTCCACATTTCTAAGTGGATCGTGACAAACTAATTCATAAGCTTGCGAAGAACGAAAAGGCCCATTTATTTACTCTCCAGTATATTCTTAGTGTGTTCGTGTCCGCTCATGCAGATTAAAAGAATGCTATCTGTCGATATATGGTCAAAACATGCTGGAATATTATTTCACGTCACTTGTGGTTTGAATGTTTCATGACACTACTCGATTACTTGGAAGGGTTTTGTTAGCGAATATCCTTTCAAAATGTTGATTCCGAAGATCAGGTTCAACTTATAAAACAATCCAACTTTTTAACAGGCTTCGTTTACTTGGCACAAAAGTAGACCATATTTCCTGTAAGCCGCTTTGTAGAATGGGCAACTTGAATTCAGAATTGCTTGTCAAAATCCACGGTTAATACTGAGAATATTATTTCTGAATTAGTTTTGTAACTGGTGCATACATATTAAAATACTTACTTGATAAGCGCTATGAAATAAATTGTCAACATTAAAACACACAACTTATTTCAAAATAACATTCCCAATCAGTAATTTTTTCTTATTCTCAATCAAAGATTGCCTTCCTTTTTCTATAATGTATAATGTATTCGTAAAAAAATTATTCACAGGTATTTTGCAACCAAATTTCTCAAAACTCAAGATTTGACATCATTCATCCATGTCAAGATCTGGCTCACATATACGTCAAAATCAGATGATCATTTTTTCCTAAAAAATCAGATAATATTACCGTTTATCCTACTTACGATCAACACGCATTACGAATTATGTAACGATATTTAATACGATTCATAAATACAATATTCATGGAATCATGATCGTTTCATCTTCCCTCTTCAGTGAACTATTCGATCAGTCTAGCACGCTGTAATGTTTAGTGTTCTAGAATAAATGAGATTATAAAGATATGATATGATATACATATGATTCCCAAGAATTCAGAGAACTTATTTTGGCCAATAAGTAATTATAGTCCAACTTTTGCGTTCTAATAACTCATAAATTCACTAAATTGTCCAACCATTTGCATGATTACCTTGTACATAAAGTTTAAGATAGATAGTGCTCAAAAGTTTTCATTTTCTTTTTCTCAGTTCGTTTTCTGAGGGCGACTCATGACTTTCCTAGAATTTCAGGGCAAACTTTATCAAACGAAGGAGTGATATAACACATGCAAAACACTTTTCGTTGTTATGAATTTCACAGTGGCAGTATTCGAAGATCACAAAGGAAGGAGATGGATTAAGCAAAGACGTTCAAAAAATGTATGGCACTTCATAACTTGAAACAATCATTTCATGTAAAAAAAAACGAAATTAAAAACAGTTTGTTTTTAAAAAATTACAAAAAAAACAGCATTGACTTTTAAAATGTCTCAACCTAAATATTTTTAGTTGGTAAATATACATGGTTATCATAATCCCCAAGTCAATTGTCGGACAAATGATTAAGAAAAAAACATGAATATGTAATCCCTTCGTGTTCCTTTTTTATAGTCTTATAATGCATATAAATACAAGGAAAAAAATACACACTGCTAGAGACGCATTGACGAAAATAGCTTTTGTTAGTGTACATTGAAAATTAACGTAAACTCAAACTTACGTGATATCAGGGAATAATATGTAATATGAATGTAAATAATTCTCCGTCTCAGACTAAAACGGTCGACACAAAGGAAATTCGGGCAGACCTTTTTTGTGCTTAGTATAAACTAGTCTACCGAGTAACTAGCGAAGGTAAAATGTTTTACACACCGCTAATTTATGAAATTTTCTGCATAGGTAATACTGGCGCCAAAGAATTCATTGATGTCAGAAACAAGAAAAGGATTGTTGCATAATGCAAACAAAAACATTTCACAAGACGAATGGAGCAATTCATGAAACTGACTTCCAAAATAATACTATCGCAATATACTCCCGTGCGTCAGAACCGAGAAATTATCTCATGAGGCTAGTAAAAACATCCCACGACTCGAATAAAACTCTAATTTCTCGGTACTAATTTCGGTTCACTGATTTGCACTTAAATGTTCCATGTTAAATATTGCAGGAGTTAAAAATGTGCGCAAATATTCGGCAATCTCAATGATCCAATATTTATGATCCAATGATAATGATCCAATGTTAATGATCCAATGCTAATGATCCCATGTTAATGATTCTAAGTAACTGATGCAATAATAATGATCCAATGCTAATGATCCTATGTTAATGATTCTAAGTAACTGATGCAATAATAATGATCCAATGCTAATGATTATAAGAGTCAAATATATGCACATATATTCGATAATTGAATGTTGGTTTTAATTGATTTTCTAAATCAGTGATTAACAGCGAGACCGTGAGGGTGACCAAGGAAACTCGTAATTGAATGAGTTTCGTAAACGTCGAAGATCGAGAAAATTTGCAGTTCAAGTGAAAGTCTCGGTGCATGAGCTAGACAAAAGCAATACATATAACGAAGTAATGCTTAAAGTAACGTAACAAGTCGGTAGTTAATAGAGAAAATACGGTTTTCATACGATGTGGAAGCTTATTCCTCACTAAAGCATTCGATATTGGTAAAGCTTTTTATCCGATGTCAGATGAACGGTATTTCATTGGGACACCATTTTTCCGGTATGACTTATGGTTCGTTGAAGTGTGTGGGAGGAATTGAACATTATCAGTATTGCTCTGATGGATGTATCAAGAAAGGAATATTAAATGGGCTAAATGAATAAAAATCCTTTCATGAACAGGGGTCCAGACGAGTTTATTTAGGAAAGGGGTTGCATGATCGTTTTTCTTGAATTTACCTTCGCATACCACCGCAGCTGCAGGATTCCTTCATTTTTGTAACTCGCTCTCTGAAGATGCGTCTATCCAGACTAAAGTTGTTAGATTAAAGATGCGACAACACCGAAGACCGAATGGCTAACAATCTAAATTTTTTATTGAGCACATTTTTTTTGCGAGGAAAAACATTAGGTTGCCGCTGATTCTGTGCACATTTTCTCTTCGTGGGATTTGATGGACATTTTTTGATAGAATTAAATTTTTCAATTTATCGCTTTTTCTAGTGGGTCAATTTTGCAATTTCCTCCCAATAAAGTTAGATTCGGTAATCATTTAATTACTTCTTTGGATTAAAAAATTATGCTTTGTTTGCGTTTAGCTTGAGACCGTTTTGGTCATACCATGATTTCAGACAATTTCATAGGCTTTCAGTTCTTACTTGCGTCAAAGGTCATTTTTTCCGCAGAACTTGCCCTAACAATTTGAACATCATCTGTATACATAGGAGACAAGAAAATGAAACATCATTTTAAATTATTTCTTAACTCTCCGTGAAATGTTTATCCTAATTACTCTTTAATAATTTTTTCAGAAATCGAAGCTGAAGATTTTACTATGTTAGTGATCCTCAGTTTTACATCACTTACATAGCACCTTTATTCTCGCAGCTGATTAACGTTGACGCTGATAATAATTTAATACCTCCTGCAATGACATCATTCGTTTGGCGACCGAGGATGCCAAGGCTTAACGCAACATTTTAAGTTCTGATGAACGGAATGACCGGACAAAATTCATGACGATGAACATTTCCTAGTCAACACAATGTTAACATAAGGTTGAGTTGCTATCAACCCTGCAAAACATGCAGCAAATCAGCAGAGTCATAAATCTTATTCATTAGATGGCATATCGTTCTGGGGTTGCTCACTTTGAAAGTGAATAAAATTTAAAAGAGAAATTTTGTTATAATCTGTAAGAATTTTATTCAAGGTATCTAGAAGCATTCAATAGATTTACTGAACAGTTTTTCAGTATCAATTCAATAGCTTACGTTTGCCCAAATTAACTGTAAAAACTATAAAAATAGATTCTAAGCACCGCATTCGATTACTTATTCGATACACTTTTGACCTCTTAATGCTCGTCGTAGCCGAGTGGTTAAGGACACGCCCTTCCGAGAAGGTGGCGCTGCGCGGCTATTTTTCCCGCTGGGTAGGGAGAACTCAGGCACAATACTTCACTCTACCCAGGTGTCGGAAATGGGTACCGGCTTTACGGGGAAACCGCCATGGCGTCCTGGTGTTAGTTACAAGGGATTTGAAAAACCAATATACGAGGTGATATGCATCAGGCATGATTGGAATAAAGCATCATTTTTTATGTCCATATTATCAGCAGTTTGTCATTCAAACTGACTTGAGAATCCATGTAAAAGCCCAATGATGCTTTACCAAGGCTTAATTTTAATTACAGAGATATTAATGTTTGCATCTCGTTTTTTTCCTGTGTTAGCTTAATCATGTTTCCGAATTGATGGAATCTCACACTTATGCGAGCGATATCATCATAAAATTTCACGCTTACTTTTCCGCGCAAGAACTGATATGAATGAGCTGATTATGTGTACACTCATTGCTTTGCTACTAGTAATAAAAATTCAGGTGGGAATTTTCATATTGGAATTTTCTTTACCATACTTTCAAATGGGACACGAGTACCAAATACTTTATTTGTATTTTTCTGCCTATACATTTTTTATTTGAACGTCAGGAATTCCGAACCGAGGCATTTTGCCCCACTCTGAACATTATAGTTCACAATTGTGGCGTCAACAACGCAGTGTTACGAATGGGCTTGAGACTTTCTAGTTAATATTTATACGGTTACCTGCTGCAATATTCAGTAAACTCAAGGAGCGGGACTGAAGTTAAATTCTTGAAAGATTTTCTAACTATTTCAAAGTTCTCCAAAGAAAAATTCAAATGAAAAGCACCGTAGTTTTTCACTCAAACGTCGGATTCATAGTCAGTACGGATATTTTAGTTTTATTCCATCTTCCATTAGAAACAACGAAATCAGTAGTAACAAGGCTAAAAACTGGCTTGATTTTGTGTTAAGTGTTGCGACAATGAACGTGCCTGTATATTTCTACCGAAAACCCTGCAAAACTTGAGTTCCTGATCCATTAATTGAAAAACTGTCCAGATTCCGCGGTAAGGTAAGGACCCTCCGCAATTTAGTAATCTATGAACTCTGAAATTTTTGCAAGCTTTTCCCCTTATTCTTTCCACAACTTGACTTTAAGTCATTTGAGGGTGTTTAAAGCAGGCCGTCTAGCATTTAACATTGCTGTGTCAGAAACAGTTTTTACCTAATTTTAAAGCTGAAAATGATCAAAAAGGATTTGCAAGTTTTCTCAGTTTTTTACATCATGTAAATGTTGTTACAATGATTAGTTCCGAATATTTTAAGCCAACTTTGGAGACCGCAACTCTGAACTGAATATTCAATTTATTCTGCGTTATGAAGCTCAAAATTATGATTCAATATCTTATATTTATTTGACCTGAAGTTATTATTTCAAGTGTTTTAAAGAAATTTCTAGCGGGCGAAAATTCAAGAGGTAAAAAAAAGATGTATCGGCGTAATTTAAACATTTTATCTTGACAAAATTCAGTGATTCGGTTGTTCTAAGCAGAGAAGAAAGAGTGTCACCTCTCGTTCAAGTCGAGAGAAAACGTTAATGAGATCAAAACAACGGTACTTCTGTGAACGTTTCTGCGGTCCAGGCAGTTGTTTTAGTTGTTTTTAGCTTATTTTTACCTCGTGGTTTCCTCCAACTTCAATTTGTACCGAGTTCTAACAAAATTTTGCCTAATCGTTCAAGTAGCAAAAAGTCCAGTTATGTGTTGAATTCGTAATTTTAACGAGAATTTTTAATCCAAATTAAAAGAGCAATGTTCATGGTTAATTTAATATTTGCTAGATTTATTTGCTTGATATTCGCTTGAATCATTTCGCAAAATTTGCTTGATATTTTGAATCTCTTAACGCTTCATTCAACATGTGCATTAAAGAAGTACTTTCAATCGTTGACACACGTTGCATGAAAATTTATACAAGATACTGAGGTGTTTCGGGCGACCAAACTGCAAACAGAAGAAGAAAGACTGGCATTTTGATGCTGAAGAAAAACAATTTATATAGAATTGGAGGTAATTAATTATTATCAATTAGAACTGAAGCTCTTAATTTTATCACACAATCTCAGTGGTGCTAAAATATTTTGCAGTCAAAAGTTCAATTTGCAAAACTTAGAAAGGGAAAAAACTATAATATACCGAAATATTACAGCTTTTGATTCCGATGAGTGTATAGGGAGTAAATGTATGAGCATTTCACTGACGGTTCATGAATTCAGGAAATCAGTCACAAAAAAGTGGAGTTTCTAGCATGCAACTCAGTTTCAGTTTCCAGAAATAATTTCAGAATTTTTGCGATTTATGAATTCTTTGACTGTAACTTAAAGGGAAGTATATAGACGCTGTGGCTGAACTGGAACTGCGAGTATGTTGATGACTTTGCTCAATTTTTCCGAAGTTCATATTTAGCTGATGAAGAAGGCAGTTGAGACTAATCGTTGGTATCTTCTTAATAGTTTTGATAATTTCACCCACACAGAGTTTACGTGACAGAAACAGTCTATTTATGAAATTTTCATAATTGTTAGTTCTTCTGTCCATGCAAGAATTTTAATCCAAGTAAAATTTTCAAATGCAACACGTTCGTAAAAAGAAATGATTTTGTTATTTTCCAGTTCTGTATTGAGCTTCTCCTCACATCATTTGGAATATAAAAATTATAAAAGCGCTTTTTCATTGTGTTTGCTGCAAATAGATCGTTCGTCGAACAGAAACAAATCGTATTTTTAAAATTATTTTGGAGCGGAGATTTTCCGAAAATTTTAAAAACCTGGAATTATTTGCGCGTCATGTGTCGTCGATATTGATGAGTGAAAAAATTCATTTTAATGTTCTAAAGAACATCGATGCAATTTTGCTACTTTAATCTTTATCTCGATACCTTTCTCGAATTTTAAAATAGTTGTGATTCTCTAACGATTTTGTATTGTGTTTATTAACTGTTTTTAACTTCTATAATCTGATCCATTATTGGCAAAAAATGATGAAAAAAGCATAGTAGTTATTGTCTGCGTTCTACAGCGGCAAATTCCGACGCCAGAAACATCTTTCTTCATCATAGCATTCGTAACTACTGGAAAATCAAATTGAACGACCAACATCACATGTCGACAAAGATTATTTAGTACGTGGTTTATTGTTGCGTAGTTCGTGCAGAAAAAAAAAGTTGAATGTACATTTTGTGATCAGAGTTACTTAAACGATGAGATGAAGAAATAAGGATGAGTTATTTCTTCTTCTCGGGATCACAACTGTCAATGAGTATAGATATTTTTTCGTCAAAGTTCTTCTCATCACAACTGACGGACTCCAACACTATGCCAATAAAGGTCGTTTTGTTTTTATTACGAATTCTACCATATCTATCCATCATTTGATCGACGCGTATGAGAGATAAGACTAGCGTAAACGTATGTTTTTGAACATCTAACGAGAATTCATTTTTTGTTGGCGAACGCAATCTCAAAACCTAGTTTTTACATCTGTGAATAAGAGGTCCTATTTTTTCCCGATACAATATTTTTTTGGCCAATAATGACCCAGTTAACAGCTTTCAAACAGGTTACTTCGACCTCCGAAGAGAAAGACCCTCATCGACCTACAGAACTGACGAGTCACCGCCCTGGCGTGCCGGCTGAACCTAATGAGAGCAGACTTATGACTGCATTCTTTACGCAATCCAACTTATTTTTCTAGCTTAACGTTAATTAGAGCAGAAAATTTATACGCAGTAGCGTTTGTTAAATAGAGGACTAAAGATGATGCTGAATTTAACTATTTTGAGTCTTTAGCGATTTTGAGAGTTTTCGACCTCGATTACAAAAGTATCAGGCTATAATGTTTCTCCAGCGGATAAAATTTTGCCCTGGGTTTTGCGTTAAGTAAAATACTCAAAACGAGACCATCACCATAACCTTGAGAATTATCAGGCAAAATGATTGAAATTTCCCTATTTTCTTGTTAGTGTGACATTAAGAAAAAATGCCAATCTAAATCGGATATGGGCCAGATTCATGAAGCTTTAGAAAAATAATATGCTTTGTTTTTGCTTCCTACTCGAAGTTTCTCTAAACGAGTCAAGTCATGGCGTTACGTGGCCGGAGTTGGTGGCTCCGCACAAAAACTGCCACAAAACACTCACGGCCTGCGCTCAAAAGGCGAAATATCTTCCAGCGTATCAATGGGGCTGACAGCAGTGTGGGTTCTGGATACTATTTAACCTAATTTTTAGTGTTGACAAGAAATTATGCGGTCAATTGTATAAGAAAACTAGATTTTAGGGGCATTTTTTGACAAACTTTCTATGCGCTACTGATGATCAAATATGCTGAGTCATTAGACATTGTGAGGATTCTTGTGTTTAAAAAGTATGGTACCAATTTATGTTGTACGATTTGTGTTCGAAGAATTGGAGCGTTTGTTTATGATAATTGCTTCTGGTTTGATGCAACCCTTTTCTAAGTATACATGAGTTCAACGTTGAAAAAAAATTGCTAGAGTTTTTCGGCAAGTTTCATTTCTGAAAAAGAACGCCTGTTAAAATTCAATTTTTTTAAACAAACTACACACTACTTCTGTATTGAGATATTTGCTTTAGCTATCAATTGTATTTGAATGCAATTTTTAGTTTATGTGAACCTTTTATCGTCAGAAAAATAGCTCTCAGTGTTTAGGATCGTCAATGTAAGTAAAAGTTATTTCTGATGAAGCTATTGACTTATTTCACATCGAAACAATCTAATTATACAAAATGAACACAAGAAATTTTGATTGGTATATATCCACGGGTGAAGAGACATTGATTCATGTTTGCGTTAGAGTTAAGCAAAGCTGGGATAGAGTTAAGAAAAATCTGAGAAAGAAACAGAGGCATGCTTCAGAGAAGTAAGTCTACACAAGTAGTTTTACTTAGTACATTTCCACACGTGAAGACTCATGAATTCCTGTTCGCGTTTGAGTTAAGTAAAGCTGGGAAAGAATTAAATAAAATTGCAAATTTCAGAGAAGCAAGTCCTTTATTCAAGTGCTGCGACGTGTCCGTCCTCCTCGCACTGTCTGGGGTCCGATGCTGCAGCACTTGGTGAGGGGCCCAGCGAAGGAAGGTGGGACATCATTTTCCCCTCGATGAAATCAAAGAAGCCAAAAACCAAACAAGCATCAACTTCAATACTAAAATTGTAATATCGCAACTAAGCTTTCCCTCCAACCCATTACCTTTCTCGCATCGAAGTCTGTAGCAATCCATGCTGAATTCCATCACATGTGTGATCATTTCATTATATTATCCATGCTCCCATCATCATCCTTGATTAGTAATAATAATAAAATTTTATGGATTACTGGGCCGTTCTCCCACATGGTCAGGGTATATTGAATAACAGGAATGTGTGCAGCGACAACGTGAAATTGGCTAACTTATGATTTTGCTTCTAAAGGCCTCAATGTCTTTCTGAATGACTTATAATATTTGCAAATGCTGGCGAATTCATGTAGATTTGTACTTCCTTCGACTTACGAAATAACTATTATTACGTTAATTTTTGCGAACATTACAATACAATAATATTTAAAGAAACAATACTGGTGAGAAAGCTTCACAAGCCTGCAAGCTTATAAATTGGAAGAGAAACCAGTTAAGAAAAAATTATTTTCATGAATAAATGACGGATTTCTAAACTATATTTTTCTCTGAATCTTCCTCAGCCTCTTGATAAATGATACAATGTCTGATCCAAAATGTCTCTAAGCTTCACATTTTACCTTCATTTCTGAAAGGTATTCTAGTCATTTTTGAGCTCTAAGCTGAATAGTAACGAGTTTGACCAACACTTCTGTGCTTGCCTCACACTGACTTGAAATTTTGTACTTGACGCATCATTTATGCCGCGCTCAAAACGATACAGTCATTTACGCGAGTCATCGAGTCCACTTCTTTGGCTGCTGCTGCTGATAGCCTTCCACGACCTTCTGGCATTCGTCTCTCATTCACTAAATTTCGCTCTTTCTCACTTACTATTCTTTACGCATTGTCGTCTTCAGTGACCTGCTTAATACCCGTGGCTTAGTCGTTGTCTATTTACGTCAATTTTTGGCCAGGATGTGCCGTTGATACTTTTGGCGTGTTTCAACCTTTTTTTGCTATCTATTGCAGAATATACATACATCGCACGTGATAATCTAGTATTACAATGCATCGTTAGGTTTAGTTATGGAAGTGATTATACTATTTGTACATAGCACGTGATAGTCGAGTAGGAATACGCATGGAAATCAATGCGATCATACTATTTGCAAAAACACTCCATAAGGTAACATATTTTCTGTTAAACTTGTGTGAATGTAGTTCAATTTTGAGCCACCAAAGATTTATGAGACAATGTAGTCCGTTTGGGAGAAATAATTTCTTTTAGAGATGCACATCCTTATTGCATTTCAGAGTACGGTAATGTAAGAGAATATGGAAATTCTTTTTCTAAAACATCTTCAGTTTCATCATCCTGAGTACATACCACCCTCATGAGTAAATGCTTCTCCCCTATAGCGGTGTCTCTTAATTCATGCAGGAATAACTTCAGGATGATGAAAGAACTCCCACTGAAGTACATTTAGCGTTGTGACCACCGGAGTGCATTCTGGTGATCATTTTATAAGTCTTTACTTTCACACTCTATCTTGAGGAACTTACCTCTTAATTAAGTCAGACACTACTCACGTTTGACTCTTCCAGGTTTATAGATTAAACTGAATGCATATTTGATGAATAAACGACCTCTTCTTACAAAAAATCTAGTTCCGGAAGCTGCTCGTTTGCACAGAGTATGTAGTATCTTTAATTTTTCTATTAATCAATTTTCAATTAGTACGATTTAAAAAAACACCTAATAATAGAATCTAAAATCTACAGTCAAATAAAATTCTTTATCCCTTCGAGTGTTATGTGTAATATGGCACAAAAAAAGAGAAAAAAAAGTTGATTTTTTTAGCTTATAATTTGTTAATGAAGATTCGTCTTAAATTCTGATGAGCTGCTCAGCTTGCCAGGCATCAGCCTCATACGGTGACGTCATTCTTAAATTTTCGATGAACAATATTTTTTTCTGCTTGTATCGTCTTTAACAGGATACTAATTTGTGATCACACTTGTAAAGCTCATAAAATGAGCTCGATATTATGGGTTTTCACTATGCATGTCATATTATAAGTATGAAGCTTTGTCGAATCGATGCTCTCATATTCTATTCAAAAACAGTCGCAAATTGGGTTCTAAAAATGAGTTCACCGGAGCTGAAACGTTACAGAAATACAACACAAAAACTGAATAATCTCTAAAACCCAGGTCTGATGATCGGCACTGGTAGATCACTACCTTGTGTTCGTTGAAGTCGCCAAGTTCGTTTCTCTTCAATGAGGCTGATCTGCGTTCTTTCTAGTTCAATAATCTCTCCAACCCGGGTCTGATGATCGGCACTTGTGGATCACTGCCTTGTGTTCGTTGAAGTCGCCAAGTTCGTTTCTCTTCAATGAGGCTGATCTGCGTTCTTTCTAGTTCAATAATCTCTCCAACCCGGGCCTGATGATCGGCACTTTTGGATTACTACCTTGTGTTCGTTGAAGTCGCCAACTTCGTTTCTCTTCAATGAGGCAGATCTGCGTTCTTTCTAGTTCAATAATCTCTCCAACCCGGGTCTGATGATCGGCACTTGTGGATCACTACCTTGTGTTCGTTGAAGTCGCCAAGTTCGTTTCTCTTCCATGAGGCAGACCTGCCCTCTTTCATGTACATGCACTTGTACAGTGAGTGACGGCTGCCAGGGCGTATCTTGCAGTACCCGGTAATGGCATCATTTTCTTTTGCAATCGAATTTAGTCATCCATGATGGCTCTTGTCCTTTCAAGGTAAAGTTGATAACCTTTTAAAAAATTTTTATTTAGTTAGTTCAATGTGAAGAAGGAAGAAATAACATCGAAAATATTGGAATTAGAAATGATGTGATGCACAAAACGTTAAAACCTATCTAGAATTTATTTAATTTGATCCTAGTTTGATAAAACTGGACAAAAAATTCGTAATCAAATATTTTCTAAAACAATCGAGAGGAAGTAGATTTTGTGACTGCATGGTATCGACGCATATGCTGAAAATGGCGAGTAGCCGTACTGATTTCAAGTATATCATACGATCACATATTAAGTCAAAGTTTTATGAAAAAAATCTTGAAACTATACCTGGCGAGCGTTCAAGGCAATTTCGTACAACAGGTTCCTTCGTCCCTGGAAGAAAATGCTTGATTAACTCACTAGTTTAGAAAATGTTTTTTTTGGAGGAGAAAATTATTGTTCAACTCATAATACCTGTTTTTTCTAGTCATCAAATGTGCATATTGAAGTTCAGTTTATCTTCGAGTCGAAAGGAAATGAAAATTATTATACTGTCATATTATCTGAATTTAAAAAAATACAATCATCAATAATTTACCAGATCATATTTCCGTTTGATTTACCTAGATTTTCATGCGGTTAATCAAAAAACAACTCATTAAATTTACTGTTGAAATTGTTCAAAAATATCTAAATTATTAAACTAATGAATTTAATAAAGGGATTCAAGTTTCGTGAAACGTGGAGCAGTGCTTAGCTCAGCTTGCGGTTCGCCTTGTTTTATTTATACATAGCAGGTGCACAATTATCGCTCTATTCGGCTAAAGATTAATTGTTATTATTAGCAATACATTCCCCTTATTACATGTTTTTGCTGATTTACAGACGGCAAATTGGGTTGTTTTGTCGAGATGTTGTTTATATTCATTTTATCGAGTAGTATATTCTAAGCTCTCCAAAACCTGAACAGACCAATGCCCTCAAAGAGATATATTTAATTCTAATGACGAGAACTGATTTACTTACCTCCTTGAATTCAGTGGCGAAAATAAATTTTTCTTGCAAGCGCTTCCCCCTAAATTAATATTTTTCTCATACTCTCATGTGTATTTTTTTCCGTTTATGACTTAAGTTCACCTTTCGGCTCCATACCTACATAATGAATTTAGCTTATGCGCTGTTAGCAATTGACCATAACTACCGTTGTTGCAGTTGAAAACTTTATTCTGCGAGTAAACTGAAGTTTATTTGCTTTACAAATGCTTTCACAAGCAAGAGCTGATGCGCCCATTTGCGCCTGCTAGATTACCTCAGCGCGCTAAAAACACCCGGATGATATGCCGTCCTAAATGTAGGAAACGCGACCATCTCGAACGCGTAGGCAACCTGTTTTGAGCAGGGAGATCACATGGTCGGAAGTGCCGGACCTCTCAGTTGCGTTCAGCAGATCAGCACGGGAGGGTGCGGCACTGTAGCTCCTCCCATGTGACAACACCGTTGTGCTTTTCCGCCATGACTCGCTTAGCGATTCTTCAATTTTAAATAGAATCGATATTTGTTTCAATTTCATGATGGTAAGAATAGTTTTCAAAAGTGTTTTCAAGTGTTCTTTCACAGTGGAACAAGCTCTACGGAGGAAACATGATGTTCAAGATAATATAAATGAGCGTAACTTTCAAGTATATAAGAGAGAAAGTCGACGTAATTATTCTTAAACGTTCACTCTTAAGTCGAAATTGCAGAGCAGTATAAGCTCCACACGATAAAGTCACGATTGCACGTGAAGACAGAACTGGGAAGTGATAATGTGAAGAACCAAGTATGAATTCTGATTTAATTATCAATAAGAAGAGAAAAGTACGTTTGCTCCTCAATCTTTCATAGTGAATGCATTAAAGTGGTTGCTTCTATGATATTAAACAAAACTGTTTTCCCCCCTTTCCTTGTTTTCGAATTGTAGGTTATTGTTCATGATGGTTATCAGTGCTTCGATATTTAACAATATATTCTTTCTTATATCACGAACGCATTATTTCGAAGTCTGTATCTTTTGGTGATGAGGCTCCCGTATATTTTGTTAAGTGTGCTTTTTGCTTTGTGGCCTACGTGTATTTCTCCAAATGTGCTCGTTATAAGGCAGCCTGATATTCTAAAAACGTATTCCTTGTTTTAAGTCAGCCGGTATTTAAAAAAATATTTTAATGAAGTTTGCGGATATTTATAAAAGCGAACTTAATTTATCAAACAAAGCTCACAGCCAGCATTATTTGACAAGCAATAAACTGATCAAGCTTACTACTGGGACAGACGGCCAGCCTGCTTCCTGCCTTATTACAGTGGGTTTAAGTAGATTCAAAATGCTTCGCACTATGAGCTACCTTATTCAATTTTTCCTTAGAGCTCATATAAAATTCAAATGATCGGGCTCGCGTCTAAAATAGAGACATTACTGTAATTGTAGTCCGGTTTTTATGTTCGAAATTCCCCAGAATAAATTACCAAAGTTTATTAATTTCAGATGAAATTGTACTTCGTGAAGTGTAATAGTCAATCATGTGCCTTGGATTTGAAAGTAATGTTCGGATCAGGAGATTCATGGATCAGATTTGCTTTGTAAATTCGACGGTTACCATGGTTGTGAAAAGGAGGATCATTAGTTCGATGTATATCTGTAACTGGTTCTGCAGACATGATATCGGGCCTTCGTGCAGTGCTTCTTACAGTGTTGTGCTTAAATTCATGCACTAATTTTAGCTTTTCTGAGCTCTGAAAAATAGCTGCGGAGAGAGTCACGGTCCGAAAACCTCTAGGGGCCGAGAGTTCAAAATTTTCCCTCAAGCGAATCAATCTTCTCATTAAGAGCTACTTAACCGTGAAGCAAAGAAAAGTCATGTTCTTACAACAGCTTCCTGTCTCACTTTAAGCTCACGCGTGTTCTGCTTGTGTGAAGATGAAGAGTTTTCAACTCATAAGATCTGGGAAGGAAATCCTAACCTAGTTTTTCGATCAAACAAAGATTAAAAAAAAGTTTCGAAAAATATTCCTGTTACCAAGAATTCCACTCGTACGGCAGAAAAATATAACTTTATTTTTGCCCATGAATGGAAATAACTGTTAATCTTACCTCTACCTTATTTGATACATGAATTATGATAGGAGTTAAAAGAATTAGGGAAACATCATACATCTTCTTACAGTAAAAATTCAATATTTCAGCAATATTTTCCCAATGACAGCAGAAAGATCAGAGAAGCTGCTCAGCGCAACGTTATATTTCTTTCAAGCCAAATTTCGGTCTCTTGTTCGATATTGCTGAGTTAACGCAGTAAAGTTGGTCATTGAAGTAAAGTAATAGGACCAGTAATCGTTCACCCTAAACCTAAAGTTACTATAAAGTATTGTGTATCATAACCTAACTCACTGACAATTCAAGTTGAATATTTCACTTGGGTTAAAAGCGCATTTTTATCAATGAATGGTATTTTTATGATTTCATGAATTCTTCTCAGCAAAACTCTCACCAACTGAAAATTAAAATGAGACCACTGAACTGTCGACAAAAAATTCAGACTCTAAGTTGCGCGTCTGCATCCGCGTTCGTTCCTATTGCTCACAAAAACCGGTCTGTTTTTGCTGGTCCTGGTGTTCGAATTTCAGAGCAACTGACGTTTTTGTTGCGATGTCGAGCAGGTTTATGTCTGAATCAGGCGAGGCTCCAGAAAATGCTTCCCGAAACTAGGTTACGTGATCGCTGGGACATGATGACTTGCAGATTTCAGAGCACGTGTCTGTGCAGAGTCTTTTCGCATTTGTAGCACTTGTGCGAGTTTTTACACGGTGTGAGATGATAGTATGTCACTTTCAACTAGCAAGCACTCGGGGTTGTGAGTATTTAGTTCACTTAAATGAAAACATGATGATCAGGTCCTTTGTGTTCGATTTGAATATGATTACGGATTATTATTGTATAATTCATAGTTTGAACATTTAATCAATGGATGGGGTGTGTGTTCTACGAGTCCTTTTTCTAATTACAATGCATGTTGCGGGTAGTTCAAACGAAAAAGTTACGTAACTGAATTGGGTTCATATACATCTCGATGGGCTTAAAGTTTGGAATGCTTGAAACCTAATTCTACGTGTCGAAGGAATTTGCTTAAACAAGTAAAATTGTTACAGAAAACAACGTAGTATTCTTAAACTGAGCTTCATGTGCAGGATCATCACAAACATTTGTAAACATTTGAGTTTCCAGACTACTTGATTTCGTTAATAATTTTCAGTACTTTATTCCTTTTCTGGGCATCATTTTCTCAACGGTAGAAGTGACCTAAGACTATACAGAAATGTGGCGTAAGAATGCAAAGCGGACTTCACCATCGCTGGACAATCTTAGGGTATTTTTGAGGGCCGAAACATTTGTAAAACCTGTGCACGACGGTCAGCAGACAAATGCCTACTCGTGGAATGGCGTGTACGTCATCAAGCCCGTCAATAGAAACGTGTCTGTCCAGCTGTGTATATCCGGTTTTCTAGTCGTAAAAGCGTTAAGGGAACATCAGTAAACACGGAGGGAATTTCAAGGCTTTATGCTCAATCTTGCTTTCTATGGGTCTACTTTCTCTAGAGCCTCACTTGTCCTTTACCAAGTATTATTCTTCGCGTTGTTCTAATGGGAAGTGGATTTTAGCTCATTACATATACTCTGTTCGTTTTCTCTTACTTCTTGGTGTTTTAGGTGTGTTTGGGCTTCTCTAAGTTAATTTTTGCAACAAAGTGTAGCTTTTCTTATTCCATTGTAACCTGATATTTAAGGAAGGAACTCGAAAAAACTCTTCTGCTTCTTATCATGGTATGGTTAAACAGCAATTTTTTTCACAAGCGAATAAATGAAAAGCTCAAATACATATGTTATAAGAGCTCAGGTTTTTATTCTTTAAAGCTGACCTCAAATTTCAGGCCGCTAAGCAAAGAAAACTTTTGGTACAGCAACATTACTTCATTAGAGGAGGCTATCATTTCAATGTTTCTTCCGATACGAAATCTGTGTTGATTAGCTAAATAGGTTTTCGGCACAATTTCACACGTACTAAGTTCTGATCATATTATGTGAGCAAGCAAAAACTCGACCAACACTACTGCGCAATTTCGACTCAGGTTTGGTACGGATAAATCTCCGCTTTCTGCTTTCGATTTGGTCTCAACATAAAACTTGAATTGCTCTTGGCTCGCACGCAGCAATCAAAGCAAAAAAGACTCCTTGTAGAAAGTGTGGGGTGCTATTGTTGGACACTTCCCGGACAGAAATCGGCCTACAGATCTATATTCGGTAATCACAAGTCGCGCAGATTGACGAGGAAGAATAAATCTGCAAATCCTCAAAGTGGGTCAACCCACAGTAGTCTCTGCGGAAAGCTTTTCGTTTCAAACATATCGAGTTAAGTTTCTACTCGTAGCTATTTTCTTTGGTTTCTGATAGATCGACTAAGCTCATTCATGAGAATTGAACTGTTTAAATTTTATGAGTTTGTGCGGGATGATTACGTTCGTGATTCATTTCGAACAGGGAGAGAATACTCACATGGTCTATTTCACACTATCCTATCTTACACTATCGTCTCGTAAGAGTCGTGTCATGAGACTGATAAGCCCTTGCGAAAAAAGCAACTCTCCTGTTGGCAAACTTAAGAAAAAAGAAAAAGAAGCTTACCAGAAAATAGAGTCGTAAAAATGAACTGCGGGTAGAATCCGTAGTGGGAATAAGCGTTTCTTCCCCTCTTTATTGAAAGGAGAAAACGTCCTAGAGTTAATTCGAATGGAGATTTCCGAGCTCTTTCAAACTAATTCTGATTGTGAGAACATGCCCCTCCGCGTCTTTTTAGTTTAATCGTGCGCAATACGAGTAGACGCGGGCGCATTAAATCGTTCGCAATACAGACAAATTTTGTCTTTGTGCGGTACAGTACTGAAATACTTTCTTCTTACGAATCGGGTGCGATTAAGGCGCGTCATTTATCTGCTGATATGTGTTACTGATGAATTCTTATTTGCTGATTTAACAATTACCTTTGCTAAAGAATGATGTCTCTGAAGTTTTGCTTTAGAGATGCGACTAAATTCTCAAAATATGCGACGACGATGGTGAAAACTACGCGCAATTTTACAGTGTCTGCGGAACAGCATATTCTGTTCATGTTCTCTTCTGTTCTAAAGTTCATGAGAGGAAAACTGCACAACAAGATAGGACGCGGGCGTCCAGGAGGCAAACTGAACAAACAAACTTTCAAGCCTCAGTGTTGAACAGAGTTAATCAATAAATTACTAACTTCGAGGAATATTCTCCAGTAACTTGTTGTATTGTGTCGGAGCAAGTAACCAAATCATGATCTAAAACTTCTCGCACCGCAAGCATTGCCCTTGACGTGAAATAATAATTATTGACTTCCACCTCCTCTAAGCATGCGTCTCTCGTGGCGACGCTGAGGCGGCACAACGCATCAGCTGCCCTCAGTAGAGAGCATGGCTTGGAAGAATTAAACTTTCGGTAGAAAAAAAAAACTCTTCTTGATTTCAGCTTACTCTGAAGTGAGAGGTGAGAGAAACGTAGTGTTGTGAGAGCAGAAGTGATAGCAACTTTCATCTTAAAACGTATCAGATATTAACATATCAAAGTAGCTATTGTTTAACAATTAATGTTAATGATGATTCCGTGATCACGCAATATTGCGTAGCTAGTGTTTTAGGTCCTAACGTACTGTATTGTATTCTGTCTTCTACGCTTCTGAAATTGAAAAGAAATAAAAACTTGACTTGATAAGTCAATTTTAAAAGGAACGAGTGCACAGTGTATTACGAGCTACTCTTTATATAGCAGCGTCCCAAGTTTAGAAAATTTAATTAATTTCAAACAATTTGAGTTCCCTGACAACTTAAAAAGTCTTTTCTTCCGATCGAAAATTATAAAATCATCGTACACTTGTTCAAAAACTAATGCAGCCTTTATGATGAACTCATTGAAAAATCTTTAAAAAAATAATCCTTTTTTACACCTAGATAATCATCTGGCTTGCCTCGATCATCTAGTGTTTATTTGTTGTCTAGTGAATTCAGTGTTCCGCAGGTGTAAAAATTTGTCTTTCATTTAAAAATAAATATTTGTTTACGTCTTAGTTTTTAAATCTCTGTAATTAGAACGCTGATTACTTTCACAGTGCTCTTCGTTGCGAAGGTTCTAAGCATCATCCTTTTTCTTCATTCACCATGCCAAAGCCCACATTGATGTATAGTATTAATATTCAGTAGCCTTGATTTAGTCTAACTGGTTCATGCGACTTGACACTGTTCACTTCTTGCCTTTCATTATCGCGTCCTAAATACTGCGGCGGTGAGTTTTTACTCTGCCGATGTGGGCATTTACATCTCTGCGGTGACCAGGCAGCCCCCGAAACTCGGCGGCTTGAAAACCACAACTTTCACATTTTCTTCGTTTTTTACTTCATAATTTTGCTGATTTTTAGTAGCCTGATGCTCGCCCTCGTCCCAACTCACACTTTTTTACATCATCCGAGAGAAAGCAGGAGTCCCTGTGGCCGTCGGGGTTTGGCAGACGCATTTCTGATCATGAGAGAAATTTCTTCCACTAGCAAGAAATTTACTTCCTGCAACTGGCTTTTGTTTCCTGAAGCCCAAATAGTGTAGTGTCTCTATGTATACGTACTTCTAGTAATGTAGTTCTAGTACTGTAGTTCTTGTGTGTAGTTCTAGTTCACTCAGGATACTGAAAGTAGTGTAGTATTTAGCTTTATTCTTAAGCAAATGAATATGATTCAAAGGTTTAAAAATATGTGGATTTTATTCTCTTTTATTCTTGACTGAGAATAATTAATGTGAATTTTCAAGTTTCCTAGGATACACTTTTTCAACTAAAGTCTACAATTTCACTTAGATATAATTAATTTTCCCGTCTTTATCCCGTAAAAAGTTTCATCAGTTCTCACTCGTCAAAGCACAAGTCACACAATATGTTAACAGTGTATTCGATTCATTCCTTCAAATTTAAAAGCAAAAGGGAGCTACTGTAAATGTTCCTGATAATACACCTACACCGCCGTAAATAACAGTGTTTTATCGTCATGGTCGAACAAACACCGACCTAAATCGTTTTTAATTAATTTATAGCCTTCTACTTCACACACAAATCGTTCCTAATTAATTTGTACCTTTCTACTTCACACAACCGGGCTAAAAGTATACGCAACTCATGCTTTCTTCATGACGGTGAGCAGTCTGTACGGAAAGCCGTTCAGAGTTCGTCTCAGTTTTTATATTTGCGGCGCGTAATGTTGTAGTCTCGGTACTGCATGTCGAATGTCTGCTCGCGTGCGCGACGCGTTGTGAGTGCGTACTGTGCGTGATTTCGGCCCTTAACACTTTCCTTTCCGCTCACGTAAACACTAACACGTTTCAGTTTTATCGTTCACTTTATTCTCATTTGATAATTCGCTTCTATGTGATGATCATGCGAAAGTACCACGTATTCCGAAAAGACGCAAATTTCTATTTTGTTCAGAGCTGATGATTTATTTGTCGTTTGTTCGTGTGAAGTGAAAGGATCTTTATAAAGAACAATCACTTGAAAATCGTCAAAATATGTGTCAAAGATTAAAATCAGCTGTTTCATTGTATTTTTAAATGCTTTCCAGCCCTCACTGATGGGACCGCTACTTATCAAAATGCTCCTTCCTTCGTAATTGTATAACATTTAGTATAGCTTCGTAAGTATGGCTTAGATCATTATTACACTTTGTAAAAAGTTGTATCACATAATGAAAAATTCACCTTGAATATCTGAAAGCCATTCTAAAATTTTTCTGCAAATTAATAGCAATCCAATGAACATAAAGCCTGATCGTACGATATACATGCACTCATAATGATTGGGATTTCGTCATTTCAAATGCTGGAACGATAGACTCGCAAAAAAACGAAACATGAATTATAGCGCTCTGTGCAACTCTGCAAGGCAAAATCATGAATATTACAATTGAAAAATTTCTGCCTATCCGTGAACTGATATTCATGAATGTGAACATTATTGCCTCCTGAAATAGTTGAACAGTGATGCCTCTTCATGAAAATTCCTCGCACAAATAGCATCACTATGTGTTACATCACTAGTGGAGAGAACTAGTGCTCTAGATTCTGAAATTTACATGAAACTGGTTCTTCGGCCTCCTTCGTCAAGAATCACTTCATTTTCACTCGAATAAAATGCTACCAGAGAAAATTTGGTTGCTGCATTTAATTCCCCAATCTAATTTAATATAATTTTCATCGTTTGCTTAAAGGAGTGTATACGTAAGTCACGGTCTTCATTATATTAACTTGGGAGCGATAGTAAACGAAACGAGCTACTCTGTCTTATTTTATTTTCGTTTTTGTTTCAGTGACAATTAGGTTGCATAAAAACTGCTTCAGACCAATGATCACACTTTCTACCCCTCAGGCTTTTGCGGCGCGTGCTTCGGTGTCACCGCGCGTTGTGGTTGTGAACTTGACAATGTGACCTTTGCTTTCCTGGGGGGTTGTAAAGCTGGAAATACACAAACCCTGAACATGTAAATTACTGCGAGCTATTTTTATCAAGATGAAATTTTCGTGTTTTAACGGCCTCCTTTTAACCGAACACGTAAAATATATTCTGTTCATTTCAAGTTTTACAAAAAAAGTTTTTTATTACCTCTGGATAAAGAAATGATCTCACGATAAATAATCACCTCACGATAAAAAATGATCTTTCGATAAAAAGTTACTGTTTTTGCAACTAAACTTTTTCGATCAACCTCTGATTTCAGCGACCACGTAACTGCTGAAAGCGTCTGAATTTTACTTGTCCAAAACGCCGTCACTGTTAACTACTTGGCCCATCATTCAGTCACGGCGCTCGGTACAGTGCAATGCGCACCACTTTCATCAGTTGTTGCATGCGTTACCGCGTAAGTAAAAGGCTCGCCAGGGCTCGTAGCATGCGCTGAGAGCAAAGCGCTGAGTCACGCCCTGCGACCACTGCGTGAACAGGTGTCCTGTTACGCCAGCGCCTGCCGTCACAGCATCGTTGACGTAACTCATTGACTGACGTTCGACTTCCGCTCCATGTTATGAGGCAGATTGTGAGGTACTTACTTAGAGATCGACAGTAAATTTTAATGTCTGTTGTAGCAATAAATAGAATATCGTGTCACGTGATTGAATTCTAACTAATTTTTTTTCATGCTCGGTGCATTTTCGGTTAAAATTTGTGTTACGTAAGGTTATTTGTCAAAAATCAAACTGTAGTTTGTCAGACAAATTGACAGGATATGTCAATAAGAAGAAGTTATTATGAGCTCACTGCATCTGAATGAATAAACGCACAATTCGGTTGAGCATAATTCCCTGCACTTGAAAGAAGTAAAAATTGCAGCCCTTAATTTTTTTAAGAATCCTTACGCCTGTGTGCTAGTTTCAAGGACTGCGATCAATTACATACGCTGAACATTGGAAAAAATGAATATGCGCTATTACGTCACGCTCTCTAATCATATAATTTGCCGCAGTCGTCAGAGCGCGCATGTGACTTCTGTCAGCTACAAATGAGAAGTCATCGAAATAATCATCGTTTTTACGTAACTATCTTCAACTCTGGAGAACGATCATTTACTGCCCACTATTACGCTATCATACGAAGCTTACAAAAAGTTTTTTTTCAAACACAAGAGTTGAAACGTACGAGTATCGTACTCGAGAACGAAATCTTATGATTATTTCTCGTAACGTACGAGAACGTACTCGTATTACAACTGATGCCAAAAAGTCACTCCTATCGCAATATTTATCACAAAATCATAATCATACCAGGGCAGGTCTCTGTCTCGAAATTCGGCCTGCGATGCGTGCATGGGAACATAAAAGAACAGAAAAAACTTGACATCCGACGCAGACGCTAACAAAAAGAAGCTCGCTCGAGCAGCACTGGAAGTATCCCGCAAAGTAGAACAAGGCGTCGATGACCTACAGACACAGTATAGGAGGGGTCTCTGGCTTAGACGGCCCTAGTGCGTACACACCTCTAGTGCCGGGCCTGGAGGCACTGCAAGATGGCGATCACTGCGTAGAAGGACTCGCAAAAACTTTTTATATGGCATGTGTGTGGACTTGGTCATATCAAGTAAATGTAAGGAGCATCCTGCTCCGTGCTGGAAGTGTGATGCTGTTTTAGGCTAGTGTTTTGAGAAAACAGAGCTTTCTTGTCACCTACATAGGTTTTCTCGTAAAGTTTATCCATCGCATAGGGAAAGGTACCTTATAACATCCCTTTGCCGTGTACGTAGCGTTCATACGTGCTTCTGAACGAAACCAATCGGCGTCTCTCCATCAGTCGTTTGCTCGTGTTAAGAGCATTGGGCGGGCCAACACGTTCACTGCCTCTCATAGCTACTATAATTCTTCTTAATAATTTGCTGTGCATGACCTGTGGTTACTTTTACGTGCTGAATAAAACGCGCTCGGAATGTAGAAATGAAAGTCTCGTGACGAACGAGCATCCCTTGAGTTTGTCGGAAATGCGTTCTAGTGAGCAGTTGCGCAGCTGCTTGAGCATTGAACGTAAATAATATTTGTCTCCACTTCACCTGAGAATTCAGTAAACTATTTAGGCTTTAAACATTGCGTTAAAGTTGCAGACAACCACTACTGTATTTGTGCTTATGTAAAATACTGGCTGCCTTATAAATGAAATGCTCGAGCATACATAGAATCTTTGCGACCATTGCATTATTTTTAGAAAATTTTATCCGATGTATTCTTTAGTATAGTACTGTTTGTATGACGTTATATTATTTGATAAATTAAATAGGAAATGGAGATATACTATTATATAGTTGCTGAAAGTGTTTTAATCGTGCTTATAGCGTGGACAGTGCATGATTACAGTGACGAACCTAAATTACCATCATCATGCAGTTTTATAGGCATGTGTTCCGAGACAACAGTTTTCTTGCCGCCTAAATAACTTTAGTTGCTAGAGGTACATTTTTATCTCAGTCTTCAATTCATTCAGCGCCTCTTTCAACACCTCCAATAAAACATCCACTACCATGGCCAGCTCTCCTAACCAATAATATTGACTGGAATTCACCCTCTTACTGTCCATCATGGGGTACGCACGTACATCTAACGGGTCTTGCCCGATGCTGCGTCCCCCTGCATGAGTGCAAACGGACCCAATCGCAGGACTGACGGGCCGCAGACACCAACTTTCTTAGAGTTCCGGTTTTTTTCCTAACCTCAGAAAGCGCCGCCAAATACCCGGAAGAGAACCAGGCTCGTAAAAACTTGTGCGGAACCTCGACATTGTATCAGGCTGCGATGTTCACAGGCAACTTCAAGAAAATTAAATTGTGAATTGTATTTAAAAGTTGAACAAATTACCGCATTACATAGCAATAAACTTTGAGTTTTTAAAACTATTATAGCAATATCTAACTTCTGGCCACCTGTGCGCACCTTTCGAAAAAGTGTGTCTTATTTGGTGGGGGGAAGTAATTTTTCCGTTTCTCAGTGAATTCAGTGATAAATTCACCTGAATTGCTCAGTTTATGTAATGCTTGTGTGCTGCTCTAATAAACAGGAAATTTATGAAAAACAAATTTGTTTTATAACGTACTCTGCGTTTCAAAAACGAAAGTTAGTCCCCATGAGTTACAAATATCAGAAGTGTTTTATTTTCTAGACGACCTTAGTCACTTCGGTTCAGTGCCAACAGATTTTCATTTCATCAGAAAACCTATCATGAACAACAGAGGACAAAATTTCATAGCTCTTTAATTCCACGCACATCATCTGACATTATATTCCTACTGTTCTTCAAGGCCTAACTGAAACGCATCATAATAAAAGATATTAAAAAGTCTGCGTGTTCTCGTTCTCAAAGCTTCTAAACTCCTCAAAAAACGTTCCTGGAATAATAGCAGATGTAATTTCATGGCTCTTGAATCTCATGCACATCTTCTGTAATTGTACTTCTGTTGTTCTTCACGGCTCCGCTGAAGAACATCATAATGACAGATGTCCAAAAGTCTGCCTGTACTCATTCCCAAGGGTCTGAACTCGTACGTCAGACGCTGGAGATCAGTGAAGCGCGACACACAGCAATGCAGTTGCGGTGGAGCTCAGCCTCTCTGTCAAGTCTGGGACTTTTTCTTCCCTGTGGCAATTCTCAGCCAGGACAAAACAGGTGAAATTACCTCGCATGCAAATACCTTAGGCTTTTGATCTTACGTACAAGTGAAGGAAGAATTTTGCACGATTGAAATCCTCTGAAGCAGTAGTGCGAATTTGCAAATAAATTTCCTTTTGAAGATTGAAGCTCAGGTTCATTAAAAATTATAAAGCGATATTAATCTGGGCCTAAATCTAAATTTCCTCAACTTTGGAGGCCCTTTCATTCGATGAACACCACGCTTAGGAAAATGTAGGTGATAAGTGCACGTGTAAAAATCGGGAAATTTCCTGGTTCTGAACCTTACATGAGCACTCACTGAAAATAGACGTTGATCGTTGAGTCAAATTTGAACTTGATGGTGAAATTTATTAGTTTTGGTGAATTTCATAAGTTTTTTATCCAGTAAAAGAATAATCCAACAGTAGAACCACCGGTGCTGGCTCTGAGGTTTGAGCCGCCTAAGCCTTCAGAAACTTGATGCAAGGAACACAAAACCCACTTCGCATAATGGAGCAAAGTCTTGTTAGCGCGGCCCATTTACGGGACGCTTGACAGCAGTGGTTCTTAACCTTTTTACTTCCACGCTCCCCTTAAGAATTGTCAGGTGAAATTGTGTGCAGACCAACTGGTAAATAAGAGTTCACAACAAAGAATATTGTAAATAGGTCCTGAAACATATTCAACAGTGAAAGTTCAGTCTTTTGTTGAAAACAGTACGGGAAAAAATCTGGCGAAAACAGTACGGGAAAAAATCTCTCACGTACCCAGGTTCAGAACCACTGCTTTTAGAGACAAGTACGAGCTTACACGTTCACAGACTTGTACGCGAGTTACAAGTGCGACAACGCGTTTATAGACAGCTTCACTCTCACAATAGCCGCTGGGCGCTGACAAATTGCACTAAAATCAACATGTACGCTTTCGCGTAGCAGGCATGAGTACGAACATACAGTTCTCGCTGCATGTCTATTATCATTCTTTTGTTAATGAGCTTTAATTACATTTCTTTGAACTACGAGTAGCAATCAAATTACGACACCATTGAGGAACACATGCACACACAAATTTCGGTCGTAGAACGAATAATTTGAAATCGTGAAATAATTGGAAAAATTTTCTTACAATAAATGATAATCTGACTTTATAATTTACGGCTATTTTGGAAATGACGCTCGCCGTCACTACTTCGCCAACAACGACTGTGCTAATGACATTGCAGATAAAATAGCATGAAGTACCTCCCTCGTGTTCCCCCGCTGTTGTGTCAATGTATTTAGGACTGAAGGTTTTCTATTTCTGTGGACGCGCTCTGTGGAGGAAAAAAATAAGAAACTAGACTTACATGAGACCGTAACACTTTGGGGTTCACCTACTAATTGGCCGAGACTCTGCACCAGTGCGGTTTCCTATAATAATTTTTACGAAAAAACAAGAGTAACTTGATGGCTACTTTCAAGTGATTGCTGTTTATGAGTTATTCAATGTGAATTTTTTTTGCCAAGCTGGATGTTGTGTCCGTCGCTTGCTCTCTGCGTTTACTGTTGAGGTGTTCTAATTAATTTTCCCCATAATGAGCTGCGGCGTTCGTTTTTTTATTTTACTGATCTTACAATTTTACTCCAATTCTGACTCTGGGCGAAGGTTACCTCATGATGTGAAAATTTTGGGAATTTTTATCTCTGCGTGACAAAAATCCTTGCGAGCAAAATACTGAAGTTAAGCGATTTCAGGAGCGATCTATAGTAATTTGCCGTTGTTAAAAGAGCTGGTGAGCTCTTATATCAACATATTTCATACTTTAGACTTACAGGAACACAAAATTGGTGCCAGATTTTTGAAATTCTCCGTAAAATAATAAAGGTATTTCTGCAAAGTTTAGTCGTACTTTCTGCCTGGCTTAATTACCATCACTAATGTTTAGTACTTATCAACATTAATTTATAGTTTGTTCAATACCCAAATTGTTATCATTCCAGTAAAACGTTTAAATCGAATGGAACACCTGCATCAGCTGTCGGATAAATATTAATGTATCTAAGCCGTTTCGGATATTAAAATATATTTCAATCAATGGTGTGACACACCGGAATGAATCATGAGTAAAAAAATCTATGTAGTAACAAAAAGGTTAAAATATATCCTTGATTCAATTATAACGGTAATGTATTGGGCGTGATGGTGATAGAAGGCCTTGGTTGTAAAAACTAAACACATTCCAAATTTAATTGTAAGCTTTGCATTAGGAGCTATATCTTAGTGAAAAAATCTAACGAAAATAACATTGAAAAAATTAAATGATACAAATTAAAAAGAATTAATGCTCGCAGAAAATAACGAAGAAGAGCGTCGTTTCAATCGAAACACTGAGACTGGATAGCCAACGACTGGCATATTGCAGTGTACTGTATGTGGTCCAATAAGCCATAGTTCACCCCACTCTACCAGAGCGATGAGAGAATTAAACCATGAAAAAATCCTCATGAAACAACAATTCTAGTTTGCAAATTTAATTTTCAAAATATTAATTATATTTTAAATCATATTTTAATAATCATATTTTTTTTAATCATATTTCCGAAATTTCAATGCCTCCATATCGTGCAAGCACGACATGGAGGCATTGTAAAGCTGTGAGGTTGTTTTTACAGGGACGGATTTGGGATCTGTCGCTTTGCAGCAAAAAAATGACGAAACGCGGTCATTTACAAATTCCTGATGATCAAGTATTCCCCTCAAATGATGGTATTTTCTGGCGACAATGCCGGCGTTCACTTGGCTAAAATTGTCCAAGGTTGATTTTAGAGGCATGAGGAACTGATGAGTACATCAGTTGGTCTCCACAGCATCTAGATTTGGTCTTGAAATCTAGATTTGGTCTTGAAGATTTGTGGGATGAGCCTGAAAGGAACTTTGTTTGCCTGATTCTAATTTTTTTCAACATTGACCATTTCGGAAAATAGCCCTATATAGCGTACAATGTACCCAGTACTTTAAGTGAGGCTGATACCAGAGCTTTACAGGATCTAGACATTAACGGTATTAACATCAGGTGTAATAACATTTTTAATTCGATGACATTGTGGAAAGACACCACTGAGAGATCGATATTAAACTGCAAGCATCAACATGTGCCAGATTGGACAATTCCAATCATTGTCGGTACCGAAAATGATTGGGGAGAGAAATCATTCACAAGATCAAATGCGTAGTTTTGGCGACTTAAATGTTATACGTTCCTTTTCTCTTGAGCTATGATAATTATTGAACTACGCAACAAATGTTGCAACCTCTTCGCTGGTACAAAAAAGAATCTGCACCTATAGCGGAACACACCTACGAGTACGAGTTAACCGCCGTGATTACTAATCAGCGAGTATTTACAGTATCTCTAACGTATTGAACTGAACGTATTTGAATAAGTTTAGAATTGCGACAAACTTGGTGTAATTTCTAATATCCCATTGTTATCTGGTTTCGCGTGTAGTAATATTGATGTCATAGAAAGCCACCCAGATTGCATCAATGATGTTACTCGTCCTCATATCCAGCTCAGGTCATTGTTCAGCACCGCGCAGGATGTGCTGTAATTCCCGTGGTGTGGATCGAGGTAGAAGAATATCCTCGTAACTGCTTCTTCTGCGCTCCGCGCTCCCATTGGCATCGCTATATTGGTTTGCGCAGAAAGAAAAGAAAGAAATAAAAAAAAAGAAAAACAGTATATTTCCAATATAGATGGTACAAAAGTACCATCATTGGTTTTTAAAATCTCTTAAAATTAATACACTTAGATGATACACACACACGAGTATTGTAAAACTCGTGTCACTAGTCGAAAATAAATGATTGAGGGCAATGTACTCCTAATCTTGCTTAATCTACATTTGATAATACATGTAATGATAATTATAATAGACATCACAATTTCATGGACGATGCATTTTCATTGTGAGGTGAAAACACTTTTGACAGTTTACATGTACATGACATAAAACTTCGCAATTCTTGATGCCAGGAAATAATACATGAATCGCTTGTTTCGGCCAATGTTCAAAAGTGTCATTTTGAGGAAGCATGAAAAAAATATATATATATATATAAATATACATCCGTATACATATACACACACATACATATATTCATACATATATATACATGTACATATACACACATACATATACATGTATACACGTACACATAAGCATGAGGACCAAGAAGATAATAAGTTTTGTATTTCTAATCCAACAATTTTAACATAGCGGTCATTAGTTGATAAGCATTTTATTTAAACAAAAAGTGGATGATCGCACAACAAATGCATAATTTTTACATGAATGCTTTACAATAATAAAGAGATGACGAGTTAGGTAATGTTACAAGTTGAGAGTGAACAGAAAAAAGACCATTATCTCTAGTAAAATGCTAGTTGTCAGTCTAGTACACACATGTGTGCACATATACACGCAAATGTATACATATACACATGCACGCACATAATTACACCAAACTCGTAAGGATACACAAATGCATTTCTATGCATCGAGGCAATACATACGCATTCTATTTAGTGTCATACGCACAGCGTGCACACGTACAGATATCTACAAGTAAGCATGTGCGCAAATATCAGCGTAAACCAGTCAGTATAAACCAGAAATTCCAATCGAGGGAAACGGAGAAAATATCTTTTATTATCGCATGAATTTTATAAAATTTCGTACTACAAATAGTGGCACAAAACAGTCTACCTAAGTCTGAAACATGAAAACGATTGTGGGACGTGAATAAGAAAGAAAACATTAATGTCTTATAAAGGTTTCATATTAGAAAAAAAAAATCACATTATCTTTGAGATATGGCGCAAATTGTCGGCAATTGATAAACAGACATAGGTATCACATTATTATAAGCATATAACTATAAGCGTAATACTGCAGTATAAATGGGTGATCACACAACGAATTTATTGCTTTTTTTACATGGTTGCTTTACAATTTCATATTAGAAAGAAAATCACATTATCTTTGTAATATGGTGCAGAATGTCTGCAATTTATAAACACACACACACACACGTAGGTACCATGACGGTCTAGTTTGATGCTTGCACAGAAATGGAGAGGAATGACATAAAATGCAACCTTCGACTGGTTTATCTACTCTAGTGCACACAGGTGTACGTGCACATATGCACACCCATATGCCCACATACACCTATATACGTACACCCATATTCAAGTAAGCATGTTTGCAAACGGCAGCGTATAGGCGATCAAATCACACTACCTACGCATACTCTAAAACTGTTTTGTGATATCTTGTATTATAAAACAATAAGCGAGGGAGGTTATTGAGCAATGGAGATACCAGGCAAATGAGATTCGACAGTACTTATTTTGTGTGTTCTGTAACTGTTGAGATATCTGTTGAGAAAGCCCAGTGTTGAGATATCTGTTGTGGGTTTAGTCGTGAGGTCGTGGCGGCTTTCATGTCATACGTTCCGTTTCTCTTGAGCTATCTTACGTTTCTAGTGAGCAAACTTAACGTTCAAAAACTTTTGTTTGGTGTATAATTTAAGAGATAACTAATATGATAATGATTTTCTTATCATAGTGATTATTTCGATATCGCAGCACAAAGACTGAATTAAATCCGGAGTACACTGCATGGTTAAAGGCTGAGACAGATTAAGCTTCTGTGCTTCCTGAGCGTAACAGCGACATAGAGGAAATTTTTCCTCACATTTTTAACGCTAATTTGATCACCCTCGTTCAAATTTTATTATGAACATTTATGAACCCTATGAACTTTTTATATCCTTACCGGATTTAACTTCTTGTAATTTTGACATTTTGACTAACCTACCAAGATTTGCTGCGCGGAATGCTGCATTGGATTTACTCGCTTTTCGTAAAAAGCCAAATTATATTATATTGTATTTTCGTTTTCCGTGTCGCTGCAAATTGATAACTAATTTTTTTTTGTCAACACGGCACAGCACTTCATGACTCTCGACAAAACAAACCACGTAGTACATTTGCCCTCACGTAATTGCTCATGGTTTGCTGGAAATAACGTCACAACTTCTGCAATGGCAAACGATATCTCTCATCATATCTTGGTGAATGAAAAACAGATTCCGCTCTCTTTGTGCATGTATGTCATCATCGGCATAGCAATTTGCACAGCCTTTGACTTCTCAAATTTCGCTGGTTCATCCTACGCACTGTTTTCTGTGCGGCACAGGCCGCTGCGAGCGAGACCGGCGTGCCAAATTGCGACCAGTCGCGCGAACGGAAACTCGAACGCACTCTTTCTCCCTAAAAACAGGGTAAAGAAGACCGGCAGGCGGCAGCAGAGGGACTTCATAACGCCGTTAGGTACAGAATTTCTGGAGATTTCTTGAGTTCACCTCGTGCGACTTTACACTTAAGTTTACCGACTCGTAACTTTGGAACGAATGCACCCATCGACTTCAAATTACTCTCAAATGAAAGAGCGAAACATTCTCTACCTCCCATATCGAACACAAGACCACGACCCTAACGGTTCTCTCATAAATACAGAAATTATTCGATAAGCTTACCCGACTCGCGCGCCGTCAAAATTAATTGCGTTTACCGACTCGTAACTTTTGAAAGAGTCCACTCATCGACTTCTAATTACTCTTAAATGAAAGAGCGAAACATTCTCTACCTCCCATATCGAACACAAGACCACGACCCTAACGGTTCTCTCATAAATACAGAAATTATTCGATAAGCTTACCCGACTCGCGCGCCGTCAAAATTAATTGCGTTTACCGACTCGTAACTTTTGAAAGAATCCACTCATCGACTTCAAATTACTCTCAAATGAAAGAGCGAAACATTCTCTACCTCCCATATCGAACACAAGACCACGACCCTAACGGTTCTCTGAAAAATACAGAAATTATTCGATAAGCTTACCCGACTCGCGCGCCGTAAAAATTAATTGCGTTTACCGACTCGTAACTTTTGAAAGAATCCATTCATCGACTTCTAATTACTCTTAAATGAAAGAGCGAAACATTCTCTACCTCCCATATCGAACACAAGACCACGACCCTAACGGTTCTCTCATAAATACAGAAATTATTCGATAAGCTTACCCGACTCGCGCGCCGTCAAAATTAATTGCGTTTACCGACTCGTAACTTTTGAAAGAATCCACTCATCGACTTCTAATTACTCTTAAATGAAAGAGCGAAACATTCTCTACCTCCCATATCGAACACAAGACCACGACCCTAACGGTTCTCTCATAAATACAGAAATTATTCGATAAGCTTACCCGACTCGCGCGCCGTCAAAATTAATTGCGTTTACCGACTCGTAACTTTTGAAAGAGTCTACTCATCGATTTCTAATTACTCTTAAATGAAAGAGCGAAACATTCTCTACCTCCCATATCGAATACAAGACCACGACCCTAACGGTTCTTTCATAAATACAGAAATTATTCGATAAGCTTACCCGACTCGCGCGCCGTCAAAATTAATTGCGTTTACCGACTCGTAACTTTTGAAAGAGTCCACTCATCGACTTCTAATTACTCTTAAATGAAAGAGCAAAACATTCTCTACCTCCCATATCGAACACAAGACCACGACCCTAACGGTTCTCTCATAAATACAGAAATTATTCGATAAGCTTACCCGACTCGCGCGCCGTCAAAATTAATTGCGTTTACCGACTCGTAACTTTTGAAAGAATCCACTCATCGACTTCTAATTACTCTCAAATGAAAGAGCGAAACATTCTCTACCTCCCATATCGAACACAAGACCACGACCCTAACGGTTCTCTGAAAAATACAGAAATTATTCGATAAGCTTACCCGACTCGCGCGCCGTCAAAATTAATTGCGTTTACCGACTCGTAACTTTTGAAAGAATCCACTCATCGACTTCTAATTACTCTCAAATGAAAGAGCGAAACATTCTCTACCTCCCATATCGAACACAAGACCACGACCCTAACGGTTCTCTGAAAAATACAGAAATTATTCGATAAGCTTACCCGACTCGCGCGCCGTCAAAATTAATTGCGTTTACCGAGTAATTTACCCGACGCAACAACTTTTAGTGTGGACATATTCGTCTTAGAACAAGAATTGGAAGGGTACATCAAGTTCATGATAGTCAAGACCTTACCAGCTAAATATATGACTTGGAATTAAACATTATTCATTAGGAGAACTTACTCATTAGGAGGACTTCATTCATTAAGAGGACTGTTCACAACTTACTCATCTGGAATTGCAGCAGGACTCTCTAAAAGCTAATTAAGAATAATTTTATTTCTGTACTTACGTTTGTGAATAAAATACTTTAATTTTTGAGTATCAAGTACACAAAAAGAACAATTACGCAACTTTGCTATACATTTAACGGGCAACTGCATCCACTAAAGATGAAATCCAATAAAATGTAAGAGTTATTTAGTGATAAGTACAACTTCCTATTTAAAAATTTTTGCTTGTGGTTGAAAGTTATTCATGAGATTTAAAAGAAAAATTTCACAAGATGTTTTACATTTAAGAGAATCGTAATTCTTAATAAAATATAAATAATTTTACTTGACAAACATTTCAATAAAAGCTACTTGATATGCTTCCACAAGAAAATATGTAGCGATGGTATTTCATTTTTCCTTGAAATCGTACAATGCATATTTGATACGTAAGAATAAAAGATGTTAAATGTCGACCTCATAATCATAATTCGCTCAGCACAAAGAAGAAACCATCGCTTCATCAATTCACTTTAGAGAATGGAAACAAATTAGAACTCACCTTAGCGCACTTCGCCGTAGATGCTGAATCGTTTTCAGCGTGAAAATATTCATTGAGACGAACACCTCCGGTGGGAGGTCCTTTGCTTGTGTCGCACTTCAACTTGAAAGTAAAAGAAAAGCGACCATAAGTGAGTATCAGGCCACGTAGCTTACTGTTTCCGTGCACCTTTTGTATAGATTCCGCGTTCCCTCAACTCCATACTAAATGGTGCCTTCCTCTTTCCTTTCTTAGAACATCTTTGTCGGGGTTAAGGGAGGCAAAAACTTTATTATATAAAATAATAATAACAATAATAATGAAAAGAACGGAAATATGTTAATGAGGAAATAATTATCAAAACTTGCGCAAACGTTGTAATATATGCTTTACACTTCATTTTGTGATGTTTAGTTATGACGTTTCAGCAGTACTATTGTTTCCATTACATTACTGTACTTTTTCATAAAAGTGCATTTGTACACGAGTTATAAAAAAAATTTATATTTGTTATTTTTGTTATTTTCAAACGCTTCCTATCAATTTATTGTCCAATTCCGCTAGGGATTGCGACCTAAACATGTTTAATGAGGATAATAATAATAATGGTTCATTTGATAGGGTGTCATCTACCGGATGATCGTCGGTAGGAAATAACCCTTGGGTAATTGCTTATAGGGTTTCTTTGCTTATTTGCCTTTTAATAATAGGGTAAATAATTAAAGAAGTAATCAATGAATTATGATTCCTGCAGAATTGATGGAAAGGTATTTAGTTATTAATGAGCATTAAATAAAATTTAAATAATTCCCAATTAAGATTAATTAACAAAGGTTCAGACCAAGGTTCAACCCTGTGGTTAGGGTAATGTATAGTATTTTATATATTTTAAATGCACAAGCTGAAAAAAATATTACGTAATTTGGGTATTGTAACTATCACAAACTAAAAATGATTTAAATCGATAGCAAATTGACAAAGAGCAAATCAGATTTCACTTAGCGCAATTCTATTTTTACGAGGACCAAATCAAATTTCACTTGGAGCAATTCTATTTTTACGAGGAGCAAATCAAAATTCACTTCGAGCAATTCTATTTTCACGAGGAGCAAATCAAATTTCACTTGGAGCAAATCAACTTGTAAATGGTACAGATAGGACTTTAGTGTTTTAATATTATTGCAATTTCCATCGCTACAGAGTGTAGTCTAGACTAGCTCATAATATAGTTCAACTCTTTCATCAGAATATATTTAGGGGTTTGGTTTTGCAGGTAATAAAAAATATACTGTAATAGATACAATGGCAACAGACGATGTAGAAAGTAAAGCCTATGTGGGGCGATACTATGTTAAAGATGCAACTGGAGAAAGTGCGAAGTGTATACAGTGCGGCAAGAGTTTACTTTGAAAAGGCTGGTCTACCAGTGGTTTGTTACATCACCTAAAGAGTGAACACAATATAGTGAAGCCTTAAACTGTAGACCTAGTTGCTTCAACTAGTAGCTGAGAAAAAAAAAATCTATTGGAACAAAGCACCCTCTTGCAAGAGGGCTTTGCTTCTTGCAAGCACTAAACATAAACAAACAAAAATAACATGTTTCGTAAAGATGCATCAAATTTCTCAGGAAGAAAAAGTGACTAAGATTGTAGGAATATAGGAAATCCTTCTCAGATAAGAATTTTTCACTCATATAAATATGTATTATATATATACATCGGAGTCGGACTCGCACAAACTAATTTAAGTTTATAAATTTACCTGAACTATTCTTGCCAATTGGTAGTTGAAAGCTGCATTCGAGGATTCCAGTGTTCTGAAGCGATTTCTGTCTCTTTCTGGTCTTCTACTTCCTAATTTTTTTAGATAATAGTATATAAAGGGCATTTTTGCTTCTCACACTCTTGCTCGGAAACGTTTTCATGAGCTCGACTACACTGTCCATTTTGAAAGAAGAAAGAATTCACAATATTGAAACGTGCACTTTTTGATTGTCTTAGTTAGTTTTGATCTTTGATTAGTCAAATTTTTTATGATCGTCTGCTGTGACTAAAGGAATGGAGAACCTAGCACGAGAACTCTTCACATAAAACTGACGCAATATGCACGGAGCATATCGCAACTGCAGGAGAGATCTCAAAACATCCCGAGCGCAAGCCTCTGGGCCTCCAAAACATTTAAGGGCTTCGTCAGCAGAAATATGCAGTGTGCGCAAAATAATCCCGGCGTCTAGCTGTCCACATGTTATGAGTTAGATTAAAGAGTCTCACTTTAAATATGAAGTAGAAAACAGAATTGTTTTTTTCCAATATAAGTTTTACAGTTTCACATGCGAAAACTGAATTCTGTAACCCATCCGTTGTTTCTTAAAGCTGAAAAGTTCAACGTAACTTACCCATACGAATGAAAAATTGAAACTGAAAAATATTTATCTCTAATTTGCTGATTCGATGAATCTATACATTGGGATGTAAGAATGATTTAATAAGAAATTAAAGTGCTGAAAGTAGTATTTGAAACAAATTGAATCAAAACATATAAATTAATTCGGCAGTGTTATATCTGGGGCTAGTAAGCCGTAAAAATGTGCGGTTCTTATTTGCTATAATTTAACGAAACATGGATAAATAAATCAGGATTATTAAGCGGCACATAAAATATAAGAAAAGGTAATTGCCTTGTCGCTTGTAGAAAAGCTGATTGGAAGGAAAAAATAAAAAGTATTCAGTGCTTATATTGGAGCTCGTCGTAAAATTCGATCAAATATCAAGACCGAAAACACATTAAATTTGAACCGTCTCGGCTGCGGCCTGCCGGTAAAGTAAACAATGAAGTATTGGACTAGCTAAAATTTTTGACTAGGTAAAATGTGGACTAGCTAAAATTTTATAATACTTCATGGCGGAGAAGCATGGTTCTCACTTTTAAGAACGTATTCTTGAAATGTTCAGAACTTTTATATTTTACCCATCCATCAATTTAATTATTTAAAAAACAAAATCAACGCGAAATTATTTTACTTAAAGCTATGAATTTTAAGTCAAAAATGTGATAAACCCGTCAATATTGAACTAGACGCATCGTAAACGCCTGTTGAGCTGAAATAAATTTTGAAAAAAGTAACCAAAAATACCTGCGTGTAGTGATCGCCCTCAGCCGCACTTCAGTCTAAATTTCATAAATTATTAAAACCATCTTCTAAAAATTAAATAAAGTTAACGTAATCATTCTTAAAATTTTAGATCACTATTTTTATTCAACATTACCCTTAAATCTATTAAAATTTGACCAAAGAAATGCTTCGACAAGAAAGAACGGCGTTTTTACCTAGAACCATATCGCAAGTTCATCCGTTTCCGGAAAATTCCGGAAACGCTCGTCCGCTCAAAGCGCATATAAGGCCGGCTTCCCAGGCAGAGGTCATTCTCTTACCGATCCCCCTAGCGCTTGGGCCCAGAGCGGGCAATTGATCGACTGGACAACACACCCACGCACTCACAAACACGTATGAAACCAAACTCTAACTTCTTAATTTAAGGAGCTTACCTCCTCCAAGTTTTAACCTCCAAGTTTTAACCTCCAAGTTTTAACCTCCAAGTTTTAACCTCCAAGTTTTAACCTCCAAGTTTTAACCTCCAAGTTTTAACCTCCAAGTTCTCGCCTCCGAGTCTCCTCCAAAAGTCCCCTCCAATTTAATTTATGAAACTGGACGGCCTGCATCCCTGCAGCTAAGCCGCTAAAACCTCCAGTAGTGACTACCATTGGGTTGAGAGTCCCATTTTTACCGAGTTTTCCCAACCGGTAACAAATCCCATACTCAGTACTCAAATCACCAATCACTTAGTGTCGGAACCTCCACACTTACACCATCATAGACTTCACGCTCCAGCACAGGCTTCCACCAGCCTGAGCTGAACGAATCGTCTGAAGTCCTCCAACCTCCTCGGACTCTCCCCAAGAAGTCTCGCAACTGGAGTCCGGCCTCGCACGTCGGCGTTCAGCCTCCTCTTCAATAAATTCCCTACCGGGCGAGTGAAACTATTCTCTCATTTTCCTTCCGGTGTTGGCTTGTGGTAAATTTTGTTGTTGGTTATTTGACGCTTGCAATAAGGCGTCCGAATACCCCGAACTCCTTCTGAGTCATGAGTCAGATTAAGTCAATTAGCTATTAAGTGTGCTCTACCCCGAGCACTGGTGACCTCGCCATTAAATGAACATCCTTCCTTGAAATCGATAATCTAACAGCTTGATCTCAAGTTTCCAATTCAACCTTTTAAAAGTCAAATTCAATTAGTTCCCCATTAGGGAGAACTTTATATGCGCATACATCCTGAAAGAACGCGTTGAGGCATCGAAACAGATTCATTACGAATAAACATAAACACAACACAAAAATTGTAGTGGATATAATGTATAAACGCCTAAATGAACTGATTCAAAAGAATATTAATAAAAACAGGCAGTCCATAATAATTCGTTATGCACTATCATAAATTAGTTCATCAAAAATATTTCGCCCTAATGGTCACTCAATATAATTTTGGAAAATATACCAACCAAACCAGCTTTGCGAATGACAATTTGATTAGTTGAACTCTTGAATTAAATGAAAACAAAAGAAAAAACAAAGTGACACAACTTATCTAGACACAGCAACCGCGGGGAAAAAACTAATAGTTGAGTTCGAGGTTCCACAAATGCTTGAAATGGAAGTAGAATAATATTCTAGGTTTTCTAGGGCTTAAAGATAGTACATAAGCACAAAACAATTTAAATATTCGCTAAAAAAGGCTTCAATCGGGATCAAAATATACCTTGACACAACAGGAAAAACTTAAGCTTTTATTCTCCGAAAATATTGATGTAAGAAATGATATCACACTGAGGTTAATTATAATTGTTATTGATTTCCCATGCCTTCTTTTGCCATGAAAAAATCTGTTCATTGTAAGTAAATTTGCGGATATTGTTATTTCGTATGTTAGGATAGGATGTTTTGACAACGCGCGAAGTACGAGTCGGTCAACCTAAGTTTTTTGACGGCGCGCGAGTCGGGTAAGCTTATCGAATAATTTCTGTATTTTTCAGAGAACCGTTAGGGTCGTGGTCTTGTGTTCGATATGGGAGGGAGAGAATGTTTCGCTCTTTCATTTAAGAGTAATTTGAAGTCGATGAGTGGATTCTTTCAAAAGTTACGAGTCGGTAAACGCAATTACTTTCGACGGCGCGCGAGTCGGGTAAGCTTATCGAATAATTTCTGTATTTTTCAGAGAACCGTTAGGGTCGTGGTCATGTGTTCGATATGGGAGGGAGAGAATGTTTCGCTCTTTCATTTAAGAGTAATTAGAAGTCGATGAGCGGATTCTTTCAAAAGTTACGAGTCGGTAAACGCAATTAATTTTGACGGCGCACGAGTCGGGTAAGCTTATCGAATAATTTCTGTATTTATGAGAGAACCGTTAGGGTCGTGGTCTTGTGTTCGATATGGGAGGTAGAGAATGTTTCGCTCTTTCATTTAAGAGTAATTAGAAGTCGATGAGTGGATTCTTTCAAAAGTTACGAGTCGGTAAACGCAATTAATTTTGACGGCGCGCGAGTCGGGTAAGCTTATCGAATAATTTCTGTATTTATGAGAGAACCGTTAAGGTCGTGGTCTTGTGTTCAATATGGGAGGTAGAGAATGTTTCGCACTTTCATTTAAAAGTAATTAGAAGTCGATGAGTGGATTCTTTCAAAAGTTACGAGTCGGTAAACGCAATTAATTTTGACGGCGCGCGAGTCGGGTAAGCTTATCGAATAATTTCTGTATTTATGAGAGAACCGTTAGAGTCGTGGTCTTGTGTTCGATATGGGAGGTAGAGAATGTTTCGTTCTTTCATTTAAGAGTAATTAGAAGTCGATGAGTGGATTCTTTCAAAAGTTACGAGTCGGTAAACGCAATTAATTTTGACGGCGCGCGAGTCGGGTAAGCTTATCGAATAATTTCTGTATTTATGAGAGAACCGTTAGGGTCGTGGTTTTGTGTTCGATATGGGAGGTAGAGAATGTTTCGCTCTTTCATTTAAGAGTAATTAGAAGTCGATGAGTGGACTCTTTCAAAAGTTACGAGTCGGTAAACGCAATTAATTTTGACGGCGCGCGAGTCGGGTAAGCTTATCGAATAATTTCTGTATTTATGAGAGAACCGTTAGGGTCGTGGTCTTGTGTTCGATATGGGAGGTAGAGAATGTTTCGCTCTTTCATTTAAGAGTAATTAGAAGTCGATGAGTGGATTCTTTCAAAAGTTACGAGTCGGTAAACGCAATTAATTTTGACGGCGCGCGAGTCGGGTAAGCTTATCGAATAATTTCTGTATTTATGAGAGAACCGTTAGGGTCGTGGTCTTGTGTTCGATATGGGAGGTAGAGAATGTTTCGCTCTTTCATTTAAGAGTAATTAGAAGTCGATGAGTGGATTCTTTCAAAAGTTACGAGTCGGTAAACGCAATTAATTTTTACGGCGCGCGAGTCGGGTAAGCTTATCGAATAATTTCTGTATTTTTCAGAGAACCGTTAGGGTCGTGGTCTTGTGTTCGATATGGGAGGTAGAGAAAGTTTCGCTCTTTCATTTGAGAGTAATTTGAAGTCGATGGGTGCATTCGTTCCAAAGTTACGAGTCGGTAAACTTAAGTGTAAAGTCGCACGAGGTGAACTCAAGAAATCTCCAGAAATTCTGTACCTAACGGCGTTATGAAGTCCCTCTGCTGCCGCCTGCCGGTCTTCTTTACCCTGTTTTTAGGGAGAAAGAGTGCGTTCGAGTTTCCGTTCGCGCGACTGGTCGCAATTTGGCACGCCGGTGCGAGCGAGCATGCATCCAGGCTCACACGGTGCTCGAAGTAACGGACACGTCACTTGTTGCGCCACTCCACTTGTTTTTTTGACTCACAAATCTTCGATGGTTGTTGTTTCGGCACGGTGCTCGACTGAGGAGACAAACCCACGATTTCTCACGAGGTTCCTTCATTGGAACACGTTGTCTAAAATAGTTTGTCGTAGTCAGTGTTAAAAAAAAGAATTAAGTCCGCTTTAGCCGCAGTGAGAGAAAATAAACAAAATAATCACAGTATTAAGTAATTTTCATAAATACGCTAACGTTTTTCAATCTTGCTTCATTGATTATTATCACGATATCGTCGGAGCTCACGGAACGAATTCTATTTTTAAAAGTCGATGTGAGATAATATTGCTACACGTCAGCTCCATTAAAAGAAACACATCCACATGCCTGGTAAGACTTCAGACACAATCGGCTGCAAGCTTGCGCTACGAATTCATTCGTCGTTAGAACATGAACTTTTTTTGGTGCTCTACGCGGCGTAAATATATAAATTAAGAGCAGCGTTTCTCTTAGAATTTTGTATATCTCTGTAATTAAATTTCTCCTTCATTTTCTTCACTTTTATGCAGTTTCTTCGTCATAGTATATTTTGAATGATTTGAATTCTTCTCTATTTATGACTTTCCAGGTACAAATTACAAATTTATCTACCAAGTGCTTGTGCGCTTAGAGTGCCATTTTAATAAATATATACTTTTGGTGATGTTACGTCGGTAACCGACAATGATTGGGGAGAGAAATCATCCACCAGATCAAATGCCGATTTCGCAAGTGGCGCAAATTGCGAAAAATTTCGGCGGCATTAAAAAAATTCCGCCTCCCCCTCTACCTGCAAAAGCTATGGGCAACAAAGGAAATTCATTCGCTGACGTTTCATCTCCGAACTCAGTGGCAGATTTAAGAAGAAAACACGAAGAAGAAGTCGCTCAAGTAGCACCTACGGTGTTCAGCCCATCAAGAAAAGCTCTCAATCTTCCTCCTCGTACCCAAGATGAACAGGAAATTTTGAATGCCTCTCAACTTCAAAAGATTTACTTTGGGGGTCAGCAGCAGCCTCTCTTCAGGAATGAAGCTTTTGACAATTCCCAAATTGACGAACTGTCTCAACATCCGAGCGAAGTTCCATCCGCAAGTCCACACTCTAGCCAGCAAATCAGAGGTCCTACCTTAAGTGAATTGTTGGACAGGGAGATACGATCTCGGGCTATTTCTAGTAACCGAGAATTTCAGGAAAGACCTAAAGCTAGGTCTAGATCAGAGGTGTCTCTGAACCGCAGGCAAGGACGGCACAGAAAACCAGCGACGTTGGAGCGTTCAAATCCCAGGCCACCATCGAAAAAGCGCAATCGAACTTCTGGCAATCGGTCGGACAATGATTTACCAAATAACCGGGTTGATCGATCGCCTTCGCCCTCAACGGGCATAGAACCGGATAGTTTACAGAATATCGAAATCAACACTTTAAAGAGAGCTATCAGGAAAGCAAATGATCTTTACGGCGAAGAAACCCAGAAAGCTCTTTTGTTGATTAGCCCCTCCCCTTCAAAAGTACCTAGCCGAACATTGGTCAACTTACGTCAAAAGCAACCTGTCAAAGTTGCTTTGCATAATATTGAAGAGAAGAAACCTAGACAGTCTACTCTTAACAGAAATAACGAACAGTATGGAAAACCAAGGATAGCCAAATCAGCCATGAAAAAACCGCCTTCCTCTGCGAAAGATCACGAGCATTTCCAAGAAAGATATCAGCATCAACTTCTAATTGAACCAGATTCGCCTGAATCTGGCAATGAAGTAGTTAGGGTAGAAAGAAAACGACGAGTGGGTCACAAAGAAAACTTACGAGCGTTCAAGAAAGCACCACCTCCACCAGCGCCTCCTGAAGGTAAGACTGATACATTTTACTTCGAAATTGTCCAACTGAATTTGCGAATCACGATGTTGGTCTGGTACTGTCAGAAAACAACAACGACCACAGCTAATTACAGGAAAGGTTTATAAACAACTTTATGACAAAGATTTGAAGCAGGAGAAGAGTTTATTTTGTCTCAGTAGTTATGTAGAGTCGTAGAAATAAATTTCTTCAAATTGTCAAGCCAGTCGCATTAGGATTCACTTGAATTGCAAAAGTTTAAGTAACCAGCCTTATCAATTTGTAAATAAGAATAAAGTTTGTTAAAATGAACGTAATTGTCTACATCATAAAATTTGTGCATATTAAAGTGTGTTCATTGAATTTCATCTGAACATCAATGTAAAAAACTTATCATTTATTGTTAAAAATAAAATACCTGATAGTATTTTTTTAGCGTACTATGAAAAGGAATTGTGGCTCATTTTTCTGTAAATCGAATGTAAGGAGACTATAAATGAAAAGAAAGCTTTGTTATGTATTGTTCGGGAACAGTTGACACCAAATGATCTGAAACGACTAAGTATCAGCAATTAAACCAAATTAGCTCATTTAAGGTACTACTGTACTTATGCAAAAGGAAAGGAAAAAAAGTTCATTCCCTCATAAGAAATATAAAAATCAGCACTGACTTTTCAAAATGTCAACATAAAAATCTTTAGTTAGAAAACATACGGACATCATAACAACCCGTGACAATGTTTGTGCGAAAGACTGAGAAAACAACAAAAAATGTTCCCCCATGGCCAAAATCCTTCAATTTTGATAAGGGTTATAAATTGATTAAAAAATAAAATACACAAAAACATTGACTCGTGTGTAATACAGGCGTTCGTTGAACTTTATAGAACACATGGAAGTGTGCTTCTCTCCTCAAGAAACAATTTTACCAGTTGAGTAGTGAGTGGGTGTGTACGATTGAACCTTCATGGTCATGAGACCAATTGAATGGTGAGAACCTGAAGATTTCATGGAACTCAGTTATATATATATTTGCCAATACATACTACGTGTGGGATGAAAAACATGCCCAATGACATCGCGTTAATTGAAAATTTACTACTGATATCTTTCTTTTGTTTATCTCAGCAAGAAATCAATATTATTGAACAGTGTAGTGTACGATTAAAAGATCAAGTCAGGGAAATTACTCTGTGCGCTCACATTTTTACTCACTTTTTATAACCGTCGTTTCATTTATTGAATTTCCTTCTACAGGTAAGGACTCCTGCGTTGACATAGTCTGTCACTGACGGAAAGCGTAAGTAACTAATTTCATTTCGGTATTACCATTCTCTTAAGAAGCTCTTTAGTTTAAAATATTGCCTTCAGGTCAATTTTGCTTGAGTATAATTGTTTTTTAGTGTGAAAATTATATACGACCGCTAGAGCCTAAAGCGCAAATATTAAGCTTATAAATAGGATCCTCAAGTATCAGATATTGATTGGTTTCTTAGGGTTATAAATCGCGAAGTACACACTTGCAGTGGAGAGACAATAATGGAAATTTCAAAACGCCCCTCTTTTGATGGGCGAATACCATGCTAACTTTTTCGCACATTTGTATCGGCCTAAAATAAAGCGTTTAAACAGAAGTAATCGTGTGCCGACTATGAGGGGGAGTACCTTGAGCATTTTCTTATGTTTAAATATTAAAATAGACTATTTATGAGGTAGAAATTTCGGGAGACAAATTTTACAGAAAAAGACAGTAAGCTATGACATGAGCAAACAGAGAATCGTGAAGAACGCTCTGATTTAGAGATCATTAACTTCGATCAAAACTCAGATTTCGTTTGCATTCTTATTACGGTTGTTAGAACTGAAAGACTTCTCTATTTTGTACACACTTAATAAATGTTCTTTTATGTCATTATTCAGGTTTTTAGAGCATTAATTAATTATAAAATTGTTAAAACATAACCTCTACCACTCAATCTTAGATTCTGTACTCCAGCTGGTTTAGTGTTCACAACCAACAGAATATCTCGATTTCCTTTTTTCTCCTGACAAATCTGTGAGAAAATTGATTTTGCATTAATTTATGCTGCTAAGCTTGCGAAGAACACTCTTCCTTTCTCCATGAAGCTGGTCCTCATCAGTCCAGACTAACTTCAGCATTCGTGTAAACTTGCCTCAGGGTTGTACATCTCGGTGTCGCCCACGTGTCCTACTTCGCAGTCGCGTGAAGCTGTAAGACTTGCCTGGAGGTTTTTACGCTGTCGCGTACTGCACATATCCACCATATGCCGTTCGTCTTCGCCTTTCGGCCTCATTAAAGACACTCACGTTTTCTATAATGAATTTCAACCTAAAACTATAAAAAAATCAGAAAACGTTAATAGGGAATAACTCTGTTGCCTTTCATCTTATATTTTGCAATTGAGCATTTTTCGATGAACTCGTTGGAAACGTAAATGGATCATTTTGAGTGGGGTGTGATGTTTATTTGGTACGGCTTCTTCTCAGGAAACTTTTCAGGAAACTGAACCGGCGTGTTTTAGCAGATGAGTCTGATTTACTACTTTCCAAATACGGTAGTATTATTGTTTAATTAAACTCGATTTACACTTCTACCTTAATCTTCTTCAATTTAAGAATCCCACCTAATTAGGTTCTTACAGTTTGGCCTTTGAGGAAGTGAATTACGGCAGTTGGTCCATAATATTCAAAACCATATATTTCATTTATTTTTATTTCAGCACATAAACTTTAACCATGCCAAAATATTTGAACAGAGTTAAAAAAATTCATGAACTTCACCTGTTATTCATTCGCAAACTTCTCTTCTGCATTAAACTTCTAGAAACCACACATGTTCGACATAATAGGGAAAAATTGCGAAAGATTTGGATACGATTCCACAAGGTCAAACTTTTAAAGTTACTCTGTACATTAAATTTATAAATACTGTTGCTCGTTCGAATTCGGTATTCTATTCAAGTTGATCGAAGTTATATTTTTCAACCTATAGCTTGATATTCAAAAACTACCGAAGCTTTGAACGAAAATTTATCATTGTAATGTCAAAGTGTTCATCCTAATACTTGAAAATCTTTCCCCATTTGCCTATCGTTACGTATATTTCAATCGAATGTTCGCTCAAAATTAGTTCAGATATTCATCTTTATTCGTAAGTAAATAGCAGTTTGATGTATGGAAGCATGGTTTCATATTTTCATGCGAAAAGACGAATAGGTTTGTGCTTAAATCAATCGATTTTCTCTTTTCGAAGAAACAATATCTCTGATTGTTTTAAAATTTAGGTTTTAAATTATTTAAAGAAGATAATTTCTCTATTCCGTTCAAACATTTAATCAGGTTTCATCTGTGTCTGTTCATGCAGAGTTGGGGAACGATTGCGTTTAAGCGATGGTCTACCATGGTTTACGCCCCGTGACAATATTTTGATAAAGTGAATTGAGTATCCGCAATCCAGTTTAAAGTGATATTGCATTTGAAGTATTCATAATGTGGAAGGGAAGAACGAAAAGGTCGCTTCACTCATTTATCTTAAATTCTCGTTTCATTGAAATTCTTTAAAAGCCGAAAGGAAACGTATCAAGATTTCACGAGGGGTTTGCCCAATTGCCTCTCCTAAGAGACAAGTTCGAGTAAAGTCACAAGAAACCGATATCTCTAGTCTTACTACATTGTTGTCAAGATAAAGGGCTACTTATACAATTCCGCTAAGTAATACCAGTAAAAAACTCTAGAAACCGCAACGGCTACCGTTACCGCGTCTCCAACACCTACTGACGCAGTGGGACTCACGCTCATGAATAAAATTAACAAATCAAACCACGCGAACTATTTTGGAAATATTTGCCGATGAGCTTATTAGGGGAAATTGGGACAGTGATTCTTCATTTCGAAATGAGAATGAAAAATCACAAAACTTTGTGCGACTGTCGAGAAACGCATTTCACGCACACAAGACTTAGAAATCTGATCTCAAAAGCACAGTAGGCAATCGAAGTTGTAAAAAACATCGTGAATCGGGAGATTTTCTGCAGCTCGTCTGTCATTAAAAGAACGTTGTGAGGAGTCAGAGAGTAGCGCTACTCCTTGACGACCATCTGTTGGTCATAGAAGACCATTCAGCGTCGGTGAAGAGGTGGCCTCCATTGCGCCGCTGCCGCATGCCGAGACACGTTACAGCCTTCGGTCGCACTCTTAGTCGGTCTATACTCGGACGTGCAATTTAATTTCAACCAAAACTTTTTTTCTGTTGTGTGTTTTACGAACGCAGTGTACTGTGAGACCGAATTCAGAACCGTTGAAAAACTGAGTGCCAATTTTCGCTGTTGTGTGAACTACATAACCACAGCAAATTTAACAGTGAATGTGTTAAATTATTGTTCCGTGAGTGAACCTGTTGGCTCCCATTGCTTCACGATGATAACAGAACAAGAAAACTGGTCTCATGCAAGAATTAAAAACGAGATTGACTGCTATAAGTTCACTTGTTTCCAATTATTAACTTTGGCTGTCGCTTAACCAGCTTCACAGGTTAAAAATTTTATTTCAGTGGAAATTGCACCTCTGTTTTTACTAACTTAATATTTTTCTTGAATAAAAATTGATTTTTACTACTGCTTCATGACGTCTCAGTATACAGCGTGACCAGTTTTTACGGTTTCGTGCAACAACCAGTTTTGTACAGGAAAGATGGTTGTATAAAATCTTACAAATAAGTGGCTCAAAATTTTCACAGCAGAGGTGAAAAGTGTCAACCACGACGCAGGAAAATAATTATTGTGGAACAATTTTGCAGTGATTTCTTGCGTGTCCATAGTTATTTTCTCTTCGTATATTCAAGACTAGAACTCAGTGTCAAGATACAACGACTACACCAGCTCCGTGTTCTCACCTTGAGTTTTGAGTCAGACTTCGGTGCCTGTGAAATATTCAAAACTTCTCCTTAAAGTGAAAATTGCAGTAGTAAGCTTATTAGGGTTCATTGAACAATTCTTGATGTGTTTCAGAGTTTAAGTAAAGTTGCAAAACGATATTTACTCAGCGAATACAGTGCTAATCTCAATAGCAATTTTCTAGCGGATCCCTGCTGCTTTGACATTGAAGACCTCGACGAGAACTCATAGGTAGGAATAGTTTTAACTATTTTTATATATATAACCCTGTTGATAGAATTCTCTTTGAAGATCTCATTTCTTCGTACTGTGTTATACCTCGAAATATACAAAGGTTTCTGAAAACTCTGTTTTAAGATTAGGGCAGTATCAACGTATGACGGCAGAACGATTTGAAACTGTAAACCCGCATATCAAAACTAAAACATTTTTCTACACGGAATTATTCAACATGGATGAACTTCATTTCCACGCTAAACCTGATCAAACTTTGAAAGGAACTCGTTACCTAAAGAGACAAATGATTCCCAACCTCGAGGAAGAAGATGCAACTTCTGATGAAGTTGAATTTCCTCCTAATTCTTTTCTGTGGAAAAGCAATTTGCAAGAGTCTAGTGACTTTGAAGGTCACTTTGATTCGAAACAGTTCATGCAAGCTCATAGGCATCTTTTACCTAATGATGATCATTCTTTGGAATTGGAAAAGAACCTGAAAAATAGACGGCGACACATAGGAACAATGTCAACGGTAGACAGCAGGATGGACAGAGGCTTCACTTCGACAGACGAAATCAACAGATTTGAACTTCAGTCGCCATACGATGAATTGACTTATGAAGAAACTCTGTTCGAAGTTTTGGATGATCGAATCCGAGCAAAATCTGTCTCTTCACAAGATGAAGATGAGAACTTATTCAACTCCGTAAACAAAAGCAAGGTATCGACTATGAACAACCATATGAGTCAAAGAATCATTGGTGGTTTTCAAAATAAATTTCCTTCCGTAAAAAGCAGCGATAAAAAGAATGGCGAAGATGAACGATTCAAAAGTAGCTCTGAACAACATACTCGTCGAATGCATAATAACGTCTCAGGAAAATACAAGGAGATTACTTCTAAGGAACAAGGAAACTCATCTGATAAAACTGCGTACCAATCAGACTTGATTCCCAAAGATATGCTTGACGAGTACATTGAAGAACGAATTCGAGCGGTGGAAATGCAAATTAGAAATGAAATTATGAGGGATCAACTGAATGATAAAAAACAGGATCGCAAAAACGAAGAAAAAAGTCTTTTGGACAAAGTCCCGGAAGTGTATTCGATCGAACTAGAACAGGCTGACGAGTCCAGTAGGGACTCTCTCCTAAAAGAAATCGCTGCGGTTTTGGTCTCTAAAGGATACGTTGCTAATGTTGAGAGCAGCGAGAATAAACGGGAGCAGTCGACTGAGTCTAAGTCAAAAACATTCGGAGCGTTTGATAGAATTCGTAGAACTGACAGGAAAACATCTAACGAAAAATTACCAAAGCGTACTCAGAAGAAAACAAGTTACAGATCTACAACGTCCACGTATAAGAGTCATTACGATTCATCTCGTCAGCCTACAACTCTAGGATCCGAGAAAAGTTTCAGTTTGAAAAACTCGAGCCAAGTTCGAGGAGTTCCTGAAAAGAAACGTCGTAAGTTGAAGTCCTCTGGCTCACGCAGCAGTTTGACGAGCCTGATAAGAACTCCAGAGTACACGAGTAGCTCTGATGACCACACGGTGCTTAGAAATAAATCAAGAAGATCTTTGAGCTCTAGCAAGCGATCGAGCGTTGTGAGTTCGAAGCATGTCAGCCTAGAGAAAAATCAAAAAAGGAATGAATTGTATGATAACATTGTTTTTAAAAGCAACAAATCAAACGAGAAGCAGCCCGCATCGAAATCTAGTGAGTCAGGAAGCAGCTCGAAAAGAATTGAGCCGCACATGGATCAGTCTCGTATGAACAAGGATAATGCTTCACTGAAGTCTGGCAGTAATCTCTCGGTAAACTCAGCGTCTGAAAATCATGATCAAAATTTAAATGGAAGTGACCTGTCAACCAACAACGAAAACTGCACAACATTGACAGACCCGGCTCAAGAGGGAGGAATTAGTGATTCTAACAAAACCGAGGCAAAAGATGTTTCTGCTCGGCCTACTCCGCCTCCGAGGAGAAAACATAAAGTGTCTGGAGCGACTCCGCAACCCAAGATGATCACCCACACAATTCCAGGATTCAAAATTCAAGATGGAGCAATACAAAAAGAATACACCGCAGGAAGTTTTGTTGCCCAAAGAATACTGCATGGTTCTACAAACGGACAAATGAAAGGTATGCTGAAAATAATTCTCTACGTTTTCTCAGCATCATTTCCGTCGGGCAGGAATTTGTAGTTATTGTAATTCATCTATAGTAAATCGTAGGAGTTTTTTGGAAAACTAAAATAGTGACATGTGTGACTGTTAGTGAAACTTACTTTAGAATATTACTGTCGATACGAACGAGGAATCTCGTTTGAAAAGTTCTTTAGTGTTTATTGTTTGATATTAGGTATAGGTATATTTCACGAGCACTTTTCAAGCAAAGGCCAAGTTCGTTACGTTCCACTCCACAACACTTGCTTGGCGTCGCAGGAGCCTTATTTCCAGGAGCGTTTGCCCCGCGCAAGATGCAAAAAAACGTTGAGAGTTTAATTTTATTTAATTTTACACACCAGCGTAAAATGACTACGTGATGAAGAGCGACGCGTTCTATCATACACAATTACTTATTGTTTTGTTCAGCTCCATGCGTTGCAGCTTAGCGTGAATCAGCCACGAATTGAATACCCGAAAATGATTTTCGAGAAATATTACCCGTACAATTTTCGTAAGTTGGATGAAACAAGTGCATTATTTTGTTGGATCTAATGTCTAGAATCCAAATTTTGGGGATTTACATTTTCAAACTTTCAACATTATTTCATTCTGCCAATTTTCGCTAGCGTAAATAAAAGTAGAGCTTGGAAGTGAGTAGCCTAAAAGTTTTTACTTTTAATAAATCACTGTACGACGCGATAATGTTAAGTTCGAGTAGGGGCGCAAACATTTCGACGTTTTGATGCATACTCATATATTATATATTCATATGTATTTATACAGCATAGTAAAGCTATTGAATAAGGTTTGAAGTAGAACCACTTATTTTTTAATCAATTAGATACACTTCATTTAATTAAAAACTTTCATTTTATTTATCGCGTAGTGCTTTACACTTCATTGTTTTATACAGTTGTGAACTTATTAGCTACTTTCACATATTTTTTGCGCGGCATGCAGAAAAATTCGATAAATTTTCACACATTTTGGTCATTGGGTAACATTTGAACGTGACATGTGTGCAAACCGTTCTTACGTGCTCATGAGTTTCTATTCCACCTTTTGTCACACCGCCGTATCTTTGCAGATTAGGCGTCCGTAACACTTTGCCTCAGTTTTTTACGCTCCGGCTGATATCAAGAGATAGATGAAGGCAGCATTGAAATGCTGGACAATATAACTGTATTAAGCGCGCCTCCACCGACCATCTGCTATGGTGGCTGCGACCGAGCTCTCGTTCGGGTCTGCAACGAGCGGCTCTCACTGGGTCACTCACTTGAGGATTTGGTGTACCTACAGCCTGGGGCTGTATGGGTTGATATCTGCATGACTCTTGCTTCTTACTTGTTGAGCGGCAAACAAGTTTATTTTGAACTCTATTGCACGCATCATTGTCCACTTTCTAAGATTTGGTGTACCTAAACAGCCTAGGAGTGTATCGACCCATATCAGCATGACTCTTACTCTGTTCTCCTTGAGGGGATAAACAAGTTTATTTTATACGCTACTGCATGCCAGTATTATCCGTTTCAGAGGACATTTGTGTAAGGCCTACAACTATACGGGTAATATCTAAGCCACGAAGTTCTGTTATACGTTTTTAAGTTGCTTTTGCCCAGAACTAGACTTAGACCTGTTTTTATCAACTGTGAAATTTTGACTTTTGAAATTTCAATTACAAACAATTTTTTTATGAGACTCTGAAATTATCTCCAAACAATCAGCGTGTGGGAATTCGTGCTCTGTTGGAAGCCGGCTTCATCAGTGCTTTATTTTATTTTCAGTGCTGACCGCCTCACTTGATAATGAGACTAACTGGTTTTATGACCTGTTTATGTTCTCATATTTGCAATGCCAATGAAGCTCATCCATGGGCAGCTGTTAGCGAAGACGCTTCGATAAGAATTAATTCTATGAGCCAGGGCCTCGGTATATGATAAATGATTCTATGCGCCTCGGTAATTTTTTTTTCCTACCAAATTTGTTGACATTTTCCCTCAACATATGCGTATGTTATGGTGCATTTGTAAAGAAGTTACAGAGTGTCCTTATTGCAGGCATTACATTATATCGTATTAGTGCAAACATTGATTCTTTCTCAAAAAGCAGTGGACGAATATGTATGTGAGATATTTTTCTAGCGAAATGCTCTCAGAGCCAAATCAGGAAATGAATGATGGAAACACACGATACCTCATGTTTCAAGTGACGAAAAAAAATATAAGTTCATGCCAATTTTCAAACCATGCATATAGTGTGTACACTCTACCCAGATAATCACGCTCAATCTGCATAATGGTAATTGATGGCGGCGCAGACAGTCCGTGTAAGTGTGACGCAAGCGTGACTGTCGTATTCTTGACCTAACGGAAAGTAGCGACAGAAATTACAACGTCCGAATTGAAGAGTGTGGGAGCAAGAATGATTTAAAAATCGCCAGTAACGCTGCTCAAAATCTTTCGTTTCTTCAAATTGTAGCAATATACTATTTTACAATAGTTGGCAACTTAGCAGAACGTTAGTGAACACCGTTTATCTGTATTTGAGCGAGAAATTTTCATATTGTACTGCAATATTTGAGCACTTGTAACGAGCATCTTTCTTATTCAAAGAGATGTTAAACCAGTAATGTATCAGATGATTCAAGGTGTGTATCTCACACTTTTTTGTACCTGTGAAGGTGATGTGAGTTTTAACAGAAATAATAGTTTCTTGGGAAGCATGTTTTGTTTCAGTGCCTCATTTTCTCAAAATACAAGACGTTATTTCACAAAGTTTGAAGTACGTAGCTGTAAATCTGGTCGTCAGGAGTGTTCGGTTCACTAGCTAACACATGTAGAATGCGCAGTAATGCCATACTTGTACTACAAGTGCTGTGTGAATGTTAAAGCACTTAAATCTCCTCTGCGAGCTCACATGAAGCCTCAGTAGATCAGTGGAAAAAAATGAAAAAAATCGTGGCACTATTTCCTTAGCAATATTTTAATTTAATTCCCAATACTCCTAAACTTATTCTTAATAAATCTGAAGCTAATATGCATAGCATGGGCTCAAACTATGAGTAAATTCAAATTCAGGAGGAAGAAGGCACCCTTTTTAAAATATGTAGCAGGATTAGTTTCCGTGCAAATTTAGAGATTGGAGTGAAATTTTCTATACACGACGTGTTATGCCCTTCTGTGCTAACATTTTAGCTCTGACGTTTCAACAAAACGGTTTATTTTAGTTGCGTTCGATGTTTTATTAATTTTCACTTATATTGTAATCGCAAACGTTCCATTGTTCAAATGATTTTAAAAGATCATGAATGCATCTAAAGCTCCCTCGGAAACTTGTTTTTAGATGCCTCACATAACCCTGATCACTCGTGGTACAATTTTCGCCCACGTGTTTCCTTAATAATCGAGATAGAGTAGCACGAATAAAACGCAGAAAAAATAGTTGGAAATTAATTAAAAATAGCAACAAAATGTAAATAATTTATTTTCTATATTGTAATAATTGTAAATCATTCAACGCAGTCATTCTTTCTAAATTCATAATGAACAAAAATTAGGTAACAATAATTATTGTGTCTTACGTATTCAACTTTATCGGCTTTGTCCTAAAATTGATTTTCCGTACAGCCTCATTCTCACGCGGCGATAAGGATATCCCGCGTTGCAGTTCCAGCCCCGGTGTACGGATGGAATTGGACATTATGCACGCACGTGGCCGCACCGTGACGAAAGTATGGGAAGATCAAGCTGCGAAACGTGGTCCCTTGCTCGAGCGTGCAGTAGTTGTTGCGACACTGCGGTGGAAGCAGCCACGAGAAATAAACTTATATTGGAAAACGCTGTGAAAAAGTGATCGTCGCAGTAACTTTTAAGCTCCGTGACTCTAATTTAGGCATCAGAGGATATGCTATGTTTTTCATGAAATATGGTAACAGTGAACTACGGAAATGATGAAACTTTTCGTTGCATCGGCTTTATCAAGTTATTTTCCAGCTACACGGAAGTTGTTGAGTTTGAAAAGGAAACCTAATATGTTGTGATATATTTTATTATTATGTAATTCTATTTTCTGATCACTGCTCTCGGTATATATGTTAGGAGATTTTGCAATCTAATAATTTCAAATGAATGCATTTCACTACAAAAATTCTGCTGAAAATACTTCGAAAAGCGTATTTCAATGCTGAACATCATCGTTATCTCGGAAACCAACACAGTAACTAAAGTTGAAACATATTACAAAAGAAAAACCATTGCTGTTGGACAATTTCACCATTGCTCGGAAGAACTAAAGTAGGGAATTTTTTAATAATTCAGGAATGTCATACATATCCCAGTGTAAAATTTGAAGACTATAAATGCTGAGCAAATTTTGGCCTACGTCAGAAGTACTTGATAGTCGTATTTTTGAAATGTGATCATCTGATATAATGCGAAAATGAACATCGACGTTCTTGATGCCCTCCTGGAAAACCTTTTCAGATAACTCAGTTTTCAGTGAACGTCAGAATTAACGCAAGAACTTTACGAGGCAGTAAGTCTGAGTGGTGTCTCCTCACACGTTCCATGGTTTTGCAGTTTCGTTCTTGAATGGATAAAAAACTAGTTTATATTTCTCTTGCCTGAGGTAGAAAACTATTTTGCAATGCTCACTAATGAGTAGATGCTAATACATGCTTTACTTCTTTGTGTTGGTCACTGAGTCTATTTCCCTTTAAATGTGGTTTACTGTTTTTTTTACGTACATTATTTTTGGTTTAACGTTTTTGTTATCGCTAATGCAAGTATCCAGAATCGAAGCAGTCTTACAAGTGATAGAATTTTTTCCCTCAGCAGAAAAGTAAACTAGCCATTGTACTAGGGTTGCTGAGACGCATACATGACAGCAGGAAGGAAATACTAAACTTCTATTCGTTAAATTTAACGGGGATAGTTTTTTTCTCTTTTGAAATTGAATGAGGTTAAACATTGTTAGCTGTCAGTTGGAATTTACATTAACGTCAAAAATTAAATTTGTATAGGTTCTGAAAAAATAAGATGCAAGTTTGAACACGGCATTTCTTTTAGATTCAGTCATTAAGTGCACCATCAATAACATACTAATGTACTCGTTTAACACAAAAAAATTAAACCGCTAGCCCAATGAATTATGCATTATCCACATTCACATGAAATGCACTCGTAGAATGGAATAATTAGAATCATTTTAAATGTATTCGATCGGACTTTACAGTACAGTGCTCTTCTACGGTAATTTTACAAAGCTTTTCTTCGCCAGAAAAATTGGAAAAAATTCATTTTTAAAATTTCTTAGCTCCTGGTATTGCATTCGTACTAACTTTTTTCAGCCAAAAAAATTGTGTTATGAATTCGAATATTTTCAAGTATTTCGCCCGTCCATTGAAATATTCCGAGGACGTGTCCGCAGATTAAATATTAAAACCGTAAAATGAGCTAGACTGACAATTAACGATCAACTAATTTACTTTTCTGAACGCGTCCTATCCGCACTAGCAATGGGAAGTTACCCTACGCCACCCTCATGGAATTAGGACTAGATTAAAAGACTTTCTCGCCTATGCTTGAACACGCAGCTCGGCACGTCACTCTCTCCCTTCCTGTCACTACGCCTCTTCCTGTATCGAGCTGAGCACTCCCTCAACTCGATGATACGCTTTCTGGGTGCTCAAGTGTGGGAGTGCAATATTTCTCTAGAATTCTGTAGCTCACAAAAATGTTCACAAGCAAGTGCATGGAATTACATATGAACACACATATGAACACATATGAACACATATGACACCTGTCAATTGGGAAAGAAATTTAGACAACTGTCAATGACGGATTTAGCGAGTTTAAAATACAAGAATAGGGGCCCAAAATCAGTGGTTTGTCTACAGCTCACGCATTTACTATTTGAATTTAAAAATCACTGTTCCTTCTAATATATTTTGTCCATACGAGGTCTAGATGTGAACTCCAATAACTGACCAGCACTCTTACCTGAAGCCTGAACTAAGATTTAATTAACCATATTACGTGAAATGCATTTTGACGTTAAGAAGACGGAAGTTGCTGTTGTTCGACTGAAAGCTATCCTTCCGGAATGTTGGAACTTTGCTAAAATTAGACACTTTTTACCTCGAGGAAAGTACCTAGAGTTTCTGCAATGTACACCGACTAAAGGTGCAGGAAACTCAGGGAGCCGGTAGTCTTGGTCGGGACGACTACTGTTCAAAATAATGATGCTATTGATTTATTATCCGTGAAACATCAGGTAAAAGAAAAAATAATTGGGAAATATCTGTGCCTCTGAGAATATCACAGGCTCTAGACTAAATTCAAGTTCAATTTTTTCAGTACTATATTATTTTGACTTATTAGATGCCTCAAAACACACTTCGTAGATTATCTTACCATTCACTCACTTTAATTGAAAATGTAAAAAAAGTATTGTGTTTTTATGTAAGAGAGGGGGGGATAAGTGATTCGTTTAAGTTTTTGTGCATTTAAAATTAGAGAGACTTGATTAGCCGGAACACGGTTACCAATGCAAGAAATGTTATGCAACCCCCGATGTTTAGATATTAGTTGCTTGTTTATCGTTGTTTCTGTCACTTTTATTTGTTAGGATTTCAAGTAGGGAATTATCTGATAGTGAAAGTTATAAAAAATTAAATCAGAGAACATAATATCCGAAAGTTATGAGAAGACAAAACAAAAATTAAAGAAATAAAAAAAGTTAAAGAATTAATCTAATAGAGCTTTATTCAGGCCGGATTTTCACTTATAAATATGTAAAGACTCTGTAATCCTGAGATGGTTCGGAGTTGAAGTTCAATCTAAAATTTTAAAATCAGTACTAGATAAAGGTACATTGCATACTTCATCATGATTGCGTACTACTGAATGAAATGGGTGAGCTAGATGAATCCATGTGCGGAAGCTTCTACCCCGATATGTCCTGCCACTCCGATATACTAGAAATTTCGTGGCGTCATGCCGACGTACGACGATGTGCTCGGCACGCCCCTGTAATCCTGTAATTGCAAGCGAGATAGGCTTGCATCTCCATGGGAAGCGTATCCTCGCACCGGAAAAAGAAAGCTACATTAAAATTATCAACAAGTAGTACCCGTAACTTAAAATTGTAAAAATATTTTGCACGCAGTAATTTTAGCTCACGTGCCAACTCGGACGGCACTCCGATAAATAAGAATTAATTATCTAAATAGTCTTCATTATTTCCTGCAATGGCATGCAATATGTATTGTGTATTGCTCTGATTGGAATTTTTTAGCTTGCGAATATATGATACTCAACGGGAACTCTTTTGTTGTGAACATTTTTCGAGAGAATTCAAATTAACAGAGCACAATTTTGAAAGTAGAACAATCTTTGTAAGCCCTGTAGATGAAGGTTTGAATGCAGAGAATTTTGAAGCTTCCTGAGCCAAATGTGAAAAAACTGGCGTTTAATCATGGAGGAGGTTTGGGTCTATTACAACACAATAAAGTGTGAAACTTATAACAGTTTTTTTGCTACTAAGCAGTCGAGAAAGGACAGACCACTGTGCTTCTTAATTTCCACTGTAAACTTAATTGACTTGCGTTTCGGAGTGAGGGTTCAAAAACTAAACATGCGATGGATGTCGAAATAGAACAAACGAGTCATCAATATATTGATTGTAGAACAGTGGCTTAAAATCAGAGGGACAATCGCCAAATCATTTATCATCATCATGAGAATACATAGAACAACAGTTGGTGCAAATAAATCCCCCATAGCTAGACCATACATTTGTTCAAAAAGTTTACGTGCGAATATAACAAAAAGCATTACCGACAATCCCATCTTAGTTTTGAATAACGTGCAAATAAAACTTATAAATTCGGGGTTGCTTTCCGAAACTAACAAGTTTAAACTAATATAAATAGTTTCCTGAAGAGCCATAATGGTATTCAACGATTCAACGATGAATGAAGCCATAGTTAAATCTTCAACATAAAGAATATTTCTTGAAATTTTCTCTTAACTTGAAAGCATTATCCATTCTATTTGGGCCCATAGTTATTACTGAGGGTTCCAGGTATACAGAGGTTACAGGTGCCGGATGGTTACGTACTGAGGGCTGGAATAAAATTTTACTCATAACTGGGTATCTAATCATTCATAACTGGTATCTACTACTGGCATAGTTTAAAATTTTGGAACAAAATCATGCTCGTGAGTTTGCAAAAGATCGTAGGGCACAGTGGAAGGAGAACTTGATACAATGAAGTTAAAGAAACTTTTGATAAATTATTGACTCCTTACGCAAAAGTGATTAATTTTATCTTCAACTTGCCATAGTTCTTCATTTAAATTTGCTCTATTGAGCAGCATTGCATGTCGAGCACTTTTTTGCACAACCTTATTCTGCATCATATACCGATCAACTTTACAGTTGAAATTGAAAAGAACAGTACTTTGTCCTTTCTAGACTGCTTGTAGTGGCAAAAGACGATTAATAGATTCAGACTCCAGTGTATCGCAAACCCACATTTACAAGAGTAGTCTACAGTTTTTTCAGTCTTTGCTCAGCAAGTTTAAAAATTGACTGCATTCAAACACCAGTAATAGGGCTTGCAAAGTGTGTTCCGCTTTCAAAAATGCACTCTGTGAATTTGATATTTTAGCGTAAATTATTTACTACTAATGGGTTTTGTTGGGTGTCGTTAATTTGCAAGGTTAAAAAATTTCAGTCGGAGTGATTCAAATTGCAAGCTATTGCAAGAAAGAATACTGACTTTTATGTAGTTCATTTCTGTTTTTTTTTGGAGTGCCCTCCGAGAAGTTGTCATGCAAAGGAAAATTACTGCGGGCAAAATATTTTCAAAATTTTCAGTTACGTGTTCTTCTTGCCAATAGTTTTAAAGTTGCTTCATTTTTCATGTTAACGGAAATTCTTCTCATTGAGATGCAAGCCTCCTCAGTTTACAACTACAGTTGCGAGCAGTGTACATCGTCGTACGTCGGCATGACGTCACGAAAGAGACTTCGACATCGGAGTTGTGAAGTACCGTGGTAGAGAATTATCATGAGAATTTAACTAGCACATTCATCTTATTCAGTAGCATGTAAGTATACCGAATTATGTACGATAATTCTCCTACGTTTGCCACTGGAGGATTTTAGAGTCTTAGAATATTTTTATCCGAAAACCCTCTCTGAATAACTCAGAGAGCTCATATCCCCTGCAAATAGTCAATAGATAACTACGTGCTTAGTACACTTGCTACATTTCATTTTTCTTCATGTATATTTCTTATAGTCTGTTATGCTCAGTTGTTTGATATTTTATACATTTTTGAAGGGATATTCGCGTTGTCACTGCTGAGCTTTAAAACACTGAGTTTGGTTAGATATTGTTTTTTTTATTGACCAAACTACTACAATTTCTATGACTGAATTACTTGTTCTTTTAAGTAAATGCTATGATTTTGATGCATGATCACGGTAGCTTTGCTAACTTTACATTTTTTTCCTTTTTCCGTATTTTCACAGCTTACATTTTTATCGCATCTGTTCCGTTTTGAGATTGGGATTATCTGAAGCTCTCAGTTGTCATTTAATTGGGCATAAATTTTCCTGGATATATTTCTTGAACTTTGTTACTCTTATTTCAGATGAACTTTGCATTTGCCGTGTTTTGGCCGAACTTCTAATTTGTTGACATTCGTGTCTTGTCTCAGTTGTACGATCTCGAGCCCGCGCTGTTTTTGATTCTTGAAAAGTGATTACATCGTGCAATTTTGTCTCTTTCGGTCATGATTAGCAAATCTATCCGTAAAATGAATCCCTTCACGTATGGAAAAGAACGTTCTTAAATCGTTGTCTGCATTTCATGTAATTCATTTATATGCTCCTCGCCTTTGTATCAAAGGAGAATCCAAATAAATTAGTGTGATGAACCATCTACTAATTTGCTTGAAATATCAATGTGCAATATATATTTCACGCGCGTACCTGGATTTTTTTTTGTTGAGAATTTTAACGTTCTGGTTGTTAATTCTCTTAAGTGTTTTTAATTGAATTTATGCTCTTATTCTAAAATACCTTTGTTCAGTGGTAAAAATGGTTTCATATCTAACCTTGATGCATTTAAAATGTGATGAGGTTGATTAAGTAATCTAGTATGCAAATTACGCTACTTTCACTTGTATTAACCTATTTGCAGGTTTACTATACTTTCCCCTTGAAAAGTATTTTCTAAAGAAAATATTTTCTTTCTATGACTAGAGCGAAGAAATTCAGTTAATTTGCTCGCAGACTTCAATATTTTTCTCGGACTTATCACGTAAGGCCTTTACCCTCACTCATAAAAAATACACTTAGAGAAAATTGAGTGCTGACTGAATTAGACGTAATCAACGTTCTTAGCAGTGAAATTAAATTCAAAGAATTTAAAAATCTTTTCTAAATAAGCCCCGCCACTACTGCAACACATAAGTTCACCCACTCGTAACTTTTGAAATAATTCCCCAGTCGACTTCAAATTACTCTCAAACGAAAGAATCTTTTAATCTATTGTTTCAAATACAATTTAAAGTCTATAGGTGCATTGTTTCAAAAATTACAAGTGGGTGAACTTATGTGTTGCATTGATGGTGGGGCTTATCTGGAAAAGATCCGAATTTAACTCAATTTTACAATTTACAATTTACAATTTATTTACCACAGGTGATACAGAGGTAGAATTTTTCTTAAGTCTAGTACAATGGTCAAATTTGAGTATAGCTACCTGTGGGCCCGAACAAGTTCAGCGACTTCTAGGGCATCCTACCATCACGTTATTCTAGGGTGTACAAAATGTTTAACCTAGTTCACTTAACCTAGTTTCGCATTAGACTGATCATTAAGATAATTAACTCGATATTTTATGCTGTATTTTACAATTTAGGTCAAATCGGCTATATTTAATAGTATGTTTGATAAAACGATTCAAGAGCAGACAGAATATTGGTTATGATACCCAAGGCAAGTTACATTATGACATTATCATTAGTTACATGTAGGAGGCAAGATTTTGACACGGTGATCTTACACGACTAGTATTCTGATAGGAAGTGAGACTCAAGATGTCTTTTGAATACTTTGTACGAATTACATTCACGGATCTCTGCAGGTATAGAGTTCCAAGTTTTGGTTCCAATGAAGAGGATACTGTGTTGCGACCGGGCCTTTGAATAATAAGGAAGCATGAATTTACTTCTATTTCGGGTTAAATGGTCGTGATGACCAGTTTGCGCAGTCAATAATTGTCTTAGGCTTTTGTCACCATCATTTGTTAATGTTTTGTAAATGAAATTACAGATGGAGATTTTGTAGAGATCCAAAAGTTTAAGTATTTTTAAATTTTTGAAAGAATCATTTGTGTGAGCATTATATTCTAGGTTCTTTACAGCTCTGACAGCTCTTTTCTGTAGAGTAAAAATTTTGTTGGTTTTATTTTTATCAGTTCCGTGCCATGCTTCTATTCCGTATTGCAAGTATGGAAAAATGAGCGTTCGGTAGAGCATTTGTAAAGCTGTTTCAGGCAGAAAATTTTTAACTTTATTTAGGATTCCGATGGATTTTGATAATTTAGAACTAATATGAGTGATGTGCTCTTTGAAGGTCAGATGTTTATCAATTATGATGCCCAGAAACTTACATGAGTTGGTGTTACTACTGTAACTCAAGTTCCTAAAATTGTATCTGTTTTCAACAAGCAACAAAAGGTTTATTTTTCTTGCGTAAACTAATTCAATGTAAGAAAAGGCGATAAATTTTTCGGAAGACGCTAATCTATTTCAACTGTAATAAATATACTAAACGTTAATTTTTTCTAAACAGCCATTGAACTGCTCAATGATTTATTTTTCATATCCTGCGAGTCTTTTCTTTATATGTTTGCTTAGCAGTAGACGGTGGAAACCGTCTTCATGTTGCTCATTGAAAAGCCCGAGCTGAGTAGCTAGGAACAAGTTTTATTCGTACCGTTGATATCAAAAGGCGTTATAGCAATCCTGTTTTTGGTGATTTATCAGGTAATAGCCTTCAGCAGTGGTACATCGCTGAAGAATTTGATACATGGCTTTTGAATATTACAATTTTAAAAATTTTAATTTTTCAGCTCAGTGGAGAGAAATTCTCAATTAATATTGATTTCTTAGAAGTGTGAACGAAAAGTACAAACTTTGCGAATGACTATTAGCAAGAGCAAATCTCAGACTGGAACCATTTGTTAGCCAATACTACCATAAATACATTTACTCGCAAAAATAAACGCACTGAGGGAGTGATACTGCAGCTGTTTTAGTTAATTTGCATTATACTTTAGGTAGACACGTTCGTTTTGCGAGCCTCTGTATCTTAAATTCAGCATTCTAATTTTCGACAATGACATGAACGCAAATGAACCTACATGTGATGACCGTATTAGAACTAAGTGCTCACAGTTCTGTTCCGTCAATCAACTTCTATGCTTCAATAAGCTCATGATAACGAGAATGATGTTTGAGTTCCCACCACTATATAGGCTTCGTGATTGAGGTATAATTTCGAACAATTGGCAAATAGCTTTTCGTAAAAGTTAACTCCAATTTTTTCAAAGCTGCTGTCCCAAATATGAATGCCATATTGACTTCGAATTCCTTGACGCTCTGTGCTCTAATGAAAAAAGAATTTTTATTGAAACATTTATATTTTTTGCATTTTATACAATAGCGTATGCATATTGTACACAGTGACATCAATAGCTTTGTGTACGTTGTGAAATAATTTGACGGAGTTGTGGTTTCTGGTGTACAATGACAGAGGCTCCATGCTATTTTTACGATAGATTAATGCCAATCTAACTGTAAATCGGAAATTTTTTCAACCATTCCTGTTTTCGCGCGCTAATACAGGATCTAAGTAAGGTCGATTACACATATATTTTTTGTTGTATCAGAAAGGATTTTGTCAACCTGATTAATTTTATTCGCTCATGTCGCAAAAAAGTATCACTGCATTTCTCTTAAGATTTTCAGAAGTCTGTTTAGCGTCTTGTATGAGAAATCAACGATTTACTGCAGTCAACCTAACATAGCCCTCTCTATTCTCCACAAATCGACCGAGAGTTTGCGACCACTAACGTGATGTCACGATTCGCATGAGCAGGCCTGGAGATATAGAAGGCATCAAAAACTCTTTGGAAGGATGAAAATACTGAGCTCTTATCAGTTATAAAATTCAGGAATTTGCTATTGCTTTTATTTTTGACACGATTTTGTATGTAGACCATTCGAATGTTGCACAAGCTCATTTGTTAAGCTTATCATAAGGATAGTCATCACACAACCGGATGAGGCGTAAGATATTCTACATAAATAAAGCATCTGTAGCATTATTACTTCCAATGATTTGGAAAAATTACGTTTAAAGTCAGTTTCGTTTCAATAAAATAATATAGCAAATACGTTGTTGAAGTAAGAAAATTTTCAAGCTCCGTGCAAAGATTATTGAAAAAAATTTTGAAGATTGATCTTTTTTGCATCTTCCAATTAGTAAAAGGTATTATTCTGCATCGTCTCAAAACAACGTAACTTGCTATATTATCACATTTCTCTATAAAAGGGGCGATAGTAATTTTGCATACGTTGAATGAAATCATACTCGTTTTTCACCGATGAAGTTCACATTCAAAACGTTCTGATGAATAAACAAGAAAAATTCATAATTTCCATAAGGTTCAGCATTTCTGCATCAAAACTTCTGAGTCAAACTTGAAATTTCTCATACACACATCGTACATCGTAACTGGCAACTTGATAGCTTGCTTCTTAACTTTAAACTCACGCTTGTCATTCTCGCGCATTTCACATTTGTTTCTCCATTCACCAGCTTTCCCGATGATGCAAAACCGTGCCATATGTTGAATTTTTCCCTGGATTTTACTGAGAGATTTTGACCTGAGGAGCTTTGCTCTTGCACGCGCGTCGCGAGAGCGTCATACGACAAGTCCGCCCTGACGCCGCCTCCGGTTTTCACTGTTCTTCAGTGTTGAGTAAGCTGCTTTCACTGCGCTCAAATTCTCAGCTACGTAACAAATTGGCTCGGAAAACACATCGATGCTTCGCTGATCAACATACGGCTCGAAATGTTTTGGCTGATGCGTTGTTCTCGTCGTCATGCAATTTCACAGGAAGTAAAAAACTTGCAGATTGATTAACGTGGTTAAGAAAGCGTCAGAACTTCTTAATGGCTAACGCATTTGATTTGCATTTCATTGAGTTTCACAGAGAGTGAAGTATAATTTCAGCCGTTGAAATTTGCAAAATTTTCACTGTTCAGTGCCAAGTCGTGTTTAATATCTTTTTACTGAAACGTGAGAACGTTATTTTCCCACAATTGCAGTTTTTTCAGGTGTTAACTAATGCAATAAAAAATGTGGTGTAGATTTCATTCCGAAACTAATAACGATTCTGCGTTATGCTGTGTATGTGATAGTTTACCTGTTGAAGACTAAAGGCCCTATACCTATAATATTTCTATGAATTACTAAATGAGATGAGTAACGACACTAGTATGTGTCAGTGTTTATTCAATAATTGTCATTTTTGAAATTTTGATTCTAAATTCTATAGAAATTTTGAGATCGTTTTCTTAAGTTTCTGGCTTTTTAAGTTGGAGAGATAGTGATAAATGCCCTCACGAGATTTTATTCTATTTGCTCTATTATGTTCATTCTGGTCAGATTTCTCCGTCGTCGTTAGAAAGGATGACAAACATTTCCATGACAACAAACAGGAGAGAAAACTAGCCATCCATATGCCTTGGCAGACGAGCTCCTTTCTTGCTACCGATTACTCCACCGAGAGTTTTTCCATCTCCGCGCGGTTTCTAAGAGGCATCACAAATGCTGGCGCAAAAATGGCTCGCGCGCGGGAGGTACAAACTCTCTACGTCGTAGCCAGTGTAGGTGCAACAAGCAGGTGATGTGCATTCCAGGTGTCGCTGCGGTGTTGTCTCGAAATTTGGAGCCTTAAAATTGTTCTTATCTAAATTTGAAGTTGCAAATACAAGTCAGTTGAGCAAATTCTATATTTAAAAAAATGAATTCAAATCAGTGTAGTGCACGCTTGTCTGCTCTGTTTTAATCAAACTTTTAATCACTCTTTTAATAAATTCAGAGCACTGATGCAATATGTTATGGTAACTGTTACATTCACTACACCCAATTGTCTCTTATGCCATTAATAATGAACCGATTCTAAATCGGTTAATTATAGAGTTAAATTAAGAGCATTCGATTTCGTAAAGTATTACAAGCAATTAAATAACTTCCACATGGCTAGCGATAGCTTTCACAGCGTAAGGACGGCGTCTTACGCGACGTGTTCCAACTGCTGTCCTAAATGCTCCCTCCACAACGCCTCTACTTCTACAGGTCTGTGGACTGTTTTGATTGCTTCATTCTAACTGGCTTTGTAGTCTTCAGATGACTTGGCGTGATGGGAAACAAAGATGACGTCAGCGTCGCATGTCACAAACTTTACGATTTACTCATGTCAGGTGAAGATATTTGTGCGTACTATGAACGGTGAATCCTGCACTGCTTAATTTTGTTTTCGTTTGGCAGTGTGGAAAAATATATTTCTGCGAACTATGAACGGTGCATTTTGCTTAGCTGGATTTTGTGTTCGTTTAGCAGCGTGGAAAAATATATTTCCGCGAACTATAAACGGTGAATTTGGCACTGTTGTATTTTATTTCGTTTGGCAGCGATCAAAATTCGGTTAATTAGATGAGATGGAGTCGTGCGAGCTGTAAACGGACGCAAGGATGAATATATGAATGAAAGTATGACGGAAGTGACACGGAATTGAAGGGTAGGAATTTTTGGAATATTTCGCGTAAGTTCCGATGAATAAGAAATATATTATCTTAACCATCTTTAATCAGAGTTCATCCAAATAAATATTGAGCGAACTTTAATTGCAGGTGTTTTTATGATGCATACGAGTGCAATTATTCCCTAACATGCAGCAACATTTATCGTAATGGAAAAATAATTGCCCTGCCAAAAGCGATATGAACGCAAAATGAAGGAAAACGATTCTAATGTTCGTAGGTGCCGATTAATTAATCCAACACTACTGTCGATGGGATGTGCTTGTTGCAGCATAGACCAGCTTTCATGAACTATATTCGGACGGGCATAAAAAATTTCTTCTTTTATGAAATGACTGAGGTAGCGTGTTGTTTAACACCCTGACTACATTTATGGAGTCACTTCGTTAGGTCAGGTTAAATTGTAAGTAGCAGAATAGAAAAATTGACTGCTCGAGTTCTTTTCTGTTCTTTTTAAGAAGTGGACAAAATTATAATTCCTCGAAAATTTTTTTGCCAATTTCGCTGAGGTATATTTTCTAAAATTCTGATGCAATTGGAATGTTATCTATTTATACCGTTGAATTTACCTAGTCGTTGAATACGTTCAATAACGCGTTCCAAACGAAGTTGTTTCAAGTACGAAATTTTTCTTTCATCGTTTAAAGAAAGTTTTCTTTCAGTAGTCTGCATGTATAGATGGGTGTAGACGTACATAAACAGGTTATGAAAGTCCGAAGCATTTGAACTTTATTTCCCGTAACATATTTACCTCGTAGGAGGAAAGTGACTCATAATTTATTGGAAAATTCTTATGAATTTTTTAAGCTTGAGACCATTTCATAGACATTTTATCCCAAAAACACTCTAAAATTTCAATCACTTGCCCTTATTGCGAGTGATCTAAATGCTGTTCAACATCAACCTATACATAAACTAATGTTGCATTGCGCATCAAACATTTCAATATGAATTCATGAATATAATTTGTTATAATTGCCCTCTTTCATAAGGGGCTACTAAGAGGTAGTCAAGGTTATATTAAAATAAAAATCTAAGCCCAGTGTCGAGCAATGACACTTAACTTCAAATGCATTTGATTTTACGTATCGACACATATTCAATGTTATAAAAATATTGTACGAGTACCAGTTGCTAGAATAAAATCATAGCTTCATTTTGAAAATTGAGCTAATTTTTATGCGCTTTGAAGCCCAACCCAACACGAAGACTTGTGAGTTGAGAGTAATAACTTAGATATTTCGCTTATAAATGAGCTCGTCTTCCCATGACAAAATGTCGATAGTTGCTTAACTTTGAAAACAATAAAACACTGATCCAGTCGTTCTTTTTAAAGACTTAATAATTTTTATCTGCGATATTCAATTCGTATTTTAATGTGTAATAAACTTTTAAAAGCAGCCCATTCCTCACGAAGAAAAGTCTGTCAGGGGAGCTTAACATATAAGCGATCGAAAGATATTTTGCTTGTAATATTTCATGGGATTATCAAGTTTTTAAAATATCAAATTTGAAAAAAATTATCTGATGACGAAAATCAGCCATGTATAGCTGATGAGTTTTCAAAAGTGTTCTACGAAATTTAGTGAGAAAAATGCGAGCAAATTTTTCGTTATCTACATCAGCACGTCCTCAGTAAACAAGAACAACTTCTAAGTTTTCCAAACGACATGTAAAATTTTGCAGCCTACTAGTTAAATTTTTCGACAATCTTTCGCCATGCGATTGTTTCAAATCTAGTAAGTCGTAAGTTTTTTCAACAATGACATGAAGCTGTTTTGTTTTTCGTTATTTTTTCGCAGCATTTACCTTTCGCTGCAGGTGAAGAGCACGATCAAAAGTCTTCGTGTTATCTGCATGAGTCGTTTCTGTTCAATAGCATTCTATTGTCTGGACCTGTTTTGTTTTCGTTAAATATTGTGGTCAGAATTTTGCGATCTTGTTTTAACTTGCCTGCATTTGTCTCTCGAATTATTTTCTGACAATCTAGAAATGAAATACTTGCGAGCTAAAATGCTCTTAAGTTAAAAAAAAAACAGTTCTCCCTCATGCTTTTGTGATAACTTTTCACAGTGCATTGATCAACGTTTGCTGAGTGGCAGTGACTCCCATTTTTGACATTTGATCCCCAAATTCTGTTGCAGTTCTTATGGGATTCTACTATCTTCATTTTCGGATAAAAGAAAGAGTACTAAGATAATTTCCTCAGAGCACCTGTATCTCAATTGTCATAAAGTTTTATTCTTTTCACTCCTACATTAGAGACTACACATTCTGAAATACACACTATACATAACTTACAAAAACGTTGCGCCTTAAAAAGTTTTTTCTTATTAGTCCAACTCCTCAATATTTCTTAACGTAACTTGAAGAAAGTGTAATTAACCTCATAATAGGATGATGGTCCTGAGAGATGCTTATCCGACGGTTGCCAATAGAAGTACGCTCATTGGTTCATGGCCTGTGAACTACAAATTTTCAAGCTACAAACAAGCTCAAACTTATTTTTTCCAACATATCCTCGTATTTGAAATTTTACAAATAAACACAGATGAAAGTATGACTTAGATAATGATTTTAAAAATAAATCTCATTCAAGCTCCATTTTTAATCCAGCAACCAAGCTGTAGTGTGGTTACTTATTCCGCTCAAATAGAGGGCTCATATTCGACTATCTTTTTGCAATGAATTGAAACATGTCTACCTTCTGAACATAATATTTAAAACTTTTAACAAATATGTGATACGAAATTTTGGATGCTTGACACGGTTTCGAATGCATATTTGTAGAATGTAGTTGATTGATACATTTATTATTCAATGAGGGTTAATGAATGAGTTTACCAGCCTTGTCCATATCATGTCAATAACTGACCAAAACTGCGCATCGATTCTGGATACATGGTGTCTAATGTTCATACTGTCATACTGAACACTTTTATTCTAATGGTTTTCTTCATATTTCTTATACAGAATTCAAAATTGTTTTAGATTATGTACAATACTTAGTTCATTTTGTTTATATTATTGAAAATGTGGAAATTTTTATGAGGGGCAATTTATATCACGTGTGAAAATTTCCTTCACAGTCCAAGATGAGTGTATCGGAGTTGTTACTGAGGCGCAAGAACAAAGAAACAAAAATAACAAAATCCGCTATTTTGAAGAATAAAAATAAAAACATCACGGTTGCTCGTATTTCATGTCCTACAGCTTTAAAAGCTGACCTTGTTAACTTTCCAAGCATAATTGTCCGCGAAGGTAAGAGTCTAAATCTTTGGCTCAAAAAGTACTGGCCTTCTTATTTCAATGAAGTTTTTCAAAACGGAGCACCCAATACTGACCCAGTCATGAACGAACGATTTAAGAGAGACTTCATGGCCAGATTCGCTGATGCGATCACCGAGTGCAACAGAGAAATTTTTGTCTCTGATAACTCGTCGTCTGGACTGGATAGAAATGAAGTGGTTACCCTTTTAAATAAAAAACGAGTAAAAAATTTTACTAAGCCAAAGAAAACCTTAAACTTGCGCAGAAGAAAAGGGAAGACCAGCGTAAAAAAGAAGAAAAACAACAGACGTTCTCAGTCTAACGAAAAACCTCATCTGAAGGAAATATCAACTAAATTCTTCGACACGTCGAGCACTGATATGGAGTACTTTTCAGAATCAGAGGTAACTAATAATCAAGAAACTTCTTTCCAGTCTGTTTTTGCTCCTCAAACTGACGCAAACTTTGCTGTCATCAACCGTCAACATAGAAACGTGAGGATTAAAACAAATTACGGCGAACGTCAGATTCCAATTCCCCCGACTGTATCAGACGCAAGTGACGTACAACCGTGTCAGACGACGTCACCTAGGTTGTCTCCACGGACAGTGACTTATCGAAGAACATGCAGCTTTGCGTCGGAAATTGCTCAGAAAGCTGAATTTTTCCGAGAAAAAAGACGTAGTTCTACAGAAAGCCCTCATCCACAGCATTACGGATCTCAGTTTGTATCTCTACCTCTTATCATAAATCCTGCGAATGGAAATATCATGTCTCAAGATGATAAGAAGAGCTTCCCTGAAACTTCAAATCATGTTTTACCTGAATGCTCCCGAACGACATCCCGCTTAATAACATTTGCACCCCCACAAAAATGCTCCGACGATAACGACGATTGGATAGAAATTGGCCAAGCTTATGCGACCAAAAATGAAACAAAAAATGGCATCCATTCAGAGAACAGAAATTATTCAGAAGTGAATCATCGCCAAACGCAAGCTGCCGCGCAAGGTTTACCAAAGGCGTCTGATTCAGGAAACGCACCAAAAGGAAGTCGTGACATTCTTCCGAATGCAAGTAAGAACGCAGGGCAAATAGCTGCTTGTCGGGACGACTCATCATTGGGCTCAAGTTTCAACGTTCAGTGGACCCCGGGAGGGGCACCTGAGAGCATGCAAAATGAGTCTCCTGAGTCAAATGCCAACCCGATTGCGGGAAGTAAACAAAGTAATGCTAAAGAGGGCCTCAAAAAATCAAGCGATGAAAATAAAGAAGAACGAAGCATTTCTTCCAACGTATCTTCTCCAGTGAAACTCAGAGGATATTTTTCGATAAATTCTTCAACTATCAACTTGTGTGGTGAACCACCGAACAACTGGCAAGTACGGAAAAGGCGACCGTCAGATGAAGGAATTCTAGCTGATTGGTCTCCGGAAGACGACCAAGATGAAATCGGCTGTGCGGGTCATTTGCATTTGGGAGGTAGACGCAATTTGAAAGATCCAACCGGTGAGCCTGAAACGAAAGAAAATGATCAAGGAAACAAGAGCTTCTCTGAACTAAATCGAAATAAAGTCTCGCAGCCCATCGACAAGTTTAATACGTTCATGTCTCACAAGGTTTATCTCCCAGATGTTGATTATTCATTTGACGATGTTTATCCGTCAATACGAAGAATGACAACGTGTAGCACCCAGACAAATACAGCAGCCTTCAGCCCGTCAAAGTTGTACGTGATGCATGCGAGACGAAACCCAAACTTAGCGTTAAATGATTTCTTAGGCGAAAACTTCACTAGTTTGCCAGTGAGTGGATTCGATTCTTCTCGGGTACCCAGAAAAGCTAAAACACCTGAGCCTGATTTTTCGGATTCCTTTTCCACACAAGGAATACCCCAAAAAATTCTGTCCCCTTCCTACTGTCCTTCATGCAACGAGTTTGGATCATACACACATAAAAATCCCTCTAATACATGTAAAAAATGCGTCACCTTTACTGCTTCCTCTAATATGTCCGAACCTCAGCGATATATTCCACAGTCTTCAAAAAATCTTCGGTATGCAGAAAAGCCTCGTCAAAGAAACATGACGAAGTCGTATTCTGCTGAGGACATTTTCAGATCTGATTGCGAGGAGTGCTACCAAAACCTGAAACTGATCAATCCAAGAGGGAAATTTCAAGAATCATCGTCTTCGTTTACAACAGACAACTTGAGGAGAAGCCGTTCTGCGCACGTAGAAGGGCGACCGGTGGCTCCCAAAAGCAAACGTACTTATCGCACGAGGAGACGCAGACCTCGTACCTCTAGGGCACCAGGTAGAAAAACTTTGAAGCGCCGCAAAAGAAAGAAAACTTCTAGTCAGCGCATCCGGCTTGCAAAGTCATCGATGTCAATCGGCACAAGTAAGATGAATGTTCGTTGTTTTTAAATAATCACTTGCACAGTGCACAATGCCGAGAACACACGCGCTGTAAAATAATACGAATTAAATTCGATTTCATACCTTGTACTAAAACGCATAAATTTTGTTCGATCACGACACGCATAATAAAACACTGAATTGATTGACTTTATCCAGTTAATTGCGCGTGTGGATACAGATGCACAATCGAGGTTGTTAGTCATACATCAGTTCTGAGTCGTGCACATTTCTGTAATGCTACCTGGTGAATTAAATGCTCCGCTGTGATGTATCTCTGTTGCAGAAATTTGTATCAGTTCATTTCTATACTCCTAGCATATTTTTTTGGGATATGCTAATCTTTTTGTATGATAATCGCACCAAATAATGCACACAATGAAGCACTTTCCTAACGTGGAAATTACTCACGAAAGCTTAATTATAAAATATAATTGTTCGTTCATAATAAGTAATCATTCCCATTCTTATGTTCTCTCATTGTACGCTTAATTTCAAATGACCTCACGAGATTCGTTTTAACGACAACGATTTTACTGCTAGGGTTCGTTGTCAATTGGTTGTTTGAAGAGAATTAATTTAATTTCCGCGAAATGATGTTGCTGTGAATGATCCCTTTTACAAATGGAAGTGGGTCGTACTTGGTTCTTACCATCTTTTCATTTGTGGAAATTTTTTTCTCTCATTTTTTGAGACAGATCATGGAAAACATTGCGTCGTATGAAATAAACCATAAAATAAACTGATAATTAGTGTTTATCGTTCAGACGGTTCCAGTGTATTCAGCGAACTTCTCCGAGAAAGTATATTCGCTAAATATGGCACAAATCTTGAGTAACCAAACGACCTTCCTAGAAGTTAATAGTCATGCTACCGTTATGCTGAAATTATGCCAAGCTGTACCGGTTTGGCGGCAGAATAACGGCTGCAGGCCACAACGGTCTGGCCATCGACGGCTCAGGGGACCATATGGCGTTGACGCTGTAGCAAGATTTGCATCACGGCTTTTGTCAGTTTGCAGCGAAGGTGCAGCGGTCAGTGCAACTTGCAGTTCATTTGAACTAAATTGAAATTCAGGTTAAAGAATTTCCCACTTCGAAGAAAAAAACGGAGATGCGTGGAAAACTTAAACTGCAAGTAATACATAACTGTGAAAAAGAGTTTTAAAAATTATCGCGGACAGCTTTTTATACTATACGGTTGTCATACATCTGAGGATAAATATAATTGGATAGAAATAACTGTCACGCTTGACTGATATTTAGTTCGCTTTTTCCCGTAATGCAAAGGCAGAGCGTTGCACTTTGGTTGAAAAAGTGTCAGGTTAATCCCTCCGCATCTGAGCGGTAATTAACCGAAGCAAGTGAGCAAGCAGCCCTTTGGCGACGTAGAAAACGAAGGCGAGTAAGAGAGAGTTAAGTGAAATCCGCACACTGAAAAAGCTCAGTTTCAATTCCTTCCCTAGCGCCAAAAACTCAAAAACCATTGTAGTTGCAATAAAATGCAATCATAGAACAAAACACTTCATAAACTCTGGAAAAGTGTTTCATCTTTCATTCATCGAACATATCTATAGCGCAATGTGAACGAGGAGAAGTTACGGATTGTGTGTGTATTCGTAAGAATTATCGTAACAGACGCCCGCATTCACGCTAAAATATGCAATTTACAAACTAAATTTCATCGCATAGATTGATTAGTCACGGTATTAAAGCTTTCAGAACGTTAAATCCGATAAAGTCCAGAGGGGAACTGTTTTTTCTGAAACACTGACGACATCTGTAAAAATTGGTCCGTTTGAAAATGAGTCCAGAGGAGAAAAGCAGTTTCTGAGATCCTGGTAATATATATTAAAAGGAGTCCGTTTGAAAATGAGTCCAAACGTACATTAAAAAAAAGAAAAAAGAAAATAAGTTTTTTATTATGACGTGAGAAAGCAAAATATAACACTACGACAGTCGTGGCAATCTTGAAGATATTCCGAACGCCTCCTGAAGTACTGGAATCACGCATTCAAATTTTCATCAACGTAGGTTGTTTAGAGAAAGCAGAGATACTGCTGTTGAACTGCAGTCTTCGTAAAACGTTTTTGAAAGAAATTCATGATTCGGAGCCTTGTGCTATGCATCTGCACTTTGTTTTAAATAACACTGCGACTGCGTTTCACTAATGCGTGCTTTATTGTCGCTCATCAAATCTTACAATTGTACTCATATATTTTACATCTGTTTTGAGAAGCATTCTGTGGCATCGATTAAAAATTTCCATTCTTCCATTCTTGAACACAGTGAGCATATATGACAGACAATGAACAAGAGATATCTGACTTCAGTTTTTAGGAACTCCAATTGTATTACAGGTTGGGAAACTTAACATTGAGTTTCTTTCGTGCGTCTTTTTTTAATGTAATCAGATGCAAGCAAGATGTTTCTTCTGTACTAATAGCTTTTTTGACTACTGTTTTGCCTACTGTAATAGTGCTCAGAAACTCTAGACTCACATAGGAAAAGGTCTATGCTCTGGTAGCAGGAAATGAATTAGATAGCACAATTTCCGTACAGACGTCTTATCTAAGAATTCTTCCTTGATTGATACTCTATTTGCAGTCATCTCCATGAAGGCAAGCTGCCGTTGAATCGTACGTATGAGAGTGAGTAGAAAAGATTCGAATGAGAATGGGTTCTTAATCTTTCTAAATTCATCATAAGATAAAGAATTAAGAATTCATCAAAATTCATCAAAAGATTTAAAGAACATTTGTTTTTATTCAAATGTAAACAGCAGTTCGCAATTCAATTTATGCACTACTTCTCATTTTTCAATCACTGTATTGGATTTCATGAGAAGGATATGGTAGTTGCTTAGAGTTCTACGCTTCTTGTGCATTTCTTCCTGGATCTCAACTGCAGGCTACTGAAGGGAAGCGAAAACACTCCACTCATCTGGCGAGCAGGTTTAAATCAACGAAGATTCCTGGCCTTGATCAACATTTGAACAAATGAAGCAACACACAGGGAAAGTTTTCTTCACACGAAGGGAATGGTTCCTGACACAGTTTTGCCGAGAGAATACTCAAGAGCAATGTGAGCTCTCAAATGATCTACTTAGATAAGACAGATGACCAAGAGCAATGACAGCTCTGGAAGGATCTACTTAAACAAGACAGGATTATGAACAATTTTCATAATGTTTTGGCAGCTTATAAGCTTCTTGAATTAAACTCACATAACAAGGTACGCTGGGTTTCGTTTCCAAAAAATTAATTTATTACGTTTACTTTACATTAAATTCTTTCCCGTCGTAGTAACATTCGCCCATAAGCTCATTTTGTATAAAAATATCAAATTTTGATTTGAAGCATTAAAAATGCTTTGCGTTGAGTGATAGTTATCCATACTCTATTGTTAGCCTCATTAAATACTTGAGCCATGTTGAGTTATAGTTTCGATTTATCCTTTAATTGGTTTAGTATTCTGAGATAGCTGGGCGTAAGTACGCGGATGGTAATTCAACGTTTGGTTAAACTGCGCCGAAACGGTATGCGCAAGAAATTTGCCAGGACAGCGCTGAAATAAAGACTAGGAAGTTATAAGTAACTCTTTACAAATACGTACTCTTATATTTTGTCATACACAGCAGATAAACAAGAGAACAGACAAGAACATACACAAGTACAACCAACTTTGTACAAATAGACTGAGGTTTTCTCGTAAGCGGTAGAAACATAGACGGGAAAACGTAGTAGCTCAACCATAGGTTCATTCGCAAATTTAGATCGAAATCCACAACGGTACTAGCTTCAAGGCACATTCAATGTTATTATTTTTTAAAGTTGCGTTTTTTTATGCACCCTTTTATTTCATGTTTAATTATCGAATGTTTATTTTCTTTCCTTAATGAATGGCCCTTCCCCACCATATTTGATTGGTTCACTGTAGTAAACTTATTTCTAAATGGAACTTTATTTCGATAGCGTCAGATCAGCGTCATTTTATAGATGAGGTAGCGGTATAATTACGAGACTGTTTCGGCTGATGAAAACCTTTCATTTCTTTAGACTAGAAGCTGCATGCTTAACGATCGATGAACATCGATAAACACATGAGCATGCAAGCAGGCAGACTGGCAGGCCATCATGTAGGCGGACAACCAGGCAGGCACATGGACAGCGAACAGATGGACGAACTCACAGGCAACCTGCTGTGCTCCAGTGCGAAAAGCTGCGAGGTTGTTGGCGCGGTCGCGTGCTTCAGTCTGTGGCGCGCTCGGTGGTGCGATGCACGGGCTGCTGTAACCATGGTCGGCTTCTGCGCCGAGTGTCGTCCGAGGACAGTGATCTTCTGAAGTGAATGATTGACGATCTCATCGAATGCATTGGGGACCTAGGAAAAAGATAATTAAATCAGTTATTCGCTCACGTCATTTGAGGTGTTAGTTCTCTGTGCAATGTGCGTTGAAAAATGGCAAAGGAGAGATGTTATGCAAGAGATAAATGATCCAAGTTTGTGATGCTGTAAAAATTATCCCGATGAATATTTTAGCGAAGATGTGTGCGGGCTGAACGTTGCGATCGTCATCAATGTTTATAAAATCATAAAATTGTGATAACTACTGTGAAAATCATACAGCTATCAGGGAGCCGGTTGTAGCGACAATTTTGTGTTTGCTGGTAACAATATTTTAATTGATACGCCTGAAAACTCAGCCATCAAGTCTTTAATTTCATAGTGGTATTTTTTCAACTTGGAACATACATAAAATTTCCTATTCCTTACACAAAATTCCTTTCAAATTAAATGTTTTAAATAGTCAACTAGGAAAGATAGTTCTAGACCGTTAGAAGTATTGTCTCCGAGTCCGAAAGAGTGCAGGCATTACTAAATAAAGTTTGTAATTATCATAAGTTCACGTTGAAGAATTTTTTGTGGAAGTGCTGATCTAATCTCTAACCCCATATTTAAGAACTGTTATTCTTAAGTGTTATGTTTTCAACTTCTTTGCTGCGATCAATCACCAATAATGGATAATCCAAACCAAGAATTAGATCATTTGTACGCAGCTCGTTATGGGAACGGAACCGCACAACCACAATCTCCTATCCAGAGAGATAGTCTCGAAAATAGCAGTGATGGAGGGCATTCGATGCGCTCTTCCATCAGATCTAACGCTCGGGCAGGGCATAGTCGCACAAGATCTCAAAACTCTGGCATAAGTCAAAAAATCAGTAAACTAGAAGCGACATCCGGCCACCAACTCATTCAACAAAAATTTTTCCGGAGAAAAACTGACGTGGCATTCGTAAACAAACCACGAGTCGAATCTCCGCGTGGTGAATCTCCTAAATTAAATCATGCACGGAGTATTCTTCAGCATAATTCTATCGCCAAAGTTAGCTCTCCCAATACCAAGAACAAAGACGAAGTACGCTATCATGAAAACCATGCATGCACGCAACACAACCCAGACCATGTGAGCACAAAAGAGGCATCTAGGGGAGTGTGCGATGTGCATTCATGTTCCCCTCGACCTCCAAGGAGTGCTTCAGGCAGAAATTCATCGCATGTGTTACACTCGGTTCTTGAAAATTCCGACGGCTTCGCTGCAGATGGTACAAGATTCCAAGGGGTTTATATGGCAGATATAGATGACGTACAACAGATCGACTTAGTTGGTACACAGAAGCCTTCCAAAAGATTAGGCTCTGCAATCGTTCATGACTCTACTAAAGATTGTCACCAAAACCCAATTCATCTTCCTGACAATGAAAAAGTTAGGGGGGCTCAAAATAAGCACTATCTCCCTGATGTCAAACGGAAGGAAGCTATTCCAGGAGAGTTCTCGTCAAATTTTGAAAGAAAAATGAGTTGGTCTGCTCAAGGTCTCATGGATTACAGAGATATCACCGAAGAGAATTTCAAAGAAAATACTAATCCAGCAAGAAATCAAAATCTCAGTATGAACAATAAGACGACCTTCTCTGCCTTGTTAGAAGCTGACCAAAAATTGAATCAGCAGACAACCCAGTCTTCACTTGCTACCATTAATGGCGGATCACAAATATTAATTTCAAATATTTCATCTGCAGACCATGGCCTACATAGAGACCAAATCACTCAGCTGGAGCATTACGGTTTCTCAAAGAGTAATGGATTCGACATGAAACATTTGATGGCACATCAGAAAACAAATTTAGTTCATAAACGCTCGTTGTCTCAAGATCCGGCTGCAAGCTACGAGAGTTCAGTTTTAGCTCACTTAATGGCTGGTTCTACTGATTTCCCTCAACCAGTATTTGGAGACAACGATAGTTTTCACGAGGGTAATACTCCTTTGACTAGCGTCAGTTACATAAAAGATTCTCCAATCAATAAACGAAATCCTTTATCGTTAAGCAATTCTGACAGCACCGACCTGTCACAAAAAGACCTCACCGAAATTGCGCAGGCCTCAAAGAACAACCGCAGACAAGCAAGCCATGCAAATTCAAGATCAGAGTTTTTTCCCTCCCATCTAGAATCTACTAAGTCATCGGGGGTAAAGCAGGAATCTTCAGACTTGATTCATAGTAGCGAAAATCCATCCGTTTCGACTCCCCCTCCTCCTGCTCTTCCTGCGAGACGTCCCTCTTTGCTGAGAGTTGTCACTGAAAATCAGTTTTTAGAAACATCTAATTACATTACGGATGCTTCATCTGAGGGGCAAGGAAATTCTTCTAATAATTTTCAAGATCCATCATCCCCTCCTTTCTTTCAGTCCCCACACCTTGAATCCACCAATAACGCCGTAGAAGAACTCAACAATAATGGTTACGCATCCTCGGGTCCTTGTGCTAACAGCGAAATTGCTGCGAAGCTTATGGACTCAGAAAGAAAATTTGCGACTCCAAGCCCTCGCTCTAGAGCTGAGTTTATAAATGGAGAACTCAGCAATCCTGCTGGCCTTCTTGCATACGTGACTCGTGATTCAAATTCTCCTCGAGTCGAACGCAATATAACTGGTCTCATACGCCAGAGATCACCTGGAGCGGATAGCGAAGATGACAGTAGTAAAAGATTCATGAGCGAATCGCCGTACTTCAGAGAACCGGCAAACAAGCACCCAGTAAAGGTTCTTCCTTCTGAGCTCAACTCAACAGACGTCATAGAAAAAATGCGCAATGTAAAACGATCGGAAGAAACGAGAGATGAAATTTCGCCGCAATCCAATGAGAATATTACTTCCAAAGATCCTTCTGTTCAAAAAGAAGAAATGGAACACTTCAAAAAGAAAAAGAATAATCTTGCAAAATCAATCAACAAGACAATTTCGAAAGGGAAAAATTCAATAAGTTTGAGGAAACACAAAGAGCTACTGGAGGACAGTAGTTCTGTTTCATCAAGTGCTGAGTGCGACCTAACCGGGACACAAGATGTACCAATCGATGACATGAATAGAACCACTAGGGAAGCTTTTGAAAACGCACTATCCGGCCATTCTTCAAGAAGCTCGAGTCCCAGAAGTATTGACAGGCTGGCCGAAGGAGATCACACTTATTCAACATCTGATTCGATGTCGGTCAGCAGCTGCAGCAGATCAAACTGCAGTAACGATGCCTGCCGAAAAGATTACTCGCCACTAGAGGAACAAATCGAAAAGAAAGCCAAGTTGTCTCCGAAAAAATTTTGGTCTTTCACAACTAATGTCATTTTTCCCAAACGTGAGTATTCGTCTCTGAATCAAAACCAGGGAAAGACATTTTTGTTGGACATGTTTCGTACGTTTCTGAAGTATGCATTTCTTTTTTTCGAATGAATCTCTAAATAAGAATGTTGTTATAAAAAAGTATTTCTCTAAGAATTTGCTATGCATTCCTTGTTAGTATGCTCATTTTTCATTATGAAATCAGCTGCGTCTTTAAAAACTCTTTGTGTGTTGAATGGAAGATTTCTGTTGACGGATGGTGGTTTTTAAAAACGGCAAGCAAGCGTTTATATCAGACCTACTTTCCGAGTGGAAACGCCTTTTGGTTTCTTGTAACTGTCAGTAACGAAGCAAGGCGTCATCTGGTGACCGCTTGCTTGCTGCGCGCTGAACAAACGGTATCCGACTCGTCGAGTTTCTTCTTTTTCCCTCGTTGTTATCATCATGTAGTTCTGCTCACACTTTGGTGTTTGAATGTACGTAAAGACGTTCCTGGTAAAAATATAATGTCTGAATCAGAAATTTTGTAATCACAAGTTCATTTCATTCACGTTTCAAATTTCCTCGATAAAATAGATTATGAGTAGTACATTAAGACTTTTATTTTGAATTTTAACTTCGTTTTTGTGGCGAATTTATAGAGTTATGTTGCTAACTCCCGATGCTCTGCTTGCATCCAAGTTTGATAAAACCTTAATTTTATTAATGGTATTGCATCAGCACTCGGTAGTCATTAAAAATTATTTATATGCGAAGTACGACTGAATATTTTACTGGGGTACGCTACTTCATTATTTTCTCCACCTTCTCCACATTGCAAGAAAAGCTTACCAGTTTTTATTCAGAGTTGAAATAATAACCTGTGTAATTTTTTAGTGTTAGTGTTGTTTTCCTGTGTCGGAGACATTAATTCAAAAAGAAATACAACGTACAAAATGTGATACTTAAAAAGCTATATTTTCACTAAAAGTAAATTTGAGTTCGCTCTTTCATACAAATAATCCAACTGAAAATTATGTTGTCATTTTGGGGCCGTTTCTCTACGTATTACTTCCCAATATAGCATTAAAATGAATTTTTGTTCGGTTTCCAAGCGAATTTTTTCAGTTTCCTGTTTGTAATGAACAACCAGTGGTTATGGCTTTGTTGACTCTCCATGGAGTATCTGGGCGTTCAAAATTAAAACAGAACATGAGTTATCGCATTCACTCTCTCTCCATGCGCACGAACTGTCAAGTGATGTTGGTCGATGTTATTCCTTCAAGAAAACTGCCATCTAGATGAGAAAAAGAGTGTGCTCACGAGACAATAATAGTCTTCTGCGGCTGCAATAGCAGCCAAGCGGCGGTCAGACAACAATTTTCTTCTCCTGATTTTGTTCGCAGAGATTCGATTCACTTGCGTACGAATCCAAAGAATATTTTTGTGCCTGTGTTTGTCACTGCTTTCCTTTTTACCTCACTTTTGATCATTGAAGGCTCATGATTTGATTTTTTAGTGCTTGATTTTCAAGTAAATCACATCAAGAGATTCATTTCAATTAATATAGAATCTTATTTCCTTTGGGAGTTCTCGCACTGACGCACATCAGAAAAATTCGTGTAGCAAAATACGCCAAGTTAGAGCGTAAAGTCACATGTTATTCATGACGCATCGCCAGTTTTCCAGTTTATTTTGGTGGTGTCAAGTCGTAAGCCTAACTACAATTTGAATTGCAAGTTGACTCATGCTCATTATCGGCGTTTGAATTACGACTTTTATCATTCCACAGAATATTGCTGATATGTGTTATTCTATAATTTAGATTACCAAAGTTAAAATCAACACTGAACTCTTTCCCATATATCATTCATCCTCCGTACTCAGATAACCCTAAATACCGACATAACAAGAAAAGAAGAAAATTGTGCACGTAAAAAATAGCATCCACCATAGTTGAGAGAAAGCCACTCCACACAACATTAAACACAAAAACGTAATGTGGGAGAAAGCGTTATTTTGCTGTCTTAACTATAGCACGCGCGAGACCAATCAAGGACTCGTTTGCTCTATTGTATGTCATTGCAGCCGCAGGCGATACTTGGTGAAAAATGTTCGAAAATCCACCGACTTGCTACAGATCTGCGCCGATAGCACAGCGTTACCTCTCGGGTGCTCTGGATAAACTTTTGTGTTGCTGAAAAAGGATCACTGTATTTTTTGCGCCATTTGCACAGCTCATTAGCCAGGGGCGCTCGCCGAGACAAATGAGGACTGCAGAGCTAATGCTGCGGCTGCGAATTTACCGTTGGGTTTACTGGCAGTATAACGGTAAGCGCCAGCATGGCAATGGTAGTACAGCGATGTGCGGTGGCACTGGTCACGAGCTCCTGTGTTCTGCTTTATCATGTAATTCCAGAGCGCTAAAGCTCTTAATACGCATAGTTCGTTCAAGGTTTGCATGATGAAATTTTGCCCGTTTGTGCACTAACGTTTGTCCTGGATAGACTCTATTGTTAATTTTTTAGTTGGTTTGTCATATGAATGGCCACAGTTCCGCAGGAATGATTGAATATCTCGTTTACGTAAATGACTGCCAGGTATTTGACCAACTTTTATTCATTTTTATTTATTTTTACGCACCTCTATCAATATTATTACTAATTGAGGTTGTGTAACGTAACGCAAATTTTTATGAAAACATGGATTCCTGACATTAACTTATCAAAGTTACGTCAATTGTGAGGATTCTTTGTTGTTCGTGCTAGCTAATTGTAGGCTCATTAAGCCGGCAACTAATGCTGAAGTAGATAAAATAAGTTCATTATTCTCTTAGTGCAAGTTGATATTGGGAGGTATATTTGAATTAACTGATGCCCAGCTTATGTGGGTCACACTTATGTCACAGTGGTATTTTGCAAAAGTTGCGGGCTCAAGATTTATTTGAGTCAGATAATCTCGAGCAGAAATTTTTTCGACGAAAGTTTATGAAAACAATACAAAGTTCTTGGCTGGTAGCAATCAGGACAATTGATTCACAATATGCGAGCAGGGTTTTGCTAATGTTTATATCATGTTAGGTTTTCACTGCATAGGAGTTTGCTAAATTCCGTGTACAAATGAGATTAATTCCAAAATTATTTCATACCGTTATCAATATTCGAAATTTTTGGTTACATTGCTTATAGTTTTGTGGAAAATTTAAGGACAGTATAAGAGCCTTCTTATCATTATAAAAATTCTACGAAAATTTTTCAGAAAAATGTTTTTGAGGTAGATATCCTCTAAAACATTCAAAAGAAAACGACGATCAGAACAAGTTTTCTATCAGACAATTTAGGGATAACGCAAGTTATGTTGAAGATCACTTCATCTTGCTAACCAACTTAACCAATTAGGTAAGTTTTCAGTGGCTAATATGCAAAAAGTATAATTGATTTTTTTTCATGAATAAAAATGATTTTGATGGAAAAGCAACAGCAGTATTGGGTTAGATATGTGATGAATCGTAGCTTGTTTTCGTCAGTACACAACTTTCCCAAAAACAACTGCAGCTAATCCCCCAAGTTGTTCACTTCCTTGCATTAAAACATTAGATGAGGTTATTTGTGTCATTAAATAATGGGCTAGCCACAAAAAATTATTTTATCTACAATTACTATATCAAAATTTTCAAATTACCTAATTTAATCCCTAGAATTCCAGTATTTTTCTAGTAAATCGAGTATTAAAATATTGTGCTTTTTTCTAGTTCATCACGCGTTGAAAGAAGAAGAAAATTTTTTATCATCTTTTCTAAAGCACTTAAAAAAAAATTCAATATCACTGTCTATTTATAAAAAGCGTCGTTTCGATGTACGAACATCATCATCAGGCTGAAAAATACAGAGTAAATTTTACAGTCACAATACTAAAAAATGTAAACAATTTTAAACAATTTAAACAATTTAAACAATTTAAACAATTTATTTACCACAGGTGATACAGAGGTAGAATTTTTCTTAAGTCTAGTACAATGGTCAAATTTGAGTATAGCTACCTGTGGGCCCGAATAAGTTCAGCGACTTCTAGGGCATCCTACCATCACGTTATTCTAGGGTGTACAAAAATGTTTAACATAGTTCACTTAACCTAGTTTCGCATTAGACTGATTATTGAGATAATTAACTCGATATTTTATGCTGTATTTTACAATATAGGTCAAATCGGCTATATTTAACAGTATGTTCGATAAAACGATTCAAGAGCAGAGAGAAGATTGGTTATGGTACACAAGGCAAGTTACATTATGACATTATCATTAGTTATATGTAGGAGGCAAGATTTTGACACGGTGATCTTACACGAATAGTATTCTGATAGGAAGTGAGACTCAAGATGTCTTTTGAATACTTTGTACGAATTACATTCACGGATCTCTGCAGGTATAGAGTTCCAAGTTTTGGTTCCAACGAAGAGAATACTGTGTTGCGACCTGGCCTTTGAATAATAAGGAAGCATGAATTTACTTCTATTTCGGGTTAAATGGTCGTGATGACCAGTTTGCGCAGTCAATAATTGTCTTAGGCTATTGTCGCCATCATTTCTTAATGTTTTGTAAATGAAATTACAGATGGAGATTTTGTAGAGATCCGAAAGTTTAAGTATTTGTAAATTTTTGAAAGAATTATTTGTGTGAGCATTATATTCTAGGTTCTTTACCGCTCTGACAGCCCTTTTCTGCAGAGTAAAAATTTTGTTGGTTTTATTTTTATCAGTTCCGTGCCATGCTTCTATTCCGTATTGCAAGTATGGAGAAATGAGCGTTCGGTAGAGCATTTGTAAAGCTGTTTCAGGCAGAAAATTTTTAACTTTATTTAGGATTCCGATGGATTTTGATAATTTAGAACTAATATGAGTGATGTGCTCTTTGAAGGTCAGATGTTTATCTATTATGATGCCCAGAAATTTACATGAGTTGGTTTCTTCGATTTCACCTTCGCCAATTTTAATGCATGGGAGAGATACATCTTTCTTGTATGAGAATGTAATATAAATTGTTTTATCAATATTAAGGCTTATTTTATTAGCTTTGAGCCACGATGAAACCTTGTGAAGTTCAGTATTTATACTCTCCACAATCATAGCAGGATTTTGGTTCGGAAGGACCGCAGAGAGCGTACTGTCATCGGCAAAAAGTATGAATTTGAAGAATGATGTAGATTTTACAATATCATTGATAAAAATCAGAGACATGAGAGGCCCAAGGATAGATCCTTGTGGAACCCCATGGCTAATTGTCTGTGGGTCTGATTTTACGTCGTCAATGACAACGTATTGCTTCCGATTTGTTAGGTATGATCTGAACCAATCATGGGCAATCCCTCGAATGCCATAAAAGTGTAGTTTCGAGAGTAGTATTTTATGGTCCACACAATCAAATGCTTTTCGAAAGTCAAGAAATACAGAGAAGACAGGCTTTCTTTCATCTATATTAGAATAGAGGAATTGTAAATGATTTAATATAGCCTGCGTTGTTGATTTTTAGAGCGAAAACCGTATTGTTTATCGTAAAGAAATGATTTTTGTTCAAAATAAGAGTACACTTTTTTATACACAATCTTTTCGAATACTTTGCTAATAATTGGTAGTATGGAGATAGGTCGATAATTGTTTACACAGGTTTTTTCACCACTTTTAAAGATAGGGGTTACTCTAGCAACTTAGAGGGAGTTCGGGAAAGTGCCTAGTAAGAGAGACTGGTTAATAATATTTGATATCAGTGGGGCTACAATGTCAGCAATAACTTTAAGTACTTTAGTCGGAAACGTTTGTAACCCACTCGATTTATTTTTCATGTTGTTTATGCACGTAATTACATCGGAGGAGTTTGTAGGCGTAAAGAAAAAGGAGTTGGGTTCTCGGATATGATCCATAAATTCCAGGTGATCGGTAGGTTCATTTGGAATACCATCAGCTATAGTTTTCCCTACGTTTACGAAGAAGTTGTTAAAGAGATTAGCAATTTCTTTCTTCTCATAATATTTTACATTATCTTGAATAACATATTCAATTTTCTTTACCATCAGCTATAGTTTTCCCTACGTTTACGAAGAAGTTGTTAAAGAGATTAGCAATTTCTTTCTTCTCATAATATTTTACATTATCTTGAATAACATATTCAATTTTCTTTTTATCGGCATTATTCGGTTTACAGCAAGAGTTAAGGAGATGCCAAGTCTTTTTAACGTCAGTTTTGAATTGAGTAAACTTGAGCGTAAAGTAGTTCTTTTTTGATGTTCTTATCTGGTTTGTTACATAGTTTCTGAATCGGTTATATGTTTCTCTAGATATTCGTCCTTCGCAAAGGAGGGCTAGGTACGCTTGACGTTTCTTTATATTTATCACGACGTCTCTATTAATCCCGGGCTTTTGTTTATTTTTCGGGGTAACTGTACGAGTTACAATTGGGCAACACTGATTGTATGCGGTCATTATAGTTTCAGTCAACTTTACTACTGCTTCATCAATGCTCGTAGTATTATTGTTTTGTTGAGAGATGTGCAATGTAGGCATTGATTCTTCTAGAACGGTGCGCATTTCTTCAAGATTTGATTCGTTTATTTTACGATATGAGTAAGTTTCAGCCCGTGCCTTGGTGCAAGCAATATAGACATTTTTCTTAATAAGAAAAACTGGGAAGTGATCTGATAAGTCAGAAGTAATTATTCAAGCAAGAAAATCACTAGGGTCTGTCATAAAGATATTGTCAAGCAGCGTAAATGTAAATGTAAATCAAATGTGAAAACAAAATCAGACAATTGAACTAGAAAAAATTGGTAAGGTTGAGAAATTGGAAAAGAAAATATTGTGCTTTTATTAGATCTAAATATCTATGTCGGGAATTATTTAGCAATGCAATTTTTTGCGCTAATGATATTTAGAACGAGTTATAATTCATCACGGATACTAATAATTACGGGACTGCAGTTTGCTTGATACTTTTTATTTTGGTGAGAGTAAGTCTCATAATGTTTAGGGTTTTAGTTTTGTAATTTTGAGTTCAGAATATTCCTACTGGTATCTGCAGTAGATAACCTGCGTTAAATAATACAGCTTCTTAAGTAAAAATTGAAATGGTACAAGCTTTTTAAAGAACAGTGTAAAAGTTTTGAAAATTGTGGCTGTAAAAACGTACAACTTCTAATTAGACTACGGTGAAATAACTGATTTAAAGATGCTACGAACGTATATGTGCTCTCAAATATAGGTTTAAAAATTATAGTTATCACGTAACATTGCGTCTCATGAATCATTACCGATATAGAGTTTCATGAGGAGCTCTAAATGTTAAACTATGTACTAAAATGGTTGGGCCAGAGACATTATGTTTTCATGAAATATATTTACGTCAAATTAATTTGCGAAAGTCATTATTTTACTACATTTTTCAGTTAGTACACGTATTAGCATTCTTGTTATCTCAGAAAACCAACAAGTATTCCACAAGGTTTGTGTTCAAGTATTAATGTTTTATCAATACCTACTTAGCCGATATATTTGTGTTGCTGACGTTATTATACGAGATATTTATTTACCAAGAATGTCCGTTAGGGTGACTCTGATATTTGTTTGTAATCAATAAGATCAATCATACGTTGTTAGTCCACAATCGAGTGAAGTAACAGGTGCTGCAATAATTGCTTGTGCGAAATTTAGAAGGAACAATCGCGAAGCAGCCTGCCTGTATTTTACACGTACATTTTATGAGCTCACTCTTCTAAGTTTCACCAGCATGAGGAAAGCTGAACAAACAGCGTTTGATAAAATCATACTTGCTGCTTGCTCTATCAAGTTTATTGGTACGTTAATTCAAATCCAACACAATGGCAAGACTTTACAATTTGCTATTTTTAGGTGAATCGTGAATTTTCATATGTTTTTCAGTTGTCGTGTTCTACTTATTTGCAAAGAACGTCGAAAATAAAACTTTTTGAAGCAGAATATATTTTATATATATTTGATGCAAAATATTTTGTATTCAAAGCCTCAAGTAGGCTGGAATGAATTATAAACGTATGATATTAATCAGGTATGACAATGCAGATGAAAAAAGACCGAATTATGCGTAAGCAGTAAATGACAATAACGAGGTGAGGAAACTGTCAACATGCAGTTCCCGACTTTCAGCTTTTTTGAATTTTTGGTTCAGCATACTTATGATGCAATTTTGTCCCATAACTCTACAACAATAATTATTTAGGCGAATTTGACCAGTACTGACATATGAGAGATAAATGCTTGAAATCAAAATTCTCTCTGAAAGGCGTGTAGCAAGGATGTAATAAGAAGGGAAGGGAGGGTAAGCATCAGATTTTAATGAAAATCCATCAAGTTTTGTTGTAGTAGACGATCAAGAAACATACGTAGATAAATCACCGTGTCAGTTTTTCGAGCCATGACATAGATTTTATGTTCCTTGTTTCATAACTTCAGCGCAAAAGTAATGCACACTTTAGGCAGTTCTCGTGAGGAGTCTTTATGCACTTTGAAATTTAGTTTCCTGCTTTAATATATGAAGTGTTCGAAAACACTTGGTTCGAACTTGGACTGCAGATATAAAGAAACACTTTTTCTTAAATCAAATTAAAACACTGATTGTTTTTGAGGTGTCAAATCTCAAATTGAGTGAACTATCGCAAGGGAAGCCCCATGGTCGTATATGACAGAAATTCATTTGATTACGCGAACTTTACTACGGAATCGGAATTACAAAGTGTTCAAATTGTGCGCCCGCTACATCAGTGCAGACGTGGTACCTACCCAGAACGCTACACCACTGTGCGCTGTACCCAGACACGACCAAACACTCGGGGACCATCGGCAATAACATATATAGACGTGCAGTGTTTAATCAATGCAATTTCTCTGCAAATTTCTACCTTATAGCCACGACCTGTTCAGTGAGAGAATCAGAAATTAGTGTATAAATGTGAGGTTCTATTTCAAGACAATTTCCATTTTCGTCTGACTCCTCAGAGGAGACGGTCTTCATTCGAAAATAGTTCCAATATATGTATAGTATTTCTTATTAAATTTCTCCCCTAATTTCTTTTTTGAATTCTACTGCCTAGCGGCATTTACTTCTTCATTGCCTGGGTTGCTATGATGAAGATAATATAAGTTTGAAAATGCTGACGTTAAAATGTTGAGAGGCGAGATTGGATGAAAACATGCAATAACATACGAACGCTCTCGCAGCAACGTCTGATGCAACATGTCCAAATATAGTCGTGGTATATGCCGGCTACTTGGAAACGCATCTCATTTTTATGCAGCTATATAACATCAGGAATGATTTTTCGCAGGCTATTGCGGGCTAATATTTTTGTGGTCAAGCACATCAGGAATCTCTCGATAAGCATGATTGTTAATATCGACATATCATTTAGATTTACCCAATCTATAATTAATTCCTTATTTTTATTAGAATGCCAATTTTCTGGAAAGGAACAAAATAGTATATTGATAAGTGTCTGCGAATGACGCAATAGTAAATTCATTGTACCCATAGGAATTTTAAAAGAATTATTGTAACTTGTCTTAAACTTCCTCTTCGGCTTCAGGTACTAAATAATCGTACTGCGATATTTTTCTCATTTAAATTATTCTGCAGGTTGTTGGTCTATTTTCTGTACCGTAACTGCAAGTGTTACGTGTAGAGAAAGGATAACGCGATATTTTTCTCATTATTATGCTGCAGTTTGTCGGTCTATTTTCTGCAGCGCAACTGCAAGTGCTACATGTAGAGAAAGTATAACGCGTGTCCACACGTCTGATGTGGTTCGGGACGCGTGTTCGTGCCTAGAATCACGTCCTCGTCCTCGCGTGCTGAGCCACGCCATGACCACACCACCTGCTTCATTGCGCCACTTTGTCCTGTCCTTTCGAGACGGTCGCGGTCGCTTCGGGAGCACAGTGAGGCAGCTTCTGTGGTGCAGGAAGGCCGAGTGTCTCGGGACTGTGATATTGGGCATGTCGCCGTGGCAACTATTTAGTTTCTAACTTTGTAGTACGATGAGCGAATTGATGTTGATTTGTATCTTACTCATTTTCACTCACTACTGATATTTCACTATTCATTGAAAAGAATCAAAATTTCGGGCGCAATTTGAGTTATTGAATAATTGTTTGTAGCTTGCATATTTTAATACTCTTAAGATTTTTGTGTTCGGATTTTCTTCGCAAGAAAAAGTACCAAAACGCTTCGCTCGCTGGATTTTTGAATATATACCTAAGGAGACCGTCCCAGGCCCTTGCCAGATTCTGTCGATTCCATGGTCATTTTGCATGCTTTTGTTGTAAAAGGACCCTTAGGTGGTAGACTATTCGTTCCTAAAATTTTATGGCGCTACGGAAAATAATTTCCCCCCCCCCCGGGGGGGGGGGGGGGGGGGGGTAAGGCGACCAAACTCTTTCAATTTTTCTGATTTTGACCCCACATAAAAAGAGAACAAATAGGAAATGGAAAAAAAGCTCAACTTGAGTTTGTTAGAAATGTTCCAAGGATTCTAAAACGGTCTTTGCTTTTGCTCTAGCATCAAAACTGAAGGAGGAGTTCCATTTTGAAATATCAATATAAATGAAAAGCACCCAAAATATTCAATTTTTTCCCGATTTTGACCCCATATAAAAAGAGAACAAATGGGGAATTAAAAAAAAGGCGAATTTGATTTTGTTAGAAATGTTCCAAGGATTCTAAAACGGTCTTTGCTTTTGCTCTAGCATCAAAACTGAAGAAGGAGTTCCATTATGAAATATCAATATTAGTGAAATATCAATTTCTGAAAACCAATATGTCAAATTTTTGCAAAATCTAAGGCCTGAATCAAAAAAATGAATGAAATCAATTGTGTTTCTTTTCAAAAGTTACATATCATACTCAAATTTTATAAGAATCAGACTAAAAATAAAAAAATTCATTTTGTTGAAAAAAAATGATAATTTTATTTTATTATTTTTTTTTTTAAATCACAATTTACACTTTGAATATGAAGTTATGTATGGAAATTATCAAAATAAAAATTAAAACTGCATTCAATTACATCAATTGTTCATTATATTACACTTCAACCAAATATTTTGTTATGGCTTATACCCAAAAAAAGTAATTTTCAACATTCAAAACGATACTCGCCCTCGAGTTTTGATGCTAGAATAAATCCAAAGACAGTTTTAGAATCCTTGACACATTTCTAACAAACTCAAATTCGCCTTTTTTTCAAATTCGAATTCTTTGAAAAAATATATAGCTTTAAACCCAAAAAAATGTTGCTGACTTTTTGAAATGTATAAATTTTTTGAAAAAATAGAAAAAATTTGAATTTCAAAAAAAGCCGAATTTGAGTTTGTTAGAAATGTTCCAAGGGTTCTAAAACTGTCTTTTTTTTGTTCTACCATCAAAACTGAATAGGGAGTTTCCATCTGAAATTTCAATAAAAATATACCAAAAACACATTTTTCGTCAAAAAAAAAGTAAGGCCTAAATAAAAAAAATGACACGAGTAAAAAAGGTTTACTTTCACAAAATACATATACTGGCCAACTTTCAAACGAATCGGACTAAAAAAGTTGAAAAAGTGGGACGGTCTCCTTTACACAAATTTCCGTAATCAACTCACAATGACTTCAGAATTCTCCATGTGAATTCCAAGCTGGAAAAATTGAAATTTTTCAATGTATGCTAGAACTTGATTCCACAGCTAAAAATGTTATAGTATAAATTTTCAAATATAACAGCCTTTGAGAGTGCTTTAGAACATACGTTTAATGTCATTAATTGCTCAGAAGATGCAGAAAATAGAGAGTTTCAGTGTTCAGTGTCGAATTCTAGTATAAGATGCTTGTCTGAAATGAAACTCATTTCAGTACGAAGCTTGTTAGAACAAAATTATTCAATGTATTAATTGAGCCATTATACTTGGTATTAGCTATATTTTTCAGCGTTCAACTTTCCTCAAATTTTGATGCGTTTTTGAGTTAGAAGGCAATCTTCAGAAAAATCAGTGTATGGATTGCTCGTTATTACAATGTAAATCAGAGAGCAAATTAAGCGCAATTGAAACTCAAAGAAAAGGGCTTTCAACTCAATCACACGTAAATCTTCCGCGCTTTCTTACTTTAGCAAAACGAATATTTCAAGTGCAAGTGGAGAATGCTGAGTCGTCAACTGTTGGCTTGATTTCGATGTCACCATAACAATAACTTGTAATGAGCAGATCGACCGTCTAATTGTCTACCTTATGATTCATAATTTGACACATATTTAGACCATTGGAATAGGCTAATGACCTAGAATTCTGAATTCCCGTCGCCATGCCTTTTGCATCCACGCTTATAGTTTCGAATCTCTGCGAAGACTGGAAGAGCCGATAGGTGAAGTTAGGATTAATTCTCTGCCGTGAGAGTCATATTCAACTAATGCCCCGACCACACATCCAATATGCGCTTCGTTCGTTGGACGCAGTTAGCGAAGCCCACGTCGACGCGCGCTAGCACCTGCAACTGCTCACATCACAGGCACCAGCGCTGGCTGGAGGCCAACGCCAAAATTCTAAAGTCTTCGGCAATCGGCCCGCCTCCCGTCCGGCATGAAACGCTGGACCAGCTCGACGAGCTGACAGCTAGCAGTACTGGGTCGTCAGCAGATGGGTTACTTACGGCTGATTTCGGGCCGTTTAAGAAAAACAGGAGAGCTCCTCTTGATCGAGGTAAATGTGGTGAGGTATAGCTTGAGCCATCGAGGATTACCTATTTCAGGGTGTCAGTGAATTTTTTTTAGCGCAAGTCGTTTTGGGTGCTGCGAATTGCTCGAAAATATATGTAACGTGCGAATATGGTCGTGTTTATGCTACCAGCTAAAAATACCAGAATGGGTTGCAACTTTCCAGTCAATAACTTGAGAACAAATCAATTTAGCAAATAAGCGAGGCATGAGTTGTGAGATAACACACAAGATCTGACTTGTCTTATGAAGCCTGAGGTACGAAATGGTTTGAATTTTACGCGGCTTCAAATTTTACAAAGGTGTAAATGCGTAGTAGTTTTTTATAGCTACACAAAGCAAAAAAAGATTGTCCACAATGCTGTAGAGCTTTCGACGAAAAAAATTATCCAGTAGCTCAAACGATAACTTGACATCTTGCATCTTAATAATACAGGGTAAAAATGGCGGGTGTTATTTGCCTAAACATAACAAAATGCTGCCCAGAAAACTTGCAATAGAGGCAAAAAATAACGCAATCGAACGTTATTAGCATCATTGAACAGATTTGCTAATCAAACGACGAAAATTCCTCGCCAATTTCAATATGAAAAGCTCCGAGGAAATATACTAAAATAATTCAGTAAATTTGATTCATTTTGGAATATACGGTGTGTGAGGGTGTATGGTGAAATAGGCATTTTGAACATTCATTATAATCTTGCAATGTTCAATATTATTTATTCATGCTCATAAATCATGGCACTTACACATAGTGATACCTAAGCCCATCAAATTAACCAAGGATAGCTAAGTGGAAATTTTGTCAGCGGACATTCAATGGAAATTTTGTTGACAGATACTAAATGGAAATTTTGTCTACGGAAGTTATAAGACCCTGTCCACACCCAGAACCGTTTTGGATGAGCACGTACAGCGAACACTACAACTGACGACTTAAGTCATTGTATGACTGCAAAGATTGCATTACTAGGTTATACTAGTATATGCACTAGTTAAATTTGAGTCGGAGCTGCACACGTCTCCCAATGTTGCTGTACTGTTTTCCCTGTACAACTAGACTGAAATTATTGTCTCTCTGACAACCTAGTTCAAATCATGATTACAAACTCCTTTGGGTGGATTCAAAGAGTGATTCACTCGTTTTTAATCTTCAATTCGGTGTCTCACAGCGTTACTGAATGATGACTGTTGCGTGACGCTACAATTATTACACTGGTCAGAACTAACTGCGGAGACGGTTACAGTTCAATCTAACTGTGGACAGGCCTGCCGAGCAGGCGGGCCGTCATACCAAATGGTGTCTCACCAGACTAGAAAGCTTTATGCTGATCTTTGGGAGTTTGTTGAAATTCCTGTAATGTAGAATAAACTAATGACATGCCGCGTCAAATCGCAGCAGGGATGATATACAGGGTGCGACAGTCAATCCTGCATTTTCGAGAGGGCTTAGGAAGCCTAAAAATGCAGGATTGATTGTTGCATCTTGTAATAATAATAATTAGTGGTCGGCCATTGGTAATGCATTAGAAATTGACTAGTCTTCATGACACGCAATTGTTGTTTGAAAAATCCTAAATGTGCAAGACTGTCCGTCGGTAATCATTTGAAATTTAATCCGAAAACGTATTTTTGCAATGTATCACATTCTAAAGAGGCAATCATAAGTAACGAGGAGCGTTTATCTATCGATAAAAAATGTTGTTTAAGAACCCTTCTATGCTTCGTTTTCTTTATTAGCAGTTCTCCGCTCTTGAGTTTATGAAGCAATTATACCTTAAGCGACGGAAATTAAAAAGCAGAACGTCTTGATGACGATTTTTTTAGGCAACTGCTCAACTGCACTGCAGTCAGGAATTAAAAGAACTTGATGGTTCTCATCGCTTCCATGTGCGTGAACAGAGTTGTGTATTATAAATTATTAAAAAGAAAGCTCATCCTTCATTGCTATAAATTTCTTCAGTTTCGACACCCGCTAACTGAAGCTTGAGGAAATCTTTTTTCACTCATCTGTTATGGTTCTATACAATTATTTGTAAAAAATATTCCCAAATGCAGGTTTGGAATGCATCAGAGTATAACCCTCTAGATGTTAGGGTCTGCGGTAATGTTTGAGAAAGCATTTGATTTCTTTATCGCCATTTTTGCCATCGTTAACTACAGGCCATTGTTTGAGTCGGTTTTTCAACCAATTATTTTTGAAAATATAAAACTTTGCCACATTTATGGATCTATGAAGGCCCTAAAAGGTTGTTTATAAAAATTTAGGTAGAATATAAAAAACTTGCCCAGTGTTATTGTACTCTTTTTAGTTATGCCTACCTAAATGTATTGACTGCACTTTAGAGGTACAAAGGATGGCTTCTGTGGTTAACTAACCTTTCAAACTAGGGGGTACAAAATATGACCCAACATAAGGATACGTTTTGTAAGGTTCTGCTTGTAAACAGTGTCCCCAAAAGGGTCAACGGTATTTTGAACTTTGCGCGAATGGTTATTTTATTTCTCTTCAATTGAATGCATGAATTATGAAAATTTCAGGGGTTGAAGGAAAACTCAAAACTAGTTTTTATTGCACGGTCACCAAAATATTTCGTTTAGGCAAAATGGTAATGCTTAACTTGCTTTTTCACTCTGGGAGCCATCACGGAGAGACGTTGATGGATATGTCCTTTTTGTTTTAGTGTGTGCCGAAGGATTTAGGTCTAAAATGTCACCGCAATCCACCTTGTGAAGTCGGGTTCCAAAGAGCTAAAGCTCATAAGAACTTCCGAGTAGATTTTGTCTTTGCAATACAAAAATGATCTGGCGAATTTTGTTGCTAGGACGAATCTGAATCAATTATGATAATGGATTGAAAAGATCAGTACTTTCTTATTCATTGCTGGGGGTGACATTTAAAATCTTCCTCCGAGTTTAATGAATACGTTTTTACCCCAGCGAAGTTAGATCTCTTCCAAATTGAATTTTTCTCGTGTTTCGCTGTTATTTAACACCAAGCAATAGATTAAGACGACTCTCTGTTAGTAGTTTGAATCTGAGATACAGAGTAATTTATGTCAGACTAATAACGATGAAACCGTGAATCGCTACCAGACTGAACCATATCCGTTATGTAAATTTACTTTTACCTCAAATGAGAGGTCAGTTGACTTTCTTGTAGCGGGCGAGATGGGGAGGGACTCATTACTTCTCGAAACAGACTGGAACTGAGAGACAGTGGGTCACCTCACGCGAGCCAGTCGCTTCCATACTTCTCGATTCTTCCAGGACAGTAGGACACGAAGCTTTGTTAGCATGCTTAAATGCCAACTTAAACTGGAATTATTTCACGTTGTACCAAACTTTTCATGAAAAATTCACAATCGTGAGTAACAGATGTTGAACATTAGGAATATAACATGTGTTTTACGTATAAATTAACTTCAGGGAGACCTAATTTTTAGTAAAAATCTTAGTGTTATCGCAGATAAAAACTTATTTGTCTTGAATAAAAGTTCTACAACAGATTTCGATCTATCCACAGCTCAATATTAGTAATAATCAGTGATGCAATGGACATCAGGAAAGTGTGAGATCTGAAACGTAGACATTTCATTTTGGACTTTAGTAAGAAGATATTAAAATTAGAAATTAAAAAAATGTGGAGAGGAGATCAGGTACCTTTTGCACTTCAATTTACAAGAAAGATGAAATCTGCCCACCAAGCCTAAAACACTTGGTGGTGCAAATGATCAGGGTTGCTAAGAATTGTTTTCAGTTAGTGAATTGAAATGGCTTCGGTTAATTTTCTATGAGTTGCTGCACCCTATCATGTTTGAAACTATTCATATGAATTGGATGGTCATTTGCGAGAGCACGTTTCCCAATAGCACAATTGCGCTGGTTTGCAAGGTGCCCTCTTGTTCGGGCAGTGTTCAAATGCTCGGAGATGCGAGTGTGGAAATGACGAGGCGTCTCTTCACAGTAGGTAGCGTCACACTTGCTGCACTTATATTCTCAAAAAACATCTGTTTTGTATTCATCCTTCACTCGGTCTTATTTTTAGACAAAAATAGCATTCCTACTAGTTAGAAATTGTTCCCTCCCTGTGGTGATTTTCCCTCCGTGTTATACCCTGAACTCCTAAGTGCATAGTGTGGACCATAACAAATTAGGACAGTTTTCAGGGCTTTAAATTCTATCTGCATAAATTGCAGATTGTGCGCTGAGATTCATTTTGCCAAGCCTCTCAAGAGATGCGAGTACCGTTTGGCATTTTTGCCCTACTTCTCTTTTAATTTCTACAGATTAAGTATGGATAATGAGTACCATAAGTACAGCACTCACTGTCATAATAGCAACCTCGTTTGAAAGTGTTTTTTACACGTTGACTGCGATGGGTTAAACTGAAGTATAATATTCACCTCAAATTTAAAGTCAAAAGTTGTTGGCAATTTTATGAATTCCAAACATTAACTGGGTTCATTGAATACCATTAAGTTTAAAAGATTGTTAACATTTTTCAAATGACCCATCGATGGGTCGTTTCGCAGCAGGAAGAACTTAAGCACCACCCATCAATGAGTTTTATTGCAGTCAACGTGTTAATTGCAAATTTTCCTGTTTCTCGGTTCATAGTTTCGTTTGTAAACAAGATTTTGTCCTGCCCACAGCGTACCCTGATCACCCCGAGCGGGACTCCCTGGACGGCAACCTGCCGGGATCGTCTCACGGCACCGGCAACCCGCCTCCTCCTCCCGCACCCCCTCAGCCCGGACTGGGGTCCCGAGAAGCTGCCAAATTGTCCGGTGAGATGCACATCAAAACTTGATCTTTGAAATCCTTGTGCCAAAAAACGAGGAAAGTTTGGCAACACGTGTGTTGTTGTTGACGGAAAGTGAGAAGAGTTGAGCACGAAAATTTGCATCATCTGAGTTATGATATTTCGAAAAAAAATTCCTTCGGCACTAAATAGAATCATTATTTTAAAGACTCGAAATACTTAGTGAATTGTGTGGTAGAAATTTTTATTAAGATATTGTTTTGCATATGAGCTGAGTTCAAAGGCTATATTTCCAAAATATTTCTTACTAAGATAAATTCAGCCTTGTCACATGGAATTATTTATTTGTTAGGAAGACTTAGGGACTTCTTAGTTTGATTGCTGTGTGAGTGCTCAAAGGTAGTCTCACTTGATATTCTTTAACCGATATAATTTTTGCTTTGAAATGCTCCGTTTACAGTTCGAGTAGAAATTCCAAATTCCCTAATGCTAATTTCCATTTCTTTCCTAATCATCTGTCGCCAGCAGAACAATATAAAATACTTGAGGCTTTTTCTATGTCCGTCCTACACATCCATAGAAAAACTTCATTAAAATCGAATCTTGATTGCAGAGCTGAAAGGGCCCGCGCCAGGTCAGGGGAACCAGGGCTTCTCCAAAGGTCCGCTCAACGGCAAGCACAAGAAGCCCAAGAAAATGAAGGGCGAGTTGGACGACAACACCGGCGGAGAAGACGAGATGCGCGACAACCTGGGGCCTCTTGAGAAGAAATCTCACGCGTCCCGCAAACTGAGAGAGTATCCCGCCAACGCGCTCATGGGCCCGGCCATGAGGGACCGGGATTACGACGGTCCCGGGGGATACCGTAGCTGGAAAGAGCCATAGTGAGTACTCATTTTTGTTTTAATTTTGCAGGGCAAACCTATTCTATCAAAATTTCTGAAAGTCCGGTGGTAAGTACCTCGTATTATTTTTACTTGTATATTTTGAAAATTTTGTTTTATTAATATTTACTCGAGGGCAATTATCTCACGGCACATGATTATGCTCAGTTAACGCATTACAGCCACTATTGCGCTTCTTCCATTAACTCCATTGAAAATTAATGCAATACTACGAGCACATCAATAATGATGCAGCGATTCAGGTGTTATGCCCGCTTACACAGCGGTGATTTCGCCAGTTACTCCTCTGATCAAAAGCGAACGGCGAAGGGCGGCTGTCCAGTTAGTTCTATATTGACATATTGTTCCTCCTGGTTGTATATGTACTGCTCTTTCGCGCGCAACAGGTTCCACGGCACTAAATATCTAGCGGCTACAGTCGTTCTTTACGACAACCAAAACTAATGGCGCGATGTACTGTTCCAAGACGATTTTAAAGTGCCTTAGGCCCCGAACTAAAAAACAGCATTTCAGACATTGCACTGATTTCTATAACTAGCAATAGCTTCATTTCATTGGCGCACGAATAGCAATGATTCATGCGTTCGTTAACCACTTCGGAAGCTTTTGTAAGGTGTGCTCTTCCTTAAAAGATCAGTAAATCATTCACGAACATTCACCTTCAACATTGTCGGCTCTTTACTGCCAGCACGTAGATCACTTCAGTTGACCGCCGCAAAGGCCGTCAGAGATAACATATTTTGTACGTGACTCAATCATTGTAAGCATCACTCGCGTCACGAATTTTTTTCGTCAGTGTATTTGTTGCTCAAATCAAGGAGAGGAAGCAGGCATGACGTTATTGTTTTTAATTATACATCCAAAAGCAATTTTTAAGAAAACATCCAACGCAAAAATGATCGAATTTTTTTAACTGGCAATGAGTCGCTATTTTTACCACAAGCGAGGCCTCGGCTGCCAAATTTTTATATTGAGTGCTGTTTCTCATATACGTGAGTAATGTACTGAAATAAGCAATTCAACGCTTATGATTTGAAGTAGTTAAACAGAGTTAAACATTTATTTCTTCTTCATGCAGTATGCTGGTATAAGTTTAATGGCACAAACAGAAGTTTAGAGATGGAAATGTTATCCAAGCCCTTTGAACGAAGAATTATTTTCAGTTTAATTTTTGGATACTTTCAAATAATACAGCTTTTTGTAAAGAGGGGCTGTTTCCAAGACTATATATTTAACCCATTAACGACCATGAAGACATAATAAGTGTCTGCTGTCTAAAATGACCTTATCATGTGTTATTTCTAATCAAATGTGTACTCGAATGATTTTTCTGAAGTCCACTGCCACATTGAAGTTTTTTTTTCATTCTGATATTGGTGACCATCTGATGCTTATGCCAGTTTAATGACGGTGGTTGTCATACCACTAATTTTAGTAAAAACATTTCGGCATTTGGAGGTTGAAATAAATAGCTCAATTTCTGGAGTTATATTCACTGTTTATTGCTATAGACCACGATTCACCAGCAAGTTATGAAAATTATGCAGCTTTCAAAGCTGTAGAAACATACGAGTCTGAAGGCGTATAGAACGCATTTCAATTTACTCATATCTTTTGAAATAAAACGAAATTGTAATCGCTAATAGACTTGAAGATCATTGCTCCTCCAAAGTTTTAAGTGCATTCGTAGTTTGGTGCGGAGAAAATCGTTACACCTCTGCCATCGTCAAACATTTGAAAGCCCTCCATTTAAGATTCGTGGGCTCTGATAAGCAACTTCAGCTGATTTTCGTCAAGAAATTTATGAGTGATGTTGGTGCCCCAAACAAAAGAGATGCCTCGAATCCTATTCTTTTTGAAACCTTTCTTGATAGGAGTTCCTTTCGGGTCTGCCCATAGCAAGTCTGTCACAAGCGAGCTCGCATCACTCCCATGCAAAGGCCTGCTAATTCTTGCAATTTGGTTCACGTCGGAGAGTTCAGGTCCTAGGCCACCGTGGCAACAGAACGCCACGTCGTCCAACACGGCTGCTAGCGGAAGACAGTCGAAAATCTCGTTTATTTTCAAGTACACTTCTTCCGACATTCTCTTTTTGCATTCTATGTTGAAGCCATACATTAAATTTATGTGGTCCAGCTCATGGTTACCCCTCAACACATAGAGCGAGTCAGGGCACAGCACGGAGTATGCGAAGATCGTGAGGATGGTTTCCAGGCTGTGGCTGCCCCGGTCAACGTAGTCTCCTAGTAAAAGATATCGAGATTCGGGAGGACGACCTAAAGCTTCGAAAATAAAAACAACGTCAGCAAATTATCCATGAATATCCCCAAGTAAAATGATGGGTGCTCTTATTTGTAATACGGAGGATTGCCTAAGGAAATGGGTCTTAGCAGCGCTGAGGAGCCACAAAATTTCTGATTTTGAAATCGGGCATGGACCAGCTCGAACTTTGAACGTGCCTGAAAAAAGTCCTGCGATGTTCAGAGCAGTTTCGGCATTGGGCTCCGTAGAATGAAAATTCAAATTACCTCTTCGGTAAACGCAGGATTCCAGTTTTTCAACGAGCTCTTGCAAAACTTCGTTCTGAGGAAGTTCACGTCGGTATTTCTTGCTCCGGAGGTTCATGTTGTTTTGCCAATAATCCTGTATTTTAACATCACCTATCAGCTTGTGCGATTTTTTTGCATAAAAGCGCCAATTTTGTATCTTGCATACAACCTGAATAACTGCATGAAAGCGTTGTGCTTTGGATGCTAACTGTTCCTTTTTTATAGGTAAATCATTTTTATTTTCAACTCTAGAATGGATATAAAGTGTTTGCTTCTCACGGTTTGGATCGAGACCAGGAATTGAAAGCCAAAAAATCTTAAGTAAGGAAACTCAAACATTCACGCTCTTATACTCGTATAGTAATTTATTTTAAAAACGATGCTTTGGACATGGCAGACAAACTCTGCATTCATATCTAATGTTTCCTTTGGTCAAAACTCACTATTCAATGAGAATTCGATGATCCCATTTAGTTGGAAGTAAAACTAATATATGGGGCGGGGGTGTAGTATATGTTAATGTCCCATTGCTTTCCTTGTTCGCAATTTTTTTTATAACGGTGAAAATTCTGGCTTGCTTTGATTTTTTTTTAAAGTAATCATTTGGTTGCAAATTTAATTTTTCATCATTCTTATTTATCCAAAATAAATCTTCTTCGCGTATCACTGATACTTATTCATCGTAAGAATATCTCTGGAAAGCAAATTTTAGGCTGATCTGTCAAAGTATTTCGGTTCTTAAGCCATTTAAAGTTATTTACTTGTTGACTGATGCGTTAAAATCATCTACTTCTACCAAAAATTCATAGGACGTTTGCCTCATTTTCACAATTTGATCGGTTTTTGAAGGATGGCCGCGTCAGATGTCTTCATGTCGAATTTAAACTCATAGACATTCATTGCTCCCGTTCTGTGTTGACCAAACTCTCCCACATGAGATGCTTCTACAATTGAGTAACTGATGATGATGATTTTGCCAACAGATTCAATTAGTTTCGATTAAAATGAGCGAAAGTTTTTCCCTATTTTTCCGTGTATATCCGAAATTCCTTATGCCGGTATTTTCTACTACAGTTGACTAACAGATATTATTAAGTATAGGGCAGCTGGGGTAATTGCCTAACAGGTATTAGTAAGTATTGGGCCGCTGAGATAATTCTTCAAGCCTTGACCTACGGATGAGTAGGATGCGCAAAATTAGTGTAGAATATGTCAAACTTTCACTTCAACAGGCTTAGAAAAATGATTTCTTTTTCATAACGAACACTATTTTACATATTTATGAAAAACATTCATAAGAAATCACACCTACATTCCATTTGTTATTTAGATAAAATTTTAAACAATTACTAATGTTTGGAAAATTTCAACGAAAAAATATGAAGAGAATGCCGCTCCAAACAGTCAGCAGAATACGATTCAATCAAGATTTTAAGTTTGTAAGCAAGTTCAGTTTGAAAGTTTTGTCTCTAATTCTCTAAAATAATTTCGTAAACTTCATTATTTTAGTGTTATTTTTGATAGAGATTGAGTAAGTGGCAACATGGGGAGAAAAATTTTTAATGTTAATTTTCTCCCTTTCCTGTCGATTTACTATTGAATTGAGGTTTTGATTGCAATAATGCGCTTGAAAAAATCTATATCCTCTTTTTTATTCTCATTAATTGAATGTATACATTAACTTCTCACAACTTAGTGCATGGAAGAATCGCTTGGTTGGTCTCACGTCTCTCATAAAATTATATATTTTTCTCATCTATTACCTCTCATTTTAGACTCTCCTGACAATTTCCATCAATTTCAAGCCATTGCCTCTGTCTAGCTCTTCAAACACGTTGTCCGGTATTCAAGTTCCCGAACATACGAAAAGCAGGTTTTTACTTTGCGCATTTTCATAAGTTTCAATTTATAATAGATTCGCTAGTTGTGTGGCAAGCTTCAGGTTCGCTTTATTCACCATCAAACCCGACTACTAGCTTTGAAGTTGAATTTTTTTTCGCTCCCGATGGATTTCTCTTCATTAGCGTCAGTAACACGCTCCGAGCCTGTTGTGGAACTTGTTCGGGGCATTAGAAAATTTAATTTGTTTCATATAATGATTCCGCAGACTCAGTATCACATTATTAAAATGATGAATATCCTTGCGGTATTATAAGATTTAATTTAAATAATTAGACCCAATAGCTTTTCCACTCTATGATTATTACGTTCCCGCTTCCACAGTCATTCTTTTAACAGCACACTTGTTATGAATGACTGATTTTGTGGGCTAAATGCTATCTCCTATCGACGCCGCGCTGTGCAGTCTCTCTCATCTTTAGCTGCTAACTGAGAATATTTAATTCATGAGTAAATTTTCTTCAAAGATAAACGCTCTACGTAGCTATGAGAGATAAGAGCATCGTGGGAGTTCCAATAATCAGTGCAAATCGGAAACATCCTCGAAAGTGAGTTGTTTCCTTACACGCTGCTTCACCAATGATGCAGCGATGTGCGTGCTATCATCCGTATACTGATGCTGAAGGTACTGAAAGTCCAGATAAGCGCAATGTTAACATATTGATACTCTACATATTTGCATCCTTACGATCTGTAGAACCATTTAGAATTTTGTTACTTTTACTCCTAAAAACTACACCGTGGGTTTTAATTATTAACACGGCAACATTTTCCCTTTTTTTTGAAGCCAAAAGAAAAATTTAATTGGAATTTTCAAGGAAAGTTGGCACTGGTAACAGGCACATGCTGTGAAAAAAGTCCAGACAAGCGCAACATGTTAACATATTGTTACCATACACATTTGGATTAACCACAGTGTTCCGCTTGTACCAAATTCGCAATTTGTCTTTTATACGGGTCTCAAATGAAGCTCTATTGCTTATGGTAGGGGCATTACATATTACATCTGAATTGGCGGAAAGTAAAATTATTCTGGAAATGACTTGCAGTATATAAGTGGATGTCACCAAACTGTCAAAAAACTCTTCCGGGGATTCAACAAAGAGACATCATAGCTTGGTAAAGGTCAATCAAGTGTTGTTTCACGCCGTTTAATGCTGTGAATTGAGCGTGAATCTACGTATATACAGATTCCTTGATTGAGAGTGAAAAAATTTATAACGGCTATAGTTTGAAAAACAGGCCAAAAAAAGTTCTTGATATCGTCATGTGAAGGATATTGCTATATCAGTAAAATCGGTGTCAATGTTTCCATTGACAAAAGTCACGAGTAAAATCGACCAAAATGGTCAGAGGACAACATAAGGGACATGATTTACAAAGTTTTGTTTACTGATGAAACGTGTGCTTTTCTTGACCAAAATGCGTGCCCTGGTGGTAGAAGCAAAGGATTACTGCTTATAAGGTACTGAAAATTACAAATGCCATGGAAAAATGACATAGTCGTATTCAAAATTTCTGATAAAGGACGGCATATTTCATTTTAACGCTCTATACATGTTCATTTGAATTTAAATTGTTGAACATTAATTAATTTTGTTTATTCATTCGACGCATGTGTTCATTGTTCAACAACCATCAATGTAAGGAATCGCAATTAAAGTGTTTATTTATTGGAAGAAGATAATTATAACAATCCTAACTAATGTTTGTTAAATGAAAAACTGCAGCTTTTAAGAATGAATGTTGTTATTCAATATGTTTCGCATTTGAATTATTTTTTTCACAGTATGCGCATGCATAGAATGCTAATATTCTCCTGAAATTTCATACAAATTAATCTCGCAGTTTTTGATACAATCGAAAAAATGTCATTCCTTTAAAAAAAATATTTTGACATGCAGTGTAGTTGGTTTACCATGTACAAAACGTCATCGGGTACGGTTTGTTGAGATTTCCATGCAATTTACAGCGAATAAGGTGATCACGTTTTTCATAATTGTGACAAAGCTGTTTCCCCCCGTATTTTGCAACGTAAACTAAACGGCGCATTGCAGGCAAATTTGGCGTTGTTCAAAACAGGCTCCACTGTCCTACTACCATAGCACAAAACATTCGCCGACAGGAGCTGTTCAGGTATGTCAAGTGGCATATAAGCCATCCATTGAATGCAGCAGGCGGGTTTTTACATGAAAGTTTCACTGGCTGCGCTCAATACGAGGCACAGCAACGATGGGTGTTGGCAGGCCGCGTTGTTGCAGTGGCCGAGGCCGCGTACAAAAAGACCGGCTAATTGCCTGCAGGTGCCCGGCTGTGTGAGGAGCGGCAGTGTGTCCTGAGCTGGGATGTTGGTTGGTGCGATGTGGTGCGGGGACCGTGCTATCCTACTTCGTGGAGCGGACTCTAAGGGAATCATCTTACTTATTCTTTCCTCGAATTATACATCATCGTCTTTACGAAACTCAACTTATACTCGTAGAAATTAGTCCCATCCGTTAATAATTTAGGTTGTGTTAGTTCAACAATTCAAATTTTGTTTTATCATTGTAAATGATGGTTTACATGAGTTGAAGTATAGCTCGAGAATCGATGAATTAACAATTCAAGTAGCTGGACAGAAAAAATATTTTTTTTATAACGGACAGAAAATGAGATATACATAAAAACGGCCTTCACAAATCAAAATCTGAAAGTGGGGAGATGATATTCAATACTGGTTCAAAAAATGACACTGGAATATGTTGATGTAGCATTTTATCTTATAAGTATATAGATTTTTTTGACTCAACATGAGTGTGTGGTGGTAAATAGAGCTAGGAAAGGATTCATAAGAACAGATCCATCAAACGCTTTATTGTTTATCGTCGTTGCTAAAGCGTTTTTAAATGTTCGACTATCAAGTGAATAGGAGGTTATAGTCATGCATTATAATTCCTATAATTGGCCATGTATGAAGTGTGCGGGTATGGAGCGAATAAAGTAATAGAAGAATGTAAAATTTAAAAATAAAATCGCCTGATTACTGCTCAACAATACATTGATCTAAGTTTTCTGTAGTTTAGTGAACACAAAAAGGACTTTATCAATGCTTTCGGTGCTCTCACTAGTTCTATCACATTTCTCGTGTTTTTGTCATATGTGATTAGGTCACTATTAATTGTTTACCTCACTAGTTGTGGCTTATTTGTGAGTAAAATAGGTTTTTACACTCAAAAGACTGTCCGGTGTCGACCGCCGAAATGTCCCACGAATACGAGGACTACGAAATGTTCCATAAAGACACAAGGTCTAACTTGATGTCCAGCACCAGCAACCAAAAGAACAACAGAGAATTTGTGTTGGATGCAAATGCTTTGCACGAAATTAGAATGGTTGCCCGCGCTTTCGCTATCTTGCGAGAGAATGAAGTAAACAAGACTACAGAAAATAGGTAAGCGTGTCAATGAAAGAGTGGTAACGTATATACTGTAGTTAAGATTTACGCAAAATTCTTTCTTATTTTTATGCCATTTTTAAGTCGTCTTGCGTTACTTTCTGCTTAATTTTTTAGAAATTACTTGCTCGAAGTCATTTATTTACTTTATAGTACATTTTCAATCGCCATGAGGTTTACTTGTAAGCAGATGTTCTTTTCTTTGCATCTGTTTTTATTTTGTATTCGAAACATTTTTGCCTTTATGGGTCACACTCGAGTATTGGAGCGTGAGCCGCATGTCTTCTACCAGAGAGAAGACCTAACATTACTCCATTGTACGAAATGAGCAGAGGTCAGAAACAAAGAACTCGATCTTTCTTGCAGTTTTGTTTTCGTCCGAAAGCAACGGTGTTGTGTCTCTGATTGCAATGAGAGAAGAAAAGAGAGAGAGGATTCCGGTTCGACATTTGTTCAACAAGAAATGGGTTGCACGTTCCAAATTTTTAACTTCATGTTTTAGTTTGGGTAATTAAAGAACATAGCATCTACTGAAATACGCAAAATTATCTTTGTGGTGAGAAGGAATGAAATGAGGTAAAACCTGAAATTTAAAATCCATTCATTCTTGTGAACAAATCTGGAAATGTTTTTCGCTGACCTGCACCGCGTCGTGCCTCTGCTGTGTAGTAGGTCACCAGGCAAAAAATGCTCGAGTTCATCCTCTTCCTCTGAGGAGAGTCGCCAAAGGCTGGAGAGGCGGCATTCTGGAGTCGCGCATTCTAGGGGGAATGTCGCCACGGGCTCTAGACGGACGGTTGAAGAAGATCAAGGAGATTTTTCAGTCGAGATAAAAAATCTTCCGTTATAAGAAATCATTACCTCGAAAAGAAAAGGTAGAGAAAAAAAAACAGAAGGAACGAAAGAAAAGAAGAAAATCTGTTCACTTGCAAGATGATATGACAAGAAAAAAGAAATAAAATGAAAATGTACATTTCAAAAAAATTTGAGACATAAAAGGCTTTACAACCAATTAGATTTTAGGTATTTCATAGCATGAAATTCCTTAATTGGTAGAAAAACCTTATGAAGTAGACAAAAGTCAGAGGATAAGTGAATAATTGAGAAAAATTCAGAATCCATTTTCTTGGAAACTTTACTCTGGGCACAAAGACTTAAATCTTTCAAATACTGCAGATACTGATAAAGAATGCGTTGAAGGACAGTCTCTCTTTATAATCGCACATGAGCCTCGGCTTTAAAAGCAGCCGTTGATAGCATTGGAAGTATTACGGGAGGAAGTAAATGTTTAACAATTTTTAAACAATTTCAAACAAATAACTTACCACAAGTGATACAGCAGAGAAATTTTTCTTAAGTCTAGTACAATGAACACATTTGAGTAAAGCTACTTGTGGCCCAAATAAATTTAGTGACTTTTAGGGCATCCTATCATCAACGTTATCTTAAGATGTGCAGTTATGTTTAACCTAATTCACTTAACCTAGGTGCACACTAGACTGATCAATGAATTGGTTCTCTCAAAATTCGATGCTTCATTTTACAAAAATAGTTTATATGGGCCAGATGTGAACAGTATATTCTAGAAAACGATACAGATTTGACTTAAGATCTATATTCATTAATCATGACAAATTACCCTATCAAGATGAATCGCATAGCAGAAAATATTTGACTTGATTACCTTACGTGATTAATATTTCGAAAGGAAGAGAGATTGAAGATGCTTTTTTAAAGATGTGCCCGAACTTTTTCACGTATCTCAGCTGGGATCGGATTCCAAGTATTTGTTCCAATGAAGAGGATACTGAGTAGTGACCGAGCTTTTGAATAATAAGAAACATGAAGTTACTTCTATTTTGGGTTACATGCTCTTGCATCGGTAACTAAGAAATCGACATTTCATAAATTTCAAACCAGTTTTTCGTTCACACGTGTGCACACACATCAATAAATTACATATAGATATGGAAGAGTCACATGCATGGTGAGTCTGGCTGATATCGTGTGTCTAGTTGGCCGTGTGAGTCTGACAGCCGTGGGTTCAGTAACCATAGGTTTGACCGACAGCAGCGGTTTAGCAGACTTTATGAATCTAAGAGAAACCATGAGTCTTGCTGACTCAACAGCTTTAGCCGAAATCATGGGTATAAGGAATTTGTGGGCGCAACAGACTGCACAGCATGGGTCTACTACACTTCATGGGTTTGGGAGATACAATAGACCTGGTAGATGTCATTGTTCTTGAAAATATGACACTCGGAGAATAGGTTGTGAGTCTGATATGTGAAAGTTTTTAGTTTTGAATTAAATTACGAGGCTTTGAACAAACATTTGTTTTTCAGTAAGGAAAAATCGCAAAATTCGTTTGAAATTATGGCTCAAATGCGCTATGCGCAACAATCGCCCATGTTCTGTAACACGAGCGCGAATATTGTCTAGTCAATGCATTGAGCGTGGCAGTCGACAGGACACATTGCTTCTTTCATGGGAATTGTGTCATTCGCAGGACAGAAAGTCCTCGTCGTGCTGATGAACAGCGCGCGGACGTGGTCCACACGAGATTCTACTTTCTAACAAGATGGCACATTGAGCAGTAAATGTCCGCAGTAAAATTGTTTCTAGGGGTAAAACCTAGGATCGTTGCCCATACGTAGTTAATTGCTTGCTGATGTTCACGTTTTGCTCACCATAATCGCAACAATCTCACTAAAATCGTTGTGGTCTGTGTTTGTGACGTGCATTTTGAGCACGCCATCCACTTATTCGCTGGCATAGAGCAGTAAAATTTTTTATGGATGGGATAAATTTTCCCTCTTCCCTTCAAGACGCTGATGGGTGAGAATTAATTAACGAGACATTTTTTTAAAGTGTTACACGATGCACGTTTCTCGTGTGCGCGCACCTTTACGAGTGTATTTGTGTTTTTCGTTAATAGGTTTTTACGTTGTCTGTTATATTACACTTTTCTTCATATGACGTTTTATATTTTTCCATCTGAACACTGTTAATTCAGATTTCTTTCATACAACTGACGGAAGATAACAAAGAGAACGTGAAATATCGTAGTGTAGAAGTATTCACATTTTAAAGTTTTTGTTGCTTTTTACAAATTTTTACTGTGATTTTGCAAAAATGTAATGGCATTTTGAAATTTTTATATGATATCATTGATGTAGCTCATTCACTTAGTATACCGACTACTTTTATATGATTGGCATAATACAAATACGTAAAAAAGCTTGGCAACGTAGCTGACTAACACATGAGGTAACAATTACACCCAGCAATCATGGTTTCTAGCTCAGTATCTTTTAAACAGCGGAAGTTTTCTTTTTCAATCCAGTAGACACGAAAATTAAATTTAAATATAATTTTTAAAAAAGGTCCACAAATAAACATTCAATATGATGAACGAATCCACCTGGAAAACGTAACTCAAGTCACTATTATGGACATACTGTATATGTTTAAAACAAGAAAACAGGAAACATTTTTTCGTTTCACAAAGCCGAAACGCCTGAGATGGCACCAGTAGCTGCGCGTGTCTCAGAAGCATTTAGTAGCAGACTTTCTCCTCCCGCTGAAACGCATGAGAATTTCTCAGCAGGAATGGCCCTCCGCGGGCGGCGCTGCAGGGCTGCGCGCGGCTCGCAAATGGAAGCTTCAGTGGGACTCCGGACGCGCTTTTCTGAACACGCGACGTGCTCGTGCGGCCGCGCGTGTTGATCATGATGTGCGAGTGTTGCTCGCACCTGTCGTTATCTGACACTCGTTTGTTGTTAGTGTTGCTGCACAAGTAAATGTGGATGTGAAAATGCGATGAAATTCACGATGTTTTTGCATTTAATTTTTATTAATGGCTCTTTTGCGGTTGTCGTAAATGATTGAGCTAAACAGCTTTGTAATTTAAGTTTTGTATCTTGAAAATACAAGTTCGCCCATGATATAGATGTTGTTTTGAATGAACATATGGCGAGCTTAATTTTTTGGCATTAGTAGGGGACTGAAACTTCCTGTGTATCAAAAAATGTTCCTTTTAAATACGAACGAGGAGTTACTTGATTTAGTTTTGAAAGAAAATTCAACAGTTCAACATTTGTTGTTGTCACTTTATTTTACATTGTGCATTATGACGATTAGCTGTGCTACATGGAAAAAAATCCTAATATTTCAGTGAATATATGTTCCATGGTTATTAGCAACCAGGTTTATGTTTTTCAAAATTGTTTTGTATCCCAACTTTTGAAAATTTAGTATTTTGAGCGTAGAATTTGCAACACGTTTCAAACAAATTATCTGTTAGTGGCATATTTCTTTCATTTTATCGACGAATTTCCAATTTTTTTGGCCAACATGTGGGTGTTGAAGTTGGTTGCCCTTTAACCATTTTTGGGGGGTGGCGCTATTCAGAAATATATACGATAGGATACTGCGCTACACTCAGAGGAGTACGCTGACAGTGTCTGTTCTCGTCAGCGTACCATAAGGTACAAGCACTCTTCAGAGGTAACCTTAGCTATCCACAACAAAATCAATAACGCTTGTTGCATTAGACTGTTTTGAGTATGGATTTATATTTTGGCTTTATTGTTAACTCTTTACTTTTTCTCTCTCTCTCTCGGAGGGGCCGGCAAACTATGCAAACGACTTACTGCGTGTCTTCGTCCTTTATTCTTCATTTTAATTCCATTTTTCACCTCTTTAGTAAGTGGACGCTTACGCCTTGCTTGCATTGCGATCTACGCCAACCGAACACCCGAATTTTGGGCCCTCGTGTTCACATTTGAAGTTGAACTCCGTGGAGTTTTCCGTGACTGCCGCGTAACTGAGCGTAAACGGAATATGATGGTAGTAGTAACGTTTTTTTAAATTTTGGCTCATATAAATACAGCATGCCATTTTGGTCTAGTCACTCGAGCAAAATTCTGAGGGGGTAGGGGAGCCAACGAAGCTTTGCTCTGTTATCGGTCTAAACTGCGAATGTTCTGCTTGAAATTTAGTTTTAAAAAAATTCCGTCTATTCTGTAGAGAATTATTTAGTGAATTATAATTAAATAATAATTTTTGATTTGTTATTTTTATACGTCTCATGCAGGATGGAATGCTCGCCCAAACAATCCAATGATAAATGACACTGATAAATTAGTAATTCATTTGAAAATGATATTTGCACCTTTAGTTTTTAGTGAGGCCTGACACTAGTACTTCTTGGATAGCATGAAGCAAAAAAAGTAATATCCAAATGCTCCTGCATTTTGATTGGACAAACATTTTTGCTCAATATTGAGTAAAGATCCTTTGAATTCTTAAGAAATTAGCGAGCCTAAGATCAAAAACATAACGACGAAATTTCAATATTATACAAAGAGCTAGTACATAGAATTATCAGTTTTTGAGAGTTTTCTTAAATTCCAAGGTATGAAAAAAATGACGAAAATTTTTCCAAGTAATTTCAGTGTTTCATAGAACGTGACGTGACCGCTTTCTTTTGACAGCTTCAACTGTAAAATTAGAGTACCATGACTTGGAGAGAAATGTTTTTCCTCCTGATAATGAGACGTGAGTGCTATTTTAGACTTTTGCGTGCTTAGCATTGTTGAGGTTAGTCGACTCACTAACAACTGCACAATAATAACCTACGTCTGCATGCAGTATTCGGTATTTCCCATAATGAAGCCCCTTTTTCTAGAGAAAACCCCTGCGATATGTGTAGTTTAACAGTGAGATCTCGGCTGCATTGCTTGAATTCTATTCCTCGGCCACTTCGGACATTCACGCAACGCTATAAGCTTAAAAAACTGCGATCTTTACACTGAATTGGACCGATCATTTAACAGTACATATAATTTACTAAGTTGAGGCTCTCGCACTAAATTCTTCATCTACTTTTCACGCGAATGGAACTCGAAAAAATGCGTTATGAATACCATGACGCTGTGTAAAATCGAAGCGTGATACACGAAGATTTTGGTTATAATTAAGAAAATGCAAAAGAAACAATTCAACACTAATGCCTTAATTATGTTTCAGCTCTGAAACAATAAAACTGAGCTCCACCTCCACAAGCCAACAATAATTTTTACTTTCTATTCATTACCTCGTACTGTGAATTTATAGGTATTTGTTCACTGTAGCATATCCATGTGTATATTTATTGAGTTGAAATAAAAAGAATCGCAGAATGACTGTGACTTATGTTGAGTTCAGGTGAGTTGCAGCAATAAAACAATGGTTTCTTTTGATGATTTTTATGAATTGCTGAGCTAATGTTATAATTTGTTTTCGTTGTCTTTAAGTATTAGGCGTGTCTGACTCCATTTTAAATGTTTGGTTAAAATATATTAAGTCGCAGTGATGTACTGCGAGACAGCTCTGCAGTGCATTTTTCAGATTACTGCACTTTTTACAAACGTTACTGTGTCTCTGTATTTTCTTCTGTAAAGTACAAATGAAGTGACTCTTCAGGGGGATACAACTATTGTATCTATTGCACTGCCAAGGGAAAGATGTGGGGTCCCAAGCTAAACGTTTGGTAGGCTTTCCTTTTTTGAAGTAAAGTCTGCTTTTTTGTTTCATAACGGATCATCTTTTTTTCGGTCCCCTGATGCTTTTTTCAGCTGTTATGATCTTCATTTACAGTTTTTATCGTGTCTCGCAAACTTTTTTGAATCTTATGCTTCAATGTGAAGGGCGCGATTGCGCCACCCTGTAACTCCTTACTAAATATTACCTTCCTCATTCTTCTTTGTTGTGGCTAGGGAGGATTGCACTAATTAATTAAAGGGTCAATGAATTAAAGGAATTCAACGATCTCACTGCTACAGTATCTCAATTCCAACTTTGATGGCTTTAAATTAAGGTATAACTATGTCACAGAAATATTGGAATGATTACTTCCTTGAAATTAAGGACAGACTCATCTTTTCATTTTTGTTTTGGGGTGTTTTTCCAATATTTTGATATTTTCGGTCTATTTCACTTCAGCATTTTTTCGTAGATCCTCATAGTCAAGATAATTGCTTAAAGACGCTGTAATAATAGTTCAACAATGAAGAAATTCTTTTATTTTACTCAGAGTAGTCCATAGGACTGTGTCCCAAATTCAGTCACCCATTTCACACTAATTTCAGCTGTCCTCGTTGTCATTGCTGAAGGGCTTTGAGCAAATTCAACTGTAAAAATATAGTTAAATTTTAACGTTTAACATTTCCCACTTTTCCCTGTTGCAGCATGTACCTGTGGACGGTGATGTCAGGCATGTACGGCAAGCTGGTCGTGCTGCTCATGTTTGCTTTCTGTCTCACCGAGGTGCTTGAAAACGACGTCGTTCCCCTCACCTTCCAGGTAACTCAGTGAGAGTAGTCTGCCTCCCTCACCTTCCAGGTAACTCAGTGAGAGTAGTCTGACTCTCTCAACTTCCAGTTAACTCACTGAGGATGAGCAGACTTTTCACACATTTCAAGTGGCTTAATTCACAGTGGCTTTTTTCATTGAATTAAGAGAGCGTGTTAGTTGTTTTTTAAGGTGAAGTAAATTCTCAGCGTCCTCTCAACGAACAATGGCTTTGAGTTTTCTCACATGCAGAAGTTGAGCTTCGTAGGCGGTTAACTGTTTGCCAGATTAAAAACCGTAATTTTGTGGTCTGGAAGGAATACACCCGAGAGTTTCGTCGTTTTCGGGAAATGAAATTCTGAAATTTGAAACATATTACCTGCTTAAGAAACTTAAAATACCGGTTTTGGATAATTCACTTTTCCAGACTTCAAATTATGTAATAGAATAATGACCAGTAGCAACATCATTATGAGTTTTTAATTTTCCTACTCACATAACGTAACTGTTATTCAACCGCTAACGGATAACTCGCTTGAATATCAAGTTAGACTCAACGCAAAGTTGCAACTCAAATAAACGTGTACGAACATTCTTTTTTAACTGAAACTTCGACGAATATCTGTACTAAATTTTTCCATGGCATAATTCTACAGTGAAAGTCATAGCGTTGAATATTTTCAAATTTTCCACATTCGTGAGTTCGGATAGAAGCACATTTAAATATTTATTGAAAAGTTTACCACCATTCGTTTTAGCTAGGATTCGTTCGTAAAATCGATGACGTAATCGATGATATAAATTATCGATGTTTATATTAGGTAGTGTCGTTATGTAATAAAAATGAGCAATTTAATATAAAGCGAATGAGCTTGAGAATAAAAATAAAACTAACTCTCCAAGTAAGTTAGAATTTTTGGCTAAGATCTTGCTGCCACGATTTAAAATACATCAATGGATGATTAATTTCAAATTTGGTTGTATTCTAATGCTGTACACACTTTATACGTGGCGGAGTGTATTGCCTGTGTTTCAGATAATTTAGGCTTGTGTGGACTCACACTATCCAATGCGAGTAAACATAGCCGATAGACGTGTTTTACATTAAGTTATAATTAAAAATGCTTCATTTTACAATTATTGGTTTTTGAAATTCCTTGTGAGCATATTATTCTATGCGTAAACTTCGTAATTAGTTAAAATTCAAGCTGAATTTTAGAAGTAGAAGATAAAGGTGTAAATAATTTGAAATTTTCATGTGACACTGAGGAAAAGACAATATTCATTGTCTATTACTTCCCATCGAAACGAAATTTATACAAGGATTTTTACCATTTGAGCACACGTCACTTTATATTTTAGTTTGTGTTTACTCCAGTCACTCTTTATACAAATTTCATTTCCTTGTTATCTTCCAGGGCATTTTCCTCATCTACCTTTACGTGGGCTCGATCTTCGCCATCATCTGCATCTACACGAGCGTGATCATGGAGAACTGCCCCTCCATGAGCGCCAGCAAGGAGAACCTCACCAAGCAGGGGGACCCGGAGGTCGGCTCCATCACCTCCTTCGGCACGCTCAAGCGCGCCCACATCTCCCGGTCCAAGACCTCTAGAACTTCTTTTTACTTGAGGATTGGAGCTCTAGGTGAGTGCGGTGACGCACGTGTCTTTTAGTCTTGCTGAGGTTGAAAGTGAACTTGGGCTTTTCCTGCATCACAAGAATGTTGAGTGCGATGACGCACGTGTCTTTTAGTCTTGCTGAGGTTGAAAGTGAACTTGGGTTTTTCCTGCATCACAAGAATGTTCAGTGTTGCGTGCCAAGGGACTTATAGACCGTTTGACAGTTGGAAAACTGTCATAGTTTGTCCGAAATGACATCGTCTTCTGAGCGACCTTCGCGAAATAGGCTCGATTCCTTTGCTGCTCTCAAGCGGGTGTGTTAAAATTGTATGTCCTTCTTCAACAGCCATAGGGAACTTGGTTCTTGAACTTGATAGGAGACCGCGTAGATTCTCTAAGTGAACTGCCTCAAATTTGGCTGGAATAATTGTGACTATCTGCTTTATGTGCGAAGCTGAAGTTAAGTGTGAGGTAATTTTCCATTACTCCTTTTCGTTTCAGACAAGTGACCGATGAGTTATTTCGGCCGACTGTTGCTCGGGTGCAGTGTTTTACCTGTATTTTCTCCTGTTTTTCGGTGTGGGGGAATTTTATACCTCTGATTAAGCACTGCGTATAGAACGGGGGAGTTCTTTTTCTTTAGTATGTTAATTATGACAACAATAGTGCCCTTATAAACAAGTCATGCGGCTGTTTTCTCACTCTCTGGATTTTTCTTGGCCTTGATAATATTCAAAATATTAAATCGAATTATATGTTCTAAAACAATTTTCAAGCTGTAAATAATCTAAAATGTAAACATCAGTTCGCCATGAAGTTATTCCACCATGAAATAAAGGTCCAGACTTATGTTTAACCACCCTGTGCATTGCAGTGTTCGGACTCGTGACGCTGATATTCAATGGACTGGAGATCGCCATGCACTCGACGATGCGCGAGGACTGTGCCCAGGACGTCATGTTCGCTCACCCCATCATGCAAGCTCTCTTCACCTTCCTCCAGATGCACTTCCTCTTCGTGAACTCGGAGGTACAGTGCAACTTTCGTGGCGTCTGTAGATAAGAAATTAGATTAATCGTGTGCCTTATAGTACATTTGTAATTAAATTTTGAATACTTCCGCCGACCACTCGGGACACGCAGTGCTCCAATATTGAAATGATTGATACTTTAGTTAGTGCTATATAGTTCAGTATTTACTTGTTATCTGAACATAATGGCCTTTAATAATATCGAATGCTCATTTACAAATTTCAAAATTCACAGCTTGTGGATCAGTAAGTCTTTCGTAGTTTCAAATATATTTAAATGAGAGTTGATTGAGGACCGTGAGTTAGATCACTGTTGCAAAGCTTGATTAAAAGTTCACTTCCACTGTAGGTGTGAAGGATAGGAAATAGATTAATTGAAGGCAGCATTCATTGCATGTATGTATTGTATGTATACGGAAAGTCAGATTACAATTAAAAGGCTTCATCAGACGCGAGTATTTATTGTGAACATTAAAGAAGACTATGTTTCTAGAATAGAGACATTGAAGTTAATGTTCGTCTCAAGCATGCTAAATATGTAGATCACTGCCGGAGAATTTATTTTGAAGCAGACGTTCTCCTCGAGTATCCGTTTCATTAAGGCTGTTTATCAGTATCAATGATAAATATTCATTGCAGGTGGTGGTGGAAAAGTTCGGTCAAGTTGCCCGGTTCGCGTTCATGCACCTGGTGGCCACCAACCTGGCCATCTGGGTGCGCATGGTCGTGTGGGAGTCCGCTACCGACTGGATCCAGCTCAACTACGCAGAGAGTGAGTCCATATCTCCATGCGATGAAGTTTCAAGTCAGCAGTGCACGCCTGCCATTTCTTGCACCTCGCACCGTGGCCGTAGTGTTCGTAATTAGAAGGGCATCGACGCTTGGCATCAGCATTATTCAACTGTGTAAAACACTTTATTGTTCTTTATTCTTCTGATAGCGCAGGAGTTGGTTCCGGCTGAACGCTGACTCGATTTAACGATCTCTATTCATTTGATAATCGGAAATTTTCCGACGCTTACAAGGATAACGAAAAATACAGGATGACTTAATAGTACTCATTCAAAACCTTAAATGTTCTTTACCATTTTTTCATAACTATTGCATTAGAGCCTTAAAGGTATTTGATTCTTTACCTTCCATTAGATGTTTTTTTTCCAGTTTAGCTCTTGACTTCCTCAAGTACTGAAGTAGGCACTACTGAAATGCTGCGTATTTATTAATAAGAAAATTCAAACGATATTTAATATGTCACCTACCTCGAAAATGAACATTTCTATACCAATTGTGACCGTCAATATGAAAAAATACGACGCATGTCAATAATTTCATACAAAACTACAAACGGCTTACTTCATCACTTTGCGTAAATAACTTATTCCAGTACAATTTTACTCCTGTTCTAATTCCAGTAATTTAAAATTCCTCATTAAATAAGCCCTTACTTTTTTCAACTGTTACTAATTTAACCCTTCACTGCATGAATTATTTTCGGAAACAGAAAAATAGCAATGTCAGCACTCGTCTGTAATGGAGTTTAAACTAAATCTGCCGCTGGAGGGGTGTGTCGAACAAGTTTCATTAGCTTTCATTTTTTGTAGAGTATGTCTCATTAGCGGTACAAACCGCAGAAATGCATTTGTTTTAATAAATTATTCCTACACACAGCAAAATTCAGTTTGTGTCATATTCGACACACTATGCAGTGAAGGGTTAAAATACCCAGTTTAATGGAATTTTATTGTTACATATCAAACACGTTCGAGATCCCTCCGCACTAATTCTAAATATCAATTTAATATTTACCCATTTGTTATCCAGCACGTTTATACCTGTGTTTTCTTTGAATTTTAATAATGTTTTGGTTGTCAGTGAACGCGTACGAGGTGCCCTGGCACGCTCAGAAGGTGCTGCACCTCCACACCTGCTACCACAACAACACGCTCGGGCGCCTCTGGACCGGCTCGCAGCAGCAGTTTTTCCCCTTCCTCATCGAGTACAGGTAACAGCCATAGGTCTCTCGTTCAGTATAAATAGCAATCCTTAATTTCTCAATGGGAACAGGTGACAATCCTAGCACTGGCTAGCAGACTCGTTGAGTACAGGTAATAGCCCTGGCTGTCTCGTTGAGAACAGATCACAAACCTTTTTCCTCGTTGCGTACAAATAGCAATTCTAAATTTCGCATCGAGTACAGGTAACAACCCTAACGGCATCGTTGAGTCCAGATCACAGTCCTAACTTCCTCGTTGAGTACAGATGGTAGCAATCCTAAATTTCTCTATGAAGACAGGTTATAATCCTAACGCTCTCTTTGAGTACAGTTAACAATTCTAACTTCTTATTTATGTACAGGTGCTAAAAATAAAAATGTACTCATGAAATACAGGTAAAGATTCAAACTTTCTTGGGCACAGATAAAGAAGATCTTATCTTTTTACAGAGTGCAGTAAAAGTTTTTAGTTTTAGCCAGGTGATGATTGTGTCATTGCTAACGAGTGAAAATCCTAGCTTTCTCGTATTTCCTACTCTTTATCCTTCACATCTATGTTTCACGATCAAATTGTTTTTTCTTTTGAAGTGCAATATTAATTTTTCGTTTCATATGATTTTCGATCTTTCTTTTTATCTCTCTTCAACTTTCCCATTTTTCACGCAATAATCACAGCGTAACGAATATATTTCGCTCCACTCTTGAGAGCGAAAGTCCACAATGAGGACTGAAATCATTCTAGTACCTGGTGAAGCGCACAAAACCTCCTGACAGTTTGCTTTGCATCGTTCATAAGCTGTTCAGGTTTCCTAGGCTCCTAGCTTGCGTTATTTACATTTATAGGTAAGATCAAATATGCCCTTAGGCTAAGGCACCCTTATTCATAAGTCAGAAGACCAGACTTCAGGATATATGAGATCTTTTCTAACTTTTTAGCCTTACGAAATAGTTCAATTTCATCATGTGTAAGTTGGTTCAGGAATGCTCCTAGGATTTTTGTACTAAAACACAGCAAAATGCTAGGACTAAAACACCGCGGATATATGAGATCAGAACATTTAAGTTCTAATCGAATTAGCAGATGAAGATGTTCTAGTATATTGACTTGTAATAATTTCCGTTTGAAATGTTTTTGTTTCAAAATTTTTTTCTCAGAAAGACACGATGATAATGATGCACGTGTGACTGAAAAAATTGAATTCTGTACAATCAAAAAGGAACCATCTCATTTCAGCCTGATAGCTGCGGCAGTGACGTACATCATGTGGCGCAACGTAGGCAAGGAACACATCAGAAGTCTCTCTAATTTATCCAAGACAATCTTGGAAGAGAGCCTGCACGAGAAACGTGGACGCAAGGGCCACTGGAAGGTAAGAACTCTTCAGCATGGGGCTAGACGAAAGAGTCTCAGATGCAAAGTGCATGAACACTGTCATTTGCATGTATCATCATGTTCGGTGGTATGATAAATTTGTTTGAGTGTCCTCATTTATCTATCCCAATAATCCATTGCCCCAAAGTGATAACTACGTCATTAATCATATATTTCATTTATTGTAGGTTGACTGCCGGTCAGCGTCAAAAGGCCTTTTCCTAGGACTACTCGTGCTCGTGGGCGGAATAGTGATCCTCATAATCTTCTTTGTGATGAAAGATCACGATGGCTTCGACGAGAAGATGTTTTGGATGGTGAATGGCACTCAGATAATCATCCTGACGCTGTCCATCTTGAGTTGCCTTATTGGGTTCTGGCAGGTACCAAAACTTGCCGTTTCTTCCACCAAGCCTTTGGAGCTGGACAGACTTCTGCTCTCTTGCACCGTAGTTGGTGTGTACATCTTCGCTATCTTCGGGATGATCGTCGGAGGACTTTATTTCAATGAGCAGAAACTGATGGCGACTTTCTGCTCGTGTTGCTTGCTCATTGTTCAGGTAAGGAGGAATTTTAGTATTTTGCTCATGTGCATACATTTTGAATTAAGGTAATTGATATTTCTCAACAAACAGTTTCTATGCTGTGTGCAGAGATATGAGTCAATATTTTGTTGATGATACGCCATGAAATAATAATAACACAGGTATCGAAAAAGTGATTTTAAATGAACCAAAAACTCAAACGTTTGAACTCAGCTCAGTTATGCTACTATCAATTGATCCCCACACGAAAAAAGACATGTTTCCTAAAAATGTAACGTATCTTGTAGTAAAAAGCAGCTCACGAACACCATTGTTGCAACCTATGATTGATAACAACACTTTGCAGGTGTCGCTGCAAGGCATGCTGGTGGCCGAGGCGAGCCGGAGGACCTGTGCCACGAGACTGCAGCAACTCGTCAAGCCCGGCAGACAAGTTATCACTTTCCTGCTCTTCTCGAACATCACCCTCTGGATCCTCGATAGTTTCATCACTCACTCGTCTCTCTCTCAGCAGTTCCAGATTGGCTTTTACGGTACCCTTGCTTGGGGTATCATTTCAAGAATATCACTGCCTCTTATGATCCTTTACAGGTTCCATTCAGCAGTTATATTGGTAGAAATCTGGAAGAACACGTACCGGACAAAAGCCGAATAGGACAGGACACCTTCAGCCAACCGTAAGCCTCCTTTCATTCCGTCGGTTATGATCAAGTCTTATCGAAAAGCCAAAACAAGTCGAAAACCACCTAGAACTAAGTTCGGATCGCGGCGGACATGTCCCAGACCTCCAAAAGCTTACAGCGAATCGTGCACTAATCGCACAAATCGTATGTACACTTCGACAAACTCCCTCATCCGCAAGGCTGCTGACGTGTATGCAATGAACCCCAAAAGCAAATCCTTCCGTATGAACCGACTAATAGGCAAGAATAAAATGTTTGATGCTCTGGAGACTCCGAATCGATTTTATAGATTTATAACGCTGCCAAATTTTACCGAAATTTACCCTACAATTAAACGTCTAAGGAACAAGGGCTGCAATGAAAGCGAAAATTGCCTTGCCGGAACGAAGTATAATCGCTTTCTACTTGGCAGGCATTTGAACATGTATCGACAGTTTACCAATGATTATCAGACCAGCGATGATACTCTAAACTTAGGCGACAATACCGACTACATTTTCGGCTTTTCTCATGAAACTAGAGCGAAAAAAAGTGATCGATTACCCCTGAGAAATAAAATGAACCCGCGTACTGTGGGGCGAGGGGACAGTGATGGTAATGAAAGGCCTTCAAAACCCTCACCTCACTCACCCTCCATTGATTTCGACAGTCAGAAACTTGATGAATGTTTCGGCAATCGCGGCATGTCTGAATCAAGTGAAGTTGTCCACGAACTCTTGGAGATCGTGCATACCGAATCTGAGCTGGAACAAAGACGCGCTGATGTCCAACAGCTAAGCTTAAGCAATCGTGATGACAGTGAAAGTAGTCAAATAAAATCTGATCGCCTGAGAGCCGTAGTTAAATCTTGGAAAACAGAGGAAGCTTTTACTTTCTCATCTAAGGACTCTTGGTCACTGAAGCGCAATCACATCGAGAGTACCACAGAGAGTAAAAAGACCGCCAAAGAAACCGGAGCTGCATTTTCTAATGTCAGACCCGAAAATTCAGACAATTTCTCAAATGATGCTGATGTTCAATACTTTACTCAAGTTCCCATACGACAAAGACTAAGAGAATCTTGGAGGACCCAAGAAATCAAAAGAAATTACATAAGAAAACTAATCCAAGATATTGGATCACCTACTGCTGACATTACTGATATCACTAAAAGAAGAATGATTGATGCTGGTGAGGCTCAAGATTATTTTCGTAGGAGAAGTCCCGTGCATTTGCTTCCTCTTCCTCAGGATCTCGTACTTTTGCCTCGAAAAAACGATGATATCTCGATGGAAGAGGATCCTTGACTTGCTAGGGTTTCCGTTGACTGAAGGTGGCTCGGCATACGAGGCGCAACTTACTGACTCTCCCTTACCTTTCGTTATGTTACTTTTTCGACAACGTGCGAGGAACTTGAACTAGAGTCTCCTATTGCTTTTCTTTGTAGTCTCATTTTGCAGTTTTTATTTCGCATCAGTTTATGGTAACCGATGTTTAATTTATTCCTATTTATTGAAACTGTTATGAATATATTTATAATATAAACTTCAGTGAGCATTATTTTGTTGACTTTGTGCTTTTAAAGTATTATTTAAGTGTTGAGTTTTCTAAAGTACATGTAATTTATGAATTAAAATTTAATTTTTAGTCAATAACTGTCGATTTTTTGAATGAGTGGGTAGAAGTTTGACCACAACTGGTGTATCAGAATGCCTTCAATGATGGGTCTTAGAAATCTTATCCTCGGTACTGCATACCTCAGCAAATGCGCTGTTGCATAAAGCATACTGATTGATGCAATAGTACGTTTTGATGTTTGTATAAAATACTTACTTTGTAGTTCAAGTAGCAAAAATTCTGCACAAGAAATGAAATGATAGAAATGAAATTTTTTTGCGTGTAGAATTTTTCCCGTGACAAAGCTTTTGATGATCATTCGGAAATATTGCGAGGATTAAATGCATTTTTATGGTAAATTGTTTTAAAATTAGAGTGAGCTTTGCTCATGTAAACTGTTTTTAACTTAAAAATTTCTGAAAGAATATTTTTGGGAGAAAGGTACTGTAAAAAGAATACATATTTTGTTACGTTTTAATAAATTTAAGCAATTTTTACCTGTACTTTTTGCTTGCAGTTCACCTTTTTATGATCAGGATCAGAAGACCCTAAACAACAAGTGTCCACTAGACGGATCCGAGGTATCAAATCCAAAACGCTGTGTCTCATTTTATTTAGAATTTAATAAAACACGTTTGAGGACCAATTCGCAAAAGATATCTTTGAGGAGCACGAGGATCTTTTGGGAGTTTTGAATATGATTCTTCGGCAGAATTCTTTAATCAGATATTTCAAATTTTGATAACAGCATTACGAAGTCCTGAAAATTTCGCATGAAAATCTGTTTGTAATTTTACATACTCCGACAGAACGTTATACATGAACGTCGCTGTTCAATAAAACATTGTGTGAGTCGTACGAAATGAGTATCTGTACTCTAAAACTCCCTAAAACAGAAATTTTATGCTGATTATCAGTCAGTATTTTAGTAGAACCTTATTCAAGTTAATGGAATGTATTTTCTTCGATTGTTTCGCAATTCCAACAACGAATTTCACAAATCGTCTGGGAAGAGCGATTTGGGCGCTTCACATCTTTTTGCTCATTGAAAAACTGCTCGTTTTTTCAGTAACACTCTTCTGACACGGATACATCTGAAAATTATTTAAATTACATGTTTTTTCCTCGTTCAAGTAAACGACATCTCACAAGAGCACATCCAATCAAGTCATTGAGACTGAGTGTCTCCAGTTCTGATGTTGCTGCTCATGTTGCACCCTCGCGTAAATTTTGAGAATCGCAACGATAATGACGTCTAATGCAAACACGTGTTTTTGATGTCCTTGCCTGAAACTTTTACTGTGCCTCAGACAACTTTGATCCTTATTGGATACAACCTGGCACTTTCTAAGCGGCTTCTGAAATTAGGCTTTGCGTAATGCCCCTCTAACCGAAGGAAACTCGAAAATTATTTAAACAATTTAAACAATTTAAACAATTTATTTACCACAGGTTATACAGAGATAAAATGTTTCTTAAGTCTAGTACAATGGTCAAATTTGAGTATAGCTACCTGTGGGCCCGAATAAGTTCAGTGACTTCTAGGGCATCCTACCATCAAGGTTAGTCTTAGGAGTACAATAATGTTTAACCTAATTCACTTAAACTAGAGACGCATTAGACTGATCAATGAGATAAGTAACTCGAAATTAGATACTTCATTTCACAATATAGATCATATGGACTAGATTTAACAGTATATTCGACAAACGATTCAAAAACAGACTGAAGATCGGCGAAATTAATCAAGGCGAATTACATTATTAGGACCAATTATGTAGGGGACAAGGTTTGACTCTGTGATCTTACACGACTAGTAATCTGATAGGAAGTGAGACTCAAGACTTTTTTTGAATACCTTATAAGAATTACTTTCACGGATCTCCGCAGGTATTGAGTTCCAAGTTTTAGTTCCAACGAAGAGGATACTGTGTTGTGACCGAGCCTTTGAGTAATAAGGAAGCATGAATTTACTTCTATTTCGGGTTAAATGGTCGTGATGACCAGTTTGCGTAGTTAATAGTTGTTTTAGGCTATTGTCGCCATCATTTGTTAATGTTTTGTAAATGAAATTGCAAATGGAGATTTTGTAGAGATCCGAGAGCTTAAGTATTCGTAAATTTTTGAATGAGTCATTTGTGTGAGCATTATATTCTAGATTCTTTACCGCTCTTATGGTTTTTTTTTGCAGGGTAAAAATTTTGTTGGTTTTATTTTTATCAGTTTCGTGCCATGCTTCTATTCCGTATTGCAAGTATGGTGAAATGAGCGTTCGGTAGAGCATTTGTAAGGCTGTTTCAGGCAGGAAATTCTTAACTTTATTTAGGATTCCGATAGATTTTGATAATTTAGAACTAATATGAGCGATGTGCTCTTTAAAGGTTAGATGTTTGTCTATTATGATGCCGAGGAATTTACTTGAGTTGGTTTCTTCGATTTCACTTCGCCAATTTGAATGCGTGGGAGAGATATATTTTTCTTGTATGAGAATGTAATATATTTTGTTTTATCGATATTAAGGCTTATTTTATTAGCTTTAAGCCACAATGAAACCTTATGAAGTTCATTATTTATACGCTCCGCCATCCTAGCGGGATTTTGGTCTGGAAGGACCGCAGAAAGGGTACTGTCATCGGCAAAAAGTATGAATTTGAAGAATGATGTAGATTTAATGATATCATTGATAAAAATTATAAATAAGAGAGGCCCAAGGACAGATCCTTGTGGAACCCCATGGCTAATTGTCTGTGGGTCTGATTTTGGGTCGTCAATGACAACGTATTGTTTCCGATTTGCTAAGTATGATCTAAACCAATCATGGGCAGCCCCTCGAATGCCATAACAATGTAGTTTCGAGAGTAATACGTTATGGTCCACACAATCGAATGCTTTTCGAAAGTCAAGAAATACGGAGAAAACAAGCTTTCCTTCATCTATATTAGAATAAAGGTATTGCAAATGATTTAATACAGCTTGTGTCGTAGATTTCTTAGAACGAAAACCGTATTGTTTGTCGTAGAGGAAAGATTTTTGTTCAAAATACGAAAACACTTTTTATACACAATTTTCTCGAATATTTTGCTAATAATTGGTAGTACAGAGATAGGTCTATAATTGTTAACGCAGTTTTTATCACCATTTTTAAAAATAGGGGTGACTCTCGCAATTTTGAAAGGGTTGGGGAAGATACCTTGAGAAAGGGATTGGTTGATAATATAAGATATGCACGGTGCTATTATATCAGCTATAGCCTTAAGAACTTTAGCCGAAAAATTTTTCAATCCACTTGATTTATTTTTCAAGTTATTTATGCACATAATTACATCGGAGGGATTAGTTGGCGTGAAAAAGAAAGAGTTAGGTTCACGGACATGGTCCATGTATTGCAAGTGGTCTCTGGGTTCACTGAAGACACTATCGGCTATATTTTTTCCTATGTTTACAAAAAAGTTGTTAAACACAGTTGCAATATCTTTTTTTCTCGTGTTATTTTACATTTTCGTGAACGACGGACTCAATTGTTTTCGTAGTATTATTATTCGGTTTATAGCATGAATTAAGCAGGCGCCAAGTTTTTTTAATATCAGTTTTGTATTCAGTAAATTTGCGCGTGAAGTAGTCTCGTTTTGAGGTTCGTATTTGATTTGTCACATGATTTCTGAATCTGTTATACGTTACTTTAGATATTCGCTCTTCGTATAGTAAGGCTAGGTACGCTTGACGTTTCTTTATATTGATCACGATATCTTCAGTAATCCAGGGCTTTTGTCTATTTTTCGGCGTAATTGTGCGGGTGATTATTGGACAGCACTGGTTATATGCGGTCGTTATAATTTCAGTTAAATTTAGTATTGCTTCATCAATGTTAATCGCATTATTGTCCCGTTCATAGACGTCTAATGATGGCATTAATTCTTCTAGAACAGTTCGCATTGTTCCCAAGTTGTATTCGTTTACACAACGAAATGAATAAGTATCAGCCTGTGGGCTGGTACAAGGATTATAGACATTTTTCTTGATGAGAAACACCGGGAAATAAGTCAGAAGTCTCAGATAAGTCAGAAATTATTATTCCGGTAAGAAAATCAGTCGGATCTAACATAAAAATATTATCGAGTAACGTAGCCGATTCAGAAGCAACACGTGTAGGTTTCGTGATGATTGGAAGGAAGGAGCTAGACTGAAAAACATTTATGAAGTTTGAGATTTGCTCACAGCTATCATATTGTAGAAGATCGTAGTTGAAATCCCCGCAGATTATTATGTCACTATATAGAGACTTGTTGAACTGAGATATAATGCTTTGAAGCTCGTTCAGGAAAGAGACGTTACAAGCTGTTGGGGGTCTATATACTGTCCCAAGCATAATCCGTTTACCATTTTTCGTTAGTTCTATAAATAAGGTCTCAATATGTTCACGATTCATAGTTGCACTTAAAATGACTTTCGAAGATATATGTTTAGATATGAACGTACTGATGCCACCACCACGTTTGTTACTACGGAGTGAATGATGGCTATAATAGTTTTGAATTTGAATCAGGTCTTTAGATGAGTCGTCTAGCCAACTTTCGGTGAAACTGAGAACATCAAAATTGCTGTTCAGCTCAGTGATAGTACAAGATATTTCATCTATTTTCGGATAAATGGATCTACAGTTCCAACATAATAGAGAAAAATCGTTGCAGGTCTTCCTCATCGATTCATTGAATTTTTTATTATTTAGGTATTTACAGTTTCCAGTTTCATTTAGGTTTGGGTGCAGTCTATTCAAATGATTGAGATCTGGATCAATATTGTCGAATATGTCAACTTGGTCAGTCATTAGCATTAAGAGACAGTAAGTAAAATGTAACGTAAAAATAAAAATGATAAAAACTACAGGATCAAGGTAAAAATAAGGACATTCCTACTTAGAATTAAACTAAAAAAAAAGAGAAACTAAAACACACAGATTATTAGTCTAAATTGTTTAAAACCTAGTATGATTTCATAAGGAGAGCGCAAATTCAGTCCATGAGCAGGAACATTAGGGATCATAAATGGCAAATAATGTAGTTACAAGGCTGTCGTACCAGTGGTTTCCGCATATAACACTTATAAGATGTAGCAAGGACGAAATGGATTTAAAAACGAAGTGACAGTGAAGTTATTTATGGAATTTAAAAAATCTTGACTATCTAAATTGTTTCTAGATTCAGAAACACATACACGAGTTAAGTCTGAGCAGCAAGTTCGGTATGAGCATTCGATAAAAAGGAGAAAGAAAGAAATTGAAAAACAATTTAGTAAGCAGCAAAACAATGCTGTAAGGTCGACGTGGATGCCTTGAAGAGGTGAAGGTAATTCAATCAAAAATCAAGAAGCAAACATGTGGACAGATATCAAAATAATATTAAACTCAATACGTCAGTCTAAAAAAATACTAATCACGAATAATTTCCTCTGAGGACTTGCCGACATGTTGCAGCAAAGAAATAATAGTGTCGAGTAACGACAGTTTTTATCGTTATTCAATTTTTTTCTCTATTTTATGTTGTTCTTTAAAAAATTCTCAGAGGTGCAAGGCCGATGACTTTAAGAGAAGTAAAAATTTGAGTTAGTACACCACCTGAATGAAACTTTCTGTGACGGCTCGGGAGTCTGTAGAAAATCAGCATGTTCCAGACGACACTGATCAAGTTGCATGTGCTCCAGAACCACGGTATAACGTGACCGTAACGTTGTCACACAGCACTATAGCCTGAGATAACACGCAGTTCTTAACGTAACTAAAGAATCTATCATCATGCTAATTCGTGCTGACAGAAGCCTTACTGCCGGCATAACTGCTCCTTTTTTACTGTGTATTTCCCTTTGAAAAGTTTTTGTTTTGCCTATACATAGATTCATCACAGCCACTAAACTAGGACACACACGTAAGCCATATGAAATCACAAGTGTGTAATATGGTTGTCACTTTATAAATTTATAAATTATTATTCTTACCACGCACCACATTATGGGTGTGAATATTGTGCTCAAACTATGAGAATGCTACTCTCATGAACGATGCATTCATGTGCAGGGGCGGTTGCTCTTCAAGACATACGTCAAAGGGAGGATGTGTAGTGGGTGTTTTCTGCCGACTGCACAGTTAGTGAAATGATCAGTTGAAGTCACGAAATTTTATAGTGCTGTAGACGATAAAGCCGGGTTGCTGGATATACTTATTTTCTCAGAGAAGTTTTGTTATGCTGGGGCTGGGTTTGCGAAAAATTAAAGTCGTTTTAGCGATGCAATTACAGCGTAAGTTCCCTGGAGTCGACGCAGCCCAGTCGACAGAGAAAAGCATAAGCTACCAGCTGTAATAATTGGTCTTAGACACCCGCAGGTGTGTCAGATGGGGGGATAGATCGCGAGCGGTGAGCTCAGTCGTAGTGGGTGATTTTGTGCCATTTCCGATGAATCGGAGAGGCAAAATTAAATAGGTCAGCTCCAGCCTATATTTCATAAAACGAGGCTGACAAGGCTTTGAAGTGTTTTAAGGGGCTTACAGTGATACTTTTTCTGTCAAGTGAGTGCACAAGAAATGGTTTTCTTAGAATTATTCCTGGTACGACGGAAAATAAAAAGCTAATGGAACACATTTCGGCCCACCATTAGACTCCACCATTAGATTAGAATATTCAGATTGAGAAATATTGTACTCACGCATTTTCTTGATGCATCTGCAGGGTTAGGGTCTTCATTCCCTGGAGCATACATGTTACGTAAGGTTGGGCCCCTTCTCACTTTTTTCCTTTTCATGTTGACCCTATATAATACGCTATCAAAAAAATGTCAGTTTTAAAAACTTGGCAAAGTTTAACAAACCAACGGGAAAAAACGCTCAAAATTAGGCACCATCACAGAAGCACGCCAGCCAAAGCCTCGGTTTGTCTAACGTTGACATAATAAATAGGCTCATAGGTATATATGGTGCCTCTAGAGACGTTCACACACCACATATCTTATTTTTGATCACTCAAACTCAAAATCGCAATTTTGCACGCGGAAGTTATGTGGAATTAGTTTCTTTTTATGTTTATTTTTTTTTAGAACAATCGCCATTGTTATGACCAGTTGTGTGACGTCCCTGCTTTGTGATAGTCTAAGATCAAGCATGGACATGCAGGAAGCTTTAACGAAAAGCCCTGAAACAATGTTTTCTACATCTCCAGGCCTGATCCTAGTCTTAACAACATAGAAATGACGTCATTCAACTGGTCATTACAATGGTGATGGTTTAAAAAGCATCGTAAGTGAGCCGTCGTATAATTTAAATTAGAACTTTAGACATTTTTTGCATTAGGGATAAAAAAATGCTGAGCTTAGATATGTCTATTCACAATAAACGCTTATTGGTAATTGCTTATTGCGTACTTTACGATTTGAACAGGGTGTTTCAGAATTCTTCGAACAAATTTTAACTTGAGGTCTCTGCAAGTTATTTAAGCATAACTTAAGAAATGAAGAGGTGTTCAGAAATGTCCACTTCAAAGTTGTTAATATTTGAAGAATTAAAGGACAAAATAATTCAATTTTTCATCCTCACATTCAGAGTCTCGAGTAGCAGGCCACTGAACTCGACAATGAAGATATAGGAGCACTCGTGGCGTTTTAGTTCACACTCAACAGTCGATCTACAGCGCAATTATGAACGGCAATGGACCGATTACGCGATGGTGAAATTGCAGAAGTGCTCTTAATTTACGGTATGGCGAACGGCACTTTAGAAGTGCTGTAAAAATGTACAGCGAAAGATGTTTCAACAGACATGTGCCTGAGCATTAACAATTTACGGCTATTCATAAGATGATGCGTGAAACCAGAACATTCTGCGTTGTAAAACCAGAATAATGGGGGACCTAGGATGGAGGACGACATATATCAATATTTTGGATCTTTTCCAGATAAGCCCCGCCACTGATGCAACACAGAAGTTCACCCACTTGTAACTTTCGAAATAATGCACCTATCGAATTCAAATTACTTTCAAACGAAAGATTAAAACATTCTTTCGTTTGAGAGTAACTCGAAGTCGATAGGTGCATTATTTCGAAAGTTATAAGGGGGTGAACTTATGTGGTGCATTAGATGAAGAACTACCGTGGTACGCAGAAGATATTTCATTTGCGATTTGCAGAGGATTGTGGTTCTACGTCGATGGTGCACCTGCCTACGCCATATTTGCTGTTAGGCAATTATTGGATGATCGGTGTCCAGACCGCTAGATATTTCCGTGCCAGACCAACCTCGTGGCCACCTAGGTTTCCTGACATGATATTCATAGAGTTCTACCTTTGGGGACACTTATAGAGTTTTGTGTATGAAACGCCAGTTCTGTCCGAAGAAAAATCGGTGGGATTATTTATTGATACCTGCGCAAAGATTGCTGTAACTCCTGGTGTCTTCGGACGGGTTCAACAATCATTCTGGCGGCGCCTCCACTCTTGCATCGCAGCAGATGGGTGGAATTTCGGACACCTATTGCGACTGCTGACATAACTTCAAACTCTGAATTCGTATAAAATAAACGTGAACCAAATTTCAGTTTTTTTCTCATATACGCTGTTACACGCTCTCACTAATAAGCCTTAGCAACTTTCAGACTAAACATTTTTGTGTACATGTCGTAAGTTATGCTTAGTTACAGTAACCTGCAGGGGCCTCAGGTTGTGCAGAAAATTCTGAAGGGGAATTGGAATGGAAATTCTGAAGGGGAATTGCAGGGGCCTCAGGTTGTGCAGAAAATTCTGAAGGGGAAGTGGATTGAAGGGGAAAATCGCGGTTGGAGCGATACATCGCTTGAAAGATCGACGCTATTAACTTAAGAAATTCCAGCGATATGGCCAGTTTTGAGTTTGTTTCAGTCTGTTAGCAGAGTTGTGCCAATCTTCTGTTGTAACCGACCAATTTTGACTACCTCGTGTTATATATATAGGATCAAGATTAGAACGAAAATGGTGTAAAGACACTTTACTTAATGTAAATAATGTAAATCTTACACTTCGGAGTTAATATGAGGTCCCTAATTGATAGAAATTATAAGAAAAAACGTGAATACACTAATGCATCGGTATAAATATTCTAATCTGATGGTCCGAGCTAGCTAAATTAAGCAAGGCTCGATCTAGTAATTAAGCTCAACTGGGCTTTAATTTTATTCTTCAGACGTGGGGCCCTTAATGCAAAATATATGCGTGCAATTGTAGTTGAAATAAAGCCACGGAGAAAGAGCTTTACCTATTTCGTGAACTATTATAGCACAAAGGGAAATATTTTTTGCGAAGCAAATTTATAGAAATGAATGGAGAAGAAGTGATTTAATACATTTATTTTCAATGTGTCGAGCCTTGGCTCATTCTCAACAAAAATTCTACAAATAAAATCAAGAATATGTCAGTGCATGCAGTCAAGATCACAGAATCACAGAATATAAGAACACAATACAATGAAAAATGCAATACAATTAAAAAAAATACGAAATACTATAAAAAAGGCTAAGCATGAGTTTTTCATTAAGACATACTTGCGCTAACATTTTCATGTTCCATAATGAACAGAAATAGTTAGATCAGTATCCGACATCATTTAAACCGGTTTTCTGTTGGCGCTTAATTGACGCCACTTTCGTCCTATTCAAATGAAAATTTGATGTCCATTCCTTCCTTCAATATTTCAATTCCAGAGAACCTAACATGAAATTAATTCGCTTTAGATCTAGAGAAAATAATCAATTAAATTATCTTGATATCAATGTTCACCGATCTGTTACTAAGTTCATAACCTCAGTCTACAGGAACCCAACATTCTCCGGGTTAGGTTTAAGTTACTTTAGCTTTTGTTGCAAGCAGTTTAAATTTAATAGCATTTTAACCCTTATAACTTGACCCTATAATATTTGTTCAAACTACACTGACATTCATAAAGAATTTACTTTTTTGCAGTCTTATTTTACAACAAATGGTTATCCGCATTCTGTTATTTTTCGTGCAATTAACAACTTCCTGAATGGTAAATTCAGTCCGAAATCTCGCGTTTGAGCTCTGAACCATAGTTACTGCATCTTACCATATTTTGGATATCAATTGGAAAAGTTGAGAAAAGACCTTTTACACTTATTGACTAAATTTTTCCCGGACATTTCCTTTCGTATTAATTATTTTAGTTAACAAACGCACTATTGGATCTCTTTTTAGTTTTAAAGGTGTGCTCACGACCGGCATGCGATCTTCCCTCGTCTATAATTTTAGTTGTGAGCGTTGCGCATTGCAATATGTGGGGTCCTCCCACCGAGCACATTACGTCAGGGTTGCTGAACATGCAGGTCGAGGTCATTGGGTTGCATGCCGTTTGCTTACTTCTCCTACTCATTCTATTTTAAGACAACAACGCAGTAATGGTACTTGTGAACAGATTATTAACATTAACAGATTTAAAATATTAGATACTTGTACCGCTAACTTAGATCTACTTATTTTTGAGCCATTATTTATTCATGAACTCAAACCTTCTCTCAACGAAATGCAGAGTGCATACCCTCTGAAAATTGTCAACCGGTAGATTAATTATTAAAATTATTTTATAGGATTCCGTATTTTTTGTATTGCATTGCAGTTTTTAATTGTATTGCATTCTTGCAGTCTGCGATTCTGTTGTCTTGACTGCACTGACATGTCCTTTATTTTATTTGCAGACTTTTTGTCGAGAATGAGCCGAGGCTCGAAACGTTTAAAGTAAATGTCTTTAAGTACTTCTTCTCCTTTTCCTAACATGGCATTTTTCAAAATCTCAATAACATACTTGCTTTTGGTTAAAAATGTAACAAAATTACTGATTTAATTTAGTGTTTATTTTGACAGAGCGTGCGCTCGGCTTCAATCTTATTTAAATTTAAGTAAGATTGCGTAGATTTGAAAAGTACGTGAAATCTTAAATAGCTTTGAAGTCGTTGGGATACTGCAGCATTTGCTGTCATATTGGTTGTTTATATTCTATTTTCAAAGTAAATCTCCGATGCAATAGCGTCTCAAATGTAAAATGCATAAATTTTTCCCAGAACGTGAGAGAGCACAGCTATTTTCACTCCAACCATAAGTAGGAAATCGATTCATAGCGTAATTAAGCTTGCATGAGTTCGGAATTAAGTCATTCGCTGGATGCAGTAATGTGATTTCAGAGAGAATACTTTCATTAGAGCTACATTATTTATCAAGTTTTTTCGCAGAACCCTTGACACAAAAGGGAATGCTTCTTGGAAACCCGCCAACCATTGCGTCTGAGTTCATTCCTCAACTCGCTAAAAAGAACACAATTTGGACTAATCAATCTGCAAGAATGCCTCAGAAATCTCGCCGCCTTCCGGAGGATCTGACGAGGGGCTCGTAAATGTCAAGAACTTCGCCAATGTTCCCAGCATTTTTTATTGATGACGGCATCATTTGTTTACAATAGCACACAATGAAGTCCTGAAATGACCAAAAAACCTACGAGGCAAATTTCAGGTTCGGTCCAATACTCAATTTTAGGCGCGCTCCAGCCCTCATTTTGTTTAGGGGCAACAGTAGTTGCTTTGTTCGGCCTCAATGTAGAAGCTCGGTCCCGCGAGATAGCCCTCGAATTTAGATAATCGATCAAGTTTCCTATGAACTTCCTCGGCATAATGGCTTCCCATGGAGTTCGTCGGTTGGACGTCGCTCTGACCAGAGCGAGAGAAGCAAAAAGTTTCATTCTCACCAAACAATGGGCGCGTTGGACGAGCGGAGGGTGAATGAAGGGGAACTTTACGCGACTGAAACAAACGAAAGCTACGGAACAGGACGAAAGCAAGTGCATAATATACAAATACACGATAGGGTTGAAGGCAGCCAACGTTAGGTAGAGAAATAAATTAAAACTGGAATTAGAACTGGAATTGAGTTTAGAAAGAAAGAAAACCAGATGCAAAAGAGGCCATTGAAGTGACCTCGAGTAAGTGCAGCTAATTTCTCACTAGTGAGGCCCTAATTTGATGTGAAACGAATCTAAATTGCCACAACGTCCCTGCGCTGTGCAGCTCCGACCGCAGCAACCACATGAAAAGGTCAGCCGCTGCACGCATTACTGCTGGTATGCGTGCTGCTGCAGTGGACGGTCTTGCCGTAGCTGAAGAGCTGCCCAAATTTTTGTATGGTAGGCTAGCGATTCGGTCAAAAAATATATCATGGTCCTCCATAAAGTTTGAGTTCCATATTATCGAGTTGTCTCTTTCAGTATGGCTTTTGATGCACTGTCATGTCGGTGACTGAACTTATACTGTGCATCTTTATTTATGGATATGACATTATCTTTTGACTTAATCCTAACTTTAAAACTTTAGTTCATGCGTGCTGTTATTAGTGGATGGATTTTTTTGCTTTTTACGGTAACTGTACCGAGTATCATTAAATTACGGACACAATGAGCCATTCAATTTAAAAGCACATTGAGTAAATGCTTCAGCAAGCACATTGGTTGATAGAAAACAAAAATACTGAAATCAACGTAAAAAAAATCGATAATTCTTTTTTAGATTCAATTTCATTTTCACGCAGCCACGAAACTTTTTGAGTTTTTTTTCGGTTGCGTCGCCTGTTTTAAGCTTCGGTTAGTGGTTTGATTTTTTAATTCGTATTTCTCTGAAATTACAGGTATTGCAAACCGTTCCTTGCAAATGTGATGAAAATAGTGATTCGAAAAGATGGCCAGAGGCACCAAGAGGTAGGAGTAGAAATTGATTTTCCTTTAGCGATTAAATTGGCATTCACCTCAAGTAGCATGGCGCTGTGTGCTGGTGTGTGCTGGCGTTAATTCTACATCTAAAATATAAATAAAAACATTCGTTTTAAAATATTGCTTTCGGAACATGCAGAAAAGTGAGCTCATCTTTTTGTCATATCCACCTCCAGATTTGAATTGAAAGTTCTTTTCATGCTTATAATACTGCATTACCGCGTACTAATTAATGTCTGTATGAGCTATTGACTTCACCAACCAAGGTGACGAAAAACTGTGACAATACTCCACCTTATTTGCAAGAAACATTTGTGTCATTTTATATACTTCCGATAAAACGTTGTGCATGAATATAATTTTCGAAGGGTAATTTACCCTTTATACTGTATACAAAATGCTTCTTTGCGTTTTTGTGAGCGAAAAAATGCATTATAACGGCCACCAACTTGTCATCGATGATCTTATTCCTCTAAGAGTTGATAACTCACGAAACTTTTATTTATTTTGGTTACAAACTTTTGTTCGGACTAGTCTCGATTTTTGGTCACTCTAGAGTTCAACTTCCGTTCAAAGCATTTATCGATAATCTTCAGCGTTGATTCGATACCAGTCAGCTAACGAACATTCTTCTTACTTCCCATGAGACTCTCCCTTTTAAAAGCTTAACTTGTTTTAAATATTGCTGGCCACAAATTTCGAAACGAGGCAATCACTACCCACTTTTCTACGAGTTTCAGAAACCAGTTTCATTTAAGCTCTGGATTCAACATATAATATTATAAGAACAAAGTCCGACCTACGGAATGCTCGGTAAGGATGTTATGAAGCTACTGAGATTTCACATGAACTGAATGCATATAATGGAACTTAGCATTACTTTCGGGAAAACTAACCTTTTTTATATAAGTTATTTCGTCATCATCCCTACTCAAAAACATGAACATAACTTTGCGTGCCATCTACATTTGACAAAATACTAAATAGATGTAAAGTCAGAGGAAAAAAAGAACCACGCACCACGTTGGCTAGTCGTGTTGTAGCCGAGACAGATGCAGTAGCGCATGCCGTTTTCCTGGCATAGAGTGGAAGGTTTGACTTCGGTGTCGTGGCACACGAAATTTCTTGAAAGGAATCCCTCCAGGAACGACCTGCGCAGGCGGCAGCGTAAGGCTTCTGCACGGCTGAGCATCATTGGAGTGCTGTTCATATTTCACGAGACTGCCAAATGAAGAGGAAAGCCTCTTCTCAGCTCTGTACATAGATCAAAAGCGCCCTTTGGGCACTGGAAATAATTACTTGCTCTACTCCATTAAATATGCACGAAATGCATAAAGGCTTCCAGGCTAGGCTTATAAACTGCTTCGTGCATAAAATACCTAACTATAAACATCTCCTCAAGTCAAGTGTATGCCTCCCGAAGATTTTTTCTTCTCTATGCGGCTCTGGCAAAGTGAACGATACTTCATCTTTTGCGGACAAAAGCAGTGCGTTCTCCGCTTTCGGTGAACCAAGCCACATCAAAGAATCTGGCAGAGCAGGTAATGAAAATCAAACTTAACAAATATTAAAAACCCAACTTATTTATGCTCGCTATTCAAAATTGGGTTTCATTAATTAAACCGAAGAAAAACTTCTGCTATATCATCAAACAAGTTGGAGAAGCAGCCCCTCCTACGAGCGGCTGGGAGATGTTGGACGAGGTATTGATTGCGTCGAATGAATGTTTCCAGCAGGCATCCATCAATCGCTTTGCCACCGAATTTCGGGGAAAAAATTAAATGTATGCTGCAAGAATTACTAATTCAAAGCGATAGAAGACGCTGGCATCTAGAAATACTTGTCTACACTAGATCAAAATTGCGTAATAATGTAGTTTTGCAAGATTTTTCTTGTTCTATGCATACACTACTTCATAATTCTTGAGTTAAAATCACCGGCTGCACTTACACGGCAAATGAAAATTGAGTTTTAAAGTGCAAACATAAATTGGAGTGAAACGGGTTATGAAAATACGAAATTAGTTCTTAATAAGGAAAAAATAAAAAGAGTAAAATGGGTTCTGAATTGCCCATGAGTTATTTTGCAAGCTCAACGACTGGTTTTAATTAAGCCATGACAATCCATGGAAAGGACAGGCTGCAACTCAATTATAGAATTTACCTCGAGCTGCTAGCTTCATGCTCTAAAGGGTCGGGAGAAATAAATTCCTATTGCTGTAGAGGAGTCAGTTTTTTTCAAGTAAGACTTGAATGGTAGAATGAGTCAAACCTCGTCATTTATTTTTATTAATTTTTCGTAAAGAACCACAAGATAAACAAGAATAGGGCAGAAAGGCAGAGCCACGTGAAAATCCAACAGAAGTACAGACGAATTTAAAGTATGACACAAACTGAATGATAAGACAGGCAGAAGCAAGTAAAAATACTAATGAACGCAACGGAGAAATGTGGCGCAACTAGCAAGATAAAGATAAGAAATGAATATCATGACAAGATATACTAAGCCAAATGAGAATTTCTCTGCAAAATATCCTGGGTAATACATAAATAAAATATGAAGAAACAAACGTAGCGAAAATATGTAAATGAACGGCGAGAGAAAATGGCCAAATGGATTGAATGGGATAACGGTATGAGGCGGACGAACATTTATTCGAAAACAACCTAGTTAAATAATCTAGATTAAATGCAACTTAGATTAAAGGCAAGATAAAAATCGTCAAATGAATATATTGGCGTAACGATAAGAGCCAGACGAACATTCATAATAAGCTAGATTAAATACAACTTAGATAAAAGGCAAGAATAAAATCGTCAAATAAATGTAGTGGCATAACGATTAGCGCCAGACGAAGATTCAATTCAAAACAAACTAGTTAAATAAAAGCAAAATTGCGATCCAGACCCAGCCAGATCGCGCGCGAGTTGCACAAGAGTAACCGCTGCCAAACCCGGCAACAAGTTCCGCATGAGGCTGCAGCGCGCTGGCGGGATACTGGCGAGCAAGTCCTTCATAAAGAGGCTTAACTGAGGCACTTGAGACCCTCACTGTCAGCCCTCGCAGCCAGAGGCACTCAGTGCCAGTTTACTAACTGGGCTCTGACGCAGCCCAGGCGCGCCAACTGGTCCGAGTTCGGCTCAAGTGGACCGCTCGTCCTGTTCCACTCACTCATAGCGAGAGAAAAGCAACTGTTAGACTGTAATAACAAGCATTTGATCTCACTCATAGCGAGGAAAAAGCAACTATCAGACAGCGATAACAAGCATCTGATCTCACTCATATTGAGGGAAAAGCAACTGTCAGACTGCGATAACAAGCGTCTAATCCCCCATGTAATAATATAGGTTCACAGTTTGTTGCTTGCTAGATCTTTCTGTCCTTAGTCGCGTCTCTGCAAAGTAGATACGCGAACGAAACTTAATGACTACATATTTTTATTTAAAATTTTGGTTTATCTTCTATATAAAAATACAAAGTTGCTGCTTGCTTGGTTGGTTGGTCCGTCTTTCAGTCACGATCTCAAGAATTTACTTTAAGAGCGGATCTGTTATACTAGTGTACACGGCCCGTCAAAAATGGACCGTGTTCAATACCTTCCTTGAAAATTTTTTCGTTCGAACGGAGTTTCCATGCTTAAACTTGTTTAAAATGTAACTTATTTTTCTTGTGACAGTGATGTACACTTACAATACAGTATTTTGAGCCGCAATAAAAGTAGTTATAGCCATTCGTGCTTTAGCCTTGGCACCAAAATTAAGCATTACTGAAAGCAACTGCGAGCTTGTGTATGTACATATATTGTACTATGCTATACCTCGTCGAACTCGGTATCCACGATACGGACTCGAGTATATAAGGCTCTGGATCTCTCTCTTTATTTTAAAAGTGACTTATTATTGTGCATTTGTACAGCGAAAATGAGTTTATTAATTTACAATTGAACTGAGCCCAAGACCGCCAACACAAATTTCTTCTATCCATTCTTAGGAGCGTGACACGAAACATATAAACATATTACATAACATATAAACGAAACATATAAACACGCGACGGTCATTCTTAGAAATTGATGAGTTTCATCAGTGCACTACATCGTACAAGAATATTTTAATCACGGGTACTCCCAGATACGTTAATTGCACAATGGCAGCTTTTCTAGCGATTAAAGTGTATTTTATTTTTAACAAGCCTGATTACATGAAATATGTGCTTTATCGAACATGATCGAATTCCGTCATTTTTGAAGGTCCGTGTGCAATATGTAGTGTATGCATAATTAAAATATGTATTTGATCAAAAAAATATTTTTTTCCTTTTTTCATTAGTGCCTAAGCCATCATACTTCATTTTAGGTACGGTAATAAATGTTTTTTAATGGTATCTTATGTACTCAGGTATCTAATCAACACCATTGCTATGGTATCCACGAATTTCTATCACTAACGCAGTCACGCTCCAGCACCGGACGAATAAAGTATAGCTCCACTCAAATATAATGTTATCATTTTGAGCGTCAATAATGTTGTCATTTTTGACGGCACGAAAACTATAAGATACTTTTATCGATAAAAAATTCCTTCGAAAGAAAACTAGCACACAAACGGATGAATCAAAACCGAAAGACTCGCATTTTAAAACAGTTCTACGGTAGAAGTATAGCTCCAGTTTAACAAAACACCTGCATTTTTAACGGTGCTGTTAGTCTACACCTTTTTCACTTCAATTTAATCCAAGTAAAGTTCAATTTTATCCAAGTCATGTTCAAATTAATCCGAGTCAAGTTCAAATTAATCCGAGTCAAGTTCAAATTAATCCGAGTCAAGTTCAAATTAATCCAAGTCAAGTTCAATTTAATCCAAGTCAAGTTCAAATTAATCCAAGTCAAGTTCAAATTAATCCAAGTCAAGTTCAAATTAATCCAAGTCAAGTTCAATTTAATCCGAGTCCAGTTCAAATTCATCCGAGTCAAGTTCAAATTAATCCGAGTCAAGTTCAAATTAATCCAAGTCAAGTTCAAATTAATCCAAGTCAAGTTCAAATTAATCCAAGTCAAGTTCAAATTAATCCAAGTCAAGTTCAAATTAATCCAAGTCAAGTTCAAATTAATCCAAGTCAAGTTTAAATTAATCCAAGTCCAGTTCAATTTAATCCAAGTCAAGTTCAAATTAATCCAAGTCAAGTTCAAATTAATCCAAGTCAAGTTCAAATTAATCCAAGTCAAGTTCAATTTAATCCAAGTCAAGTTCAAATTAATCCAAGTCAAGTTCAATTTAATCCGAGTCAAGTTCAAATTAATCCGAGTCAAGTTCAAATTAATCCAAGTCAAGTTCAATTTAATCCGAGTCAAGTTCAAATTAATCCAAGTCAAGTTCAATTTAATCCAAGTCAAGTTCAAATTAATCCAAGTCTAGTTCAAATTAATCCAAGTCCAGTTCAAATTAATCCGAGTCAAGTTTAAATTAATCCAACTCTCAATTGAGTTAAAAAATGACGTAATAATTTTTTAATATGAGTTTTTTGTGTTAAATATGTATCTATTGAATGTGATGAGCAAAATTGGTTTCGAGGATTTATTTACACTCATAGATATTTATATAGATGAAATTCCACTTTATCACATATATGAAATCAAATAAATGCAATTATAAAAATATTTTCATTGGATGATATGTAGATTCAATTTTAAAAGAAATATACATCTGCGATTTACTGAGTACTAATGTACGATTTTACTTAATTACACTTTATACTAGTACATTTCTACCCAGATACATTCCTGCATTAGCAATATAAATGTTGCCATCCATTCTAATTCTGTGTTAGTCAATGTGAAGAAATGTTGGATCCACTTTCAATACACAATTATAATAATAATACAAGAAACAATGTTTCTAATACACCTCTGATTTTATTTGTGTGTGCTTACAATTCAATATATATATTACTTTCAAGACTTCAATAACTTTTTTAATAATCATTTTATGAATATTTAAGTCTTGAAAGTATTATATATTGAATTGTGAACACACACAAATAAAATCAGTATTAAGTTAGAAGCATTGTTTCTTGTATTATTATTGTGTATTTTTAGTGGATCCTATGTTTCTTCACAGTAACTAATACGAAATTAGAATGGATGGTAACATTTATATTGCCAATGCAAGAATGTATCTGGGTAGAAATGTGCAAGTATAAATTGTAATCAAACGGAATCATACATTAGTACTCAGTGAACTGCATTTGTATATTTCTTTTAAAGGTTAAATTTCATTTCGTTTAATGATAACTTTTTCTATTTGCATGTATATGATTTCAAAGATGTGATAAAGTGGATTTTCACGTATAAATAGATCCTCGAATTCAGTCTTGCTTATAACATCCAATAGTTATATATTTAGCACAAAAAACTCAAATTAACAAATTGTTACGTCATTTTATAACTCATCTGAGGGTTGGATTAATTTGAACTTGACTCGGATTAATTTGAACTTGACTCGGATTAATTTGAACTTGACTCGGATTAATTTGAACTTGACTCGGATTAATTTGAACTTGACTTGGATTAAATTGAACTTAACTTGGATTAATTTGAACTTGACTCGGATTAATTTGAACTTGACTTGGATTAAATTGAACTTAACTTGGATTAATTTGAACTTGATTCAGATTAATTTGAACTTGACTCGGATTAATTTGAACTTGACTTGGATTAAATTGAACTTAACTTGGATTAATTTGAACTTGATTCAGATTAATTTGAACTTGACTCGGATTAATTTCAACTTGACTTGGATTATATTGAACTTGACTTGGATTAAATTGAACTTGACTTAGATTAATTTGAAGTGAAAAAGGTGTAGTAAGAAATAATGACTGCCTATATCCAATTATTTCTTTTTGACCTTAGCCAGATATTCTTTTACTAAGTTAAGAGCTGAACGGTGATTTATTGATTTATTTTAGAGTTAAATACAGTTTTACCTATTTACGCTCTGAAGTTTGAAGTTTTACGCACCCATTCCTGTGTGTCACGCTTTCTTAACCTGCATGGCAGCGGTCATTTTTCTATTCATGCTCTAACAGGGTAAAATTTTTTCACGTTGTTTAGCAAATCTGTATCAGACATATCATACTGCAATATAATTAAACAACATACGTTACACCGGATATTTTCCTTGATTGTTACTCTCAGTCTCAAATGAATTGTTCAGCTTCCTGGTAGCTGTCGACAACAAGTCAATGTCGCCAAGTGAGTAGAAAACTAGCTAGGATACTATATAGGATGAGTTGATTTAGCTGAGGAAATTTTGAGAAAGGTTCCGTTAGGACAGGCTAAACTAGAAAATGTTAGGATAGGTTACCTTTAGAGGATCTTTTCCAGATAAGCCCTGCCACTAATGCAACACATAAGTTCACCCACTCGTAACTTTCGAAATAATGCACCTATCGATTTCAAATTACTCTCAAACGAAAGAATGTTTTAATATTTTTTTGAGAGTAACTTGAAGTTGATAGATGCATTATTTCGAAAGTTACAAGTAGGTGAACTTATGCGTTGCGTTAGTGGCGGGGCTTATCTGGAAAAGATCCCCTTTAGGTAGGTTAGGATAATACAAGTCGGAATAGGCTAGGATCAGTTGAGACAGAGTAGGTTAAAGAAAAACAGTGAATTTTTAACTTCTCTATGATTAGTGAACTTTAAGAAAGAACAGGTTAGCTTAGAATTGGCTGGCATCGCTAAGATTTTTTCAATTTATAAAAAGATTCGTAGAATTTTCATCGGTCTGTCATAGATTAGATGAAAAAAATGGAATAGGTAACGTTGTCATAAGATTAGTTTGGAAATGTTATCTTTTTGAAGTTTTGAATGGCCGGGAATTTTTACGGGTCTAAGGTTGGGCTCGCTGTACAGTGTACACTGAAAAATATTCGAAAAAATGGCTGTAGAACTCCCTTGGGTATCTGTTGTGAAACTCCCTGTAGAACTCCCAGCTCAGGCATCACACAGAGCATTGGTAGTAAGAGTACCGGCATAGGTAACACAGGTACCTTTGTACCTGTGATATCAGCACAGGTACCAGCTTAGTATCGGTACTGGCAACAGTTCAGGAGTTACCTCGGGTACCGACACAGGTACTGGCTAAAGCATTGGCACAAGTACCAGCTCAGGCATCAGTACAGGTACTGGCTGCAGTATCAGTACAGGCACTGACTGCAGTATCAGTACAGGTATTGACTGCAGTATCAGTACAGGCACTGACTGCAGTATCAGTGCAGGTACTGACTGCAGTATCAGTACAGGCACCAGCAACAGCGGATGAGCGCACCCTCACGAGGGGGCGGAGCGTTGCCCTGCGATGGCCTAGTTGTGTCACGCCATTGTGCCGCGAGACCAGCCCGCTGCCCGCAAAATAATAATTCTCCTTAGATCTTGTAAATCTGACGTGCCTTGCTTAATGAGTTCACATTGGAGGGTTCATGGAGGTACCTTTTCGGGGCTTTGCGTGTCGGGGCCGCTCCGTAATGAGGTATGTCTTGACCACCGGGGCTCCTCGGGGGCTTAGGTAGATCAAACGTCTTCGCTGTGTGGGCTCACGCAGTCTACTGCTGCACGCTGTCTACTGCTGCACGTTGTCTACTACAGCACGCTGTCTACTGCTGCACGCTGTCTACTGCTGCACGCTGTCTACTGCTGCACGGTGTTTACTCCTGCGCGCTGTCTACTGCTGAACGCTGTCTACTGTTGAATGCTGTTTACTGCTGCACGCTGTCTCACTGCTGTACGCTGTCTACTGCTGAACGCTGTCTACTGTTGAACGCTGTTTACTGCTGCACGCTGTCTCACTGCTGCACGCTGTCTACTGCTGTACGCTGTCCCCTGCTGCACGCTGTCTACTGCTGAACGCTGTCTACTGCTGCACGCTGTTTACTGCTGCACGCTGTCTACTGCTGCACGTTGTCTACTACAGCACGCTGTCTCACTGCTGCACGCTGTCTACTGCTGTACGCTGTCCCCTGCTGCACGCTGTCTACTGCTGAACGCTGTCTACTGCTGCACGCTGTCTAATACTGCACGCTGTCTACTGCTGCACGCTGTCCCCTGCTGCACGCTGTCTACTGCTGAACGCTGTCTACTGCTGCACGCTGTCTACTGATGCACGCAGTCTACCGCTGCAAGCTGTCCCCTGCTGCACGCTGTCTACTGCTGAACGCTGTCTACTGCTGCACGCTGTCTACTGCTGCACGCTGTCCCCTGCTGCACGCTGTCTACTGTTGCACGCAGTCTACTACTGCTCGCTGTCTACTGCTGAACGCTATCTACTGCTGCACGCTGTTTACTGCTGCACTCAGTCCTCTGTAGCACGCTGTCTATAATGCTGCATGCTGTCTACCGCTGCACCCTGTCTACCGCTGCACGCTGTCTACTGCTGCACGCTGTTTACTGCTGCACGCTGTTTACTGCTGCACGCTGTCTACTGCTGCACGCTGTCTACTGCTGCACGCTATCTACTGCTGAACGCTGTCTACTGTTGCACGCTGTCTACTGTTGCACGCAGTTTACTGCTGCTCGCTGTCTACTGCTAAACGCTATCTACTGCTGCACGTTGTTTACTGCTGCACTCAGTCCTCTGTAGCACGCTGTCTAATGCTGCATGCTGCATCTACCGCTGCACGCTGTCTACCGCTGCACTCTGTCTACCGCTGCACGCTGTCTACTGCAGCAAGCTATCTACTACTGAACGCAGTCTACTGCTAAATTTTAGAGTAGAAACTGTGCGGTCGTCGGAGAACGCTGTCACTGCTACGTTATCTGGCGAAATAAATCATCTACTCGGCACGAACTTAAGCGAAGTGTTTGATTTGAGTGACGACAAGTAGATAAGATACAATACCTACTATGTTAGAATATGTACATTACCTACTACTGCATATTAGATAGGGTTCATCACCTACTATGTTGAGTAGGATTCGATGCCTAGTGTACAATGTCATATATCCAATGCGGACTTTGAACTGTTCAGTCCTTTCCTGTAGCCTCTAAAAGCTGAGAAAATACTGGAAAGTTTCATCTTGTTCTCGTTTATCAATTATTGCTCGCGGTCAAGTGCGAATAATGTGTTCTGTAGTTGTATTCATTTATGCGTGCTTAAATAAAAACATAAGTGTTTAAATACCTTGGAAGTGTGCTATATCTAAACATTCATCGCACGCCTGAAATTCTGCGAGAATTGTTAGTTAAAACAAATTTTGCTAAGAAAAAGCATTTATGCGATTAAGAACTATTATGCGAGGCAAAGATTTCATCTAACTCAAATTTCTTCATGAAACTTATTAGAAATTACTGTCGATAAACTACTATTTTTTAATTGAGAAATATTGTGTTTAAAAAACTTTCTTCTTCATCAGTTGAGAAAGCACGCAACAAATCATTTTGAAAAGGAAAGTTGAACAACGTGTTGCACAAAACTGAAAAAATTCTTCAACAAAGTATTATGTGATCCACGCTTCCGTATCTGTTTACAACACGAGGAGTGATTGAATTCGGTTATGATTGTGAGATTCTCTAACGTAAAGAATCAGTTTAGGCTGTAAAGCGTTATAGTGAGATGACTAGATGCAGAACCTAAAGTGTTTAATTCTCTTTAGATGAAGAGACAAATCTGCAAATTGGCCAAGTGTGTGGCGTAGAATGATTTTGAACAAGAGTGAGCTCATAATGCGATGTTCTGATAGGCTTCATTAAGGCTTCGTGTTGTTATACGAACGTCAAAAGATGAGTACGTAACAAAATTCCTATAATTACGGAGCAGGGAAGGTCTCATCACGGTAAAAAGATTATAATTCAGAGTAGAAAAATGAGCAATTCATAAGCTATTTGATTGTGAGCACAAGCTAAAAGTACGTCAACTAATTTCAAAACTGATTCGATTAGCAGCATTTAAAAAATATTCAGCATGTTCATTTACCTCATGAATGTAAATTACGTTATGATTTACTTCAATGAAAAGAAGAGCAGTTACGTTGAGAAAACAATAAAAACCATGCTTCTTGGAATAATTAATTCCAAATGGAATTTTCGGGCACATTCATCGTATCTCATTCAGTAAATTCCCTTCTTTCTGTCCAGAAAACTCCATACTTCCCCTCAGATGGGCAAATTACAAGTGTATTATCATGACCATTTTATCTCCTACGCTAATTATATTTTACGCTTCTTTTGCACTCACTACAAAAATTGCCGATGAATACAATGGAAATTAGGTCGGACTTTAACAAGGTTTCAGCGATATCAATAACTTTTTGTGACGCAGGGCAGGAGGCGGTGAATGGATCAAAGCACCAAGCGGCGCAACAATACAGCTTCATCAGACGGCTCGCCTCTGCGATGGGGTCTGTAGCGCAGGGTCACCAGCGGTGCCTGTCGCTCCACCAAATTTTCACACACAATAAGTATTGATTCTCGCCTGAGGGGAGATCAGGGTTCATTGTATGTATCGAAAATAATTAAGTTCGCTTATAGTAATTTCACACGTTTTTGTAAGTTTATATGCGTTTGAACAGTTCTTTTAAGTACTTGACTTTTAGGTTCGAAGCGACTACTCAACACGCTTGAGTACCGTCAAAATAAAGTATCATATACTAAAACACATGCATTCGTAATAACATTTGCGTGCTAGCAAAAATGAAACGCTATTTTAATTGAGCGCATGTGTATAAATATTATTACTTAGCGGCGGGAGTGTCGTTGTTAAAATAATATATTATCCTCCGATTTTGAATAAACTGTGTGAAGTACTATTGAAATTACAATTGTTTTATTCATCTTGTGTACCAATTAAGAAAAAGGGCAAACAAAAATTGGTTGGTGAAACATTTAATTCTTACGGCTCGTGATTTTTTCTTAATGGCGAGATGAACAAACTTTTAGTTAATTTACCAGGATACCAACAAAGTTTTTTGCAAGGCCAAGGACTCTTTTGATGCGGTTGCCAAGCTCACAATCAATGAATACAACAGTCATTTATAGAAAGGAAGGGAGAGAATTTTTCCTTGGTAATATATACAAACTGTTGTACGTGGTTCTCAGGAGAAGGTAAGTCTGGCTGAGACAGTTCTACGCCTGAACTCCAGCTCCATGAGAGCGGTCAACATCTGCAGGGCAGCTGAGATATGAGACAAAAACTGGCATTGTGAAAATACACACAAAGAAATTGATGGATCGAAATTGAAACAAAGAACACCTGATCAATAAAAATCAATATTGGGACAAAAAAGAATTTATCTGACGCGATTATTGTATGAAATGAGAGAGGCACTGCTGTGTTGAGACAGGCACCGCGGCGTAGTTGTTTGTCAGTTAAGTATGAACAGTTTGAAAAGCAACAGTTTTTTCAGTTGCAACATTGCACTCGGATAAAAAATCAAGCTAATTGACGCTAAACAGATGTTACGTAGGGCGTGATGAGGTACTTATAAGGTACAGAGGGTGAAGGAGTAAGAATGCCCACGATGTGCGTGGATGGCCGGAGATTTGCACAGAAAGTGCATAAGATGCTTAAAGAGCGCCGGATATCTTCGTACGAATATCGTTTGACCGTCTATTCGAAATACAAGATGTCACAATAGTTGTTTTTACCTGCGATTCACTTTGCTATCTCACACGAGTCAGGTCGTGCCCATGACTCGAAGGAGCAATTTAAGGGCACCCTGCTTCGTAAATTTTTGATGAAAACATCATAAATTGAAAATAAAATTAAACATCATATTGATTAAAGTAAACATCATAAAATTGTGTGTTTAAAATTGTAAGAATGTACATATAATTAGAAATTGGCTTCACTTTTAGCTCAATTAAATAATATCATGCAAACCAGCGGTGGGATAGATTGTACTCCTAATTTTACGTCGGCATGATTAAAGTGAAGCACAGCAGCGCGCTACAATCGACAGTGCTGCCGTTGTCTGCCCCTCACTCCCACACAACGCCCGTTTGTTGCGACCCTGCTTCTGCTTCTTCAGCTACTTAATTTGTGCCCTCAGTCTGAGCATTATGGGACCGCATTAACCTCATGTTAAGAATAGCTAAAGTCAAAAAAGTTATATCTAAAGTATTTCCTGAGCTTCGTAAATTTCACTGCTCTCCTCAAAAACCGCAAGCAGTACCCAAAATATTTTTCAAGAACCTCGGAAGACAGTTGCGAAAAAAATACGATCGCAGACAACAGTCGGGATTTATTTACTAGAATTTGGCCACAGTTATTTCTTTACTCACAATGCTATTTCATTAAGAGTGCATGGATGCGCTCACCATAAAAAAGTTGTCCGTCAAAGGCTGATTGTTTTCACACGCTCTACAGTCGCGAGGTGATTTGTGTGGGCGCTATCCCAGCACCGCGTATCCTGTTTACGGTGTGTTGTCCGGGCTTGGCCGGGAAGCCTGAAAGACTCCGACGTTGGCCTCCCAATGTGTAGTTCCTCCCAATATGTTTAGTCAAACCTCTGTAGTTTGCTGAGAGGCTTAGGTATTTCAGTTAATGATGCTTTTCTAGGAAACTCATCCGTGAAGAAATGCTATAAATACTTTTCTTAAGAGACCAATGCATCGGTGTGCACCAGTGAATAATAATTTTTGCCTGTCCATTGATGAGTGTGGCATAGTATTTATATCACTATAATCACCTACAGCACTCATGCTTATGACGCGGAAAACATTCTAGTGAGTGGTTCTTGTGGTAATGAAGTTCTGGCAGTCGTCTAAGGGTAGGACTTGGTTTTGCTAGAAAGATACAACGAGAACGACTGAAGCATAAAATTATTTTACCTGACCTCCCAGTTTCATCTAAATTAACCAGTATGCCCGGGAGGCCAAAAATGACATTCTGTAGACGTCGGAGCTATAACTTATTCATGTAGTCATTTTATAAGCTGTTAGAATACTCATTTTTCTTCTTCTGTTTTCTGTATTTTTGTTTCATGTAAACTTTTCGATACTTTTAAATCAATATAAAAGTATTACAAATAAAAAATAAATTTTTAGTTTTTGTGTAGCAGCTGTAGAGTTCAAGTTGGAATGTATCGACTCTACAGAGCTTGGCTGCGGGCAGAGAGACCAATGAAGTGAGTAATTAATCATATAATCAGGAAAACGAGCAACCGATAACTAGGTATTCAAGAATAGGGGAATTAATTTCAGAATTTCACATTGATAATTGTACACTACTGTGAAGCTTTTTTAAAAAGCATTAAAAATTAAGCATAAAATGGAACATTTGATTTTTATTTTTGTCACATCTATCAGTATACGTGTAATGGAATGTTGCACTAAAAGAACTCAGGCTTAGCTCGCACATTTGTTCAAAAAGAACCCAGTTAATAGGATTCCACTGAATTTCTTCTAAACGCGTAGCTTAGTGATTGAGTGGAGCAGAAGCTAAGTAACTGACCGTAAAAACGCTGTTGCAGTCTTTGCATCGTTCATGCTGGCTGGGGATTAATGAAAACCTGCAGAATGATCGCAGAGAGTTCTTACAATGTATCCCTCCAAATCAGAACTTTCTAACTGGAAACCTGACGAAGGATTCAAAGTCATTTATAAATTAACTGTACTGACATTACCAATTCCCCACTGCCGGGATTACATCCATTAGACTTAACGCGCATTAACTGCTAAATTGAGTGCATTTTTGATGAAACTCCTCATCTGTCGATCAAATATTAACGCAAATCTGCCCAGTCTCGAGCATTGTGGACAGTGGACAGTTATGGACTTTGTCGTCACGCACCTGCGAGAAGTTTTGAGTTTGTTTCTTTAAAGCTTGCCGAAAGCTTCATGAATTCCTTATCCCGAGCGCTCACCAGATTCCCAACGACGCGACTTTCTTGAGCTTAGCAGCTACGACCGAGAGCAACGTGAGCATTTTGAGCTCTGCGCAGGAGGTGGAATATGGCGGACAGCGCCACGCCAGCCCTGCGCATGCGCGTTGATGTTTGTCGTTCACTGCATCGGATGAGGAGCTTTGAGATGGAATTGAAAACGAGAGAAGCAGTCTGTAAGAGAGATGGAGTCTGTTGGTCCCATAGTTGCGAAGTCTGAGGGGAACAGATGCAGTCTCTTGATCCCATAATAATGAAGTATGAGACGATGAAATGCATTCTGTTGGTCCCATTAATAATGAAGTCTGAGATAAAGAGGTAGAGTCTGTAGGTCCCATAATAATTTATGAATGTACTTGAAAAGAGATGACGTTTCATTTATCATAACATTGCCTAGATCCTCAGTCCTGCGAGGAATAGATGATGTTGTTTTAGTATTCTTTTTCACACTATTCAGTCATCAAATTATTACAAATTAACTTTTCACCAAATTAGTTAATTACTTTGTACTTCATGTTCAACTATCATGATTTCATTTGAATTATATAACGAAAAAGTTTGCAGTATGATTTTCAATTGTTATTTGAGTAACGGTTTTATTATTATTCTAAGCATCATTTGAGTTATGGCTTTATCTCCCTAAAATTAAACTGAGCTCTTCGATGTTAGCATAAATTGTCGAAACGCGCCCCGAAAAATTCAATGAGGTTTGACGCCTCAGTATTTGTGAGAAATATAACTTTAAAACTATTTCAATTTTCAATTTCTGACGGTACGCCGTCTACCATGAATTTACTTTGTATTTTAAATTTACAGAAATCACGAGATTCAATTGTCTCAGCAATAATCAGAAAAATTATAAACTAATCAGGAAAATTGGTAGAGAAACGCGCTTCAGAAATCAACAAACTGATCAATAATCTCATTAAATCAATATTCAATGTAATAATCTTAATCTGCAAAAGTTAATACCGTAACTTGAGTTAAAATTAAACGCAACAGTTGAATGAAACGAACTTGGCACAGAAGTGGGGGAGACAGAACACTTCTATCTTTCGCGACAGTGGCGGCAGGAGGAAGTCATTTGGGACATCTGCACTGATTTAGAGACGAGCAATGATGCCTGAGAAACGTGTTGCGCAAAAAATCTTGCTCTTCTACGTTACAATGCTGGTTTTTCATCACCCACACAGAAAATGTGAGGATAATAGGAACAGTTCAGAGGAGGGTTGAGGGATTTCCCGGGAGTGCATCGCGCTGATCATCTGCGTCTTCATCTCAATCATCTCGCGTGGCCATGGTGACGTCACTGCCGTCCATGCGCCTCCTACTCAAGATGAGGGCTCGGGGTTCTTTCGCAAACTTAAAGTAGGAAGTCGCTCTTGGAGGATCTCATTGGTGAGAAGAACACTCTAATCTTCTATTGCTGCTATAATGCCGATAAAATGTGTATAAATTTCCACTGGTTGGGAAGAACACTCAGAACTCAAGTACTAGGGAAACCACAGTGCACGTTGAAAATGTGAAAACGTAACGGAATGAACACAATAATGATACTTGTGACGCGAATATTGTTTGTTATTATTGGGCCAGTACCAAGTACACACATCACAGCGGGCCACAGTTGTGACGTGTGATTTCATTCGCTATATTCATCAGTGCAACTAATTAACTATCGTTAGTGAGGGCCACAATTGAAGTGGACGGATTGATTAATGATGTTAAATGATTAATAGTTAAAGTTCTAGGCACGCAATCCTTGTAGTAGAGATCCTCTGAAATCCTGCAGAACGTTCTTGCACAATTTTGCTCAAAAGAATACCTCGTTTTATGCATCGGCGTTTAGTAGGCAATACTGTATTATGAATTTATAGTATTTTACCGCTTCCATAAATATAAGCCTTTGATTTTTTGCGTGTACACTTCGCCATGGTTTCATAATATGGTCATGAGTGAGTCCTTTAGGAACAGATGTTTGTAAGGTGCTTTCTCTGATTTGATATTTACAGTCATCATCAACGATGCATTTTTTACCGGTGTCTCTTCAAAAATAAAACAGAAATGTTATTTATCAAAATAAGGCTAAGCGGCTTTTAACTCCTTTCTCTGTGTCTGTACAATACTTATGTGTTAACTTTCAGTTTTTTATATCTATCTGTCCTAAGTGTTTGAACTTCGTCTGCATGATGTTTCTTCTTATTTCTTGAGGAAAAATCTCTCATCGTGACACTAGCTTCGGGTCAGTCTTTATCTGATTGAAGGAGGCACGTAATGAAGACCTGAAGAGTCCCACCTACACTTTGAGTATGTAACACAAGCGATGTAGTCGTTCATATTTCCAGTGGGGATAATGTGTCCGTGTATTGGTTATTATTCTAAGTGTGAACCCCACATACCTGTTTCAAAGCAACACTGAAGATAGATGACTGATTGAAAGATTCGAAATTATCCATTAGCATTCGCGCGCATCCAGAGTGATAAATATATTAGAAGCATCTACTATCCATTAGTGAAACTGAATATTAACGGGAGCTCGCAGGAACTCAGCGCGAAATGAATTAGGAAGTTTTCAGCTTAGAGAATTTCCCACAAATTAAACTTAGCTGTTGCACCTTGTTCATATTATCCCCAGATGCAAAATCTCTCATGACTTTTCAAGATTATCGATGAGTTAAGAGAAACAAGAAAATGGCAAAATGAGGTTACCAACTTTTCGTCTCGGCAATACATCGGTCCCGTATAACTTGAATTTATCACGGGCAAACACAAACGCTGGTTCAAATCCTACAAAATATCCCAGAGAATTAGAGCTGCAGCGGCGAGATTAAGATGGAATCCCTTAAGCGAGATTTACCAATTCCAAAGGAGAGTAAAATACGCGATCGAAAACACATAAGATAATTTAGCGCTAAATCTCCCTTCATGGGGTACGGTCTCTCTCTCACAGCGCACCTCTCAAATTGCTGCAGAAAAACTCAGACAAATACTGATTGGAATACACAACCGTGTACGTGAATAAATTGTCACACTGGGACTTACGAACTGGAAATGAATTTTGATATAAAATATGCTGGAATTTGAAAGGCAGGAAAATCATCTTTGCAGTTTAAAATCGGCAAAGGTTGTGAATTGTGGTTGAAAATGCAAATGCGTGATACAAGCCATGAATTCATAAAGCGTACTCTGAACTGATGAGAGACGAGCCAAAGATTTGATGCCATGCACGAACGTTAATTGCCGTGTGTCGATCTGCCACGACAAAATGTGAGATATGAATTTTATGAAATTTTGATTGATAAAAACCGTTCGTTAATCCGCCAGCCAGCAGATCATCTGGCGAACACTAATTGATTCTCGAAAAGGTTTTGTAAAATGTTAACGTGGATGCACAGCTAGTCGAAGGCAGGTGCACTCCTCGCACCGGCACGCGGGAGTCGAGTGACGCCGATACAGATGGCATACTCCAGGCGTCTCGCTGCCTCTGGAAACGATCTGAAGAATGATTAAATAATAAAAGTTTCAGCGGAATACAGGACATGCAGGCCTTGAAAAATTATCAGACAGGAATTCGTTTTATGTTGAGTATAAAAATCAGGTTTGAAATCCCCCCTTACATTCTATTTGTCACGTAGGTGAAATTCACTTTGCCATTCTATATTAGGATTGCCCAACACCGTGGAGTCAGCTACCGTAGCGGAAGACCTCTGACCCAACCGCCTCATTCATCTATCCGCCTTCACAGCGAGCAGTGTTGTGACCGAATAGCAGAGGAAAATTTTTCAATCTTACGCACAGCATCCAATGACTTAGATCTACGTATTTTAGAATCTCTTTTTATTTCAAAAGAAAAACCAGATCTTAATAGCGCCAATAGTTCATACCCATTATAAATTCACTTGTAAATTTTATTGTACCCTTCTATTTTGTATAGAAGACTGATTTTCTTTACTTTTCACTTGCAGACGGTTAACTGAAGATGGAGCTGGTCTCCGAAACGTTTTATAGAATTGACTTAGTTTTGAATATATAGTTAGTGTAGAATCTTAATTAAATATAAATATGATTTCAATATGTAGTGCATTCTTCGTTTTTAAATTCCTAATCACTCAGAGGATTGATATGTCAAATAATTGTTAGCCCCGTTGAAGACGGTGTAATTTATTTTCCATTTCGCTCAGATTGATCTAAAGTAATCTTATGCCCGTTTTAAAATTCTGCTCACGCTGATCCACAAGAACGCTAACATCATTTCCACGTGTTACTTCAGCAGCAACAAACGTTGATGATGATTATTTTGTAAAACATTATACTTCTGTCAATCGCCACTTTCTGCGCAAGAGTTAGCAGGGAGCCTGAGAACGCAGCATGTCACAATATATTGCTCAACAAAATTAATACTGAATGAAAATCTCAAGTGTTGCACTGATTTCGCCTCCATTTGTCGTTCTTTGTTTATATATCGATATTTGTTTGTACGCCAAAGATGTAAGTTAGACATCTTGTAAAGTATTGTAATGCAGAAACTGGAATATTTATTCTGATAATGATTAGAAATAGAGTCACTCTGGTTAACTACGCTCTTTTCTCCAGCTGCAACTGATATATTGATTCATTTTATAGCCTCCGGACTGCAATTCCTAGTGCGTGGGATGATCCATTACTTCTGCGACGATCACGTTGCGTTCTATCAAGCCATCAATTGCAGTAAAATATTATGATTACGTTATACTTGAGTCAGGTGGTAAAACGCAATTTTCCCCCCAAAAAATGAAACTAATGTGTGTAATTTTCCGTTGTATGTTAACTCTGCTCCTACTGTTTACTGAATATAAAATCAAAAATAATTGGCCTACATGTTTCCTAGTTCTCCCAGCCGTAAAATTTGTTTTCAAATTTTCTACATAGTACAAAAACTTTAATTTTTTATGCGTTACCTATGAGTTCAGAATACAACAAAAAATCATGTTTTTAAGTTATTCAAACTACTTAAAGAACGTCTAGAAATATACAGCGAAGAAGTACACACGGCCAGCCTAGATGAGAAAATTTACAGATGGCAGAGACGAGATCTGAAGGGAAGGTCTCAGTATCATCAATGCACGAAAGTCCATCGAGTTCCGTCAACAGAAAATTAGCCTTCAGCTCATCTGTGAACTGCTGAGGCGCCACGCGACTACAACCAGTACTATGCAGTAGACATGATACCGTACATACTACCGTCCATGCTACAATCCATGTTACCATCCATACTATCATCCATGCTCTCATGCATGCTTTCATCCACGCTACCATCTATACTTCCATCAGTGCTGTCATGCATCTATGCATTATGCTATGCTACCATCCATGCTATTATCTATCCTTACATCCATGCTACCATCCATGCTTCCATCTTTGCTACCATCCATACTTCCATCGAGACAGCCACAGAAGGCTCAGAGTTTTATAAGTATATTTTGTAAGTTTTTTGTCGCATCAAAGCGTAGAGATTTACCTCAGAATTATTTTTCAACTTGTGCTGTACACCTTATGGAAGTTTTTCCAACCCATTCTTTTTAAGCATTAGGTTTAAAGTGAAATTCAATTCTCACCTTTCGGAAAAGTATTTTACAGTTTCGACGTCAATGCAGTGCTACCAGCTTACGTTGACTCCTACACTGGTCACCAGCTGAGCCTTCTTTTTGCTTCTCGCTGGAGATTTTACGGGACTTTCGTTGACTAATCAGGTTTGTCAGGTCGGGTATTGGCTCGAGAAAGAGACTCAGAGCAGCGCAGACCACCCTCCAAATGTGCCGGCGTTGCCACTGGGTTAAAGTAACTTTTATTTTTACTGTCGATCTTAATTTACGATTGTTGGCACGTGATCTTTTAATATTATTTCGGCCGTGTGCAGTTTTCTCGCAATTTTTCTCACCAAGCTTCTTGACAACGCTAATAAGTTGTCTCTTTTTTTACAGCAGCGTGAAATTCCCGCCTTTTCCATTGCTCTAACTTCAGAGTTTTCATGAAAATCTTTTATTTAGTCAGTTCTTAGCAAGTGCTAATATTTTCCACTCCTCCTAATGATAACCGAATGCATAAATTAAGATTGTATTCTGTTAATCCAAGTACAGCAGAAATGTTATGAGGGGTCTCCGTTATCTCCGTTATGATCTCAAACTCGTGTTTTTCATGGGAAACAAGTTAACATTTTTTGAAATTTAGAAGAAATGAGATGGAAGTATAAGCCAAGAAGAGGTATCACAGTTGGGATGAGGTTTGGGTGCAAAATGGACAAAATTAGGCAAGATAGATCGTGTTTTTCCTGCTCTTAATAAGTACATATTTTATTGTAAAATGAAATTAGGGAACGAGGAATATCCTATTAAATATTTACTCATGAAAAGGACGTTTCGAGCGTTCTTTCCATGCAAAAAGTCTTTGACTAACATCCTGCTACGTCAGACCATCGAAATATGTTCATCTCAACTTTTTATTCGACCCTTCCCATTCGCTCGCACTAGAGCTCTCCTGGAAATTATTCAAAACATTGCTCGAATTATCACGGACTGAACGCTTTTCTCATTTTGAATGGGAAGTTTGATCAACAGTTGGAAGCGGAAAAATTTGGAAATCGGCCTCCCATTTCCCAACATTTGCTAACGTCTTTGTGTTTTTGTGAAAAGACATGGGCTAATGAATGCCTCGTACTATTTAAGCCAATTTGTATGTAAGATATGTTGATGACAAATTTTTATTTCTGCGATCGGTTTCATAATCCACTTTTCTTGCAGTACTTTAACGCAAGGTACAGAAGCATTAGATTCACTATGGATGTTGAAGGCAGGCTCTCATTGTTGGATTGTTCAGTATAAAAATAGGCGACAAATTTGAGCGCTCCTTTTCTCATGGGAAATGTTTCACGAGCTTGGCCACAAGTTTCTATAGTTTATCGGCTCATATTTTCAAAGTGAAATATGTCAGAGCTTTTTATTTTTGGCTTATTGGGTATGCACCCTAAATAAACTATTAAATGATAAATTGGTTCCTCTGAAGTCTTACTTTTGCAAAAAGGATTTCTTTTCATAATTCACAGAGTTACAAATTAACATATTTTTACACAGAAAATTGAACAGTTCAGATCTTTCGGATGAGGCGGCTACCAGCACTCGCATCTCATTTCCGTACTCAGGTCCTAGGCTGCAGAAAATGAAAAAGAGAAATTTTGGCATTGCTTGGGAAATATTTTAGCATGCGAAATTTTAGAATCGTTTTGGTGAATCGATTCAAATTGATTCATTCTTGTTTTTGGAGATAATCTTCCCACTATGATGCAGGCATCTTTAATTTATTAATACAGTTGTGCGCTACGTGCATCTGAGTGTGTGGTCATGAACTTCCCGTACTTTGGGTAGTAGGATCACGAACTGGTAATGTTACAGCAACTCCTTCACATTCAGCCAGTCGGGATCACGCAGATTTGTGCAATACCTTAACTGACATCAGTGATTTTAAAATCTTTCGATATGGCACACTTTTTTCAACGATTTAAGGATTTTGAATTCATTTCATTCTTAGGATAAACGGATTCTTAATAGGCACCTTAGTTGTTTTGATTTGCCAATAGCCACTAGGTAGTTTTTGTTGTTTATATATTTTTGTGTGTTTGAGTTTCTCATTCTAGTTCATTCTATTGTTTTACAGATGACTTTGTCTTATATTTTGTTTAGCTGATGATGAGCGAACCCTCGAAACGTGGCTCTCACAAGTAAATATTTTATACGGTATTCCTCGTTTTCTCATTTATATTTAAAATGCACTTGATTTGAAATGCACGTGAGTGCTAGGGAGTTTTCCTAGGATTAAGTCTGCAAGAGCCATTAAGATCAACTTAAATAATCCTCTTCCAAGAAGTGCACACGATTGCACCCCCGCTACTAATTGCGCACAACTCAAACGCATAGATAGCTAAGAAGTTATGCGTCAATCTCCATCTATTCAATATTTTACAAAAATCTTTAAATTTTACGTCCGTTTTTACACATTTTTACTGGATCAGTTATTTGAAAAAAAATTTGAAATTCACTTTTTAGAATGGTGGGTATTATTCAATAAATTCTGCACTGACTTCTTCCAAAAGATACAGTGACAAAAATATCTGTACAATCAAAGCAAGGAAACTTACTAATATTAATTATTGTTAAAAACATATCCAACGCGATGCCGCCTTGATAACTTCCATCAAGCGGTTTTCAAATTTGAATACGCTTGCATTGCAACATAATTTTATTCTTCCATGGCTACAGTTTAAATTTTTGGAGGTTTTTCGAAGCCCATTAATTTATTCTAACATTCAATTACGGCCATGTTTCAAGTGATTTAAGCCAGGGCTCATTGAAGGCTATCACAAAAGCGCCATTTTATTTCTAACGAGACATGAATTCGCAGATTTAGGTGTACGCTTAGGGTCATCGTTTTGACACACTTTTTAAACCATTTCATCTAAAAATTCGCGCCGATAGCTTGAGGCTTTCATTCAATATCCTTAAGTAGTGAGACTTCATCGCTACTTTAGTTACCCGGCCAATTTGTAATGGAATTATCTTAAAACATCACTCAGCCAACGTTCAAATGTTGGCACCATGCTGTTAGGGTGAAAACATCACCTTTCTATTCCGAATGTTTCTGTATAGGTGTACTCAATAACTCAGCATTTGACTAATCTATATAATTTTAACTGCCTCTAGGCGATGAAAATGGTAACTTTGAGGTACGAAATAGTGCTGAACCCTAGCCGAAGTTATCGGCTGAGGTAAGCTTATCATGAAGCTTATCATATAAGCTAAAATTAATCAATAATGTTGTGTAGCCAGCAGCGTCTAAAATTAAATAATTCTAGCCTAATTTAAGAGACTACATAAATCGCATGAAAATAAATGTTTTGATTCAATCAAATTCATAGGCTATAGAAAAATTATTGCAGTAGTCTGAATTAGGTTTAAATGATTTAGAATGCTTTTGATGAAATGAAAACGAAAATAAAATCCGTTTCTTTTTATCAGGTCAGGATTTTGTGCTTATTCGATGATATTGAAATCTTATTTTCTAACAAATTATATATTTTAATTACATTTTTATTTAATTGCTTAATATTTTGCGTCATAAATGATTTCTCAAAAGAACACAATTTATTAAGTAAGTGGTAAAACAAAATTATTAACGAACGTTTGATTTTGAACATTCAAAAAGGTAATGACGTGTAAATTGGACAGCATGTCTTAACTTATCAAAATTAACAGTTCTAATCTGCGTTTCTCCTTTCTTTAACAATGTTGACGGGCAAGGAGGCCTCTTTTCATCGCCTAACAGTAATCAGAAATCATAACTGCATTCCAGCAGATTTGGCACCTGGTCTCTGTCTCAAGACTCGATAGAATCTCTTTCCGTGCTCGTCGCTCATTGATCCGAGATTCTCAAGAAACCGATCCATATGTTTGTGTAAGTAAAGCATTTTGATGTTCATAATGCACCCCAGAGTTCTGTAGTTAGAAATTTGGAGACAATTTCTGCGTTATTGCCTGGCCTAGGAAGTTCATCACAACCAAAGCAAAAGACTTTCATGCTTCCAGCTGTATTTCGTTAATAGAGTTTTCAAATTCTGAATCACTGGCCAGCCAACAGAATTGGTACGGTCAAAGATGCCAGCTTTCAACTTTTTCATTTTGGACTGTGTTGGAAAAGCATTGAACTGGTAAGTGAAGCAGCCATATCTTATGCAAAGATTTAGTGAACTACTTCATCAAACTAAGCTTGAAGTGCTGCATGGTGATGGAAAAAATTATCCTATCTCTAGACGCGAGAGGGTTGTTGATGACGTTCCTTGATCAGCAAATCACTAATTCCTCCTGTACATGCCTTTTCTCATGCACGTACTTCACCGCGTCATGCCTCTACTTTAGTGTAGTCGAGTTGGTCAGTGGTACAGAAGCAAATCTGTTGCTGTTGTCCAGCAGAATATATTTCAACTATCTCCTGCTGGTGTCAATGAACAGTCTCCAGTATTCAGGTCGATGCTGTAGCACTCCAAGCTTGTGCAGAAGTTGTGGAACCTCTTTGCGGCACACCGAGTCTTTCTTTTCAGGAAAGAAGCAAAGGTACTCTGCATGCCTGCAGTGCAAGAAAGAACGGCAAGGATGCTAGAGGGGGCTTATTTTCCTTCAGTCTGGCAGCCAACAGCCCGGCAGACATCCTAGGGAGGCCGAGATTGTGAACTATGTTTAGATCATTCAACGGCTTTTGAGGAAAAGGACTCTTAGTATCGGAATCAAGATAGCATCTTCCCTTTCTTTACCAGTGGAGTAATTTTAGTCACTAATGGTAGGAAGTTTTTCAAAAACAGGTACTGAAATTTGATCACAGTAAGGTATACAGGACGAAGTGCTGATTGAAGACAAGGAAACTAGAGGCAATTCTGGCCCTTTCCGTAGATTCTAGTCAAATCAATGGCACAAAAACAGCAGTTAGTGTTGGCATGGTTTGTTGGCTTTCTTTATACAAAGGCAATTTCAAACATCAAAACCTTTTGGCCCTTGCTACACTGACTCAGGTATTTAGCGCATGGCTAAATTACAGCACATCATGCGAGGTGCTGTAATTTTTCTTAGTGACGTAGTTTCATACCAAAATAAGCATGGCAAGCCCACATTATCGAACTTATGACTAGATTCCTGTAATGAACAACACTGTATTCGCAAAAGATGTAGCTAAGTATATCGTGAAAATTCCTGCAAGATCTTCTCTTTGAAGACACATTATTAACCTGAAAAGAAAAATAAAACTGTTTTTGGTCATAAAGGGACGTGTGTGACCTCAACATAATAATAAGTCATATAATTTCATCCCAATCATATAGTGTTACAATAGCAGTACAAGTACGGAAAACGTAAAATTAGCATGTGGCTGCAGTTGAGAACGTTGACCAAATTGAACTTTAAGTGATTTTCAAATTCAGCGCATCGAGAGAGCCCACAATCAATAGATGAGACAAAAACATTGTTAACGCGTGAATCGATGAAAGGACGAAGGTAAAAGATTTAATTTTATAACTTGCGGTGTACTGCATCAATACCAGTCGCAGAGAAAATTACTGGGGTATTATTTGAAACAAACGTATCATCTACCACGAACGTTAAGAGACTTCACAATCTAGAGATTGCTGTCACCATACACTTTAAAGGAATAATCCTGAAATTTACCAAATGAAATGAGGATCATGCTCCTGGAGAGACCGTACCTAGGGATAGGGAAAATATAAATGGGACCGAAATTCTAGCTGGCGCGTTCGGCCTTGCTATCACTGAGGGTTTTTCTGGTCAAGCCTAGGTTTCCACTATATGCTCGAGGTTCAGATAGTTTAGGAGTTTTCATTTACACTCATGTTACACTAAACTATTTCTCTTTTTTGAAGATTCATGGGGTGTGTTTTTAGGTAGGAGATAATGTCTAGAAGTTTTTGTAGTTCCCCGAACACTGGAAGCATAATTTGATGCATAAAGCTCATGTATCCAGATTATACTTGATTATAGTAGCTATGGAAAACTGACGAATAACTATCAATCCTTTTTCTAGTTTTAAACTATTAATTGAGTCAGAATAGGAATAAATTCAACTTTAAATTAGGAGTAGATAGGTATGTTGAAGTTCTGAGGTAGTATGCAGATCTATACTTTTTGCCCTTATATTTAGTTCTCCTTCTACGTACATGAGAGATAATTGTGATTCAAGTCAGACCATTTATAAGTAAAGTTCCATTTGTCGTCAAAATGTTTTAACACTTCTCTTTTTCGAGCAAGGTTTGCTGCCTCGCAAGCTACGGCATCAGCTGCTCGAGTATGGTAAAAGAGAGAGAGAAAAAACCTTCATTTCCAGAAAGTTGTCCAAGAAATGTACAAAACCATGTTGGCCTAAAATAAATTACCGTGAAGGTTCCCAAATGATAGACCAACCATCTGATCAATCTAAATTTTTATTTTAAACACTGAAATTTTGAAAATAAACGACATCCAAATTTTGTGCAGAAACGTCTGCTGAGGCGTTGCTCGAGCCTAGAACGCTGGTTTCAGGTCCGTTCAGAGTGAACTTCTGTTGTCTACCAGAAGCGACGCACTCACTTGATTATTCATTACAACTGAATGTTGTGATGAGAATAGCGTTATCTATTAATGATGTTTCAAGAAACGGGAAAAATTCGCCGTTTGCACAAAAAGAGGTTAAAAAAAATCCGAACCTTTAAGAGAATATTGTCTCTTAGTTTTCGTTTGTCATCATTCCTCAAATTGAAGCAATTCTCAGTCTGACTTTTTCGCCGAAGTACAAATAATTTTAGCTGCTCAGTGCAGAGCCAATACTTGACCGACTAAAATAATAGATACCCGGCGAAAAAATGCAGTCTTTGTTGAAGGGTGATCTTCTAGCGGGCTGGACGTCACATATCTCTGACGTTTTATTTCGTGTAGGTTACACAGTGCAGTGAGGAAGGGATTACAAGTTGGTGTGCGATGTGTGGCAGACTACTCCGAAAGGCAGTGTAAATTTGGGGTTAGAAAGAATTGTGTTCGGAAATCGAAGAATTAACAGGAGTAGGTACATCAATGTTTCAATAACCCTTTGATCCATCATTTCAAATTTCAAATTATTGGAAATTCATTTTAGATTTTATGCTCTGGGAAGATTTCTCAAAGCCTCAAACAACGAAGTGACGTGTACATGGACCCAGAGGAGTAATTCGTGCTCCGAAGGCATAATAAATGAACCCGAAGATGGTGGCTGAGGCTCTCCGTAAATTTTACACACCAATAATTACCCTTAAAGCCCACTTTTCTTTTCTGCTGTGCACTCTGGGGTACGCAGCTAGAAAACGGCAGCTCATAAGAGTAAAGGCAGTCCTCCTCAAGGCTTGTCAGAACAGGAGACAAAGACTTCGTTTTTCAGGTCCAAGGGGCGGCTGGAGTGTTTGACAAGGAACTGCTTTTAGTCTTATCCTGGTCTAGTTAGCAGTGTGAGCTATGGGTTGCGGCCACCAGCAACAGACGGAAGGGCTTTCTTTCTTCGGCGTCGAGATAACGCTAGTTAGCTTATCCTGCGCTCAAGTGCCAGCTAATGTGAGCCCGATACACCGCAGCACAGCGCCGCACGACGTCTTATTTGGACGCTAGAGTTCGGAACTTGGGTGTTCGAGCCCTCGCTGTGATTTGATGCACCGATCACGCTACGATTTTGGTATACGAGTCATCAAAAAAGCAAAGTAGTTGTGTATGAGAACAGGGCCTGTCTTCCTCTGCCTTCTTTCCCTCCTCCTTCTATTCACTTTTCTTCTCCTTATTTTCTTCCTCCTCCTCATTCTCCTCTCCTCTTGATCCTCTTTCTCCTTCTCTCACTCTTTCTTTTGTTCTTCGACATGCTTCTCCGGTTCCTCCACCTCCTTCTTCTCCTAGTCCTTCACTCACTCTATCTCTCGCTCCTACTTCTTTCCGTGCTTTCTCTCTGTTGCTCTATACCAATTCCTCTTCTCACTATTCCTCCAATTCATTCTCCTCTTCCGTCCAGCACCGTTTCGAAAGGTTGCAGCTCCGCTGTGCCCGGTTAATTTCTTTGTTTGAACTAGCATTATTGATGGAAGTAGTTGGACTAGCGTCCTAATTCACATCTGAACAAATGCCGAACATGCACGCTGGACTAGCGTTGCAGGTAATGGTACGGCATCACCATCAATGAGTAACAGCTGGACCAGCATTGTACTTGCAGAAAATATAAACTAGCACCGCACAACACATCTGGATAACCAATATAGTCAACTGCTCGAGTAGCAGTATAGTCCAGTGCTCGAGTAGCAGTATAATCCAGTGCTCGAGTAGCAGTATAATCCAGTGCTCGAGTAGTAGTATAATCCAGTGCTCGAGTAGCAGTATAATCCAGTGCTCGAGTAGCAGTATAATCCAGTACCCGAGTAGCAGTATAATCCAGTGTTAGAGTAGCAGTATAATCCAGTGCTCGAGTAGCAGTATAATCCAGTGCTCGAGTAGCAGTATAATCCAGTGCTCGCGTAGCAGTATAATCAGTGCTAGAGTAACAGTATAATCCAGTGCTAGAGTAGCAGTATAATCCAGTGCTCGAGTAGCAGTATAATCCAGAGCTCGAGTAGCAGTATAATCCAGTGCTCGAGTAGCAGTATAATCCAGTGCTCGCGTAGCAGTATAATCAGTGCTAGAGTAACAGTATAATCCAGTGCTCGAGGAGCAGTATAATCCAGTGCTCGAGGAGCAGTATAATCCAGTGCTCGAGTAGCAGTATAATCCTGTGCCCGAGTAGCAGTATAATCCTGTGCCCGAGTAGCAGTATAATCCTGTGCTCGAGTAGCAGTATAATCCAGTGCTCGAGTAGCAGTATAATCCTGTGCCCGAGTAGCAGTATAATCCTGTGCCCGAGAAGCAGTATAATCCTGTGCCCGAGTAGCAGTATAATCCTGTGCCCGAGTAGCAGTATAATCCTGTGCCCGAGTAGCAGTATAATCCTGTGCCCGAGTAGCAGTATAATCCTGTGCTCGAGTAGCAGTATAATCCAGTGCTCGCGTAGCAGTATAATCAGTGCTAGAGTAACAGTATAATCCAGTGCTCGAGGAGCAGTATAATCCAGTGCTCGAGGAGCAGTATAATCCAGTGCTCGAGTAGCAGTATAATCCTGTGCCCGAGTAGCAGTATAATCCTGTGCCCGAGTAGCAGTATAATCCTGTGCTCGAGTAGCAGTATAATCCTGTGCCCGAGTAGCAGTATAATCCTGTGCTCGAGTAGCAGTATAATCCAGTGCTCGCGTAGCAGTATAATCCAGTGCTCGAGTAGCAGTATAATCCAGTGCCCGAGTTGCAGTATAATCCTGTGCCCGAGTAGCAGTATAATCCTGTGCCCGAGTAGCAGTATAATCCTGTGCCCGAGTTGCAGTATAATCCTGTGCCCGAGTAGCAGTATAATCCTGTGCCCGAGTAGCAGTATAATCCTGTGCTCGAGTAGCAGTATAATCCAGTGCTCGCAAAGCAGTATAATCCAGTGCTCGAGGAGCAGTATAATCCTGTGCCCGAGTAGCAGTATAATCCTGTGCTCGAGTAGCAGTATAATCCAGTGCTCGAGGAGCAGTATAATCCTGTGCCCGAGTAGCAGTATAATCCAGTGCTCGAGGAGCAGTATAATCCTGTGCTCGAGTAGCAGTATAATCCAGTGCTCGAGGAGCAGTATAATCCTGTGCCCGAGTAGCAGTATAATCCTGTGCCCGAGTAGCAGTATAATCCTGTGCCCGAGTAGCAGTATAATCCTGTGCTCGAGTAGCAGTATAATCCTGTGCCCGAGTAGCAGTATAATCCTGTGCTCGAGTAGCAGTATAATCCAGTGCTCGCGTAGCAGTATAATCCAGTGCTCGAGTAGCAGTATAATCCAGTGCCCGAGTTGCAGTATAATCCTGTGCCCGAGTAGCAGTATAATCATGTGCCCGAGTAGCAGTATAATCCTGTGCCCGAGTTGCAGTATAATCCTGTGCCCGAGTAGCAGTATAATCCTGTGCCCGAGTAGCAGTATAATCCTGTGCTCGAGTAGCAGTATAATCCAGTGCTCGCGTAGCAGTATAATCCAGTGCTCGAGGAGCAGTATAATCCTGTGCCCGAGTAGCAGTATAATCCTGTGCTCGAGTAGCAGTATAATCCAGTGCTCGAGGAGCAGTATAATCCTGTGCCCGAGTAGCAGTATAATCCAGTGCTCGAGGAGCAGTATAATCCTGTGCTCGAGTAGCAGTATAATCCAGTGCTCGAGTAGCAGTATAATCCTGTGCCCGAGTAGCAGTATAAACCAGTGATCGAGCAGCACTGTAATTAACTACTTAAGTTATGTGATAATGAACTGCAGGAGCAGCCATAGAATGAATTGCAGAAGTGCTCTTTTCGTTAAAATATTTTTCTGCATCGACGTTTTTCGCTCATCGACGCTCACAGTTTTCATTTGATTTGATCTCCTCGAAATCCTCCTTAATTAAAAAGATTGTCCCGCAGCTCAGTCAGTCATATCGACGCTGAAATCAGCTTTTACGACCCGTAAATGACATGTGAGGGAAATTGTAGGCCGTTCATTTAATGGAAATAACAAAGCATTCATGCGAGGGCAATCGAAAAATATTAATGTGAGGGTAAAAGTCAGGTATGAGTGTGAGGGGAAATAGCATGTCATTAATGTGTGAGAAATGACAAGCCACCAATAAGAGGAGAATAGTAAGGCACTAGACACTATATAATATGAGGGAAATAGCATGGCACTAATATAAGAAGAATTGCAAAACTTCAATATGAGGGAAATCGTAAGGAACTAATTTGAGGGAAATAGCAAGGCCTTGATGTGCGGAAAATAGCAGGGCAATAATGTGAGGGAAATAGTAAGGAATTTCTGTGAAGGTTAATTTAGGCGAAGAATCAATATTAGTAAAATAGCGAAGGATTAAACATGTTTGTCTCTCATGAGTCACTGTTGCTTACAATTTTTTAAGGGAAGTGGCATAAGGTATTCTTCCTGAGAGAATACAAGTAAATTACTGTGACGAGTTAGTTCCTTTCGAACGACGTTTGTTGGAGGTATCGAGTATGAAGTAAACAATTTTAGCTGTACAGGAAATAACATAGATATAATTTAAATTTTTCTGAGAATTGATCGTATCAACCAAAGTGTAGTTTCAACACATTTGCATCGATCTGCTCGCTCGTTACCGACCAAACTTCAATTTAAATATTTGGAAAGGTCGCCTTTCCTGAATGAAACTTTTTCCATTGACAGGCTTTGCTTCAATGTGTTGGAATACCGAATTAACGTTAGACATTACATAAAGGGGTACAAATATCGAATTTTCGTTAGACATTGCATCGGGGCGTAGAGATTTCTGAATCAGCGAGAGCATTATTAGCAATTGAGGAATGACGAGTGACCGTTAGGGATTCGATTGAAGATTGAGGAATTTTTCACTACCGTTAAGCATTGCATTGAAGATTGAAGAATGACGAATTACCGTTAGGGATTTCATTAAAGATTGAGGAATGTTGAATAATTGCTAAGGATTGTATTCAGAACGCGGAATGTCGAATTACCTAGAGATTGCATTCAAATCGAAGAATGTTGATTTGCACTTATCAAATATGAACACTCAATTAACATTGAATATTCATCCGGGGAGAAATTTAGAAACATTTGGAGGAAAAGATGGAAATTTAAACTCCAATTTCGTTCAAATATTTTCCGATGGACCTGGGAAAGAATACTCCAACGGTGAAATACTCATTAATGTACGTAGTCAATTTATTTTTAAAATATCCTTCGAGAATGAATTGAAATACATCCAAAAATGATTCAGTTGAGTGCTATGGCTTTGAAATCATAATTGATCAATAATAATTAAGACGTTTGAGGAATGGAAATAAATTAAAGCTAGGACATGTGAGAAAATTAAGCAAATTAATAAAATTACGACAAGTGAAAAACGAAAAATAGAAAAGAATTAAAAACACTAACTTTCTAAAAAAACTGACATAATGAAACTACTTTAACTGCGCAACAACACTGAACGCATCACGACGGTAACGAGAATATCTGAAGGAAGCCACGCATCCATGGCCACACGAGGGGTATTTTTGCCGCCAGCTCCCATCTGCTGCCGATGTGTCCTGGCTTCAGAAGACACTTGTGCCTCATGGGAGCTCGCAGTTGCGAGGGCTGAACAAGTATGAGCGAGGGCTGGCGCAGGAGTGAGGGCTCAGGCTCGCACACGAGGGCAGGAACACGAGGGGAGACGCACCAGGCCTCTAGTCTCGTCTCCCTTGAGACGTACGCCAGCGGCTCCGACGAGCGTCTGGTCAAGTGTCAGGTGATACAGTTTCTTTAACTAGGGAAACCGATACAGTTTTTATAACTATGGAAAATTACTGGAATATTTGTCTGCCACTTGTTTTATTTTCGAATTTATGGGATTGTTTTACTTAAATTAAGCGGTTTGCAAGCTGGAAATAATGCCTTACCAGCCGTGGGAGAGCGACAGTTGAGCTGGTAGTTACGTGTCAAGGTGCGATGTGTTGAATAGTTCGATTACTTGGACACCAGAATATTTTTTTGGGGGTTGGAAAAAATTTGTGCCGTAGAGATTCATGGAAACTCTATGGTCTTACTAAAATTCTTAAATCGTTACAGTACTCTGTTTAAAATTTTTAATCCATGAAAGTACTTGCAAGTTAAGATGCAAAAAAATAAACATATACATAGTTAATTTTATTTGAAATTTTCACGTGGTTTATAATTTCGCCTAATGAACTCAATTTGGTTTAAAGAGACAGACTTTTGTGTGCTCTTTGATTTTTGAAGTGCGAGACATTTTTAGGGCGATAAATAACTCTTCATCCGTTTTTGAGCACGTTTGATTGATATAAAAATATCTATAAAATACATTAGAAAATTTTTCTGAACTCACTGAACAAATTCATAAAATTCCTTCAACGCATTCATTCTAAACTTATTTGCTCAAATACCATCCCGATATTTTCTCTCAATACCATAACATTCCAAGTCCAGTAGAAACTCAAATATATCTTTGAGGTGCTTTTCTTTTGCTGCTACAATCAATATCACTAAGGTCGGTGTCCCCCTGGGCGAGGGTCGAAGGAGAAGCCTGTCACTCAGCATCAGGCGGCCAGGTCGCGGTGCAGAGCTTGGCCAGGTCTGCGTGCGTCACGCTCCTCAGGGGACGTTGCAGTCATTTGAGTGCTCCTGTTCGCGGGATAATTTGAGTTGATGCGCTAACTTTAAATGATAAAATCGTTTCTACGAGACGATGGTAAAGCACAAATTAACTTTGCAATACCGTTGCTAAGGGATTAATTCCCTTTGACATGCTCTTATTTCTGGGTTATTTGACTCAAACGTGCTGGTTTCTAAGGACTAATTCGCTGTGTTGCGCTGATAATTCAGGTTTGATTGATTTTCACGAACTGACTTGTAAATGTTAATTCACTGTGAAGTGCTGACTTTTCAGGGTGAGGCATTGGGTCATGCTGATAGTTGAGAACTAACTGATTTTAACACGCTGACTATAATGGACTGCCAATTTGACATGCTGACATAAAAGAATAACTGAATTTTGAGCGCTGACTGCGCACGACTAATTCATTTGACCTGCTGACGTATTGCGACTGCATTTTAGGAGCTGACATTTGAACAAATTAAATTTTACGTGGAAACATTTATTTACGTATTGACGTACTCAGATATAAGGATAATCTTACATTGTCGTTCAGACAAAAAAAGAACTAATTGAGGTCAGTGAGCTGATATTTTAGAAATAGCGGGCTTTTTATGCTGATATTTGGATATTAATACACATTCACATATTGACATCAAGGTTTGAAAGTTTCAGTTGGCCTCACGGGACGATAAAATTCCGGTTAAAGTTCTAGGAAACTTTCACATTTTCTGGTTGTCACAAAGCAAGAGGTTTTGCAGGCACGTCTCAGTGCTCCATGTGTAATAAAGACTAGTTGATGTTGGATTTCGAAACATGGTAGAATTGAATCTAAATGAATTTATGCGAATATCATCAAAGCGAGCCAAATTTTTGCTTAAATATTTTGTGCGAGCTCGGTATGTCTCCGTACCGGCACCTGCTGCACTACACCGCACCTCTATTTTCCTGTATACTGATAACACTTATAATATTACCTCAGTTTTGCTGTAGCACGGTAGTTTGTTAATTTTATTATTATTCCGTGTGCCTCAAAAAATTTATTTCTGTCAAAATTACTTCGTACTCTCCTGCTAAAGTGAAAACTTTCCCCAAATGTGCCGCTCTTTATGTCATACCAGACATTTCCTTCTAATGTTGCGCATATATACAAATAAAGCGAACAAACTGAGTTCATGTTACAAATGCAAGACAATGGGCAACCCGTTTTCAACTATCGCACTTTTTGAAAGTAAGCCGAAACGTATTCAAATTGTCCGTTACATATCAAACCATTATTGGTATCTGTGTAGAAACTTCATCTCCCAATTTACAATTTGTTCCTCTGGGTGAGCTCAGTAAATTTGATAGGTACTTTGCTTTTATACTTCGCACACACTGAGCTGTGTAATACTAATACCTTACACAATTTCAGGCATCGAAACAACTTGCTTTTAACACTTCTGCAGGCTTTAAGATACACTCAGGACTTTTTACTCTCGACCATATCACAACGTTTACTTTCAGTCGTGTCTAATTACTCAGCTTGCTATTGGTTGTTCAAGAAACCTCGGGCACCTGTCATAGGGTTTGCTTTTCATTTTTCAAAAAATAATGAACATCAGCAGAATTACGAGTCTTCATCCTAGTGATCCCGCACCGGAGGAGTTGTGAACCTCTATTTAAAAAAAAAATTCGAATTTGAGGTATACCTAAAAACAGCAGTAGCCTGAGACCGTCTCTTAGAACAAGACTTTTGAATTCGCTTTGGACTCGCAAGCTCATTGCTAAGCGCGTAGTCGAGATGAAGGGTAGGCTAAAATTCTCATTAAGTGGCGAGTGAAATAAATAAATCACGAGCAGTGACTCAAGCTACTACTGGACGATGTAATAAAATACAACTGTTGCTGATGTCATCTAATTTGCATTCGAAATGACAGGGGACGGCAGCTGTAGTTAATAGCACTGAAGTATTTCGAAATGAACTACACCCCTCCTTACGATGCTCTCCCTCACTCGTCCTCACACAGCATTCATTGCTGCTGACTTTTTATGGACGCAACGTATGTTTATGACTTTTTAATTTGAGAAATTATCAAACGACATCAACAATATTTTATGTAACGTTTTTGCTGCTGGGGCAAATGTAATACTTTTCAGTAGAAATTACTTTGAAATGCATGAAGTTTAATAGTTATTTATGCTGAATGCAAATGAAGTTTAGACATTCGAAAATGGGTTGTGTCAGTAAACTATGGATTTAATTGTTTGTACATTAGTACAATTGATGGAAAATACCTAAGGGTTCAAAAAACTTGTTAGGAATAGGAAATTTACGGAGTCTAGGACAGACTTGAAATATTTTCTCCTGTCGTTTCAGTATGACCACTGCTAGCTATATAACTGGCTCCTTTACCAGCCGAGTTGCCTTAATGATTGCATACCTCAACTTCCATGAGAAGCTTTATCGTCAGCATAATATGACGTACAGTGAAAGTTTGAGCTACGTAACAGTTTACATCATGGGTGAACCATGCACCTGTAAAAGTTGTAACAAAAATATTTATCAGTCTTGCGAGCAAAATAATTATCTGATTGTCTAATTCCCTACTCCAGACTGTCGCATCTGTGTAGCAGCTTTCATATGTACACAGACGCCCCTAAGTATAATTTCATAATGATATTCAACGCGTTAGCTCACGATCGCCCTCGAGAAAAGACTACACTATCGCTACTCAGGAAGCGGTTATCCGGAGTGCGTTTGCCGGTTAATTATCCGGCATCCGGATGAGAGAAGTTCTTTCAGCCTGCAGGCCTCCATTGTCCATTACCTGGGGTAAACATCGGTTTTTGAAAGGCACTTTTGCTCTATCCAGGCCTGCGTGCGAGCCCCAGCGCAGACTGAAGTTTATCAGAGGCCCCGGATCTGTTTTGAGGGTAGATCGAGCCGGGCTGAGCAGTTTTAGCCGAGATAATAAGGCGTAATTTCGACGTGAGACTGAGGAAATGCGTGAAAATTTCAGCGTGAGCTTTGATGAGCTGCAGCGCTCACGTAAAATGGAGAACGTTTCAGATTTAGACTTTGGGAAACTTCCAGCGATTTCAAGGGTCTAGAGGGGTTATTTTTGCTATTCGAATGGAAGATGTACAGCTCTATCGTTGGGGTTTCACAAGAAGATAACAATTTATCTCGAGAAAACCGTTACTTTTTCTTTCATTAATATGAAGAGTTATACAATAGTCTTGCTTCTTTTCTAATATTCTAGCTTTGAAGTAATTTCTTTCCACTATTGTTTTAGGTGAAGGTTTGTATTGGATGTCAGAGTCCTGTGAAGTCATTACTAATCAATGATATTACCGCAGAAAAACGACAAAAACTACAGAGTTCTTACTGTTCCACCTACTGCATTCATCACCTTTTTTGTAAGAATACTTTTTCAGTTGGTTTTGTTATATTTTTGCGTGCAGATCTATGAACACTTCCGATCCATTGCAGACAGCAGCAGTTCAAACTGGAAACGTTCGACGTGTGAGTTACACTCGGTCTCCACACGCTGCTGTGTTCGGCATACCGCTAAAACTGGCCAAATTTAAATAATTGGTCTAAATTTCACATTGGGTATAACTGCTGCCTAAGTGATCGAGGAAAATACGAGTAGAAAAGCCCTTGAGCCTCTGGCCCGGCTCCGACTCTCAGTTCTGGTAAACACGAGCATCTTCTAACTGTGACAGACCAGGTGATAGGTTTTGTAACATTTTACGTCGATCCTGAATTTAAATCAATTTGTCTTATGCCGGATACTCAAACAGTCCACATCAAGCTTCATTTTCAAACAATTTACATTTTCTTAGTGGTACACCCTGAAGTGCAACGTTTTCTGTCGACTTCGATGTGCGACGTGACGGTTTTATTGACGAAAACCAATTTTATACGCAAACATTTAAAGTTTAAAGAATTTATTCCAAAAAAACTGTCCTTAGCCGAGCCAAGTCTTCAAGTCGTTAGATGAACTTGTCCTGGCGCCTATGCCGCTACAACAACGCTCAAAAATTTAATTTTCTGACGACGACATTTGAATAATTGGTTCCTTGCATAGTAAGGTCATGGGCTTCATTTGCGAACATGCGAAGAGCGGAATGAGTAAAAATTTTCATTTTACGTAAAGTACTACACAGTCAGTATACATCATTTTGTAAAAAGAACCAGACATATGTTTAATCAACACTTAGTTGCGTAACTCATACCTTGATATTTTTCGCCAAAGTCGCCCATCCTCGAGTGTGGAGATGGTTGCCTGGGAATCTTTTTTTTCTATTTTCCTTCAGATTACAGAGCTGCTGCAGTCAATCTCCTGTAATACAACTACTTTCCTAGTTCACAAAGTAATGTTAAGCGTAAAATACACGACGACTAAATGTTTCCAGCGTTTTGGCCTTGGCTTTATTTTCTCAGACGACTCAATCGCAAGTTTTCTGTGAAGAACAGCTCACACGAGCGCAGGTCACGCATTGCTTCCATATTTCCTAATTAGCCTCACTTGACAAGGCGAATTGCTCGCACTCTAAGTAAATTAACCTCGCTAATCAGGGTAACTTGTTAGCAATCGAAGCAATTCCAACTTAGATAATTGAACTCCGGGCCAATCTTTGCCACTCGCATTATGAGCGGCTCTCTCAGGGACCGTCACAAAGCGCAAAATTTCTCTCAGTTTTCCCATCATTTCGCAAATGGTTGGCTCAACTCGCAACGGGTGTTGCAACTTTCTTCTTCACGAGATGACGGACTTGCAAATGAAGGCTGAGTGAAAGTTGCTCTGTGGTGGTTATCTTCGAGGCTTGTATGCGTTAAATTTTGGTATCAACTTGTTTGAAGGGGTTCTTTCTCTTTGTTTTTTATTTTTTTCCTGATTTTTTTCAGGACGCTATGTATTGTATCTGACCCATCATCTCCCATAGCGTTTATCATGGTGATAGCTTTTCTACACTGAAGAGTAACTATTTTTTTAAACAATCAGTGATCACTTGAACTCAGTAATAATTATTATCTCACGCATGTCTGATTTAATAGTTTTTATATAGACTCGATTAATTTCACAGGACTATTACTTTAGAATTTCTTATTGCAGTAAACGTTCCCTGATGTCAACAGTTTTCACTTCGAGTAGTATTTCCTGAGGTACTTGGGCAGGACTGAAATTTCAATGGACTGTTACTTTAGAATTTCTTATTGCAATAAACGTTCTCTGATGCCAACAGTTTTCCCTACGAGTAGTATTTTCTGAGTTACTTGAGCCACTCATAGTGAGACCAATAGCTGGAACTAGGCTGGAACTTTTGGTCAAATAACGTCTTGCGTACGTAAATGCTGTCACGGTTTTAACATAAGCTGCTTGAGGGCTACCAATTTTCTTTATTTTACGGAACTTATGGGTTTGAGATATGCTTGGCGTTAAAATTGAGAAAACATAATCGAAGGGTTAATGAAAGCGAAGTTTCTGTTTCCATGAACTGGATGAATGAAATGTAGGAGTTATTTTATCCAGTCTGAGAGCAGCCGTCGTAAAGCTTGAAAAATAGCTTCCTTTTATAAAAATATATTTATAAAAGGGAAAAACATTTTTATGTTTTTTTAACATTTTTAAATCCTAGCGTATAACACTATATGTCTGCATGTGAAGAAAATTACGCCTTGATGCCCAAAATAGAAAGATTATTCTCAATTCTCCTGATTTTTTGTTTGGTGTGAAATATACTCTTTAAGTATGTGTAACTCTCTCTTTTAACTAAGACGTATGGTAAATAATTTTTTTTCGAACGGACTGCAATCCTTCGACAAGTCTGACTACTCGAATAGCTTCAGAATAAGGCAGTGCGAAATACAACTGTGACCAACAATCAGTTAACTCTTCCCCAATCACGCTCATGAAAGTTTAACATAAACAATTCCGTTTGGTTTGGGCTGAAGCTCTCATTCAAAGCATATTTTTTACCCTGAACACAAGCACGGAAGTTTACTGTTTGCTTCAAACACCTTCCGTGGTCAAAACGTACCCTTCATTTTTTTCACGACTGAGTGTGTTTCATAGCAATACGCGCTAGCTCAACTTTACTTATTCTCGATTCTCTGTGTGTGTACAATAAAATCATTGGCCCATAGTCGAAAAACACAACTAATACAGTTATGAAACCCAGCTATGACCAGCTGCAAAATAATGCTGGACCAGTTCATAATAACTTATCTTAATAACCACACGGAGTTCAACCCAAGATTTTGTGGGAGCGGCAACAGAAATTCTCGCAGGAAACTTCTTGGATGGACTCCAAGTTGGTGATGGGGGGCGAAGTGAGGCAAGTTCATAGAAGTTCATGCATGAGTTGCTCGGTTTGAGGGATCAGTGTATTGTTATTGGGTTACCCGTGTCGGGCCACTGGCTGAGATGCCTTCATTAGCGTTGGGGGAGTGTGTGTGTGTGTGTGTGTGAGTGTGTTATGTGTAATACAGTGTATACACACCTGCATGTGTGTGAGTGTTTGTTGTGTTTTCCTGCATGTGCCTATGGTTGTGTGCATGTTTGTATGAAAGTATTGCGTATGTGTGTGTGATGCGTATGTGTGTATGCGATGTGTGTATGTGAGTGGTTGTTTGTGTGTTGGACGAGTGGCAGTATCAGTGTAGTACTTTACAAGCAGACGTGTCGGAAAAAATGATGTAGACGTTTCAAGAGTATACCTATATTTGCATCCTCTTATTATTTTAGAGTTTCGTCGCCATGTTCACTGCAAAAGCCCACGTGCTTCTCTCAAAACCTATGCACACGAAAATGTAAATGTCATAATAATTATTTTAAAATAGTAAGAATTTCCACGGTATCAATCTGTACTATAAAGTACGTAACTGAACCACTAAATGTCACGGGCGGATAAGGAGCAGTTCATGCTTTAAGATTAACTCTTTCAAGCTCGACGATTCTTGCTCTAAGGTTATGTGAGGTTTGACAAATGCATTCGATACCCATACGCTTAAGTAACTCTTTTGCTAGATCGAACAGACACTTCTTAAATTAACCCTTCGCTGCTAATTGTTATTCTGGTTGCCAGCAAAAATTATTCGTAGATGATTATGACAGAACTTTGTCATCTAAGGGAACTCATCTACAATGTGCTATGCTTTGAAAAGTAGATTTATTAAATCTTAGTCAAATTTGTTAGATTTTAAGAAAAAACACCCGGGCTGCCTCATATTTTATCCTATTTCAGTTTACTTTACTTCTCAAATCGCTCGCAATTGGAATTATTTGAATTATGTAACTTTGGAATCTATCATTTCAACTGTCGCTACACAACAAGTAATTCTATTATTAAAGGTACATAACGCCTAAGGAACATGAAGTAGCCCATCTAATCGGAAATAATTGAGAGCAACGTCACTTTAAAACCTGTTTCTATTTTATTTTTAAAAATTTTTAGCAGTGAGTGAATTGCATTATTGTGATGGCTTCTCATGATACAATCGTTCTAAAATAAATTTTTTGAACTCTCGTTCTTATAATGATGCTTTCTATCGATGAAGGACTTTCCTTTTAACTGTATTATCTACTTACACAGGAGGAAATTTAATCCTAACTTAGTAAATTAGAACTTGTAGATGAAAAAAAATTAACGCATCAAAATGTAAAGAAAACACCTGTCAGCTAAAATTTAGAAGAAAAAAGAACGAGGTCACAAGATATCGATTCGACCAGTTCAAGGAATTGATGGAAAAGTTGCGTGCTCATTGAAACATTAATTGAAGAGTATCGGGTGCAAAATTTAGGATTAGTTTTCTCGAGTAGTTGAAAATTTCTGATGTTCTCCACAGTCGTCCTTGTGCTGCCAGCAGCAGCCGTCACGCAACGTACATCCCCTACACGCTCGGTTTTGTGCCTCGATGTATCGCATGTGTAAGAATTCAGTGTCACGTACTTGGAAGGAGGAGAATATGAGCACACAAGCGTCAGGATACTGGTAAACAAAAAATTTTTTGCGTTAATTCGTTTCCTCAATAAAGGTCAGTATTTATTAAATAGCATGTGATGCTGGAGAAATAGCAGCCGTAAGTAAATCTGCTATACTGCCAATTATTCGGCTCCAAGAATTAGGGCTGGCATGAAAGTAGACAAAAATGCAAGTTCATTTGTTGGAAAAGCTGTAATTTTTATCAATGTTATTTTCTCCACTTTTATTCAAAATTTCAATTTGAGAGTCTATCACTCGATGCCTCAAATGACACGGAGAATATCAGCCGAACCAAGGCAAGCCTGACCCTGCATGCGCTCGAGTCTAAATTCCTCTTGTTGGACAAAACTTATTTCGAGGTCTCAGGGTGGGACATTGAACTAAGGTTTTCATGCACGCATTTCAAAATGTCATCGGAAGTAAACGACTTTACGCGAGTAATTAAAACTTTTAAGCGCCGCATGAATTGAGTTTCACGCTCAGCACCTCATAAATAAATTATTCTGAAAACTTACTTAGGGAAACTTTACACCCAGGAAAAATCAGTCATTTCTTGATGGATTTTTCAGTTGGCATTAGGTACTTTACAGCAAAAATGTTGGCATGTTTAAACTACATGAAATGAAAAGCTTTTTGATTTGTAGTTTTAAATTGTTATATCAATGCATTTGCACATTCGAACTCACCTTTCAAGTTCGGGAGACAGAATACTTGAAATATTTTCTACATTCGACGATGTACAAATTTGAATTGCGTGTTTTGGTATTCTTTCTTAGTGATATTGAAAGTATTCAACTGTGAGCAATTTATTTCGGTTGAGCTAATTAAGATCTTATTGCTCCCACTACACTGACCACACTGCTCGAACAACTATGAGCTGGTGTCAGCATTTTACTGTCAGGAAAGCCAAGGGTGACCAACAGGTAGATGCGGCTACAGAAATTGTACTTTCACACAACAGAAGCTTCACATCCAATTGTGCGGGACTCGGCGTTCATACTGCAAGCGCTGTCGGTTATGGTCCCAATTTACGTTGTTTACAGTGTGAAAAATGACAACTACTTATTTCACTTTCGAATTATTATTAAATTGTATTTTTCAGAATGATGTAGTGGTAATAGTTGAAAGTTAATATGATCTGTGATTTTTGGCTGCCAAGTAATGACAGCTGGAAGATGTTGTTCAAATCTCTTTGTGTTGTCAGATCCCATTAAGCTGATCATAGGGCCTCTAAATAGATCCTTATGAAGCTCGGCCATAAGAGATCCAGATCCATATTTCGTAAGGCGTGATCTCACAAGGAGCCTTTCAAAGAGATGATGTTAGGCTGATGAAGAGTACGCGTCAAAAGCTTTTAAAAATTAGTGAGTAATTGCAGATTTCTCGTCTGCGAAGTGCCGAACAGAGGTGTGCGCTTAGACCCCTAATGAAGGCATGGATCGCTTATAGGCAAATCGACCGCACTGCGACAATGCGTGTGACAGAAGACCTGCTGTTGCACGAAAATATGAGAGTCTCATGTAAAGTAGTGGCCTTTCTGAGCAAGTGCGAGACGTAAGAAATATCGAATCAGCATTCTGCCTCGAGGGAACCATCAATCAAAAATCATTTCCCGATTTTATCTGAGCATCGTATACCTCCTGTACTTCTGATGTCCTTTCTCAGTCTTCATCACGACAGGCATCTGAATTTAAGAATAAAAATACGCTTGTCTTAGTGTAAAAATGGCAAACGCGTGGTCATTTTTTGCAACGTTTCCAAATGAGATAAACCTTGGATCGTATGGTGAGCATAGGAGAACACTGGAGAGCGTGCTGAAGGAAGTTGCATAGTTATATTCGCTTCATTCATAGGTTCACCTTCCAAAGATTCAGTAAGGACGCAGTTCTGTGTACTCATTCACTTATTTTGATTGTGAAAAGGGAAATCTCGACGATAGGTTTTACTTGGGGTCAATGAAATATCTCTTTACGTGAGCTCTTGGAAGTCGAGGCTCTCTAAACTGCCAGGTAGAAGAATTGATCACTAAAAAAGTCTATCAACGCAAGTTGCGCTCATGAAACACGAACACAACCTCCGCAATCCGTTTTAAACGTTTCCATGGAAACAGGACGAAAAAGGCACATTCGAATTTGCACAATAGCTTTTTTCGATCCCAGTATAGCAAGACTCGACTGGCTTTGTACATCGTACTGAGGTGCGAGGAGATTTAGAAGGTTATGCTTCATGAGCCGTGTTCACTCCGCTTTGCGCCTCCGGACCATGACCTCTTTATCTCGTAGACGATGCGAAGCGCAGAACTTTGGTGACTAATAAGAAGTGGAATATGTGACTGACTCTTTCAACAGAAAAATGAAAGCTTCTTCGTGGATGAAAAAGCGTTTTACTGAGAAATGGTATAAAGTCATTCTAATTTATGGCATTTTTGCATTTTTTACAGAGACATCCTTGTCGTACGACGAAGAACAACTCAACTATCAGTGAACAACAGAATAAATATTTTAAATCAGTAGTAGCTTCGAGCTCAGTGTCATGTATTTCAATTGAATTTATTTCAGTCATAAACTCAGTCATTAAGCGTGCTTGTACGTTATTCTACATAAATACCTGCATTTACGAATGAAAGATGCGTTTACTTTAATTCTGATATCTCCACTGTAAGCCTTCCGACAGCATTTCTATTAACTTCAAGCAGAGCAAAGCAATATGCACTGATATGTTACGCGTTAGTAACATCTTCAGCACACCCACAGATCCAAAGAACAGAGGAATCTATGAATTCAGAGGAATCGCACGGTTGCCTCGGCCACTGAAGGTCATGGAGACGGTTCAGATATTCAAGTCTTCGAGATCATGAGGAAGACAAACTCAGTATTTTGTTTGTCCTTGCGCTCGTCATTTGCTTTCAACTGTTAATTGAACTGCTCAATCCTGGAATCGATTTCCGAGAAATCACTACATATGTGGCCGTTGTGCGACATTTAATTAGGGATTTTTCCCTGTTAGTGTATCTTCTATGTCTTCAATCAACGCGTTGCATTGATGTTATTGCGTTCAAGGCCAGTTTTGTAGGGTCTTGCGCAGGGTAGTCTGGAGTAGCACACGTCTCTACTGTGCAGTGAGGCTCGTTTGACAGCCACCTTTGAAATGTGTTCTATTTGAACTTCTCTTGATCACAGCAATTGGTTCTCTGTGTTTCTGGATTCATTATCTAGTGTAGTTTCAATTTTTAAGAAATTCATCAGATGCCTCGTAAATTCGATCTTACAGCTTCCAGACGGCCAAATGATCCAATCTCGGAAAGCGTGTAAAACTAAGATCACCTTTTTGCAGAGATCAAGATCAACTGATGAATATTCCCTTATCATTATCGTGAACATGCATGGAATCTCTCTGCATAATTTTAAAAAGTTTGTTGCTTGCTTGCACAATCTGTCTGCCCCTAACTGTACCTGTAAACGGGATATCTGAACGGTGCATGACTGCAAATTTCCGGTCATTTGTTTATTTTTTACTAATGACTCGAACCCATTCAGTTGTTCTATATACACTAGAATAACAAATCAAAATTGGAAAGCTACTCTCATAAGCCCTTCCATTTCAGTTTTTACTAATAAAATACAGCTCTACCTTAGCGAACAGTTGTTTTAATAGCTAGAGTGCATAAGTTAAAATGTGCACAGACATTTTGCTGTTTGAACAATTACTTCCTTAAATTATGCTGGTGCTTAGTGATGGATACTGGAGCACTCATCAGACATGAACACCATGTGTGACTTTTGAAAGACGGGAGTCAGAAATATTTACTCTGGAAGAAATATATTTACGCGGCGTCACCATCTCTCTGATCGCGTAATCGTACAGCACGTGCTATGTTTACCCCCTTTTTTACGTGATAAACTCCCACGTATTTACGGCCTCCTCCACATCTCATTTCTCGTACGAAAGAGTAAGCCGATGTGAGGGCAAGTTCATGTAATAAAATAGCGACGGTCCTAGTGCAACTGCGTAGCTTCTCGCCTTATGAATCCAGGGTTACAATGGAACTGGCAATGATCTAACGAACGTGAACTGGGCTCCGATATCCTTTGATCAGAGGCACAAAGCAGTGATTTTGTTCATCAAATGATGGTAGCCTTTTATCATCCAATAGAGAAATGTTGAGCTGCACTGAATTCCCTCTTTGTATAGAGGCAAAGAATGCGCTTTCTGGGCGTAAAATGCGTTTTCTATCTGCGAGTCTCTCGCTACGCAGAAGGCTGTCAGTACCACGGTGCATTCCTTTCAATTGCTGACTTTAATCACCCTCAAGTTGCATGCATGCCGCTATGCTCATAAGTTTCTCATCCAAATGGTAGAGTGTTTGGTTCGTGCTCGAAAATTTAACAAATTTCGTCGCTCGCCGGCACCGAAAAGACCGCCGTTACCTCACCGCCCAGCACTGGTTTGCCGAAACAAAATTACTGAAAACTCGTCGGACAAGCGCATATTGCTGTTGTAGAAAAAGTGCTCATATATGTGTTTTTTTGAGGGCTCACGTCAGCAATACATGTGGGTGGGATTTGGTGTCGTTACAACATACGCACTTGTCCACACTACGCTTAACTCAAAATTATTGTGTATTAGAGATATTATTTCAGTATTTACTGCTATCGTTCCCTGGTTTTCAAATGTAATGACTATTTTTTGTTCACGTGCATCACAAGTATTTAATTTAAACTGCGAGAATATTATTATTTTATACCTAGAGCTCACTCTAACGTCGCCGCTCTCAATGTATTGGACTTACTAAGTTTAAAATCAACGCCAGCGTCCGAGTTTCTCATCGATCGGAAGGCAATTAAATCGGGATGCGAAGGACAGTTCGACTTCATATCACAGCCCGAAAAACGATAAGCCTCGCTCCTCAATAGCCGGAAAATCCCTCGTTATTGAGACGAACCAAGAATGTCGCCGTGGCAGCCCTGGATAATGACATCGTCCTGCCGTTATCAGCGATGTGCGGACAATATCAATATGTTTCCTGCCCAGTAGTGTATTATTGAGGGATTTTTTATAAATTTCTCAGTGATGCTCCAATTCTACTCAAAATTTTCCTGCCCAGTAGTGTATTATTGAGGGATATTTTATACATTTCTCAGTTATGCTCCAATTCTACTCAAAATTTTCCTGCCCAGTAGTGTATTATTGAGGGATATTTCATAAATTGCTCAGTGATGCTCCAATTCTACTCAAAATTTTACTCTAAAAACAAGGTAATCTTTAAAAGTACGTAGGGAGCTATGTTTGAGAGTTCCCAGATTGGTTGTATCAGTTTGAATTAGAAATGCTCAATCAAAATTTCATTAAACCGTGCTCAGAAAAATATATATTAAGTCGTTATTGCCCATTGCCAGAAATTTGACCAGTTTCACTAGTATTTTCTACCAATTTCTTTGCGTTCCTTATTTCTACGACAACAAAGTTGCGGAATAAATCTAATTTTACATTTAGCTCCATTTTCATTGACATACACTTTGCATGCGTGTAATACAGTACGAGAATTTAGGGATTTTCTGGCTATGCTTGCGTTAATTTATGAGGTAGGACCACATTAGGGAAGTTATGTCACTTGTGTGCGTAGAAACTTTCGTCAAATTATGTAACTTTTTTTTTTACTACAGTTGCTTATATCGCATGAATATTTTTCTATGCATATTTATTCGTAGAACATGTGGAGTGGTATTTTTAATTGCTCCCAAATTAGCTTTTTTATGTGAAAGGGGAGTAATTTTATAGCATATTTTGCTCAATTTTCAGCTACTGAATTACTGCACAGACTGTATTCCTCTATTCTGCTCTTCTTCATCTCTTAGATGAAAACAATTTATTTTCGTAAGCTATTCTTCAAGATTTACAGTCACAAAAACTAACGTTTCTAGTTAGTCCAACTCGAGCTTCAATTTAGCTCTATTTTGTGTGAATTCAAAGCGCAAATTTAGATCAAGATTTTCCCTGCACTTCATAATGAAATAAATACTTTCTTGACTCATAAATCTATTTTCCTCATTTAAAAACTCTAGGAAAATAAATCCTACTCTTTTCCCACAGCTACGGAAAATAAAATATTTCGCAATTGGCCAATTAAAAGCTACATAAAACTAAATCTTTTAATAATTAATGAAATGAGCACAAAGAAATCTCTCCGTCGCGAACTGCTTTAGTGCTAGATATTGATAACGATGAACAATCTGTAGGTTCGTCTGTTATAAATGTGGTCTTCAATCGGATCACTATTCAGTACTGGAGGCCCAGCAAATACTATAACGCACTTTTTGACTCACAAGCTACACATTTGTACCCAGCCTCGGTCATGGAATCTAGCGCCTTGAAAGTTGGACGACTTGTGCAACGCGGCCCTAATTATGTGATCACGCGTGTGTCCTAACAGTTATGTTTGGTGTCCTGCGCATCTTATAGTATTCTTCTTTATATAAGAACATACTGGTGATCTGCTCCAGCTTATCCTTCAATTTCTCTAACCAATTGCCGTATGGGAAAATATGTTTTATTATTCCGATAGTTACGTTGTATCGTTTTTAATTGTAAAGTCTCTTTAGAAATTATTTTTCAGAAGCGTTTTAAGGGTAGAACTCATGCAAATAAATCTCAAAAAATTATTCTCTCAATAATTTCGAGCTAATACTAAACACCATGAATATCTTACGCATAATTTTTGATAGTGATGCTGACGGTTCCTCGTAATTAAACTATTGACGTACAGAAGTCCTCGTAACAATAAGGCCCAACGAACCCCCTGCGCTGATCTCGGACTTTGTACAATTGGAAGATTCGTACATGGTTTCTGGGCTCACCGGTCTCCCAATAAGTCGCTTCATTGACATTCGAGTCAGGGTTAATGTTGTAATAAAGCTTTAATGGGAGCAGGCACAAAATTACACAGCAATAAGGGCTCCTCGAGCGTCAGGGTCTTTCATATTAATGGTTTGATCCAGACTTGGTAGGGTGTTTCTTTGTCCCGAGCTCGACCGAACGAAACTAGACCAAGTAATCGAAAAAAAAATCGGTCACAAAATCAGGAGCTGAGCTCAGAGGTAACGAAGTGAACAGCTGCGCTTTATTGATTTCGTCGTCTTTTTGGAATGGCCGTAGTACTTGATACTTCAAGGGGAGTGCGTTATTGTAGAATAAATTACTTCTAATAAAAAGATCTTCGGTAAAAAGAAAGGGTAACTTTTTTGATCTCAACTGCTTCACAGCTGAACTTCTTACGCGCAAGTATGGTCACGATGTTGGTTTTAGACTATCTCTAACGTATTTATGTAATAATACGAGTTGTTAACGTTTCAAGTCCTAGGCTATTTCGCGGCAAAAACTGGCAGACCATGAGAAGGGAGCCCCGTACACTTACACAGCCCTCTTGATTCTAAATTGAAAGTGTTTTTGAAACATTGTCAGGAGTGTTTAGGTTCCCAGAATTGCAGCTACATCCTGGCCCATCGTAACCTTCGCGCAAGTCGCGTGCAGCATCCAAGAAAGGCAGCCAAAAGAGCATTAGAGCGGCACTAAACTGCTCTAATTTACATGCAACTCATTCCTAGGCGACAAAGAATTTTGAGTCGAAAAGAAAAGTCGTAAGAACATTCGCGCTCGTATGCATTCTACGAAGGAAGTTTTGGCCGCACCTTCCGTTAATGCAATGCGCCGCATAATGTATGGTAATGCAGTCACCATCCCCAGGCTCGTGTGCGTTGTCTGAGTGATGTTCTCTTTTAAAAGTATTCTTAGCGAATTAAAATTGCCTCGACATGCTCGCTCGGCAGACAAATTAAGAGCTCAGTGAAGGGCCTTTGATTCTTAAGGCGCTGGCTCTCGACTCGTCCATGTAAAGACAGGAGCTGTCCTTTATTTCTGCAGTGGAAGTATGTAAAACGAACGAAACTGAATGTCATTTCATCTGTGAGGAAAAAGTAGAAATTTTAAAAGATTAGGAGCAGATATTTTCATCTGAATTTGTATCTGAATCCTGGTACTAAAGTTTATCAGACCGAGGAAAAAGCCTAATGCTGCGTGTCAAAAACAGTCTGAAATATAACTTTTTTGTGAGCATTGCTCTAATGGCAAAAGTTTAAGATTGTTTTATAAGCTTATTTGCGAATACCCTGAATATTTCTTTGCTACTTTTCTTCTTGAAAAAGTTGAACGACGCCTTTACATGAACATACCGTTTCTGCCCCTATTGCATTCATGGGAATATATTATTTCATTCTACACAGAATCACTTCAAATTATCAAGAAAAATCTTTTTGGAGAATGGGAAATCCACACAGAGTATTTTATTTTGGGACATGCAAATGCTTCTGAGCACCAGATATTTAGTTCACTTTCCACGAAGACAAATATTTTTCGATTTAATGTAAGTTTCAAAAATAAGTTGTCCAGAGTGGAATCGTGTGGAATGAGAACGTTCAACAAGAGCGATCCATTAACATTTGCAAAACTCTGTACTAAATGATGAGAAAACATACGCTGTGCATGTTTCGCAGCAAAAACAGTTCATAGTTTGCGCTCATTGCAAGCTACAGACTTGATCAAAGTGATGATCACAAATACCACGAAGATCACAGAACGCACTTGTTCGCAAAGTACTTCGTACAACAGAACATTTATTCGTTTTCCAACAAGCGAATCGTTCAGCATCGTTTCAAAAATGATGAATAAACAGAGTTCGTTGTTACAAATCTCTGTTGGGATGATTCTCACGATGGGCTTCATGAAAATTCAGGAACGCAATTCTATCCTTTTTTCACCATGGATTTCTTTGAAACGTGTGCAAAAATAAGTCGCTGTTCGTTGGAGGTAAAACTGCAGGGAGATTTTTCCAGGGTAAACAAAACTGGAATCGAGGTGTTCGTGTAACCAAAGGAGCGAGAAAATTAACGCCCGTGATATTTGCACATCATATGAAACTCTCATGCACGACACTGATGGATATTCAAATGGGCAAGGGTTCATTGCAAAAAGAAAAAATCTGAGAGAGTTAATGTTGATGCTTCTCGTATATAATATGAGCGATACGAACTACTTCTTTTCACAGTTGAAAAATAAAAAATGAGAAAAAAAGTGCAAAATACTATTGATTCCTTGAGATCAAAGCATTGAAGCTTTAATCGATCATTAACAAAGTAGAAATTCCTTGATTAGAAATACCACCGCAGATGAACAGTTGTCACGGCGCCTTTAGTCCCTCCTTACTGGTTCGAGGAGAGTCAGGTATTGATGAATGAAATTAAGCCCTCGATGTGGTAGTAAAAAGAAAGAAGGAAAATTAGAGAGGAAATATACACAGAAAGAGAGAAAAAGAGAGAAAGAGAACTTCCCACACTGCATTTGTTTGATCAACAAGGGGAGGATAACGACTCACTGAAAAATTCAAATATTTTCTTTTAAATTAAACAGTTGAGTTAAAACGACATTATTATGAATGAGCTCGCAACATAGATTCACTAAATAATCAATACGAAACTATCTATCAACACAAAAATAGGCGCAACATAGTATTGAAATTGGAAATAAAAAAATACGCTGACCACATTATCATTTAAACACTAAGCACTCTTTGAGGGAAGAGCCGCCATGTGCAAAAAATACACGATGAATTCTGAATTGTCCACAAACAGCAAATGAGCACAAAACGCGCGCATTTTTCTAGAATGATCTCGTGAATGACACTTTCTCTGTTAGTGAATTGGTACTTTACGCTTAAAATATTTCTGTGCGCTCATGTAAAATAAAACCGTTAATTTCACATTATCACCACTTTCGAAAGAATTTGCGATTTTCGATTAGCTCACACTGCTGTTTTCTCGGTCCCCTTTTCGCACGATGTCCTACATCGCGCATTTCAAATTGTAGCCGAGTCTTCACCCTCGTCACGAACGCAGGGAAGGCAGTGATCACCATCTTCTGTAATGTTACTCTGTGTTGCTCAGCTGAATATCCCTTTCCAATTTTTACCCTATCTTCTTGTTCGTAAGGGCGAGGTTTCTCGCGGTGTCTTCTTGCTCACCTACGTAAGAATAAAATTTTACTACTTTTGCCTTTTTCTTGATAACTTATTCAGCTCCAAATCAATAAATTTATAATAGTTTGATATCGCTGGAGATGCATAAAAGTGTAGTATTTTTTCTTTATGTTTTTACTTCTATACGTATTCATTTTGACACTGAAATTCCATTATAATTAGTGATTGCATTCAATTTTCTTTTTTGTGTCTTTATTCGCCTCTCAGAAAATGAACTAAATTAAAACTGAAAATTAAGGACTCTTTCCCGCATTAATACAGATTAATGAGAAACAGAAACTGAACTGAAAGCTTGAACGAAGTCCCTGATGTTTTAAATGACTCAAGATGGGGTCGCCACCCTCACCGGTTGGATACAATGAAACAATTGAAATTTAAATAATAAGTCACAAAACATCCCTTTCGTTCAATTCCATCAATGAACAGAAATGCTCATTGTTTTTATTAACCAAGTAGCTCCCGTTTGGCTTAGTTTTGGTTCTACTTGGCATCGATTAGTGTTAAACAGCGGTGAACGACAGCCTTCACTAACAAGAAAATCCCTCTTTAGTTAAGCTCCACCATATTTACTAAACCAGCCCCTCGTTCTAGATCCTTCTCGAAAGACCGACTCCCATTCCCGCATTAATAAGCCCTCGACATTCCATCGCGTGAACGTATAGATTTTATGAGCATATCTACAGGTTACCCTTATCTCGTAGTGTTATGTTCTCCTTAATTTAAAATTAAATTTACATCACTCATATTTCAAATTCTAATTATGCCCACCAAGTTTGTTTAAGGAAGCATCCCCACGCTTACCCATTTCGTTACCCCAACGTAGGCCTCATTACGACAAACGGTAACTCTCATCCCTTCTCCCCTCGCGCAGCGTTGCATCCCGCCATTCTCCCTGCTCTTTTTTCAATAGCTTCACTACACTGTCTCTGAGTATCAGGTTGCAGTAATTGCACAGTGAAGAATTATGCTGCATTCTGTGCAAAAAAAAAAAATTCTGTAGAACTCATTGCTGATTGATTATTCTTGCAAATTCTCGTCGTACATCATCTATTCATTGTAGAGAATGATCACCTGTCGCCACGAGTTCTGCGTCGCATATCGCCGGGAAACTTCAACTCCGTGGCGCGGCGCTCCCTTCCGGTGCACTGAGTTGCCGTGTATTGCTTTGTCGTAACTTAGCGTCTGTATTACAGTTCTAAATGTGTTGAATTAGACAAGAAATATCAGTAAATTTGAAAATCACATTTTCTCGGTAACATTTATCAACTTTCCTAGTTATTCCTTTCATTTTATTTCAAATCACAACCGAATATGATGAGATCAAGATCAAATATAAACCGACCAAATATTTCCGTGACCAAATGTAAAGCCACCGTATACTTTACGAATTGTTCCCGTAACTGTTCATTTCATGAATACTTTAAATGGTATTAGAAAGTCACGTTTTCCATTTCGTCATTATCCATCACAGGAAAAATAATTTAAAAAATTTGAATGGTTACTGGTCATGCTAAATTCTTTGTTTTTTGTTGTAGAAAAATACCTCAAGTGCAGGTCATGACCTAGAATTAAATAATCAAATTAGAGAAGTACGATAGTTTGGCTCTTGCATGCAGGATGCGAGTTAACAGCAATAATTTTCAATACTTGGTAATTTGGAAAAAGTCTTTGTCATATGCCGCATTAGCACCATCTCTAGGTGCCATGATTCACAACTGTCAAGACTAGAAGATTCTCGTATAGGAACTTATTAAACAATTGGTTTCGTTCCTATTTACCATTTCCTGCCGTCCGTGACAAACAATTCCTCTTCGCGGTTTGGTCTTGTGCTAAACAATGGAAGAATCTTAAAAAGGAACTTATTTTCCTCCAGTTTAAATATTTTGGGCAAATTAATAGTAAAATGGTTCTAGTCAATACGTCTAGAAAAAACGTATATCAGTTTTAAAGATAAAACTCCTAAACACATGCTCTCGTCAGTCATTTCTAACTGTGCCTTTCACAGAGTGCGTTAGAGTACAAGTACCAGGGCACAAGTACCTCCTCAGCAGCACAAGTACCAGGGCTCGAGGCCCTGGTACTTGTGCTGCTGAGGACAATGATGGTACTTGTGCTGCTGAGGACAATGATGGTACTTGTGCTGCTGAGGAGTTCTATGAAACCAACCAGTTCCTTTCCGCATTTTCACGTTCCCCAGTCCGCACTCATGGAGAGGTGTGCCGTCCCAGCTCTGCCAGATTATTTTAAAGTAATTTCCTTCGCATCTTGTCCAATAAATTCTCGCATTAATGAACCGTTGTTCATTTCAAAGACGAACATATTTTGCTGAATAATACACTCCAACCAACACTCCCCTTGCTGTATAATTAGCGTTGCATTTACATTATTCAAGGCTTCTTCTTTCTATATGATTAAATTTAAATTTGGTGCATCTCCTTACGTCTTCTTTCAGAACGTCGTGAACGATCATAAGCGTCGTGACTTAATTTCTTGTTGACTTACTTTAGTTAAACAAAATGATCACTATAATTACGTGTTTATTTGCACCATAATTTATTCTAAATACTTTTCATTACAAAATATGACATTACTGGATCGTTACTGGTGTATTTTGAAGTCTAATGAATTAGTTTCCTTGGCTATAGTTTTCACTACAGCTGACATTACTACCATTTCAAGTCCTGGTGTACAGTCTCCTGCAACTACTGAAACGTTCTTTTTTTGGAAAGGAGTTATAGGTTACTAAATTAGAATCTCCTTAATCGCATGAAAATGTTTTACCTGTAAGAACCATAATTGCGTTAACTGATGCAGTACAAGTGAGTTGACCAAATTAATTCAACTTATTTCAACAATATTAAAAAGTTCTTAATGTACCACTGTTATGTTATGTAATCTTAGGGGCTATTATAATAAACTTCCCAAATGTTTCAATAGTTGGAAGATAGCAATAAGTATTTATTGAAAAACACGTTACTCATTACTTAACACACTCCTACACACGCACAGAACGAAAGTATGTAATTATATAATAATAATAAAATGCAAATTATGTAAATTAGCAGGCGTTGAGCTCCTACAATAGTGCTCCGTTACTGCATTCCGACCCTTCTTACTGCTCCCCTGCATTGGCAAGCTGATGGAGAGCTTAAAATCTCGACGTCTAACCTTCTTCGTTGAGCAGAACCACAGCTTGAGAGCAGCACGGGGAGGTTTACGGCAGTGTCTTCAGATGTTGTTGAGGATCTATGTCTTCAGGCTGATATTCGTTCTGTATTTGGAAGAAAAGCCGTGATAATTTGACCATTTAATGATATTATCTGCGCTCCTGATTCAGTTTGGCAGATTGGATTTATGCTTGAACTTAGCCAGTGTGGAGTGTACGGATGTAAGATGAAAATACTGCGCTCTTCTTTCTGCAACAGGTGTTTCAGAGTATTCTTGAGGGAAAGCATTTTCTTTGAAGAATTCCAACCCTGGAATGCTCGAGAAAAGCGTTTTTTCTTCTTGTCTTTTTTAGGTGATTGTGCACGATCTTCCTTCTCTTCGAAATAGGGGTGCAATCTGGGGAGCATGCTGATAATGCTTTATTTTTTTCTTGCCCACAACGATGCTGAGGTTGCTACTAGCAGACTGCCCGTCTCAGATCACTTCGTTTCACAGCTGGACCAAACAGTGGAGCTTATCTTTACGTCTTCGAGGAGCTAGGCCGTCAGGTCCGGTAGATTTTTGTGGGTTCAAGAAGATGGAGTTTTGCGTCTTCCACGAGATTATATCGTTTGTTACATGCAGCTGATGCTCGATTTTGCTGAACCGTAATTATATCTTCTCAAGTGAACACTGAGGAAGGGTATGTATTTTGGATTATGGCTTTACTTTCGTCATCTGTTTGGGCTAAGCCGTCAATCTCGATCCAAGGAGTTTTTAGTCGTATTTTGTTAACTTATTTACTGAAACTTTTTGTGATTGTTTTGTTTTGTGCTACGACTGTGATTCCTTCATTCCTCTTTGTTTGACTTATGTAGCAAAATATACAAAATTCTTTGACAATAACCATCGAAATTTTCGACCAGCATAGCTGAATGTACGAGCTGAAAATACGTTATGAGGGTATTCGTTGAACTTCCACACAGGTATTGATGTAATTTTTAGGTCACAGGAATAATTAACCATGAGGTAAATAATTCTGTTGCGCGTCTACGTCTGAAGGCTGAATAATTTAGGATATTGTTAAATCGTGAATTAAAATTTTTTGTGGGAAATTATTTAGATACCATCTCGAATCCTCATATTAACTAAAAAAAGGAACCTAGGCAATTTTCAGGTCCGAATTTTAATATTCAGAGGTCACGTCCTCCATTTAAAAATTTTCTGATTTCCAAGACACTCGGGAGGCACAGTAATAGTCTCGTCACTTTTTTAAGTGGTTGCTCCCCACCAGGCCAATCATACCAATGTTTTTAGTTATTACTCATAAAACAGACTCGATTTGATACTTTTTTTAAGTAGTTGTTCTGTAGTAGGCCAATCATGCCAATGGTTTAAGTTAACTCAAAATACAGACTCGATTTGATACACATTGAGATAGAATTCCACTGTTTAGTCAGAGATATGAGAGTTTTCTTCGTTTTGTCTGGATGTTTCTTTCGATAATTTGACACGGCGTGCAAAAAAAAATGGTTCTGCTGTTCATCATTAATAATCATTTTGTTGTAATTTTCTATCAATTTGACGCCTCTTCCAGCAATACATTGATGTAGTTTCCTGCTATAGACCATATATATTCTTCGCAATCCCGAAACTCTTTTACAAAGGCCAATATTCCGTTGGGGTGTTCAAAAATGACAAAGATAATCCCAGAATTTAGAAGAAAGCAGTAAAATAATTTTCAAGCAGCATCTGGTCTATGCTACAATATTTACGTATTTTTGTCCTCTTGGGGGGGTCTTGATCTGATGAAATTGTGAGAGCTTCTTTCATTTTATGATTAGCATCATGACTGATTTTATCATCGAAGAAAGCCAGAGCAATCAATTCATCTGAGATAAACCATAAGTGATTCTTGAATTGCTGTAAAACTACTTTTGATAGGTGTTCATTCTTAACTTTGTAATTATGAAGTTTCTTGAACAGATGACGATCATTACGAGGAGCATTGGCAGCACTGGGAGCTGAGAACCAATATTTGATGTATACTACAGCAGAAACGGCAAATATTAGTCAGACTCTTCTTTTGCTGTTATTTTAAATTTTTTTTTAATGTGAAGATAGTTCTTGAATACAAAAGTTTGCCATCCAACTAGCTCTACGATACGCGCCACGCTTCTTTATTTTTATTCCAATTAATGAAGTAACTGCAAGCAAACGCATTGTTAGTTAAAATAACTCTACATAATTATCACAAGGCTGCTGTTAATTTATTGGTCTTGATGCAAAAGTAATTATTTCCTTGCTATCCTCTACTGAGAAATTTTACATTTGATTGAATGTAGTTATCTCAAGCTTATTCCAGTTTGGGTTGAATCTTTTGAACAACTTTATGTCTGGACCTAAAGATGGATGTAAAATAGGAGACACCACTTTCTCTAAGAGGATTTAAAAAATATGGTGTCTACATGGAAACTTTAACAAATCTCTCTCCATCTTCTGCTCATTTTGGATCCAGGCTCCATTTTTGCGACTGATTTTTGATGCATTTGTACCCAATCGCAGTCTTAAAATTTTACCTGATCGGTTAAATTTCAATTTAGATACAGCCAAATACACGGCATCTGCAGTTTCTTTGCCTGTTCCATTGTCTATTTTTGGCACTGGACGAAGTTGGTTTTCTTTATTTCCAGATATTAAAGCTGGCAAACGGTCAACTGCTTCGTTTCCAGTAACATCTTCCAGAAATTTGCCATGCCAGTAAACGTTCAATGATTTGTAAGTTTCAAAATTTTTAAAGGTACTTTCACTTATGATTTTATTTTTTTCTGTCTTTCTCTTGGAGTCGATGAGTAGCTTATTATACCTTTTTCCTACGTTCGTTCTCGTTGTTATAAGGATTAGAGCATTAAATCGATCGCTGATTTTCGCCCGTCTATTAAAGAGACTTGGTTGTCATTCAGGACTAACTTCTTCTTTCTTGGTGATTCTTGTTTTGATGTTAGGGGTTGTACCAGATGCACCTTTTCCATGCCAGTTGTTGCATAACTCAGCAAATTGGTACAGCTGTTACTACTGCCACTTCCTAGGACTACTGTTTTATCTAATGAACTTGATTGACGAGTTCGCATTTTTTTAAGTTTGATGCTTGTTTGAAGCTTGGTGCTTGCCTCTTTTAGAAGCTTTGAATTTTCTTTATCTACTCCCGCCAGTTTTTCCTTTCAACCTTTCCTCTGTAGACGGAGAAACTCTATCTTCTTCAAAAGTTTAATTTTCTTTCCATTAAAATGTGCAATGTCAAAAAGTTCAGACATTTTCTTTTTCTAATGAAAACACAATTTTTTTCGTTTGCTTTTTTTCAACATTTACCATTCACCATGCAGTTTATTTAATTTTTTTGAAAATATCAAATTTCTGGGTTGTTGACATCGAAGCGCTTTCCATACGTCTTGCACATCGTTAACAGTGTCACTTTATGTGTCTCTCACAGTTATAACCTTCTTGTTACGTCTGTAATTCCTGAAAAACGCAATTACTTCTTTATTTGAAGGCCACTTACCTTAATTTAATGTATCTACATATTTGCTGGCCAGTCAACCAGGTATATGTTGTGCGTCGTCATGTTCATCACACAAGATGCCAGTATAATTGAAAGATATTTAGACAAAGCACAACACACCATGCTTTCTTTGGTTACTGCTACACACCCTAAGTTCAGCTGCAATTCAATATCATGTGACGTGGCGTACATCTGTGGCTGTTACAAAGCTCAGCTGATTTTTCTCAGAGTGTCATGATATCGCCTGAAGTTCTAGGTTAGATAATAAAGTAATTATAACAATCACTCCGCTATACAGCATGGTCTAGCCTGGAATGAAAATAATTATGGTTTGCATAATTTTCCATGTCCGGGAGTGACCTCTAAATAATTTTGATTTGTTAATAATTTTGCAAGGAACACTTTTGTGACAAAATCAAATCCTCTTGAGAAGTAACTCAATAAATTCTAGATGGTCGAGTTTTTGTTTCACCCTAGAATGAATTTAGAGAAAATTTGCAAAGCAGCGAAGCCAGTATCACAGATACACTCATCACATACTTTTAGCCGCTAAAGTAGACAGAATGTAATGCATTTTGCACAACCACAACCAAATTAATATATCCAAGCGACGAATCAAATGCTGCTATTTTGACGGGCCGTGTTTGCTGGCCTATAGGATACTTAAGGCTTCGGTGCGTATGGCTGCTCTACCGTGGTTCCATAAACAAACAAGGTAGGTTCAACCAGTCTTTTTTTCGTTGACGGTGTGGTTTTGCTGACGTCACGGCAACGAACCAATAGCAGCGCTCATGTTGCATCTGGTAGCACTGCTACCCCAAATCTGGCTCCACTATTGGCCTAACGACAAGGCGTTTTGGTGACGTCATAAATTTTGTTTAAAATAAAGCGTTTCTATTGGCTAGCCGAACTTCATAGAGGTGTATTTTCTCCCACAGAAATTGCCCTACCTTGTTGCCTCAACCGTGGCGTACACTCACCTGCATTACAGTTTCGAGGTCAAATGCGTCAATATAATATTACTAGATAGTATACACGACCAGTCTAAAAATGGGGTTCGATAATTTCCTTGTACTGGTGTGCCCTTACTGCTGGCGCGCCCTAAGTTGAAATAAGTCTCAACATGTGGGTGACAAACAAATATATCCATTCTAATAGAAATCTCGATTAAAAGATTCTTGTACTTGCTCTCTGAAGAAATTCGTATCACAGATTTAAGAACGTGACAAAGAGACGGACCTACCAACCAAGCAGTAACTGATCATTATTATTTATTGTACTAAGTGCATAAAATTCTCCACAAATTTAATGTGTTCAATGAGAATACCGTTGAATGTTATAACATACGTAAGAGAAATTGTGTACAATAAAAGAATTACTCATTTACTTACAAATTTAAGGAGACACACGGGGAGCTTTATTATATATGGGAGAATCCCCATCCAAGTAAATTATCATCTTTGTTTAGAAATCCTTTCAAAAAACATGACGTGAAAAAGGAGACCTATTTTATTCACGTCTTACCAATATCTCTCTGATGTAGGACAAACTCCCCAGTGAGAGCATTTGTGATACGACGAAAATAAATTCCTGACCTTTATCAGTGCCAGTCTCTATTCTTCATTTCGTAAGTTCAAGACTGTGTATTTTGCAGGAATGGCACAGCTCGCTTCCGACCTGAAGCCTGTTCGACTTCCGCCTAAATTTTTCCTTCAGGTTGAATTTCGAATGGTTACGATCCTACTGTATTGAATGAGAAATATTTCACTCTAGTTGTGGAGGTTCCATCTTTTCGAGCTGATATGGCCATCAATGATCAGGTATTAAATAACACTAGGCCTAACTTCTAAGTGCTCAGCAGTTTTTCATGTAGATAATAAAATGTAATTATTTAGCCTAATTATTTTGAGCCAGTGTACGGGCCACGTAAAAAATGAGAAAATTTCAATAATATTAGATAAACAACTTAAATCGTGTGATTGGATTGGTTGAATAGCATCAAGGTCTGATTACTTGAACGACTGGAAGTGTGCGATGCGTGTGTTCATGACACAGGGGTTTTGCCTTTCGAATTTTCCTTACATTTATTCTTCTAAGGCCAATACCAAAAATATCTACGCAATTAGGACACGTGATTTTATTCTTGTATTCAACCCGAAAGAAAAAACTGCACAGTTAGGTAGGTCTCCTCAGTTCTTCCGCAACTGGCTTTTCTGGGCAATTTCACACTGTGGGAAATGAAATATTCGAATAAGCCGTGGTTGAAGTGTGGAATCAATCAATTCGAAATAATAAAACGCGAGGTGTCTCCGTAAATTTTTCAACAAAGTTATATATTTTATGCGTAATTTCTCATATATTATTACGATGGGAATCTCATTGAACACTTTAAATTTGTTGGTTCGTCTTGGTTGGTTGGTTGGCCTGTCTCTCTAAAAACGCTCTTAAAGGATGCTTAATGACTGGATCTGTGATACGCGTTTCACCAGTGCACAAAAACAAAAATATTTTAATCCCTGATGATATTAGGATGGAGGGTTTGTCATCCCCATCTGGAAGATTTGTCAAAAGAAAATATCGATTCGTGTACACTAGTAGAAATTAAAAGACCACTTTTATTCCTTAGAGGAATAATCAAACAAAGTTTTTATCGTACAACAGCCTTTATACCCACCAAGTATTTTTTAAACTTAGCTACCTCTCAATTCTCAAAACATACAACATTTTATAAGTTTGGTTGAGTTGCTATCTTCAATGTCTCATTTTAAATGGAGTCTTGGCTGAAAGCCTCGCCAATTAAAATTCCAAACCCTGTTGGAGTCCCCGAAACCTAGAACACATCACACCCGTTGCTGCCCTTGACGCACAAAGACAAGACAGCGGCCACGGTAGAAGAAATAAGGTAAGGTCAAACCAGTCTTTTTTTCGTCGACTGTGCCGCAATGGTGAGTCATGACAGCGAACCAATAGCAACGCTCATATTGCATCGGGCAACACTGTTCGCCCCAAATCTAGCACCACTATTGGCCAAACGACATGTCGCAATGGTGATGTCATAAAGTTTGTTTGAAATGAAGCCGTTCTATTGGCTAGTCGAACAATAAGAGGTGTATTTTCCCTCACAGAAATGACAGTACCTTGTTTCCTGTACCGTGACTGTAGCAGAGGCAGGAGGCCGTGCGACAGACGGCTGTGCGTGCGACCCTCGCCGCCTGATTCGTTTAAGGCCGCCGCTTCCCTCATCTGTCTTCCGTCCAGCTCCCTTCACTCAATTTGGAAAAGGTCTGCTCTACAAAACCAGGGCCGTGATTAAAATCTTCCTTCCGGTTCTCTTCTGCTCTCCTCGCGAAAAAACGAAAAAATTTACAGAGAAACTAAAGTTTTTAAAATGATGGAACGTTTGAACGTGAGGGTGCTCGTACGGCATGAACTGTGGCGTCAATGGAAAAAGCTGAAATAATTGAGTAAAAATAAATTGTTGTGCTGTGCTCAGCGTTATTCAACTCTATTCTAGATCAAGATCTGTCTCTTTCAAGAAAAATATCAAGAGACTGTATTTATGAAAAAATGTGCACGAGTTATAGCTTTTGATAAACTTTCGCTAAGATTGTCTAGAAAATAAATTAGAATATTATCATTTCTTGTTGACATCACACAATGTGGCGGGCCATTAGCTTGTGGTGCGATAGTGAATGTGTTTGTCTATAGAACTAACACGAAGCTAATATATCTCTGGAATTACTTTCACCTTCAGGCGCAGGTTTGCGTAAGTTATGAAACAGAAAAATAAAAAAATTACCACTTGTATCTTTCTACTATAGAGTTTTTATGAGATGGTTTGTGCAAAAACAACCTCAATAATTACTTAGTATTAAAATATTTTTTTAAATTCTCATTTTGTCTTGAGCATTGAACTTGGGAGAGCTAGTACTCTCGTGAAAAGTGTAAGTAGTTGATTAGTGAAAAACATAAGTTTGTGCCTTACATCGAATTACTAAGGCAACTTCGTTCATTGGCTAAACACAATGTAGTACGGGGAAAGTCTTAGCTCCTTTTAACAATCCTCAACTATAAGCACTTTCTGAATATCGTCATCAGACTCAAGTACTATCAGTATCACTGAGATCTAACTTTAGGAGTCATACATGATTGGATTTAGTAATTAAATTTTTTTCATATCCTTTCAATTTTCCAACTTCAAAAATGAACAACCACGTGTATGCGAGTTCAAAATTTCAAAACTACCAGGAATATCGACATTCACAATCAGTCATTGTAGAAGTGGATGGTTTCAAAATGCTTGACTAAGAACACGCATCACGAGGCACCCTGCCGAAACCGAGGGTGGAGGGACTGACCATTTCTCACTTAGACGAATGAATGAGCGAGTCATGAATAATCGGACCTGGCCACTTCTGTACGATGGATGATTTTGGGAGCGCTAATGTGGCATGCAATCTCCAATTTGGGCTCCGTGCGACTGCAACTGAGATGTGGAAGAGAATTAAAGGTATGCGAGTCCAGATGAAAACGCTGTTTTTGAAATCACTTTCATTCGTAAGTTGACGAAATCAGCCGCTCTAAACTCTGTTTTACAATCAAAATTCCTTCAATGAGTGTCATTTAAGGTTTTAGTGTACGATTTGAAGCTTTTGGAGAAAGTTAATTAGATCGACTTATACGCAGGGGACAATGTTTTTCGTCCTTGGAGTTTGCTGACAGACGTCACCTCAGACTGACAACCGTCTATGTGACCTAGACTTGGGATAGATGTCCCGAAGCGCTTGATATTAATGACAGTTTCGGAGCAAGCGCTTCTATCTCTGGAAAGTAGGCAGACGTGTACTGGGAACTTTTGTAGCAGACGAGTAGGCAGCAGCTGGAAGGAAAAACCATGGCTTTTGTGAACTTTCAAGACGATTGAGCTGGGTATTGTGCAAACGTCCTTCACTTTCCCTGCTAGACAGCACAGCTATCAACAAACTGATTCAACGGAAGATATTTGAAACTAGAACTCTTGTTGAAAAATAAAAATTGTTTATTGCAATTACTTTTTCTCAAACAAAATACTGTAGATATCGGTCCGTTAGTTTACTACAGGAATGATGAGCAGGTGTCGACGGGCTTTTCTGCATTGGTTTGAACGAATTCGTTTTCAGATTTCCTTCTGAAAAGAATTCGTAAAATTTTCCGCTGAAATTCTGAAAGTATTCATCAGGTCGTGCCATAAGTTCTGTCAATTTTTTACTAGTATGGCAACGAAAGTAAAAACATATCAAGTAACATTCATTTATTCAACAACATATTCTCCATCGTTAGTAACAACTTCTGACTACCTACCAACCAATTTGATAATGCCGCATTCATATAAATATTTGGTCTTTGAATAAAAAAGACCTGGAGTTCATTTTCAATGTTGTTTTTGTTTTTCATAGTTTTCTCCTTGAATGATTCTCTATACCCCTAAAGAGTTGGAAGTCTGAAGGTGCAATATATAGAGAATAGGGCTGATGCATCAATGTTTCGCATTTCAGCGTTTCAATTGTGTCCCAAGTCATTCGTGCTGTATGCGGACGCGCATTGTCGTGCTGAAGGATGACACCCTGCCGCTTTTCCAAAGCTGGGTGCGTTTTTAAGCGGTATTTAGTCTTTGCAACTGTAGACAGTACCGTTCTGCAGTGATTGTTTGATTGTATTCAAGAAATTCTGGAATAATTCCTCTCATATCCCACCAAACACACAACAATATTTTATTCGGATTGAATCCTGATTTTGATTGTGATTGCGCTTTTGCATGTCGATCTAGCCATTGATTTGACATTTAACATTGCGGTACATAATCCACTTTTCATCTCCGGTAACAACTTTATCCAGAAAAGATTCTTGCCGTTGGCGGGCGTGCAAAGATGCACAGGCATTCACTTACTGCTAAAAATTAACAGTGGAGAGGTCATAAAGAACCCACTTCCAAAGTTTGGGATACTTTCCCAGCTTTTTAAAGTGACGTTGAATTGTCATTTAACCCTCATGAAGTTTACAGCTCAATTGCCTAACAGATACTGCAGGATTAACTTCAAGGGTTGCCCCCAATAAAGCTGCATCAAACTCAACTGGACGACCTTCTCGAGGGCTATCTTCAAGGCTGTAATCCACATTTCGAAAATTTTCGAACCATCTTCTGCATGTCCGTTCAGTAACTGCTTCTGGACCATACACTTCTTGAATATTTTTGGCAGCTGTTGACGCATTACATCCTTTGTGAAACTGAAACAGCATCTTGTGCCTTATATGTTCTGTTGACGGCTCTATGTTAATTGAGGGTTGAAGAAAAAATGGTTAAATATCTAAATGAATTTCACAACAACGTGTATGAAAGACCGTAATAGAGTGATTGCATTGCAGAATAGATCAAAACTTTATCTCTTTCTCTGTAATACAAGTTCAAACTGGTTACAGTATGAAAACAGACAGGATTTATGATACGACCTGACACCAAATAACTTTACAGACCGGAAATTTTAAGACATATCACTTGATCACGAGAGGATGACTGAAAGGTCATAAGAACAGTTTGATGGTGTTTGAGTTCCCAATGTTGGAACTTAAAGTTACCTTTGATTATAATTATTAATCATCTACTCAGCCCGAAATGTTATCCAGAAACAAAATTATAAAACTTTCGTTAGGTATCACACGCCACGCTCAAAGAACGGACGCCAAAGGCTCAACACAGCACGAAGTCAGTCAGTCAGTCAAACGTGCGTGTTGTCAGCATAGTGAGATCGTCATCAAAACGTTGTTAACCGCCTCTAAATACTGCAGTCTTCCCACATACGTTGTCACTATTTTTTCCAGTCATCGTAACTGTGTTACCCACCTTTAAATACAGCAGTTTTCCACAAATATTGTCACCATCTTTTCCATGCAAAGTGTTTCTTTCACTAGAAGGAAAATAACACTGCTTATTTGTTGTTGTCGTCTCTTCGTTCAATTTAGCCCCCCAACGCGCCAAACTTTTCAAGGCTACAAATGCGGCGCCGTCATGTAACGATGACAGTCTGACGGCCGGCGTTGACATGGATGTCGATGTGCCGAAATGTGTTGCCATGTTATCGTCCGGACGTTATGTATGAATTGCTAATGAGGAAAGATGAGTTCAAGAAAGTCCTTTGTATTTGTTGAATGTACGATAGCAAAAATAAAATTCACACTTATGATTTTAACTAGACTGCTTTTTACGTTGGTTAGAAATCTGATGGCTTCGAACGCATTTTCGAAGCTTCCAGATTTCTAAATAGTTTATTCCGAGGTAGATGCTACCACTCCAGCAGCAAAAAAGCAGTCTGCACCTCGATGCATGTTCCAGCTTCATTTTACATATTATATTTCAGTAGAATTTGCCATTGTTTCTTCAGGAACGTAGAAGCATCCTCAGCGTTCACTCTAGAATTTCAAACACTTTCCATCATGATGGGGATTATCATGAATGTTTCTCAGCACCGTTCAGATACAATTAATTTCTTGAACTGCATTTTCTCTTATATAAATTTTCCATGAGCTAAGTCAACAGCACTTACAGGAATGTGCATACGAGATGTAAGTCTTCTTCATCCGCTCTGACGCTCGCGAGGTACAGTAGTTTGCTCGCAAAAGCGCACTCTGATGCTTCAAAGTAGCGCAAAAAAGGAGCTGCAGTAAGAGCACAATTCAGGCATTCTCTAAGATGTGCGCAAGTGGCAGAGTCAGTCTTCTGAGGCTTGTCTCTTGAGACTTGGAATTATTGAGGACGCTGCTGTCCAGTCTCCCTCGCGGCTCTATCATTCATAGAAACGTCCCCGCAGCTCCCGCCAGACTGGTAATGCGTCGACGCACCGGACACGGAGCACGTATTTATCAACATTAATATTTCCTCAGTGTGTGTGCACGGTGAACCACCAACTCATACGGTGTATAAATTGAACGAGCTTCAATCTTGCTTTCGGAAGTTTAATTGATTACCACAGGGACGGTATATGTCATTCGAAGTCTGGTGCGAGCGCATGTTTTTTATTTTGAAAAGAGAACTCTCACAGAATTTTGAAACAGTTATGGAGTGTTTTTTTGCTCACTCAAGTCAAGTCGAATCAATGTCCGGGAAAATATCGTGGGAGATCGTCCCAGGCCCCTGCCGCTCAGGTGGTCATTTTTCATGTTTTTGTTGGAAAAGGACCCTTAGGTGGTGGACTATTCGGTCCTAATATTTTATGGCGCTACGGACAATCGACCCCCCCCAGGGGGATCAAAATCTTTAAGGGAACCAAAATCTTTAATTTTGAGCCCATTTCAACCCCATATAAAAAGAGAACAAATGGGAAATAGAAAAAAAAGCCCATGTGAGTTTGTTTGAAACATTTCAAGGATTCTAAAACTGTCTTTGTTTTGGTTCTAGTATCAAAACTCGATGACGAGTTCCATTTTGAAATATCAATACCAGTGAAATATCAATACCTAAAAACCAATATGTCAAATTTTTTTCAAAAAATGAAGCCTAAATCATAAAAATTAATGGAATAAATTGTGTTTCTCTTCAAAGGTTACATATCATAGTCAAATTTCATAAGAATCAGACTGAAAATAAAAAAATTCATATTTTTGAAAAATAAATAAATTTTTTTTTTACATTTTTTTGGGGGGTTTGAAAATCACAATTCACACTGTGAATATGAAGTTATGTATGGAAATTGTCGAAATAAAAATAAAACTGCATTCAATTACATAAATTGTTCATTATATTACACTTCAACAAAAAATTTCGTTTCTTGCTTATACCCAACACTTCTAACTTTCAACATTCAAAATGGGACTAGTCCTCGAGTTTCGATGCTAGAACAAAATCAAAGACAGTTTTAGAATCCTTGAAGCATTTTTAACAAACTCACACGGTTTTTTTTCCAAATTCAAATTTTTAGAAAAAATATATAGCTTTAAACCCAAAAAGTTACTGTTGTTTTTCGAAATTTTAAAAAATTTTAAAAAATGGAAAAAATTTGGAAATGAAAAAAAGCCCGTAAGAGTTTGTTAGAAATGTTTCAAGGATTTTAAAACTGTCTTTGGTTTTGTTCTAGCATCAAAACTCGATGACGAGTCCTGTTTTGAAATATCCATAAAATATACCAAAAAACTAATTTTTCTTGAATTAAAAAAAAACTAAGGCCTAAACCGAAAAAATGACACGAGTAAAAAAGGTTTACTTTTACAAAATACATACACTGGAAAATTTTCCAACGAATCGGACGAAAAAAATTGAAAAAGTGGGACGATCTCCTTAAGTGATTGCTCATATATCCACTAATCCCGTACGCGACGAACGCTGTAGAATTTTCCTTATTATTTTCCTCTAGGCTCCTTCCATAAAAAAGATGCATAGCCTTAGATATTATCTCAAATTAATGTTTGAGTTTAAAATACTGTTTATGATAGAAAAAGCGATATTGGCTTTGTGTGTAGCCAGTAAGCTCACCTATAAGCTCAAAGGCATAAATTAGACACAAAATAAAACGAGTTTTTTTCTAGTTTTAGAAGGTACAGGCAAGTGCAGACATATAAATGGTTTTAGCGGCAGCTAAAAGTGTGCTTTCTATATTTATTTTACAGATAAAAATCTGTCATAAATCAAGAACATCAGCTGCTACTTAAAACCCAATACCTTAAAAAATAGCCCAGCACTTTGTAATGTCCGATATCATAGGATGAAAACTTAAATAATTGAACCGATTTTTATATCCTCAATAGTCATTCGTATCTTCAAGTTTTAAAATTCTGGTTTGCTTATTCAATTGTTTATTTTAAGGGTTGAGAAATGTTATGTATTAAACTTCATTATCCTCATTGTTCCTAGCTATATCGTGCTAATTTTAATTATTACTCCATTTTGACCTTAATAATTTAATATACCATGTTCGGTTAAAAATAGGCGAACTGCAATTTAAAGCCAGTCAAATTCAATATGAATGATTCAAATTAAGTTCGAAGCAAAACAAGTCAAGCAAAAACAAACAAGTTAGGAATGAGCTATGTTTGAATGAACATTACAGGTAGTTCACTGAAAGTGGGAGAATATGTTCAACACTTTATGAAATCCTCTCATTGCGAAGTTCCTATTTTCTATAACTTACTACATAGAAAATGCACTTGCAGCCACTGCAGTTTCAACAAGGGTGGATGCAAGCAAAGTTCCATCCATTTCCATCCTTGAGTTCCTCACGGGAATTTATTTCTACTGAGCAGTAAATGTAGGCAATACAGCTTCTTCAAAAAGAAATCGCTTACGAGAATTCTGGACATTCTAAAGTTTATGCCGTTATATAGCTCCTGAGTTGCGATTCTTTCCAACGTTTGTGTCTGTGGAATATTTTTGCGGAACAGAATATGGGTTGCGACAAGCCTGGGTGATTACTTCAACAAGCCGAGAAGATTTACATCGTCTTTACTCAAAGACTTGGTCGTCATAAGCTTCCTACAACTTTATCTGTGTGCATACTTCGGGAATTTCAGAAAATTTCTTCTGAGAATACCATCACGTACACATGTTCCATCCTTGTCTGATTCTACGCATCATGTTCTGCGAAGTCTTTGGATTTCAAGTATGCAAATCGATGCAACTTGCAGGATTACTATTATCCTTTCCTCCATTTACCTTGTTATAAATTATCAAGATGAAGAGCATTTAATTTTAAGCTATGATTTGAAAGTTATTGATTCATTTATGCATCATTTAATCTACGCAAGAATAACCAAGTGACAAGTGTGATTAAGTGTGATTAAGACAAGTGTTTCAATTCATGCTTCCTATCGTTAACGACCGTCAAAAAGCACAAACTTCAAGACTAAGTTACAATTCAGAACTGTCACGTCATTGCAAAAGATATGTCCGACTTCAAGCTTTCTGCTCATGGAATGCCGTAGGGATGAGCCCAGAGCGGTACAGAGGCGACCATAGTCATGGCTGGTTGTGGGGAAAATATCAGGCAATTCACCCAATAGAGAGTGAAATGCCACAACACTTAATTCTTTTACTAGTTTTCACCGCTAAGTTATTATTCAAGCCATGAGCTACATCTTACATCATGATGAAGCACTTATAGTTTTTTATGAAAGACTCCTTTGTGACGCGTACAGATCTTTTCAGTCATATTATGACGATTAGCATATGTCACGAGAAAACGGGGCCGTCTCCTCTTGTTAACATTTCATTAACAGGAAGATCAGGTTCTCGGAATTGAGGAATGGCACACCTCCATGATATTACACAATACACACAAAAATGCGAGAATGTATGAAGAGCACAGGCATTAAGAAAAGACACACAATTATTGTATACTAAATTTAGAGCGGTACTCACCGATGGTAGATGACCCACTTACGCAGCGCATTTTCTGAGCGCCCTCCGTGGTGTTACGATCGATCGCTTCTAATATTGTGGGACATGATACACAGGGAAAATATGCTAAGATTTATGATTTCCAGCTATACGTCATACAAACATCAATGGGCGTACACACAATGAATGGTATTAGGAATGATGCAAATTAAGTAATGGAATCAAACAGCATACGCCTAATCACTTACATCACATAACCATACTGTATTTTCCCGCGGCGGGAAATTTTACGTGTTCCCTTTACCACGTTTACTGGTACCAAATTATTGAATTATTGAGCTTGGTGAAGGGAAAGAAGTCGTAGACAAGGATTGATACAGGAATACCTACTCACGAGCAGGTATCCAGCTGACCCGGCACCTTCTCGTGGTGGTACCGTTGAAATACCCAACTGCTCTTTCCTCTATCTTTTGAGTTTTCTTTCGAGGGATTAAGATTTTAGTTTTTTTTCCAATTCCCCGTTGTTGGGTAGAACAAAGTCGGGCGGCGGCCCGAGCTCTTCGGAGCTTGGGTCTCTTTTGCGTAGTTATTTTCTCTTTAATTTGCCCTATATTCCAGGGCCCTTAAATAGCCTATAAGAATAGACTTAAGTTACGCAGACCAATAGTCCATTTTGGATTACTACTTTGGATCCCAAAGTAAAACTTTAAGCACTTCTGGCAACAATCAGCGAATACCTCAAACCCCGACTTCGAGGCGGGGAAACCCCCTCTGAAGCCGGGAGTATGTACGCCAAAAATAAAAACAAATTCAAACAACGAATAAACCCCAACAAAAACAACCTAAGCACTGCTACCAACTTAGGTGCAACAAACCCCAAAACTAACACCATCACCAGGAAGATAAGCGAAAACAATGAAACATCTGACCAAACAACCGAAAAAACTCTACCGGAACCAAACGGTGCTACCTGTAAGGTGGACCAATTGGAGGCTAAATTAAATGAAGTGCTGAATAGACTTGCGGCAGGTGATGCAACCAAATGCATCAACCCCGATAAACATGAAGTTGAAAAAGAAGCACAAAATGTAGACGATCGAATAAGGAAAATCGAAAATACACTCGAAAAAATCCTAGAAATGACGAAAGCGCAGAACATAGGGAAAAACAGTAAAATCATGGGCTGCGAGAAAGAAAATGTGAGAAAACAAAGCAAAGCTAACAAATACACACCCATATCGTTGAACCAAGAAATGACGAAGAACGACCATTATACAAAGTTCTTCTCGGTCAAATTCAAAGTCGAAGAGAGAAACCAAATAAATCCATTTTGCCTCCAAGAAGAAATAGTCAAAATAACTGGTTTGAAGGCGAAAAGAATAACTTATTCAGGTAAAGATAGCTTTATCATAGAAACTCGAAACAAACCCCAATCTGAGCGCATCACCAGACTTAATAACGTCGACGGCATTAATTGCCAGATCAGCGAACACCCATACTACAATCAATCCAAAGGACTAATATATATTCAAGAATACGATGTAGATAATATGGAAGATTTTGTGGAAGGCCTAAAGAGCCAGTACAATATCAGTGACGCTGTCCGTGCCAGCTTCATTAAAACTCGATTCTCCCAAACCACCCCACTTCTACTAACCTTTAATAGCTACACTACACCAGACTCTATATATATCCCAGGCGAAAAATCAGATACGATAGTATACCCATTTATTAATAGACCAATGATCTGCCACAAATGTCAAAACTACGGCCACACAGCCAAACACTGCCATAACGAAGCAAACTGTAAACGCTGCGGAGAAACAGGCCATGACAGCGAACACTGTGGCAGCGCCCTCTCCTGCATGCATTGCAAGCGTCAACATGAAACTGGCCACAGAGAATGCCCGAAACATATCATGGAAACAGAAATATGCAAAGTCCAACAAGAACAACGAGTTAATAGGCGTCGTGCTGTACAGATAGTCACAGGACACTCCGAGATACCAATATCAGATACGAACACCCCCACAACTCATTTCAATATAACAATGCAGGAAAACGAAAAGCGGAAAATTACTCCATGGCTCCTAGAAAAATGTATTGCAAACCAAATCCAAGGAAAACCCAAATCTATTCGATCGGGTGGCAAAAACACATTTATTGTAGAATTAGATCACACACGACAAAAAGATGAAATACAGAAAATCAAAGACATAAACAACATCCCTGTGCAAGTAACAGAAAATAACTATGTAAATCTCTCAAAAGGACTCGCCTACATCTATAATTACGACTTCACCAACTTCGAGAAATTCAAACAAGGTTTAATGGAAAACCATATAATCAAAAATGTCGAACCAGCAAATTGGATAAAAAGCCGTAACACAAATGCAAAAGCAATACTTCTAACTTTCAGAGGCTCAACCCCCCCTGAGTATATCGACATCCTTGGCCAAGACTGCAAGAGTAGGATATATGAATACTTCGACCGCCCTATGATGTGTAAAAAGTGCTTGGAATACAACCATACTGCTAAAAGATGTACCAGTGAAGAGTTCGTGTGTGGAAAATGCGCAACAAAAGGCCATGAAGCAACAAATTGCACGGAAAACAACTTGACATGCTACCACTGCGGAAACAATCACAAAACTGGAGACCGGACTTGCCCGGAACAACGCAAGCAACAAGAACTAATTTCTATCCGTACTAAACAAAACGTATCAAGAGAACAAGCCCTTATAATATACCACAAACGATCCCCACAACTCGACCAAAGCTACGCACAAATAACCAGAAATCGAACGGATCAAATACCCAAAGTACCAACCCCCCAACCCTTTATGGCGGTTCCCAAAAACCAAACGATCACCGAACAAAATATGGCTCCCCCACTTTGTAACGAACCAGGTACAACTGATAACACAACCGATACACCAGAAACCAAACCACCGCAAACTTCACAACGCGACCACGAAACATGCGAAAAAGAGATACTCCGCATTAAACCCAACCCAACACAATTGCTCAAATCCACAATTAATATTGAAACTACAGCCGAAGGATCTGAAAATGAGGAAGATGGCACGAGCGAATGCAACCCTATTATGAGACAAGAAGCCATACGAATATTCAACGAATTCAAACCCCCAAAGCAGCACAAACCTTCCAAAACCCAAAACAAGAAGCGACCAAGATCACGATCAAAATCACGATCCCCCACCTACAGCCGCAACAGACATGATAAACGACAAATTTACTCAGATGAGGAACAATCACACTACTCTCGTGACTCTAGGATTAGAGATAGATCACCCAAAAGAAAGTAACTAATTGAACGATTGAATAACAAAATCAAATCAAACACACCCCATGGCTAACGTAGGAATCCTGCAGTGGAACTGCCAAGGCATCAGGGGAAAGAAAGATGAACTAATGGAAACAATAAACAACCACCAACCCAGTATAATAGCACTTCAAGAAACAAAGCTATGGGATAACTGCCAGTTTAGAATAAACGGCTACAGTAATGTGCTACGACACGGTCATTACAACAGAACCCCCCATGGAGGTGTTGGAATATATGTCCATAGCTCAATACCTTTTTGTGAACTGAATCTACAGACTGAACTACAAAGCGTGGCCATTCAAGTAAACATAGGACAGCTGATAACCATCTGCAGCATCTACATACCCGGTAGACAAACAGTCACAAACGAAAAACAAAATAACCTAATCCACCAACTACCGAATCCTTTCATCCTAGCCGGCGACTTCAACGGACACAGCACCATATGGGGCTGCAAAAATACAGATAATAGGGGGAAGCTGATAGAAACTGTTATTACAAACAATAACCTTTGCCTATTAAATACTGGTTCACCCACTAGAATAGGATACAATTCAGAATCAGCTATCGATCTGACAATTTGCTCACCTACATTGGCCGTGCTATTAGACTGGGTTGCTTTCGACTCGCCGGGTGATAGCGATCAATGCCCAATTTTGATCACCTACCTTAACGAAAATCGTCCCAACCAACCCCCATCAACTATCTGGAACTACTCAAAAGCTAACTGGGATCTATATTCCAATAACAATGCATGGAACAAGCCGATGTTGAACACAACAACTAATAACGAACAACTACTCACCGACTTATACCAGCGGTTCTACTCAGCAGCTGAAAAAGCCATCCCAACTTATATACCAGGAAAATACTACCCCAAACCATGGTGGACAAAAGAACTCCAAGAATCAAAAGAAGAAAGAGAAAAACTTTACAAGAAATACCACCGCAATAAAAATCTTACTAACTTAATTAACTGGAAACGAGCAAGGGCAAATCATAAATACAAAATTCGAGCAAGCAAACAGGAAACGTGGAAGAATTTCGTAAACCAACTTAATAAATATACACCAATGGCCAGAGTATACGAAACAATAAGGAAAATAAAAGGTCGAGTACAAAGAAAAGTCCACATATTGATCGAAAACAATATACACTACAGCACAATCCCTGATATTGTGAATAAACTGGCTGAAAATTTCAGCGAAGTGTCAAGCGATCAAAGCTATTCCCCTGAATTTCAACAAATCAAAACCGCAAATGAAACTATACCGATCCATTTCAGTTCGCCAAACGTAGAAATCTATAACCAAACTTTCCATATGCATGAATTTGAATCCGCCCTAAGAAAAACTAAAAACACATCACCAGGAAACGACAAAATAACATACGACATGATCAAACACCTAAAACTACCAGCTAAACAATACATCTTGAACACTTTTAACAAATTCTGGACAACGGGCTACTTCCCACCACAATGGCAGCACTCGATAATAATACCAATCCCAAAACCCGGGAAAGACCCTAGTAAACCAAATAACTACAGACCCATCGCACTCACGAGCTGTCTGTGCAAATTAATGGAACGAATGATCAATAATCGACTGATCGAATACTTAGATATGCACAATATAATTAGTAAAGAGCAGTGTGGATGCAGAAAGGGGCGTAGCACTACAGATCATTTGGTCAGACTAGACTCAACCATAAGATTAGCATTCGCAAACAGAGAACACTTCATCTCAGTGTTCTTCGACCTTGAAAAAGCTTACGACAGAACATGGAGATATGGGATCATACGGGATTTATTCGATATCGGACTCAGGGGCAGATTACCAACTTTTGTCGCCAAATTCCTAGAACGTAGAACACTAAGTGTCCGAATAGACAACTATAGCTCAAATATTTACGAACAGCGAAACGGAGTCCCTCAAGGCAGTGTCCTCTCGGTCACGTTATTCGCCCTCAAAATAAACGACATAGCCAAGCAGATCCCACCGGACAACAAATTCCACCACTCACTATACGTTGACGACTTACAAGTTGGATACCACCACCAAGACCTCAAGGTTATCCAAGACAAAATGCAATCCTGTATCAATAAAATATTTAAGTGGTCCCAAAATCATGGCTTCAAATTCTCATCCAGTAAAAGCAAAGCAATACATTTCAATACCATACCCGGACTCTTCCTCAGCCCAATACTTAAACTCAATGATGAAAACATTCAATACACAAACTCACATAAATTCCTCGGCCTGATCTTCGATGAAAAATTGAACTGGCAACAACACATCACTGCTTTAAAGAAAAAAGGGAATGATAGCCTGAACTTATTAAAATCAATAACAGCTCAAAGCTGGGGAGCAGACCAAACCACGATCCTCAAAATCTATCGAAGCATTACAAGATCAATCCTCGATTATGGATCAATAATCTATAACTCTGCCAGCCAAACAACTCTAAAGCCCATCGAGTCTATTACATCCGAAGCACTACGAATCGCTACAGGAGCATTCAAATCCAGCCCAACAAATAGTCTACACATTATTTGCAATGAAATGCCTCCCGATATTAGGCGAAACTATCTATCCCTCTGTTATTACTACAAAATCCGAAGTCAACATGGAAACCCCGCCTTCAATTACACTGTGACGCCGAGTAACCGACTACTCTTCCAAAATAGGAAAATAACTCCAACATTCGCTATTAAAATGCAAATACTGATAGAAAAATTTGGCCTCCGGAAAAATCGAGTTAAAACAGACTTTTCATACCGACTACTAAACATTAATACTCCCACATGGGCACTAACAAAACCAACAATAAATACCGACCTCACCGAACTACCAAAAAACGAAACCCCTGAATACATAATCCGTCAAGAGTTTAAAAGAATGACAAAAGAAAAATATGACGGATATGTAACTATATACACAGACGGCTCAAGAGGAGAAAATGGCACAGGAGCGGCAGCAGTATGTGGCACCATTGTTCGCTCTGCAACGCTACCGAAAGAGGCCTCAATATACTCAGCCGAAATACACGCCATCCACTTGGCCCTTGGCATCATTAATGAAAAAAGAGATAAAAAATTCGTAATATACTGCGACTCCTTGAGTGTCGTTAACAGCCTAAAGTACGAGACATACCATCCAGTACTACGCCGAATACAACACGACATACACGAAAAACAAAAAGGCGGCAAAGCCATCAACATATGCTGGATCCCCTCCCATGTCGGAATAGGCGATAACGATGCTGCAGATACTGCAGCCAAGAACGCAACCCAAAAAAACGAAGAATTTATCCTAATTTGCTACACAGATTGGAAACCATTAATTCGACAAGCCGTGATTAACCAGTGGAAAACTAGGTGGGAAAATTGCAGAGACAAATTAAGGGAAATACAACCATCACCAGGAATAGAGTTGGACTTCGGTAAAATATCACGTAAAGAGGAAATAATAGTTAACAGACTCAGAATAGGACACACATTCTTAACGCATGGCTACCTGATGAACAACGAGATACCTGATATTGCACCAGTGTGCGAGTTTTGCAACAACTCAACACTAACTGTCAAACACCTAATCATAGAATGTGAAAGTCTAACAATTAGTAGAAATTGTATAAAGGCTTGCCAAACGCTACAACCTACCGTCGAGACGGTATTGGGACGCCATTTAGACGTCAAGGAATTAATGAACTATCTTCGTGTGATAGATGTCTACGACCTAATTTAAATGTTTCAGTAACTTTGCATTGCAATTGACTTACCTTTAATGATGAGTTTCTAAATTGACCTTGCGATCGCAGATGACATGCATAAAGGGGAGCAGTAAAGGACCCGTGTCCGTGCTTTAATGTTGATTGTATCAACACCCCTCATTATTATTATTATTCCCGCGGCTGGCCAGCCCTTTTCCCGCATATTACTTACACTCCCAAACATAACACAAGTAATGCCTACAATATCTCAGCGCTCCCAGCAGCACGGGATGTGATCATTAATTCGACCTTCATGTTCATGAGCCGACACAACTTCAGTTCAAATCACTGTCCTGGACACAGTTCAAGGAAATTTGTTGCTAATTTCCAGATTCGTAGCTCCCTGGCATTCCCCTTTCTGGTGTGCTCCTTATCCACAGGACTTCTTATGCACAAGCCTCCCTCCTGCAAGAGCAATTTATAACTCGTTAATCCCTGATTGCCCTAATTACGTTCCCTCAAAATATCTCAATTTTCACAGCACTGAATGCCAATAAATTTCACTAATATTTATTTTAACAAAATATGTATTTTTTTTTCTCAAGAACCTGTGTTTCTCTTACCCGCCCCGAGACGTTGCAGCTAACTGTTACATTAAATTATTTCCACGCTGGTTGGATTTTACTTTACTTCTCTGAAAGTAAAAACGAGAAAATGTATGAACTTTGGATTACATTATAACGTCGCCTTTAGTATAAATTTTCAATATATCCAATAACCACTTTTCATTATATCTTTGAGCACGTTTGTTACAGCGAACACACCCGCGTTTTATTTCTTCTACTTCGCGCTCCGGCGTTGACTGCAGAACTACCTTTTGTTCCTCAGACGCCCCGCGTATTTTCTCGAGGGTTGTCCCCTCTCTCACATTCGACCTATAAGAATCTTCGGCCCTCGAAGCGCCCCCCTACATCTTTTCTAATTGGTAGTACCGCAACTCGCCTTTATTTCTTTCTTAGCCTCATTTTTCTCACGCTCAGCTCCTTCGAAACCGACCGTTGGTTTGCCGCCTCTCTCGTCTTAAGTGTCTCGATTTATGTTTGACCACAAGGCGCCTTTGTCTGCGCATGGGTAGGCATTTTTCCGAACGTCTACAGTTTCCAAGGGCTCGCCCGAATGAAAAAATTGCTAACACCACAAAATTGACCCCTCCAGAAACAACACACAATGTAAACAGCCATCGTCCGAGCCCTTGCATCTTATCGCTCCATCTAACATTGCTGAGTCCAACAAAACATACAGGCATAAAAACATACATGTTGAAGCGACCCTCCCGTGCTGCTGGGATTTACTGAGATATTTATAAGTAAGCACAAAATTTATTACACACAATTAAAATTTTTTTTCTTAAATCCTCATTTTTTAATTCACAAAATTGGTTATTCTTAACAGATTCTCGACAGAACCGCCCCCCTACGATTAGCATACATTAACATTGCAACGAAAAGAAATGAACATTATATAATTACATTGAACATTAGTACTTTATGATCAATTTGAAAACAGAAATGAGACCTTCAACTCGACCTTGGTACAGAACGAGTGATGCCGCAACGACACGATAAGATAAATATCCACATGGAAAACAATAAGCCAAGGAACCACGCTAGTGACTTTTTTGTAGTAGAACCTTGACTTTACCAAAAATGTATCAATTCGTGTTTGCTTTGGAACGAAAGAAGATAAATGCTCGATACCATTAATGATTAAGAACATGCTCGGATATTAAGACCATACTTACGATTCGGAATTGCCAATTCACGTCAGTACCTACTAAAATTGCAAGAAAAATTTTCAATTTTACGTGATAGTTACAGCTACGTTTTCAATTGATCTCATGATTAACGAGATTGAATACCGCAGACATAAGAAAATGTTTAGATCATCAGTGAAAGAAACACTTTATCATTGATCAGAGCTCAAGAAAAGGAAATAATGTTTCTGATCGTCTATGGAACATTATGAAATGATGCCGCAGCTGTTGGAGAAATATCTATACCGAACACAACGAACCCATCAGCATTCCATCTAGAGTTTTCTAGACCATCCTATAGATAACAATCTTGGATGGGAAATTTTGTTTTTTTTCCGTGAAAAAATGCTAAAATATATTCAGATGTTCAATTTGAATACATTGATTACTGGGGTGTGGTGTTGATTGTAGGGAACGATTATTTGGGAAACTCTTTGGTTATTTCAGGTGTAATTTTCAAAGCGAAAAATGAATTTTACTCCTCGAACTATTGGTAGGTTGCATTTTCATTCCAATTCACATCTTAGAAGTTAGCCCTGCCTGACCTGCGGTCCTGAACCTAACAGTTCTGCGGTAAACCACATAAAGTCAATTTAAACACATAGGGGGATACGTTGTTGATAGCCACCCATGTGTTGTGATCTCAATTGGTAAGTTATTTTTAGTATGTGATACATTTTCTCCCGTACTAGGCAAAGTTCCAAAAACTAGGCACTTCGGTGTGGCACCAGATTCAAAAATTACTGAAAAATCGGTACATAAGTCAAGTAGGGTTAATAAAGTTCCTTAGGAATACTGAACCCCAAAACGTCAGACCTTATAAATTTTTGGGGATCATTTTATGATTTTCCCATGAACCTTAAACCTGCCATACCCAAGGAACCTGACAAATGAAACTGTACTTCAGGAGGAACATTCGAACTTCGTTTCAGCATGTTACTATTCACATAAACGACAAATGCCCTGAAATAATCAGTGCTGGTTTTATAAAATATTGAAGTTTTGCACCTAACAATCAAGTAATCCGAGATTTATGTCATAGATCGGTTTATGAAAACGATATACTCGTAACTCAAAGAGGTGCGTAACGCGTTAGCTGTTTATTTTTTAAATGGGTCAGGAACAAAAAAAAACGGACTCGCCGTGCTATGAGCGTTATAAAATTGATTTGAAATCAGATTTATCTTAGTGAAATATTCCTCACAATTGATTAAAAGTCTTTGCAAACTCATAACTAATATTTATCGGGTACTAAAGGAAAGCTAATATTATACATATGCTCGGAGACAAAAAAAAAAACATACGGGGGCGGAACCTACGAGACACAGGATGTTACGAAAGTAGATCGTACGAGACGACGCTGGGTACTAAGATAGCAGATACAACGAAACATAGGGCATACAGTATATGAGAACAGATTTTAAGCGCCACAGTGCAAAATGCGAGCAGATTCTTCATAAAGATAATACGAGAGCAGATCCCGCAAGACACAGCACAACACGAGAGCAGATCCCGCAAGACACAACACAACACGAGAGCAGATCCCGCAAGACACAGCACAACACGAGAGCAGATCCCGCAAGACACAGCACAACACGAGAGCAGATCCCGCAAGACACAGCACAACACGAGAGCAGATCCCGCAAGACAACACAGCCCGAGAGCAGATCCCGCAAGACACAACACAACACGAGAGCAGATCCCGCAAGACACAGCACAACACGAGAGCAGATCCCGCAAGACACAACACAACACGAGAGCAGATCCCGCAAGACAACACAGCACGAGAGCAGATCCCGCAAGACACAGCACAACACGAGAGCAGATCCCGCAAGACACAACACAACACGAGAGCAGATCCCGCAAGACAACACAGCACGAGAGCAGATCCCGCAAGACACAGCACAACACGAGAGCAGATCCCGCAAGACACAACACAACACGAGAGCAGATCCCGCAAGACAACACAGCACGAGAGCAGATCCCGCAAGACAACACAACACGAGAGCAGATCCCGCAAGACACAACACAACACGAGAGCAGATCCCGCAAGACACAGCACAGCACGAGAGCAGATCCCGCAAGACACAACACAACACGAGAGCAGATCCCGCAAGACACAACACAACACGAGAGCAGATCCCGCAAGACAACACAGCACGAGAGCAGATCCCGCAAGACAACACAACACGAGAGCAGATCCCGCAAGACACAACACAACACGAGAGCAGATCCCGCAAGACACAGCACAGCACGAGAGCAGATCCCGCAAGACACAGCACAACACGAGAGCAGATCCCGCAAGACACAACACAACACGAGAGCAGATCCCGCAAGACACAGCACAACACGAGAGCAGATCCCGCAAGACACAGCACAACACGAGAGCAGATCCCGCAAGACACAGCACAACACGAGAGCAGATCCCGCAAGACAACACAGCCCGAGAGCAGATCCCGCAAGACACAACACAACACGAGAGCAGATCCCGCAAGACACAGCACAACACGAGAGCAGATCCCGCAAGACACAACACAACACGAGAGCAGATCCCGCAAGACAACACAGCACGAGAGCAGATCCCGCAAGACACAGCACAACACGAGAGCAGATCCCGCAAGACACAACACAACACGAGAGCAGGTCCCGCAAGACAACACAGCACGAGAGCAGATCCCGCAAGACACAGCACAACACGAGAGCAGATCCCGCAAGACACAACACAACACGAGAGCAGATCCCGCAAGACAACACAGCACGAGAGCAGATCCCGCAAGACAACACAACACGAGAGCAGATCCCGCAAGACACAACACAACACGAGAGCAGATCCCGCAAGACACAGCACAGCACGAGAGCAGATCCCGCAAGACACAACACAACACGAGAGCAGATCCCGCAAGACACAACACAACACGAGAGCAGATCCCGCAAGACAACACAGCACGAGAGCAGATCCCGCAAGACAACACAACACGAGAGCAGATCCCGCAAGACACAACACAACACGAGAGCAGATCCCGCAAGACACAGCACAGCACGAGAGCAGATCCCGCAAGACAACACAACACGAGAGCAGATCCCGCAAGACAACACAGCACGAGAGCAGATCCCGCAAGACAACACAACACGAGAGCAGATCCCGCAAGACACAACACAACACGAGAGCAGATCCCGCAAGACACAACACAACACGAGAGCAGATCCCGCAAGACACAACACAACACGAGAGCAGATCCCGCAAGACAACACAGCACGAGAGCAGATCCCGCAAGACACAACACAACACGAGAGCAGATCCCGCAAGACACAACACAACACGAGAGCAGATCCCGCAAGACACAGCACAGCACGAGAGCAGATCCCGCAAGACACAGCACAACACGAGAGCAGATCCCGCAAGACTCAACACAACACGAGAGCAGATCCCGCAAGACACAGCACAACACGAGAGCAGATCCCGCAAGACACAGCACAACACGAGAGCAGATCCCGCAAGACACAACACAACACGAGAGCAGATCCCGCAAGACACAGCACAACACGAGAGCAGATCCCGCAAGACACAACACAACACGAGAGCAGATCCCGCAAGACACAATACAACACGAGAGCAGATCCGCAAGACACAAAACAACACGAGGGCAGATCCCGCAGTACACAGCACAACACGAGAGCAGATCCCGCAAGACACAACACAGCACGAGAGCAGATCCCGCAAGACACAGCACAACACGAGAACAGATCCCGCAAGACAACACAACACGAGAGCAGATCCCGCAAGACACAACACAACACGAGAGCAGATCCCGCAATACACAGCACAACACGAGAGCAGATCCCGCAAGACACAACACAACACGAGAGCAGATCCCGCAAGACACAACACAACACGAGAGTAGATCCCGCAAGACACAACACAACACAACACGAGAACAGATCCCGCAAGACACAACACAACACGAGAGCAGATCCCGCAAGACAACACAGCACGAGAGCAGATCCCGCAAGACAACACAACACGAGAGCAGATCCCGCAAGACACAACACAACACGAGAGCAGATCCCGCAAGACACAGCACAACACGAGAGCAGATCCCGCAAGACACAGCACAACACGAGAGCAGATCCCGCAAGACAACACAACACGAGAGCAGATCCCGCAAGACAACACAACACGAGAGCAGATCCCGCAAGACACAACACAACACGAGAGCAGATCCCGCAATACACAGCACAACACGAGAGCAGATCCCGCAAGACAACACAACACGAGAGCAGATCCCGCAAGACAACACAACACGAGAGCAGATCCCGCAAGACACAACACAACACGAGAGCAGATCCCGCAAGACACAACACAACACGAGAGCAGATCCCGCAAGACAACACAACACGAGAGCAGATCCCGCAAGACAACACAACACGAGAGCAGATCCCGCAAGACACAACACAACACGAGAGCAGATCCCGCAATACACAGCACAACACGAGAGCAGATCCCGCAAGACACAACACAACACAACACGAGAGCAGATCCCGCAAGACACAACACAACACGAGAGCAGATCCCGCAAGACACAGCACAACACGAGAGCAGATCCCGCAAGACAACACAACACGAGAGCAGATCCCGCAAGACACAACACAACACGAGAGCAGATCCCGCAAGACACAGCACAACACGAGAGTAGATCCCGCAAGAAACAACACAACACAACACGAGAGCAGATCCCGCAAGACACAACACAACACGAGAGCAGATCCCGCAAGACAACACAGCACGAGAGCAGATCCCGCAAGACACAACACAACACGAGAGCAGATCCCGCAAGACAACACAACACGAGAGCAGATCCCGCAAGACACAACACAACACGAGAGCAGATCCCGCAATACACAGCACAACACGAGAGCAGATCCCGCAAGACACAACACAACACGAGAGCAGATCCCGCAATACACAGCACAACACGAGAGCAGATCCCGCAAGACACAACACAACACGAGAGCAGATCCCGCAAGACACAGCACAACACGAGAGTAGATCCCGCAAGACACAACACAACACAACACGAGAGCAGATCCCGCAAGACAACACAACACGAGAGCAGATCCCGCAAGACACAACACAACACGAGAGCAGATCCCGCAATACACAGCACAACACGAGAGCAGATCCCGCAAGACACAACACAACACGAGAGCAGATCCCGCAAGACACAACACAACACAGCACGAGAGCAGATCCCGCAAGACAACACAACACGAGAGCAGATCCCGCAAGACACAACACAACACGAGAGCAGATCCCGCAATACACAGCACAACACGAGAGCAGATCCCGCAAGACACAACACAACACGAGAGCAGATCCCGCAAGACACAACACAACACGAGAGTAGATCCCGCAATACACAGCACAACACGAGAGCAGATCCCGCAAGACACAACACAACACGAGAGCAGATCCCGCAATACACAGCACAACACGAGAGCAGATCCCGCAAGACACAACACAACACGAGAGCAGATCCCGCAAGACACAGCACAACACAAGAGTAGATCCCGCAAGACACAACACAACACAACACGAGAGCAGATCCCGCAAGAAACAACACAACACAACACGAGAGCAGATCCCGCAAGACACAACACAACACGAGAGCAGATCCCGCAAGACAACACAGCACGAGAGCAGATCCCGCAAGAAACAACACAACACAACACGAGAGCAGATCCCGCAAGACACAACACAACACGAGAGCAGATCCCGCAAGACAACACAGCACGAGAGCAGATCCCGCAAGACACAACACAACACGAGAGCAGATCCCGCAATACACAGCACAACACGAGAGCAGATCCCGCAAGACACAACACAACACGAGAGCAGATCCCGCAAGACACAGCACAACACGAGAGCAGATCCCGCAAGACACAGCACAACACGAGAGTAGATCCCGCAAGAAACAACACAACACAACACGAGAGCAGATCCCGCAATACACAGCACAACACGAGAGCAGATCCCGCAAGACACAACACAACACGAGAGCAGATCCCGCAAGACACAACACAACACGAGAGCAGATCCCGCAAGACAGAACATAGGCGCGTGCCAGTCATGGTAAGAGCCGGTCCTCAGGAGTCGTCAGGGCTGGGCGATAAAGGCACGCTACCGGCCCCGTAGCTCTGAGGGTCGCTAACGCGGTTATGCGGCATCTCCGCACATGTTATCTGTAGTAGCTTTGTCTGTATCTGGAAGACACCAATAAGAAGCCGCTCTGTCGAGGCCAGGTGCTTAATCTCTCATCATACCTCCTCCTGCCAACACCTAGCCAAATAAACTCGCCAAGCTCACCATACTTGTTTCTCTGACCGCACATTAAGTGGTGGCCAGATGTTGCGATTCGAACTCACATTCGCATAAGTGTTAACTGAAGATCAAAGGCTCGGTGCAGACAGCTTTGAACAGTATAAAATCCAAATGTGTTCCAGCGAAAATAACCAGCTCTGGCAGCCTCAACAAACAGTTATTGTGTTTGGAATCGTCGTCTCTAAAGAATTGTTGACGGAAGCTTACTGTAGATTTTCAGTATTTCTTAATTTATACTCACCCCTGCGTACAAAAATTTTGGTCTACGAGTGTGAAAACGACACTATCGAATTGGTTTTTCAAGTCAAAATTGCAGCGTTCCCAGCGTCAACCATTGAGTGAATTTTACATCTACAAGAAGTGAATTCAAATCTACAAGTACTAAGAACAATTTAATTTGTGTGAGATAAATTACTACGATTGCACCAAAAACAGTAGCAGTGACTGTAGCAGTGAAGTGACACGTACTTTCATTTTAAAAGTGTAATTTCTTCAACGTGGTGCACAGTATAAACGCAGTATCATCTTGCTGTACCAGCCGACAACATTGTCTACAAAGCACAGCATCACAGCGTCCCATCATTGCCTGCAAGAGACGTGTTCAGCTGTCTTCAATTTTTTACACAGTTAAGTCTTTTGTGGAATTTTTTTTTCTCTTTGTTTAGTGCTACCTCGCTCTGTCCCGGGCAGCTAGTCTTTTTTGTTGCACTTATTGCCGTGGTTTTTTTACCACGCCCGCTTCCTGAATAGCTGTGCAATCGCTGAGCCGCAGTCGGGATCAGTGGCACTCTGAACGTTGTGTGAGAGACACGTAGGTCCAACGAATCTGGAACGTAGCTGGTTACCAACTTTTACCGCGATTTGCATCGTAAGTGTCAAATTTTATTTGCCAGTTGAATAGGAGTGTCAGTAGAGGTGTCTGAATCACTTTGATTTCAAAATTTGAAGCTTTAATTGATAGAAATTCACGTTTTTGCTGTGGAGCGGCAAAATTTTTTTTTGACGCCTGGTAGAAATCTGTGTCGTGCGTTGAAGCAGTCACGTGTGGACTGAGTGTTATTGTTGACAATTTTAACTGTATAATTGTGCTGCTAAAAATTTTAAATTTGCAGGTTTAGGGACGCTAGTTCTTATTTCATTGGAAGTTGGTGATAAAGAACTGATTTGTTTGCTATGGTTCTTCAACGTGTGTGATTAATTAGTTTTGTGTGTTATAACTGCTTTTACGTTGGTTATTATCATTCTAACTGTTTTTAGGGTGTTTATTACCATTCTCGGTGTACAATATTAATTTTTAAATGAATTTTAAGTGAATTTTGGTAGTGAATTGTTAATTTTTAGTAGAATAGGATATTTTTCGAAGAAAAACGACACATGTCGGATTTCTCTGATTCTTTGGACAGTGAGGACGAAGTAGTTAGAACTAAACCTACTGTAACTAAATACGGACGAGTCAGTACTCCAAGGGTGACTACGGAGCCAGTAATTAGCAAAATGACGACTCCTACGGCAGCGACAGCTGGACCAAGTGCTAGTGCTGGACCTAGTGACGTTAACGCGACACAACTTGCACGTGATATTGCTGCAAACTTAAATGTACCTTCTGTCGGAACAATAATGACTAATGCGGAGCTTCCTACGTTCCGTGGAAGACGTAGACTTCATGATGGAGAGTTCCTAGAGAACAAAACATTCTCGACACATATCCAAAATCTTAAGGCTTATTTGAGTTTGTTGCCAGATGCCACTAGTGATGAGCGTAGAAAGGAATTTTTAGTACGATCTGCAAACAAGAACGTCGGCGACTTCAATAGTGTAGTAACTAAGCTAGTTAACGCCGACTTAAATTATTCTTTCGATCAGGTCGTTCAGATACTTGAGGACATTTACGTTTCGAGGGGAGAGAAGAGTATCCATGCATTGGCTTGCGATCTAAACGAGTTAAAATTAGTTAAAAATAATGCACTTGCTGCTCAGATCGTGAATGCGTTTTCGAAAATAAGGAAGCTAACCGAGAGTATTCTTAATTCAAACTCGTTAGGGTGGCAGCGCCACAGTTATTTCCAAAACTGCACGACTCAGGCTGAGTTAAAAAAATTTGTAGGCGACAGCAATTCGTACAGTTTGGCTTTATCAATTTTGGGTCCACTCTTTGATGAGTCGTTCGCTAGAAAGATTTTTGAAACACAATTTTCAACGGCAGAGGAATTGTTAGCTAAGTTAATTTCCGCAGTGCGAAGTCAAAGCGAGTCTAAGAAAATTCTCGCACAAAAGTATCAGGTCAGACAGGACAGTGAGAGTTATGTAGGTGAAGTGACTAGTGAAGTCGAGGAAGTTTTGGAAGAGCAAGATCAATTCCAGGAGCACGAAGTGTACTACGGAGGTGTCGGAAATTATCGTAGGAATTTTCGATCAGGAATGAGGAGGATTGTTCCTAGACCTTGGCTAAATAGAGGACGAAGTAGAGGCAGAGAGTTTAACAGTTATGTAGGAGATAGAGGACATGGTTCCTTAGAATGTAACTGGGTTAAAGCAGATAGCGGTAGTTCTGGGGTTGTAGGAAATTCCGGAGGAAATTCGGGCACGAAAAGGCCCGGGTTCCCGTACTGTAACTCCTGTTCGATGGTAGGGCACTTTGAGTGCCGACCTCAAAGAGGTCAAGTTCAAGGAGGTCAGAGAGGATGTTTTGCCTGCGGCGGAACTCACGTAGTAAAGAACTGTAGAGCGAGCGGTTCGGAGATCCGTAACTATAGGGCGTATTTACGCGGCAGAGGTAGTACGAACCGTGGCCAAAATGAAGTTCATTGGGCGGAGAGCAAGTCAAGCGATTTTTTAAACTAGGTGAAGGTAGTAAGGGGGATTTGAAACAGATTGAGCCCGAGTTAATTAGCGGTACCAAACTCGTTAAACTGGAGACCGTGGCAAGCCCAGATACCACCGAAATAACCAAATCGTATGTTGACCCTGTGTTTAACTGTAAAAATAGATATAGTTTATTACAAGAAGAAGAGCTTGAAAATGACCATTGTCAAGGCAAAACGGTGGAATCATATTTTTCTGTGTCCGTTGTAAAGAATGTTGATAAGAATTCTGGATTAGTGTCATTTAAGGAGTGCAACAAGCCGACTATAATTATCCGAAATAACGATCAGTATCTAAATGCTTTAATTGACAGTGGATCGGAGAAGTGCCTTATTAGTTACAGACAGATTAAAAATTTGAGTGATGAAGTCAAGCCGAGTAAATTAAGAGTCAAGGGAATAAGCGGAAAAAGCGACGTGACCGGTGAGGTAGAGTTATCCATTAAAATCCCGGGCACAAGTAAAGTAATTAAAACAAGTGCACTTATTGTTCGTGAAGCCAAATTTAATTATGATTTAATTCTAGGCCGTGACGTCTTAAAAGACGCCGTAATAAACTTCAGAGAGAAGGAACTTCTTTGGAATAATGTTGCAATTCCTTTTCAAGATCTAAATGTGGAACCTCTGTTAAGCAGAGATGCTGTAATGCAAAAAATAGTGAAGAGTGATTGTCTATTATCAGAGATTGCGGTCGCCAGAAAGACCAAGAGTCAATTAAAAAATGATGGCTGCGGCAGAAACAATGCTGACTGCGGCAGAAACAATGCTGATTGCAGGAGAGAAAATGCTGACTGCAGGACAATGAGAGCTGAGGTAGCTCAGAGACAGAGCATGAGAGCTGCGGTAGCTCAGGCACAGACAATGAGAACAAAACAATTAATTGTTCATTGTAATCAGGCTGAAGTACCTGGTAATTCGCTTAACGTTGTTTATGGGTTCATTAGGAAACCAATTGTAGGAGAATATATGGTTCTCAAAAGATGTTTTGACAATGGTGCTTTAATAGCTGACTCAATTGTGCAAGTAAATGAAGACGGTGTGGTACCTGTCATGATTCTAAATGCTAACGAGGAGACGTTGTACTTCTCTGAGAACACGATGCTATGCAACGTGGAATTGATAAAATCTGATGATATTGAGAACGAAATGTATTTAACAAGTGTTGACACAGCGCTCAGAGATGCGTGTGAGGTTGAAGTAAATTTTGTCGCGGGGTCAGATACGATGGAAGTTAAATCGACATGTGGTGGAAGGAATGCCATAGTTGATAGGAAACTTTGTTCGGAAGCTGATACTCGTGGCAGAAGTGCAATTTCGAGTAATTCGGGAGTAATTAATGCCGAAATAAATGTAGGTTTAATGAAAGGAGGTGTAAGAAGTGGAGAAGGTGGAGAAAAGGAGTTACGACGTAACTTGACCATAAATGATATTTCCTGTGATGAAGAAGACATCCAATTACCTTTAGTTAATTTGTTAAATAAATTCCGTGACGTAGTGACTTTGGAAGGAGAAAAAATAGGTGTAACCAATATTTTGAAGCATCATATTCAGTTGAAGACTGATGCGCCTGTGTTAAATTTAGCTCCCTACCGCATACCTCATAAGTACCAAGAGGAGGTAATGAGAATAACTAACGATATGCTCGACCAAGGAATAATAGAGGAGTCGTCTTCCGAATTTAATTTCCCTGTCATTGTAGTTAAAAAGAAGTCAGGCGATTTACGGCCCGTTATCGACTTCCGTGCTTTGAATAAAGTGTTAATTAAACATTCATATCCCATTCCCCGCATTGACGATATCCTAGCAACGTTAGGAGGTAACACGTGGTTCTCTAACCTTGATTTGCGCAGTGCATTCCATCAAATTGAATTAGAAAAAGAGAGTAGAAAGTACACGGCATTTAGCGTAAATTACCGCAAGTACCACTTCTGCCGGGTACCCTTCGGGCTTTCTACCTCGCCTGGAATATTCCAAAGAGTTATGACATCTGCTCTTGCACCCATTCTGGGTAAACTAGCCTTCGTCTTCCTAGACGATATATTGGTATTCTCGAAAAACAAGGATCAGCACCTGGCTGATATAGAAATTGCCCTTAACATGCTGCGGTCCGGCAAATTATCCTTAATTATCCTCTTGCACCCATTCTGGGTAAACTAGCCTTCGTCTTCCTAGACGATATATTGGTATTCTCGAAAAACAAGGATCAGCACCTGGCTGATATAGAAATTGCCCTTAACATGCTGCGGTCCGGCAAATTATCCTTAAAGCTTGAGAAATGCCATTTCTTCAAGAAAGAGCTCGAATATCTGGGCCATATAATTGCCGCAGATGGAATTAAATGTAAATATTCAAAAAAATTACAAGAATGCCGAGCGCCAACCAATGTTAAAGAATTACAACAGTTTTTAGGTTTAGCGAATTATTTCCGCAGTTTCCTACCAAATTTCGCTGAGATAGCAAGTCCCTTGTATACCCTTTTGAGGAAAAATGTAATTTATACTTGGACTGCCGAATGTCAAAAAAGTTTTGAGTTTATGAAATCTCTCTTGACTTCTGACACAGTTCTGAGACATCCCGACTATACTAAAGACTTCCATGTTTTCACAGACGCTTCCAATTCAGGAATTGGTGCTGTTTTAATGCAAGCAGATGATTCAAGCGACAAAATTCTAAGACCCATAGCTTACTATAGTAAAAATTTAAACTCCAGCCAGCGTCGATACGCGACTACGAAAAAAGAATTCTACGCGATACACGCGGCCTTAAAACATTTTAGATACTTAATTACAGGGTATACGGTTCGCGTCTACACCGACCACCGCCCTCTTGCACCACTGTTTAATAAAAAATTACCCGACGATACCAGTATGTCCCGCTGGTGCATCAATGTAAATTCCTATGACCCGGTTGTTAAATACCTTCCTGGGAAAGAAAATGTTGTGGCTGACTATTTGAGCAGATTACCTATTAATAACGAGAAACTAACCCTTAAAGAACTAAATTCTTGTGACGATTTGGAATCAGAGATTGAATCGGAAGTTTGCATTGCAGAGACACGTGCACGGAAGCGACAGACGCACGCACGCATGACGAACGACGAGGCAGATGACCTGCCGGTTAGAGACAGTCTTGACCGAGACAAAAACGCTTGTCCCAAGCTGCTTAGTTACGTACCAACTGAAGCTGAGATATCTTGGACGATTAAGGAATTTATCGACGAACAAAACAACGACGCTTTCTGTATAGAGATTAAGAATGCTTTGTTGCATGACAGTGTTTCGACTATTCCTGACTTAGATAAATTTCTGATGTTAAATAATATTCTTTATAGACGTAGAGAAATTGATAATCGACCGAGTACAATTTTGACTGCAGTTGTTCCTAATTCATTAATGAGTAAAGCTATCCTAGCGATACATAGTTTGTATCACGTAGATCACAAGCATACTTTGTTCAAATTTAAGTTGAAATATTGGAATCAATTAGAGAAAACAATTGTGCGCAAATTTGTTCAGCATTGCGAGGTGTGTAAAATTATTAAAGCAAGACCTTCAGTTCCAATCAAAATTTTAACAGCTCCGATAGCTACAAAACCTTTCGAAGTTGTATCAATTGATTTGCTTGGGCCACTTAAAGTAACTGATAATGGGAATAAATATATTCTGGTTGTGATTGACCTGTTTTCAAGGTTTTGTCGTTTATATGCAATTTCAAATCGAAATACAGAAACAGTGATTTCTTGCTTAAGCAACTGTTTCTCGCTACTCGGGTACCCTAAGACGCTCATTTCAGATAATGCTTATGAGTTTAAATCGGTGGCTCTCAAACAATTTGCAAAATTACATGCCATTTCAAAAAGAGAAGTTTTGGCTTACAGCCCACATTCTAATGCAATTGTGGAGCGCAACAATAAAAAAATTACGAATCTGTTGAAACTTTATATTAATACACTTGTTAATGTAGAGTGGGACCAATTATTAGAAGTAGTAGAAAATGCCTTGAATAATTCTTTAAACTCTACTATTGGCGAAACACCAAGCTATATAATGTTCAACCGCGATACGTGTGCATATTATCAGTCTGACAGTTTCGATTCAGTCATTTACAGTTTTGAGGAAGAAATAGATTTAGTGAATATTAGAGCTAGAGAAGCCGTTCGAACAGTAGAAAATATACGAAATTTAATTATTAACAACACAACAGAGCGAAATCTCTATAGAAACCTTAAGCGGCGCAATAAGGATATTCAAGTTGGTGATAGAGTACTTTTAAGGAATCATAACAAGACCCATAAATTGGAACTAACTTGGATTGGGCCTGCGGTCGTCCAAAAGGTTAAACGTAATTACGCTGATATTAAAATTGGATCTAAAATCGTTAGAAGTAACCTTAATCATCTTTTACCACTCAAACAAGTAAAATCTTTGAGTTAAAACGACGAATTCATTGGACTATATGACGTTCTCACTAATCGACGAGTAACGTATTACTCTTTTACCGTTTTTTTTAAACCTTTTAACGTTGTTTTACCATTGTTTATCAATAATGTTAAGGAATATAATCATAATTTTAGAGGCATTTTTCGCTATATGCAAGATGTTTGCGTTCATCGTAATCTCAATAACCAATGCGTTGTATTTTTATATGTTAAGCTTACTGTTGCTTTATGCTCAATTAATTTGATGTAATGTTTAAGCATTTAACCCAGAGGAATTTGTACTGTCTCGTTTAGCTGTCGCTAAGACGTTTCATTAATTTTTTTTCGAATTCACTCAGACATTCGTATTGCTGAATTAACAGTTTTAATCATGAACGGATGCGCCGACGGCGAATTGCAAATCGCTGAGGTTGCTGTTCACCTTGCGAGATGGGTTGTTTTGACGCTGCGGCCGTATGCTGCAGTCTCGCGCCGAGCTATTTTTGTTCCGTCGGAATGTCCGGCGATCAGCAAATTTAGATTGCATTCGTGAGAAAGGTGGCTTGTCACCGGAGATAATTTTTTTCAATACGATCAGCGTTTATTTTCTTTATGCGAGACTATCGTGGTTGTTTAATGACTGTTGTCAGGCAACCGAGATCTGATACCATATTATATGTTGTATTTATTTTTATTTTTGTAACGGCCATGCTAATATTTTCTGTATCTGTTCCTTGCAGCGCATGCGCGGGACGAATCATCCATGGCTGAAGCATTCGAGGGCGAGGCTGTCGCGGGTGCGGCGACGACTTTCGCTGGAAATGGCGATTTTCTGGTCCTCTGCACGACAGTGGCGTTTGACCAAAAGTTTAATAACATGGAGATCGCGCTGATAGTGATCCTCATCCTATTTTCGACGTTAGGACTCGCCATGATTCTTCATTGTCTTCGTGGGAGAGCAACAATTTTGCTTAGTCTACGAGATCAACGTTAAGAACTTTAGTGATACAATTGCCTCAAATTGAAAAATGAGAAAGCTGAGAAATATTATTGAATTCGTTGGAAATTTATTAATCAGAAAATTTATTAATCAGAAAATTTATAAGTGTTAGATTTTAAATTAATTGAAAATCTGGCGCGCAGTGGTTAAATGAAATGCAAATCGCATGAAACACGCGATAAAATATGCGCGCAGTGTTCTCGTTAATCTATTTTTAAAACTATTTACCCCATGTGTTTAATTTAAGTATACTATTTTTTATATTGACGCAAAAATTTTAATTAGCAAATGCTTTATTTGTTTTTGGTGTTAGAAGTGACATTACTAATTTGAATAAATTGTGTTTTGATTGCATTATTTTTTTTAATTGTGTGACAATTCGAAAGATTGCGTTTTTTAAAAAAAAAAATGATTCAGGGCGATTTCTTATTTTTATTTTTGTTTGGTTTAAATTTTTCTGGTATAAGTATTATGCGAAAAACACAAAAGGTATTTGCGATGTTGCAACGGGTGAATTTTTTTAATTGATTTGAGGTAGGTTGTTTTAAAAAAATATTAAAATGGCGTTTTAATATGACCCTTTTACACCGTTCTTCACGGCTGTCGACGTGCTGATTATATTTAAGCACGGTAAGTTAGTTGCTTTGCTTCTTTGCATATTTTTCATTGCTTTGCTTTTTGCTTTAGTTATTAAGTTTTTTTTATGACGACATGTTTTAAATTTTGTGTTGAAGTCGTACTAAACGTGCTTGAATTCTTTTCTTAAAGGATGATTGAAGTAATGAGATCCGAATTTTAATGGGTTTAAAAGTTTTAACATTTTAGTTGAATGCGGTTTTGCTAAAATATTATTTTTCTGCGGTGAATTAATTTTAATTTTAGTGCTCTAAAAAAAAAAAAAAAAAAAAAAAAAAAAAAAATTTATTTTTTGGCCTAACACTTATGCAATTTTTTGGCGTTCTATTAATTTTACTATGTGGATAACCTAACTGATGCGACAGGGGGTGAATTGGTAAAAAGTTTTTTAATTTAACATGCATTTTACCGTGTTCTAGTTTTAGAGCTTTGGTTCTACCTTCAGTTGTGCGTTTTATTAATCAACGTGGTTGTTGCGTTACCCTGTAGTGATAGTATAGTAACCGTAAATGCTTCTTTTCTACGGTTTATTTTGTTTCGTTGGGCCTACTGATATTTTTTTTTTTTATTCCTCCGCGTTCTAGTTTTAATGCGTTGAATGCGTTACCTATAATCTAACTGCTTTGCGGTTATTCTGTATGCGAACTGTATGCGTTTAATGATGTATCGAATTTTTTTTTAATTGATTACGACAGGTTGCGTATATTGTTCGCTGGAAGCTACCTTGTTTTGCTTGAAAATAAGGCTTGGCGTGATAACAACTGTTAATTTCTTTTACTTTTGGTGATATAAATTGCGATGCGGTTAACGTAAATTAATGTACAACGGTTACGAGCGATGTCATAATAGTTCTTTTGCGTTTAGAATTATAGTACAATTTTTTTTCCTGAAATACATTATTGTCAATTCATGACTTGATTACTTTCATACTTTTCTTTTTGTTTTTCATTGATTGCTTTCATTCTGCGAATCTTGAATTTCGTGTAACCGTTTTATTTTTTGTGGTATTCTAACAACTGTCGGGGGGGGGACATATATGCGGCATCTCCGCACATGTTATCTGTAGTAGCTTTGTCTGTATCTGGAAGACACCAATAAGAAGCCGCTCTGTCGAGGCCAGGTGCTTAATCTCTCATCATACCTCCTCCTGCCAACACCTAGCCAAATAAACTCGCCAAGCTCACCATACTTGTTTCTCTGACCGCACACGGTCCTGGTATAGTGTCAAAGCGTAGGTATGTATGCAGCAGGCCCAAGGGATAATTAAAGGTTGCCGAATATTCACATGGTTATTACTAGATACTGAAAACATGTCCTATTGGTTCTAAATATTAGAATTCCCAACATTTCAAAATTAATTAGTGCAACGATGAAGTTCAAAAGACTAGAAAATGATGTACAAAACTTATTTTCAATACTTTCATTCTCTCAGTAAGAATTTAAACAATAAATTGCGACTAAAATGTGCCTCATTTGCTGCTGAAATTAATGGATCGGATTTCCCTCATTTAACAAAGAAAATTACTGACTAAAAATTAACGGACGTCCCTAAATTTTATCGTATTAATTCTTTCAGCAGAGCATTGCAAACATTGTCATGGAATGAAATAAACAGTTACATTTTCATCAGTTTATTCACTCATCACAAATTATTTTAATGGTCAACTGCATGTAGACAGCCGGGTAATTTTGCTTGTAATCTTGTTTGCTTTTGCTTGCAGTGTGAGAGCTGAGTCATGAAATGATTTTGCCTGAAAAAGTGTTCAAGTCGTAATCAATCTAATTTGACTTCGTGACTGATTCAGATTTTCGAGCTACTGAGAATAGAAATTTCATCAAATCCTAATGAATGAAAAACTTCGATGATTTCCTTCGTGAACTCATCTCTGGGATTATAACCTCCTTCGACTCGCCCATCATAGTTTTTCTATGCCCCATTCATCATTACTGATGAAACTTCCGGCCGTCCGTGGTTGATGCTTTCTAATGCGCGTCTGATGGAGAAATATTTCGAGTAAAAGGAAACAGCGTTCCTTACTGACGTCGTCTCAGTCACGAAGTTTTCCTCAGTTCTCCGGAGGTAATTTGCCTTAAAAGTAGAGACGCCGCCTTCATTCAGGAACTGAAGAGAAGATGTCGCATTAGGAGGCATGAATCTCACCTTTATTAGTGGATCTGCATTATTTAGGCTTTGAGGAGGTCTTTGGCACTGCACTGATCCAGAAGTGCTCTAAAAATTAATTTATTCTCTCCGTTGTGTATATCAAAGAAAATAATGAGAAATACTTGAACCCTTTAGCAAATGATATGTACATGACTCATGCTACCCAAGATTTCTAACTACTTTTCCCAGAAACTACTGAGCTAGTTTTATGGACTTTCTTCATAGCGCATAGATTTCTTGCACATACATTAATTGAATGTAAAGGTACAGCTATATTGCAGCCTGAATTTTATCCATATTTAGGAAACCTAAGGCACATGGCAATTTGTACTTCATCATTTTGAAATTCTACCTTTAAATTGCCGGCTTTCAACCGGCGTCGCTCACAGCAGTTAAGCAGCGAACTTCGCTTCATCAGCCGTAGCTGCTCCTGCTCGCGTCACTCAAAATTAACTCTAGTGCCGAAATGATCCTCTGGTGACTTAAGTCCCTTAAAATTAGGACTTGAGGTCAGATCGGCCAGTTTCTTTTCAATCAAGACATCAGAAAAACATACGACGGTTCTTGAAGAGCTGACAACGTTTGGTGTAACTTCTTCCAGTTTTTATTCTGCGTTATCGTTATCTATTTTTGTATACATAAAATTGATCAAGGTGGCTTAGAATACTGCCCACGGTTGAAATGAAGTTCGCTGGTTGGTACTTCCATGTCTTGCATGTCTTGTGTTTCCAATATCATGACCAAAGTTTTAAATTAACCCGTTAACCACCATGTGAGCCATCTGTGGTACACGGAGGGAATTCCCTAAATCCTCCTGACCGACCAAGAGTCACAAACTCAATCTTCGTAAATACTTTATCAAAGCTAAATTAAAGTACGACCCAGTTAATGTTTGCTATTTTTAAAATTGCTTAAAACAATTGACTTTAAGTTTTAGTTGAATATTCAACTTTAATTTAACCTATTTCGGTTAACGTGTTAAAAATATGATGGAAATTTCCAAGAAGACATGGTTTTGAGTGAGGTTACGGGTTGGTTTTATGTTGTAAACGAGCTTTCCTATACGTAATGTGAAACCAACGTTGCAATGGGTGGTAATTACCGTGGAGTTGAGTGAGGATTGTTCTATTTCGTCCAGCCTTTCAGTGAAGACTTTCAGACGCACTTCAAGTTACCTCAATTGAGGCAGGTCGACACACTTAGCTGCACGACCTAGAGCTGAAATATTTAACACGGCCATTCATTTCGAAAGATGTCGAGCAGCATTTTTTGACAGGAGCAGCAGCTCAAGTTTAGCATCTATAATCACTATCATCTTGAAAACACTTTTCAAAATACGAAGCAAAGGCAACAGTTTGTTGCACTAAGCCATGGGGGTGACCAAAAGTCAGGAATTATGCTGGAAAGCTAAGGCAACTGAACAAAACACCACAATAATAAAAATTGGTTCCTCAACCTGACAAAGTTCCTCAAGCAGCGTGCTAATGCGTGGTAACATTAGACGGTATGAGAAGCTCAGACAGGAAATTACATTTGTACTTGAATTCGGCTGTAGAACTCATTCGGCTGTGACCAGGAGAAAATGGCAAAAAAAAACTCAACGTACTGTTGCATATGAAACTTGAGAATAAAAAATATTTAGACAAGATGTGGGCTTGCGCAGGAGTTAGATGCTTTGCTAAATTTTGTGTGCACTTGAGGACGAACGCATGAATTTTGCGGCTAAGCGTCCACATGTTCCAGATGAGCGTGAGGTTTTGACTTTCGAGCTGCCGTACACGGCTTTTTATGCCTGCAAGAGCTGTGTTGAAATGAAACCACAGAACACCTGAAATCTCTTTTTTGGTTTCTCACGCAGCCGAGTAAAACCTTGGATTTAGCTAACCTCTATGAGAATAAATGACTTCAAGAGCAGTTAATTTCCAAATATAATTTGAAAAACTTACTTTTTAAGACCAAGCGTACGGAGAACAGAAAAAACCAGCAGCCACGAAAAATTTGGTTTAGGCCCGGATGAAGACAAGCAGAAGATATGATTACTTCGGCGGGATTTTAAACAACTCGGGGAAAAATTCGTTTGCTTTGACCGGGAAAGTTTAGAGAACTTCGTTTCACGGAAATTGAGAATAGTCCATCCTGATAATGCGGTGACGTGCGGCCAGCTAATGTGGGAATGAGGCGAGAGAGAGACTGTGATTGCTTTAGTTAGACAGCCCGTCTCACTTCCGAGTGTAGTTCTTTGCTCTGCCAACAAGAGAACTTTCACGGTTGAGAAGTGGAGCCATGTACTCAACGCTGTGGAGCTATGGTATTTATCGTATTCCTATGATTATTTCAATAATATGAATATTTATAAAGCTGTAACCAAAAAAGTAATGTCAGCATTGCTTTTGGAAAAAATATTCGAGTAGAGAATGAATAATTTATTAAATCAAAATTGTTTCTCGATTCAGATAATAGGCTATTCGAGGTCAGGAACTATTCAAGGACCCACAATCGTGATGGCTTTATTACCAGTCAGATGTCTAAACTATTTACCCAACATTAAATGACGTCAGTGTAGTTTGCTCGAGTAATGTAGAATGAGGAAAGAATTATAGAGACATACTCCCTTAACTCAATTGAGAACTGTAGCCAATGTAATTGAACAGATTTCCTTCAAATAAACAGTTACGTACGAGGGGTCAAATTTCACCGCTATTTGTCTGAGTAAATCATTCCAAAACAAAATAAGAGATAATTTTCAAGCAATTTGCTTCAAACACAAATTATTGACCTTGACCTGAAGTTCTTTCATTTGAATTATTTAACAAAGTTAATTTCAAGTAAATCTGTTCAAACGCCCTAACTACGACGGGGGGACGAAAGTTTTATTGAAATTTCCTATTTTCCTTCGAATGTCAAACCCATGCATGCAGGTTGGAGACAAAGCTAGATCTAGGCCATCATTTATTGCTGAAAGATGCAGCTCTCAAGCGATAGCGTCACTGAAAGAGATGGCATCATTAGAGAGGTGGAGGAAAATAAAGGTAGCAGCCCTAAAATACCGCACGTACGTAGCGAAGGCCGCCTCTCATGCCTGCTGAGGCTGTCACGTCAGGAGCAGGTCTGTGATGACCATCAGCGGGCCACACCATAACGCCGCGTTATTGCATCCAAAGAGCTGTCTTTAAAGGCCAGTTTCATCAGTCAGGAGCAACTGATGTAAGATTGTAATTAAGACCGAGAAGACCGGAACGTGATGCAGCATCACACTCGCCACTCGCTGATGGAGCTCATTATAAGGCTAATTAATTATCCTAACGTGAATAGGCATCGATCTGAGGCGCCAGTCGCTCGCGCCTTCAGAACTGTTTATACCTGAGGCTTGCAGCGTTCTTCCTAGGAGGAGTGTATTGACGCTGCAGGAGATGTAAGAGGAGGCGAGTATTGATCAGAAATATATCGTACGCCCGAAATGTGCTTTGTTGCGAACTCAGTTGAAGGAGGGAGATTGGCTGACTATGTATGAAATACAACGCGAGGGGAAGGAGGGATCGCGAAAGATAGTCAAACAAAGCAAAGATCGAGAGAGAATTGGGCGGGCTCTATGTACAGAGCACCAAGGTTTTTCGGAACATGCTATTTCGTTAAAATTGGCATCCCTTGTGCTTGGCTAACCAAAAAACACTTCGTTAGGTGCAGTAATAGCAAGATAAATTAAATTGTTCGGAGACACTTGCTGTCAAATCAGAAGAATCCACGTAGACATCAAGCATTCTCGAACGTAAAGCTTTTGAGATATGAAATAACCTTACAAGGCTGGTGGTTAAACTCTGTATACATATATTTTTATTCTAATGCCCAAGTTCCATCTTATTTTTTAGGGAAATTTTAGTTTTCAAGTGAGTTTGTCTACCGTCTGCTACGAGAGGGAAATCCCACCGGTTCTAAGATTTCAAGCAGTACTAAACGGCTCTTTCCCGAGGTATTTCATTTAACAAAATTATTTGCTTATCTAAGGTATTCATATTTTTAGATAACAAAAACTGCATAATGTTGAATGTTTTCCAGTACCGAATTCAATTATCAGAAGTGAATATTTTTTGGACTTGAGCATACATAGTATCCAAGATGCTCTCGAGTGCGCATAAATCGATCACCTCGATTTGCCTCATGTTGAGGCTTCGACTTGTCGTCGTCGGAAGTTTCTTTTTTCATTTACTTAGTTCCAAGATGGGACAAATAGTAATTGGGTATTAAGATATTCTACTCGTTTTAGTTTCATCACGTGTATGGCCGTTCAACAATACTAAGATTTTTCGATATCAGTTCAAGTTTTGTTTGTTCGATGATCCTGCGCAAGCTTATATAAATATTTGTTTGTACTTTATCTTATGATTTTGATGCAAACTCTATTAAGGTGACAATGAAAATGTTACCTTTCTGTCTCACTTCCGACCAAATTCTTTCTTCCATAATGTTTTTTTTTTGCCTAATTCTGTAATTATTTTGCTTCTACAGCGATGACCAGGTGTAATTATACGGCTGATACAATTCGTCATAATGATTTTGAATTCCTGCTCAACATAATTGAATTCTATACAAAAATTTGATCTGAAATAGATCAAAATTAAGTGAATCCATTGTCTCGTAAGTGTAGTTATGCATGACACGAGTTTGCTAAAGTCCGACAAGCATTAAAAAATTTGAAGTAGGAAATACTAAATGAGAATATTCCCTGAAAAAAATTGAAGTAGGAAATACTAAATGAGAATATTCCCTGAAAAAAATTGAAGTAGGAAATACTAAATGCGAATATTCCCTGAAAAAATTTGAAGTAGGAAATACTAAATGAGAATATTCCCTGAAAAAATTTGAAGTAGGAAATACTAAATGAGAATATTCCCTGAAAAAATTTGAAGTAGGAAATACTAAATGGGAATATTCCCTGAAAAATTTTGAAGTAGGAAATACTAAATGAGAATATTCCCTGAAAAAAATTGAAGTAGGAAATACTAAATGAGAATATTCCCTGAAAAAATTTGAAGTAGGAAATACTAAATGAGAATATTCCCTGAAAAAATTTGAAGTAGGAAATACTAAATGAGAATATTCCCTGAAAAAATTTGAAGTAGGAAATACTAAATGAGAATATTCCCTGAAAAAATTTGAAGTAGGAAATACTAAATGAGAATATTCCCTGAAATAAAAAACGCTCCGAGAGGCGAAAATTTTTGAACAAACCTCTCAAAATCAATTTTTCTCTAATGACTACCTTCTAGTTTTATTAATTATATCATGCTTTAGTTTATTTCAACTGTTCATAACGCGACAAGGAAAGTAGCTATCTTTGCTTCAGACGAGAGCTTTATTTGCTAGAATAACCTTATTTTTCTCCCGTAAAATTCAGCCGCCATTCATAACAGAATTCAGAGTATGGTTCTCAGCGCCCTTAGGCTAATTTTTGGGAGGAGAAAGCATCGCAGGAGTCATTTTGGAGGCAAAGTGGGCAGTTTTTAGGGTAAAGTTGGAGTCATTAGGGCGGATGAGGCACGGAAATGTGAAGCGGCAACGCAGATTACAGCTAAAGCATTCAGGCCGGGACGCAGGCAGCTCACTGACGCTCCATAAAAGCTTTCTGCAGCCTCAACGAAAAAAACTTGCGCAAATTTTTCTATTTAGAGAAAAATGTGGGCAGCGAAGAAGCGTTGCTTGATTTTGCCAGGGTAGGCTGCAGAGCATCGAACCAAATGAAATATTGTGGCAATGAGAGCTTCCTTTGCCAGGCGACGCGAGGTGATGACGCGAGGGAGATTTTAATGCGCAGAAAATATGACGCACACGCACAGCCTGTATGTCATATTCTCCTTTGATGCGCGCCTTATGTTCAGCGATGCATAATTATTTGAGTTTTTATGGCTGGAATACATTGTAAAATGAAATAAACTTTAGTTTCAGAGTTCGCGTCAACTTTTTGCGACTTATATCTGGCTCGATTGGTTACGTATGTCAGCGACAACTTTAGTCCAGTTTATCAGTCCGTGAATACTCTGTTAATCCTTTGTTTAATCAGGAACAATTACTCCTTTTTCATTATTTCCATAGAGTCCGAGAATATTGGAATGCTGGTTTTCGTATGTTGATGAAAATATCAGAAATATCATGAATGGTTTTAGGCGGCATCAACGCAAGACCCGACATGAATGCAACAGTTACACACAATGGAATAAAAGTATATTCAGCTCTCACCTGCTGAATGCACTTCTCGGCCGTCTCCAAAACATGCTACTGCCTTCAAACTAATTATAAAGAAATCAAATCGGATTTGGGCGTTCCGTTGAAAGAACAAGACAGAAAGCCAGAAGGCGCGCAGTTGCAGGCGCTTCTTTAACCAATAAATAACATAAGAAGCCGTAATGTGTTCGAGGACGGCGGGCTCTATTTCTGTCGTATTTAGGTTCGATAATTTTTTCGTGAGTGTTGTGCTTACAAAGAGCACTATTCTTACTGCGTCAAATGGAAATCTTTGAGGAGAGGTTTAGGTGTCTGGTTGCAGTGGTCTGCATATAGAGTGGAGCAGCAAAGATTCTTAATGCTGTTCACTAGCTCATGATGAATGAGCCGCTTTTCTATACAGTATGCAGGCTGGTGCAGAGGATTACGGCTGCTCACGCAGCCGCTTAGTTCAGCAAAGAAATGACATCTTGACATCTGTTCACCATATGATAGGGGGAACGCGCAAATTAGAGACTTTATTATTATTATCATTTTGAATGTTGAAATTACGTAAGGTAAGTCTCAATATTTTAGTCTATAATTAAGAAGCATCGAAATATACTGTCGTGGTTTTAAATGGAAGGCTGCAACTTGTAATACTCATTTTTATTAGAGATAATGGTTGCACATTTGAGACTCGTGTGCGAATAGCAGGAATAGTTCTGAGACGCGAAGGTGTAAGTATTGTAAACTACAAATAGTCTAGGATTAATTATATCTCTAAACCACGAAAAAATCTCCATAGTAAGCTTCCAGAATACTCGACGATGAGCTGATAGAGAGAAGGCTAATTTGCTTATCCAATTTAATATTAGTTCTGCAGAAAAATTCAAATTTCACAGACAAAGGCAAAAATACCAATTTTCCGTCATGCGCACTAATTTTCCAGCGCTTCCCATTGTTAGTTCATTACTATAGTTCAATGTTGCAGTACCTTTAACTCTCAAACTTTTGAGTCAAATAACGAATGATAATCAAAAAATATTCTTCAAGGCGACAAGAAATGCATGGGTAGCTGGTAAAACACGTGTGACGTAAAATTCTTCACGAGTTGATTCGTTCATTCCAAGACTCCAACTCGAAGGCAATTACTGGAGATGCGAGGAGAAATTTGGTTGAGGGTTTCATTTGATGGAATTTAAATAGTACGAAGACGGAGACATTTAACCAGAGCATGTTTTCAAAAGTTTTTACATGGTGGTTTGTGACTTAAAAATGATCAATTACTTCTTACTCAGATTCAAAATCGTGAAAACTGGCATCCATATGAATTCGGTTTTTTTATCATGGGATTCAAGTCCGTTCATCCACCTCACCAATGTTTTGGTGAGCTTACACTCTTTACGTTAAAAATTTCTCTCATGGCTTTCAAATTTCCTAAATCCAGTATTTTTCGCTTCAATTTGAAAATAACTCCTAATTTGCCTCGAGGGTATGATGATGGATGTATTCCCAGGGTAGCAAACCGTCAGCCGATGTCTATAGGCACAAAGTGCAAACAAAAGTGAAAGAAATTCGAACCGCCAAGATTTTCATGCGTATTAGTAAATCGGAGACCGTCGGCTTCATACATTTACAGCAATGAAAGAGCACAAAAATTTAGGGATGTTACTATCGTAACTAAATGCTTCTGTAAAAAGCTATCGTCCACGTTACGTAAACCTTAACAAAAACATCTACAGACTAACCAACAAAATTTTTTTAATTCTCTTAAAAGCAATGAATAATTTTCTTCGTCTCTTTTGATTATAAAATCTAGTGGTTGATCTAGCAATTCTTATTGTAATGAAACGTAGCACGAAAAAACGGCGTTACTACGGCGTAAGAATAAGGGTATTTTTAGGCCTCACGAAAGGAGTAGACGTGTTGGGGAAACTTTAGGGGGTGAAGTGGGGGAAAGCTTCCTCAAACACACTTTGAGGGCATAATTGAGCTTTGAAATATGAATGATGTAAATTCAATGCTAAACAGAGTGGTATACAACACTAAGAGATAAGGGTAATAGACATGCGTGTAAAAACTAAATGTTTAGTGAAAAAAATTCGGAGGTTTACGAGAGTGCTGGTGACCTGAGCGCGTGAACCCGTCAGGGCATTGGGTGCGGGCTTTTTAATTACGCGACGTCGGGATATGGGAGGCCTTCACAAGTAAGGCTCGGACAGTGTCGCACACACACCTTACACTACCCGGCGAGATGTAGTACAAGAATTGGTCAAACGAGTGGTACAGAATAAGTTAAAATCATTGACTCTCTTATTTAGGGAGTGAATAGAACGAACGAAACATTTTGTGCAATATGCCATGGTGAGAAATTAATTGCCACACTGTAACCAACCGGTGAGGATTGGTGACGCCATCTTGGGTTATTTTAAAGTTCGAGCTTTCAGTTAATTCAGAACTATTTCTCATATATCTGTTCAATGCGGGAATGAGTGATTTATTTTCAGTTGTAATTTGTTCATTTCCTGAGACAAACAGGGATTAAAAGTAAAATAAAAATTTAATTCTGTATTGAATAACAGATCACACTGATCCTCCTAAATCAAACGCATATATCAGTGAAAATAATAAGTCAAAAGCCTAATTTTTATTCATCTTATTAATAAACCTATAAACCTATTGATTTGCAGGGTAAAATATCATAAAAGAATTGGGGATAATATTAATGATATGTTCCCAAGAGGGAGAGCTGAGCAAAAACCCCGTGAAAAAACCTTGAGCGTGCGAACAAGATGTAACGCTTGACGTGCCACAATGAGTACCGCAAGAAACCAGCGGCAAATACCGAGCACACGAATATGTCAATGCAAATATTCGGCAAAATTCAAAAGGGGAGTTTTAGCAGACCACGGTGGGACGAGCGATGACGAGGGAGAAAGCTGGCAGAGGCAACTTCGGGGCGAGCTATGAAGATCGAGAAGAGTTCGAAAATACATCATTTAAACAGCGAAAGAAGTCTGACAGAGGAAGAAGTCTAATAGAGGCCAAGTGAAACGTAAAAATAGGAGTGCTTTGAATGAAGTGTTAAGTGAGATTATCACCTTGTTTTTTAAGATGAGTCAAGGGAAAGATAATTTTCCAGAGACTAAGCAAGAAAAATGAGCTAACAAGAGTCCAACTATTATATGCAGTAAACTACAGAGAGCATACGGTGCGAATAACAAGTGTGTTTAGTTGTTAAATTATAATGTGGTGATCTAAATATTGCATCTCAAATTTCCATTTTTATCAGACTTTGAGGGCGTAATTGAACTCTAAAATATGAAAGCCGTCATTTATTTACTACGTCGCAGGCAATTTTTTAACAAATTTTATTTAATTCGTGTGTTTAATTTAAATAAAATATTTGAATCATTTAATTAAGCGTTATTAACCCTATGTTGATCGAGTAAATGCAGAGTTGGAGGCCTACTATTTCTAATAGCTCCATATCTTTTATTTCTCTCTCTCTCTTTCCGTGCACCTTTCCTCTCTAATTTTTCAAATTTTTTCTCCTTCACTATCGAGGCTCTAATCCCCTCTTCGTCGCCTGACGCTCTCTTAACACCAGTCCGAAGGATATTCAAGGCACCGTGACACAGTAAATATAATGCGGAAGGTCGATACTCCTTACAAATGACCACTCAATTGTTGTCATTTATTCACCAAACAGACACTCGGGGCAGCTGCACTAGCACATAACTTCCTGTTTCACTTATTCCTCACGTACTCTCACGCCAAAAATCTAAATGCCTCTTGCTCAGAACTCGATCTTCGGCTAGTCTGCGCTGCGTTTTGCGAGCCGAAGAAGATCGGCGTGGGCGGCATATTAGAGCTCTGCAGCTGCCAAGGCCTTGCCAGCTTCGCTTGAACTTGACAAACTTGCCACAAAGTTGGCTTCACGATTTGCCAGCTCACGCATGTTGTGTGAATCCAAAAGCAAGTTCTCCTCTCTCCACGTCCTATGAGAGCAGCCCTCGACTTCGAGCAACTCGTGCCCATAATTGCTCTAATACCGGAACCCATGTCAGACGGCGTGGCTGCTCGCATGGCCCTTATGGACGGACGGTCTTGAGCAGCGATGTTGCGCTCGCTGACTGGTGGAGCTGTGGCATGAGAGGGCGATAACGAACAATTGCAAGCAGCGTGATCATGAGTACGCTGGGTAAAAAAAGTAAACACTAGTAGAAGCGTGTTCTAAAAAACCAATTGAGCACAATTAGACATGAGCATGCAAATACACGGACGATTTCTGGTAAGGAATACCGGAACGATAGAAATTGAAATTAAATTTGGAGCTAATTTTACAGCTTATAGCAGTAATTGAAGGACACTTGAGCTCTTTTCGACTTACAGAATTTCGCATCTCTGTAAGGTGAGTTATTGCTCGTGCATCAAAGGCTGGGCAATATATTTTGCATGTATAATGAACAATAATCTATAGTTATAGAGTATGCCTAGAATAACTTAGCAGCTATGTATCTAGGAATGACTCGTATCAAAATAGAATTTTTTAACTCACTGGGCAAATAATCAAGTATTCAGCTCTGATGATATAGAATTTGCTGGTCATTCTCAGTGGACATTCAGCACTTGATTTTAAGCTTAAAATAACTTAAAATAGTTCGCGTAAATGCGAATCGGTGAAACTCTTCCGTTTATCAAAAGTTTTTTATTCAATTTAAATATTTGAAACTAGGTATCGTCGACATTTGATCTGTGAAAAAATTAATTTATCATAAATTATTGTTACTATTATTATTTAAAAAATACGCCATGATGAATTTGACTCATTTAATTAAACTTCTGATTATTTTCGTACACTTAGCTGGATATCCGCGTTGGGAAAGAACGCAATTTGCCCGCACTGGAGCCACAAACTGAAGGCGAGTTGTACATTAGCCAGCATTGGACCTCAAGTCACAGCTGTTAGGAAGAACTTCTCCGTCGTTTTAACTTCGGAAAGAAGTTCGCTTCGATTTAATTTTGCTAGTTGCTCTTAATTGACTAAATTTAGGAGTAGAGGAGAGTAGACGTTATGCCAACGAGTAATTAGAACTTGGCTGAGGACCCTAATTGCCGGAGTGCTGTAGCACCGCCCCGAGCGTGGACAGAGCTTCCGGCGCTCCGGCTTAATTTCATGACCTTGTTTCCAGCAAAATATTTCTTTTTCCATTTCAGTAACGCGACTGAAAAAGCTTTGCACATTTTTCACTGAAATTTGAATGAGAGTAAATGATGATGCTCGTACAATTTACTTCACGTAATTAACCAGAAAACTCAATCACACACTTATCAAGTGAGAGTTTTAGAGAAATAAAATATTTTCTGGAACGTTCACTGCACCTTTATACTCGCACGAGCACTGGGGGGGAGAAGAAGCGTTTCAGAGAACTGGAAGGCTCGTTTTCCTCACAACCGTGCGGTAGTCGTTCCTGTGAGTGGCCTCCATTCTCTTTAATGAGGAGTGTGGGTGTACGTCCCGCACGCTCAACGGTACATCGTACAGCGCGCAACAGAGAAAACTTACGTTTTCTACAGAATGACTGCCTACAAACCTTTAATTCAGTAGATAAATTTCATTCACCAAATAATGAAAACATTTTTCATGCATGTTAGTAGACTTAGTGTACAACTGTGCAAGAAAAAAGTCAGAGTATTTTCATCTACTCGAATTTGCTTCGTAAGCTCCTCTCGATTTACATTGCATTCTTTAACCTTTCAGGCACCAACGCAAGCGTTTTGAAAATATAGACTATTCAAATTGTAAGCTGTCTCACTTTAGCTTGTCAGCACGAGTGAGTTGGACCCCACTGACATTGGAGTGTCGTTACCCTTTTTATGGGTAAATGTCGCGATACGAGAAGAGGGTGGGTTTAGGACCCCCTTCCCAGACGCTGAGGGACTCTCAAACCCCGCAAATTTTAAAGTATTGTCCTTCATGCTTGCGTACACCTGCATACCAGACATGGAGAATAAAAGAATTTGAAGATTTACATGAATTTATTTTAGGTAACACGTGGATAAAGTACACAAGGCATTGGAACGAAATGATTTAAAAGGGCACAATTGCGTTAAAGAAAGGCACACACATATCTCCCGTCATAAGACTTTAAACACGACATGATATAAATGTGATGCTTACCGAGAATTCAAATTATCAATGCTTCCGCGCTGCCAACAATTTACGACCACACGAATTATGGGTACCGTACGCAACTCAAAGCACAGGAATTACGAGGTTGTCAAGTTACAATTTTAACCTTGAATCACAACAAGGTATCCAAAATATATGAATGCTTCGCATGTTATCGCGTAGACATAAGACACAAATTCATTACACAGCGCGTCCTTTTTACTGCATCGTACCACTTTGACTTCCACTAATACACTTCAAAGCACTGTTTCAAAAAACTCGATACCACAAATTTTCAATTCCTCTGGGATGTGTTGCTAGTGTCACCTAGTTTCGGGCTCTGTTCAACTCTTGAAGGGCGCCCGCAATGTTTCTCCGCTGTGGTCGCTCCAATCGCAGGCGCCGGCCGGTTGTTAACACATCGAAGACGTTGCGCCTAGAGCGCTTGCTCATTGCGCTCAAGGCTTTATTGCCCGAACAGCTTAACACTGTGGAATTTGCGATTTCTGACGTTGCTGAAGCTTGGCAGCTGTGCGAGTTCAAAGGGCAGGCTGGAGTGTTCATGCTGGCTTGAAGTTGACGTAGAACTGACATTTTGTTCTCTCGGGAGAACGATTGACACATTTTTTCTTCGTATCGGTGGTCCTCGACGTTGTTGCGTATCAAGCGAAATTTGATGTCGGTGGTACTTCAGTGTCTGCTGAGTCCGTTACTAACTTTGGAGATTCGAAGGAGCACTGTATAGAGGCACTTTCGCGATGTATTTTTTTGAGTAGCAGATCCAAGGGGATCTCGGCGGCAGCCGGATCCCCGATAACGTGCACCAAAAGACCGTCTCTCGTCGTGTGACCAAGTTAAAAATCCTCCCTAATGTAATTGTTCGCCGCTTATATACTCTCGCTTGTTTTCTTTTCCAGATTCTTCTCGAACCTTCCCAGCTACAGAGAGAGTCACTCAACTCTAATTCGTTGAACGCTTGCCGGTTGTGAAGTTTCTATCCCTGATTGGATCGCGCTCGACACCCCAAACACGTGATTCCTTAGAGGGCACACCATTGGTGTAGCAGGTGCCGCTCTCTGCTAAGCCTTACTCCTTCTTCTTTCGAATCTGCCCTCGCGCTCCCAGCTCAGCCACTAACGCCTACGTCTGTGTGTGTGTGTGTGCGTGAGTGTGTCGATGTGCGTGTATGTGTGTGACTGCGTGTGTTTCGTATCTGCCCCTCGCCTGTGCTGGCTGCTCAGCACCGGCGCTTGTTTTAACGGGCTGAAATTCCAATACCTAAGAAAACACCCGTGTATTTCCCCAACGTTAAGTATTTCCCCGAGTAAAGTATTACTCAAATTTGTTCCCGAAAGTATTTCCCAACATAAAAATGTAACATTTTTTCATGTCTGGTGTCTATCGAAGAAACCAATGCGTAGCATACTAGAAGCATTGTTAAAAGCGGTTCTAAAATTAATTAATATTGCCCGTCCGATTACATTTTGAAAATTGAAAAATTCATGGAACGTAATTTTTCTTTTAAATTGATCTTATTGTGAAAATCATGGATCTTGATTCCTGAAAAAGTTTAACGAGGTTTCATACGGGAATTTTTTGAGTTGGTTTCCACCAGCAATTACTTTTAGATATTCACTAGCAAATATATCACCTTGTCTTGCACATGATAGTTTCACTTAGTAACATCATGAATTAAATCTTTCAAGTCTGCCTGTTTGTTAAGGACTTTTTAACCATTGTCAGTGCATAGCTAAATTTTTGAATGACTAGAAATTTAGAATTTCATCAAGTTTTGATGCTAGTGGAAGCACAGACGAGAAGCCAGCGCGCGGGGGAGTTCGGCCAGAAAAGTAGACCAAGCGCCTTTGATACGAGGCAGCGGGCTGGGGATTAGCTTCTGAGCTGCGGCCTTCCCCGTCGTCTGGGCGGTGGGGTTGGGCTGGGGCTGGGCGGGGCTGGGTGAGGCTCAACTGAGGGGCATGGACTGGACTGAACTGAGGGGCGTCTACTGGACTGAACTGGAAGGTACATACACCGCTGAACTGAGAGGGACAGACACCGCTGAACTGAGAGGTACAGACACCGCTGAACTGAGAGGGACTGACACCACTGAACTGAGAGGTACAGACACCGCTGAGCTGAGAGGTACAGACACCGCTGAACTGAGAGGTACAGATACCGTTGAACTGAGAGGTACAGAAACCGCTGAACTGAGAGGTACAGACACCGCTGAACTGAGAGGTACAGACACCGCTGAACTGAGAGGTACAGACACCGCTGAACTGAGAGATACAGACACCGCAGAACTGAGAGGTACAGACACCACTGAACTGAGAGGTACAGACACCGCTGAACTGAGAGGTACAGACACCGCTGAACTGAGAGGTACAGACACCGCTGAACTGAGAGGTACAGACACCGCTGAACTGAGAGGTACAGACACCGCTGAACTGAGAGGTACAGACACCGCTGAACTGAGAGGTACAGACACCGTTGAACTGAGAGGTACAGACACCACTGAACTGAGAGGTACAGACACCGCTGAACTGAGAGGTACAGACACCGCTGAACTGAGAGGTACAGACACCGCTGAACTGAGAGGTACAGACACCGCTGAACTGAGAGGTACAGACACCGCTGAACTGAGACTCGCTGGCCGGCTAAAATGAAGTATTCAGACAGGAATGTTAAATACAAGATTCTCGTGGGTCAACATCATGGCAGGAAATCGCCAGTTCATCCAAAACAATCAGCTTTTTCGAAGAGAAAGCGTGGCTCATAGTTGTACTTTATTTTCATTAATTAAAATAATTATCTTAGTCAAAAGCTGAAGAGAAAATTATTAGAGTGTTTTATGTACAGTTAGATGAGAAAGTAGTTCATGGTTCGCAGCTAAGCATACCGCTGCAGGACTATTGAACTGGTTCATTTGATTCACCATTCCTTCAGTGGATGTAGGCTAGTAAGCTATGCCATTTGTAAACAACACTCTTTACAAATACAAAACAGAGGCCTTGGAGTCTGTTTAGCAATGTCTTTGCTACAAGGTCTGATATAAAGTTCATAGACTAAAAGCTTTAAATATTTAGTCTGAATACTCATGCCATGCCACGAATACAGAGGACGATTTGAATTCTGATCACTACAATAGCAGGCAGAGGATAGATAAGTAAATTTACGTTTTCTTCAAAGTCTCCCCAATCAATTTCTAAAATACTTCACCACTTTACACAAAAAATATCAACAGCGTCAGATCACTGACGGGGCAGCTCAGTCTCCAGGACTCAATGCATGTAATCGAATACGAACATTAACCAATGAAAATGCTGCGCTGCAACGACCGCTATGAGGGTCTGAGGGAAATTTTGTTTTCAGTCCGATAGCAATGCTTGGGCGGCCGCCAAAACAGGCAGGAGTCGTCGGGCCCGAGCGACTTGGGGAGAGAAAGAAGCTCTGCGGCACTGATCAGCAGCTCTGCTTGCAGGCCTTTAATGGTTTTAATGCGTTGCGCTTCATTACGATGCTCTAGCGTTAATGTCTTCAGCGAGCGGGAAGAAATAGGGTTTATTGTTTACGCATTGCAGCAGAATTCCAGCTTAAGGTATGGATCATTCCACTCACAGAAAGCTAGCTGAAATTAATTCAAGGAAGAATTCACCTATTCAATATAATTTTGATAGGTGAATAGGATATAATTTGAAGCACGTCGGCTTACATCAACTGTCTACAAGAAGTTTTCTTCTTAAAAAAATCCTTCGTTATACATCCAATTGGTGGAACCAGATCTTGGCAAAAATCAACATTCCAAAAAATGATTCCAGCCTCGTCTGAAGTTTACATCAAATCATGTGATGCTATCGTTCGTTTCATTCCCAAGCAATGCTGGACTCGTAGAACTGAAGTTTACATCAAATCATGTGATGCTATCATTCGTTTCATTCCCAAGCAATGCTGGACTCGTAGAACTGCGAAACTGTTTCCTTTTGGCAGAAAGAACTTTGGAAAAGATCAGCGCCAATAAAATGTCGATAATAACTTTTGAGGCTAGGCAACCAGCTTCTTGCATTCACAGAAATTTTTTCGTTGCAGCAAAGTCTAGCTCAACATTTCTATCTACGCTTGCATAAGCACCGCTGCTGTTCCCGTGTGTGTTAATACGCGGTCACCCGCGCGCTTGGTTTGTCTCTACTCCTGCTTAGTATACTGCTATTAGGGAAAAGAGGTTGTTAACTTCATAAAACAAAGATCAGGCATCGGCATTGATCTAAGAAAGAACAAAAAAAATGCGTAAGAACGTCAGATTAGTGATCTACGTTCGCGTGCTAAAAACGACTGACTAGAACGTGTTTCTCCAGAAATATTTTAAAATCCATTTTAACTACTTAAATAAATGTCTGAACAACTTTTTATCAACGATTACGTGAGCAGTAAATTTCTGAATTAGGTTCTGTATGGCGAACTTGAGTGCGATGTCTATAACCCAAAGGTTATTCTTAATTACAAATTCAATTTTATCATCAAATTCTCCAGTGACGAGTGTCTACAAATTGATATTCAGTAAATAGTATTCAATTAAATAATGTCTGCAGAGTATTGTCATGAATATTTATGCAGTTATACATTTATATAATGTGTACATATAAATTAATATATATTTTTATAAATTTGAATGCTATAAAAATGAAAAAAAGTGAACCGATTTCAACACACTTGGCCTCATTGGATGCAGAAATAATCAATTCATTCCCTAACGCATCCTTTTAAAACTATTCCAAATGAGGAAAAGTTTTGTGTTAAAATGAATAATAAAAGAAAAATAATCAAAACAGTCTTGTTCAGTACGTTGATGTATTTGAATTTTGTAGAGATAGTAGTTTAATTCTTTTCGAATGGGTTTACTGATGGTTACACAGGGCGTATTGAAACTATTTCTTCTGTTCAGAAATCTTTGAATTTGTTTGATCATCGCGGAAGTCAAGTTACAATTTTTTTAATTCCTGCAGTTCTTCTCCTTCCATTTTTAGCTTTGTCTAAATGAGCATCGTTTCTTCATTATTAAATTTGCGCATATTGTGATACATGGTTAGTTTAGTTGGAGTAATCTGCGAGGAAAAGCTTCTGAAAATAACTCGGCGTTAATAACTTGGCTTGTAGCTTCTTGTAGCTATTCAAGATAAAAATTTAAGGGCCTTTCAAAGAGGCATCCTCAAGGTATTGGATTCATTTGTCTACAGACAAATTAGAGCAGATTACTGTGCCTTTCACAAGATAACTGCATCATCCTTGCTGCTAAGAATGTGATAAGAATTAATTTCTGCATGCAATGAGACTAAACATGTTAAAATTAGTTCATTATTTTCAATTTTATTAGCAATTAAAAGGAAGGTATGCAATTTTTTGAAACTCTGTTCATACTGCTACCTTGATTAACTTTGCAATTCGTTGAAAATCATGTATTCTTTGTGGGGCAAGATAATTCACTAGCAGTGAAAAACATTTTCATAAACAGTACTCTAAGTATATTTATAACATGTTACCGAACATAAACTTAAACATTGTTTTCCCGATTGGCTTAGTTTATTGCAGCACAATGCTGACCGCTTGATATTTGGTCTTTTCCAAGTAAATCAAGGTCCTTCTCTTATGTTTTCACCAGTGAGTTTCACTTATTCACCAGTGAATAAGTAGGTCATCTCATTTATAAAACGTAATTGTCTAGCCAGTGAATTGATTAAAAACCATTTTTTACTGGGACAAAATAATTCGTTCAAAATACGAGTAATAACCGTCGTGTTTATTTTCTTTTAACCTGGGGCGATTATTAAAAATTATTTAAATTTAAATTTAAAAATTATTTAAATTTAAATTTAAAAATTTTTTAAATTTAAATTTAAAAATTTTTTAAATTTTAATTTAAAAATTATTTAAAACTAATTCATGGGTCTTAAGACAGAATTCAGGGGTTAGAAAACGCTAACGGTGGTTGTGTGTCTCAGATGAACTCACTGTACATTATCTATTCTGTTAGAAATTAGAAAGTAATTTGGTTTTATAATATTACCTTCGATGATATTATAAGTCAACTCCCTTGTCGAATCTCGTATTCTTGACAAGACTAGCAAAATTTTGACTTGAATAGACCAAAATAATACAAAATCGTTTATTTTAAATAACCTTGCTAAAGATACAATGCAAAATTTTTCTCTTGAAGTAACTTCTGTAATAAACGGTATCTACAATACAGCGTGTGAGGTCAATAAACGCTGTGGGGTTAATTTGCACTGTAAAAAAAAGGGAAACTTTGTTCTCAGTCCTCACTGAAAAACAGGAAGTTACATTATCCCTTAAATTATTTCGAAAAGCAGGGCTATCAAATTCACCTTGTGTAATAACTGTTAGTGACATAGAATACGTACGATAAAAAAATGTAAAGCATGCATATAACCAATAATATATTGGTAAGTATAGGTAGATATATATATATTTTTAGGATTTTATCACCCTAACCTATTAGATGCGACAGCTATAAGTCTCTGATGTGCTCAACAGTGAAACAGGCTTTACTACCTCAAGGACATATGTATAAAAGTTTATTTATGGGTATTTTTAAGATCAATAGACCACCCGTAACGCTTTTAAGCAGGCTCTTTACAAAATATATATTTCCCCCATGAATGGATTGACAGTTATGCTTTTTATGAGAACGAAATAATTCAGAATCAAATAAAAACCTTTCCTTACAGGACTTGCTGAAGAAACAATAATTTTTTGTAATATAGAGATTTGTAACAGACCGCCTCTATAATACAGTAGGATGGATTACTATGACTAGTTGGGCCAAGAAGAAAGTGATGTTTTATCCACCATTGGTGAAAGATTATTTATCAGTAGTTGAAAAACGAAGTTAAACTTTCAGGATCTTTTACATCAGTGAATGCAGAAAGTTGACTTCTGCCCTACGTTATCAAAGCATTCAGTGTAGACGGTGGCAAGCAGATAATAAAGCAAGTAAAAACAAACAAACAAACAGACAAGACCATTAAAATATTATTAGAATACCTGACCGTCCGTGACCATTGGGTCGGGTCACTTGAGCAGGGTCAAGCATCTACGTTAAAGTTAATCAAAAAATAACCATTTCATGACACACAAATTTCACACCACTCTAATTCACATTGAATGCAATTTTGACGTGCAATAATTAGATGAGAGGGATTATTAACCCGAACATATCAGTGTTAGGAGAGCATTTCCTGAACAGTAATTCTGATCCGCAGTGACGAAGCGCACTTTCACTTATTGAGAATAATTATCAAACAATACTTTTGTTACCAGCCTAGCAGTAACCCTCGTGCATTGCGCCGACAACCACTGCAATCTGCGAAGATAACCGTCTGGCAAGTGATGGGAAACTTTTGCTTCTGAGAGCTTCAGTAATAAAACGCTTTTGTGACTGATCTCGACTCGTCACTGCGAAATATTTGATTTTACTCTAATCAAGGATTGTGGAATTTCCCACCGATCACGATCCTATTCAAGATGATGCACCATCGAATACTTCTAGACGCTCACTTGTAATTCCATACAACTTGTTTACAGATCAAATGTCGAATATATAAATTCAGCAATAACTCCCAAAATCAATGTTCCACGGAACGTGTTTCAAACTTGGCAAACATTCGAAAGAGATTCCACAACTTCGTCGGTATTGGCGGTGTTTCAGAACGGGACTGTGCAGAAGACCATTCCCCTGGCGAACCCGTCCTGCTCTTACTGGGCCTCTTTGATGACAGCAGAGGGGGTAGATAATGCGAGGTAAGGAGTCCGAATTTATGGGAACGAGCATTAACATGGCATATGGAAAAATTGCTCTAAAAGGCAGCGCAGTGTGCGAAATCGATTGCGTCACCTCATCGTTGTTGGTCACTCTCTTTGGCTTACCTGTGTTGGAGTCACTCCTCACCTTACCTTGTTGGAGTCATTCCTCGCCTTACCTTGTTAGAGTCATTCTTCGCCTTACCTTGTTGGGGTCACTCCTCGCCTTTTTTGGGTTGGAAAGTCGATTTTGTTCAACATTCATTTCGCCTCACCTTCGCTCGAGACTTGCCCCAAATTTGCTCAAAACTCGTCTCGCCCTTATTCGAAACACGTCTTGCTTTGCCATTACTCGCGTCTCGTCTCATCTTACCTTTGCACGAGACTTGTCGCATCTGTCACCTTTGCACGACACTCGTCTCGTCCCAACATTGCTCGAGACTTTTCTCATCTTTGTTCGAGGCTGATCTCACCTTTATTGAAGGTTCGTCTTGTCTCACCTTAGTTCGAGACTCGTCTCACCTTTGGTTGAGGCACCTCTCACCTCCATTGAAAGGGTGTGTTGATATCAGCCAAAAGTTAGGTGTATAATTTCGTACCTATTTAACGTAATCGTTCTATTGAGCGTCAGTTTTCGGGTGCGGTTCCTCATAGCCTAGCAGTGTGTGCTCAGTTACCGCAGAAGCCTATTTTATTTATTGGCGGGTTCCCTTACCGAGTTATATTAATGTACGAATGTTATCGTTACTATCGTGTGATGATTTGTCTCATCGTTTGGCAAGTTTATTTGCTAACGAGACAAAAATTGAAATTTTGTGTAAGGTGTCACCATCTTCATGACCCACTATAGTTTTGTCGATAGCGACTAGCTCCTGAGGTAGCCTTCTGCAGTTGTTGCAGGCGTAGTTATATAAGTTATAAAGCCTCTTAGAATTAAATTGTGCATAATGTACCATTCAATTGTTTAAAATTGTTTATCGTATCATCATTAGTCTCTCATTCATTACCCTTCTTGAGCCAGGTTGCTTCGTTTATCCCGGCTCATTTTTTACTGATTTTGCAAAGTATTCGTTAGCAGATGGGCATTTGTAACATATCGTATCCAAAAAACAGTCTGCAAGTAGGTTAAAATTTTCCTTTATCAGTACCAAAAGCCAGATGACGAATTTTTCCAATTTTCAAAGTGAATACATGGAGCTGAACTTTGCCATAAGGTCTCACCGAGAGAAGAGTGTATAGGCGTTGACACACAAACATACATGCATTGAAGCATGCCGATGTTCTAATAAATTAGGCCATTAGAGTTTTACAAGAATATAGGTAAATATATGTATTTTTAAGAGTAGGGAGTTCAAACATGAATCATTAACAAGAAGAACCAGAGTAGAAACGGAAATTACATTGAATGCAAACGTTTTGGAATTAAAATTCCATCATCAGTGCTGGAACAAGAGAGACAAGAGAGACAGTGCTGGAACAAGAGAGACAACGTTTGCATTAAATGTAATGTTCGATTTTACTCTAGTTCTTCTTTTTATTCTACGAATAAGATTCTCGAAGAATCGCCCTATTGGAAACATGAATGATTAACTCTTTGAAAATTCTAGAGGTCGTGAAGTCTGTGTCAAAATTCTTTCACCCCATGGCTTCAGTCGACCAAGTAATCCGAGAGTTATCATAGTTACTAGTGCACGCGTGCTGGTCGGTATTATCTGAAGAATTTATCCCCTTCTCTCTTGAGTTGAATTCTCTCGTGCCACGCGATGTTGTCCAGCGCTATGCCGAAGAATTTCCTCGCATCTTTCATGTGTTTAGCTCTCTCTAGCTACTCGGTGCCGCTCTGCATTATTTCGTAGAATTTCCAAGCGCCATTCAAGGGTCAATTTAGCTCTAGCATCTCGTTGGCGAACAGCGTTGCTTCGTCTTGCCATTTCGCGTTGTTCATCCGATCGTCTTAGGCGTTTTTTTTTGCTGTTGAAGTCTTGCTACTTCTCTCTTGCGGTTGGACACATTTCAATCCATGGCAGCCTTTTTTGCCGGAATTTTATTCTGCAATGTCGTCTATTATCTCTTCGGAGCTTTTCAAGAAAATCACAATTTCGAAGACGATAACTCAATTTCCAAAATTTTGAGCTTTGTACTAAGTGGTAGCCAGGTTACTGGTCAAACAAATTTAAAACATTTCTTTTTGCATTATCCATTATAAATATCAAAGCAACATGAATTTCAACAGAGAAAGCACCAAAAAAAATTTCTATTTGTAAAAATAGACCGATTGCGGATTCTGGATACCATAATAATCCTAGTGGAAGGGAATTGAATCGCCACAAAAAAAACATGCAATAGAATAATTTCGTGTATTTCTTAAGCTTTCTCCTTGTTGCTATCAAAGCTATCGATTAGAAGAGGGGGTCACACGGACGGACGCGGCTTCTTTTATAAGAGTGATGAGTGCACACGACACATCAAAAATGTACAGCAATGTTCGACAAATCACGTGACACACGTTCCTATTCATTAACAATACACGTGATATTCAATTCGACTCCAAATCTGATAGATTAATACGCCGAAAATTGTGAAGTTGATGAAGCTAGTATCACAGATTCACTCATCTCACACTTTCGGCTGGTGGGTGTGATATCACGATAGAGGAAACAAGGTAAGGTCATTTCTATGGAGGAAATTACACTTCTTCTTGTTCGGATAGCCAATAGAAAGGCTTTATTTGAAACAAGCTTTATGGCGTCACCAAAACGCAGTGTCATTAGGCCAATAGTGGGGACGAATTTGGGAGTATCTGTGCTACCAGAAGCAATATGAGCGCTGCTATTGATTCGTTGCCGTGACGTCAGCAAACCCACACAGTCGACGAAAAAAAGACTTGTTTGACCATACCTTGTTTCCTTAACCGTGTGTGATACAGGGATGGACGGACGGACGTGGTTCTTATTATAGTATTGATTGATTATTTAATTATCGAGTAATTTGCATGACTCACGTGCTTATATGGAACATTATCGAACGTCATTAATTTGACGGACCATGTATGCTAGTTTATCAATGAAATCACTATTATAAAAGGAGCCGCGTCCGTCCGTCTCTCCGTCCGTCAGTGTGACCTACTACTTGATTATGGTATTCAGAATACGCAGTCGGCTTATTTTTACAAATAGAAATTTATTATTGAGCTTTCTCTGTTGAAATTCATCATGTCGCTTTGATATTTTTAATTGATAATGCGAAAAAAATGTGTTAAATTCGTTTGACCAGAAACCTGGCAACCACTTAGTATCAAGCCCAAGATTTTGGAACTTGAGATATCGTCATCGAAATTGTGATTTTCTTGAAAAGCTTCGAAGAGATAATAGACGACATTTCAGAATAAAATTCATGCAAAAGAGGCCACCAAGGATAGAAATGTGTTCAACCGCAGCAGAGAAGTAGCAAGACTTCGACAGCAAGAAAAACGCCGAAGACGGTCGGATGAACAACACGAATTTGCAAGACGAAGCAATGTTGCGCACCAACGAGAAGCTAGAGCTAAATTGACTCTTGAATGGCGTTTGGAAATTCTACGAAATAAAGCAGAGCAGCATCGAGTAGCTAGAGAGAGCTAAACACATGAAAGAAGCGAGGAAATTCTTCGGCATAGCGCTGGACAACATCGAGTGGCATGAGAGAATTCAACTCAAGAAAGGAGGGGATGAATTCTTCAGACTAATGCTAACAGCATCGACTTGCACAATCGAATTTAAGTGAAGAAAGAAGGGATGAAATTCTTCAGATAATGCCGACCAGCACGTGTGCGCTACAGCTTTTTAACTTCAATTTAAAAAGTTCAAGTTCAATTTAAAAAGATCAAGTTTAATTTAAAAAGTCTGAAGTAGGCTATTTATAAAAAAGATCAAGTTCAATTTTGAAAAGCTCATGTTTCTAAAATTGCATACCTATGTAATAATAATATAAGTAAAGTTTATTTGTGAGAATGCATATCTATTTGAAAGAACTGGCCCTGAAAATAGAGTAAATCGAATATCAAACAGAGCAAGCTGCTGTGATTTTGTACTTAATTTGACAGTCATCAAGTTTTACCTATGAACCATTTGCTAAACAGATCATCGGTACTTATATCTATTAACAAAAATTATGCGAATAAACTTTATGTAATAAGTAACTGTGTGACAATTAGCAAACTGCACTGACTGAAAAGTTGAAGCTAAGTAATGTTCAATATTTCAGTCAGTGCAGTTTGCTAATTTTCACACAGTTACTTATTACATATAGTTTATTAGCATCATTTTTGGTCAATAGATATAAGTACCGATGATCTGTTTCGAAAATGAATTAACAAATGATTCATAGGTAAAACTTGAACAATGTCAAATTAAGTATAAAATCAGAGCAGCTTGGTGTGTCTGATATTCAATTTACTCTATTTTCAGTGCCAGTACCTTCAATACGCATTTTCACAAATAAACTTCACTTATAATATTATTAATACATAGATGTGAAATTTCAGAAACATAAGCTTTTCAAAATTGAAATTTATCTTTTTAAATATAGCCTGCTTGAGGCTTTTTAAATTAAACTTTACCTTTTTTAAATTAAACTTGAGCTTTTTTAAATTAATGTTAACAAGCTGTAGTATGTTAAACTTGTGAAGATTAAAACTTTTCAGAAAAGGCTGCCAGAATTTGTCTGTAAAAAATGTGTGGCTCAATTGAGTGGTCATTCGTCCGGATGTTGCTTTACACTAATTACGTTAGCCAGCAATCATCGTTTAAAGAACTAACTCCACATATGATGTGGAAATGTAACTAAAAATTAACTTGCTCGAGCCTATTTCAGGGTTGTTATATCGCTATCGCTGCACCCTGAGCTTTTTTGTCTTACTGCGTCGTACAGGAAAACACATTCTATATTTACGTGGTACAGTTCATTTTCATTTATTTGCAATGAGTTAAGAAAATGCACGGAAGCCGCTGAAAAGTTTCATATCGTTTCAATCAGAACAGAAACCGAACACTTTTTATCATTAGACTGAAACAATGGGATCCCTCCGTCCCTGCTCTTAAAATCCGGCATTGTCCTCGTCAAAAGATACAGTTCCGAGGTTGCTTCAATACAAGTAGGTCAGCACAAGGTGAAACATTGTTTTGGAATTCTTCATTCATTTCAATGGCAGAAAATGCAGCAATTATGCTATCTTTCAGACGCTTCCAACTTACCGTCGAAAATGTTTTTCTATGTTTCTGGTTTCTGGTTTCTAGTTTCTGGTCCGCGCAAGTCGCGGTAATTGCTGACAGAGTCGCTCGGTTCACTTTTTTGTGGCTAGAATTAATAAATAAACCCTTCTGACACAGAACATTTGACGCTGAACAATCATCACCATGTGATAATCTTACAGGCTCGCATGTGCGTTTCGTGGTCAACTTTTGCTCTGAAGAAATTACGTTCGAAAATTCATTGAGAAATGAGTCCACTCAAACAATTTTGCTGGGGACAGCGTGTATTTCAAGATCTCTTTTTGTAACTCTGATACCGGCCCTACAATTTAGTTGCGCTGTTTAGTTGGGGCTGTAAAATATCTTTATGAGGGCTCTTTTGATTGCGCGGCAGAGCCAAGTCCCCACACGGCCTGCCGTATTACTGCATGTGTAACGAACGTTCTCGCATCTGACGGTGTTGCGTCGAGTGTTGCACCGAGTGTTGCGTCGAGTGTGCACCGAGTGTTGCACCGAGTGCTGCATCGAGTGCTGCACCGAGTGTTGCACCGAGTGCTGCACCGGGTGTTGCACCGAGTGTTGCACCGAGTGCTGCATCGAGTGCTGCACCGAGTGTTGCACCGAGTGCTGCACCGAGTGTTGCACCGAGTGTTGTACCAAGTGCTGCACCGAGTGCCGCACCGAGTGTTGCACCGAGTGTTGCACCGAGTGCTGCATCGAGTGCTGCACCGAGTGTTGCACCGAGTGCTGCATCGAGTGGTGCACCGAGTGTTGCACCGAGTGGTGCACCGAGTGTTGTACCGAGTGTTGCACCGAGTGCTGCACCTAGTGTTGCATCGAGGGCTGCACCGAGTGTTGCACCGAGTGCTGCACCGAGTGTTGCACCGAGTGTTGCATCGAGTGTTGTACCAAGTGCTGCACCGGGTGTTGCACCGAGTGTTGCACCGAGTGCTGCATCGAGTGCTGCACCGAGTGTTGCATCGAGTGCTGCACCGAGTGTTGCACCGAGTGCTGCACCGAGTGCTGCACCGAGTGTTGCACCGAGTGCTGCACCGAGTGTTGCACCGAGTGTTGCACCGAGTGTTACACCGAGTGTTGCACCGAGTGTTGCACCGAGTGTTGCATCGAGGGCTGCACCGAGTGTTGCACCGAGTGTTGCATCGAGTGCTGCACCGAGTGTTGCACCAAGTGCTGCACCGAGTGTTGCACCGAGTGCTGCACCGAGTGTTGCACCGAGTGTTGCACCGAGTATTGCACCGAGTGTTCGAGTGTTGCACCGTGTGTTGCACCGAGTGTTGCATCGAGTGCTGCACCGAGTGTTGCACCGAGTGCTGCACCGAGTGTTGCACTGAGTGCTGCACCGAGTGTTGCACCGAGTGTTGCACCGAGTGTTACACCGAGTGTTGCACCGAGTGTTGCACCGAGTGCTGCACCGAGTGTTGCACCGAGTGTTGCACCGAGTGTTGTACCAAGTGCTGCACCGAGTGTTGCACCGAGTGTTGCACCGAGTGTTGCACCGAGTGCTGCATCGAGTGCTGCACCGAGTGTTACACCGAGTGTTGCAACAAGTGTGGCTTAGATGTATAGCCAGAAAATGAGCGTCCAAGAAAAAACTAGAAAACATTGCAGTTCTTGTGTTAATTACTTGTGCACACGTGCAGCTCATTTCTTATTGGTATATTGATTTGCTAAGTATTTACTATATTCCATATATACTACCAGAAACTCTATTTTGCTTTAAAGGGTCGTTTGAATTAATATTTACTGTAGGACATTTATCATTTTGCTATACAAGATTTCTTCTACGTATTTGCAGTGGCCTCGGGAAGATTGAGACCTAACGAAAAATTTTGTGTATGCATTTAAATTATAGTTTAGGTGACGAATGCTAAATCAAAAGGTGTATAACTTTGCATGAGAAAACGGGCTTTTTTCAAATTTGAAAATTTTTCGTTCATTTTAGACAGCTAAAAAAAATTTCCACTATTTCAAAGATTTTACATGGTACTTAAACTCACTATCATCTGAGGAAACGTTGAAGATTATCTTTTCTGATCAATAATATCAGCAAGATAGTAGTGAATAAACTACAATAACAACTCATGCTTAACACTTCATGAATCCAATTATAAAAGACTTTGAAGTAATATTTGGATAGTACGGAAGCTCTATGGACGCAGGCATGTTCGCCGGTGCTAGAAGTACAAACCGTTGATCAACAAAAACTGCTACTCTACGGCTAATATGCGATAATGTTAAATGCAGACTTGAAACTATGTCATTCTATACCTTTTACAAGTTGTTTTGCTCCAAATGAATTTTGATTTGATCCTCGCAAAATTAGAATTGTTCAAATTGAATTTTAATTTGCTCCTCGTAAAAATAGAATTGCTCCAAGTGAATTTTGATTTGATCTTTTTTTAATTTGCGATCCATCCAAATAATTTTTAGTTTGTTATAGTTACAATATCAAACTTATGTAATTTTTTCCAGCTTGTGCATTTAAAATATATAAAATACTATATATTGCCCTAACCACACGGTTGAACCTTATTCTGAACCTTTCTTGATGCCAAATCGGTGTTCTCATGGTTAATTATTATTAATAAAGAAATATTTATATTCTATTTAATGTTAATTTAAAATAATTACCTTTTAATCAATTTCGCAGAAATCCTAATTAATTGATTACTTCTTTAATTATTTAATCTATCAGTAAAAGACAAATAAGCAAAGGGACTTTCTATAGTGTGCAGGGTATTGGGATCATATGTTCAATCGGTAACCAACTGAAAATCATCCAGTGGCTGCATTACCAAAGGGTTATTTCCTACCGACGATCATCCGGTAGATGACACCCTATCAAATAAACCATTATTATTATTATCATTAAACATGTATAGGTCGCAATCCCTAGCGGGATAGGACAATAAATTGATAGAAAGCGTTTTAAAATTTAAAAAATCATAAATAGATATTTTTCTGATAACTCATGTACAAATGCATTTTGATGAAGAAGTATAGTAATGTTATCAAAAGAATAATACTGCTGAAACGTCATAACTAAACATCACAAAATGAAATGTAAGTATATATTACAAGGTTTACACAAATTTTGATAATTATTGCCCAATTAACATATTTCTATAAGATCTCCTTAATCAACGTCATGATCTTGTTGTACTTTTCTGCGAAGTTTTGAGAGAGTAATCGAAACATTTTCTTCTATGGCTGTTGTCAGTGTCCTCAATATTTCGGGACATTTCTTATATTGTTTCGCCCTTTCTTCTTAGAAATGACTTACTGATTTTTCATCCACTTGGATGCAGTCTTAACATTTATTTCAAGTGCGTTTGCAACTTTCTTCCAGTCCTCTCCATTATTGAAAGCTTCTACGAGTATTATTCTCTGCCTGTCTCGCGCACTTGTTTTATTATAATTCATCTTGAAGGTTTTGGTTTCTGAAAGATGAAGATGTTTGGAGTTGAGGTGTACACTTATTGCTGATGACAGTAGCACGTCTACACAAGGTGCGACGTGATGTGCAGCAATGGGCAACTTGGCGGTATCTCTGTGATGCTTCTTTGATCAAATTGTCTGATATACGACTCCTTTGTCTAATGGTTTGATATTGAGTAATGGTGCATACAACGAAAATTATATTCTGTATTTTTTGTAGATTATACTCAGCAAAAACTCTGTATCTTTGTACGCATTATTGGAATAAAATTACTTCACAAAGAAAGAATAAATTTCTATAAGTTTCTTTCAAATAACCTTATAAAGCCAATACAATTCCTATGTAATGATTAAAAATTGAAAAAGAGCACATCAAATTTCACCTTGAGCAATTGTATTTTCACTAGGATCAAATCAAATTTCACTTGGAGCAATTCCATTTTCACGAGGAGCAAATTATAATTCACTTGGAGCAATTCCAATTTCGGGAGGATCAAATCAAAATTTATTTGGAGCAAATCTACTTGTAAATGGTATAGTTTATCATACTAAATTGTCGAAGGTATACATGGAAACTTTCAAGTTAAAATTGGCTACCGTTGATCTACCTTCGAAAGGTCACAGGTACAATAGAATATGGCTGCAAAAACCGAGTTAAGTGCTCCATTCTCAGTTTACCACAAATGCCCTGTGCGACACTAATCACGCACAGGCATGCTAGTACGAGTGGAGAAGGAGCAAAAACAATCACACTCTCAGTTATCACCCTTCATTTACGAAGACCAGTAAATTCGTTTCAACATTATAAATCCTCACTAAGACGACGCTGCGCAGCGGAAAATTCAATTATCAACCACGAAACAGGAAAAACTATTAAGTATTGTCCTCACGGATAATCACAAATTTGAGTAGAACATTTTGACGCATTCGGTACAAATTGACTTTCACCAACGTGCTCTAAGCCGCACTGTATACCGGGAAGATTTACCCAACGAACACAGATATGTATTTTGCCAGAGTAAACTGTGGCAACTTGCGTCAAGCTCTTCTTAGCCAGCTTAGATGAGATCTAAATTTCAGACTGGACCGCAACAGAGGTCACGTCATTCAGAGTCTCGATTTCCGGTTGCAAAGCAAGGCAAACAGAAGTTGGGCATTCATAATTCTGTTGTGATTCTCCGTGGGCAACAGCATGACACTTTATAAAAACGCTCAGGTGAGGGTTTACTGAGTCGAAATTTCATCACAAGCGAAGGTGTTTAAAAATAAATTCTCTTCCCTTCACCATAATAATAACAGACCCTGGAATTAGAGACATTAAACGTGAACCTTAGCTGAAACAGAGGAAAGTTGTAGCGTGTTAGGTAGGTACTGTAGTAGAATTACATAGTCCACATAGCTATGAGTATTTAAATAAGTATTTGGAAGAATGGTTGAATGTACTTTATTTTTGTTTGTCGAACACCAAACAGAACACTGACAGTGCGACCTGGAAGATATGATTTACCATCTCTATTCAGTGCGAAATAACCCGACAGTTCAATGTGTATTGAAACGTATTGCCTTCATTTAAAAGCTTTATGATAATTATCAAAATCAAGCACGACTTATAATTCATGACTGAACCATCAAAATCAATATTGTTTTACATTAAATTTCTTTTATGTGTCCGGTTTCCCTCACTACTTTAACTTAACTCAATTCGCAGTTACTATCATCTACGGTCAAGAAAATGTCAAAATTATTTACCATAATTTACTTAAATATTCATTAATTGATGCGCTCATAGCGTTTTTCACAATATTTGTGCCGTATTTTGAAACACACATTCTAACAATGTAGCTAGATTGCCCTTTTTCTAATGAAATTTCCTAATTTTGGCTCTATTTAAAGGTTAAATTTGATTATAGAACCTACGCTAAGGACAAATGAAATGAAACAAAATGAAACCAGATGCTGAGCGGCCTTTATTGCCAAATTAAATAGCAAAGAAGGGCCAACCATTAGAATTCACTCAAGGAAGAATGCCTTTCAGGCAACTCGAATGTTCAGGAGTCAAATATTTTTCGCTCGTTGAAATCTTTAATTCTACTTTTCAGATGTTCACTTTCATGCTTCGACACCTGCTTAGGCACGTTGGCAGAGTTTAACGCGCGCATTTTTAACGGTATTTGTAGTTTAAACATAACAAAAGGCAAACTTTATATCTATCTCAGAGCTATGCTGTATCCCGCGTTTTCAAAGCTGCTAAAAATTATTCATTATGATTTCACCTTCTTTCAACACAAAGAAGAAACACTAGTTATTTTCATCATTCCCAACCCCCCAATCAATGAAACGCTAATTAAGATTTTTTTGAGAGCCCAAAAAGAACATTTCCCTGTTAATTATCCTGTTGTTTCAATGGGAATTGTTATTTTATGTGTTGTTAAAATTCGCCCTCAAATAAGTTTCGGAAACATTTTACGTTTGTGATATTTCAGCATGTTATTTCAATAAATACAGTAACATACGCGTTGAGTTTCAGTGTGATACTACGTGCATTAGAATTTGGCAAAATAACATTCGCAAATTAACCTTTATGAATTAATTTCTTAAATTTATTTATAATGCGCAGGCTTTTTTTAACGGGGTCCATGTCAGTAGGATGATCGATTTCGCGATTCTTGAATAATTTCAAGTTCATATAAATACCAGTAAAACAAAGCTTTGTGAACCCATGATATATATATACTACTTGATTGTTTGAGTCGCTTCACCATTTTTTCATTGAAAATATTCAAGAAGCATAGCCATAGTACGCTTGTGCTCGCAGTCACGTGTGAGTACACGGCTGGCCAGGACGAGAATACCGCACTTTAGATAGTCATCAACGCTACATTCCTGCTCCAAGTTCCAAAGCAAAAGAAGTACGCACAAATTTCAAAGGGGCTCGTGGGCCCATTAAGCGTCCTCCAATTCCTAAATCACTGAAAGCGTTAGTCCTAAGATTCTGTGGAGGAAGTGAGCTGATTGGTTGCATTCTCGTCTAGATTGGATGAGAGGACTTGCATCCGAAGTCCAGTCCTTATAGCGGTGATTTGTCTCAGCCTTTCATGGAGGAGACTGGTAAACTGGCGGTCCTTCAAGATATCCTCCCTCTACTGCGCTGACGCACTCGACGCCGACTTCTGCACAAGATACCGCTCGTGGGATGAAGACGAGAAATATCGTTGCCAAAAATTATAATAGAGGCAAGCGTTTCGGATGATAAAAAATCCATATCCATCACTCGAGAAAAACAGTTAGGGTGTGCAGAGTTCAACGATAAACTGCTGCTTATAAATGAATGGAAATGAAACATTTACCATAAAATGGTTACAAAGAAGGCTGAATATCATAGCAAACATCTGAAAGCTTCATCGCTGAGCCCCACTCCGTTATTGACGGACGGTTTTTTCATATATGCATAGGCTCTGAAACGCAGAGATCAGAAAAAAGTCGGGTGGAATCTAAGATTTGAAAATTTAGGCTTTTGAAAAACATGGCCGTTATTAAAGCAGCGTTCTCTAATTGACGAGTTGGATGTCCTGGTCAAGTTATTGCCAGTTCGAAAGAAGATCCCGCTGTGTTGTGCACACCTCACAAATAATTGAAGCGCGGTGCTTTCAATGTAATATCGCTCGCAGCAACCACACGTGTGTTGATATACCACTGTGGTGCTTAGCATCACATATGGAGTCTCCTTTTGTGTAAAGTATGAAGAGATTTACTATCTTTGTTATAACAGATACAATGCGGGAAGGCTTCGTAACCCTCTACAATGCATGATTTTCTATTTTATCGATATTGGTTCCTATATGAATAACAGCGGAAAATGCATGTTATACCTGACCACACAGTGGAATTTTTAGCAGTAAGCTTATTTCCCAAAATTTTGCGAATGCCCGCGTACAAATATTCTCCGGAAATTTATTTGGCTAGAAACGATTCGGTTGTTGATTTAGTTTTCAGTGGAATACATTACAATACAATGAAATTTCAAAAGCTGTACGAGTTAAGGTTACTATTCCTGAATTTTTTGTATGAAAAAATGTTACGAACGACGTTCAACTTAAATCAGTGAATGCAGATTTTCGAAAAGCGGAGATGGGGAAATTGTTTTTTTCTCCTGAAACTTTCACTTATAAAACAAATAATTTATCCTTCAGGTCGAATTCAAGAAATTCAATATCCCTTTGACTTAGATTGAAATATTGGCTGAATATTGTTTTTGACTCTTAGCGATTATAGAAAAAGAGAAATGTATCAAGCTACCCCCAATAAAAAACAGGAATAAAGTATGATGGACACGTCATTGAAATCTTCTCTTCGAAGTCGTGCAGAGAAATACATGCTACCTGGAGGAATAAAGCAGATTGCATTGCCGAACAATCAACAGGTTGGTCGATTTTGTTTCTGATTATGAAAAGTGAGCCCTTAAGGATTAACTCTATTACCTTCTTAAAGTTTTCCAGAATAAACTTTCATCCAATGTTGAAGGTTCAGTAAAACCTTTACCTAAAATATTGAACACAAATTCATCAACTGGTCCTTTAGTGTTCAAAGATTCAGAATGTAAGCAGCATGTAAAAGTAAATCAACATTAGAAATAGTAGTCAAAGACAATAAATTGAAATCAATTGTTTGAAAATTAATCATTTTTTACTAAGTGAGACAGGTAGGGTCACAGATTTTTAATAATTGAAACAAGACACCGATCGACCGATGAGATTCATTTTGACAATTCACTTCTTTTGCGTATGATTCTTATATTCAAATTTTTCGGCTGCACCGACGCACAAAGAGGAGAATGTTCCAAATTACTTCTGTATAATTTATGCACATCAACTTTGGAAAAAATATAATTCACACTTACCTCCAGATACTCAATTTCACTCTGAAACTTGTCACGCTTTCTTACTCCAGATTCAAAGAATTTACAACAACGCAGAGTTAGAATTGCTTGCCTTTTCAGTAAAATAGAAGAAAAGTTCTACCTGGTATATCAACACACGTGTGACCGCTGCAAACAGTCTCACATAGGAAGCACTGCGGTACAATCATTTCTGAGGTGAGCACACAGGAGTCTCTTTCCGCACTGGCAACAAACTATGAATGTCGTCTAACTCGTCAGTTAGAGAACAAAAGCTGTAATAAAAGCCATGTTTTTATGAGCGCAAAATTGTAAATTTTGAACTCAACCTGAAATTTTTCTGCTTGCAATTTTCGAGTCCTCTTGAGTTTTATTTTTTAACTTTTTCTCATTTTGTAATTGTCTTCTTATTCTATCATAAATGTTTTATTTGTTTTTATTTAAAGATGATAGTGTCAAAACTTTAGACATCCAAGCACTTTTTCATAGAACTGAAGATTGACTTTTAGAATCTAAAACGATTTCTTTTTCATGATCGTTTTAGCTTCGTTCATTCTCGTTTTACCCTAGAAGTGAGATTTCCTCCACATAGAACCATTGCACGTAAGATGCTTTTGCAGGTACTGCTGCAAGTGCTGCAGCTGGTGCTGCTGCAAGTGCTGCTGCAGGTGCTGCTGCAGGGGCTGCTGCTGCAAGTGCTGAAGCTGGTGCCGCTGCAAGTGCTGCTGCAGGCGCTGCTGCAGGGGCTGCTGCAAGTGCTGCAGCTGGTGCTGCTGCAAGTGCTGCTGCAGGTGCTGCTGCAGGGGCTGCTGCTGAAAGTGCTGCAGCTGGTGCCGCTGCAAGTGCTGCTGCTGGTGCTGCTGCAGGGGCTGCTGCAGGTGCTGCTGCTGCAGGTGCTGCTGCAGGTGCTGCTGCCGGTGCTGCTGCAGGTGCTGCTGCAGGAGCTGCTGCAGGTGCTGCTGCTGCAGGTACTGCTGCAGGTGCTGCTGCAAGTGCTGCTGCAGGTGCTGCTGCAGGTGCTGCTGCAGGTGCTGCTGCAGGTGCTGCTGCAGGTGCGGCTGCAGGTGCTGCTGCTGACAATACCACTGTAGGCAAAAACCACGCATGCGCCACTGAAGTGGATACAAATAATTTTTTTCTTTCACAATAATATCCATTGTTTATTTTGAATGGCCTGCATTCTCAAGTCATCATCATCCTCATAATGGAACCTAATGGTTCATTGCATCATAAATATATGCACCTACGGAATATTGAGAAGTTTTTTCACGATATTCTCTGGTTGTTGCAACGCGGAATTGTTAACAAAAGACATGATGTAATTCAAGGTTTAACTAGTGGTCATGGCACAACTAGAAGATGCCATTTCACTCTTTCCTAAACATGCCTTCTTCAGCACGAAAAAAACTTACTACTCTCTACTTACTATTACTCTAATAAATGGGAACAGCTCTGGCCACACGGACTGCGACTGAACTCAAGTAGCACGCAGAGCAACTGAGCGTGTTTTGTCGGTATCTTCTCATTCGCTAAATTGCCACAATGTTTTTTATACAGAAAATCTTGATGTCAGGCTTTATTGAAATAATTACTTGACCACAAAAGTCAATCGGCATCTGGCTACCCTGCAAGGTTATTGGAGGGTGAGTGGTTTTTTGTTCGAATTTAATGCGAGAAAAATGTGCAAAGTTGAGGATTTTGACCAGAAAACCGGCCCATTGGGCAACCCAGCCCCGCACTACCGCTATGGTTTGAGTTAAGAATACATTGCCTTGATATTTTCCAACTCGTTAATTAAGGCTTTCATATTTAATTTTTTTTTAAATTAATATGTTGTAATACATTTCACTTTTTCCGGTGAACAGTTTTCTTTCTTTTCTTTTTGTTTCTTCTTCTCGTTCTCCATGCTACTGGAGCATACGATACTACTTACCCAAAAATATCTGCCGCGGTATAAACTTGAGACCATTTACTAATAGAAAATAGGCTTAAATAGGCTTCGAAAATAGCGAAGTGATTAAATGTAAGTCTTACCTTCGTTCTGTTTATCATTTTGTGTGAGGATAACTTTCGAACAAATTTCATTGAACAGGAATGAAATCCAACTCACACTCTGAAATTTGTAGTCATTATGTAATGCTGGCGTATTCAGTTTACAGAATGAGAGCAGAAACGGAAAAACCAACCAAACATGCATCAAGCTAATTTTTGTTTTAAAATGAGATGCTATGGTTTTATACTTTTTAAAGTGTGCGGCTGCGATTTTCGGTTTTCGTGTGCGGTTTTCGTTCTAAGAAATCTACGACACAAGCTGTATTAAATCATTTGCAATACCTTAATTCTAATATAGATGAAGGAAAGCTTGTTTTCTCCGTATTTCTTGACTTTCGAAAAGCATTCGATTGTGTGGACCATAACATATTACTCTCGGAACTACATTGTTATGGCATTCGAGGGGCTGCCCATGGTTGGTTTAGATCATACTTAGCAAATCGGAAACAATACGTTGTCATTGACGACGCAAAATCAGACCCACAGACAATTAGCCATGGGGTTCCACAAGGATCTGTCCTCGGGCCTCTCCTACTTCTAATTTTTATCAATGATATCATTAAATTTACATCATTCTTCGAATTCATACTTTTTGCCGATGACAGTACCCTTTCTGCGGTCCTTCCAGACCAAAATCCCGCTAGGATGGCGGAGCGTATAAATAATGAACTTCATAAGGTTTCATTGTGGCTTGAAGCTAATAAAATAAGCCTTAATATCGATAAAACAAAATATATTACATTCTCATACAAGAAAAATATATCTCTCCCACGCATTCAAATTGGCGAAGGTGAAATCGAAGAAACCAACTCAAGTAAATTCCTCGGCATCATAATAGACAAACATCTAACCTTTAAAGAGCATATCGCTCATATTAGTTCTAAATTATCAAAATCTATCGGAATCCAAAATAAAGTTAAAAATTTCCTGCCTGAAACAGCCTTACAAATGCTCTACCGAACGCTCATTTCACCATACTTGCAATACGGAATAGAAGCATGGCACGGAACTGATAAAAATAAAACCAATAAAATTTTTACCCTGCAAAAAAGAGCCATAAGAGCGGTAAAGAATCTAGAATATAATGCTCACACAAATGACTCATTCAAAAATTTACGAATGCTTAAGCCCTCGGATCTCTAAAAAATCCCCATTTGCAATTTCATTTACAAAACATTAACAAATGATGGCGACAATAGCCTAAAACAACTATCAACTACGCAAACTGGTCATCACGACCATTTAACCCGAAATAGAAGTAAATTCATGCTTCCTTATTACTCAAAGGCTCGGTCACAACACAGTATCCTCTTCGTTGGAACTAAAACTTGGAACTCAATACCTGCGGAGATCCGTGAAAGTAATTCTTATAAGGTATTCAAAAAAAGTCTTGAGTCTCACTTCCTATCAGATTACTAGTCGTGTAAGATCACAGAGTCAAACCTTGTCCCCTACATAACTGGTCCTAATAATGTAATTTGCCTTGATTAATTTCGCCGATCTTCAGTCTGTTCTTGAATCGTTTGTCGAATATACTGTTAAATCTAGTCCATATGAACTATATTGTGAAATGAAGTATCTAATTTCGAGTTAATATTCTCATTGATCAGTCTAATGCGTCTCTAGTTTAAGTGAATTAGGTTAAACATTAATGTACACCTTAGAATAATGTTGATGGTAGGATGCCCTAGAAGTCACTGAACTTATTCGGGCCCACAGGTAGCTATACTCAAATTTGACCATTGTACTAGACTTAAGAAACATTTTATCTCTGTATCACCTGTGGTAAATAAATTGTTTAAATTGTTTAAAAGTCCTTAACTGTTCCAGTTGACTGCAATTTTGAACGGGATTTATCTACTTTCGATACTCCTGGAGGAATTTTGTTGCTCTGTTGGATCTCCCACCTTACAATTTCTGTGATTTGCAATAAAAAACCAACGAGACTGAAATTTTAAATATTTTAATTAACGTCAAGCTTAGCTTCACACATTTTTACTTCCATCTAAGCCAAAAAACTTCAAAATGACTCTAGAATCAACCTTGTTTCGGATCTGGTCCTCCAGAGTTATTATTGTGGCAGACAGAGAAGTTAGATTCGTAAACCTTATTTCTATGACGAGTATAGCGTCTATTGAATCATCCTTTAAACACTCCCATGTAATTGTCGTCGTCTCCACCCGGACAGTAAAACGTACGCAGCTCAGCTCAAAAATCGGGTTTTCACGCCATCGTAGCGTTACTGCTTATTTTAAAAATGAATTTCTCAATTTCGCTAATTTAAGGCTATTTTTTTTCTGGCCAAATTTTTAAAATCCGGAGATTTTTTGAATACTTTGCCCTGAAAAAAGTAGAATAGCTAAGTCGATAATAACCTGCTATTGCCAGCCTTACCACTACAACAACAGGACATGCTTAAAAATTCGGCCCGGGGACGTTTTGCGGGAGAGCAGGTAACTGCAACATCTTGTTTGGAGGCCGAGGCCACGGTACGTAGAGACAACAAGGTAGGGACATTTCTATGGAGGAAAATACACTTCTTCTGGCTCGGCTAGCTAATAGAAAGGCTTTATTTCAAACAAATTTTATGACGTTACTAGAACGCAGTGACGTTAGGCCAATAGTGGAGGTGGATTTAGGGGTAGCAGTGCAACCAGATGCAATATGAGCGCTGCCATTGGTTCGTTGCCGTGACGTCAGCTAACCCACACAGTCTACGAAAAAAAGACTAGTATGACCCTACCTCGTTTCCTCTACCGTGGCCGAGGCTGCCGTGAGGCTGCGCAGAACTGCGCCGCTCGATGCAGGACATCGGCGCCTCAGGCAGCTACTGGAGCTAAGGGGATATTTTTGAGCCCACGATGTGCAGCGCCGGCTACTTTTTTGATTTTTAATACTTACCTTTCTTTTCACTAATTTTCGCAGCTCTCATTCCTACCATATTTAACGTAAGTTTAAACAAACAAAAATTCTTCTGGATGCCACAGTTTTCAAGAACATCCACAATACATTCACACAAAAACATCCACAAAAACATCCGCACAAAAACATTCAAAAAAACACCCACACAAAAACATCCACAAAAACATCCACACAAAAACATCCACACATCCAAAAACATCCACAATAACTACCATTTCTGAGTACATCCATGCAGACATGTGATTAGAACGAATTTGCAACTATTTTGATTTAATTTGGGGAAATATTTGCTTTAGAAGACTGTTTTTCCAAATTCTCTACTCACTTTTCATTAGGATAGAAAGGAATCATATTCGGCGCTGACATCGAAGAAGCCCAGGCAAAAGAAAAACCGAAAAGCTGCGTGTGTCTAAGCCAAGTTCAAAGTTCAGGACCATTTCCTACATCGTATAACATGCATTAAGCATGGCACTGCTCGTAAAACGATTTAGCACTCTATAAGATTATTAACAATGCCTATAAATTATAATTTGTCTGTTTGTGATTTATTATTTCAGCCCTTTGCTTGCCGGTCGATAATCCTTGTCCACCCTCTTCTGAAGCCCCTTGGCAGATATACAAAATAAAAATTTTACTCTTCATGTGTTCATCCGCTGAATCGTTTTCCAGTACCCCAAATAGGAGTACAATATTTCCGTTAAAAAGAACAAAACACAAACAGATTTTCTTGTTTAAAGTTTTTTTTGGTCTTTCTACCAAACTAAATAGATTGTTTCAACATGCGCGTACCCCCTACTCTGAAGCACCTTCAAAAAGTGAAATGACCATTTCGCAGCTTCCCCTCAGTTCGAAAATTAAATAATTTCTTACAGTATTTACTAGTATTCTAAAGAACGAGCACGCTGGTCTTCAAGTACAAAAAGCTGTGCAGCGCAAGCCAAGGTGTGGCCGGGGATTTTACACTTCACAACTTGGGCTTGCAGTTATTTGGAGCGCTGTGTGTGCTGACTGAGCTTGTTCATGCTCAGGAAGCTGAATATGTCTAAAATATAATACACTCATGAATTTGCAAAGCTTCGTTGTTTCATAAAAAGTGAGGTCTTAACCGCTGAAATTCCTTAAGTCACGAGTATTTCGTGCCTGTAGGCACACTACATACAAATTACTCAACAGGGTATAGTTATTGAATTACTATATTATATGGCCAATTTTACTTTCAAGAATAGATGTCAACTTACTGCTCCTTTTCAATCGAACTCGGTTGTACTAAGTGAGCACAGCTTCAGAATATTCTTTAAATTAATTTTGTACAATTTAAACAATTTAAACAATTTATTTTCCACAAGTGATACAGCAATAGACGCTAAGAAGAATTCGAAAGGCCTTGTTGTGGGGAACATTAATGGACTCACCTCAGTGTTTGTCCAAGTCCAGGATATGGTTATTGCGTTAGTATTAGAAGTATTCAAAAGATCTTATTGCGACAAATATTCACTGTCTTACCTCAGTGTTCGTCCTAGGTCTTAACTGTTACCATATCCCAATCTTGGTCTTGACAAACCGGCTGTGCGGTCCCGGGCCAGAAGCACAGCTGAGTAGCTCATGTGTTTGAGTAATTATCGAGACTCGACGGAGGCGATCTGATAAAAGAAATTTACCAGATTGTGTTATTACACACCAGACACCGGTAACGGCAGATGATGTCCTGTTCTTGAACTATGCGGGTGTGTGGTAGACCTGCAGTGAGAAGACAGATTCAGACTTGATGAGAGCATCATCTCTCACAATTAAGTTTATGCTAGCACGATAGAGAGTGGTTCACGACTTCCTATAGGGTGCGAGGAGCGACACTCGACATTGGTTTGTCGAAGTCTACCTCGAGACCGGTTCCAGTTTTCCGTTCAAATTAAATTCCTCAACTCAAAACCTTTTTGAAATTTCAAAGAATAAGATTTTCCTTCTCATTAGAGCGTTTGGGTTAGATGAGTGATCGCTTCCAAATTGTGTTCCCTCGATGTTCTATTTGATGCAATTGTCGATCACTTACGCATGAGGGAGCCTGGTTTGTATTGCGTAACACAGTATCAATTAGGCGGCCACCCACCAGTTGGTGCGCCTGTTGTTGGCGAGCATACGTCGGACATGCCCTAGAGCATGGAGTCTTATTCCGACAAACCAGCATTGAAAAATCAAAGGTTGCCTCTACTAAAAATCGCCCATCCAAACAAGACAAACTTTCGTCTTAAAAAAGGTTTCCGCGCCAATCTTTGCGAACAACTGTGTTAATTAATAAGTTTTGTTTTCAATATAAGCTCTCATAACTTCCCCCCTATAGCCGGTGTGATGACGACATCCAAGAATTTAAGTAATAGTTGAACATAGCCATATCCCAACCTCCAGAGATTAAATGCAATGAGATCTCTTTATTCGTTTACATGCGAATATCTCTTCGGATGTAATGAACTTCATAATGTCCGTCAATCACAGTCTACTTTTCTGAATGTTTTGGAATTCGGTTCATAAAATGAGCTAGCGATGCCCATCGTTTCTACGCAAGTGTTTTAACTATTTTCAATAAAAGCAGATGAATGTGGAGTGAAGTAACGAGACTTGGCCGAGGTATACGTGCGGTCACAGCGCAGTATAACACAGCTGAGCAGCTCACCTGTTCAGACAAGTAACGAGACTTGGCAGAGGTACGTGCGGTCACAGCGCAGTATAACACAGCTGAACAGCTCACATGTTCAGACAAGTAACGAGACTTGGCAGAGGTACGTGCGGTCACAGCGCAGTATAACACAGCTGAACAGCTCACCTGTTCAGATAAGTAACGAGACTTGGCCGAAGTACGTGCGGTCACAGCGCAGTATAACACAGCTGAGCAGCTCACATGTTCAGACAAGTAACGAGACTTGGCAGAGGTACGTGCGGTCACAGCGCAGTATAACACAGCTGAGCAGCTCACATGTTCAGACAAGTAACGAGACTTGGCAGAGGTACGTGCGGTCACAGCGCAGTATAACACAGCTGAGCAGCTCACATGTTCAGACAAGTAACGAGACTTGGCAGAGGTACGTGCGGTCACAGCGCAGTATAACACAGCTGAACAGCTCACATGTTCAGACAAGTAACGAGACCTGGCAGAGGTACGTGCGGTCACAGCGCAGTATAACACAGCTGAGCAGCTCACATGTTCAGACAAGTAACGAGACTTGGCAGAGGTACGTGCGGTCACAGCGCAGTATAACACAGCTGAACAGCTCACATGTTCAGACAAGTAACGAGACTTGGCAGAGGTACGTGCGGTCACAGCGCAGTATAACACAGCTGAGCAGCTCACATGTTCAGACAAGTAACGAGACTTGGCAGAGGTACGTGCGGTCACAGCGCAGTATAACACAGCTGAACAGCTCACCTGTTCAGATAAGTAACGAGACTTGGCCGAAGTACGTGCGGTCACAGCGCAGTATAACACAGCTGAGCAGCTCACATGTTCAGACAAGTAACGAGACTTGGCAGAGGTACGTGCGGTCACAGCGCAGTATAACACAGCTGAGCAGCTCACCTGTTCAGATAAGTAACGAGACTTGGCAGAGGTACGTGCGGTCACAGCGCAGTATAACACAGCTGAACAGCTCACCTGTTCAGATAAGTAACGAGACTTGGCAGAGGTACGTGCGGTCACAGCGCAGTATAACATAGCTGAGCAGCTCACATGTTCAGACAAGTAACGAGACTTGGCAGAGGTACGTGCGGTCACAGCGCAGTATAACACAGCTGAGCAGCTCACCTGTTCAGATAAGTAACGAGACTTGGCAGAGGTACGTGCGGTCACAGCGCAGTATAACACAGCTGAGCAGCTCACATGTTCAGACAAGTAACGAGACTTGGCAGAGGTACGTGCGGTCACAGCGCAGTATAACACAGCTGAGCAGCTCACATGTTCAGACAAGTAACGAGACTTGGCAGAGGTACGTGCGGTCGCAGCGCAGTATAACACAGCTGAACAGCTCACCTGTTCAGATAAGTAACGAGACTTGGCAGAGGTACGTGCGGTCACAGCGCAGTATAACACAGCTGAACAGCTCACATGTTCAGACAAGTAACGAGACTTGGCAGAGGTACGTGCGGTCACAGCGCAGTATAACACAGCTGAGCAGCTCACATGTTCAGACAAGTAACGAGACTTGGCAGAGGTACGTACGGTCGCAGCGCAGTATAACACAGCTGAACAGCTCACCTGTTCAGATAAGTAACGAGACTTGGCAGAGGTACGTGCGGTCACAGCGCAGTATAACACAGCTGAGCAGCTCACCTGTTCAGATAAGTAACGAGACTTGGCAGAGGTACGTGCGGTCACAGCGCAGTATAACACAGCTGAACAGCTCACATGTTCAGACAAGTAACGAGACTTGGCAGAGGTACGTGCGGTCACAGCGCAGTATAACACAGCTGAGCAGCTCACCTGTTCAGACAAGTAACGAGACTTGGCAGAGGTACGTGCGGTCACAGCGCAGTATAACACAGCTGAACAGCTCACCTGTTCAGATAAGTAACGAGACTTGGCAGAGGTACGTGCGGTCGCAGCGCAGTATAACACAGCTGAACAGCTCACCTGTTCAGATAAGTAACGAGACTTGGCAGAGGTACGTGCGGTCGCAGCGCAGTATAACACAGCTGAGCAGCTCACCTGTTCAGATAAGTAACGAGACTTGGCCGAAGTACGAGCGGTCACAGCGCAGTATAACACAGCTGAGCAGCTCACCTGTTCAGATAAGTAACGAGACTTGGCAGAGGTACGTGCGGTCACAGCGCAGTATAACACAGCTGAATAGCTCACCTGTTCAGATAAGTAACGAGACTTGGCCGAGGTACGTGCGGTCACAGCGCAGTATAACACAGCTGAACAGCTCACCTGTTCAGATAAGTAACGAGACTTGGCAGAGGTACGTGCGGTCACAGCGCAGTATAACACAGCTGAGCAGCTCACCTGTTCAGACAAGTAACGAGACTTGGCCGAGGTACGTGCGGTCACAGCGCAGTATAACACATGTGCAGCTGAGCAGCTCACCTGTTCAGATAAGTAACGAGACTTGGCAGAGGTACGAGCGGTCACAGCGCAGTATAACACAGCTGAGCAGCTCACCTGTTCAGATAAGTAACGAGACTTGGCAGAGGTACGTGCGGTCACAGCGCAGTAGAACACAGCTGAGCAGCTCACCTGTTCAGATAAGTAACGAGACTTGGCAGAGGTGATCTGATAAAAGCATCGGAAGCTTTGCGGTTCTCGAAAGGAAATTAACCGGATACATTTGCTAGCTTTGCAGGGAGCGCTGTGGCTTATAAAATGTTGCAGAGTAGAAGATGAGCGTTCTTTTTCTTGAGCAGCCTCGGGCTGTCATGGGAGCCAGCAACTCCCTGAATAATCCCCATTTACCTCGCTTTAGTAGCCATGAAGATCTCTCTATTTCAAATTACTCTCCGGCTTGAGCATGAAAGCCTTGCTCAGAATATGAAATAACTCGTGTTTTTTTTCGGAAAGGAAGCTCGTAAGTCATCTTTACGATCATTTTGTTTTATTATAAAGTACAACGAGTCATGTGTTTTCAACTCAGGTGTAGACGCGCTCATGTTATCTTTATAAAACGAATTGTAAAATTTGGGGTCAGAGATACAGTCATTCACTGGAAATTAGACGCGACAGAATTTATTTTCCAGCACTGAAGGGACACATCATCCGCAGTACTTCTTGCACTCATAATTAAAAAACCTAAGCAATGGAGGGGACAACACATATTTGCGCAACAAGAAATTCTTCAATGTACTTTTATCTCGTCCAGTTAATTATAGATTTGCTATTCCTACTACAAATGTACGAAGAAAATAGTATTGTAATAAACAAAGAAAATAAAGGAACCGGTGGGAAATGGATATGTTTTTACAAAAGTAAAAATAAAACGTTATCCTTAGTGGTAGAAAATAATAAAAGAAAATATTTCTTCAGCGCATCACGAAAGAGCTACATAATTTACATGCGGAGCGACTAATGATTTGTAAATTTTAATTAGCATTTTGGTCCTTTTATTTTTCTTCGCATGTGTTCTACAAAACCGGGATGCTTTTTGAAGTTATTTAGAAGGGTTGAATTTCCCTAATAATCCCTCGAACTCGATGTTGAATTTCAGTCCGGAGAGTGACTTCACAACGCTGGTGCACTGACATTACGTATTGCAACTATTGCTGGATAGTGTGTGTTTTGGATGTTCACCTCGTTGGAAGGTTCAGTGTAACGGAAAATGAAATTTCTGAATCAAACCAAGAGATAGGTGTTCAAATGTTTTAACATGCAACAACATTCATTTTTTCGTTTAAAATGGTCATATTGCCGCTACTCCTTAGAGAGAAACATGCCAAATTTTGATGGCGTAACTGCCAAATTTCACTGAGGGAATTGTGTTTTCCGGCATGTCGGTGGATCTATCCTCTGCGCATGATGTCTTGAATTACACCTAATTAACTCAATATTAGTTTTATCTAAACACTTACAATCTGCACCCGCATTGACTGTTGCCAATCTTTGCTTTCAAGAATAGATGTCAACTTACTGCGCCTTTTCAATCGAACTCGGTTGTACTAAGTGAGCACAGCTTCAGAATATTCTTTAAATTAATTTTGCACAATTTAAACAATTTAAACAATTTATTTCCCACAAGTGATACAGCAATAGATTTTATCTCAGGTCTAGTACAATGGACAAATTTGAGTATAGCTACTTGTGGGCCCGAATAAGTTCAGCGACTTTTAGGACAGCCTATCATCAAAGCTATATTTAAGGCGTACAAATTATGTTTGACTTAATTTACTTAACCTAGGGGCATACAAGACTGATCATGATTCGATGCGTAATTTTTGACAACGAAATATAGTTAATATGGGCTAGATGGGAACAGTATATTCAGGAAAACAATGAGGAGCAGACTTAAGATCTATTTTATCACACAATATTAGGTAACACTGATTTCTGACGAAAGTAAACCAGCTCGTACGTCTTGATAAAGCATTCATGCAATTGATTTAATTTGGCGCGGCTATTTCTTAATTCAGAGACTATACTTAAATAGTGGGTGGAGCGTCAGAAAATTTGTATTATTCAACAGCGTTGGCTTTCTATACTTAGCAGTAAATGAACTATCGCAAGCCAATAAAAATTCTCAGCTTTCTGATACATTTCAATTGATTTTCTACATTTTTCATTCTGTTACGTGCTCGTTGCTGCCAAATCTAAGGAACGTTGAAACACAATGTCTCGTCTACGTTTGGCAGTTAATGCTACCATTATATTAACTATCTGGATTATTCTCTTGGGACAATATAGGAAGTGATAGGAAATTTTGGAATGATCTGTGAGAAGTTCAAGCTTTTGCTGAAAATTAATTTACCCCCGATAATGGTCTAACTTTTTTTGCAGAATAAAAGGAATGTTGAACGCGAATATTTTCCTGACCGTGAGAAGGGGTATATTGACACTTCCTAGAACAAATCATGACAACAAAGTTTTTACTCCTTTGTAAATGGTCAATGTGAATCATATGAGGGGTCAGTTCTCATCAAACTGAATAAAATGTCACATCCAAAAGACCTTACAGATTTGATGAGGCTACTATTATCAAAGAAATTACTTAAGATCCATTTGGTACATCCAATTCCAAAATACATATGGAATTGGAAAGATCTTAAGGTACATTTGATACATCTTGGCCACCTTGTTTGGGTGTTCCAAGAATATTTAAAAAATACTTTGAATCAAAAGCCCTGGACTGTTATGAACAAAATAAGAGTTTTGATCGCGAGAGATGTCATAAGAATTGAAAGGTGAGTCATTAAATATTCTGGAATTACCAGCAGGAACTATTTTGATAACGCTGGTAGCTACAATGAATCCAAAGTCATCGAATCCTCTTATTCGGCACTATGGCAGCAGTCTGATTTCTGGAGAAAAAGTCTCCGTTGACGAGAAGGCACGTGCAGTCGAGGGTTGACAAGGCCGAGACATAAATGAAACAGGATATGGAGTTCGTAATGTTTGCTGATGAAAATAGAATGACCTTCTTTGGTTCTGATGGGCCACGGGATAAGCCCGGAGTGGAGCTAGTCGCTTCCAGTTTGCGTCGCCATTAAGATGGAGGTGGCTTGAACTTGTGGGCTGATGATAAATAATGAACTTGTTTATCTTATAATAGTTCGAGGAGGATTATAGATTCCCTCAGATGATGTACTGTTAAGAAGTTTTTGCATTGAGGTAAATCATTTTATCTACGTATTTATCGAAAAAAATTGATTAGAACATTAAAAGTCGTTCTGTATTTTATAAAATTTGGATCACAGCTTGAATTGTTTTTAAGATTTTTCTTAACCATGTGCCAGCGTGCAATTATTATACAATTAACAGATGTTTTTATTCGTCGGAAATATATCAAGTGAAGAAAAGTTAAAGTATTGCTTAAATCAAGAAATGCGTAAAGCTCTAATATTTTCTCCCATTCTTTCTTCAATACTACATATCTGTTTTTTTAACCCATACACGACAAGGCAACAGTAACATACTATATATAGACAAACAAAAAAAGTCACAATAAGAAGAATAAGAAAGAAGAGAAATGAATTCGCAAAGTTGAGTAATTAATCCATGGCTGTACGGTAGCGTGGGCGGTCTAAAAGAAGCTTTAGTGTGGTTTCCAGTTTACCTCCTTAATTACACCTCTTAGCTCTTATACCTGGGGGTTCATCCCACGTGTTCAATGTTTTTTAGCCGCTGAAACAAAAGGAAAATCTGTAACTTAATATACTGAAATGTGTTTCCTTCGTTAACGATAAATATAGAGGAGTAAGTTGAAACTACTGCAATATTCGTGCCCTATAATATAAACACCTCACTCTATGATTAATATTTTTTTGCTATGTTCGTTAAAATGAAGCTGAGGTAAAGAATCGTCCACAAATCCACGTGTATTCAAAATGAAGAAATGCAGCATCCGTTCTGAATTCCATATCTTATGTGCTCATGAATAAGATATTTACTGGTAACATCGTAAGCTCCCCAGCGTCTCTTTCGCATCAAAAAAACTAGGGAGAAAAACATTATTAAATGCACCCCAGTGTTGTGTATCATACAGGAAATTAAAATGCTAATTGCCGGGGAATTTAAATGGAGCGTAAAACTTCCAGCGACAAACAAAATATTGTCTGCTTTAAAACAGCCGATGCGCTCTTAGATTAGGAATTATTTTAGTTGAAATCATTTTGTCCGCCAATAGCAACACTAAAGGGATGGGTGTGATTAAGGGTGCCTAAACTCTACGGAGATTGCACCCCACCTATGAACTCGACGCAAAGTTAGGAAAAATTGCGTCTCCCATTCGAAATGATTCAATCGGAAAATTATTACTTAATATGGAAATGAATGCTAAAATAATGAAGTTGTAATGAAGAGAGATGCTAGCGTTGAAAATCAAATTCCATGCGTGTATGTTTCACATGTCTGTTAAAAATCTAGTTGATCACCCACGAATACATTCTGGATAGCGGCAGTGAAAAAAATACGAGAGGGGAAAAAATATCCTCCCTTAATCAATGCTTGTTTTCAGCAGAATATTACTTCAACTATGTTCTCGTGGAGTGAATAAAAACAGTGAGTTTTCACGACAGAGGATATTTTTAACTTATTGCGCAGGGAATTATTCCGTTCATCAAAGATTTTTTTAAGAAGAATTTTAGCTCACACGTGATTCTTAAACACGATGTCTTTGTTTACACATCGCTTCTCAATATGTTGTGTTTGTATCATTACTTTTACCTTTGGGAATGGAATAGGAGAGCTTCATTTCAACTATAAGATAATGAAACATTGAATGCCTCATAAAAAAATTACATTGCGGTGGGTGTTGAATGATACGTCATGGGTTGTGTAGAAGGAACAAAATAAATGGAAGAAATAAATGTAGATAATAACCTAGTAAATACTAAATGTGCAAGCATAAGAATATAGTTCGTTGCATTTTTTCCCAAGATCCGTGCCTACTTCACATCCCAATCTTATTGATCTCATCAGTTTATTCTAATACATGTTGCAAAAATACCGATTATAACTTTGGAATTACTTATTTAGAATTAGTACTTGATCGCGTAAAAATATACTCGAAGCCTTTCGACCTCATGTACTGCTATCTCTTTTAACTGTCTGAAATGATAATTTTCTCCGTAACTTAAGATGAAATTGAGATTCCTCTAAATTCGCCCCAGATAGAAGAGCATGGTTTATTCCGTTTTTTTCTCATGACGTATATTATTGTTGAACTTCCAAAAATTATAGCGATACATTTCCGTAGTAAAAAACCAAAGATAATTTCTAAATTTTATAGACAGATTCAGCAAATTAAAATTGTAACAAAGCAAGAAAGGCGAAATAATATTGTTCCTAGGATTGGTTAAAATAGCACAATGCGTGCAAAATATTTGCAGTAAATTGTTAGCCTTTGACCCATCCTACACCAAACATGTGGAGCGCTTACGAATAAACTGAGGTGAGTGTTTAGCCCTAAAACTTAAGCTGTTGATTTGAAATAGACTTCACTTATCATAGTTATAAATTTAAAACACAATATGTACAACGATTTACATGTAGAACCTTCAAAGCAATAGTTGAGAAATAGCTTGAGAGAAGGAGCATCGCTTGTAACTGATATCGAACTACAAACTCAGAGCAGGGCAATTCGTCCCATCTATTCTATTTTATAAATTTACCCACTTATAAATTTTCTTCGTAATTATCAAGGAGAAATGCGCAAGTTAAGTTGCGCATTTCTCATTGATAAATGCGCAAGTTAAGTTGGTCGTAAGACCTAAATTACGGTACTTTAAAAGTTCAGTAACACAGTGTAAGAAAATATCGGCTGGTACAAGAAAAAAAATTGTCACTTGCGACGCGTGAATTAGAAGAAAAACTTGCGAGAGAACATTTAAGGTTTTGAATTATAATTGCCCAATTAAATGGCCTTATTGTGGTTACAGTTGAGGTTAAAATTTCATCAAGAAAGGCCAAGTATCAGAAAGTTGGACAGAAATAAGGCTAAGTAGGAAAACTTTGGCTTGATTCAAACAAACATGTATGATAACTTTGGTCCCAAATAACTATGTTTAGGAACTTCAGCCATGGAAAAATACAATGTTTATATTTTGGCCAAAAATATATAAAATGTATAAACTTCAGCCATGCATAGAAAATTTGTATGAAAATTCTAGCCTTATTAAAAAAATAAATGTGAAAACTTTATCACAAAAATGGATCCAATGCTGATATTTTAGCCCTTAAAGAGGCCAAACATGAACATTTTGTACAGAAAAAAAGCAAATGTTGTGTTATGCGGAGAGTGGCTGCGGCGGAGAGCTGAGAGTTACTGCTACCATCACCGACCACAGAACAGTTTAAATTAAACATCACCTCTACATTAAAGGCAGAATTTCTTGTGCTATTGAGGAAAACTCCTTAAAAAGTGTAGAGAACAGGCGTCATAGTTACTCAAAAGCTGCCACAAGAGTTATGCAGAATTTTCACTCAGTTGAACATTATCGTGTTATTATTATTTTTTTTGATTGAACATTAGGCCTATCGTGTTCGAACGCCTCGATGTACAGTAAAATCAAGCTTCAAATATTGTAGCATTTCTAAATATAGCATTTCAAATTAAGCGTATCTGATGAACTTGAGTTCAGTCAAAACTTGAGAGTTCTTTTGTAGGGTGAGTGATGTTGCGCTGTGCAGCTCACGTAAAGTTTTTGAATATGAATAAAGCATCAAAGTCTGATGTAAATGTGAAATGAAGCTCTATGCATTGTGAGGCGTGTTTGCTGGTGTGCGGAGCCTTGGAAACCTCACTATAGTATTCACTTCAGGAATTTCTTATTCCAACTTCATCCAATATGAAAGCAAAATACTCGAAATTATTGTTTGTGAGTACTAACGAAATAATACTCATAGCTTGTGTTGACCTGACATCTCAAGCTTAGTTCATGGGGCTGAATCCATCGTTCGACCACGAGCGAGTCCATTATTAAGTTTAGCTTGCTGCAAATACGTCCAGGAATACGTAAATCTAGCGCAAATATGTGCATTAAATTGGCATGTTCAGGCACAGCCACGGACCAGCTCACGGTGTAACAGCAAGACAGTCTACTTTGATGTGTTGGTTGGCACTCGCAGTGTGACGCTCTGTACCGTACGGACCGTAACAAAAGTAAACCCAACTTTAAATGTCAATAACTTTACATTGAATGAAGATAATTCAATTCTGTTTTTTTTATTAAGGGAAGAATAATGTTTTCCTTAAAAATGTCGAGCCACATTTAAATTGGTTGAATCAGTGATGAAATAAATAATAGTTGAAAAAATGTGAGTTGCACATGACATTTGAGTGAGGTCATAAAAAATACAAAAGTTAAAGGGTCATTGTAATTTATTTTAAAAAAACGAATTATAACGAGAGCTTCTTTTAGGAAATCTTTGTGCAAATTTATTTCGAACTTCTTTTAAGCTTTTTTTCCCGTGTAGACGTTGTAGATGAAAGTTCATAGCTCCTTTGTTGGTTACATAACGATGGGCTTAGCCCCTTGAAAATTTGCATTTGAAGGTAAATTTTCAAACGACTTTGACCTTATTTATATTCAGACCTAAAGTGTTGTAGCCAGGCTACAGATCTCTGTGTGTTATGAAACAAACAAAGCTGAAATATCTTAATTCGAAGTTATTGCCATTTTAAGTTGGGCTTACTCTTTTTATGGTTCATACGGTATATGTACACCGTTCACGCATATATATTCTGTAAATTGGCCACATTTCAGTGAATGTAAAGCAGTAATTGAATTGTTGACTTTTTTCACCTGATTAGATTTGTTCAGCAGTTCGAAATTAGAATGACTGGAAGAACTTCAGCGGGATTTTAAAGCATTGGCTTCGGAAAATAAAGGCTATGTCTCGGTCCGAAGAGCAAAGACTTTGGCTAAAATAGAACAATAAATAAGTTGAGACCCACCATGGACTGAGGAAAACTTTGTGTGAGTAATTTTTGATTTTGCCTAATGAAATTGGTGTAGCACAATAAGTATAGGAAAACTAACTCGAAATAAATTTATTCAATGTCAAAAAAAAAAAAAAAAGGAAAAAATTACCTATGAACACTTTAAGCTTCACTCACAACCATAGAAGGTAGAGGAAGACTTCCATTTCCTTTGTAATTTAATGCGTGCTAGCAGAAAATATAAATAGCAAAAATAGCTTTCAGCAAATTCATTAAACTTCAAAGAATAAGAAGTAATTATAAAGCTCTCCATGCAATATTTGTAGAAGTTTTATTAGTTAGTGTAAAAATGCGCTAAAAATATGTAGAGAGTAGAGAGCGAGTCTTGCATAGGTTCCCCTGCAGGCACCAGGCTGCGGTATCGAGTTCACGTTCACTCGAGGCTGGTTTTGTAACTCTGCAAGTTCTGCAGCGGGAGGACCCGAGCTCGCAATGACAGCGAGATCTCTAACGAGGAATTTAAGCAGAACTTTACCTTTAAATTGCAGAGAGTTCACGAGCTCTTAATTAAAGGCAGAACTCGAGTTGTAAATTAAAGTGAGAACTTTTATTCTAAATTTAAATGAGATCACCTACTCTGAATGGTAGCCTGGAATTAAGTTCTCAGTAAACCGAGAACTTTTATTCTAAATTTAAATGAGATCACCTACTCTGAATGGTAGCCTGGAATTAAGTTCTAAAGTAAACCGAGAACTTCTATTCTAAATTTAAATGAGATCACCTACTCTGAATGGTAGCCTGGAATTAAGTTCTAAAGTAAACCGAGAACTTCTATTCTAAATTTAAATGAGATCACCTACTCTGAATGGTAGCCTGGAATTAAGTTCTAAAGTAAACCGAGAACTTCTATTCTAAATTTAAATGAGATCACCTACTCTTAATGGTAGCCTGGAATTAAGTTCTAAAGTAAACCGAGAACTTCTATTCTAAATTTAAATGAGATCACCTACTCTGAATGGTAGCCTGGAATTAAGTTCTAAAGTAAACCGAGAACTTCTATTCTAAATTTAAATGAGATCACCTACTCTGAATGGTAGCCTGGAATTAAGTTCTAAAGTAACACCGAGAACTTCTATTCTAAATTTAAATGAGATCACCTACTCTGAATGGTAGCCTGGAATTAAGTTCTGAAGTAAACCGAGAACTTCTATTCTAAATTTAAATGAGATCACCTACTCTGAATGGTAGCCTGGAATTAAGTTCTAAAGTAACACCGAGAACTTCTATTCTAAATTTAAATGAGATCACCTACTCTTAATGGTAGCCTGGAATTAAGTTCTAAAGTAAACCGAGAACTTCTATTCTAAATTTAAATGAGATCACTCACTCTGAATGGTAGCCTGGAATTAAGTTCTAAAGTAAACCGAGAACTTCTATTCTAAATTTAAATGAGATCACCTACTCTGAATGGTAGCCTGGAATTAAGTTCTAAAGTAACACCGAGAACTTCTATTCTAAATTTAAATGAGATCACCTACTCTGAATGGTAGCCTGGAATTAAGTTCTAAAGTAAACCGAGAACTTCTATTCTAAATTTAAGTGAGATCACCTGCCCTGAATTGTAGCCAGAAATCAAGTTCTAAATTAAAGTAAGAACTTCAACTTTAAATTGAAGCGAGATCACTTGCTCTAAATCAAAGCCAGAACTCGAGTTCTAAATCAAAGTGATTACTCGATCATAACATTGCAGAGATCAGAACTGTTTACTTTAGTTGTTACGAGCTATTTCTTTACTTCATTGCGTGATGAGTAATTTTCTCTTACGACATAGCCTCAATTGCAGCTATTTTAAAGTTTTTAGCTTCTTATATGCAGTATTATTGTGTTAGTGACCACTTGCGCTCTAATACATTCGTTGTATGTTCTTTGTGTAATATGTATATATGTCATCGTAGGCAAACTCTCATTTCTGGTTTAACATTGCCTGTTTTATTATGCCATCGTACTGCAATTTTCATTTGTTCTTTAATATTGCGTATTTTATTCATTATATTAAACTAGAAACTTCACCTTTGTTTCTTTTTACTTCTTTTATACAAAACGCCCTCAAGTTGCATTTGCGAGCAATTTTGTTAGGAGCCAAACTAATTTAGCTTTATATATCACGTTTGTTCATTCGTATCATATTTCTGTACGAAAAATGTTTGAATTAAAACATTTTTCATGTGTTTTGATTCTTGAGGAACATGACACATTTAGGGAGACCCATTTAACTATTACATATTCCTAAGGAATATTAGACGAGTTATGGAGCTGCAATATCGCTATCATGCAGCATTTAGAACAATGAAGATTCCCACTAGGGAATAATAATGAAATTGATTTAAACCAATAACTGCCTACAATTTGCTTCATTAAACTGCGTTACAGAACTTCGAATAGAATGAATAAAATACACTCTTCATCAATTCATAACGTATCTTGTTTGCGATCACGTCAGAGTGGCCAGTCCTCCTCGCGTGCACGGCGACGGCCGAGATTACGTGTTGCGTCGCGCTAGCGCCAACTTCGCGTCCTTGCCCTTGCCAGTTGGTTGTTGACCATCATCGTGTAAGGTCAGGTGTGCTCGTGGTCCCGCCGTCGCGTGTCAGGGCCCATGTTAGTGCTGGCCATACGGGGCACTACAGTGCCCGCCTCGGTGCTGGAATACCTTCCCGTGTGCCGTGTGAGACCGTGTGCGCAAAATACTGTCTTTTTAGGCCCCGTTTGCCCGTATTTTAGATACCAACATTTAAAAAAGGCTCTATGATAGTCAAATTTCGCGGCGTGAAATGTTCATTTTCCTTTGTTCCTGGACCGGGCAATTTTTGATTAGGATCTTAATATTTCTTGTGAATGGATTCATTGCGCTTCTTTGTCTTGTTCTTTGTAAACCTGTGCATAAAATTTATTAATTGTACCTAGGTAAGGTGACTTATCAAGGCCTAGCTTGCGGTGATCATACGTTACGGGTATTTATTCATAAGATGAAGAACATGAGTTGAAGATGCGGTTCTGTAAATCAGCAATAAATCGAGCGCGTTCTTAAATTTAATTCGTTGACAATTTTCGTGCAATTTTCTGTGGTGTTATTCCCAATTGGAATTTCTATTAGGATGTGTAAGGTTTGTGTTGAGAGACACTTTATCTTTGAATCTCTCTCGTGATGATAAATTCGCTTCCATGAATTCAATATAGCGTTTTTTTATATTCGAATGACGCTAATATGAAGTTCATTCGGTAAATGTAAAGGACTTGACCATAATTGATATTCGAATTTTCGATGCCTTAATAATGTTAATCACATGAAAATAAACAAGTTTTCTTCAATGCACTCTCCGGCGGAAATGAGTATTTTAAAAGTTATGGCGTTCAATGAGTTACCGGAACTCCATTGTGCATCACCCTATTACAAACGTAAAGAGGTTGGGTCGTGAGGGGTAGCCACAGTTCTTTTAGTTTTATAATTTTCACTAAAAGAACTGTTGCTACCCCTCACGACCCAACCTCTTTACGTTTGTAATAGGGGGTTTGCTCTTCGTCGGCTTGGTTGGCGCGCGGGAACGCCTGTTTACTTTCACGTCGGACCGCGCGGTATATTTTTCCCCGCCTCAAACACTGGAGTTACGGTAACTCATTTAATGCCATAACTTTTAAAATACTCGTTTCCGCCAGAAAGTCCATTGAAGAAAACTTGTTTATTTTCATGTGATTAACATTATTAAGGCATCGAAAATTCGAATATCAATTATGGTCAAGTCCTTTACATTTACCGTTCATTCTAATTTATACAGAGAGACACGCGATGAACTCATTTTCTGTTAAGTATCTGCTCTGTGAAACAGCGGTTTTGTAAGTAGTGAAGAGGGTAATTAGCGGATGCATGTTGCCAAATACTCCGTGTTTGTTGAGACGTATCTGTTTTATGTTACGATACTACTTGCGTGTTACACAATAATTTACATGTGGAACAACCGGTGTCTGTGTTACCAATATTCTAGTGTATGTTTTGAAATAATCCGTGTCTGTAGCATTTAGTTAAATAACCTTGTGTAATACGAAGCGAGGGATATCCATGTAACGAGACAACGGTATTTTTTGCGAACTAACTGTGATCCGATTTTTTAGTTACAATTTTTTACTTGTGATTAGCTTCAGATCATTTGCACTGGGTAGGTTCCTCTATAAAATAGTCTCATCGGCCGCATCCCCTCTCTCCTTAATATCTACGGGCTCAACCTGTGCTATCGTTTATCTGCTTATCTCTTTTGTGCATGTGCAGAAACGTCTCTCTGGGGGCGTGTTTGAACATGAATATGCAATTTTGGCACAACTGTGTTGAAACATTCTCATGGAGTACCTTCAGTGAAATGCATTTTTTTCACAAATTCTAATCTTTCATTTCGCATGATGTTTACAAAATTGCTGGAATGTGTCTTTGATCCGAATAAGGCACTTGCGCTCTAGCAGCCTGGACAAGTGAAGTGTATCATTTGTTAGGCGTACCATCCGGCTTCGTGAATGACTTTAGCTTGCGTCATTCCCGTATTGTCTGTTTCCAGAGGCAACTTAGCATGAACCGAAATTCTCAAGAATGTTGAAGTGTAGTAAGTTTTATTACAACCGGAGAAATAAAAAACATGATTTGAGCGCAAACAATGTTTGGGCATGTAAGATGCCTCCATTCAGAAACGTGTTATACGAAGTAATGATGAAATTTAATGACACAATTACTTCCAATATTTATTATGAATTTACGTTATAAACACTTCCATTATATGAGAGTTTACAACAAAAATGGTCGTGGGTGATCTTTCTACTCGAAGTCATGGGTTTTCTCTCATCGAGAAACACGGTGTTGAAGGAACGAAAAGTTGTACTGCGTTTCTAGGCAGTCAAAACTCGAAGGAACAGCAGTCATCCGCTTGTTAAGTGGCGGAGGGCGATATGTAATCTCTGATTGTATTGAGCGACAAGTGGAGCATCCGTGATCCCTTTTTGGTGAGCTCGCCAAATAGGATTTGCTTTTCATCCGACGATCTTGCGGCCAGCTGCCCGTGTTCTTCGCCAAGTTTGCTAAAATGGCGTTTTTCTGGCCGGAATTCTCATGTCTGCAATTTATTTAACTAACTTTAGGTAATAATACTTCTCCCGGTTGCCAGGTACGTAGTTGTCGAACACTGGGTTATTTTACTTACAAAATTACAAAATATCAAATATAAAATTGTGGCTAAAAAAGCTCAATAGAGCAGTTTTGTTTTTTGCATCTGATTAAAAAGAATTGCCTTCCTCTGCATTCCGATGAGCGTTTTTCAGCTAGGTTCAATTCGCATGTCACTATTTTATGCTGATTAGGATTTTAAACTCAATTACTAGCGTTGATGGTGAGGGAAGCCCAACAAGATCGGAGCCTGATTGCTAGCAAGATCCATGGCAAAATTCTGATTTCCCGAGTAGGTGAATCTTGCCTATCAAATTTTTCAGCATCTGTTTTCTTAATATTAACCCAATAATCAGTTAGAATTGGTGGTGAAAGTATGACCCGTGCGTGTTTTTGAATATGGTATTTCGTGATCATTTCGTTCAATGTTTTTTGTTTTTAAATAATGTTTCCAAAATTTGGAAGCGTTTTATCGATTGAACTTATTACCTTATGTTCACTGTTCCTCGCATTGGATTTTCCTCTTAAGGGATCGTCGTTGTTTCTGGTTGTATTATTAATCTCTAAGCTGCTTCCTGCATCGTGCAAGCGCATCGCAGCATCGGTGCCGCTAGCCATGCATGCTAAACTCACGCAATTGTAGAGTCCAGTGTTTTTCGCTGGCATTACTTGGGGTGCCTCAATTTTACTTTTTCTAAAAAGTCTGACAGTCAACAAAGCCGGAGAATCCCGGCAGTTCATCGAAATTTCAATGGTTTTAAAGTTGCATCCTAGTAAACGAACCTCGTTGATCCGAACATGTCTTTACCATGAATATTTCCAATGAGACTGTGACCCCTTTAAATATAAGTAAACTAGAGGCCAGAAAAAATGTATGTGAAGACAATGTGCTGCACTCGCATCTCCATTGTGCCGTCCACTGCGGGAATAAGCTCGCAGCTGAGAATTAATTTCAGTCCGTTGAGCTTCTGAGGGAAGTTTTACTGTGCGCTGCGTTCAGTCTCGAAGTTACCCGACAATTTTTTTCTAGTTTGAATTCACTATCGCGACATTCAGCGGTGAAGATGATAATTGCCTATTGAAACCGCTGAGCGGGCGCACGCGATGGGGGAATTGTGCTTGCATTTCGACAACTTACACTAGCCGGCAACCTTGTGCGGTTGTTGCTGCTGTGACTGAATTCGCAGCTCGGGTTATGCCAGCGTGAAGTGAGCGGAGACCGAAATTGGTGGCGCTGCTGCTAGTGTTATTTAGGGTCACCGCTACGGTGTTGGGGTCGCCGCTATTGTGTTGGGGTCGCCGATATGGTGTTGAGGTCGCTGCTATGGTGTTGAGGTCGCTGCTATGGTGTTGAGGTCGCCGCTATGGTGTTGGTGTCGCCGCTGTAGTGTTGGGGTCACCACTTTAGTGTTGGGGTCACCACTTTAGTGTTGGGGTCGCCGCTATAGTGTTGGGGTCGCCGCTGTAGTGATGGGGTCGCCGCTGTAGTGTTGGGGTCGCCGCTGTAGTGTTGGGGTTGCCGCTGTAGTGTTGGGGTCGCCGCTGTAGTGTTGGGGTCGCCGCTGTAGTGTGGGGGTCACCGCTGTAGTGTGGGGGTCACCGCTGTAGTGTTGGGGTCGCCGCTGAAGTGTTGGGGTCGCCGCTATGGTGTTGGTGTCGCCGCTGTAGTGTTGGGGTCGCCACTATAGTGTTGGGGTCGCCGCTGTAGTGTTGGGGTCGCCGCTGTAGTGTTGGGGTCGCCGCTGTAGTGTTGGGGTCGCCGCTGTAGTGTTGGGGTCGCCGCTGTAGTGTTGGGGTCGCCGCTATAGTGTTGGGGTCGCCGCTATAGTGTTGGGGTCGCCGCTGTAGTGTTGGGGTCGCCGCTGTAGTGTTGAGGTCGCCGCTTTAGTGTTGGGGTCGCCGCTGTAGTGTTGGGGTCGCCGCTGTAGTGTTGGGGTCGCCGCTGTAGTGTTGGGGTCGCCGCTGTAGTGTTGGGATCGCCGCTGTAGTGTTGGGGTCGCCGCTGTAGTGTTGGGGTCGCCGCTGTAGTGTTGGGGTCGCCGCTGTAGTGTTGGGGTCGCCGCTGTAGTGTTGGGGTCGCCGCTGTAGTGTTGGGGTCGCCGCTATCGTGTTGGGGTCGCCGCTGTAGTGTGGGGGTCATCGCTGTAGTGTGGGGGTCACCGCTGTAGTGTTGGGGTCGCCGCTATGGTGTTGGGGTCGCCGCTATGGTGTTGGGGTCGCCGCTGTAGTATTGGGGTCGCCGCTGTAGTGTTGGGGTCGCCGCTGTAGTGTTGGGGTCGCCGCTGTAGTGTTGGGGTCGCCGCTATGGTGTTGGGGTCGCCGCTATGGTGTTGGGGTCGCCGCTATGGTGTTGGGGTCGCCGCTATGGTGTTGGGGTCGCCGCTGTAGTGTTGGAGTCGCCGCTGTAGTGTTGGGGTCGCCGCTGTAGTGTTGGGGTCGCCGCTATGGTGTTGGGGTCGCCGCTGTAGTGTGGGGGTCACCGCTGTAGTGTGGGGGTCACCGCTGTAGTGTTGGGGTCGCCGCTGAAGTGTTGGGGTCGCCGCTATGGTGTTGGTGTCGCCGCTGTAGTGTTGGGGTGGCCACTTTATTGTTGGGGTTGCCGCTGTAGTGATGGGGTCGCCGCTGTAGTGTTGGGGTCGCCGCTGTAGTGTTGGGGTCGCCGCTGTAGTGTTGGGGTCGCCGCTGCAGTGTGGGGGTCACCGCTGTAGTGTGGGGGTCACCGCTGTAGTGTGGGGGTCACCGCTGTAGTGTTGGGGTCGCCGCTGAAGTGTTGGGGTCGCCGCTATGGTGTTGGTGTCGCCGCTGTAGTGTTGGGGTCGCCACTATAGTGTTGGGGTCGCCGCTGTAGTGTGGGGGTCACCGCTGTAGTGTGGGGGTCGCCGCTGTAGTGTTGGGGTCGCCGCTGAAGTGTTGGGGTCGCCGCTATTGTGTTGGGGTCGCCGCTATGGTGTTGGGGTCGCCGCTATGGTGTTGGGGTCGCCGCTATGGTGCTGGGCTCGCCGCTATGGTGTTGGGGTCGCCGATATGGTGTTGGGGTCGCCGCTATGGTGTTGGGGTCGCCGCTATGGTGTTGGGGTCGCCGCTATGGTGTTGGGGTCGCCGCTATGGTGTTGGGGTCGCCGCTATGGTGTTGGGGTCGCCACTATGGTGTTGGGGTCGCCGCTATGGTGTTGGGGTCGCCGCTGTAGTGTTGGGGTCGCCGCTGTAGTGTTGGGATCGCCGCTCTAGTGTTGGGGTCGCCGCTATGGTGTTGGGGTCGCCGCTAGTCTTTGACCTTTCCATAAAGTCTTGGTTACCTTTCGGGCTCACTCTTCCCAAAACTTGAGATGAGGCCATAAGTAGCATCACTATGGTAGCTACCATCACGAACACTGCCCTCACATCCACACTGCCACGACCACCACCGTGCCATGCTTCACAGCGCGGCCATCATTACAGAAGCATCAGCGGCACCAGCACAGGCTGTCATCAAAGAGCACGTTCCTAATTGTTTGCAAGTGATTGTGGGCGGCTCGACAAATTGGTGGGCCGGGGAACTTTTCTCTCGCCATTGACCGGATGAACGTCACACTGAATTTTGCAGATAGGCGATCATGGAGTTTACGCTCGCTGTTGGCTTTGAGTTACGGAATTTATATTATACGTACGTGAGATATTTTACTTGCCTCTTTGTTGGCTTCCCTCCTTGTTGGCTTGCCTTCTTGTTTACTTCCCTCCTTGTTTACTTGTTTTCTTGTTTACTTGTTTTCTTGTTTACTTGTTTTCTTGTTTACTTGTTTTCTTGTTTACTTGTTTTCTTGTTTACTTGTTTTCTTGCTTACTTGTTTTCTTGCTTACTTCTTCTGTTGTTCACTTATTTTGTTGTTTACTCATTTTGTTGTTTACTCATTTTGTTGTTTACTTATTTTGTTGTTTACTTATTTTGTTGTTTACTTATTTTGTTGTTTACTTATTTTGTTGTTTACTTATTTTGTTGTTTCTTGTTTTGTTGTTTACTTATTTTGTTGTTTACTTATTTTGTTGTTTACTTATTTTGTTGTTTCTTGTTTTGTTGTTTACTTGTTTTCTTATTGACTTGCCTTTTTATTTGTCTGCCTTTTGTTTGCTCGCCTTGTTGTTTGCTCGCCTTTTTGTTTGCTCGCCTTTTTGTTTGCTCGCCTTTTTGTTTGCTCGCCTTTTTGTTTGCTCGCCTTTTTGTTTGCTCGCCTTTTTGTTTGCTCGCCTTTTTGTTTGCTCGCCTTTTTGTTTGCTCGCCTTTTTGTTTGCTCGCCTTTTTGTTTGCTCGCCTTTTTGTTTGCTCGCCTTTTTGTTTGCTCGCCTTTTTGTTTGCTCGCCTTTTTGTTTGCTCGCCTTTTTGTTTGCTCGCCCTTTTGTCTGCTCGCCCTTTTGTCTGCTCGCCCTTTTGTCTGCTCGCCCTTTTGTCTGCTCGCCCTTTTGTCTGCTCGCCCTTTTGTCTGCTCGCCCTTTTGTCTGCTCGCCCTTTTGTCTGCTCGCCCTTTTGTCTGCTCGCCCTTTTGTCTGCTCGCCCTTTTGTCTGCTCGCCCTTTTGTCTGCTCGCCCTTTTGTCTGCTCGCCCTTTTGTCTGCTCGCCCTTTTGTCTGCTCGCCCTTTTGTCTGCTCGCCCTTTTGTCTGCTCGCCCTTTTGTCTGCTCGCCCTTTTGTCTGCTCGCCCTTTTGTCTGCTCGCCCTTTTGTCTGCTCGCCCTTTTGTCTGCTCGCCCTTTTGTCTGCTCGCCCTTTTGTCTGCTCGCCCTTTTTTCTGCTCGCCCTTTTTTCTGCTCGCCCTTTTTTCTGCTCGCCCTTTTTTCTGCTCGCCCTTTTTTCTGCTCGCCCTTTTTTCTGCTCGCCCTTTTTTCTGCTCGCCCTTTTTTCTGCTCGCCCTTTTTTCTGCTCGCCCTTTTGTTTGCTCGCCTTTTTATTGACTTAGTATCTTAAGTTCTTCTGATTACCGACGATCTGATGTCCCCTCAATTGCTTCTGTGATTCACACTGAGAGGAAGGAACTGACTCTTGAGTTGTCACATCAAGATGTCCTTTGTGCAGCTATAACAGTCAAAACACAAATGGGAACTCTAACGCAACAAAATCGTTTTTCGCAATTTTTTATAACTGAGATGTTCTTTCTATAAACGTAGCCATATCCTTGCCTTTTGGATGTGTTTTGCGTGGCTTTATTTGCCATGTTTGGTCTCTTGCATCGCTTTGTCGTGCCTTACATCACAGTATACGGGCCGTATACCGTGCCTTGCACCACAGTATACGGGCCGTATACCGCACCACACACCACAGTATACGGGCCGTATACCGCACCACACACCACAGTATACGAGCCGTATACCGCACCACACATCACAGTGTACGGGCCGTATAGCACACCACAGTATACGGGCCGTATAGCACACCACAGTATACGGGCCGTATACCGCACCACACACCACAGTATACGGGCCGTATACCGCACCACACACCACAGTATACGAGCCGTATACCGCACCACACACCACAGTGTACGGGCCGTATAGCACCCCACAGTATACGGGCCGTATACCGCACTACACACCACAGTATACGAGCCGTATACCGCACTACACACCACAGTATACGAACCGTATACCGCACTACACACCACAGTATACGAACCGTATACCGCACTACACACCACAGTATACGAGCCGTATACCGCACCACACACCACAGTGTACGGGCCGTATAGCACACCCCAGTGTACGGGCCGTATAGCACACCCCAGTGTACGGGCCGTATAGCACACCCCAGTGTACGGGCCGTATAGCACACCCCCAGTGTACGGGCCGTATAGCACACCCCCAGTGTACGGGCCGTATAGCACACCCCCAGTGTACGGGCCGTATAGCACACCCCAGTATACGGGCCGTATACCACACCACACACCACCGTACACGGGCCGTACACCGCACCACACACTACCACAAAGGCTGCAGTGGCTGCCCTGCACACCGGAGTCCCGTGACACGAGGGGTACGTCGCACACTTTGTCTCCCTGCCAACAGAACGCGCCGCACTTAGCGCGTGTCACTTCTCTTATATTGATCTTTCTTATTGCATTTCAAAGGTCATTGCTGCACCGTGAACATAGTTGTTGAGAAACAATTAAGTGTGCTGGAACTTAATCTCTGTTATAGTTATAATAGCATGAAGTCGATAGGGTGGTAAAAGTTGGCAGTGAAGTAGTGCGAGTGTACCATGGGGTGGGGGTTATTGTACATTAATAACTTGGGGAAAAAGAAATCCCTCTGGAACATTTCCGGTACTTTCCTTCGCTAGAAATGATGTTAGTGTGTCATACATTGCAGTATGGGCATATTTTCATTTACTGGCTGTGAGTATTTATCTATCGAAAATTGCTTTTGTTGCTGCCCTGGAAATAATTGTAACGCAACTTTAGGCGGGCTTCGTCCGTCGTGACTTAGAAGCGCAGTGTCAAGAAAACTTAGCTTCATTTGAACTTCGTTGAAGAGATGCGTTTCACTTATTTTCATGGATTAGTAGTGTGCTAGAATAAATGCTCGACTATAGTTTCTGACTATATGATCTTATTGTTTGATTACAGAAAATCTATGTTCGGAATATCTGAGTTCAGTTAGATGCGCTTTTTCGAGATACATGGAATGCTGCAGCTGCGCTCTCTTCACGTAGCTATTCTCGCCAGTTGACATCCAAGTGCATGAATGCGAGCACGCTCAGGCTTTGTTCTGTTGTGTCAAATGTAAATGTTGTTGCGGTACAAGTGTTGTGCTGACGGAGCTGTTCCTCTGACGGGCGGCAAGTGCGACAAGTTTTGACTGCTGCTTGCCCCTCAGGGGGATACAGCTATTGTATCTATGGGAACTAGCACTCCCAGGGTGGAAAGTGAAGTCCCGAAATGATAGTTAGGTAGTCATTTTTGTTGATATTAAATGTTTTCGGTTATATTAAGAACCTTTTTTTTCGGTTCAATTTTTATCTTGTGTCCTCTACTTCTTTTTCAACTTACTGTTTATATGCCCCCTTGTGCATAGATTCATCGTTCCTTTATCTCCAATCTGAATGGTGCCTACCTCCTTCTTCGTTTTGGATCGCCTCTGTCGCGGATATGGGGGAGGCTTAAGGAGAGTCACTTCGGACCAAATTTGGCCCCCGCGTGCCACCCGGGGGCCATTTACTTTTTTTGTCGGAAAAGGATCCTTAGGTGATGGGTTATTGTGCTCTGAAATTTTATGGCGCTACGGACGCTAGAACCCCCCAGGGGATGTAAGGGGACCAAAAATCATGAATTTTCGATTTCATGGAAGTGGAAAGTTTTCTACCGTATTTTTGTTAGAAATGTTCCAAGGATTCTAAAACTGCCTTTGTTTTTGTTCTAGCATAAAAACTCAATGAGTTCGATTCCTTTGAAATATAAAAAAAAAATATTTCTAATTTTTCAAAAAACTAAGGCCTAAGTCGAAAAAATGAATAGAAGAAATTGTGCGTCATTTTAAAAATTACTAGTATAGTCAAATTTCATCAGAATCAGACTACTAAAAAACATCAAAATTTTTATAAAAAAAGAAATTTTTATTTTTATTTTTTGTAAATCACATATCACAGTGTGAATATGAAGTAAAACATGAAAATTATCGAAATAAAAATGAAAACATTCAATTACATAAATTGACCATTATATTACAGTTCAGATAAAAATTTGTTTAGGCCTTATAACTAACAAACCCTTATTTGTCAACATTCAAAAGAATAGAGTTCAGTGAGTTTTTATATTAGAACAAAAACAATGGCCAGTTTTAGAATCCTTGAAGCATTTCTAACAAAAGTACGGTAGAAAATTTATCAATTGTACGAATGATTTTTTTTATCAAGCTCAAAGCTCAAAATTAGTGTATATTTTAGTTAGTGATCAAATGTCGCATAAAAAAAACAAAAGTTACAAATGTAAAAATTTTCTACCGCAATTTTGTTAGAAATGCTTCAAGGATTCTAAAACTGTCGTTGGCTTTGTTCTAGCATGAAAACTCAGTGACTTCTATTATTTTAAATATCCATAAAAATGTACCAAAAAACAAATTTCTCGTATTTAAAAAAATAAGGCCTAAATCGAAAAATTTATCCAAGTAACCTATGTTTTTTTCAACAAATACATATACTGGCCAAATTTCAAACAAATCGGATGAAAAAAATTGAAATCTTGAAGTGACCCCCTCAAACTAACCCTTCTTTTATCTCTTCCTTTCCCTGCGGTGTATTCTTGCCTCGTTATATCGGGCACGATTTCACTTAATATTTATTTTTAAGTTATATTTTATGGAAGAAAAGAAACACTTTTGTTTTAAAGTTCTCTTTTGGCAGCAGTTGACGATGACAATTTAAATGGACCTGTCTCTTAGAAGCGACTGGTCTGTTTCTAATAATACATCCACAGGTAACACGAGCGTTTGCTTTCGTAGAGTTTTTCATGACCTATTGCGTAGGATGGTTTTTTTGAAATATTATCATCCTATGTGTTTGTTATTAGCAAAGGGTTTTTATTGAAAACGAGAGTATCTTTCTTGCTGAGAGATGGACGGTGCTTTTCCTTCCTCTGTTTGGGACGCTGTTGTTTCTGCTGGGGAGGCTTAAACAAACTAACATATAATCTAGTCTTGCTTTAGGGTTTGCGGATGAGAACTTTACATTATGAGAGGAAAAATTATGTAACTGTACGAACTCTAATTTAGAGTATTATTTTGGATAAAACGATTTTACATAATTATGCATTATTTTATGTTTAAAGATTGGCTAAGTAGCAATCCGGGCTTAGATCAAGGTCCAAGGATTGCGCTTGAATTCATCTTAGGAACCAAACATACTTCGCAGGAACTTAACGTTTTTTGCGAAGGGACCAACCAGTGGTCACTGAGGGGATTTTCATAATGCTGCTGACCGATCTGCAGCCACTAACTCCACTTTTAGTAATACTTGAAGAAAGCTAAGTGGAGGCACGATCCACTTAATAGTTGCTCTTTTATAAGTTGCTAACTGCCATTGACCTAAAATTTGAATTAAATATTGAACTTCAGTTTAACCCATCGCAGTTAACGTGTAAACGGTGCTTGAGCTTCTCATGCGGAAATCCGCCTCAGCCCCTCAGTGCACCTGGTCAAATAACGTATCCCTGAACCAGCGCAGGCTTCTTGCACTATCTTGCACTTCCACTATCGCGTTATATCCTGTTGTGGATTTAACCCTGTAGCGTAGCCAGCCGGCCTGGTTCTGACCTATTCTTTTCTTCTGCACATCTAATGAGGGATGCCAACGTTCCACGCAACCGATTTCATCCAAATGCCTTCTATTCGTTCTCGATTTTAAGTTTTCACACTCGTGTATCATGTCAAGATGATTTGCTTGACTTTGACAGGAATTTCGTAATGATAAGTAAATCCTCTTAATAATTAGGGTAACATGAAATTACGCATTACAATTCTTCAGTTTTTCTTGTTCGGTGAACTGATGTTAGTTACATAGAGGTAAGAAAAATAATTTATGTGAACCAAACCGATTTCATTTGTGTCAATTTTTTCTAAATATTTTTTCTTTTATTCGTTTATCTCCCAGATCCGTATTGCGTGTGTGGACGTGAATTTTAACCTATCTTGAAATTAATGTCCGAGAAAAGTACGATTAAAAGTCTTTGCCCTCACGGCTGGCGCATTTACTTCTAGAGTAAAGAATTGTTTTGAAAAGGAAGATTTACGTGAAGTGTTTACTCAGGCTCAGGCCGTTAAAACGAATGGGGCCATAGAGTTGGCGATAGCTGCCTTCGAATTGCTATCCGATATGGTGGGCCATACGTTAAGAAGGAACTTTTTACAGAGCCAGTATGGTGGTACCGAGACTAGATTCGACTGCGCAAAGTTCGGTCTTTTGAAATACAATACGAGAGTTAGTGATCGCAGTTCAAAAATGGCTCGTCCGAACAGTGAGGCAATGTCTCCTTGGGCTGCCCCGAAGCAAACAGAGCACGCCAGTTTGAACATGTCCGAAGAATCAAGTCGAGTGATGACAGAATCTCGTGAAAATCATGGCGAGAGAAACTCGTGCCGGAAAAGTGTGGATCAGAGTACCATTTTTACAAGCGACCGCGAGTGTGTGCATCAGGGCTCTCGACTCCGAGTTTTATTTCCATGGGGTCTTTTTGTGGTGCTTCTCTTAGGCTTGAGATTTGTGCAGGCCCAGCCTGAGTTTGTGGACGGCGGTTACGAGGGCCTCGTCGTCGAAATTGACAGAAGCGTTCCCGAGCACCGCTGCACGGCCGTCTTTCAAGGACTTGAGGTAAGCTCATCTTCACATCATGCTTATGTTTTGCAGTCCGAATATAAAGTTCTTCATGGCGTTCGTGCTTATTCAGAATTTAGAAGCAATTATTGCAGAAGCTTGTGGCACTGATTTTCATGGTAAGTAATGTGAATTACTTATTAGGGATGGCAGAAATGAACTTTTTATTTCTTCCTTTTACTTTTATTTTTTCCAGCACTGATGATGGAATAACTTGTATTCTGAAACATTTGCTACAGTAAATGTTCTCTATAAAGTTGGTTCTTCTTTTTATTTTATTTTTTATTAGGGATGTTGTATTGTACAATTTTCGTTAACTGAATGTTTATTTGTTTGGTATTTTTCTGTCAATATGCGAGTTGTTATTAGTGGCACAATTTCTCCGGTTGGTTTGCCGAAACGTTTTGGTGAAAGTGTTTTGACGGCGGGCGTACCATTTGAAAAATATTGTCTTAGCTTCGGCTAGTCTATTTTTGCTGTTGTGAGACAGTTTTGACTGGTGCAAGGCCGTTCTAGCTTCGGCGAGGCTATTTTGTCTGGACGAAGCCATTTTAGCTTCGGCAAGGCTATTTTATTTGGGGCTAGTCCGTTTTTGCTTCGGTGAGGCCGTTTTGGCTTCGGCGAATTTGTTTTCACTGTAGCTAGGCTGTTTTCAGTTTGGCTAGGCCTGGTTTTAGTTTGGCGAGGCAGTTTCTGTTTTGTCGAAACTGTTTTTACTTTGACGAAACCATTTTAGCTTTGACGAAACCGTCTGAACCAGGCTATCTATCTGTAATCCATTTGTTAATCCCACATCTAACGAAAATTGTTATGGCGTGTGTGTTTTGGACTCAAATAGTTTGTAGGGTTTCAGGAGAGTAAGACTGTAATTTTTCTTTTGTAGCGTTCAAGTTCATTTCGTTGACTTGTTGAATGAGATTCAATGTATATATATCACTTCTGATTACCGACGCTTTCAAGTTGTAGGACTCGTTTGTTCGCTAGAATAATTTCTCTTCTTTAGTGTTGCTTTCAATGCAGATTTCCCTATGTCTTCATACCCGTCGTATTATCATATCTGACTGGCCCTTACTTTCCTAAAATGCAAGTGTTTTTTCCCTCATGCGTTGTTTCAGTTCTACCTTTTTAATTCAGTTTTGCCTTTTTAATTCAGTTTTGCCTTTTAATTCAGTTTTGCCTTTTTAATTCAGTTTTGCCTTTTTAATTCAGTTCTGCCTTTTAATTCAGTTTTGCCTTTTTAATTCAGTTTTGCCTTTTAATTCAGTTGTGCCTTTTAATTCAGTTTTGCCTTTTAATTCAGTTGTGCCTTTTAATTCAGTTGTGCCTTTTAATTCAGTTGTGCCTTTTAATTCAGTTGTGCCTTTTAATTCAGTTTTGCCTTTTTAATTCAGTTTTGCCTTTTAATTCAGTTGTGCCTTTTAATTCAGTTGTGCCTTTTAATTCAGTTGTGCCTTTTAATTCAGTTGTGCCTTTTAATTCAGTTTTGCCTTTTGATTCAGTTTTGCCTTTTGATTCAGTTTTGCCTTTTGATTCAGTTTTGCCCTTTGATTCAGTTTTGCCTTTTGATTCAGTTTTGCCCTTTGATTCAGTTTTGCCTTTTGATTCAGTTTTGCCTTTTGATCCAGTTTTGCCTTTTTGATTCAGTTTTGCCTTTTTGATTCAGTTTTGCCTTTTTGATTCAGTTTTGCCTTTTTGATTCAGTTTTGCCTTTTTGATTCAGTTTTGCCTTTTTGATTCAGTTTTGCCTTTTGATTCAGTTTTGCCTTTTTGATTCAGTTTTGCCTTTTTGATTCAGTTTTGCCTTTTTGATTCAGTTTTGCCTTTTGATTCAGTTTTGCCTTTTTGATTCAGTTTTGCCTTTTTGATTCAGTTTTGCCTTTTTGATTCAGTTTTGCCTTTTTGATTCAGTTTTGCCTTTTTGATTCAGTTTTGCCTTTTTGATTCAGTTTTGCCTTTTTGATTCAGTTTTGCCTTTTTGATTCAGTTTTGCCTTTTGATTCAGTTTTGCCTTTTGATTCAGTTTTGCCTTTTGATTCAGTTTTGCCTTTTGATTCAGTTTTGCCTTTTTGATTCAGTTTTGCCTTTTTGATTCAGTTTTGCCTTTTTGATTCAGTTTTGCCTTTTTGATTCAGTTTTGCCTTTTTGATTCAGTTTTGCCTTTTTGATTCAGTTTTTCCTTTTTGATTCAGTTTTTCCTTTTTGATTCAGTTTTGCCTTTTTGATTCAGTTTTGCCTTTTTGATTCAGTTTTGCCTTTTTGATTCAGTTTTGCCTTTTTGATTCAGTTTTGCCTTTTTGATTCAGTTTTGCCTTTTTGATTCAGTTTTGCCTTTTTGATTCAGTTTTGCCTTTTTGATTCAGTTTTGCCTTTTTGATTCAGTTCTGCCTTTTTAATTCAGTTGCTTTTTATTTTTCCGCTGTCTTGTCTGGACGTTAAAGAATTAACGAGGAGGATTTGTTCTGTTTTGTTTATGCGGCTGTGCATTTATTTTGTTTAATGATCCAAAAGTATTCCGAGGTTTTGATTTGTGTTACTTGGCTTTATTCTGCGTGAACATGCCGGATGTTTCTTTTGATTTGATGCAGCGCCTGAGGGGCGATGTTCATGCGGCTTTTCTTCATCGTAATATAATTAAATTCTTTGTATTAGCTTTTCCTCCTTTTGCCGAAAAAGCAGTAGTAAAGATGGTATAGTTGCGTTGAAATCCGTTGCGCTGTTTAATATTGTTTTGATACTAAGAAGGTTTTACACGCATCGTTACAGCAATTTATGTCGTAAAATGAACTTTATATTTCGATCAAATGATTTAACCTGGCATATTTCGTTGGGATTACCTGCGCCGAGCTGCGTAAGCGATACGGAAGCAATTTTATTTACTATTACTTACGTGAAACACTTACGTAAGCGGCACGTATTTGCCTGAAAAATGAAAAATTGTCTATGACTTGGACACCTTAGCTCATGCCTTTCGATGACGCACCTTTAAAATCGCATTTGGTAACATCACTGGGTCGGACATTTTGTGCACTATCTCTCTTATTTTCCGACCTCAATTGACATAATCGCGTTTCGAGTATTTGCCCGACCTGAAGTGGAGACAAGTTTGACCGCTGTGGGACGCTCGCTTCATTTCTCTCGAGACTCAAGCTTCGCGTGCGTCCCTAAATGAATTTCTGGAGCTCGTGCGCCACTTTGAGTGGAATAATTTAGCAGGTACCATCAAGAACCTTTAATTGAATTCTATAGATATGCAATCGCACTTCAACTCAGGTGGAGGTTTCTTCATTATTGATTTCAAACTAGAAGTGATAGCGGTTTTTAAAATTGGGTTAATTTGGAGTTCATCGATATTTTATTTTACATAGATGAATATCTATATCTGCTGTAATTAAGTCGACAAAAAGCATTCGTGCTTCTCGAAATCTTTCAAAAATTTGTAATTTTATTCATAGCCTGCACCTCGAAAAATTTTCGCATCAATTGGAACCCCGAAAGATTCCGAATTTGAGCTCTCGTTCCGGCTTGCTTTTGAAGTCACTGTTTGGATGTGCGAAGGAATATCTTCGAATTTACCTTATCCAATCGCAGTCTGTGAACTTTGACTTTTTGTTTTAGAATCGAACGATGCGGGCCGACCGAAGGTCGGAAAAGTGTTTGAGTTTTAGAGTGGAGATCCGCTCCTGCTAAGATAAATAGTCTCATCGATCCGTGTTCGTCCGCAATGATCCAAATGATCTGACTTGAAGCTCCAGGCCTGTTTTGCAGCTTCATGCAATCCTCCCACCCTCCTTTTGTTGTGCGAACCTTGGTTCTTAAATTCAGTTAGAAACAATGGTTCATTTTATTAGTAGTAGAGCGAATTGCAGACTCGTACAAAAGGTTCTATGGACGTATGAAAATGATGGGGCTTCTTTGGCGGTTTTATGTCCTGTTCGTGATTTGTTGCGACTCCAATAAGGTGGAAATTCGCTTTGCGTTTGGCTTTCTTGTGTTGGGAGAGAAAATTTCTTCGGCTTGATTCTAATTTTGAAAGTAAGAAATGAGGGGATTTCTCTGGAAAAAATAGTCTCACCGTGCTTATGGGAAGACGCGAAGGATTCCAGAGCTCCACTCGAAGTTGATGTTGTGTTCTAGTGTCAGTATGCCTTGAGGGAATTAGTGTTCCTGCGAGGGATGTTTGCCCTCGCAGGACATGCAGCGTGTGTGGCAGGAAACTGCTGTCGTTTGAGTTTTGTTTGAAAGATTTACTTCACATTCATTGCGGTTTCCATCCTCTATGGTAAAGCCTTTGTATAGTCATGCTTCCCTTCCGAGTAAGTGTCTTCAATCAATGCTGTCTTTCATCCTTCTTCCCAAACTTTAAAATTTGTGAAGTGGGTCCCATTTTTCAGAGGTAACACCCCTCAGGGGGAAACAACTAGCGTACCCATGGGAATTAACTTTCCCGGGAGGAAAATGTGAGGATCTAAGCATAAAGTTAGGTGGGCCTTTTTTTGTTGAAATGAAATTATTTTTGTTTTGTTAAGGACTATTTTTTCGGTTCACTGCTGTCCTGTTTTTCAGCACCTCTGCCTTTCTTCTTCAACTTTTTTCATGTTTCATAACGTTCCTTCTCAACTTACTGTCTCTATGCGCCGGTGATCGCCTGCGGGAACTCACTTTGTTCGTAGGTTCCACGTCCTATTGCTTCCATTGGTAATGGTGCCTCCATCCTTCCTCTCTTTGAACATCTTCGTTGTGGTAAGGGTGGCTGTAACAAACGTATAATTAATTATAATTTCAAATGTTACCTTTTGCCTTTTCACTGTAGCTGATACATTTATACCTGAATAACTTTAAACTACGATTTTCTCTGTCAATTCACCCCTCAGGGGGATACAACTATTGTATCTGTGGGAATTAGCGCTCCCAGGGGGACAATGTGCGGGCCCGATCTAAAGGTTAGATAGGCTTTCTTTTTGTTAAAATAACATAGGTTTTTGTTGTGTTACGGACCATCTTTTTTGGGTTCACTGCTGTCCTGTTTTTCAGCAACTACTACTTTGTTCTTCAACTTTGACCCCTCAGGGGGATACAACTATTGTATCTATGAGAATTAGCGCTCCTAGGGGAACCATGTGAGGGCCCGAGCTAAAGGTTAGGTAGGCTTCCTTTTTGTTGTAATAAAATAGGGTTTTGTTTTGTTACGGACCATCTTTTTTCGGTTTACTACTGTCCTGTTTTTCAGCACCTCTGACTTTCTTCTTCAACTTTTATCTTATTTCATGAACTTCTTTCCCATCTTACTGTTTCTATGCCCTTTCTGCATAGATTCCTCATTTTCTTATCTCCATACTAAATGGTGCCTTCCTCCTTCCTCTCTTCGATACGCTCTATTTTTGCAGCGTTTAGGGAGGCTTAAACTAACTTATAATCTAATCTTCAACTTTGATCTTGTTTCATGAACTTCTTTCTCATCTTACTGTTTCTGTGCCCTTTCTGCATAGATTCCACGTTCCCTTAACTCCATACTAAATGGTGCCTTCTTCCTTCCCCTCTTTGGATCTCATTTATTGAGGATAGGGAGGCTTAAACTAACTAATAATCTAATCTAATAATCTCTGTCAATTCACTATTAAATTTTTGGGTGGGATTCCAAGTTTCGCTTCTTCAAGTGAGATTTTTTGCTTGAAAATTGATTTTCATTTCAGAAATCTTTTGCAGAGATATGTTTGGTTATTATTCATAATCTTTGAATGAAGTTGGAAAACCGCATTGAGAGATTCACGAAGCGTCGTCTCCTATAAAATCTTCCATTTCGCCTGCATCATCGAAGTATTACAATCTAAGGTTTGGTTTGCCATCGGAGTGAAATCTCAGTAGAATTTACTATGGTACTCGAAAGTTAACTGGAGAGCGTTAAACTTTGCAGCAACGGCAATAGCTCTGAGCGGTGAATTCTCTTAGCTCTCACTCTACTCCATCCAAAGTCGTCGGGTTCCAAAGTTTTCGGGTAAATTAGCTACTGCTTGAGGTGTCACTGCATGGATCATTTTGGTTTGCAATGTTTTCATGAAGCTGCCTTTGATATCCTTCCATGTGGATACCTCCAATACGCATTGCATCTCGTACCCCTCAGGGGGATGCAATTATTGTGTCTAAGGGAATTAGCACTCCTAGGGTGAAAATGTGAGGTCCCGAGCTGAGAGTTAGATAGGCCTTCTTCTCGTTTAAATGTTTGTTTTATAATGTTGAAGACCACTTTTTTCGGTTTATTGCTGTCCTGTTCTTCAGCACCTTCTACTTTTGTCTTCAACTTTTATCTTGTTTCATGAGTTTGTTTCTCAACTCACAAGTCGTTCTGCTTAGATTCTGCATAGGGCATTCCCTTATCTCCATACTAAATGGTGCCTTCCTCCTTCCTCTCTTCGATACGCTCTTTTATAGCAGTTAGGGAGGCTAAAACTAACATTTAATCTAATCGTTACATCTCGTATGAATTTGTTGAGCCGTTCGTTGATGGTTATTCCCGTCGTATGATAACCCGTAACACGTGGTCCATCTCACATCAACTCGCTCTATCATTCGTAAAAGATCACGTTTAACTTTCCGTTTCATGTAACATATTTGTGAGCCTTTCACAATCTTAGCGGCACATCTTGGTTTCGTTCAGAAGCGTTGCCTGCCGCTTGTTGTGCTCCATGGATTCAACTGTTAAGCGCGTGTTGTATAAAAGCTTTTTTTCCTCACGGGTGGAATTAGCAGCGATGGTTACAAATGACGCCTTCGGAAAACTATTCGAAACTGTCTGCGAAGCACCTTTTTTAATTAGCTACGGTAGTTGGATGTACATCGTTGTTAATCGATGTATCATATACATATCTGCCTCTGTTGGACGAGATACCGAATGCCAAAAAGCCTTCATCGTTCATGAACTTGCAGTTTTATAAAGGTATTTTTACAGTGTCTCCTTTTTGTTTTTCGATTACTTGTTTAGAACTACAATCCATCGGTTTCAATCCTTTAATTCTTTTTCTGCAATCCTAGGCGAAGCTATCGGTGTGGTAGTCTATCTCGTTTGGTAGTCTTCTCGTTTGGTAGTCGATCCATCTAAATCCTCGCAGTTATTCAGTCGTCTGTATCTTGAGGACAGGTCGTCTCTCCTGACATTTCTATTAAAATTCATTGAGTGACCCGACCAAATCGAGCCGGCGTCACTCGGGTCCTCTCTGTAGCTTAAATTGTGTCGACCGTAGGTCGCATCCTGCTTTCTCTCAAGCATGTATATTTTATGGTGACTTCTGCACCAAATATCCTGCGAGATCATCCGTTTTAGGTCCTTCGGGTGGATGCTCTGGAAGAGGTTCCTCTTCTGTGTGGTACCGGCGCAGTATTTTGGACCGAATAACTACGGGAGTTGTATTTTTACTTCTGCATAAAATTCTGTTTAGCCAGTAGTCAGATTTTTGGTTGGCGTATTCAGTCTCTTTACCTGGAGAGAAATCGCTTCATCCAGTTTCTAATTGTGATCTTATACTCCATCACTCATATTCTTGATAGTACGATATGAAAATCTAACAGGTCACTTTTTTAGAGGCGTGTAAAATGTGCTCACCCATTACTCATCAAACAAAAATGGGCACCCTCTTAAACGCGAACTGAATCGACTAATATTTGAAGACATGCCTTCTTCATTTGATTGGAATGCATGAAAACTGTTCATATTTTTTGGTAATTAAAATGAAATGTACAATTTTTGTACTGCGTGCATGTGCATGAACCCTAGTTTACACGAGCCCTTTTTTATGTTTTGACCTTCTGTTTCGAATTTAGAGGATTGTTTGACTGGTACTTGGGTATTTATGGTATGTTTTATGATACACTTCAAGGAAAAACTATTCTCCATTGTTTTTTTCCTCATTGGCGTGCTCTTAGTATTGTTTTTTAATTATGTCCATCTATGCAGCATTATGTTCTCAACCCTCATTTTTTCCGATCCGATAAGGTCACGTTGTTTAGAGCTCAACGGCTTCTCAGCTGTCTCCTTTATCCTTTCAGCAAGACTTAGTTCTTCACTTTAGAGCTGCCGCTGCTAGAGCCACTCCTTCTTCCTCTGCTGCTGCTGCTGCCGCTAGCGATTTCTCTAGTCTAGTCGTTAGAACAAAGGTAGAATTGGAGCCGCTGTCGAGGAACTCTCATTCGCGGCTTGCAGCCCCCGTAGAATTGATCGCGCTCACAGTCCTGAGTAAGATCGATGACTTTGACTGCGTGACGGCGTGTAGAACCCCCTGCACAGATTAGCGATATTCCTACCGTCTTAATACCAGCGTGTGGAACTGGGCAAAGATTAACGAAATGCATTTTGTCAGCGCGAAGAACCTGTCTCACGATTGCGTAATTTATGTGATCTTCATGCGGACTTGAACGTAGGGCCATACTCGGATTAGCGAGTCTTATATCGTCTATACACCATCGCTTGGAACCTAGTCCAGATTAGCAAGAAAGTAGATCTAGTATTCTCAATCTAAGGTCACTCACAAATGGACCGGCCTCATCAGCAAATATAGCGTCAATGTGTCCCCTAGCGAACTCCACGTTTTCCGAAGAATGCCGGTTTTGTAGCGCACGCCAAAATTAGTTGCATTGTATGTAGGTGTAAAATATCCTCAAGTGTACGTTTAACACAGTTGCGTAGTTTTCTAATTTTGCTCTGTAGTTTTTCACAACCAAATCATTCACTCTTTTTTATTTCCTCGAGGTAGCCCCGTGATATTCCTGATATCACACGTACAATGGGTGCTTGCCATGGAGAATTTCTTGTGAGTCTTACGCTCATTTTCGTTTCGAACGTTTTTATCGGCTTTTGCCGGTAAGAGGCAGAAACTCAACCTCCGTGCAGTTTAGTGTGGTGCGGCTTGTGAGAACAGAGCAAGTGAAGCGCGTGGGTAGCCGTTGTACTCGTAGTTACGTGCAAAACGGTCGACTCAAGTCATGGGAAAATACTGTCAGAAGTGATGCCTTTTTTCAGAACAGCGTAAAGCCTCCTTTTGATTTCGAACAATTGTTGAATAATTGTTATTAGCTTGCCTGGATTTTTCAAAACCTTTAATTCTAAATTTAGAGAAGTTGTAAAAATCTATGTGGAATTCGTATATTGTTTAATTTTGCTTATATCAATCGGTTGGTTAGAAGAATATTTGTATCGTATAAATTAGCGCGTTCACTGCGGTTTGTTAAATAACTCATTATAAATAAATATGCAAATACTATCAATGGTTACTAAGCAAGCATCAGTAGAACTCCCTCACACCCTTGTCAATTTTCACCCAGAGTTCGATGTTGCTTGTGGGGATGAGTTGCGCGCCGTTCAGTTTGTTTCAGAAAACCCCATGAGCCAAGTTTTCGTTGGTATTACTCTGTATGCTTAACCAGGACCTCTGCAATGTATATTCTCTGGCACTATACTTCCGTTTTTACGTCCACTTCCCATGATGGGGGAGAAAATTATTAGACTTTACTGTAAACCACTCCACAGATAGACATGAATTCTGCTAAATACTGCATGCACGTGTAGGCTAAGCGAGCTTTTGAAATGCTTCGATGAGACTTAATGCAACATTTCTGAAATAGTGCATGTAAATTTTAGAATATCAAAAATATCAGGGTTTTCTCGGTAGCGCAGAATATGACAGGAATACGTTTCGCTTGAGATAACCTCGGACATGTTGACTGCAGTGAATTTAGTGCGTTGCCAGGTATGAACTAGTTCTTTAAATTTTAGTGAGCACAAACTTAGGTGAAAAAACGTTTTTTTTTCCGTAAAATGATGACGGAATGTTTCTTGCGAAGCGATTATTTTTATAACTCGGAGCTATGTAACGGCTTGCGTCAGATTGCAAAAAACATAAGTATATGTTCGCTTGTCTTTTTGAAAAACAACCTTCTAGAATAAATGTTCTGTTTCTTCCATTGACTCCAACATTTTTAGTAAGCGTGTTCATGATTACATTTAGTTTTTGTATATCCTTTATGTTTTTGTATTCTTATTTACCTGGAAATGCTTTATGTCCAACTCTGTAGATGAAGGTCCGTTTTCTTCATTACATAAGAGAACACCGTAACCTAAAATCCTCATGCAATATTTTATGCGTTGCGAATTTCACAACAGTTCTACATGAATGTTGGCATGTTTTAACTTTTACTTCAGAAATATAACGAGTAGCATGCCTCACTTTTTTACAAGTTTAATTTTTTTTTCTGAGCTGTCTTTCTTTCTTGGTGCATGCGTCGAATGTTGAGCTATTTGTCAAGTTCTGCAGTTTTTATTTGAATACTAAGATCTCTGCTATTTAATTTTCGTATCGAGAGGTAATTTTTTTAAACCTGGCGTAGTAGCATACAATTTGATTAGAAATAAGATTCTTGGTCACAGATTAACGTCAAATCCGTCACGGCGATCTCTTAAACCTCTCGTTATACCCTTTGCTTTACCAAAAGAATTTCGAGAAAGAAGCTCTCCTGACTAAGACGCTTGATGTATTAGAACAGCTGCGGGATGGACGCTTTGAATTGATGACCAATGCAATATTCATGCCGCTAGCGGTCGGTCAGCTACGATTCATGCGTTACTGCATATTGGTGCTAGCTTATGTTCCATGTGACAGGCGCCTCGTGATATTCGCTACCTCATTAAACCTTATTTCTCGTCAGGTACTGATTTTATTCCTGTAACTATATACGTGAGTTGAAGTTCTCAGCCTAGCTTCTTCTATGCGTGACTTTTAACGCTTAGAAATTCACGCCTAGAAATTCACGCCTAGAAATTTAGGCCTAGAAATTTAGGCCTAGAAATTTACGCCTAAAAATTTACGCCTAAAAATTTACGCCTAAAAATTTACGCCTAAAAATTTACGCCTAGAAATTTACGCCTAGAAATTCACGCCTAGAAATTCACGCCTAGTGAATTCACGCCTAGTGAATTCACGCCTAGTGAATTCACGCCTAGTGAATTCACGCCTAGTGAATTCACGCCTAGTGAATTCACGCCTAGTGAATTCACGCCTAGTGAATTCACGCCTAGTGAATTCACGCCTAGTGAATTCACGCCTAGTGAATTCACGCCTAGTGAATTCACGCCTAGTGAATTCACGCCTAGTGAATTCACGCCTAGTGAATTCACGCCTAGTGAATTCACGCCTAGTGAATTCACGCCTAGTGAATTCACGCCTAGTGAATTCACGCCTAGTGAATTCACGCCTAGTGAATTCACGCCTAGTGAATTCACGCCTAGTGAATTCACGCCTAGTGAATTCACGCCTAGTGAATTCACGCCTAGTGAATTCACGCCTAGTGAATTCACGCCTAGTGAATTCACGCCTAGTGAATTCACGCCTAGTGAATTCACGCCTAGTGAATTCACGCCTAGTGAATTCACGCCTAGTGAATTCACGCCTAGTGAATTCACGCCTAGTGAATTCACGCCTAGTGAATTCACGCCTAGTGAATTCACGCCTAGTGAATTCACGCCTAGTGAATTCACGCCTAGAAATTCTGGTCTGGAAAGTTTCTTTCCTCCGCTGACTCTCTTTATAAAAATTTCCAATCGTTATTTGCGGCCTCAAATGTTCTTGCAATTTTTAAAATTTTCAAGTCGTGGCTTACATTTCTGTAAGAAAGGTTAACGGTGTATATTTTATGCTTGACTCATCATGCAATCAAATATTATGTTGAATATTCTGCTCTGACCACAACAACACCGTGGTCGAAATTTTAAAATTTTTCCTTGTTAATTAAAGCCCCTCAGGGTGATACAATTATTGTATCTATAGGAATTAGCGCTCCCAGGGGGGAAAATGTGGGGCCCGAGCTGGGAGTTAGGTAGGCCTCCTTTTTGTTGAAATAAAATGTTTTTTTTTTGTATGTTAAGGACCATCTTTTTTCGATTCACTACTGTCCTGTTTCTCAGCACCTCCGACTTTCTTCTTCAACTTTAATTATTTCATCAACTTCTTTCTCAACAAAGTCAACTGTCACCGTGGACGCACGCTCCATGTTACCGGAGCTAAATTGTTTCAGAATGTGAGGGAAGAAAAACTCCACGAAGTACGAAATTAGAACTGTGTGTCCGTGAATGTGCCGTCTACCTAACTAAATGGTAAAAGTGAACTTTCAGTGTTTCGGTGATTCAATTCTGATCATTTTAACAAGCAGATCAGAGTGGCGAGATGTGAAAACTTAGTGTTGCTCTCGCAGTGCCGGTGAGGGCAGCGCAAACAAGCTTACCCCTGCCCCCTCCATCCCCCCTCCATCTCCACTCCATCCCTCCAAAACACCTCCACTCTTAACGTGGAAGAACAAGTGCCGTTATCTCCAGAAACAAAATAGAAAGTGTGCTCTGTCAAACTCGCATCTTTGGAAAATAATGGTGACCATTTTTTGTGAACTATTTTTGTTACAATAGAGCATGAATGTTGAAAATTTCTAATGTACTCATTCAATTTTTGATTAAAAAAAATTAGCTTACCTCATGTTCTTTTGATGGACAATTTTGGTTAACTATTGACGTTAAATGTGAGAAGGATAAAAAACTTCTTCTTCTTTGAAGGAAATTTTAAATATAAAAATTAAATAAACTTGATCCAGCAACTTCGGAAAAAAATTACCATGTTAAACATAGTAAGCCTGTGTTCACAGACAGAGCATAATTCCACAATGTAAAGTAAACATGAACAATCCGACGTTTCTCGAAAAGTTCACCAGAGCAATCTTCTGATGGAAGAGTTGAAGTTCTTTTTCTTCTTTTCTTCTTCTTTTTTTCTGTTCTCTTTCCTTCCCCAAGCAGGACAGCAAGCAACGCTGCTCTGCCGACCGCAAGCATCCTGCCCCCTCCTCCCGCTCACACTCTGTCCTCCTCTGTCTTACACCCCAAGCCCCCCCCCTTGCTTTCCTACTGGCAGTCTCTTTTTATCTACCTTTAAAAGGCGAGGTCTTCTACTTTAACCCAATGAACAAATTTTAATTTTTCTTCCTCTCTATCAACGTCACAATGTATCAATATAGAACTCGTTCAACTACTCGGAAGGTTGCCCCATCTGAAAAAACATCCTCCAGTACAGCTTCGCACGAAAAGCTCAGTAAAAAGCGTAAAGCACCAGCCATAAAGCGGAAAGGCAGACCTAATAAATCCGCCCCTGTGAATCTGTCTGTTCAAGGTCCTCAAAGACTCAAAACGAAAAATGCTTCTCGGACGTTCGTGAAGTCTGGTATCAGCAAGTGTTTCTCAGCCCCTGAAGCATCACTAATGACTGCAAAATCAGAGTCATCTGACACGGGCGAAAATCTCTCAGGCGCTGCTTGTAATAATTCAGCTCCCAGTAATAATTCATCTTCTCAAGTTCTGAAACATGCTACGGGCACACCCGAAGCGAGTTCAAGAAATTCCGTACAAGCAGCACTCGACTCTCAACCCCACGCTTTGGACTGTGTCCGAGAAGATTCATCGTCCACAAAGCCGAGAATCTTTAGTGAAGAAGATACGTCCTCACTGGCGGAAGCTGCCACAGCACTGCGAGCTCCTTCGTCTCGCCGAAACAATTGCGTCATGGCGACGTCGCCCCTGCCCTGCGTCACTGAGAAAGCTCAAAATCGTTCACCGCCGACGGAAACACCAACGTCATCGTTAGAACGCGATAAAATTTTGGATGTGTGCAACCAGTCAGAGAGTAAAAGGGGTAATTTTAATTTTAATTATAATTTTAATGATAAATTGTGTGTAGACCTTTCAGGTGGCGAAGTTATGTTTGAAAATGCATACGAAGCAGCTAATACTGGCAGTAAAATACCTCAGAGCGTAAACTGCGAGGATAACGTAAGATTTTCAGTGGAGAAAAATACAACCAGACCTGTTACCGCCTTTGATGGGTACTTACATCCTCTCCAAATGACCAGTTCCCAAACTATTCACGAAATAAATAACACGCTGTCTCTTACAGCTGCATTTCTCAATAAAGCTTTGAGACAAAATTGTCCCCCAAGCCCAGCGTCGATTTCTTCCACTGTATCAAATATTCAAGTGATTACAGAACAGCTTTTTGCTTTAAATTATCGTGTCAGCGCTCATGATTTTACGCCAGTGGTAGCTGCGAGTAACCATCCTTATGCGAAATCCCCTTTAGACACTTTTCTCGTTGGAGACAATAGTCTCACAAAAATCAACAGAGATGACATTGATAGTGCATGCAGGATTCAGACCATAACTTCGGAACGTTTAAATGATCTCTATGATGAGATTGAACGCGCACCTCCTTTCAGGAACTATATAACTAGTTTCAAAGGTTTGAGCCTCTCGTCCCAAAATCTCACGAAATTAAAAAATTTGATCATGACAAAGAATCTTCTTTCTCGTATTTATGTGGTGAGTGGCTGCAGTGGGCAGCAATTGTACATGGCATCGAGCCTGTGCAGAAAAATTGGTCTTAAACTGATTCCGCTGCGAGCAAATGTAAAAACCGGCCCTGTTGATGAAGCTTACAACAATGTCCGCACTTGGCCCGTTACGCGAGAAGACACGCATCATTTTCTTCAACAAATTGCTCTAAAATCACCTTTGAGACTAACTTCACATTTTATCTCCTGTGTCAGAAACTCCCATGATCTGAATGAAGAAATTGAATACTCTAATGATTATTCAAAACAGCAAAATGAGTTGAATGATTGTTCTAAGTTGACCGCCTATCCACGTGAAACCTCCAGCAGCATAAACCGATGTTTGCCTTCATATAACAAACCCTCTCCTCCCCTCTCCTCCCGATGTTTGCCCTCATATAACAAGCCCTCTCCTGCATCCGCCACAAACAACTGCGGAGTGCCTACAAAAAATAGGTTTTCATTGCTATCCAATGCTGATGAAGAGGATGAAAAGCCCCTCTCAGACACGAGTATAAATCAGCATCCAATCACATACTCGGAAGCAGTAAAATCAATAGGAAGAGAGAAATCGCTGCAAAATTGCAGTCGACAATCGATGGAAAATCCACTACCCAACGGTATGCACAATCATCACCAGAAAAATATAATTGACACGAGCATTTCTCAGTTCTCTGCAAATCCCCATACGAGAAATCACCACAGAACAGGAATTCAGAGCCAGAAAAACGTAAATTCCCCGCACCTCTCAGAACCTCTTAATGATGAAAAAAGTGCGAAAAAAAAACGTCTCCAGCCCCATTTGTGAACGCATGAATTCCACAATGGATGAATTGAAACGATCATGGAACATAAAACTGATTCCCACCAAAGCCGATGGACACTGCCTCCTCCACGCAGTAGCTCATCTACTTACAAAACAACCAGCATCAAAATGGAATTACAATTCCCTAAAGGCTGCAATCAAAACAGAGAGTAAAGCAAACTACAGCACATATGCTAAGTTTTTTGACAAGAACAGTGGCGACATGCAAAACCTCATAGATAATTACATTGACGAAAAACAATTTGACCAAGCTGCTGTAGACCTTATACCACTAATCATTTCAAATGTGACAGGCCAAAAACTTCTCGTCCTGGATGAAAAAGATCATTGTGTTTTGAAAATATCAGTCGTTCCCATTTCAGAGTTATCAAATAATAACCCTCCACTAGTGCTCCATCGTAAAAACGATCACTACAGTGCTCTTGTTACACAAGGCAAAAATCAGACCGGGGTTACCTCATCTTGACCAAGTGCCGCTGCCCAGCCAAATAGTAGACTTTCTTACATAGCAGATGCTGGGCCAAACACCCTGGGCAACTTAGACAAAATCGATAAATACCCTGAACGATCCCATCGAGATAGTAACCTCGCTACCTTTAAAAAGAGTGCTAATATAGGTAAAATCAAAATCAAGCGTGTAAATGCTCGAAGCCTGAATGGTAAATTGGATGAAATCAGAGTAATGTTGGTCACTGAAAAAATTGACATTTTGTGTGTCTCAGAAACATGGTTTGATTCACGAACCCAAAGTTCATTTTTTAACATTCCTGATTACGTGTTGTACCGCTACGATGGCGCTAAAACCAGCCGAGGTAGTGGATCTTGTATTTTTGTGAAAGAAATGTACTCAACATCTTCACTACTAGTGAATAAAGTTTGCGAAGGCATTGAAATGGTTTGGTTAGAAGTGCAAATAAATAAACACAAATCAATAATCATTGGCAGCCTTTACCGGCACCCATCGTCTCCCCTAAATCGAACACTAGATTTCATTGAGGAAACCTTCAAAGAAATCCTTCAGGCAAAAAAATCATTCTTTGCTTTCGGAGATTTCAATGTTGACCTAACGGACAAAAACAATCAGCTAAGCAAACTATTGTATAAACTAAGCTTATCACAAATGGTCAAAGAACCGACTCGCATCACTAAAATCTCTGCAACTCTCCTCGATCTAGCAATCACAAATAATCCCACCGCAATACTTAGTACAGTAATATCACCTTCTATTTCCGATCACCACTCTATAGAATGTGAAATTAATATTGCGAAGGAAAGACAAAAATACCGCTTAATGACCTATCGCTCGAAAAGGCACTATTCAGCAGAACTATTTCAAGAAAAACTACTCGATAGGTCTACCGAATTCCAGAAAATGATGCAATCTGACGATGTTGATATACAAGTGTCAATTTTCAACGAGAACTTCACAGCAGCTCTCGACGAATGTGCACCTTACGTCACCAAAAAAACCAAGCCAAAACGAACTGTTTGGATCACTGACGAAGTTAAAGAGATGAGCAGAATAAAGAAAGCTAACTTGCGAGAGTACAAAAACAATAGATCAAACAGTACCTTATACAAGAGATATAAAGAACATGAAAAAATTCTTCGAAAGAAAATCACTGAAGCGAAACAAACTCACTTCCACCAGGCACTGATAACGGCTAAAAATAACCCGAAGCGAACTTGGGAAATCATTAGTGAGGTAGCCCCATATAAAAATTTAGATCGCATAAGTAATTTTGAAAATCCCTTGGCAACAGCCACGGATTTCAACACATTCTTTTCAAAAGTAGGGGCTCAAGTTTTCAGTGAGGTGTGTACCAATCCAGATGAAACGACAATTGAAAATTCATGCCCCACTGCACCCTCGAGGACTGATGTCAAGTGGAGACCACGCCCTGTCGATTTACCAGAGTTACGAAACATCTTATACTCAATAAAAACACAAAGGCAGTTGGACATGATGGTATCAGTCTTCAATATATCAAAGACAGTTTCCCTGTTACAGCACCATGGATTCGTCTGATAATTAATACATCAATAGTAACCAACACGTTTCCAAACCAATGGAAACACTCCATTATTAGACCGTTGCACAAAAGTGGTGACCTAAATACAGCATCAAACTACAGGCCCATCAGTCTTTTGCCTGTCATGTCCAAACTATTGGAGAAAGTGGTGACAAATCAACTGTCATTTCACCTGGACGAGTCAAATCTACTCCACCAAAATCAATATGCCTAACGAAGAAATACTAGCACCCAAGACGCCCTGCTTAATATATCTGAAAAAATATACAGTGACATCGATCAAAAGAATGTAACACTCTTGCTGCTACTTGATCTCTCTAAGGCGTTCGATAGCGTCGAACATGAAAGACTTCTACGTAAAATACTGAACTTGGGAATAGACACGCAATGGTTTGAAAGTTACTTGTCAAATCGATCTCATGCAGTCCGCATAGAAAACAAATTGTCCCCATTCATTCAAAACAATTTTAGTGTTCCCCAAGGATCCATTCTTGGTCCGCTACTCTTTTCTATTTTCAATAATGATTTCCCTCCAATGCCTTCTAACACACGGATCTCAATGTATGCAGATGATGTTCAAATTGCAATAACAAGTTCAGTATCGGAAATACCACAGACGCAAATTAAAGCCGAAACTTTACTGACTAGCCTGAAATCATGGTACGACCGAAATGGTCTCAAATTAAATGCTAATAAAACACAATGCATTATTTTTGGATCCAAAGATGCAATTAAAAAAACTTCAGATCTTACTCTTGCAGTTGGAAATGATAAAATTAATGCATCAGAAAAAGTTAAAAATCTAGGTATCTGGTTCGATAGAAATATGTCCTTCAAATCTCACGTTGAGACTACTTGCAACAAAATCTACGGAACTTTAATGTTTTTTCATCGTATAAAAAGTATGCTAGACGAAAAATCCAGATTATTAGCTATTCAATCCCTTGTGTTATCGCGCATTGACTACTGCAGCCTAGTATGGGGAGACTTACCTCAATACCTTCAAAGGGACTTACAAAAATGCATGAATTTTGCAGCCAAGGTGGTATGCAACGGTAATTTCAAAAGAAGTGATCACGTAACCCCTCTCCTCAATAAACTCGGCTGGATTCCTATCCAAGAAAGGCTCCTCTTGCAGAAGGCCCAATACGTATTCTCCTCGTTATATCTTCCTCAGAGCAATGCTGAGATAGTGCGTTTCCATCCACCCACTGTAACCAATCAAAAACCGAACAGAAACAATAATGTCTTAGTCAACTATCGTTCATCTCACTTAGGGCAGAAGGCTCTGTCCATATCAGGCGCCTTACTGTGGAACAAACTTCCCCTGAATATTAAAGTCCCTAGAAGACCTAGAGAATTTAAAGCCAAAATAACTCGTCATCTTGTGTCTCAATAATAATTTTTAGTTACAGAACATACTGAATGAGTACTGACGAATCTCATTTGCCTGGTATCTCCATTGCTGAACAATCTCCCTCGCTCATTGTTTTATAATTCAAGACATCACACAACAGTTTGGAAGTATGCGTAGGTATTATGATTTGACCGCCTATACGTTGTCATTTGCAAACATGGTACCTATGTGTGTGTGTGTTTATCAATTGCAGACATTCTGCACCATATTACAAAGATAATGTGTTTTTTTTTTCTAATTTGAAATTGTAAAGCATCCATGTAAAAAAAATAAAAATAAATTCGTTGTGTGATCATCCATTTATACTGCAGTAATATGCTGATTCTGCTTATAGTTATATGCTTATAATAATGTGATACCTATGTTTGTTCATGAATTGCCGACAATTTGCGCCATATTTCAAAGATAATGTGATTTGTTTTCTAATATGAAACCTTTATAGGACATTAATGTTTTCTTTCTTATCCACGTCCCACAATCGTTTTCATGTTTCTGACTTAAGTAGACTGTCTTGTGCCACTATTTTTAAGTACGAAATTTTATAAAATTCATGCTATAATAAAAGATATTTTCTCTGTTCCCCTCGATTGGAATTCTGGTTTATAATGGCTAGTTTATGCTGATATTTGCGCACATGCTTACTTGTATATATGTGTACGTGTGCACGCTATGCGTATGACACTCTGTAGAATGCGTATGTATTGCCTCGATGCATAGAAATGCATTTGTGTATGCTTACGAGTTTGGTGTAAGTATGTGCGTGGGTATGTTTGTGCATGCGTATGTGTATATATCTACATGTATACGTGCACATATGTGTGTACTAAACTGACAACTAGCATTTTACTAGAGAAAATGGTCTTTTTTCTGTGCACTCTCAACTTGTAACATTACCTAACTCGTCACCTCTTTATTATTGTAAAGCATTCATGTACAAACTATACATTTGTTCTGCGATCATCCATTATATTTAAATAAAATGCTTATTAACTAATGACCGGTATGTTAAAATTGTTGAATCAGAAATACAAAACTTATAATCTTCTTGGTCCTCATGCTTATGTGTACATATATGTGTAAATATTCACATGTATGTGTGCACATATGTGTGTACTAGACTGACAACTAGCATTTTACTAGAGATAATGGTCATTTTCTGTTCACTCTCAACTTGTAACATTACCTAACTCGTCATCTCTTTAGTATTGTAAAGCATTCATGTACAAACTATACATTTGTTGTGCGATCATCCATTTATATTTGAATAAAATACTTATTAACTAACGACCGTTATGTTAAAATTGTTGAATTAGAAATACAAAACTTATAATCTTCTTGGTCCTCATGCTTATGCGTACATATATATATATATCTGTATGTGTGTGTTTGTAAGTATATATATATATGTACGTATATATATGTATATGGATTTGTATTTATATATTTTTTTCATGCTTCCTTAAAATGACACTTTTGAACATTTGCCGAAACAAGCGATTCATATATTATTTCCTGGCATCAATAATTGCGAAGTTTTATGGCATGTACATGTAAACTGTCGAAAGTGTTTTCACCCCACAATGAAAATGCATCGTCCATGAATTTGCGTTATCTCTTATAATTATCATTACATGTATTGTCAAATGTAGATTAAGCAAGATTAGGAGTACATTGCCCTCAATCATATCTTTTCGACTAGTGACACGAGTTTTTTCAATACTCGTGTGTGTGTATCATCTAAGTGTATTAATTTTAAGATATTTAAAAACCAATGATTGTAATATTGTACAATCTCTATTGGAAATAAAGTTTTTTTTTTTTTTTTTTTTTTTCAACTTGCTGTTTCTATGCCCCTTCTGCATAGATTCCTCAGTCTCTTATCTCCATACTAAATGGGGCCTTCGTCCTTCTTCTCTTCGATGCGCTCATTTTTGCAGCGGTTAGGGAGGCTTAAACGAACTTATGATCTTAATCTCTTCGTTTTTAAAAACATTTCTTGGTTCTCGCTCGTCACGATGGTTTATATCGTCAGCGCTTGTGCAATCGTGGTGACTTATTGCCTTATTTATTTGGACGATAGTTTGTCAAATTTTCGAGCTGGGTATCTTAGCATGGATTGTCGCTTCGTGCTTGTGAGGGTAAAGCGCCTCTGATTATTTGAACGTTAGAAGTGCCTGCGAGGCTGCATATCCGTATGTTTTAATTGAATATCAAGGTGAATTTCTAAATGGAAATGATGGTTAATTTTAAATTGAAAGTGAGGGTTCCTTTTGAATTTAAAATGAGGGTTCTTTCTAAGTTGATTAGTAATTCATCCATCTCCTGCGCTTCATAATATTTTTGATTTTCAAGATTTACGGTAAATTCAGCATTATTCTTTTATTCAGCATTACCAATTGCACGGACAGTGTACTCGTATAACAAAATTTCATTATATGTCAAAAGGAATTTTTGAGGCATGAGGTTCCTTCAGAGAGATTCCCCTGTTGTTTCTGAGGAAATAAGCACACCTAGAGAGAAGTTGTAAGGTCTCGAGCTGAAGGGTATGTAGGCCTTTTTGTTTAGAATAAATATTTCATTTTGTTATGGACCAGCCTTGGGCATAGATTCTTAGATCCTTTAATTTCATGCTATTTAAATATTGATGTCTTCTTCCATCCTCTGCTAGAAACACCTTTATATTGCAGTTTGCGGGGCTCAGACTAATCTAATCTGAATAAGGCCTGAGGTAGTGAGAGCAAGCTTCGAGTTCACTTAATTTAGCCCAGTTTGGCCATGTGTGTATTATTTGACCTTGTTTGTATGTGACATAAATGGAACAGAACAAATTCGTGCTGCGCCCGCTGCTTATGTCGTAAGCTGGTCGCTCAATACCTCGCGCGTTGTTGCTCTGCGATCTGTTCAGCTTACCTGTCGTCCGGACACGTTAAACTGTGCACTGCTTTGGGATCCATTTTCTTTGTCGTACCAAGGACCCTCGATTTCTGAAGTCACCCTCTTATTCATGAGTTCATTGTAATTCTAGAGTGGAAAGCTAAACGTTACTTCTAGAGGCACGAAAGATGGGCTTCTACAGACACGAAGGATGAAGTCTGCGTTACGCGATCTTGAGTTCTGATAGAATGGATGAGGCCAACAGTGTGCGTCATTTATGGAAGCAGTCGTGCGAGTAAAGGTAGCTATTAACTGCGATTTTTGGGTGCTTGCAGTAACATTCAATCCACACGGATATTTGATGGCTGATGTTGAAAATTTATTTGGAAAAACTGATTGAAATAAAAGAGTAACGAGAAAAAATGTTAACTTTTCAGTGATTGTTAGTTGCCGTTTTTTTTATTAATGTCGAAATCATAGAACTACTTCAGTAATGACCAATACTGCTTCATCGGTATTTTCAGTTTAGTTCCCATATGTAATTAGAGATCAGTCCTCATTCACTGTTTCATGCTGAAATAAGATTATCCGTCTGTTTTAAATCTATAATGATATCTTATTTTTGTCAATAATTGCAATAATCTAACAGTCATCGTTAATGATAATCGATACTATAATAAGAGTCGCGTCTGGCCTTTCGCCATGCTTTGTTAACATCTTAAAATGGAATTCGTCAACAGATACGCGGTTCTACTTCTTCGTTTCCGAGTATGGGGCCACTAGGAAACCTGATCTGAGGCATATTTCCTCCATTCAAAAAGCGTAAATTATATTTCTTCTAAATGATCACCATGCTAAATATCGCCGCTGCTGACAGGAAGCTTGCACTATCTTATGCATATTTTTTCATCTCAAATACAGGAATGTATTGATTTATGTTAGATGCGAGGGACAGAAGCACTGTACAATTATACTTCGTTTCTCGCAAAAATGAAATAAAAAGTCAGACAATGTAGTCTCAAAAGGCTTATCGTAGCGTAGACACAAATGGTTGTATATTTCCCTTGCTTCTATATAGTATTCATTTAATTTGATTAACATTCATCATTGAAGAAACATAGCATTGGGTATGATAGGTTACGTTAAGTTAGGATAAAGTTCAAGTTGGAAAAATCTGAATTTATTCGTGAGTTCATTTGCACCGTTTTTGACAGAACGGGTGCACTGTTAACTGTTATGGTCGGTATCCTCAACGGTCATAATGTTAGTAATTTTTAGGGTCAAGTATTGTATAAATTGAAAGCAAAATGCTATTGCTGTTACATCTAGATACCGCATATCTGAGGCGCTCTTAACTCACAAATCTAAACCAAGAACTTTATTCTCAGAAAACATTTGCTAGCCGATGTACCAGGTGGCGCAAGAGTCACTTCACCATATTAAACATTTATTACGCCGCAACTAATGCAGCTATAAAAGTTGGTTACATATAAAATGAAGGAAAATTTTCAAGTTTTATTATTTAAATATGATATCCTTTAAATGTTCTCCATTATTATTAAATTGCAAGTATATTCTACGTACAGTAGTTTCCGTGACTTTTTCAAAATGTTTGAGGTTATGTTGATTCCTTCGATGGTTTTTAACTCATACGGGGTATTAGGCACATTGATTTAAGCCTTTCCTTCAAGGTATCTCCATAGGTAGAAATTTGGAGGGCTTATATCAGGAGACCGTGGGGGCCATAGAACGTCACCAAAACGTGAAATTAAACGACCAATTATACCGTGGGAGCCATAGAACGTCACCAAAACGTGAAATTAAACGACCAATTATACATGTCCAAATCTTTCAATTGTGGCAATTAATATTCATGTATCATTTGTCTGTAGTTGGCTCATTTCACTGTCATGGTTGCACCATCAACATCCTCGAAGAAGAATGGACCAATGAATTTTGCGCTCATTATGCCACGCCGGACGGTAACCTTCTGTGCATGAAGTGGTTGCTTTTTGATTATCCTAGGGTTTTCATCACACCAGAAACGACAATTTAATTTATTAACATGCCCACTGGTATAGAAATGAGCTTCATAAGACATGATTAGGTGCGAGGTAAAAGTCTCATCAATCGTAAGGCGAAGAAATTCACATGCATGATTAGGTTTTTTCTTTGTTGATGGTCTGCAAAACTTCAACTTCAACAATAATTGTTACTTGAATTTTATAAGAGAACAGTTTTAAATATTTTTATAGGATGCGTTGCAATGGTCTTCGTGAAATTCATTGTTGACTGGAACGTTGTCTAGTGGACGTTTTTAAGTCTGCTGCAACACTCAATGGAACACGTTGAATTACGCGTACATTTCGTACCGATCTCGGCCTGCCAGAGGGTTCTTTGTCTGCTGTTGAGCTTAAATCTTTGAATCTTGAAATCAATGCGATATTTGGAGAGCTATTGCTGATTTAATCTTCTTACGAAGTCCCTCTCTGTACTGCAACTAACGATCCATTGTGAGAGAAATAACTTTCCCCTATCTTTGCTTGTTGGTCCTTGCTGTATTTCGGTGAGCATTTTTGGGATATGATAATTGTGTAAATTTTGATTACAAAATATGCTTTTAATCCATATCATTGATACAGGATGAAACTTGAAGATATTCTCTTTCATTCTGTGTGTAATGCATTTTTATAGTTGTATTAGATACCTTGTAATATTCAAAATTCTGGAGTGACTTTTTCCCTGTACATGAAATTGCGCCTGGTTGATGAATATTGATGAAAATAACAGATTTCAACGGATAATTCCAAATTATATAAAATGTGTATTTTCTCCTACACCTTAAAACTTGAAAACTTTCTAACTCTATTTTCCATGACGAGGAAATGACTTCGAAAGAAAGTCAGAGTAGAGATAAAAATTAAATCCCCAACTTGAAATGCAGCAGTTCAGGCGCGCCCACCCTGCTGACAGAAGGAATACGTTCATTTTATTCTACATCCTTTGACACCCTTCATCAACCAACGCGTTTACTTTCTGCCGTAACAGCTTGAAGCTACTACACTGCAAGACAGTATTTTGAGTGCAGTCTTGAGTGTGATTTCAACGCTCATCTTTTTATCATGAGTTAGCATCACTGAGACGAGCATCGAAAGGAAGGTCTACTTTTTTACAGGTCCCATCTCTGAATCCAGGGATGAACTGAGTATTTTTATGGAATGAGGCTTTTTTTGCGTAAACAAATAGAGTTGAAAATAGCTCTCAATCTCTCATGAAGTATTTCTTTGCAATATCTAGGAATGGAAATGCACTTTGTTTTAATTTCGCATTTCTTAATTGTCATATTCTTCAAAGGAATAAATTACATCATTTTTTCGAGTCCTTAATATGAACAAATAAAGAGAAGAGTTATTCTTTATGTCCTCGGGGTCGTTCATGCGACACCGTTTTTTTTTTTCTCTTGACCATTAAATTCTTTGGAAATTGCTTTGAGTTCAACCTCTCAAATAAAATGTCTTGTTCAAGATTAGCTAGTATCATAGCTACAAAGACACTTTATTATTTCTCGCTCAATGTGCCACGAAGACCTCTGTCCTTGTGCAAATTTGATTTCTATAGTTACATCAATCTTGCTTCTCTGGTTACTGCCGTATTGCATGATATTTTGCCGCACATATATAGTCAACTTCGATCCATGTCTAAATATCTCTCCGAGAACGGATCGACAGAGTTGAAGTTTCACGTTATATTAACGTTTAATGCAATTTAGCAAGTGCCATGGAGCCTTTACAATTAGGGTTTGGCTATGTAAAACCTGGTCGGTTCGTGCGTCTGTTGACTTAAAGCAATCGTCTTCATAAGTAGTAGTAACCTAAGTTGGCTAGGTCGACTTCATAAATTTCCGAGTCAAACGGTAAGTTGCGATCGAGCTTTTAGTCAAATTACGCCCCGGGAAACATGATTTGTGATGTTTTGGAGGCATTCATAGTCGCTGCCCGCAGCAGTTACATTCCATATCCATCCGTCTTTTTAGCGATAAAATTAAATTTTTGTGAGAGAACTTCACTACGTGAATATTGCCGTCATATGCGCCGTGGAATATGATGTGTGTTGGTGTACTGGTGTGACGATTGGCGTATCGTACTCTTCCTGCCCTGCTAAGTAACCCTGACTCAGTAACCCTGGTTGTCAGGCTGGCCTTTTTTCTCCCCAAAATTTCAAGTTTAGGTATTTTTGTAATATAAGTCAGAGCACGTTTCCTGCAATGTGTGAAAATAAAGTTCAATATTCGATTCAAATTTAAAGTCATTTGTGGTCAGTAATTTAGAGAATAGCACACATTGAAACTGGATCGAGCTTTCATTTAGCTTTCATGGAGTATTTGGAGTTAGTGACTGCAGATCGGTCAGCAGCATTATAGAAAATCATCTCAGTGACCACCGGTGGGTCACTTCGAAACGTGTTAAAGACCATGAAGATCACTCAGCATCGGTTGTTATGTACTATGTGGTCTTTAATGCTGAAATTTATTGGAGACGCCCAACTTGAGCACTTTGGGTAGAAAAATTGGATCTGACAGCCATAACCCCAGCGTCTCACGCTGTCACTGTCCTCACTCGAGACGGCGCCCAGCTTAAAGCTTTGACTTAAAATGTATTTTCAACCTGTTTCTGCTCTCACTGTTTTGTGCATGTACAAATTTAGCCGAGTTTACATCATGATCTTGTATCCTTGTGATGGTTGCAATGCTCTCCTCCGACACGAAGATTGAATGTTAATATTGGATAGTGCAGAACAGTTTTGAGAGGGCCCAAGAGTGTGCATTGTAAATATTAAATCTGTTTTTTGAATGAATCGCCTGGGGTTTTCGTACGCTTGTTTAATACAAGATGAAAAGAGCACCTTTAAAATATCATTGAAATTGGTTTTATCCGCAAATTGGCCCCGAAGTTGAGAAATCTGAACAGTGCTTAATTTTATTTTTCTCTCCCCTCCGACCTCATAAATAAAAAAGAGTAGATACTCCTAGTCAAGAAAGGCATTAAGAGGGCTAAGTATTTCATAGGGCTAAGTATTTCATAGGGCTAAGTATTTCATAGGGCTAAGTATTTCATAGGGCTAAGTATTTCATAGGGCTAAGTATTTCATAGGGCTAAGTATTTCATAGGGCTAAGTATTTCATAGGGCTAAGTATTTCATAGGGCTAAGTATTTCATAGGGCTAAGTATTTCATAGGGCTAAGTATTTCATAGGGCTAAGTATTTCATAGGGCTAAGTATTTCATAGGGCTAAGTATTTCATAGGGCTAAGTATTTCATGGGGCTAAGTATTTCATAGGGCTAAGTATTTCATAGGGCTAAGTATTTCATAGGGCTAAGTATTTCATAGGGCTAAGTATTTCATAGGGCTAAGTATTTCATAGGGCTAAGTATTTCATAGGGACAAGTATTTCATAGGGCTAAGTATTTCATAGGGCTAAGTATTTCATAGGGCTAAGTATTTCATAGGGCTAAGTATTTCATAGGGCTAAGTATTTCATAGGGCTAAGTATTTCATAGGGCTAAGTATTTCATAGGGCTAAGTATTTCATAGGGCTAAGTATTTCATAGGGCTAAGTATTTCATAGGGCTAAGTATTTCATAGGGCTAAGTATTTCATAGGGCTAAGTATTTCATAGGGCTAAGTATTTCATAGGGCTAAGTATTTCATAGGGCTAAGTATTTCATAGGGCTAAGTATTTCATAGGGCTAAGTATTTCATAGGGCTAAGTATTTCATAGGGCTAAGTATTTCATAGGGCTAAGTATTTCATAGGGCTAAGTATTTCATAGGGCTAAGTATTTCATAGGGCTAAGTATTTCATAGGGCTAAGTATTTCATAGGGCTAAGTATTTCATAGGGACAAGTATTTCATAGGGACAAGTATTTCATAGGGACAAGTATTTCATAGGGACAAGTATTTCATAGGGACAAGTATTTCATAGGGACAAGTATTTCATAGGGACAAGTATTTCATAGGGACAAGTATTTCATAGGGACAAGTATTTCATAGGGACAAGTATTTCATAGGGACAAGTATTTCATAGGGACAAGTATTTCATAGGGACAAGTATTTCATAGGGACAAGTATTTCATAGGGACAAGTATTTCATAGGGACAAGTATTTCATAGGGACAAGTATTTCATAGGGACAAGTATTTCATAGGGACAAGTATTTCATAGGGACAAGTATTTCATAGGGACAAGTATTTCATAGGGACAAGTATTTCATAGGGACAAGTATTTCATAGGGACAAGTATTTCATAGGGACAAGTATTTCATAGGGACAAGTATTTCATAGGGACAAGTATTTCATAGGGACAAGTATTTCATAGGGACAAGTATTTCATAGGGACAAGTATTTCATAGGGACAAGTATTTCATAGGGACAAGTATTTCATAGGGACAAGTATTTCATAGGGACAAGTATTTCATAGGGACAAGTATTTCATAGGGACAAGTATTTCATAGGGACAAGTATTTCATAGGGACAAGTATTTCATAGGGACAAGTATTTCATAGGGACAAGTATTTCATAGGGACAAGTATTTCATAGGGACAAGTATTTCATAGGGACAAGTATTTCATAGGGACAAGTATTTCATAGGGACAAGTATTTCATAGGGACAAGTATTTCATAGGGACAAGTATTTCATAGGGACAAGTATTTCATAGGGACAAGTATTTCATAGGGACAAGTATTTCATAGGGACAAGTATTTCATAGGGACAAGTATTTCATAGGGACAAGTATTTCATAGGGACAAGTATTTCATAGGGACAAGTATTTCATAGGGACAAGTATTTCATAGGGACAAGTATTTCATAGGGACAAGTATTTCATAGGGACAAGTATTTCATAGGGACAAGTATTTCATAGGGACAAGTATTTCATAGGGACAAGTATTTCATAGGGACAAGTATTTCATAGGGACAAGTATTTCATAGGGACAAGTATTTCATAGGGACAAGTATTTCATAGGGACAAGTATTTCATAGGGACAAGTATTTCAAAGGGACAAGTATTTCAAAGGGACAAGTATTTGATAGGGACAAGTATTTGATAGGGACAAGTATTTGATAGGGACAAGTATTTGATAGGGACAAGTATTTCATAGGTAAGCGTATCGTCCCGGTGTGTTTCTGTTCTCATATTCGGTTGATAAATTTGCATAGAACTCAGAAAATTATGATACATGTAGTTTAACGAAATAAATTTATTTTAACGATATATATTTATTTTAACGATATATATTTATTTTAACGATATATATTTATTTTAACGATATATATTTATTTTAACGATATATATTTATTTTAACGATATATATTTATTTTAACGATATATATTATATTTAACGAGTGCTTACCCCATTCATGGCATACATTGACCAGTTACGTAGACTGTCGTAAGGCAATATAACAGCGACTTCCTAATTTACTTATAAAACGAATTTCGGTGGGTTTATAACCGTATGAGGAACAAACTAAGTGTTCCTATGAAACTTTCTTCAAACTTGGAAATCCTAGTCTTGCTTAAGGGATGATTTTGAACGAAGATGCTGGTCAAAACCTATACAGCCCTTTCTTATAAACTGCTTCATTACTTTGGTCATCAATTTTCAGGGGATGTGAATTTATACTTGAACTTTTTTTTTTAATGTAGACACTCGAATACAACATAAAAACCTACTAGAAATTATGGTCTCTAAGGTCACCAGATAAGTGAAAATGGAAACTAACTCAAGTTTTTACATAACATTTCAGATTCTAAATCGATTTCTGTATGCATGCAGCAGACCTACTGCAACAAAAGTTGGGTTCGTAACAATTTTCACGCGACGTATGTATGGTTTTGGTCCGTACAACGTAGAAACGGTATTAAAATCTTCTGTAAAAACACCAAAGAACGTGAGAATTGCACGGATGAGGTTTTCGTTTACTATAGTTTTTCGGACTTGTGAGGATTTTTCGAAAGTGTTTTAACAACCGCCGAGAAATACGTCTTGAACTTGAAATGACTCTAGGTAGCTTTATTTTAAAGTAGTAATAAAGATATAACTTTGACTTTCAAATGCTGCTCTTTCACTTGCCCCCTCAGGGGGATACAATTATTGTATCTATGATAATTGCGCTCCCAGGGGGGACAATGTCAGGGCCCGAGCTGAGATTAGGGTAGGCCCTCTTTTTGTTGAAATAAAGTGTTTTCGTTATGTTAAGGACCACCTTTTTCGGTTCACTGGTGAGGGCCTGAGCTAAAGGTTAGGTAGGCTTCCTTTTTGTTGTAATAAAATAGGTTTTTGTTTTGTTACGGACCATCTTTTTTCGGTTCACTGCTGTCTTGTTTTTCAACACCTACTACTTTCTTCTTCAACTATTTTCTTGTTTCATGAACTTCTTTCCTAGCTTACTGTTTCTGTGCACTTTGTGCATAGATTCCGCGTTCCCTCAACTCCATGCTAAATGGTGCCTTCCTCTTTCCTCTCTTGGAACATCTTTGTCGTGGTAAAGGGAGGCTAAAACTTTCTTATATAATAATAATAATAATAATAATAATAATGGTGCCTTCCTTCTTCCTCTCTTTGGATCGCATTTGTTGCTGGGTGGGGAGGCTGAAACTAACGACTAATCTAATCTAATCTTTCACTTGCCGTGCACGTAAGCCGCATTATCAACGTTGATATTCACAAAATTATTATGAAATTGGCATCAATGAACTCGATTTCCTTGCTTACTAATAAATAGTGAGCTCTTGATTGCCATAATGTTGGGATTCAGAAGGCCCTGTTCAGCTCGATGTATAATTTTTGCGTATGAATTTAAGTGTTTGGAGTGCTATTAATTTTACGTGCGCATAAACGCATTGCCATTTTTGTATATAGTGTCCAGTCTCTTACGGTGCTAAACAATTATCACTTATTAATGCCCGTTAGAACATTCTTTTTTCCCCTACTTTTAGTATTGTATTTTACTGTAATTACGCAGTTGCACTTCCGTGCCAAATGCAACCCGCGTTGAAATTCAGGTTCTTTTTCCTGAAGTTGACCGACGGCAGCGGGGGAAGCTGACAGGTAGGTAGGTCATTAGGGGAGGTGAGACGTGCTGAGAGCTGAGGTCGGTCAGGTGAAATGTGTCGTAGTGTGGCAGTATCGTGCATCCCCCATCCATCATGGTGTTCATAACGACTTCGTCTATCCTCAATTTTAGCTCCGACTGACGTTTGATTCACAGTATGATGGGTGTGAGGATCTGAAATCTGTATTATTAAATAGTTTCATGAATTCCAATGGAATAATTCATCATTGTGTGCTACATGTGCAAGTCATCACCCCTGAGTTCCGTCTGAACGAGATTCGTTGCTTCATAGTTCAGTCTTATTGAGACCGAAGATTTTTGTGGCAGTACAAGCTTAAGACGAAGTCCATTCCAAAAAGAACCTTATTCAGCCGAAGTTGTTGATTGAGCGATTTGTGACGTCGTTATTTTAGCGTAATGTGTCTTTGTGTGTGTGTGGCGTCACGTGTGATCGATGAAGCTAGAGAATGCAGGTATAATAAAGTTTGTCTCGGTCGCTTGTGTTGTGCGGACCCGCCTAACGACCCTCCGTCCTGCTCCTAATACGCGTTTGGCGTGACGGCGGCAGCGGGGCCGCTGTTTCTGGGCTGCTGGCTCCAAACTGAGCATCTCAGCGCACGCCATGCCTGATCTGGTGACGTCTTCGCGCACACGACGAACACGTTCTCCAAAATTTGAAAAATTTTTGAACGCCACGACAAGCGTTGACGAGTGCAAGGTTCTACTTCTTGCTTCGTGTTGCTGAAGGCTGGGGTCTACTGTCGTTTGGTGTTGTTCCCGTGTCGTTTTCTCGGAGTAGGGATTGAAGCGTTGGTTGCCTGTGGCAGACAAGATTCCCTTCGTTGGTTTGAAATAGAAGCATCAAGTCGTACCATAAGTTCTTTCTGTTTTTTTCTAGTATGATAAGTGGAGTAAACATGTATCAAGTAACATTCATTTATTTAACAACATATTCTCCATCATCAGTATCAACTTCTGACCACCTACTAACTAATTTTTTAATGCCTCGTTCATTAAAATATTTGTTTTTTGAATAAAAAATGTCTGCCATTTATTTTGGATGTCGTATATGTCTTTCAAAGTTTTTCCCCTTAAATAATTGTCAAAACTCCTAAAAAAAATCGAAGTCTGAAGGAGCAATATATAGAGAATAGGGCTGATGCATCAATGTTTCCCCATTTCAGCGTTTCAAGTGTGTCCCAAGTCATTTGTGCTGTATGCGGACGCGCATTGTGGTGCTGAAGGATGACGTCTTTTCGATTGACGTGGGCGCATCTTTTTTTAAAGCTTTATTTAGTTTTAAAACTGTTGACAGTACAGTTCTGCAGTGATTGTTTGGTTGTTTTTTAGAAGCTAGTAGTGAATAATTCCTCTCATATCCCACCAAACACACGACAAAATTTTTTTCGGATGGCGTCTTGGTTTTGATTATGATTGCAATTTTGCATGTCAATCTAGCCATTGATTTGATATTTAATATTGCTGTACATAATTCACTTTTCATATTCGGTAACAACTTTATCCAGGAAAGGCTTACAGTTGGAGGAATGCAAAGATGCACAGACATTCATGCACAGCTGACGATTAACAGCGGAGAGGTCATAAGGAACCACTTCCCAAGTTTGGGTTACTTTCCCAGCTTCTTTAATGACGTTGAATTGTCATTGCACTCACATGAAGTTTACAGCTCAATTGCCTTAAAGATACTGCAGGATTAGCTTCAAGGGCTGCTCCCAATAAAGCTGCATCCAACTCAACTGGACGACCTTCTCGAGGGCTAAATTCAAGGCCACATTTCGAAACTTTTCGAACCATCTTCTGCAGGTCCGTTCAGTAACTGCTTCTGGACCATACATTTCTTGAATATTTTTGACAGCTGTTTACGCATTACATGCTTTGTGAAAATGAAATAGCACTATATATCTTACGTGTTCTGTTGACGGCTTCACGTTAATTGAATGGTTCAAGATAAAAATGTCTAAATATCTTAATGAATTTCACTACAACGTGTATCAATGACCGCAATAGAGTGATTGCCTTGCAGAATCCATCACAACTTTATAACTTCCTCTGTAAAACAATTTCAAACTTGTTACAGCATGAAAACGGACAGGACTTATGATGCGACCTGATAATAGGTTTTCAATACGAACGCGATCAATAGACTTCTGTATTTTTTCTTGTAACATTTCAAAATGTAAGAATGAATCTCATACATTAGGTGACTGTACTTAATGTACATAAAAACGTAATTTTTGTTTCTGTTCAAAAATACCAGAACGATTGGCTATTGATCAACAGAATTCATTTCTGGATGGAAAAAGAATGATGAATATTTTAGGTATTGCATGATAAGTAAAGCAATCTCTGAGATGCTATAGAAAAGATATTAATCTTTATAAAATAGGGTAAAATGACAGGGTTGAAGAGCTGTCTGTTGAGTTCTGATTATCGCGTTCAATGCAAACCTACATTGCAGTATACTCTGAGTTAAAAGTCGCTTTAGGTGCACAGGTGGCTATTTTTATTCAATTATTCAGCAGTTTGACCAAAACGGTTTTTAGTCTCGTTTATTTCATCCCATTTCATGAAATTTCCATAACATGATTAATTTTATATCCTAACTTCCAGTTCCAAATTGTTACTATGTAGACACCATATAATATGTATATATTCGGTTTGAAGGTTGGTTTTGCTGTTTAAATTGAATTTATTCTTAACCAGCTCGGGTATCATTCTATATGTGAATGAAGAGGATTAGACTAGTGGGCATTTTCTTCAAAATTTGGATTCCCTAATTCTGAGTTCTTCATGTAATAAAATTATCCAAAGTATTGTACACGCTATAAGCACGGTCGCTGATTTGTCGACGCTTTTGTAGTAAACACCAAGAGAAAAGTGTGGACATGCAACGAATTGAAACCATGGAAATTCGCAATATTATTTCGTACAATAAAATTGTTTCGGTGGTTAAATCAATCAAACTTGATAAGAAAACGATAATTTCAAGAAATAAATAAATCTTCGAGCACATACTAGAAATGTTTGCATACACAAAACGGAACATTTGAGTGATTCACCAAAGTGAGCTGCCTCTGCGTTTTTAAGTTATCTGTGTGAGCTGTACCTACAGCGAGGAGGGAAGTCAATACTGGATTGCTCCATACTTAAATGAGATCAGGCGCTGGTGCTGCTGTAGGTCTGCAGGCAGGACACCTCGGCGCTGTACCTACAGCTGTACCTACAGCGAGGAGGGAAGTCCATACTGGATTGTTCTATACTTAGATGAACTAAGGCGCTGGTGCTGGTGTAGGTCTGCAGGCAGGACACCTCGGCGCATCTTCTTGCTGCCATGGCATGGCTGATGTAGAGCTGAATGCATTCACTACCCCACCCGTACACCGCTGAGTTATTGGTTTTTAAAGCTAAGGTTTAGTCTTAAAATTAGATGCTGAACATTGCATTTACGAAGCGGAAAATAATTCAATGTCAGTATCAAAGAAATGTTTTTCTTTTTACCACTCATTGAAGTGAAATGTAGTTCATGAAATCAATGCTTGTAGAGGGCCGTGATGAAAATGTTGAGAATGAGGGTCCCCTCAGGGGGATACAGGTATTGTATCTATGGGAATTAGCGCTCTCAGGGGGACTATGTGAGGGCCTGAGCTAAAAGTTAGGTAGGCTTCCTTTTGTTGAAATAGAATAGGTTTTTGTTTTGTTACGGACCATCTTTTTTCGGTTCACTGCTGTCCTGTTTTTCAGCACCTACTACTTTCTTCTTCAACTTTTTTCTTGTTTCATGAACTTCTTTCCTAGCATACTGTTTCTGTGCACCTTGTGCATAGATTCCACGTTCCCTCAACTCCATACTAAATGGTGCCTTCCTCTTTCCTCTCTTGGAACATCTTTGTCGTGGTTAAGGGAGGCTAAAAACTTTCTTATATAATAATAATAATAATAATAATAATAATAATAATAATAATAATAATAATAATGAGAATGAGGTTAACGTAATAAGTTTGATCAAGGAAATCTCGAATTTCTCTGTACGTAATAACGAAAAACTTTAATTATCTGGAACATGAAAACGAAGTTGAATTTTCACTGTAATTTTATTGATGTTCGGTGGTGAATTTCATCTTCTGTTGTTACTGAAAGCAGAGCATAAACGCTGACAATCATACAACCAAGTCAAAACAAACAAAGCTGTCAGTTTCATACCAGTAAACCACAAAATAAAACTGTCAAAACTTTATTTTGAATAGATCGATAGGTGTTACAATGATCTGACTTCCCGTGGCTTACAAGATTGCGGATCTGCCTTCCTATGATTATTTTTTATCAATCTGTTCAAAGAATTGAGCACAATACACAGAAAGCCTCACAAAATGCGCTGACGCCATCATCTGAGATGCAATTTTTTCAATTGACTGAACCCTGCCAGGCGCAGTGATCGAAAGCTTCATCAACGGTATCATTCCTCGTATTTGAGACGAGAGTTGCATTGAAGAAAGTTATTTAATGCTTGTAGTTATTTCAAAAAGTGTTCACTTTGCGGTAGCAGTCCCCTCAGGGAATCTAATTATTGTATCTATGGGAATTAGCGCTCCCAGGGGGACTATGTGAGGTCCTGAGCTAAAGGTTAGGTAGGCCTTCTTTTTGTTGAAATAGAATAGGTTTTTGTTTTGTTACGGACCATCTTATTTCGGTTTACTGCAGTTCGTTTTTTTTAGCGCATACTACTTTTTCGTTCAACTTTTTCTTCTTTTATGAACTTCTTTCTTAGCTTACCGTTTCAATGCACCTTGTGCATAGATTCTGCGTTCCCTTAACTCCATACTAAATAGTGCCTTCATCCTTCCTCTCTTTGGACGTCTTTGTCGTGGTAAAGGGAAGCTAAAACTTTCTTATAGTCAGTAAATCAATTTGCGGTAGTAGTAATTTCAAATAGAGTTCGGTTTGCTCTGATTTGCTTGAAGGTTTTCAGTAAAAGCGCTCATAACGAGGTACGTTTTTCAAGACCATATTTTATATTACGGTGTGGAATATTCAAGGTTCCCATGTTGACATATTCAAAAAGTTCACGACAATATGAGCATGCACTGCGCTTGTGGGAACTCGGCAGCAATTATACAACTTTGGTTTAAATAGATATTTTAATAATTTAACTTTATTTTTTCGCAATCTTATTTTATAGTTGAAGGTCTTGCCTCAGTGAATTCCTCGTGCGGAAGTATTGGTGAATCAAGGGCAGATTACTTCCAACCTGATAGAGAGGCATTCAGCGGAACTGCGCTCGTTCCTGGAATTTCTGTGGATTTCTGCATGCAAACAAGAGCTGCTGAGTTATGGAGCCGCCAACCGAGGTCAGGTGAAAACATGGCTCTGAATCCAGCAAGATTTGTGAGTATGTCTAATTCATGTGTAGCCCTGCAGCTTCTGCTCGCCCGCCGGCTTATGGCAAACTTGACGCTTGTGATGGATGGCCGTCACGGATTTCGAACTTCATTGATTTCAATCTTTGCTTAAGTTCGTGTATACACCGTCGACTTGAGTCAAATTTACCTAATTTTATTTGGTGATCCATGACCAGCTGTTAGGAATTGCATTCTTAAACCGAGAATAAAATATGGGTACGTTAATGATCGATCTAGCATTGGAAATGTCAGTGTTTTCAATTTTAGATTAACTCGAAGTAGCCGTGGACAATGCACCTGATACACTTGAGAAATTCAACTACATTATTTTCTCTGGGCAAATTAATGGAGAACTTACGGTTTGTGGTCACACTAAACTGTTATCTAGAGTCCTATTTGTTTTACAAGGTACTTCTCTTTCCTTTTCTTTAAAGCTCAGCATCCCAGATTGTATTGCTCGCTTATATGTAGACTACATTTATGAAACGTGACATATCAGAGTGTCTGAAGCCAACGGCTTCGTCAAACACAAGATCTTCTATTTGAATTTGAATTTCGCTATTTTATTTGAAACAACTACATAGTTTTTAATATATCAGATGTTGTTTTCCAATTTTTTCGGGTTATATTTAGAAATATGAATTAATGTTTTTCAATTAATTTGTCTGAAATATTGCTCGGAATCTGACAGCTCTCGCATCAGTGCGGATTACTCCACTCACTTAACTGTGAACATGAGCTGTACGGTATTGCAGGCACCGAATCTTGTTCATAAATTTCTTCGATATTCCATAGGTTTTCAAGCAACGCAACGCCCACTGAACCCTTCATAAGGTTTGTACTAGGCGCATCACGTAAGTTGAGCGACAAGTTCATACAGAGCAGGGCTCCTGATACCAGTTACGAAGTATTTAGAAAAAGACGAGAGTGATGTTCACTTGAACACATTCTTTACTATATGCATTTTTAGAGTAAGTTTGGATGAAAATGATGCAGTGAAACGGTAATTTTCAACGATCTCCTGTCTGATAATAAGTTTTGATTTTTTTCATAAACTTAACACGAGTGAGCTAATGGCTTTGTAGTTACCTCTCACCACATGGAGTCCCGTACTTAGATTAGTTTATCAAGGGGGAGGATAATTTCGTGTCTGTAACGATTTCGGCGGTCGGAAGGGGTTACCGTGAAATTAATTTACAGCAAATTGTACCCCGTTGGGTACGAGAATCTGTCGTAGTCTATGTGTAGCTTTATGATGATAAAGGCTTTATTTCCACGACGAATTTTCTTTCCTGTTTATTTTTGACCTTTGCAATATGATCCTCGTGCGCTACAGTGTTGGTCTCGGTTTGAGTGCGTTCATACTCGTATTATAATGAAAGTCAAGGATGTAGGAGATTTTGTCCGGCTGTTGGGTGTCCTCTCGAATCTGCATCTTCACCTCCATTTGAACGATTCGACTATGTCATCCCGTTCAGTACGCAATTCAGTCGTGGATTGTATGACGTGTGAGAGTTGATTGACGAATAAGACATTAACAATGTTCAGCTCGATTAATCTATTTATCCCGAATTTCTCCGCCAAGCCTTTCTCAACTCCTGGCTGTTCATCGCTTTTCGTCAATTGGATTCAATTTTAGCACTGCGTGGTTCTTATATTAAAAACAAAAATAAACAAACATCGGCATCTTTGGGATGCTTTATTTCCAATCAAGCCTGATACATATGATCTTAAGCATTGGTTTTTCAAATGTCTTATAACTAACCCTATATATAGGACACCATGACGGTTCCCCCGTAAAGCCGGTACCCATTTCCGACACCTGGGTTGAGTGGGGTATTGTGCTTGAGCTTTCCCTTATACCCAACGGGGACAATCTCCGCGCCAGCGTCGGGATACGAACCCTCGTCTCCAACATACAAGGCTGATTCCTTAACCACTGTGCCACGGAGAGCACACAACAGTTCATAAATTCTGAACATAATGTACTTGCGTAATAGTTCTCATTTTTATGCGTAATGTACTCTATAATTTGACCATTTCGTTCCGTTTAATGTAAACGAAATGTAATTCTCATTTTGAAAACGAGGCCATTCCCATCATAATTTTACCAGGCTCTATAAACCATATCGATTATGACCTTGTGCGGTAATCGATCGCTGCTGTGTAATACTACGCCAGCTCATACCAGTAAATCAATTTTCTTGAGCGTTATCGATTATGACCTCGCTCTGTGTAGAACTCTATCCTCACTGCTGCATAACTGTAGATCTCCTGCCGCAAACCCTGCATGCGGTACAATTTATCACAACCTAACGAGCGGAATTGGTGCTCGCGATCATTCGGCATTGCTTTAGATGACAGTTTTCCAGAGTGAGATAAAATTATTATGTCTACAAGAATTAGCGCTTCGAGGAGAAAGATAGTCATATTCCGAGCTGAAAGTTTGGTAGGTCTTTCGTTGAGATGGAATAGGTTTTTGTTTTGCTGAGAACCAATTTTTTTAGCTCACAGCTGTCCTGGTTTTCAGCACCTACTACTTTCTTTTTCAACTTTCACCTTGTTTCGTGTCATTATTTCAATCTTCTTACTGTTTTTGTGCGCAGGGTGAGGGAACACCTTGTGCATAAATTCCTTGTTCCTCTATTTTATATTAAATCGTTACGATTAACGACCCACCGGTGAGTCGTGCTTAAGTTTTTCCTGCTGCAAAACGACCCTTCGGTATATCGTCTGGAAAAACTTTTAATAATCTTTAAAAATTAATGGTGTTCAATGGACCCAGTCAATGTTTGGTATTCATCAAATTTCTAACAACTTTTGAATTTAAATTCAAGTCGAATGCTGTACTTCAGTTTAACCCATCACAGCCAATGTGTCAACAGGTTGGCTCTGAAGTGGTACGTATGTGTACCACTTGGTAAATTGCTCATTTACATACCGGAATTTGCAAATAACATTTCAACTATTTTGCCACCTTTTCCAAAATAAATTTTAGAGGAAAAGCTTACACATTATGGTTCAAGTGTATTCATTGCACTTTTGAAAAAGGTTAAAAATGTATTAGGGCAGAAAAGCCGTTTTTTTTAAAACGACTTCTTCTAGCCCAACCAAACTGACCGTAAGCAACCGCACAATCGGAGTCAACGTGTTGAAGGATACATTCGTTGTGATTAGGGTGGATCTAACTTTTAATCTAACCTGTATGAGTATCATTTTTCTTGGCATGAGTTCAGGTTTCTCTAGTGCTGGGAATTACGGTGAAGAGATGAACAGTGTCTTACAATATCTTTTTTTCTGTATTTGCGGAGCCTCTTGAGTATAGTTAAAAAAAAGAGCATACCTAAGGACGATGGCCATCTCCGTACATGCGCAGGACCGCCAGCGACCTCAAGAATGGAGTCAACGCATACGATGCCCGCTTTTCATCAAGAGCATAAATCTCTAGATGTTCACATCAAGAACTAAGTCAGATGCCGTGAGGCATATCGCGTCCATAGCTGTAGCTTGATTGATGTAGTTGAAAATTAATTTTGCCCGAGTGTGCGGTTAGGTACAATTTTACAGTCACTTCGCTGATCAATTTTGGTAGACCACGTCTCGAGTTCGGATCACGGCACAATGTAGTCAGAACATAGCTGCAACGTTCATTCATTATGCATGTAAAACCAAAATGAGAGCACCGTAAACTGTGAACATGAATTTCTGCTCAGGCGATTTTTGCACGGTTGAACAGAATTTCTATATGTATACACGACACGCTATAGCTTGACATACACGAACACCCGAAACTTGCATACCAAGCCTAGCTCACATGCCGTGTTGATAGGGTCCGCTCGACTAGACCCTAAGTCAAAACTAAGCACAACACAAATGGTTGCCATGTTAATGTAGTTGAGCTGTGGGCTGTTTTTTTTCGCTTTTTTCCTATCCTTTTTTGTTTTGTGGGGGTGACTGATCGAGACATTTAATTTCTTGAACGTACGCTTGCGGTAGTTTGTACGTAAATTTTCGCATGTATGGAATGTTGTATGCCGCTCCCGAAACACGTAAGGGGTAATGAGAGTGATGAGACGCTATATGTAACCTTCTGCTCTACGATGCATGTATATTACCCAAATATTACTCTGAAACCAATGTTGCACAAGCAAATTAGCGCCGTAGTAAACCGTTCCACTAGAGATACGTTGCTCAGTGGAGGGTTTATTTGCACTTTGCATTTCATTAATCCTACAACACGCATATGAGAGTAATTTGATGGGTCTAAGAGCTGTAGCTTCTCATACCCTACTTGTTTTTCTTACAATTTCAGCTCTTGTAATGTTTAGCATGAAGAGTCTTTAAACCATGTTCTTTAGTATCGCGTGTCCTCCCCTATGAGTCACCGAAAACGGTATTTAGAATAGAACTAAAGGCGCAATATTCTGTGTGAGTCAAGTTCAGCGGTGTGTGTTATTCGGGCAAAGCTGCTCCCTTGACGCTATCGCAGGGACGGTCGGCAGGCCATGATCCCACCGCAGTTGCCGGCCGCAAATCTACCCTAAGACCGGAGATTTGAACTGGGATCCTTGTCATGCTCCCACGAGACGGAGCAGCCGCCATTGACGGGTCGTGCTGTGGCGGTCCTTGTTGCTGCGAGTGGCTTGTCGCTCTGCTGGTGACCTTCATGCATCCAAATTATTTGCCAGGCTTATAGCTTTTTGTGTGTTAGTATGGTATGTTTTTGAGAAAATTAAAAAAATTGTTGAAAGCGTAAGATGTTCTGGATCAACACCTGAATTTTTCGTGGGAATGATTGTTCTCAAAAACGATGGAGTGACTGCGTAGTGAGATAAATCACAAACAGGAGTTATTCAGTCGTTGTTCATACGGCGGTCTTCTACAAGAAGCCGAAAACTATTTGCGTATCTTTATTGCAATAATGTAGCAAACCAAAAAGATACTATCTTTTTTAAAGACTTTTCTAGCGAAAAACTATTTGCACAGCTCGATTTAAATAATGAAGAGAATTATAAAGCTCCTTTCTTTTTTGAAGTTGTTTCAGGCACAGCTGTTAGGTATGTATGACTGATACATTGGACGCTGCTGGGAGAGAGAGCAACGTAAATTTCTGCAAGTAATCATTTTTGTCTAATGATATGTTGGTCTTGAATGAGCGTGATTTCGGACTGATGCCTTTTTAGACTACTGATGGGATTAAGCGACAGGCTCATTGGCATTCTTGGCCAAATTTTTGAAGGGTTTGATTTTCTGAACTCTGGGATACAGGCTTACAATCTATCGTGCGACACAAATATTAACAAAAAAGTCTTGTCTCAAATATTTTCAAGAGTTTGAGAGCTGCCTCATGTTGTTCGTGTTGTGCGCGTAACATTCAGAAGTCATCATTTTGAATTTTCTTAGCCTCTCAGTGGCATTTATCTATTGTCTCAATGGAAATTAGTGCTCTCGAAGAGAAGATGTGCAGTCCTGAGCAAAAGGTTACGTAGGCTTTTCTTTTTCTGAATAACATCTTTTTTATATTGTGATGGACCAACTTTTTTCGGTTTACTGCTGTCTGATTTTTTAGCACCTACTACTTTCTTCAATTTTTGTCTTGTTCCATAAACTTCCTTCTCAACTGGCTGTTCCTATGCGCAGTCGATCTTGTGTTGGAGCACACTTTGTGCATATATTCCTCATCCACTTGACTTTATTCATAATGGTGCCACCCTCTTTTTGGAACACTTTTGTTGTAGTTAGGGAGGCTGAAAAAACTTTTCTAATTTAACTCATTGACCGCGACGTGAGCCTGCATGCATGCAGAGGGAATTTTCATAACGGTGCTGACCGACTTGTAATCACAAACTCAATTTTCATAAATACTTAATCAAAGCTAAATGAAGGCACGATCCAGTTAATGCTTGCTATTTTTAAAATTGCTTGCTACAAATGACTATAAATTTGAGTTGAATCTTGAACTTTGGTTTATCCCACTGCATGTAACGTGTTAATCTAAGTCAATCAGCTGGTTAATTTCTTGTTTGCAGTCATAGAAATTGTGTAGCAATTTTTTCTTATCTTCCAATTCCTTGTCCTCATTCGTGTTACAATGTTCATGCTTGAAATACTGTCGAAAACAGATTTGTGCAGTGTACGCTTGCCAAACGTGTAACGTCTTCATCTGTCATTTTTTTCAAATAGTTGCCAGTTTTTCATTGATGTTTTTTAATACAGAGCTTTTTATTCACAGGGGAATTTCAAGGTTATTTGGCCCTGCACCATAAGAAGTGCTGCTGCTTTCCAAGCGTAGGATTAACCATCCGTTCTTGGTGTAGGTAAACAGGCTCGTATATCACAGAAGTAATTTATTGGGATCGTCTTACCGCAGTGCGCGTGTTGTGCGCGTAATGCTATTGCGTCCTACTCTCGTGCATCTCATTAGACTGCATTCGAGTTTGTGCTCTGCCTCATTTGTTTCACTCTAACATTGCGGCGCTCATTACAGTGTCTGCTGAAACACTTAACGCTCCCCATAAAGCCAAACTCAATTGGATGTCGAGCTCGTGTAATTCCGAAAAAAACACAAAATATCCGAAGGGCGGGGAGGTTCGTTGGGGATTTTTAGGCCAGTGTAAGTTTGTCCTCGCTTTTCTGCCTGCATTCGCTGTAGCAAGGAGGGAAAAATGTTGCTCTTGCTTTGGTACGTTAGGACACGGCAGCCTTGGATAGTTGCGCTGAATTGATGAGATTGCCAGTGTCTCTCGGCCGGATTTTATTTTTTCGTGTACATATCTGCAGTATTTTGCGTCTCCGGATTTCTTTGCGCGTGTTGCTTCTTTGATTGATAAGGTGTTGGTTTGTTATCTTGCAGCTCCTGGTCTGCCTGCATGAAGTTAGGAAAATTCAGAAAGTTCGGCATCCAGGAATATTTCCTCGTCGAGCATGCAGAAATAGTTCGCAAAGCTTTCGATACATGACCACAAAATTGTAGTGATGCTGACTTTGAAATTTCTAAAAAAGATTTTTTCTTAATATTAGTATATGTTCTGATGCATCTGGCCTTGCATTACAGTAGCGTTGCAGTTGAACTTGAAACGTTTTTAATGGTCCAGGGAGCTTTAGAAGTTGTCAGAACGAAAAACTGTCTCTTTTCGTTTTGTTGGGAATATTTAATAAATCAGCTATTCCTCGAGGTGACCAGATACAGTAGAGACGCATTACTTGTTAATGTTTGCTTCATGCATTCACTTATAGCGAATAACATCTGTAGTTAGTAATTGTGATGATTTAGAATTGAAATCAACGATAGGCACACGTGGCGTTGTCAAAAAACATCCGATTTATTTCTGATGGTATAAATTAATTCGACTTCCAATGCAAAAAAAAACAATGCTTCCCATGCGATACGCTGTTGTGACGATATCTTCTGTGCTGGAACTCGGCAGCCCTCGTCCGGTGCTCAGCGTGCGCCTGATCAGACAGAGACCAAAGGAAGCGAGTGCGGCTGTCCTCACCGCACGTTTGCACTGTACATTTTCTTGCTACCTTTTAGCTCTGATGAGATACTTAGACACTCTTCTTGACTTCTTGAGAGTTTCCTCGTGTACAACCGTCATGTTGAAGTGAGCGTGCATTTGTTTAACATGTTGTGTTTCTGCTGTAATTTATGATTGACTACCCTACAGTCACGTACTTGCCGAAATAATGTTGACTTTTTACATACGTTGATTAGTCTCATATTACGCATTGCGAGTCCATTCTTCGTCAGTATGAAGCTATAATGCTTAACGTAAATTTTCGTGTACGTCTTATTTGTTCCCACCGCCACTGACTGTGTCCATTGTTACTCACTTTTTTTGTTTACACCGTTTTTTCCAAATGTATTGGAAATCTTCCCAATGATTTAATTTCGTACTTTGAAATTTGAACTTTTTTCGTTGTCTCTCGCATGAAGAACTGTAATTAGTACTAGTGCTGATGGAAGATTCAAATCGATAAAAAACGCGTTCGCGAAGCGTAGTTAGGGAATACATCCGATTCACGCACGTCGCTGATTGCCCAATTCTGAAGCATTACGTAAATGAACTAGCATCACAGGATGCGTGTCTTGTGCACGGTGTCCGCGTGTTGACGCGCTCCTGCACGTGCGTTGCCATGACGATGTTCGTGACTAAGCGAACATAATTGCGGGTTTTCTCCTGACGCGAGCAGAAATGTCTGAGCGTTACGCAGCCGTGCACGCAGACCAGCACGCGAGTCCCATCTCTCTCCGTCGGACCGCTGCCGCCACCAGCCTCATGTTATATTAGCTTCAGCTTCATTGATTGCCCCGATTATTGGTCACAAGTGCTATTAAAATGGCTTTTCGGCTCTTAATTCAAATAGGAATTAAAATGCGAGCTCATACCCTTAGTAATTGGCAAATGTGAGGTCCCGAGCTAAGAGTTAGGTGGGCCTTCTTTTTGTTGAAATAGTATGTTTTATTTGTTAAAGACCATTTTTCTTCGGTTAACTGCTTTCTTGTTTTTCAGCACTTCTGACTTTCTTTTTCAACTTTTATCTTATTCCAAACCTTCCTTCTCAACTTACGGTTTCCGTGCGCTCGGGATCCAATGCAAACACATACCTTGTGCATCAATTCTGCATTTTCTTAACTCTGTACTAAATAGTGCCTTCATCCTTCCTCTCTTTGAATATCTTTGTTGTGGTAAGGGAGGCTGAAACTAATATAATCAAGCCCAAAAGTTCGGGGAGACATAGGATTGGCAATAGGTTTATGTTTTTCAAGTTCGTGTATCCTATGCTATAAGGACCGACACCGTTGTCACCTCAGCTAAGGATAGGCCTACGGGACTTTCATCTTTCGAGCGCACTTTGCTTCCTGTACTTTTCATACCATCTCCGTTATCTGTTCATTATCTGTTACTCTTAACTTACTGTTTCTATGAGAAAGGTATCCTGTGTAGGGACACGTTTTGTGCATATGATACCCGTTTTATTAGGATTGCTTCTGTTGTGGTTGGGATTCTTATACCAATATAATGATAATAATAGTTTCAGTTCATCGTGGAGAAGGGTTTCTCTGATAACCTCTACCACTGCCTTCTCCGTTTTCTTCGATCACCGTAGGAGCTGCCTGCTCATGCTGCTTGGTAGTCCTGCATTTTCTTAAAATGAAATTGCTGTGTATCTTGACGGCATCGCATCCCTCACGGCATTAACATGATTGATAAGTTGAGGCTCGATTTTGAGACAAAAATCTGCTTTTGGAACTTGAACACACAACAGTTATGCAGTCTTCATTCTGAGTATGTTGTCATCCCGTAAAGTTGACGGTCTAGACAAAAAATAAAAAAAATACAGCGCAACAACGCGCAAGAAAACTACCAAATTTGCGCCTGTGCATTGCTGCGCTGTATTTCGTGTTGAGACCATCACACCCTCTTGAGGTGAAGACCACGAAACTGTTTTGCTCGTGTTTGAGTTTCCTAAACTCAAGGCTGGTTTCCTTGTGGATGCTTCACCTTGCATTTTCTAGATTGCTTTCTCTCAAAAGGCGCGAAAGGCCCTGGGCGGGATGCTGAAGTCATTTTGTTTTGATCGAACGTCTTTGGTATTGCAGTTTTCTTTTTATGCTGGTATATCCACGGAGAAAACATAAGGTTTCCACTCCTCTAGCATATTTGGTCAGGCCTTATTTAGTTCACCTCTAATTTATTTGAACAGTCCGTGTTGAGTTTCTACTCAGTGTATTATTTGTGCAGCCCAAAATGAATTTCCAGTGCTGACAATATTCTCGTGGATGATTTTCAATAACTTAATTTCTGTCATCAGTTCAATATTCATATAGACCATGTAAGTATTAAATTTTGTACAGCAAAAATCAGAGATAAAATATTTTCAGCTCCTTCTCAGGCACTCTCTTTTAGTTCGAAATTGCTGTCAATTTTGCTCTGAAATAGAAAAGAAAACTGCCGTTTTGATGTCGAAGGGACTAGAAGTTGTTGAATAATTTCATCCGTCATATAAGAGGAGATTTGAACTTGACTAATCAGCTCTAGGTGAGAGTGAGTCGGATGGATGAATGGATATCAGTGCCACAACGTAACATTCTCAGAGAATCGTAAGACTGATGTTCTGTTTTAATGTCAACGTATGTCCCCTCAGGAGGATACAACTATTGTATCTATGGGAATTAGCGCTCCCAGGGAAAAAATGTGAGGGCCCGAGCTGAATGTTAGGTAGGCCTTCTTTTTGTTGAAGTAAAATGTTCTTTGTTATGTTAAGGACCACCTTTTTCGGTTCACTAGTGTCCTTTTTTTCAGGAACTCTGACTTCCTTCTTCAACTTTTATCTTATTCCATGAACTTCTTTCTCAACTTTACTGTTTCTATGCCCCATCTGCATAGATTCCTCATTCTCTTATCTCCATACTAAATGGTGCCTTGCTCCTTCCTCTCTTCGATACGCTCTTTTTTGTAGCGGTTAGGGAGGCTTAAACTAACTTATAATCTAATCTAATCTGTCAACGTATTTAAAATACTCCATAAACTGACATATATTTACGTCTGATGCGTTTCACGAGACAGGAAGTGTGCGGCTGTTGCCAATGTCATTTTCATTTCAGGAGCTAGGAAAGTATTGACCAGACACGAAGCAACGAACGTATAAGATATTTTGCTCATAAGTTCCGAATGTAAGTACAGTGTTAGCTTTCTAAACTGACTTTTTCAAAAGATGCGCTCTGTCGTGCAAATTTTTCACCCTCAGACCGGTAGGGATAAATGCGGTGTCGGATGTGTACCCGCGGTAACATTTGCGGTTCCTGTGAGGTGAACAAGTATACGGAAAGAAACGCAGTATTTTTGGTTTTTGGGATTTGTTCATCACTTAAAACTAGAAAGCTACGCTAAGTGTGCCATTTTAAAATGAGCAAACCTAGCTGATGAGCAAAAATGGAATATTTGTAGCGTGTGAAGAATTTTTAACAATTTAATAGAACTGACAAAAAAGTACACTCCAGTATTCATCACTACAAAACACTGTTCAAAATGAAGAAGCTGCACTTTCATTTGAAATTAAAGCTCTTTTAGTTTGTACTGAATTTCTAAGTTTTTGCTTAATCCTGGCAAGAATTAACAGATATCTTAGCCAATTCTCCTTATGACGGTCAGCTAAGTCGGTCGCCTTGCTTCCCTCAGGGGGATAAAACTATTGTATCATTGGAAATTAGCATTCCTAGGAGGAAAATTTGAGGTCCCTTGTTGAGAGTTAGGTATACATTCTTCCTGCTAAAATAGAAAAGTATTTTGTTGAGGGCCATCTTTTTTTCGGTTCACTGCTGTCCTTGTTTTGAGCACATGTTACTTTCTTCTTCAACTTTTATGTTTTCAGAACCTTCTTTCTCAACTTTCTCAGTGCTCAACTGTTTCGCTACTGTTTTTTCTTATTGCTACTCACAATGATAACACAGTTTTTTCCCTTAGAGCACACTGATTTTATCGTCTGTAATTTGTTGATCCACTCCAAATTTGCATTTTTTCTACAATTTCTTTCGAACTGACTTCTCAGGTCCTGCGTGTTTTGAACACGCAATCAGACTAAAATTCTTATCCATGTGTTCTTTTAAAATAACGCCAGCAGCTTCGGGTGCACAATTACGGGAGATGGTCGCACAAAACAATGCAGTTTACCTGCAATGAAAAATTGTAATGGTTTGCTCACCGGTTAGTAACTGATGTGATTTTCGGCTTCAAGTGAGCGTTGACCGAACGTCGGACAGTAAGCGGAGATTTGCCCGTCCGCATACCTGCATCGTTGTGCCCGGGTATCCTGCCAGCGCTGGGGTTGTGTCCGCTGCCGCGCTGGGGTTGTGTCCGCTGCCGCGCTGGGGTTGTGTCTGCTGCCGCGCTGGGGTTGTGTCCGCTGCAGCGCTGGGGTTGTGTCCGCTGCAGCGCTGGGGTCGTGTCCGCTGCAGCGCTGGAGTCGTGTCCGCTGCAGCGCTGGGGTTGTGTCCGCTGCAGCGCTGGGGTTGTGTCCGCTGCAGCGGTGGAGGTGTGTCCGCTGCAGCGCTGGGGTTGTGCCCGCTGCAGCGCTGGGGTTGTGCCCGCTGCAGCGCTGGGGTTGTGCCCGCTGCAGCGCTGGGGTTGTGCCCGCTGCAGCGCTGGGGTTGTGCCCGCTGCAGCGCTGGGGTTGAGCCCGCTGCAGCGCTGGGGTTGTGGCCGCTGCAGCGCTGGGGTTGTGTCCGTTGCAGCGCTGGAGTTGTGTCCGCTGCAGCGCTGGGGTTGTGTCCGCTGCAGCGCTGGGGTTGTGTCCGCTGCAGCGCTGGGGTTGTGTCCGCTGCAGCGCTGGGGTTGTGTCCGCTGCAGCGCTGGGGTTGTGTCCGCTGCAGCGCTGGGGTTGTGTCCGCTGCAGCGCTGGGGTTGTGTCCGCTGCAGCGCTGGGGTTGTGTCCGCTGCAGCGCTGGGGTTGTGTCCGCTGCAGCGCTGGGGTTGTGTCCGCTGCAGCGCTGGGGTTGCGTGACCGGCTGCCACTCAGCGCTGCGCTCCTGCATTGCCGTGTTTGTTTTGCAGCTCTGCTTTCCCTCGCGATGTAATCACATTTGTATAATCGTTCACTACCTCAAATTATCGTGTTTATCGTTGTTACTGACCTCGCCTGTCCCAAGCCGCTGCTGCTTTTGTAGTAATGAGTCGCAGGTATGATGTTCTTATCTCGCTGGTCTACAGGGAAGTGTAAATTATTTTCCTCAACGTCTGATGGTTTCGTACTAGTCGTTGGTTAATTTCGTGAGGTTATATGAAAGCAAATATGTTCGAGGATTGAAATAAACTGATTTTATTTGCAACTTTGAGGGTAGTTAGCTTTACCGGTAGTTAGCTTTAACAATGTTGATGGTATTAACGCTGCGTTATGTCTCTACTCTTAAGAGGAAGCAGAATATTTATAAATGTTTTGTACTTCTGCTGAGCGCACATTGATTGGCTTGTATGAGGCTAATTTTTCCTTAGTTTATCTATTCTTCTGTTAATAAATTGAGTCAGAACTAATTGAAGAAGCAGCTATGATAACACAGCATCCAGGCAGACGTCTTTCATTGCAATCGATTTGTTTTTCTTAGTCTCTTCTCCTTATTCAGCTGATTTGTAAAATCGAACGCGTTCGGTAACTCAATCTGCCTCGAGGGGAGATTCGATGTCATCTCGACATTTCATTGAACCTCGTGCCCCACCTGCCACCCCAGCTCTCTTTCCCTTTCGGAGACACCGAACTCCCCACGTACCCAATTCCCTCCGAAAATTCTTTATTCAGGAGCTTAATTTCAGTTAGATATTAACTAGTTTGCCTTAAATTAGACAAATTCTCACTAACTCGGACTATGGTAAATATATTGTTCTAAGGAGCTTTAGTCACGCAAGTAAGGGATTAGAAAAACGTTCCTATGACGTAAACAACGTAGATCGACTCAGGACTGAACATTAGCGGATGGGTACCTCAGTTGAGGACCTATTGGTTTTATTTGTTTATTGGTTTTTATTCATACATAAATTTATTTTATATTTATTATACGAAACTTCACTTCAGGGGGTGATTAAAAGTACGAGTTCTAAATGAATATTGTAACTCCATAACGTTACAGTGGTAGGCGATTTCTTGGAATTTGCTCTCGAGTGGTAGTGCTTTTTAATGATTTTCTTGTATCAAGATTTTACCAATGTTATGCAAACTGCAAGATCAACGCTTGTTCACTGCTGCTGGAAGACTAGTAGAGATTCAATAAATCTGCTAAAGCCTCGCAAGAACCCTTGTCTTTAGTGAAAACGATTTCCGACATATTTCAAGTGTATGATCTTCTCCTTCCTTGAAGCAACTTATGGTCTGATTTTTCGGAACCGTGAGACTGAGATGCCGCATCGCCTTGCTAGATGCGCGTAACACCCTTCGGTAATATTTTATTCCCTTTTCATATACTCTCAATATATACTGTATGCTGTATTAAATATACACTGCAACTAAGGCTACACTGGTAGATGATTTCTTTGTATTTGCTCCGCTAGTTTATAGCTATATAATAAACACTACAACCTTCAAAAAGAATGATTTTCGTCATTAGTTGAGGAGAACCTAGAATTTAACGCTCGCACTGTCCGTACTCTCTATCCAAAATCGCAGAGCTAACCAGGTCTCGGTGCTAGTGTACCTAGCAAGAATGATAGTTATGGCATTTTCCAGCTTGTTTTGTCAGACAGCACTCGCTACTGATGAACGTACCGTAGCTGCAGGAGCACAGCTTTACGCTCTGTGATATTTTAATGGGCACAAATTTTTGACAACTCGTAAAATTTGGTGGTATCGTACTCATGCATCTTAAATTATGAACCTTTTTAACCGAAACCTTTCATTATTAAATGATTGAACATATGCTGAAATGAAGGAATGTGAGGACACTATAGTACATTGCTCTGTTTTTGCGAAGATTCGAAGTTGTGGCTCAAGTATCAGTATCAACCAGGCTGACAAACTTAAACATCGAACACTCACTAAACTTGCAATTACCACGGAAAAAATCGCTGAACTGAAATAGAAAATAGAGCTTCTAATTTATTTTCAGTCACGAAACCCGACCACAGCTCGCCAATTACGGCCTTCCGTACCAGGAACTCGTTCAGTTATACTTAATAGACACTACAACCTTCAAAAAGAAATATTTCTCGCAAAATGTTGGAAAAAACAGTTTCTGCGCTAGCATCGACCGCCACTAAATTGCTATGCAAAGCGTTAGTTTCGCAAACTTGCCTAGACACAAGCGTACACATGCTATGTCTGCACTGCCGGCGAATGTTGATAATTATCAAAAAGATCCACTAGAGCTGCAGCGTGTCATTTGTTGCTGTATAATTCCATGAGAGACTGTGTAATGCGTCCACATTGCATTGATGTGGTCACCTGCAATTTGTTGGGCTGCGGGCGCGCCTGCAGTTCTCGATCTTATTTTGTTCCGTCATTTTTGTAGTCGTGGTACCTGCACACCTAAACTTTTTTTAGTTCTAAAACGCAGAGGGACTAATATTCTTGAAATATGGAATCACAGAGGGCGATGCGAGGTTCCGAGGTGAGGGTTAGGTATAGGCTTACTTTTTATTGAAATAGAACAGGTTTTTGTTTTGTTACGGGCCGCCTTTTTCGGCTCACTGCTGTCGTTTTTTTCAGCACCTATCACTGTTTCAAATTTTAGCTTGTTTCTTAAATTTCCCCGACTTAGCTGTTTCTATGCGAAGGGTGTGAGGACCCGCCTTGGCGCTTTCCTCCATTTTCTCTGGGAATTTTCCTTTTTATTGTAGCTCCTGACATATCTCCTATCTTAAAGTACCGTACCATTTATGAATAAATTTGAAATAAATCGATTAGATCAAACAAGTTTAAGTGATATGCCCCATTTTTTATCTCCTGTGGATTTCTTTTTGCCTTACGTTCTATGCTCATGATTCTTGAAAACTTTTTTGAAGTCTCCTGAATCAGATTTTTCAATAATATCATTCAATATTTTTCTTAATTACCATTTCCGTCGAGTGCATCTTAAGCTTATTGCTCTTTGAAGTCCTTAACGCTCTCTTCAGCTCGAGCATGTCATTAAATATGTATGTACTCAAGGTTTGAAACTCAGTGTTAGAAAATGCTTACGTTGAGTTTGCCTTTTTACTTCCCATGATCATTACGACTCCATTGAACCGGCGCGTGCTAAAAACCCACGCTGTCGCATCGAAACCTAATTAACGGTTATTTAGGTTTGAACAATCCGTGGTAGGCTTTTATCCTTCCAGCATACGACCTTCTCACGCATACTTTGCATTAGGTGACCATCCCTTGCATCAGCTGACCATCGCTTGCATCAGGCGACCATCTCTTGCATCAGGCGACCATCTCTTGCATCAGGCGACCATCTCTTGCATCAGGCGACCATCTCTTGCATCAGGCGACCATCGCTTGCATCAGGTGACCATCGCTTGCATCAGGAGACCATCTCTTGCATCAGGCGACAATCTCTTGCATCAGGCGACAATCTCTTGCATCAGGCGACAATCTCTTGCATCAGGCGACTATCGCTTGCATCAGGCGACCATCTCTTGCATCAGGCGACCATCTCTTGCATCAGGCGACCATCGCTTGCATCAGGCGACCATCGCTTGCATCAGGTAACCATCGCTTGCATCAGGCGACCATCTCTTGCATCAGGTGACCATCCCTAGCATCAAGCGACCATCTCTCGCATCAGGCGACCATCGCTTGCATTAGGCGACCATCGCTTGCATCAGGCGACCATCTCTCGCATCAGGCGACCATCTCTTGCATCAGGCGACCATCGCTTGCATCAGGCGACCATCTCTCGCATCAGGCGACCATCTCTTGCATCAGGCGACCATCGCTTGCATCAGGCGACCATCGCTTGCATCAGGCGACCATCGCTTGCATCAGGCGACCATCGCTTGCATCAGGCGACCATCGCTTGCATCAGGCGACCATCGCTTGCATCAGGCGACCATCGCTTGCATCAGGCGACCATCGCTTGCATCAGGCGACCATCGCTTGCATCAGGCGACCATCGCTTGCATCAGGCGACCATCGCTTGCATCAGGCGACCATCGCTTGCATCAGGCGACCATCGCTTGCATCAGGCGACCATCGCTTGCATCAGGCGACCATCGCTTGCATCAGGCGACCATCGCTTGCATCAGGCGACCATCGCTTGCATCAGGCGACCATCGCTTGCATTAGGCGACCATCGCTTGCATCAGGCGACCATCGCTTGCATCAGGCGACCATCGCTTGCATCAGGCGACCATCGCTTGCATCAGGCGACCATCGCTTGCATCAGGCGACCATCGCTTGCATTAGGCGACCATCGCTTGCATCAGGCGACCATCGCTTGCATCAGGCGACCATCGCTTGCATCAGGCGACCATCGCTTGCATCAGGCGACCATCGCTTGCATCAGGCGACCATCGCTTGCATCAGGCGACCATCGCTTGCATCAGGCGACCATCGCTTGCATCAGGCGACCATCGCTTGCATCAGGCGACCATCGCTTGCATCAGGCGACCATCGCTTGCATCAGGCGACCATCGCTTGCATCAGGCGACCATCGCTTGCATCAGGCGACCATCGCTTGCATCAGGCGACCATCTCTAGCATCAGCTCCAGGCAATAGCCCTTTCTGCCCTGCTCTCCAAAATTTCAAATTTTTTCGTCGTTCTGAAGCCTCTTCAGACGATCGTTATCCATTTGCCTTGTGAAAAGTGGCCTAATATGGGATCCTATTACTGAAGACGTTGTACCATGAAGCGTCAGTAAAGTTTTCCTTTCTTCCACGGAAAATTTCTGTAATGGAATATTCCACGTTGTAGTTTAATAATCTTTCTTTATATTTCGAGGACACAGGTTTGTTTTCAAGGGCAACCGATCTGAACGTGGCACTTGCTAAATACTGGTTTTATGAAAAATTATTTTAATTGCAAAGATACCACCGCATTTTTTATTTAGTGTGAAAAATTTGAAGAAATTTAGAAGGAGAAAATCGTGAACTAGTGAGTGAGTCCTGATAAGACCATGATACCGGTTTTGATAGCGATGCGCTCCTGCTGGAAATTCAGGTTTACAAATCAGTCATCGTTAGGTTGTTGGTAATGACTGTCCTCCGGGGCTACCCTGAAAGATATGATTTTTGAGCGCCACATCAAAAAAAGTATTTTAGTTTATTAAAACAGACAATGGAAGAAAATAAAATTCTATAATTTAAAATAATCTGTATTATACATCATTAAACCAAAAGAATCAATTAGTAAATGAAAAAATGTCAAACAATAATGGTAAAAAAAAATTCAAAACTGTTACGGTCAAGTTTTTCTCATGAACTGCTTAATAGTAGATTGTATATTCTTTTATAACCGAAATTTAATACTGTCATTTATTATAACTTTCCACCAGCTTAGTGCATTCCTCAACCATTAAATTCTTAAATTTTCCCCGACCTAACTCTCAGTTACTAGAAATGTGAGATTTTCCACTTCAGAACATTTAGCTTCAAGGCTCTGCATTAATTTTATATTAGATTAAGGTCTAGACTCCGGGACTGCCACTCTGATACTCTAATTTTGTTATTCTTTTACCAATTCTTAGCTAATTTAGAACTATGATTATGGTCATTGTCTTGTACAAAATACAAAATATACCACGGCGACACAGATTGAGCTTTCTTTGAGAATCCTAGTTTGTTTTTCAAAATATCAACAAATACTTCCTTTTCCATAATTCTATCAACCTTCAAGTTTTCTAGGTCTCGACACAGCAAACTATACATCAAACTTCCATCTTTTTGCTTCACTGTTTTACTATTGGAGGATGTGCTTCACCAGATTTATTGTATGCATGTGAGATGCTACGGTCAAAGAGTTCGATTTTTGTCTCATCTGACCATAAAACATGTTTCTAAATTACAATATCTTTTTCTATGTACCGTTTCGCGAATGGAATCCTTGTTCTGAGATGCATTGACTTCCGAAACGAAGTTTTTCTTGCTCGTCATGCTAGATTTCTTTGCTTCAGATCTCAAGCAACTGCCCTGCTAGACACAGATATCGGGGTCAGCCAACGCATCCAGAATATCACAAAATCTCTTTTTAATAAGTCTGACCATTTTCTTGTTCATCCTCTACAAAAAGTCTTCTTTCGTATTTATTCTTCGTCGAAAGCACGAGCGCTTCCTGTATTCTTCTTGATTGCTGCTCCCACGGTTGACTTAGGCATATCAAATCTCATGGAGATTTTGTCAAACTCTTCACCTTCGATATGAGAATTCATCATTTCATTTCTGAGCTGTACACTGTTCTTTTGTCATTCGCATATATTGTGCCCTCACAAAACCAGTGTCTACCCTGAATTCGTGACCGCCAGTGAATCAGTAATATTTTCCACTTAAAATTTAATTAAAATAACCTAAAATAGAGCTTAGCACAATATTTGCTCAGGCAAAATCTGATGGCTCTTTGGATTGACAGTACGTAAAGACATGAATGAACGTAATAATATTTAATGCTGCAATACATTTTTCCTTTCCATAATAAAATCTAGAAAAATGTCCAATCCCCTAGAAATTTGAGAGAATTATTCTTCATATATTCATTTCTTGGCATCTAGCATGAGAATTAAAATAGTATGACTTATATTTATCTCTTGATAGTCATTTGCTGATATTTTGCCAAGCTGTCTCAATAATTTTACAATAATAAAACATTTCACTAAATGTTTTTGGCTGCAAGGTTCAGGTGTGGTGGCACGTCTCAAATGCTGCTGAATTACGACGTGAGCACGCACTCGAAAATTTATCAGCGACGGTAAAAAAGTCAAGTTTTGCAAGTAATTTTGATAGCATGCTTAATTTGTCTCCACTGTGAAGGTTTTGGTTTTCAAATCTACCGAATTGCTCCTAGAAAAATGTGTCGGACGTTATTTCATTCTATTTTAATCGTTTTTCTTAATTCCTTTTTCCGAGAGACTGACCTGTAGAAAAGAGTCCTTCTCGTGAGAATACCTTATTTAATACCCAACGCAATCTGTTTGAATCTTTGATTTCATTATTTCACGTCTTCACCAGTCATTTTATGCCTTCGGCTGTGAAAATTCTACCCCGATATATTTGAACTTTTTAATTTAAGTGCGCGAGAAAGCCAGCGCCCTTCCATCATTTTTTTGGAGATGGGGGCTGTGATTTGGCATGGCTGCTCAGCGTTGTGACTTTTTCCTGTTAACACGTTAGTTGCGATGGGTTAAACCGAAGTTCAATATTCAACTTGAATTTAAAGTCAAAAGTGATAAGCAAATTTGTAAATATCAAACATTAACTGGGCCTGTTAAATACCACTAATTTAGAAAGGTTGTTAGAATTTTTCAAAACGACCCATCGATGGGTCGTTTCGCAGCAGGAAAAACCTAAGCACGACCCACCGGTGGGTCGTGTCGCAGTCAACGTGTTAAACAAGGATGTTGTGAATTCGAAAATTTTTTTTTATAATTAAGCTCGAATCATTTTTTCGTTGTTTATGATACTATTTATTTCACTAGTCCACATCAGCGACTTATAATTTTTACAAAAATATTAAGTTGAAATATCGGAATTTTTCGGTACTGCTGAACATGCAAAATTTTTCTTGTTCAAGTGATTTTAGCCGTACGAGTTAGTGCTCAGAAATACGTTCATTTGGCATCACAACCACAATGTTATCGCGCCGATTCTACTTTCAATTCTCTGACCCTCGAATCCATGTTTATTCAACACGAGAACAAGGCACGCGTGTGCTTCCAGTCTCGGTGTCAGAACGCCTGTTATTTCAAGCCTTCGAATCACCAGTTTGCCTTTCACGTTCAGGTGAGAACCGGGGATTGAAGTTCGTTTGATCGTCATCAGCAAAGTGATTCTTGATAGAAAATTCTCTTGTTTCATAAATCTTCCATCACTTTTCTGCGCATCTCAGGTGAGTCATTTGATGTCGTTTGAAGCATTTTCGCGGGTTCTATTTTTTCAGCGGAGTTTCGAAAACGTTGTAGATTTTCATCGACGCTGCAGATTTTCATAGAAAGCTCGCAAAGGTGCGAGCCGTGTAAGGCAAATATTTCTTCACCCCTCAGGTTGATACAACTATTGTATCTACGAGACTTAGTGCTCTCAGAAGGAAAATGCGAGGTTCCAAACTGGTGAGAGTGTAGGTCTTGTTTTTATTAATATAAAATCTGATTTTTTTGCCATGAACCATCTTTCTTTCGATTTAATACCGCCCCCTTTTTCAGTACCTATTGATTTCTTCCTCGGTTTTAATATTGTTCCACATATTTCTATCAATCTTGCTGTTTCTAATGTGTGGGATGCATATCCTTCCTCTCTTGAGAACACTCATTGGGGTTAGGGAGGCGTAAACTAACTTGTAACATAAGTTCTTCCCTATGGTATTAAGGTATCGATGATTTTTGTAAGTTTTTTCTGCTTTTAATACGTACTTTACTGGCTTTCACCGGCAAAACTTATTTGCCTGTGTTTCTTTGCGACCAATTTTCTCGTTCCGTTCCTCCTCAGGGGGATACAACTATTGTATCTATGGGAATTAGCGCTCCCATGCAGAGGACTATGTGAGGGCCCGAGCTAAAGGTTAGGTAGGCTTCCTTTTTGTTAAAATAAGATGAGTTTTTGTTTTATTACGAACCATCTTTTTTCGGTTCACTGCTGTCCTGTTTTTTCAGCACCTAATACTTTCTTCTTCAACTTTGATCTTGTTTCATGAACTTCTTTCTCATCTTACTGTTTCTATGCCCTTTCTGCATAGATTCCGCGTTCCCTTAACTCCATACTAAATGGTGCCTTCTTCCTTCCTCTCTTTGGATCTCATTTGTTGAGGATAGGGAGGCTTAAACTAACTAATAATCTAATCTCGTTTCGATCGAAAATATTCCGTACTATGAACTCTTTCTTTCGAATTGAAATGAATTTTCTTGGGGTTACCGAAAACTTTGCGGCGTACGCAGCTTCCATTACATTTTCAAACAGTTCTCACAATTCTAAATATTCGAAGATTCTACAGCGTACTTTTTTAGATTATTTATCTATTTCGCTGAATAGCCGTTAGTCAATGCTTTAATATATTTCTTGTATGTGCGCCGTACCCAATTCATTTACAACAGTTACGTCACACTCAAAATCTAAATGCAAACCTTAAAATTTAATTTCGCTGCAAAACTTTTCTGGCATGTTCACGGATGAAGTTTGTAGAAATAGTTTATAAGTTTTATACTTTTTGTAACTGAAATACTCAAGTACTCAAGTACTCAATACTCAAATCATGATCACTCGAGGTACGCACCTTCAATAATGTTAATTTTCCAAACCCTAGGTATGCAACATGGACAAAACATTCGAAACTTCGGATCCGATCCGAGGAGTTTTTTTTTCAAATTCTCACTCGAGCAATGTTGATGAAATTTCTTATAGAGCCCCATGTCAGATCTGTGTGTGTTTTTTCTTTCAATTTTCAACTACGCAATGTTGATAAAAGTTCTTAGGAAACTCGTGTTAATTCTGAAAGCGTTTTTTTCTAATTCTCACGAGTGAAATAATGACGGAATTGCATATGGAACCCGAGCCACAATCGTGGTGTACCTGTGCGTCTCGAGCACCGCTAGGGATCTGTTCGACCGGCCCAGAGGCGCAACCTCGGCAGCAACGCGCCATTAGGCAGCAGCGGCTGCAATGTACTGCACCGTGTGCCGTCCCCGCTCAGCGCTCAGTAAAAATCTGGCCGATATTAAGACCTATTCTTTGCTTACTCGAGTCTTTGCCAGTCACGCATCGTTACGTAGCAACCTTTCCCCGCTAAAATTTGCTTCTTGCTCATCAAGTTGCCGTTATTATGTGATGGCATTCGCCCGGCTCGCTCAGTGGCTGTGATTGTGTTGCGTCATTGGGGCGCTCATCATTTGGGGATTCCCTTTTGCAGCATTGTTTTTATCTGGCACAGATATCATTAGGGGTTAAAGTGCAGTGATGGACTCTTCCATCTTGTGCATGTTGGCCGCTCATGAGGTAGCTTTGCGCGGGCGGCAGAAGTTTCCATAAGGATCGTTGTGCTGGCCATGAACATTTACGGGTGGTCATGTATGACCGTCGATGACACGACCCATGTGTGTCACACGCACCTGTGGGTGTTGCTTCTTAATGTTCAAGTTCTGTATTCGCCTCACCCGTAGTCTGGGGCCAGAATAACCAAAATAATGTCTGACCCCTTTTATATGCCTACCTTTATAAGTGCTTTTCAGTGGGGTATTTTTTTTTATTTCTTTTCATACTTCTGTACCTCTTCGGGCATACGCTGAAACTAATGGTACATAATAGTTTAGCCGATTGGGAAGATCGTACGTTAGATAAATCGCTTTCTCCGAGCACTTCTGTAACCATGAGAACTACGGAGAGATTGAGTTAACTTCTCTCAAACTAAAAAGTGTACAAGATAGATGTTAGATATTAATTAATTTTTTCAGAATTTGAAGATTCATTTACTCGCCTGCTTAGCTACATTGGAATTCTGGATGAAAGAAGTATTCATGTATTCCAAGCTGCTCCTGTGATACCCCTCAGGGGGATACAACTACTGTATCTATGGGAATTGGTGCTCCCAGGGAGACTATGTGAGGGCCTGAGCTAAAGGTTAGGTATGCTTCCTTTTTGTTGTAATCAAATAGGTTTTTGTTTTGTTACGGACCATCTTTTTTAGGTTCACTGCTGTCCTGTTTTTCAGCACCTACTACTTTCTTCTTCAACTTTTTTCTTGTTTCATGAACTTCTTTCCTAGCTTACTGTTTCTGTGCACCTTGTGCATAGATTCCACGTTCCCTCAACTCCATACCAAATGGTGCCTTCCTCTTTCCTCTCTTGGAACATCTTTGTCGTGGTTAAGGGAGGCTAAAACTTTCTTATATAATAATAATAATCCCAAACTGAAGGTGACGTAGGCTTTCAACTTTTTGAATAAAAACGTATTTTCATTTTGGCGGACTATCTTTATCGGTTCATTGCTGTCCTGTTTCTCATTACCTTCTACTTTCTTCTTCAACATTCGTTTCATTTATAAAATTTTCTTAAATTCCTGTTTTTATCTGCAGGGATTATTGTGCGAAAACACCCCATGTGGACGGATTCTCCACTTTTTAAGCTCCAATACGGTTTGGCAACAGGAACAGTAGGCTGCAAATCTGATAAATAAGTCTACGGACATTGCTGCCAATATTTAAGTATATAATACTTCGCTGTTCTATTCGTACTGGTGAGCTCCCGAATCCTTGCATTTATTAACTTATCATTGACATTATCTTTAGTAATCGAATGATAAATTGCTCTCTTATATTGGGTGACTGCTTGTATTTCACCCAGATGGTCGATTGTACTAATTCATTTTGATCTCTCAAATCCCATTAATTTAATAAAGCAACTGGTTTGATGTTGCTCATCTCAGATAAAACAGTGAGCATTTCAGGAATAAAGGTGGAATGGGCTGATTATTTATTATTAGGAGCTAAACTTATCATCGCCTTGTAAAGTGGCCGAAAGTAGCAGCGAGAACACGACACTTCTGCAAAATTACACACAGTTAATTTTTTCCCACTTTTTAATGCAAACATATCATGGTTCAGTTTCCATTACGCAATTGAATGCGTTAAAGTTGTTCTAATACTTTTTATTGTGGCTTCGAGGACATGTTTATTAGCTTCTTCACTACGGTTGTTTTTATTGATAATCCTCCTGCAAGTGGTTTTAGCACCGTGACAAAATTATTAATTAAAATGAATAATTTCCTGAACTTATTCATTGCTCTCTTCCCCAGTGCCAGGTCCTCCATTTAGTTTTCCCTACTGAAGTACTAGATGCGCTGTAATTTTCTTCAAAGAATAGTTCTTTCAAGAACATTGCAACTTTAAAGAACTTGACCATAAGACACGAGTTTAATTTTTCGCGGTTAATTTTTCTTCAATTTCAAGTCAGCATCTTACCTTGTTTTCCATATTTTTTATGTATTTTATTGATTGGTTGGGGCAAACGAAGAATATGTGCAAAGTTTTTGCTTATCGACTAAACACACTCGGTACCTTCCCTTCGTTTATTTTGTAACCTACGAGAAGAAGTTTACTCTTTTTGTCAGCCTTTCTCTGCGAGTTGTGTTCTCATTTAAAGAAACGGTGCCATTCTCCTACTTTTGGCCTACTCAAAGTGCTTGATTGATGGGCGCATTTAGGAAGACAGGCGGCGCGTTGATTACTCTTCGATATTGAATTTATCTGTGAGGGACTTTGAGGGCACTTCCTTTATAGCCTTGCCATGAAGGCTGGAGCACGTCCTCAGTTATTTTTGTGTGCAATATCAAGAGCGCGGCTACTGGCCTCTCATAAAGCCGGTCTCAGCTGGCAGGCGCCGTGACTCAGCCGCACTCTTGTCCTCTTGCCGAGCTTGTCATGTAGACCGGGGTGCTTATTCTGGGGGTGGTGTTACTGGTGCGTGGTGCTTGTGCTGGGGGTGGTGTTAGTGGCATTCTTGGTACGTGGTGCTTATACTGGGAGTGGTATTAGTGGCATGCTTGGTACGTTGTGCTTATACCGGTGGTGGTATTAGTGGCATTCTTGGGGCGTGGCTGATATGCTGGTGACAGTATTGGTAGTGTCGCTGGATCGTGTTTGTTAATTTGTGATGGAATTATTACTGTTCGTGTTACGTGGTGCTTGTGCTGGAGATGGTTGTGGAGAATGGGATTCTTATGCTGATGATGGCATAGAAGTGTTCCTGGTACGGGGTTCTAATTTTGGTGATCAGGGTTATAGTGTCACTGGTAAACTGCTGTGCTGCCGGTAATATGGGTAGTCGTGTTATTGGTTCCATCGAGGGCCATAATGCTGACAATGGTAGAAGTAGTAGTGCTATTGGTACCATAGTCGTGCTGTGCTGACGCTGGCAGCGGTCGTACTGACATTACCAGCATCAATACGCAGTGTGGCGTGAGGGTGTTGGAGTGGGGCGAGAGCCGTGCTTCTGATGCTCCAGGTCTGCGAGCACTCGGGGAGCTGGTGAGGAGTTTAACATTATCTCGTTGCGCGTTTTGCTGTGATGAAGCACAAAACCTCTCTATTAAGGTTTTGTTCTCGAGCTTGAACTTCGACTCGTTCGTTCCAGTGAATACTGCTTGCGTATTTACCTTTTTAGTTTTTAAATCTTTTGCCTGCAAACGCGTTTTATAAACTCTGAACATTTTTTCCTCCGGCGAGGTTTCCTGTTTGTTGCTTTCCACACCCTGCTTTCAATATATGAACATGAGGGAAAATACTACTCCCCCTTCTCTGCATTCAATGATAATAGGCAAAATTTAGCGTCCAGCTTCCAATGAAAACATTGAAGAAAATTCATCTTTCTTTACTTATAAGTCTATACTAAGAAAGAAATTCACGGTCTTCTTTGTCTAACAGACATTTATCATTATTGAAAGCGCGCCCATATAATATTCAATGTATTATAACTTTAGTAGTATAACTAAATGTTCTAAATGCCATATTCCGTCACGTTGTATTGTGGAAATGATCTGTTAATAATATTTATCATAAAAAGACTAGATCTTAATGATTTTTCTCCTCAGGGATACAATTATTGCATCCATGGGAATTAGCAGTGTCAGTGGGAAAACGTAAAGTCCCTAGCTATGAGTTTGGTAGGCCTTAATTTTGTTGAAATAATTTTTCTTCGCTTTGTGAAGAACCATCTTTTTCGGTTCACAGCTATCCTGTTTTCCAGTACATGCATCTGACTTTCTTCTTCAACTTTTTTCTTGTTTCCTATTCTTCTTTTTCAGCTTAGTGTTTCTATGCTCACGGAATCCTGTGCAGGAACACACCTTGTGCATAGATTTTTTGTTCTTTAAACTCCTTACTAAATGGTGCCTTCATCCTTCCTATCTTTGAACGTCTTTTTTGTGGTAAGGGAGCTGAAACTAACTTATAATCAATCAACCGTATTCTGTTTTAGCAAGGTTTTTAATGGAAATGCTCTTATTTGTATTGGAAATTTTTCCTACAAAAAATTACAATTATGCATAAGTTTCAACGTTAACAGTTACATATACAACCTGGCCGTCTTCCTCTTAATTTTTTTATTTCATTTTTGGCACTCTTTTGTCATCAGGTAAATTGAGTTCACTTTTTTCTTTTAAATTAACAATGATGTTTTTACCAACATTCCGCCTTAATTTATCTCATTTAAACTTCATTCCATGCATTTAAAGAACAAGTAGCGGTACGTTGTATTAACCGGAGGAAATGTCGGCGCAAGTTTTACCAATGGTAACCGCGGTCTTTAATCCCCTGATTGCAGCTGGAATTGGTAACATGTGTTCGCTCGTTCCAACTGGCGAGTGGTAAAATGCACATGAAGCTTTTAATATTTGAATTTTTTATAAAATGCCAATATATCACAGCGAAAGAACGAGCGATTTTATCGTTCGCTGTTCATTACGGGAGCGGTTTCATATGCTAACGAGAACTGCCGCATCGAGCGGGCTTCAGTTTTACGCTGCGTGAATCACAAATACGATAAGACATTAAGTGACGGAGCTGCTCATCATACAGTGCACGATGTAGGCTTGTTCTTTATTTCTTTCACCGGGAAATTAAAAGGAAAATGTGTAATTTCATGCGATGAACAATTATCTCGATGCGCTAGCAATTATGTTACAATGATATGCCATAGCACGATCTCGATATTGCTGGGGCTTTGAAATTGCTGTCAGCAATTACCATTTTGATTTAGAATGAATATCAGTAATGAATGAATGTTGCTCGCAAATGTCCCAACGAATGTTGCACATTTTAATTCTAACTTTAAATTTGTAAAACATATTTATTCGAAAGTTTGGTGCTGTGATTAATAATACGTTATTTATTCGCGATCGTATTCTTGCAACTTGACCAAAAAGAAGACGATGCTACTCTTTGGTGATGAGCAACGTCATGAGAGTCGATTTAACTAATGAGAAAAACTGTCTACTGGAAGTTTTTTATAACGACCATTTACCGTGGATCTTTTCCTACTCACGTTCACCAAAGTTTCGTGCTAGAAACTTTTTATTCGAGATTATTATATTCTGCCTGTTGTCTTTATTATGTCATTTTTGCAGAAATGCGCATCTTGTCAATTTTTTGGAGAACCGTCGGGCGCTGTACTTTAGACTTTGTTCGCTAATGATAGTAGAAACGATGATAGAGTAAATCGTTAGGGAGAATGTGTGCCTAGTTTGCGATCTAGCTTTTTATTCACTAACCAATATTCAACATTGTTAGCTTTTTTTAAATTTTATTGTTCGTACGATGCCGAGATTTTCACGAGCTATTCAGCGCATAAAAATAAATGGAAAACTCTGCTATGACGAGAAAACTTTGAATTTTGCATTTAGATCTCGGTAATTAGGCGTTAAGACGATCTGTCAAGGAGCGTAAGCTATAAAAATTTAAACATCGTCTAATTGGAAACATTTTAGGAGGCATAGCATAGGGAATGAGCTTAGGTTGGTTGGTCTATCATATTCTTTGGGACATGGTGTCTCCTAGGGGATGCTCCTGAGTTACTTCAGCTATAGATAAGCTTTTAATTCATTGGAACTTCTCCCCTCAGGGGGATACAACTATTGTATCTATGGGAATTAGCGCTCCCAGGGGAGACTATGTGAGGGCCCGAGCTAAAGGTTAGGTAGGCTTCCTTTTTGTTGTAATAAAATAGGTTTTTGTATTGTTACGGACCATCTTTTTTCGGTTCACTGCTGGCCTGTTTTTCAGCACCTACTACTTTCTTCTTCAACTTTTTTCTTGTTTCATGAACTTCTTTCCTAGCTTACTGTTTCTGTGCACCTCATGCATAGATTCCGCGTTCCCTCAACTCCATACTAAATGGTGCCTTCCTCCTTCCTCTCTTGGAACATCTTTGTCGTGGTTAAGGGAGGCTAAAACTTTCTTATATAATAATAATAATAATAGTTGTCATTGGAACTTCTAACTTTCGAACTCAATTTACAATTTTCATGTTTTTTTGCGGCCTTTTTGTCTTTTCTTCCTCTTTCTTCCTAGCTAGCTGTTTCTATGTGCAGGGTGTGGGAACAGATTCCCAATTTTTCATAGATCACACTAAAATGATATTTTCCCTTCGCTCTCTTGATTGCCTTTGTTGTAACAAGGGAGTCTGAAAGGGAATAATTTTATAATATTTTGAAATCAGTATCTTGCCGGGAGTTAAATCGAAACCTTTGCTGAAGATTTTACCGATGTAATTCTGAATTACTGAACTAAAATGTTCATGTGAACTTCATATATCCTTCACTTTTTGCCTCGTTCTAGTTAATTCCCACTTGAGATAGTGCAACCCCACACCGTATAGGAATGACGTCTAGTTCTGGAGATGGCTCTGAGTTCCTTGGGAAGAAAACGTCATTTTTTTGCAACAAATTATCCCCGCATCAAAACGTCTAAGCTCACATTTTTGTTATCACCGCACAGCGTCCGTTAGCAACGCTACTTTCTTTCTGGAAGAAGTTTTTGGGATCAATTTAGCGAGTTACAATATGACACGGCTCGTAAACAGACGTCAGTCGTGATCGGTTCCTTTCAATCCGTTCTTATATGAGGAACAGAGCCATGTGAGAGTACTGTCCAGCGTTTTTAAATCTTCGGTCATGGTTTTTAAGCAAATTACAATGTTCGTATAAACCTCTCAGTATTGTTATTTGTTTTTAGTAATATATCAGCTGTCTATCAAACTCAGGTGAGCTCCCCAGGAAGTTGGTTTACATTTTTTAGGAAGATTTCCATCGTTGGTTGTTGTATGGTGAAGCATTTTGAAAGTGCTGTAATTGTTTAGGATTTATGAAAATAAAAATTCATTTAGTCGACGTCAAGTCTGAGCGCCTAAAACTTCCCAATCTCCCATCAACATGAAAATTGGAATACATCTTCAGAATTTCAAAAAAATTCAACTCCAAAAATTACCTGAAATACTTTACTCTCGAATGAAACCTTCCAGTCTCTCCTCGTTGCATAGATTAATGGCTTAAACCTGCTGTGATTGTTTTGTAAAAAGTTTTCTCGGCTCAATTTTTGTATGACTTCCTAGTTTTATAACTTTAATTTAATCGTTCCCTCCGAAAATGAAATTTAGTCGGCCTCTTAACATGTATTGAATATTATCGAAACCACGCCTAAAACGTGTAATGAAGATAACTGCAATGTTTACAAAGTAAGAAAACTTTCCAGAAATTATTCAACACGAAAATAACTACGTCGATAACCGCAAACATCTCTGCTTCGTCACTCGTGGTCCCTTCGCTATTGTGTGAGGTGGTGCACTGCCACAGCTACAGTGCCGGCGAACTGCCGTCTGAGTAGCAGAGACTACCACCTAATCACGTCTCTACTCATTCTGTTCCATTTTTCTCTTGAAGTTCCGAAATTCTGAAGACGCTTCCGAATTTTTAAGGGAATAACCCGTAGTTGAAATGAAGTGCGACCCTATATATATTGTTTTGTGATCGAAGCATTTGTATTAATTTATTTTCGAGGAAACGGCTGAGAGTGATGGGAAGGCCTTCCTTCATATTGGTCGATATAAATACGCCTCATTAATTGTCCTGTTTTAGTTTGTACTTTTAAAATTTTTAATGAAAGATCGTAGAAATGGAAAAATCCATCAAAGAGACTAGTCTGCCAGCGGTCTAATAACTCCTTTGACACCGAGCAAAAGATTTCAGATCTCTAAAGTTGAGCTTTGGTGATGGGAGCGATCTCGGTGCAAGTGTGTCTCCGACGTGCGTCTGGGCGTTGATCCTGTTCTTGTGCGCCATCGGGGACAGTCATAGATTTGAAGCTTTTATCTCTTAACTTCATCAAAATCTTCTAAGTTTGGTCAATGCCAAAGAAAATTTAATAATGAAACACTTCTACACTGTAGAAACTCTTAATTTGACTAATATAAAGGTTAATTTATTGAGCAGACAAGTTGGGAGCGCAGAGCTTTCAGTGGGCTGCGCGCTCATTGCTCTTGTTGCGACTTGTTCTTTGTATATTACCGGATGGTATCACGTATTTTAGTACCTTGGAGTCGCTATTGAATTATCTGGCTAATGTAAATGTATAATCAGCTCCGCTAAGGATTTATATCTTTAACTTCAAAGTTACAAGGTTGGGTTAGGTCTGTTTTTGCTTCAACTATTGTTTTGGATTTATTTTCAATTCAAAGGGAAATTAATAATTTCAATTGCTAATACCTTTTCAGAATAATTATGAACGATATGAAATTGGTTACCATTGCGGCTCGAGCGTGAGATATCTCCAGGCAAGTCTAGATTTTTCAAAAATCTATAACGAGATCTGTCGCGTCAGTCCGTTGAAGGCTGGAGGGTAAATTTGATTGCATCGTATGCTCTCGCAGCCAACAAGTGATGTCCGTTAACTCAAGACCTAGCCTGTATTCAAAATATCCCTTCTTTCCCATTTTTTCCAGAAATATAAAAACGAAGTCAAAGTTGGTTCGTTATATTACGCGCGGGTAGTGAGATAAAATGACGGAAAGATCAGAAACAAAACACTTCGGGCAGGCTTCTGAACTACGGGAGTCACAACGGAATTTCATATGATACTGGGTTCTATTTTTTCTGTTTAAACTTCTGATTACGTTTTGTCCGCAAGAGTAAAGCTTCAAAAGAAACTTTTACCTAAAACTTATCACATTTTGGTTCATGAGCACTCTGTGGTAGGTAGATGTAGGTTATTTGAAATGATATTGCGGAGTTGGAGCTGCAGATGCATGCATGCGCCTTCCTTCAGCGTAGGAAGCCGCATAGCTGCATTTCACCTGCACATTATTGGCAAATTTCATCTCTTCGAAATTTGTCGTAAAATTCCAATCGTCAAAAGGATATTCTAACCGAACAGGCATTTTCGATTATCGGGTTACAATGTTTTTCCATTTTTATGGCATGAGAGTGATGTAATTCCCCCTGAAAATATTTCAGAATTCTCACTAATTGAGTAATATTTTTCCGTTCCCTTCTTTTGAATGATTGATTGCTACCATGGCTGATCCTAGTTCTCTCAAAAATGTTCTATTTCTGTCGTGGTTATTGAACGTAAGGCTTTATTGGGGCCATCCATTTGTCGAGAATAAAATTCGAGATTCGGCTCCTGCCATCCTTTACGCTGCTCCGGGTGCTGCTGGGGGATGTGCAGCGGCCGTTCGGAATGGCAAAAGAATTGCACTGCGTCGCGAAAAGTTGTCAATTGGATTTGATAGCCTTGAAAAGGCAATTAGAACTGTCAAGTGATTAAGTCATGCTGCCGAGCAGACGTGCCTGGAGTTCCTCTTCAGACAACACGCTTTTAGACGACTACTTGGGGCAGTTTTTGGTGTTTGTTTTGTGAGAGTACCAGGCTTTCGACAACACTTCAATGCGATCGAAGATCATACGGAATGGTGCTCAGAAACTAGTGCTTATGATCTTCAAATTGTTGAAGTCCGCACCCTGACCATTCGCATTGATTAAAGCCTACCTTGCTCAAGGCATACGTTTCAGTCATTCCCTCAAGTCTGAGGCCGGCATCAAAGAATCGCAGGGGACGAAACAGTTTTTGCTTGAATGCAGAAAGTACGCAAAGAATTGATGTTGAATGATTTGAGGAATTAATGTTAAGTGAAGAATTGATGTTGAATGATTTGAGGAATTAATGTTAAGTGAAGAATTGATGTTGACTGCTTTGGAAATTCGACTTGAACATTCTTCGTTTTGGCGCCGTTATATCTTTTAGCTCATATTGTAATATCGACTTACCTACACCATAGCGTGGGAGTCGATACTTTGATACATTCATTTTGTTCGCTCGTTTGACATGTTTTTCTGCAACACTTGTTCAGCAGCGTAGCAATAAGACAGCATACTTAAATATTAAATTATCTGTCTCCTCTGATCTGAGTAAAAACATTCTGGATGTTTTTATTTCTGAAGCGACGTAAAAGTAAGTAAAACGACATGTCTGAAAAATTATTTGAAAAGTATTGAGTGCGCGTACGACTGAATCTAACCTTTTTTTGTTAATTTGAACACCCTGGATTGGCAAATTGTTCCTAAGCCAGGAAAGGCATTGTTTTTGTAGAATACAACTCAAGAAATCACGAGAAATAACTCGACCAACAATCTGTAAGGTGTCTCTTGAGCTGGAACGCAGCTGTTGGAAATTAGGGACATCGATTAGACAATGACATGTTAAGACTCATGAATTTCAGAGGGACACTTCCAGGCGGAATTTATTGCCATGCTTGTCGTAAGTTGAGACTACATTTTTATTGGTGCAGCAGCACAGCTTTAAATCAGGGACTGACGTGGCTATGCTCTTGGTGGCTAATAGAGCGCTAGCCTCCAAATTGATCTTGTGTCAATCTTTTTAATTTTCAGACTTTCTTCGCCATGGCGGTGTCTGGTAAGTTTTATACGTAGGCCCTTCATTTTAATTGGTACGGTGAAGTTGAGTTACATATTTCAAACTTATTGGAGTCGAAATAACTTCTAAATGACCGTGACTCCACGTTCTTTCGTTTAATTACAAAAATAAAAGCTTACTTGAATACATTACACAATGTATCTTGTAGTTTAGATTCGTTTCGGATGGTGCTGTGACGTACAGTTTCATAAGTTATAAAATTAATTTTATTTGTATTCTTTGTTCCTGTTGAATGCGCTTATGCAGCTACTTGAGGCTGTTTTTCAAGATCACAGTCAACATGAACGGTCGGAGCGTTGTACTCTATAGTCCCGCTCTCGTTCTCTCGAAGAGAGCGACGCTCATTCACGCGCGTGATTTAGTAGAAAATAAATATTCGAGAATCTTGAAATTATTTGTTCGCTGTGCTCTCAATCAATGTAAAATTATTCTTTTATTAGAAAATTCTAAAATCATGCAAGGTGTGACAATATGCTCAGAAAACCAGAGAAAATTCCAATATTATTCTAATACTATGCATTTTTCCCCTATTGAGGTGAAAAAAACACTGAATTAAAAATTCGCAGTCTGCCCACTGATTAATGTTACAGGAATGAGGAGATTTCTGCAGTTATGGCGAGACTCTGCACTGTCTGCAGGTTATAGTTGGTTTCTTATTCGTTTCTTCATTGCAGGTTCGATCAGAGATGTTTACTGTAACTCTGGATTAGATTTGAATTATCAAAAACTATGATTTTTCATCTGAATTCAAGTTTGGAGAGTGACGTGGCATATCCAGTTTTTTTAGCACTGTTTTCTGTTTGCTATTTTTTCTAAACTTTTCAGGTACATGAGAATTTAACAGTCATTACGTTTTGCTACCATGATCACCTGACTGTGCGAAACTTGATGCGGATCGCATAGAGTGTGCTTGGTTACAAATGTCAATTGACAAATGTATACTCGAAAAAGTGCTGCAAATTAATAATGCTTTTGAATGCGTCAGTAACGTTCGAGACTTGGAAATCTAATATTTACGTTTGCATATCTACTATCATTAAATATAAAGAAAGTAAACATTTCGTGTTGCAGTTTTTTTGGGTCCGAGTAAAGTGTACTTATAAACAAAATGTTCTTCTGGTAAGTTATTGCTAGGATGACAAAAGCTTTAATTTCTCGGAAGCATGTTAAATAAACGACAGGGCGTGGAAATATTGGCTTCCTCTCTCTTCTCGCAAAGTATTTCGATACCTCTCTCTGTACCCAAAGTATCGAAAATCCACCGTACCACACCAATAACGACCGTTAATACTATCAGCTGCGTTTAAACTGAAGTCTGTCATTGAAGTGGCTCGTGTCTCGTTGGGGGAATCTCGTGTGCTCAGGATTTGCCTCCATCGCCCTCTCGTCGAGATGCTGCACGCGTCCTGCACACAACTCCCCGCCTGGACCCGTACATGCCGACGTCAATCTTAAGTTCCTATGCCTTTCAGACCCTCTTTGGTCGTCAACGAGTCTGCCAAAAGATGGGAAATCTAATTTGCGACTAGAACCACTCAAGTCTAAAGCTCGTCATCAGCTTGGTTTTTCGTAAAAACATGTGCATGAGAACGTCATATAACGAAGGATTCGTGGCAATAAAAAATAATTTCTATTTATTCCACAACTAAACGATAATTATTACAGAGTTTATCCCTTTATCAGCTTATATGACATTATCTAAGAACTTTATAGGATAGTTCAAGAACTAGAAACTCACATTTTCTATGATTCAGTACAGAGTGCTACGGTCAATAAATACTGCAACTTATAACGCCTTGATACTGTTGAGTAACTTTAAGAACATTGATGAATCGGAAAATGTAAATCTAACTAATAATATTTCCTTTGGAAAAGAAGGGATATATTTTATTAAATTTTTTATATAGTTAAAAGTACGTGGAGTAAAACGTGAAAGTGACGCGGCAAAAGTGAATGACAAGGCGACAAATAAGTACAATATTTGGCTAGACAAAAAAGCAATCAACTCCTAGGCCTGGGGGGAAGGAAGCAGCGGCTTGAGCACATGGAGCGCCGTAGAGCAGACCCTTCCCACGCGTGCAAGGGCTCCAAAATTTACGGATTAGCTTCATTTTTTCCCTTCGATTTCGTATCGTCATTTGAGGGCCAGCTCCCGTGATTGTAAATTTGATTTTTCATAGGTGGATAGTTGAAATGGGTGTTTGTGTCGTAGGTTGGTGTTTAATTTTGGGACAAGGGGGTATAATAATTTGATTCATCTTTTATTAGGGAACTCCGCGTGAGGTAAAACTGGTTGATCTGAACTACAAAACATCAAATTGATTTGATTAATTTAAATTTTCATAATACTGGTTTGGATATATTTTGAAATCATCGGATGTATGTGAAGTGAAAACGCATTTACTTGATTAAACGAAGACGCTCAGATAGAGATCCGCAAGTCTCCCAGCATTTGAGCATGGCTTTCGATCCGACACACCTGATGAATACTCTACGCTTCGCTGAGGATGACGTGTGAAGAAATACAGCTGAATTTCTATGGTTCATGGCTTTCGTGAATTTCGTAATTACTATTTTCTTACCAGGACCTCCGTCTTCTTCCTCTTTATCAACAGTAGAAGCATTTGTTCAGCGCACACTGTAAGCTCGTTCCTGATAGTAGGTCGTATGTCGAGCTCATGTCTAAGACGGGATATTAGAGTGTTTTCTAACAGAGTGTCAAATAATTAATTGAGTTAACTGTAGATGCTCGTATTTTAGGAATATTCGTTTCAAAATATGCTGTCACTGGTGTTACAGGCGACAATGGAACTTATCTCTGAAATCTCATTTTTTATTTGTCAAAATTGACGAGTCCTTCTTGGCAAATCAGTCAGTCGCTGACTATTTCACCTTTTTTATAATTAGCTTGTTCGCTCAAAGTGTTGAAATACTTGCTTAAATAAATTCTCACCAAATATATATAACATTTACTCTTTGATACGACGAAGCATCGATTTCGAAGCTCTGATGTGTGTGTTCAATCCAAATTTCGCCCATTCGTTGTGCACGGCTAGCTGAGTTCAGTTTCCAACGTTAATACGATGAAGTGAAGTTGCCCAATATTCTAGTCAGTCTTTTGGCTTTGAGCAATCATCTATTTTAATTGTACCCTGAGGAGTGCAGCCAACGCTACCGCTTCTATTTCTGGAAGGCTAACTCGTGCAGAAATAGCCAGCTGATGATTTAGATGAGCCTGTTCTGATCAAGGGACGGATTGTCGAACAGTTTGTCGTTTGAGCGGATCTGTTCCCTGCGGAAATTTCTACGAGTGGACCTAGCTTCTCTATGTGATTTTTATTGGAGGGCTTAATTCCTCTAGCTTGAAATTTTTAAGTAAAATTTTTAGGTTGCAAAAAAATGCACCTTGCGTTTACAAGTCGACGTAGAAAAACTAACGGTACGGCATCTTCATGCGGGAAGTTAGTTGGGATGCAGGTACCGAACAAGTGTGCCTCGTGAAAGTAAGTGCGCTGGTGACAATAATGCTTTCGTTACTCGGAAACAACAAGGCGTTTAGTGTCAGTCTTCTTTTCACTCGTCGTCATGTCGGGGTGAACACCGTCAGCTTGGCAAAACTATAAATAAACTCAGAACGTTTTAGGTTGCGTAGAATTGCGTCCTGGTGTTTACCATCGGGAAAAGTGAGCTTTTCTATCAGTAGCTTTCTCGATCTTTATCTGTGAGAAACGTTGTGAATCCCAAACTGTCTGGTTAACCGAAGGTAGTTATTTCTACCTGTTCATTGCGTAATGACATCATGCGGGAGCTTTGCGCGTACTTGTGCCGTGCTGTCTGATCCAAAAGATTTTTCAGGCCAGCACCACTACGTGAACCCTACACTGTGCTTGCACTAAAGATAAGCTCAGGCCCCTTCTTGCAACTCGGGAACAGATTGGCTGTTATGCCAAACCTCTGTCAATTCAAATCTTTCTATCCAAATATCAGCCAAATTATATGCCCTTTATTTAAAGAAGCCATTACTATCCATCTCATACATGAATCAAAATAAGACTTCAAGGTATCCGAGTGTATCGAAATCGCTCTCACTTGAGAATAAATCACAACTTTGAATCCCCTGGTTTGGAGACGAACTGAATAAAAGGCTGCAAGTCGCTATGACAGTCTACAGGAGATTAAATCTCTTCATAATTGCAACCAAAGCGTCCAATGATTTGTGTACCCTATCTTTTTGTTCCAGTAGTGTACTTATTCTCTTATTAGTTTTGTGTTAAAGTTATGCTCCTGCGAAAAGTATCCTTATAAGAACAAGTTGTGATATAGTTTTCCTTTTTTCACAGAGGTCCACTTCACCCCGTTAATACTTATTAATTTCGTTTTCAGTTTCCGCGGTGGACTTGAATATCCATATTCTGCATCAGTATTTTAATTTTCGTTTTAAAATTGTTCCTTTTCATTTATTTTTGGAAAAATCAAACTGTGCTTGTTAGATTGCTCTGAGAAGGATATTTAAGGTTTTAGCCGCCAAACGTTTTTATGCAGGATAACATTAACCAGAACAGCGGAAAACATAGAAGATTAACTGGCTGTTACTAGGTAACCGAAAATCTTATCAATCTGCAGGCTCCAACTTCGTGCGGCTGCAGAAGCGGTAAGCAGACCTCATAGTGGCAGCATCGTATTCACTAATGAACTCAATTTGCAGCCAAATTTACCATATAATTACTTGTGAGTTCATAAATAGCTCATTATTCGCGTGGTCGAGTGAGATCCTGTGTTTGGTTAATGCTCTCGTGAGCGGCGACCGCCTCCTGTACCTGGAATGGAGTTATTGAGCTGCCCAAATTAAATTTGAGTAATTTGCTGAGCTTGTAATGGCGAGTTATGACTAAAAAAGAGGAGTTTTATACCCAATTACTCGAGATGATGATGCGGCTTAAATTTTTCCTTTATGAGGCACTGCACTCGCTAGCTGAACTTCAGCACAATGCAGAGGCCAGACATTTAAACAATTAGCGTCATCGTAACGTTACAGCTCGCAGCGTAAGTTCTTTTTCGTCAACTGCTACTCTACAGCTTGTGAAGGTCACGTACCGTTGATTACTGTAAGTGACTTACGCTGCCGGCTGTGCTCCACAAAGGAGTAAAATATAATGAAAATTCTACACTAAAGTTCGTTCGAGTAGTTGTGAGTAAAGGTGGTAATCCATTTGGTCACTGTGATGATATATAGTTTTCATGACTAAGTTAGCTGCGGCTTACGGTCGCCATCAATTTTTTCTTGAACGATCGTAGTACACCTAATTTGTATTTCTGACCGCGAAATAATAATGAGCTACAAATTACGCTAAGATTGATTGCGGCTTTTCCTTCAATTTGAGGATTAAGTTCTGTCATTGGTCGCTGTTTAGTTTTGATCATTTGAATATCCAACCTACGTTTCAAACTTTTATCAGTAATCTTGAGATTATATTAATTTGATACTGCGGGCGTCATCTCCACTTATTTGACACTTTCTCAATTTCTTTCCTAACTTCATTTATCCGCTGATGTTGAAAATGATTGAGGAAATGTTTCAACTTGAAGGGTTCAAAGCGTTTTTCACCTCTAAATTGGAGACACTCTAAGGTAGAGTGAAACAAGCCTAGAATATGGGAATGAGTTATAGCATAAAAAAATTCCTCCATGCAGCAGTCCATTCCAGCAGCAGTCCAAGACCCGTCAGCAGAGATTACAGACTGTTCGATCACCTAACTCGTCCAAAAATTTTAACAATATTTGGCAGACACAATGAAAAGAAAAAAAATCATATAAAATGTAAGCAATGTACAACGCTTAACATTCATACAAATATTCGTGAAGTAGAAAAAAGTGCTAATGTAGGGTAAAAAGACAACTACAAAGAAATAAAAAAAGACAAAGTTCACATCAACAATTCAAAGAATATATGAAATTAGAACTTTTTCGACTAAAGCCAGTCAAATAGCTCTACAACATATCGAGGAAACTATCACGGAATCAACAGTGAGAAATTGGTATAAAATCTTTTTCAACTTTACTGATGTAAGACTGAAAAAATTGCTCTAACAGCATACTATGAACGACGAATTCATAAATTCATCCACGTGTTTGAACAAATATAACACATATTTACGATATAGATAAATTGCGTTTTAACCCGAGTGACCCGAACTCCAGAAGTGCGAGCCACTCTTCCTTACATTTCTTGCTCCGTACTGCCGGTGATTTACAATATTATTAGTGTCTAGCATTCAGCCATGTATAGGTTAACTGGACGAATAGATGCTGTTTAGATGGGGTGTTACCACATACTGAGAATGTTATCACATCCTTAAAGCTCTTTGTAATTGTATTTAGTCTTATTATACGCGTATCGGCATTAACGTTTCGAAGTACGTATACGATAGGGCAGGGGTTCTCAAACTTTTTTCAACCAAGGACTACTTTTATTACCGAAAATGTGTTGAGAACCCCCTCACATGGGTTCCCCTCAGGAAAATGTATATATGATAGTAAATATGCATCCACTGTTAAGTTCGTTAAATTTTGCGGACCCCACTTTGAGGACCCCTGCTACAGGGTATGCGTAGTAGGCAGTCGTACGTAAGAATTCATTACCACACGTTCAATTCAGTAATTAGATTTCCGGGTAAATAGTCTGGCATTAGGGCCGAATTAGGAGTGCAATTAGTTGAATTCTTGCAAGTTTTGGTGGCGGGGGCGCTCGCAAAGTTTCTTCTCATTAGGTCGCCGGTGCCAGCGCTTCTGCTCTCAGGGGCCCAGCAACTCGCTTTAAATTGATCGACCTGTCGTCTTCCTGAACGCTTATTGTTTTCTTCAGACCTTCCTCGTGATTGATATGAATATTTCTTAGCCTTCCTTCCTTTCAGTCGTGTTCGGAATTTACGATCGCAATTTTGCGATGCATGTATACTTCACTAACTTTTATAGGTTTTGGATTAAAGCTGCTTCAATTTTTTAATATGCTACATTATTCGTTTTTGTGCTTCTTTGTGATTGGTGCATAATCTGTAAATTCAAAGAAATTCTAGATCGGATGAAGGCCTTGGACTTTCTTCCTTTTCGGTCCCTGAAAGTGGTGCTTCTATTATGTTTTGCAGAGCAGATGAGGTTTTGGATCATGTTTCTCATGTTGGATCAAAGACCCGCCATATTGGAAGCACGAGGGTGGGGAGCATCTCTAGGGAGCCTCATGTCGAAGTCAAATGCGCTGCTAGCAAGAGACTTCTTTTGAATTTGATGCATTACAGGGGAGACTTGTTTTACCATCTCAATCCAGATCATGACTGAAAAACCTTCCTTGCGTTTAAACGATGTAGGTCTGCGTTTCGGTGCTTGGGAAAGATTTCTCGTAACTTATTATCATTCATGTGTTGCACAACGTTAGATGGTGAACTGATATGGTCATCCACGTAGTTTACCTTCAAAAGATTGCGCCACCCGGAAGCGCTCTTTCATTCAAGCAGACTGCTACTCGTGTGACGGAAATATTTTGTTCGGTAGCTCTCATGGCCGCGATTTTTGTTTTGGCTTTTCTAATTGTAGTTTCGTTTTCCAGCGTTGATGGGCCTCGAAAATAGAACAGTATTCCCTCAACCTAGTGAGTGCTGGTTCATTTTCGATCAAGTTGCACTTCTCTATAGAATAGAAATGTAAGACTTATTCTTGAACTTCAGAAAAATAAAAGTAGATTTTATGGCTGTGAAAGCAAAGGTTATATTTATTACGTATTATCAAAAGACATTCTGTGACAATCGAATATAACTTGAAACTCGTTGGTTCGACGAAAAAATTTATGTGCATTGTTGTTCTTTTCTATGAGTCTTCAATAGTTTCCTATTATTACCTGAATATTTGTGTAAGAATGGAATTTAAGATCCAAATATAGGTGTCTTTTCGTTATTAAATATGGCAAACAATTGAACATTTCACTTGAAATATTGGCTGAATTTTTACAAGACCTGAATTTTTACATGTTTTCTTGTAATTATTTTATCCTAAGCATACATTTGATTTTTCATTGGATATTGTTCAGCTACCCTGAAATGGGGATTGTTACACTGAATGGGCATTGTTCAGCTTCGCTGAATTCTTTATATGACGCCCTAATGAGCTCGCAGCCTCGGAATCTATTTTGCATGGATGTTTATTGGCGTGCAGCCCAAACGGCTGCGGTCAATTCACGTGACCATCAGAGAGCATTTTATCGAGCTACATGAATTCATGACAAATGACATGAAGGGCTCTTGCTTTGAGCTGGGCTAGTCGCGAGTCATAAAGTTGATTGCGTAATTATCTCGATGGATGGATTGATGCCGCGGCCGCCGTTATGTGCTTGTGATGAGACGCAGCATAATTGGCTGTTACTGGACGCGCTTTATCGTCCATGGGTCGCTTTATTGCCCGTCAAGATTTAGTTAAAGAGCAATCAGGTGCCTGGGCCTTCGGTGCCTCCGTACGAGGGCTGGCGGCGCCTAACTTTCCTCTAGCGCTCCCTGTTTCCTTCTGCATATTGTAGTCAGTTTCTTGCCCATGACGCTTCTCTGCTTCGCAAGTTGTTCCGCCTACAGTTTAAAAATTTTTTGGATGGATGAGTGCTCTTAAGGGATTTAGGCTTTTTAAAGCGTCATTTTGTGTTGTTCTTGGGCTATTTTTCATGCTTTGTTCGTGGAGAGTTTTTGAATTCACGTTACAGGAAAGAATGATCTATTGCAGTTACTGTGACAAAACTACTCAGATTGTATTCACCGTACGCATAAATCCTTAGCGTGAATTTTTTAGCTTGATTTCTCTGGCAACAAGCGCTCAGCATCAAGCGGCTGATATCGTTTTGCTAAGCTTGCGAAACGTCCAAACGCCGGCGGGCTCGAACGAGCCGGAGGAATATTAAGCACTCCCTGCTCCCCTCACTCTAGCGGCGCACGGAGCTTTGCGTCAAACTTAGCTAGGTGTACTATCGACAGTTTCCGTCGCAACAGTTCTGTAGGGATCACTTGTGTTGGCGTGCACTGGTACACACACTCTTACGACGTTTTGGTACGCGTACCGTGACCTGCTCCAACATGTGTGTGACAGCTTTTATGCGATTAGAGGCGCCTTAACTTGAGTACTTTTCTTCATTTCTGCATTTGGTTATTATATTTCTTGAATATATTGCGTAACTTTGTCCTTGTACTGTGTTTATGTGTTAGCGGGAAAAATGACGTTGGAGGAAATTTGTGTAGTGTTGATAACTCAAGCGGAAGAAATAACGTGGGAAAATTAAATTACCGCTTCTCATCAGGTGATCAGGTATCAAGTTGACCAAATTTATGAAAATGTTCATTTTTATTGTGTACTTGCATGTATCATTTTTAATATTCAATAAAGAAACAATATATTCCAAGCTACGAGTGTAAAAAAAACGAGCTTCTCCACTTTTATTATTCTCAGCAAGGACAAATTTCCGAAAGTCCGCGCGCACCATAAGTGTTTCGCTAACTTCGTGATGATGCGTTTCAATTTTGATTGAAACCTTTTTTCGACGTCTTCAGTTGCTGGTGATTGTTATGACTGTTACGTCACGAGTTATCACAATGCCCACAATTCTTTCACGGAATGTACTCAAGATTTTTTTTACTGTTAAATTTTACCAAAATTACTCGATGGGCTTTCAAGTATGTTTTTTTTCTACTTCGGGCGCCAGTATCTGCAACACAAATTGTGTACATGACAACTTTCAAACGTCCGTTTCCAGCTGCTCGGGACGTCAGTATCTGCAGCACAAATTACGTGACGGGCCTACAAACGTCCGTTTCCAGCTGCTCAGGACGTCAGTATCTGCAGCACAAATTTCATGACGGGCCTTCAAACGTCCGTTTCCTGCTGCTCCGGACATCAGTATCTGCAGCACAAATTTCCTGACGGGCCTTCAAACGTCCGTTTCCAGCTGCTCCGGACGTCAGTATCTGAAACACAAATTACGTGAAGTACGATAACGCGAGCAGCTTGAAGAGCAGGGCAGTCCGAGTAGATGGTGGTGTGCTACCACTAACTTTAATTGCCAGCATTCCTCAAGGGTTCAGGCACTTCAATACTCATTTAGACGCTCAGCTACGGGCCTCCCATACCTTGATAACGCCGGCTATTGCCTCCCCCAGGGCGTTATTGCCGCGGCTGATTCCGTAGTGCGTCAAGTATTGCCCCTATTGGAACTGTTCAAGTGTGCAAGGTGGAGCTGCTGCTACGTGTCCTCGGTGCTGTGGTATTTCTAATTTTGGGTTGTTGTGGTGGTGCTGGTGCTGTCACTACCTCGACTACTGTGATTCGGCGTTTTTTTCGTATTTGTATTGAAGCGTTGAAATTTAATGCAGTATTACATGTTAGACGTCATTTTATTTTTAACTTCAGTGAAAATGTACTGTTTTTGTGTGTTTTTAATTTTTATTTTTCTGTTTATGATTAAGTCTCTTCCCCTTAGGGGATGCAACTATTGTATCTATGGAAATTAGCGCTCTCGCGGAGGAAAATGTGAGGTCTCGAACTGAGAGTTAACTAGGCCTTCTCTTCTCTTGAAATAGAATAGGTTTTGGTTTTGCTGCAAACTATCTTTTTTATTCACTGCTGTCCTGTTTTTCACCACCTACTATTATCTTTAACTTTTATCCTTTTTCATGAACTTCTTTCTTAACTCGTTTCTATGCACCATGTGCATGGTTTCCGCTTACCTTTGGGTCCATGTTAAATAGTGCCTTTCTCCTTCATCTCCTTGGAATGCCTTTGTCGCGGTTAAGGAGGCTCAACTAACGTCTAATCTTTTTTTTTTTTCGTCTGCGACTTTTGTCTTGTCTCATGAACTTCTTTCGTAACTTGCTGGTTCAATACTCAGAAAATCTTGTGTGGGATTACGTTTTGTGCTTAAATTCCGCGTTCCCTCAACGAAATAGCGCTTTCATCCTTCCTTTCTATGAACACCTTTTTTTTTTGATGGGGAGATTTAAACTAATTCATAATATAGTCCGATTTAATCTGCTGTAGACCCGTTTGTTTGCTCTCTCTTTGTCATGAAATTCTCTGTTTTACCGCTAATTTTACTAAATATTTGCAGAATTCGTACATGGTACGATGAATGTTTTGGTTGACGATTTTACTTTGTTTGGCAAGCATGGCTCCCACATGTAACCTTGGTGTCAACCACCCTGATAGTTCTATTTCTTCTTGATTCAGTGTTCATATTTGTATTTAACTATCCGTGAATTGTTGGAGCTTAGTTGTAGTGCAGATTGAGTATCGAATGCCCCAATTGGTATTCAACTCCGATAACTGCGTCCATGCACTCCATGTGCTTCGTCGACTCGCATGTTGTGGTCTCGCCTTTAGTTCTTGAGGAGTGAACGATTTGGAACATTTTTTTGTCGCGCATTCAGATTGTCACGAATAAAATAAAAAGCGAACTAAATATCCACCAATCGAGAATGTTTCATAAACGTGTCGAATGAACTACGAAACTCGTACTGCTGTCAGGTGACGAACAAATTCTTACATGAAGAAGAAAAAAATTCACTGGTTTTCTGTTTTAGGTGAGAAGTGTCGCTACCGTTTTAGCTATTAAACAACGTCGCGGCTTTGATATGCGTCCCTTTGCCTGTAGTTTTTACTTGTGCTGGCTGAACGATATACTTGTTTATCATGAAAGCATACCATGTTATACCGACATGCTTAGCTCCCTCGCGCATCTCAGGCGCAACGTCTGCTACCTGCGCTGCCATGCAATTCGTCTGGAGTACGGTTGTATCCAGAAATGTATTTGAATTCATTTTTTCTTATCACAGTTTGAAGTTTTCTCATTTCGCACCAGAGAGGAAGTGTGTTTCTACCCCTAGGGTTTTTTCTACTCTGGCGGAATCCGCTTCGGAGTCATCGAAGATTCGCTGTCTTTATACGCTGTCACATCACCTCCTTCCCTAAAATTACATCGATTTCCAGCGGTTAACTTCAGGTGTTCGTGTCGTTCTTCTTGAGTTTAAAAATGCTAGAAAGCTGCGATATTCTGACGAGCATTAACACTTTGACCGCAACGTGCGTCACCAAAGGCCACGGAGGGGATTTTCATAATGCTGCTGACCGACCAGCAGTCGCAAACTCAGTTACCATGAATACTTAATTGAACTTGAATGAAGTCACGATCCAGTTAATGTTTGCTATTTTCAAAATTGCTTACCACAATTTATCATAAAATTGAGTTGAATATTGAACTTCAGTTTAACCAAGTGCGGTCATAGATGTTAAGCCCAAGTTTCATAACACCTCCTAAGTCAGTCACTCTCCAAACATCATCTCGCTATTGTCGGGATATCAGGACCCTTTTTACTTCGACAACACTCGACAAGGAGATTCGGCTTAAATTAATGAAATTTTGACTCTTGTTTGTTGAAGCTGTGATGAGTACAAGTGTTGCTTGTAGGTTTCCGCAAACGTGGTTTGCAGTGCTCCCATGGAGAAGATGTCTGGCCTCGAGCTGAAGGTTCTACAAGCCTTTCTTTAACTAAAATCTAATAATTTTATTCCCTTGTTACGGACCACCATTTTTGATGTTATTTTTCTGATGTAATATTTTTATCACTGATAACTTTCTCCGTTAATTTTATCGCGATTCATAAACTTTTTCAATCTTGATGTACCTAAACATTGGGTTTGGGACACACCTTGTGCATAGATTTCCCATTTTTATAATTCCATACTAAATGGTACCTTTCTCCTTCCTCCCATGGGAACACCTTTGCTGTGATTATGTAGGCGTAAGCTAACTCAAAATCCAAACTCTTAATGCTCTACTAAATGGTGCTTCCATCCTTCCTCTATTGGGAACACCTTTGCTATGGCTACTGATGCTTTTGCTAACATTCTGATCGGATAGCGGAGTGCTCACAATATAGACTAGAAACTTCATCCAATTTGCTATGAAAATAACAAATATTTGGCTGTCGAAGTTGATTCATTTGTTATATATTTTGTGGAACTAACAAGATACGCAGGATGAGTATCAAGAACGTTGCGTGTGCAGCTTTGTCTAGTAAGAAATATGAAATTTTCATACTTCTTGTCAGAATAAAACGATGGATCGACTGACTATTCTCACCGCTTGACCTTCCACCATCACTTCACTAATATTTCTAATTTTTTACTCATTCTAATATATGTAAAAAGATTTGAACCAAATGCTCCGTGGAAATCTTGTATCCTATTTTCGAGTTATGTAACGCTGTTTTATTTTTACTAGAATATGTTCTGAACTCAAGCTGTTAGATGAATTGTGAAGGAGTAAAAGTAAATGAGAGTGTGGTGACTGTAGATGTTTGTTTGACTCGTCATGCAATTAGTTTTTTGTTTTACTTCAGTTTCGTTCAGGAATTTAGAAGTATTAAATTCGCCCAATACATGTTAACACTCGGGGCTTTGTGTTACTGTACTCGTGTGGTTTGTAGACGCACTTCATAGGACGCCCAAAAGTCCCTGAACTTATGTGAGCACTCCAGTCCAATAGATAAGTCTTTATTCTCTCTTCTTTAGCAAATGTAAATTTTTGATCTATTAATTAATTTGTTTATAAAAAAGAAGATATTTTGTATGGTAGTGTTTTCAGTTGACATGAAAATGCTAAAACTCGCACGGATGGTGCTGGTAGTGCAACACTAGGGTGAACAGAAGCCTACAAGCACGTGGTCCTTTACTTCTGCGTTCCCTGTCCAGCACTGAGCAGGGAAAACACGACTGGTTATGTAGCACCGGAGAAATGTCAGTTCACATCCGTAACACAACACATGCGAGTTGGCATGGTGTGCTACGGCACTAGTGCGCCGACTAATGAGCTCCACTCGGTGTAATAATACAAGAAACTCTTAATTATGCACAAGAGTGTCTTTGATAGCATGGCTTTCTCTTCCGTTGTACGTGCCTGGCCTCCATGACACCCACCAGGCCTGTGTCGTCGTTATCACGCCCGCACACATCACTCTGCCAGCACCGTGTTCTTACAGAAACATTATTGCTCTCAGTGCTCCACCTGTATTCACCTACAACTTCTCCCATTTTACCTTTTCTATCATGCGATGACCAAGTTCACCATGCACAAGTGTATTATATAACGCGTGCGAAAGCACAGAGACGCAAATTTATGATATAATTAAAATTTTGTGTGTGAAAGGCATGTTTTAATTCTTAGCATCAAATTAATGCTTAGGTGTTAGGATTTTTTGAATTTCTACCATTCGTTTTTATCGATTGAAATCGTTGAAGAGTGAACACTTGAATCGGTATTTGAATCCAAATTCTTAGAAGTTCATTGCAAATCTTGAACGTTGTTTGACGGTACTTTCATGATGAGTTGTAAAGAAACGAATCTAGCGCATACTCAAGTCCATTATTTGAATGTTATTCGCTCTACACTTATTCAACTTTTTCTGTGAAGAAAGGTGTCTTGCATAGTTCTGTTAATAACTCGTTTTTCTTCTCAAGTGAACTGACCTTAAAACCCTATGAAATATCATTTGTAGTCCATGTACTCGTTAGTTTCTTCTATTTTTCACTGCGCGGTTACCCGTCCCTATAATTATTGTTGACCTGTTGCCACTGTTGATGTTGCTCAAGGGACATGAGGTGTTTATTAACACGTTAATCGCGATGGATTAAACTGAAGTTCAATATTCAACTCAAATTTAAAGTCAATTGTAGTGAGCATTTTTGAAAATAGGCAACATCACCTGAATCGTGGCTTTATTCAGCTTTGATTAAGTTTTTATGAAAGTAGAGTTTGTGACTACTGGTCGGTAAGCAGTGCTATGGAGATTCCGTGTTCATCGTCGGCTCACCTAACGAACATGCAACGTGCTAGGCAGCTCACTCCCTCGCTCCGTCCACATTTCGCATTTACTCGACTCTTAGGGTTCCTGGTTCTCTTGATTCACTCGACTCTTAGGGTTCATGGTTCTCTTAGTTCACACGACTCTTAGGGTTCCTAGTTCTCTTAGTTCACACGACTCTTAGGGTTCGTGGTTCTCTTGATTCACTCGATTCGAAAGAAAGAACTACGAGCTGTTTATTCCCCGCAAAAAAAAAACTGGTCCATGATATACATTGCGACTGTTTAATTTTTGAAAATATCTTAACATGAGCTCTTCAGTTGGTAGACAAACTAGAAGAGGTATCACAATTACCATGTCAATAGTCGATCTGGTTTGTAAGCCTCACCAGCGAATATGTTCTCGGTTACAGTCTTAATAAATATGTGTGGTTGTGCTTTAATTTTCTTATTATCTGAATTTATCGCTTTGCTGTTTTCTGTGTATTTTTTAAACTAATTATATTTCACGTAGTCTTGCCGCACGCTTCTCTATCACTGATCATCAGGCGTTAGAATTAGAATGCCAGCACACTTCATCAAAATTTTTAGTCAACTTTTGCTCAGTAAAGTTAAGTTTCAATTATTCATGAGTGTTTAGGCGGTTCACGTTCACGTTGAGTTTCCTGAGGCACCGTAACTTCTCTGAAAATTTTCCGCTCGAAGAAATGTAAAACTCATTAGTTCTCCTCAAAGTATACAAACGGTTTAGAGTATTTGAATTTTAACGTAATGAAATTCAGGAGAGGCACATGCAAATGTTGACCTTATGTAGAGGAGTTGTGTTGGTGTTATGAATTCTGATTGCGTCAATTTGTGTGTGATGTGAGGTACTCTCCAGTTCTCTCGAACTGATGAAGTAATAACATATGTATCAATAGATGCAAAATAGCCCTAGTAATTGATAAACCTATAGAATCGGTGGAAATAAACTTGAAAACGAGGGGTTATTGGACTCTACGTTTCGAGTAGTATTCATCTGTCTTATTTATCCACTATTATTTCTGGAAAATCTTTCATTGTCAGGCAAATTTATTATTTTCGACTTATATACAATTTCAATATAGAGTATGAAAAACATTTTTATAGTATTTTTTTTAACAACAAACACTGAACTTAACAAAGAATTTTTTATAAGAGGTTCAGTGTTGATGAATAAGTCCGTATTTGATTTTTGAAGTTCTAGCTTTTGACGAGTATATTCGTCGGGAGCAAAAAAGGAACACGTTGAAAACGTAAGTACTTGTTTCCCCTAGGCAAGAAATTAATAACCAATTTCCAAAACACCCGTTTTTGACCTTTATGAAATTGCGATTAAACTGCAAACTCCGAGACCGACTGTAGTTTTTCGACTAGATATGACTGCAAGAATACTAGCGGCAGCAGGTGTAATAAAAGAAGCGTCTCTCAAACCCAGAGAGAGCCACAAGGAGCAGCACTTAACAACAGCGCCGCACCAGGCTGGACATGCTGGGCCACATCGCCCTGCTCCTCACCGCAAGATAGGCTTATCGCCCTAACGGCGCGTAATGACGCTCGCCTCTCCGCTCTCCACTCAACGCCTTATGATTTCCTTGCCAATGAACCTAGCCTAATTAACGTGGCTTCAGTTCTACACTTGCCTCCTCTGCAGTCTGTTACGAAGCGAGAGATATCGCTTTCAACTCGACGCTTTTGGGTTCTAAAGTTTTTGTATTCTAGTTCATTGAGTTGTAATTAATATTTTTCATTCCAATATTAGTTTTACTATAAAAATAATAACAATTAATATCAATTTATTCTAGTATAATATCCATTCAGTTAAAATATTTTGTGCTCAGCAATCAATTTGCCCTATTCTATCTACTATGATTTCCATCTTTACATCTAGAAATATTATGATAGCGGTTGAAACGAATTATTTAATGATTCGTGAAGCAGAGATTTATACAATTACTACTGAGCTTCAGTTCTAATTGAAAACGATCAAAACACTGTGCACCTCATACGAGTGAATAACGCACTTGACGTCACTATTCTAATGGTGAGAGGCAAAACTGAGAAATGTGAGCATTCTTACGTAACTTAATAACTCTAAGTGCCAACTTAGCTATTCAATTTTTATCTATGTTCATTTCAACTGCCTTGAATTGAAATCGTGGTATTTTAGCCTCAAAGCATTCATATTGATCACACAATCAGGCCTCAATTTTAAATCCTAGTCGGATTTTTCCGCATGCTATCTTGTGTTTTATCATGCAGGCAGCCTGCCTGTCACGAGCTCGCTGCTGCCCCCTCTTGTTATAATCGTTACCTTGCGTGGAGGGGCGAAATTGTTTCTTTTCTACGCCTCGCGTGGAGGTGACGAAATTGTTTCTTTACTATGCCTCGCGTGGAGGTGACGAAATTGTTTCTTTACTACGCCTCACGTGGGGGTGACGAAATTGTTTCTTTACTACGTCTCGCGTGGAGGTGACGAAATTGTTTCTTTACTACGTCTCGCGTGGAGGTGACGAAATTGTTTCTTTACTACGCCTCGCGTGGAGGTGACGAAATTGTTTCTTTACTACGCCTCGCGTGGAGGTGACGAAATTGTTTCTTTACTACGCCTCGCGTGGAGGTGACGAAATTGTTTTTTTACTACGCCTCGCATGGAGGTGACGAAATTGTTTCTTTACTACGCCTCGCGTGGAGGTGACGAAATTTTTTCTTTACTACGCCTCGCGTGGAGGTGGCGAAATTGTTTCTTTACTACGCCTCGCGTGGAGGTGGCGAAATTGTTTCTTTACTACGTCTCGCGAGGAGGTGACGAAATTTTTTCTTTACTACGCCTCGCGTGGAGGTGACGAAATTGTTTCTTTACTACACCTCGCGTGGAGGTGACGAAATTGTTTCTTTACTACGTCTCGCGTGGAGGTGGCGAAATTGTTTCTTTACTACGCCTCGCGTGGAGGTGACGAAATTGTTTCTTTACTATGCCTCGCGTGGAGGTGGCGAAATTGTTTCTTTACTACGCCTCGCGTGGAGGTGACGAAATTGTTTTTTTACTACGCCTCGCATGGAGGTGGCGAAATTGTTTCTTTACTACGCCTCGCGTGGAGGTGGCGAAATTGTTTCTTTACCACGCCTCGCGCGGAGGTGGCGAAATTGTTTCTTTACCACGACTCGCGCGGAGGTGGCGAAATTGTTTCTTTACTACGCCTCGCGTGGAGGTGAAAAAATTGTTTCTTTATTACGCCTCGCGTGGAGGTGACGAAATTGTTTCTTTACTACGCCTCGCGTGGAGGTGACAAAATTGTTTCTTTACCACGCCTCGCGTGGAGGTGACGAAAAATTGTTTCTTTACTACGCTTCAATGCCCGCAACCTCTTTCAATTTAATTTGCGTGTTCAGAGCACATTGTCTTAATGCTGTTCATGCATCACTTACTTGAGATTTTACTTTAAGCATTCCTACGGCAGCTTAGGAGTTAGTGCTATTTTTTGTCGTTGGCATACCCATATCATTCTGAGCTTGCAAAATCAATAACGTAAGTTTCATGACGCAAAAAACAACGTGCGGATATTAATTAATATTTTCTGTTATTGAGGGGAATTTGAGTGCATATTTAATACATTACGTATAAAATTCCGAATATACATCGCTTCTGGTAAGCTAAAGCCAGTATCTGCAATGACGAGCAGGTTTTTTTGATGCACTTTACGCAACTTATTACGAACTTGAGCGAGCGCGTAAAGTGACTGATCCTTTGGTACGGCGGCCATTAAATGCTTAGATGAAAATTGTAAAATATTCAAAGGCTTCGCGTGAATGCTCTTTGAACTTCACTCAAACGTAATTACTCTTAATTGTTTTTGAATGCCTCGCAGCATTGTGGAGCGTGCTAGGGTAGCTTTAGTTTTGTCATATTTCATGTAGTATTTTCATTTTGAATATCATGATAGATATGAGTTATGCACATTTAGGTGCACATCAAGGCTTATCTAGTTATATTTTAAACTCCCCCTCAGGGGATACAACTATTGTGTCTATGGGAATTAGCACTCATAGGGGGTCTGTTTGAGGGCCCGAGCTAAAGGTTAGGTAGGCTTTCTTTTTGTTGAAATAGAACAGGTTTTTATTTTGTTACGGAGCGTCTTTTTTTCGGTTTACTGTCGTCCTGTTTTTTAGCACCTACTACTTTCTTCATCAACTTTTTCTTGTTTCATGAACTTTTTTCTTAGCTTGTTGTTTCTCTGCACCTTTTGCATAGATTCTGCGTTCCCTTAACTCCATACTTAATGGTGCTTTCTTCCTTCCTCTCTCTTAAGATCTTGGTCATGGTTAAGGGAGGCTAAAACTTTCTTATATAATAATAATATACACACCTCTCTGTAATGATATGTTAGGTCAAACAGTCGTATGTTTTGGCGTACCTAATATGAGTGCTTTTTTCATCATTAAGTAGTTTCACATGTCGGGAATAGTTTCGGGAATAAATTTGATGGTCCGTGTTCACAAGCTGGACCTGCACTCAGAAAACGATATGAGCTCGCGTTGTTGTGTTATCACTGAACGCTCCCTGCAGAGCTGAGCCGCAGTTCTAGGTAGGCAAATCAGCCCTTGAGTGGCCTGCTTCAGTCGACTCTGAAAACACCTTAGCCCCAAACTTTTACCCTAGAGCAAGCAAAGAAAAGCTTAAGTGCTGCAAGTAGCCTCTTTGAACTCCTGAGTATATTGGAGCAAACTCTTCCTCCGGCGAGCCAATTGTGAAAACTTGTACGCTTTTACCACTCCTTCCACCAGCATTGATCACCAAAAGAAACTCCCGCTGCTTCGCCATTACCGATTATACCTGAGCTCAGCACTTGCGTCCTGATGAGTACGATCGTTCCTGTCCGTGGTTATAAGAAGTCGACTTCGTGTTGCATTCGAAGTTTTCTCGTGAGCGCGTATTCATCCACGCTTTTATCGAATAAATACCCAAATGCTGCGTACTTCTTGCTTCAGGTGCGCCTTCCAATTAGATCTTTATCACCCTGCTAGCAGCACGTAATTTAAGCCATGCCGTTGCCATTACATTCACTCCACCTCACGTCGAGTTACTGAGAACTACTTTACTTCACACTTTCAAGCCCGTGTGATTCATCCCACTTTACCGCCGCCTCCGAACCAATAATAAAGTGACCCACTGTGCAGAAATGATGTTAATTGTTTCTGTGCAAACGTTACTGGCTGTTCATCACTGCTTCATAATGGTGGTCATACGCTATTCCTGAATACAAAAATGTAAGTAATTCCTAAGCATTTCAAATTGCATAGTTCAGTTCATTTTTCCAATATTTATTGGTCATAATCAAAGTGGTCACTGCGATTGATGGCAAGTGAGTGGTCTTCTCCAAGTGGTCTTCTTGTGGTCTTCTCAGAGTTGTCTTGCACCGTGACCTGCTTTGTTGCCCTCTGACGTAACTATTACACCTAGAGTTACGCGAGTGAAGATTTAATCAGCTCTTTAAAAAAACATTGAAAATTTTCTTGATTGAAAACAGGAACTGGGATGCCCTCAGCAACGCTTCACGGTTCGTTTTATGTGCTTCCTTTCAGATTTGCTATAGAAATACCGTTCTTGTGGTCTTCTCCGAGTTGTCTAGCACCGTGGCCTGCATTGTTGACCTCTGACGTAATTATGACACCTGGAGTTACACAGCGCATATCATTCCGCATTGCTCAGGTCATTTCGAAAATTCCTCTCAACCCCTCTTGAGTAACTACATGATAGATCATCGGAGAGGTCAAAGCTATCACACTTCTGTGGATCAAGTTACACGTTGCGGAGGATTTGCGTAATTTCTTGCACTCCTGTATTGATTTCTCGCTTCAATATTGGTAACGCCTGATTTCTGTCCTGCTTTTTCTTCGTGCTCGAAAATTGTACTGGAATGTATTTCTCGTAATGTTTGCATATCAATTGCAGCTGCAGAGTTCACAACTTGCTCGAAACTATTCTGATGGCCGTTGCTTCCTGACCATGTGAACTTAGCGTTGTGGGTTATTGATACATCGATACAAAGAGCTGTGATTCCTACTACTGCGTTGATACACGTTTTTCTTCGATTCAATTCCTAAAATTCATTAGCGAATTTTTTTCTGTGTATTCTTGAACTCCTTGGATATCATATACACGGGCTTGCCAATTCTTAAACGCAGAGATATTCGCACTATGTTTTTATGCGTTGGTTTACTACGGAAACGCAACGCTCTTGTGTCTATTGCAACCTTAAAGTATCGCACAATCAGGAGCACTTGTCATGTATTATTCTGGGTCTAGGAAGTATTCAGGTTTTTGTGTGGGATTCCGTAATACCGTTGATAGGTATGTGAGGATCGGATAAGCTTTTTGCCATTGATCCATTATCTAGATAGGCTGGAGAAACTCTATACTTCTTTATCAAGTGTTACTCATGACACGCTCTTCATCTTTTTGTGGCTAATTTCTGTGCTCGGTGTTTTTATTCACACCCAGGCACGATATATTAGGATTATTCTTAACGTATCGGAAGTTTGGGGTTTGTGAACACTTGCTAGGTCTAGAACTCCAATAATTCCTTCCGTGATTTTTCATCAAATGTTTTTGATTTTACCACCAGACTCGTCAAATTTCTGTTTTCAATTTTACATCGGAATCGTTTTGCAAGGATAAAGAGTTTTAGGGTGAATAATCGTTTGACAGTACTTTTTGAAAATTGTTTAAATTTTGAAGGCATTTCATTGGGGGCATATTCGTTTCAGATGATGTTGTAAATACGTTTTTCAGTTTCAGAGGAAAAATTTTGTTTCATCTTCAATACCGAACACATTTTTCGCAGTAATGTTCTATTTGACTTTTTGTGAAGTTTTGAACTTGATGCACGTTAGTATCACATGTGAGGAACTGTATCTACAAGGGCATCGTCAGATGGGTAATTTTGCGGTCAAAAATCTAAAACTTGGCCTTTTCGATTGAAATTTTGTCACTCAGCATGTTAGTTGGTAGATGCTGCACTCTTTTATGGCCAATTCACATTAGGAAAAGTTCGATTTGATTAATTTAGCTCGAAAGAAGGATAACCTGTCGTCCTCAGCGTGGGTGACAATGCGGCTGGCTGTTCCTCGCTCACCAAGGGGATGTGTTCGCGGCATCCCTTCTATTGCAAATGAGTTTTAGTTAATTTACCGAACCCTGATGCAGGTTGACCGACGTACTTAACCATCCTTCATTTTAATTATTTTGTGAGCATCATTAGACTCCCGGAAGAGCGATAGTATCCTGCCATCGTAATATGGCTTACCAGAAGTCCCTTGTTTTCTTCGCAAGAGCAGCTGCTATTTTTCCCGCACGGCCGTGGATGCCACGCATGACGCTCTCGAGGACGCTTTAAAGCCTTTATTTTGTGTCATTGTCAGGCGCTTGACATGCAGGGCTTACTTCGCATCTCCTCCTTCATGGCGCTGCGCTTGTCAGGGATATTTTTTCTCAATATTAGAAAGATCATCACCGTGATGCCAAAAACCAGGCTAAATTCGCTTTGTTTATTTTATAGATGTCTCATCTCGTTGACACCATAGGTGATGTAAATTTCGCTATTTCCGTGAATTGTAACCCCTCATAACTATTGTGCGTATCTGTGGGAAGTAGCGCTCCCAAGAGGAAAATGTTAGGTTCCTAGCTGAGACTTGGGAAGACCTGCTTTAAAACTCCCAGGGGGACTATGTGAGGGCCCGAGCTAAAGGTTAGGTAGGCTTTCTTTTTTTGTTAAGGTAGAATAGGTTTTTGTATTGTTTTCAGTACCTCTAACTTTCTTCAACTTTTATCTTATTTCTCTAAGTCCTTAATTGAATGTTTTTATGCAATTTGTGCATAGATTCACCGTTCCTTTAACTCCATACTAAATGGTGTCTTCCTCTTTCCTCTCTTTGGAACGCCTTTGTTGCAGTTAGGGAGGCTTGAACTAACATCTAATTGAATCTACGTGAGTTGAGAATTTTCGCCTGATCATGTCTATGAATTAGATCATGCTTAAATCATCATGTTCATTTTATACATAAGTTGGCTGACCATGCGAATGCAGTGGATTATGATGAATTTTTCCGACATATCGAATTTATCATGCAAATGCTATGAATCTTTTTAAACTGGCCGCGCTTACTTTATATATATTTACCTAGTCATTTTGATTAGTCTGATCTTTTTGAATTTACCTTATTCGATTTGTAAGTATTGATTTTATCATGACGGTAATGGGATTCAAATGAATTTAGCTTTATTTCTTAGATGTTTACCAAATTTTGTAAGTAAAATTTTGCTAGTGTTAGGTTAAACAGTACTAAAAAGTGGTAGTTTCATTGTTAAGTGCTTGCAGACATGGGGAAAATATTTAATGTTTACAGGCTCCTTTTTGCCTAACAGTTGTTTCGACGAAGAGACTCTTTCATGTTTTTCAAATCTTTTGTTCTAGAGGAACGGCGCAGTTGTTCTCGGTACTGCTAGATAGCGAGAGGATGACCGTGAGATGCCTCGCACGCTTCTGTATCACAGGGCTAGGAAACATAGCGGTGCAGCCCCTACGTTGTAGTGAGAGCTACGTCGGCTAAATTAGTGCTGCACTTCTCTTCTTTGCCCAGGAATTATTGAAGCCATCCTTTCATCGCGCTCCTAACGTGTTACAGCCGGCAACTTGGAACTCCCAAACATTTTTCTAATTCAGCGAGTGTTTGAGATATTGCGAAGATGATAGTTTACTGGCTTCTCTGTAGCTCGACGGTAAATTCCGGGTTTCCATTGTCTAGCTGCTTTTATTTTTCTTGTTTTCTCTTAGGAACTTATGTGATACAGGAAGGTTAGTAGATCTCATATTTAGTTGGTGAACGTCTGTCAGAAGACAATAAAGAAATATGATGGGCAGATTTTTAGCAGTAGCGCACGAAGAGCTTTCTCATGCTGGAAAGAAAAGTATTTTATCTCGTAAAATGACGGAACTTCCTGTTCAGGAAGATTGTTCTTTTTGCCTAAATTTCCAGAAATCATATTTTAGAAAGAAGTGTAAAATAGAGCTCTCGGTTTTGGAAGAGAATTTGTTGAAAATATCAAAATTCACCGTCATCTAGGGAAACTGGGATATCTCACTTTTCAGGAAATAATTAGTATCGCTTCATTTTCAGAGTTAAATATGTTTTATACCAGAAGAATATTATGAAATTTTTATTCTTATTGTCATGGTTTATGACAAGTTTTCCTCCATTTCGAAGATTTTATTTTTTTTACCACTGGCGACCACTACTTATCTCGTGCATTCAGTATGCTCTTATGGTACATCCTTCACTATATATACGTACTCCTCGTCGAGGTAGGCGCTCATGCGAAGAGTACAACAAATGATGAAGCTCCTCAGTTTTTCTGTTACCCAGATTTACAGTCTTATTTTAGCCACGGAATTTGACGACTTTCTTTTATACAAATACTCCTCGTATGCGAAAATGTTGAGTTCATCGTTCGCTTGCGTTAAGTGCATCATAAGATTACAAACTGTAAGGCAGTATTTGCATGTTGCCGTCTCGGCAGGCAAGCTGTGCTCATGGGTGGGGAACTCCAATGAAAGTAGTCGAACTTAGTTGCTTAATCAGTTCATAAAGTCTTGGCGTTTGTATCTGCGCTAACTATCTTTGAAATCCGAACAGACGCATTGAAAACCGGTTTACACGAATTTCTATCATTAAAAAAAATAAAAAATGTACGAGTAACACCTAGATATTGATAGAAGTTCAACTAAACGTTGCTTTGTAAAACTAAGTTGAAACGAATATAGTTTAAAGCTGAAACTCTCAAAATATTTTTATGATATTGATTTCAACGTTTCTATAGCAGTCTAAGATGCGACACTGCAGTTTATGTGTGCCACGCAACAGCAGCTTAACTTGAGGACCACGATACAGAGGTGAAGGCAGGGAGGTGCTCTTTGGTGCCTCACTGCTTTCAACTTGAGGACCACGAGGCAGGGGTGAAGGCAGGGAGGCGCTCTTTGGTGCCTCACTGCCTGCAACTTGAGGACCACGAGGCAGAGATGAAGGAGTGAGGCGCTCTTTGTTGCCTCACTGCCTTCAACTTGAGGACCACGAGGCAGAGATGAAGGCAGCGAGGCGCACTTAAGACGCCCCACAGCGGCCTGCCAGTGTGTACCGTCATTATTTAGACCTGCCAGGATTTGTGGCCTCCGAGATCGATTATGGACTCCCTAGAAGACCGAGCCTCTCGCTGCACGTGTCCAGGCCTCCAGAACTGGCCGTGGATAGCAGGATCAAGCGACGGGGTGCCAATAAGGCCTTTACATTATGGTTCTGCGTAATGAACGCACTCCATCCTCCACCTAATAAATTGGCCTGCGGTATTTCACTGCGCTTTTCCCATTGTTCTCACCCTCGCGTAAGCTGAGAGCTCATATTTTGCCTTTGGCGATGAGAATGTAGTTCTTCTTGTGATGGTTTCCGGAGCAAGATGTGGCGTCCCGATCTGAAGGTTAGGTAGGCTTTCATCTGTTGAAACAGATTTTTTTTTCGTTTTAACTGGCCGTTTGTTTGGTTCAATAGTGTTTTCATTTTCAGCACCTTTCTTATTTTCATCTTGTTTCAGGATCTTCAATCATGCTGCTTATGTGCATAGTGTGGAGACATTTCTGTGCATAGAATTCCTCGTTCCCTTAATCACATCCTAAGCGGTTCCTTCTTCCTCCCTCTCTTGGGAATACCTTTTTTGCCGTTAGAGAAGTATAAATAACTCATCGTCTAAACTTTTTTGTAGTGAAATTTTGTTGTCCGTTCATCGAACTTTTTCCAGAGAGCTTGACTTACTTATCTTATCTTATTTTGACTTTCATATCTTAAGGCCGATTCATCATCGCCTAAGTTTATCCTAATATTTTACATCCTCAGGCGCACGTACGTTTCACAGTTTCGGCGTTCAAAGATAAATTAAGCAGAATACTCTGTTTGGATTCTTGAGTTTCGACTGGGTAGTAATTTTATCAAAGTATGAAATAATCGGTTATGTTTACTGAAAGACCATCTAGCTCACACCTTTTTCTCTTCTGAGTCGCTCCATGTTGTTTAACTTGTGCTTGCTCTCTCAACTGTCCGGCGTCACCTGCAGGTCATCTGACGCGAGACTGCAGTTGCCTCGGCCGGTTTAATGTAGCGTGATATCCGCTTTTCGTACCGTCCATGCGAGAGCTTCTTCAGGCTCAATACATCTTATGGCTGTTAAACCGCGTGTGTGAGCAGTTGATGGTTACTACCTTAACTTTTCAGAGCCGTCTTTATAAATCAATTCAAAATATCCCTCTCGCACAGATTACGACATTTGGGTTAATAGCGATTGAACTAAATGATTTTAGTTCCACTGTTCTGGGGTTAAAATTGCACTCGGCATGTAACATGCTCATGATTATTTTGTCGTTAGCCTTTCTTCTTAAACAAAGGTTTTTAAAATTAGACAACTCTTTGTGCGCTACGGCGTGGATTTACGGTCTGAGCTCGGGCATTTTTTTCGACAGCGCTCAGATAAGCATGAGCAGAATCTCATTTTTTCCACAGATGTGAGAAGGCTGAAGTCTTCCAGGGGCTGCCCACCGCAACAGCAAAGAAAGACTGCCTGGAGCGAGGTCAAATATTTCACAGTGAGAGTCACGTTAGGCCGCGGCTAGTGCATTACTCCAAGTATTACCAGTACAAATTGCATTTGAGCTCAGAAATACACGTGAAAACTGCATGAGGGATCCTAGCTCAGGTGAAATGGGCGGCCGGGATCGATTGCAAGGAAGCAGTTGCACGCAAGCCTTCTTAGTTAATGTGTGGGGGTTGCGTGGGGGCTTGTGAGAGAAGGCAACGGGAGGGGCTGTTTGTGAGAGGGGCAGTGGTATAGGTAGTGTGGCTGAGGGGTTTGGCAGTGTGGATGTGTCAGTTCACATCAGTATTTTTTGCTTGCTTGATGTTAATGGGGGTCGTTACGAGTGTGGGTTGATGATAATGGGGGTCGTTACGAGTGCGGGTTGATGTTAATGGGGGTCGTTACGAGTGTGGGTTGATGATAATGGGGGTCGTTACGAGTGCGGGTTGATGTTAATGGGGGTCGTTACGAGTGTGGGTTGGTGTTAATGGGGGTTGTTGTGAGTGTGGGTTGGTGTTAATGGGGGTAATTACGAGTGTGGGTTGGTGTTAATGGGGGTTGTTACGAGTGTGGGTTGGTGTTAATGGGGGTTGTTACGAGTGTGGGTTGATGTTTATGGGGGTTGTTACGAGTGTGGGTTGATGTTTATGGGGGTTGTTGTGAGTGTGGGTTGGTGTTAATGGGGGTTGTTACGAGTGTGGGTTGGTGTTAACGGGGGTTGTTACGAGTGTGGGTTGATGTTTATGGGGGTTGTTACGAGTGTGGGTTGGTGTTAATGGGGGTTGTTGTGAGTGTGGGTTGGTGTTAATGGGGGTTGTTACGAGTGTGGGTTGGTGTTAATGGGGGTTGTTACGAGTGTGGGTTGGTGTTAATGGGGGTCGTAACGAGCGTGGGTTGGTGTTTATGGGGGTTGTACGAGTGTGGGTTGATGTTAATGGGGGTTGTTACGAGTGTGGGTTGGTGTTTATGGGGGTTGTTACGAGTGTGGGTTGATGTTTATGGGGGTTGTTACGAGTGTGGGTTGGTGTTTATGGGGGTTGTTACGAGTGTGGGTTGATGTTTATGGGGGTTGTTACGAGTGTGGGTTGGTGTTTATGGGGGTCGTTACGAGTGTGGGTTGGTGTTTATGGGGGTTGTTACGAGTGTGGGTTGATGTTTATGGGGGTTTGGTTAGCAACAAACATTTTTGTCAAAATAGGAAAAAATAATGATGATGAAATTTCTAGTGAACCGACTGACCATTTGGAATATATGATCATGTCCGTGAACATGACTCTTATTTCATTACGGCTACAAATTCCTCTGATGTAATTGTTTGCATAAGCGACTTGGAAAATAAATCAAGTGGAGAAAAAACATACTCGGCTAAAGTGATAAAAGGCGTAGCTCGTACAAAAGCACCGTTCATTTTCAATAACATCCGCCGGTCACTTCTCATAGGCATTTCCCCGAACTCACTAAAAAACTGTTAGAGTAACCCACATTTTTCAAAATTACGATAAAATTGTGTCAACAATAAGAGACCAGGCTCTGTACTACCAACTACTAGTAAAATATTTGGAAAAATTATATGTTAAAAGTGTATTCCTATTACGAACAAAAATTATTTCTCTGATGAACAACGTGTTTGTCCTAAAAAAATCCACCATACAGGCTGTATTAAAGCATTTATAACACTATTATTCTAATTTAGATGGAGGAAAACTTGTTTTATCCGTGTTTCCTGGCTTTTGAATAGCATTCGATTGAGTAGACAATAACATTTTTATCTTGAAACTCCACTGTTATGGCATTAGAAGAGTTACACATGATTGGTTCCAATCACAACCCACAAATCGGAAGCAATACGTTGCCATTGGCGATGCACAATCGGAACTAATGCCAATTAGCCATGGAGCACCACAAAGATCTGTCCTTGGGTTTTTCCTATTTTTAAACATGAACAATGATATACTTGAATCTACTTCATTTTTCAAATTCATACTTTTTTGCCGACAACAGCACGCTTTCTACGTTTCATTCTAATGTAAATCCCATTTTAATTACAGAGAACATAAATAACGAACTGCAAAAGGTTTCGATGTGGTTCAAAGCTAATAAAATAAGTCTCATCATTTATCAGACAACAAACACCATATTCTCATGCATGCGGAATGCGTCTCTTTTACTCAAAATGATTTGTGATGGTGAAATTTCGGGAACCAACTCATGTAAGTTACTGGACAACATTATAATAAATATCTGGCGTCCAAAAAGCATATTGCACATATCACTGCTCAATTATCAGAATCTGAAGGAATCCTCAATAAAGTGAAACATGTTTCCCGAGAAAGCTTTGAAAATACTTTTTCGAATGCACATTTCCCCATACATACAATGCGGAATAGAAGCATGGGATGGAACTGATAAAAATGAAACCAATTTACATTTTGCACTGCAAAAAGTGCCATTATAGCTGTAAAATAATTAGAAAACAATGTCGACACGAATGATTCATTAAATAGTTTGAAAATACTTGAGCTTTGTGATCTCTACAAGCTCTCCATGTGTGATTTCACGTTAAAAACAATGACTAATGAGGGCGACAAAGACTTTAAACAATTACTTACTGCACCATCTTGGCTTTACTCAAATGTGTCCAGTGTAATAGCCTTAAGAAACACTCTACTGATGTATCTCTTTTGGTACATAAATTGTTTGTTTAAATGGTTCGAAATGTTCTCAACTTAAGTAGTTGAATAAAAAGGCTAAATATGATTTTTTTCATTAAAATCCTATAATAATATTACGCGAAAATTAATTTTCCGAACTGTTGCTTGAATTTAATTTTCGATATTTATTTACTGTAAATGTTACTTTCTTTAACCTCCACTGCGATGCGGAGTCGTATTTTAATGCGCATTTTTGTAGAGTCTGTCTGATCCTCTTTCCTTCTGAGCCTTCGCTTGCTTCAGTTCGTGAATTTGTCTCATTTTCAGCTTCTTCCTTCATTTAATTCAATTTATATTCCACTCCGAATCATTAAATCGAAGAGAATTGCTGTCGAACTTTGAAAGAACAATACTTTCCGCGCTCACACTTTTGCTTGCCCTTCTTTCAAATTGAAATTTTCACCGAATTTGTTGTTGTTATTTGAGCTTTTGGATTCAGTCAGACAGTCATTCATTTAGCACAGTCGTCGGGGAATAGAAATTTGGGCAGTAATTCCTCTTTATTTCAAACTTTACTTTGGGTTTTCATCAGTGTTGTAGGATTGAAAACGTACATAATAGTCTTGAATAAATTTCAGTTTTATTTAATCTTTTAGTAGGATAAACGAGAGTAAACCTCTGCGACTGTAAAAACCCAATTTATGCATCATTGAGGCATTCCCTTTATCCACTTCAGCAGCGATGCCGTAGTGTAATTTGATGGCAACAATTATCAAATTTGTTCAAATACCTTTCGTAGAAAGCCAGAAATAGGCCTAGCTGGCGACCCGCTGTGTAGCCGAGGCCGTCTAGTGCAGCATGCACAGCTCTAATGTATTCGCCATCGTTCATCATCGGTCCGTCTAGCGCTTTTTGATGTATCCCAAAAACTGCCCGTCAACTTTTTCTCTTGAAACCAACTGGAGATGAAATATGGTCCACGGACCCTGACAGATCCTGCTGCTCCGCTTCATGTCTTTAATTGCCTATCGACATCGTATTGATATCGGCTGCTCTGTTTTTTACGTTTATTTTTCTGGCATATGCGGAAGTAAAACCCGTCCTTGGAAAATAGTTTTTGCGTTTTGATGATGTTCCTGTTGTTTGGTTGTGGTGCAACTGTTAAATCTTCTGCTTTTAGATATTGGAGTAGATCTTACTTATAAAACGGGTGCGTGAGTCTAGAATGGGCTAGTATTACTTTCTATATGTTTAAATGAGTGGGAATCGTACATCAGCCACGTAATGTTCCGATTTCCTGGGAAGCTCTCTCTTCTACTTGGACTTCTGTAGGTCATTTGTAGCTTCAATTGCCTGTGGAAATTTTCCTTTGCTTACTCTGTAACGTGACTTGTAAAGGGAAGCACGATTGTTTTATTCGGAAGTTATGGTAATGATTGGTGCTGTTCGAGCTGGCCCGTCTTGCTTTGCTAATAGTGCTTCACTTATGTTCAGAGGTGCTTTGTGAAATTTTCCTATTTTTATTAAAAGCAGAACATGAGAAGCCTTATCGAGGTTTTTCTTTTGACGGATTGTATTCGAACTGTTTCAGAATAACTCATTGGACATTCAACGATTACTTCAACGGACTGGACCCAGAAATCCCACGGAAACACTAGTATTCAAAGCAAATGAGCGGCTTCACTGTACATAATAGGTACTATTTTCGCTGTGCATAATAGGTACTATTTTCGCTGTGCATAATAGGTACTATTTTCGCTGTATTTCGCTGTAGCACCATTCTTTTTGGGGATAGTGCTTGCCAGTAGACCAAGTCAAATGACAAGAGGCCACACGATGAATGAAAATCGACAAGTTTCAATTTATAATAATATCTGCTAATGCTAAATGATTGGCAGTTCACCATTACTCTCCTCACATCTTGTAATTGTCGTGCACCGGCACTTACCCTCATGCGTTTTGATTTTCCATTCAGGAAATACAACTTTCGTGTCTATGAGAATTAGCACTCCCAGCGCCAATATGTGAGGTCCCGAGCTGAAGGTTATGTATACGCCTTCCTCTTGTTGAAATTGAAAAGGTTTTTATTTTGTTACGGACCATCTTTTTTAGGTTCACTGTTGTCCTGTTTTTCAGCACCTACTGCTTTTTCCTTAACCGTTCATCATGTTTCCTAATCTTCTCAGCTTATGTTTCTATGCGTGCGGGATCCTGCGCAGGAACACACTTTGTATATAGATTCTGCGTTCTCTTGACTCTTCGCTTTATGGTGCCTGCATCTTTCCTCTCTTTTAAGATCTGGATTGTGTTGAGGGAGGCTGAAACAAACTTACCATAGATAAAGCACACAGATATCTGTACAACACACAGACCCCCCGCAAATGTACACAATGAGTCCGCTAAAAATCAAAGCCGTCAGTCGTGAACAATCACTGGCGAGTATCGCAATCGCAAAACATTGCCATTCAATCGTTAACACTGCGAAGCCCTCTAATCATACCTCGACATTTTTAAACTGTTACAGATGGTTCGAGGCACATTTTGTAGCTCTGCTCTGTTATTGTATGACATCGAATTTCATTTTTTACAAAACGTTGCATGCATTTCCAACGCGTGAACATCTGGGTGTGGTGGCGTAATAGATTTTGGCGAAATTTTACTGCAGTTTTAAAAGATTTAGTGTTGCTTGAGCCAACGAAGCATGAACAGCAAAGGAACTCCGCCTATTTTTTCCCAAAATTTCGTGGCTGAAGATGTTCTCTGCAGTATTGCTGATACATAAGTTCGATGTGAAAGGTTTGACATTCGATAACATCAGAATCACGAAAACTCGTGATGCGTGCGTGAGTTAGCCGATGATAGCAGACATTCAGATTAAACAACCTTATCTGCAGAGCCATGTTCGCTTGACGTCGTACTTAGTTTTTAGTTTTAAGATTCTCTTATGAAAAATTACGAGGAAATGAACCGGTGGATGATTATTAGCGTAATGCAAAACAAATCCTCATTACTCTCCCCAATTACCGAGTAAGCTCAAGACATCTTCTGGAGCGCGCATTCTTCGCATTCCTGGTCGGTGCAGCGGAGGATAGACTTGCGTGCCGCAGTCGTGGCCGGACTGAGATGGCGTGCTGAGTGAGTTGATTAGTGAGAGTGCGGCTCTGACTCTGTGGTTGTGCTGCTCTGACTCGGTGGTTGTGCTGCTCTGACTCGGTGGTTGTGCTGCTCTGACTCTGTAGTTGTGCTGCTCTTACTCGGTGGTTGTGCTGCTCTTACTCGGTGGTTGTGATGCTCTGACTCTGTGGTTGTGCTGCTCTGACTCTGTGGTTGTGCTGCTCTGACTCTGTGGTTGTGCTGCTCTGACTCTGTGGTTGTGTTGCTCTGACTCTGTGGTTGAGCTGCTCTGACTCTGTGGTTGTGTTGCTCTGACTCTGTGGTTGTGTTGCTCTGACTCTGTGGTTGTGTTGCTCTGACTCTGTGGTTGTGCTGCTCTGGCTCTGTGGTTGTGTTGCTCTGACTCTGTGGTTGTGTTGCTCTGACTCTGTGGTTGTGCTGCTCTGACTCTGTGGTTGTGCTGCTCTGACTCAGCGGTTGTGCTGCTCTGACTCAGCGGTTGTGCTGCTCTGACTCTGTGGTTGTGTTGCTCTGACTCTGTGGTTGTGTTGCTCTGACTCTGTGGTTGTGTTGCTCTGACTCTGTGGTTGTGCTGCTCTGACTTTGTGGTTGTGCTGCTCTGACTCTGTGGTTGTGCTGCTCTGACTCTGTGGTTGTGTTGCTCTGACTCTGTGGTTGTGTTGCTCTGACTCTGTGGTTGTGTTGCTCTGACTCTGTGGTTATGTTGCTCTGACTCTGTGGTTGTGTTGCTCTGACTCTGTGGTTGTGTTGCTCTGACTCTGTGGTTGTGTTGCTCTGACTCTGTGGTTGTGTTGCTCTGACTCTGTGGTTGTGTTGCTCTGACTCTCTGGTTGTGTTGCTCTGACTCTGTGGTTGTGTTGTTCTGACTCCTGTGGTTGTGTTCTGACTCCTGTGGTTGTGCTGCTCTGACTCCTGTGGTTGTGCTGCTCTGACTCCTGTGGTTGTGCTGCTCTGACTCCTGTGGTTGTGCTGCTCTGACTCCTGTGATTGTGCTGCTCTGACTCCTGTGGTTGTGTTGCTCTGACTCCTGTGGTTGTGTTGCTCTGACTCCTGTGGTTGTGTTGCTCTGACTCCTGTGGTTGTGTTGCTCTGACTCCTGTGGTTGTGTTGCTCTGACTCCTGTGGTTGTGTTGCTCTGACTCCTGTGGTTGTGTTGCTCTGACTCCTGTGGTTGTGTTGCTCTGACTCCTGTGGTTGTGTTGCTCTGACTCCTGTGGTTGTGTTGCTCTGACTCCTGTGGTTGTGTTGCTCTGACTCCTGTGGTTGTGTTGCTCTGACTCCTGTGGTTGTGTTGCTCTGACTCCTGTGGTTGTGTTGCTCTGACTCCTGTGGTTGTGTTGCTCTGACTCCTGTGGTTGTGTTGCTCTGACTCCTGTGGTTGTGTTGCTCTGACTCCTGTGGTTGTGTTGCTCTGACTCCTGTGGTTGTGTTGCTCTGACTCCTGTGGTTGTGTTGCTCTGACTCCTGTGGTTGTGTTGCTCTGACTCCTGTGGTTGTGTTGCTCTGACTCCTGTGGTTGTGTTGCTCTGACTCCTGTGGTTGTGTTGCTCTGACTCCTGTGGTTGTGTTGCTCTGAATCCTGTGGTTGTGTTGCTCTGAATCCTGTGGTTGTGTTGCTCTGAATCCTGTGGTTGTGTTGCTCTGAATCCTGTGGTTGTGTTGCTCTGAATCCTGTGGTTGTGTTGCTCTGAATCCTGTGGTTGTGTTGCTCTGACTCCTGTGGTTGTGTTGCTCTGACTCCTGTGGTTGTGTTGCTCTGACTCCTGTGGTTGTGTTGCTCTGACTCCTGTGGTTGTGTTGCTCTGACTCCTGTGGTTGTGTTGCTCTGACTCCTGGGGTTGTGTTGCTCTGACTCCTGGGGTTGTGTTGCTCTGACTCCTGGGGTTGTGTTGCCCTGACTCCTGGGGTTGTGTTGCCCTGACTCCTGGGGTTGTGTTGCCCTGACTCCTGGGGTTGTGTTGCCCTGACTCCTGGGGTTGTGTTGCCCTGACTCCTGTGGTTCTGTTGCCCTGACTCCTGTGGTTGTGTTGCCCTGACTCCTGTGGTTGTGTTGCCCTGACTCCTGTGGTTGTGTTGCCCTGCCTCCTGTGGTTGTGTTGCCCTGCCTCCTGTGGTTGTGTTGCCCTGCCTCCTGTGGTTGTGTTGCCCTGACTCCTGTGGTTGTGTTGCCCTGACTCCTGTGGTTGTGTTGCCCTGACTCCTGTGGTTGTGTTGCCCTGACTCCTGTGGTTGTGTTGCCCTGACTCCTGTGGTTGTGTTGCCCTGACTCCTGTGGTTGTGTTGCCCTGACTCCTGTGGTTGTGTTGCCCTGACTCCTGTGGTTGTGTTGCCCTGACTCCTGTGGTTGTGTTGCCCTGACTCCTGTGGTTGTGTTGCCCTGACTCCTGTGGTTGTGTTGCCCTGACTCCTGTGGTTGTGTTGCCCTGACTCCTGTGGTTGTGTTGCCCTGACTCCTGTGGTTGTGTTGCCCTGACTCCTGTGGTTGTGTTGCCCTGACTCCTGTGGTTGTGTTGCCCTGACTCCTGTGGTTGTGTTGCCCTGACTCCTGTGGTTGTGTTGCCCTGACTCCTGTGGTTGTGTTGCCCTAACTCTTGAGATTGTGGCCATGTGTTGCTCTGACTCTTGGGATTGTGGCCGTGTGCTGCTCTGACTCTTGGGATTGTGGCCGTGTGAGCTGCTCTAGTAAGCAGTCGACGCAGTCTTGCTCGGCTGTAGAATTGGATAGATGTGTTGACCAAGTTGGGTGTCGTTGAGGTTTGTTGGTTCGACATGAATTTCTGAACGTCTTGCGTTACGATGGTTACGTGGCGTCAGTGTGAAATATTTCATATTAATGTGAGTCTGACGCTGCCACGTATCACCTAAGTTCAGTTATTTCTGTTATTTTTCTTTCATTATCTTTCCCGCTAAAAACCCTATCTCTTTCTAACTGCAGATGTTATGCATTCCTTCTTCCTATCTCTTTTCCTAATGCTATGCATTCCTTAATGTGTTGTTTTATGTAGATGAGTTGTAAATGCTTTAAAAATGTTAAGCCGGTGTTTTTTTTGTATTTAATTTTAATTTTTTGTAAAGTAAAGTGTCCAAGAGCTTCGATTTTTGATGAAAATAAAGTATTACTCATTGTAACAACGAAGTATTTGGGTTGCTAATCTCAGGTTTTTATAAGTGATGATTTTTTGATACTATATCAAAGGTATCCTGTAAGTGAACTGCGGTAGAACTTGAGTAATTGTTGTTGAATTCATCGCTGTTCAGTTCGTGTAAATCATATTTGACAATATGGACGGCCTGCGCTTCCGTCAGGAGGATGTCCATTCACAAGTCGATATTATTTGTGGACTTCGATACGCCGCTCACTCGCTCTCACTCTGCGCGACGCCTGACATTTTCGTGATCGTGCATTCAAGCGACGCTGCCCTCTCTATAGAACCCTTCATCAGCGCTGCACCATCATCGGCTTCGCATCAGATGCCACTCCCAAGAATGACTCGACAATGGCATCTAATTCCAGTCATTGCTGCATTCATTACGGACACGAGGGCGCCGCAAAAAGCGAACTTTATCTTTTTCTTTTGTGATGGTTCGTCTGTGGTAGTACTGACGCGATGAGCGGAGCATGTCGAAGCGCTTGTCAAATGGAAAAATATGAAGTTTTCCGTAGAGCGAGATGAATTTATGACCATTAGACCTTGCTTCGAATTCGTTCTCGGAAAAAAAAGCGACTGTCTTCATATTTCAAATTCAACATCCTTAGCGTTTACTTGGCGGGCATTCCGACAAAATTGTGGCAGATTTTTTGCTCTGTGGTATCGACAATGTTATCAATTTTGTGACAACTACGTAGCGATGGCAGTAAAGGCGCTTTTTCTGTAACAAATATTTGTAGTTTAAAACATTACAACTGCGTTTTAAAGCCTGTAAAAGGACAGGAGATGTCAGTTCATGAAGAGAACAACAACGAACTGGTTAGGACTGATCCAAACGAGCCTTGGTTTCTCCCCCCTCAATGGGATACAACTATTGTATCTATAAGAATTAGCGTTTCCAGGGAACAATGTGAAGGCCCGAGCTAAAGGTTAGGTAGGCTTTCTTTTTGTTTAAATAGAATAGGTTTTTGTTTTGTTACGAATAATCTTTTTCCGGTTCACTGCTGTCCTGTTTATCAGCACCTACTACTTTCTTCTTCAACTTTGATCTTGTTTCATGAACTTCTTCCTTATCTTACTGTTTCTATGCCCTTTCTGCATAGGTTCCGCGTTCTTTTAACTCCATACTAAATGGTTCCTTCTTCCTTCCTCTCTTTGGATCGCCTTTGCTGCGGATAAGGAGGCTTAAACTAACTAATGATCTAATCTATCTAATGATCTAGCCTTGGTTTCTTGCTCAATCATCAAAGGCCACTACTCTTCAGCTTACCTTTTACGTTCGAAAGTGCGTGTGACGAATGAAGGTCTGTGAACATAAAGGACAAACGTTTAGACGTAGACTTACAGAAATATTCTAAAGACGCCATGGGCATACGCTGCATCTTGAAGTTCGTTTAAACTTGTTCCTGGTGCGTATTTTCAAAAGGGGAAAATGTAAGCAACAACTTGTACTGTGAGTTTCGCCCTGTAAGCGCGTGGAGAGATAAACTTCAGGAGCAATGCATTGTAAGTGGGGAGGAGTTAAGAGATGGAAATAGTGACTTGTTGGTAGACGAGAATGGAAATAGTTCTTTGGATATACGGATGCACGTGCCAGCACTTTAATAGCCCGAGTTGGTGTGTGGTTCTGTACCAAATAACGTCTGCAAATTTTAACTAACAACTACCACCAACAGCGTGATAGAAGGTTTTTAGTATTTGAGCTTTAGAACACTTTCTACGAATTGTGATTTTATCGCTCTTGGTATTTTATTGATAGGGAAAACCGCTGATTTATTCAGAACATGCTTTACCTTGACGTGCAAATTAGATTGATAAATGCAACTGTAGACCAGTTTCAAACAACCTCTTAGTTTCGTAGTGAAACCATTGTTGATTATGGAGTTGACACTTTGACTGCGACGTGCGCCACCGGTGGTACACGAAGGTAATTTTCATAACGCTGCTTACCGACCAGTAGTTGCAAACTCAATTTTCAGAAATACTTGATCAAAGCTAAATGAAGGCAGGATCCAGTTCAAGTTTCTTATTTTCAAAACATTTTACCACAATTGACTTAAAATTTGAGTTTGGCGTTCAACTTAATATTTAGTAGTCGCAGTCAAAGTGTTAAACTATGATTTTTCTTCATTGCAAGAGGACCGACAAGTGTGGTCACAATCTTGCTCTATGTTCAGAGTGTTAAAATTGTATTCAAAACGCTTCTACTGTTATGGATTGTTTAATTAATCACTTCCCTTTGTATAGTTGCATCATGAAATAAAGTTTTTGGATATCGAATTTCACTGTTTCAACTTATAGTATTTTTTTTTTGCTGTTTAAAGTTCTTAGTCATAAACAAGAAATCTTGTTAAGTTTGGCGTGTCAGTTTTTATGACCGAGATTACATTTTGTGTGCAGCTATGTATCAAGAAAGGAGATATTTTGCGGCAATTTACCCTCGGCAGTTTAATGAAAGCCTGTAAGATGTATCTGTTCTCGCCCGTCTTTGTCCTGTCTAATTAAAATGCTTCTTGCTCTTCTTTGTCTCGCTAGCATTCACCTACGCTTTGAAAATTAAGGGGAATGCACGATCAATCCCTGCAATTTTTTTTCATCTATAGTGTCGTTTGCTAAACTCTATCGTGTTTTTAGATATTTTCGGTGAATTAATCAGAATAATTTTATTTTATTTCTTCACAAAACGTCATTTTTTCCCATCGCAGTTACTTCATTCGTGGTGTTTCTCTCTCTGCAATGCTCTACCGAGTAATTAGATTGTATTTTTTTCTGTTGTGTTGAGTTATTTTTATTCATACTGGGAACGGATTATTTTTAGCTTTTTGGAACTTTCTCTGAATTTCAGTGTTTACATTTTCACCGGAGCGCTCCATCAGCACTCTCGGAGTTCCCTCCGAGGGAAAAATTCATAACATATCACGCGCATATTTTAAGCCGTAACGTCCTTTGTTGTTGGAACACCTGACGCTCATTCCCCTACACAGTCTAAATTTACGAGAAGTGCAGAGGCGGCTTCTGGTGAAATAAGTCTACGGGTTTTCATACTAAGATTCAAGTATCTCTAAGCGCCCTCAAATCCTCGGGAGGAGAAGGTAGCGGCTTCTGCGTCCACCATCATAGTGATTGAAGATGGGGTGGAAGTGATCAATACTCTATTAATACTGGACCCTGTTTGATTAATTGAATAACATTAAACAAATGAACGTAGTAAGCCATTGTCCGCCAGAAGGGTTCTTGATGCAAGAATTGTATTTGAAATATATAAGACAGAATATGAATTTGAAGCAGAATATTTCATTACAACGGGGATTGGAGCATGTTTCTTGATCTTTTCTTTTTACATAATGCACGAGCATCTGAGTTTGACTAATTTAGATGTTATTGCCAGCTGATAATTCAAAACACAGGAATTGCACGTAAAGAATGAAAACTTAATGCAACCTAACGAATGTAATTGAATGTTGCAATTCTTCAAATTTTTTAGTAATTGTGGTGTAGTGACACAATTATTCGACTCGTAAATTTTAATTACTTGACAAAGGAAACCAGAAACCCAATTAAGGTTTTACGTTTGAAAAATAGTCTGTTTTTTGTTTAGTGTGGATGCTTTATTTATTAGATAAGCAAATTGTTGCCGCTTCGAGTAAAACGTGCGCAACTTAATTTCTGGTCTCTATCAAAAGATATGAAACCACATCCACTGATTCTTTGGGCAGCTCAGTCAAAAGTATCCACATTTGTAGGACGACCTTATGCGAGGCTGTGCACAGTAGAGGCAAAGCATCCAGAGCAAAAACACCGCCTTCGCTGTGACTGCTCCTTGTACAGGTGGAACGTGAGAGGTTAATGAGCGCCTTTTGCTTCAACAGGGTGTTTAAAAAAAAGGAGGCTGAACTTGACCTTGCAAACGTCCTTTACTCATGCAAGTGGTGTTGTAGATACTGATTTACATTAATAACATGCCGGCCTATACAGGTCTAAATTATCAACCATTAATGCAGAGCTGTATCAATTCGAAGTTCAGGCTGTTTTTTTTTAGGGACAGAGGGCAGCTAAAACCAGAGCGTTGGGTAACAAGGATACGCCATAGCATGATTCTTTCCCGTGCTCTGTAGTGGGCAAAATAAAATGCAAGAGAATGTTATTGAGGCGTCTAGAACATGTTTGAGTACTTTTTTGATTAGATGATGCCTCCGTAATCCCCAAATGAAGTGTATTAAGTAAAACTTTACTCAGGTAGAGCTTGTTTTGACCGTCTCGGAAGTCGTCACAATTATTTGGTTATGAATTCTAATTCCTTCAATCTAGCTATCACTATTGTACATCAAGATACTACCTCACTATTATCACTCTCAGCGCGTAGTTCTGTTCTAAAATCAGCGGTGAGTTTTTTCAAATGCCACAGTGTCAGCTCAGTTGCTTTGGTCAACGGGCCAACAAGTAAAATATGCCAAAGTTATTGCTGCAGGTATGAATTTAAATGAAAATCATAAACATCAAGCGTATGGTTTGAAAGTTTTATTTTCAAAACAGCCGTTAGAATATTTTCAAATTTTAAACGTGAGTGAGCTCACCATCAGCTACTAAAATATAAAAAGTCTTTAGTGAAACATGGTTGAGTGAACATTCAAACTTTACCGTGAAATTTTCACCTTTCCCTTTACCATGCTTTACTGATGATATGTTGACTATATTTTTGAGCTAATGATTAGCGAACGCTCGAAGCGTTCTATTTTACGTGTAAAGGATTTCTTTTTGCGGTAGATGTGTGAGTGTGCTAATCGAGCGGCGTGACTTTCTCATTTCAGTTTCCCGTTCTGGACTGGCGTCCTGAGGACACTAGGGAAATACAATCGAGCTCGTGGGAAGATCTTGCTTGTGTTACAGGGACAGAAATATCTCGAAGACACCGTGCTAAAAAGAAAACAAATGTTGGTTTAAGATACGCTGCCAAGCGTGTGCCGGAGTGTTGTTTTGATCAAAGATGTCGAGAAGCTGACAGGAGAGGACTGAAGTTTTGATTGGACGATGGTTCACCAATCTTCTCTCAAATGCGTCGGTTTCATTGCTGTATTTGTAAGGTATAACTGTCATCTTGCATTGCGTAGCCGACATTGGTGAGTTTCCATTTGTATAATTTTGAACTTAAACAAAAAAATCCTCTTATAATTTCAGCGACGAGTATAAGTATACTCTATACGTGAACAGTTATGTTCTAATTGAGCTCCCCTCAGGGGGATACAACTATTGTATCTATGGGAATTAGCGCTCCCAGGGGAACCATGTGAGGGCCCGAGCTAAAGGTTAGGTAGGCTTCCTTTTTGTTGTAATAAAATAGGTTTTTGTTTTGTTACGGACCATCTTTTTTCGGTTCACTGCTGTCCTGTTTTTCAGCACCTACTACTTTCTTCTTAAACTTTTTTCTTGTTTCATGAACTTCTTTCCTAGCTTACTGTTTCTGTGCACCTTGTGCATAGATTCCGCGTTCCCTCAACGCCAAACTAAATGGTGCCTTCCTCTTTCCTCTCTTCGAACATCTTTGTCGTGGTTAAGGGAGGCTAAAACTTTTATTATAATAATAATAATAATAATAATAATAATTATAATAATAATAATAATTCCATTTGAGCTTTTGGAGAATCAAGTCACTTTCCAATGCATGTCGCTTCTTTTGTTCGTTCGCAGATGACGGAATAAAATATTTCCGAATGCATAGTAAAATTTAAGGGAAAGATAAAAGGAGTTGAATATAGTGAATTATTTAAACTGCTATTTTTTGCTGAATGGCGCATAACAAGTTAAAAATTTGCGTGCGAAAAAAAAGGAACAATTCCCAACGCAAATAACTTGAAATAGGTTTCCCGGTGGCATTATTGCGTGCGCTTGGTGTGAGAGTCGTCTGCCAGTGGACGTGTGGGTCGGTGAACTAAAGCACCACCCTGAGGAACGGTGCCCGCAATCTCAGAGCACGAGACGCTCGCGCGGCAGCTGTCTGCGAGACGCGCAGGCTTCGCGGTAGACTGCACTCCGATGGTTAAGAGTGATTGAGCCTGCGGACAGCAAAGCAGACGCTTCACTTTTGACTGCTAAGTTACGGGTAGTCGAGTTCTTCGATTTTTTCCAGCATTATGAGTTCTACTGGACTTTAGGAACTATGAACCCCCTCAAGGGGATACAACTATTGTATCTATGGGAATTAGCGCTCCCAGGGGAAAAATGTGAGGGCTCGAGCTGAAAGTTACGTTGGCCTTCTTTTTTTTTTTAAATGAAATGCTCTTTGTTATGTTAGGGACCACCTTTTTCGGTTCACTTCTGTCCTGTTTTTCAGTACCTCTGACTTTCTTCTTCAACTTTTATCTTATTTCATGAACTTCTTTCTCAACTTAACTGTTTCTATGCCCCTTCTGCATAGATTCCTCATTCTCTTGTCTCCATATTAAATGGTGCCTTCCTTCTTCTTCTCTTCGATACGCTATTTTTTAGTAGCGGGGACGGAAGCTTAAACTAACTTATAATCGAATCTAATCTAGGAACTATGAAGTTTTATGGATTTATAAAATTTCATAGTGAGCATAAACGATTCCTTTTACGTAGTACAAATTTTCGCAATTGAAATCGACTCTGCTGAAACCTTTCAGTGTTTGTTCGTTTGATCGTGGAAGTGCCTTAAAGTACCTTCCATTTGGCTTACAGTTGGTCTTGGGAATATAACTGATGCTTGAGAAATCATTGTTACACGGAATGGAATGAAATAAATTATTAACTCATTCAGGCCAAAAAGTAAAAAATTTTTCTTCGCCATTCCTGAAACATAATTCTATAGGCTTAAAGTAAATGTCACGGACTAGCGTTAAACGCAATTTTTTTGTACTTTGCTACCTAGGTGTTAAGGAAATACATTTTCAAAGGTTAGTGAAGTTTGCGAAGAATATTTGAAACAATTTGTTCTTCTTCCTCACAAATTTCCGTTCGCGTCGAATCGTCAATGTTAACTGCGTTTTTAACGAGCAATTCTTCAGGTTCTTAGCCCTCGTCGAGAAGAATTGTAGAGGAGCACCACTAAACTAAAGATGAAAGTCAAACCTGAGTGTCGTATGCTTCCCATTACATTTTGTTGACGAATTTCGGCTGTACATGGGCGGCATTTTTGTCTTAAAATGGGAGAGCGAGAGCGAAACCAGATTTAATGTTCCTTTTGTACCCACTCTCGAGAAAAGGACTTCTCGGAGAGCTCTTTGAACATTTTCGATATTAAAATGATGTTAAGAGTACTTCACGTTCCATAAAAATTTTGGAGAAAAAAAATCTGTTCTGCTCTGTCATTATGACTCTCATTCTGCAGTGTTATAGGGTCTCTAGTGCCGCTGTAAATGCGTGTGTTTGGAGTGTATCTTCTTTTCATGTTATACTTTGTGAACACAGTGTTGCTTTTTGTGACACAATCTTCGGCTTCATGTCTACGCTTTTTGTTCTGTTTCATGTGATTGTCGCTCACTGTTAAAATATTTTCTACGGGCATGATGCCCGGATATCGTACCACTGTGAGACGCGCACACCAGACGCACTGCAGCACTCCGTTTAATAAACATCATATTCGTGCAAAGAAAACTCTGCACCTCCATGGGATGCAGAGACAGCGCTGCCACCCCGCGCGATGCTCGCGTCCGCAGGCAGAGCGCTGCCACCCCGCGCGATGCTCGCGTCCGCAGGCAGAGCGCTGCCACCCCGCGCGATGCTCGCGTCCGCAGGCAGAGCGCTGCCACCCCGCGCGATGCTCGCGTCCGCAGGCAGAGCGCTGCCACCCCGCGCGATGCTCGCGTCCGCAGGCAGAGCGCTGCCACCCCGCGCGATGCTCGCGTCCGCAGGCAGAGCGCTGCCACCCCGCGCGATGCTCGCGTCCGCAGGCAGAGCGCTGCCACCCCGCGCGATGCTCGCGTCCGCAGGCAGAGCGCTGCCACCCCGCGCGATGCTCGCGTCCGCAGGCAGAGCGCTGCCACCCCGCGCGATGCTCGCGTCCGCAGGCAGAGCGCTGCCACTCCGCGCGATGCTCGCGTCCGCAGGCAGAGCGCTGCCACCCCGCGCGATGCTCGCGTCCGCAGGCAGAGCGCTGCCACCCCGCGCGATGCTCGCGTCCGCAGGCAGAGCGCTGCCACCCCGCGCGATGCTCGCGTCCGCAGGCAGAGCGCTGCCACCCCGCGCGATGCTCGCGTCCGCAGGCAGAGCGCTGCCACCCCGCGCGATGCTCGCGTCCGCAGGCAGAGCGCTGCCACCCCGCGCGATGCTCGCGTCCGCAGGCAGAGCGCTGCCACCCCGCGCGATGCGAGATCTTGATTCTCGCCACTTTTTGATTCACATGCGCCTTCACAAGCCAGCGTCGCTGCCAGCTCATCAGGGTCCTGCTGTCGGGACCCACTCACCTCTCGTCCCGGTATTTGTCGACGCTATTGTCCACAGGCCGCCGCTAAATCGGCCGCAATCCCGAATCAGTGACGAGCAAAAAGACGCCGTTTGCGCGACTATTTGTTGCGGTCCTAAAAGGCAGCGGCCATGCAATTTGTTTGCTCTTTTGCTTGTGAGCCCAACAAGATCGCAGTAATTTTGCTCGTGGATTCATGGCTCGCTTAAGTGTTCTCTCGATGTTGGCGGTTGTCCCTACGCTTATGAGAGGAATTGGCCGGTGACCGCAGTTTGGGAATTCCGTGCTTTTCGAGCTGTCGGTTATCTTGTGGGGGCAGCAAACAGCAGCACACAGAGGCCTGCTGCCGGCGAAGTTCAGTACGCCCGGCAAGATGAGACCTCTATGTAAAACCTGCTCACTAAAGTTGAATGTTGAAGAACTAGCAGCGATGGGTTTTGAATCTTTCACTACGGTATGTAGTTCAATGTTTTATTTTGCATCAGTGACTTTTCTCAAAGTGACTTCGTTCCTGTATTTATCAAGTGATACAGAAATTTCAACAAAGTAGCCGAAGATATATGAAGCCCAACATGAATAGTAAAAATCCCATTTATTTCAAAATTTTCCCCCCTCAGGGGGATACAACTATTGTATCTATGGGAATCAGCGCTCCCAGGGGAAAAATGTGAGGGCCCGAGCTGAGAGTTATGTAGGCCTTCTTTTTGTTGAAATAAAATGTTCTTGTTATGTTAAGGACCACCTTTTTTCGGTTCACTACTGTCCTGTTTTTCAGCACCTCTGACTTTCTTCTTCAATTTTTATCTTATTCCATGAACTTCTTTCCCATCTTACTGTTTCTATGCCCTTTCTGCATAGATTCCTCATTCTCTTATCTCCATACTAAATGGTGCCTTCCTCCTTCCTCTCTTCGATACGTTTTTTTTTTTGTAGCGGTTTGGGAGGCTTAAACTAACTTATAATCTAATCTAATCTAATCTTTCGAAATTTTCATTAGAAACGGTAACAAATGCTATGTAGAAATAATTTTTTTCTTAAAAACCATCTTTTTCGGTTCACTTAGGTTTTTTCGGTTGCAATTACTTTTTCTTTCTAAATCATCTTGTTTCGTAAGCTACTTCTAATCTTGCTGCTTTGATGTGCCGGGTGTGGGCAAACTCATGTATAAATTTCTTCTTTCTCTGAATTTTTAATGTATGGTACCTCCCTCCTTCCACTATGAGAACATCTTTATTTTGATTAGGAAGCTCAAAGTAACTTCTAATCTACAGTAATTAACTTTCACGAAGCAGACCTGTCTCTTACGAACTTACCGTTTGTCCGGTTAGGGAGGCTTAAACTAGGGAGCGCTGCCACCCCTCGCATTTCAAATCTCTTTAGAGTTGGACCGTCGATTCAGTCGTACGACATTTATGCCCGAATATACAACCGTTTGAAAAATTTGTTTCAATTTTTGGGGATTCAGAAAAGCAACACAAAATAGTTAGCGGGTTTTATAAAAAAATTCGTTTTAATTCTAAAAGTAAATGAAAGATTAGCTTCAACTGTTGAAGTAACTGTCGATAGTTTTGTACCTAATCTAATGAAGGACAGCATAAACAGAAACTTCAGTTCAATTTTACTTAATTAAAGTTAGCAATAATTAGTTAAATTTAGTCAGTGTGATTGCTCTCAAATTATCCTGCCAGATCTATCTATCGGTACCCCAACGAAAAACGTCAATATTTTAATCAGTGGAAATATTTTTCTGGTTCACTGTTTTTCTTTAATTGGTTTCAATGATATCGTGCTGAAAACTTCGAATCATCCGTGAGGTAACCCAATAACCTTATTTATTAATGTTTTTGTGAAGCACTTGTTTGAAGAAAATTTTAATTCTCAAATACACTCATTTTTAGCATGAAGAGTTCCAAAATAATTTTACCGGCGGTTTTTCTTCGCATCCATCTCATATATTTAAAATTCATTTTTTTATTCTTGGGATCAAGGCAATTATGAAAAACGAGACCTCGTTGATACGAGCAGTATCACGCTTTAACTTTTTTCAGTAAATTGAAAGCCGAATTAGAAAACCTTGCCAATAGTTTTCACCCATTGAAAGTTTTCTCCTTTTTTAATCCCGAATGCTAGCATAAAAAATGACAGTGATGTATTCCTGATAATGATTTCGTTGTTTTCAACAAACTATCTGTGGGTGAGACTTAGAGCTTCCCAAAAGTTAAAAAATCAAGTTGGCTAAATTTTATTTCACAAGTACTGTGCTAGAGAATATGTTAGGCTTTTTTAGTTTTACTATGAACATATTTCCTTCAGAGTGCATGAGGAAAAACTTGCGGGTGCAGAGAAATAATTTCTAAATAAAAGTAATGTTTAACGACGCTCCAATCTCGCCGAAGAAGCGCTTGAGACCTCTGAGGGATGGCGATCTGTATGTTGAGGAGCACGGCATTAAGGCGATAACGGCTCAGGTCTGTACATGGGACAATAAAGCGATAAACATGATCGTAAACGGCGTGGTGTTGTCTGCCGTTATTGTTATGGCCGTTTTTGTGTGTCCCTACTGCTTCCATTTCCTTTATTCGTGCCACCTCCGATAAGTTTTCTGCGTGCATCGACTGTGTTCTGAATGCTGACGGAAATCGTGTTTTTCTGAAAAGCTTAACTTTTTCTTCTTTAGTGTGCTGTAATTGTTTTACGGAATATTTAGGAAACTATGTATAAACTGTTGTTTTATTTGTGAAAGTGCTATGTAAAATGTTGTTGGTTAAAATGTTAACTTTCGTGGAATAAAAATATGCTGATAGATGAAGTGTCGTACTCAACTGGCTGACAATTAAGGAACTGACAGGCTATTGTCGAGTTTGGAACATAACATTACTCTGTTGTAGAAAATTGACTAATGTGATTTTTGTTTAGCATCCATCTCTGTCTAATGCTGCTTAAGACATTTTGCTGAATCATATAAAATTAAAATCTGAATGGACTAGGAAAAATCCCTATTAGCAATGTTTGACGAATTATATTGAGATGAAGAATGCGCTGATAAAATAGGTGTAATAAATGAATTCCCAAAAACGCATTTCAAATCCTTTTTTTATTTCCTGCACTCAATTCGCGCAACTAAACGCTTTTATTTCCAGCTAAGCTCATCCTGTTTTTTACGGAAATTCGTCATGAGACCCACCATGTCATCTCGTTTTTTGAGCGGAGCGACGCTTTCAATTCTGTAGCACCAACAAAAAATGATTTCTAATCAACAGTGTGAGCAATGTTTTCTTGCGCAGCTCTCAAGAGAGGAGTTTTTGGTCGTCGTTTATTGCTGAATATGCGATGTGCGTGGTGTTCTTTGTATTCTTCTTGCATAGGCAAGATGAGGCTTGGGTCGTATATTCTACCAACGTAAAACTGCGGGCAAAATTTGGCGTCTCAACCCACGTAACAGCTTACGGATGTCAAAAATAGGCTTCCAGCGTTAAAATCTTAAAGGTTTTTTGCACCGAGGTCTTGTTTCTGTTCTTTTATTCTCTTGTGTGGGATGCAAAAGAAACGGTTCGTGATCTTTCAACGAAGTTTGGCGTGGAAAATTATTTGTTTTTCAAATTGACATTGTGTAAACTGGTATCAGCTGCTCATATTTGAATCGTACCGTCACTTGAGTCTGTTTTCATTCCATGGCGTAAATTATCCTCCAGACAGACTGAGCTGCGATCAGTAGATGTGCATTTTTTCTGTTTAAATTATCAAAGTTACGCTTTACACTCCCAAACAGTGCTTACCTACTCTGATTTTGCAAACAAATAACGTTTAAGTGACACTAACGTTCCCGCAATGAATTTATTAGAAATCGTTTGCGCAAAAAATTTCATTCGGACTCTTGTAGGACATTTTTTTCAGTTATCCTCGCTTGAAATTTTCTCACTGAAGACATAGAATAGGCAATCTGCTAAGGCGTGTTAGGGTTGTGTATCCTATGCTATGGGGACTGGTGCATTTCTCGGAGGGTACTATGAAGTTAACTGAGATATATGCCTTCTGCACTTCTATCGTTCGTGCCCACTTAGCTACTGTCAATTTTCGAACCGTATCCGCCATCTCTGTGTTGTCTTTCTCTTCTTGTATATACTTGCTGTTTCCATGCGCTGGATTTCGTGGGTAGGAACACGCCTTGTGCATAGATTCCCCCGTTTTCTACAGTCTTTACTGAATGGTCTTTTTTCTTTTTTGTCCGAAAACAGACTTACGGAAATAATCTGAAAACTAACTACTGAACTGCTGTAGTATACGTGCCTGAGATTAATTTTTTATAAATCAATTTGCCGATCTGAATTATCGCTGTTAGTACATAAGTGTATGTTAGGCTTGGTGTATGGTATGCTTACTAAATATTTCGCCCATATACTCGTACATTGTACAGTACATATTCTGATTCCTGACTCAACGTAATTTTTTTCCCTCAGTGTTATGACATCCAGCTGCTGACATTTACAGCTTTTTAGTAACAGTTAATTATCATACAGTGGTAATTTTCTAATCAGGAAATGGTAATCGTACTATTAGTATGCCGGTTTTTATAATACGTAGAAATCTCATTCACCTTTCAATTTGTTGTGATCCATCTCACTAGTAATCCGATTATGTACGTATTCGCTCAAAAACTTCGTTTTTTTTTCAGGTAAGCCTTACGCGGTGCGGTGACCACAAACGGCGGTGCTGCGATGAAGGTATGTACGAGTGTTCGTATAGTGCTAACTTTGGATCTTGCTCTACTTCCATACTTTGTGTTAAAGTGTCTAGAATATTGTTGTCAGCTCCCTCGGTTACTTCCTATGGAAATTGAAAATAACTTCGAGGGAAGCACTTGTTCTAATCTATATTTCTGGTAACCTAATGACGATCTGTCCTAGTATAGCTTAACTTAAAGATTAGGGTTAATCTCTGTATAATTAACACTTGCCTGCGATGGGTTGAACTGAAGTTCAATATTCAGTTCAAATCAAAGTCTGTTTCATCGATATACTTATAAAAAACAAGCATTAAATGGATTGGGCTGCAATGTAGATTAGGTCAAGTATTTATGCGAATCGAGCTTGTGACGCCTGGTGGGTCAGCAGTATTGTGAAAATTCAATCCATTGCCGCCGGTAGTTCACGTCGTAGTCTAATCTTGAAGTTTTCTCAGTTATATGACGGAAATCAAGAGCAATTTGACAGCCAAATAAAAATTTACCTTAAGTTTTCATAGCCTCATGGTGTGCGATAAACTCTCGCTGCACTCGTCTGATTGGGTTGAAAAATTTGTTGCGAAGTTCGTCCAAACTTAATTCTTAACTTTTTAAAGAGAGTGCATTTTGTATCTCTGCCTTACTTCTGGAACAGGCGTCATTTCTACTCTGAATACCGAACTAGGCTTTTTTACCACTTCCTTCTCGTTGAGGCAATTGGATCGTTCTACAGCGTCGTTATATGCTATCTGATGGCCAGGTTTGGCCACGTGTACCCATTTAACGCTGTGTTCAACCAGGAAATATGGGTTGTTATGTCATACTTGTTTGCCGTAACAACGACACGTTGAAAGGTTTAATTTTAAAATTTTATGTTCTTGTGACCTTTCATTGAAATAACACTGTTTAGTTGAAAGTTACGTAGACAACTACGCGTATGCAATCGGGATTAGAACTTTGGTGTTACACGGTGATGTCTTCGACATTTCTGAACATTTGCACTCCCATATCAGCCATCAATCCCATCGCATCTCACGCGAGATGAATTATGCGTGCCCGTATCAATGTCTCCCTGCACGTTCTCCTGATGTAGGCTCATAATTTATTCTCGTCGTCCATAAAACCTGCTTCCCTGAGTCCTTGGAGAACGTAATACTCTACGGTAATTTCAAGTGCTCTTTGTTTTTATAAATACTGTTCTGCCTACCAAAAAAGCGTAATAAACACCAGATACGCGCCTAAGACAGAATAATAGAGCAGGACTTAACATCACTACTCTAGACAGGACACTTCTTTTCCCAGTGTCGCCTAAAGATTTTGAAACTCGAATTGGTAGGCTGCAAGATAAATGTTGATCGTTGGGCACAAGCGAAAATTTCGGATTTAGTTAAAAGCTTTTTAAATTATAAATTTCGGCGTTGAGTTTTCTTGCTGAATTGTACTTACAATCGACGAGATGTTCATGTTTTTTGGCGAACAGTTTTCCAGCAGTGAACTATAGTAATGTGCAACCATCAATTTTCAAGGCTTTGGATTATGTACGTTGTTTTTATTGATCTCCGTCATTAATACTTCATATTGGCATTCTTATTGCGAGTGTGTTTAAAAGATTTCAATTTCTTCACTCTGAGAAACGTAACCTGATTGTGTAATGATTGTATCTTTTGATCTCACCGATGCCACATCATTGTAAAGAGCATCGGTGCGTCATCTCACCGAATTACCATTATTGTCATGATCTATAAGTTGATTTCTTCGTTGCACAACATTTATTGTATTCATAAGTCATATATCGTCCATTTCCAAGGAAATATTTCCATCGTGATTTCCTTATTTTTCAATTACCAGCAATCAGTAATTTACAGATGATTGAAAGGTAAATAATTATAATTGAAAGGGATTAAATAAACCAGTTTCCATGTGATTATTTTAATGTTGAAATGATAACGTCTTTTGATTCAGAATAGTTGACACAATCGATAGACAGGAATTCATTTAATGACGTTATAATAAGCTCATATCGAGGTGAGGCCTCGTCACTGAATCAGTTAGCGTAACACAGATTATCTAACACATTAAGTGAATCTAACGCACACCTCCTAGGTACAGGCCTGCACGTGAAATAACCGGATTAGGATGATATGTGGGATTACGCGTAGGATACTTAGCTGCATTTAGATTCCAGATTGGCGATTAATAAGTCATTACGTGACTTCAGTATATAGCCCTCGCTTGCCCGCAAGGGCATAGAGGCAAAACCACACGCCCTTCTCTAGTCACCGATGGTTCTGTAATGTCCCGCCGACTCCCTCAACTGAAGAGCAGGCTTCGTGCGTCTCTGTCACGGCTGAGAACGAAAGCGTTCTACATCACAATGCTTTACGTTAATTAATGATTGGAAATAACAATTGTCGTCAGATAATGAGATTGGATTAAGTTTACAATTAATTCACAAGTAATCTATATAGAATGAATAAGATCCTAAGTGGCTAAGGAAAGATTTGAAAATATATGAAGAGAAATGGAAGTGTCTAGCAATACAGCTTGCTTGGGACGCTCGGCGACGTGGCACTCACAGAGTGAGGGTACGAGGGTGGACGTAGCTTTCAAGCGATACCTGTCGACGTTGTTACGACTAGTTGCGATGGTTGGGCGAAGTCCGTAGAAACCAGCATATGTTGCGCTTATTGACGAGACTTTATTTTGCGACGATGGTTCTTTTCGAGAAGATGATGGTCACTGGCCAAACGAACCCTTCTTCGTAGCGTTTATTTAAACACGACGTAGAGCAGTTACAGTACAGACTATAACAATTGGACGTTTGCGTTGATGAATAGCCCCAAATTGTGTCTGATTAAGTTTTAACTGGCTTAGAGATTCTTATAAGGTTACTGTAGAAGAGCTTAGCTAATATAGTTTTCAAGAACAACTCAGAGCACCTCATTCTTCTGAGGATAGCGAGCCCAAGTCTTACTTTTCAAACCTATTGCAAAATTATTTTCATTCAAATTTCGAGAGAGATTCATCATTTCTGTGAATTTTTATAACCTTGCATTTAAATCGAATGTTTGTCGTGCTCTTAGAGAATAAATATCTTGTCTAAACTAAAATGGAAGACAGCCCGAATGAATTCAAGGAAACAGAAGCTGTAGCCATTTTGACAACCTGTTGGCTGCACCATAACCCAGCTGGGAGAAGATTGCAGCTTCCGAATGAAATGAGATAAAGTGGACCTCGGCTTTACTTTCATCTCTTTTTCTAAATGACATATAGGTATGCATTATCCTCGTATTTGGGAGCGCCGCAAGGGGAACTGACAGTGTCATTCCAGTTCAGATCTTTCTACGATTGATCAGTCAGATTTTTTGCGATAACTGCGCTATGATGGGTCTCGAGAGTTTTAGAATGAGATGTCATACGAGTAAAGTGTAGAATTTAGAACACGTTTTGTTCTTGTTGAGAGTTCTCCGCATGATTGATGGCCGGTCTGGTCAGTGGTAAAATATTCGTGCCACCGAACAATACATAATTCTAAAAGTATAGTAACTGAACTTGCGAGCGTAAAGTTAGCGTTTCTCCAGCACGAATTCGTACCACAAAATCCCATGTTATCTGTAAAGGTTTTTAAAGAAATTAATTTTCAGATATGAGCTAATTGCATCTCAACGCCTCTCGCGCGCTCATTTCGTACGTTAGTGTCATCGCTAAACAATTCTTCCTTTTTCGCTTTTGCAGCCGACTGGACTAGAGCTCATTTTATCACACGTTTGGATTTCTAAAACTTGAACAACTTTCTACGAACCCTGAACATCACTATGGGTTGAAAATCTCGTTACTGGGTTTTACTTGCCCGTCAGTGGGTCATCTGGCCGGTCGCTCTCGTTTACTTTGTTATGCTTTTGTCTCTTTAGGTCGCCATAATCATCGAAACAGGTTATTTTACTAAGTAAACTGCCTTCTGCAACAGGATGAGGTGGTATCAGCAACATCATAATACTACTACAAAATTTTATTCATATTCAATTCATCGCACTTCACAGCTCAGGGCATACAATTTCAGAATTATTTTAGAGACCGATGTTCGAGTAATTCGATGATCCTGAAGTTTCCTTGCAGACACTGCTGATCTATATCCAAACTTTTGTCTTTTCGGACCATAGGGCAGAAGTTATTTCTAAGAGTAATTTTTTATGGAAAAGATTACTTATTAATTCTGTACTATCGACGTTGAAGCGAAAATGAATATAATTAATATAAAACTAATAAGTGGTCTTTGAAAAAAGCGTGTGTGAAAAAATTCAGTCTTTCCTTTGAGCTTCCATTTTCCATGGTATAGGTCGTTTGCGTGTCATCGAGAATTTCTTCACTCACAAAGTATTTTCACATGACCTGTGCTGCAGATCGTACTCCGCCTGTGAGCTATTACCGAATTTATATTGCATGAACCTACCGGGCACTGTAAGATATTTTTTCCTTGTATGCCACTTCTGGATAGAGCCTCCATTCTTTTGCGGAGTAGCTAGGCCAATTTTCCTTAGGTGTGCACAAAAACCTGCGAGATCAGCCACAGTCAATCTTCATTTCCGAGACTTTTTTTAACGTGCGATCTTATATCAAGCAGCTGCGTTTTTTTTCAGCTTGAGGTCTTTTCCAAGACTGGTTCTTGCGATGGGCTTCTTTTTACTGGTGCAGCTGAACGGAAGCACTCCTCTCTTAATTCGTACAGCTGAGAGGGATCCTAAGAGCAGATTCATGCCTCGCGCTCATGAATGTTGATTAAAAATTAGAGTATTTCTTCTCAAGAGAAATACCCTCGCGCGGCCCAGCTCCGTGTACCGAGCAGTAAGCTTTGCCCAATCACCAATTTCTTTCTCCCTTGTTTTACATATTCTTCCGCTGGTGGCTCACATTGTTCGCTGCATGGCTTGTTCGTCTCGACGGCCTAATTCTTCATGCTTAACTCTTCCCACGTCAACTGAGTGCCTTGTTTCCTTACGACTGTGCCGCGATTGTGTTTAATATTTGAAAATACGATGGTCAATCTTGATGCTCATTTTAGCGTCCGTGATTAATTTTTCCATTCAATTATTTTGTACGAAATATTTCATTTTCAATTAATCTGTACTTTTATTGCTCATGGCTCAACTTTTAGTTATCAGATTTTGTTATTTAGTTATATTAATCAGTTTTAGCGAACTGATGGAATTCTGTTTTACGCCTCTTGTACTTTTTGTTTATGTACAGTGCTGTAAAATTTTTCGTGTTATGGAGGTGGTAAATTTAGTAAACTGTTGCGGCGTTTTCCACAGAGTTCCACCTCGTTTCGTCGTTGTGTTCTCGATGTGAAGTGAAGAGGTCTTTTGCGTGTGACAACTACTGGTTATTGTGATAATTCATGTTTCCTTAGCACAGTTAGACAAATTAAGTGAAAATTATTAATGATGACCGAAACATTACGAAGAAAAGTAGGGGCAATTGGTATCAAAATTATTATTCTAGCTTTACTTCTGCAATTACTTGTAAAAAATAGTTAAAATTTCACTGTCGGTAAAATTCCCGCTAGAAGCTTGACTCTAATAAGTTCTGTGCGCTGTTCCACTTCAATATGTGGCGCCCTTTTGGCGAGTATGGGCGGGTGCGCGTCTGCCACCCTCCCGCCGGAATAGCAAAGTTCGCTCATGGCTTGCCCTGCAACCGACTCTACGGCGAATGGCCTCCTACTTTCGAGAATGAGCTTCACTTCTCTATAAAACAATACTTTTCACTCGCTATTGTGCTGAAAAACGGACTAGAGAGGCATTTTTCAGGGGGAACTGTTGCACATTTCCTCTCAGTGCAGGCGCTTTTTCTTCCGCTTTGCGCGCCGTAGGGTTTTATAACAAGACCTTCTTGTGCCGTCGTAACGGTGAAGTTCCAACGGAACTTTCTGAAAAAGATTCAAGTAATATGGTCGTATTATGCTTCCAGTACTACATGTCTCCGTCTCGTTTTCGTTATAGCTTGAGTAGATTTTGAGATTCTTGTTTTGCAGTAATGAACTCCATACGGCAACTGACGACTGCGACCTCACACGCCTGGTTACGCGAGGTCATAAGCCTCTGAACCTCATGGTATATGTGAGCTTTTTTGCTTCAATCAAAGCTATAAATTGTTGAGCCACGCAATTTTTCCTTGACTCAGAATTCTTTTGAATTTCTCAGGAAGAACTAAATATGCTGAAGCTCGAATTCAAATGAAAAACCCGAATCTTCCTTTCGAAAGTGTCAACGAAAAATCATTTAAATGAAATCGAATCAGTCAATAATAATATTGTCATATATAATCTGTTTTTCAGACGTCCATTAATTGCTCACTGATGATGGTGACCGTTTGGAATGATTTAGTAATTTTTCAGTATTGTTTTTACAATGGCCGTTTTTCGCTCGTGTTTCACTTGCATACATGTGTGTTTAGGTGATGTAACTGTCATAAGAGCTTAGTTTGCCTAAAATAGACATAGAGATACATCTTGAACGATTTTAAAAATAAAAATTTTTCAACGGGTGTGAAAATACATTTGTACGTAACGTTGTAGAAAATTATTGTATATCACAGTTTCAAAATTCTCCTTGGACTCTTGCTTGAAAGAAATATTCGCCTATGCACTACTCGCGACGAAGTGTTCTGAATGTATCATGAGTTATCAGTTGTCTAATTTTAAATTAAAACAAAAATTTCCCAAAACAAATTTGAGGGTAATTAGCTTAGAGCGGACATGCAGCGGGTATTGGCTGACCAATTTCTATGATTGTCAAGATGAAAATTATTCCATTCAGGTGTATTGCACATGCCTAGCCGTCACTTGTTTGTCGAGAATTTTTACTGACATGAACAAGACAATGCGACAGATATTAAATTCTTCTTTACACAACATTGCACGCTGCTAACTGGCTCTCAAGCTCTCTTCATTTGATTTTCACCTGAAGGGCTTAACTTTTCTCCGTATCATACAAATGATTCTCGCTCTCATGGTTTCATATTTTCATTTAAAAAGGTACATTTATTCTCCTTATTATGTAGGATATCACGACAGAAATTTATCTCCCAGTTTGAATGTGAAGTACTGTCAAAGAACTGTGTGTAATATTTCATAGAATAATGATTCACTGCATTTATTAATGCATTTCAACCTTCAAATCTTCAAAACACTGTGGCTCCAGATATCCAAGACAGAATTTCTTGCTCTGACGATAGTTCTCAAGGCATATTTTATGCCTTGACTGGCGAATGTCACGCTAGCGCGTAGTTTTCGGTTTGTTTTTTGGTGGTAGGCGTTCTGTGGCGAAGCGCGCGCGTTTTTACAAGATTGCTAATCCTTCTTCTTGCCAGCTCGTGAGTTGCTTCGCAATCAATGCCATTTTTACGCCCACTTTATTCTCAATGATTCATCGATCGAGCCTGCTCACGCGAATTTCTCCACGCTTTTGATTTGTTCTGCCTTCGTGGTACAGTGAGTCAGGATGTGCTGATGGTGAGAAACTTGAATATTCGTACTCAGCTGGACGCTGGTAGGCATATACCGTGCTCTGGTAACGGCTGTGGCAGACCTATACCATGCTCAGGTGTCGCCTATTTTAGACCTAAACTCTGCTCAGGTGTCGCCTATATATTGCAGACCTATACTGTGCTCAGGTGTCGCCTATTGCAGACTTTTACCGTGCTCAGGTGACAGCCATTGCAGACCTATACCGTGCTCAGGTGACGGCAATTGCAGACCTATACCGTGCTCAGGTGACGGCAATTGCAGACCTAAACCGTGCTCAGGTGACGGCCATTGCAGACCTATACCGTGCTCAGGTGACGGCCATTGCAGACCTATACCGTGCTCAGGTGACGGCCATTGCAGACCTATACCGTGCTCAGGTGACGGCCATTGCATACCTATACCGTGCTCAGGTGACGGCCATTGCAGACCTATACCGTGCTCAGGTGACGGCCATTGCAGACCTATACCGTGCTCAGGTGACGGCCATTGCTGACCTATACCGTGCTCAGGTGACGGCCATTAATTGCAGACCTATACCGTGCTCAGGTGACGGCCATTGCAGACCTATACCGTGCTCAGGTGACGGCCATTGCAGACCTATACCGTGCTCAGGTGACGGCCATTGCAGCCCTATACCGTGCTCAGGTGACGGCCATTAATTGCAGACCTATACCGTGCTCAGGTGACGGCCATTGCAGACCTATACCGTGCTCAGGTGACGGCCATTGCAGCCCTATACCGTGCTCAGGTGACGGCCATTAATTGCAGACCTATACCGTGCTCAGGTGACGGCCATTGCAGACCTATACCGTGATTAGGAAATGCGTACAAGTACACAGTCAATACTGAAAACCCCTTTTCTGTAGTTTCATAATTAAATTCTTAAAATAAGAGGCTTTAACTTATGTGAACTTTTTGCGTCGGTGATCGTTCTCCTTAACGTTCCTCAGGTCCATATATTTTTTGAATATTTTGTAGCTAGCAATACTTTTCTCGTGGTTCCGGTATTAACAAGAATTGGTATCATTTTCTTCATTTGTTCGAGATTTATCTACCAGGAGAAAAAAAACTTCCGTAATTCTGGAAATAAGAGCCCCTGCGGCGAAAATAATAGGTCCCAAATTCACTATTAGGTCTACTATTGAAATTGAATAAGCTTTTTTGTTTGCTACAGACCATCTTTTTTCGGTTCAATGCTGTTTCGTTATTCAGTACCTTCATTATCGCTTTCTAATTCAACATTTGTCTTGTTTCATGAAATTATTTTACAACTTACTGCTTCTATGCTCCTTGTACATAATGATTACTTTACTTCTTCTTCTCTTGGAACGCCTTTGTAACGGTTAGGGAGGCCTAAACTAATATCGAATCTAACCTCTGTTTTTTTCTTCAAGAAGAATCCAAATGACTTTTGTTTTTATGAATAAATATACACTAAACTGCATGTTTGCAACTGGTGTATCTTTACTGGTGTATCTTTACTGGTGTATCTTTACTGGTGTATCTTTACTGGTGTATCTTTACTGGTGTATCTTTACTGGTGTATCTTTACTGGTGTATCTTTACTGGTGTATCTTTACTGGTGTATCTTTACTGGTGTATTCTAGTCACTTGACCTAATTATTTCTAAATATTTTAATTATTTTTTCCAGAACTCTGTTTCCCTGTCCGTAGCTTCTAGGAACGATTAATTTCGCTTCCATTCAAAACACTTCTTGATGTCGCTTTTACAACTTTGTCCCCCCTACCCACGGCTTTGAAATGTATTAGAAATACAAGGTAGTTCCGTTCATCGCGTGATCAAGAAAACTTGATATTTTAGGAACATTTTTTGTGCTGGATGGGCTTCTGTGTTGGGTACGGTGAAAGCTCTAAAATTGAAGGTGAGACTCTGGCAGTAGTTCAAAGATTCTTCAGCATCAAGAAAAATTATTACTGACAGCAATACGCACCTCTATCTGTTCTTTGTACTGAAACATTATGAAATAATTAACGTTATTACGCTCTGAAGTCTTTGTTTTTGTTTCTAAATTTAATCTCATGCTAGATATCGTAAACAGTCGAAGAGTTCGAGCTTCGTGTAGTGTAGGCGGACGAGTTGTATCAGAGCATGCACCATTCGTCATTCTAATATATTTATGAAAAATTATTTCCTTGCCTGTCTTTGTAAATATAGTCTTTATTGAATACCTCAACTGTTTTTCTAGAGGATTTATTTTTAACGAAATTTTATCTTCAGACAATGCTTCAGGAGCATCGAAGCTCTAAGTTTCTTATTGCATTACATTGCTGTGAAAGTTATTTAAGTGTGGATCTGGCCTTCAATGAAGTTTACAATCCTCCAGTAAAGTTCATTATGTCTAGAGAATTACGTTTTCATATGCTAGTTCTATGACAATAAGGTGGTTCTTTTCAAGCAAGTACTATAATTAAACCATAAAGTGCGTGTACTATTCGTCCATCATAAATCGTTTGCGCTCTGTTAGCGAGAACGCCATAACCAAAACAGTTGAATTATTTAGTGAATTACGACTGAAGCTGTCCACGGTGATGAGAGCTTGTTCAAAACACCGTCATTGGCAGCGAAAAAAATTGAAGCTGCAAACAAAATGATTGATGTTTGCTAATGAACAGAGCCACGACGTACCGTCGAAAATCGAATTCTTGCGTAAAAAGGGGCGTTCCGTGGTAATACTTACCAAATTATGTGATATTGTTCGAATCGTGGTGAAAGAATGAGTGAAATATCGCCCTTTTTTTAGCACAAGCATTCAAGTGTACTAGGTTATATTTTGCACGATATTTCATCTAATAATTCGTTACCATCGACAGTAAATTAATTCACTGTGGATAGTACCGATAGGGTTGAAGCTAGCCGTGATGCTGAGGACGAGCGTTCAACAGGGAGCATATGAGGCGCATGCAACATTATATCGAACGGCTATTTTGTGATATGCCTATTATTACTCTCTATTGGTGGATTACTGCGGAAAATATCGAGCCATTTTCAATGATCAGGTCTTTAGCATAAACGGGCAATGGCTATTAAACTGCCAAAGTCCAATATGAAGGTGCACCCGCACCCATGTACTCGATCATTGTCATTAAATTTTATTTTTAGCTGCATCTAGGAATGGAAAATTTTCTCTTGCATGAACAGTCTCACAGTTCTTAGCACAAATGTTCCAATTAATGTGTGGCAAGCTTTGGAGCACAGACAAGAGTCACTATGACCACTTTCTTCGCTTCAGTTATTTACTGATGTTTTTGGGAGCAAATGGAATGGTATTTCACTGGAAACCCTCAGACGGATACAACTATTGTATCTATGAAAATTAACGCTCCCAGGAGGAAAATGCGTGAGGCCCCGAGCTGAGAGTTAGGTATGCTTTCTTTTTGTTGAAATAAAATGTTCTTTTTTATGTTAAGGACCATCTTTTTTGGCTCACTGCTATCCTGTTTTTCAGCACCTACTATTTTCTTCTTCAACTTTTATCTTATTTCATAAATTTTTTCTCAACTTACTGTTTCTATAGCCCATCTGCATAAATTTCGCGTTCCCTTAACTCCATACTAAATGGTGACTTCCTCCTTCCTCTCTTTGGAACGCCTTTTTTGCGGTTAAGAGCGCTTAAACTAACATCTCATCTAATCTTTAAAATTTCATTATTTAATTTATTCTTCTAATCTGTTGAGATGCATTTTGTGCTGTGCGGCTTCATGTCTCCACAATTTCTTTGACGATTTGATGGACCACGTAGATCTAACACTCGCAAAAGTTACGCCGAAAAGTTTTCAAAACAAATATTCTACTAGGTATTGCTTCACATATTTTCTAACTAAGTGCAGTGTCGCCACTTTTGAGTGAATCACAATTAGCTTTACTTCGTGTAGGCAAGTAGGACGCTCACATGAAATTCACAAACTGAAAGTGCAACACAGAATAGAACTGTGTCCAGTTACACAACTAAGCAGCCTAACTCGAGTTTTTTATTTCATCTGATGTCTCTCGCAGACTCGAATGAAATCGTCCACAGCTTGCACAGCTCTGGTACCGCAGCACAGCGAGGGCAAAAGATCTCTCACTTATGGCACAGCCCTGGTACCGCAGCACAGCGAAGGCAAAAGATCTCTCACTTATGTCACAGCTCTGGTACCGCAGCACAGCGAGGACGAAAGATCTCTCACTTATGGCACAGCTCTGGTACCGCAGCACAGCGAGGACGAAAGATCTCTCACTTATGGCACAGCTCTGGTACCGCAGCACAGCGAGGACGAAAGATCTTTCACTTATGGCACAGCTCTGGTACCGCAGCACATCGAGGACGAAAGATCTCTCACTTATGGCACAGCTCTGGTATCGCAGCACAGCGAGGACGAAAGATCTCTCACTTATGGCACAGCTCTGGTACCAACTCTGGCGAAAGATTCGGTCTCAGTTTTAGCACCACAACATTTTACAGACGATATTCTTACCTTGCTCGAGCCGTGATGAACCTTCGCTTCACGCTTAGCCTTCCAGGAATCAATCATGCATTGTTCAGAATTTTTATTGCGATTCAAAAGGAAAACGATTGCCCAAAATTTTTCACGCCATTGTTGGTTTCAGATATGAGCTGCTCTGTTCCGTCGAGTGAAGTTTTATTTGCTCAGTTTTTCCCATGCTACGGAAAAAATAGTACTTCCTATCGAAAAAGACTCCCTTCAATTATTTCTCCCTTTATTTCTTTCTCACTATTGTTGTTCTTCCCTCCACGAATTGTGTTAACGCTCGCACTGCACGCCAATGTTGATGAATCACCCCAGCAGTGGTGCATCGTGTATTTGCTGAAACTATTTTTTCGAAAAGCATGTATCATATTCACACTCAATTTCCACATAAGTTGAGAATTAATCTATTTTTAATGAAATTCCATAAAACGTTGGCTGATTTATTGCTTGAATATCAAGTGCGGAGAGAAATCGTTCCATATTTTTAGATAAACGTAGGTAAAACTATGTGCTCGGATCAATCAAAAATTTTCTATTTCGATGAATTGAAAGGTTCAAAAGAAGTGAGAGCTAGTATTAAAATTTTAATAAGCATTTTGATTCAACGTGAAAATTGTTCTCGTGATGGAACAGAACAAAAATTCCATGAATATTTTCATTGAAATAGCACATTTTTACACTGTTGGAGAAAGAAAGCAGTATCATGTTCAGAATTAATTTTTGGGAAGCCAAAAATTAATTAGGGCTCTATACTACACTCATCTTTCTCATTTGCTTTCTTCGTAAATTGTGTCGTACTTGGATCGTGTTTTTAAGAGTAACGTTTCCACGAGTTGTGTATGGAATAAATACATTTTACTCCCGAGGCCCGGACGGCGTTCACAGTCATGACAGCACTCATCTGGCATTCATCTCAGACAGTTTGATATGCAGAACATTTTAATGCAATGTCAAGCTTATCGCCCGCCCTCAGAAACACTTGATGGAGGGCTCCTCTGGGACGCAAGAAGCTGTTGGAGCGCCGCCAGCCGTGCCTGACTGGCCTTCTTCTGCACAGTTCCAGACGCGGCATCCACACTAACACACCAAACGCTCCTTTAACACGTTCACCGCGCTTCCGCGGTAGTTAACGGTTGCTTTGGTTAGGTTGTAAGAAGCAGAATAGGGAAATCGACTTTACTGCTCGAATACATTTTTATTCTTCTTAAACAGGGTGAAAAATACAACTGTACCACGAGATTTCACCTCGTATGATAACAACTATTTTTAGGAAAGTTCACGAAACACGTGAAATTATCATTCATTTATACATGTAAATGAATGGACAATTAACCTGTTTGTACACATATGGCCCAATACACGGGGAACGTGTTATACTGTTTTAACATATACTCTTAGTATAAAAACTTATGATGTTGAAACAGAAACTGCTCTCACATCGACTGAATTCCAAGCGTGCCCAGCGTTCTGCGAGCTACAGTTCAAATAGATTGAAATGGTTCATGGGATTCAAAACGTACTCGGCGCGTTGATTAACCCTTTGACTACAATTGCGCGGGTCGTAAAGTTGGTTTGGTTAGGTTGTACAATACAGACTGAGAAAATCGAATAAACTGCTCGAAGAAGCTTCCAACCTTTGATAGAAATGTACTAAATCTAAGTGCGCATTAATATTTCCTTTGTGTGATAAAATTCCCTTAAAAAGAGGTAGCGCAATGATTTGAAATATTCATTTACATCGGTGAGTAAATGAGCAATTTACCTAATGGTACACATTTGTCCCACTACGTCGTCAACGTCTTAATTCAATGTAAATGGTCCATGGTCCTCTAGCTTCAAAGTACTTCCAACTCCCTCGAAGTTATGAGTCAAATAAAAAAATAATTAGATCGGTCTACTAACTCTGAGCAAAGTGGAACTAAAATCGATGAAAATGGTTATGTGGCTGCTAAGTTCTTCCAATTCTGTGCAGGTTGTGGCTTAAATCGCCGAAAATAGTTCTATAACCTCCAAGTTTTTCTAAATATGCGTAGGCTCTTTGACACTCACTCCTGAACTGATTTTGTATTTTCATTGAAAGTCGACGACTTGCCTAACCTTGGAAATCGGTACTCCGCCTGAATTTCTGTTTTCACAAGCCCCAGCACCCTGAGGGCTTTAGTCCGCCCCGTTTAGAGGTTCTCATATTTCTTACTCTCATCTTCTGTATACTGCTGCAGAATCCTTTCAAGGGGATACAACTATTTATTTATGGGAGTTACTACTCCCAGAGAGAATATGTGGGGTACCGAGCTAAAGGTCATGTTGGCTTTCTATTTGACGAAATACAATAAGTTTTTGTTTTGTTACGGTTTATCTTTTTTTCGGTTGGCTGCTATCCTATTTTTCAGCACCTCTGACTTCCTTCATCAACTTTTATCTCGTTTCCTAACTTTCCTTTTCAACTTACTGTTTCCATGCGCTGTATTTTGTGCAAGAATACACTTTTTGCATTGATTCCGCGTTCCCCTAACTCCACACTAGATGGTGCCTTCATCTTTCCTCTCTTTGAACATCTTTGATGTGAAAAGGCAGGCAGGAACTGACTTGTAATCAATCAATCAACTGCACCTAAGTGCCCATGGCTGCCGTCAACACGTGTTATAAAAGGTCGGCGGATTGAGTGAGACCTGTAATTTATGAAAGAAAGGGGAATAAATTACCTTCGGTTGTGTGCCCCTTTTTACAAAGACTTTGGTTTATTTATTTCATGATTGAATGTGCGAGGGCGAGCGTTACGTTACTCTCTCATTGGTTGTGTTTTTATTGAAGTAACTCTTCCTGCTTTGATTCATGAGATGTATTCGTGAGAATCAGCTCGCACTTTTCCACACAGATGGGAAGTTCATAACATTTTTGTTGGGTGATATTTTTAAAAAATTTTCTAACACACTAGAAATTCACACTTTAAATCTATTTAATTCTACTACAGCAATCTGCAAGGAAACTATCTGAAGTTACCTGGGGTAGAACTTCTTTCTACACAGTCTGCGAGATATATTTCCCTTTTTTTCTGCCTCAGTTGTGAATTACAATTTCAGATTTAGAATATCGCAGTTGATGTGTTGATGTGTTAGTTTGCCAATATCAGACATATTGATTTTCTGGAGTTTACAAAACGCCTCAATTTTTTGACGACTTCTGCCGGCTCACCAACTGTTGACAGAACTATACAAACAACGACTTGTAACTTACTTTCCGAGCAATGCCGTGTGACCTCCTTGGATTATTAAATCCCCATAGGAGCTTTGCCTAATTTATACGGTACAATTATTAGCATAGGCAAAATGTAATTAGTTTACTTTCTGTGTCATGAATTTTTTTCAAGATAAACTCCACGGGAAAGAATCATGTCACCTGAGACAAAATTTACCTTAAAAATAGCTCGAATAAACCTAGCTAGGCAAATAGATCACTCTGCAGGCCCTAACCTTATGTCCTAATTGCCTTAGAAAGTTTACCTCCGATAAACGAAAGTTTCGCCTCGCGATGATGAATTACGCTTGTGTAAATTTGTAAATTTCTCTCGTGTTTGGTGCCGACATTGTGTCTTGCATGTCTCGGTGGCTGCTCAGTGCGAGAATTAATTTACGAGTTTCTGCAACAATCTGGGGATTTTTTTGTGAGTCTAAATCGCAATTATCAAACCAGGCAGCTTCTCGCATAAAGCTTGCTTTGGGAACTTCTACCGTGTATTTCATGTACTGTGTATAAGCTGCTTTATTATTACTAATACTTGTGAATTAATTGATGGGAAAATCAACGCCACTCTACTGCGTTTGAATGCTCATAAACTTTTATCGCTTCAAGCATACAGAATTATCTATCAACGTGTCCTCAAAGTGATTTTATTGCAGGTATTACACCCTTTTTGCCAAAGATGTTATCAATCGAATATGCTCTGAAATATTCTTGAATCTGCCATTTCTGGTCCCTTAAATACTTACATTTTTATTAAGTATACAAAATTCCCGAGTCTCAAAAAAGCATCATGATCATTTTGCCAACCTCTGGATATTTTATTTTTAAATTATTGCGTGCGTCTGTGTAAAACTTCTTGGCTGTTGACGTTGAGGGTGACGTCATCTGGATCTTCAATTAGGCCTTAAAATATCGACTCGTGAAGATGCTGCGCTGTGTCCTTCAATTTAAAATTCAATCGATGTAATCATATTGCCAACGATAAATGCTGGCTCATCTCATTTATAGTTCAAGTTGAAGGAAGCCGCTACTACTTCTGGAAATTGCCTAAACTCTCCAATGGCCGTATAAAAAGCTGTTTATATGCCGTGGATATCGATGAAGGAAGCCTTGTCCTGAAGAGCTGCTTCCTTGGCTGCCTCCGACATCCGTGGTGCTTCCGCAGGTCGCCGATCTCTATCTTGCTTTCCTTAACCTTAGAAAAGCGCGGTGAGTTAATCGGGTGTAACCTGGAACAAATATTGTTTGTTCATGTTGCTCGAATTAATGATACTGCAGCAGATCTTCGCTATCCATTGACTGTGTCTCAAATAACGCTGTTAAAATTTTATACCTGATGTTTAAGCATAAGTTTGTCTTTTTTTCTTGATGGAAGAAATGCCAAACTCTGGTCTGAAATTGTACCCTTTTTTGTGAACTGCTGACTCATTTCAGCCCACACTGAGCTTTTAAGAATTCCTTGCATTAGCGCACGATGCTGACTTGTTTTGGCCCCGGAAAGAGGCGATGTTAGGAGCATCTGAGCAGCCAAAACAAATGTTGTTTGCTCGTGTTACTGGACACATCCTGCCGCCGTATTTCTTTCATTGATCTACGGGGCCCTCCATCTTCGGCGGGAACAAGACAGAAAGTCTGGAACGGGGCAGCGCTGTTTGATTATCGCTCATGGGATCGCACTTCTGAGTTACGGTCGGCTTCCGTTTCCAGCATTGTCTCACTTTTACCGTACGCGAAAAGGTGCCTTTTTTTATTGCTGGTCGCTGTGTGGGTGTGCGTGCAAACTGCATGACCGCTGTTCTCACATACGGCATTTCTTGATGGTAGTTCGTGTTGTACAATCGCTTTCCACGCCTCGTATGTTTTTGTTGTCCATATAGAGTCCCTGTCGAGTAATTGATCAACTGACAGCAAAATGCATGTGTATGTGCTATTATTCTCAATTTTATTATCATTTTTCTTCAAGTTATTGGTAATTTTCTTTTTAGGTTTATGTGACGGTCATGATTGTTGATTATTAATCGTTATTAATACAATGTTATATTTACTGTACATTCATTATAGATATTATTTTACTGCTGATGTTGATGTTACACTTATCATTATGATTTGAAAGTAACTGCATTATTGTTACTCGTATTCATCTTTTAATGAAAGTTTCGTTATTAGCTTCAGAGACCTGAATTGCAATTGCACAGGTCCATGTACGAATATACCGCCGCTGCTATGGGTCACACATGACATCTGGTGTACATGCCGTTGCATATTTTTTGTACAGTTTTCAATAAATAACGTGTGCAAGCATATTTCCAATAAAAGTAACCTGCTTAAATTAGTGCACATTGTGTACGAATGCTTTAAGGTGCATATTTGATTACAGAGTGGGCAGTAGTGTCAAACACTTCTTAATTTTTTAATTTTCTATGTGGCATTTAGGTAATGATTATATTGTAACACACATTCTCACTTAAATCCCGTGTAAGATTCGAACTCAACTTTACTGCAACTTGAAATATCTGAGTTTGGAAATTTAGGAATCCTATTACGAGAAGCAATCTATCTTATGGAATCCAATCTGCGCTTCTTCCTCGACTCCTTTGGGGCACGAGTATTTCTATACAATCTCGGGCGTCGAAATTTTTAGTTCGCTCTAATCCCAAAGGTGTTATTTAAATAGCACCGGGATTGACAATAGAGATATTAGTTGGCGGTGGTTGCCCCGCGGAAATTCCGTGTTCTGTTCAGACGAGCGGGGCGCGGGAAGTCTGCTGCAGCAATTGCATTGTCTGGTTTGTAATTTTGAGCCTCCCTATTCTTGCTCTTAAGCGTTGCAATCAAACGCTGGCCCATTTAATTAAATATACAACCGGGAGCTTCGAGTGACCCAGTTTCTGCTCTTCTATTACCGCTCAAAGACATCGCCCAACTCAATGATCATCTCTTTGTACTCTGGAGCCCTTTTAATTCTTCGAAATGCACCTGTCTTCGTTTCATTTGCTCTGGTTTACCTTTTAATATTGTTCAAGAAACACTGTCTCTACTATGTTCTATTTCCCCTGCTCGTGGTTGGTCTTCGCTGTTTAACCCTTATCTTATTCGTTCAGAAATTATTTCAACAATATTTTCCCATTGACTGTCTCAGTGTTAACAGAGTTAGTGCCTTATTCCTATTTTTAAATAATGATAAGGTATTTAAATCAGTGTAGTTATGCATTCTTTCTCATTGAAATGCGTCCTAAAGTCATGATTACCCCATTCTTGTGAATAGTTTTTCTTAGTTTCTTTCATGCGTATAGGAAGAGGCCGTTAATGAGTCAAACTAAGCTCACGTGTCCGTGACTCTCAGATCTGCATCCTGTTTTTCAATGAACATGGTCGTGTGCAACGGCCTCTGCATCAAAACTTCTAGTCGGCATGTAATTACTATCACGCAACGCACTCGGAAGAAGGTTCACTCTCTCACACCCAGACTCCTGGATGGAAGCCAGGTTTTGTGGCATATCAGAGGCTGAATTTACAAAACACAGAGAACTAGCGTGGCTCGCAGAAAAAATCTTGTTTCCCATGCGTTGAAATCGTTTACCTTATTTATAAGAAGAATTTGCTGGCAACGTGAAGTACAAAAACATCCACGTCGTCTAAACACAGCAGCCATTCAGAGCGTGGTATTTGTTGACTTAAAAATGTGTATATATCATCATCTTCATAGATATGAGGCGGATAAGCAGACTTACTACGAACTAAAGACTCGAACATGCTTCATAGCTAATTAATTATATAATACCAGGGTTTGAATGTAAGCTTTTTCGGGTAAGCGACAGTCTACGGGTAGAAGGGTGTAAAATGTCACCGTGTAGTAGTTTTTTACAAACTAAAGATAATAGCTTTTTCCAGCCAAATAGCACTTAATGCAACTGCTTGTGAAGGTAAAACAATTGTATAAATAACTCAGGGGGAAAATGAGAGGTACCAAGGTGAAGGTTAGGTATTCTATTTCTAGAACTAGAATTGTTTTGTTACGGACCATCTTTTTTTAGTTCACTATTGTCCTGTTTTTAACAGCACCTACTACTCTCTTCTTCAACTTCAATCATATTAGATAAAGTTATTTACTGACTTGCTCTTTCTATGCACAGGGGATCTTATGAGGGAACACATCTTGTACGTATATTACTCGTTCCCATAAATCTAGGTTAGGTAGACCTTTTGTTGTAATATTGTAGAATAGGTATTTATCTTTTTTTGCGGACCATTATTTTTCTTACTACTGCGCTTTTACAGCGCCTATATTTTCTTATTTCAGATTTACCGAGTTTCATAAAATTATATCAATATTTCTGTTTCTATGCCCAGGTTGAGAAGACACATTTTGTGCTTAGATTCCTTATTCTTTCAATTTCATTATAAATTTCATTCTCCTCTTTCCTCCTATTGAAAAGGCACAGTTGTTTGGTAGGGATATTTGAACTAAGTTATAATCTAATCAAATCTTTTCATCCTCCCTTGTTGACTTCATTTTTCCTTTTGTTTTTGTAACGGCTAATTTTTTTTGCCTTTTTCTTCCGAAATAATTCACCTTCTATCTCGTACCATTAACCTCATGCCTCTAGTACTCCTCACCTTCCCATACTGTGGCCACTTTCTTCCCACCTCTCAAGATCTCTTCCGCTAGTGTTACCATATCTCTTCCACCTGTGTGGCCACTCACCTTTCAGCACTTTTCCCTCACTTTCCGTTTCGTTTTCCCCTCACTTTTCCCCTCACTATCTGTCTCGTTTTTACCCCTCACTTTTGCCCACTCTGACCCCTCACTTCCGACCACCGTTCGCCTTGCTTCCCAGGACTCGCACACACACGCAGCGCGCCTGCAACTGCCGCTCAGGCAGCACGCACCCCGTCTCAGGTTGGCACATGTTCTCTCCACCTTTTCAGGCCGGCACGCTGCAGTCGCGTTCCGCGTGCATTCCTGGTCTCTGTGCTCTTCAATAATTCCAGCAATCCCTGCAGGAATGCGAGACAGGCTGGACTGGCCCGATATTGGCTTAGGGTACTAGGCTAGAATTACACGAGTTCAACCACCTGCGTTTGCTTAGCAATACATGGAAGACTTCTGCTGCCCTCACCACTGGTTCATGAGCAATGCATTGCTTTCACGCTGGCTTGCGTCCCGTGGTGGGGCGAGCGTTTGTGTTTTGAGTCGTGGCTGCCCCCATGGCAGAAACTCAGTCCTCACTCCGCGTTGACTAGTGCCTCGTAGTAGAGTGAATGTCTTGGGCTTAGAAGCGTTGCTTTCAATGTCAGAGCTTTCTCAACTGGTGTGTCAGTACCAGGCAGTTAACGGACACGCATCTATCGTCTTCGTACATGACGTCTCTCTGTGGTACTGAGAAGTTTCCGTCACTGGTTTGCCGGCGCTTTTTTAAATACTGAAGTTTTTCTTACCGCCAAGATATCCGATTGCCGATTGCGGTATTTTATGGAAAACATAGACATTGTCTAATTTATCTTGTAGGTGGTTGTGTCTCGTTGCTTAAACATTATTCATCTAATGGTATATTAGTACTAAATAATGTCCATCAATTACTAAGTTGGATTTTTTTCACTGCTCGATGATTTATTCCTACTACTTTTACAATATTTATTGGTGATTCAATCGCTCAAAAACAGCCAAGGTAATTGACTTCTCTGCTTCAAAAGATCGTTTTGCTCAGTACATTTTTTATGTATTCGTCATAGCAAATTGTTCATAACGTGTATGTCGTGCCGTGTTTTTTCATTTCTGTAAAAGTATCTTAAGTATAAGTTTACGAGAAAGAAACCATCCAATCATGTCGCAAGGCATTTTTGGCTCTTGCTTTACAAGCTACTGACCATAAATGAATGGATGCAGCAAATTTGAGAAATCAAAATCAGTGTTGGATAAGTAGATAGTGTATCTTAGAGAACTTCACATGATTTAAACGTGGTGTTATAATGTTATTTGAACATGAAGTTCATCAAATCAGCATAGAGTTAGCAAGAACTCCATGGAGTAGTGCAAACAGTGCCTGAAACTCTAAGCCATGTTGAGGATTTGTAAAGTTTCTCTAGCCTCGATTATTTAACGCGTTGCAAGTTTGATTCGAACATGCCGCGGTGCACATGCATGCGAGCGTGCGAGTTACCGATTCCGCGCCGCGTCCAGAACTTGCCAGTGTTCCGAAGTTGACACTGGCATGAGCTATTATACGTTAACGTTCTGACTAAGGAATCCCGGGCCACATAAACCGCAGAATATAAGATTGAGGTCTCATTCATGCTGCATCGACCGCTGAACGAAAATGAATTAGTGCAGTATCGTTACGGTTCAATTCATGCGTTGTTTAATTTGTTGAGTTTCTGTCGCACAGCCAATCAACTGTTGAGCTATTCAGTTCGTACAGTTGGCGCCAGCCTAATAGCTTGTTCCAAATGCTGGATTAGGAAATCATTCGCTGTACACACGTGTTAATTTTTCACAGTTTATGATGTTTTTATGGATTTTATGCAGATTGCAGACATAGCGTATGAATTGATCTTCAGCATGAATTAACACGCTGGTGAGATCAGGGTCTTACTTCAGTATTGGCCCATAAATATTCAGAAAGATGTAAACTTCCGTGTATTTTAATTACTTCTCCATTATTCGGCCATGTAATTTGTAAATAACGGGATGAGCTTTTGTTAATCTATGCAAAACCAGAGATTGTCACCTTGCGTAAAGCGCTAAAATCTGAACTTTTTCACACTTCACGCTTGAGCGACGAATTAAAAACAGACGATGATTGTACTCAAAGCGATCGCTCTCAGACTTATTGTATCCTCAAAATTTTCACTGCAGCTAAAGCAAGCGTCAGACAAAATTCAAAGTCGAGTATGCAGAAGTTAGTCAGACATATATGAATGGAAGTGAAAATATGAGGAACGTTAACAAAAAAAATCTAAAAAAATTCACATGTTTGTGGAAAATTTTTCCACAGATTCGCCCGCGTTTCTCACTTCAGTAAGAATTCGACAGTAGACAGCTTGAGCTGCTTCGATGGCGAAGTCGCATAGCGATGGCGGTCCTGTAGAGTAGTTCTCAGTCGATTTTATGGAATATATAACAAACGCAATTACAGAGCATGCAGTGCTTTATTTATATGGGCACCGAGTGCTGTATAACTGAGCTCTTTGTTCTTCGGCACCGAGACTGTCGACCGTAGCATTGTGGCAGCTCGAAGCCAAAAGTAGTTCTTGTCTTTTCTCTGGGCAATTATTCTTCTGTAAGATCAGTTATTTTTTTAGAAAGATTGTAAGTGGTGACTATTAGGTTGTGGTCGCGATCTTTAATTGCTTGGCTATTGTAAGTCACCAGCTCTGTTAACATTTAAACATGTTCGCTGCTGTAGAGAGGTTCACCAATGTTCTTCCAGAGTGAACCTATAGTCCCTAGTCTTGTTTGCTACTTAAATAGCTCCTAGGCATCGCCTTTTCGAATAAATATTAACGTGAACTTATTACTACATTGCCATTACTGGCAGTCTTAGGATCGTCGCATGCTGAAGATAAAAATTTTCAATGAGGTTGCTAAACCCTAAAATTTGAAACTTGTTCAAGTCTGTGCAATTGAGCGATTCAATTGTTTCCCTACATAATTTTCTGTAGAGACACTTATTTCCAGTATTTCGCTTTGGCAGCCTCGCATGGAGTAGAGTACTCGTGTCGTCTTCTTCTTTGCACTTTACTAAAAAGTTTTCTATTGTTATTCTGAAGAGTAGATTGAGCCCTGTATATTCATGAAATTGCAAGACAGTTGTACATCGACTAAAATTTCATACTGAATAAAAATTTTTCGTTCTATCATTTTGCATGAACTCAACTGTAATTCATTTCGCATTTATTCAGCTCCTAGCAGATTTATACCGACATTGTTCTTTATCATTTGCCACGTGCCGGAGGTTCTGAGATCGCCTACCCTGCAAGGTCCAGATTCTGGTATCAGGTGCACGGTGTGGCCGAACACGAACAGCGTGCTGGGCTTGCCCGAGTTCTCTGAGCGAGTCCTGGAATTGTCTCCGGAGAGTCTCGGTGTCGTGTTCTGCTGCTGGAGGAGAGGCGCCAAAGCCGCTGTTGGAGTTTACCACGTTACTGGTCCACGTTAAACTAAAGCTCAAGATTCAACTTTGTCAATTTTAATGATCAATTTGGAAAGTAATATAAAGTACATCGTGCCTGCATTTAGTTTTAAATGAGTATTTATAAGACTTGGGCTTGTGACTATACTGGTCGGTCAACAGCGCTGTGGAAAGCACCGGTGGCCCACCGCGTTATCTGAGTGTTTACTTGCGACTTTTTTCATGCTGAACCATTATACAGCAAACTTGCCTGAGAAAGTATATAAGTTGAATACATTTAATATGCATGGCCTAATTAAGCATTGTCTTTTTTTGAATGATAAGCTTTCTAATTTTTAACGTGTGGACGTTTTTACGTCGTTGAATTTTAAGACTATCGAGAACAATGCTGTTACATATTACTCTCTGTGTTATTACACAGTATTGAGCGACTACAATAAATAAATGAGTAAGAAATTAAATCTTTAAGCGCTTGTTCCAGTTTTTCCTGCTTGGATTTGGAAATAATTGAATCTGAAGTCTTAAACTAACTTATCTAACCTATTCAGATCTGAAAAGAATATAATAAATAGATATTGTAAGAAAACTGGGCCGCGAAAAAGTTACCACAGATTCAGATTGAATGACAGATAAAATTGTTAAAATTCAGATGAAAAATGGCAAAAATCCTTGTGCAGAATTAGAAAAAACTCGGTCAAATTGAATCGCGGTATTACAATTTTAGTGAAGTAATGTTAGACTTCTAGGTTTAAATCAAATAAAAGTAAATGGAGATCATAAGATTTAGGTGAAATAATTACAAATGTGATGAATCTAGGTGCAAATTTATTAATGACAATTAGAAAAATATCATTTATATGGAATAATTCACAGTGAGAAATTCCGAGTAACTTAGCCAGTCATTTTTGGCGTCCCTCAGATATTGCCAGAAATTATAGCCGCCTTCCACATATTCTCCAATAGCAAGTACTCGCCCTTGTTGACCTGTTGAGCACCCGTTGTTCTAGGAGAGGGTTCATCCGCTCCATGCATACCTAACGGGAGCCAACATGTCAGAGGAAACATGTGCGTCACGCGCTTGTATTGAGTCGCCTCACGTGATGTGGGCGCCAGTGAGGTGCCACTTCATTACAATCGCTAAAGCGGGCATATCCCGAAGATAATGCGACCAAGAAGCGCTTATACATACATCTCATCGCACTTATATCCAAGCATGCGGTGACTATGCGGGGAACCTCTCGCCTAAAATCCCGAAAAAAATTTTGTCTTGTTATGGCAACAAGATTCAGAAACTCGGATCTCCAAAGGAAAACAACTGATCCTGGAAAAGAATTCTCCTGGAGAAGTTTAAGGAGTATTCTCAGAGATAACATCGCGGCTACAAATGAGAAACTTTCCACTGTTGAGATAAACTTGAATTGCTAGACTAACAAAGTGCTAGGGAATTCTTTGGATGACATCCAGGTCTCCTAAAGAATAGTCTTCAGACGTCAATAACTTGCGTCCGTCGTGCTGTTGGATTTAATTTCTGTGACATGGAAATCTCCTTTCAAACTTGTTCAACGACATGCGAACGTAAACGCAGTTACCTATATTGAACATTTTTAATCTCCGCTCGTTAGAAAGCTAACGAGAATTTCAAGAACAAGCCTTTTACTTTTCAACAGGACAGCACTCCTTAATTCACACGTAAATCTGGACGAAATAGTGGTGTCAATAAATTTTAAAGCATTTGGATTTTGTAAATGTGATCCCTCTCATCACTTGTTCTCAACTGAATGAATTTTTCTGTTTGGACCGTCCTGGAATTACAATCTCGTGCTGACTCCAGCAGCACCACTGCAGTACTCCATCAAAAGAGACTGCGTTATGTGACCGAGAGTTTTCGAAGCAGACTTGAGCTTTGACCAAGGCTAATGGAATCTTATGTGGTCGTAATGAAGATGGGTATTAATTAACCGTTGTGAATGTCATTTTTTCTAAAGTGTTCAACATATTTACAATCTCGTTAATATGAGGATTTTATTCTCATGCTGGGGATAAATAGTTAATGCTTTCACGCGTTAAGGATTCCTTTCCTTGTATTTTTTAACATTCAAATTGATGAATGTGTCTGGAAGTTAGGGTATTTGCTAAGTTTTCCGTTTCTTTCGTTTTATATTTAACCCTGATCGCACAGTGTATGACCTTGCTGCTGAACTACTTCGACTGATTTGAACTAAACTTGCATACTCATTTCGAGAAAATTTAACAGTTTGAAATGGGTATAAATATAGCAATTTAAAAAATTTACTTATTTGCTTAGACACATGTGATATTTTGAGTCTTCGACCAGGAAATTATTAACTGTTGTCGTGCTTACTTTCCCATCATGAGATCCCGAGGCCAAGCCCCGAGCACTGGTCTCACTAACGCTACATCTCCCCTGACGAGGTACACGTGAATCTTTGTGATGTTTTCATGTCCATGTCAGTAGATACGTACTCCGTAAACACAAAAAATCAGTGTAAACGCATCGTGGAGAGGAATGAACAAATTTACCTACCTCCTTCCGTTGATGTGACGTTTTTAGCATAAGTAGATACGGCCAAGCTCATTCTTTCAGCTCATTCATTATACCAGCAGTGAGTTTCCCTGAAGTTGTGGAAGCCTGTGTTGCGGCCAGTTAAATGTTTGGTGCGCATCGCATTGCGTCGTAATGCTGTCTTTTATTCTGGGCTTCGAGAGCGCCTGCATTAGATGGATGCGCCTGCAGCAGCGCGCCTGGTTTATGGACTACCGAGGGGACGCGGCGACCTGCGGTTATTGCTTCATTCAGTGCCGCGTGAAACTGCATGATCTCGAATAACGAGGTGTTCCATTAGTGTACGGCTGCTCAAACCGAGCTTCTTGGCGTTTAGTCGACACTTTTATGCTCCGTTGCTTCATGAGAGAACTCTCTTCGCTATAAGCACTGTCTCTTTGAAGTGACCATAGAAACTATTCGCACATGATGCAGATGAGGTTAAATAGTTGAATAAAAATTGTAGTCAAATGTTTGTTTAAAATAAGTTTTATTCTGCAGTCATGAAACTCGTACATTAATGCCATTGTCGGAAACATTTAGGGTCTCCAAGAAATTAGGTTGAAAGTAAAAGTTTCCTCGAGAATATGCAGCAATTGTATCTGAGAGCATTACGCTCACAAGGGTATGATATGTAAGGTCCTGAGATGAAGGTTGACACGACCTTCCTTTTGTTGAAATAGGAAAAGTTTTTCTGGTTATTTAAGGGACCATCTTTTTTCGTTTCACTGATGTCCTGTTTTTCAGCACCTACTACTTTCCTTTCCAACTGTTATCTCGATTCGTAAATTTATTTCTCGACTTGCTGTTTTTGTACTTTGCACATAGATTCCGCGTTCCCTGAAGGCCATACTAAATCGTGCCTTCCTCTTTCTTCTCTTTGGAATGGCTTTGTTGATGTTAGGGAAGCTTAAACTAACTCCTAATTTAATCTTCATAAATAAACTTTTTAACTCACTGTTTCTAAGCGCAGGGGATTTTATGTGGGAACACGTCTGCGTGGATTCCCTGTTCCCTGAATTCTATACCAATTGGTATTTTCCTCCTTCCTCTCTTTAGAATATTTTTTTATGGTTTGGGAGGCTTAAACTGATTCATTTAATCTACATAATTTGAGAAAAGGCTGTATATCTCTACCGTAATGCACAGTAAATCTTATGTATGTTGAAAAAGGTTATGTGATGTTTTTAACATCAATTGCTACACAGAGCAAACTTTTAAGCAACGCAGTGACTTTTATGAAAGAAAACTTGATAGGAATTATTACGGTATATTTATTGTGGATGTGCTCAAGAGTGGAGATATGGTTTCACGCGACTTGGTTAACCTCTACTGCCCTACGTGTCATGCAATATACCTGATAAAAATGTTCTGAGACTCCATTTCTTGTCAAATTTAAACCCTAACGTGATTTTTGAAGTTCACCACCGATAGGCAGTGCCGTTCCTGTTCTAATGTTAGTGACAACCTGATGCCAGTGCAGCCTAATAACAATGGTTTCTTAAACGGTGTTATGAGTGCAAATTCTGACTTCTAAGGATTAATTGCGAGGATATGAAAAAATAGTGTCATTATGAAGACGCACCTGGGCACTCATGTCAGTTGAATATATGTATATATTAATTCTAGTAATAACGATGTCCATAAAATGAAATGAGCTGATTCGTGAAATGATGAATGGAACTCTTCAGTAGCTCCTGACATTTCACAGAAATGCTTGTGATCCTTGCAATACTATTTGCATAGGAGAAAATTGCCTCCAAAACGGTCGTGGCCAATTGCATCTTATACTGCATGTCTGGAGGGCATTTATGACCCTAGCCAATTCCTGACAAAAAGACGACAAGTCTCATGACATGATAAGTTCAGCAAAACGAGAAAGAGTTTTCTGCAAAGCGTGAGTTAATTAGAGACACGGACGGCACGTTCAGTCATGGCACGCGCCCTTTTTTGGTGCCAGCTCTGCTCGCCTTGCTTGATATTAGCGGTTAAATTAGAGAAATGTTCTCATCCGCTGCCTGGCGGTGCGGCGTGAGGTATGGCTTGGGCAGTAAATAATGTCGCAAACTAATGTGGTCATCAACTTCAACTCGGCAAATCTCTTTGATGAGGAAAAGAACCAAATTTATTCTCAGTGCTAATCGGTAAAAGGCCACAGGGAAAGGGACAAGCCACAGTGTGTACTCGAATTCAGTGTGCAGTTTTCCCCATGTGCTGAGCGGAAGTAGTTTGGAAGCTGAAAGCTAGTTTGAAATCTGTTTTTCTCCTTTTTCTTGGAATGAATGCTAGAAGTCGTCATAAACTTCTTGAGAATACTAATATGGTACTGAGGAAATTTGCGCTCCCGGAAGGAAGATGAGGAGTCCTTAGCGGAAGGTAAGGTGGGTCCTCTTTTGTTAAAAATGAATAGTTTTCTTGTTGTATTAATGTTCACTACCGTCTTTTTTTCAGCTCCCCTTACTTCCTTCTTAAAATTCTAATCTCCTTTTAATCTTTCCGTAGTAATGAGCAATATGTCGTGCAATATTTTTTTAAGATCTGAATCGAACACGCCTCGTTGAAGTATGGGGTTCATCGAGGGAGTAGTTACTGAGGTATGGATGATCAGAATATTTTATCAATCATAATATCGGACGTAAAGTCATCATTTCTTCAGTATTTATCCTCTAAGCGTTTGCCTTTTACTGCGAAATATTTCAAAGTTCGACAGCAGTTTAAATGTCCGAAAACACTTTGTTATAAAATTATTCGTGTTGGGGCAATTGGACAGATCGTGTAAACATCATAACAGTGTTCGTGGTCTGTGCAATCACTATGATAATTCAAAGTGATCTTCGTATAGAATGGGAAAGATAAAAGTTTCAGCATTAATAAATACAAGTCTATCATGAACGTGATTTCGAATATGTTCGTATTCTTCGTCATATTAATCTCCGTTCATCGATCATTCCATGCGACATTCTCGACCTTGTGGCCAATCAAGTTCAGTTTTTTACATCAGAAACTCGAAGTTATTTTACTCTGACATTAGATTTTGTAGCTGCGTAGTCGTGTGTGAGTAGAAGTTACAGCAGCCAGCGATTATGCTGTACATGAAATTACAAACTGTTCCTTGATTCGCGTCGGCTTCACTAGTCCATTGCCCGTCGGGGCCTCGTGACGAATTTCAGCTCAGTAAAAGCTATGTGTGCAGACTAATGTTCTCGATAATTTGATGCATTTCTTTCTGAAGTGTGCTGCCAAAGTTAATCAGAATCATAATTCGGGCTTTTTTAGATCGCTTTGCTTCCGGTCAGGTAAATACTGTATAGCGCTTCACAACCATGGTGTGACCCTTTATTTTCGCAATATTTTAAGCTGAAAGAATTCACTGAAGTTTATTTGTTTAACTTAGAACATCTGTGCATTTCATCGCTATGCTGAAATTCACATCCGTAGATTTAATATGATCCAGCAAATTTCACGAGTTTAACAATTCAATGACCGTATCCGATATCAATAAATGAACATATTTCTTACCAACCTGCCTGCACTGGTCAAATACTTTGCTCAAGTCGTGTAGAGGCGGTCAAGCATATAACACTCAAACAATTTTTAAAACTATCTTCTACACAGAGTACTACAAAAGTGATGAAAATCATTGTAATACGATTTTAGTTACTGAGCCCGTTTTGGTTCTTTCGAATATATTTTTCACAATTGATGTTGCACGGTCAAAGGATCATCTGGCAATGAGTTAATGTAATGCATGAAATCGTACAATAATAGTAATGTACTGCATAAAACCTTAAATACTGAGTGATACGATGTTTTTTCACAAGAGAGCTGAAACTAAAAGTTTAGTTTCTCATTAGTTCTAAATACACGGTAACTTCTGAAGCAACTTGATCTCAAGAAAGACGAAGTTCGCGCTATCTGAGACTCCAGGTGACCTGGAGGCTATGGTATCCTATGCACCGCGCTTTGCCCAATAGGTCGCTTGGGTGCTTGTTCAGAGTTAGGGTCCCTCGGGCGCTAGATAGTCAGTGTCTCTGAAGCGCCAGAAGCAAATGTCACTACTTCTTACTACTCAGAGCTTTGTTGCGACCCCATGCAGGAGCTCAGAAAGTAAGAGCTAAAAATTCTCTTCTCTTTAGCGTCTCTCCAATTAGTGTTCAGTATTTCATACTAGCCTCCTCGGTGCGCTCTCACCGCCAGTTCGGCTTCAAATTTTGTCAAAGATGATTTTTTGCGTAAGACCTGTGTAGAACGCAGTGGGTTGATGAGCGAGTTACTGTTTTGCGCAGATGCGATTTGCAGTACAGTTGGTTTTTATTTTTTGAAAATGATAGCGCCTTCTGTTTATCCGACAGACATTAACTATTGAATATTAGCAGTAGAAGACACGAACTAAAACTCGCATAATTAATCAGCTAGCTCACATGACAGCAACTGTTTGACTTGCGATATACACTGCAGCTGTTTCTTAATTACTCTAGAGAACGACCTTATTTGAGTTTACACCATAACTTCAACATTATTGAAAAACAACGAAGAATGGCACTTCTGAGTGTATTTTTGATCATTATTTTTCCACTGCCCTGCAGTATTATAATCGTCCAAGTACAACGCTGTCAAAAATTCGAGAGCAGCACGGGCGGCACCATTGGAAGGGCATGATGAGGAGTGAGCGCCCGACACCGCAGGCATGCCGTGCGGCGGGTGACCTCGCGTGCTGCTGCCTGCGCGCCCGAATCTCACGGGGAAGTGACTTCGAAAATGAGCCTTCAGCTGCGCCCAGATTAGAGGCCGTGTTGCTCTGAGGCGCCGTCCTCTGCTGCGGTGTTGGTGGGTGGCTGCGTCGTGTTGTGTCGGGCTGGAGGTGTGTGGTGTGTGGTGCTGGAGTTGTGGTGTTGTGTGGTGTTGGGGTTGTGTTGTGCGGTGCTGGGGTTGTGGTGTTGTGTGGTGCCCCATAAAAGTAGCGATTTTGTGTGTGATAATGTGGTACCAAACAACATTTATTAACCCGTCGCCACGTCCTGGACTCTTGGAAGGTCGGCAAAGCTAGCACATGTTTCACATCAGCAAACCTAGCGTTGCCATATATGGTCTTAAGCGTCTCGTTGAGCGCTATTCATTGGTGTCAGGTAAAATTAGTTGGGAGGAACAGGGAAGGAGTGGTATCAAGCTCAAATCTGTATGAATTCTTCTGCTCTGTCTGGAGTGAAGCTACCGGCGCTGCACAACCTCTTAGAAGGCCAGCAGTGTAGCTGAGGCATACCAGCACACACTCTGCCTCTAAGAAGGTCGCCATCATTTTTATTTTCTTATGTTTTTTGTTCCAAAAATGGGAGTCCAAATCCACAGATTTACTCCTACGCAAAAAATAATACCACCATTGTATTTGGGAGGAAAAGCTCTATGCATATCAAACTCTTTACAAACAATGAAACTGCTTGATAACAGCCTATACACAAAATGAACTAAAAAATAAAAACTGTGTTTTACATATAGTGCACATAACTCCGGAACTATTGGACCTGAAAAAAAAATTCACATACCACAAGATTCAGCAACTCAGAATCTATGAAAATGCATCATAAAAAAACATTAAAGTGCAGTAAATAAAAAATGGCCAGTGATATTCTGATTTCTGTTTTTTTTATTTTACCGAAATAAAAACTCGAATTTCGTAGATTTTCATTGGGGTTGCAGCATTTTTTTCCCCACTGACAGAAAGAGCAACTCTCTCTCTTTACAATGAACCCCCAATGAAACTTCTAACATGATTAATGACTGTACAGTAAGTTGCACAGTTGACCCATTTTCTTCAAACCTCTTGGTAGGTCGATCATGTGGAGACGGGTTAAGAGTCATTGCACGTTACTGTGGGAGTATTATTAAAACCTCGTACTGCTGGTAATGGAAAATTCAATCAATATCTTACCCGTTCAGAAGAAACAACTGCGCTGTATGTTAAAGATGCTATAGAAAGTCCTCGAAGAATTATAAAAACATTTCATTCATTTTATCTTCCATTTCCTGTCATGTTTTTACTGTGAATCTGATATAAGTCTCCCATTCTTGGTTAAAGATAAATGCACACGATGTGAAAATGTTTCTTCACGGTTGGTTTGTCTCGTTCACTGAAGTTCAATTCCTCTGAGATTGATCCACGAAAGCGAAGTTTTAAGGTATTGCTTCCTGTGCTTTTTCATTTAAATTTTGCCATCGTGTGCTTTTTTAATGAATTTTTGTCCCCAGGTGAACAGAATTGGTGCAGCGGTGCAGCATGAGCCTGCGTGCAGGAGAGACGCTGCCCAGCCATGCTGGACCGATAGTGATCAGTTTCCCAGCTCTGAAGACCTTCCTAACCCAATCAACTGCTCGACAATTTGATCTAAGCCATCTTCTGCGCTCCTGAACTTCTCTTCTCCCTCCGTCCGTTTTTGTAAAGTTCTTTCCTTTTAGTTTGGTAGCTCGGTAGCTTGCTGCAGCCACCCTCAGTTCGGCGTTTGTCTGATCTGGAACCTTTGTGAGGCTTGTACTACAGGGGGCTTCTCATTCTCTGATCTTTCTGTGCAAGCCTTTCTTTTTCTTCTGCATGAAATATATCCCAACGCAGATTGATTATTAAGGCTTTCCTCACAAAGCTACAAGGTTTCATTTGAGTTCCATTTTTTTACATCCTGGTACACAACAAATCTTTGGTCCCGATTATTTATTAGCTTGTTATCTTTTTTTAGAAAAGCGATCAACCTTGGTTTTTTAATACATCTCTTTGAGCGTTATGCTGATTTCGATGATTTTTCCATTTCACTAATTATTATTCTTCTGTCAGCCACTGCGATGAATTTTGCGTAAAAATGTCTTTTTAATTGGATATTTGTATTTTCTAATCGGGTGTTCGAAATTTCTGAAGTTATTTTTGTTGCTTTCATGTCTATTGCCCGAGACACTACGACGTGGCCAGTAACAGAAGCACTTCCTGCCCTTGCCTCGAGTGCTGCAGGATTGGTGCCGCTGTGCTGCGTAATCTGGCACCGCTAAAGGCCATCGTGGCTCCAGTGATTTGCCAATTCGTGGGCAAAAGGATTTTCGTACCGAATAACGGTTGGAGGATACTGCCTCTGCCGCTATATCTCATATCGCCGCATGTTAACGAAGCCAGTAACGATATTTTGATATTTTTTCTAAAGTCGGGTTATTAGGTTAACTCGACGTGGAATTTTGTCTGTTTTATGGTTCAAATGTACGAAGTGTTGTAAAAGGCAATTATCGGGCCTGCAGGGTGACTTATTTGATAAGAGTTTACTCTGCTCAAGAAAGACGAAAAAAGATGGTTGATCCGAAATGTAATCAATGCGCCTATGAGGACATCTATTCGATGCAAATTTATTCAATTTTTTCAAAACTAAGTATTCAGAAGAGACGAAAAAATTCTTCTGACGAATAAACAAACGGCTGGCTATGTCTCCTGTTCACATCCACATTCTTCGCAGCAGTTATTCGCCCGGAGTTAAATGATCAGATGATCAAATCCGCTGAAAAATAAATGATAGTACCACCTTCAAAGAAGGTAATGATTCCCACTTATTCTCATTGTCCAGTTCTATTTATTATCCGCGGCTTGACATAAGAAATGGCAGCTCTATCTCCCCTACAGTGCCATCCATTGGGAGTAATGTTCATGATTTTCTTCACTTTGTGTTCCAAGACTTCTTTTTCTCAGCTAACGGACCATAATGCATTAAATGGATGAGTTTTATTTTACTTTTAAGGTGCGAAAGACTCCGAGCTTAGTTACTTGTTTTAAATCGGTGTTGTGCAAGGGTTGCATAAGAAAGGTCATGCACAGCTGGATTCCTGGCAGTGTATAGCGCAGGCCAACATATTTCTCACCATAAAGTCCTCACTTTCATTAAGGTCGTATCGAATTGGTTCCTAAATATTTTATAGCGTAGTATTCAAGACATAGAATAGTTTAACAGATTTCATTGTCAATAGAAAACGTTCTTTCAGGTATGGAAGAATCATGGCATCATGGTGTCTTTAGGTGTCCTGGAAGGTTACTGAATTCCTTACATGCAGCATCATTGATAGCATTGTGCTCCTCTAAAGACTTGGCTAAAATCTCCGTAATTTTTTACGTCATTGGATGTGTATGCTAGCTATTATTCAAGTGATAATCAATAGTTCTGGTACAAGCATGTAATCATCTGCTGTCCTTGAGTTTGAGACCATGTTAGATCGTCAAATCTTCTTAAGCAACAAACCTTCTTTTTCAATACACATTTTATATTAATGTCGAATAAAGATTTATCCAGCTGACACGAATTAGGCTTGCAATTAGCTATTCATTTTAATAAGGTCTTACGACCGCGTTCTCGTTATTTCAGTATCGGCATACAATTTTTACTGTGGTGAACATTTCATCTAAAGAGTTACGTGCTCCACCCGCTGTACATCAGCGTTCCAGCACGTCGCTTGTACCGACTTGACCTGTAACGTGGAATTATCCTAGCATTTCCTGTTGATGTTGTACAGCTCATGTTTATGCTCTGAAATATTTCATTCTCTTTCTCTCAAGTATGGAAAATAGCCATAAAAAGTGGATATTGTAATAATTTTATAGCCTTATTTTACCATTTGACTTTAGCTAAGTAAAGTAAAATTCCACTGCTGTTATAAACCTGTACTGTGTGCTTCAGAATTCTAAATAAAATACGCTGAAATACCGATTATTTTAAGAATGGAGTTCAAAGGGAATCCAATTGACTTCTAAATTTCATCATTGTATATATTTCTTCGGCAACTCCATCTAAACATAAGTTGGAGAGTTCATCTCCGAACTTGGCGAGTCCACTTCCTCTGGCACAAGTATTTTAATACAGACGCGAAGTTCAAAAGTAAAAATCTTGATTGATCAGTGGCATGAAAAGCTTTAACACGGTCACTGTGATGAGTTAAACTGAAGATCAGTATTCAATTCAAATTTAAATTCAAAAGTAGTTGGAAATTTTATAAATACCAAACATTCCCTGGATCCATTAAATACCATTCATTTTCAAAGATTATTAAAGCTTTTTTCAACGGCCCACCGATGCCTCGCATCACAGTTAACGTGTTGAACTATGTCGAAATATGTTCCTGCTACACACTGCACTTCTTGAGTTGAGCTCAGTGTGATTTTATCTCTGTGGGCGAGTCTCTCTGCTTTAGACTAAAAATATTTTGTGTTGTAAAATTATTGAAACAAATATTACGAGTGGTACTAAAATTCATCATTAGGGTAGCAGAGAGAATCGAAAGAATAGTAAACTGAATATACAAGCTATCAAAATTAAGGAATAATCCTTAATTAATCAGTGGCCCCAAAATGCTACACTTGTACACCGAAATGAGTCTCTTGTAATTTGATAATCCGACTTGGATATTATTTCTTGGATAACACGGCAAAAAATTACTGACTTGAGGATGACCTTTCAATTATTTGTTCAGGAATTACTGACACATGCTTCCATTCACTAATATTAATAGTTTGAAATGAGTACCCAAAATTAGTGTAATGAGACCTCTGAAGTGCGCAATTCCAATCATGATATTGCATGCCTTTACTTTTGACCTCTCAGGACAGCAGGAAAATACTGCAATGCCAATTTTGGATAACGCTATTCTACCATAATATGTTCTATGCTATTTCTTGTCTTAACCAGTGCTACTCGTTTATTATTTATTTTCTTATTCTGTATAATTCAGGAGATATTTGATACTGGTTCTAACAAAAATGAAAACTTCAAAACGAGAAATACGTTTTCCACTAGCAATCCTTAAAAATCAGCCATATATGCCTTTCCTTTCGCTTGGCATTGTATTCATTATGCTGCTCGCTATTTTCATTCAGTATTCAGTACAGTTAGATAGCATTCGTCCGTTAATTAAAATTCGCCGAATGATCCAATAATCGCACCATTCGTAAAAAAACTTCCGTTTTTACTCGAAAAGATGATTTTTCTTTTAAAGTACACCCCCAGCTGAGCCTTTTCAGATCTTCCTCCATAAAACGTTTAACAAAGTCCTCTTTAGCTTCTCGAGAATACTGGTCATTCTCAGGCTTCTGTCTCTATGCAGTGCGAGGCGCGCGTTTTGTTAATCCGCTCTAGCTTTAGATCTCATTTTTACTGCTCCCGCTTCATTTGCAGTAAATTTGTGGAATGTATAGGGAAAAGAGCTGGTAGTATAGCTGGCTTTTGGACGTCTGTGGCGCCCTCAGAACCACATCTTAACTTCGGAACTTACTTCGAACTGCAATGGCTTTCTCACTAGAGGCCGACGCTGCCTCTACGTGAGTGCTTGAGTTGGCTGTCTACGTGAGGGAAGAGAATTCGCAAAATTTGTTTCTGACGAATAGACATGCGAGGGAAGTCTTGTTACGTTATTTGAATTTTTTGTAGTGTTGCGATTTTACATATTTTAATGGTGCTGAACGGGAAATAAATTTTCTTTATTCCTTTTAGAGTCTTATTCTGTAAACGCGTCGAATTGCTACACACTTTTTATCGAGACAACTCATCTTCCAACTAAAATGATGACAAGCAGAGTTTTCTCGCACTCTGCTCTGTCTTGCTTTGTGCTTTAGTGCTTTAGAGCTTGAAGTCTTTCGACATCACTTGGGCGCTACTCATCATGATGCTCGCAAAAAACAAATGGCAGCCAAACAATCACTTCAACAGAATTATTTCTCTTGTAGTTTGGCTCGTCGCGATATCAATTTGTCAAGTGTTAGCATAGCGTAAAACAGCTCGGCTCAAAAGATGTTGCTGCCAAGCTTGTTTATGAATATTCTTTTTTGTCTCGTGTAAATTTCGCTCAGTAATGAAGATTTTTGTAAAACTTTGAAAAAGAACCTTTCAACCAAAAACAAGGACACCCTCTAGCGCTGACGTTTTCGAATAAAATGCTTCAAAATCGAAAATTCTTTTTCCAGGTTGAAAGCAGCGCCTCACTGGAGTATTCCCTTCTCATACAGCCATTATTTTAGATGTAAGTCGTTGTAGCATCTGCTTTTGGAATGTTCAAAAAATAATAGGAGCAATCAATTTTGTCACCAAATAATTTGGTCATCTACTTATTATAGACATTCTCCTAAGTTACTAGTTCATCTGGTGTGGAGGAGGTACGTTTATCTTGAGATGCCATGATTTTCTTCACGCTGCTGTTTAATTTACTAAAGAGCTTTATAAAATCCATCAGTTTCTGTCGGCATCTATCACTACTCCCTTTGTTTACACGCAGCCAGGCTCTGATATATCCCTCGTGATGAATTTTTAAGACTCCTGCCGTCAATGGGCCAGATATTTGCTCTCGGCCACGGTATCTCGGCCGTAGTTTGCGACCATTCAGCCCGTGAAATCTGCTCACAAAACCTCGGCCACGGAGCAAACAAACTGCCGTGCTAAGTCCCGCCTCCGCGCTCGGCGGCAGCAGGCCTGTTTTCAACGCTCTGGCAAACCCTCTCGCACTCGCCCTGCTGCTTTGGCTCCGCTTTATATTTGTGATGGCCGTCTCTCAAAAGATGTGATAGTTTACAATCTCGACTCAGACTTGTGAATGTCGGACGGTTGAAGACGAACGCGACTGAGAACTGTTTTGACGAATTTTTCTTCTCACAGATCGTCTATCTGTCGACGATGTTTTGGACTTCATTTTCGATATTTTAAGGAATTACTGCGTCTAAAAACAAGTAAAGGTTTGCTGAAAAGGCTCCCGAGCTGAGATAACGGGAGCTAGACCTGTTTTGATCGCCTTCCTTTGGCAGCAAGATCAATAGGAGTCATCACTTTTGATCCCATTTCGTCGAGTCACAATTTGGCTGAAGGGGAGGTTTTCGGCCACCTTTCACGAGAAACGCAAAAAAATTCACGCTTTAATTTGTGCTAGTAATATGATATAAATAGATAATTGAGAACATACCGTAATCCTTCATATGAGGTGGAACATTATATTACTGAGAACAATCTCATTTCCTCTTATGACAGCGCAGTAAAGTAAGTAGGTGTAAGTGTAAGTAGAGACAAAATGGATCTAAGTGAACTTGTCGACTATGATTCTCATCAGGTTGTGTCATAATTCAAAGTTCGCTCTGAGTACTATGATAATTCACTTGCTTGCATTTTCACCTTGGTCACAAATAAACTGAACAGAATCGGGATCACTTACTGGGTTTGTGACGGTGTCATCTAACTCATCACTAATTCCGGTAAATTCTAATGAACTTATATATATGAACCTAACAGGACTCCGGGTCTACTGAATTACTAGGAAGAGTTACAGGAGTGCTAATGAATGAAATTCCTTCTCAGCGGTCTTGGATCTCTGAGCCAAATCCTCGCTAAAATTTGAATGTTTGGTGTCAATTGAATTATTTACCCTACGGCTAGGACGCGAGTATAACCGTTCTAGAACTCCCAGGGGGAAAATGTGGGAGACCCCGAGCTGAGAGTTACCTAGGCCTTCTCTTCGTTGAAATAAAATGTTTTTTATTACATTAAGGACCACTTTTTTTTTGGTTTACTGCTGACGTGTTTTTCAGCGCCTACTACTTACTTATTCAACTTTTATCTTTTTTGTTTCATGATCTTTTTTCTGAAATTTTTGTTCCTATACCCCTTCTGCATGGATTCCGCGTTCCCTTATTGCCGTACTAAATGGTGCCTTCCTCCTTCCTCTCTTCGAAATGCTCTTTTATTAGCGGTTGGGGAGTTTTTACACTAACATATAATCTGATCTAACCGTTCTAGAAGAGGGTGGCCACCGCATATTTCGTGACTAAATTTCGTTCAGTTCGTTCATTACGTCACTATTTAACAGTGATATCTTCGACTTAACATTTTCCCCTGTCTCCGGCTAAAGCTCTTCAGCAGATGCAGCTCGCCTTCCATAGAGCCCTCGCGTTCTTTACTTTCCCCTGCTGTGCTGCCTCTCGCTCTGCTTCTCATTTGAAGTACCATTCGCCCAAGATTCTGGCAATGTCGTTTCGCTTTCCCCAACATTGCCGCAGTCTCGACCCGCTTACGTCGTGTGCAACTTCCACACTACTGCCTGACTTCGCTTTACTCATTCTCTTTATTTTCGAACATTCTATTGACCTCGTGTAAGTCTGTTTCCAAAGCTGGCTCTAACGTCTAATATGCAGCCGTTTATACCTCCCTTCGTTAGTGCCATTTTCCTTAATCGCTCTAATTTATATTGGCTCTTGCAGCGCTTTCATTAACATTCCAATTTTCGCTGTTCGTACTTTCTGCTCTCATGGAAATCCGCAGTGAACAAGTTGCGAACGAAATTTTAGCTGCTATCGAAATTCAGAATAACTACAAAATTTAACGAAATAAGTATTTGGGTGTTCTAATTTTGGATAGCAGGTATCTAAATATTGATAACGTTCTGCTGAGTCTAAAAATCGGGAAATATCTCTGGTGAATGCATCATTGAGCGTTGAGTGCATCGCTGAGCGTTGAGTGCATATAGTGAAGAGCGAGAAAAGCTCGTCATCATTGTTCATTTCCACCAAATTATTTCACGCGCTGAAGTGTCCCACATCTCTTAAAGTTGTGATTCAACTTCTCAGATCAAGAGAGATTACTCAGTACGATCAGGAGGACGAGTTAATCCGAGTTTATATCTCGTAAAACTCACCTCATGGCTTGGCTAGGTAACGTTTTTCATGCGTTCAAAATTTATTCAGGCACGTTTTCGTACACAAACACTCGAAGGGCTTTGCTGAAAGCATTTTTTCTTCCTAAAACAAATAATTAGCTGTTTTCTCTCAACTTGAAAACTTAGGAGATCGTATGTAGACTGCAGCGAATTTGGGCGTGAAACTCGTAAGAAGCGAGAAGGAATTCTTGAGTCGGCAGTGGTGATCGTAAAACCTACAAATAGCTGTTAATTTGTTGTCTAATTGATGAAAAGACCGTTTAATTTAGTTTTGTGGTCTGTGGGGTTGTGAGGCAGAATTTTTAATTTATGTTAAATTTTTCACGTTCTTTACGCGATGTCGTATTTGGGGACTGTTTTCGTACTTCTCGGCTCAATTATGAAGTTTTTCAGCAAATTTCAAATTGGACACATCACTCCAGTTACTTTGAGAAATTTCATCGATTCAATTACATCTAACGGAGGGACATTTGCAAACACCTGTCGGTTTCTATTTCTCTCCATTGCTTATGATTTCATGTGTTACTGCTCGCTCAAAAATGAATTCTGTATTCATTCACCTGATATTGATATATATTTGCGTTACTATTCAGTTACCGAGGTGTATTTGTTATAAATGTCAAGCTCAAAACGAACGTTACGAAATCGCTCTGAATTTTAGGTGTATGAACTGATTACTGAACATTTACCCTTTCTAATATGCAACCGTATTGATCCGCCCTCAAAAGTCTCAGTGTCTATAATTCCCATGTTTATTTATGTTACCCTTCTGATTTTAGGTTCTCCAAAACAACCCTAGCGGCTTATGAGGCGAAGTAACATTTGTGACACTGCATTGACTTCCCTTTATGCTGTAAACAAAGGAAAGCGCTTCTCTTAACTCCTCTACAGTTTCAGTAAGCGAGAAAGTTAGATATTTCTTCCTTTTCTTCCCTTGAACGAACTGCCTGTGCATTCGTTCTGACAAGAAGCGGTTTCGATTTCGTTTCTGCACCACCGAGATTTCTTGTTACCAAAATTTTTGCCGACGTGCGAGTGGCGTTCCTGCCGAAACAATCGCTGCAGCGCACCAATTAGAGTCAAACTGCTGCGTAAAGTTTTGAAGTAGAGACCTCCGCCTGTGGCTCGATGTTGAGTGAAGACTATTGGGCTTAGCCGGCAAATTCCTAGGCTTTACTCTTGCTCGGATGAGCCATACGAACGTGAGACGGCCTTCCGAATGTCTGCCACCTAAATTGTCGTGATGAACAAACTCCAGCAGGTCTCTCTGAAGCTCATGGAACACGTGAAATATTTTAGAAGACGCCGAGCAAAGCCAACCAAGATGCTGACTCCTTTTTTGTATTCAGAATACCTGTTTTGATAAAAGTTGAACGTTTCTACTTCAGCTCATTTTTGTCGTACCGGAAGCCAACATAAACATTAGATATTGCACGGTGCTGTTGAAAGATACGTGAAATCCGTTCGTGTTCTTCAGCAGCAGGCAGGCGTATATTTCGTTATTGTTTTGCCTGAGTTTGCAGGAGAGTTCGCACACATGTTGATGCCCAAAGTTTGTTTTAATTTATTTGAATGAGGACGCTTCATCCCTGATGTTCCGAGAACTTGGGCCTGCAAAGTTCATTCTCGGGTACAACTTTGGCAATACTCGACATCCTCATCTGCTTGTAATTTGCTAGCTTTGTACAAGCTGAAATTTTGCTAGTGTTTATGCGGTATCATCGCTGTGTGCTCCTCATCAATTTAGATCAAAACATGTTATTCGACGAACGGCAACATCGCTGTTGCGCATGAAATCTAAAATTAAAGGCCTAGAGTCCATATTTTCAATTTATTTAAAACGTTTCCTGTAAACTCGCGGACGTATCCAATGGAGTGAACTTTTTTAATCTTCATCCAAACTTTCTAGCCGTAGCAACAATAATTCTTTAGTGCTCGTAATATCGCCAGTAACTTAGGAGAAATGTCTTCATCTTGGACTTTAATGAAAGGCGATATGAACGGCCTCCTCGCTGCGGTCACCCTGACAATTTTCGTTTCTGGGACTGATTCCTAAGTTGTGCTTTACAGCGCAGGACCGCCTGATTTTCTACCCTGATTACATGGCCTGACGTCGTAAGCACGTGGCATTAATCAGTAACTGGCACATGGTGGTAGTGTTAGACATGCATTTCGCTGAGTGTCGTCCGAGTGCGTGCCACGATGTGCAGAGCGCACGCAGGTACGTGTTGCTGGAACTCGTAAATGTTGCATTTACGAGAGCGTAATGCAACTATTTTACGCAGTAATCTATTAGTGAACGCCTTTGAATACGTCAAACATAAATTCTCTATAAGAACAGAATATTTGTATCAGCCTTTCGAAAAAGTGCTTCAAAACGTGTGGGTAAAACGTCGCGCTCTTTACGGCATTTGAATAGTGTTTGGGCCAGCCAGCAAACTCTGGAGACTGGGGGTTTCTCGGAAATGATACATGCGTGCTGAATGGGCAAGAACTTTTTTATCAAGAGGCATTTATCCACTCCTATTTCCCTTTCTCAACCGTGAGTTCATTTATTGATCTTTTTTGTTTCAATGCTGATCATAGGGCAACGCTTTTTCGCCAAAAAGCTGGGCTTATATATATACTAGTGCTTGGAATTTTTTTTACATGCACCTGCATAAGATGATGCTCAAAACTACGCCCAGGATGACAAATATAAACAGAGTGATGATGGACTGTGGAATTCAGGTCGTTGCTCGAAGTTAGACACCAAACTCAAAAGTTTGTGTCACGTATAAATCAAATCGAGGCAATTTGACGTGTACAAATTTGTTGCCCTCAACGGGTGAAGAATACCTGTGCATAATTTGGGAACGCTACCCGATTCTCTGCGCAGATTATATTTTTTTCGATTGATGAACAATGATACACAATCGGCAGTAAAAAAATGCAGCATTTTTCACACGTGCCATGGTAAATCATGGCACCTTCAGGAGAGCATGCGACACGGATACTTTTGGGAACGGGCTTCTTTTCCTTGGGAAGGGGGCAATATTTTTATATCAACTGGAATTAGCGCTCTCAAGAGTCCCGAGCTGAAGGTTAGGTATAATAAGCATCCTTTTTGTGAACATAGAATAGGTCTTTAGTTTTGTCAGCGACCGCTTCTTTCAGTTCACTTTTGTTTTGTCCTCGACCGCTTTTTCCAGTTCATTGCTGTTATTTTTTCAATGCCTGCTACTTTCTTTTTTATCTTTTATCTTGTTTAATAAACTTCATTTCTTCTTGTAGTTTCAACCCGCAGGGTATGGAACATACCTTGTTTGTAGGTTCCTCTTTTCCTAAATTCCATGCGAAACGGTACCTTCCTTGTTCCTCTCTCAGGAACACCTTTGTTGTGGCTAACGAAGCTAAAACTAATTTATAGCCTAATGTACGAATAACCGGATTTTATTATGTTTGATGAAAGGACGAAGGTGTGAGGCGAAGTGCAGCATTGGGGCGAGACACGCAGCACCCGCAGCGTGCGCTGAAATATGACACTCGGCACGCAACTCCGACCTGTAATCTGGCGAACGAGAGCTCGTGCTCCAGAGGCATCAGTCAGGCGCGCGAAGTAACGCGTGATTGAGTGATTGAACGATCAGCCTGCATCTCGCTATTCGCAGCTCGCTCGTAAAGTTGTCAGTGCATTTACGATGCTTAAGTAATTCAAAATTAAATCTACAAATGAGACTGCATCGTAACGTCGTAATTTCGAACGAGTAGGTCATTTACGAAGTGTTTGCTCTCTTGTGAAAAAGCACTTGTTTGTAAATGACTACATCATCGCGATCGCATGCTGATAAATGGCTGCTGGGTTTTTAGCTCAAAAGTAGGGGTCCGTGCCAGATATTTAATGACTGTATTCAGACGTGATGTCTCCATTCAGGACGAGGTGCTGGATTCTAAAGTGATGCGTTGTTTTAGCATGGCTTCATCCATGTATGATGGCTATTGTCTATAATCATTGTTTTTCAAAAGTTACAATTTCGTGAACAAATCGTGAACCTCTGGTGGCACAGAATAAGCCATAGGCTTAGGTGAGTTAGGTTCGTCTTTTCTATGCTATGGGAACTGGCGCCTCCACTGTAGTGTTGGGTTACTTGCACTACGGATTATCTCAACGGAGCTTATGTGGACTTCTTTTCTTCGTGCCCACTGTGTTTTTTCTCAGTTTTCGTATCTTTTTTGCTATTCCTCCTTTTTTCGCTTCCTGCCTAACCTACTGTCTGTTCTCAGGGCATCTTATGCAGGAACGCACCGTGTGCATAAATTTATGATTTTCTACAGTCCATACTGAATTGTCCTTTCACTTAGCGCTGTGGAGATCTCCTTTGCTGCGGCTAGAGAACCGCAAACTGACTTATTTGGTGATAATGGTAATCTTTAATAAATAATCGTATCCCAGAAGACACTCTACTCAGAAATTTGTGCTCACTAATGAATTCACTATTTATTCGGATTCTCTTTTTTCGTTCAGAAGTTCTTCATTCTCCATTGAGAAGTTTTTTGCTTCTATTTCAAAACTTCTGCTATCTCATGTATTTATTCATTTCCATTCAGAAATTTTCCTTCGTCCAGTCAAAAATGTTTGCTCTATTTTCAGCAATTTTTCGTTTCATTCACCGAGTCTTGCTGCCTCATTTATAGAAACTCTCGCTTCACAGTAAAAAGTTATTTCATTTTAAATTATTGTTTCATTAGTTACTTTTTGCTGCATTGAAAATTCAGTTTTGTCTTTAATATCGTAGCATTGATAAACTAGGGCTTTATGACAAAAAGTGACATTGACATACTAGGGTCGATGTCACTTATTAGCAAACTTATTTCTTTTGAAAACATTATGTAACTCCCTCGTGATAGATTTCATCATTGGGTGTACGAGCAGACCGTATTCAGCGTTTATTTTACTTAGGTCGACTTACCGAATACTGTTTCAAAGGCGTACATCACACGGCAATGGGCGGATATGACTAAAATTCCATGATCGCTACCGGTATCAATCAGACAATTTACCTGGAAGCTTTGGCTATCGCGCGGTCGATGATTGTTATCGAGGTCCCGCCGATTATTATTGCGCCCAAGACGATCAAATGTGTCTGGGTGCCCTCCATTATTTCTGAGAACCATCAATTGGCTGGTATCCATCGCACGATAAGTATAGGAGTAATAAAGCTTCAAAACTCATGCCACCGCGCCGTTCCTTCTACTTGAACTTGTGTGAGCTCTCCAATTCTTGCGCATGACGACAAACTGCGCCGCGCTCTGGACGTGACCTTCACTTCGTGCGGTAATTCCGATAGTTCCTCAAACTAATGCAGGTGCAGTGTTTAGCGCCCCAGCTGCTCGAACGTAGCGGCAGTTCATTCTCAAATAAATGAGACTGCAAGAGTCTAAAAAAAGGATCTCGATGAAGTAAATTATTTTCAGTATACCCACGGTATGAATTTGCTATTTCTGAGTCACTTGTTTTGCTTGCCCTCTGCATGTGCACTATGCAATTTATTTTGTCAGGAGTTTGAAGTTTTCTAAACATTTGAGGTATTTTGGGCTTGCTGCTAAAGGTGATGACCTGCGTCGAACCGAATGATTTACTGTCGGAATAACTTGCTAATTTTTTCAAAGTAATCAGAATTCCGAGAACTTTTAAAATCATAGCGGTGTTGCTGCTGTCACATTTGTGTCAAAAATATAGTGAGGGTAGGAATTTTTTTTCAAATGATGCCGAAATCACCGAGCAACAGATGTATCTGTTCATAGTTTTGTAGATAGTTAATAATGTTGAACCCTTAATTATAAGCCTAGACATGACTTATTTTATTTCTATTTAACTCTAGGTTTTACTTGTACGATTTCGTCAACACTGAACCTTTTGAAGCTTCACTCTCCGCATGGTCTTTTTCCCCCAATATAAGCGACACTTGATGCATTGCTCAGCAAATATCTTCAGTTCTTCAGATCGAAGTCGTTTTGTCTCCGTATATACCTCTCTGGGGTTGTATTTACACCATTAATTTGTCTCAGTTCTATTGAAATAAATTGTTAACATAATTACTAATCTTCATCGATGTAAGTCATTTATACCTCTTCTATGAATAAACGAACACCATCTATTTATTTTCTCCGCGCATGAGTGTCGAGCTGTAAAGTGTTATTTTGGTTATTGTGATCAATTTATTTTTATTTTATGATCAATTTATCTTTATTTTAGGTGTGATAATTTCAACCTCAGTATCAGCGATAGCTTTCCCTCGTTGTCCAAAATTGCATTAGAGTTAAAAGTCCCAAAATTTGAATCGTTTGAATGGTTCGAATTTTGACAACACATTCGAATCCTAAGCCTAAGCAAATATTGAGTTCAAATTTATGTAAAGCAAATGACAGTTGAATCATTCAACGTCAAAAAATTTCCCAATGCTATCCATGGCAAATTTTCTCTATTAAAGGTAGTAAAGGTCAGCAAAATGTCCCTTGAAAATACCGAAACTTCAACGAAATACAATTGCTGAATGTAATTCCACTTGACACTTCTTTTCAAAGCTTTTTACTTCCTTTTAATAACACGACATTCACCTGGTTCTGAAGTTTTTGTTTGGAAGGTTTATGGTACGTTAACCCTGGTCTCTTTAAATCTCTATCAATGCAAACTGGTTGAATGAGTACGTAATTATCGACAGAGTTATTGGTTGTCTTGTTTTTCTGTCAAAAATTCTAGTTCTTTCCTAATTTCAAGCACCCAAATTCTGGAAATTCTGTTGCATTGTAAAAATACAATGAGAGTTGCCCAATTGTCGTTTTTTCTCGCCAAAAACTCTCAAATTTGCCAATGAAAATTTTGTTTTTTAGCATAGAATCTGGCCAAACCTGAGAAGGCCAACGTGTCGAAATTAGAAGAAAGCTAATCTTGCGACCTGTGATGCAGCAGCTCCATCCCGCAATGTTTATTTCCTCTTGTACGGGCTGGGTCTGCAATTTAGGTTACCATGCGCTAACATCTCTCATAATTGTAGTACTTGGTTTAATTTGTGACCGCAAATTGTAAATTTTCCTTCTTTCGTTGGTGACAGGCGAAGTCTATAGTGACAATGGCTGGTCGGGATTGCGTTTTCGTGTGCTGTCTGTGCAATTTTTCCTTCAAATTTTTTGTAGAAAATTGTTTGCAAAGTGTTCATTTACATAATCCACTAGGACAGAAAAGATGAAGAAGCATTGCAGGTTGTTATATTTCAGTCAACGATTTTTTTTAATTTTTTGTGCTTTTTCGAGTTCTTTTACTAGAATATTTTCCTGAATTGCTTCAGATTTCATGACTCATTCTTTTTTTTATGCAAAGTTACTCTTCTCGTGAATTTCTTTTTAGGTCGTAACTGAATTTTTTCATCATATAGTCGGTCTTTCTGTGTAGTATATTGTGAGTGACAGTTCATGACGATTTGTCGATCTTAGAACGTAAAATTTGGTTTCTTTGTTATCGAATGCTGCTATGATTTCCTTTTTAATCTCAAAGCCAGTAACTACAGGTTGTGCAGGACTATCATGTGCACAGCTTGGTCGCAAGTTATAGGCGTAAGGTACTGATAATAATCTCGTGTTACATTTCTTAAGACGAACAAGTGGGGCAAATCTACTGAAAGATATATACTAAATAACAGATTATTTCAATTTTCATCAGTTGAGTTTTGTGTATAACATACATCATTTATGTAAGAGTGATTCAATCTTCTACAATCTACTGTGGGCGTATAATGAGCGAATACAGTGACTTTAGCTTCACCACGTTTAAATATACACTGACGCCAGCTGATGCACGCCTACATCAATTCCATTGAAACAATAGATACGTTGTCCAGCCGAGAGCAATTGTTAAAGATCAAGAACACTTTCCTCGTATTTATTTCTCCAGAAAGCATACTAAATTACAAAAAGAAATTATAATCACGGTGATAATTTGCGAAGCCAAGGAATATACGGTTGTTTTGTGTACCATATATAAACAATATCTATCTACTGAGCTATGACAGTCCCGTTAAAATGTTATGCTTTTCGAATGATAAAATCGTATTACTTGATATTATATTCATGTACTGCTTGAACTTACATATGTACTGTGCTTGTAAAATATAGCATAAAAACATTGAAAATTAATGTACGAGTAGATGTAAAATTCTCGACGACCTTTAACTTGCTGTATTCATTTATTAATTACCAAATAAAAGTTGAGCAATATTTAGGAACTATTATTCCCCAGGTTTCGATGAATTGAGTCACCCTTTTATTTCTGTTATGCAATCCGCACACGCGTGGCAGCTGCACGGACCGCGGCGTGTTTTGATCCACCACTCGACAGTTGAAGTGAGATGCTTCATTTCAAAGCAGAAAACAAGATCGTTCCTCATTTTTCCCACGGTAAAATATTCCTCATGAAAAAAAACGTGGACCACGTGACCTCGAAGAATTTTGATTCGATGTTTTTTTTCCCCTGTTCTTGCCTTGTCTTCATACTCGTACTGAACCGCATGCGCCGCAGGAGCACAAAATCAACGCTACTTTCATCCCTGGAATGAACTGAGCGTCTGAGCCGCGGATTTGCAAGCTTTTTGTCGCTACCATCGGCTTCCGCGGACCAGTTCGATCCCCCAACTTTGCCTGTAATCCTGGGCGCTGCAAACTTCTCTTATGACTAGCTACAACTTTGCGCGTCTTCTTTTTGACGTGTTGCCCAGCGAAAATTTCATTTTTGCTCGTCTCCGCTGTAGGTGATGTTAGCTCAAGACAGACATCTCCAATTCTCTTGCGGAAGCGGGACTTTTTATGCGTCTTCACTAAGCCTTGCAAGGGATGGAAGCATTGCTTCCAGAATTCTCAGGCTTGTGCCTATTTTGATTACGGAATTCAGAGTTCCTTTGATTGTTGTTACGAATGTTGTTAGTGTGTAATGGTTTTTTAAAAACTTACGATTCACGACTAAATATTTTGTTGCGAAATAAATTGACTTTGATGATTTGGGAGACTCGATTAGTATGTTTTGGTTGTAAGAAATACTCGATTATTCTCGCTGTTTCAAAAAAGTTAGCTTAGCTATTCGAGAATAGCGCGCATGCTCTTTTATCGAGCTCTGCGGGATTATTTTTTCACTGTAAAAATTTTTCGAACCAAGCCTTTATGATTTGATGGTCAGAATAAATTGGAACGAGATGGAAAGTAATTAAGATGTCAACGCAGGATGTTGCGCACTTAAATAATGTATGTGATATGTTCGTCCTGATGTGCTCTATGAGCAAAATAAGTATTAGTAAAGGAAGCGTCTGCAACAATAAATGTGATCTACTCGAAAATGGTGACCAAGAGGCTAAAACACTAGTTTTCACGCTTCCTTTGTTCTCTACAGAATATTCACTCCCAAACTCGAGAGCATATACAGTGACACCTGTGTTGAAGCAACCATGCTTGATGAAACAACCTTCAAATTCTCATCTCATCAGACCATTATTATACTAAAAATTGGCCAGAATTCTAGGTTAGAAATAATTTAGTAAGATGCGTGAAGTACTCTGAGCCATGGATTTTTTTTTGGTATTTCAAGTTAGGTGAGTGTCATGTCTGACGTGAATTATCTGAGAAAGTACGCGGTAAAACTGTGACAGCAGTGAATCATGGCCCTAGTCATTGGCTCTACAACTAAAGGGAATCGTTAGGCCCCAGGACTGGGTATGAAATGCCAATTTAGCTTGGTGATGAGACCGTAGTCCGTTTGACCGTGACTGGAAATTAATATTTGAAAATTAAAGTTCAAAAGCGCTGAGTGAGTAACGTTCAAGTCTATAGGGCAAAGAACACCTTGTGGCTGGGGGGGGGGGGGGGGGGTCTGCTTTATGATGCTGGGAATAAGAAATGTCATTCGAAAACTTTTGCTAGTATGGGTGTTTTTTCCTATGAATTAAAGTTGCACAAAAAACACTGCGAACGAACAAGACATCACCGCCCCATGTTATGGGTGAACGCAAATGAAGGCAAAATTAGCGTAACTCGGATCTCTTCACGCCACCTGCCTAAGCTTATCCTTAATAAAGAATGGGAGACAAATCAAAATACATTTGGGAACGCTTTAATATACAAGTAAAAAAATGATTTGAAGATATGTTATTGCAAATCAATAAAAGGTAACGATCGAAAGCACACTGGACAGCAAGCGACAGAGACTCAATATGCCTCCTTTTGCTGTTGCCACGTGGCCCAGTCAGCGTCCGTTTTGAATCCGATAGAAAAACTTCCGATAAAGGTTCAAGTTTAAGAACCTCGGAAGCCTTTAAATGTAGCAAAGTTAGTGCCAGACGGTGTCAAAAAAACTTTCTGACATGTGACAGAAAAAGGTCGTATAGGGGCGTGAGGCGTGTACTGTAAATGTAGTCCTGGCCAAAATGGGACAGCTATTTTCGTACAAAGTTTTTTCGAGAACACTTTTAAAACTCAGTGACGTAATTTCATTGTTTTGGGGTAATTTTTGAAATATTTTACGTCGAGCAATTATGTTAATTGTATCTACTCAAGTTTTTTCAGGCTTTGTGATGTCTTTGAGTGTGAAGAATAAAAAAACATTAATCTCCTCATTACGAATTGGTTTTTGACCTTTCGTTTATGACTGTTTGTCTGTTTGTACGCGGTTGAGTGAACCAAATTTATTGCTAATCACCGCTTTCTATTTGGACGTTGAACTTCAAAAGTTACCTTCGTGATATCTGAGAGCGATGACTTCTGTGTACTCGCCAGCGCACAGTACACTTCTTAACGAATGGCAAGATTTCTTGCTGTGACGTTTTACATTGTGATATTTTTAGCCAACGCGGTTCATCGATGTCAAATTTTAATCCAATCACAGTAGAGCAATATGACGTGAATTTAAAGTTCATTGTAGTTAGAGCGATTTTCTCGGGATAAATAACCTTAATTTACCTTCAATGACCCACGACTTGAGAATTTTTACTTTACGTTCACTGTACAATATTCCCCCTCCTCCACTATAGTTGCCATTGTTCAGTGATGCGTAAATAAACCCTGTCACTCTATGTATGTGTGGGTTTTTTGGTTCACGGTCTGCTGAAGTTACATACATGCATATCACATGCGATCTATGCGCGCGTTTACGGTCACTGTTCAAGTTCCGAATTCCAATGCTGCTGTTTATTAGTTAAAACTGTGATAGTTGGAGCTTTTGCGCAATAAAACGATGTGATTGCTATTAGATGGTTGCACCCAACTGCATTTTCATAATGGAAAAAGTCTTAGTTCATTTTATTTAAGAAAGAAAAAGAGCATGTATTTCCATAATTGACCGTCTCTTCGTCTTTGCCTGGTACTTAATTTAAACTTTTTGTGCTGATCATTTGCGAGTCGTTGTTTTCGGTTGCCATTTTTTTACGAACTACTGCAAATTTACAATATTTGGATCCATCTTGGGAAGAGGACGAAGAATGCACTTGTCGCTGCCCTGAGGCGAGCGTTTCCTGGAGAGGTCCCGGGCAACTCTCAATGCATCACTGACTTATGAGAGCACATAGTGCCTTCACATCTTTGGAAATCTTTTCATTTTTTTTACTCTACGTATTTCGTCTGGTGCACTGTCCTCGCCGGTCGTTGTGTTTATCGAGCGAATCGTGCCTATATAGGTAAACCGGCGACCATCTTGTTTCGTGCCTATATAGGTAAACCGGCGACCATCTTGTTTCGTGCCTATATAGGTAAACCGGCGACCATCTTGTTTCGTGCCTATATAGGTAAACCGGCGACCATCTTGTTTCGTGCCTATAAAGGTAAAATCGCTGCGTGGATTTGCTTTCTCTTCTATTCTCTATTTTTGCTCAAATTCAAAAATACGCATAAGCATGGGGAGATTTGATACACTTTTTCCTCTGTATGCGGTATTTTTAAGTTATTTTGTGAATATTTACTAGCGAACACGTCAGTCTAATTTATTTACGTTTTGATTCATACGACATATCGCTACGTTCACAGTACGCTGTTCTTTGGATAATCTTCTATACTAGCTTGTATAACATCCGTTTAAGGTTTTGTTGAGCTTTAACTATAATACTGTCTTAATGTTGAGTGATCCTTCATCTCGGTTGCTTTAATAGAAAAGGTGGTACTGATTTGTTACAGTGTTGCTTGCGACAAATTCTAATTACTTTGTGCTTCAATTTTTCGTTTTGTGTAATGCTCGAAGTCTTGTGAGAAAGGCTGCTGTAGTCGACGTCTAATCTAATTTTTGTAAAGCATCTTTTGATAGATACATTATTTATACAGGACCTCACCTCAGCAAAATAATGGTTTTTACGTCTAACATACGCAATAAGGCAGGCTTATAGTTGATTTACATAAAAATTGAAATTCACGAAATCTCGACATTCATTTTAGCATTCAATTTAAGCGACCCTGGTAAGTGGGACTGAATTACCACAAAAATAGAATTGCGTTCGATGACGCAATAAAGGCTATCTCCATGTTCCCAAAAATTGAAATGAATATGTTTCTAAAGACAGACTCTATCACCGCGTCACGCTACGGCGGCATCATTACCGAGAAGAAGAACTTGTTCCTGAATTTCCCAAGTTTAGTAAGAAAGTTCAAGCCAAGATTACGATATGTTGATCAAAGACCTGAACTTTTCAGCGACCCACGCTGTGCCCTCGGATGTAAGACGCTGCTAATCTGCCCTTCCGAGAACTTATATTATTACCTGACTGACACTCATTGATGCCCCTGAAAAATGTTTTCCGTGACAGCTTTTCCATACTTAATTACGTGATGAAGTATTGCTCCACAAAATTTTCCTGGAGTTTTTCTCACTGGATTTTTCTAAACAGCCCTGAAAGGTGGTGTCATACGAGCAACTTTCATGTTTTTTCGTTGATTTGTTGCAGTAAATATTCTAACGCAGTGAAAATGTGATTTGCTGCGTGTGATTTTTGGATCATTTCATTTTACTTGCTATATTTATGTGCAATTTTTTGTAACAAAACTCAAGAACATGTTTTTTTTTCAAGTATATTCGGCATTATTTCTGGTTTGCCGTGTTATATTGCTGAAAGTGACTGAAGTTAAAAGTAGCGATTAGTAAATAACCATAGCTTGTTTCATTTAAAAAAATATAACATAAGCTGCTTTTCCTCGTGTGAGGCATGTCTGTAAAGGAATTCTTGTCCAGTCCTGCTGAGATAACCATGTAAAATACGAAAATTAACCACGTAAAATACGATAACCTCCAGAAATCGAATTCGTTTTCCGTTATTCTTTACTTAGCATCGAGGCAAATGGTCTTGTGTTCCCAAGAACTAAAAGTGAATGCCAATGTAAACTAGATTCTGGTCTACCCAATATCTTGTCTGGAGTTTTGGCCTACCCAATATCTTTTGCATTCATTTCCCTTTAGGAACTCTTAATCCAATGTTGATTGAATAAAAAATGAAAAACCTATTTTTTGCTAGTCTATTTGGTCCACGGGCTGAACCCAAATCCCTGGAGTAAACAGTAGTGTTTTTGTTTTTCTCTCTGGCCTGCATGGCTACTGAAAGGCCGCAGAAAGGCATCGTCATTTGTCTCTCTGGTTGTCAGAAACATTCGCACGGTGTTCAGTAACACCTGCATATAAGATGACTTGACGCCCTGGATCTAACATGAACTCCTATTTTTAGAAACAAAACATTAGGTTAACGACTATTTTCTGCTTTTGTGATCCAGACGGCCACCATCACCGTAATGATGGTGCGAGTTGGGTTTATTTTAATGACAGACTCCTCGCTGTGGCGTGCATCCCACACCTGTAATTGTGACTCGCTGCTGTCGTGCAGGGATGAGTTTGTCATCTTGATGTGTGAAATGCATCGAAGTCATCACGCAGTTTATTGCCTTCTTCTAGTTTGTAAATTCGTTCATTTTGTTTCTTCATCGTCCGTACTTGTGTCTTGATGTGTAAAATGCATCGAAGTCATCACGCAGTTTTTTAACCTTTTTCTAGTTTGTAAATTTGTTCATTTTGTTTTCATCATCCGTACTCGTGTTACTTCACGACTGACTACATGTGTTGTTATCGATCTTCGCCTCTAGGTGTGTCTGCCATGCATGTTCAATCATAGTGATGTGAAGTAAAATTTTGGAATTCACTTCAAACAAGATGAATGAAAAATGAAACCTTCTGACATGAGGTAGCATGAACACCAGTTCCAGTATAAATTATATCCGCGCTCCCGCGTAACATCTACATAGCAGTCAATTTTTCTAATCAGTTGAGCTGGCAGTTTCTCGACGTCATCTGTGTATGCGTTTTCATTTCTTTAGATATTCCTACCATGAAGGCAATTTATATTTTTAGCCAGAATTCATTTGTATTTAGTTTAAACTTAGGCTGTTCTAGCCTCTGTTTAGTAGGAGCCGTGGCCAATGAATGGAGATTTTTGGCTCAGATTTTCTGACGTTTTTCGAAAAATGACACCACCTTCCCCCTTCCTGTGATATCAGAGCGGTGCAGCCCACAACTCCAGCATAAAAAGAGCTCTGAAAAACTGTTGCAAAATGTAAGAACTAGCTTCGAATTTGCGAAACTTCCATTGTATTTGACAGCTTTTCACTTTGTTGCTGTTTTTGTAACTGGGCTTTTAGAATTCGAAGATACTTTCTGCTATCAATGAAAAGAGGGAATAAATTTTTATTTTTCTTCACCAAAGATTCATTTTGAAACAGTCCAACTGGAGAAAAAACTTACTTGAAAAAACTAGGGCATGGATGCAGTCAGTCGTTGTCATTGAAAAGGACAAATCTTCGAGCGTAACTTCTTCAACAACTCGTAGGATCTTTCATAGCTCAAAGATTGATATTTCATTTTGAAATAATCTTCCATAATTCAGAAGACAATATTTTAATAATTGATTGTACTGTTTCAAATAAATTATTGTTCCGCTTTGCACTGTAAATCCTATGGCAAACGGTTGGCATTTCCGTAATCCATTCTCCGCTCCTAATCCTTCATTTCAGATTTTTGTATCAGTGCTCCAAAAGTTTGTCATTAATACTGCGTTTTCAAAACGGAAAGCCTCTGTGTTCAATTTCTTGCGTTTTGGTCTTATTTTGCAATTCAAGTTTTGGTTTGTGAACGTGTGAGGATTATGAAGACACCAAATCTTGCTGTAAGAATAACTGATCATGCAGTTTTATCGTACATTTGTCTGATTTGCAGTCAATTTTATTAATATTATGTATAGTTCTTTAGGAGCCGTTTGTATTGTTCTCACGTTATCTTAGTTCATGAATTTCTAAGTTCGTGTAATGAACGCTTTTAAAATTAATTTCCTTTATTTTCGAAGGGTTCGGTTCTATTTGACGAATTTACTCACCATAATTCCTCGAGGGGATGCACCTATTATACTCAAGAGAATTAAGGCTCCAAGTGTGAAAATGGGAAGTCCTTGCGTACTGAAAGTTAGTTAAGCCTTTTTTTGTTGAAATTATAAGATAGGTGTTTTGTTAAGGACCATGTTTTTCAGTTCACTTGTGTCTTGTTTTTCAGTACCTATTACTTTTTCCTCAATTTATATCCTTTTGCATAAATTTTGTGCTAAACTTTTTGTTCCTTTGCACAAGGGATAATGTGTGAGAACACACCTTGTGCATAGATTCTGCGTTCTTTTAGTTCCACACTAAACGGTGCTTTCTTCCTTCCTCTCATTGAACGCCTTTGTTGTGGCTAGTGAGGCTTAAACTAACTTATGATTTAATTTGTTCTACTCCGTATTTATTTGGTTGGACATTTCTGCGCTGATTTCTCGAAAAAATCTCATGGATAATTTGTGTTGTCCACAAAAGTAAGAGTTTTACGAGCAATGTTGATGTTAAAATGTCGTTCATTAGAACGAGGAATGGAAGCCACCAAAGAGCTGAGGAACGCCATCGAGTTGTGTCTTGCAGCTCTGAATTAGAATTGCCAATTACTACGCGTTACTCGCGGTGCTGCAGTGGGATCTGAACCGTTCTCCAGGAAAATCTCCTTTGCCGTAGTTCTTAGGCATAGTCCTGACGAAAATATTTCATGATTTACAGAATCAAATGCTTTCTTAAAATGAAGGAAAACTGAATTTCCTAGGCTTCCGTCATTAATATTTGCGTAGAAGAATTGTATATGAGTGAATTTAGATGGTGTGAGTTGGCGATTTTTGAAAATAAAAATCGTATTTCTTGTCTGGAGAATCAGCGTTCAACTCCTTGTAGGAGTATACTTTGTTATAAACTATATTTCGAAAATGTTATGGATGACCGGTAATGTAGAGACTGTCTAAAATTATCAACACACATTTTGTCATCGCTCTCAAATACTCGGGAAATTTTTCAGGAAATGGGGTATATGCCGGCACAGAATGTTTTGCTCATGTCAGTAAAATTAGGCGAAGTTGAAGGACCAACGTGTTTAAGCACATTTCCCTTGAATTAATTTTTTATGCCTGATTTATTTTTTAGTACATGTGTAAAAGAAAGCAGTGAAGGACCCGTATCCGTGTTTTAATGTTGATTTTAACGCCACCCCCCATTGTCAAAATTATTATTTTTTAATACAATTATGGAGTTAAAAATAACACAAGCATTCACCGGAGTGAAAAAAGGAGTGGTCTGAGCTAAGGTCTGTAAGGTTGAGTCACTATACGAATTGCTACTTATTTATTCAGCGATACTCCTGCCCACATTAACAAAATAAATATTAAATGTGTGTGCAATGTCGTTCTCGCTGATATAGGTAACATAATAGTGCCCAAGATTTTCTATTCTGTTTGGGAGATTGTTATTCTGTCTACATATTGAGTCAAGACCCTCGTCTTTTTTCTGCAAGTCTTGCACTGCCTAAATTTTTCACCGACGTAGTTCTTTTAAAATGCTCGGATTTAGCTACCGAAACGGTTTTTGAATTTAAGGTAAATTTCAAAATAAATTTATCCTACGGTGTAAAATCAAATATACCCGTCTTTTTCTCAAATTAGAGATTATTTCCGTCGTGATCCATCTCTTTTGTTTGTCTTTTGGCGCCACTATGGGGGTTATCGTTGGGCAGCATCTGTTAGATGTTCGAGTATCATTTAGAAGGTTTGTCATAGCAAAGATGACTTTATCATTCTCCGTTTCATTTATGATGTGATTCGAATAATTTTCTGTATAAGAATTCGTACATGTCGTTGAGGGTCAGGAAATTAACTTAGCGGTACGAAAATTTCTCAATGGAGTTACAATTTTGTTCACGAAAGGGAAACAGAAAAATAGTTGGAAATATCGAAGTTTTTTAATGCAAGATGAAAATATCAATTGTTGAGGCAGCATTAGCGAAACTTTTGTTGGCTTACTGAGGAGTGGAGAAGGAATAGAAAATTGCATCATAACGTTGGTTTTCAATAGATAGGGTTAAATTAGTTAGTTTATTAATGATGTCGTCCAATTTTCCAAAAGGAGGCCAATAAAGCGTTTTTACAAGGAAGTATTTACCGTTCTTTTTAGGTTCAGTGAATAGGAAGGGTTTCAGTGCGATCGAGATAAGTTATTTCTTTCCAAAATTATTCTTCTTTTATGGCGCTTGGAGATAAATGGACTTGTCCGCCATTACTTTTTTCGTAAGGAATGAAATGCCCTGTAATATCTTATATTTATTGTGTTTTTGAGATATTATTTAGCGAACTTTTCGTAAAGCATAGTGCATCAAAATTGCGAGAAAGTCCAGCGAGTGGTCGACTTATTTCTTCAATTTCAGGGTAAAGTGACGTACATTTCCAGTAGGTGAGTGACAAGTCTGCATCATTTATTGCTGGGAATATTAGAACCCTAAATCGCTACATGGAGCTACACGTATAGCTATCGCAGAGTCGTGTACGTTTTATAAACGAGAGGTTAGCGAAGCTGAAGTATTCAAGCCCCAGCTGCTCAGTAGGCCTCTGGGCACAGCGTATTTTTAAATAGATTAAAAACATTTCTCCGTGTAGGGTGAATTTTATCGCACAACACAGGCAAACTTTTTTGCCGGAGCATGCATGTTTTTCGCCTGCTAAGCGATTTAATTACTTGGGTGGCGAAAAACATGCATGCAGGCGGCGAAAACGTTTGACTGAGAATTTGAAAATTTGGAAGTTCACAGAAAGACTTAACTGAATTTTTGAAATAGTTTATATTTTATCCTCCACGATGGATTTGAGACACTCAACATTTGAACAAGACAATTTGGAGCTGCGTCTCATTCAAGTGGCAGGAAATGTGACATACAAGCTGTGCGACTTGTAACATACCTCTGTCGTGTTTGCTTACTTCGCCAAAAAATAAAATGTTCAGTGTTTACAGCGATGAAGAGAAACTCCCGTGCTGAGTAAATATGGTATTGGGCAAAAATCAGTTTTGAAATGTTCACTATCAAACGGTTCTTTTCATGTGAATATGTCCTGTCTAGTGTCCTGTTTCTATGACCACGCCCCTTGATTTTGAACATCACCATTCCTCTGCTGCCTCTTGCTATCAGGATGTGAAAAGCGTCCATTGCAAAAGACAGCTTCATTATCCCGTTCCTTGTAAAAATATATATTTTTCTCGTAAATGCCTGTGCGTATGCATTAGTTTGTAATTGCAGATTACATTCGAAGGGATTAGAGACGCAAAATAATTCAAGTAGTTTCCGTATTGCTGAGCTCAATGAACGGACTGAGCGAGAGCCTGTCCAGATCGTACGGAGCTCAGCCATCACACATCAGTTCGTTACCTCATACACTGTTTACGGGCTGGAAAGAAAAGTTTTTATTTGTTTTTAAATTTCATTCCGTTGATTATCCGTACATTTCTTGGCTTTAACAGCAGGATGAAATCCCGTAGCTGTGTGTAACATGCATCATACATCGTTGTCTCAAACGACCTTGTTCAGAATAGCTGTTCGAAGAATACCATGGCAATATTTTCCCGTAGACACGATTATATATGTAGTCGTCTTTATATTCACCGAGAGTGTGTAATTTTACTAAGCACTTATTTGGTAATTATCAGGGTAACGCAACTTTTGTAACTATAGGAATTAGCGCTTCCAGAAGGAAGATACAAGGTCCAGAGGTGAAGCTTTTATTAATTTCCTTTTTTGTTGTTGAAATAAATAGGTTTTTGTTCTTGATGTTACGAACAATCTTTTTTTTTAATTCACTGATGTCCTTTAGATCAGCATCTATTACTTTTTTCAACTTTCATCTTAATTCATAAACTTCTTGCAACCTTACTCTTTCTATGCGCAGTGTGAGGAAGTTTACTTGGTGCACAGATTCCCTGTTCACTTGTAACACCATACTAAATAGTGCCTTCCTCTCATGAGAGCGCCATTGTTGTGGCTAGGGAGGCAAAAGAAGCGTATTATCTATTCTTTCCCCTGTTTTTTCAATGTACCAAAAATTCGAATTGTTAATCGTTACTCGGGTGGCAACAGCACCAGCTGCACGTTTCCTACGTACGAGTCTGTCTTCTGCGTCGTCGCTCTGTTGGATTTATAGTGTGTACTCGGCCCTGGCTGAGGGAGACAGAGGCGATGGAAATTTCAATTCTGTCGAGACTTGTCTGCTCAGTAAATAGGCTACATTGCCAACGTGCGGTGCTGTCGTTCGTAGCAGGCACTAAATGTTCAGTTGCTCCTCGCTGCATTAACGCTTTTACTTTTTTTTCTTCTTTCGATTTTCTAAAGAATTAGGCTAGTCTAAAATTTTGCTTATGTGTCTTAATTTTTTTGTGGAATGAAGAGATTAATTTGCGGTCTTATTATCTGTTCATAGCTCCTAAGTAAAAGTCTCGCCCCGTGAAGAAAATGCACAAATATTTGTCAGGCTTCCTAATGTTTACTCAATTTTTTTTTGCTGTGGTTAATGTGTTTTCCTAATATTTATTCATTAATGGTGAATCGCTTTTTGTTCACTATTCACACGTGATGGATCACTCTCAAAGCGTTTGAATTGAAATACCTCAACGAGGAAGATGAATTCATGGAACGCTATGATAGTGTGACCTCGTCTTATATGTAGATGAACAAAGCAACCAACTATATATGACACCTGCAATCATTGGCACGAGCTCGATCGTTTCAATGAACGGTGTTCAAGTTGGTTTGCCTATAACATGAACGCATGTGAGCATCACCATTTCATAAATTACTTTATTATTTATTTACTTGCTAAGAAGCTCGTTTTCTGGTGACTGTTTAGCTTAATAAGACCCTACCTAAAACATTACAGCTCATTCAATTGACGTTGTTTACTCAATAGTTTTACCCGAGAGATCGTGCCTCTGCTTAATTAACGAGCGGCTTTAATGAAGCAAACATTTTACGTCCCTGCTCTGTTTAATTTTTCTATGATGGCGGTAAATTTGTTCGAGTAATTAGGGACCATTGTGTAAACTGATATTGCGCAGCTCATCTCGTGATTTCACTACCTCGCATGAGGAAAGTAGTGCTGTGCACTCCGATGCTCACATCCCTCAGGGGATACAGCTATTGTATCTTTGACAATAAGCATTCCCAAGGGGGAAAAAGGAGATCCCGAGCTGAGAAGTTACCTAGGCTTTCTTTTCGTTGACATAATTTTTTTTGTTATGTTAGCCCTCTATAACCCAAGTTAATTTCCACCATTAAAATTCTTATTTGTTGCTTCTGATGAGTAATTTATAGTCACTTAAAGTAATTTCAATGCCTGGAAAACAAACTTTTGGTATGATTTTATTTTTATTCTAACGTCCTACATGAAGGAATTTGGGTCGTTAGGACATGCCGAATGGACTTCATCAGAGTGGTACAAAAACACTTCTTCCAGCTAAAACCACGGGAAATAAAGTTGAAATACGTAAGATTTGGTTTGTACTGCTCATTTTACCCATAGAAAATTGAAAATAATGAATGTATATTCATATATTGGTAGAATTTGTATGAGAAGGAAAATTGTAGATATATGTCAGAAATACTTATCGACAAGAAAAATATCAAAATGAAGTAAAACAATATCTAAATCAGGTGAAATCTAGTGGGCCATGTCTAGAGCCTGTCTCAATTGTCATTTCTAAGTGAATTTTTGTCAGATACAATTCTTCATGGTGTTCCTTCTGCTGACGTATTACACATAATTATTGATATGTATTGATAACTTCATAAATTTACTTTATAATAGACTGAGCTCGTTCAATTGTCATGAAAACATCTTCAACATCGCATCAGCAGATGTTTCTTTAGCAATAACTTCTGCAATGCAGCATATAGGAGAGGTAGTATAGAATCTGAGTGGATCCATTGTTACATAATAGATTTGGCGTAACGGCCCTATGTCCTACATAAAGGATATTGGAAAATTTACTCAATAATTCTACAAAAAGTTATTTGGTTGAAAAGTATTTTCAAAGGAATGTTGAATGGTTTTTACACGTGTATGAATTATTGTAGCACTCTGTATTTACTATTAGCAAAGAAATCACCACAAATATTTGGAGTGTACGATCACCCACAGGCATTTCACGCTCCACCAAACTAAAAAGCCCGTGACAGTTGAGTGAGCGAAATATTATGACACACTACGCTCATTCATCAAAGCACAACGTCTCTGCTCTTCACTAACATGCAGTACTGCTTGAAAACGCTCACCGGAACAAAAATAAATGGGATTTTTCTAATGTCCTTCAGGAAGGACGGTGGGTCATAGAGGGTTAGGATCATCATTTTTCGGTTCACTGCTGTCTTGTTTTTTCAGCGCCTACTACTTTCTTCTTCAACTTTTTATCTTGTTTCATGAGCTTCTTTTTCAACTTACTGTTTCTGTGCAGCTTGTGTATAGATTCCGTGTTTCCTTTTCTCCATACTAAATGGTGCCTCCTTCTTTCCTTTCTTGGATCGCTCATGTTGGGAAATAGGAAGGCTTAAATTAATACTAATCTAATCGGATGCTCATATCCAGAGCACAGTTTTACTTCAGTTTCGTGAGGCTTTTTGAGAGGTAATGACGTGCGCAGGCGAGGAAGTTTGTAAAAATTACGTGATTTTTATGCCGTGTTAAGAAACTGTTTCTGCCTCGCATTATCTGCGGATGTGTCAGGACTTCATCTACTGCTCGAGTGACGTTAACACGTTTCTTGAGTATATTTTTTGCCTTTATCCACGTGCACAATGAGTATGGAGAGAAGTTACTCTATGTCCATTTTGGCTGTTTATTTAAAAAAAGGCCAAAATGGACGGAATTGGATCTGTTCCCACGAGCATTGTATTGAGTGTACTATTCTTCTGTGGCTTCTGAACATGGTGACTCGCACTTGCTTCTGAACTCGGGAGAGACGAGTAGACGGATTAGCGTTGGTAAATTTGTCCCTTTCAATGCAAAATGAATTTTTCATTGTTAAAAACTTATCTCTCAATATTTTCTTGCACTTTATCCAGGATTCTCATCAAATGTCCGAACATTCACTGGAACTTTGACTCATTAAAAAAAGCCCTGCTTTACAATTTTCTCTCAATGCTGCCTTCTACGTTTATTCTCCAGGTAAACGTTCACCTTCTCCATTCGAACATAACTCGATGGAAATGAATGTTGATTTTATGTTGTAGTTTGAACAATTTATGACAAAGCCATGAATAAATGCTCTACTTGCCCCCTAATTCATGTGCTGCATATCAGTGGTGATAGCTACACCCTTCCTTTTTTGTGTCTTTCGAATGATGCATACTCTTCTGCAGACTCTCCTTGTCATAGACACCTCTTTCTGCAGACTCGCCTTTCTGCAGACGCCTTTCTCTGCCCACTCGTCTATCTACGGGCTCACTCGCCTTTTTACAGACTCGCTCGCCTTTTTACAGACTCGCTCGCCTTTCTACAAACTCGCTCGCCTTTCTACAGACTCGCTCGCCTTTCTACAGACTCGCTCGCCTTTCTACAGACTCGCTCGCCTTTCTACAGACTCGCTCGCCTTTCTACAGACTCGCTCGCCTTTCTACAGACTCGCTCGCCTTTCTACAGACTCGCTCGCCTTTCTACAGACTCGCTCGCCTTTCTACAGACTCGCTCGCCTTTCTACAGACTCGCTCGCCTTTCTACAGACTCGCTCGCCTTTCTACAGACTCGCTCGCCTTTCTACAGACTCGCTCGCCTTTCTACAGACTCGCTCGCCTTTCTACAGACTCGCTCTCCTTTCTACAGACTCGCTCTCCTTTCTACAGACTCGCTCGCCTTTCTACAGACTCGCTCGCCTTTCTACAGACTCGCTCGCCTTTCTACAGACTCGCTCGCCTTTCTACAGACTCGCTCGCCTTTCTACAGACTCGCTCGCCTTTCTACAGACTCGCTCGCCTTTCTACAGACTCGCTCGCCTTTCTACAGACTCGCTCGCCTTTCTACAGACTCGCTCGCCTTTCTACAGACTCGCTCGCCTTTCTACAGACTTGCTCGCCTTTCTACAGACTCGCTCGCCTTTCTACAGACTCGCTCGCCTTTCTACAGACTCGCTCGCCTTTCTACAGACTCGCTCGCCTTTCAACAGACTCGCTCGCCTTTCTACAGACTGTCGCTTTAATATAGCCTCACTTGCTTTACTATAGCCTCACTCGCTTTACTATAGCCTCACTCGCTTTACTATAGTCTCACTCGCTTTACTATAGACTCACTCGCTTTACTATTGACTCACTCCCTTTGCTATTGACTCACTCGCTTTACTATAGGCTCACTCGCTTTACTATAGGCTCACTCGCTTTACTATAGGCTCACTCGCTTTACTATAGACTCACTCGCTTTACTATAGACTCACTCGCTTTACTATAGACTCACTCGCTTTACTATAGGCTCACTCGCTTTACTATAGACTCACTCGCTTTACTATAGACTCACTCGCTTTACTATAGACTCACTCGCTTTACTATAGACTCACTCGCTTTACTATAGGCTCACTCGCTTTACTATAGGCTCACTCGCTTTACTATAGGCTCACTCGCTTTACTATAGCCTCGTCCTTCTGCAGCTTATGCCGAACAATAGATTTGCATTTCGATGGATCCGGTTTGGAAAAATACCTTTCAAGCTTCGGTTCTCTTCGACCATTTGCAATCCCCGATTTCTTGTGTACTCCACGCAACGCACAGCCTTCAATTTTACGAGCATTCTACACAATGCGCACCCCCCGATTTATTGTGTACTCTACACAACGCGCAACCCCCAATTTCATGTGTACTTTACGCAACGTACAGCCTCAAATTTTACATGCATTCTACACAAGGCGCAACCCACGATTTATTGTGTACTCTACACAACGCGCAACCCCCAATTTTATGGGCTCTTTCCGCAACGCGCAACATTCAACTTCATGAGCACTCTACGCAATGTGCAACCCCCGGTTTCATGTGCGCTCTACGCAACGCGCAAATCTCTTGCATGCGGCTGCGTTAACCATCCGCCGCAGTCGCACACGGTACAAAGCTGCTCGAAGAATGCAACATGGGCATGAAAAATTCGAGTATTACATTAGCTGACGAGTCGTTTGGTCGTCCCTTTGCCGGCTTATCACTCTTATCGACGTCCGGGGAGGGCGGCGCGCGTGATTAATGAATCTTTAGCTTAATTAGCAGATGCGCCATCGCTCGCTCTCGTTCACGTCGAGCTGCGTTCACTCAGCCTCGCTCGAGCGGAGCTTGGCACGTCCGCTGCAAATGATCGCATCGGACCTAGAATCTGAGCAAGCCAAGCATCCTTTCTTCACAGGCATGTTCTGTGTGCGTGTGTGAGGAAGTGGTATTCTATTTCTGTGTAGCTGTGCAATGTATAGTATTTCCAATCTTTGTGTTCGTTGTGAATTTTTTTCTGTACGAGAACGTTGATATCAATTTTGAATAGTTCAGTGCCTCCCCGTTTTACTCTTCAGCGCGCTGAGTGATCCCTCTCTTCCTGCAGGCCTCGACTTGCGCAGAAAGTGTGCTAAGAACCCGGCATTCGATAGACGCCGGCAGAAGTTATTTTTGGAATTTTTCACATGTTCTCTTAATTCTACGGTTTAAAATGTCAATCTTTAATGTTTTTTTCTGTTTCACTGGCTTGCGTATTTTTTAACGCCTAGCAAAGCTTTTTATGCTGTAAAAAGACGAGTTACTACCTTCCTGGACACGGATTTTGCTCGTGTTAGGATTTGAGCGTTGTCGTACATAATATCATGATTAGTTCAGTAGGATATTTTTAGTCCCATGGGAGGAGTATTCGTATTTTATTTAAAACAGAATTAAGGAATTTTCTGTACTTTCACGCCACGCAAACCATTGGTAACGCTACGTACAGCGGGCTGATCCTTCGTTCAATTTAATTTGTGAGTGTTCAGACAAAATGCCGTTGCGCTTTACTGGAGGGCAAAAGTTTCCTCCCGATTCTAAAGATGAATGATTCCATCTATTTGAAATAAAGCATACATCTTACAGAGACTCCATTGATGGGCCAAATTAGTCCTTTATATTTTATATTTTATATTTTACTTATTTTACGTACCCTACATTTGGTTGCTGTGGTTTATTATACATGAACGTCAATTCATAGGAAAATTTTCTTTGGCTGAGATGTAACTAAATAAATCACTGTAGCTTGGTTCACAGGCTCTGAACTGGAAAATCGATCTATCACTGAATCATCACCTACTGGTACCTCTCACTCGAGCCTCTGCCATTCCCGTCATCCGCACTAACATTTGCTACACTGAAAAACTCTTTGCTAAAGTAATTAGTCGTGATCAATCTCTTCAGAACGCTTCGATACCGCACAAAATTTTCGTAAAGCGTGATTTACTGGCAGTGATTTCATGTTCATCGGATACTGTACTAATAAATAGTAGCTCGTTTTTGTCGATATTGTTAACTACTTAACTTAAATTGAAATTTCGCTCAAAATTGCTACTTTCGTGCGCTTTGTTTCACCCTAGTGTTTTTTGAGTTGAAAATCTCCGCTGTAGTATTGTCGTTTTATTCTCTGGTGTCTACACTCTCCTAAAGTGAGTTTAGAATCTTGGATCACACTTTTGATACGTGTTATTTGTCACTGGTTGTTCACATTTTAAACCCCCCAGGGGGATACAACTATTGTATCTATGGGAATTAGCGCTCCCAGGGGAAAAATGTGAGGGCCCGAGCTGAGAGTTAGGTAGGCCTTCTTTTTGTTGAAATAAAATGTTTTTTGTTATGTTAAGGACCACCTTTTTTCGGTTCACTACTGTCCTGTTTTCCAGCACCTCTGACTTTCTTCTTCAACTTTTATCTTATTTCATGAACTTCTTTCTCATCTTACTGTTTCTATGCCCTTTCTGCATAGATTCCTCATTTTCTTATCTCCATACTAAATGGTGCCTTCCTCCTTCCTCTCTTCGATACGCTCTATTTTTGCAGCGGTTAGGGAGGCTTAAACTAACTTATAATCTAATCTTCACATTTTAAACATTATATAAACGATTATTCATAATTGTTCATATGTTACTACCTGCTATTCACTTCATTCACCTTTTCTTCACAATTTTTTAAGAAAATTTAAAATTTACCCTCGTTGATTCACTTTTTTGTATTTTATCACTAAAACTTAACAATTTTTCCAAGGCTATTGCTGATTACAAACTTTTTCATGTATTACTTGTAATTTTGCGCACCTGTTGGCATTCGTACTCTCATGCTGCACTACCAGCGGCCCTCAATGAAGTTCACGTGTCGTCTACGCAACATTGCCCGCGCCCGATGGTGGCAAATTGAACGGGATTTTACGTACGAAAACTGCGGGCTCTGTTGCATTCACACATTTTCTCCATCTACGCAACATTGCCCGCGCCCGATGGTGGTAAATTTAACAGGATTTAACGTACGAAAACTGCGGGCTCTGTTGCATTCACACATTTTCTCCATCTACGCAACATTGCCTGCACCCGATGGTGGTAAATTTAACGGGATTTAACGTACGAAAACTGCGGGCTCTGTTGCATTCACACATTTTCTCCATCTACGCAACATTGCCCGCGCCCGATGGTGGTAAATTTAACGGGATTTAACGTACGAAAACTGCGGGCTCTGTTGCATTCACACATTTTCTCCATCTACGCAACATTGCCCGCGCCCGATGGTGGTAAATTTAACGGGATTTAACGTACGAAAACTGCGGGCTCTGTTGCATTCACACATTTTCTCCATCTACGCAACATTGCCTGCACCCGATGGTGGTAAATTTAACGGGATTTAACGTACGAAGACTGCGGGCTCTGTTGCATTCACACATTTTCTCTCTACATTTTCGTTGAAAATGATCTAGTTAGGCCTCTTATTGCACACAGATAAATTCAAAGACATTTATTGATGAGGGATAATTTGCTCTGATTCCCTCAAGGGGAATACCACTATAGTACTTAGGGAAATTAGCGTTTCCTTGGAGGAAATGTGAAGTACCGAGCTGAAAGTTATGTAAGCGTTTATCTTCTGTTGAAATAATTTTTTTTTTGTTTTGTGAAGGACTATCTTTTTTCTATTCGTTGTTGTCCAATTTTTCAGTACCTGTAACTTTCTTCTTGAACTTTCATCTCGTTTCATATCCTTCCTTTTTAACGAACTATTTGGATGCGCTAGGAACTTATTAAGGAACGCACTTCGTATATAGATTCCGCGTTCCCGAACTCCATTCCAAATGGTGCTTTCACCTTTCCTTTCATTTGAACACCTGTGTTGAGGTTAGAGAGACTTAAGCTAACTTGTCTAATTAACTTGTTCTGATACATAGCACCGAAATTACGCCCAACCGCCATGCAGACCTGATCAATGGAGCACCGTGCATTCTATCACAGCTCTTTTTCTGCCCGCGGAAAACCTTGTCCATCGATCAATATCCGTTCATGCTTCTTGTGTGTGTCATTCGGATGTTGTTTATTGTTTGGCGAGCGTACACTCACGCTTTGAAGTTGAATCTGCTCGTTAGTTCTTGGCAAAAATTGCTTCTCTTTTTTGGAGTTGATCTAAAATTTCCGGCGGCGGATTGCCCTGGTCGCTTTTTGTGTTGGTTTTTTAGGAAGGCGAGTGAGCGCGGGCATTTATTTTTGTTGCATTGTGATGGATAGCATCGAAGCAACGGCCTTGTAGTATTTAATTAGACCAAGTCCGTTTGAGTTGAGAGGAACTGTGTTCGAAAGATACTCTCATAATGATTGGGATGAAATTTTACGATTTATATTGGGGTTCACACGGGAATTTTTCGAAATTGTTTTAATTTTGCAATCTTTTCTTGATCAATTTCGCAGCATTGGATGCTGGCGAGTCCATCATTGTGTTGTCTTGTTTCAATACATTCACAGATGTAGCTTATTTTGCCCCTCCGGGGGATACAATTATTTGTATTTATGGGAACTAGCGCTCCCAGGGGGACAATGTCAGGGCCCGAGCTGAGAGTTAGGTGGCCTTATTATTTTTGTTGTAATAAAATAGGTTTTTGTTTTGTTACGGACCATCTTTTTTCGGTTCACTGCTGTCCTGTTTTTCAGCACCTACTACTTTCTTCTTCAACTTTTTTCTTGTTTCATGAACTTCTTTCCTAGCTTACTGTTTCTATGCACCTTGTGCATAGATTCCGCGTTCCCTCAACTCCATACTAAATGGTGCCTTCCTCTTTCCTCTCTTGGAACATCTTTGTCGTGGTTAAGGGAGGCTAAAACTTTTTTATATATTATAATATAATTCATGATCTTCTTTCAAAACTTACTGTTTCTATGCCTTTCTGCGTAGATTCCGCGTTTTCTTTAACTCCATACTAAATGATGCCTTCCTTCTTCCTCTGTTTGGATCGCATTTGTTGCTAAAACTAACGACTAATCTAATCTGTAGCTTATTTTACTAATCAAAATTACAAGGAATTTTGAAGTATGAATATTTTTAATTACGAAACAAGTGTTATGTCTGACGATCTCCCCAGTAGCATTCTGCGATTTGGAAGTTATCATTTACGTAGGAAACTGTATTCAACGAATTGTGCTACATGGAGAGGTGCTGTGTCCTGTATTTAATTGCAGGAAGCTAATTTTTCTGAAGAAGAATAATCACTTAACTCGATAAAAGCTGAATTGCCATTACGCTTGTGCAATAAACTCAAGTCTTATTTAGCCACACATTTTTGATACCAATGACACATGACATTTTTTTAAAGTTCGTTTAAATGTTCAACAGTTAGTAAACTCCACAAAGCGCGTTACTACCCTCACCAAGAATCATACACTGTATTACGTTTCTTTATACAACTTCTAGACTCCACCACATGTTAATTGACGCGAGAACCTACACGTTTTGGTAATCTAAATCACCTCCAGTGATGCACTCCAGCCTTCCTTGTAGCTTGGTTAATTTTCTGTGGTTGTGTGTAATGTGCGCAGGCTGGTGGCTCCTTGCGGGTCAGGGCCGAATTTGTCTGTTTCTTTTCTGAGAGTCCTGTTCGGTGAGAGCATTTTGGTGGTGCTAATTGGTGAGCGGTCCATAAAACTGCCTCGAGGTGCCTCCTGAACCACGCAACCCTGTTTAATTCCTTCTTCTGGCTATCAAACGCAACATAATTCACTGAACAAAGCCATCGAGCTGTCCTCAAGATCGCTTTGAAGATAGCTTCTTCCAGAATACACGGCTCACTTTACATCAACCACGTCTAGCTACTCCGCACCGCCTGATGCTGCACGAACTAAGTGCTACTGCTGACAAGTGAGTTTATATTGCGATCTAGCACTCTAACTCTGAAAGTTCACTTTCTGCAATTACATTTTTGTCGACAAATGAGGTAATCTTGTACTGGCATAATTTTCCAGTTCAAGGTTTTTATTCATATGGAACTTCTTTTTCATTAAAAACTGTAGTCATGACTTTTCAGTAACCCGCTAATTTTCTGGATTCTTCTGAATCAGTCTGACAAAGGATGGGTGACTAGTGCTAACTCGTGTCACTTAGACATACCAACGGGAAGTTCTAACGAAATTATACTTACACTTTCGTAAAAACTTATCATTGGCCTAAGTTCCACGAGTTGTTACTAGTTGCTCATTCTTTGATCGACTGGATGAAAAGATTGTTTCATTCTTGTTTCTTCGGAACGTACTTCATGTTTCTAACCATAACCCGAACGCATCCTGCTTAACATTCGTCGTTTAACGCTAATTCCCGTCTCTCATGCTCTAACTCGCGTTAATTGGCCCAATATTGAAAAACTATCAGGTCAATGCCGCGATGAATAGATGTAAACAATATTGAACACCGCTTCTCAGTTGAACTCGGTTGTGCAAGTAACTGCCCAAAGCTCAGCGCCAGTCTCTGATTCAAGCTACAATTATACGAGTTCATTTTACTGTTTGCGTGTTCATGAATAGTTATTGTCCGCTTTTGTGAGTCAGGTCACGAGATATTACCGAGGCTAGAGTCTTTGATGCTTGCAGTTTATGAGGTAGCTTCATACGTTCCCAGTCAAATCGTTCTGAATAGTAAGTGCGCTTTCTTCTCCAAATTTCTTTTCACTTTTGCGTGAGATAATGACTTTCTTTCCCACCCTTGGACTTTTCATTTCACCATTTCTCTAGAACGTAGTGAAAGCAAAAAGAAGCAAAATGCCCCTGTACCGAACCTGTTGGATTTATAACCAGTAATTTTTTCTTCTTCAGTATTATATTTCATATTTGGTAAGTTTGTTTATTTGACGTTTATGCTTTGTGATAAAACAAATTTTAAGAGCTTCCAGTTGTAATTATTTGTGCTCAAAATACTTTCTCTGGTTCAATGCACTAGTGCAGAATTGAAGCCAATTTCTTACCTCCGCCAGTACCTCTTGTTTAACCAACGTACATATTCGTATGAATAACGGTGTTAATGGCGACATTTTTGAGTTGCATTCGGAAGCACTATACGTGATACAATGGTAACTCCTTATTTTCTTACTGACATCATGACTGTCAGAGAGTGGTACCTCATATATCCAATCTTTTAAAAAGTCATAGTCATTCAGTAATCATAATTTTATATCGATTAGTACGAGGCGGTCAAGTGGTAAGCTGCAGAAATCGTCATTCCTCATACTTCGAACTTGACCTTTTGTACAGCCCTTGCATTCTCGCGTTGCGCTGGCCGTACGAGCACAGTGGCAGGGGTTGGTTGTGTTGTCCATCCCTCCCTCACGCGCACCTCCCTGGTCCAGACACGATAATAAGGCAGCGAGGAGCAGTAACTAATTACGGGTATAATTAGAGCTATTCTAAATGCAAAGGCTGCGTGACACTCGCTAAACTTACTCGACCTTCTGTGCTCTCCTCTTTCTGACTGTCTCCACTATGGGCTATTTTCCTCGGCGGTATTCAATTGCATTCTTAAATTAAGCAGAGCTCGTCTTCCGTTACTTCATTCCTTCTAATTCGTGTATGGAGTTATGATGATGCTAATGACTGACGTAGTTCTTTTGTAGGATCTTCCGCGTAGCTTGCGGCTTAGACTGAGATCAGGAACGCGATTGAGAAATATTTTGGGTTCTTTCACTGGCGTTAAATACTCACATCACGGAAAAAATTGTAGAACTTTTCGATAATCTGTGAAATAGGATGAACATTGAGCAATACCTTAAAAGCCGTCATGAAGAGAATGCGTGAACTAAAAAATTTTAAGTTTCAATTGAATTAGTCGAGGGTAAACTGACTACCCCAATCTCCGGTACAAGAAGAAGGTACTGTGAGAGCGATAGGTGAATTTTCCTTTTCAGCTTGAATTAATTCTTCTTCACGTTACGCGTAGAGATGGCAATCCTGCATCAAGTCAAATCGGCTTTCGTCGTGTGGTAGTATGACCAGCGAAACATATCGTGTGTTGATGCTTCTTTTCTCAAATAAATGGAACTCGCTGAACTGAATGTTCATTTAGGCAGCCGTATCGCTGTGGTATTTCTTTCGTTTCAAAGTTGGCTTCCTACGCAGGAGTGGTCATACATACCGTTGTTGAGCATTTGACTATGCACAACTTTGCTGTTTTCTCAAAATGAAATTTTTCATGTCATATCAGCACTTTTACTTCAAAATTTTGGCGCTTTCTTGATTATGCAGTACCACTATTACTAACATTACAAATCAAACAAACCTTGATAAATTTCGAAGTGCACCAAGAGTTCGACAAAAACATTCGAACATTACAAATGAGATACGACGATTTGTCTCTGATCTTTGCTGTATTGTGGTGAACTTTTGTCAGCTTACCTGAAACATTTCATTGTTTTTCAAACGGTCAGGAGTATTGCTGTGACGGACGTACATGTTCTAGGCTAAAATAGACAAAAATTTTACACAAAACGAACACGCTTTAAGACATTGATCAAATTTTTTTTGACACAGAGCGTGTTCCTTACATAGTTACATTAATGTTTTTAGAGAAACAATTGGTCAGGGCTCACTCAGTAAAATCAATACATTGTTTCAAATTTTACGCTCTTCGTGAGCTCAGCTGACAGATTTAGGTGACCTTATTACTTGACTGAGCTTGTGCGCCTGTTACTGAATGTGAACTCATCGACATTACAGCTAGTTATGAAGGCTAGAGTTTTTATGGTTGGAGACTTTTTAATGCTTCCGTGAACTGGGCGAAGTTTTTCACATTACACCATAATTAGCATATAAACTTAGCGAGCAATCTAGCTCCTTGAATATCTTATGAGCACCAGAAATGTACAGTTCCCTTTTAAATTCTTTGGTGCTTTGTTTTTTAAATTTTAAGTAGAAGAAATTTAAATTTAAATTTTTAGGTCGAGCTTAAGTCTTAGTTCGAATCTTTTCTCACTAATTTCACTTCAGGTTTTCCGATTATTCTGTGCAGTACTGACAGCACGTTTTACCAAAGGGTAGAAATCACCGAAGCTTTAAAATGAGGCTTGCTGAGGAACGCAACATCGATTACTTGTGCTAAAAGAACAGCCCACACAGAAGGCAAGGTTCACACCACTATTGATGACATCTTGATTGTTCCACCATGGAATGAATGATCAGTAATTTCTTACTTTTCGGCAAACCTGGATGCTTTAGATCTCCCTCTTCGTGAGTGTGGTCCTTACAATGCAGTCATCGTCTTGCCCCTGCAGTTTCATTAGGCATTGAAATATTCATGAGGATTCACATCACATTTCTGAACTGAGCGTGCGTGATATGCTTGCTTGTCGTCGAGACGTGCGGGCTGCCCTTTAATTGTCCGGTGGTTGCTGACATCTTCGGGCCCTCGGAGTGGGCTTCTGAATGGCGCTCCTGCTGGTCCAAATGTCGATGTTGCAGCGCCGCACGGTGTTGGGGGGTATTGGTATTGGTCTTCGTTGTTCTCAAGGCAGGAGCTGCAGATGCTGGTTTTAGGGGTGTTGGTCTTTTTAGGAGGATGAAACTGTTGTATCTACGGTAATTAGCACTCCCAAGGGTAATACGGGAAGTCCTGAGCCATAGGTTAGGAAGGCTTTCCTTTCGTTGAAATAGGACGGGCTTCTGGTTTTGTTTTGGGCCTTTTTTTCGGATCACTGCTGTCTTGTTTTTCAGCACCTTCTACTTTCTTCTTCAACTTTTATCTTGTTTCATGGACGTCTGTTTTAACTGTTTGCATGCACCATGTGCATAGATTCTGCGTTCCCTCAACTCCCCACTAAATGGGGCCTTCCTCCTCCCAATCTTTGAAGCACCTTTGTTCCGGTTAGGGAGGCTTATACTTACGTTTGATCTAATATGATCTTATGAAGTGTTGGTCATGATAGTTATTGTGGTGCTGGTACTGGTAGTGCTAGTTCTGGTGGTACTGGTACTGGTGGTGGTAGCTCTGCTGGTGTTGGTACTGGTGGTGCTAGTTCTGGTGGTACTGTTACTAATGGTGCTAGCTCTGCTGGTACTGGTACTGGTGGTGCTAGCTCTTGTACTGGTACTGGTGGTGCTTGTTTTGGGAGTAATGGTACTGGTGGTGCTAGTTCTGGTGGTACTGGTACTTTGGCGCTGAAATAGCGAGAAGGGAAGCTAGCGCCACATAACCTGGCGTCGGCAGTATCCGCATGCTCTGCCTGCACCGTGGGTACATAGTGACTTTCTTCAGGCCGAGATCCTCTTGCTTGGACTATTTCCATTTTAATTTGACCTTAAAAAAAACCTCAGTATCGGGCCTTGCAGTGTTGCCCAGATGTTGCGTGTTGTCGGTAGCCTAATTTGTTAAAAAAAAACGAAGTTGAGGCCTTGGCTTGAAAAAATTCAATCAGCCGGCCCAGTCCTCCACAACGGACGCTCGCACAAGAGCCCCACCACCCTGTGTTGCTCTCACACGAGGCGCGCCTACCACGCGCATAGAACAAAACGTTTTGCTGCCTGATTGTGTTATATTTCTGTTGGAATTGGATGGAAAGGGATTCGTATCCCTCGCTCTAGGTTGTTTTGCCGTAGCGGTTCCACAGTTTTGAGTTGCGTTTGGCTTCTAAGGCTTCCAGCTCGGCTAATTCATTCCTCTGGGATGTGAGCTGTCGCTTAGATGGCCGAAGTTTTTGGTAATTGAATGATATGGGACGATTCGATTGAGAATTTCCAAATTACCGGTAGTGAATATTTTTTTTAACTACTGGTCCCAGGGGCACGAATGTTACTTAGGGTGCCAATTTTTATCATTTTATTCTTTGAGCTGTTACCATACTTCTTGTGAAAAGTAAATAACTTGCTGTAACGTCATTTTCGCTTCAACTGTAATCCAATTACATCTCAGACTCCCTGCTACTACAGCTGTCACTCGCTGGATTTGCGAAGGATACGTGCTGCCTAACCATGCTGTACTGAGCATCGATGCTTCTAGATTCCTCGTAAAAAATTGATGCAGCAACAAGTCGACTCTCCTGTACATTAAAATGGCTGCCCGCCCATCACTATCAGCCTTGTCACTGGCTCATTTTTCTTGCTTCAATAGCAGTTTTCTTCTATGTGGTCGCTTTTTCCCCTCAGAAAAAGCATTTTTCACACTGCTGCGCAGCTTCTCCATAGCTCTCGACTTCTTTTTTTTTGTGACCCCTGGCTCTGTTACTCCTGCGTTTTTCTGAAGTTGGCTCTTCTCTTCTGTTTCTGGTGTCGTTTTTCTGTTGCTGCCGGCCCTGTGTAGTTGCTCTCTTCTTTTTTGTTATTACTTCATTTTTCTGGTCGCTGCTGCTCTCTGGCCTGAACTGTTTTTTTTAGCTACTGCTATTTTACTCTTGTTGCCCCCATTTTTCTCATCCTTCTGCTCATTGTGTATTGATGCCCACCTTTTTTTTCTCTTCCGTCAATTTAGATCGACTTCCTAATTTCGTTGCTCGGCCAAATTTTTTCGCTGAAGCTAGATATAACTTCTCTCTGCGTTCTGTCACGTCTTTGCTATCTGTTACGTCTTTACTTCATTGCTTGGAACAAATTTTTGGCTGGCGCCTTGTTTCACTTGACAATCTACATTAACTGTCTCCCTCTCGCGACGACGACACCCGCTAGCGCTCGCTGTGCCCGAGTTATCCAGCTCTTCCTGCTCCTGCCACCGCTGCCCCGCAGGCTGCTCCTGCCGCCGAGGCAGGGCCGTGCAAACAGCGGCGGCTGCAGTGCCTCTATTTGTACGACAATCATTGCGTAATGAGCTCAATTTACCAGCCCCTCTATGCTCACATACCTCCTTCTTGGCCTTGCTACATTGGCTGCTCTTGAATGGGCTTTTCCTGATTTTATTTGTGTCTTAGTCTCTCAGGTTTCATTTGTACTCTACATCTTCGAGTATTATGTTGGATCCCAAATACTGAGTTTCCTTCTTCATCTTCGTCGAAAAATGCCTAAATTCTTCGGCACACAATAGTTAGTTGTTCTTCATGTTCCGTGATTTTTGAACGATAATGCTGAAGTTTTATTTCATCATGTTTACTGCTTCTGCTTTATTCTCTAACCGGAGTGTAGTTTCATACCTCGCTAGAGGTAGCGAAATGATTTCAAATTTGACTTCTGACTGTCTGCGGAGGAGGGTATGGGCTCCAGCACGCGTGGTTCTCAGGACGCTGCGGGAAAAGTTGTCATGATGGCTACAGCATTCTTCTCTCCCTCCCCTTATGAATATTTTCATATCATGATCGCATCTGGGGTATAAATTAATCTAGTAATACATGGAGGGTTTTAATGGTAAACAAATGATATATTTGTGTCCTATGTACCATCAAGATATCAAATCTGATTCTCATTTGTCAAATCATAGAAGCGAGCGTAATGCAGGGAAGTAAAGAGTTGTCCAGGGCAACACGAAGCCCAAAGCGCGCCAGAATTGCATTTGTCGTTTGATTGCACTTTGGCTATACTACAGTACGACCCTATTACCATACTGAAATGTATTGGAAATGACAGTAATTCTTTGGCATCATGCTGAAACAATTTCTGATGTGAGTTTGCAATCAGTGTCAAATAACTGAATGTTCCGCGCACCTAACATACCGTGAAGTCATTTTAAGTACCGTACGTGTGCGGGTGTGTGGTGGTGTGTGCTTTTGTACTTTAAACGAGTTTGTTTTAGGCTTGTAGAGCAAACCTCATTACAGGCTTTGTTTTGTGTGCTCGTTACAATATTTATTTAAAAGTTAAAAAGGGGAGAAATGCAAATTCTACGCATCGCTACATCTTTTATTTATTACACCAAAACATTGCAGCGATTAAAATACAGCGATTTTTTATATGCCAGCACGCTACGGTACACGTTCGAAATCAAATTTAACGGTGCTGATGAAAGCACCTAGTTTTAAATTGAATAATCTTATCAAGGCTATTAGGTATTTTACTGTTAGTGGGATTTGCTTGTGTTTAGTGCACATTTGATTGTTATTTGGACTCGAAGTTTTCACAGTTTCTTCAAAACTGATCAAGTTATTTGTTGTCCGTGCGAGAGATTTAATTTGTTTATACCTAGGGTGGCTTAAACTAACATACAATCAAATCTATTCTAATTTGCTAATATGGACGTAAGTTAGGACTGAAGTATGATACTTCGTAATCGCCTCCAATTAGCTCGGCCAATGGGAAGATCCAGGCGTGTGCTGGCAGATACAGACTCAGTCGTATACTTGCAGCGTATGTACTCCCAAATGCTCTGCATCCGTGAAAACTGCTTATTCTAAATTATTTTCTAGTGATTGGAACTGAGCCTCTATTGAAATTTTACGTTCCAGGAGTATCTGTACTGCTAGCACAGTATTGTTTCGTCTATTGACTCCAGAGAACTGTTTAATGAAGGTTGGTTATAATTATCAGCTCGTCCATTAAATCAGCGTTTTCGGTTTGGGCTTTTATGTATGTTGAATACACGCACTCGTGAGTAAAGCGGAGTAGAAAACGAATGTTTATCATTTTTTGTTCTGGTTAGAAATATAGTTCGTTCTCCTTCACGTGTTCTCGCGACTACTTTAATTTCCCCCTTGATCGAATAGTTTAACTGGAAAACATTGCACGGCAGTAAATTTGAGTGATAATTTCCTCACTGCAGAAGTTTTCCACTGCATTGAAAGACTGCAAAAATTTCCAAGTAATCCAATTATTTTTTTATTTTTATAAATACCTCTAATAGATGGGAAACATATATTGCATCTATGGAATAAATGCTCACAGCTTGAAGATGTGAGGCCTGAGCTCAAGGTTAGGTACATCTTTTTATTTGTTAAAATTGAATAGGATTTTTGATTTGTTACGGATCATCTTTTTTCGGTTCCCTGCTTGTCTTTTTTCAGTTTATATTACAATGTTTTTCTTTTATTTCGTTTCTTCAACTCTTTTTGGTCACTGTTTTTGAGTGTATGACGCAGAGACGCACCTTGTACATAAATTGCCTGTCCCTAAATTCTATGTTAAATGATGCCTCTCTCCTTCCTCTCTTGGGGACACTTTTATTGCGATTAGAGAGGCTTAAACTCACAATCAAATCTCACGGTTTCAATGTTAATTTTATTAGTGGCAAAATTTAGTCTAAGAATAAAATTTATTTGGTCCAGCCCATGCTAGATACGCAAGTTTTTACTGTATTTTTGCTAACACTGGTGAGCTCGTCCACTGTTGGACCGAGTGATGACGAACATCTACGTCTGTTCCAACTGTAATTGGAATTTCTACATTTTTTTACCGTCGAGACTTCAAGTATTATTTCGGTTACAAAAAAAAGCTCAACCAATCTTTATCGCTCCTGGATGTACCCACTGAAATTTATCGTGCAGTGCAGGACATAGATAATTATAAAGAAAGAGTTGAAGATGTGGCTTGAAAACATCTGTGTTATAAGTGTTGCAAGGTAACCAATTTCATTGGACAAGTTGCTCTGCCTTACACGCTGGCGTGTGTCTGTACCAACGTCACCAATGGTACATAGAAATTGGTTTTGAATTGCTCGAACAGTACGAGCTTTGGGATAGAATCTTCTAGTTTTTAATGGGATCAAAATCGGCCATCTAAGTTTGATCTTCATTGATTCCTCATCTGCGAGTTGAAAGTCGAGACGAGTTCGAAGCCAATGGAGTCGTAATCGAGAATCTTGAGACGTAAAATTCAAATAGCTTTTAAAATCCTTCATTCCCTTTGCTAGAAGTCGAACAATTCGCTGGGTTAGGATTGAGAATTGAAAATTTCATGGAATCGGAATAGTTTCAGGTTATGTAGAAAAGCCACAAATACATACATTATGACTATTTTCAGTTTTAATGATCTTTATTTAGTATCCATAAAGAGTTGATCGTCCCTGAGGCACTAGAGAGCCTCTTGCGAAATCATTTTTTGTTCTAGTGCGTTCTTATTTCATGCTTCAGCATTTACGTTTCGTTTGATTTCTGTGTTGTGCTACTGATGTTAATTATATTTTAAATTATACTCAAAAGGATTCAAACACTGTCCACACTCTCCAGATATCATGCCACTTGGCCTCCATTCCGTTCACCGATCTCTCCTCAGCAGAGTGCAGTATTCTTGAATCGAGTACGTCCTCCAGCGACGCCGCACGATTTAATATGGGTTCATATTTCCGAAGTATTCAGATATGTCATCAATATTGTGGGTCCTGTTCAGACCACTCCTTAAAATTCGCTTGTATCGCATTTGCAGGCGCTTTGTGCTCGCTGTTTCCTTGCCTAACCTGCCATGCGAGCAATCATTGTCTCAATCTCGAAGGAAATTGTTCCTCAGATTGGTATTCATGCAAAATGTAAATGATTTTGTGTGAGGACGGTCCAGTTAAGCTGTGTAATTAAATCAGGCAAGGCTGCCAGGCCGCCGAGACCTGGCAGTTCTGATGAAGCATGTATCACGCGAATTCGATGTTCGGAGACCTTGAACTTCGCCATGGAAACCGACCTGATCGTATGTAGGCGCGAATAATGCCGGTGTTGAGCGATCAAAGGCTTAAGCCTACACACACACGCATCAATTTAAAAAGTGAGATGAATTGCTCTTGCTCAAGGGTTGGCATTTATCAGACATGAAAGAACGAATGTATTGGTTTCATCAAGTGTATAACGCTGAATAATTGTGTTGCACATGCGAAACATTTTGTTAACAATGATGAGGAAATGCCTCATTCCATGTTTGCCAGTAAGAGAATGAAGCACATAGAAATTTTGGACCCTTGGTCATTTTAGGGCATTTGGTAAAATTATAACAGTTCATTGAAGCTCTAAGGGACTTCAGATTTTAATGAGCGAAAATTATTCTTGAATTTTTGATGATCATCGCATGTTAAATTGAATGACTCTCCTGAGTTCTTCCGTACTAACTACAGAACTAGTCATCCGTGCACTTATAACATCAACTGAAAATGATAATGATAGAACCATGTTAAATATATTTGAATTTTGTAGTAATGTAAAATGATGAGAACTAAATCTGTAATTCTTAGCAAAAATACAACATCTTCTGTCCCAGAAGCTTGAACGACCACTTGGTAAAAAGTTTTGATCATCATAACTTTCAGTTGTCTCAGAAGCCTCAAAGTTGAGACGCAGGCGAGCAATGGACAAATAAGTGTACACGCGCGTCGCTCTCCCTACAATGTTATTCTATTTTTCCATAAGAAATCGTATGCAATTTTTTTCAATTTCTTACCGAAATCTTCGTTGTTTCACATCACCTCATGATATCTAAGTACTGAGGGCGAATGATCTATTGCCTTTTACGCTAATATTTTATACCTAAGAAATTACGCAATTTTTTTTATTGTGTGTTTAATTTAACATTTCATGATTCAAATTGATAAAAACATTCATTGGCCTTATTTCGATTAATCGTTGTATTTCGTTGCTTGCCATCATTAAATAAATGCTCAGCAAATTAATTTAGTCCAAGAAACAGTTCTACTAAGTACAACAAATTTATTCTCACATTTGTCTCTCATTGAGAGATTCGAGTACCGCATCTTAATTGTGTCTGAGCACAGCATGGAGTCGCTTTGTCTTGATGCTTCCAATATTTCCTACTTTTGTTCTGTGAAGTTAAAATTCTTGAAAGCATGGAAGCGATTTTCATCAGGTGTTCATGCCTTCTGGCTCCTGCTTACCTGTCTCGGTGTAGCCTCTCTCATCATCGCTTTTGCTTTGCTGCTTCAGTCCAAAGGAGATGAAAATGATTAGGTGACGCAAAAACATTTTGAAGTAATTTCGTGCGAGGGTACAAACGGAGATTGGTTTTCAGTGTATTTTGGGAATTTCAATTGGCGGAACGTAAATTATGAGGAACGTAAATTTCCAGAGCTCCTATAAGAGCAAGAGCGGCTTTCATTAATTTTCTCGTCAGTCTCGCTTCAAAAAACAGCGCTCAGCAGTTGTCCATCTGCTTGGATTACTCGTCGAGGAATTGGCAATGCTTGTGGTAAAAATCTTCACTGGGTGTATAATGTTAGTTTCTACTTCCCGTATCCGTATTCAAGGTAAGATACACCGGCGTAGTTGGAACTTGCCTCTTGTGCAAATATGGTTCCTTTCCTCTGTAGATCTTACTTCCCTTTTTCACCCCTTGTAAACTGCTGATCATTTTTTAATGCTATAGCTATATTTCTCTATTAAAGCACTGAAATTTTATATGCCAGAGATATTCACTCGAACTTCGTCTGAGTTGCTTTTATGGTCTGTCTTGTTGATCAGAATTACCGGCTGATGAACTATACGACTATGTAAACCCACATCCATTGTAATGGAATATGATCGTCCAATATTTTATTACACGATAGCGTCGCTGTTTACTGGGTTACTCTGAAGAATATCTCCCGCATTTTCACTTCTTCATGGATTGTAAATACGATTCCATGTCAAAATCCCGTGTTCATTGTGTGAATAATATTTAAACTGACATGCAATAGAGAATAGAGGCCCTCGTGACGTCACTAGAACTTCATTACAATTGTTATGTTCCGAGTTTATTGTCATCCCTGAACTGTAGATCTTTAAGAGAGGTCGTCCGAAGAGTATTGCCTTATGGTATTCTTGGAAATATGAAACTGGTGTACCCAGTAATACATGTATTATATTGAACTCGTTCATAAAGCGCCGTTCGAGTTCCAGCGATTGCTTTCTCGAGGCGCATTGGTAACGATTGATTTGTGTTGTGTTTTATCCGTGCGTTGTGAGATCTGTTGAACTTTATTTGAATGAAGAATTACATGAGCGCATATCCCAGCTCAGCGTTACTGCAGGAGTACTTGCGCGGTGATGGCATGTCCCAGCTCAGCGTTACTGGAGTACTTGCGCGGTGATGGCATGTCCTAGCTCAACGCTACTGCATGCAGGAGTACTTGCGCAGTAATAGCATGTCCTAGCTCAACAATTACTCCCACTAGCGAACAAAGGCAGCGTGAGGCGCACGCCAGTGGCGTGACTGGAAGCCGACAGTCCACAACTCGGCATAAATGCGTTCATTTAACTCCTGGTACGGCAAGCACGTAAGTTTCGCATCCGCTCACGCAGTCTCTGTTGAGGTAACGCAAACACTGCGGTGTGACCAGCGTGCAAATCTCGCCTGCACCAGCGCACGCAGCTCGGCTGGCCACTGGAATCTGTTATGGGGGAAGCAAGGCGCGCGTGTGCTGTACGAGCGGATGTGATGTGCGTATCTCTGATTGGTGCGGCTTGTGAATGGAGCTCTTCGTGACATGGTACTTAACAAAACATGAGACCCATCATGACACGGGGCCCAACGTGACATGGAATTTAATATGACATGGGACCCAATATGATACGGGGCCTAACTTGACACAGGGCCCAACTTGACACGGGGCTCAACTTGACACGGTGCCCAACTTGACACGGTGCCCAACTTGACACGGTGCCCAACTTGACACGGGGCCCAACTTGACACGGGGCCCAACTTGACACGGGGCCCAACTTGACACGGGGCCCAACTTGACACCGGGCCTAACTTGACACGGTGCCCAACTTGACACGGTGCCCAACTTGACACGGTGCCCAACTTGACACGGTGCCCAACTTGACACGGTGCCCAACTTGACACGGTGCCCAACTTGACACGGTGCCCAACTTGACACGGTGCCCAACTTGACACGGGGCCCAACATGACACGGGGCCCAACATGACACGGGGCCCAACATGACACGGGGCCCAACATGACATGGCACCCAACACGGTGATCATCGTTCAAGTTTAACGCTACACCCGTACACCGTCGCATTTTACTGTTGTGAGAACCGATCATGTTAAATATAAACAGCGTTCTCTTTAGAAATCATGACAGCATGAAAAATTTTGCTTTTCGTTCATAAGCTTTTAACCATAGATGGTAAGATAATGACATCTCAGAGGGATACAGCTATTGTATCTATGGGAATTAGCGCTCCCAAGCTGAACTGAGAGTTTGGCTGTTGAAATATACATGTATTGTTTTTATTTAAGGATCGTTCTTTTTTGATTCACTGTTCTGTTTTTCAGCGCCTACTTTTTTCTTCTTGAACTTTTATCATGGCTCAAAAACTTCATTCTAAATTTACTGTTTTTATGCACCTTGTGCGTAGATTCCCAACTATCTTAACTCCATACTTATTGGTGCCTTCCTCCTTCCTCTTTTTGGAACGCCTTTGTTGCGATTAGGGAGGCTTAAACTAATATCAAATCTAGTAAGATAATGAAATTCAGGCAAAGTTTCTTACCAACATTTTGCCCCGTGGTGCGGTATATTACATTCAGCAACAACATTTGAGCTACATATGTTATATATTTTGATTGCGCTCGTAAGTCTTAGAAGCAGTTTAACTCAAATTTATTGTACTATTCGGTTACTTACTGTTTCTTTTAATTTTCAATGACTCCGGTTTTTGCTTAGCATGTGTACTCAAAAGTTTATGTGAATGTATGTTATATATCTTGTCCCTGAATTTCATGGTTTTATCTACCACAGTTTTTAAATTATGAACTAAAAACAAAATTTTTGTGAAGTGCGTTGTTGTTTTTCTAATATGCATCATTTCGTTTACCCTCGCGAAAATGTTGCTGGTAAACTCAATTGCTCATTCAAACCTCTCGCACAAAATTTGTATTGACGTTAAATATTTTTTATGAAACATTTTAAGAGCCATTCTTCGAGCTAAAATTTATTAACTCATTTCTTGCATAAATTGTGATAATGAATAATGAGATTAATGTTCATGTGATATTTCAAATTAAGCGTTTTCACTCCCTTGAAAAATTAGTTTCATTCCTAAACGCAGTAATATATTAGCACGTAACTTCGTCTTACCTCTACTTTTCTTACAACCATCCCACCGCTTATAATTTTTAATAAAATAAGTGATATCAGTTATGAAAATTACCTAGGAGCTTGATTACTTCCATGCAAATTTTTCGTTGTACTACAATGAACTTCGATATATACGCTAATTAGGTTGCTTATTAAAATAGCTAATTTGTTTAACTTTTAATCTGAACCCCTGATCGGCACTGGAGCCTTCGGCATAGGCCCTTCGTCCTCTGTTCATTGTCTCGAGATTTGAATGTCCACATTAGCAGGTTGGCTACTCATTTGACCGGCGCTTTACGTGGCAAAATATCTACCTTGAACTGCAGAGGGCACTTGCAGCGATGCATCAAGTTTCTCTCTAGCACTGCATCCTCTTTACTGGTTATTTCATGCACGTCTACAGATACATATCGCCATTGAAGATCTCACTTCGACTCGATTGTGGTCGCAGCCCCGCTATGTTTGGACGCCGCTCACAGGGACTCCTTATGAATACTTCAATTTGCACTTCTTCATCTCCGATTGGTCTGTCAATAGCTGCAGATCAAGACTGCAGAATTTAATGAAACCAAGCTGGAGTTTGCTACCAATTAACGCTCCTGTGTATTTTTTTCAGGCTGCCACGAGGTGCAAATCTCATTGTTGTTCCCTTTATTACGTTAGATGTTTTGAATGGTGATGAGGTTTTCGTCCTTTGAACCGTGGAATATTGAGACGCCTGACTTTGAAGAAAAGAGAATAGAGTTTGTTTTACGATAAGTGAACATCGAATTACATAAATCAAAAGACATAAGGTATCAATTCTGATGTTCATGGATAGTGAGCGGAATTCCTGAACTGTGCACACAGTGAACGTATACACCAGCGTAAGAGGAACAATTCTGTGATTCATTATTTTGATCATTTGTTTTTGTAACGATGGTGTTGAAAACCTGGCAATGAATTTTGAGATCAAATGCAAAGTAACTCTAACAACACCGTGTACATTTCGCGGTACGTGATGTTATATTTACGACAGCCCACTGTGTGCTGGCCATTGATCCGGAGTATGAAGGATGCTCGTGCGTGCCGTCTGAGAAGCATGAAGCCACGTCACGCTATCGACGGTAAACATCGCGGCTCCTGGCGCTTGATTGGCTTGGGGCTCATTGTGCTATCTTCGAATTGCTTTGTTTGCAGTCCCTTTAGCCTTCCTCTGCAAACTGATGAATTTACGGGCTAATAATTGCTTGAACGAGAAACAATGCAGTTGATGGCGCGAGTAAATATTCTGGGGTCTTGCACGCAGCACATTACTTCCAGAATCACCAGGTGTCAAAGTTTGAGGACTACGGCGCGCTGCGCTTCCTCGGGCCTCGTGTCCGCTGCTCATAGCTTTATGATCGCGGTGAAATATTTTCCGCTTTCTTTCAGCTGCATGCCAGAAATCTCTTGCTTATGTTAATGACGCCGATTTATACAATAGTCTGCGCTGTATACGGTTGATAGTTGTCACTGGTTTTGAAGTGTTCAAAGGTTGCATGAAAAACTCGTCTACCGGTGCTCAAGTGCCTATTGCTAGAAATGATCACAAATTTTAAAGTCAATACTGAAAACATGTAGTATTATTATACGTACATAATCAATGGGACAGACGCTCGAACCAACACTCGTCCTCTGTCTATGAAGAAGGCGCGTCTATTCTGTCGACCCGCGATAATTTCAACAGCACTTTAAGACCTATTTTTGTGAGCCTTAGGGAGGAAGGCAAACCTGACGTGAATTCATAGAGTCAAATGTAACACTTCTGCATTCGGTTCTGACTCATGATGCTCCCAGGGGACAATGTGAGGGCCCGAGCTGAGAGTTAGGTAGTCTTTTTTTTAAATAAAATGTTTTTGTTATGTTAATGATCACCTTTTTTCGGTTCACTGCTGTCCTGTGCTTCAGCTCCTACTACTTCTTCAACTTTGATCTTGTTTCATAATCTTCTTTCACAACTTACTGTTTCTATGCCTTTCTGCCTAGATTCCGCGTTTTCTTAACTCCATACTAAATGGTGCCTTCCTCCTTCCTCTCTTTGGATCGCATTTGTTGCTGGGTAGGGAGGCTGAAACTAATGATTAATCTAATCTGAATCATGATTCCACCAAGATGCTTTTCCTTGTAAATCTTTTAGTGTTGATTCATTAATTCATGACCATGCAACCGAATGATTGCTCGCGACCAGTAACTGCTACGACCAGTAACTGCTACGGTAGGAAAACGTCTTTAAAAGAATACTAAACAATTGTAATGCAAACGCGTGACAAGATATTCTAATCCCTGGGAGATCAGCTGAGCCGTTTTGGGATATGCAAACCTTATTTAAAGTGCATGACCATGCGAAGCTGATCTTCCTCGTGGTACTTTATTTCATAGAATATTTATTTCGTTTACTGCCGCCCGAGTTATCGACTTCGGAAGCTCCTCGTTGTCATCAAAGTTAGTTGATTATAACTTGAGTGCGACAAGCGCCCAGCTTTCTCCGAAATTGCCCCCTGGTAGACCTGTGCTGAAGGTCGTTACTTCACAGCACTTCGAGCCCTCCACTCCGCTTTCCCTGTCATAAAATTTAGGGCTTGATCCTCTCTAATTTATAGCCGCGTCAAAATCACGAGAACGCCAAGTCACTGCGACCAAAGTTTAAATGTCTGAGCGAAATGAACCCGTACCCGAATGCAAGGACAGTCTATATATGGTTACTCCTCGCCCAGTTGAAATTAAAGGGCAGCGAGTTTCGCTAACTCCAATCTGATTTTTTTGCTTTTGTTGCACCGTGGCGTTCCTGCTGAATTGAACGAATGTTGTACGTGTGTGCAAGTGAATCAGCAAGCATGCACGTACAGTATTCGAACGTCTTTTTTTAGCAGAGGTCTTTTTTCAATGTTCAGAGTGACCGTTGAGGAATGTATCCTTACAGTGCTTTGTTCAACGCAATTACTGATAAGGTAGAACTGGATATTGCATCATCTGAACTGTTCTACGTCGAGGCTGTATGTAATTTTCCACACTGAAAGTGGTGCGCGTGTACAAATGTGTCAACTGGATCCCGCCTGTAGATGTGACAGTTCTCATCCTTGTAGTTTTTAATTACGAAAAAAAGTCAGTTTCTGTTCTTATTCATGGCTGCACACAGTTCTTACTGAAGTGTATTATCCATCACGGGCTAAATCGAGGCACAGTGACCTGCCGTGATATTTGTTTTGCCTTCGCATGCGGTATCACTTCCATCGATCGTTCTCAGGCAAATTTGATGTAATTCAACTGAAAACGCGAGTTAAAATGTGCTTCTCGGTGGCCTTGTTCTGGACGCCATTAGCTGGCCCATCTTATCACAATAGTTCCAATTAAATAAGTCAGGGCTGTCGACGACTCTTGTTCAAGGAGTGCAAACATTCCAGCCTGACTGTTTTGAGAGGCATTATGCACGCCAGCAGCGTGCTGCCTGTGGGCAGTTATTACTCCTTATCGCGTTAGCAACGCCGTCTAGCTACGCTCGTCAGCACCACGTGATAACTCCAAATAAAGTACTCTGTGTGAATTATCCATTTCAAGACTTGGCCTAGTGTTCGGACCACACGAATGGTTTCTGCTTAAATTATCGGTTCATTTTTGAATTTTTCCCAAAGTATCTCGATTTAACCAGTGTTGTATGTGTATAAGGCGTGGGGACAGAGAAAATGAGAAGTTGTCAAAAATTACTACTCATGCCGAACATTAGTGTACTCGAAGTACATGAAAAGTCTTGCTTCTAAAATATAGCTTCTGAGAGAGAATTTGCTGATTGAATATTTGCTCGGCTCTCATTAATTATGCAAAATTGACACATTTAATTGATAATTTTCAATTGCAATATCTCGATTTTGAACGGTCGCCTGAATTCACTAAGCCGTCAATGCCGTAACGAGAGAACTATTCAAAGAAATTGTTTTTACTGCTATCGTTGTTAATTCACTAAAATTAGCCTTTGTGAGTCTAATTCACTGAAATATTCTTTTGCCGTTCTGTAGGCGATTTTTCGAGACGGGTGAAGAATAATAAGCCTCAAATGACGGACTTGAAGGAGTTTTGCTGCTTTGAGCCTTCTGTTACAGAGCTGGTCCTTTTCGGAGTGCAACGCAGCGTTCGATATTAAGATATAATATTATTACGAAGGTATAATATTATTATTATGTTCTATATTTTAAAGTGTTCCTATACGTAACGAGTAAGGTGGAACTGGTTTGCCGATAGTTGAACTTTTGCACGTGTTTTTCATATGAAGGATGATTTCATCATGTATTTGCAGACACCAGTCTATGTTAGGGCCTGAGCTAAAGGTAAGGTAGGCTTTCTTTTTGTTAAAATAGAATAGGTTTTTGGTTTGTTACGGACCATATTTTTTCGGTTCACTGCTGTCCTGTTTTTCAGCACCTACTACTTTCTTCATCAACTTTTTCTTGTTTCATGATCTTCTCTCTTAGCTTTCTGTTTATGTGCCCTTTCTGCATAGATTCCACTTTCCCTTAACTCCATACAAAATGGTGCCTTCTTCCTTCCTCTCTTTGGATAGCCTTTGTTGCGGATAGGGAGGCTTAAACTAACGAATAATCTAATCTAATCTGCAGACACCGGTTTGTTTATTGGAAGATATAATCACGAAAAAGAATAATTTACAGGAATAGGTAGAATTAACGCTAACTAAAATAAATTCATGAATTTTGCGTCAAAATTTTCTGGCGACTTTGAAAATATAATTTATGCAAGATTAATCCCTGTACTACTCTGAGTAGAGATAAGAATACTAAACCTCACTCAAAAAACCTATTAAAATATTTTAAGCGCTATAAAAGTTGAAATTAAATATTATTTAGGCATATTTTATCCACAAACAATATAAAATGCTGGTATTATACATGAAATTCCGGTATATAAAATGCAAAATTTTATTTTTCTATTCATAAAAAGAGATGGACGAAACCCGGAACAACAACAATAGAGATAACAAACCGGAGGAACGCGCGCTGCAGCATCTTCCCGTATTTGCATTGGGCGATTGAAGTACACTTATGTCCGCGGCGAACCCTGACTTGGACTTACTTTCTGGCACAGAGCGAACAGATATGTCGTGAATCATAAGTCGGAGAAGGAAAATAGAAAGGAGAGTAAATTCATAATACTCTAAAAACTAGAAAAAGCAAGAGAACAATAACAGTATATGCGTTCGTAGGGATTTAACCAATTATGGCAAATAAAATTAATAATGATTCACTTAATAAACATACACGTCAATCAAAGAAGCTTCACAAACATCTCTTCGATATTTATTGCTCTACAATAAAACTTTCGGAAATATACGAGTAGCATTTGGACTCTACATCGTCGTTCTATGAGGAGGCTTCACCGCACCCTATACTGTAGTTCTATCATTAAATGAAACATCTGCCTTCTGCCAGTCATTTTAAGCTTAGCCACTATCAAGCAGGAGATCTGTCCTCACACGAAGTCTGTTCTATTCTGCTTGTACTCTTGACGGGTTAAAAAATCGCCTACAAGTGTATCTTATTTCTCAAGCTATGGCTTGCCTATATTCTCGCATCTGTTTTTCTGGTGCATCTTGTTGCCTCATGCGAACATTTTAACTCTTAACCGAGTGGTCCAAAAACATTAATCCGCATTTACCGCATTCAATATTCCCTCATAAGGTTATTCACGCAACTCGTCGCATATCTTTTTGGACATGCTGAGGCTGATCTCACTCACTGAGGTTGTTCACAATTATTCATTCTGAAGTATTTAATCACACATTGCCCTGTGCATGCATGGCATCTCGCGCTCAACACCGAAATCATCGTATTGTATCATCCAATATAAATTTTTTGAGTTATTTTGTGAGTCAGCTTCTGAAGGCGTAGTGCGTGTGATTCAAAGGGTAAAAAAGTTGTTTTACCTTCTGTAAATTCAATTTTAATGTATGATGTTGCAGTTGGTGTGTGGTCTAATGTTTAGGTATAAGATTACGAGCTGCTTCTGTCACTTTACACTGCTGATGTGGTATCATAATTATTTATTGTATTCTCTATTGGGGTGGCTTCGGCTTCTAGTTCACAGCTTCTTGCCGCTTAGAAATTGCTAAAAGCTTTTGCGAATGTAATCTGTACAGCAAATTTGTACAATACTTCAAGTGTGATTTTTATCCTCTCATCATAGTCCCTCACATTTTTCTTGAACTAAATCGCTCTGATATAGTAATCACAAAAAAATCGCGTTTTCGGTTGCAGTGTTATCGGAGTGCTTCCTTATTTAGTCACATTCTGTTATTTGTTACATTATTCTACCCTCACGAATTGCTTCCGTGATAAATTTTCTCATATTTATCCCCAATTTCCGTAACATTTCTGTCTTCTTTTTAATCCGTTCGTGTTCACAAAGCTCAGCCCAATTGTCTTCGTGTCTTTTCATCTTCCGTGCGGCTCCGGTGTTCGGTGCGCGTTGCGTGACACAGCCCCGTACCGGGACATGCCGACCTTCAGTGAAAATTCTCTTTTTTCCCTCACAATGCGGTGCGCGCGGTGCCCACACGACGCTGCCCACTGCCCTCAGCAGACAGCGTCGTGCCTCACGCTTCGTATTGTCCTCGCTGTGCGAGAGCAATGGCAGGAGACCGTCTTTATGGAACTGTTTATGTTGCGTTGTTGTCGAGGGATTTTCTTGTATAATCTGAATGCCGCTTATCCGGAAACTATTTACATTTCTGCAGCGAGTGTGATTTAGATTCGTGTTTATGTCTTGTGTTTGTACGATGCGGCGCCATTGATATTAACGGAATTGTTTATTAGAAATTATTTTTGGTAAATTTCACGCATAAGTGCTTTGTGCACGTTTCGACTGCAAAGTTTCTTCAGTTCCCAAATTATTTCTTATTTTTACTTCGAAGGCCGATTTACAACTTCAGTAATCGATACTTTCTCCCACTTTTACTTCAATTATCGATTCATTCCCCTTTTTCGTGATAATTTTTTTCATTCGTCGCTAACGGCACTCGCAAGTTTCAATGTGCGTCTTTTCTGAGACTCGATTAGAAAACGCAGTCGAAACTTGGTCGATTTAAGTCGCTTCAACTCATTTGCCTGGCCGCACAAATCTCGCCGATGCCACCCAAACTTGGCCCGAAGATGCCCATTTTTCTTCATTCATGAGAGATTTATTCAAATCTCTCTTAGCTGACATTCTTAGGCGCCAAATCTTGAGCAAAATTTCAACCGAACTGCTAGTCCAACTGTCGTCTACATCTTCTGAGACTTGAACAAGAGATGTCAGTTTATTTCAACTCTGTGAGGGTGAGTATGTGTGTGATCATCCGGGAATTGGTTTTTCTCAGGATTCTGTTTAGTTCTTGATATTCTTTTTAAGCTTTGGTACGTTTCTTCTTTAAGAAACTTTGTAGAATATTAATCACAGACTTCCAAAGAATTTTATAGTATATAAAAGCTCATTAGAGTAGTAGCAAGTTAGGAAAACGTTGTACACGATTTTGTACCGGTTCCCTTGATCCACAGAATGAACGTTCTTAAATATCAAGTAATTGTCGTCATACTTCTAGTTTGATGTGGTTAATTTGTATGTTTTTCACCGTTGCACATAATATTGTTAAATGTGCCTTCCTCCTTCCTCTTTGGAACACTTTAGTTGCGTTAGGGAGGCTTAAACTAACATCTAATCTAATTTGTTCTGATTTTGCCTCGTACATTTACTGGAACGGATGAACATAAGTGTTGTTGAACAGAAGAGCAGGATAGGCGTTTGGCGAAGTCTTCTTCTCATGATGCCTGATTTTATCTGGACAAAATCAAATTCGAACAACCAAAGAGAAAATAGACCAATCTAGGTAACAATCCGGCGTGTCAGTGCGCAGGACCCGCGCACTGCGTCAAATATCCATTTGTATTTCAGCCGCCTCGCTGCGTTCAGGAGGCGTTCCAAGTGGTAAATTTTCCTCTGCAACAACAACCTGAAATCCAATTTTTAGTCTTGTCTAGTCCACATTTTTTGTTGGATACAAATCTTCCATTATGAGAAATCGAGGAACGCAAATCGTCTGTTACTGAGATAAATGCAATGCTACTTTCCTTTCACGAGAGCTCATGTAAGCGTCTCGTTATGCTTAAATGGCTTTAAAAGCGAATATGATGAATAAACTCACCTCTCAGTGAATGGAATAATGAGCTTTAAAGGTTTTAGTTCAGGCATTGCTAAGTCGGAGTTACCTGCTATTGATCAGTGATCAGATGATGTTCATTAACTTTATTAAACGGCTTTTTTAGCATCTCTCCTTGGTCTTCAACAAATACAAATTAACTCTTTGCGTAATAAATCACAGGAATAAAATTTAAATATAATACATACAGTGTTTACTGCTCTTGAGCGTGCACCTTGCTTCGCGCGACTTGTTATCCATTCGCATTAAATTTTCACCTAGCTTTTCGTGCATTATTTTGGCAATCCTACTTCTGTGCTGGCAACGTCAAAAGCTGCAGGTAGCTGAGTTAGCATTCAGATTGGAGCTGTGCACATACCTGCAGAGTCGTATCCTGTGAGGGAGGTACTTTCATTTTCTTTCTTTATCAATATGGTGTATATTGTAACCCCTTTCCTTTTGTTACGTGTTCAAGTACAAGTTTTACAATGTTCGTGCCCGCTGGGGTAAAATATTCGTGGGAATTATCTCTGATATTCTTGCGAAAACGCAATATCGGGAACCTGTTCCCTGTATGTGCACACTCTCATGGCGAATGCAGTGGAAAGAAGCGTCTATTAGCGTATCGGCAGGAATCAGTCTTTCTATGGGGATGCGGACGATTCCTGAGCTCCACTCGACTGGAAGAGTTTGCCTGCGCTCTTCTGTCTGTGCCCTTAAGCCTGGCAGAGCCGAGTTTTCCTCGACAATGTGGTGGAGAAAATTGGCGTTCCTCAGTGATATTTATTCCTACGACCTGAGGAGCGTTCATTGTTCGACGACTCCGTTCATTTTACTAGGAGATTTTGATGGAAACGTAAGCTCAAGAAACGGTGTACACATGCTTTCACCAAAAGATCAAACCCGAGGTAATTACTTGAGGATATTTCTACTTTGTACAGTTGTTACTCGTTTACCTCTTACTCGTCTGTTAATTCCGTACTTTTCGCATCTGTTAAATGAAATGGCTTTCTCAACGTTCCAGCCATAGACCGAGATATTTCAATTTAATTTACTTGCCTTTCAGCTCATATTCTTCTCCCTTACGCTCTTTTGTTAGCACGGTTTAGAAACTGGCAAAGTTTGCTTAAAGGTTATTCGTGCTCAACAATTCATCTTTCAAAATCCTCTCTGGTCGCAAAAGATTTTTACAGTCTCCGGCATTCTCATTCGCTTTTCAGAGCGCCAGGGTCGTCCCGCAAGCTTTCTCAACTCTGTTCCTAGGAGTTTAGGAATTCAGTAAAACAACTTTAGCCTGAACAATACCTAGCATTTTACGCCCCGTGTCGACTTCTGGGCACTAATCCGCGACAGACACGATTTCCTTCTTTGTTCTTGGCATTTATACGAGCCCTGCTCCTTCTCTGTCCTTTCTTTTAGTGTGCAGCTATGACCCGAACAGACATTTCTCCTTTATCTTCTACGCTATTTTCGATGTACAAACTTCCGTTGCGTATATCACTACTATTTGCTGTTGCATGTTGAGCATTTATGGCACGTTAACTGGTGATATTTTAAATATTTATTCTTATTTTTCGACGGTACTGCAGTGTGTATGCTTATCCAAAGAACCTCGTCGAATATACTATACTTCCTATTGGTACGCTCTTAGAAAATACCCGCTGGATTACTCTACTTGTATCGTCTTTATTTATTCATGAGTGTGATTGTACTGCTATTCCCGATGCGTTCTATGAAACGAGAATTTGTCCATGCTCTTCTGGCAATTTTCATCAGAGATACTCCCGCTGCTTGTCATCGATTCCGAAGTCTGTAAAAAGTGAGTCGCCCTAAAAAGAACAAGTCGAGCAACCAAAAACAACCGTGATCAGCGATAAGGTTATCTTGATGCAGCGCAGACTCTCCCTTTATGCCCCTGCTGCATATTGTACTTTGGTTTTTGCGACCAGGTTTTATAGTGAGGCTACCCGCTTGTCTTTTGACAGGATTCTTCTTCGGAGGCTCTTATTAATTCCGATTTATAGACATAGTTCGTTTTTGCGAAATACGTGTGGGCTTATAAAAAGACGGATCATCGGAACGACTTTTCTGCTCGCTTTATGGCACATAGCTTCGTTCGAAAGGAGACTGTATTATTATAGCGCAGTGATGGAGGTGTCTGCTGTCAAACTCAGTTTTTACGAAAATTGTTCTGTTGAGTTTGAGTGCAGTAATAAACCAGTAAATCAAATGTACGTGGTCATTTGGTTCAATTTCCTGGAAAGTGGTAGTTACACGACGAAAAAAATTATTTATGAAATATCCTCAGAGATATACAATTTTTATGTCTATGAAAATTAGCTCTCCCAGGAAGAAGATGCTAGATCCTGAGCTGAAACGTTCCTTTTGTCGAAATAAAATGTTTTTATTTTGTTATAGGTCACCCTTTCGTTTCACTGCTATCCTTTTTTAAACACCTATTACTTTATTTACTTTATTTACTTGCTTTTATCATGTTTCATAAACTTCTTTCTTGACTTGTTATTTTCAGGAACATGGTGTGCGGACACACCATGCACATTGATTCTCCGTTTTCAAGACCTCGCTCAGTGGTCCTTGCTGATCGTTCTCTCGAGATTGCGTTTGCTTTGGCAAGGGAGTAATAAACTGACTAATATTATAGTAATCATTTTTATGAAACGAAGAGCTTCTCATTTGTTTTGCTCGTCTGATCATTGAGACTTGGCTGATCATATCAGAGGGTCAGGATTCAGCTGATATTTGCGCCAAGGTATCTAAATATTGCTGTATAAGAATTGCCATGGAGGTATATGAGATAAAATGAGTTGCATGGAGGAAATATTACGCCACTGAATCAAAAAGAAATGTGCCTTCACTAGTTGTGGCATTGTGCCTCCCTGCGTACATTCGTGAGTCGAGCCGCGTAAAAGCGCTCGTCGTGTCTGAGCAATCGCATTTTGACTGAGCATTTCCCGCCGGTAGCACCTGACTAGCGAGCTCCGATCACCAGTAAACTAATAGAAACCTTCCAGCGTTTCCTTTGTTACCTGACGACAACGGTAACCCCAGCCTCGGGGCTTACAGCATGAAGTAAAGAATAATACTGAGACGTTCTCATAGCTCAGTCCCATCAAGTTAGCTCTATAGTGGCTCCCTCGTCTTAGGTAGTGTGATGTCAGCTCGATAGAGTTTCAGGGTTCATATTATTCTATTCAAAATGTAAACCAGTAATTTATAATAAATAATATGTAATTGTTAATCTTTTTCGCATTGGCTGTTAAAGCTTATCGTTCGCAGTAGGACTAGTATTCCGTGTTTGTCTTTTTTAACTATGTTTGTCTTTTTCCAGAAATGTTACCGTTTGAATGAATGTGCATTTAGGCGATGGGTTCAATAATCTCATTATTTCTTTGTTATTGGAGACCTATCACAGACAATAGAGATGCCTGATACAACATGAATTGGCAATAATTATTGTCGGGAAAAATGTCTTCTTTTATTGGGATTCATCGCTCGTGACACGAGCGCTTCTTTAATATTTACCTCGTAGCACTTAATTATACCGAGGCTAGCCGATTTCTACGTCATGCATATCAGACAGCGATGCTGAGGCTCAAGTCAAGTTACTTTGACTTTCTAAGTTATGCAAGCTCGTGAAGTTCACATTATCTTCTCACGTCGAAAATGATACCTCCATTCACAATGGCCCAGCGTGATGCCACGCACATCTCGACGCTCAAGTGACGACGTGTTGACAGCCGCAGAGGATGAGGAGCTTCAACTGACAGCCAAAAATTCGCTAGCCAGATCACGCGCTCTCTGTTTTCGTGAAGGACATAAAGAAAACAAAAAGAAGCCCCCGCAGAACATTTGACTTGTGACAAATGAGATCCCTGCTGGATGCCGCATTGCTTTGAATACAGCTGTCGCCTTCTGCCTTGAGGAATGCTCTGTTTTTGTGTACAACTTTTTTTCTCGAATGAACAAATGCTAATGCTGTCGGACGTACGTGATCGATTCCCTTCGACAAATCTTGCTGACTTAGCTACTTTGCTCGTGAATTCCAATAGTCTGGCAAAGGTCGTCTTAGCGTAAGCAAAAACGTCCCTTCGATAGAAAGGTCTTTGCTGGATGCCTTGTAACAGAAACCTTCCGATTTTCGGCTTGCTCGAGCTACTTTCTTCCAATAATAAGTTAGGAGTGCTTGCGTTCGGGAATGCCAACTGATACTTTTAGTCGGGTGACGAGAAAAAAATTATTTAGTTGTTTTTATTCTGGTCTGTGAGAATCCTTGGATTTTTACTCTGCACATCCGTTTACATCGTCGAGTTTTAGCTGTTAATTTGAACAGATTCAAATTATTCATTTATTTTATGGTTGTTCGCAACACCACCTCTATATGCAGACATGTAGTAAGCTCAAACGACGAGTATTTGACTCATTTATTAACCACAAATTGTTTGAATTCTAACAAGATGAAATTCTTTGGGACTGAAATTTAGCTTTCTGCTCTGAATTTAAGTAGGAGTTTCACTAAAAAAGCTTCGAAATATGATCAGAAAATCTCGCACAGACCGAAAGCAATCGTTGTGGTGTCGCGGCAGTGTCGCACTCCGCGTGAATAGCTCACTTTGGGTGAACTCTACATCAACTACCTGTGGCTCGTTCGCTCAGGTTGTTCATACAAGAAATGTTTTGAGAAATTCTTCGTAAAACGGGTTTGCATAATATAGCGTGTGAGAATTTTGACATCTACCCTACATTGTTACTAAAAGCTGTATGCTGAACTTTTATTGGCAATCAAGCTAGCGGGCGAGAGAGTAGGTGAAATTATTGAGTGGATTACCATATTTTTATAAGCACATAGATATCCTCAACTAATAAGGAATTATTTTGTTCACCGAAGCCGCTCTTATTGTGTAATTTAGATTGGTTCACTTCCGCTCGCGAAGGTTGCTATTGCTTCGTAAAATTTCGATGAAATGCCCTTTGAGAACAAATATGAAGTCTACTTTCGCGAGGTCTGTTCATATACAATGAGTAATTATATCAATATCACGTACCATTTTCTGATTGTTTCAACTCTCAAAACGAGCGCTCTAGAACGTGACGCATTTGATGCCATTTCACCAGGGTAACCCCTCAGGGGGATACAAATATTATACCTATAGGAATTAGCACTCCCAGAGGTAAAATGTGAGGGCCCTAGCTGAAAGTTAGGTAGGCCTTCTTTTTGCTGAAATGAAATGCTTTTGTTATGTTAAGAACCTTCTTTTTTTTTGGTTCACTGCTGTCCTGTTTTTTCAGCATTTACTACTTTCTTCTTGAACTTTGATCTTGTTTTATGAACTTCTTTCTTACCTTACTGTTTCTGTGTCCCTTCTGCATAGATTCCACGTTCCCTTAACTCCATACTAAATGATGCCTTCTTCTTTCCTCTTTGGATCGCCTTTGTTGCGAATAGGGAAGCTAAAACTATTTAATAATCTAACCCAATCTTCATCAGGGTAAAAATTTCTCATAAAATTTCGTCCATATTGTTACAGAAATTAGGAATTCCGAAGCTAAAATGAACAGGACACGAAGAGATCTGCTTTATAAACACTTCTGTGTCAAAAAAAATTTTACGATAAATACATCCCCCAGGGGTATAGTATTGTTTCCCTGGGAATTGACACTCCCTAGGGGAAAATGTAAGGTCCCGAGCTGAGTGTTTGGTGAGCTTTCTTTTTGTTGGAATACATTTTTTTGCATTAGCAAGGACCATCTTTCTTCGGTTCACAGCTGTCTTGTTTTTCAGCTCTTTTAACTTTTTTGTTCAATTTTTATTCTGTTTAAAAGCCTTCTTTCTTAACTTACTGTTTACATGCGTAGGGATCTTGTGAGGAAATACACCTTGTGCATAAATTCCGCGTTCCCATAACTCTATAATAAATGGGGTTTCATCCTTCCTCTCTTTGGAACATTTTTTTTCGATTAGGGAGGCTTAAACTCGTACAATAAGCGAATTTCTCGGAATCCCGAGGAAAATTATGTCTACATATAATTTCTAAGCTTCTTTCTGGTATTATTGCAGAATATGATCGTGACTCGATGGCCTCTTTTTCGATTCTTCGTTGAAATATTTTCTTTCCCTTTCACGTCTCCGACGTATCACTCGAGCCTTTTACCGTGTTATAGAGCATGTTTTGCTGCACGGGAAACTAAAACCTTAAACAACAACGATACGACGTGAATTAGAAATTAACGCAGGTTCACTGCTACGTAGTAGGGACAAACTAAACCAAAAAATATGTTACATTATTAGTTAGTTTAGGCCTCCCTCTTGGAATTGGGTCGGTGCACATCGAGGTACGATTCGCGGAATTTGAGGAAAATATCGACTGTTTGTGTGAATCGCTTCCGCAGCCGTATTTCTGAAGTTCATTTTTTTCATCAAACTATTTAATGTATCGAAGCCTTCGTAAATGTCTTTCTTTTGAATGATATTTACAATATATTCGCGGTGGGTGTTTTCAAATGAACAGACACGACAGCCTCAGATCAGGTAAACAAGTTTGCTGTGTACGGGTATGAAGTATTCGAATCTTGCCTGCGCTATGGATCTATTTTTTTAATATTTTTACCGTATGATGGAAGGATGAGGAGACTCTTCTCATAGTACTGTATTACTTGGCCTGTCAAAAATGACGGGTTTCAATATCGTTTGATATAATGCATCTATCGCCAATTATTAAAAATCGATGATGATGAAGAAGCTTAGAACTTCAAAGCAAAGCCTGTGGTCAAGATACGCTCTATTTCCCCCATCTAAAGCGCGGCACGTGTGATATAAACATGCTTCCCCAAATGAACGCCGAAGAGCTATTGTTATGAACAACAAACGGGTAGACTTGAAAAGACAACATCCATAGCTGCTGCTCAATTCGATGGTTCTACATGACTTACAGTTTCGTGTGTTCAGGAATATATGTAGCAATCCATAGACAACTTGAATGAGGAATTGAACCTCAACTTCGCAGAAATCCTTTTATTATTTGTTTTAATGTCTTCCTAGCGTGGCTCGGAGAAATACATCATGATTAGCTGTGCCATGGACCGGCCGTGTCAGGCGCTCGTCTCGGCAGGGATACGCTGTCAGCCCCGTTCTTGAACACGTCGCTCTCGGAGCGTGATAATTTCTCCTCTGTGCCTCGATGCGAAGCGTCCGCGAGAAAACTCATTTCTCGTGGAAACGAAATCTGATGAAGTTCCTGCATATTAATCAGCTGGTAACTTCTCTTAATGAGAACAGCTCGAAAATGAGGCGCTTAAAAATGATGTTTTAAGTTGCTGCCAGAGAAGATAAGTGATACGGCCCGTTACGGCGTGTCTGCAGCTTTTTAAGAACTGAAAGAATGAAATTATGGTGTCAAGCAAATGTCAATTTCGGTGATTATGCTCATGACCATTTGAAGAAATAGATTGTCTTCGTCTTTATGAGAATTTCGCTCCTCTGTTAAAACTATCCACTGCCTGTGTTCGTTTATTTACCTTCAGCATAACGTTGAGGCTCAGTCCAGTCTATGCTCCTTGTACTACAAGGCTGGTCCTCAATATCTCAGCGTAAATTGCCCTATTATGGCGATTGGCTAGAAATTGATCTCATTTATCTCGTAGCTAAATTATTTCAAAGTTTATTCTGCACTTCTCAGGGGAATGCAACTATTGTATCTATTCTCCCTGGGAGTGCTAATACTTTTGCATTAGCGCCTATCTTATCATTTTCTCCGGGGGAAAATGTGAGGTCTTCAGCTGAGATTTAAGTAGGTTTCCTTTTTGTTGAAACAAAATGTTGTATAGTGACGCTCTTGGGATATTTATGGAGGTTCCGGCTGCGGAGATTTATGAGTCTCGCTCGCTCGGAGTTTCCGGCGGAACCGCCGATGCGCGCCTGGTATTTACAAGCGCCGGATAGGTCGGAAGCGCGCCTACTGCCGGGCGGAAGTTCATTGTTCGAACTAGACTTAAGAGCAAGCTGTGTGAACTTGAGATCAGTACAAAACTAGTAGTCCTGCTGTTCGTTTTGCCATCCTCTTGCCTGGTTTACGGCTAGGCTAACCGATCTACAAGTGCTGTCCAGTAAACCTTATATCTTGCTGAAATTCCAAGATATTACACAAAATATGTATTTCGGTTTGTGAACGACCATCTCCGGTACCTCTGACTTTTTCTTTCGACTTTCACCTTGTTTTCTATAGCCATTCCCCCTCAGGCAGATACAACTATTGTATCTATGGGAATTAGCGCTCCCATTGGGATTATGTGAGGGCCCGAGATTAAGGTTAGGTAGGCTTTCTTTTTGTTAAAATAGAATAGGGTTTTGTTTCGTTACGGACCATCCTTTTTCGGATCGCTGCTGTCCTGTTTTTTCAGCACCTACTACTTTCTTCTTCAACTTTTATCTTGTTTCATGAAATTCTTTCTCATCTCACTGTTTCTATGCCCCTTCTGCATAGATTCCGCGTTCCCTTAACTCCATACTAAATATTGCCTTCTTCCTTCTTCTCTTTAGATCGCCTTTGTTGCGGATAGGGAGGCTAACAATAACTTATAATTAATCAATCAACCAGTTTATTCGGCCCATTCAAGTGACCTAAGTTAAATTCATTCGATGTATTCTGGGATGCTCTGCGTGAAGAGAGGAAATTGTTTGAATTTCCTGTGATTTTCTTACTACGTCGCTGTACTGTTAAGAGATGTCCTGAAACCGCCTACACCAGAGTCGATCACAATTCATGTCGTAGCGTCAGGGGCGAGAACATCGTGCCGGCGCTGGTATCGGCCGTGTCTTCATTTTTCTTTCTCGCCCTTCGTCCACAAATTGAAAACATTTTCGCTTTGATTTATTTGATTTTCGTCTAACTCGCTTATTTTCCAATAATATTTTTTTAAACTCATCCGATGCACCAGAATGTTGCGCGTTTTCATTGCTATTGAAATCCCGCGATATTACTTTTTCTTGCTTACACTAAAGTTGATAACGACTCGTGTAATGCTTTCCTTCGAGGCACATTATTTCGTGTTGAAAATGCGTCCTTAACATGTGGTTTTATACAGCAGTCTCCACTGGACCGGGTCAGTATTAGATCTGCTCTATACCAGTGTTTGTAGCAATTCCCTTGCACGTTCGTGCTAGATGTTGTATTGTTAATTTGAAATTAGGGAAGATGAATTTAGAAATTTTTCGATTATGCCATGCTCACGGATGAAATTATTAATAACTTTGACAAAAGACGTGTGTACGTTAGATAAAGAAAAACAAATCCGTTTATTATGTTCACGAACACAATGTGTATATTCAATCAAAAAGAAAATTTTTACAAGGAATATCTTGTACTGGACGTTTTCCGTAATGAAGTTCAAGAATAAAACTCCATATTTAAAATTTAGTTTACTTTAGTTAGCCACAAGCGTCAGAACTGTTCAGTTTGACGTTAATATTTTGTGTTCGTTTAGTAAGTCTGCCGACTCATGGAATTTATGAATGCCTTTTTTGCGATTCTGTGTGCATTTGATATACGTTTCACTCGAGTATCATGAACTACGTATATAGACGCAATACTGGCGGGGAATTGAAATTATTATTACGAATCGTGACTGAACTGAAAGCGTGTCAAAATGGGAACATTAGTCTAGATTTCTGCAAGTGCCATGTCAATGACGAATTTTCTGTCTTCCTCGCTTTACGGACTTGCTTATAATTTATCATGTGTTCTCATTTGATTCCTCTGACAAAACTGTTTTAGGATTTCATTGTGGAGGAAGTGCTACAAACCGTCTTCGCGGGCTGTAGTCAAGCGGTAATATCTTGCTCATTCAATGATGATGAATACAAGACTTTTAGGATGTTTCTACCCTTGCGTTCACTCAGATTCATTACTAGAGGGAGCATTCAAGTTAGACTGAATACAGAACTGGTCGTAACATTGAGCAGAGGTGAAAATTTTGATGAGGTTCTCTTTTGTGCGTCCCAATTTGACAATCTCATTTACATGACACTATGATTGATTGATTGCGTATGCATTTGAATACCTTACGTATCAACTTCACAGTGCCGAATTGACAAATGTCTTGTCACAATAGTAAACTTGAAAGTGAAGCAGTATTGCGCTGTTGAGTTTTTCTACCACCGTACCCCATTCTGTTATTGAATGCAATTTAAACTCTATGTTTTGAGCCACCATGCGTGTCATTGAATCATCTTGCTCTTTTGGATCACAGACGCGTGGGTGGTGCGGAACTAGTGACCATTTCCTGCTCTTCAGAGTGCGCCAAATCCCTGACATTGTATATATTGTGCGAGCGCTGTCTTGGGCATCCCCGGGATCCGGATCTTGTCCATCAAAGTTACCTCGATAATCCGCACACTGCGGCCTAACTTCCCGCACTTGCCTAAGCTTTGTGAATTGCTTCTAGTTGTGATCCGTCCGACTGCCCGCCGATCTCTCGGAATCTGGACCGAAATCCTGATTGGTGAAGCTTTCGATTTATGGAGTTACTGAAGAGAAGAAGAATTGCACAGGGCACTTGTTGCGAAGCAGTCTGTTTATTGGCAGTTGTTGGCTTTATATTGTTTTGTCCGCGTATAGAGAGGGGCATGCTCATTTGTTGTTCCCAGTGATATTATTGACATCACTTTAATTATTTTAATGATGCTTCCCGTTAAAAATAAACTTGAAATAAATCCAAGATCATGACAATACACCTATGCTCTAGCCAATAGGCATATGTAATAGATACACTGTGGTAAATTAAAATTACAAATCTCAGACTGCAGTCCGTCATAACGCTCTCATTTTTACTGAAGGAATTTTTGTCAGTTTGAAGTAATCATTCAAATGATATTCGTTCAGTAATGCAAGCATTGAAAAACAAATAATTTCAGCGATTACCATCGAAGTTTTACGTTTGCAAAACTCACAAAGCTCATGAAAGGTCTGTAAGGAATTGCTTCTGAACTCTGAAATATTTCGTTGCTCGTTATTTAAGGTTTGAAGTTTCACGTTGAGGGAATTTTTATGCGATCAAATTAGTCGTATGAGCCTCACAGTGCTCCGAGAAAATAGACTAAGACTAATGTCAAAAATCTGATTTCTTATCAGTTCTACAATCACAATCGTGTTTGTGGAAAAAAATCGATAGTTTTTGTTGTTGTTACACGACCAAATTCGTTTTATACGCATAGAATTGTGAATCGTATACAATGTGCGTTTTCTCAGTTGTGAGACGACATTTATTGTAGCCAAATTATCCTTTTGGAGTTATTTCTTGGCACCGCTCACGGTGTGGTGGTGACCTTTTTCTTTTGTTCGTACTTTTCCAAGGTAGTCGACTGGCAGTTCTCATTCGCACGGCAATCGATCCCTACTTACACCAAATTTTACAACTTCACAACAAATCGTTGTTTGGAACTTCCATTTTCCCTTGAGCGACTCCGTTTTGAGTTATTTTCGATCAGTAAATTTTACATCTGTAGAAAATTGTACAACGTCGGAACAAAGTGTTGGTTTCTGTACACGAGCCTGCGGGGTGCGTCTTTTCTTCATGCGTATTTGTAGGGAAATGAGTGACATTCTCACAAACCGGTGCTGTGGTCGATAAAGCGGTCAATGTAGCTTGTCTGTCATCGCAATTTATGGTATTATCTAGCCAGCCGCAATAAAGGGCTGGCGAATTTGTATTCTTTCTGGGTAAAGTTCTCAATTTTGGCCAATTTTTGGTTGGTAAAAGAAAAATTGTATACATGAGTGTCCAATATACGAATAACCCTGCCGCTACCCTGAGCGGTGAGTGCACTTCTCGCTTGTTGTGCATGTTTCCTCTTTTAATTCTTACATTTACTCTCTCGCCATTGCTGCATTGTCTTCAGCGGCTGTTGAGGGAAATTTCGGCTGTTGCCTACAACCCGCGTTGTTTGCAATCATGTACGCACTCATAGACATTTTTCCATTCCCTTCGGTGCTCTCGTATTGGGTATTTGCAAGCTAAAAGATCGCAAGTTCTGATGTGTTTGAACTGATCCCTTGACGTAATCATATTGATAGGCCCCCTTTGAGAGACTGTACATTTCCCTGCCGCAGCAAAGGAGTTGTTGCAATCTCTTGTATTCTATCATTTGCCGTCCTTGCGCATAGATTCGTGTTTCAAATTTTTTATAGAGAGTGGAAAAAATTTCATTTGAATAATTTCCCATACCTGTTTAATCAATTCATTTTGTGTTAAAATTAGCTATTGTAACCATTTAGCATAAATGCAGCATTTTTTTAATAAGTTACCTTGAATTTGTAGCCGGCAAATAATCGGTCGGTCATTTCGCTTCTGCATGTAGATCGCAGCAACTCCAGTGTCTGCAGTCCATGCAATCCTCGGAACGTCTTCCTGTTTTTTCTCCTCTGTTGTTTTGAGACAACTCAGCTTATCAAATTATCCCACTCGATTTGTTAGCTTCGTGGAAACTGGTGAAGTTTCTGGTCATAACAGAATGAACTCGGCCTGGTGTTGCAGGCACTGTCGCTTCTGTGCTTTCATGAGTGCTTTTCCTTTCATTTTATCATGAAAAAGTTTTTATTTTATCACGTTTGTTCTAAATATCAGAGAAAATGATCGGTAATTGACAGATGTTAGGGAGAAACGAAGCCAATTTGAGTTACGAATTTTTATTAATTGTCTGCTAAATTTTTACGGTCAAATGACAACTGTAAGAGGATTTTTGAAAGATTTCATTAAAGCTTTTTTTCCCATTTCCTATTCGCACTTCACCATGTACTTCCCTACCACATACATGTCGTCCCATATATTTCCAGGTGCGACCATTAATAAACTACTATGGCAATAAAACGGAAAAATCTATTCAAGTAACATTTATTTTTGCATGTGCACGCAAGCCATTGCTGGATGTTGGAGCGAGTTGATAAATATCCGTTTATGAACTTCCCCACGGTTCTATATGTGAGAAAAGTAAAACCTGACTCAACTTTGAATTGAAGGGAAAGTAAGTTACAGAACCTAGACTTTTTTAATTTGAAGGTATATTGATGTGTTCGCATTTCTTTCAAGGATTTTTTCTCTCAACTATCTTGTTTTTACGTTTTAATATGAGTAAAACATGAAAATTTATGAATGCTTGAATTTCTTGCATTCAACTTGATAGTAACTCAAACGGTTGTAAATTTAGCGTCCAATGCGTTTTCAATTTTACTTTAACTCGACCTGTAATCGTGATCTTCCAGTGACGAACCCATTTTGAACTAAAACATTTCGGACTATTAATTGTATGACTGAAAAGAACCTTGATGCGATGAAATATTGTAATTGTTCACGTGCTCGCTAATTTTATGCAGGTAAATTTTGACTTTGATTAGCTTAACAAAAGATCTATTGCCGTCTTTTCATGAACAGCCTACCAGTTTCGTGCAGTCAGCAAACTCTGGTTGAAGTGCATTGATGAGCCGTGATTGTCCTTTGTGTGAATGCAGCTTTTCAGTTCACCTGGAAGCATTTTCTGTATGTACTATTTTTTGACAATTTCGAGAAGTCGTCTGCAGCTCGTGAATGTACTTCGATGGACGAAAGTTTTTTCGAGCTTAAAAACCTGCCTCGATGATGGTCCTTACCAAGCGTCCAATTTTTTCACTTTTAAAAAAGTCAGAAAATAAATTGCGTGCTGCTATTTTCATACGTAGATCTAAGCTCTGGTCGATAGAGCTGCGCTGGACAGGAGCCGTGCCTCGGTACGCAGCTCTGACGTGCGCGCCCTCACTTAAACCTGTAATTTGAAAAACCTGTGATTTATCATCATGAACTTGAGCTAATGCTAGCTTCTTTCGTGTTTGCTATCAACTCGTCTCCATGAACTGAATAACTGAAAGTTTCACTGTTTGGTGCACGTTTAGACAACGCCAGTTTTGATATGGTCGTTTTTCAATAAAGTGACTTCCATGCTTTGCAATGTTCTTTGTACGAAGCAATGTAGAACAGAGGCAATCACTATCACTGCGAAATTGGGCTTCACTTACTCAATTAACGCGACCTTGAAGTCTCTTGAAGTTTGCTTTGGATTGTTCTGGGCGTATCGAGGATAGAAGAAAATAACCGTGCTTTTTCTGTGCTGCACTTTCCAAGCTGTGCTACATTAATCGTCTTTCATAGACAAATTAGTGTTCGTCCAGATTAATTGTTAACTCCACCAATTGCTATTTGCTTTCATGCATTCATTTCATTCAAACGTTTTCGTGATCTAGACCATTCTGTCTCATTTCTCATTCCGATAACACTTGTTTCATGCTCTGTTTTTTGTATGCCCCGTTTTTTTCATGATTGGCAACTAATAGTGAAATTGATTTGGAAGCAGCTCCCATCAGCTTTTGTTTGAGCAAAATCGCTTATATTTTTTGTGCTTGCCAACTTATCAAAGCCTACTCCTAAGCTGTCAAATGATGAATTGTCACGCCAAGTTTTGTATCGTCTAGCACTTCGCGCAGGTCAAGAAAGTGAGCACACTCGCTGGTAATTTTGCTGAATATTTGATGAGGGTACATCGCCTGTTTCGCGAATGTTATATTAAACGAGGTAAGCACTTAAGTCAAAATATGAGCAAATCAAAGTTTTTCTATCGTCTGGCTCAATTATTCTCAAAGTTTTGAAATACATCATTTTATATCGCACTGACTAATATTTTGTTTTCCAAAGAACCTCGGCTATCGTTTCACGAAAGTTCAAGTTTCTGGACGTGTCTGTGAAATAATTCTCCGTTTTGATGTTTCGGTTATTTTCATTTGGTTAGCGATTCTTAGATTTGCAGTGTTTTGTCCATGCCGACTGTAATGCTAACGTAGGCTATTTCGAGACAGCAAATACACAGCTACCTGCCATTACCATGCAAGTAAACATAGCTACTCGCGCTCCCTCGCATTACGATCGATTTCGCGTTTGCTTCGTTACATGTTGCGTGTTTACGCCCTCGTCTCTTGCAAATTTTGCTTGTGCCAAGCAAAACTTCTGCGACTGCTCAGTATTCATTTCATTACCTCATGGTTTATTGTCAGTTAAATAAATAACTGGATGCACTCGCTTCCGTCGGAAATTACTCCATGCTGTTACGTATTTCTATGCCATTGGTTTCTTTTTAATTTACTATTTCAAACATTTCTGAGGGATACAACTATTCTATCTACGGAAATTTAAATTCCAAGGGGAAAAATTTGAGGTCCCAAACTAAGTGTTAGGTAAATCTTTTTTGCTGAAATAGGATCAATTTTTTGGTTTGTTTCGGTTCATCTTTTTTCGGTGAGCTGCTGACCTGTTTTCAAGCAATAATTACTACTTTCTTCTTCAACTTCTATCTTGCTTCATTAAATTCCTTCCCAATTCAGTGCTGCTAAACGCAGGGGATCTTGTGTGGGAACACACCTTGTGCAAACATTCCTCAATTTCAATTGACTCCATTCTAAATGGTGCCATCATCTTTCCTTTCTTTGGAACACCTCTCTTATGGTTACGGAGGCTGAAACTAAAAATAAATCTTGAGTGCTTCATTGCAAACACGTCATATGTAGTTGAACTATTGCAGGGGTGCTAAATTTACAGATTAATGTTCGTGTATCCAGAAACGAGGTTAATTAGAACAGATTTAGGTGGGATCACTGCACATTTTTAAAATTCGGGGTGTATTCTCCTGTATTTAAACTTTAGGGAGGCGTGTATGCTTTCTCGAAACTTGCCTTGATCGAGTCATTGCCGACTATGCCCATCCAAACTTAACCAGTTGGGGTGTGGAGTAACATTTAAAGAAAAAAAAATATAACTTTTTTCATCATGTTGAAAAATTCAATAGATTTGATATAAAGCTGCTGTTTCTCTTTTCTTTGTGGAGATTTTACTCCTAGCATTTATTATTTTCCTCAAATTTACTTACCATGTCGATACAAGGCAATATTTGTCATTTTTCATGTCAATTCTTTTTCATGTCATTTTCATGTCCATTTTTCACATCTACATGCTAACTCCTCACATGTATACTTGCACCCTTCTGCACACAGAATGCTCTTATCAAGGAGAAACATCGAAAGTATTCTTCAACACCAACGGGAAGAATGCTAATTTTGCTGCAAGGAGTAAACTTCTTTCTTCAACCAACGTTGGCGTGTGCTTCGTAAGATAATTTTTAGATTCTCGAACTTGAGGATGAGTTTTATCCGATAGTTTTTCTGGGAAACTTAAGAAGGAAGAAGATTCTGAGTCTCTCAGACAAAAAACTAGTTTGTAAACAGTAAAAGATCTTCATGTTGCTCTGTAATAAATAATAGCTGAAGAATATTTTTTGCTGACTCTGTAAAATACAATTGAGGTCAATTTTCAAGCAGTGGTAGTTTCAAATGCAAAATATATACACACACGAATATTGACTGTTGGAGAGGAGTTAACGATTATGGCGTGTATTTTCTTTTTCGTTGCCCCGTTACCAGGTTTTCAGTAAATTGTTCTGGTAACTTTCTAATTCATTTCATTTCATTAAAATTAGAAATTAGAAATTCATTAAATTGTTCTGGTAACTTTCTAATTTCATTAAGTTTTTCTTAATCTTTAACATTGAAAATTATTTGCTAACTTCGATACTTAAAATCAACTGACAAAACGAATTCATTTACTGATTAATGGTACTGACAACACGGACCGCCTGAAATAAGGAACAATATAATGAGCATAGGGATGGAAGGCCGAGCGGCTACAGTTTCGATGTTCCCTTGAAACCCTCCCGAGTCCCAAGCTCGAGCTCTGTAGAGGGGAAGGATCTCGCTGAACCGTAAACAGAGTTAGGAGACAATACCTCAGCTGCTCGTGCCATAAACCTTCTGGTCTATTGGCGGTTGTCACCTGCCCTGATGATTTCTATGACTTGATAAAGTGGGAGATCAGCAAAGACTTCTGGAATAATATTGCGAACCACTTGTGTCGTCAGACAATTGTGTCAATAAATATGGCGTTATACTAAATAAGCGAATGACCCGACCTGATCATGATTATCAGTCCACTGAGATCACGCATAACTTGGTCTCCGCTTAGTGGCGGATTTTTCACTAAGAATTTAAGTGACAAAATACGCTCCAATGAAGAAGTCTTTCAACAGGTTAAATAACTAATTAAATTTCAAGATGGAATAGGAGCAAGTAAACAATCCACTTCAGATGCTGTACTTTGAATAGACCTTGAGTATTGAATTTCTTGGGTTCAACCTCATCTCTTTTTAAATCGATTTACTGTTGAAACCCCAATGTCAGAATGAACCATAATACCGGACCGTATACGTGGAACACATTCATGGGATCATCAAAGCTTTAGTTGTCCGGGCAAATTCACGTAAGCTCAGCTAATCTGCAGAGCGTTGAAAATCGCATGCCTGGGCATCGGGTGGGAATCTTCTTGTTTTCCGTCGCTTGGTACCTTCATCACTTTGTCGTATCCGCGCTGTCATCGAGTGCCGCCTGATCCGTAACGGGAAGCCGTGTACAATGAAGCTTCCGTTGGTTCTACCTCCTCACCAAATATTGGACCACACCGCCCAGTTTCGACCGACGATATTATAAGCTGTTACTAGTGCTTGTCTGTATGGTCAGTAATAATACATAGAAATACTGCAGAAATATCCGCGATTATTTGTATCCGTGAAGAAAATGGATTCACTTCAAACGTTCGCTGCCTTCCTTTGTAAATATGCGGGCGAATGTAGGTTGTAAGTAGATAAAATACAAAAATTGATTTTAACAAAAAAATTGAATCTTACTGATCGTAGGAAGTTTCAGCCTGTTATTGTCCTCTGAAGGAGATTGAGCAGTGGTATCTATGGGAACTCTCGCTTTCAGAAGAAAAACGTGAGGTCCCACTCTAAAGAGCAAGTAGGCTTTCCATTTTAGAAAAAGAATGGCTTTTTTCATAACGAACAAAATTTTTCTGTTCACTATTTTTCTTTTTTCGCTCATTATTTTCTTCCTCAACTGCCATTTGTCTCATAAACTTTTCCATTTTAGTGTGTTTATGTGTCAGAAATCTTCAGTTGAAAACACTTGTGGATAAATTCCCTGTTCCCTTAATTCCATTGTAAATGGTGCCTCCCTTGTTCCTCTCACTGGAACACATTATAGTGATTAGTGATGCTTAAATTAACATCTTATTCAATCTAGATGTTGAAATAATGAAGAATTAAGAGGCGGAGTTCCAATAGAGAAACAGCTCTTTGTTGATGTTGAAATTGATTTACCAACACTCTTCGTTTTCCATCAGTCAATTTTTCCTATGGAATGTTTTTGTTGTTTGCCGAGTAAATCAGAGCCTGCCAGCCAGAGGTGATCGAGGCGCATCCTGCAGTTAGCCAGGTAATACTCGAGCCTCGGTATTGTCCTATAACAACATCGATCTTGTTGTAGTCAAAACGACCAGAAAGTATGTTATGAGGTACATACTCCATAAAGTAATGCCTAAATGTTCTAAATGAATATACGAGTTTCGCGTGGGACTAAGACCTTCAAATATTTTGGGGATTATGATTGCTTCGTGCTCGTCATAGTCGTGTGGTTTAAAGACCTGCCCTTCCGTGAAGGCATCGAGGGTTCGAATTCCGGCTCTGGCTCTGGGTGGCGATTTTCTCCATTGGGTATAAGGGAAAAATTTGAAGCACAATTCCCCACTCTACCCAGGTGTCTGAAATGAGTACTGGTCTTGACCGGGAGAAAGCGTCCTTCTCCTGGTGTTAGTTTAAGGCATTTGAAAAACAAATGTCCCAGGTGATGTATATCAGGCTTGAATTGGAAATAAAGCATCCTTAGATGCAGATGTTTGTTTGTTGATGCAGCACTGAATCCAACCCCCTAAATCAAAAGCTTGAAATTTTGATGAAATGATAGGATTTGGTCATAAAATATTTTGAAGTACATAACATTACAATTTAGAACAAGAAACGACTCGTAAAAATAAAAAATATTTTTACTGTTATTTCAATTTGGTATTGCTTATTAATTAATTTTTTTTGTATTTTTTAGACATAGAGGGGATTAATGTTTTGTAGTTTCAGTATTTGCTTGCAATGTTTAAGTATTTTTAATAACTATAATTTTTTTTATCACCATGATGTGCAATATTATAAACGGACCAAAAGTTCTTGGTGTTTAATGATCCTAATCGATCACCGTTCCCCACGCAAAGCCTTTATTAAACTTCTAGTACGGAAATTTTCATAGCTTCAAATCCTTCCTGCAGGCATCCTGAACTTAGCCTTCGTAGCACGCGATGTGTACGCGATGAATATGAAGCCTAGATTAAAAAAGAAACACTGGCAAACGATTGAAAGGACAAATTGCTCTAAGAAAAAACGTTTCAACACGTATTAATTGATAATATTCACATATACGTGGTGTTACCACTGGATTGAGCTGTTCACAGAGCAATGAAGACATGCGGTGGTCTGCGCGGACGCAGCACAGCCGTAATGTATGCATGGATGTAGCGGAGCACAGAGGTGCACGGTACCTGACGCATGCAAGCGAGAGCGGCTGTGGAGATGGTCTGTGTATCGGACACCGACCGCTACACAGATACTATTGTTATGCTAATCCATTCAATAAACACTCCATGTTACGCCCTGCTCCTCCTCTCATTGTTGTTCTTGACGCTGCTGCTCACCGTGGTTGTACGGCCGCTGATCCTCAAACCTCTGCTGCTGTTGTGCCGCCGAGCTCCTTCATCACTCTTGCCTTCGTTATCTGTAAAGAGTGCCAGTACTCCTGCTTTTAGCGCTATTGCAGCACTGCACTTGTGGTCCCAAATGTTCGCGATCTGATGCCTGCAGCCCCTAGAATTGTTGTTGCTAGCCTTTAGCTACTGTCACTTTTATGGAAGTTACGAGGGCTATGTAAGCGCTGCTGCAAAGCTGCTTTTGCTAAGAAAGCCTTTGTGCCTAAGACTCCTATTTCTCAGACGCTTCTGTCGTCCTCCAAACTTCGAAGGGCAACTGAGCTTTTTCTGTCACGAATGCACTTTAAATGCCCGCTAGACTTTTCCAATCACTTTGATGACAATGCCGTCAGGATGCGCCCCCTTAATTCTAAATGGAGAAAACCTAAATGTATGTGTACTTGGAGCTGATCTCCGCTTATTTTTGCCCTTCCCATGTGCTGCGTTTCCCTTCCTAGTAGTGCACTCGGGTACTGGCTGCGGAATTACTGGTGTTGCCCATTTCAAGTTGAAGTGAACTGCATGCACGTTGTAAAAGACATTCAGACGCTTAGTTTGTGAGTTAAGTTCATCGGTTCGAAAACAAAATGCCATTGTTTCGTCGCGGATCCCCCTCAAAAGGAGTTAACTGATGTATGTATGGGAATTAGCGCTCTCAGAGAGAATCAGTGAGGCTCTGAGCTAAGGGTTAGGCAGGCCTTTTTTGTTGTTGAAATAAAAAAGGTTTTCGTTTTGATACGGATCATCTTTTCGTTCGGTTTACTGTTGTCCAGTTTAAAACGCCCGTTGCTTTCTTTTTCACCGTTTGTCTTATTTCAAAAACTCCCTGACCTGCTGTTACTATACGCACAGGAGGGCACATCTTGCTCATAGAGGAGCACATCTTCCATACTAAATGGAGCCTTTGTCCTTCCTCTCTTTAGAACACCTTGTTGCGGTTAGGGAGGCTTGCACTAACTTGTGATCTAATCTTTGTAACTTATATATATCACCGATAATTTGCCGAGTTCTGGAGTTTCAGTACTCCCACTCTTTAAAAGGATCATTTGAGTGCGTTCATTTGATGTATGGAAATGTCCACTGCGATCATCGCATGACTAGAACTGCATCTTGTCTTCACGAGTCGAGGCTATGTTTTGAAGCTCAGGCGCACCCAGCCTCGTCCCTGAGCAGTAATGTGTTTCATGCAAAAAAAATTCATAGTGTAGTGCATTTGGGTCTCTGATCTCCTCGATCTCTTCATATATGTAGATACTCGTATACCTATGGTGGTCTGATGTTGTATTGCAAGTGTGCATTAACTTTAAAGCTGTCGGTCCGTTTTCTTTAGTCAATTCGATGTGTTAATCGAATTCTGAAATATTGCCACCAATTGCACAAAGATAAACTAGTGCTGGTGATGGTCGTTTCAACATGAAACTTAAAATGTAAAAAATTCAAATTTTTAAAAAATCATTGATAGTAACGCTTTCTAGTGTCAGCGTCTCTTATCTTAAGGTTATGGAAAAAAAAATTATCTTGGTAAATGCATCTTATAAAATTGGATTCGATGCTTTCGATATGCTTCTATGGGAGCGGGACATTTCTCCGAGCCCTCGTTATGTGCGTTATTTCAAAACAGCATTGCTGCAAAAATTAGTCTTCGCACAACGTTGATATTCGTTCCTGTATAGACTCTATGTCTAAGAATATATTTTTGAAAATTTGTTTCTTCGTACTTCTTGAAATGAATTTCTTTAGGGATGCCAAGAGTTATACTCGTATCTCTGTTTTATTCTCTGGTCCCACACATGCGGGTATTGGAGACATCTAGCAGCTTTGTTTCGCCTCCTCGTTTGTCAAGTGAGAAATGTTATTTTGATGCAACTTAAGGGCATAACAAATTGCGAACTTCTTGCTATAGCTCAAGGATTTTATAAGAATTATGCCACTAATTTTTTTCAAAAATGCCTGCCGTTAAGATTATTTTTTAGTTATCGAAGAGCTTGATGCTAGAAGATTTCATGTCTCTTATGAATATTATCATGCGCTCTTGAATAGCCTTCTCTTCATGTACTAAAGCTGGTTATTTTGTTTGCGGCTGGCGCACTAAATTATCTGCTAATGAACCAATAGCTAATATAAGTGTGTTAGTGGAAACGTCTTCCTGCGATCTGGTTAAGTATCAATTTTGCTAGGTGTGGTAGCTTTGTGGTTATATTTCTGCTCCTGTTTTTGCTTTGAGACGCATTTTGTTGTTTTTACTACCCTTACCTGATACTTGAATTTGACCTCACTCTCACCATCTGTGTGAATTATCGGTAAGCTAATCCCATCCTTATCTTCTCTATCACGTCGCAGTGAACCATCATCTCCGTATTAGTGCTACTGCTTCGACTTGGAAACCTTGACACTCGAGATTTCAGCTCTTTTTATTAAAAACTGAGTTTCACCTGTCGTTACAGAACTTTGGGGCCAATTTTGTATCCCTTAGTGGTCACTGCTCGAAAGCCAGTGAAATGAGCATCCTTTCTCAGCTCTCACTCCTTGTATTCTCAAATATTTTTATTGGCATGGATCCTTTCTTCAAGTTTGATTAGCACGCCCTATTTTGGTTACTCTCCTGATTCTCATGCCAATATTCTCTTGGCAATTGATTTCGCTAGCTAAGAGTTAGCGTTGTTAGTACATTCCCCTAAATTTCTGCTTGAAACTTAACCTCAAGATTCGTTACTATTGATACTGACGATATAAGCCTTATTGGGTCAAATCTGAATTCCTTGAGCCTTCTCTTATTATCTAAACTTTTCACTCAAACTAGGCTACTCTGTTGCCCTTCAGAATTTATATCGTTTCGCTGGCGTCAATGAAATAACAATTGCAACACTGCTGCGCCCTGACGTCGTTGCGCGCTGAAGGTAGCCAGGCACTTCAGGTACAAACTTAGTGCTGAACACACATTAAGACTAGTGTTCCGTTTAATGCTGGACTGTTTTGTGTTCACCTCATCAAGACGCTTCGTGTTCTTGTAACTATGTTTTTTCCCTCGTGTCTCTCAGCGCTGAGCAGCTTGGGTCTTGATCCGTTAAGGATGAGCTGCCTAGCATTCGGTGGATTTATTTCCATGCCTATTGACCCGTTTCAAGGAGAATGCATACGATAAAGCACTTTATATCTCTCTCTCATAACCAGTTTATCTTTTTCGCCGGAGCATGGATGTTTTTCGCCGCCTAAGCGATTTAATTACTGGGGCCGCGAAAACATGCATGCAGGCGGCCAAAAAGTTAGACTGGGTAGTACCTTGAGAAAATTTAAATCTAACGTGAAATTTTCACATTTTGTGTTGTTAAACCAGGCCGAAAAAAAATCTACTGTCCTCGCCCGCTGGAATTGTGTTTTTCGTTTCTTCTGGAAATTCCTGCAGCGCGGAGACTTCAGAGGTAATGCAGTACCAATGCTTCCTACATCACCAGGTTTGCTCACAGAAATCAAGACGAAACAGTTTCAATCGGAGATTTTGCTCTCTCTGTGATGAATCAACAAGGCGAAATTAGATTAGCTCCAATCTATCGTGGACTTCTCATGATTTCTCATCAAACGAGATTTACCTAGCTGTTAAATCCTAAGCAATACGTAGCGATACTTTTTCGGTCAAATAAATACGAAAATACGTTGTTTTTTATTACTTTTTCTCATTCAACGAAGAGTAGAAGTATAGTCGAGCTGGTTTCGACCAAGCATTGGCGCGCTCTAAAAGACCACGCGTTTTAAACTTGTAAACTATTGTACTCCCGCATTTTCTTACAATATCAGTGAGTGAAAGTTCTCATTTCATTACTGGAGCGTTTGAGCTGTATATAAAAGGGCTTTTGTAATCATTTTCCTTCAAAAGCTGATGCTGTTTGTAGAACACGAGGTCATCTAAAACCGTCAGTCGCAATAAAATTCAAGCTCAGTTTAAAATAAACCAACGGAAAAACGCTCAAAATTAAACAATTGATATGTTGTCACGTCTAAGAGTAAGCCTGGAGATGGATCCGTTGACAGTACAGTATTGATGCCTTGCCTTACAGTATAAGCCTAGAGATAAAGGAGGCATCAGCAGTACCCGATGTATTTCGATAAAAAGAGGGCATTTCAGCCTTTTCTAATTTCTTCCCTCTTGAATTTGAAGTATTGAAAATTCCATTGTCCAGGGTGATTCAAATTGTTCTCTGTTTTCAAATTGTTGAAGTTATTTTCTAGAACTCGTAGGTTCGAAGTTTTCAAGATATTAGTGTTAGCTTCGTTTTCTAAACATAGACTCTTTAGAAATTTTGCCGCTGAATTCTGACGACAAGCTATAGCCGATATCCCTTTTTGTGTCCTACGCATTGACATTTCGGGTTATTAAAATAGAAAAAATATCCTCTCGTTTTAAAATTTCTCATTGTCTTCCAGTATAGTTTTGGGAGAACTCAAATTTTACGAGCAATTTGTTGAAAAAAATTCCGTGCTTCTTATTCATTTTTTGAAAGTATGTAGGGAAAGTTCCACGTGCAGAACAGGACATGATTGGCTTCAGCAGCTCGCTCTGACTGTAAGGACGATTATTTTCTGATCAATGCGACTGCAATCGCTGACTTCGCCTCTGTGTTTACGTACGTACCAGCTAGAAGTGTAGGCAGCGAGTGTAGTGTCCTTATGGTTATGCTTTACCGGAAGTATCTCACGTAATTCAGCTGAACATGCGTTTAAGGAATGTTTGGTTTCCAAAATGTTCCCTTCGCTATCAGCCGTTATTTCCTGCAAAAAAATCCTGTTTATGAGAAATCATACTTTCCGTCATTTGATTCATCTTCATGTTCAGCTAAAGTAGCATCCCTCATAACGTACGGCGTATAGCCTCACTCACAGCGTGTGTTTCTTGGGGATTCTTGTTCAGATGCCTCCCATGTGAACATTTGTGGTTGACGCTGCAATTGAGTTTAATGAGGCTTCGGCTCTTTTTCCGAACGACAAACGTCACCAAGCAAAGGTTTGACGTACAGAACTGAAACGGAATGCAGAACTGCAGAACAGAACTGTTTTATACACGGATATTAAGTCAGTAACTCTTTCCGTCAGTGACAGATTTTCTATATTGTGTGGCGTACTTGCCTAACCTAGCGACGGACCTTCCTTGTCGAGTGACGGACCTTCCTTGCCTAGTGACAGGCTTTCCTTGCCGAGTGACAGGCCTGCCTTGCCGAGTGACGAACTTTCCTTGCCGAGTGACAGACCTCCCTTGCCGAATAACAGACCTTTCTCGGCGAGTGACAGACTTTCCATGCCGAGTAACAGACTATCTTAGCCGGGTAGCCGACTTTCTCCGGCCTTTCCTAGCTGCGAGCCTCGCACGTCTCAATTACTCACCAGTGACAGAGCCTGGCTGCTCTGGAAGGCTCGACCGCTTCAGGCCAGGGACCGGTCCGACGCTGGCCCAGCGCTGCGACCGGCCAAACACACGGTCCGCTTTGCCGGGCAAACAGACGGCGCGAGCGCAAACACATCACCGGTCAGTAGCACCGGCAAGTAATGGACGTCTATTGTAACGAATGAACTTGTGTTTGGGATGGTTCGCATGCACCGCTGCCCCTGCTACGCCGCAGTAACTCTTCTTCGTGATCGGCCGCGGCTACCTCTGCTCTGTAATACGTGTCCCAAGATGAAGTGCGCCGAACAGGGCACTTTTTCACAGTACGTTTGTTTCTTTCTTGATTGTGTTTTTTTTTATTTTAGCTGCTGGTTTTTAAGACTTCCATTTGTCCAGTATTTGTTTTTGTTCTCTTACTGAACTAAAAGTTATCATTTTATGTATGCATTCGACGATTTTAACAAAAACCTTGTGAGTGAATGGGAGAGAACACTCACTGGTGAGTGAAAAATGTCTTCCATTTATATGTTTTGTTAGTAAATACAAAACTTTAATTCTTTCGCCATTGAATCGGCACACACTTTTTCGCATTCAAATGTAAATTCGTGAACATGGTCGTGGCTCGCAATTATTTGGGTTCTTTTTTTCCGCTTTCATTATTCAAAAACATCTTTTATATGTTATTAAGACGCTCCTATTTTTTACGGTTGAGGTTTGCTTTGCATAGTAATCCTCCCTTCCTTTTCATTATAAAATTCTCACATTATACTTGATGGCTTCAATAGTTCAGATAGATAGCAATAAACAATTTAGAATTGGAAAATGTCCCCTGATCCAGTCAAAAATGCTCTCTGCCGCCCACCTGCGTTGCGCATCGTCAACGGTACGATGCTCGAATCAATACTGCAACTTTTCTATTTCCAACGAAACTTTAGCGCAAGTTCGTCGCGTAAACTTGACTATTAAAATGAAGCTGCTGCTGCTGCTGACAGCCTTTTCGTTGGAACATCGTTTACTTGGAGCTTCTCCTTTAATAACTTAATTTTACATTACGTGTTTTTAGATCTCTTGGTTGCCTGCTGGAACACTTCGATATTACTTATAGATAAATTTTCATTTAGGAAATCATGTTTGTTTTAACAGCGAACTTGTGCGTTTAAGAAGCGATGAGTGAACGATTTTATTGTGACTGTGTCGCCTGTTATACTCTGAAGATTCTCCAGGAGATAACATTCCCGTCAAGCACAGAAACTTTTACCATTCAGGGCGCCTCGAATTGAGTGGCTCCTCTGATTCTTTCTCCTCCAAATTTTGTGAGAAATTTCGATTCAACGCACAAAACTCGAGAGCTTAACTTGGAGCGGTTAAAGATAATGTCTTGTGTAGAGTCTTGCGTCAGAACTTAATGCTCGAGTTCTCTCGAGTAGAATTTGTAGGGAAAGAAAAAACAATTAAATACAACTTGAAATATTTTGGAAAAAATGCCGTCTACTGAGATTTTGGCTTCCTAGTGTTTTATCAATTGTTTTAGTGTTACCGATGCGATAATCAAATTACACAGGACTGACTGATTAGTCCATATTTTTTAAGTATTAAATAATAAATAAATGAATAAATGAACTAATGAAGTTAGAACTGTTCAAGTGACACAACCGTTCAGTATTATTAGTGACTTATTCAAGTAGGTACTAAAGAATCAAGAATTTGGAAAAAGTGAATTTCAAACATCTAAGTAGTTTTGAAAAACCTGTAATTAGTTAAACCTGACTTGCACTTTCACGCATGGCCGGTCAAAATAAAGTTCGACGAACATGTGACTAAATCGGAACGCGTTAACAGACCCCAACAGATTAGGATGTCTCGCTCACTGAATGAGGAGTTCTCTTCTCTAATGATCGGACGAAATGCGGGGAAACTTGAATCAAATTTCCGTCCAAATATATTCAAGCTCAGAGTGAGTCCACTGCATAACATACACAGCGCTTCAGTAAACTGAGGTGCATCTGAGCCATTCAGTGTTTAATGCCTTCCTCCTGGCGAAATTCGAAAATCCTAAGAATTAAACTTGAAGAGGGAACTAGTTACCTTTCAATCATTTCGTAGAACTTCTTCGCCTTAATTTATGTAGAGCCAGAGAGAGCGAGTCATTCAAACCTATAGCGCACTTCGCCATAATTTCAGAATTATTGGTGTTGATGCTGTTTTTGATTGCGTGTAAAGCACTTGATTTCAACGAAGATGATTGCCTTCAGGCGTCTTCGTTTCCCCTTGAGTTAACTCACTGGAGGACGGGCGCCAGGAAGCGCTTTTAATCAAGCTTTAAATTGCATTCAGGCTATCGGAGATTGGACAGATTTTCGAAGAATATCACCCACTGTTAGTGCGCCGTACAACGTTTTTGATTGAAATTCTGGAACGCATGTTGTGTGATCATTGATGCGTAGTTGCACTATGTTGAAGCAAGGACGGTGTTCGATGTTATGACCTGTATTGCTGCACTTATATGGAGGGCAATTATTGCACATGTAATAGCTCAAGGTCTTATGAAATCAACGCTCACGTATATTCCGCACTGTAATGATGCTTCACTTGAGTGAAAGTAACACTCTGCAGTCAGGCCACTCGCGTATGAATCAGTATCTCAATTAAGTATACGTATCGTGTACTGCTGATCAGCTTCCTAACCTCTCGTACCGTGAATTTTCCTATTATTCCTCTGAGCACAATGGTCGAGGCCTACAAAGCTGCAACTTGAGTCGTCAGCCTATCATGAAATATGTCGAGGGAGAGAACAATGAAGATTCCTTGTCATCCAACGCTTGCAATGTCACTGCAGCAATTGAGGGGCTGGCTTGTATATTAGTTGATACTCAGGTGTATTGCACGGTCATTTCAGACTAATTACCAATACTTTTTTGTTTCTGTCTGGAATTGTAATTGAACCCTCCACTGCTTATTTCTTTGCTTGTTAGTTTCGAGAGCTTACGGACATCATTGAACTAAAGTTTTCAGTTAGCCTGTGTTCAAGAAACACGTTATTACACTTTGGTTTGGTAGAACGACCGACGGGAAAACCGACATTTAGTTGGCAAAATGAATGATCAAACTCTTTCTAAGAAGATTATGATGAACCAATACTTTGAGTTAGTGGGAGCGTAGGAATAAATGAGGAAATTCTGTTCTTGAGATGTGTTCTTTTACGGAAGTGTTTCATCACAAAATTGGTATCATTTTATTCAGTGTAACTGGTTCGATGTTGTGAATAACATATTTATAATCTTCAGTGCGTGTAGTTTCTCAGAAGACTCGACGAAAGACGAGTATTTATCCCCTCCGTCTCAAAATGAGCGGAGTGCTTTTAGATCGCACTAGAATGTTACAGATGAAGTCCATTTCAGCAGCCACGGAGCGTTGAGATTCTTTTTCTAGCGTACAACATACTTGCGCTCATTTATGTGTGCGCTCAGTAGAACGATGGCTGGCTTAAAATAACGCCTTTCTTTCCCCTTCCACGTTCTCGTAAATTAACTTCCGTGCACATTCAGCTTTTCATCCTTTTTCGTAATGTCGCCTAGCAATTTATTTTATTCTATGCTTCGTTTGGTTTATTTACATTTAGTTATGTCTTCTGTTTGTGTAACCTGTGTCTTACAATGGCCTAAACCATTTCTCTGAGCTACCGGCTTGTTAGAGGAAGTAGTGTGAGGACTTCTGTTTCCAGGAGGTTTTTATGAAAGCATGACGAGCACTATTACGGCTCTCGGAGTTTTATTCAGCCAGTCGTTGGCCGGGCGATTAACATTAAAACTCACACCTGCGTTGATTTTTCATAACTTTCGGAGCTATTAAACGATCTCAAATACAGACTTCAGTATTTACTCCTCTGATAGCATCAATTCGAAGCGCGGCACGGCAGCATCTTCTGGACACACACAAGCCACCTACAGCCCAGTTTAACTTTTTCGCCGCCTGCGTGCATGTTTTTCACCGCCTAAGCGATTTAAGCGATTAAATCACTTCGGCAGCGAAAAGCATGCATGCAGGTGGTGAAAAACTTAGACTGGGAGTATGCACCTTACATAAACGTGTATCTGGAATCTCTGTTCTGCACCGCTACGCTTATATCCTTCTGTAGTACGCTTACAAATTCTCGGGATGGATGTAATTATTTTGCATTTATATTGAAGATGCAATGCTGGAAAGATCCGTTGTAATGCCAGTGTGAAATAATACCAAAATCTCTGTTTTCGCGTTATTTTTTAGTTTTTAGACTTAAATACTGAGTAAATACATTCGAGATATACGCGATTACTCGGAAGGTTTTGTCTCTTCCGTTTACCAGGAGGCCGCTTCAAGGGATAATAAATGGAAAATAAAGAGAGAGAAAAGATTCACTTCTAATAAAAAAACCTGATGCAGAAAATCTACAGCAATATTTAATTTTAAAAATATCTTTTCACAAAGGCCCTTCATAGGTAGGTTTTAAAATAAAAAGGCCATGCCAATTTTATGCGAAAGAGTAACTGCGAAACTTCAAAATGTAATACTTTGGTCAGTAAACTCTAAGTTTAGAAGGGTATATGACGAAAGAGAATGATGAGACGTTGATAAGAACACCTTGAATGGCACAATATCCGTACCATTGACACATGAGCCTGCAGGACACAGTCTTCATTTACTTTGACGCCTGAATCATATTTTCAGATCCTGCTAAAACACTCATTAGGTTGGTTGAATGATTGTCCTTGTAAAACAAAGTGATCGACGGTTTAGTAATGTGGGGTCTCCTCGATTAGAAACAACTGTTTTATCAATGGGAATGTGCGCTCCCGGGGGGAAGATTCGAGGTCCTGAGCTGAGAGTTATTTAGGTCTTCTTTTCGTTCAAATACTTTTTTTCGCTAAGGACCATCTTATTTCGGTTTACTCCTGTCCCGTTTTACAACACCTCTGACTTTCTTCCTCAATTTTATCTTGTTTCCTATTCTCCCTTCCTAACTTACTGTTTCTATGCGCAAGGGATCCTGTGCTTAATTACACCTCGTGTATAGATTCCGCTTTCCCTCAACTCCATACTTACTGGTGCTTTCTTCCTTCCTCTCTTTGAACGTGTAGTGGTAAGGAAGGCTAAAAATAACTTATAACAAATATAAATATATAATTTTTTTTTTTTTGGAATATCATGAATGAAAATTTAGGACAGTAGTGGGAGAAAGATACACCAAAAATTATTTTGGGTGAAAGAGAGGACAATTAGTTGTCTATGCGACCTAAATAAAATCAGCTTGATAGGTAAGTTTCTTACCATAGTGTATCCACTCGTGTATATGGGGATTTCCTAGCAGCACATTCTGGGAACTTGGAGTCTCTTCTCTAGTGGAGGGAAGAATATCTGACAGTGCCTGTAGTCATCACCGTATCTCTCCTAAGGTAACTCTGACCACCCGTATCGAAATTGGAAAAATTTTTGTAGGAGTTGTCGTGGGTTCAGTTTTACAGAAATTACTTTTTTTCCTCTCCCGGTGAAGGCTGACTTGCTATACAAATTACCTCTTTTACGAAAATCTCTCATACTTTCTGAGGTCGGTTCTTGTGCAGTAAAGATACTTAGTATTGAAATCAACTTTTTGAACGAATACCAGAGGTGGTGGAGGTCATTTAAAATTATGAATCAATGAATAAAGTGCTCCTGATTCCGATTCTTCAGTTTTTTCAACAAATGTATAAGTAATCAAATGCAGGACTGGAAGGACCTATGAATTGTATACAACTTACCGCGCCTATTTCATGCAGGCGCTCTGTGTAATATTTGCCCGTAGTGATGGAATTGCATTCTCTCACTGCAAAGTATTGCTAAACCTCCAGCTTGCTGTTGCTTTGAAGTTGTAATTGTTGATTAACTTTTATCTTATTATCTATTAATCAATCTAAAATGTTTAATGTTACTTGTTATATTTATGCTCATTTTATTCACCTGAGTTATGGATGTGTTTAAATGTTTTTGAATCTATTTTATTATATTTTTCAATGATGTCTTACTGCGTTCAATATCTTCCTTCACTCAAAGATTTGTGATAAATTCAATTTTAGTCGAGATGTATACGGAATCCAATTTATCGATAGCAGAAGCATCCTTTCTGTCATTCCGTTTCTACCACCATCCAATTATTTAATAGTAATTCGGAAGCCTGAACTTCAATTGTTGTTGGTGTTTCATGTTGATTTATAGAATAATTTTACAATAATACTATGCAGGAAAACTTGCTTGTTCATCACTTCTCGGGGCGATACAATTATTATTTCTATGGGAATAAACGCCCCCAGAGGGAAAAGGGGAGGTCTCGAGCTAAGAGTTTAGAAGGTCGTCTTTTTGTTGAAATGAAATTCTTTTCGTTTTTTGAAGCCCTTCGTATTTTGGTTCACTGCTGTTCTGTTTTCCAGCACCTCTGACTTTCTTCTTCAGCTTTTATTTTCTAACCTTCCTTCTCAGTTTGCTGTTTCAGTGCGCACGGGATCCTGTTCAGGAACACGCCTTGTGCATAGATACCACGTTCCCTCAACTCCACACTAAATGGTGCCTTCATCAATGAAAGCACCATCATTCCTTGTTTGAACCTCTTTGTTGTGGTAAGGGAAGCTAAAACTAACTGATGATCAATAAATTACTTGCTCATCAATGCTTTGTTCAGATACTTAAAGTATTTAGACTTGAGAATTCAAAGCTGTAATCAAGGTTGCTTTGATTCACAGAGTATTTTTGATAATGGCTGCGTTTCCCATGAATAACTTGTCTTATTTCGCTTCAACCGATCTTCGCTCTCAATCCTGTGTAAACACGTGCTAATGCTGAAGCTATTGAAATAATTTAGAGGTTGTTCAAGGACTTGGCTGGTTTCTTCATCAGATGGACTGCGAAAAAACTAATCGTACTAATCGACCCCAAAGCATTTTGTTCCCTCCAGTATTCAATCGCTTCAGCAATACAGGGAAATGACGAAATTAGGAATTAGAACCTCCATATTTTTATCTTGTTATGCAAATCGTCGTATGAAATTTAGTCGTAATCTAGAGTTACCACATTTTTGTTTGAGACAACTCCTTTCCCGAGCGCCGATGTGCTGCACTCGATGCTGGTGTTGCGTCGTATTGATTAATTTCTCTAATCGTCTCGTAATTCGTGCTCCAGCAATTGATCATTTCGCCTACTCACTTTTCTTTCATCCATTTCATACTGACGACACTCGTGTCTGAGTGCGAGGAGATGCCAATGTTGTTACTGGATGAACGGTTGATTCATCGAAGCAGGTTCGATCCCTATAACCATCTTAACAAGCGCATTGACCGCTACCATTTTGAAGTTAATCGGTGCAAATATTTTCTCTAATTTTACTGCTACAGCTTGAGAGCGAGAAAACGTCGTGCTCGCCAAAAAATACCATGAAGACTTGCTATTTTGAGTGCATGAAAATGTCTGTCATCGAGACGCATATCATTGCTGCACCTTCCTCCCTTTCATCACAACGATTTTCTCTTTTGTCTAAGACATTTGCATCTAATTCAAACTTTCACCCATTTTTCCCATAGTTGAGTTCGTTGATTTCACTGCTTATTTCAGAACATTTTCGTACCTGTTTCTAATTAGAATATCATCACTGTTCGGAGTATTTCATCTCTCAGCCAGGGATCGACAGCAAGCCTAGGCTCCTGTGGTGAGGTATGACTGGCGGGTGGCTGCATGATCATGCACTTCTGGCGCGCTACTGTTCACCTGCCAGCGAACAAAGCGTTTGAAGTCTTCACCTGCTCCTTCATTTTACGTAGCTGGAGGGAGACCTGGTCACCTCACTTACGTTGCCTCGTTCACTTCTGACGCGCTTCTGTGCTGTCTGAACTGCATGGAAGAATATTGATGACCGTTCCTTGTTAAAAGCAAGTCTAAATTCCATCGTGAGTTTTATTTCGTTTATTGTTTTCTCTTGTTTTTAACAATTGTTTATAGAGATGGTAGTGTTTTCTTGTCCCTTCGAGTTATTTAAAACATCAAATGTGATATCAGGTATGGTCGCACGTAGACGAAGTGCTCTAATTCCGACGCTAATTAAGTTTTTGATTCTGAACCATTGAACGTTGCGCCTTGAGCATTGATATCGAGATGAGTTCGTTCTGCGCTTTTATTCGTCTGTGTGGTTGACTGTTCATTAAATAAAAACGGAGATCTATTTCCTATTCTTGAAAACAAGAACAGGAAAGATGGCATTGCGGGGGAAATGCAGGGCTATAACGCGATGTTCAGCGTATTTGCAGAAACTTCAAATACACGCGTACAGAGCTGGGCGTAGCACCTGCTCAGGTGCATCGTTTGTAGAAGTGCGCCTCCCATTTGCCTGAATATCTGTGATGCTTTAGTTCCATCCCTCTGCAGCGATGAGGGTGGCCGTTGTACTGACATCGTACGGACGAGTTTCTTGAGTTCTATTCACGTTCTGTATTTTGTGACTCACACATGATCTCAACTTGACGTTGTTCAGTTATCGTTGCTCTATTTTCTGCTTGAAAGTCTGATGAGGTATTGACCAGAGACAGCTTATTGCCGCCTTTGTTTAGTTGAACTTATTCTTAATCTTATCCGAACATTTTCTTTTTTGTTGTTATGAAATACACTTGATTACATCAGAATCTGTCAAGCTTAGCATATCTACAATTTTTAGTACTATTTCAGCAAACGAGTTTCCAATAACTTCATAACGTAATTTAAACATGAAGTACAGAAACCTTATCTCTTCCGTCGGGTTATTATTTCTTGTATAAATGCTCAAATTATTTGATTCAATCCTCGTAACTTGAGTATTTTATTCGGATACATGATTTGTAAACCTGACTGTAGCGAAATTAAGCTCAAAATTTTGAAACTTGATGTATGCGAGTGAATGTTTATTGTTATTTTCGTGGTTGTCTGTCAAGTTTTTCAAAAATGTTTAACACAAAAAGTTGTTATTCGGTTAACGCCCCATACATTCGGTTTACGCGAATATTTTTTGAAATAATGTATCATTTTATGTAATACTGACAGTAATATGTCGAGTAATAGTAACAATTATTATAATCCTCGTATAGTTTTTGAAATAATGAGTCTCTCAGCTGCAGGGAATGAGCACTTCCCTCAATTGCCATAGGAAATTATGGCCTCCAGATCTATTCACGTCATCGTTTATCTGCATTCCCCCCAAAAATGTTTCCGTGTGCCATTCCAATAAATATTTTCTTGAAATTATGCTCATCTCAAGTCATCCGTATTGAAATTTTTTCGAAAACTCTGTAAAACTGAGGCATTTATCGTCACGATATCTACGAGGACAACAGTAGGCCTCTGACATGATGGTGTATTTGTATTTTGGAGACGCTCTTCTATGATACCTGCAGTGCTTATATATACAGAGCTTATAGTTTACCCTGAAATGTAAACTATCTCCTCTGAATTGCATTACTGGTGCGAAGTCTTCAACATAAGCTTAAGTATATCTCGTCTGTCGTTTTTCTTCGTCTTTGTACTTGAAGAGGTTGGAAATATGCCTGGGTAATTCTAATGAGTTTTGCGACGGTATTATTTCCTGAGTACTCAGCACATCGATTGCACATCGCTTCCTCATAGTGATTCTTCTCTGAGACTGCGATTTATAAAATCCTGAAATTGAATCGCCCGTTGTAAAACTAGATGTTACAGTTTTCTCATGAGCTTCTAGGGTTACACGCTTTAATTTGGCACAATATCTCAAGACTGTTGGCCGAAATTAGGTGAAAACTGTACTTAATGGAGCGTTTAGCCCCACAATTGCAGCGGGAACACATCTCCTGAGGTGCCACTAATCTCCTTCAGAGTATTGTTGAGACACGCATCACTGACTCGGTCTGTGAGTGGCTTTGTGCCTCTTCCCGAGACTTCATCATTCCTTCGCCCGACATCGCAGGCTCGGGACTTGGTCCGGACACCGCCGCTCCTTTCTCAATTGGACCCTGGGTTACGGGACCGTGGTTCTGACGTTAGCAGCGGGCTGTGTCATCCCTTCTTTCTTTCTTACTTATCCTTCATCCCCTAATGTTTGATGAACCTGTTTGTGTTGTAAGTTACACAGTAGGTCGCACCGGGGAGATTGATGTTTTGGGGAACACTTCGCTTAGAATCTCGCTAAACCCGACAAATATTTCTGTAAGTTTAGTCAATCATTATTAAGCTTATTTGGAATAGTACATAGAGAGACATTACGCTCATCCCTCTGGCTCGATAATTAACGTGAAATATTGCCCACCAGCCCCTTCTGGTCTGGATTCTGTGTTGAGGTTATAAATTGTCTATAATTTAACTGAAAAATGAATAGCAAAAGCACATACATTACATTAAATTTCATATTCATCTGATGCAGCTAAACCTGCGTAAGTTTCTTGCCATTATTCATTTTCAACTCAGCAAAAAAACAATTTTAATTTGAATGAAATCTATGATTCTGAAATTTTAAAGGCAGTAATTGTTTGATATCTGTTCATTATGAATATGAGTTTCTTGATCCTTGCCAAGGCATTCTAAACTGTCTAGCTTTTACGTATGTGTTAATGATACATTCCGTTTTGTGACTTACATGACAAAGAAACGGTGCTCCGCTGTGCCCGTGTTGGCTGATATCACTTCATTATAAACCCCTCAGGGGGATACAACTATTGTATCTATGGGAATTAGCGCTCCCAGGGGAACTATGTGAGGGCCCGAGCTAAAGTTAGCCAGGCTTCCTTTTTGTTGTAATAAAATAGGTTTTTGTTTTGTTACGGACCATCTTTTTTCGGTTCACTGCTGTCCTGTTTTTCAGCACCTACTACTTTCTTCTTCAACTTTTTTCTTGTTTCATGAACTTCTTTCCAAGTTTACTGTTTCTGTGCACCTCGTGCATAGATTCCGCGTTCCCTCAACTCCATACTAAATGGTGCCTTCTTCTTTCCTCTCTTGGAACATCTTTGTCGTGGTTAAGGGAGGCTAAAACTTTCTTATTTAATAATAATAATAATACTTCATTATAAATGCTGTCAGCACGCCGGCATTCTGCAAACTCCTCACTACATCACATCGAATTCACCTCATTCCATAAGGTGCTTGTCGGTAGGGCGGGTAAATTTCATGGTCTTGTTCACATCCTCGCATTTGCTTGAAAATTCTTGTCGTAATGAGATGAGGTACCTCGGATTCAATTACAAACCGTCGCTCACACACGAATCGCGGGGATCTCCAGATTTGCCTTTTAATTGAATACAAAATGCTCGGAGTGCACGTGATTTTCTCTCCCTAATTCGTGGCGGTTCCCTTGCCTCATATGCCTTTCCTGGCGCTTCTGATGAAAGCGCGAGGGCGACTGGTTTGAAGCTATTAACCTCCGCGTCACTCCTGCTTCAAAGGCAAGCGCAACGCTCATCTGGTGATTATTTTCTGTCCGCGGCTCTTTAGGGTTACTGTAATTGGTAGGCGTAACTTGTGCTCTGGCATTTCCTGTTCCGTAAGTATTCATTAATGAATTGTTTTTCCATTTTTAAGTGAGAAATGCTGTTTAAGACGAGGCGCATTCGATATTGAGCATTAATATAAACTAACTACGGTCAACAGTACTGACGAAATAATTCCGAGGTTAAAGGCCTGCTATTATCTGCTACTTACCAGATGTTCAATTCACCTTTAGGATTGACATTAAATTTTGGTTAGTCAGGTCTGCCCATCCTATGCTGTGGGGACTCGCGTCCCCGGGAGAAACTCTGTTAGATTACATCAGATGTAGATAGGCATTAAGGTTCTATTTTTCGTGCTCATTTTTATTCATTCAATTTCCTTACTTTCTTCCATATATTTCCTTTTTCTTTCGTCCACCTTGCTTCAAATATTACCGTTTCTATACGCAGAGTATCCTATGTACGTGGGAACACACCTTGTGCATAGGTTTTCCGATTTATTCCATCCATACTACATAGATGGTGACTCTTTTTTGCTCTCATGAGATTGCCTTTTATTAGGCACATGATTGTAAAACTAACATGTATAATAATAAGATAGCCTGGGCAGTGCGACTCTTGTATTGGAAAGCAGACTCAAGATCATTGAGCACAGCTCTTCTCACCATTACCTTAGCTGATACAAAATGGCTAAGCGATAGTGTGTCGTATTCGATCGCATTGTAATGTACCATCATGTAACATGTAGTATTGTATGTTTGTGTTTTACGCCGCACCGCTTAGCCCTGTGTTGTTATGGTTAGCATTGTGTAGGGCAGCAGTGCATGATTGAAACGCGCTTTTGTTGTGACGCTGTATGATCACGACATACGTGTCGAGTTGATCTCTGTCAGTACAATGTAAGCAGAGCGTGTGCTGTTCATGACGCGTCCTGCTGTTTTCAGTTGTGTTTGTGCTGACCTTAATAGTCTTACAGATACCTATCATTCTTACTACGTGTTGGGCCATGCTGCACGTTGAACCATGTTTCTTGTTGGCCCATTTTGTCTGTGGGATCTGCTTAAATCGATGCCGGAGAATTGATGTTGGTTCAAACATTTGCAGTGTGATTCTCATTATTTTATTGACTTAATTCAGTGTATCATTTTGTACCGAAGGCAACCTGCGTTAACGCAAATGTGACTGTCCTGTTCCCTTGATTCGCGAAAATGTGTGTCTTCCATCTTTGTAGTTCAGTGAAGAAACAAATGGCCGATTTCTGTCCCGCTGGCTTCTGATTAACTTTTATTAGCTCTAGAGTTATTTAGATCAGCAGTTCTCTTAACTTTCTTGCGGCTCGTCCCACTTGAATCAACTTCCGATTACTTGCGGCCCCTCGGGGCGAGCTTTTGAACTACGCCTGAAAATCACTGCTCATTACAGATACTGAACGCTAGAACCGCTAATCCATCCTTTACAGGAAAGTTACCTTTAATTTCTGCGAGTCTTGATCGATGCCAACGTGCCGAAATTTAGGTTAAAGTGTGCAGGGTAGCTTACTCAAGCAAAATATTATCCATTCCTATTTTGAAGGACTTAAAGTGATGCACTTGTGTTTTTAGATTTTTTGCCAACCAAGATCGTAATTAAAATGAATCTAACTGCAATTATTCCTCGCATATGTTACGAACTCATTTGCGAACGACTGCCAGGTTCAGTGCGTGATTGACGTCAGCTGCTGTACTGCAAAAATTTTCTAGGTATTTTTATTAGTTTATAATTAACGAGTTTGACATGTACGCGCATCTGCTTGGTGCCTTGAGTTTGTTTTCAAAAATGAAACTAATGCATTACCGAGGATCAGCGCTACAGTAAAACGAACTGAACATTTTGAGGGCATTAGGCACTAAAATGAATATACTTTTTCTAGTACACTCGCAAATTTTGACCATATGGTGAGACAGTAAACTGTTTCAAAATATGTGAACACATTTTCTGGAGTTCGTTTCCTATGTACCAAGCATATGTGTCCTGTGAGTACCGTAAAGAAGCTGTCATTTTTTACAGTCTAACCCCTCATGGGGATACAACCATTGTATCTATGGGAATTAGCACTCCCAGGGGGAAAATGTGTGAGGGCCCGAGCTGAGAGTTAGATAGGCCTTCTTTTTGTTCAAATGAAATGTTTTTTTGCTATGTTAAGAACCACCTTTTTCGGTTCACTGCTGTCCTGTTTTTCAGCACCTACTACTTTCTTCTTCAACTTTTATCTTGTTTCATGAACTTCTTTCCCAACTGTTTCCATGTTCCTTCTGCATAGATTCCGCATTCCCTAATATCCAAACTAAATGGTTCCTTCCTCTCTTCGGTACGCTCGTTTTTGTGTCGGTTAGGGAGGCTCAAACTAGCCTATAATCTGCATTCTTTTTTTACTGTCTAAAATTTCAATCTTTATTTTATTGAAATTAATTTAATGTAGGTGAATATCTCATATGTTAATCCTTTTATTGAATGAAAATTTCGAGTTGAAAGTCAAACTAATATTGCACTCTTCGCTTAGTATTTTTTTCTTCGATTGTGGTTCATTCTTTTTGTTTTCCTTGCTTCTTTTTCCTTGCCAAATCATTAACGGGATAACATTTTCTTTTATTTCAAAAACTAAGCGATGAATACACATAAAATTTTCATGGAATGTTTGCATGCCTGACATGCGCTTGGCGTGAAAAAGGAAAACACAGGTAAACGCAAAGAAAACAAAGTGATCCCATATTTGCTTACAACACGGTGTTGCGCGTGTGGCGCACTAATACTCGTATAGCGAGGTGCTCTAATTCGTGTTCATTATAAGTCGTACATCTGGCTTGACGGATTCTGAATAGGGTATTATTACCTGTAAACATGCAAAACGTAACACCAATTTTAAAGCTGAAATTATACGTAGGAATTACCGAACTGAATATCTTCACTGGTGATCCTACAAAAGTGCGTCAGAGGACCAATATAGGTAGAGCATTAACCGCTCCCCACCGTTCTATGCCATCAAATTTTACGTGAACTTGAGAAAAGCCCGTGCTTGACAAGTGGAAATATTTTAGCCGCGTTGGTTTGACAAATGTGTCGGAAAGTATTTGATGTCGTCGTCTGAAAGACATTGCTCAGACAGTAAAACCTGTGCCAAAGCTTCCCTTCAAAAAAGTTACCTGCAAAATCGACTGAAATGGGCAGAGGACGACATTAGGGTCAACTTTTCGAAAGTTTTGTTCACCGACGAACCGCTTGCTACTCTTGATGGTCCTCATGAAAGACGGAAAAAATGGTAAAAAAAAGAAAAGTGCAGAATAAAGGACAGAAGAACGTAAATTGATGGAAGTGCCATCATACTGTGAGGACGTTGGTTGAGGGGTTATGATTTGGGCTGGAGTTATCGGAGGTACCTTAGTATTGGAGGAACCTTCGTTGGCTCTTGGAAAGTGCGAAATTACATGAAAATGACTTCAAATACATAATTAGCTTTCATGCAGGAGCACTTTGAATCGTGGTTGAGGAAACAGACTTTAAAATTCAGGAGAAATATTTTCATATTTGGCAATGCCCCTTCGCATGCGGCTTATAAAAATATACTTGGTCTCCAAAAATATGGGTTTTGTGGGCTTCGAAACATGAAGTGGTCGTCAAATTCTTAAGATTTAAGCCAAATAAAAAAATGTAGAGCATTCTAAAATAAGGCCTTCGCGCGAATAAACATGAATTCAAGAACAAGGGTATGTTGTGGAGACTCTTGCCTCATATATTATAGGGAATTACTTCAAATGAGATACCGAACAACTCAACAAATTTCATGGATCAACGACTCATTCAAGTTATTTTTAAGAAGGAAATTCATTTATGATTCTAAAACCCTATAGATAGATGTTCATTGAATTACAATGTTGCAAAAATATTGATTTTAACAATTTATTCAACGTATATATTCATTGTCCAATACGCGGAAAAACATTGAGGCGTTTATTGTTGGGTTAAATTTGTTTTAGTAGACCTTGCAAGTTATTTTACACTCTCAGATCTCCAGGACATGAGGATTATTTTGATTATTGTTTTAGGGCTTCCCTCCGTATCCGAGACTCTACGACATCACAGTGCAATTAAGTATTCTAGGAACATGTTGTTACGGAGTGGAAGTAAGTGGAGGGAGGTGATTAACACTTTGACTGTGGCTGGTAAAACTGAAGGTTAACAATCAACTCAAATTTAGAGCGAATTACAGTAAGCAATGTTGAAAATAGCAAATATTAGCTGGGCCGTGCCTTCATTTAGTTTTGTTTAAGTAGTTATGAAAATTGAGTTCGTGACTACTGGTCGGTCAGAAGCATTACGAAAATCCCTTCCGTGATCACCGGTGGTTCACGTAGCAGTCAAAGTGTCAATGAATGAATATTGTTAACCATTACTTGTTCCGCAAATGAACTGGGTATTTTTTGCAGCATGTGCTTATCATAAGCATCAACATTCACTGAAAATTTCATACGAATTAATAACGTAGTGTCTGATGCAGTTGAGGAAATGTTACATCGTTAAGAATTTGACATTCAGTGTGTACCGGGCAACGTTACGCCTCATTCAGTCTTTTCCTGCTCACTCTGGCGTCAAGGCAATAAACTGGGAATACCCTCATACCGCAAATTTCATTTATATTTTCAATTATTATGTCTAGTAATGTTCCTCTTTTTGGAAAAAAATTCTTTTGTTGTTGGTATTGATATTTATTTTCATTAGAATCAGAGGCACTACCGCCACTCAGTTGATGGTGTTGATATTTATTTTCATTAGTATCAGAGACACTACCGCCACTCAGTTGATGGGGTTGATATTTATTTTCATTAGTATCAGAGACACTACCGCCACTCAGTTGATAGTGTTGATATCTATTTTCATTATCATGAGACACTTCCGCCACTCAGTTGATGGGGTTGATATCTATTTTCATTAGTAACAGAGACACTACCGCCACTCAGTTCATGGGGTTGATATTTATTTTCATTAGTATCAGAGACACTACCGCCACTCAGTTGATGGTGTTGATACCTATTTTCATTATCATGAGAGACACTAGAGCCCATCAGGGAGATACAATTATTGTATCTATGGGAACTAGCGCTCCCAGGGGGACAATGTCATGGCCCGAGCTGAGACTTAGGTAGGCCTTCTTTTTTGTTTAAATTAAATGTTTTTGCTATGTTAAGGACCACCTATTTTCGATTCACTGCTGTCCTGTTCTTCAGCACCTACTACTTTGTTCTTCAACTGTGGTCTTGTTTCTTGATCTTCTTTTACAACTTACTGTTTCTATGCCGTTCTGCGTAGATACCTCGTTCCCTTAACTCCATACTAAATGGTGCCTTCCTCCTTCCTCTCTTTGGATCGCATTTGTAGCTGGGTAGGGAGGCTAAAACTAACGACTAATCTAATCTAATCAGAGACACTAGAGCCACAACACTGCCGCCGGCCAGTGTGCCCACACCAGCACTGCTCAGGCTTCTGTTAGAGGCTGCTTCCTCCTCTGTTGCTAGGATCCAAATTGACTCGTTATTTTTAAATCATTTTTGTAATAACGTGATGTCCTGAAGTCTTTCCTTTTACATAATTCGATAACTAGCGCGATAAATTTACGTAAAATTCACCAGCCATGCTTTGGAAACAAGTTTCTCATGTGGAGTGATGGAGTGGGAGCTTTAGTGTGAATATCTTATCCAACAGAAAAGATAAATTATCATTAAGTTTCCCCTTCGCGCATCGCGCTAGGAGATAGGAGAGCCATGAAGGGATTTGAGGGATTTTAATGTAAATTTCAGAGCCACCATACTACGCATTTCATCTGATCTACACATGCTTACAGTTTTCAGTTCATCTAGACTTGTTACCAGACTTGCTTTTGTCCTCCAAGTATTTAAACTCGAATTGATAAGAGAAAAATTTTCTAAGAAAATCACAGTCATTACCCTGAAAAATTAGCAAAATTTTCCTAGCACGTTTTTTTCTTCGCATGCAAATGCTTACTTCCTTTTTAGATTGAAAAAAACTATGCTTTAAAAATGTATGCTTCCACGCCAAAATAAATTATCGAAAAATCTTAGAAAAAATATCTATTCAGTTTTTGCTTAATTTTATCTGTAAAAAATGTACGTATGACAAATTTTCTCAAAGTAAATGAAAAAGGTATTAAATGTATTGCAAATAGTGCCATAGACCATGAAGCTTGCACTGAGTGGATATCATTAGCAAATTGTACGTGTCAAACTTGTGGAAAGTCTAAAAACATAGTAGCAGGACTTTGAATTGCCCCAATTTTGTCATTAAGTTCAAATTATTTCCCTACCAGCTGAATCACCCTCTGGAATTTTGTCAATTTCCCTAAACTGGAAGCACTCGCCATCTCAAAACTGGAGTTCCCGTCAGGAGGCAAAGGGTTAAGGTACCCACACGTGTTTAGACATGTGATCAGAAATGCTACCTCATTTCGTTTTTATGATAGATTTAACACAAGGTGTTGGAATCATAGGTACAGCTATTTCGACCAGAGCTGCTAGTTCGGGACTTTCTCCGTCCTACGCGACGCAATTTTGCCTGAAAAATATCGTTCCATAAAGGCATTGTCTGGGGTCTCGGTAGCTATATTTTGTGGTTATTTCCTTCCTGAGAAGATGAATCGACAAATTCAATGTCCAGTAAAAGTGGACTACATTAATTTGCTGCATGGTTCATGCTGTACAGGATGCCCCTCCAAAAAATGTACTTACTCTGCGACAGGCCAGTACTCGTGTATTTTGTTTTGATGTAAGCTTCTACTGACATAGATGCAGGTCTAATGAGGTGAACGTTGCGTTCAGCAAAATAATTCAATATTTATAAGGAAACTCCTCTTAGGGAGATACAAGTATTGTATCTATGGGAATTAGCGCTCCAAGGGAAATTATGCGAGTTCCCGGGCTAAAGGTTTGGCTGGCCTTTTTTTTGTTGAAATAGAATAGTTTTTTATTTTGCTACGAACCATCTTTTCTCGGTTAACTGCTGTCCTGTTTTTCAGCACCTGCTACTTCCTTCTTCAAGTTTTATTTTTTTGATGAACTTTCTTAGCTTACTGTTTTTATGCACCTTGTACGTAAATTCCGCTTTCTCTTAACTCCATACTACATGGTGCCTTCATCCTTCCTCTCTCTGAAAATCTTTGCTTTGGTAAAGAGAAGCTAAATATTTCTTATAATCAATCATTTATAAGAAAATTTGATGCCACCGAAAACCAAAACAGACGATATATGAGCAATCATCAGTCAAGGATAAGTACATTTTTTTGGGGACACCGTGTATAGCAAACTCAAACACAGCATTGCAGCTCAAAAGACTAAGAATTTTTTCTGTACAGAGGTCGCTGAAAGAGGGATATATTTCAGGAAAAGCCATTCTGCACAATAGACTCACGACGTCAGGTCTAAAATTTGTGCCCAGATTTCACGAAATTTATAAATACGTCAAACAATTATCAATTACATTGATCAAATGATCATCTCGTAAGCGATCAACTCGTGGGTTTCAACCGTTTGAGTAGCTCATGGTTAGGGATGTGTAAAAGCAAGCGTTGTTAACTCTCTCATTTTAGTTATTTCATAGAAAATTCTACAGTAAATAATTTATTCTTGTTCTTGCAGGTTTGTAACGTTAAACTTTTCTGGGTAAAATTCGTCAACTTCATGTTCGCTATCTTATTTAGAGAATGTTCTCCCCACAAGCAAGAAGATCCAAGAGGTCGATGAGGTGCTTAAATCGTCTGATTGCCAGGCATTTTCTTCGATTGGCTGTCATAAATTTCGATGTGCTCGGCTGACACTGCAAGCAAACTTCAGACCTCTTTTAATGTGAAGATCTCTGAGACATGGAGCGGAAGGAATTCATTTGTTATTTCCGTGCCTCTGTACCCTGAGAACAAAGTGCGCCAAAGAATTTATTCCTCATACCTGTTGAACAAAACAAAACATTTTATACGTTTCGATTCAGGAGATAATGTTATGGTAATGAAAATAGTGTTTTTTCAACTATCCTTTATTTTCTTACGAGCTTTACTGAATTCGTAGCTACTTACAATGTTTCTGCCACTGAAGGCTTTGGGCGTGAAGCAAAAAATTATCTGTCTTTTAACTAGAAGAATCATGTTTTCTGAAATATGGTGTTTTTAATTTATTGGGAAACTAAATGTAATTTGAGTTTACTCTGTTAAAACTAAGTACGGAGTAGCTAATACTATAAATTGCAGTTCTAATGTAAATGTTTTCAAAGCTTTCTGCTTAATCAAAGTTTTCAGGTTTCTTCTCTTTATTGCCAGCAAATGAAATCAATTTCAATCAACACGCTCTTTACCGTATAGACTGAAAATTGTATAACTTTTCAATAATATTCCATGCAGTGCACATAGATACGAGAAGGAACTTTTGAAGAGATAACCTGTTCATGAAAAGCGTCTTCGCAGCATTGCGTTTTGACGTGTCTACTGAAAGGGGAGAAACGTCAATTTTTCAGTCGAGGTTTCCGTCGTAGTCGTTTATTTATTAATTTGCAGAAATGATGTTTTCCGTCGAAAGGATGGGAATGGAATCGAGCGTCCGTCTTCATCAATGCATCTCTGAGATGGCCTCTTTTTTGAGATCGTTTCGAAACCCTGGAGGTGACTCGAGTTGCGATTTCCTTGGTGCATCCAGCGGTGTGTTCGTTCGTGTCAGCTAGATGTACTCTAATGTGAAATTATTGTTAGAGGATTTTTCAACAGGAAATGTGAAGAAACTTCTTTGCTACACTTCAAATGCTTCTTTGTTTTCCAAAATTGATCAAAGAACACGTACATGCGGGTGTCAGCGTTTGAGGCATGTTAATATGAGCCCAACGTTTTTAACGCGCACGAAATAAAATAAGATTCTCGAGGAAGAAAATATTTGGTCAGCTAAAAATGTTTGAAATTGCCGTCTTTGAAGGCTAGATTAGAAGCGCTAATGTATTGCTAACTTATAATAATAAAAAATCTTAATTTTTGTCAAGCAAAAATTTACAGCGGCCAAAGCATGTAATGATAAAATGTGAAATAAAACTTGTGTGTTCTGCATCACAAGAAAACACAAAATTGTATTCATGTCCTTGTAGCGTGCTTTGGGTCGGTTCTGTATAGAAGAACTCTGACGTCACACTTCATCGTCTAGTTTTGTCAAATACTCTTCGATTGGTTTTTTCACTCGTAATTTCTTATGCCAAGTTCCCTTATCAAAGTTGTCGTCATTTTATTATATTGTTACTACTAAGTACGAAACAAGTAGAAGCATTCATAATTGTACGCGGCATTCAGAAACAATACCTGCAACGCGCTTAATTCCACAAGAAAATATCAAATTGTTTGCTTAAGAAAACAGCTCGATATTGAGCGCATCCCTGAATGGTCCTAATTTTCAATTTAACCTACGAACAGAACCTCTTTTCTATACGCAGTTTTTGCCGGAGCAAGAAAACAATTTCGAATAGTAAACACCAGTCGTGCATTTTCTGTTGCAATAAATTGGCCCAAGAGGGAGGTGTCTGTGCCCGGCAACAAAACTCTGCGGAACGTGATCCTTCTTTCCCTACCTTGCTCCTGCTTCTCTTGCCTTGCTCGTGTCTCTTGGATAAAATCACCCTCACCAGCTCTTATCGCTGAACTTTCCGACCAAAGTTTTGGCAAAAGTTTGAGATTCATAATAGAGCTTCAAGTTCTTTTCTTATTAAGTGCTGACTGTGAACCTTTACCCTAATTGTGGGACCGTTTAAAAAATTGTCTTCTCATGAACTTTGTTCATGTCTATGGGTGAAATCCGTGAAATGTGTTTTGTTTAATCATCTTGGTAAATTGGTGGTGCTTAGCTTAATTAACGTTGTAACTCGAAATTTTTGTTTTAGATAGCTATTGGTTTTTTTTTCTTTGTACGCTCTTCAGTATGTTTCGCAAACTTTCTGCAGCATTAATGACTCCTCACGATAATTTGGTTATGAAGATGATTTTGACGTTGTCAAGAATGTTCTTGCTTTTGAATTTGCAGTTTTCGTACGTTCGAAAATAAACGGGAATGCTTAATTTTGTAGAAAAAAAAAACTCGCTAAAAACTAAGACCAAAAATTGAAAGAAGCTTCAGTGAGCGTGCGATTTGCTGGCTTCATCCATGTTTTTCAGTTTGCTCTGAATGACACCTTCGCAAAATTAATAATGGTGATGCTGCTCGTTCTTTCGTTAAGTTTACCTCATTCAGTTCTGCGATCTGGCCTCAGACATCACTCTGGCCGAAGAACATCTCCCAAGAGACAAAAGAAGCAAGTGAGGAGAGCAGTGGCTGGAATGATTCTTCTTCAGTGTAATTTTTAGGGACTCGGTGCCTCGGTATCAAAACTACCCTTCTGATCTTTTCTGTGTGTAAGCCACGCATATAGCAGGAATCTTCTGTGGGTTCAAATTTAAATTAAGGTGGGCCTTATTCTTCAATTTTTACTATTTTTTTCAATCTTAAGAGACGCTGGTAATTTATGATGCTGATCACTTACATTCATTAGTCTTGGACGTCTTCTCTTGACGTCACTGTTCAAGGTCGTACTTCGTTCTGTCGATATCACTGCAGTCACTTTTAAATTTGAGTACAACTCTTCGTAAGACCAGTAATAATCTGGTGACATGACGGAATATTTTGTCTCAGATCACTCACCTTGTCCTGAATGTTCATCATTGAGTTACAGCTTGTAAATTTGATTCTTTTGTAAACTAATATTATTCAATTTACATTATTTATTGTTCAATGGCTTACTGTCAATCAATCTAAGTGCATTTGTACGGATTTTCGCATTTAAGAGGACCTGCTGAGCGTAATTGTTCGCTTCTACCACTCAACATCCAAAAGTGTACAAAATTATATTCCTTTTTTGTTTTTTTCCAGGTAAGATGAACATGCTGACTGCTGCTCTGGAACGCCCTGGGTGAGTTCTTCTAATTTTTTGAAGTGCTTCAGTTTTGAACAAGTGGTCGAAGAATTACGGAGGTTGTTTAGTTTAATTGGAAGGAATGGAAATTCTAACTCGCTTTGGGACTGAGGCCCTCAGGGGCGATGCTGTTAGGTTACCTCAGGTACGCCTTCGGCGCTTGTGGCTTTCGTGCCCACTTCGCTTCCTCCAATTTCCATGCCGTTTTCGAGATCTTTTCGTTTTCCTATCTTCTTTTCTAGTAACTTACTGTTTCTAATCGTAGGGCATCTTTTTCTCGGAACACACTTTGAGCATAGATTCTTTGTTTTCTTCATGCCATCTTAACTTTTTGCTTCCCGACGCGAACTCCAGTTCCCGTCATGAACTCGCCTTCCAGTTTAGAATATTGACGAAATTTCAGGGTAATTCAACTAGTGGGGAAATAATTTGAAGTAAATGACAAAATTAGGGAAATTAATAATATTCCTGCATCTATGTTTTAGACACTCCAGAAGTTTGACACGTGCAATTTGCTATTGATATCCACTCAATGTAAGCTTCATGGTCTATCCAATAAATTTAATACTTTTTTATTTAACTTGAGCAAGTTTTTCATAAGAACATGTATTTACAGATGAAATAAATCAAAATCTAAATTGATAACTTTTCTCAGATTTTACGGCTATTTTTTGGCGTGGAAGCATTTATTTTTGAAGTATAATTTTTTTTGTTTACCACTTTGACCACAGAGTGGGACAAATGTGTACCACTAGGTAAATTGTTCATGCACGTACCAATGTAAATGTATAAAATTTCAAACCATTTTGCGACCTTTTTTTAAGGAATTTTATCATACCATGAAAATATTATTGAGCTCTTGCATTTTGTAAATTTCTTACAAAGGACGTAAACTTATTCCAGCAAATACATTGACATTACCAGTCTGTTTTTCTCAACCTAACCCAATCAACTTTACAACACGTGCAATCGTAGTCAACGTGTTACAAAGGAAGTAAGCACCTGCTTATGCAGAAAAAAATATGCTAGGGCAATTTTTCTGATATTTCAGGGTAATGACTGATATTACCTTAGAAAATTTTTCCCTTAACAAGTAAAGTATTGGGAAGGAAAGGGTTAAATGGTTCTTTGTCTTTTCTCCCTTGAGATCACTTCTGCTATGGCTGAAGTGTTAAGCTAACTGGTGTTACAATATAATTAAATTTACATCACTTCAAATATTTAATCGTTTCCGTTAAAAACAGCATTCGTTTCAAAAGTTTTGTGGTACTTCAAATGAAGTTTTTATCAAATCTCTGAATACTTTCTGAACTTTCACTGTAAAAACATAAATTCTCCTCATCATAATTTTTCAATGCGAAGGAAATAAAATACTTAAGTACTCTGAATTATAATATTTCTTAATGATTTCAATATTTAACTCCATTTCGTATCCCAATTCCTGCTTTTGTACCTTTTTCAAGTTAACTTAGGGAATTTATTCAAGTTTCACATACTGGGTTATAAATTATTTAGCAGACATTTGAACGAAGTCTTATTTCATACGTAATGCCATCAAATGCTCTTTTACGTGTAAAATATACTGGGCCAATATCTCACACACAACTTGTTTTATTTACATTTAAAAAACAAGCGTCCTTGCTGAAAGACTCTTTATGTGTAAATGAAGCAAATTTATGGTGGGGGATTAAACACAACTTGAATTTACTTTTCATCAAGTTTTACTAGATAATTATTATATCGTTGTGTTTTCCAATAGTTTTTCTTTCATAATGTGAGTCATATTCCATTCCTTGTGAATAAGTATGCCTGAATGACATAGCCATTGATGGATTCTTATTCCTTTTCGATTTTTCAACACTATCAAGTGAAGGTGACCGACGATTTATAGAGCTCCCCCTGCTAGCCGGTAGCATGTGATCAATGGAGCTGTTGGTTTTTGTGAGAACCTTCTCATGCAGAATCCGTATTTCCTTTACTGTGTCCTCTTCACTTAATTTAAACTTGTTCTGCTAGTTGTCTTCTATTCGTCTTCTCAACTGCGTGTCATTCCTGCTGTTTTTTTTTCTGACACATCACGGCTGTAATTTTTCCTGAACCTCGGTTACATCGCTCCCTGACTATGTTGCTGCAACTTTATTTTAGATGAAGGGAAGACGTACAGTAATATTCAGTTCACTTTTCCGATGAAAGAATGTTATCTCTATCCCTTTGAGCTTGTGATTAGGTTCCGTACTATTTCAGTATTTTTGATTTAAGAAAATGGCATGATCGACGATAAAACCCCAAGTTGATATTTTTTCGGACTTGTCTATTTGTCGTACGTAACATGTAAGTGTTCGTTTATGCATCCTATCATCATTACTCAAGTCTTTTCTGGCGAGTTATTGTTGGTCTCCCTTTCTATTACAGTGTTCCAGTTTATCTTCACAGGAAACTATCGAATATTCCTTGCACTTCTTTTGTTGAGTGAACGCGAAGACTGTCCCCGTATCTCTTGTGAAGTTAGCCTTCCTGCCTAGGCCTTAATTTCGAGCTTGCATTCGTTTGCCGCGGTCTTCTTGGAGACCTGAATGCGAAATTTACGCGAATTAGTATTCCCGTGACGTGCCTTGCCTCATCAATCAGCCTTTGGACGAGAGGGCCCCTCGAGAGCATGTTTTCGTGCGCCTATTTGAATATTGCGAGTCGCGATGAATTTAAAGGCGGTCGAGTATCAATGTCCGGGAAGAGCTTCAAGTGCTTTCCCGCTTGATCCCTGCCTCTGCCTCAACAGGAAGCCATTTTAGGACAGCTGCAAAGAACTATTATTGAAGGCTTCAGGCGGAGCTCTTCAATTCTCCTGAATCCATTTTCATTTTTTTTGCGATCGTCATCAAGCTGGTGCAGTTCATCACTTATTCTCCAAGGAAATGTTCTGGGGGACTTAACTTTGGGAATGGGGTCGCGGGAGGGCGAGTGGGGAGTGTAATTCCCACTGCACTCATTTTAAAAACGTGATGAACTTCCTACTTATCTAATCCAGCAAAGCTTTCAGAAACGATTATTCAATATTTATTTTGATACATTTGGCTTGAAATTTGTTACGTTAATTTCTTCCATCAGACCGTTATTATTATACTGTCAAGAAGCATTGGGAAATTGTCTTCATTGAACTATTTGTTTGAGATCCCGAGTAGAGAGTTAAGTAGGCGTTCTTTGTGTTGAAATAGAATTGGTTTCATATTTTGTACAGAACTATCTTTTTTCGTTCCAGTGCTGTCCCACTTTTCAGCATCTCTGACTTTGTTATTCAACTTATCTTGTTTCATAACCTTCTTTCTTTACTCGCTGATTCTAAGCGCAAAGATCTCACGTAGGAACACACCTTGAGCATAGATTCCGCGTTCCCTTAATTCTATCCTAAATGGTGCCTTCATCCTTCCTCTTTTTTTGGAACACCTTTGTTAGGGTTAGGAAAGCTTGAACTAACTTATGGTCTAATATATATTATTGGTTGTGTTGCATTAATTTTGCATTGACTGTGCGTATGAGTGGGTAAGACTTTCGTTTTGAGAAAGATTTTTCACTGTTAAGGGAGTTGTGATTTTCTCACTTTACTTTTAGCGTCAATATTGTCGAAGCTCTAATTCATTAGTATTGTTCGTCATTTATGCAATTCGGGGCAACTTCTTCTGCGCTCCTGTAATAAATAGAAGGATTTAACTTTGTGTTGCGAGAATCTTTCCAAATCAATATACTCGCAAAGAAATTTTTGGTACAGTTCTGGTTTTATTCAGTCTTTAGTTGTGCTTAATCGAGGATACGATCATTTTACGACTTTATAGAATCTACAACGTTTTCAGGCTTAATGTCTTGTGTACTCTACATAATTTGCTGGCACGGAGACGTACACATTTCGTTACCCCAGGGAGCGTAGAGTATCAGGAAGTCCCGCCCCTCGCTCCAAATTCGCTACTTCGCGAAGGCCTCGTATCTGCATTGCAAATACGCAACCAACATCTTGTTATTGCACGCGAATTTCGCAGTCTTTTTCACCTTTTCTCATTACTCCGAGCCCCCACGGAGAGATTTTCTCCGTAATAAAAAGAAAATTCCTGGAGGGAGCGTACTTTGTTTCATGAGTTTGCGAGAGGTTTCACTTCATGCATACTGGACAACTATGCTTATTTTTCTGCGAGTGAAGCTTTTACTGATTTTCTAGTCATCGCGCGCGCTGTGCTGTCAAAAAACACTCACTCGCCTAACATTGTTTCGCAAATGAGGAGCTGGGTTTTTGGTAGCACCGTGGCTTCTTCTCTTCCACGTTTTACTTGGAGTTTATTCGACGCGACCGGGGTTTGGCTTTGTTTTTGTACTTGCGTTGACCAAATAACTTGCGTTCATTGAGTAACTTTGCTGTAATAACTTTGTTGTTCTACGATAAGGGTGCAGTCTTATGCTATAGCACCCCACGTTTTGACGCGTATTTGCGATTCACAAATAAGCTTGATGTAATCGGATTGGTTTTGTCCTGCCTAGTCGCCTCTTACGAAAGTATTTTCAGAATTATTTTCTGTAGAAGCATTTTCAAGCTATGCAGTGGGATTAATTTTTCAACGAAAAAACTCAAGAATAGGTAAATGCATGTAGTGTCTGATAGCGTTCTGTAAAGAAAAATATAAATTCAGTAGGTGTGTTATGAACTCCGATAGTTTTTGCTTCCTGGAAAACACATTTCCATGCCCTCTATACCTCCGTTTGTAATTAATGGCATCCACTTTCTCAAACTTCGTACATCTTTATCCCGTCTGAGATTCCACGAAAAGTTTCTGGGACGTGGACGCCTCAAACATAACTGATGGTCTCGCACGAATCTGAAATCACAGTTTCTAGTCTTTTTTTTCTCGAAAGTAGTTCTTTTATTATTAAATAGACACATCAATTTGTCCTTAATTCATAAAAATGCCTGGTTCATTTAAGCGAAGGACGTAGAACGCCTTCCAGGTTGAGCGTCAACACGCTAGGATTATCTGAGTTTCGAACACTCTTTAACTTAATCTTATGTTATCCGTATTATATACTTACCTTCGTGTCAAGGTACAATATTGACTCTCTATCTTATCCGGTAGTGGTCATGCTTGGGTGCTTGCCCTAGTATTTAAGGGAGTAAGTTATTCAACTGCCAGAAAATAATTAATGCAATTTCAATAAAATCTTTATTCTGCTTGGAACTCAACTGTGGTTTCCTCGTTGTTCATCCTGTAGGTTGTGGATGGTTATGCTACTGTGAAATTTATCGGCATGTTCTACTTGACTTTATAATCGTTCTGACATGGTTTGCTACCGTCATAAACGCTCGGTGCTGACGATGTGCGAGTGTGCATTGAGTGCTCACCGGTCCAGCGGAAGCAGGAAGAGTTGCTCTTTATTTTTTGCCTATTTTTACGCTGGTTGGTCACGCTGCGCAGGAAACTATCCTGTTGCCGCCCAATCGATGCTTGTCCGTGCCTGTCTGTGTTATCAAAACATTTCACCTTTTTCTCTCCCAAATTTTTGGATTTGTTCCAGGTTAGCCTCGTACTTGAACTATAGCGGTAATTTTTGTTGTTCTGCTTGAACGTTCAATTGTTTTTCTACTGTATTCGATGAATGGTGAAATTTTATTCATACTTACATAGTCCCGATAGTCTCCCACCCTGTGTTGAGGTGCGCTGTGGCGTGCCAGTATTCGTTTCCGTTTGTTTTCGCGTTTCGTTCATTTACAAAGAGTTATACTGTGTCCGCGAGTGTTCTGTGGGTAAATGAAATTGAAATCAACAGTTCAGATACTGATGCTCTTCGTAACTTTCTTTCAATTCCATCAGTAGAAAAGCCTGTAGAAGTGGGCGTAGTCGAGCGTTGCGTCGAATTCCCTGAAAATTCTTCTTTTTTCAGGGCTTTCTTATATGAAAGTGACGAGTGCGTGAGCTTCATACCTACCTCACGGTCGGCACGCCTGAAACTCAATTCTTGCATTCTCCTAATTATGATATGATCGCAATTTTCAGGTTTTAGACAATTAGTGTACAATTGAAGATGAAAGATGAGCAAAAATCGGATTGCGATCTGACAAAAAGAGTTTCTTTCATGAGAGAGGATTTAGCATCGCAATGTGCAAGAGAGTTCGTTTTTCTTCTCTGCTGCCTAAATTCATAGAAAGTAAATAGCTAACTATGTGAGGATTTAACTATTTTAGAAGTGAAAATTAATCTCGTAAAATTTCTCTTTGCATTTCCTCTCTTTTTCTTTCTACATCGTTGAAGTTACTTGCAATGTGCATTTTCATCATCAAATATCACGTTATTTCTTTTACTGTCTTTTTCCTTTTTGCAAAGAATACCTCATTACTTTTCAATGATTAATATATTTAACGCCTAACATATACTCGCATAAAAATTAGAGCGTCACACGCATATTGAGGGAATGCGTCGTAAAAGTTTCGGCCTAGAGTGCATGAGCTCAAACCTAATGTTTGTGTAATCATTTACCTAATTACTTTCATCGCTAACTCGAGTGAAAGGCTAATTTCAACTTTAATGAGTCACCATCCACAATAAATTAATACAAATTCCTACTCTCGTGACCTTGAAATTTTTCGTCACCATCCGAACGTGCAAAAAATTAAAAATTATAAAACATCCTACACTTATGACCTTGAATTTTTTCGAATCATGAGTGTACTTTGTTCGCTGAATTAGCAGTGGGATGAGCAGTTGCTCGCCAGCACATACCGCACTTGGTGTCCACGCACGCCTGTCCTGCGCTGAGTCACGCGCCTCAGCGGATGTTGCGCCAGTATCCCGGTTTTTCACGCGCCCTTTATTGTTTAGTACGTTGCGAACACCGGGCTTGCCTGTCTATACGTACCTCTTCACCAATTAGGATATCGTTATGTATCTTTAGAATATATTATTATTCTCTTATACAACGTTTAGGCAAATTTCTGCGAAGTCATCAAACGCTTGTCCATAGTTAAACCATGATCGTAGGGTTTTCATGTGATAATTTTGTGCGCCTTGTAGAAGTTTTTCGAAACAGCAAAAATTGTCGTTAAGACTTTTGAAGATAATGCTCAGAAGGTAGCAACTAAACCTTAATAAATACTTTTTGAGGCGGTGTTTGTCGAAAAAGTGACGGTAAAGTTCAAGTTTCTTTCTACGCGACATTTTGTACAAAAAAATATTTGTTCCGCGATAAAGTTTAGCATCGTGAAATGAAGATCAGAAAAATTTGAAGCTTTTAAAACAGATTATCGACGCCTAGAAGCCGTAATACGGACGATGTCAAACCCAAAGCGAATTTCGCTCATCCGATCACTTTTATAGCGCGCATTTTACGACCTCGATCATTAGTCGCGCACTTCAGCCCTCCACCTCAAATTCTGCTCAGCCGTCAACAAGTCTGCTGCCAGGCCTCCTTCATCATCGCTGAGCTTCGGTGCATGGCGTATTGAGGCGCTCTGAGGGATGGCTAACAGCAGGTTAGATCCCGGAGCTCTAACGCAGGACTTTGCTTTTAGCGTCTGTTCTCGTCAGTGCTCTTTGGAAAAATAACGCTTTTCTGTTGTTTCTGCTGTGTCTTCGAATCGTGGCCAAATCAACTATGCCTGCTTTTAGAGCGAGTTGTTCGTTTCAATCTATATTTTTACCTTTCGAGAGAGAAAAAACGGCTTGTCATTCACCCGGTCTGTTTCACGATTATCACCGTTTCTGTGCTCTTCTTCTCCATTCACGTTTTCATCACTTTGGAAGGCTAATAGTGCAAATTGTCCACATTTGGGAAAGTTGTGTCAATCCCACCTCTTAACATTTTGTGCTTTTGGTCTCAACTCTTGTCAAGTTTGTCAGATACTTGCCTTACTCATTGAAACCATTAACAAGCCCTCAAATTAACTACCGGCAAATGATTAGATCAGTACTGCAACAACTAATCGTTGTAATTTGCATGTTAAGTGGCCTACAAGCCCTACATTTTTCATGGAAAAGTATAACGCTGCTCATGAAAAATTTATGTTGTCCGTGGGGAACAATTCAATAGAGCAATCGATTGATCGGTGTATACCGCTCACGGAAGCATGGGCTCGCCGCATTTTTCAGATTAGGGGGCGCATGCTACTGACATCCGCTCAGGAAGCTGGTAACAACTCGCAAACCTGCGCATCTAACTTCAGATCTACCGCGCCAACATCTCGTCATGACCCAGATGCTAACTATTGCGTTGAAAATCTTCCTTCGTCGTGATCAAACGTGCGTTGTTCACGGTCATGGAAGGTGTGGCAAGATCCTGGTCGCCGCCCCGCTTTCTCTCGAGTTTCTAATGGAGCGTCACGTTCTGCTCCTACTGGCACGACGACGTCAGCCGCGCAGCCTATCCGAGTGGGTGTGGACTTCTAATTAACTCTTCGTGCCAAGACAGTGGTAAAAATGCGCGCATGATGGTCGGATGGATCTCTTTAGACCTCGTTCTGTTTTCAAACGTGCGTCATGTTGAACGAACGATTTTACTTTCCCTTAATGATTGCCATGACTTGGAGAAACACTGCACGATTGCGTACTGAAATTTTATTTTGTTATTATTTAAAAAAATTAAAAAAAAACGTGCAGCCCGTTATTATAAAGGATATTCACTGGACGCGAATAACCATACAGAACAAATATTCTTTCTTATTGCTTAATCCATCTGTTGCAAGTGTGCATGATCGGACGTGATTTCGAACGAGATTAAAGCAAAGTGTGTTGAGATCGTTTCCTCATGACAAGTACAGTTTCTTCGCTAAAAAATATTTTCTAACAGTGAAAAGTTTGGGTGATTGAATTGGTCCTTATTTTTAAGGTCACCATTTTTCCTATTTCGTCAATTATTACTGTATGTTTACTTGCTGTTTCGTTCGAAGTGTTTTATTATATCAGCACCTGAACCGGCTTCCACCTTGTGGTATTGTTTCCCCCGCTTTATTATCTATATCATGTAATCTTTTTTTCGTCTCGTATTTCCCCTATCAACGTGACGCTGTGTGACAAAAACATCTAGTGGGCCAACTTACAGGAAATTTACCAATACTGACTTTTTAGATTCGCCCAATACTGACTTTTAGATTCGCCCAACACTGATATGATATGTCCACTTCGTGTTTCGCCTTGCAGAAATACTTCCTTTTCCCATTATAGAACATCCTCTAATGATTACTCGTACGATGGTTGGGCCCATTTTTAAGAAAACTGATACTCGCACAGTTAGAACCTTATGAACTCAACGTTATATATATATCTTTTGTGAAAAATCATAATGAAGAATCATGTTGCTGGATGACTAAAAAATGAACTGTTTTGAATAGTGATACCGTGACCGTACCGTGTGGTATCGCTTAAGGTACCGTGGGATGAGAGAATGGAAGGCTTAAGATATGGCTGAGTAAAATTGAAAATAAAAATCACATATTCAACGTGTTATAATAAATTTTTTATTAGATTCTGTATAATGACACAACTCTTTTTACTGGTGCGTAGGCTCGGCAGGCAAGGTTAATTGAATTTTAGTTATTTTTCGTTTGGAAATTTACAGCTTTGAGACTAACAATTAATAATTAAACGCACGGGTGATTCAATTTATATTCAAGCTTTGTCTTTTGACTTAGTCGTTCCATTTTAAACAAGATCGATTCTTGGCTTAACTTTAAACCCTGAATGAATTGCACGACATCATCGCTCTTGCCAATCGCAACCATGACGAATGATCGCCATTTTTGAGCGGCTATTTTTATGCGGCTCTTTGAAGTCTTTGATCGCGATCCTATCTTCCTCATCAGGGAAGTTCTTATTTGCCGTAATTTGATCTTTTCAGTAGCCAGTGACCTTGAAAATTTACTGCAGTTGGTTAGTTTTATTCTTGTTCCTGCACTTGAGGGCTTTGTTCCCGAGGTGGCTGCGTGAAATATGCTTTGAACACTTACGAAGCCTTTGTTCTGAAGCCGCTGTTTGCTTCTCGAGTGTCACTTCTCGGATGAGATGAATAAACTGCTAATTATATTACGTTTGTGACGTGATAGGTGATATCGAAGTTCCGAAGTATGTAGTTTCCAGCTCGACAGAGTGTCCAGAAAAATGTATCCAGTGACCGATAAATGTTTATATTTAAACCTGAAGCAACAGTTTAAATCTGATATTTATACTTCCGGTATCATACATGCATATGTACATCGGTCAGTGGATTTATTTTTCGTGGACACCCTGTGGATGATCGCAGTTACAGGCGGTGCTTAGTCTACGGGCTCGGTTCTCGAGGTGCGATTTCGAAGTTCGGTCGACAAAAGCGAGTTTCTTGTTTCTACCACGTGTAGCTTTTAAGTAGGTCTACGTTTTGTTAACACGTTGCTTGCGATACGACCCATCGATGGGTCGTTTGAAAAAGTTTACCTGTCTTTTAAAATGAACGGTGTTTAATGGACCCAGTTTATGTTCGGTATTTTAGAAAATTGCTAACATCTTTTGACTTCAAATTTGAGTTGAAAATTGAATTTCAATTCAAGTCCTCGTAGTCAACGTGTTAAAATAGAACAAGGTTTTATAGTTACGGACAATCTTTTGCGGTTCAAGGTCACCCTGTATTTCAGCACCTACTATTTTCTTCTTCAACTTTTATTTTGCTTTGTAAACATTTTTCTCAACTTCCTGTTTCTTTGCACCTTGTGCGTAGATTCTGCGATCCCTTAGTTCCATACTTAATGGTGCCTTCCTCCTTCCTCTCTTTGGAACGCCTTTTTTGCGGTTAGGGAGGCTCACACTAATCTGATCTGATTTGTTACCATGCTTCAACACAAACTCTTGTTGCACTCTGAAGACAGGGCGTGTTGAGGGCTATTATCGAAGCCTGAAATGAAATAGGTTAAAAAATGCTTTATTTTCCCGAGTTTAAAATGTTAAAAAAAATGTTATTATTAAAATGTTATTTAAAATGTTATTATTCCTACAGTTGGAGTCCTCGTTATATTTGTGTGGTACTGCAATCTCAGTATGTGCCTGAAATATTCACCATGAGAATATTACCGGAAATAAAAAAAATTCTGTTTAAACTCCCCTCAGGGGGATACAACTATTGTATCTATGGGAATTAGCGCTCCCAGGAGGACAATGTGAAGGCCCAAGCTAAAGGTTAGGTAGGCTTTCTTTTTGTTAAAATAACATTGGTTTTTGTTTTGTTACGCACCATCTTTTTTCGGTTCACTGCTGTCTTGTTTTTTCAGCACCTACTGCTTTGTTCTTCAACTTTGATCTTGTTTCATGAAATTCTTTCTCATCTTACTGTTTTTATGCCCTTTCTGCATAGATTCCACGCTCCCTTAACTCCATACTGAATGGTGCCTTCTTCCTTCCTCTCTTTGGATCTCAATTGTTGAGGATAGGGAGGCTTAAACTTACTGATTATCAAATCTTCTGGTAAAACTTTAAATCACTTCGAGTTTTACTAATTTAGATCTTCTCCAGTTTTACTTTCTGAGCAAAACTCTATAAAGGTTCTCATAATAGCTACAAAATAGAAACTTCAATAGTTCCGTTATAAAATCTTAAATATATGTATAACTGAATGTTTATAATCACGTCGCTTGAATTTTAATAACTCACAACCCAACAGATAGTAAATAATCGATACAATCATTAGCCTTTCCAGCAGTTGGATTGAATGGAACCTAAGTTCCGCTATAGGAACTAAGCAAAATTTTATCTCTCCCCTAATAGCTATTTGAATCAACTTGCTCACGATCGTCCCTGCAGCTGACGGCCGGCTCAGGTTGAACCGAACTCTGCCTAATGAGTCCAATTATTCTATTCGCAGTCGGGGTCTCCCACTCAAAACATTCCGTTCTAATTGCTGCGTGCCAAGTCTAGACTTGCTCGCTTTATTGAGAAGTTCCTCCTAGGAGGCGTCTCTCGGCCATTATTGGCTTTATTAAAATTATTACCGCTCGCCCGGCTGCCTCCAGATTAAGTCCTCGCTCACGAATACTTGCACGTCCTCCGTCATAGATTTCTCTTATGCAGGAAGCGTAGACCACTTCTGATGTCACTCGTTTTACTAACGCGAAGTTGCAGTGAAAACGTTTCATAATCAGCGTGAGGGGAAGTGAACGTAGCTGAAACAGAAGGTAACGGTTGGTCTGGCTACTTAATTCTCATGATTTATATATATATATATATATATATATATATATATTTATATATATATATATATATCCCCCCCCCGTCCTATATAGCTATAACTATATATGTAGGACGGGGTTCTGTCCAATAGATCCTCAACAACATGTAATTTAGGTGGAAAATTTTGCCATTAATTTTTTCTTTGCCTCGTTGAGGTCATTGTGATACGTTATATTTTTGCTTAATTGTCGTAGGTTTATTAGATCATACTGTGATCTTTCTCTTTCAAAAATGTCTTTGGGAGTTAGTATATACTGAAACTTTCGCACTTGTTTTTATACGTTCAACTGATATTCATGTTTACTTTTGCTTTCAAATGAGGGGTGAAAAATAATCTTATTAGACTAATATTTTAGGCATGAATTGTTTTGTTTGACGTTTTTCAGGGGAAGTAACTAAAACTTCGTTAGATAAGTTTTTAAGGGGTACTACGTCGTAAGGGGTACTATTATAGGACAAAACGTTCAAACATTTCTTTTTTTAGCAGACTGAGCCAGTAGATAGGAAGAGGTGACACATTAAATCTAAGTGCTTCATAAAACTCAGGTATTCTAAATCTCCTCACGACTCCTATGAAAACAAAACAAAATGGAAGTATCCGAAGAAGATCTAACCCTTTAGAGTTGGCGTTTGTACACAAAGGGCGGACTCCGAGATCCTTCCACCTCCTCGCCGGAAAGTTGCACGCGAGGTAGTTCTGTCTTCACCCATATGAGTTGACGATATTCGCCTCTCCAATTAGCGCAAGGAGAATCATCATGCTATCTTAATATTTCAAAATCAAAGCTCAAGGTGTTTGCGTTAGGGTAACATTTCAGTGAAAGTCGAGCAAATTCTTGAACTTAATTTTGCTGATCTTTCTTTTTTGCCGATCTGAGTAAATTAATTTAGTTTTCGGTAGACCAACCTCAGTGGTGACTGTACACAATTTGCTCCTTGATTTGAGGAGCTGAGGGCAGGCTTTGAACTCATAATTGCCTTACGTTTCTGGTGATCCAGCGGAATTGGGGCACCTCCCACGAAATAAAATAAAAGATGTACACAGGGAAAGGAAGATTTAGCTGAATGCACTGGATACAGAAGCTGAAAATTTTCAAGTGCAGCTAATAGCTTTTCAATAATTGTATGGCTGAACTGGATTCTATGAGAAAATGGGTATTCCTAGAAGAGACATAAGACTTCAAACGCAATCATTCAGTAGGTCAGTGCTAATTTACCAAAAGTAGTTATGCGGTATAGTTGATGTATCGTTTTTCGAACACGATGTCGGCAATCACAACCGTTTTACTCAATGTTTGTAGTTCCCAGTCATCTCAATAATGCGCGCAATTGTTGCACTGTTAAAAATATGGGAAGTTATTAGTTTTAAGCAGTAAAGGCACGAGAAAGGTTGAGGGAGTTACTCTTCTACAATACAAGGGGCATGGTATGGTTATAGTGATCAATTCTATTGAGAGCCACACATATTGTAAATTTATCCCCAGAAATGAAATTAAGAGATCGTACATTGTTTCGAGTGCTTGTCTTGGAGGAATTGGTTGTAACGCATGGTAAATTTGTGTTCTGAGTGGACGTATGGTTGAGTAACCTACTACGCGACGCCCTACAACGAATACGACCATTCTCACTTGCTTACTACTCCTGGTCACCGTCGCGAAAAACAAGTCAAGTAGCCTTAAGTTTTCTTATCTTTAGGTCTCCCCTTCAAGAGGGTACAACTATGTATTGTATCTATGGAAATTAGCGCTCATAGGAGAAAGATATGAGGTCCTGAGCTGAAAGTTCGGTAGGCCTTCCTTTCATTGATATAGAACAGTTTTTGTCTTGATACTGGTTATTTTTCTTTTAATCAGAGCTGTCCTATATTTCTGTACCCAATACTTTCTTCTTCAAAGTTTATCTTGTTTCATAAACTTCATTCAAACTCGCTATTTTATGCGTAAGGTGTGGGGATGCTTTGGGCACACATGGTGCGTAGATTCACCGTTTACGCAATTTCTAACTAAATGGTGCCCTCCTTCTTCCTCTCTTGAGGACACCTCTGTTGGGGTTCGGAAAGCTTGAACTAACTTATATACTCTAATCTTCGCAGGATTTTTCAAGCTATTCGCCAGAGCAAGTGATGTTTTGGCGGGTGTCCTGGTGCTGGCGTGTGGAGATGCACCTGCATCGACCGTCAGGAGCAAATTTAATAAATTCAATAGAATGCCGTATAAATATTTTTATTAGACTAAAATTTTGTGAAATGCTGTCCATGAGCTAACTCTGTGATTATTCTTCCTTGTTTTACGTACTTCTGCGAACACGTATCTCTCTAAATGTATACGCCGTCAACTGTCAACCGAATGCCTTTTTTTCTACTGTACATATGGCTTCTTTTTGTAGAGATGCGAGAACCATCGAGTTATTTACCATGTTGATTGCGGTAACGATGAGAGAACAGCAGTTTTTTTATTCTATTAATATAGCATATATTTATAGTCGATATAAATGTATTTAATCAATTTTAGAGTCACTGAATTTATGTACCCTCATAACCGCTATAATTTCCACGATCCGACATTCTACCTCCGCGTTCGTTTACCTCGACAGAAAGTCTGCGTTGCGCAAAATTTTGACGTCTGCCACTCACGGTTGGCTTTTCTGCTGCCAGCACCCTTCACTTTAAAGCCCTTGCTTATGACCATCAAGTCAGTATTTAGTGCCGAGTAAATGGGGTCAGAATATTCGAGCTCCATGAAAGGCCGAATGATCGATTGCAGTCCACGGCAATTTGAAACTGTGGTTGCAAATATCGCTTGAAATGGGCTGACATTGTTTTTTAATTTTTTTTAGTATGACAACGCAAAAAGTTGTCTCATTGTCGAGTGTTGAGGTCGCTTGGGCGAAACCAGTGTGTAGAACTGCGATATGTATGTTAGACCTGCTACGCCACGTCCTTCTCACTTGCTTATTACGGCTATTCACTTGCTTACTACGCTTACTACGGCTACTCCTGGTCACCGTCCTGAAAAAAGTCAAAAAATTCATGACACATTGAATGAAGGCATCACGACTTTTTAACCGCAGTCTGGAGCGTAACTCCGCCTAGCGCACAGTATGCGACGCGCTCTCTTTTCCGACGTGAGTTCCATCGAAGAATAACGCCTTTTTTATAAATCTGCGCACTCTAACGCACCGTGAACTTAGCTCATGCTGCTGGCCGTTGCAGCGTTCTTATATAATTGTGACATTTTTATTGAACTTCCAATGTTATCATTAATTCCTATTATTGTGCTCTAGAATAAGTATCCTTGTTGTGTCGTAGTGAAGTAAAATATCATTTACACCGTTTCGATCATTTCATTTGCCATTTCGACCATATCATTTGCACGCTTCGTTATAACAGGTCTTTGCGATCTCCAGGAGTAGAGATAGGATTCTTGAGCTCTCTATGACATTGTAACCGTCCCCGTCCGTGATTTGCTCTGTTGAATGGAAATCCTCAAATTAAATGAGGCTAGACGACCTCATATATAACCACTGTTAATGAACGACTTCACCTGCTTGACTTCTTTCAGCGTGTTCGTTCGTCGTTCTGTCAATTTGATGGCCTTTATAAAATTCTGTAGTGGACGACGTTCTGAACTTCTGGTACTTATATCTATTGTCGTTTGATGAACCTTCAATTTCCCGCTTAGCGTTGCGAGCAGTTCCTTTCTATACTGATGGTATGATACTTTGTTGCAATGAGGCTCTTCGTGAAAAATTACCAGCCTGAGTTCTTTCATTATAATGTAGAAATTGCATCAATTGCCGGTGCTTTTCGCGAGCTGAGTTTTCAGGCGAATGGACTCAGTTTTCATTGGCTTTAGTCTGTGATGGTCGGTGTGTTTGATAGCTGGTGTGTTTGATAGCTGGTGCATGTGCTTGATGACTGGTGTGTTTGATGGCTGATGTGTTTGATGGCTGGTGTGTGTTGATGGCTGGTGTGTGTTGATGGCTGGTGTGTTTGATAGCTGGTGTGTTTGATGGTTGGTGTGTTTGATAGCTGGTGTGTTTGATGGTTGGTGTGTTTGATGGCTGGTGTGTTTGATGGCTGGTGTGTTTGATGGCTGGTGTGTTTGATGGCTGGTGTGTTTGATGGCCGGTGTGTTTGATGGCTGGTGTGTTTGAAGGCTGGTGTGTTTGATGGTTGGTGTGTTTGATGGTTGGTGTGTTTGATGGCTGGTGTGTTTGATGGCTGGTGTGTTTGATGGCTGGTGTGTTTGATGGCTGGTGTGTTTGATGGCTGGTGTGTTTGATGGCCGGTGTGTTTGATGGCTGGTGTGTTTGAAGGCTGGTGTGTTTGAAGGCTGGTGTGTTTGATGGTTGGTGTGTTTGATGGCTGGTGTGTTTGATGGTTGGTGTGTTTGATGGCTGGTGTGTTTGATGGTTGGTGTGTTTGATGGTTGGTGTGTTTGATGGTTGGTGTGTTTGATGGTTGGTGTGTTTGATGGTTGGTGTGTTTGATGGTTGGTGTGTTTGATGGTTGGTGTGTTCGATGGTTGGTGTGTTCGATGGTTGGTGTTTTTGATTACGTACGTATTGAAGGCTGTCATTATAGTTTTCTTTTGAACTTATATAAAGACCACGTCCGTAATCCAAAGAATGAATAACTGTTTTCCAAGAACTTAATGTCAGGATTTTTTATTTGTTACGCTAATAATGGACTCAATTGGATATTTTCAAATACATTTTACTCCACCGTACCCCGACAAAGTTACAATTTGAACGCCGAAGTCATCATGCGATTGAGTGTAGGTACTGAAGCATTCGTTAATTCTTGACTGTATTCCCCGCAGGGGAATACAACTATTGTATCTATGGGAACTAACCCTCCCAGGGGAAATACGTGAGGTCCTGAGCTGAGAGGTAGGCCTTTTTATTGGAATGGAATGTTTTTTTTTGTTATATTAAGGGCCATTTTTTTCGGTTTCACTGCTGTCAAGTTTTTCGGCACCTAGTGCTTTCTTCTTCAACTTTTAACTAGTTTCATAAACTTCTTCCTCAACTTTCTATTTCTATACATCTGCATATAAATCCTGCTTTCCATTATTAACTCCATACTAAACAGTGTCATCCTCCTTCCTCTCTTTGGAATGCCTTTCTTGCGGTTTGGGAGGCTTGAACTAACTAACCGTACCCTATCTATACATAGTTCAGAAACTGCGGTCGACCGAATCTACGTTTCTCGGCGTTACTCGAACACTACATCCGTGCTCAGCCCTAAATGCCCATCTCGCCATTGCATGGTGATCCTAATGGTCAAAGTCGCTATTGCAGCGTACTCATTTGTGCTGCTTGAGCTCAGCCATGTGTGTGATATGCTCATTTCGCCTCCATGAAGGCATCCCAAACACTGGCTCCTCTTCAGCAGGATCATGTCTCCCTTGATGAGCTCTGCACCGTCACCGCTGCTGATCCATGTTATCTCCGGATGACGGCCGTTCAATGCCTTGTACACTTCTCATTTATTTCTCCTAGCGGTGTAAGATAGGAATTAACTTCCTACCGTTTTTGCACTCCTCAGTTTGTGGAACACATTCGTGTCAGTTGCCTTCCCATGGTGACGTTGTGTGCACAGAAGCTGCGTGCATATTGACGAGTTGCTCACCGCTTGTAGTTTATTTGCACCCGTTGGTTGAACGATCGTCCCGTAAATGTCGGGTGGTTGAAACGAGTACGCTTCATGTCTTCAGTCTCTCACGAGTCAGTGGTCTGATATGCCTTTAATATTGGTAATTTTTTCGCATTTAATGAAGTTAGGCTCATTTATAAGGATACAGTGCTTAGTGGAGTGGTAGTTATAACTATGTAATTATATGTTGACAGTAATACATTTTTATATACATTGGCGTTACCATTTCAGATGCAGGTTGCTATTTTCTTCCCCGCATTGAACTATGAATAATGGACTCAGCTATAATGTAGTCTCAAGATCCTTATGAAAAGGTTTGTAAAGTTAGGTTGAATGAATTATTACTAAGTAGTAGCTAGAATGTATAACTGTTATGCAGCCGAGGAATGCAAATTTTTCGCATACAATTCTTACATGATTCGTTATTATTATCATCATTATTATTATCATCATTATTATTATCAGCTATCGGCTACAATATCAGTAACACTTGTTACATCAATCTATTGGGGGTTTATATTTGAATGAAAGCTAAGCATTATCTATCATGCTTGACTTCTTTGTCTTTTTCTCTCAGAGGAGACCTACGTACAGCTCACTTTCTGCAGTAGTTCTTTCATTGCTTATTCATTACTCTAAGTTCACATTTTCATCTTATCGAGCTATTTACGCTTTCTTTAAAGCCAGCCAGCAAGCCAGCACAGCGAGCTGTGCCAATTGCAACGCACAATTTTGTGCCTTCGTCGTGCCACTTGGCCTAAAACTTCACCTTTTGTGTGTGTTATGCACTCAACTGGTCAAAAAATCGTCTTAGCAGATTTAAATGAATACAACATTGAAATTAAAAAAAGCATTGCTGATGTAAATAATAATGTTATTAATATCCCAATAATTGGATGGTTCAAGAGCGGATTAACTGGTATCTTTTGGTAAATAGCAGACATGTTAATTTCACCGTGGAATCTGCAGCCTCATGCTGCCACTGCTAACAGAGCGCAACTTGATGAGTATTTTGTGTGTGGACGCCGGCATGAGGTTGTCTCCAGAAGGACCTAGAACATCCGACCATTATTGGCCCCAGATGACTTGCAGCTGCTGCAGTAATTATGCGCTCGTACATCACAAGTCCCGTGTCAGCCCAGTTGAAGACACGCCGACCGACGGCGGTCTGGTCTTCTTAACAGCACGTCACCGTCCGTGGCGATGTTCTGGCAGTGCTTCCAGCATCCAGCCGTGGAGTCGCTGTCTCGGCGCTATTTTTAGTTCTCGATCTCTAAAGTCGGTCGGATATCTGAGACTCCGAGTAGGGGTTAGTTAGAAGTTCTCTATGCTAATTGCCATAATTAAGGCCGAGTTTAGGAATCTGTTTGTTTGAGCCTCGTATGGTTGGGGTCGGACGCATCTGAACAAACGAAGTAGAAATCTAAACTGAAAGCGCACACTCCGCAGCTGAGTTGCGTTGCAGGACACGCCATGCCGCCTTGAGTTGTGTGCCCCTCTCTTCAGAGCCCCTTGTATGTGTTGTTGTATTACCATCCAGTATTTATGTGACTTGTACAGCATGTGTACTGTCATGTCTATGTGGCATACAATTATGTAGTAGGCTGGTTATAAGCGCAATTGTATGAAATGCTGTTAGTAATACCCCACTTGCGTAGAGTCTACGTCTTTCGTGTCTTGCATGTCTCAACTACCTCGTTATTTACGTTGGTGTAAAATTATGGTTTTTATATATATTTGAATTAGCTTCACCGAAATTTCTGTTCAATTGTTAATATGTAGTCTGTCATTGTTTTGCTAATAACCATTGCAGTGTTTTGCTTAAGCTTAATGGATGATTGGTATAGTTATTTTCCCTAGAATTTGATTGAATTTTCTCATCTGAAAGCATGAGTGTTCATGTATTAGAAAATAACTCATGAGTGAAAACGTTGTACACACGAACGAATAACGAACAATTTCTGTTTTCCGGAGTTTTTCTCTTCGCGTGAAGGCTTGCCGCTGAAAGTTTGACTCGTGGATGAATGTTGCCCAGCAGCTAAGCGTGAAATTTTGTCTCCATAAGTCATGTCACGCAAAGGTGTCCCTAAACGTTGACCATTGCATCCCACATTAATGGTAATTTATGGCCTGTTGGTACATGGAAGCATTAATTTGAGTGATGCAGTCAGCTGGGGAATATGTCAGGAGATATAAGTGAAAGCTATAAATATCGTATCCCATGCTGTGTAACCGTCGATCTGTAGCTACAGAAGTCAGGGGAGGTGTATTATCTTCGAACAGAACTTGGCACGTTTTCATTGATTCCCCTAGACAGTGTCTTTCCACGTGTTCCACAAACTCGCTCAATTTCCCTACATTGCATGGCTGCCATCGATGTTTCTCCGTACGAAATAATTAAATGGCTTATTTAGCTCACCTCCCCTACTGTAATTATGGTGTTTCAGATGTTCAGGTGATTAGGTTTCAACTTAAAGATGTCTCTGTATCTTACCACCGACCTGCTCGTCTATACAATTCTCAAAAGGGATCGACATCTCACTGTAAGAAAAAATTTACACAAAACAAGTCAATAATCCGAGAGTGTAACATCAGAATATTGCTTGCTAAATACGTCGTGTGTTTCAACACGTTCCGTACAGGGTGCGGCAAAGGTATACATTGATAAAATTGAGAGGGGCGCAACGCCCCTAATGTTTGCACATCAAATGCTCTCGATCACTGTTCTCGACTTTTTCTGAACAAATTATGTTCCTAATATTGCTACAGCGTACTATCTGCCTTTCCCTGATGCAGTTTCAATGTTTTTTTCTTATAAACTTGTTTTTTGAAATAATGCCTGCCGACTTTTCATTCTACTAATCGCGTTTTATATACGCCTAATTTTTGGCCGTTGCCATAAAATGATTCATTTTTTCGAACACCTGACGAGGATTGGTTTTTGACCTTTTCAGACTGATGCTATGGCATTTACTTGACAATGATAACATTGTTTATCTTCATGGCTACTCATTATATTCTTAACGACTAAGAATAAAATTCGTTCTTAAAAATGAAACAGTCCAAAATTGATCTGAGTACTTAATTATTCTGCTGAAGTTTTACATCAACTATAAAAAAAACACTTTTAATCCCCTAATGTCGCAAGCAGTAATAATTTATTTCGCTTAAAAGGTGTTCTCTTTTGCTGATTAAATTTGCGTAAAATGTTTTAATAGTTCGACAATTCCTTTCAAATAACTGGGCACGCTTTGCACTCTTTCTTTACAGCCGCTTACCGAAGTTTTAATGTGAGTTTTTACGAGTGTAATTTCAATTGGTCATATTAGAACAGAATTACAGATATTCAATCATTATGAAATATCCTTGTAATATACAAACTCGTCATTCAAATCCGTGACTCAGAAATCTAGCGAGTTTTACGTTGAATGAAATACGGACTAATCATTTTTCGTCGAATTGAAGCCCGGGTGAACTTGTCATATAACATCGTTTGTATGAGAGAGATAAATCAATATTTAATTCATAAAAAAGTTGCACTAATTCTTCGAATCGACGGTAACAATGGGTATCTCTAATTTTTTCAGCACTATTCGTGATTTAAAGCACACATGCTTCTAATATTACATATATTTTCTTCGAGCCTTTGGCTTCACACTCTAAGCAACATCAATAAATTAATTTCAAATTTTATTCGTAATATATAAAACGTAAGAGAAAAAATGTTCCAAGAAATGTCTTCTAAATGGCATCGCGAGCACCACTAATGCCAACGAAAGAGAGGGAGAATACGACGAGAAAAGCCACAGTCTACTAGATTTGACAAGCTTCTTTTCAGAACATGCGAAGCAAAGTAAAACCCTCACAGTACTGCAAGTTTGTTACAGGGTTCCAAAGTTCGATCTATATGGCTTCAAAGATGCGCAGATGAATTAAGTTCTTCAAAGAATGGTCCTATATTGTTTGTGAAAGGTATGAAAAGCAAGAGCGTCTATTGAACGATCCGTGGTGTGATGCAGGTGACTGCTGTTTGTAGTTAATCCATGCTGCTTGTATCTTGTTTCGAGCGGATTACCCGTGTAGCCATTATATGCAACACTATAGCTAGCCTTTCTGCAATTTATGATTTACACAACTCTACTGATGGAAAGTTCAGACGTTTTTGATCGAGTACTAAACTAAAACAATTTAAATGGTTGGAAAGTGATCAAAAGGCAATTTTGTTCTCGTGAAATTTAGGCATAAGGTGTTGCTTTAAGGTTGATTTCAATTAATTTATTTATAGAAAAAGCTTTGCATAAGGAATGCAATGTATCTATCTATGTTTTTTTCACGAGCCTAATATTGAATTGTTCCGTCAGTTCAGAAAATCGAGAATCTATAAATTTATTAATTGCATATCCTGCCTGCATTCTTTCATACGGCCAAAAAATGAAGGAAAAAACAAAATAAAGAATACTCACGGTTCATGGTTTGTTTTGAGAATGTGTTGAATAATGCGTTGAAATGCATTTTTTACTGCATGATGTGGAAAGTTATGTGTTGGGAAATGTAATACGAAAATCCTTTGAATATCTGGGCAAAGTACTGGCTGCTGTCCAACAGCGAAACTGCTGCAATTTCTAAAGTATTTCGAACAGCGTCATGTTTTTGGCCGCCCTGCTGCGTAATCTTTTAAAATATTGGAGCGATGCATCGGCGTGCTCTGGGGAAAATTCAGTGGTTCAGAAGCTGAAAAGTGCGTTAGAAAGTTGATAGGTTAGACGGCCCACGCTCATATGTTAGAATTGTGTATAACTTACACGCTATAGTGAGGCCCATCAGTTCTCATCTTCTTTTACTGCTGTGCTCTCTTAGTGTGTAAGCATGGACGACTACACTAGCTTGTTCTTCAGGTATTGATAACCAAGTCATTATTACATAATTTTCGGTCGTTCAGGTATATTTATGTTCTAATATTTAATTGTTAAAACCTCACGACTCCACACACACATTCACGAAGAGAAAATATATCGAATTTTGGTTCCGATAACTCGTTTCCCCAGAACCACAAGGATGAAGCTGTACGGTATAGCCTAGTGTAGACTAATTTTTACCTAATTGCCTTATTTATAACAAGAACTAAACAACGATTATAAAGTATGCTTTTGCTGAGGTGATTTGAAGTTTGTATTTTTGAACTGTGAGACCTACGGCACGACATAGTACGAATTGCTGAAGCGATGGCAAATTTATGTTAATACTGCTAAAACAACTACTGCCTAATTCCCTCAATTTGAAGAACAGAAATTCTGTTAAATATCGCTCGTATTCGGGGCTAGGAAAAAATGAACTGCTAGGAGTTGAGGGACGCTTTTCTGTGAGGCAGTGCGATTTCTGATCTTGGGAACCCACCGGGACTTGTGTTCATAACTTGACGTGTTCACCGCAGCCGGCGACAAATGTTTTATTAGTTTACTGGTAAGTTAGATTTGGACTGAGGTGCTGCTCAACTTTCTTCTTCTCCAAGCATGTCTCTCGCAACGAAGTTATGCGTCGTTCCAGCGATGCCCAGTGCGTATAACTTTGCTTTGTTCATTTGTCATTTGGTACCTTCAGCCGGTGGAGCGATCTGATTATCATTAGTTTTAATGGTACTGCTAAATTAATCTTTCTGACACTCCAATGAAATATTGAAAAGTAAACAAAAAATTGGATGCTGTGTTTCTCACTCGCGCCTAGCCTTACTCCTTGCTGCATTCTTCATTCGTTTTATTTCTTGCTACTCGTTTAGCTATTTTTGCGGGTCAACTATTTCGCATATGATCGTTGTCCCAGGATCTAAATACTTCCTTTCGCATAGTGTCGTAGTAAATCACTTTTCAATAAATATTACTCAAAGCTTGGTGAAACAATTATTTTATCGGGGTACGTAAGTATTTTCTGTCGTAATAAAAGTTTTATTGCTGTTAAGTAATTAAAGCCTTTAGATATGAACATGCTGTTCAATTAACGTTGACGCGCTCATGTGCGCTTTTAAGGATCCTAACCTCGAATTCACAACTAAGGAAGTAATTTACTGCTTAATCGCGCATTCGTAAAGCATGTGGAAGTCGAGATGGTTCAAGTGTACATATCCTGTAGTCAACATTGAAGCAAGTTATCCTATGTTATATTACTTCTTGGTCATAGGAAGCGTACGAAGTGTACGTGTTTCGAACGTGATCGTCTGATTTATGAAATTCTTCTCACCACGTGACTCGGAAATACTTTCAAGGTTCATTACGTTTTGACAACAATAATGTCCATGAAAAATGCTCACACACACTCCATGATGGTACAATGCCCGCAAAATAAATATCACTATCATAAGTTCAGTATTCTACGGAAAAATAACTTTCACGCGGAAGTATAAGTTCAAGCATTCATTTCCTTACGGTTCCCACGAGCGGCCTGTGATCGTTCAAATCTTGTGACATCCTCGTCTAGAGTCATCACAATTCTACGAGTCGTCTTAAAGCCCAATTGTGGCTCCACAGCATGCGATAATCTTTTTACGACATCGTAATATTTGCAATTTTCCCATCTTCAGATCGGCGCACCGTCCCGTCCGTTGTGCTTATTCTTGGAAAGTATGAGATGCTGCAGAGCGTAATGAGCTTTCGCTCATTATTTTAGAGTGGCCATGCCGCCTCAGTCTTGCGAGGCTTGTCAGCATCTATTTTTATGGCCTTAGATGTATTCTTCGACTCGCCTGTCCCTCCTAATTTTGCTGTGGGGGTATGACTCCATACTTCGCGGTGTCTTTTTATCCGCGACGGATACTGTACGTGCTTTATGCTCAAGAGCCTCACGCTCTTTCCTGGCCACAAAACGGAGAGGCTGTGTTTTGCTCTCCACACTGAATTAATCTGCCTCTTGACAGTATTTTTACATAGTATTTTATGAACAAGTCCTTAATTTATGTCCTAGGAGAATTTATTGTGCTGGGGGAAGTAAACAAATAATTTACTTGCTTTCTAGCGTGGAAAATTACCGTACTGTTGAGTTAGTAGCATTGCTTCCAATTAAATTTCAGCTTTTCTGAGGGTTCTCTTGGAGTGATTTATGTTTCTGTCGAAAATTGTAAAATTCACCTGAGACGTGATGCTCCTTATTAACATTTTCAGTTTGCCTTGCCTTCTGGAGTCCACATTCCTAGGTGGAGTAGTCCGTCCTCTCATCTTCATTCCTGTCCGTCCTCTCCGATCGGGGATCATTGTCCTCTGTCGTGACTCGTAATACTACGGCTGACGGATTTGATTTGATTCTACTGGTGATTGTAAAGGTAAAGTACAAATGCTTTTTACATAGTTGAAACGGTGCTTATTTTTTTCATTTACAGTGCTCACTTGCTGAAACCAAGCAATATTTTGCAGTCACGGTTCGAGTGTGCGGTTAAGAGCATTGGGTTCGGTGATTGCTCTTTCTTTGTACGATGATGCATGGAGGAGCGCACCAAGTTAAGGGGATGGGCGATGCTGTTTTGCGGCTGGCGGACGCGGATCCACCCTCGTATCTGGGATATCAACCGCCTATCTTGCGGGTGACACCTTGCAAAATAACGAACTCTACCGCAGCGCGCCCTAGCGCTAATAAGGCACGCTCTTTGTGAGCCAATAATAATGTGCTCCCTCATCGCGATGGACTACAGATTAAATTTACTCCTCCACGATGTTCATTCCGCTCATGTTACTGAAACATTTGTAACTATATATGAACTGTGTAGGATTTCTTGGATGTATTCTTCACGTGAAATAACTTGTGGAAATTTTTGTTTGTTGTGTGAATACGTTTAGCATTAACTTACGTCACGATTGCTGCCTTTAACTTTTGACAAGCGTCAGAGACTCGTTAAAATTCTCTGCCCGCAAGTACTTATCTCTCGTAAATCTTCTGGTGGAGTAATAATCGGAGACTCGCTTAGCTGCATAAACTGCCCGTGCCTTAGCGAGAACTGCGACGATGAAGACGCACTTTCTATCGTTTACGGGCAGTAATCGAATGTTATTACTTGCAACTTATTAGCTTGAAAATAAGTTTACGCCACATGAATATCAGCGCTTTTATCTTGTGCGTGCGTTATTGTGTTCCTGAATTTGCTCAGCTCCTTTTCAAGTCTATTGTTTTTTCAGTAAAATTTGTTTATTTTGTAGTATTCAAATAAACTGGAAAAAATCTATTAACAAACCCATTGTTTCTTAAAATTATTTGTTATGTAAGGATCTAATTTCTTGTTTCTCTATCCAAGTGTTAATAAAGTCCGAATGTAGATATCATCTGCGCATTTATTTATTAGGTATTCAAAAAATTATTTAGCTGGTTGTTAGACAGAAGGCTAAAACCTAAAGAAATTCTAAGTTCTTGTGTAATTTTTATATTTAATTTATTTAAAAGTTTCCTGGTGCATAATTTCTAGGAACCTTCATGCAATGACATGTGTCGAATCCTAAAAATGGGAATATTCACGGTTTTATATAAAATTATGAGTTGTGAAAGCAAAATTTTAAATTGAATAAATTGGTCTCCGTGCGCATGTGTTGTGTCTGAGTTAATTGGTATTTTTTAGCTGAAAAGAAGGCTTTCTGCTTCGCCACCAGAGAATGTGTGTGCTGTTTTGAGGCTCGGATCTTATTTGATAGAATTAATTGGAAAAAACAGCGTGAATGCCACTCACCTGAACTTAAGTCTGCCTGAGTGCGCAATTATCGATAGTCGACCGACGCTTGTGCAGATCGACTTGCCATAAAAGTAGAATTCGAAGAATTACGTGCTCAAATAATACAAATAATTATACTCTTCAATCGAAAATTCTTCGTCGAATTTTGCTTCCAATTCTTGAGTGTAAATATTATTTCACAGAGTTTGTTTTTTTCGAATATCAAAGGTACTGGTTAAGAATTTATAATGAAGGAAGAACTTGCTATGCGCGGTTTCCTTTGAATCGAGGTGTATTGAAAACAAACATTTTAAGATATATCTGCTCAGGTAGCAAATTAAAATGATGAGGTTCTGTAGCATTCCCCCAGCTTTGAAAATCCATCACTAAATACTTTCTTGTCTTCAAAAGAAATTAAACTTCGTTTTCTTTTTCATTGGCAATGTGTTTGTCGGTGATAAATTTATGCAACTTTTATAAATGACCAGTAAACGTGTAGCTTCATTCCCTTCCTTCAAATAGCATGGCTCGCCGACCTCCCATTTTAAGCGCTGACCCGAGCTGGAATTTTAGATGCGCCATTAGGCCTGGCACCAAGAATCTGACGCGATCTAAAGTAACGCTCATATTTTCCTCAGTATGAGCGAAGACGAACCTGGTGCTGAGATCCCCTCGTGAGAGGAGTTCGCTCAACGCCTCTGCAACTACATTTTTTGGATGGTCAAGCCGACTGATGCAATCGTGTGCAGGACATAACTGTTCCTTGCACTCCCTGACGGCTCGAGCAATCATGCGTAATCGCTGCTCAGTTCTGTGTATACGAGCTGACCAGGGCCTCACAGCGCTCGCTTGCTGGCCGTATCTCTGGTGACTTTTCGAGCCTCTCTCGCAGTCATTCTTGATCGAAAAAGATATATTTATTCCACGGGTGAACCGTACATTTATGAAAATATGTTTATTTTTTGTTTATGCTACTTTTTTTGAAGTAGATTCAATGTGCATATGCACTTGCCAAGAGAGTTTCGTTTTTATAAATGTTTACAGATGATAAAAAATTCATGGCCTTTCTACTCCCTCTGTTTTTGCGGGCGGATTCGAAAATAAATAGTTGTATCGCCTGGTCAAACGCGCTTATAATATTATTCGAATTTAAAAATTGTAATACGAGTATTAATAAAGTGGTTAGTCACTGCGCCAAAAAATTGTTTAATCAAACTAATGTAATGTGCACTTGTCATTAAACTTAAAACGGGAGCTAAATACGTAGAACCATTTTGTCATGAAGGCTTATAATAAATGTTTTTTTCGCGATGTGCATAAGTTATTGTAATTTACGTATCATTCTCCGATATCGTTAAAAGTCGAATAGGAGCTTGTTCATATGTTTGTTTCTTTTGTTACGTTTGCCGAAATCTAGTTACTAATGCGGCACGTTTATTACTAGCTACAAAGTTTTCTTGAAGTATTTGTTCAGTCAAATAGAGAATTATATTCATTACAAACCCGTAATTATGTGCATATTGTTTCAAAGCTAATAATGAGCGGGCATAATGGTAATTGTGAGCATTAAAATATAGTGTGACTGCACTAGTGGGCAGAGCCTGTTCGTTTGTGATGAGAGATCACAATAGCTTCATCATAACTTATTACACGACATGGAATGTGAATTATATTTTTACAAATGGGAATTTCCTGGACGTAAATTATCAGTAACATAACGCATCTTTTTGTTAAGGACAATCGCTGCACAATTCTTGGGATTAATATAAAACTGGAATTTTCATATTCGGCACCACATAGTAGAGGTGCCCGCTGAAATGCGAAGAAAACATAATCCTCGTAAATTCTGAATTTGTAATTGGGAGGTAGTTGAAATCAGGGAACTACTCAGACCTCTTAATTCTTTCTTAGAGTGCACAGCAAAGTTCAGCGATGACTTGAATTCAGCTCTCTTGCTATATGCCGTTCAGCCGGTCACACGACCTGAAGTATCTCGCCTCAGCATGTACAATTAATGTCCCAGTCAAACTTTTCCGCCACCTGCATGCTGTCCTGGCGAATATCATGTGCATTCGAAGCTCTTCGAATTATAAGCTTATTGTTGTGCTGCATGAATGGGAGCCTCAAGCGACATAGCGTACAGTGAGGCGAAGCTTTGGCAATTTCACACCGTTGTATTTTTCCAGCGCTTATCTCGCACTCAATGGAATTGAATCTATCTTCTATTTGTATCTCAATGCATCTTCCAGTGATGTAACTCTTGTGCTCCTCAGCACATGCATAAATCTCTCACAGAACTTTGAACAACGTCATGTAATCTAATTATAAGACATCTGTAAAGTGAAAAGAATGAGAAGCAAGAGCGCTGAACTCTATCATAGCTAACAATAATGTAAAGCAGGTTTATGTGTAGAAAAGATCCACATGAAAGAGTAGCCGTACATGCGCCATTATGAAGCCTGTGCTGTAGCTCGTACCAAATTTTTAGACCGTGCTGGTCAATTTGAAGATAAAGAAACAGAGTTTAGAATTTACTGTCGTGTTTCTAATACAGGAGAGTACATTCCTTGATCCCGTTGGTGTGAAGGATAGTCCTCTCTAAATTTTGTCGGTGTTTAAAAGGTTCTTAAATGCTTAAATTTTATGGATCGTTCAATTATGCTGTCACATTCGTTTGCCTTTACAATGGTTTTTATTCTCTCTATAGAGAGGTAGCGAAATGCAAGCGTATTGATGAGGATTTCGACGAGACATCTAATGCCTTCTCCGTTTTTCACATTATCAGAGGAAATGTTGGCCTGTTAAATCTACCGTGCGGCTGCAGGTACTTTAACGCGAATCCTTCTTATGCAAAACGTACCGTTTTACCTTTACGTCACGGCGGAGAATGCGAAAGTCGGCTTTGTTCATGTCCGATATTGCTAAGTCCAAAGCTAGTTAATTTCTGTTCCTGTCCATAAGTCAATTTGCTGAAAGTGTATCCTCAAATATTTGAATGAATTAACATGAATTTTTTGCCAGAGTTTTGCGCCAAGCTGTTCTTATATTGAAGATTAAACCTTTTTGTTTTTGTGCCATCTTTTTGCAGCTTTTGTTAGTCTTCTTGTTTTCCGACTATACCTTTCCCTCTTTTTTTAATACTGAATCTGATAGCTATCCTTCCTTCTCTCTTTGTAATAATAGAAACTCAATCTTTTTTCTTTGCTTCATTTTTTATTGTTTCGTTTTTTGCTGTCCGTACCTGTTCTTCATCTGCGTCAGATCATGTTCCATTCATTATTATTCATTCTTCGCAGTTTTGCATCTTGTCATTGCTCTGCTTTTCGCATTTCAACACGCTTCCTCCCATTTGATCACCGTACGTTATTCTTTCGTCCTTTTCCATTTATTTCCAGCACTCTGCATAGTTTTTTACAGTATTCTTCTACGCATAAACTTCCGTTCTAAATTGACCTCATTTTTCTTCAACTCCTGTTCCCCTTATCTTATTGTCCTTAATCTTTTACACGTCTCGCCGCTGTCACACCCTCTCCCTCCCACGACCCTGTGTACCACCACCCTCCCACGACCCTGTGTACCACCGCCCTCCCACGACCCTGTGTACCACCACCCTCCCACGACCCTGTGTACCACCACCCTCCAACGACCCTGTGTACCACCACCCTCCCTCCCACGACCCTGTGTACCACCGCCCTCCCACGACCCTGTGTACCACCACCCTCCGACGACCCTGTGTACCACCACCCTCCCTCCCACGACCCTGTGTACCACCACCCTCCCTCCCACGACCCTGTGTACCACCACCCTCCCTCCCACGACCCTGTGTACCACCGCCCTCCCACGACCCTGTGTACCAGTGTCCTCCCACGACCCTGTGTACCACCACCCTCCCTCCCACGACCCTGTGTACCACCACCCTCCCTCCCACGACCCTGTGTACCACCACCCTCCCACGACCCTGTGTACCACCACCCTCCCTCCCACGACCCTGTGTACCAGTGTCCTCCCACGACCCTGCGTACCACCGCCCTCCCACGACCCTGTGTACCAGTGTCCTCCCACGACCCTGTGTACCACCACCCTCCGACGACCCTGTGTACCACCGCCCTTCCTCCCGCGACCTTGTGTACCACCACCCTGCCACGACCCTGTGTACCAGTGTCCTCCCACGACCCTGTGTACCACCGCCCTCCCTCCCACGACCCTGTGTACCACCCACCGCCTTCCCTCCCACGACCCTGTGTACCACCACCCTCCCTCCCACGACCCTGTGTACCACCGCCCTCCCTCCCACGACCCTGTGTACCACCGCCCTCCCTCCCACGACCCTGTGTACCACCGCCCTCCCTCCCACGACCCTGTGTACCACCGCCCTCCCTTCCACGACCATATGTACCGCCGCCCTCCCTCCCACGACCCTGTGTACCACCGCCCTCCCTCCCACGACCCTGTGTACCACCGCCCTCCCACGACCCTGTGTACCACCGCCCTCCCTCCCACGACCCTGTGTACCACCGCCCTCCTACGACCTTGTGTACCACCGCCCTCCCACGACCCTGTGTCCCACCGCCTACCCTTCCACGACCCTGTGTACCACCGCCTTCCCTTCCACGACCCTGTGTACCACCACCCTTCCACGACCCTGTGTACCACCGCCCTCCCACGACCCTGTGTACCACCGCCCTCCCACGACCCTGTGTACCACCGCCCTCCCTCCCACGACCCTGTGTACCACCGCCCTCCCACGACCCTGTGTACCACCGTCCTCCCACGACCCTGTGTACCACCGTCCTCCCACGACCCTGTGTACCACCGCCCTCCCACGACCTTGTGTACCACCGCCCTCCCACGACCCTGTGTACCACCGCTCTCCCTCCCACGACCCTGTGTACCACCGCCTTCCCTCCCACGACCCTGTGTACCACCGCCTTCCCTTCCACGACCCTGTGTACCACCGCCTTCCCTTCCACGACCCTGTGTACCACCGCCTTCCCTTCCACGACCCTGTGTACCACCGCCTTCCCTTCCACGACCCTATGTACCACCACCCTCCCACGACCCCGAGGGCGGAGGTGAGCAGCGCGTGACCCACGGAGGCGGCGGCCGCACATGCCCAAAAGAGGCAGCGGCCGCGAGACGCAACATGGCGTCCCACCGGCCTTGTGGTGGGCACGGAAATGCCGCGCTTGCTTGGGAAGTATACTGGATACACAACCTAGTTTCGCATTATTGTTTGGTCGGCACATTACTGTTACAGCATTCGTAGTGGGCCGATTTTTTTCTTTAGTCGTCAGAACATACTGTGGTGTGCATGCTTTGCATGAGTTCGTATATTAGAGCTGGCTTTGGTTTTATACAACGTGTTGAAATTGAGTTTGACTAGCGTTTTGAGCTTGAGGTTCGAGTTCAGTAAAGAAAGGCATAAGGCGCGTTGAAGACCTGAACGAGGTATTATTGATTCAGAAAAACATTGAAATATTATTACAGTATCGTCAGCTTCTGACCGAATGTAGAATTATTTACACTTGCTGTTGTCAGTGTAGGTAACTTTGCATCAGTTTTCCCCCTCAGGGGGATACAGGTATTGTATCTATGGGAATTAGCGCTCCCAGGGGGACTATGTGAGGGCCTGAGCTAAAGGTTAGGTAGGCTTCCTTTTGTTGTAATAAAATAGGTTTTTGTTTTGTTACGGATCATCTTTTTCCGGTCCACTGCTGTCCTGTTTTTCAGCCCCTACTACTTTCTTCTTCAACTTTTTTCTTGTTTCATGAACTTCTTTCCTAGCTTACTGTTTCTGTGCACCTTGTGCATAGATTCTGCGTTCCCTCAACTCCATACTAAATGGTGCCTTCCTCTTTCCTGTCTTGGAACATCTTTGTCGTGGTTAAGGGAGGCTAAAACTTTCTTATATAATAATAATAATAATAATGCATCAGTTTTCTTTCTACCATGCTTTAACTTTTTCTTACAGGAAATCGGGGGTTCCGTGCTATTGATTGCATCCATACATCTTGACTATTCAATATTATTCCCAATCAAGATGCTGGTAACCAGTTTTTAATCCATTAGGAAAAAATGCGATGTCTAAACTTGTTATTTATATCTGCGAGTTATTGTTGAAACGTCGACACCCTTTCCTTGTCGAAAGACAAGGTGATGCTCACTTTTTCAGATAATCCATCAGCTATGAATCAGTCGTCACGAGTTTGCTTACATGCGCAAACGCCACACAACAATCATACAGTTTTCCGCTCTATTGCTTCGAGCTCCCCAGGCTTTAATTATCATGAGTACTCGCATGAGTATTGCCGTCGACTTGACGGGAAGGTCCGCTTCAAGATCTTGGAAATAAACGTACCTTATGGAATATCGACGTTCAAATCGCGTGTCGCAGATGACTGCTCTGAAGAATGATGATCCGTCTGTCTTTGCTCACTGCTCCCTGGGTTTTTATGACTTGGCGGGGGAAGTTTGGAGTGCTCTCTTATACATAGGGGTAATAAAAAAGTTTTTAATGATCGAAAACACGTCAAGTTTGGCTCGCGCTTAGATGAAAACTTTGAATGATTCATTGTCAATGAAACGAAATCTCCCTGAGTTCTCAGTTCTAATTGCAGGATAAGAAACTATCGAGTCAAAGCGAATGACTGTTGAATCTATGAAGTTACCTGCCAAATTCTATATACGTAAAAATTACTCTGTTATTAGTTATTGTTCAAACCAGTCCTTCGATATACACTAGGCACTATGGCATTTAACACTTTGACCGCAATAGTTTATACTGTATTCAATATTCAACTCTAATTTAAAGCAGATTGTAATAAGCAATTTTTAAAATGACGAACATTAACTGGGGCATGCCTTCATCTAGCGCTAATTAAGTATTTATGAAAGTTGAATTAGGGACTACTGGTCGGTTAGCAGCAGTATAAAAATCCCCTCCGTGGCCACCGGTGACGGACGCTGCCGTTGAAGTGTTAAAACACAATTCATTTAGTGTTAAAACACAATTCAAATTCATAAGGTTGCCTATTGCAAGATTCAAACATGAAGTTAGTTCCCTCATGAGACTCTACACTGGCTGAAAAAGCTTTGCTGTATTATCGCTTTTCCTTGTCTTAGCATTCTCTACTCTCCATGTGCTATAGTTTTGCCCTAACACATGAGTTGTGTAGTGTGCCCAGTGAAATATGCACTACACTGGAGCGTGATCGAGTTGCCTAAAACCTGCGGTGTTATTGTTTCCTTCACTGGTCGTAGTACGTATTAGCTAGGAATGAAATTATACCTACGCTGTCAGATATGGATTCTTTGAAACCCCTCAAATTAGTATTCGCTGGACTGGTCCAAGTATTTGCTGTGAATGAAATAAAATGACCTGCACTTTGAAACATTTGTCAGTTGTGTAAAACTTGCTGCATTATTCTCAGCCTGACTGATCCCAGTATTTGCTCTGAATGCATTAATATCCACTATATTTATGAAGTTCACAACCTGAATAATGAACTCTTGCTTGACGTTTCACACCTATTTTATACCCAGTATTGTCGCATTTTACTTGAACCTAGAGAGCTTCGGTCGTTGTGATGCCAGTGACCAGCTCATCACGGCCGATCGTTACTGACTTTGATGCACGGTGTGCCAGGAGAAGCCTAATCCCGGTGAATATATGGCCTAGTTGGCCTACAAAAAGTGTCGTGATTTACTTGAGCCCTGGATTATACTAAGTCAAACGTTCTCTGATGGATGGCTGGGCAAAGTGCTTGGGCTGTCTTGACACTGGCTTCACCCTTGCATCATTTCCCCGTCCTTAACGCTCCTCCTTTAGGACGATACTCTTGTGTAGTTCAATGCTGGAAAGTGCTTCATGTAGGTAATTTTTTCAAGCGGTGCTACACAGAGGTTTGTTATTCTTAATACGTTGATGAAATGGACTACTACAATACTGCCATCAGCGGCACATTTCATTGATTTGAAGTTTTAATTTATCCCAAGGTCCATCTTAAGTATTATACAAAATGGTTTTATTGGGAGAATAAGTTTAACGTATCGGAATCCATTTTTAATATCACGTGAAATTGGAAGTCGCGAATAGATTTTATACCTTCAGGGTGGACTAGACGGTACTTGTACACGCCTCATTGTAACGTTTTCCGAGTGCTTCACTGAGCGAGTTACAAACTGATAAATATTATTCACGGTCTAACTCTGCTCGCTTAAGAAAAATTCTCGCATTGTTGAAACAATTTTCCGGCTTACTGTGAATTTAATCGGAATTATCCATGCGATGTGAATTGTATTATGTGATAATGTGAATTATTTAATTCAGTTCTCTGACGTTCATTAATATTTAAACAAAAAAATTGAAGCATTTTTCTATCATTTATTAACAGAGTGTGGTTTCGTCCGTAACTCCGTAATATATTTGATTCATAAAAACGAATTCGACCATCGCTAATTGCAACACAGCTAGAATGAACGGGACAAACTTTATGAGATAGTCGGAATACAAGCCGTAAGAGTGATGGGCAGTAATATTAATTAATATTATTTCAGTGTCCTTTAGCATCGTTTAATTTCGTTAAAAATTTGAACATGATGTGAATGGTTTTGGTGAGAGACTATATATTCCATCAGTCGCACAGCGCAGGTCGAAAAGTGGATGTCGAACGAACAGGTCTCGATGACAATAGGACCTGGGTCCCTAACTTCAAGGTCCTGATTCGTCCTCGTGAAGCGTAGCAGGTCGAGCATATGACGTGTGGTCACCAAGCATGATAACCGCGCGAGCATAAAACAAATTGCGCTAATTTGTTAAGTCCTGCAGAGTGGCTGTGGAGGTCTACACCAGCACCATTACCCCCAGTTCATCATTACGTGTGCGGTCATCGAAGCGCACGGTCTCGCTTCCTCATTACCTTGTCCTCATGATGTCATTTGTGAAGTACGTGGGTGATTTCACGCGCAGTCGCTGCGTGTTTTATTACCCTACGTGGCACTTAGCCACTCAATATTCGAGCGCAGTCGCAGTAATGAACTTGTCCAGGCTTTTTGCCTGGATTTTTGTGAGATTCGTGTGGAACTAAATTATCACCGTAAACCTAGGCTCTACACTACCTGCACTCGTTTGTGTGTAGTCTATGTTTAAATTCTGAAACACTCTATTTTAATATTTGTTTTCCCATTTGTAGAGTTCGTTTTTTACTCGAAAATGGGATATATTTTTAAAAATTCAATTTATTCACTACCATCAAAAGAATTTTCGTCCAACATCACAACTTTTTTCAACACAATTACAGCGCATTTCTCTCCATCCAGTGCCCTAGAACAGCCGAAATTCCACAATGGACGAACAGAGACTCTATTAGACCACGACTGAAATAAGCTTCAATAATTCTGCCTATTCATGTGAAGCCATAATTTCGTTTCTGTCGAGACCCGAGATGCTTTTTAGCCGCACTGCATCTAAATTGGGCATTTTCTTTCTTCGGAACTGGTATTTCACAGTCATTTGCAACGCACGCATTCTGTCCGTCTTCCGCCCTGAGGGCACCTCCGAAATTCGTGCCGCCCTTGCCTGCATCACACAGAGACCTGGCGCTGTTGCGATACGCGTCGCCCTCCACCCTAGACCGGCTTAGGGAGATGAGCTTCGGCGCTGGGTGTAGCGCGGGACGCCCATCGTCCGCAGCGCATGCCTTCCTTCTGTCGCTGTGTTCCAGCCCTGACTTGTTGGACTGCCGGTACTGGCTCTTGCCTTCCTTCTGTCGCTGTGTTCCAGCCCCGACTTGTTGGGCTGCCGGTACTGGCACTTGCCTTCCTTCTCTCGCTGTGTTCCATCCCCGACTTGTTGGACTGCCGGTATTCCAGTATCCGGAGATGTTCCGCTCGCAATGTGACTTCCAGTCGCTCAATCGGGATTTTTTAAGTGACTGTATAAAACTATATCATTTACACAGACCTCCTTTATTCTAAGCCCTTGCGCTTACGCTATTCTATCAAGGTCCTATTGCACCCTACAGAGAACGACCGAAATTAATAGTATACAACCATCAGCTCTAGCATAAGGCTTTTGGATAGAAAACCCTAGACTGCGCGACAAGTCTCACAAGTTTTGCATGCTGAGTGTTTCTTGCCACTGTTTCGTGTACTGTGCGTTACTGAATTGTGGTGACTAATTTGAGAGCAGCCTGGAATTCAGTGGTGTGAAGTTAAGACGCTCGTTTTATACACGATGTTGGAGCCATGAGACTAAAAAATTTTAAAAACGGTGACTGGAAGCTCGTCTTGAATTAAAAATATACCTAGCCCATGTGATTGATTGCAAATAATTAACCCCTGAGGGGGTGGAACTATTTTATGGATGAGAAATAGCGCTCCTAGGGGGGAGATGTAAGGTCCTTAGGTGATGGTTAGGTAGGCCTTTCTTTTTATTGAAACTGAACAGTGCTATTGTTTTGTTACAGACTTTCTGTATTTGGGGGCACGTACTACTGTCCTTTATTCAGCGCCTATTACGTACTTCTTTAACTTATGTCCTGCTTCTTTTTTTCTAGTTCATCACGCGTTAAAAGACGAAGAAATGTACTGATCATCTTAGATAAAACACTCCCTACAAAATTCTATATCACTGTCTAAAAAATCAACGTTTCGATGTACGAACATCATCATCAGGCTGAAAAATACAGAGTAAATTTTACGGTTACAATACTGAGAAATATAAATCAAAAGCAAAACAGAAACAGATGATATAAAAATAAAAATAACATGGATCTCATTGCAAGATGACTACAGGCAAATAATTTTTACAATAGGAATACTGATCTCTAGATGACTAGCTAATATTGAGCAACAGATACATGTTAACAGTACCAGAGGCAAGGCCAAAATGAATGATCAAGCGGGCGTTTCAAACTTCTAACCTACAGTCCTATTGAATAGTTTTAGAGCAAAAAAATCTGTAGTATTTTCATTGAGGGAAGGTTTAATCCGCAGTCAATCTTTGTTTCAGGGTCATCTTAGTCATGCCAATGTAACTTTTATTAAGACACATTCTCTTTGGTTGCATTTGAACTGATAAATCACATTGGCTTTTTCTTGTTCACTGACCCTGAATCTGGAAATATTCTTTACTAGGAGATCACTGATTTTACGTTTTTTTGTAATATACACACTCTAATAGCAATTACAGGTTCTAAAGGTTTTACAAAATTGTTAACTATATTTCTAAAATTCGTTCGTCAATTTTGTAGTTCTTGTGCATTGGATTCTCATAAAATACATTTACATACATACATACATTTGCAAGGTCCAGGACTAGCATTACTGCTCGAAATTCGGTTCAGAAAGTTGTTGATTATCCTGTCAACCACAGAATTAGGAAAATTGTTATTTATTAGCAATCTTTCAACCCGAAGAATTTCTAAATGAAAACTGGCCCAACTACTGCAAACTTTACCTGCTCTATTTAGTAAAGGGTGAATAACGCCCTCTTTATATACCTGTGGAGCATCGCAATCATAATTAATAGCTTCACCAGCATGAGAAGGCTTACGTACACGGACCTCTGGGAAGCACCCTGCGAAGCTTCAACCAATACATCCAAAAATGGTAACTTTCCCAGTACATTCAACTCTTACGTGAAACGTAACACCGAATAATTTTATCCTGCTTCATAAATTTACTTCCATTTTGCTGTTTCTATGTGCAGGATGTGGGTGTACGTATTTTGCATCGATTCCCTGTTCCCTTAATTCCTTACTGAATGGATAGCTTTCTATGTCATCTCTTTAGAACATCTTTGTTTTGTTAAGACTGGCTTAAACTAACTTCAAATCTTAATCGTGGACTATGATTATTAAAACAAAATATTTTCTTGCGAAACCGAACTAAAAATTTTATTTTTTTCTAGAGATGTAATTCTATTTTTCATTTCAGAAGAAAACGATAATTTCAATAATGATTTAGGTGTCTTTCTAGTTTTAAGGGCATGATGTATTTTCCATTACCATTTCTGATACAATGCAACTTTCTTCACTCGTAGCAATTGAATGAATCTTTAATATGATTTACGGATCCTCAAAATCTAATTTTTATTATGATATGGGGGGTCTGCATTGTTTGGGCAGTTATTATCTCAGTGCCCGTCATAATTTAATTTGATAAGGTACTTCTGTATTTTCAGCATAAAATATGGACGTATTTGTTTGGCTTGCTTTGCAGCCCATTGTTCAGGCTGATACATGGTAAATTCATCTTCGGTGCCGCTGGTTGCGCTGTGAGAAATTCCTTCCTTGTGCACAGAGCGAGCCTGCTAGATGAGCCCTGACTCCAGTGAAGCAACAAGCCGCGCAGTCATTTCTCAGGCTCCGGAGATGGATGGAAAGATGCCGCCCTTCACTCTATCTGCTGGGTCTCCAGTGTACTTTGAGCCTTCATCTCTGTGCCTAACTTTGTGTCGTAAATTAATGTTCCATCTTGCCCAGATTGTTCGCATTTGAGCCATAAATTTTTGGAGGCTTGAATAAGATGAATTGGTCATGCTGCAGAGAGGTTGGGGCGTTAAAACCGTCGCTTGCTCAACAAGGAGAACTTTGCAAACAAGCCCCGCTGTAAGAACCCCAATTATAGCTCGCTGCATTCGAGTCACGCAAAAAAACAAGCATGTTGGACCGAGCGAACTATCTCCAGCGGTGCTTCACTGGCTGCGAAACAACCGCGTCTGTAGAACAAGCGTTTCTTGAGGCTCTTTCATGAGTGAGCCGCGCGAGAGCCAGAGAAATATGCTCGTGAATTATTATGAAGGGCGCGGTGAAAGTCTTTGATCTTTTGCATGCAACCGCAATAAAAGTAAACCTGCCTGCCATGCGGTCTCCTCTTTAATTTGTTTCATCGTTTTTATGCAAATTTTGATAGCGAATGCACTTTTTTATAGTGAGTGAACATGGCTTTCAAGAATTATTGCGTGGTACTTTGATCATACGAAATTTATCTAAATTAATTGTGATATTTTGTCGTGTTATTGCTTGAGTCTACATCTTTCAATAATTCTACGATCACTTGGAAGTTCAAATTTTTCGTGAGCGTTCAATTTCAGAGGGTTGCCGTGATTGTGCTGAAGATTCACGTAGAGAAAAAACCTCGAGTTAAGTGTGTGTAATGGAATCTAATTCAAAGGAAAGTTAGGGGCTCGTAAATTCCACTTGGATTCCATTTCCTTAACGAAAGAGTTCGATGGGATGGCACAAGTTGGCTGTTATGCGAGTTTATCGTAGGAGCGCCCACCCTTCGTCGCCCAAGTTCAACCAACTCATGACCATAGCTTTTCTTGGCTCAGTAAAAACGCTAAAATCTTCGCTAGGCCTGAAAATTCGAGCGCCTTTTATTCCTGCCTCTGAATGCATACCTGGCCTTGAGCAATACAAGAACATCGCTCAATTCGGTTTAATGATCAAGAACATCGTTGGTTTGATCATTATATTGTTTGGAAAGCATTGACTTTGTCAGAAATATGATCTAATTAAAGTTAGACTCCAATGACGTCTTGCTCATTTGTGAAATTTGAAAACGGTTCATTTGATGTTCCTCGCTTTGAGAGCTGTTGGATTGCACATCTTGCTATGAGCAAATCACTAAATCTCACGTGTTCAAGTGTGTATTTTATGAAACTGAATTTTGTGTCATGGTTAGAAGCTACCGTGTGTCAGTCTATGAGCTGCATATCTCACAATGTATGAAGCCTTAAAAAAACAAGATGAAGAAATTAATCAACTTCTTCAATATCAAAAACTAAGCAACCCGAGCGATATTTTTCGATAAAATTTCTTCTACGCTGCAAAATGAATGGGGCCGGAGAGGAAGGTAAGGTAGGCCTTCTTTTTGCTGAAATTCAGTAGTTTTTTTTTATTAATGAGTAATTCGACCATTTTTTCAACACCTTTTACGTTTTCCACTTACTGCATCTATTGTTGCATTAACTACTTTCAGTCCGGCTCTTTCTATACGCAGGATATGGGAGACACCCCCTGTGCGAAGATTCTCAGTTTTCGTAATCCCATACATATGTAATGGTGTCTTCCTTCTTGCTCTTTTGGGAACATCTATATATTTTGTAGTTAGGGAAATTTAAACTGACCTATAGTAAATCTAAACAATTTTCCTCTTCCTTCCTAACTTGCTCTTTTTATTTGCACGGTATTCCGAGTGGAAGTATGCTCTGCGCATAGATTTTTCGTTTTCCACATTCCGTATTGATCGATCTTTTCTCTCACTCATCTGATATCGCGTCTGTTACAGTTAATTGGAAGTCTTTAGCTAACCATAGTATAGGATGCATGTAAGCATTGAAGCAATTGGCAAATTACTAAGGAAACCCTATGCTGGAACTCTGGTGTTGCAGTTCATTTGAACGAAGAAAAATGGCCACTCTAGAAACTAGGCGTTCAGCTCTTCCTCAAGTACGTCATTTAAATGCTTTCCCTCCATCAACTGAGATCTTTGGAGAGCATAATGCGTTTTGCATGTAGATTGGTGACGCAGACAACCTATTCGCAAGGCATTAAGACCGTCCTTTCATGAAAATTGCGCATCCCAACAAACTTTAATTTACTATACGATATAAAGAATAGCTTGCAAGAATTTAAATTGATGATACCAATAAACAAGATCTTTTGTATGCGCTATGGCATTTATTAATTATGTTGATGTGTGTGAATTGCATTCTGGGAAGGGAATTGTGCCTTTCTTTGGCGATTTTTTATTGACCCCTAATGTTATTTGTGGTCCTAATTTACTCGCGGAGCCATCATTGTAATGTTTGCGCTATATTTCTGTTCTTTATGATCAGTAATTTTAGTCCGCCCAATAATAATGAATGGAAAAGCTTTATAGACAGATACTGATAAAAAATCCTGCATTTAAAACCGAAATATTACTGCTACAAATATTCTACAAAATTATGCTGATTATACTACATGGGCCTGAAGCGACCGTAGTCGTCTGCGAGCGCCCATGTTTAAGAGGGAGTTGGCGAATGAGAGCAACATTTGCATAATTAGAGAATGATGTGTCGAGCATCCTGCTTCTGTTAAGACCTGTACCCGCACACAGCCCTAAATCTCTCCTAATTACGTTCGAATATATCATCTGGTCGGGTCTGTATTTTGCAGCCTGGAAGCAAGTTGCGAGTTCGTTCCCTAGGCTGAATTTGGTTTTCTTCAACTGATGAAAACAATATTTCTGAGGGTGTATTTTATGGCTTGAACAAGTTGACGCTGTTTTTTTTAAAAACCTTTTTAGCGCTACCCGTTTAATGGGTTATTGTTGATGCGTTGCTTTATCGTGGAAGGAACATTGAGCTTTTAAATATTCCAGATCTGCTGAACAGCGATAAAGTAAAAGCTCACCCAAAAAATTTTTCGACACGAAAGAAGAGCACTTGATTGTGACGAGCAGCAATTGGTAGCAGGAGGGTGTACTCGCGGGACCGTGCGGAACATTTCAAGCCTCCCACTGCTCGCGCAGCGCCTTCAGGGCTGCTCAATTAAAACTGTACTTTCTTCGGTGTCCGCCAGAAGTGAACGAGCCGGCGGTAGTAGGGCACGCTGGAGACGAAATGCACATGGTTCTTACTTCTTTCGCATGGTTCTTTCGTTTGTGAATATTTGTACATGTTAAAGCACCTCTTTTTGAGGGTGAAAATGTACGAGTATTACAATGTTCTAATATTGAGACAAATTTTATTGAATGTGTTGAAATAGCTAATAATTCACATGTTCCAGGTTACGTTTCCTAAAAACGAATTTTCAAACAACAGGAGGCCTTTTGGTAGAGAAATTTGTTCGATTTTCCCCCAACATTTTATACGTCGCCGAAGTGGCGCTCATTAATAACACACTTAACTAGACGTCTTGATTAGATGAAAACTGACTAAGAAGAATTTTTTATACAATTTCAACCCTCAAATGAGCTTAAAAACACTCCAATAGTTATCCATTCTCAGAAAGTTTTTGTACTCTTCCCTTAAATGAAGAAATTATCATTTTTCTCTTCTTTAATGAACTATTGTGTAACCGTCGCAAAACCTCGTATGTTTTCTTCAGCGCCCAATTACACAACCGCTCTGTTCCTAATGACCATTTAAGCTTATTTATAAGCCATGTCTTATCTTGGTCCTGTAGAAAGAGCGGACATGGCCGCGAACCTCGTTGCTTTGATGCTTTACCAGCGTTGGGGTGAAGTTCGACATCTTACACCTCTAGAGTTAGCCGTGTTACGCCTAGCCAGTCAGTAATACTGTATGTTTATTACCGGACACTGGCAGGTGAACACTCACCGCAATCACCGGTCCTTTCAGTGGCGTCATTTTTCAAGGAGCAGCAGAACAGTTCGTATCTTCACACTAGCGTAGCCCCCGAGCACCCGCCTCTGTAAATGCTATCTCGATTCTAATCACATGCTCCCAGCTCTCCAGCTACCGACCTCCCTTCTTTTTTACTCGTTCATTTTGCGGTCGTCTTTTTCAATTGGCTCTGTGCTGGAGTGTGTACTCATTTTTGCTACAGTGAGGTCGCTGCCACATCATGATTGGTTGCTCGGTTGTCTGGTGGAGTATTTTCGCGGACTCTTTTTCGACTACAGCTAATCGAATTATGATTTTAGATAGGGAGCTTCATCTATTACGCTGTCAAGGACCGATGCTTTAGAGTACTCACACGCACAGGACAATCTCACATTGTACATTGTGATATTGAAATGCACAAGATGACATTGCTCTGTGAACGAAGCCTTGAACAGTAAAATTCGACTTCAAGCTATAAACGTCAACAGTGCTGCAGAATTCAATGTAAAACTGTAAATTTCGACAATAAACTGTAATATTTGTAATTAAGCTGTAGAATTTTACATTAAACTTTGAATTCGAAACTCAACTGTAACATTCCACGTTAAACTACTCCTCGATCTACATTGGCCTTTATATCTCTGTATTGAATTGGACACTATAGCAGTGACTTATACATTTCAGTAGTGACCTCTACATTTCGATAGTGACCTCTACATTTTAGTAGTGACTTCTGCATCTCAGTAGTGACTACACAATATATAATACAATGGTATTATATATTTCAGTATCAAATGTATATATCGGTCCCTTCAGGGGGATAGAACGATTGTATCTATGGGAATTAGCGCTCCCAGGAGAAAATGTGTGATTCTAAGGTGAGAATTTGGTAGGCATATCTCTGTGTTCAACTCTGTACATCAGCATTAAACTTTGCATGTCTCGTATAGGTTGTAATTCAGAACAAGTTTGAAGCCGCTGTTTCATATTTTGTACTCTTTCCTTTTTTTGTTTATTATTATGCAATTCATCTCATATTCTTCATTAGTGACTCAGCGCTCACTGAAACGTACCTTTTAGTCGCTGAAGTCTCCGTTCAAATTAGGTGTATCATTTTAGTTTACTTATGGTTTCCTAATAATTTTACATTCTTTGAAATTTATTTTCTCAATGAGTTTTAAGTGCGTTCATCATCCTATGAGTGCATGATGAGGGCAAATTTTTGCATCATTCAATTGCAACAATGTAACAAGAATTTTCCTCTCCCTAGTATTCCATAAGAAAATGCTGTTGTCTGTTTTCTTCCAAGTGGCAATAATTTTAAATTTTAGTTCGAGTATCGCGCGAGTCATCATACGTAGTTTACTTACAGCAAAACTGTTTCCTCTGATTTTTGACTAGGGGCAATTTTTTCCTCTGTTAATAGGGACGCAATGGCCGCCGCAACGCAAGGAAGCCCCAGCTCGGCTCGGCTGGCTAGTTTTTGCGTCGACTACCGGTTTTACTTGAGGAGAAACTGCCGTGTTGTACCGGCCCCTTGGAATGTCAAAAGAGCAGCAGCTCCTGCAAGCTCTGAAGTTAGCTCGAGTAATTGGAGGCGAACAGGCAAGATAAAGAGCTACAATAGTGCCTATCCAAATTCATGTCCCGAGATAAATTTGCAACTCTACACGCTCTCGAGTCGTTATTGTTTTAAAGTGAATACACAGGGATAGATTACCAGCAAGTAAATTTGCAAGAGATACACTGAGCTGCTCTGGTCGTAAGCATAAAATTTATGCAACGTTGAGTAATTTATTTTATTCACCTAAACAGGAAATTCCTAGCATCTTCTTGTTGAAGCTTGAATACACTGAGGGAAGAGTAACGGACTTCAGCATACTGAACAAGGGATGATAATTAGTGTTTTTTAGATACTCCATTCCTTCTACATACGTAACGAAAGTGTAGTTCATAGAGGGACTCAGTTCATACGTTCAGTAAAACTTGCTTGTGGTCATTTGCAATTCTAAACTGTCGCTCCCGTTGATTCCTGCGATAAAAGCTCCAACAGAATGAGCTGGCCCCTTTCATCGTCTTTCCATTTCGTCTTCTTCCACTTAATTAAATGTAGAGCATTTTAGAAGGCAAATTACCACTGGCGCTATATATAGCTGCTCTGCATAATTGTGCGGCTCCTAATTCAGGTGGCAGCTGACCCTCTCTATCATCATCTCGCAGCGCGGCCGTGTGCCGGCTCTGCCATTCACAGAGTGAGTCATATTCCGTTTCTGGTCGGCGTATTCTCCAAAAATTGACTCCGTAATTTGAATAGATTATTCTCGAGCTCAAATGAGCCGTAAATGTGGTAAGTTAGAAGAGATTAATTCATGTGTCAATGAGAGTGAATCAGTTGACTCTCTCGAAATTTGGATTATCACATGGCTTTGAAAGGATATCTCATGATGAACGTGAGCAGCTTTTGCACTTGAGTTATCACTCAAGCCCTGGATGCCTCGTTGCTTTTGTAGCAGTTCATGTGACTGAGGTTTACCCTTTTTATGCATTTTATAAGAGGTTTGTTATGTCAAATAGAATTAGCTTGACAGGCGCAGTGTGAATGGCAGTCTGAATGCAGCGTAGATTCTAATTTTGCGTGTTGAAATAAATCGTCCCGTAATTCGAAACAAATTTGATTGGTCCAGGATCAAAGAAGCTTATTTTTGTGTTATGAGTTTATTATGTGAGCTTATTTTAATGCACGGATCTTAACCTCTAAACCGCATTCGAGGTTTTGATATTTATATTCAGGAGACCGAGTGTCGCGTAGGCCAACCCTGGTGTTGTCTTCATCTTATGTTGCAGCACTCTGAGTGCTGCCTTATCCCTGTCAGAGAGAACATGATGAGAGAGTGTTGAACTCATTTCCTTTCATAGTAACTATTTTTGTTGACAGTATTTTTCAATGATAACTAGAAACATGCAAGGAATGAAGTTGCATGTTATCGAATATTCAAAAAATCCCAGCCCCACTGCATACTGTACAGTGCGGGTTGCATATCGCGACGCGTGTCACTTGTGACGCATCAAGCAATACCGCAACAGCAGCGGTGGGATGCTCTCTACGCCCGGATTTACTGCTCCTCCCTCAGGCTATTTGGCACGTTTGCACGCACACGTCTCTAAGCTTTATCGTATTCGCTTTAAATCGACAGTGAAACATCACGCTGCCCAGAAATCGTACTTGGCTGATGCTTCGCCACACTCTCCTGACAATGGCTGGCATTTGTTGGCCTATAAAGTGGGACGCTTTACTCTCGTTCATCCGTAGACTTATCACCCTTCTGCGCCGGTCGTAAAGTTGCGCGTCCGCCGGAGCAGCGTACGTGAGAACGCCTCTCCTCCTCTGCGGGCTGCGCAAAGCGAGTTTCCAAAGCCCAGCTCAAATTTTTCTCCGGCGAATTCTTGGTGCATTTTTGGCTTTGCTTCAAAGACATTCTTTGCTCCAATTTTGAAGTTTTGCTGCTCACTTCGAATTAATTGCTATTTTTGGTCGTCTCAGCGCGGTGCATTATTGGCCTGCAAAATTCTCGTATGATTTTAATTTTTCCTTTTAAGACCAACAAAAGCGGTTTTGGATGTCTGGTTTGAAAAGTTCTGCTTTGGATTGCAATTAAGGAGAAACGTTCATTTATATCACTTAAATTACATAAACCCGTTCAATTTCGCAACGTAGCGCAATCGCTATTTAGTACAGCAAATGTCTCTCGCTCACTAAATGTGTTGGATGTAATATTTTGCAGAATATTTTATTATTCAAGTTTCTGTATATTATAAACAATGTGTCTCATAATTACCGTCGTTATGCATGACTGTTACCGCGAGTCATGCCTGTACGCATTTCTTAGACCTGCATGGGCTGAGTGGAAAGTTGTAGCTAACTTTTTATTTTCCATCTGAGAGAAATAAAAGACCCATAGCGCCATCTGGTCTCGAGTCCACGACTTTTCACACAAACGGTAAGTGTTCTAAGCCGGTAGACGCTTTCGGTGACCTATTTTCGTTGTTTGAAACTGCGTTCAGTGGTCGCAGAGATTTCGAGCTGGGCGAGAATGACTCTCGTATGCAAGAGTCGAGCGTACGTGCCTCTATTGAGCTCCTCACACCGCATTAGCTGTCAGGTCGCCTGGCATGTCAGACTGGGGAAAGAAGCACACCTGGGCCCCGAAGGACATCTGCGAGCTGGGAATGCTGGGGAAGAAATGGTACACGCGATACTGGAACGCTAGTTAATTGGAGACTATACCGTGCTGCACCACATGCTTGTGCTTTATACTGTGCTGCATCGCATGCTCGTACACTGCACAGTGTTGCACCACATGCTTAATTGTATACAGCACCGTTCTCATGCTCGAAAAATATATCGTGCTGCACCACATCGCCGTATATCATACGTTATCGTACCTATTGTTCGTACTCTATAACGTGTTGCACTACATGCTCGTACTTCATGCCGTACCGCACTACTTTATGCTGTGCTTCAACACGCTTGCAGAGTTGTAAAATTACTGATGATGCAACAATGAATGAACTGGAGGAGGTGTAAAGCGACGCTGGACGTACCGAGCTCGCTGGACGCTGCATTGTCTCCTTGCCTCCACACTGCACGCTATGCGCACTGGCCTAGCGTGACACATGCGCTCTGCGAATAGTTATGTTTTCTGCACAGTGCAATTAGTTATATTCTGTGCACAGTGGACATGTTGCATTATTTTCACTGTGGAAATAGTTACATATTCTGCGAAATGCAAATAGTTACGTTCTCTGCACAGTGAAAATAGCTATAATCTCTGCGCAATAAAAATAGCTATATTTTCTGTGCAGTAAAGATAGTTATACTCTCTGCAGGAGAAATAGTTGTATTCTCTGCAGGAGAAATAGTTGTATTCTCTGCAGGAGAAATAGTTGTATTCTCTGCAGGAGAAATACTTGTATTCTCTGCTGTGGAAATAGTTGTATTCTCCGGCGAGTGCAGCGCGACCCACACGGTGCAGCAGCAGGAGCTGTGACCGCAAATGACACCCACTGCGCCTCTCGCACTCAGCACTTAACGCGCCGTTTGCTGCCCCCTCGCTGCCCCCTCCCCCACATCTTGAGGGTTTATTCTGACCCCTGGGGTCAACTTGCCCCCTGACACCCATAGCTCGGATCACCTCCTCCCTGCTGAGCCTCACTCCCTCTCTGGATTTCCATGCCTCATCGTCACGTTCTGCTTTCTTGTTGCTGCATACCTCAGTACCTATATACTGTCTACTTAGCTCCAACTTCTCCTGGTGCTACCTTGTTGCTACATACCTCAGTGCCTCTATACTGCCTACTTAGCTCCAACTTCTCCTGGTGCTACCTTGTTGCTACATACCTCAGTACCTATACACTGTCTACTTAGCTCCAACTTCTCCTGGTGCTACCTTGTTGCTACATACCTCAGTGCCTATTTACTTGTATACTTAGCTCCAACTTCTCCTGGTGCTACCTTGTTGCTACATACCTCAGTGCCTCTATACTGCCTACTTAGCTCCAACTTCTCCTGGTGCTACCTTGTTGCTACATACCTCAGTGCCTATTTACTGTATACTTAATTAGCTCCAACTTCTCCTGGTGCTACCTTGTTGCTACATACCTCAGTACCTATATACTGTGTACTTAGCTCTGACTTCTCCTGGTGCTACCTTGTTGCCACATACCTCAGTACCTATATACTGTGTACTTAGCTCCAACTTCTCCCACAGATACCTAGTTGCTTAACCCCTCAGTAGGTGTAACTTTTGTATCTAAGAAAAAAGCGCTCCCAGGGGTAAATTGTGAGGTCCCAAGTTGAGTGTTAGGTAGGCCTTTTTTTGTTGAAAGAAAATATTTTTTGTTCTGTTAAGTTTATTTCAGTGCTGTCTTGTTTTTTTTTAATACTATTGACTCCCCTCAGGGGGATACAACTATAGTATCTATGGGAATTAGCGCTCCCAGGGGAAAATGTGAGGGCCCGAGCTGAGAGTTAGGTAGGCCTTCTTTTTGTTGAAATAAAATGTTTTTTGTTATGTTAAGGACCACTTTTTTTTCGGTTCACTACTGTCCTGTTTTTCAGCACCTCTGACTTTCTTCTTCAACTTTGATCTTGTTTCATGAACTTCTTTCCCATCTTACTGTTTCTATGCCCTTTCTGCATAGATTCCTCATTTTCTTATCTCCAAACTAAATGGTGCCTTCCTCCTTCCTCTCTTCGATACGCTCTATTTTTGCAGCGGTTAGGGAGGCTTAAACTAACTTACAATCTAATCTAATACTATTGACTTGCTTTTTCAACTTTTTGCGTTTCATAGCATTCCTTCTTAACTAACTGTTTCTACGCCCAAGAAATCTTGTGCGAGCACACACGTTGCGCTTAAATTCTGCGTTCCCTTAACGCCATCTTTAATGGTGCCTCCATCCTTCCTCTTTTTGGACACCTTTGTTGCAGTTAGAGAGGCTTAAACTAACACTTTTCTAATTTACCTTAAACTTGGCACTTCTTCTCCTGGTGCTACCATACGCTGTTATCGTACGTTAGGAGCTACATTCTGCGCAGTGCAGCTGCCACTTCTTCATGCATCTTTCACCATAGCTAAAATTAGCTTTCACCGTAGCTGCTACTTCTTCTCGTATCATTCACAATAGCTGCAAGCAACATATTACACAGTCATGGCTGTGATTTTAACTAGACGCTAGCTATGCCGTAACTCGAATGGAAATAGGATGTGATGCTCAAATTGATTCCGTCTTGAAATTAATTGTTTGTTAATCCTTGATTAGCCGTCGATGAACAATTCACAGTAATGCACTCGATCCAGAATACTATTGTCATCGCCCCTTAAGGGGATACAACTATTGTATCCATGGGAATTAGCGCTCGCTCAGGTCAAGTGTGGAATTCTGTTTATAATATCACGGTGTCTCGATGTCTCCCTGCTCACTGACCTTATAATTAATTTACATTCCGCTTTCTCGTAAGCGTGGCCTGATTCACTTAGTAAGGCATCTATCTAAATATTGTAAGTACTGTCCACATTCTACAGATCTTTTCCTATGGTTTCTACATTTCACGAGCAACAAGTATGTATTTTTCATTTCCCTAAGTTAAACAACACCTGCTTTGATTCCTCTGCCATGAAACTGATCGCCTCTGCTTTACCTGTACGAATGGTTCAAGGCAACCGTATCCATGACTCCATTCTTTAACCCTATTTTCTTTGGTCTATATTAGCTCTACCCCCGTAGGACAGTCTGCCGCGCTGACCTTACTATATGGTGTGTACAACAATTAAACATGTGCATGCTAAACCACACGAAGTCGATTCCAACACATGGAGCAGGCATTTACAGGGGCGAATTATGAGGTTTGATCACGATTGGTTGGTTAGTTTAAGTTGGTGTCGCATTTTTTTCCCGTATTAGCATAGCACTGAAAGTGAACTATGGCGGTATAACGGCAGATCTGGGATTATTATCGAAAAATCGGTATATCAGTCTGGTAGGGTTAGGGTAATGAGTTGAATACCAGAGTTGAGTAATTGCCATGCCTCTCATCATTTTTGCTTCTTTCTTCAAAGTGATTTTATATTAAACGGTCTCGTTTAAGCAGAAATTCTTCTTTGATTCTTTTGTTAAGCACAAAGTTGATTCTCACCCCAATTTTCTCGCATGTTGCGTTCATTCAATTTTTTTTATTGAGCTCAAAGTCTCTTTGTCCTTCTTCTATACATAAGTCAGCAATGCTGCTTGAGCGTTGAATAAATAGCCGACTTCTCAGTTTTCAGTAAATTATGACACTTCGTTTTACCTTCAGTCGGACTCATCAAGTGACTAGATATCTCATTTTAAATAGTCATTGCCTATAAAGTTCAAATAAGCAAAATACATGGTGTACATCAAGCTTAATTTTATCGCTGAATTTCCTAACCTTGACACCCATTAGCATATCGTCATTTCGCCGTACCTTCGTATAATATCCGAGCAATGCTACACCTTCACTACCCACCCTGTCACTTTGCCCTAGCACCACATTGCCGGTCTCCAACAGGAAATCTGTGAGACCACATAAGGTCGCCTCGTACCTGAAGCATCCCTTGCCTGCGTCACTCGGTTGTCGCTACGTGCCTCATTTGCATTGTACCCCTCAACATATAGTGCAAGCCTGCTGCCCTTATCTGATTATTCATTCATTCTCGTGCAATACTACATAGCGTAGAGCTCTGAAAAACTCTTTGTATATTGTGCAGTATGACATATGTTTTCTATCGTCCTTCGCACGATTTTGTTGTTTATCTTTTATTTGTTCGAGTAGCTGGTTCTTTTTATTTAAGTGAACTCAATTCTTAGTTTTCTTCGCACCGTTTTATATTTCACCGGAGGTTTGATTATTTTCTTGTTGAGTTTAACAGTGTTTCTTAAAATTCTCTCGCAATATAATATCTGCGTCCGATGCTGTTGCTTCGTTTTAAAACAGCATTGAACTTTACCGCCACGATTTTGGATAGTTTTGAAAAAATCCTACTGCTGTCGGTGATATAAAAAATGTAGTATTTAATTCTGACAACGTAAGTACGACCTAAATTGCTTCGTGCACTCGTACCTTCCTTTGCTTCATTGTGTTCTCATGTCCCCGGCACTTCAAGCAAACCTTCCTGTCTTATTCGTAAATCCCCTCTGCCCCCCTCGCCCCATACCTCTCCTCAAGCCCCTCTGCAGCACTCGCTGGGCTTCCTCCTCCCTTGATGCCTCCATATGCTGCTTTACCTCTGCTCTTAGCTCCCTTTCTTTCGTATCGTTTTCCGTGTCTTGGTTGTTTATTTTATGGTATTTTTCCATCTATACTTTTGAGAATTTTTTTATTCGCAATATATGAAACCAAAGATTCGGTACACGTACTTATCAGCCGGTAAAAAGTACGTCACTCACGCTGTGTGGGAACTTGTTATGCTATGAAAAGCACTTGTTTTATTTTTCAGTTACTTTTCACATTCTGCAGAGAAATATTGTCCTCAAACACAAGTACAGAATAATGATTGCGTGGGACAGAGTTCATTGTGGTCAAACGACAAATTTATAGCTCGCAAACATTTTTCCATGGAACGCTCCGAAATGCGATCATGTCCGTATGGCATGTTGATACGTGGGCCCGAATGTGAGTCCAAATATTATGAGTCTTTACGTAAGTAACGCGAGTACGCTAAAACTATTCCATACGAGAATGATGTTCGCTTGAACCATGAAATCATTCAATGATCAAGACTGGTGACTTTGAAGACACGTACGTAGCACCTCCCCTTCGTCACATCTTAATTATTATTCTGTAAGAGAACCTTATTCTGTAAGAGAACATTATTCTGTAGAACATTATTCTGTTAGAAACCATTATTCTGTAAGAGAGCATTATTCTGTAAGAGAACATTATTCTGTAAGAGAACATTATTCTGTTAGAGAGCATTATTCTGTTAGAGAGCATTATTCTGTTAGAGAGCATTATTCTGTTAGAAAACATTATTCTGTAAGAGAACATTATTCTGTAAGAGAGCATTATTCTGTTAGAAAACATTATTCTGTTAGAGAGCATTATTCTGTTAGAAAACATTATTCTGTAAGAGAACATTATTCTGTAGAACATTATTCTGTTAGAGAGCATTATTCTGTTAGAGAGCATTATTCTGTTAGAAAACATTATTCTGTAAGAGAACATTATTCTGTAAGAGAGCATTATTCTGTAAGAGAGCATTATTCTGTAAGAGAGCATTATTCTGTAAGAGAGCATTATTCTGTAAGAGAGCATTATTCTGTTAGAAAACATTATTCTGTTCGAGAACATTATTCTGTAAGAGAGCATTATTCTGTAAGAGAACATTATTCTGTAAGAGAACATTATTCTGTAAGAGAACATTATTCTGTAAGAGAACATTATTCTGTAAGAGAACATTATTCTGCTAGAGAACATTATTCTCTAAGAGAGCATTATTCTGTAGGAGAGCATTATTCTGTAAGAGAGCATTATTCTGTGAGAGAGCATTATTCTGTTAGAGAACATTATTCTGTAAGAGAACATTATTCTGTAAGAGAGCATTATTCTGTAAGAGAGCATTATTCTGTAAGAGAGCATTATTCTGTTAGAGAACATTATTCTGTAAGAGAACATTATTCTGTAAGAGAGCATTATTCTGTAAGAGAACATCATTCTGTAAGAGAGCATTATTCTGTAAGAGAACATTATTCTGTAAGAGAACATTATTCTGTGAGAGAACATTATTCTGTAAGAGAGCATTATTCTGTTAGAGAACATTATTCTGTAAGAGAACATTATTCTGTAAGAGAGCATTATTCTGTTAGAGAACATTATTCTGTTAGAGAACATTATTCTGTAAGAGAGCATTATTCTGTAAGAGAGCATTATTCTGTAAGAGAACATTATTCTGTAAGAGAACATTATTCTGTAAGAGAGCATTATTCTGTAAGAGAACATTATTCTGTAAGAGAACATTATTCTGTAAGAGAGCATTATTCTGTAAGAGAACATTATTCTGTAAGAGAACATTATTCTGTAAGAGAGCATTATTCTACATGAGAACATTATTCCGTAAGAGAACATTATTCCGCAAGAGAATGATGCTCGCTTGAATCACAAAATCACACAATGATCAAAACTGGTGACTTTGAAAACACGTACACCTTCCCTTCGTCACCCGCTCCCACCATCCCCCCCCACCACCACCTGCCGCAGCGGGCCTCTTAACGCGGTGACGCCCTTGCGAGCGGCGCCGCCACCTCGCTCGTCCTGACACTCCGCTCTCTCACTCACTCATGCTCGCCTGTCCGTCGCTTTACTTGGCGGTCTGAAACATGCAGGGCACTTTCTAAGCACAGACTCCGAATTCAAATAACTGGAAGCGAGTATAGAGATTCGTTGCGAAGAATTTTTTTTTTTTTTTTGTAAGAGTTTAGTTCATATTTAGTTATGTGCAGCAAAGCATGTATCATTCGTTCTTAAGATTAGTTGCTCTCTAACATAAAATTGCACTCGATGAATTATTATTGTCTAGGTTCACTTATTAACTATGACACAACTATAGTATTCTTTTTATAATTTTATCCTGTGTACGAGCGGCATGATGCACTCTATGATGAGAGAGCTAGAATGTAGAACAATACATTTCTTTGAATAATGTTAACGCACCTTCATTCTCACAACTCTAATCAAGAGCAATGGAAAATCGTTACAAGCGCACACGAAATTGTGAGCAAAAAGCCGATAACCGAATATTGATTAGATATGTTACTGCTGAAAAATGCTCGTTTAGCTGGTACGTTTGTTGTGAGCTTGGAGCTTCAGACGGATTGAAATTGGGCTTTCTGAACATCAATGTGTAACAGTTGTGTTTCATGGTAAAGCTATCGATAATTATTATTAAAGGATTTTCACATACTATTGAGATTCAGCTGATCCAATAGCTTAGCACTTTCTGCATGTGTATTTAATGAGGAAATCTTTGGAAAAGTTAGTGTAATCAAGGAAACATGCTCGAAAACTGGTAACTGAAAAACTGTGAAATGACGCATAGAAGCCTCCATCTTTTCCCAGCCCGGGTTTGCCAAGGGTGCCTCGGTAGGCGCGCGGTGCTTCATCATTTCCAGGTGAGCGCGCGTTGGTAGTACCGCACACGGCCACGAGATTTAGGGTGTCTGCAAGTTTTCACGTACTCGAGCCCATGCTCTTGTAGTCCGCGAATAATTTTGCCATCAGGAGCGCTTAGTTCGGCCATCAGTTGTAGCAGCGTCTGCCGTGCAGATTAGGCGCGCCTGATGTTAGCAATAGGGTCGTCGATGAAGCTTCAAGCTGTCGTTATGGGCAGGAACGGACTTCATTACGGCGCATGAAAGCCCATGCTTTGCTGAGCTATTGCCTACTGCAGGTCCTCGCTTCCTGCGCTGGAGGGATTTATATCATGAGAAATTTTGGTCCCGTGTTTTCGCAGGATTTTGAAACAAGCGTCAGCGCAGTCGCTTTTTCTTTTAAGTGTGGGACTTGCGCACAAAATTCAGGGCTTTAAACCAAGCATTACCCACTCCCCCAAACCTGAACAGCTTGAAATTTCACCCCGAAAAGTTTGTACTGTTAGAAAATCTTGAAGAATTCAGTATTTGAATTAGTAGCCACAAGAATAGAAAGTTCCTTGCGTTTTACTCGTACGCCCATGGAGCTCCGACTTGGGATGTTGGTGACGTTGATTTAACTTCGATGTGATCTAACAACTTACTATAATAATGAATTTTTTTATGCGTTAGCGAATGTTTTTAACTCAAGAGTACTGTATTTGAATTTAAAATCCTGTCATCAAATGATTTCAGAAATATTTCAAATTAATTGCCATTTGACTGAATATTATAAAAGCCAACTACTTACTCTGCAGTTAATCGAGAAAACTTAAGGCGACGAAATTTGACTCCTTTCAAATACTCGAATAATTTGTTGAGACTCACTTCGTGCTGGTAGTGTGAGGTCTTATCTGGCATAATAGAATTGAAGAGCATTATTCCCTTAATAATTAAACTAATAAATATCTGGCAACAGACTAGCCCAAGATTGAGGGTAATTACATCTGATGCAAAAATCGGAGACAAAAAACTGAGAATTGTCCATCTGTGTTACAAAGCTGAAATGTTGTAGTCCATCGTTTCGTCAACTAAAGCACTTGCTTCGTGTGTGTGAGCCCTAATAAGGTTAACCAAAATGAAAAAATAACCTTGCACCATTTCAACATGGCTACGCACAATATGTTTTAGCAACGGACATGTATTTTCAAAACAGATAAAAATTCATACAGTACGAAAGCTTTTTTTGTTTTTGGGGTGAGCTCCAGCATTTAGAAGGCAAAAGGACAAATAACTTGGTAGAGTTAATTCTATCAAAAACCTACCATTGCAATAACTGTTGGAACCACAGTTACAAAAGTTTAGTGTAATAGGTTTGCAAAAAAATCTTACTACAGTGCTTCCATATGAATGCTAAGAGTCCGAAAGCTCTACGTAATTGTCAGTCTAAATTCATGTGTAAGTTAATCAACATCTTGCATGTGTAGATGCGCAAAAATTTCTTTCACACTACGTAGAAAAAACGCACTTTTATCTAAAAGAGGATTGCATCAATAGTATTCTAAAGCTTTTGTCCTATAGAAGATTCTAGACAGAGGAGAGGCTACTCGAATACTTGAATTTCAGTTCTTTTTAACAGAGAAAATTTCTATTTTTGTTGGCGCTCTCTAAGCCAGTGCGCTAAAGCCGCAATTTCTTCGTGATAGGCCGTCGTCTCTAGCAGCTTCCATCTGCTCCTGTGCCTTCCAAACTTCTCGACTTGAAACTTTGTGTCATCCAGCTTTGAATTTCAATACTTCGCTTGAATATGCAAAGAGAACGCGCTGCCCTCTTTATCTGAGCAGCCGGTGTGTGTTTAAAGCGTAAGTAAAGCCTTATTACATTGCGCTCCCTAGCATGCCTCGAATTGTTATTCGCTGATAGAAAAGATACTGTTTCATGCGAGTTACCTCACTTCTCGAGTATTACTTATGAGCTCGCTCACAAGCGCCATTGTCTTGCTAATGCAAGAGTTCTCTTCGAAATATAGAGCTAAACATCTTCACGAAGTCTTGCGTAGTAGGAACTTCAAGGCAGCAGATATGGGAAATATTTATATCAATAGAGAACGGAATGCTCGCCCTTTCGCAACACAGGGCTTCGTTTTCAATCATGGAGGAGACAGTGAAGAGTTCAGTGTCGTGAAAAGTTTAGTGCATCGCTTCAGGTACTTGAGAATTTATCCTCCTGAATCAACTCATTTGCTGGACGTCGAGCGAGTCTTACATTTTAGATCATTTTGCTTATGAATTGCGGTAACGCTTATTTATTTGTTATCACGGTCTCTCTATTCATAATTCCACGAAGTCGACAGAATTGCACACGATGTATCTGCATTATGTTTTGAAGCAGTGCATTATAGTGTTCCTACTGCATCTCGTATTGTGTTCGAAATTTAGTACCTTTGAAGCTTAGGCTTCACTTCGTGACCTCGACAGCCCTCCTCAAATGCCTCCGCAGTTGCACGTCTTGACTTATTATAGTGTTGCTAGCACCTCGTCATATGCGTGCGATGTATGTCGATGCCAATTGGTGTTGCACGATACCAATTGATGAAGTATGAAGCCTGTGATGAAGTGTGATGCCATTTGGTAGTGTGCCGGCGACTTATAAAATATCTACAATATAACATATGAAGTGTGAAGCTTCGCGGTTTCAGCTCTCTGGCAATTAGGTTTGTCTACATGTAGTACGTCTTCGTAGTCACTGCGTTTTGAGAGAGAATAAGTGTGTTGCTATTTTTCGTTGATGAATGATTTATTTTTCCCGATCTCAAGAGAACGTGAGACATTAGTAGTCAACTATTGCAATCGTGTAGATAAGGCATAAATTTTACCCCATTAATTTCCTTAGTAGAACTTTAAACTAATCCCGTAGTAGAGGAATTTTTATCCACAAATTTTGGATCGGCACTTTATACCGTCGCTTGTCATGAAAAGGTAAGCGTTAAAGAATTGACGCTTCTAGTTTAAGTGAAAGTGATCAAATTTTGCTGAATTCCAAGGCTAAATGCATTGCCTTCCTAATTCTGTTGTTCTTGAAGGAACTTTAAAATGGTTATCTTTCAAAATATCTCCCGTAGTTTTCCAGGGGCACATTTGTTAATCCCAGATGAGTTTCTTCACACACCTAACTAATTAATCTCAGTTTTTAGAGCTGAGCGATTCTGTTTGGATACAAACGTTCATTCGCTTAGCTGTCAATGAGTGCATTTTATTTCCGTTTTGTGAGTGAACGCTTGCCATGACCTGGCCTGTGAGTAGTCGTCTTCTAGGCAGAAGTCAGTTATTTGATGACCTTATCCACGTCAGTCGAGACGTCGTCAGCTGCTGCGATAACGGCATCCGACTGTCAGCGCTCAATTCTGTCTCGTCGTGACCCTCAATTGGGTCGAGATCACTTGGCTTTATCTCCTGACAAAGTTGTAATTAAAATCTTCTTGGATTGACTGAGACTGCACTTAATGACTGAGATTCTTCCAGTCAATTACAGCTCGCTCACCAATAACAGTCAGCTACTCCGACCTCTTTACCTGCTGATGGACGGGAGCCCTGCTCTTATATCACCGAGTGTTCCTTCGCTTAGAGTCCGCCTTCCTTTCTGGCTTTTCGTCGCTTTGAAATACTGTCTGGCGGCGTATCAAACTGCCACTCATGGAAACCGTTGCTGTCTCCTTTGAAGTTTTAATGTCTGCCCTGTTAACCTCTTTAGAGTTGCGCCAAAAGCTGTACTTTCTGTTCTTCTTACTGAAGTTTTTCGTAAAATTCCAAGCTGACAGCTTGAATGATGTTCTAAGCGTTTTATTCATGCACTTATCATCGGTATTTTTGCTGGAGGCGCGATACATTTCCTTCCCTGGGCTAAAACTAAAGTTTAACGATTTTTTGAACTTATTTTGCGCGTCTGCGGAGAAAATACGGAGAACAACCTTGAGTTTAGGTAGAAATGTTAGCGTGTTCGGATCTGTATCCATGTAAGGTTTAAGTGTGTTGAGCACGAAGTTTAATTACTTTTACCACATAGCGACTATCAGATGGTTGTCGTTTTTCTGTATCACACCTTCATGAACTACTTTAAAATGGAAGATAAATCCTGTGTAGCGTTCATGAACTATGATTTTGTCTTGATTTTTTTATTCTCAAGGAGATACAGCCCTTGTATCTTTGGGAATTAGTGTTCCCTCCATGGGGCAAATTGTGAGGTTCGAGTTGAGACTAATATAAGCTTTTTCTAAATAGCATAATTTTTTTTTCTTCTGCAAAGAACGATCTTTTTTTCAGTTCACTGCTGTCGTGATTTTTAGCACCTAGCTACTGCTTTCTTCTTCGTCCACAAAGTTACTTCTCAAATTCTTGTTTTTATGCGCAGAAAATTTTGATTGAGAACATACATTGTGCAGAAATTCTGAGTTTCCTGAACTCCATACTAAATGGTGCCTTCATCCCTTCTCTTTCGGGACGCCTTTATTGTAGTTGGGAGACTTGAACTAACTCATTATCTAATCCTGATCTTGTGAAGAAATCCGAGTTCATATTTTTATTTTTATGTTGGAAAAATTAAATTCTCTCCTCCATGCAGAGCAGGAAGGTAAAGATATCTCTGTTACTAATATAAAGTTATGAAATCAGGGGTCTAATTTAACACATGTGTTTGTGTTTTTGCTCTTTAATGAAGGGTGATAGGAATTTTCACTCGAATGTATTTCATTCGCACTCAAATTTGCAATCATCAACTCGCGCGTATCCTTTTTTTTGTAAATAACTTTCCGTTTAAATTCCCTACAGTGAAATTTGAACCACCGACTTTTCTTATGATGAATAAGTCATTAACAGTCCTTCTCTCAGTCAAGTATTATTATGTTCAGAATGGATTGAATCTTTATCAAATCCAATTTAAAAAAAAACGTTACCTTGATCTCAAATATCCCTGTATTTCAATTTCTTTGCCGGTCTTAGATACAAAATTGAATACTGTCTCACCTCCTCGCTGAACTGCATTAGGTCACCCTTTATTTTCCACTTTTTGCATTTTGCCGCTTCATTTCCTATCAAAGTTCACTCATTCAATAAAGGGGGAATATTTTTCATCATCGCCGCCTGAAGTGGACGGCAAATGGCGGCACCAGACCGTCACAAATACGGGCTCGGAAAGGACACCTTTAAAGCATTAGGTTAGATCCACAGAATTATATTTGAATTATTCCGACCTCGCAACTTTTGGACGGGACTATAAGCTCGAAAAATTAATGAGTTATTAACTGCTACATTGAAGCATTCCCTCGCTTCGATTCGCTGGATTTCGTTCCAAATTGAGACTGGCGGGTATCTCTATCCGCTAAATTTGAGCGCGTCAATGTTCTGTCCGTTAATTGGTAGGCTTTATTACTTTTTTGCATTAGCCGGCCAGCCTTTAGTTGATGATTTGATTTCAAATGAACTCATTGGTAATGTTATATTGACCGTGCTTTCCTGTGATAGGAAATGATCGTTATCGCTGATATGGCTTTCAGGCTACAACGAATTACAGAACGGTATGAGCAATTCTGAGCCCCTATCTTTGTTTACTGTTATATACGAATATCTGAGGCAGTACGACTAGATACAAAAACACTGCTCGAAACGACCATCTACTTTCGACGCAACCAAGATTTTCCACGCAACAAATCTCTACATTCTGACATTTTTGTTACGCAACATGTTACGCAACAAATTTGTTAACATGTTACGCAACATGTTACGCAACAAATTTCTCGCTGGACTTCGCTTTAGTGCCTGCAAAGTAGCAATAAATGTTATGACTTAGTGCGCCGATATTGTGTTGTAGCTCTGACCTGAAACTTGAAAACCTGCCTGCTTCGCTCCCAAGAACAGAAGGCTATTAAGCCCGTCCATGGTCGTGCCCTGATAAATTCTGTGCCTTATTTGTTTCCAGACTCAGGGCGTATCGAATTGTATCTGTGAATTTGAAGCCTTTAACAATGCGCCATCAGTTTCGTGGAGCTCAAAAGCGGTCACTCGTATTGCAGGCCCTGGGAGACTGTCAAAAGTGTGAGGCATCGCTCACTCATATCGTTCTGGTGCCCGTGTCTCTAAATTTGAGCGATTCGATGATCACTGACCGACCTTATTTTAGGAGCGCATTGCTTTCTTTAAATAACACTCAATAGATTTTCTGAGCCGTTAGGATTCTTTTTAATTATGGCTACCTTATGCATGGTGTGTCTTTGTTGTAGTGCTGAGTTGCAACATGATTTTTTGTCCGTTCACGTGTTTATTTATTCATGGATATATTTTTCATCATTTCAGAGAATTTGACTATTTTTGTTCTTCTCCCTCGTGGGTAAATTCAGTGACATGTATATAAAAGCCAAAAAGCAAGAACTATAATCATCAGTTCTAGCTATTGCGTTTTATTATACTCTGAATAAACAAATTTCGACCGATTAAATCTACAGTTAGTTATAATCCCAGAAGTGTTCGGTGAAGCGTATAATGCAGACAACGTTCATGATTCGTGAAGTTTTTGAAACTGGAGCGTATGCTAACTTGTGCGTCTTCTGCAGTGTTATTTTCCGAATTACATGGCACGCCGCAACGGCACCCGCGGTCTCTCGGGGCAGACTCGGCAGGGCCGGTGCAGGTGTGAGGCGAGGGCTGGCTAGCTTTACCTCGAATTACCGTGTTCCGTCCTGTCACTCGTGTAGTCCAGGCGCGCCTTGCTTGCTTTGTGTTTATAAATATTGTTTTCAACTGAGTTAAAGTAAATGAGATTTGGTTTTGAACAATTTGCTGCTGCTTCGTGTAAAAAAACATTTATTTTTCCCTCAGTGATGTGAAGAAACAACTTTTAATTTATACAATTTTTTAAATTATTGTACTGAGTTGTGGACAAGGATGTCAGCCTTATCCCGGGAGTAGCAGCAGATTTGCGCCGGAAGCATTTGCGTTTTAGGGTCCGGAAAACCACTGTGGACTTTCCTACCCGCTGACGACATCATTAAATTGAAATTTACTCCAAGTGAGTTCAAATTTTTCAGGAATTTTTTTTTCGGAGTGAACACTTACTATAGTGACCGGAGTGCTCGTGAATGTCATGGATGCGTGTTTGTGTGGTATGGAGAGTGATTTATTGCTACTCCTGTACCTTCAACCTTACAGCGACATCATTGATGCGATTATTTTGTTTTCACAGTGTTTCAAATTATCTATAACGATTTTGAATGGAAACAAAACAATGCTGAAAGTTAGATCGCCCAAGGAAACAATCTGCATTCGTTTGAACATGTTTTTTATTTCATTATATCGTTTTCACAAATATTGAAAAATACATATCAACTCTGAATTACCAAGCCGTTCTGTTGATATTGCTTGCGTTTGAAAAGGCCATCTTGTTTTCGCACAGAAAACCATTACCTTGTGTTCTAGTTTCCGTCGATCCAAAGCTTTGCATTCGGAAGTCGGAGCTGTTCAGCTAACGCGCTCTCTACCTTCACTTGACCGGACGAATAAGCGTAAGGCGTGTCGAGTTTCTGTTTTCTAGAGTAGCTCTGATCGTCCATCCTAGGCTGCTTCTCAAGCTTTTGTGTGACATTTAAAACAGACGGAGTAACTGGAGTTCAGAGCAAAGGACTCGCTCTATTCTGCGATGTAAATATAGGATAATTGGCCGTTTTTCGTTTTAAATGTGTTTGCTGAACAAGAGTCTGCTTGATCTTCCTAGCGCTGTAGCACTTTCGTAATTACTTATGTGCCTAGTTGTGAAATTTTTATACCCCAAATGTTAAAATGGAAACTGCTAATATCACGAGCGAAATAGAGGAAAATAAACCAAGTGTGACTAAAAGCTTTGAATGTGTTTGTCTGACAGTAGAGCATTATCTACAATTTATCTCACGTGAGTAGGAAGCCCAACGGGTAGCTGGACAATGGTTACTTGTACGTCAGCAGTAACTTTGTCTTAAGAAAGAAATTATTCATGTTTCCGATCTCCTCTGAGGGACACAACTGTTGTATCATGGGGATTAGCGGTCCCATGAGAAAGATATTATAGATCCTGAGCTTTTTCTCCTGAGCTGGGATGCCGAGCTGGGAAAGATGAGATTTTTCTTTTGTTCAAATAGAATTGGTTATTTTGTTGCGGACGATTTTTTATCCTCTGCTTTTTTTCAGCACCAATTTTTTTCTTCATCAACTTCCATTTTGTTTCATGAACTCCTTTCAATCTTGCTGTTTGAGCGTTTGTTTTCCCCATTCCTATAATTTCACAGTATATGGTACTTACCTTCATTCTCTTTTGGGAACATTTTTTTGTGGTAAATGAGGCTTAAATTAAACTACAATTAAATTTGAATCTTGCGTCTAATTTTTATTATTTTGAAACCTGAGTTGCTAATTATCTTTTTTGCGTGTCTCTTTCATTATAATATAAACTTGAAATATAAATATATATATATTTATATATATATATATATATTTATAAACTTGAATATTATAAATTATGATGTCGGTGACATTATAATCAACATTATAATACACGTTACATAATTTTCATTCATGTCGGGCTAAAATTCTAATTAAAATTCTAATTTCTAATTCAACGGAAAAAGGTAGAAATTCGTTTTTTTCAGTGCTGCCACATTATTTGCTCGTAATCAAACCTCACTAAGCAATAAATGACTTTAAGCTCTACTCGATTACTGGTTTGGAAAATCAACTTACCGTCCATGTTGCATTCGCTCAAGGAGCTCATACTGCAACGACGCTCAATCGGAAACTTCAGCTAACTTTTGCTACGCAATTACTGTGAAAATCACACAGTGAGACAGGTAGGTTTGTATGGATGCTGCTTGCATGCGCCACTGCAGTTTGTCACCGGCAGGTCGGAGTCGTGCGTCTAAAGTTGCGGGTATCTCGCACGGCGCTCATGCAGCGATAGCGACGTTGTCACGTGCGACCTGGCCAGAGCGTCTCATTGAGGCTCTTTGTCCAAATTTATTTTGCTCTTCATCGATGCAGTCACGCTAGATGTTGTTTTAAACGTTTTACTTTGGCATGCGGGCTGGTTCACAGTGCTCGCGTACACTCGGACACATATTTGCGGTCTCTTTAGCTCGTGTTCTTTCCAAACTCTCGGTATGAAATTTTCTGGCAATGAAGACACGTTGGTAAAATATTTTGTGAAAGGTTTTAGCTGTGAAAAAAGGAAAACTTTTCTATTTGAATACTTTGCTCTCGCGCTCTCGGGAAAAATCTTTGCGCTGTTGATAGCAAACGTGGCCTTTGTTTCCTGCACTCTCGACTCTCAACTCTCACTGATATTTTTAATTGCCATCTGACGCAACATTTTACATTCAAAGCTTGTGGCTCGTCCAGATTTCGGTTTGCCTATTTTTTCTTCAGTTATCTAGGAGTTATTTTAAAACTGTTTCGTTTTAAGATAACGACAGAGAATGGCCTCTATAATTAGTCGCGATGGTGGAATTTTAAGGAGTATTCGATACGAAACAATAGTGCTTGGTATCTTCTATAAAAGCATGAAAATATTCTCATAGAAGAGTATAACTTTTGGAAACTTTTTGTATGAAAATATTTTTTGTTCTCGGTGATGCTGTCGCTTTTGAGGCAGTGCACGCTCAGTTCGTTTAACAGTCCTTTTTAATATTGCATTACGTAAACTTCAAGAATTGTGCATTACGTGAACTTCAAGAATTATGCATTACGTGAACTTCAAGAATTGTGCATTACGTGAACTTAAAGAATTATGCATTACGTAAACTTCAAGAATTATGCATTACGTGAACTTCAAGAATTATGCATTACGTGAACTTCAAGAATTGTGCATTACGTGAACTTCAAGAATTGTGCATTACGTGAACTTCAAGAATTATGCATTACGTGAACTTCAAGAATTGTGCATTACGTGAACTTAAAGAATTATGCATTACGTAAACTTCAAGAATTATGCATTACGTGAACTTCAAGAATTATGCATTACGTGAACTTCAAGAATTGTGCATTACGTGAACTTCAAGAATTGTGCATTACGTGAACTTCAAGAATTATGCATTACGTAAACTTCAAGAATTGTGCATTACGTGAACTTCAAGAATTGTGCAGTATGTGAACTTCAAGAATTGTGCATTACGTAAACTTCAAGGATTGTGCATTACGTGAACTTCAAGAATTGTGCATTACGTGAACTTCAAGAATTGTGCATTACGTGAACTTCAAGTATTGTGCATTACGTGAACTTCAAGAATTATGCATTACGTAAACTTCAAGAAATGTGCATTACGTAAACTTCAAGAAATGTGCATTACGTGAACTTCAAGAATTGTGCATTACGTGAACTTCAAGAATTGTGCATTACGTGAACTTCAAGAATTGTGCATTACGTGAACTTCAAGAATTGTGCATTACGTGAACTTCAAGAATTGTGCATCACGTAAACTTCAAGAATTGTGCAGTATGTGAACTTCAAGAATTGTGCATTACGTAAACTTCAAGAATTGTGCATTACGTAAACTTCAAGAATTGTGCATTACGTGAACTTTAAGAATTGTGCATTACGTGAACTTCAAGAATTGTGCATTACGTGAACTTCAAGAATTGTGCATTACGTGAACTTCAAGAATTGTGCATTACGTAAACTTCAAGAATTGTGCAGTATGTGAACTTCAAGAATTGTGCAGTATGTGAACTTCAAGAATTGTGCATTACGTAAACTTCAAGAATTGTGCATTACGTAAACTTCAAGAATTGTGCATTACGTAAACTTCAAGAATTGTGCATTACGTGAACTTTAAAAATTGTGCACTACGTGAACTTCAAGAATTGTGTATTACGTGAACTTTAAGAATTGTGCATTACGTGAACTTCAAGAATTGTGCATTACGTGAACTTCAAGAATTGTGCAGTATGTGAACTTCAAGAATTGTGCATTACGTGAACTTCAAGAATTGTGCATTACGTGAACTTCAAGAATTGTGCATTACGTGAACTTCAAGAATTGTGCATTACGTGAACTTCAAGAATTGTGCAGTACGTGAACTTCAAGAATTGTGCATTACGTAAACTTCAAGAATTGTGCATTACGTGAACTTCAAGAATTGTGCATTACGTGAACTTTAAAAATTGGGCATTGCGTGAACTTCAAGAATTGTGCATTACGTGAACTTCAAGAATTGTGCATTACGTTAACTTCAAGAATTGTGCATTACGTGAACTTCAAGAATTGTGCAGTACGTGAACTTCAAGAATTGTGCATTACGTAAACTTCAAGAATTGTGCATTACGTGAACTTCAAGAATTGTGCATTACGTGAACTTTAAAAATTGGGCATTGCGTGAACTTCAAGAATTGTGCATTACGTGAACTTCAAGAATTGTGCATTACGTGAACTTCAAGAATTGTGCATTACGTGAACTTCAAGAATTGTGCATTACGTGAACTTCAAGAATTGTGCATTACGTGAACTTCAAGAATTGTGCATTACGTGAACTTCAAGAATTGTGCATTACGTGAACTTCAAGAATTGTGCATTACGTGAACTTCAAGAATTGTGCATTACGTGAACTTCAAGAATTGTGCATTACGTAAACTTCAAGAATTGTGCATTACGTGAACTTCAAGAATTGTGCATTATTTGAAGTTTAAGAATTGTGCATTACGTGAACTTCAAGAATTGTGCATTACGTGAACTTCAAGAAATGTGCATTATTTGAAGTTTAAGAATTGTGCATTACGTGAACTTCAAGAATTGTGCATTACGTGAACTTCAAGAATTGTGCATTACGTAAACTTCAAGAATTGTGCATTACGTGAACTTCAAGAATTGTGCATTACGTGAACTTTAAAAATTGGGCATTGCGTGAACTTCAAGAATTGTGCATTACGTGAACTTCAAGAATTGTGCATTACGTGAACTTCAAGAATTGTGCATTACGTGAACTTCAAGAATTGTGCATTACGTGAACTTCAAGAATTGTGCATTACGTGAACTTCAAGAATTGTGCATTATTTGAAGTTTAAGAATTGTGCATTACGTGAACTTCAAGAATTGTGCATTACGTGAACTTCAAGAATTGTGCATTATTTGAAGTTTAAGAATTGTGCATTACGTGAACTTCAAGAATTGTGCATTATTTGAAGTTTAAGAATGCAAGCGAGTTATTGACGTAAAACGATGAATTCTAAAAATTGACGGGAGGATCACAGTTATGTCACAGAAAAGATTCTTAAACAATTCAAATTCTTACTTTAAAATTGGCCGAATGTAAATGCTGCAACACTTTTACATCAGCATATATTTGATTCTTATTCTAACATATGTATATGTGTATGCCAGCCTCATTCATACCCCTATGGTGCTATCATTTTTTCACTGATTAATTCTTACATAGAATTTAAACCGTTCTACCCTTTTATACCAACTCACGCTTTTCCCACTTTTTAAACGAAGCTGAATACTCTTGTAAGGAAAACTTTAATCCGCGGTGCGCAGTCTTAGCGCGCCGTTACAAGCAAAACCACGTCCCTATTTTAACGACTGAGCAAACACAAGAAAGTATAACGGGATACGTTTTATTATCCATGTATTCTTGAGAGCGGCGGGCGTAACGGTTTTGCATGTCACTTTGATCCTGCAGTCCAATTAGCCTTTATCCTAGTCTGTCGGGCGCCCTAATCTGTCCTCGACTGGGCTGCGCTGCAGTCCATAAACTCTCAACAGTCCTCGGGCTCCGCAGCCCATAAACTCAACAGCCCAGAGACTCTCGGGCCTGGACAAGGGATCAGCTCAGGGCCTGCAGAGCTCCTGCTAAGCCTGTGTAAAATCGCACCCTTACTCCTGCGTCCGCAAATGGGTCACTCGAGCGGACGTCATGTGCTCTGCAGCACCGGGTGACTAGCTAGCACCTTCGGTGTTCTGCGTCAAAGGTCCGCTGATACACGCGTTCCTTTCCTATTCACTAATTAAAATTGATTAGATTATAAAGATAATGTAGGAGATAATTTTAGGACCAGAAGTCAATTATAAAGGGGTTTTATGAAGTTATGCTTCCTTCCCTTCTGCTGCATTGGTTGAGTTTCTTCTCATCCTTTTATTGTCTGTTTCAACTGTCAAACTGATACTTCTGTGTATTTGCATTACCATTTCCACTCCCTGTTGAGAGCTGTACCAATTATGTCACGGAAGTGTGTGGGCTTGTAGTGTCCCTGGACTCGTGTTCAGACAGTCCATTTCCATGAAGTGGAAACTGCAGTTGATCCATGAAGTAGCAGGAAAACTGAAGGAATGTATGCTTCGCGCTCGTCATAGAGCTCCAAAATTTGTAGCACATATTTAATTCATCAACTCAGCGAGAGTGTCGGACTTGTGCATATCGAGTACTAATTCTTTTGCTCTTTCAGCATTTGAAATGAATTTTGAATGATTTATTTTATATTGATATCTAGAACGGTACAATGCTAAAAAAAAGTGCTCTGTGATAAGTGACACTTCTGGGTTATGCAATTATTTTATCCATGGGAATTACCGCTCGCAGTGGGAAGATGTGAGGTCCCGAGCTGATGGATTAGTAGGCCATCAGTTAGTTGAAATACTCGCAAAATAGGCTTTTGTTATATTAACGACCTCCTTTTTCAGTTCACTGCTTTTTTCAGCACATATCACCGTCTTCATTAGTTTTTGTCATGTTTGAAGCATTTTTTCCAATTTTATTTTTTTTATTCCCTAGGTTTGAAGATATAACTTGTGTACTAATTCCCCATTCTCTTGATTCCATACGAATCGGTGGGAACACCTTTTTTTTTACAGTAACGGAAAGCTTCAACTCACTTAAAGTCGAATATTATCGGTCTTAGTGAGAGCCTGTAATCGTCGGTAAATTGTACGTCATAAACGTTGCATGGCTGCAACCTTCATAAAATGAAGGCCAAGTGCTATTTTACACTCATATCTGCTCCGGCTGCCTCTCAAGTTCAGAACGACGCTGAAAATTCTATCTCTCTCGCTTGCTTAAATTTTCTCACTTACGCTTGCACAAAATGTTGGTTGGTCACGTTTACACAAAATATTTTTTCATTACGCATGCACAAAATTTTTGTTACGCTTGTACAAAACGTTAATACCTTACGGGAAATTTTAATTCGTTACACTATTGTTCTTGTATTGGATCTCTTTGCGAAGAATCAAGCAGCCGCACCTCGTAGAGAGATCAATGGAGTTCGGAGGTGTGCAGGCCTGTGTAGTCAGAACTCGGCGTCTCGTGCCTCTGCCTCACGCGCTGCCGCTGCGGTCATGGCAGAGTTCCAGGGCTTCTATGGCTTGTGTGCTTCTTTCCCCATGCAGTACACTTACGAATAATTTGACGTTTTACTTGGTGAGAATGTGCTGTCAGCTTAGTAATATGTGGTACGGATTCCTTGCTTCTTGGTATGGTTTGAGTGAAAGTTGTAGTTTAGTTCGTAAAAATTGTTCATTGGTATTGCTTATACTTGTTCATTGGTATTGCTTACTTGTTCATTGGTATTGATTACTTGTTCATTGGTATTGCTTACTTGTTCATTTGGAGGTCCTGACTAGGCTTAAGGTTATCGGTACTTTGGTTACATATAGATTAGTTTTAAAGTTCTATATTATAAAGTAATTTGACCACTGTGCTAAAATTAAGAACGAATCAAGTTTTTGTGCGCGAGTGACATGATGGGAGGGTAAATTAAATTTTTACACAATTTCTAAGTTGTATCAGAAATTTTCCCAGTTTCATTTCATTGTTCTGAACAGAAGCTACTCAGAGGCAATGGGAATAAATTAGCAATTTCTGAGGCACCTCAGTTGCATAATTGTTTCGAGATTTTGTCTCACATAAAACACTCGATGGTAACTTTGCAAAATCTTTCATTAATTTTCAAATTTTAGAGCACAAGCAATATCATGAAGTCAATCCGGTTGTCAGCACACCGCAAGGAGGTGCGGTCAAGGAAAGCATCGTTCTGCGCATCTTGGCGCACCTCAGAGATGTTGAGGAGACTCGAGTAGCACCAAGTAGTGTATCCTGATAGTGTATGTCCTCGTTGGTGTACTCTAGTAAACCAGCGCTCATCTCTAACTTAGTGCTACATCAGCGCTTCCTCGTGCTAAATCTGGAACATGTGCTGCAAGAATTCGTAGTAGCTTTAGATTTGTAGTAATTTATGCCTTATTTCTCATATTTTACATCTTTTTCTTTATTTCGTGGCGGAGGATGGTGAACTGTTTTACCGACCTCGTTGACTAGTGCTTCATCCTTCATTCTTAATTCCAATTCCACTTTTCCGTTCAGTCGACATGCTCATGTTTTTTTGCCAGCGTTTCGAGCTGTGCCAATCGAAAGCATTTAACTTTCAAACCCTTACATGGGCATAGGATTGGTAAACCGTTTAGGTTAGTTAGACTTGTTTATCCTATGCTATGGGGAGTGGTGCTCCCATGTGAGTCACTATGAGATAACCTTAGCACTAAACAGGGCTTCGGGACTTTCATCTTTGGTCCCGATTTTGCTGTTTCAATTTTCATCCCCTCATCGATGTTCTTTTTTCTTCCTTCCTAAAGTGTCGTTTCTATGCTCATGTCATCCTGTGTGGGAACCCACCTTATATAGAAATTCCCGTTTCCTTCAATTCCATTCCAAATGGTGCCTTCCTCCATCCTGTTCCGAAAACCTCTTTGTTTTAAATAGGAATACTTGAATTATCTTTTAATTTTTTGTTAGTTGCCTAATGTCTTTCAGCTCACCTCTCTGCTTGGAAAAAATTCAACTAGTATGCGTGCAAGATTAGCTGGTGCTTTGAATTATCCCTGAATTGTTTGAATGAAGCTAATTGGTGTTATTCGCGAGCTTGCGGAGAGTTTGGACGAGCTTTGAACTGTATAATTGTGAGCGTTTATGCTGTAGTTTCCAAATCATTACGTGAATTAGAGGCACTTCGACGTATTGAATTAGCGCTCAGTAGATATTTGACGTAATTAACTTTGTGTCTAAGCAAACATTACCCACTTTCTTGAAATTTTCTTTTCTTTCGATGTGGAAACTGATGTCCACCTCCACTTAATTCGCTGTTTCCGGTTGTATCATTGGCCTGAATATAAACTAATAAACTAATAAATAAATCGTAACCAAGAAGTCGTTCAGCGTTTTACTGCCCGCAAACCGCGATGTATGTCTGTCTATGGAGTCAAAATATATCTTTTGGTTTTCCGAGACAATTTTTTTCACGAGCAGTACCTCAGAAAAACCAATTCTGTGCTCAGAAGGAGAATTTCAAAGCGACAAATTGTAAAAGCTCGATAAGGCTGGCAGAATTTACGCCTGAATCTTGGAAAAAGTTGCATTTCTTCAACACTCGGGAATTCACGTCAAAAGCGCCACTTAAACGAGAACTTCTTGGTCTTGATGGCAAATTACGGCTTTTGTGGAGCGTCCTCTTGTCACCGCGCCGGCAGATTGTCGTGCTTTGTGGCCGTGATTGCGCGTGGATCTCTGTAATGTATGACTAGCATGTGGTCATGATTGCGCTGCGGTCTCTGTAATGTATGCCTAGCATGTGGTTATGATTGCGCTGCGGTTTCTATAATGTATGACTAGCATGTGGTCATGATTGCGCTGCGGTCTCTATAATGTATGCCTAGCATGTGGTTATGATTGCGCTGCGGTCTCTATATTGTATGACTAGGACGTGATTATGATTGCGCTACGGTCTTTATAATGTATGACTAGGATTTGGTCATGATTGCGCTGCGGTCTCTATAATGTATGACTAGGTTGAGATAATGATTGCGCTACGGTCTCTATAATGCATGACTAGGATTTGGTTATGATTGCGCTGCGGTCTCTATAATGTATGACTAGGATTTGGTCATGATTACACATGAGCCTGTGTAATGTATGGCATAGCGCATAAACCTATACCATGTATCACTTAGTACGTGAGCATATTTTTCGAAGCACTAAATCCTGAGTATTTATTTAATTTCATGTGTGCCTCACCCGTACACAGATTGGGTTGCACGTGTGGACGTGCAACCTAACCCTGCGTACGGATTTAAAAGCCCGTGTACGTCACCATGCAGACTGATTTAAAAGCACGTCTTCGTTGCTCTGCAGACAGATTTAATAGCCCGAATACGTCACCAAACTTGTCACCATGCGGACAAGTTTGAAAGCATGCAAACGATACTGTACAACCGGATTTAAAAGCTTGTGTGCCCTACCTTGTACAAAAGTAATTGCATACGAGCCTTACAACGAGCACGGATTCGTTTTCTTGAGCGCGTTCACGCTGCCGAGCCCCTCTGCTGCAGGTGTGCCGTTCACAGCGTGTGCAGTATTGTGCCTGGTACGCGACCCTGTTTCGTCAGTACAGCGCGTATATGATGGAAATCAGGTATTGTGATGTTCAAGTGGCGCAAAAATTATAATAGTTGGTTTCATGATAATCTAAATCCCTAGCCGTTGAATGAAACGTGAAATACAATATGCCTAAATTGCGTGCGAGGTTCTGTGTTTTGGTACGTCGCGAATAATGCGGTACGAGGACACCATTATGTCTCTTTGCGTTGTGTGCAGAGCATTTGTGCCTTGGTGCGGTGAGTGGGACAGTAAATGTGAAAAGAAATACGGTAAAATAAACATCATAGCTGTGATGTAAAGACTTGAGATCTGTAAATATGAGGTCCACCAACTTAAAATTTACCATTTCAAGATCGACGCAAAAACTTATGATGAACACACAAATATGTGATAAACTTGCAACTCAACCATATAGAGGAGCTCAGAAAAGATAAACCTTTCAATTCGTAGTGAATGATACTCTCCTAAATCCTAGCCGACTACGCCTGTCATACGCTGTAGAGTGAGCCGGTCATCAGAGTATACTTCTACCCGTAAGTGTATTTACAAGATGGTAGAGCAGCGAAGCGCTGTAAACGTTTTGCCCTGTATCTTCTGTCTACAATTTGCGAAGGTAGTCGTGAAGGCCTGAGCAAGACACACCTCGGAAATGAGGTACTGAGTGTTCGCGACACAGCTAGGCTTCAACTCCTCTCGAGATTTGTTTCTCGTGATACTGTGTAAACATTCGATTGTCACTCGAGAACAGGTTTCGTTAAACAAATCAAACAACTTCTAAACTTGAGTCGTTCTTTCTCGAGACGGCACTATCATTCTTAGATGTCGTGTAGTTTAGCTAGATACTCTGCAAAATAAAGATGGAATACTATCACGTACAGTGAATTTTCAACGCCTGAGATAAACAGTCACAAATCCGACGTGTTGGGAAAGGACCTGAAATGCTTGACGTAGTTTGCGCTGAATGCACAAAAGATGTTATGAGGTCTTCTCAAATCAGCTCTGCGGCTCACAATCGTTGGTTTGCTCATGCTATGGATGTGCTGAAAGGCCAAATTGTACGCTTTCGTATTACTTGGATGCAAGACCGCATACGGCTCCAAGTCTTCAATTATTGTTGACTTTGTTTGGAAGGCAAGCTGGCATCTTTTATACTATCTCTAAGGAGCGCTAACGTGAGGCTAGCGTGCTCCGCGTTGGTATTTCATGACACTAAATCGATGTCAAGATTGAACAGAGGATAATTTTAGTATTCTCCATGCTTGTATTTAAGGTAAAGTTGGTCGCTTCTGCTGCCCGAAAGTTTGCTCAGTTTTTACGTTATATCATCTTGATAATTGTTTCTGTTTTTGCGTAATTCAGCGTATAGCTATCGCGTGATCTGGACGTGAATTTGTTTGGGCTATCTGTGAACTTTTGCGTCCATACAACTTCAATAAAGAATCAATTTTCCAAACTCGTGAGCTGATCTGATCTGTTCGGTTTGGTTACTTAGAGTTCAGCTTGAACCTTAATTTTGTTCGGAGAGGCATGAATTTTAAATGTTGAAAATAAGCTTAGCGGTATCAAAATACCGAGAAGACTTCAAAGATTCAAGGTGACCTTTGCAACTGAATCTCCTCTTGTACAGCTTGTGACTTTTATATTAATAACTCAGAAAGTTTTTCATTCTCTCTTTTTACTTTCAAAGCCCATTATTAAAAGTGCGAACTTTAGACGAATTATGAGAACGAATAAATTCACTGCGGTTTTTGAGAAACAGAACTGGGTGTCTCCGAATTAATTACAAAGGATTTTAAAACATTTCCGGGCTGCTGGTTGCGAACGTCCATTTGAATTTTAATCTTCAAAGCAAGTACTTGTTAGTTCCACGAAATTAAGGCCGAGTCTGCTATTTCATCACGTTTAAGTGAATAATTTTGCAGGCTCTGAAATGTCGCTTCCCCAGGCAATGTGCTGAACGACATCGTCTGTCGACAGATCTTGCGGGCTTAGCTCGACTCGAAGAATAGGGAAGATTTCGTACCTTCTCTCTAGGAGGGTATGCTAATTGAGTTTTGGTTAGCGTCCCTAAAGGGATGTTGCGCTCCTCAGACAAGCCAAGAGCTAACTGCAGGAAATCTAGCACTGCTAGCATGAACATTTTAAAGTTTTAGTTCTGACGCTTTGTCGTATATTTTCTTTTCTTTCGATGTGGAAACCGATGTCCACCTCCACTTAATTCGCTGTTTCCCGTTGTATCATTGGCCTGATGCTCCAGTTGAACTTTTTATCGGTTTTGTCCTTACGGGGAAACTGTTAGGTTAACTAAGAATTTAACAGGCCTTCGAATCTTCTATCTTTCGTACTTACTTTGCTTATTTCAGTCTCCATGCTTCAGTTTTAAGTCAACACTACGAATGACGAAGGTCGGCGAGGAATTGGGCCACTGACAATTCTAGCGCAGAGAGTTGACGCTATTGAGTGGCTGGTCGCATCCCGCACTCAAGAACTGGGTAATTTAGCGTCCTCGCGTCAGGCTCTCCGTGCGTAGATTTTAACGTCCAATAATTTCTGGAATTGATTGACAGTCAAATATATTTTACATAATTTTCATTTCATTCGCCAGCACATGCTCAACTAATCTGCCTGTGGATGTCAGGGGCCGAGAATTTCTATGTGATGCAGTGCTCGACGGCGCAGCTGTGGGGACTGCCTGGCTGGTCTCGACAGCCTTTAGGTATAGTTCTTGATCATCTCGTGTACATTGAATACCAAATCCTGTTGCCTAATTTTCTAGGTAAGAGAATTTTGTTCTCGGCTCTGAGTGCTAGAGAAATGATCAATAATGTGATGTCCTCAACTCATCTTGTAATGCTGCTATTAACACTTTCCTTCCGTATTTGGCCACTTGTGTACCTTTGGGTAAATTTCTCATTCACGTATTGGTATGAATGAATAACATTTCATCTGATTAGCGATCTCTTTGAAAACAACCGTTACCAGACAAGGTAAAATGTAATCGTCCAATTGCATTTTCATATTTCTTAGGATGGATAAAAATACAGGGTGTTTTTTTTACTTTGAACAAACTTCGAACTTAGGTACAAAAACTCAAAATCAATCGATTTTCATGAATGACAAAATGTCCAAAACTCTTTAGTTTTCGAGTTATAGTTACTTAAAGAATATTAGAACTTCGAGTAGGATTGCACGCGCGCACAATTTTTAGCGCTACCTTTGATAGTTAGAGGTTTTTGGGCCCCACTAATGTAGCATTTTTGTAAATTTACAATGAAATTTGCGTGTACACATTTTACAAATAAGAATAAATTGTCCTAAATGAGTAATTATCAATTATTCCAAACCGATGGATTGGCAGAGGTGCTCCTGTAGCATGGCCAGCTAGGTCGCCTGATTTGACGCCACTGGATTTCTTCTTGTGGATAACCATGAAGGACCTCGTGTATGCCACTCCTGTTGAATCGGAACAGGATCTGGTTGGACGCATTGTGGACTCAGCTGGCCGTATTACGGAAATGCCTGGCGTGTTTCAATCTGTAAGGCGCTCACTGGCTGTTAGATGTAGTAAATGTGTTGAAGTTCATGGAGGCCATTTCGAGTAACTGTTGAAATAAAACTGTTTTCAAGTTTGTTCTTGCGTTAAAGTTCTTACATTAAAGTTTGTATTGATTATGTTTTTTACCTGTGTCCTGCAATGCTTTCTGATTAATGGTTAGCTTCCATGATAATAATTGATAATTACTCATTTAGGACAATTTATTCTTAATTGTAAAACGTGTACACGCAAATTTCATTGTGAAATTACAAAAATACTACATTAGTGGGGCCCAAAAACCTCTTTAACTATCAAAGGTAGCGCTAAAAATGGTGCGCGCGTGCAATCCTACTTGAAGTTCTAATATTCTTCAAGTAACTATTACTCGAAAACTAAAGAGTTTTGGACATTTTGTCATTCATGAAAATCGATTTATTTTGAGTTTTTGTACCCAAGTTCGAAGTTTGTTCAAAGTAAAAAAAATACACCCTGTATATTCGAGCAGTAAAGTCGTTTTCCCAGTCCTGCTACTTACATCATGACCAAACCAACCGTTAACAACCGCGGCTACGCAGTGAACGTGTTAAAAACGTTAACATTGCATCACCAGGTGATTTACTGCTTTTAATTTTTATTTCAGTAACGCTGTCCCATCTGAGGGATACAACTTTGTTATCTTCGGGAATAAGTGTTCCAGGGGGGTAGAAGTGAAGTCCCGAGCAGGAGGCTAGGTACGCCTTGCTGTTTTTGAAATTGAATAGGTTTTGTTGTTTTGCTACACAACATCTTTTTTTATTCGTTCCTGTTCTTTTTTCACCGCATGAAACTCCCGTGTTCAATTTTTGTCTAGTTTCATACTTTTTTCAATCTTTCTGTTAGAACACACTTTGTGCATAAATTTCCTATTCCTTTGATTCCATAATAATTGGTGCCTTCCTATCGTAAAACTCCTTTGCTGTGTCTTGCGTAGCTAGCTTAAACTAAAATCAAATATTTTGTAAAGCTGTGCGAATAGATTTCAGCGTGAAGATATGAATGATAATGACCATTTGGTAGCTTTCGTTAAACCCTTCGAGTCATGAAATGAACGCTGTATTGTGCGATGCGGTCCCCAAAGGATTTTTACTACTTGTCTCAAAACTCGAGCGGATAGATTGGAGAGCCAACATATTTTCAAATTCAAAGGAAGCATTGAGTGGAGGCGTCCAGATAACTTTTTGAAAGTCTGCGACACATTGTGCAAATAATCCTCTCGAATATGCTCCGTCTCTCTATCGCACTGCGTGCAATTTCATGTAGTGAACAAGCACGGAGTGAATCTGTGTGGCCTCGTGTAAGTATAATGCCTGCGAGACCCGCCGCAGTCACCGCACCAGCTGCATGTTGAGTTCTGCCATCAGATCTAATTGGCAATGTTGAACACTGACACATCGCCTTGTTCGACCATCCTCTTCTATTCCGAGCCAATTACTTCCGAGGTGTAACGTCAGTTTCGCTCCCGCTACCAATGTCATGTAACGAATCCATTATGTAGTGTGTGTTAAAACCACGGAATATTTAATAAAATGTTTTCGACAATCTTTGTATGGCATCTGACGAATAATATAAAAAGATAGGACTGTGTTAGGCGTTTTTGTAGAAAAACTGTTGGAATCGTTGCGGGCTAAATGAGGAAGCTTTGTTCGCAAGAATAAGGCCAGCGTCCAGGGCTTGAGCGGGAACATGAGCATAGACAGCGTGTCGGTTTGTTTCAACTCTGGGTATCGGCATAGGCCATTAAAATGTCTCATAATTGCAGAAGAAAACCAACTGGAAAACGATATCCCCAGCCACGTATGAGTAAGAAGGCGGAGAAAATTTGGCTAAAAAAGAGGCGTCTACACTTGAAAAATGCGTTGGTCATTTGACTTTTCCATAATCGTGAAGAGCGAAAATTTTACCTGAAAAAAACTTCGAGATTTGAGGGTTAGTTTGAAGCGAAAACTCTTAGAGAGGAGATTTACAAATGCACGTGCGTACACAGAAGTGAAATTTCAGCGTGCAAAAGTGTATAAGAGAATACAACCGAAAGAAATATACACACTACGTCGTGAGCAGCTACGTCGTAAGTGGAAGCATCGTGCAACGTTCATTTTTTAATTTTATTGATGTAAAAAATGTCAGTAATGTAAATCGATCAAACGAAAAATATGTAGCGTCCATAACTAAAGATAAATAGTCACATCATTAAATGAGTGCATATTGATAATAGATTGACAAAGAAATATAGAAAACTTAATTAGGGTGGCCATTCTTTCCTTAGATGGCACGCTCAAGTACCACAACTTATCAGCTTAATTAATGGCTGAAAATTTAGTGCTGACATAGGCCGGGTGAGTTGGATAAAATAGTATAAGTATACGTTCATCATCCCGATAATGTTGAATTGCTCAACACTAGTTTTCGTATGTGAAGATACACAGTCTAACCTATCTCGTAGAAAAGAAAAGAAATATTTGTATGAATCTAATTTAATAAAACAATAATTTGGGTATAGTAAATAAAATGCAATCCTACTTGCAGTTGGAGGGTTAGGTGGTGCTGTGTTTCATTTACTTGTCTTTGCTTCTACCGCCGTTGTGAAAAAACCCTCGAGTGGAGAGCTTTGAGAGCTGATTGACGTACAAAAAATGAACAGAAAAGCATCCAAACGTTGCTTCAGAAATTTAAAATAGTGCGTATGGAATGCAATTATCGCGCGCCTGATTTTCTAAATGTGTGTGTCTTTCGTGTTAACCCACTCTACAATCGGCGTGTTAAAGTCTGCGGTCCTTTAGTTACATTTGTCAAAAGCTAACGTATGTAGTTGGGGAAGTTATTTGGCTGACCAATATACACTAGGATTTCAGATGTTTCATAGTTGTTGTATTCCAAATTGTAATTGCGAGTTCTCCGCATTGCGATCGTGTTGTAGGATATAATTTGTCCGAGTACAATTCTCGTAAAATATTCAGTCGTTTTGTGTCCCAGGCATATTTAGCGAACAGGTCACGACCACAGAAAATCCGTAAAAAATGGTCATGGAGTTGTTAGTCTATCGGTCGTCAAACTTTGCGACTACCTGTGATAAATTTTATTTGAGCCAGCTCATTGCGGTGTATTGTTATGTTAATGCTGTGTTTATACAAGTTGCATTATCGTTTGCGGGGAGGTGTGCCTTCAATCCAACACGAGAAACTCTTCTTAATGCTAAATAACTAAGAGAGTAACATCTCGTGACCGGTATTTGAAATCTTGTCTCCTTTTCATTTTCAAAAATAACTGAACTCTTTTTTAGCTTGAATTGTAGTGAAAACAACTAGCGAGAACTGTCAAATCGGAGGTCATATTGCTTGCATCGAACGTCTAAAATTATGCTCATGATCAGCGCATATAAATAGAGTGTGAGCTTTAATAGGAAAACCAGTAGAAGGACTTTTAAATGTATTCAACCTCAACCTGCATTCATGCATTTAAATGCTTGTAAACCGAATAATAATATCGAAAACGCGCTAAACACAAATTGTCCAGGTAAAACGCTATTCATTGGATATGAACTTGACTAATTGTCGAGCACTGGTTCGGTTGTAAAAGTAAGTAGTGATACAAAATATTTAAGGTCTATAACTTCAAATGACCATTAGGCTGTTGTACTCGTAAATTGACCTGCATTTAGTAATATGCAGATCACCACACAAAGCTTGCTTCCGAACGGAAGAGTGTATGTAGAGGGCGGATTAAATGAGCCTTTATTTACACGCTGATTTTTAAATGCTGCTCCGCAGTGTCAACTCATAATGAACGTGTGGTTATAGTCTATTCTAATTGAAATTGATAAAATAAATTTATTCTGCTTAGACTCGTTAAAAAGTTCCTGATGATTTTGTGTTTCGTTTAATTTGCAAATTTATGTGGGTTCATTATTTTCTTCAAATTTTGACCGGTCTGAAATTATTTCATTCATGCTTCAGCAGTACCTGTATATTTTTGTTAATTATACTGTATTTATCCCCTTGACTTTGTCTTAATGTGAAACAGCGCTCTCACTTTTCCCAAAATTTCTGTGTTATTTTAAATTTTCCCGTGAATTTAGGTCGGAAATGCTTTAAAAGGTGCAAAATATAAAATAATTATAATCCAGTGCGTGAATTCAATCGTCACAATGAACAGAAATATCAGGATTTATATTTTTAAGGTATGAACAGCTTAGATGTTTTTTAAATTCAGTGGTGCGCTTGAAACTGTCAGATAAAGTGATGTAGTGCGTGTAAATTCTATCTATGTGCAACGAAGAGCGTTGGAGCCCGTGATATTGTGTGAAATATTGCACGTTAGTTCTTCCTTATGTCTAATGTGGTGCTTATGAGACCCTGATATAATGTGATGTATTGAGCGTAATTTCTTTCGTATGAATGATATAGTATAATATGTTTGGAGCCATGTCTGTTGATTTCTCAGAATGATTCACAGCTCGCAGTGCTCAAATAATGATCTGTCAACATTTCTTCATTACCTTCGTTGCTACATATTTATTATACCCACATATTTATCCTCACAAATGCTTTTCGTCTCTCGTTCGTATGTTTTAAGACAAATGCGAAAATGCAATCTAAACTAAGTGTATTTGAACGGAGCGCTATGGGTACGATGTGTTTAGATTTCAATTTCTACCGTGATCTGTGAAGAGTTGTTTGAAACTCGATAAATTTACCTTCATAATATGTGGCATTTGAACAAGCAAATGGAGATGTGGATACGATCACATCATTACAGTACATGAGGAATTTTATGTGATCACAGGTTTCATATCCGTTCGTTTATAATCGTTTCTCATGCTCCACCCTAGTACTCCAGTACGTGTATACCTTTCAGTTATAAGTTTTTTGAAGCAGCGACGCAACAATAATTGAGCGAGACAGGGCGTGTTGAAGCGAGTGCTGAGCAGTGAGAGCGGTTGCCTGCATGAGCGGCGCGCCCTGGCCGTGATGACGGCCTAGCCTTAACAGGAGAGCTCGTCCTGTAGCTCTGCCAGCGCCTTCTACGGAGAGCTTTGTGTAGCACTCTGTGCTATCACGTCCGTTCTGCCGTACACAGATGACGTGGGTGCAGCTCAGGGAATTGTTTTGAATGCGTAGAAGAAGGGATATTTCATTTGATACTATGTCTGTTGTAGGGCACATAGATGACGTGGGTGCAGCTCAGGGAATTGTTTTGAATGCGTATAAGAAGGGATATTTCATTTGATACTATGTCTGTTGTGGGGCACATAGATGACGTGGGTGCAGCTCAGGGAATTGTTTTGAATGCGTATAAGAAGGGATATTTCATTTGATACTATGTCTGTTGTGGGGCACATAGATGACGTGGGTGCAGCTCAGGGAATTGTTTTGAATGCGTATAATAAGGGATATTTCATTTGATACTATCTCTGTTGTGGGGCACATAGATGATGTGGGTGCAGCTCAGGGAAATTTTTTGTACGCGCATAACAAGGGATATCTCATTTGAGGCTGTCTGTGTTATGGCGTACCCGTATGAGGTGGGTGTAGCTAAGAAAAGTTTTCGGAATCGTATCAAAATTGTGTAGTGCTCTCTATTGCTATCTTTGTTTACGACTAAAGCTCTTTCAATATTTTAATTGTAAATATTCTATGTTAACCCTTTGCACAATTGTTTTTTTGTTGTTCCGTCGTTTGTCACTACAGAGAATGAAATATGAATCTGTATTTGTTTTCATGTATTCTTTTTTCAGAGGTTTCCAACAAAAAGAGACCTTCGATGAAATAACTAATGAGCATCAAGTTCTGGTACCGTTTAATTCTAGATCAGAATTAAATTCAACAGGAAATACTTATTCTAAATGCCCTGGTGTTCCATCAACTTTTTGTGCTATTCGATTTATAAAATGTTGATCATAAGCTCTATGGTTAATTAGTACTTTGCAACTGTGCGTGACACATCTAGCCTTACATATAACTAAAACCCTCAAGCATACCTAATGCATTTTTTAAATATACCAAGAGTCGAATGGAACATTGCAATAGGTTCATTCAACCCAAAGAAAATCCAGTTCTTCATCTGCGGTCTCCTAATTGAGTAATGTGACTACGTCAGGCGCGCCCGACGGTGCAAGGACGGAATTGTTCCTCCCTCTGTCACGGGTTGCGATCTCTCTGTTTTGTAGAAACGTACACTTCTCATTCAAGTGGCTCACGATATAACGTAAATTGCGACATTCTCTAAAACTTGGGAACGGTACGTGTACAGAGTAATCAGAGTAAAAAGTGTTTTTTACATAGTGGCTGATTTATTTATGGCTCTAATGAAGGGAAAATTGTATGATCAGGGCTTTAGTCAAAATATACATTTATCTTATGGCACACGAAATGTAGCAAACGCTTTTGCATTCAAAGCTTTGCGCACGGCATGTTTGCTTTGCTTTAATGTTCTTTTTTAGTTATAACTTCCCATCAAGTAAAATAAAATAACCCTAATATACTTCTCGCCCCAAAACATCTTTACTTTTAATCATCTGTTTTTAATAAAACGTATCATCAAGTTAAGTAAAATAACTCTAATATGTTTCTCGCGCGAAAACATTGCCTTTGCGTATGAATTACCTTCTGCACTCAATTATACAGCGTATTAAAATTGCATAATCATTTAAAATTTTAGAATCCTCCTTGGTGCTCCTGACCCCTGAGAGAGAGAGAAGTTGAGCGCGTGACGCGAGGGCGGTGTCGCTGGTGTCGCCACCCACATAACTGTCAGCTCAGCTGCACCTCGCGTCAAGGGCGCACCATTCGATGGCAAGTGTATTGCTCCGCATCTCACTCACACTCAGAAAATCTTTCCAGTTGTGGAAATTCATTGGGAAGTGTGGTAACTTCTTTCTTCACCTCAGCCTATGTACTGTATTGTAATAATACACTGTAATGCTGTATTAATGCGCTGTAATAATATATTGTATTGTGTATTATGAAACATGTCAATTTTGCACGTGTATGGATTAAAACTTGATAAATCTAATCTGGGTTTTTCTTCCTGAAAAAGACCAAGCGTTTTCGTGCTGCAAAAGGAATCGGGACTTCCATGCCGTGTTGACGTAATGACTTTTTTTACCCGGGTTTTACGTTGAATGGGTCGTGAGTAGGTTTTTATGTTGATGCTTAGGAAGGTAACATGCGACTGTGCGACTGAAAACACTCGTACAGTTAAGAATAACACTTACTTGGCTCACGCGTCCAGCTCTGGAACTTGTCATGCCATTGCCATTGCAGCAAGTCTTAAAACTCAAAAGAAGATAAACTTTGGTGAACATTTTTACATTTCACGACCCAAGACTTGAGTCACAGCTCAGCATGCCTTCCATATTTGGCATAGGAATATGTCTGATCATGACTTGAGTATTGTCATAGTGAAATGCTGCATCCAACTGACCTCCAGTAACGCTTTGTTTACAGAAGTATTTGATGTTCTTTTTTCAGATGGGAATTTCAGTAAAAATTGGAATCTAATTTAAAATGTTTGAGTAAGTTGTGCATAATACAAAGCAACATACCTTCTGCGAAAAATAAATTTACCTTTTGCCCTGCCTTGTGCGAGCACATATTAGCAAACGAGTGAACAATATGGTTAAGTTAATTTGAAATTTTCCCTCTATTGATGTGACAAGTGTAAAGTATTCGCCCAAATCATCATGTGGATGTTCCAACGATGTAACCTGGGGTAGACAGCGTAATCAGTGTTAAGCAATGATAAATAAGCGTCTAATTAAAACTGCTGATCATTCATAACCTGAAAAAAATACCCTGAAATCCCCTACTCACAGTTCCTATATAAAATTTGAGCACTTCAATTCCATTTATAAGTCTCACGTTATTATAAACGTTTATATTTTCAATAAAACTAATTTATCCTGAGAAACTTCACTGTATAGGACATAAAATTTGTCAGTGGTCGAAGTCAATTAATTTAAAGACTGGATGTGTAAGCCCGCCCTGGCCGGCCAACAGGTCGCATCTTTACGGCCCCTCAAGAGCATGCGCAAACCCGCGGTCCTGGTGGAGACTCTCCAGGCGTCGAGCGCTCGCCCGGTTTTATGAACTGCTGCTCTTCGGCTGCAAAATTCTCTGAAGCGCCCCACTTTTTAACTCTTAATCCTTTTCAGACACATGAGATTTTGTGCTGTCGGTCTCCATCTGCGATGTCAGTCTCCGACAGTTTTCGGTCATTTTTGAAAGTGATGACGCTGTAATGACTCCTGTATTTATCCCACCGATGCCACATCATTTGTGATGGTTCCTTTATTTTCTCCCACCGATGCCGTACCATTTGTAATAGTTTCTTGGTGGTGATCGCAGTCTTATTGGTTTTCTCGTTATCGTCCTTTCCATGTCTTTAATTACTGCCGACATTTCGTGATTTATATTTCGTGAGTACATTATTCCTCACAATTCTTTTATTTTCTAATCACTATTAATCATGATAGCTTTCAATGCTGCCACCAGCCACTTGGGCAAAGAATATTTATATTTATAAGACATGTTAATTTAAGATATCGGTTAAGCGTTTTGGCAACGTAGCGGAAGGCATATTAATATAAGTACATAGCCGTATTTCTTGGCTTCGTGAAACAATCATTCCTCTTTATCATCATCATCTCCTCCTCCTCTCTTCCTCCTAATTACGGGGGGAAATTAAGGACACGATAGATCTAAACATTTCACTATTGACAATAAAAGCAATCAAAAGTTATGAATTACATATCCTAATCGCTCGCATCCTATCCTACATACTTGAAGACCTGAAGGAGGGGACATTATTACATGGTGGACATGGGTTGACACTTAGCTGTGGTTCGACTGCTTTGTAGAGTGGCCCGGACTCCAGGCGACGGGCCGCCATTTTTTGTATCGCCCGAATCGACCGTTGTGGCGATGCTTAACTGACATTAAAGCAAGGTTTGCGGGTCACTTAATAGAATTTGGAAGCAAGGCACAATTACGTTCGCTATGAGGTGGTTATGTTGAAGTCCACAATATATTTAGGTAAAAGCACGCGCCTGGTCCGCGAGGACCAACGCAATTCGTTTCGTCGCAGCTCACACCTCTGTCAGTGGCATTTGGAGCCCCCCACCTAACTGATTCCCGTCATCGAAGGCAACCCTCGCGGTGGCGCTATCGCCGCTTCTCCCTAGATGCCGACTAGCAATTACGATCTAATCAGATTGATATATGATAGGAAATTATTTCCTAAAACAATTTAAATACGCAGTTACTTACTCTCGTTGACATATTTATACTAACAATCCCCGCAAATATTATTAATAAGAAGTAAACATTACATAAGAGAAATCATTGGAGTTCCTGGCATCTTCTGTTGGGCTGTCGTTGTCCTCGAAGTCCAAGCGGAGATTCTTCCCGAAGGTATAGACGATTTGAAAGAATAGGCGATTTGAAGTGCTCCCACGTTGATACTCAGACTTAATATTGTTTGGTCTTCTAGAACCATTTAAGAATACGTCATTGGCCAGATAACGATTCCAGATTCTCAGCGATATTCCGTACACAGTCATGCGGAGAAGCATGACAACGCTAACTTACATCGACTACTGTTGTGTTTGGAACAAAGAATGAAAAAAATTCGTACAAGGTCTTATTTTGGCTGAATAGTATTTTATAATAAAATATGGAACTGAAGTAATGAATGTAAATTCAATCTATGATGTGGAAATGTACTAGATGATCAAATTTAGTGTAGGTGACATATTTAATTATGCTCTTTATAAGAAGGTTGGTATGGGAATGAACAGAAAAGACATTCACTCAAAAAATTAATCTTGAACAAACATACAGCTATGTTTTATTTTTATTTTGGCGAAGCTTGTTTAAATGTAAAGGTTTCAAATCGTTTAAACGTTCGACTTGGTGATCAAAATATTCATGTTTTAAGAATTTTTTCCATGTGAATGCAAGTCATCAAATGTGCCTGCAGCTTGATAGGTGAGAACTATGACTATAGCGTCTACTGATGTCTTTAGGTATACCTTTTTAAAATTTTGGTTCGTAAAATTATTCCGGGAAGACTGCTGTCAAGTTGCATGAGTTACTGTTATAATCCCTCGCTCATGTTTTTTATTACTCTACATTCCTATGAGTGAGAAGGATAGTTCATCACCCAATGTTCTCTGTGTTGGACAACAAGTGAAAGTGGCAAAAATTTATGTGACATGTTCCTTTCCACTGGTTTTCAAAAAGGTCCCAAATTTATTCACACGTATTATTACTATTATTATTACTTTTTTATTTGTATCACGGGAAGTTGACGAAGGTGCTGAAAGCCAAGATAGGACGTTGATTGCTCGGTTGATCCTAGGCTCGTCTGGCGATGTCGAGAGCCTGTAGCGTCTCTCCAGACCCCGCTTATTAGATCCGCTGCTCTGGCAGATACTCATCCGTCACCGTCTCTTGCTCTCGACACTCGGTTAATATACTGGTAGCTTGTGGGTCGAGGCGGGGAAGATTAACTGTAATGTTGACTGTGTTATATCAGAGTATTAACCGTTACGCTGGCTCTCCGATATATGCTTTGCTTGGCTCTCGAGGACGCCCGCGTCCTTCGCCTATCCAGTAAACAATTACGTGGAGCCACATACTGGCGAAAGGGATTGTCAGGACTGTTGATTCTGCAGTACTTCCTATATCGTGCACCACGTATTGCTCTTTTTAGTGCATTCTCTGTGAATTTCGTTTACGCCTGTATGCAGCAGTTTAAACTAAAACCTTTTTTTGATGTGAGCATATTTACATCATGCATAAATTTAAACACACGTAGCGCTCGTTATTATACAGGGAGACGAATACTGAATAGGCAAACAATATTTTTAATAGACTGCATATTCTTATTAGACATGTATTGTTTTTTTAAAACTGTTTTACTTGAACTGCCGTCACTATTCCTAGTCCGATTAGGCATCTTCTCGAGTATATTTTTTAAAGGGAATTGCTTCTATGTCTACATTAAAGTCTTGTTTTCTCAAAGTGGGTGCCCTGGGAAAAATTTATTTCCAATACACTATAAAAAAAAAACAATTTTTAGGACGCTACGAATTCCTGACCTCTTGTGGAGTATACCTAAGGAGTAAGTATACTTCATTTGTGACCATGTAATATATCATGGAGGAAGCTCGGTATACGCAAGTGGAGTAATGGCAGTCCTGGTGTCGTCTACCCGCTCCTGCAACTCCAGCGTACCTCACAAGTCGCAAAAAACCATCTCTGTATGATTCTTCGTAAGCTTGCACTTAACATATTCCCTCGCCTTAGGCTTAGGAACTGGAATAAATTTCTGAAACGCAACTGTTATAATGTTGCGATCTAGTTTCTTGGACGGAAATGGTATTTTTTTCTAGTTATATATTCCGTTCCGATTCCGTTCTTCGATGTTTCTCAAAATCATTATTTCTTCCGATGAGATCTGCATATCATAAAAAGTAGTATAAATTATAATTTTTCTACACTAAATTATTTTATAAGATCTATGAATCGAAATCTTTTTCTTGAAAATTTTTTCAGTGTAGAACTACATAGACCTTATTCGTCGTTGGGAGTGATTAAAAAACTTACGTCAGAAAATTTTTAGATTATAGGAATTCTTAGAATAGTTCTAAGAATTCCTGTATTCTAAAAATTTGATAATTATTATCCCTCTAGCTCGCTAACTTATCATCAATATTGCTTCATAGAAGCCTCTTTTTCTGTAAAATCGAACTGCGGTAATTTTAAATGGCTGCCAGCAACATGATTAGCAGCCGTGATCGTCTTCCGTACCTGAACGTTTTGTGTGCTATACGGGACTCGCCTCGTCGTCGTTGCGTGGAATTATTTGCTTCCGTTGAATGTTGAGGTACGAGCATTTATTTCTATGAGCTCCAATAAATTACAAGAATCAAAATTGTGAATTCTCTATTTCGGACGAATGTGTGCTGAAGAGCATTTTTTTTTTTTGTTGGGTCCTTTCTTAATGATAATGATCCGTAATGAAGGGGAATTAGCGTATAACTATTGTGTTTACAAGGATCGGTGCTCTCATGGGGAAGATGTGAAATCTAGTGCTGAGGTTTAGATAAGCTCTCCTTTCGTTGAAATAATTTTCCATCGTTTTCAGTTCACTGCAAGCCTTGTTTTCATCACCTCGTACTGTCTTTTTTTAACTTTTACCCTATTTCATAAACCTCTTTCGATCTTCCTGTTTATGTGCGCAGGGCGTGTGCATGGTTCTATTCCTCGTTCTCTTTATTCTATACCAGATGGTGCCTTTCTCTCTTAGGGATACTTTTATTGTGGTTAGGTTGCCTTAATCTACCTTTGATGTAATATTTATGCCCAGAGTGTAGAGACACCCTTGTTGCATAGGTTTCCCGTTTCTTTAATTCCGTACTAATTGGTGCCTGCCTTATATTTCTCTTAGAAGCACCTTTGCTGTGACATAAAGGACATAAAAATAACTCATAGTTCTTTAGTGAGCTTTTTGGATCGCAGCTGAAGACTTTGAAACTAAAATTTGACCGATAATAATTGTTGCTCATTCTCCCCAAGGAGTTTAGGCGAACATTCCATTCTCTTTTTCACGAGGTATTCATTTTAGGCAGTTAGTTGAAGTATACGTGCACGGTGAACTCGAACTTCACCTGATAACGAATTCTTGGCGTAACGGCCTGCCAACATTGACTGGGTAATGTATAGCTTGGGCGGCCAAATACTGGAGTTGTTGAGCAAATTCTTAAGAAAACTTTGAGCAAAGTTCGTGACGTGTTCTGGCTGCCAGCTCCAGGTGACGGCTCACGCGGGACCCTGGCGCTGACCTACACGCTTCTCAGACGAGCGTCGGGAGCTGGCAGGGCTATCAACACGATGTATCTCTTCTACTGGTTATTACGCTTCTAAGGTTCTGTAAGAACACGGCTTTCACGCTGGCACTGAAGGGAAAGACGAGTTCAATTGTACGTTGAATTGGCTTACAAATGCTATCGAACGAAAGAAAACATCAACTTCTTCGAAAAAACGTGAACGGCCACATTAACGTACCATTATAACTGTACGTTGATGTTGTCACTAGGAATAAAAATGACCGCGCAGTGGTGCGCTGTTTTGTTCACAAACTGTAGCGCAGGAGATGACGGCTCGGTGGAGCTGGAAGTCACACAGCAACTCCAGACGTGGCCGGGCACATGGCACGGCTGCCTGGCAGCGCTTCACGTGAGGTCAATTGTCGTTAGAGGCTAATTTATGTTGGGGCTTCATGGCCTCCGCATAATTGATTGCGACAACTTTTATCTCCGAAAGTCGTGCCGTCGTGTATTACGAGAAATTTGCTAAAGGAAGCTCAGCCCAGATGAGCATCTGCGCTTTATGGACGCGGTGAAGGTATCGGGAGAGAAATTTATCTTTGTGGGTATGTTTTCACTCGTAATGAGCAGGAACATTCTCAACTATTATTGCTCGATTTACTTCGGCGATGAAATAACACATACATATAATATTGCAATAAATCAATGCAAAGGAATTTCACAATTTTAATAATTATTCATATCTTTAAAAGAACTTATAACACTTGAAACCAAGACTCATTCTAGTACTCGATGTACCCAACTCTGCGCGCAGTTTCATGAAGTGAAGCAGGAAGGATGCATACAAAAGGATTTATGCGTACAGGAAAGCACTTGGAGCATGTCATGGGTGTATGAACTCGAGATGATTAAAATTGTCATTTGAGGCCGGTGGAGGTCTATTTAGTGGCATGAGAGCTGATTAATGACAGGGAGATGGGCAGACCTCACCGCTGCGCAGCACCCGGAAACCGACCCAATATTTTAGCTTGCGTAGGCTCGACTGCAATACAGAGCCTACCTTCATCCCCCGTAATCTAGTACGCTTCATTACGGCTCCGTGTAGCTTTATTACATCACCAGAGCTCAGCGCTGGATTAAATTTTACTGTATAACTCATTGCGCCGCTGCACTCGACGCTCGCTCTCCACCCGCGCGGATTCTCAGCGATTTACTGACGGATTAGATGGATGATTCTCAGCCGGGTCTCGGACCCTGTTCTCCCTTAGGGAGATACAACTATTGTATCTATAAAAATTAGCGTTCCCAAGAGGAATATGCGAGGTCCCGAGCGAGATGTTAGGTAGGCCTTCCTTTTTTGTTGAAATATAATAGGTTTTTTGTTTTGTTACTGACCATCTTTTTTTGGATCACTGCTGTCCTGTTTTTCCGCACCTACTACTTCCTCCAACTTTTATCTTGTTTCTTAAACTTCTTTCTCAACTTACTGTTTCTATGCACCTTGTGCATAGATTCCGCGTTCCCTTATCTCCATAGTAAATGGCGCTTTCCTCCTTCCTCTCTTCGGAACACCTTCGTCGCGGTTAGGGAGGCCTAAACTAACATCTAATCTAATGTCAGAACCTGTTCTCATATAGTAACTGCTTGTAAGTAAGAAAATGATGAACGACTACGTTGTTGCTTCGAATGGAACCCACCAAATTATTGAAAATCAGAAAAATACTGAAGACATTTCTAGGGTGTGTAAAATATATTGGAGTTAAATTATCAGCCACAAAGCTGCCCTCTTTGGCGAGTAAAGTTCCAGCGACATCTGTATTGGAATTAACCTTTTCTACATAGTATGGCTTCAATCATAACTGCGCTTTTGTGGTTATCAACTGGACCTTTGAAGCGAGAGACTTCAAAAAATTTTCTTTCAGTGGGTAAAACCTTCTAATAGCCCCATACCCTTCCTTTAACGGCTCCCTCGTGTAGGCTGGAAAGCCATTGCGTATTATTCTTCTACTTTCAGACTGTGAAATATGAAGGGTCTCGCGCTGAGAAAGGCCTGTTTGTCTTTCGCTGCCGCTGTGGTGCGATTGGATGAAGTGAGGGTCAAGAACGTTGGATTGGACGAATGCGGCCGCAGTATCCCTTCGTGGCATAAGTTGATATTTCACGTTAACGGCCCCTTCACTGCGGGATCCTGTTTCGTTGTGGTCACGATCATCGTGACTCTACAGAGAGCTGCATTTGAATTCTCTGAAATGCACGCTTGTCTCCCTAGCGGCATCGCGTGCGGGCACAAACTCTCCCGAGCCGGTACAGCCTTGCTGATATGTGCTCGTGTGTGCACTTACCTCCTCCTAATTAGGCTGGCCAGCCAACGGGTTGGAGCATTCTGAAGCGTGAGTGTGCAGTGCTGCGAGGTATATGTTACCGAACAGCTTGTAGATAGTGGTTATTAAATTTAACGATTCCCTGCACTTCAACCGAGAGTATATTCTTTTTTAGGTAGTTCGCGGTTGAAATGAGGTAATCGTTTTTGGCCTAAGAGAATAGTTATGATGCGTCAGGTTTTCCTACACGTTTTTTAAGTTATTATTTTTATAAACTGATCATAAAGTAAACCCATTATACGCTTTGTCCTATAGTTTGCTATTAAAAGTTGATAATTTTGGTACTCAGCTCCTTCAACTAAAAAAATAAGTGTTGTAGTATTTCCTCCACACTTGATCGCATTTTCTAGCGTCATTTTCTGTTTCATGCGTGCTTGCATTTTAGTTAGGATGAGCCTGGCCTCGATTGTTCTCACGGTGAAGCGCAAATATTCATCATGGGAAGACGCGATCGCAAACCTAAAAAATTAATTCATATAATACCTTTAGTACTCGAAATTAGTATAACGCGTGAATTGAAAAGTTCGTTTTATATAGAACACAAGACCTGAAAACGCACTTGCATCCTGCGTAAAATTTACCTACTTTTAAATTATCGATTATTCACTGATGAATAAAAATGTGTGTTTACCAATACAAATTTCTAAGGTCAATTAAGAATTCACTCGAGTAACTAGGTGCCTGCAACTCATAGCCGAGATAAGTGCCTATTCTATAGTTGATTGAAATTATGAGATCAAAACATTGAATCATGTAAACACAAATGTCTGAATTACGCGAATTGCAGGCAAAAGGCCTGCTGCTTTTAGTACATTATTTTGGGTAACATGGACTAAACTTTGCCCTATTTTTTTGGATGACCATTTTTCCTATAAATGAGAGCAAAAGTTCATCTATGGGTTAAGTTATCTGCCGACATGTGTCGCTGCCATAGGTTATGTGACCTGTTTCATAAACACAAAGCTCCTTCAAATTGAGATTTGCATGTGACTCCATGATTCGAATGACTAATTTTTACTAGCTTTGGTGCTTGGTATTAAGAATACCCCTTTGAATGTAATGTGCGGTTAAGGTCATCGACACACCCGTTAGATCAGAGTTATTCTATTCTTTGTTTCTTCATTTTCATTTAAGTTCCTTCTTCATTCGCTCAGTGGCATCGGTCTTTATCGCTCCCGAACGCTATGTCCTACAACATTTGTGCCGTTACTTCCAATAATGTTAACGCCACACAAGCTGTAACAGTTTGGTCCGAAACCTGCGTTTCAGCAGTGAGCTTTCTATAGGTAAATGTGAAGTGTACATCATGGAACTCAATATGCGCACCAGTTTGTCGTAAGACTCTTTTCATAATTATTAGAATATTCGCTCTGACTTTGTTTGCACTTAATCACGGCGCACTCAAGCTACGGCTGGTGCACATTGGACGGATGCCCTTTGAGTTTGAAGGCAGGCATAAATCCTGCGGAGACTGTCAATATTCGGTCGATGAACTTGTTACCGCACCCGCTGCGCAGACTTCCCTTCACCCTTGTGGTATGTAAGCTGCTCTTTGAAATATGTACATTGCGATGCATCCAAAAGCCATTACAGTGGGTCTCGACTCCAGTGTTTTTCGTTTCGGTCGGTACGTATAAGCATTGCTCCATCAAGTATGAGCGTGCATTCATGAGTGAGAACGTCTTGAACTCGCTTGAATGTAGTAGCAATGAATCTTACGCGATCGTGGTGTAGTTGTTTCATAGCCTTTGTTCTTAACTCTGTTTCTGTATGCAATGGATCTCGTGCGGGAACACATATTGTGCGCATAGTTTTTGCGTTCCCTTATCTCCTTACTAAATGTTGCCCTAATCCTTACTCTCTTTGGAACCCCTTTGTTGTGGTTAGGAAGCCTTAAGCTTACTCATCTAATTTGAGTTACTCATACAGAGGCTGTTGGTATTCTTCCCTACGCAGGTATATACCGTGTATTCTCAGACAGGCTACTGAAGAAGGTGGGAAACATTGTTTACTTATTATTAACGCACTCCTTTGCTTCAAAACCCTTTAACCCAAGGGTGGGCGATGAGTTTTTATCGATTCATCGGGATTTTTTCAAACATGCAAATAATTGAAGCGCGCGTATCTTACCTTTTACCATCATGTGACGCTGAAATGGAATTTATTTCGCTTAAGTTTTACAAGTCGAATAAATTTCAAGAAAATTCCACCTCAAATATGTGCACAATAAATTTTTGAACATTCTCTGCCGTTTTGAATGCTCTGGCATGCTTATAATCACAGCAGCCTTCATTTTATATAATTCCAACAGTTTTCACAAGTCATTTTTTTTTGTTAGTCGTGTTTTTTATGTAAAAGCAGGCATCAAACTAACAATGTGATCGGTGATACAAATTGCGAGGTCACTCAACAGATGAATTGCATGGTAACTCGGTAGAGGAATTTTATGATCATGCACCAAGACTAATTATGAGATCATTCGTCGTTTGAAGCATGTAACCACTGCTACGATTCGAATTCTTGGAGGATTTCGTGATGTCGAGTGTCCTTTTTTTCATAACCTCCAATGTTCCTTGAATTGCGTTCGTTTATGAATCATTTCAATGTGATATTTAATATCCTCTGCCACCAGTCTCAAAAGGGAGACAATTTAAGTTAATGTTATTGTACTTATGTTCATTTAATGAATGACATCGTGTGATTCAATTTCGTGACATGAACGTGAAGAATATATCAATAAAGACTACTTATTCGTGCATGTTCGTAAGTGATATCTCATGATTATCGTCTCTTTTTGTTTTTCACTTCCAACTCTCTCACTTCCTAACATGCAAAAGGAAATTAAAGACACGAAATAATATTTATTCCAGTATTAAAATAAATGATTGATGGTACAGTTGGTACACGCTGTACCCTAAAGCTGTTGATAGAGAATCTTAATTTGGCAGGATAGTAGCTCTAGGTAATTAAGTATCTTGCGACTTTTAACGCGGTGTCGGTGATGTATAGACGATGAGAGGCCAATTATTTTGATAAACGTCAATTGACGATAAACGTCAACTGAATGAGAAGTGATTTCCAATCCTCCTGTGTAATAAGTTTTGGAGCAGATGCGATATTCTAGAGGTAATATCAAGCCAATCGCTCTCGTTATTGTTAAAAACTCACAGAAAGAACAGAGATTACCACCAATTGGTGCAAATTTAATCTTAGGCTTTAACTCTTTCAAGTCCGTGCCTCGTCTCCGGGTAAGCGTCCAAGCCAATCCATCTGGCTTCTATGGTTAAAAATTAGCGCGTTGAAGACGGAAAGTGTCAAATATTGAAAGTTAACGAGTAGAAATATGCATATAAATAATTTACAAGAGGAATCCTCTGCCGAATCCCTGTGAATGGAATCCTAAATGAGTAATAAACGTACAAAGACGTGAAAATATATTCTTCAAAATGGTATGGCAACTCTATATGATAACAACAAACCTCGCAGAAGCGGAGTTGAGGATGGATGGGGCAGCGAAGAGCAGGGGGTGTCGGCTCCACCGCCGCATTACACATGACGGTTGGAAGCTGGCGTTCTTCGTAATGAATTTTCATGATGTTCAAAATCTTTGGAAGGATTATAGAGCAGATTGTACTGATGTGTTGATGTTCGACGAGGAAATATCACGCGCGAGTCTTCGTAGCGGTTCTCTTCGAAGCTTAATGGAAAGATTCTTAAATTGGGCTAGATTTACTACTTGATTTTTAGTTACAGTGTTTACGTACGTAGTTCACAGATGTACATCAAGGTGGTTGTAGGATAACCGTTTCACTCGTCCGACGTTTGTACAAACGTCTCGCGTTCAGACTGGGAAGAATCTAATTAAGGAAATATTTTTGTAGCTCAGGATTCGTAAAACGTTTGTTAAACGCGCACAGTGTTCTAGGGAAATTGTTTAAAAGTTTGCCGTTTTGAAGCGTAGACATTAAAACGTATGAACTGTTTTTGATGCCATCAAATTTTGCATTAAATTAATCTGCTACTAATTTTTGCTACGGACCTATTTTTTGCATCAGCGGGCGAAAATCGCAGTATTGTTCTATGTCAGTTTATTACAGACGAAGATAAATTAACGAAATAAATTGCTACTATACATAATTAGATATAAAATAGATGCAAGTGTCTCGCAGTCCATCATCAACGCAATAAGCTCCAGAACTCAAATTCGCAGTGCCACTCACAGTTTTTAATCAAGAACACTTCCTGAAATGCTCACTCCTCCAAGGCTTCTATCGCTGGCCTTAATTTACTCGAAAGCTTCTTCTTTGAAATGAAACAAGAGAATCTCCGGCTGGCTCTTCATGAAATAGAACGGACAGCCTTCTTTACACGCTGCCAAGCCTACTCCCAGTGAACGCCTAACAAGAACGAATTACCCTCCTTATCCGTCTGGCGATCTCTGTTTATTTACTGTTGCAGTGAGAAATTAGCCTCACGAGAACTGTAACAAAGATCAACGTCTTCGATGCAGTCATCAGTTCCAATTGGCTTCCTCTTGGGCGCGATGAGTGGCGCAGATCGACGCTTTGGCTCCCATGTGCTGTGCCTCCACACTGCATCACTGCGTAGTGCTGTGGTGCTCTTAATGCATCACTGCGTGGTGCTGTGGTGCTCTTAATGCATCACTGCGTGGTGCTGTGGTGCTCTTAATGCATCACTGCGTGGTGCTGTGGTGCTCTTAATGCATCACTGTGTGGTGCTGTGGTGCTCTTAATGCATCACTGTGTGGTGCTGTGGTGCTCTTAATGCATCACTGTGTGGTGCTGTGGTGCTCTTAATGTATCACTGCGTGCTGCTGTGGTGCTCTTAATGCACCACGCAGTGATGCATTAAGAGCACCACAGCAGCACGCAGTGGTGCTCTTAATGCATCACTGCGTGGTGCTTTTAATGCATCACTGTGTGGCGCTGTGGTGCTCTTAATGCATCACTGTGTGGTGCTGTGGTGCTGTGGTGCTCTTAATGCATCACTGTGTGGTGCTGTGGTGCTCTTAATGCATCACTGTGTGGTGCTGTGGTGCTCTTAATGCATCACTGCGTGGTGCTGTGGTGCTCTGTTGCTGTGGTGCTCTTAATGCATCACTGTGTGGTGCTGTGGTGCTCTTAATGCATCACTGCGTGGTGCTGTGGTGCTCTTAATGCATCACTGTGTGGTGCTGTAACGCTCTTAATCCATCAATGCATGCTGCTGTGACGCTCTTAATCCATGGATCAATGCATGTCGTTGTGACGCTCTTAATCCATCACTGCATGGTGCTGTGACGCTCTTAATCCATCACTGCATGCTGCTGTGACGCTCTTAATCCATCAATGCATATTGTTGTGACGCTCTTAATCCATCGCTGCATGCTGCTGTAACGCTCTTAATCCATCACTGCATGTTGTTGTGACGCTCTTAATCCATCAATGCATGCTGCTGTGACGCTCCTAATCCATCACTGCATGCTGCTGTGACGCTCTTAATCCAACAATGCATGCTGCTGTCACGCTCTTAATCCATCAATGCATGTTGTTGTGACGCTCTTAATCCATCAATTTGTTATGAAATATGTATGTTTATATCACATGATATGTTTTTTGGCTAAATCACGTAAAGCTATGTTCATATTAGATGATATTTTTATTTTACGTGATATTTTTTTTTTGGCTAAATCCCGTAAATCTACAACACATTTAAGACATGTTGCGTATATAACATTCTGCTGGGCTACGACAAAGGAATGTCAGACCGTTAAGCCGGCGCCGATATAGGCGTGAGAATGTGAGACAGCGCCGCGAGTGCGAGGGGGAGCTTCGAAGGGGTGAGGGATCAAGAGAGGGCCGCAACACACGGGCCAATCATGAACTCGCGAAGACATCACACGTGGAGGTGTGTCGAGCGCGAACCAATCATTAGCAAAACTTCAGGACCGGCAAGTTTCCAACGAATCAAAATTGAGAAAATCGAGTGACTTTCTCTGTAGCCTGGAAGAATCCAGATCCTTCGAGAAAGAAAGAGGCGACACACATAAAATGAGTGAGACGAGGATAATGAGGGTTCTTTTTGGTGGAAGCGAGTGCGGAAGAGGTGCACGTATCTGAGGGGCACGCAAACAGGCACGCCGGCGCACTGCTGGTGTGCCGCCAACATAATCAGCAAATCGAATACCTGAGCACATCGAAATTTTCAAGAAAGACAACGTCGTCCATCATAAATCGTCGAAGCTCCAATTTTGCAACACGACTGCTCGAAGCACCTCCGCTTTATGGTGGAATCGTCCAGTATCAACATAGCAACCATGCCACGGAGAGAATTCGGAATATTAGTAATCAGTTCCGGGCTCACAAGCATTTCAGCGAGAAAATATTGAAGCCGCACCGCCTTCAGAGTCTACAATGATGCAGCCACTACGAGTCCTGCAGTGGTCAAGCAGACTCGGAATTCAGAGCTCGAAATGGGGACTGAGTATAGCTCTGCCGCACTACGGCCGGCTGACGAGCGAGAAGGAACTTCGGGACCGAGGGGCGAAGGAACTTCGGGACCGTGGGGCGGTCTGAGCTGCACTGCGTGAATTCTCAAGCAG